>OX421361.1:51941167-56941167 GCA_949126925.1 Cheilosia vernalis
CGGGTATCGGTGGCTTCGCCGGCTGCGCTTGAGCATCCACCTTCAATACCGCTTTGGACGGTGTTTGCGGCAAAACTTGAAGCTGCTGTGGTTGTGGCTGAAGGACGATCGTCTTTTGTTCGACTTTTAAAACAGCCTTTTGGGGAATTACTCCTCCGGCAGCCTGCTGTTGACCAGCCGCTGCGCTTGTAAGCGTGGGAAGTAGTTGTTTTTGCGGCTGTTCCTGCTTCAATTGTTCCTGCAGCTTGAGTCGTTTCTTGGTCTTCTTGAGGGATCCGGGGTCAAGCTTTTGCTTGCGTCTTTTACCCCCTTTTGGGGGGTAGATAACTTCATTTGAATCGGCAGCGGATTGGCACGAACACGAATGCACACATAGTATACTTTGGTGCCTTCGCCACCATCCTTCTTGACGACGCTGGGACCGATATTGTGGCCGAAGATCGTGCGAACCATGCGAGGGAATTGTGTGTGCGACACAATGCCACGTCTTCCACATTTCTGCGTTGCCGACAGGTACATGCGGTAGAGTTCTTGTTGTTCAACGCGACTGTCTGTCGATGTGGTTGGTTCGAATGTGGCACTCAGCCAGGATAGAGCGAACTGTTCGTGGTCTTGCTGCGTGGAATGAAGTAAATCCAAAAAAGTGCTTCTTTTAGATGAAGAAATATTACTTACAGGGGTGGGATTGGGCGATTTTGTTCTTTGTTGAGTATTTGCATCTTGACTTGGTCGTGCTGGGGTAGCTGTTTGAGCACCTGTGTGAAGGAAATAAAATAAAGTTTTGTTTGCTAATGAAAACGTGTCCAAACCTTGTCCAATTGGAGTCGCATCCTGTTGATGGGGCTGCTGTATATTGATTGCATTTTGTAGATTTGCGATGTTAGCAATGTTTTGAGCGACCATTGGCAGCATGTTTCCGGGCACGGTTTCCACAACTCGCATCAGAATACACCCATCGGGTCCATAGGATTGTGCCTTTAAAACAAGTATTCAAAATGATTAGTGACCCCAAAACTCAGGTTAGAATGCGACGTCTTAAGTCCTATTGTGGAGTAGTGGAAAATGTATCTTACCTCAACGGTTATCAGCGACATTAGGGAATTGATCACCCCCTTGACCTGGACCAGTGAGTTACATGCACGATGGCCCAATGAACTCAGCGCATAGATTGCTTCCAGAGTGTAGAGGAGCAGCATGATATCATTCAGCGGCAAATACAAACACAACGCATTGTATAATCTCTGGTTCAAACACTTGTGTATGGGTTCCTCATTGCTATCCTGTTGACAAACTTTGTATAGAACTTCAAGGCAACTTATGATTACGCCACGATCCGAGCTCTCTATTCCTTCGCACACAGTCGACATCAAACACCGCGTTAAATCATCCACAGTGGGGTCCTGCAGCTGCAATTCCATAGCAATGTTTCCAAACACATCCAGCACCATGTGATGCAAGTTGCCCCAGCGAATATTTGACCCCATCACCAGGAACCGCACAAATGTTCGGTTCTTTGCCAGCACACTTACATTTTCATCATAAAAGCTGAGATTTCGAATAATCGAAACGATTTGATGCACCCGCTGGCCGACGTAATCTTGTGTGCCCAATCCTCGTCCCAAAGAAAGGAAATCCATTGCACTCGGGTCGCACAATTTCATATCGTCTTCATCAGCATTTAGTCCGTCGCGAAATATCTCTTTCTGCAGCGATCTCGAAGGATGCAAGTTTATTTGATCATTCTCTGTGTATTTCTCATCGGATGTCTGGTAGTAATCGTCGAACGAAAGCTCGAGAATCTGTGGCTTGTCATTGAGGAGATCATTCCAAAACGATTGCAACGAATGCTTGCGCACATTGGTGTAGAGATCTTGGAATAGATCGCGCATTGTGTCTGCAAGGGAGAACAAATTACCGTATACTGACTTTCCAGATTTTGAATACTTACAGTGACAAAAAACTCCGGCATGGGCCAGCAGAGCATCCAACAATTTCGGACAATGGTCGAGTTTTAGCGTGTGTTTACTCTCATTAGACATCAGGGTGCAAACATTGATAGCAAAGTCCTGTTCATTGGGCAGCGGTGAAATCAACGACAACAACAATTTGTCATACTCTGACGAGTTGTACAAATCTTCGGACATTCGATTCGCAATTCTTTGCTCTTCGTTAAGCTCATGTTGCTTGTAGTTGTATGTCATTGGAATTGAGTTATAGGTCTTGGATGACCACTTTTTAGGCCGACCGTCGTCATCAAGGTCGTCCGGTTTGTCTGGATCCTCACCCAAGAAATTAAGTCGTTCATATTTATCCAAGTACCTGGTGTATATCGTTTTAATTGCCACAGCAGCATTGACGCAACGCTGCTGGAATCCCACTGCAGGAACTAACTCATCCCACTCGTTGCGTATGTTAACCTTCAGCCAGCCGCCACGGTTAATGACCTCACTGTAGAGTACATACAGGTCAACCTCTTGGCCATTGATTTTTGGTAGACGGGTGATTGGAGTGCTGTGCAAAGGATTTACTTTAATTTTTATGTAAACAAAACGTGAACCACTTACTTTCTGGACTCATGGAAGCTTTGAAGAGCGCGGAAAAATGTCTCACGATCTTGTTCGAGTTCAATGCGGACGGGTCGCTTTATTGCCGCAGTTTTACTATTTTGGGACGAACTATCGTCGGTGTGAGCAGGAAGTGGCACAGCGGATTGTATTAATTCTGTTGTTGACATTTTTTGTTGTAATGATTTCTTAAAGAAAACATTAAATATAGGCAGAATTTGTCCAGTAAATAAAATTGCGATAGAAAACTTCTTGGAAAATGGAAAAGAACGCCGACTTTTGTTTTGACAATACGCATCGATGGCGGCGAAATGGGTATGATTCCGCCTCATGTCATTGCAGTATTGCCAGATTTGAGTATACTCGTCATATTAATTTGTACTAGATTATTAGATATTTTATTTTCAATTGCAATATTAGGTATAGTAATTTTAATAAAAATGGATGATTGTTGCTTTATTTCTGAGCTCAAATAAGATCATTTGTGCACCGAGTAACCCGGAATTGATGGCCAAGTAAGCGAAAGTAGGAAAAAACAAGAATTTTCTTACATTTCGTAGCATATTACTGGCAGTTATATATTTATACACAGCTTAACTAGTACAATTTTTTTTGTATGGCGTTTATCGATCTCCGAAGCTATTTTCTTCCTGAGCTTTATTTATGTCGTTTTCGATTTGGCAAAAGATCAATTTTTTTTTTGATCGAGATTGCTTTTCATGTTCGTTTTGCCACAAAAATCAATCTTTTTTTTGATCTCAGATCACTTTTGAGAAATCTCAATTTTTCCTCAGATTTTACACATACTTTCACTAACACCAATGTTTATGACACACAGCGTCGGTTACGAATTGTTTATCGTTTGGAGGGTTGCTTTTTTAACTGAATTATTTATTTTACGCATATGGGATCGAGTTTTTATATTAAATTATTTCGAAATGCAGTACTATAAATGTGTGAAAATCAATTGAAATGGATTTCGAGTGCAAGTGCAAAAATGTTTTATTTTGCCGCCAACTCAATACACACACATACCAATATAATTCAGATTTTATGTTCGATTTGGCAGCAGAAATCTGAAATCTCAGATCAAAATCTGAAAAGCCAAATCGAAAACGACATTAGTCTAAAATGTATCTAGATTTAGATGTTTGCCTTGAATATAATTGAGAGTTTTAAGCGAATACTTCATAGATCGGGATCGGTTAAGCAGTTTTATTACCCCCGTCGCTGTTTTCAGTAGTACTATAAGAATTTCTGGACGATAAGCGGTCATATATTAACTATTTCAGTTTTCACCGTGCCAACATAGAGGCATATTATTTGACGCCTAGGTTTACACCGGACTTCAGTGCAAGCTAAGTATATAAATAAAATCGCGCAAAATATCTAACCGTATTTGTGCGTAAACTCTATATCGACGAATTTTGCAGAGATTGCGTTAAGACGTTAACAATCAATTAGGTTACACCACATATAATAATTTTTATACATACAAAACATATTAAAATTTATTAAAACTTATTTATATAAAGGTAAAAAAAAGTAATACTTTGTTGGACTATTTTCTGCTATGTGCTGCTACAATCGCTCCTTTGAGTTTCTCAACACAGGTCCTGCAAGTATATAAATGATATAATATATCATATTTTACGGCAGAGTATAAGAAAAGAAAAACTGCCAAGGCTTAATTTGGTAACTATGTGATCCAATTAGGATAACTCACGAACTTCACTCTTTCATACATGAACACGTGATTATGCTTATGACGAAAGACAAAATCCTTGCACTATTCTTACCTTATTCGATTGTCTTCACCGCCACCACGCTTTGCCTCAACTATACGAATTTCTTGCAGCAAATACTCCATGATGTCTTCTACAAGCGGGCAACATATGTTAACGAACTTCATCAACAGCTCAAAGTAGTAGAACGTGTAGTAGGCCAAATGACGTTTGGCGATGATTCGCAGGTGCTCCGTTATAAGTGACCTACAACATAAGATAAATAAAAACAGTTCCACACAGTAGCGTCGCCATAAAAACGAACCTCAATCCGTTGGAGTTCTCAAAAGCTCTACTATTGACGACATTCCTGAAAAGATCCAACAGCAATCCGCGACTGGGTATGATTTCATCCACCATCATCATGTGCTCCAGCATAGTCAGGCAACTGGCCTTTAAGACTATCAACATCTTCGCCTCATCATCGCCTGCAGCCTGTATGACTTCTTGAAAAATGGTTATTACCAAGCAAGCGTTTGGATCGGCCTGTCTACGTTGGGTGGCCAAAAATAATGATGTCAACTTTTCAAAGACGAACAGCGATAGACCCTCGTTGTCACCATTCAAGCAGATAATGAATGGTCGGGCCACAATCTTTGAATTTGGCGACTAAAATTACACCATTTTCAATCAAAAGACTTTCTAAAGGTTCCTGTGGACTTACAATCTTGAAATGTGGCGTCCATTTGGCAACTAAGTCGTTGAGGGTTTTAGTAATGTAGGGATCACTGCGAAAGTTCAACCGTCCAATACCCTGAACAAGAACTGGCCAAACTTTGTGTATTACCTGTGCCAGCTTTCCTTCAGGCGGCTTTCCCATTTGAATTGATGTAGAAAGGATAAAGCGCGTCAGGGCCACGTGGAAGAAGCATATGATCTTAGACTATAAGGATAATTAACTAATTAACGATGTATGCTTAATGGCAATACGCAACTTACCCTTGCGTAGACAATATTCGCACAGTTGAAAATAACAATAGCTATGAAGCTGTAGAACCTAAACATTACTTCGGACTTTTCGTTCTTATCCGGAACCCATTTTTCAAACGAACACAAATACGCATTGAACTTGTCGGCTATGGACCGCTTTCTCTGTGCATCTTCACATGAGTCATAGCATTTCCCTACTGCCGACACAAAAACGCAAAGCGGTTCCTTCGATTTTAAAACCTCTGTGTCCGTTATACCTGTCACATAGATGAACTCCTCAAGGCCAGAGATAATCGTTGTAAGGCTTACAATATCCTAATGGGTGTGTCTCATAAAAAGGTTGAAGCTTTAATTTCACAACTCTTACCTCGTTATTTGCAGACAATTGTATCAAGCTTCTTAGCCAGACTTGAATTATCGTAGATGTGTCCACCATGTTGGCTTTTTCCGATCGCAGTATAGTGAGCAGGAATTTAGGAGCCGCCCTTAAGAAACGATTTTCAGAACTCTCCAACAATATTTTTACTCAACAACTTACTGTCTGTTACTGCTGATCGCATCAATAAAAAACCTATAGGCTCGTTGGAAGCCTCCTTGCTCACCACCTGTGACCAAGACACAAAAGTCCGCCGCCAACTGTGGCATCCATGGCGAGAAGCTGGTCACGAAATTCTGTCGAATATACGGCAAGATGTGAGTGTTCAACGACTTGAACAGAACCTGCACATTTCCCAGATGTTCCCGCCCCAACATCAAAAGAGAGTTCTTCTTGATTTTGTCAAAAATTAAATGTAGAGCTTCGAGGGTACGTTCCTGCTCTGACGGGGTACAGGAATTTAAATAGTTTGGAATCCATGCATCTAAAATGGAAAAGTCATTTCTCTTCGGGGTTTGCTAAAATTATCTTTCAACTCCTTCACCAATCAGTATATGCTCTCCTCTATCAAAGTCTTCAGCGTTCTTGAAAATATCCAGCAATCCATCGGCGATTATCTTCGAAACAGCAACATCGTTCCTAATGCTTGTCAACTGCTGCATCAGTTTGCTACCATAATCAGAAATATTGCAGCGTTTCTCCGAATAAAGAATCAGTAGAGCCACATGACCTTTGACAACTGCGATTTGTCTGTTGGGCGCCACTTTATCCAAGGATATAGAGAGTAACTTCTCGCGCAGTTTAGGAGCCTTGAAAAAGATTCGTTATTTGATTTTATCCGAAAGAAAGAATCACATTTACATACAATATCATTAAATTCTCCACTTAGAGCCAACGAAAGGAATAACTCGTTCAAATGATGAATGCCAGTCTCGTTGAGGGCCAAAAACTTGGCAAGACTGAACTTTGAGTAAATTCTACCCAGTAGTTTCTGCGTTTGATTACTTTGATCGGTCTGATTCAGCCTTTCAATAGTTTTGCCAAGTACTATTGTAAAGAGGGAAAAGCTGGACAGATTTGCATCGGGAACGCATTGACTAAGCAGAGAGCGTGATTTGTCCAGATATCCTTTTCCGGATATGCTGAAAATGATAATCCGCCGGTTAGATATATTATTTAGTAACATTACAAGGTAAGTTCTGATTAAGACAGTAAAGTCAACAAAAAAAATACAAAAATCCTTATTGCGAATTCCACACCATTAGTTCTGCAACTTTAGGGACGTTTGGCATTGAATGATTTATCTCGTTAGCATGTTTTCTATATCTTAAACCATAATATAACAATCTTAAGATAAAATAGGGTTATAATGCAATACATGTTAAAAAAAAAAAATAGCAACCTCGATCACTGCTGCTGCAGGTAGACCTATTGTGACGTTTATGATGACTTCAACATAGTCTACACATTTTTTTGCGATGGTCTGCAGATTTTTCCATATAAACATGCTTTTAAAACTAACTAATTGGCACACCGTCTGTTATACATACCTTGCTACAGCCAAATTTGATGGTGCTGATCCAGCAATGAAAAACGACGAGTTGAGTCTCTTATGAAAATGTTCCCACAGAATCATTGGAATGTTTACTTTTGGCTTCCACCTTAAATATACTTTATAAGCATCCACTGCCCCAAAAACTGCATTTACCTCAGGCTTACCACTCTATGATCACCGGCATAAGAATGCAAATAAATATTCGAGTCGTTTCCTCATTTGGATTTGAATTAAAAAACACTTGTACCGTGCTCTCCAGTTGGTCGTAGTTCTCAGTGACTCTCGGATAATGTGCTCCTTCAAAGACACCATTAGAACGATATCCCTGAAGTCTAGTGAGTGCCTTGATCATCCAAATCGTAAATTCAGAAGAACTTTGAGTCGTTAAGGAGAATTCATCTGAGGAAAAATATTTTCAATTCCGGCTCAGAATATGCCACACCTAACATACCCAACATGTTTTTGAGTTTCCCTACATTTCGGTTAAAATACTTCCAAAACGTATCGCCATTCCATTTTTCCATGGAGATCTGTAACACCAGCCAGCACTCCTTTATACAGGTGCAAGGAAACGGCGATGAGAACAAAAGTTCTGTGGTATTCTTCTGTAAATCATTTGACAAAGAACAACATGAAACGTTTGTTTATTACCATAGATGATGAGAAATTCACCTTTTTAAAGAAATGAACCGAGAGATTGATAAGATCATCCAGTACCCTATCGAGCTGATCTTCGAAAACAGATTCCTTTGTCGCCTGAAGTTGGTATACATCAATTTTAAGTATTCATGATCATTTTTCAAACAACCTTACGTCGCAATTTAGCTCTTTAGATCTGTCCATGGAATAGCGTTGCAAAATAAATAAATCCAGGAGTTTCCATTCGAGAAATCCATGGAGAAAGTGATAAGCGGGTGTGTTTGTCTGTGAAATAGGAAAGAATTCCATTGAGAGTGGAAGATGATAATCAAAAGTTTACCTCATTTCCTTTAGAACTGTTGGCCATGTACACCATTTTCAGTACTTCTCTACTCGTTATTCGGTTTAGCAAATTCCGCAAACTAGACAAATGTTGATCTAACTTGGCCCAATGCATTTCGCTTCCTTTAGAAAGGATCATATGATAAAAGAATGTCACTTGACGTCTTCTTTGATAGTACGATAGACCATCATCGGTTTCAATTGGTGTCTTTAAACTCGACATTAAATGTTGTATGCACATTCTTTAGACAAACAGAGAATGTCGTTATTATACCTATGGGAAGTCACTGGCATTAGCTTACCTCACATCACCAACAATATAGTCAAGGACTATTGTTGTTTGTAAGCATGTGTATCTGAATTCGTAGGTGGACAGGCAGAGTTCATCGACTGCGGCATTTTTCTCGTTCAGGGCAAATAAATTTTTGACGAAAGATTCGCTGGAAAACTGCCCGTTAATAGAGTCCTCCCCATTGCAATTGAATTCCGGAATTGGATTGTTGGCTATCTCTGGTTCCTCTACAAAGATGTTATATTACATTTTTTGATTGGTAAGGAAAGAGTGGATTTGAGGTAGCTTACGCGTCGGCGCAATACACAGAGAGGACAATATATCATCATCTTCTAGTTCGAATAAATCAAAGTCCATTTTATTGCATTTGGAGCTGAAAGTAAAAGCTAGTAAAAAATGTTGCCCAACATAATTTAGGCCATCTAGACTCAAATATTTCTTCAAAGGGATAGCGCATGACAACGAGGGAAGTTAGGGGTAACTGAAGTAACTTAGAAGTTAGGACATCTGACTGTAGCTAGAAATATTTACCGGTCACTTCAGAAAAACCTCAATCATAATTGAACACTTGTTGAATGCAAATTAAATAAAAACGATTTCTTAAAATTAAAGCAAGCCTACCTTATCTTCTAACAAAAATTTGTTTTTAATAAATTAGCAGTTAAAACGACACGTTTGCATTTATTGAAAAATTCTAAATCTTTTATTTTTACAATTTACAACATTATAGAACAAACATTAATAAAAATTGGCACGCACGTAAACAAAACTTTTTTTACACAAATCCATAGTTCATTCGAATATTTTGTAACAGCTGATTCACTGAATTTCCTCGGGTTTTTATTTGACAAATCTATTACAATCTTCATTTGACAGTCGTCCCTTCATCGCTTCTTGATGAATCGACCAGCGATCAGTGCTTCTAGCTCGTGGGAAATTTACCTTTTCGTGGGAATTTCGATGATTACAATTTACAAACCGCCCCGTGGGAAAATGTAGAATTTCTGGGAAATTCGGTTAGATTAAAAAAAAAAAAATTGTTTTTCATTTTCAACCAAATGTCGTTTTAGATTTCTGCTGCCAAATCGAGAATGAAATTTTAATTTTATTGGTTCTTGTGTATTGAGTTTGCCGCAAAAAAAGCAATTCGTAACCGCCAGCTGTGTGTCATAAATATTGGCGTTATTTAAAATATGTGTAAATCTGAGAAAAAATTGAGATTTCTTAAGACTGCCTCATTTAAAAAAAAAAAAAAAAAATTTAGGCAAATCGAACATGAAAAACCAACTCGATCAAATACGACATAAGATCATATTTCTACGATCTTATTCAGTGTTAACAAAACAAGCCGATCTAAATTGCTAGTTATGTAAAAAGTCTACTACAAAAAATGTATTGTATTCTTCCAATTAAATTCCTTATTGAATTATTGCCCATGATAACAAAGCAAAAAAGCGACTGACACATTACATTGAGAAAACTACTCGCAATTCGGACGATGTGTTTCATAAAATTCTATTAGTTCCTTACTCATTTTGATATATTTTTTATATTGGAAGTGTTATCTTTGAGATAGTAGTGCGAAAACAACCAAATAAATAAAGAGCAAATATTCCAATATGTCTCTACGGCAACTAGTTGAAGGCGATTGTGGTGGTGTCAATCCACTCATGCAACTGGGTGGACAATTCACGCGAGATAATGCCCACAAAGAAGAAGGTTTCTCTGGAACTCATGCACCATTCGAGTCACGATCGGTTATGCCAGAGGATCAAATGGTCAATGAGTTTCTGGGACAGATATCGGGACCTCCACAGGTGAGTCAAATCGTATAGAAAGATGGATATAATTCAGAATATCATTTCATAGACATTCCAAATGGATGCCCTGCTCCAGGAGATGCGTGAAATCGAAGCACAACGTTTTCAACCGCTTGTTGTGAATGCTCCTAGGGTTATTGACGAGGTTACGCGTAATAGTAGTGAATGGGCTAAAGAATTTGGCCAGGAAGCCTTTGCGGCACCTCAAGTTTCAATGCAGGTTCAGCACAATGAGGTAAGTAGATGCAAAGTTCAGAAGTTAGCGTAATAATTGAAAATCCACTCATTCATTAGTTCTGGCAACAACAAAACATGGTCAATGTTCAACCAGTGCAAGAAAAAGTCACATACGTTCACGAATTTTTCGATATGAACGATGAACCGCAGATACAGTCTCTACCACGCCAGCCATACTTAGCTATATGCCCGCCCTACGTCCCACAGACCGGCACGGTAAGTGTTAGCACTAATCTTGGCTGATAAGAAAGTAGTTTATTTACTAGAAAATAACGTTGTACAAATTTAAGTGCTTTCAGTTCGGAGAGAATGAACTCGGTGCTGTTGGTGGCCAGACAAGTGCATCGACAGAAGATTGGCTAAACGACTTTCAGACGTCTAAAGAAGATCACGGTATGTTGAAGACATTTTAAGTGCGCCATTCTATGTGACTATTGTTTTCAGAGAAAGCAACCGCCGATTACAATACGAAGTTTTGGGAACGGCTGCAGGAGGAATGGCAGAAACTCTCTGAGGATGGTACAGCTGAGCATCCTTGGCTTTCTGATTATACAGATCTGTACGATCCCTACAAGGAGTACGCTTTTGCCGAAGAAAATCCAATGGCGGAGCTAGAAAACGCCTTCGAAAAGGGCAAAGAGTTCTTGGCGAAAGGTGACATTCCCAGCGCCGTGATGTGTTTCGAGGCAGCTGTCAAGAAAGACCCACAAAATGCCGAGGTCTGGGAATTTCTTGGCATTTCTCAGGCTGAAAACGAAATGGTAAATGTAAAAGCAACACCACCACCCGTTACAACTATATATGTTTCTTACAGGACCCACATTGTATAGCAGCCCTCAAACAGTCACTTGCACTCAAACCAAACAACATGCGTGTGCTAATGGCTTTGGCCGTCTCCTACACCAATGAAAGCTTACAAAGTCAAGCATTGAAATCGCTGACAACGTGGCTACATTGTCATCCGAAGTACACACATTTAGTTCCTGAGAACCTGCTTCGTCCAGCAGATGAGGCCAGTTTGACGAGCTCACTTATCCGAGGACCAGAGCTGAAGGAAATACAAAACCTCTTCCTCGAGGCGGTAAAACAAAATCCAAATGAGATCGATCCCGATGTACAGGAGGCTCTGGGAGTTCTCTTTAATCTGTCATCCGAATTCGACAAAGCTGTTGATTGTTTTCAAGCCGCACTACACGTTCAGCCAGAAAACGCAAAAATCTGGAATCGTCTCGGTGCCAGTTTGGCTAATGGCAATAGGTCCGTTGAAGCTGTAGAAGCTTATCAAAAAGCCTTGCAGATTGAGCCCGGCTTTATACGTGTGCGTTACAATGTCGGTGTTTGTTGTATGAACTTAAAGGCTTACAAGCAGGCAGCTGAGCACTTGCTGGTCGCTTTAAATTTACAAGCCACTTCAAGTGGAAGGTCTGGTTTGCCAGAGGCAGCTGCCGGGGGTCCTTCAAATCAAATGTCGGACACAATTTGGAGCACATTTAAGATGGTCATCTCGTTAATGGGGCGAAACGATTTGCATGAACATGTGAATGGTAAAAACTTGAACGCTCTAAATGAGGCGTTCAAGGACTCGACATAGAGAAGTTTCATTTTGTCGATTTATACCGGTGTTAGGGACTTAATAATGCAAAAGTCCATATTTTGTTTTATTTGTGGCAGGGTGTGAATGTATTGTTGCTGTTGTTTATGTTTAAGAGATGGAACCCATATTTTTTTTATTTTATGAAATAAAAACATCTATATCTATACTATAGACTGAAAAAAAAAAAATACAAAAAGCCGTAGTTTTAAATCGCTTCAGCTTCGATACGAGCGCCACAAGAGCACTGGAACCCACAAACTAAACATGTTTTATTATCTTTAATTCAGGGATCTCCGAGTCTCCGCTCACAGAAAGCCAGTTTACCGGGTCCCAGGAAAGCCAATAATTCTTGGTGAGTACTTTTACTTAGATTTTACTTTGTTGCAGTCACTGACGTTAATTCACTGACGTTAATTCCCTGACCTATGGATATATTCATTAGAGCTTTATAATTCGATTTGGAATGTTTGTCGTCTAAAATCGTCTTTATTTTCGTTATTGCAGTTCATTTTCCCTTCGCATGTAATTTACGGCTGCTTACTACAAAATGAAAATATGGTAATGATAGCAAAATGCGTAAGCTCTTAATTACCTACATATATGGGGCCTTGCCAATAAAGATTGGCTTTATTTTCCATACAAATTTCGCTATTGTAAGCTTTCGTAAATTTACAGTCGAGACTTAAATTTGTTATTAGTACGGCGCATATACCTATGTAGTTGTTTAACACTGCACAGTAGGTTGAAGTGGCTGTCGGCTAGCCACACTTAGACCATTATTACACTGCACAGTAGGCTCCTTAAAAAAGTAAACACCACATTTTTGTACACACTTATTTATTTGTCCTTAATGTTTCGATTTTATTTATAGGGAAATTTATTTTGTCCCCCACACTGTCGTACACAGCTCAATCGCAAACAAAACACGACTCGTTCCGATATTTTTTGTAACGAGATGTTGCTCTATTTGGGAAGTTGTGCCCAATAAATGCAGTGAAAATAATGATGGAGTGATGATCGTCATGGACATACAAATTAAGTACTTAATCATCCCTCCAGGCCTCCACCACTGCTATTTCACAGATCGGTATGATACTTACAGCTTGTAAATCGGTGAAGAACAATTTCAAATAGCCTGTAGGGCAAGCGAAGCTTTAGGTCCGTTCGTGTACTTTCAGCATAGAAAAATGAATAATGTCAAATCTCTAAAATCGAGAGAGAATTCTCTCAATTTCAAGAGAAGTACCTGATCGGTTTTCTTACAAAAAGTTTAAAAAATGTCACTTTGGCGTAATCGTAAAATGCAGCATCTACAAAATAAATTGGAATTGCATTTTTTACAAGCTAAATACCTATTAAACTTTCCATTTGAATGCGCTGATATGTTCTAGGAGAACATTCAGTTATAACTTGTTCCTCTGACTTCGTTGAAGACGAAAATAAATAGTTTTACTTGTCAAACTTTTGAGCTGTTACTTATTTGGCAGTTTTCATTTTTCAGTACCTAAGTCGAAATTCGGTGAATAGAAAATTACGAAAAAATGAAAAGAGTGGAAATGGATTTCTCTCTCATTTTTTTAAATTTTCTCAGTACGTGGTCGCATTTGCACAGTTTCTTAGCAAATTTTAAATAAATTTACGTTTGCAAAAAAGTACCAGAACGAACCTTTTGTAAGCTATCAAACATTCTATAATCAACAGCTGTAAAGCAAGCTATTCGAACTAACCTATAGCTATATACTATAGGTACTACTGTTTATATAGAGAGAACATCCATAAGAATTCATGCTGCTTCTTTAATGACGTTCAAAAAGAAAACATGCACAATTCCTCAATCTGCATACTTATGTTTGTAATGTACTATGAAACTACATATGATCAGTGTCTCACTAGTTATGGTTTCAGACCAAAGTCCAAATGTCGCTACTTATCAACAGTATGAGTTTATCATTCAACTGAAATAGTGAACATACAAGATTCAAGCCCCCAGCTCACACACTGACATGACGATGAGTATAGCATAGCAGCCACAGCCAGCCACATCCACAGGCAGATGACAATCAGAGACAAAGTACAGCAAAACCGGCACATATATGTTTATGTATGTTTTAACTTCCAATAAGCTCCACCACCACGTCCACGACTGCATAAGCGAATAGCGAAGTGGAGCTGTTCAGTTCAGTGCTTCAGTCAATTTCTCAAGAGGTGGGTGTTATTAAGACGTGCCGTGTTTGTCATACAATTAAGTCATTATAAACTGTTTTTTTTCCGTTTAATTTTTAGTTGATTAATTTTCGCAAGTAATTCTACACAAAACATGTCTGCAGCCACCAAGGGTAAGGTTCAGTTAAAATAGAATAACATTCCATCTATCAATCCCTGCAACGATTTGTTTTGCAATCTAAATTTAGTGTACTTTGGACTCTAGCTTGTTATTTACTTGTTGGCTTCGATGATATGAAGAAATGTGTGTGTAATGTAAATATAGATTATATACCTATGGGGAAATCAACATCATTTACAGATGAGCAAAATAGCCGCATTGGTAATAACTGTGAGTTTGTTAAACCAAAAGTGCAGTGCTAAAGTGAAGGAATCTTCTTAATAGGTAGGCCCTATATAATTAGACACAGTTTGGGCTGATGCCTGAAACTGTTATCTAAACTAAGCTCAAAATAATACTCATACTATACATGTGTAGTTTTATTATCTCTTCACTCTACCTATACATGATAGAACCGGTTAAAGTCCGTCTGTAAGCGAATCTGTGTTGTTGACTTTTCTTTTAGTTAACTTGAATAATATTTTTATTATGGAAATACAAAAATAAAAGATATGTAGAAAGATAGCGGCGTAGGAAAATAAAAAAGGAAGATAAATCCTAAAATACATGTTCATGCATACATTTGTTTTAGGTGTTCTAGTTTCTGCAGTAAAAATCTCCTATACCAACTTTTTGTCTTAAATTGTTGATAAATCAAATTTATTATTTTAATTATTAGGGGGCAGATTCCGTATATCAATGATCGTCTTGGCGATATCGTTTTCGAAACTTTAATCACCATTTAAAGAATACAACTTTCTCGAATTTTGTTGAATATTGTCAGCATTCATTACATTTGTGGGAAATGATCTGGATTAAGCCCCCGAACTTGTAATTTTAGCACTTAGTTGCCAGTTTTGGGGCGCTATCGTTTCGACGATAATCGTCTGAAAAGTTACGGAATGAGTGCCCTGGATGTCTGTAATATCCTGATCCGAACGTATATAAATAGATCATACCTATTATGTTAGACACAGAATCGGGCAGGTACACACATTACACAACGATTCACTAGATTAACAGCGGACAACCTTGGGATGTGAAATTGATTTATCTTGTCTCAAACAGGGGAAAGATAAGATGCGGTGCCCTAGTGTGATCAATATAATTTTAAGTAAAAACGTGGAGACGAAAAATCAATTTTTTTTTTTGATTCGGATCACCTTTTGCAGATCTCGATATTTTTTAAGATTTACACATTGGTACCAATATACTTAGAACAGCTGTTTTGCGTCATTTTAAGAAGTTTGCTTTCAAAACAAATAATGCGCAAAGTTTCGTGAAAACGAAAATAACGAAATACATAAGTACACATTTTCAAAGTAAACGAATCTGCTAATAGTTTATGATAACTAGCTACAGGGGTTGTCGGCTCAATGGATAAAAATCATTAAGTGCATATTTAAAAGTTTAAATTAAGTTGTAATATTAATAATATAACAATTAAATTTTAAATAAATTAATATATCTATATATAATATAATATTTTAGGAGTCTTCATTGTCGGCGCTAAGCGCACAGCTTTTGGTACCTTTGGCGGAACCTTAAAGAATGTCCATCAAACGCAATTGCAAACAGCTGCCGCGAAAGCCGCTATAGCTTCCGCTGGACTGAAGGGTGAACAGATTGACACCACCATCATTGGCAATGTTATTTCCGTAAGTTAATGTACATAAATAAATTGTTAGTGCTGCTTAAAATGTATGATTTAACTGAAGGTATCATCATCGGATGGCTCTTTTTGCCCCCGGCATACGGCCCTTCACTGTGGGGTGGGAATTGACAAACCCGCTTTAGGAGTCAACCGTCTGTGTGGTTCCGGTTTTCAGTCTGTTGTAAATGGTGCTCAGGATATTATTTTAGGATCGGCGAAAATTGCCCTCACTGGTGGTGTAGACAGTATGTCACAAGCACCGTTTGTTGCAAGGAATATCCGTTTTGGCACCACATTGGGAGCTGCCTACACTCTGGAGGACAATCTCTGGGTTGGACTTACAGACAGCTACTGCAAGTTGCCAATGGCTTTAACAGCAGAAAATCTAGCCGAGCAATACAAAATTACCAGGGAACGTGTTGATGAGTTTGCCCTTAGGTCACAAGTGAACTGGAAGAAGGCACAAGATGCTGGCGTCTTCAACAGTGAGATCACTCCCCTCAAGGTTAAGGTAAAGGGACAAGAAATCGATTTTGTAGTTGATGAGCACCCAAGACCTAAAACAACTATTGAAGGCTTAAACAAGTTGAAAAGCCTATTCAAGAAAAATGGTGTTGTTACAGGTGGAACAGCCTCAGTAAGTTCTTAAAATATTTTAAATAGAGAATAATATTATATAAATGTGTAACTTAAGGGAATCGCTGACGGTGCTGCAGCTGTTGTATTAGCATCGGAAGAAGCTGTCAAGGAGTACAACTTGAAACCATTGGCTCGTCTGGTCGGCTACTCGTACGTTGGAGTACAACCAGAGATCATGGGAATTGGTCCAGTACCAGCAATCCAGAATGTACTTAAGGTCACCGGATTAAAGTTGGATGATATCGATATAATTGAAGTAAAACAAACAAATCTTAAACTCTAGGTTATGTGTAAATTTATCTAATTTAATAGATCAACGAAGCCTTCGGTGCCCAAACGCTCGCATGCGCAGATGCCCTTAAGCTCGATATGAATAAACTTAATGTAAATGGTGGAGCTATTGCAATAGGACATCCTTTGGGTGCCAGTGGATCCCGAATCACTGGACATTTGGCTCATGAACTCCAGTAAGAATGGAATTTTAATATTTGGAATTGCAATATATTTCGTATTTACTTTTTAGGCGCACAAATTTGAAATACGCTATCGGGTCTGCATGTATCGGAGGTGGACAGGGTATTGCTGTACTGTTGGAAAGATGCTAAACATTTTGTGATACTGTGATGTTCTTAAGCCGGATAACAGAACAGATTAATGCATTTACGTGTCCTTTTTTAACTATTACTGAACACTGTTTTTTTTTATATGTAAGGTAGTGCCTATATTTTGTAATGTTGCTATAAAGATTTGTAGAAATAAAAATATATATGTTTAAGATTATTATCTACTTCAGCTTACCAAGAGCAGAAAGTTCTGTTCTAGAAATGCGACTGAGCAGTACCTACATTCTTCCGCTGAAAGTTGGATGTTTTGTTAGTGCATTCAAAGATCAAAGTGCCTTCCAAAATGAAATGGGCAGCATCTACCAGAGATGAATGAAAATCTTTGACATCTACATCGAGTTGTCTTTACCGGCACATAGCTGAAAAGAAACAAAATAAAGCATATAAAACAAAAAATAATCAAAGGGCTTGTTGCATCTTGATCTTCTGGGAGGATTTGTGTGGGTATGTTTGTTTGTAAAAGTTCGGCTCAAAATGAATAATGGGAACTGATGTAACTGTGGATGAACTCAAATATCGAAAGATTTCGCTGGTTTTTGTAGAATTGAACAATACCATTCTTAGCGCCTGAAAGTACAGTACAAAGGGAACGGATATTATTACACATGTTCATTTTTATTTACTTTGATGCACAACAACTTAAGTTGTTTAAATCCCAATTAAGTAATTTCTCCTCTCACAGAGAAAATGATCCCGTGCGCTGCTCATAAGTACATAAATATTGCAAACAATTTTCAATAATAAATGAAACAGCATTTCTTCAAATAGGTATGAAAAATATGATTTTCTAAACATGTTAATAAAATGTAAACATAAGGTACATTTATTTTTTTTTTTTTTCTTTAAAGTATACAATTTCGTAGGTAGGTATACAAAATATTTTCCAACTATTATTTTCTTTTTTTTTCTTCGGCTTTTTGAAATGTTTGCCCGTTAAAAAAAAACTATACAATTTCGGGAAAGCAAAATAAACTCTAGTGCGAAAGAATTCTTGGCATCTACTACATTTTACAATTCACCCATTCATCTACAATTTTCATCTGTCAAAAGCACCCTATCACAATTCACAAGTAAAAAAAAAGTCTGCTGCAGCACGATCTACTTTTTCACACAAGAAAGTATAAATATATCAATAAATACTTATAATACTCAAGCAAATTTAATTCAATTAATATTATACAAACAAAAAATTTAATAATTGTAGTGTCATATCGTGATAATCGCAACAAGTCACGGCACATCAGTGTTGCCTGTGATAAGTGTATCGAATTCACAGAACAAACAATTTGCTGATTATCTTATGTCGGCTTAATACAAAATGTTATATTTTTACGCATCCTAAGTATGCGTTTCATATTTGTTTATTGAAATTACTAAAATATGTTATATAAAAAAAATATTTAATGCATCCGAGTGAACTCACATTCCACATGCATTCCTCTTTTGAATCTGCAACGTATGGCTAGGACAGTGATCTCTTCTATCAATTATTTTAATGTATGATTTTATTTACATGCAATAAAAGCATTAGAATCGAATTCAATTGCACTGATTTAAAGCATATCCTTAAGAAATAATAAAACTCGAATTATATAGAAAAAAAAAAACTCGAATTTCGAGACTGCAACAAATTCATTGTATCTCAGTGAATCTTGGAGAAACAGAAACGCACAAGTGTTCATTGCATTCATTTGCTAGATTCAATTCTAAGTGACATTTGGCCACTAGATGACTCTGATATCAATAAATCGTCGGTTTTTGTTGATTAAAAAAAAAGACGAACGAAAAATAGAATGCAAGTTTAATTTGTGTTTGCAAGTTTAGTAGAAGCAAAAGTTGTTCCCTGATCTGCATGATGATTGCTATATCCAAGCATGAGGATTTTTAATTAAAAAAATCGCATATTTAAAATGAATCCAATGGAAACTGCAATCGAAACTTCAAAAAGAAAACACGAAATTCTTCGTACATCAGCCGGTGACTCGCAGCTTTATAAGTCCTCGGCGTTAAGTCGTGATCAAATGAACACTCCATCCCTTTACACGGACAGGGCCATGATTAAATACGTCATAGGCGCATCAAATATCGGCGAACAGCAATCGATTCTAAGAAAATCCGCAAGCAATCAAATATCAACAGTAGCAACGCCAACAGCAACAATCTTAGCATCGAATAGTATTGCTAAATTAGTAGCAAAATCAGTATCAGACGGGAGTTTGGCTGTCAAGTTACAGCAATCCAAAGCTCCAGCTCAGAGTGAATCCAAACAGCGAACTACTGGTCAGAGCCTAATAAAGCTGCCAACCATCAAGAGTCCTCAAGGTCCATCGGTAGGTACACTTTCTTTTCTATTTTTTTTTTTTTTTTGTATTTATATAAATATTTTAACAAGAAGTCGAATTGAGAATGAGTGAAAATACATGTGAAAGCGTAATCTTCGATGCTCCTTACATAACGAACGATTGTTTAGTTTCTGATGGTCGACGCTATTCTAGCTATAGAAACGATATCAGACACCCAAATGAGACTTGATATCTGTACACCATTATGAATAAAGCCTTAATGTAAGTGACGAATTTGTTAATTAGACTACCTATTATCAATAAAACAAATCACAAAGACCCTCAGGACAGAGTTATTTTTAAATTTCCCTTGTCTTTTGATTATTTAACAATATTTGTATGCGGAGTTTTTATACGGTGGATGTTAGTTGTGTTTGATGAAAATCAATAGCGACATATATGGTTCTATGATAAACATATTAATTATATTAAAATGTTTCTCCTACATATTATTCCATTTTAATTTATATCGGCTTTGCCTAAATCTAAAGTGGCAAAAAGAGAACGTAAATGACGCAATTTGACGTGTATCACAATTAAACAAGTAGCGTAGATATCAAGCAGTTTCTAATCGGGTGTTGATTCGAAGAATCCAAACTGTTTTTTTTTATATATGTACATATTTATAAAGTTCAAATAATTGAAAATAGAAGAAAGGAATACTTTATTTAGTAAAAAGGAAAAAAATAGCCAACAACAATTTTAAATAAACTCTTGTGAGTGCGGTGACAGCACGTGCATTTATAGGGTACGCATGACTTTTGACGTCGCATTAAATGACATAGAAAACAATTACATTTTATTTAAACAGACACGAAGCTGTTGAAAATGCTTTTAGTTTTATTTGTTTCGTTAAGAATTACATCTAAGATATGTTAAGAGGAGAAAAGTGGACATAGCCTACATTAATATTAAGCCAGTAACAACTCGCTGTATAGTGCCAATGTTGTGAATGAAGTCAAACACAAAGCAGAATTTTCTTAAGTACAGCTTATCTAATAGCATTGATTACTATGTCGATATAATGGTCGCAAAAAAACATTCCTTTTGAATGGACAGGACATAATATAGGTCTTGTGGGGCTACTTCGTACAGATCAGTTGATTAAATTTTCCATAGTTTTTCCTGTATTAATCGTTATCTTATCACTTTATCAGCATTAATTGCTGAATCATGTTCCTAGGATATATTTGCTTCAAATAATTTACAGAAGAATAGTTACACATAAAACTACAGAATTGTGGTTTAGAATTTTTTGTTTATTACAATTCAAAAAGGCAAAGAATATATAGTAAAGAAAGGTTTAATAAACATTATTTTATCATAACAAAACAAATATATATTTTTTAGGAACAAAAGAACATAAAAACTTAAATTCTAATACAAAATTAAAAATAAGATAACACATAAAATTTTGACTTAAAAAATCCGATCAGGATGCTGGAAAATCATGGGATTCTGTGAAAATAATTTGAATTAGTTCATGGTAACAGTTGAAGTTTTAGACGACTTACCGATCCATCATTCCATCATTCGTTGAGGCACTATCACAACCTTCATAAAGGTAGAATTTAGCCTACTTCAATCTGTAAGACAATAATTTTGTTGGTGGCACGATAAAATTGATGAGATCGAAAAGTTTTTGGCATGCTGTGCGTGTGCGCAAATCTTAAAATGAACCGCGATCCCACAACTCGAGTGGTTGATGATAATTTCAAGTTGAAACTATTTCGCGAGTCGAAAAGAAATATGAAAATTTCTAAAATTTTAATTATTTAATAAAAACATTACCGGAATGTCCGGTACCACGAATTTTTTGTTTCAGCATGCCAAAATATTGTTGCCGCGACTGATTTATTATTTCTTTATTTTGTGCTTCGCTCTTAAATAATTACCTATCTTGTTGGCTATTTTGCCCCCGATGTATGAGCCGGTCGTACCGCCAACGAACGGCCCACACATTGCTCCTATGCCTGGTAGGTAATATGCACCTACCAGTGTGCCCACCATAGTTCCTGAAAGTAGATATTGACTCTGTCTGTTATTTATTTTGAAATATTTAAACTTACCAAACTCCCCAAATGCCCAGGCACAAATTATGCCAATAAGGCATACCTGGGTATGAACGAAAGTCCGCAACCCTATGCGGCAATCCTTATATATTGCTGCTATCAAGCAACATGCGTAGTATGCCCATGATAGGCATCCTACGTATACCGCAATTTTTGCGGAAATTTTTTCGAATTTCTTGATCTGAAAATTTATTTTATGTCGCTAATATTTTGATATTTTGTATATGTATTTCAAATATTTTACTTACCAGTACCGCTATCTTTGTTTGCATTTTTTTTCTTTTTTCTTTTTTCCTTTTGGGTATGTTTTGTTGATGTTTCTTGCTTGTTTTTTTCTTTGTCGAAGTTTGTTGTTTGCTTTTTCTTTGTTGATATTTTTTTGTTTTGACTTATGACAATAAAAGTCAATGCCTGTTCTTTTTTATAATTCGAGAAGTGTTTGATTTGAATTTGTTAGTAGAACATTAGAGTGGATATGTTTGTAATGTGCGAGTACAGGGGATTATAGCTACAATTTCTGCTACATTCTTTGCATCAAGATATCTACAAGATTTGCATTTCTTTGTTGGACCATTACTATAGCGTACATGACCGTTTTAATATTACCGCAAAAAAGGCAAGAGAGTAATACGTAGGTACGTCTTACACAAATTACACCCATGCCCCGTTACCGTTCTTCGATCACTGTGTATTATTCATTTGACACCCTCAATCGAGTCTCAGTTATTGACAATATCTTAAACGTGTGCATATTTACTAACCACAGATCTTATTTGCAGGAAAAACCTACATTCAAGTCTTTTGTAAGGCGATCTGTGCCAGCACATAAACAATTACCTGGGCCTAAGACGCTCCGAATGCCAACAGCCCCACATGGTCATATAATTTACAAGGGGAATAACGTCCATCCTCCGGCTTTACATCCAGAGATGATTGCCTCATCGGTGTTGCCTAGAGTCGCGGACATATCGAGCAGAAAGTTACCTACCATCAAGGATGTCCCAAGGACCAACATAAATGGAATCATAAGTGGCAGACAAAATTCCAAATCCCCAGAAGTGACACAAATCTCGTCGACTGTCACTCTGACAAAGGCGCCTCTTACGACGGTCGGTAAACAAGCCAAATCACTTCCTTCGCCGATTATAACCATTGAAAAGAAGTGCAGTACTGGAAACGCGAGTCTGTTTAACTGTTCAAAGCAGGGACAGATTACTTTTCCCAACAGTGCAGAACCGATGGACATTGTCGTAAATACCATAGGCAGTAGCAAGATGATATCTCTTGGCAATGATGAAGACAAACCAGAAGCACCACAAAAGAGTTTGCTCAAGGTGTCTTCACCGACTTCGATTGAAAAGACTCCACCGAAACACCCAAAACAACAATCATTGCTCAAAGTCAATAGCCTGGCACGGCTCCTCCACACAAGTCCTCGGACAAAGCGCTCCAAATCATTAACAGCTATCAGCTCCAAGATAACTAAACGCAAGCGTCCGCCACCCAAGGGAAGCAGACGCCTATCCACCGCTTCAGACGGCGAGGTGTTGTTGCAGAAAGCAATGCACCAACTGACTGTAGATTCTGGAGAATACAAAGAGAATGTGACTGCGTCATCGCCCCCAGTGCAAACAACAGACGCTTCCTTGCTGTGTAATGAACGAATCGAAACCATACCATCGTCTAGCAGTAGCAACAACAGCAGCTTGGAAATAACTCCGAAAAAGGAAACATCTTCGACAATTGATCCCTCGTATGTAAACTCCTTCCAATTAAATACAGTGTTGGATATGCTGTCAGCGTTCAAAATGCTCTCGTGGAAGGACCGCATAGGTTCATGCAAGGACAGCGAGATAAAGTTCCATCTGAATGAATTCAATTTGTTGCAAGTCGCCGAAAGATGTCCGCCACGTGATCGCATTCATACCGCGTACGAGAAGCCCATTTACGAACGAGAATCATCCTCGAACACATCGGATTACTCGGATCCTTTGTACCTGTGCCGCCGGTGCAATTGTCATGGAGCTGCAATTGACTTCCTCGCTCCCGAGTTCTGCTCATATGAATGCTTCCGTCGCGACGCTCGTAAGCGTCCAAAGACAACTCTCACCGGTACTGCCAAGGAACGTTTCAAGAAGACCAGAAAATCGTTAGTCTCTGGCCACGTCGAGTGCGCGGACGCGAACAGAGAGTGCATGACGTCAAAGCGCCCCTTCACTTGGGCCTCATATTTAAGCACTAGCAGAGCGGAGGCCGCTCCTATTGACTTATTCCTGAATCCGTTCCCGTGTGAATCGAATCTCTTCGAAATTGGCATGAAACTTGAGGCGATTGATCCGGAGCATAATTCGTTGTTCTGCGTCTGTACTGTTATCGAGAAAAAGGGCTATCGACTCAAATTGCAGTTCGATGGCTACTCGAAGATCCACAATTTCTGGGTAAATTGCGATTCGATGGATATATTTCCACCAGGCTGGTGTGCCAAAACCAATCGCATATTGCAACCACCCAAGGGTATGAATTTACTGACATTCAATTGGCCCGCCTACTTGAGCAAGACCAAGAGCACTCCGGCGCCAAGGAGTCTCTTTACGCATTTAAATTCATCGGTAAGTTAACTGTTTTAAGTTTCTGCTTCTAGTTTTTTACAGACTTTGAACATTTGCAGTCGTCGACAAATCCCTTTAAGGTTGGCATGCGCCTGGAAGCAGATGATCTTAAGAACACAGGAAAAGTGTGCGTTGCCAGCGTTGCAGATGTACTCGACAATCGTGTGCTGGTCCACTTCGACGGCTGGGACGAAAGCTACGACTACTGGATTGACATCAATTCCCCGTACATCCATCCCATCGATTGGCATCAGGGTAAATCGTTGGAACTTGTTCCGCCGCCCGACTGGGAGGACTTCTCCTGGCAAGAGTACTTAGAGTTCACCCGAAGTAAGCCAGCTCAGCCGAGAATGTTTTCTCGTCGCTTCCCGATAGAATTCTGCACTGGCATGAAGTTGGAAGTTGTCGATGTGAAGAACGCTTGTCTCATTCGTCCGGCGACAGTTTTGTGTCGCAGTGAGTATAAGATTCTTATTCACTTGGTTGGCTGGCCAAACGAGTTTACGTTCTGGGTGAACGACGACTCTCCTGACATACATCCAATTGGTTGGTCTGAAGAAACTGGACATGATTTGGAGCCACCACCAAGTAAGTAAAAATTAATTATATACCAAGACGTAGGTTTAACGCAGGTTTTTACAGCATACGACTCCGCACCGGCGAATATGCCGTGCCCAGTAAAGGGCTGTCGTGGCATTGGCAATGCAAAGCGCATCGATATCACCTTTCATGCAAATGAGGACACATGCCCGTACACGCTGAAGAACTGGGAACTGGAAATTGAGAAACCATCGCGTCTGGACGAAGCTGGAAGGTGAGTGCTGGTTCAAATTTTATTTAATGATGTCATCGTTGTATTGTCAATTTGTGTTTTACTTTTGGGTATCACTCTCAGTCATATATGCCAACCTTGGGGAACAGATCTTTTTTCGGAACTCTGATAGGTCGATACGTGCTCACCGCGTTCTTCTATATCTCTTGACGGCTTCAGAATATTTATATTGAACATATGTCAAGTCTTGTTCCTTAAGAAATTACCATTCAAATCGCAGGAAACAGCTTGACTTCAGCACTTTATATAAATGTTTTTTGTTTTAAGTTTTTTTTTTATGCACAAAAGAACAAAACAACTTAAACTTTAGATAGATGAAATGAATTTAATTTTTTCCCAAGGCCACCAATTTCAAAAGTCCGATCGGGACGGTATACTGTACATTTTTGCTTCATTTCATCATCATTCATTCTCCTTTTTAAGGAGGAGTGATATCGCCAGTCTGAGTTACATCCAAGATATTTTAAGAGGAGAAAAGCGGACTTATGCCTATCTTAAGTAAGCCAGTAACAACTCGCGGTATTGTGCCAATGTTGTGAATGAAGTCAAAAACAATGCATAATTTTTTAAGTGCAGCTTATCTTATAGCATTGACGCATTTCGATTACTCTGTCGATATAATAGTCGCAACGTCCTGTGCATTTGAACTGTAACCACTGGGAGCGAGACTTTGAAAAAATGCAGGAAATATTGTTGTGTTGCGATAACCCAAATGCAATGTTGATTGGTGATTTCAACGCAAGAGTTGGCAAAGAAGGAGGTGCTGAAAACGATTAAGCGGGTATAAGTCGCCAATCGAAGGATCGAATCTGCAATACACGAGGCAAGCGGCTAGTAGAATTATGTGATTCTTTTGGAATGAGACTGGATGAATGGTACCAGCAAAAGCGATGAATTGGGGGAGTTTACCTTTGTAGGAAGTCAGGGCACATCGGTTATCGACTATAGCCTAGTAAGGGGTGAATGGAGTGTATATGTATTAGACCTGGAAGTTCAACATGTACCATACTCGGATCATCTCCCGATTGTTATCACGTTTGGACTCAAGACAACAGATGAAGGGGGAGTGAGGAGTATGAATCTCCTCCCTAAGCTGATATGGAATTATGGCAAGGCATATACGTATAAAAGGCAACTCGATGAACGACTTCAGGTACATACCGAGGATGATTTCGCCCAAATTCAACAAATTATAAAGGACTCGTACCCAAGTAATAAACAAAGGATTAAAGAAAGGCAGTTCAAGGAGCCGTGGTTTGACCAGGATTGCGCAAAGGCGAGGCAGATTTCTTTCACCTGACTTAAGTTATTCCGCCAATTCAACGAGGGCGCAATGAAGGACGCTTATATTAAAGCAAATAGTGAATTTAAGGCGTTATGTAAAATAAAGAAGACGAACCACTATGAAGCAGAGGCTAGACTACTGGCGCGTTGTAATAATTCGGCGGACTTCTGGAAGCGTGTAAGAAAACTCAACGGTGGGAAGTATGCCATGTCCAACGATCTAGATTCAAAGATTCTATCAGATTACTTTAAAAGGCTATTAAACCCATCTGATAGGCACATACACTTCCATTATGCAACACCAGAACACCAGAATGATATACTGGACAGACGGATCTCTCTACATGAATTTATGCAGGCTATAACTACCTTGAAGGATGGTAAAGCTGCAGGTTCGGACGGTATACCATCTGAATTCTATAAGCATGGTACCAACGATCTACACCTTAGGCTTATCTCTTTATTTAACGCCATCTTAGAGACAGGAGAAGCACCACAACGATTTAAGGAATCTTTAATTTTTCCAATCTATAAAAAAGGTTCGACTACAGATCCCGCAAACTATAGAGGTATTTCATTTCTAAATGCAGCGTACAAAATTCTCACAGCAATAATGCAAAGCCGACTTAATCAGTGGAAAGGAGAAAACAAGCTGCTGAAAGAGTTCCAAGCCAGGTTTAGGCCAGCATATTCTACTATTGATCACTTGTTCGTTTTAAATAGTATCGTTGAATACTTCTGCCAGCAGGGTAAAAAACTTTATGCGTTCTTTGTAGATTTCAGGGCAGCCTTTGACACGGTAGACCGCCACTCCGTATTTTACAAACTCTACAACATGGGGATGTCATTAAAATATGGACGTGTACTGCAAAATCTTTATAGTGATACAAAAGCAGCGGTTTGGAACGGGAACGTATTATCGGAGTGGTTTGAATCATGCTATGGAGTAAGACAGGGCTGCTCTTTAAGTCCAAGCCTTTTCGCACTTTTCATAGAGGATATAATTGACTTCTTGCCGGGAGGAATAATGTATGCAGGAGTGCTTATCAAGGCTCTCCTATTCGCAGATGACATAGTACTATTGGCATACTCTCCAGAAGCTTTACAGCTTATGATCAACCGCCTAAGTAGTTACTACACGTTATGGAGTTTGATAGTTAATTTGGATAAATCAAAGGTGATGGTATTCAAAAAAGGAGGGGGTCGAATGAGTGTTAATGATAAATGGCATTATAGAGGAGAAATAATTGAAGTTGTGAAGAAATATAAATACCTGGGGGTACTTGTTACCAACAATTTTAGTATGAATGTTCATCTAGAGGAAAAAATGGTAAAGTCTAAAACAGCTATCAATGTAGCATGGAAGAGATGCTTTAATAATAAGTACATTGCCCATAGTGCTAAATATAAAGTTTTTGAGGCGGTGTCGGTGTCCATTCTCTTCTATGCAGCACAGGTGTGGGGATGTTAAAAATACGAAACTGTAGAGAAACTGCTTCGATTCTACCTGAAAAGAATATTTCATCTCCCGCCCAACACACCAAATTACATGCTAATGCTGGAAACAGGTGTACCACCTCTTTTTACGAAGACGCTGAAACTCCAAGCGGATTATATAGTTAAGGTGCTTAGCATGCCGGATTACCGACTCCCAAAAATAGCAGCCTTACAGGCTATACAAAGTAGATCCGGATGGTACAAAGAGTGGTTGGCATTAGCACGAAACTCTAATGTAGATATTAATCATGATGATGTAAGGGGTTTAAAAACCAGTTTTACAAAATCATTAAATATACCGATGAACTAGATAGGGCGCGGTACTTAGAGGAAGCTGTGGGATCGCTACACAGAACTATCTACTGCCGCTTAAACCACAATTTGTTGCAGAAAAATTATTTTAGAGATGAATGCAGCATTGATGGAAAAGCGATGATTTTGAGACTGCGGGGCGAACTTCTACAGCTTAATTATATACCACACAGAGAAGATCTACGTCAACTATGAAGCTTGTGTAACTTAGCAGAAAGGGAAGAGATACATATCATTTCATTGGAAGGTGTCCAATATTGAAAGAAACGAGAAGGAATATCTTGGGAAGCGATACCCTATCTGAGAACCAAGTTATAACACTCCGCAATGATGTAAATGTTCCTAGTTTATTTAAATATTGTAAAATTGCACTACAATATCGGGCGAGAATATTATCAGGCAACTTTTGATAAATATTAATTCGTTTTATTTTGCTATAAGATTACTTATCATTTGCATAGATACATTATCTAAATATATTGCCAATCAGGCAGACGGCCCTGCCATGCTAACTAATTCATTTTGTGAACTTTATTTGTAATGAATTTTAAAGTGAATAAATAAATTTAATCTAAATCTAAATCTAATCTAATAGTCGCAACGGTCGCACAAAACATTCCTTTTGAATGGACAGGACATAATATAGGTCTGTACTTATCGTAGAGATAAGTTAATTCAATTTCTCATAGTAGCAAATGAAAAAGTGTTTCTTCCTCGGATATATTTGCTTCAAATAATTTACAGAAGAATTGTTCCACATAAAACTACAGAATTGTGGTTTAGAATTTTTTGTTTATTACAATTCAAAAAGGCAAAGAATATATAGTAAAAAATTGTTTAATAAACATTATTTTATCATAACAAAACAAATATATTTTTTTTAGGAACAAAAGAACGAACATAAAAACTTAAATTCTAATACAAAATTAAAAATAAGATAACACATACAATTTTGACTTAAAAAATCCGATCAGGATGCTGGAAATTCATGGGATTCTGTGAAAATAATTTGAATTAGTTCATGGTAACAGTTGAAGTTTTAGACGACTTACCGATCCATCATTCCATCATTCGTTGAGACACTATCACAACCTTCATTAATCATAGGTAAAGGTAAAATTTAGCCTACTTCAATCTGTAAGACAATAATTTTGTTGGTGGCACGATAAAATTGATGAGATCGAAAAGTTTTTGGCATGCTGTGCGTGTGCGCAAATCTTAAAATGAACCGCGATCCCACAACTCGAGTGGTTGATGATAATTTCAAGTTGAAACTATTTCGCGAGTCGAAAAGAAATATGAAAATTTCTAAAATTTTAATTATTTGATAAAAACATTACCGGAATGTCCGGTACCACGAATTTTTTGTTTCAGCATGCCAAAATATTGTTGCCGCGACTGATTTATTATTTCTTTATTTTGTGCTTCGCTCTTAAATAATTACCTATCTTGTTGGCTATTTTGCCCCCGATGTATGAGCCGGTCGTACCGCCAACGAACGGCCCACACATTGCTCCTATGCCTGGTAGGTAATATGCACCTACCAGTGTGCCCACCATAGTTCCTGAAAGTAGATATTGACTCTGTCTGTTATTTATTTTGAAATATTTAAACTTACCAAACTCCCCAAATGCCCAGGCACAAATTATGCCAATAAGGCATACCTGGGTATGGACGAATGTCCGCAACCCTATGCGGCAATCTCTATAAATTGCTGCTATCAAGCAACATGTGTAGTATGCCCATGATAGGCAACCTATGTAAACCGCAATTTTTGCGGAAATTTTTTCGAATTTCTTGATCTGAAAATTTATTTTATGTCGCTACTATTTTGATATTTTGTATATGTATTTCAAATATTTTACTTACCAGTACCGCTATCTTTGTTTGCATTTTTTTCTTTCCTTTTTTGTCCTTTTGGTTTATGTTTTGTTGATGTTTCTTGCTTGTTTTTTCTTTGTCGAAGTTTGTTGTTTGCTTTTTCTTTGTTGATATTTTTTTGTTTTGACTTATGACAATAAAAGTCAATGCCTGTTCTTTTTTATAATTCGAGAAGTGTTTGATTTGAATTTGTTAGTAGAACATTAGAGTGGATATGTTTGTAATGGGCGAGTACAGGGGACTATAGCTACAATTTCTGCTACATTCTTTGCATCAAGATATCTACAAGATTTGCATTTCTTTGTTGGACCATTACTATAGCGTACATGACCGTTTTAATATTACCGCAAAAAGGCAAGAGTCTCAGTTATTGACAATATCTTCAAGTTAAACGTGTGCATTTTTGCTAACCACAGTTCTTATTTGCTGGAAAAACCTACATTCAAGTCTTTCATAGGTTAGGTTAGGTAGGCGAGTTGGCGTGGAGTACTCCGTGCCACACTCAGGTCAATGTTGACGCATTGTGATGCCCATTGGGGGAAAGGGTTGTCCCTTACCCATGTTGAGCCTATCTATAAATATTTGTGATCAATTACTCACTGTGCCGTTGGATACAAACCATCCTGTGGATTTGATGAAGCTCATTATCTTGTCTACTGGTGTGCTAGATAGCTCGTCTATGTCGTGAAAGAAGTGTCTCCCTAGGACTCTGTGCCTATTGTGTCGAAGGCTCGGGCAGTGGCATAGGAAGTGGGTTGTGTCCTCAAGAGCTTCCTCATCACCGCAGCCTCTACAAAGCTCTTCTTCCGTCAAGCGTAGTTTCTTCATGTGATACTGCAGAGTGTTGTGCCCCGTTAGGATTCCTACGAGGATGGAGAGGGAATTCCTATCCTTTCGTATTACACTCTCGGTTCTTGCTTCATTGAAGCTTGGCCATAGCATTCTTGTAGTATGGCAAGTTTCTAGGCGGGATATTCACAGAGGGATCGGCTTGTTCTAATACAGCTGCTGAACCTAGTCTAGCTAATTCGTCCGCTTTCTCGTTACCTGGAATACCTTCATGTCCCGGAACCCAGCAGAGCAATACCTTATGCTGAGTCCCAAGAGCCCTGAGTTCTTCGCGACAGCATTTCACAAGCTTTGGTATTATTTCTGTTGCAGTTAATGCTTTTATAGCTGCCTGGCTGTCGATAAAGAAGGTAATACCTTCAGGTGGTATTGCCCTTATCGCAGATTGCGCATTAGGCACAAGTCCGTCTTTCCATCCATGCGATGAGTGTTGGAAGGAATCTTCCTGTGGCCAATAGCACTACGAAGTCTTTGATAAGTTGATTAAACTTCCCATAGTTTTTCCTGTATTAATCGTTATCTTATCAGCATTAATTGCTGAATCATGTACAAGTAGAAGTAAATGAAAAAGTGTTTCTTCCTAGGATATATTTGCTTCAAATAATTTACAGAAGAATTGTTCCACATAAAACTACAGAATTGTGGTTTAGAATTTTTTGTTTATTACAATTCAAAAAGGCAAAGAATATATAGTAAAAAATGGTTTAATAAACATTATTTTATCATAACAAAACAAATATATATTTTTTTAGGAACAAAAGAACATAAAATCTTAAATTCTAATACAAAATTAAAAATAAGATAACACATACAATTTTGACTTAAAAAATCCGATCAGGATGCTGGAAATTCATGGGATTCTGTGAAAATAATTTGAATTAGTTCATGGTAACAGTTGAAGTTTTAGACGACTTACCGATCCATCATTCCATCATTCGTTGAGGCACTATCACAACCTTCATTAATCATAGGTAAAGGTAAAATTTAGCCTACTTCAATCTGTAAGACAATAATTTTGTTGGTGGCACGATAAAATTGATGAGATCGAAAAAGTTTTTGGCATGCTGTGCGTGTGCGCAAATCTTAAAATGAACCGCGATCCCACAACTCGAGTGGTTGATGATAATTTCAAGTTGAAACTATTTCGCGAATCAAAAAGAAATATGAAAATTTCTAAAGTTTTAATTATTTGATAAAAACATTACCGGAATGTCCGGTACCACGAATTTTTTGTTTCAGCATGCCAAAATATTGTTGCCGCGACTGATTTATTATTTCTTTATTTTGTGCTTCGCTCTTAAATAATTACCTATCTTGTTGGCTATTTTGCCCCCGATGTATGAGCCGGTCGTACCGCCAACGAACGGCCCACACATTGCTCCTATGCCTGGTAGGTAATATGCACCTACCAGTGTGCCCACCATAGTTCCTGAAAGTAAATATTGACTCTGTCTGTTATTTATTTTGAAATATTTAAACTTACCAAACTCCCCAAATGCCCAGGCACAAATTATGCCAATAAGGCATACCTGGGTATGGACGAATGTCCGCAACCCTATGCGGCAATCCCTATATATTGCCGTTATCAAGCAATATGCGTAGAATGCCCATGATAGGCATCCTACGTAAACCGCAATTTTTGCGGAATTTTTTTCGAATTTCTTGATCTGAAAATTTATTTTATGTCGCTAATATTTTGATATTTTGTATATGTATTTCAAATATTTTACTTACCAGTACCGCTATCTTTGTTTGCATTTTTTTTTCTTTTTTCTTTTTTCCTTTTGGGTATGTTTTGTTGATGTTTCTTGCTTGTTTTTTCTTTGTCGAAGTTTGTTGTTTGCTTTTTCTTTGTTGATATTTTTTTGTTTTGACTTATGACAATAAAAGTCAATGCCTGTTCTTTTTTATAATTCGAGAAGTGTTTGATTTGAATTTGTTAGTAGAACATTAGAGTGGATATGTGTGTAAAGAAGAAACGGGAAATAGGAACGCATTATAATCAAGTAAAAAATATTATGGAACAGAAAATACCAACTCCTCCAACTAATGCTGCAGGGAAGGTTAGAAGGAAGAAGAAGCAACGGAAAGCAGAGGCTGAACGAGAAATCTTCAGAGGAGTAACAAATAAACGAATACAAGCATCAATAATTTCCAACCTCAGGAATAGAGTGGAACTCTAAGAAGAAAAAGACGCGAGTACAGGGGCTTATAGCCAATACTTCTGCCACATTTTTTTGCATTATTTTCTATGCGATTTACGTTGTTCATCTACATTGAGTTGATCGTTTTAAAAACATATACCTACCTACACAAGTTTCATAAGAATACGTGTTTTCGGATCTTCTTTAATATCTGTTTTACGATTGTGTTCATAATTATCATTTCAGTCAACAGATATAGGACCAGCGCATCTGCCTCCAGTTGCCTAAGTTAGCTGGAATATTTTTGTATTTCCTTCGAGATGCTATCGAATTTTCTCCGTATTACCCATCTTGCTTAACTTAAATAACAATTTTTTATTATCTTTAACGTCAACTGACTGTTTTTTGTTCTTTTTTTTAGATTTGTATGCACCAGTGAAACATCCACAACTCAACGAAAGTCAATCAGCGAAGGTAATATCATAGATATCTCATCAGACGATCAAGTTGTAAATGTGAAAATAGAATCCGTTGTCAAGCCACTGTCCATTGGCAATCAAGAGCTCCAACTGGAGGAATGCAAACTAACTGCGGCGCCATCTACTACTGAGTCAAAACCGCCCCTAAATATATCGAATGACGAGATTAAGCTTGCCCGAGAATACCTCTGCGACTACGGTCCACGACTCAAGCAGAACTACATGATATGGTGTGAAAATAGCAACTTCAATCCGGATGCGATTAAGAAAAACCCACTCGAATGGACAACCAAGGAGACAGCCGACTACATAACAGCAAAATGCCACCCCATAGGATATATCTTTGTGCGAGAAGACATCAATGGCCTTGCCCTTCTTGGTATGCATCAATCGGATCTCACAGATATCCTGAAAATCAAACTTGGTCCAGCCATCAAGATCTTTTCACACATTTTGCATCTACGAAACCAAGTGGTTTCCCGATTTAGCACCACTAAACCACCGACTGATACTTAGAATGTTCATACAACAAAGACAACCCTTCAAGCATCCATAATCCTCTTCCACAGCATTCATCTCATCCTCTTCCTTTAGATTAAGATAGACAGAGTTAAGTAAGTTTTGGAATTAAACTACTACCTATTAAGTTGACGTTTAGAGCACACGTATCCAATAAAAGGTTATGTTTATATTATTGTTCATTTATTCATATTTTTTTTTCTCGTTTATACAAATCTTAAGTTTTGTAAATAAAATACGAATTCCCAGATACATTTATTCTTTCTTGTTGAGTTCATTTTTCAAGATACTCAGCTTAGTAAGACATTCATCACGGTAGGCTCGCCGTTCGGCCAATTTGTCTAGGGGCACCATTTGCTCAAGTTGCTTGGCGATCTCCACAACCATTGGTCCTTCCATTTTTGGAGTGGGGCCCATTGTTTCACTCACTGCATATATTGTGGGTGAATAACGTTCACAGTAGTTGGCCATACCTTCGGCGTTGAGATGGGCTGTTTCTAGAGGACCCAAGAATGCGTAACGCATTCCCAGTCCATCGGACATAACACTGTCAATATCCTTTACATCGAGAATGCCGTCTTTGACCAGACGCCATGTTTCGTTTAGAATAGCATATTGAATGCGATTCAGGGCGAAACCGTCGATCTCACGACTCAGAGTCACTGGCTTTTGGCCGATTTCTTCCATTAGAGCGCGTGTCGTTTGCACTACATCTGGTCGAGTCCATGGAGCGGGTACGATTTCAACCAATGGCACATAGTATGGGGGGTTGACTGGATGGGAAACAACGACCTGAAAAGAAAATTGAAAATACTTTGTTTTTTAGAAAATCTAATAATATATTTAATATAAATTGATGTATAGAGAAGCGGTCACTGGGTATGCCTCGCACGTTTTCGTTTCCAAGCGTTGTTTTGTCTCATTCAGTTATTTAAAAAAAACGGAAAAACTTTTTTTTTTATAAGGCGTTTTGTTCTATTCGGCGAAGAAACACCGTAAGGGTGTCTGCATGAATCACGCCTATTACTAATAAATTCCAAATGAGATTAAAACAGACAGACAGTCAGACGGAGAGACATCCGAGCGAAACTAATAAGGTTACGTTTTTTCCCTTTGGGTACGGAACCTTAAAAAGGAAGACATCTCATATACCTAGTATATTTCTTTGAGTGTAAAAAAAATAGAAACATAACCAAGTGTCATAAAAGGTGTTGTTCCATTATGTACCTAATGTTGTCATTCATTATTGACCTAAGTTACGTACACAGAAATTTCAATATCCGATAAAAAAAAATCCACCTACTTGAGTACTACATGATAACGCAAGCACTATTTCCACAATACATATGTACATATTGAACTGCTGGTGCTCATTTAGCTAAAGCTAACAATAATTTGAGCTATGTGCATCTCGACCTTATCAGACTTTAACTGTAGTACTTACGTTTGCTTTATGCACCAGATCTTTGCTGAATAACGACGGTAAGAACGTACTCGTCGAACTGGACAAAATAGTTTTCGATTCAACCAACTTGTCCAGTTGGATGTATAAACTTATTTTCATTTCCAATCTCTCGGGTATACATTCCTGGATGAACATAGCATTCTTTACTAATTCTTTCAGTTCTGTTGTTGCCGAAATGCACTTAAACTGCTGCTCGGCATTCAATTTGCCCCGCAGAATTCCTTTTTTTTCCAATGCGACTAATTCCAGTTTGGTCTCACGCAGAGCTGTCTCAATTTGCTCCGGTAGAATATCGTACATCATCACTTGATAGCCCACCGAAGCAAAGAGCATTGACCACGAACGCCCAATTAGGCCGCTGCCAATGTAAAATCATTAGTTTTTGCATTTTCGGTACATTTATCATTCACAAACCTTCCAACGATGCCGATTTTTTCACTTTTCATTGCCATTTTTGGAATAAAATTACAAATTCAATTGGATGACTGAACGTATGCGTCCGTATTGAAATGCGAATGCAAACTGATGGGAATTGTCTTGAAGTGACCACTTACTTACCTAACCGGTTGTGGAGATTAACATTTAATAATCTTGAAAGTGACAGCAACTCTATTTATTTGTTGTTATTTCAAGATTTAACAGAGCAAGTGGTTGATAAGATAAGCGAAATGTAAGCAGCTAAGTTGACACTACGGGAACAATCACAATCAAATTTGATAAGAAGTTGAGATTTCAACAAGGGCTAAAAACAATATCATATCTGACAGTTTGTTATATGTAGACAGGTATGTAAAAACTTGTTTTTAACTACTCCACACACTTGTTGTATGGCAGCAACAAATATAATATCAATGTGAATTAGAGGTTAATCAACTATTTCTGGACGTCTACTATAAGCAAAAAAGATAAAGAGCATATTACTTACAACGGACACTAATTGAGCAACTTAGTCTTAATTAGGCCCAAGATGTAGTTAGGATGAGGTCAATGTATTAGACAGGCTTAAAATTGTTTGTTGATGATTTGTTTAATTATAGGTAATACATTTTACGATTTAGAATTAAACAAAAATTCTATATCGTATAGCAAAATATGTATATACATTATGTCCAATTATGTATGTAGGCTATAAATTTCCTCAATCAATTTTCATATTTTGTTTTTAAAAAACGAAGAAAAGTGTTATTTTCTTTATTAAATTAAGGGTAAGAATGTTGAAAGAAAATACATTTTAACGTGTATCATTATCAATATCGTTGTATCGAACTGGGGAATATACCTACTTGAGACAGGTATTCTCTATGTCGAATGTATATTTATGCAGGGTTAAGTCAACAAGTGTATGCAATTTAATTCACGTTATAGACAAGATTCACATGCACAAAGAAGGATTTTAAACAACCCATATATGTAACACGATGTAAGTACAAAAAGCGTTTAACAAATTGTTTTTTATTTATTTTACAAATAATAAATTGTTTTATACAGTTTCCAATTAAAGATTTCATTGATACTCCTCGACTTTTAATTGCACTTGTGCATCTAACCAACTAATCCAGTTAGGAGTCACTGTCAGTTCCATTGTAACCTCATTAAACACAGATGATCTTGAAGTTTCTAAGAACTTCATCTTTGCAAACATGTTGATGCTCTGTACATTTTCTGCGCCTATTTTTACTTCAAATTTATCAATAATCAGATTTGTCTGAGCGTATTTCATAAGAAGCAACATTGCCTCCCATCCTAGTCGCTGACCTCTAGATGTTGGCTCTGCAATCATTATTTCTGCTTCAGCAATCCGAACTGCTTTGTTGCATTCGTCACCACCAGTATCATACTCATTTACTCGCAGGAATAGATTTGTATCACCAACCAGTGATTCTATTTCGTCATAAGTTTCATTGAAGATTTTACGAGATACGATGAGGAAAGTGAGCTCTGTTAAAGAGTGAAGCTTCGTAAGAATGCAAGTCTACTATTTTTGACTTAATTACTATCATCATCGTTGCGCCAGGTTGTTTGCATATCATATTCCTCTTCCAAGGTGAGTGGTTCAGAGGCTGTAAGCTCTTGGAGTTCTGGACTTTTCATCCACTTATGGTATCTACTCGAAACGTATTTATTCTAGCAAATAAACGAACAATCGAAAGTGCGTATCTACTTACTTTTCAACATGTTTCGCCTCGTAAGGAATTAGCATTACTTTCGTACCAACAACTTTAATATGTTCATTTATTTTCATTTCGAATTTTTATTTGTAAAGAAAAACCATCCAGTTTGTATTGTGGATCATAAACGTCAAATATTGTTTGCACGATGCTATCGAATTATCGATAGAAATAATTACTCCGTTCAGCCACGAAAGCGATTCTTCTTTTCTCGCGTTTGCATATCAGGTTGAGAATTGATCAGCGTTTAAGAAAAACTATAACCTACACACTACAATCATCAGTAAAACCGCATTTACACCACCACGCACGCGCAATTTTGCAACAAAACCGAAAAGAGAGATCCGTTTATCATCAGTCAATACTATAAAAGGCGTAAGAATGAGATCACAAATCAGACGCCTACGGTGTCATGGATGCTCTACCCATAATTATAGATACGTAAAACGGAAACAGACACAGGTTCCGCTCACCAACATTTCTGCAATTCCTTGAAAACATTAATATTTGTGATTTGGAACATGTGAAATGAGATTGGTTATTAGTTTCAGTAAAATAAACCAACAATTCATCAATCAGTTACACGAAAAAAATAAATAATTGTCCGTTCATCATTTCCGGAAGCCATATTGTTTTATAGGAATGCGTAATTTCTTTAGTCATCGCTATAAAAATATCAACATGCAGAGCTTTCCTATAATTCCTATCACGCAAACAAGATGGCCGACCTAAATACGTGTCACGTTTTTTTGCGTGTTAGGTAACGCTGTCCCTTTCGGTCACACGGCTATTTAGTATTTAGCATCCCTTTAATTTTGCGTGATAGGAATGTGTGGCCATGTAAATGCAGCATAATGCATTAAGTCCGTCAGCTACTGCGCCGTACTAATAACAAATTTTAGTTTCGATATAAAACTTACGGTTATAGTTGCAAAATTTGTATGGAAAATAAGGCCACTGTGAACTCTGTGGCAATAAGTTGAAGCAGCTTATTTATGTCAATTTTGGTAGTTTTTCAGTGTGAGCGAAAGAAATTTATCTTAATTTTTTCAAATCTATTGTATTACATAGTCCAAGTAAATTAAAGCTGTTCAGTTTTCTTCATATTTAACGGTTCTTAACTGTCGTAGAGTGATGGGACCTGGACTAAAAGAAAGCTAAGGAAAACGAGAACTTTGTAATGTAAAAAACTCGTATATGGCTTATGTTGACATAAGCTACTTCAACTTATTGCCACAGAACTACTAAAATTATTTCGAAAAACAATTTAATTGGTAAGACCTACTGTCAATAAAAAAATTTGTTTAACTAGGTCTGCGTCTTTTAAATAAAATGTCAATGAAAATCTATGTTTTTGCACACAATAGGTAGTGCTGCATTTTTGACGTTATGGTATTTCATATCATTTCAATAATTTATTTAGCAAAATTTAGCTATTTTAACAATATTTACAAAAAATGATGAAAATATAACGTAGTTTACATAGAAACTTTTACACAATTTATACATATTTAGTTTTAATATAATTAATGACGTATATGTTGTCGGGAACGAGAGTAATTTCTATGATGTAAAATAGAGCAGCAAGAAGAAGAGAATTATTGCGGAAGAACTAAATCTCTTATATTTCTTTTCTTATGTAAGAAAAAAATATTTTTTCATATTCAGAGCACTATTTCGTTTTCAATTTTCAAATTCCAATTGCTGCTAATATATTTAACAGTGTCAGCAACTTGTTTCCTTAACGAGATTTACACGATTTACACCAACACCACTTACTCGTTACAATCTAATTTCAAGAGTCTGGCAGCACATCCCATTGTACATCTGTCAAACATTAAACATTTTACATCAAAACTATTATACACGAATTAAAAAAAATGTTTCCTATTAAATGCGTAAATGCCCAAGAACGTCACGATTATATCCTTAAAACATTTATCCTTAACAAAGCGGCTGCAGCAAACAATAAACAAAAACGTGATATCGATGTTATTCGTGAAAATCATAAGTTCCTCTGGGAAGATGAAGAAGTGCCCGACTCATGGGAAGCTCGATTGGCCAAAAAGTACTACGACAAACTTTTCAAAGAATACTGTATCGCAGACTTGAGTCGATATAAGGAGAATAAGGTATATCTTCATAATTATTTAAACAAAATTAGAGTAGCTTTGTGAGGAACTATAAAAGATTGCCCTCAGATGGCGAACACAAGTCGAAGTTGTTTCTGGCAGAGGACAGTTCATATGCGGTAATCGAAATTGTACATCGAAGGATACTCTTCGTAGTTGGGAAGTTAACTTTGCTTACATGGAAAATGGAGAAAAAAAGAATGCTCTTATAAAGTTGCGTAAGTTTAACGATCGCAATGGAATTGCTGGTATTTATTTGGTTATACATTTTCAGGTCTGTGTCCGGACTGTTCTAAGCAGTTGAATTATCATTACCAAAAGCGAGAAGTCAAGCGCCACAAGCGGCTAGACAAACAATCCAAATCAACCAAAAATACTTCGAAACGAAGGACAAGCGAAATGGGCTATGATGAACGTAATGAAGACTCTCCAGTGGGCACTAGTAAATCAACTGAGATAGATATGGAAGCGGGATCATCACTGAAACAGAACGAAGCTAGTTTGGTTCGTCCAAGTGAAGAAGAGAGCATGAATATATGGAAGAAACAGGAAGTGGAAGTCGAGACTGTGGAACGTGAAGAGGAATTCGAGAAATACTTGGAAGACCTTTTGATGTAAAACAACAACGAAGTATATACCTAACTATACAAAGAAATTGTATCAGAGTTAGTAATAAGGCCCACAAAATGGAAAAGATAAAATATCCGAAATTATTTGTCAGCTAAACGTTTATTTTTATTTTTTAATCCAGAAACGGGCGAGAGGGTAACTGCTGCAGAGTTCTGAAAAGTCGCAAGAAAATCGGTCAATGAGAAAATAAAGTTTCACTTTTGAAGCTATTCTGCAAGTTTTAATTTTTGAAAAGCATTTGCAATTTTTGAAGCTACTCATGCAACTAAAAAAGGGCCAAAATAGCAAAAAAATTGTGACAGGCTTTCAAAAAAGTGCCAAAACGCAACTTTAGTCGCACAACGGTCACACTGGCGACACCGTAAAAATGCATCCACTATTCATTATTCTCGAGTGCGTAAGCTAAGTGGAATTGAGTCAGTTGAACAAAGTGTAGAAATGATCACACATTCTTTTTTTTTTTTTTTTTTTTTTTTTATAATTAACACGCGCTAAAGAGGTTATGACTACTCTTATGGTGTAGTTTGAAGTACACAGCGCGGGCGTTAAGGAAGTTGGGATAGAGAAGATAGGAGATTCCGATGCACATTGGTTTTAAATGTCTGCAAATTGAACCGAGGGGGAAAGACAGAGCCGGGCAAGGCGTTCCACATTCGAGTGGTACGGCTTATGAAGGAATCTCTATATTTCATAGTACGACCGAAAATAGGCTGAAGGGTAAACTGATGGGCATTCCTGGCTTGGCGAGTATTGCGGTTGAATTGTTGAAGGGGTGGAATGCAGCTGGCGATTTCACTTGAGCACTGTTTATAGAAATAGCGATAAAACAATGAAAGACATGTTACATTTCTGCGATGTTCGAGCGAATTTATAGAATTCGCTATATTTGTGTCTCCAATTAGTTTTAAAGCACGATTCTGTATCCTATCCAGCAGGTGCAGTGAGGTTTTGGGCGCACCAGACCAGATATGAGAGTTATACTCAAGTTTGGGGCGAATGAACGCCTTGTATATGGCAGCCAGATCAGAAGGGGTAAAATATTTCTTGCACCGTTTGAGGAAACCTAGACATTTCGCAGCGTTCTTGGCGACTTCGTGTATGTGGTCATTCCAACGAAGTTTGTCATGGACACACATACCGAGAATGGAAAGTCTTTCGGTTTCGGCGATGCAAGTGCCATTCATGGATAATGGCTGAGGATTCTGGTTTCGCTTTAATGACAGCAGACAGCATTGTGTTTTAGAAGCATTAAATTCCACTCTATTGGCTGAACCCCATTTTATAATGCTGTCGAGATCGGAATTTAATGAGCTTAACATACGTTGCCGTTCCAGTTCTACGGCCGAAGAGCAGGGACGTGAGTTCTGGAATGAATATGAGAAGCTGAGGGTGCTGTCATCGGCGAAGGAGTGGATTGGATTAGATGTTGCAGACAGGAGATCATTTATGAAAATGAGAAAGAGAGTCGGAGACAAAACGGAGCCTTGGGGAACACCAGCATTTATATGGTGCGTTTCAGACTTGAAACCGTCCAAGACAACTTGAATTGAACGGCCAGAAAGGTAGTTTCTAATCCATTGAAGAAGAGACGCATCGATCCCATATGCACGCATTTTCGATAAAAGAGCTTGGTGCCAAACTCTGTCAAATGCCTTTGAAATATCAAGCGCAACAATCTTCGTTTCACCAGAGTGATGTAGCGATTGGTTCCACTTTTCGGTGAGATAAGCCATCAAATCACCAGTGGATCTGTTGCCACGAAAACCGTACTGCCGGTCATTAATGAGTTTTCGTGATTCAAGATATTTCATGAGCTGACGATTTATCAGCGTTTCCATGACCTTAGAAAGAATGGATGTAAGTGCTATGGGTCGGTAGTTGGTGGGAGAAGAAGATTCGCCTTTTTTGGGGACGGGCTGGACAAATGCTGTTTTCCACCTTCTCGGGAAGAGTCCAGAAGAATAGGACAGATGGAAAAGCTTACGCAGTGGTTTTGCCAGCGTGGAAGAACACCTCTTCAGAACAATTGGGGAAATACAATCTGGACCAGCGATAAATAGCTGTTTGCTTTTCCTTTACTTGAGACTGGCAGTAATTCGTAGACTTATTGTTTAATGTACTGGACTCATAAACGAGCGATCTAAGGCTTCATTTCCGTTAAAAAAAAAAAAACAATTTACTTGTTGCGAACGTTTGACAAACATACAAGAACAAGACTATCCAGAGAAAGCTTCTTGATTAAACCGATCGGGCGCTGTGCAAATTGTAGGTTACTTTAATTACTCCCAAAACCGAAGCTCACAAAAATAAATGGTTGTGAGAAGCTAGGCAAATTGTTCACCTAGCGGTTAGCAGAACTTGCCGACTACCTAAATGCATGTAGAAGTATAAACACAAACATTTCATTTAAACAAAATTGCACTATATTATTTATAAATATGTACTTTACACACTGGGGATATTTTGAAAACAATTTTCGATTCTTTTTATTACAAACTAATTAAAGAAGCGGATATAATTTTTGTTTGTTGGTGATTCATACAGTAAAACGAAAATATAATTCAACAAGTATTTTGTTTGTTTTTATTATTATAGATAGATATAATCTAACTAATATTTTGTTTCTAAAAATTTTGCTATTTATTATGTTTGTAAGATTCCTGTATTTGTTGTAATATTTATTTATTTTTTTTTTTCACACGCATATGTATATAAAATGTTTCTAAATAATGTTTGTTTTTGTTTTTATTTTTATGGAGAATGTCCTTTGTGATTGATATGCGTTTTGTACACAAAAATGTACAATAAAAACTAAAAACAATAAAAAGCTGTATTTGTTTATATATTTGACATATCGATTTACGAACGCACACAGAAAAATCAGAACGAACACTGTAACATTGTATATTCCGCGTTTTTTTTTTTTTTTGTTTTTCTAAACTTGTTTAATAGTATGATCCGCCGTTAACCTACAGCAGTTATAATATAATTCGCTATAAATTTACATTTATATATATAATATATATATATTTACGTTTAAATTTGTTGTATATATTTTGTTTTGTATATTTAAAGAACACGATTTGTAATCAATCAATAATTTTGTATAATATGCAAACTCGTATATGTATGTATCGTATGTATATTGTTGTGGTTCTAGTTTACTCATATCAATACCGCTTAACTCCCGAAAGGGGGTTGATTTATTTTTAATTAATTTCAAATAATTTATACTAGAAGCGAAACTATTGCTATTGAGTGGTAGTGGTAGCTTTAGGTAGTTCTTTGTTGTTTTTAGTTTACTTTGCTGGATTTGGTTTTATCTTCCAGAGAATATGCTCATCGCGTTGGTCCCAGTGCGTTTGCGTATTAATCGAGCCGACACTAAAAGAAACACAAAATATAAACAATAGAGATAATGTTTTTATCTGTTTGTATATTTTGTACTCACTTGAACTGTCTTGCGGCGTGAGTGGTTGCTCTAGAACCCTTTGAATGGCATTTATCCAATCCTCCCGTTCTTTGTCACTATGTGCAGACATATTATACGTTCGCTCCGGCGTGAACAAGGTGAAACTATATCGCTGATCTTTAGCACCAATCGGGACACCAACTCGTACACTATACCCGTCCAAATTGTGACCCAGAAATATTTCACCTTTTGGATACGCGTCCATCGGATCATCGTGATACATTAGCTTGCGATTGTCCAGTGTGAACCATCGTCGTTTGTAGCCATCCGAAGGTCTAGGTCCGGTCTTATGTAGCCAGCCTTCTTTGGCAAAGTCTCTCGTTAGCAGGTGCATCAGTTCGGTTTCGGTTGCGCTGGGAAATGCCACTTGTAGGCGATGCAGTTTAGCGCAACGCACCGCCATATACCAGTTGTTTATGACCTCGGGATCATCATGATACACGTAGATGTGTCTCGTCGAACCGTCTTTCATGTAAGTCAACTGCAATGAATTCTGATGACCGATTTTTCTCGGAGCAAACGCAACATTTAATTCGGATATTCGTAGAACTGCTTTTGGATCTTTGCTTTCCTTTACGTGGTATTTGAGGGTGTCGTCCGCTTCCGACAAAATGAATTTTCGTGGCTGATAACGACTGTCTTCTTTGCCACGCTTCATAAGGAAGCCTTCCATGTGTCCGGATATATAGCTTGGCCGGCCATTTGGTGAGAACTCTAGACGTTCATATTTCGCTCGAATCCATTGCTGAATGAGAACTCTGAAATGCAAATGAATTTATTTGATTGAGCTTTTCTGATAGTACAACGCTTTTGCATACGGTGGATCGTGCTCGTGTGGGCGTCGGTAGCAGGGAGGTACTCGATATTCGTATTTTATCTTTGCTCGTTGGTTACCAACCTCTTTCATTCGTTCCAGTTGACTGTCTTCCCATTTGTCCAGCTTCAAATGTTTCACTTTGGAGATGTGCGCGCCCATGGCTCTGTGAACACCAGCACAGCGGGTGCACAGAAATATACCAACGTTGTATGAAGCCCATTCCACGTCTGCAAGAGAACACAACATTACGAAACTGTTAGAAAAAGGTTCGATCTGGGTACGAAGGAAGAGCAATGCTAGAAACAAGAAGTCAACCTGTATTGAAAAGTCATTATTACTTATTTAGCGCATGCTTAACAGCGCTTTGGAAAAATTTGTCGTGATTCCTTGCGTGATGTTCCGTGTTGCGGACATTTTCTTATCAAAATAAAATTACTACCTACATAACTACTATCTTGGTTGACCTATATCCACCAGAACGTTCATTCATAAAGAGAAGTGGATGATTTGTTCGTATTACCTACTGCGTCAGTCAGGCCAAGAGTAAAGGACATACATTTTCACAACTCAGACTCATCTGACTTTAGAAGTGGCTGGTCAAGTCTTGCAGCTGACATTTGTAATGTATAGAAATAGATGTTTTCAAATACATTTCATAGTCAGGCCAAATATTAAGCATATATCGACAACGATTTTCGTATGATCATCGCCTCGCTGGTAGTTTCTAGTACAAACGAGATTTTTATTTGCGTTGAATTTCTTTTTGTGGACCTTTATGTTATCAGAAATCTTATTCTCAGTGCCACAATCATGTGCTACCAGCTACACAACATGCAATCAACGCCACTTCCTCTCTCACTCTTTCTGTGACTCAGCAATCGAAATATTTGAAATATGTACAAACAAATTCTCAATTGGCCTTAATTCGTCTTCATATATACCTACAACCTACTCCTACATAGTTCATGATTCATGTGATTGTTGTCGTGTCGTCGGAAAATACCGGAAAATATCATGCGATTGTTCTCCAAATAATGCCCCCATATCTTGCAGTTGTTCCATCCACTTTGGCTGAAACAGAACTGTCTTCAAACGAAATCATGACACAAAGTTTATGTAATCATCTTCATAATAATCATCCAAATAATTATAATGAATGAAGACATTGACAACAAATTTCTCCAATGGGTATAGCATCCATGGGAAGAACGACGTGTTCTCCTAACAATGATAAGCGAAAGCGATGACGAACACGAAATTGTTTTTATCTGCAGCAGTCACTCCATACTATATTTGTGTTGTGCTGAAGGTGTTAATTGGCCTCGCGTTCCTAGGAGATAACTTATTATTATTCTGGACTTTGCTTGCGGACATGTTACTATGTGCGGGTAGCTTTGGTTTGATGAAATTGAAACGCAAAATGTTTTAAAAATAAAGCTAGGGCTGGTCCTCATTCCCTGAGATAAGTTTAGAAAATCCTATCAAATTCGTATTAATGTGACCCAAAGACGAGAGCTTGTACTGAGCTAGCTACACATGTGGAGCTAACCTAAAGAGACGCAAATTCGAAGACCTATAGTTGTTAAACTTGGAAACAAGTGTAACACCATAGACAAGTCTACCTACATAACCTATGCACTTTACAAATTGCGTATATAAAAACATTACGATGGTCATTCTTTTGCCATGTGCATCAGTAGCAAAACAAACCCAAGGAAAAGAAACAATAACAAACAGTAAAGCGCAACAGAGGATAAAAGTGCATTAACCCTAATAAATCATTTCCATTGTCGTCCCAGGCGCACTATAGTATAGCGTACTTGTGTCTTGTGCACACTTGGATTTGGCGAGGGGCGCCCACGGCCCACCCTCGACCCATTTAATTTTCCAAAACACAACACTACGGCAATGAGCTTTTTATTTTAGAACTTCATCAACTGGAAAATGGAATGTGGCGTGTAGTTATTACCAATACCCCATTGCAATGGACAAGTGAATTTTTGTTTTATTTTTCTCTTTTCCTTGACTGTCTGTGTCTTCCCTTTTCAACTGACTTCGAGTTTCGAGAACCAGTCGACCTTCTCTCTCGCGCAAACGATTGATTAAAGCTCTCAGCGTCAGCGCCAGAGCACTAGGATAGAAATTTTATGAATGAATATTTGTAAGTTGTAAAAGCCAATGAAAAATAATCGATCGAAATTCAAAAGCCGCGCATTTAAAAGCCTACAAGTAGAGAGCGAGGGAGAGAAAAAATTTACATATAAATCACAAAAACAAGACATGAATTTGGGTTTTGGCGTAGGTAGGTATAACGTCGCGTAGAAAATCGCGTTCACGTACCTAGGAAGGCAAGTTTTCATGAAAATGAATTTAAAAAAAATCCTGCAAGTCAGGCGAAGTCACGCTTTGATTTTCTTCTTTTTTTGAATGAAAATTTGTCCTTTTTTGCCCCCTGCTCTCATCACTTAGTAAACAAAATGTTTGATGCTTCCTACGACAATTAATTTTGTCTCGCCCAAAATACACACTTCAAAGAGAGAGCAGGTAGAAAACAGTCAACAATCGGCGAACGGCGATGAGCCAAGGGAAGGAGGCATTTTGCTTTTGGGTAAACATTGCCTGCCAGCAACAAAAACAACCCGCAATGGCGCACACTGACAACAAAACACACACTAAAAACGGCAGAACGATTAACGACGTCATTTACTAAACCCGCCCCCAAGGCTTGGCTTGTCACAAGAAAAACGAAGAGAAAAAAAAATAGCAGGAAAAAAGGAGACCAAAAAATTCACTTGCACTGCAATTGCACCTTTTCGAAACGTCATTTTGGTGATTTTTTTTTGGTTTTAAACCCATTATGTGAACACACTTACGTTTGCTGCCACAATCGGCGCATCTATTATTGCCATATAGACGCAAAAGTTCTTGAAGCAGTTTCTCGTTCTGCTCGGCCATTTCTACGGAGGGAGGATATTTCTATATTTTAGTACCGAATTGCAAATACCCTCGTTTGAAACGAAACACTTCACTCCCGGGATTAATTGTTTTAATTTCGAGTTCCCTCTTGGGGGAAAAAAGTTCTTTCAAGCACTTTTCTGATAAAATTCGTAACAAATAACACGCACGACGAAACCACGACGAAAGGTACACGAAGAAAAAAAATCACATAATAAAAAAAGTTTGACAGTAGATTACGATACGAGACAAACGGCGAGACAGCGATGTTCAACTTGGTAGTGGTGTCAGTTTTTGTTGTGTACCTGCGTATTATGTTTGGTCGTCATTGGCACTAGTGGGAAGAGTCAGACACTATCTTTGGATTTGTGGAATATTGGTGCGCTCATGTTATGTAGTTACGCACATAAATATAGGTATATAATATTAATTCTCATTTCCATCATGTCAATATGTTTATTATCACAAGAATTTTGTTTATAGTTTCGTCTGGTTTCGTCTATTCCGTCCGATAAGAAAAGTACACTTCCGATCAAAAAGTAGGCAAATATATCAGATACCAATTTCCAACAAGATTTCGAGTGTACTCCGGATCTCGAATTTATTTATTTATCAGAATTAATGTAGTGACCAAAATGTAGACCGGCAGTACGATTTAACTAAACTAAGAGTACAAAACTTAAGACTATGCCCAATCCGAATAAGGTTTAGGTCAGTTAAACCGTAATTTTATTAACCAGAACCATCAATAGCAATGGGGCCTGTTTACATCATACATCACATACGTAACATACAACATACAATAAAATGTATTTTCAATGAATCGATTTTTTTCGATATCTAGATGCGGCTTTTCGTTATCAAAAAAAAAAAAAAAACAAAACCTTGAAAATTCTTGTACGTATATACATTAAATCCGACCCTTTGCGTTTACCTACTTTAGAAATTAAACTCACTTTTTTTTCAAGTTGATTTTTAATCAAAACTTACAGCTCTTAGTGTACTTTTCAAATGACTACGTTCAACAACGCTCCAACGTCATCCACCAAATTGTTAACAAATGTCAATAATATGTCAGAATTGGAAATTTTCATCTCAGATTTTTACAAGTAGTGCCACGTATTTTTTATGTTAGCATTATTCCCAAAACTCCATAAAATAAATAAGTAATGGGCGCCGGACATAGTGTTGAAGTTCCCGGAGGAGGTACCGAAGGCTACCATGTTCTAAGGGTACACTAAATAAGAAAAACACGAACTATTCGCTGAGAAAAATAATCTCAAAAACAAAATTTCTTATCTCTACGTTTCTAGGTACAAGACAATTCACCCGGCCAAGCTGCCGGTCTAGAAGCTTTCTTTGATTTTATTGTCGCCATTGGCAACACCCGTTTGGATCAAGATAACGACACACTAAAAGAGCTACTCAAACAAAATGTGGACAAAGTGATCCAAATGACTGTCTATAGTAGTAAGACACAAACAGTTCGAGATGTTTGCATAACTCCCAGCACTTCATGGGGTGGCCAAGGTCTTCTTGGTGTTAGTATTCGATTTTGTTCGTTTGAAGGTGCTAACGAGAATATCTGGCATGTCCTCGAGGTGCATCCATCGTCACCAGCTGAAGCAGCTGGTTTGCGAGCCTTTACCGACTACATTATTGGTGCCGATGCTATTCGGCACGAAACAGACGATCTATTTACAATGATTGAAACACACGAGAATCAAACGCTTAAGATTTACGTGTACAACCTTGAAGATGATGCCTGTCGTGAGGTTTCACTGAAACCAAACTCGAAGTGGGGCGGAGAGGGCAGCCTTGGTTGCGGCATTGGATTTGGCTACTTGCATCGCATTCCCATTCAAGACGTATCAACTGAAACAAAGTCGGCATTAAAATTACCAGCTACTGAAGAAATGGCTACCAATGTGACACTACAAGCGGCAAAAACGATCGAACCGGTGCCGATAACTCAGGTGACTTCGGTCAATCCGAGTTTTCCATATGTACCGCCATTAACAAACACCTTCATGGGTCCTCCGCCCAGTGGAACTCCGGCGTCAACCCTAGCAACTGCTGATGACACAAACAATTTAGAGAATCTTCACATAAACGCATCGTCTTCAATCGTACCTAATCCACAACCAAATACACCGGCTGCGTCAGTAATTGCTGCCAATACCGAAATACCACAGCAATCGACACCGCAACAGCCGCAGCAGCCATCAGCACCTGCAGAACAAGTTGCTAGCGGTGCAAGTGCATTCTTTCAAAACTCCAACGATGTGAATTTGATGCAGTTGCCAGAACAGACACCAAGACACCAGCATTCAGAACAATCACAGGGACAATCTGGTAAGTAAATCAATATTTTCCGTTTTAACAATATAGGTACCACGTATGTGATAATCTAAACGTAATAACGTGTCATGTTTCATGTAGGAAGTGATATCACGATCACGAAACGAAAATGTAAAAACAATATTGTTCACTGTTTACAAATGCGTTTTCTGCTGTCGTCGAGAGTAGTTGTACCAATGTGTGGGTTTTCGTTTTAAAGACGGTTTTAAAAATGAATTATCCAAGTCAATGTGTACGACGAGTTTGAACTACATTCTGGTAGAGGAGGACTTTAATATGTGTGTAATATAAATTTTGAGTGATCAGATCATTTGCTATGACTTTGTCGCTTACTTTATATTAAAAAAAAAAGTCTCTGTATAATAATATAATTTTTAGCGCAACAGGTCCATTTCCAAACGGCTAATTGAGAAGCTCTTTCATGACAGTTATACTCTCGGATGTTTGTCAGACGTTCGCGAGAGGTGGCGCAGTGAAAAAACCCTGAGTTGGAAATTGGGTTTTGGATTCGAACCTGAACCCCTCGCTTAGTAGTCCAACACACTAACCACTAAGATACCGCCTACAAAAAAAAAGTCTCTAGCTTTTACGTAATTCTCTTCACCCCGATTTCTTATCAATTTGAAACCCGTATTACAATTTTTCGCTAATATCGCAACCTATCCCTATCACATTCCGTGTCACTAATTTTTATGACCAACAAAACCTAGGTATAAAGTTTCGAGCAGACGGCAAGGCCAAGCTTTTATGATTTTAGTGTGTAAACATTTTGTAATAATCTACATAAATAAAGGGAACACTAGCTGGACCCGGTATAACTCTTTTTTGGCAGCAAAAATTGACCGAATAATAGGAAAAGTGATAGTAAATCGACTTTCCGGATTTTTCTTTCTGCCTGAACCTGAAATACATCGTCATCGAGTTTCAACCCAAAGAAATTATGTATTTAGTATATAGATAGATAGATAAATGTAACCACTGACGGATCCTTAAAATTACATTAAATACTTTTTGTTGGTCATATGAGTAATTTCATATAGGCTCAGATCATTTTATTGGTCCTGCACTTGCTTCTGAGTACTTCATCTTCGTCCAGGTGTGGTTTTATCGAATATTTATCATTGTTGTGATTTTTTAGCCCAGCACTGGCAGATACATTTCGCATTGTTTGCTTTAAGTACTCGACTTCACTTTCATATTCTTCGCTCTAAATTAATTTGAAAAAGAAAATCTCAGCAACCTTAAATTCATGTGACAGAAGGAAATTCGTGTATTCAATTCAATTCTTTACACATTCATCGATATCATTCGAACAAGCTTGAATTAAATTGGAAAAATTGGAAAAATATTTGAAGAAAATAGCTGGTCCGCCGAATTGGATTATTTGCCTCAAAGATCTTAGGACCCCTGGGCCCATGTTCTGTAATTATCACATCGATATATTTATCACTAAAACGATACAAATTGAAAAACATGTTACTATGTTTCTGATGTGAAAATTTATCGCATGAGTTACAGAACATGGGCACTGGTTGCTTAGCTGTGAGATGTCTTCCGGCCTAATATAAAGAAAATTCATTGCTTAACATACGGTCATTCATTTTGAGTGAAGGTCACCCCTTATCGGCATAGTCGGATGCATTCAGGTATAAGTGTACATAAAATCTCCAATTGCTTTTGTTACTAGTTGCATAATTCTATTTCAGTTGTCCTCACCGAATATCCGCAAGTCTCGCTCCATTCAACGCAGCAATAAGTTCCTGTGTTATTCGATGTAAGTTCAATACTAGCAGTCTCTGTTGCGGAAATTCCTGTTCACCCTTCCACTCGTGCTGTGCATTAGCATTATGAGGTACAAGCCCCTTGAGCACTAGCGCATAAAAAAAAATTATCTACCAATGAGCATGATATGTATTTCTCAGACAGCATTCTCCGATATTCAACTGCTGCACTCATTTCGTACTCACAAAACATGAATGCGTCGCACTCATTCCGTATTGATCATTTCGTTGGTTAGCATCTGGGAATTTGTATGTTTTTCTTTATAAAGCCATTTGAGCCATATTAACCACTTTCGATGTTGCTCATCCACAACTAACCTTCAAATGCCATATTTCTGGCATAACGATTTTCAAATAACTCAAACTGAGCGGAATATTCTTAACACTACCCGTTTTGTAGGTTAACATTGTCCATGTGAAACGCTTTTGCTTCCTTTGTTGGATTAGGGTGAAAATGTGTGTGGATCTGATTGAGCATTTCACCACACATCAAACCTTTTCAGTATTTAGATCTTTCTCTTTATTGAAATTACTGGGAACTCTTTTAAAAGGTCTAACAGCCTCCATCTCTATCTCTATGATACTTCATATGCTTCTTACGAGCATACGTATGCATTTCTATTTCCCAAAACTTTTCGGTTTCCGTCAATTCCTTTCACCAATCCGCTCGCATGTCCCTCGCCATCAGAGTGCGACTGCGACTAGCTCAATTAATAACAATTAGCGCTGATTAGATTTAGGTATACAAAACCTCCAGTTAACGTGACTCAGCTGCTTCTTTATCATTACAATGTGATTTTCGCAAGACTGAATTCAATTAGCCTTCAAACTGTAGGTATAGAACGCCCACGTAGAGAGTCTGATATATTGGCAAATTTGTTCTGAAAAGTTATGCTTTGTATACCTATTTACTCGTACTAGGAAATATTTTGTATATTTCATTTGTATTACTTGCCACTAGCGCTAACTTTGTAGTCGTTTTCTCTGGTTTCTTTTCTTATTCCACTTTTTTTTTAACAAACCCCACAAATGTGGCTGCGTCGTAATTTCCATCCCACCTTCTTTTACTTAAGCCTTTGATTCGCTGTGACCCAGGGCACTTTGCTTTCAGTTAAGTGCCTGTAAATATTTAATTACAATTCTCCATTCAGTCGGTCACGCTTTATACGCTTTATTATGAGCATTTGTCATGCTCAATGATAAAAATCTGTAAAAAAAATTGTTGGGTGTAGGGACAACTATGTTCTTTTCGTCAACCGGTTTCCTTAGTCTACAAAAGCTGTTCAACATTATTTAATTTATTAGAAAGGAAAGGACAAAACCAGTAAAGTAAAGTTTTAAAAACAATATTATTTATGTAACGAAAAAATAAGATAATTTCATGTTGAAACTATTTCGCGAATCGAAAAGAAATTTGAAAATTTATAAAATTTTAATTATTTTATAAAAACGTCGGGTACCACGAATTTTTCTTTTAACATTCCAAAATATTGTTTCTCACGACTACTTTAGGTTTTCTTTAACATGTGCTTCGCCCTTAAATAGTTACCTATTCTTTTGGCTATTTTGCCTGCCGATGTATGAACCGGTCGTTCCGGCAACGAACGGCCCACATACATGGTTCCTATGCCTGGTAGGTAATATGCACCTACCAGTGTGCCCACCATAGTTCCTGAAAGTAAATATTGACTCTGTCTGTTATTTATTTTGAAATATTTAAACTTACCAAACTCCCCAAATGCCCAGGCACAAATTATGCCAATAAGGCATACCTGGGTTGGGTATGGACGAAAGTCCGCAACCCTATGCGGCAATCTCTAAACATTGCTGCTATCAAGCAACATGCGTAGTATGCCCATGATAGGCATCCTACATATACCTCAATTTTTTCGGAAATTGTTTCGAAGTTTTTAATCAGTAAATTTATTTTATGTCGCTACTAGGAACTAGGATATATTTTGCATATATTTAAATCTTTTGCTTACCAATAGTGTAACAATGTTTTGTTGCATTTGTAGGTTTCGTTCCTGTAGAGACTCAATATTAAACAACCGATTGCTCTGAAGCTCAGTATCAAGTGACTTTATTTTCAGCACCTACATATTTTACATTTTATATTAGGCCTTTTTTCCCTATAGATTGCTGCTGCCAAGCAATAACCATAGAATGCCCAAGAAAGGCATCCTACTATTACGGCAATTTTTGCGGAAATGGTTTCGAAGTTTCGAATCTGAAAATTTACTTTATGTCCCTACTAGGATATAGTTTGTATATGTATTTAAAATATTTTGCTTATCAATAGTTTAACAATGTTTTGTTGCATGCTACACATCATGCCTACACCTGTCAGGTAATAACTGAACACCTTGTGCTCACCATGTACATAAATACCTACTCCAAGTTGTCTGTTGTTCGTTATGAAATATACCAAACTCACCAAATGCCCATGGACAATTCAGGTCGAGGGGAATGCTGTGTCCAGTTAGCCCAAAATGAGGGCGTAATATGCCCATGCCCACGCACAAAACGTTAGTCCTTTTTATAACTCTTGTCTCTGACCCGTTTTCATTTGTTGGCCTTTAATACCCCCATCTTCCGATGTGTTCCTTTCGCTCCGGACATATGCAGTAGAGGGAGGTGACCCCACGTCTACAACCAGAAGCAAGGCACAGGTGATGTCTGTCGAAGCCAAAAATAATCACGAAAATACTCGATAAAAGAAGACTCCTTACTGAAACAAAGGAAGACAATCGACCATCCAATGGTTGTGGAAATACATGGAAATACCAAGCAAAATAAAATTGTAAGCGGTAACTTCCAACTACCTCGGTTTATTTTACCTTTCCTGCTCGAAAGCTCACTCGACAATAATTTGGGGGTCGCGGATTGTTTATCCTTCCACTCGAAAGGTAGTTAGAAAAAAATATTCCGGTTTAAGTCTGGTCGGGGCTGGTAAAGGCAAACCTAAGGAACCACTAGGACTTTTAATGAAACTGTGCGAGTTCGCTAAAATGAATGTGGAGCAAAGCTGGAGGAAAAGCTGTCACAGCTCTGGACGTGATTCCCTTTGCTGTGACAGCTGTGGTAATGGCAGCTGGGGTTGAAATCAGCACCATCAAAAATTGGCAAATGCAACGAAAGGCGTATATCAAAAAGTTGAAAACCAAACATTACAAAAAAGTGCGATTAAAAGGAAAATTCCAAAAAAATAAAGTTCGACGATATCGGCCTTGACCGAAAAGAAAAATGCCTGCATTCGCCGCATGTGTGAAAGCCTGTTTGTGTGGGAGAGATCTGTCAACATGGGTTAACTCGCTTCTTCTTCTTCTCAAATGACGTGAGATTGAAGAAATTATAAAAGGAAAATGAAAATAAAACTCACCCGGACTGAAAAAACATAAAACAAATTAAAATAGTCTGGTGAAGTCGGACTGTGTCCAATCTAGTGGTTGTAGCGGGGAAGCTTTTGGACCACCCCATCTCCCAGTACAGAGGAAGTTATGTAGTTCCCTTAGGAGAGGAAGGATAAGGAAAAACACAAGTGGGGTGTTGTAATTGTCAGTAGGTTGCTCGGATTTGATGAATTTCCAAATTGAGAAAAAAAGAGTCGAGTAAGGTTTTGTACAGTTTCTTTAACAGTAGCAATAATTGACGGCTACTCAGTAATTTCGCGACCCGTTGTGTGTTTTGTCACCGCTGCCCGTTGAACCGTAATATGGTAATCGGAAGTTATCCGTTGGCCTAAATCCGTAAAGTGAAATGTTTAAATTTTGTTGTGCATTCTCTTTTTTCTTCTCAAACAATCGGTGGCCATTTTCAGTTGTATCTTTGTTTATGACCAAAATTAATAAACTTTTAAAGACCCCCATTTGGGTAAATTTTGGAATCTCTTGTTTAATTTTTTTTCTGTCGTTTAAATTAATAAGTGCCAAAGGTTTCGCAATCTCCCTTTGCTCTTATTTTTAAATTTATAGATCATATTTCTTTTTGTCTTCGTTTAGAATATTACAAGTGTGATCGAACCCACATCCAGCGTGCTGCTTGTTTGGATATTTCGCATTATGTCGTTTTCCATTGGGATTTTCAGATTTTGCTCTCAGATGCCAGATTTTTCGTGTCCAATGGAACATAGAACGAGATTTTCATCTCTTTGCATTTGTGCATGCTTTAAAAATCAGCTGTTCTTAAATTGTTTTTATAAAATTCCATTCAATTTATGTTGCTATCCGTTGCAGTGGCCAGATGTAAATTTGTCTCTACCTTCCACAGACTTGTCTTTTAAAATCGTAATTAATAAAATTAATCTCGCTCAGAAATCGAGATTCGCAAAAGTGCTCCGACTCTGAAAAAAAGTGATATTTTTGCGACCAATGGAACATGAAATCTGACAGCGAACTGATTTCGAGAGCAGAAAAACAGTTTTTTCTGTCCCAATGGAAAACGACATTATTCTTTCCATTCGCTTGCGATTTAATAGCTCGTGAAAATTATCGTTTTGACTAGCAACCTTTCGGGCAGCTGCAACTACCTTTGATTACTTGCAACTTCCTTTAAATTACAAACAAACTTGCGCCGGATCCGAAATTCGCATGCAGGCCTGTGTGCTCTTTGGAAGCATATTTTAAGTTCCTAAGTTCCTCATGTTGGACGGTTCTTCTTCGGACTTCTTGGTCTCGCAACGGCTCCAGAATTTTAATATTAAGCATCGTGGAAAGTGCCTCAGAGAATTTAAAGACAAATTTGACATCAAAATGAACAAAACTACAACCACAGAAACAAGAACCGAACGATGCGGAATTAAAATCAACAATATGATTTCTTCTGAAATGCAGAAAGTCAAGACTAATGCCGAATTTCATAAGCAAAATTACAACCAAGGTAAGAAACGTATAACAAAATACCACATCTGACCGAAAAGATGCTCACAAAATACATACCTACCATAAAAAAAAAACAAGAAAAGTTACACTCACAAAAACAATTGAAAACACACTATGGTTCAGTTTTGTTGGTTGCCGTCCCTCTAACCATCTGGGAAAATCCCGCGTCGCTTTTATGCAGCAACTTAATTTGCAACTCATCGGTCACATTTTTCTTACTTTTTTTACTGTTCTCCTTGGGGATATTATGTTTATGTTTACCGGGTACAGAGGCTAGTAAACCTATGTTTTTGTCTCTCCACAATAAAACAAGCCCTTATTTCAGCTCCATCTTCTGTGCCGCCACCATCTCAGATACCGATGTTCGCCCAACAATCGCCATACACGAATGTGCCCCCACCGACATCAATTACGAATATGATGAATGTAGGATATGAATCGCCAGCCACCGGCGCTACATCAAACCAATTTATTGCATCTCAGCAAGTGAGTTATACCTACCATAGTATTTCGCCTCCAGATCCTCATTAAATGTATTATTTGTTTATTTCAGCAACCACAATTCTACAATCCAAACAACTATCCGGTTCCGAGTCAACCACCAACGAGCTACCAAACAACTTCATCAAATGTTAGCTTACCCTATATGCAAACATTTGCATCATACCCTCAGGTTCAACAGACATCTGTTGTCACCCCAATTTCGCTACCGGGTATGCCACCACTCACCGTCAACACCACAATACCCACACAAGCTCTAGAAGGATTAAATGTACAGCCGCAATCTTATCCACCCGTTCCTAACTGAGAAGCGGAAGCCTTTGCTTGTTAGCAATATCTGGGTGAAGCATCAGAACGCCTCTCATACGAGTTTAAACGTCTTTCAATAGCACACGACAAAACACCCAGAAGTACTTTTATAAGCAAACTTGAGACATTGTGGGCAAAATCGGTTCAGGACCCCTGCTAAGCTTGTTTGATATAGACAGACACACACACCTTTGATGTATCACATAGTAAAATCAATAATAATAATTTAATTTCAATAAAATTATAATGTATAATATAAAAAAAAAACATAGACTATAATATAAACAAAAGAACGACAAACGCGAAAAAAACATGCAATATAAATACATAAATAAATAAAATTTGTTATGCTGAAGACCTTTGATTTAACATTTTAATCATAGGTAGGGCGAACACCCCTAGGAACCGTCGAATTTCAACTCATAAGCAACTTTTTTTCTAGTACTTTACTTGTTCGAGCTGCTTGACTATAGGCTTACATCCAAAAATATTGTTTTGAATTTTTATGGGTTTTGACTTAAGGAAAAAGTAAATATAATTCTAGACAATAGAATATGCAAGAGGTGCAGCAAATAAATCTACGAGAATAACTACAAAGAATTTGCTTTTCGATGTTAACCCGAGTTTAATCGATCCATTTGAGCTTGACAAGATATATGGACATGAGTGTGTGAATATTGACTTCGCGAGTACAATACGCACTGCGGCAGAGGAGTAGCGTATGCTAACCTAGTCCTTGTGTTATCCTATAGGTCGACGGAAAGGTTATCATTGCCATGTGCTGAAATCGAAATCAAATGCTTCCCTATAATTAAATATATAAAGACGCTGAATTTTATCTCGTTGGCGAGAAAGGCTATATCCAGCCGAACTTTTTACACATAAAAAAAAAAAACATGAAAACTGCTTCAGCTCAAATAAAAACACAGCATCACTTCGTTCAATACTATAGTCTGTACTTTTTATTGACAAACCCAGCATTTGGATGTATATTTCGGCTTTTTCGTTAAAATTAAAATCCAATTACATAACACAATTCATTTAATGGATGAAAACAAGGCGACGAGTTACCTGCACAAACTGCAAGCAATTGCCAAATTACAACTTTAAATAATGATCTCAGTATCGCCCAATTCCTCGTCAGATGGCAGATTCATTGCACTGGGATCAATATAATTGGGATTCACCAAAGGCAGTCCAGCCTTCTCGCGGCGACGCAATTCTAGGAAACCCTCACGTTGGGCCCAATCACGTAATCTGTTATCGGGAAGGTAGGCCCAAACGAAAGTTCCGCAAACAAGGCATAGTGTTACGGAAAAAAAGAATGAAGCCTTTGTCGAGCTACGATCGTGTGCTTCGTCGAAATCGTCGAATCCCCAACTAACCCAGTTTTTATTCTTGCTCGAGGATTCTTCTTTAGCTTGGCTGATGTTTGGTGAGACAGCAGCCGTTTCCCGATTTTTTGGTGAGGTCTTTATCGAGCGCGTTTGGAATATAAGGTTCCTCAAAATTGCACGATTATTCAATCGGATAAGGGCCGACATTTTCGAAAATTTTAAAATCTCGACGAATTTTCCTCTTACGACTGGTCAACGATGGAAATATATCAAGAGGCAGTTTAGTGACAGCTGTCATTTTGACAGTGGACGTGCTTGGAAATTTAAATATTTTTTTTTACGTTCACTGAAAAAGGAAAACTATATGAACACCTCCAATGAGCTACATATATGTAGATACCAATGTAATGGCTTAACAATACCGATAACAAATAAACAAAAAATGTTGAGAAAAGTTCCTAAATTATAACAATTCTCAATTCGAACCACAATTGCAATATAAAAATGAAACCTGAAATCTTTTTTGAACCTTGGATAATCGTATCGACATTTACTTCCCGCTTTCCTCTACTTTACTAAGTCGATGTTGGTATGTACCTGGAATGTACTACTTTAGTACTCACTGATTTTCTTCAAATAATGTTCGCTTAAGGAGATGCGGCGGGAAGCATTATTGAGGTACAGTTTGCGTTGAAGGTTGAACCCTCGTCCAGTAGTCCAACATAATTCGTTATTATCACCATAACATAACCTACCTACAAATTTACATCTGCCACAACAAATATGGTCCTGACCAGTACATCCTACTTGGAACTTTATAAATACGTAATTCTTAGGTAGATAAATTGAAAGTAGGTATACATTTAAGATTTTATTTCAAAATTAGTTTCTCTTAGAAAACCAAAAAGAATCGCTTGTGCTTGTGGCAGCAAATGAGCGTGTTCAACTACAATTTGTAAATATCATCTAAACGCACTAAACTTTTGTATTTGCGAACTCTAGCCTCAATCAATTTTTTTACACTCCAGTCAAAGAAGTTACGTCAAAACATCAACATTCTTTACATGGTATGTATTCAAATTCGATAAAATTCCATAATTATGCAATTTAAAGCATTTAATTTTAAATAAATTCACTCTCTAATAAATAACCAACGACTAAGATTAATTGAAGTCCAAGAAAATAGAGTTAAGTTTGCATAATCTAATAACAATTAAAAGAAACTCGAAATGACAGCAGATAGTACGAGGTCCTACTCAAGGCTGAAATAATTTTTTTTTTCTCAATTTAATTAAAAAGTGTGAAAGGTCAATTTTGCAATACACAGCATGTCTTGACTAGATTCTGACCCTCATCATTACTCATTGACCATTGAGACTTGTAACGATACTTCCCCCCTCACATATCCACAGAATGATACTAAGTCACTATGTGTCTGGTGATTACCCGAGGGGGAAATAATCAATGTTTTTAAGTGGTCCTTGACTACAGATTTGCTACTAGTAATTGCATGCGAATTCGTTTGAATACACTGTCATACACTGAGATTCACCATGAATACGCACAGAAAAGTTCCTTGAATACACCTGATTACTTCCCCCTCGTGATTACCTCACCCTTGCTATTATCGAATTCATTTTACTATGTCGTCTCAGTTAATATGATAAAAAATATCGTAAGGGAGGGAAGTCACAAGCAACACAACTACCCAAAATCAATTTCGAATTTTGATGGATTTATTTTTGTTTGTTTTTCTTTTCAGTAGGTCTTCAATTAAATCGTGCAACATGGCCGAGGCAATAGTACAAGACTGGTTAGCCGAATATGAAAGTCTTCAACCATCAGAGATGCAGTCATTTGCCCATTTGCATGAGAACAATCAGGAAATCGCCGAAGCAATATACACAATTTTCAATGAAAGGCTGAAGTATCCAGAGGTAAGAGTGACGTTTGCCATGCAACAAGCTTTGTTGACAATAAATCATTTTAGCTAATCCATGGGATATGCAATCAATTCCTAAGTTTTTATCGATCAAAAGAAGATGGACTGAGAAAATTCCCTATGCAATTTATTCCCGTTCTTATTTATGTGTACCTAAACTCTGTTGCGATGGGGGATAAAAAAAGCTGCCGAAGCGTTGAAACCCTACTGATATGCATTTACAATGCCGAGGTTACCGCTGAAGATGGAACTCCCAAAGTTGTCTCATTCCGCTTGCCCGTACTAGCGCAAGCATCCATTTATCATGAGGTAAGAAAAAATGTTTGAAATTAACAATGTCCACTGATATAAATGCTGTAATTTTCTAGGAAAAAAGTCTTCCCATTACTGATCTTCGACGATGGGAGGAGAACTGTAATCGTGAAATCAAATGGGGCCCATTCTCACAGATAGAGTCGATTAACGCCCAGAGTCGAATGAAAGTGATGTCAGCGTTGCTGTTCTGCTATAACCACCAACTAAGTTTAACACAAAAAAATACCTTGCTCCACTTGTGTCGTATGGCGTCACAACTTGTCAATCAGGGTTTTTCCAAGCCCGGTCATGCCCATCGAACATCATATGGTTCGGATCCAACAAGTGCATTGGTGCCGAGACCGCCACCACGAATCGCACTGTCGTCACAATTTCTTGTCGAGTTGGTACATGCTATTTACTTTGCAATGTTCAATGGTTTCGGGACGATTGCTATACAAACCTTAGATGATATACACAACCGCGGGTGCTATGAAATGTTCTCCGACGTAGTATTGGTTACAAGTGCCGTTAAAAACTCGTTACATGCTAATCCGTCAGGTGAGATTTTTGTCAATTTATATTATGTGATGGGATTTTTAGTATGTTGGGTAGGTTAAACAGGAGTATACCCCATTAGTCACTGGGAGACTTAAGGTCATGTATGTTGTAGATGGGACATTCGGAGCTGTTATAAGTCGGATAAGTTTTCTATCCGTACGAGGTGGGTGATTTAGTGCATGCGGCCTACATAAACATTGCCTCATTTGAAGAGCATGCCTTCGAAATATTCAGACATTTTCTTTTGATTGCTGGTGATTGTTCGCATTTTGAATTCGCGAAGTCAGCTACCCGATCAATTGTCTCACTTGTACCTAGATGTTTTTCTTGACACATTCGGAAGGCTTTCTCAAAAGGACGACCACTACCGAGAAGAAATAGGCCCTGATTTTACCATAGGGAGCATGGTTTCGGGATGATCTTTTAAAGTAAAACTATAGGATTTTGCCGTGGTGTTTATTACCACTTAAAAAAATAAATTGTTGGCGCAAATGGTCTGTAGGGACCCTGGGCCAAGCTTCCCACAACCATTCGTTTTGTGTGAGTTTTTCATTTTTGGAACGAATGGGAGGGATCTACAATTTTATGCCGATTCCAAACGGCTAATTGGGAAGCTCTTTCAAGACAGTTATACTCTCGGATGTTAATAATAATAATAATAGTAGACAGGGTCTAGTGCACTGCGACCTTGTGGTCTATTGTGCCCCCTGCGTATACCTTGGAAAGGTTCGTGCCCTTTTCCAGAGCGCCATCGCATCACAATTCCATTAAGAACCGTGTTTGAGGGTTTGCTCTGTCTTTGCCTTGGCGAGAATATAAACTTTAGAGCACTTCATCCAGCCCAGTTTCTCTTATGAATCTGAGAATGAGTAGTGGGTCTATGGTTTGTATATCCTTATCTGTTAGCTGGTACTTGCCGAGATGTTTAATCCTCTTGTGGGCTAGTCCTCCACAGGATTCTAGAATGTGGTCTGGGGTTTCAGCGCTCTCATCGCAGAATCTGCAGAGACCCTCTTCCGATAGGCCCAGTTTCCTCATGTGTTCTTTAAGCCTACAGTTTCCCGTTAGGAGACCCGTAAGGATTCTTGGGTTGTTTTTGCCTAGACCGATACATGCTTTGAATCTTTTTAGGCTGTAATTCCCTATAAGTTTCTTAGCCTGCCTCAGGCCTTGGGTATTTTTGAAAGCTGCGGTTCTTTTTTCCTTTTCCATTTTGCTGAACTCTTCTCGTAGGGTGTGTTCCCCTATGCCGCAGAATGGTTCAGGGCCTATAAAGGGCTCCGCCGCCCCCTGTCTTGCCGGAGCATCTGCAGCCTCGTTGCCCTCGATGCCGATGTGACCAGGTATCCAGCAAATGGTTACTCTGTTGTTTTTACTTAAATTGTTAAGCTTGTGCAGGCATTCCCATACAAGCTTTGACTTTATGATATAGGCGTCAAGTGCCTTGATGGCAGCTTGATTGTCTGACATCACTGCTATATTACAGTTTTTGTAATTTTTCTTGAGGATGATTCGAACGCACCTATCTATGGCGCATATTTCAGCTTGGAAGATGCTGGTACATTTGCCCATGGATTCGTAGTGTTTAGTTCCTGGCCCAAACACTCCTGCACCAGTTCCTTCATCCGTTCTTGATCCATCTGTATATCATTTTACAGTGTGCTGGCTCAGTCCGTAAATCGTGGATTCATTGCTCCAATTTTTCTTATTGCTGAGCTTCGTTATGAAATTCTTCTCAAAATTGAACTTCCTGATGCTATCATCTCTGGGTATAGCTAGAAGTGGAAGTTTTTCGAGCCATACATTATATTCTTTTGAACTAATGCACTTCTCCCTTCCGATTCCTTCTTTTGCCATCCGTAGAATTGTTTTATATGCCGTATCTTCAACCATGAGATGTAGAGGAGTTAGCTCTAAGAGTACCTCTATGGCTGAAGTTGGGCATGTACGCATTGCTCCGGTAATGCATAGGCACGCTAATCTTTGCACTTTACTAAGAGTGTCTCTTGTTGTGACTAGACTGGTTCGTTTTGCCCATGCTACAGCTCCGTATGTGATCATAGGCCTCACAATTGCAATGTACATCCATCGCAGGTTACTTGGGTTACCCCCACTACTTTTCTGCTAAGCTCTTGCATATCATAAGAGCGCGTGTTGCCTTCTTAGAAATCTCGTCCGTATGCTTACGCCAGATGAGTTTACTATCTAGGTGTACTCCTAGGTATTTTATTTCGTTGACTGGAATCAGTGTTGTGCCTGATAATCGAATTGTTTTCAGTCCCTGAAGTTTTCTTTTCCTTGTGAATGGCACTATAGTTGTTTTTGCCGGATTGATGTTTAGTCCTGCTGTATGGCACCATTCTTGGGTTGCTCTTAGTCCCATCTGTATGATATCACAAAGAGTGCCCTCAAACTTTCCCCTGGCAATCAATACTATGTCATCGGCATATGCCTGACAGTTAATGCCAATGCTGGTTAGTTTTTCCAATAGTTCGTCCACAACTAGACTCCACATTAAGGGTGATAGTACCCCTCAATGTGGACATCCTCTAGTTGTGTTTACTTTGATAGTTCCGGTTGATGTTTGAGTCTCTGCTGATCTGGTGCTCAGTAGTTCACACATCCACCTGGATATTGTGTTGTTTACTCCTTTTCTATCCAGGGATCGTCTGATGGCCCCATGGGAGGTATTATCAAACGCCCCTTCAAAGTCGAGAAAGGCACACAATACCGTCTCTTTTGAGTTTAGAGCACTTTCAATCACTTCCGTTAGCTGATATAAGGCGGTCTCTGTTAATCTGCCCGCTCTATATGCATGCTGCCGATAGTGAAGGGGAGATGTCGTTAGTACTTCCTCCCTTAGATAGTTGTCAACTGCCTTTTCTGTAGTCTTTACTCTCGGATGTTTGTCAGACGTTCGCGAGAGGTGGCGCAGTGATAAAAACCCTCAGTTGGAATTTTTTTTTACCACTTATCTGCATTTTAAATCATCCATAAACGATTTGATGAGCTATGTTCCCCCCAGTTCTTATCTTCACTATAAGTATATACTGATACATTTCGGAGTAAACCACTGCTCAGACAGTCTTGTTTGATCCATCCGTTTTGCTTTCACCCAAATACGACGTTGTAGTCTGTTGTAGCAACGTTTATTTAATTTCTTTCTTATTTCTTTTCTGATCATGAGAGATCACATGATACTAACTAGTCACGGGTTCTACGAACATCCACATTCTTAACACAATTAACCGCTAATGCTTGTTCCTCTTTTCAGGCCAGCCTAGTGATGGTCCGATGGGACTCAGCGTTGCCTTGACTCCAGCGACAAATACGGCACCCATTGTGTCGAAATCAATGATCACAAATGCATCGTTTCGCACGAAGAAGCTACCAGGTGAGTTCTTTTTAGCTTCCATTGTCGCTTTCGCGTTTACTTTAGTTTATTGTTCTAAAATGTTTTTCATCACGATAAAAAATCAACAAGCAAAAACAAACAAATTGTTTACTCTATCGAATACTAGGTTCAGAGCACTAGACATTTATTTCTTTAGTTTCCAAAAATATCAGACAAACAAACAAACAAAACCAAAAATAAAAAAAATCCTTTCTCTCAGCTTCAACACATTTTACATTCATTTAAACAAATATCATTTCTCGTTTGATTTGGTGTACAAATAACATTCCTATAACCACTGAATGTTTTTCTTTTAGTATAACTGCATGTTGCGAAGAGTCCCCGTTTATGTTGTAGTACTTGCATGTGATTTCATTTAGATATCTCATTTAAGAGCACACCCACAATAGTTTTACTTTCGTTCTGTTATTTTATTTATAATATATCTCACAAACAAGTGAAAAAGAAAATCCTAACTGCTTTCCCGTAATTTAAACGTGTTCTCAAAGTATACGATCAAAAAATAAAAACAATACGCTCTAGTGTGTAAGAAATAAAACATAAGAAATGTACATAACTATTATCTTTCTCTCTCTCTATATAAAATTTATAATGCATAATTTTCTGTCGCGAACAATCAATACGAGTTTGATTTTGTGATCTTTATCTCTATGAACAGAATACTCACCACTCTTTCTGCTGAAATTTATTTATTCCTTTTGTCACCACCACCTTACCGCCAATCACAAACCTTACTTTCCGATTTGTTTACCTATTTTGATATAAATGTATTCCTTTCTTCTTTTTTTTTTTTTTTGTTCGTTAAAATGAAACACTACTCTTTTCTCAACTATATAATAAAATCTCCATGTGTATATTATGTTGTGTGTAAAAATTTTGTTAGACGATTTGGACATGGAATTTCTGGCTAGCCTACCCCATCAACCCAATGCGGATCAATATCGCACATTCGATAACAGCAATCCGGATGCGATGATGCAATTCGATCATAACAACGATCCCAGCCAACACCAACACAGAGATGGAACTAAAAAAGGCAGCAACAGCAGCAGCGGCGGCGGCGGCGATAGTATAATAAACCCATTGCGATGGAAAACTTGGGGTTGGAAATACAGCCCCGGTAGTAAGACATCCAGTATTGAAGAGGAACCTGACTCACCAAAGAAATCTCTGTCGTCATCGAAGAATTCGTCACCGAATGCATCGCCGAAAATACGAAAACCCCAACAGGCGATGAAGCCAGCCGAAGAGATTCTAAATAGTTTTACGAACTCATCCATGGTGGCGGCAATCCGCCGCAAGAAATCATCATCGCCCGCTAAGAAATCACCCGAACTGAGATCGAGTGCAGGTGCTCGATTGATAAGCAATCTTGAGGAATCCTGCGACTCGGGTGACGAGAGAGAGGCGTTGCTAGCAAATGGCCGACCAGCAAGCATACATATAATACAAACGGCATCTGGTTATACCATAATTAACAAATAGTAGATAGAACAATGAACGATGCATTCAAGTAGATTAGAAAAAAAGCAATCGAATACCAATTTCAAATCGCCAATATTATTAACGTTTTAAGGTGAAGTTGTCTTGTTTCTTGATTGATTTGTTTACTTCAAAGCGATATTTTATTATAATTCATGTTTTAACTCTCTCTCTCTCTCTCAGAATCTTTCTGAAGTTTTTATTTAAAATTTGTTTTGTTATCCTACTAATGGTATTGCTTGTTGCTGCGCGCCTAAGGAATTGAATGTGAAGCGAGCTTGTTCTTTTTATTTACTAATCGATATAAGGCATTCATTATTAAAAACACTATAGTTGTAAAAGAAAATATGTATCGAATTCCAGCGGTTCTATCTAATCCGAGATGAATGAGGCAGGTGCTCGTTAGTTTATCCAAAGACATCAAAGTAAAGTGTTCATTTTCAACGGTTATTCATTTTTACGCACATAACTTTTAAGTCGATTTAGTGCTAATTATTTTTTTAACTACTATTAAGTTTATGTAGGCAATCTCATTATCTCCCTTTTTATTGAAAATATGACAAAGTCTCATGACATTAAGACTTTTAATTATTATTTATCATTTCTGCAAGTCATTTTACTCGAAACTACTTTTCCATCGGTTAAGTACGGGGAAGTGGCTGTCAGAAAGACCAGACACACGTGGGCCAGTATAACTTGCCTTGTTATAACATCTAAAACGAGTAAAAAAAGTTCTACCGTTGAAGTGATTAAATCTGTCGATCATGAGGCAGTGAATTTTCTACCTGTATTTCTTACATACATACTCCTAGGCCAATCCATAAAAACGGACTCGCGCGATTTCTTATAGAAACTCCAACACAAGTGGTACCAACAGCAAAGCCCACGATAAATTTGTAAGGTAAAGGAAAATTCTTCAGTTCACCTAGAGCAACCGAGGCAGGAAAAAAGTAAAAATTAATTGACGCGACAGGTCCTTAAACAACCCTAGGCTTAACTTCTCCCAACCGCTCGCCATTCGTTTTTGCCAGGCGGATACTGTTTTCAAATTTGAGTAAAAAGGGAATAGCGGATTTAAACTAATGAACGATGAAGGGATGAGTGAGCGGACTTGTCTGAATCGACATACCTACACCAAGGCATATTACACTGAAGGAATGCAGAAAAACTTCAGCATTAACTGTGTCAACAACTTTTTTCTTATGCTAATCCTGAAACCCCGCTTTTGGCTTAAAATCAACTGAAATCTGTTTGCCGTTTCACTCTAAATGGTGGTAAATCTCCAGTGACACTTGTGCGTTGACAAAGATCGCGGACGTTGAACGGCGCGTTGAACGTACTCGGCAGCAGATGGCTTTAGTTCCACTTAAGTGTGACTGGTATCAGCAGTAACAATCATAGCAAGAAAACAGGTTGAACTCAACCCAACGCCCGCTAACAAAACTAAAGAAAAATGTTGAAAGTGTTGTTCAACGCTAGGCACAACTAAGTTTAGCGAGCAGCAAGAACTCGTGCACTATTCATACACTAATTGAGGTATGCTAAACCCGTTGGCTGGATTGAGCTAATAGCCTAATACATTTCAACTTTAGGCGTTTTTCTTTTTTAGTTCAGAGCACAACGTGAACTGTTATACAAAAAGTTTGTGTTTCTTTTTTTGCTCAGAGCATGATCAGAGCGCTCTCTATGAGCTCAGAATAAATTGACTGAGCATCCTGATTAAAAGCTGAGTACACATGTACATGCACACTTCCAGTCACATTTAAAGAACAAAAAAAAAAAAAGGAAAATCAAAACATCCTCTGAACGGTATGGTTGAACTAAAAAAGAAAAACGCCTAATGATCGATCTCTCTTTGTGCGTTAAATTGGATATCGATGAGATGCACACGTAGTATACCACCGCATAAACTTTTCTCAAGTTTCTTCAAGTTCTTAGCTCGTGTTAATAACAAGTGTTAAACGACGATACCCATCATATGAGAGAGAGCAGGGAAATCCCTCCTGCTCTATTAGGTAGCATTGAGTAGGCTGCAAAACGCAGCTCGGTGGATGTGGGGTGGCAAGCAAATTGGGTTGAGATCACTTTTTGCAACTGACCAGGAAGGGCGTCTTCCCGAGTTCGCGTCCGCGCAGATAGTTTTGGTACTAGGGTTTGCTTAGTGAGTTTTACACAAGCTTCAACAAAACTATTGTTGCAGACGATTTCGGTCTTAAGTTTTGGCCAACTCTGTATTCTGTTACTTCTCTTTCGCTGACGGTAAAGCTCTAGTACATTTTTTGATAATTTTTTTGTGGTATTCAAAAGAACTAAAAAAGAGAAACGCCTAATAAAAGACACGTGCGGTTCACAAACCAATAATCAAAAAAATGTACTAGAGGTTTACCGTCAGAGCAGAACCTGAACTGTTTTACAAAAATTTCGTGTTTCTGGCACATCTGAGCTCGAATTTGTGTTTTTTGTTTCGTTCAGAGCATGATCAGAGCCCGCTCTATGAACGCAGAAAAAAACTTGACTGAGCAGACTTAGTAAAAGGCTGATTTCATATTCAAACTAGTGGTGACATTTGACAGAAAAAAGAGGAAAAACAAAACAACCTCGAGACGCTTTGAGGACGCACGTTTCAGAGCGCGCTCATAATGCTCGAGCTCTGCTCTGAACTAAAAAAGGGAAACGACTATTGAAAAGACTGGTTTTGAATGAAGAAAACATTTCAGGATTCAAATGTAATGTTGTTCAAAAGTATTCCTACAGCTTTAAAGTTTGACGTTTGACTGTCTTCGAGACGGGGCTTAGTAATATACATTACCTACGTAATGGCATTTTCATTCAAACAATTTTTTTAAAGAAATAAGTCCTATTCGCACAGGATGATGTCTGAAAATTATATCCCGGAGTATAAAGCCCTTGATGGGAGCGAATCGAGCCACAATCCCTCACACGACGCAATAAAACTTTGACATTTCTTTACATAATCGTGTCTCGAACGACGGACCAGAAGTACAGCGCGTTCGCACGTTTTTTTTAAGGGAACAAGCGCGTGAAATCCTCCTTGTTTTAACGAAAACTAGTTTTATATCGAGTTTTGTAAGAATTTTACGCGAATCTTAAATATTTAATGTGCCATTATTTTTGCCAAAATTGGCGGTTGTACTACTTTACATAAGATGTACCTAACATTATTATTTTTAAGCTCACTGGTTAGATAGAACTCAATGGAAACCTATTAACATTCCAAATTGAAACCAAAAAAAAACATAATCTTGTACATAACTTGAAAATCCTCAATCATACGAGTATAATGAACAAAAGAAAAAATAAACGTACAAAATAAAAAGAGAAAAGCAAAAATTGAATTATTTTTAAGAATTAAGAATAACGCTAATTATCTGTTATAATATTTATTTCTACTGTTACAATATTGTTGTTATGCTACCCAAAGAAAAAGAAATATTACAAATAAATAAAAGCAAAATTTCAATCGAAACGGACATTGTTTACACCAACACCTACTACAAATAAAAAACGATGCACCATCAATGAACTAAAGCAGTTGGGAAATTATTGTTCAAACAAATCAAAAAACTGAATTCCTCTTAAACAAAAGCTACAACAAAATATATTCTTTGTTACTATTGCTTCCGATTTGTTAATATTTAACTTAGTTGTTTGGTTTTGACTTATTTTGTAATTCGCATGAACTGTTTAAGAAATATCAAAAATAATATTAATACTTATCTACAATTATTTACCTACACAAATACAAACAAAACAAAATTCATTGAACTATCGAAATGATCCCATCAAGCAAAGTGGGTACTTCTTGTCAGCACAAAACTAAAACCGGATGGGTAAATATTCACACAATTAACATCAATTTAAAAAATTTAAAATGTGAAAATTCATTCTTTTTCGTTTTCTTTTGATTTTTGGGAGAATGGCCTTTACAAACTGAGCACACTCACACGTACACAATTTTCATTATTGACCATTATTTTGGAGGTTGGGGCGGGGCTTTGCAAAATTTGAAATCGTATACTTTTTTGGTATTTTTGCTAAATTGTTGAGTAGTCTTGCTGTATAGTGCTGGTTTCTCATTAAATACCTTTACCCATTTGTATGCATTCAAGCTCAGCAACTTTTGGTATTTATTTTTTTTAAGTGTTTTTCATTCAATTTTCATGTAGTGCTACTCATTTATAAAGAATCATTGATTTATTGATACTGTTGCACAGCAGCTATGTATATTAAGATCAGGGGCTCAGTTGGCAACAACATAAGTTGTCAGAGTTGTTCAATTCTGATTTGGGTTTATGAGTTAACTAACGAATTGCTCAAACAAATTTCATTGAAAGTGCAAATCCGAATTTCGAGGCAATTCTCTGGGATCTTCAATGAATAACGCCAGTACTAGATTGTCTTTTTTCACTCGTTTGATTTTCCTACACTTTCTCCAAAATAGATTAATTTTACTTATTAATAAATATTAATAATAATAATAATAAAATTATGTTGAGCAGTGGTTGTTGGACTACTGAACGAGGGCTCCAGGTTCGATCCCCGCCTCTCGCGAACGTTTGCCAAACATCCGAGAATATAGCTGTCATGAAAGAGCTTCTCAATTCGCCGCTTGGACTCGGCAATCGGCACTCGGCATAAAATTTCAGATCCCTTCTATTCGTCCCAAAAATGAAAAACCCACAAAACGAATGGTTGTGAGAAGCTAGGTCTAAGTATTGATTTTATTTTTCAACATTGATAAACGTCATTACAATAAATTCAGTGCGTGTGCGTTGCCACAACTCATTTGTAGGTATTGCTGACTTTGATGCAGGACAAAGAAATGTCACTGTGTAATCAGTTACGATTTACTTGACTAAATATAGATAAACTAAAATTTAAAATTCGAACCCATCGACAAATAGATAACTTACGACATTTATGTCAAACACCATTATGTTTGTAATAAAAACCACATTTCACTATTTGCGCCAGATCTCTAGCACAAATTTTGAAATTTCCCACAAAACGACACATACCTACCTAGCCTAAAAATATCCGCTACATCTAAAAAAAGTAAAGAAATTGGCGGAGTTGCATTGACCGTTAGACCTCAAGCACATATCCCAGGTAAAGGAACGGTCCCCAGCGGAACGAAAATGACGTTTGGTTTTATTGGTTAATGGAACACGGCCATTTAGGCCCTAGTTATACGTAAAATGCAACAGAAAAGTGGGAACAGTATGAAAATGATTTTTTTTTTCGTTTAGGCAGTCATAGCGAAAATTCTGTCAGAAAAATGTTTCCCTATGAAAACAAATACAACAAATCAACCACCACTGGTTGGAATCCATCAGAAAAAAAAAATCCTGATAGATGGAACAGTAAAGAAATGAAATATTTCAGTGGAATGATTTGGTTTTTTTTATGTGGAATTGACTGAGAAGTAGATCGGAAAAAGTTGTTCGTACGGAAAAATGAATAAATAATTTTTCTAGAAAATTTGAAGATGTTTATTTTTGTTTAATAAACTAACTCTATAATTCATAAGCAACATTTTAAGATCAAGATTGAATTCAACCATTAGGACTAAAGGACCATTCACATGAGCGCGAACTGCGAATAGGCGAACTGCGAACAAATCAATTTATCTGTATATATGAATTGAAAATTGCTATTTGTTCTACCACAAAAGCATTATATTCAATCAATATAAGACATAATCTAAAAAAAACCGAGACTTGATTGATTAAAATAACGAAATTTACAATTACAGCAATTCTCCAGCGAATTGAAAAATCTTGCCGCGAACTGTCACACTTTATTCACAATCCACATTAAACAGTCGCGATCCACAAACCTGCGAATGAAAAATTCGCTCGAACTTAACCTTCAACAATACAAATGATTCGCGGGTACCTGCAACTAAAAAAAGTTTTCATGTAAAAGAAGTGTCAGAATCTACGAATATTCGCCTGTTTGTGGTTCGCAGTTCGCTCTCATGTGAATGATCCTTAAGTTCTCTAAAAAAGCAAAAGAACATTTTTACGGTTGCATTTTACGTATGGCTATAACTATAGGGCCTAAAAAGAGTCGAGATGGAGTTGACCAATAAAATTAGAAATAAAGTAAACTAATTGTTTGAAGCATATAAGATCGCTGAAGTTTATTTTTTGTGTTAAAAGAAACGCAAAAAAAAAACAAAGCGGCTTAAGGTGTATGGAACACACCCAAGGACAAGCAACAATAGTACATGCGAGTAGGTACGAGTACATAATCCGCGATACTAATAATCATTTTTAGTGTCCAGATTAAGTTTTTCGAACTCACAATGGCGAAATTTTCCATACAAAACTGCATATTGTGATCTAGGAAATATTTAGTGTGAAGGTTAAAAATGATTATTGGTAAGGCCCTGTATGGTTTGCAACTTTCGTTCCATAGTACACCCCACGACGGATATAAGAAGTCTTTAAAATCCGCGGTGTTGTTATATGAGACGTATAAAAGAAAAAGTCTGCCGTGTTTCCATAAGCATTCCTTTATGAGCGATGTGTTCTTATAATTATGTGTGCTTCTTATACCCGTCGTGGACTGTAATTTATTCATGGTTTTTGAGAAAACGTCTTAATTAGGGTTCATACACATGAAAATGCGCCCATTGAAAAAATAACTTACATATTTACATGGCGTTGGGATCTATTTATGCCGGTATCAGATACATACTCGTATTTCATCAGCAAATGAAGCGATTATTTGTGAAAGGATAACCACTACAATCATTTAGTCGTTTGTGTTTCGTTATGGCCTTATTACGGTAACGTTTTTTGTCCTCAAAGTCAATTTCATAACTTTTAATATATATTATCTCGAAAATATCTATGCATTTTTATAAACTGTTAATTTTAAGCTTGTGTTTACAATTTTTAAGTGCTAATTTGAAGTGGTTATGAATGAGCATTGCTGCATGGGTCCTGTCAAATAAGTACAGCTCTGCTATAAAACGTTAATTTTTAACTCTCCTTCAACAGATAACAGATGACATTAATTAAAAAAAAAAAACCTAACATTATCAAATCAATGCTTTCTTGATATACCGTAAATAAAGTTATTTGTATATTTTGTTTGTAAGTGCAAAGTTGCTCTGTGCGCGCGCTTTTACTTAAATCAGCGATCAACATTTCAGAATCAAAAACTAAAAAAAAAATATATAAATATATAAATATAGACCGAATATTCCTCTCGATAACACCGCAATTCTTTTTTGAAAATCTAAAAACAAAAATTATTCCAGACGATATACCAATCCAGGGTGATGATCCAAATTTGTTGCAGTCGCAAACCCATCATCAGCCGCCAGCTTTGACGAGTATTACAGAAGAGGGCGACCAGAAGGAACAGAACATTCGCAATTCGATTATTCGTTCGAGCAAAGAAGGTATTAAGGCTCAAGCTCACAAGGCTTTAATTGCTGGCTTCAAGAAATCCAAAGACAAGGACAAAGAAAAGGACAAGGATAAAGACGCAAAGGCGGCCGTGCATAAGAACGGGACAATTGTTGGCGAACCGAAAGAGGTGCCCAAACCGCCGATTCGCAAGGATAAGCATGCAAATCGCAGTTCAGTGATTCAAGTGTCACAGGACTCGGTGAGTGACTTTGATAAAAGTCCCGGTCCGAACATAAAGGCCGGTAAACTCTTCGACTCGAGCAGTAGCCTAAGCAATATGACTGCATCATCGGCCACCACCACGACCACCGCTGAAATGGTTCCCATGCAACAAATGCTGACGAATGGGAACTTCAATGACGGAGATCTGACCAGTGATTCCATCGATGTCAGCTGTGATGCCAGTGATTCGTTACACTCGGGAAATAGTATAGACTTGTCTAAGCAGCGACCAACTCTCCCGGTTATCAGCGCCATTGCGGATCAGGTACAAAACAGTCAATTGTAAGCAAGTGTGCGTGGGTGAATGAGTGTGCAGACAAAGAAATAAGAATCCAATAAGAAACATCTTCCAGGGAAGGCTTACTAAGCCGAAATTAAGTTGTGTATTTGGTGAGTTGTTTAAATGTATATTTATATTTTTTTTCAATTGTTTCTTACGGTGGGGAAGTGCGATTGTTTTTTGTTTGTATTTATTTGTCACATAGTTGTAATACAGGTATTGTTATAAAAATAGTGCCAATATATTTATAGTTAATATTGGATATCCAATCTTCTCGATTTTATTTACATAATAAAACCCCTGATTTATTTCAACGTAACCTTACTACCAGACCCAAACGATGCGAGTATTGTCTCCGCTTACTACAGTACACACAATAGCAAAATGTCAGTTGTCAGATTGAAATGATTGTTGTGTTATTGGGAAAAAAGTGTTTGCGCTTTGTGGTCCGAAAATATGCAATTTAATGTCGTTTTCCTATTGGTTTCACTCGGGGATCCACTCATTCTGTAGTACAATGGAACAAGAAAACTGCTTCTGATTGAATCCACAAGAGTATTGGTGAAATGCAAAAAATAATCTACGGCAGCTGTCAGTTGACTTGTATAAAATACACAAACTACACTGGTGTGAGTGCTTCTTGAGTGGATTATGACTTCAAATCCAGAAGCGAAATTCTCTCCTCAGAATCACCAGAAGAGTATTCTTTGTGCCAATGGAACGGTTTCAGAAGTGATTTTTTCGATTCCGGACTCTCCCGGACGCTTCTTTTTGCCCAATGGAAAACGACATAAGCGTGCGAATGTAAACTTCAATTGCAATAAATTTAAAATGGCTGAAAGACAGTAATAAGTTGTTGCTGTCAAAATGTCGGTTGCGGCTGCTATTGATTAAAACTTTTAAAGTTATGAGAAATTCGGTGGATTGAAACTGAAGTAAAATAAATAATTCAGAGTAACGAAAGTGACGTCTAGACGTCTGTTTATTAATAAAAAGGATGCTTCAGAATGATCTACTGGTCACACAGCAGGTGTGTACAAATTATGTATACTAACCGACGTCTATTAGCTAACTGACTTGTGCATTCATTCAGGTCATTATAAAGTTCTCGTAGCTGCCAAAAACGTGAGTGTCAAATGGAAAAAAAAAAAAATGACATAAAAACAATTTATAGGAAAACATTTCTTTTGGGAGACGAAATGAAATCTTCAATTGGGGGCTTGTAGCGCTTGTCAATATGTTTTCATAAAATTTGTTGACATTTAACAAAAAAGATAGCTAATGCGTGAAAGACATGGACTTTGTTAAATTAATGTATAAATATTTTTAAAACTAGATTGACTTTTCTTTTGTACTGGAACAGGAGGCCTATGCAAATCCAGTCTATTCCAAATCAGGTCTCGTAATTTTTGCACTGTTCGTACATTTCTTTTGTTCTGGCTAAGATAAATTTTCACAATCTCGGATATTCCTTCAAAAGAATTGAACCCACCCTTTAACATTTGACATTTACAAATCTAACGTAAGCCCCATTTAAGTCCAGGCAAATAAAAACAGTTCTTGCAAAACGTTTAGGCCCATTTTATTCACTCGAAGTTGAACACAACTCGGGGAGTTTTCCATATAAAAATCGTCAAGTTGTGTTCCACTTCGAGGTTTTTCTCCCGAGCAGTGTAAGTAAGTACTTAATGGGTCTAGTTAGTTTTACTTAAGTCTATGCAAAGCCAATCTCTTATTCTTTTTTCTAAAGTAGTGTCTAAAAATACCCGTTGATAATGTTACCTATTCAAAACTTCAATTATCGTTCCTACGTATGGTTCTCATTTGATTTGTATTAGTGTAGTAGGTATGTAACCGCACTTCCTCGAACTTAGTTCTTAATATTAACAAACCTAAATAAGTGTTGGCAATAATTTACGATTAAATTCAGATAGAATACCTTAAACCGATACGAAAATAAATTACATGTATTTAAAAATTAACACCACTACAAAATGAAGAAAAATATCTATATTATATTCATATTTATAAACTCATTTTAACTATAATGTTATTTGAAGAACTGTTGCAATGTATTACTAATATATTATTATTATTATAAATACTTAAAAATTAATAAAACACAATTATTTGTATTACATCGTTGTAGTTACGAAAGATAAATTAAAAAAAAAACAATGCATATAAACATTATTTGATATTAATCACTCCCAAAAATTATAATTATATTGTAATTGTACCAATATAGAAAGAAACGTCATGTTCGTAAATTCAGTAAAATTTCTAGTTAATATAAAAAAGTACAAACGATTCAAATATTCTTGTAAAAACACAGTAACCAATATACAGTACCTACCTACATACATGAGGTTAACAAAACAATACGTTTTTCCAATTTTTCCCATTTTCTTGCCTGAAAATAGTTTTTGATACTCTTGAGGAAAATATATAAGTAAAGGTTATTTTTCATTTCATTTAATTTTGTAAAGTTTGTTACTTATTTTTTTTTAAATGAAGCATCGACGAAAATAAATCTTAAAATGTTGTTATATTTGTATCACTGTGTTTATATAGAAAAGAGACTATACGAAAGCAAACCTATTTAAATTTGGGATTATAAGACAAGCACTATGTTAATAACCAACTGTTGACACATTTACGATTTACAGTATTGTGAGTAATAGCCAATTAAACAAAACAACAAATTACGACATTAAGTAAGAAGTATTAACATTTCCGAGAACAAAAACAAGAAATAAATGTCTTAACTTTAATTCAACAAATTATTTAAATTCAAGAAAATTATATAAATACATTTTGATTTCAAATGAAAAACACTTTTTTTTCTATTGTATTTTTGTTTTTGTGCACTTAGGTATATTTAGGAAATGGACCAAGAACGTCATTTAGGGGAAGTAATCAGGTGTATTCAAGGAACTTTTCTGTGCGTATTCATGGTGAATCACAGTAGGTATGTTCCCTTACTTTTGTAGTAAGAATGGAAAAGACAATTAAAATGGCAGTGGTGGGGATAAATTCTCTCACAGAGAGAGAGACACTTACGAAAAAGCTAGGGAACGCTTTTGTAGTAAACTATGAAAAATGACAGATATGACCGTTAAATAATTCCATAAATTGCAGTGGTAAAGAATATTTTCAATACAATGGAATGTTCGGGGAGAAGATTCAATATTTATTTTGCCACCTGTTGATACGATTTTAATTGAACGCAAGAAATCAAAACAAATTCAATCGAATGTCAAATATGACAAGAAATTTCAAATCAGCTGTTAATTGTTCGGTGACTGACAGCACTTCAAATTTCTTAAGGGCCCAACCCATAGAATCCGTCGCGTCCGTTGCGTCGACGGATTGCCGTATTTGACGGAACGAACTGTCCCATAGAATCCGTCGCATACGCTAAGTGATAGTGTTTTAGTACTCTATACCTATTTGTCCCAAGAAACGTGGGAATTTTTCCCTTTCCAACGTAGTCAAATTCCCTTTCAAATAATTCCCTCGATAGGTATTTTTTTGTGAAAAAATTAACTTTTGAAAGTAAAAGTTGTATTATACCGATAAATAATCACATTAAATAACCTTTGGTATAAAAATCGCATTTTTTAATATCATATAATGACTTCTTTTTGCTACTAGAAAATTTTGATATTAAAAATCTTGCTGAAAGGTGATTTAAAAAAGTTATTTTTTATGTACATACATGTGTTGATTATCATGGCGAAATCTAGATACTTATTTTAATGAAATTTAGAAAAAAAAAATTTGTTTTCAATGTTTTTTTAGATTTTTCTTTTTCCCTTTTAAGGCTTTTCGGACTTCGAAATTCCCCAAAAAAGGAAGAAATCCCACAATATAAGAGCACTAGTGAGAGCCGATGACAGCCTCTCTCACGCGCTCAATATTTCCACCAATGAAAAGGAATCTTCTCACGATGTGCCAATTGTCAACGGAGGCGACGGACAGAAAAGTAGAAAGTAAACTTATGTGGTATTCGTTTGGGCTTCTTCAGATTTGCCCTCAGATTCCAGATTTCGTGTGGCTAATCGAACATAAAACTTGCTCTTGCTCTTTTTTGTGTTGATATTCGTGCGATTTGAATATGTGTAGTCTTCGACACTTTTCTAAGCGATTTCCATTCACTGGTTGAATTTTGTACTAAAACATTAGAAATATTTGTCCCGATTGATTTCTAAATATTTATATATAAATAATTTACAAAAATAGATTCACTCGATGCAATGCCTTTCTTTGCTGGAGAAAAAATTCACTAAAAAAGTAAACAAACTCCATCAGTTGTCAAACTCAAACGCACTTGTATTGGTAAATCTGAGAAAATATCTAGATTCGCAAAAGTGCTCTGAAATCTGAAAAAGATTGCTTTTTCCTGTACCAAACGAACATAAAAATTGCTCTGAGAGCAAAAAAAGTGCTCTGAGAGCGCCCAATCGATTACCACATTACTTTATCCGTCGCTCCGGCACGTGCGCTGCTTATGGGACACCCTCCATAAGAGAGTGTGTATTCTATCATCCTGTCAGTCGAAAACTTTGCCGCAACGGACGCGACGGATTCTATGGGTTGGGCCCTTTACACCAAGAAATTTGTTGAGTAAAAATTCGTAAGATTCTCAGTGGAGGGGTAATATCTTGCTCTCTCGACGACGCTCTCTTTTACGATTTTTTCGAGTTAAGGAACGGCACTGAGTAAAAATTCGTAAGAATTCGTAACAATTCGTAAGAATTCGTAAAAATTCGTAAGATTTAAAAGTAAAGGAACAGACAGTGTATTCAAACGAATTCGCACGCAATCACAAGTAGAATCAAAAATATTGATTACTTCCCCCTCGACACAAACAGAGGTGTTGATGATGTTGGTTGAAAATCTAGGTTTCCCTTTTCTATTTGAGGTGAACAAACTAGTGTGGTATTCGATTGGGCATTCGGTTTTATGTTCGGTTGGTATGAAAAAAACACTTGCGAATCTAGATTTTTTTCAGAGTTGCTTGAGATTGACAACTAGTGGTAGGGTAGGTAGGTAGAAGTGGCGGTCCATCTTTGAACACAAGTAGCACTTGTGTGCCTTTTTGTTACCACGACTCGTGTGACCTAGCTTGTGATGGTTTTAAAGGGGTGTAATGCATTATATACTTATATCCAGCCTGTGGAGTTGAGGAAACGGATTATATCTAATATCCCTTTACCCGAAAAGTCGCTAAGGTCGTCAAAAAAAAGTTGGTTCAGTGTCCGCAATCTGGCTCTTGCTAGTGCCGGACATTTGCAGAGGAAATGGCAGAGAGTTTCTTTCTCATTTGTATCTCCGCAACTGCGACAATGAGGGTTGTGTGGGATCCCAAGTTTGGCCGCATGGTCGCCAATTGGCCAATGCCCCGTGATTATTGCCGTGACTCTGGCAATATCTGGGCGGGTTCTATTTAGCAGGTTTCTTGTTCTATTTTGGTCGTATGTGGGCCATATCTTTCTTGATATGACGTAGTTGGTCAAACCCCTCCATTGGAGATTGGCTTTCTGCAGGAAATGTGAATGAATTTGTCCCTTTACCACTCCTAGTGGAACATGGACCCTTGCCGCGTGTGAGACGTGTAGAGCTGACCCCCGCCTGGCAAGCTCATCTGCGCGCTCGTTGCCTATTATGACAACTAGTGGAGTTTGCTTACATTTTCTTGAAATTTGTCAACTGCAAAGAAACGGTGGATCTATTTTTGTTAAATATTTATTTACAAAAACTTAGAAACCATTCAGGTAGCAAGTTTCGAATATTTTAATATAATGCTGCATTTACATGGTCACACATTCCTATCACACAAAATTAAAGGGATGCTAAATACTAAATAGCCGTGTGACCGAAAGAGACAACATTACCTAACACGCAAAAAAACGTGACACGTTTAGGTCGGCCATCTTGTTTGCGTGATAGGAATTATAGGAAAGCTCTGCATGTTGATATTTTTATAGCGATGACTAAAAAAATTCCGCATTCCTATAAAACAACATGGCTTCCGGAAATGATGAACGGACAATTATTTATTTTTTTCGTGTAAGTGATTGATGAATTATTGGTTTATTTTACTGAAACTAATAACCAATCTCATTTCACATGTTCCAAATCAGAAATATTAATGTTTTCAAGCAATTGCAGAAATGTTGGTGAGCGGAACCTGTGTCTATTTCCGTTTTACGTATCTATAATTATGGGTAGAGCATCCATGACACCATGGGCGTCTGATTTGTGATCTCATTCTTACGCTTTAATAGTATTGACTGCGGATAAACGGATCTCTCTTTTCGGTTTTGTTGCAAAATTGCGCGTGCGTGATGATGTAAATGCGGTTTAGAGCTCAGTACGCAGATAACCCGAAACGAGAAATCCCATACAAAAGTGACACAACGAAATCATGAACGAAAAATTTCGCTCTACTTTTCGTTTTGCAGTACGCAGCTGGTACGCAGATGCTGCAAAATGATTGCTTGGTACAAAATTCACAATTTTCACATTTGTACTGCAGTGTTACCAGCTTTTATAAGAGGTATGGAGCCAAATTGAAAAATGTTGGGGCCAAAAATACCTAAACTCAAATATAAAGATCAAACATGCATATTTTCATTGGCACACTTATTAAATTCTTTTTAAAGACGACGATAAATTCAAAATAGGCGGTCATAGCAAAACTTCTGACAGAAAAAAATGTTCTCTACGAAAATTATTAAAACAAATCAACGCTTTAAGCGTAGGATGCAGATGATCCGAAACGAAATTTTTCGGTGGTCTCCAAAAGGACAATTCATTTGGGAATTGCCCTAATTTAGACAATCTTAATTTTGACAGCGAGTTTAAAGCTCAATCGAATACCACATAAATAACGTTTTAGAGGTAGTGATGTCTCTAAAATGTCACCTCTCCTGCTGTGAATGGCGTGAGCTTATTTACCCGGAGTGGATTTACATGCACGTACCATATTTGTTTTTGGTTTTCGCTTGCGACTTTTGATTGTCAGTGCAATTACTATGAACGAAATTGTATAAGATATACTCCTCTGTTTGTACACAGCATTTTAACGAATTCTTTTGTATTCTACTCTTACGTATATGATTCAACCAACTGCTTCCAGTTTAAAACTGAATTGAATAATGTCAGACGTCCATGCCAAGAAATAATCGCCGAGAGCGATCGCTGACATCCACTCATACGATGCAATATAGTGACTCCACATGATATTTCATCTCATGATATGCATTATGAGAGAAATTATCTCCTGTGGAGTCGGGTTGTAAAACGTTTTAAGTCAACAATTTGCACTCGTTTCAATTCATAAATTTTTTCAATAGTCCTGTACGCCTAGTTGATCAACTTGTGTTGCTTTAAACAACATTTTCGATTTGGACAAGTGCGTCCAGTTTAATAGGTATCTACACTTGTGAACGCGTATAATAGTAGCACGTTGGACGAAAGCTGACGGAGCACGCAAACAGGTGGTCTATTTATTAGTGGTTTGGATAGTAAGAGAGCTCAAATCTGAAGTTGAAAAAATGCTGTACTTCTACATGGGTCGGTAAGCGTAATAATTATATTGTTTTTTCTCATGGCATTTTAGTTCGCCGCACCACTTAAAACAAAAGTTAAATTCTGTCAGCGCTGCTTTGGTATAAATGGTAATATCCCCAAAAGTGCAAAAATATAGACGGACTCACCTAATTTCAAAAAGAAGTAAGTTTCTACTATTCTTTTACCGATATAGGCAGAAAACACAACTCCCAGACCAGTTTAACGGTCTCAAAGTTGCGCCAGACATCCTTAAAAGAGAAAAAAGGTCATAGTAACAGAAAGAACCCCATTTTTTATTTTGTGCCGCACTAAAATTCCCCACTAAACGGCTTAGACGTGCTTCCATAACTACATAGTTTTTAATGCATTTTTAGTTTGTCGTAAACATTTGACAGAAACGCTACCCAAAGGCTTTATTATATACAATCAACAAGTACGATCTTTGGATAATGTTAAATGATAAGTTTATTAGACTTGTAGTACAATAATGCGAGCATTGTCTCAATTGTGCAACAAAACCTTGACATTCTGTAACCGCTGCTTTCCTATGATGATGATTCAAACGAATTGTAACAAAATGTCTCGATTCCCCACTGGATCGTACTCTAGATTAAACAAGCCACCGAGTAAAATGACAGCACACATTTTGAAGGCAAATCAAACACCATTCAGGAGAGGAACAAAACAAGTAACGCGTTTATACCTTAAGAGATTTATTTGTATGCCTTGACGATACACAAGTTTTACTTATATGTACTAAATAAAAAAATTGAATTTTGTCGTTTATTCATCTAAACATGTATTAAACAATTTTTCAAGCAGTTTTTTGTTTGTTCCTAAAGTTCCTTAAGATTATTATTTACGTATAATACGACAAAGTTAATGGGGGGCTAACGGGACCCTTTCTAGATGCTTACATAATTATTGCTATATGTATAGGTAGACTGACGATAACAAATGAAAACAAATTTAGCTCGACACTACTTCTGCGCAGATAGTACAATTGGTATGTAAGTAATTCTAGTTTTTCCTTAGAAAAAATAAACTTCTGAATTTTGTTCTTGAGAGACAATTCCTGTTACAACATTTAAGAGAATGCTAAAATCTACTGCTATCGGGTTATGTTTACAATTGCTCTTCGACGTCGGTGTCACCGATGGTGGTCGTGGTGTAGTGGGCTCCCTGGGGTGAATAGTGCGTTTGGTGGGCCGAACTTGAGGCATGAATCTCAGTGGGTGTGCCATGGCAATCGACTGAAGAAATGACAAATGTCTGCGGTTGCTGATGATTACCTGTCGTCACTATTGTGCCAGGTCCGGCACCGCTGTTGGTGTGCCTTATGGGATAGAGTGTCGAGCGAGATACTGGTATTGCTGGGCTTAAGCCGTACTGCGCCGAAACTGGGTACGGATACTTGAGCAGTTTCATCTGTCCGTCGAAGAGAATGTCAAAGATGATTTTTTCGGCGAACATTGCTTGTTGGGAGTCCATGGTGCGCATTTTGTGTCCCACCATCTTACCGAAAACGGAAAAGTTGTCCTCGGGCTGCGGATCGGGGGCGCTCATTTTGCTGCATGCCAATGTCAAGAGTTTCTCAAAATCTGATGATTTGCAATCGATTTTCACCTTTTTCGTCTGTGGTTCCTGGCTGACTTCATAGTTCTCCGTCGTCTGTATCGACTGCGATTTGTTAGAACAGATGGAGATTGTTCTTCGACGGATTGCCGAGTGTGGCATGCCATCGGAGGTGATGACTGTGTCGCTTTGTTTCGGAACAGGTTGAATGGTGATGGAGTTGGGCAGATTGATTGTGGTTGAGGAATTGTGGCGCGAGTTTGTGAGATCATGATGGATTATGGTTGGCGTACTGATTGGTCCACTAGACGTCGTGTTCTGCGTTTGTGATGCCGGTGTTGCTTGAGGCGAGTGTGGAGGTGCCATTCGAATATAGTTAGTCGTCTGTATGGCCTCTATCGGTTTGGACTGTCCGACCGGCCATAAAATTTTATATTCCTGATCCTCTTCGTCGCTTTGTTGCACATCGGTATGGTAGACAACGCCACCGGCTTCTTTCACCGAATCTCCAGCCACTGATATATCTTCCGAGTGTACAGTACAATTCTCACTCTCCTCATGTATGTCGACGGCTTCTATTTGATGGTGTTCATCTTCCTCCTGACTCAGTTCGATTACCTCCTCTTGCTGTTCATCACCATTCGAACTCTCAATTGTCTCTATGGTGATTTTCATCGGCTCGTTTTTCGGGGTGATAACCTCCTTTTTAATGGTTTTTGGCGGAGAACTTTCCTTCCTCGTTATCACCCTCGTCATCTTCATCTCCTTAAGCTTTTCAGCTAATTTGATGCGATTTGATGGCTTCTCCTCCTCCATGAGGAACATCAAACTTTCGAAGTACCTCCGTTTGGGACAGTAGGCTTCCTCTCTGCCTGATTTACTATTCTTACTCTCGGTATACTTCTTCAACTGGTGTCTAAACGCACAGCGTAAATTGTTGATTTTCTGCTTGGTTCGTTCGATATTATAGTGTTCACCGTGCTTCGAGGCTACTTCGATGAGCTTCATGTAAGCCTCCTGCCGTTTAGTACGGTTCTTGTAATTAGTTGAATTCGCTTTCCATAAGCATGGTTGATTTTTGTATTCCTCAATAAAATCATCTATAAAATCATTTGTAGACATTCTGGCTGCGAATTGAAATTGTGATGTGATGCTCCGGCTGTGTGTTGCTAAATTCACTGGAATCACTAGAAATCAGATAATTGTTCTACGAATTGTTAGGCAAAAGCATGTAACATTGTTTTCACTTATCAAATGCAATAGTTCTTTTGGAGAAAATCGTTTAAAAAACCGAAGAAAAATTAAAACAAAACAATAAACAGATATACACCACTGTGTGAAGAAATTATTCGCGGCCATATATGACATATGTCAGATTGGAAAAAAATTGACGCTGGTTTTGTTGGTTCGAGTGCAGCCGCTGTACGATGCGATTTAAATTGTGGATGATAACCGTTTGAGGGGCTCAGTTAAATGATGCTTCTCTTAAAAAATCCCACTCCATACAATTTATACAAATTAAAAACTAGCAATTACTAATTTACTATGTTCATTTCTAAGAGAAAAGCTCTGTGCAAGTGTAGGTATCTATAAAAAATATATTTTATTTTGGTAAAGTTACTTTAAATTAGTTTTTTGTGGATGCTGCATTGCTGGGTATATTTTGTTGCACCTATGTCTCGACTTTTAGTTGGATTATGAAGTTCTCCTATTTCCCTTTCGCTGAAAGCAGCCTCCGTTGTGTTAAGTCATTGAAGATACGTTATTTGGAGCTTAAACCAAAAAGGAGAAGTCCTTATTTCCTCCTGCGATTAGATAAGAATATGCAAGGTGTACCTATTAATTTCAATTTATTTATTGGAACCTACCTACTGTTGTGCTTCGCAGTTGCATACTTTTAGGAACAATGCAAAATGTAACCACTTGGAATTTGACAACCCTATTGATGACGTCGTACTTTGTAGAAATGGAATTCCCCAATACTCACTGAACTAGCTGATGTCGCAATCATTCGTCTCTAGCTGCAGCTAAACTGAAACAAAAATTTCACGAATGTGATTCATATCATGGTACTGTCATTTACCAAAGGCATACGAATTTATATTATTTCCCTATCGCCAAACTGTGTACAACTTCTTGTGTAGTTCCGTGATAAAAGTTCGAAGAGTGAAATTTTCTCAGCAAACATAATGGCTCCCATCCTAGCACCAACAATTCAACTTAGCAACGGGCAGGCTATGCCAGTTCTTGGTCTGGGGACCTGGCGCTCATACGAATCTGATGCTGAGCGTTCTGTCAAAGAAGCCATTGACTGCGGATATCGTCACATCGACACTGCATTTGTGTATGAAAACGAGGCAGAAGTTGGACGCGCTGTGAAGACGAAAATCGCACAAGGCGTAGTGCGACGAGAGGACCTATTCATTGTGACAAAATTAGGTGGAATTCATCACGATCCGAAGCTAGTGGAGCATGCCTGTCGGCTGAGTTTGCGCAATTTGGATATGAACTACATCGATTTGTATCTTATGCATTTCCCGGTTGGTCAAGTGTATGCGGGTGATGCAGATGTTCATGGAAGCGGTAGACTGTCAGACGTTGATTACCTAGTTACTTGGAGAGAAATGGAGAAACTTGTTGATTTGGGCTTAGTGCGTGGCATCGGTTTGTCGAACTTTAACAGCGAACAGGTTGAGCGAGTGTTGAGGAACTGCCGTATTAAGCCGTTGGTTAACCAAGTCGAGTGCCATCCAGCATTCAATCAGAAGAAGCTAACCGAGTTCTGTCATCAACGGGGAATTGTTATCACAGCTTATTGTCCACTAGCGCGACCGCAGCCCGAGTTGAAATGGCCAGCTTTCATTTATGACGCAACTGCGAAGGCGCTGGCGAAGAAGTATAACAAGACGCCAGCTCAGGTGTGTTTGAGGTATTTGATTGATATTGGAACCGTTCCTATTCCAAAGTCGGTCTCAAAACATAGGATCGAGGAGAATTTTAATGTTTTCGATTTCAAGTTAAGCGAGGAGGACATAAAGATCATGGACAGGTACAATACGGACAATCGGATGATTTCTTTCTCCGGGATGAGAAGGCATCCGCTATTTCCATTTAATATAGAGTTCTAGTACTGATTAAAAGAGAAATGTAAATAAATTGAACTGGTTTTTGAGTTTCCTCTTCTTTTTATGCAAGGACAGCCATTGATGGTTTTTGGTTTTTTGAAAAACATTTATTTTGTAGGAAGGAAAAGTATAGACCGGTTTTTGTGAATTTGTTTAATTGTGCGGCCATCATAGGGACCAATTTCAGCAGGTCAGTATAATGTTGTTTATTTTAAGTTGGTTTTAATCATCAGTAGCGAGAACTCTGCTAATGTGAAAGTCAAGAAAAAACATACGAAGACTACCTTACCTACCTGGTACAGATAAAAGACAATTCGATTAACGTGACAACAGCAACACAATCGTGACTCTAAATCGTTTTTTATTGCAAAGCTAGGAAAGAAATACATAAGTTATGATTATGATGCATGAAACATGAGAACATGCCATTGCACCTCAACTCTTAGCTTGAATGTTCCTTTCCATTTGCTTTAGTAAAATTTTGATAACAATTGATGGGATCTTTGGCTGTGAATTCTGTACAGGATATTTTGCTGCCGGAAAAGTTCTAAAATCGTAGTTGTTAGAGAGTAGCTGTAGATTAGATAGTGTTAGATATAATTTTACCTTGAAGTCGATCACTATTAATGTCCATAGGAAAACAAAAACAATCGGGATCACAGAGAAAAGAGGTATAATTTCGTATGTCATTTGCGCCATAGTTTTGAGTGATATTTTTAGTTTTTCGACGGCGAAAAATTTAATTATTTGATGATTTCGTATGTTTATGTTTACAACGGCTGACAGCAAAAGACAGAAACCCGAGCACCAGAGCCTCTTAATCTTTAAATTAAACCCAAGCACCAGAGCCTCTTAATCTTTAAATTGCAAAGAACATCCATATCGAATCGAAAGCGTTCAGTGATATTTTATTTTAGAAGGATTTCTTGGTAGGTAGGTAGGTAGTGTTATTTCAAAACTGAATGCTGTTACATTTTTGATTGGTAAAATCCTGTCTGCATTGTTGAATGATAAATTAGCTGAAAACATTGGTATAGTTGCACGGCTGTATTTTGTCCGCTTAACGGAATATTGTACTAGTCAAATTTCTTCTCTTAAAGTTCCTCTCCGTTTCGGAGGCTGGAAATCACACTTTTTTAGTCAATCTTATTAGATATGAAGAAATACATACAGTTCTAAAAATGCCATTCTATTGCAATACATAGTAGGTGTGTATTCAGCACGCAATTACAACAACTATTGCTAGTCTCGAAGTGTCAAGTCTAGCGTAGTTGTTGTAGTGCTGAAAATCCTACTTTACTTTGCTTTGCTGAGATCGAAACTCAAAAAAATAAGCCTATTGTAAAAAAGAAAAACTATTTTGGGTTACAAACCAAACACTGTTAATTGCACCTCCAAATTTTTGTTTTTTTGTCGCTGGCGAATGTATGTACAGTTCAATTCTAAGTTCTCAAATAGCAGCGCAACAAAGCAAGATATCGTTTGGCCTTAATGTATTGTCGTCTTCTGTTTGGTTCAAAATAGTAGCATCTAACTAGAAGGATTTAGAAATCAATACGTAAAAGAATTGCGATAGTGAAAATCTCACCTGGCAGTGCTGCATTCAACAGTTGACGATTTCAATCAACATGTGTAGTTTAACATTTCAACATTGCCACCCCTGCGAGCGACTGATAAAATGTTTTTGTTTTAAATACTGAACCACTATTATTTCTGTTTTTAATCATTTAACATTCATCTCTGCATTTGATAATATTTTTAATTTTCTTTGTAGATAATAAAATCATATAAACTAGTTTTCGAATAGGTACCTCAGTGCAAACTCTTTACCAACTTAAAGAAATTAAAAAAATATCCCTTTAGTCCTTCTTAAAAAGGATTTTTTTTTGTTGTTGCACTGAGCATGTCAAAATCAAAATCTGAGCAGAAAAAAAAAAAATACATTTTTCATCGAAGCATTTCTCGGGTGTGGTGATTTTAATTTTCAATTTCCCACCGTCCTTCCCAATTTAATTTCACATTAAAACAACCCAAATAATACAGAAACAGTTGGCTGTGTTAAAAATGTAATTTTGTCCATTGATTCGGCTACTCAACAAAACCATGAAGCCAAGTCGTCTCCAATTAGGATAGACATCCCTTCTTACCATCAACCATCACCCAGCGGCACCTCGGTCACCACAAACATCAGACATCCACATAAGAAATAAAAAAAAACATCCCCCTCATCTTCTCCATCACCACAAACAATGGAGAGCAATGAGATATCCATGTTCATGGACGTAAAGCTAGACATCCATGACAAAAAAGCCGAAGCACTTAAATTTAAGGTGAGTAATTGCATTCCCAACCACTGTGTACATATTAAATGCAGGAAAGCCAATTGGTAATTCGTTGCACGCATTTGCGACGAGCCATCTGTGGATCTTGTGCGTAGTCTTCAATTAGGCTGTAGCTTTTTTTTCTTTTTGGTAGGAGTTCTGCCAATTGGATGTGAAGACTTAGCACTTCTTTAGATCTTTTTATATCTATACATTCATTTATTTTAACTGTTAACTATGTGTGTTTTTACAGTCATGGGTCAAGTGTCTGGTTAAGATCGAAGCAATCAAATGCCTTCCGTGCTTCTTGCGCATAACTTTCATACGAAATGTAGAAGACGAGGCCGCTAACTTGAGTGTGTCAATAAATATACCCGGAATCACTATCAGTTTGGCGTCATCACGCACCAAACAGCATTCGTATGGGATCTTTTGGATGCAAAACCGAAAGAGATGCTTTATATACTTTGCTGTCGATTCGGAGTCAAGCTGCCGTCGCCACATGAAATGGATGAAGAAGTCGATAAAAAATCTAGAGCTGCATCGACAAAGTAAGTCTGGTTGTTTTTACTAGGAATGCAAATGTAGTCACGTTATCAGCAAAAAAGCATACAGAATATTGTACTTTGTATTGAATCGCTCCCACAATTTTAAATATCCTATGAATCAGTCGGGCTTTTCATTAAAAATGTAGAAATATGTACCATTCAAATTATAGTTTCAGATAGCTGTGGGAATTCCCCACAACTGTGTTTTATCTGAGCCTTGACATTGCTTTGGTATGGGACACAAACAATATTTAAGATTTGTTATACACGAGCAGCTTCACACACTACTGTTTTCATTACTAGAATGTTTAACAAAATATGTAGAACGTTGCGCATTGGTAGAAGAGGAGGAAACTCAAACTCTGTCGATACTACCCCTCTGTCTTATTGCTAAATCTAATGTGCAGATAGCACTAATCATTTTCAGTGATTTGAATATTTGTTGTTGTTTCCAAATACGTGGACATAAGCTTTTGAAGGCTTTAGTCTTTTTAGTAATATTTAATTTGAACCCTCCAAATTGATTAATTACGCTATTTGCTGAGAAAAGTACGGCAATAGAAACAAACTTACGAGTTGACATAAGGAAACATTTTTTTTTCTTGGACTGACTTGACTATTTTTCGTTATAGTATTTCTCGAGACAAGACGTTCTAGCAGAGGACGCCTCGAAGGCAATTCCTCCCACAAAGCCGGCAAACAAAATCTACAGGACATTCTCGGGCCATTGCCGCAAATCCCTGACAGCGATAGGTAAGCCGCTGCTCCAAGACCACTGCCACAATTGAGCTGACTAATATCTTTGTTTTCAGCATTAACTGGTCGCGTCGAGTTTCTGGTATGTCTGGCATCTACGAAGAGATACCCGATGGTGTTGATCTGAAACTGCTACAGCAGTCACGAGGATCTATTGCGTCTGGCATTTACGAGGAGATGAAACCAACAGCGGTTGAGCGCAAGGCAATAAGGTCAGTATGGACTTCAACTTGAGTATTAAGTGAGATTCGAAATGTGTGTGAATTGCAGTGAGGAGGCTCTAGAACCGGCCCCACCACTTCCGCCACGCAAGCGCATCAACACCTTCGAACATGACATTGGTATTCCCCGCTCGAACACAAATCCAGAGTCTGAAATGGCCAAGAAGAAAAAATACAAGAACGTGCTGGACAACATCTTTGGCCGATCGAAACGTTCGGAAAGCGTCAGCGAAGGTCAGGTAAGTACCACGGAAGATCTTATCAGTGCCAGTCCTGAGGAGGAAAAAACTCTGAAACAACTCTATGTGAATACACCGAACATCAATTTGCGGCGAAGGCAAAACACATCACTGGCTCGCAAAAAAGCCATGGCCAATAAGCGCAACAGTTTCTCCAGTCCGGATCTGTCTAAGATCAACGTATTTGATGACCTGTCTACTTTGGACGACATCAGTTCGCTGTCGTCTGAATTGTTGGTAAATGATAGCCTCGATGACTCGTTGTCGCTGATCAAACCCAAGGAAGACTCACGAAAACGATTTGATTCGATGGACAGCTTGAATATATCCGAGCAGATTCAACCGAATTTTAACTTTTCATGCAATTCGTCCACCGTCAACTTGGTTGGCTCCAATTTGAATATGAAACATGCTCAACAGTTGCTCATCGATGACATGTCTGGGTATTGCGCCATGGCACCGATCCTCAAAGAGCAACAAACTTCATCGAACAATGATAGCGATAAGGAGAACGATGATCAGAAGGATGAACTATCGCCTGTAAAGCCACATCAGCAACAACCCACCAACGAGAGTGTTGTCTATGAAAACATGGCAAACTCATCGACTCTGAACGGATCAAACCTGTACGAGAATATCGGAATGTGTCTCCCCACCACTGGCCAAACAGAGGAGGGCTACTATCAAACGCCGCGAAGGTCAATAATCAGCATCGATGATAAGATTCCGTCTTACTACCCCAATAGCTGTGATACAGCGAAAATGCGTCGTCGCAGCCCATCTATTGCGGAGAAGACGGCCAACTCGAACAACCTTCGTCACCTGGCCAACATTAAAGTGACACGTCGTGAAAATCTGTACATCTCGTCGCCACAGAAAATCATCGATCAACGTCTGCGATCGAATGCGGTCGCATCCGATGACGAAATGCACAAAACTTCCACCAAAAAATCATCGCCGCTGATGGCGAGGAAGATCTCCGAAAATGTCTACACAGTGACTCGTGCCGGTGGTGATTTGGTGCACAGTCAATCCCAAAAACTTCTCAACCTAACCGCTCTGCAAAATATCGACTTTAAATTTGATGACAGCAAGAATGAATCGGATTTGAAGGGCACCTGCATGCAGGGTTCAGAGAGCGCCACACGAATCTATCAGAAGTATGCCACATTGGCGAGGATCACGCCCAGCAACAAGTACATTGAGAAGTGCTCAAAGGCGAAAGCCAGCGCAACAAATGAACTCAGCAACGCAAAGAAGTTCACCTCGTTGCCTAGATTTAGGAAAATTGATTTCTCTCCCCTAAAGTTGAAGATCAACAATGTTTTGCAGCGTCACCACAACAATGAAGTTTGAAACTTATAACCGGAGGTGCGCTTTCTTTAGTAAGTTGCTTTTGTATGCTTTCGAGGGGGAAAATGCTTTCGTAAACATATCATAGATGAATGTGAATGCCTGTGTACCAGTGTAAATATTTGCTCAATTTATTTTTCTTAATTTAAAGCTGGAATTTCTCAATACAGTTTGCATGTTTTGGTTTGTACAAGAATGGGGACAGTGTTGTTCTTTTCTGGGTGATATTTAGAAGTCCCTTCGCGGAAATGCTGAATGCAAACTTTTATTTTTATTTAAATTTTATTTATATATAGTTTTCATTTGTACATTTTTCATTTTGGTTTTTTAAAAACTATTGTAAGCGTAGAGAAGGTTCCTTAACGAACTTGTGATGATGAAATCGAATTGAAATTGTTTTTTTTTTTGTTTTATATTCGCAATAAAAATATGTTTTTAATTTTTTATGATTTTTTTCCAATTTATTTTTAAACTGCTATGGGTGTCGGTGTCGGTGTCGGTGTGTTTATCTAGGGACTGTCCATGAAAGAAGTCCTCTTCTTTGTTTCTCATTATGACGGAATTAAGTGCCGAACATGGTTCCGTGCATGCCTCAACCTCTTCGATGTTTGACAACTGAAGATTTAAATCAGTGCCTTGATTTTGTGCGGTTTTTGAGGCGATGTCGCTAGGGAACGTTCCGAATTGGGTTTGATTGTGTGAGTCAGCCGCGCGCTTTGACCAACTTGACCGTTGTGCAATAATTCGGCACTTTTTTGAGGACCCTGATACAATTTCTTGCTACTTTACTTTTTTTTTTTAGTTTGAAAAGGCACTTTGCAACTTTTAGAAACGTTGTGATTTCCAAATGAATTTCAATAAAATATAACGCTGCTGTCTATCAGAACACGATTAAAGTGTTAGGAAGCCAACAATTGTTAAATATTGTTCGAAAATTCTTAAATTGCAGAGAAGCTTTAGAAATGACACTTTTTTTCTATCACTGCTCTTTTGTTTTGCTACTTTTCAGAATTTTGCAACTATCACCCGAATTGTTAGAGAAAAGGTTATACATTTTAGCTTTACAATGCAATATAGACTGTAAATAGATCACTCTCTCACAACGTTTCTTTTATAAATAAAGTCAAAACAACCAAATCACATTAGAATTAGGTGTCTTTAAGGTTGTTCTGCGGGTAAGCTAGACAGTACTTTAGATGCAATTCGTTTTCAACGACAACTTTTAAAATAAAAACATTTTAGCTTTGATTTTTATTTATAAATTTTATAGCTAAATTTTGTTTATAAATTATATCAACTCATTTTTATATCTACTTTTAAGATCTCTTTCAATTTAGTTTTAAAAAGTCCCTAAAAAAGGGGCGATGAAAGAAAAATGTGCCTTTTTCTGACGCTGCTACGTAAATTTAGTATTTTCTCCTAATATTTAACAAATACACTATTTACGCGTTATGTTTTAAACATTTTCATTTTGAAATCACAGTTTTTGAAACCCTTTTTTTAGTACTATTCACATGAGCGCGAATCGCGAACAAATGAATTTAATTGTATTTATGAATTGAAAATTGATTTTTATACTACAACCAAAGCATTAAATTAAATTAATCTAAAGTCTTATCTAAAAAAACGAACTCTCAATCAATTTAAATAGCTCAATTTACAACTATTACAGGAATGGAAAATTCTTGCAGCGAACTGTCACACTTTATACACAATCCACATAAAAAATTCGCGGATCCACAAACCCACGAATGAAAAAATTCTATCGAAGTTAACATTGAACAATGATTGAAGTGTCAAAAATATTCGCTTGTTCGCAGTTCGTTCGCAATTGGCTCTGTGAATAGTCCTAAAATGTGAATTTTCCAACTAATAAAAGGGAACAAAGGAACAAAAAATTGTATAGTATCCTCGAAAAAGGTACCAAATTGTCGCACAACGGTTACGCTGTTCTCATCCGACATCCTTCTCGCTACCTAAAAAGGTTGCGTCTGGGAAAGATCGCCTGGAATTTCCCGGAACAAAGCAATATAAGAACAGGAAATATGGGAAGTTGTCAGTTCGCGATATAACTCACACATTTATAGAATCCGCCTATACGTGAACCCTTTCCGACACCGCCATTGCGGCAAAAACCGCACAAAATCAAGGCACACTTCAACTCCGAGACTTGGCCTGTAGCTTGCTTGGATTCGTATTTGTGAATGTCGTATTCTCATCTCACAAATTTGCTGAAAATAAACTTAGTTGTGCAAAAGAAATTCTATGAACTTAAGACCAATGTTCAACTGAAGACTAGGGGCAGATTCTGTAAGGCGAAACGATCAAACGTTTTCGTGTGCACGAAGAAAGATGCTTGTGTAGCATATGGCCAATCATTCGTGCGAAAACGTTTGATCGTTTCGCTTTTCAGAATCTGGCCTCTGCTGTTCACCAATGGTCCACCAAGTTCTTATTCACATTGGATTCTGACTCCTGAGCCAAAATACCACTTAGAAAATGAGCAATATACTCATACCAAGCTCTTCACGGTCATAAGGAACAATTTTACTAAGGACTTACACCCGTAGTAGATTTTGATTTTGTCATATTTTGTAACATTGAACAGAAACGCAAAACGTGGTCATAATCCATTTGGGTACGAATAAAATGCATGGTCGAATATATGTATTTAAATTTGTGAATGTGTTTAAAATTTTTTAATTTACTAATAATTTGCATCCCTATGTAGGGTAGACGGGGGTGCATTTGCCAGGGAGGAACCTCTGCCAATCGATTTTTTTTTCCAAAACAACAAAGTTTAAAATATTGAAATATCGATTTTTGTTGCACATCACTAAGCGCAAACTTCCCACAAAAGTTGACAGTTCTCCGCTAGACACCAACGAAGTTAAACGTGAGTTTGTTTTTTCGTCAGCTTGGAACCAGTAATTTTCAGATTTCCTAAATCCCGGTAAATGCACCCCCGTCTACCCCACTCATACTTATTTAATGCTTCGTCAAAATTATGAAATTATGTGAATATAAAACAAACGTCACAACATCGAATAAATTGTCAATTTATCGAGTTAACTAATATTTTGTAAGTACTACATCGCTCACCGATTAACAAAAAAAAAAAAAAAAAAAACCAAGAATAAAACACAAAAATGAATTACTATATAATAAATATTAAAAAAATCTGTGATTGATTAACGTACAAACAAATGTATTACTATACAAGATTATAAAAAAAATTAATATTTTTAAAACAAAATACAAGAGTTGTTTGCATTTGCTTTTATTTAAAATTACAAAAGAAATCTAACTTCTATCATATCATCTAGCTATCTAAACATAACTATAGTCAAACTCGAAATGCTCAAACAATATTTTTTATCTACAAGAATATAAATAAATTGCTTTTTTTTATTGAATGTGCTAGTTAAAAATAAATAACAAAAATAAAATTGTAATACAAAAATAATGCTTTAATTATTGTAGAAAATCAATTTGAAATACAATTGAATGCTTCTTAAGCAGAACATATTCAACAAAACCCAAAATGCTTTCGTTTAACAAAATCGCATACAAAACTAAGGACATGATGTCAATTTATCGCTTTCTCTAAAAATAAATAGCAAAAAAACCTATAAATCGAATATCAATCATTGTTGTCTATTAAGGGCGATTTTCAAGGACGAACTTTGAATCATATTTCCTGCCTAACCTTTATGTAGTTGGCTTTTATTTTGAAACTCTTATAGTAAATTCATCCGAAGATAGCGTTACTTATTTATGAATTCTGCTCCAGCTAAATTAAATTTTACCTGGTCTCCAACTTTTCTCTCCAAACATCAGCTAAGGTCGTAGCTAAATTTTGACATGGATATAATTATGTGGATATATGTCACAAAAAAACAGCTGATTTTTGAAAATAACTTAGTTCACAAATTCAACTCTCTCTAATTTAAACTATTTCCGATTCTAGGTACCTACCTACCTACTCCTCGTCGAGGAATTTATTAAGAAAACTCATTACTTACTTACTTCTACTGCTCTCCGCAATACAAAAACGCAAAAACGCAACAAAACAGCAGAACACAACCATATGACAAAGTTTATCGTATGACAATAGGTCTGTTCCCTTACGATAATGCATTCGAATACATCAGTCAAACTTCGTTCCCTTACGCAAAAGTTGGTTAGAAGTGAACGAAGTTGCATTATTGTAAGGGAACAGACCTAATATTTATCGTGCCCATTTAATGGGGCGCCACATTTTCTCAAGCTATATTTTGACAGATGGTTGTGTTCTGTTGTTTTGTTATGTTTCTGAATTTTGACAGATACACGATTTACATTCTGAAACAAAAGTTTGATTTTTAGCTCGAGCAGCGTACCACTTAGCTAAATGGGTTCGCTTAAATTTTAGCTCAGCTAAATTTTGGAGAGAATTTCGTATGGGAGCGAAAATTTAACACGAAATGCGTTCTTCTCGTACCCACATAACAGTAGTTAACGCCAGGACCAGACGATACATTTCTAATGATACAAAAAGATAGGTATTTAAATTCAATCGGCTACAACAATTATTTGAACATCAATCATTTTCTGTTATTATACACGGAAAATGAAGCAATCTTGCGGAGAGAACTTCAACTTAATTTATTTAAGCTCAAGCAGCAGAGGTTGCGTGACATTTTAACGATTTTTATTTTGAAATAACAGTATTTGAACATTTTTTCAAGTGAAAAAAAAGGTCGAAATAGCCAAAAACTGTGGTAGGCTCTCAAAAAAAGTCCCAAAATGCAACTTTAGTTGCACAACGATCACACCGATTATGTCACTTGCATTTCTGTTTGTAGTTTATGAAGTCTTCGGTGACATGATATTTTCGTGTCCAGTCTTTTCGAAAATCGCAAGCATACCTTTCTAAATCGCCCTTTAATTATATTATTAATCTTGTGTTGTTGATTCTGCGGAAATTGAAAACAATTATATCAACTCGAATAAATTACTATTAATAAATTTATTTATATACCTAGTAAATGAAGACATATTTGTAATTTGAATCAAAAGAGACTTGAAAATTGTAGATTAGAAATCATTGTTTACAACCGATATTGTAGAAAATATTGTGTAAGTTTACATAAAAAAAAAATATATATGTATATAAAATTTAATGGAATTTTATTGAATAAACATTAAACTGAAAAAAAAAAGAAATGTGTATTTTGTGAGTTTAAAAAAATCAGTTAAATATATCTTTCGAAGAACCCAACGCTAGTCTAGCCTCAAGATGCTAAATGATAGCTTGGCTAGACTTCAACTACATATTTTCCTTATTGTAAAATTAAACTAAATCATTCTAATCTATATTTTAATGGGCTGAAGAATTATGAGGTTTTCCATTGGAAATAAAAATCAATTCGGATTCGGATCACTTTTTGCCGATCTCGATATTTTTCCAGGTTTACAAATACTGCCAATATACTTTGCACACCTGTTTTACGTCACTTGAAGAAGTTTGCTTTCAAAAGAAATGCGTAAAGTTTCGCGGAAACCCAAAATAACGAAATACATAAATATTATCTTCATTGTCTGCCTCGTCATCTTAAGACTACGAATCGAATAGATTTTTGTCCCAATGGAAAACGACATAAAATGTAAAGTAGGCAACGTGGTATCTTTAAGTCGAAGTCGTGTCAACATTTTCTTCTTGAAAATTACCAAGCAATAGTCTAGGGAAAAACAGATTATGTGCATATAAAATATAAAAAACATAAAGCTTTCAGATCCAAAATTTAAATAACGAAATCAAAGAGGAGGATGAACAGCTAAGTGCCTGACATCATTCCATGGTTTTCTTCACCGCCATTCGAACACACGTAGGTGTCGGTATACAAATTCTCATGGTTTTTGTTTTTCTACACATCATTAGACCATGGATCGTTACAAACTTCTCTGTAGGTCCACCGTGCATATCAATTTTAATAGATAATAACTAATTGTCTGCAGTCATTCAGAAACAATAGCATGCCAACGAAATAGCTATAGCACTTATTAACTTAATTAAGAAATTGAGTTTTTGCTCTGTTTCTTTTTTTTATTCGAATTCCATTGTGGGAACAGTCCCAAAGCGACAAGACGGTATTTGCATGCTATGGGGGAACACATGCGCTCACTGGAAATTAATCCAAAACCGCACATGATCTTAAGTGTGAGAAGAGAAAATCATCCGAGTGTGAAACGACTTTTTTTCGCTTAACAAAGCCCCACCCACAATTGCGGAAGCAATTTTGCAGAACTATGCGCGTATACTGTCTTTATACTGTCTCAGGTAATTATTTTCTTAAGACTATACCGAAACATGTGTCAAAAAAATCGACAGCTTAATTGAAAACTCCTCCTTCGTATTAACAGTCTGTCGTAGGTGGAATTAAGCTTTGATTGCTATGGTGAAAAAACTTTTAAGTTGCATTAGGGGGTACAGATGAAGCGGTGGGCTTCAATTTTAAACATTCTTACTGAAAGTGACTTAAAAAACGACCTGAATTTAAGGCCGTAGTTATAGCCATACGTAAAACGAAACCGTAAAAATGTTCTTTTGCTTTTTTTGACGACTTAAACCCAAAGGTTGAACTCAATCTTGGTCTGTAAATGTTGCAAATGAATTATTATAAAGTTAGTTTATCAAACAAAATAAACTAAACAATAAAATACTTGATTTCTTTACTGTTCTATCTCTCAGGATACATTTTTCTGACAGAATTTTCGCTATGACAGAACGAAACGCTCGATGATTTGTTTTTTTCGTTTCGTTTCTGATTAAAGGATATTCATGTTTCTTATCTTTTTCTGGTGCAAAACCAACAACAAACGTCAGTTAAGTCGGACTTAAAAATGTTGGAAACATGTCGGAGGCGGACAAGATTCGTCGGCTATTCCTCCATAGACGACAGCTGAAACAGCTGTTCATGTGACCGATCTGAGCCAATGAAAACTGATATACATTACTAAATTAGATTCTTGAACTTCCCCATCTCACCATTTTAAATCGATATTTGCTTATGAATACCTTCTCACATCGAAAACATGTCAGATGCCGTTACTGGTGCTATAATAGATGAGTGTGATTTATATCACATCAGAATAAATTATTTATTCATTCAAAGAGTCACTTAATGTCTTCTCGAAATTTGTTATAGACAACAAAAGTTTATTAATAGATATTCAATCTGTATTACAACATTTTTAGCGAGTCCATTACCTACATTTGTTTCTTTAATACGAAACTGGGAAGAAGTATTGTTTTTTTTCCGCCTGAAATACTACATAGAGCAAAACAGGAGATGATTTGATGCAGATCAAGTTGATCTTATTAAGAATAGTAACTGGTTGTAAATAGATACGAAAGCGCGCCCTTTTCCAGAGTTATAGAAATTTTAGTCCGAAAATAAAGAAGAATGACCTAAATTTTTAATACTTGACCACTACCATGATTTGGATTTCATTTCGATTTAAAATGTCTATATCTTTTAAAAAGAACACGCTTTCGTTTCGAATAAAATGGCAATATAATTTTCGAATATTTTTTGGAGCAGCTGTGGCCGTGTATCATAGGTTTGCTAATGGTGTGATGGGCAGTTGCCAGCTGTCAAATTCATTTTAGGCCCCAGTTATTGCCATACGTTAAATGCAACCAAAGAAGTTGGAACAGTAGGTTCGTTCGGGTACTTCTTTGCTGACTTAAAATATTTAAGATTTGCTAAGAAACAGTTCGAATGAGATCCATTTCCCTTCTTTTCATCTTTTCGTAATTTTCCACTCGCCGAATTTCGACTTACTGAATAATGAAAACTGTCAACTAATTGACAGCTCAGCAGTTTGACAAGTAAAGCTCCATTTATTTTCGTCTGCAACGATGTCGGTGGAAGAAGTTGTAATTGAATGTTCTCCTAGAACATATCAGGATCAGCACATGCAAACTGGTAAGTTTAATAGGCATTTAGCTTATGAAAAATTAACTTCCAACTTATTTTGTAGATGCTGCATTTAAAAAGAACCTTGTCAAATGTCAAAATGGCATTTGTAAAACTCTTTGTAAGAAAACCGGTCTGGTACTTCTCTTGAAATTGAGAGATTTCTCTCTCGATTTGTGAGATTTCATATTTTTCATTTTTCTATGCTGAAAGTACACGAACGAACCTAGTGTGAAAATTTGTTTTTTTAGCATTTAGGCGGTCATAGCGACAAGTTTGTCAGCCAAATTTTTATAATTTATTAGCAACATCTTAAGACCAAGATTGAGTTCAACCATTAGGATTAAGTGGTCTAAAAAAACAAAAGAAAATGTTTACGGCTTCGTTTTACGTATGGCTATAAAAATCTGGAAAAAGTTTTACCAATTCGAGAAATAAACCTTTCCAAAAAACAACACATGGTTGCAAATAGTTGGCCAACTTTTATTCAAGACCCAAAACGGACAATAAAATAACTCAGACATTATTCAAATCAAGCAGTGTAAACTTAAAGATCTTGTCCGGCCAGCTAGGTTTTTAGAAAGCACTTAAAAAGGTAAGGTGCCTGGTGTCTGCCGATGGTTTGTGCTCACATAACCCTCTTAATTTCACTAAATCATGTACAATTTTCTTAAAGAAATACCAACCGACTTTGAATAGATATCTGTTAAAGGAAACATAATGAACTGACCTTTAAGTGTACCTATTTCCATATTCATAACTTTGTCCTTTCAAATAAAATACATGAATAGTAAAGGAACAGGTCCGTATAGGACCTTGGCCTGGCTTTTTCCAACCGTGTTTTCGTCAAAAACTCGTCTATGCATTTACATCGACCACCAACTAGTTTTCGTTTGACGTTTCAATCAGCTGTGAGACACTAGTCCCTAAACTTCGATGCAAACTTTTGTGGTAACAAATTTCTATCGCATTAATTTACAAACAAAATGAATTTAGTAAATTTCAAAATAATTTTACTACATCAATTAGTTGTGTTAAATGATTTTAAGTTGTTAGTGTTGTGACATTCGTTTGGTCAGCCATTGTGCTGACAAAGGTGTGTTTGTTTCAACAACCCATCGATTGGAAGTCGTTTTCGTGGTGTTTTCGTTGAAAACGAGTTTAAACGACTAGTTTTAAAAACTGAAAAATTAATGGGAAAACTTATCTTTTCGTAGGGCTTTCGCGGAAGCCCGGTTTTCGGCTCGATGTGCAGAGTTTTTGTCTTTTTCTTCAATTTTTAGTACAACTGGAAGGGATCCATAACGGCTGAATGAAAAAGTTTTCTCAGGACACTCGGATATTTGTTGTACGTTCGCAAGATTGAGGCTGTAAGAAAAATAATAATAATTTCCGCTCATTTTGAACGGTTAAACCTGGAACCCAACTCGCTTAGTAGTCCAGCGTCAAAATTTGACTGTGACTTTTGTTCACCAAAAATGCTTTCAGAAGTCAACAATAATTGAAACTTGTAAGTTTTAACCACATTAATCTGCTAACAGGTGTAAAATCACTAGCGAGACATATAAACATTTTCTATAATACGAGTAACTCGACAGCGCACCCCATAATTAAATGATGAAGTTTGAGCATGTCTCACTATCCAACCGTCCGAAGTCTCAAATAACAAATTCACAAGACCCATCTATAGAGAGACGGGCAACCATAAACGTATGCTCATGTCCTCTATGGTCACACTTTGCTGATTCCATTCCCACAAGTTCTAAAGAATGGTCGCATTGTTGTGATTATTGTTGTTGTTCTTGTTGTCGTCACACTACATACCTATACCATCTACCAACTACCAAGTACCAACAACTGACTATTATTAAATATGCACCACCAAATAGGAAGAACGTAAGGGCAACAGAAACTCAACACAAACAACAGGTAAAATCGGTTACCTTATGTACAATATACACCTGATCAGAGTAGGAAACTCCAACAACAAAACGGCTTGGAAATGGATATATTTTCATTATGCGCTCTTTTCCATGGCCTAAGTCGGAGTTCGGCTCTCATCAAGGCAGACTGCCAAGCCTGAGTTTAGTCTTAGATCTGCGTTCGTCGGTTTCGGGTTCGGTTTCGGTCCATGCTTAACAGATCAACGTCATTATCATTTTTGTTTGATTGGTTTTTACTTGTATCTAATAGCTATTGGAAATCTGTTGTGTTATTTGTGTAGAAAAAGTGAAAACTGCCACAGAAGGAAAACGTCTTAAAAGGAAGACCAACGTCAGTGAGAAAAGAAAGGAAAATTTGGAAAAATCAAGTTTATACATTAAATTCCTATATCGATCCAAACGGAAAATAAAATAAAATATCTACTTTAGGGTTATTGATGTTGTGTGCTGATTATTGTGCTGTGGCTGTGAGTGCAGTGTGATTTAAAAATCCAATTAAAATACGAAAGAAGATATAATAAATATTTCAAGTGGTTAACAATTTTGCTTTGGATTTGGTTCACAATTTCTGGATTAACCCTCGCTGCCATTGACATTAGTGCGAGTATCTGGATCTCTAGAAGTTACATACCAAAGGGAAACATAATCGCCTCTGTCTAGAACTTTGAGATAGAATTGGAATAATATATGTATGCATCTGTAGCTTCTACTTCCAACCGGACACACAGCAGGTGAGTGAGTTTGTGTTTATCCACTCCAGGCAAGGAACCTGCTCGTATTTTTCTAACCAGCACCCAAGGCAATCCATTTAACTACGTTTTGTGTCGTTTCCATTTCGATTCCTATTTTTATTTACGATGCTGAAGAGACAAGCTTGAAACACTAAAGTTTTAACAAGTGAATATGCGAAGTTGTCTACAAATACATATTTATATGGAAAATCAAAGGTTAAGTTAGATGCAGCTTCGGAGTCGAAATGGTTGGGAAGTTACTATTTATACAAGACAAAGCCAACTATGGAGAAATTGTGTTTTATTAGCAGTATATCTGATCAGGTTTTAAAGTGTAGGTAATAGCTGTCACAGTTTGGAATTTTCAACAAAAACAATGTGGGCCAGGCTAGGAGCGTGTGTATTTTAAAACGAATCGACGGACCATGGTTTTTGTTGATTTAACGCCCACGGTGCGACTAGATTAGTGTGTCTACTGGGTTTTCTTATGGATGGAAAGAAACGCATAATGCATCATCTCTTGCCTAACGGTACAATTCGAAAATCGGCAAGTTGAGTAAAGTTAAGGTGTCATAAGTTAAGGCGTTGAACGGTTGAGAGCTGTTAAGTTGGTAACTAGTTGGAAATGACAGTTAAGTAGGTACACCCGAACCTACATATAGTTGCGCAGTAGAATGTGCGTTACGAATTTGCATGCATATTCTACAAAATGCAATGTGTATATTCAGAAGAATGCCGTTTAAATTTGTAACTTTAATTTGACAGTTCTTTCAAATCTATGGTGCAGTTTGAGGAATTGGTAATTGGAACAGGTGTGTTTTTTCAAACTTGTTCAGATCAAAGCATGAGAACGTCGAGCGTCTTCAGAGTGATCTGATTTATTTATGAAACACAACTGACCACTAGTGCTGTCAAACTCACGCATGTGAACAACATTTTTGTTTTTTATCGGACTTCTTTTTCAATCTGCTTCCATAGCTGCACAAGTATATTGCCATTCCTGAATCCAGATCAATTATTCATATGAGGGGTGTTCCTTCAACCATAATGCATTCGAGTCCATTAGTAAAATTAAGTCAAACTTCGTTCCCTTTACCCAACTTTTGGGTAAGAGAACAAAGTTTAACTAATGCTTGCGAAAGCATTAAAGTTAGGGAACACACATATGGGTTGGCTGTGAAAATATGCTCTTCTCAGATTCTAATTCTAACTCATGTCGTTTTCCATTGGGATTTTCTGATTTTGCTCTCAGATTTTCTTGCTCAATGGAACATAAAATGAGATTTTTCTTCCTTAGCATTTGTGGTAGTGCGTAGTGCGTGTTTTAAAAGTCAGCTGTTCGTAAATTGTAATTTATGCTTGCCACTCAATAATTTATGTTGATATTCATTGGGGCGGCCATTTCTATATTTTTTAACAGACTTGTCTTCTAAAAACGTAATTAATAACACACTTTACAGTTTGACAAATGTTTTGGTGCTAGTGTAAGTAGGTGTGAATCTCATTCTGATATAGAGATTCGCAAAATTGCTCTGACTTGGCTCTGCTTTTTTTTGCGGTCAATGGAACATGAAATCTGACAGCCAGCTGAATTCGAGAGAAGAAAAACTGCTTTCTGCCCCAATGGAAAACGACATTAGACTACTGAGCCAATTATTTATTCTGTGCCCATTGCGCTCTGAACTCCATTGCTGCTCCTAACAAAAAAGGAATACAAATTCAAAGCTCTGACGTGTTTGAGTTAAAAAAGGAACACAAATTTTTAGTTGACAGGTCAGGCTTTCAAAGGAAACACTTTAGACTTCCTCTGTTAATATGCTGGTTCAAATTTTACAAAACACCTGACTAACATGGGAAAAAAAAAATCCAGAATGGTACATTATTTACAAAAGCTACGAACATGAACGGCATCCTCTTATGTCAATTATGACAGACCTATATGAAGTTTCTTTCCAATGCAATTTAGATCGACGTGGGTACACTTGATTTGCCTTTTACGACAAATGAAATTTTCCTAGTCCCATCTATCTTTATCTGCATCAATCTTCAGTAAATTGTGATGTTAACACACTTATTAACTGTCAATAGTGGTTGGCGCGGTGGTTAGAGTGCCTTTTGTCGTTTTCTATTTGGCTTTAAAGATCTCGATTTGCGATTTCAGATTTCTGCTGCCAAATCGAACATGAAGTCCGGATTTTATTGGTTCTTATACGTATTAGTTGGCAGCATAAATGAAAAAAAAAATGACTAACTTACGTATTTCAGTTTTTATTTGCTCAAGTTGGTCCCTTGATTTTTTTTTTCTAATTTCATTTTTTTTGTCAGTTGTAAACTTTTTCCAGAAGAAAGACATAAATTTGTCATATCTCTGTATTTAAATTATGTAAATTGTGCTATAACAAATTGTAAATTCTAAACGAAAATAAATTGATTGATTGATTGATTGATTTTCAGTTGACATTTATGGAGGGCTAGCCGACAAATCTAGCAACAATTCAAGGTGACTAGTCAACGCGTTCGTATACCTAATCCAGCCAAATGTTTAACATGAACTAGATATCCGAACGTCCCCTGATCGTTCTTAAAAATGTTAATTAACAAAATAGCGTATTCGGTTTACTTAAAGCCAAAGCTCTAGTTCTGAACAGGTTTTTATGTTTTGTATGTGCAGTTACTGCCACTTGTGTTTTTTGTACATAAAGTCGTAGGACTTTTTGTTTACACTGCTCTTTATGGCAGTCATATTTATTAATGAACAACAATTTGATTTGATCGAGTATACTCTATTTCGCAGGATATGCACGCCTTTCTACAAAAACTTCTCATATGTAAAAACAGGCGGAATAAAGTGTATCGTGCGGAATAACACCCCGAAGACGTTCACAAAGTCGATCGATCAACAAACTCGATCGTAAAAGAAATGCTTCATAATGCAACAGTAATCCACCTCTACCAAAAGTGGCATAACGGTCAGTAACCCAATAAAAATCACGGTCTCTCTGCGAAATGAGTTTCTTTTCTAAACTTAATTACTATAGAAAAAATGCCATTAAAGGTTCATCTACAGTAAAAGCTCGTTAAGGCGTCGAAGTGAGACAGTTTATGTTTTTTTTTTCCGTTTTCGCAGCGAATAACCATATATTCAAATTTTATGAACTTCGCAATTCTGCCAAAAGAAAGGGGACACGTGCGATGCTAAAGAGTAATTTGATATACATCCGAGAGTATGATAAACGAACTAGGTATTCATAGAGATGAAGCTATCAGCAACCATTTATTTGCATTTGATTTACATTAATGGATAATAAAAACTAATTCGGAAAAAGGAAAAAAGTAAAATTTATTTATATACTCGAGACTTCTTAATAAATTTTTAGGGTCATTGAACGCATAGCGTCCACTCTACTATGTGCGGTGTCAAATAATTGATCCCGATATCTGTTGATCTTCTGTTGAACATGTTTCAGATTCTATATGGCAAATAGTCTGAAAGAACTTGTACGAGTATCTGTATCACTGTATCGTATCTGATCTCGCAAAGGAGACCGCATGGATTATGTAGCTGGTTGTTATGCAACGATTTAAGTTGTATAACATGTTCTCTGGAGAATTGGGATCACTTGGATGTTGGGCATGTTCGATACAGGAACAAGTTTGGCTACCAACCGTTGTGGACAGGAGATAGAGTACAAGTTGAAAAGTGTCTAAACATTATTTAAATAAAACATGACTAATATGGAAATTGCGAGATTGGAGGGTTGCATGGGAAATAGGAAGGAAGAGACTATTTTCGGCGCAAAGCAAAGATTGGATGAATATTACACTTAGGCCCTAGTTACAGCCATACGTAAAATGCAACAGAAAAAGTTGGAACATTATGAAAATGATTTTTTTTTTTCATTTAGGCGTTCATAGCGAATATTTTGTCGGAAAAAAAATGTTCATACGAAAGCAATTACAACAAATCAAACACCACTGATTGGATTCCATTAGAAAAAAATTCCCGACAGATGGAACAGTAAAGAAATTAAATATTTCAGTGGAATGATCTGGTATTTTGTTGTGGAATTGACTGAGAATTAGATTGGAAAAGGTTTTTCGTACCTACGGAAAAATTAATAAATTATTTTTCTACAAAATTTAAAGATTATTTGTTTATTTTTTTTATAAACTAACTTTATAATTCATAAGCAACGTTTTAAGACCAAAATTGAGTTCGAACGTTAGGTTTAAGTCTTCAAAAAAAAAAAAAGCCAAAGAAAATTGTTACGCTTTCGTTTTACGCATGACTATAACTAGGGCCTTACTTGAGCTCTTTGAACAGGAAGTTTTACATAATGTATTTTTTTTTCTTTCGAAATTTCATTCACAAATCTATTTACTTAATTACAAATTGTAATAAATTCATTGTGTCATGTAGAAGAATGCTTATTGCGCAGGCCATTTCACTATAACTTGAAAGAAACAGCTTTTGAAAATTGACAGGCAAAGAAACTTCACTTGGCCTTATGCAGAAAGATGAGAAGAGGACCTGATCCAGCTAATCCCTCCTAGTTGTAGTACATTTTTCAATTATATAAATTTGTTGTATGGCTAGAATATCATTGAAAAAGTATTCAGTGCAAAAAGTATGTCCGTTTTCGACTGCTTTCATAATAGGAAGTGATGAAGAAATCGTTATGGTGCCTCGTTTATAGGATGTTCACACCGAGCCGAAAAATCTCGAAAACTTGTACGAAAACAGAAGTTTTCCCATACATATTTCAGTTTTCAAAACGAGTCGTTTAAACTCGTTTTCTACGAAAACGACTTCCAATCGTTGGGTTGTTGAAACAAACACACCTTTTGTAATATTCAGCAAATTCAGCAGAATGGCTGACCGAACAAATGTCACAACTCACAACTTAAAACCATTTTATACAACTATGTTATTTTGAAATGCACAAAATTGTTTTGTCGTTTCCATTTGAGTTTGACAACTGGTGGAGTTTGTTTACGTTTTCGTGAATTTTTTCTTCAGCAAAGAAAGGTATTGCATCGGGTGAAAATACTTTCTTAAATTATTTATGTATAAATATTTAACCAGTGAATGAAAATCGCTTAGAAAAGTGGCGAAGACTACACATAATCAAATCGCACGAATATCAACACAAAAAGAGCAAGTGACGTTTTTACGAGTAGGTATGTTCGATTAGGCACACGAAATCTAAAATCTGAGAGCAAATCTGAAGAAGCCCAATCTAATACCACATAAGAGAATTTTCATGTAAATGAATTGTCAGACATTACTGATTTGATTAAAATTCATTTAGGTATTTTACAAAAACCAGCAGGTAGCAGCCGAAGACTATGTAATAAGTTGTGACATTTCACCAATACATTTGTGGATTCAATCAGAAGCAGTTTTCTTGTTCCAATGAATATCAGAAAGAAGAGTGGACAACGACATAAGTGTGTTTAGTTATGAGAGAGGCTTTACGTACAGTTTGAAACTTTGATTTCGTAGTGGCAAGTGGTGTTTGTTTACTCTTTTGTATAACTAAACAAGTTTTTTTTTCGTAGACTATCATAAAATCAATTCTTTGGTTCCACCTGAAACTTATGTAACTAGGACACAGCTAATTAAGCTCGCAGCTTTACCAAAGGTTGTTAGTTACACCCGAATTTGTTACGACACAATTTTTTCTTTGGAATTTCCCTCAGGCTGTTAGATTTATTTAAATGAATTTCTTTCACTGAATTACACTTAATCAAAACAGACTCTTTCTTTATAAGACTGAACTTAATATGCAAATAAGCAAAATATTAATATGTATTTCGGTGGCCACTGCCAACTGATATCATTTATTTAATGGAAAAGTAATTAATTACACCCTATCCTTTGATCTATTTCGAAGCGTTTCAATATTTTATAGGTAAGTTGTTGTCAGAGTTCACTGACCCTGAACAGTAATTTGAATAAGACAAACGTCGTATTTTATTTCCCACTATCGATGATTGGTCAAAGCTTTGGATACATCAATAACTTGTTCGTAAAAATGGTGTAAGGAGTGGTGAAATACATGTTTTCGCCCTGTGTAAGTTATTGTTTAACATTTTAAAATTTAACTGTAAATATGGTATTTTTCTTTTTTTTTAATTTGAACTTATTCAAATGTCGAAGATAATAGATACATGTTTTAAAATGCAAATAGCAAATTAGTAGGTAGGTTAATAACAATGAAAAATATTGTAAGTGTAGGCGAACGCTAAATTATTCACGAAATAAAGTGGAATGGAATGGTTCTGGCCAGTTGAATATAAGTTTATTTATTATTTAAATGACTAACACTTTGGATGAGTTTCAAGCTCCACCAATTTTAACGTTTTATTTATATTTATTTTTAACAGCATCCTTGACAGCTGTGACACATTTGTTTCGTTATCAAAAGACACAGCTAGAATATTGACTCTTTGCTCTTGTATCTAGGTATTTACATTTTTTGTTTATGAAATTATATAAATGTGAATGTCAGTTCTCTACATTTTACTCATAACTCATAAGAGACAAAATTCATTTACAGCTTTGATGTCCGTTAATATCTACCATCATTAGATAGACAAATAATATTAAACAATGGGCGCGTTCCATTGACCACGAGATGCCTAGCGCTATGTCAAACTTCACATAAGAAAAACTAATATTTTTTATACATTTCAATTTAATTTTTTTTAATGAAGAGAATACACTTCTCTATATACAAAACCAACGCTAAGGCTTTTGCGGTCGTTTCCTACATCTGTTATTTGCTGCACATCTGGTCAATGAAACGCGGCCATAGAAAACTGTTCAACTAATATTTAAATACCTATTCAACGTATAAATAAATGAGTTTATTTTCAAAAGAAATTTTGCGTACGGATGGCGGGATGGACTGCGTTAATTGAACTAGAAACACATTGAAGTAGAAACAAATGTGTGTAGAAATATTCACGTTTGAATTGATTAATTACAATTTGCTATTCGGTAAAGCAAACAAATAGTTTAAGTCTATGCACATATATTTATAATTCAGAGTGAAAGAAGAAGCTCTAGTTGGTTGTTCAGACTCCATAATAATGATTCATCTGAATGAAGTCGAATTAGCATTTTTATTTATTTTTGCATGATAGCATCAGACACACATCGATAGAACAATAAATTATGAAAAAGAAAGGTGATGTAAGTTCAGCAGAGCACAACAACTGTAAAAATACAACTCTACAGAATTTCTAACAAAACGAGAGTTGTTGGTCAATCTTTCATTTAAATGGGAGTTTAGATTTTACGTTTCATTCACAATATATAAACTAATGTATCACAAAATAGTCAGTTGCATTAAAAATTACATGCATCTAAGTTTACTGCATCACACGGTTCACTGACGATTCTTTATAATTTACAAATAATATAAACTTCAATGACACATTTTACATGTTCCAATTTTCAATTCGTAGATCCAAGCAGACTCGGTTGACATAAGGTTTGTTTGACGTGGCTAGCACTAGTGCCCACTAGTGCGCACTGAGAAGTGTCAGCTGATTTTCCCGCCTACCCAAAAACCTGCACAACCCTGAAAATTTGGCTATCATATCGAACGCAAAATATGCTGCCCTGAGGTCTGGCAGTTTTTGAATTTGAAAAATACCTATGTTTTGGTGAACGAAGTACGAATATGAAAACACTTTGTTCTGTTTATTGTTAAAAATGAGTGAATTCAATTCTGATCTTATGCTTGCCATAATGCAAACAAGTTGATAAAACTGTTTGCAATACATGCGATGCACTAAAAAATGTAATCAGCTTTGATTCCAAATTTTTTTCATTACATTTATCTTTAAAATAAGGTTTTAGTCCATAAACGTTGTTGTTTTCAAACAATTCCTCTTAGAATATCAAATTTATTGTATTTATCTTTATTACGATATTCAAATAAACGAATAACAGCAAGCGAAATGACAGCGCAACTCAGCACTGAGTTCTTGCCCCGACAAAATAACTGGGGTCAGTTCAGTGCACAACTAGGGCGCCCTAGAAGTCATGTCAAACACAGGTTTTCAGTACCAGGGCGAGTTCAGTGCTATATCGAACACATTAGGTAACCCAGTGCGCACTAGTGCGCACTAGGGCCCACGTCAAACAAACCTAGAAATTTGATTCACTCTTCATATTTGACAGACACAACCTGTCTGCCTAATGTTGGCCACGAGCCACTTTCTTAAGGTGACACAACTTCACTAACGAGACACCAAGACAAAGTGGAAATGCATCCAACTGCCACGACATTAAGAAAGTAATTTGATGACCTTGTTCACTATCAAACCGGCTTGCGCCAAACTTCAGTCAGTTAGAAGTCATCTCAACTCTTCACGCTCATGCCAGCTATCGAATTTCACAAATAAGTTATCCCACCCAAAAGAAAACTAGTTTCAATTTATCTTAAAAAAAATAGCTATGAAATTATAAACGCCATATTGAAAATCAGTTGTCAAAACTGTTTGTAACCTCTGAAGGTGCCACTCGCTTATGCTTATAAAATCCGGTTGCAAATACTTGTTGGACTAATTTCGACCTCATATTAATGGGGTGAAAGAAAACGTAATTTCCAAAAACAAATTAAAAAAAGTGTGTGCAAAGAAAAATGTTTAAAACTAGTTTGACTAGAAAATCAATGACACTCTATGACATAGACCAAGTTGGATGAGCTTCCATTTTATTTCCACAATTTCGTGATCCCCCGATGTTAATAGACATCGTTTATGATCTGTCGAGGGGTCAGCCAAGCTAAACTATTAATCACGATGTTCTACTCGTATATATAACGGGTGATTTTTTAAGAGGTTTAGAACTTTTTAAAAAAAAAAAACACAAAATATTCGAAAAAATGAATGAAATATTTATTTGAATCGATAGTTTGAACCTTGCAATTTAATGTTTAAAGATAATTTCATGCAAATGTTGACCGCGGCTGCGTCTCAGGTAGCCCATCCGCTGAGTCCAATTTTGGCATACTCTTTCACACATATCGGCCGGTATCTCACGAATGAATGCATGGATGTTGGCTTCCAGTGCGTCAATCGAAGCGGGCTTGTCCCTATACACATTAGCCTTGACATACCCCCACAAAAAATAATCTAATGGTGTCAAATCGCACGATCTAGGCGGCCAATTGACCGGCCCGAAACGTGAAATTAACTGTTCACCAAACTCGCCTCGCAATTGCGCCATTGTTTCGCGTGCTGTGTGGCATGTGGCACTGTCTTGTTGAAACCACATATCATGCAAGTCAAGAACTTCCATTTCGGGCAAAAAAAAAGTTTGTTATCATCGCTCGGTAGCGTTCACCATTGACAGTAACGCTGCGATTCGCATCATCTTTGAAGAAATATGGCACAATAAAGCCGCCGGCCCATAAACCGCACCAAACAGTGGCTTTTTCGGGATGCATTGGTAGCTGTTGCAATGCTTCTGGCTGATCTTCACTCCAAATGCGGCAATTTTGCTTATTTACGTACCCATTCAACCAAAAATGAGCCTCATCGCTGAACACAATTTTTCGATAAGCAGCGCGCGATGAACATTTCGAACCGAGCACGAATTTTGATAGTAAAATTCAATAATTTGCAAGCGTTGTTCATTTGTAAGACGATCCATGGTTAAATTGCAAACCAAACTGAAGCTGTTTGACAGTGACACAAGGTACTAAACACACGTCAGCTGTCAAAACCAGTGTTGCCAAAACCAAACCAGCTAAAAAATCACCCGTTATGTAGCAAGTTAGCCATAGAACAGAAAGCATCATCGGTCACAATTTAAACGTCACGTTGACACGAGAGTAGAGTAAAATAAATCATGTCAGTTTATAGGTGATTTTCCATGTCGTTTTTTTGGTTCTTTTTCTGACACGTCTATGCACGGTTTTCGGCAGAGATAGCCATCTTAATGAATGTCATAAACAAGATAACAACCATGATAATGTTAAGTTAACTTCTTGCGTAAAGTACGAACTGAAACGATAGTAAAATTGCACCTTGGGGATGGTGTTAATTGTTATTATTTCTTGTAGAAGTCATTTATGTACCTACTTTCGTTCACAGAGTAATAAAGCAGAAAGCTGGCCGGATAGTGTGGTTACAGAAAAAAAAAAACACACACACACTTGGTGACAGTTACTTATGACATTAGATTTCGCTTTCGACGCAAGTGTCAAAAGATTGACCAAAGTTGTTCGAGTGAGAGTTTTCCTTCCACAAGCAACATAATTTTATTTTTTTTTATGCTCAAGATGAAATCGAAAAGACTCGTTTAAAAAGTCATCCAATATAGCAAACCAGTTAAGAGCTGCCCGCAAGAGGTAAACCAAAATGACCAAATGCGTGCGTAGCCCGAGAAGAAACGTCATTAATTAGCAAGCCATATGCCATATGTAAGTGCAGAGTTTCATCAGTGCTGAGTGTCATGGACGGGACGGTCTATTATGCATGTTTGATCATTTGGGCCGATTTATTTTCTGTTTGTGCACTGAGGCCTACATAGATGGACTTTTGATCGTGCGCACCATCTATTCTGACGGGCTAATTAATTTCATTGCGTGTGCAAAGTTTTTGAGATAGAAACTAGAAACTATGTCCATGCTCATTTGGTCTGACTTTGCAAACGGCGAAGGCAGAGCGAACAAGATGTTTAACTGGATGTATTCGATTCAGCGGATAAGTTTCAATAAGATTTGTGTGCCTAGCTCTCGCATTGGGTCAGTCGAACTAGAAGTCAAATTGAGGTTCAAGTGAAAATGTGATAATGCTGACATGACACGTCATGATGACTTGGGTACTTCGTTATAAAGAGAACCAAGAGAATACGTAGATGCTATTCAATTGTGGAAATGATTTGTGGAAGTAAAATAATTCAATGTAATAGTCAGCTTATAATAAAAAGCATTAAATTATACATTGTTACGACTTTAGGCTGAACCATGCTTAGGAAATTAAGAAACAAATTTTAAGCATGCTGCTAAGCTTAAAACAGAATAAAAACCTTTTACTTCCGATTGGATATGGAGTATTAAATAAGTTCATACATACAAAATTAACACTTACGCACATTTTCGTGCAGCTTTCAATAATGAAACTTTTTTTTTGAATAGGTAGATACCTAAGGTTTAGAATTACTTTTGACAATGAAATTCATTCGGATTTTTGCAATAGTGGTGGAGGCACAAAGAATTCGCTTTATCAAAACAGAAAGCATAGGAAGAACACTTGGAGATTTGTTTTGATGGAAAGAACAATTATTTCCTTTAAACAAAAAGTAATACGATTTCAGTTTTAAATTAATGGAGGTATGAACAACGATCTGTCATACGAATTTAATTGTTGTGATTTTTTTTATATTAATTTGAAACATTTAGCAAAACTGACAGCTAAGTTACAGGTTTGTTTTTCAACGTCAGATTTGTATAGGTATTAAAGTGTACGCTGTAAGCTCTTTTCCAGTTCGTGGCCACGCAAAGCTATCAGGAGAGCATGAGGGGTGAATAGAATGTTCAAGGACTTATGCAGTTAACTGACGGGTTGGTAGTTGGTACCATTCATATTGTTGGAAGAATTATTAACAAGATCAGTAGGTATATATCTTGGAATATCTCTTCCGGAAGTTTTAACAAGTAAACATTTTTGTAACGCCATCTATGTTGTGAACACGGTTGCCACATAGGTCATTATTTCAACTCTTGGTCACATTGTCATATTTTATTCCATTTGGTCATAGTTTACGAAAGGAAATATGTATTATTAATAATTATAAAATGATATGTGATCTGCGTACATGAAGAATATGTTGAGATAAATGTGATGAATTATTCTGTGTTTACAAATATTTCGGACTTAAATTATTTTGGTAATTTTTAGCTACATTTTTTAATTTTTGTTTTCAATTTTGGATATAATCTTTATTTTCAAATGGCATCCGTGGTCGTGAACTCTGAATGGCGTCATTTTTCTAATTTGGGGGGCTACATTGTTTTGTTAGTTACAAAACGACAACCAACTTCAGGTTGGCTTTTCTTCTCTTTCTCTTTTCACTTTTCAGAGAAATCTTCTAGAGGAAAGGAAGGAGTGACTTTTTAAAACAATAAAATAATAATCGAAGATCTAACAGACATTTAACCATCGTTCGTAAAATATTCTCAGAAATTTCTCGAGATTAAATACATGAACAAATTTAAGCACAAGAAGACAAACGCTACAAAAAGATCAGCATTCGGATCTCTCCTATAATTCACGCAAACAAAATTGCCGATCCAAATACCTGGCACACATTTTTGCATATCAGGTAGTATTGCACCTAACTTCTTCCATTCACCCTACGTGATAACTGATAAGTTTTGCGACGTTGAATATGTTCCATAAAAGTAGGCACCTATCCACGTGAGAAAATGTTATTGACACTTGGTTTGCTCGCAAGAGTTAGTAATTAGTAGTTAGCGCCATCGAATCTTATTTGTTTAAAAAATAACAGTCCAAACAGGTTGAAGATTCTCGAGAAACCGATTTGTAAGACTCGCTTAGTGCTGTTTCCCTATTTCCTAAACTCTGATGTCACTTGGCGAGTTAATCAGATTCGCCACTGCAATGCAGAGTCTAAATAATGACAGCAGTAAATTTAACAAATTAACGTCAAACATACATGATTAATTGTAAATAGCTTTCCACGAGCACATTCTTCCATTTCACACATCGCAGATCGCACATATGGTGCACATCACACATCAGTCGCCACATAGCAAAAGTGATCTACATAGCCGCATAAATGCCTACCACTACATTTGAAAAAACCGTGATTAGCTCTATATCCATATTTTGAAATAATATCAACGATACAGCAACAGCAGCGTCTGCTATATATAACAAGCTACGAGTATCAGTCTTACTACTTTTTCACCATTTTAAAGCGATATCTCTGTCGGTGATGTGGTGATATCCCACCAACACAAACGTAAAACACAATATCGCCATGCGGACAGGCGGCCACTATACTTTTCGATGAAGTGATGTTTCCATTTAGTCACCATCGCATGGTTATATCATAGTGACGTGTCCGTCGTATTTTGGGCTTTTTCTCGATTCTCTTGTATTCCATTCGTTAAAATGACTGAAAAGGATTTCATAATTAAAGTAATCCAATGTGTAGAGAAGCATGGATGTTTATGGAATCCCTTGTCGTCCTCCTATGCAAAGCGTGAGCAATTAGACATAGCTTGGAGTGAAATCGCCGAAGAATGTGGAAAACCAGGTACACACAAAACTCAATCTCACACATAGATAATACGCTATCTTCGAGTATATGGGTTTTTCGTTCTTTCAGTTTCTTTCTGCAGAGATAAATGGAAAAATGTTCGCACTGGATTTCTGAGAAGTCTACGCGAATATCCTGAAAGCAGTGCCTTGGGAGCAGCGAAAACGAAGAAGAAACCATTCTACTTGCATGATCAGATGCAGTTTCTGTTGCCGTCGGTATTGCGCAGTGACTCAACAACTAATAATACTTATGCGTCACATTGCAAGGCAGAACCCGAGCAAAATGAGAGTACAACCTACAAGATGGAACCGGACGACAGTTCGAGCTCGGATATTCTTGACTATAGGGAATTGGATAACTTCGAAAATGTCCATCTACAACATGAGGGATATTATACACAACTAAGGCCATCTAGTTCGAATATAAGGGACATCGAAAAGCGACATATTATCGTAGAATTAGACGAACGGGAACCACAAAACAAGAAGTACAGAATGACAAACAATGATGAGGAGATTAGAGAAACCAGAGAAGAAACAGCGTTGATGTCATTTTTCAAAGGCATTGCGCCCGATGTGCTGTCATTGTCGATGCGGAATCAACGATTTTTCAAAAGAAAAATTGTCGAACTTGTTGATGACTTGCATAAGGAGAATGAAATGCCACAAATGTTGCCAAAGCATGTAACGCAAGCTATCTACTACTCAAATTCGTTCAAAAAGGGTTCGTAAATTTTGCTGTACAATTTTTAAAAAGGTACGTTACGTGTCATAACTTAAGTGATCCTAAATTCGTCTTAACCTACTGTTAGTAAATAAAGACTAAGCAAGTATTTATGTACTTAATGGAAGCGTGTGTTTTTAGTTCTAGTGAAACAGTTTTTGTACTCACTTTGTCATCAAGAAGTGGCTTCTTCTCAGTATTTTGACAGAGAACTATGTCATTTGCGGCACTACAAGTCTGTGGTAGAGGAGAGGCTACTTTTACAGCAAGCTTTACCAAAAGTAAACATCGTTAATGAATCTGCTGAATGATTTATAATTTTATTTGATTGGCATATAAAAGTGTGTCAATATTTTGCTATGCAGCATAAGCTAAATTTGTCCCCCTACTAAAAAACAAAGAAATCACCAAATACAGAATGTCAAAATCAAGTGAGGTGATCGCAAAAGAAATATTTGAGAGGCGCTAAGTTTTAGCTCAAACAGAATCGAAATTGCCACCAGCAATCGCTTTCACACTGAATAGTTGACATTTCGAAGTGTTGCGTGGTCCGGGTCGATATTACAACCAGACGTACTGCCTTAAAATAACAGTTGATTTAAAGCTGCATATACGAGCTGTCAATTATTGAATGCACATGACTTTAATATTTCAAAGGTACGTTCAGTATAACTGCAGCTCTTTAATAAATTGTTTTGTGTTTAATAAAAAAATAAAGGGCACGACTGGGTCGAACGAAACTTTCTCGATACTATAGATAGAAAACAAAAAGCAAATGAAGTTTGATTTTCTGATTGTGTAAGCCCCAAATGGTTGGCATATTGTTGAAAAAAGAAGAAGTGGGTTGTATTTGCTAAAAATAAGTTTTGCGAAAATATATAGATCGCGATTTCTGTAGTATTTTTTGAGAAATAATTCAAATCTGACGTCTTCGAATTTTTTGAGGAAAACTAAGTACGGCATCTTATTTAGAATACTTATGTTATCTTCAGTGTGTATTTTGGTCAAAATCGTTAGAGCGGTTTTTGTAAGATTGTGCTGACGAAACAGTACCAAATATTGGAATGTTTAATTTGAAAAATACTATTGCGTAATGCGTAACTATTATAAGGCTTATAAGGGATGTAAGCATTGCTTCGTTTTTAAAGTTTTATCGAAATCAAAGATGGGGTTTTCGTGATATGAGCATTTTTTAAAATTATTGTTTTCGGTGCTTCGAATTGAAAATTGAGGACACAATTGTTTTGAAAACATCCATTTGACTCTAAGTTTGCATTTTGGTCAAAATCGTTATTGCCGTTTTCCGGTAAACTGAAGAAAACTAAATTTTAAAAAATTCCTTCTTTCAAAAATCCATTGTACGATAATATAGAGAAAAACTGAGGTTACTATTAAGTTATAAATGAACACATTACCTTAGAAATTAATTTTTTGTTACAATCGTATAGACCGTTTTCGATATATGTCGAAATTTCAAAAGTACCGTTGTTCGAATTTTTAGCCAAAAACTGGGTACGCAGTCATGGTAACCTCACCTACTTAAGCTTAAATATCAATTTTGGTTGAAATCGTTAGAGCCGTTTTCGATCAAATCAAACTGGTACAACAATTTTGTATGGGAAGTACCATTAATATTGAGGTTACCCTGCAAAAAAAAAACACCTCCCGAACTGTAAGCCCAAAAAATCCAAATCCGAGGTTTGAACGTAATCCGGGTAGCCGTTTAGGCTGTAGGCCCGTGGAAGGACGGACGGACAGACCGGACAGAATTTTGCGACCCACTTTTTTGAGTTCCTCTATCATCGTAATATCAGAATTGATTAAAATCTCGAGTTCGAAATTTTGTACGAAACCAATATCTTTCTCTTACTACGTAATGGAGAAAGTTAAAAAGAAGGAAATTATTTAAATATCCCTCCGAATGTACGAACGAACGCAGCCCGTCTGAGAAATTTTTTTTTGCCAAATCCCAAGGTCATTTTGGTGAACGGTCACTTTAGAAGTTAGTGCGAAATTTTCCTTAGACCCTGACTAAATTTGCCTACCACTTTCTCGCTGTTTTCACCATGTGCTTAAGAGTTATATAGCCAAGAATGACCAAGTCCAAATTCTACCGTAGTAGAATTATCTTTTCAGTTTAACATTCAATACATATATTAGCACAACAATCAATAGCCAATTATTGACATAATTCTGAACTTGTTTGGACACCTAAAACAATAGTGAACGTATGCAGCAGTTTGATTTATGTATATAAATACCAGATCATTGCACTGAATTACTGAATTAATTACCATATGCGAATGTTGATTGCAATTTCTGCAAAATCACCGCTGCGGGGTGGTACAACAAACATTTCAATATTTGAAAACAATTTTGCATTTATATTTCGATGTTTTGTTTTAAGCGTCTTAGCTGTCATATTGCGTTACGACGTAGGAAGCTGAGGGCCTTTCACTAGAGACAAGAGAATAGATTAGAGGCATTCAATACGCCAGATTTTATCATAACTATGGGGTAACAAGAACCATTTAAAGGCCATTTAAATCTAGGTACTCCGATCCATTTACATTATGCAAGTAGGTACCCCTCTTCGAAAGCGAATAATTTTGACGTTGCCAGAAAGTGAACCAAGCATTAATAGTCCATCGTTTAAGCGCTTGTCACTTTGTCACTTGCACCAATTGCACGTTAGTAACAATAAAAAATAAATTCAAAATTCAAATTGGACGAGTTCACTGAGTGTCTTAATCAACATTTTTAACATTTATTTTTTTTTAGTTTCGGCCGCCATCTAGAATTTTATAGACAATAAGTTTTTATTTTAATATGTGACTAACTTCAACATCGTTCGGTGTTTCAACTATACGTCATCTCTTGCGAATGTCTATCCATCCGATAGTGTTAGGATTCCGCATATAATTGTAGGTCCCTTTGATCCGACGAACGAACATATATTATAGTTGACGTTGTAAAGGGTGTTTTTTTTAGAGGTATAGAACTTCAAGTTCAGCTGTCAAGTGATTTATTTTTAGTTTGGTTTGGCATTTCAACATGAATAGACTGACGTCTGAACAACGCTTCCAAATTGTGCAAATTTATTTTGAAAATCAAGGTTCTGTTCCAAATGCGTATCGCGCACTACGTCAATTTTCATAAGCGAATTTTGCTTAGCGATGAAGCTCACTTCTGGTTGAATGGATACGTCAATAAACAAATCTGCCGTATTTGGAGTGATGATAATCCTCAAGTGTATGTTGAGACACCGTTCACATCCACATAATGCCAGAAGATTATCTTTCGAATAAAGTAAATTTCATGTCAATTTAAAAAAAAGAACCTTCTTTGTTTTATTCCACTTCAAAGTTCTAAAAAAAAACACCCTCTATTTCGCTACAAGTGCGGTTTGCGTAATCTCTTATTCTGCGTCTTCAAAATATAAAAGTATGAACTACGCTTCGCAATATATGTGCTGTCAAATTTTGCACAAAAACAATATATTTTAGCGAATGGGGACGTTCTGATTGGCTTATGTCGGGTTAACAATTGACCTGGAAGTGTACCTACTTTTTTTTTATCCAATGAAACATAGAAAACATGGAAAGAGCAGTTCTTTTATTTAATTGAAAACGCCATCATATGAACAGCCGTTCCAGTTGACGTTATTGGAGGGGAAGCCGACGAATCTAGTCAAGAAGTTCGTGACTGGAGTTCTAAAATTGACAGTTCGCATATGTGGCTGATGTATTAAATGTGACGTTCCCCTTTAATCCAGATTTTGCATTCAGGTTACATCTAGTCCAGATCAATCTAGCCGACTTAAGATAACCAGATTTTTGAATGTGTCCAATGACGTCTTTGACGTCTTTGACGTCTTTTAAAAAAGCGAATTAATTAATTAAGTGGTGTTAATTTCAAATGCGCCAGCAAATCTCGTAAGAGTCGATAATCTGATATCTCATTGATGAATGGCAACAAGCTACAGTCAATTCAGACTGATCTGAGGTACATTTTCTCAAACTTGTGCATAAGAGCTGGGCTCTAATCGCGTAAGCACAAAACGATCGAACGACATCGTCTCGACGATACTTCAACTTCGTGTAACAACCAAACAACGATAATCGTCCTAACGATCGGACGATCATCGTTTTTTGTTGCTTCACGTTACTAATTCAAGCGTCAAATACCCTCGTCGAAACGATTCGATTGAACGATAGCTATTTTGCAATCGTTTCATCGTTTTTGGTCCATATTTTCAGTTTTGAATAGGGAATTTCAGTTTTGAAGAAAAGTATAGCAAAATATTTAAAGGAAAACACACTTATGTTCTCTTTGGAGGTGACTCGCTCTTATCCGAGTTGTGAAAGAATGAAGTCCTTGCAAAAAAAAGAAATGGGTTGAGTTTTGTTTTGTATTTTTTGTCTTGCAACTGGATCCTAAGCAATAAAAATTCTCATCTGTTCCAAAAAAATCCAAGAAATTTATTTGCGTTTTGATTGATTTAACACAAATCTATATTTCGAAAAACAATAATTCTTCTGGCCTACCACACCTGTGCACACTTTAGCATATTCCATTGGGCTATGGTTGGTTCCTACACACTTTTGGCTATCTGCGTATACGCGTACACTTTCACTTCACATTTCATTTGCCCTATTCCTTACTACCTCTCCATCTGCATTAAATGTCTTATTCACTCGAAGTGAATAAAATGGGCCAAAATCAATGTCAATCAATAAAAAAACACGGAAAAATAAACAAATTCAAGAAAAAAAACTATTTCCATACATTTTTTTGATTTTTTAGCTGTCAGAGTTTGTTTACAGTCATGTTCAAACTGTTCAAAATGAAAACGATGAACGATTCGATTCAACGATACGACGATGATGTAACATGAAGCAAACTAAAAACGATATCGTTGTGTTCAATCGTTTCGACGACTATCGTTTCAAAAGTTACGCGATGAGAGCCCTGTCTTCTCAGCAGCACTCCAACACCAACCTATATAGCGGGACACTGAGCCTGATTTAAACGTTCATTGTTCTGTCAATTTTCCTGTCCCTCCAAGGCAAACAGTTCTCATACTCCTTTCACAAATGTTAAATTTGACTTAATTTGGTTTCGAGAACTCACTGAATCCACTTTAGCAAAATGTTCATCTAATATCAACAATGCCTTGCTCGAAGCAAACTCTCAAGGAAGAAAAACCTCAAGTGAGCATTATTCCATTGCACTGCTTAGTGCAGACTGCAGTTCACATATAAATCTTCATCAAGACCAATTTAACAGATATCGCAGTTCTCCAGGTCCTCCTTCTGAGAGTATCAAAGAGCCGGCAGCCGAATAACTGATGACTGTCCCGATTCTCTCTCCTCTAAAGTGGGTCGGATAGCTCGGGATGATTGTCCCCAGAAGCAGTTTGCATTGCAAAAAAAAAAAAAAAAAAATGATGGGAACAAACAGAGGCAAAAAATAGCCCCATCAGATACAATTGAATTGCAACATACACAATGTAGCAATAACAACGTTTAAGCGAAACTTCATCACCAGCACCACCACCAACAACCGGTAAACGATCTCCATGATGATCATCATCTAACAGTGAAAAGAAAACGATCTTCATCGTCGTCACTTATATCATCAATCTCTGCTCTGCACCAGCCATCCAGCTTGCAGAAAAGAAAAAAAAAAAATAAGACACGGTTTTCCATCCTTCCAGTCTGCAGTCTTCTTCACTCAAACTTGAGGTAATTACGCCTACACCATCATGCAATACCTAGGCTTGTGCAACTTGCCATTATAATACGGGGTGGCTGATCCAGTAGATAGAATCGGCTCCATATCACCGTCACGTTTGTGCAATGAATTAACTAGGCGACGACGCAATGCTTAATCTCTGCTGAAAGACAGAGAGAGAGAGGGACATAGAGAGGGAGACGAGGCAGAAAGTGAGAGACTCATTTGTCGTACACCCAAACCCAATAATCATTGTGACAAAATTTCATTGTTCCAACTAAGATAATTATAGATTGCGGTATGTACAATGTACATGGTCCGGATTTGCATATGGAACAATAGCACAGATTGAAGTTGCATGATTGCGGAGATCATTTGCGCGAAACTCGTGTGAGCAGAGTCCGAGTTTCATTGCACTCGGTGTATGAGTTAATTGAACTCTGGCTAAGTGACTTTTATGGTAACCTTTGAAAGGTGTGCATGTATTGCACATCATTATGCCATCGCGGGCACGTTAGGAATTTATAATCGGCTCGATAGTAAAGCGCTGCGCACGCGCAACTCAACCTGTTGCGCATATAGTCCTACGCATTGCGTGTGCACTTTGTCTTCGAATGTGTGCTTATCTCGGCGGAATGCGCATGATTTATGAATTGAAATGTCAGGCTGGCGCGTACTGACCTGAATTTTAAATGTGTCCGCTTGCGCGTGCGCCGCTGTGCAAAACAAGTCGATGGAATTCGATTGACGGTTAAGTGCTCAAGATCACAACATTAGGCGTGGAGCCAGATTCGATCTTGATTTTGTTATTGTAGAGCACCGCCCTGCGGCAATGGATTAGCGTCGATGCTTAACTAAATTATTGGGTAGATTTTGAGAAAAATGTGAGAGGAGTTAACAGTTTGGTTGTCTTTCAGTGAGACTGGTTTCAATCGCCGATCATCATTACATGGTTGTGAAAAGTTTAATAATATAGGGAAAGAGATACAGGTCGTTAACTGAAAGTGACTCTTTAAGGGGGCTTACATGTGTATTACGGTATTAAGTAATTTTTCTCTGTCGATGAAAAATAATAAACATAAAGAAATGGCAGTAATTATACAGTTTTTTTTTTCTACAAACTCTTGCGTCATAATTGTGATGGATAACAATACTGAAGAGCTTGGTACGGATGACTGACACTAATGGACAGCTTTGAATAACTTTTTCCGCTTAAATTAAATTTTCAATATAAAGGGCCATTTGAATAGGCATTTTAATGGACAAAGTGTTGAAATCGAAGAATTTCCCTAATCGACTTAAAGAAAATATAAAAACAACGTTGCGTCCGTCATGTCACTTACTTACTAATTGAAAGCGATACACACGTATGAACGGAAATGCGCACAAAATGGTGCTTAGATAAATTAGAAACTCAATTCCATGCAAGTATTTGGTTAAATTCGGTAGAAGAGGTGAAGTGGATGAACAAGTGAGACCTGGAAATCAATTTTCAAAATTTCTCTCATATGTTTTCTGTCAAAATCTCTGATGCGAAAAACAGAAATTTCCAATTCTCGAAATCCCCGAATTTCTCTTCGAATGATACTCGTCTATGTTTTCCATGCGGGTTTGCATCTCTCATACGGAAATATGAGTTTGATACTTCATTGTCTTTTGTTCTTTAGTGCACTTATTGAATTTTGAATGATATCCCTTCGCATTGACAGAAATATGTTCGGAAATAGCGACATTCGTTCAAAGCAGTCTTAAAGCCTTTTCACACCGAGCCGAAAACTTGGTTTTCGCTAAAACACTCGAACTTCTACGAAAACACAGTTTTCCCATACGTATTTCAGTTTTCGAAACGAGTCGTTAAAAGTCGTTTTCCACGAAAAAAAAAACCGAAAACGACTTCCAATCGTCGGGTTGTTGAAACAAACACACCTGTTGCAATATTCAGCAAAATTCAGCAGAATAGCTGACCGAACAAATGTCACAACTGACAACTTAAAATGATTTTCCACAATTAATTGATGGGCTATTATTATTTTGAAATGCACTAAATTCATTTTGTTTGTTAATTAATGCGATCAAAATTTGTAACCACAAAAGTTTGCACCGAAGTTTAAGGACTAGTGTCTCACAGCTGATTGAAACGTCAAACGAAAACTAGTTGGTGGTCGGTGTAAATGGATCGACGAGTTTTCGACGAAAACGCGGTTTTCAGCTCGGTGAGAAAAGCCTATAAGTCTCTCTCTCTTGAGGATCGAACAAGTTTAGTACTGAGCTCATTATGGCCCAAAGTAGCCACTGCAAAAACCCACAAATGTTAATTTTTGTCAAAAAACAACAATTCAAAACGGATTTAATTTTGAATAGTGTGTTTTTCTCACAACCTGTCAAAACGGCTTACTGGACGTGTTGTAAAGCTGAATATAATTTTCGCACAGGTGAAAAAAAAACCGAACAGCTTTGACCAGCTTACCAATTCGTTTTCTATGCGAAAATTTCAGGCGTATTTGCTGGTACCTATACGATATGTGTTATGCGGAATTTGAGAATTGGGGTCCTGGCATCTGCCACAAGAGTTCGTTTTCAGTCCTAGAATCAAAACTGTCCAAAAATCGCTTTGATTTGAATTTATTTCTATTTTCAGTGGTTTGTTATAATGAAATCTTAAATACAATTCATACAGCACAGTTTCTTATCTCAACTGATTGGAAAAATCCTTTATTTAAAATAACAGCTGCCATACAACCATAGATGGAGTATATCTTATATAGGCCCCAGCGAACTTTTGGGAATGTTTGCGTCCTGACTATATTATGTACCTACTTTAAAACTAATTGAAACATGAATAGGCCGCACTTTCTGGTAGCTTGTTCAATTTCAGCAAAGAAAAGACGCACCGAATATGTCCATATTCTTACAACTAACTATTTCTTTATTTCATAATTAGTATAGTCAATTTCCTATTTCACAAGTGACAAATATAAATTAACGTCAAAACGAGACAAGCAATTTTTGACTAAAAATACATCCTCTTTTATTTGAACAGATTAAATATAGTTATCACGCTGAGGGCAATGTACCCAGGGTCATTGAGGTTAAGACTAGATTAGTGAGTTCAGCACGTCACTTTTCCAATATACCTTATTACAAAAATGTAAGCACTGAGTCAAAAAAAAAACGTGATTAGTTTACCAGCTATAACTCTCCATAAACGTCCAAACTATAAAAACTGTGTTCTTAATCATCACAGGCCAATAAAAATTCAGCCATACGAAATAAAACGGCCAGCTGTCAGATATGGTTAATTAGAGTTATGAACGTCCTAATTTTCGCTTCGTTCATTGGCGGCTACAGCACATTGCCAGTTTATTAAACCGCATTCTAATGGTGTAAAAACCTTCTTAACGTTAAAAGATGTGCCACCGTAACGTCACCTCCGTAAAAAACGAGTACGAGAAAAGCTCAGCAAAAAAATTCAATAGAGAAGTAGATTCCTACGCACAAATGTCATTTTATTGCATAAACACTCTGGCCCCTATCAAAAAACATTTTTAGTTTCAACTTAAAATTTTTGTAGTTCACAGAGGCCATATTTTCCACACCAATTTTGCAACTTTGAGCTTCCGTAAAAATTTTTTCCGAGACTAAAATTTGAAATTAGTGCGGTGGACTGCCATCTTAATTGCCAAAGCAGACGCACCGGTGAATAAATCATTTTCGTTTTATTGCACCGAGCACGACATACCGGCAGTTATTGTGTTCTGGAGTGACAAACTCGCATGGCAATCTAGTGCACCTAATGACAATCCACCAAACACCCCATCTATGCAAAACGAAAGTCTTCCAACAAAATAAATGCATCACAAAAGAGACGGAAAAAGCTTTCCTTATAAAAAATATAGATGCCGGTTAGTGGGGTGGGCTTTGCAAATGGTTTGTTTTGCAAATTTGCCATCGTCGCTGAAAAGCCTTCGATAGCTCAGTTGGTAGAGCGGTGGACTGTAGAAGTAAAATTGTGAACTGATGTGATCGGAAAGTATAAAAAGCGATTCGAACATATTTGCCTCATGATATGAATGTTGAAATCCATAGGTCGCTGGTTCAAATCCGGCTCGAAGGAAATTGTTGTAATTTTTTTTTACCCATTTAAGAAATTTCTTCCAATCAAACGAAAAGAAAAATTGCATTTCATCGCTGCTATTGGAACTTTCCTTTATGACAGTTGTTACTTGAGCATTGTCAAAAGGGAAAGGTAGATGATGAACTAAAGTGAAACCAATGTTTGGTTGGATGTTGTGTATATTTCTGGTAGATTATCAAATCGAGTAGATTTTCCATTCAAAAAATGAATTCTATCCCAAAGAAGGTCAACTATTTTATAAAAATAAAGTATAAATATATTCGATTGTCTGAATTAATTTTGTTACCTCTTTTTGTCAACGGAGCGAAAGATATTTCACCAACCCATACGCATACCTACCGAATTTTTTTTAGTCTATTTTGCAAATACTTATGCAACGAAAACATTATAAAAAGAGCTAAACAAATTCCTGTCGCTTATCAGAAGAATATTAGTTGGGAGTAATTCGCAAAGGTTCTTATAAAGCATCTCTGTATACAATTTTATTACCACCGCTGTTTCAGTAATGACAAATGCAAATAATCAAAACATTTTGTTCTATACCGAGTGGTGACAGTGGATTATCCCACCTGCACTTATCGCGTTGTCAACCATTTTTATGTGAAAAATGTGAAAGTGGGTAATGGGTATACTTAATCTGTTTTGTGTGGTCTTTGCGGTTTTTTTTTTGCGTTCGTTTATCGTTTTGACATTCACGCAAATTGGCCAAATGTCAACTTTTGACAGACGATGAACTGTGTGTGTTTATTTTGAAATCATTTAAAAGAACAAAAGCGACTTTATTCAAGAACATAACGTGGTATATTGTGATGATTTACCTGAATCTTGATTGTTTTTTATTGCCAAATTTATATAATATTGGTCAAATTATGTCAAAGGAAGTTAAAAAGTTTATTTATTTCCTAAATTGATGTGACAGGTAAATTCAAACGTCAATTTATTGCCAAATACCATGTTCATCAGCATTTTACGTAATTGTGTATAACTTAGTAAGTCTATTCGCGTACTTTCCCGAGCCAAACACTAACAATCTGTCAAACATAAAAAAATTGAGCGATACTCTCACAGCCCTGAAAAAATACCCCAAAAAGCAACGTGGATAGATGCTACTTTCAGCCACTTTCATCTTTAACGTCTTACCCATAGCACAAATAAATATATAACATACCTTTTTGCAACATAGGAAACGTTCTAGGAGAACATTCGACCACCACCAATTTTTTTTTGTTTCACAAATGTTTTTTCTTTCCTATTGAATTAAGACAGATTTTGTTTTTGAATTTGTTTCTTGTGAACTTTTTGCATTTGACATATATTTATCAGTTGAAATTCTCTGAGTTGTTTCAAGCCAAGAGAGGAACTACTTGTTACTCGTTATTTTGCTAATTTTCTCTTTTTTTTTGTAATTTTTGATGAGAACGTGTATAGATTTTGTGCGATTGCGATCGATTTAAACCGCGTACGCGAATGAAACCTAGTACCATTTTTAAAAACAGCTTACAGATTTCAGTTTACTTTATTGGGGTGAACGGGAAATTAATTCCCACATCTATCTTGTCAATAGATAAAAACATAATAAAACATAATTGCCACATTCAAAAATCTAGTTATCTTGATTGGTCCGGACTAGATTTTCCCTGAACGCAAACACTAAATTGGTCTAGAACGTCACTTTTCCTACATCAGCAACATAATATTCGAACTGTCAAGTGTCAACTTAGTACTTTGTCACGAATTACTTGAATAAATTCGCCGACTACCCTTTCCTACGCACGTCTACCGAAACAGGTGTTCATATGACAGTCATCAGACAGCTGTCAGCCTTACTAAAGTAGATACTTCGTCCCCAATCAAAACATAATACAGAAAGCAAAAACAAAATTAAAATGATAGTTACAAATTCAAAATTTTTTGTCATTGGGCCTTACTAATAATCATTTTTAGCCTTCACACTAAATATTTCCTAGGTCACAATATGGAATTTTGTATGAAAAAATTCACCATTGTGAGTTCGACAAATTTAGCCTGAACACTAAAAATGATAATTAGTACCGCGGATTGTTTCGTTTGTAAATCCACATTTATTATAGGTTTACTTGTAGGTACTTTTAACATTTGCCCAAGGAGTTCCATTAAAAACCAATATTTTATACGCACTCCTTGATTTGTTAGCAGTCGTTTATATTCTTTCAATCTGTCTAGTCAAATAACAATAATCAAATTCAGGGCACTCATTCCGTAACTCTGAGAACGATAATCGTTTCAGCGATAGTAGTCAACGATCTCGTTTCCAATTTGCTTTCCGTAACTCTATCACTATCGTCTCGTCTATCGTTTATTTTGTACAAATCGTGAGAGCATTGAGAGCATTGAGTGTCTTTCAGAGACCCTCAAACTACATGAAAATTCCAATCAGACGTCGTTTAAAATGTCATAAATGAGTTTTTTGGCAAACAATTTTGTATTTGATGCCGGCAAACTTTAAAATTGCAAAGTGGAATTAATTCAAATTTGTTCCTTAGTCTATTAATAATAATAAATAACATCGAAAATATGTATTATTGATAGGTCAGCTTCATGGATGAGCATTCCGACTTGTGCAAAGCAGTCCAAAGGTTCCATTTCGTATAGGTACTTCGATTGCTGTACTATCATTATCAATACAAATGTTATGGAGGGTAGCACAAAAAAATGCAAAAACTACTTTTCCATTTTCCAATTATAATTCCAAATTAACATGATTATTATGACAACATGTATAATTTAATGTTATAGTGAATTATTGATAAGTTTGTACCTTTGTAAACACCAATACATTTCCACAATATTTCTTGCTTTTGCGTGAGGCTCATACAAAATAAGTCTAAAATGTACATAAGTCATTACTTATATATTTGGTAGCATTCGAAAAATATCTAAAGTGAAGAATTCTTCTTCAAATTCAATAAAAAATCTTCAGTTGTTTGAAAAACATACAAATCAATACAAAACGATACCTCTCATTAGGTATCGCTCAAATTGTATCGTCTGGGCGATAGCGTTTCGACGATTATTGATTTACGTGAAGCAAATTTTCAATCGTCAAAACGATATCGTCTGGACGATAGACGATTATTGAAGTTACGTGAAGCAAAGCTATCGTCGAAACGATATCGTCTGGCGATAATCGACATACGGAATGAGTGCCCAGTTACATTCATTTCATACCTGGGATTGCTATCACATTTTCCCAACCCATGCATAGTACACACCAGCATTGGATGAAACTAATTTTTCAAACGACTATCAACTTGAAAAGTTCAAACTGAATGTAACACCTTAAGTTTTATCGTAGATAATTATATAGCCAGCGGCCACTTTCCAAACGAACACCAAGATACCATCAAAATACCATCTGTTTGATTAGAAGATGCGCCTGTGTAACGTCTAGGAAGCAAAATTCGCTGTCGCTACTATAGCTACTCGAGAAGCGCATTCATACAGCAGAAGCGGCGCGTACTCTACATGCCTTTCATTCCTGGTGCAATAGAGTTCGCTGAACCTGTGTGTGGTACACCGTTTCCATTCTGCTATATGCGCACCGCGAGCCCACAAGGCTGTGTTGCAAACGAATGGATGCCGGTTGTGGATAGTCTTTGGTGGAAATCTATTTCGCATTTGCAACTTAATAACTAACTAAAATGGAACAGAAAAAAAGAAAAGAAAAAGAGACGAACATAAATTGGAAGTCGTGTTTGACTTTTCTTTCCTATCGCGACCGTGTTCGATTGGGTATATATCTATATTTATTCATATTATTAGACCTAACACGAACCAGGTACGTTGCATGAGTGTTTGTAGTTGCCCACCTTTGCTTGACTATGTGTTCTTGCAGCTATGAGATACCGCAAAGAAATCGAAACGGACCCGGCTTCGATTTCATCTAATTTAAGCTTGAGCAGAAGACAAGGTCGGGACTGAATCAGGTGTGCTTCAGTGTGAATGTCATAATGGATTTGTGTTGGAATGTAAGCAATGTTTAACCTTCGTAATTTGACAGCTGGACAGCAGGTAAGCTGAGATGCTGATGGCTTGTAGATCGTATTAAGGACAAATCGATCTTGGATTAAATACATTAGGAGTGGATATTGAACTCCTATGATTGATGTAGTTTTTAATGTTGGTTTAAAAAAAGGCGCAGTTAAATTTTTTTAATGTCATCGAAAATTTGTCCAATGTCCCAATGGGCACATTCACAAATCTTAAATCTTCTTAGGTGGACTAGATTGGTCTGAATAAGATGTAATCTGAACGCAAAAACTAGATTGGTCGGGAAGGTCACTTTCCCTACATCAGCCACATATGCGAACTGTCAACTTAGTACTCAGTCACGAATTTCTCGACTAGTTTCGTCGGCTGCCCCTTCATAAACGTCAACTGCAGCTATTTGCATATATGATCGATATCAGCCAATCAAAGCTGAGCTAGTCAGACAACTGTCAGACATCACAGCTGTCAGGAAAGGTGGAAAATGATTTCTAAAAAAAAAATCGCTGCTGTAAATAATGGAAGTCGGACCAGTGCCTAATGATTGAAATAGGGACGCGGATCTCAAATAAGACAGAATTTATCTCTATTCATTTACGCATGAGGCCCAATGGCTTTTATAGCAGAAAGGTATTTGTTATATGCCTCCCCAAATGCTATGACAACCCTGATTTGATTAAAATCTTTACTCCATGATAACTTTCAGCCACGTTTTTTTTTTTGTATTTGCTGGTAGAATAAAGTTCAATTTAAGCTGAATATGACTTTGCAAAGGGAAAAATATAATTTTCGATTTTATAGCCGAATTTCTATTGAATATTTTACACGCATACGCAGCCAATGTATAGTCGCATAATAACTTACACTGGATTACTCACCGATGCAATGTCCTACTACAGATTTATATCTGAAGTAAGCGTTCGTGCTCTTCTGCTTAAAAATTGCTCCTCAATGTTCTGCCATACAATGCAAACTGCAATAACTCGTTCAAGAGCCACACTCAACTATATCGAGTGCATCTACAATCTTGAATCTTTCACCTGCTTATGTAACTTACACACCCATGACAAATGCGGTATTAGATTCATAACAAAATGCCTTAAATGGACTATCGCATACGAAGAACATACATTCCAGTATCACAGTACAAATGCAATGCATCATTCCCATTAGCTATGTTCACTGATTTACTAATTACACCCAGAGCCTGGCGTACTTAGCCACTGCCAAACACGCAAGAGAAATGCTGCTTCCTAGATGCCATCACTAGTGTTTCCAATGTGAATCAGAATAACTCGTTTTCTTTTGCCGATGCAAAGCGAGGGAATAACTGAACCAACGGGGTATCTCGATAAATCCTAAATGGACACCTCCTTTTGCTATATAAAAAATACTCTAACAGCACAACAATTGTGATGGTTTTTTTTATACAAAATAATTTTTGCGTCACAATAATGCAAGTTATATTCTCTATTTCCAGGATCACAACGGGTCGCAGTATCCAGACAAGTAGACTTTCTTCCGCCCGCTGATTTTCATTGGAGACGGACCGACTCCTCTGCATAGACTGAGTTATCCGGAAATAAATACATTTGTAGCTTAGTCCAGGCCAGGCTTTCATATAGTTAGAAACATATTGGACAAGTGGAAAAGACTTGAGGATTTGAATGAGACTTCAACCTGTTTACGATAGAGGTTACTGCAGCAGCAGCGCCAGTGGGACGAGCAGCATGCGAGAAGAGGATATTGAAATTGCAATCAAAGTGAGTTGAGTGTAGAGAATTTTAATTGATGTTGAGTTTGCTTTTGTATAGCAGGTTACTGCATCAACCACCAAGCCACAGTCTGGTGGGTTGTTAGAGTGTTTTCATCGATTCCCTGTGCGGTTTGCTTCGACTGAGTCACAAGTATAGTGACGTTTAAGTTTACATAATGCAATTAAGGTATTCTCAGATTTAATTAGATTCTTATTAAGATATCGATGGAAATCCTTTGAAGCTTAGATAGAGCAGTTGGTTTTCTGGTGGTGGTTAAAAACCGGACTCTTTCGAGTGGTGGAGCCATTGAGCATTTATGTACAACAACTACACTCTAATTGACAGTTCCTGATGATGTATTCATGATTTTGACAGTAAACTGCTTTAAGAGCCGGTTTAATGTCGTTTTCCATTGGGATTTTCGGATTTTGTTCTCAGATTTCAGATTTTTCGTTCCCAATGGAACATAAAACGAGATTTTTCTTCCTTCGCATTTGTGGTAGTGCTTGTTTTAAAAGTCAGCTGTTCCTACTAAATTGTAATTCATGCTTAGAAAATTATACTCAATTTATGTTGACGGCGCGCGGTGTGAATCATTCAGTTATTGATGTCGTTTTCCATTGGTTTCACTCGGGGATCCACTCATTCAATGGAACAAGAAAACTGCTTCTGGTTGAATCGACAAGAGTATTGGTGAAATGCCAAAAAATAATCCACGGCATCTGTCAGTTGACTTGTATAAAATACACAAACTACACTTGTGTGAGTGCTTCTTGAGTGGATTCTGACTTCAAATCCAGAAGAGAAATTCTCTCCTCAGAAGCACCAGTATTTTTTGTGCCAATGGAACGGTTTCAGAAGTGATTTTTTCGATTCTGGACTCTCCCGGACGCTTCTTTTTGCCCAATAGAAAACGACATGAGATTTGTCAAATTTCTCTGACTCTCATCTCAAAAGAAGTGTTTTTTTTTGCGGCCAATGGAACATAAAATCTGACAGCCAGCTGATTTCGAGAGCAAAAAAGCTGTCCCAACGGAAAACGACATAGGAGAAATTTATAAAAACAGCGAATGAAAATAAAAGAAAATATACTTACCCTATTTTATCACGTGATCATATTCGATAAAACAGAACAGAAGTGTCATAATCCAATTTAAAACCAGTTGCTCTAAAAGTGCACTGTGCCTGACGACGTTGCTTTGATGCTGCTTTGCCAATCTGTTTCTCGCCTTAGAGTGTTAAAATACATTAAGTCAAGCTTTTTGCAAAAAAAAAATGCTGTTTGTAAAATTGCAATGTAGGTAATACATTTTAAGACCCGTCTCTAAAGCAATTTCAACTGACCGAACCATTTTTATTTTCGAAACAGTTCACCACTCTTTGAATAGATACAACATACAAGATGTCGGTATTCTTTAGCGATGCTAACTTAATCAACGAATCAAAGTAGTCCCCTAACAGCATTGGCATTGTAAATTTTGCTGAAACTAATTCTATTTTCTATCCCTTTACATTTCCAATTGCATTAAACAATTTTATAGTCGCTGTACATGATCCAGTTGTTAAGAACAGGATATTCAAATATAGGTACTAAAAAAAGTAATGCCACATTAAAATAAAAAATAAAAATAGATTCTCTGCATTAAAGACTGAGGAAGAGATTCCAACTATTTCTACTATCCTACTATCAAATAAAATTCAACCACAATTCGATTTCATTTCAGGTAGTAATTGTGGGGAATGGTGGCGTCGGAAAGAGTTCAATGATACAGCGCTACTGCAAGGGGATCTACACAAAGGACTACAAGAAGACAATCGGTGTTGATTTCCTAGAGAGACAAATCGAGTGAGTATCGTAACATCTGAGAAGATCTTTTCTTTATTTTACGTTTTGCTGACTATAATGTACGCCTAATTCCATTTACGTGTAGAATTGATGGTGAAGATGTCAGAATAATGCTGTGGGACACAGCTGGCCAAGAGGAATTCGACGCTATTACCAAAGCCTATTACCGCGGTGCGCAAGCGTGTGTGCTGACATTCAGCACCACAGATCGAACATCGTTCGAGGCTATTAAGGATTGGAAAATGAAGGTAATTTGCATGTACGTGTTGGCGGCGGGATTGATTAAGGTGCTGGTGTTGCTGCTTCTGCTGTTCCTCCTACCACTGTAGCTAGCTGTACAAGTTTTTAGCGGTAGCGACATGTGTCTTAAAGATTAAGGAGAATTTATGTTGCATTAGCATTGAGTTTAAGTAGCGTTAGTTAGAAGTCATAACAATCAGGATATTTAATGATAGCTATCAATGATTTGATATTCACGCACTAAATATTAAGAAACGATTTATTTTTAACAAAATATACATTTCGAATCTTTCGAGTATTAATTAGGTGGCGAATTTAGCAAACGTCTAATGCAAGAAAGAGACTTGTAGAGTGACAGCAGAGTAATTTTAATAGCAGGACATGTCTTGTGACGACAGGCAACAACAAATTAAGGGCAGAAGCAACAACATCGTAAGAATTTAAAGGTTCCGAAAACTGAAGAAAAATAAAACCCGAGCTAAGGGTCGTACTTGTTTTTATGACAAATGACGGTGAACTAATAACAAGTTTTAGTATTGACTTAAAATTTACGGAAGCTCACAATTGCGAAATTTGTATGGAAAATAAAGCCACGACGCAATGAATTAGTAGTGGGCACGTTAGAGAATATATTATTTATCCAGACTAAACTATTAATTTTACTTTTCCAACGTCAGCCACATATACGAACTGTCAATTTAGTTCTCACTCACGAAAAGCGTCAACTAAACTGTTCATGTGATCGATCTAGGGTCTAGGTCAATCCTAACTGACACAGCAATCAGCTAGCTGTAAGACTTAAACCTGACTTAAACTGCATTAACACCATAACTCACGCGCATTTTGGTACGAGAAGGGACAGAGAGATCCGTTTATCCGCAGTCAATGCTATTAAAGGCGTAAGAAGGAGATAACATATCAGACGCCTAAAGTGTCATGAATGTTCTACTCATAATTATAGATACGTAAATCGGGAATAAACGCAATTTCCGGCCACCAATATTTCCGCAATTTCTTGACAACATTTCTATTTCTGATTTAAAACTTGTGAAATGAGAGTGGTAGGTATAATAAGTTTTAGTAAATTAAACAAACAATTATTCATCGATCAGTTATACGAAATAAATAAATAATTGTCTGCTCCTCACTTCCGGGAGCCATATTTCTTTATAGGAGCGCGGAATTTCTTGAGTCATCGCTATAAAAATATCAACATGTGGAGCTTTCCTATAATTCATACCATGTAAACAAGATGGCCGACCTAAATACGTGTAACGTTTTATTGCGTTTTAGGTAATGTTGTCCCTTTCGGTCAAACGGCTATTTAGTATTTAGCATCCCTTTAATCTTCCGTGCTAGGAATGTGTGACTCTGTATTATGCAGCTTATACAGGTTATATACGTGAGCGCCCGCAATTTGTTATTGCAGTGGGCGATATAGCCAAGTGACTTTATTTGGAGCGTTCTATTTCCAAGAAATATGTCATATTAAGAGGCCCCCCGAATTTTGCCTCCACGAACAAAAGACAAGATTACACAAGACGTGACATCGTGCATTTTTATTTACTTTCTAACATATTTGACCATATCTATTTTTAGGTGGAAAACGAGTGCAATGAAATACCAACAGTGATAGTCCAAAACAAAATAGATCTAATGGATCAAGCTATAGTGACTGCGTGAGTTTACACATACAAAGCTCTGCAAAACAAATTTCAAATAACCAAATTGATTTTTCTTACAGTGAAGAAGTAGAAACATTGGCAAGGAATCTCGGATGTAGACTAATAAGAACATCTGTCAAAGAAGATGTCAATGTTGCGTCAGTTTTCCGGTATTTAGCTACAAAATGTCATCAACAAATGACACAGTCCTATAACACAGTTGCGCCTGTTGGTCAACCAACGATAAGTAAGTTCAAAAAGTTAATAAAAGTATTTGTATTAACGGTGTTTTCTCATTTAGGTGCCTTTAGTCCAACATTCACAAAGTCCAACGGTACCATTATTCTCAGGCCGGCGAAAAAGTCATCAAAGAAGAAACTGGTTTTGAAAAAATGCGGAATACTTTGAGATGAACGCCCGTTTGAAGTAGCCAAAAGAACACTTAAAATAAATTAAATTTAGAATGTAAAACGCAAATGATTTTTGTATTATTGGATTTCTATCATAGAAATGCAGTATTTATTACGAATAACCATTGAAAAGAGTCATAATTCAGTGTTTAAGATTGATGTGTAAATTTGTGTTTTTTCTTATATTACATAGACGATTTTAAAAGTTTCTAACTATTTGTGTCTTAAATATAAAGTAGCTTTAGTTCGTTGAGAAGACGGTTTGATGTGGCCCTTTAATTGTTATAATAAAGTGAAAGGATTTTACTATGTATTAAAATATGTAAACAATATTGTAACCTACATATATACTTAATCGAACCTATTTGTGTTTTCTTTATTTTCTTTCCGTCAAAAGAACAAACATAAAAGAGTGCTTATTTTGTTTTTGTTGCAATTTCAGATAAAAACCTTCAAATTTATCGCGAAATCAAAAAAAAAAAAAACAACTGAATAGATAACAGGCAGTAGGTATTCTATACACCTTTACTACTATTGCAAAAGTTCTCTAAGAAATGTTAATGAAAGGACCAATTTTAACCTTCAAACGTAATTTTATAGATCTTGATCGATCTAGATCATTGAAAAACATCATACACTGTGGGTATGTGATTTTAAACCCATGTTTGACGTAAAACACTGTCACCCATTTTCTGTTCAGAAGTGATTCATGTATTTTATATTTTATGGTGTATTTAATCTTTTGAATTGGAGAAGCTTTTCCAGGATATTTAGAGGTGTTCCCGAATCAGAAGTGTTGATTTATAAAATGACACTCGAGTTTTAAAATGGTGATAAGTATAAAAATAAGTTGATTTCATTTGGACTTAAAACTTGAAACTCGAAAAGAACATTCGGGAAGAGGTAATAGGTTTGTTTGACGTGGCTAGCAAGTGGGCACTGAGAAGTGTCAGATAATTAGCGCGCCTGTCAAAAACCCTGCACAACCCTGAAAATTCGGCTATCGGTCTGGCAGTTTTTGAAATTGAAGAATACTTATTTTTTGGTGAACGAAGTATGAAGATGATAACACTTTTTTCTGTTTATTATCAAAAATGAGTGAACTCAATTCTGAACTTGTGCTTGCCATAATACAAACAAGCTGATAAAACTGTTTGCAATATAAGCGATGCATTGAAAAATGTATGCAGCTTCGATTCCAGCTTTTTCATATTCCATTTTCTCCATTATTTAATTTGTTTGTAACTATTTAAATATCAATTAAGTTTTAGTTCACAAAAAGTTGTTGTTTTCAAACAATTCCCTTTTGAATATCAAATTTATTGAATTTATCTATATCACGATATCTCATCAAACGAATGACAGCAAACGAAGTGACAGCAAAACTCAGCACTGAATTTTTGCCCCGACAAATTAACTGGGGTCGGTTAAGGGCACAACAAGGGTGTCCTAGAAGTCATGTCGAATTTCAGTACCAGGGCAAATTGAGTGCTATATCGAACACATTAGGGTTAACCCAGTGGGCATTAGGGCCCACGTCAAACAAACCTAATGTCAGCGTTCAACAATTGAGGATTGTAATACTTAGTGGTGCCAAATCAAGATGTATATTCCAACAAGTAGTACCGTTGCATTTTCCCTCAGCAGGAGATAACGATTAAATTCATCAAAACGGATAATAAGGGCAGAGAAACAAATCTTATCGAACAATAGTAATAAAATCCGCCAACCGAAACTACGCAAGGCACGTTACTTATTATCAAATACATGTGTGCAGCTTCATTGTGCAGGGAATTCCCCTATGTTTGCACAGGCATCATAAATAAAAAGTTTCAATTTGTTCTAAGCCGACTTTCACCCAGAAATAATTAAATTCAAAGATATGCATACCTTTTGAACTTCTTTCAAATCCTTTTTTAATTACCGCTAACATACTATTGATTTAACCGTATTTTCCATTCAAATCCAACTCATTAATTGTTATTTTTTTTGCTGAACGCAGCCACACGAACTACTGTCTGAATTCACGCATTTCTTCCCATACTGTTCCATCTCTGTCAAACTTAGACAGTATTGTCAAATTATTTTCATTTGCTTCATCTACGGAATTTCCTTTTTTTCCATTGCAATTTTTTTTCTCAAAACAATGTAGAGAATCAATTCAAAATAAAGACAAAAATAATGTTTCGCGGTTAACTAATAAATTATTTGTCTAAATAAATCAAGAAACAAATACTTTTACGACAAAATGAGTGGAAAAATTAACGCAGAGATAGAAAATTGCGTTCGAAACAACATTAACTGGCAAAACCTGCCAGTGCACCTGAAACAGGTAAGGAGAAAAAAACTCCCACGAAGCTCACAATCTCATTAGAAGATAGATAACAGAAAAGCGAAATTCATTTGATGAGAGCACACCTCCCTAGAACCGAACGACGACATATTTTCCAAAGCAATTCTTTAGACCACAAATGCTACAGCTTATAAAAGATTTTCCTGTTGCGAGATGGGTGTCGCGGACATCCAACCTTAAGTATGTCCTTCCGTGAGTAATTAAGCGCGGTTTTACCAACAACACTTACCTTCGAGTGCGGCTGAAACGTTAGACCTGTCGACGGAGATTGCGTTTCAAGACCTTCAACACGTAGACAGATGTTGAAAGGGGGGGACTACTATATTGTGTTTACATACCATAATAATTAGGGCGAGTTCAAATAACCCATTTCAATCTTATTTCTAACCATAAATTTAATTGCCATCACAAACAGTTGCCTTTTTATGGTCTTTTAATCTGTGGCATAAGGCCAATCGAAATTAGTGATTCAGTTTTGGGTACTGCACCTATTTTCATTTGCAGAAACATACATCCGTCGTATATTTTACTCTGCGGCAGTATGAACATATCTTATCATAGTTTTGAGTAATTTATGATATCTTGTTGGTTTTTCGCTTTTTATGAGCACCTAGTTCAACTCAAATTCTTATCATTGTGCACTCCAGCATACGAACATAGCTTACATAGCAAAATGTAAACAGGTATAGCATTCCTTTAGCTGACTGGAATAGAGTGTTGCAAATATTATCCGATTTCTTCCACAGAACAACAGGGATATTTTTGAATCTTCTGCTTTCACTTTTAAGGGCCCGTCGGTTGCGTGATGTGTTTGTATTTTATGGACGTTCCAATTGTCACAATAGTGTCCGTAACCAATAAATGATGCACCACAGCACAGTATAGTTTTGCCCGCATCTCTTTCAAAAATCTTTTCAGCAGTTGCTTTCGTCCCATTCGACCTATTGGAATTTGTTCCTACGAATTTTAGTGCTCTCGAAGAACGCTCAAGTTTCACTTACTCATGTTCACATTTTGTCTCGCCACTTAATAATCACCTTTCCAGATCCTGCACACCAATCAGCGGGACTATGATCGCTACGTATTCAATTACAGCTTGAAGAACCAACTCCGCCATCGTGGAAATTTAGGTAAGTTCAGCCATCATAATGTTCTGCATTTTGCAACTATGTACATTCCTACTTATTCTATTTTGCTTGCAGCTAGAAAAGTATTTCGCAATGAGCAACGCTACTACGAACTACTTGTACAGAAAAGTGTCAATTGCCTGTGCCTGTTTCCGTATCATTTGGCGGACATAGTTACAAAAGGATTGCGCGTAACCCCATTCAACTACTACCTAGATGTCATTAGTAACCTAGTCAAAAACGACAAGAGTTATGACACTTTGCCAAATTTTACAGCTGCCGATTGTAAGTATCCGTCGCCATGTCGAACTTTCTGATCTCTGACCCCTAAGTGTCTGCAGGTCTGAGAGTACTTGGAATAGGCCGAAACGAGTACCTGGCTCTTATAAGCGACCTCAAGACTAACACTTCTAAATTGCTCTTCAGCAAACCGAATCCGATTTCTTTTCTACCGAAATTTCCCGTGCGGATCAACATAGAGCCCTGGTGGAAGGTCGAAGTGGGTTACGTCCTTGAAAGTGATATTAGGGTAAGTAAATCATTGCCATGCAGGACTGCGGTTTCATTGTGGAATTTCAGTATGTAAACGACGCTGAAAGAAGTCTCATCGATGACCTGATCGACTTTGGCTCGCAGACAGCTGGCAAGTGCGATTACGCTGTGATCCACAGTCTCTATCGGTTGGTGCTTGAACTGCGCGTATCCCTACACGGTCGTAACCTTTGTGTTTTTTTTTTATTTAGAAAAGGTTTGATCTATCTGGACGTGCCCATCAGTGGAGAAGACCGAATATGCATTCCCCCGCTGAAGAACTTTGTAATGAACCGAGTGAGCGGCGATTACTTTGAGAATTTGCTGTACAAGGTCTTTGTCAGCACCGACGAGCACATGACGATGTCGGAGTTGGCGCACATGCTGCAAATTGAATTGGACACTGTGAAGCAAGCCGTGTCGCTCTTCTGTCGCCTTGGATTTGCCAAAAGAAAAGCCCCCCTGGATGACGCCATTGCCGCGGTCTATCATGCCAGTTGGGATAAACGCAATCGTGATGCAGAGCATAGTGATCGCCCTCAGGTTACACCGCTGAACTATCACTCGTTATTGATTAACGAGGAGGGAACAGGCCTGATTGGCCTGACACAGGACAACAGTCCCAAACAACACAAGGACAATAATTCTATTGAATATGTTTCGGATGAGAATAACAGCGATTTCTCGTTTACGAATGTGCCCACGCCGTCACCAGTGCTGCACGAGCCGAAGAGAACCGAGAAGAACGGCAGCTCGGAAAATGAACTAAGCTCCGAGCTGGAAGACGTTAGTGAAGCAGCAACAAAGTCGATAAAGGAGAGTCCCAGCCCAAAGAGTGGAAAACGAGTGGGCTTTTTGTTTGACTCCACGCTTACAGCTTTCCTCATGATGGGTAATCTATCGCCAGGTCTGAAGAATCACGCGGTAACCATGTTCGAGGTGGGCAAACTGTGTGACGAGAGTATGGACACATTCCTGGCAGAGTTGGAAAAGGTCTCGCTGCTCGATGCTGAGGGCGAAGGTGATGTGAGCCGGTACTTCGCTCATGCGGTAAGATTTTCAATCGAATGGTTAGGGATTTGGTTGACAGATCTCTCTTTAGATCATTTTGAGATCAACCATAATTGCTCTGCGAAACGTCCTTGGCGGCGGACTGGATCTCTTGCGACTGGAGTGCTTGGAGAGCTTGGATCACAAAACCAGAGACCGCCTCCTGGAGAAAAAATACAAGTGAGTTTGTTTCCATGTCACAATTGATTTAGAGGGGTCTGTCTGTCCACACTACATATGCTTGGGAAGGGCCATTTATTTATCAAAATGTATGTATGTATGTATTGGCGTTTACTGCGTTCCCTTTCTATTTGAAAGAGTTCCCCCTGTTCCTTACCTTTCAGATTTATCATATCAGCATCACCTCTTACCGGATCCATTACGCATATGTTCAACATTCCATTCTTTGGCCAGTTCTATAGGAGCTCCGAAAACTCGCATCTCTGGTCGAAACTGTTTTACTACCACATATCAGGATACGGGCCACCAAGCCTACTGCTCTGCAAGGGTTCAACGTTGAAAGTATTACCACGGCTGTTCCTTGGATATGGCAAACTGCTGGTGAACATCCTGCACAGTGATTCGTATGTAATAAATTCGGAGAATTTCCGAAACTTGAACGACCAACTTAAGAACGGCTGTATCCTCCTGCAAGGATATGGAATTCGTTCGCCGGGCGACCTACGCTACGAGTCATTCCCCTTTAACGAGAAGGATGGTCGCCACAGCCGGTGGTCAGAACACAGCGCCGTTCGGAAACTCCGCGAACACCTCGATTTGGAAAACACCTGCGGTTTCATTACGTTTGTAAACACCGGAGTCTCGGATATCGGCTGCGAGAATTACGATATCGACGTCCGCCTGGAGCGTCCACGGGTAAAAAAGAAGAGTCTACCTGGTGGTGTAGTTGAGGTGAAAACTACAGCCGCTCCACCCCCATCAGTACCTATTGAACCAGTGGCAGCGGACATTCCAGATCTAACATCCCCCACAGCCGATCCGTCTGAAGTGACCAGCTTCAACCGGTTAACGCCGCCCAATCGCGCTGATCTGAAGAGCCCCGACGAGGACTACTTCTCCGTGACACCGCAGCACGGCTCACCATCAAACGTGTTCATGTCCGCCGATTGCAACGAATTGCTGGCCTCGGAGTTGGCAAAGTGCGAACCAACCAGAGAGCTCGTATCGCAAGGTTCTGTAGAAATTCCTATGCAGCCCGGCGAGGGACTGTCCTTCGACAACTCCCAATCAGAGGATGACTACGGCGAGCCGTGGACTGTGTTGGACGTCAATTTTGGTGTTCCACTCTTCGATGTGGACTGCAATACGAGAATTTGTGAATATATCGTGAGGAACCTGTGCAATGATGAGAGGTAAGTAATAACAAAGTCGCTGCATGCCTCCAGCGTAATGGATTGCGTTCTTTTCTTTCAGTTTACAACGACTACCGGGCATTAACGCTGCAATGAACGATCGATTCTTAAAGTTTGTCAAGCAGTGTTTGGTAGGTTTGTTACACTTTGCATATATGTTCTTCCATTGTCATGTTTCCATCTTGCAGTATTTTAACGATGAAAATGTCGAACTGATTAAAATTGGAAAGCTCCTGCCACATCCGCGAATCAACTTGGCGTTCGAGAACGGCAAAGTCTGCTACTGGAACGGCAAATGAAACAACTACCTGCTTGCCGCATTCCATTTTTATTTTTACACATAACTATACATATGTGTTTGTATTCTTCACTTACTTTCCAACCGATTTTGTATAACAAAAAAGTGTTTAGTTTAATTTGGCGAAAGTCGTCCTTGTAGAGCTTCTTCACCGAGAGTGTACAGACGCATTGTGTACCTTATGCGATTGCAAAATCAAAAACCGATTTGCATCTGAAATGCCAAAATAAAAAGAGTAAAACTGCAATTCTTACGAAATAGGATTAAACAAAGAAACTGGTATATTATTTCGCAAATCGATTACCCAGTTGTGTGCAACACTTGAATTTGTTTTCATTAGGTATCTACTGTTACAAGAAGAAGTTTTAAATTTCAAATTTAATTTGTTTTGGTTTAACTTTTAGTTAAAAAGCTCTGTCTACTTAATTTCCTTTTGTTTTTTTTAATAAAAAAATACAGTTTTATTGATATTTACAACTTATGGATGCAATTTATAATTTTATGGAGGTGTCACAAACGCCAGATGTTGCTGGAGGTTATGATTTTAACTTTTTGACAGGTAGACGATCGGTGAGATACCACCACCACATCATGCATGTTCCGTGGATTGGTCTTGAATAAGTATCGAAGCACAGATGGGACACTGCGGTAAACTTGTCTTCGATTTAATTCTTTGAGGGGACCTTTTTGGGGATCCATAATTTGCAAATAACCAACAGAGGACGTTAACAAACCAGTAGGAAAGTTCGTAGAAATTGCGGTTTTTTGAAGCTGACATACATACACCAACATCTGGAAGAAAAAAGTCACAAGTGGTTGTCTTAACCGATGTACAAATATATTTATTAACTGGTGCCACATTTCTGTGCTGTCCAACTGAATTGCCCTTCACTTTTCAAGTATTTATTTTAAACTAAGTGAACGAAAATTTTTAAAAATCGAAAAGTAAGTACATTCTGTGTAGGGTTAGGTCGAACTCTGACCCGTTAAAGTCCAATTTGTACATCCTTTTTGTAATTTGTGCAGTCGTACTAATTTAAATGTTTCTTTTTGCACGCTGGAAGGTAGACATACATTTTTGGAATTTGTATATATCCTGTCAGAAATCGAATTTGTTCTATAAATAACAAGTATACGCCCTACGTAAATAATTCTATCAACAATTTACTATTCTGTATTAATAGGTGCAAGACGAGTTCTTTTAATTTTATAGTTGTGGCTGGAACTCAATCGTTTATAACCTCATCTCGACAAGGTCGGTTCCTTTTATTGCTCAATGATATTGTCTCCCATTACATCAAAAACAAGTCAATATGTCAAGAAGTCCGTGCGGAAGAAATTTCGAAACGAATGTCAAAACACCGAACCACGCTTAAGTTTTATATAAAAAGCGATTTGTCGACGGAGATTTATTGAAAGTGTCTGCAGTACAGTTGCTGACATACATATTTAATCTTACAGTTTGTCCGCTGAGTAGATGCAATTTCATCTATTTCGTACAAATCCTAGAAATTCAATTCCGAATAGATGCCTTGATGAGCCTGAGTATTAGTGTTCTGTTAAATAATTCTTTTATTTTGACTTTGTTGCGTTCAAGTAAAATAATTATATATAACGTATGTACTAAAAATTTACAAGTTCATTTAATTATTAAAAATACAATAAATCTTTTGGGAAATTTAGGCACTTATGACCGTTGAAAATGATTTTGAATTTTTTTATTTTTAATTCTATTTTTTATAATAATATTTATGTATTTTAAGTAAATCTTGTAGAAAATAGTTTGCTTAGTGACGAATCTAGTTTACATATTAAAATATATGACAAGGAAAAAGGTGGCGTTTTACTAAATTAAATTGTATATTTGACATTTTATTTTACAATTGGCTTATTGATGCAATATGCAAGCGTACCTACGTAGAAAATTGGAGTTAGACTGCATGCTAATATAAGCTTATAAGCGAACCCACGTCTACGAACTGTCAGCTTAGTACTCACTAATGAAAATCTTGAATAATATTCGTCGGCTACCCATCCATAAACGTAAACTACAGAAACTGTTCAGGTGACACTTGTAGGGCAATTAAAACCGAAACATATCAAGCAACCAGCTGTAAGACTAACTAAACTAGTAACTAGATCCTTGAAAGTCCCCAATGCCAAATTTTAAAACTTTTGAAAAATTCCCACAATTCGCGTCAACTTAGCGCAAAGTTCAATTTTTAAAATTAACATCTTATTATTTGCTTTAGAGATCTACTATACAATACATGTTATTTTGTGTTTTACTCATTCGCTGGTCATCTACAGGCCAATGGAACACGGGAAATGTCACCCAATTTTTGACATTATGTTTGACCGTAAAATTTCTCGTTTAGAGCACATTAAATATAACGAAACATAAGTCCTATGTAAACGGGGTCAAAGGCATTAGGAACTGTCAGTCAAGTTTTACCTCAAGTTTTATTGCAAAAAAGCGAAGTGACATCCACATTCTTACAAATTAATTAGGAAATTAATATCGTTTCCATTGGTTTCACTCGGCGATCCACTCATTCTGTAGTCCAAAGGAACAAGAAAAGTGCTGCTGATTGAATCCACAAGAGTACCTATTTATTGGTGAAATGCCAAAAAATAATCTATGGCAGCTGTCAGTTGACTTGTATAAAATACACAAACTACTTTTGTGTGAGTGCTTTTTGAGGTATTCTGTCTTTCAAATCGAGAAGCAAAATTCTCTCCTCAGAATTACCAGAAGAGTAGATATATTTTGTGTTAATGGAACGGATTCAGATCAGAAGTGATTTTTTCGATTCCGGGCTCTCCTGGACGCTTCTTTTTGCCCAATGGAAATCGACATAACTGTTGTAAAAAGCTCTGAAACTATAAAAGATGTGTATAGCCTTTTTTTTGTGGATCGCCAAACGTCAAACGCCATACCTATAATAAAATAAACACGCAACACAAATGATTAGGTGACAACTGTAGATGGCGTTTGACATGTCGCTAGCCATCAGTAGCAGTTAGCGAAATGTGTGCATTTTTTTGAGTAAAGGAAGCGTTCAAGATTGTTTAAATTTATCTAAAGTTTATTGGAATGTTATGTCAATGGTATGCTCCAAATACACCTGCCAATATTCAATACATGAAAAATGCATTTAATGACATTTCCCGATAGAATCGAAGGGGATTTCTCAGTCCCCGAAATAATCTACAAAAATATCACGGAGTTTGAAGAAAAATAAAATCTGGCTATAATATTGCCAGTTCCGACTTAAAGCTTCTATAGATAGTTAAGATTAATATTGGTCTTATGCGCATGTTGCTTACTGCTTCAAAGCTCTGTTCTTTATATAATTTGTACACTTGAAAAAAGAAAAAACCTTAAGCAAACAAATTCATGCATGTAAATTGAAATAGCCTTAGGGAACTAAACTTATAAGACGAATGACAAATTGTAACAGTTTCATCACATAAAGTCCAATGAGATTGTACAATACCATCGGATCGTATCATATCCTCTTTCGCGATTCACTCAGATAAAGCACCCAATAGACAATGGCGAACACCAAGAAGCTCAACGGAAAAAGCACAAGTGATATTTGGTCCAATCGTCCTCGCTGAGAACCGGCATACAGAACAGCGTATTCAGCCGCGTTTCGAAATCTGTAAAAACTAAAATTGTACAAAGATGGTCGTATTAAAAGTTGGCTTTGATATTTGGCATCATTATACATTATGACCATTTGTTACCTTCTACGGTGCATCGTATGGTTGGGACGATCACTTGATGGAGACTCCTCTTGGTCCGGTATGTGGGTTGATGTGTCCGAAGGGTGCTCTGATGAGCTCGGCATATTCGGACTTAGGGAATTTGTTTTGTTTATAACTTTTCTTTCCGGATTTACTTTGTTCTGTTGAAAAGCTCTCGCTGCAAGTTCGACACCATTTTTTCGAGTGCCGGCTTTACGGAATTTTGACAGCTGTAAAGTGAGTTTAGGTTAGGAACTTAGTTAGGTTAGATTAAGGAAGGTGTGCTTGTATTGGCTTAGATTACGTGAGGTGTGTTTTATTGAACATCTACCTCAGCAAATAGTAGAAACTTCAGCAGGCAACTTCAAAAACTTCACTTGGTGTGTTTTTTTGAGCTTCAATCTCAGCAAAGCAAAGTAAAGTAGGTAAAGTAGTATTTTCAGCACGCAATTACAACAACTACGGTCTACTTGACACTTCGAGACTCGCAATAGTTGTTGTAGCTGCATGCTGAGAATCCTACTTTTAATTTGCTTTGCTGAGATCGCAGCTCAAAAAACACGCCTGCTGGTGTCTGCTGGACACTTCTGAGATTTCCACATTTATATTTATCCCAACCCCAAGTGGAAGTGATTCGATAGCAGCTGGTTATCTTAAAGCCATTCTTGGTTGTGTTCATGACTAGTAGCCTGTTTCAGCGCCGTCAAGTTTTAGCGAATGCGATTGAGTAGCTAAATGAGTCAAACTAAAAATATACCAGTTTATATAGCATTTTCACAATAATTTGGTACAATAATAGGTAACTGGAGTAGTTTTATTGCACAATCCTCTTGCTGAAATAGGTGTTCAATATAACGCGCCTGATATTTAACTCTATTCGTACTCAATCAAACTATAACTAAAAATTCAAACTAAGCCAATTACAGACACTGCTGCCTCACCGGAGTCTCTGAACTCATTCCACTTGCAGCTAAATTAATCGTTGGCGAAGCCATCGTTGGTATACGTGTTTTCGAAGTGCGCCAGTGTTTATCGTAGCGTATTCCAAAAAGAACAATGAAGTACTCCATCAGTGCAAGAAATACAAACAGCGTGCATGATATTAGCCACACCTGCAAAAAAAAAATGAAATTCCTATGAAGCTCAACTCAAGAGGGAGAACATAACAGAGGACATCCATTAAAGACAAAAAAAAATCGTTGAAAAGTGAGCAACATCACAATGTGGTCAAGATGTCCTTTGCACACGCCATTGTCTATCCCACCAAAATGACGGGACTATGACTAGTCAAAAGCACATTGTTTACATTTAATTAAATTAAGCACTTATCAAAAATAATACAGAGGGGAACTGCAAGAACTATTAAAAAATAGGCGTCGGATAGTCAAGGACACTCCTGAGAGCAACAGCACGCTCGTGTGTGTTGTGCCTATATTCTTAAAATAAACTCATCCATCCTTGGGGCCTTGCGAAAATAGTGAGGGAGGAATACGAATTAAATTATATTTCAAGCCAAACGATTACTCACCTCAAGGCACTTTAATTCCAGAGCATCCGGCGAGTTATTGCGTACCGTGTCAAACATTGTTATTAGTGAGAGCAATGTTGTCACGAGTAATACCATACGACCGGGAACTACCTCAGGAACGACTACAAAACTACCCCATGACATCGAGACGAACAGCGTCGATGGTAGATAGTTTTCGAGTAGGTAGCTTTTGACTTCACGCGATAGTGTGATTTCTAACCGAGCAGATGAGTGATCCGCTGTAAAGGAAATGATATTTGCTTTGGAAATGTTGACACATTTTGTTCGACTACTTACCATCGCCGTAATTTATTATGTGCATGTCCAGTTCGGGATGAAACGAGACCACATATTTCGGCAGTCGAAAGAAACCGTTGCCGAAATCATTTGGATATGTTATAGCGTTTCCCTGCTTCCAATGGAACTCCATTTCGCTTTTTGAATATTTATCTTTTTAAGGTTCGTAGACAATGAAAATTTTACCAATATTTGAGGGTATATTTAAATAAAATACTCACAACTACTGAAATCTACAGGACATTTTTGTACATCTAACGGGTACAAAACGAAGTCCATATCACATTTGATTATAATTGTAGCACTGTAAGTAAAATGTGGATAATCGTTCCTTTGTTTAGTTGGCTTAAAGTTGCCAAATAAAGTGGGAAATATAAAAGTAATATAAAAAGACAACGCTTCTGGGTAACGTCGTACCCAGAAGCGTGAAAAAACATGCATTTGACAGGAAATAAATAGGAAAACTACAGTAACGTCAATTCGTGTTTAACCCCAAATAGGCGAGATATTTCGATTTCGAGTCGTAAACGTGAAAATGAGGCCGGCTTAACATTTGTCCTACGATTTGTTTTTCAATAAATTCGAATTTGACAACACTCTATAGTCAAACTAATCAGTTGCATTTTTGGAAAAATCGAATCTATCGATTTTAAGACAACAATAAATGAGTAAATGAGAAGTAACTAAAATGCAGAGTGCTAAAAAAACAGTTAACGCTTTCATCAATTGCGCTTCTATGTTTCATTTTCTCTTCTACACACTTTAGCAGATCCAAAGAAATGAAACGTCCAAAAGTAGGCCGACATGATCATTGGCCGCGTTCCACTGCCCGCTAGATGAGCAGCGGCATGTCAAACTCCATATAAAATAAAATTGGCATTTCACCATTTGCGCTAGACGTCTAGCACTTTTTGTGAAATATCCCTTTCAGGGGAATTTCCCAATCTAGCGCAAATCTACCCGCTGGATTGAGAGAGAAAAAAGAAAAAAAAAAAAAAAAAAACTACCTGTCAAAGGAAGTCGTTCAAACGTTTACGACAAATACGAAGCTGAGCTGCAATTATGATAAAATAGGTAACAATAAGTAAAATAGCAATTCATATTGTTTTTATAATATAGGCACGAAATTATTTATGAAGAAATGATTAGAAAAATAGTGACGTTTTAGCGCGAGCGTTCCTTCAAATGGGCTATTTTGTGCTAGACGTCTAGCGGGCAGTGAATCGCGGCCATTGATTCTGCTACCGAAACATTAGGTCTGTTCCCTTACTTTTGTAGTAAGAATGGAAAAGACAATTAAAATGACAGTGGTGGGGATAAATTCTCTCAGAGAGAGAGACACTTACGAAAAAGTTAGGGAACGCTTTTGTAGTAAACTATGAAAAATGACAGATGTGACAGATAAATAATTCCATAAATTGCAGTGGTAAGGAATATTTTCAATACGATGGAATGTTCGGTTAGAACATTCAATATTTATTTTGCCGCCTGTTGATACCATTTTAATAGAACGCAAGAAATGACAAGAAATTTCAAATCAGCTGTTAATTGTTTGGTGACTGGCAGCCCTTCAAATTTCTTACACCAAAAAATTTGTTGAGTAAGAATTCGTAAGATTCTCAGTGGAGGGGTAATAACTTGCTCTCTCGACGACGCTCTCTTTTACGAATTTTTCGAGTTAAGGAACGGCATTGAGTGAAAATTCGTAAAAATTCGTAAAAATTCGTAAGATTTAAAAGTAAAGGAATAGACCTATTATAATTTTTGACGAGTGAATCATTAGTTTTGTACAACTGAAGCGTCATAGAATTAATTCTTTGTTATTTTGTGCGCCTTTTAAAAGACCATTGAATAGTTGCATAGACATGACAGGGTTCAGCTCTGTTCATAAAAAATCTCTAGGGATAGTTAAAATAATCGATAGTTACATTACCGTGAGAGTGCACTCAACAAAGAACAAATCAGCTTACCCTATACTTAAAACAATTGTACTATTATAATAGAGCCGTAAACTAGAAATATCCTCGAAGAGTTTGATTATTTTCAGCTCCCTCAACTGTCTTATATACAAGTCAGGTACCTGCGGAAAAGTAAATAAACACTTTCATCAAATTGAAGAGAAAGTCAAGTTTTTGCACACTTGCCCAGATTTTTTGCCGCTCCTCCATCTGCAGCTCGATGAAATTTTTCACCCGAGTTACGCTCGAATTTGTTTCACGCGGTCGTATCCGTCGATCTGTCCATATAACTTGAAGAAATACATCGAATGAGATCTCCTGAAATATTTCATGGAACTAATCAATCGACTTAATAGAACATTGCTATGTGAGCCAAATTGACGAAATCCTTACTTCTTTGTTCTCCTCCACCGCTGAGATGCGATTGATGAAAAGGCCCACATCGACATACGTTGTTTGATCTGAAAATACAAACCAAACGGCAGACATGGTAGGTTCTTTTATGTCATTCCTTCTATTTATATGACTTTTAAGATAATTGATATAAGAAAAAAGGAGCTCCCCCACCTTGGCATTGGAGCAGAATGATGTGAACTCAATCCTACACTATTGAAGGTAAAAGGTGTGTCACAGACACCAAGTTGGCGCATTTCAATCGGAAGTCAGGCAGCACGCGGAACATGTGGGTCGATAGGATATTTACACACGGACACTATAGCCTCGTGCATCATATGAGATTGCAGTTAAATGGAACTGCGTGTCTTTGGATCGGAATCGGAAGGGAGCAGCAGCCGCAACAGTGGTATTAGAGACGTCATTAATTTCCCATAATTTCAGCGATGATAGGTAGCAGTTGGCTTTGTGGTTTTATTTTCTTAGAAATTATTAAACAAAGAGTCGTAATTTATTAGACGGGTCTAGTTTGTTCCTTCCTGTGAAGTCCTTTGCATTTCTGTTATTGAATTGGCATAAATACATACAGAAAGGCAAACTTTTCAAAATATTTTTGACAGTTAACTTCTGAGCTTTTGTGCTACGGGAACGACTGCTTTCTCTAGAACGTTCATATGTCAAATGTCGAAGTTTCTATACGCCGCGCCCGAGTCAACAACATAAAAAGAATCACATAAACGAATGGAGAATGGAAACCTTGGATTATAAATATATTGACAGGTTGAACTAACTACATATTTATCCTTAAATGCAGCCTATTTTACAAGCGACACATTAACAAACGTCAAATAAGTCCATACCTACATTTCGGATGAAACTGCATTTAAGCTAAAAGGGAATTGCGCACTACGTACACGTACGCCGTATTTTTTCATAGGTGATTTAGCCGAAATTCGCTCTCTCGTTTATTTATATTATTTGCAAACAAAATGAGGCACAAAGAGAGGCCCTTCGTTCCTACTGACGATTTTAAAAAGTATTCTAAACCAAGAAGCACGACAAATGCATTCGACTAACCAACGACATCTAACTTCAAATTGGAAATGGAATAACATGACAGGCGAGAAAACTATGCTTGGTCTTGGGCAGAAAAATTACTGAGAAACGAACAATATGAAAAATATAAAAATTACCGAAATACAGTAATTGAAGCGAGTTCGTCGAATTTGCAAATTTTAAAGACAAATTTAAAACAATGAAGCATATTTTTCTTTTTCACCATAGCCCCATCTGTGCATTTGCACACTCTGTCAAATTCTTTCTTCTAGATGTTAGTATTTTGGTTGCTTAAATATGTTTTCATTCAGCGAAATTCGTCGCGTCTTCCACCATTACACATGCGTCGTCAAGGAGTCTCAGATAAACTTGACAACAAATGAAATCTCCTTTCTGGGAACTGAGCAAACAAAACGCATATTACTTGATCTGTTGGGTATTACCGCTAAGCTGACAGTAAAAAACTGACATTCGCCATGTTAACTTTGAAATTAAGTAAACTTGCATTTTTCATGAGCTTAATATGCGTCGCAATGTCCTTAAGTTTGCTTATTGTATTGTGTTTCCATTAGCAAAATGTGGGTTCTACATCTTAACGCTTCGCGCAGTGAAAAAACCCTGAGTTGGAAATTGGGTTTTTGCGGGATTCGAACCTGAACCCCTCGTTTAGTAATCCAACACAATAACCACTAAGCCACTGCTAGATTATCTCAGTGAATTAAACTCACCTATCAATTGATTCACCCAGCCCATGTTGTGAAGTTCCACAATCTCAAATCACTAAAAAATATCTCAATTGCGTAATCGTGTCAATAAATCCTTTGGTGGTATAAACTTAATTACCAAATCATAACAATCGAAATATTAAACAAACCAATTCGACCACTAAACGCTTTGCCATATCAGATGTCAGTTTAGCAGGCTATGACACTGACAGCGCCAAATGGATACCACACCTTGGGTTTTACTTTTTACTAGCTTTCATCCCGAAATAGGATTTCTTATCTGTAGAGGCGAGGACGAGGTGAAAAAGGTCAAGGGTCAAGCCCTCTGTTAATTGCATTAAAGGACACATCCTTTGGTAATGATTTTATGAATTCAAGCGATTATGCTCCCAAAAAGTAGGTTATAGTTAGAATGTGTAGAAGACGGTTACCTTTCTCGATGGTCACACTATCGACGTAAAATCTAAATGAACAAACGTTCCACAAAACAAACCTTCGAGTAATTGATAGAAATCAGTGTAAATGGTTTTGAAAAGTCATTTGGACGGCAAGCCTATTAACTAGTCTCTGACCCATTGGCGTGACATAAACCGCGCATTGAATCAAAAATTTTCTGGCAGCGAAATTGCAAGTGTATTGTGTATTTGGCCAGATGCTTGAACTTGGTCTTGGCCTACTTTTATTTTGCGTTGGTAAATTGTAAGGGTAGGTTATTTCTCTTATTTACGATTTAGTTCCGGAAATGTCGTTTTGTGCTAATGTGTACACGTTCAGACTATTATTCATAAAATGCGTGCACAACTCAGTTGGTAGGTAAGGTAGTGAGAAATAATTCTTGTGATGTAAGAATTGGTTCTTATTATGGGCTTATTGGGATATAGTTTTGGATCCTATGAACAATATTCACGAATTCTGCCATTGGTACAGAAATAAGAAGACCTTTTCGATAAAAGAAAGTCAAAATTAATTACTGAGAAACTGCAAGAATTATTATTTTCATTTCGTCGGCATTGAATTTTTATACAACTCACTTGGCCTTTGATTCTTGTCGTATCCATTTTCCAGGTGATAATCTGACGAAGAACTAGAATTCACAATCTGGGACATGACAATCATTTCATTATTTTTGAGCAGCAAAACAATCAGTAAGCTGCAAGAAAAATTAAAAGTATAGGTTAGTTTCGTTTTAAGTTGAGGAGGCTTTTAAATATAAACGGCGGCATAATCTGAATAAGTAGCGCTGTGCCCTGACATAATGGGTAGGCTTGTCATAATTATTTGTTGAATGTTTAAGATTTCTAATAGTTAATAGAGGAAAGCATTTTTTTTTAGGAAAGATCCGCGAAACGTTGCTTGGCTTCTCTAAGGAAATATCTTCTGGAACCACTAAGCAGTGTGAATAACTTTTTAAATGATAAAAAATGAAATGACAAGAATGGATTCTTGCACACACTGCTACACTGGAAACTGAAATTGTACTAGATTACAATCTATAATTCTCGCCTCTATTTAATAATACATAAATGTAATACATTGACGCCTTGGACGTTACATAAAAACGGGCAAATGCGGAACTGAAAATGGATATCAACAGAATATGTCAGTTAACAACATTTCGAAGAACCATTGGTCAATTTCTTTAGAAATAAAGCTATTAGAGAGCGAAAAATGGAAGGAAAAACAATATGAGAACAATTACAATAGCAAGAAATAAAAAAAATGCATTTTCATAAAATGAGTATACCAGTTACCGTAATTTGACAACTAGACCAAATGACACTACTCGTTATACTAATCTATGTCCAAGCAGTAGCTTTCGACTTTGGTGCAAACAAGACTTCGTAATATCAAAGTGGCAATAACGCTTAAAAAAATGTTCTGTACAAATTCATGATAAAATAATGAATCATACTGCAACATCGACTGTTTCCTCCTCATCGAAAAGGAGGTCCCTATAAAACCACCAACACGACCTATTCTTCCATTTCCTTTTATTTTTATTATTCATGTGAAATATACAACAAAGGGCAGCCTGCTCTCTGTCAACTACAAAACAAAATCATGTTAATACGAAGAAAAAAAAAGTGCGTCTAGAGCAGTGATTCCCAAAGTGGTCCAGGTGGACCCCCAGGGGTCCACGGGAGACTAGACGGTAGTCTACGTTTGCTAATCTAATGTTCACATTTTTTGACGAGTTTTGGGAATATGGTAAAAATGTAGCAGCAGGGGGTCCACCGAAACCAGGTTAATTTTGAAACTGGTCTATAAGAGAAATAAGTTTGGGAACCTCTGGTCTAGAGCAATAACATAGATATCAATTTAAAAGCAAAGTTCCACAAGTGTCGGTAATGTAGTAAATGTGTAATATTGAAATCTGTTATTTATTATGTATGTTTTTTTCTTTAATTCTATAGGTGGTTGTTATTGAACGACTACGAAAATGAGAAGCGTACACCTGGCACGAGTGAAAAAGAGAGGGGTTATCATGATCGAATGTTTACACTAATGTCTTTTCCATTGGGACCACCAGAAATCTTTTTCAGATATCAGATTTTACGCGGCAAATGGAACATGCAACAAAATTGATCTGCTTTTGTAAATATATTAGTGCGTTATTTGACAGCAATATCAGCTGTTCAAATTGCATTTTTTTTGCAAAAATCACAAATGGATATCGACTTGAAAAATGTTTCCCCTATTGCACATACAAATGGAGTATTTTTGGTGATTCGTAGTCTTCAGATGACGAGGAAAACTATGAAGATAATAATCCCTTCAAAATTATATCGATGGTTATGTATTTCGTTATTTTAGTTTTCACGAAACTTCGCCCATTTGTCTTGAAAGCAAACTTCTTAAAATTATGTAAAACAGCTGTGCGAAGTATATTGGTATTGTGAGAGTGTGTGTAGATCTGAAAAAAGTGTTCCGGATCGAAAAAGAGATTGTTTTTTGGTCCCAATGGAAAACGACATAATGGTCGAATAATAAATTAGTGTTTCACTTTCAAAGTGTTTCATTTTTGACATATTTTTAAATAGTTCAGATGGTATATTTGTCGATGGGAAAGAGGTATGATCGAAGTACAAAACTCTTTTTAGATGTTTATTTTCAAAGCGGGATTTATCTAAATTCAGCGACATCTACTTCATACATCCGTCAATGATGTCCAACCTTCTGTGGCGTATGGATGGCTACAGCAAGTGACTAGCGTTTCATTCCGATGATAGAGAAAAACGATCAAGCTTCAATTATATTGACTTCGCTTGTTTAAATCGTATTTTGTTTTTCTATAGTATGAACTGAATTTTCACAACTGACTTTTGACATCTGGATCACCGCACCGTCATCCTGTGTCAATCGTTGAAAATAAATTGTTGGAAATTCACAAGAATATTCTTTTTTTTTTAGTTTTTCATGCATGTGAAATGCACATCTCAAATGCAATGATCAGATATATGTATTCGAATGTCATATACCAACCACTTGATCAACTTTATTTGAAACTACAGTTGTATTGAGATAGCAGTAAGTGCGTAAACAGGAAACTCAATGGTAAAAAAAAGTACGGGGCGTATACGTGCTATTTGTGTAGTAATTTTTCAGACGTTCAATTCATTGCAATATCTGCTTTATTCGGTTACCTGATTTCGAATAAGTTGTTGTCTGCTTAATCAATTATTGATAGAAACTTTCTTATTAAGTTCTTCAACAATATTTTTTTTGCATATCCCAGTATTTTGCCCTACAAATTATTGATTTGATTTAATGGCCAGACGAAGACCTTTGTCAATAAAATAAAGAGTTCAAAACGCTTGTGTAACCACAGCAGTAAAGTCTCCACCCTAGGGCAGTATTTGCTTACTTAAATTCCCGTTACACACGCATTCCACAAAGAAACACGTCTCGTGAAAATTGAATCACTTAAAGTCATATTGGCCCTTCACATGACCACACATATGTAAGGGAAACTATAAGGCACCCAACTGAAAAGAATACCGTTAGAAAGGTACAAAATAAACCCCCACTGTGCAGTGTGCAAGTGTATGACAAGCACTTGCACTCCATGTTGTGATATGCCACACCCATTGTATGTAATGCATATTTAGATTTGCTCATTTCTTAAAGAACTGCGGCGTGGCATGTACAATTTACATGGCCATTGTTGAAACGCTCCTTTACGAGATAATTACCCCGCGTTTGTCGGCATAACAACACTATGACGTGCAAGATGAAAATTGCCTTCGTTCCGGCACACCAACACAACATATTACTGCGTCCTTGTGCACTGACTAATGATCCTGCAAGATGGATCTAATGGAGTTGACATTATAGTTGCCCACTTGCATTTATGTAAACATTTTCAGTTAAGATAGTGAAATTAAACAAACGCCGCGCCGGATGAAATTAGCCATCGGCTCACCTTCCGTACGAGCCCTGTTTTATTTTTTATTTTTTTTATTAATGACAGCTTTCTATTAGTGACTCTAAATGGGGAGTTTCATGATTACTTACTGCCCAAGATACCATTCACTTAATTAAAACAATTTGTACATTTACACTGTAGTTGAGTATGGTTTCGGAATGGTGAGTTTTCGCGCGCTCTTATGGTTGCAACGACTTTTGTGTCACAAGGATTGTCTACATTGCACTGGAGACTAATTAAATAAAATTAATTAAGCAGAGTTTGAACTCGTTTGTAGTTTATGTGGGCAGAATTTGTCTGACCCCATAGGAGCTTGAAGGTTTAAAACTCAAGTTAGGTACTAAAAATTACATAGCTCGTTTAAATATTATCAACTCTATTGTTGCTGTATAATGGTTGCGATTGAATGCGATTGGAAGGTATCGCGGTGCACATGAAGTGCTCTTGACATGCAAAGACGGTAAATTGTTCTTTGCTACTTGAGGATATTGAATACGGATGTAGCTATAGTTTCCTGTTCTGTATTGTGTCGTTAGCTTTAAATGTTGAGCAGTGAGTTTGTGAAGCGCATAAACGAATTGTGTATGTTACATATTTGTATTCCTTTGTATTTGCCGTGAGAAGGTAATGATGGTGAGTTTTGTGTGTTTTTATTTTTTTATAAAACTTATAAGAAAGTGGGTCTATTGGGCGAAGATTATTGCACGCCATGACGTAGAAAAATTATAATCACCTTTATTCGGAGATCCGAATCGAATATAGAAAGCTACCTATTCGATTTCCTCAAACTGGCATTCGTACCAGATTCCTACTTTCGATAGAGATTAATTTTTTGTTCATTTTTCCCCGCATTCTCAGTTTTGATTGCATCGAGTTAAATGTCAATTTGTATTCGAGCGGAAATTTCTGATCGAAAGCTGTATAAAAATGTAAATAGAACTGTTTTTTTTTTTTTTTTTCATAAATTGAAGTAAATGTTGCTTACTGTTATCACAAAATGCATATAAAAACGCATATTTTGAACTAGAAAGCAACATTTATTTACATGTCGTCCGGCAGATAAATGAATTTGATTTGTCTCGCAGTATTCTTCGATTAAAGTCGACCAAATCTTCCTCCAAAAATACCTACAAAGCTGTAGGTCAAAAATACCTACAAAGCTGTATTTTTGGAGGAAGATTAGGTCGACTAATAAAAGCAAGACAAAAATTCGCAATCTGACAGCTGTAACGTTAAACAGCTCATTTCGAGAATCAAATTCATCCAGTGAAACCATTCGATAATGAATTCCTTTCGCTCGAAACTTGGAATGTGAGGAGTTCATTCGAGTGAAAGTTTTAAATTCGAGGAATAGTCGAATCGATCGAATCTCAAAATAAGCGTGAATATCTATTTGCTTCTGCTATTCCCTACAGTGCGATACGTTAATGGTTTTTTTTTGCAGAAACTCAAAGTCAAGACGTTGACGCATTAGATATCATTCATCACGAATTTTAGCGTAACCAGTCTTAAATCGTATATAAATATTAAAAACAAATTTGAAGTTTTATTCACTTTTTCCGGATTCATAATATATCCAATTGTTGACGGCTCAATACGGCTGAAATCACCTGCTAGCGTGTAAGAGTTTCACCTTCATAACATTTTGAAGATTTCGTGCAAAGGTTCAATTCGGAAATTTCAGGCAATCATATCAAGGGCTTTCATTTACGCTCGCAACACTTATGGAGTTTCAGTCAAAACAAACATGATTTGGGTCCATCTGAGCGAGTGAGCCTTCAGTCTCGTGTCGTGACGACAAGTCACAAAAAAATTAAATTACCATTATAACGATGACCCAATTCGATAAGCATGCATTCTTAGTGGATATTATGTTGGCAACAGATTGTTGTTCGAAAGTCGAAACACGGTTATCGAGAATTTCCTGTAAAAGTTTTCAAGTAACTGTTGGTATAGGTCCGTTTGCGGGACTCTATACCCTAAGAAAATTGGGAAACTTTTACCATGGTAGCAGAAATGTTGTTGTGAACAAGTTGATGAATATTCCTAGCCTTCCATCAAGTGTCATAATATGTAATATATAGGTAGGGACCAGCCTTAACTTAATTGTAAGGCATACTTCATGTTCTAACATTATCACAGAAAAATGTTTTCCTGTTTCAAATTGTAAACAAGGCAACAAGATTAGGTGTCAAACCACTTTGTTGTCCTTATGGCGTTTTATTATGAATATTTTCTCCCAAGTAGTTAGTAATATTCTCAAGTTTTCGAATTAATCAAACGACGAATTTGGACTTCTGCTTTGTCCGCTAAATTTAGATGATGGCATGTTGAACTATAATTAGAATTACTTTACATTTCTGATTTCAGAATCCAATTTACATTCATATAATCAAGTGCGAGGTAGGTAGGTATATTGAGAGCAGAAATTAAAGTCAGTTGGCTTGGAGGTATTGATTTAGTGACACAATGTTGATAGAAGACACAATGAAGTTCTTTACTGATTTCGTTTAAACTTCTCGAGTGGAAATAACACGCATTTATTACCGTGTATATCATCAGGTAAGTTTTTTTTTTTGTTTTTAATTTCTGTATGGATAAAACTCAATAACTGATCGCGAAAGTAAAACGTATCTGGAGTCGCGTTTTATTTACAAATTCACGTACCTACAGGGCTAGAGGCAGTTGACATTTCTCAATTAGTCGTTTTTACATGTACACCAACAGACGAAAATTAATTAAATAAATAGGTAGTTTTAGCAACAGGCTCACATAGGATTGTTCGGACATTCGGTTGAATTGAGAAGATTACTAATTTTAACGGTTTTGTTTTCAATGAATGACTCCAACCGCTACTTGAAAACAAATGTATTCCTTCCGCGGTACTAATAATCATTTTTAGTGTCAAGACAAAATTTTTAGAGCTCACAATGGCGAAATTTTCCATACAAAACTGCATATTGTGATCTAGCAAATATTTAGTATGAAGGTTAAAAGTGGTTATTAGTAAGGCCCCTTGTGTATAACTATTTACGAGTATGTATTAATAGGGGTGTTTTTTTGAGCTTCGATCTCAGCAAAGCAAAGTAAAGTAGGATTTTCAGCACGCAATTACAACAACTACGTGAGTCCTCGAAGTGTCAAGTAGAGCGTAGTTGTTGTAATTATGTGCTAAAAATCTTACTTTACTTTGCTTTGCTGAGATCGAAGCTCAAAGAAAAAGGCCTATAATGTTCTACTATTTTAACACAGTAAAAAAAATATTCCGCGATAGCAATAATCATTTTTAGTGTCCAGGCTAAGTTTTTCGAACTCACAATGGCGAAATTTTCCATACAAAATTGCATATTGTGACCTAGAAAATATTTAGTGTGAAGGTTAAAAATGATTATTGGTAAGGCCCATTGTGTATTCATGCGACTATTTTTGATACAGACCAATCATCAATCAACTAAATATACCTAAATACATCTAAAAAGCAGATCAACTTAAGTATCAAAAATTTATCAGACGTATGAAAGCACACTCTTTCATTATTTTCCAACATTTCATATTCAAATACGTAGGCATGCACAAAATTCATTCGCACCTAAAGCAAATAATGGGAAATAAATTTGGTTGAAAATTAAATTTTGTTCATTTCAGTGCGACTTTGGTGTTAAATGACTGCTTGTGCCTGCAGCCTAAAGAATTCATCCAGGTGTCATTTCACTTGACGTTACCAAAACATCTGTCATTTTTCCGGCAGTTCCCAAATATCTAATGGTGATTATTTAATGGTGCAAATAAGTTATAATTTATAAATAAAATAAACAATGTCAGATATTGAGGATCCTGTCGAATTAATGCTCAAGAAAACTGGTTGCATTGACTACCATTACAAACTTCAGGTGAGCTACTCGTTTCTTGTTATTCACATGAACAGAAGCTAACCCCAATGATTCTTAGGAGTGCATTGCAGAAACTGGCGACTGGCGCAGTTGCCAAGATAAAGTGAAGGAATTCAAACAGTGCATGCTTAAATATACAGAAAAACAAAGCGAAAAATACAAAACACATTAGAAATAAAATGCTGTCGCGAATTTTCCGTCTCCTGTCCAATGTCGTCGGAAAACAAACAAAACTAGCGCTTGTTGTTAGGAGTGATATTAAGATGTCTAAGGGTAAAACAGCCGCCCAGTGTTCGCATGCTTCGATTTTATGCTACCAGCAGTCGCAAAGGGTTAATGAAGGGACATTGCAGTCCTGGTGCGCCTGGGGTCAACCTAAAATTGTTTTAAGAGCTGACAGCATAGATGAGCTTCTACAAATCCAAGATGAAGCTTTCAAACTGAATGTTGTAGCAGAAATCGTTAAAGATGCTGGCAGAACACAGTTAGAACCGGGAACAGCTACAGTTTTGGGTATTGGACCAGATGAGGTGGAGAAAATTGACAAGTTGGTGCGGCAATTGAAATTGTTGTAGGAATTTTGTAATGTTAAGTTTTATTCTTGTGCTTTTTGTTTTTAATTAAACAGAAAAGTTGTTGGTGTATGAATTTGTTTATTTTCTCTACTTTAATGGTTCCTTTATGTAATTTTGTTTGAAATAGACCTTCTATTATAATAATAGCCAGTTGGGTTCTCGTTATATGGGCTGTCCGATGAAAAATAATTCTGAAACGATTGCAATACAATAAATTTCCTAAGTCGTCCGATTTTTAAACACCTTCGTGCTAAGGATGAGTTCAAGATAACAAACTATACCCTTGGATATTTTTTTTTGCTCTGCTGTTCAAGGGGAAAATAAACTGACTGATTTTAAAAAGAAGACGAGTCTGCATCAAAATCCTATTAGAATGCTAAATAAAATGCATCTTACCATAAAATTACAACTGATCTCATGCTATCCGTTTTAATTCAATAAGTTGTTTGCTGATATTTAAATATTGTGCTCAGTAAATGAGAGGCTTCGAAAACTTATGTCTCGATTGTTCCTCCCAGTGAAATGCAATCAAGGTAGACCACAATTCCGTTTCCGTATAAATATTTAGCGAAAACGGTTACATTTTCAACGGTCGTTCTGAATTAACTAAAGGCAAAATTCAAGTTGTTGTAAGTATCCATGAACATATTATTTAGCCTTTAGTGCAGACTTGTATTACACATTAAGACGTGCTTCTCTATTTCTTTCACTTTTCTTGTTGCACATTCTTTCGGTCTATTATTACAAAAATAAATCTAAACAAACATATTATAACCACACCTGGCGTGGGAAAATAATAATAATTCCCATCGATTTCCGTTAGGTATTTTTTATTTTTATTTTTTTCATCTTTTTTTGAATGACTATAGAAATGGTTAGCCCGTCACAGAAAATTTGTATTAAATTTCACAAGAATCTTATTAGCACATGAAAATTTTAAATTTAAGCGGCCGTTTTAATTAATTCTTGAATTGGAATACGTTTGTCCGACCGAGCGTATCCTTTCTGATTCGCTTCATACGAATGATATTCTATAACGTGCGGTCACATCAAAGTTACAAGTTGTACCTGCGACCGTAAGTAATCCTACAGGATTCCGCCTTACCCGCGATACTTGGCAAGTAGAAAAGCCAAAAAAAGTATGTAGCACAAGTAACGGCGACAAATAAAGCAACAAAGCGCGATTAACACATTCGGCAGGCAGAAAAGCGTTTTGCGGACTGTGTAGAGGGTGCACTTTGGTCAAACTAAGTTTCCTTCGCAAAATTCAATAAGACTTCAAGTTCAACAAAGCTAAAGAAAGAATGTTAAAATCGGTTTGAGTTGGATGAATTTATGAAGACTTATGTTGTTTCTTTTGCAGTGAGCTTTCCCAACAGCTGGTTGTTGTGTACGGTGAAGGTGATGAGTGGCTCGGTTTGTTGATAGGTTGGGGGTGAGAATTTGTGTGTTGTTTTTGATGAATGAGGAGTTTTTTTCTTAGAAAAAGATATGGTATGGTAAGTTATGAAAGCATTAATGTAGGTATGGAATGAAATGGTATATGACACGGAAGTAAACGAAACTTAAGGTACTAAACGTTTTTAAAACAACATAAATAAAAAAACAGAGTCTCTTAATTCTTTAACTAACTAACTAATAATTGTTCTCAATTAAACGAGACTTAAATGAAACATTTTACTGTTTCCTATGAATTTGTGAAGACATAGGTACAAGGTAACCACTTTCATAAAAAAAACTGGGCATTTTTTAAAACCTCCTGGTGCAATTATCCCACTGTAAGATTGCAGATGTAGGAACTTTTTGTTTCTTAAGTGAAAAGCGTAACCAACGCATTAGCGAAAACATTCTAGACTACGAACATTAACAGACGGTCTAATTCTAATTTTGAATACATTTGTTTGTAAAAGCTTATGAAGATATTAAGATCTGGTACATTTTTATTTACAAAATCCGCCGATAACAGCATTAGCAGAAGACACACTAAAGCCTTATCGCAAAAATGATATCAAGCAAATGCTCTCCGACTAGTTGATTTCAAATAATAATTGTTTACGGATTAATAATAATTGTGACCTTAATTGTATAGGTACCTTGTACTTAAATGATTCGCAGATCAAGCTATTCAATAGGAATAACAATCATCAATAATAAAATATGTACTATTATTGTGCTGTTTGTAAAACTGAAGGCGTTTTCCTTCGGAACGCCCCTCTACAATTTGTTTTTTACTATTTGCATCTGACTTTATCTACTATTTGCTGCTCAAATAGTTTGTAAACATTTAATTACAAAAATAATTTACTTACCTAAAGGTTTGTTTATTGTTTTAATTTTAACCATGTATTCCAACATAATTTATATTTATTAATAATTGTTGCAGGCAGTCAGTATTATTTATTCAAGTTTATTTCGTTGTCTGTTAATTCTGCACATGAATTTTGGGCTAACTATCAACTTTAGTCGTTAAAAAAAAGTTAACAAGGTTCAGTGTAGGTACCTACAGCCACCTACAGCTTCCTGTAAACCCCTTAAAAGCTATTTGCATGAGAATGAACTGCGAATATTCGTAGATTCTGACATTTTATTCACATGCGAATCAGTTTCTATTTTGGTAGGTATTCGATTGGGCTTCTTCAGATTTGCTCTCAGTTTTCATTTTTCGTGTGGCTAATCGAACATAAAAATCATAGACAAACCATACTCTGGTATTGTCTCTGATAAAAATGTCACTTGCTCTTTTTTGTGTTGAAATTTGTGTAGTCTTCGACACTTTTCTACTTTCTAAGCGATTTACATTCACTGGTTAAATTTTGTATTAACATTTTTATAAATATCTGTTCCGATTGATTTCTAAATATTTATACATAAATAATTTACAGAAATAGATTCACCCGATGCAATGCCTTCCTTTGCTGGAGAAAAAAATTCTCTAAAAATGTAAACAAACTCCATCAGTTGTCAAACTCAAACGTACTTGTATTGGTAAATCTGAGAAAATAATTATCTAGATTCGCAAAAAAAAATCTGAAAAAGATGGCTTTTTCCTGTACCAAACTCCAAACGAACATAAAAATTGCTCTGAGAGCGCCCAATCGAATACCAAAATGTCAAAATACAGATTCTTCGAATTCGAGACACTTTCGAAAGAAATCGAATCTCAAAATAAGCGTGATTAATGTCGTATTCCATTGGTTTCACTCGGGGATCCACTCATTCTGTAGTCCAATGGAACAAGAAAACTGCTTCTGATTGAATCCACAAGAGTATTGGTGAAATGCCAAAAAATAATCTACGGCAGCCGTCAGTTGACTTGAAACTCACTCCTCAGAATCACCAGAAGAGTATTTTTTGTGCCAATGGAACAGTTTCAGAAGCGATTTTTTCGATTCCGGACTCTCCCGGACGCTTCTTTTTGCCCAATAGAAAACGACATAACTTTTTGAACAGCCCCCCACGACCATATGTGCTGGCTGTCATCTTATCAGTTGATTGTCAGTTTTTTTCCACCCGACCAAAACACCCCATAGAAAACAAAGAACTTTCAAGTTTCAATTTCAAGGCGCAGGTTTCTACAAACTTTAGGAGTGCAGTCGCTTTTAGTTCTCGGATTTATTCATCACTCGCCAGTCGCCACTCCAAAATAATACCTAATCGAAAAAATCAATTGCTCGCGAGTGTAATTTGTTTCATTGCAAAATTCGACCAACCGATTTCACAGTATTAAAAGAACAAAATTCAAATTTATTGAAATAAACAAACTAAATAATTTCTCAAACACAACAAATTATGCAAAAGTCGTAAAATAGCGAAAGATTGTCCTCTGTTTTCTCTTTCTTTTACCCTTTAAACTTGACACTGGAAAAAAGCAAAAAGTTCCACAAGAACGATAGAAGCGAAAAAATCGATTCTGCTGACAAAAATATTCGTGTACAATGACGGAACGTCAACCTCTTTTACAGCTGCAAGAGCAATCAGACAATGAACAAGGACGAATCGTAGCACGCCCGGATTTGCGTAACTCCCCCGACAATGGCCTTGTCGACGTTCAAAGTGACCAAAGTCTCGACTCGGTGGAAAAGCAAAACAAATTGGACTACCAGCCGTCGGCGCATCGAGAGCTACAACATCCCACCTCAAACGTAGACACTCTGGTGCATTTGTTGAAGGGTAATATTGGAACGGGTATATTGGCAATGCCCGATGCGTTCAAGAACGCTGGTCTGTATATTGGATTGGTGGGAACGCTGCTAATGGGAGCGATTTGCACACACTGCATGCATATGTTGGTAAAGTGTTCGCACGAGCTATGCCAACGTTTGCAGGTTCCTGCGTTGAGCTTCTCCGAAGTAGCCATGGCCAGTTTTGAAACAGGACCACTAGCTCTGAGGCGGTACTCGAGTGTTGCGACTAAAGCTATAACAGCGTTCCTTTGTGTCACACAATTCGGTTTCTGCTGTGTGTATTTTTTATTTGTGGCTCTAAATATACAAGAAGTCGTCGCACATTACTTTTTAAAACTTGACGTTCGGATATACCTCATGATCATGCTAATTCCGATGATTCTCATTAACATGGTTAAGAGTTTGAAGTTCCTCACGCCGATGTCGTTATTTGCTTCGATACTCACTGTCACTGGCCTGGGAATTACTTTCTATTACATGCTGGACGATTTGCCTCGTGCTGATACCGTGAAACCGGTGGCGTCTTGGGCTACTCTGCCACTGTACTTTGGAACCGCCATTTATGCTTTCGAGGGAATTGGCGTCGTGCTGCCGCTGGAGAACAACATGAAAAATCCGGAAGACTTTGGCGGAGTGACCGGCGTTTTGAACACTGGAATGGTGATCGTTGCTTGTGCTTACACAGCCGTTGGATTCTTTGGCTATCTCAAGTATGGCGACGACGTCCAGGGAAGTATCACACTCAATCTGCCTCCCGACGAGATTCTCTCGCAGCTAGTGCGGCTGGCTATGGCTGTTGCCATATTCTTCTCGTACACCCTGCAGTTTTACGTGCCTGTCAATATTCTAGAGCCTGTGGTGCGCGGCCACTTTGAAACCGAACGAGCTAAGGAACTCTCCAGCACTGTACTACGGATTGTGATGGTTACCTTCACATTTGTCCTGGCCGCATGCATTCCAAACCTCGGGCCGATTATATCACTAGTTGGCGCTGTCAGCAGCTCAATGGTAGCTCTCATTGCACCACCTATCATTGAAATGATCACCTTCTGGCCCGTGGGCTATGGCCGTTACAACTGGATGCTCTGCAAGGACATTGCCATATTGATCTTCGGACTATTAGGCTTTGTGTTCGGCACGTATGCAAGTGTAGCACAAATTTTAAACCCGGGTGTTAATAATAATTAAGTTAGTTACAATCACCATGTGTGTGTACAAATTGCTTTTGTATAAAAAACACCGTGATTGCACTGGGAAAAGAATGCAAACATATTTCTCCTCACATCAGTAAAATGATAAATAGCGGAGTGCATGCACCGCCAGAGCTCAACTTAAGTTAATTTAATTTTATTTACTTGTTTTCAAAAATTCTTAATACATAATGTATGTATAAATGTAACAGTATATTAGTTGTTATCAACTGCCGCTGGTGCTTGTAATCATTTTTGTTGCTAATAATTTTCTGTGATTTATTTAGGTGGTATGGGTGCCTAGTTAATTGCCAAAAATGTAAACACAAATTCCATTTATACAGTAAAAAAAAACAGTTAAAAGAGTGCTAACCATTCCCTCTTTCCTCAAGATGAAACCAATCTTGATTTAGACAAATTTTTCGAGTATGTAACTATTGTGTTCTTCTTTAAGATGTATATTTATAATCTGTTTAAGTACAACTCCATTGTGTAACGTTTGACAATAACTATGTGTGCTATTTAGAGAAAGGCGAATTTATTTTTTTAATTTATCGTATGCTCGGTGACACACACCGCACAAATTGACAATAAATAGATTTTAGGGCAAAGAGATAACTATTATACCATGTTCCCACCAACGTGATTTAGCTAAATCCACTTGATTTAGCTAAATCATCTCTTAAATTACGTGATTTACCATACATTTTCGTGATTACTAATTACGTGATTTAGACGTGTTTAATTTTTAATTACGTATCTGCCATCGCAAATCCACACAAAATAAAATCGAACATACCTGCAGCGGTTTCAATCCAATTCAATGTTATTCAACAAACAAAAAAAAACAACACAAATGTCAAAAATATTATCCCAAATTCAATTTTCTTCGTGTTTCGGTGTATTTTGGTATTTTTATTAAGTATACAACAATCATAAACTGTTTTATTTTTTGGCAGAGGTGTGATAACAAAAGAAAAACAACGAAAAAAAAAACTCCCCTCTCCGAAGTGGACGAATTCTTTCTGCTGGATGTCAAACTAAATCACGTAAAATTCGGTGGAGACGCCTTTCGTGATTTATAAATCATATGAGCTAAATCACGTTGGTGGGAACATGGTATTAGTTCGTATATATTCATAATTATGTTCACATAATTTATGATGGTGTTGATTTGAAATTAAACAAATAAAATGTATTTATCTATACTTGTTAAATATCTGTACAATCTTTAATAAAAAAATTTAAATAAAAATATATACTACAACTATAAGAATAAACGAATAAAATGGACAGATTATTTTTCTGTTGGAAATTGGTCTCGTCTCGATCTTGGATGGATGATGTAATACCCCTTTGTAATCATATTCATAGTGTATGTGCGAATTTTGAGGGCATTGTGTTGTGGACGCTTTACTTACTTCGGTGGATCTTTTCCATTAGTTGCTTGCGATTATGACTCATGAGTAAGTTGCTAAGATAAGGGGCTTATGTGTATAAACTGTGAAGCTAAACGAGTTGAGTGGAAGGTAAGAATGTAGTTACGTTGCCATAAATGCGCAAACAGAGCAATGGGAGCTGCCCATAAAGTACAGAATGAAATTGTTAATGCTATTCAGACAAAAGCATTGACGGTTTTTGGCAGAGACAAACCAATAAGCTTCTACTTCTAGGCCAGTAACGGAAAATCGGTCAAAGTTGGTGGTCTCAGTATGGTTTGTCTTTGGTTTTTGCAATAGAAACGGATGCGGAGCTAATCACCAGATATCTTCCAATATTTGTGTATGTACATAGGACGTTCGTTTTTTTTTTTAGGGAAAAAATACTAAGCAGACTTTTGATGTGGAGTTTTTCGCTCGTGAAAGACCATTTCATATTTGTTTAATGTTACTATGATAACATTTTATAGGTACACACATTTTTAAAAATGATTTTTCAGGTAAAAGGTCCGTCAAACAGTTCACTGTTCGAATAGCATTCCATGTTCTGTTATCGTTCTAATAAAGTGCTATTGAGCGATGGAAAACTTAACTTGCTTTTGAAGCTCAAGGCTTAGATACGAGGGGTGTTTGATAAATCAGTAACTTTTTGGATAACAAACCTTTTTTTTTGTCAAAAGTTTTTTTAGTTCTCAACATAAAATCTTAGTTTAGCTCGACACACTTAGGCCAGCGTTTTTCCAATTTTTTGTTATTCCCTCCGAATAATAGGTTTTCTCAAAACTGTCATTTGTTTCAATGATGAACTCTTCATTGGACCTAAATCTCTTACCGCCCAGCATTTTTTTTTTAGGTTTGGAAACAGGAAATAGTCGTAAGGGGCCAAATCTGGAGATTATGCTGGATGGGGTGGCAGCTCATAGCGTAATTTGTGGAATTTTGCCATGCTGATGCTGACGTCACACGTGTGCACCCGGGCATTGTCTTGATGAAACAGCATTTTTTTCAGTCAGTTCAGTATCAAATCTATCCAAAAGCTCTGAATAATAGACGCCGGTGATCGTTTTACCCTTCTCGAGGTAATAGATGTAAATGATACCGCGTGCATCCCAAAATACTGTGGCCATAACCTTGTTGGCAGAAACACCCCCTTTAGCCATATTTGGCGAACGTTCGGCTGTGGAACCCCACTGTTTTGATTGTTCCTTGGTCTCTGGTGTGTTGTGGTGGAACCATATTTCGTCAATGGCTACGAAACGGCGCAAAAACTCCTCGGGATTACGGCTTACCATCGTCAAACAATCCTTGGTCACTTGGTTGCGTTTATGGTCGATTGCGAGCAATCGCGGCACCCATCGCGTGGATAGCTTTCTCAGGTCCAAATATTCATGTAAAATATGATGTACCCGCTCATTTGAGATGCCTGATGCCTCATTCATCTCACGAATTTGAACTCTCCGATTGTCCAATATCATTCCATGGATTTTATCCACGATTTCTGACGTATCGACCTCTTTGGGGCGTCCTGAACGGTCGACGTCATTTGTGCTGGTACGACCACAACGGAACTCAGTAAACCACTTTTTAACCATTGAAATTGATGGTGCAGATACCCCATAGTATTTATCAAGCCTTTCCTTGGTTTCGGTGATTGTTTCTTTACGTAAAAATAATGCTTAATCGAAATTCACTTTTTTCCAATTTTATTAAAATTGTGGAGGTTTATTGCTTTAAATCAAACACAAAAGTAATGTCGTTTTCGATTTGCCACAAAAATCAATTTTTTTTTTGATCGAGATTGCTTTTTAATGTTCGATTTGCCACAAAAATCAATCGTTTTTTTGATCTCAGATCACTTTTGAGAAATCTCAATTTTTCCTCAGATTTTACACATACTTTCACTAACACCAATGTTTATGACACACAGCGTCGGTTACGAATTGTTTATTGTTGGAAGTATTGCTTTTTTAACTGAATTATTTATTTAACGCGTATGGGATTGAGTTTTTATATTAAATGATTTCGAAATGCAGTGCTATAAATGTGTGAAAATCACTTGAAATGGATTTCGAGTGCAAGTGCAAATATGTTTTTTTTTGCCGCCAACTCAATACACACACATACCAATATAATTCAGATTTCATGTTCGATTTGCCAGCAGAAATCTGAAATCTCAGATCAAAATCTGAAAAGCCAAATCGAAAACGACATAAATGACGCCGGCTACTCAAAATTTAACAGTAGTCTAATAAGAGAGGACAGGTTGACGATAGTAAAATAAAAATTTACAGTCACTGAGCAAAAAATTCAAAAAGTCACTGACTTACCAAACTGCCCTCGTATCTTTACGCAAGATCACTTGGTTTGAAAAAAACAGTACCTACTCTGCAAGCTGTCATCGTGTGCAATAAATAAGGATGCGCCCTAAAATGTAAGCAAGATTTGAATTTTTAAGCGGTAAGGTGCTCCCACAAAAAAAAAAAAGAAGCTGTTTTCATTATTGATCAATATTTTAAAATAGTTCATGTTTCTATGTAGCGACCCCTAGATGTAGGTATGCAAACTGGTAAACTTGTCAACCAACCACTAAATATTGGAGACAAAGGAGCTCCTCAGTATCAATCGGAGGAGTAATACAAACACATGCATACAGGCGGAACCCCTTTCTGCAGTTCTTTCCGCATTGACAGACGGTTGATATATAATTCCACAGACCCAAAACAAAACGACCAAGGAAAACAATTAACTGATAGGCGCTGAAAAAAATTCCATTACATTTTATGTTTTGATTTCTCATTCGTAAGAATACTGCAGTTAAATTCTTCACTTGATGTGTGGCTGTGAAATAACATTACAAATCCACACTAATCGGAGTCTGTTTCTGCTCCAGTTAGTCTCTGGTTTCAGCCTCGAATTCGGATCCGATAATAGTTTTCCGTTCGTGGAAATTTTTTTGGAATTTTCTTTCGTTGAATCAGCGCCGTATCGCTCCCAGTCAGTGTTCATTGTTTTAAAGAAATTTGATTGCAGCTATAAACCCAGTTTTAGGTGTCTGGTATTTAGCACCTTCAGCATATACCTACCAATCATGATCATCTTCGAAACGTCAGTTTCATGTTGTCAGTTAGAGGATTACGTAATCTTTTTTATTAGAGATTTAGAATAGGTAGGTACGCCCTCTTTTTATTTGAACAACTTTGTAGAAGTCATGATTCATGAATGCGTTTGACTCCCAGCCGTCTATCAATACCTATATTTGTATGTATTTATATGCAGCATTTTATTGAGCATTTCCCTTGAAATATCAATCCCACGACATTGACCTTAGAGTGAACTCTATATAAAATAAGATTAGCAGAACACATGTTGGTGATAAAATTGCAGCATGTTTTGTTACTTTATTGTTTACACAACGCATCAGTTTGAGATTGATACAATCATATGTCTTATTGTGCTTGAAGATCGTGCGTGGGAAAAGGTGCAATCGTTTGGGCATAAGCGGCGAATATCTATTAAGAAAAACGTCATAAGAGCTCAGTAGTAAATACATTTTAATTTCGTAAAGGGTTGGGCCCGTTTGTTTTGGCAAAAGCATTAGCGATTTGCTATTGCTATTTCTCCCCAATATTACATAACCTAATTGTTTATACCAACGGGCGACTCATTTGAATATGTATACAACATCCAATCGCCACACAAACCATTACAATTGACATTCTTTTGTTGACATGACAATATTTCTTACTTGCTTACTTACTTACTTAAGGTGGCGCTACAGTCCGGGATGGAACTGGGCCTCAACCAACAAGCGTTTCCAGCCAACACGATCTTTGGCCAGCTGTCTCCAGTTTCGCACGCTAAGTTGGTTAAGGTCCCTATAACCTATATTGATTAAATGGATATCTTCCTATCTTGAAAACCGATATTACAGCGTTCGCTTTAGGTCCGCATATTCATTTTCTTTCTTAGCAACATCTGGTGTCCCTCAAGGCAGCCATTTAGGTCCCCTTCTCTTCATCCTAACGGTAAATGATCTTGAGAAGGTCATCAAACACTCATCTCTCTCTCTCTACGCAGATTATGCTAAAATCTTCAAAACCATCTCTTCACCTCAAGACTCTTGCCTCCTTCAAGAAGACCTTGACAGTTTTTCGACCTGGTGTCTCAAAAACTGCTTAGAACTCAACATCAACACGCAAGCGCAACAAGTCCCCTCTCCGACGCTACCTTCTCCATGGTCAACAAATTTCTCTCGTTCATTCTCTTCGCGGCCAACTGATCACTCGGCTTTGTTAAACGTTGGTCTAAAGAATTCTCCGACCCTTACGTGACTAGTTCTCTCTACATCTCTTTAGTTCGCCCCCTCCTTGAATACGCTAGTCAAGTGTGGTCTCCTTTTCATAGAATTCGTGTAGACAGAATTGAGAACGTCCAACGTCCAACGCAGTCGTTGGACCTTCACTCTTCTGGCTAGGTCGATGTCGCTATACAGCCCGTGTAGTTCGGCGTTGTATCTCCTCCTCCAAAAAAGGGAACCGAAAGTTACTAGAAGAATTTTCCTCTTCGTTTAATCTCAGTGCTGGTGTCAACGCTATATCTGTCTATAGAGACATTCTGTCCAAGACTTCGGTGTTGGGTGTCCTTTCTTGATGACGGCACATACTTTGTCTTGCCCTCATTGACCGCCAAGCCCATTTTCTCCGCTTCCGTCTCAATGCTCACGAATGCTCTGGTGTTTAGGTTTTAGTTTTGAACTATTCTTTCAAGAACGATGTTGAAGTAGCCACATGACATCGCATCGCCTTGTCTTAATCTTTAGACAATATTTCCAAGCCATCTAAAATTGCTAAAAAAAAAACCACGAAAACTACATAAAACGCTTTATCTTTTCAATTTAATAATTTTTATTAAAAATTTGTCATTTTTGTTTTCTTTTAATAATAATCATAATAATATTTTAATAAATAAAAGTGATAATTTTATTAATTAGCTTTATTTTTGTTTTTCAGTTTGCTTTATGACGTTAGCTCATTTTATCGCGCGATATTGTTTTCTGTTTAGTTTCTACAATAAATTTAATGCTTTTCTTGGTTTTAGTTTTATTTATTTTATAATATATTCATATGTAAATAATTATAGCTTAGGCGTTTCGGTTTTTTATTTTAATTTCTTGCTTTTTGGTTTCACTTGCTGCTTTTTTTTTTGGTTTTGTTTAAATATATGTAAGTTAAATAAATTTGCAAATTGTCTTTTATTATTCATAGTTTTAAATTGTTTTCTTTCCATTTTTTATTATTGTTGTAAATAACAATAGGTTTGTTTATTTTATTTATATATACCACATTCATATATATTTTTTTTAACGTTTTTTGTTCTTATTAATCAGCCGTTTAGTGTATAATGGAATGGCACATTTTGCACTAAGCGCGTATTTTGTTTTTTTTTTATTCTTTTCTGAAAAAAAAACATGATTTTAAAGAAAAACAATTTTTAATTTAAATTTGTGCTTGCTTTTATTATTGTTAACAGGGCAACAAGTAATGTATAAAAATGAATAACTGCATATCGTGAGGATAAAAAAAAACTCGTACATTTTGTGTTCCTAGTGTTTAAAATCAAACAAGAAACACAAGTTTTATTAATCGAATCAATGAATGCATTTGAATTATACGAATTGATTCAATTTATTACGGTTGTTTATTTTTGGTTTGATGTTTCTCTTTAAAATAATTATTGTAATATTGCTAGCTATCAAGAATGCCTGTTCAGTTTGAGTAAGAAAAAGACGCTGAATGTGAAAAAGTTGTGAATATTATTATTATTTTTTTTTGTCTTTCTTTTTTTAGTAATTTACATTTAGATAAAAAAAGTAAAGGACGACGACATATTAGATATCTTTTCTTTATACAATATGATAACAATATTTACATGAGGAATTTTTATTTATAATATTAATGTATATTTTACTGTATTTGTTTTTTTGTATGTAGCTATCAAAGCAAGCAGTTTGGTTTATTAAATAAAAATATTATCTCTTCTTCTCCTTTTGCCAATAAAATTTTATTATGTGCCGAAATATTCAACGGATTTGGTTTGCTTTGAGGTTTTTTTTTAACAGAAACAATTGAAGTGAAACAAGTATTATAGAAAACAAAAAAGAACATAATCATGTAGAAATGATATAACAATTCAATATGATTTAATCGGTTACTACTTTCGTATGCAGGCACTGTATAACACTATTGTATTTTTTTATTTATTTATTATTCTTACGATTACCTAAATTATTATTTGCTTATTGCAAGTTAACAGGTTGTTTTAATAATTAAACTCTCTTCAACAATTGATGTTAGGGTAAATTTGTCTAGGTAGAAATAATTTAACTAAAAAGCAATGATATGTCCCATTGGGAAACTAGGTATTTGATGTTTCTTAGATATGAGTGATATATAAGTTGAATGTTGAAGTTTTCTTTTTTTTTTTTGCACCAAAGCCTTTCGAGGATAACCCTTAAATATAGTTTCAGTTTGTGTTTATGTTAGTAATTTATTTGTTTAATCAATTAATCATACAAGTCACATTTAAATTGGAAGAAAGAAGCAAATTTTCGTTTTGAAAATTAAAAATTTTAAGCCACGAATTTTTGAAAGCGGTGGGGAAATATTTTACCAAGGTTCTCAAAGCTTGACATTTCAAATACTTATGGATTTCAAGACTCCTCGGAACTAGACGGAAATTAATTTAAAATTCACCAATAGTTTTTTTCCCGGACAGTGCGGACAACAACTAGTTCCATTATCAGATTGATTTCTAAATGACAGTTTTACCGAAAATTTTCAGCACCTCGTTGCCCTACAATTCTTGTAAATCAATGAAGGTCCCTAAAACTAGACGTAGTATTTATAGCCCCAAACACAAATGCTTTCAGCAATTAATTTTAGACACAATTTGAACTTTGACTTGACTCAATTACTTGGTAAAGATTAGACGCAATCGCACTCAAAACAAAATCACAATCACAAAGCGAATTGGCGAAGTAACGAGTGACCATACATATACCCAAGAAAATTTCTTCTGGAATGTACTGATAAATGTGTGAACTCAACAAAATTGATAGATAAACTAATTGTTGCCCCCAAGTTGTAATTTGTTGTAAATGAGAATGCAAAAATGTACTACGACATAATAGGTCTGTTCCTTTACTTTTTTATCTTACGAATTTTTACAAATTCTTACGAATTTTTACTCAATGCCGTTCCTTAACTCGAGCGTCGTCGAGAGAGCAAGATATTACCCCTCCACTGAGATTCTTACGAATTTTTACTCAACAAAGTTCTTGGTGTAAGAAATTTGAAGGGCTGTCAGTCACCAAACAATTAACAGCTGATTTGAAATTTGTTGTAATATTTGACAATCGATTGAATTTGTTTTGATTTCTTGCGTTTAAAATAGTATCAACAGGTGGCAAAATAAATATTGAATGTTCTCCCCGAACATTCCATCGTATTGAAAATATTCGTTACCACTACAATTTATTGAATTATTTATCTGTCATATCTGTCATTTCTCATAGTCTACTACAAAAGCGTTCCCTAACCTTTTCGTAAGTGTCTCTCTCTGTGAGAGAATTTATCCCCACCACTGTCATTTTAATTGTCTTTTCCATTCTTACTACAAAATTAAGGGAACAGATATTTCCATTGTCGATTAAAACATCCTGTTATTTAGACAGTTGAGTTGCTCAAACTGTGAAGACTTTATAACGTGTCTTCGTACTTTTAAATTATCTGAACTTAAAGATTATTGGTATCGCGGAATTTCTCTTGACCTTTTAAATTTGACAGTTTGTAATGTGCGAAATGTTTGTTTTGAAATATCTGCTTTGAAGATAAAATAATGTAAACAAAAGTTGTGGGATTCACATGTTATGACGTTTCAATCAGCTGTGAAACACTGGTCGTTAAACTTCGGTGCCAACTTTTGTGGTTACAAATTTAGATCCTATTAATTAGCAAACAAAATGAATTTAGTGCATTTCAAAATAACATTAGCGCATCAATTAATTGTGGAAAATGATTTAAAGTTGTGAGTTGTAACATTTGTTCGGTCAGCTATTTTGCTGAATATTGCAGAATGTGTTTTTGTTCCAACAACCCAATGATTGGAAGTCGTTTTCGTGGTGTTTTCGTGGAAAACGAGTGCAAACGACAAACGAGTGCAGCCGAATTGTGAAGAATTAGGTGAAATGAATATTCGCAAACGACTCGTTTTAAAAACTGAAATTTAAATGGGAAAACATTTGTTTTCGATGAAGTTTTCGTGTGTTTTGCCGAAAACTCGGTTTTGGGCTCGGTGTGAAAAGCATATTACCAATGCCAAATGTCACGGCGCTCGGGTGAAGCGGGTCTTTCTCATCTAGTACATTATCTGCTAGAGACTAACTGCCTAAACACAATCCGCGATACTAGTAATCGGTTTTATGTGGTAATCGATTGGGCGCTCTCAGAGCACTTTTTTTGCTCTCAGAGCAATTTTTATGTTCGTTTGGTACAGGAAAAAGCAATCTTTTTCAGATTTCAGGGCACTTTTGCGAATCTAGATATTTTCTCAGATTTACCAATACAAGTGCGTTTGAGTTTGACAACTGATGGAGTTTGTTTACTTTTTTAGTGAATTTTTTCTCCAGCAAAGAAAGGCATTGCATTGAAATCAGATTCCAGATTTCGTGTGGCTAATCGAACATAAAACTTGCTCTTGCTCTTTTTTGTGTTGATATTCGTGCGATTTGAATATGTGTAGTCTTCGACACTTTTCTAAGCGATTTCCATTCACTGGTTAAATTTTGTATTAAAACATTAGAAATATTTGTCCCGATTGATTTCTAAATATTTATATATAAATAATTTACAAAAATAGATTCACTCGATGCAATGCCTTTCTTTGCTGGAGAAAAAATTCACTAAAAAAGTAAACAAACTCCATCAGTTGTCAAACTCAAACGCACTTGTATTGGTAAATCTGAGAAAATATCTAGATTCGCAAAAGTGCCCTGAAATCTGAAAAAGATTGCTTTTTCCTGTACCAAACGAACATAAAAATTGCTCTGAGAGCAAAAAAAGTGCTCTGAGAGCGCCCAATCGATTACCACATAAAACCGATTACTGTCCAGGCAACAATTTTCGAACTCACGATAGCAACATTTTCCACACGAAATTGCACATTGCAATCTTCCACCTGCGTCTCCTAAATTTGAAGTAGGTACATTGAACAATATTTAAAATGATAGCAGCTGAACAAACAACCGATAATTATTACGATTGATTTTGTGACTGAAAGTTAAAAGTTGGCCAATAAGTAGATACCACAGCCGCTACTACACAGTGCGTTGTGTCCACGTTATAATTATGTAATTGTGTTTTTTTTTAATTTTGACAGTGCTACAGCGGCCTCAGCCTCATTGTGTTTGGGCAGTTAGTGGTTTTTGGAATGCTGCGAAGTTCTCGACTCGGCAAAACAAACGCGAAAAGCCGAATTGTGAAGAATTAGGTGAAATGATTATTCGTTTATTAAATAATGGTTCTGTGCAGAAAAACATACTTGTTTACTATTTCCACCAACTTTAGCTTTTGACATAACCCCAACCAGTTCCAACTTCAGCTGTAGGGAAACGCAACTAAAGTCAATTTTATCATTTTGAATGTCAGAAGATTATCTATCAAAAGATAATTATTTGATCCCAATTGTTGTCAGGACGTTATCTTTGAGGTTTGCAAAAGGCAAACAGAAATGGTAGATTTTAGCTGGAAGAATAAGAATCAATAGAAATCATAACTGTTTATCTATAGAGACATTTTTTTTTTAAATAAACCTCTGCAACTCAATTTAACAGTCGTATTATCAATAAATCTACAATAATTAGCAGATTGAGGTTCTGTTTTTTTTTCCATGAATTATACATTATTGTCCTTAACATTTAACTTCTTTTTACACGCTAAAATAAAAAAAAATTGCGAAATCATAATTATACTAAAAACCAATGAGATGTTTTGCGGAAATATTTAAGGAATGATTGATTGATATGTGTTGTATGAAAAAACTTTGAATTTGATGATTGATTTGATTGAACAAAAACAAAACAAAACGATTGTTTTCAATAAAAGAAATTTAATATAACTTTAATTTAGTTCTTAAATTAAACTTACAACTAATCAGCCGATTTTTGTTGTTTCCTTTTAACAAAATCAAATACTATTGCCTTAGAAAAATTTGATAAATATTATGAGCATATTTTTTATTCTATGTAATTATACTAAAAATAAAATTACTGTCGTTTCGTTAAAATGAAAATTATAAATAAAACTAACTGCGCCGTCTGCTTCTGCTATCGTATAGTGAACTTGTTTTTCATACTCCTGATCGGAACTAATAATACAATAATATATCGCTTCTTTTTACAATAATTACAATTGTTTTCCTATTTGAAGTAAATAACGATTACTTTCTTATTTGGTTTTAAAGTTTAAAATTTAAAATTAATCTCGGCCCTGTAATGTTACACTAAACTTAAAAATAAAGCGTTCACTATCATTCTCCGTTTTACATCTTTTTTTTGTATTTTTGATTTAAATCTATTTTTAATTTTTGCTTTTAATTGTTTCAGTACCTAAAATCGCATTCATATGTGTTGAAATGTATGAAAACAAACCACTACATTGGGTTTTTGTAATAAGTGTGTTTTCTTCGAAAAAGGAAAATTAGAAATAAACCTTAATTTAAGGGTGATGGGAATGTTCGATTAGAAAAAGTAACGTCTATTATAATAAAACTTAGTTTAAAGAAAACTTATGGTGAACTTAACGTACTTAACTAATTATTTTTGACAAACTAGAAAATAGGAATTCTTGGTATTTTTTTTTTAATAATTAATTTTTCTTTGTTTTTTTTTTTTCTTTAATTTAAAGTAGCAGTGGTAATTTTTTATAACTTTTTCTCTTGTTTGTTTGCATTTAAATATAAAATCTAAATTTTTACTTATTAAATTTGCTCTTTGTTGTTTTTTATGCTTATGGTTTTGAGAAGTTAATGAGTTTATTTTGGTTTTAATTTATTTTTTGTTGGTTGAATTTCAGATTGGTTGTTGCTGTTTGCTGGTTGATTTTTATGGTAATCACATGGATCATACTTGATCTATTTCGTCCAATGATTCAAGTTTTGCGATTGGTGCAAAAACTGTTGTCCAATTTTCTGGATCATCCATTGTTTGGTTAAACGATGAATATTTTGAGCACCTGAAAATGGTTACAAAAAAAAAAATCTGTCATGTTTCCTATACTGTGAGAAATCTTTGAATGTAATAAAAATCACATGAACCTCGTGACGTTTGTCAGAATGACAGCCCGGAATGAAAAAAATTTTAATAATGACACATTAACAGTGAGGACGTTTAAGTCTCGGATTTAGTAGATAAGTCTCACAGCTGGCTGACTTGATGTATCTAAGTTTTTATTGGATTAGATCCGTCACATGAACATCTTTTTCATTTGACGTTTACGGAGTTTAGTCGACAACTATACACGAAATTCGTAAAGTTGACAGATTGCATATGTTGCCGATGTAGAAGTGACTTTAGTGACCAATCTGGTTTTTGCGTTCAGGCTACAGATGCATCAAGTCCAGACTAATCTATGTAGTCGACTTAAATTTTATAAATTTGCGAAAATAGAAAGGTATGCATCTGTCAAACTGTTGTTTGCCGGTTGTATCTAAATTAGTTTCGCTTTGAAGCATAAGAAAATAAGCGGCAGCGAGCTTTAGCAATTCTTTAGGATTGTGTATTGACCTGCAGAGCTCAAAGACGTAACGCCATTTCTTTTCTTTTTTCTTGCTATTCATTGTCATTGTGACATATGTGTGAAGTGCTCAAAGTAATGTCTTAAGCAAAGTTTTTATGTTCCAATTAACATTCACAGCAATAATCGCTTGCTTGTTAACTTTTACAAAAGAGATTCTTTTAGGTGTCATTCGAAATTCAAATACCTAAAGCACGGGCTACACACTTGATTACAAAGTCGAACTTTACTCCGCTGCTTAAACTGACATCTCGGCAGCCAATCTTTATAAAACTTTCCCAATACGACAAAAGTTATATCTCAATTACCTGAACAAACTCTTGTCAGTTCCGGTTGGCGGCGCCGCACTTTCGGGCTGCGAAACAGATCTCTGCACATTGGTTCGTTGTGTTGATGATGAGACTGATGATGATGCCTGTAAATGAGATGACGGTTGTGGTTGCAGCTGATGTTGCAGTTGCATCTGTTGCTGCTGCTGTTGTAGTTGAAGTTGAGTTACTGTTGTCTGAGGTTTATCAGTTGTGATTGCTGCACATAAATCAAATGAGAAATCACTTTCGGACGGCTGATAGGATGTTGCGATTTGTTGTTTGCAAGCCAACAGCTGCTGCTGATGTTGCAGCTGCTGTTGCTGTTCCAATTGATGTTGCAATTGCTGTTGATGTAGCGTCAGTTGCATCTGCTGTTGCTGATGCAGAATGTCGAGGATCGTTCGAATGTCTTTATGCAAATTTGTTTCTAATGTATCGATACGTTGCGTTAATTCGCCTATTTGTGTTTTGATTGAGCTGTCCAACAAACAAACAAGTTTAGCAAACATTTAGAATAAATTGACATTTTGTTTTCTCACCTAATTTCTGATGTCTTCATACAATGATGACAAGTGGAATGTGATGATTGCTCCGCACCATGAGCACTACCTGCAGCACTGCCGGAGCTTTCGGTGCGCATTTGAAGCTTGACTCTGCTACAAGGTTGTGGCTCTTTTTGGCCACAACAACAGGTATTAGTTGCAGTCGCGCAGAGTGTAATGGCTTCGTTTTCTTGAAGTTCATCGGGTATTATTTCACCCAAGGGAATGTTCATACCAGTCGCTGATGGCTGATGATGACGGCGTCGATGTCCTAAAAGAGGATCATATGATTCATTGCCTCCACCAGGCACAGTTCCACCTCCTCCTCCGCCGCCGCCAGTACCACCACCCCCATTGTCAACGCCACCACCCAGGTTTCCAACAATACTGCTACGGGCTCTGTGCGCATTTTGTTGACTTTCTGTTGGTGAGGTTGCTATACATGCATTAAAAAAAATCAAGAGCATCGTTAATAAATCAGATCTTAGCTGATCATCAAGTTTTGCACATCAAAGACAAACAGTTAATTTCTAAGGCAGGAAATGGAAAAATAATAATCTCTACACGATAGAGTGTCACAGGACATTTAAACTCGGCAAGCAAATTAAAGTCTACTAGAACATTTTCATTTTTAAGCCAGCAATTCAACAGTTTCTCGATGAACGGAACTATGTTTGTAAACCCAAGGGAACCTGTTCAAAAAATTTAAATAAAAATCCACTCCAATGAAAAATTCTAAGCCTGGGTCGGCATTCTGTAAGGCGAAACGTAAAAACGCTTTCGTGTGCACGAAGAAATTTGCTTGTATAAGATATGGCCCATCATTCGTGCGCACGAAAACGTTTGATCGTTTCGCCTTACAAAATCTGGCCCCTGATCTATACAAAATACGTTTTGTTTACGTAGGCTTATGAGTATGTATACAGTGAAAATATATGTCTAAGGGAGCGTCAGCATCATCAATACATTATAGCCCGTAACTTCTCGAATACACGCAACGCTTCACAAACCAATCACGCAATCCAATAACAAAAGTCGTACTCCAACTAGGTACATATTTCTAAATGAAAAGCTTTCTTTAGTCTTTTTTTTGTAGCTGTCATTTTGACATAAATCTTATCCGACCGCAAAACATTTTTAATGCAAACGCATTTTAGATATTTGACTAATTGCTTAGGAAAGAGCGATTCAAACGCGATTTAACAATTGATAAGAACGCATTGGCACTTCACAGAAATCAACTGCATCCAACTTCACGAGGTCTCAAATAAAAGCATAAGAAATAGGTATACTCAACTTTCATCTATCGGGATTCGGGAAGAAGTTCTTCACTGAGTGCTCAATTGGAATTCAACTGCGTTTACTGAATTTTGACACCTCATGTTAACTTTAAAAGAATCATTTTTTTTTAAGAAAATGACGTTTCTCTATTGAGCGCTATGCATTTAGTCCATAAAATTTCTGGTGGACAAAAATGTTCCCTTCACAAACATCAGTTTAGATTTTTCGAAGTTTTCTTGATGACAAAGAGGCCGTCTACACAAAAGAACTACGGTTCGACAAGGTGTGGAAAGGATCACCAATACTCTTTCTGTTCGTCTACATTTAGTTTTCGATTCGATAATGTTTCTATACGTGCTATGGTGGGTTAATTCCACGTGACGATTATTGAAAAAATATCTCCGGATAAAAACTGACAGAAACTTTCAATCACGATTTCAGTTAAAAATTTGCAACTCAACTAAATTGGCTGCTGTCAGACGTCCTTCTTTCCATTTAGAACTAAAAATGCTATTTATCTACTTTCGCCCTAAAATTCAACCGAGAAACTGCAAAATTAGGATTCCAATTCAACACTAACAAAGGAAACACAAACACAGTTCTGTAACCTAGTTAAAATCACACACACACATACACATATACAATATATAGAATTAGTACAAAATACAAACAAAATCAAAAAAACAATATAAGCACCATTTGGAATGCTGAAGACATTTTTTAGTGTTCTCTGATCGTATTGATGATATTGTTGACTTTTTCGTTTGATGTACAGTCCTAAGAAATTTTTAGTTGTTTTGGTTTTACCATTTTTTTGTTACATCAATTTGAATTAGATATGAAATTTTATTAAGTATTTTTTTTTGTCGTTTTGTTTAATAGATGTTTTTTTTGAGGTGTACGATGGTTTTTGTTTAAGTATTTCGAAAAAATGTCGTTTAATTTTTTTTGTGTGTTTTAATTTTAAGGTATTTTGTTTATTATGGATGGTGCAAAAAAGATTTAAAAAAAAATAGTTTGACATATGAGTAGGTACCAAACAATGTATAAACAGTTTGGAGTTGCAAAAATATTTAAGGAACGAAAGAGTAAAAAAAAATAAACAAAATTAGTTTTCTTGTATAATTTCAAGATACAAAAAATTGTACTAGAATACAAAAAAAATCATTTCTTGTTTATATGGAAAATGCTAGTTTACCTGTTCGTGGATAATGTGGTTTACCATTACTCCCTATTGTGATGTCCTTGTCGGTGTCACTGAGAACACCTGGCGACAGCCTCTCGTTGGGATTATCACAAATATTTGCCTTGCAAGGTCTGTTATGAACTCCAGTACTGGAAAGTGGTAAGGCATTTTATTAATCATTTCATGCATGTAAAATATCGTTAGATCTTTGGGAAGGAGTCAAAGCTAGAGGGATAAAAGTTTCTCAGATTTTAAACAAGTTTTACAAGAACACATTTACTAAATGAGATTTTGTTCAGTCCCATTTCAAGTATAATTAAAAAAATAAAATAAATATTAACATTGAAAAGGTAAGAAACATAAATGAAACTTATCAAATCAACAGTATTGAATAAAGTACTTACAGCCTAATTGATCTAGTATCACTAGTACTTCTGTCTCTATCGTGTGGTGCGGCTCTCATGTATCTATGTTTAACCTCTACACCAGCTTGCTCTTCCTGTATGGCGGTGCATTGGTGTGGGTTTGTTTTATACGTTTTTTTTTAAATTAATTTTTTTTTTTATTTTATTAATTTTTTGCCAATTTTTTAAATGTTTGTGTTTTTTTTTTGGGTAGAGACAGTTTTCCAAGCATCCAGATTATTTTTTTGTATATTCATATATATGATTTTTTAAATACATAAAACGAAAGAAAAGAAAAAAAGAAACAACAATAATAACAGTAAACTTTGTATATAGGTCGCAATAGTTAACATTTAGTAATAATATTTATAGTTTTATAATTAAGCTAAAATAAGATTTACAATTTTAAAGCGGATTCACTTGGGTGCTACTCTAGAGATTACTTCTAAAATTTACATGGGCTTACAAAATATCTACGAACAATAAATTGACAGATTTATGTTCACTTAACTGCAAATTGTCTTTCCAAACCAAAATCCAATAGGTGGTGGATGAGAGAACGAAGCACAAAAAACTTTTGAGATGCTATTTCGCAGCCCATTCTGGGTCGATTTAATTAATTCTAGTACATTTCATATTCGAGATGACGTAAAATAGTAGGAACAGGAACCAAATATCTATACTCGAAAACGATCGGAACTACTTTCAGCGTTATTCACTTCCAACGCGAGGAAACTACTCGTAGGAGCCCGAGAGGAGACGAGCAACAAAATATAACAGTCTATAGGTTTGTTTGACGTGGGCCCTAGTGCGCACTGGGTTAACCCTAATGTGTTCGATATAGCACTGAACTCGCCCTGGTACTGAAAACCTGTGTTTGACATGACTTCTAGGGCGCCCTAGTTGTGCACTGAACTGACCCCAGTTATTTTGTCGTGGCAAGAACTCAGTGCTGAGTTGCGCTGTCATTTCGCTTGCTGTTATTCGTTTATTTGAATATCGTAATAAAGATAAATACAATAAATTTGATATTCAAAAGGGAATTGTTTGAAAACAACAACGTTTTGTGGTTATTTTCAAGGAAGTTTCTTCTAAATGATAAGTTTCTAAGACTGCTTTTACCTTCAGGCTATGTATTTATGCTGCGTTTAGAACATCACATATTTCTAACACGAAACATTAAATAAGGGATGCAAAATACTAAATAGCAATGTGACTGAAAGGGAAAGAATTACCTAACACGTGACGCGTATTTGGTCTTGTTTAAGTGGTAGGAATTATGGGAAAGCTCTGCATTTTTTCAGCGATGAATTACGAAATTTTCTTTTTTATAAAATAAAATGGCTTCCAGAAGCGATAAACGGGTAATTATTAAATTATTTCGTATAATTGATGGATGAGTTTTAACTGGCACCAATTGTCACTCTCATTTAACATATTTTAAATGAGAAATAAAAAAAACGTGATTGCAGAAATGCTGTTCACGGGAACTTGTTTTTATTTCCGTTTTTCGTATCTATAATTATGGCTAGAGCATCCATGACAATTAAGGCGTCTGATTTGTGATCGTATTCTTATACAACTTTATTAACATTGACTATGGACAAAAAATGGATCTCTCTGTCCCGTCTCGTGCAAAAAAAATCGTCCGTGATGTTGTATTGTTTTTATTCAAATAAAGACACAGAGGTTTTTCTTTTTATTTCCTAAATTGTTGCTTACGTTCGCTTGTGCAAATTTAAGCTTCGTGTAGTTTTCAGTTTCTTTCTAAGAAAATATTGTGCATTATGTGCGGAAAATGAGGCACGAACAATTTTTACTTGGCTATTGATTTGACAGAAAGAATGTAATAGACTTAAGTTAAACTCATATAGCGTTATTTTTTCTACTCAATTCAGAGCAGATAACGTTGAACTCGATCAGAAAGGAACAATTTGAGAGCGATCTGACTTATTAATGTTGTAGTTCCTAAGTCTTCTACACATTTGTGATCTACATTGGTTCTGATTTAAGGACAGTTTTTTTTAGCTTCGATCTCAGTAAAGCAAAGTAAAGGAGGATTTTAAGCACGCAAATTACAACAACTACGCTAGACTTGACACTTCGAGACTAGCAATAGTTGTTGTAATTGCGTGCCGAAAATCCTACTTTACTTTGCTTTGCTCAGATAGAAGCTCAAAAAAACACGGCTTTAGTAACGAAACACTTTTCAACATCAGCTGTCACTTTAAAACTGTAACATGATCAAAGTACAGTCCACGACGGATATAGGAAAAAACGCATGTGGAAACGCCTTAGAGTTGGTTTTTTGTATAAGTCTTCGTATATAAGGACACCTTGGATATATTAAACAACTTTTTTGGTATTTTAGAGGTTTCTTATATCCGTCGTGGACTGTATTTGTTTTAGTTTCTTAGTATTCTACACATTTTTTTTAGTCTGCATACTTTATTTTTCTGTACCGGAGCATATCTTTGCTCAGACAATTTTTTATGAGCTCATTGAGTGACTGTTTGAAAAAAAGACACAAATTCAGAACGCCGATGTGACTTTTTGACTGAACTACGAAAGAAGAAGAAAGACGTCTATATTTGCGACAATCTTGTAAGAAAATCGGGTTGATAATTCCAAGTTTCTTTTGTAATACTCTTTGATCTTATTTGGAGCCTGGTCAGGGCCGAAGTTTTAGGCCTAACTGATTCTCCGATCGAAGTTTTAAATGAAACGTAAAGGCAAAGTCATAAACTACTACTACCAAATAACCTTTGACTATGAAGGAACGATATTTTAACACTCCCTTTGGCTGTTAAATTTTTGCATTTTTCCCACATCAACATTCGCATTTTTATTCCGTTCAACAAAACTTATTCCTATGCCATCGGCACCATGTAGACTGCTGCTCATATTTCATTCCTCGCATTTCAATTGGTATGCTTTCGTTAAAAACACGCAAAATATGTCACATATTCATGCACATTCCTTGACTTTCGCTCAAAGTGCCTACAGCTTGTGCCCACATATTCGACTACCAATAAATAGGTACCATTTCGACGTTGTCTTCAGAACGAAAACTCACAATTGTCACGCAAGGACAAAGGGTATTATTTATACAGAACAACATAAAACAAAGAATGCTATGCTTCCACAGAAAAAAAAACATACTTATGCAGACACCTATATTTAGTAAGTCATTAAAGGTAGACCCTTACTTTCAACAAGTAAATAGCAATCACTATATCAGAATCTACAGCTATAAAATGGGTCATCAGCTAAACTAGAAAAAAATAACCAACCGTCTAAATACATCAACAGAAACAATAAATAATTTACGATAGCAGAGAATGTCCTTTTTTTTTCAATATATAAATTACAACACTTAATATTATTACTAAACATTTTTTTCTGAGCACAATTCTTTAGAAAATAAATTCAAAATTAACAACAAATCGAATTTATATACTCACATCTCTCATATTGTACGTTATCACTAAATTATTTACAAAACTGTCATAGAACTCCGGATAGAGATCGAGCACATCGAGCATATCCTCCCGATGGATTTTGTGTAAATCACAGTATGTTAGAGCACGCACATTACTATTTGATTTCCCAATTGTCGTGTATATACAGGGATTTTCGCCGAAAATATCGTCCTTTCCTAAAGTTGCGCATAGACACAAAGGAAAAAAAATAACACACATTAATAAATTGTTGAAAAATTCGAGGAACAAAAAAAAAAAACGGATATCCAAACCAAGTAGACTTACCCAATATAACCATGACTACGTCGTCCCGAAGGATTTCTATAGACCCGCGTGCTATAAAATACAATGATGTAAGGACGTCGCCCTTATGTACTAGTGTGTCGCCGGGAGGTGCATGTGTTGTTTTAAACTTAAGTGACAAAGCTCTGAAAAATTACACACATTTTGTTTTTTTTTTGTTGGTTTTTTTCTTTTTGATTTTAGCTGTTTCTGGAAATTTCGTAAATTTAATTTGTTTGTTTCTAGTTTCTGGAGGATAAGTGGATAGGAAGTACATATATTATATGTTAAAGGGACCATACACAAAGTGCTCTTTGCGTCGCATTGCGGAAGGATGATTTTTTGATTTCTCTTTGCCGTTAGAAGATAGAAGTGGAAATTGGATTTGCGCTGAGAATAGAGAGGAATAGTTGGTAAATAATTCGAAAGCTATAATTCGAAATGCAAAATTCAATTTAAACTGTGTCAATACAGGAAGTCCCCAGGAGCTGTAGGATGCTAGCAGTGTATTTGTATGGTAATTCGAATAAATTGAATGTCATGGGGCAATAATCTAAACGCAATTAATCCAATTCCGTGTGTCGTCAATATGGAGATTTGAATGGTGGCTGCTCTTGATTTCGGGGGAGCAGGAAAGCAATGAAGTCATATTTACTGGAGAATATCCTCTTGTTGTGGGGGCTGTCACTGGGAAGCTTTTTCACTTTATGTACACTATGTAGTATCTGGTTTAACTACAAAATTCGTGTAAGCATTAGAAATTGCAAAATCAAATGTAGATCATGGACGCGATTTGACAGAACTAGTTGGTTTTCTGTTGGTCCGTTTTGAGCTATAACTTCTAAAATACTTTGGCTATGACGAAAAGAGCCGTGAATGTGAATTTTATCCCTGGTTCGAATGAAAAAATCTTAAGAATGTACAAAAATTTACGTGAACAATATTTTTTCCTCGCCGAATACTGCGCATTACATCTAAAGTATCTGTCACGAAAAACGCTTTCTACTTGCGTCAAAAATACGAGGAAATTGCGGGAAGCTGATCTAAGTTAAAACTTAGATGACAACTTCCGTAGAACAAAAGAAAGTCGTACCTACATTCTATTCGAATTAAAACAATAAATCAGAATTAAATACGACATGCACAATTATTTTCTCCATTAAAATTTGGTAAAGCAACTCCTCCATGAGACGACAATGACAGCTCCGATTTTTATTTCCCTCCTTCTGTCATTTATTTTATTATTGGCAAAGCTAGGAGAACATAAACTCCATGTTCATCTCAGTTGATTGCCAAGTTGTTTTAATATTGGAAGGAACAAGTGCAACGAACTTTTGACAGTAATTGTCATTTTCCACCGTAATAGAGCATTTCGAAAATTGTCCATAAGACATAGCTATAGAATATAGTTTAAACATAATATGCAAAATGGATCTAGAAACTGCCAGGTGGAGTTCGCGAATCGCTGCTACAAAAGAGAAATTGTGTAACTTGCTCTTTAATATTAAAATCGATATGTATGGCAAGTAAAATTAATTTTAGAGCTAAATTAAGAAAATGTCTGACTTATGTCGAAAATAGACACAACTGGTAAAGACACTTTTGGCATCTCGAGTAAGAAATTATATTCAGCAAGTTGAACAACCAAACTATTACAATGAACGAACAAAATAAAAAGTCCGAATATCTTGTTTTCCGTCCCGTTTGAACACAGTGACATTTATTGCAGAAGCCAACAAGTGTCACAACAAACCAATTGAAATTCCATTTAATTTTAATAGGAAAAGAACTACCAAGCTTTAGCGGTGGTTTTGATAATTATTTTGTTTGTAATTAGTAAGTAGTCGCACGAATCTAGAGTTGACATTTGGGTGATTCCAATTTTCGCCAATTTGAATCAGAAGAGCTGTTACACAATATGTCAATATTATCAGTTGAAAACTTATGACATTTTTGGCATCAATACTATCTGATTTAACTTTGTAATTATTTGGCCCAAATTGTTATTGACATATTCAGAATCGGCTGCTACCAATATCCCGCATTACGTTTTACTATACTGTCATAGAATGTCAAAACTCGTAGTGTAAAAAGCTAGTTTTCTATGTATTTAATTTTGACAGATCGACCCGATACAATAAAGCGACTCCCTTCAGTTTTGTCCTTTAGAGTTTACTATGTAGCGCTATTGGAAAAATTAACTATTTGTTATTACGTTAAGCTAAATGTCATTTGGCGGGAGTTAATCGCCATGAATTATGGAGTTCCACAAATGTTGGTTTATATTTCTGTACATTTTTGTAGGAGCGAAACCCATGATGACATATTCCAATTTCCAAGGTACTATTTTCGTTTAGTGTTGCGCATCTGTCAAAAAAGTGTAAATAGAAAGTCACAATTGTAAACTACGCTACACGTAACTTCTTGACGGTTCCGCTATATTCTGCATATGTTTTGAGTGACCCTTCCTGATCCCACAAGCAAATCCGGAAATAAAATCCTCTCGTAGTTCAATTTGACAAGTGCAGTGATTGAATTAAGCGCTGAATGTACAGTCTGTAAACATTCGAAATATTTTTCATTTGAAGGTTTGGGGCAATGCAATCATTTTGTCGTTTATGATAAATTCATATAAATTATATACGCGCTTCAGGTCCGAATCGAGGAAAAGATCATCTCCGGACTGCAGCAGTGTTTAAAGTTACTACACATCATTGAGGAAACAGCTTTCAGCAACTAGCATAGCGCTTTGGTTAACTAAACCCGTCCGGATTAATCGAAAGTTGCTTCCGAAATACTAATAACATAAAAATGGTGCCGTGAAATAACGCCGAGCGAAATAACGCCGAATTCTAAAATTCGGCGTTATTTCACTTTGTGAAAGCGAAATAACACCGAATTTAAATGTTCGGTCTTATTTCACTTTGCTAAAGTGAAATAAAGCCGAGTCGGCCTTATTTCACTTTGCATTTATAAATACATTCTTAAATTAATATTAATTTTTGAGACAATGGTATATTGCGCAAATTATGAAATGTGTATGGGGGGGCATGCTGCCCCCCTGCAACCCCCCTGCTTGGGTTTACTGTTGGATTACGGGGTGGGTGCGAGGTTTTCTACTTATATTTTTTGTTGAATTTTCAAATTGAGATTTTTAGCCTTCGAGATTTTTGTCATTCGAGATTACGTCATGATCCCCATTTGCTTCGGTTTTATTTCACAGACAATGTTCGGCGTTATTTCACTTTGTTAATGTGAAATAATGCCGAATTCTGAAATTTGGCATTATTTCACTTTGTGAAAGCGCAATAACGCCGAGTTTTCCAATTCGGCGTTATTTCTCTCGGCGTTATTTCACGGCACCCATAAAAATGTTGTCTCAATTGAGCCCACCCGCTCGGTAGAATTTCCGGAATTTTGTAGATTTTTGTAACAGATGAGAGAATGTAGTAGGGGTAGTACGTTTTTTGCACTTACATAAGCACACAAATTAATGCAGGTACATTCTTTGCGCAAAGAAATAAAAGTTTGTTTGGAAATGTGTAATAAGGTTACAAATAGGTGGGACCAACGCGTGAACGCAAATGAATTCCTTCCAGAAGAATGCGCAAAGAATTATTATTTTTAAGATATACACCCAACCTTAAAAAAATAGTTCAGCGTTAAAGAATGAACGAACAGCTTTTCTTATAGAAGGCAAAAATGTGCAACTAACTTCTAGGCTGCTATCCACGGACAGAAAAATATCCTTCAGTGATGTGTATAGTGCCTTGCACTTGTGTTCAACTATAACGTGGCCTTTCCATTGAAATGCATTCCAGCGGACACCCACAACGATTTTATTAATTACTTCCGACAACATTATTAATCACAATAACTTCCCTTCGTGTTATTATAACCTTCACCAGAACACCACTGACCACTCATCATTCATGGAGTTGACAATATAAAAAACAAAACGCAGCAATATTTACATTTTTTTCCAACCCACTACAACTACAAACAGCTAGTTCCTTCTGCGATTGCACTGCAAAAAAATTATCTCTGCAACTTAAACTAATTAAAAAAGGAGAAGACCGAACTCATCCGGGATTCCTCAGTTAATCCATGAAAAGAGCTGTATGAATACATCAACTCATTTGTTCAAAACAATTTTTTTAGCTTTATGAGATGCCAAACAAAGGACAACAAATTTAAATGAGTCCTGATAAGTTTATAGGTAAGTGCATTTTTTACACTCTATCGGCGCGGGGTGAAATGACTTTCCTTTCATCGCTTAAAGATATTTACAGCAATCTATGCATAAATATCAACCTCCACCGATGCGTCTATATGTTATTTATGTATATATGTGGCTAAGCATAAATCCTTGCGCTGCATAATATGCACATCAAACACAACCAACCTATATTCTAAGGGAAAGCAAAAGAATAAGAAATAGATTATAGATTTTTTAGAGATATATTTACAAATGTATGGAAATTTTAGAAAAGATTTTTGCGCTAGAATGTCTGTTCTGATTCAGAGATAATTATTTATTTGTTAAATCATAAGTATTTGGTGAAATAAAAACTAAAAAAAAAAAAAAATAAAAATCAAATGTCAACGGAAAATCAAAGACTACAACAATAAATTCATAGCAAAAAGTATACGTGTTGTAGGAAAACCAAAACAAGAAAAGTAAAGTATATATTTTTTTGTTTAACACTAGGCATATGGACCCATTCTTAAATCGCATTTAATAGTACTATAGACGGGGCAGCAGCAGTATTAAAGCTTTACTTAAGAATAGATGGATACCCTATCATCAAGGCTACCAGATGAAAACCAAAATACAACAAGACAACGGTACAAAGAATATTAAAACAACAGATTTGCGTTTCACATTATTTTCTTCTTTTTTTTTTTTTTAATGTGTTATTCCTTATGTACAGTTTTTTTTTGTTTCAAATATTACCACATGTAGGTACGAGTATATATACAGTATGGAAAAAAGGTCAGAAGCTGAAATAAGTAGTAAGCCTATAGAGAGCTGAGAGTAGCGTGGCGCAGAGCTTTGATCTATTACGTTTTCCGAATTTCAGAGCAGAGGTTCTTTGTTTTCATTTTAAGCAGTTTTCTTCCATTTTGTTTTCGATTTTGAATTTGGATTGGCAGAGCTATAGCTTAGATAAATATTCAGCGCAGTAGACACAAAAAAAGAATACGAAACAAAACTACACATCCTTTGTACAAAAAAGTAAAAAAAAAAAAAAAAAAAACATTTACAAGGCGGAACGCGGCGATGAAAGTACAAGCATTTCATTGAGCTGCGCGCTATTACATTTATCTATAACTGACAGGTAATATATTCGTTAATCCTCTACACACATAAAATATATTTAATCATCCATTCATCATTAACTGGGGGGAGGGGGTAGTCACAGTGACAGATAATACACAGTTGGGGAGAGTAAAGCTCAGTGTGATGTCTCTGATCAGAGTTGGACAGTTCCAGTACCAGTGAAAGTACATGGCATTGATATTGTAGTAGATTGAAGTTCTTCAACAAGAAAAAACCGCCACTATCATGGAGACAGCCTATTCCATTGAGAAGTACTTCAACGAATGACAGTATCAGATTGTACGCGAGCGCGCCATCTAGTTGCACTAGTACTCTACAAATCCAAGTCTGCGTTTGTTTTTGTCATTTTTCTTTTGTTGGCGTTGTGTAGATTTCTTACCTCAAACAACCAGGACTGGCTCCTTCGAAAGCTGGACAACTTGTCAGCAAGTTACGATTCAAATGCAAACAAATGTCAGCTTGCAAGCATTCGGGAAATCCTTTCAATACAGAATTCATATCGATTCCATTGGTATACGTCCAGGCGTGTTGAAAATATTCTTCTAAACGTTGTCTTAATGGATTTGGTATCTGTGTGTGTTAAAAACAGAACACGAAGGAGAAAATAAAACGGAAAACGAAAAACAAATCCAAAATATATAGTCGATGTGATTTCAAATAAGAAATAGATCCCGAAAGTGATTACGAATTTTGACGTTTTTTTTTTTTTTTATGGAAAATCTCGCGAATAAGTAAACAAAAAGAGTTTGAAAAAAAAAAAAACGAAAAAGACAACATCATCATTGTTTACATGAATTAAATTGTACGAAATTAGGAGGATGCAGAATTACAAAAAGAAAAGGAAAAGTAATAGAACGTAGAACCATAGACACTGACAGACATTATTTCAGCGCCGCAATTGAGTGTTCTATCCGGGTCGCGTTATATTACGCGAAGCGACAGAGAGGTAGATAGACAGAGATTGCGAGATGATCACCGATCAGCGGAGCTGATCCGAACTTACCTGATGAAATCGAATGAATTCTCGTACGCGTAGCATTTGGGTATGATACCTGGCGGTACCAGAGTAGAGCCTTTGGATGATCGCCGATACATTACCGAATATGCTGGCGTACATGAGGGCTGCAAGCAAACAGAAAAGTAAGATATTTGAATCGAAGAGTGAATGGCTGAATGATGATGGATGGATGGATGGAACAGTACCAGTGGTAATTGAATGCAGATTTTAGTTAGTGTACATACTTTTCGACCGCCCTGGGTATGTGCCAATCTTACCGATTGTCAAGGTAAGCATGAGTTTGGCGAACGCGTTTATGCTAACAACCTCAAGTAGATACATTTTGGGAGATTTACGTTAATATTGGTTTAGTTATTAAAAGAACAGGAAAACTGCTGTCACATCACTTTGAGAAAGTAGTTCAAAACAGACTCTAGTACATTCGCAACAAAGAAAGAGCGAAACAGAATTCTATTCTAATTTTGAATGTTGCGGATTCTGTTTGATTATCATTACGCGCCTCTTAGAGTACTTTGCAAGCCACTTTAAAAGACGCTCCAAAGTGTCTTACATATAAAAATACTTACGGTTACGTAAACGGCAAAGTTTATCACAAATGTTAATGACAAACACTATTATGGAATTGGTGTCAAAAAGTGGATGATAGTCCGCTTAAGTTCAGTCAATCGCAATACAATTTGAATCCAATCCGACCTTGGCTTAAGCTAGACTACTCCCACGCAATCCTTTCATTATTCTCTCTTAAGTCAGTTGTCAATTAATATAAACAATTCAATCCTTATTCTTAATTTCATTGCTTTACTACATTTTCCCAACACCCATTTGACAGCTGTATTTGATGGAAAAGTACTATGCACAGATTTGTAAAAGAATTTTAGAAATTCTTACTAAGCAAATTTAGTTCTTCAAAATCGTATTCTTTTTTTGACAACTTTTGATTTTTGGACAAATTCTTTATGCTGACATATATTCAACGTCAAATAAATGAAACAAAAATTGTGTAATAGAATCAGGTCACTTCCACTTTACACCGAATGCAAGTAACTACACACAATGTTATATTTGCCTTGAGCGAACTTGATATTAAACTTGACACACGATGGTGTAGCTCCTTTTTCTGTATGTTTATAGTTATAGTTACAGTTACAGTCGTGGGACATTGTCACGTAGTATGGGACGGTATTTGTAGATTTGTCTTAACGTTTGATCTAACTTTGCAACCGATAAAATTGTGGAAACATGTCGCCTACATACATCCAAGTTCACCACAATTCTAACGAACTTTACAGTCGAATAAAGTTTTCCCCAAAATTAACTGCACTAAATTCCTTGACGTTTTCCAGATATGCTGTCAGTGTAAAACGAAAAAGTTTCAACTAGCCACAAATGCATTCGCCGTCAGCTTTCATTCCTACGAAACAAGTAGATAAAAATTTCTTTCCAAGAACGAAGGAGATTTACAACTTCTTTTTGTAGCACTCATATTTTCTGGCAGTAAAAACTGTAATAACGAATATCGAATTCATCAAACCGCAAGTAATCGATACCCAACTTCTAAGAAATATTCACAAAAATAATGCTGCAAGCAACATGACAGCCATCGATAATTTATCCAGCTATCCATTGCCACGAAGATGTGCATCGGGGTCCATATCCTTTTTCTGGAAACATTCCCAAGTTCCTTCACTTCTTAATAATGCACAGAGAAAATGGATAGTTGCACTTAATCTGCTTCGATACACATCAAAGATCCTCCACACAGTAGTACTTAAAACTGCGTTCTACTTACATACAACAAAAGTATACATTTCCCAGCATATTCACAAAAAGCAAACAAATATCAACTAAATTAAATACAACAAAAAGTACTTCTCAAGTGCAATAATAATTATGTTCAAAGTGTTTCTCGATTTAGCTTTTCAAAAACAATACGAAAATAATAAAAATGAAACAACTTATACAACTAATTCAATTACCACGGTCTCATTCGAGTTTTTTTTGTAATTTAAATTATTTACAAGTGCAATCATACTTACATCCCACTAACATAACACATATCGTAAAAATTTTCTCTGCATCTGTATTCGGTGCGACATTTCCAAACCCCACCGATGTCAACGATGTAAATGTGAAATAAAGCGCCGTTATGTAGCGTGACTAGAACGAAACAAATCGATAACCGATTAAGTGAAATCGTGTCAATTTGACATTTATTATCTTAAATCCTCAATCTGTCATGCACACACACACAAATAAATCAACGGCAACCGCAACAATATTATTATCAATCGAAAATTAAACAGCCGCACAAAATAGCGTTAAGTAATCGAGTGTCCGATTATTAGGTTACGTTGACGTCTCATCGAAAACAATTGGTATGGTCACCTTTATCGATGGCCCTCCCGTCTTGTTGTCATAGTAGGGCTCCTGTATATCATTCCCCAGTGAATGCAGCCAGCCAACATCTTTTGGCAACATACTTCTTTCCGCATTTCCAATCGCATACCTGTAAATGAGTGGGTTTGTTTTTAATTTCGATTTCGATGTTTGAGGTTAAATATTAAACAATACAACTTAACACAAAGACAACAGTCCACAATACATAAAAATAAAAATAAATTAACAAAAACCTTGATTGTTCGTACCAGATGCACGCCAACCAATGGGCAATCAGGGCAAATGTTGCCATGAGTAGCACAAGGACCGCTGCCCCATATTCCGAGTATCGATCGATTTTTCTTGCAACCCTCACAAGGCGAAGCAAGCGGGCGGTTTTAAGGAGTCCAATCAATGTTGTTGTCTATTCAACGAGACGAATCAGATACCAGAAATAAAATAAACACCAGTAAAAACAAAACAAAATTGCATTAAAAATTACGCAGTTATATATACTTCTGTGTAGTAAATAAAAAAAAAATAAAAATAGTTTCTATCATATTTCTTATATAAATTTCTGTAATGTGCAATCAATTTTGAGTTTGTCTGCTCAAAAGGAAATAAAAACGAAACGAAAGGAAAATGCTTCTAGAAAATCTGTTCAATGGAAAAACTGAAACAGATATATCAAAAAATATATAAAACAAAAAGTGTTGTCCTAATTTGTGTGTTCAAAAACGGAAACGAAATTTATACAGGCTATCTTTAGGGGGACAGGACACAAACTCAAAAGGATAATAAACTCGAAAGCATACACAGGAAAATCAAATACCAAAATAAAAAAAAAATAACTGCAAGGGCATGCTTCTTGCAAAGATATACGAGTACATATTTAATATAAATATATATGTATATATATATATAGAGAGAGAGAGAGAGAGAGAGAGAGAGATATAGTTCAACAAAGAGCGTGCCTAGCTTTGTGCCTAAAGCGCATACATTAATGTTAAGATTTGAATATTTGTTAAGGTATGCAAAATGTATTTGTTGGTGCTGCTCGACTACTTTAAATTATTCGACATGCGGGGGCAGGGTGGAGTTTACGATTTCCTTGTAGTATACGACTTGACTTATAATAACGTTGATGGTTATGACAAGAAGCCGGTTTGGTTTTGTGATCCTCTCCTGACCCGGACTGTGTTTTGAAAGATATACTAGGACAAGCGCAAACTGAACTTATTTTGCCTAAGCTTTCCTTACTGACTACCGATACGAAAAAGACCTTTTTGAGGGTTCAACTTGACTCTTCCAAACTGGTTTACTTTCCACCATTATTATTCGGTTGCAATATGAATTTGCGGGTGTTTGGGGTGTTGGAACGTAAACCTATGATTAAGTTTTGCTGCCACTGAAAATACGAAGTTGCTTTTACGGGGGTTTAATTTTGAATTGGTTTGCGAGAAGTTCAATGCATGGCGTGCTGTAATCCTGTAATAAAGTTTGGTTAGGACTCTTTGAGGAACTTCTATTAACAATAATTGTCGGTTGGCTGTAGATGGGTAAGTGCAATGGAATGTTACTCCAGCACAGAAATTCACACACGTCGATTGTTCAAGTGAATTCGATATTCTTGGATTCGATAAAACAAATTTAATGTAGTCGCGTTCGATACGGTCTGTTGCTCAACTTCCCGATGAAGCAGATACCTGATTGGTATAGTTTGCAATATTTAAAAAAAAGTATTGACTCCTTTAACTGTGAACTGAGCTTTATTTCGTATTGATTAACAATTATTTGCTAATTGCAAAGTTAAGGGCGGTAAAGTCAGAAAAAAAAAAGAATACTTTGCTCCAAACCAGTCCCAAAATGTAGGCGTGACAATAACCGAGAAATCTGCGGTATCCGAGCCGTTTAAATAAAACAACGGTTCGGTAGTCTTGATGTTAGCCCGAAACAAACATGAAACCCCTAACTTTTTTTCTGGTTAAATTGGATAAGGTAATTGTGGTGTTGCGTTCTCGAGTGGAAGGTTGCGTTTTCGAATTCTTCGAAGTAATTCTGAATGAATAAAATAAATAAACGGTCACGCGGAAGCTTAGCGATAAGTTTGCTTTGTAGGAGGCTTAAGCCAAAACTAACTTCTATAATAATTTCTCTCTAGTTATTAGAACGCCACCTGTGGATGAAAATACAGACTGCTCTCAATCTAAGTAGTGTACATTTGCCGATTCTGGGCCACAGGGAAGAGGGAAGCAATGTAATAATAAGCTGATCTGTTTGAACTTATTTGACAGTTATAAGCTGATCTGATTGAACTGATCTGATCTGTCAATAATAAGCTGGTCTGATTGATCTGATCTGTAATATGTCTTGATACTTTCTAGAGTGCCGAATTTGTCTTAAGAAAGACTAAAGAACTGAGCATGATGTCAGGCTCTACGTGCAATAAGAAAACAGATCCATTTCAGGGGACAATCAGGTCTCGAAAAAAACCACTGGCCTTTTAACCTTCTATGGAAAAAATAAGTCAGAAGCTTAAACAAAGCAGACTTTCTTTTAAATAATGCCATATTGTGTTTAAGCCAATGTTGCATAAAAGCAGGACAATGGCCCTAAGCAATAAAACACGTTAAATACGACTTTGGCAAGAAATCAAGAAATAAAACTTTAAGTTTGACTTGAAGTCAGATTGGAGTCACCGCTGACTATACGTCCAAGGGTTTTTCCATTTTTTTTAATTTCCTCTTGCTTTATCTGTCAAATCGTGACAATCTTTGTTTATTTGGTTCACATCGACGACAACTTGAAGCTCGCCTCTTGTGAAAAAACAAAATTCAGTGGGCCTTTCCAATCATCGTTTTTAACCTTCAGCTAATATATTTAGTACGTCACAATATGTTTGCAAAATTTCTTCATTGTGAGTTTGAAAAATTAGTATCGCGGAGTCACAAGAAGAACCCGTTTACCTATAGGTACGGTCCACATTCATGTCATTTCATGTTACAAGCTTATCATACCGACGTCGTAGTAATGCCGAAAATGGGCACGTTCAAAAGTGAATTCACCTTAAGTCGATTAAACTTTCCCTAAAGGCAAAAACTAGTTTCTTACTAAGGCCACTTGCACCACATCAAAGGCATGTAAAACAGTATTTCAACTGAGTTGACAGTCTTAATTTGACATAATCAAAATGTCAACTAAGAAATTCTTGACCCCAATTATTGTTACACTTTCGTATGTGTCTATTACAAAATTCAATTCAGGTGATGAGGGGAATGCCTATAAAACCACAAACAAATCGCCTGAGCTGTCAGATTTGACACTTGTTCGATTTTTTTTTATTAAACATTTAAGTGTCGTTGACACTTATCAGTATACTAACCACCATTGATTACTGACTCTGGGGTTGGACATTTTTAAACATTACAATCAGAAACTGACTGACTGAATTGGTGCATGCGAAAATGTAGTTATCTTAAGTCCACTAGATGGGTCTGGAATAGGTGTACCCTGAATGCAGAAACTAGATTGGTCGGTAAAGTAACGTTGCCGACATATACAAACCGCAACTTATGTCGTTTCCAATTGGGATTTTCAGGTTTTTATCTCAGATTTAAGGTTTTTCGTGCCTGGTGTTATTAAATTGTACTTTGTTTATAAAAATCCATTCAATTTATGTTAATATCCATTGCAGTGGCTAAATGTACATCTTTCTTTATTTTTTCACGGACTTGTCGTCTCTGAAATCGTAAAATGTACTATAAAATTTGACAAAATGACGAATGTTTTAGTGGGAGTGTAAGTACACTCAGAAAAAAAAAGCTTGTTGACCGAAGAATTGTGATATTTTTAAAAAATTGTAAGCACAAAGTTCTTGCTTTAAAAAGAATTCGTTTCTAAATTTTAAAGAATCAAATATTCAGATCAAAAATAATATACTTGCCATAACTATTTTCTAAGAATATTGCCAACAATATAATTCTTAAATCGAAAATTTTGATATCTGGGTTCATTTTAACCAACGAAAATTGTTGGCATTACAATTTTTTTTCTGAGTGTAAGTGTAAGTCTCGCTCAGAAATCGAGATTCGCAAAATTTGCTCTGACTCTGCAAAACGGCATAAGTCACAATATTCTTGACAAGATGCATCGACTGAAAGTCAACTGAAAAAAAACCGTCAATGTGACGATCTTGGCCAATCAAAAATGAGGCACGTCAAGTCAGCCAGCAGTCGGATTTACAAAAATTTTGAACGTCCCCAATAAGTACGGGAATCAGTACGATGAAAAATATTTTAAAATCTCGAAATAAGATTTCCTATTACAGCTTAATTGTTACCTTTGGCAAAATGACTTTTTGAACCTTTCTCCTGCAAGGAAAAACTGCAATCGATGACTTTAACGGAAACGATAAGGCCGTTGAAAGGTTTGTGCCTTTGGTACTCTTACAAAGTGTATAAGGCTGTTCGAATTGAGACGATGGAGAGATCATTTTGTGTACTCGGATCAAACTTTTAAAAGAGGAATAGCCTCGTTTAGTAGAGCTGTCTTCCGATATTTATGTGGAGCATAATTTTAGATCGGCGAACTTTGAGCTGTTTTTTTATGTGAAAAAAACTTAAGTATCGTTGACAGTTTTTTGTTACTGTGTGGGAACAAATTTAATATAAGGTGATTTAAGTTCGATTTGTATATCTTGGCAGTTATTAGGAATTCCCTCATTTTGTGAATAATGGAGTACACAATTCAGTACCAGTTGTGTGTACACATTTCAATAGTCTTCCGTGCAATACCATACGTACATAACGCATTTGACTGCTTTGCGAATTCCCAACCCAAGTTCGTCGTTTAACTTTTAAAATAATACTCATCGATTATACCTGTCCACACCCACCCTTAATATCTCGGTGATTTAATTGTGACTTTTGAAAGTCACAACTTCTTAACCTTTTAACGGACGTTACATTTTGCAGCTACCCACATTTATAAATATACAATACATACTCAATTTATAATTACTCTATGGTATCAAATGTAATTAAATTCAAACAGAACTGGAAACCAAAAGAATCGAAACTACAGAAATTCAAAATTCAATATACGAATCGAGCAATCAAGAATAAAAACAACTGAACAAATGGCAAATCCACAGAGAAATAAAAGACAAACAGCACATTTGCATAAATGGAATTGTGACTTGTGAGTCGTAAAGAAAATACTATCAATCTACAAAATATATAACAAGAGAAATTCAAAATGTTATCAATATAACTTAACTAAAAATAAAAAAAAATATGGAATGGAATAAATTAAAAACAACTACAGGATGACTTGGACAATTGATATTTGGCTTGTAGTACAGTTTTGTAATTTTTACTGTTTATATAGTACAAATAGATTATGTTCGAGTGCTATAACGTATTTTTAATTTATTTTTAACAAAACATTTATACTTGGGAATACATATTTGTTTTTTTTTTTTATGAAACAATTTTCCACGCAAACAAAAACATGAATTTCCAGTTTACAGTCGTTTTTGTTGTTATTCTAACAGAGTATTTTACACTTCTACCTTTGAATTAATTTTTTTAGTTTACATAACATATGTATTTGTGGTTTCGAATTTGTTTTCGAAAAAGAAATGTTTTTGTTTGAGAGTATGTTTTTGGGATGTTTTTGAAGACGTGTACAAATGTTGTAACAATGAAAATGAGATATATTCATCTACACAAATTACCAAACGAATAAAAATTAATTTGTATTTATATAATTTTGATAAAACATAATTTGTGGCCCAATCAAATCATTAAATTAACAAAAAAAAAATAAATAAATAAATGGGTACATAAAAAAGCAAATACTTGGCGGGATATATTCGAAACAAAAAAAAAAAAAAAAACAATATTATCTACAGGGATTTCAAATGTTTCCAATTTTTTATTCTAAACACGTTCGAAATGCAATGTAACAGAAATAAAAATAATTGCATTGCATCAGGGCGCATGTGGCCTTCCGCTAAATGGTTTAACGATTTCTTACAAGAAGTGGTGACAGGAATCACTTCGTATTTTTTCACAAGGACCAACATTATACCCTCGCTGACTCATAAACATAATTTTTTTTGCGAAAATATATACACAAGTTATTAATATAATCAATAGTGTGCGAAATGCCAACCAAAATTCTTATAAATGTCCCGCGTTGGACTGAATGAACCCATAATATCAACGAGTACCAACTGCAAAATTTTTCCGTGGTTTTCATGAAATTTGTCACCGCCAAGGTTATTTTGTTTGACAGAAAGAGCTAAAGAAAAATCCGTGGCCAACCGTGTAGATGTATTATTAATTTGACTGACTTTTTCTGCGTTTTCGATGTCGTTGCGCTTTTTGCAGCATGTCATAGCGCTCCATCGAAGGTTTTAGGGAAAAAATCCCTGAATTGAGACAGGGAACGATAGTCATCCTTGGATATACATGTACTCATAACGAATGTAACAATAGTCCTACTGATTGAGTTAATTTATTTGTCAAACGTATCGCAATCGAAAGACAGTTAAACCGAATATGCATGTATTTCGCAAAATATTCATTTATTCGACAGATGCGTTTTTTTTTGTTTGTTTATGTAATAAATTGTCGAATTGCAGCATTTTCTACATTCGTTGTTTACATCGTTATGAATTCCTGTTTGGCAATATTTGAAAGAGGAATACCCTTTTGTTCGTTCTAATGTCAAAAAATGCATCTTTTCTTTTGAGAAGTCGAATGGGTTCTATGAGTGCGTTTAGGTGATCGTATACCTATTTTGACAGTTCGAAAGAGAAGTCATTCTAGATTCTACTTTATTAACATGTAAAGTTACCTCAGTTTGGCATTCGTTTAATAAGTCTATGGACCATATTAAGCGGTTTAAACAATTCTGAGATATGTAATAGAAATAGTCGTAATGTACGAAACACATTCGTTGAATAAAAAACTAGAAAAGTCATACATTCTATATCGGAGTAGGAATCTAATGAGTCTGATTAAATTTAAAACTGTCAGCGAATATGGTTTGAGGTTAAACGCTTATTTATTATTCGCGTACTAGATTTAAGTACTTGAACAATTTCGATTCACGTTCTAGTCCAAAATGGCAGAAAAATGTAAGCTTAGTGAAATGTCAAGTATCTTATGATTTCCGTATTGGTTCCGAAAAGCTCAAATGCCGCGTTCAATAAAGCACACTGAAAGCGACCAAATTGACAGTTGACACACGAACAATCAAAATTCCTATAAGTTTGTTGGGTGAAAAGAATAAAAAACAAACATAAGAAGAACGTTTGGTGATAGTTGTAATTTACGAACGGGAACAAATTTTATATAAATCTACTGCAGTTTTTAATAGACTTCTTAGGCGCATTGACAGAAAGGTATTAAGGTAGCGTAAACCAAAACTAGTTCATATGTAATAAACATTAGCTGAAAAATATGTACATACCTACCTAGTTCTATACAACAAAATTGAGAATAAACATAACAAAAATACAATAAATTTTGCACGTTTAGAGGAATATAATGCGTTCCATATAAGAGAAAATAAATGTCACTGTCATCGGAGCAATGTATCATTGGAAATTTTGTTTTTTCAAAACGTGTTTCATCCACGAAATGTAGCCTTAAATAAGTTAAGAACTGATGTCAATACTTACAAAAAACGATGCACTTTCTCTAACGACACTCACATCGGTGTACGTGAGTATAGGCAGGCAGTTGTCACGTTTGATGTAGAGAAGCATTGTCAAAGAAGCCTGTGCGATTACTTGGCATATAGTTGAGTATGCGAAAAAATGTGTGTTAAGGAATGGCTCTTGAATTCAAGCAGAATGTTTGTTGTTCTTAATCTTACAGTTATGATTTTTTGTTGTTAGATGAAATATATTTACGTAAAGCATTTAAGTAAAAATACGCGTTTTAGACTCGTTACTGAAACTAATTCGAGTTTCGAGGTGTTGTCTGCTTAAATTAGGGATGGGAGTCGCAGGAGAAAGTATCGATGTTATGTATAAGCGGAAGATAATCAGATAAACATCAATTGAGAAATATTACATAAATATTTATGTGTGGCTTTTTGTTTATTTAAAAATAAATGCGTTTTGTTACAATAAGCAAATTAAGCCGCATGAATGGAAACAATGAAACCAATTCAGGAAGATAATAAAGCTTTACGAATCCCAGAATAAAGGCGGATTTTTAAGAGCTGTCACAAATTGTACCGAGTTGTTTAGATATTTTGTTGAAATAATACTTCTCTAAAATAGTTCTTAAACTGCTAACATAAGGAAACGCTGGTAGAGAAATTGCATATCCAAAAAAAAAAAAAACGATTTAGAAAGGACTTCATGGCGAGCATTCTGACAACTATCATTAATAATGGTGACCTATTTTTTCTTACCAAGCATTTATTTAAAAATATCGTATGTCGTTATAAACAGTTATATATGTGGCGGGATTTTAAGCCAGCCAAGCAACACGCCTGGCAACGCCTGTCAGGCAAACTGACAGATCGGCGGTTGCTAGAAGCCGCCTGCATCCACCAATAAGCGCTCTCAACGTCGACGCTGGCCCGTCAACGTCACGAGGTAATGTCGACGAACTTGTTCACTCATTGTCAGACAGCTAGGCCGGTAAGTTGAACTGCACACGAGTTTTAATAAAAGACAATTTTCTAAGTTTGCAACCGCGTTTTATTTCGGCGACCAAACAAATGTCGCTATTGTGAATTTTCCAATATGTTCTTTACAACTAGAAAAATTGTTATGAGTTTGCACAATTTGGTGCGCACGTTTGGTGTATACGTTTATATAGACGTAAGTACATTTCTAGGACAATATGCTTTCCTTGATGAAACGCCACCCGATATAAGCATACCATTTTGACATTTGACCTGTTTTAGATCTCACTCCCTAATTTTATGGCAAAGCTCGTCATGTGACTTCTCACGACACAATAAATGTAATAATTTGTACGCGCAATATTTAATCTTCAAATGATACTTGGATATATCTCATCCTGTCTTAAACTTGCTATGCATTTGACATTTAGTCTAAATAAGGTCACAATAGGTAACTTCCTAGGAAGAACTTCAACATTTTTAGTTCGTTAAAACTTTAGCTAGACGCTAAAAATGATTGTAAATACAGTGCTATACTTTTCCGCTTTTTAATTCCAACCGATATTTAAATTTATATTATAGGTCACAATAGGAATTGCCAGAAAAAAAAATCGGCATTGTGAGTTCGTAAAACTGCTCCCTTGCGAATAAAGCGATTTTGAGCATGAAATACTCTTTGCACTATTTAACCACAACGGATATTTGCCTGTCTTTTGATTTGGATTCTTTGATACGTTGTATATTGGAGATCACAATTGTGAACTTTATAGGAAACATTTCGCAATTATTAATTCGTTTATTTTTAAATATTTAAGACATAAAATTGAAAGCATAAAATTTCGCGTTTAAACTTTTGCAATGGGGTCTGTTGCAGGTCACAATAGGTGATTTTATTGAAAAATCTTCATCATTGTGAGTTCATAAGCCTTAAGCTAGACACTAAATATGATTTTTTTAGTGCCAATCTTCTCTAGTTATTGACATTGGGTATACGGGTTAGCTAAAGAATTTTACAAAAGTCATCTAGCGTTTCCAGTTTTCTTTTTCTACTAAAAAATATGTCACAAGTTAACATTATAATCATTGGTTCGTTTAAAACACATTTCTAGTTTGTATTGTATATTTCAAAGGAGATATTAGAAAGCACAGTACGCAATAGCCGCCTAGCTTAATTGTTTAAACCATAAAATAGTGAATAGTTTTGAAAGGAAATTGGCAGAGTTTGAAAACAATTAGTCAGGAAACATAAAGAAAAGCATCATTAATAAAATTTAGCAAACGCAATATATTCAACAACTAAAACAAATGTAGAATGAAAAGTTAAATGAAAATAATAAAATTATTGTAGTGACCGAAATGAAGCTTTTGTGTCTTTGGTGTTGTAGGTTTTACGTTTTTCGTTTTTGTTTTCTTATACATATTTACTTGTATATTATTTAAACATGAAACAGAACAAATATAGACAATTTAACAACAAATGTTATTTAAGTGTTAAATATAATTTATTTATTCTTGACGGCAGGAAGGTGTATAAACAACGGCAGTGGGACAAAAATACTTGTAAAATTTCATATCGAAATCGAAAGCATTGTATAATCTTGTGTGTAACACAACCAACAAAAAATTAACAGTTAAAAACTTAAAATATATCTGTGTTATTGGGCAAAAGTGTGAAGTGTATGTGTGTGTTCGTTCTGTGGATAGGGTAAAGTGAGTATAGCTGGCAATCATTCCAAAAACTTTCAATTCCGGATAGGGATCAACATTTGTGTGTGTTAATTTTATTTGTGAAACGAAATTTGAATCAAAATAATTTAAAATTTTTCTTCGCTTAATTTTTTAATATTTGTGGGATAAGAATTGTTTTTCTTTTTTTTTTTGCGTTTGTGTTAAAATTGTTTTATTGTTTTGTCTGAACGAAAATATCGTTTAGTTTCAAATTGGGTTTTTTGATTATTTATTTATTTTTGATGTTTTGTTTGAATTGGCTTATAATACCTCTTCGTTGTCCAAGCCAAGCTGTAAAATATTTTTAATTTAAAAATTTTAGATTATTCTTGATCATACATACGTAAAAGTAGTGATTGTGTATGTGTGCTTATCTAGAGAGAGATAAATACATAGTATATAATTTTTATAGATTTTATTTTTGCTTTACAGAAGATTTTTCGTTTTTTGTCAAGCGGTATATATCTTTTTCTCTTCGTATGGATTTTTAAATTAACACGAAAAATTTACTAAGTGATTTTAAAACATATGTCAGGACGTCGTCGTATGTCCTCTTGTGGAATATACATGTGATTTTTACATATATATAATCATAACCGCGATCGAAGGAGAATATTTTCACGGAAATTTGAAGTGGCTGCCGCAGTGAGTACCGGTGAGGTGCCACCCAGTTTTGTTGGCTAAAGTTTTTAGGCGCCCACCCGACATTCTTTGCATGCCATATATCGTTGTGCCTGAAACAAACTCGTTCTCTTCCAGAATGTTCAAGATAAAGAAATTACCAAAAAGTCGTGAAACTCAAAACTCTATTGTAATGCGATCTAAACACCGATGTTCAATTACTATCCATTTACTTTTAATGACGAACACGCTATTTCTAAGTTAAAAAAAAAAAAAACAAATAACAGGCACCACTTCAAATCTCTCAACTATTCTTTCAAATCAAAACTAACCAATAAATAATAATGCGAAAGAAACAAATCATCACTGAATGCATTAACTGAGTTCCACATAAAAACGAATTTCTTTCAAATCTCTCGTCACGTCTTGTACTAAACACAAAACAGTATTTAAAACAGAAAATCTAATTCTTGTTTTACTTATTCATTTCGTTTGAGTTTTTTCTATTAAGAATTAAATGAGAATTGATTTTGTTTAATTTTTTAGTTGAAATAAGTCACAACAAACATGCATGAAAGTAATTACAGAAAAAAAAAAGTTCCGTCACTTGTAATGAATAATTTATTAAAATGTTTGTTACAAAGGAAAATAAATAAATAAATATTTTTAAATATTAAGAAATTAACTGCGAAATATAGGACATTTAGTTTTTATTTAAGAATATTTTAAAAGTTATTAAGAAAATAATAAAAAAAATATGCACACAACAAAAAACAAAATTTTCTGTTTCCACAAAATGCTAAATATTTGTTTGGAGATTTTTTTCCTTTTTTATTTTTGCAAAAAAACTTAGATCTAGATTCTTAAATAAGAAATACAAAGTAAAATAATAAAAAAATAAACTCTTGAAGATGTTGGTTCTGATTTGACACTGATTTGCATATTTTAATGATTATGCCTCTGCGAAGAAAATCTAGGGTCACAAACAAGGTTTTTCTTATCTTTTTTACGAACTTAGGAACATATGATCGCCTATATAATGCGAGGCGAGGTATATTTAAAGCCTACGCCTCATCGTAACCTAACTTTTTGAGTAGCATTTCAAATATAACGCTAATGGTTTTATTTTAGGTAAAAAGCTGGTGCAGTGCTCTTCTTGATTTTTCGGGACCACCTATAACTCCTGCAACTTAGTTTGTTTCCTAATTTTTGTTGTATTTCAGACACGGCTTTAATTGGCAAACTGGACGATTCTTAATGGGTTCGTTCGCGAGCTCATCTGGGAATCCCAGGCGATACATAGTTTATCTGTTATGGTTGTCAACCTCTGATGAATTACTAAAACCCACAAGCGGCACAATATAATGCATACATTTAGGCGAAGTTGAGGAGCGATGGCCAAATTTATGATTGTTACTTGATTCAAACAGTTGCTGTTAAGATAAGTAGATATCACAAAATTTTAAATTCACAATCACAACATTAAACTTGGCATATTTCATTAAACGTTTTCTTTTTCTACACAAGAACCAAGCGCTTTGTTTGTCAAATGTCCAGGCTGAATATTTCGAACTCACAATAGCAAAAGTTTTCCATACAAAATTGCATATTGTGACCTAGAAAAATATTTCTTGTTAAAAATTAATATTTTAAGAACCAGTTGAGCAACGCGTTGACGCAGTGGTTTGCTAAGCAGCGTAGTTCAGTAGGATGCGTTTGTAAAGTCGTTAATTCCTCAAATTTGTTACCTAACGCTCAAAAATGCTTGTTGTTAAAAAAAAGCTTCGCTAAGTTTGTACCTCTTTTATTACATTAGTCAAAAAACTGTCAAATAGAAGGAAAATGAGCAAAGTTTGATGTACAACCAACATGCACAAAAATTATTTTTGTTTCAAATGGACAAACATGCCTGGTAAAAACGTCCTTCAAGGAAAACGTCTCATAATCTAAATCAACAGTTTTAATTGAATTGCACCCGACTGTCACTTTTCGGTCATCTTTGGCCACTGTTATATTATGGGTACTGCTGGACTCTTTGATAAACTTGAATCTCAACTTAGTCATAACATTTTTAACTTGTTACTTTGTAGTTGAATTCAAATAATGCTGCCTGATTATAGAAAACTTTCTCAAAATCTCAACTCGAGAGAGAAGTTCTGTTTACTTATTCGAAAGACGTCATTATATTTACCATTTTCAGAAATACTTCTGTTGACTGTCTGCCCAAATGAGTATCAGTCATTTGGTTTCATATTTTAAGAAACAAATAATGAAGTAAACAAGTTTCATCTGTGGAGTTTTAAACTTGACACTTCAGACAGCATTTGCTTTATTTATTTATTGCTGCAAGGCCCATCGATAACATAACCTAAGATGCCCGTAATTATTTGATGCTTTTAATTTTATGTAAGTGTCAATAGATTACAATACTCGAAATACTCGGTTCACCACAAATTAATTTCACTGATGTCGCTAATTAAATTAGCTTTGTCCGATATTAACCACAAAATGCGTTAAGCTGGTGTTTGGTCATTTCGAAACTACGTGCACATCAAATAAACGTCAAACCCGTGTCGTGTATTTTTTGACCACTACCCCTAATAATATTTTATTTGTGTGACACTTTTGCACATTTATACACATTTGCGTGAACTTCAAAATAAACTGTGCGATTTACGGATGACTTTTCTTCACTCAAAACCAACCAATTACACATTCCGAACAGCTGTTTGATAAATAAACACAAATTCTTACTAAAGTGCAACTTGAGCTGTCAGATCAGTAAATGCCATTAAACACAGTAGATATGCGTCAAAATATCCGCCATATCCAGGCGATTTTTGTTTATCGTCCATCCGTCAAATAAAACTGACAGCATCGCCGATCTGCACAACACCAGACTTCAGGGTTCAGACGCATGTCAATCACAAAATATTATATTTGCAGGGATTTCCTGTCCCCCTCTCTCCTGTCACTCTTTGGGGGGAAAAATATTTTCAAACTTTATTGCAATAATGCCAGTTCTTCTCCCAAGTGCTCTCACTATTCATGGCAGTTTTTAATGAATTAAAATCCACTTCAACAACTAATGCGAAGACAATGACCACTCCATCGAGAGCGTCAAATACTAACAAACACAGATCAATCTGGCTGACACTGTTAATTTCTGCTGATCAAGTGGAGGAGTACCACATTGATGACGTTGTTGCACACAGTAAAAAATGTTTGAGCGAAATCACACTACACGTACACGGTCAGCAGTGAGAGAAGCAATGGCTGTCTCTATAAATAGATCACCCCCAATGCGAATAATGCGATGAACTATGATGAATAATGAAAACCGCATTATTCAGTTGAAAACTTGGCCGGCGTTGGCACAACGCCTTCGATAGCTCAGTTGGTAGAGCGGTGGACTGTAGTAGTAAATTGTGACCCTGATGTGGTCGGAAAGTTTCCATCGCTTTTCGAACATATTTGTTTCATGAAAAAAATATCGATATCCATAGGTCGCTGGTTCAAATCCGGCTCGAAGGAATTTCTGTTGATTTTTTTTTTCTTTTCTTTTGTTCGTTAATAGAAGCTTTGAAAAGGTCAGCGGACTTGGGCGACATTTAAAGAAATGATAATGACAAAAATCGAATTTGATCTATGTGAATGGGGATACGTTCAGACATTTTTATTTCTGTCAACTTTCGGTACATTTAGGTTATGAAATCGCCTGATTAAATGGCGATCGTTTGGCTTTCGCATCAATTCCATTTTGTAAGACCATAGGACGAGATCGAGTGATGCCACCACACTGTTCAAAATCTTTATGGACTGCGATCTTCTCAGGAACTGGAAGAGAGTTGAAAGTACAAATTTCAGAAGTCCTTCTGCCTATATGTTATGCTATGTTTTGCTGTGGAATACGTATGAAATGGGAAGAAATTTCAATTGGATACGTGAATAAATCCACATACAACTAGCTTTCGCAACACATACGGAATGTCAAAAAGCTCCAATAAAACGCTGCATAAGTTGGAAAATACCAACGAAACGTAGGTTGGAAAATATTCAATATTCGCATTTGCGAAAAAACGACCAATTAGCGGAAAAAAGACATACCCAACATTGAACTTGGTCAACAAAGTAATCTTTCTCTCACTACTATTATTTAGGGGAAAACCTGAGACCAGATCACAATGGACGTCTAAAAGATATCATTTTTAAAATTTTGACTTTACGACGACTTCTCCCGATTATCAGAAGTTTTAAATATGAATGAACTCTCAACGTTTGCCTTTAGTTGCTTTTTTTTTTTTTAGAGGTCTATTGACAGTTGTCTGAAAAGTTACGCGACATCTTCCAAATCAGAAGGTGAAACGGATTCAATTGTAAATTGTCTAAAATCTGAATTTAATAACCAGTAAAAACGCCAGTTTGTAAAGCATGTTTCGCATTCCTATTCTATGAGTTCGCATAATCTACCCCTACACCGGAAATTTGCACATCACTTCCATATCCATTCCCAAGAGAATCCTCTTGATGATTGCATTTATATTGTGTCGGTAATTCACCAGTGATGCTTTCATCATCATTCGCAGCGCTGTCACCTAATTTACATGGGATTCATAGATGAACTCGCGGATGAAAAAAAAAGAAAAAAAAAAAGAGAGGAAAGCTGAAGGGAATTCAAATATCAAATATGATGGAAGTTGGTTTGAATACACTTCTTCTTTGTATGAGTTTGCTTAAATTGAAAAAGTTTTCCCAAATATTTTTCCTAACCTAAAAGAGAAATGTACTTGAAAAATGTCTTCTTCTATTCACCTTTTGATGCGATCTACGTAAGATCTACTTTTGTGAGTATGAGGGTGGGAAGCGCTGCTCATTAAGAATAGCTTGGTAAACTCGCTCATTTACTCAAGATATTAGAAAGTATTTCGCCAGCAGGTTAAATTTTTGGAATAAATGGCTTTGTTCGAACGCCCAATATAATTGCCATTAAATTTTTTCTAGTTTTAAGTACAACAAAGTGCTTTCGTTTAGCGTGATTACTTTTAAGTGGGATAACACCAAGAAGCTTGGTCAGACTTTTTCCAGTATTTTGAGAGAAGATTTAATATTCATAACGACATCAGGGAAGTTCTTGAATTTTCACAAAATGTTTGCTACATTTGCTGCAGCCTTCAAGATCTTTTTGAGTTTCTTGCGAATAAATTGATATAGAATTATGGCGCTCTTTTTCGAAATTTAACGAAATCCCGTACAACTTCCAATCGGAGTTAATTTTTAGATTGCACAAGTTGCAAGTATGCATTGGCTAGTGTTATACGAATCTAACATAACTTAGTGGACTTTGCTTGACAATATTTAAGTTTGTTATTTTTCTTTTCACTATATAAAAAAAAAAAAAATTAATGGATTCTGTTGGAATTAAGAATGGTGGATCGCTGTTGAGGTGCTTCAGTTACGACTCTCTCAGAATGATTTTTTAAAATAAAGTCGGAACGACACTCTGAGGTTAGATCGAATTTAAGTTTTGGATATTGTTCTTCACATGAACCAAAGACTAGAACGTTCTTCAACACTTCTCTCGCCTTTCGTCGGGCAACCGATTTTTCTAAACACAAAAGCGAATTTTCATAAACACAAAACATGTTCCAAATGTTAAAACTATATCCTTCTAAATGCAACCACCACTTAATTTTTTATAGCTCCTCAATCTATGCAACGAATTGCGTTGAATTTCTAAAACACAACCATTAAAATATGCGACACCATTTTTGAAATTTTAAGTCCGTAATCCTAAAAATAAATATAAAAAAATAAATAAAATAAAAATAAATGTTCCAACTAAAAAAAATAAATAAAAAGTACTCCTTGTAAAAAAAAGAAATATTTCATCCATAGATATAATAATATGCTGACGTTATACAAATATATAGATAGATTTTGTTGGCAAAACAAAACTTTTGCATCAGAAGTAAAATAAAATTCAACTTACCTCATCAGTATCGCTACCAACTAATAATAAATCAAAGGGTATCGCGGCTACCAAATCGATTAGAAACCATCCACTTAAATAGTGAACCGCTATCCGTCCAGGATGTGATACAACTTCGTCCTGGCCATTTACGAATGTTGTGCGAAAATTTATTAATATATCTATCACAAATGTTACATCCACTGTAAATGGAAATTAAGAAAAGAAAAAAAATTGTTGTTGTTTCTCTTTCTTGTAACCATTTTCTTTTTTTTTTTTTCATTGTAAGTTGCACACAAATTAATGATAACAATAAATTGTATTGTTTTGTATAGTTTTTTCATGTGTGTGTTAATTTTTTCAAAAGGAAAATAGTTGTTTTTAAGAGATATGTGTTTTTTTTTTGCGGTTTCTGTATAAAGAGTATTTGTTGGTATTTACTTATATTTTGTTTCGTTTGTGCTGTAGTAAGTATAGTTGCATTGTATAGAGTATGTGTGTTTTTTTAAGTAGTTTATTAGCTAATAAAATTTTATTTGCTTTGCGTAACAAATTGCATTAGATATATAATAACATTTAAGCATAACTATATTCTTTTTTTTTTTTTTGTTTTTCTGAAAGGCATTCTATGAGTTTGCAGCGATTCAGCGAAATTAGCAAAACACAACTAAAGTCAAAGAAAAAGAAGAATCTGATAAAGGAAATAATGAAAATTGGGAAACACATCAAAACACACTGGGGGCAGGATTAAAGAAGGAGTTTGAAAACACATTCTATGATCTAAGGGATAATTGCGATAAGGAGGACAAACAATGAGATGATAGGATGATTATGTTGGATCTACGGAGGTGTGGAGTCCTGTGAGCTATACCCTTAAGATTCGGTAAAATAATACACAGACATGCGTTTCTGTACGAGACTTGTGAAGATGTTTTACATATCAAACAAACAAGTTGAGAGGCTCGTGTAAGCTGAAGCTCTTCGGAGTCGATAAGGGTGCTTGGTGATGACGGACAAATAATTATCCATATTTTCACGCTCGAGTGGAATTGTTCGCTGCTAATTCAAAAACAAAAAAAAATCAGGCGACTTGTGCAGGCGAAGAGGTTCTTCAGATGCCGGCTGGATCGATGTAGCAAGTAATGCGCTGTTAATTGGGTTAGCAAAGTTTGACTATAGAACTAATTTTCTGTTAAACATCTAGAGGGCGAATGCTGTTTGTGTACATATACTATAAATTATGATGAGCACATCCTTAACCTTTGATTGAACAGAAGTACATTAAATTGGCAGATCATTTTTACGTACTTGTCCCTGCCCACACTTTGTTTGTGAACTTTTTGCTTCGATGAATTGATTTGGCAAACTCAGTTTCCAACTCATCTGCGATTGAAGTAAAAAATCTCCAACTGTCACGCGTCATTTTTTATTTGTCATTTCCACTCCATCTTGTGGTTATTTATTTTTATTCCCACAGTGCATAAGAGGAGGATGATTTGATCTCTTCGAGAACTTTGGCCTGGTGTGAATCGTGAAATAAATTAAACCGCTCTATAATGTTAAAAGTGAAAAGACAGATTTTGAAACAGTGCTGTAAAACTGAAAGCTTGGCTAGGAGTTGGCCAAACACAAGAAATAACCTTTTGTTTTTCGATTTGAAGCTGATTTTGAAGAGGTTGAAATTTAGGTGATAATTTTTGACTTTAAAACGACATGCATGACAAATTTTAAGCCGCTAAAATAGACTTTTGAAATAAATTCTTGAATATAACCTGAAAATGTGAATCTACTGTGTCTACTACGGAGCTTGCTCTCGATAGCTCCTTCAGCTGAAATGAAAACCTATCTGACTGATAGACTGCTCTCAAGCAGCACTTTATTGCGAACTTGGATGTGGTTAGAGTCCTTAGAGATCAGCTGGGCATACAAAGTTTTTCGATAATCGATAGTCAACATGAAATCATCGGGGAATCAGCTGTTGAAAATTGGTAGACTGACTCACAATGCTTCTCAAAACAACCGAAAGAAGTATTCAAACCTGACATATAAATCAGCAGCTGTACATTTTTTAAAACTCAAAGTTGACTTTAATTTGGAGGGCACACTGTTAAAAATTGGAGACAACGAAATATTTGCGCATTTCATTGCTTGATTTTGTTGTGACGTAACTGCGCACAGTACGAGAAAATGCAAGGAATTCTATGGCGGAATTAGATATACGATATAACGCCATGTGCGCTTTTCATCTCCAACTGGGTCTATTGATCCGTACATTGAAAGAGAACGTGACAAAATGTAAAGACAATTGAAATTACTATTATTTACCTGGATGCAAACAATTAATGAAAATAGTGGCCACTGCCAAAGCGCAAACAATTTATCTGTTTTCTACTCTTGCTGCTGGGAGGCGAATTTTTCAACTGTCTGGCTCCCGCGATTGGAAGTGCTGTCAATTTTTCGTGAACTTATTTTGAATGCTTTTTTTGGAAGATCAAAATTATTTCTCCATTGACCATCTGTCTTTGAGAGCTTTCAAATTCACATCAAACTGATTTAAAATATTTCAAACTATGGTTCAGCGATAAATTTTGAGTGACATTTACAAAATATATATTAAGCACTTTTTCTCGTTGAATGTAACCGTCAGACTGTCAGACAGCGACAGCTTGTTTTCTCCGAATTTCTAGTTAAACAGCCACTAGCAGTCAGAAGGTTGCTTACGTGAAGTGCTGTTTTTTCAGAAGTTAGTTTTCGGAATATATGAAATGTTTTTCCGGCGGCAATCATTTTGACAGCTCACTTATGCTCACTTGGGTTTGCGATTTCACAATGAGCAGTCTGCAGTATGTCCTGCTGCGCCTATGTACCCGAATTCATAGAGCTTGTTTTTACGGTAATTGCCGTTTATCAACTTTTCCCAATCTGTTAACTAATACGGCCGTATTTAAATATAATATAAAAACAATTAGCCATCAATCGATAAAAGTTCTAAAATTAATAATGGGTTAAAATGTTTCCGAATCCTTTCAAAACTTTGAGGTGTTCACTGTAAAATACAGACACGAGTACGGGGATCTAAACAAAGTTGTTCTGTCAACACCGCCTAGAACTCTTTACAGAAAGCTCCCATCACTTGTAGCTGGCTGAAAGTCCTTTGGATTACAAACGACTTGCATTTAGATCCACCACCTTTACCAATGAAAATTTGAAAAAAATAAACAAAACTAAAACCAAAACCATAGATATGAAAAAGGAAAAGAAAAATACGAAAATGCATCATGCTATTCACTGTAAACTTTTATAGAACATGTCCTTTTGCTAATGATAGATTTGTTTCGTCCAATCGCGGTAAGGATTTTTCTTCGTTTATCTAGAAACAATCAATAATTATATAGTTAAACAAAACCATCATGTTTAGCCAATTGTATAAATTATTCACCTTCAGTTTTTGCACAGGAACATTTTTTGTTGTTGAAGCTCCCTCGGGTGACTTTTTTTTATTTTTGTTTTATTTATAGACGGGGAATAAAATTTGTAAATCACGTACAGCAGCAGTTTCGAGGATAACGAAGAAAAATCCAAACTGAAACAGTCATCCATGGTAGGTAGGTAGGTAGGTATTTTGCATTCTGTTCATGTTTTGTGTTAAAAACTCATGACAGGTCGATAGTTAAATAAAAGTTAGGTCAAACAGAGAAAGGAACACAACAAAAGTAAAACGGAAATCAAAGAAAAAAAGGTAAACTTTGTATTTTTGGTAGTGTGTCTAGGAATAGTTTATAAGCCAAAAGGGAAAATAATATGAAAGTGGCGATCAATCGGTCGGGGATGTATGTACAGGTGATGCAGAGAGAGGGAGATGGATGGCATCTTGTTGACCAAAGAGATGACAAAAGTTAAGCCCATTAGTAGAAGCTACGTGCACCGAGACCGACTGGACATGAGTAAAGCGAATAAAATTGCCGACACGTACACACTGCACTGCATGATATGCTAACAAGCGAATCAATCATGCAGATACGTGATACAACGGGAATTAAATTGGAAATCTGTTGTTTGAAAGGCAAAAGCGGTCGCTTTGACGTTTGTATTTTCATTTTACGGACATCAAACGATGCAGTGGTAATTTCATAAATGCGGATGACTATCTAATGGCAAAAGAGTTGATTTTTTTTTTTTTGCAAACAAACTAAATATGTTGTGTCATATTTAAAGTCAACGATCAGAGGGTACGAGAAAGATTTAAAAAGCCGCACCACGTATCGAATCATTTTTGCCGGGCAGCTAGCTGTAGCCAGCCAGTTTTGCCATGAAACAACGACATCATATGGCCTTGATGCGAAGATGTCTTAATTTTTTTTGTAACTATTTAAATATAAATATGTAAATAAATAAAGCCAGCTTTGGAGTCGGAAAATTATTGACACATTTTAAGAAACATCAAAATCCAGAGGTGGACCGAAGGAAACCAACTTTCGCATTAAGAAAACGAAAGCAATCAAGCGAAAGCGAAAGTTTGCTTCATGTAACAAAATTGGGTTTTTTCTTCGTTTTCGGTTGAGAAGTAGTCTAGTTTAAATTGCATACTTTTACGTCAATATTTACAACTGGAGGAACTTCGGACCTCGACAGCAGCAGTTGGTTCACCACTTATGACTTTCCTTGTTGTATAGAAATACGATTTTGTACCCACCCGTTGGTTACAATCAGGCACACAGTCGTCTTGCGCCGCATATTGAAGACGAAAAGCTACAATTTATTGCAAATATATTTATAATGTGGCAGTAGTAAGGAAGAAAATGTGAGACGAAAAGCAGTCATTTACGTTTATGAAAAAATAAACGTAACCATAAATGAAATAGTTTTCGTTTCGAAATTTCCTTTCGTTTTGAGAGTAAGTAAAACATTTTTAACATATTTTTTTCTGACAGAATTGCGCCTCAAAATTTAGCAGAAGGATGACTGGAAGTACGTACCATAAAATGCACTGCTTTATAAAGTTTAAGAGACGCAAGTGAAAAGTGCGTTGGAAATAGAAACTGAATTTTGAGTAGGTATATAGGAACGCGACAAACTCGTTGGGAAGCTTGAAGTTCTCTCTAAAACGGAAGAAGATCAGATCTAGCATGTTATGAAAATTTGTTTGAGCTAAACGCTTTCTTTAAAGACTCAACGGAACAGCTACCCTTTTGGGCCTTACGAATAATAAGTTTTTGTCTTCACACTAAATAATTTTTTGGTCACAATGAGTAATTTTATATGAAAAATTTCGCTGATGTGAGTTTGTTAAATCTAGGTGGAGACTAAATGTGATTATTAGTGTTGCGCAATATCTTTGGGAGTACTGAGCTGGATTTAGAGAACCGAAGGGCGCATTTTGAAAAGCCTATACTTGATAGAGCTACATTGACCTGTGCCTGCGAAGAGTAGCGGCTCACCTTTAGAACACTTTAAACTTAGACAAAGGGTGGTCCAACCATAATGCACGATGTTAATTGTGAGTCACACAATGTAAAGTTTTTTGCCCAACTTAATTTGACATGTCTTTGTTTCAGTGTTTGACAAATTCAACCATGGAGAGGCACACAATTGAGCAGTGCGTTACGATCGTTGAAGCCTTTTATGAAAATCAGGGTTCAAATTAAAAAGCATTTCGTGCACTTCGTGATTTTTGTGATCAGCGTAATCGACCAAATGTGTCCACAATCGGGAGAATTATGCCCAAATTTCAGTAAACCGGGTCGGTAGAAAATGAGAAAACACCTGTACATGCTCGACCAGTTCGTTTATGGGCTGGCGGCGTTATCGGGCCGCACTTATTCGAAAATGAGAAGTTGATGATAGCGGACTTCTTGTGGCCAGAAATTGGGGATATGGACCAATGTGCTTCCAACAGGATGGTGCCATCAAAACAATGGCTCTTTCGCTCGAGAAATTCGATGGCCGTGTTATCTCACGTCGTGGAGATTGTCCGCCACGGTCATGTGATTTGATACCGTTGGACTTTTATCTTTAAAATAAATAAATAGTTGGCGCAACTGGTCTTTGGGGACCCTGGGCTTAGCTTCTTGCAACCATTCGTTTTGTGTGAGTTTTTAATTTTTTTGGAACGAATGGAAAGGGATCTACAATTTAATGCCTATTTCAAACGGCCGATTGAGAAGCTCTTTCAAGACAGTTATACTCTCGGATGTTTGTCAGACGTTCGCGAGAGGTGGCGCAGTGAAAAAAACCCTGAGTTGGAATTTGGATTTTTGCGGGATTCGAACCTGGTACCCCTCGCTTAGTAGTCCAACACACTAACCACTAAGCCACTGCGCCTACTTCTTTCTTTGGGGATATTTAAAATAAAAAGTGTACGTCAATAAGCTAAGAACAATTCAAGAGCTAAAGGATGAGATAAGTCGGAACGACATTGAACCTCAATTATGTGTCAGAGACATTGAAAATATGGACCATAAGAGGCATGCCACCGAAGCCATGGCGAACATTTGGCCGATATTTTATTTCACACATAATTGTAATAGATCCTTCTGTCAGAAAAAAAAAATATTAAGACAGTTCTCTGAAAACTTGTTGTTTTATTTACAATTAACATCGTGCGTTTTCGTTGGACCACCCTTTATCTTTAAAAAATTTGGGCGAAATAGATGGAAAAATAAAAAAAAAATAGATGCTGCCGATATTGAACGACTTGAGTTCGAGTTGAGGAAGTACTCGTAGTCCTAACATGATGGGTGTTCGAATTCACATACAAATAGGAAAACCTTAAAATCGCACTATATTTAATAGATATCACGCTCAAAATTTGACACGAGCCCAGCATGATATCTGATAAACGTCTCACAATATTGAGAACTTTTTTTCAAAGTCGATGTTGTGCAGCTTTTGGGTCGAAATAGGTCTCAAAATTAAAAACACCATCAGTTATTTAAATACGTATTTGGAATTTAAATAAAATTGTATTTCATTCTTTTCGCAAAAGTGTCAATTAAGCTCTTAAGAATATTGAACGGGGTTTATTTTCCAATCTAATCTAATCTAAATCAGTTTTGTAAATACACCAACAGAAGGAGCCCCCTTTAGGTAGCTTTCAAATGAACTGGTGGTATATTCGAAGTACATTTAATTCCAGCGGGGAAAATCAAACAGCGTTGACTGTTGACTCATAACCACCTTCATCAAAAAGGGATTACAACAATCAGACATTTGACAAACAATCCACCTTTTGGCTCATCGAACCAAATAGCTGCGGTAACAACACTCCGATCGATATCAAGGACGTGGCGAAACCTTTTCGCAGTGACTTCGAAAACAAACGATTTTTCTAGTGAACCATATCACGAGAATCAATTCAGCTGGCAGCGATTTCAAATCGAAGAGCATTCCAGATTTTAAATAAATTTCTTCAATTGTTTTCCCAAAATGTCCTAAGCCAACCGCATCCTTCAACCTAGTTTCTTTTTCCCAGACGGTCAACCTCAATTTCTATTTTATTATTCCTGCATAATGGGTAAGAGAAAAAAAAAAACCAAACAACAACTATTAGAGAGGGAGAAAAATGAACTTTGCCGCAAAAAGCCGTAGAATCCATGTCCCCAGCTAAGTGAATGATTGTCTGAATCTGAATATAATTAAATGACTGAGTCGGAGGAGGAGGAACAAGAAAACAAGAAACACACACAAGACAATGATTTAATGAGAGGGATACACAATTTCTAAATTTCTAAATTTCAAAATTTCGCTGCCGACTCTTGCAATAAAAAGAAAGCAAAACAAAAAGAGCTAATAGCGTCAAGTGTTTTATTGAAAATCATAAGCGTTTATAGTGAATATACTGTAATACACTGCGTGTTCGGCTGTAATTGTGTAGCATTTAAGTGTGTGTGTCTCTGTGTGGTGTGTGTTTTTATTATATAAAATTAAACTTGGGGAAAACATATTGAAAGTAAGTAAATAAAATTACACATTTTTATATTAATTTAAAAAAAAAAAACACAAGTTTACATCATTATAATACACATACAATACTGAGAGAGAGAGAGAGAGATACATATGTTTATATATAGAGAATACATGTTGTTGATCACACTTACCAATTAAATCTACTATCACAATTGGATCGTTATTAATATACTTATTAGTACGTCGCTGATAATCAGGTTCGCCGAGTAAAAAAGCTGCTACATATGGTGTAAAAATTGCTGTATACATAACTAATATAAGTATTACCCAATCCCACACCGCTTTAAATGGTGAATAATGGAGTATTGTCCATTTATGTACACTAGGACTTTGCATTTTGTATTCTGGCAGGACATCAGCACCAAGCGATAGTACCTGCAACGATATAAACAAACAAGCGGTTTTGTTTGCCAAAGCAAAACAGTAACATTAATAAGATTCATACAGTCGATAGTGATGATGAAATTTAAATTATTTAATGCATTCGAGCGAAATCCTACCCCATTCGAAATTTGTACGTCCTCATGAATAAATAATTCCCAGTTGTCTCACGAAGGAGTGAACTTTTTAACACAGCTCTATATTTAAATGTGCGACAATTGGTGAAAGTCGTTTACCTACTCTGTATTCATTTATTATTATTTAAAAAAAAAAAGGAGCATGTCGGAGAGTAGATGCATGTCTCGCACGTAGTTGTCTAATTTGAATAAATTACTTTCGCCTTCGAGTTTGAGTGTCTTATACTTTCGAGTTTGGTGAGAGTTTCGCACTTTTTGTTGTTTAATTTAAAAATAGCTATACTTTAAAATATTAGTCAACTCACTACTGAATCGATTTTTGTTCGTCCTTAAATTTAGTTTTTGGTTGCAGAAATTGTTTCATGGAAGTTTGAATGATGATGCTTTCTGAATTATGATGAAGTCAGTCGGAGTTCGCAGGATCCAATTAGGCGCACACAACTTTCCTAACTCATAGATAAGCATTAAGCAACATTTTCCATTTCGCCTATCTACTACTAGTTTCAACAGCTGTCAGCTTTTTGATAAGCAACTTGGTTTTCAAATCCTGTCACCTGTTTTGCTTGCATTGGTTGGAACCAACTTTGTTTGTTCAACTGAGGGTAACATGCAAAAATTGTTGCCACATAATAAATAAACTTTCTTACATAATCCCCGAATCCATAAACAAATAAACAAAACTGCATAACTTGGTTAGTTAACTCAGTGAAAAGGGAGGTTTCTTCTATCTAACCATTTGATGATTTTAACGCAGCTCTTTTTATATGGTTGGATATAGCACATGACAGCACTCATCTTGTCTCTTTCTTAAAAGCGACTTGACGAGCGACAGAGTCACAGAGACTAGCAATTTTTATTTCTCTGATTTTCATTTGCAGACATGTATCAAAACCTAAAGTTGTCCTTCCTACTGGAAGGAAATGCTGTCCATTCACCATCTGACAACTTCAGATCGATTCCCAGAAAGCCATTGCATTGTATAAAATAAAGCGTATACATATTTACATGTAGCTTCCAGTGAAAACGCGACTGCCTGAATGATTCCATTTCAAATGACATAATCGTGTCTTTTGTTAGACCATTTTTTTTCAAAAAAATTCCAGGAATTCCCCTACACCATCGAATGAATATATTTTAAATAGGAAATAATTGCACCACTGCACATCCTTGTGTAACTCTTTTTAAATTTGTTATCCCTTGACGAGATAAAGGGATTGCATAAAAATGTATAAAAAAAAAAAATATGTTACGTATACGCCACAGTGTGCACAAACCTTTGTGTCTCTCGTTACTTGTTATATGAATAAACATTAACTGGAAACCGTCAAATCCGACTATCGCACTATTTAGTTAAGGATTATGAGCAGAGGATCACCAATTTCTGTTCATTTTTACTAACCCAATCTAGTGCAGAACTTGCAAAAAGCAAGAACGTAATCCAGTTGGCGTCACGATTAAAATCTACTTCCCCATTGATCCCTGCGCCATTAAAAATGCTTGACATAGAATGTAATTGGGTATTATCCAGCTGGAGACTTCCGTATCTCACGTTGCGATTACGAGTATAGATGCTCACATACAGCACGTCCATGTGTGATAGATATCTTGGCAAACACACTGTCGTGAGATGATGTTCGATAGGGGGCAAGGGCCAAGGATATGATGCAGCTATCGGCCTATGACGAAGTGTGTGGCAGCAAACCCATAAAACAGACTGGATACCACTTAAGCATCGGCATGAAGAACACTTTAGTGTTGTTCGTTTCGCTGTGATTTCTTTTGTACACGAGGGCTGGGAGAGCTTTGAGCGCAAATCTTTATCAGCACTCTTCGGGGTTTTTGCCTTTTGTTTTTAGTAGATATATATCTGTCCCATCCCCGCCTTCCTTTCGGAGGATTTAAAATAGGAACAAGTACTCAATTTAGACAGGGGTGGTGTTACAAGGAACTTTTGACTGATGCAGGCTCGAATTTAATCGCTCATCTTATGCGTAATAACACGATTAAATGAGCCAATAATCAAAGTATCCAATTCCGCAAAAGAGAAGGCTATTACCGGAGAATTAATTCACAAAATTGATTTCTCTTCATAGACAGGAACGATTGTTTTACGAATATATGTCAACCAAATGAGCATTAATTCGACTTTGTTGCAAAGTACAATGTACAACTCTCGGGGGCATTCGCGAATTGTATTACTGGCGGTATTTTCTGTCGTAGGCTAATTGAAAATTATCCGGAAATGAGCAAGAAGCTTAATTAATTCCTCATCATGGAGATCTGTTAAAATGCTTTTGTGTTTTCCAGTATTTTTTTTCAATCAGCTGATAATGATTCGTAGAATGAATAAGGATCAAATTAGCATCGAATAAAATGGGGAATGGTAATCAAAGGCAGAGTTTCAGTTTCAGTTCTTTTGGAATTGTATAAATTTAAATTTCATTGAGGATTGTTTTCCAATTATGTTCAAGTAGATTCATGGCAATGTGAGAATGTAGTATAATAATTAAATTTTTTAAAACATTTTTATTGTCATCGCAGGCGTTTTTTTGTTTTTGCGTGTATTCTTGATTTGTTTACATTTTGATTCACAATAATCTCTGCGTGGATACAAGTATTGATCGCTGTGATTTTTATGTGTATTTAAAATATGAAGCTGATGAAGCTGAGCTTACAGGCGGGTATTTAAAATGATCCCTGCCAGGGCTGGAATAAAAAGTCGTTTTGTGACCCTTTCTGTCCATAAAGCGCCATTCAGTTCAACGCTTATATTTTTGGATTTAGACATCAGTTTTACTGAAAGCTTAACTGAAAGCTCAACTGAAACTGAAACCGAAATGATCGTCTAAATAGGGCTCAACAGAAAACTGACAGTTTGTACAAAGGAACACTGCTGTAAAACACCTGATCAATAATTGCTACACTTGTTTAGTGGTTGTGAATTCGTGGACAGGACAGAGAAATTTGAAAACGTTTGTTACAGGTATATCCAAGGAGGAGCTGTACTGAAGGAATCAATTGTTAAACCTGTTTAACAACGGAAGTCGCAGTGCATTGGTCACACACTTCGAAGAGGCAACAGTTCCATTGCTTACCAAGTATGCTACAATGCAACGAATTAAATTTCAAAAGAAGAAACAAGCGTTGGTGGTCGGCTCGAAAATATTTGCCGCTAAAAAACTCGTTAAAGTTGGATAATCTTAGTAATAGCCTTACACGAATTACCGTCTATTTCGGAACGAGACCATAGATATTCCCCTAGATTTTACATAAGGGAAAACAGAACTTTACCTAAATGCACTGAATGACTGACACTTTTCTGCTTAGCACTTAGACAAACAAGTCTAGGATTCACAAAAATAATCTCCGTCAAAACTGATTCAATACGAGTATAATGGCCGCCACATGTCGTTTGCTATGACTTATGACAAGTAGATGTCATTTGCAGCGTTGCCATTTTGAAATCGGCCTTACTGTCAGATTTGACTGGAAAAAATAACAGTTGAAAAACTAAAATCCAGTCGAAAAAACATTCAACAAAATGCAATCAAAAAGTCCAGCTGAAAATCAAGCCAAAATAAAACATCAAATAAAAAAATTAAAGAAGTCATAAAACAAAAATTAATTATTACTGAATGCATTTACAGTCGAATCCCTCTAAGTCGAATGGTTCGACCCAATTCTTGCATTCCCTTCAATTTTGCATAGAAAAGTCGTCCTCTAAGTCGAAAATCCCTATAACTCGAACATATTTTTTGATTCTTGACCTACTACAATATCCCTCTAAGTCGAATTTTTCGTCTGAAGAAAACAAAATTAAAAAGAAAAAACTCGGAGTTGAAGAAGAGTTTGGCGAAACCATTACTAAACATATGCCGGAAAAGAATGATATTGAAAAGGCAAATAAAATATTGCAAACAGCAATTGAAATGACCGAAGATGTCCCAGACAAGCGTTACTACTGCCTATTTAAAATAGAATCATTTATTAAACGAGTGAACACTGCTACTTTCACATCGCAAACAAAAATAACAAATTTTTTTAACTAATTTTGTTCAAAATGTACCTACTTCCCTATTTTTTAATTTAAATAAATTCGCTTAAAAAACAAAAATTCCTCTATAACTAGAATTTTTCTAGAAATCCCTCTAACTCAATCTCTTTTTTAGCTTCCGTGAAAATTCGACTTAGAGGGATTCGACTGTACTTTTGCGCGTATTAAAGTAAAGTTAATATATTTGAAAAACTAAATATATAAAAAGAAATTATTAAAAATAAGAGTAAATTCATCAAATTAGTTCAACTCTTAAAAACACTTTACATAAGTAATTTCTTTGAGTGCTTCAATTGTCTCCTTATCATCTTCATCACTTTTGTAAATATTACATATACATAGTAGTACCAATTTTTGTTTTTGAAACGTCAGATGGTATAACAATGTTTGGATCAGTATTTGAAAGTTAACAACAAACAAACAAACGTATAAATGTAATGATTGAGATATGTTTCCAAATTTTGTTCTTCTTTTAATTTAAATTATCTCGCACCTAGAATTTTAAAATGTATAAGTATCTACTACTGATTGAAAAAAAATAACACGAAACATCAAGAAACAGTTAAACAAAAATCATATCCAGCTAAAAAAAAACAGCCGACTGGATTGCAGAAAATCTTACAGCTAAATGCTTATTAATCCAGTCAGATCTGACTGGAAGGCAGTCACAATGGCAACACTGGTTATTTGGTTATAGGGTCTCCATACTTAGTGACAGCCTTTGTAAAACACTTATTGTTCGTATTTTTTTTTAGCAAAACTTGTTCTGATTTCACTCCTCGAATCACCTGATGCTCACAATCTTTCATCATAGTTGCACAACTTTACAGCCCAAGAAAATCGTTGATCTAAAACATGGCGCTTTAAATACCACAATCGGTGCCGCGTCTATGTATTCCGCTGCACTATTTTGATGCAATCCGTATATAGTCTACTTCTACTGTATGCAATTGTGTTCACAGTTCACACGTATCGGGCCTTACTAATAATCATTTTTAACCTTCACACTAAATATTTTCTAGGTCACTTTATGCAATTTTGTATGAAAATTTTCGCCATTGTGAGTTCGAAGAATTTAGCCTGGACACTAAAAATGATTATAAGTACCGCGGATTGAATTTAGTGATGCCAGACTTTTCGGACTGACTTATTGTGCAAGTCGATTAAAAAAATACGCTTTCCGGCCATGCAGTTGTTAAAAAAACACACGAAATTCCCCACGAAAATATACATACATAAATGACTACATATTCGCACATATTAGTTATACAAGGACAGAAAATTAAAAATAAAAAACAGTCTTCTCTTTTTGTTGAATTAATAGGTTTTACTTCAGATTCAGTATTTAAAATATCTTTTTTTTTTGTTCTGAGAGACATAAAAATCAGCTTTGTTCGCCCTTTTAACTTATTTCGAAATGAGAAATGCCCACGAAGTGGGTAATTAACCACGATCTGACACTTTTCGGTGTCAATTCTGGTTCTGCGAAATAGTGAATCGAATAAATCAATTTTTTTGATACACTCGGTACTAAAAAGCAATTCTCGCCAAACTATCGTGGTGAATTCAAAATCGCACTCTGTGTCGTACGATATTGGGTTCTCAATTTTTAAACTCTCACTAAAAAGATTCACTTGCAAATGAGAACATGAAAAAAATTATTCACGTGAACAATTTTGAAGTTTGGTTTCATCTTTTCGTAGAACGCGATTTGCGGTGAAAGGTTGAAAACATTTTCGTTTCACTTTTTCACAGAACGAGAATCGACCGACTGGTTCCACTGCTTGTAGGTAGAGTGTCTCATTTAAACCATGGCTAAAAAAACAAAACAAATATACTAAAAATGCGTTTTTACAAGCGACTAAACTGACTTCCACTTGGTCGATTGACTGCGATATTTAGACCCCACACAGAAAAAGAACGACTGATTTATGTCATCCGACTGCAGACCAATCATCGTCAATGGGTTTGCACAAAAAAAAAAAAAAAATATCTAAAACAACTTGCGGTATTTTAAAAATTGAAGCAATAAAAAAAATTCCATTTCAACGAAAATGGTTTGTTAAAATTCAGAATTAATCAAAATTGCACATTACCTCCTTGCCCACGTGATTTCCTTTTCCTTTAATACTGTTACTCTCACTGCCGAATCCATTTAGATTTAAATTCGAATTAATCGATATATGATTTTCAATTTTGATTTTATTTTTCGAATCTGTACTCAAGCGAACACTGGACCATTTTTCCGTTGCCTATATTGACGGTGAACAATGGAATGGTTTGCGATTAAATTCAATTTATTGCTAACAATTTGATTGCGAATAACTCATGTTTTGCGCGCTTGAACAAATCAACAAATTAACAGAATAATTAACCAAATACTGGATTGAATAAAACTCGAAACGTTTAACGTCACAACAAGCGTTTCCAACATATAATAATAAAATTGTTTACAATGAAAACAAAACAAGGCGAAAAGAAAAGAAAAGTGAAAATTTAATTGAAGCGTAAATGCTCGTTGAATAGTTACCTCCCCTTACCACCCCACGCAATTGTTATAATTTAATGAACTCTTTGCGAAATTATGACGGGAAAATTAATTGCATTGACTTTAGTATGGGTGTTGGCTGTTAGTCTTGTTGAAGATTTAATTTAAATTAACACGACGACGGCATTGTTCTCTCCAGGTGCATAGGTGAGTATAATTACTGGCCAATTGGAGAAGGACGCCGTTTATATTCGACTGAAGTTATTAGCACATTCACGCAGTTGCACATTCACACAAATGGTAGTAGTATATTGAATAAGCGGCAGTCGGTTGGTCGGTCGATGGGAGATGGCAACTTTGTGTCCATTTTTCCTGCGAAAGCTGGTTCTTGTGCGACGATGAAGAAGAATCCTTGAACTTTAAGTGTTGGCAGTTTTTCTTTCTTCTATTTTTTACTTAAATGCGCACAAATATACTTCTGTGAGGCTGGCAAGACCGGATGAAATGCCTCGATGAGCCAGAATCACCACTATGCAGTGGTGGGTGGCAAAGGTTTTCCAGTTAAAGAGGGTTTTGTTCAACAATTTCTATTTGAGTTAAGTTAGCTTCAGCGCATTATCAAACACATGCACTGCACAGTGCACAGTTGTGTGCACATCAAGTGGCGAACAGTACACATTTTGTTGATTTTGGTTGTGTTTCCTTTTTTTTTGTCTCCATTTAAATTGTAAACTTTTATGAGTATGGTTGGAGTGCGATGAATGTAGGTACTAATGAATTTTTGCAAGTCCCACTGTTAAGGGGGTCATTCATTTAAGACACATTCACGGAGTTCACAAAGAATACCGAGAAACTGGGGTTGGTGCCCAGGAGGTGTTTGCAGGGCTATGTTCAGATTGGAAATGACCTAAGATCTGTGATTTTATTCCTGCTTCGGGCGCACCCGCTTTAGCTATAAACCCGTTTGAAATGACAATGTTTCCACTTTTCCTTTCATTTCGAACTCCAATCTTTGCTTTAGCATGCTCAATGTAGGCAAAATCTATAAAAAGCCCATCGCTGAAAAGCCTTTTTCACAGTAGGAACATTACCCATAGAGGAGGTTGCAAATAAGGATACAGAAAAGAGGAGCTCTATAGTAACTGCACGAAACTCGACAAAAAAGTGATGGTACATGAAAGATTAAAGTTGTCGGACCCAATAAACACATGTGAAAATATACAGCTTAACTAAAACGAAGATGGTTCCATCTTTCAAAGCCTTTGACATGAGTCTTTTCAATGAAATTTGATTCAAAGTACAGTAAAACTTGACAATTAAGATACTATATTTGGAACACCTCTCATTCCAACCATATTCAATGTTTTTCGTTTTATTTTCACATTTTTTTCTTTTCAATTTAATTCGGGCAATCTGCTGTTTGGTCCATTCGTCAATTACTATTAAGCAATCTTTTTCAATTGGATCATTATCATAAGTCATGCTTCATTTTCCGTATGTCAAATGTCAACTTTGTTTGGAGGACATATTCCCACTACTTGTTGTAAAGAGATTTGAATATTTGTCGGTACATGATGACATTTTTTCAGCTAAGGGTTGTGTATATTTATGGACACAAGAATAATGGGTTTTGGGATCACCGAAACAGACAATAAGACAATAAAACTTTGAACATTCATTTCGTTGGAAGCGCGTAATAAATTGAATGTTAAAAGACCCAAGTAGACCCATGAATGGGTGGACTTTGCAAGCTACATAAAATTGAAAGTGCGTGACGCTAAAATACACAGTGAAATACAGTCTACTGTTTCAATCATTCATAAATTACGTCGAGATAGGAAGGAAAATCTACACCACCAAATGATTTCTTCAGTCCTCCACTGAAGTGGGTAGTACTTCGTCTTATTATGCAAATCATTTACATCAACTGGTATTTTAAGCTAGCCCACCAAAGTCTATCGTATAAAGCAAAGTGGTGAGAATCAAATAACTCCGAAGGTCCTTACTAGAAAGACGGCGTAAGTGTCCCACAGCAGAAGAGCCAATGGGGAAAAATACATTGCAAAGTGGACGCAGACCACCTACCTGCAAAAGTAAACCCTACCAGATATTCCCGTCTCATCCCATCACGAAAAAATTCTTTGATGAATCATGTGTAATGACTTAAAAACCTGCATTGAACCATTATGCGGCACGGCGGCGTTAATTGAGTTCATTGCCCAAACTCCTTCTCTTGTTGGCCAGGGTAAACACGCAACAACAAATCCGAAATCCGAGTAAGTAAATTTTGACAGCTACGTCTTCCCCGCTCCCTCAAAACCGCTGAGCATTTTTCTGCCCCTAGTTAGTAAAAGAAGCTGATTGTAGAAAGTTGCCCGTCCTTGCCCTTTGCCAAAAGTTTTCAAAGTGAAATAAAATTAAAAGTTGAACTTGCCTTTGGTCATTCAAATTAACTTTCATGGCTGACAAAGTTGCGCGTAATTCGGTCTGGTATTACATTCAGAAAAACAAAAACTCTCCCTCCACAGAATAAATTTTAGCTAATAAATTAGTGAATTTTCTGAAATTACCAGCACCTTCCTCTATAGCCGGACCTGACAATCAAATGGCTGAAGTTAGTCCAAGTTTGGTGCCATGATTGAATTGATGTGTCGGTGTCTACTTTCATGACTGAGAAACCACCCCATTAAAGAAATTAGATTTTTTGAGCGCACCCAATATTTATGCTCCCATTCACCTATAGTTTTCGGAGCACTCTTTGTGCTCCTTCATGCCCAAAAGGGATCCCATCCTTAGGCAAAGTTGTGAGCAAATATTTTGACAGAAGAAAAATTAATCAATTACATTGGCACATGCTACCACAACAAATTTCTAGGTGAGAGCCTTCGTTCGAGCACAACTTTTCGAAACCCAGCTTGGAGGTCAACCACTTGCAACAACAATGAGGAGGCACACATAATATAGTAGTTTACCTTCACTCACACTCTGGGCACTGCCTATGGATCAGGTCGTGCATGTTAATGACGCGAATAACACGTCCTTGCGGTGATGTTGGCGATGTGATTTTGTAACTTATTAAACTCAACGACGACACTGGGCTGGGTCTGGGTTTGTTGATCCAATTTTCGTAACTCATTAAGAACACGCAAAGACAGCATGAAATGCAATTGCGAATTTACACGACTGCACTGGTTTTTTTTTTCTTGTAGCTCCTTCGAGAGCAGTTATTTACACACACGCGAATGTCCTTGATTGGAAATTAACACAGCAAATGAATAAATTACACTCAACAGAGTGAGAGAGAGGAATGAAGAAAAAAAAAAAAACCGACAACCGTTATCGATGGAAATTGCAACTGCATTCGGCGAGTTATATAGGGAAACGGAGTCAAGTTCACACGTCCGCACACAGCACCACTCGAAGGGATTCACACAACAACTCTGGACTGTTATCCGACATGCAATCGCATTTTATAGCTACACCTGTCACACCATTCGCCCCCAAAGGAGTGCAGATTCTCTGGATCCTTCAAGCAGGCATTCGTTATTCACTTGGTCTCTTCAATGGGATTTCTCTAATTTTAACACAGACAGAGGGGAGAGAGAGAGCACAAGACACAACTTCAAACTTCAACATCGCATGTGTCAGATCTGTCAAGATGTAGTTTTGACATTTTTCTCTGATTTATGTTCGCTGCGCCTATTTTCGTTCGTCTATCGATGGCCAGATAGAAATTGGAATAGAAAATTGCAGCAAATTTCGCCTACTTTCGGAGAACACAGACACATGGCAGAGAGAGAGAGGGAGAGTGGGGAGGGAAAAGCTCCTCAGTTCTCAGTCCTCATCCTCACAGAGGCGAATAGTGCGCTGAAATAAGGCTTAAGTTGGATTTTTGTTTGAAAAATCCTTGTTTGAGTTTGGCATGGCATACATACAGAAATGAGGCTAAAAGAAGAAGGCGGAAATGGGAATTTAGGCCACGCTATAGGCAAAGGTGAATACCTACCGAGAGAGGAAGAGGTCGGTGGGTGCTTAGCAATGAAATTGAATGCAGCCTTAACCTCAAATTAAAGTTATTGCATTTTTAGTTCATATTTGGTTTATGACATCTAACGGTCTATGCAGAGCCTGCCAATTGACCGGCGACTAAGTTTTTGGACAGGAGAATATAATTGGCCGGAAAGAATTGACGACGACTCGGCGGTTGTAGGTGTGTACTAAAGTCAGGTGCGGTTGTCATCTCCCTTTTTAAATAAAAAGAGAAATACTGCAGCTACGTTCCTTGACACCAATTCACTATTTTAATATGACTTGTGCACGCATTTGCCCACTTTGCATAGGCATGTGGTGTGCCAGTTAATAGTACAGTTTTATTAATGATATGTCCTTGCTAATTGCGTACTAGTAAGCTGTGACGAAGTTTCAACGATCAGCAGCCGACTCGACAAGAAACCAACATTTTGCAAAGTCCAACTGAGTTTGTCTTGTGATAAAGTCCAAGTAGTTGCAGAAGATCTAGGCCCTGGTATTAAATGAACGAAAGAGACCCCTTTAAAGAAGTTCACTAGCAACTTTGCTTGTGCGGAGATAGTATTTGTACGATATTTGTTTCGAAGGACCATAAATTTGAAGAGTCGCACCATAAGTTGCCAAGCAGTTAAGTCGGCTAGTGACAGGAACAGAACAGAAATAGAACTTAAAATAGAAAGCAAGGTAATTTTGGCAGCAAAAACAGGTAACGCCGTCAAGCGACAGAACACTAGAACAGAAATAAATCGTCAATACACGTTTCTTTTGCAGTGCTCTATCGTAGTTCTCCAATTCAGATCTCAGGGCCAGGGTAGTAGCCCCAGCCTATTGACCCGAACGTGAATACAAAAGTAGCGATGAGACCCAATAACTTTGAAATTCGAAGTTCATCGTCCTTACTGCGGGGCTGATTTTTTTCTGATTTAAATGAGTTGGCCAAGTTGTTCTATAGCATATCGAACGAAGCAGGGAAAGTAGCTGAGCCCTCGGTTTCCAAGAAATTCCACAAAACAGAAAACTTTGAGTTTTGTTTATGACCGACAAAATATAAGGCTCCTATAACGTGTCAAAACGGCTCCGTTCAGTTACTGGTGTATGCGGACCATATTGACATCACCGGTTGGACACAGCGCTCCGTGATAGAAGCTTCGACGGAAATTGAAGAACAGGCGAAATCTCTTGGTCTTGAAGTAGGTAAATCAGGACAAGACTAAGTACATGCTATCAACAAACAAAAGTGTTCATCTACCTCGGAGTAAACATGAACTCCACGAATGACATCCTAGTGGAGATCCGGCGGAGAATTACCCTAGGAAACCGCTGCTACTTCGGTTTGGCAAAACAATTGGGTTCAAAACTTCTAACTCGAGGGACGAAATGTATGCTTTACAAAACCCTTAGCCCGTTAAGTAAGTAGTAAATGTAGCTGGAAAGTAAGGGACACTAAGCTCGGAAATAGTCCCCCTAGAGTTCAATAAAATTACGTTCGAGTATATCGTATTGGGTTTGACGAAATTAATAACACTTGTTTGAAGTGCTTTACGGAGGCGTATTGAAGATGAAAGGTCTGCTAAATATCCTTCTAGTTCAATTGTGCATTATTGTTTTAGTCAATTTTGGTTACATATTTCATTTGTAGTTTTTTTTATAATAAACACGCGCTAAAGAGGTTGTAACTACTCTTATAAAGCTTATAAAATTAAATGTCCACTTATTAGTGATTGTTAGAAGCTGTGATCGACTGAAACACTTTCACCAATCTGCTGCTCGGGCTCCTAGTTGCCTTTTTTTTAATCATTGACAACACCAAAAGACCGATCGCAAGGTGAAAAACCGTGTCCAGCTTTAGGTAGAGCTGGTTTGACAAAATTTCTTCAAAAACCTGATTAGGTGCTAAATTCAGATTTGACTAAAATAATTTTCCTTAATAATTTTCCTAGATAGTTCCAGGAGCTGTCTTACTCTACTCCATATGAAAGTGATGCTAACACTTGATTTTTTCTAACCTAGAATTACTGTCTTGTTTTATAACCAAACGCGGAGGAAACAAACGAGGAAGTTTTTTATTTATAAATTTCATTCGAGTGTTCAGTTTTCTTACAAAATTGTTAATTTCCAAAATTTTCCAACTTGACTTGACTTACTTTTGAATAGTTTCAAGTACCTACAATCCTACATCCTATATTTTTAACGACTTGTTATAAATTTTGAACATTAACTTTTATTATAGGTCACAATAGATCAATTTCTAACTGAAAGGATATGGTGAGTTTGTGAAATTTTAACTGTGTGTACAGAAAGGCAACAAGTTGGACTAAAAGTTGGTATCTAATTACAAACTTGACAGTGATTTTGGGCTCCCCTTGCTCCATACTTCTCGCTCGTTTAAAAAATAAATAAATAAATAGTTGGCAGACCTAAGAGAGACGTGGCGCAGTGAAAAAACATTGATATGGAATTTTTTTCGGGGATCGAACACCTTGCTTAGCAGTCTAACACACTAACCACTAAGCCACTGCACCTACTATAGCTCCCTATGGATCTGAGATTATAAAAGGAACTTTATCATCAATGTCTAGATTTCTAGTCCAACTCTCTCAATTTGATTGAAATTTGCTATTTTAATGAAACGTTTTAGAAAGACAAAAAAAGGACTTTCTAAAGATATGTAGCAGGACCCGCATTACATGCTTATGTAGTATGGGTAGAGGCAGTGGCAAGAAGGAGGTTTTATTACATACCTACTTAATAAAATGTAAAATACATAGCAGAAAATTGTAGTTGTTTTACTAAAGATGTTTCCTTCTTCTTCCTTAACCATCTTTGGTTTTTCTCCTTCCTTCGTTTCCTTCTTCTTCCTTGACCAACATTGGTTTTTCTCCAATAAAATTATTTATTAAAAGTGTTAAACAAACGAAAAACTCATTAAAAACAAATTTGTGCACGACTCGATCGGGCGAAACTTTCTCGTTCCTTGTGAGTCTTTCACCGATATACAAAAATGCTTTTCAGAATTATTTCAAAATGCCACTGCAGGCAGAAAGAAGTCATCTTTCTCCCTCTCATTGTTCCATGAATGCTATGTTAGTTTTAAGTACAAATTTAAAGTCCTAGAGCTTTCTGAACTATATCCGAGAGTAGCTAAATATCCTTCAGACCTTTGTCCCCCGTGAATCGCAATATCTGATACTGCTTCCGAGATAGTTTATTCCCACGGTTTCCGATGTAATTTTTGAAATCGATGGTCCTTGAAATATTTCCTTCAATCCAGCTCGACTCAAAGCGGACCTTTTTTCACTTCAAGCAGTCGGGAACACTCCGAAGAGTTACAACAAAATGAAAACACATCCTGTTGTGTCTGTGCAAACTATGACGATTAAAAGGACTGAACAAATATTTTACTGCGCCCGCAAAAGAAGGCGAGTAACAAGAACATCATGCCTCAGCTGTTGCTGTTGTGAAAATATCCAATAGTTACCAGCGGTTATACATCGCTCCGGATGCCTTTGAATTCGGTGTATTTTCGACAGCACAAATGCATTTTTTAAATTGGTTCCACATAAGTGTACCCCTCGAGCCTTTTGTCCTTATTGTTGTATCGGTTTTTTCTTTTTTTTTTGGATTTTTTACAAACAAGTCTCATTCTACGTCTCTGGAGCGCATGATCCTATTTTTCACACACGAGAAATCCAATTTCGCATCCGTACTTACATAGGGAAAGCTTTTGCTTCTCAGGGATGATATGGAGAAAGGTCGAGTAGTCCCCAAGAATATAAGAGCAAGAACAAAAACTGTTGATTCTTTTAGGTGTCCCTTATGGAAAGTAAGCTATGCTAATTTTGTATCCATTAAAAGCTCATTTGATCGGCCGTCAACTGATTTCACTCAGCACTGGTGTTTGGAGAAGTGGTTGGAAATTTGTGTCGCTATACGAGTATACTCGTTTTGTAATTGGCGGAGTTTTTGTCGCCCCACAGTCTGCATGTCACCCGAAATATATCTCCCTGGCATACCGAGGACCTAATGCGTTTCTCCTTAATTCGAAGGACGACAAATCGGTGCAAAACGGGCGATTATTTATTGGCGGATGGACTTCCCATTTGCAGTGATGCAATCTTTTCGCATGAACACGAGTAGCGCCCACGAAATCCAAGCAGAAAAAAAAAAACGACTTTCGATAGTCGAGGATAGCACCTGCACTCATACAAGGAATCCTTGGACTGTGACCTGTGAAGTTTTACGAGAATGTAATGCGATTTTGTGTGCTATCGAAAGTGTACTCTTCCTTAAGTGAAATTGATGGTTTGTTCAAAAAATCACGCGCATTAGAGATGAGGTAATTTTTGCTCGAGTTGACAGGTGCATGCTTCGTTAACAACTTGACATGAAAGCCTCAGATGACGCACAGGTGAACGTGATGAAATGGGTTTGTAACGTGTTTCGAACGCCAGCAAGTGTATATCGCTAAGAGGTGCATTCGAGTCTGTTAATGTGATATGTGGGGTGTGGTGGAGGGGGTGGAAAGGACGTGATAAGCTACACGTGGTGAATTACAAGGCAGACGTCTAAGGAGGTATGGAGTCTTTTAAGGAGTTGCTTTGTGGATATTTGCTTTCCTAAAGTAGAGTAGGTGGGGTTTTATTGTTTTGGGTATAGTTGGAAGTATGACCAACCAGTTTTTGATTTCTTTTAGAAACACGGTTCTTTAAAGGTTACATTGCGAGAAGTTCCTCTTTGAATTAAGATTTCTTAAAGTCACACTGAGTTTTCGTTGAGGCTTCATTTGGAATCTGTTACTCTTGGCGCGAATGACGACACCCCCGAGGTGTGTTTCTACGGTCTACATGAGAAAATCGAAGAGAGTTTAAAGGGGTTTAATGGTAAAGAGAGACGCAGAGACGGAGATGACACTAAGGTAGAAAAGGAGATGACACCTTTGGTAGGTCAAACGGATAAGGAATCATCGACTATACTGCTGGGCAAATCCCGTTAGAATGATGGAAGCTGCACATCTCAATAGCTACTTAAAACTTAAACAGACCAACTACCCCAGTATCAGCTTCAGACTGAGGGAGCCTATCATCCTCGTCGATGGGTATCCTGACGTTGCTTCCAGTTATCTAGACCGAGAGTTTTGTCATATATCTTCAACGGCTGGGTCTTTGAAATCGAAGTTTAATCCTTCAATCTCATGCTAAGGGACTGGCATTCGAAGCTCTACATGACTCTATTTTCCATGCCCTCGGTGCAGCTGTGCCTAACATTGTCGATGCTTTTTAGCTGATCACCTTAAACTACCCAAATGTACTGAAAGTTTCGGAATTCAACCATCGACTCTCGTGGGTATTGACCAGAAAAGACCCGAATGCGAGTATTGGTGCTGTGAGAAGATCCAACTGCAAATGCAATCACCCCCAAAAGCCCTTGCCTATCGAGTTTCTAAAGACGACTACCAGAAATGGTGGGATCGAGGAGATGCAGAGGAGTCACACGGAAGGTTAGAGATACAGAATTTTTACAAAAGGTTATAAAGACAGCCCCCAACTGCTGTATGCAGAAATAAAAGTGGGAGTTCCATAGCTCTGAAGCAAATAGAACCCAACGCTTTAGAAAAATATTTGTATGAGGGTCGACGAAAGCCAAAACTCCACTGTAAGGAAGTGTGATAATGTTTTCTTGAAAGCCGTCATTCGATATCTATTTAATACCGGACTGAAACAAAACTGAAGCTTAGTTGGACTTGAGGTCTGGCAAACATCCGAAAGCTCAACTGTCATGAAAGAGATTCTCAATCAGCCCTTTGGACTCGCCATAAAATTGTAGATCACTTCCATTCGTCCCAAAAATGAAAGAAAAAACTCACACAAAAAGATTGGATGTGAAGAGCTAGGCATATAGGGTCTTTACGAACCTGAGGCCAACTATTTCATCGGTAGAAAGCCAACTCGAGATGATAGCTTGTGAGCAGGTAAGGACTGCGGGCTGTCGCTTTGAGGCTACATGTACCCCAAGTCTTCTGAAAAATATGCTCCGACGGAAGCACGGCCGGTCATTGTAACCTTATGAAGTCAGGGTTGCCAGTTTTTGGGGTTTTAGCCCGGATTTTTTTTTTTGCCGTTTTTTTTTAATTCAATTTCGTTATAACACACTTTTTGGTAACCTCAACTTTTTTGTTTGGAAAAACTACCCAAATCTGGAGGTTTTTCAGATTTATCTGGGGAATTATTTTAACCTTCTGGAAACGCTGTCGTAAGTCATACGTTTGGTTTTCGGCTTACAAAAATGCAAAATCGATAAAATTTGTACTTTACGCCACCTATATTCTGGATCCTTCAGCACTGAAATGTTCAGACTGTTCGACCTCTTACATGAAGTCTCTTCAACTTGTCACTGCAGAAGATAGTTGCAGCCCAATTTATTATAACATTTTTTTTTTTTTTTCGAATTGATTTTTGATATTTTATTTATTGTTTTTTTTTTTTTTTTTTTAACGCGAACCAGTGCTTGTCATTACGCAGATGATGTTGACACAATTGAAGTGGAAACAACTCCAGCATTCATTTCAAACGCTGTCAAATGTGTAGTTTTGCAAAGGACGAAAAAAGGTCTTTGCACTCACTTAACACTGCCATCGAAATCAGCGGCCATATCAAACTAAACCGTTTAGTAACGTCGTCTTCGAAGGCAACAATTCAGCCAGACCCTATCAAGAAAAACCAAAAGACGTACCTTGTACAAGATACTCGTCATCTCATCTACATTGACAATGTACAGTGCTGACGCATGGACTTTCAACAAATTGAATGGAATCGAATTTGGAGCACAATAAGCCAGCATTGAAGTCATCCAAAGTGATACCTTCATGGTGGATGATCTGTTCATGTGAATATGAATATTTAGCAAAATTGAATTGTCAGAATACGTAAAGACATTTCCCAGAACTCAATACAAGTTCAGTTGCGAGATGCATATTAAACCAGCAAAATCGTGCGAATTTTTCCTTCTTTAAGGAGATAGTTCTTATAATGCAGAGGTGCAATTTCCTTTAGCTCCTCAGGTGCTTTATGTTACCACCTCACTTGCTGAGATTGTGATATACTGCAGAATCAATATGTTCTTGCGTGGCAGTTCGAGCTTTATTTCCCAGTCGTTTATATTAATAAAGTAAAAAGGGAAGTGTTCCCCCATCTGTAGCCTCGTCTGTTAAAATTGATTGCGTGCATAAGGAATCCTAGCTGTAGACAAGAAAACCTTATGACACTCGACATAAATGACAGATCGATAGCACAGCCCTTCCTCATAATTTTACAGGACAATACTGCGTGCAAATTGTCACATCGATTGGAAATTTCCAAATGTCACTTAATATTTAATTTCCAATAGACAGCAACCATTCCAATTGCTGCAGAGCCGTATGTGCATCGTAGGAACACCCAAGGTGGAATTATTTTTCATGGCTGAGCAACATCATTGAGCGGCACAATGCTGTGTGAAACAAAATCCTCTTTGTGTCGAGAGCAATAACCAAGAAAAAATATTCCTTTATTATATAGTTGAGCGCAAATGACATTTTCAGTCGTTCAAACGAACAGAGCGAGAGTGATAAAAAAAACCGAAACACCCCCGCACACAAATTGCAATAGTAAAATCAAACTACGAGTTTCATGCACCATGTGGACCAGAATGGTCCCACAAATAAATGTCGGAATAAATTGCATTTCTTACGTACGATTACGTTAACTGGCCACTACACAGCGAGCTGTAGTGTTTTGGAATTTTATGGAATAAAATATTTCACACATTCCGTCTGCGAATTGATGGTAATTAAATTTTCGTAAATTGTTCACTGTAGTTTATTGGTTTTTAGTTGGAAGTTTATTCGTTTCAATTGCCACTTAGGGGGAGTTATGGGCATCTATGGCGAGGTGAATTTTAAATTTCATTGGTAGTTTTTTTTTTCAAAGGAAAAGGGGAAGTGTTTACTGGGTGTGGATTTTCGGTAGGTTTCGATTGGTTTTGATTGGTAATCTGGAAGCGAATTAAGCTGATTAGGGTGGCGTTTTCAATAGGCCACTTTATGAAACATGTTTGATACGATGGGAATTATTTTATGACTGAAAATCGGTACTTGAGTCGGTGTTGCCAAGCAAATTTAGTGGGCTTATAAATAGAAATATTTCTAACAATATTCTTACTCCATAGAATTTTAAAAAGAAGTTGCACAAGTTGTCTATGAATTACTTAAAGAGTAACCAATAATTTAAGACAGACCTAAAATCGCAACCAACAATTTATTTATTGAAAAGTGTTTTGCACAGTCAAATTTAGAGAGATTTCCAAATCTAGTTTCAACGAAAACGGTTGTAACACTTTGTTTGAATTTTGTGTAATTGCACACCTGGAATGCATTTTCCAGAGACTGCTGAGAGAGCTACCGATGACAAATTAAAGTCCTCAATAGTGAACTGAAGAAAACCAATCAGTGTGGTTATGTAAAATATTTGACAGAAACAGAGTGGAACAGAAACTGCAAACGACAATATGACAGGTCTGTCCGCTTACGAAAATGCATTCGAACACATTAGTCAAATTTTTTTTTTTTTATACTTCTGGCTCGCCAAGGCGAGAAAGAGGCACGTCGACCTAGAAGGTCTATTGTGCCGTCAAATTTAGTCAATCTTCGTTCCCCTATGCCAAAGTTGGGCAGAAGAGAGCCAAAAAGAGAGAACAAAACATTTCCCCTCCATAAAAAATCTGCAAATATTAGCCCATAAGAAATTTCTTTGGGCTAGTTGGTTATTGCTGACAGATGGTTGTCAAATCATTAAATTTCTTATCTGTAACTGACTTTTTATTATTGTTTTCATTTGTAGTTTGTGCTTGTATAGCATTAAAATAGATGTAAGAAGCAATTGAATTGAAGTTTTTAAATTCTGCAATAAAAGCCATTGGTCGTTAATATAATTTTGTGATTTGTTCTACAATAAATTCATAAATAATTTATTATTTAATTCTAGAATAAATTATTTAATTCTAGAATAAATTCACATTTTTCAAATTTGTGCGTTCCTTTCCTTTTGGATTATATTTCATTGCGGTGAACGACTTCTCTCGCAATGAGAGAAATGTGACACATAGTCAAAATTTAACCAGAAAGTAAGGGAACGCAGTCCTCATGTGAAATGCATTGAAAGCAGGGTTGCCAGGTCTTGAACTAGTTCAATAGCCCAATTTAAGAAAAGTTTGTAGCCCAATATCGGAGCCATAAAGTAGCCCAACCACAACAATTTTTTTTTTACATCGTAAGAAATTGTTTTTATTTTAAAATTAGCAGAAAACAAATGCATTTTTATGAAAAAAAACACAGTACGAAATATAGGTACATAGTTGTGGTTGATTTGAAATGTCAAAATCAATGAGTGAAATCAGTGAGTAAAAATTTGTGTCAAATTTGTAGAATTCCTTAAGAGTAAGTTTTGGGACGAAAAGCGCTATAGAAAAACAGTCGCCCAAGATAAAAAATGCTCAGATTTATAGTTCAATTAGGATTGGGCTATCATATTTAACTTGTTGTTGGAAATTTAGAAAAAAGATAGCCCAATCTGGCAAGCCTGATTGAAAATAGCAACATCGACTTCAACAGCATGTGGCTGAATAATGTTTGTGTCAAACGACGGGAGCATAAGAGCGTCTTATGGCTGGAAAAACTGAAAGAAGTCGCTGGAATTTGTGAGGAAACACTAAGTTTTCCGGGAAACAGATTAACACTTCAAACAGCACGAGTTATGAGAACTAGATTGAAAACAGCGAAACCTTTTTTGACATGACTGACAGTAAGTTGACTGTGTTCTTATTTCAGACCTTTTATTAGCATGAAAACTTTTTTAAGTCGCAGATACCGCTCAGTTGAATTTTTAGAGGTTAAGTTCGAACGAATTTTTCATTCGTGGGCTTGTGGATCTCGACTGTATTTTGTGGATCGTGAATAAAGTGTGACAGTTCGTGGGAAGAATTTTTATTTCGCGGGAAAATTGCTATAGTTGCAAATTTCGCCATTTAAATCAATTTTTACGCAAGTTTTTTTTAGATGAGATTTTAGATTAAATAAATATAATACTTTTGTGGTACGAATAGCAATTTTCAATTCATAAATAGAGTTGAATTGATCTGTTCACAATTCGCGCTCATATGAATAGTTCTTCACTGTTTCATGAATTGAGAGCGTATTCTTGTCACTTGTACCTCCGAAGCAGGTGAAATGAGAAAAATTTTAGAAATTAAATGGAGCTAATTTTAAAAAAACCGCTGCTGAAAATGAGAATTGATATTCATCAAAGTTTCAAACCAGGACAAACAAAAATCTTAAAACCAGCAAATGTTCATGGAAAACAGTTGCAACATTTAAAAGCGTACATTGGTAAGTTAGATGTGTTGAAACCACGACACCTGAACTAGAATCGATTTGAGCTAAAATAACGCAAGATATTAATGGAAATAAGCAGGAATCTACCAGCTTAGTTAGCAAAGAATCGAACACTCTTCGAAATAGGAACTTGGACTCAACCATTGCGGAAAAATTTACAAGAAGAATGAAGAAAAGGAGGAAATGCCTTCATTCTGCGGACAGCCCTTTTGGCAAAGCGTTGCGTTGGTGAATAGAGACGTATGTACTTTGGGATAGTTCGCCTACTTCCACAATCAACTTGAAGTTTCATCAATGCTATTGAGTGATGGCTTGAAGGGAAATACAATCCTGAAATACTCTTAAACTCCAACAAGTTATATTGTAACAATATTTGAAAATTCCTCCTAAGAGTGCCAACAGTCAACAACAAAACGTAATACCATACAGTGAGTGAAACCACCTATTTCAATGCCATTGGATGTTCACTTTTGACTTTTAACTCCACACACGCCACGACTGCAACTCAAGGCACGAGTACTAGTACTAGTACCCAGAATATGGAAACACGCGCTTGCATATCATTTCGCACTGGAATTTGGTTCAAAGAAAGAAAAAACTCTCCGTACATTTCGGAAGAAGGCAGTGTGTGACATGTGTGTGACATGTCAGTAACTATCACTGGATGGAATTTGCAATTTGAATTCAATTTACATTCCCAACCTTTAACACAGTAAACAACTCTGACAAACTTTTTCAATTTCTTCTAATTACTATTTTTTTTTTTGCTCAAAAAAAGAGACGAACAAATGCATTTGGATAAAGTTTTAAATTAATTTCACTTTCCCTTGAAAAGTTGAACTGCACAAATTTGCTCAATAAACTTCCGTAATAAGCACAAGGAGTATAATTGAAATTAACTCATTTCTTCCCTAAGGTAACTGATTCTGTGTAGAGTAATACTAATTTCAAAGGCAGGATGAATAACGCAGGAAGCGATCGGTATATTCTGTTTGGCAGTTCCTGAAGATGATTTAAAAGCTGTCCAGGAAAGGGTTTTAAATTTGTTTCGAGATGGAAATGAAATGCAGTTGGGTTAATTGAAAACTGACGGCAAGTTGGTGTATCTTCGGAGTCGAAAATAACAGAGTTTTTCACTTAAAACTGAATGTTTTTTAAGTTATTTTTGTTGCTTTACTCTCGGTATCTTGATCTACAGGAAGTGTGGAGCAATTGAAGCAGCCTGCTCGGAAAAAGAGTAATTTTCCAAGTAAGGGAAGAAAACTGTAAACTGCAAGGAACTTTCACAACTTGGTCACATTTGATTAATTAATGATTAATTATTGTCTTTAATGCTGTATACATGTAGATTGGCGAATAAAGAAAGAGAGGGGATCCTGATCTGTTTCCACTTAATTTGTTTTAATTTCTTCTTAATTTGTTAAAAAAGCGTATAAAACAATCACCCAACGTGTGGATAAGCTGAAAGAAAATGAAAAAAAAAAAAAAAAAAAAATTAACAGGCACTGTGCAATTTTTAACTCGAGGTTCCAACCAGTTCTGAATTCTCTGTGTAAAATAATGCACCCCGCAACTCTTTTCGTCCGGCTACTTGGCTCCAGTTACTTAGATTTTTCTATGCACTTTGACAATGTTTTTCACAAATTTCTTTTGAGAAACCTGCAAATTTTTAAGCTCCATTTGAATAAGTCAAGTTCGAATAGCAATTATTTATTGAATTGCCAACGAAATGCAAGCCAAATCTAAATAACACAGGTGTTCCTCAGGGACGACATTTTGTCCCGCAGTTTTTTGTTTTATAATTAACGACTTGAAATTGTTATAACCACACTATAATGTGTTTCGTTTGTGAATTATTTAAACAAAATTTTGGTCATCTTTAGGACCTCTAACATCAGAATCTACCAACCGTACTTTAGGATGACTAAGATCTGATTGACCTTTCAAGCTTAATACGCTCGAGCTAAACTAATTTTATCTGGTGTCTGACTTTTTTCTCCAAACATCAGCCGAAGTCCAAGCTAAATTTTGACGAAGAGAGTGCTGTCGATAAATGTCACAAAAAACAGCTGTTCTTTGAAAATAACTTACTTCAAAATTTGAACTCTCTCTAATTTAAACCATTTCCTACTCTTACTTCAAAATTTCAACTCTCTCTAATTTAAACCATTTCCTACTCCTCATCGAGGTATTTGTTAAAAAAAAAACTCATCTTTGCTTACTTCTACCGTTCTACGCAATACAAAAACGCGACAGAACAAAAGAACACAACGATCGTCAAAGTCTGAGAAAATGTGCTGCCCCATTAAATGGGCACGCTAAATTTTGACAAATACACGATGTACATTCTGAAACTAAAGTTTGATTGTTTTGCTTGAGCAGCATACCACTTAGGTAAATGGGTTCGCTCGGCTAAATTTTGGAGAGAATTTTGTATGGTAGCGAAAATTTAGCTCGAGCAGCGTACTAAGCTTCATAGTTGTATTCCATGGTATTGGCTTAATTTAGTGAAAAGACGATTTGATGTCGACTGCTTTTGAGCCTCGCATAGGTAATAATTTTTTCTCGAAATTGCAATTTCAAGATCTTCTACGATCTACTACTTTTTTGCCAGACCGTCCTTAAAAGTTGATATAAAGCTCTTTCGTTGGTGGTGGTGGAGAATGGGGGAGATTGTCACAGTCACTGAATGCGTCACGTCACTGAATGAACAGAAATAAAATGCTCTTATATTTTGGAAACATTAGCGTGCCGCGCCGATGACAGTTCTGTGTTCAGTCAAAAAGCATTCTGTTTGTAGAAATATTTTCCGAAAGTTATTCGATATGCGAGGGATTTGCCTGCTTGCGAGATAAAATAGCAAACACAACTTGGTACAAGACATCTGCCAACTGTGTCGGTGGGAAAAGTTCTACGAATTCGAAGAAGACTCATCACTACGTTTTTGTTTTTAACTAGGCAACACTAAGCCATCTGACAGTAAATCCAACAACTCATCAAATCATCGGATAAAGGTCGTTTTGCGTTGTGAGTTCAGTGATTTTTGAATGGAAACAACCCAATTCAACTTAGTACAATAGGGATTATACAAAAGTTCATTAAAACGATCGCAACAAAATTTATGTCTTAACAAAAGGTGTTTCTACTCTGTTATCTTTTAATAAAGGACCCCAGCATTATGTGCAAATATAACCAGCGCTTTTGCAGTTTTAAAAATAAAATCTACATTCACATGGTTGAGCAGTGTTTAAGGGTGCTTCCACATCGGATGGATCAAAACGCCTTAGACAAGCAAAACTGTTTTTCTCGTTTTCTTTTTCCTTATTCAGTGTTGTCGCCCGTATTAAAATGTAGGTATTTATACCCCAAAAATACACAGAAAAACAGATTTATTTGTCTAAGGCGTTTTGTTCCATCCGTTGTGGAAGCACACAAAGTATAGATGTGGCCACTTTTCCCATTAACGTTTCTTCCAGTAATAACTATCTTTTCTACCCTTTTAAACATTTTTCATTATCAAGGCCCGCATATTTGTGTACACTTTACGAACGGAGATTGCATCAAGACATTTTAATTACAAAACATGAAAATTATTTGCGGTTGGCAGTTCTTCACATGTCAAAAAATGTAAAAGGCGCTCCGATAAAAATATGAAAACTTAATAGAGGAAAAAACTTTCGCATTAGACGAGCACGTTATCGATCACATAAACGAACCAAATTGCGACCTTATCAAAAACACATGCAACTGTATCCTTAAGAGAAGATAACAGCTTAGAGCGGATTTTATTAAGAAAATTAATTCAATGCTCACCATTTTTTTTTTTAGAACAAACGATTCTTTTTTATAAACTCTCTGGTCTGTCACAATGAAAATGTCAACTTGCTTCACAGTTTAATTTAAACTGCGGCAAACTAAACTCTCTTCGCACTTCGATCGCTTGCAAAACATAACGAACGGGTTTTAAGTTCGTTAATCTGATTTGTACAGAGTTTCTAAACAGGGTTTCTAAATAAAAGTCGCTTTTTCATTTTGTTCAAACAGACACCAGACTGTGCGCCAAAATAGTTCCTTTATCTGTATCCACTCCATGGTATCAGCCATATGGGAACTATCGTTGAAAAAATTAAACGCTACCTCTAGATCTGTGTTGATGTTGCTGGTGTTTTTGTTTATAACTTCTTTTTTTTTCGTTTATGGGAGTGCGGGTGTTGACACCTTGATATAATATTGAGCCAGTTTGGATTACCCTAGAGAAGCGTATATATACATCTGCGGTGATTTGCGATCGTACAAGTGGAAAGAAGAATCAGAGGAATGGCTGAATGACTACTAACCAAATACGGAAGAGCTTAAATGATGTGAGATTACGTATTTCTGGTTAATCAAAATTACGCAACAAGTGCAATTGTAAGGAAATTTCTACGCAACACCACTCGCTAGAGTGTCATAGTCAGTTGAGTCTTTGCAAGCTTGATCACCAGTCCTTTCGTTGCCTTGGACTTATGACTTGTTAACTACAGGAATAAAGATGTGATTAACTTTGTTGTGGGCAGAAAGCTTCTCGATAGTGTTCAGACAGTTCCAGATGAGTCTATGAATAAAATAAATAGTTGACGCAGCACGTCTATGGGGAGCATAAAATTGTGGATCCCTTCCTATAGTCAAAAAAAAAAAACAAAACACAAAGCGAATGGTGGTGAGGGTGTGTGTTGTGATTTTTTTATTATATCCCACGGGTTGTAAGAAGAATCAAAACTTATTACCGCTTAATGAAGTGTACAAGATTCTAGCCCACCTATACAGTGAGAACAACTCAAAAGCTTCTGCAACTCATTAATCGGCACGTAAATAGGCAAACCCCGCAAAGCACAATGACATCCACAGTCATCAACTAGTTTCAGTTTATTGGTAAAATCCAGCTCCATCAGCCTGCATACAAAATGCTGCAACTTCACATCTGTGCTGCCACATAACCGCACGTCAATTTTGCCAAGCGCACTTTAGTGTAGATATCGACTCGATATCAGATGCAGGGGTCAATACCCCCAAAGCCCACACAACAAGCTTGAGCAAGCCCCCAACATAATAGTGTAATTCGCATGATTTACCTCCCAGCTCATTTGTCATTTCTAATGTCACCATTAAGGTCACTTGCGGACGTAAATTAAACATTTATAGCAGCTTAATCGAAACAGAAAAAAAAAAAAACGCTCTCTGGGGATGATTCGAGTCGATCCACACCCCCACCGAAAGCGAGCTCCAGTAATTCGTATTCGTATCGTATGTCGTGCCATCACACCACTTCAAATGATGTCAGCTTTACATTTAATAAAAAAAATATAGAAGAACGTGTCTCCAACCCGCAACCATTGCACAACGATACAAAAACAGTAATGCGTCCAAAAACAAGACGAACACACAGTTTTTTTTATTTTTTTTATTTCCCTCCAACCACGCGTCAAATTGTCAACAATTGTGGCTCGTAAAAAGGCGAAACAAGCCCGCTGACTGGCAAATGTCGGCGTTCACACAAGCACGCAAACAAGCTCACTCACGGAACAGAACACACATTTCTATGGAAATATCCTTGACGGGTACAAAACCAAAACAATGCCTGTGCTAAAATTGTAGTTTCCACCCACACCCACGCACACCAAAAGACAACAAATGTCACATAAATCTGACATCTGTACCCCAGGCTAGAGCTAAAGTGAAATTTTCATTTTATAGCAACACATGCGCACACGGCGCCAAACTTTTTATAGCAACTTTCTGCGAACTTTTACGCTTCAATTAAGTTTAAAAAAAAAAGATTAAAAAAAAAATAATAAAAACAACTGTAAAATGTACTAAAGAATTAAATTGGAACCTGTAAACTATGCGGAACGGATTTATTGCGATGCTTCGAGCTCAACTTCGATTGGCGCACAAAACTGCGACAGGATCTGTCCTTAAAGTTGAGCTCGAGACCATGGTCACTAGTGTTCGCGCTATCCGGACTTAGTGCTGGCCGATTGCCACCACTCCCATTGTGCGTTGTTGTTTCCCAATTGTTGTTGTTGTTGTTGTTGTTGCTGCTGTTGTAGTTGTTGTTGTTGATGATGTTGGCGTTGGTGTAGCTCTGAGCACTCGGATCGAAGTAGTCCAAGTGATTTGCATAGTACGCGTTGCAATGCTCGTTGGCGGTTATGTTAATCACATTCGAGAAGCTCGTACTGTGGTTAAGGTTGTTGCCGTTGCTGTGAGATTTCTTTCTGTAGCTCTTCGCATTCGGATGCATCGTGATTGTTTGGTGGGCGGCGGTGGCAATGGCAGCAGCAGGACTATTAACAACACTAGCTATAGCGGCAGCAGCAGCGGCAGCGGAAGAGTTGGATGCAGCAGCAGGACTGGTGGGTGGTGATGTGACAACAACAGCAGCACCTCCACCACCACCCCCAGCAACAGCGTTAACACAAACAGAAGATGAAGATGAGAGCTGAGTTGCAGATGCAGATGATGATGTTTGTTGAGGTGGCAGCGATGGCAGCGATGGCAGCGATGGCGGATTCACAGCAATTGTCAGCCCAGAACAACTACTGCCAAACGATGGGGCATTGCTACTATTGAAATTGTTCACCTTGTCGTCGCTGTCATCGGATGGTGGTGCATTGACATTTTTCGCCGACGATTTTCTACTATACGGCGAACGTACATCGTCGTCATCGTGATAGGGGATATTGTTTGAGGCAACAATACCTAGGCCCGCACCTGGGACAACTCCACCACCTCCGCCACCGAGACCAGAGTCTATGCGGATTTTTGTTGCAATCGCATCGTCGTCGTCGTCCCCGTCCGATGTGTCACTGTCTATTCCACTGAAGTTTTGATTGTTTGTGTTTGTTAAAATGAGCGGAACACTTGAGCTATCTATTACGCCGGATTTGCTCATTTTTATAATTTTTTTTTTAAAGCTGCACAGTTAACACTTGAGAGGCATTTTATTCTTGAAATTATTTAATTAAATTCATATTTTTTGGATGGACTTTGAGTGAAGTTTCATTGATTTTTTGTAAAGCACTGCAAATCGATAAATTAATTTTAACTTGTTTTTTTGTGGTTCTCAGAGTTTTGCGGTGCATTTCTGAAAATTTTGACTGTCGGTTGGGTGGTTTTTTTTACAACAGTTTTACGTTTTTAAATGTCTATCAGATTGAAACGGAAAATGCGAATGCGAATGAGATTAACAGAGCGCTCCCGAAAACCATGTGACAAGCAGAAAATGTCTACGTACTGTTACAAACAAGGCTATAAATATAAAATAATCTATAAAAATTATAACAGCATTAAAGCTGTTAAAAAAAACGTTCAACGACGTTCTGTCCTTCAGTTTGTATGTGGATTTCTGCTGATATCACGTTAAAACTGCTAACCCAATCCGTGAAGAGCTCAGGGTCAAATATGGAGCAACATTTAGTTTTCGTTTCATTGCAATCGGGTAACTCATTCAGAAGACATACGAATTTAAAATTCTTAAGCTACAAGCTACTAAAATGTTAAAATTGGTCGTAAATGGAATAAGGCGTGGTACACATTTTGACACTATTCGGACAACAACAATATTTTCAAAGGTGATCGCCAACTCGATCAAAAATTCCTGAAGCCTTTGTGGGTAATTTGAAACTTCAGTCAAAATTCCCCCCGAGATATGTAATCACATTTGCAAACGGAAACGGGTATATTGAAAAAGTCTTCTGGTTTAGCAACAAAGTCCTCTAAAAATTTTCCTACTCATTCATGACGCCGGAAACCTGGAAATATTTCTCTATGACTGACAGTAACGGAGTCTAATTTAAAATATCGATTCTTTTTTTCTTCAAAACTTTCCCTCAAAAACTTTCCCATTTTTTATTTAGCCGTATAAATTTTTCAACTCTCAAAAAAATCCAAATACATATTTTTTTCAAATTGCAAATAACCATGATGGAGAAGTTCCTTAAAAATTATTCAAATCTTTGTAAGTTGTCTAGTCTCATATTTTTTAGAACAAAATTGCAGAACCCATTTAGGTGTCTCAAAAACTACTGAATAAGTTCAGGCGAAAAACTTGTCATATTTCTGGGGAACAATAACCAAAGTTGTTACAACGCTTTGCATAAGAAATCCATGGTGGGCATAAATTAACTCAAAATCCAGTCTTTCTCTGAAGAAGCTCTTTCGCAAATATCAGACATTTCCAAATTATTGCCCAGCTCCCCTCCATAGTTGTTTGATATCCAAATGGGAACAAATGGGACCATATGTGACTCAATTTACCCCAGACAAGGCTACACCAACCCATCATTGAATGGGATGGTGTTTCGGTGTTGGTGTGTTTGTGTGTTTGAGAAAAATCTCAACTGGGTTGGAATTGGAGAAGTCGTAATGACAACTTTTGATTGCGTAATGTGTTAAATGGTTTTTATTGAATTATAAGTTACGTCTGATTTATGGATGTCTGAAAATCACCTCAATTGTGTCAAGTAAGGGGATGCTATTTGGGGGGTTTGGTTTTGCTGTCTTGTAATACTAATCCTAGCAACCCAGCTGAGCAGATAATTCGGGACTCCGGGAGGATATGAAATCAATAAAAATCCATTTTTTCCGTAAATGACATTAACTGTGCATATTTCTACAAAAAGTTTCGATTTTAAAAAGCTGTTTATAGTGGACTCGTACGAAGCACGGTACGACTTTTGTTGTGGAAAAAATATACAAAAAACCCACATTTATTATCTCCGCTTCCCCGGCCACAGACTGATCAATAACTAAATTCTTACATGTAACTTTACAACAACACGTATGGCCAGTGTTGCCATACGTAGCACACATTGAATTTGCGAGCAATATTAGGGGAAACACAAGCGATCGCTAAAATCGAATGTTCTTCATTTACTATTGAGAACACAATAGGCCCACTTGTGGCCGCAGTTATTTGGCAACTTGATTCCATCTCCCACAATTAATCTTCTATTGAAAACTGACTATAGCAAAACTGCAGTTATAAAAAAAAAATTTCTTTAAGATCAGTAGAGAAATGTAGGCTAACGACGTAAGATATTTTTTAAACAAATTGTCAGCAGTAAACAGAAAGTTCCAACTCAGCCCGCATGAAAATGCGAAGTATGGTTGACTATGCAATCATAACCTAAAGTGTCGTCGTTTTTTTGTTTTAGCTGGATCATTGAACAAAGCAAATTAGTCAGTGGAAAAGTGAGTTCGAAATCATTTGGGATCTATTTTTTTCCCTACCATAAACTATGTATTTAATTTTAAATTCAAATGGTTGGAATTGTATGCACTACAACCATTTCACAGTTTACCACTTATAAAAAGATTACTTTCATATTAACACACTTGCATAAGTGTTTGAAAATCCTACAAATCTATTTAGGTAATTATTTTCATTTTTGTAAGTATCTCTACAGGTGGGTAATCATTATGACTTATGAATTAGTAGATAATGACTGTTGAAATAGACATTTCACGGTCGTGTCAATTGCAAACACTATAAAGACCTTTATGTAGGCGCAGCGGCTTAGTGGTTAGTGTGTTGGACTACTAAGCGAGGGTCCAGGTTCGAATCCCGCAAAAACCCAAATTCCAACTCAGGGTTTTTTTCACTGTGCCACCTCTCGCGAATGTCTGACAAACATCCGAGAGTATAACTGTCTTGAAAGAGCTTCTCAATTAGCCGTTTGGAATCGGCATAAAATTGTAGATCCCTTCCATTCGTTCCAAAAATGAAATCTCACACAAAACGAATGGTTAGGAGAAGCTAGGCCTAGGGTCCCTACGGACCTGTTGCGCCAAAAATTATTATTATTATTATTATAAAGACCTTAAGACTTAGTTTGAGTTGGGCTAACAAAGTTGTCGGAAAAGACATCTTTAATCAAATTTAAAGAAAAACCTTAAATCACAATAAATTTGAATCACGAATCACGCTTGTAGGGCGCAATGGTAAAATGTTGTCCCACTTTTAACGCAGGTACAAGAATTAATCATCTCCGCTGATTTAAGAGTCTCAGAGTCAGAACGTCTATCAGACACGTTGTTTATTGTGCAATAGTAAGTGCTTGCTTCTGTAAAAATAGGCAGGGTTTTAGTCCCATTATAATTACAGCAACTTCCTGATAGCACGCCTCGCAAAACAAAAACTTCCTAGTTGAGCAAACGTTTCAGGATAACCTTCTTTTGAATTCCCGGTTTGCATAAGAAAACTACTGCTACCTAAACGTCATCACTTTCACAATCAACCTACCTCTACTTAGAAAAGCATTCAAAACTGACTTCTCGAGGAAGATCTGGCCTACTAAAAGCAAAAACACCTTCCACCCGGGCCTAAATTCTCGCATCTGTGAGCGACGTAACTCGTTTTTGTTTTGGAATAATTCAACCGATGGTTGTCGTACTAAGATGATCGGAACAGAACCATTGTTGTTTCGAAATGCCAAGCGTCTTAGAATTAGGAGCTCTACTTAAAATCAACTGACGTATTACTTGTTTTACTTTAAAGTGTCAACAAATTTATCGGTTTTTTCATATAGCTTTTGACACTTGCCGACCCTTTAGTAACTACCAAAAAATGAGACAAAGTTCGAGCTTGGTTGTGGATGCTCTTCAAACATTACCGAGAACTGGGTGATCAAAAATGTGCGTAAATGTAAAAAAAGACATTTGCATGTAATGATTCCATTTCTTGTTTTGTAGAAGCTCCAAAATATAGAAAAACAACTGTTTTTCTTCCAATTAAAATTAAATTCCTATCACTTTTAAAGATGATTTTGCATCTCAATTATCTGTATTTTACAACTGGCAAATTTCTAAAATATTCAGCACACAATTAGGTGACACTACCGATCCAATTGAACTCCACTCCAAATTGACAATATCAGGCCAAATTACGGCATCCTCGAAGAAGCTCAACGTTCACAGAATACGGTTGGTTTTCCATACGAACCAAAAACAAATTCCGTAACCGATTGTCAGTTCACAACGTCATCTTCAGCAGCAGGTCAGGTAAGTTGCATGAATATACGAAACGAATAAGAAATTGTGAGATTACTTATTTTTGCAGTAAAATTTGGAAGCTTGTCGAAGCGGAAATCTATGAGAACTTACTCCGTGACATCGTTTTTTCTTATATTGTGACGTATTTGCGTAGAGAGTAATAAATAGCAAAGCTCTTATGTCGGAATCGTTACACAAAAAAACGTCATTTGCATGTCTAATCATTTGGCTATGAGTCTTGGTATGTAGATGTCAAAAGAACATGAAGTTTATAAATTGCAAAGTCGTAGCAACATATTTCGTTCACGTCTGAGTTGAGGTCTCGAGAATTTGAGTAGTGAGGCACCCTACCTACAGAGTTACCCTCGAAAAAAAATAGTTCGGCGGAATATTACATTTCCTATTGCAAAATTTAGATTGTTTATTGTTTACAAAGGTGCGAAAAAAACTAAAATTGTATGGAATATCATTTACGCAAAAATCATTTCACGTGATAAATAAAACGGCACGTGACATCCCACAGGCATTTGTTTATGACTTGCACAGAAATGTGCCAATTTTTAATATTTCTTATTGAGAAACTTAAAAATTCATAAAATCAACACTCCTGCTAAATCAACGAAAACAAGTACGCTGGTAAAACTAAATAGCAGCGGTCCAAATTTGAAAAGGCGATATGCTTTTTGGTAGTGGGGAACGAGGCGTAACAATGCCTCTGACTAGTTCCTGAGTTGTCCGGCTACTCGAACGTCGTATCATTGAAAAATCATATGACTTGCATTAAGACGAAGGGATTGAAATTTTTGACAGGTCATCTGAGAAGTTACATCTCTTCTATGATCGCATGACAGTCTGCATTCCTCTGTTCATAAACGCATTTGCAATAAATATTGAATAGTCGAAACGCACATGGACTGACTTCTGTCAATAAAAACTGCTGACTATCTTCATTGCTGGTCAACGAAGCGTACATATGAAAAATAAAAAAACCCTCCCTGTATCCTCAGCTGTCTACAATCTCTTAAAGAAAACATTTTGATTCCAGAAAGGCGTTTGCCAACAACCTGTTTCATTAAACGTCAATCGCCGCACAGAATCAAATCAATAATCTTCGAAAGAAAGCACAAATCTTTGAAAACATTCCATAGGCCACCCTTCCTACTGAAATCTAAAGAAAATATACGCCTCCGCGATTCAATATAAATCTCCAATCGTGTTAGTTCCCCGGGGTTAAACCATATACCCCGTGAAGACGAACATAGAGGTTAGCAAACATGGGGGCGCTTGTGTTTGTCTTTCTGAACGCGAAAAATCTATTCACCAAAAATTAAGACACTCTCTTGTCCATCCGACGAAACCAAAATAAATTCCGAACGTCAAGTGCCTACTTGAAAAAAAAAAGAATCCTCAAAGTGGGTGGCTATCTTGCAACCCCCTTTGTCCGTACGCGCACCCGATCCTATTAAGGTATTAATTTATTTTGATTGCATCATTTTGACATGGCCTTTTCTAAATAAGTTCCCACGAAAAAAAAAGAAATAAAACGAAACCAGCTTAATTTTCCACAACCACATTTTATCGATTTTCAGAAATGCATACAGTCAAAACTACAAGTCTCTTACACTATGTACACGTAGATGAGTAAACTCGGAAGAGAAAAAAAAAAAAACAAAATGGAAAAGAAAAACACGGATACGTCTAGGTACACACTAACTTTACACGGTTGTATATAAAAATTGCTTGTTGTGAAAAACCGTATTATTAATTTTCGACAAAAATTGTAAACATGAATGGTTTTTATGTTTAAGGGGTTTTTCTCTTTGCAAACACTTTCACTCCGAGGGGTTGTATTTTAATTATTAATAATACCGGTTGAGCCCCCAAAACGCACACGATTATGGGCTTGGAATATTATTTTTTTTTAACTTTTGTCTGCTATACTAAGGCTTTACTAAACTGGAACAATAATCCTTGTTAAGAACACAAGACGTAAACAGAGAATTTTATTATTTAGTTTTGAGAACTAGAACGCGATTGCAAGGAAGAGACAAAAAACTGGCTCGGTTCGATGGTACATACTGCACAGCGTACCCTGTCAGGACTATTAAAGTATCCTTTGAAAGAAGTACACCTAAGCAATGGCGAAAACAGGGGATGCTATAAATGTGTTCTCTCGTGGTCCCATTTTCAGTTTTACTCTCTTCTTCACTCTCAATGAAAGAAGGGGAGTATATACAGTTAAGCTTTTGTCATAAGCTTCCTTTACCGTATACATTCGAACAAAAGAATCCTTCAAAACAAATCTAATCTTCCCCTAATTTGAATGTCCCGAACTCGAAGGAAGAAGGGTTGTTGTTTAAACTTTCCCATAAAATGTTTGTCAAGCGACAGAGAGTGGGTGCAGGTGAGCTTTCCCCCAGGAGATCCCTAATAAAAGTGAGTGTAGTAACCCCGTTACTGTTGGGGGGTGCATTGTCTGCTTCGGTCATTCGATGATATATTTGCGAGTTGAATGTGCTATCGGCGGTGATGTGAGTATGAGTAGGTACCACACAATTGAATGGAAAAATCATCATTGTGGTCTGCTAATCCATTTGGCCATAATTAACTAATTGACGTTTGGTACTATACTAAACGAAGGCGGTCTAAATGATTGGCTTTGTTGTACAATATAAAATTCATGAGACTGCATGTACGCGTGAAGTGAATTATTTCAACTCGAAAGAATTCTCACGAGACCTGGGTACATTCGAACGGGTTAAATTATATTAAAGGTCAATGAGGGGGTTTGGTTGGTCGGGCGGTATGGCAGAAAGCTCTACCAATCTATTTACTTAATGCATAGATCATGTGGAGGTACGAAATGAATAAGGTTGCTGAATATTTGATGAATGTTTTCGCATTTTTAAGCGGATTAAATATTTCTCTAAAGGGGATGTTAAAAATCGCCAGAGAGTGCGCGACCTGGAACTTCAAAGCTTCGTTGTTATACGAGGAGATAATATATATAAAGAGGCTAGTAACCTTGTCGTGTCTTATAAATATTTAAACAGAGAATCAGATTCATATTACTTGCAGAACTACATTTATGATTTTGCCCTCTGGCTCACTGATAAGCGATTGAATGTCGCCTAGGATGTGTGCCCTCTGGAAAAAAACGATTAAGGTCTGAAAAACAGTTCAAGTGGTTGTCAATTAGCACAAATTACATGGTAGGCTGCAGAGAGATGAATAAATGTCGAGGAAAATGTATGGAAAAATGAATAATTTCGTTGGAAAGGAAGTTTCCACTAAAAGAAAATAATACGTCCGTTTTGTATAACGAGAACGTTGGGAATGAATATTTTATTTTTTATAATTTAATTCTATTGCCATATTACTATAGTGGCATACTTGATAAATATAAATATTTAAGTTTTTATTTCATCAAATTTGGATGGGATATAATGAAGACTGAATTTTACTCAAACTCTTACTCAGCGCGGTTTGTGGCATGCCGCAAATTTTTATTTGACTTAGGGAATATCAGGCATGAATTTTCATTTGGAGCTCAAGTTGTTTCAGGGCGAAAACATTATTTACCAACAAATTATGTATGGAATTCAGTTTTTTCATTAAGCAACATTTTTGTTGAAATTTGGAAAAGTAGGTAACTGAAAAAGCAAGATTCTGATTTTCGTCGAATAACATTTGTTTTCCTAGCTATTTCAATTTTGTATTTAATTATTTGTCTTAAGAATGCGTTTCTTATTTTAAGAACATTAGAAGCAGATATCTTCGTTGTTTTTATTTTTGATGACAGACATTTCCCTTTCGGCTCTTTAGTAGACTGGATAATACGAACTATGCATATTACGAGTAGATCCATATTTAGATTGCAGCCCATGTCTTTGCATCTGAACAAGGAACAATTTTTTTAAAATATTGATTGATCGGTCTCAGTCTTAAACCTAGTCTCCACTTCATTTCACCACACTGCAGATGTCGCTAAATTATGAAACGTGATATGGATGGGACGAAAACTTTATATAAACTAGAATTTTCGAATTTTAGACTTCAAGGACATCGCAATATTTATATGTGTTAAAGAAGATATTATCATTTTAGCTGCTGCATAAAAAAGTTTCTGTAGAACAAGTAGAACAAGAATTTTTCCTTCGTGTCGCGGAAGTCTCTATTTGCAGTGGCAAGTTCTTTATTTCCATCCCATGAAAAGCGGTTTTTGGTTTCGTGCTTTCTTTTATTTATGAATTATCACGCAAATGTTCTCTGCAGTTCCTCAAAAAAAAATTCAAAGTGAACACAGCGCAAACTTTTTCTTTAGTTTTATATGTCAAAATTTATCTTCGATTTAATGTACCGCACGTTTATTTCGCAAGTGGAATTTATTAAGCAGTGGAAATTTATCATCGGCTAAATGGTATCTTCGTAGAAATTTTTGTACGGCTGTACTAGGCTTTGACGCCAAAAAAATATCAGTTTCTCCTTGAGGTTTTTTTAAATTCCGTCACCTAACGAAATTATAGCTAACCTAAGGCTACGGCCACGCAATGAGCGACGAGCGACTGAGCGACTGGGCGACGAGTCGCTGAGCGACGGAAAAAAATTAAAACACATGAAATCGTATGGAGGTGGCCACATAAACCCTGAGCGACTGAGCGATTTTTTAAGCGACAGAGCGACGTCGCTCTGCAATCAAATCTGTTTTAATTTTTCAGTCGATCGCTGAGCGACGAAGTAATAAGATGGACAAAATAAACACAAAAAGTTTAATTTCAGCTGTCCAAAGCCGTCCAATCCGACAGCAAATCAAAAGATGGTACTGACATACAACAATATTACCAAAATCGATCTGAAAATCTGCGAAGATTTGGATATAAATGATGAAATCCACCATAAAAAGTCGGGAAATTGAAAAAAACGAAAATTGATTTTTTGTATGGAATTGTATGTGCGATTTTTCCCGAATGGCATTTCGAATGGAAAATTAGAAAATTCTTAGTGGAAAAATCGGATTTTTTTTTACGAAATTTTGCATTTTATCGCATGATTTGGATTTTGGACGATGTATCGCTGGAGAGCTGCATTCGTACAAATCCGTTGACAGCGTGACCGACGAGGATGAAGAGCCCAACTATCCGACGCTGGGATCGATCATAATCATGTTGCGGAATCTGATCTTACTTACTTAACGGGCTCCCGACCCGTGAAGAGTCTCTGCCTGAGACACTGCAGCCTTCCATCCTCTGCGATCCCGGGCACGCTGCTTCCAGTTTGCCAGACCATCCAGTCCAAATTCCAAGTCCTTATCCCATGAATTCAGATTATTCCAACTGATAGGTATTCCATTCTAATTCAAGCGGAATCAGTTAACCGTTCGGTTAGCTTTTGCGATGACAATGCATAAATCGCAAGACCAATCGTTAGAGGTCTGTGGGATTAATCTTGAATTTCCATGTTTTTCGCACTGTCAGTTATACGTTGACTGTTCGCGTCTTGCCATCGTTGTTTGTATTTGCGCCGGAAAACTGACTTCGATTTCATTCAAATAAATCACATTGAAATTTTAACTATCTGTGTCTTATGACTCTGGAGTTTATCTGAATTCGTTAAATTGGGGCGAGACGAAGTTCGCTGGGTCCGCTAGTAGATTTATAAATATGAACGCGACTATCAACAAATAAGCTACGACGAACCGTACTTGACGATGGCATTTTCCTAATTAATCGCTCAGCGACGTCGTTCAGAAAATGGCCAGCCATCGCTCAGATTCGTCGCTCAGTCGCTCGTCGCTCATTGCGTGGCCGTAGCCTAAGAAAGTTTTTTAATTCAGCTCTCATATTTCGCATACTTCACTAAAACTCTTGCGGACCTAAACCAAAGATGGTCTGAAAATGTGATCTCAGTGGATTTGCTGGTTTTCAGGACAAAAGATTTTGAATGTTCTTTTCTTTATGGGAAGAGCCACTTCCATTTGTTCGATAGACAAAAATCATACGCAAAATCGCATATTGAAAGAAAATATTCAGTGTGAAGGTTAAAAATGATTATTAGTAAGGCCCGATGAGTTGGTCTTAGGGTTAGGGTTGGGGTTGGTTTGATTTATTGCTTTCAAAGGATTACTTTGTTCCGAAGAAATTATACTTTCTTGTTGAAAGAAATTTATAAAGACCTACAGTCAAAATCGTTTAATGCGACCAAATTGATATTCGAGCTGAGGTATATATACGACCTGCAAAGATCCTGCACATAACTGTTATAACAATATTGGGCTTAAATATTAAAGGAGTTATTTTTACACAAGAACTGGAACCATCCATCGCTATAACAAACTCTTATTGATTTTTATGAATTACTTTGGACATTTAATGCTTCGAAGTTTACTTGAGGCAAAATACTTCGGCCGATTGCATTGAAAAAAATCAATTGCGTTTTACAAAAAGCTATAACACTTTAAAGACTCCGAATCCGAACAAAAATTTAACCGCCATAAAGAAGTCACAAAATAATTCCAAGTACCGTCGAGTTCGTTATAAACGATTTCAACTGTAGTATGTTTCTATTTTTAATCAAAATCTGTTTGATTTAAGAAAATATGCTTTTGATGTAAGAACGAAATTCAATCATTTCTTACACCAAGAACTACTCTGCACGGCGTAGGAAACATCAAACTTGATGTAAGTAGTTTTTGGCTTTTTCTGATTCTGATTCTTCGAACATTTGCTGGAAATGGTCAAAATAATAAAAGACAGTTGGGTAGAACAGAACTCTCATTGTTCTGTCATTTGAACCGCGGTTGCCACATTTGTGACCAATTTTGGTCATTACCTATGCCTTTGGTCACATGATAATTTTTAATCCATTTGGTCATTCTTTTAAGTGAAATGTTATGAATAATTAAAAAATAATATGTGGCCTGTGTAGGTAAATAATTAAGATGAATTGACTGTTCTGTGTGTGCAAATATTTCGGACTTATATTATTTTGGTCAACTGTAGCGGTCATTTTTATTTCCAATTTTGGACACGAACTTTATTTTCAAGTGGCAACCGTGATTTAACCCTCTCGACCCGGCTTTCGGGGGAACAATTCCGGACAAGTTTTGTGATTTCAGAAGAAATGATCCAGCACAAACAAAAATCATTAGGTTAAGTGGCCGGTGGTACAAAATGTACCAGAGAGGGATTTTTTTTATCACAAGTTTAATTTATAAACAAGTTTTTTTTCGTTTAAGGGTTTTTCACAACTTTTCTTCAAACAAATAAAGGTAATGCAAACCCATTCACTCTGCAAATTCTTCTGGTGGATTGTTAACAAGGCAGCTGTCCTACTACCTACCTATATACTGCTTTACAAAGTTGTCCTCATCAATAACGTATATTTTGTTTAAAAAGAAAAAAACACACTCTACAAAGTTGTCCCGTGGATATTTAGCGTGAGGAAGCGCCACCGCCCGCTGGCTCTATGGATGCTAGAATACTCTTACGTATCATGCGTTTTACATCAGTTTTCATGTGTTGATGGTTGATCACAATGTTTTGATTGGAAACCTAAAACAGCGGCTAACAATTAAGTCAGGTCAATGCCCAACAGAGAGCAACATCTACTGTCATTCGACCGAATTTCTCAAGTGAATTTTTACAAAGCAAACATGAGCACGACTTCACAGACTGCATATTGTCAAAGCGAACCTTGCAAATAGTAGTAACAAACGGTTTAGTTGAAATTTTAATTATCTTCAGCTTCACCCTTTCTGCGAAGGCAACATTACTCATTCCTTTTTTCGTCCGTTACTTGGAACTCTCAATTACAAGTGGACCCTCCTTTCATTTACACTAATGACACCTGACATCGTTTATTAATTAGTATCGCTCATCCCGTCAAGTGTTCTAATTGCTAATTTGGAAAGATATACATGCGTATTTCAAAAGATCGCAAGACTGCTCATCAGTGAACCTCTTCCACTTGAGTGTGAAATTAATACTTCCATCACGGTTTGCAATTTGCTTCCAAATTGTCCAATTACGATGAGCAAAAGAAACACCTGCGTTCCCACCCCAGTTTGCCATCGAAAATCAATCCGTATAATTATAATTTGAATAGTCCATCGTGGATACAACTTTTTCTTCTTGTTTTATGTATATTTTTTCTTTCTTCTTTCACTTTTAATCGACGCTGGTGTAACCTTTTCCGTTGAGATAATGACGAGTAAAAAGTTGACATTTGAGGTTAGAGTTGAGATGAGGAGGAACTTTGTGTCCTGATTTATTTTTCACATTGATGCTGGGAGAAGTTTGCTTTTAATTTTGTTTATATTTAATTCGATCTGTTGTTTTTGATCAAACTTGAAACAAGCTTAGTGGAAAAATTGGTATACATCGTTTGGAGCAGCATTAGTGGCAGTGGGAGGTTTATTTTTATCTATATGTTTGGAGTTTACTTTATAAAAATAGCTAGGTGGCCTTAAGGAACCAGTGATTTAGGTTATTCCGATACGTGGTATACCTTCAATAACATTCCAATACTCGTACAAGCAAAGTAGGGGGTAAAATGGCAAACTATCGGGCTCCTAATACCCCAACTACTACCGCTCACACAAAGTCCCAGTTTAGTATAATAAGGATGTCCCAAAAGTGTGGTAATTCGACCGCCATATGTGGGCGCAGATATCATTACTCTTCCATTCAACTGCAGCGCAAGAACTCACCCACGATGGACGGCTGCCAAGTAAGAAATTAAAATATTTTGGCGAGGACATTGGTCCCTTTTCTGAATGTTTCCATCATGGGTTGAAGTGGATTTCTTTCCCAGCGACCTCCAAGCCGAGCCAAACCTTCTATACACATGTGTGCAGGTATGCTAAACCTCATTAAGTCATATGGCATGTAAATGTTGGCGGCAATTAATGTAACTTGTAACTTAAATCACATGTCAAGACTGCAGAAATAGGCCGCAAAGCGCTGCCAAAAATGACATCTGCCATCGAGTGCCAACTCTTTTCAGTGCCTAAGTATATACATGGCGTTCCATTTAAATCGTTTGCATGTCCAACAGCCATTTATACCCCAATTTCAGATCCATTTCGAACGCCCACGCTTAGAGCATGTGGCAGACACCTCTGCCATCGAATCAATGCTCGATTAATTCCTCCCAGACAAATCGATCAGAGCTGTGCATACCTTTTGGGAACATATACCCACCACAAAATGGCATCAGATATAACGCTTTGTTACATTGCAATCTTACCCAATGCTGGAAGACTCATTTTTGGCAGCTCGATTTTATCAGTGCAGCATTTCCAAACAGAACAAAAAAAATCTCCTCTCTCACAAGCAGACGAATATTTATTGGCGAATAAATATGCACAGCACGTAGCTGGGATGCATGCTCGGAAGTGTGCCATAAACCAGGCAGACAACCAAAAAAAAAAAATCCATACCCACTTCGAACGGGAGAGCGCCCATAACGATTTTTTGTGTAAAATTAAAGCCTTTACCCACTGAGAGCAGGTCCACAGGAATCAAAAGCTTACGCCACTTTAACATTTATTTACGGAAGTCTGTAATTTGATTTCAATTTAAAAGAGTTTCGTTACAGAAGAAAATCCATTTAAATAACAACAACAATAATTACCGAGGTTTGGGCGGGTACATTTAAATTCAATTAAAATTGCCTTCCGGACATGGAAAGGCTTCTGTAAGTGGACAAAGTAGATGACACCATTAAGATATGGAAAGAGGTTTTGTATGGACAAAATTACGGATCAAATGAATTCACTGCACTCGGAGAAATTACTTATTTGAAATCAACCAACTTTCAGTTAAATAATAGCAAGAAGTCTGCTTGCGCCCTAACGAAACTTGGCATCACTTTTTTTGTTTACGTATTTTTTTTCTTTTGACGTCTTCCATCATTTGTTGTTTTTTCTTTTTGAAGTTTATAATAATTATTCTCTTCCTCTTAAAAGGAGAAAAATTTGTTCTTTTCTATTCAAACCTTCACCAACAAACCACGCGCTTAATTTTGTTAAGTATAGAATTTTCGGCTTTATCCCTCGTATTTCAGCAATATTCCTTAAGAGGGTTTGAACAATCAAGGGCAAATCGCACACACTACCAATACAGCTTCGACAGATTTAGTCGATTAAAAATAAGAGTCAACTTGCATAAGGAAACTCAGTTAAAAAATAACCGATTTATCAATTTCCTCCAAATATACTAGGTCGTAAAAAACAAATTAACTGAAGAATTTAACTGGTTGATATTGATCTAGAGACTTGTTTGCTAACAATTGATGCAGTGTGATTTTTTTTTTAACCACCTTTTTAGCTCGTTAGTTTTTAACAACCCACTTTTTTTCAACCAATCAAAAATCGCCCCCGATTAGAGCCTATTTTTGAGCGTGTTATCTGCACGTTGTGTAGGTACTTCAAAAAGTGGAGTCGACCTCAAGACGGTATGGCTTTTGAGAGTAAATCACAGTGGGGACGCTTTCCTTGGAATTATTTGAAACAACTTTATTTGTTTATGAGAATTTGATTCTTCGAGCATTGAAGAATATAATTTTATGACGGAATTTTAGAAGCTTTGGCTGCCCGGACTGACTCCCGGTACCTGTAAGCCTGGGGTCATAACGGTGGCGTGAAAGGTGGAAGGTTAGCAGGTAGAGATTCGAGAAGTGGCTGACATCGAGGGGCATTCCAGTCTTTCTGCTAAATCCGCCGATGGATGATCGCAGCTGGTGTTGGCATTCTCCTACTGGCTCTCTGCCTGATGGAAGTTATTTCACATCGTAGTATTTTTGTTTTTAACTTTATCCAAAATTAGGTCCGGTCTGTCCGGCTGTCCGTCTGTCTGTCCGCCCGTCCTTCCACAGGCCTACAGCCTAAACGGCTCGCCGGATTACGTTCAAACCTCGGATTTGGAGTTTTGGGGCTTCACGCAGAAAATGTAGCCTTAACCGAGTGGAATTTTTGCTCGGTTAAAATGAACGAAGTCTCTATAGAAAATAAACGAGTATTAGTTGTTGAAAACTAGCAAGTTAAAAAGGTTAAATCATACTGTTAAAAATAACACACTTTATCAGTTGGTATCAACCATGTTACTCTGTTGTTATTAGTTAGTTTGTTAATTACGACCGAAAAAATTTGGAGAGGAAATTGATGAATCGGTTATTTTTAACCGAGTTTCGTTAAACAAGTTGACTTGGTTGTTTTTAATCCTCTAACTCTGTAGGAGCTATATTAACAGTATTACTTGGTTGTTTTTAACCGAAAGTTGATTGATTTTAAATAAGTTAAATTTCTGCGTGTACAGCTCGGGAGCGTGTTTTTTTTTTCATGGTAACCTTAATATAAATGGTACCTCCCATGTACAATTTTCGTACCAGTTTGATTTGATCGAAAACGGTTTTAACGATTTCAACCAAAATTTATATTTAAGCTAAAGTAGGTGAGGTTATCATGACTGCATACCCAGTTTTTGTCTAAAAATTCCAACATCGGTAGGTACTTTTGAAGTTTCGACATTTCTCGAAAACGGTCTATACGATTGTAACAAAAATTAATTTCTAAGGTAATGTGGTCATTTAAAACTTAATAGCAAACTCAGTTTTTCTCTATACATATGTATTTTTGAAAAAAGTCATTTTTTCAAATTTAGTTTTTTTTTCCAGTTTACCGGAAAACGGCGACAACGATTTTGACCAAAATGCAAACTTGGAGTCAAATGGATGTTTTCAAAAATATTGTGTCCTCAGTTTTCAATTTGAAGCACCGAAAACGCTAATTTTAAAAACTGCTCATATCTCGAAAACCCCATCTTTGATTTCGGTAAAACGAAGCAATGCTTACATCCCGAACAATAGCTTATAATCGGTTTTCAGCTAAATAGTTAAGCAATAGTACCTAGGTATTTTTCAAACTAAACATTGCAATATTTGGTATTGTTTTGTCTGCCAAAGTTTAAAAAAACCGCTCCAAAGATTTGATCAAAATACATATTTAGGATAATAGAATATCACTAATTAAGATCCCATACTTAGTTTTTCTCAAAAAAATCTAAAAAGTTTTGTAATTATTTCTCAAAAATTAACTACCCAAAAGCCGATCTGCGTTCATACATCCTTTTAAATTTCAATACCACACTTCCATTAAAAATGCAATAACAGTGACGCAAAACTTTTTTTATTATTCACTTCTTCTTTTTAACCATATTGAATATGCACCTTAAAATAATTCCAACCACTTGGTGCCTTAGGCCCCAGTTATAGCTTTCATTGAAATGCATCATTGAAAATTTTGATTTACGATTTTATGACGATTAATCAAACAATATTAGTTGGTATCAAATTAAAGTTAATGAATTGTGGAATCTTTTTACGAAAAAAATAACTTAATTCTGATTAAAACTTTTCTATAAAACCACTTTCATTATTTCACTGATCATTGAACAATTCCACTTTTTTTTCTATGAACCTAGCTGTAGTGAGGGGTACACAAAACTCATTTAAATGTGATCAGGCGGTTTTACTCCAACTGAAAACAAGTACAGACGGTCTCTATAATTTGACAGGATACTTACAAAGTTCATTACTCTCTATGTCAACGTTTGTGAAGTTCAACAGCTTAGGTAGCAGTAGCATTAGGTGGTGGGTTGTACCCAAAACTTTGAAAAGTAAATCCGCACTCGACTTATATAGGTACCTACAGATATATAGTTTGCATTGCTTCCAAGGGTGTACAAATAACATAATCATACCTTAATGCAAATAAAATCCTGTATCTCATAAACGATATAAAAACCAGAGGCTTAAAAGCAGTGACATAAACAAAGGAGTCGTCTCTTCGTTAGTATATGCATATCGAACGTATGTATGTCGCAATTATAACCGGCAAATAATGGACAGGAACTCGTGCTTTGTTCATACATATACTGCACCTAAAATAATAGCAGTAGCTTTTAGTTTCAATACTGTAACACTTGCATACACCCACATTAACAAGAATCCCTTTCATTAGAATAGTTCCTATAAAATTTCCCCACACCCCTTTGGCTAATGCGAAAGCTTGCAAGGTGTAACAACGGTAAAAAGTGTCTTGCAGATATTTTTTGAATATGGGAATGGGAAAATGCTCCACTCCTGCTCCTTGTAGACAGAAAAAAAAAAACTTTTGTGATTTTTTTTTCTTGTTTCACTTTTTTTTTCGTCGATTCCAAGAGCGGCGAAAGTTTTTTTTTTAAATATTTATCATACGTCGCCGCGTGTCCTCTTTTGGGAATAATTTGGCCTGTGTGGATTCTTTCTACGCTTTAGGGATATATCGACTCTTTTCAATGGACTCGTGATTCAGTGAATTTTAAATGAGCGAAACGCTTGGTGTGAGATGAGAATGGAATCCGCAACCATAGGGAATGACTGGGGTGGGGAGATGGTCTATGCTCTTGTTGGAATCAATTTTGTTGAGGGATTTTTGTTTTGTTTCTTGGTTGGAGGACTTTTACATATACTTGTTGATTTCTATTTAGAATTGAATAAAATGTGTCATATAGACCGTAATAAATATATATGCATTTTCCACGGCTCTTAAATCAGGGTCCGAGTTTGAATTTGATTGCTTTTTCATGTGGATACGGTCCGCTTGAGTCGGTAATGTATTGCTCAATCACGTATGGGTAATACGACAAGAGGGACATCTTTATTGCAACGGATTAGAATGGACACATTCCCACCGAAGAAAGGAATGAAGAAAACGGACAAAAGGTTAAATAGTCCTTGCATCGCATTCAAAGACTAAAAAATAATTCTTTAATCAAACACGAGCATAAACAATATGAATTCCTTAAACTGCAAAAAGGAAAAATATTTCGCAAGTGCAGAATACACTTTTCTATGACACCAAGCATTGTATGACATTTTATGCCAGAAAAGAGCATCGTCCTAGATCTGCTGACACATGACAGCTGGTAAAAAGTGACGAATATTCATTTAGTCGTTTTGAACACAATATTTTTCCAGCGATTTAAGATTCCGTATTGTTTGACATGCAGTCAACACTATTATCTGTACAGCGACATCTAGCTTTGAGAAAATTCCTATTATTAATTCATAAGTATAGGTACATTTACCTATTTGAAAAAAAGGTGCTATTTACCCCAGAAATGCCTATATGGAGCTTTGCCAGTGACATCTGGGAGTGATATTCCAAACGAAGTTCTTAAAAACAAATATCGAGGTGAGAATATTCGTCAGTAGGTACTGTCTATTCCGAGTGCACTGTTCTAGCTCGGGATACTGTGGAGTTTTTATATGAAGGTATGGAGCGGCTTTTATAGCGCAGGGAATCCGGCGAGTTCGACTGAAAAGGCAACAGGAGCTATCCAGTGAACAATTTTTGTCGGCTTTTATTATGTGCTACCTTACTTGTTAGTAAGTATTCCAGTAGAGAAGAAGAAGTTTTAGAAAATCAAGCCCCTCTATAAAAATTTGAAAAGTAAACAAAGACATGATTAGCATAACCGAATCCACAGAAGAATCCACAATCCCTACCTTTTTAAAAACGCAACGAAAGGTAGTCCAAGCGGTTTTGACTAAAGTCCTTGCTTGCGAACAAAAAAAAAAAATCAAACGATTCACTGAAACAAACTTTGATTTGAATGCACTCAACTTGGTGTCGGTGTGGTGTAATTTAATCACCATAATCTTCCCCTCCCACCTACCAGTCGACAGGATTAACATTTTAATTAGTTGCCTTTGCATAAATGAGGTTGACTATCTGCGGACCAGCTTATCGTAATCGTAACTATGTACACAGAAGGCTAATAATGTCCTTTGGCAAAACAAAAAAAAAGGATTGCCTCCCAAATGTGTGGATTATTATTTATATGTATGAGAAGGAGAACACACAACAAAAATAATAATTAACCCAAAAAACGTAACAAGCCGCTTGGATAAGACCCAGTAGTTTGTACGACCAACAAATTATCATTATTTACGAAACTCGTGTCCTTGTTACTGTACAAGGATGTGCGCTACTTTGGCCATCACACAGCCAATTTATCGAAGTGCATAACAGAAATATCCTTTTAGGATAATTGCCAACAGACACTAAATGACATTGCATATCTGTCACTGTGCTATGCTCTAAACTATATTTTTTTTTTTGTTCGTGTTCGAGTTAGTTTTTGTTTTATTTTTTTACCAAATCCACAAAGAACTTAAATACTTATGCAGCAAATGTCCCTAGATTTAAAATATTGTAAGGTGTACATTTTTATTTGTCTATAGGGATTAGGGCGGATTTCCAATTAGTTGACAAAACTGCATTCAACTCCATCTGTCGACTGTTAGATAAACCAGCAAGCTTTTTCGCAGGTTAAGTAAAAGCTGACCGAAGCCGACCGAAGCTCTTGCACTAAAATTCAGGAAAAAAGCCTGTGTAAAATAGCAAGAACAATAAGCTTGTAAAGCTTTGCGCCATGACAACCTGTTGGTGCTAAACTTATACATGAGTGTGTGTGTGTTTACCTGGTCTAAAGTTGGCTATAAAAGAAAGAAAAATAAACAAAAGAAAAAATTTGTTTAACAAAATTGTGCACACTTGTTGTAGAAATTTTAAAATCAAACTTTGCGCAAAATTAAATGCTTCGCGAGCGATGTGTGTTGGTGAGTGCATTGAAAACAGCGAGCTTTTTTTATTGTGTCGTTAAGTTTTGCATGGCGTGGCGTTAAGCGAAGCTTAGTGATGGGGATGGGCTTTCTTTTTAGCGTTAATTTTTTTTTTGTTGCGCGAAAATTACTTAAACGGAGAGAAAATGTTCGAAACGAGGAATGAATGGATGCAAGAAGCGAAATGCATACCTAGGGTAGGCAAACTGGGGGTGGATTGAAAAATCGCACACTTCAAAGGTTATCCTGGTTTGTAGATAGTGAACACCGTTGAAGGAAGGAGATTAGTGTCCGATGTAGGTAGGTGCAATTTAATATAATTTCAAATTGAATAGGTAGTAATTCCCTGTATATGTATATAGACTGGTGTACGTCATACATTTTAGCACGATTGTATTCAGTAGGTATGTAGGCAAGTATTCACATATACACACACACAGGAGCTATCGTTGCGTTGGATGTTATTCCCGCTGGCTGAATGGTGGTGAATGGTCAACTGGATTTTTATGATGCCTATACCTACATAGATAGGTATTAGGATTGACAGCTGACAGAAATAAAACGAATAGGTAGGTACCAGCGATATTGGGCTTATTTTTCATAATCGAAGAAGGAGACAGACATTAAAATCTGCGGTTCGCAAATGAAGCACCCGATAAGAAACGTAGTCCAACAAGTTTTGAGAATATTAGGAAAGGCCTTAGAGCTCTGAAGAAGATGGACACGTGGATATAAACAGTAGGTACTGGACTACAGATAAAAAATGGTTTAATTTAGCCAACTGGAATGACAAAATGTTGAAGCTATGAAGAGGTGCTGGATGCTGGTCTACGACATTTTTGTTAGTTTTTGTCCAGCTGTGATTTCTGCGCGCCTGGTAATTGACGAAAGATTTGGCACCGAATTTCCTCGAGATGTCCGTGACAGGGAAGAAATGTGAGACCATCATATATGAAAAACATGTTTTATTTCACATCAACAAAGAGCTAAAATTAATATGCCCCAGCGCATAAATGTATGCAATGATAAAAACGTATGCAATGACAAAACGTATGCAATGATAAAACACCGGGACGCATTTCCGTCCCCTCAAGTTAAATGTGTGGAATTACTGCACCAGACTAAAATCCAACAACGCGCGCTTAGATGTTTACACATAAAAAAAAAACGAGTCCGAAAACATACAGAGAACAGGGCTGTCTTCGAAGATTTTGAAAAAGTCGCAACAACAATTGGATTTGCATTCAAAAGGCGCAATACTAATTTGTCCACAAATGGGACAGAACAAAATTGTTCCATTGAACGTGAAAGTTATAACAATAGCTAGCTGATGAAGAAAAGTACGCATTCAGTTCCCAATTATGTTATTGTGAACCAGTTTCGTGAAGTATTTATTACGAAAAAATTAAACATTTCGTGTTTCATACAGGAACATGATTTTTTCAGAAAAGGGGCAAATCTGGACAATTTTGAAAAAGCGGTATCATTGGGGATAGAGAGAAAAAAAAGGGGAAAAATGCAACTTAAGTCGCATAAAGTCAGCTTTAACTGAGAGGAGTACTATACGGAGTTCCACAAGGTGAAGTGACAGGTCCTATGCTGTACAATGTGAAATATACGACCGGCAGTGAAACAAGGCTTAACTAATATTTGGCCCGTTTCACCAATTGCTTGGTTTTTTTAAGGTATAGCCCCTAACTAATCAGCTTGAAACTACTGCGTCCGTGAAGCTAAACTAATTTGTTATAAAGGATGTTCTTTTCTATAGGTATACCACTTTTAAATGGAATAATACAAACACGATCTTTTTTTTAATTTACATAAAACTTACTAATTTGGAGGTCCAATTTTCGATGACTATTTCCAACATTTCTGGCCGTATATCGGCAATATCGCGGCGAATTTTGTCCTCCAAGTGCGCGATAAGTATTTCGAACAGAAACATGATTTTCAAAATAAATTTGCACAATTTGGAAGGCTTGTTCAAGCGTCAGTCTAGTCATGTTGTGAAATGGCAAACCACCCTAAAAATAAATCACTTGACAGCTGATAAAATGACCGCCAGTTAAAAAAATTTCGTCAATTTAAGGTTCTCTAAAAAAAAACACCCTTACGTGAATGCAAATTAGAACAATATTAAGATACAGACTCCATCAGGTAAAAATGTCTGCCCAAAGTAGGCAGTTTCGCCGCAGGTCCACCACGACTGTAGAAAAAAATTGTAGGTAGGTACTAAAACTACTAAGAGCCAAAAATTGTTGTATTCGTAAAATTAAACAGACACTCACTTTTTTTTAAAAGAAATTAATGAATTCAGGTTGTCCACTAGCACAGATTTAAAATGAAATTTATGTTTGTTGCAGTTGGAGTGAAAGCTACCGGACAGATTTCAATCTTTCTTTGAAAAGTCTCTTGAGACTGCAAGAAGAATAAAGGTTATGTTGTTCATTGCCAGACCTACTTTTTGGAAGAACATGATTTTTTTCTCACATCATTTCTAGAAAGGGAATACTTGAGGGAGCAAATAAATATTTTAAGATTGCATCAGAAGCTGTAAGATTCGACGACAGCTATATATAGCTAAGATCTATCGATTTTCCCAGATGATAAACCAGAGCAATCTCCTGCCGTTTTTTTTGTTATTTTTTCGCCAGTATTCAGTTCGGTAAAGTGCTGCATTTTGAATGCTTTCATGTTCCGAATTTCGTCAACATTAGCTGACATAAATATAAATAGCTTTTAAATGTTTTTGTGGCATAGGAAGAAGTGCCTAGGGTAAAGCTTTTTCGTCTTAAGAATTACCCCTAAATTCAAAATAAGATAGGGGGACAGAAAAGTCTTCCTTTTCCATTCATCTTTTTTACTAAGCAAAAAAAATCATCTCTCATATTCATCTCGTTGGCGCAGTGGCTTAGTGGTTAGTGTGTTGGACTACTAAGCGAGGGGTCCCAGGTTCGAATCCCGCAAAAAGCCAAATCTCTCGCGAACGTCTGACAAACATCCGAGAGTACAACTGTCTTGAAATAGCTTCTCAATCGGCCGTTTGGAATCGGGACTTGTTGCGCCAACTGTATAAATATATCTCTTATATTCATCTCTTTGCAAATAAATACAGTTTTCACCACTTTTCCATTTAACGAATGTATTAAATAAAATACTTTTTCCAATCTGAAACTGAACTATGAGCATTTCGATGTTTTTGTCCCGCTAATTTGAAAATTGTCCTCCTTAAAAATGTGAATAACCCCCTTTCCTCGTTTTCCAATCTTGTAACCCTATATGTGCGACGCCTCTTGGGACAATATCGACAAATTTTACTTCTTCCAACAGACAATATACCTACATCCACTTACAAAAACTCACGCAGGCTGCAAACAATGTGTTTCAAATGACTAAGTTAAGTACCATCGGGTCGGGGATGTGCCATGGCTCTTTCTAAAACATCGCCCACATTTTGAAGTGCAGAACGATTTAAACGGGCAGTAGAACAACATCCATTAATCGATTTCCAAGCGAAATTTGAGGGTAGGTATATCAGACAAATTTTTTAATGGGACTGCCACGCCCAGTTTTCACACTTTTCAAAAATGCTTTGAACGAGCTGTAACATCAAGTTACCAAAAAATTCCCGGATTTCAGATATTCGAGGCTTCTTTCTTCTCAATTGGATTCTACTCCAAAGATTGGTACAGTAGTTGCAACATACATTTAAACTTAAACCATCCCCGAACAGGACTCAGTTCCTTATATGACGGCAGTTTGTGTATTTGTGTACCAATATCTGAAGGCAGCTTTTAGCTCTTTCAAAAATAGATATACCTTCTTTAATCAATGCGAAAAATAGACTCGACTAAGAATAGACAAACTTTGGTCCTTGGACAAACCGCCATAAGCTCGTGTTCCTCCGCAGGTGTTCCTATTCATCGGCTATAACTTCAAAGAAAAATGCATCGCAAACTTCTCCCTTTTAAAGCGAAACTCCATTCAAGTGGATCAGGTGCGAAAAGCTTAACCACCCCCGGATCCAGAGTGCACTATCGGGAAAACTTCAAGTTCTTTTCTTTCCGAACTTCCGCCATATCCGACATGAAGGCTCTGCCATTATTCCTGTTAAGTTCTCATCACATCTATAATATAGACTCGTTCCACACAACTTGTTATGTGGGTCATTTAGCCGCACATTATAAGGAATATTTATTGCACTTTCAGCTATAAAACACCAAGGAGAGCCCCAAGATTATATAGGGTTCGGTGTTGCGGCGATTCCTTAGAAGGGTACTATGTCGTGGCTTATCGTTGTCGTTTGTAAAACATTTTAATAGTGCGCCATCTCGCTCTGCCCGCCCCAGTTGGATTGATATTGCACTCATAATAAATGAAGCCGGCATGGAGAGTATTACATTAGCATAGCGACGGCAAATTGACTGGCCAGGGTCCTTTCCGTTCAGCTCACCTAAATATTTATGGAATAGCATGCAGAGCTATAGCCGCTTTATAATTCTATTGCGCGAGAGTCCTTTGGGTGAAATGTGAATTTGATGAATGCCCTCATGAGTGTGTATTTCCGAGGGAAATGCACATACCTATGGAAATACTTTCCAGGACGTTGAATACATTCCAGCGGTTTGCACTTAGCGTGAATTGCTTGTTTTTGTCCGTCTTTTGAATTTAATTGAAATTTATTGCATCGCGCACGAACCAAGTGAAAGGAGAAACTGCTAAACTGAATTTATTCCCCCATTTCCAATGTGTGTAGTGATGATGCGAATTGAATTGTTAATGTCGATGCTGGATGGCAGTGTGCGAGTGGTTTGTGTGTGACCTTGCGACAAATAATGTCACCAGCTATCTTATTTTTATTTTTTAAATTTAAAATCAGTGAGATATCGGGTGGGGTAGGATTCTGTTCACGTACGACATGTAACCAGTCGTATGTGATGCGATTCTTAAATGAAGTTCCGGGCAAAAGGACATGACACCTGCCTGTTCGGTTGTCCATTATCACATGCTAAATGATGGAATTTAGTTTCGACGTGATTGCGGGAAATATTTCAACGAATTGAGCGGGAGTCGTTTCTTTTTAAAGCCAATTTCGAAGTGTTCTCTACTTTGATACGAGCTTCGACTTTTGCAAATTGAAAATGGATAACGATGCAACGTATCCCATGTTTTAACCGCAATAGAACTGTGAAAACCTGAGCGATTTCGTGCACTGCATTTTAAACCTATTCCGGACGAACACCGTACAGTCGGGAAAAGGTTACAGCTTACAGCCTGTGGTTACAGTATACTAGTTCAACTTCCTTTCAGTGCCGGATTAAGCCAGCACGCGGGCTGTAGCAAATTCTATAAAGGGGCCCATGGATTGCTTTCGGTTATCATTATCACCTTTATGGTTTTAATTAAAACAAAAGTGTTGCAAACTAATTTTCACGCATTTAATTTGGGGAAATATTTAAATGACTAGAGTTCGCCCAGTGGTATTGATTGATATTGATATTGATCTGACTTATACACAACAATTTGGAAAACCAATTACAGGCAGCTTTGTATCTCTGAACTATCTTCCCAACAAAAAAAATTAAATCAAGCCAATATGTTGCGGTTAAGGAAGTGAAAGTGGTTCTCAACTATTTGTCTTCGCCTATTTATGTATAATACTAGGGAACCCACTGTAGCGCCATCTGTCGGGCTGTTTATGAATCTAAACAATCCACGGCGCCACCCAATGGCATACAATAAAATTCATTCAAATCGGTCCAGCCGTTTAGGAGGAGTTCAGTGACATACGCACGTACAGTAGGATTATGTATATTAAAATACTGTTCTCTGTTCATATCGACTTCTCTAAGTAAATAGGAATCAATATTCATTAAAAGATTCATGTTTTACGGTAGTAAAGTGTCGATACGCTGGGCCCTCAAATGCGGGCCGCCGATATCAATTGCTACTGTTGCGATGTGGCTAATCCGCCACTGATTCCTTTCGTCAAAAAAAAAAAAAAAAAAAAAAATGGAGGACTGGTCTTTAATTAGAAATGGAGTTCGGATAACTATTTATTATTTGCTGCTCCAGCAATGTGTCTTTAATTTATTTAGATACCTACTGAATAACGAGAACTTTATTTAGATTTTTTAAGGGATTTTTTTATGTCTCTAAAGACCGAGCTAAAGACTCAATTAATGGCTCGAGTGAAGCAGCTGTTGTGGTCTATGGAGACTTATAACGAAGTTGGCTAGTTGACCGATTGTGGGTGAGTTTAAAATTGCACAGAAGTATTCGCCGTACATCATATTTGTTATACTCGGACTAATCTAGTCAGTTATAGTGTTTTTCCCAAAATAAGCCTTATTTAAACGACGACTTTGTTCGAAATTGACAGAAAATATTTGCAATAGAGATAGCGTACTTAATCTCACTTTAGAACAGAGTTTTAAACTGTTGGAGCAACAGGTTGCTGTAGGTAAACCAGGGCCCATGTTCTGTAAACTCATGTGATAAATTTTCGCATCGAAAACATAGCAACATGTTTTCAATTTATACCGTTTTAGTGATAAATATATCGATGTGATAATTACAGAACATGGGCCCAGGCTAGCCTCTTACAACTACTCCTTTGTGGGAGTTTCTATTTTCGGGGATAAAATGAAGGCCCCTACAATTGTGTGCCAAGTCTGGACGGCTGAATTGAGAAGCTTTTTTAAGTCATTGTTTGCCAGACCATCGCGATAGGTGGCGCAGTGAAGAAAAACCTTTTAAGACGTAAATTTAATTTGCTCAATTGTCCACTAACAACTGAGCCGCTTCGGCAAAATTTCAGAAGATCTGCTTTAAAGTCAAAAAGAACAGGTCAAGGCGGTAAAAACCGAATTGAAGGCTACGGCGAATAAGGAAACGTTGTAGTCGAGTCACAGTCGATGATAAGAATCTGACCAGTTCCGCAGGCTGTTCAAAGGAGATTTATCAAGAAGATCCCACGCTTAAACGCAGTAACATAGATGATGATGAGGCAATAAATGAACGTCGTCAACCTGACCAAAATGGTAGACACATCTGAACTAAGGTCCAAGAAAGCTGAAAAAACTGACGGCTTAATCACTAAGCCCTTTAAAGCGTCAACAAATCATTTGGAAGGAAGCATACACCAGATCATCTGTAAAACTGGTTTGAATGAAAAGGTACATATGCACGATAAATAAAACCTCAGCATCAAATGTCCGGTCCTGACCGAAGAAGCTAAATTTTCAGCTACATACATGCCCATTTTCACCGATAAAATGATGATTTAGAAGCTCAGAGAGTTTTCCCCATAATTCCCTACCTCCTGTATCTCCTTAAAATACTCACAAGATTGAACTTTTTATAACTGTTTCCGAATTTCATCAACTATATTCCTATATGCGAAGTGAAGGAGGACCATCGACGCAGGAAATTACGGGCACCAATCTCTGCCGACACCCACCATCTTTTCATCGATTTCAAGGCTGGAAATTGCCAGTTTATCAGTCTACCGGTTAAATCGACTAAAAACCAAGCTGAGGCAGTCCCAAATGGTTTTTAAATAATGCAAAAAGGTTACCTTCGGGCTGCCTCCTTTAGAGAATGACAAGTGCATGAGAACTTGTTTGAAATCATATAGAACGGTCAAATGGAGCTGGAGGCGATGTTACTTCATTGGAGTGTTTGTCTTGATAAAGGGTGAGAGAGAGACAAGTTCGTAGTTTAAAAGCTGTCTCAACCTCATAGTCTCGCTAGAAAGAAACCGCACTTAGCCACCTCCCTTCCGCTGTTGTCTGTCTGTCATTTCCTATATAGTAACTATATATCTATTGAAATCGCCCTTATCAATAGGTGCAAACTTCGCAAGACTCTTTTTATAAATTTGTGTACCTTTTGTATAAACTTCAAATTGAGCTTCCCCATTGGTAATGCGAGCATTACACGTCTCTGTTGAAGTAACTCTTTAGAAGAACTAAGCAATATACCCAAAAACCAAATACCCAAACTATAAATTTGAATGGCAAATATAACAAAAAGCGATCAAGAGACACTAAACCTGAAAGACTGTCCCAAGTCGCAAGGAGATACAACCCACCCTCGCTCCCGTCTTAGCTGAACAAAAGCTGCGAAAGTCGTCCGTATTTATCTTGCAGCTAAGAAATTGCTTACCCAAACATATACCTATGTATACCCTCGCATACATTGCAGCTTGCAGTCCTCCGTTGCCGAAGTAAGACTACCACCGCACTTATTCAAGTCCAAATTAATTGCATGCAATTTTCAATAGCAGATTGCAGTTGGGACGGGCGACCTATACATGTATACAACGTGGAAGCAACAACCTCAAAGCTGACCGTAATTTCCTGCCTCGATGGTCCTCCTTCGCTTCGCATAGGTACACACACCTATAGTCCCACAGTCACACATGCAAACTGACGCCGCCATATAATAGTTAAATCTCTGGTGGACAAGTTTTTCCACCCATTTTCATTAATTTTAATCTCATATGCTATTTAAAACGCCTGGCATCCTGTGCCGGAGTAGGTATCCACGTATACGGTGTACGTGTAGAAAGGCCGCACACGGCACACACAGGAAATAGAAATGCGACGACGAACGGCAAGGTCTGTGTGTTGACAGAGCGGAGGTAAGTGCTAGAAAAAGAAAACCAAGCCGACTTTGCCATTTGTGCCCGTTTGTGTTTATCATTAAGCGCACAAAATACATTATCATCATCATTGGGATGGTTTCGTTTACGGCGCGAATTAAAACACTTGTTTCTTACTTTTAAAATTAAACAATATTTATTTGGAACTATGTCCTTTATTATTGAAATACTTTTTACTAATTCTAAAAGGAGCTTAAGGCTACTATGTAGTTACAATAAGACTGTTGATAAATTCATCATACAGTCGTATTTATATACTTTTCTTATCTATCTACAAGGAGACCCAAGCGTACAATCGTCTTGCTTGATAATGAAGAAGAGATAATATTCCAACATTGTATACAAACGATATTATCTCTTTTACATATGTTATCATTGTAGCGTTGTGTGCAAGACTGTACTAGAGACTAAAGATATCATTGAATACAAATAATGTTATCTTTTTTCTCAATATGTCTTGCTATGGATACTTAACTCCCCCCCTTGTTAAACGAAATCGTCCCGATTTTTCGACGCTATTTTTAACATTTCTCTTTCATAAGTTTTGTTATATGCGTCAATCTTTTTTTGTTTTTGACGATCTGTTATACATTGTATAGTTTTTATCATTACGTACGTAAATGCTAGAATAACAATCAGTGTTACAATTGTGTATATAGTTGATAATATCGGTTTTTCTTCAAAAGGAATAATTAGTTTTTTTAAAGTATCTATGTTATCGAATTTGTACATTGTATCTTCTTTAATTATTTGGTCGATGTAAGACTCTGAATTATGATTTCTTAATATAACTTCTTTAATTTGCTTATGCATGTTTTTGTATATTTTATCGTCTAGATTTATAGTATTTTCATAAGTAACTAAGTTTATACCATTAATTGTTTGATTATTTAACTTATGCTTACCGCTTAATAACATAACACCGGATTCAATTTCTAAGTCGTAATCGTATTCTTGTTTAATGTTGCATTTTGAAGTTATATTCTTTAAAAGTGGAATAAGACAATTTTCTTCTTCAAAGTTAATTTCACAAATGTTTTTACTTAGATGATTTTGACAATTTCTTGTTCTTAAATAAGTTTGGTTACATAAGGCAATTGTTTTATCTGTAATGATTTTTCCATGTTTTGAATTTAAAGGTGTTACTTTATACAATTTACATGATTTAATTAGAACTGGATATTTATATATTGTGATGAAGAATTCATCAGTTCTAGCTAATAATATTTTAGAGTACTCAAGTATATTTATTATGGGTACTTGAATTATTTCATGTTGAATAATATTTTTAATGTCATCTAAGTCTAGGCTTTCTGATAAATATTCATTATTTTTTGCTGCATTAATTGTTCTGGTCAATAATAATAATTGTTCGTACACTTGTTCTATTACTAAATGTTCTTTAAGGCTCTGACCTTCGAATTGTTGCAAAATTTGTTCAAATCTAGAATTTATAGTTTATTGTTTATTATTGTTTTCTATGAGATTATTTATACTCGTTTCTATGTTAACTAAGTCATAATGGTCAGGATTACCAAACACATATTTGAAAGCTGTTCCTAAAAAGTTAATTGATCTAGTATGCCTAGTATGTTCTTGTAATTGGTCTGCTAAATTCTTAATTTTACTTAACCAAATTTTTTCTTCTTGTGTAGGTTGATATTTACTAGTTACGATATTTACGTAAGGTTGAAATATCGAAGTCAGGTTGGTGGCATGTAACAAATAAGTTTGTTCTTTGAATAAATACACGTCATCTGTTTGCGTAAGTATAAACTTCTTGTTTAGTAACTCAGTTATTTGAACGTTTCCTTGCCCTTCTTGACTCTGTACAATTCCTAGTAATGTTAGGAATATTAATATTTTCGTCATCTGAAAAATGATAATTCTTTATGTTATCCTTGTGAATTTTTATTCCTTCTTTAGAGATTACAGTGTCTCCTTTATCTTCTTCTACTATTCTTGTTATGTATCTGGCGTTAGATTTCTTTCTAAGACCTGTGATTCTTACCATTATCTTATCTCCTTTTTTATACTCTCTGTGTCGAGTTCCTTTATTTAGACGTTCGATCACTTTTTTGGATGCTGAGTTTAGTTTATTTATTATAATTTCACTATTGCTATATTTATTTTGATTAAAGAAAATGTCTCTAGGTTTCAAACCGGTAACTGAGTGTATAGAATTATTTAATTCACGCACTGTTCTAAATATTTCTTCGATAAGTCTTGTTTTATTCTGAATTGTGAATATTCTAGACAGTTCAGTTATTGTACCGTTTACACGTTCTACCTGACCGTTCGCTGTCGATCTGTATACTGGAGTTTCTACTTTAGTTATGTTGTATTTCAAACACATTTGGTTCACCATTTCTGTTTTGAATCCCTTCTCGTTATCTGTCATGAGTCGTTCACATTTTGGGAAATAATTAGATAAGACCTCTTCCATAACGTCGTACAGTCTGTTTCGAGTTTCGATTTCCCGAAGGATTGTATATTTAGAATACTTATCTACTGTTACAAGGAAAGTATACTTGTCGTTGAAGTATATGTCCATATGAATGTGTGTTCCCACATGTGTTGGTATTTCTGAATTATTCAGAGGTTCTCTGATAGGTTTTCTTTCATATTTTCCAAATAGACATGCTATGCATTTTCTGTTGAAACTCTTTGCTTGTTTATTTAGATCGGGCCAGTAATATTTCTCTGAGATTTCTTGTATATTGTTACGTAACCCTCGGTGTGCTCTTTCGTGAGTTACCCTTACAAGTTTTAGTTGTTCCTCCAAATTTGTCACGTCTTGAAGTTTTCTTGGTGTGAATATAAATCTTACTAGTGGGAATTCTTTTTTTATGTTTTCACCATATTTGTATATGTTTTCAAATTTCGTATGCAAAGCTACAATCTTTTGGGGTTGTATAACTTCTTTCATCTGCCTTAGTAAAGAGTCTTTGTCCTTAAACTTTATTATGAGTCTTATTTTGTTACTAAAATAGATTTGTGTTTCGATATTATTTGTTATATCTTCAATAAGTTCGAACTGTGCAGTGTATGCATTAAAAGGCTGATTCACAGTTTTTATTATATCATTAGAAGAACTTTCAGCTGAATGTGCTGTTTCTATGGTAGAAGTATTTATGCGTTGACGTGATAATGCGTCAGCTACAAGATTTAGGTTTCCTGGTTTATAAACTAATTTTGCTCCAAAGTCTTCAATGATTCCCTTCCAACGTTTCAGCTTTGTGTTGGGATTTTTTTCTGATACAGAATATATAAGGCTCTGGTGATCGGTATATATGGTTAGGTCTGCTATACCATATATGTAGTTTCTGAGTTTTTGTAAGGACCATATGATCGCTAATAGCTCTTTCTCGTTTGTGCTATAGTTCTCTTCTGTCTTACTCAGTGTTCTTGACAAGAAGTGTATAGGTTGCTTATTCTGACTTAGTACGGCTCCAATAGCTATGTTGGATGCATCAGTAGTAAGCTCGAATGGTTTACTATAATCCGGTTGAAAAAGTTCGACTTGTTCTTTCAAATAATTTTTTAAAATTCTAATCGCTTCTAATGCTGAATCATTCAGATTTAACTTAATATTTAGTTTTGTTTCTAAATTAGTGTTTATTTGATTTTGGTTAGTTATTATTGCTGCTAACCTTGCATTCTCTGTGCGTGTGTGCTCTAGGGTTTGTGTTACTGTGTTGCTCCTGGTTTCTAAAGCTTCTAATCTTGCCATTAATACTGCGAGTTGTTCCATTTTGAACTCGTGTCTGTTGTCGTCGAATTTGTGTGTTTTTTTTCTCCACATATACACTTTCACTGAATTGCTTTGCTGCTTCGTACGAAGAAGCTATATTTGTACCTGCTATGCTAGGTAATTCTTGTAACCGGTAACGCGAGTGTTCTGTTTATACTAGATTTCACTACTTGTTCCCGAGGTCCGCTCGATTGAAGTTAAAAAGTATATTTAACCTCCTGGCAGGATCGCCAATTAAAACACTTGTTTCTTACTTTTAAAATTAAACAATATTTATTTGGAACTATGTCCTTTATTATTGAAATACTTTTTACTAATTCTAAAAGGAGCTTAAGGCTACTATGTAGTTACAATAAGACTGTTGATAAATTCATCATACAGTCGTATTTATATACTTTTCTTATCTATCTACAAGGAGACCCAAGCGTACAATCGTCTTGCTTGATAATGAAGAAGAGATAATATTCCAACATTGTATACAAACGATATTATCTCTTTTACATATGTTATCATTGTAGCGTTGTGTGCAAGACTGTACTAGAGACTAAAGATATCATTGAATACAAATAATGTTATCTTTTTTCTCAATATGTCTTGCTATGGATACTTAACTCGCGCCGCGTCGCGCCTCCCTTTACACAGTCATAGGTATACGACATGTTTTCGAGTGCGTGTACGTGTGCTCATACTCAATCAAGTGATTTAAATGTTTAATGAAACGACGACGATGGTGAGTCTCTCTTTATTTGAACAACGAATTGGAGCGCATGTTTGCGGCGAAGTGTAGGTACGAAAATGTCCTTGTGCGAAATCAAGTCTCTTTGTAAGAGGAAGCACTTGATTCGAGTGGAAAGCCAATTTGGAAACGAATACACATCGTAGGCAGCGCTCGTTTCTTTTCCAGTCCTTTTGCTTGTCGTCGCGAAAGATGAGGACGAACTTTTCCTCCACCGAAATATTTGAGGTCACTTACTAGCAGTCGTAAGGAGAAAATCCTCTGCCTAATGATATCCCAACCACAATAGGGGGCGCCTTCCTCATTTGCACCACCAAGACAAAGGAGCCTCATTTAATGAATCCTTTATACATACGGAAATATCCTTTAGTTGGTGCTCAGCGTTAAGCATATCCAAAACGTGCAAGTGGAAAAAAAAAACACATGCACACAGTCACACACAGCATCAACTGAGGCAAACAAAGCACCCGTCCTGCTATGACGATACTGTGCCAGCAGCTAAGCAATTTCAATAAGCATCACTTGACTTGTTAGAGGCTATATACCCGACAGGTATCTACATAAAGTGCACAACACAGCGAAGCAGCTTGACCTTTATCGAAGCGTTTGGGAGCACAGTGTGAACAGACACCCTCGGGGCAGGATATGCAAAAAAGCTTGGAGACACATTGATTGGCAATCTAATACGCCATCCCACTAATAGGATAGCAAGGATATTAACCGAGCAGTTTCGTTGATAGCGCTTGAGTTTAGAACCAACTGAATTGGAAATAAGTGTCAACATGCAGTGGGGAGAAAAAATAAACTACCATCTCCCATTAGGAGTGGCGGCAAGAGGTTCAACGAAATATAACTCTAAGGTTAACCATTGACAGACGGCACAAAGGCACAATGCTGCGCCTTGTTCCATTGTGAAGTACCGCACACAATAGCATACAGACAGGAATATCCTTTTATTGCGGGTACCGCTGATGGTGTTAACCCCGATTCGCTTCCGATATGGCGGCATACCATTGACGGAATTGAGGTTTAAATATTCTAAATCCGACTGCGATTTATTTTTTAAAAATGCTTTATGGCGCGAAAATAAGCAGAAGGGATTTAGGAATGGAGCTGGATTAAAGGTTACTTTTTTAGGTGACCCTGGGACTGTAGTTAGTGAGGCTTTTTATTGCTATGGTTGATTGTTTTATTTGCTCTATCCAACTGAATACTGGTTTGTGTCTTAAATAAAGTGAGCAGTAGGTACAGTTGGTAAGGGCTCTTGGTTCTCACTAGTTTCAAATAAAATTCGAAAAAAATCACTAAATAATATAAGCAACGTGTAAAAAAGGATCCAAGGGATAGTTCTTGTCAGAATCATGTTGTTGTGGAATTTTTGGCAGTTAGAAACTTTAGATGCGACCCTCGATATTTTTTTGCGAAAAATTCGAATTTTTAAAGTAAAATTTCTATTACACGGAAAACGAATTATATTAAATTAACCTTTAGTATTAAAATCGCAGATTTTTAACATTACTATGACTATTTTTGGTAGGTACTAGAAAATTTTCATGAAAGGCAATTTACATTAACAATTTTTTTTAGACACTTTTTCGTGGTAAAATGTGAATGTTTCCATGAAATTTCTGCAAAAGTTTGTAGTTTGAATGTTTTTTGTTAGATTCCTAAAAATCCAACGATTAGACATCGAAAATCCCACAAAAAGGGATAGATCCCACGATATAACAACACTGGCCTCGAAGGAAAATATTTGAGAGAGAGAGATGCCAGGCAGTAGACTTTAAGGTGTAATTTGTGTTTTTTTTTTCGGTGGTTAAACTTGACCCCCTCGTTTGGTATCCCAAAACTGGCCGACTGTTTCTGACCAACAGTTTATGATTATGGTTCTTGTATCAACTAAGTTGGCCGTGTAGGGAAAATATTTATATCTTGTGGCAAATATCTGTAGTTTTAAAATCTTCCAGGGAACCGAAAAGTAAGAGTGCCTCTCTTCAGTTTAAAATAATTAGTTAAACAGGGTGCTCAAAAATTCCCTCCTATAGCAAATATATAACAATATTCATGCAAAGCGCATAGCACTTAAAAAAGGCCGGGAATTATTTTTCTTGAAAGTCAATAAATTATAAATGTAGATGCCTTTCGCTTTTCGCAGCATCAGACAATTATAAAAAAGAGACTCCTGCCCACCCTGTATATCATATAAATTTTGTTTCGCTGAAATATCTACATTTTGTGTTAGAAAAACCGACACTTAAAACAACTCGCATAAAGTTTGAAATTGAAAACATAAAATGTTGCAGCTGAAAGTTTTCGAAAACATTGTACCCATTTGCAGACTCAAAATTCATCCATCCAAGCGACATAATCAATGAGTTCGCACAACACACAGATGAGATATTAGAAAACTTTCGGTTTTGCTGGAAACTTAGCAAAAGCAATCATACATAACACATGTTATGCAAAAGATGGTCACGCATAGCAATTAAATACTTTTCACAGTTCAGATGAAAAGGATGTTTTAGAAGGAGCGGATTATGAGTTGTTGTGGGAGAGCAACAATTTGTTTGTAACGATTTCGTCGTACTGTGATTTAATTGACATATGGAACAGTTGAAGCCTGACAGCTGGGAAAATACTTCTTGGAAAGAGATTTCTGCCTTTTTGAACATTAATTAACTATAGGGGGTATTTTTTTAAAATTTTTTAATTTGTCTTCTATTTCTATTTTATTCTCCTTGTCTTCTATTTTATGACTATGAAACTTTGCTGAATCGTTGTTGAATAGCTTTCCATATTGGTTAGCTATAAATAACTCAAATGAATAATGAACAAATTTATTAGGAAGATATATCCTGGAACTTACTAATAATCACTTTTAACCTTCACACTAAATATTTTGTAGGTCAGAATGGGCAATTTTGTATGCCAAGTGATATTTTATAAAATATTATAATGGACACTAAACTGGGTAAGAGTTGTGTAATCATACGACAGAAAATTTTAACCATTTCTCTGTTACTTTCACGTCGAAAACTCAGCCTTTCAGTGTCCAGGCAAACATTTTCAGACTCACAATGGCGAAATTTTCAACAAAACAACAAAAACACCATTAAAATCAGTTCGTTAGTACCCGTTAGTAGCGCAGTCACACAAATAGGCTAATAAAAAGATAAGCCCCTCGGTAAAAATAACAGCGCCACCTATCGGATTTCAGTCAAACAGTTTTGTAAGATATACAATTTTTATTTGTTAAATTTGCAAATGGTCTAATGTAACTATACGAGTATCCAAAAAAAAATGTTATGTAATACAATTTTTTTTTTTCTGTACTCAAAAGATAATATACGAGTAACTAGCGCTCTTGGCTCAAAAACGAATAAAAAGTTTAACAAAATGCCAACCATTTCGGATCTCTCCACAAAATGCTAGAGAGACCTTTTGGGTGTTAGGAAATTTGCTTAGTAAAAGGGTTGCAATTCAAATTGTTGAGGATTTTTTTTACAATAGATGTCGCATCGAAAATGTGTCGGCTGAAATTGTTCATAATAGTTGGAACTAAACAAATTTGTATAAAAAAATTGTATTGCAATGCATTTATTTGTTGCCCCATAAATTAAACGATTTTCGTATATTTTTTACTGCTATTTTACAAAGCTTTCTGCACACTTTTCGCAATTTTCATTTGTTATTTGGGATAGATTCGTAACTATGGATGATGTACCTACTGGAGGCTCCAAGTCATCTGAACGACGGAGAGGGTGCAGGATCGGATGGAATTCCCTCCGTATTTTAAAAATATAGGACATAGGAACTATTGAATAAATTTGATTCCTTGTTGAACTTATAAGACAAAATGCATTCCAAGCTTTCTTTTGTCTTCAATATATTTTGAAAGAGTTATTTTTAAATTCATCATACTTGTTGAAGCACTCTCTCGAAAGAAAAAACAAAACTACATGCCACACATACTTTTCAATGTAAATCTAAATCTGTCAAATATTATATTGAATTACACCTCTGTATGTCGTACTTTGAATTCTTAAATTACCAAACTAATAATTTGAATTTGGCGCTCATAATAAAACTCCGCCATCTTTTTCACATTTTCTCTTGTACTAAAAATTATTCTTCTGTGCTAACAAATGTAACAAGAAATCTGCGTGGGAGAAATAAAATCATTATCGTTGTAAACCCGAATGGGCAAGGAGCTTTTTTATTTCGTAGTCTCGCTTCAATTTTCTCTTCGTCTCGCACTTCGCTTTATTAAACGTAACCGAGAATTTTCATACTTGTCGCGCAAGGCAAGTACATTTCTCGAGGAGTAGTCGGAAAAGGCTCCGATTAAACAATACTAATAATGAAATCCATTGGGAAATGGAGGGTGTACCCTAGCGGCTATAATTTGAACCATACGAGACATACAAGTTTGACAGGTCATCGACAGGTCATGTACGTAAAAGAAGCTAATCGATATTAAATATTTAAATATTGCGGAAAATTAATACATTTGTTAATTATAAACAAAAAAATAAATTTCTGAATAGTTTACACTAATGGAAAATAAAGAAAAAGTGTTGAATCGAGCGATTCATTGTGGTGTATACCCCAGAGCAAAATGGTATAGGTAACCATGTACAAAATTCCAAAAGAAGTTTTAAACTCTCGTTTCATTTTTAAAAGGCGGTCAATTGTTCTTCGTATGGGAAAATCATTCCTAAATTCTTTAAAATATGGAAGCTGTTAACATTTTTAAGAAGGCGATAATTAAAGCCAATTGTAAGAGATAATAAAAGATTCTGCACGCGTTTGGTCAAAGGAGCATTTCCAAGCAGAAACCTCCCAAAATTCGCATGTGGTTATCAGAAAGTCTGACATAAATCTCGGTTATAATATTAACAAAAATTTAAAGAATTTTAAGCACCCCCACTTCTAAACGATTCAAGCATATTTTAAGGACCCGGGCAGGGTTCGAACTTTACTGCAATTGCAGTAGATCTACTGCAATTTTAAGAAAAAAATAAAATCTACTGCACCACTGCGCTCGACTGACAATCTACTGCAATTTTTCATTTTCGTTTCTTAGTATATTTTTATAATCCCAGTTACTGGAAACACTGTTTATTGATTCTTAACTTAAAGACTGAATTTTATTGTAACAATATTTACGTATACATAACACTAGAGCCTAAAAAAATCGAAGATTTGCGATCTGATTTTATTTCAACTGGAACGTGCATTTATGTTTAAACTGATACATTTTTAGAAAAATATTTTGGAACTTAATTTTTATCGCATTTTTTCTAAATTCAAAATCTACTGCAAAAAAAGTGAATCTACTGCACTTTTTTTTAAGATCTACTGCGAAATCTAACAACAGAAGTCCGAACCCTGGACCCGGGGTTATTTTATTTTTCATAAACAATACTTGAATTTAAGACCAACAAGGCATTTGTATCAATGAAAATAGTTTGCGATTTATAAAATAAATAAATTACCTTTACAAAAATACACGTATACCGCTTACCTATGACAGATTCCTGTATGTCTGATAGGGCTCTTTTCCTTGGCGCTAGATATCGTAGGCCAACTTGTGCATTTGTCAATAAGACCTACTTTATTTCTGTTTTTTATAATTTATTTCCAATTTATTCCGCTCTGAGCCAAGAGCGCTAGCAGTACATTATAATAATGGTAAATCTGAGAAAATATTTTGATTCGCAAAAGTTCTCTGAAATCTGAAAAAAATTTGAACATACAAATTTTGCTCTGAGAGCGCCCAATCGAACACCATATAAGTCTATGGTTGTGAAAATAATGAATCAAACGGGTCAGTACATTTTGGTACAACGTCAAAAAAAAGTTAACTTTCTAATATAAATAAGACCAAGGAAATCGAGGTCTAAACTGGAAATCTCTCTTCAGTTTTTTGATTACAGTTCTACTTGCCGAAAGGTGGCGCTGCACAATGTTTTCGCCTTCATGAATCTTGAGAAAAATATAAATTTAATCCTCTGACTACACCCAGTAAAACCCGCTCTGAACTGTTCCGTAATAATTTTCCCGATACTGAAGCCTTCACCGCATCCATTAGCAACATTGCCATATATTACTATGATAGTTTGCATCAACAATATCAATTGCACTAAGCGATTGTCCACTGACCAATGCTAATCGTTACATTAACGCCCATCATTAAAGCCCTGTTGCCTTATCCATAGAATCTATACCTAAGTTGGGTTAACGCGATTACGCGAATGGCAACAGACTTTTTCGATACAATCCACTATTGGTATTGCCATGTGGAATTTGTGTGCATTCGAGTAGAAAATGTTCGCCAAATGGTTGCTTTCTGCTTTGCACCGACAAAGCAATAGAAATGAACGAAAGGGACAAACTTTTCAGGTCGATGAATCGATGAGGTTGTTTGAATATTAATGTCAAGGTTCTATATAGTTTCTCCTTCACATTACATATTTCCGGGATGGCATACACGAGTATACCACCATCGTACGGGAAACTAGTAAGCTTTCACACAAAAGGTTGGCGGTTGTTCAAACAAGGCAGAGAAAATGGCTTAGAACAACACGATGAATGGCAAATGCGAAATTGATTTTCGAAACGAGACTATAAAAAAATGATGGAAAATGAAATTCATTGCATTCATCTTTTATATGCTGTGGCTGTCATCGCGAATGAAGCAGTGAACTGAAGTGAGAGGGTTGACTAAGCATGATTGATGAATGAACTGCGAGCGGAGCTGAGTGCCCTGTCCACTTGAAACTTTTTAAATTAGAATTCAATTGATGGGATTGTTGTTGTATGGACTTTAAGTATTATTGGGAAAGTTTATTTGATCCAATGACGTTCGATAGCGGTGGTAATAATCGTGAATTAATGGCTCATACGTTTTACAATTGGAAGGGATTAAATGTGGTTGCAAAGGAATGCAGCTGTTGCATGTGTTTTTCTACAAATTGCTGTAGACGGAGAGAGGATTCACAATAGAAGGGGTGTACTTTTGAGGACTGTAGGTAAAATATAGTAAGGACAATCACTTTCGGATCAACGCTATTTCCACGTACAAAATTAGTTCGCTCGAAAATTAGCTGGACATGCCCTTAAGCTCCTGCACACAATCTTGATAATTGGTCGGTCGGATTTAAGAAAAAGTATTTCGCTCATAAATGGGGAGCTATCCATCCACCTTTTTGGTTAAAGTTGAATTTCACAAACGCATTGTTTGCGTGATCAAAAATACTCCAAAAAATAAAACACTTTGGTTGGAATTACAGCCTTTTCAAACATTATTCATAAGTACGTCGCTTTTACAATTTCCTTTCAGCATTTTGACTTTGTGACAGTCAGTTAGAAGGACATCTTTTTATATTGTTTTCAATGCTGGTATAGGTAAGTGATTTTATTTAATTTTAAAGTCGGCGTTGTTTAAAAGCGTTGCATCTCCAACCAAGGTGTTTGTTATGAATTTGTTTCTGCACTCCAAAAAATACACAACCAGTATCCTTTTAGACTTGAGAGGATGCAGACATTAAATGACATAAGTAACATTATCCAAAGGACAGCATTTCTTCCAAAATACGCAATTAAATTGTAAAAATTGTACAACAATTCGCCCGGCCTTCCACATTTGATAGCACATCAAACGCTGCTTCCCAGTTTACTTATTTGATTCCCAACATTTCAAATGCAAATCCCATCAAAAAACTGCAACAAAATTTTACAATAAAAGGAGGAAAAAAAAGGCCCGTCACGATAAAAACACTCGACGCGATGGAAATCGGTAAATCTTCCTCGTCTTGGAAAATGCTTCACAAAAGTGACACACACTGTCACAGGCATATGTCGCAATCTCGTAGCCGCCACCCCGACCACGAGACATATGTTTGTTCTGCCAGCTTCAGTTCAAAGGACGAACCGTACTCAATTCAAGTTCTTGTTCTTCAGATTTACCCTTTTTGTTGTTTCCAGCTGCTCCCTTATACCTCTACACCATACAGACTCTAGGGTTGCAAAAAGGTTGCCTCCAGCATTGCATATAATATCCCGCTCCTTCTTGGCCCCGAGATATCCATATTCACGAGTGCATTTCAATTATGCGAATATAAAGACTGTGTTTGTGTGTATACGGGAATGTCTATAGATAGAGACGGATGACGACAAAACGCTTTTACTCCGCTTCATCCGGTTTCCGGCTGGCAAAGCACCACAAAAAAGTGGTAGAAAAGCACGAACCGTAAAATAACCACACATCCCTTTTGCTCATCCTTTTAACTCGTGGCGCAAAATTGTGTGTAGGTACCGCATATGGATATCCAGTTGGAGGAATTTTTATTTTCTTCTTCTATATAGATGGGGTTGTATGTGTGTGCTATATGCCAAAGGATAGATAAATGGATTGTCCTAATAAGGATTAAAGTGCGAGGCATTTTGATTGCATCAATATTCTGGGGGGTATTGTCAAGTGTCAACTTCTGCCAAGATGATGATTGGATGGCTTTTGAAGCCTATTGGTAAATATTTTTCAAAGAATGTAGTAGGTATTTCAATTTGAAGGTTGGACTCTATGGCAGGACTCTCTGTTTGTAGGAGTCGTTTGGATAAATCTGCAACACCCCAAGGAATTGACTAATCATACATTGAAAATACAAACGAATCCGATCAAATCTACTAATTCAGGAATAGCTCGTCGATTTTATATTAAACGATCGATCTTTTTTGGGGATTCCACTACTATTCTTTATGGAAGCCCAAGTCTATATCGGTCTGAGCTCAATTGTTGGTCGTCAAAACCTATCCAGCATATTTTGAAACATATAGGTAAACGTAGTGTGACCTACTGCACGTAAATGACACATACACCTAGAGTACGTAAATTTGAAATCACGTTCCGTCTAGCGAAGCGATAGCTCAAGATCACGAATGTAGGTAAATTGAAGCGAGGAAATATTTTTTTAACAGACATGTACACCAGGGATAGGAGAAAATCAAATAAAAAGTTCTGTGTGCTTCTAGAAAGACAACACTGTTATTTGATATGATAGTTCCCATCACTAGAAATAGATAGTACTCATCATTGTGTCAATTGACATTTCTGTAATTCTTTTACTGGGTCTATTTGCTTACTTTCCCCAGTCAAGCCCAGTACGCAGCTGTTTCGGAACGAAAAATCCCAGACAAAAGTGACACTGACACAACGAAATCATGAGCGAACAATTTCGTTCTCCTTTTCGTTTTGTAGTATTCACAGCTGCTGCGAAATGATGGCGGAAAAGTGGGTAATTGTAGTAGATTGTTTATTGTCCATTAATAAGTGCATGGGAACATTTTGACATTCGTACTGCGGTGTTACCAGCTTTTATAAGAGATATGGAGCCAAATTGAAAAAATGTTGCAGCTACAAATACTCAAACTCAAATATGAAGATCAAGGATGTATTTTTTTTTTTTTTGTAATTGATATCCACACTTATAGGCTTTTCACACCAAGCCCAAAACCACGTTTTCCTCGAAAACTTGTCGATGTATTCACTTCACACCGACCAACTCGTTTTCGTTTGACGTTTCCATCAGCTTTAAGACACTAGTCGTTGAACTTCGGTGCAAACTTTTGTGGTTACAAATTTCGATCGCATTAATTAACAAAAAAAATCATTTTAGTGCATTTCAAAATAATATTGATTGATGGGCTAAATCAATTGTGGAAAATGATTTTAATATGTGAGTTTTGACATTTGTTCGGTCAGCCATTTTGCTGAATTTGCTGGATACTGCAAAAGGTGTGTTTGTTCCAACAACCCAACGATTGAAAGTCGTTTTCGTGGTATTTTTGTGGAAACCGAGTGCAAACGACTCGTTTTGAAAACTGAAATGTGTATCTATGGGTAAACTTCTGTTTTCGATGAAGTTTTCGTGTGTTTTGGCGGAAACCCGGTTTTAGTCTTGGTTTGAAAAACCTATTATTCTGATTAAATTGTTTTTCAAGACGACATTTTTAAATAAATAAAAACCACACAATGTAAACAAAAAAAATTTACTGGAAGGGGCGTGTTTTCATTTCCATGCATATTTTGTGAGATGATTTTACTCCCTAGAGTCTGTTCGAAAACTGTACGGAAATGAAATTGGCTCCTTTACAGTTTAATGTAGTTATACGAAAAGAGTACGTTCGCAATTGAAGTATGCATTTTTTTTATAAATACCTAAGGAGCCAAAAACTTGCCAAATTTGAAAGTAAATAGCCTAAATTAGGATAATTATTCCCAAATGAAAATTTTAAAATGCCAATGGAACGCAAAAAGTTAAGTGAAACACCTTCGGAGAACGGAAAATGTATTCCAAAGTACCTGTACAGGCTTTGACGTCGAAGGAGAGATTTTGTAAAGAAGCACCTATTCAAATGCTTAATTAAATTGCATCAGATGGGAAGTACGCGTTCAAGGAAACCAATCAAGATCCATGAATTGATTACACAGAACCACACTTTTGTAATTTTTTTTTAAAAACTGCATTAAAAAAGTGTTTGTAATGAATATGATGATGAAAACTTCTCGATACGTAAATGAGTTCTTGGAAAGGTGGTCACATTAGGAAAATGCCGATCGCCACAACTCACTTCGAATGGCAATTTGGGTCAACATTTGATTTGCTTGCTCATTCTCCCAGAACCACCCGCACATGTTTAAATGCATGGATCCGAGGAGTATTTTAACTTTTTATTGTAGAGATCTTTCAGCCTAGGCAACCAACCCTACCGTGAATGTCCAACTTAATTTCTTATTTTTTGTGAGGTGTAGGTAACTGATGAATCGTCTAAGTAGAATTTTGGGTTGTCCCGAATTTCTAATTTCCTACTTAGGGAGATATTTCTGTCCGCCGCCAATACACCCACCGATCCGACTTATTGGAGACGCCTTTTCGATGTTATACACTCCGCAACTTGTTCATCATAAAAATTCCCATTGAAATGAGAAAATCAACCAAACCATGCTTAAGGACACTAGTATTTCACCAAGAAACAAGTACCTAACGACGACATCTGCTCTTGCATGTCATAAGGACATTCAGCTGCAAGTACGATGATAGTCCCTTGCTCATATCGTTAAGGGTGTAGATAGTTTTGTTTACTTGCTGCCTCAAAGCAATTCTCCAAAAACTCCTACGAAAAACAATAAATAATCCTTTATCCTCTTGCAATAATAGTGTAAACACACTTTCATAATTTCGAAATACCCACCTCCACAGTGCGCGACGGAGAGTTCGTGGGTTCGGGTTGTTATCCACAAGAAGTGTCATCCACACACATCCATGATCCACCTGCACCGTATAAAGTATCTATATCCGATGGAGAATTTCCGCGCCCTAACTGACGTACAAAAACACACACACAGGATGTGTGCGCGGAGCTTTCTTTTTTTGTTCCGTTTCTGGTTTCTCAATTTATCAACAGTTGGGGTAGGTGCTGTAGGGTGACGTTAATGATGATTTGCCGGTTTGGAAGGACTGTTTGCTTGCCACTATCGATGCCCCACTTGTTTCCACAATCCACGGTGGCATATGTGACCATTTCTCGAAAGTGTAGGGTGGTGGAAATTTTGAAGCAATTTACCTATTTTGTTGGTTTAGATAAATTTATTGGTATCTTTTTCTGGTTGTTTATAGGCACACTCGCGGGACACTTAAAAGCTTTCGCTTCTCGATATCGAAAGGGACGACTCTTATGCGGTGGCACGTTATCGCGTGTGCTCCTCAATCATTTTGAAATTGTTATTCTCCACAGTAGGGTTTTGTTAGGGGTATTAGTCGACATTGTTTCAGGGGGTATGTGGGCCCCTAGCTCAATTTTCTCCCACTTACAGTTGTTAACAGGACAAAGGCACAGATGGAAGGGTTCTGAGGTAATTTGTTGCTGGATAAAGGGTCTACCCCTTTGAAATGGGGTCACCAGTCCGTGTTTTCCAACGGGATTGATTTGATTTTGTAACCAAAAACAAATAGGCTCTCGTTGCAAGGCGACGTTTTGTTTCTGGAGGCAGTTTCAATAAAACTTCATTGGGCCTTCGTTTCGAGATCATTACACGTATCAATTTATGAGAGCCACCAACGAGGATTCGGTAACGCTAAACGAACAATATTTTCAAAGTGGGACGTTCTATTTTTAGAAAGGTGGATTGTGAAATCAATATGTTGACGGTAATTGACCCGTATCTCTGAGCTGGTAGCACCTACGATAACATTTTATACGTCTCTGGAAAGGGGAAACAATGCCGATTCGCCTGGGTGAATTTTGTTGTGGCAGTAGTGTCAATTTTATTTACTTATGAATTTCTGAATAGAGCTGTCACTTTAGAGCAAAATCTCTCTCTAAAGCCTATTAAATAATTTATCCCTTGGGTCTTCTGAACAGACATTTCTGCACACAATTTCAGACACTGGATGCCAAAGACTAATTGTGTACAGAAGAGGTTGGTTCCAGGTAAAATAGTCACCCCATCAATCACTACCTGGAGGGTTACATAATCGCCTTATTCATCGACTTAATCCCCTCTAAATACCCAAGTATACAACATGATTTAACACTACAAGAAAAGAGCTCTACAGTTAGAGAGGATCTACCCAACGAACGAGTTGGCCTAATCCCAAAGTAAACACAAATATGAATCGCAATCAGTTAATTACTTGCATCATTAATCTTGCACGTAATGTCTGTAGGAATACCGAATCGGATTACAAATTAAACCGGCAGACCGTCCGTCGTGGTAATACGAGTATTTTATGTAAATTAAAAATCTGCGTAAACACTGACTTGGGAGTCGTTACCAATACACCCACTCTCACTCACACGAAATGCACGTACCTTTTGAAAACCCTTTGAAGATACTTCACCATAGATACCACCTTGAAACACTGAAACACTGAAACACACGTGCTATGGATAAATTCACTCTTGTGCTCGAACACCAATTAATTTTTGCTTAAGAAAATGAAAACGTATGCTTTCCTATATAGGAAATTCTCATACACATCTAGGTACCTATGGGAAGGAGCATGCACGAAGAAATGGAACAAAAACACTCGGAGCTTATTATTTTTATGTCTACTTATCGGAAAATGCAAGGTCGCTCATTTCAAGTTTTTTTCCCCCCATTCCCTTCTTGGTCGAAATGCATTATGGATGTGCCTGGCTCTTGTATAAACAAGACTTGGTCTTAGTAAAAAAAAAAATTATGTATTGTATACTGACTTGGAATGAGTTATGTATGCTGATAGAGCAATAAATATGACAGGACTAATACGACAGCTGTCCGTTCAAGTTCGGATTTGGCATAGAATATTTTTAGTGCTTGAAATTCGCTTTATAGCTTTTCTATGGTGGGTCTTATCACATTTGTGTGGAATTAATTTATTTCGAGGGAGTATTACTGGGCAAAGCTACGTTCTGCAAATGGAAATGTTAACGTCGTTATAAAAAGGATTACAAACCAAGGAGGCTGTTTTAGAAAAAATTAGTGGTGGTCTTTTTGGATTTTTCTCTAACTTAAAGTGCACCCAAGCATAAAAGAAATATGTAAGCAGTTTGCTCTTCCAAAATTGTTTGACTATCTAGTTACCGAAAGATTAAAGTTCTACTGCAAATTACTTGTTCGAAATAATCGGCATTAAGCCTTGTTAAAAGGAGGTCAAATGTGACAAATCTTTTAGAACTCACGAATTTCGTTATTTCTCAAATCATCAGATAAGTAACCAGGTTGATGCGACCGATTTTGGTAAAGCTTTTGATCGAGTTGAACATAAATCATTGCAATGTAAACTTGCAAAATTGGGTCTTCCAGACTTCTTTTTAAAATGGTTGTCCTATTTCCTCTGGAAGAGATACCAAAATGTAAAGATTCGTGGTCATATTTCGAGAAATATATCGGTTACTTCTGGTGTCCCCCAAGTAAGTCATATTGGACCACTACTCTTTTTCCTGTTTGTGAGAGTTTGTTACTCTTTGGTGATGACTTTAAAATTTATATGCGAGGGAAATGACAATCGCCCCTTACACCTGTTTCATTCACGTCATCAGAAATTTCATCTGTGGTGGTCTAACAGCAACCTCTGTTTTAACATTTTAAAGTGTTCTGCCATAACATTTTCTCCTGTTATGTATACGTACTCGTTTGGTGGTATAGTCATTCCCCGTGTTTATTTAATCAAAGAATTGGGCATTTTTTCGGATACCAAGCTATCATTTATTTACCATGTTGGGTTAATCACAAGCTAGGTAGAAAGATTCGCTCTTGTGAGAACTTCTTTGGCTCGATTTTAGCAACTTACTCATTAATTTACTTAGGTTAAAAATGATGAACTTAGAATCATTGGAGGTTGGGAGAACAGTGGTCTTTATTCACAGGGTTCTAATATAGGGAAAATTTATGCAACGGACATCCTAGTTCTTCTCAATATTAAAGGTCGATTAAAACCTATGAAATTCTCGATATTCCACTCTCGTACAAACTACGGTCTGTCCTCATCAATTAATCAATTAAAGTAGTTTCTAAGTGTGTGCCCAAATTTTCTAAAAAAAAAGTAAGTTCAACATTTTAAATGTGAAAAAAATCCGTTTTGGATGATAACCCCCGGGGGTATTAATTGGTAAGAAATAAAAATTAAAAGTTGGTAATGTAGGATTGTTTAATATGCATTTTATTTTCTTAATAATTAATAGATCAAATTTGACTTCAATGCTGGGTTCCCGGATTCTTTAACCGCAACTAAAATGCGCAATTTTAAATATTAAAGGAGATGACTACATCTTCACCGTTGTCGCTGTTTTAGGTAGAGCCGACCTTTTTATTTTTAAAGTTAAAGACATTCGGCGTCATTATGCCTTAAGAGTATTAGAATTTTTTATTCTTTACTTTTAATTTTAAATATGCATATTTGTAGTTGTTCACCTTACGTTTATTTTGTATCTTATTTCTGTAACTTATCAAATATTAATACTGTGGCCTCATGTCTATGAAAGCTTTCTGTTCTTTGGTGGCAAATAAATAAATAAATAAATAGAAAATTAAAGAGTGGCATCAGATTTTTTTAACTTTCGAAACTGGTAGTCACCAGGGGCAGCCTTAGGCTACTGTGATATCTCTGAAGATGATTGCAAAGCTGGTCCTTTTCCATAGATTATAAATATAGGAATTCCATTTTTTTTTTTAACTTAACTTATAAATCATGAAAAGTCTCCCTAAAAACGGCAAAAGAGGTTTTTCAACCTTTTAAATGGTAGAGCTCTGCAAAATGTTTAATTAGTACGTGTGTCATCACAATTTTTGCAGACCACGATTAAAAATTTCAAGAAAGTCCGGCAAACAGGAAAGTGACCCCCATGGTGCGTTGACCCCAAATTTCTAGAAATACGCAGAGAAATATTGGCTTTTCTCTATCACAACGTGGAACTGCTATGATAAGTAGCTAGGAAATTGAAGTCCGTGAGAAAATCCCCCTTGAAAAGGGGGACCATTTTACAAAAAGAGAAACACGTATGCAGTTATTTATAATTCCCTACCAAAGCCTCGAGAGAGCTTCAAGTTAAAATGACTAACGGGTTGTGAACTAACGTAGACAGCATCGTTATGATGGTGGATGAAAAGTTCTGGAATTTGTCAAATTTCATTGAACAGCTATCGAAACCGGGTTGAACGCAGATGGAACAAAAAATATGTCTTTAATCAGGGACATGAAAAGACTTCAAACTGTTTACAAAGCAAACACTTTCCTAGGAGTACCACGGGACCAATTTTAAAAATGTCCCTCTCAAATGAAATGCCCTATGAACTACGTACTTTAAGCCGGTTATTTGAAAAAAAAATGCACGTACGTATACCCAAGAGTAAGCTTTGTGTTTCTACCCACTCCCGCAAATGACTGAATGAGGTGAGTGTCTTCTTTAATTACAAAGGTATCACTGAGCCTACTCGAAAACTAGAGAGGCGCACGATCATCAAATCTAAAGCTTTTGGCTCACAGAAGACAAATCCGCTCAATAGATAATTGCAACGTGAGATGTCCAAAGGAACTTCAGGATATTTTTCTTCAAAGTGTGACACAGGAGCCCCTCACAAAATAGACAATCCACAACCTTTTGGTACATACTGCACAACCGGGTGGACATTACTTTTCCAACGCTTTTACAGGACAAGTAAATTTTGCCAACACACTTCTTGGGGACATTTTTATAGGAGACTATACAAAATACAAGTCGTAATAATTAAACAAATTTTTAATTGGGAAGTAGACCAACAGGTGTTAGTTGAGTATACCCACTTAGATTTTCAATTCAGTCTTGACTATACCGCCCAGACCACAAAAAGCTTTCAGAAACTGTAGCACCGTTCTATATAGTCTTCCTCCAAAAAGGTCCAAGATGGGATGATTAGATCAAGATCAACATCTGTCCTCTATACTAGTTTAAGGTCATTGTCGCTGATGAATATAATTTAAAAGCCTATGCGAAAGCCTTTTTTTCACTAGTGACTTGACTGGTGACTCACTCAATCGCTACAACACGACCCCGTTTAGAATCATGAACCTAAATGGGTTTTTAGAACTCGGTAGGGAAACAAAATGCTCCACCGAAAACGACTCCCTCTAAATTGTGCAAAAGCAAATCACAACAACGACAGACATAAGACTTGCGTTCCACTAATCCGATTCAGAGGCCCAACTCATATTCAAATGACGAACATGTCCCTCATTAAGACTCATATTTCCCTCCTTTTTTTGGCCATAAATCAAACTCATTTTCCGCCACCGTAATAAAATGCGCAGTTACCTAACCGACTCTCGCACTCCCGCCGACATTCTCAAGACCTAATTGTCGCGCCGATTCTGTGGAGCTCAAGTGGAATAATGAGTCACGAAATAATTAACACCAATCCTTCCAAACCCATGCCACTTTATGACTCATTAAACCTAAAATGGATAGAAAAAGGACACCCTCCCAAAAAAAAATAAGGAGAACATGATACACGTGCATCAGCTCCATACAATAATGCGAAAATCAATACACAAGTCCTCCTCCTACTCTATTGACACATCTTTTTCGGCTTCCGCACACAAACAGTCACATCCAGCCAAGATAAAAGGACACCAAGATGCACCGCAGAATAACACTTTTCGAACCATAAAAATGTACTTGTACATTTCCATCAGACAATACGATTGCCAAAATAAATAGAAGCCAAAACTGAAAAGGATCGCGCAAGGAGAAAAACACAGACCAAACCATTGCACCAGTTAGGAGCCATGTTGGGGAGCCAAAATGTCTGCGGGAAAACCGGTCAAGGTGGCACCTTTAAGTGGCGAACGTCTTTATGGTTTCAAGTTTGGATGCACTACGTTTGGGCACGTTGCCGCGGTGTGCCCCTTAAAGTACTCCTATACTCGATACTCGTATGTGGTCAGAGAGTTTGGAGCGAAATGCAAATCCTGCTTGTTCCTCACCAGGAGTGGTTGGATGTTGGGCATGGTTTTTACTTGAACACATTGACAGCAGTTTCCGGAAATGACCAGTGGCCACGGGGGTAAGGGTTGCGCAAATTGGGTTAGAATGGGAAATTCGTTTTAGAGGTTGTTATGCTCGAGAGGAGTCAATATGGTCGGGATTTGTGTTGTCTTCTAAATAAAACGTGACAGCCATTTGGAATGTGATAGCGTATGTGCGGGGAAAGGATTTCCAAGAAAAGCCGGACAAGCACAACGGTTGCAAAGGAATACAAATAGAGATATAATTCGGACCGATTGCAGCGTTGATTGGATTACGTTAAATGTTTGGTAAGACTTTTGCTGACGCGGTGGTGTCGATGATAAGGCGAAATCAAGTTGAGGCCATTATGGGTAATGACACAGTTTGTGTGTAGAGCTGGGGCCTTACTCTCATAATAAGGTAGGTACTCGTTGACGCTTTCGAAATGGAAAAAGAATATTTAACAAGTGTAATACGTTCGGTATTGCAAATCACAGAATAATAGATTTCATTCATTCTTTTGAAAAGAAGAGTAAAAAACAATCGTCTTCAAATAATTTCACTCTGAGAATGAGATGTAGAGTAGGGCCCCTGGACAGGTGGGAAGACTTAAGTTTAGATGTCGACAAACACCAAATCGATTCGATGTCAAACCTTTGAAAAGGTCGGTAAAGCTTTAGGAAGTAGTATTTCCTCTTGCGGTGAATGAAACTCCTTACAAGATTGAAGGTCACTAGCTTTTTTTTGAACAGATATCTATTGGGTCTCTGTTACGAGTTTGTACTCGAAGTTTCTCTGTTTTGACTGGTGAGAGTCAAGCCACGCATTTCTGATTGGAGAAGTTGAATAATTTTGTGCACTTGTAGATCTAGATAGTTAAGAGAAGACAGCCATATGTTTTCGACCACTTGCTGCGGAATAAGAACTGCCGACTCTATGTTACAGAAGTGGAATATTATTGTACTGACAAAAATAGGCAAGGTTTACACTTACCGCCGAAAAGGCTCGATATAGCGAGGGAAACAAGCCTTAAGTTCGTTGAAAAGTTGTCACCTATTCAATATTAAAATTATTAAACCATTCCTCGTCGCTTGATCTTGACAGGGTCCGAATTGACGGCTTTAACTTTAAGGTAGCAAGGGACTTTGTCGAGGAAGGTTTCACTTTAAATTTTCAGGGCCCGAATTGACAGGTATAACTTTGAGGTAGTAAGGGACATTGTCGAGGAAGGTTCACTTTAAATTTTCAGGGCCCGAATTGACAGCTGTAACTTTGAATAGTATAAGGCCCATTTTATTCACTCGAAGTTGAACACAACTCGGGAAGTTTTCCATATAAAAATCCCCAAGTTGTGTTCAACTTCGAGTGAATAAAATGGGCCTAAAGGAACTTTGTCAACCTCGGATTTGCTGCAAATGTTCGTAACAATATTTTAACAGAGGGAGAATGACTTTGGACTTTTTAGACTCCTATCCCGAGCAACATGTAGGAGCAGTGGCAAAGACATCCTATACAAGGCCTTGATAGTCCCAGTCTTATTTTATGGTGTCGAAGCTGGGACTAAAGTAGAAGAAGACATACTCGGTGGTTTCGAAAGCAAAGATTTTTTGTAAAATTTTCAGTTCTATTTAAGTTTGACTAGCTTTAGAGGAGAAGATTCATCTAAGGTCTATATGTGTAACCTAGTTAAACAAATTGCCCATCAGTCGCCTAACCTGGGACAAGTAGAACGTACGAACACACCCGCTCCGGTTCGTAGAGTCTTCGCAGAAGAAGATCTCGTGCAAGAATAAGGAAACCTCAACCGACACGACGAGTGCGCATCTTGAGGCAGTTAGATAAGAAAAAGGCAACTGAAGAGGCTTCTTGTTTGAGGCTCGGGCCACGCCGAAATTTGTAAGCATAAAATCGAGAAGAAGACGGTGGTCATTTCAAATCACATTCTTATTGGACGAAGAATTGCCAGAAGATAAGCTATAGCTGGTCCCAAAATAGAAAAGATGATTGGATAGCTCCTTCTATACTTTGACACCGTCAACTCAGGGCTCAGAAGTGGCTTGAACTTTTGAATAAATGTGATGTGAACTTGGACTATTTTTTCTACCAGATGTTCGTCAAAGTGATTCACGTCCACTTTTAGTACAAAACTGACGACCTCATCTGCTTGTGTCAAAGTTTGCTTGGATGTAGGAGTACACAGGCTCAACTCCAGGTACGACGCTTTGAATGATGCCATATGAAATTTCGATCGGAGCTGGCAAAATTGAGGAAGCTTACTTCTTCATAAGTCACTAATGAGTCAAGTTGCGACAGTAAACAACACTTTGGTGGATAGGTTAAGTTGAAATTTGACATTTGATGGGGTTTTCCACTTTTCGAAATGCTAAGAACCAATTCCGAATCAAATCGGCGACATAAGTCGAGGAATGTCTAACTGCTGTCCGTTTAATTCGGAATAAGAAGTGGTGTCCCACAAGGCGGTATACTGTCCACGATACTTTTTCTCTTGCGAATGCTGTTGAAGTAGTGGATTTAAATAGATTGTGCTGCCCCAAATAATGTTAATGGTTTTTGTGAAGACGCCATCTTGCTGACACAAAAAATATAAACCTCTGTCGTTGTGTCAGAAGTTGTATACCTCAATATCTCACGCAAGCACTGGTCTAATGGGCATACGTTATTTTTACTCCCGAAGGGACAACAGCAAAAATGGTTTGGTTAGTCCAAACCATCATAGTTCTCCCTCACTAATTAGCCACGGAGCAAAACTCGTGCCATTTGCACCACCATGCCCGAGATGCGCCAGCACTCCTCGCCATTGAACTCTGACTCTGACAAGGACACATCTCGATTCCCTCAAATGTGCGCATAAATATTCATGGCAGCATTTTCCGATCGACAATAAAAAAAATAAACCCGTCATCGAAATTAAGTGCTGCAACTTAACATTTTCAGTTCATGCTTGAGCGCTGCTGGTGGGGGGACGGAATACCCATAACTAGGACGATGCATTCATCTGTGGAATTTATAAACTCCCTCACGTACCCAAAAGCGGATCGAAATTTATTCAACGACGTGTACAGAACAGAAGATACTCAAACAGATAGATAGAGATGCCAGGAGAATCTAAAAAGTATTTAAAAAGTGAAATCTTGCATACTTACAGTTTCCACAGGCTCTGGCAGTTTTATATCCATTTTGTGACCCAGAAGGGCCTCCTTGTCCGCCGTGTCCGGGTCATGATCACTGTCCGTGTGATGCGCGTGACTCCGCGACGATATCTTTCTGCCGAAGATTTGTGGTGAGAATTTCGATCGTAGGCTACCGTGCGTTGAGTCACGGTCCGATTCGCGGTCCTTCAGACTCGTCTCGCTGGACTTCACCGATTTGAGGCCGATCCCCGTGCGGCCAATGCCGGCGTTGCTGTCTCTCGACTTTCGCGCGAACAAACCACCGCCGCCGGCTGTCGACTTGACACAGATAACGTTGCCCTTCTCGCAGTTCTCGCAGATGCATATCTGTTCGTTGCGAACAGACAGTCTGCGAAGCTTTTGCATGTTCAGTGGGTCTCCTCCGCCGCCATCGTTCTCGTTAATCAGCACCGACCGATCGAAGGAGCAATGCTTTTTGCCGACATAAACTTCAGATCCACCATCTCTGGCTGACTTATCTCGATCCTGACGCTCCTTGTCCAGACTGTAGTACCGCTGCGATTCGGCGAGATCTGCTTTTTGCGACGACGCAGACAGGTCGTTGTCGCTGCCATCCAGGCTGGTGCACTTCTTCGAATGCTTGAAGTGCCTGTGATGTTTGTGCTTGCAGCCGGATGTGCTGCGATCGTCGTGGTGCTGCCTCCCACCGGCAGACGCCGCTCCTTGCATCAGAAAATTCGCCTCCATCACCACATCCGAGGCGGACGTGTTCCGATCAAAACTGCGATTCAATTTCGAGACCAGCGACAGCAGCTGGCTGGCTGACGATTCGCGAGTTTGTGCTAGTGTCGGTGGCAGTTTCGCAGACGATGAGGGCGGCTTTGGAAATGCTGCCGTTGTGCCCGGTGTGGTGGTGGTGCTCGTTGCAGGTGGTGGACATGTGCCCAGACCGGCCCCTATGTGATCGACCTCACTTCGGGAGTTGCCCAGACTTTCACAGCAGTCCATGCAGATGTTCTCACAGCTGCTCGTCTCACATTGTGTCAGCAGGTTGTCGAGTTTGCGGATTTCCGACAGTTCTATGCAGGAATTCGTACGAACATCGGAATCGGACATTTTTTACGGTTTACCTTGCCATTCGACATGAACATACTCTCGCATGGGATGTTGTTGTTGTTGTTTTTTTTTGTTGCTAGTTTCACTGATTTCGAATTTGTTTATAATTTTCACAAGCACTATTCGTTTTTGTCATTATCCTGCCGTTTTGCTCGCCTGAAGTACAAGTCTTCTGGTTGCTAAGGAGGAGAGAATGATTTCAATTGAAGGGGGATTTACTTTACGAGCAGTGGCGTGGGTGTGTGTGGAGAATAACCCATTTTGGACTAGAAATTAGGAAGTTCTGGAACAAAACCCGCATGTGATGCATTTCACGTGTCAAACATTGTGCGGCGGACTTTGGAAGTTTTATTTTTAAATAAACGATGGTAAACGACGTGTCCATCAGAATGGGAGATGAGGAACACTTGTGGCTTTAAGGAAAAATCAATCAAAAATAAGACGCTTCCAAAAAAGGAGCGCCTTTTTAAAGAGCTAGGAGCTCAGTGAAGTCACAGAAACAAACTGTCAAAAACTGTCAACCCGACACGCTGTCAAAAAGATATTCCCTGTAAAACCTGCGCTTCAAAAACTATATATGTATTACAAAGATGAACCCCAAAATGTTCCTAAGCTATCGACAAAGCTCAAACGCGATAGCTTAGAATACCTATCATCAATCGAAAGCAAAATAATCGAACTGTCACTGAAATTCCTATGAACACGCGTCAGTTGAACTCGCAGCTTCGTCGATTCCATTTCGCCTCGAAAAAGTATAAGGTGCCATCGAAAAGCTTAAGGCAGGCAAGTTCGTCGGGCTTGATGTAATATTTCGAGAATATAACCAGACCTGTGGCATGGAGTTTAGAAAATAGCTCGCTTGATTCTATCTTCCTTGATTCTGTCTTCCTCCATGATAAAAAAAAAAGCTAGCTTTAGACCTTGACAGCGGGTAGACTCTTTAAACGGCTAACATATGTACCAAATCAAACAGATTTTATAAGACTGGCATAAATTAGGCTGTGCTGGCCATGAGTCAGTGCAAACAGCATCAATTGGAGACTTAACTTAACCACAGAACAGGATGGTACGGTCTTATTCGCAAGCTTCTAAGAGTGATGCATAAAACCGCAGATGCTGACAAACCGAGTTTTGGAGCGGGACCTCGGAGAACCTCTATATAAACTTGTATTGCAAGTTGTATGAGACATTTTTTCCCCTGGATACCAAAATGAGTTTGAATCGAAAGGATTTAGGACTGTGACAAAGTTTAGAGATTCCTTAAGCGCTTAGACCAACCTGCATAGCTAAGAAGCTATATCAGCGTGGGCAACTACTCAAATCACATGAAGGTACACAGAGAAGAATACTCTTATAAGTCTTGAGGCCCTATAAAGACGTCCTCGGCTAGATCTGACCAAATGAATCAGCATAGTCATGAATTTCTGGCTTCGGAGCAACAGTTATCTGTGATATTCTTTGCCGCGCTACGTAAAAAAATCCTGTAAACTGTCAACGCAATACAAAATCCACTTTGTAACACTCCAAACAACTACAACACTAACCAATATTTTTTTTCTTTTAACAACGTTTTTTGAATTACATAATTTTACCTAAATTTCTATCATTAGTATACTTGTCGCTCATAGAACTTTTATTCATGTAGAAGCTCCTCCAGCTGCCATTGTTCTAGCAAAAGCTCTTCCAGTTGAAAATGTTGGAAGCTCTGCCTACATGGGAATAAAATGATGGCACCGATCAGTATTAAATGCATTTTTCACTCAGGGTCTTTCAAGATTTTGACGTGTTTAGAAGCAATTCGGACGATTTACAACTGCCTTTTGAGAAAAACACACAACATTACACTTGTGCATTGATTGCCCCTTTTGCCCCATGGCTGACCTTTTTGGTATCGAAACTTCAGCAGGTAATGCAGTCCCCGGACAGCATACTTGTGGGTGGAGATCACACAAAGGATTTTTTTTTCTCTCTCTTTTAAAGGGTTTTCCAATAAGAGGTGTTATTGTGAATGACCCGCTATTGCGGTAGCTGTCACTTTTAAAGCTTTTATTCTTTGACATTTGACAAGTAGAAACTACGTCATTACTAAAAAGAAAAATGGAAGCCGGCCGATCATCAACAACGTCGTGCTTTTGCTGATTGGGTCCTTGAAATGCATGAAAATGATCCGGAATTCCATCGAAAAATCATCTTGACTGATGAGGTCCATTTCCACCTCGGTGGCTACGTCAACAAGCAAAATTGACGCATCTGGGGCTCGGAAAACCCAAGAGTTATTGTTAAGAAGCCTCTCGATCCTCAACTTGTTACTGTTTGGTGTTGTTTATGGTCCGGCGGGGTCATTGGACCTTACGGTGAATGGATTGCGCTATCGAGAGATGATTAATGATTTTTTATGGTCGGAGTTGGATAGTATTGATCTGGACAACGTTTACTTTCAACAAGACGGCGCTACGTGCCACACAAGCAACGAAACCATTGATCTTTTACGGGAAAAGTTTCCGGAAAACCCTTTATTAAACAAAATTTTGTAAACTATTGTCAGTTCCGTAAGAGTTTTTGAAAACAATAAATAAAAACCAGAAAATACCACTCCACTGTTTTATTGTACCAAGAGAGGTGTAACGCACAGGACTTCAACTGGGTATTCGATCGAACGACCACTCGCCTCTTCTGCTCTACCGACCTACAAGTTATTACCGCCACTGTACGCTACAATTTTAAGCCATTTCTTTTTTCTCAAGTATAGTTCGTTCATTCCCTCCTAATGCATTGATTGAGTCCGAGGAAATCAGTTTGCTTCTAAATTTCGACCCAACTATCCAACCTTAGAAGAGTTCAATTTACCAATCGATTTACAAATCAACGTGTCTGCCATTGATTGCCCATTATCTTCCCATCGTTCCGAGTTGGTCTGTGCAAGTTGATAACGAATCTGTTGCTGATTGTGTAAGACCACTGCGTGGGTTACGCTGTCACAATTACACGACTGCTCATGAAACGAACCAACAAAGACAACAGATGCTGTCGTCTTATTACAAAAGTAATCGTCTGTCGCACAAAGTTACTACAAAGGAAAATATTGAAAGTTTTCAAATAAAAATTCTTCAACAAATATTTGGCTGTCCTCGGTTTTAAATAATTGTTCCACTGTCTGGAAACGCAACCCTACCTTTCATCTACGACCCGAAGAAAGCATGCTTAACTGTTTCCCAATTTACACACTTGAACTACTTGCAAAAGTCCTTTTCTATTCCGCCTTAATAAAAGCCCACAATACACCTAAAACATTTATGCTAAACTCGTATCGATTTTCAGATTAACTGTGGGTTGCCTCCTCAACTCGACTCGTCCTGTAACTTTTGGCTGGGAAGGGGGCCTCGCTTCATGGCGGAGGTATACCTGGTGGGCGGACGAAAGGCTTGGTTGTTTATATTCTTCGAATTCCAGTAAATCTATACAGAAAAACAAAAAAAAAAACACTTCAATCGCAAGGATATATGGAATGGAAGAGGAGGACGACATGGAAATGTGTACACAAAAGACTTTTGTTGGAAAACGAGTATAATAATAATGATGGGAAAATAATTGTACATCACCATTTCTTGAAATGACGGCATAAACGAGTAGACAAGCGCAACTAAATTGGAGTTCGACCATTATGTGGTAAATATCCTTCGAATGGTGTTGTAATAGCGAAATTAATTACAATGCCTTGCCAACTTGCAGTGGGGTGAGCGCCTGAATGGGGTTTTGTTTCCTTTGCAAATAGAGCTATACTTTCACACAGCAATTATCTTATTTCAATGTGTCTCAGGATTGTTTAGATTGCGATTGCGATAGTGATCTTCCATAATGAGGAAATAAATTAGGCAAACTGCTAAGGATATTTAGCACCAAAGAAGTTAAGTGACATAAATGGACTTGGCGCCTGAAGAAAGACGATAGCATTGAAAGTTGACAGCGTTTTTAGTTGAATCTGTTCAAACAGCTGTATGGTCGAAATACAGCTTTTCCTTTTTAAGGTTCCGTACCCAAAGGGAAAAAACGTAACCTTATTAGTTTCGCTCGGATGTCTCTCCGTCTGTCTGTCTGTCTGTCTGTCTGTCTGTCTGTCTGTCTGTCTGTCTGTCCGAACCCACTAAGCCAATTTTGTTACCAGGTCTATCTCAAGAACCGATTGACATAGGAGCCTAAAATTTACACACAACATCCGGTATAACCTCTAGTTAAACGACAAATACCAATGGAAGGAATACATCGATTGGTTTTCGATTAATTAGTAATCTGGTGAAAAAAATATTTTCATTCGCCCAAAAAACGGTTTATTTCTTGATTCACAAAAAAATACATAAATTCCTTTTTTGTAGATCATGTTCTTATCTATATATGTGCTGAATACTGTTTTGCCGAAAAGTTAATAGTTTACAAGATATTTTCAAAAAAGATAATTTTACCATGTAAAATACGTTGCTCTCATAAGTTTTAATCTCTACTACGCAGTTGTGCACAATTGACCCCATCACAGAACCCCACCAGGGTTCCCGTCTGCTCATTTCGTTGGGGAATATAATACATTTTTTTGGGGAGTACAGAACAAAATAAAAGTAATATATTTTTAGTCAATAGTTTTTAATTGGGACAGGTCGCATACAGAATGGAAAATTGATGTGTTGGACTCTAGCCAAATACGGAACCTTCGGTACGCGAGTGATACTCGCACTTGGCCAATTTTTTTTTTATATATTCTTTTCAAATTTAAAGTAAAACAAATTCAGACTATCCTGTTTTCTCCAATTAACAAATAATAAATAAAAAACAGACTGACTGCAAAAAAAGAACTATTAAGGTATGAACAAGACACATTCATGTATACCTAACTATTGACTATCGGAGACTATACCTACACAGTCTAGCAAAAAATACGAGTACCCTCTGACTGCAAAATCTGTAATATAAAAATGGTGTGAAAAATAATTCATCAGTTGAGAACGTCTGGGCCGATTTGGCTCAAATTATTTTTCTCTTGTTCGTAATTGTCAGGAGAAGGTTCTTACGAAAGAAAATGTTGGGAAAACCCTCCGGAATATTGGGAAAATCGAAAATTGATTTTTTGCAAAAAATTTTGTGTGAAATTTTGCATTTTATTGCATCGCTCGATGTAAGAGTTGAAAATTCGTTGTGAAGCTTTTTAAAATATCATCCATAAACGAAGATCCTCGACTCGACGAAGCAAAATATGTAGGCTGGGGTCCACTAGTAGTTCATAAATTTTTAGTCCTTTGTTTTACAGTCAGTCGGGTTTTCTTCGTTTTTTCTTAAATAAACATTTTACATTTTTATCCTATTAGATTATGACTCTCCGGGGAAGAATACGAACGTGATGGCCCTCACTCTTTAAAATCGGTCAAGACGTTTAGGCTACAAAGCACCAACAATTTTTGTATTGTTTTCAGAATTTTATAAAATTATCGACGCTCCAAAGACGGAAGGGTTCTGTACTCCAGACCTGATTGCTGTTGTCAGAAAATTCGAAGCAAAACTGTGAGAGAGTCAGCGATCGCTCATTTTCAAAGCACTTGTGTATTGTGTTCGAACGGAATCATACTTTCAGCTCAGCGGTAGTATTTCATATCAAATTTAGGATGCTTACTTTTGAAAAAGAAAAATAATTTGCGGAACGACAGACTGCGTTTTAAACCATCAAAGTATATTCTGAACACGATGGATAGTGGATATGTCGCTTTAGGAGACTTGTAAAAAATATCTCTCAGCACAAGTTTTGAGCTCACGTTCAATACGCAAGCCGCCGCATACAAATCAGTTCCCTAGTTAAAAAAATCATTTAAAAAGGTCTCTTTGCACCCAACATTAAAAAAGAAGCCACCACCAATCTTCCCACTTTCTAATTTTAAAAACAGCAGGAAATAGGGAAGTAATCATGCATTCCGAAAACTAACAAATATTTTTTAAATACTAATATATTTGGCAAGGAATATTTTTCCCTAAATAAGGACCGATTTGGATCCACAATTTTATAACTTAAAAGGAACCCTACTATTTGTAGACAATGCGAGGTAGGTCCTAGGTAGTAGGTACTTAAAATCATGTTAAGTGTCCAGTCTGGATTTTTCGATCTTACAATGGCGAAATTTTACATAAATAAATTATTTAATGTGAAGATTATTTATAGTAAGGCCCAATGCTTACACAAAAGTTGTTTAAAAAAATAAATTAGTCTGCGGTCGCACATTTTTCAACCTCGCAAAAGTTAGCTACATGCGTAGTTTGATTCTTCTTTAAGAGACACAGCAATTATACCCGCCACAGAATCGCTTACTAACAGCACGATTTATGTGCAAATGTCCACTGTGTAGCATATTTTTAACAATTTTAATAAGACCTCAAATTTGAACGCATTTTACCTTGTAACCACCCATTTGTCCCGAATAAGCATTAAAAGAAGATGGAGAACTACTTTATTCTTTGTTTTTAAAAATGTTTACGACTTGAAAGACTTTAAGCCCTCGATTACTCACAACAACATTTAAATCATGCAAAAGATTTTATTTTCAACTTTGTTTTTTAAGAAACTTAAGACTTGAACGACTTCGAGACTTTAAGACCTCAAGGGTTCACAACAACTGAGCTTGTTTGCAGTTCTAAGCCAAACACATTCGTTGAACGCTTACTTGGTATGAATTTTCGTTGTATGCCTAATAAATGCTTTCTTTTTTTTTTTGTTTTAAGTTCTCTATAAATCTAAAAATAAAGCGTTTTGTGTTGGTGGGCGACAGAAGGCTTATAATCTTTTTTCGCCTTGTTTTCAGAGGGTATAAGTTCTCGCTAAAGAAAAATATTCGTCTGTTTTGTGCATTGATTTTCGAAGACAGTAGCTAATGGTAATTGGATATGTGTTCCTATAATTGAAGGTATAAAATATTCTAAGCAATTTAATACTATTAACGGGTGTGGTAGGTGCGCTCCTTGGAAATACGGAACTCAGGCAAGCGTTTCTATCGTTTCGTCTTCTCTTACCTGAGATTACTTGAAGGAAATCGGTGTAGTGACTGTTTCGTGTCTAGACGATTGATGTGTGGTAAACTACAGACGTTATATGATATTTTAAATCTCCTCTATTACTGTGAGGGTCTTCGCTGGAGTTCATCACACCTTAAAGAATTATGAACAGGGCACTGCCATTGCCAGAAACCAGCATAGGCTGTTCGACTGGTACTGTATGGATATCAGGGCGAATTCATTCCTACGGTCATCACTTAGTGGGTAGGTGAGTAGTGTTATAAGGGGTGGTGGGCTCGACCCCCAGAATGAAATAGTAGCACCTTAAGATTTCATTTTCCACAGCAGAAAATCTGTGAATGGCTTAAAAACATCGCCGAGTAAAACTGGCGGGCTACTCAATTCAAAGATTTAGACACGGCCAGCGTTAAATCGTGTGTCCCTTTCAAACGTCACAAAAATCAATTCTATTGTTACAGGATGTTATGAACACTAATTTAGTGAACTTTAAAATGTTATTTAGAATGAATATTGTTTAGAAATCTGGGCCCATATGTTCTTTAATTATCATATCGATGTATTTATAACTAACCGATACAAATTAAAGAAAATCCAAAGTTTCGACTTGAAAATTTATTGTATGAGTTACAGACGATGGGACCAGGTTACGGAAACTTCTATTAGCTCTCGCGTAAAACTGAGATTTTTCGCAAAGTCGGGGCTTTTTTTTGGAAGTACACTTTTGAATTGGCAACAATTCGACAGCTTTCAGCTGATTTCAGCTTATTTTGGTTTGCCATTCCACGTTGAGAATAGACTTTTGTAAGGTAAGCTAACTCTGTTGTGGTGCTCGAGAATAAGACTTCCACATTGGTCATTTTATTCGACCAAGACTTTGGTTGTTTATATGCCCAGAGAAACCTATCTTTACTTTAATTTTAAGTTCTCCCCTACAAAAGAAAAATTCATCGTAGACAAATTGTAACTGCCGCTGAGGAGAAACTCGTTTCTCAAGTTTTACGTTCTACAAAATTTTACTTAAAAAAACTACTTCAGCAATTTTACTGCAGCGCGTCGATAAGAGTAGTTTAGAAAAAACTGTCACTAAAAACCTTTCAGAGAGTCACTGTAGGTCCATCGGAAGAGTTGCAGAATGTCGTTAAAAACTTCTTTGACTTTAAAGTCTAAACTCTCTCAGCAATTAAAATTTTTACAACTTATGCAATTTATACAAACATATGCCCAAACTACAAGTATCAGACTAATAAACACGAACAGATTAGAGTGAAACAGTCTTGGCAAAAAGTTAAAGGAAAGAACCGCTGCTTGGCAAAAGGATTTGCAAAAAGCCTCTCATAATACCGGGCAAAATAGATGGAATTGTCGCAGAACCGAAATAAATGGCATCAAACAAACGAGGCCTTAGGTTGGCAGTTCATAAACCTCTCCGTAATTCCTTTCTATTTCTATTCCATTGGCGAATGTGTTACAAAATGTTTCCAATAAGCTCACGATCGGGGACAATTCCCGGAACCTGAAAAAGAAATGAAACAGCAACAAGCTATTAGGTAAACAGAAGTCATATTTCTAGGTGCAATTGGAGCTTTAGATTGCGTATTCATATTTTTGAATTTTATTTTTCCAAAAGGAACATTTTTGAATTTTATTCTTCCAAAAGGAAAATTCAAATTTACTTGCCAGGTTCCTGTCAAGATTGCAAGGCAAGTAAACGTACAGCCAAGTAAATGATGTGTTCGAATTTTCGACCTTACGAGTACTTTAGCAAAATAGGTTATTATTCATACCGATTCGAGCCAATTGCTGAAGGCTTTTACTTTGCTACAACCTTTTGCTCAAAGCAAATGCTAGTTTTTATTCATACGGATACGACCCAATAAGGTCATGAACAATTGAGTTTTAAGCAACTATAAAACGACAAAGTTTTCTTGGAAGCTGCCTTGGACGACACTGACATCTGTTCTCTGTTTGCTTCGTACATCTCCCGAATGACGACGAAGACCTAAGCTCTATGTTAACCCCCAAGAAACTTTTTCTAAACCAATGAAAAGCCGGGCAATCACAGAAGATGTGTTCCGAGAATTCGAGATCTTCCAGACAGAATCTGCATTTCCGATTCGTATTTAGTTCATCATTTGCATTAATAAAATTTTAAATTAGATTTTAAATGATAGTTTCTTTTGGGTCCAGCAATTAGAGAGGGACATTTATGTTTGAGCGGGTTTTCTGTTTGTTAACTTAAATCGCAGCTGATGTAGATTTCCTTGACTTAAGTCAACAATTCAATTCACAAGCATTTATTAAGAATACGATTAATTTTTGAATGCATTTATGAAAACCGCATACAAATTAAGCATACTTCTCCCTTCAATCAAGTGCAATAATTAATTTCCTGTTTATTCGAGGAGCATATGCTTTTGAATAAACATTTCTGCCGAAGAAAATCCACAGCCATAAAATCAGAAAATTCACCACTCGATTACGAGTAGGTGGTAGCATTTAATCATTAAAAGACGGAATTTCTGCATTGATGATGGCGACACGGTCGCTTCAGAGAACTCAATAAAAAAAAAAAAAACACTGTACAATATGACTTTAACGTGTACATATCATTTTCATTTTGTGGATTACCTCGGAAGGGAATTTATTTGGCCAAAAAAAATAATATCTGCTTTTGGTTTATTCTGCTGGATTGGAAAACAATTTCCCATTAAAGCTTGCTGTCAAACGTACTCCAGTAACGACTGACAGTTCAATGCAAATGGGGTTCCCAATTTTAAATAAATTTCATGGTCGATTGCCTCGACAGCCTTTGGGCTATTTACAGGTTTTTCTGTCGAATTTTCCAACCCAATTGTATCATACCCTACATCGGAGGATATATGCTTTTAATAATCGTGGTGGTCTAATTTAATGCGAGGAGGAAAAGGCGCATTCAACCCTATTGCATCCTCTGTGGTGTTCAAACTTTTGTTTGAGATTTATGAACTGACGTTCTTGCAGATGGATCTCAACTAAAAGAAGAAGAAGAAGAAGAAAGTTTTCCTTTTTTCGGAAACAAGCTCTAATATAGTTGCATGTGTCAAGGATGTTGCGAGAAGAACAAATAGGTTGAACTTTTTTGTTTGGAATACGGGGCAAATGAGTTCTAGGCGGGTACTACATCTGGTTGACATTTCAGTTGAATTAGAGTTCAGAGTTCAGACTATGAAAGCACGAAAATTGGTTCCATTTTTTTGTTTCTGCAGAATAAAAAGTTAGCACTGGTTTAGTATTGATTTTTTCATCTTTTAATGGATATGTAGTGGGCGGGGGTATGGGTTAAAGGTTAAAGTGCTTGGTGAATACGAATTAGATTCATAGAGGGCGAATATATTGGTTGGTATTTTCTGTAAAATCACGGTTGGACGATAGTTATTTGAGGTACCTACTTAGTAATTTAAATTTAGTTTGATGAGAAATAAAGAGCGAGAGGCGCAGGACCTCTTACAAAGAATTTGTTTATTAAAACCGAGGGATTTGGATTCCAATTAACAGGTGAAAGACGAACACTACACGGTCCATGGGTGTTAAAGGTATGCCAGCCGATAACGTGCAACTCTCTAAATGGTACAACTATTTAATATTGCTAGGTGGCTCTGTGAAATCTACGTCATCTGCTTAGGACATTAGGACATTTTCAGTCGTTTGTCAGCCACATTTGTATCCATCATTCAGACCTGGGGATGGGGAAGACTCCATCTTGTACTTGTATTGAGCCAAAAACTTTGCAACCGAACTGAAGTTGTCCCTGGAAACTGATGGAAAATCGCCATTGAACTATATGAACTATAAGTTCGCGGAATTAAGTTGATTTTACATGCGAAATAAAAACAAATTCCGTAATGTGTTACAGTGCGACCTCAATAAAGATAACCCTCGATAACAAGCTAAATTTTGCAACTCCTTAAAAAAAAACGTGACTCGATAAAAGCAACTATTGTTTCATGAACTCTTATTTCGTTCGCTATTTATTCAAGCACTAAACATTCGACTTAAATGGACTGAAGAAAACTATGCTTCACTGAGTAGCATTTTAGCTCGGCAAAACTTGTATGAGACCATGAGAGTTATTTGTGGATAAGAATTCTGCGTCCAAAAAGACACAATCAAAAATTTCTCAATTTTTTTAAAAGCAATTATTATTTTAATTTGTTCACTTTTAAAATATATTAAACTAGCGAACCCACTGCAGCGCCATCTGCCGGGCTGATTTGTGAATCTAAACCATCCAGGGCGCCACCCAAATGCATACAAAAAAAATTCATCCAAATCGGTCCAGCCGTTTGGGAGGAGTTCAGTGACATACACACGTACGTAAGATTATTTGTTTTGGTCTGTTTATAAGTGCCAGGCAACTTTCCTTTTTTACTATTTTCAGGTATTTATCTCATTTTTGGAACCTATAATATTTTGATTCGAATATTGCTACAAACTCAATAAAAGCAACTGCCAAATATCTATTGGTTTCTTTTATTAAGAGCGCACTGTATTCGTTCACGGATCAAGCGAGTGGACCCCTAGTTTGTCGACTAAGAGACGCTTCTCGTAAGTTTTCTAAGCACGTCTTCTTAGTCAAGCCAACGAGGTTAGGGTGAAATAAAATTTGAAACAAGTGGACAGTGGACAATGGCGCAACATGAGCGACTTGGAATATTTTCATTTATAGGGCTTCGATCATAAGCAGAACCTTCACGTATAACATAAAATAACTATTTCGCTTAAAAAAGGGTTGGGGTCGAAATTCTGGAGAGGTCAAAATTCTTTTTACAAAATTCTGTTTTACAAAATTCTGCTTTTAAAAAGTCTGACTCACAAAATTCTGGTTTACAAAATTCTGCAAATAACAAAAAAAAAATTGGAAAATGTTAAAAAGCGCGCGCTTAAAAAATGTACACCCACATTTCTTAAAATCGTTTTAAAATCTTATATGACAGTTTTGGTTTTAAAATGTATTGAATTGTCATATCTGCGGATCGAAAAAAAAAACCCAAGAGCGACCATGTAAAAATCAGTCCATCAACAACGACTGACAATTTGTTGTGTAGCTTTGTGAAGCCTACTTGACTTTTTTAAAACTAAGTCGGGGAATCGTCAATGGATTCTGCTATGGTCCAATGAATGCTCTCTGACCTAAACTTGATGAGTTACACCCGAAAAGGGGTTGAATGTGGGAAAGCCAAAAAATCATCAAAAAATCTGTTTCCAAACACAGAGCATATCCTTTTTGCCTATAGGTACAACCTATCCAAGCTTTATGACTTGTAAAGTTGCTTTATCCAAGTAGGTACTGCTGGCGACGACGACCGAAAGTTGACCAATCTCGTAAAAACCACCTGAACGTGAGTGGCAAATCTTCTCCCCATGCGGCGTCATATCCCTAATAGCACATTTCTTTCGAACTAACACACATATTCGCCACCACAGAATGAGACAATTCAGCCCTGCTCCAACCAAAGACACACATTAAAAACCGAAAGACTCGATTTCACTTAGTTAATGTTGTCGTCACATTTCCAGCAAATGTCGGTTTGCTCTTTCGCATCCCCGCCCTGCGGTAGGTGTCCTCTATTCACATCCCTATATACAAACAACATCTGCATGAGGACATTGTCCCACATCTTCCTTTCTGTTTGTGTGTTTGAATGATCTTGTTTTGACGGAAGTATCACTGTAAAAATGAAAACACAATTTCTTTGTGGTACTCCGCCAGCAGCAGTCACAGTCAGTTGTTGAATGCAAAATGTTACGTTACGTATATCTACGCATCCGTGTCTGTTGTTTTTTTTTATTTTTTTTTTATTTTGCGTTGGAAAAAATAAAAATTGTTTTTCCAAGGATTAGCTTTGAGTAAATGTGTTTAAAATTTAATTCATATTCAAATGCAATCGAGCAGAGGACTTGTGAAAGTGGGGGGAGCTGTGTCCTTAATGGAATACCAAACGCGTTTGTTTTGCTCAAGCGAAATTAACCACCAACGGGTAAAACCACAAATTTATAGCTTCATGTCCGTGCCCATTTTCACTTTTGCATTTGAAGAGAGAACTTGATTGAAGGGAAAAAGGACTGTAGCCGAGTTTTATGGAGGGAATGAGGTTGAAACGTTTTTTTTTTTCGAATCTCTTCGACAACTTATTTGTTTTGTCTTAATCAAAGTCAATTTAATTAGCGAATGCTCGGAGATTGTTTGTTTAAATGGCTCTCCATGAGCTTGATTACAGATGGGTCCTTAATTGGAAAAGTGATGATGATGAAATGGATGCGAGTATTGCAGGGAAAAATACAAAAAATAAGGAGAACTTCAGAAGATGATTTAGTATTTTTTTTTTTTTTTATTTTATGTGAGGAACAAATCCCAAGTCAGATGAATTTCATAATTCCTTATTCACAACCTAAAAGAGCAGCAAGGGTGTTTGCCAAAGCCTGTGTCTACAAGCTCTTGATAAAACACGCAGAAGTCTCCTAAGGATGACAATCATCCCTGATAACCGCAGCGGATCGTGATGAAAAGAGAGGCGAAGCACGTCGACTTCTCTAAAGGAAAAAAAAAACGCGCAGTTGAGGAAATTCAGATCTGATACTACTGGAATAAAGCGTATTCCAAAAGGTAGTTGAAACTTCTAAAATCAAAATACCTGGAACAGAAACTTCTTTAGAAATAGTAACCTTGTAAAGTCACAGTCGGTGTTGAGGATATGGGAATTTTCTTCTGCAGGCTATTGAACTGCGAAGACGACCGAAACTTCGTTTGACTATTCACCTTAGCCACTTGATGCAAGGATCTTCGTCACCCCAACCAAATTAGAGCGGGAATAGCAACATTTAAGACCAAGTTCAGTATGGATGCTTGTCTACAGGTGGCACGACCTGTTCATCGCTAAGTAAGTATGCCTGACGAATGGATCCTCCGTATCTTCGTCAGATAAACGTGAAAGAAGGATGGTCCCAACTGAAGAGCATTCAAAATTCTGTCTACTGTATTTTAGACATAAAAAATCGCACCAACTGTGTCCACAATCGGCCAAATATTTACACTACCACAAATCCTGGAGAAAATCAAAGAAGCTCAGAGCTTTACCCACCATTTCTGTCTATTTATTTTAAGGGCCATATGACAGCATTAATAGGGACGAGTTATATATAGGACTCGTTAGTATTACCCGCACTCTTAAGCACGCTATGTGAACTCGACCGAGCGCCCGTAACCGTCGATATGGAATGAATGCATGTGCAGGACCTATATAGGTACTAAATAAAACCTGAGTGTCCGGGATTTCACCACTCCTTAGACCTTACAGGAGGAACGTAAAGTTGAGGCCACTCTTGGCTAACATTAGGTTGTTCAGAATGGCGATAGACAATACTCGTCGTTCAATTAAGGTCGGAAACAACTTTTAATGTCAAAAAATTGCCCAGGCTTGACTCTCTCGAAATCAGTCTAAAGTGAAAGTCACAGGCCAGCACCAAAACCCTTTTTTGAAAGTCTGTGCATAACATTGACTTCTGTAGGAGACTTCTGTTGCGATCTCCACTAGTGGTCTTGCAAATATTGGAACAAAGGTGTTAAAAATACCTTTATTCGTGAATGAAGGAGCACCAAAATTATATCCTGTCAACACACAATACGATGAATCGGACTGAACGTCATTATAGACAGCTATAACTTTTAGGTAATGAGGGGCTTATAAGCTAAAAACGATATCACATCAGAAATCGAGCCAAGCATAGCAATCTTGACATTTGAATAACCTCACTTATTTGCTGGCAAGCGATGGGTATTATTCACAGTCTCGCTGTTTTCATAACTTAAATTGGAAGAGTTTGCGGGCGTCATTTCCTAGAGGGCGCAAATCTTCCATAGGTATCTTTCGTTTTTAGAAGTTTAATTTTTTTTTCTAAAGCTTGTCGTTAAAATTCAGAAAAACTACTTTTAAATTTTGCAACATATGTAATTTCTCCACTCACTTTTGCACTCCTCACACCCAACTAATCGCAAGAAATGAGCTGAGAGCCTGAATGGGGTTGAATATTAATATCCGACAGTTATCACTTAAGAAATGGAATTGATTACTTCTCTATGATTTTCTTGACTTCCTTTAATATAGGGTAAATTTTAAATTCAATCCCATTGCCGCATATACTGTTTAACCTCCTCGTCTGCGACAAAACAAAACCACCGACAACTTCAACAAAATATAGAAAATGTGACCAAAAATTTATTTCCCATAAAACTACGGTCAACTCAGTCAGTGACATCATGAGACGGAAATTATTTATTGCCAAAATATGTTAATTCATTTTCTGGGGAAAATCACTGACAATCAGGTTGCCGTCTAAGAACATACTGTCGCACAGTTCAAGGGTGCACCCCCGAATATTGATTTATAAATTCGCGGTTCAAACCAAATATGGTAGATGGAGTCCAACGAATTTATTGACATTTTTTTGCCACAAAAACAAACGAAAAATACTTTCAGAAAGCATTTATGAATACATATGTTCAAACTACCCTAAAAGTCGTCGAATTCCTGTGAGCACTTTGTAGACGCATCGCATTCCGGGGTGGAAAGTAATAAACGGCGTTCCTTCACTTGGAATTCTTTTGCAAAGGGTGGCATCACCCTCCTTCGATGGAAACCATCGTCAAGCGACGACAATATGCCAACATTAACGAGTTATGACTGTCTTGAGTGATAAGTACATTGCTTTTTGTTGTGATGATGACTTTCAAAAAATGTTGGTTTCATATTTTCATAGGTACCCAGAGTTGTTAAAAAAAAAAAAGCATAACTAGAGCGGAACCCCTGTGCAACACGCACTTCCTGCATACACCTTTAAATTTATAATGGCAACGGAAGTGCTTGCAATTTCCGCAACTCTCTCTCTCGCTCTAAATTTATTATGCTACACAAAATTGCACACCTCACTTCATTTGCAGTCCTTTCTGCGCTGTTTCAGAACACACGAACCAAAACCAAAAATGGAAAATAAAATAAAGCCCAACGTCATGCCTGCCTCCAACCACGTTGAAACCACAATCTATCAATGTCACGAAGAACTGAAATATTTCAGCTAATAACCCTCCCCAAAGTCCAATATTATGCCTCGAAACAGGTGGGCGTAGTTTCGTTACACATCAACACATCACCGCCTGTGGCTAACACTAGATTATGCTCCACACATTCCCGTTGTCGTACATTTCATTCCCGAAACAACATACGTACCTACTTGTGTTGGTATTCTAAAAAAACAAGAAGAAGACAGAAATCAAAATTCTGACGAGTTATGTAATAATGCAGGATGTATCTATTCCATTCACAAAAACAAAAACAAAAAACACACACGCTCAGTGCCACTGAGGAAAACACTTTTTCGAATGCACTTTGTTGCAACCATCCCTGTGGATCTACCGAGTCCACCACTTAAATGAATTTGTTTACACACTACCGACAGAAGGCGGATTCCGTTTCCAATTAAAAGCAACAAATTTCACTTTCGCACAAAATTCCCTGCGCTCGATTTTCATTTAATAATACAATTTCTCCACTTTTCAGTCACCGAGACAGGACGACGGAAACGGCATTTATTATTAATATCAGCGAAAAAGAAATTTATATATTGCTGCTCCTGGTGGGTGACACTCCACCGAGTATAAGACAGAAACTTCTTTTGTGGGTGGCTAAAACACTGAGAGATTAAATATTAATTTCCCACGCGGTCACACACAAAAGGAATCATCAACTGTTTGAAGGATTTTCGCGAATCCTTGGGCTCGATTAATTGTCTTCAGTTCGGATAAAATAATCCGCGCCTCTCGCCGAAGAAGGGTGCACACTGTTAATTCTTGCACTTCATAAAATAATATCCTTCTTGGTTGCGGGTGGACACAAAGAATGAATATTTTAATAATTTTATTCCTTTTCCACTGACGGGGATGACGTGTTGGAATTTTTATTTTATTTTTTTATCAATGACGTCATGAGTTGGTAGGTACTTTTTTTTTCGATGCAGAACTACACCCGCGTATGACTTACGAAAATGTGTCGGCGCATAAACGAGAACACGAAACGGAAAAATCAACTGAAAACGATATCCTTCAGTCCATAGCAAGTGACATATGAAGAATGAGTTCGAGCTTCGAGTATCAATGCGTGTATCGCGGCAGCAGCAATCGGATTGCGAAAAACAATATCCACAGAGAGTATTCCCGTAATGAAGGTCTGTTTTTGTTTCCTTGTTTTGTGTGGAAAATTATAATACACAGACGAAGTTGTAGTAAGGCAAACAAAAAAAAAAACGAAAGAACCGCCGTGGAAATAGTGCCCGACAACGCGCCGACAAACGGTGGTGACGATTTTCCACCCTCACTGACCGTTATAATCTGAGCCAAGTGTATTTGCCATTCGATGAGTTTGGTTGCAAAAATTTACTGTGCCTTGTCAAGAGCGAGCGAGAAGTCCCAAGCGATTTCTGTTATAAGGGTTGAATGAGAGAGTACCACCAACCAAACCAGCTGTGGAAGGTGCGACTGTGTGAGTGGTAAGGTGAAAGCTTTTATTGCTGTGAATTGCAGGCCAGATAGTCGAATCCAGTGTTGTCGAATCGAACTTAGGGTATTGGGGAAAAATTGTGCATTTTGAATGGAGTGGCATCTTTAGATTGGCTTGAAAATGATCAAGGGACAACTTCTTTATGCAATCTGACGTTTGGCAGCTCACTTGATTATTCATTATTTATTAACGCGGAACAAATGATTCCGTAGTTCTATACGTTCCCTTCTAAAATATTGTTACTTTTGTGGAAGCTTCTGAGTAGAAATCTGTCAAACCGTAAAATGATTTATAAAAATGGTGAACCGATAGTTCTTTGCTGTCTTTCAGGTGACAGAAAATTTGACCTCTTGAGAAGGAACAGAAAAATTGTACTTTGCGGAAATGACTTCGGTTAGTATGAAAGAAGAGGGTTTAATAAAGTCAAAATTTAGTGGTTCATAGACATTATCCATGCTCAGGTTAATCATGCGTAAAATTGTTTCAAAATGAATAGAGCATTTTTTGAGGAAAACGCCCCCTTGAAAGTGGGCGTGTCTCATTACTCTGTACTAGCGAATTGGAGAGAAAGTTCCCAAAAGGTTTTCCAATAAATTCCCAGTATTTATGAGTGATACCTACATCTCTTCCTAAAGTGGGCGTGGCAATTAATTTATCCTTCAATTTATCGCACCGATTAGCCAATTGATTTAGTCGGTTTTGTGTGGTCAGCATTACAGCGGACTATATAAATGGACATGGCGAAATGTAGTGAATATTTTTTCTGATGGAAAGCGTTCCTCTCAAGAGGATCTATTTTGAGTTAAATGATGGGACTTTGATGGCTACAGATTTAGTTCCAACTTGTTTCCAAAGCGTGTTACAACATTTTAGAGACAATTACAATTTCGCTCTTAAAGTGGCTGTGGCAATTAATGTGATTTTTATAAAATGGACCAGTCAGCCAATTGACTTGAAGGTTTTTTTTTTAAATAATAGCGCTCATAGATTGACCCAGAGGTAGGTATTTAGCGGATATTTTTCTAGTTAAAATTACGCTTTAAAGTGGGCGTGGCTCAATCAATTATAATCAGGAAATTTAGGCAGAGTCTTTTTTTGGCCACAGATTTTTTTGGAATTTCTTTTCCTATTTTTTTTACATTCTTCAGAAAATTTAAATTTGTGTCTTAAATAGGCGTGGCACTTCACTTGTTGCTTATACACGATTTACTAGTGAACAGTTTGATTTATACACTAGATTTACAGAAAGTTATTTACTGGACTCTTAAAAGTTTGGGCAGACTTGTAATTTAAATTTTTAAGAAAGCAATTAAGAAATATTTTAAATTGGCGAAACTCTTACCAATCGAACAGGTGACCGACGCCTTTGAACATTTGTCTAGACACAAGAGAAATACAGTCGAATCCCTCTAAGTCGAATTTTCACGGGAATTAAAAAAAGTTCGAGTTAGAGGGATTTATTATTTATTTTAAGCGAATTTATTAAAATTTAAAATTAGGAAAGTAGTTACATTTTGATCAAAATTAGTCAAAATAATTTGTTATTTTTGTTTGGGATGTGAAAGTAGTAGTGTTCACTCGTTTAATAAATGATTCTATTTTAAATAGACATTAATGAATCTCCTCTGGGACTTTTCTATGCAAAATTGAAGGGAATGCAAAAATTGGGTCGAAAAATTCGAGTTAGAAGGAAATTCGAGTTAAAGGGATTTAGAGGGATTCGACTGTATTTCTATTTAACAAAAAAATGCAAAGTTCTTGGGCAAATAACTACCCTTGAAATGGTACGCAATATGCAGCCGAATAAAAGAAACAATCTGTGGACGCAACTTTTTATAAATTTCTGTTGGCAATGTTTCAAAATATAATTTCAAACAAGATGCGGTACTATGTGCAGTTGTCTGACAAATTTCGTATCCTTAAATCATTAGTGCATGGGATTTTTTATGAGTGTAAAATAATTGATACAACCCAATGCGTCATGACCTGCAAACAAAATTGTCCGAAAACTATTTAGAACTACGAGTATTAAGAACAATACTGCATGTGATGGAGCAGAGATGAGAGGACAATAATGGTAGCTAGGTGGGTTAGAAATGTGATTTATATGCCCTCAGATGAGTAATAGCTATTTTTACGTTTGCAAGGAACTTGGTTTGAGACTAATTTCGTGCGGATGTGATGTCTCATGTGGGAGAAATTTAGGCTACAATTTGAAAGCCGAATTTTTACAAATGGCAATAAAATGGTTGCAGTTTTTTTCTATTGAACCAAATCCGTTCAAGAGGTTTTGATTGAAGGTAAGTGAAACAGAAAAATAGGAAGATATACATAGTCACTCTCAGTCAAACTCTTTTATCTGGTAGAGGGCAGTAGCAGTATACTGTCCCACCTATAAAACTAGCTTCTTTATAGATTGAGTTAAATTCAAAAGTCCTAAATAAATTCTTAGTGTTGCCAATGTTCCCTCCTCCCTCTCTTTACCCTCACTGATATACCAAACTTTCAAAATCAAATAATTAACAACTCTCCTGAGAGCCAGTATAACAGTTTCGAGAGTGACACTTTTCCACCCCCACTCGCACCATACGTAGCCAGTCAGCGAGTTGTTGACTGCACCTCTATAGCTATAACAAAGCCCTTCATTCCAACACAATAATTCGTGTTTTCCTTAGGAAAAGGCAAAAAAAAAAAAAAATACTCGCCCAACTTAGTAGTTCCTATGGTTTACTCGAAGTTTTTATTCTCATTTTCACTGTCACACACATTCAAGTGCAACTCTTTCGTTTGCGAAATACGCATGCACGAGTAGAGATGCCTTCATAAAATATCATGCAGTGCAGACAGACGGTGAGGTGCAGTACAGGGGTACCATTTATATTTGTATGTAGCCCAAAGCTTTATATCCACCCACCGAGAGTATAAATGTAACCGACAGACAACTGTGTTCTTGTAAGGCGCGACTTTTGTCGGGGTGGTGCTCTGCCTAATATCTATTGATGTTTTGCATTGCCTGTTCGATATCGCTGAGCGTTTGATGGGCGGGCGTAATTTTGGTAAATAGGTTCTCTCCTAATTGCCGTGTGTACCGATGGAATACAATCTATTCCATTACACTGTTTGCACTGTGTTTACATTGACGTTGGAAGTAAATATTATAATGAAGAAATTTATTTCATGGTCATAGAGGTGACAATCAGTTTGACAGCTGATTAATGAAGATAAACACGTTTATCTGTGGACAATTTTACCACGCAACACGGGCGGTTTGTGCGATTATTATGCGCATTGATTTGGTCCCGTATCAGTTGTATTACAAATAAGTTGCAATTACACATGGATGCTTATAAATGATAAGGATAAGTGGAGAAAAGTGTAACATATCACTTTTAGGTTAAGGCCATTTTGGGCTTGCTGATTGCAATCAAAAGGAGGAATAAAAGATCTTCACACGTGACAACGAAAGGTTTTCAAATGCAGCGCGACAAGCTCGAGGTTCAAATTCCATTGATTTAAAGTGGATCTTATGCGATTTGTGACTAGTCAATACTAAAATGAGAAAATCTGAAATAAAGCCTTTCATTTCAACAAATTTTTGGGTAATATTTCGCTACAGATTGGCCCCGAAAAACAGAAAGTTCACAAAATAAGTCTACCCAGGAAAAGACGTCCATGGCAATTCATCGTAAAAATTTCGTTATTTCATTTGTGAATGTCAGGCAAAACACGTTTCGTGTAAAATGGTTGACGTGGGAGTCAATTTGTAAGAAAAATATCGCGTGCAATCCAACAAAACCCACGCGGAAGAACAAAATGCGAGCATCTAGAAGAAGCAGGCACATGCAAGTCTTTAGAAGAAGATTTTGCATTCTGCTCGAATCCACCATCAGTTGAGATAACAAGTCGTTTCTTATTATACATGGTCTTCTATAATCTACCTTTGTAAATTTGCCTTTCGTATGCCAAAAAGTTTGCATAATTTTTCTCTTTCAGATGTTCGCATTTTCTTCCCCCGCGTATCTACATAGTAGGGAATCGCTGGCAGTCTGTATACCCCATTTTCTTCTCGTATAATCTTCCTCTTAACTCGCATAGGATTCCCGAAGATGTTCGCATTTTCTTCCTCCGCGCGGGTCTCTAGAAAATTCCAGAGATTTTTCCATTGAAAGTAGGAAGTTGAATGGACAGAAAAAAGGCTGCAGTCCCAGACTATTCCGCTCAAATGCTGAATCCGTAATGTTATATTAATTTTGCTCTAAATTGGTGATCGATGCTAGAAAATCAGCAAAATAATTGTTAGCAGATAGGTCCGCTGAAGAAAAATCGCGAGGCCCAAGCTTAGATCCAAAGAGCAGAATTCGGAATTGGAACTAGTAGTCACGATTATCTATCCAATGGCATTGAATTAAACGTACAGAATGCGGCAGTTCCTTGGACGGACGCCATGGAAATGAACTACAAGAAGACGAGCTAGAATTCAAAATAGTTGACAAGGGGATTAATTAAGAACTGCCTAAAGCTGAGCTAGGGATGCCACACGCCCCCCCTTTAGGGGGGACAGTCCCCCATTTTCATACAAAAATGCTGTTTGTCCCCCCTAATACAAACTACTGTCCCCCTTAATAAGTCAAAATTAAATAAAAGAAAACATTCAATTGAAAATTTTTAAAATACTTTCTTTTAATATTCTTTGTGAACACATCCATTTGAAGTGCAAGAAAACTTCCAAAGCTATTTTTATTTCATATTTTTTGGACTCTGGTGATCAATAATAAAAACAAATATTTGTCCCCCTTTTTTAACACTTGTCCTCCCTAGAAAACTCACGTTGTCCCCCTTTTCGTATTTTTTAATCTGGCATCCCTAAGCTGAGCTCGCAGTACAGGAGTACCCCTAGGCAAAACAGAAAATACCTCATGAATAAACTCAGAAAGGACACTGTACATCCACAGCTCATGCGGCTGTCGCTGTTAAGAATTGTTTTGCATTTACCACATTCAGACAAACGATTCTAATTCCCGTCAAAAAAAAGTCCTCCAAAACCATCCTTGTATTGCCCACAAATGTATTCACGCAAAAAGAGTAAGAGTAGTGTGTCTCAAGGTGAAAGAAAAACAGGACGAAAAAATCAGCGTGAATATTAATCCGCAATCACAACTTCTGTTAAACTTTATTACACCTGTAAGCCGTTGTGCAGCACACAAACAGTAATGAGGAGGAAAACCCTTTCCGTTGTGGCCAACAATTTATAAAAACTATAACCTCTAATCCGAGAATGAGCTTCTAAAACTGCACAAAGCAAAGCCTAAAAAACAGGAAACTATTACAGGAAAGCACACTTCCGTCAAAGTATTTCCGGAGCCCCATGACGAGGATGATTAAGATTAATGGCGGCTGGTCAAGAAAATACATATGTATACCTCAAACAGAAAATATTAACAAACAAAAAAAAAATAGGGAAAAAGGCTCAGCACGGATTGGCGTACTTATAGTTGCCATCTAAATTATTGAGATCGTTGCGACAAACCAACACCGCAAAAGCTTTCAATTAACTCATTTGCACAACTTAGCAAGCGGCACTAATTATGCAATTACACGATGTCAACAAAGTTACGCAATTATCCAAAAGGGGTAAGCGTCCTCTAGTCACTTTGTTTTATAGTGGCGTCGAAACGAAGGGTAGGCTCTTCTCTACCTATCCACGGTACTGCGAGAGGTTTTGTTTTAAAGTTGGCGTGATACTTTAATCGCATTGTACCTTTGGGTGTATGCACTTGTAGATAAGTGCGAGCGCTTTAGTTAAGCTCTGATGTTTGACATTAGTTTGTGGTTGCTTTTTGTTGTGACGGCTGTTGCTGTTTTGTGTGGAAATTCGCATAGATGTGATTTTTAAAGAGGCAATGAAAATGAGTTATGTTCCTTTTTCCTTTGGGGATACAGTACAAAAAGGACTACAGGCCTGCCGGGCAGGTAATTCTTTAAAAAGATGTGTGGAGCCGTAGACTTTGCTTTTGACAACCATTCATTTGAGGGTGTTTGTTTTTTATGACTTACATTTTAAATTTCCATTTACAGTGGTTATATTACAGACTTTATTAAAGTCTCTCTAATATAAAGCCCTTTTCAAAACCATTCATTTAGCTGAGGTCTGAAATCACACGCCTCTTTCAAGCGACCACACTTGGAAGCTTTCTTTGGTTAGCGAGAGGATGGTTGAATTATGTTATTTTGAACAATTTTGAACTACAGACAAAATTTAGAATTAAATACATAAGTACAAAATCAAGCAACTTCGTGGACCATGCCTCGTGCCCTTACTACTCATGGATTGGATAACTGCACCACTGGACAAGTCATCCATGACAGGTTGTTGTTATTCTTAGGCTGGGTAGCTCGCCTCGCTCCTTGCATTGTGTCTTGTTCTTGTCTGCATAACAACTTTCTAGATTTTTTATACCCATACAGCTCCTCCACGAAATACGTAATCTAAAGGACAACTCATCCATCTCAAACACAATTTTATTTATTTCATGGGGTTAATTTTTTATAAATACTACAAAAAAGCAGTATATAAACGAATCCAGTCAGCCACAACAAACATGCTGGCGTGGATCAAATGTCCGACAGATGAGTTTCTCTGTAGGTCTGTTGCTTATATTAGTTGACTTGGTTGAATACATGTTCTGGTCTTATGAAGTTACGGAATACCTTGAAATGTTAATAAACAAAATATTTGTAGATGAGTTGTACACCGGCTAGAGTATTTGAATCTTTTTCGGGACCAAAGATGGACAAGCATGGCCTATCATTAGGTGTCGCCATATAGACCCCATTTAGTGCAAAACATTTTTAACTCATGTCCCTAACACGCTGACAAAGGCAAAAATAAATCCTCTACCCCCAAAAGCGGAAGTGACTCATCATGTTGAAAGTCCCAATTAAGAAATTTGCATTTTCCCCGAACACGAAAACCAAACATTCATTGTCACTGTTGTTTCACTTTATCGTGAGCACACTCACAAACAAATGAGATGTGTATTTTTTTTTTTTTTTTTGAATACAAAAAACCATCCAATCCTCGGGAAAGCTCACCCGAGCAGAGTGCAAATCAACTGCACACTCTGCATCTGCACTGAGTAAAGCAACAAGTTGTTCCAAGTACGGGATATTTGCCAACGTGAGACCGAAGACCGAGGCCATACATTTATGTGTGTCAACCAGGACAACCCGATTACTCGTACCAGTTCCGAGTAATCCTTAACGTAGTGTGAAACAATATTTTCGAATCCATTTTTTGGCAAAAGATGCTGCTCTCAGCTCGGGCGAAAGTTCATTCCTAAGCCTGTGTCGTGAGTATTCGTGTGTGCTGTGAAGTAGTTGTTGTTTGCGAGGAGATCTTTATCCTTTGTGCTTTCATTTTGCAAGTTTTCTTTCCGGGTGAAAGCCAACAGAGTGTAAATTGCGAAAACGGTCCACTCTCATTGCATCATCACCACCACCACCACCACACCACCGACATGCCATCCACCCCCATATGGCCGGAAGGGTATAAACGTCAACCAGACAATTTTCGAAGAATTTAGGATTTCATGTCTCAGGCGGATAAAAAGGAAATAGAATGCACACGGTAGACATTTGTTTTTTTTGTGTTGCCAGGTGGGAACCGCTTTTATAATTGCTTACGGAATGGAGTGGAGGAGGAGGGTTTTGTGACAAGTTTCGATTTTTATTGTGAGCTCTTAAAATTGCCGATTTAATTGCGGACGTCTTTTTTTTCATACCGAAGAGCCATTGAGACTGGAGAATACTCCTTCCCTGGCAAGTTAGGATGACAAATTTTACTCAATGTACTCAAACATTTTCAAAAATTGAGACTTCAAACTTGAGCCTTCGATATATACTCGTACTGCGTAGCTTTTGGTAAAAGGACTAAAGTTGCCCTTGGAGATTTTTGAGGCTTTTGTTAAAATGACGATTTGTCGTTGAGAATATTCCGTAGTTCCTATGGGTCCGGTATTTCATTTACAAAAACTACCTTGTAGCCTTTTAACGTTGACAGGGTTAGCGATTTTGGGAAAAGGGGTCATGTCTGGAGAATCAGTCTTGTTGGTTTGGTCTCTCCAACGTTTGCCTTTCCCAAGCTTGAGTGCTGCAAATTATTTTTTGACGATGTCTAGAGAAAGACGGCAAATCAGGGTCTTGGAAGGGAGCTGTTTTTACACGTACAAGGCTTGACTTGGAGCTTCTGTTTAGACTCGTGCGCCTTAAAGCGATACCGATACGATCTAGTTATCAAACGAGTTATTAGTCTCGGACCCCATTTAGATATTAACGATCTTCTGAAAAAGTTAAGAGCTTCTGGAAAGGTGTACGAAACGAATCCTTGTCAACACTACATTCTAGCTTCAATGACGAGCTCTGTTGACGAACTGCAGTACGGTATCAATCGGGTTGGGTTGGCACCTTCATTTCCCTAGTGTTAGTAAGACTAGATAGGTTTGGGGTTAGGTTGGCGGAGACCTAGACAGAATTTTAGAAAAATCGTCTAGAGCTACAATTTTAGCATCAGAAGATTTTTTGTTGGTTTAGATACTGAACAAAGGACTAGACGTCATCATGTAGAAAAGCACCATCATTTGGAGTAACGACCTCAGTTTTTCACTATTCCTCTTAACAACAAAAACAAGGACTTAGCCGATATATTTCCAGGTAATAGCAAGTTTCTACCAAACATCTTAAATGGTGCATTTACTTGCTGGAACCGAAACGTTCGTAGCTTCTCAAGGTCTTGAAAGTGGATTCGGATTCAAAAGACTTGAACCTTCGAGCTTGAGTAAGCACAATTATTTTTGGCACAAATTGCCTTATACAAACAATGGTCGTTGTGTGGTGTACCTACTACTGTTTTTTGAAAAGCGTGGCTACACCTACAGTTTGCTGTAGATCCGGGACTCCACCCAAAAGTCTCACCAGTTAACCAAAAGTTATTTTCAAATCGTGCTCGCTATCAAAGGCGAAGTCTTTCTCTACCATATTGATATTCTGTGCTAGAGTCCTTCTGCGAAGCTATTTAACCCACTTCAAAGTGGCCAAGTTCCCTTGAATCTCATTAACTCCAAATGCATTCTTCGAATTTTTTCCAATCTCTTAAGTTAAGTATATGCACACAAAATGTGAACTTCAAGTCTCGCCCGACCTATTAACATAGTTCCCCCGTAAGCTCAGCGATTGGGGTTTTCCGCGTATGCAAATCGAAAAGCGTATGTCATGACGGTTTCTGTGTGTATTTTTCCATTTTACTTCTAGAACTAAGCCTCCAAAATTATAATACAACCACCCATGACCATCTACATATATGTAATTATGTGTAGCCACACAATACAGACGAATAATAATTCTTATCATAATTTCCGTGGATGTAATATTTCTGCCTCAGAGATTGACACAGATAAGACCGACACAGACTGGTAACACGTTTCCGCGCCCCCGCCAAGCTTTTGACCGGACGTTGGTGTTTTTCATATCGTCCTGTGTGCCCTCCTTCGGCGATACCAACCAAACCCTCTATATATACCTGCCCCTCTGGTGAACCCTTGGTTTGGTTGTAAAATTTGCGTGAATGAAATTAATTAGAGTAAAATAAAATGCATGGAAACAGCGGCCTGGAAAGTATAGACCTCACGTTGTAAGTAAGCTTGGAAGAAGTTAACGTGACTAGCGGTGATTATTTAGTTGGAGAAACTACACAACAGCGAGACATGTATATAGCTATAGTGCAAAATAAAAACACGGCGAGAAGTGAACTTTAATTTGAAGGGAAAAGCATTTTTTTCCTTTCCCTCTTTGTAATCAAATATTGAGGAGGTAGATAACCTGGTTATTCTGACCAATTTTTTATTTTAATTTTTTTTTCTGTTCAGCTAGTCCTACATTTAATTGGAAAGCTTTTCAGATCCTTTGTGCATATTATATTCACTCCAATAGTGGCTTCTTAATTTAGAAAGTTCAGTTTATTTTTTTTCCCTTGCGATGGAGGGTGGTGGGGTTTTCTGCACGAGGTGTCGCCTAATTGAACTTTTTAATTTGTATAGTGTCCAACGTATATAGGTACTCGTAGGATATTCTGTTACTCTTTGCAGAGTATAATGCCAAGGACATTGCAGTGGATCACAAATTACTAAGACAATTATAGGGGAAGCGTTATAATTTTCTTTCTGTCACATCCTTGGAGTTTTTTTTTTTGTGGAATTTAAGCGAAATAAGCGGCATCTCAAAATTAAGTAGACGACTGGATCGCACGAAACTTTCTCGTCCAATGAAGATTTGTCTGAACTCGTAATGGATATACGGTCTTTTAAAAGTTGTGTTTTTTTCTAGGGTTTTATTGACTTGACCTTCTCCACATAAAAATATTTCACTCATTAAGTCATGTATTCATTTGATAGCATCTCGTGATACAATAGATCTTTCAGTGTCAGTCAAAAGGACATGAGAATAAAACAAAAAGTCCTTCTCTTGTGAATTGGAACATTTTGGTATGGTGCTGTAAGAAAAAAATAACTGTGTTGAGGACAGCGTTTTTCAACGAGGATTCTCTCACAAAGGGGAATCACCAAACTGGAGAAAACTTTTAGGTTTCAACATCATTAGAACATAGATTAGATAAGTAATTTTTACTCCCAACAGTGTTCATTAAAAAACCTGGGGATCAAATTGCACTAAATTTGTATTTATAAAGAACACGATCGAGTGTCCCATTATCCATCTGGGCATGTTCTTAGAAAACCATTGAAGCTGTTGATCACATTCACGGAATATTGAACATTTGTTTATATTTCCAGATGAGAAATGTGCGTCCTTAATATTTCCAGATGAGAAATGTGCGTCCTTAAGCCAAAAGAAAAATAAAACATAACCACAATCAAGAATAAGCACTGCGTTGAAATGTGCTTAAATTTCTAATGCAAGACTGTAGCTCAGCTTCTGGACGAGGCACAAAACTGCCAGTTGGCTTAAAATATTTATGGAAGTGTTGGCTTCCTAAATGTTCTGTATCTATTAGAGTAAAGCAAGTTAAAAACCAAAAAAACAAAACCTAATTTACTAAACCAAAAAACCGACTGACTGTAGAAAAAGAGCTAAAATGATAAGACACTTGCAAGTATAACTAATTGATAATCGAAGACTGCCTACACAATCTGACAAAAATATGCGTAGCCTCCTCTTGTTTTAATCTTTTTAACTCTTTTTTACAGTCAGTCGGGTTTTTTGGTTTTGTAAATTACATTTTTTTGTTGGTTTTATTTTTTATAAATTTTCAAATATATATGTTTAGCCTGACACCTCACGGCCTCACGCTTCAAAATCTGTCAAGTCGTTTAGGCTACTGGGCGTCACGTGGAAACGTACATAGGATACGCGCGAAACACTTAACCCGCTTCCTGTGTACAGTTGCGTTAAAAAAAATAGATTTTGGTCAAAAATGCGCCCAAAAAGTAGGCGTGGCGACGAACAACATGAACTTTTTCGAGTACACACACACATTTCCAAGTATTTTTTTTATCGGAATCGGTACAGTTTTTGTTAGGTCAACTTGCAACAAACAGATGTTGATTGTCAAAATTGTGATTTTCCATTTTTTACTCTTAAATATTTTGCTAAATCAGTGTTTCCTGAAAGAATGACTTAAAATCCTCAAAGGGACTTACTTATAACCATTTTGAATCGCCCTAAATTTCTTGCAGTTCACAATAGCTAACTTTGCATGGAAAATTTTCAATTAAGAGTTCGTAAATTGTAAGGTGGAACCCAAAAATGACAAATAGTGCAGCGCAGTTAGACGTTGGTTTTTTCCAAACTGCAGCGCCACATAGATATGAATATTGAATATGTCTCCAACGGTTTTTGTGTGATTTTGAGAAATATATGGGCACAGCGGGTCCGTAGGCATAGATTCACACAACCATTCACTTATATGAGTTCTGTTTTATTTTTTGAGGGGCAAAATGGATGGGACCTTTTATATTATGTAGAGTCCGATAGCTTGAATTAAGAAGCTTTTGCAGCACTCACTTTGACATGTTATAAAATTTTATTTTGTGAAGCGCATCATTTTAACAAAGGTTTCCAAGCCATAGCTGAAAACAACAGAAGGACTATACGGACTCACCTCCTGTGTGTCCGTTGTACCGTCCTTCTTTTCATTTTACACCTCAGACAACCGACCAAAGCCGGCACGATAACAATTTTAATATTGTTGCTTCTTGCCCCGAGTTGTTCACACCTTGTGCCTATGGTGTGAATGCCTTCACCAAGCCCCCCCCCAATTCTTCACCGAGTTATAAGACTAAGCTCTAGATCCGATAAAATTGACAAACGATTGCCATATAGAGAGGAATAGAAGGCAGCAACAAAAATGCACACACTTACAACTATACACGGAATGCACATATTTCCGCAAGTAGGTCACGACAAGGAAGGCCAGGATAAATGGTTTTCTCTATTTCTTCCACTTCTATGTGCACATGGAAATAGATGGATGGGTAGACGGCTCCTGTGTGAATTGTCCCAGCAGACCTTTATGGCAAATCAAGAGAAATGCGAACGTCAGACAAAAGAAAAGGATTTCATTTAAAACGTTTCTCACTATATGTCTTCAAAGTTTTCTCGAGGATGTTTCCTCACAATAAATCTTCGCCTGTACCCATTTGCCTTGGTGTTCGCATTCATTTTCATTACCATTGCTAATGTCATCCGCCATGAAAGTCGCGCGTACACTAAGCCGACGTGCATGTGTGACACTATTGTGAATGGCATAATAAAGTGTCAAACAGGCTTATTGAACTTCAAAATTATGAGCTGAACTTAATTGGATTGCCATTTCTGTATGGATAGGGATCAGTCTTGTTGCGATTTTGTGGTCAAATCGATTGTGATGACTCATCTGTTGCCGGCTGTTCGAGTGAATAGATGAAATCGAACCAAAACCGATGGCTGAATGAATGGAATGTCTAATTGGGTGACCTTCTTGTGCAATAAGTCGGCCTTATGGTGCAGTGGTTGGTTGGCCCATCGAATGTAGATGGCACTTGTACACATGTCTCTTCAAAATTGTAGACAGTTCATTGTCAGGGCTGGAGTGGATGTCAATGGTGCTTATTATTATGGAAGAAAATTAGTGCGGTTGTCTGTTAATGTTGCAAAGATTATGAGGGTTTCACTGCTGGTTGGTATACACATGCACTTGCACCATGCGCACATCAATTGCGTAATTTGTACAGGTAAACGAATGCCTATATGCATAGCACGGGTGTCGTAATTCAAGGTTATGTTGCTTGAGCAGCATCGCTGCTGGAAGATGTGTCACCAATAATGAAACGAGTGTTTTGAATCATGTTGTCTCATTCGATGTTTGAAAATTGTAAGTCAATCAATAGTTCATAGTGATGAGTGAGGCATGACGAGCTATGCAATATCGGACAGGGAAATATTTAAAAGTCGGCTGAGAACGTGTCTTCAATGTCTTTACTTCAGAAAATAATATTTCTCACTTGATGTCCTTCATTTCTCTTCCCTTCGTAAGACATGTTGTCGCGAAATACAACTGTCAACACTTTTATATTTGCTTGCCCAATCCAAAATGGGGTGTAATGCTTTGCAACGATTACTGTCCTATTTCTGCTGCCTTACACTGTTTAATCGCGTCTTTAAATTGATTTAAAGACACAAAAGAAAAAAACCACGAATACTTTCTGGCGATTTATTTTATAAAAAGGGAAATGTGCCCAAGATGGCGTACTGCGGCTGGCTCGGTCGGAGATACAAGAAAGAAGAGGCCAAGAACAATGGCGGCCTTGGTTTTATACCACGAGGGAATTTAACGAAAATTATACCCAACTTCACTTGGTGCGATCGCCCTCTAGTGTGCAAATAAAGATAAGGTCCGATCGCACCAAGCTCGTTGCTATTATACATTACATTTGATTTAAGCACTTAACGTTAATCCAATAGGGAATGTGTTCCGTGGGTGGTGGAAAACTCCACACGTCCTCTCTGGGTTCAACTGCTCCCCGACCCTTAAACGCGAAAGAGTCACTTTAATTAAACTTTCGCAATGAACACGACGGTATTGCGCTACCTCCCGACAAAGTAGGCTTTTCTCACGCCCATTCCGAGGGTACTCCCCGAAAATGTACCCAACAAAATACTATTTCATAATCCCTGGGAGCAACTTTGATTTCTCAAGCGAGTAAATCTTTAAGTATTTTGGGGCTTTCCCTTAGTACAACTACCTATGCAAACACATGTACGAGGGATAAATGCAAGTCCTATAAAAATCGATTTTTTTTATCATTCCCTGAATTCTTTTACCTTCCCTTTTGTGAGACGGTGAAATGTCCAACTATGTTGATATTTTTTTATGACGTAACGACAGTCGCACCACCTGAAAAGCAAATTCATCTCCGGCATCAGGATGGAGGAGGCGGAACTATTGAACTAGGTACCTTGTTTACACAGAAAAAGTTGAAGTAGGTCAAGATAGCGAAACAAGACAAATGATAGAACATGGACAGAGGGGGCAGTTGCTGCAAATGAATTGCGATGATAACGAACTCCGGATGATGTCTAGTTCAATGCTGAGGGTTAAAATTTATTATTAGACGCATACCATGGGCGAATCGTCGATAGCTTCTCGAATGCATGATATTCTATAAGCAAATATAAATTCTTTCTTTTTTTACTGACTACGCACTTACCTGTGCTACTTTTTCTCCCATATTGGGCGTGTGACGACTCCCTTGAAAAAATTTCCCTGATCCATTATCCTGAAATCGGAAAATTGTAAAAATATTGTAAGCAACTTTATTAATAAAAACAAATACAACAGAAAGAAAAATGGGAAATCTTTTTACAAACGAAAATGGAACACATGCATTGGGAGCAGGATTCAAAAATGAGAAATCAGAAACCACCTACAAGGAGTTTGAATCTATGAATGGAAATGTTTTCACATGCGAACATCGAATATTTTAACATATTATGCGGCCTGTAACAAAACAAGTTAGCCACAAATAATGTGCAGATCCGTTCTGTTTGAAGACTGCAATCAATTTATTTACAAAATAACCTAACAGAGCACAATGAGAAGGCGTAGGAGGTCTCATTTGGGCCCTACTAAAAATAATTTATAATTTTTGTTTACGTACACGAAATAAACTGAATATCTCAATGGACGTGAGTTAAATAAAAGATCGAGTGTCGTTTTGGAGTGTCTATCTCTGACTGCTTTCATACTTAGTTATTCGATTTTCATTACAGTATGCTGATTCAATTTATGAAAGTGCATTTCCTGCAAACGGAAATGTTGTTCTTGTAAACGGAAATGTTACTTTTAAATTATGCTGATCTAAATGGGGCAACGACTTAAGGTTTTTGCTCTCCCTGTATAAATGTGAAAATAGATCTTTGATTTGTGTAGCCATTTTTGAGAATAAACTAGAAAAAGTGATTTATTCGAACTTTTTGAAAAAAAACTAGGTAAATGATCTTAATTATAATTATTTGATTATTCCAAAGATGAATTTTGATCAAAACCGTCTGAGCAGTATTTGTAAAATTATGCAGACAAAATAGTTAGGTATAAATATTGCAATGTTTATAATGAAAAATAATATTGCTTAACTGTATTTAGCTGAACACATAATACATATTAGCTATTGTTCGAGATGTAAGCATTACTTGTTTTTTTTTTTTTTTAAGTTTTGTCGAAAAAGGGGTTTTCGAAATATGAGCAGTTTTTAAAATTTGCGTTTTCGGTGATTCAAATTGAAAATTAAGGACGCAATAATTTTGAAAGCATCAATTTTACTTTAAATATGCATTTTTCAAAAAACCGTTGTACGATAATATAAAGAAAACGTGAGTTTGCCTTAAAGTTGTAAATCACCATATTGGAAATTAGATATGAACTTTTGTTACAATCGTATGAACCGTTTTCGAGATAAGTTCAGATTTCAAAAGAACCTGTATTCGAATTTTTAGATACCTATGGTATGGTCTATGGTAACCACATCTACTCAAACTCAAATATCAACTTTGGTTGAAATCGTTAGAGCCGTTTTCAAACAAAATATTATATGAGAAGTACCATTAATATTGAGGTTAGCTTGAAAAATAAAATGGCCCCAAACTGTAGGTCCACACACTCCAAATCTGAAGTTTGAACCAAATCCACTCAGCCGTTTATGCTGTAGGCCTCAAACAGAATTTCGTGACCCACTTTTTTTGAATTTCCCTATCATCGTTATGTCAGAATTGATTGACATTTCGAGTTCGAAATTTTGTACAAATACAATGGCCCTTAGCAATAAACATTTTTAGTAAAAAGTTTTTACGAAAAGCACTTAAGTTAAGCAGCCTCTGTCAAGTCACTTCCGTTTAAGATAAATACCTAGTTTGAAACTTTGAAGTTTCAAGCCCAAGTGTTAAGGTAGAGACGAAATGATTAGCTGTAGCTAGGATTAAACCGAAGTGGATTCTCTTCATATAAACAGCCGAAAGCTGTCTTCTCCTTCAATTTGGTTCTTAAGTTAGAGCTGTGCGGCCACATTGAAATGAGGGACAGGAGCCTCATACGCTCAGCTCCTAAAAGTGGCACAGGAGTTTCTTAAACCGAGAAATGGAGATCGTAATAGTCAAAATCTCATTCAAATTGGTTTATTGTCGCTCAAGATTAGGCATGTTTTTAGGTCTTTCTCTTAAACTTTGTAGTACGACTTGTAGGAAGACTTGTTCTAAGAGAATGCAACTTTAGGCTCAAATACATGTTGGGGACATAGCTGCTCTGCAAAATATTGAACCTGATGGTGGGGAGTGAAGGACAATAAGCACGAAGAAAGTCAGTCCTTCTTCATCAAATAGTTGGTTCTGCAGGACTTAAACAGTACCTATCAATTATATGGTCATGAAATTTCGTACCAAATATAAACGCATTGTCTGCATCAGCTTTACATCAAGGCGAAGGGAATTTTTCAACCCCTAGCATCGGGACAATCTAGGCAGGGAAGTATTAAAGTAAATTCACTCAATCATGTTTAACTAGTTGGAGCACCCATTGTCCCCACTGCCCATTGAATTGCTATCCCGCAGCAGTTCCCTCACCATTTCGACCTCAATTTGTCCATCAACTCATGTCAGCCACAGAAAGTCGAGTAATTATGAGCTGCGGAAGGAAAAGTTTACCTAATTTCCACCAAGCCCACCCTAGTCCAAAAAATTATGTCAATTCACATTCATCGTGGGACGCTTTGAATAAATCCAACCAAACACTACGGACTCAAAAAAGTAAGAAAAACAGAAGAAAATTAATAAAATCTATGTAAAATGGAACCGGCTACATTTTGGACGGGGGAGGGTTGAAACTTTAATTGAACGCTCAACTCATACAGGGTAAGGGTACTACATCAACTGCTACAACACTGGGTATGTATATAATATACAGCAGGAGAAATACGTTACTTTGATTTCATGCTTATCCACCATCGGCTTAGCAATGCTTCGCGGTGTGCTATGCGTGCTCAATGGCTGTCAGTGTTTACGAAAAATTTGTTAATTTTTTTTTTTTTATTACAATTTTGTTTATATATTTTTTTTGTTGTGTATACAATTTTGATAGTCGTTGTAGTGGTAAGCATTAAATAAAAAGAAATACAAAACACGACATTTGAAAGAAAATTCTCACTGTCAAAGTAGTAGGGAAGACTTTTGGTATTTGTAAAAGAAACTTATTAAAAAAAAAAACTGATCAAAGTGTATAAGCGAGTATTTATTATTAAAAAAGAAAGAAAATAAAATATTTTATTGGTGTTGATGTGTGTCGGCTGGTGTATAGTATTCGCACATTCAAAGCACAGTTTGGGTGAAGACAGAATGAAGTTGCGAGCTCACCTTAATCCGGTCTGATTTTAAATCTGAAGGCACATTTGACAGTGATGAACTTGTTGTTCGTTGGTGATGTGTTTCACTTTGACATGCATTTTGACGGATTGGAATTGCTTTGTATCGTTGTAGATCACTTTCTGAGGAGACATAGGGAAAATATTGTCTGGACGTTTGACCAGTCGGACCTGTAAGGATAATGTTTTAATAAGCTCTGAAAAAATGGTTCTTCATTGTTTGCGTGGAATTGTTTAAAGGATATTCTTACAAGTACCTGATTCACAACGATGACTTGAGGGGTTTCGGTTTTAATTTAATTTTACACAAAAGGACATATGTATGTAGATCTGGTGCCAAGTCATCGTTGATCACTTGGGCAAGGTTGTGTACTTAGAGTCTTACAGATTTTATTTTGGTTTAAATCTAAAATACGGAAAGCAATTTACAACTATACAAGTTTAATCAAACTACTTTTGCGGACATTTGATGCATTTCCTATTGTTTAAGAGGTTAATGAAAAATTACAACTGAAAATAAATTTAGTTACACCAAGGGATACATAAACAAGTGGCTGAGGGAAGACAAGAAATTCTGGGAGAGTTTTCCGGGCGCTGTTCTAAAAATTTGATTTTTAACAAGCGTCTTTATTTTTTGATGGTTTTCAAAAACCACATGCGGTTGTATTTTCTGAAAAAATTTAGGCTTGATCGAGTCATATGTTTTTAGGACTAGCTTTAAAGTTTTAAAGTCTGCTGAACTCAACTAGCTCCTCGCAACCATTCAATTTGTGTGAGTTTTTAATTTTTGGAACGAATGGAAAGGATCTACAATTTAATGCCGATTCCAAACGGCCGATTGAGAAGCTCTTTCAAGACAGTTATAATCTCGGATGTTTGTCAGACGTTCGTGAGAGGTGGCGCAGTGAAAAAACCTTGAGTTGAAATTTCGGTTTTTGCTTTTATGTAATAAGCTTCGTCAAAAACCTTTCAAATACCAAACGCAACTATCCTTTTTTAACAAACGCCAAAATGGGACGATGTTGGAACCACAAATACTGTCATCTCGAGCAAGATATCTAGCCAAAAAAAATCTATTTCGACTTGCAGCGAGAGCTCTATCACATCTAGAGTTTGAACAGCAAGAATGAAGCAGCCATAAAGGTTGTACTTTTCCGTCAAACAAAAATTGTGTTACAAAACTGACGACTTATAGCTGAACCCATTTCAAAGCCTTCCTCATTCTTGTCTTCCCCATATATATTTTTTTTTTTTTTTGTTAAAAACCACAACCATCTTACTTGAAAAATACATTCAAATTTATATCACTCAAAAATGCAACGATACAAAATTCATCTTCATACATAACATGCTACAATCAACAGTACTAATACTTATAACAATAATAGTTAGCACAAATATTTTTTTTTTAATTTCCGCCAAAAAGCATTTTATTTCTTTAATAAACTTAAGCATTAGAAGCCAAAAATTAAATTGTTATTTCAAAAATCAAAATTTAAGAAACAAAATCTTAAAACTCGTAGAAATGGTTTGTTTTGAAACTATTTCTAAATAAAAATTAGATTCTCAACGTTAGGAAAAAATTAAATGTTTGGGAAAATATCTTGTTCCTGATTATTTGGAATTTTGTTCTGTTTTTTTAATGTCTAAGGTTCGTTGGTATGCTAATAAAAAATTTAAAATAAAAGAGGTTCAGTTGTAAACATTATAAAAGGAACTATAATTAAATTATAGTTAGAGTTAATTATAAAAATTCGTGTCTACTTCGTTGTAAAATTTAAAAGTTCTTTTGTTTTTGTTTTTTTTTTTTTTTTGTTTTTTGGTTACCTGTCATAAAATCGTCTATCGTGTGCGCCCGCTTTTGCATTTGACCACGACGATCGCTTAGCGTTTTAGCGGTCTCATTAACTTCATTTACATGTATAAGTCTTTGTTCCTCATCTATAATAGCGGCAAAGAACAGTTTTACACGAAAATAAAAAAAATAAATGAAAAATAAAGAAAAAATCAACAAAAGAAATAGTAAAATGTTAAAGGAAAAAGTTTCGTAAAAAGAAAAATGGGGAAAAAATAATAGTTCGGATTAGACTACTATACGAATAATTTATTGGAAGGGTGTGCATTGGATTAAGTACGAGTAGGTTATAGTTGGTGTGTGATATTTTTCGATTGGTGTAGGTTATAGTACAAGGCTTCTAAGTTAAAAGCTATAAAATGTGTCTCTTGCATTTTACAAAACGTTTATGGTAGATATCTTAAAAGTAGGTTCCCTGAACAGGCTCCATGAGTTCTCTTAAATAGGTGACATTATTTGGAAATGTGTGTTTTTAAAAAAGAATCAGGGTTACTTACTTTTGAAATGCGATTGCAATCGTAGTTGGTTTTAAATGAGTACAGCTAGAAAAATATGGCAATACAAACGCCTTCTCAGATTTCACTCTAAGTATCCACTTATATCTCATCTTGTTGGTGACAAGTAGCTCAACTGTAGATTAAGTAGTTTGTAGCCTTGGAAGATTACTAATGTCGGCAGATGAGAGAGAAGAAGAAGTTTACCCAGGCAGCATTACCCATCGGACAAATTCACTTCATACCAAAAGAGTATTGTGTCAAGTGTCTAATGCTGCTGACACAGCCTCAATACTGGGTTAAATCCGACTCGAATAACTCTCACATATATATGAAGGTCTGCCCCAATCCGAAAGCGTTTCTTTGTCTTCCTTGACTACCCATAGAAAGACTAGTCGACTAATTCTTGATTCTTGATTAACGTCAAACCAGCTTGAAGAAAATTGAGATATTCGTCACGAGGAAAATATTATATTCTGTACGATAGTTTTACCAAAACCTATAGAAGACGTAACAGAAACCTGTGTAGATAACGAAGGAAGGCTGAAAATAGTCAGCCAATGCTGATAATATGGAAGAAGCGGAAACAAGTAATATGACGGCGCTGAAGCTCAATATTTTCTGTCAGCCAAGAACTATTATTCAATTTAGACTTTAGAAACGAAAAATGTTGGACTCAAAGGTTAAAGTCCCCAAAAAGGTGAAATCTTACCCAAAGTTTTTTTTTCGACCCCCATTCCTTGCGCAAGTCTGACGATTAAAAGTATGTATTTCCTGAGAAAGCCTCTTAAAATTGACCATAGATTTGAGGTCGGTTCGTCAAAAAAAAAAGAAAAGAGACAAATTCACAAAGTGGGGTTATGTTTTTATAAAAACCTGTCCATCAAACAAACTGTAGGTTGAATATCAGCATTGTTCTCCCGGGATGGTCCCTTAACTGAGCCAGCTAAAGAAAACTCGGCTTTCTCAACATCACGCATTTAAATAAGTGACCAAACCAAGATTTTTAATATCAAAGAAAATTATCGAACATATTTACTCGACCTTAGACGGCTTACTAAGACCCACTCCCGTTCATCTAAGGAGACACTGTTTATAGTAGCACGAACTCAAACTCAAGTTCTCCCCTATGGATCCAAAAATAGGACATTTTAAAAGTGGGTGGATATATATATCGCGGTTTCGAGACGTAAATTATTCCCAATATATTCGGTCTTGTTTGCATTGATAAGTTTCTTAGGAGACAATTGAACAACGAACTTATAAATACATTGACCTAAAAAAAAAGGGCATCGAACTTTGTTAGAGGGAAAGACCTCGATCTAGTTGCCTGAAGAGCTTCAAATAGCCCTAGGCTTTGGTATTAGAAATCGTTTATAGGCTCTGACAGCTTTCCATGTGAGAACCTTTTGGCGGGGCTTCCGACGTGAGTTTGTTAGCTATGTAAAGACATTCTAACAGGCGTGCATGGTAAACAATTTATTTAAATATCCTCCGAGAAAAACTCATGAAACAAATATCTTCTCCTACTTAATTCTACGTCGGAACTCATGGACCCATGGTGACTTAATACTACTATTGTCATTTGCCCTGCAAGAAGAACCCGCATCGTATTTTAAAACTATTAAAATTTACCATTTTGAACCGAGAGAAATAAATAAATAAAATAAAATAAAAACACACATTCAATATAGCGGAGTTATACGTAAACAAAATTAATTGATGATAACAAATATTATGTACGACATCCAACACTCAATACAATCGATACCAAAAATATGAACAAAACACCGCGAATTGAAATTTTAAAACTGAATACTCCAAACACAGAAACAAAATAGAAACATCAAAAGCGATCCATCCTTACGTTCATGTCCTTGAACAAACAAAACAAATTTAACAAATTTAAAACCAAAAAAACACGTTGAAAAAACATTTAAATTTGAAATTCGAACACAAGTTCCAACGACAAACGAAACGAAACGAAAACACATCGAATAACATAGAAAATACAATCGACTTGCGAGCATTAGTTATTTAGACATGGCCTAAATCAAGTACAACTGTTATATTAGCTATTGGTTCATGTATTGAATAACAAGCACATTTTCAAACTTTATTCAGTAGCTTTGTGGTTGTTGTATTAAATGAAAGCATAATGATAACCAGAGACCAGAACCTCTGGCTGGAGAAGAAGCTTCTTTCGTGAGCTTTTTCGCATCGCATGGAAAGCAAACTTCTTCCCATCACCAGTGTGTATGTTTGCCCGTTAGTGCAGACATACGGGGTTCATGTGAAGCACTTTTTTATTTCATTTTAAGAAACATTCAGCACTTTTGACATTTACGGATAAACTCACCTCTTATTTGGCTACTATCGAAATCTAAACTTTTTGTATGTACAAATTCTGATTTGTCTTTTGCAGTTGTTATATGTGTTGTTGTGATAACTGTAGGTTTCTGCAAAAATACACAAAAGAACAGAAACAGAAAGAGAAAGAGAAAGAGAGAGAACGGGGAATGAAACGAAACGAAATGGATTGTTTGTTTTGTTTTAGAGATGATGACAATTCAATGTTGATAAATAAATAGAATCATGTGTTTTTTTGACAGATGACACATGACAATTGACAAATGACGGCAAAAAAAGTACGTGTACACAATAAACAAGTAAAAAAGAGAAACATAAAAAACAAGAGAAAATAAAAAGAGAAAGAGAAATAGAAAAGATGGAATTAGTTTCATTGGTACTAACGGAGAAAACATTTTTGTAATCAAAACGGTACTCAACAGATGTTACTTCAGGTAAAATGACTTTTAAATCTTCTAAACGTAAGGAATCACGTAATTTTTCAGTCTCTTTACTTCGTAGTGTTGGTGTTGACATTGGTGTCCAGAGTTTACCAGACTCGATTTTCGGGAGGGTTATTTGGCTGTGAATACAAAATGTGGAAAAAGTACCGTGTATATGAAATGGTTAGTATAGACAACAACCGATGAGATGGAGGAGAAGAGTTGGATGAATGATGTGAGAAATTGCGAGATAGAAAGTTTTTTTTTACTTTTCGTGTGCTTCCTCCTCCTCTTGGGTAACATCGGAAGGCGGTGTCAAGTACCCCGCTAATCTAAGGCCCCTTTCTCTTAAGTTACCAAATCTAAATGAACGCTTAAAACTAGCACGAGCTCTATCGACTGCAAATATAGGCAATAATATTTTGGAAATTGGTTAAAAGTTGTGCGAGAGGTTGGTGGGGGCGGCAAGAAAAAACCGAAAGAATGTGTTGCACTCAAGTGTCATGTTGTTGAGCGGTGTAAATCGTAATATCCAGTTTATCGTTTGTCGTACCAAATCAACAGACGCAGTCAGAGAAAACACCAAATTCATGAAGTTGCTGTGTTAATGATGCCATTTTCTTGCTTTTTCTCGTGCACTCCTCAGATGCTACACAAAACAAAAGGAATAACGTACTTACGCGTATTTCTAAATGAAAATAAATCAATTGCGTGCATAAAGCGCATCAAAGCGCTGAGAAAGTAGAAGTAAGCGCTAACTTTGTCAGCTAGAACACAGTCACTCTGAATGCACAGTTCAGTGCCGACATTGTGATCCTCAGTTTTCTTTTAAAAACTGAGATTCTCGTTGTAGTGTAGTTTAATTAAGAATTAAGTGCGCTAAGGCTAGGAATTCATCTTTAAACTTTAATTTTTGAATTTTTTAGCAGTCGTCTAGCAGCTAATCGAACATACCTTTCAAGTTTTACCACAAAACCAAGATAACATATTAATGCAAATGTGGCAAAAGTGGTTCTACTTTTTCAAGCTAGAGCAGAGATTCAACTGTCAACAAAAGTTCGTGATTATTTTGTTTAACAATAACAAATGCGTAGCTCTGAGTCTAAATTTGTGTTTATTATGCTTCGTTCAGAACATAATCAGAGCGCACTTTTTGAACTCAGAATAAATTGACAGATCGCAGTCTGCTCTGAGTAAAAGTCTCCGCAAAACATATTTTTACAGCTAACGAGAGATCAGAAATATGAAAGCTTGCAGACAAAGAAAATAAAAGAAGACTGTAGAAAGTATATTGAAGTATAAATACTGTCTACTTGGTTGAAAATGTACAGTAAAACCCGGATAAGTGGCTCTCGCTTAAGTGCTTAGCCCGCATAAATATTTTTTAAACAAAAATTCTGAGGATTTTTTCATATAAAACTCATCTTAAAGGAACCTTTCGCCTAACTACTGAAAAAAAATCACATTTTTGAAATCTCCTTGAGCACTTCATTGCGGTTCATGCTTTAAAAACTAAAAATAAAAAAATCAATTATCTTAATCTACTACAATGGTGGAGACTGACTTACTGAGTACCTAGCTGTCACTGTCAAATTTTATACTTTCAATGTAATTTTGTTTTGTTTATAAATTTAGAGACAAGTGCCAATGTGCACTAAAGCGGATTTTTTTATAACTACCTAACCCCCATAAGTTCCTATCAAAACGGGGGCATTTAAGGTGATGCACTTATCCGGGTTTTACTGTATTTCATAAATAAGTCAGACCGCTCTGAACACACTCGCCGAATTATGCGTCTCTTTTCATGTTACTGTGCAATTGTGCTGTGAGGACGTGAGTGTGCTGTGACATAATGAGTGAAACTCCTCCGACTGTTAGCTCCGTTGTGAATTTGATGTTGAACGAGTGTGGAATTCTGAGTAAAGCCCGTATGACACTACATTTTTTTCTACATTTTTCAGACTTTAAAAATGAAACTAGAGCAAGACGAAAGATTACTATGCAAATTCCCGATAGGAGTGAGTGCGTACACACCAGCCTAATTAATGTGGATATGTCAAAAAAAATGCATTGAAAATGTATTCAATTTACATTTTTTTAAGCTGCTGGCAGCTTTTTTTTGACATTTCCACATTAAATTGTATTTGCCTCCAGCAGTGATCCCAGATTGGGGGGACAGTCGGTAATTTTGTTGATTTTTTCTAGCAAAAGGGGATTTTTTGGGGGAAAACAATATATGGTATGTTTTTTTTCTTTAATCTGGGATCCCTGGCCTCCCCTCACTTAGAAGTTTGTGGCTATAAATTCGTTTGAAAATTTGTGGTTGCTTTGGAAAACGATTGTTACCCCTTTCATAATACACATTTTGTCTCTTTTACACGAAGCTGACATTTCAACATGATTTACTGCCTAAACACAATGAGGTCGCTGTAGTAGCGGTATGTAGCGCTGTCAAAGTTGAAATACACTGATTACATATAACGCGAACATAATGAGCGGCGCCGCTGCAGCGTGTAGTAGCCGCTGTAGTACATATTGGCCAACTTTTAACTTTTGTCGCGCTGCATGTCACAAAATCAATCGAAGTTCAGTTGCGATAATTTTAGATATAGTTCAATGTATTTTAAATTTATAAGTCGTCGCGGCAATTCATATTGAATTTGTGACATGCGTGTTGATTGGAAAAATAGGTCCGGATCATGGTTTTTAATGAAAGAAAATGTAGTTTCAAAGAAATCTTTGGAACTTCTTTCCCGATATAAAGGGCGCACCCACCATCTCCGTTTTTTCCTTTAAATATTTGTGTGCTAGATAGAACATTTGCACTACGGCCATTATAAAGACAACATCCTCTTTGTCATCCATTTTATTTCAAAACCAATTGTCAACGAGTAGCTGAATTTAACAAAATACTTATTTGTGAAAATTTATTCAAGAAAATCATACAAAACAATTATTTGAAATTGACGTATCGCGCTACTTCATTGTATACACTTTTTGTGTGTGCAGCGCCGCAAAATTTGACAGCTTGTACTACCGCTACATACTGCTACTACAGCGGCCTCATTGTGTTTAGGCAGTTAATGCTATAAAAATGAGGAAAAAATGAGAGAAAAATGTAGTGTCATACGGGCTTAAGGAATAATGGAAAACAGAGATGTTATATTATAATGTTAGTCAAATCTTAAACCGCTTAAACTTCACCTTGCTGTTGCAATATACTTATGTAACCGAGCGAACTGGTTACTTTCATAGAGCTTTTAGCTTTAAAAATAAATAACATTTACAAAAAGTTGATATAACTTTGTATAAAGACGTCTGAAATTCAATTAATTACTTAACAGACATGAAACAAGAGCGGCAACACATTTTTTTACATCTACAACTTGCTGTTTGTTAAATACAAAATTGTTTGTTTATTAGTTACAAAACGGGTTTCTAGTTTCTACATAGTGGGAAACATTCAATACTTACATTTACTTAATCTTGCGACTAATGGCGGCTCCACTGCAGACGGATTTGACAAGTCCTCGAAATTAATGATGAACAAGGATATGTCATCGGCCTCAGACTGAATTGGTGCGATTATTTCTGAACACAAAAATTTCGTCCCTATAAAAGAAAATATAGATGGTGACTGAAGTTAGAAAGGTCCGTAAATGTTAAAATGTTTATTTAAAATGTACATATATTTTTTCCACAGTGTTCGCAAGTGAGTTAGCAAAATCTTCTTCTACGCGTTCGCATAAACTGCATTGGATCTTCGGTTATTGTTTTTCCGCGTGGGGTTTGGCGAATCGCCAGCTATCCATTGGCAATCATTTTTACCTTGACGATATCAGACAAAACATGCACCGAAACATTTATCGCCTGGGATTACCTGGTGAATTTGCAGGCGAAGGAAATCTTCGCCGGTGAACTAGAAGCGAACGAAATACGAAAAGCAGGGTTTCCTGAATCGAACATCATCCGTACAGAGAAACCCTAGTGTTAAACTGCTTTATATATAAGCCGTCTATAAACTTGATGGATGAAATTGCGCCAGGATCTTGAAAGGTTCATTCACATGTCACCTCAAAGAAATCACTTCGGGATTTAGGTGGCTACGTGAAAAAGCCTCCTCTCTTAAATTCCTTGTAGAAGACGGAATTGGACTGGTAACAGCTACCTACCAATTTCGCGAAAAAGGACAACAAGCTGTGGCGACTGTGGTGAGTCTCAAGACCTTGGAGGGCGAAGCTGCCCCTCGGGTAACTGGGTAAAAAGGCGAAATTAATTGTTATAGGTATTCTTCAGTTAATAATTCAACGGCCTACCTTCAGAACTTGGGCGATGTGCCAGTATAGGTAAGACGAGTCCCAAATGGAACGCTCCTTGAACGCAGTAGAAGTCACCACTCAATAGTTATCAATCCGTCCATCAAAATCCTAATAGATGCTAGTTACCGAAACTGAAACCGAGTAGGTACCTCCACTCTGATCCGATGAAGAGAGGAAATAACGCAGTCAGAGTTTGACGCACATATCAAATGATTTTGCCCCCTAGGAAGCTAGTTAAGTGACGCAGAAGAAGGCGTGCGAAAAAAGGCAGCCGATCGTCAGATTCCTGCGCAGGGACCCAGATGGTTCTATGCCGTAATTTGTGCCTTAGCAAAGTGTTTTTTAGGACCACGTACCAAAAGACTGCAACTGAATATCGAGCTTAACGTTCGTTGCAGAGCCTACATACCTATATAAATTAAAAGGCTGGTGGAAAATGTCAATCTATCTTTCTGCGGAGCTAATGTTCCTAAAGTTGAAGATCAATCGCTTTTTCCAATATCTTATAGCCATATCGGTTTCTATACACCGCCTCGAATATTTAAAAAAAAAATAATTTCCGACTTTCAAGTTCAAGTTCACACACTAAATCCTAGATCACTTTGTATACGCCATCTACCTACCAGCATACCAAAACCTAGTTACTTTCGACCCCATAACCTTATCGATTGCACACCATCTGTATTGGCACAAGATAAACGTTCGTCCTTGAACTTAACCATTCATAGGTCTATGTATTTACAAGGATGACAAGGAAAAAATCCCCATCCCAATTGTCACACCATGTTGCCGATGCGACCTTTCTTCCTCATAATCACCATGAGAATCCTTAGAGTCCTTATATAGACGAACGCCAAATTGTCGCATTTATTGCCTCAACTCAACACTCACTCGAGCCGCACTTCCCCAGCCATAATGATGAAATCAAGAAAAATAAAAACACACAAAAACCATTAAACCATGTGCAAAGCTCAACAACAGACCCCGAATGTTTACCCCCGATGAAAAAGGACGAAGAAAGAAATAATCGTAATCTAAAGGAAACAACACTGAAAAGGAATATCTACAAAAAAAAAAAAAAACAGAAATATCTCGAAAGCTCGTTGCCGTGAATGGCATATCAATGGGGAAAGCATGTGGAAATTTGACATCCTTTTCAGGTATCACCGCATGTTTCCCTTTCGCCAACAGCAGCGAGGAGGTGAAACCATGTGAACGTCTCTTATCATTCTCCACATCCGACTCAAGTGTATGGATCGCATCCGTTTGGTATAAGGATTAACCACAAATGCACACAAACTCACACAACACACACCCACAGACTCCCACTTAATAAGGACGAAAAGAGAAAAATCCCCGAACCCAACTAGCATAACTCATTAAAAAGGAGGCACTTACCGTTTTTGCGATAGTAGAGGATCTCGAAGTGCTTCTCGTAGCCCTTGCTGAGCGCCTCTCTAATTAGATTCACAGCCATTTGTGATGTCATCGGCCCGTGGAGGAACTCTGTTGAACTGGATTGTTGCATCACTTCAGCCCGTGGGAAGCCGGTCATCTTGCAGAAGCCATCCGAACACCAAATGATATGATGAGTGTCTGATTGAGCGTTAGCGACAAGGAAACTTCGATCTGCAAGAAAAAGATGAAAACAAATTTAGTTCATATACCTAATCAGGATCAAGTAATAAAAACAACAAATGGTATAGAGGCAACAGGATATCCTGCTCTAAGTCTAATTGAATGTTGTAAAATGAGCCGCCGTGATTGGCAGAGAGTGTCCACTACCCGCATCCACATGGCTTTGCCCCCTACGCCGGCGTAGTCATTGTCATTGTCAATTTAATTTTTGTTAATTAAAATGTCTCCATCGATAAACGAGGCACAGGATTTGAGGGCGGGGTGGTTAATTACATCGCTTAATTGCCGATCAATTACGCCCGACTGGTCGGGGGAGGATATGGTATTTGGTATACTCTCGCAGAGTGCATCGTTCGGTGTCAGCTCTCACGTATATAAATTAACACCTCTGCTGCCACTGTCATTACAAAAAGGACGATATAGCCTAGAAATGTCGTGCCAGCCCAGGAGGACCGACAGGGAATGAGGTTACATTACACGGGGCTGGTGGGAGGACACGTGAAATTGACAGTGATTGCGAGTAATTGATAAACGGGGGACAATCTAATTGAGGTATGTTTCGGAAACAGGTTACACTGTTGAATCGATTTCTGGTATTTATCGTAGGGAAGGACAGTTATAAGTCGCAGTGACACAATGGAAGGACATTTCGATACAGGTTCGTTTCATTTGTCTCCCGGGGAGATACCAAATAAACGAGTATCTTGTTGTGGGCTTTGGAGAAGCTGGGATGGGGTGGGACCCAGAAAGTCTTGATGCAAATTGCTGCGTAAAAAGACTACGAAAGCTTTGCCATTCCAATTTTACTGATTTTACACACAAAGAAAGGACAACGAGACTAGGCATTCTCAAAGGAAACTAACAATAGAGGCTTTTAAAACTTCGAGGACTTCGTCATCACTTACTTCGATAAATCGATAAAGAAGTTCCACGTCCAAAGTTTAAACGAGATATGTATATACAAGCAGAAGAGTATAGTCCATGGACCTCACCTACTTTCGCAATGCCTAAGAGTTTCAACGAACTGACCAGGCCTGTCAAGGAAAATGAGTCGTTGGAGATTTCATTTATTTCATTTCATTTATTTAGTCAATCTACGAGCTTGAAGTGGTTTCGATTGTAAGGACCGAGAACATCCAGAAAACTTTGTTTAAACAGGGTGAGTGGCTCTAGTTTTTTATATTTTTTGAAAAGAAGGTAGGATACAAGGTTGTTTTCTAGAGTGCCAACGATTTTCCGACACTAGAAGAGGTCTTTCCTTAGAACTGCACCCAAATCCCATAACATTCCCAATAATATAATGGCCTCTTAAATGCGGTTCGAAAGCTTCAAAAGATATAACTTCAAGGGTACAAATGAAGCCAGTAACTCTAGCGAAAATCCACTAAACAGGCTAAATTGCCTAAAGCGGTATTGCGACGCTTCTTGAAAATACTCGGGTGCTTGAGCTGGTTTTTACAAACTCAACCGCAGTTTTTCAATACCGTCCTTGATCCGTTTTTGGCAGAACTGTACACCCTTTAAAAATTTGGCAAACCATACTCAGGTTCCTCTGGTATTACTAACCGTCAGTCTTTATGATATTGACAGACCGTTGAGGAACTATGGCATATAGCTGAGTTAGCTCCTATAGCCAGTCTTGTCGTACTGAATGGAAACTGGATGGAAATGACCAAGCTATCGTGGATTTTTTGACAAGGAATCGACGGAACGGTATGGGTGATCAACTATCCAAAAGAGATTCGAAAACCCTAACTACAAGACTCTAACCCTCGTGCAAAATCATAAATCGACAAAAATTTCAGCTCTAAAACCACGATAAAATTGATATCTTGTCGTAAACGAGGCATTCAGCCCTTCAGAAAAAATGACACATGATCATAGAATCTATATAAACTTTTGAAATAGGCATTAAAAAGCTGTAGGCGATTCGACTGTAGAGTTTCATGCCAAATGTGACTTGAAGATAGCTAAAAATGTACGACATGAATGTCCAGTCCTTTGTGGGATAGGTTCGGACTTCTTCATCATACAACTTGGAAGATGAAACACCTCCTTCCCTGGAAACATTGCGCCCTAACGACAAATTTTAGTTTCGACTTTAAATTTACGCGAAGTTCACAATTGCGAAATTTGTATTCCAAATATGGCAAACTACTTAAATTGAGTGTCGAAAACTAAAAATGTGTATTGGCAAGTCAAATTACACTGACTTTATCAAGAAAGTGAGCCGAATAAAAGGGACAAACGTTCTTCAAGGTCGAAGAGCCTTCCATCGCCTAGAAAGGAACATAATAAAAATAAAATTGCAGAATGTTTTGCAAAACTATCGTGGCCGTGACATAAAGACTTACAGTATTAATTTGACGAAAGTACTTAACGCAAGGGTCCATGATTTACGATGGTATTTCAATACTTGGATTGAGCCATAATGGAGGAAGTGTAAGTCGTTGTGAGTGTAAGTGAAAAGTCGCGTTTCTGGTGTAGTGTGGGTATATAAACAAATCAGATTGTTGCATTTTAACTGAACATAATCATTAGTGTTTAATTTTAGGAGTTCTCAAATTAGATCAAGGAAAAATTTAGGCTTAAGTGGGTGAGGTTACCATGACTGCGTACCCAGTTTTTGGCTAAAAATTCGAGTAACGGTAAGTTTGAAATTTCGACATACGAGGGGAGTTCAATATATTCGCGGTATCGCGGTATTTATTTTTCAATATAATCTTCTCTTACATTAATGCATTTATTACATCTTGAGATTAACTTTTCTATACCCTCAAAAAAAATAGTTTTCATCTTTCTCTCCAAAATGTTCATTTTCATTTATGGCAGTTTTGAGGTCCTCATCATCGGTAAATCGCTTACCACGAAGGCTTTTTTTAAATCTGGGAACAAAAATTAGTCACTAGGGACAAGGTCCGGACCATAGGCTGGATGTTGAATTTTTTCGAAACCACAATCCCGTACAACAGCCTTAGAAATCCATGCCGTGTGCACCGGAGCATTGTGAGCGATGTGAGCATTCGAGGCACCCATCTTGCACTGACTTTGGAAAGATTTATACAGTCATGAAGAATGGTGTGTATGGTACCAATAGAAAGGTTAATCTTCATAGGTATCGTTTTAACCTTTACTCGGACATCCTCAAGTACAAGTTTCTCGACTTGTGTAATGTTTTCTCCGGTGCAGCCAGTTAGTGGGCAGCCTGAGCAAGGATCGTCTTCAATGCTCTCCCTACCCCTTTAAAATAAACTTTACCACTTTTGAACAGTTGACAACGAAGGTGCAGAATCTCGAAAAACAGCCACCATCTTCGTGAATATTTTTTTTACTTTTTCCTTTTTTAGTAAGAAATTTTATTACAGCGCGGTTCTCAATTTTAGTGATCATCGCGACAACAGACATTTCACCTTCGTTCAACGCAAAATACAAAGCAAACTTTTAATCACAGCCAAATGAAATTTTACAGTAAAACACTTGAATAACGGGGCACTAAAATCACGAAATAATTTTTTCACATCTTTGGAGTATCCCCCCCATACCGCGAATATATTGAACTCCCATCTCGAAAACGGTTTATACGATTGCAACAAAAATTAATTGATAAGTTAATGTGGTCATTTATAACAAATTCAAATTAGTAGAATGGATTTTTCGAAAATAGAATTTTTTTTTAAATTTAGTTTTGTTTAGTTTAAATAAAAACGGCAATAACGATTTTGACCAAAATGCAAACTTATAGTCGAATTGATGTTTTCAAAACTATTTTGTCCCACATTTTCAATTCGAAGAACCGAAAACGCTAATTTAAAAAACGGCTCATATCTCGAAAACAACATTTTCCATTTTGATAAAACTTTAAAAACGAAGTAAATCTTACGTCCGGAACAATGACTTATAATCGGTTTTCAGCTAAATAGTTGAGCAATAGTATTTTTCAAACTAATCATTGCAGTAGGTCAAAAGTAGGTCAAAAACAGAAAATCCTACTAGGTACGCTTGTCCTGTTCTCAAACATCTTGTGAGGTGTAAGACCTTATAAAATAGTACAGTAGGCGCTTATAACTCTCTAATAGCCAGAACTTGCGACAATTACCAATTACTGAGAGCTTTAATTTTTAAAAAATTACTTTGTTATTTGATGTAACTGCCATATATGAGATAAATATCCAAAAGTGCATTTTGTTTTCTTTTATCTAGTATCGAGAAAGTTTCGTTCGACCCAGTCGTGCACTTTATTTCCTTTAAATACGAAAAATACATTTGAATCTGAATTTTACTATTTAAAGTAGTTTTTAAAGACTTTTAAATGCAAGTATCCTTCCCTCAGCCAATCGATGTAAAGTAGAAAACCACTCGAAAGTAAATGTTGTGTATAAAATAATCTTGACCGCACTGTGTTATTTCGAATCCACCTCTCTTCTCTATATGAACTTTTCGTTCGTATAAAAATGTTGCGAAGTTTGTCTGATAAGTCGTACGATGTAATAAAGAACTCACATCAAGAATCATCGTTTTATTTTAGGAAGTAGGTTGAATAACAGTAAAGTCTGTACATTTGCTCAGATATTTTTTTAATGAAACTCCACCCTGGAAACTCTCCATGTAAATGAACAGTTCTATCATTCTTTCTGCAGAAATCAACTCCCACAGCCAGACATCATTGAACAAGAAACTTTTCACATTTCCCTCCTGAATTGCTTTGGCTTGGTGTAGCTGTAGGTACATCATTCATGCTGTGGTGGTGTTCCCCGATGATGATGAATACACCACAGTGATGACGAGATGACTGACCCCACCCCAAACCAACGAACTTTGTTATATCCGGCACAAGAGTCGAGCTCGAGCTCGAGGTACACAACGATACCATACCATGCAGTAGACTGTAGACGTTGTTGATGGGTCTCCCTCACCATTAGGTGCACCATATCGCAGCCGACTTCATTGTGGAATTTTGTCGTAAAATACCCCACATAGAAAAGTTAGAGAAAAATATTCTATTTTCTCTCATAAGGACATAACCCACAGCGGTTTTTAATCCCAAATTGTCGTTGGTATTTTTTTTTTCGTTGCTGCTGTTAACAAACCCGACTTGTGGCAGATGAACAATGGAAAATTTATTGTCAGTTGACAGCTGAGGAAAGCTGCATGACGACAAACCATACGAGTACCTACCTATACCCTACAGCTGGGGAGTTGTATAGGTGCGGTTGTTTTTCACAGTAACAACCGCCGAATGTGTACCAAGTTGACCTTAAAACTTATGGAACCACGGGTTGTCTTCAAAGGTGGTGACAGTGGCGGTGTGGCTGGCCCTAACAAAACGGAATTTAATATAGGTCGACTCTTCAATTGGAAGGGGTGTAGGAAACGCTGCACTCATGTGCAGAAGAAAATTATAGGAACACCTCGGTTGAGAAGCGCTGCATCTTTCGCAAACGCTTACGTGTAAACGCACCCGCACTACCAGTGGCAGCCATATTTTTTCGTCCACTTTTCGCCTAGTTTATGGTTTTTTTCTTTAACACCCTATGCTCGGTTGAATCTAATTCAAACCTCTATCTTTATCTACATATAACACGTAGAAAAATCGCCCCTGTGCTTTAACATCGTTTTCAGATTTTTCTGAACATACCATTCGTCACAATATCGTTTTGAAAATTTACGCCATAGTCGAGCGCATAAGTGCGAGCGAGACGACAACACCACCCCACACGAAAAACTCTTAGATGTAAACCACGTACAGCGTTGGTTCGCTGGGATTTTTAGTCAGTCAGTATCGAGAGTCAGGTTCGGTTGGTTGGTAGGGCACTAGCGCATGGTCGCATTTTTTTTTTCGGCATTTTGCCACGTTTTCATTGTTCGCGCATCCTAAGTAGGCGGCCATTGTGTCGACCGAAAAAAAAAAAAACTAAATCGCAAATTAGAAGTTAAATATCGCGATTGTGATTCGCCGGCGAGGGAATTTTGAGTTCGGTGAAGCCGATCAAATACCCGCAAATCGTTTCGCGCATTGTTTTAAGAAAAGCGAATAAAAAAGAAAAAAAAAAAACCCACGATATATATATATATCGCGAGGAAAAACTTCTCGACCGCGTGTGTTGAACCATACCTCGTGGATACATAAAACCACCCCCACAAAAAGGGGAAGAAACAAAGTGTATTAAAAGTAGTATTGGCCCAGTTGGATAGGCTATAGCGTTAGAGAGTGGTCGTGTCGATTGACCCAGTTTAGTCTTGTCGTCGTTTATACATGGTAAAGTAAAGCTAAATAACGTAAGGTTAGGTTCGGACCGGTGCGCCAGTGATTTAGTCGTTAGCATTTGTGACACTCTGTGAGGAATCTCACCAATGAGAAAGTGAGCGTATAAGCTTCGTCGTGGAAGCATCAACTTGATTTTCTTTTAATATACACGCGGACGCAATAACGAGTCACGTCCCACAACGCTGCATTACGCGAGTAGATAGGCCACGGGTACATGCTCTGGTCTCGACGTCTAACATCGAAGGGTTATTGTTTTTCGTTAATTTTGTTCTGGCTGTAAATGATAACGTAAGCGAGCGGCAACAGTAAAATTTGTATGTCCGCACTTGTACTGACTTGTGTTGTAACGTCCACCCCCTTAATTAAGTACTAGTTTTAAGATCTTTTGGTTTCGAATAAAAATAAGCTTGTGAACTTCACGAAGAAGAACAATCATGTGTGTTCATTGGCTTTGGAATTTAGTTTAGGTTTCGGAAGCAGCCGCCAGATGTGCGGATAAGGAAGTATTGAAGGGAATGTCGGCCATGGGGGCGAACACGATCCGAGGTGGTTTTACGCAGTTCGGTTCATGGTTGTAGTTTAGTAGTTAGTAGGATATTCGAACGCTAGGGGTCGTCGTTCATTAGGAGCGTGACGACGACCATGGTAGCTTGGCCTTGGTGCTAAGTAGGGGTGGGTCAGCTCAGGGGAAGATTACTTCCACCTATTTCTTCCCCCACTTTCTTCTTTTTCACTGTGGATGTAAATATTTCAACGGATCGCACTACTCGGGCCTCGCAATCTTTATTGTTAGGGATAGTGGTTTAATCCGGTCGTGTCCAACATCTTCTACGATCTATCTTTTTGAATTAACAGGCATGTAAAACTAGAGGTAACCCCAGTCCAGGGCCTGCAACAAGATCCCCACCCACCGAGGGCTAGCGCGGGAGGAAGTGGTCATGCCTGGTTGCAGGAGGCTTGGACAACCCCATCCGTCATGCTGCCCGGACTGCCGTAGGGGTCCTGTGACCTTGCGGTATATGGGTAGTTTAAGTGATGGATGGGGTATGGTTCGCGTAGCGGGGCGTAGGAATTTCGACTTTCCTTTTTGTTCTTGTTTGGTTGTTGGTCAACTCAGTTGCGCGTAGGTATAGGTTAATACTTGCCTGCGTGTTTGCTGACATGGCAGAAGGAGTCGCTTGCGTTCCGTAACGTGAACGTACGTTACAGGTGGCGCCCAACGTGGGGCCCGAAGTAGTGATATGATTCAGAAGTATTTACAAAAAAAATTTACACAAAAAATTTTGTTTTTCACCATTTTCGACTTTACTCTTTTTCGTTCACGTAACCGGTGTTTGGGTGTATTTTCATCCCCATTCATGTCTGTTGTACGCTGAAGTCTGAGATCTAGTTTTGCGGAAATAGGTGTAGGAGTTTGTAATCCTTTAGTGTTCTTTAAGTCCCTTGTCCGGTAGATGGGTAGACTTCGTTCCCCATTTACGTCCGTTGCTCGGGCTCATAAGTTCTTCACATTTCCATCTTCAGCATTTGAGCCTTCGAGTTCATGTCCGGTAAGTGGGTGAAGTTGTTCCTCACTTACGTCCGTTGCTTGCACTCAGGGCTGGTGTGTAGTTCGCTTTTCTTTGGTAAGTTAGTTCTGTTAAGTCCGGTATTTGGATCGACCTTTGTCTCCATTTACGTCCGTTGCTTCAGGCTGTCTTCACCATGTTCCATAGCAAAGCACAGAAATTTAGCAACTCTAAGGTCACTTGCGATTCTGCAGTGATTGTAAAGCATTAATCCATCTAGAAGCGTTGTCGCTTCAGTAGCCACAGTGGAATAGAAAGTGTGAATCTATCCTCGTTGTTCTCGTGTTTGTCCTCTATGTGTTCGACATTCCTTCAGGCTGATGTTAAGTTTAGTTTTGGTTTAGTTTTGATTTAGTTTTGAGAAAGCTTAGTTTGAGGAAGTTTAGTATGGAGAAAGTTTTGAGAAAGTTTAGTATCGAGATAGTTTGAGTTAAGTTTAGAGACAGTGTAGTTTGAGAAGTTTCGTTTTGAAGTGTAGTCATTGAACGTACTCCAACGTTTAGATTTGAGTAAGATTTAGTCGGAAGTTCAGTGCTAGCGATTGCTAAGCCAGCCTTCCACACATTCACTTTAGTTTTAGTATTGAGTTTAGTCATATATTACCCTATACGACTCAGCAGTATAGCAATAGTATATCTAGTGTTACATTAGGTTAGAAGTCCCTGAATTCGTGTAGAATTCACCATCTTTATTTTTTTTTGGTATTTTTATTATTATTGTTTTCAAGTCAGCTGTGTGGTAAAAATGTCCAATCTCGGCCAAAGTAGTCGAAGGGAAGTTCAGAGTGATTACACACTGCGCAGTGGGCGCAAGCACACCCCGGCCACCACGGAAGAACCGACTCTTCTTCCGAACATGGTTGGAACCAGCGAAGAGGCTGACCGAACAACAGTCACGGGAAATCCCCAAGATAACCAATCAGTCACGAACCCTTCTGTACCTCGAACAGCACCGGGAACGCAGGACGCTAACGAAAGCGCACAATTCGAACAATATGTTCAGGATGTCGTAACGGCAACCGTCGGTCTCAATCGGACAGACGAGCGTCGGTTCATGCGAGAAGAGCTCGACCGAAGTCGTGTTGCTCTCCAACGCGAACTCGCTTCGTTGGTTCAGTCAGCCGTATCAGCTGCTATGCGACCTCCAGCTTCCGCAGCGAACAACGATCACCAAGAACCTAACGCAGATCGTAACTCCCAACCTGCTCACGCAGAATACGACGTAAATCGGCGACCCGAGGTAGCTCCACTTCAGGCGAGTGAGCCCCCGAATATTCCCCCGACAGGTAATCCTGTGGTATACCCCGTGAACATGCCACGAAGTAGCAACGTGGAAAACTTTTTAGAGCAAATTAGCAGAATGAATCTGTGCGGACCAACTCCATCTCCGGAACCGCCGGCTCAGACGTCTTCACCCTCGTCTTCCTTCAACCGATTTCCCAACTATCACAAGTGGGGAATCAGGTTCGATAACACCCATATGTCCGTGGATGATTTCCTCTTTCGGCTTGGAAGATTAAAGGAATCCCATAACGTGACTTGGTGTGACGTCGTCGCCAATTTCCATCATTTTGTCGCTGGTCAAGTTGAGACATGGTATTGGATGTACCTTAAGAGTAATCCCGGCGTGAATTGGTCCACACTTCGTCTCGCCTTGATAGAACAGTATCGCAGCTTGGAGACTGACTTCGAATTATCGCGAAGAATGTCCGATCGGAGGCAGGGTTTGTACGAACCGTTCGACGCGTTTTTCACTGACCTTATGCGCCTCAACGCAAAACTGCGAGTCCCTAAGTCTAATCGTGAGATAATTGAATTTCTGAAACAGAACGCCAACCGTAGGATAGGAGAACACCTCATAACTTTCAGCACACACAACATCCCTGAAATGGTTCATGTGTGTCGTACGATTGAGAAGTTCGTAAAGGAACACGATCCACCGCGGCAGCGGATACCTCAAACGTATTTGCCCCGTCGGAATATCAGTGAAGTAGAACAGGTCGAGGAAGGTTACGATACACCCGTCTCTTCCGCACAACTTGAGGAAGTTGCTTTCCGGCGAAGGAGCCCTAGTGTTCTGAAATGCTGGAACTGCAAGGAACTCGGTCACACATTCTTCGATTGTGCCATTCCTCAAAGAGCTCTGTTCTGTTACAAATGCGGTTGTGAGAACACGACGACACCTCGTTGTCCTACATGCGCGGGAAACGCCCAACCGAGCAATCCGCCGACCGGGGAGATTCGCTCGAGGGATGTCAACCCGGCAAACCTCTCAGCCTAAATCCAAACCCACCAACCATTCTAAAGCGTCCGGAAGCCCATAGGGTTGAAGGAGCCGCTAGCACACCCTCAACAGCCAAGAAACCCAGTGAGCCCAAGTTGACCTTCCACCAACGTCTAACGTATTACCGTCAAGCGAGAGAACGTATCTTCGGATCACCAATCCTGTCTCCGAAAATAGCTAAAGTCAGGAAACGCTTTGCGGGAAAGAAACGGCAATACCGCGCAATCGCGGCAACAACTTTGCTAGGATCCTCAGGGGACCCAAGACCTTTTGTCACGGTCAAACTTTTCGACCGAGAGTGGCTAGGCTTGTTGGACAGCGGTGCGTGCATTAGTTGTATAGGAGCAGGAGGCATTTCGTTCTTGCAGAACAACGGAATCCCTCTCAGAAAGTTTTCGTCAGCTGTTACCACTGCAGACGGAACCAAACAAGACATCATCGGCGTGGTAAACACCCAAATACACTTTAGAAACCAGATTGAGGATATCACCCTCTATGTTGTTCCTTCGTTAACCAAAGATTTGTACCTTGGAGTCGATTTTTGGAAGTTATTTCAGATAGCACCCAATGTAATCTCGGAAGTGTCTCCATTTCCCTCGAGAGGTGAACTTCCATCCATTATGATTGAACACGCAAGCGACTACCGCTTGTTAAGGAAGCTAGGTGGTCTGAATAATTCTGAAGTAGACATCCTGCCGGAAGCTGCGAGGATGAACATTCTGCATTCTTATATTAAGCAATCTCTAGAGAAAGCACACCTCGGGCATGAACGTGCCTATAACACCCGTAGTTCATCGGTGAAATACAAGGTGGGCGACGTTGTGTACCGGCGTAATTTCGTGCTTAGCAATGCCTCGAAGTCTCGAAACGCAAAGCTTTGTCCGAAGTTTATACGGGCAAAAGTCCGCAAGGTTATCGGAAGTAACTTATACGAGTTAGTCGATGCAACCGGACATAGTCTAGGTGTAACCCACAGCAAAGATCTTCGTCGGTAAGACATAGCCGTAGGATATTTTTGAATGATAGTTACAGGAAGGTAGGTGAGACGTTACGAATTCCCAGTAGGATAGTGAAGTAGTAAGGAAACAGATGACCGCTCAGAGTCGGTAGAACATGAGGTTCTTGTGTCTCGGGCGTGGGTCGTTTGGTAGGATTTAGCAGGTTTCATTTTCTTGACCTTTTGCAGTCGCAAGTCTCTGAAAATGTCAAGTTGTGTAGGAAACGCTGCACTCATGTGCAGAAGAAAATTATAGGAACACCTCGGTTGAGAAGCGCTGCATCTTTCGCAAACGCTTACGTGTAAACGCACCCGCACTACCAGTGGCAGCCATATTTTTTCGTCCACTTTTCGCCTAGTTTATGGTTTTTTTCTTTAACACCCTATGCTCGGTTGAATCTAATTCAAACCTCTATCTTTATCTACATATAACACGTAGAAAAATCGCCCCTGTGCTTTAACATCGTTTTCAGATTTTTCTGAACATACCATTCGTCACAATATCGTTTTGAAAATTTACGCCATAGTCGAGCGCATAAGTGCGAGCGAGACGACAACACCACCCCACACGAAAAACTCTTAGATGTAAACCACGTACAGCGTTGGTTCGCTGGGATTTTTAGTCAGTCAGTATCGAGAGTCAGGTTCGGTTGGTTGGTAGGGCACTAGCGCATGGTCGCATTTTTTTTTTCGGCATTTTGCCACGTTTTCATTGTTCGCGCATCCTAAGTAGGCGGCCATTGTGTCGACCGAAAAAAAAAAAAACTAAATCGCAAATTAGAAGTTAAATATCGCGATTGTGATTCGCCGGCGAGGGAATTTTGAGTTCGGTGAAGCCGATCAAATACCCGCAAATCGTTTCGCGCATTGTTTTAAGAAAAGCGAATAAAAAAGAAAAAAAAAAAACCCACGATATATATATATATCGCGAGGAAAAACTTCTCGACCGCGTGTGTTGAACCATACCTCGTGGATACATAAAACCACCCCCACAAAAAGGGGAAGAAACAAAGTGTATTAAAAGTAGTATTGGCCCAGTTGGATAGGCTATAGCGTTAGAGAGTGGTCGTGTCGATTGACCCAGTTTAGTCTTGTCGTCGTTTATACATGGTAAAGTAAAGCTAAATAACGTAAGGTTAGGTTCGGACCGGTGCGCCAGTGATTTAGTCGTTAGCATTTGTGACACTCTGTGAGGAATCTCACCAATGAGAAAGTGAGCGTATAAGCTTCGTCGTGGAAGCATCAACTTGATTTTCTTTTAATATACACGCGGACGCAATAACGAGTCACGTCCCACAACGCTGCATTACGCGAGTAGATAGGCCACGGGTACATGCTCTGGTCTCGACGTCTAACATCGAAGGGTTATTGTTTTTCGTTAATTTTGTTCTGGCTGTAAATGATAACGTAAGCGAGCGGCAACAGTAAAATTTGTATGTCCGCACTTGTACTGACTTGTGTTGTAACGTCCACCCCCTTAATTAAGTACTAGTTTTAAGATCTTTTGGTTTCGAATAAAAATAAGCTTGTGAACTTCACGAAGAAGAACAATCATGTGTGTTCATTGGCTTTGGAATTTAGTTTAGGTTTCGGAAGCAGCCGCCAGATGTGCGGATAAGGAAGTATTGAAGGGAATGTCGGCCATGGGGGCGAACACGATCCGAGGTGGTTTTACGCAGTTCGGTTCATGGTTGTAGTTTAGTAGTTAGTAGGATATTCGAACGCTAGGGGTCGTCGTTCATTAGGAGCGTGACGACGACCATGGTAGCTTGGCCTTGGTGCTAAGTAGGGGTGGGTCAGCTCAGGGGAAGATTACTTCCACCTATTTCTTCCCCCACTTTCTTCTTTTTCACTGTGGATGTAAATATTTCAACGGATCGCACTACTCGGGCCTCGCAATCTTTATTGTTAGGGATAGTGGTTTAATCCGGTCGTGTCCAACATCTTCTACGATCTATCTTTTTGAATTAACAGGCATGTAAAACTAGAGGTAACCCCAGTCCAGGGCCTGCAACAAGATCCCCACCCACCGAGGGCTAGCGCGGGAGGAAGTGGTCATGCCTGGTTGCAGGAGGCTTGGACAACCCCATCCGTCATGCTGCCCGGACTGCCGTAGGGGTCCTGTGACCTTGCGGTATATGGGTAGTTTAAGTGATGGATGGGGTATGGTTCGCGTAGCGGGGCGTAGGAATTTCGACTTTCCTTTTTGTTCTTGTTTGGTTGTTGGTCAACTCAGTTGCGCGTAGGTATAGGTTAATACTTGCCTGCGTGTTTGCTGACATGGCAGAAGGAGTCGCTTGCGTTCCGTAACGTGAACGTACGTTACAGGGGTTGCAGTCATGTTGAACTTGTCATTCAGTTAGTGCGGTAATAAAAATTGATTGCCACCAAAGGAGCCTGCTTCCATCTGCTATTGTGGGTTGTTCCTTCAATTTTTTTGTGAATGAGACACGGGAAAGAATTCAATTATGGATACAAATGGACCCATGTATGGGTTGAAAGACAGAAAGCGAAAAATTGAATTGTTAAAAAAAAGAGACCAAACGATGTCAATGACAATGTGTCTTTGAGTTTGAAGGGAAATTCAATTTGCGAATTGCTTCCTTGCAAACAAACAATTGCAGGTTAGCAAAGATCGAACCGAATCGTTTGCGTTTTGTTGCGGACTGACATGGTCAGTCGAATGTTCTCCCAGAGGTGTCAGTTATCGTCTGCAGTTACATGGTAGCCTTTTGTAACTTCTTCTTCTTCTTCTCGTACATTCAATTAACTTTGGGGGATATTTGATCAATGTTGTCAGTCTTGTTCCAATCATGGTGTTCCAATTAGTAAGGGTTGACCTTGTTGAATGAGGGATGTTGTCAGGTATCTAAGTACTAATGGAATGGAGACTGTCGTTGGCATATGTTCTTATTCAGGTTTTCGCTATGGCTATTAAAGCGCAAGGACTGAAAGTTGCATCGGTAAAGGTTGTGGTTCCAGAAATTTCAGACTATTATCGCAAAAACGAGAAAGTTCTTTTTGAATACTAAAAGAGTTTTCTGCTCATTTAAAATCATATATTTTATGAGCAACCATATACACAAGAATAAGAATGCAATCATCCAAAGTCGAAAGTGGCAATGAGATTGATCACACCCCTCAAAAATAAGTCAGTTTCAACTAAGTTTGTCATCTAAACAATTCAACAGAAGAGCTACCCGCTCTGAAGAGGAAAGTATGGCGCAGAATGATTGAGGAATGTAGCCAAATAAAGACGGAATGGACCCATAAATTTATACGACGACACTCAGGCGTGCTATAGGCTGTTGAACGCATTGATATACTTATAATGGACTCAGCTTTGTTATATCGTGGGATTTTTAGGAATCTAACAAAAAACATTCCAACTATAAGTTTTAGCAGAAATTTCATCAAAACACCTACATTTTACCACAAAAAAGTGCCCATAAAAAACACCAAAAATAACCTTAATAATGTTAACAATCTGCGGTTTTAATACTAAAGGGTTTATTTAATATTAATTTTGTCTGTGTAATACAAATTTTATTTTAAATATTCGAATTTTTCGCAAAAAGGTATCGAGGGATTTTTAAAGGAATTTGTACTGTGAAATGGGAAAAATCACTACGCATAGTGAGTTAAATGAAGAGAGAGTCCTATAATCTATAAAGCACTGAATGGACTGCTAGTGAAATGTCAGTTACATACAAGCTCTGCCCAAAAAATTACGCCAACATAAAAAGCGCTATTGGTACAAAGCGAATAATAATAATATAAGTGTTACAAAATGCCAACCATTTTAGATTTTTTCTCTATAAAATGCTAGCGACACGCGACACCTATTGGGTGTTAGCAAATTTGCCAATTAAAAGGGTTGACACTTTAATTTTTGCGGAATTCTTGACAGTAGATGTCGAAACGAACATGTTGTAGTTCAAGTTGTTAATAATAATAGATGGAACCATTCGAATAAGAAATCGTATTTACATGCATAAATTTAAAAATGTTCTTATATTGATTACCAATTGTTTTTAACTTTCTCCATTACGTAGTATAAGAGACAGATATTGTTTTCGTAAAAAATTTCGAACTCGAGATTTTAATCAATTCTGATATTACGATGATAGAGGAACACAAAAATGTGGGTCGCAAAATTCTGGCCGGTCTGTCTGTCCGTCTGTCTGTCTGTCCGTCCTTCCACAAGCCTACAGCCTAAACGGCTGCGCTGATTTCGTCCAAACTTCAGATTTGGAGTTTGTTGGCTTACACTTCGGGGGCGTTTTTCTTTTTGCAAGGTAACCTCAATATTTATGGTACTTCCCATACACGACTTTCGTACCAGTTTGATCGAAAACGGCTCAAACGATTTCAACCAAAATTGATATTTAAGCTCAAGTAGGTGAGGTTACCATGACTGCGTACCCAGTTTTTGGCTAAAAATTCGAACAACGGTACTTTTGAAATTTCGACATAGTATCTCGAAAACGGTCTATACGATTGTAACAAAAATTAATTTCTGAGATAATATGGTCATTATTCATTAATAACTTAATAGCAAACAAAGTTTTTCTCTATATTATCGTACAATGGATTTTTGAAAAAAGTAATTTTTTTAAAATTTTTTTTTTTTTTTCAGTTTAGCGGAAAACGGCGATAACGATTTTGACCAAAATGCAAACTTAAATTCAAATGGATGTTTTCAAAACTATTGTGTCATCAATTTTCGATTTGCTGAAGACTCTGAAAGTCAGTCAGACTCGCATTAAACGAGAAAGTTTCTCTCTGGGTCGTGCACTTTATTTTTTTTATTTTTCAATTTTTTTTTTTTTTTTTTAATATTGAATATTGAAACCAATCAAATTTTCAGATGACATTGTGGATAGATACTTACATAACTCTGTAAGACTAGAGACTACAAATCATCTGAACGATCGAAAACTGCAGGAAGGGATGGAATTCCCTCCAAGTTTTACAAATAGGACGAAATGCACTCTTTTGTTGTCAATGTATAGGTATTTTAAAACAGTTTTATAATAATTGTTTCCAGTATGTTCCGATCTGAACTAAGAACGCTAGCGCAAGTGTTGGAAACAACGCAAAGTTGGCTTTTTTTTAGCCTCTAGGCCTAGCCAGTCCATATTAATAAGTCTATGATTTAACCAATAAGGATAAATGGGACCTTGTAGATTAATTTGTAGATATCAATTTTCAACTAATTACATTTTGCTTTCTAGCAAAATCATTCTGAAAAAATTTGGTTTGGCTATTCGCCCGTGATTTTGGAACTGACGGACTTTTGTCATTCTGGAGGGTAGAGTAGTATTGTATGCATCAAACTAAGAAAAACGATTTTCCGACACCTCTTACCGGTATTTTTCTTCAAATAAAACTGATATAGTCCCCAATTAGTCATTTGTGTTCTCCAAACATGTTCTGAAACAGTTCCCATCAGACGATTCTACATTAGGTCCTAAAGGTTAGTGACTATGTCTTACTTTAAGATTTACGTACCGGTACTGCTGGCTATAAACGATGTCAGACATTCACGCTTTATTAAGCTGGTTCAACATTCATCTCCTCGATTTCCAGCTCGGTAACCCCTTTGACTAAACACTTGCAATTCACACTAAAGTATATGGAACTGCAAAGACTGAATCTTTTAAGGTATAATGCGAATATAAACTGTAATGTCTTATGACTTACTTAGCCAAAACTATACTCAATTTATTTCCTCTATTGAAAATAGCTCCGCTGAAGAGAAATACTTTGGCTTCTTCGCTCCCCTGGTGAGAAATACTTCGACTTCTTCTTCTTCTTGTGGTTTTTCGACTTCCAAGAAAATTTTGCTGACGATTTACGCAGATATCGAAAATATTTTGAAATTATGACAAGTCAGTAAATTAAATACCAATTAGATGAATTGAAATTTATTTGCAGCTGCTACAGTTTGAATTGTCAATGTGCTATATTTAAAATTTTATTCTGATTTTCATGGGCAAATTTTTTGCTCCCGCTATGATAGTTTCAGGTGAACAAAAGGAAAGGGCCCCCAAGTCCAAGGTGCCTCTTCAGTTGAATACTTTGCTTGAAGTTACCGGAATTTTATTAGTGTTACTTGGCACTGACACTTGGGCACTGCACCAAAGATGACGTCTCCCGCTAAGAAGTGCCCTTCTCGGGTGGGCCTCAAGACTCTTCGGGGTGGACTATTTGTATGTATATACTATATGTCTTAGCCATAAGCAATTACACAAGCTCGATGAGACTCGCGACCAAATTAAACAGGATGAAGTCTGTTACCCATATACCTACAGATTGGTTTTAACATCATTAGGTGAGCATAAGCCTTTTCTTTTAAGATGCTCCAAAGGATCATTTTGGACATAAAATCTGTCAAGCCCAACTATACATGTGTTTGTTGAATGTGCCTCAACACTCTGTTAAGTGAAATTTAACAAAAAAAAAGGCAATTGAAGGCCACAACCCAAACAGCTTAGCTTAGTGAGTAAACGAAGTCGCACGGTTGCAATATTTGAACTCACGCTCTACTTGACATTTCGAGACAAGTAATAGTTGCTGTAATTGCTCGAAGCTCAAAAAACACGCCCAATATATTTTTGTTCTTTTAAAGATAAGCAAAATGTTTGCTAAAACAATTAATGAAGTTAGTTTCGATTAATTTAATTATTCGATTAAGCCCATGTGGAACTACGTTTCAAGAAAAGTGTTTAAACAAAATGCATAGAGAAGCGTTGAAACTCTGAAAATGTTGTTACTCTGCCGAAAGGACTCCAAACTTCTGCACGGAAACACCTCCGGAATTCCATGAATCGGCACGGCTCTGTAATAATTTTTCGACAAGGACTGATATAGGAACTCCCACTAATGGACAAATTGTGTCATTTTAGCACAACAGAGCAGCAATGTCGACCGCAAAGGAATCATAACAATTAAACTTTGTGAATTCCTACCCGGAGGCACATTTGCATAGTACCACAAATTGCAGCAATTTAAGTGCAGACCTTCTACCTAGCCACAAGCTGTTACATCTTAGGTACAACAGAGTGTATTTCAGAGAAGAAGAGAAAAATCCCGCAAACAATATCCCCCATATCGATTCCCATTCATTTGATCTATAAGCCAACTCACGCCGGGCAAAGCAGGCACACATGTTCCACAAGTAACAAACCGGTCTAATGTCGACCATGCTGCATCTGAAATGCAAAACAAAATCAAAGCAGGCAATTGAAATTCCTTTTGAATTCCAACTGTCTACGAATTGAGAATTGAGAGCGTCCTTTTCCTTTCTGCTATTGTGCTTCCATCTTCCGATGGCATTTCGTTCTGGAAAATTGCAATTTTCTTTCCAACTGGCCTTATATCGATTTAAAAAGTTAAAAAAGGACCTATACCAAGGCAATGCCTTCATTTTTGTTCTCAGCATGTGTCATCTATCCCTTCAACGGTCGTATCTCGTATAATATCCTTAAGGAATTTCAAATTAAATTCCATTTAAATGGCCATGTTTTTGTTTCAGCTCGCTGGGCATCAGTCACATTTGATGAATTACTAATAATAAGACTGCGCGAGGACTATCTGCTACTGCTGATGGTGGGCAGGGTCCTTTCTTTTGTTCTCCGTGCATTTAAATATCGTTGATTGAATCTGTAGAGTGGATGAAAATAGACTCCTTTCGAATCGGAAGGGGGATATATGGGATCTCATTTCAAATAGAGAAAAAAAAAAAAAAAACAAATTGAAATGCAGTTTGAAAAATGATCATAAATTACAGAAGGACCTAATTTTGGGGACGGCCTCCTCCCTGTATACCCGCCACTATTTCTCCAAAAGTGTTGGGAATTATTTCTTGTCAACTCAATTGGACTGGAAGGACTTTTCCGTTGTGTGCAGAATTGCCCACGGGAGAGATTTTAGTTTTGATGGAGATTTATGATTTCGAAAATTGAGTTCGTTGCAATGGAACCAAGTAATTCGGTATTAGGCTCACATGGACACAGTTTTCGGGGTAAACCGCTGGGGTATTCACTATGGACATAGCTGAATAGTGAATGGTATATAGGACGATGTGCTTCTGCGGGTTTGACCTAATAGAGCACTGCAAATGCAATTTTGGGGGCAACAATAAAATTGGATGTCTACTCGAAATAGCTGCAGTGTTGTTAAATAAATCTGTTGTGGCTTAGATGTATATCGGGGGACTGGAAATTTTATTGCAGGTTCACATTTGGAATTGCTCGGAATACGGAAGATAATGGAGTTCTCTTCGATCATATTTCGAGACTATACCTACTCAGTGGAGCATACGTTTGGACATTTGTAAGAAGCAAATTAGGCCTCCTTGGAAATGAAAATGACACCTAGGTGTGTATATGGTTTCATGTTGTTCTAGGGAAGCCGTGCGAACATGGACCCATATAGAAAATTGTCTCAGATGGATTATTATATCGCATTACCTACACAACTTGACCACTTAATTTTCCATCGGTTTTGCTATTTTCGAGACCACATAGAGAAGACTGCAAACCATTCATCGGATTCAAAGTCCATGTTTCTAGTTCAAGGAAGGTGAAATTCGAGCTAAGAGGTTTACGGAATACACATTTCGTACTGTGTGTCTGATTGAAAGTTGAACTCCTCAAATGCATTTCGTAAATAGTAGCCAAGGTGCATAATACTCGTATGTCTGAGATTGTTTCTTAATAGGTACCACTGGTGGCCATAAAGCAAAATTAAGGGGTTGCCATCGTGGAGACATTTTGGTAAATAGAATATTTTTATACACGTACTGCAGTGAACTGGACGACTGCGAAGTTTGAACTTTAATCCCAGCTCTCACGATCGTTTGTGATGCTCTGGAAAGTATGCAATGGATACCGTATAATGCTGTTGTTCGTTGTTCTTCTCCAAGACTTCCAGTTGCTTCAATAATTGTATGTATAATTTGTGGAAATGTTTTTTTTTTCAATTATTATAACCACTAGCTTATCTGTCCGTCTTTGGCCGAACTTTAATTTTCGTATAAGGACCCATCTACATTTTCGAAATTGATAGGTTCCCACATCGAATTTTACGTTTTACAAGGAGGAGCCACGCCCCTTCATCAATCCGGCTGCTATAATATTAAGTCCAAATTTTACAACATTATCTACATTATATTTTTCACTGGAAGATTCACTCCCCTTTGACCGATTTTTTTTTTCACAGTTCGCATATGCTGATGAAGTAGGAAAGACGGCGTTCCCGACCAATCTAGTCTTGCGTTCAAGTTACTTCTAGTACAGCCCAATCTATAGTCGACTCAAGCTAACTAGTTTTTTAAATATGCATGTCTTAGAAATGGTTGTGACACTCCCTAGAAATGTAGGTATACTTCTGAAGTTATTCAGCTAAATTTTAGTCAATACTTTTAACAAGTGTTCCATATGAGGAAATTCTCCAAAACTAGCTATCGATAGCTCAATAGGACACAACGTTTTCCTAAAATGAACCAACACACTTAAAAACAGTTAACGCTATTGTTAAAACAATATTGGTACATACTACTACGTTTCCATCAATCATTTCTGTTCATAATCTCCTCGAGCCGACTACACTCATAATTTTGTGCACACATAATCTACAGACCATCCTTGGAAAACGGGGAAAAAATCCACATAAACATAAACATGAACAACAAACAATAAATCATAGAATGCATTCGGCCCGACGTTAACCACTGTACGATTTGTATTGTCTATGTGTTTGTCTACCCGATGATATCGATCGATTTACTGTTTCTACTAAATGCCTATACTGCTGTTTTATTTGTTATAACAACATTGTTAGCACGCACATGTGCCCAAGTGTTGCCATTGCGACAATAGGGTAAAGTCGGGTCATATGACCAACATATTGTGTTTTCGTTACAACTCAAAAAATAAAACATATTTTAACTAAAGTCTCCAACTTTTCTCTCCAAACATCAGCTATGGTCCTACCTAAATTTTGACGTAGAGAACGCTGTGGATAAATGTCAAAAGAACTTACTTCAAAAATTAAAATTTTTCTTATTTAAACCATTTTCGATTTTAAGTATACCCCTCGTCGATGTATTTATTAAAAACAAAAATCATCCTTGCCTACTTCCACCGTTCGTCGCAACACAAAAATACAGCAGAACACATAGATCTGTCAAAATTTAGCTTGAGCAAATGTGCCGTCCCATTAAATGGGCACGCTAAATTTTGACAGATACACGATCTACATTCTAAAACAAAAGCTTGATTTTTTAGCTCGAGCAGCGTACCACTTACCTAAATAGGTTGGTTCGCTTAAAATTAGCTCAGAGAGAAATTCGAGAGAATTTTGTATGCAGCATACTAAGCTCAAAACACAAAAATTAACTCTTTGTTTAGTTGAAAACAAAAACTAGGAACATAAATATAAAATTCATAGTTCATTTTTTAAAAAAGTAGAATCTCTTAATTCTTAGAGTTTTTCTTCCCAAACCTGTTAGAAGTATTTAAAAAGATGAGCACGAGTCTTGCGACCATTCATCTGTTTTGGGATTACAGAAAAATGTGGCACACATAGAAACCTTAGAGGTGCCATATCACGATAAACATGACCAAATGCGTACGCGCAATATAACTATAAATGGAAACTAAATGATATTTGTATGTCCTTGTTTTAAAATAAAATCGTCAAGTAGGAAATATTGAGAGGGTTCCATTCTTCCATTGTGCCATATGACCCGACTTTACCCTACGTATTTGACATTTGTATCACAAAACCAGAGCAAAAATAATACACAGCTCGCCTCCCCCACTTTTGCACCCACGTCCACGCCACAAGTCAGTCCGGGACGGCATACGGGCAGCGCATAGGGTGTAGTCGTATAGTACCACGTAACAACTTGTGAGCATGAAAAAGCCAATCGCATGTAGGCTGCTTGTGTGTGCATACGTTTCGTGTTCAATTTGTTGATTGTTTTGATGGGTGGACAGCGGGGCGGCATATACGCAAAAGAGAAAGAGCTATTTAATTAAATCCGATAGTTGATTGAGAGTCCATGGGCAGGCCCGGATGCGTTAATTATAAAGCCTACCTTAATATAGGTAGGTACTCGGAATTATTATTTATTGCTCAGAGTTTTTTTTAAGGAAATATTTTTTAAAAAAAAATTTAATGTGGATGAGAATGAACCTGTGGAACTTTACGAGTAATAATGAGTGAAAAGTCGATTAATAATAAGTTAGTACGCGCAATAGTCTCCGGTAGGGGCATGCTGTATTTAAATCCACCCTTTTAGTGAATTTCCACCTTTCACGTAGGTATTCCAAGTGCATTCGTGTGCATGATGCGATAGTAAAGTTTTTCGTAGAAAAGTTCTGTGATTTACTCGTAGGTAAGCTCTTGCTGTGAAAAGGGATTTTGTTCTACGAGTGGGAAATTTATTAGCCGGCTAAGCGAATGCAACTGCACTAAGCCTTTAAAACAGATCTACGATTATTTACGAATAATCAGACTCAGATATATGCCTTTGGGGTATTTCAGCGTTGCTTTTCTCCAATTCATCGATTCAGTGGGCGCATTTTAAAATTGTTTGAAAGGCTTCTTCAAAACATTCAAAACGAACAGATTTTTTCATTAATTGAAATATTCAGAAGACGTTTCTCAAGGAAGCTTTCTGTGTACACCGGTCTTATTACTGAGCTTATCTCTTCTTATTTGGCTCAGCGATTTCATTGCTTGCATTACACTCAACAGTATACTTGCTGCGATGGAGGGAAACAACAACCATTAGCAATCTAAATCAGAGGTTCAAATAGAAGCTTCGCTCTTCGCATCAAAAACTATTTATTTTTGGTGCAGCGATATAAGCCCCCGGGAACTAAGTCCACTGAGACACTTAGTTCCCTAGTAGGAAATAAAACTACTTTCGTGAAGTGGACTTAGTTCCCATGTAAGGTGGGAAATAAATTCCGAAAACTCAGAGTGGTTTTATTTCCCTTTTAACGTGAAGTAATTTCTCACTGTCGACTAAGAACAAAGTAAAATAAAAGAGTCAAGTAGGAACTATGTAATTTTGATTAACAAAAAAGAAATAAACTTTTAACTGGTCAGAGTAATATATTTTTATATACCTATATGCATACCAAATTTCATAAACAAAATTAAAAATAAAAACCAAATAAAGATATTCTATCTAAATACGGTACTGAACTGAATTTTTTTAATTTTTAGGCTGATGCTATTCGCACGTCGTTAGTGACACGGCTTAGGGACAACACAACGTAGCCAAATGTCACTTTGACAATGGCTGTATTCACTATCCAATTGAACACAAAATATACAAATACGAACCCACATGAATGGATGAATATTTTTGCGAATATTTGTCTTTTATTTTCTCAAATTTTCTTAAGCTAAAAGTCAATTTCTTTCTCAAAAAAATTGTTTACTTTCACTTTTTCAAATTCCGTGAAGTTAAAAGCAAAATTTTGTACTCGAAATTTTCATATAATTAAGTGTATATTCTTGTGTCCTCTACTCTCAAACCTTGAATTCAGCAAAATAAAAAGTCGTCTCTAAAAACCATTTGCATTTACTTGTAAAACGTGTCTTAGTTCCACAATACCGTGTGCCGATTTTAAAATTCCGTCTGCAATTTCGTTACGTTGTCGTGTCCCTGAGGCGTCGACCTAAGCCGTGTCCCTAGTGAGTACGAATAGCCACTTCGTAATTTTTATTCTGTTTGACAAAATACCTCTTTCGAAATTCAGTTTGCAAGACTCTGAAAATACTCAAATAAAAAATCGTGAGTTTATCCATTCCTAATTTTTGGAAGAAGTAAGTTTTCCCGCTGCCTTATTTCTCTGCACCTTTACATTCTACGAAAATTCACCAAAAGACAGCTAATAACAAATGAAGCAAAAGGTTCATGAATGACTTTTCACGTGCATTTTTACTTTTGAAACATATGAAGGTCGCTGCAAAATTACTCTGAATCTCAGCCGCTGTATTGAAAAGCTTTCTTAGGCCAAAATTAATTGCGGATCAATACGTAGATGGCAATTTCAATTCAGCTCTTTTTAAATTTTCAATAATTTTGCTGAATTAGGTAAAATCTTCTCAGTTGGCTTGTAAATTTTGTCCGTCTTATTGGGACTCGGTAAATTGATTCCCCACGCCATCTTTTAGGAGTCTTTTGCAGCCAATCCCTCGGCGAGCTTGTGGACAATTGATTTCTTTACAATCGGCACATTTAAATATCTGGATGTCTTAAGTCGGCTAGATTGGTCTGTACTACGTTGGAAATAATTGCGGACCAATATCGAACTAATCATATCAGCCGCTTTCGCCTAACGCCTCTATTCCTTTATCTTAAAAATAAATGAATAAATAAATAGTTCTCGCAACAGGTCTGTAGGGACCCTAGGCCTGCCTAAGCTTCTCACAACCTTTCGTTTTGTGTGAGTTTTTTTTTTTATTTTTGGAACGAATGGAAGGGATCTATAATTTTATGCCGATTGAGAAGCTCTTTCAAGACAGTTATACTCTCAGATGTTTGTCAGACGTTCGCGAGAGGAGGCGCAGTGAAAAATCCCTCGGTTGGAATTTGGGTTTTTTTTTTTTGCGGGATTCGAACCTGGGACCCCTCGCTTAGTAGTCCAACACACTAACCACTAAGCCACTGCGCCATTTGTTCAATGTTATAGTCTATATAATTGACCTAATTATCATTTCATCTCTTGATTCACAATCACAATGAGTGTAAGCAACAGCCTGTTAAATATCAGCTCAACAAAATCCAGCCTCACTTCAGCGAAGGTATGAGAAATGTACACCTATATCTACTCGCAGACTTCCCTAAACCCGACCGTTCTTTTCAAGTGGTTCGCATTTCGCATACAAAGCACTAGCACTCACTTTATTCACAGCCATTTCGGGGACACATTCGACATTCCTTATACATCATAACCGTCCTGCACTCTCTATTGAGTGGAAACATGTAAATAATAGATTACACCCAAGCACCATCTAAACATCACGTATATGTGCTATTTATACAGCTCTGCCAATTTGTTTGGCATTTATAGCACACCAGGCAAAAAGTGAAAGCCCGCATATACCATTAGTGACCTTATCGCATATTTTTGCTTGTGTCATAACCCAAAACGTCACACGTCATTAATTCCACAGCTCGTCGTCCTATACTAAATCACAACGACTGTGCGCCAAGCCCGAGCACGGGCATGGTGCCTTAGTGCCCTAGTGACTTGGTGCTGTTGGTGCCTTAGTGGCTCAGTCTCAGTGCATCCTGTTCCACTCATGACATTCCTATTTCCTAATATATAGTGTGCGGACTTTTTGTCAAGGAATTTTTGCATGTCGCGAGCCCATTAAGTCCTCGCGGGTTGTAAATGTTTTCCCATTTGCAGTTTTGTTTCTACCCTCCCGTATATCGTCTTGCGCCCTTACATTTCATTATGACAAATGGCGCTGTCTTGTGACTTGTGTCTTGTGTGTGCCCCATCTACACGTTAAAGCCAGCTGAACCCTGAACGTAATGTCTTGCGGCAGAGAACTCTTGTAAACTCAATTAAATGGAATTGAATTGTACTTCCACAGAGAGGAGTGAGTTGGGTATGCCAAACAAAAAAGGATGCGTCGTCTGTTAAAATATCGAAATAGAAGACAAACTTTAATTGAATAATCAAATCCACTTTAGTGCACACATTGTCTTGTCGGTAATAGATAAATAAACATTCGACAGCGTATCTAGTGGCGGGCGAGAGTGAGCGGTGAGCCGCATAAGCATAACTCCTCTTTGCTCGTTCTGTTTGTTTATTCAATTAGTGCGTGGATCCGTTGCCTTCGTATTCGTATTCGTTTTCGTATGCTCGTTGGGCACTGCCTCGAAATTTGTTTTGTTTATTTGGAGAGCGCACAAAAGGAAAATATTTTCGGGGGAAGCAGAATTTTAAACCGCAACCGAGGTGGAAAGTGAAAAGAGTTATTTTTTTTCAGTTCTCCTGACTTACACGTTTTTCGTGAGCGTGGGCGATTTACGAGTGTTTAATTGTTTTCGAAGTGATGTCTTAGCTCATAATTTCGTTTATTCGAATTTAGATAAACGAATAAATCCAGTGGAATGGGCTTCCAGATATGAGATGGATAACTGAGGCAATAACTCTTTTCTCGATGCCGACTTCATCGCCTTCTGGACTTGATATTATGGGAATATGCGTTTTTGAGGTACAGGTGGGTAATTTTGAACAACAAATTCTTTGGGCATGGTTGTTTCGGAATTATTTGTCGACTAAAGACAGATGCAGCCTAGTGAAGTGAGTAACGATGATTGGCAGGAGGGCAGTTGAGCAACAATTTTATTTAAAGATGGGCACACAAATGAATGTGCTTATGGAACTGGAATCTTTTAGAAGTGGTCAGGGTTGTTTTTCTAAAATCCCTTGGCTCACCGGGGTTACAACTGATTATTAAAAACAGACGCGTAGTAGTAGCACACAATAATTGAAACTAAAAAAAATAAATATTTATTTGAAAACGATCTTTAGGAATAGGTTTGAAGATATGCAGAGACGTTTCTAGAAACCTTGACTTTTTTGTACACTTTTTGGCACATACCGCCATCACCTTCCATGTGTTTATCTCTTCAACGTTTGGGAATTGTCAGTATAGAGACGATCTTGGATCTTTCGCAGAGCTCAGCAGCACACACGGTCTCAAATAGTGGACAATGGATGTCGCCAATCGTAAAAATAAAGGGACGTAGGGATCAATGAAAATTGGTTATAACTGGAACTGGGCCAAGGCGCAAAAGTTGTCTAATAGGCGTGATTGTTTTTAAATAGCGATTTATAGGTTCCTGGCTAAAAAAAAATTGTTATTTGGTGCAACAGGACCATAGGGATCATAGTCCTAGCTTCTCACAATAATTCTTTTTGGGGCGAATGGAAGGGATATACAACTTTATGCCGACTCAAAATGGCTTATTATGAAGCTCTTATATGACAGTTAAACTCTCAAATGTTTGTCAGACGTTCGTGAGGGGTTGCTGACGCATTTTGCTTTCTTATAAGTTTGGAATAGTGTGTAGCCACATCATGCAGCGTTCGACGCTTTCGGACTGCTTAAAAAATATTCATAAAGAAGATCAACCTCGAGCTTAGTTGCTGGGTGCCCAAAGAGTTCGTTCATCAGAAAATTGAGTGATCGGAATGATCATGTGCTTCTGCAAAATACATTTGTTGACATTTGTTCGATCAGCTATTTTGCTGGATATTGCAAAAGGTGGGTTTGTTTCAACAACCCAACGATTGGAAGTTGTTTTCGTGGTGTTTTCGTGGAAAACGAGTTCAAACGACTCGTTTTGAAGACTAAAATGGGAAAACTTCTGTTTTCGATGAAGTTTTGGTGTGTTATGGCGAAAACCTAAGACAATTTCAAATTCCGATTAGTTTCGTTTGGAGTTAATTGTTCTCCATTCTAAATTGGTTCCACTACGATTTTTCTTAGTCTACCAAAAGTCCTGTGAATTTAACATTTTTCGCTACCGGCTTTCCTGATTTTCCACATTTGATATGAGTACTGAGGTACATTCAAGACGTTGCTCAAGTGACATCAGTTCAGTCTGGATTGAAGCTTTAAAAGAAAAGCACTTTATCTTAATGTCAACGGAAATCAAGTTACCCCATACCACATGTATGTATTATTATCTATAAAAAAGGTTAAGTATATCTTAAAGCCTCTCCATATGAGAGAAGAAGACACACACATGCTGGGCATTCCATGTGCAAAAAAGACACAACATTATTAAACATACTGGCAGTTGCATTTTTGTCTTTCTTTTGACATGTGTTATCCCAATTTCAACAATCTGAGACAGAGACCATGAGTTTGGATTTTTCTTTTTGCAGAATTCCTACTTTGTCTTCTCGTTCTCACTCGCGCCGGTGTTTTCCTTCGGCAAACTTAATTTTCTGTGAAAGGAGGAACTTGCTTTCCGCACAACTCAAAGGCCATGGACTGGCACTGGCTGTGAGAATAGCACGTGAGCTGTTATTTTCGTGGTGCTGCTGATGAGATGGTGGTGCAAGTGCTAGTGGTGGTGGTGGCAGCTGGCAGCTCGAAGGGTTAGTTAGCAGTGCATGCATGCACTATCGACCTGGATATAATTCGATGATGGTATTATAGTACAGAAGTCTACTCGCTTGGTATGGTTTAGTGTACGACACAAGTGCCTACCATGTCAATAAGACTATTATAAAATACTTTTAGCTTTTTTTTGTGTTTGTTGTTCTTATCCGTTTTTCTAGGTAATCTTTATAATATAAAACGGGAGTGAGAAGACACGAAGTTTGACTGTTTTTCTTTTTTTCGTCGGATTGCAACGAAAGTTTATATAGTTTATGTGAGTTTGGGTATTGTTTTTCGGTGATCTTCCTCCCGCAGTTACAGGGGAGGACAGTGAAATATTGAAGCGTCATGCTTTGGTTACTTTTCGCAGAGGAGGTAGGTACATTATTTAAAGAAGCATTTTTAAAACATTGATATTGATGAATACCTGGTTTTTGAAAAACATTTGAATCAGACATAAAATCTTTAAGTATTGTCATACTTTGCACCCAGCTGACAAAGCTAGAGGGGGATTGACTCTATTACGACGAATCCTTAAAAAGCTGCTTACCATAAGAATGTCATTCCCTATAAGGTGTTCCCTTTACTCCGGGCTTCAAAACAGCAATTGAAAAGCTGTTCCTAGCTAGACAAAACAAGAGGTTCATTTACCTACTTTAGTCGGTTCTTATAATCCAAAATATAAAAGAAACAGAACCATGCGTTTTTGCTGCTTAGTGTACGAGCGATTGACAGAACGAAAGTGACAGTTTCGATTATGTGAAATTGTGAATTGCTCGCTCTCTTTCTTTTTGGTATTTTGTAAAAAAACTTTCCTCGTGGGTGCTAAAAAATGATTAATTTTAATTTTAAGACGACTTTCTAAATTGATGAAAGGTTGTAAAATAAGTAGTATTTTTTCGGATCGCCATGTAAAAGAATTCTTAGATCGAATACTCTGCTCTTTGCTCATTTCAGTGTTTGAGCTCTCTCTTTATTTTTCCCATGAATCCTAGTAATTTGTTTCCCTTTTCATCCAACTCCAAATTCCCTTAATGTAAATTTCGCCTGAATACGCCTCCTTGGTCTAAATACTGACATAATTTGCTTTAGTAAATGCCGTTCATCCTGCTGTTTGCTTGTATTTTTTGTATCCTTTTAAGACCCTTAATTTTTCGGAAGTCGCCTGAATCGGATGTTATAAAATTGGAGCCAAAGACGTGACAACGCAATAAATAATCAAAAGAAGATTTTCCGCTTTCAGATTGGTCTAAGGATGTTGAAAAATATTTGCCAAAGTGGCCGATTTGCTGGAGATTGGTCATGAATAAATTTGCACACTGGAGACTGGATTCCCTATTCGATAAAGTGTTTAAGCTATTACAATCTTAACGCAGTTGTTTGTTGCCCATAAACTAAAGAAATTCGAAGGACCTCTACCCCCTTTTCGTAGACGTCGACTTTTCAATTTAGTGATGTCACATTCTTTGTTTACTGGTAGACAGGTGTTGAAGCCGACACAAACCATTAGGAATACAAAACGGTCCATGATAACTTGTTAGTTTCAAATTTGTACTTGTTTGTTACTTGTTTTTATTTTTTGATATTAATAAACTTTGTCATTGCGAAAAGAAAACTATTATAATAAAGATTTTGTTTCGAAAATATTAAAAAAAGGATATTCCAGCTTATTACAAAAAATAAACAAAAGGTCAGTTTTGCAGGTATTTTACATTTTACAGTCCGCACTTGCCGAAAGATCTGAGCCATTGAAAAACAACAGGGAAGTCCAAATCCCAGAGTATGCTCCGATTTGATACTCGGTCGATTGCGGTTGAAAGGCCTATTTCTATATACATTGACTGTTGTTTGTTTCTCTTTTTTGGCCGGTGGCTTTGTCCCGGCCGTTGGGGATTGAAAACCTGCAGACGATACAACCACTTGATCACCATCACGGCTTCAGTCCCCGAATTAGTGCAAGTGTCCTCACTGTTTCACTGTTTCAAAGCAACGTATAAGGTGTCCTTAGCAGTAGTCGGTGTCGTTTACTTTGCCAGTTTTCACTGCCACTTCAAAAGCATTTTTAGGTAGGTACCCATCATTTTCGATGTCATTACATTTTTTCCCCATATAGCCATAAATTATGCTTATTCTCAACTCAAATGGCATGTGAATTGCACCGATGACATTTACTGAGGTCCTCCGCCCACTGTAGAGCACTGTAACAAGCGCTGCAGTAAATTACCCTCCGCCTTAGCCCGCCACAAACTGTGCTGTATGCCAAAGCCGCCCTCGGTCGATGTCACGTTTCGAAAAATTGCATTTTACAAAGTAAAAATTAATTCGTGCCAGTCCTCTGAAAATAATTTCCATCGAATTTACCATCAATGATTTATTGCATCGAAAATTGCTATCATATTTTGCATTCGAGTTTCAACTACTTTTATACTCGACTGAGGTCAGGTCAGGAGGCAGGACGAGTGGTTCTGGCATTTTGTTTCTTTCTCGTTGATCGTTTTGTGCACAATTCCAATTGCAACCTCGGCAAGCGCTTTTATTTATACTATCTCACTCTCTCTCTGCACTTGTCTTGTTGAAATTGTATTTTTAATATTTAATTTTCATGTTTTATTGATTTGTGTTGTTTTCCTTTCGCTCTTCGATATACAATTTAAAATAATAAATTCGGTGCACTGTATACTGACGGCAGAAATTTCTCTCTAATTTCACACACGATTGAGGACGACTTTCTCGTGCACAAAGGCGGAGGGGAGGGGGTTTTTTTTTTTTTTAGATAAGTACAAGTACTTGTATTTTACCTATAAATGGAAATAGAAAAACTTTTCAATTGCATATGCATGTTAATATCGCATGCATACGAGTACACAACACAACATGGCCATCATTACTTTTAGTTTTTGTTCGTCCTTCCTCTGGTTGTTTCCTTATGATTGCACGTTATGGTCATTTCCATGGAGAAATACTTTAAAAGGACACCTAGCGTAATGCCACTTGAAGAAAAAAAAAGGCTGCACCTTCTGCGATATTCTGCCTTCGCAAGGATATGACGAAAAGAAATGTGAAGCGCCCTCTCTATATAGGCAAAGTCAGGTGAGAGAAATATAATTGTTTGTCGAATAACCACGACCCCCCAGGCCCCCAATGCATGGCCCCTTTGGCTTTCGTAAAAATGAAAACAATAAACTCACGTATCGTGATAGGGGGCAGCAGTAGCACATTCCCCTACACAAAACGGGGAGATATCTGTGGGTGGCGTCGCGGCACTAGGGTTAAAATGAGGTCAAGTTTGTATTTAACTTGGTCGATGTGTTGTTGTTGCTCGGGTGGTGTTAGTCATTTCGCTGCTGCCTTCCTTCTCATTTCGAACTACCTTGTTCGGTTCTCGTTATTACATTGGCCATGTCGGGCGCACAATGTGCGGGTCGGTTCGTGTAAACACCGATGTTGACACAGCGAGGAGGCTTAAAATCTGTGAAACATGTTGCGAGTGTAGTTTATGGGACGCATGAGGCACACATCTTTGTGGTCGCCTGTGTGGTGTTGCACAGGGATAAAGCATAAAAGTATAGGTATCGTTGATGGTCATAAATTTGTTGCTATTGTTTTTTGTTTGTACCCTTAATGGCAATGACAGTTATGATACTTGCGAGTTGTGTCGAAATGGATAATTTGCGTGCATGATGGCCGAAAGTACTCGTATCTATGGTCAGAGTGGATTCTAATCGTTTTATTACTGCATTTATTTAGCTTTTTTTGCGGAGCTGGCAAATCGATGAACTAAGTATTTTAGAATGGGGCTATGTGTAATTGTAGGTTAAACAGAACTGTCACTAATAGGTCCTACGGAATGGCGAACGTTAAGTATCAAGGTCATGTCGTTTGGGGGACAAAGTGATTTGGTTTAGAAATTTGGTTCACAAAATTGTTGTCGACGTTTTTCGACGGCTTTTCAACTGGTTTCGCTAAATAAAGTCCAAGGAAATATATATACATAGCAAAAGGTAAAATCGAGAAAAGGGCGCAAGAATTCCAAACAAAATAACAACAACTAGAATTGTCATAATTTCGGGCGCAGTTTCATGTTTAGGGAGCTTATTTAATTTTTTAAAATTAATTCAAATGATTGGGAAACAATTTAATTTTTTTTTTTTTTTAAATAGCACATCTCATTTTTTTGCGTTTTTTTAGCGTTGATGATTTTTAGCGCGAGTTATGGGATGGAAAGAAAACTCAATATAATATTACAAAAGTAGGTATAATTTTTATTTCTTAAATATGAACGTCTTCAACAACCGCCAAAAAGAAGTGAGTTGTGTCAGCAGTTACATGAAGCTTCGCATCTGCAAAAACAACAGATCATGCACAACTGCGTGTGCATACTTTCTTATCTTATTTCTCATTATGCATTTCCATTAGGTACTGTTATCTGTAGCAAAAACCTGTTGCCAAAAGGTATATATCTTATCTTTTATGTACATGTACAAGATTATTTTATGTTACAATTTTAATAAGGTAAATATGTTGATGTTTGGCTTAATGTGTAGGTAGTTAGAGTTTTGTGTAATGTCATGTGCGTATGCTCTGTATACGTAACTCGCGAGGCATACACTTAAAATTAATGTAAGCGAGCATGGAATGGCGAAAAGATCGACTAATTTATTTAAATTGTAAGCCTCATGTTGAAAACCATCAGCGAGTAACAAAATTGATGAAAATATAGAGCGATTTTTAATCGAGGCATATATTTTCCATTAATATAGATATGCCAGTACCTACTAGAATAACTGAAAAATCAAGCGTTGAAGACCATTAATTCAAAATGTTTGCACCATTTCATTCGGGCCTAATTTCTACTTTAAAAACGTGGCATAACTTCATTATACAAATTTTTCCCAATTTTTGGGTTTATTTCATTAAATTTTGGGGCCATATTTCCATTTCAAAAGTGGGGTATAATTTCATCATGAAAATTTATGGCAATTTTGGGGTCTTATTTCGTGTCCGCTAAATTATTGGGCATTTCAATTTTGAACACCTCTCGGACCATAACAGTCCTCAAAGCGAAGGTATTTTGGCAGTGACAAGAGCAGCTCCGGAGTCTGCAGTAAGGTATCACCATCTTTGTCGACAGTCTGGCAGCGTTCTTCCGCCTTCACTGACCCAGAAATAAAATCGAATCTTGTGAGGTGCGACGAGCTCAGGGATCTCCGAACACAGCCCAAAGAAATAGTTTGAAATGTTGCTGAAATCGGCTTTAGCATAGTTACATTCTGGTTCTAGGGACAAGGAGGATTTTCAGATGAAGGGAAAGCCGACCAACAGGCAAGATATTGGCAATTGCTCTAGAACAAGCATTGAAGAGAATATTCCTCAATAATCCCTCAAGATCGAAGTGTTGGGAACAAGTCACAAGAGAGGCAAACACCAGATGAGATTGGATACCTACGAGCATAACTATACAAGATGGCTATGACCACTTTGATAAATGATAAAGATCCCTTTCTACGCTCGTAGGAGGAGATGAGGAAAATGCGATTGAAATTACAAGAACAATTTTGCAGAGGCCGTTATATGAGCGGATTCATGAGGGCAAAAGACACTGCCCAGGTCTTCAGCATTATACAAGTTAAGATACCCCATTGACAAAGGCAACACATACAGAACGGAATGCATCAGCAATAGCATCCGCACTATAGGACAGAGCCTCACTCTGTGGCATTGTAAACACTTAGATCAGCATAACTGGTCAGTGTCAAATTTCAATAATATTCTTTCTTATCTCTTGCCTCCTTCTGAGGAATCGAGCATTCTGCCAACGATAGCACAAACATATCTCTTTCTTATCTTTTGCCTCCTTCTGAGGAATTGATCATTTTGCCAACGTCAGCAAAAATATATCTATAAATACTAAAACGAATTCATTCGTAGAACAGTTCTTGTACACCCATCGATGAGCTCTGATCGTTGACTTCCCCCCACCAGAGGTAAGGGGTCAACTGAAGAGTATCTTAATAAATTTAAAAAAACTCTAATGAGTTGTCAAATCATTTAATTGGCGCCCAACGTGGGGCACACTGATAAAAAACCAACCCGAATTATATCCTAAAAATACCAAGTAAGGATTCGGTAGTACGTGGTAAAAAGTGTGTCGAATACAAAAATCAAGTACCCTAAAGAAGGGGAAATACGAAAAACAAAAAGCATATAAAAACACAAACAAGATTCGGTAGTACGTGGTAAAAAGTGTGTCGAATACAAAAATCAAGTACCCTACAGAAAGGGGAAATACGAAAAACAAAAACCATATAAAAACAACCCAAATAAAAAATTGTTAGTGAAAAGTTTAACAAAAATCAGAAAGTGAAATCTAAACAAAAACTTTTAAGAAAAATAAAATAAAATAGAAGTGAACAAAAACTAAGAGAAAATCTGCTGTTATCATCCCCGCTGCTCATCCCATAAGAAGAAGGAGAAAATCCGCTGTTATCATCCCAGAGGAAGACAATTCAACTAATAAAGTAAGAAATTTCCGTTTAAATTTAACTATTGAAAAATTAAAATTCTGTAGAATTTATTTTAAATCTGTACGCTTTAAAATTATTTAAATATTGAAATTATTGTAAAAATTTTAATTGCATCCTGGACGAATTAATTAAAAAATTTGACAAAATGACGACTAATACTAATACGAACGCAGAAGATATAATAGCCCGGTTAATAGTTACAAATACTGCTACTATAAGAGCAGAGATAGAAACTCTAAAGTCCCAATTGACTGTTATAACAGGGACCAATTCGCACGTTGAATATAAAACGCAGACAGTTGACGAACATATCCGGTGTGACGAAACACTGGACGTAATAAAATCCTTACCAGAATTTGACGGAAATACAAATACGTATGTTAGTTGGCGAGAAGCCACTAACAATTCAATGAGCCTCTACACCAAAGGGAGTAGAAGGTACTTCGCCGCTTTAACTATTCTGAGGAATAAAATAACTCGGAACGCAAACGATATTTTAACGAACCATGGAACGGTTCTGAATTTTGATGCTATTTTAAGCAGATTAGACTTTTCATACGCGGATAAACGCCCTGCTCACATAATTGAGCAAGAATTAAGCGTTCTCCGACAAGGAAACTTATCAATCATTGAATTTTATAATCTGGTTAACGAAAAGTTAACCCTTCTAATAAATAAAACGATAATGACACATGGTTCTGAAAGCAGTATCACCAAAGAACTTAATGATATAAATCGACGAAATGCTTTACGTGTTTTTATCACAGGGCTTAACGCTCCTTTATCAAATATAATGTTTTCCTTAGCACCTGAAGACTTGCCTAGTGCCCTAGCAAAAGCACAGGAGCTCGAGTCAAATAATCAGAGAACACATTTTGCACTACAGTTTACGAGAAATAATTCTCGGGCTAATTACGAAAATAGAAATCAAAATAATTTAAGGTTTCCAAAAAGAAATCTTGAAGAAAATCATCAAGGAAGGAATACTAACTTCCTGAAACACGAACCAATGGAGCTCGGAAGCTCCAATGTAAAACAAAATTTTAAAGGATACCGTTGGGGTAATCCTAATGCTCAAAATAATAATTATTATAGACAGAATAACAATCAGCCAAATTATTGGCAAACTCATAATAGTAATTATCAAAATGCAAATCAGCAGTTTCCTCAGGGAACAAGGCCAAATCATGTCGAGAAAAGACCATTCGTAAGTGCCCAACACACTGGACAACCTCCACTAAAGAACACTAGAATTAATAATATTAACGAGAGTGCTTTTTTAGAGAGCAGGGTAGATTACCCTACATATACAGAAGAAATAATGGAACAGGTAGATTGTTAAAAATTCTAATAGATACTGGTGCTACAAGTTGTTATTGTAGGCCAAACATCTTGTTAAACAGACAAGAATTAGTAACTAAGAAGAGGGTAAAAACCATAAATGGTTTTACCATCATAACGCACTTTTACGAAGTGGAAATGTTTAATAAAAGAATAAGATTCTATGAGGTAACTAGTCTAGAAACTGACTTGTTAATAGGTTACATCCTTTTAAGAGACGCGTGTTTGACGTTAGATTTTAAGAGAGGAATTCTAATCCATAACGGGAATAATGAAAAAATATTTAATTCAGAAAACAGTTCCGAAATATTCACAAAAACAAAAGGGAAAGCTCCTGAACTGCGAAGTAATGCTTTGAATCTAGAAAACCCTGAAGCACCTATGGAAGGTTGTAAGGACAATCTTCATAATAAAATTAAAATACTGAAGAAAAGAATCATAAATGAAATTGATGTGATTCACTCTAATATAAATATAAATTCCCTATTCAGAACAGATGTAAAGGCCGAAATACGCACAATTGTTGAAACTCCTATATGGAGTAAACAATATCCCTACCCTTTATCTGTCAATTCATTCGTTAATAAAGAAATAGAGGAAATGATAAATAATGGAATTATACGACAAAGTAAGAGTCCATATAATTCTCCAATATGGGTTGTACCCAAAAAAGGTATAAATGAAGACGGAACACCAAAGCTCCGTATGGTAATAGACTACAAGAAATTGAATGAAAAAACGATATCCGATAAATATCCCATACCGGATATAAACGTTATACTTGCGAATTTAGGAAAGTCCAAATATTTCTCAACCATTGATTTAGAATCAGGCTTTCATCAAATACAGATGAATGAAGCGGATGTTGAGAAAACATCATTTGCGGTCAATAATGGGAAATATGAATTCCTAAGAATGCCATTTGGGCTAAAAAATGCACCTAGCATCTTCCAAAGGGCAATGGACGATATATTACGAGAGTTCATAGGGAAATTTTGTCACGTTTACATGGACGACATAATTGTCTATTCGAATAACCTCGATGAACATACTAAAAATTTAGAGGTAATTATTCAAACTCTCAAGAATGCTAACATGAAAATATCATTAGAAAAATCCAAATTTTATGAATCAGAAGTCGAATTTCTAGGATATATTATAGGATATAATATTATCAAAACGGATCAGAAAAAGATAGAAACAATATGTAACTTTCCAATACCAACCACGCTAAGACAACTTAGGAGTTTCCTCGGTATGACGGGATACTACCGAAAATTTATTCAGGGTTATGCATCAATAACCAAACCTTTAACCAAATTTTTATCAGGAGAAAATGGAAAAGTTTCTCAATATTTATCTAAGAAAATCATTATTAAATTGGATCAAGAAGGAATTCTAGCCTGCAAACAACTAAAAGATTTATTAATTAATCAAATTGAACTGGTTCAACCAGACTTCAATAAAAAATTTATTTTAACGACCGATGCCTCTAATAATGCTATTGGCGGGGTTCTAACCCAAGATAACAAACCGATAATTTTTATTTCAAAAACATTAAACTCCACAGAACAAAATTATGCCACTAACGAAAAAGAGCTTTACGCTATTGTGTGGGCTTTGAAGAATTTGAGGAACTACCTTTATGGAGTTTCAGATTTAGAGATCCATACAGATCACCAGCCGTTAACCTTCGCAGTCTCGAACCGAAATCCAAACGCAAAAATGAAAAGATGGCATGCTTTCATTGAAGAGTTTGCCCCCAAGATAATTTACAAACCAGGCACTACAAACGTAGTCGCTGACGCCCTTTCTAGACAATATTTAAATAACCTATCGGATGACTCATCCATCACAGGAACACAACATTCGGCAGACAGTAGTGATAACTTATATATTCAAGAAACTACAAAGCCACTTAACCAATTTAAACAACAAATTCTTTTAAGTAAGGGACGATTTACTATTCACGAACAAATTAAAAATTTTAATAAAACAAGGCATATTATAGAATATGACACTCCAGGAAATTTAGTTGCAATTCTTAAAGAATTCTTGCAACCAGGAACTGTTGCAATTCATTGCACCTCAGAAGATTTATATGCAGTAAAACAAAAACTAAAAGAAACTTTTAGTAACCGTTTTCTATATACAAAGAACTTCCCAATAGATATAACTAATAGAGAAGACCAAAGCATAATTACAGAACAAACACATACCAGAGCACATAGGAGCTATAAAGAAAACCTCAAACAAATTTATTCCTCTTATTACTGGCCTAAAATGAACAAACAATTTAAAGAATACGTCCGAAATTGTGAAATTTGTAATAAAAATAAATACGATCGCCATCCTAACAAAATACCAATTGGAGAGGCTCCAATTCCTAAGAAAGAGGGGGAGCAGTTACACTTAGACTTATTTTTTGCTCAAAAATTAAAATTTTTATCTTGTATAGATTCTTATTCTAAATTCTTAGTGATCAAATTAATTGATGATAAAACAAAACTAGACGAAAAAGTTCTAGAGTTACTACAAAGTTTTCCAGACGTAAAAACCATAACAATCGATAACGAACCTGGTTTTACTACATTACAGTTTAAGACCTTAATGCAAAGATTAAATATAAAAATTTATTTCTGTGATCCCAGACACAGTACCACCAACGGTCAAGTGGAAAGAGTACATTCCACACTAATCGAAATTTCAAGATGCCTTCAGCAAGAGTTTTATTTGATAAGTGACCTAGAATCAATTTTTAGGGCAGCCCAACAATATAACAAAACGATTCACTCCGTTATAAATAAAAGACCCCATGAAGTACTTTTTAATAAAATATCACACGAGGATATACAAACAAAACTTTTATCAGCTCAAGAAAAAATGTTAGAAAGAAATAATAAAAATAGGAACATGAAAATATATGCTTCAAATGAAATAATATATGAAAAGATTTTTGGAAATAGGAATAAGCTTCAGCCTAAGTATAAAAAACAGAAAGTTAAAGAAGACCTAGGAAACAAAGTCAGAATTTATAAAAATGATAGGATAATACATAAAGATAATATTAAGACTTAGTTTTTCCTTTTAGGAAAATGTTGATGATTTTTCTTCAATTAATTGGCATAGCGTCCGCTGAAATTATTGATTACACAAGGGACAATTACGTACTAATAGAAAATGGAGATACAATAATCTTCGAAGATTATGGAAATTTATTCCATATAACTAATTTGACATACTATAGACTTTTGATACAAGAACAAGAACAATTTCTCAACAGCAAAAATGAATATACAAATGTTAACATAAATAAAAACAATATTCACACCAATATGAATAATGACATAGAAATAGAACTTATACAATCACTCTTACAACAATTAGAAATAAATAACTATAGAAACAGAAGAGGAATTAATGAATTAGGAACCATATGGAAATGGTTAGCAGGATCACCGGATCATGACGACTTAGTTCTAATAACAAATAAATTGAATGAACTATCTGAGAATAATAACAAACAATTTACAACTAATTCAGAGATTTTCAAAGCAATAGAATCCCTACAAAGATCAGTAAACGACCTAGAAGAGAGTACATATACTAAAGTAACATTTAATATAAATAAACTAATTATTACGGAACTACAGAATATTCTGCAAACAATAACATTGTCTAAAGTAGGAATTTTAAACCCATCAATTCTAAATTTGCAAGAGATTAAAACAATTACTGAACATGAACATGAAAAACTAACTATATCTGACTTAATGGACGTTTCAAAATTTAAAATAATCCAGGATAAAGATACTATCGTAATATACATTAAATATCCAATAACAAAAAACAATTGTAAACTATATGAAACAAGGGCCATCAGCCAGAAAGATGGAAAATTTGTAATAGATAAAGAAATTGTAAAATGTAAAACAAAATATTTTAATATTGAAAATTGTAAATTAGAATTAACAAATACGTTTTGTAAACTATCTCTAAAGGAAACATGCTTATCCAAAATTTTAAATAACGAAGAAGGACATTGTGTTAAAATTAAAGAAAACAACAAAAATATAGAAATCATTAAAGATGGTGTAATTTTAGCTTCCGGAAATCATACAATAGATGGCCATAATGTTGAAGGCGTATATTTAATAACATTTGTAAACAGCACAACTATCGATAACAATATTTATGAAAATCCAACGGCTATTATTTCGAACTATTTAAAAACAAATCATTTAAATACATATAAAGTCATTAAATACATAGAATCTGATAACACCGAATTAAAATTTGAAAATATAAACATAGTAAGTTCAATGAAAAAAGAAATTAAAAAACGTCCAATGTTTTGGACAATTATATTTTTAATTGTAAGTTTTATTATAACAGTTGCATTATATAAAATTAAAACACGTTGGCAAACATATAAACAAAAAAGTAGAAATAAATCTGACGAAATAATTTTTTTGGAAATAAATGAAAATATTAAACGCCTAACAAAAGAATGTGAAGAAACGGGACGTTTCTCTTAAGAAAGAGGGGAGTTAAGATACCCCATTGACAAAGGCAACACATACAGAACGGAATGCATCAGCAATAGCATCCGCACTATAGGACAGAGCCTCACTCTGTGGCATTGTAAACACTTAGATCAGCATAACTGGTCAGTGTCAAATTTCAATAATATTCTTTCTTATCTCTTGCCTCCTTCTGAGGAATCGAGCATTCTGCCAACGATAGCACAAACATATCTCTTTCTTATCTTTTGCCTCCTTCTGAGGAATTGATCATTTTGCCAACGTCAGCAAAAATATATCTATAAATACTAAAACGAATTCATTCGTAGAACAGTTCTTGTACACCCATCGATGAGCTCTGATCGTTGACTTCCCCCCACCAGAGGTAAGGGGTCAACTGAAGAGTATCTTAATAAATTTAAAAAAACTCTAATGAGTTGTCAAATCATTTAATTTACACGAACAAATTCCTTGGCAGGTTCCTCTTCCGTTTCCAAGACGATCGTTATTGCGCACTCACAGAAAAGAAAATCAACTTGAGCAAGTGTGCAAGATGATTTGGATATAGCAACGTAGGGTAAAGGACCGACCTGTTTTCCCCGACGAGCATCACATGACCCAATATTCACAAACCTGCCACTCTGCAATTTTACTCAAAAATGGTATCAAGCTTTTTCAAATTGGAGCGTTCCGTAAAAAAAACCAAAACTCTACAGGAATGCTATCAATATTTTTGCGGTTGGGGCCAGCGTTGCCATTGCCAACTTTGGGCTACATTGTTTTACATTTTAGAGAGATTGGTCTGTTGGGAACCTAGGTTAGACTCGGACTAGTTATGCGGAAACTAACCAAATGTTCGGGGTATAATCGCTAAATTAAATTAGGTCCATTGTGCTAACACATGATCTCATTTGAGGATACGCTGCGTACTGAATAGGGACTAGTGTTTTACTGCAGTCAACACAGGCTAGAAGAGTTCTCTTCTAAAAAAAAACTCAATAAAGCAGCCACAAGATGGTCGCACACCTAGAAGAGCATATGATTTATCAAAGGTACTGTGGCCCGCTTTAAATCGAAAAAAGTCTAAAAAACTTATCAATCTCAATCTCAGTATAAGAAAGCTAATAAATATTAACGGTAGGAATACTCTCTGGATACTATATGGTGTGGCTGGTCTTTTGTGACGACCTCACAGCCCCACTACAGCTGAATTAACCTAACACAGGTCGTTTAAAATTAATGAATTTTTGATGAATGTAAACTGTTACAACTGACAACCTTAAAGAGCAGATATCCGATGACGAAAGTGCTCGTAAGCCAACTGGAATAGGTAATATTATTCCCAATCACGTTCAAATCACAGCTTCATGGACAAGTTTTCACTCCCATATTTAAATTAAAGAAAAATCCAACTGACGACAGTTCGAAAAATACACACCCTACAAGATGTGCTGACAAAAGGGAGCTCAAATAAAGTTACCGCCAGTTTTAAGCGTGCTACTGCAATGCTCACTCAACACGTACCTAAATTCAGGTGTAAACATAGAAGCGGGCTTATTTCAGTCGGGCCCACAAAAATGAGTTCAAAACCTTTGAAGCGAAATATTTTCACCATAAAATTCTTTTCATTTCCACCAATCACAAGTTAAATTTAAAAAGAGAAGAAATAAAAAAGAATAGATAAAACGACAATGAAAAAAAAGCAGTAAAATCGTCCACACTTTTAACGTCCCCCCAAAGAAATCAATAAGAATGGGGATGCCCTATATTAGACTTGGCGCCAGACATACATATTTTATGGATCTTTTTTATCTCTCTTACATCCAGACGATTACTTCAATATGGAAGTGAATGTTGAAGTCGACGAGGAGAGCTTACACACAATTTATTGCGCGAAAAAAACATCCCCCATCATGGGGTATGGCAGTTCCCTCTTGACCTCTTAATAGATTCCCTGATTCCATTTAGTCAAATCAATTTGAAAAGAGACTTGGATTTCGAAAGCAAAATTTAAGAAATGTGAAATTATCTGTTTACATCATAGCGCTTGACTGTATTTGGAATGAGGGTGTGTGTAGTTTGTAGTACATCGAGTATAGTAATCCGTTTGATATCTTAAAAGCGATATTATTAGAAAATTAAAAACAACAATTCAGCAATTTCCGATGAAATATCGAATAAACACAAAAGCTACTCAACTGGTTCTCAATTGCGCGTAAGGTGGGTATTTCGACCCCGGCATGAATTTCACTTTTTCGGATGCTAATCGAGCGGAGGGTGTTTGTTGATGTTTGCACATGCTCCCGGGGAAAATAATAATAGACATCGATAGCGCGATTGCTTGCACACCCAGGGCTGGGTGGAGTATATTTTTCTTTGTGCTACTAAACTACATATATACCTACGTTAAAGGAGCAAGAACTTTTTATTTTACTACGTAGACGTACTCGTTTATGCGTGGAGGACGATAGGGGGAAAAGTTCATTCATGGGCGACTTATTGTTGGGGCGGCATAGTAGGGTAGTAAAATGATTTATCGAAGGAATAAATATATGTCCTTCGGCGGAGTCGAGGTGTGGCCCGAAAATAGTCCCGCAATGCCAACGGGCGAAACGTCAATTAAACTAAAAAGGAACTTGTATACATAAACATCTGTAGATACTTGTACTGCCACACTTGAGTGGCTTGTAGCTGTCAACTGTTTTTATTTATTTATTTGGTATTTTTGCAATCTACAGATTATTTTGAAGATAGGTTGTCTTCTGAGACGTATAGGTGGAGAATATCTTGGGGGTTATAAATTTCGCTGCGAAATGATGCAGGTGTTGCCATATTTAGGGTGGAATCGACAGTTAGGGGTTTCAATAGTGATACAGAAGGTCGTGTTAAAGCATACTGAAAGCATCTTCGAGCTTTAATATTCGGAGGCTAGAATTCAATTAACCCACAAAAATCAGTGAAAGCTTACTACAATCGGAGTGAACTCCCTCCACTGTATCAGTTTCAACAAGGAAAGTTATGTTTCCCCAGAGGAAAGAGTCCGGAATTATGCTAAAAAGCAGAATTCTGTTGACTGTGTGGTGTAGGGTGGCTTCAAAATCGCCATCTTTTTGCAACCACCTCTTTAATTGAAAACCACATAACTGCTGATGATCTGCTTCCAATTTACATAGGTGATTGATTACAGAGTGCTGTTTGGTCCCAAGCTTTAAAGAGTCTTTTGTGGATCGGTGCCGGATATGTCACAAAAGCGTGGATCTTGTCAAGTGCTGCCAATCATTCCGAGAAACGAATTCTCCACAGAGTTGGTCATTGTCAGAAGTCTATAAAACAATTGTGTGATGAGCTGTGCATATGGAACGCAGAGTCTAGATGGGCTGCTGACTGAGCTATACTAGTTGAGCTCAGACTAAGTATAACTTTTCCTCGGGAAACGATTTGTTTTAGTTTCTTTGTTGTCTAAGCAGGGCTCCAAGTATTTTTAAAGGTTTTTAGGTAATCAGTATACCTATATAACGTCAATAAAGAGGGCAAAACTTGTTACAAATTGAAGCTGCTCTTGCAGCCTTATTATTTTGTGCTCGCGATGCCAACGAACTGAAAACTTTTTGTAGGACAACATATTTCATGAGCAGAAAATTTATTAAACAAAGTAGCTTGTCAGCTCAAACTTGCACCCTAACCCAAACATCTAATGAAACAGAAAGTTCGCCTCAGTTTATTTGCGCGAATGTTGTTCCCCTGATAAAGATTTTCATGACTTTTGAACTCAATTAAGACCGAACTTTCCAACTTGCCTATCGGCAGCGTCTAACTTACAATTCAGTTGGATATCCACCTCATTTAGAGATGACCTACATACGTAAGGAACACCCACCTAATGTCGCCCCAAGTTCAACCATAATCGCACCTAATTCTATGCACACAAAAAACTCGTGCCTCGACATGCAAACCATTTCTTACTCCCCCAAAAAAAAAGTAAAAAGCACCCAGTGGGAGAAAATAAAAATCCCTCTTTAATTTAATATCAAACACGTTGCGGTGTTTCTCGGTAGAGTTTACCTTTGCTGCTGGTACGACAATACCGTATAGCCGTTCCCTTAGAGTAGGTACGTGTTCCTTATTGACTTTGATGGACACTTTAATTATTCGGTAAATACTCATTTCCATTTAGGATATGGCAGTTGAATTCCCTCACCTACTGTAGTGCATTTAAGTCAAAGCAAATAACTGAATTATACTGCTCGTGTCCAGTCTGTGTGGTTTATGGGCAGCGTGCGGCGACAAACTGACATCCCACACTCGGTTTACGTACTCGAGTGAGTTCTAAACATAAATACGAGAATTTCGTACTTTCGAACAACGGAAATGACTGACGGAAAAGTATCCTAAATCAGAGTTAACACCTACTCCCCTCGGTTTTAGGGTTTAGATTTAGACGCAACAAAGTTCTGAATTAATTTGCAGTTTGCGGAGGCCTATAACCCCCTGGAGGCGAGTGCCGGAAATCATTTCATTTGTAGAAATATTATCGGGATATATTTACAATTAGTCAACAGAGGGATGGGGCATTTTCCATTAATTTGACTTTTTTCCTGACACACAAGGAGTAACATAAACACGCATTAAGTGGGAGTTTAGTTCGTGCCAAAGGGTCATAGAACCGAGTTCCCTGGATGAATATACCTTTGGCAGCTTTAAGCTAATTAGAACAGCAGTCATTTCATGATGATCTCAAAAATGCCAAAGTCTGATGCGCTTGACTATACAATACACGTGTTATACAAAAGACTGCTGCTTGTTGAGAGTTTAATGAGGTTAACCACGGTCTGTCAGATAATGTTGACATTGATGTGGTTATCCTGCTAATCAGACATACACTTGAAGAGGTCTCGATTAGCGGTGCCTATCGATGAGGTGATAATATTCTGCCGAGCTTGTTGATTGATTAGAATTCTTTGGCGAATAACTAGTGAAGTGTGTTGGTGTTGATGGATGACATGGCGTGGCCGACAGCGACAGCAGCTTAGGAGTCCTTTGATGAATTAGCTGGCAATTGGTGGAAGCAATTTTTGTAACGTATATCGCTGGTTTGACGCATAATTACAATAAAACTTAAGCTTTGGTAACTTTAACCTCAGACCTTTAAAAAAAAAATTCCTCACTGCCCTTAGCAAATACTAAAAAAATAGATACTACTGCAACCCAATTGCAGCGCCAAATGAACTCATCCAATCGGATGACGTTTAGAACGCGTGAAAAACATGGCTTCGCTCTAAGGAGATGGCGAAGAGAGACTGTTTCGAAGAGAAAAGATAATAGTTTAAAAGAAAACGATCGTTTAATTTAATTACTTTAAACAGCATTCGGTTTCGAATACGTTCCCTTTGCGTGTACGTCACTAGAGACATAGGGCCTTACCAGCACATTTTTAGTTTCGACTCTAGGTTTACGTATGGTCATATTTTCCATACGAATTTCTCAATTGTGTGCTTCCATAAATTTATATTCGAGACAAAAATTATTTATTAGTACGGCGAATAGTCAAAAGGGAAAACATCTACATGGCGTTGGTTTGTATGAAAAATTCTGCCACTCTTACCTTTCGTAGATACGTCACAATTTGAGAAAGAACTGCATATAGGAGAATGAGATCCCATACATTTTGGTGTCAAATTTTAAAACAAAAACAAACAATTTGGATACAATGGGATTTGGGAAAAACTTTTGTCGCTAAACATCGCTAACCATTCAAATCAAATTCCAGTCCTTGTCCGAAGTCCGACCAAAACCAAACAGCAAATAAAAGGACCCATCTGATGTCCCACTTGTATCGAAACGTATAATCGCTTAATTTGCAAACATTTGTTCTAGCTCTGGTCAATCGATTTCATTTCGCAAGCGGTTCGCAACAATTTACCTGTGATGTGACTTTCACTGTCGGCCGCACAGTTCCTTGAAATTGCCCCCACCCTACCGGGAGCAGTTTAGGGTAATTGTCGATGGATACTCTTATCGACCATAGAGCAAAAAAGCCACCCGATTCCAAATAAATCCATTTTAGGTACATAACTTTCCCCATGGCACAGTCGAGCATGGGAATGGGATAGTCGAGGATGAAGTAGTTGGCCGGACAGTTTTATAGGCGCATTAATTTCCACTGGCGACATTTGACCCATCGGCACACATACACAAGCGATATAGAGAGACACAGAGAATGCACTTCTAGTTAAATGGTACGTACCCCACCCAGATCCATAATTCAACGCAAAGAACAATCGAAAAAGGACGAAATCGATGGGAAACTGCAACAAAATATCGAGACTAAGTGACACTACTAAACTGTGCAGTGTTGTGCAGTACAGTGCAGCCACCCGATATTGCCCTGTGACGACGCGACATGGGGTTGGAAAAAAGTGAATATACAAAAAAAAAAGAAGCAAGTCCTAGTTCTGGGATCATCACCGCGCCGCCGGCCGGCCGACAGCGAGTGAGTTTATACTGAGCTTGGGTGTGTGTCTCACTTAACGATGACAACATCATTGCCCCACGGGATTTCATTCAATTGTGCTACGGCGAAGGCGGTACCAACGATTTGCTGTGCATTTATGTCAGTCGGAAATAATGACTCTAAACTCTAAAGTGCTGGGGAAGGTGGATTCATCCGATTAAATTGAAAATGACACTTTCAACTGAATGGGTGCAGGAGCATCCTCTAAATATCCTTTCGGCCGAATGCTCTTAAATCGAGGTAGTAGTTCTTTATGGGGTTGGTTTAGGATAAGAGACGATGATAGCTGTGTCTGTGGGGAGGGAGGATTTAAACTTCACGAAATATTCAGTTAGGTTTGGATCTATGGATCATATTTCCAATGGGTTCAGGTTGAGTTAATCTAGGTGCGGAAGACGGGGGTTTGTGGACATATTTATGGGAGAACTTATAACTGTCAATCGATGGATCTCTGCTAACTGTGTATTTGGTTCGTGGTGAACCAGTTATTTCTTTGTGCATTTTAATATTATATGAACCCCAAACTGCTTCGATGGGTTCTGCAGACAAATTTAAAATTTTATTGCAACGGCCTTCAGAATTTGTGTTATTCCTGTCAAATTTCAAGCCACAAAAACGGTCGTTCTTGCCCTCAAACGCCTTGGTCAATACGACTTTTTTCCATCGCTTCAAACACCTAGTGGGTATATGCGGTAGTGTCGACAACAACAAAGGATCCATTTCCGTATAGAACTTCCCACGACTTATTGGAATTGTGGTTCCACATAACCGCTTATTAGGCATTATGATAAGGATCACATTTAATCCAAAAAAAACACTTGCCCAGTTCAAATATTACAGTTAAAAATTACATCCGAAACCCAGCTCTCAAAATCCTCTGATCTTAACCCCTATTGCTTTCTTCCTGGTCTTGCATAAATTATTTAAAAATAAAATGTGAGCAGAGGTTCACTTAGCCATTCATATCGTACTTAAAGAAAGACCGAGTTTGACTATTTCTAAGGAGTCGAACTTAAATTTCTTGTTGATTATACAAAAACTTAAAGTAAACCAAACAATTCGCATTTCATTCGCTTTTAGTTCTCTTCGAGAAGATTTTGTTTGCCTGCAAGTTCTTCTGGGAGTCCAATGCGATTTATGTGTCCTGTAAAATGGTAAACTTCACGACAAATCGGACCCGAAGTATCGCAGGTGATTCGTAAAAATCCACGCCAAAGAACAATATGCGAACATGTAGAAGAAGATTATGCAAATTAGAAAGCGATATGCAAATTTAAGGAGGTGGTTCTGATTTTTATTATTAGAAATCGCTTTAGTTTTAAATTTTTGTTGTTCGTAAGATACATACATTATTTCTAGTAAGTGGGAGAAAGCTGATGTCCGAAATTTAAAAATTGCGACGGTAACGGTAGTTTGAAAAAATTGCAAAGATCACTCAGGCCTGAATGTTCCTTTCCATAATTCACTGAAATTAAATGACATTCGCGACCAGTGTGCCACTTCTTAACGAGGTATTGATCCAAATTTTAACAATCTTGGAGCCCAAAATAGCCAAACTTAAAAACGAAGACAAAGACTGTATAAAAATGGAGTTGGCTCATTCACAGTTAATTGTTTAGAAAATTTTGGTTACACGAAATGGGTATGTTTGCAAAAGAAGTAAGCGTTTTTTTTTTAACAAATTCCCTAGGAGTACAAAATCGTCCAACTTTAAAGTGAATAAAAGTGCTATAAATCGCAAATGACAATTTTGAGGAGCCAGTGTAAATTTTTAGTCGGTGATAAATTGTTAATGCTGGCAACACTTTCGCGGAGAATGCACCCAACAACTTACGTAATTTTGTAGGTCAAAAATTAATTATTTTGAATTTTAGTAACAGTTGGCGAATTATATTGGACTCTAGAAATCTTACATGCTCTGAGTTGGCCGTCAGGACTCCGAAAAACAAAAAATTGTCACAGAAAAAAAAACCCGCCTTTGACAAGAGAAATTGTAAACTCAAATCCCTCTCTAAATCATCGATTCCCTGTAAACTTCGCCAATCATCCGGGTAAAGTGATTACATCATGCATAGCCTACCATACACAACGCAGTCCATATGTATGCACATATAATAATGCATCACTATGCATCCTTTCTATTCAACCCACAGACAGGACAGTGACAGTGACATCCGGCGGCACAAACACACATACCCAACCCAAAGCATTTGGCATTACCACAATTTATAACAAAGTCATTTCCATTTTGCTCTAATTTCATTTGCAATGTCCTGTACAAGGATGTATCCATTGGATGGGATTCTTTATGTTGTTGGTTTCCATTCACTCATTCGGATATGGCGTCAACTTGAAGCACAGCTATTTTCTTTGTTCGTCTACGAGTGGTCGCCCCTCATTTTCATTTCGTTCTCTCTGTGTGTGTCCTGACATAATTAACTTTCTTTCAGATATAGTCGCAATCATTTCTTTATGTTCACATATAAATATAAAAATATGTATGTGGGGCATTGTGTTACAAGCTTTTCATATGGTGACACGCGGTACCTGTTTCGTAATAGGAAATGTCCTTATGAATGGCTAATTAAATGTGAAATATGACCTTTTAATTGTCGACTTTATTGGGGAGTAATTATGACTGTTCCAATAATAAGAAGTTTTACTGATAATTATAGACCATTGTCCGAGGTGTGGAATTGGAAAAGGGACTTGAAGTTTGGCGGAAGGTCAAAAAAAGAGGTATTGGCAAACAGCAATTGGTTCGTTTATGCGAGATTTTCCCATAATTAAGTTTAAGTGGAAGCGTTTGAGGTGATATTTAATGAATGTCTTAACTGGCGCCCAAAAAATGCAATTGCGACTCAGCTGCTGGAGCTTCTATTTGGAAGCTTCTATTATACCCATTAAAAATGTTAAAATCGTTAAAACCTATTGCAAAAAAAAAAAGGTTTTAATTCGTCGACAATTGGCGCCCAATGTCTGACCAAACATATGTAGCTTCTAGAGGGGTGAGTAATGCTTTAATTTTTCGCTGCAATGCTGGTAGATAGGGACGAAGTTAAAAAATGTCCTCGACATTTGGAGTAGTATTGGGGAAATTATCTAAATTTTTTAACTAGCGCCCAAGGAAGATTAATCTGTGTCTGCTAGGAAATGGAAGCAATTTTTCATTTTGAAAGGAGTTCTATATTAGAAAATCTACTATTACCCACAAGACAGTTTTCATAGTTTGTGGAAACTGGCTCCCAATGTTTGACCTCTTATATGTAGCCACTAGAGAAATTTCGACAGCAACAACTAAGGGTTTGAATGAAAAAATGTGCTCATGATTTGGCTTCAGCGGAAATAATTCAGTTAACACCTTAACTAGCGCCCAATGGAGAGACTTGGATTTTGTTGATTTGGCGTTTAGAGGGGTTCTCTGAGCTGAAAATCGAAATGACAAGATCATGACAATTTTATGCACAGAAGGTTGCACCGATACCCGGTATAAATGTTAAGTTAGATATTCAATAAGTCGATCTAAGACAATGTTCTAAAAATATCGTTGACGAGTCGTCAAAGTTGGCTAATGCAGGGTGAAGTGACACTCGTACTTCAGCCCAAAGAGTCTCGCATTCCATCTTGGAAACCCTGCAGTAAAGAAAGATATCCCAGTCAAAGAAAACTTTACTAGAAAATACTGCGTTGTCTGGTGAGGCGTATTATTGGTTTTGGGTCTACCATGGAAGCAAGCATTTGTTTTTTCTTAACTGGCGCCCAACACCAATCTTTCTACCCTCACTCGCATCCGAACGAACTAAGTTCCTAAGCAATTTCTATATTCATTGCGGATAACTGATATAAATGGTATTGATTATGCAATAAACCTGGCAACTAGTATACACAAATTGGCGCCCAAGATATCTGACCTTCCTTCAGGTCATGTGCCTTCCGAATAATGACATTCCCATCGAGTGAAAACTGCCAAGGGCGCATACTACGAACCAACATTGACTTGATGGAAAATTTCCTTTTGGCAGAAACACACCGGAAAGCAAAGAAAACTCTTAAAGTAAATAATCCTGCCAAGAAAAATCTTTTCCATCCGTGCTTAAATTTTCACAATTTCGTAGAATGCAAGATGCAATTTCCCCTAAGTGTGTTCTCCTTTAACCGACATCCGTTTGGCGGACTGATATACACCACTGTGGAAGCTGCTTTAATAGATAATGTGGGTGGCACACTTTTTTTTAACTCGTCCTTTTTCAATGTGGGAGCTGTTGTTTGATTTCGGTTTCTTTTTTCATTCCATCTCTTTGTCTACTTGATAACAGTAGATTTTCGGATACAAATGCAGTATCTAGATTCAGTTTTTTCTTCCCCCCAGCCACGATGCTACTTGGCTGTGGAAATTGCATGAATATTGCTGTTGAAATCTGGCCGTCTCTCGCCCAAACCTACGCCCGGCGGCCAGCTCAAATTCTCGACTCCTATAATATCTTCGTTCCAGATATTTGTCAGAAAGTTGTTGCCGTAGACACGCCAAAAAAAAAGCGAATAGTCTGATTATTGGGTGAGAGAGAGGAAAAAAAAAAAAGAAACATATTTTCAAACTTGAATGCATCTTGTGTTTGCATATCCTTGGGACGAAAATTATGCATTTTTTTTTTTCGTCTTGCTGAGTTTGTTGGTTGCCTTTTCTCTCTCGCTGTTGCTATGTTGCTTAGATTTCTTAACATTTTATCCATTGTAACTGTATAGCTGCAGAGATGGTGTCTATGAAACAGAGGGAAGCTGATTGTTTTTTCATCTACGTAGTGAAATTGTTAACAATGCGGAGAAGGAAATTTAATTTTTGTGCACGCTTTGCAATGAATTTAATGTTATTAATAGAGGACAAAGGAGCACAGGATAGATGGAGGAAAAGCGCTAATGGTTTTCTGGTTAAAGGCAAAGGATCCACTGTTGCTGAAAGAGCAGACCGACTGGCTCGTTTTGCAATACCACGGGTGAAGAGAATTCTGTTGCAGAGGAAGGAAGGATGTCTGGGCGTTGGTTCTTCCTTTCGTAAATGAATGCTATAACTGTATGCAGAAATGTCAACTTGCCCTGCAGCGATTTCTGGCGGAATCAGCAGCAATGGCAAAGGAAAATGAAACCATCTCCGCAACTCCTTCAATGCTTAACTAAAAAACTATTTTCTCAGCTATCTCTTAAGCTTCAAGCATATAGTCACCAAGCTTAGCCCCATCCCTGTCAGTCTGATTGACTTAACTTGGTAAGTGCAGAAAAAAAAGTTTACCAGTGCTAAAAGGGCTTCTTCAAAGGGCAACTTCAATTCTAGTAAAGATTCGTATATTTGGTCTCAACCAGATTCTCCAAATATTAAATTCTTTGTTCGGTTTCTAAGGAGAATAAAAAATATATAAATTAGAACAGAGTTCCTACGTAGTCACCCATTTAAATTTTACCCGGTTCAGAAGCTGTTTTTTTTTTTTTTTTTTTTGTTCTTCCTTCTTGATTACATTTTCGTCATAATGACGTAAAAACGGCCACAGAAACCCTTCCATAAAAGGATACCTAAATGTGTTAAATTTTGTATTAAAACATAAGAAATATCTGTTCCGATTGATTTCTAAATATTTCTACATAAATAATTTACAATAATTCACCCGATGCAATTGGAGATACAATTCACTAAAAATGTTAACAATCTCCATCAGTTGTTGTCAAACTCAAGCGTGCTTGTATTAGTAAATCTGAGAAAATATCTAGATTCGCAAAAGTGCTTTAAAATCTGAAAAAGATTGCTTTTTGCTGTAGCAAACGAACATAAAAATTGCTCTGAGAGCAAAAAAAGTACTCTGAGAGCGCCCAATCGAATACCACATAAGATTATTTTTTAACCAATTTTTTAAGGAACATGCTCCTCGATGCTTGAATTTATAAAATTCAAGAGAAAGGATCAATTGAATATTGATTATGATTAAATAACAAAAAACGCAAAACACTCTTCAAACACAAAATGTATATCTACATGCACCCTGTGCCCATACCTCAAGAAATGCATATGGCAGGCAAATGGCCGCTTTCTGACTCTAATTGGGATCCATTATCCAAAAAAAAAAAAATGGAAAAATAAAAGTAACTAGCTCCGAAATAAAATTAAATATTATAAATCCTCAATATTTCTTGAGCGCGTGAGTTTTTGCCACTACAACTTATTGACATTCGTGGTAAAACTGATTGTCGTTGAAATATTTTCCTTTCGGATACGAAGAAATTCAATTATTAAAATCACATAATATTGCCTCCATTACCATTTCCATGACATTATGTTCGTTTAGGTATTTTACCATTCCCAGTAAAGAGGAAAGGTTATATGTGTTTACGTTTTATTTGGTATAAGTATTTCTCTTTCACATTTTCTTTTTCGTGTGAACCAACTTACAAACACATAAAAACAAAAGTGATTACACAAAAAGTGTGCACCATATTAATGAACAAAATTGTCAATATGATGGACACATTCACCAAATTGATGAAATTGGACGGCAATTTCGGTTCATCACATTGATGAATTTTTCATAACATTGATGAACAAAGTTGATGAATGATGAACACATTTTATAATATTAAAATTTCTTCATATTGATGAAATCGGTCTCATCATAGCAACGAAAAATTTCACTGGACTAAAATTGATGATTTTTTCATTCTATTGATGAATTTTTTCATTGCTATGATGTATCTTTTTTTTCAGTGTTGGTGAAAACCTAGTCGACATCTGTTCACGGGCTTCGAACTTTATCACAGTTACAAAGACAACAAAATCTATCAGTTGTACAAGCAGATGAGGGTGGGTATATAAAAATAGATTAATCTTCTCTCCTTCGTATACTTCATTTTAATTACACTTTCCTTAGTTAAAATCTTCGAAACAACGAACGTCAAAGAAGCATCATCTTTGAGGTAACATAAGAATGTGCTACCCTTTTGAAAATAATTATACCTTTGAACAGCTTCCCAAAGCTAAAGAGAGTAGTGAAAGCCTTTTCCCAAAAAGACCCTCTACAGGGTAAAACCTCCAACGAAATCGGTTCAGAACCTCTCAAAATATAATCTTCGATAAGGATTGCAAGTGTTGCAACAAATAACGAAGATAAAAATTAAATTCCTGCAACCATTCATGTATGGGAGGGGAGTATGTGTTCAATTTAAATTTAATTATACCGGTGGTACTGTATCGTGGATTCGAAAACCACAACACAAAAAAATAAATCCAATATGAAAATTAAATTCCTCCAAAGCTGCACAAAAAGCACCAAATTAACCGAAAAACAATATCCCAATGGAAAATCCCATTGCAGTGGTAAACTGTTGCACACCGAACCTATGTAATTGGCATCGAATCGATTATCCTTTTTGGCGATCTGCCCTATACTGAAACAAAACAATATCCCACGGCAACACAGATTATTTCGTAAACAACTATGTTCACAGCCCCCCACTAGCAATTAATGCAATTGAATGTTACAAACGAAATTCATCATCTATTACGAGTACTTACTATGCGTATCGAATTTCCTGATGATAGTCTCAATTAGCGTGGTCTTGGGGGCCACGTGTCCTCTCCGCACTGGCATGGTGTGGCTGTGTATGTTTGCAATGCTTATTTATTTAACTCTTCCAATTTCGACGGTAATTCCAAAAAAAGCAGCTGCAACTAGACAGCTTCTTGATTCTTATCATACAAATTTATGGTTACATGGGCTGCAACAAAAACACATGTGTGTCCTTATTTTTACCGATATATCCACTTTAGATTGATTTTCACTCTTTTTTTTAGCAATTGATTTAAATACTACACAAAATTTCGAAACCAATTATTCAAATGAATTTCACTAAACTGATTTTTTCACTAATTTTCTTCTTTTTTTTTAAATTTAATTATTCAATTAAAACTTAACGAAACTAAAACAATGCTCCCGCACAAACCGTGAATTTGATTTCTTTCTTTTATTTTTGATTTCTATTTTACGTAAAGCAAACTCTTGGATAAGCAAAGATTTTGATTTCTCTTTTAAATATATTTATGTATAAATAATTTGTGTAAAAAATTGCATTGAATATTCACCGACTAAGCAAGTTGCGTTATTCTAGTATTTCTACTATATACAAAAAATTTCCTTACAACTTTGTGTAGAAATCATTTAAAGCACACTATGTAAATGCGATGAGAAAACTAATTATTTACTAATATATATATATAATATAAAAAAACTCTTTCGATTATATATCACAAATTATTATATGCACTAGAAATTTATTTAATAAATTTGACTAATTATCATTTCAGTATTAGCTACTTAAATTGTTAAGCACGTAACGCGATTTGTGTACATATACAAATATATTTATCTAATTTATGGTAGAATTTCGATTTTAACTATTTTCTTTTTATTTGTTGTTGTGAGACACTAAAGCACTTATGTGAAAACCATTTTCATTAATTTCTGTTAAGAATATTTGTTTGAAAACTAGTAATTATATATTTTGTTAAAAACTATTTTTAATCATTTGCTTAAGTGAAAAATTAGGATTGCGTTATTATTATTAGACTGTTACATTCTTGAGGAAGGTTTTTGTTTTTTGGTTTGATGTGTGCCTTCAAATCCGATTGAAGTCTGAAAGAAAAGAAGGAAATTGATGAAAATTAGTAAGGCTGCGAATACAAGGTTGATAGGTATTATTTCAATAAATATATTATTTGAATACAAAATGTTATTTAAATATATCAAGCGAAGGGTGAACACAGGGTTGGAATTCTGTAAGATCCGAAACGAAAACCCATTTCGCATTCAAAAAAAAAACGTAAGAAATAAAGCGAAAGCGAATATTTGCTTAAAGTAACTCAGTTCGTTTTATTTCTCCTATTAGAAAAGCAGCAAAACTCAAGAACTGCATATTTTGTAGGGTCATTTTCAAGGTTCGTCAGTTTTCGAAATTACTCAAATCAACAAAAACGAAAACTCCAACGAGAAAGCTTTCGTTTTTTGTTACATTCGCAAAAGCGGAATTTTCTTTAGTTTTCAAACCTAGATGAAACAAAACGTTCGTGCAAGTGAAAACGACTGAAAGTTTTTATCTTAAACATTCGTACAGTTTGGATTGACGACTTATATATGTTTCTTTGCACGGATCGATCTTGGGATTCCTTACTCAGTATAGTACTGTACACTAAGCACTGAGCTACTGGGGTAGAGAGTATGGAATACTGTGAGCTAATCGGCCTTAGCGAGGTATCCGTCAGAACGGAAAATTCTCCGCACCGCGCACTCTGTCGGCGAATTCTCCGAACAGCTGTTCCGAAGAATACCTCGCAGTAAAAATCCTCCGAATCGTACAAAATCGGAGAATTTTCCTTCCCACGACTGATAAATCGCTAGGACGATTAGGCTTTATTACAAAAAAAAAATGTGTTCACTAGTTTTGTTTGAGCGATCGGTGGTAGTAGTTTTTTTCTTCGATGAGGGGAAAATAGATCTATTTACGGGTACAATTATTTTGGACGAAAAATGCCTCAAAAATAAAGATTACAAAAAGCTACAGGATAGGGCGTCGTCGCCTCGACTTAAACGATTTTCGACAACAAATGGTTCGCTAGTAGTCTATCTTTATCCCCGGCAGAAGAAAGTGGCCCTTACTGATAATCATTTTTAACCTTCACACTAAATATTTTGTAGATCACAATATCTAATTTTGTATGGACAATTTCTCTACTGTGAGTTCGAAAAATGTTGCCTAAACACTAAAATTTTTTATTAGTATCGCGGAGTGTATTTAGTTTGCATCCAACTATAAGATATAAATATAACTTTTATCGCTCCATTTTCCAGATCTACATCAAAATCCCTCCTGCAGTTATATCACGTATTAACTGCGTCCAATCGCCCTCTTGACATTCACCTTCAAACTTACATATTTGAACCTATTTTTGGATGCGCCACTGGGCTAGGAACTGCTTTCATAATAAACTTATATTTACCGAAAAATATTCCATAGATCAAAGTCTCGTCTCTGTTTAGAAATTAATTTAAAAAAAAAAATCCCCAAGCAATCTATAAATAGCTAAACACGAAAATAAATCGTAGAAATTGAAAAACCATAAAAACTTTCAATTTTAGACGAAATAAACTTAAAAATAAATTTTATTTACTTGAATTCTCAAAAGTCAGAACAGCTAACCTGTCATCTCATGGGAAACTCAAAATTTCTCCCTGAAGACGACGCGACGCGACGGTCGAATTAATATGTCTCTCTCGACTGAGAGAGCGAGCTCTGCACCATTCAATAGTGCACTTTATTTTTCTGTTTAAATTTAACATTTTCTTTTTAACACTTTGATGTATCGGTAAAGAGTACCTATTGACACATTATGACGGAACACTAAACAGTGTGTGTATTTAGATGAGATACCTATTCAAGGATGTCGCTATTTTATGCTGACATTTATCAAATATGAAATATTGATGAATAGGTAGGTCGTAGGTATAGTTTGGCTTTTTTTTCTGGCAGAGATTCACCACCATGTGGCGAGTAAAAGCCACTTGACAGATGACAGCATGTGTGGGTGATAGCATAGGATACCCAAGGTAGGTCACGAATTTTCCATCGTCTACGACAGACAAAAAAAACCAAACAGATTTTATTGTGTGAACTATAGAGTTGCGGGGAAGCCTTGAAAATTTGATGGCTGGTAACTTTCATATTTTGTTAAATACATTTTTATCTTATTTTTGTATGTGTGCCTATAACGCTCTCAGTGGAGCACACCATAGAATTACTTGGTCGTGTTGCTTCTTATTTATAAAAAAAAAAAATTCAGCAGCGCAGGTGTACTCTGTCACAGTGAGGGGGAGTGAGCGGCGGAGGGCTTTTGGGAATTGGGAGAGTAATAGAATGTCTTGAGTCTGGTGACATTTGTTCGACGAAGAGAAGATTAATGCTGCTTGTCTTGTCAGTAGCGGAATGCGCGTATGTATATTTTTCGGAGGCAGGGAAACGGCAAATTGAAACGTGTCCCAGCGTCGATTGGGTACATGTTCTTTTTTTTTAAATATTTTTGAATATTGGAACAGGTACCTGCTATTTTAAGACTGCCTTTCGAAGCATAGGTCATTACCCTATTTTAGTTTATGAAGCTTTGTCAAGAATGTTTTTTCTAAAACTGATTTATCTTTCGCTTTGTTATTTTTGACATGATCTTTGTCATTTTGGCTCAATATTGTTTGGCAAATTATCATGAAAAGACTTACACAAGAAGAATGTTTTTTTCTAGAATCCGGTCTTTCTTTATTGGAAAATAGCATTTTGCCACTAGGCTCAGGGTACTCGTTTGTACGAAATACTTTTGACTTGCAGAGGACTTGGTTCAATGACAGTACCATTATCGCGAAATGGACACGAGCTCGGTGCGTTTTGAAGAAACTTGAATACTTGCAGTGGTTCTATGTAAGGTCAGTGATATTTCTGATAGCCAGCGAACTACTTAGGCATTGGAAGCAGGATTGCCAGATTTAGCTGTTATTTATCAGAAATTGTTCTATATATTCTTCCTAAATCTCTTTTTAAGGAATTCTATAATTTGCGATTTGCTATTTGCCACGGATTTTACTCATTGATTTTGACATTAGGGGTATTCGCGTACTTTCCCGAGCCAAACACTAACAATCTGTCAAACTTAAAAAACAGAGACCTGAAAAAATACCCCAAAGTACGTGGATAGACTTCGAGCTACTTTGGGCCACTTGCATCTTTAACATTTAATTCATATCACAAATAAATATATAATATACCTTTTTGCATCATATGAAACGTTCTAGGAGAACATTTGACCACCACCTATTTTTTTTTTAGTTTCACTGATTATTTTTTCTTTGCAATTGAGTTTTAAGACAGATTTGGAATTTGTTTCTGGGCAACTTTTTGCATTTGACATAATTATTAGTACTTGCCTGTTGAAGTTCTCTGAGCTGTTTCGAGCCAAGAAAGGAACTATACTCGTTACTCGTTATTTTCCTAATATCTCTTTTTCTGTCATTTTTGATGAGAACGTGTAAGACTTTGTGCGATTGCGATCGATTTATATCGATTGCGTTCGATTTAAGACGCGATTTTGGACTACAAATATTTTACAATTGGGCTATAGAACAAGTTCGAGGTAAACCCTGGTTGGAGGTCGCTTTTCATTGAGCTACTATTATTGCTGAGATAGAGAAGCAGACGCCCGAAAACTTTGCTAAAAATTAGACCAATGATTGATTCAAACTGATATGTGAAGAAATGCCATAGCTCCTAAAAAAGATGTGATTTGTATATTTGAATAGCTGGAATTTATGTGAACTCTTTTCTTAAATTTTTTTCTTTTGTTTCATTTCTTTTTCCTGAATTTTTTACAAAGTTATTTTGCCGAGCAAAATGTTCCAGCTTTTCTTATACTAGACGTACTTTTGTCGTCGAATTCGCGCATTAAAAAGTACAATTTTCCACCGTATAGGCCTGGAAACATGAACTTTTCGACAGAGATGGTAGTCTAAACCTAGAAAGGCAACTTCAACCTCCAATTGTAGAGAGGGTGTTTCTTTTTCAACTAGGTGGTTCTTTGGAAACGTGAACCTTTGTCCATCCATCACTTGGCAAATAAGGAACCACGTTTTTTATAAATTCGAGGATAATTCACGGACCATCGTGGTTCTACAAGACAGTTGCCGTCGACCAGGGTTTTCCAAATAAAAGTTATCCAACGGAAATAAGATACATTTTTACTATAGAGGAATACATTTCTGGCTCAAATACTATACTGAAGGGATATATAGGGATTGGCGCAGTTTGGTCAGAAGCCTCAGCAGCTGGAAGTTATTAGTCATGAGTCATGTTAAAATACATTTCCTTGCAACGGTTTTCTAACCCAACAAAACGTGTGAATTTTAAACCGGAATATCCAATTTTATCTTGTCTTCTAACAGACAGCTTGAAATGAAACTTGTACGACACCTCCGGGTTAAATATTTAGTTGCGAAACTAATAGTTAAAGCCTTTGTTGTATATTTTTGAAGCTTTTGCAGCTACTCAAATTTCCCCAAATGATGGACTACGCGCTTGCCAATCAGAAGTGTCATCAAGAAATCATTTCACTAGCCATTAGGTTACAAAAGCATACTTCAAAAGAGTTAAAGGTACTAAGAGAAGCGGATCTAGGATAAAATGAACCTTTATAAACGTTACACTAGAGCATCAAAAGAGGCTAAGTCAGCTGGCTGTCATGATTTGACGCTGAACTTTGATATTCTCCTTAAGTTCAAATCTCAATTTGCAGGACCCTGCTGTCCTACTCGGACCTGCGCTTCTGTCTGACCACGACGGCTGATATAAAACAACTTGAAAGCCCCTCGAGACTTTGCAGTCCTATGCACTTTGCTTTGGCCATTTTCTCCAACCGTCCTGACAATTCCCTGTAAGACGACAAGTCACATGGAAGATGGAACATTCACAATGCCACCGACAAGGTAAGCCATATGTGCCACCCTCAACGTTCTCCATTTTGGGCTATTCTTTTGTCGAAAACATTCCTCAGTCCTCCTGACAAACGATGACAGCAACAACAACTGCCTACTATTCCACTATACGCGTATACAATGGGTGTTGTGACTATGAGTAATAAAGGTACTCCCTCTCATGCTTGCGTACTTGAGTGTACTTTATAGCACGACTGCAGAGCAGACTACAGGGTGTTCATACGAGTGTACGAGTACGAGCAGCATTATTGAGCGCATTGTGCAACGCGTGCATGCAACGCTTTGAGGCTTTATCTCGGAGTCTTTGTTCATTTCCACCGAGAAAGACATACATCCATATGTATGTGTAAACAAAAGGATAACAAAGAAGGATATCCTTTGTCTGGTTGGAACGCATATACGGATCTTGAACACCATTGGATGGATTAAAGAAATGCTTGCTGATGTGGGTCGGTTGTTGGCTGTGTTCTTTTTTTAAATACCATCTAAGGAGTTGCACTCTCCTTTAGTATTTCGCTCTTTAAGATTTGCTGGAGTGTTTAGGATTCATTTCGAGTTTTTCAAGATTCGTATTTTTAAATTAAGTGTACAAACAAGGAAGTGCGAGAGGTAGGTATGAGTGTGATGTCTCTAACGGTGAATGGAAACAAAGAAATTGGCTCTGGGACTTGTATTCGTAATTCTCTTTGACGAATTTAATCTTAGTTGTTGTGTGTTTGTGTGTGATTTGGTTTTTTTCATGGAAAAACGTCAAAAAGCTAGTGATTTCGAGAAAAGAATGGAACCTGACACATAAATAGCTGCGTCTGTCTATAGGAAGTGTCAGTGGAGAAGACGGGTGGTGGGAACTATTTCAAATTGGACTCTTTAATGAATATGAAATTAAGTTTTGGGTATTTACGAGGAAGCAGACAACTTGGGGAGCTAGTAGGTACCTGACCTACATAATTATTTTTTTAACTCAGCCGCATAGCGGGTGTTCATCATCCTTGCAGTCCGACTGAGACCAACTGAGGGGTACGATTTTTTTAAGCGTTATATTTTTTGCCGTATTTAAAGCCACTTCAACCATCTGACAAGGTGCATAACACTGCGGGTTCATCTAAGGGCCTTGAGCATTTCTTACTGCATTTTATCCACTTTTGTAGACATTCAATCATTTGGATCGATATAAGGTGACTTTTTCTGCCAGAAGACTTTTTTCTCACTTACGGGAATAGATCTCTGTCATAATCGTTGCTAGTTCTAGCAACACAGAGAAGTCTCCATCACCTTAAGAAACCCATCTCTTCGCACAGCAGGTAACTATTCTAGGCTTGGCTTCTAGAATGATGTTCTACTACCTATACCCACCTAGCTTTGATATATACCTACTTAAGTATGATCTTGGACTAATTTATCGTTGAATCTTCTTCCATCAAGGCTGGTTTTAAACAGCTATTTAGCAAGTTCTACGGCCCTTTTGTGTATCGGTTCCGAAAAACTAAAACTACGTTCCCAAGTGGACTTACACCTTGAAGGTATTTTCTTCAATCTAGTTACTTGAACTAAAACCGCTCTAAGCCACGCTGTTCTTTTTGTCATCAATAACAGCATTAGTGACCCGTTCACTTCATACCCATCTAACTTTCAGGGGCAATTGCTTATGGCTGATGCTGTTGAACAGAACTATCTTTCTTCCTGCTAGCTCGGAGGAATAGTTTAACTACGTCCAATCCTTTTAGACATCTGCCGTGTGCAACCTCCTAGTGTATATCTTCATTCTATAACCATTTCCAAGTCTAAGGCAGCACTTCAATCAAATTCAAGCTGGGTATCTGAGCTTCATGAGCTTTCAACAGAGCCTACCTACTAATTTAAGGTGACGCTACAGTCCAGCGCGCCGGCAGCAAGGTCTCTAACCAGCTGCCTCCAGTTATGCACGCTAAGTTGGTGAAGGTACAGCAGAGCTAGAACTGATATTTCTAGCTTAAGCTTTGAGATGTCTACTACTCTTACCTTAACACTCTGCCTGACAGCCTGGGACTTGTGACCATCGCCGCTTTTGAAGAATTTTCGCCCATCCGCAAGGGTCAATCTTCAAACCTTTGATCTGTTGAGGAGGTTAGCTAGAAGCCTCCTCAATAAAATGAAGATATTTATTGTAAACGGTGTTGCATGTGCCTATTCAAAGCACTTGTCGTTCTCACGAAACCCTTAATTCAGCTTTTTTGTTCTATTGTTTATTCAATCTTATAAACAACTAGCTGATCCCGCGAACTTCGTTCCGCCCAAATTCGTTAATGTTATGAGAGTAATAATTTCGAGCATGCACAATGCACATGCTATTTTATGTAGACACTTAAATACCAATGGCAAGTCGTTCTGAATCAGCGAAATCCGCTAAGGTTTGCATAGTGCTTTATTTGGACAATGTCCATTATAATTTTAATTATGCAACTTTAGAAATAGCGCTTGATTTTATTTTTGAATGGGAGGTGCCACAAATCGTTTTCCTATACCGCTTATGTTTTGGAAAGTACCACATATAGTGCGGTATCCTATCTTTCAGCACCACCTATCGGGTCCAGAACTCAAGTAGAAATTGATGGTTATAGTGTAAGCGCTGTTCCTACATTTCAGACATATTTCCGTAGCAGTAACAGTATGTATAATGTATTTGGGAATGAATTGTAACCAGATATGGCAGAGTAGACTACATGAGGTAATCTACTCAAATAACTGCGCGAGTAAACTAATCGCATGATTTGTTTCATTTGCAACCTACATTTAATGTACTTAGAAAAAGTTAAATTTCAATAGAAAATAAACCGAAACAGATTTGAAAATTTTCAGTTTATCAGTTTGACGGTTGAATTTTACAACGCTAACTACATTTTGACAGTTAGCGCTACTTTGTTGGTAAATGGTAAGCCTTTTTCCTTCACTCTCTACACCGGTACGGAAGGTGTTATGGTATACCTTTGAGTTGCGCTCCCCATAGCCCTATTCACTAATGAGCAGAACACCACAATTGTTACACGCTCATTTTTCGTAACAACCCCTCCATGCAAACTCAAAACGCTCCACAACTCATTGTCCACGTATATCTCAATCAGCCCTACATTTCAACTTACTCACACATACTTATGCAAGGATCCTGAAAATAAATGTCAAACCAAAATGATGGATTTAAAAACAATGAAATAAAAAAAGTATCTACTCCATTTCAAAAAGTTACTTAATGTAACATAGTAAACATAAACAAACCTTTTGGTTTAAAAAAAAAAAAAAAATGTCGAAATTGTTGACAACAACAATTTGCTTGGAAAATAATTAAAATAATTGACAACAACAATTGCTTTGAAAATATAATATATTTTTGTTTTGTATTTGAAGTGTCACTACTCGATTTCTATCCAGTTTATCTTTTTTCAAAGTGCTTTTCCCCACGAAAAACGAAATGGTTGCCCTCAACGCCATCTGTTGAGAATTTTCCAACTTTTCTTTTTTCATAAACCATCCCTGATTGATGACGAATAAAATACAACAAAAATCATTGAAATCGGTTGAGCCGTTCGTGAGTTATAAAGTCACAACGCACTTGCAACTATTTTATATATAGAGAGAAGATTTTTTTTTTTTTTTTTGATCAGGGGTCGTGAAAAATTAAATGAAAGCGACCACCGCCTCCAGCCACTCCTCACATTAACGATATATTAACAACCCACACCACGTTGGCCCATCCAACCATTGACAAAGTACAACTGCTCGTAACTGATACTTCAACTTTATTTCAAGTAGAAAAAAAAAGAAATATAATCCAGTGGATTCGTCTGGAATGGCAGAACTCCTGGCGCCTGAACAGTACAGAGTATGGGATTTATTTTCCGACCGTCATAAGGCATAAGGCATAACCAATGAGCAGGGGATATTCTTTTATGTGTACTCGTGGGTTTTACTGTCATTATTACATTTTTCCTCTGATGATATTGATTTTTTGACGACTTGTATAATAAGTTAACTGTGCATCCATGGACAGACCGATAGGGCTGCCATTTGGAAGTGTCAAAGTCAGTCAGTAGTCTATAGGATTGTTCCTTTGGTATAGTAAGAATGGAAAAGACTGTCAAATGGCAGAGCTGGTGATAAATTTTCTCTCAAAGAGAGACACTGACGAAAAAGTTAGGGAACGCGTTTGTAGTAATCTATGAAAAATGACAGTGACAGATAATAATAACAATTTTTTTTTGGCGCAACAGGTCCGTAAGGACCCTAGGCCTAGCTTCTCGCAACCATTCGTTTTGTGTGAGTTTTCATTTTTGGAACGAATGGAAGGGATCTACAATTTTCTGCCGATTCCAAACGGCTAATTGAGAAGCTCTTTCATGACAGTTATACTCACGGATGGTTGTCAGACGTTTGCGAGAGGTGGCGCAGTGAAAAACCCCTGAGTTGGAAATTGGGTTTTTTGCGGGATTCGAACCTGAATCCCTCGCTTAGTAGTCCAACACACTAACCACTAAGCCACTGCGCCTTTGAAAATCCTACTTTACTTTGCTTTGCTAAGATCGAAGCTCAAAAAAACACGCCTAATATTAGTTGATTCATTTAGCGATGAAACTGATTCGCAAATAATCGAATTTCTTTTTGATGTATCCGAGTATGTCGAAGAGTTTGTACGGATTGATCTGCTAGAAATCGAGAAGAAGGAAAAATCGACACTACATTCAAAATTACGTGGTGGAGATTACAGCGAGGAAGAATTTCGTCGCCACTTTCGAAAAGAATCTTGAGGGGTACAATTTATTTTTGCCGCCTTCAAAAACTATTTTAATGACTTGCGCATTAAAACTATATTCAAGTAGGACTAGAAATTTCAAATCACCTGTCAATAGTCTGGTGACTGAGAGCTTTTAAAATTGTATTCTAGCAATTTTTCGAGGTAAGGAACGGCATTGAGTAAAAATTCGTAAAAAATCCTTAGGGTTAGAAAAAACTCGTAAAATTTTGAAGTAAAGAAGCAGGCCTTGTTTTATTTCTTCGAGATAAGATAAACCCCCAGTAGGCCTCGTAAATTCCGTATTCAAGTCAAACAATTTGGCATCCGCACTGAAACGCTGCCAGGCAATAATTAACCATTTTGCTGTTCAAACAAACAGCTATTAGATTGTGAATTTCATTACACACAAACACAATGTCATATATCGACACAGCCAGTCGTATATATTTTGGCAAAAACAACTCGCACAGAAGGACCCATTTCACAAAAGCAATCACTTTCTATGACACACATAGAGTCTCTGAGCGGATCTGTAAGGAAATGCTGCCGCCACCCGCCACACCATCGTACCCAACGCGAAAATCGAATTTCCCCATTTAGTCGACAGTGGAATTTTTCCTTCGTCCTCGAAAGAGTCCCATATATCCGCAAGAGAACCCTCCCCATGTGGAATGTCCTTTGAATGTCATCGATGTGTACATGCTTATTGTGTTTCATAGAAAATTGAAAGAAATCGGAATAAACATCCGCTTTGGATGCAGAGAATCCTTGACTGCGAAGAGTGGATTTTTGCGGGATGGATCCCATAACATCATAGAGAATACGAAAACAATGCAGTAAATCTAATGAAAAATCAGTGACAGCATTAGGGATTTGGCATTTCTGAATCGGCAAACATATCGATTGCGGTGTTAATATTTTTCAAATAGACATGGATATGAACGAGATGACAAGATGTTTCACATGAATAATTTCTGAGGATAGTTGACAGAACAACAAGGATAGATTTAGTTAAAGTTTGATAAACAAAATTGATGAATTTCACCTTTGATATTTTGTTTTTCCTTTTCGACAACATTTTTACAAATAACAACCAGCAAAAATATTACTTGCGGTCACAGCTAGTGTGTTTGCTTGTGCCCCGAAGCGGCATATGTTCGAGCCCCAGCGGGGAACAGCAAAAACACTGCAACTGTGACCATAGAGAGAAACGATTAACATCTGAGTTTCTCTACCACTACACCAAAAAAGGGGTTTCTGCTTGGTAGTACAATGGACCGGTATCGAGTCTGAGTGCTTCCGGGATTTGGAATCCCCTTTAAAAAAAATAAAAAAAATGTGTGAGAATTCATAAGTGGAAATAATGTTGTCCGAACCATGCAACAAATTTTACAGCTGCCTGAATACGACCGAAATGCATTGACAAAAATTATTTCAAAATTGCTTAGATAAACTAAAGTCATAACTGACAAATAAAAACCATTTTGCCAATGGATGCTTAGTCCAATTCATTCCAAGGTGAAATGGTAGTTCATTTTTCGCCTTCATTTCTAAATTTCATAATAAAAATTGTTAAAAACTATTTGCAAAACTTCTACTTCCATTTTTTTCTCCACACATTTTTCAGCAGCGCGGCAACAAAACAAAAACAAAAGTACTATTGACTGCATGCTGACTGTAAATGTTCTCTTACGAACGCAAGTGCTGCCAAACTTGTGCAATAGTAATGCAGTTCTTTAACAATGAGGACGTTCGGATACCTAGTTTATGTAAAACGTCAACTAGATTGGTCGGGACTATGAATCCGAACACGTTGACTAAGCAACTTGAATCGTTTTTGTATTCTCGCGGTCAGCGTTACCTTTGTTTAAATTTGAAATTTTTTTGTTTAGAAAAGGCCCTTCATGAATTTTTAAAAAATTGTTATTTTCGAACAAGTACATTCGAAATTTAACACGGTTGCCTATCACAACACTATTATAGTCGTATGCGAACTAATGGTTGTTAAATATTGTGCGAAAATTCTAAATTGCCAGAGTAGCATTAGAAATGGCACCTTTTTCTCTCACCGGCCCTTTTTTCTACTCTTCAGAATTCTGCAGCGGCCACTCTTGACTTGATTTTGGCAGGCAGGATTTTCTTGACTTGAGGTTTGTCGGCTTCCCCTGCATAAACATCAACTGCAAAAACTATACACGTGACCACTCTGGGCCAATAAAAACTAAAACACATCTAGTCAGGCAGCTGTCAGGAAATCCGAACGTCCCCAATAATGAACGCGTAATTCGCAGGAATGCGGGATTTTTTGCATTTATGACATTCGATCTATACTTATATACAATTGTACATAAACCACGACATTTTGCTAAACTCCTCTTCTATCCTAAAGTTAAAAAAATGACGAGAGTCTTAGAAACAGTAGCATGTCATTGAAAAGTATAAGTTTGACAGAATTTTGTTAGAACAGAAATAAGATCTGAATTGAAAAGCATTTGAACTAATAAGTCTGGCCATCTGCAGAGACTTGTGGGCTTTTGGTTCAAGCCAGTATGTGGAAGCTGTCATAAAAGTATTTTTAAAAATACTTCACTGGAAGTAGCTGATCGCGTCCACCTTTTTAAAAGTAAAATTTATAAAAAAAAGAAGAGTATATGCCCTGAAATTGTAGCCATGCAAAACTTGGTGCCACTCCCACTTTATGGAATTTATTCAATTTGCGACGCTTGAAAGAGTCACCATGTTTTATAATTTCGTATCCAAAAAAGCTTTCTAGGTAGTTAAAACATATTCCTGATCATAGAGGTCGCTTACAACTTTTGATAGCACTCTGAACTCAACAGTGTTAAAAGTTGTTTAGCAACAAAACCGGGCTTATAATTCAGAACTGAATGATAAATTAAAGTAAAAAATCCAATATGAATTTGAAAACCAAATAAATTCGCCCCTTTAAAAGAAGTACCTACTTATAGTGAATCATTTAACGACACAAAACAACTGTTCCCATAAATTATTCGAACCCATTTTCGAGGACAAAAATAGAAAGTCGTAAAACAAAATTTTAATTTCAGAACTTGTGCGCCTTTTGCATCCCTCTCCGCATGAATATGCATGAGTGTTCAAATTTCGTTGAATAAAATCTTTCTCATCAATGTCGCCCTTCGAATAGTTTAATATCTATTAAATATTCAGCGTCATTTCCATAATTTAATACCCCTTGGATCCATTACCATTTTTCACTGCACCATCGAAGGAGTTTTTTTAACATCCCCCCTAATCAAATGACGGCACGAACGGGAACAATAGACAGTCGTAATACCATGCCTACTTCAGAGGCAATATCACATTACTCAAACAATAATTCCATCATCAGAATCAGTAGCAACAGCCAAGAGGGAGAGAGCCAACTTGACTTTGCACTGATATCCTATTCCCACTCCCAGAGAAGTCTTAAAGTGTTGGCTTCTCCAAGGAGCAACACAAAAAGTATAGACGGGATTAAAACTTCTCCTAACTAAGTACAGCAAAAGAAACAGAAAAAAAATAATCCCCAATCATATTTCCGTTCGGTAATCCTACGAGAAAATGCAAGCAAAAAGGATTGAAAAAGTTTGCCAATCGACTGAGCCTGTGGTTAACAAAAAAAAAAACAATGGTATCCATGTTGCTTCTCTGGTTTCCATCTTCTTCGACTTTTTGCCGACTCCTTGATGGAGGGATTTTCTTTTCCATTTCCATACTTACCATTCGAATGAATTTGCCTGCGCTGTTGTGGTGCATCAAGTGCAGCAACCTACTTCGGGGGCTATTTTAGGGTTGCGTTCAGGCGCTTCGTCAAGACTGACCTCAAAACTGTAGTTAAAGTGCAAGAGAGTGACCTCTTTGAATTCCTGTGATCCTGGTCGCGGTGAAACCGAGTACTTGAACTCGTTAGCGAATGAGAAAAATCCAAATCCCTTCGAAGGGTGGCGGTGCATTTTTTCTCAACCCGTTTTCTCGTTTATTTATGGGCATCGATGAGAGAAATAATTTAAAATAAACGAACGAGGGAAAAAGAAACAAATTATCGAATAATTATTGCTCCAAAAAAAAAGTAACATTTCAGGCAGAGACGACGGTGGAGGACATCCATTTAATCGTCAGCCCACAATTTGTGTAATTCGGTTTTCCCCGCGCATTCGTCTTATTGTTGGCAGTATTTTGGACTTTCGGCGTACAGGACGTCCTTTTAGTGTGCTGTGATGTTTCTTCTTGTGCGTCTTCCAATTTAGCAGTTCCTGTTTTATTTTTATTTTATTTTTTTGGAAAAATGCCAAGGACGACTGATACGTAGGGGGTGCCTGATGGCGCACCCACTAGAGATAGGCAAATCGGGTGAGGGATGAGCCGCGATGAGCATTGTTCAGAGCTATATTGTGGTTAAATGAGGAAATCTTACCTTGAGCCGAGAATAGCCGTGCAGATGGGTGTTTTTGGTTGTTTTTTAAGCCGTGAGATTTTGAGGCACCATAAAACTAGTTTGAGATTGAAAAGTGTGCCGCTTCTTTGAAGGGAATGTATTGTTTATATGGGGCGATAGTGGAGATATTTTTCATTACATTGTAACCATTTTGAGTGTTAACTTTAAACGTCGAAGGTACGCAATACAAGTTTAGGGGTAGAAGAGCGATACAAGTCATGGAGATAGTGGTTAGCAAAAGGCATTCATCGATTGTCCGTTTGAAGACAGCATTCATATCACCTTTCAGCAAAGGTAAGCTCTAGTAAAAGCAATGAAAAATTTGGATTCCCAGGGTCAAGCCTCAGGAAACCCACAAATCGCTTTTCCAATATGATTTTTTGCGCTACCTCTTGAAAATGTTTTGCAAGTATTCCCTATGAAGTCGATTCAGTCGATTGGCTTCCCATAAAATTGAAGGTCACTTCAAATCGCACCAGAAATAAAAAGAAAAAAAAAAACACACGCAAACAACACGTCCAGGGACCTAATTTAACTTATTAAGGCTATGAGGCAACATATAGTCTATCTCACACAAATTGGCATTAAAATTCCTGCTAGGGACTATGTAGTGTGTAAAAATTTGTTCTCTGCAATCAAACTTCATTCTTGAATTTTTCCGTCGGCTTTTACTCGTAGAACAGTCTACCTAAAAAAAACTGACGGCTGGAAAGTGAAGATATCCGAACTTCTTATGAGAGAGCTGAGCAGCGTTGTACGAAGCGAAAGTAAGGCTCCGCAAAGTGTGGCAATTATGCCTATTACGGTTGCACATCAAGATTGAGAAATAGTTTGATTTTGGTTATGTATTTTTCGCATGTCCTTAACAAAGTTCAAGAACAAAATCTGCACTTAAAGACCAAGTACGAAAACGGGACATCTTGCCCCGCTAACAAATCATCGAGAGATTTAAATTGTTGACCAAACCAGTTTTGAGCAGCTTCCTAGTTCCGCTTCAGACCTTACTATCTGTTAACTTTTAAGTCTAAGAAAAACTTAAAACAAAAATCTTGATTCACCAACATCTTGAGCTAATGTCATGTCAGCTCACTCTGGCGGAATTCAATTTCACGCAGTCAGGGACGATTGGAATTTTTTTCTTTCAAATAATGTAGTTACCACAATTTTTGTGTACAAAACTAAATTTTAAAAATAATAATATTTTAAATTCGGACAATAAATTTATTACGAATTTAGTTTAGTTAGAATTTGTTTTACAAAAAACATTTTCTGCGTGTAAAACGCGTTGCTCTAAGACAGTGTTCATATATCGTGGGAATAATTTATATATATTTTTTTGTTAACTAAACGTTTAGAAACAACGCTATTCAAAAAAAAGAAAAAACCTTGGCTGTTTACATTAAATAAATAAAAATCGCTAAGACCATCGCCTTGCACAAACAATAAAAAAAAGGAAACGTCACTAACTTGAACGCAAAGTAAGAATAGTGAAGACCTGAACCGAAAGGTATTAAAAACTGAACGCGACCCAATGGCTGAAAATAGAAAGGTTCTGTCACGTCGTGGAATTTCTCCAAGAGTGGTATTTTGATTGCACTGGCTATAAATAAAGCTTAGTCACAATTGTGATATATATAATATAATATGAGGATTGAAACAAATAAAAGTTCGTTTAACTGAAATTGATTGTATTATTGGTCACCACCCAAAAGATAAACTAAAAACTTTCATTGACTAGAAATACATACCTCTAAGGCTAAGGGCACTCAAAATGTTCAACTCTACGGCAGATAATATGTCAAATGTTCATAGAATATATTGGGTCTGACAAAATGTAGAAAAAACATTTTTAGATAAATATATTGGGAACTAAGGGAAAAATCCCAACTGGTCGAAGGAAAAATTGTCCAATGGGAATATTGTAATAAAGGAATACTGCACATGATGAATACGATGACAAGTACGATGAAGAGGAAAATTACTTCACGAACAATAACATCTCAACTTAACCTTGGATGGGAAATAATTTCACATTTTTTATGGGCAGCTATTTCCCACTTAAAGTGGGCAACTATACCTACCTACATCACCACCAATTTTGTGAAATTATTTCCCACCTACAATTTGCGATTTTTTTGATTTCTATTAGAAAAAAAAACAAAATCAAATTTCTTGGAAGGATTTTAAAATAATATAGTTAACATTATGGATATCTATTTTGCCTAGATTTTACTAGATTCTAGAATAGAATACTAGAATTCACAATGGCGTAATTTTCCATATAAAATTACCCACTGTGACAAATATATTTTATTTAAAGGTTAAGAACGGTTATTAGTAAGTCTCCAGTATATACGAATGTTAAAGGATTTTTAAAGTTGTTAGTAAATCGCTTTGCTAGGTACATACCAAGATCTAAAATCCTTAAAATTGAATAGCTGTCGACTGTCATATTTTCCTGAAATATCAACCTCTCTTGATAGTTTGATTTCTATTCATCTAACAAAACAAGTAAAAAGATTCCCTTACTTCTTTGTTATTCTCTAAGAAAATCAATCCACACTGCTTCCAATTTGACAAGTCACTTGAAAAGTACTTGACGACCCTTATTAGTTTGACCGTAAATGTTCCCCAATCGACCCCCGTACCATTTGAACTCGACTCAACTTTCATCAATCTTTCGTACTTCAGTCCCCATCACACATTGCATTACATTATAATGTACGCTCCAAGTGGAGTTGGACATTTGTCAAAAGGAGGGAGGAACTTTGCAGACATTCGTTTTTGCATATCTCGTGTACGTGTGGGTGGACAACAACGGCAGGATTTATGCGGTTAAATGATAGAAACCTATATTTCCTACTTAGCGCAAAAGTTTCTTTTTTTTTTTTGTGGAGAGTCAAACTCTCATAAAAATCTACCCGCATCGCTACCCACTCGTGTTGTGGAACTGGAACTGGGTCAAACACGATCAATTCCAAGCAGTTTATATATATTTTTGTAAACTAGCACAAAACTACCCCGAAACGGTTGTGTTACCATAATAAACTCTTGCTTCCTCTCGGGGTTTTGTACGCAATAAAAAAACATTTATTCATCCCTATACAGCCAGTAATTAACATGACGGCGTGGGTTGCATGAATTGTAAGGAAATTCTTAATAAATCAACCGACGGCAGCAAAATTATCAACAAACAAACGACTAAAGTTCATAGAGTCGTTGGATCAATATAGAGCTTTACTGAATTTCGGTTGTGGACGCGCCGCTCTCAATTTAGGAGGACACTTCTGTGTTAGGTAGATTTGTTCTTTTGTTAAAAAAAAAAATAATTCCCCAAGTGAAAATGAAATTGGAATGATAATTCTATTGACAAATCAAATTTGGATGGTGACTATTAGTTGGGAGTTGAATTTTAAGTACAAAGTACATAAATAGGTAGTGGCAGTGCTATTCAGTGGCTCCGAAAGCCGCGCCGTGGTGGACAATTTTAACGGTTTCACCCAGTGGGCGGTGTCAAATTGCTTTTACTTTACCTGTTGTTGCCCGAAATATTTGCGTCCCTATTTTGGCAAGCAATAAAATGGTGTTGACGCCAGAATGTTCAAATACGCTTTCGTGGTATTGACAATTGGCCTAGATTTGCTCCCATCAGACGCCTTTTTGATTGACAAATAGATGAGGACATTTCAGTCCCGCTCATTAGAATTTTTCCAGTTCTCCAGTAGTACGGTATTGTGATAGAAGTAAACGCGATGAAAATGGAAATTAAACATATTTTCAAACATCCGTGAATTCATCTGCTGGCCTTATTTTTTTTTAGCAAAGCTTGGTAGAGAAATATGCTTGGGCACCCTGCCTGCATGGTCGTCCATGCCACCAAATTCTTGTACTTGTACACTATCGCACTGTATTCAATGAAAAAAGTGCGAAAAACTAAGTATTCTCTCAAGGAAACATCTTAAGTTCCAATAAATTTGTAAGCTGCTTTCCTACGAATCCTTTTTGACCCTGAAATGTCAAAAAAATGAATGCGACGGACAGTAAAAGCCAAGTGAAATTGCTGTTTAGAGATTTCAGTATCGCCACCAACAGCTCAGTTTTGAAAGTGCTATTTTCCACAATGAACTTATGTGGAAAGTTCATTTTGACATTTCGCAGGGAAAATTTTGCATAAAAAAAAGTTAATTTAAAAAACCAAAAAACCCGACTGACTTAGAAAAAAAGAAAAAAATATTAACCAGACACCATACCTAACTAATTGACAATCGGAGACTATACTTACACAGATAAACAAAAATCTGAGTACCCTCCGACTGCCAAAAAGTTAGGTTAATGTCTGGTTAATATTTTTTTTTCTTTAGTCAGTCGGGTTATTTGTTTTTTTAAACTAACTTTTTTTTATTTTTTTAGCCTATGACACTCCGGGGAAGAATGCGAATCTAATGACACCTCAATCTTCAAAATCGGTTGAGCCGTTTTGGTTACAGCTTACAGGGCGTCCCATAGGAACGTACATAGGATACGTGCGAAACACATAACCCTCCTTGTGTCCAGTCGGGTAAAAACAGAATTTCACGTGAACTGCGTACCAGCCTAAAGCCTTAAATCCCGAAAACTACCTCCAAGCCATACAGTGGAGTTCAACAACTAGCCTGACACAATAATTCCAATGACAATCACATCATTATGTTTTTTTACAAACCAAATACGGCCATACGTGTCACATTCACATACACTGCCGCTCATTTGAATAGGTTCAACTTTTTGTTCACCTAACTGTTAGCCTCTCTTCATATATATTGCAATGACACATATTTTTTATACATGTAATGAAAGAGCATCATTATGCGCTTAGTTTGAGAGAAAAAATGTTGTCTTAAAGCTTACCGTTATTCTCACACGGTGGATTGACTAAATGCATTCATAAAAACAAACACATTTTTTGGTTCATTTGAATAGGTTCAAAAGCAAAAAATTAAGTTTTCGTGTAGTTGCGTCGGTGAATTGTACTAATTTTTTTTCGGCTAATAAACCTTATTGTGTTCATCTGTTAACGACGAAAATGGGTCGCGGAAAATCTTTAAGCGAGTAAGAAAAGGGCAAAATAAAGGCATTTCGAGAATTTGGCCTAAACCAACGATGCATGGCGAAAAAAATTAACAGAAGTCAAAATGTAGTAAGTGGTTATTTGCGGAATGTTGAACAGTACGGAAAAAAAACGAAAGGTAGAAGTTATAGCGCCACATCAAGTGCCGATAGACGTGCAATCATCAGAGCAGCATCCAATTCTCATGATTTCGCGTCAAAAATTAAGACAAGAACAGGTGTAAAATGTAGTTTGGCGACAGTAATACGGGTGATTTAAACTGCTAAAAATTTAAAAAGAAAAAAATTACAAAAAAAACCACCAATAAATGAATCGAGACAAGATATTCGTATCCAATTTCGTAAAAAAATACATGTCGTGGAAGTCGGAGTGGCAAAAAGTGATTTTTTCAAATGAAAAAAAAAAAAAAATTAATTTAAAGGGTATAATTATTATTTTCATGACCTTCGAAAAGATGAACATTATTTAAATTTTTTTCATTTGAAAAAATCACTTTTTGCCACTCCGACTTCCACGACATGTATTTTTTTACGAAATTGGATACGAATTTCTTGTCTCGATTCATTTATTGGTGGTTTTTTTTGTAATTTTTTTCTTTTTAAATTTTTAGCAGTTTAAATCACCCGTATTACTGTCGCCAAACTACATTTTACACCTGTTCTTGTCTTAATTTTTGACGCGAAATCATGAGAATTGGATGCTGCTCTGATGATTGCACGTCTATCGGCACTTGATGTGGCGCTATAACTTCTACCTTTCGTTTTTTTTCCGTACTGTTCAACATTCCGCAAATAACCACTTACTACATTTTGACTTCTGTTAATTTTTTTCGCCATGCATCGTTGGTTTAGGCCAAATTCTCGAAATGCCTTTATTTTGCCCTTTTCTTACTCGCTTAAAGATTTTCCGCGACCCATTTTCGTCGTTAACAGATGAACACAATAAGGTTTATTAGCCGAAAAAAAATTAGTACAATTCACCGACGCAACTACACGAAAACTTAATTTTTTGCTTTTGAACCTATTCAAATGAACCAAAAAATGTGTTTGTTTTTATGAATGCATTTAGTCAATCCACCGTGTGAGAATAACGGTAAGCTTTAAGACAACATTTTTTCTCTCAAACTAAGCGCATAATGATGCTCTTTCATTACATGTATAAAAAATATGTGTCATTGCAATATATATGAAGAGAGGCTACAGTTAGGTGAACAAAAAGTTGAACCTATTCAAATGAGCGGCAGTGTATGCACCTGACATTTGACACCACCACCACGCTGATGGAAAAAAAATGTCAAAAACTCGCCATTACGGAAGTGAATATAATTATTTTTACGAATTTTAAACTCTTCCCATTCGCGACGTTACATCATACACGACAACAAAACCAGAGTCCACTTCAGCTCTGGGCAGACGTTAAGCCGATATGCCTTGGTTTGGTACAGTGGCCAGGCTACACAAAAATATTCCCAGTTAACGTGAAAGCCAACATGTTGTGTAATTATGTTCTCGAACAAATAAAAAACCAACAAAAATACACGAATAAAACGGAAAAGCGATTTCCACAAAAGCTGAGCGCATTAGATGTGTGCTCCTGCTCATGCACGCACATCCCCCCCAAGTAGTGCATATGCATATTGCATATTGCATATATGCAGCTCTCCACCTTGTGTCTTGTGTGTTGTTTGTCATGTCTGTCCAGGGTGAAAGGCGGCCGTGTGTGTGCGGTGCGCTGCGCTGCGACGGACGACGGTGACATTGAGAGGGTGATATGGAATACTCGTCGGGGCTTAAAGTTAAAATTTCCATTTTCATAACATTTTCTTTCGAGCGGGTATATGGTGTGGGGTGTGGCGTGTGGGAGAGGCCCTACCCGACAGCGGGAAACGGTTGGAAATGAGATTTGTCATTCACTCTGCACAGTGGCGTATGGAAAATTTCACGCGACTAACTCCTTCACTGTTAATTCCGGATCGACCGCGTTCGTACGACGGGGGGATGTGGTTTTTTTTTACTCAAGTGCAAGTCGCTCTCTTTTTTTTTCCTGCAATGAAAACAAAGAGCCCACCGAAAGAGGTGAGGTGAGTTCTATCTTCTATGAGCGTGCATAGGTATATATGGGTTAGTGGTGCTAAAAAGTGTGTGTTGAAGAGGTGGTGGTGGTGTGTGCAGTTTATGGTAATTCACTGAGTTTTCCTTTATGCCATTCAGGCCCGTTTCGGTCTCTAAATGAAGTTAAGTGATTGTGTGCGGCCCGACTGTACGATGATGACGTCGCGTCGTCGCCTCCACCAGTGGGGGGACACGTGAAAAGCAGAACGGAAGGAAAGTCATCAAAGAAACGGAGAATGCGGTATGCTTGTTCTACGTAGGTATATATGGATGTGTGTTCTGTTTTACTAGGCTTGTGCTAATGTGCTCGCGACAGAGTTGTGAAACAAGACACAATACACACGCTCTGCGCCGACACGGTGTGGTGGCGGTGGAGGAGGCCACGGCGATCAGAAGAACTTGAACAGAGGGTACACTTTTTTGCAGCCAACAATTGGATGGATTGCCTTGAACTGTCACCGATATCGCTTAAACGAAACATGGGGTTGGTCGTTCGTAGTTGGTTATGGTTGCCGTAGCGAGCGCTACACACGCTTCTGCGGCGCGCACGATTTACGACCGAGGACATTAGGCTACAATGACACCTAAACGAAACTAAATATAAAGAAAAAAAAAATGAACAGCAGTCGGTAGGTAGGTATACTGTGGCAGTTGGAACAAGGGCTTTAAGCAGGTACGCCCATGCCTATGGGGTGTATGTTCAAGGCACGGACAGATTGCGGTGGCATTTATTGGATTATTATCATTTGCATTATAATTATTTGGCTTTTGCCATGAGTGTCACTTGAGAACATGCTTAGGCATTTTATGGCAGACTACTTTGGCAATTACATTGAGCGGGACAGGCGATTAAAGTTGTAGGGGGACGAGCAACTTTTTATTCTTAGATGATGCACAGCTGATTAACAAAGACGTGGGAATACTGTCGTTCAATGCGCGATGGCGAAAATTTAATGCGAACTTGTGTCGTGGCTGTAGTTATCCTTTTACAATATCTCCCTCAACTTGAGTCCTTGTGAAAAGCCTTATTTTATTGATGTTCCTAGGTCTGCTTCCAGGAAAAGGTTCTTCAAAGCCATGTTCGATGAAGCAGAGCAATCATCAAAAATGAAAAGATTGTAAAGCTGTAAAACTCATTCCGAACAATAACAAGGTCATTTCGTTTGATTTCGATTCCCAGGAGTCCATCGCCAAGGGCTAGTGGTCCTTCTACCGTCCAACAAAAAGGAATAGTCCAATTTCACTCATCCCCATTCACTGGATCAGTTCGACAAATATCCCCAAGCGCCTGTACGTGTATGAAATGTCTATCAAAAATTAACCAACCATTCACTTAACATACTTACGACGTCAAAACATGTGTTTCATTTAGAGAAAATAGCTGCCGCCCCCTGGAAGCGTGTAGAACTACTTTTTTTTTCTTAGGGTCGACTTCTTGCTTGTGACGACGGGGTCACTTTCCCCAGCGGACCTCATCAATCAGACAGAAGAAAAAAGGGAAACGTGTGTTTTTTTTTGTTCTATGTTCCTCTTTCCTTAAAGTGGATTAAGTTTGTTTGCTTCCTAAACATTCGGCGATGGTATCTGCCGACTATATCAAGAGTAGTGAGACTTAAGGGTACCTAAACTTTATGCGGCACAGACTTACAGTCTCATCGCGTCCGGATCATATTTTTGTTTACGTTCCATTTTGGAATTTCGTAAGCTCAAATCGATAAGTTTTTCTGAGAAATATCTCATCTACGGAAGAGTCAGGTGATGCGTGAAAGTAGTTTCGCAATCTATCGGTATCGTATTGAGAGGCTTTGTGGGGATGAGTCGAGCTCCTTCTGCGGATTGGTTTTACAAAATCCCTACCCGCAGTCATGCGGTTGAGTGTATGTGTAGGTGGGATGAGATTTTTTGAATGTGTATTCTATCAGAGGAGAGTCAATTGGTTGTTATCCTAAAGGATAATGTTTACACATTTTGTTTGTGCATATATATCTTGGCAAGTTGGAAGTTTTCTTTTCGTCTGCTTGGACTAGAACAAGGTCTTGTGAGTTTGAAACGGAATTTCTCTAGAGGGGTGGATACATATAATCGAATCAGTGTACCTACCTATAGTGTGTAGCTATGAATATGCACTTATTTAGTTCTTGGATATCAGCATGGAGTGGAGGATGCTGGGAATTTATTTTTTTTTTTTTTTTTTTTTTTTTCTCAATTCAAATCAGTGTTGCCAGTTTTTTTTATCTTTGTGTTCTCGGCTAATTCCGTATTTGTCCTGGGGTAAGATTCTGTAAGACGGAGCGTTAAAACTTTTTCGTGTACCTACACGAAGAAATTTTCTTGTGTAACATAGGGCAAATGATTCGTGCGAACGAAAACGTTTGTTCGTTTCGCCTAACAGAATCTGACCCCTGGATCATCTGTTAGTTGTAGTTTATTCCTATTGCTGCGAAAATTTTTTTTTTCTTGGTTCAAATCAGTGTTGCCAATATGTTGATATCTTCGAAGTGTCTTTTGGGTTAATAACCGTAAATTACCTGGATCATTTGTTAGTTAACGTTTATTCTTATTGTGGCTGTTGTTATATAACAAACAGATAGGTAAATGAATTTTTGACTCACTTAAATTAAGAAATTGAGCGGCGTTATGTCAGTCAAATATCCAAATTTTTATAGAATTAATTTACTCTTTAGATCCGCTGCAATGCCATAAAAACAGATTTAGGTATCTATTCTACATTTTACCAACTGACATGAGAGGTATTTTCGATTATGTTCATTTTTTGACGAACGAACGGCACAGTAACTTAGAGGTGGAGTGCCCATCGTACCTTTTTAAAAGAGAACATGTTCTGTTTTAATTTTATTTCCCTCTCTCTTTTGTCTTCTAGTTTTTTTTTTACAAATGTTTTATTTTTTTATTATTTGTAGTAGAAGGAAAATGTTCTCTTTTTATTGGGGTCGCAGATGGACACCCTACTTAGTGGTTAGTACGTGGGACTACCAACCGATGAACCCCTCGTCTAGTTGAAGAAAATTATAAAAATAAAACGATTTCTGAAAAACTTTAATTCCGTCTTAATGTTTTTTTTTTTTTTTCACTGCGCCACCTCTCGCGAACGTCTCGAAAACATACTAGAGTATACCTGCCTTGAAAAGAACTTCTCAATTAGCTGTTTGAACTCGGAATAAAATAGTAGATGGTAGATCCCTTAAATTCGGGCTCATTTAAATTACCTCAAAAAAAAATTTGTAAATAAAAATAAAATAGCAAAAAGCCTAAATTCCTCCAGACAAAGTTGTGTCATTTTTTCCTAAGAAAAGTCGCCCAAATATTTTGACACAAATACCGCCGAATTTCGAACTATTATTTTCTTGAATTCTTAATGCCGAAATAACTGTGGGGAAAATTTGGGAAAATAATGCTTCAAAGTTTGCGTGAATTTCGAACTGCTGTTTTCTCAAATTCGCGCGACCATGCAACGGTACTTGGCGACGTGCGGAACCCGATTTGGAGAGACAGGGCCCCGCCCGAATTCTTCGTATTACCTCAAAAGAAGTCTGTCAGTGTCGGTTCAGGTAATTTATTCTACAAAGAACTTTGGAACTAATTTCTACCTACTAAATTTGGAAATCAAGCCAGAAAAACATTTTTTTTTTAATCTTATTTCCAAACTAAATATTGATTTATTCCAAAAAAAAAGAAGAACTTTTGCCCTTCTCCATTTTGCTTTTTGGATTTTGTTCAAAAAATGTTGGCTTTATTTTCCTGGCATTTTTCTGGCGAATTTTCATTTTAAATTTATTTGTTCCAAAAATTAAAACTCACACAAAACAAGTAGATAGTTAGCTGGAAGAAGCTAAAGCCTAGAGTCCCTACGTACTATTTATTTATTTTTGTTTCTGGCATTTGCTCGAATTTTGAAGCCATAATTCCTACCAGAACTCAGTTTATTTGTATAGGAAAACTGAATGTTTTGGACCACGAACTATAGCGCAATCAAAAGTGGGAACCAGATTTGAAACGTCTCAAACAGTCCGATCGAACTTTTAGATAAAAATTTGATCGAAAAATGGTGGATATTTTTTAACTGGGGTGGGATTCTGTAAATAACGAAACGAAAACCACTTTCGCGTTTCAAAAAACGAAATAAATCACGCGAAAGCGAAAATCTGCTTCATGTAACTCCTAACGTTTTTTTGTTCACATTCGTTTAGGTTTGAGAAACTGTGTGACAACAAAATTATAGTTTGGCAGTCTCAGTATGTAGCTTTATTTTCGTTAAGTTGTTTTGACGTTGAGAAAAGCTTTAAAATAGGAGGCGTATACACGTATTTCGTGTATACCTGTATGCAAATGAAAGGCAGCTATGTTTAACCTAAAACGTTGAACAAAACTTAAAGAAAAAAATAAATTTCTAACTAAGAACCAAATTTAAATAAACCAACCTTTTGTCAGGTAATGTGAGAGATTCGAACAATCCCGCAGATTTTTTCTAATTTGTTTCTAAGTTTACGTGTTCATTTTCCATTTCACTTTCGTCGCTTTCGCTGGTCAACAAAAAATAGTTTGTTAGCATTTCTAGTAAAATATTCAGCCCAAACTTAAAAGTTAAAATCACCAAACTCAAAGAGAATAAATAGGAAAATGATAAACGTCAACAAAATAGCTGTCGTTTGTTTTCTTTCGTGGAGACGATAAAATCTGTTCGTTTTTAAGGTTACATGAAGCAAGAAAAGCGAAAACGTCAAAGAAAATGTGTTCGTTCGTTTTTTTTTTCGCTCCCACGAGAATTTCTTTCGTTTTTGATGTTACATGAAGCAAACTGTTCGTGTGCACGAAAACGTTTAAACGTTTTCACCTTACAGAATGCCGGCCCTGCATTTTGAAACATAGATAGATCTTTTTGAAAAAAAAAGGATCAAAAAAGTATTTCGGGCTCTTGTTTTTTATAACCAAAAGTATAACTTGTGAAAGGTTTCAGTTTTTACCTCACAGGACTCTCCAATATAGGACTGGTAGAAAACTTCATGATTTCAGCTCCCGAGCTGTAATAAGAACCCACTGTTTGTATTCTGACAGATTTTTTAATTCGTTGCTTGCTATACAAGTTGTGATGAAAAACTTAAGAAAAGACGATTTTTCTGTATTTCTGTGTTTGGCTTTGTGTTTATAAGTATAGAACGCATTTCAATTTACAGCCCAGATTCACGGTTTAACAAAGGATATGGCTTAGCTCGGTAAGTTAAGAGGTTTTGGGATAAATGAGCGAAGCATAAAACGTTTCTGTGTTTTTCTGTTGGTTGGGTGTCTCTTTATTTTAAAATCAAAAATAGTTCCCTACCATAAGCATTTCTTCCCATACAAAAAAACACATCCAAAAATACACCAACTCACTCTAGATATTACCTAAATAAAAAAACGCAAGTACCTATTAAATAAAATACCCCTACCACGTTTCGCAAACCCAATTTTTTTCTAATCACCCATCAACTTGTAGGTATACAACATTCCCATGCTGACCCATCTCACAGAAAGTTTAAAATAGCTTTTAATGATATTTATCATCATAATTTCCAAACAAGCAAGCGCTTCCTCAACCCATCTACATAACCTCACCGCACAATAGCAGTTCGTGTACACCAGGTCAAGACCAACAACAAAAGCAACAAACCTTCGACAGGGCAATCGATTGTATATCGATTTTCTACCTCTACCCGGAGGGGGTTGAAAAATATTCCGAAATAATAAGACAATCTTTTAATTAAGCCAAATACCCAAAAAATATTTTCTCGACACCATAACAAATGTCCCTAAAGCTAGAAGCACATTATAGCATATACCTACACCATTTGCGTATAGTGTTAAAACGAAAACTAAAATCTCCCCAGTGGCGCACGATGGCAAAAATATACAACATCAATGACAAACACAGCCACATACCTCCATACACATAGTAACGGACACGGTGAAGAAGATGAGGACTTTGCAAGAACTATCAAGCAAGGATTATCAACAACTAGAACGAAGAAGTAGAACCACTCCAATGACTGACCCATTTAGCCGCAGGCTACCACTTCTTCCTGTATATACCTACCTCTATGCCGTTTGTTGAACACCCTTTGCCCCGACATCGGTAGCCCTAAAGACATTTAATAACTTCACTGCGCCAAAAAAAAAAGAATATACACAAATGTATTGTGCTAACAGGACCTCGACGCCATGCCATACTATATCAACCCCCGGTCGACATTAGTCAAAGTTCGCCTTTTGGCGCTGTGTCATCACATTTGGGGGAAGACCAACTGCCATGATAGACAGAGAAAGAGCAACCGATTGGCGCCACAAAGTTCGCCACTCTTCATAGGGTGACTAGAAATAATGTCCTGCCCGAGGACAAAAGACCACTACAACGAATGAGGCGGAGGGCTGTGAAATAAACGCTCGCGAGGACACCCATTTAAGTAACGCTAGCTAGCAAGCAGCAATCTCATCGCAGAATAATTGAGTGCACTCTGGCATTATATTGTGCGCACACACTAACACACAACACACATGTCGAAGTGTGCATGTTAAGCCATTTCGGTGCTACTTCAAAGCGGACAGCAAAGCAAGTCCTCTGCCATTTGGATTAATCGGATTTATATTTATGAACCTCGGCGGAGGGATCTTTTGGGTGGTGTGCCCCCGTCTAATGTGTCCGGTGCCCCGTTAAGGATGGTCATTACCATGTCGTGACCCACTTTCGTTCCTTAAAAAAAATATTGTCCATTTATCGCTGCGTTTTCCGTTCGTATTTGCGGATTATGAACTGCAAAGTGAAACTATTTCTGGCGCACAAATATTTGTTTTGGGCCAGTTGGACGAGTTGCCAAAAACAAAAATTTCGCTTTTCCCGCTGCGTGTGTGCAGAGGGTGAAAGCATTTTTCTATTTTCGGGCCCACCCCAAGCGCAATTAATGCAATTTTCGCTCGATAGGCAATCACAAGTCATAGGAAAACATTTTTCAAATCGCTTGTAAATACATTAGAATCTCGGAAACATGAACGGTGCTACAAGATGAACGGTTTGAAGAGGTTCAATTTTTAAGTGCTTTAAGTCTACTATAGAGCAGTTTTTTTTTTTTTTAAACCATCTAAATAGGAAGTTAGTCTGTCTTCATACCTTTCATAATAAACTGTTCTTTTGGTTGTTTTCTGTTTTTTATTGTTTAAATAAAATGAGTTGTTATTTTGATATATTTAACACGTTCTTCTTTAACAAAATGTTGATGCTTGAAAATATAACCGGGGCCAGTTTTACATCTGTTCATCTTTCTGAGACTCTACTGTATTATTGAGTGAGCTGATGTACAAGGAACGTGATTGTATACATCTACAGCCCCGCGTGTCCCAGACCCACTATTGCAAAAGAAAAAAAAAACCTCGTCGTTGCGGATGACTGAACGGGAAATTTATTACACAATTTACTTGCGGACTATAGGTGGTTGGTTAATGTTTTGGACCGATTTTCAGGGCCGGAAAAACTCATTACTCAAATTTAGAATAGATTTGCGATCTGAAATTGTGATAGCAAGCGATGCTAATGCGAAATAAAATGTTTCGTGGCAACGACGACAAAGAATTAGATTAGCGCCGTTCGGTCGGATTGGAATTTTTAGGACATTGTGCGGTCTCTGCCAAAGCGGCGACTAATGGTGATTGGACAGTTCAGAGATGAGATTATTATTGATGCAAAAGGCGAGGGTTTTGCTATTCGCAGACGACGATTAATTCTTTCCATATTTTTACACAGACACGTTGAGGTTAGCGTGACCGTTGTGCGATTAATGTTGCAACTTTGGAGTTTTTTTTAGTTGAAGATGGCGCTGGAAAAAGTTTTCAAAATCCTGATATTTCCAAATAGAAACCTTTAAAATGTCACGCAGTTGCCTTTAAGAACACTAGTATAGTATCTACCTTTCAAAAATACTTAAAGTGTGCAGAAAAAAGAATTTACCCTTTTTCTCATTGGCCTTTTTCCTTTTGACTTTTTAGAAATCTGCAGCGGTCACGCACACGCTGGCTTTGGGAAAAAGTCTTTATAAATCGGATTTTGTAGATTAGCTTCTTTTAATTGCCTCTCAATATTGAATTTAACATTCTGGACAGACGAACTTGACAGCGGTGACACGACAAACACTCCTCTTTCTATTTAGCGACAAAAAAAGAGTAAAATCTGCTTTTTAATAAATGTCTGAGTCAAGCTCGTGAAATTTTCCCCAGCACCCCATTCTGCCAGTGATTTTGAGAAATACAGGTAAAGCCCTTCAATTCGGAATTCTTTAATTCGGAAAAAAAAAATTTCCAAATAAAAGAGATTTTTCCTAATAGATGAGAGTCGGTTTTATATTTTTTATGTAAAAATTAAATGAAATTTATTATTAAATTACAATTAATTGTTGATTGAACACATAAAGGTACCAAATAGATCTCAAATATGTAGAAGTCTGAACAAATCATACAAAAAAAAAATTTGGAGCAATTTCCCGGCAATTTTTGGTTACAAGAATGAATTGAATGAATAAAATATTTTTTCCTTTTAAGTCCTTGCATTTTTTTTCGGCTTTTACTGTAACTTGTTTACTAATGATTGATGATACAAAAAACAAAACCAATCAAAAATCTCTGCGCCTATTTTATCGTCAAAATAAAAATGTCTGTAGAATGCAACGTTTTGACATTTTTATAGAACGTCACTTGAAATCCCCTGCGGTCAAAACAACCATCCATAAGAGCGTCATCGTAGAATATATAGATTTTTTTATTTTTTTAGATAGCAAATACCGATTACCCAGTCCACTACTAATGTCAAGTATCCCATCGCCATCAGAAGAGCAGCAGCATCCACGACAAGTACTAGGTATTTGCCTCGAAGCTCTTGATGCTAAAAATATCGATATCATTGTGTCGTCAACAGCCAGAGAACGAGCGACACGACTGCACTCGATGATTTTCGTCATCGATTAGAACTCTCCTGACATTCAGGAGGCTGCAAATGAAATTCTGTTTTCAGGTCGTTCGTCTGTTATTTGTGTCGATTTTTTTTTCTCTGTCGGTTCCCCTTGAAAATATTTCTAAACAAATGGACCCGCAGTTGATTCATAAAGTGTGTTTGTCTAAAAAACCATGTGCGGTTTTTTTTTTTAATTTTTTTAATTAGCGTTGCGTAGGAAATCTAAGCGTGTAATAAACTTTAATTGTTATTTTGCCCGATGACAGACTTAAGCTAACAAATAAATATAACAGATAAGTACAAATTTAGCTGGTATCGAAAATTCAATTTCGTTGATGGACGGAGAAATGTTTATATTTTTTTTAAATATATATACGTTTTGTTGGACTGACCTTGACAGCTGAAAAGTGAAATATTGTGTATTTCATCGATGCAATATGAAGTGTTGACAACTGATGTTTAAATGCTACTGCAAACAAAACTGCTAAAACACACAAAGTTGCAAAGCTTGCGGACTATTCGGCTATTTATATAATATTGTGGAGAAAACTAGACAATTTAAGTTTATTAAAACGCCTGTAAAAAGGAGGCTAAACTTTGACACGTTTTGGCTTTTGTGCCTTTCACATTAATGGCTTGTAAGCTTCATCATTGCATACATTGTTTTTTTTCTTTTTGGTAACGAGTCAATATTTTTCATGACTTTTAAACCCAAGAGAAGAATTACTCGTTACTTGCTCGATACACTCGTTGTCATTTTAAACGCGAACTCTTTTGCAAATTTTGTACAATGACCATTGATTTATACTGATTGTAATAATTGTATTCAGATTTTCAGCCAATTACTCGTTACTTTGTGAAATCTCATAACTTGTTTCTCAATTTCGAATAGGCCCTTAGCCACGGCTATCAATTTTAAATGGTAACATTTGAATTGAGTTTCAAGTGCAGTGTAGCTAGTTACTCGTTACTTTCTTTGTCATGTTGAATGGGAACATCTATAGTTTTTGTACGATTTAAGGCGATCTGTAGACAAAAGTGAAACTTCTCGTTACTCGCTGTATTCTTAAAATCTATTGTTTCTTAAAATTTTCGATGAATATAAATTTTTGGCGACTGCTAAAAACTTAAGCCTCTTCATATCGCATTCAGCTCTTAAAGCAATGAGATAGAAATACTCGTTACTCGGTAATTTTCAAAGTCTAACAATAATTTTTAAATTTTTTTAGTATAAACATAAAAGAATTTCTGCGACTTCTATCTTTCGATGAAAATTGCACTTTCTTACCTCTGGTACCACTAATCTCCATTTGACAACGAATCGTGAGAAAATAAAATAAACATCATGTTGAATTGAGAAGCTCTCTCTGGTCTCAGGTGTGTTTGTCCGACCCTCTGCAAATTTTATTTGTCTTTTCACAATGCGTCATCCCGCTCACTACTGATTCGCCCTACTCCATTCATTGAAACCAGCCCGCATGTGGATTTATTTTTCGAAATCAAGATTTCTAAATTCCACTTTAATCTCTGGTGGTCATTGTCAAATCACCACCCTGCAGCGCCAATCACTACAATTCATTCATTAATTTGACTGTCAGTTGCACAACACAATTATCCTTGCGCAAATGCAACGACTCTGTCGACAGAACGTATTCATAACAAATGAACCGCAAAACTGCTACCATAGCGATAAATACCACATGGTCCTGGTCGGATGTGAAATTGCATAAACTAACCGCAAAATGCATCCACCTATCTAATCATAACTCAAAAATTGCATTATTCAAGCGCAAATTTGTGCGTCCGTTCCCAACTGGGATGGATGCCTTTTAATATCAAAATTTCTAGTTTCCATGTCATGTCACGATGCTGGTGATGGCAGAGATGACGTACGCCAGTTCCAACCTCTGGCGACTGCACATCATGACCGCAAAACTAATTAAATGAAAAACGTATTCCAACCGAAACACAAAATCAAACATAATTAGACACCATGTCGACATAAGTTGCGTTCAATATAATCACGACATCAACCTAACATAAAAAGAGCAAGAACACGTGGAGTGTGGGATGTGTTCCCTAGCCACTTCCGGAGCATCTACCAACAACTCATCCTCGGTGGTATTTCATATTTAAATTTATGTTTGCTCGTTTTATTTAACAGTGGCGGATGACGACGGACGGCTCGTGGCTCTGACGACGATGCGACAGTTTGTCAAATAATTTATCAGCATTTGTTCCGGTGCGGTGTACCGGGTATTGGATTTTTTTTTTTCCATCCCAGTGACCCATAGGATAAATCGAGTTTCCTGTGAGGATGTACAATGACTTTCAATATTTCAACAAAGTTACCAGAGGGCTATGGCCAGTTCACCCCCTTCCACGGTGATTGGAAGTTCTTTATAGAGCGCCAGGTAGGGGCCTGGATGTCTTTTTCGAAATGAAAAAGTTAAATATTTAAAAATCTTTCATTGAGGGCGCCAAAAGTTTACAACTTTCGCCCGTGGATTAGCGAGAGGACGGAGCACAGTGGAGCCATATTCGTCTCTCGTAGAAGAGGAGAAAGCGCCGCTCAATGACGATGAGGATAGACATGCCGGCGCTGAAGATTAAAATCTAAATAATTTACAAGTACACCGAAGCAACGCATAAGGATGATTCTACTCGACTCCATTAGGCAGCCGACACCGATATAGAGAGGCGGAGGTGCCGGTTTACACTTGCATGTGTATAGAAAGTAACTTAACACTCATCGTCGTCAGCAGCACATCGACATCATCATCAACGTCATCATCCTGTCATTTGCATAGAGATGTTTAGATGAGGTTGTTTTTTTTCCTTTTTAACAAAAATGTCGCCCCATGTATACGTGTAGAAGGGATGTGGCGAGCTGAATGTGTGCACACTTTAAAGTTTTAATATTTCAGCCGAGAGAATTTTGAAGGATGACTGCATATGCAAGTGCGGCGCAAAGTGAAACATTTTGATCAGGCTTTGCCGTAGTCAGCTTCTCCTTTATAGTTGGCGAAAATCAATTCGTGTGAAAATGCTCCGCTTTGCCGGTGGTGATGGCGGATTCGAAGGTAATAGAGTGTAAAGAGGACGACGGCTAACAAAAGAATGTGGCCTCTGATTGAGTGAGTTCTCTTTTTCGATTAGATTTTGTTTCGGCTAAACCTTCGCCTGGAATGCTGTTCGAAGTCCCTCAAAGGGAAACATGATTGAATTCCAAGCGCTTTGAGACTGAGGCGGGTGGTAGTGCTTTTAAAGAATTCCCTTCACTGAAGGGGCTTTTCGGGCGCGCCCTTTTCCGATAAAACCTAACTCAAGAAATGGGGCAGCACAAGGTGTAAATAACTTCTGTGGCGCTGAATGCATTTGACCTACTTCCAAGTAAATTTGGGGTGATAGGACCGTGTGAACTAAAGAGATTTGCTTCTTGAGCAATGGTTCATCCCGAATTGACACGTAAGTAACTACATATATGAATGTTTTTTTTATATCGAAACAAGGCTGGTGGTGAATGTTTCCCACGGACCCGCATATAAGGAGTCAGTTATTGACTTAGGCTAAAGGCCAAATATTCAAATTTTGACAGAGCCTGGAAAATACATTGACGAATCAGGCAGAACGAAAGCAGTAAGGACTTTCTCCACACCGGGTCTCCTACACACTCCGATAAGGACATCATAATAGAAAGCAAGAGATGAATCGCAGTTAATGCCAATCGGATTATCTGAAGCCAACGAATGGCAATTTTTTAGGTCTGTATCAAGAAATGATATCCAAATGGAGAAGAAGTTAATGAGATGTCCAGCAACCATCGACCTTAAATATAAAGCGATCGTACATAGGTACCGACGACAAAAATGGACACCAACGTCATGCCCCGAAGAGTCTTCGATTTTTTCCCCGGAGTGACAACTTGGTAGCTAGCGAGAGCAACTGAAGTACGACCTTGAAGAAAGGACCGAGCTTACTAAAAATTAAGATAGGCTCCAAGACAGTAAAAAAATAATAACGAAATTTCTAAGATGGGATTCAACAATCAACAGCGATTCTGGGTTAAATCACAAAACATCGCATTGGACAGTTCAGGTGGCTATGGAAATATACCAATGCCCGGCGGAGCCCAGCCTATATAGGGACTTATCAATATGAATGAATACCTAGCTTATCAATATGAACAAAACAATAAAGCACAAATAGAAGAGGCCCTTAGAACTGAGCGCAGATGGAAGTATAAATTTATAGCTTAATCAGGGCTAACTAAAAAGACTGAAGCTTTTGTAGGTTTGTAGGTTGTTGTTTTTTTTTGAAACAGTTGATATTGTAAATCTTTTTAAACGAAATGGCCACAAATCACACACATCGTCGAACAAGGATCTTCAAGTCCGAATACACTAAAAAGACGATTCGAAGCAAAAAAAACTCTTTAGAACCAGATATTGAAGACGACTTTTCAAGAACCGAAGGTCTAGCCTCCAAAACCATTCATATTTTTCGAGTATTTATGTTTAAAACAAAGTGAAGGGAAAGGGACTTAATTTGATGCTTATTCTGACTCTAAACGGCTGAGTTAAAAACCATTTGTACCAGCGCAAAGCTCGGCAAAAACATATTTTCTCAAATACTACATAAAATTTTGAAATGTTTTTAATTTGTAAGAATCTGACTGAAGTCATCCACTTAATGAAACTTCAATCTCTTTGAAACCGAATTTCAACGCCACTATCAAAGTTAATGAACTTAAATTATGTTTTTTTTTAACCTTGAATTTCCTGTTTTTTTCAAGTATTGATTCTGCTTTTACATAGTAGGTAAATAACAAAAATAAATTTGCATGAACTTTAGAGTATTCTAAGACTAGATGGTTACCTTTCGCTTCTCTGTATACCTAGCCACAGTTGGATCGCGAGAGGCTTTTATTCATCCTCCAAAAACCGTGTATATATTGACGAAAAACAGCATTCAATTTCAAAAAATTATTTCGCCGAAAAACGATGGCTTTTGCAGCAAATAAAAGAGAGGTACTGAACTAACTACAAGTCATTGGTGGTACACGTTAAGTTATGAAAAATTAAAAAATTCTCGTGAATTACATACTCACTTTTATAGCATAGTTGCTATTTGTAAAAATTTTAGGAAAATCATTAAAGTCATTATCGAAGATCATAGGAAGCTTACTTATACGTATATGTTAGAAAAGAAGCTTATTTAAAATTGTACGTCAATAACGCTTTTTACGAATCAGTTTTCAATTTATTGAACGACCTATATACTGAAGATTGAAACTGTATAGCATCTTTCTATTAAATATTTATGAAAATTGTCTTAGTTCTGAAATAAAAGTCGTAAATTTAGTAAAGCAAACACTAACTGCCGTATTTATTAGATTCGCTTACGAAGCCTCTACGACGTTGTTTAGTTAAACATCGCGTAAAGATTTACGCAGCCTCTACGTGGCTTTCATGAAATTGTGATTTATAAACATTTTTCCGCGATAATTTTGCTAAACGAGGTTTGTGTCTAAATAGGTAAGAATTTCAAGAAACTATTACAGAAAAAAAAGAAATCTATTAACTTTTTGCCCTCACACCGACATCAACTCTGATTAGATTTGTAAATGAAATCATTTTACACAAATTATCTAAAACAATTCCGAAAGGCTTGGAATGTACTGCTGAAATATCAAACTACAATCATATATCTATGTATCTTTCTATATCCATATTCCTATTTCTATTCTACCGCCACCGCCAAATCCAATGCCAGGCCATTTGTAGACATATTCACACACATCCTAAGACATTCTCCACAAGCAACAAAACTGAAGTAGAAGAAATAATATCACAAATGCACAATATTTTATATATTTTTATTTATTAAAGATAATTTCAATCTTATAATTATTGCATATGACAACGAAACTCGTTTGGCAGAAATTTTGCACAGCATTCGAAATGAATGAATAAACAAAAATTAATTTCACTTCTCGGTTTTGGTTACAATTCGACGACGACCAAATGACATTTGATGCAAACACTTATTTACGTGAGCTCTACGCAGGCTCTAAACGCAAATTTTCGCGTTTAACTTACGCAGCCCTAAAGCAACGTTCGAAAAATCTTTATAAATAACATTTTCCTGCGTAAGGGCATTTTAGAGGGTGCGTAGAGATAAGCAGACTCTACGATGAGTTTATAAATAAGGCTGTAAAAGTAGAAGTAATGATCTACAAGAAGGAATCACATGCTTACGATTTTTACTACGGATTCAAATAGACTTTATTTATATAAAAAAGTCAGGTTTAAGTTTGGCAAATCTTTTAAGAACTGGTTTGGAAAACCGTCGGTCAGGCAATTTTCTGTATAGGTAAATCTATATAAATAAATAAATGGTGTGAAAAATGTTTAGTAATTCATAAATTGAGAACGGCTAGGCCAATTTTTTTCAGCTGTTCGTAATGGCGAGAAGAAAGTTCTTACGAAAGAAATATTTGGGAAAACCCTCCGGAAAAGTCGGGAAATTGAAAAAAAAAAATCGAAAATTGATGTTTTGTATATGGAATTTTGTGTGCAATTATTCCGAAATGGTTTTTCGAATGGAAAAATATAAAATTCTAAGTGAAAAACTCGGGAAATTCCGGAGAAACGAGAAAAACTTGTATTCTATCTCATGATTTTGGACTATGTAAAGGTAGAAAATTCGTTGAGGAGCTTGAGAAATTTCGGATAATTGTGAAATTCATTGTGATAAAAGACGTTTTGGGTGTACTAGAAGTTAACGAAATAAATTATGCCGCTGTTGAATGCCGAGCAGAAGAACGTGTACGATTCGCTGATGAAGGTTGTTGACCATCCAACGGGAGGCATTATTATTTCTGGATGCTCCCGGAGGGACTTGAAAAACACTCGTCATTTTGGTGATTCTGACAACAATCCGTTCAAGATCTCAAATTGCTGCCACATTGTCGAAAGGCGGTCGAACTGCAAATTCCGCTTTGAAGCTGCCGGTGAATCTTCTCACGGTTGACAAGCCAACGTGCACAATGACCATGAATGCGGGATGAATGCACAATCGCGCGTAAGCGAGCTTTGGAGGCGGTTGACCGAACGATGAAGGATCTACGAGGTGATTTGAGACAAATAGCTCTCCAGCGATTTTCGTCAAAACGCTTCCCGTCATCTTGAAATCTACTGCTGCCGATGAAATTAATGCATGCCTGAAATCGTCAACTTTGTGGCGGCATGAGAGTCACATATAGCAGAACGACCCATCGGCTGTTGAGTTCTCGAGACAACTGCTGCCGCTTGGCAATGGCCAAATTCCTGTTGATGTTTCGACTGAATTGACATCGTTCCCTGCTAACTTTTGCGAGTTCACATCGTCGAAGGAGGAAATCATCACCAAAGTGTTCCCCGGCACTGAACGAAATTATAAAAATCTCGATTGGATAAGTGAACTTGCAATACTAGCAGCAAAGAATAAGGACGCCGTCGACAGCTTGAATTTCATTATTCAAAGTCAAATCGCTGGAGAACTGCATTCGTACAAATCTGTTGACAGCGTTACCGACGAAAATGAAGCAACCAACTATCCGACGGAATTTTCGAGCTCGCCTGATGTGCCAAGAATTAGGCAGCGGTTATATAAAAGTACTCCCCAACTTCTGCAACGATATCTGCCATGCCTAGCTGTCAAAATAAAGCCGCCTATATTGAACTGAATAAACATGGAGAAAGTTTTATAAAAAAAAATTAATCAATATGATGGGCTACGGTCAAAAACGCTCGGACACATCACCGTCAGCATGACATGAAATATGTTTTGTTAAAGAATCAACCAAAAGGAAAATGTTTCACTTGATTGACATGCTCTTTTATAATGTGGAATTTCCAACATGCACGATTGCGTTTCCTTGACAAACAAAAAATAATAACATAATACTGTTGCCAGTTGGCCTTCCGCTCCACCTACTTTACAAAGTTCATCATCATCCATGGAAGAAAGGTAAACTTTTAGCAAAGTTTGTTGTCCTCCGAGATGATGTGTTGCGGTCGTTATTACAGGGAGCTTCCGTGGAGCTTAACTGAGTTTATATATTAAGTTTCTGGAAATGTGTAGTCATTTAATATCTAAGGAAGTCGAACATTAAATAAGCGAGTTCAAACTGCTGTCAAAATGTTTTCAAATAGATAAGGAAGAGAGTTAAATCGTGTGAATAGCTGAAAGTTGTGCATAAAGAGAAGATATACTGTTAAGGACATTCATTCGACATTCCGCAAAAGTCAGCCGTTTCCTGCCGCCATCCGAGGATCGAAAAACTGCTAAAGCTAGAGTATGTTTAAACATGGTACTTTGTAAATGAATTCACTTGTCTATTATAATCTTCAAATCGCATTTGAATCTCCTCACTTCATCCTTTAACCGTTGGTTGCTAGATCTTGTTTCAAAAATTAAAAAAGCAAAACCCCGGCTGACAATTTAATGATTATACCTAATGCAAAGTTGATTAGTGCTTATTCTATTAAATGTTCGACTTCAGAGACAAATTACCTAGTGAATTCGCTGATAAAGTCAACGGCATTACAGAATAACTAACTCGTGCAAGTTTGTCACTTAGAGCAGTATTAAAGTCGATTATGAATGGTACAAGTTGTGGAAGGTGTTAAGTTAATTATTTATAAGCTTTAAAAAACAGAAAAAGAGGGCTCATTTGCTATTTTCAGTCAGTTGTTTTCTGAACTCTGAACAAATGTCAAATTAAATTTTGTCCCATTAATTTCCCAAGCGGGCATCTTCAAAATATGGCGGCAAATTTTGTAATCAAATTCAATTAATAACTCGATTACTTACGTAACACAGGTCATCAGTGCGTAGTGTAGGTTAGGTGTATAAATATATTTAATTGGAAGGCATACAAACCTGCATTTTGTATACCCATACCCACTGTCCAAGCTGACTAATATTCGACTTTTCATTTGCCACTCGCTCACAGACGATTGTCACTTTCATTCTCAGGTGTGCAGGTTCGTAATTTGAATTTGAAAATGTTGTTTATAATTTATTGAAGGTACACGCTATACAGAAAAAAAATCGAAACTGCTGACGCCGTCAATGGCGGAAATATGTGCAACCGTAGACATTGACAATCTGACAGTAAAACGACAAAAGAGCTACGTTTCCAATTAATGGGATTTTCGTAAACGGCGGAAATTCTTTTCACCTCGCAATTTATACAAATGAACGTACAAAGTACCTACGACCTACAAAGCGGATGTCGAAAAACTGCGTTGCAATATGAAATTGGTATACGTAGATACCAAGCTTGCGATCAATAATTCAACTCTAAATGAGAATGGGCCTTACCAATAATAATTTTGTAGGTCACAATATGCAGTTTTATATTTGTATAATATTGAGTATTTATTTGAGTTGATCAAAAAAGGATGTGAAACCTGGGTCGGCATTCTGTAAGGCGAAACGTTCAAACGTTTTCGTGTGCACGAAGAAATTTGCTTGTGTACATATGGCCAATCATTCGTGCGCACGAAAACGTTTGATCGTTTCTCCTCACAGAATCTGGGCCCAGGTCACTGAGGATCTACCCTGTTTCGAAGCTAAAACAAATGCAGAATTACATGGATTTTTCGCAGGGCCCGATCTAGGGGTGGGCAAGCCGGTCAATTGCCCGGAGCGGCAAAATTATTCTTTTAATTCAATTTTATTTCGATTTAAATGAAGTTTGAAACTTCTTTTCATCTAAAATGTGGATTATGTTTGTTTTATTTGCTATTGCTCTCACTCTTTTCTTTTGATTCAACAACAAATCGAGCAACGAAATTGCAACTCTTCATCCACTTTCTCTTTCTTTATCAAGTTGGCGCGTTTGATAATCACTGCTCTATAGGTGTACGTATATCGATGCCGCAGCGCTTCGTTTTTAGCTATACGCCGAGCGTAGTTGCAGTTGATACATCATTGATAGCCAAAGCCTATGCATGCGAACAAAAAACACTCTCTTGCTCTCAAAAAATTATCATAGCTATAACTCCTCAAATATACATGTATACAAGTAGTAGCGAAGTAGCGACAAGTTGTCGCCGACAATCAGTCAATCAACCAACGAAATTGCAATGGTAATAATGCAATTATAAAAATTAAATTTAATGTTCCTTATAATGTTTTCTTATATTAAGCCTAAATGCCGTTCTGTCTGTCGGTTCAGACCTAAGGACTGTCTGCTCTCAGGCGCAGAGATCCTTGGGCCTTATCGATGATTGGTGCGCAAAAAATGGGCTTTCAGTGAATAGTCTTAAAACTACGGTTGTTCTCTTCACGAGAAGTAGGAATGTCACTTGTCTGACTCAGCTTGTGCTAAAAGGCGTCACAACGACGATCTCCGATGAAGTCAAATAACTGGAAGTAATCCTCGATAAAGCTTCTTTGGCCCAAGCATGTTGAATCGAAAACCGATAAAGCGCTGTCAACTTTCTGGCAGTACAAAAGGCGCTTTTGGCAAGACATGGGGCCTATCTCCTAAAAGGTTCCTTTGGATCTATACGGCATCTCACATATGCATCGGTTGTATGTTGGTACAGCCTCTCGCGGAAACTTTTTGCCTCTTTTGCGAAACTTCAAAGAACGGTCTGTCTTGGATGCGCAGGGGCCTTCCCTAGCACTCCGGACTCTGCTCTAGATGCTATGATGAACCTACCTTCTTGATATTTGTATCATGGGGTGTACGCTGAAAACCATCTCTCGATTAAAGAGAGGTGGTTTTTGGTACCACACGCATTTTTGAAGAACTTGTGCGAGAATTAACCTTTGACCCCTGTCTTATGGATATGCCGTCTGACACAATGACACCAGAAACCCTACTGCGACAAAACTACCAAGTTAACTTATCTCAGGCAATGGAAAGGCTTAGGCCAGACTCTGAGCCAGGGAAAGAATGTCATCGAACATGATTTTGGTTCTGGAGTCTTTATGGAAAGCGAGAATATTAGACTACACTACCCCTTAGGTAACCATACGTCTGTCTTCCAAGCGGAGCTTTTCGCTATCCGTATGGCTATGCGCTATATTGTGACAAACAGGTGGAGGGCTAGAAGTATATGCGTTTGCAGCGATAGCCAAGTTGCATTAAAAGCACTGCTTAACACTCTTACCTCGTCTAAATTAGTGCTCGAACTCAAGCTATCTCTGAACTTAGTAGGTTTCTCGTGAAATTTGTTTTATGTTTGTTCACATTGAAATTATATTTTGCCCAGGGCGGCATAGATGCTGGATCGGGCCCTGATTTTTCGGCGTGGAAGTGGGCGTGGCGATGCACCACATTTGTAAAGATTGTTCTAGAGTATAAATCGTAATTTGGCTGTAAGCCAAGTGCATTCAGCAAATATCCTCGGGAAATTCTCTGACATTATCGGGATGAGTATAGATCAAAAATACTAATTTCATATTAAAGTTAAGGCGTTCTCTTGTCTGATAATTTTCACGCTTGAGAGAATATAAGTACTTAAAATTTGTATGACAAATAATAAGCTATATTTTGGTAGATTTTTTTGACCCATATCACCTTTCATCACAGTTGTGGAAAATTAACGGAATTAAACTGTACATGTCTTAATTTTCGCACTCTAAGTTGCTAATATTGGAGGCAGCATTGCCGCTGAAATATTTCAAAAAGGGGAATAAAAAGGGGCCCGAGCCACCACATAAAAAAACTAATAAAAAAAAAGAAAACAGATCAGCAAAGACATTTATTTTTAGTAAAAAAACAAGTTTATTCCTCAATGAAACACTTATTTTCATATGTTTGCATTCTTTTTCGTTCAATAAAGAACGAAGTCTTACTTGAAGTGGGAAAGGGACCATTTTAATATTTTTTTTTTTTTTAAGTGGGGGCTAAGGGACCTGATCTGATTGGAGGTCTATCGTTTCGACGATAATCATACCTGAAAAGTTACGGTTTTAGTATACCCAGGATTATTTTTATTATGCCATTTTTAGTAAACCTATACTTGCTGTCAAAGGTGTCCAATTTTGACAAGATATATAAATTATTTCCGCAGAGATCCACTGTAGCCCATTCAGCTTTTAAAAACTGAAAAAGTTTCCGAAACATGTGTTGATTAATTCTCAATGCAGCAAGATGGGATTTCATTGAAATTTTTAAGCAAGCTTTCGACTTCAGTACGTAAATGGAATGAACAAACTACCTTAGGTATATGAAAGTAGTGAAATATAGAGTTACCACTAACCAAGTTTGGAAAATGCGGGGCAATTTAGTCCGTTGAAAAAGAGACTGCGGGACATTGAAAATAAGTTTTTAGAAAATAATTTCTGAAGTATAAAAAGTAAGAAAATGTAGGTATACAGCTGAATTATGTAAAAGAAAAGTTTCATGTATTTCCAGCAGGAACCTATGCAAATATTTGAAAAAAACAAATTCTTATATTGGTATAGAGCCGTGCCCCACCGGTTGCGAACCACTGGTACATAGACAAAACTATGTGCTTTTCAAAAATTTGGCTAAAAATAGCTCATCTTGAAAAACAGCCTTCTGTAATAGGTACCAATCAATTACATTTGTTTACAGTTTTTAAGTCAACAGTCAAAAGTGTCGCAGCATACAATTTTAGCATCTACCGCGCCTTCTAATTTAGTGAAACAGTTTTTTAAGTTAACTAAATGCGCCCACAATACAATCTGATACTTTTGTATTGAACTTATTGTTCTATTTCGCTTCCATTAACATATAGAGCATTAACAACACTCATTCAGAAAATATTTTGCAAGTTGTCAACGTATATCCTTTTCCTCTTTCAGTTCTGAATAAACTACTCCAAAAGGCGTATAGCGTCGTAATTTGTCTTCAGAAATAACAGTGTTAACTCGCCGATACACTTATTATTATTTCCAAGTTTGAACGATCGAGTCTCGAAGAGATGGATGTGGCTATTTTTTTATGCTTCGTCCCAAAGAAAACAAACCTATATTAACTAAAATTATACACAAATTAATTCTGGTTCTCAACGTTTGTTTACCAGCGAATTGGGATATCAAAAATTGTGCGTCAGTGTCAGAGTCATCTCGTGGAGACTTAAACTTTATCTTGTCTCGTACGCAACTGCTTTTGCTTCAAAATACACCAAAACCTCACTAAACTTACTAAAAAAAATGTACCCGAACATCCTAGATAAGAACAAACTAAAAGCTAAATGGGTGCCGATTGATCTCCCAAAATTGGGCGAAAGGTCATAACCAAATTTCCGATAAGACCACCTTCTTGGTTTTTGGTCTACAAACGGCGCTACCGCTTTGACAACGCAAATTGTCAGAAAGGGTCTTTTTATGGGCGCTTGGTGTGCAACCCTGCCCTGTCCTTAAACACAAACTACCCGCGACCAAATTAAATCACTCAACACACGCACACACATAAAAATTAAATGAAAATTCCGACGGAAACTTTTTGAACTACGTTCGGACGGGCATTGTTCCTAAACGGCAGGGTTCTGAAAGCACCGATAATAATTATGATTTAACTCTCTTACGTCGCACATATACAAAAACCTCTGTCTGCTGCGTGAATTATAATCCTCCTAACAAGAAATCCTTAATTCCGCTGAAGAGGTATATCGTAATATAGTCTCCACCTGAAAATTCTTTCATTCAAAATAGCTGATCAACCTCAAAATGGGCTTAACTTGGCATGTAAGGCCTAACAAAAGGTACCACCTGATCCTGAATAACTCTTACCCGTTTGATGTTTAATTTAATGGACTTAGTTGCTCACACCAATACTTACATAAAATCCTTTTCACACGGATTATCTACTTTTTCTACAGTTGATTATAATTATTTATGAATTGTAATCCTTCCGAGTCCACAGTGTTACCCGTAGCAATGAGTTTTGAAACTGTTTTTTTCCCCCAGCTTTATCCCTTCCAGCCTACTGCAACGGTAATGATTGCAGGGATTCTTTTTGCTGTCATCCATACACGAGCATTTGAATGCATCGGGAGTTCTCGTTTCCTTCTTTTACTAGTGAGTTTTTTTTTTTTTTTTTTCTGTGTTACAAATATATTAATCCTTTTTGGTTTTCCAAATGGTGAAGGGTTTTGGGCTGTTTAATCCGTGAATTATCTTTCGAACCGAGTAACGATTTTTTTTTTTTTTTTTTTGCTGTTCAACACGCGATAATTTTTGGTAATCCTTAAGCGGTAAGCGACTTACTTAATTTAATTAATTATTATCATTGCCTAGAGAATATTTTACTTATAACTACGAATGCAAGCATTTTTAAGTAAAACTATTGGCGAATTATTTTTCCGTGTCTGGTTTAAGCACTACGCGGTAATTTTTTTAACTAGGCATTTAGCGATTTTTTTTTAATTGGTAGCGATGTAAGTATAAATAAATTTAATTTAAGGCTTAATTTCTATTTGTGAAATTAATTTTTACTATTTTTTGAATTTTGCATTTATTTACAATTTATTAACTACACTATTTACAGAAAGAAAGAATCGAATTTTTCCTTTCACTGTCACTGATCCGAATACTATCGACCACTAAACCGAATCGAGTGGGAAATTCTTGCTGTTATGACGAATTTTCCGAAAAGAAATTACACACATATACACTGAATGTATGTATGGACAACGACGACGAACTGAAGGAACCACTAACAACACAAGAACGGATAAAAAAATATATGACATGCGGCGGAATTGTCACACGACCACGAAGACGACGACCACGACGGCGGATGAAAAACTTTTCGCTAAATATTATGACTTTCGTTAGTTGTAGTGGTGATTCCAGTAGCAGAAAGTAAATAGCAGCAGTAGCAGTGGAAGTAGTTCAGTAGAAAAAACTACTGTGGAAAAGAAGTAGGAAAATTGAACTTAAACAAAAAATTACAACATCAACGTTCGCGTACGAGAGGGGGTTGTTTTGAATTTGCTTTCCTCTTTGGTCTGGGTTTTCTTCAGTTTTTCCTCTTGTGTTTTTCTTTTGCCGTGGTGAAAATCGCGTTACACGTCCATTTTCGCCGAAGACTTCAAATCAACTAAACTCTCGGTTGTGTGAAAATATGCAGAATTTGCAACATCATAGTATTGCCAAAAAAAAAGGGAAAACAGAAAACGAAAAGCGCCACACCAGCACCACTAGATAGTTGGGGATTTTCCGAGAGAGCGACCAACAGGAGAGGATTTTCCACATTCTTCTCAAAGCAATTTCCACATTTTCCGGCTTTTTATCGACATTGTATTCGCGAATGGGTGATACATGGCAAAGCAGCGGTCGATTTGTTTACTCGGCAAGCGAGCACTGTTGCAAAGGGGTGGTCGGTGGTCGGGTATCGGGCTCGGCCCTCGGCTGTCGGCTCTCGGCAGTGTGTGTAGTGTGTTTGTGGTATGGCAGAAAATGGTAAATTTTGGAGAGAATTTTCTTTTGGCCGTACGGCGGATTTCCATTTCCAATTCGCTGACGGTTGCAGGTGCGTTTGTGGGAAATGCCTATTACTAGCGAGGAGCAAATTTGAGAGACATGTTGGCGAGATCATATTTGGCTGATGGTTGGATAAGATTTGATTTGAGGGGAAGGAGCTTTTTCTCTTGGGGAATTGTTAAAGTGGAGAGTTAAACTGAGTGTCTGGGAGATTATGTACATGTTGTTCTTACTATACGGGTTTAAAGGTAAAATGCAAATTTTTAAATTTCGTCTTTCACGAGATGAATATTTACATACATACCTATTTGAAAAATAGTCACTTGCCCTGGTAGCTAGTGCTATGTACTTATTTATTGTTAATGTAATTAATTGTTCAATAAAATAAGGTATAATAATAATACCTATTTGAAAACATACCTACCTACAGATGGGTGATTGTAATAAGAAGACCTTGACACCATTGACCTGTGTCGGGAAAGCAACCGAGTTCTGGCAAATTAGAAAAGTTAGGAAGTCTGCAAGGACTGTGGGAAATTTGTACTCGTAATGAGCTAAAAGCGAAAATGGACACTTTTTGCACGTAACGAATAATTTCTAATTTAACGGGGGTCTCAATATTGTCTCTGACTTATAATTAATACATATTAATAAATAACATTTTAAATTGTATCCCACAAATCTCATAAAGCACAATACTTTTTTAAATGGAACAAAAATAAGAAGCGCGATTTCTAATTTACTTACCTATAAGTAAAATTACTTTTTCTTGAACACAACTGACACAGACGTGCGCAGGCGCACTACTTCAACTCCGAGGCACTGTTGCCACTTTAGCGATATTTTTATGAACTTACATTCAATTTGATATTTAAGCGATTTCTAGCGGATTTTCGCAATTCGGAAACTAACATTTCTAGCGGATTTTGAGTTATGGTCTAGCGACAAATTTTTTTCCTCAGCGGCAACACTGCTAACAGGTAAAATCACAATCATAAAAGGATCGTAAGTCGTAACGCGGTTTAAAGTAAATTTCAAAGGTTCACTGTGGGACGTGAGCATAAACTAAGTACCTATTAAATATTTAATACTTAGTTTGTGGACAGTTTACCCTACGTTGTTTGGTTTTGGTGTCTTTCTGTACTGAAAAGTTTTGCCTAATGCATGAACGAATACCTAATAGGTATCATTTATTTGTTTTTTGAGTGGTAACGGATAACGGTAGGGCTTGCATTAACTTTTCATTGTAATATTGTTAAGTGTAAGTTTATTTTTGCACGAGTATGCCTTCCACTTCCAAATCACAATCGAGTTGGTGCGGTGTCGGTGAGCGATGGTCATATGGTGATGGTTGTCGACCAGCCAGCGTTGCCAATTCATTCTGAGCATTGTTTTTGACCTCTTGACGTCTTGACTATTGTGTCTTGTTTACCAAAACTGTAATTTTAATTTGTTTGAGTAGATAAAAAAAAAATTAGAAACAACAACAAAAGTTTATTCATATGTGCGATTGCACATTTGCACAGTACAATAAAATAAAAATAAAAACTCCTCACGAACATTTTCAAAATTAAAACCATTCCCCAGCAGTGTTCTTATGTCATTGAGATGGTTTTTCCCTCGGACAGCTAATTTTTTTCCCATTTTTCCCTTTTGGACTTAGTCAAAATTCCCACAAAATTCCCACATAGTTAATTTAATTAAAAAAGTAAATTTTCAATACTTTTATTAACAAAAAATAAAAAAAGGCACACAAATATTATATATTAAGGATTTTAACTAGTATTAATTTACACACTAGAAAGTCAAATTATATGCACAATTCCGAAATGTATTCGGCAAATCATATATCTATGTGTCTTCCTATATTCATATTCCTCGTCCAATTCCACCAACCACCACCGAATCTTATACCTGGCAAAAGGACGACATAATTCACACACGACACACATCCTCAGACATTTCCCACAGACAATAAAACTTAAGTAGATGAAATAAAGTCACAAACGCAGTTGATATTTTTTTATTAATTAAATATAATAATTATATTTTAAAGTTGCATTTGCAAATGAAATCTTGACATAAAAAAAAAATGTGCACAACATGCGAAATAAATTACGTAACACATTAACGTAAGCTCTATGCTGGCTCTAAACGCACATTTTCGTGTTACTTACGCAGCCCTAAAGTTCGAAATATCTTTATAAATCACATTTTCCATCTTAGAGGGTGCGTAAAAACAAGCAGACTCTACGTTGAGCTTATAAATAAGCCTGTAAGTTTATAACTAAAAAGAAAGACAACTAATCAAAATTCAATTTCACTATTACACACCGTCGCGTCGTCAAAATTAAATGTTTACCTAGCTAACAGCGCAGCGAAAAACAGAAACATCAACTCAGTTGAAGACATAAGCAATGAAGTTAGAAAGAGAAGTTCAAAATGTGTACGAAAAAAAAAAATGATACCTACTCTTACCCTCTTACGTGTTTTGTAATTGTAATTTTAGACTTGTTTTGTGAGCACAGAATAAGGTAGTACAAAACTATGATATATTAGGTTAAGGTTTGACAGAATTTTTTGTTTTGTAAGTTGACCAAATTTCCCACAAAATCTTTCCGAAATACTATTTTTTTCCTTTTTCCCACGAGACGGTTTCTTACCATCGAAATTCCCACAAAAAGGTAAATTTCCCACGATATGAACACTGTTCACCATCACCAGTCCCAGTGACATTGACCAGCGTTGCCGTTGACTTTTTGAAAAATGGATCTATTTTTTAAAAAAAATGTATCAAAAGTATCAAAATTCGAGAATCAAAAATGTATCAAATGTATCACAAGAGAATATCGTTTTCTAAATCACTTTTCATGTTCCATTGGGACCAAAAATCAATATTTTGATATATATTGATATTGATAGGTATTGCTAGCTAGATTCAAAACAATTCTGAAAAAAAATTAAAACATGAAAAAAGATTTTGCAGACTTTTATTTGAAAATTGAAATGTATCTAATTGAATATCTGAGTATCAAATTCTTTGCAAGGAAGCAAAAATGTATCTTTTTGATAAAAATGTATCTTTGTGGCAACGCTGACAGCAGCGATGCCAACCTAGGCTTTTTCATGCCTTTTAGGCATTATTTCAATAGGGCTTTAGGGCTTTTTTATTTCCAAAAAGGCATCTTTTTTTATTTAAAAAAAAAAGGCATATTTTTTTATTTCAAATACATACCTATCTATACCTACATATTTTTTTTGATTCAACGTATACTGACTTTTTATTTTTTAAATATTCCTAAAAAATCGTGGCAAAAAAAAGACCTCGGTCTTAAAGAATGTGTTTCCACCTTCGAACAAAAAAATTGTTTTTGTTAATTTTTTTATATTTGTGTTTAATTTTTGATTTATTGTTCCAATTTACATAAAAAAATATTTTAGGCATTATTTTTATTGTATTGAAAAAAGGCATCTTTTTTTCAAGTTAGGCTTTTTTTCGTCAAAATTGGTTGGCAACGCTGGGTGACAGTGCACAGTGACAGTGACCACTTGAACTTGACCAGCTGCGTTTTCACAAATCTCACCGACTTGTTCACGAATTTCGCCCATCCGTCTTCTCAGTCTTCTCCAACCAAACACTAATCTTTGAAAAATATTAAAGTTCGGGGCGGCGCGAACGCCATCCCCGGCTACCAAAAATTACACGCACGAGTTATTCGCATTAGGAATAATCGCGGAGGTCAACTCAGCCGGATGTGCAATGGCCAAGCCTCGCCCCGGGGGAACCGCCTTCATGATCACGGTAACCCCTACGCCAGGTAAGTATGCTTTGCTCCGCCATCGACTTGTCTCTTATGGTTTACCAATCTAACACAGAATGTGAACTGTAAAAGACAGTGAAACTGTATACGCGTTGTTGTTTGTGTAATGAGAATACATTTTTCCGTGGGGATGTGGTGCCAGCGTTCCCTCCCCTGTCGTTAGGCAAAGTTCTCATTGCGGTAAAAATTGGTACTCAAATGGGTCTGAAGGTAGTACGCAATAATGTACCTAAAGAAAACGGCTTTATGGTATTTTTCAGTTAGAATCGGAAATTTTTTTTAACAAAATTCACTATTATACATTTTTAAATATTTGTTTTGAACAAACATTTTTTATTCATTAAAAAAAATTTCACAAAGATAAGCTTATTTTAATTTAACATAAATTATTTCATTCATCCACAAAAAATAAAGGAAAACGTAACCTTTAAGGTTTATTTATATTTAAGAATAAATTATAAGTTAAGTATGTATATAAAAATGAACAAAAAAAAAACAACAAAGAATGAGTTATTGATATGCAATTATAAAAAGTAGTACGCGGCGATCCAAAGTAGTATTGTACTCAGTTAGAAAAAATGTACTCAAAAACTAAAAAACGCTACAATTGTAGCACGGGAGGGAACGCTGTGTGGTGCCTGGTGCTGATGATGGTGATGGTGACTGGTGAATAGAGCAAAGAACAACAACAAATAAACTACCCCGCTAGACCTAGACCTAGAGCAGCAAGTAGCATAATATGAACAATCAACACAAATTTTTTCCTATTGATGTGTAATGGTATTTGGTTATAATAATTATTATCTCAAATGATTACGTACCTATTATTATTGTATGCCTAGGCCGGGAGGTCATTGTGCTGCGATAAGAAAGAATTTAGTGTTGTGCGTTTGCTTGTGCCTTATGCAGTGTGGTTGTGATTTGATCTAAAGCATACCACCTACGACCTACGTGCATTTATATTTCTGAGCTGGTCCAGCTCTTCTTGACTTGAATGCTTTTTGGCTTAGTTACTATGTGTACCTAGGTAGGTAGGTATATAATTTAAAAAACCTCAAACATTTTAAAAGTTTTTATACCTATACCTAGGTAGGTTTTCAAATCAGCAATATTTTGTTGGATGAATCTTAGCTGTTTTGTTATAAGCAATAGTGTCAATTTAACTTTAACTTTAAACTGTTACTGGCGTTGTTTTGTACTCCACTATAGATTTTGTCTCTTATGCAGTACCTATATAGTGACCATACGTCCCGCTTTTAGCGGGACAGTCCCGCTTTTAGCGGGACAGTCCCGTTTTTGAGGTCTCTGTCCCGCGGCCATAGCTGTCCCGCTTTTCCAACTTTTGTAAAAAATGTCCCGCTTATAGGTACCTACCACTTGTGTAAAAATGTGTGTATGTTTCTACAATTCTTAAAATAAAGCAATTTTATGATTACTATATTATCCCTGTGCATATAAATTGGAGCATATGAAACAAACGTATGAGCTGTTAAAGGAAGAAAATGAGCTCATGTAGGGTGATGGCACCAGTAGTCAGCCCCTTAACTTTTTTTTAGAGTTTGATTGGTTCTTAAAAATCCATTTTTCAACTATTTAATCAAGTATTTGGCTTTTCCGAATGTTTGAAGTCTGTGGATTGGAAAATATTAAGCTTATTGGGGATATGAACTACCTAATGCAAACTATTTGCAAAATAAGTGAAAAAGGTACGAGTTGCGAGTGGTCAGCCCCCTCAGCTCCAGTAGTCGGCCACGCAAGTATCCAGTAGTCAGCCCCAATGTAAATTACAAATTTTCATAAGAAGGGGGGGCTGACGACTGGAGAACGTTTAAAAGAACCGTGTCTCTCATGGTCAGCCCCCATTTCTCAAGTAAATGTACAGGGGGGCTGACTACTGGAAATCAAAGAAATTTTATCGAAATTTTTGTGAGAATCAATACTGATTGAAGTTTCCATTCATTTTGCATACTCAGCTATGAAAAATAATAAATTAAGGTAGTCTCCAGTAGTCAGCCGGGGGGGCTGAGCTTAGGATAATCATACAAATAATGTCTCATTAGGTCAGCCCCCCTCTTAATTATGTGAACCACATTTAAGTTGCACTGCGCGAACTCGTCAAGCGCCCTTGAAAGTCAGATACGAACTGCGATCTTAACTCAATACGTCTAACTCACTTGACGAGCTGCATTGTGCAGTCCTATACTAATACTACGACACCTTTGACCAGGAGGGATTTCCCTGTTCAATGAAGCTGTACCTACTTTACAGGTTAACAATTATTTAACCGAAAACATTATTAACATTTTAAGTTAAGAAAAAAGATAAATAAAGTGTTAAAATCATAATAATAATCATAAACTGCACATGCCTTCAGCATATTCGTAATTATATCACTTTTACAAAGTCACTTCAACTATAGTTTTTTTTGGTAAACCACTCGTATCCTGCACTTATGAAAACTGTACGCAGACTTATATTTATTACGCTCGAAGTAACAAGTGTATTGTGTCAATTTTTTGCACACAGCGAGGAGAAGTGTTACCCAAGAGAGCAATATTTTTTGTTTGGAAGAAGGGCAAAACCGTTTACTATTGCGCTTTGATTTGTATGTCAGCGGCTGACTACTGGAGGGGGCTGAACTTAGGGGCCATCACCCTATACAGTATACTCCATCTTAAAGGAATTGTCAGTTTTGTTGCTTGTAGTCTGTCACTTTTGAAACGAAAACAAAACAAATTGCTGTTTAGTGAAGTATATTGGAGGGATATTTGTAGATAGGTAAATAAAAAAAAAACTCAAATGTTAACACAATACCTACTTAATAATATTATCGCTTCATTATACATAAATAGAAATAGAATGACATCCACTTCAGCAGCAGCAAACAAAGAGTGCAAAAAAATATTCATTCCTGAGACCGAGCAAACGCAATACATTTGCTTATTGTAATGTTTGCGAATGCGAATTTTCAATATCTGCAGGAGGACAAAGTGACATAATTCGCAATGTCGGAAGACAAAAACATAAGTCCAAAGTAATGGACTCGCCCGCATCAATGCAGTTATGAAGTCTAATATTTTTTAAAATAAATATGTCATTTGACGTTTATTTTACGTACTATTCTATTGTTTTACTAAAACATAACCTAATTTCTACTCCCTTCGAAATTTTGGAAATGTGTCCCGCTTTTATTTCAAATAACATTTGGGAAAATCGTGTCCCAGTTTTGCTTTATTAAAACTCCTTTCAGGAAACTAAACAGTGAGAGCAGAGAGGTCTGTTTCCAAGTTGGCCTTCTTGATATGTTTAAATAGATGGATTAAATACCTAGGTATATTCTTTCAAGTCTTCAAGTATGTGTGACTTGTGTGTATAGGTATAGGTATTATAAGACGAAACTTGTTGCTGCATTTTGAGTCCCAGTTTCCTCTATTGTCGCCACAAGGAAAAATTCTTTATTTCATCGAATAATCGCAGCAAATAGGTAGGTATTACAAATAAAAAAAAGTTAATTTGAAAAACCAAAAAACCCGACTGAAAAAAAAACAAAAAAAAATATTAACCAGGCACCTACCTAGCTAACAATTTGATATTCGAAGGGTAGGGTAGGTAGGTACCTCCTACCTACTCAGGGGTAGTTTTGGTTTTTTAAATAAACTTTTTTTTATTTTTATATTTTTAGCCTAGGTAATGACACTCCGGGGAAGAATACGAATCTAATGACACCTTAATCTTCAAAATCGTTTAAGGCCCATTTTATTCACTCGAAGTTGAACACAACTTGGGAAGTTTCCCATATAAAAATCCCCAAGTTATGTTCAACTTCGAGTGAATAAAATGGGCCTAAGGCTAAGGCCCAAGTTATGTTCAACTTCGAGTGAATAAAATGGGCCTAAGGCTAAGGCCCATTTTATTCACTCGAAGTTGAATACAACTTGGGGATTTTTATATGGGAAACTTCCCAAGTTGTGTTCAACTTCAAGTGAATAAAATGGGCCTAAGTCGTTTGGGCTACAGGCTACCTACAGGTCGTCCCGTAGGAGCGTAACATAGTATGTATACGCGCGAAACACATAACCCTCCCTGTGTCCAGTCGGGTAAAAAGTGATACTTTGACTAATTTCTTTGGTTTGTTGTCCGGATTTTTTTTCGAAGTGCCTCTTCAATTACCTTCTTCGGTGCGATAGAATTATAATCTCTCCTAATGCATTCGCCACTCTTTGGGGTTTTCGCATAAGCTAACTAAATTCTTCAATTTGAATTATGCATATGTAGGTACCTATCAACAGTTTTATTACTTTGCATTGGCAAATCCAAAGCCAAGCGACAGCCAATAAGCCAAAGCAGGCAAATGTGCTAAAAATATCTCAAATCTTAATCTTTACTCTAGCTAGGTACTTGGTTGGCGTTGGACTTGGTATTTTGGTAGTTGTTCTGTTACTTCATCATCATCTTCATCTTTATCGCTCATCCATCGTTGAGTAATTTTTGGATTTTTACCCGACTGGCTTATCGCGTTCACGTAATGTGATGGGAATGGGATGGCAATGGCAAAGGCAATGGCAAGCGAAGCGAATTTTCTGCTTTGAAAACCAAACATCTCTGTCTGGTGTTCGTGTTTTTTTACTCGTATCGAACGCCCAACTCTTCATACTTACAGTGAGAGGTTAGACGATTCACTCCCACTCCCAGTCCCAGTCTCAGTCACACTCAGGCACAATGCTTTGCTGTTTGTTCATGTTTAACGGCAAAAATATTTCTAATTACACAAACAACAACGCATATACAGTTTCACTGTCTTTTACAGTTCACATTCTGTGTTAGAATTGGAAACCATAAGAGACAAGTCGATGGCGGAGCAAAGCATACTTACCTGGCGTAGGGGTTACCGTGATCATGAAGGCGGTTCCCCCGGGGCGAGGCTTGGCCATTGCACATCCGGCTGAGTTGACCTCCGCGATTATTCCTAATGCGAATAACTCGTGCGTGTAATTTTTGGTAGCCGGGGATGGCGTTCGCGCCGCCCCGACCTTAATTATTATAAAAATGTTGTTGGCTTGTTATGGGAAATGCACTGTTGTTTTGAATTAGTATATTGTTACATTCAGGCTGGGATTCGTAAAGATAAAACACTATTCCGTTTAACTTCTCTAATAAAATTCACTTTTATTCACTTTTATCGACTATTCTAATATTTCACTTATTAAGTACCAGAACACTATTACTTAAACAATTCTTCAACGTTTCAAACCAATCACTTAATTTACTCTATTACTTTTCACTTATTTATCTTCTCAAACTATTACTATCTCGAACTTTAACCAATCACTTTTATAAATCAACTGTCTCGCCCTCTTCTAAAAGCTGTCCTTTTATACCCGCTCCGCCATCTGACGAGAACTTTCTAGCTAATTCTAAGTGGTTCTAGAACTAGCTCAGTGGTGAAATACATTTACTTGACAGATTCCAGTCTCCAATTGGAAGTGACACTTGGGTGGAACTTGTTTGGTGACTAAGGGGTTGTTTTCACTTCACCATTTTAGGTTACACGATACATTCCACACCACAATGTCCCCCTCTTAAACTTGTTCGTCCCGAACAAACTCGTTAACATTTTCACCATTATAGCGATGAAGACGATCCACATGAACGACTTTCAGCTTGCCTCTTCCTCGTTGGATGCGATAGACAACGTCGTTGATGCGCTTTACGATTGTATAGGGCCCTTCCCAGTCGTGTTGCAACTTAGGCGATAAACCTTTCCTTCGATGAGGGTTATATAGCCATACCAGATCTCCTTCCTGGAATCCTCTAGTTGTCGTTTTAGTATCGTACCTCGTTTTCATGCGGTCACTGGCTATCTTAATCTTATCCCTAGTGTTTCGATGCACGTCCCTGATGATATCCCTGAGGTCTGTAACGTATTCCTCCTCATTCTTGGGCTCTTCGCATGGATATCCAAACATCAACTCGCTAGGTAGGCGGACTGTTCGACCAAATAAGATTTCAGATGGAGTATGTCCTGTGGTGTTATGCACTGCTCCTCGATAAGCCAATAAAAACATGGGAATCTGCTTATCCCAGTCTCTCTGGTCTTCGCCAACGACCTTAGAGAGGTGTTCATTCAGTGTCCTGTTGAAGCGCTCCACCATCCCATCTGATTGTGGATGAAGCGGGGTTGTCCTTGTCTTGTGAATCCCGAGTAACTGGCACACTCCTTGGAAAATCTTCGACTCGAAGTTCCGTCCTTGGTCTGAATGCAGTTCCATTGGTACACCGAATCTGCTTACCCAGTTATTGACGATTTGCTCCACCACGGTTTTAGCTTCTTGATTTGGAATAGCAAATGCTTCAGGCCACTTACTGAAATAGTCCATAACAACGAGGATGTAACGATTTCCATTGTTTGTTTCAGGAAACGGTCCCGCAATATCAACTGCTATCCTTTCGAAAGGGGCTCCAACATTGTATTGATGCATTTTGCCACGGACTTTCAGTCTCGGACCTTTGCTGGCCGCACATGTAACGCATTTCCTGCACCAAGTTTCAACGTCCTCCCTTGAATGAATCCAGTAAAAGCGTTCCCGCACTTTTTCGAGCGTTTTATTGATTCCCAAGTGGCCTCCAGACACTCCATCATGCAATTCCCTGAGCACTTCCATAACCTTTGACCTGGGTACAACAAGCTGCATTACGAACGACTTTCCATCCGGGCTTTCCCATCTTCTTTTTAGAATGCCGTCTTGTACGTGAAGGGAGTCCCACTGCGCCCAGTATGCCTTCAGCTCGGGGTTCCTATTGGATATCTCCTGCCAGTCTGGTTTTCCCTCATGCTCCTTCCAGGCGATAATCGGTTCGATATCCGGATCTTCCCTTTGAGCCTCCCGTATTTCCCGCGCACTCCAGCCACCAATGGGCATAGCTCTCACCCTTTGAACGGACGCGACATCTTTTTCCTCGTGTCGTAAGCAATGTTTGCAATTTGCTTTGCACGGTCGACGGGAGAGAGCGTCTGCATTAGAGTGAAGACTTCCCTTTCGATGTTGTATTTCGTAGTCGTACATCTGCAGCCGTTCGATCCACCTTGCGACTTGGCCTTCAGGATTCTTAAAGTGTAGTAGCCACTTTAAAGACGCATGGTCTGTGCGGAGGATGAATTTTCGCCCATAAAGGTACTTATGGAAATGTTTTGTTGCCAGTACCAAAGCAAGGAGCTCGCGCCTGGTAACACAGTAGTTCCTTTCTGGCTTTGAGAGAACTTTGCTGAAGTAGGAAACTACTTTCTCTTGGCCATCGTGCACCTGGGAAAGGACGGCTCCAATTCCCACATTACTAGCGTCTGCATCCACAATAAATGTTTTCCCAGGGGTGGGGTACGCTAGTATGGGGGCTTTGCACAACTGTTGTTTAAGTTCCTTGAAGCTCTTTTCGCACTCACCTGACCATTTGAATTGTTTGCCTTTTTCTGTCAGTTGATGCAAGCTCTTTGCGATCCTGGCAAAGTCCTTTACAAATCGTCTGTAATAGGTCGCAAGTCCCAGGAAGCTTCTCAGTTGATGTTTGTCTTTGGGTACCGGCCAGTTTTTCACTGCATCGACCTTCTCCGGATCGGTCTTGACTCCTTTGGAAGAGATGATGTGCCCGAGGTACTTCACTTCTGGTCTAAATAAGGAACACTTCTTCGGGTTAAGTTTTAGTTGCGCACTTCGTAGCCTTTGGAACACCTCCTTAAGGTTATCTCGATGTTCGTTAAATGTTTTTCCTACTACGATGACATCGTCCAGGTAGACCAAGCAGGTTTTCCACGTTAGTCCCAGCAGAACGCGCTCCATTAGACGTTCAAAGGTAGCTGGAGCATTGCACAGTCCAAATGGCATTACTGTAAACTGCCAAAGCCCGTTTCCTGCTGTGAATGCTGTTTTCTCGCGGTCTTCTGGATGGATCTGCACTTGCCAGTAGCCACTCTTCAGATCGAGAGTCGAAAACCATTTGGCTCCGGTTAGTGTGTCCAGGGTGTCGTCAATCCTTGGCAGGGGGTAGCTATCCTTCTTGGTGACGTTGTTGAGTTGGCGATAGTCCACGCAGAATCTCGTACTTCCGTCTTTCTTCTTGACCAGGACGACCGGCGATGCCCACGGACTTTTTGAGCTTTCAATCAGTCCCTCCTTTTCCATCGTCGACACCATTTCTGCAACCTCCGTCTGCTTAGCCAATGGTAGTCGTCGGGGAGGCTGACGAATCGGTCTCGCATCTCTGGTGTCGATTCGGTGTTGTACGAGATGTGTTCGGCCATACTCGTTGTTCTGCGAAGCAAATATATCAGCGAACTCGTTGATTAAACTACCTGCCATGGACCGCTGCTCCTGATCCAGCTCGCACTCTCCGAGTATATTCTTTTTCATTTCCGATATCTCCGTAGGTCTAACCGGTTTCACAGGACTTGCATTGGACAACTTTGTGACCGCAGTAATCGGTACGCACTTTCCAATCACTTCCCCTTGCTTTAGTTTCACGCTTTTGTTTTCCACATTGAGGACACGAACGGGAACCAAGCTGTTTTTAGGTTCAACCAGCATCTTTCCGACAATATAGCTCTGATAATAATTTTCTGGATCTGGCTCGACTAGGTAGAATCGGTGGCTCCCAGGGTCACCTTCCAGCTTTGTCCAAATAACTGTCTCTGACGAAGGTGGTAATATTTCGTCCTCACTTACAACTGTCCGTAGAGCTGCGACGTTCTCGTTCCCGTAAACCATCGGAATCTCGACGTTCTTGTACTTTATAACTTGCGAACCGATGTCGAGCACTATATCATGCGTCTTCATAAAGTCGATTCCGATGATGCATTCGTCACATATATCAGCCACTAAGAATGCATGGGAGAAGACTATTCCTGCAAGGTTTATCGTCAAGAGTACCTCACCATACACCTTTGCTGTTGCTCCAGTTGCTGTTTTCAGACAGTAGCTGCTGGTGTTGTGCAGCCATGATTGGCGAACGATGTCCCTTCTGATTATGGAAGCGGTGGCACCTGTATCGATTGTAGCCACATACTTTTTCTGGCCGATATGGGCTTCCACTGTCAGGCTCCTATTACATCGTTTGGTCTGGGAAACCTGAATTGTGGTCCTGGGGGCGTCGATTCCAGAAACCAGCTTCTGCCCCGCGAAGTTGGTTCTTACTCGTTTCCCGACTGATGGCTTTGTGACGTTCCATCCGCCGAATGCTCAAACGCCTCCTCGTTTCTAGTTCTGCAATGTGGACAACTGCCCTGTCTACGTTCGGCTCTGCACTGTCGTTGAAGATGTCCAATTTTGTTGCAGTTCCAGCAACGGATCGGTCCCCTTCGAGAACTGTTACGGTCTACTACTTCGGTTCTCTGGCACGAGCATTCAACGGATGTCATTTCTCTCACGCGGTGAAACCCTTGAGATGCTTGGTCAGCAGCTTTCATCGTTAAGGCAAATGCCAGTGCCTCAGGAAGAGTTTTCTTTCCAGCCATTCGTAAAGCCATCTGTAGTTGTCTGTCCTCTATGGCTTGTGTAAATGCCTCAATAGCCATTTCATTGATGACATCTTCGCCGGCATTGGGATAAGACAAGTGCGCTAGCCTTTCGATATCCGCTTGCAACTGTTGGAGTGTTTCCCCCCTCTTCTGGATTCGACTGCGAAGTTGCACTCTATATACTTGCTGCATATGGTCGTCACCAAATCGCATCTCAATAGCCTTCACCAAAGCCACGTAGTCGCGTTGTTTTTCTTCGGAGATAGTTTGAAGCAATTCTGCAGCTGTACCTCGTAATGCGAGCGTTAATGCAATCGACTTTTCCTCGTCGTCCCATCCATTGGTCGTTGCAGCTGCTTCGAACTGTCTCTTATAAATTGGCCATGATGTTTGACCATCAAAAACGGGTGGTTGCATCTCCTTCCTTCTTGGGCAGTCAGCAGAATATTCCCGAGCCTTCTGCTTCTTGACTTTTTCGAGCTCTTTAGTTATGTTCTCGATGTTTGTGCCGAACTCTCTGGCTATGTTCTTGATGTTTGTTCCAAGTTGTTTGGCTACGTTCTCGATGTTTGTCTCGTGTCTATGAAACGTTTCATTAATTTCCTCGAACTTGGTTTCATGCTGGTTTAATTTCTCATCAATAGCGTCGATTTTTACATCTAGAACATTCTTAAATTCTTCCACGGCGTCTTTTTGTGCGGCGACAATGGAATTTTTCTGTTCTTCTAAAGAATTCTTTTGTTCTTCTAGAGAATTTTTCTGTTCTTCTAGAGAATTCTTCTGTTCTGCGAACTTCAATTCCATGGAATTCTTCTGTTCTGCGAACTTAGATTCCATAGAATTTTTCTGTTCTTCTAGAGAATTCTTCTGTTCTTCCATCTTGGCAAGAAGTAATTCCATCATAGAGCTAATGTCAACGCCTGTACTTACTTGTTCTTCTGACACGTCGAATAGCATGGTTTTTGGATCTTCTCCCTCGTTTTGGACAGCTTCCTGCAGACGAAGTATGAGGTCACTTTTCCCTCCAGCTGTGGAGAGATTCCGCTTTTCTAGTTCACTTTTCAATTGGGGTATGCTTAGATGTAGTAATATACGACCCATTTTGTTTGTCTCTTGTAGTTTAGAAAATCACAAATTCACTTTTTTTTTTTTTTTTTTTTTTTTAGCTGCACTCAGACACTTAGCACAGAATAAGTTTTATCCCACTTCTGACACCAATGTTACATTCAGGCTGGGATTCGTAAAGATAAAACACTATTCCGTTTAACTTCTCTAATAAAATTCACTTTTATTACACTTTTATCGACTATTCTAATATTTCACTTATTAAGTACCAGAACACTATTACTTAAACAATTCTTCAACGTTTCAAACCAATCACTTTATTTACTCTATTACTTTTCACTTATTTATCTTCACAAACTATTACTATCTCGAACTTTAACCAATCACTGTTATAAATCAACTGTCTCGCCCTCTTCTAAAAGCTGTCCTTTTATACCCGCTCCGCCATCTACGAGAACTTTCTAGCTAATTCTAAGTGGTTCTAGAACAAGGTTCAGTGGTGAAATACATTTACTTGACAGGTTCCAGTCTCCAATTGGAAGTGACACTTGGGTGGAACTTGTTTGGTGACTAAGGGGTTGTTTTCACTTCACCATTTTAGGTTACACGATACATTCCACACCACAATGTCCCCCTCTTAAACTTGTTCGTCCCGAACAAACTCGTTAACATTTTCACCATTATAACGATGAAGACGATCCACATGAACGACTTTCAGCTTGCCTCTTCCTCGTTGGATGCGATAGACAACGTCGTTGATGCGCTTTACGATTGTGTAGGGCCCTTCCCAGTCTTGTTGTAGCTTAGGCGATAAACCTTTCCTTCGATGAGGGTTATATAGCCATACCAAATCTCCTTCCTGGAATCCTGTAGTTGTCGTTTTAGTATCGTACCTCGTTTTCATGCGGTCACTGGCTATCTTAATCTTATCCCTAGTGTCTCGATGCACGTCCCTTATGATATCCCTGAGGTCTGTGACGTATTCCTCCTCATTCTTGGGCTCTTCGCATGGATATCCAAACATCAACTCGCTAGGTAGGCGGACTGTTCGACCAAATAAGATTTCAGATGGAGTATGTCCTGTGGTGTTATGCACTGCTCCTCGATAAGCCAATAAAAACATGGGAATCTGCTTATCCCAGTCTCTCTGGTCTTCGCCAACGACCTTAGAGAGGTGTTCATTCAGTGTCCTGTTGAAGCGCTCCACCATCCCATCTGATTGTGGATGAAGCGGGGTTGTCCTTGTCTTGTGAATCCCGAGTAACTGGCACACTCCTTGGAAAATCTTCGATTCGAAGTTCCGTCCTTGGTCTGAATGCAGTTCCATTGGTACACCGAATCTGCTTACCCAGTTATTGACGATTTGCTCCACCACGGTTTTAGCTTCTTGATTTGGGATAGCAAATGCTTCAGGCCACTTACTGAAATAGTCCATAACAACGAGGATGTAACGATTTCCATTATTTGTTTCAGGAAACGGTCCCGCAATATCAACTGCTATCCTTTCGAAAGGGGCTCCAACATTGTATTGATGCATTTTGCCACGGACTTTCAATCTCGGACCTTTGCTGGCTGCACATGCAACGCATTTCCTGCACCAAGTTTCAACGTCCTCCCTTGAATGAATCCAGTAAAAGCGTTCCCGCACTTTTTCGAGCGTTTTATTGATTCCCAAGTGGCCTCCAGACACTCCATCATGCAATTCCCTGAGCACTTCCATAACCTTTGACCTGGGTACAACAAGCTGCATTACGAACGACTTTCCATCCGGGCTTTCCCATCTTCTTTTTAGAATGCCGTCTTGTACGTGAAGGGAGTCCCACTGCGCCCAGTATGCCTTCAGCTCGGGGTTCCTATTGGATATCTCCTGCCAGTCTGGTTTTCCCTCATGCTCCTTCCAGGCGATAATCGGTTCGATATCCGGATCTTCCCTTTGAGCCTCCCGTATTTCCCGCGCACTCCAGCCACCAATGGGCATAGCTCTCACCCTTTGAACGGACGCGACATCTTTTTCCTCGTGTCGTAAGCAATGTTTGCAATTTGCTTTGCACGGTCGACGGGAGAGAGCGTCTGCATTAGAGTGAAGACTTCCCTTTCGATGTTGTATTTCGTAGTCGTACATCTGCAGCCGTTCGATCCACCTTGCGACTTGGCCTTCAGGATTCTTAAAGTGTAGTAGCCACTTTAAAGACGCATGGTCTGTGCGGAGGATGAATTTTCGCCCATAAAGGTACTTATGGAAATGTTTTGTTGCCAGTACCAAAGCAAGGAGCTCGCGCCTGGTAACACAGTAGTTCCTTTCTGGCTTTGAGAGAACTTTGCTGAAGTAGGAAACTACTTTCTCTTGGCCATCGTGCACCTGGGAAAGGACGGCTCCAATTCCCACATTACTAGCGTCTGCATCCACAATAAATGTTTTCCCAGGGGTGGGGTACGCTAGTATGGGGGCTTTGCACAACTGTTGTTTAAGTTCCTTGAAGCTCTTTTCGCACTCACCTGACCATTTGAATTGTTTGCCTTTTTCTGTCAGTTGATGCAAGCTCTTTGCGATCCTGGCAAAGTCCTTTACAAATCGTCTGTAATAGGTCGCAAGTCCCAGGAAGCTTCTCAGTTGATGTTTGTCTTTGGGTACCGGCCAGTTTTTCACTGCATCGACCTTCTCCGGATCGGTCTTGACTCCTTTGGAAGAGATGATGTGCCCGAGGTACTTCACTTCTGGTCTAAATAAGGAACACTTCTTCGGGTTAAGTTTTAGTTGCGCACTTCGTAGCCTTTGGAACACCTCCTTAAGGTTATCTCGATGTTCGTTAAATGTTTTTCCTACTACGATGACATCGTCCAGGTAGACCAAGCAGGTTTTCCACGTTAGTCCCAGCAGAACGCGCTCCATTAGACGTTCAAAGGTAGCTGGAGCATTGCACAGTCCAAATGGCATTACTGTAAACTGCCAAAGCCCGTTTCCTGCTGTGAATGCTGTTTTCTCGCGGTCTTCTGGATGGATCTGCACTTGCCAGTAGCCACTCTTCAGATCGAGAGTCGAAAACCATTTGGCTCCGGTTAGTGTGTCCAGGGTGTCGTCAATCCTTGGCAGGGGGTAGCTATCCTTCTTGGTGACGTTGTTGAGTTGGCGATAGTCCACGCAGAATCTCGTACTTCCGTCTTTCTTCTTGACCAGGACGACCGGCGATGCCCACGGACTTTTTGAGCTTTCAATCAGTCCTTCCTTTTCCATCGTCGATACCATTTCTGCAACCTCCGTCTGCTTAGCCAATGGTAGTCGTCGGGGAGGCTGACGAATCGGTCTCGCATCTCCGGTGTCGATTCGGTGTTGTACGAGATGTGTTCGGCCATACTCGCCGTTCTGTGAAGCAAATATATCAGCAAACTCATTGATTAGACTCCCTGCCATGGATCGCTGCTCCTGATCCAGCTCGCACTCTCCGAGTATATTCTTTTTCATTTCCGATATCTCCGTAGGTCTAACCGGTTTCACAGGACTTGCATTGGACAACTTTGTGACCGCAGTAATCGGTACGCACTTTCCAATCACTTCCCCTTGCTTTAGTTTCACGCTTTTGTTTTCCACATTGAGGACACGAACGGGAACCAAGCTGTTTTTAGGTTCAACCAGCATCTTTCCGACAATATAGCTCTGATAATAATTTTCTGGATCTGGCTCGACTAGGTAGAATCGGTGGCTCCCAGGGTCACCTTCCAGCTTTGTCCAAATAACTGTCTCTGACGAAGGTGGTAATATTTCGTCCTCACTTACAACTGTCCGTAGAGCTGCGACGTTCTCGTTCCCGTAAACCATCGGAATCTCGACGTTCTTGTACTTTATAACTTGCGAACCGATGTCGAGCACTATATCATGCGTCTTCATAAAGTCGATTCCGATGATGCATTCGTCACATATATCAGCCACTAAGAATGCATGGGAGAAGACTATTCCTGCAAGGTTTATCGTCAAGAGTACCTCACCATACACCTTTGCTGTTGCTCCAGTTGCTGTTTTCAGACAGTAGCTGCTGGTGTTGTGCAGCCATGATTGGCGAACGATGTCCCTTCTGATTATGGAAGCGGTGGCACCTGTATCGATTGTAGCCACATACTTTTTCTGGCCGATATGGGCTTCCACTGTCAGGCTCCTATTACATCGTTTGGTCTGGGAAACCTGAATTGTGGTCCTGGGGGCGTCGATTCCAGAAACCAGCTTCTGCCCCGCGAAGTTGGTTCTTACTCGTTTCCCGACTGATGGCTTTGTGACGTTCCATCCGCCGAATGCTCAAACGCCTCCTCGTTTCTAGTTCTGCAATGTGGACAACTGCCCTGTCTACGTTCGGCTCTGCACTGTCGTTGAAGATGTCCAATTTTGTTGCAGTTCCAGCAACGGATCGGTCCCCTTCGAGAACTGTTACGGTCTACTACTTCGGTTCTCTGGCACGAGCATTCAACGGATGTCATTTCTCTCACGCGGTGAAACCCTTGAGATGCTTGGTCAGCAGCTTTCATCGTTAAGGCAAATGCCAGTGCCTCAGGAAGAGTTTTCTTTCCAGCCATTCGTAAAGCCATCTGTAGTTGTCTGTCCTCTATGGCTTGTGTAAATGCCTCAATAGCCATTTCATTGATGACATCTTCGCCGGCATTGGGATAAGACAAGTGCGCTAGCCTTTCGATATCCGCTTGCAACTGTTGGAGTGTTTCCCCCCTCTTCTGGATTCGACTGCGAAGTTGCACTCTATATACTTGCTGCATATGGTCGTCACCAAATCGCATCTCAATAGCCTTCACCAAAGCCACGTAGTCGCGTTGTTTTTCTTCGGAGATAGTTTGAAGCAATTCTGCAGCTGTACCTCGTAATGCGAGCGTTAATGCAATCGACTTTTCCTCGTCGTCCCATCCATTGGTCGTTGCAGCTGCTTCGAACTGTCTCTTATAAATTGGCCATGATGTTTGACCATCAAAAACGGGTGGTTGCATCTCCTTCCTTCTTGGGCAGTCAGCAGAATATTCCCGAGCCTTCTGCTTCTTGACTTTTTCGAGCTCTTTAGTTATGTTCTCGATGTTTGTGCCGAACTCTCTGGCTATGTTCTTGATGTTTGTTCCAAGTTGTTTGGCTACGTTCTCGATGTTTGTCTCGTGTCTATGAAACGTTTCATTAATTTCCTCGAACTTGGTTTCATGCTGGTTTAATTTCTCATCAATAGCGTCGATTTTTACATCTAGAACATTCTTAAATTCTTCCACGGCGTCTTTTTGTGCGGCGACAATGGAATTTTTCTGTTCTTCTAAAGAATTCTTTTGTTCTTCTAGAGAATTTTTCTGTTCTTCTAGAGAATTCTTCTGTTCTGCGAACTTCAATTCCATGGAATTCTTCTGTTCTGCGAACTTAGATTCCATAGAATTTTTCTGTTCTTCTAGAGAATTCTTCTGTTCTTCCATCTTGGCAAGAAGTAATTCCATCATAGAGCTAATGTCAACGCCTGTACTTACTTGTTCTTCTGACACGTCGAATAGCATGGTTTTTGGATCTTCTCCCTCGTTTTGGACAGCTTCCTGCAGACGAAGTATGAGGTCACTTTTCCCTCCAGCTGTGGAGAGATTCCGCTTTTCTAGTTCACTTTTCAATTGGGGTATGCTTAGATGTAGTAATATACGACCCATTTTGTTTGTCTCTTGTAGTTTAGAAAATCACAAATTCACTTTTTTTTTTTTTTTTTTTTTTTTAGCTGCACTCAGACACTTAGCACAGAATAAGTTTTATCCCACTTCTGACACCAATGTTACATTCAGGCTGGGATTCGTAAAGATAAAACACTATTCCGTTTAACTTCTCTAATAAAATTCACTTTTATTACACTTTTATCGACTATTCTAATATTTCACTTATTAAGTACCAGAACACTATTACTTAAACAATTCTTCAACGTTTCAAACCAATCACTTTATTTACTCTATTACTTTTCACTTATTTATCTTCACAAACTATTACTATCTCGAACTTTAACCAATCACTGTTATAAATCAACTGTCTCGCCCTCTTCTAAAAGCTGTCCTTTTATACCCGCTCCGCCATCTACGAGAACTTTCTAGCTAATTCTAAGTGGTTCTAGAACAAGGTTCAGTGGTGAAATACATTTACTTGACAGGTTCCAGTCTCCAATTGGAAGTGACACTTGGGTGGAACTTGTTTGGTGACTAAGGGGTTGTTTTCACTTCACCATTTTAGGTTACACGATACATTCCACACCACAATATCTATCAGTGTGACCAATTTAATTTTTGAAATCATGCTAAATTTAGCAGTAAAGCATTTTTTGTTTTTTATAAAAAGTGCTAAAAATCATGCTAAATAGATATTTCAATCAAAACCTGCTAAAAACCCAAAAAATTAATAAAAAAGCTGTTTTTCAGAAAAAAAAAAAAGGTTAAAGCCTCCTCAAAAGCATCGGCGATATCATTTTCTTTTCCTGGGGGATAGTAGCACACTAATGGCGTTTTCGATTGAATGAAAGAATTGCCCTTTCTATGGAAAGAGAAAATCTAGAAGTGCTCTTTCTATGTTTCCTATGTTTCATTGAAATGAAAAGTGCACTTCCAGGTCAATTCTTAGCACGACAGAAGTGTTCGGGATATTTTTAAAGAATTGCCCTGAAATCACCAACACAAACTTGAAAAATGTCAGATTGAAATATGTGTGTTGTGTTGCTGGAAACAAAATTTGCGCAATGTGATTCGAAAATATACAATTATGCGTGCAAAATGTGAGCATAAATTGAAATATATTGATTTGTCCTATTAAAACATTCATAATTATTTAAAAACAAAAAAAAAGTAATAACAGAATACCCAATCTCACTACCACTAGCCGTGTTTTATTATCAGCGTGATCTGATCCGAATCAGATCACGATAATAAAACAATACGGATCATTGAAAAATTTTATTTTTAAGTTGTGGCAACAGTTGTTTTCAAACATGACAGATAAGACGTCATGTGATGACATTTGTAAACACGAAGTACAAGAAGCGAAAGATGGAAGCAATTGCAGATGTAAGTTCATGTATTTTATTAAATTAATTGCTTATTCTGAAATCAATTTCTTTATTTTAAAGTTTCTTTTTGAGAGCGATGATGAAAGCGACGAAAATAACACATCAGGCTTATCCATATTTGAAGATGAAAGCACGGATTCATCACTTCTTAATGACGAGAATACTGGAGCACACCAAAGAGTACATGATTTTGTTGAAGTAATTCGAAGTTACAACGATCTGGACTTTAAAAGGCATTTCAGACTACATCGCTCAACATCCCAGGGTCTGATAGGTTTGTAGTGTTGCAAATGTACACTCTCAAATATGTACTTATGTTTTTATTTTGCTTTTAGATCGCTATAAATTATTAGAGAGATTCAGCAGAACACCGCGGAGAGGACTGCCAAAAATTTCTCCTGAACTGGATATGTACATATTTCTTTGGTATATGGCCAACACCAATACCTTCCGAGAAATATCCAATTTGTTTGGGATGTCAAATTCAACTGCATGGAACGCTGTAAGGAGAGTTACAGAGTGGCTTATAAGTATAGGACATGAATACGTGAAATGGCCAACCGAAAATGAAGCTTTACAAAACGCTGCACTTATGGAAACGAGAACAAAGATTCCCGGAATCTTGGGATGTATCGACGGATCTCATATTAGAATCAAAGCCCCGATAGTCAACAAGGAGAGCTATTTTAACCGTAAAAGGTATTATAGCATCGCTGTTCAGGCTGTAGTGGATCCGAACAAAAAATTTATTAACATCTTCTGTGGCGAACCCGGAAGTTTGCATGACAGCCGAGTTTTACGGAGGTCGGATCTATACAGAGAAGCTTGCGAGGATATGAACACACTTTTTAAGAACAATACGTTTTTGCTTGGGGATTCTGCATACCCATCTTTAGATTGGTTAGTTCCGCCGTTTAAAGATAATGGAACTTTGACTACAGCGCAGCGAAGTTTCAATAGTCTGCATTCATCTGGGCGTGTAATTGTGGAACATTCATTCGGCCTACTAAAAACACGTTTCAGGAGACTGCTACATTTCACCGAACAAAGAAAAATTAATTTCGTTGTTAATTTGGTTGTCTGTGGGTGTATATTACACAACATTTGCACAGATAACAATGACGAATTCGATGGGGTTTATGAACCTGAAAATCATCCAACAGTAGAAAACAACCAAGGACCTGTAAATGGCAACCGGCGGGAACGTTTGTTGGAAGATATGATAAGCAGACACATAATACGTACATGATGTAAGGATCAATTATTTATTAATTAAAAAAACAAAAATGTTCTACATTTAGATTAAAAACTTAATTAGAATAACAAAAAAAAAAACTCTTAAGAATAAATAAAAAGATTTCATAGCTTTAAGAACAGATAAAAACAAAAAGTATTCAACATTTTGATTAAAATATTTATAAAAAAAAAAACAAAAACACTTAAGAACAAATAAATAGACTTCATTTTATATACATTCGACTTAACTTAATAAATGAAACTTCATAGCTGTACATAAGATCAAATAAAATGAAATAAATTGAACAAAATTGCTTCTATTTTATCTTTGGAAAAGCTCCCTTAGCAGCTTCTCCTTCCGATTATATCGATCCTCCTTAGCCTTTTCTGCAGCTTCCAAAATTTTATTACGTTTTTCTGCATATTCGGCTAGGATTCGATTTCTTTCATGTCCGATTTTAGTTTTATTTACCATTTTCTTCGATGTCGATGGGGTTGATGATGGTTGGGGTGTTCTGCACACAATTGCATTCCGCACGCGATGTTTTATCAACAATTCGTGAGCTGTAAAATATTATAAAAATAAACCCATTAATTATTTATATGCTAATGGCATTGGGTATAATGTGGGAATATAGCATAATTAATAATAACTACATAAATATAAAAATACTTATGCAAAAGTATTGGTGTTGATATATGCGATTGGGATTATCTTACATCATAATAACCTCAAGTGTATTTGGTTTGTGTTTTAGAGTTTATTTAAAATAGCAACTCTTCTAACACATTACCATTGAAGTTTTTTTTCTACCCAATAAATGTGAAACTGATGCGATAGATATTAGAGACTAGAAAATCGTATATTTGATTTATCTCCAAGATACCCCCAACCAAACACAACACTTTTTAATTAAATAACAAATACAATAAAAAAACAATCAACGATTTCGTAGGGCAAGTCAAACCGAACTCAGAGATATAATACACCTAGTGGTAACTTACTTAGAGTTCTGTAGACAAGTGCGAAAGGATAGCATTTTCTCTCTTTTATACTTTTTGTTCTTAGTTAAATAAAAAAAAATATAGTTTTTCACCTGTTTCTAGAAAACCGGATAAACTATCACTAAGTAATGGATATCCTTGAGTTCAACTCAATGCTCACTCCAAAATTGTGTATTCTGTTTTGCATTTATCTTCTTATCTTAGAAATTTGTGATACCGAATTCATTACGAGTCGGTTTGTTTCCACTTAGCAGAAAAACACTAGAGTCGAAACGCGTTTGGTACTGCAATTTTGTTAAATAAAAAGATAAATGCAAAACAGCATATGCCATTTAGTTAAATGCATTTAGACGAACTCAAAAATACCAATACTTTAGTGGTGGATTATCTAGTTTTCCAGAAGTAGGCAACAAAATAAACAATTTTTTACGATAATTAAAAATAAAGAAAAACAAAATATATAAAATGTGTTCATGCTAGAGACCCAGATGGCCTACCATTAAGAAATTGGTATTTTTGAGTTCGTCTAAATGCATTTAACTAAATGGCATATGCTGTTTTGCATTTATCTTTTTATTTAACAAAATTGCAGTACCAAACGCGTTTCGACTCTAGTGTTTTTCTGCTAAGTGAAAACAAACCGACTCGTAATGAATTCGGTATCACAAATTTCTAAGATAAGAATATAAATGCAAAACAGAATACTCAATTTTGGAGTGAGCATTGAGTTGAACTCAAGGATATCCATTACTTAGTAATAGCTTACCATTTATTTAATAGAAAGTCAGTTGTATTAGACAAATTATGGGGAATCATTTCTTCCCATTCATTTAAATACCAAATATATAAATACTTCCGTAATTTCGAAATTTTTGCAATGAAACTATTACCTATAGTATTACATAATAATTTCATAAAATTACCTGGTTTTTTTTGTACTGTTGTTGATGTGGTTACGGGGGGTGGATCATCGACATTCTCTTTTTCGCTGTCTGACGACGACACCTCTTCAGCATTCCTCTTCTCTCTCATCGGTAGAGCAATCGTTGGTTTGCCCGACAAGTTCAGAGTGTGGCTGTTTTGGATTTCGGGCCTGTTGCCGAACAGCTCCTGCATTTTGTTCTCATGTGGAGCTGTGCTCGGCGACTCCCCAGTCCTTTTGTTGTTATCGTTGGTAGCCTTAAATGCTCTTAACAAATTTTTCAGCTTAACTTCAAGCATCTCCCGAGTTGTGTATTGCGTCTATTATAAATAGCAGTTAATTACATTCAAATAACAAATTATATGTAGATACATACTAGAACTTCCTGTGCTAGAAGGTCTTCCAACACATTTTGCATCGCGTGTTTTTTTTTGCGGATGTGCTGAAATTCAGCTTGCCTTCTGCCGTAAGCCTCCAGAAATGCTTCCGTTTCGGCCTTCGTCCAGTTTCTTCTTGGGCTTAAGAAACAATATTATTTTCTAAACATAGCAATTAAATTATTAAAAAAACTTACGACTTATCTGCGGCTTTCTCCATTGTGTATCGTCATTTATGTCCTTTGTTTTTGTTTACGAAATGTTTATCTGGTTTGACATTTCAATTGCAGCTTGGGGTGTTACCATATGAATCCAATTTCAATAAATTTTCATTTCAATATTTTTTTCCTACCAATTTATTTTCACTTTAATGCTCAAATATGCAACACATGAACAATATTTTGCTGCTAGTAGTTCTGTTTAACTTGGTATATCATAAATCGAAAAAGCTACATCTCAAAATACGGACGGGAAATTTATTCGAATGTGGAAAAATGCTAGTTGATTTTTTTTTGTTATGAATGAATATCCATATTTTAGTCTGGCAACGCGATTGTTTGGCTATCGTTTACAGGCACACCAACATTTAAGATCGAAACAAGCCACCCGACGGGAAGTAGTGGAAATAATTTTCAGATCATGGTTCATGATCTCGATGAGAAGCAGGATCATATGCTGTTGTTGTAAGTGCATGTAAATCGATGATCTATATAGATCATGGCTGATAATAAAACACGGCTACTATTACAAAAGTGCCCCAACGAATTTCATTGAAAAAAGCAATTCTGGATTTCGGGGCAATTCTCTCGGATCTTCAACGAAAAACGCCATAAGGTTCGTCTGCTTTGATTTTATTTTATTATTTAAATTCATAATTTGGCTAAATCAAAATCCTGCTAAAATTTCCTGCTAGTGCGTGAAATAATGCTAAAAAAAATGCTGGCATGATTTGAAAAAAAAAGATGCTAAAAATGAGAAAATCCTGCTAAATCTAGCAGGAAATATGCTAAATTGGTCACACTGATATCTATATAAATATACGTCAATGACTGGTGTTCTGTTATCGTTGTCGAATCCATAACCATAATATTATTTAGATACATTTTCGAGGGAATTTCGAAAAACCAATCCAATGAGTTTGAAGTTCATTAGACGAAGACGATAGAGTATAACCGTTGCCAACCAATTTAGACGAAAAAAACTTGAAACAAAGATGCCTTTTTCAATAAAATAATGGCCTAAAATATTTTTTTATAATTGGAACAATAAATCAAAAATTAAACACAAATCAATAAAAAATAACAAAAACAATTTCCAAAAAAGAAAGAACAGAAAAAACAGGAACAAAATTCATGACTAGTTTCATGAGTAGGAAGGTAAATAGTATTGAACAAAACAAACATAGAGTCCACCATCATTATCATCGTCTTTGTCCTTGAAATCATACATTGGTTTTTGAAACAAGGATAGGTATGTGTGTTTGTTTGAATTGTAGATCAATGCAGTTTTTATGTTTAAAAACGACTTTGTGTGCAGAGTTCCACTTAAAGCTTCTGTTTTAAACCTATTTCTGAGCTTTGTCTTATTTAAATTAATGGATGAAAAAATCCTTTCAACAGTAGTTGCCGAAGAATGCGGCAAATATGGTTATAGTAAATATAACCAGATAAAGTGTTCGGAAAATGGGCAGAGTTTAAAGGTGGATACACATTCTTTAACATCGAGCACAGAGGTCTTCTTTTTGCCAAGATTTTTTGAATGTTTAAAAAAATAAAAATCAGTAGGTATACGTTGAATCAAAAAAATATACCTATATATGTAGATATATGAAAAAAAATGCCTTTTGGAAAAAAAAGCCCTAAAGCCTTAGCTAATGAATTAATGCCTAAAAGGCATGAAAAAGCCTATATGTTGGCAGCGCTGGCTACGATTGACTGTTTATTCAGTTGCTCTTGTAATTTAAGTTAACCCGATGAAGTGGGATAGCTTTTGTCACTAATGTCAGAGTTAAAATTCATCGACAGGTAGGGTTTTGCTGTATAGGTATAGGTTCCACAGCAACAACATGAACGGTGGTTGGCTGCTGGATGGAATGTCAACGCTGTAATCAAAATAGTTAACAACAGGGGAGTTTAAATTACACCCCTGTTTTAAGTATTCTATTTGAACCAACGAAATGCAATCATCGATGGGATAACATAGATTTTGACAGTAGCGTTCTAATTATTTTGATGGCTGGTCGCCCTCAACTGTTTAAATAATTATTGTGGATTGTGGTGCGGCTGCCAGATGTAGGTGGTGGGTGAAAGGGTACACCAAGGAGCCCCGGGGTAATTGGTTCTTTATGAACAGCCTCAGCGTTTATTAAAAGACCTTAATGATCAGACCTCAGACTCACTCTTCAGCTATAACTCTATATAGGTACCTACGATTGTTATTTTTAATCAATTCCGATGCAAGTTTGCTTGCGGTTATGCAATTTATTTTCAAATACAGTCCAACCCAAAGGAAAAGAAAACTTATTACGTCAAAGGTCAAACTTTTCCTTGGGGGGAAAAATAAAACCATAACCGCACAATGATTATGAGCTGCTTCTTTGATGATGCCATTACTTCGCACCCAGGGTTTTATAACTGCCATGGATGGCAAACTAAGAAAGTAATTAAACTTTAAAATAAAATGCAATTAGCTCTCCTTAGGTAATTGGTGTTTGTGTCCTTTTTGCTTTGAGCTGATGCATGTCATTAAGCAGTCTGTCTGACCTCCAGCCAATGCCAGTGCCACTGCCAACTTTAAACGCCTCCACATGTCCGATGTTGATGTACCAGGAGAAGTAATTTTCGTTTCAATAAATGTGACATATTTTCACCGCGCACATGTCCTTTGCAGCCACGTGTCACTAAAATGGTTTTAATTCAACAAAATGAAATTGAATGAGGTGGGATTGGACATTGTTGTGCTTCCAGTGGTGCACACTAACTGTGAAGGGTAATTAATTTACATCCAAATGGGGATACACAGTACACACCTCTGAACGGCAGGACACTCACTGCAAAAGGTAGATTATGGGTAATTTCACAAGCCGTGTGGGGTTTCTTTGCGGTTTTTTGCATCTACCTGTTAGATTTTATAATGCCACGGCATTTCTATGTGTGTGTATGTGTACGTGACAATATCTCTTTCAAGTACTAACTAGAACTTGACGCCCATCAGTGCTTTCTTAGATTGTAGTCTCCTATCCATTCATCAACACTTAAGTACATTTAAGGCATCTCCACCATTAAAAAAAAAATTTAATGTGTACCAACTCTTTGAACTTAATTCACACCAATCAAACGGCACCACCGCCCGCCGAGATTATTGAATCTTGTTTAAGCATCCTCATCACTTAGTGTCGCCGCCGTGGCAGTGATGATACTCATCCCATCCCATCCCTTTGTTACTAATTTCGCTTCTTCCCTCCTATGATATCGTTCCTTTTTAGTACTGGCGTCAAGTTGTTAATTATTCTAGCAGCTATCGCCGTTCTGAACCTTTTATGTAGTTGGTACTTCACCGAAGGATGTGCTCATATGAGAATAGCACCATTAAAGTTTTTTGTTCTGTTACACGCAGTGGTGCGGCGCGCCGATGCCGTTGGGTCACATAAAAGTGTAATTAACTTGAATTGCAGTCACGTTAAGTTCTTTTTTTATTTTTTTATTTTTCACATTCCCTCAAAATTGCCGGGCAAATCCATTACAAACGTAGATTGGTTGCACTGAGCACTGGCATCCCCTTGCGGCTACTTCTGGATAGGATTTAAAAAGGAATAGTTTCCAGATCTAATGGATGATACTCGAATCAACAATGCAATCAGCTGAAATATTATTCCGACTATTCCGATATAACTGTGTGAGCCGCATTGAAATGTGTATTGCTTTTGAGGCTGGTATACGAGTGCAGTTTATGCAACAATTGGACGAAGGCAATTCGGGTCCAAATACAGTGAGTACCTATAGCAGGAGTCGATACGGTAGGCTTGGAACTCAATTGAAAATAAATGATTTTTTAACACTGATGGATGGTTCCAAATCAAGGAATAGAATTGATCTGTGGACCTTAGTCCATTCCTTTAAAAACAAACAAAAATCTTTCCGTATAATTTCTTCCGAAAATATAATACTTATGCTTCGTCTGTTTTCACTTAACGAACATCCCCGCCGTTGCTTTGTTTCTTGTGATTTGATTGGTGTTTGTGTACATAGATACAAGATGATGATGATGAAAAAATAGGAAAGGCGGCCAACATTCCAACGATAAAACATTTTTCTGAACAGCTGCTGGGAGCCGTTTATTTGCACATTTTCTTACTTTACGTTGCTTTGTTTTGCTGAGATCGAATCTAAAAAAGCACACCTTATATAGGTACATAGATAATAAAAAAAAATAAATAGGGTAACTTCGGGCATTATGGCGCACAAAATTTCAATCTGAAATAACTTTTCTACGAACAACATTTTTAAAGTATTTTTTTTTTTTTGTAATAAACAAGACAAAAGAGCAACATAAATAAATTAAATAAAAATAATAAATCAAATTCATTAACTAAAAATAAATTAATTTAAAAATAGTTTATAAAAAAACCATATTGCCCTACATGTGGGCAATATGGCGAGTGGCTTTTATTTTTTTATTTAAACGCCCACATCCATCGCAGGTGTTTCTGAAAACAGCGTAGGAGTCGTGGGTCCACTGTCCACAAAGGACACGCTGCATCCACTCGTCCCTTTTGGTTGTAGTGGTGTAATCTTCACCACATCCAGCGAAAATGTTCTCCCCAAAATTTTCGAGCACACCCGACTCGTTGGCTAGCTGGATCTCAAGATTTTCTAGAGAATTATATAGTATGCATAACAAAATATAACTTTGCAAAACAGAACACAAAAAAAAAACCAGGAAGACGAATGAAACTATAATTTACATGAAAACTTCATAAGGCGCGGGTGCGCCATAATGCCCTTACAGCACCTGCGCCATATTACACAAAAATCACTTATTCACAACACATTAAAAAAAACCGTAGTTCTCTTTTCATTTCAAAATTTTTGCCGTTACACAACAAAACTGAAACTGTATTCTGCATTCCACTCTTCACACCGAAAACCTGCGTTGTATAGTTACCGAGAAAAACGAATCCAAACACAAAGCGAAATTATAAAAAACCAAAATCAAACAAATTTTTGTTTTGTTTTTATTTTTTTGTTCAGCGAAACTCGTCGTACCGACTGTCTATGTTTACTGCGCACGTGTTCGGCAAAGATTGAAGTTTCTGTATTATTTTAATTTTAATTAGAGTTTGGGAAGTATGATATTTGCGAGGTGCGCCATAATGCCCGGTGCGCCATAATGCCCGAACTTACCCTAGGTAAAAATAATTTTTTGACGTATTGGAAGTGATATTCGCCGGTATTTCTATTCAGTTTTTCATTGGAGTCCGGTTTTTTCATATTAAAAAACTTAACTACATAAATATTTTTCATACGCAACGCGTACGCCCTCTTCAACTATACGAGCTTGCGTGAATCAAATCTTTTAAATGCGAATTACCTACTGTAACTGTGATAATGCTCCTGAAAATCTTAGTAGGAAATAGGATCAACCTTACGGAAGTTTGCTTGGTCCTCTTCAACGCTTAACACATTCGAATTACATCTGTATTACCTGTGAATCCACGGATGTAGTTATTCCGCTTTGGTTTCGGTAAATCACTACCACTAATAAAGTCAGGCACTTCACTATCACTCGAAACAAACATCGCCTGAGATTCTCCGACGATCTTGGGGGCAAACGAAAATCTTCTTCCGGGGAACTTGAAGCGAACGAAATGCGAATCGGCTATAATTGGCTCATTTTTGTTTATGCTGCATCTGCATAATGTTCTGTTTAATTTTCCAAAAGGTGTGTTTCGACTTTAACTTGTTTAAATATTAATAAATGATAGAAAAATATCAACAATTATTCGCAAAAAATTCTAACTGCGTCAAATGTTTTACTATGAAACTGTTTGTGTCCCTGTAGCCCCATTCTGTATGACAGCATCATCCGATTCCTAGCAAGCTTGACTAAATATGATCCCACCGATGGAATGAAAACCAAAACGCTATAAAGCGATTCATAACTAATCCCTCGCAACAGTTCCAAGTTAATAAATGAAAGGCCCACCATACCTAAGAGGATACATTACGAACGCAATTCATTGATTTCCTACACACAACACTACAGCAGCAGCAATCATTGTTAAACGAGCGCCGTTCACGTCCAGTGGCATGTGGCACTTAATTCTTATGGCTGCCATCGCACATTGGCTCACATGGACGGCGCAGAGTACGATTGTAATTTAAAAGTAAACACACCTCCACTTTCCAGCTCGGTCATCGATAAATTTTTTCAGGCTCGAGCACTCCCCGTTCCCCGATTGTGCTTAGGAACTTTTATTATATTATCGTTGGTAAATTCATTCAGCTACATCCTACATCCTGCCAAAGGAAAACGGTTATTGAAAATGACTACGATGGGACTTCCTAGTTCCTTTCTCGTTGATATTATTTTTTCTGGTCTCCTTGGATCGTCTTCTCTGATGGTTCTTTCAAAAATTTGCATTACCACGCTTATGGAATGTATTCCTATAGGCTCCCCTGAAATAATTGCTTAAATTATAGATGATGGTCCGAGGTGGATTGCGCCCTGTGTGTGTTTGCTCTAAGGACCTTTTGCGTCGTTGCATTGATATGAAAAATTGAAAAGAAGAAATCCTTATGCATAATTACTCATTAATCGCTGAATAGTAAGGAAGCATTTTACTGATGAGTTTCTAGGGAAATTTCGGTTGAAGTGATTTTCGGTCGGAATTAGATTCCAAGTGCTTCTATGATATTGTTCAATTTGTTAGTGAATAGTAAAGCGATCTAATTGCGCATATTATTCTCCTTTCTCCTATGCAAATGGCCAATGGAAGTGTAACGAATTTATTTTTATTCGCACTCAAACTGACTTTAACTTATGAAAAGTTGAAGACTGACGGTTCTTAGGAAGCGCTCTGTAGACTTGCCGAGGTTATTACTCTGTCTGAATAATTGAAGACCCAATACATTTTGAATGTAATCAAATCTCCCTAGCATTCTAATCACATCAATAATGAAGAGAGGTTTTTATGCTCGCTGCTTTCTCAAAAACGTGCATAAAACATATTTTTGAAGTTATTACTTCTTTAGGCTCGTTGGGCACTTTTAGATGGGAAGAAATTAATGAATTCGCGTTACCTTTAAAACGACACCGCGTCATCGTCACCGAGAAACCGACACCCGATAGGTGGCACTGTTGTCGATTTTTTTGAGAAACTCTACCGATCTCAATGAAACTTTGTTTGTGTGCATGGTTGTAATGCAGCTAGAAAGATAGGATATTTCATTTACAAATTAAATGGAAATTGTAATATGTATGTATAATTTTTGTCGATGAAAATTCATAAATTTCATTGGTATTCATTTCAAAGAATACCAATTAATTATTAAATTCAATATTTCATGTATGAATTTGTAAATGTACGTTTTTAGCAATAGATTGCAATATTTTTATGTAAAATAATATGCATTCTTTTTCATGTATAGGTACAATAGCGCTTTAACTGAAAGTGAAAATTGTAATATAATATTTGTAGTACTTAGTAGATTATAATAATCAATAAAAAAACACTTCATTTAAAAGTATTTCCTGACGATTCGAAAAATGCACACGTAAATTATTGTTCAAGTAATAACTTCTGTCGGCACTCCCGGAGTGCCTGTCTTTTTTTTTTTTATAATTGGCAATCTTATAACGAACAACTGCAGCCTACAGCGCTCGGTAATAATTAATATTTTAGCAATTCCTTCAATTCATGCATAGTTTCTTATGTAGGTATCTATTGTCAGTCACATGCCAATAGTGAAAAACGTAGAATTCCGATGACCAATAAGGTCACTTCTATAGGAGTCCGCAAAATAAAATAATAACAAAAATAAAACTGTTCCATACTTTGCACTATTGTTAAATTCTTTATATCCAATCCACTTCATTTTAGAAATCCCTTATTTAATCCTCTTCAATTTTAATAGAAAAAGCCTTAAATCTACTTTTAAAAAAAATTTTGAAAATTGGTTTACACTCTTTCATGTAAGCCCAGATTCAAATTTAAAAAGATAAAATAGCATCAAACTTCACTTCAAAACACAAACAGCCTTATTCATAAAATGTAAAGCTGAATTAGAGCTAATTTTGGTTTAGTTGCAGAAAACCTTATTCATAAACTTTTTTTAAAGATAATTCACACTTAATCAACTGTCAAAATATTAAATGCCTCAATTCGCATTTAGCGGTGAATTAACTTTTGTTTTCGCTGTTTATTTCATACCATCTGCGAAAATTTGTAAGTTTAATGAGTTAAGCAATAATATTGGCTACATATTATAATACGAAAGTGAATAGAGAAACAATAATAAATTTTGCAAAGACAAAAAAGAAGTGAACGCATAGTTTTCAATTTTTTTTTTTTTTGTACAAAATACCTACTTTGATAAGTAATTTTCACACAATCGGGCACTATCTGAATTGTAATTTGCTTCCATTATTATATTTACTCAGTTTCTCGTTAATAGTTTTGCTGCTGTTCATACCTTTTCCATTTTGTTTAATTAATGTCAGATGACTATACCCAAAAGTGTCACTGAAGTGCGACAGTGCTGCCAGCCTTTCAGGGTTGTTTTGCTTAAGCTAAGTATCCTGCTCGCGCTAAATTTTATCTCCCATACAAAAATGTCTACAAAGATAAAATTTAGCGAGGCAGTTTAGCAAACCAGTATCCTGTTCGCACGCTAAATTCTTAACTTCATATAGATGGGCCGATGAAAAGTCTCCACTCATTTAGCTCGCGAAATAAATGTCCGGCACATTAAATCGAAGATAAATTTTGACAGAAGAAACGGAATAAAAAGTTTTTTGTGTGTTTGCGTGAGAAATAAAAGGAAACGCAAATCCAAAACAGAAAAATTGTTTTGCGAGATATCAGAATAGAGAATCATTTGGCCTCGAATGTTTTTCGGGTAATAATAATTGTTCCACAACGGTAAAGAGATTTTGGAAAGTTTCAGGACACATAGCTTCAAAAAATCTTAGATGGCATATGATGTAATACCATAATATATGGTGTTTTGCTGATCGGTCTTTTGTTTTTCTTTTTTGCAAATATGGATTCGCGCGACACGAAGGATAGTTTTGTCTTCTACTTGCTACTGTAGAAATTGTTTCAGCTGATACAGCAATGATAACATCTTCTTCAATTTTTGTTGTATGCATTGTTTTAAATATTGCGATACTTTTGAAGTTTGATTTTAAAATAACGTTTATAATTTGAATCACGTTTACCGACAATCTGTCATGAACTTATGGCTTTTGTCCCATCTATATCATATTTAAAAATTTAGCTACCATTTATCTTTGCTGTGGAGAAACAGAGTGGAGACTAGGGACGCTAAAATTTAGCGCGAGCAGGATACTTAGCTTTAATCAATAGATTAGCTACTCCACGGCAAAATTATTTTTATGAATAAACATTTTCGACATGAATATTAAAGCCAAATTAACTCATTTGACGTGAGTTAGTGGGGACACTATTAATCTATTGATTAAGGGGATCTAATGAATACAAGGCTGTTAGTTTTTAGGGTAAGTAAATCGAAATGATTTCTATAAAATAAGTAATATAGAATTCATTCATTCAGATGTCTTTCGAAGAATCCCTTATCACTCCTGGTAAGAGAGAGAGAGCGAGTTTATTTACATCACTAAATTGAAGCAGTACTAAAATGTTAACAGACGATTTGAAGCCTGGGCAACTAAGCCGGTTGCTGGAGAGATCAGGTTATTTAACACATACCAAAGTTCAAGTTGTATTACTATTCTAAACTAAATATTTCTAGCTGATGATTGCAAACAGCGATGGAAAAGTTTGAGGGACAGGTTTGTCAGGGAAAAAAGAGCTAAGGATCTCCCATCCGACAGTGGAGCAAGACTATAAGAGAGGAACGGGAGTATCTACTATTCGTTCTTGGAGTTCCTCATCTGCCTCCATATATTTTAAGTAACCGCGATATACGGTAGGTATAGGCAATTTTTATACCATGCAATAAAACAGGTGTGCCGGGATTCATTTTTAATTTAATTTAATTCAAATTGTCTTACAGTTGTTGATAGGTAAACAAAAGATTTACAAACAGCTGTGACAAACAAAACATTTGCAACAGCTGAGTTAAGTGGAACGTCAAAGCGCTAGTAAAGCTTTAGTACGTAAGGTGAAGCAACGCAGGTCTCAAAGCGTGATTGTGATACAGGCATTACTGCCAACTTCAATGGGTAAAACCGGCGAGTTTACGCCTTTACGGGCACGGGCTTACACCTACAGTTACTTTCTCTTAGTCACATTCTCATTTTTTATTCCATTTGGTCAGTTTTTTTACGAAATGAAAAATGAAACTCGACTCTAATTTGTATACACCCTAAAACGTTTTTTTTTTTCGTCTGAATGTTTTTGTATTTACAAATATTTTGGACTTAAATTATTTTGGTAATTTTTATCTACCTACATCAGTTGATAATTTTGGACATAAATTTAATTTTTAAAATTAAAAGTTTGTTATAAGTTATAACAAAAATAAACCAATCGTTTAAATTTGCGTAAAAAAAATGCAAAATTTTAAATTTTATCACGAAGCAATGTCAGTTGCTGCATTCTTAATAGATTTTGAAATAGATTCCATTGGTCCACGTCCAACATTCATTCATTCGTCAGCCTAAGACGGTTTTCAGACTTAGTTTCTTGTAGTGTCCTTCCGACCCACAGTCGACGTTCGATCTACAGCCAGTCTAGAAACAGATTTGGGATTGAAAAATGGAGTTTAGTCGATTTTCTGTAGGATATAGATAGGTACATATTTTATCAAGTAGAAAGAATTCCTTCCTTTCGACTTACCTCAACCTTTTGGCTCTTCAAAAGTGTCCGCAGAAATCCTAAACCTAAAGAATGAGTTCTTCGGAAAACAAACTCATATATCTCACGGTAGAATGAGTCCAAGCTGCAAGTAATCCCAGCAGGAACTCATTACATGTTACTTAAAATCACATTAAACTGTCACAGCTTCCCCAGTAGCGTGTCCCAGTGTCCTATTGCTGTTCGCAGAGATTTATTTCACAGATACGTATGAAAACATCCGCATTAGAGGTCATCCCATTCATGTAGGTTCAGTGAACTATTTATGCCGGTGACATTAATTCCGCCATCAACACTGGAGTATTGTTCACATTGTTGCCTGATTTTGGTCGACGAAAGGAAAAACAATATAAAATCTGTACGAACACACTCATGCACATAAGCATTGTATTTTTATATTTTACATACTCGTATGTATACATCATATGGATTTTGTTCTACACCGATGTCATGATGTGGTTGCCAAAAAATTGTCCACCCAGAGAGCTTTGGAAAATAAAAGGGAAAACTGGAAAACACAACAGTTTGCTGGTAAATACACATAAAGCCACGAATGTCCGCCCGGTGTCATTGTTGTTGGTAGGCGTACACACGGCAGGACATTCAGGCTCACTCAGATAAAAGAATATTTTTTGTTGTTTGTTCCTTTTTTTTTTTTTTGTTCGATTTATCAACTAAAGGTTAAATAAATATAGATTATGTGGTGATGATGTGTTCTTAGAGATTGATTTGTTGGAACCGGATGTTAGTATTGATTTTGTTCCATTTCCGCACTTGGGTGGGTATACTGTGACTGTCTATATGGATCAACAGCTGGGATAAAAAAATTAGATTGAATGTGGACGGAGAGGCCACTTGTCGGGGATCCAAATTGGATTGATTAGTGGGCACTTATGAGGAGCTTACGATGGACGTTAAAAACGGCAGAAGTGTCTTATAATAAGTTGCACCTGTATATTGGACAGAAGCTTAAGGAATTCTTGAAAATCAACTTTCAAAAATATATAGCCGAGGTTTCTAAAGCAAATATCGTTGACAATCGATTTAACACCCAAAGCAAATATTTATCTACTTCGATTATATTCAAACTATTGTACGTCCCTCCCTTATTTACAAAGCGTCTGCACCTGTCATACTCACGTGCAAACGTTTGTCCTCCTGCCAATGAGCCGCCCTTCACTTGCAATCTATTAAATGCCTCACCCAGATCGAACTCATGTAAATCTACATACAACGATTCTTTTGTTTAAACCTGTCCATACCATTTTATCTGTTCCACTTTCCAAAAGTGAGTACGTACATGTAGGTAGGTCGCCTCAATCCACATGGGTCTTCTTTGATTTCGTACGCACAAGCCCTGAATAAATATTAATCTACTCATGTTGCAGAAAACCCAAGCCCCGTCCAAACAATTATGCTTAGCCCTCCCTAAGGAGGAGGGGGTGACAAGGTCTCTTCTTATCTTCAATTTTACGGTCAGATTTGAGTTCGTCTTTGTCGTTTCGCCATAAATTTTGGGCGATTATTCCCCTTGGTCTGGTCCTAATTTGCCAAGAACATTGACGGGCACATAAAGTGCGTATAAGACAAGTAAGGTATTTGAAGACACCCATATATATGCTGACACTGACAACCACTCAAAATTAAATTTAGGTACTTGTCCGGCCGACCTTGGAGTGAGGAGTTAAAAATGCAAGCACAAGTGTGTGCAGTGTGCTGTTTGTTTGGATCATGAAATCCTTGAATCGCACCACAACAGCGCCATAGATATCGAACGAAAGACAAAAGCTGGGGCAAATTTGTTTTCCTTTTGGGACCCGAGCCCGACCACTGAATAAGAGCAAACAGATGACTTTCTATATACGAATAGCAAACTATTCGGTTGGGGCTCCCAATTGTCTCTCAATCATTTTACTGATACAGCAGATTTGTTAAAGAGGTAGGTATGCAAGTTCGACATCATGCTGAGGAGCTATTTGTAAAGAATGTAAATAACCTTCGAGCTATATAGACTGCAAGGGATAGGACGCCAATTGTGAGGGATTGTGAATGTAAAATTTATAATTTGTTATGTTTTGTATGCAACTTTGTTTAAAATCTATTCTCTCACAATTTGCAGACAATGCGGTCTTCGTCTTCCTAAAGTCCATAATAGTTAACCTATGCCGAAAGCAGTTGCAGAAGAGAAAGCAGACCAAAGACGATTTTCGGAGATCTTAAAACTCCACCACAAGTATTCAAAAGGTTCGAATAAAGACGTCACGTAAGAATAGAACAAATGCGATCAAAATCTATGAATTTTTTGGAAGCAGTCTAGCCACGTTTTTGAAACGTCTTTTTATACCGTTTTTGAATGTTTTTTTTAATTGGTGTTGATATCTATCCATTTGTTGTTGCTTTTCGACATCTTTGTGTCGGTTTATTTAATACCTATAAGTAGTTATTTCTTTGTTCCGCGTTTTCGTACTGTATATAGTTTGTCAGTTTTTAGATTCTTAATTCTACGTTTCCACCGGACACTAATCGCGAGACTTAGGGCAAGAAATTACAAATAAATCCTACTACCAAATCGAACAACCCAAAATCGTGATAATAGGGAGAAAACAAAAAGATTTAATTAATTAGACATGAGTTCCGGAAATCTTTAAATATTATTATTGCATTTCTAGGAGAAGTCGCTATATTACAGAAATAGATTCAGATTTGTTTTTGTTATGACACAATGTCAAATACAGCTCTGATTTTTTGGTATTTTTGACATTCCCGAGATTTATGCGGGATTTACAGAATTTTTCCAAACCTCGCAGATTTCTGAGATCCGAATCGAATAGAAAGCTATTCGATTTCCTCAAACTGGCATTCCTACTTTCGATTCCGATAGAGAATAATTTCTTGATTATTTCTCTCCGCATTCTCAGTTTCGATTGCATCGAGTTAAATGCCAAATTTTATTCGAGCGGAAATTCCTGATCGAAAGCTGCATAAAAATGTAAGTACAATTGTTTTTTTAATAAATTGAAGGAAATATTGCTTAATTTTATCACAAAATGCATTTAAAACGCATACCTACCTATTATTAACTAGGAAGCAACATTTGTTTGTCTTATGATAAACAAATAATTTATTTGTAGCTACTAATCGCAGGTCGCAATCGTCCAGCAGATAAATGGATTCGATTTGTCTCGAAGTACCTATTCTTCGATTCAAGTTGACCGATTCTTCCTCCAAAAATACATATAAAGCCATTTAAAAGCAAAACAAAAATTCAAAATCTGACAGCTAAAACGTTTAACAGCTGATTTCGAAAATCAAATTCATCCAGTGAAACCATTCGATAATAAATTCCTTTCCCTCGAAACTTGGAATGTGAGTTCATTCTTAAATTCGTGGAATAGTCGATTCGATCGAATCTCAGAATTAGCGTGATTATTACGTGGTTACGTTTCTTACGTAGTTTTAATCCATTTTTTCGGTTTTTTTTTTTGCAAAAATTATTATCTTGTTTCTAACTCGTATGTTGTGTCTTTTTTGTCATCTTTTTGTTTAGGTATGTTTCATAAACACTTTTTGTTTCGTTTTTGTTAGACGGCTAAATTGGTTGATGCATTTTCTGTCAATTTTTTAGTTATTTTCTGTGTTTGTGACACATTCGCAGTGACAGCGGCAATGAATATTTTTCGATTTTAAAAACCTACACCCAAAACTCAAGCGTCAGTTTGTATCAGTACAATTAACTTAAAGAAATTGTTAAATACAAATGAAACAACATTTATTCGACTTCTTGTTTCAAAATTAACAAGTCCCATATTGTCTAGTGGTTAGGATACCTGGCTCTCACCCAGGAGGCCCGGGTTCGATTCCCGGTATGGGAATAAACTTTTTTTTCTTTTTTTCTTGCAGGAATTGATTGAAATACTTTCAGACAATCGCCAATTAGTAGGTACTTTTAAAATAAGATAAATATCTTAATATAAATAGGTACTATTCTACTGTACTTGTATGTCACTGAACTCCACCTAGACGGCTGGACCGATTTGAATGAATTTTTTTGTATGCGTTTGGGTGGCGCCCTGGATGGTTTAGATTCACAAATCAGCTGGGCAGATTGCGCTGCAGTGGATTATATAGTCTCATATATCTATAAATAGGCGAAGGCATATAGTTACGAACCACTTTAACTAACTTAAACACAACACATTCGCTTGATTCTCTTTTTGATGGGAAGACTGTGAGGAGATACAATACCGAATGTATTTTTGTTTTGCAATATGTATAATACTAGAATTTCTACCATTGGGCGAACTCTAGTCTACATAAGTAACCTGTCCTCAAATCGCTTATTGCTTGTCTGATACTTATGAAATTAAATTGACTTTCAGTCCTTTCAGAGACCTTGAGAAACTGCGCATTATGTATAGTTTTAAGAGTAGGTTCTAGCCGATAGCCCTGGTAGCTAGTGCTATATTTTCTTTCTATTATTGTTAATGTAATTAATTTACTTAATAATAAGAATTAATAATAATTATAGTAAGAGTAGGTTGCATTGTAATAATATCAGGCCAAGATTATGTTGACAAAAACCACCATCAGTAACATTATCGCCAATTTCAATGGGCCTTATCAATAGACATTTAGTTTCGACTCTAAATTTATTTAAGTAGTTCGCAGTGGCTTTATTTTCCATACAAATTTCGCAAATATGAGCTTCCGTAAATTTAAAATTTTATTTAGAATTACAACTATAATTTTAAGTTTTTTCCTTATTGGATTTGGAGTCATTGTGATCGATATTACAAATTGGAATAGTTGACGGCCTACCTGATTTATCGAAAAAAAAAAAAAAAATACAAGATAAAGTATTAAAAATCTCTCATCGTGACAAAATAAGACTTAACAACACACAGGCTCATCCCACTCAAACGGGAATCATCTCCAGTCTCAACTGAACTGCTCCGGCAGAACCTTCAACTCCATAACCCCCGAATACATATTTCCAGAACGATACTACTGGCAGTACCTTTCAGGCTGCTGCTTTTTTAATGAAAACAACCCACAATTTAAGGCAGGCACTTCTTTTCCCAATAAATTTGGATTAATTTTGGCCAACTTCCTCTCTGGCCTTAAGTTATACAATCACCTCCCAACAAGGCTTTTGCATATCTCCGTAAATTTAAATAACAAAACAAATTCGCACAAACAATAAGAACGAAACGAATCCAGCAACGTCGCACAATGACATTGCGAGTCATTAAAACTAATTCAAAACACGAACACCCAAGAATGACCTCATTTACGACCGCATAACCAAAGTTGTTCTCCCATTTTTCCGGCATAAATATTACACCACCACCGAGCACCGAGTCTTACATTTGCGCGAAAAACCTCTCAAGACATTTACCTAACTGAAAAGTCAACTATACTTGTGCGGCGACGACGACATCAGTGTATAACAAAACCTGCTCCACATGCATCTTGGCCAAAATACCAGCAACTCGAAATAAAACCACACACCGCCATCACCATCGCCATCGCGTCACCTCAACTCCAAAGCCAAGTGGCCATCGAAGAGCACCTACACTGGAATTTTCTACTCGCACCCAACCGACCAGACGTTACCAAATTTAGAAACATGAACTGCCAAACAAAACTATACCTACACCAACGGCTGAGCGAATTTGCTGGCTCGCACTCGCTCCGTCAACTGCATACTTTAGTCGACGGGAAAATCTCGATACGAACGGTTCGCATTTAAATAGTTACAGTCAAGTCAAGTGGAAACGTACAAGGAAAAAGAGGAAAATCCTCCACCGTCATACCATGATAAATGGGAAGTTTTTCACAGGCCTGCCGGCGAATATGATTGACCGGTCCAAGGGCCTCAATCGTCAGCAAACGAACTTCTTCTGGCCGGACGACTCGCAAAATCAGTCCGCAGTCGAGTCCAGAGTCAAGCGAAGGTCCAGCATACAGGCGGAGAACAGAAATGCATATGTCCACCGGCCAGAGCAATCGAACTCCGACGCGGAGAACAAGGAGCGCTTCAAGAAGGAGTTCACCAAGTCCAGTATTCAGTTCAACGACAATGTGGAACACACTCCCAGACACAACATGCAGAAGATAACCTCTCCGCCGCAGCAGAAGCCACAGAATATCAAACCGCATGTGAGTACTCGCGGCAAGCCTGAGTCATATACATCACGCATCGAGTTCTATGACTTCGCCGAGGACCTCAACAACGTTCCCAGGACCGACAAGAACAACAAAGTCGAAGTGGAGCGCAACACCAAGAACAGCCCGAAGCTGCAAAACAAACACATGTCGTTCGATCCACCAGACGAGGCCATCAACTTCATCGAGAACGACGTCAGGAACATGAGGATCACTGCGCCTCCTAGGCGCCGGAATACCGTCAGGGACAATCGTCCAAGGTACGGCCGACCCCTCGCCAATGAGGGCCAAAACTACTCAGACTACAAGGAGGACTACCACTCCCCAAGGAGACTACCCTTACCACAGCCCCCCGTGCGAAGTAGATACCCCGAATCCGATCCAGACTTCGAGGAGTTCACTCCCAGGAGACTGGGAGCCAACCTCAGAGCTACATACGACGGTGTAGATGGCCCAATTGGACGCCAAAGACGTCAAGATCTCTTCGATGACGAAACAGTATCGACGAGGAAAATAGGGCGACAGGTCCACTTCAGCTACTCGTCCGGCAACGAAAACAACTCGATGGCAGTCGATCGGTCCCAATACAACCACGACATGGGACCACCCCCGCAGCAGACGACGAGAAAGGTAAACATCTTGAAGGTGGATAACGACTTCAAGAACAATGAACACCGAGCCGCTCCGCACGAACCGTCATCGCCGCAACCAACTTCACCAACATCTGGAGCGTCCCACAAGCACTTGATGAGCAACATATGTTTCAGTGACAATGAATCGACAACTACTTCGACGCCCCCATGCCCGCCGAGAAGGAACATTCGCAGCAGTGCGGTAAACAGAGTGAGCGTGGGCCTGCCTGATTAACCAAGTCGCAGCCCCACCAGCCACCACCACATCAGAACGCGCCATCTATGGACGTTATTTATGACAGCACCTTTGTTGTCGCCCTGAGAATCGCCATAAAACGAAAAAGAAAACCGCTGCGTTCGCGTTTAAATTAGTTTTAATATTACATACGAATACGAGTACGAGTACAGAGAGAGGTGAATTAGTAATTTGTTTATGGTTAATGTGGAATTATATCAGATGTCAGATGAGTGCGTCAAGTTGGCCATGAAGTTGACACTCCGCCGCCGCACACATCTCGGTCTCGGCATGGCTGAAGCTGAATGAAATTTTCTTTTTGCATTTGTGTTTATCTATGGACGTTCTAATAATAATAATAATAAAAAGTGTGAACCCACACGAGTGTAGTTTCGTGGTTTTAATGGTCGCCGTTGGGAGGGGGACCAAGTCATTACAATGAGAGGGCTTTCAGTGGTGGCTGGTGGCTTGTGCGACGGGAGTGAGTGGAACCGCACCAACACCAAGACCAACACCAACTACCTACTCGCTAACGAGTTAGCTTTAGCTTATTGAAAGAGTGATCATTTGAAGCTTGGAACGATGTAACCTAACCTAAGTGGTTGTAAATCTGTTTCGCTGCAAATAACTCAGCGACAGAGGGTTGCTTAACGAGTTACGGAAGGTGATTAATAAAACTTGTAGGTACGAGTATGTGTATGCATATATTCGAAGGTGACTTTTTGTGGTCTGTTTGCGACCAGACCCTTTATTCTGACACGTGACATTTGGTGAGCAGCTCCCCTTCGTTGTTGTTGAAGTCGTGTTGGTGGAGTTTATTTTCTAATTAAGTGTTTTGATGGTAGCAAATGTGAGGTTCCATAATTAACCTCTATAAGGAGTTGCAATCGTGACTACCTGTCAAAGTGATTAAACGACGAGCAACAACATCAACAATCTGATTGCATTTAGGTTAGGGATTGCTGGGGTACACAAAATGTAAGTCGATTTCTGATAGATAGCACATGGAGGAGCTCGGGGAAACTTGACCCAAAGAAAGACGGGGTTTCCTCTCGAATAGTAACCGCATGCCTTCGGAGGCATGTGAAATTATTATTTCCCATAGAGAGTGAGCAAAAACTCCACTTTATTGTAGGAAATAATTTCTCTTAACATGCTACAATTCATATACAGTGGAAAATGTATGGGGGGGGCACGTTGCCCCGCTGCAACCCCCCGGCTTGGAGTAGTTGCGAGTTTGTGTTTATGTTAATTTAATAAATTTAGCTAGGTATAGCTACTACTACTAATAAATAATTTGATTTTATTTTCCAGTTAGAATCAACAAATTCTAAAATTGTAGGTGGGAAATAATTTCACAAAATTGGTGGTGATGTTATTGCCCACTTCAAGTTGGAAATAACTTCACATAAAAAAAAGGGAAATTATTTCCCACTCAAGGTGAAGTTATTTCCCATGTGAATTTATCGCCCGTGATGTTATTTCCCTGCACCGCCTTCGGTTATGTCTTATCTGTGCCTTGATTTTGTGCGGTTTTTTCCGCAATGGCGGTGTCGGAAAGGGTTCACGTATAGGCGGATTCTATAAATGTGTGAGTGATGTCGCGAACTGACAACTTCCAATTTTTCCTGTTCTTATATCGCTTTGTTCCTGCAAATTCCAGGCGAGATTTCCCACACGCGACCTTTTTAGGTAGCGAGAAGGATGTCGGATGAGAAGAAATGACAACAGCGTGACCGTTGTGCGACAATTTGGTACCTTTTTCGAGGACACTAATACAATTTGTTGTTCCTTTGTTCCTTTTTATTATTTGGAAAATTCACATCTTAGGACTATTCGCATGAGAGCCAATGGCGAACGAACTACGAACAAGCGAATTTTTTTACACTTCAATCATTGTTTAATGTTAAATACGATAGAATTTTTTCATTCGTGGGTTTGTGGATCCGCGAATGTTTTATGTGGTTTGTGAATAAAGTGTGACAATTCGCTGCAAGAATTTTCAATTGCTGTAATAATTGTAAATTGAGCTATTTAAATCGATTGAGGGTCCGATTTTTTTTTAGATTAGACTTAAGATTAATTTAATATAAGGCTTTGGTGGTAAATAGTATACAAATCAATTTTCAATTCATAAATTCATAAATACATAAATAAATGTGAATAGTAGGTACTTAAAAAAGTTTTAAAAAACTGTGATTTCAAAATGAATATGTTTAAAAAAATAAAGTGTAAATAGTGTAAAGCCGGCTAATACTTGTTAAATATTGGGAGAAAATATTGAATTTATGTAACAGCGTCAGAAAAAGGCACACAAAACTAAATTGAAAGAGATCTTAAAAGTAGATATAAAAATGAGTTGATATAATTTATAAACAAAATTCAATTAATTTTTTATATATTCATAAATAAAAATCAAAGCTAAAAGGTTTTCATTTTAAAATTTGTCATTTGAAAACGAATTGCATCTAAAGTACTGTCTAGCTTACCCGCAGAACAACATTAAAGACGTCTAATTCTAATGTTATTTTGGCTTTATTTATAAAAGAAACGTTGTGAGAGAGTGATCTTTTTACAGTCTATATTGTATTGTGAAACTAAAACCAAAATTTATAACCTTTCTCTAACAATCCGGGAGATCGTTGCGAAATTGTGAAAAGCAACAAAAAAAAAAAAGAGCGGTGAAAGAAAAAAGTGTCATTTCTAAAGCTACTCTGCAATTTAAGAATTTTCGCACAATATTTAACAATTGTTGGCTCTCTTAACACTATAATCGTGTTCTGATAGACAGCAGCGTTATATTTTATAGAAATTCATTTGGAAATCACAGCGTTTCTAGAATTCCCAAAGTGAATTTTCATACTAAAAAAAGGGAAAAAGTAGCAACAAATAGTAAGAGGGTCCTCGAAAAAGTGCCAAATTATTGCACTACGGTCACGTTGGTCACAGCGCGCGGCTCACTCAGCCACTCAAATCCGATTCGGAACGTTCCCTAGCGACATCGCCTCAAAAACCGCACAAAATCAAGGCACTGGTTTCGTATTTTTTTTCTCTAGCGCTAGGATGAGGCACTATCTCTCTGTACCCTATATTTGTGGAAGCACATTTTGTCTTATAGGTACATCGACATTCGACACTGGAAAGAAGATAACAAGAAGCAAGTGTCGGTTTTGCTATGTCGCTCTGTGAAAACGAAATATACACCCAAAGGCCGCACTTGAAGCACATTCGAAAATTAACCCTTTTGTTAATAAGTTTTACTCATGCTTCATATTTTTATACGTCACTATGAAAATTTAGAGCAAATCATTTATGTCGTAAAATACGTTCCATCCTTGAAATAAAAGTGTTTGTCTTTGTAGATAGATTATACAATTGCTTGTTTTTTGAGAAAGGTAGGTTATACTTTAATAAGTGTTATACTATGACAATATGGCGGCGACAAATTGAATAGGCGTTTTTCTTTTTTAGTTCAGAGCACAACCTGAACTGTTATACAAAAAGTTCGTGTTTCTTTTTTAGCTCAGACACTTCAGAGTTCAGAGCTCGAATTTGTGTTTCTTTTTTCGTTCAGAGCATGATCAGAGCGCGCTCTATGAGCTCAGAATAAATTGACCGAGCATCCTGAGTAAAAAGCTGAGTACACATGTACATGCACACTTCCAGTCACATTTGAAGGACAAAAAAAACAGGAAAAACAAAACATCCTCTGAATGCTCTGAGCACGCATGGTTCAGAGCGCGCTCATAATGCTCGAACTCTGTTCAGTGCTCAGCTCTGAACTAAAAAAGAAAAACGCCTAATGTCGCCAAAATGCTGTCATTTAACTGATAACATTTTGTATGGGGAATTGTTAAATTAATATTATCAGTCTTAATGGCGACACATGCCCATCATTTTCTTGTTGTTTGTTCACATCTATGGGACACAGCACCTTTCGAATGATTCTAAGTTCATTTTCATAATAAATACCTAGGTAGGTACTTAAAAAGTGTATGGAAACTTTTGATCAGAGAAATTACTACTGTACTATTGTGTTGTCTCTGCTTTTGATGTTCACGGATTAATATAATGATGATTTGTTTGAAGTGATTTTTATAAGAAATATGGAAACAGTACTTTTATTTTTAACAGTAAATTTCGTGAGGTAATAACAACGTTGAAAAGTTCAACTCCTTCCTGACCCCACAGTCCACACTCTCATCGCTTAGCTGACAGTATATTTGCCGTGTTTGGTCGTTGATTATAGTCTTCCAGGCAGATGTCACACAGAATTTAATAAATGAAAATGCAGATCGTCGTGCGATAACAGATCGCATTTATGGTAAAGCGAAATCTCGCCTCTTTACTTTAAAAATTAACATGGAACTCTATAAAGCGCCGCCACTATTTAAGGCTTATGAACGAAATAATTGAAAATGCGCTCTGAAAAGTCAGCATTGCTCAAATGTATGTTTCAATATATTTGTTTATTCATGTAAGTAAAACACTAGTTACTTTCATATTAGGTCTGTTTCCCTAATTTCTGGATAAATTTTGGCAATATGTCACATTTCTCTCATTGCGAAAGAATTCGCTCACCGAAATGAAATTCAACCAAAAAAGAAAAGGAACGTGTTGAACTACAAATGTGAAAAATATGAATTTATTCTAGACGGGAATATTCAAATAACAGTAGAACAAAACGCAAAATTTATATTTAAGACCAAGATTTGGATTGCTTTTTATTGCAGAAATTAGAATCTTTAATTCTTTTGCGTCTTACGTCTATTTAAATGCTATACGAGCACAAAATATAAATGTCAGTTACAATTAAGAATTTGAACGATTTGACAACCATCTGTCAGCAATAACCAAATAGCCCAAAGAAATTTCTTTGGCTAATATTTGCAGGTTTTTTATGGATGAGGATGGGAAATGTTTTGTTCTCTCATTTGGGTTCTCTTCTGCCAAACTTTTGCGTAATGGAACGCAGTTTGGCTAAATTTGGCTAATGTGCTCGAAAGCATTATCGTTAGGGAACAGACCTATTGTCAAAATCTGACATGAAAAGTGGCATGTGTAATCGTAGCTTTCCTTTTGACTTTCTGTCAAATTCTTTCTTCAGAAAAGCGGAGTAGTTTTGAAGAAGTTGTTTGTAGAAGTTGCTAACTTTAATGTTAATTGTTCATATCCAGGGTCAACATTATAGCACTTTCATGTATACCTGGAAGTGTATAATTTTTTTAACAAAAAAAAAGACACAAAACGTAGTATTTTTTGTTTATAGATCGATTATTAACTTTAACTGACAGAATTCCGAAAGGAAGGATTTTTCTGTGAGAAAATAGACATTTGCAGAGTTTCGACCTGCTGGCATTTTGTTTATCTGTATATTTTAAGCAATTGACAATATATAAGTCTCATTGCTCCGGTTCCGTCAAAGCCGCCAAGAAAGCAGCTGAACACTTTGATAGCGGAGAAACTTTGCGGTCTTGTAAATTGGCGATGTGTCTGTTATGGCGCCTGGTCTTTTGCTGATGATTTCAGAACCCTACTTAACCTTGCCTAACCTAACCTATGCTATCGTCGACATATAGGGAAAGTATTATAGCCCCAACATCGAGGAATCACCCAAAAAGGCATTAATGGATAGATGACATGTAGTCGTTGACTTTTAGTTCAAGTTCTAAGGTCCATACAAACTCTATTGATACCTATTGGCAGCTGTAGTTTTATGGTGACTATTCAGCAGGCAAAGTAGCTGTACCTGCCACAACAAACTGCACACCAGGATGCAACTTGGAAGTTAAAGTAAAGTGCCCAAAGCATCTGCAATCCTTATAAGTATACCTAGGATGTATGTAGTACCAACCAGTTCTGTCCATTTTCATTGCAGTTACACAATTTTCCACGAATCGCAGTCCAAATGACCCACTTCAGATGAACCTACTTTTCCATATTTGACATTAAGCAGTACGACTTGCAATTGAGCCTTCCTGTGTGCGTGTACCTGTTAGTCAATAATTTCTTCACCACTTTTGACGGCTTTCAACTATACAATCCACTTTTGATTTTTTGGTTAGCCAGGCAGGTGGCAGGTAGACCGTACAGCGTTCACCAGTTGGTTGGGTCGGGATTCAGTGCGAGTGTGATCCATGCGATAACATCTCCACCAGTTTGCGTGACATTTTGTAGTCCCTTCCAATTTCCAAATCGCTTCGCATTAGACTTTATAAGGAAACCAGATTTTCCCTTTTACGTCAGTTTCAAGTAATTTGGAAAGGACTGTGTCTGTGTATTTTATCGCCGCGGTAAAGAATTGGGTGGCCCATACCCATACAAATCTTCTTAAAAGCCTTCACTTTTTTTGTACTTTCATTTTGGCCGCTCCTGACCTAACGCACTATAAATCTGTTGGATTTCCCCAGAAAGAACAAAAGTCTCCAATGTGAACAGGGGATGCTCTCCCCTGTGAAAGCTTTCCCGCATTCGCTCGGCACGCTCATTTATATTCAATTCATGTCCTGCTTCTGCGCATAATCATGCTCAAAGTAGTGAATGATGTGATGGTGTAAGAGACCCCAAGTTGGTGACAAATGTCAACACAAAGAGCAGTCGTAGAAAAGCCTGCAGTTTTTGTCATTTTCTTGAATTTCGCCGGTTACACTAACTGTGTGCGGGGCATAGTGTATGCTTCGGTGACGTCAACGACCGCGTAATGGAATCGGGACTGAAAAGGGGTATAGAACGTAAAAGTCACAACGGACGATAGTTCTATATATACGGCGGTTGCGGGGGGACAGTTAAAACTAGGAAAATGCGGATAAAAATAACGAAAGGCAAAAATGAAGAATCCAATGCACGCGACGATGAGGAATCGGTTGGAAATGATGGAATCACAGAGAGGGAGTGTCTCTATGTGGTTCGTTCCTTGGTTTGCCTTCGGAGTTTGGTCAGACTCTCTGTTGCTTGGTACTCTGGCAGTAGGACATAGCAGTTAGCGGATTTTGTCAGTCATTCATTGCGAAAAGGGGGCTTTTTCCTCGTTTTCATGTTTTTCAGTTTATCCTTTCGTCCTTTGTTCCAGTGATGAAGTAATTAATTAGTATAAATAAAGTGGTGAGTTTCTCTCTTTTTGCGCTCACGCTGAGGATTTTTCTATTTTACATGTGTGGCGGTGTTATTTTCGTTTCGCCTTGCCCAAACGATAGGGAAAATAAGAAATGTATAGAAGAAAGTCATATCAGAGGGTAGCACTACTTTCGAGTGGGGAGCTGTATCCATTTTGGGATACCCAAACCAGGATAACCATTGAAATGAGTTAACTGGCGGCGGTATGTCTGTGAAATGTCGTGCAATGCGTTGCAATGTAAAAGTTTCGTCTCAGCGAGCAAAAGTATTTTCACAATTATTATTTTTTGGCTTTCTCCTTTCGTCGATAGGATCCAACAAAAGCGAACGCTTAAAAGTGTTTTCTTGGTTCGAAAGTCGGGAAAAAAAAGAAGAAAGTTACGAAATGGTTTTCGAGTTGGAATGCAACAGAAAAAGTTGATAAACTCGTTTCTTATTCGGGTCCAACGGGTTCACACGAATGACAAAGGTTTTTAAGGAGCCTATAGGTATAGGTATTTGAATTTCGCAAAGTATTTAGGTGTGCATAGCTAAGTATCACAATGTGTGGCTAAGAATCGATTTAAGTTATTGCGATTAAATAAGTTATTGCGAATTTTAGCACGGTGTGGAGTTTTCGTCAAAGCGAAAGTTGGACTCTATTACGTGGAAAATTATTACTATAGGTACCTACCTACTTACAGCTTTGGAATACGAATGACTTTGGTTTTAAGTAAGGAAAATTAAAGCCAACATCAAACAACTGAAGCGGTTTGTCAAAAAAGAGCAGCTGTACAGCTGACAGAATGGCAGAACAGCTTTCACAGCCAGATGCCAGATCCTTTTCTTTAGAATATGTACTTACATTTCCTACGCTTTTACAGACTTCTAAGTTCGTTACAGAGTAGGTATATAAAAGGTTCGGTAAGACATTCTGAAGTAGATTTTGCAATGCATATACTTCGTTATTCTCATTAGCCACTTCTTTTTCACCGAAAGTGATATATACGCATCTGCAAATAACACATAGGTAAGGTGCATACATACATAACATAATGCACTCTATCGATACCTACTCCACCTTATTTTTGATTAATACAAGAAGCTCACCAACGTCCATGGTCGATGCCGATGGTATAACTCGATTCCTTTCATAGGAACGCGTTTCTTCTTTTAAAGTTTCAAAATAGGTGGCCAAAATTTATCGACTGCGTTCATTTTCTTGTATCGGTTTCGGTCTTATTACACGTCCTGCCAATATTATTTTCCATATAAAACAAACACAAAATTTCGTATTAAAATTAATAAATTATGTATTTTTCACATTTATTTATTTTTTCGAACAATTTGTTCTGTTTTCTATGCATACCTATATAATCTTAAATTAATATTTATCATCAATTTATTTAAGTATTAAACATTTAAGCCATAAGAAAATATCGTATTACAAAAACTGATCTCACAATCTATAATCCAAAAGAAACTTTATAAAAAAAAACATTGTAAATGTAAAAATTGTTTACTTTTTTTGTAATTTACAAGAATCACATCACATGCATCACAATCAAACAGGAATTCATTTTTCAATAAGCAAATAAAATATCTATTTGCTGTTTACATAAAAACGAAGTGTACATTTTTTTTATATAATAATTAAATTTTGGCCGAATAAACGCAAGAAAAACGAATCACTGTACTAAAATACATGATTAATAGGTAAAGTTACATTGTTTTTTTTTTGGATTTAGGGGATTTTATTTTTGCTAAATTTGGAACACGAATCTACTCTAAATACGTTTGTCAGTCTCACTTTATTTTAATTATTTTTTAAAGGAAAAGGCGAAAAGACAAGATAATAAAAACGAATAAAAAAAACAGAACACGCTTTACAATTCAAACAAGGGAAAGTTTTACCGAAAATTATTGGTTTGACATAAAGTCTGTCACTTTTACCTTGACGAGTCACGAAAATGTAACTTTTTCTTTTCAAAAATGTCGGACATTGTTTCCATTTGGTTACAAGAGAATTAAAGTGACAGATGACATTAGCAAATGGAAAAGTCAATAATTTTCGATAAGTTATCATTTCTGATCGTACTACACGAGTTGAAAGTGTCAAAAACGGAATAGATTTTGTTGTTAATATTTTATCATTAAGTATCCATAGATGTGTTTGTTATTTTGTTTTATTCATAAAGAGGGAACAACAATTATTCATATTTCAATTCGAAAAATAGCCCAACAACTCAATTGGTCCAAGTTTACAGTTCAATTTCTTTCGGTATTATTAACGAAGAAAAGGTAAAAAAAAATGTTGTCAACAAAACGCAGATAAAAAAAATAATATAGATAGCTATAATTAGAATTAACGAATCACTCTCAAGGATGATTGAAAGAAATCGAAAGAAATTGAAAGAACTGAAACCAAGTGACAGTTGGTTAACATAGGAATGGGATTACGTCCTAAAATCGTTTGGGTAAATCATAGTATAAATGTCAACTGGCAGCTTGAAAAAGTTTCACCGCAGTCGACTAATGAGCGTAGTGTATTTTTGTCCACATTTCTGGTAAATTTGGAAACGATCCTTAACTTGATGGAAGTCTCTCAAGATGACAGTTGATAATGATAAGTTTATGTGTCACTTCACCATACATAACAATTAGAAAAACAGTAATCGCATAGCCCTACAAATTATCATCATTAAGAAGAAGAGAGAAAGATTTTGTCAGAGATGGAGAATTCATAGACACTTGGGACATTTTTCAACAGCACAGCCACAAAAAAAGAATCAGAATAGTGTCGTCGATAGTAGATAAATGCAGCAAAATAATGCCTATGACATTTTGACCATTTTTTTTTGTGACCACTGCTTTCAAACAGTTTTGTTAACCAGAAAAACATCCCAATGAACTTTACCGATTTCATGATATTTCCATGTAAATATGAGCTTGTTTTGAATTAAGTGTTTTCCCTACAACATCCTTACATCTCTGACTGAGCTGACAGAAGTAAATTTCTTTTCATCTGTCAAGAAAGGAAGAATTCCTAGCCTATATCTACGCATTTATATTTATATATTCAGTGTAGTTGTACTTTTTCGGAAAAAAAAAATAATTGATTCTTAAAATGTATTAAATGAATATGCTCGCTTTTAAGATATGTCTGCCCTACTCGATGGGTCCTACCTACAGAAAGTAAAAAAAGAATAGTTTGTTCTTGGGCAACATAGATTCGGAGACAACCAGCGCCATCTACAACAGCTTAATCTTGCTCAATGGTTTGTACTGTAATTCGGAAATTGGAACCTTTTTCGCCTTAGATCGGCTCGGACGCTCTGGACTGAAGTCGTCTTTGATGAGATCTCGATTGTGGCGAGAACTCTTAGCCTTTGGTAGGGGTGAAGACTTTGGAGATTTCGTTGCCACCGGATGTTTTACGAAGGATACCTGCAATAGGCAAATAGGAAAATACTCGTTTTAGAAATACGCCACCAAGCAGTACTTTAAGTTGATCATTACCTTGACAAAAATATATCCAATAATGCCAATGGTGGCTAGCATAAAGATCAGTCCCGACGGTACGTTGGTGGTATTCAGTGCTATTCCTAGAACCACAACCTGTAGGTACATCACGACTAGACTAGCATGTACACAAACGACTAAGAGGTACTCCTTGCATTTGGTGTTGGTTAGGACAAGACTGCGAGACCGCAAGTTGAATAATCGAAGGTTATCTGCAGATGAGCTGTTGCCTTTGCATGCAGTTAGGCAGGTGAGATCGTTGGTAGACGTGGCGATGGGAGTGACATCAGATGTGGTTGGCACAGCGGGGCATGATGCAAAGAGTTTTACACCATTTAAGCGGCTCTTGTGCTTTTGGATTTTATTTAGCCTCTCATCTAAGCGACTTTGATAGGATTCGATGGATGGCTTGTCGGTGGTTACTGTTTTGGTGTTCTGAAAGGATTTAAAAGAAATATTTAGTAAAATGGGCAACATTTCCAGGCATTACTGTGGTTGATAGAAATAAAAAAAAAAGCTTAGAAGTAAACGAACTTACATTTGGTTTGGTAGCACGCGAGCTTTCGCTATCCACCGTGATTTGCTGTGCAACAGCTTTGACTGGAGCTTTGTTGTCAAAAAGTGTGAAAAGCGTACTGAGAAGCTTCAAGATGACACAGTAAAAGTTTAGCATAGTTTTCTGCGTACAAATGCGAGCTTTTTGCATATTGGTCTCCAAAAGTTCTATGATGACAGTTTTGCTGAGCTTTATACCTATTTCAAGAAAAGAAAAGTTAATTTTTAATTTTTTGCATTTATCATTATTTTTGGATGTAGGTAGATGGTAGAAGTTTGTTAGGTACCTACTACCTACGCTTTAAATTTAGGTGGAGTTCGTCCAACAAAATCTTACAAATGAACTTGTTTGTTAGCTAGATACGAGCTACATCCTACATAGCATTTAATAGGCTAGGTGTGCAATAAAAATAAATCCTGAACAATAAACAATTTCAGTGGCGGAGTCGGAACACATTTAGAAATGTACCTACTTAACAAATCATGATAAGTTCTAAAAAAAAGTGGCACTGATTCAATGCTTTCTCGCACATTTGGTACCGAAAGATGTGACTACGTCAGTCGACACCAATTCTTTGCTGTAATGGAAAAATTCCAGTTGCGAGAACGAACAGAGTTTTCTCGGTTGATTTCGCTTCAACAGACGGAAAGTTGTTTTTTTTTTGGTTAGTTTGGAAAATGTTGATCAAGGGAAGTGCATTGGAGCTGCCATTTTATAGGCTTTTCACCCCAAGCCCAAAACCGCGTTTTCCTCGAAATCTCGTCGATGCATTCACACCGACCACCAACTAGTTTTCGTTTGACGTTTCAATAACCAGTGAGACACTAGTCGTTAAACTTCGGTGCAAACTTTTGTGGTAACAAATTTTGATCGCATTAATTAGCAAACAAAATGAATTGAGTGAATAAAAAAAAAAAATATTAGCCCATCAATTAATTGTGGAAAATGTTTTTAAGTTGTGAGTTGTGACATTTGTTCGGTCAGCCATTGTGCTGAATTTGCTGAATATTGCAAAAGGTGTGTTTGTTGCAACAACCCAACTATTGGAAGTAGTTGTCGTGGAAAACGAGCTCGTTTTGAAAACTGAAATATGTTTGGGAAAACTTCTGTTTTCGTAGAAGTTTTCGAGAGTTTTCGCGAAAACCCGGTTTTGGGCTCCGTGTGAAAAGCTTATTAGTGTTTTTTTCTTATTTAAAAAGTGGGACTCTTACACAGTTGCAGCATTGTACTGAATAGCTATTTCGTTTGTCGAAGAAAATCAAATAAGTATGTCCAAGATCTATTTAGACATGTAGGTATTGAGTCGGCCATACGTCCAATATATAAACCTAGTTAAAGTCTCACTATTTTCAAGAGAATAATAGCCTATTTAGGATTTAGCTTAACGACAAGTCGTCTCATTTTCGGTTTTAAAAGCTGCATTTGGTTTACAGTATTTACACTAGGGGCACTCGCCCTAGTTTCCACCAACTTCAAACGAAAAAGGTAAATGACAAGTTTTATTGCAAATATTACCACACAGTTCTGAGTGCAAAGATCTTTCAACTGAAATTTTCTCAAAGACTGTTCGAAATGACATCTCGCCATAAATTGTGACAAGCGGAATAGGGAAGTAGGTATAGAAATTAAAAATGTATCATGAACAATATTTAGGACTACCATTTCAGTGACAATTAATCCAAATTTTATTATTCGCCTTCCACCTCGTCATTTAATAGCAACATTTAGGTTTTTCACTATCACAGTGAAATCAAAATAAATTTCTTTCTTGACAGCAGGAGGTCACGAGTGCGCCTCTAAATCTCTATAATATTCTTATCAAGCAATTATTTTAAAGAAGTTTCATGCGATAACCTCTGCTTTCTACCGTGATGACCCGCCTGATGAAATGCACTGAAAATTGTTATTTTTTCGTTTCTATTTCTTTGCGTTTTCATGTCAGAAACAATTTATAAATAAGTGTAATCACTGGAGGGAGCGGCATATGGTTTGGATGTGGATCACTGGTGCCAAGATTTGAACCATCAACCTACCGTGTCGCTGTGTCAATTTTAGAACAAGACGACTTTATGAACCACAAAATTATGGCAAGAATACAATACTATCGTGCATACCTACAGTAAGAAACGAAAAGCCCATTTATTCGATGAGGTATTAAACAAGGTTAGGCAGGCTTTTTTAAATGTAACCAAGCAACAACCTTGCGTATGCGCTAATAAAAAGCAAAATTGTCTGAAATGAACCATAATGATGGGTTACCTGCAGCACTGTTTGACCGCTCGATGCAGACATGCCCTTAAAGGGTGCTGAAGGATAACCGCATTGTGCGTTTAGGGAATTAAAAATGCATTGTCTTGTCGATGCGCTTAATATATGGATGTTTTTTTTTTTTTTGTCCGTCTGACACAGTCTAGCATGTTTGCACGTTGCCTTTGGCCAAGATGGTGTAGGTACATTAAGGACTATGATGGTCATGGGATGGCATTTTTTTTTATTGTTTTCTTAATTAGCATTTTAAATTGAATGCATTTTTTTATGATTCAAGAAGAAGCAGTTTTTGTCAAGGTGCAGGTTGGACGATCGTTGATAATGAAATGAAATGGTTGGTTCTTATGGGCGTGTTCGATACATCATACTGACATGGACATATTGAAGAAATAGGCACTGGGTAAGGTCGTTGAGCTGAAGAGTGAAGAAAATAACACTAGTACCGCTGTCTTTGTTATAAAATGTTCGGTATATAAACTGGCTGTATTTATGACCGCCATTAGTGATTGACGCAATCATTTGTGTAAGGACGTGAAAGTAAGGATGTTGGTTCTGTATAGATATTATATTGGTAGACATAAATCAGCACAAATGACATTGCAGACTGTCTTAGGCACTGCGTAGAACTTGTAAGTGTAATATATTGGTTTATCATTTATAATTACTTCCATTGCAACTTGGCAGCACGGGAATGTGTAAGTTAAGCCGGAACCAGACTTGTAACGTGTGGTGTGTTGTGGAGTGGTGTGGCGCAATCGAAACAGGAGCGATTCGCGCCACACTGCAACACAACACACGAGAAAAATATGTTTCTACGCATATGAAATACATTGAAGTGATAGCGACACACCACTCCACAACACACAAGTCTGGTTCCGGCTTTAGTTAGTCAAGAAAAGGCTGCTACAAAAGTAACACGGATATAAAAACCATAAAGAAAATACTTAGTGACTTGCTTATTTAAGAACAACTTTCTGACATCAAGTTTCCACTTTCGTACGAAATTTTTGCAGCCATCTTTACAGAGTTACCATAGCATTTTTATTGTTACAAACTAAAAGTTGCAACACCGAGTTTATGAGTTCCCGTTTCGGGAATTGTTCAGCAAGTGAACTGTGATTTTGTTCTTTTTATGAGTTTTTTAAATACATATTTTTAAAAACAGATGACAAAAGTCGGTTTAATTATTGTTACAATTTTCTCATTTAAAAATGCAATATTTTGACATCTTTTAAGCTGAGTTTAGGTCTGTTGCCCAACTTTCTGGTTCAATTTTGGCAGTTTGTCACATTTCTCTCATTGCGCGAGAATTCACTCAACGAAATGAAATATAACGAAAAAGAAAATGAACGCGTTGAACGACAAATTTGAAAAATGTACATTTTTTCTAAGCGGGAATATTCAAATATCAGAACAAAATTATATTTAAGACCAAGATTAGAATTATTTTTATTACAGGAATTAAAAAGTTCAACTCTTTTGCTTCTTACGTCTATTAAAATGCTTTACAAGCACAAAATATAAATGAAATCATACAAAAAGTCAGATACAGATGAGCATTTGTACGATTTGACAACCATCTGTCAGCAATAACCAACTAGTCCAAAAAAAAAATTCTTGGGCTAATATTTGCAGTTTTTTTATGGAGGGGAATTGTTTTGTTGTCTCTTTTTGACTCTCTTCTGCCCAACTTTTGCGTAAGGGAACGGAGTTTGACTAAATTTGGCTAATGTGTTCGAATGCATTATCGTAAGGAAACAGAACTTTTATTGGACCTTTTTGGTGAATTTTTTAGCTTAAATATTGCTGTTTGTCCGAAAAGAGATTTCCAAAATCTTAGGAACAGCATCAAATTCAGTCGAAAATGTCACTTCTAGCCCCGCTCTTCACTCCTATTTCGTCAAACACTTTGACAAGAAGTTTTGCTTGTTTTATTAACTCCCTTCGCTTTTGTTCCAAGTTGGCCTTGGCCGTCTATTTATTAGTATTTCGGTTACTTGCGATTTAACTCCACTAAAGAAAACTTAGCGTTGTCAAGGTTTCAAGTTTTTAATCTAAAATGTAGCTTACGCTTAAAATGTTCGATCATTATACCATTCACAAGTGCAAAGTTGACTAAGTAGAATTTACTACAACGAGTTGCGATCAACAATTACATTGTTAACTTTAAATGACTATCAACCCGGACTAGCAAAAGGCAGTAATCAACACGTTTTTTTTAAATTAAATTTGTTGACTTTACATAGAAAACAAATATCTAAATCGCTTTAACATTAGTCAGTTACAAAAAGAACAACTATCTCTAATTGCTGTCAGCTTTTTATAGAATGGTTTGTCTATGTACATACGAATTATAATGCACGTAGTGAAATCTTTTTTTGAAGATATAAGTGATTTATATGCAAGTTATTCCTTAATGTCACTTGCTGATCGTAAAGCTATTCAAGTCTAAAGGTAACCCTATTAAATGTATATTGTCCCGTGCGTCGAGCACGTTTACCACGTGAGAAGCAATAACATGGAGCGTACCAATTATAAAGTGCAAGTGGAATTGGACTTTAAATTGTAGTTAAGGAAAGCAAACGAAATGCGTGTGATTAATATAAAAGTAGGTATCGCTCTATAATTGGAAATTGGAGGTTATAGTCTGGCTCTCGAATTTACTTATTTTCAGCGAAGGGCTGAATAGTGTAGTAAACAAAATCTCGTCCATAAATGACAATTTATGTAATTGAAAAACTCGTCATTCATGCACGAGGCTTAATGACAACAAAAAACAGGATTTTATCGATATTAATTGACTGAAGCTAAGCACAACAATTAAATAATGTCAAGAGTACTTAATGACTAAGTGGAGTTCGCATTGAATCTAAACAGTTTACATAAGTTACTAAGGTTAACAGACATGTTAATTAATGACTATAGGGAATAGCTTTAGGGATGCACTCGAATATAAATTACTCCTAATAACACGTTGCTGTGATCATTTTAAATAAAATACTTAACTAACTTGCTACTCTTGTTCAGTACTTTTACAAATCAACAGAGTACGTGCACTTTTTGCACTCAATCTGCAGCAAAACAAATTAAGCTGTGTGTATGCAAATATTTTTTACACTGCCATATAAAAAAAAAAGAGAGTCGACCATTTTTCCAAATATTGCTATTCAAATATGTATTTCTGATTTGCATTATCTGGTTATTCACACCACTTTATTCACATCGTAATTGTATTTTTAAACAATTCTGTTTGCTAATAACACAAATTTCTGTTACCTTTTCTTATCCAATGAATACTGTGTTAACAAACTTTGGATAAGGCATTCACAGAATGGAGTTCAGTGTCTATTTGGAGTATATTTTCATTCGAAAAACTTTAGTACAGATAAATGGTATCATTTGACAAGCCCAGGCCATTGTTTTATATTTTTATATGGTCATGGTCACTGATGCATAGCTTAAAAAAAATTATTGGAGCTTAAGGAGGTTTGAATCAAACTCCTTTACGAAAATTAATAACTTTTTCCTCAATTAATCATTTAGGATGAATATTAATAAGTATAATATTCCAAAGAATTTTCATGAATAAATTGTTTTTTTTATTTTATAGATTTTTATCTTCAAATATCATTTTTTTATTTAATAAATTCAAATTATTTCATATTTATCAATAATTTTTTACCATCAAAAATTAAGAACTGGTATATGGAATGACCCTTTAAAAGCCACTTACACAAAAATAGAAAGCAAGATGGCTTCTTGTCAAAAATCGAAAATTGTAAAGTATTAATCGTGTATGACTGTTACGCTGCTCTCTACAGAAAATAGGTAGCTAGAGATGGCAAGGATAGAGAGCGTCTTCAAATACGCGTTGGGCCTTTCTAACAATCATTTTCAACCTTATTTTTTAAGGTCACTATATGTAATTTTGAATGGAAAATTTCGAATTCTAAGAATTAACAATCATACCATTCTACTGGCAGTTACTATAAATCAAAAATATCCACCTCAAAAGAAGAAACTTAAGGATTGTGCCTATAAATGACCGTTTGATTTACATTTAAATGCCCTTTAACTATTCTCCAATAGCGCAGTAAACCTCTATAATACGGTAAGTACACGTGGCTTCGATTTAAACAGGTTCTTCGAGTCTCTCTAGTTAAATTAAAACGGGTAAAAACAGATTTTACGAAACTATCGAAGTGACAACTTGGAAGTGCATATATCGATGTCAAAAGATATAGCTATAATTATTTATATAACCACATTGTTAGTTGCAGACGCAAGCCATCACTTCAATTAAAAAAACCTGTTACGAATTGCATCATGTCAATAAGCTAACTTGAAAGCCGACGCAAATTAGACTGCAAAATGTGTTGTCAGTCTACAGTAAGGTCAATATAAAATCTAACATACCTCCGTACGAAAGTTCATCTAGTTAGTATAAATGTATTAAATAATATTAATAGAGGAAATGCAAACGAACCTTCAATGCGTATCTTAATCCATGCAGTCTTTATTCTGATTGACGACCTCAAGTTCATTGATATAATGCAGTCGCAAGTGGTAATCTCGTATTGAAATATACTACGCAGTTTGAGGCAACCTATAGATTTCCCATTACTTAGGTAGTATAACTAACCCCCGTATTTATAAACAAATGTGCATGAGTAAGTTAGCTAGTAGACGTCAGATAGCGCACAAAAATTTGACATAACTGCCAATGAACGAGTTGATTACTTTTGACAGTGTTTATTAATACGAGAGTAAAAGACAAGATAAGTTCGTTAGCAAACCCCTGTGTTAGTAAAACAAATATCCACAAGTTAGCTACCAAACGTCAGATAGCGTACCAAAATTTGTATACCTAACTGCTGAGTAACGTTGATAACTTTTACACACTCCGCGGTACTAATAATCATTTTTAGTGTCCGAGCTAAATTTTTCGAGCTCACAATGGCGAAATTTTTCATACAAAAGTGCATATTGTGACCTAGAAAAAATGTTGTGTAAAGGTTAAAAATGATTATTAGTAAGGCTCACTGTTTATTAATACAGTGGTAAATGTTTACATTTTCGTGTGCCCAACTAATGTCGTCAGATTTTATGTTTCATTGGCCGCAAAAAAGCATAAATAACGATTTAAAAACAGCTGATTTTTAAAACATTTTGTGGTAGAAACAAATGCGAAGAAAGAAAAATTTCGGTTTATGTTCCATTGGGCACGAAAAATCTGAATTTTGACAGCAAAATCCGAAAATCCCAAATGGAAAACGACATAAGCTGAAAACATCAAACAACAGATTGTACTAGAATTTTTTTTTCCGTAAAAAAAGTTATACAAACGATCAAATGTTTCTTGATCTGTTATAATTTTGTTCACACAAACTGGTTTAACATTTAAATCGACAAAAAATTCATAAATCGCATTCATAACGCCAGAGCGATGGTATAGATTTTCACAAATCGATAAGCACAGAGATGTAACCAGCATCCCCCTGTCAATAATCGAATCATGCCAGTCATCATCCATCATCTATATTATCATATATCAGCGTGTGTTTAATCACAAAACGTCCCAGACGGGTAATAAAATCAATACAAATTCCTAACTCTTATCAATAATAGCCAGCGATCGAGCTTTACTGACTAAGTACAGTTAAAAAAACAAAACGAAACAGGCGTATTTGGCAAATTGAGTTCACTCGTTTTATGGCAGCAGAGCCAATCGTTATCAATCGTTATATCAATAATTTGTTGCCATAGCTGCTATCGCTGAGGTCTATAAAAAAGATCTATCTCGGCACCATGTGGGGCTATTTTGACTCGCACTTAGAAACTGAAGGGGATTTATTTTTTTGTAATATTGAAATAGCCAAACTATATGTGATATGGTGAAATGGCAATTTTGGCTAAGTAGGTACATAAAAACCGCGTACTTTCAATAGCCCATGTCGATAAGGATCGCTCGTTATAATCAATTTACATTTTTTTAGACACTATCACCATAATAAATGTGTTTTGGCAGTTAAATTTAGACGATGGTGTGTTTCCTGATGTAAAATGCGACTCCAATGTAAATAAGCCGACCGCTGACAGAATTCTGTGTCATGTCAGTGTCAGAACAGAGATCGCTTCGGTTACAAGGGTTCACAATCATGCAAGATCGGTCTATGGTCCAAACCTACCAATCCTCCTACTGTCAATGTAAAGTCCTCTGCGCTTATGTTGCAGCAGTTCCCCGTGGCCTTGCCTTTTTATATCCCACAGTAAATGGCTTATTTATTTCGGAAATTTGTTCTACATCAATTTATGAAATGAATATCAGCATCGTCATCAATTAGAATGCACACCAAAATTTGACAGAGTACAACCAACGATAACTTCGCACAAATCATTCTTTTCAGATGACTGTCTATTGTCCACCAATTGTGCATATCAAGTTAATTGAGCGGTGAATTGCGTAGTAGTATCTCAGCCCCTGTTCACAGCGCAATTGTTTACACTTAATATCTTGACTTTCAATCTACCTACTGTGGTTTGCCGACTTAAAAACAAGAAGTTATCGTTTCTTCTGAAGATGGGTGGCGTACCTCACTCCGAAAACATCATCCAAATTGCTTGAACAATTTTCGTCTCTTAAGTGGCGCGTTTTGCAATCAACCATTGTACCTACCTTTTCATAATTCAATTCGGATTAGGTCTCGCGCGCACTGAACGCGAGTGGGTCACTATGTCAATCTGCAATGTCATATTCTTAAGCGTTCCACTGAAATGTACGATGAGCTGGACCGATTTTCAAGCGATAACTAAATACCTACTTATTTTCAGAACACAAGTTCGTCGGAATTGTCAATTTAAATTTACTGAAATGCAATCGATGAACAAACTGTCAAGTGCATCCCGGTAGTTTACATTTTTTTCATCAACGAAAAACACAACGTGACCAGAATAACGATCAATCTAGTGTGCATGCAACTTAACACTTAACAGTGATTCACAATTCAACGGCATACACATTCTCATAGTCAAACTCGAGTTCATTTATTTAAATTATACATGAAACCACCTTGAAGATGTCGTATTTCGTTGGTCTCATCATCATTAGCAGGCTATTTCACAAGTTTTGCTACTTGAGTAGGTACTCGTTCCAAAGTTCAGTGGATCGTGGGTTGCAATGTCTACTCTGTCCGAAAATCGTGACGAAATAGACTATATCCAAGTTAAGTTGAAAAGTGTAAATTAGACTCCCCCAGACAGGTGGTGGAGATTAACAAAACAAAAGCCTGAAGATCGACAACAAAGTTCAAACACAACATGAAGAACAAAGCCAACAAGAAAACGAATGAAAATCAATCGAGTGATTCGGAAAAAAATAATGAACGAATATTCAAGCCATAATGCAGACAGAGTACGACGTACGAGTATCCGTCCGTCCGTATCCATCAATAATGCCCTTGTGCATTTTATATAGGTACTACTTTAACCTATAAATCGTCGGTTGACAAGAAAAACTCACTAAGTGCGTTTAGAGCATAATGGAGATAATGGGGTTTTAATCAATTATTTTGTACCAAAATTCTATTTTATTAGTTATTGATTTAAAATCGTAGATTATAATTCAAATATATTTCTTTTTTATAGTAAGGCTTGTGTTTTCATGTTAAGGGCTAAAGTCTTCGGAAAAATGCAAAATGAAAGACTTAATGAATTTTACCTGCAGGAATCACAAACATGGAGGCACATAATGAAAACAATTCTATGCTTTTAGTTAGATATTTTATTTATATACTTCAAGAAAAAAAAAAAAAATTCGTCGTCTTCTATATCGCTTTCATCAGATGGCTCTGGTAAGCGTTCCGGATGTACTGAATTAATACTGGGCAAACTTTTGAACCACGGGATAACTTCTTCTGGAATTAGACTAGCATCGCAAAGTTTTACAAGGACAGTCTATTTTGCTTGTGAAATAGGTAAGAGTTGACAGTATGCTGATTTTATTCAATTATTGTCCTTTGGCGTCCACATGTATGATCGTATCTAGAATATAAAATTCCAGGGAATTCTTTATCGAATTTGAGACACTTTAATTTAAGCCATGACACTTTTTCACCACACTCGTCTTTGTTCCGGTTTTTGATAGTGGTAGCTGCTTCCTGCAGAAGTGCAGATTATAGAAATCCGCGAACTTTAAGAGATGAACTTGATATTCACCCTTCTTTTCATCTTTTTTGAAAGATCTTTTGAAAGGTCTGTAGGGACCCTGGGCCTAGCTTCTCGCAACCATTCGTTTTGTGTGAGTTTTTAATATTTGGAACGAATGGAAGGGATCTACAATTTTATGCCGATTCCAAACGGCCGATTGAGAAGCTCTTTCAAGACGGTTATACTCTTGGATGTTTGTCAGACGTTCGCGATATGTGGCGCAGTGAAAAAACCCTCAGTTGGAACCTGGGTTATTGCGGGACTCGAACCTGGAACCCCTCGCTTAGTAGTCCAACACACTAACCACTATAAGCCACTTCGCCTTGGAAGATCTAGCAGATTTAAAAATCCGTGTGTGTAAGCGCTTTTTTTTTTGCCGACTCTATTGCGGAATGCATGGAGTCACATTCCATGTGCGAATGTCCTGACTCTAAAAAATTTAGCTCCACTCTATTGAAATTGCTTAATTGTTTTACAGCACACATTAACACGGCTGCTATTTGCTGGTTTCTGTTCTGACCACCACAAGTGTCACAGAACAGTGAAACATCTGTCACGGTCAAGGGCAATGTTTTTAGGAAACGCAGAAGAATTGAGCCTATTTCATGCCTACTGCGTTTCTTAGAATACGTTTTACTGAAATAGGGACTTCGCCGTAGCAACGGATTATCGGATCGCCCCTGTTCATAAAATCACTAAAGCTGCAAGTGGACTACGTGTTTGAGGTGTTGAATATGCCAGACAATAGATTGCCAAAGAAAGTGGCGCTCGACACAATACGGAACAGAACCGGCTGGTTTAAAATTCTACACAGATCGGTCTACAGCAAACTTAACCATAATCTGCAAACAAAGAACTACTTCGCTGACAAATATAGCAGGGACGAAATGTCTATGATGTTTAAGTTACGAGCTGAGTTACTTAAACTTAACTATATACCACATAGGGGGATTTGACTATATTCTGCAGCATGTGCAATTTGGAAGAACGCGAAGTCATACTACATTTTCTGGGTAAGTGCTCTATCATTCGTGAAACAAGAAGACATTTCCTTGGGGTTGATGTTTTATGAGAGAATCAAATGCTCTTGCATCTTAATGAAATGAAAGTCGCCCAACTATACAACTATTGTAAAAATGCACTGTCTTATCGTACTAGGATTATGAATGAAAACTTTTAAAGGACATCAAAATCTTCAAAACAAATCGTAGATAATCGCCGTTTCTTATTATTATTATTTTACTATTTTTATTTCATTGGCTTAATATTTTTCCTTTTTTTGTCAACCAGGCAGACGGCAAAGCCATGTTTACATTTTATTGTAAATTTTGTAAAAATTATGAAGTCACCAATAAAAATCTAAACCTATCTAATCTTATCTATCATGGAGGAACAGCAGTTATCTTATACGTATTTTTGTTTGTTTCTTTTATGTATAAATACAATTTCAATTAAAACAAAAATTCTGCAAAGTTCATTAAGTACGTATTATTATAATATAGCATTCGCAAGTAAAATTCATTAAGTACGTTCATGATTTTTTCCTGCTGTAAAAATTCAAAAGACTGCAGTTAATGAAATTTGAAAATCTCAAACTGGTATTTGGGATCGTTTTAGGGACTTACTGAGTTTTTCCTGCAATAGATAATTGAAAATTATAGTACGTAGTGTAACAAAGTCATTTCTGCCAAAATGTGTACTTAGTGACTTTTACCTGTCAACCGACGAAATATGGTATACTGAACGAGTACCTATATAATGAACACAGTAAAAGAAGGAGAGACAGAAAGCAAAGCAACAAAAAAAAATTAAATTTCGAAATTACTTTCGTGCCCAAGGGAAAATTTTGCACGAATTTTTTGTTTACTAATTCGGCGGATACGTGAAGATGGCAAAAATGATGTCTGGCGGCACATCCTTTTGGTTATAAATAGTATCTTGTGCACAGGATGTGGAATGAAGATGGCACAGTAAATTGCAACATCATGCACACGCGCAATCAGTATTTTAATTAGCGTCTGGATGGTTTTTTCCTCGTTTTTTTTTGGCAGAGTCTATTGCCTCCAAGATAAATTTAACTGGAAAAATGCGGCGGGAAGACATTCCACATTTTACAAACCTGCCGGAAGAAGTCTGGCATGCACTTGGTATTTCGATCGCGGAGTTTTATTCATAGATCATTTAAAAACGGGGGTCTAATCGCCACTCATATGAACGGGCTATACGTTTACGGAATAAATTGATTTTATATGTAAAATAAAAACGAATTCCAAAGTCGCCCGATTCGACCATAGAACTACACACGATCTGTTTGTTTAAAGGGAGTAGATTAGACCGGAACATTAACCTCTGTATTAAATTATTTAATATCCGAGAGAAAGCACATTTGACGAAAATTGACACAAAATTGACAAATTTTGGGACGGGTGATTTACTAAAGTACCCACATCTTATGAATCCTGAGGTATGGTCCAATTATGTACTCACCACGCTACTGTCAACATTATTTTGGAAGGCAAACTGTCAGAAATAATTTTCTTCGAAGCACCTATAAATACCCAATAAAGTAAAAATTGTACACATTCTAGACGCATGTTGAATTAATTTATAGTATTTACTTGTTCAGTTCGTCTAAATAGCCATGATTGATACTCATAAGTCATAGCTTATTCGGAGCACGTTGAATGTGCATTTTGTCAGTGTCAAGTAGTCATTACTCTTGCCCAATGTTCTATAATGATTTGTTAAACTCTAGACTGAATCGACAAAATATATTTTTTTACATAGTTTACACCTTATTTTGAGAAGGTAATGTGCAAGCAAATTTGTTATCCAATGCTACCGCATGGCGCATCATACCAGTAGCTGTCAGAAATCGGAAGCTGTTAAAAATAAGCCATTTCTGTAGGTACTTTTTCGCAATGCATACATGAGGTTAAAAACAGTTTATTATTTTATCAATAAATATCGCAAATTACATATGGCATTTGAACATTCCTGGAAATGTCCAAATACATGACATTTCACGTCAAAATCCGGATGTTAGCCTTAACTCAAATCCAAAGTAACATAAATTAGTCATCAATTTTGTGGTGTAGGTAAAATCTACATTTAACATGCTAACAAGACAAATAATACTGTCTAGAAAGTTGGTTTATTATGCCAGCCAGTATATTGATGTGCGCCTATACCTACACATACACAGTAAACAATTATTGAGTTAACAGTAAAAATAAGCACAAATCAAGTCCAAAACAAGTAGGTATGTACGATTTGTAACTATGCGTCTTAAACACAAAGACCCGGAGCGGTCGACGGAAGCACCTGTGGGGTAAATAATTTGTTTGACATTTGTAATGTGGCATGCTACTAAGTGAGTAGTCAGCTCAATTTTTGAATACAAAAATAATATACAACAAGATGACCTGATTATTGCTGCAACGAATTTCAGTCACTTGAAGTAAAAGGCCCGATCAAGCTGAAGAGCAATTTTGCCGATTCAGCTGCAAACTGCCCCTAGCTGATTGACGGAATATTTGTTAATGGTAATTGCGCGTCTACAATTATGTTACGGGTATAAGTTTTCGAAATATTTATGTCATTGTGTGTACATGTAGACTTTTTAAATGGTGTTTGTCGTAGAATCCACTGCATTCAAATGTATATGTCAGAAATTAATCGGATATAAATTGACTGCTGGAGTAGGAGTAGGCTCGAAGTACACCTACATTTTTGTTCACGAAACTGCGACGCTGAGAGAGAGTGGAAAAACTGTTTGGCAGCTGTCAACATGAATAGAATTAGATAGTATTTTTCTGAAAGATCGCACTGCCGTCTCCTGGTAAACAAATCTTCAAATTGACGGCTTTCAACGTTTTGACGGTTCGTCTGTCAAGTTCAAAAATCTGACAGTTAGGTACTAAAAGATATTTTTTTAATTTTTTTAATTTGGAGTAGGTACCAATCCGAAATATTTTTAGTGCTTCGGTCTGACATGAATGTCAATTCAATTCAAACTCATCACATACCTACATTTTGTATGTTCAGACATTTTTCCTCTAAAATTTTAAATTCAATTCTGAGTTACCAAATGCAGAATGAATGTCTTTTGGAGTTGTTAATTGCGAAATTGCGCTTACGATCATTTCTGGCTGACTAGTTCACGCAAAGCTTTAGCTTTGACAGATCTGAAGATCGAAACAAAATTGATATACCCAACAAAATATTTCCACCTCCACCTTTCTGTACCTACACGTAAATGCGCCGATTTAGGGAGTAACTTTTTGCAGCTTAAAAATGTTAATTTTTGACGTTTTACAAACCCAATTAAGACTATTTTTATTACTAAACGTGACCGGCAAACAATATCTGAATAGGTAGTCTGACGAACTAGTTGAATTGTGTTAACTTTTGCTAATTAGATACGATTAGATATATGACAAAACAAATGATTGCTTTATTATCATTGGCATATAACAAACGCTTATTAATCACAATTTCTCTAAACTAGGATCGGTAGATAATTCTAAATTGATGCAACTACTTGTGATAAGAAAGCAACAAGAATTTATTTTATGTACCTTAGGACAACAACCTTTGCCTACACGTCCTCGTGTGGCACCGTTTACTTCTGAGTCTGAAGTGCTTAAGCAAACAATGTTCATTCTTTTCTTGAAGGACTGTCAATAATGTTCTACTTTACCCCACTTTATGCTTCTAGTTGGTCACGCATTTATTATCGATGTGTTCATATTTTTCCACTACAAAGTTCATCAAACCTACGATTCAGACATAGGTGCACTCATAAAAAGAAATGAGAAAAGCACTCAGCACTCAAGGAGGAGACGACAACAATACATAGAAATAACATCGATTCCATACCTCTGTCAACTAACTCTGTGCACTATATCAATATAATATCAAATTGAGTTTTCGATTTCATTATTGTTATCGATCGCAAGAAGAAAGCGGTAGTACCATTCGATTATTATCCGTAGCTATTTTGGATTGTTTTATTTTTTGATTCATTTAACGCTTGAAACCTACTTTCGCGATTTTCTTTCTTTTCATCCGGCAACGTTTATAATATACGTAGGTAGAGCTAGGTACACAAAATTTCGCAAATAACAAACGAGAAATGACATATCGAAGTGTATCGTATAAGTTTCTCGCTGAATGATTATTATGCTGAAGATCTTGGTGAAACGAAAACGAAATGCGATTACACAATATTTCTCTGCTCTGTTAGCAAGCTAAATGGAGATTCCTCTTCAAAAATAAACACATTATACATACCTACAAAGATGTTTATATACCTATACGAGTAGTTTGACGTTTCTTTTTGTAATGCACGGAAAAATATTTTTGTGTTTATTTCGTTGACAGAAGATCGGTATTAGTGCAGTTGCACTTGTAGATTTTACGCCTATCATGGGTGTGCTCAGTTATACACATGATGACAGTTTAAACAGGTTGGACATTTTTGACACATCAGACCGATGACAAATATGGTTACCTATATTTTTCATCGGTGTTATGTGTCAAAAATGTTCATGCATAAGTGAATACGAGGCAAGCAATTAAAAAAAAAAAGAATCATTTTGCAAAATGAGGAAACAAAACTGACATTTCACCATCTTTGAGGTTTATGAGTTCAGCAAGAAGTGCAGTTTAGGCCACTTTTTCTCTTACTCATGCGACAACCGAAAACAAAATAAACAAGTCTCTTTTTTAATGTGTTGGAAACGTGTTCTGACTGACTGAGGTTGTAAAAGGGCTTATTTGGGACAGGTTTCTTTAGATTTCTTGTAGTTTACGTTGTAGGTAACACGTGTAAATGTATTTCCAACATGGCTACTCCATCTCCAATTATAACGGGTGATTTTTTAGCTGGTTTGGTTTTGGCAACACTGGTTTTGACAGCTGACGTGTGTTTAGTACCTTGTGTCACTGTCAAACAGCTTCAGTTTGGTTTGCAATTTAACCATGGATCGTCTTACAAATGAACAACGCTTGCAAATTATTGAATTTTACTATCAAAATTCGTGCTCGGTTCGAAATGTTCATCGCGCGCTGCTTCCATTTTATGATCGGCATTCATTTTTGGTTGAATGGGTACGTAAATAAGCAAAATTGCCGCATTTGGAGTGAAGATCAGCCAGAAGCATTGCAACAGCTACCAATGCATCCCGAAACAGTGGCTTACTGTTTGGTGCGGTTTATGGGCCGGCGGCATTATTGGGCCATATTTCTTCAAAGATGATGCGAATCGCAGCGTTACTGTCAATGGTGAACGCTACCGAGCGATGATAACAAACTTTTTTTTGTCCGAAATGGAAGTTCTTGACTTGCATGATATGTGGTTTCAACGAGACGGTGCCACATGCCACACAGCACGCGAAACAATGGCGCAATTGCGAGGCGAGTTTGGTGAACAGTTAATTTCACGTTTCGGGCCGGTCAATTGGCCGCCTAGATCGTGCGATTTGACACCATTAGATTATTTTTTGTGGGGGTATGTCAAGGCTAATGTGTATAGGGACAAGCCCGCTTCGATTGACGCACTGGAAGCCAACATCCATGCATTCATTCGTGAGATACCGGCCGATATGTGTGAAAGAGTATGCCAAAATTGGACTCAGCGGATGGGCTACCTGAGACGCAGCCGCGGTCAACATTTGCATGAAATTATCTTTAAACATTAAATTGCAAGGTTCAAAATATCGATTCAAATAAATATTTCATTCATTTTTTCGAATTTTTTGTGTTTTTTTTTTTTTTTTAAAGTTCTAAACCTCTTAAAAAATCACCCGTTATTAAGGGAAAAACACAGCTTATCTTGTCTGGTGTCGTTGTTAGTGGTTGGAATGTCATAGACATATTCTGGATAGAGGTACCTATTTATTCGTCGGGCGCCGAATGGAGTACTTAATCCCTTTGACAGTTCACATATTCATCCCAGTTTAATTAACGTTGTGTTTTATTTTAATAAAATCTGATCACAAAGTCGGCTATAATACAGAAGGGTGCGTAATGTGTGAAAAAAATGTGATATAATCAGTGAACAAAAAAATGCTCAACTATCGACATGGAAAGTTAAGACTTCCGGTGCATTCCATAGATAATTCCGTCGGAAATTTTATGATTCAGTAAAACCGCGGCAATATTATTTAAAACGCAAATAAGTATTTTGTTGTGAGAGCAAGCCCTTATACGTATCATTATCACTCTACAGGCATTGCTCGGTCATAGTGGCATAGCGGTCGCTGAATTGGATTACATTGGAAACTTTACTGTAATAAAATAATTGAATTTTCAAAAGTCGCAGTTGAATGCTGCTGGTACGTATACGTGACTTGACGATTGCAATGAATCCATTCACATTTATTATGTCCCGTCACCTACCCACTTAATTTCCACAAGGGTGAGTCTGAGTAGGTTACGGGCATCATGGCGCATTTGACAACCACCCCAAATATCAGATTTGCTTATGTCGTTTTCCATTGGGCAAAAAGAAGCGTCCGGGAGAGTCCGGAATCGAAAAAATCACTTCTGAAACCGTTCCATTGGCACAAAAAATACTCTTCTGTTGATTCTGAGGAGAGAATTTCGCTTCTGGATTTGAAGTCAGAATCCACTCAAGAAGCACTCACACAAGTGTAGTTTGTGTATTTTATACAAGTCAACTGACAGCTGCCGTAGATTATTTTTTGGCATTTCACCAATACTCTTGTGGATTCAGTCAGAAGCAGTTTTCTTGTTCCATTGGACTACAGAATGAGTGGATCCCCGAGTGAAACCAATGGAAAACGACATTAAAGTCAGGCTAACTACGCACGAAATTATCTGTGAACATTTCAATGACAAACTACTGCACATCCAACGATTCACGTGTCTAATACACCAACCTAAGTATAGACACTGCACTCCACCTAATCAATTATTTATAAGACATTTTCTTAAATAAATAATTATGTAGAAAAAAAAGTTTATCAAAGCCATACATACCAGCAACTTGAAAAGGGTACAAGGCGGAGCACTTGATCTTTTGGATGGAGTCCGACCGAAAGAAGAATGTCTTCGTCGTTGGCTTTGCAACGATGCTTGTTGTTGTCGCAGTTGCTGCAGCTAATGGCTGCGATTTCTCCGGTAGGGACGACATTTTGTTGCAAGATATGATTTTTTCTTCTGTTTTTAATTTCTTATCACCTCTTTGGTTACCCTTCTTTGCGAGTGTTTTTCTGTTGGTTCTTCTCTCTATTGCGTGTTGGCCAAAATTTGATGTTTAATGTGAATGTGAATGCCGAACTTTACTTAGGCTCTAACTATTCACTTAGTGAAATTTTTATCACAAAAATGGTGTGTTTTCCACCCCTGGGAATCTGGAAAAGCCACAGGACTTCTTCTTTTTTTTATGGATCTTTGGTAGTAGGTATCGACGGTTTATGATGAAAGAAAGCCGTTTTGCATCTAAATGCTTGTTAAGGAATAGTTTTCGTATTTTATTCTGCTAAAGGACAAGAGCGCAGCTTTATCCATTTGTTGTACGATCGTAAGCAAGCAACTGCTGTTGGCTAATTCACTATATTTCATTTAATTAGGTTTGATGGAAAATTTCGAAAAAGGTGTTTTGTTCCTCGACCAAATTGATGAGGAAGAGTTTTCGGTTTTTCCTTTCTTGTTGTTGTTGCTTGTGTTTTTTGGGTTAACAGTTTATTAATTGTGCACTGTTAACAGTATTTTCTTGGCTTTAACAAGAACCGTTATTTCATTACTGCCGCTGGGTTAGCACTTGGCACACTTTTAGTTTTACGGCAATTCACAGCAAATAAAAGAATTCTTTGTACGCGATGGAAATATTTCCAGTAAGCACTTTTTTTTTGTTTGTAAGAATATCAATTTTCTACTTGACCGAAAAATACACACGAATATCGCGATCTGAAGCAAGAATCGAGAATGTAGATACACACGAAACAGACACCACTGTGGCTAACTTTCAACTGAACTCAACTTCTGCAAGCACTCATTTCTTAAACGGGAAATGTCCCACTCAAGCGGAGTCTTTTCGTAGAAAACTCAAAAACTGATGAAGATTTCTAGCTAAAAACTGATTATACAGTTTGAGTGAGTAGACGTAGAGGACAAAATGCCGGCATTTTTGATAATAATAAAACGGAAGAGGAAAAACAAAATGTGGAAGTGGATGGAAGCAGTGATACCAGATCGAGGGGTTTATCCCTTTTTGTGGGATTATCTCACTTAAAATTAGCTAAAAGGGTCAAAGGGATTTCTGAAACCTCATAGTACAAAAAAAAGGGATTTTACTTTTTGGTGAATTCTTTTTCCTAAAATGCTAGTTCCATTAAGAATAAAAAAATAGTCAACCTACGACCAATTTAAATATTTTCTTTCTTAGAAAAATGTCATTCAAAATATTTGAATGGATTCAATTTCTTCTGCGAGATCGTCCAACACAGTTTGCGGTTCAAACATTTGTCCAACCGAGATAGAGTTTTTTGCATACCAATAATTCAAATACATAATTCATAAGATATTTATTTTCCGTTAGTAGGTTTTTCAGAACTCAATTACAACAACTACGCTATACTTGACACTTGGAAACTCGCTATAGTTGTTGTAATTGTGTGCTAAGATTCCTACTCTACTTTGCTTTGCTAAGATGGAAGCTCAAAAAAACACGTAACTTGTATTTGTTAATAATAAAAAAAGACTAAATTTAATGAAATACATGTTTTTTTTAAACTTAATACTTGGTGGGATAAATGTGGGATTTTTTTTAAATTTTGGCGAGGGATAAAAGGGATTTTTTGGGTATAACCGTGGGATAACCTGCTTCTAAAGTCTGGTATCACTCATGGAAGAAGAGTACATTGTACCTACATATATGTATAGAATCAGAATATAGCGATCCGATCGTTTTGGACTGAAAAAGTGGGAACATGATAATAATTATATTATTTGTGTAGAGTGTTGCCGGGAGTTACTTTGCAGGGTTTATGCCAGTTGCATTCAAAAACAAAACCGCAATTTTTGAGGCCATTTGCCAAATGGAAAATATCATCAGCTTTAAGAGATTTTGTATATTGAAAGTTGTCTTGTCAACAATTATTTAAAATAAATTATTAAATATCGACTTGTCAAATTAAAATACAAATGAGAAACAACAACATCAGTTTTTGTTCATCTTGCTTTAATAGCATAAAGGCACCTCAGTAATTAACATATTTTTTTATCCCTGCGAAGCCCGTTTTATATAGCTTACCGTCACTGTGAACTTCATATAAAATTGTAAAACAACAACCAAAATAACAAAATATATTGTTTATATACCTAGGGATATTTTATTCATTCATTAAGACAAACAAGAAAACATCAATTATAACAAATTTAATAAAATTGCAAAATAATTTGATCTGTCAAATGAGTGGGTGTGTTCAGACGATTGTTAAAAAAAGAAAGAAAGGATGGTGTTGTGTTCAGAAGTAAATGAGTTTGGGTTCAAATATATTAGAGGTCGTGTTTTCTGAATTAGTGTTAAAAAAAGTTTTGTTTGTAGTTTTGTGGTGTCGACAAAACTGGGGTTGAATTATCGCATCTGTGATCGAGTAATACGTAAGTTATTCTTTTGCTTGTAAAATCTACAAAATTCAGTGGCGTATATGGCTCGCTCACAGATGCGGTAATTCGGCCCCTGAACTGAGAAATCCCAGAAAGAGGACACTTTTTTTTCAAAAAGATATCCGACATTTTTTTTTAGATAAAAAGTGAACACGTTCTCTTAAAAGAGGACTATTCATGATACCTACATGAAATATAAATGTCTTGTGTCGAAAATCACAAATCTGATGGCTCTCGGTCCAGAGCCAGACAGTCAAATAACTTCGAGAAATGCCTTACACAATAATACATTTTTAGCATTCTGCTTACCTTTATATTTTTTTGGTCACAATATGAAATTTGTTGTGGAAAATTTCGCCATTGTGAGTTCGAAAAATTTAGCATTGACACTAACAACGATTATTAGTGTCACGGAAAGAAATAATAACATCAGAATTTCGGCTAGTTTATTTGAGATATTAGAAACCGATCGTAAACAGTCAACCTATACTTGTCACTCTTACGGAACCGGTATTGCCCTTTTGTAACATCTTTGAAAGCCGCTGATTGGTATTGGTTAAATGTAAAATCTTTTACATTTTTTACCATTTTCAAGTCTCAAGTTTTATGAAAACCAATACTAAAAGTAGGTACAAACAGCACGGCACCACTGAAAATGTAAACAACAACAAAACTAGTAGGTATAGGTAGGTACCTATACGCCAGCTGAATTATATGTGTGATCCAATGCATTCACAAAAGAAGAGAGTAAACAGTGAAACTGGACTGAGCTGCAACCTGCAATGAGCCTTGTGCGGTAGCCGTTGTGCATTGCGTCTTGCGTGTCAGCCTTGGAGTTGGATTGGAGAAGCACTTGAGTGCGAATTTGCCGGTATCCGGTCGGAATACTGAGTAGCAAGTTACAGCTTCACGTATATAAATCTATAAACCTCCGCCTTACTAATTAATTTTAAATCTTTACAAAACATTTATTGCAGGTCACAATAGCCAATTTGTTTACGGAAAATATTCTAGTAAAATCGTAATAAATAAATAAACAAAAATTGGTAATTTAGGCATCAACAATTTGTTTTCATTTTAAAATGTTATCGATTATTGCAATAAATTGACATATTAAAAATGCACAATGCATTTACTTGGAGTTCCGCTTGCGTTTTGTATAATATTTATGTTGTTTACAAAACGATTGTAAATTAATCAGCGAATGTATGCCGCATCGCATTGCAATGGCCCTGAAATGTTCTGTTGTCGGTCACGCATGAACTGCTTCTCCGCCGACCCTTCGACTTCGGTGAATTATTGACAATGCGACAAGTTGAGCTTCTTTTTGTTAAGCAGTTTGTATGGAACTGATGATGATGAGGAATTAAAGCTTGCCTTGGAAATTTGTGACTACAAATAGGTTGGTAGGTATGAAATCGAAATTTGAACTGGTGGTTGGTGGATTGTAATATATTGTTATCCAAATAACGAATAATAAATATGGACGTGTGCAAGCGTTCGCTACTAAGAGTTGCCAATGCATTTTTAATGAGCTTACGTTACATCGAAAACACACTTAAGTCGCGGCTTTTGTTAAACGTTCACAGTAGGCTCTCAGTTCAAATGAAGTTAAACTTGCATTAGGTTCGTTCGTGTATACCTACTTTACTTTCAGCATAGAAAAATGAGAAATATTTGACATTTCTCAAATCTCAAGAGAAATCTCTCAATTTCACGAGAAGTATACCTGACCGGTTTTTTTTTTTAAGTTTAAGAAATGTCATTTTGACATGATCTTTTAATGCAGCATTTTCAGAATAACTTGGAATTGAATTTTTTATAAGCCATAAATACCTACCTATTAAACTTTCCATTCTGAATGCGCTAATATGTTCTAGGAGAACATTCAATTATATCTTCTGGCATCGTTGAAGACGAAAATAAGGAGAGTTTTACTTGTCAAACTGTTTTTTTGGCAGTTTTCAGTAAGTGGAAATTCGGCGAGTAGAAAATTTCAAAAACAAATAAAAGAGGGGAAATGGATTTTTCTCCCATTATTTTTTAAAATTTTCTCAGTAGATTTTCTTTTAAATAATTTTACGTTTGCGAAAAAGTACCCGAACGAACCTATTTTGTACAAAAAACCCGCTCCTCGAACTCGTCTAACGCATTTTAAGTAAACAGCTTTATACCCGTCCCGTATACCTAGTAGGTCTTTATACAAATTGCTATAAAGTTGAGTGAGAGACCATAAGTAAAGATAAACACGTTATAGTACATTTACACCGCGTTTCGGCTAAACCAACATTTCAGGCCAAATTTCCACCATTTCGCCATATATTTCCCAACATTCCCAAATGTTGAATTTCAGCGAAATGTTTAATTTCGTCGCTGCATTTGTAAGTTTGTCAAACCGAACAAACCCCTTTACAAATTCCGCACGTCTTTATTGACTTTTCAACCCGCTGACAAAAAAAGTAACTGTCAATAAATCAATAAGTTTTAAAGCATGGAGAGAAAAATGTACAAAACGCCGCCGTTTTCTCATTAGATGAAAGCTTTGAGTGGACATAAGATTCATCGCGAACAATATATATAATATAGGTAAAAGACAAGTTCATAATGTAGTTACAACCACTTCTGACTTCTAAACAGAAAAAAAGGTAAGTAATCAATTCTGACACCAGCTGTCATTTGAAATGTTGAAGTTTCAGTGGGAACGGCAAACTGGATTTGTCTTTAAGTGCGGTGTAAATGAACTATTAAGTTTATCTGGATGAACCCTGACAAAAATGTATTACTTAGTCGACGACATGCATTAAACGCACCGACTTAGCATCCACTGTGACCGTAACCTTAAACACGAATGTTACCTATTTTACCACGAAAGCGCGTCCACATCGCCGAATCCATCAGCGAGATTTCACTATCCATACAACAGAATCTTTGACTTTGAACTGGGTATACCGAGGGGTACCTATACCTAGTTTGGCAACAAGTCTAGTTTGTTTCGCAAAAATAGACTCGTAGGTATCTGTTATCGATAGCTTTTTTTTTAATTAACCTATGTTCTTTATTTTTAATATAATAAAATAAACAGATTTGATAAACAAACTGATAGCATAAGTCTTCATAGAAAATGCTGATAGTGTCTCGAGATGATCTTGCCTTTAGCTAAAAATCTATAGAGCACAATAATATTATGTACAAAGAGGGAGCCTGGCAGCCTGCCTTACCGTCTTTGCCGCCCGGAATCACCAGTCTACCACCGCAACCGTCTGAAAAATAAGGCAAAATATTTAAATTACCTAGTTCTTCTCTAATCTCTATCTCTATCTCTATTTATTGGTTGACAAAACTAGAAAGAAATTATTTGGCTTGGCACCACGCGCTCAGCAGCGTGCCTTTGATTTCTCAAAATTATCGCTCAGACCAATGTACGCGTGAAATGTTATTAAGGTTATTTTTTATTTGAGTTGCGAAAAGTTATCAACAGACTTCGACATCACTAGACATCACTAGACATATCTGTACGGTTTGTTCAAACAATAACAACCACTTGTTTACTGTTTCACATTGCATAATCCATGTATCCACCGCCCTACTGTCCTTGGCATGGTATTCTGGCTGTGGTTGGCGTATCATCCATCGAGTTCTAAAAATACAACTTCCAACCTGATATGTGTGTACTGCGTTCTATGCGTACCCTACCAGAGTCACGCACTCACTCGGTCTCTTTTGTTTATAAACAAAAAGCAACGCTTCCCCTTTGCCTACAGTCCCCCTCTTCGGGCTTTAATTCAACCAATTCATGACCTTTGTCTACAACAACAGTGCGCCGGTCTTTGTAACCCGACTGTCTGTTCGCATTGAAGACGATTTCCTGCTTTAGCGGTATTTAAATTGGTTTCTCGCCGACGGAAAAATATCGTGATTCATAACGATCTGCAAACAGGTACACCTACCTATCCGATGCCCTAGCCATAGCTACTACACCAACAACGCAGTATCTGCGTGGATTTCCGTGCTTTTATCACCGATCAAACTCACTGTAAAAATAGATACTATAGATACTCTGTAGGCACATACGAGTATCTATCGAAATGAGGTCTATCCCAATTCGAGCGCGATAAGAGTGGCGCTGCTGTGACTGATTTTTAGGTTGAAAAACAAAAAAGTACTTGGGTGGGTTTATTTATACGAAGGGCTGACCTTTTTCTTGTGGTGGGAGATTGGAAAATTTTTGTGGATATCACGCACGAACCGAGTGATCAGACGAACCGAGGTAACAGTATTACTGTGTGTGCACGTGACTGTTGAGTGCACATTATTTTGGTCTCGTTGTTGTTGTTGATCTTTTACAACATGGTGCTGCCTTATAATATCTTTGTGTATGAACTCAGACGAGATATTGAAAATTTGTGTGTTCGAGATGAAAGGCAGATGGAAAATTTCCTCTTCTTGGGATCACTGACTTATTGTTTGACAAATATGCTACGGGTATTGGGCTAGGTATATAGGAGAGATATGTCTACCTGATTGATAGAGTGTTGATTTAAGGGTCTTTCCTGGGTATAAGGAGTGCACCTAAATTTCAAGAACACACTGAAACTCATTAGGAAATCTCTCCTTCATGGCAAACCGATGATGTCAACATATACCAGCAATATTTGTTTGATAAGAACTCCTATCGCTTGAAAGGAAAACACATGTTTTTGAAAAGAGTCCTGCGATAGGCAAGATTTTGTTTGTATGATCCTCGATCCTTTTTTCTCTTTAGAATTTCTTAGCTGCGAAGGTTCTACAGAACGCCAAAAATGCTTTTGTGAAAAGAATGTTTGTTTTCAACATGTAGTAGTCACAAGGGGAGGAATATCGTTCAACAAATTCCTTCGCGCAGAAATTTTAGCCTTAACCGAGTGGAATTTTTGCTCGGTTAAACAAAAAAAGTGTTAAAATCCACTAAGTCTCTGTAGAAAATAAACGAGTAGGTATTTGTTGTTGAAAACTAGCGAGTTTAAAAGGTTAAATCATACTGTTAAAAATAACACACTTTATCAGTTGGTATCAACCATGTTACTCTGTTGTTATTAGTAATTTTGTTATTTACGACCGAGAAAATTTGGAGAGGAAATTGATAAATCGGTTATTTTTAACCGAGTTTCGTTAAACAAGTTGACTCGGTTATTTTTATTCCACTGAATCTGTAAGAGCTATATTAACAATATCGCACTTGGTAGTTTTTAACCGAAAGTTGGTTGATTTTAAATAAGTTATTTTTCTGCGTGTTGACATACCTGACCGACAGCGTAACCGTTATGCGACTAATGCTGCAATTTGGCCTTTTAATTTTTTGCTATTTTTTTCCTTTTTTAGTCAGAGAAGTTGATTCAAAAAATTTCCAATGCTGCTATTTCCAATTTAAAATGTTACGCAGTTGCCAACCACAGCACTATAAAGTGTTAAACGAGTCAATATTTGTTAAATATCGATGAAAAATTCTAAAATTTGCACAATAGCTTCAAAAATAACGCTTTTTTAATCATTAGCCCTTTTCTTGCGGCATATAAGAATTCTGCAGCGGTCAACCTGACTCAAGAGATGATACCTGAAGAAGAAAAAAATAAAGAGGTAAAGGTACATCCGATATAACTTGCTTCAAACATAACTGGCGCCCAACGGAGGACTATTGTCCCAGAATATGGATATTCCTCTAAATGGACTATCTTCTTCCTCCTTTTAGGAAAAACAAGCAATTTTCTAAACACATTTCGCAGCCAATACAGTCCTCTTGTAATTTTCTCGAAAATCTATAAAAAAATATTTTTTTAAAAGCATTTTTAACACTTCTTCTACAATGCTATTCAAAAATCACTCATATTTATTACGCAACTTCTCAAGAAGTATTGCACCTTATCAAAACGTGCCAACTTGTGATTTTATTTCCAAAGGTATGACATTGGCAAAAATGATAGTTCATTCGAATTTTAATCAATTTATATAGATTTTTTCAGACACACTTGTGGCACTAAAATCGAGGCCACTAGTTAAGAATGCGGACTACATCGGACTCAGGAAGGTTGTACGACTGTACAAGTCAATGACAGAGATTAGGCTAAACCGCCAGCACTTAACTACAAAAATTTACTTATCTGACAAAATAATATAAAGTGTGCGCAATTTCTTTTCCAGACATGCAAAAGCCTCGACCCCATAGACGGCTGTAGATATGCCAAAAATAGTTTCGTCTTTTAAAGAAAAAAAAAACAATTATTTTTGACTATATCGAGCCAAGTAGGTGTTATTGTTTTATTGAGTCATAAATCTCTAACACTTGTTATTGTCGACCGTTTATCAAGTAGGAAGAAATTGGTGTAAAAAAAAGGCTTAATCAGCAACGAATTTGGACGAATTGTTTGAAATTAATACGTAGTGAACGATTATCTCTATCAGTCTGAAAATTGTTGTTGTCTGACTTTTAAGCGAATGAATCAATATTAGTCAGGGTATGCACTTTGTTAGTCACTTTGTATTGGGAAAAAAATCCGATATGATCGAGCGGATATCGGAGTGGAACTGCCCAATGATTCGTTCGGTTTTGACATACCTCGAAGCCTCGAAGACAAAAAGATCCGCATCAAACGATCGAAGTTGGTCAAACTGACAGTAAAGCTATTTTCAATTGTCACAGCAGACTACAGTCAAAAGCACGCAGAAACACAGACTTTCTTGCAATTAAGTTAACATTTGGATTTGTAAAACTTTCTCAACATTTCGAAATATGAAATATCCTGTAGGCAGAGTACCTTTTGACATTGTTTTAGTTTCCCACTGAAATTTGAGATGGGGTTATATGGCGATAGACTGTCAAATCAGCAGCGTTAAAAATTATGTCTCTTTCAATAACCGCAGCTTAATTAAAGAAATTTAGAGACATCTACAGATGAGATGCGATGGTAAATCTTTTAATACAGAAAATGGCAGCGTTCAAAAATCTAGCTTTCTAGTTATGAACACAAAAAGTAGATCAGTCGGTAGCCCCACTTTTCCTACGTCCTCCACTTAGTACAAAATAACTCTTCATGTAATCGATCTAGGGAGGCGAATCAAAACTGACACACACCAAGTTATCGAGCTGTCAGACTTACTAAACTAACCTGAACGTCTCCAATGTTTTCACTTTAAAAAGAGTTTATATATTTTATTTCTCAGTGCTTACCCAAAGCAAACTTCGCTGGAGTTTCATCTTTCTCTAAGTATACAAAGTCAATTCACTTTCGCATCGGAATCTCTTGTAAATATAAGGGAAAATCTGTCAAAAATCCTTACACGTAAAAGAACATAAATGACTTACACAATATTATAGTTCCTCTACGCGTTTCTGTGAATATAATTGCTACTCGCAATAAATCCAGTTGACAGATATAGATTAAGATTTCCACAAAATATCGTAATACCGCACAGATCATAATACCTACCGTATAATCCGTTAGCCCCAATTAAGTTCGAAATTTGATTCTCTCAAAGTTGCATGTACGTAAAACACAAAATGATGCAATTAGAATCGAAACTGAAGACAAAATGCGCAAGCAACTACGATTCGAACTGCAAAAAAATTCCCTTGCCAACAATGGCAACCGACATGATGGTGTATACCCCGACGTGTACCTAACCAACAAATGTGCAGCACTGTCGCCCATGCAACTGTTGCAAAAGTACATGCATTTCATGTGGTCGATGGCATAACTGCTTCCAACGACAAACATACAAATAATATATGTATGATATACGTTTGTTAAGTTTATACCCATTTAAATGTTGAACTACAAAAATATCTATAGCTACTGCCACCAACAGAGTCGAAGACCAAATCAGCTGTATATGGTATATGGTTTGGATGATGAGAGGCCAGAAATTCCTCCACAATTGGCAACCGATATGCCGGTAAGAGATAGCGATCATCGTATTGAATGTCGAGCTCACAATTCAATTTCAATACCACATAGAGATTGGAAGTGATGTCCCATTATAGTAGAAGATCTATACGATGCCCGCTTTCTATTCTACAATTCCTGCGTCCAAAAAAGGAACCGAGAAATGACAGTTATGCAGATTGACATTGAATAGTTCTGGGTAAGCTATTCAAAAATCACTCATATTTATTACGCAACTTCTCAAGAAGTATTGCACCTTATCAAAACGTGCCAACTTGTGATTTTATTTCCAAAGGTATGACATTGGCAAAAATGATAGTTCATTCGAATTTTAATCAATTTATATAGATTTTTTCAGACACACTTGTGGCACTAAAATCGAGGCCACTAGTTAAGAATGCGGACTACATCGGACTCAGGAAGGTTGTACGACTGTACAAGTCAATGACAGAGATTAGGCTAAACCGCCAGCACTTAACTACAAAAATTTACTTATCTGACAAAATAATATAAAGTGTGCGCAATTTCTTTTCCAGACATGCAAAAGCCTCGACCCCATAGACGGCTGTAGATATGCCAAAAATAGTTTCGTCTTTTAAAGAAAAAAAAAACAATTATTTTTGACTATATCGAGCCAAGTAGGTGTTATTGTTTTATTGAGTCATAAATCTCTAACACTTGTTATTGTCGACCGTTTATCAAGTAGGAAGAAATTGGTGTAAAAAAAAGGCTTAATCAGCAACGAATTTGGACGAATTGTTTGAAATTAATACGTAGTGAACGATTATCTCTATCAGTCTGAAAATTGTTGTTGTCTGACTTTTAAGCGAATGAATCAATATTAGTCAGGGTATGCACTTTGTTAGTCACTTTGTATTGGGAAAAAAATCCGATATGATCGAGCGGATATCGGAGTGGAACTGCCCAATGATTCGTTCGGTTTTGACATACCTCGAAGCCTCGAAGACAAAAAGATCCGCATCAAACGATCGAAGTTGGTCAAACTGACAGTAAAGCTATTTTCAATTGTCACAGCAGACTACAGTCAAAAGCACGCAGAAACACAGACTTTCTTGCAATTAAGTTAACATTTGGATTTGTAAAACTTTCTCAACATTTCGAAATATGAAATATCCTGTAGGCAGAGTACCTTTTGACATTGTTTTAGTTTCCCACTGAAATTTGAGATGGGGTTATATGGCGATAGACTGTCAAATCAGCAGCGTTAAAAATTATGTCTCTTTCAATAACCGCAGCTTAATTAAAGAAATTTAGAGACATCTACAGATGAGATGCGATGGTAAATCTTTTAATACAGAAAATGGCAGCGTTCAAAAATCTAGCTTTCTAGTTATGAACACAAAAAGTAGATCAGTCGGTAGCCCCACTTTTCCTACGTCCTCCACTTAGTACAAAATAACTCTTCATGTAATCGATCTAGGGAGGCGAATCAAAACTGACACACACCAAGTTATCGAGCTGTCAGACTTACTAAACTAACCTGAACGTCTCCAATGTTTTCACTTTAAAAAGAGTTTATATATTTTATTTCTCAGTGCTTACCCAAAGCAAACTTCGCTGGAGTTTCATCTTTCTCTAAGTATACAAAGTCAATTCACTTTCGCATCGGAATCTCTTGTAAATATAAGGGAAAATCTGTCAAAAATCCTTACACGTAAAAGAACATAAATGACTTACACAATATTATAGTTCCTCTACGCGTTTCTGTGAATATAATTGCTACTCGCAATAAATCCAGTTGACAGATATAGATTAAGATTTCCACAAAATATCGTAATACCGCACAGATCATAATACCTACCGTATAATCCGTTAGCCCCAATTAAGTTCGAAATTTGATTCTCTCAAAGTTGCATGTACGTAAAACACAAAATGATGCAATTAGAATCGAAACTGAAGACAAAATGCGCAAGCAACTACGATTCGAACTGCAAAAAAATTCCCTTGCCAACAATGGCAACCGACATGATGGTGTATACCCCGACGTGTACCTAACCAACAAATGTGCAGCACTGTCGCCCATGCAACTGTTGCAAAAGTACATGCATTTCATGTGGTCGATGGCATAACTGCTTCCAACGACAAACATACAAATAATATATGTATGATATACGTTTGTTAAGTTTATACCCATTTAAATGTTGAACTACAAAAATATCTATAGCTACTGCCACCAACAGAGTCGAAGACCAAATCAGCTGTATATGGTATATGGTTTGGATGATGAGAGGCCAGAAATTCCTCCACAATTGGCAACCGATATGCCGGTAAGAGATAGCGATCATCGTATTGAATGTCGAGCTCACAATTCAATTTCAATACCACATAGAGATTGGAAGTGATGTCCCATTATAGTAGAAGATCTATACGATGCCCGCTTTCTATTCTACAATTCCTGCGTCCAAAAAAGGAACCGAGAAATGACAGTTATGCAGATTGACATTGAATAGTTCTGGGTAATCTGGGACCAGTGTCTGTTAAGCGATGCAATTCAATGGAAATCATAGGAAACCGTCCTTCAGTTGGCATCATTAAAAATATTCTGTTTAATGTGTCAAAGGAGCTGTCAATGAATGGAAGTTTCAGTTGATGAGCTAGACTCACCCAATATGAGTGACATTGCATGGATCAAATTAAATATAATAGCGTGTTTCCTAATTTAATAAAAACAACCACACTTACTGTACAAATTGTTAGAGCTCTGATGCAAATAGCGCTATTGTAAGACATTGACCACGTTCTATTATCCACTTGCTAGAGCTCTAGTACAAATTAGGAAATTTCCCAATATCACGCAAAATTAGTGAGTGAGAGAAAAAATGTGGGCTTTAAATGTAATTCAAAAAATTTACTTTAATAAAAAATACATTAAGCTCCGAACAGAACAGTAATAAATCTACGAAAGAAATCGAGTACGGCCTTTAATGCTAACAAAGTACTAGAGTTAAAAAGAGGTACATTTTGAAACTGTAGAAGATTAGAATTGTTTAAATACTGACTCTTAAAAGCCTAAATTGTTGTCCAAATTATATTAGCTTAAAATGGCGGTTGTGCAGTTTTCACACAAACAAGTGGGCTAAGTTGTACCTATACGTCAGATTATTTATGTACAGTAAATAACAAGAACTGCTCGGATTGATTGAAATTAACTGCAAGGTAGGTACTCCATTAAATGAGAAGTATATAATAATGAAATTTCATGACCGATTAAGTGAACGCGTTCTTACACAAATTCTATTACGTAAATAATGTTTTTAATGAGCTTCTTCTTGCATAAAATGTAAAAGTATACGTATAATAACCTATAAATTAAATACTCTACCTTCACTGAATCAACTAGTACATATTTTCAAACCAGATACCGCAAATTGATAGCAGTGTAGGTACATTTTGTGTTTTTAAACAAAAAATGACAGCAATTAAATCAAATCGATTTAGCAAGTATACGCCGCGTTATATAAGTCAACGTTTCAAATAGGAATGCTATAAATTTTAGTATGTACACGTCTGAAAATCGTGTTACTTAAAACTTCAGTTAAGTCAGCCATTAGGTTATCAATTTAAATCCGAAAGCTACAACAAATCTGCCAATTCTCTGTACAGTTGTGCAAATGTGTGCAGTATTTTTATCTGTCAAAAGGGCGACAATGCAAGACATGCCCTTGAAAGCGAATGAGTGTTTTCTGTCATAAAGGAAATGAAAGTATACGCGGACACTGGAACTATCACTGATAAGAGAAAGCTGATCATAATATTGTGTTGAGACTCGAGAGACTTTAATTTTATTAGCGCTGGCTTAACGGAAGTCACATTCAAAAAAATAACAATAAAAAATAGGGTATCTCTCCATACATACTCCTTGCTTTGTCACTGAACCTTTTAGGTTTCCTTCGCTGTCGGCGATGGCTTCCACTACGACTTTGTATTTGTATTGCACTTGGAGCTATTTTCATGCTGGCCGAAAGGAGGGGAAGCATATTCCGCGAAATTCCTCTTTAAAACTTTTCTTACGCACTCGCGAGTTTGACAAGGATAAGCACACCACGATCTAAAAGAGACTAAAACTTTTTTTCTTTTGAAATTCAAACATGGCGGTCAGTGAGGTGGATTTTGATTGAACCTAGACTCTGCCTTATTGATAAGAGACGTGAATTTTGTCGTGGATCTGTATTCTGTAGGAAAATTAAATGTAAAGCGATTTCGAGTAAATAAGAATTTGACACTCGGAATGGTGAACGCGTCGTGGTTGTCATTGAATTTAATTTTCTTTCTTTATAGCAGTAGGTTATCGGCAAAAACCAGTGTCTACAATTTGATGTTCTAAGGGATTGTTAAGGCGTTGGGGACATTTTAATTAAACAGTAGGCAACTTGCTTAGCTTACTATTTGTTGGAGCCAGAAAATTATGGCTTGGCTGTGTAATAAAATTGTACCTTGGTGCGTAGAAGCTTACTACGTATTTTGAGTGGGGGCATCAAAACAGTAGTTGGTTGAGTAGGTTTCTCAGAACTGCAAAGGACGGAAGGGCTGATGCTGAAACACTTTAAAGAAATCTGCATATGGTTCGAAAATGTTGCTTCAATATCCTTCCGTGCCTTCCGTGTTTCAGAAACAATTTTCTTGTATTTTTAATGAGTAATCCAGCTTAAGCTAATGTGCGATAACGCCTTGTACTATCACATACATTTTCTTGGTCGATTTAATGCGATTTTGACTGCGCATGAACTGAATGGCAACTGCAGCAACAACTAACATGAATTAAAAGGTAAGGTACAATTTTTCAGACCCTAAATTGCAGCTACGTGACAGAGTGACAGTACAGCTCATGGACTTAAAGTATGTCTATGATACAGCTCCTATAAGGTCGGAGTTCTGTTTATAGGCGGTGTCATAACGATACCATAAGTCATTAAAGACGTTTATCAAAACTTTAGCCAAACTTATATATATTTTTGACAGTTGCTCAATCTACCTTTCAAGTGTCTGTTTTTGAAAAGTACCTTCAGGTATCAGTTATTCTAAGCCAAACCCGTTAGGTAGGTATCCATAAATGGTTTACGAAAACTCAAATTCTATATTTTATTCTAATGCAAAAGTCTAAATCCAATGCCCATTAACCGCTTAATTGAAATGCAATACGCATTACACAATAATAGCTGCGACAATTTTAAACATTTTATCTATCCATAACCGTACAAAGTCCAAACCTTTTGCCACCAAAACTACTTATAGCAACTCCGTATCTGCACTCGTATACCTAACCCCGCCGTTGACATTTTATTTGATTTCTTCTTTTCTATTATAATATAAAGTATTCTCTATTTAAAAAAAAAGAAGGAAAATAAAAAAGAAACCAAAGATCTACAATAGAATGCACACCACCATCACGTGGTAAACTCGTGCAGGGGATTTTCCATAATGCGTGGTAATGTTGCAGGCCGAGTCGTTTTCCCATTTTATACCTCTCTTGCTCTGGAAAAATACTGAGCGTGAGCGTGGTTAACAAAAAAAAAAAAATCAGATGCAGTGGAAAATTTTTGGAAATTAAAAACGCACTCCCTCGATGGATTCGAAATCGGATCTACGAACCACGAGCATTGCATATGCTTGTGTTTATGACATGACTGTGGCGATGTGATATAAAATGCAACAGTTTGACAGTTGGGAAGTTGGCGGCGCTGCATGTGGATGGCCCTTCGATTAATGTTCAACTTCGGAGACAAGTTTTGGGTATAGGTACACAACATACGTGAGGGACAACATTGAACGCAGTTATATTCAATTAAATGTGGGTTGGTAACGATGGGCTTTCAAATTGCAGCTTGTAAGAAATGTCAAATTTTAAGATTAGGTATACAAATTCAATGGCAAATTGGGATCGTATAGTTATTAGTACCTATGTAGTATAGGTGATTTGCGGCAAGAATCAAATGTTAACATTTCCACTATTAAGAAATATATCTACTTATACTTTTAAATAAACTTTATAAGCCACACAGTAGTCAACTCTGACATCTCTAGACCACTGACTTTACGAGTGGCAGCGTTGCCGCTAAAAATTTTCAAAAAGGGGACAAAAAAAGGGGCCCGAGCCGAAAAAAGGGGACTCTACTCAAAATACTTAGGTAGCAAAAAAAAAAAGAAGGAAACAGAGCAAAATAGGCATTTATTTTTACAAAAAAAATATTTATTTATTTCGAAGCACTTTTTTTCATACGTTTACGTCCTTTTTCGTTCAATAAATAATAAAATCTTAATTAAACTGAAAAGGGGCCATTTTGATCATTTTTCAAAAAGTGGGGCCAAGGGTCCCGAAGCTCAAAAAGGGGCCATTCAACCTGACGAGTGGTTCATGTTTTAAATGCAATGTCGGTCGTTCAAATTAGTAATAGCGAGTCAAGTTACATATCTCTATTGAAACTAGAAGGAAATATTAGGACAAATGCGTAAACAACGATTCCGCAATTTACACAGCTTCTGTCACTGTCAGTCCTGCCAATTTACACAAATCTAGCCAAACATAATGAAGAACATGGAGACCCTTTTTGATTGGTTTATGTGATTCGACATTTTAAGTTTTTAGTGTATTTTTCTTTTTAGAACTTTTATAAGATGTTAGGAAATTGTCAGCAAACTCGCCCTGAAAGTCTTATGATGCTTTCCCACGTGACACTTTCAATTGCTTCCTTTTTTGGAGCTGTCAAAAAAATAAATAAAAAAGGCTAATAAAAATCCATTGAGAAAGAATTTCGCTAAGGTTGTCTTATGTCTTATCACCGCGAGACGGTCAAGCAAAGCAAGAGTGTCATTATACTTTTTACATTACAAACAAAAAAAAAATTCAGTCTAATTAGTTCACAATTCACATTTCGTTCCAGATAAACTCATCAGTCACCAGTCATCACTGATACGATTAACTTTACATGAGGAATTTCGTAAGCCATGCTCGAATCGAACACATTGTATTTGGTATGGGGGTGGATGTTAAAAGTCAATGGAAAGAGCCAAAGCGACGCGACGAATCGACGACAACACGCAGCAAATCTCAGAATTGATTTTATTTTGTACTTTGTACGTCTAGAATTTTTAAATGGGCGGCGCTATCTTTTAATGCTACACTAATCTTGAACCCCTTTCTTCTTCCCGTAAACATATTACAGCGGTATAGCACGTGCGTGCTATGTTAACAAAAAATAAAATATAATATTGATGGTCGATTTATTCTTCTTTTGTACTTGTTTATATAATTTTAAGTTTTTTTTTAGATTAGCTACGTGATAGAGGTATATATTTTTAATTTTTAGTAGAAGGTACATATTTCATCATCGAGTTTAATAAGTTCAAACTGATAAATCAAAATTGTCGACAGATAGGTTAACTACACAAAAATATGCAGTTGGCGAGCAGAACAGGAACGATAACAGCTTACGTAAGCAACGTATACTTAACTTTGGTTTAATACACATAGAAATAATTTTATTAAAAAATTGTTATTAATTGGAAAAAAGGTATTTCCCATACCGGGAATCGAACCCGGGCCTCCTGGGTGAGAGCCAGGTATCCTAACCACTAGACAATATGGGACTTGTGGAATTATATGTCAAATATCACTTTTCACAGTTAATTGGAAAAACATATTTAACTATCAACTTTGTTGTAGCCTAATGGCGTTTTTCATTGAAGATGACGAAAATCAGAACTGCTCTTTTCAATGCTGGATGGATAGCGGTATGTCAAACTCCATAGAAAAAAATTACGTTTCACAAAAATTGCTAGACGTCTGGCGCAAATGATGAAATTTGAATAGGTATGTTCAAAAAAGTGTCAAAGTGACGTTCCTATGTTAGATTAGGCACATGAAATCTGTAATCCTGAGAGGAAATCTGAAGAAGCCCAATCGAATAGCACATAAGTGTTCCAAACCTTGTAAATGCCGTGCCTGCCATCTGCAGTTTTAACACTAAAGCTTTCCCATCAGTAGCGATTTGACCCGTTGTTTTGTTTTATCTCGACACAAACCATTAGACAATAATTTTAAGAGAATTGATTTGAATGAGTAATAGAAGAATAATTGGTACATTCTCGTTGATAGATGTTTGGTACCTATTGGTTGAATAGATTTTGTACTTATTTTTGTTTGTTTTGATAAAACAGGTTACCTACCAAATAATTTCTTTGCCCTTTAGAAACAAATTGGAGTTAAGACATATCGCAATATATGTACATTGCTTTTAGAAACAAAAACTTTTGGTTGCCACACTGACTTTTCAAAGAATACGTAATTTAACTTTTCACAGGTATGCCTACGAATTTGTGTTTCTACTTTCAACTAGTGAAATACGTAAAATATTTCAAAACAAATTACAGTATAACATATCTGCACAACCTTTTCATCCATCAAAAAAAAGAAACTATCGAATATGTTGTGTTTAAGGCAGTGCATAGTGCAAGTAGCAATTATTTGCCTTTGCCTATTTATATATAAGACTAAACATGTCAAACTCAGACCTGAAGAAAATCTAAGAAAAAAATCGAAAACGACATAAGCAATAACTATTTAAAACAAAAATTGACTTATTCTAACACAAACATTTAGTTGAGACAATAGCATTTTCCAGACATCTTTCACTAACCTTTACCTTTATTCCGCAAAATCTTTTATCCATTTATGTGTTAGGTACTCTGTTATGAATTTCCATACAAAAGCTCGAACTGTCATAAAATCTTAAACATAAAACGTTAAATTTAACAGTTTTTATGAAAAACATTCAACCCTATTTGTTGATTTGAGGCTAAAATTGACAAATCTCGGATCTCAGGTCTGAGAAAGTGAAAATATTTCATTAAAAATTCCACTCCACCTGTTGAAAAACAAACAATACACCAACTGGGGAAATCTAGTACAGCCATTCCAAAAATCTACTCCATTACACACCTGTTCAATTCGTTCCCCCGCACTCATACTACGAAAACAACATAAGTTTCGTTCAATTTTCTGCACAACTTCAGTTATACACCTGACGTCACTAGGAAAAATAGAAATGGCTGGAGCTTGTCGTAGTCAAGAACGTCAATTGTCGTCGTCGTCGGTTGTTCACTGAAAAATAAAACTTTAATTACATCCCGAAAAATAAACTGTTCAAATCGCGTATTTCTTTTATAAAACTCATCAGTTAATCGGAATTAACTCGAAATTGTTGAATAGGTACCCAGAAAAAAAAAACCTCTGTGAATTCTTCTCCATCACACATACATACCTACACATCCATATGAGCATTTTTGTTTATTTGATTTTTCGTTCGAGAGAAGAGTGAAGATAAAGTGTAAAGGCGACGGAAAAAAACGAAAAAGAAGAAAAACAGTGCCCAGAAAATTTTTCGTGTATAATTTTTCTCCGAATTTTCCTCCCAAAAACACGAAACAAATAATACACAAAAAAAAAAGAAGACCAACTTGCTTTTGGCCTACAGCAACAAGAAAACGAAGAGTGCTGCGCCAGACAAATACAAAAATCAAACGAAAATTAAACAAAAATTGTATTTATTTTGCTTTTGGTATTCGAATTAAAGTGAAGTGCATAGAAAACATACGAAAAGATACCCCAACCGAAGGATTAGAAGGAGTTGTCTGCTGGACTGCGGGAGACCGTCGAGGAGAAGGAACACCCTTTTGCCTAGGTACCTACCGATTCCTTACATTTTCTTTTTTCTTTCTCTTGGTCTTACTCAATTCACCACTGCAAAAGTGGTGATGGTTGGTAAGTGTTTAAACATAGTAGATGCGAGTACAAGAAGGATCCATCTTCCATTGCCATCCCCCCGTCAAACGGATGGGTATACAATTACGGATGATTCTTTTTCCATTGTTTGCTATAGTCCCAGTTGGACAAGGGACACACTATACGCTTTCGAATTGGACAAAAAAAAAAAACAAGTGTGAAGAGACTGAGACTGATTGGTTATCTTATCGATTATTATCTGGCGAAACAACCAAGTGGATTCCCTGCAAACAGGTGTTTTAGGGTGTCAATTACAAGAGCGGGGCGAGCGTGATATCACAACTCAGTCAGATTATGGAGTATTATCGATTTAAAATCCATGTTTCTGCAAGTGAATGTGTACTTAAAAAATTAATTAAATTTCCCAGGCAGTGTTTCAGTGAAGGGATATTTATTATGCAAACTGGTTAAATGCTGTGGGTGGTGGGACGTTCTTTATAGCAAACTGCCTAACATTTGCCCTTTCTCCGACACAAAGCTGTGAATTAATTCCGCAGAATCTGCTACGACACCGCTAAAATGTCAAATCACATTCTGCGACTCAGTGGGGCACTTTAACACAAGTGACCTCCGCCACGGAGGCACTTCTTATTCTTAGATACATAAAAGAAACTTCTCTAGACGATGTGCTATACAATAAGGACGATATTATAAGAATGTGGTGTCGTGAAGACTAATTTCCAACTGCCGTGTGTCTCAAAATTCTCCTCAATTGGTATTTTATAGTAATATTGCTCACCAAACGATAGGTTTAAGTATCCCACGATTGTAGACGAAGAAGTGGACCCGATCTTCAGCCACCGACTATAAAAAATCAAAAAGGGCTTCCCAAACGACTAGGGAACAGATGATGTCGCACCTGATACAACCATCTCATCGTGGGATTGTCTACCAACATCAAAAGTTGTAAGCCTCTCGTCTTTTCGAGACCTACCCAGGTTTATAGTTTCAATAGAAAAGTCATGGCAAACATATATTTCATATTACAAACTTTTTCGTATAAATAAAATCACTACCACCAGAAAAACAAATTTAATTGCAATCCAACTAATGAGCCGAATTGAAAAACCGAGTCCATACCTAAATGCAATCCTTTTTTAATCAATCGCAACTTGGCATTCGAATTTAAAAATAGCTGAGACCTTCGATTGATGGTAAAAGTTTTTTTTTTGAAATTTAAATTTAAATAGAGCAGGAATATATAGGGGTGGGTGGAAACGTACTTCGTAGACGGTGCTAATTACTTCATAACTAGACTTGTACAGCACAAGTTAAAAAAAAAAACTCTTCGTTCGTACGCCCCCAGGAGAACTGTCTGATTTATTTTAAGATTTGCTGCACATTTGAAACAAATTCGATAAATCATTGAAGGGATGTCTTTGGCTTTATTGATTGCAGCACAACGGATGTCTATGTGTACGAGTCGCATGCTTATGTATAATATTCAATGGGCAATTGATTTGAAGACATACCTCTCCAAAGTCCTTGAAGTATTTTCTTCTCCGACCTGTGTAATGTGCTTTTCAAGAGTTACGTCCCAGAGTCTGGTGCACAATACAAAACTCGTCAACACACCTTCGTGCTTCATAGTTCGTACCTACTTTGTATTTTGAGTTATTCTCAGACAGTCCCCCAACTCTGAAGTGTTTACAAAGTCCTTTTAAACTACAGTCAATCTTGTTCCACATTTCTTGCAGATTCCACTCATGTCCTATATGGAGATAAATTAAATTTAATTTCAACGTTTTCTTGTTCTATTTTCAGCATGCATTCACAATTGAACTCAATTTGAAACCAAATTCAATTGATTACTGTGCGTGCGAACAGCACACAATGATGGTATCGATGCATTCTAATTGGAATAACCTATCGACAGTAGTTGGAATAAAAACGTCGTGCCTCGTTTAAATATACGCATATATCTTACGTGTAAATTATATTCGCATCGTTAACGGTTTTCAAACGATTAACCAGAATTATTGTCACCACAACAACGTGTACAAGCGGTTTTGAGTTTTAACCATTGCACTTGCATCCATTTTGGTATTTTACGCGCGGGTGTTAATTGCAGCCGGGACCGGTTTTACTTTGTTTTTTTTTTCGTTTGAATTATTGTTTATAGCAAAAGTCCAATAAATTCGAAAACCTCCAAAACAACAGCATTAATGTGGTCAACAAGCGACGGAAGGGGAATACTATGGATATAATTTCAACAGAACGTTTAATGCCATCATCAGGGGGTGAGTAAAATTGTTTTTTTTTTTTGTGTGCTTTTATTCTGAGGTCAATAATTTGATTGTATTGTGTTAAAAGTCATGTGAAATAACAAGTCGATTATCCAGAAACCAGTACTGGTCTTTATTTTGATACCGAAAAGCCTATTGTTTGGATTTGGCAAGATGCGGTAGTAACGTGTCCAAGTATCGATTAGGAGGTTACGTTTTGCGTGTTACTTTTTGGATTGCTTAGTCACACTATTGTTGGACCTCAAAGTGTAGGTGTGCAATGCTTTGGGACTTATTTTTGACACAATGGAGTAAACGTTTCTGCAACTGGTGGTGCGAAAAGCAGGTAAATTCAGAACAAAATTTGAATAGCTTCGTAGCCTGCGAAAGTCAGAAATCGGACTTTCCAGATACCCGCCTCTCGAGAAAAATACCTTAAGAACTTTGAAAAAAATAAGTGACGCAAGGGAAGAATTTTCAACGACCTAAAGAGGTCCATAGTGTGAGCTAGACGATGAGAGCTAAGAAATGTGCGTGGACCAGTTCAAATTTTTGTCACCAAGATACTTAAACCTATCGACACTTTCAATTATAAAGCAGTTACGACTGCAATCTGCGTTTGTATTGAAGGATGAACCATTGTGGAAACGGCAAATGTTATTCAATAGAATATGACAATAAGTCGGGGAACTCCTGTCCAGTTAAACTGAAATACATCAGCTTAGTTTTGCTACTAACAGTAAGCCTTAGCAAAAATATGTCGTGGTTGACGCTCGATATAAGATCTCATGGACTGACTGAACAGTAAGCAATACCAAGGTCATCGGCAAGGGCTTTAGTTTTGCCTAAGAATGGAAGTGATGTATATTAAAAAATAAGATTGGGCCAAGAACAGAACCTTGGGGCACTCCCAGGTTATTTGTTTTAGGACTGCTTATATTGCTTCCAACTTTAAGTCTTTGAATTATATTTTCGAGATAGGACTCAAACCCATTGTAGATAAAACCTCTGAATCCGGCCTTATGCAATTTATCTAGGAGAATTACATGGTCAACCATATCGCATGCCTTAGTAATGTCGACAAAAAGGCCAGCGCTGAAAAGTTTATCATCTAAACCCGTATATAAAATAGAGCAGAAGTGGCGCAGTGGCTTAGTGGTTAGTGTGTTGGACTACTAAGCGAGGGGTTCAGGTTCGAATCCCGCAAAAACTTAATTTTCAACTCAGCGTTTTTTCACTGCGCAACCTCTCGCGAACGTCTGACAAACATCCGAGAGTATAACTGTCATGAAAGAGCTTCTCAATTAGCCGTTTGGAATCGGCATATAATTGTAGATCCCTTCCATTCGTTCCAAAAATCAAAACTCACACAAAACGGATGGTTGCGAGAAGCTAGGCCTAGGGTCCGTACGGACCTGTTGCGCCAAAAATTATATATTATATAGAAGTCGAGTAGAGCATCCTCAGTGGAATGGCCACGGCCAGTCCGAAAACCGAACTGTATAGGACTAAACAAATTAAAGTGATTAAGATAGGCTAAGGCTCTCGTTTTCACTACTTTTACAAAAACTTTGGAAATAGAAGACAACAAAGAAATTGGTATACAATTAGATGTATCAGTCTTATTACCCTTTTTAAATAATGGAACTACTATGGCACATTTAAGATCAGTGGGAAAGGTTAGGTTAGACCATTATAAGGTTGCTTGTAATACCACATGAATCTAAAATTCAATTCTTCCTACTCGTTGAACCAATTGGAGCCTCTGATGAAGCGAAGGAGATTACGAATGTCTATGTTTTTTAGATCGTTCAGATCATTATAGTAGAACGCTCCCAAATGGAGTTTTCGTCTTTGTGAGAGAGCCGGACAGATGCAGAGGAGATGGAGTATGGTTTCTTCCTCCTCCTCGTCAAGACAGCTTTTGCAAAAATCATTTGAGAATACGCCAAGCCTTGTTGCATGCCTGCCTATGAGACAGTGCCCTGTGATGACACCTATTGCAGCACTGATGTGCTTCCTATCAAAGGAGATCTAGAACGTTTTAGATCCAGTTTTGACCAGATCCGCTTTGTCGCTAGACATGTCGAGCCGGTTGTCACCTAAGATTTGTTCTATTCTATAGCGATCGGAATACCTATGGAATCCGTAAATGATCAGTGAAAAAAGTTACAGACATTATACTAAAATTAAAAATGTAAAACAAAATATCTACTAAATTGAGAGCAATTTTCTTTAGAACCAGATTCGAGATTTCTTCACTGCAACAGAAAGTATAGTTAGGTAGAGAATTGACAGTTTTTAGCAATTCAAATCCTGTAATAGGCTCAAACGTGAAGCTGTTTTCATATAGTAACATGTTTAGAGCAACAATTACAAGAAGCTTGCGGACTATCTGAAAAAGAGAAGTCACCAATAGAAGCGAAGTAACTACTAAAATCATTGGGTATTTCTAATGGATTTGAAATGTCAGTACCACCGTTCGTAAGAGATATAGTATCAGTGTTAGTATAAACGTTTCGACTAATAATACTATTAACGACTTGCAAATGATGACAATTGAGACAGAATGTTTTCCCATGTTGGATGACCTTCACAGTTCACTGTGTTATCAGTGAGATTTATTGACTTTACTTGACTTGGTTACCAGGAACGCTGCAGAGGGTAAGGTTCTAACAGCCCGTGTATTAGCCGCCAACAACAACAACAACAGCAACGGCTTGACAAATACCTGAGATTGTTACTTGAAAGTCATTAGAATGCTTTGATAGACAAGGGGGAAGTCCAAGATGTATTAAAAATGCAACTTTTTTAAATCTAGACCAAGCAAATGAGTGGTATATATCCGAACGTATCCATCATCCTATTTCTACGGCGATGGAAGGCGTTGCTATTCTTAGCTTCCGACTTACCTCGGCGATGAAAGGCACCTTACAGAAATACAGTGGCATACAAGTCTGGCAAACATCCGAGAGTATAACTGTCTTGAAAGAGCTTCTCAATTAGCCGATTGAAATCGGCATAAAATTGTAGATTCCTTCCATTCGTTCCGAAAATTAAATCTCACTAAACGAATGGTTGTGAGAAGCTTGGCCTAGGGTCCCTATGGACCTGTTGCGCCTAAAATTATTATTATTATATGCGAGAAAGAACTAGGCTATTAGCCCACTCTACATTATCCTACAGCCACGACCATTTTATTTGTTAGGGAAGACATTGATAATTTCGATGGTGGGTCTCCTTCAAGCTTCAGCCGGCACTCTAGAGAGTCGACTTATTTAATATTTCAAGGCGATATCGGTCACTGCATTGACCTATAAATTTATTGATATAATGCTTGCTATTGCGATTGTTTCTTATAGGCTTTTCACACCAAGCCCAAAACCGCGTTTTCCTCGAAAACTCGTCGATGCATTCACACCGACCACCAACTCGTTTTCGTTTGACGTTTCAATCAGCTGTGAGACACTAGTCGTTAAACTTCGGTGCAAACTTTTTTGGTTACAAATTTCGATCGCATTAATTAACAAACAAAATGAAATAGAAACAATATTAGCCCATCAATTAATTGTGGAAATTGATTTTAATTTGTGAGTTGTGACATTTGTTCGGTCAGCCATTTTGCTGAATTTGCTGGATATTGCAAAAAGTGTGTTCCAACAACCCAACGATTGGAAGTCGTTTTCGTGGAAAACGAGTGCAAACGACTCGCTTTGAAAACTGAAAAATGTATGGGAAAACTTCTGTTTTCGATGAAGTTTTCGTGTGTTTTGGCGAAAACCCGGCTTTGGGCTTGGTGTGAAAAGCCTATTATGGGCTAAGTGGTTAGATGAGCTTAACTTTGAGCTGGGGTTTTCTCCCAATTCGAGATGCTCTTTTTCTCAATTGAAATTGATGCTGACCTTTTCAGTGGTTTGACAGCACGTGAATATATGGCCATTTCTGATAATTTTTTTTTACATCACTCCGTTAGAAGGCAAACCCGAAGAACATCTTACCAAAAGTTAAATACACTTTCAAGGTAACGACCTGTATATCACCACCACCATGTATACGTACACACATATAGCCAATCATCATTCGAAAGCACTCAAAGATAACATTCCACCGTGGAATGTCATGCGGCGATAACAAATTGCATGTACTGTCAACAGTAAGGCAAACTTTACAAACTATTTAGAACACGTTACAATAGTTGGTATGAGCACACCTTCATGTAAAACATTAGGTAACGATGTCTCGCCTATGATACGAAAATAATTTACAATTTTTTATTATTATTCGTAAAAATATATAAGAGAAGAAACGAAAAAAAAAAAAAACTATTTGCACTTCTCGCACTATATCCAGGAAATGTGCATGTGCGGCGCAATGGGAAACGCTAAACCTTTGCATTGTATAGTCGTATATTGTGTTTGTTGTTTCCTTGTTTTTGTTTCACTTTGTTTTGCTGATTTAAATTTTTTTCATTTTGTTATGCAACAATTTTCTACATAAAAATATGATACAAAAGGGGGGCGCTGATGTTGACGGTAACAGGTGCCGCACACCGTGGAAACATGGCGAGAGCGAGAGTTTTAGTAATTTTTTTTTTTCAATTAAAGAAGGTCTGTTGACTTAAATCCGCTCAAATGACCCGATTTAAGTGAGAGCGCACCATCAAACGATCACCTCTTGTGACGAAGAAGAACCCTCTGGGGTTAATCGATATTTTATTTTCTCCAGCTAAAAAAGAAATCATTCATCACAAGTTGCCACGAAAGTGCGGCACCCGTGGTAATGCTATGCTGATTGCTGATGCTTTGAATTGGATTTGTGATTACGGGTGCAACCCTGACTGCAGCTGTAGCCAGAGAGGAATTAATTTGCACTTTCGATTCGTGAAGTGGAAACTCGAAACTCGCGCGCGGTGAGTATTTCATCACTAATGTCAACAAACTGATCGATAGGAAATTGGTGGTGGCGACGACTCGGGTATAGCATTAAGAGTGCTGCTCCATTAATTAAATCCATGGATCGGGTTCGGCTCTTGAATCGATACGAAAAAGTGTAAATTGGTTTCATCGGTGGAAATCCGCAAAAGTTCTCGTAATTTGCATGTTGGAAATTTATTCAATTGTAATTTGACTCTTTTTGCGCTCAGATTTGGGGATTTTGCTGACGTAAATCGTATAAAAATAGGGACGAAATTAGGAGTAGGTTCCCAGTGAAATTTGTTGGTAACTGTCTTCTGTTTTATGTCGATTACCATTGAAGGGGGATTATACTGCATCAATTGCAACCATCTATGTAATCTGCTAGAACGGATCGCTAAGAAATTGTTCATAACTGAAAATAAGATCAACAATCGACTTTGAAGTCTGTATTACAGAAATGTATTATTTTTATAGTGTTGTGTTATTTTTTGTCAACGGTAGCACAGGTTGAAGACAAGTTGTAGCCAAGAGGACTCTTTGGATAGTGAATCTTGTAAGACATAGAACCAAAAGCAAATCACAAGCAAATTGTTTTTAAAATTGTAAGTATTTATTATTTTTAATTGCTAAATCGTTCCACCAAGGTAGAGTCAACTTGTTAATTAGCTAGAGTGCAAAACTCTGCAACAATTGATGGAACTGTTTCATTTAACTAGAAAATTTTCTTAAGACTCCGAGAAGACTAAATTTTTTTTTATTTTTATTCATACAGTTTAATACAAATTAAATTGTTTTAAATTACTCGTTATAAAATAAAAGGGAGTATAAAAAAATTACTACAATCAGTTGTTCAATACAATGACAAGTGACGAATGTAGGACGGAAATTACTAAATTTGTTTATTTGATTATTGATGGGGAATCACAAATCGAAAAGCAAAAAATTAGTATTTCAAAAGAGAGATTAAGTTGGAGAGATGAAAAATACTATGCCATTTATTGAGCAACATTCAGTTCGTGAAGAAACCATTTATGGCTGAATAAAATCAAAGGACATAATCCAATTTTTAATAAACTTCAAAAATACATTTTTCACTCTCTCGCGTCTGGAAGCGAATTGAAAAGACGAGGTGCGGTAGCATAGTGAAATCGTGCAAAATGGGCTTTATTATTTGCAAGAGCAGTTACAAAATGTCTGGCATTTACTCGCAAATTATAGTTTTCATTATTTCTGACAGCGTAAAAACCCGAATTATCAAAGAAAATTTTAAGCACTTTGTAACAGTAAAGTTGCCTTAACGGAAGAATTCCATGATTCTTAAATAAATCAAAACTCGGAATTCTGCGATTCACCCTGCATTATGATTCTTACGGCATGTTTTTGGCTTATAAGTTGAGGAGAGTGGGTCTGGGTATGTATGGGAAACAGGAGGAATGGGACACAAGCATTATCCTCAACGTCGTATTCTTTTTCTCGTTCCTGTTGATCACAAATTTGCTCTTAAGTCTGTATCCACCGGTAAACGAAGCAGGTCTTGTGCACAGTTGAAATTACGCAGTGGAAAGCAAAAAAGGTAATTTGTGCATAAAGAGTAAAATCTTTGGGTAAAATTTGAGTGAAAAAAAATAGCTAATGGGTCAACTTATTGTTCAAAAAGTGAATTAAATAGATATTATCATATATTAAGAAGGGAATTATATCTAATTTTGTTTAGTCTGTGCCGTATTTTAAGTGATATTATGCTTTATCTCCTTGAAGTGCCCTACAGGATGATTGGGACACTTCTAAGCAGGATGAATGGGACACTGTCCGTGAACCGAACAGGGGTCTGGTTCTGGAGTAGTTTGGCAGTACAATGGACCAGTAGTTGTGTCTGAGTGCTCCATCGGATAGTAACACCCCCCGTAAAAAAAAAAGCTTTTCCACATCAAAGTCTAAGCAAAGAACACTTAAAAATGTTCGTACGCAAATAACATTAGAAACAAAGGTTTTAAGATAAAAAACACACTTGCAATGTAAGGTGTCCCATTCCACCACATCTGTCCCATACCTCCTGCTTCCACTAGGAATTGGACAAAGTTTTCTGGTCCATGAAATGACTATGAGAAGCAAACAATTTGTACGTATATAGCCTCTAAATCCTATACGGCAAAGTTTATTTAATAATATCAAATGATCCACCTGATATCAATAAACAATGTTGTATAATTCACCAGTTAATCTTAGCAGTGCGGTCTCAGTAGACCTTCCACTTCTAAATCCAAACTGATAATCGCTAAAGTAAAGTATTCTGTCTAGATACGATAAAATTCTAGATCTAACACCTCTCTCAAAAACCTTTGAAAAAACCGACAACAAAGAAATACGACGATAATTGTTTAATACTGTACTATCACCTTTTTTGTGGAGTGGGATCACTACTGCTGTTTTTAGGGATTGTGAAAAAACGCCTAGTTCGAGATTTTTATTGAAAATAAAAACAACACATCAGAGATATGAAAAGCTTTTTTTTAACAAATAGCTTGAAGAAGACTGATGTTTTGAGGGAACAGACATTATTTTATGAATCTCTAAAGCAGTAAAAGGTTCGCAAAAAAAACTTTCAGGATGCCTTATCGCTCCTTCAAAGACGGGCATGTTTGTTGACTCGATGTTGGTATTAATTGTGTCCTGAAGAGAACTAATATTACAAAAAAAATCATTAAACAAATTTGTTCTTCGATGTAACGCCTCGTTTTTCCCGACTTAACTGCCTTCATCTCAAATAATTCTTAATTAATACAAGAAAAAAACAGTTAATGCTGTCGATTATTTTTAATTGGGTCAGTTTATGGTAACGTGTATGGGACACCTAAGAAATGGACCATCAGTTGCCGCTGTATTAGCTTCCATTTCATTCAGTCAACTCTGCTGTGATGTGTCTATTTTAAAAATATCACCGCCATACTTTCCAAACTGGGCATTTGCTTTGTGTTGCTGCCACAGGTATCCCTCTTTCATTGTCAATCTTCTACAGCACATGCTCGTATCTATACTTCTTTCTTGAAGCACAATATCTCTTAGTTGTATTTTTTCCAAGGAACTGATAACAATATTTGGTAATCGATCCTATATAATATCCCTCGAACCGACGCAACCCTTTATCCCTTTAATAGAATTCTCATAACAAAACCCCCAGCAGCACGCTGCAACTATTTTCATCTCCATCACTCTATTATATACATGAAGCTTCCTTTTCCCACTGCTGCGTTATAGAGTGCATCAAGCTGCTGAAAAAAAATAAAAGACTGCACACTTCCTTCATAAATTCTTATTGATTCTGGTCCTTTCGGTGCCGCACTGAATAACGCACCATGCAGTTTCCGATTTAAAGTTTGCCTTAGAGCGTGCACGTATTTGAAAATTCTGTATAGAACCCGTTGCGGATAGCGAGAAGGAGGACGATGGCATATTACACCAAGAAAGCATATCGGGACCATGAAAACAATTGTTCTCTTATACTCGGATGTACACTACTATAAAGATGCAAGGAAAATCAATGCTGAGCCGGAAGGAAAAATCCACGATGAAGGCCGCGCGCGATGCACACACTTCCATATGCAGTGTTGAGAATGGGCGGGAGTAAACAGCGAGCGTTTTTCTCATTTCATGTCGTTAAGGAGACGCAAAAAAAAAAATAGGGTACACAATCGATGGTACTTGTAATCAGAACCTCATTGCAACCGCATGATAAGGCTAATAATAGGGCCTTGAATGGAGTGTGGATACACGTATGAATAAGCAAGGTTGGAGGTTGAGATTTGCACGAGAAGTGCCTGCAGTGGGTGTAGGTACATTTAAAGGCTGGGTCGAAAATGAAAGGGTTCTGCGAAGTGGCATCAATAATAAATTCATCGTCACGATGTAAATTTTCACTAAACTATACATACAGAGAATGAAGAGCAACTGAGAGCAAAGGCGTTTAACAGTGACGTTGAATCGCAGCTCCTAAAACAGCTGATTCGGTACTCGAGTATTGAAGTTTATTTTCAAAATTCAACTTCGAGACCATCTCGTTCGGAAAGTAACGTTTTTTTCGAAAACAAACGTTTAGTACTTTCTATTTCGAAAGCGGTTTTGAAATGGACTACTGTCGGATTTAGGATTCCGAAAATTAAGTTTTATTCTTACTGTTATTTTTTTAGAGGTATAAAACTTTGAAATGGAATAAAACAAAGATGATTTTTTTAAATTGACATGAAATTTACTTTATTGGAAAGATAATATTCTGGTAATATAATTTAAATATGATTTCTGGCATATGACCCGTACCTGGCTCGGACGTAGTCTAATCTGGAGGTCCAATTTTCGGTGACTTTTTCCAACATTTGTGGTCGGCAATAACTGCAAGTGGTCAATCCTTTCGGGCTTATCGGCGTAGACTAACGGCTTACACTAACGACTTCACATATCGCCACAGAAAATAGTTAAGCGGCGTTAAATCGCACGATCTTGGAGGCCAATTCGTTGGTCCGCAACGTGGAATTATATGTGGTTACCAAACGTTTCCTTCAATAAATCCATTGTGGCACGAGCTGTGTTACATGTTGTGCCGTCTTGTTGAAACCACAGCTCCTGCACATAATGGTTGTTTAATTGATGAACGAAAAAGTCTGTAATCATGGCTCTATAGCGGTCACCATTGACTGCAACGTTCTGGCCAGCATCGTTTTTGAAGAAGTACGGACCAATTATTCCACCAACCCATAAAGCACACCAAACAGTCAGTTTTTGTGGATGTAACGGTGTCTCAACATACACTTGAGGATTATCATCACTCCAATTACGGCAGTTTTGTTTATTGACGTATCCATTCAGCCAAAAGTGAGCTTCATCGCTATACAAAATTCGCTTATGAAAATTGACGTATTTCGAACAGAACCATTTGAAAATAAATTTTGCACAATTTGGAAGCGTTGTTCAGGCGTCGTCGTCTATTCATGTTGAAATGCCAAACCAAACTAAAAATAAATCACTTGACAGCTGACAAAATGGCCGCCAGTTAAAAAAGCGTTGCCAACTCGAAGTTCTATACCTCTAAAAAAAAACACCCTTTATTCGGAAAAGCTGTCTTTTTTAAAAATGCGATATTCAGAAATATCGAAACCATTCTAAAAATCGGACTTCACATTATTTGGCAACTTTTCTGGTAAAATCTTCGAGTTTCTTGTGTATTTTTTCCCTGTCAAATTTACAAAATACCTCAAGTTGGAAGAGTGATGAATATTTAAAGGTTAATATTCACCCCTATCGAGGTATCCGTTCGGAACGGAATTTTTTCCGATCTGTACGAAATCGTAGAAATTCCATTCGAGGTATCCGTTTTGATACGACTTTCGGAAAACTTCTCCTATGACATATAGCGCACATTGTCGCATTGCGTGGAACCGCGTTATACCACTTACTTTTGACAGCTACATGGCACATTTTTTCCGAATCTCTCCGACAACTAATTGGTGCGGAATATTTGAATGCGAAATTAACGCGTTATATGCTTCTTCAATTTTGTTCCGAAACGGATACTTCGAACGCAATTTTGAGTTCCGATCGGATTTGACTTTCGTATCGGAATTTTTTTCGAAAGGATACCTCGATAGGGGTGAATAAGTACGTAACGAGTTGGAATAATATATTTACCGAATTTTCAGTTTTTAAAGCGGGGAAACATGAACGTCGGTTAATTTGTTCGTTCAATATGACAGATTTCGCAACAGTAGGTATAGGTAACCTTTCAGTTGGTCTCAATTCCTAAATCTGCTGACGTTGGTATAAAATATCATTAAGGTACAATTTCCAAGCTTTAAAATCAATAAAAGTGTAAAATTCGCCAATTGCGTACATCCGTCAAAGCTCATTTAATACGAATACAACATTCTAGCAATTTGGCAACTGAATTAATTATCCATGTCGAAAACTGTAAATAGTAAATTTCTATCACCTCTATAATTATGAATAGAAATTAATGTAATTTATGTTTGTTGCCAGTTTTCGTGAAAACTACTAAACAGACTTGCATCAAACTTGTTTTTGTAATAGTCTTTAAGGCTTAGAGAAGGTTATAGGCTACACTCAGAAAAAAAAGTTGTTGGGCGAAGAATATTGAGATTTTTTAAAAATTTATAGCCAAAAGTTCTTGTTTTAACAATAATTTCTTATAAGAAGAACCCGTTTTAAAATTTTCAAGAATCAAATATTCAGATTAAGAATAATATGCTTGCCGTAACTATTTTCTAAGAATATTGGCAACAACATAATTCTTATATCAAATATTTTGATATTTGGGTTCATTTTAACCAACGTTGGCATTACAATTTTTTTTTCTGTGTGTATGTCTCTCATAGCCACGCCTACTTTTTGTTAGCATTTTTTATTAAAATGTATTTCTTCCTGAGTTATTTGCATCTAGCTTGGCATAACTTTTAATCAACCCACAAAAAAAAAAACTCTTAAAGCCAACACTTTCTTAAATATTTTAAGCTGTCAATCGATTTCATCCAAAATCTGAGCTATAGCCTAAAATCCATGCATGGTCAGTTGAATTAATTTTATTTTAAATCAAAAAATATGGCAGCATACCACTTTCAAGTTTTACTTCGAGTTTTTGGGCGCACATTGAAAGCACTGTGTGTCGTTTTCTCTCTAAGACCGTGTCGAAGGGGAAGATGTGACAAGTATACTCAACCATGACAATGTTTTTTGAGCAAGGCCCTTTAGTATATTTTGCCCAGATCCGCCCGGACTAAGACTATATAAAGTGTCAATGTTTGGCAAGTGTTTATTGTCACTGGAATGTGGGATCACAAAGAGTCGTACTGGAGATCTACTTAAAACCGCTGATACTTTGTTTCTGTGGCGAAAAATCTGTCAGTGTCAATACGCACCTGACAGGTTTGCCTGCTCTGATATAGCAACGCAAAGACGATTGCGCTTCGTCTCATTTAAAACAAACGCAAATCCGACTCTAAAACCAACCATTAAGTTCTGCTGAACCACCAAGAAAGTGGAAAAGCGACTGACCTATAATTTCTGAGCTGCCATCATTCGAAGCGTATATAGCAAATCCCAAAAAAACATTTGAACTTCCATTTCCACCGAGTATCACGGTCACACTTTGCACTCCCATCATGTTGCCACTAATTTTGATTGTGTACAATGGTTGGATTTAACTATGCGCTTGATGCGCGCATCTCCCCCGTCCCCCTCGCATGAGAAAATTCCGTCCAAGATGTCTGTGAACTTTTACCATTTGGTGCAAATTTATACACCCACCACCTTCCCAAAGCAGTGGCGCAGCCATCAAACCACAACGACTCTGTTACGCTTGGCCACCGAAACTTTTGCCCATTTTCATAATGTTAATTATACGCTGTTGCCGGAGTGCGATGTGCGGCTCACTCCTCCTCACTCTGTTCAATGTGACACGGACACCTACAGCTACAATGTACGTTTCTCCGGTTTCTGGCTGGGAAGTAAGAAAACAGCATTCTTCGTCGTTTTTTTTTTTCTACACAAACTCACTCACTCACCCGCACCCACCCACTGGAAAGGCAATGACTCTTCACCTCTCTGTACGACTATAGCGCAATTCTGTACTGAGGACGATGCATGCGAATACTCACAGTGTGTGTGTGTGGGGATTGTTTGCAACCCTAAAATGTTTTTGTCGACGCTGTGATTTGTGTGGATATAGTTGCGTCTCATTAGACTGCCCCCTCCCTGTGTAAGGCGTCCTGTGCTTCTAATATAATTAAGTTTGGCAAATTCGAAGACACAGCAGGGACTATGAAATTATTGGCATTAAATTGGCTTCTGTTGGTGATTGTGTTTGTTGCCATCGGTCGTCCATCTGTGTCGATTTTATGGTGAAGCTCGAAATGGGTCGGCCACCCACAACCCACCCTCAGTCCAATATACGCCCTTGCATTGTAGTTCAGTTGATGCATCTGGTCAAAACATTTTTAACCTAAATACCTAATGGATGTACGTCCAACTATACCTACGACCGACTGACGACACATCGGGTGAATGGATGGGCTAGAGCTGGGGATGATAGTGTGGCACCTGTTGAAAGGAATTTATGTTTTATATTGATTTGCTTCGACTTTTTACTAGCGTAGTCTATTTTCTATTCTGTCATTCCATTGTCCGGTTTAGCCGTGCGGAAGCGGTGAAGCACAATGAGAGACACTTTCAGTTTGTGTGTATGGAAGGTAGAAGTACAAAATAAAGAAAGTGAAATTGTGACGTTTTTTTTTCGTGTTTTTTCCCAACATAAGTCGATTTGATGTCATACATTGACAAAGTATTTGAAATTGAATAGCGTGCTCTTATTGATTGGGTTTAATGTAGGCTGTCAAGCGTGGCGGTGGCGGGCGGCACCAATTAGGGTAACGGTGGCAATTAGTTTCGAAACGCATTTATAAATTACACTTGCTGCTTGGTGTTATTTTTTGGGGCTACTTTCTTAATAATTTGTATTAGGTATTCATTTTATACAGTGGATCTTTTTTTGACAGGTGGAATTTGATGGCAACACAATCTCACAAGTATATCAAGGTTTTGTTGCGGTTTCCTTGCGTGTTATTCATAAACTTATAATCATAGCAAATCGTGATCGAAAGTATCGAAATTTGGGAGCATGAAATGAAATATCGTTAATTTTTATTGCAACCCGTTGTAAACAAAATATCAACAAAAATGTGGACAAGAATGTGTTTCGGATGTATTTTTGTAAACTTTGTAAGAAAAAAACTCACCAAAATTTTGCTAATATCGTTGCGAAGTAATTGAAGAGTAAGAGTTCGGGAAGTGGACTTTTAGTTCTGTGTGCAATCGGAACAGATGAGAAGAGCTGTGAAAGGCTAGACCTGTTGTACCTATAGACCCCTGTTGCTCCAACTGCTTTTTTTCACTTGTTTTTGGGAGCACAATTCTGCTAGTTGAAAATACGCTTCAAAAAATACCAAAGAACCTTTTTACCCGACTGAACACAGAAGGAGGGTTCTGTGTTTCGCGAGTATAGTAAGTCTGCTTCGACGTGACCTCCTGTAGCCTACACGGCTTGACCGATTTTGAAGAGTCAAGAGAGATGTGCAACACAGTCAGGCAGAGAATAGACACATAGCGTAGGTCAGGTTTAGAATGCCAACACAGGACAGCATCTACACTACGATTTTTTTGAATTTGATTTAATCATCTGTCATAAGATTCGTGTTTTTCCCCGGAGTGTCATAGGCTAAGAAATAATCGACATTCCTTGTTCATATATCTTTAGTTCTTTTAGCAATCAGATGGGTTTTTTTTTTAATTAACTTTTGTATTAAACTTCCTCTCGGGTGTAAAAAGCCTACACTTAAAAATATGAATCTAGCTGTTGCGCAAAACAATTTGCTATTATTTTCTTCAAGTTTTCTAGTTGCAAAGCACAATTTTAGCGGTTCAGATTCTTTTTAACTCTTTAAACAATTCCGTCATTCTGTATGTCTATTCGATAACGATAATGGATCGCTTAACAATCGAACAACGCGTAAAAATTTTTAAAATTTACATACTACAAAAGTGACGATTCAAACATAGAAAACTTCGCGCACTAAGCAATGATTATGGTGGTCATAATCGACCGACTACGCAGGCATTCGGTAAAATAGTGAAGAAATTTGAAGAGAGTGGAAGCGTAATGCACACTTGTTTGAAAATATTGCTCCTAAAAGTGCAAGTGTTGCTGATGATCCGAATTTATCGATTTATTAATTCGAAGCGATGTGGTCGAATGATAAGAAATTTTGTTGGCCGGCGATTGAAGATCGTGACTTGGACGATATGTCGTTTCAACAGACGGAGCAACAAGCCACACAACTCGAAGAATTATAGCTTTATTGCGTGAGAAGTTTTCTGGTCGCGTAATTTCACGTTTTGGGGACGTCAATTGGCCACCGTTAGATTTTTTCTGTGAGGTTACGCAAAAGACCGTGTTTACGCCAATAATCCCCGAACTTTAAAAGCCAACATTACTCAAGTTATGGCCGAGATACCGCCCGAAATGTGCGATAAAGTGGTTAAAAATTACTTCAAAAGAATCGCATGCTTCAAATCTTTCCGGGCGGCCATTGGAATGATATTGTTTTTCGCACTGAATGGCAAAGTCCAAATTTTATAATAAATGTGTGTGTTTTATTTAGCTTCACTTTCGAAACCTTAAAATGAATGACCCTTCATACAATGTGTGTGATATTGAACTCACTACAAAAGTTTCACTTATTGAACTAGAATCGCTTTTTAGTACCGATACCGAGTGAAGAGAATGTGAATACGATTTATTCGATTGACTCTTCCACAGAACCAGAACTGACTCCTGCTCATAGTTCATAGATGAAAAAAAGACTTATTGTGCTAAATTCAGTACCAATTTGACTTTCCTGTCTACGCATACCACTAATAAATTTTGAGTACTAAAGGGTTTTCAGAGGTATAGAACTTTAAGTTGGCAACACTATTTTAACTGGCGGCCATTTTGTCAACTGTCAAGTGATTTATTTTTAGTTTGGTTTGGCATTTCAACATGAATAGACGACGATGCCTTAACAACGCTTGCAAATTGTGCAAAATTGATTTTCAAATGGTTCTGTTCGAAATACGTCAATTTTCATAAGCGAATTTTGTATAGCGATGAAGCTCACTTTTGGCTGAATGGATACGTCAATAAACAAAACTGCCGTACTTGGAGTGATGATAATCGTCAAGTGTATGTTGAGACACCTTTACATCCACAAAAACTGACTGTTTGGTGTGCTTTATGGGTTGGTGGAATAATTGGTCCGTACTTCTTTAAAAACGATGCTGGCCAGAACGTTGCAGTCAATGGTGACCGCTATAGAGCCATGATTACTGACTTTTTCGTTCATCAATTGAAAAACCATGATGTGCAGGAGCTGTGGTTTCAACAAGACAGTGGAATCATGTCACACAGCTCGTGCCACAATTGATTTATTGAAGGAAACGTTTGGTAGCCGCATAGTTTCACGTTGCGGACCCGTGAATTGGCCTCGAAGTTCGTGCGATTTAACGACGCTTGATTATTTTCTGTGGGGATATTAGAAGTCGTTAGTGTAAGTCGTTAGTCTACGCCGATAAGCCCGAAAGGATTGACCACTTGGAGGACAACATTCGTCGCGTTATTGCCGATGTACGGCCACAAATGTTGGAAAAAGTCATCGAAAATTGGACCTCCACATTTGACTACGTCCGAGCCAGAAGATTGTCTTTCTAATAAAGTAAATTTGATGTCAGTTAAAAAAAAATCTTTGTTTTAATTCATTTCAAAGTTTTATACCTCTAAAAAAAATAACACCCTTTACAAGACACATTTGTGGACAACAAGAAACACTCTAGCAAAACTTGCAATGAACGTGAAAGATCGTTGGACCCAGTCGGGCAATTTTGTATATCACCAACTTGTATTCGCCTTCTATTTCAAGACGTTCGCTTTACTGTTTCCACCACTGAAAACGCAGTCCACGACTTGTCGAAATATATTAAAGTCAAATTGTTTATGCCGCTCTCAAACTATTACATCAATGGTCTACTCTTTGAAATGTAATCTGTTCTTATAATAAATGCCCTTTAACGTCTTCGATCGCTTAAGTAAGATGAATTTGAACACATGGTTTTTGCACAAGCCCAAGAGCCGCAAAAGACCTCTTTCTTGCCTTTAGATATTTTACTTTTGCTAACTTAAAACATTTCTCCTCTGTTGATCAATTTATGAGGCCCATTTGATTCCTTCTGTCCGTTTAATAATATTTTTTCGAGTGTCAGACTGTCTTAACCTTTAGTTTCCCAAGTCAGTTTTGACAACGGAGTAGGAGATTTCGTATTTCACAGTTTCAATCGGTCCTAAATTCCGTATCGCCTTACACACATTAAACTGTCGAAATGTTGAATGTTAACTTTGATTGCTAAAAACAAAAAAAAAAACAAAAAAAAAAGTCAGAACAGAGCACGCTCTCAAAACTCCACACTCGAAGTCCGCTTCTATTTGCCAATCGACACCGTATCCTGAGATGTCAAACCGAACTTTCGCACCCAATATGCTATTTTTTTTTTTTTTTTTTTTTTTTTTTTTTTTTTTTCTTGGTTGCGCCAATGGATGTGGTAATCTTCTAAAGATGCGGTAGCCCGTGCTACCAACATGCACGATTCGCAACACCCGAATGTTCGATGCCAGGAGTGCGCCTACGTACTAATCCACACCACTACGTCCTTCAACCACTCTCCCCGCGGTACTGCCGTTAGGTATTACTTCGCGGGGCTGGTTAGCAATTATGCTCTATTCCAATATGCTATGACGACCATTCATTGTTGTCAAATCCAGATCAGACAAAGACACCCCCGTTACTGTCAAATACCTACGTGAATAACAAGACGTAATCCCTGACAAAAAGTCCGTTCCGCAGCATTTTTTCTGCCAAAAGAACCATTGCCAGGAACAATATCTCCAGAATCACCTTGATTTTGACACTGACAACAACTTGTACACCAACTATACCTACCAAAAGTGGTAAATATTTAATTTTCATTAGGTTTACCTTCAACTCTACCTAACAAGGTAGATATTAAAAATGGAAACAAATCCAACATGTACTCGCTTTGGTCATTAAAGTGTACGTCAGTGGGTATAGGTGCTCGTAAAACTCGTCAAGGATATCACGAATTAACTGAATCCCTTCTCGCATCAAGGGATTCTTTGTGCGAGTGTATGCGATTTATGCAAGACAATATGAATCGGTAATCATACCAGAAAAGACAAGTATCTGCACAATGTAATTAAAGTTCTTTTCATTTGCATCATATCCTGTTGGCAAACACTCGATGTTTGTTCCAAAAGTGGGTCACGCGCCTTCGTGAAGAACGTGTACAATCTTCCTGTGGTGTCATTCAAATCTAACTAAGCTGCTTTCACAAATATTTGGGTTATCATTTCTATGTAAATTCGGTTTCATCCTTTTTTTTCTGTGCTCTCTTCTTTCTTTGTTTCATCCCGCAGTGATATAGGCCAGGCGCAGTCTAATTGAATAACCTTGGCCTAGAAGGATACATAGCTCTGCCTTCGTTTTGCGCGTTTCAAAGTCCCCACCGATGACCGTCGGATCCTTGAACGGCGATACTAATGAAGGTGACAGCATGTGGAGGAGAAAGTTGAGTTAATCACACTGGAACGTGCTTCGCTTCATGTGTGGGCGCATGAATGTCTGTCAGAGGATATAGATTTGTTCCCTGATTGTGCGCTAAAAAAACTCGCAAAAAAAACCGATTCTGTAGGTCAGCATCAATCAAGTATTTGTTAGGTTTGCTGTATTTTTTTGCTTGCTTTAGCTTCCGTTGCTGCCCTAACTCAATCCCTGTTTGGATGTCCTCCGCTTCCTAAACGAACGATGCCAAAAATATTCCTCGTCAGTTATTGATGTTTGCTTATGGGGATGAGTTCCACTTCCACGACTTGATGGCTTTTTTATGAGATATTTGTTTAGAGGGAGGTATCTCTCTCATGTGGAAGTCGGACGTATGTATAAGTATCTATTCAGTCTGCTCTCCCCTGACGCATACGTAAAAGGGTGGGTATTCTCATCACGAACAGATGCCCAGCTCCGACCTCCTAACTTTGTGTTGAGTTGGTCTAGCTTCAGATTGACTACCTACGATGCGACCTTGACAATTTATTTTAAGTTTAAGTATCCGGGACTTACCTATTGTGGTTATGTAATGATTTGCGTTGTCCTAGTCACGCTGTTCTCTCGTCAAATGGTGGACAAGTTTGCATCTCTTTCTTAAAATAGAAATGTACGTTAAATAATAAATTTCCTCCCTACCTTTTCAGATGACGATAGCGATGGTGATCTTGTTACCGACTTTCTGAGTGCCAACGGCAGCGGCGGTGGTGGTGGAGGCATTTGCATGGGCGGAGCCAGCATGGCGGGTGCTCTAAACAATGGCAAAGCGAATACCAGTAATTCAAATTCCAACACCAACAGAGATGCTGTCACGCTGAATTCCAAACAGAATAATATCCAAAAACTCAATAATATCACACAATACCAGCCCCAGAGTCAGCCGCCCTCACAACCACCGCCACCGCCACCACCGACATTACATCCAGTAGTAACGGCAGCACCACCACCCCCACCGCCGCACACAATTCCGGCAATCAATACTCCACCGATAACGAACAATACTAACATGGTGCCAATAATCAGTGTCACCCCGCACAGTCCGGGCGCTAAGTACAACAGCATCCTGGGTAAGAGAACGACAGTGTCAGCTTTGCACGGCTCCTGTTTGCTGACACTTCAATGTCGCATTTTATTGAATTTTAGTTGGAATTTCTTTCGCTTTGATTTAACTTGTGGCTTTATTTTTTTCTTGCAGAGGATACATTGAATCAGTTGCAGAATATCCGCGAGAGCGTGGTGCAGATGAAGAATTCAACAGTTCACATGCAGGGATTCCCGAATAATTATTCCTTAGTGAATAGCGCTGTGGTGAGTAAAATGGGATTCAGACTCTGTGCGAGTGGCGCGCTTATGAATATTCATTTTGCATTTGGTTATAGCTGAGTTCATCTCGGTTGTTTTCGTCGTGTCCCTCGCTGCCGGACTTAACCGCTGCAACCGGAAATTGTAATATGTGGTCACCGCAACAGTATTTAATCAATTCGGACCGACGGAAGTCATGGACGGCAATTGAAGATCTCACTGAATGTACAAATAAGAGCTCACACAAGAGGTATGATTTTTGGGGGCTGAATTGTTTGTTTATGTTTTGTTCTGGGTTAGTTGTAGTTGTTTTTGGCTGGAGTTGTATTGGGTGGGGGCTTCTTTTGGTTGTAGGTAGGATTATTCGGGTGGATTCCGTGATTTAAACTGCATAGTTAAATGTTCCTTATCAGTAGTCGGTTGCATTTCGAGTTCAATTCATCACAGGGGATAAAGGAGTCTCATTTCGGCAGATTGTACCCAAGATCATTTTGGTCAGTTCACAGATTTCATCACCGTTTATGTAAGAGTTGAGACGAGAGTTGAATTGCAGTAATATTACTTAGCTTTGACACCCAGTGCGGTCCACCAGGTTGACTTTTCTGTCTTAAAAATGTATAAGACAGAAGAATACTCAGTATTACACGGACCATCGCTGGTCAGGATGTCCCAGAAACGACTTCAGTTAAGTTATTTGTTCACCTTTACTTTCTACCTTTATCTCAGTTTCAACACAATGACTTACAAACTTTAAATTGTGTAATTTTAATGTGAAAGGACTCAAAAACGTTTTCCGCGACATCATCTCATCAATATAAGTGATGAAAAAAGAGGAGGATAAACCAAGAGATTCTCTGCATTGCTTTATAAGTTTTGTCTAGATATTGGCATCTAAATAAGTAAACGAAAAGCTTATTTTATAACCATCACTTTCGCTTAAAATATGCTACATTACCAGGAAGACGTGATTCTAATTCGTTCGATGCGACTCACACTTTATTATTTTTATTTATTAAAAAAGTATGAGAAGAATTAGACCAATTCAGTTAAAAATAAGAGGTAACCATAGGATAGATTAATGAAAATTGTATGTACAACCAAAAGTAGTAAACAAACCAATTCGCACTATAATTTGACTTGTTGTTGTTCAAATATTAATTCATATTTATGGTTTATTTTAAAGCAGTGTGAGCCTCTCGAGCTTAGACAGTGAAGAGCAGGAATCCATACGTGTAGCTGAACGACATCGTTCGAGTCGAAATAGCACTGGCGGCATTTCAACGCATTCCCTCAATGAAGCTGAGTTAGCGGTAAGTAACAAAGCCTCTTGAACTCCAATTTCCCAGTAATTATTATGCGTACTTCAAAAGTTCAATATAGAGTCAATGAATATTTAAAGCAGTAAGCTAATCAGTAATTACAACGCATAACTTATAATTGGTGAAACCTCCTAAAAGCGAGTATGGAAATATCCCATTCAGCATCATACTTACTTCCGATCAATTACTCGACATAACTTGGTATGTCCTCTCGATCAAGCGATGTCTTTAGCAGTGCTTAATAGTTCCACTTAATATTCGGACTTGAGTTTAGATATTCTCATACTCGCTGGACTTTGCCCGGGTTCACTAATGTCTTCGTTTTCATTGTTAAGTTTGAACTTAAAATGGTTTATTCTGCCTTACAGCATTTATAAATGTTTTACTAATCCTGGGGTCGAATCGCCACTTCCGTGAACGAGCTATACGTTCACGGAATTATGTTGATTTTACATGTGAAACAAAAACAAATTCCGTCTCTAAATGCTCGTTCACGGACGACGCGATTCGACCCCAGATCTTTCCTACACCATTGGCATTGATACTTTTTTTTCTTGATCGTTTGTAGCGTGACTTTGAGCGCATCGCAGCCAAACGTAATCTAGCTCCTGCTTTAATCAGTCGAATACCATTGCAAAAGAGCATTTCAACGCCATCGATAGCTCCGCTGCGAATACCGAGTGCCAAAGAAGAAAACAATATTACAACGTAAGTTTTATGTGTCTGAATATAATTTTGTTCAATTCAAATTTAGCTTTCACTTATTTTGCATCTAATATTTATAAGCAATTTATTTTTAAAGATTATGCACTATTAATGCAAATGCTTAGCGCTAAAACAATAAAAAAGCTAAAAAAAAAGTATACAAATATTTTTTTACCTAAACTTATTTATTTTATTGTACGATCCGGTTATTGTAGATAATTTTAAATTATTTCTTAAAACAAGGTAAACACCGTTTGCTTTTGAGATTTGTACTAACGGGCTGTCAGATAGAAGTGGGGTAGCTAGCAAAATGACAAAATGACATACATTGGCCAAGTCGTGGCATAAAAATCAAACTTAAGGGGAATATTTCGCGAAGTCAAAACTGACAAACTCTCTATCGAGGTGGTTAATAACTGCTGTAAATTTAATTTTAAAGTATCGTATTTTTTCAAAGGAATAAACGCAATTGTCAAATCAGAGCTTGAGCCTTTATGAACCTTGCTTATGTGAAACGAGTGTAAACGCTTGATTGCTAGAGAAAATTTGCACTTCATTTAGAATTCTGCAGTAGTAACTTTTAAGCGGCATGATTAGCTTAAGCGTGGTGCTAATTATTTATGGTATTGCCCACCTAAAAGACAACAAAATCACGATGACAATATTTTCCCTACAAAGTTCGCTTGTGACCTAAAAAAAGTACCTAATATGAAGGCTAAAAATGGCAAACGCCTCTGGATTGTCGCTTGGTCTGTTCTTCAATAGCTGTTAAGGAAATTTCGGTTTTGCTTATGAATTCTTAGAAAATAAATGCTTTTGCCTGATGCTAGTTTTTTTTTATCTAAAATAAGCTTAAGCAACTTTTTTACTTTTGTATTTAAATGTATTATAATATTGTTAGAAATTAAAATTCAACACATACACCCGAATTCCGACCTGATTTGAAATCATATAAAGTTCGGTTTGCTCAATTCAATTGCATACTATTTATTCGATCCTTTGAAATAAGAAGACCTGCACAATTCGAAGACAGAAGTGAATTCTCCTAAAAGAGAACACAATTTTTGAGCAGACCGAAAACCCGCACAAATTCAAAACCAGTCGGAACTGATCAAATCAAATGAACATTCATACATAACAATGGATTTTGAAAAGAAAAAAACAAACATTTTCAAAAATAACTACTTTTAAATTGTTAATAGTTGACTAGAAAATGATATGTATCAAAATTGGCTTTAAATGAAAATACATTTCTTTGTTTTTATTTGTACATAGTATACATTTATTGATTTCCTTATTGTTTTTTGTCTTTTATTTTTATTTTTTGTTTCGTTTCTTTGCTCATTTTCTTCTCAATCGACTCAATCACAGATCAAGACATCTGTCTGATAGTGAAGACGACAATCAAGATGATCGCTCATTATTGTGTGTGCATGATAAAATGTAAGTACATTGTCTTATTTTATGTAAGAAAAAAATAAAATCAAATTAAATTTGCCCAACAATTTCGAGAAGTCGAACAACATTCGCACAGAAATTGAACTCAATGTCGATTTCTTTACGAATACGAATGGTACACCTCGAAATATGAATCCTTTTTATTTTTATTCTTTTGCAAAACACTGATATGCTTTCAATATGCGATTCAATCTATGTATGCACAGTGTCATTCGTGTCCTACTTTTTTTTTCGTAATATTTTCTTATAAAAAAACTAAAATACATCAAGAAAATAAATACCGATGAGAAATTGTATTAAGATCTGTGTGCGCGTTTCCAATTCCAGTGAAGTTTACGACCATCCAGAGAAGCGACGAAAACGAGGCTCCCTCTTCTTTCGCAAGAAAAAAGATAAAACAAAAACCAAAGGACAATCAACTACATGTGATGGTAAGTTCGCGACTTGTTTGAACGGGGAATTTACTTATTTTGTTCTCCCCCTAGCTTGCGGCACTGTAATAAACCTGTCAACCGTAAAAGATCATCAGTTCGAGTGCAAGGGGAAAAACTCGCAAAAGCAATCCTCCAAATCGAATTCAGGAAAGAAGAGTTCAGCAAACAGGTAATTTTCTTTCCACCCCATTCGCCAAACAAAACTATGTTATATTCTATTATAGTATACCAACATGTACTCGAAAAATAAATATACAACATAATATTAACAAGAAAAAAAAAGAAACATTATATAGACGCATTGTATCGTGTGAATGGATTTAACATTTTTTTTAATATATTTTGAAAATTACTAACAAAAAATATATATACATTATACATATATATCAACTAACCGAAAACGTTACATGGAATATATATTCAAACATATACAAATTATTTAAAAAATTCTTTAATGCATTCACTGCGAATAGCAATTGTTATAGTATTTTTTTTTTTTTTTGTTTAGTCTTAAGATTTAATATGTCATGCTTTTTGTAAGAATTTATATTTGAAAAGCGTGTGAGATACAAATATTCATATATTTTATTCCCAGCTAGCGAATGCACATGATAATGTTGCTTTAATTATACCCGAGATTTTGTTTTTGGTTTTTGGCTCTTTGTGGTATAAGTTTTTGCTTTTATTTTTCTTATTTGTTATAATTATTTTCAAAAAAATGGTGGTGGAACACTTGCCATAGAGAAGCTCCATTTCCCTACAGAAACAAAAATGCAGTTTATTTTTTAAGAAACCCATTCAGACAAAAGTGGTTCAAGTAAGTTTTTCAATTGAAAAAGTATCAATTCTTAAAATTAACTAAACTTCATACACTACATTTCTCTAGTCTTTTTACCATACAGATAATACAATGTGGCATACACGTGTCTTCGTTTTAAGGTTAAGAGAATCAGCTTCTTAATAAATATTAAACTGGTAAAAAAAACCACACAGCCGGTAGGATTCGAACCTACGCTCCCATAGGGAATCTGAATATATTCGATCAATGGATCTCAGACGCCTTAACCACTCGGCCACGGCTGCCTACTTTCTAAACTAACATTTATCGTAATTGTAGCTTGCTGGCTCTCAGCGACTGCTCTAAACTTATCAATATCAATATGAGCCACGACTGCTAAGTAATGAGCCGTTCATTATTCCAGCAATAGAATATTTAGAAATAATATATTAGTAAACTCTCTTATTGTCAAAACAATGTTTTGCTTCGATTTTATCAATTCACACTTGAAATGAAATAAGGATCTACCTACGACAACATTGATTTTAAATACATCAGAGCAAGAAGTTAACTCCTGTGTAGGCTTACTAAATTTTGGTACACTTTATTTAAAAAAGGAAAGGTAAGTCCTTTTATATTAGGAGTAGGGCAAGGAGAATAGATAATCTTTTTCTTTGTGGTATAAGTTTTTGCTTTTATTTTTCTTATTTGTTATAATTATTTTCAAAAAAATGGTGGTGGAACACTTGCCATAGAGAAGCTCCATTTCCCTACAGAAACAAAAATGCAGTTTTTTTTTTAAGAAACCCATTCAGACAAAAGTGGTTCAAGTAAGTTTTTCAATTGAAAAAGTATCAATTCTTAAAATTAACTAAACTTCATACACTACATTTCTCTAGTCTTTTTCCATACAGATAATACAATGTGGCAAACACGTGTATTCGTTTTAAGGTTAAGAGAATCAGCTTCTTAATAAATATTAAACTGGTAAAAAAAACCACACAGCCGGTAGGATTCGAACCTACGCTCCCATAGGGAATCTGAATATATTCGATCAATGGATCTCAGACGCCTTAACCACTCGGCCACGGCTGCCTACTTTCTAAACTAACATTTATCGTAATTGTAGCTTGCTGGCTCTCAGCGAGTGCTCTAAACTTATCAGTTATCAATATCAATATGAGCCACGACTGTTAAGTAATGAGCCGTTTATTATTCCAGCAATAGAATATTTAGAAAAAATATATTAGTAAACTCTCTTATTACCGAACCTACCCTTATTGTCAAAACAATGTTTTGCTTCGATGTTATCAATTCGCACTTGAAATGAAATAAGGATCTACCTACGACAACATTGATTTTAAATACATCAGAGCAAGAAGTTAACTCCTGTGTAGGCTTACTAAATTTTGGTACACTTTATTTAAAAAAAGGAAAGGTAAGCCCTTTTATATTAGGAGTAGGACAAGGAGAATAGATAATCTTTTTCTATGAAAATCGACTACCAACTATCATTTTCTAAAGCGAAGTCCGCCTTAAGCTTGTCATTTTTCGTGGCAAATTTTGAAACATGACGTTCTTGTCCTAAATATGTCACTACGTTTGGTCGCCTGTCACTCTGGCTGTCGCAGCGTACTCCCACGAGAGACATACGTGTGACAATAGAGAGAGCGAAGTTTTGTGGTGTCAGCATGTCAAAATTGTCCACAAAAATAACAAGTGTGATTTTAGCTTTAAATTTGAAACTTGGTAAATTTCACCAGATATCCACCTTAAGGCAATCCGCGGTACTAATAATCATTTTTAGTGTCCAGGCTAACTTTTTCGAGATTACAATGGCGAAAATTTCCATCCAAAATTGCATATTGTGACCTAGGAAATATTTAGTGTGAAGGTTAAAAATGATTATTGGTAAGGCCCAATATGTATCGGATTATAAATTAAAATAATATATCGTAAACCGTGACCATAAGAAGATTAGTTTCCCATTTTAGACATTAAAAGCGAACCATATTTCGTCAATTTTTGATACAAGCCACCATAATCCAATTAAGCCTTTAGAAATTTAGTCCTACGAGCAACCATTTTAAGTCTCGACAGTAAAAATACAAAAGTTCACAATTGCAAAAATGCCTAGTAAGAACATAATTGATTTTGCGATCCTTAAATTAAAAGTCGAAGCTTAAAGTGATAAACGTCCTCATTGCTTACGTAAAAAGAAACCAAACCACCACCAAACGGATCAATTATAGTTTCGTTTCGTGATTTGATTAACACTTTTATTTTACACTTTGTTTATGTCTATGAACAAAGTTGAAAGAGTTTTATTTTTTTTATGAATAATGCACGAAAACCGGATTGAACTTAATTTTTATTTTAAACAACAAAGCGAAATATTCGATTTATGCTTCTTTTGAAAATTTCAATAAAAGAACACGTGAACATTTTTCTTAATACAAAATCCCAATAAAGGACTCGCTTTGGCTGGCAATAATAACAATACCATTTATAGAATTGCTTGAAACTTTGTTATATGAACCAACGAAAAGAACAGTTCATGCATTTTTATAATAACTTTGCACTTTAATAAGCAAGTGTAGTTGTTTCTTTATTTTTACTTTATTTATTCAAACATCGTTCATGCTTTGTAAATAAAACATTTTATTTTCATTTACTAACAAATCAAGTTTTAGTCAAAAAAAAAAAAGTGTAGTGGGCACATGCGAGAAGTATTGACTTAAATATTACATACATATCATATAATATCATAACATCAAATATAAATAATTATCTATTGGATAGAAATATGCACTTAGCTAGTTTAGCCAAATGCTAGAATATTTATTTAAATAAAATATGGTATATTGGTCCACGGATATAACGCAACAGCATATACGAGGTAACTATATAGTAATACACATATAAAATATGCATTCAATTATCATAATTATATCAATAATAAATATTCAGAAATAAGAATTCATAAATGCCCATTTGTTTAAACTTATATTGTTTCTATATTTATTTAAATATACATATATGTTTTGATTTATGTACATATATACATACATATAATAGGGGTATACGAAATAAACCAGTTTATTCTACATTCGTCGTATTAATATTAACACCTACGTATTTGCATCACAGATAGTCACGACGGATTTTTATTTTCTAACTGACATAAGCTAACTAATTTAGTTGTACAAATTTTATAGGTAATACGGGAATAATTGAATATCTATTTATTTAAGTTATCCTTTCAAAAAGAATCATATTTCATATATTTCTTATTTGAAATTTTGAAGTAGGTATTTGCATGTGCATTTTCTACAAGTTATTGTAATAGAGGAATAAAAATATTTAGCACGTTTGTCGTCAACAGTTTTATGCAGGTGTGCTGCAAATGACAATGAAATACGCCGCTTGCCGTACAACTGTTGAGCTTGAACATTTGTTCGGTAGAAATCAATAATGAATGATGTCGTTTTCGATTGGGATAGAAAGAACACTCTTTTCGGAGTTAGAAAAATTTTGCAACTCACCTACTAACACCAAAACATTCGACATTTGTCAAACTTCGAAGTTTTGTGTATTATTTACGTTTTTAGAAGACGAGTCTGTGAAAAAACTTGTATTTGGTCGCTGCAATCGATATCAACATTAATGAAGTGTTTTCATTTCATATTCCTTTGGGCTCGAAAAATCTAGAATCTGAGCGCAAAATTTGAAAATCTCTGTACAAAGCGACATACGCTTCTGATTTCAGCCCTTCGTATACGCCAAATTGAAGGTCGTCCACACGAATTCACGGTTGACTAATCTGTTCCAGATTTTGTTTAAATTTTCCAAACTTGTACAGCTAGGTGCATTTGATCGGTCATTTTGAATATTGACGTAACGTAATTGCTAAATTGACGAAAATAATTCTCCGTGAAATAATACCCCAGGAAATAAAGCCCCCAAAGTAAAAATTAAAAATTCCCAACGCAGCCAGCGTCTTTCAAGCAAAAGTACTTGCAATCAAGGAGGCGTGTAGACTGCTCCATAACATCGTGAGACCCAAAAAAAAAAAATAGGCATCTTCGTCGACAGTCAGGCCGCGATTAAGTCTGTTGGTTCAACTAAGTCAACGTCCAAGCTTATTGTGGAATGCAGGGAGACACTGACCAGGGCTTGTCATCGGTTTGAAAACACTCTCGTCTGGGTTCCCGGCCATAGGAACATTGAGGGGAATGAGAAGGCCGATGAACTTGCCAGAGGTGGCTATGCTCTGTGCGTGTCTCATGCGGAGGAAGTCTTCCCTTCGCTGGGATATGTAAAGAGAGAAATCCTCCTGCATTTCACCTCAAGGGCTGAGACTAGTTGCATGAACCTGAGGAACTGTGTCATTTAAAGGAAGATCTGGCCAACCTACGATGATGCCAGAACAAACAACCTCTTAGACAGATCGCGTGTAGATGTCGCCAGACTAACGGCATTAGTGCGGGCTATTGGCCTTTGGGAACTCACGCAGCCAAGGTTGGCATCCCGCATAACACCCAATGCCGTAGCTGCGCTGCCACAAACAAGAGTGGAACAGTGTTCCTAGCCAAAACCAGACGCTGTACACTAGGTCATCCCTTTTATGATGACCTTTCGGCATCCATTTTAACAAGATTATCAAATTTCTCAACTCCACAGGCTGGTTTTGAGCTCCCTTAACATCCTTCATCCCCCTTTATTTCAGGTTCCGTTATTTGTGTTCCTTAAACGGCGCTTAATGCGCCATCTGTGTTTTTCTCTCGTTAACGGGAATATAGCCACTTAAACCAACCAAAATTAAATAAGGTCCCGATTTTGGGATACATTTTCAAAATTAAATAATGTCCCAAAAAAAAATCATAACAAATTGCAAAGGATGTCAGAAACTCTTCCACATCGACGAGACAATTAAAATTCTGTATTTCAAAAACTTTATTTACTAACTAGTCCAAAGACGAGATTTGAATTGGTGCACTTTTGCATTGCTGACGAATGCATGCTCCGACAGTTACTTTCCAAACATTTGCTGTCTAACTCAATTTTGACATCGACATCACTGTTTTTCAATTTCTTTCACCAGGAGCACCGTTTACCTAACCCAAAACAGTAAAATATTTGTTAGTATCTATTGTGTGTTCGTTTCCAAAATCAGACTTCAAGGAATATTTTGTTTTCTGTTCGCTCCGTCACCAATCAGTTTTATGTTCAATGATACAAAATAAATTCTCAAGCATTTAAGGACATTTTCTCGCCCACTACGCTTTTCCCCAAAAAAAAAAAACATGTATATAAAAAAAACAATATCAAGTTTGTATGAAGTAGATTTGGATTTATCTTTCGGTTTTTTGTTTTGTTACACTTTTGTGTTTTTGTCTACTTTTTCATTTTTGTCAAAATTGTCACAAAATTATTATGTATTTACAAATTGAAATAAAACAAGAAAACAACCACAACAAAAAAAAAAACAAAAAATACGCTTTTGAAATACAAAACAAAAAACGAATTCAATTAATTTTTTTGTTGATATATTGCATTTTTCAAAGCGGCAAGAAAATGACCGGATGCTACTCTCCTTGGAGATTGGTTGCTAACAAATTAGGCGTGACTTCACATCACGCTAGGTAACATAAAAACAAATAACCCCACCAGAGAAACATCAGAAAAAAACTAAAAAAAAAATTCATTAAAACAAATTGTCTAAACAAGAAAATTAAGTTTTTATATCATTATAATCAAGATGAGAGTTTTGCTTAAAAAAACAATTGTTAATTATTTTTTTCTGTTTTACTTTCGTTCAATTGTCTCTAATAAAACACAGAATATAATTTTCCTATATAAATTCTCTAGTTAAACTAAACTAGAACAATCACCATTAAAAAAATAAATTTTGCCTTTTTGTTCTGAGTTGTGCCATATTATCCTATGTTCTATAAAGTATTTTTTATTCTTTACAAGGGAAACAAACAAATAGCAAAAACAATTTTGTTCTTCACACTTCTTTTCCTCTTCAGCTTCGATTGGTTTCTTACAAACAAAACTTTGTTCTCTCTGTCTATCTCTCTGTTTTAATTTGAACACAATTTGAAAATTATAGTTTAACCTCAGCGAGGAAAACAGCTCTGTCTCTGAGTTTATTAATGTTTAAACGATGATTTTTGACAAGTTCGCTATATTATTTATTGTAATGTTTCAATTTTGCCATTCTTTTAACAAATTAGTGCGTTAGATGTTCTATAGATGTACCCATCTATATTAAACAAGTTAAATTTTTATCGAAGAGTCTTGTTTTTGATGTAACAATTATTGATGTAAACTGAACGAAGGCATACAAACATCTACCTTTGGTCAAATGTCTTCAAATTATTCTTCAGAAGCAGGTCGTTACAGCTAAACTTGTAAATGTTTTCGAAAATGTCCATTCGAAGTGTCAAATTACATCAGTTAAAATGATTGCTGTAGGTGTAGGGCATCGATTCAGATGACGCACTCGAGTGTCATAATATAGCGTTAATTGGCAGAACTTCGAAGTTATATCTGTCATATAGTGGCGTTTTGTTGAAACTCATTTTTCGATGACAGCATATACTTGATGAGTTGTCCTTGTTAACAACCAGCCACCTCCGTTTGAATACCTGCAATCGTGCAAATGTCAATATTATTAGACTATTGTGACTTACAGTACAATCCAGAAATATGAGTATAAAAAACTACTAAAGTTCCTATTAATTTTAAGTATATTTTATTACATAATTTTATAATGAATGAGTTCACCTCAAGTGTGTAATAGATCACAATATCGCATAAAGAAATATTAACATCAGCAGCGCTAAAGACTGTACGAAAAAAGGAAAAACAGGGAACGTTGTTCTCGAAGTAGGTAAACAAAGTAACTATTATCTGGGTCCGCTCCCATGTCAAAAAAAATAACATCTTAAAACGGCACACACACTCATTAAATAAATAAATTTCTGTCACTATTGTGACCTATAGCGAATTGAAAACATACGCGGGCTAATCAAAATCAAGCGACGATCATACATTTATTGTTACATCAAAGAAAAAATATAACTCTTTTTAAAGTAGTTGCTTACTTGTATATTATATTTAAAAGTTTGTTCAATTATACTTGAATCCCGTTATAATCAAATACATATTTCCTATACCATGCTTCTACTGACAAAATTTGGCCAAAGTGGTTTGACCATCACTTTAAATTTAATACATTGATTAAATGAAAAGAGACTTTTATTTGGCAGCTCTTACAAAATTGACAGCTGTCAAACTTTTACTGATACTTAGTAGTTTAATTGCATACAAAATCCTGAGACTTTTGGGATGATGTGAGCAATTTCGTGTTCTATTTCTATTTTCCGCCAAATGACATCTATCTATTCATGATCACCATAACAGACACGTTTGTTCATAATAGATCTAGATCTGCTATATTTTGCTAAATCGTATTGGCAGAAACATGGTATTAATTAAACTTCAAAACACTGGGCGTTTTTGGAAACGTCAATAAATTGTATATGGTTGTCAAATTAACGTTTTAGTAAAACACATTTTGCTTCTGTTTTCTATACCTTAACGTGTTGCAAGATCAAGTAAATGTAAAGACTCTGACGAAAAAACCTTCTCTCTATCTGAACTCTTCCTGCGCTCATATTTTTGTGTAGATTCTTGAGGTTTTATGAAAGTAATTTTATTGTTATATACATTATTTTTAATGCCACTATAACACTTCGTACATTCATTTACACTTCGTCCTATTCTGTTATACTCTTATACACTCCGCATCATACTCTCATACACACCGATCTACACTTGTACACGCTGTCGACAAAACACACTTGCAAGTCTTTTTCAAGACAACACACTCAACTTCTGTAAATTGAGCAATGTGAAGTCTGTCTTAATTTTGGCTTAAAAACAGTAAAAATATTCAAAATTTGAAGTTACTATTGGTAGTGTTATTGTATTTTTTTAAATTTTATTTCATATTTTATTGAAGCAACCAAAATTCAATTTTGTTTTGTTCTTAATTTAATATTGAACGGCCTTTGAGTACGAATATTTATTTTGTTCGCAAAATTCAATTATTTTCCTCGTGACACTGTCATATTCTATAAAAAAAAATTGATATTATCTTCGAATTATGGTTTAAACTTTGTTCCACATTGTTGAGCCCTATTACCTCTTACTCTCTGTTATTCACTCACTCTGTCTATGGTAAAAGGAACTATTCTAAACTATTGTTGAAAGTTCATTTTAATGGTGCATTTTATTGAATTAAATTGTTTTCGTTTATTAGTTTATTTGAATTATTTTTTATTTCCCATTGTATTATATAGAATGAAATGCATGTAAACAATGTTTGTTAATTAATTTAAAAATATATAAGTGTGCACTTTGTCGTATGTGAGTTTTTGTTAATGTTAAATACTCGTACCGTAAGTCTCAGTAGCTCTACTTGTTGAATAAACAAAAAGGTATAATTGTGCTTTCCTTTAAATCTTACATGAATTTAAATTTTACTTTAAATCTTACATCAATTTAAACAACAAAAAAAACTTGCACACATTCGTAAGCCAGTTTGACATCAAATTTGACGGGGCAAAAAATTGGGTAACATACTTCTTTATGACACACTAAAATAAGGATTCGTGACTGAATTTTTGATTTTTACTGTGGAAAAATTTCCAGCCGTACATATCCTGCCGGCTACGCTAAATTTATCTTGGATTACAGAAGCACAATTTGAGCTGTCATTGAATTATCATACAGCTCTAATGAATGGCTGACAATGAAATTCCATGAAAAGTGGACAAGCCGAATTGAAAAACAAAACGTCACTTCATCAATAACACTTCACTTTATCACTGACATTGGTTGACAGCTCGTTGATGAAGTTGACAATGAAAATACACAACGTCAATACGCGCTTGCTATAAAGTGTTGTTGCTTTGTAAACTCGATTTAAAATGGCAAAACAAACCGTTGTTGTAATAGGTTGCCCAGCGTCACTGTTTCTGACATTTTCACATGAAACCCAAGTGTCATGTTGCACGTTAATCTGTTCTTGTTATTTTTCCAATAAAGTTGGTAAAATGTAAGAATTTTAAGAGAGACAGTTTTTCTCTGTGACAATACGAATTTCTAGAAAGTGTTGGAGCAAACAGTATTTAAGAAATATTTTGGTTTCTTATGAGGATATTGTGGATGCAATTTTACATAATTGGTAATATTTTCGAAGGCAATCACTTCCACTTTACTTGTGTAGGGTTTTTTTTTTTTATATTACATTTAGCACATTTTGCGTTTTGCGAAATTGAAAAGGTATGCATATTGGTTGTAATGTTATGTAAATTGTTTAAAGAACGAAATTGGTTTACAACATTAAATGGAATTGGATTAAAAACAGGGATGTAAACAACCAAAAAAAAAGCCTTTTAAATGAATAATCAAATTTGAATTGTCCCTTGAAACGAGACGAAAACAAATATAGTCAGTGCTATAAGACCTATACGGCATATTGAAAAGCAGACACCAGAAGCAACCTATTCCATACAGTAGAGGCCACTTATACCGAACTCGAAGGGGCCAAACAAATGCGATTGTTACCCAAGTTAGGTTACTTGAATTCAAACATAAAACAAACAATTTTATTTCGATTTCGATGTAAAATTTAAAAGAATTAGTAGAAACTACTTAACTTACTTATGTCCTATATCCCCTTGTGGGTCCTAGGGCATCGGTTTCTGGCAATGTGCCTCAGCTCTCCCCAACTCTTTCCCAGTTGCAGCAGTAACTTAGCTTTAGTCTAATTGACTTACCTCCCGTATTTCCAGCCGTTTAAAATCAAACATCAGACTTGGCTTGGAGTGTCTTAAATAATAAATATAAGTTATTCCTTCTTTCAAACTGGCTTACAATAACCTGACATTTTTTTCCACAATTCACCCCTTCTCATGTCACACTATTAGCTTCAGTCTTGGACTAAACGTATATTTTATTTGCCTCTTTTCTACTTTTGTTTCATTTACGAAAACAGAATTCCTTTGCAAAATGCTTTTGTTATAAAAAAAAAACATCTGTTTATATCGCAATGTTATGTTATGTTTTGTTTACTATTATTATTACTTAATTCGTTTCGTTATGGCAGTGTTTATTTCCATTATACACATTATTTTTGTTTTTACGCTTGCATTTTCTAATTTAGCCATACTTCGCATCATGACGATGGCCGGGATTACTATGATGGACATTCGCAAAACGAACATTCAAAGTAAGTATCGCAAAAATGCTAATACTCAAATCCAGATCTATACATATGACAGTAACTGCTTTATTTTCTTAAATCTGTTTCGCTTTCTTATTCCTATAATTATTATATCAACTCTGATCGAATTTTATTTGTGTTTTTATTTTTTTGTTTTGTTTATTCTCGACTTGATTGCTGTTTTTTGAAGTCATTGTATGTGTTGAAACAGGATAACTTTTCAATTTTATTTTTCATTCCACTATAATAAACGAATATGCCACCACCAGCATCTTCTGTATATATATATAATATTCAGATACACTCTGACACGAAGAAAACTCTATATAAATCAACTGACTACTGAATAAATAAACTTATAGAGTGTTTATAACAATAAGTGTTTTTTTTTTTATTATTTTTCTTTTTTCTTTATTGCAGTTATTCAGATGAGACGCCTTTAATTCGAGTGGAATTCCTGAACGAACCGCCAATTGGGCCGCATGACTTGGGCGCAGATCCGGCATTGGGTATCGCACTCGATGAGCACGACTCATGGAGTCCAAGTGTGCCGAAAGAGGTCGTTAAATCGCTTAAGGATAAACAGGTAAGGGCATGAATTATTTGTAAATCCATTTACTATATATGTACATTTCAATTGGTGCAGGTTAAACGTCAGGAACATATTTATGAGTTCATTATGACGGAGAAACATCACTGCCAGACCCTTCTAGTCATGCAGAAAGTTTTTGTCGAAAGTCTGGAGAGGCATTTCGCTGGATTGCATATTAATCGTATGTTCCCTCGGCTTGCTGAGTTGACTGAATTGCACACGTGGTGAGTGTAACATGTCACAGAAGTGACAAAAAGTCTTTCCAACTGATTTTGTTATTTTTTTCCTGCAGCTTTCTGAAAAAAATTCGTCAAAAACAAAGAGAGAATTACATAGTGGATAGCATTGCAGACATCCTTGTGGATTTCTTCTCATCGACAAATGCACAGAGGCTTAAAGTTGCTTATGGTGAGTATGCACTTTAGAAATAAATAATAACAGAAAATGTTCCACATACGACACAGTGTACTGGTTTCGAAAAATAATTTGTCGAAAGGAGGATTTTAAATTTGATCAGCCAAATCAATAAACACACGTTCCTCTATTAGTTGATGGCCAGCTGGAATATTTATTGGAAGAGCTGGAGGCGTTGAATCAGCATGTTGAGCACTCTGAAACCTTTTTGCAAATATGCTGCTCGATACCGGGCCACCAACAGAAACGACCGAAAATATGTTTCACTACATAATCAATCGCATGCTTAGCGTTTTGCTGTGGCTTCGAAGTAAAAAAAACTCACTCCACGCCTCTTCTGACTACCGGCCGCCACGTGACTTTAATTAGTACAACACAACCAAGTCGATAAGCGCATAATTGCACATTGTGAACTATTCCCTCTCATTCACACATGACATCATCGACAAACAATAGAGAAATCACCATCGTCGATGGTTTGGTTACATCGCATCAAAAGTGACCCACTTGCACACTCGCAAGGTAATTAAACCCACGCGACCTTTCTTTCAATTTGAACTGAGTGCGCCCCTCCGAATTGCTGGCACCTCGTTCATTATCGCATAGATGCGGCGCGCGGCTCACACTTAACAATTGTGCATACACCAGCGAAAGCATATATTGTTAACCCTATGTAATTCGATGAGCTATTCGCGTATATGCACCGCGTGCATACACTGCATAAACGGTTTCCTCTCTAAAGCAATTAATTATTGTCATACGACTAACACCTCCTTCTTCTTTTTCAGGTGAATTCTGCTCAAATCATCGTTCTGCGCTCGATAAATTCAAATTTTGCATGACAAGCGATCAAACATTTGCCGAATGGTATAAGCATTGCCTGTCCAATCCGCTGCTGAAGAAGAAAGGCATTCCCGAGTGTATACTGTTTGTGACGCAGGTGAGTTTAAATAGCCAACAACAATAACACAAACACATTAACTCTTTGATTTTGTTTATTGCAGCGTCTTACAAAATATCCCCTACTCATCGATCCGTTGCTGAAGAGTTCGCGTGAGGATCGTGTCGAACAGGAGAAACTACAGAGAGCCATGAATTTGGTTAAGAGTATGCTGGTGGATGTTGACGCCTGTGTAGCGGAGAAGGAGAAACAGGATCGTCAGTTGGAGATCTTTCGTCGCATCGATGTCAAGTCGTATGCGATGTACAAGAACAAACAGTTTAGGAAGTCGGAGATTTGTGTTGGCCCCCAAAGGCGATTGAAGTGAGCTTGTGATTTGTTTTTATGGTGCAATTGGAATTTAAATTTTTGTTTTGTTCGCAGATTCGAAGGATACGCTATGTTGATGCAGGGACGATCGAAAATGCAAGTTGTACTGGTTGTGGTGCTCTCCGATTGTTTATTCTTCCTACAGGAGAGTTCACACAATAAATACACATTCTTCACCCCAGAAAACAAGGTGAGTTATTTATTTTTGTTAACATTTTGAAACATTGCAACTCATCCGGTGCGCTTTGCTTCCAGGCTGGAGTTGTGTCGCTACAGAAGCTGCTGATACGCGAGAAGGCCGGAACTGAATCCCGTGGTATTTATATTATTTCCTCGAATCCTGCGTTCCCCGAGATGTACGAACTCAAAGTACAACAGCCAAAGGATAAGAACGCCTGGATTCAAGCTATTAGGTAAGTTCAATGGGATAGTCTTCATGCTTGCACTAGATTTGTTTGTAATGCGACTGTTTTTATTGTAATTTGCTTTTCTCTTACAGAGCCGCTGTACTCGAGTGTCCTTCGGATGATATTGAAACCGATGATCTTACCGCCGAAGAGAAGCAAAAACTAATTGACGCCAAGCAGGCCAATATGAGAGAATTGATTGGTAAGTTCGGATGGTTTAGTTTGTGTGTTATCTCTGTAAAACTGTAGCGCAATATATTTGAGCTTCCATAAATATTGTCTTCTAGAGGTTTGATCATAATTCTTTTGATTTTCTCCATTATCATTTGCTTTTACTATGTTTCTCACAATGTATTTCCATCTCCATCTTTAAAATCAACTAACCACATCCAAAAATAACAATGCTTTTGTATATTCTTTGTATTGCTTAAAATCATGCTATAGCTATGGGAAATAGCGAGCTTGAAGGTAAGATTTTGTAGAAAACAAAAAACCAAGTGCTAAATAATCAATATCACATTTGTACATGAATTTTACGCGAACAAGATTTGTATATAATGTTGTATGGTGTTATGAAAGACACACTGTACTGCCAGCTCAAAGATGTTTCAAAAGTGTCAGTCATTTGTTTGACCTAAGTGTTAAAAATTATTGCTTTCTTCCTTGTGATGAAAAGGGTCTTCGAGTGTTATTTCACTGTTTTTCTTCGAATTTTCACATAAATGATTCATACGATAACTCTTTTGGGTAGATGTTATTTATTTAATTAACACACACTTTCCCGGTTGCAGCGATATTAGTACAGAACCCGGGAGGTCTCGGCCAGTACAACCTGCACTCCATAATCACATCACTTCACTAATTTCCGAGGAAATTAAAACTCTAGAACGTGTCCTAGACATCCACATGCGAAGCTTTCTAGTAGAATCATCGCTATCTAAATCACAGCACGCCTATCTCAAGGGGAGATCTACGGAAACGGCTCTACACGAGGTAGTGCGGACAATCGAAAGATCCTTATACTATAAAGAATACACCCTAGCTTCCTTTCTAGACATAGAGGGAGCTTTTAACAACGTACATACTGAAGCAATTCAAGAATCTCTGATTGAGATGGGCATAGAGGAATTTATTAGTCAATGGATAGTCTCTATGCTCAGAACAAGAACCCTTCAGGCAACACTAGGCAACAGCCACTTTGCCCACAGAGGAACGCCACAGGGCGGTGTCATTTCGCAAAACTTGACAGGGAACGAGTGAAAGTTGTCGTGTATGCGGATGACGTGGCGATACTAGTGTCAGGGAAGTTTCCCTCCGTGATTAGCGAAATCATGGAGGCCGCTCTAGAAAAGGTAAAAACCTGGGCTGCAAGCTGCGGCCTCGGCGTCAACCCGGGCAAAACGGAACTGATGCTGTTCACCACCAAAACCAAAATACCCGATTTTACCCTCGCCCGTCTAAATGGTCAACCACTCACACTATCCTCCAGCGCTAAGTATCTGGGCATCATGCTTGATACAAAACTTAACTGGAAACAAAACATCGAACACAGGGTAAAGAAAGCGCGTATTGCCTTCTACGCCTGCAGTAAAACATTTGGAAAGAAGTGGGGACTTCAACCAAAGATGACCTTATGGATGAACACTGCCGTAGTGCGTCCAATTCTGACATACGGCTCACTCGTATGGTGGCCTGCGCTGAGTAAAGGCTACAACCTTACAAAGCTTAGAAGACTGCAAAGAACAGCCAGTATAGGCACCACGGGTGCAATGAGGTCGGCACCAATGGATGCCCTTACTGTGCTCCTGCATCTTCTACCTCTCGAGCTACACACCAAAGATACTGCACTATGCAGTGCCATAAGACTCAGGGAGTCTGGGTACTGGAGTGCAAGGCCGTATGGCCACAGCAACATTCTGGACTCGTTACCAAACGGTATGGCCACGTCTCCAACCGATTATATCACACCACAACTCAATTTCAAAAAAGGCTTCCAGATAAGCTTCCCTTCCAGAGCTCAGTGGAAGAGGAACGAAGTAGTGCAGGGCTTTGACACGGTCATATACACTGACGGATCTAAGATGAACTGTGGTGTGGGGGCCGGGGTCTACTCATAATCACCGGATTTTGCCAGCGTTTTCCAGGCTGAATTACTGCCTATCCGAGAAGCCTGCGCGCTTTTAGGGCATGACACAACGCACAAACAAAACATTGCTATCCTTATTGATAGCCAAGCCGCCATCAAAGCCATCAATTCGGCTACCATATCCTCCAAGCTGGTGCAGGAGTGCCGGAACGAGCTTGCCCGCCTGGACGAACGTTTCAGTGTCACACTTCTCTGGGTACCGGGGCATAGTGACATAATAGGCAACGAGCGCGCAGATGAGCTTGCCAGGCGTCTCACACGCGGCAAGGGTCCATGTTCCACTAGGAATGGTAAAGGGACAAATTCATTCATATTTTCATCAGAAAGCCAATCTCCAATGAAGGGGTTTGACCAACTGTGTCATATCAAGAAAGATATGGCCCACATACGACCAAAATAGAATAAGAAACCTGCTAAATAGAACCCGCCCAGATATTGTCAGAGTCACGGCAATAATCACGGGGCATTGGCCAATTGGCGACCATGCGGCCAAACTTGGGATCCCACACAACCCCCATTGCCGCAGCTGCTGAAATACAAACGAGAAAGAAACTCTCTGCCATTTCCTCTGCAAATGTCCGGCACTAGCAAGAGCCAGATTGCGGACACTGAACCAACCTTTTTTTGACGACCTTAGCGACTTTTCGGGTAAAGGGATATTAGATATAATCCGTTTCCTCAACTCCACAGGTTGGATATAAGTATATAATGCATTACACCCCTTTATAACCAACACGAACTAGGTCACACGAGTCGTGGTAACAAAAAGGCACATCATAGTGCTACTTGGGTTCAAAGATGGACCGCCACTTCTACCTACCTACGTAGATGTTATTTAGATGACTGCAGGACATCACAAACGCTTTCTGTAACTCCAGTGTTGCATAATAGTTAGCAGGGCCGTCTGCTCATCTCATCTTAGTTCTTTTTGGAGTTTCTTAGTCAAAAAATATGGCATAAAAAAAAACGTTTGGCCATCTGTCAATGAAATGAGATTTAAATAAAAAGTCTATAAAACTTTATTAGTAGCGAAATAATTTAAAGAAAAAAATTATCTAAACAACAATTGTCCAACTGCCTCAAACAGAGCTCGTATCTCCGTTAAACGTCGACTTTGGGCTTCATAACATCTACATATGACGGTGGTGGTGTTTCCGGCCGAACCGATGGGGTTATTTCCGAATGCGTTGGTGTTTCTTCATACCGAGCAAAGGATGGACCCGTTCTATAGCCGCTCGGCGAGGCTAGATGAACCTGAGCTAGCCTCGAAGCAGATCGATCATCAACAGCCTGTGGATAGATGAGGGGCTCCGTATGTTGGACGTTTTCAGTGTCCCCAATGCGAGAACCACTAAAGTGCTGACTCAGACGATTGCCGAGCAAGTTACTCTGACTCAACCGTCGAATCATTCGACCCGCATTCTCATTTATCGTCCTATAGTACTGATGACGTGTGGGTCTTTCAAAAAATCTCGACACAAACGTCGCAAAGTCACTCTGATTGCCGCCGGGCGTTGATCCCCTGCGTACGGGACTCGATAGTGATCGATTTAATGGTGGAGGATTTGCTGAACGACGATTTGGTCGACGCTGTCTTAGCGGTGCTGGTGGAATTGGACGTCGGGCAGTTGCAGCATTGGCAGCTAGGGAGAGAATTGATTTGTTTTTCAGTGAAAAATAAGTTTAAACGTTTTCATCTTACCTCGGCGTTCTGCCCGCCGCTGTGAGATTTTCTTATGCGTTGCCCAACAACGCTTTATGCATATCCAACAAGTTACCATGCAGGTGGTGACGGCAATCCCCAATGAGATTCCCGTCAGGAACACGAAATGTAAGTCATTTAGTGTATACTGAGCGTGGCGATCGGCTTTTTGTTCGGTTAAGATCCTATTGTTGGCCAAGCAATTGCGATATAGTCTGCACACTTTGATGGGAGTCTGTTGATCGCAAGATAGTTCCTCTTCGCGCTCTAAGTCGACGGGCTTCTTTGGCCTCCATATGTCGTCGATTGAAGTGGATTCTTTGGGCGGAATTTCGCTTGCCGGTGCTTCCATCATTCGTTCGAACATGTGAGCGCCCATGCTGTGGACCTTTGCTCTTTCCAGCATCGCACACGCGCTTATTTTTGCCTCTATGCCACGATCCTTGAGGAATTGCAGTGTTGCCTCCATTGTTTTATCACAGATCCAACGATTTTCTTCTAAATTAACCGCCTCCAACTGGTGCAGAGTATTGAAAGGTGTCGAACTGAGAGTTATCATCAGATTGTTGGAAACGTCCACGTCACGAAGGGCGGGCATCTCTATAAACATCTTCGGATATATGTAGGTGATTTGGGCGTCTTGCAGACCCAAATATCGAATGGTTGTACTTCTTAGGAATGGTTTATTCTGAAGTGACATGAACTTGTTTCCCGACAAGTCGAGACGCGTTAGCTTGGTATTTGATTCGAAAATTCGCTCGTCGAAGTATTCCAAGCGATTGTATGACAAGTCGATGGACTTGACGTCTTTCAGAGGGCCGAATGCGTCCAGGTAGACTGTGTGGAGCGCATTGTGCGCTATAGTTAGGTTGACCACGTAGATGAGGCCCTGAAAAGAGAAGTGTGTTGCAAGTTTTTGTCTTCTTTTGTTTAGCAAATATTGTTATGAACTGTTCAATGTGTCCATTGCAGACAAGAATCGCGTGTCACAGTGTAGGATCGATTTATCAGTGGTAAAAGAGCCCTAATCACGTAACTTTTAAGACGACTGTCATCGAAACAGACCTCCAAACCTACCAACTAAGTGCAAAAGAAACGAGGGCTTAATTTAGTTCATTCTTGACAAATGTTTTGAAAACATTCGAAATTCAAAAACAAAAGCGGTCCGAACATGACTTATTTTGATCATCAACATTTCAAAAACGATATCGTCTAGGCGATCATCGTGATCTGACCCCTGGCTTAAGCCAAGACAAGAAATTGAATGGCGTGACTAATTTTCGTCCATAAAGTCTCCAGAGCTACGCGAACTTTGTTCGAACTTTCACTAATAATAACTCCTCGACATTCGGAAGAGTTTTTGTTTTTGTGCACGATATTAAAGGCCCGCAAAGACTTTTTACAATCTGTGGAATGGGCGTTGTTTATATTTAGAAACACTGAAAAATTCCTCCTCATAGGAAGCTTCTTCTATTTACAAACAAGCATTACTCGCCTTATCTGTTCAGCGGCAATAGAAGAACCTTTAACTCACCTCAAAGCAGGTATTATCCAAGATAGTGATGTCATTGTATGATATATCAAGCAACTCCACAGCAGATGGCACCTCTACATTTGGTGTTATCAGCCGCTGTCCACTAAACAAACATTATGAATCATAGTTCAGAATTGGAAAGATCAGCACGGCTTACCTGCAATCGGCGCGATTGAGGCTTTCAAACAAGTCACACGAACAATATGCGGGACACTGTCTTATTTCACTTCCCTTTGTTGTTTGTCCACATACTGTGATTATAACTGCGATGACTAACAATCGCAGTGATTTTATTTTGATTATCATTATTCCTCTGATTTGAAGCACCAAAATACGGAAAAGTCTTTCAGAATCATTTCCTTGCACCGGTAGTGTGTGTCTTCGGAAAATTACAAAGTTTAACTAAATTCGTTGACAACTCTTTGAGAAAGGTTGTTGGGGAACTCTGAAAAAGCTCGTTTTTCATGACTTATCGCTGTGAGACCTATCTTATCTTATCGGGAAGAGATAAGGCAACGCTATTGTGAACACCTTTCCAGTGCACTAAATTGACTCAACTGAGGGGAATCGCTGCCTGCGGTTCGCCTTAAGGAAATGCTTCATATGGAAATGCAATCTTATCTCACAGTCCGTGTGTCGCACTACAACTGAAGCGATCCTGACGCAACTATTCCAAGTGGTTCGCTGTTTTTCGATTTGTTTATATTTGCACAGCATGTTCGAGTACAATATGTAATGAAAATACGAACAATAGTTGACCCATTGCCATAAGGGAGCTCCTACGTAGATTGATGATTATTTTGATTTGTGTAGGAAATTGAGCGTGTTTTTGTTTTGTATGTTTGGGGCGCTCTATTTATAGGCGCATGTATTTGTTTAACCATCAAGCGATAGTGCTGGTAGATTGCCGTAAATTGGGGCAAGTGCATTAGATAATAAACCGTTTGGCAATTGGTTCCGAATATTTGAGTGACGTAATTATTACTGATTGTCATCTGGCGAGGCGCAGCTGGTTATATTTGGTTTTAAAAATTTATGTCACTTTCCCGAGAGCAGATTTGTAGAGATCAGCGTGGGAAAGAACTCCTTAACGTATAGACTTTGCATGGGGTTCTTTTTATCAGCAACTAGCTGATTCGGCAGAGTTTGTTAAGTAATGATCATTCATGAACGCTTCTTATTAACTTAACTTCTAACTGAGCAAACTGTTGACCCACTGAAATGCCCGCTTATATGTTCAATTCGAAATCGGTTTTTCCCCATCTCTGACATCATTCTAGTCACAAGTTCCGCTAACTAATGTTACACGCGTAAGTCACAGAATAGCTAAACACATTTGTACAGCACCTACCACTACCACATGCAGCTAAACCACACCCATTCTCTTGTACAGCTATTTTACCGATCAAATAATTTTTAATCGCTCGGATTTGCAGACAAAATGCGTCAAAAGGACATCGAACAGGCGCTCATACTGGAAGAGAAAATCCTCTTACAACTCAGCCTACTTAAAGAGAAAAGACCCGAATCAACAATTCCAAGTGCCGAGGCGTTCTTATCGAATTTTGGAACCTATAGAGACTTAATCAACGATGACTGTGATACCATAGAAATATGGAAAAGAGTATTAAATACTGTTCAGGTAATTCGTACGAAATTTTACATATGTGGAACAAATTGTACAAACTTGTTTGTTTGATATTTTTCTAGGAGATCTACCAACTGGCATCGACCCTGTATACAGCAGCAACTGGCCTATCTGTGTCACGCTCCACCAGTTCCGTGGGTGAGAAACAAAGCGACGCATACTCATCACCTACATTGCCTAAACGAGCCGAAACATTTGGTGGATTCGATGAGAAACGAAGCAAGGTAGGGTTTCTGAATTAAATCCCTTTTTCACACTGATCTATTTTTGTCGTTGTTTGTACTAGAACGCCTTCTCGTGCCGCGATGCCATCCTATCGACGTTACCCATGTCTCCCATACCTAGTCGCGACAATCATCTGAAAGAATCCTCATCGTCGATGGCATCAGAATACGATGCCAACTCAAACAGTCTCTCCGTACAACAGAGTGCGATTCTTCGCAATAATACCGAGAACATCTGCCTCAAGGATAATAACTATGCTGCCCTACAGGTGTCACATTATTTACAAACTCTACTCTGTATTGTGTCACAACAAATGACCACCATACAGAATCTGCAAATGCAATTGGCCTCGTTTCGGGACAATCCGAAAACTCAGTACAAGCATAACGACCAGCTGGAAGAGTTGCGCAATCTTCAAGACAAACTGCAAGAGGAGAAGACATCGTGGCTGAAGCAAAAGGAACAGCAGGAACGTGACCTAGAAGAACAACGAACTGCCCAAGAGGCGTTGCAAAAACAAATAAAAGCCGAGCAAGAGGACATCAAACAGCAGCGCGAGAAACTCTATCGGAAAATGGAGTTGCTCTCCAGTCAGGGATTGCTGTTGTCACCAAGTGTAAGTGCATGCGGATCTTTTTCCATATGCATATTAAATGAAAATGTATCTATTGCAGACCCCTCTACCGATTGGAAATATAGTGCCGAATACGGATGAGAATCACCCGCCGCACAGCAGTGGCGATGAACATCACTCGGTCGATGGCACAGTGGATCGGCGAAAAGACAAATGGCGATCAGCTTCAAGTGAGTGCATACAGACAGTTTCATTCATCGCGCAGCCATCCTAAATGCTAGATCATACCACCCATCCTTAGATTTAAGAAAATCCCTCTTTCGCCGATCATCGTTGAAGGCTAAGAAACCCAAGTCTATGAATATCGATGAAGAAACGAATGCCTCCCCCTCGCTTGAGGAGTTTAATGATTCATTTACCAGATTTTTTCGTTCCAGCAGTACCCAAGACACCGCCGGTGAATTTGTTAAGCGCCACTAATGCGCCCAAAGTCAATCAGGGCAGCGTCAAACAACAGATCCCGATGAAGCTATCCTCGCTGTCTAGGTAATTTTATTTAGTTCTCTGTTTGAAGTTGTGTGGCAGTTGCAGTTGATCATCATCATCATCAGCATTAGTAATATTTTCTTTTCTCTCATTCTCACTTGTTTTATTTTTTTGTTTGTTTGTTTTATTTGAGTCCTGTCACTATTTTTTTCTTTTTTCTCTTTCTTTTCATTTCATGTCCTCTTGTGCAGTATTTTTCCTTGACATTCTCAATAATCATTTCTGCCCCCTTACTCCACATTCCGATTCATTATGCCCACCATATCTATCCGTGTTTCCCTCTTTCTTGTTCCCACCTTTTCTTCGTCTTCTCTTTTTGGTTTTTGCTTGTGTGATTATTTTCTTTTAGCACAAAATCTGAAAAATCACCACAATCCACAAATTCTAGCAATAACATCACTTCACCACCTAATTGCAGTAATAATTCAAGTGGAGGTATCACTCAAATGTTTCCACTTAAATTAGCTGATAAAAAGGTGAGAATCGATTACTTCTTTTATTTATATTTTTATTTAGTTTTATTTTATTTTATTTTACTTATAAGGAAGGCGGTTATTTTTCTTGTTAGTTGACTGTGGCCTAAGTGTTTAAATGTTTTCTTTTGCAATTTTCGGTGAAGTGTAGCACTAGTTTTGGTGTATAAGGTGTAGGCTGAGGAGGAATTAAAAAATTATATTTTAATTATCAAGTACATGTCGCCATGCATAGAGATACAGACCTGTATTACAATCGACTCTTGGTTGTGCTTTGTGCACCAGCAGACTGTCTTCCTTCTTTCTTCTTTAAACACTTATTACTCGCACCTGCATATGTTTTTAAGGTGACTTAAAGCCCTCTTAACACTTGTATCTTCTATCATAACTAGTCGACATTATAATTTGTATTTTTAAGCGAGTCATAAATAGGGTTTTTATTGGACCTATCTACAGGTCACTAAAGGCGACACATAGAACTTAAACGTATCGGGAATAATCTTGCGCCTTACGTCGCGTTTAATTTACGTTTTGTTTCCATGACGCTGAATATTTCGTCGCCGTTTCGAGAAAGTCGTTCCATTTTAAACAATTAGACTAGACAGTAAGAGCCTTTCTGGAGCTACAGAAATGGACACGGCACTGATTCTGGGCGGACTGATTTGCTTTGTCGAAAAAATGAAATTTTAAGCTTTTTACGGTGTTTATGAATTAAACTCCGCTGTAGTTATTCGAATTTAGTTTACAACGATTTACAACATATAGGGAGTACTCTAATAGCTGTGTCTTTCCAGAACCAAATGACACCAAATCATTCAAGAACCGGAAGTAGCCCAGCAATAATTCAACAGCAACCACAACAAACAGGCAATCCAGCAACAAGGTAAGAGTTTACTTAACAAATTTATACCCCAACCAACACGTATACAATTATTCTAAAACAACAAACTCCAGAACGAACACTTATCCCAAACTGCCGGAACGATATCGTTTACGTAGTTCCGATGTCGGTCTCCCATCTGCAGCTGTTCCCACGTCCCTCGCTAATTATCAACAAACCTCAACCACTGGTCGCAATGTAAGCGCATATACACCCATAAATGCGTCATCACCTCCGCCAATTGTCTCACGTTCTGGAGCACCGTCACCATCCCCATCAAACATAACGCTTACGCAAAAACTAAGCACCGCGTCGACATGTTCCACCTCATCGTCAACCTCCACTACTAGCAACAGTAGTACCAACAATCGGCAAACAACGCTTGATAAAAAGAAGCAACAACAGCAGAACTCTCCACCCGATGAGGAGGAGATCTACTTCTGATATATGCCAGTCGAGGTGGAAATCTAAGTCTAAGTCTCATCCAGACAACTTGGAAACAATATAAATAAAAAAAAACCACAGGAATTGACGATGAAAACGTATATATATTTTTAAGAAGAGGTGAATTTAAGAAACTTACGCTAAGCATTAACATTTTGACATAAGAAACAAAAAAAAAAAAACAAGGTAATTTATAATTAATAGAAAGCTTCCTTTTTTCACTACGATATTTACTTTAACACTAAGGCAAAGCAAGACAAGCAAACAAAAAAAAGTATTTTATTTCGAAAGCTAAAAACATTTTAGATTAGGGAAAGTGACAACATTTTGTTTAGCAATACAATGCAATACATAATTTTTAGCGGACCTTTATTTATATCTTCCTAAGCTTCGTTTAGCTTTAAAAAATAATAAAACAAAAAAAAAAAAATCAAGCTGTGACTGTTCTTTATAAACTGTTAAATTTTTCTATATACATATACACATGCATATATATTTCTATAATTAAGAATCGTTTGGATTAAAATCTGATAGAATAACATTGCAAGATTAAGATGGCGCCTAGTTTCGGAGTATGCTCCTCTGTCTCACTATGTCTCAAAATACATTCGCTTGTGTCCGTTTGGTGTTGAGACTGATTTTAATTTAACCTTTACTCATTTTGAATAACAACGAATTTGTTTTTATTTACTCAAGTCCAATTTCATTTTGGCGCCAACATTCCATTGAACTAATTTTTTTTATGTAAACCACTTGAATTACAGAGTAGATGATTTGATATTGCCATGGAAGTTGTGCCCGAGATGGGATGACATTTGAACATCAGAAACGAGGTGTTGGTTTAAAAAAAGAACCAGAGCTCCTTGGGCTTTGACATTTTGGTGACATCAAACGATTATCCACATACTTAAATTTAATATTCACCTCGGTTGCCATTTGCTGTCAAACATAAAACATATACCGATTGCACTGTTTCGCAGGTTATCTTGCATTTTTTGGTGCCGTTTGGTACCAGATGCGCAGATTATGGATGTTTCTTACAAATAAAGTACCGATTGTACCATTAGGCAGAGTTGACAACTAATATATATGTCAAACCAAATTGCACACGTATTGCATTTTGTTAAACAGTTCTCTAGTGTTAAACTCCTTTTAATGTCAATCCAGTAAGTCCTTTTGAGTAATAAAAAATCGGTTCGTCTCGCTGAGACGACATGTCCATTAATCATGTACACACTTTATCCAATAACACATATTTTTGCGCAGAATACGTGTGCGTGGGCTAACCAAAGCCTAGATGCTTTCTTTATTATTTTAAGCTCTAAAATGGGTGTCGTCAGAATTTATTACCAAATGTCAAACAAAGTGACGGCAATCACCAACCAATATTGGCTGTTTGGTTTATTCGGGTGATTCCCTGTGCTTTCCCCATTTTAGCACAGCTCACAAGATCTGTTTATAAAGCAAAGAACATGAGACTGAAACTGCCAACGAGCCTGTGGAGTTGAGGAGCTCGTTCATGTCATTGAAATTAATGCCTGTGATCCGGAGGTCATCAAAAAATGCCCTGCGTAACGCTCGATGTCAAGTTTTGCGTAAAACCGGACATATGCCAAGAAAATTAAATACAGGTTCACTAAAACTTGCGTTCCTATACATCCTCGGCAATAGGTATTATTACGTCAAGCTTTTCTGCATGCGTTCCTCTCCAACGGCGTTTAATCGTGTTTCGCAAATGAAGGTTTTTGCTTTAAGTCGACCAATGCCAGACAATCCGCAAAATAAAAGCGGTTGTTCTCTAGGTGTTCGCAGTGTATGAACATTTTTCAAAAATCAGCATATAAATAAGAGCTAAATTTTATTAAACAAACATATCCGAAACGCTGTGTGTTCCCGTTGAATAATCAATCGAATCGAATCCTTTGCCGACGGTGATGAAAATGAATATGTAGGCACGCAAAACAAAAGGTAAACATGTTTTCAGTTCTTTTCTTAAATACAACCAACCAGTCTGCACTCTACTTTCATGTGAAAATCAAATCAAACGCTCTTCATTCGGATCGTTTCATGCGTCAACAAACAATCAGAGTAGTAATTTCATTAACATACTGCTGGACCACAGCTCCCGACGGTTTTATCGTATTATCATTTGTTCGTATCTCATAGTAAAACCCATATCATTCCAGTTTTGCATTTAATATCAAGTTAAGCAATAATTTAAAATAATAAAATTTTAATTCCTTACAAAAACATTGTATTTCGTTCATCATGGTATATATATCGCGCTCATGTTGGAAAAAAATATAATAATTAATTATCCAAAACATCTTTCCATAAAATTTTATTTTAAATACAAGTGCATAGATTATTTTCTATTTTATAAATTTTTATTCATGTACCTATGACTTTTTCTCATGTACCTTAAGTAAACTACTGAAAAAAAAAAGAAAGTTAAGTGTGAACTCAAGCGATTAAAACAGCTACTGCTGGCAAAATAAATAAAAAATTGTGAATGTACGAAGTATTATTAATAAAAGAAGAGAATAATAAACTTTTCTTTTTCGTTAAAAAATAAACAGTTTAAGGTATTTTATATTTATGTTTTATTTATCGTGTAGATGTTGGAATAGAAGTAACACAGAGAGTTTTTTGAGTTCCTTGAGTTTATTTGTAATAAATCAACACAAGAGCGAACTTCAATTTACTGTTAGTTTGTTATAAATATTTACACTACAAACACAAACATTCATTTTTCTTCATTTACGTATTCAGTTTTTCAGTATTTTTTTTTTACAGTTTTCGGCTTGTTGCTTAATGAGGAATTTTATTGTCAAGAAGATGAATTTGTTTTTGTGTTCTACTATAATTTCTTTGCAATTGCGTTCAAACTTTGAGTTTCCTATATTTTGCTCTTAACATTCTAGTACTATTTTAAAATGTACCTATACTTAATTTACTTAAAAAGACACTGACTATGGATGACAGTTTATTTATATAATTGTAATTTGCTTAAGCTGTTTTTTTATATTTTATTTAACCGATTGTATTTATGTTAAGTACTTAATTTAATCACAAATATTTCATGTTATAATTTTTATTATTACAAATTGATTAACAATAAATCGAAAAAAATTTAATTAAACTTTTGTTTTTGCTTTTAATTTGTTATTAACATTTTTTGGGAGCTACTATTGGCGTGTGTTGCTCTACGTCTACGGACGTGATACTAGAATGCAGCAACAGAGAAATAATTAAGCCGATAAGTATTAAAACATTATGCAACACTAAGGCGAATATAATTAGAGATTTTGCCGCATCCGAAGGCGAACAACTTTCTCGTGACTTCCTGAAACGTTTGCCGCCGGAAGGGCCCTTACACTTGAATTGATTGAGTGATAAGCTCCAGGCCAACAGATTTTGAATAGAACAGTGAGTAGAACTGGAATTAATATTCTGTTTTGTCTCATAATCATTTGCAATGAATTCAGAACTTCTTTCCTCCCTTTCCAATTAACACATATTTTTGTGTTTGTTACACTTTTCTGGTTCCGTAGAAATTGTACGTAACTCACGGTTTTACCCGTTTATTCTATAAATCGGAATCTGCTATGAACAGATTTAAGTAATTTACTGAGCTCTTCCTGGTAGGTACTCACGTACCTCCGCAGTCACATCAAAGAAACAACTTTCAGCTTGGAGTAGGTACTGCCAGTCACCATTTTCTCTTAATGGTCATGAAATTTTCCTGCCAATTTTTATGCAAATTTAAAAACAATATGCAAATGTATGCAGTTGATTTGTGTGGCTACAAAAATATGAGAAAAACGCGTCACAGATCCTTATTTTTTTTGTAAAATCTTTGTAGTGATTTCAACACAACTTGTTTCAAAAAATTCCTCGTCAGACGTAATTCCACGTAAGAGTGCGATGCATTTCGAATGTTGGCTTTAGGTCTCTTTTTATTTGTAAATACAATGAATAAGTACTTTCCCGTGGCTAGTTGTTCAGTGTTTTGTTGAGTTCAGGATAGCTTTCCGAAATGTTTTCGACCTTTCTTCGCACCAGGAGTTGACCCAGATCTACACGTAGGTGGAGCACTTTTCGATTTTTATTTTTACTGTATATGGCAAATTCACAATTTTGTTTGTCAGTATTTTTTGCACCCACTGCTCAAATAGAACTTTCTGTCTTACATTCTCAATCATTTTGTTTCAGTATCCGCTATTTAAAAGTATATTTAATGGTTTCAATATTTTCCATCGTTTTATTTTCTATAACAAAAACAAAAAAACATTCCAATCTCTTTAAAAAAAAAAATAAAAAAAATAACCTAAATATCTCAATATTATTATATAAAGCAAAAGCCAACACTTATCTAAAATTCTTTGACAATACAACCATTATCTACTAAAAAATATATACATAAATATTTAAGAATACATAAATTTAAATAATTGCATTTACAAAATAAATTAAAACAAGAAAACAAAAATGATATTATGTAATGAAATTTATTATACGTAGAGATACCATTGCTAGTTATATAGAAAATTCGAAATAAGTGCGTATATATTTTTCTTCCGTATTTGTACATAAAACAATAAATATGTAGTACACCCATAGAAATATGTACTTACAAATTACTGTAAACAACAAATACAAATTAGAAACAAATATGTAGCCGCTTCTTTCTCCACCCAAAACAAAAACGTATGTTAATGTTAAATAATATTAATTATTATGTAGTTACATCTAAGAGAGTGTTTAGATTGTATTATCGTAAAATATACGATTATTATATGTTACAACAGACAAATGAATATAGTAGATTATAGTATGTTAAGAATGAAATGCCGTTTTTTATTACATTTCAGTCTTATTTTTAGAACTGGTTTCTTGTTGATATTTCTATTTACAAACAAAGTATATAAACAAAAAAAAAACTCTTATACACATTGTAAGATAAATTTACTGTTTAGCTGATTGCAGAAGTGTGTAACCTAAAAGGATTCAAACTATGCCACGTGTCGGCTACATTATTTAACACAAAGTCGAGGCCAAATGATGTGTGAGAATAAAATTTGTCTAGATAGAGTAAAGTTTTATAAACTATTTTTCCCACCACCCCACTCTTTGCCACATTACTTTCTTATATATTTTACTTGATTCTTATATTTCTTTTTATGTATGATTAATATAAAACAAATTTATAACACTTCAAAAGACTTGCTGAACTATAGATTAATGAATATGAAAATAATAATTTAAATAGTAACTAGGGTAAATACAATTATTTACAATAAAAATATATATATACACAAAATGTCAAAAGAAAAGAATAATTAAAATAGAAATCTTAGCAAACAAATGAAAAACAAACAAAAAATAATAATAACAATTACAAATTAGTTGGAGTATTCTTTTAAAATTTACAAAACGATGTTAAATGTTGTTGTTTCTATACATAAAATAAATTTAGAAAAATAATAATTATAAAGAAAACAGAATAATAAAACTAAACAGAGTAAACATTCTTGGATATACTTAAGCATTATAAATATTGTATAACTTTACGTTTGTTAAGCAAAGCTAATAACAAGGAACCTCTAAGTAAAAAAAAAAAAAAAAAAACAGAAAACAAAAATTTCGCTCTACCACTGTTGCTCTTTGAAATTATTTAACAGAAATAAAATATAAATTGAACATATTAGTCGTACAAATGTTTTTGTTTCAGGTTTTGAAGGAAATAGGTTGGAGCTTGCGTTATACTTTCCCTATGGCATTTAAATCGAAGTTGTTCTTATGCTTCGCAATCCAACGCGATTTTTAAACCCACTGGACCTACCGCATAATCCACAAAATATCAACCAACCACGTACCTTGAAATGGTACTCGGCTTGCCGTGAAAAAAACTTCTGAAAAACGTCATCGAAGCTACAATTCTTAAGAGAAAATACAAATAAATATATTCATAGTAACTCCTGCATGCAGGAAACTGTGAGGCTACAAGAACTCTACCAAACGCCCCATCATATAGAAACGTTGAACCATACCTACATATGAAAAAAATATTATGTATACGACACAGTGCACGAATTAAATTGTTTAGTTTCATCTTATGAAAGGCCTAACTTTACACCTAAAAAAACCTTATCTTTAAAATATACGCAGCCGGTAGGATTCGAACCTACGCTCCCAGAGGGAATCTGATTTCGAGTCAGACGCCTTAACCACTCGGCCACGACTGCTTACGACATTCCTAATCCTGCATTATGTTGGGCTAAGAAAGTAGATTCAAAATAATGACTACCAGCAATCCACAGTCGGTAGAAAAATAATCACGGTGAACAGGAAATAATAAAAGTCGATTGACGTAAAAGAAGTTCCAGGAAGATTGACTGGTTCAATGCGGCATTTCTTTGACAAAGGGATTTTCAAGTAAGTTAGAAGCACTCATCATTGGCCGATTATGATATGTCTTAAGTCCTGGGGTTGAATTACCGAATCCGTGATCGAGTAATACGTGACTGAGTTTGTTATTGTCTGCTTTTAAATTCCACAAAATTCATGATGTATGGCTCGCTCACGGATGCGGTAATTCGGCGCCTGTTTAACCCAGTGTTACTTATTGACTGAAGTACAGAAACTATGTACATCTAAAGGGTTTTTTTTCCACTTCACGTCGGACAGACATCCGAGGGTATAACTGTATGTACTTGGAATCTTCTCAATTCAGCTGTTGAGAAGGGAGGCTCGGAGAAGGCTCGGATGTCTGCCAGACCTGATGGGTTCTCAATTCAGCTTTTGGGATGTGGCATAAAAATGTGGCTGATTTAAACCACATCTCTCGATTAAATCAGCTTGTTCTCAATGATTTTTGTCTTCGTTGGGATGCTAGACTTGATTTGACTTACAGAACTCGCGTCAGATCAGCCTCAGACACTGCAGCCTAGCATTTCTTGTAATTCCGTGCTCGTTATCTACCCCGCACGCTTCTGTCTTCTTTTTGGTATTGAATCTGGTTGCTCGGACTTTAAGACCATATTCAATGGACCATTATTGTTTATCCGATCGATGTAGCTGATTCAATGTTGTCGACATTTTTATTGTTTGGACAACTTTCTTATCTTATACAACTCACTGTTTTGTCTTCGCCTAAAGCCTCCCTCCTCGCACTTTGTCCTGCATATTGTCCACCGATCCTCGGAGGTAGCGGATCGATCTTGGTTTCTTTGTTTTATTGTTTTGTCCATATACAACGTAGCGGAAAAGCTATCACCCTATGTTCTTTAGTTCTGCTTTTGGATTTTGTTTACTGGGGTGGAATCGGCTAAGGTGATAGCTGACTGTCGTTTTTGATTATCAACTATTCTTTCCTCCTGTCTAAAGCGATCACTAAAAGTCATTATATGGAAACGCATCCAGAACTAGCGAACTCACACAATGCCTTATCAAGCAGTGGACGAACCAGCCAAAGACAACAATGGGAGAAGCAAACGATGTTACTAAATATAAGTGGACCGAGCCAACCTACGTTGCTCATGAAAACGACACAAATAGTATGAAAACGACACCTAAATAGCTGTCACAGTCAATTTGAAAATCACCTTACGTCGACCCAAAACATGAATTTTGATTATCAACTATCAACTATCACCTTAGCCGATTCCACCCCTGGATTCTGAATGTCTTAAATTTTGTGCCATTCGAGAAAATTATATCGACTAAATGGCTGCCGTCAGAATCGAAAACTATTTGTGCCCGATATTATGGCATTTTCCATCACTCTTGCCAAAACTTCCGGCGATAGATCCTCGTTTGACGGATATTTTCTTTCGGCATTTCAATAGTCTGATGCTTGTTTGCATCGCCTTGTGACTTGGAATTTTGATTTTGGCTTGTGCAGTATGCGCAACTGCTGCATCCTGTTGGAACTACATGCTGTCCAGACCCAATTCATCTAGTTGAGGAAGGACAAAGTAGTTGAGCATTACATTGTAGCGCTCGCCGTCCACAGTAGTCGTTTCCGGGACCCGACATCTTCAGACACAGCTGCGATATTCTCAGCAAAGTGGCTGGTGCGAGACCTGGCAGCATTTCGTGTATGTATTTATTTGCAAATGTCAAAGTGGAACTGACATTTGGCCGCTATTTGTAAAAATCTTTGCTTATCCTGATAGCGTAATGGCTTTAGCGCCACCTTGTAGAACTCCTGTGTAGGGATGCCATACGCCCCCCTTTAGGGGGGACAGTCCCCCATTTTCATACAAAAATGCTGTTTGTCCCCCCTAACACAAACTACTGTCCCCCTTAATAAGTCAAAATTCAATAAAAGAAAACATTCAATTGAAAATTTTTAAAATACTTTCTTTTAATATTTTTAACAAGATTCTTTGTGAACACATCCATTTGAAGTGCAAGAAAACTTTCAAAGCTATTTTTATTTCATATTTTTTGGACTCTGGTGATCAATAATAAAAACAAATATTTGTCCCCCTTTTTTAACACTTGTCCTCCCTAGAAAACTCACGTTGTCCCCCTTTTCGTATTTTTTAATCTGGCATCCCTACTCCTGTGGCTCCTGGGGATACTAATTTGAAGTGGATAAGAAGGTGGTGGGTTTTGACAATAAATTCATTTGTCTTTTGGTAGATCTTGCCATCATTCAAGAGTTCAGCGCTTGGCTGTCCATGAGTATGTGTATAGGAACGACTTTTGTCGCAGATCTTAAAATGACGGCTTGCAGGACGTTGGAACTTTTCCCCATCGACTACCACACTTTCAGCCCGACTCGACTGTGAACAAGCTGCCACCCACCGAACAGTGACATCTCAAGTAAAATAAGAAATAAAGGTCGATCTTCATTTTCTATTTACAAAATGTTCATTTTATTTAACAATATTTCTTCGTTCTCTCAATATCTTTACATGTATTAAAATTATAAAAAATAAACATTCTATTTTGTTATATAAAATAATACATGTCTATTTATGTTCTAGTAAAATAAAACAATTTCTAGCCCTATAGGTTTATGTCTTTAATTAAAATAGGAAAGCTTTTGCATTTTTTTTTTCTTATGGTAACAAATTAAAATGGCAATAAAATAGATTGTATATCATGTAAAAATGTTTGTATAATTAGGAAAACATTTATTGACAGTTGGAAATATGTAACAAGTAAGAAATTGCGTATTTCTATTTCTAGTATTTACAAGTTGACATTATTAAGCAATATTTTTCTATAAAAGTTAATAAATGACAGTCAGACTGTGCGCTAATATAAAACAAAACTAAAATACAAACTCACTATATTAATACAAATTTAAGTTTTGTACAGGCGGTTTTGTTTGTTTTCTTTGCACGTGGACATTCTATTCAGTTTTATACAAAATTTTGTTTGTATTACCTATATAAAAATATGTATATCAATAACTTTCTTTACTAAGAAATAAAAATTAAGTATTTTCAAGATCACATTTGGAAAGACAATAACCTTGAGGTCTTCTGTGAGAGGGGAAGGAGAAAGGACTTTGAAGAGGAATTCCGCCGAAAGTCTGTCTGAAATCCTCTTCTTTGTGATTCAACTTAAGAACTATTAAATAAATTTATTTAAATAACACATTTAGAATAACTAATGCCCTAGGGATGAGTCGGCTGTATGTCTTCTTATAGATAGACTCGTTCAATTTGGTGGAATGGAAATCAAGATAATGAAACATCAAGGCACATCATTATAATAAAACCAATGATTGTTCCCCAAGTGGCCAACAGACCATTGCCGCTGAAACGAAGTAAAATGAAAAGTGTTGTAATAATACTTGTTACAAAATAAACAGATATATTTTATTCAACTTACCTCGCATGAGCTTCTGGTAGTATATCGTCAGCAACGATGTAAATCATTGCTCCAGCCGCAAACGACAGTGCATAAGGCAGAATTAGATTGGCGAATGTAACAGCAACAGCTCCCAGAACGCCAAATATTGGCTCAACCATGCCCGACAGTTGGCCATACCAGAACGCTCTGGGCACGCTGAAACCAGCAGCATGCAGTGGTAGACTCACCGCCAAGCCTTCGGGGAAGTTTTGTATTCCAATGCCGATGGCAAGGTTTCTAAAAAGCAAACAAAGTTAAGCCCTTTGAAAAATAAAATAAAATCGGTCATACCTTGCGTTTTCAAACGTCGCCGATTCGGTTGTTCCGACAGCTCCAAAGCTAACTCCGACCGCCAGGCCTTCGGGGATATTGTGCACAGTGATGGCAACTACCAGCAACATAATTCTCTTCCATTGCGATATCGCATTCTCGTGATCTATACGTGCCTGGTCCGAGTAGGTGTTCTGCTCCACATCGGTGTTGCTCTTGTTCTTGCGCCTGCGCGATTCTCCACTGTGCTGTACACTAAGGCAATCCGAAAAACTGTCCATTCCTTTGGTTGATGTTCGATCTAGGGAGTACAAATATACAGTGAGAATCAAGTCGTTTGAGGTTTTGAATTTAACTCACCAACACTATGCCGCGAGTGGGTCATATGTGTGTCGTCTAAGGCGATCTCGGCCTTATCCTTGTTTGTGTGCGTCAGAGCTGGAAACGGATCAATTATTACATAAAAAATCGTGATATTTTTGTTATGCTTAACTCACAGATCATCATGTGTGAACTATTAATGCCCAGATAGGATATCAGCTTATCAGTGCCGTAGACGAATATTGAACCCAACAAAAATCCACCGGCAACTGGCAGGAATGAATACTGAGCATAAAGACCGGAGCTTTCCGCAAGCTCTATAGCTGGGGCTAGTAGCGACCAGAATGAGGCTGCAATCATTACCCCAGCGGCGAATCCTAACGCTGCATCTAGGGATTTTCTCTGCAAATGAAAAACAGAACATTAGTAAACGCCGGTTTCATCCGGTTGCATAGTCTTAGTGAATGCTTTCTACGGTAAACTTGTGAAAATTTGTTCATTAATACAGAGCACATTGTTTCCAAACTACACGCGCCAAAAAAAATGCTACACAGAACAAGGGCATATCTTCAGTGTTATTGGTTATCATTCGTGGTAACTGGTTAGTAATCAAAGTTATAGATAAGGTAATTGAAACATAAGGTACATTCCATTAATTATCTACTACATCTTATCTTTCATGTGAATTACGATTTCTAAGACAGCATGCGACTGTACACCTCAACAACATCTCACAACTGAATTGTCACGTTTCCATTTCAGTTTGCAAACATTGCAATTCTTTGACAATAAACAGAAAAAGATACACACACGATTACATAGAAGTGAAATGTGAGGAATCTGTTCAAATAATTAAGCAGAAGATAAATAGATACTACTCATGTGGCAATTTCTACGGAAGCCATATTAGAGTGACTGGCGTGGCAAGACGGTTAAATTATGGTGAGTACTCTACTACTCACCTAGGCAAGCAATTCGTTTTGATTGTAGAAAACAACACAGCACGAGTGTGGCAAATTAAGTGCCATTCTCCGCAATGATCGGATTTCAGTGCAACTGTTCTCAAGGTAAGGAGGATAGATCGATTGGAATTTGAAAATAACGCAAAAGAGGCTATAAGTTCCGAATTTATGGGCTTAGTTTATCGGTATAGACTTGTTTATTTTTCGAAAATACAAGACACTGATGCAAATAAGAAAATTGTTGCTGGAAAATTGAAATAAATTGAACTTTTGAAGGTTACCATTTTCATTTCTTTGAAACGCGACAAGCTGTTTTTGGAATTCGCATCATTATTATCATACGCGTTCTCTTAGAATTTCGTCTATCTACTGTCCACCGCGTTCCGCGCTTGAAAAAAGTGATTATACTAACCTGCTTAAATCGCTCAAACCAAATTGCATTATTGGCGGCGATTTTAATGCGAAGCACACGTTCTGGGGCTCCAGATACATCTCGCGAAAAGGTAGAATGCTCTATGGGGCAGGTATGGAATACTGTTGCGATTTCCTCTCGACAGGCAAACCGACCTACTGGCCAACTGACACTTCAAAACTACCTGACCTGATAGATTTTTTCGTTGTGAAAGGAATACCTACCAACCACATTAAAGTTGAAGAGAGCTTTGATCTATCATCTGACCACTCACCGGTTATATTAACAATGAGTGTAAAACTAGCCAATAACCTAGAGCCAGCGAGATTAACTGGTAGAAAAACTAACTGGGAAGGCTTTAGGAATGAAATAGAGGAGAATGTTGAACTGAGTGTTCCACTTACAACACCCTATGAACTTGAGGTTGAGGTTGATCGCTTCGTCGAGATCGTACAGATCGCCTCCTGGAATAATACGCCTAATCCAAGGAAAACGCCGGCCAAATACGGGCTACGATATCCTCCCGAAATAAAAGAATTGGTCAACGAAAAAAGGAAGGCGCGTAAGAAATGGCAACAGAGTCGCGCTCCGCAACATAAAGCACATTTGAATTATTTGTGCAATTTGTTGAAGACAGTTATTAAGGATTTTAAAAATCGTGCGATAGGTTCTTACCTTGAAAGTTTAACAGCGAAAAAAGATTCCAATTATTCACTTTGGAAAGCTGTAAAAGGCACCAAAAGGCCCAAAATCACCGCGCCGCCAATTATAATTAATCAAAATGAATGGGCAAGGGAAGATAAGGAAAAAGCGGACGTTTTTGCCGCTCATCTAGAAGAAACTTTTAAACCGTACGATGGCCAAGCGATTTACGACAATACTAATAGGACGGAATTACAACCTGACGATTCAACACTCACAAGAGCAACGCCAAGGGAACTAAAACGTGAAATCGAATCCCTAAAACCTAAGAAAGCTCCTGGTTATGATTTGATCACCGGAGAAGTTCTGAAAGTTCTACCAAGGAAAGCATTAATTAAGCTTCTTCATATTATAAATGCTGCGCTCGGACTAGAACACGTGCCGAGTCAATGGAAAGTCGCGGAGGTCATAATGGTTTTAAAACCAGGAAAACCGCCAAATGAAGTAAAATCGTATAGACCGATTTCCATTCTTCCAGTAATTTCCAAAGTATTCGAAAGAATATTGCTTAGGCGCCTACAACCGGTTATTGAAGACAATAATCTAATCCCTGACCACCAGTTTGGGTTCAGAACCAAGCATTCGACGATTGACCAAGTACATAGAACTACTGACGTAATCGAGAAAGCATTTGAAAAAAAAAAAAAAGATTTGCTCAAGCGTATTCCTTGACGTCTCACAAGCCTTTGATAAGGTGTGGCACGACGGCTTGAAATTTAAATTACGACAAGTTCTCCCCGCAAGCCTATATGATATTCTAGAAACATATCTCGGGAATAGACTCGTCCGGGTTAGAAATGGAAACGAATACTCGGAGCTAAAAGAAATTTCGGCCGGGGTACCGCAAGGAAGCGTCCTTGGTCCGCTTCTCTATTTGTTATATACTCGCGATATACCAAGGGAAGATGGCACTACCCTTGCTACGTTCGCCGACGACACAGCTATCCTAGCTGTAGGTAATATAATCGAAGAAGCGACTACAAAACTGCAAGCCACAGTGAATAAGGTAAATGAGTGGACAAGGAACGAAACTAAGTCTGTTCACGTGAATTTCACTATAAGACAACTAGTGACTTCCCAATTTTTCTAAACTTGGCCCGAATACCCTTTGCAAACGAGGCCAAATACCTGGGAATGAAACGTAAAGAACTCGATATCAAATATAGAGAAATGTACTGGTTACTCGGAAAACATTCCCAGCTCAGTACTGAGAACAAACTGCTTTTATACAAGCAAGTGCTAAAGCCGGTGTGGACCTACGGTATACAACTTTAGGGTTGTACCAACAAAACAAATGCAAATATTCTACAAACTTTTCAAAATAAAGTGCTTAGAGAAATTGTACAAGCACCATGGTATATTAGAAACAAAGATATCCACAGAGATCTCGGAATTCCAACAATCGAAGCTGAAACTAGAAGCTTCGCGAGAAAGCATAGAAACCGACTAATCGGACATATCAACAATACAGTCCGACAAATCTTGGACGAGAGCAATTTATTGCGCCGACTACAAAGAACGAAACCGTTCGACTTGGCAAGATAAGATTAACCGCGTTTAATTTGCGGAACACGCAGGATCTTTCATTGGAAAGTAACTTGTCAAAAGTTGTTATTTAATGATAGAAAAATTGATTGATAAGTTACATCTTAGTTGCAGTATCTAACAATCTTTAGAAGGGTGGTGTTTTTAGTCAGTAAAAATCTGACACTACTATGAGAACGCGCTTGCTATTCTCATAGTGTCTTTGGAAGATTTTCACCTACCCTCGGATAAAAAAAAAAAAAAAATTATTATCATACAGTTGCAACAGCTGTTCACCTTATAGTAATGATTGTTTGATAATGAACAACCGAAAGATCTCACCTTAAATGTTCATTGCATATATTCACCATTTACATAAGAATGTTGTGTAGATACGTAAACAGCTTTTTTTACTACGTAGAGCCACAAGTTACATCAACTGCGGGCACCAGAGATTCAATTCATTTTCGTTGATCTAAAAGTTTATTAAACATGAATACGCTAGCGGTGAACGTATCATGCGGGATGTAGATATCGAGCGTCAAAGTTCGAAAGAAAGTGGAAACAGCTGCGAGCACTGTATACAAACAAAAATTTGTGTCGTTGCGAGCATTTGTTTTTTCTATGGAAAAGCATGATCGAAACAAAAAATCAGCGCGAGTACCTTGAGTTACGATAATAACACGAGCAAACCTGTGATGTCTTACTCCTTTGTGCAAAAGGAAACGCATGCCATGTCAAAGTTGAGGCTTCTTTGAGAGAGGAAGCAGTTCCAGGGCCTAATGAAGGCTCTCCTTACTTATAATCAATCTATTTATGTCACAGCTGACAGCTGCTGACTGAGCAAAAATATCTTCAACTTTATCGAATCTTAAAGATGTGTGAAATGCCACCTCCAGAGCAAAAACAAAAAACACGAGCGCCACGCTTTTGAGCGTAATAATAAAATAATATTTAAAGCAACAGCTCTAGGATAATGGATAGAGGAATGGATTGGGACCATAGGTAGACAAAATAATTTCCAAAAAGCACTAGTTTTAAAGAGCTCTCCATTGCAGTAAACACAAACAAAACCTTACGCATAAAAACCCACGACCAAGCAAGTTCAACAACACCCAAGCCCATAAATGCCCGAATAGCTTAGACAAGCTTAAATGAACACTAAATACCGCACTGTGCAAAAGCAATTGGCTTCAATTGAACCGTATAAATAAATTCATAGTAAACAAACAATAACTCACTTGATTTCCGCGCACAAACACCACCATACCGGAGCCGGCCGCTGTAAGGCCCCACGTCAGAAGTGTGCCAAGCAGCGCCTGTGTTACAGGTCCATATCCAGGGATCATATTGACTCTTCTGGGGTTTCTTTAAATAATCACAACAAAAAGTAAACAATTATTGGACACCACGAGGTATCCCCAAATGCAACAGCCGAAACCAATCACTTCAAAATGAAAACAATCCAATACAATAAAAAAAATTGTATCTGCATACAGTACACTGTGGCGGTCTGCTCGAATCAAACGTCTGCAAATTAGAATACAAAAATACCAAGATTAATTGAAATTGACACGTTTATATATCTATATTTATATGTAAGTATACTTTTATTTTATTTATCAATGTATCAATGTAGAACTTGAGGCAATTCGATAGCGAAATCACTTCGATTTGTTTTCGAGGTACTTTTAACGAGCGCGCTTACTTGTGCAGACAATTGCTAACCGATGACTGGAAAATCTTATTGGCTTTGCGCTCGGTTAAATTGAAATTCTCGAGCATGGCACTTCCACAATCGCACAGTCAATTGTTTAGCGATGTATAAATCATATTGATGTGGCGCAGTGGTGCCGACAGTTGCCATATGACGTGTACGTTTGATAAGAATCCTGTAACCAGCAGATTTTGTTATTTTTTCTTCGCATTTTCTTCGGTTTTTTATACAGCTGGTAGACAATTAAATACACGGGTAAATAGTAAGAATTTCTGACGGCAGAGAGTTCACCTTGAGAATGTCTAAGACCGACTTTTTGATATGTCAATTTTTGTTCATGAAAAATTAAACTCACCAAAAAGTATATAAATTAAAATGTGGCTACGGACTAAGGAGGTGAAGGTTTTTTTTTTTAATATATTGCATTTTCTACAATAGGCGTTTTTCTTTTTTAGTTCAGAGCACAACCTGAACTGTTATACAAAAAGTTCGTGTTTCTTTTTTAGCTCAGACACTTCAGAGCTCGAATTTGTGTTTCTTTTTTCGCTCAGAGCATGATCAGAGCGCGCTCTATGAGCTCAGAATAAATTGACAGAGCATCCTGAGTAAAAAGCAGAGTACACATGTACATGCACACTTCCAGTCACATTTGAAGGACAAAAAAAAAAAGGAAAAACAAAACATCCTCTGAACGCTCTGAGCACGCATAGTTCAGAGCGCGCTCATAATGCTCGAACCCTGTTCAGTGCTCAGCTCTGAACTAAAAAAGAAAAACGCCTAATGTTATAGGTGGGTTTTATAGATTTTTATACCCAATTGTGGTGGAAATTGTTATTGAAGAACACATATTCTACTAAATGTAATTGTCAGTCGGTGTGGTTGCACGTTTACAGAATATTTTCACGGTTTTGTAACCATGAGCTATGCATAATGGGGGCGGATTTATAGAAAGAGAAAAAAGTCACTTAAAACGCAATAGCTTGACATTTATGGTGGCTTAAGCTAAATTTAGTAAGAGGCTATAAAACGTATATCAAGTTGTGGGCGGATTTAAATAAAAAATCTGACTTGACATCTGGCATAAAACTCACGCTTTTGAATAGGCCCACACGGCCCCAAACTGCAAATATATCTTGCCGCCTCACAAACCTACCGTCTACAATATTAGTAACAGTTCGGACTCCGCTACTGTTTTTTTTTTGGAATTTGTTTGTTTGCTTTATTCATCTACCGAGCTTAACTGTAACAGATTTCAGATATAATATATGGTGATATAATAATTAAAAGTATATAGGTATAGTACCTATAGTACAATAAATTTTAAGTAACTTTAGGAATTAATAAATTAACAAGAAGCAAAATTTTATTATGATATGTACATGAATATTTAAAATTACTGATTTAACTTTCTCTCTTGTAATTGTAAATATGCCTAGGATTAAATATGCCTAGGATTAAATAATAAATTTCTAGATCTGAGTATTCTTTCAGGTGCGTAAAACAAAAAATTCTTTAGAATATCAGGACACTTTATACGATAAGAAAACACATCACGAACAAACAATATACACTGAACATTACGTCTTTTCTCAAGGGTATCTAACACTATTAATGCACATCTAGTAGAATGCGAGGGTCTTTCATCAAGGTTCCATTTCCATTGAGCAATTGCAAATCTTGTAATTGACTTTTGCACTCTTTCCAACCGATTTATGGAAGTTAAATAGTTAGGGCACCAAATAATGGAACAATATTCAAGAAAAGGACGAACAAGGGACATATAAACAGATGTAAGAGCATAAGGACTAGAAAATACGGCACATGATCGTTTGAGGAATCCAAGCATAAAGTTAGCTTTAGCAATGTGCAGTGAAAATGAAATTTTGGTGTCAAAAATCACCCCAAGATCTTTAACTTCAGTTACGTTAGAAAGTGAAATTTCTGAAATTTCTGAAATGTTATATTGATAAATAACTGGAGACGAAATACGGTAAACAGATAAGGAATGAAATTTTGTAATATTCAAGGACAGCTGGTTTAGCTTGCACCAATTGACAATTGAGTTCAAATCGGATTGAAGCCTATTGCAATCGAAAATGCTTTTAACACGCATACATAAGACAATGAGCATGCTGAAGCATAGTTGGAATATCGTTGATAAAAATATTAAACAGCAGAGGTCCTAAGTGACTGCCTTGAGGAACACCCGATAAAACGTCAATAGGCCTCGATCGAGAAGAACCAATTTTAACAATTTGCTTCCTTTTTGTAAGGTAACTATAGATCCATTTAAGGAGGCTCGAGTGAATGCCAAATGATCTTAATTTTTCGATGAGAACATTGTGACAAACAGTGTCGAAGGCTTTCACAAAATCTGTAAATACAACATCAACCTGATAACCTAATTCTACGGAATCGAAGAGGTATTTACTGAAAAGCATTAGGTTAGTCACTGTAGATCTACCAGATACAAAGCCGTGCTGGTGTGGAGTGATTTGTTCTTTGAATGAGAAATTGAGTTTGGTTGTCACAATTGACTCAAAAAGTTTTGGAATGGCAGAAAGTTTTGATATACCACGATCATTTTTTACTTTCTGCTTTGAGCCAGCTTTGAATATGGGGCTATAAATGACGTTTTCCATTCATCCAAGAATGTGCCAGACGACAGAGATAAATTATAAAGAAGTTTTAATGGGAAGGATAACGACGATTTGCAGTTATTTAGTACCTCAAAAGGAATCCTGTCAGGACCAGCACTTTGACAAGAGTCTAATGATTGAATGCCCTGCAAAACATCATCAGTGGAAAAATTTAATGATCCTAAACAAGAGTTAAATCCATAAATAGGATCTACTTGAGACCAAGAAACATTAGAGCGATCGACATATACCGATTGGAAAAACTTTGCAAAGAGCTCACATGTTGAATCGATGCTATTAGAAACTTCAATGTGCTAACTAAAATCTTGGCACTCCTTTGAGCGTTTTTTTCTCGGAAACAAACGTTCTTGGTGAGGGCAAAACTAGGTTGTATTGAATGCACAGAAGACACGACTAACTACCTTTTCTAAGAAAAATGCCTTCCACTGTACCTCAAACAAAAATAGACGACTATCTAATCCACATGATGTAATCCATGCACCTTCTTGGTGCAGCACCACGTAGGCAATATCACGCATGACGCTGATTAAGTTGTGTAACCTATTTAAAGTTATGTAACCTTTTGATAGGACCAGGGGACGGATTCTGTAAGGCGTCAACGTTTTTCCTTACCACACCTTCCAATAAGGATTTAGTTTTACCACGATCGTTAGAAAATTTAATTAAGGTAGTAGAATTTTCTACTTTCTATAATGTACTAGGTAATGATGTTTTCAGCAAAGGAAGCAGGACTTGGTATTTCCCGGAATAAGAACTTGCGTCTAGCTCAATAGAGTTGGGCATTCGCAAATGACGTGCTCAGCTGTTTCGTCTTCATCGAGACATAGCCCGCTCTCCGGGGAGTTGGGTAGGTGCATTTTGTTTAGATGGTATCCCAAACCGTGGTGATCTGTGAGGTAGCCTACATGGTTTTTGATATAGTGCCTTCGTAAATTTAGGGTTTAGTTGGCATTGTTGCTAAATGGCCGGATTGCCATTTAACTTGGATTTCTTCCCACAATTTGAAACGCATGATGAGTTACCAGCTTTTATTGGCCGAGTTAACAGCTGATTTATGGACTTTTCCGGATTACGGAGCTTTTCGTTACCCTCAATACACTCGAGCCAGCGAAACCACCATATTTTGGTTTCGTTTCTAGATCCGAGTGTCTACACTGTTGAACCAGTGTAGGATTGAGACAATGATTGGTGAGCTAAGGGCGTTTATAGCTGTCTGTGAATATATGGATGTTTGCGAAGAAATTCCAGTAAGGAAAAGCCTTCATACCGACTTCTCTTGATGTGCATTCTAATAAAAAAATAAATTCAACAGCTTTCGGTGCAATGTTTAAAAAGTCGTTGCGTTCGCAGTAAGAGCTTTTCCGAAACCCGACTCCATCGAAAGCCGTTAAGCATCTTTTTCCAGTTAGTGCCGAAATGTGATACCTGAGCTCCAACTTCACTCCTTCCAGCCTTCTATCAAATGACAACTCTTCTAACACGGCTCTACTTTTTTTGTTCTATTACATCTTCTCTAATTCAAATAAAAAACAGCAAACACTTGAAAGGTCTTAACTCTTATTCATTGAATAACATGTGTGCGATTTTCGTCTAGTTCTGTTTTGTCATCTCCCCAATCCAACTGTTGACGGCGAAAGCTGATGCAACAACACAGACACCGTTTAAAAAATTCGCCGCATAAACAGTAGAAAAAATTACGATAAATATACGTGACCAAATGGCTCGGCATGAGGAATTACTGTCATGACGTGTGGGGCTTAGGGTGCCCTCGAGCGTACACTTCACAACACAATCACAATTACAACACATTATGGTACCTTCGAGCGATGAGTGTTCTCTGTGTATTTGACAATTGTAGTGTGTACAATTCTGTCAGATAAAACAGGACGACTTTCCTGACATTAACTAATCCCTTCATGAGTTGTGTGGCGTTGGGTACAATTTACATAAGCGAATGTACAAACTGTGTGCAAATAATTCAATAATTGTTTGTCAGATAAGCCGAACGGCCAGATTTGTTCCTATAAAAGCCAAGTCAAGACGCTCATTCATTAACAGTTGCTGATCAAAGCTCTGTTGGATCACTTTTTGGAATGAATTTGAGGGTGTGGAGTCATATTTTGTAACAAGAGACTTTCTTCTCCAAACCTCTGAATGAAGATAAATCGCTTAAGTAAACGGCAGCGTACGCCCGCCAATATTATATCAAGGCATTTTGGATTGGACGAGTATTGCTCGTAGTCATTGGCTGGTTGGAGCATGCCTTTGATGACGTTGAAGTGACATAGTCTATCTTATCACTTCATACGACAGTGTTGGGGTAATTTTGCGCACAACACATTTGCCACCATTTTGCTATCATGTGCGCCAAAACCTCGGCCAAAACCCATTAAGTGCTACACTATCTGAGATTATGAATCGAAGGCTATTGATAAATTATGACAAGATAAATTTTAATATATCTTAACTGACATTTTTGTGTGGTGTCATTTGAGGAAAGTATGCACCAGAGATGTGGAGGAAAGCCATTTTACATGCGGGAGCAATGGTGTGTGGGAAATGTGGTTGAAATTATATAAAGTCGAATATTTGCTTGCAATACCTAACATAAGCCATTTTCAGGAAATGAGACTGTTACGATTTCAAAATAATCGACAATAGAGCGGCTTGCCAAAGGAGACCAAAGCGATAAAACAACTGCTGATCATAAACCTAATTAAAGGTTGATTATACCCAACACCATCATGTAAGTAAACTCGGCGATTATTTGCAAATCCCTACCCTTCACAGAATCCCATTTATGTAAAAAAAAAACATGGAACATAACCAACAAAACGAATTTACCAAAAATCCAGGGTCGGCATTCTGTCAGGAGAAATGTTCAAACGTTTTCATGTGAACGAGCGATTACTTCTCCAATTAGGAGCAAAGCATTTGTGTGTAGGCAAATGATATCAACGTTTTTTCCTTACAGAGCTTTGTTTCGATATAGTTTTGCCAGTAGTTCCCCAAAAGCGTCCAATCACTTGATTTCGTTGTGTCACGTTTTGCACAGAGGAAAGCTATCTGACGAATTCGGAGTCCAAAGTGGGGTTCGGCAAGGTTGCATTCTTTCACCAATATTGTTTTTATTAGCGATGTGCTAAATGCGGTTTTATCGATGGGAAATGGAGGAATTCGATGGACTCTTACATCTGAACTCAAACACCTTGACTACGCTGACGATATATGCCTACTATCTGACAAAAAAGCTGCAAGCGTTCGTTAATAGGTGCCTGCGTAATATCTTAAGGATTTTCTGGCCAAACCGTATTTCAAACGAACAGCTTTATGACAGAACCGGCCATGAACCTATTGGCACAGTCATACAACGACGAAAGTGGCAATGGATTGGTCACACTTTTCGAAAAGGTGACAGGTCCATAGCTAGCCACGCGATGCAATGGAACCCGCTAACTCAGTATGGCAGGATACGCGGCGGTCCTAGATGTACATAGCGTAGAACAGTTGACAAGGAAGCACGGCAAACAGGAAAGAGTTGGGGAAAGCTGAGGCACATTGCCAGGAACCGCACACGAAGGCGCGTAGGCGTTGTAGGGGCCCTACGTCCCACAAGGGGATATAGGACATAAGTAAGTAAGCATGGTAAGTGGCAGATTATTTGCGGCTTTCTGTACAAAAATATAAATTTAAGGATTTTCAGACCGTTGGTCGTAAGGTTATTTGGTAGACCGGAACTCTGATGCACTTTCACTATACATTTATTATTCCTGAATAGTTGTAATGTAGAATTTTTTTAAGTGAATTACAAAGTATTCTTTCCACAAGAGCACACGCTAACGAACAACAATGATTGGCTCGAGCAGCATATTAGGCTTTCGTGACATTTTGACATTTCTTCGCTGTATAAAATTGGGCAGCTTCAGTTTTAAAATACCAGCTTCCAATGACGTCCAACACTCACTAGTGAATAACAAAATTGGCTTAGTGGGTTCGGACAGACAGACGGAGAGACATCCGAGCGAAACGTAATAAGGTTCCGTTTTTTCCCTTTGGGTACGGAACCTTAAGAAAACGAATTATGTACTTCCAAAAAAAAATTATACCAACCGACCTAAATTGTAATTAGGTATTTATTTAAAGTAGTCCATACACCCACTTGTGTGTGTAAACTATGTATCTCTTTTTATCAAGATCTTTCTAATTATTCTACGATTGTTAGATATTTGCAAAACAAATGTCTCGGTAAACATTTCAAGTACGGTAATAAAAATATTTACGACTTGAGATTAAAGCTAATTAATCAGCACTCTTAACAGGATATTTATTTCTGATTTATACTGTTCTAGCTTCTTTGGGAATAGTAGATAAAATTTCCTTTCTTTATAAGCTGGTCTATGTGTAAAATGTAGTCAGTGCATTGAGAAGAGTTCCTGTAGGAGTACATACTTCATCGGATGTCGCTCACTTGAAGTGGCTATGTCCGACTATTACACTGTGATCCAGCCATATGCATTGTTAAAGGTATAGCTTAAAATACTCCAATCAGGATCGGTGCCGGTCAACATTTTCCTTGTTTTGGTTAAATTTGTTTGGACACAATGGACCCAATTGATGGTCTTATTCAGAATATCTCTTTTCAATTAAATTCGATAATGCACTTTTGTAGTAGTGGTAGACACCATATTATGTGAGATTTGGTTTTCTGTTTTTTTTTTTTCCACAGTCAATCAATTTAATTCATTTTAAGTTTACTTTTTCCACGCATAATTGCATAAACATTTGTTTTCCAACAACACATCAAATATTTGAATCTGGCGCTACAGTCCTGGGTAGACATGGGCCTCAACCGTTAGCGCGATCTTTGGCTTACTGCCTCCAGTTGCGCACTCCAAGTTGGTTGAGGGACCCTTTAACTTGCGCGCGCCACCTAAGGCGAGGTCTTGCTCTACTGCGTTGTCCCTCCGAGTTGGAATCGAAGACATGTCACTCGAAGAATTTTGCGTTCGAAACGACCAAGAAGATCTTCATCCGCCTTTGATAGCGTCCATGCTTCTGCACCATAAAGTAGGACTGGGATGATGAGGGTCTTATATAGAGTCTCCTAAGTATTTCTCGACAAGGCCTTGCTAATCAATTGCCTTCTTAGACCAAAGTAACAGCGGTTGGCAAGTGTGATTATTCGCTTGATTTCTCAAGGTGATGTCATTTTCAGAGTTAATAGCAGAGGGAGGTAGACAAAGTCCCGTACTACCTCAAATTTAAAGCATTTCGGGAATGTTGTGCATCACTTCTTGTCGACAGCATATATTTTGGTTTGCCTCATTCACCACTAAACCCATTTTTTCCGCTTCTGTACTGATACGTGCAAACGCACCAGTGACAGCTCGCTGTGTTCTGCCAATGATATCGATGTCGTCAGCGTATGCAAGTAGTTGCACAGACTTCTGGAAAATTGTGCTTCTTATGTTGACTTGTGAGTTTCGCACAATCTTCTCAAGAATTATATTGAAAAAGTCACATGGCAGCGCGTCACGTTGTCTAAATCCTTTTTTGACACCAAAGGTCTCGGTGAGATTGTTTCCGACCTTTATGGAGCAGCGAGCGTTCTAAATCGTCATTCTGCACAATCTGACAAGTTTGACAGGGATGTCAAAACTAGACATGGCTCTATATAGCTCGTACCTATAAATGCTGTCATATGCGGCCTTAAAATCGCTAAACAGGTGGTGGGTATAGACTTGGACTTCTTTGGTTTTCTCCAGAATCTGCCGTAGTGTGAATATTTGGTCGGCTGTGGACTTACTGGACCTAAGACCGCACTGATAGGGAGAGGGACACGAAGTTTACTGACATCCAGCAGAGCATTCATATCTTGTCTGATCCTCTTCATTCTTGGACGTTGGCGATTTCAAACAGACTTATTAGAATGTCATAATGGTATGGCTTCAGCACGTACCAATATTAACAACACAAATGTTATTCTGTCCCAGTTAATGGCCTCCAAATGTTCTCGCCCAGTTAAACGGCATCAACTACAAAAAACATGGATCTGTTGCCGTACCGGTTTAAATAGTAAATAACCTTGCGAAAAAAGGAAGCATTTTGCCGATTGATATGCCGGTACTCCTGTTGAGCTGCAGCCTGCTTTCTTAATGTCAGTTGTAGCATTACACATTTATGGCCTCGCCCCAAATTAGTCACACCTAACAGATCGAAAAGACCACTGATGCAACATACATCTTTATGAATCCACCTACCCAAGCGTATCGTTGTCATTGTTATGAATCCGATATCCATTCCAAAATTGTCGTCTAACATGGGGAAAAATAATTCTTTTCCAATAGATGGACTTACCATATTCAACTAGTAAACAACAATACATACTGTTCTCCAAAAGCAGCCCACTTTTGTTTATTAACTAAAAAACAACGATGACATGATAACAAATCAAGCAACTACAATATATTTTCAATTCGGAAGTCATGTTGTGTGAAGTAAGACCTTTCGCTGCATCAGTTCCAAAGATCAATAATTTCGTCGTATCGTCTCGTCAGACATGTGCAAGGTTAATGATCTTCAGCAGTACATTACGTTTTGTGATTTCACTCTTTGTCTTCAATGTTTGATAACAACTTAAATCAACAAGCTGCTTACGCAATATATTATTATGTTAATGCGAACAGCCCACGACTCGATGTAGAAGTTGTAGGGCTTCAAATGTTGCATTCAAAATTCTAGCAAGATTGTAGACAAAAACCGGTTAAAGTGACTTAAACCACGCATTCGGCTTCAGTAACAGATGTGTATAAATTTGCATCTATAATAAATTCTTTATTGTCAATTAGAAATAAATCTTTCAAAAGGAAATGACTAGTTTGTATATACTTGAAATATGTCGTTTTGCTTATCAACAAGATTAGAAATACTACCTAAATGATAGCGAAATTCTTTGAATTAGTTTTTTTCGTTGTGCAGCTCAATTAAGAGATATGGACGACAGAAGTGATTACACCATCGAGAACTGTTTTTGAAGGCTGCATTATTTATGCATAAGAGAAGAATGAATAAAGCATAAATTAACTTACCGTGACAGAGACCTGTTTTTATGTTAAATAATCCCAAGGACCTATCATGTTCCCATACACAGAGAATAAAATTAAAATGTTCAAACAATTCACAAGACGTTAACACACTCGGATATAATCATTATAGGCCGGCATTTTGTCAATATAACTAACAGGTTAAAACATTGAAAATCTCATTAATAAAATTGTTATTTTGCAAAATCGGTCAACGTCACGTTAAATCAAAAGAAACACACGGAAATTTTGTACGTACTGCAGAACTGCAGTGAGTTTGACATTTTACAGAGAAACTTGTCACAATTGTCACCTGCACAGATATGGCATAGGGGGAATAAATATTAATTCTTCTTAACTACAGTGGCGACAGAAAGCAAAATTGCGGATTTTATTGAAACCATTGAGAAGTGTGAGGATGAGATTTGTCGTTTTTTTTTTTCAAAGTTAAATAATTTTATCTGTTGCTAAGAAAAATATAGAATATATGATAATTGTTCCTGGTAAGAAGTGTTTCAAGGATTTGCATCGAAGACTCTTTGTTAAAACGTAGTTGAAAAAGTAAAGTTTAACAAAACACGTCTTGCTTGAGAACGGCCAAGAACAGAAAAAGCTGGCTGTCAGATTTCATGTTCCATAGGCAGCAAAAAAACACTTTTTTGAGAGTCAGAGCAATTTTGTGAATCTCGATATCTGGGTGGTTCACACCTACTTACACTAATGCCAAACCATTTGTTATTTGTCACAATTTAAAGTGTGTTATTACTTATTACGTATTTAGAAGACAAGTCTGTGAAAAATGGATAAAATTTTACATTTCGCCGCCGTAATGGATGTATCGAAAAAAATTAAACGGAAATTTATAAGCATAAATTACAATTTAAGAACATCTGACTTTTAAGTCACGCACTACCACAAATGCGATGGAAGAAACATCTTGTTTTATGTTCCATTCGGCACGAGAAATTTAAGATCTGAGAGCAAAATCCGAAAATCCCAATGGAAAACGACATTAGATATGTGACAGAAGGAATTAATGCGTTCACACAAGTACATATGAATATAGTGATAGACAGTCATTGGGTCGTATGAATAAAAACTAGCATTTGCTTTGAGCAAAAGGTTGTAGCAAAGTAAAAGCCCTTAGCAAATGCTTTGAATCGGTATGAATAAAAATATACTTTGCTAAAGTAAAGTCGAAAATTCGAACATAGCATTTACTTCGCTGTACGTGTACTTGCCTTGCAGTTCCTGTCAAACCTGACCAGTAAATTTGAATTTTTGAATTTTTCTTAAGATTCTAACGACTTTTGTGGAAATTGAAATTAAAAAAAAATAAATACAGAAATATAAATGCAATTTTTATCTTCAATTTCACCTGAAAATATGATTTTTGTTTGCCGAATAGCTTGGTGATGCTTCCGTTCTACTTTAGGTGCCGGGAATCGTATCCGATATTGTTGGAAATATTTATTTGTTAACAAACTAGACAAATAGTTACAAATAGTCGACCTAGATCTCCGCTATAATATACCTACCTTACAAATGTTCTGCCTAAATATTTTCATCTGAAAGAAATATTAGCTTCGCTTGAGACGAAACAACTGCTGCTTTTTCCGTATGTATTTCGTTGGTTTTCCTGTACAAACAGAATTCAACTTAACTATTAATAATATTTAGATTGTTTTATGTTGAAAAATGAGCATACAAAATATTTAGCAAAAGGTCTGAGTCAACAAAATAGCAGACTCAGAATTTGCATAGCATTTGCTTTGTTTGATAAGTTTTATTCATACCGATCTGAGTAAAAGGTCAGTGCCGCCGCCTTTCGAACATGTCAAAAGTTGGAACTAACTCAAATTGGTTTTTATTCATACGAAACGTAGCAAATGCTTCGATTTTGACATTTCTCTTGAGTAAAAGCAATTGCTACGTTTTATTCATACGACCCATTGGCCGCGTGCCACTGCCCGCCAGTGATGCCAGATCGAGGGATTTATCCCTTTTTGTGGGATTTTCTCACTTAAAATAAGCTAAAGGGACAAAGGGATTTTTGAAACCTCATAGTACAAAAAAGGGGATTTTTACTTTTTGGTCAATTTTTGTTTCTAAAATGCTCGTTCCACTAAGAATAACAAAAATTAGTTCTCCCACGATCACATTAAATATTTTTTTTCTTAGAAAAATGTCATTCAAAATATTTCAATGCATTCATTTTCTTCTGCGGCAAAACAGAGATCGTGCAACACAGTATGAGGTTCAAACTTTTGTCCAACCGAGATAAAGTTGTTTGCATACCAATAATTCAAATAATTCATAAGGTATTTATTTTACGTTAGTAGGTTTTTCAGAACTCAAATACAACAACTATAGCGAGTTTCGAAGTGTTAAATATAGCGTAGTTGTTGTAATTGAGTTTTTAAAAACCTACTAACGTAAAATAAATAACTTATGAATTATTTGAATTATTGGTATGCAAAAATTGCGTGCTGAAAATCCTACATTACTCTGCTTTGCTGAGATCGAAGCTCAAAATAAACACGATTATTGTAACTTCTTAATAATAATAAAAGCCTAAATTTAATGAAATACATGTTTTTTTTTAATTTAATACTTCGTGGGATAAATGTGGGATTTTTGAAATTTTGGCGAGGGATAAAAGGGATTTTTTGGGTATGGCCGTGGGATAACCTGCTTCTAAAGTCTGGCATCACTGCTGCCCGCTAGTCTTCTAGAACAAAATATCCCAGATGAAGGAACGCTCGCGCAGCGGCAGCGGCAAAGTGACTTTTCTTCATAAATAATTTCGTGTCGCATAATTACTTCCAAACTACATTTACAAAGAAATGGTACATGTTATAGAAACCATAATAATATTGGAATTGCTATTTTACTTACCTTATTACCAATTTTATCACAATTGCAGCTCGGCTTCGTATTTTTGTTTTTATTTTGTATACGTTTGAACGATTTCCTTTGACAGCTGTTTTTTTTTTTTTTTTGTTTTTTTCTCTCAAAGCAGCGGGTAGTTTTGCGCTAGATTGAGAAATTTCCCTGAAAGGGATATTTCACAAAAAGTGCTAGACAACTAGCGCAAATGGTAAAAAGTCATTTTTTTTTATATGGAGTTTGACATGCCGCTGCTCATCTAGCGGACAATGGAACGCGGCCATTCCAATTTCAACAAGAATAACAATTCTTTTAAGTATGGAACGGGTTGCGTGCTAACTTTTCCGTGTCTTCGCAGTTTTTATAGTAAAATTCATATAAGAAACCCGAAGAAACCACAAATAAAAAGTGAAGCAAAATGCCATGTAAAGTAAAATTTCTTTTGCGGTCTTCAGTGATAGCAGTTTCTTTTATTTATATAAAAATTTGCAAAAGTTGAATTAGCTAGTAAATCTCATATAGCATACAAAAATCCGACTGGAACTTTTAAACAGCGTTTAAATGTGTTAGTGAGGCTCCTAGGTTTACCTCTTAGCTTCAACTTCAACATTTTCACTTTCTTAAACGAAGCTCTCTTCACGCTACATTGGCATTACCTATGTTGTCATAAAAGCCCCCCTCAATTGTGCTTTGTGCACTGTGCTACTGTGCACCTGTCAAACTCTCTTTTGCGACTATTTAGATCCACTTGTTCTTATCTTGAGTAGGTATTGAGTTAGTACATTGGGGAACCAGAAATGCAATCCCCTTCTGGAATAGCCGGGAAATTCAACCATCCAAGTGGAAAAACTGGCTTTCTTCGCTAAAACATTTTCTTCTTTCTCTTTATTCCAGTTCCGTTTGCTTAGGTTACCCCACTACAATTCTACAACTGCCACTGTGCTGTGACGTATACTACACAAGTTTTGCGTCTGACTCTGAGCGCAGCTTATTTGAAAGAAAAGATACATGTGCACGTTTACTTCGGGCAAGAAGACGACAACAATAATCCCTGTAGTTTCAGTTAACGTCGAGATGTTCGCTTGATCGGTGACGGTTATTTTTGTACCTGCGTTCAATCTATTATAGTAAGTTTCTTCGGATTAAGGTGGTAACCATAAACAATACGTGTGTACTGTGTACGTGTGTCTACTAACTAACAGTAATCGGTCGCTAAAATTTATACATTTTTGTGAAATCGTTCGACCGCCATGTACGGAGGGAAATGTTGCGGTGAAGCTCGAGGATACCCGTACACGGAACAGGGTTGTGGTGCATAATCCGCTCGGAGTGAAATTATCGTTCAAAGTGGATTGCATAAATCAAAAAGGCTAATTTGTGATACAAGCTATTGTCAGGTGTTAACCTGCCATAAAAACAGAATTATTTCTGTGGAAAAAAGTGAAAAAAAGTAGTAAAACCGTAATTAGCCAAAACAAAAGCGAGGGAGAAACTCAACTTCAAGAGTCATAACCGAATTTGCAGAACAGGTGGGTCTTGGTTGGGTCACACTTCACACATGAGCGTAATACAGAACGTTCAATTTACATCGGAAATAAGGCTCTCTGTATTCGTTTCTTCACTCTGTAGGCTGTAGCCCGCCTTGTATCTTCTTCGTTCTTCAACTAAAGCTGGACTTATCGGGTGGATGAGCGGAAGGAATGGCGGAACGCGGAATGCCATTTGCTTATGGTTGACTGGAGGGAGCGTATGGCTCGCCTAGTCTTCCACCACCTTCTTTCCAGTGACATCATTTCTCTTGGCTTGTTGTTGTTGGGTGATATAGTATAGCACTTTGATGATTTGTTTCGTCTGTGGAATTTCGCATTGTTGTGCTGATTTGGCGAAACAACAAACCGAAACAGACACTAAAATAGAGAGCAGGTACGAACCACACAAAGAGAACAGATAATTTGTTGTTGAGCTCATAAGAATCATTTGAATCTCCCTTGAGAAGCCAGGCAAAACACAATAATGCGGTTTGTTTACGAACGAGATGATGGTCTTCCTCGACTAGCCGGCCGACAATTAAGATACATAGATAGACTGATAGATATGGTGCTAGATAGTCGAATAATTTGAACAAAACTGTGTTCGTTTTGTTGTTTTTCTCTGTACAAAAGTCATTATGCCAGTTCGAGTTGAGCTGAGAAGCTAATGAGGTGCTGGCGAAACGGTCAAAGTTATTCAAGAGCTGGTACGTAATTGTTTTCTTTTTTTAATGACAGGCTATTAAACAATTAAACTGTATTTATGTGTACTTGAATTAAATTGCAATCGTAAATAGAGCGGTTGGTCAATTGCTGTTTAACGATTACACCAGCCTTTAATGCGCCTACCTCTCACCAATACCTATATAAGTATATAAATTTGAGGATTTAAATGTCATGTTTATATAAAAGTAATGCTGGTATACATATCTTAGAATACGTTAACATCGCAATGTTCTTTAAACAATTTCACAGGGCATATTGCGTGTTTTCTGGTGACCTGTCAAAAGTCACAATTCCGAAGATCTGGTTGCACTTATTGAGACTGAGGTATTCGGTTGAGCTTCTTCAGATTTGCCCTCAGATTTCAGATTTCGTGTGCCTAATCGAACATGAAAACGTCACTTGCTCTTTTTTGTGTTGATATTTGTGCGATTTGAATATGTGTAGTCTTGGACACTTTTCTAAGCGATTTCCATTCACTGGTTAAATTTTGCATTAAAACATAAGAAATATCCGTCTCGATTGATGTCTGAATATTTATAGGTAGGTACATAAATAACTTACAAAAATAGATTCAACCGATGCAATGCCTTTCTTTGTTGGAGAAAAAATTCAGTAAAATGTAAACGAACTCCACCAGTTGTCAAAATCAGAGACAAACGCACTTGTATTGGTAATTGGTAAATCTGAGAAAATATAATCTAGATTCGCAAAAGTGCTCTGAAATCTGGAGACATTATTTTTTTTTGTACCAAACGAACATAAAAATTGCTCTGAGAGCAAATAAAGTGCTCTGAGAGCGCCCAATCGAATACCACATTAAATTGGGTTTAGCGTAAAGGGTTATTTTGACAATTTGTCCTTACTTTATTATAATTCTGTTTCTTTACTTAACTTTTACGAATTTTTACTCAATGCAGTGTCAACCCCAAAATTCGTAAAAAGATGATCATTGAGAGAGCAAGATATTACCCCTCCAGCGAGAGAATTTTTATGTCGTTTTCCATTGGTTTCACTCGGGGATCCACTCATTCTGTAGTTCAATGGAACAAGAAAACTGCTTCTGATTGAATCCACAAGAGTATTGGTGAAATGCCAAAAAATAATCTACGGCAGCTGTCAGTTGACTTGTATAAAATACACAAACTACACTGGTGTGAGTGCTTCTTGAGTGGATTCTGACTTCAAATCCAGAAGCGAAATTCTTTCCTCAGAATCAATGGAACGGTTTCAGAAGTGATTTTTTCGATTCCGGACTCTCCCGGACGCTTATTTTTGCCCAATGGAAAACGACATTACTCAACAAATTTGTTGGTGTAAGAATTCGAAAAAACTGTCAGTCTCCTGACAATTAACACATGATTTGAAATTTGTTGTCCTATTTGGCATATGAGTGCATGTGTTGTCATTTCCTGCTTGTTAAAAAGTAACAAGCGGCGACATAAAATTTAATGTTCTCCTTAAGATTCTTTTCGAAAGTGGCATGTACCTAGTTCAACCAGTACTCAATCATCCACATACTCGGATTCATAAAAATAAAGAGTTCAATTATTTCCGAATCACTTAAATCGCTAGATGAATCCACTACCTAATATTGTTTATAAAATAGCTTAATCTTCGGTTTATCAAACATTTTAATGACTCTTCGTACCACTTTTTTGAATTGTGTACTTATCTGTCATTTTTCATAGATTACTACAAAAGCGTTCCATAACTTTTTCGTAAGTGTCTATAGTCTATCTCTGTGAGATAATTTATCCCCACCATTGCCATTTTGACAGTCTTTTCCATTCTTACTACAAAAGTAAATGAACAAATTTAGTCCGATATTTTCAACAAATCTCGAATATTCATGGAATAACAACATTGCATATTCTATTGGTGGACGTCAGAGCTATACCTATTTTTCAAGAGAGGCTAGGACGTAGGGAACATTTTCAGAGGATCATATAGGTTAATGCAGCTAAATGACTATACCTTACCTACCTATATAATTGCATTATGGAACGTGCCGATAAAACGCCAGTGGTTCCTAGCTATTCCCTCATAATTGACACAAGCAGTCAAAATATAACTTGAACAAATTCGCGGTGCCAAAATTATTCCAATGAATATTGACAGTTGCTTGTTATTGGCCTTTTCTCGTTTTTGCTAATAAAAAACACTGGGCTACTACAAAAACGAAATCTTAAAAACCAAGACCCAAATAACAAATGTCATTTTCTAACTGCTAACTGCCAATTATTTATAGAACCTTTAAAAATTTTAGGAAAATTGAATACAATAGTAACTCATTCCTTAACTTTGCTTGAAACCGGAGTTGCATTTTGCATCTTTTCTTTTTACTTTTCCCAAAATCCATTCCATCAAATTCAGCGTTTGGTAAAAAGCTGTATGGTACGAGTATGACTGATAAGTTCAATGCACTTACAATGTGAAATGGATTCGATAGGCTGCACTGCTGGCTTTTGAATGAAGCTCAACGAACCCATTCGACGAAAGTATAATTAAAATGTATAAAGCGATTTCAAAAAAAAAAAAAAAAAAAAAAAAAATGGAGAAATTATTCACATCGCAGGTAGGTAGGTACTATGGGCATCAATTGCGATCTTGGGCGACTTACCTACTGGCCCATATAAGAGAGTAAAAGAAATGAGGAGGATAGGCACGAGTGATAATTCGAATGAATTCGTTTCTGAATACTAATGATATGGTTGCCGATTTCTACGATATTACCAAGTTGAGTTTTGATATTCTAGGTTGACATTTGTGATTATGGCTCTTTTGCAATTACATGTAACGCCATGGGCTCTGAATGGGTTTCGCTCAAGCTATCACGTGCACGAGACAAAAGAAAGAAATATTTCCTTCTGTAGCCAAAAAAGTCACCGCAAAAGTCAAATGAAATCACCGATGTCATACACTTGTCAAATGCATTCCCATTTTCGTTTCTGGCTTCATTTTGCCTTAAAAATATAAATCTTCATCTTTTCTATAGTTGCTTTTAAGCTACGCTACACATGCCACTTTCCATGTCAAATTTTGGTATGCCAACGTCATTTTGACGTAAGCAATTGTTGTCCTAAATTTTAAAATTTTCAAGCGTCTGGTCACGTTTGCTGTCGCAGCGCACTCATGAGTGACCTAATTTTTCAGCATGTCAAAATTTGCACACGAAAAATGACGCCTGTAATTGTATCTTTTGATCTGTCTGGTTTAGATTTTAGTGCGCATACATATTTGGTATTGCTCTGAACACGCACTGTACTGGTACTGGAAAAGCTTAAACCGGTGTTCGAATGAAGCAAGCATTGGGGCTAACTGCGTTTTTATAGGTCAGGACAGGGCGAAAGTTCAGTGCAGATTTTGGGGTGCATGTATGTTTTGTTTATCAACTCAGAAAAAGAAGGTAGTCGCCTTTCGTTTGCCTGCAAGTGTGCCTATGAATCCTAAATAATTCTTCGGCAAAAATGTCGAAGAAAGGATCACTCTTATCCAGAAAACGGAAATAGGGAAAAACAATGAAACGCTCTCATATTTTTATTTGAAAACAAAACGGAACGACTCGATCGACGCGACACCTAGGATCGTGCGTACTGGAAATGATAGAGTCCTGACATTTTTCTTTTCTATTTCCAGTTTTCAGCAGCATGGGTGTTCGAAGGCCGGGTTTCAATCGTGGCTACGAGGAAATGAACGGAGCGAATATTCCCTCGACAAATGGCACCACCTTGATGGCCGATCCAGCACTGGGACCTGAGTTTGAATTATCTTCAGTTACTATTGTTCCAGACGGTGAGTACCTATACATGGTATAGAGGCATACATTTTAAAGTCACATTTTTCCACCTTTCCCTAGATACCTTCACTGTTCAGCAAGCGGTCAACGCACTTGGCTTCGGCTGGTTTCACGTGAAGTTATCTCTTTGCGTTGGCCTATGTTGGATGGCTGATTCCATGGAGATGACAATACTCAGTGTCTTGGGACCGGCCCTACACTGCGACTGGGGTATCACAAGATATCAACAGGCTTTAACTACAACCATTGTGTTCCTAGGAATGATGCTAAGCTCAACATTTTGGACGCAGCTAAGCGATCGGTATGGTCGAAAGCCTGTAGGTTAAGAGAGTGGTTTCTTTATATTTTACAAGACTGCAGGTTCATTTACTTCCATTTCATTTTTCATTTCAAGGCTCTAACACTTTGTGGTATTCTGCTATTCTTGTATGGCCTACTGAGTGCAGTGGCGCCAAGCTTCGGCTGGCTACTACTTTTAAGAGGGCTAGTTGGCTTTGCAATCGGATGTGTTCCGCAATCGTAAGTATAAAAGTGAAGCTGAATTGGTTCTGGATTGGACAGTACTATTTTTTCGCAGGGTTACATTGTATGCAGAGTTTTTGCCAACAAAACAAAGGGCGAAGTGTGTCGTCCTCTTGGATGTGAGTTGAACTTGTCTTTAAACATTTTTAAGAGGTTGAATAATGATTTGCTTTTTTCTAAGTGCTTTTGGGCCTTGGGAGCTTGTTTTGAGGTAGCACTTGCCCTTGCTGTAGCTCCGAACTTTGGCTGGAGATGGCTCCTTGGTCTGTCTGCTGCTCCGCTTTTCGTTTTCGCTGTGATTACACCGGTAAGTGGCCCATTTGACAAAAAGTAGCGAGTTTTTTTACTTACTTTTACTTTTCTCTCATTTTAGTGGTTGCCAGAGTCAGCCAGATACCACGTTTCCAATGGAAATACAGAGAAGGCTCTCAAAACCCTGGAAGACGTTAGTATTCCCAATTTAACAGGAAAATAAAAAAAAAACATTTTACACCTTTTTGAATGTACAATTTAAGATTGCCCGAGATAACAAACGTCCAATGCTATTGGGTCGCTTAGTTGTTGACGGCTCACCAACAATTAAGGGCAGCGTAAAGGCCCTTCTCAGTCCGGGACTAAGACGTACCACCCTATTGCTGTGGTTCATATGGATGTCCTGTGCATTTTGCTACTACGGCTTGGTGCTTATGTCAACTGAACTGTTTGCAAATAATTCATCGGACTCGAAAGACGTTTCAGACAATATTGAAGATTGTCGGCCCTTAGAGACAACCGACTACATGGATCTTCTTTGGACGACACTGGCCGAGTTTCCGGGCATATTCGCGACTATAGCTATAATTGAGCGTTTCGGCAGGAAGAGCACAATGGCCCTGCAATTTCTGTTGTACGCCGCATGTGTGGTGCTTCTAACATCAACAACAGAGTAAAACTTATCCACTGCCATCGAGTGGGAATGAGTAAATAAAAAATTGTTTCTGTGCCATTTCAGACGTATCTACCTCACGATTGTACTGTTCGTGGCTCGTGGCGTGATTGCTGGTCTCTTTCAAGCAGCCTACGTTTACACACCCGAAGTCTACCCGACTGCACTAAGATCGATTGGAGTCGGTGGCTGTTCAGCTCTGGCGAGAATAGGGGCAATGGCAACGCCATACGTGGCACAAGTTCTCTTCCAAACCTCTGTGTGGAGTGCTGTTTCGGTGTATAGTCTGATGGCGGTTTGTGCAGCCATTGCGTGTTTATTGCTACCGTATGAGACGCAAAATTTAACTTAAAATAAGAGTCATTTCGAGTTCTGTGGTCGTTTCTTGTTTTCATCGCTATGCGATTGAAATGGGTACTCTACACATTTTATGACTGGACGACAACCGGAATCGGGATAAATTGTATATGTTGCTGTTAACTCGACTGATCCTGTATAAATAATACTTTCTTTGTTTGTAAATAAATGTATTTAGCTGTAACGAAGACAAGAGTGATGTGTGGCACGCAGCGTGAGCGACAAATATATAAGTTGCTGCTATGCCTTTGTGCGCTAAATGTAGACTAAGATTTTAATTTATATACTTATGCATAATTTAACGGATTTTTGATACATAAAATGTTATAAACTATTCAAAGTTTTTTTTTTTTTTGGGATGTTATTTTGTTCCATATGGACCGGGCACGTAGCGGCTTAAATTAATGAGAACGGAGGGCAAACCAAAACTAGAATGGAGTCGGTACGTTGCATATTTGTTTGGAAAGCACAAAGGGCCCAGCCCATAAAATCCGTTGCTACTGTGAATTCATATTGAATTGATCTATTCAACGGAACGAACCCTCCCATAAAATCCGTCGTATACGGTGACAGCCAATGACAGTTTCTCTCATTCTCTCAATATTTCCTCCAATGAAATTGATTCCTCTCACGATGGGCACTGTCAAGGTGTCAAGTCAAGCAGCGTTGAACATTTTTTGAAATTTTTCTTTCGCTGTAGTTGTCATTTTTGTACTCCGCTCTGTTCGTTAACCAACTGAGCAATTTGCTTTTGATTTTGTACCCTGCGCCCTATGGCATAAAATAAGGAATTCTGCAATTTTATTAAATACACTGTTTGCAAACGGACGCGCACAAATCCTTTCAAATCCTTCAATTTTGTGCATTGCTCCTTGTCGCACAAAACGAAAGATCTTCAAAAATAAAATATATGCACTAACGAAATGTTTTGCAAACGGACGCACGGCCGAATTGCTCCACAAATCGCTTCCAAATCCTTCAATTTTGTGCATTGCTCCTTGTCGCACAAAACGAAAGATTCTCAAAAATCTTACAACTGAAAACGGCGTACATTGAACCACTTAACTTTTAATCCAAAATTTACTGGATTTCAACTCACCGTCCTTTATCATTTCCGTGTTACGGATTATGCATCCAAAATCGCTCATTTGATTCTATAAAATGTTTCTGTTTTCCAAGGAAGAAACAATTTAATTTTTTTTTTATACTTCACAACACTGAATTCAAAATCCGGCTCGAAGGACCATGTTCGTTAACCAGTTTCTGCCTGTGGACTGTATACTTACTTGGCAACTTCGTAATACCTAATAATAATTACAATAAATCTTCTTTTTTTTATTTTCTATATATTTTTCCTTGAAACTTTTTTTAACTGGTTTACGAACACGCTCTTTTGTTTCCTTACAAATCTGCATTGCGGATTTTTTTTTGTCATAACTCCAGATTTGTCCAAATATTTTGTGGCAACACTGTAGTCAAGTCAAGGTGTCAAGTGTCAAGGTCAACATCAACAAAAAAGGTAAAAAGTAATAGGCTTTTCGCACCGAGCCGAAGACGGTGTGTTTGTCGAAAACTCATCGATGCATTCACACTGACCACCAACTAGTGTTCGTTTGACGTTTCAATCAGCTGTGAGACACGACACACGTTAAACTTCGGTGCAAACTTATTTGGTTACAAATTTGGATCGCAGTAATTAACAAACAAAATGAATTTAGTGCTTTTAAAAATATTATAAGCCCATCAATTAATTGTGGAAAATGATTTTAATTTGTGAGTTGTGACATTTGTTCGGTTAGCCATTTTCCTGAATTTGCTGAATATTGCAGAAGGTGTGTTTGTTCCAACAACCCAACGATTTGAAGTCGATTTCGTGGTGTTTTCTTTGAAAACGAGTGCAAACGACTCGTTTTGAAAGCTGAAATATGTATGGGAAAACTTCTGTTTTCGTAGAAGTTTTCGAGAGTTTTGTCGAAAACCCGATTTTCGTCTCGGTGTGAAAAGGCTATAAAACTACGATTTTGACGGATTCTATGGATTGGCCATTTCCATTGTTAGTACTAAAAAGGAAAACGAAACAAATTGCACCTATTACATTTTTTGTTTTATTTAACTTTATCAAATCTATATACACGAAGCTTTTATTTCTCTTCAGACTACAGCAACTTTATCGCGAGGACGTTGTTTAATGAACTTTAGTAGACGTACTACTGTAGATGGTGTAACGCCTTGAATCCTACTAGCAGCTGCAATCTGGGAAATAAAAACAAATTGACTTTTGATGACAAGGAAATGTATGTAATGTAATAACGGCCTACCGTTTGCGGTTGGATCATTGTCAGCTTTTGTCGTTCTTCATTGGAGAGATTCAACGATTTTCTGAACAAAAAGGGGAAAAGGTGGCTATTATTTTAATGAAAAAACAATTTACAGCATTTTAGTGAACAATTTATTGTGCTTGCAAACAATTGCGGGTCTTAACCCGAGGTCAACACAAGCAGTCGTGGCCGAGTGGTTAAGGCGTCTGACTCGAAATCAGATTCCCTCTGGGAGCGTAGGTTCGAATCCTACCGGCTGCGATAATCTTTTTCGAATTTTTTTCTGCTTTGTTTTATATCGACTGCATACCTATTAATTTGCTCTACCCAAGTTGATGGTGTAAATTGTGAATACTCACGCGAAATAATCAATATTTGCCGGGATAACGAGCTGCTCCTCTCTGCGGACGGCTTCGACATCATTTGCTTGCTCATCAACGAAATGATCATACAGCGCTTCGATTTTGACGCGTGCCGCGATTTGTTCATCAGCTAGTAGCTTGCCCAAAAGGTCGGGCTCTAGAGCGGCAATTTTTTCACACGAAATAGCATCCAAAGGTACGGCAAGCATCTCAAATGCACTGTAATAACAAATTTAAGGACAACTCAAACGTCTTCTACCAGAACATACCTCTTTACAACGGAAGTCTTGGATTCGGGTAGATCAAAACTGGAGCGCCATTGATTCGATTGACGTTTGAGATCTTTTAAAATATGAATAGTTTCATCAAGCTTTGCTTTGGTGCCTAGCATTCGGCTGTATCGTTCTTTAGACACTATACCAAAGTTGTATCCCTATAAAGAGGAGAGAGATAACCCAGTTTCAGATAAGCGATTCAGACTTCGTACCTTTTCTGTAAGGCGTAAATCTGCGTTATCCGGTCGCAGCAGCAGGCGGAACTCTGCTCGACTTGTAAACATTCGATATGGTTCGTTAGTGCCGAGCGTTGTCAAATCGTCCACCAGCACGCCAATGTAAGCCTCTGTTCGACTGAGAGTCATCTGTCCCCGCTTCAGGCCCTTTGCAGCTGCATTTGCACCGGCCAATATGCCCTGACTTGCAGCTTCCTCATAGCCAGTGGTTCCGTTGATTTGTCCAGCCAGATACAAACCAGCAACACGTTTGGTTTCCAACGTTGGGAACAGTTCTCGAGGGTCAATGTAATCGTACTCCACTCCGTAGCCAGGGCGAACAATTTCCGCTCGTTCAAGGCCTAGAATCGAGTGAATCAATTCAACTTGCTGCTCCTCAGGCAGGGTGCACGAAAGACCCTGCGGATACACCAGGTCACTCTTGAATCCCTCTGGCTCGAGCCAGACTTGATGTGTTTTCTCGCCAAAGCGAAGAATTTTCGATTCGATCGATGGACAATACCGTGGTCCGGTGATCTCCTCCGTAACATGTCGATTTACGTGCAGATTTTCTTTAACAATCTCGTTCACCTTCAATGTGGTGTAGGTCAGGTGGCATATAAGCTGATCTTTTGCGTCAATCCAGACTCTGTCATTCATAAAAGAAAAGGGCACAGGTGGATCGTCACCATACTGACGGTTCAACTTCGAATAGTCAATGGAATCCTTTCGAATACGTGGTGGTGTTCCAGTCTTCAGCCGGCCCATACGAAACTTTAGACTCTCGAGGCTGTTCGCAAGTCCAATGGCAGGAGCATCACCCATTCGACCAGCTGGTCGAACTTCTAGTCCGATATTGATGTGAGCACGCAGGAATGTTCCCGTTGTGATGACCACACTGTGCGAGTGAATTTTGTCGCCATTTTGGAGGATAACTCCAGAACACTTGACAATTGCTGTTTCGGAGCTATCCTCCGGAGTACACTCGTCAATGATGAGATCTTCAACTGGTGTGCAGAGTATATCCAAGTTCGGAATGGCAAAGAGTTCCTTTTGCACTGCTTCTTTGTAAAGTTCACGATCGATCTGGGCTCTAGGGCCCCATACAGCGGGTCCTCGGCGTCGATTTAGAACCTTACGCGAAGAAATACTAGGTTTGCCACAATATGCATTGTAAATCTATTATACTACCTTATACTGAACACCAGAAACATCACAACACCTGCCGCAGATGCCATCTAGAGCGTCCACTTCACGAAGAAGATGTCCCTTACCGATGCCACCAAACGATGGATTGCAGGACATTTCGCCTAAAATGAAAGCGGTTTATGTATTTGTATTTGCTGGAACACCTTCGGTATACCAATGGTCTCCTTTTTATGCGTGACCAGTAGAGTTCTCGCTCCCATTCGAGCTGCGGCTGCACAAGCCTCAGTTCCAGCATGTCCACCACCAATTACAACCACATCGTAGAACTTGTCGGTGGATTTTTCACCGAAATATCTATTGACAAGCGTAGAGTTAGATTACGATAGTGAGATTATAATGTAAGGCTACCTTCTGCAGCTATAACGAAGCGCGTTTCTCATGAATTTCTTGGAGAGAAACATGATCCAATTGAGTTTGTTTACAAGATTTGATAATTTTTGTGTTATGACATCGCACATGTAACTGACAGATCAAACTGTTTTGTGCAACGAAGAGACGTATTTGAGATTAGGGCGCTAGTGCCGCTAAGAGGATTCATTTCGACTGGGATGAGTTCGTTAATGTGGTATTCGTTTGGGCTTCTTCAGATTTGCCCTCAGATTTCAGATTTCGTGTGCCTAATCGAACATAAAAACCATAGACAAACCATACTGAGACCCCCAACTGGCAATCCTCTTGCCGCTAGCCCCCTCGATTTTTTTTCAAATTCGCCATTTTGTTTTCCTATCGGTGTTATGTCAATTTAGAATCCGTGTGAGCAACAAAAAAAAAGCGAACCAAAAAAAATGTGGTGAGTTTTCTTTTGACAGAAGTCGATTGACAAATGTCAAAATATATAAACACAATTTTATTTTTCCTGCAACAAATTGAAAGAAATGTAAGTTTTCGCGTATTTTTAGTGTTTTAATTAATAAATAAATACATTATATGTCTTATAGATTTGTCCAAGCTGCAGGAGAATACACGCCAACAAGATTTTATGGCCAATTTCATGGAATACGAATCACAAACTGAACAGGCGAACGTTGAACAAAAGCGTACCTATCGATAACAAAAAGCGTAGGAAGACCGTGATTGTAAGTTGATTTTAATTTACATGAACCTGACGACGAATTGATAACCATTTTGTATCCACTAGAAAGATACCAAGCAACAGCAGCATCGTGTCCAATTGGCAAGGCACCGGCCGCTAGCTATGAAGATCAATTATTGTCGCAGCAGCAACGTGACAAGGAGGACAATCTCAAAATGTAAGTACATATATAGTAAAAGTTGTGCAAATTGATTTCTGAACCTTTAACACTAGGCAAGAGGAAAGTTTCGCACGCCAGGAGCCAATGCGCCGGCAAACCATCGAACTACTAGAGCACGAGATGAGAACCAAAGCCAAGGTAGACTGGGAGAATCATGACATCAACCTAAAACAGATTCGTCTAAAGACAGAAGAAAATTGCATCACTTTCATCATCAGCATCAAGACTGCTGACACAGTCATTGGTACTGGATTCAAAGCAATGCTCACTGATTGGGACAGCGTTTTTACTGCTGCTCGTGGTCTCTCGGTGTGTGTACTCTGCCAAGGGAGCAACTGGTGTTGTTTCTCGGTACAAACGAATGAAATCCAAAACCAAATCTCTCTGACACCAAGTGAGACGAGAGCTGTTATCAGGTGCATGTGATGGAAAGTGAAACCGCACACAGGGCTGTGCCTATGGAGCAGTATACAGACGCAGATGTAGACTTCTCATAAACGTGTTAATATTAATTAAAAGAAATGGTGCCTATTTATTTGGGTGGCAGGCAAATACTGTCTTGTATACTTCTAACAATCAATAAATCCTGCAGCAAATTTGCGAAGCGACTGTATGTGTGTTTTAATTGACTTTTTAATTTTTTCTAAAGCGTTCCTTGCTGCAAAACTTAGAAGTAGAGAGTTCTTCTTGCTACCAAATGGAAAAACAGCCCCGAACAACAATCCACAACAAAGCAGCCGTTCATATATACCTCCAAATGCTCGGTGGCAAAGGAGGATTTAAATCCATGCTTCGTGCAATCGGTGACCAAATCGAAAGACTACAAACGTGACCTCAGTGGCAAGAGATAACGATATTAACGGAAAGAAATGACTTAAGGCTTACACATACGGCAAACTGGATGAACCCAATGAAGAGCTCGACGTCCAAAAAGGAATGACCATCCATTTCATCTATATAGAATTAACAAATCTTTATTTACTATAAATAAACGTATAATACACAAGTTAGGTTAGTTAAACCGAATAAAATGATCCAATGTCCCAATCTGGTAATCATTGTGTCGTAAATTGAGATGAGACCCATGCCAGGCGAAATTTAATTTAGTGAGTATAAGCTCCTCCGAGTTAAATTGTATTCTGGAAATAGACATTTTTTATTTACTGCATATTCAAAACCACAGGTGCATAACACTTACTTGATTGAGTACGAGATTCCCGTTGTATGGTCATTGATCTTTCCCTTCTCCATTTGTCTCGGTTTTCCACATCTTGCTAGAACTGTATGAGGCACTCTAGGAAGGCAACCATTGCCGCATCGAACTTCGATCAAAACCACTTTCGTAAGGAACGATTTCATCCATATTTGTTGAATAAATTGGCACTAAATTGCGGCATTTTATTATGAAATATCATTTAGCTAAAACTCATTCAATGTACTTACGCGTTATTCTGCCATTACGTGCTCATTAATACTGCCCAAACTCCCATCCAGTATGAGTGGCCTTCGGCAGGCAAAGCTGCCCGACACTCTATCATCAGTCATAGTCTTTCGTTGATGGTGATGATAACCTACCGAATGTGTAATATCAGCTTGAGGCAACCTTTTCAGTATCAGAAGTTGCAACGTGCATTGGTCCAAGTTGTCCTCTGTGTGGTTCACAGCAAAAGAATCTTGTGCTTCGAGACGTGTTGTAACATTTTTACCTAGGGCACGTAGGGCAGCAGTAGGTTCGGCGACCTCGATCCACAGGTAAACACTTTGATTCTGAAATGTAAGCGTTCTTTTAATGAGGAATTATGTTCTATATACCAAGCTTACATGTAACTAAAACAATTGGCAGCTTCTTCATAATTGATGGCTTCTTTTTTCAGTTTATACCCTCCAAACTAGATAATTTGAAAGTAATTTGTAGAATAGGATTCATTCTTTACGGAGCTTTGTACCTGGACATCAAAGTTGTTGGGAAATAGTTTTTGCGGTTATAATTCGTTCCTTTGCTGCACAAGGATCGGTGGAACGTGCTTTCTGGACTTGAGGTATGATGTAGTTTTCTTCAGTACTTAAATCCATTCAACAAACTTTTATTAAATCCACGAAATCGAAAACTATGAAAACAAATAATTAAAATGTTAAGTCAAATGGAAATGAGCTTGACAAGAGTGGTGAATCTGTTGTGTCAGTGTCAGTTTCAACCGTGGTCAGCTGTGACAATCGTGGCAGTGTTCAGAAGTATTGCTTTTTTTTTAAAGAGGTTCAAATCAAATTTGGTGAATAATTATTAGCCGAGTTTTTTTGAGCTTCGATCTCAGCAAAGCAAAGCAAAGTAGGATTTTCAGCACGCAATTACAACAACTACATTCCAATTGACACTTCGGGACTCGAAATAGTTGTTGTAATTAGCGTGCTGAAAAGCCAACTTTACTTTGCTTTGCTGAGATCGAAGCTCAAAAAAACTCGGCTATTATCTCAGCACATTTGCATCAATTTTCATGTTAGTGGTTTCATTACATTCTGTATGTATTTCTATTCATTCACCATTATTGTTCCATTATAATACCAAAACATACGACTTATAAATATTATAAATGTAGGCTTTGAAATACAAGCCACATAATAATGGAACAAATACATTCACTTATTCTTTATTGTTTAATTATATTAAGAATAACGGAGAAACTCATAATTTATACCTAATAACAGCAACGATATTAATCTTGGTATTTATAAATTATAACTAAACTTAAGCATATAAGCATATTCTACTCAATTTATGTTAACTGCCTCACGAATGTTCGCTAAAAATATTTTTATTTGTTTATTATTCTTCAGAACTGTTCATCTTTCTTTTATGTCAAATAAATATACAATTAATTTATGAAAATTGATCACTTTCCACACAAAATTTAGTTGTAATAATTATTTTCAAATTTAACGGATAAAATTCTGTGAACGCGGCCAGCAGCTTTGCCCACAGCGGAAGTGACTGGCAAGCCACTTTGCCCACAGCGGAAGTGGTCAAGTTTAGGTGCCAGTGTGTTGGTGAGCTGAAATTTTTGAAGTTTCGTGACATTTGTCAATACGATTTTCTATATAACAATACTAACGCACCTAAACTTTGCCACCCCATGGTAATGTAGCTTGTAGGCAAGTAACGGAAAAACGGCCGAAGTTGGTGGTCTCAGTATTGTCTCTGATAAAAACGTCACTTGCTCTTTTTTGTGTTGATATTTGTGCGATTTCAATATGTGTAGTCTTGGACACTTTTCTAAGCGATTTCCATTCACTAGTTAAATTTTGTATTAAAACATTAGAAATATCCGTCCCGATTGATTTCTAAATATTTATACATAAATAATTCACAAAAATAGATTCACCCGATGCAATGCCTTTCTTTGCTGGAGAAAAAATTCACTACAAATGTAAACAAACTCCATCAGTTGTCAAACCCAAACGCACTTGTATTGGTAAATCTGAGAAAATATCTAGATTCGCAAAAGTGCTCTGAAATCTGAAAAAGATTGCTTTTTCCTGTACCAAACGAACATAAAAATTGCTCTGAGAGCAAAAAAAGTGCTCTGAGAGCGCCCAATCGATTACCACATAAGTGACTTGTCTTTTGGCACTGAAATAAGAGTCCGTTTCGCCAGGAATTAACATTTTTAATGGTAAACTTTTTAAATCTTATGCCTGTGACACACATATGGTTTCGAAACCATGGTTTCAATACTATGGCATCGTCAATACTATGCTAGATGACACACTATACAACGTAGTATAGTTTGATAGTTATGCTTGTGACACACATGTGGTTTCCATACCATGGTATCGAGATGAACCACATGTCTGTCAGGGTATACTACGCTAAAACCAGGCGAGCAATGTGGTTTGAGCGTAGTATCAATACTAGGGTTTTTTGCGTAGTATAGCCATCCCCCTAGCGAAAGCAGCGCCACTCTCATGAAGTGGAGCATAGTTTTACTTAAACTACCTATCACTTTCATAGAAAATGCTATGGCATCGTCAATACTATGCTAGGTGACACACTATACAACGTAGTATAGTTTGACAGTTACCATAGTTACCATGCTCGGGTAGACAATAAAACCCGTGACACACACCTAGTATAGACTCCATGGCAAGAATACTATAGCATTTTCTATGAAGGTGGCAGGTAGTTTAAGTAAAACTATGCTCCACTTCATGAGAGTGGCACTGTTTTGGCTAGGGAGATGGCTATACTACGCTCAAACCACATTGCTCGTCTGGTTTTAGCGTAGTATACCCTGACAGACATGTGGTTCATCTCGACACCATGGTATCGAAACCACATGTGTGTCACAAGCATTAGGTACTTTAATCCGAAGATTTTTTCTTTAACTTTTTTTATCCCCTAGCTTTGTTATTCCGAATAATTATTCATTTTTAAAACAAAGTTTTTAGATTTAAAGGGTGGCTAGCTTTAAATTTAAGCATCCCGACGAACGGACTATATTTCTGTCATCTATGTCCAACCATTCAGTTGGTTTTAATTTTAAATATGTATGCATGTGTGGTGTAAAAACCACACAATTAAAATATCGATTGCTGTCATTGCACGTTGAGCGGGCGCAATCCAATTTGAATTGTTACAAAAACTTACGAAGAACGGAGCACTCGTCCAAAGTGTATACCTACTGGTGACGGTGAGTTATCAGAACATATTGCATAAAGTATATCTCAGGTATCTAATTATTTTGACATGCTCTGAATAAAACGCTTGACACGACCTAATAATTAGCAGAATAAGTATTATTCACTATGATTGGTGTTTCTACCTCGGAAAATTAATCAAACGTGATTAGAAAACAACGGCTCTTGTGATTGGAATGCTTGGTAATAAATAAATGATTTAAGATCGCCTGAAGCCTGTCGTAAATGGGCATCGAAACACTCATTTATTTCCTCGTTTCTTGTAAAGCTTACCCCTGCCTCAACGAGGGTGAAAACCATTTTACACCAAACCGTTCTTTGATGGCGTGCTATATACGTTCACTTTTTATATGAACGATTGCGATTAGTTGATGGCATCACACGAAACGAAAGTACATAGCTGTAAGTCGGTTCCGTATCTACTTTAACTTTGTGTTAAGTGTTGGTAGCTTTTGCAAATCATTCGTGCGCATGCACAGTGACAAAATGGCATGCCAAGGAATAATTCGCATAGATTAGATCCACCATAAACAAAATACAAAACCAAAAGTAAGAATGTTTCCCCAAGTGAGAGTTTGCAGTTAAACCTATACCTAATTTGACAATCATAAAATGACCGCGTACCGCTAGATAACTGGCGACACATCAGTATCCCTATCCACAAACAAATAACTCCACGGTCCGCCGCAAAGGTTATTACAGCAAATTCCTCGGAAAATAGTGATCCGCTATCCCACTTAAGAAGAGCAACACAGTAGGTACATGAAATGCAACAAGGAAACACCATTCTAATTTGACGCTTCCGTGAGCCGTTGAATGGTATGAACTCTAATGCAAAACTACGTAAGAAATAACCTGCAGCTCTTAAACTAGACCCAAGGAAAATAAAATACACATGCTTGCTCAACAAGGTAGGTATACCTATGCTGCCAAAAAAAAACCGGAGAAAAACTAACCAACTCGCCGAACAGGCTAAGGCGCAAGCCATTACAAAATGCCTAAGACTTTAACCGCATTTGACCGAGAAACGGTCATGGCCAAGGATACCACTACCACACCACCAAATATATGTGGTTAACGACGACGACGATGATGGTGGTGATGATATTCGCGGCTAGTTATGCAGCGTGCAAAGAATGCTGGCTGACCAAGTTCGAGTTGATCTTTCCGTTTGGTTTGTGCACCATCAAAGACCACAGAGCCAGGTAAAAAGAGGTCTTGGCCATGTAGTCGACTATAACCACCCTTATTGCACTGGTCAGCCGATAAAAACTTGTTTCTTTTTTTTAGTTGGTCTGTGTGTTGAGAAGTTCGGTGCTTCGATAAATCGGAAAACCTGTTCGCAAGTCGGCTGTAGTTGGTTGAATCGAAATTGTTCTACTCCACAGTCAACAGCATTCTTCCATGACGAGGCTTGGGAAAAACAAAACAGACAAATATTTTAACGTGGATTGTGCGCAGTAGCTGCTTTAAATACACACCGTGTGATTTGCAGGCTGCATTATGATGTATAGGTACGAAGCAGATTCGTATGAATTTAAGGTTAAATTTGAATTCGATCGGTTGGTAAAATTTTTCGGCATTTTCGATTATTTTGGCTAGTTTGGGAGAAATAAACTGCATTTAGATCATCATGCATGCGCATTTTTGCACCAGAGAGAGAAAGAGAGAGAGAGATCCGTTTCAATCAATATTTTTGAGTGGTCCTTGAATACAGATTTGCTATTTGTGATTGCATGCGAATTCGTTTGAATACACTGTGATACGCTGTGATTCACCACGAATACGCACAGAAAAGTTCCTTAAATACGCCTGATTACTTCCCCCTCGATGATAACTCAAATCAGGCGCCTAATAGCCTTTTCACGCCAAGCCGAAAACCGGGTTTTCGCGAAAACACACGAAAACTTCATCGAAAACAGAAAACATACATATTTCAGTTTTCAAAACGAGTCGTTTAAAGCCGTTTTCCACGAAAACACCACGAAAACGACTTCCAATCGTTAGGTTGTTGAAACAAACAGACCTTTTGCAATATTCAGCAAATTCAGCAAAATGGCTGACCGAACAAACGTCACAACTCACAACTTAAAATTATTTTCCACAGTTATTTTATGGGCCAATGTTATTTTGAAATGCACTACATTTATTTTGCTTGTTAATGCGATCTAAATTTGTTACCAAAAGAGTTTGCACCGAAGTTTAACGACTAGTGTCTTACAGCTGATTAAAACGTCAAACGAAAACTAGTTGGTGGTCGGTTTTTTTTTTTCGAGGAAAACACGGTTTTCGGCTCGTTATTAAGAGCTTGCAATGTGTCCGTTGATGTCCTACCTACCCATAATAATTATATATAGATACGTAAAACGGAGATAAACACAAGTTCGGGCCACCAACATTTCTGCAAATCACTTGGAAAACGTTTCTGTTTCTGATTTAAAAAAATGTGAAATGAGATTAGTGTCAGCAAATTAAACAAACAATTCATCAATTCCTCACATTAAGAAGACCTTTTGTTTTATGGAAAAGCGAAAGGGATATCATTACCTAATACGCATAAAAAAAAACATGACACCTTTAGGTCGGCCATATTGTTTGCGCGGTAGGAATTATGGGAAAGTTCAGCATTTATTGCGATGGCTAAGGAAATTCGGCGTTACTATATCTTATTAAACAATATGGCTTCCGGAAAGGATGAACGGATAGCTGATTGATGAATTGTTGGTTTAATTTACTGAAACTAATTACCACTCTCATTTCACGTGTTTCAAATCAGAAATAGATATATTTTGGTTAAAGCAATTGCAGAAATCTTGATCTCCGGAACTTGTGTTTATTTCCGTTTTACGTATCTAAAATTATGGGTAGAACATGGGTAGAACATCCGTGATCTCATTCTTACGCCTTTAATAGCATTGACTGCGGATAAACAGATCTCTCTGCATCGTTCCGTTACGTGCAACAATGCGCGTGTGGGATGGTGTAAATGCAGTTTAAGTCACACACGCCTAGTTAGTATTGCCATTTTTAAGTTAACAAAAAATAAATCATCGATCTAGAATTATATGTCGCCAAAAAGGGACAACAACGAAGTAAAATCAAAAGTTACCCTTGCATTACCACTAACCATACTTGGATGATGAACGCCGACTATAATCCTCTTCAAATCACTTCGTCTCCAAGTGATATTCAACAAGCATTTCGCTCCGATAGATTCATATGTCACAGCCATCGCTAGCCATAAATAAGTTACCTAACAAACGCTGCAGACAAAAACCCATATACGCCTTTTAAACACGTACCTAATTTTGATATTCGCACCAAACATTTTACGCCCAACAGAGTGTAACAGATGAAGGCAATAGCTAAGGCCTGATCCAAAGCTACATTCATAGACATTTGTCCAACAGCAACGCCCACTGTCAATATTAAAACTATTGTTCTGGTATTCATCGATGAGGACAACATTGTTCGTGACTCAGCTTATCTAAAAGATCAACACCGAAAATTAGTTAAACCCATCGTGCATCCCATAATAGACCGCCAAATCCTCATGCCACTGTTCTCTCCCACCCTTTAGAAGCTTCTATGTTGGGTGGTAGATATAGGCAAGTATAACTGCTTTTTAACAATACCTTCTTACAGGGGGTTTCGGTTGAAACGAACACTGTATTGCGAGTAAAACTGTCATAAATGTACATAAATGTGTTTTTTTTGTTTAATTAAAACATAACTAAATCCAACTGTCAACCCATACCACTAAATGTTGGGCTAGCTGCTTTAGTCAATGGAACGCTTCCCATCCAACAAACATACCAGACGTGTACCGTCAACCCCGTCCACACTGTCAAAGTTTGTTCTGATTCTAAGCTGTCAATTAAGTAGCATTGCACTTAATTATAATGCATTCTTATTGTCACAATTTACATTGAATCTGTAAGTTTACGATTATCTGGTGTGGTGTTTCAAACTCGGCCAACTCCACACATACCCATACCCATATTCCACTTTGAACTGTTACACGTTACACCCTATATATTGTAAAGTATGAAAAAGTCAATTAAAAGCGACCAACATCAAGTCGTCAACAGCAAGCTCCTAACCTGTACAACGCAGAAAACAGCTACCCCACCAATTTGAAGTTTTTTTTATAATAATTCTCTTATAGCTCTCTTTAACGTTTAACCCCACCTTCCGCCTCATCGAATCAAGGAAACCATCATTCAGTTCAGGTGCACACTGTTGACTCTGTGCTACCGCGAACAGCATTCAGTTTAGATTTAGCGCTGAAACCGATCGCAAGTTATAAAGAAAAGAACGTTGATCGTTCGAATTCGATTTCGAAAACAAAATCATACTCGGCGCAATAATATTTGATCGCAATTGACGGGTGCAAGTGAGATTTCTCTTTCCTTTCTGATCGCAGTTGAACGTAAATGTGCGTGTGACAGACTTTTAACGTTTGCTTTTTAGTGTTTTCTATTCCTCATTCGGTTTCATCTGGTGTTTGTTTATTTAGAAAATCCATTTTCATAAATAATTATTAAAATAAAGAAAAAGAAAAAAGTGAAATGACACCGCAGTCGATGACATCGAATGCGACAATGAAATCTTCGACAGACGATGACAGATGCATCAGTGCACCACTATACTGGACCCTGCTGACAGTTGGCATCATTTTGGGTGTACTCATAATATTGTGGATAATCAGGTAAGCACTTCGATAGGGAAAGTTAATGCTGATGAAAAGTGTGTAGTAGATTATCGATTTAGTTGCGTTTCTTGTTTCCATTTGTCTATATTTTGAAAGTTACATAAGTAGTGGTACTGAAGCCGGCGTTTTGGGGTTAAGTTGCGTCTCACCTATCACTTTATGTTGGTGGAGATCCATCCAACTGGAAACAACTTGGTTAGGTAAACGGTGAGACTATTCCAGATGAACATCTTAATGTGACTGTGAATTGGAACTTGTACATTTTCATAAGTTCGAATTTCGAAATCAAAGTTTTTTTTTTGGTAAAAGAATTGTTGATGACTGTTGTTATTTCGGGGCCTCGCTAAATAAGCTAAATCAGCACCTAAAATGTATTATTGGCTTTGAATTGACAATACCTATGAGCTTGTAGTATTTTAGGTGGACACTAGAGTAGCTATAATGCACTCGCACCCAAATTGCTGATGCTATCAATAGCATAAATTCAGGATAGGGAAAATAAAGAAAGTTATGATAAGATTTTGTTTATTTTAGATCTAACTGATGAACATTGTAGATTATTTAAGAAGTAGAAAAGGCCTGGAATAGTTTAGTGTGCACACGCCGGGCGTGGTTTTGAATCTGTAAAATGAACACGATAACTTTTGTTGGACCCTTACATCGTCTCTCATTACTCCGTCATACGTCGATACAAACGCCGCGAAAGTTCACTCGAATTTGTAATTATCACCACTCAAATGAGATAAGTCGGTGGACCCGTACTTTTTGTTAATATAAATAATCTATGTTGTAGCTAATCATTCCAGTCTGATGATAAGATTGTATTTATTTGGATTCCTAAGGGTCGTTTCAGTGGATAGTGAGACTTTGTTTTTTTTTTCTCCTGTAAGATAGTTGTGTATAGTAAGGAGCCGTGTGTCATTTTGACATTTAATATACATACTTCGCACTGATTCGTATGCAACTTTATTTTCCTATATTCTGAGGCTCTTTAAAAAGTCAATATTCCTCCATTTTATTTTTCAAAAATTAAACCCTCACACCAATGGTTGCGAGAAGATATACCTAGGGTTCTGCATTATATGAACCTCATTCAATCGCTCTCGGCCTTTATTTATAGCTCATTCTTAGCGGAGAAATTAAATTGAGAAATTAAAACGAATTTTGGTCTTGCCCACATTCAAAATCAAAGCAATCCCGTGTATGAGCTGAGCTCTACGAACATAAAACCACTCAACCCAATTGATGATTCATTCGCACAGAATAGTTGTTTGATTACCTATATATGGAGATGTATACAGTTTACTGACCAACTCTTCTTTTTAGAGTTCTGTGGGTTGATTTTAACAATGTAGTTGTGGCTAATTACGGTTTGTCTATTTTTGGACGAGTAGGCACCTACCTTTGACGTTCAACGAAAAGTTGAAAGATTTAATTTTTTATAAAGCCGACAAGAGTGGAAAGTTTGACTTAAGGGGGTGATTAAGGAATTTATGTTTTTTTTTATTCATGTTTAACAACGTGGGAACTTTTTTTTTCGCATAAAACAAAAGAGTTTGTCGTTGAACTGGGGTTGTAAAAATCAGGGTATGTTGGCATTTTCGATGACCGGTCAAAAGTGTGGCTGAATTCCGAAACGTCGAAAATAAGCGCGTTGTGAATGCACACTGCTTTTCTTATGCCAGGTTATGAATGCTTTCGCGCTGCTTTGCATTTGTTATGCTTTGCAATTTTTGACGTTTTGGAACGACTTTGATGCAAACTATCGTAAAATGTCTCAAACACCAACAATGTCCAAACTATTAGTAACAACCATCGTTTTTAACAGCTTAATAAACAATGTTGGATCGTACAATGCCAACACGTTTAAGCATATTCTTTATTTAAGAAGGAAGCAGTTTACTCGGAGAATGTCTTTGCTTTCTTCAATTAAACAAATAAAAAGAAATGTACCGAAGTGTAGAAATTATTTAAATGTTATAGAATCCTATCCAAACGATGTGTTTTTTAGTCATTTTCATTACGACTCCGGCGATGAATCCATTCTATTTGGCGGTATAAACCGCCGCTTTTCGAACATGTCAAAAGTTGGAACTAACTGAAATTGGTTTCATAATACAAAACGTAGCAAATGCTTCGATTTTGACATTTCTCTTAAGTAAAAGCTATTGCTACGTTTTATTCATACGACCCAATGCGTGTCATTTTGGTGTTTTTTTTTTTTTTTTTTAAATCCAGGTACACCATGCCATCAATGCTATACTTGCTACCAGTGCGCTCGAAATATTTCAACCCTGCGCCCTACCTCAATTCAGTCTATGAATTTTTACCAACAAATGTAATGTGAACATTTGTCCCCCAAGCCCACCCATGTTTTTCCACCTCTGTTCGAAAATCCAGCCAAGTTTACTCACGCTCATCTCTGTTTGAATATTCAGCGCTTTTCACCGCAACGTACCCACGATTTCACGTCTGCTGATCGCGTTTGCCACCTTCACGATTCACTACCAGAGTTCATCTTCAAAGTAGACTCAACATTACACAGTTAACTGTTTCTGTTTACTTCTGCAGATCTCAGCCAATTTAGCAGAAGAAGCACATAAATTACAACACGTTCAGTGTTTATTTAGATTTCACATCCGATCGCATGAACTCGCGGCACCGACAGTTATGTATGATTTCCCCATCTATTCCATGCACACCTCAAACTCGCTGGCGTTCGATAAATATTTACACGGCGACTGTAGTCGATATAGCTTATCGAACGAAGCGTGAAAGTAAAACGAGTGAAAAGCGCAGCTTCAAATCGTTTGGCGCGCGTTTTCTCAACTCTATGGAATGCGGCACACGACGACGACAATGCCGTGTGCATGATGTGTGAGGCGCAATAAAGAAAGTGTAGCCCTACCAGTTGATGTGATCTCCAACTCTGAGCCGCTTCCAATCGGAATCGGAAGTCGTGTTCAAAGAGTAACGAAAAAAGAGGTAATACGATTTTTATCCGTCCGGTGGCGTTTGTCCCAGTTTCAGTTTGAAACGCGAAGCGGCGGGACAGAGTACACTCACTCCAAGAGTATACCGTAGTATAGTGGTTTTTAGTTCCAACAAAGCCCCTTTCCGAGAAGTAATTGAGACCGTAATTTCGGAACCTCTGCCTCTATGGTGTACTGCATTTATGGTGTTGGCGTAGCGGCAACCCACCGCCAAATCAGAGGCAAATAACGCGCATTGGTGCGACAATGATTTCCAAACTCTCCAGGTAGGTGTGTTGCATGTTTTTTTTTTTTTATTAAACAATACTTTCTTGTTGTTGTCTGTTCTGTATACTTGTACCTGTTGTTGTTGGTACAAAAAGAAAGTTCAGATTGTTCCTAAATTGGTCTGTCGATCTGGTACAGTGCATTGGGAAGGGAGAACACCTCAGCACGGCTCAGCTGTGTCATGCATTAGCGAGCTGGTAATTAAAATTAATAAACAATTGCTTGTGGGTCATGTTCTGATTCCAACAAAAACTGGTTAACATAGTGACGATAAGTAGGTATGTAAAAAGCCTCTGCTACTGCTGCTCAGATATCTTTTATTGCGGTGTACCTTCCATCTTCTTTTGGTTTGGATGAAAAGTGAAACTTTTTTTTTCGGTGCTAAATACTCATTGGGTATGTGGTTAAGACAAGTTCATACCACACAGAGAAAGGTTACTTTTTCTTGTGCGACTAGAGACCTCTTGTTGAGAAAATTCCACCAAATGATTATAGAAATGTGTGTTTAATTTATATATCGTTAGTCTGGGCAAGGTTCAAGCATCATGTCGTTGAAGTTATATAAAAGAAGCGAAAGTGTTTATTTAGGTTTTCATTGAAATTCCACTTTCGCTTTGACATGTGTCAACATTAATGGTGCAGTATTAGGTAATTGGCGGTTCAAACAGGTTCAGTATTCGCTTTAGTTTACTCTATCTCGGATAGTAAAATATAATTGAGACTGGAAATGGTAATTCATTATTCAGCTCATGTGAAGTTGCTATAGCGTTGAGGATGACAATTGCCTTCTGCGTATATTTATGTTATTTCCTCCGATTAACAAAGTCTGAACGTAATGAGCAATGCACTATAATTTGTGAGCACAGTGGCTGGACTTTGAGCGATGATTTGATTTTTTTGCTTCTTTAAAAAAAAACTGAAGTTTGAAATTCCCTGGGAGTGAAAAAACATTTCAATACAGCCGGCTCAGACTCAGAAAAGTTGCAGATTAGCTACTTCCATTCGTTTTAAAACTGAAAAGTGACAAACGAATGGTTGCGAGAAGCTTGAATTGGTTCTATGTGAACCTGTTGCGCCAACTATATTTTTTTGTAATTTATCTGTCAAATAGAATTTTGTTCGTACCAAACGAACATAGAAAGTGACATAGACCAAAACAATGCTTTGAGAGCGCCCAATCGATTAACGCATGCGTTTTTTTCCCCCAGCGAATACAGAACTACTAGTCTAGTACAATTCGTTTCAAGCTAACATTTATATTAGGCCTGTTCCCTAACGATATAATGCATTCGAAGACATTTTCCAAATTTAGTCAAACTTCGTTGCCTTACGAAAAATTTGGGCAGAAAAAAGTCAAAAAGAGAGAACAAAACATTTTCCCTCTATTCAAAAAAATTTATTGCTGACAGATGGTTGTCAAATCGTTCAAATGATAATTGTAACTGACTTTTATTTAATTTAATTTTAATATTTTGAGTTTGTACAGCATTAAAATAGATCTAAGAAGCAAAATAAATGAACTTTTTAATTTCTGCAATAAAAGCATTTCAAATGTTAGTCTTAAATTTAAATTTGTGCTTTGTTCTGCTGATACATAATTGAATATTCACGCCTAGGAAAAAATCGAATTTTTCAATTTTCTTTACTTTTCTTTTTGGTTATTTTTCATTTTGGTGAGCGAACCCCTTCGCAATGAGACGTTACATGTGTGTATATTAAATAAAACAATAGGAAGGCATTGTCGACTGTTGACTTTGCCAATTGTGTATGTGTATGTCAGATATTTTTATAGACCGAATGACTGAACTTTAAATTGACTCATCGTATTTAAAAAGCATGTTTCATTTCTAAACAAAAGCAGTTATGTCCATATTTAGTTACTAAACAAATTTTATCGGCCATTTGCAATTTTGATATATGTACATATATTAATCCCTGATATAAAAGGTACCTATATGTGCATGGTTTTTGGGGCGAACTATGAGAGTTGATTAATCCAGCTTAAGCCAAAGCGCCATCTCATTTCGAAATTGTACGATTATGATATGATAAATGTTCCAATTCAAGTGCTGGCCAGAATTTAAGTCAACTAACATCCAGGTTTGCTTAACCTTAAGTTCACAAAATCCTATTACAGTATAGTGAAAATAAGGAGTAGTTTGACATTGATAAATAATTGAGGTACTCCGATTGGACATTATCAAGATCCACGTGGGGATAATTAATATTTGTTTAGAGTGGAGACGTAAATTTCGTTTATATTTCAATTACAAAAAAGAGTGGGTATTACGAATTCAAGTAATTAAACAAATTTAAGAGCATTGTTTGTTTTGAGAAAGACGTTTCTTCTCACAAACTACTTTTAGTAGGAATTATTTATTTATATTTTATTCAACATACCTTTTAGCCCGGATGTTAATTATATACGCATGCAATAAATATAAAGAAAAAAATGTTAAACTGGATAATTAAAATTACAACTACTAGATATATACTTGTAGACGTGTCTACAATCTACATGCAGAAAAATAACTGCTTAGTTATATTTGCACCGTAGTTTTTTTTTGCACCAAAACGTGTTCCTTTATATTCATTAGTTTATGTTAATTGCATTAACGTATTTAAGTAATGCTGCATCATGCCCGATGAGTAATTTCTTTAAAATAACTTAAAATTAATAAAGATACTCAGAGATCGTACCTACATTGCATAACTTTATGTTGGTGTAGTTTATTTTTTATGTCCTTTTTTATAATAAAAGTTCAAATATGCCGAACGTTATTTTGACAATTAACTATTACCATGGACTTGGCACTAATCTTTTTATTAATTATGTTCGTGTACTATAGACCATGAACTACATGAGGAAGCATTTCAAAATGTAATTTGAACTAAGTCGTAACTGCAAATTGTTTTAAAATGTATTATAGGTACCTAATTTAGTAAATTGATTTGACACAGGTCGCACACCTGAATGTATTGTAAACGACAGGTAAATTTATGACGAGCTTAAAAATTAACGAAATAAAGCTCAACAAAAGAAACTAAAGGCAACAACAGAACATCAACTCTGTGTGAAACTGTTTTTTGGTTAGTGAGAGATTGCATTTTATAGGTATATATGAACATTTTTTCTTACTATCAATTTAAGCTTTTACTGCGAAGAATACAATTTGAAACTTTTATTCCCTTCATTTCGACTCACTTAACAGTTAAATATAGTTGTAGTTTTCTCTCGTTCTTTCTCAATCTAGATAGCAGTCAAATTTTAAAGGAAATTTCTTAAGTTGTACTAGATCTCTTACTCTTTAACTGAATTGCATTGACAGTTAGTTTCTTTCTCTCCTTCTTTCTCAATCTAACGGGCAAAATTTGACGGAATTATATTAAGTTGTACTAGACTTCTTACAATATGGGGGTAAAAATATTTATTTTTTTAATAAATATCCAGACAAACCGCTACTCATCTAGTGGTCAATGGAAATCGACCATTGTAGAAATATGAATATGGACACAAACACATTTTTAAAAAGTTACAAGACGAAGAAGATGTAACCAGTTAAAGCCTTAATCATAATAAGATTACGTGGAATTAAGCTAGTGTCAACTGCGAACGAAAATCCGCTTAACTCTGTAAAATTCCCACTTTCGGGTTGGATTAAATTCCAAGACACGATAATATAATACCAACCCAAATTTTATTCTAAATTATAAATTTTACTGGTTAGGGCTAGATCAAATCAAATTAAATATTTACCAACATAAAACGTTATGTCGACTATGTTATGTTTTATGTATGAGGACGCATTTCACAAAACAAATCCACTCACTTTTGAACTGTGTCCAAAAAGATCAATGAATTCCAAAGAATATTCTCTTCTTATAAATATCTAAGCCCATGGTTTAATCTATAAACATAAATATCCTGCATAGCAATACGTTTAAATCAATGAAACTCATTTGTTATTATAATAGATGAAGAAATGCGCAGAAGAATATCTTGACAACATCAGCCCATCTATTTAATTTAATCGAAACATATTCGGTATTTGTAAACAAAAAAATGAAAATATTTCGACAACAAATTGGGTCTCATGACGAATAACTGCTTTTCTGTGTCATTAGTGGCAGTTACACTCTTGGATGAAAAAACCTTTTTGACAGTAGGTAGCTGACTTTACTTATTTCCTTACGATGGTATAAATGCGGTAACTTAAAACGTTCAATCCGGCCTTTTATTTTATTTTTACAAACAAATAACTATAACGGCTTTTAGAATACCGATCTACTACGTTTGCTGTATACTTGTGTATGATACCAAGCCATGAGTGTTTGCATTTGACAAGTCATGTACTTGACAATATGCTTTTACGAATTCCTCCATATTTATTTGCTTAATTAATTGATTCACCAAGTTATAATGTAGAAACGACACCGTCCGAAAACTTGTTTGATGGTGTGGTTCGTTTATTCCCTATAGCCAACCCATGTATATGCAAGGCGTAATATTATATAAAAAATATGTAAATTTGCATTCTTTTTATTAAATGGAAACCAACAAAGAAAACTTGGTACACAATCGACTGCGGTGTCGCACAGTGATTGTGTTATGGGATTATGAAGTCAATTGGCATTCCAATCATCGCGTGCGATACGTGAAAGAATTCGTATGCAAGCCAAAATTAGCGAGAGTTGTTAAAAACAAAAAAGAGTGGATGTCTGTCAAGTGAAATTTTATATTATTAGCAAATCTTTATGGTTTCTTAATTAGTCTCATATTAAAAGGAATGCCTGTGCAATTTAAGTTTTCCGTCTTTTTAATTCCAATGCACACATTTATGCAATATATACACTACGCCTCATTTTGTCGATCGAATTTTGACAGGTACGTATTAATGGGATGCAGATTTTTCAGGCATCTATTGTTCCGGGGCTCAGGATTTTTAACAACAATTACAATACGATGATAGAGAAACCTAACGAAATTGGTATGGAAATTCTGTAAATTTTCGAATATGGAGACTTTAAGTTCACACCCCGAAAAATGCATGTCAAAATGAGAAGAACAATATGAACTTGTAATGCAAAAGTCTGATATTCTCTCTGTGTTTGGTGTGGTTGTGGAAGTACCCTACATTTTTAATTATTTCTAAAAGACATCGCTGTATTATAACGTGTGAAATCTTGACGATAACCTTTATAAAGACACAAAAGTACTAGAACACAATTTGGTCTGACAGTTCAGTTACTGACTGAAGCACTAAAAAGTGTTTTGTGCTCAAAAAATTAGTAGGTATGAATGCGCCTACCTTGTATTGTTGTACCCCGCCTGCATATGAAACATCCTTCGGCAACCTTATGGCATACTTTTACAGTACCTAATAAAAAAAAGTGCCATCAGTTTTTAACGACATTTGTTGTGTTCGTCCCAAACCTATTACTTTTGGTGGCGCTTACAGTCCGGGGCGGACCACGTCCTCAACTATAACAAGCCCCTCCAGCCAGCTCGGTCCCTCGCTAGCTGCGAGGTGCAATAAAGGAACTGATAAGGAAACCGCTCTAGAGTTAGCCAAACATGCGAAGGTATACATATGGAGTGCAGTGAACAGTGATCCAGTTCGGTGTAAAAATGTCAGAATAGAAATTGTAGAAGTCATAAAACGAAAATGTTTTCAACCGAACTTTGGACATCGAAACACTGGAGTCTGTTCGTAAATAAGTTGACTTAGTCCATTGTAAAAAGCTACTTATTTGTTGCTTTTAGATGCATTGACGAAAAAATCTCGTTTGGATATATATACAAAACAACCCCGGTATTTTAGGCGTTCCGAAGGGACAAACCAAAGATGGTTTCGAGCTAACACTCGGAATAATTGGGGCACTTTCTTTTGACCAATCTCTTGTTGGACACATTAAAATAGTCAGTGGTGGCATCCAGTGCGCAATACGCATTCGCTAAAATCAAGAACAACGATTTCAATTCCGACAAGTCATTCAACGCATTGAGTGCGTATATGCAGAGTAAACTGTCTATTTACGGAAAAAATTAGTGAAAAACTTCACGGAACCGGTGTCACTGTTAACTGCTTAAATTCGGGAGTCCTTCGAACCGATATCGCTCGTTATACGATCTCTGATCGTATAATGACGTAAGTAGGAACTGACTGCTGTCGATCGCTGACAAATATCTTTTCAATTTAATAGGAAATTGATGTTACCTCTGACAGCGTTCTTCATTAAGACACCCAAGGCAGGTGCTCGAAACAACACTGACACTGGCACAAGATCCAGCTTCGGAGAAACGCACTAGTGGCCATTATTTTGATTCAATATAAGAATGCCTCTACTACCAAAAGCTAGAAATGGCCGAGTGGCTGTGGACAGTCAATAAAGAAATTGTTGGCCTTCGGAAAACTGGCAAAACAACACTTATTGACCTCGAGAAGGAACCAACTGAAATAGCCCCGAGTCAAAAAAAATATACAGGTCCCAGAAAATGCACACTCTTGAAAAGCTCTATCCCAATTCCTATCGGTCATATTCATATCAGAGATGTTGTTGAGAAGGAAGAGATAATTTTTTGACCAGAGAGGCCCCGTGAAATTTTTGTTTTTTGTTTTATTTTTTTACCTATGTATATGTCATGTTTAGGTTTTACTGTAAGATTTATTTTTGCCAGTACTTATTTAACAAGGATTGCAATTCATTTATTTGTTATTTGAATAAGCTTGTTCCTTTGTAAGAAACAATTAAGTTCAGTCAGTAATGGTTGGAGAAAGTCATTTTGACGTATGTACTCGTGGTAAAACTTCGTTCTCCACATTCATGTTGTTGACATTTTTATATTATGATTGTCCACATGTCTCTCTATATAAAAAAGTTATTTTTTCTGATTTGCTCGCGCAATAATTGGACATCACTTTTTGGTAAATTAAATTTTGACAGTTAAGAAATTTCGGCCACCATTAACAGTACAAGTGAAAATGTTTTAAACCGAGTAAAATAAGTGCCTACAATTACCTATTCTACTTAAAATATAAAGCAATTTCATTAAGATTAATTAAGGTAATTCAAACTCAAATTATTATGTGAAGTGTTTGGAGGTCATCACTTAAAATAACATCTTTTGTTATATGAATGTACAGCGCTTGACGTAGGTACTTAACGTGTATATATTCGAAGCGACGAAATGCTTTGTTTATCAAGAATTCGGCTATGAAATGTTGCATCACAAAAATGTTTTTTTACAACTTTCGCGTGATTTTAATGGAACAAAAACTGCTAGTGTAAATATTCGAAATGTGGCAGCCCCTTTTAAGGTTTTTAGTGACGTACATGAATGTGGTATTCGATTGGGCGCTCTCAGAGCACGTTTTATGTTCGTTTGGTTTGGTACAAAGAAATTAAACTTTTTTAGATTTCAGAGAACTTTTGTGAAACTGGATTTTTTCTCAGACTTACCAATACAGGTGCGTTTGAGTTTGACAACTGGTGGAGTGTGTTCAGCTTTTCGTGAATTTTCTCTACAGCAAAGACTGGCATGCATCGGGTGAATCCGTTTTTGTAATTTTATTATTTATAAATATTTAGAAATCAATCGGGACTCAAATTAAGAATGTTTACACACGAAATCTAACCATTGAATGGAAAACGCTTTGAAAAGTGTCGAAAGCTAGACATATTCAAATTGCACGAATGTCAACACAAAAAAGAGCAAGGGGCGTTTTTATGTTTGATTAGACACACCAAATCTGAAATCTGAGAGCAAATCTGAAGTAGCCCAATCGAATACCACATAATTTGAATACTTCCCTTTGATTTGAAAAACGTATTTATTTTAAAAAATTGTATTTTCCCGTAGGAAAATCGTCCAAGGACCCTTCTACCGCAAAAAGAACCGCATTGATGGCAAGGTGGTAATCATCACCGGTTGCAATACAGGAATTGGCAAGGAAACTGCCCTAGAGCTGGCCAGACGTGGTGCAAAGATCTACATGGCTTGTCGTGATCCCGTTCGGTGTGAAGGTGCACGTTTGGAGATAATCGAGAAGACAAAAAATGAAAATATTTTCAATCGTACCTTAGACGTGGGATCACTGGAGTCTGTTCGTAAATTCGCAGACAAGTAGGTTCATAAAATGTTGCCTAACAAAACGCTCCATTTACGCTGTCTGCTTGTTTAGGTTTATTGCTGAGGAATCACGGTTGGACATACTTATCAACAATGCCGGTATTATGGGCGTTCCAAAGGGACAAACCAAAGATGGCTTCGAGCTTACACTCGGAACAAACCACTTGGGACACTTCCTTTTGACCAATCTGCTTTTGGACACTTTGAAGCGTTCAGCACCAAGTCGCATTGTGGTTGTGTCGAGTGCATTGTATGCGTTTGGTAAAATCGACAAGGACGATTTGAACTCGGACAAGAATTATAGCTCATTTCGTGCATACACTCAGAGCAAATTGGCAAATACTCTGTTCACAACGAAACTGAGCGAGATGCTTCATGGCACTGATGTCACTGTTAACTGTGTCCATCCGGGAGTCGTCAAGACCGAATTGGGCCGTCACATGATCTCTGGCAGAACAAAGTAAGTAAAATGGAATTAGTAGAGCTTCTTGACTAACTGTTTTCTAATTTCACAGGGCTTTGTTGGACCCCCTGACAGGGTTCTTTTTCAAAACACCTAAAGCCGGTGCCCAAACATCGCTGAGGGTTGCTCTAGATCCGGCTCTGGAAAAATCCACAGGTGGCTATTACTTTGACACAATCAGGTTCCCACTGTTGCCAAAAGGTAAAAACAAGGAAATGGCTGAATGGTTGTGGACAGTCAGTGAAGAATTAGTTGGTCTAAGGCGCACAGAACAAATGTCAGTTGTTCCTGTTACTCTACAAGTTCCTCCCTCGAACGAAACGAACGTCCATACAACAATTATCGAAGTGGAAAAGATTCCAACTCAAAACATCCCTGACAATAAAAATATTGAAGAATGCGAAAAGGGCAGTTGCGAGATGAAAGACATTTCAGAGAAAATGAAACAAATAATGATCGGCGAACAGAGTGAGAAAATGGATGAACCAGAGAAGGTCGATAGATCCGAAAAGATGGAGAAGCTTGAAAGGTTGGACGAAATCAAAAAGTCGGACGTTAATAACAAACATGGGGAAAGTGCTAATCAACTGAAGACAGACGTGCAAGAAAAGTTAGAAAAAATGATGGAAGAAGTGGATAACAGTCTTGCGGAAATTAACGGTCATGTTACTATTATCAGGGATGTTACTGAGGATATCGCTGATAAAATTGAAACTGCGAAGAATGCAGATATTGTAGTGGAAACAAAAAGTCCAGTAGAGAATATAGATGCCATTGAGAAGGCCGATGTGATAGAGAAGATAGATGGGGCGGAAAAGAACACCGCCGACAAGCCGCATACCTCCGAGAAGGCTATATAATTTCAATGGATACGATTTATTTAAGATCAATTTTAATTTAATTCTCGTTTTTAATTTAATACTCATCCTATACTTAAGTAAACATTAATCTAAGATTTATGCTTGTAACTAAGTAGCTGACGACTACTGCCAAAGGGGTTTCATTTCGAATAAAAACCCCATCTAGTGTAAATAAAACGTAATCAATTGAAAATAAGTATTTTCTCCTTGTTTTTTTTTTGTTTATAAGACAAATATCCCGTTTGATGTGTGTGAATGGTCAGCAAATGCTAGACACTGAAGTTTGTGGGAGTGATGTGCCCATGAAGGTGTGAAGGATTTAACATCTGGTACAGAGTTTGATGGTTTCAGTCAAACAAACTAAAATGGTAATGGTGGTAATGGCCCATTACTACAATTTAATAGGCAAATTAAGATGAAAGAGCTGTCACTTAAGATGTTTATGTAAAAATATTGTCAGGGAGCGCACTTAGTAGAAAGAATGTTTTCAACATTTGGCAGCACTTTATATAGGCAGTTTTGGTGTATGTTTCATATTATCAAGTTGACCATGCACTAATGTTGGTAACTATTGTTTTTCGTTTAGGAAAATCGTGCAAGGACCCTCCTACCGCAAAAAGAACCGCATCGATGGCAAAGTTGTCATCATCACCGGATGCAATACAGGAATTGGCAAAGAAACCGCCTTAGAATTGGCTAGTCGGGGTGCAAAGATCTACATGGCTTGTCGTGATCCTGTCCGGTGTGAAGGTGCGCGTCTGGAAATCATCGAAAAGACCAAAAACCAAAGTGTTTTCAATCGAACACTGGATTTGGGGGACCTAGAATCTGTCCGCAAATTTGCAGAAAAGTAAAAATTAAACAACTAAAAAACCACTGAACAGAAACACCGACCACTTAATTTTTAGATTTCTAGCTGAGGAGTCTCGTCTTGATATACTTGTTAACAATGCCGGTGTTATGGCCACTCAAAAGGGAGAAACCAAAGATGGCTTCGATCTACAGCTGGGTACGAATCACTTGGGGCATTTTCTTTTAACAAATCTACTATTGGACACATTGAAACAGTCAGCGCCCAGTCGGATTGTGGTTGTGTCCAGCGCCTTGTACGGGATTGGTAAAATTAGGAAGGATGATTTAAACTTCGAGAAGTCGTATAGCAAATGGGGGGCATATGCTCAGAGTAAGTTGGCAAATGTTCTCTTCACGACCCAAATGAGTGAGAAACTCAAAGGATCCGGTGTCACTGTTAACTGTCTTCATCCGGGAGTGGTTAAAACCGAATTGACTCGACACATCATATATGGAATTACAAAGTAAGTTCGAAAGCACTTCAGCGGGGTGATAAATAATATTTTTGTTTTTATTTATTTAAAAGGTCGCTTCTGGAGCCCGTTATAAGGTTTTTCTTTAAAACAGCAAAAGCCGGTGCACAAACCTCGCTGAGATTGGCCTTAGACCCTGCTTTAGAAAAATCTACTGGTGGATATTACTTTGACACAATAAAATGTCCAATTCTGCCAAAAGGTACAAACAAGAAAATGGCTGAATGGTTGTGGACAGCCAGTGAACATTTGGTTGGCCTTAGACCCACTGAGCAAATAACAAGAAACACGACTGTTACATTACAAGTCGCTCCGTCCAACGAATCTAACGGCCATACAACAATTATTGAATTTGAGAAATTACCTCCTCAACACATTCCTGACAATAGAAACTTGGAGGAATGCGAGCAGAAACACATTACGGAGAAAATGAAGATAATCATGGAAGATGAGGCAATGGACGAACCAGAGAAAGTAGATACACCCGAGAAGACGGAGAAGTTTAATGATTTAGAGGAGAAAACCAAGCCAGAGAAAGGGAAAACCGTTGTACAAGTAGAGTCCGAGAAATTGGAAAAATATGTAGGTAATTCCACAGTCAGGGATGTCAGTGAGGATGCTTCTAAGACAATGCAAACTGCTGCAGATCTTGCAAAGAATACCAAAAATGACATTGAATAGATTTTATCATACAGATGAATGTTTGTCTTGACTTTATATTGGTGAAAATGTGTAGCTTTAACGACAGTTTTATAATTTATGGTTCTTTATAATACACATTAAACAATTTAGTATGGAAATTTAGGTTTATTTAGTGTATCTTTTGAATGAAGTATAGATAGTGATGGTAGTAATTAAAATCATTGATGTAATAGGCTACTATCAAAACTTGTAGATTACTGAAAGCATTGTGCTGTCTTTTGATTGTACGTCGAAAATTCAAAAAAAAAGTGAACGAATGTAATTTGTTTCAATTCCTTATTAAAAAAAAACTGTGTGCTAACTCGGTTTGTTGTGGAGTTGTAACGAATTCCGAATTCTAGGAGTCTTATTTTGACAAATATAGATATGCATGTTAATATAGGGATATCTACGAACTTACCCAATGTTTGTTCGCTACTAAACGGTCACCGCTCAGCGAAGTAAAAATCAGACCTAAATGAACAAGGTCGAATAAACAATTAATCTGGTCTTATAGTGACTAAGAAAGTAAGGATTTTTAATAAAAAATGTATCAATTTGTTCTGAATTTATTTTGATTGTTTTGATTGCGAAAATGAACAACAAATACAAATATTGGGCGAACCGTCCAAAATGTACCTATATTTTTTATCAATTCAACATCTAGCTGAAAGCCTGTTTTCTGTCGCCCTGTCAAATTTAAAAATATCACAAACAAACACTGGGCACTGGGGAATCGGCAATCAAGTTATCTTCCAACAACGGTCCACGGCTGCGAAGACTATTACAAAAAAGGAGTAGATTTTCAAGGAAAGTTACAAGGAACGCGAACAATATTGTAACAATATTGACACGAAAAAGTAAGTAGTAGGTACTCGTAGGCTGCTCTTAACGAAAAGATTTCTTCTGTTTAGAAACATTGGACACTTCAAAAAGTAATAAAACAAAAATACCAAAAATCCGAAGAACAAAGCTAACCAAATGTAGTAGATCTGCAAATTATTGATCGATCGCCCTAGAAAAAGTTGGCCATCTGCGATGATCTGATCGATCGGCCTGTCACTAAAAAATATCAAGATCAAGAGCATTTTGAGTCGAGGTTTTGCACAGACTGTGGTTCGTTCGATTGCGAAGTTATTTACTTCTGCTTCTGGGACATTCCGACAAAATCTAGTATGTACATAGCAAATTTGTTAGATCTTGAGACAGGAAAAATAAACTTCAGGTTTTACAATTGACGTCATTTATATTGTGCATATTATGTTCTCACATTGTTATCGGCACCCTTTGCCGACGTTATCAATAATTTAAAATTTCCAACACTTGTGCTACATAAACAAACTTTGTAGTTCAAGTTCAAGAGCGCTCTGAAATCGAGCTAATAATTTATAACTGTTATCGATATTAAACTAATTGAGCACAGAGCCACCTGACCGGAATTCAGTGCGACTCGTACGACTATATCACGAATGCATACTGAAACTTATTACAATGACAATTGTATACATAATATTTACAAACTAACTAGAAAAAAACCGCTTCTATTTCGTTTCCTGGGCCAAGTGCTGAATAGCTTGATCATAGGTGGGTGGTACATCCACAATTACTGTACCATAGCTTGGGGGTCTCCTCACGGAACTGTCTACGGGCAAGGAATTATTTACGTTGTTGATGGCAGCCGCATTTGTCTGGGTGATATACATTTCTATCACTTGGCTCGTTGTTGGCACTACAAAGATTGTGTTTCTTGGTCTAGATCTGGATTCAGCTGAATTCATATGGTTTCGCGGGTTATTCACTGTGAATTGAGTAAGTTGATTAAATGGATGAGTTTTGCAAGATATATCTAATGATAAAAGGTATACGCACTTCTTTCCGTATTTTTCAAAATTCTTGCTTTGCAATAGGACAACTGGAATTTTAGAGAACACATTCTGTTTGAAATTTTACAATTTTTACAAATTCATTTTTCACTTACTATGCAGACAACAGTAATGCAAGATACCACTATAAACGCCACCACAATTAGAACAGTCATGGAGCTTTTAACAATACAATTTCCGAAAGACGTGCGATTTTCACAACGGAAAAAAGAAAAATACACTTTTGACACATAAATTTACACGATCCAATCGCTTCTAGTGAAAAGCGACTACTAAACGGACACGGACAATGAAGAGGATTTTTTGATTGTCTTATCATATCGCACCTACGTAGAGATTAGGAACGCTCGAACGCTTATACGACCACGAATACTTTCGATATGCCTTCTTATTTATGACACCCTCATACAAACAAATAAAGGTGAATTTCACTGAGAATTGCAAGCCCAGCTGTTTTATTCAAATATGGTGCGGATGGCCAAAATAGTTTATTTAGCTAATTGTTCACTTATCGCCATCAGTCGACAAAGATGATGACGACAAGTTTTCTTATCGGAAAGGAAAACAAGTATAAATGTTAGTGAAACAGTCATAAATAAATATCGGAAATAATGTCAATGGAGAAAGCAAATAACAAAAGTGTAACTGTGTGAAAAAACAATTAGAGAATAAGCTGAATAAGATAAGTCCATTTAGCGCGGTGGTTTTTTTTTTTATTCTGTTTTCTGATCCTTTTAATAGTTTCCATTGACTTTCAATATTTTCGAAAAGATTTGATAATGTTCAATTGGCACGCATAACGGTTTTCCATACATTTATCAGATCATCTCATTATCATGACAGTGTTTGTATTGGCCGCAGCCACAATGCGCCGCCTATTCTTGTCATCTACCAATGAGAAGGGTCAATGCCCGTTTTCATTGACTGATTGATGACTGATGAGTAATAAAAAACGTCAAAATGCATAATTCCTTAACCACGAATTTACGTAAAACAATTCGTGCTATAAGTATAAATTTTGAATTTAGAGTTTGATGTTGCCTAGCTCATTTTGACATTTAAGAATGTTACACTTGATAGGAAGTGATCTTGTCAGGCTAAACAAAGCGTTTTGTTTCTATTTCTGACGTTTCACTATTCACGAAAACAATATTATTTGAGGAAACTGACAAAATGTCGGTATGTTTCACATTTGATAGGTGTTGAGCTCAAGTATAGATCATTTTTTACACATGCTTATTTTGAGATTCGAACGAATAGTCAATTCTAACGAATGTCTCTATTCGTTCCAATGAACTTTGTGTATTTTGAGATTCGAACGAATAAAATTCACTATCGAGAATGTCATCAAATGAATTCAAGTGAATTTTACTCTCGAAGTCGGCTGTCTGACGTCATTTGACATTTTTATTTAGTGTAGGTATACAAAACTCATATTTTGTCCGCGAAATTCGTTGAAAGTGAAAACAAATCATGGCAATTGTTCCAAACACGTTTAATTTTCTTAATATTTTCATTTGTTTAAAGATTTCTAAGGAATTTTCGCCTTAACAAAAATCCATTTAAATATGTTCTGGATGAGTTACTTTTTTCCACGTAGCTCCGTAACTATTCAGCTTGTCGGCGGCATCCTTCCAAAATCGTCCTATATCTACACGGTTCGTTGAGAACCCTTTTGCAACTTCATGATTCTCCTTCTGATCTACATTTCTTTTTGCTCCCGGTTTGTCCAATTGGAATGCGTCCTACATAAAGGAAGTCTATGTTTTCTTACTTTAAACAGCAAATTTAAACTTACATTTTTGTAAATAAACCGTCAGAAAAATGTTGAAGGGAAGCAATCGCAGTTCAGCGTTAGGAAAATACACACGAATAAAAAATGACATTTGTTTCGAATGATTAGAATGTCAAAATACGATAAACATTCGAAAGACAAATGAACTTTCGATTGATAGGATGAACTTCTTATCTGTTCGAATGTCAAAATAAAGATTCTTCGAATTCGAGAAGCACAATCGCCTAATATGTATATATGAAAATAAAGACACTTTCGAACGAAATCGAATCTCAAAATAAGCGTGAGTTGAAGATTCAATATTCTCTCCAGATTTGGCTATTTTCGTACTTATGGTGCTAAAATTGAGTTCAAAGACGTGAGACTTTTATTTTATTATTTTTATTTGCAAAAATCCGCTCGCAACTGTCATCTGTCAGTTCTTTAAACTTTAGGTCTGTTCCTTTACTTTAGTAGTAAAAATGGAGAAGACTGTCAAAATGGAAGTGGTGGGTATAAATTCTTTCACAGAGAGACCAACTTACGGAAAAGTTAGGGAACGCTTTTGTAGTAAGTAAACTATGGAAAATGACAGATACATAATTCAAATATTCGAAAAAGTGGTACGAAAAGTCGTTAAAATGTCTGATAAACTTGAGGTCATTGCTTATTAACTAAGAAAATGAATTACATCATCTAAGTAGCGATGAAAGTGATCTGAAACTAAACGAACTTCTTCTTGATGAATCCGAGTATGTGGAAGAGTTTGACTGATTGAACTACATGCCTTCGAGAAGAGGAAAAAGCTACACTGCATTAAGAATTACATGGTGGAGAATATACTCCTTGCTATAGCGAGGAAGAATTTCGTTGACACTTTCGAAAAGAATCTTGAGTAGAACATTCAATTTTATTTTCCCGCCTGTTGGTACCATATTGACACGCAAAAACTCAAACAAATGCACGCATATGCGAAATGGGATAACAAACCTCAAATCAGCTGTTATATTGTAAGGTGACTGACAGCTTAACCACTTCTTACACTAAGGAATTTGTTGAGTAGAAATTCGTAAGATTACCAGTGGAGGGGTAACATCTTGCTCTCTCGAAGCCACTCTCTTTTACGAATTTTTCGAGTAAGTGAACGGCAATGAGTAAAAATTCGCAAGAATTAGTAAAAACTCGTAAGATTTAAAATTAAAGGAACAGACCTAATGAGTTAAAATTCGTAATAACTCGTAAGAATTAGTAATACTTGGTAAGATTTAAAAGTAAAGGAATAGACCTTTTATGTGATAGAATTTCGCAAGTGTAAGTTTATATAAATTTTGAAAATTGATTTTTCACTCGATCGCAAACAAAATGCTGCTTCCCGCAATTGTCTGCTTCTAATCTAGTGAGTGGGATTGCATGTATTATGTAGTATTAAGCCATAATTGAGCGAATCATTGTCACGCACTAAAAAAGTAAAAATTATTATGTAATAACAGCAATCAAGATTTTGGTCGAATAATAAATTAAAGCATGATATTATCACTTTCCCGACTCGTATAAAATCCATCTGCTTAAAAAGAATAAACACTATGGTTACACATATACATAAATGTGCTTTAAAAAATTGGTTTAATTTCGCAAAAATAAGCAAATTTGTTTAAACAAACATGAAAGTCAATAACTCTCCGTTAGGTTTTCTAAATTATTATTTCAATAATACCAAAGAATGTGTAAAAACTTGTAAACACCAAATTTAACATGCTCCCGCTGTAGAATTATATTTGTACCGTCATATTGGTACAGTTTTATGGTATTCCCGAAATGTGTAAACCGAGGTGTCAAAACTATTAAAAATGAATTTAGAGTGTCCGAGTCATTTATAGAGCGTGCGATGTATTTTAATGAACTGCGAATGAAGTTAATTTATGCTTCAAACAGTGAAACTTAATAAAGTATACCTTATATCAACAACAAAACAGTTGATGCAAGAGGTCTACATGGGACCCTAGACCTAGCTTTGAACCCATGTATCCACTGACAAGATTTAGCAAAAAGTGCAAGACTTGAATAGAATAACATTAAAATCATAACTTTATTAACAAACAAACACGACTTTCAAAGTGTCCCATACGTAAAACATCCTCTATAATTTTTCTTTTTCAGTTAAACATTTTTTTTACATTATTAAAAGTGCACAAAGAAAAATTAGTCAGTGAATGGATGGTTGGATGGAAATGAGTCTCATGAGTAGGTATGACTATGGAAGTTTATGTCACCGTCAGAAATAGATAAGAAATTGAGTATTTTTGCGGAAAAATTATATTTTTTATAAATTATATTATTTGATGATAGTTGACTTTTAATTGTTATCATATTGATATAAGCTTCTATGGTCAGGTCATACTCTAACACCGCAACACGACTCTATCACCGCCCCCGAGTATTTTTCTTTGTACACTATTTAGTAATGTTAAAACTTTTTAAGCTATGCTATCAATAAATGACATCCATTGACAGTGTATTAATATTAATACTACGAAATTATTAATTTCCTCCGCAGCCATTTTTTCTTTGAAGATGTTTCTTCTTGTAACTTGTAATTCCAAAAGGATGTGGGTATTCATATGGTTAGTATTTTTTCTATTGACTTACAGTCGAATCCCTCTAAGTCGAACCTCCTTTAACTCAAATTTCCCTCTAACTCGACTTTTTCGTACCAATTTTTGCATTCCCTTCAATTTTGCATAAAAAAGTCATCCTCTAAGTCGAAAATCCCTATAACTCGAACATATTTTTTGATTCTTGACCTACTACAATATCTCTCTAAGTCGAATTTTTCGCCTGAAGAAAACAAAATTAAAACAAAAAACTCGGAGCTGAAGAAGAGCTTGTCGAAACCATTACTAACCATATGCCGGAAAAGAATGATATTGAAAAAGCAACTGCAATTTTGCAAACTGCAATTGAAATGACCGAAGATATCCCAGAGGAGATTCACTACTGCCTATTTAAAATAGAATTATTTATTAAACGAGTGAACTGAACACTGCCACTTTCACATCCCAAACAAAAATAAAAAATGTTTTTAACTTATTCTGTTCAAAATGTAGGTACCTACTTTCCTATTTTTTAATTTAAATAAATTCGCTTAAAAAACAACCTTAACTCGAATTTTTCAAGAAATCCCTCCAAATCGAACTTTTTTTTAAGTCCCGTGAAAATTCGACTTAGAGGGATTCGACTGTATATTAAGCCCACTTTGAACATTTTATTAAGAAGGGCTAAGTGACACGTATAACCTGCCTTAGGACAACGTTGTTCCCAAATTTAAGAGGCACTTCTTGTGTTGCCAGCTTCTTAGAGTTAAATCTATTACCGATCATCATTACTGCAGAAGTCATCCAGGTTTTTTCAAGGGGGTTTTCAGTTCTCTTCAGAAATCTGTCGCAATTTGTTTGCGTCGCTAGAGCTGAGTGTCTGTAGAGCGTTAAAGCAGTGCAATACTTATTTGCAGTCAATTAAAATTAAATTACTACCTCCTTGACTATGAAATACCACACATATGGTTAGGGCGGTGCTCTTGGAAAACCAGCAGTTACACTCATTTTAGAATCATTCGTATTAGATTTGGCCGTTGTAGCAGTTAAATGAACTATTGCTAAGTCCTGCACCTCTGCGCGTACATACTTACTTTCAATTTACTTTCCACCACGAATATAAAACTCACAAGACAAGTTATTGTTATAATTTTTAATTTTGTTCAATTTTATTATAATATTTTTAATAATAGCAATTGTAATTAATAATTGTACAAAGCATCGAGTTCATTATTAAAATTGTTTGTCGTTATCATTTGTTGCTGCCGCTGCATCTATTGAATATATCATTTTTATTTTTTATATATTTATAACACTTTTATATTAAATTATTAAATATAATACTAGACAAAAAAAAAAAAAGAAAAAAGAATTGTGTCATATTACTTTTCTGAATCCTCATTTAAATGCTTAATTCATTTTTTTAATTTATTATTAAAAATTACTAACAGAAGGGGAAAAAAAGGAAAATTCTTGATGAACAATTTTTGTTTTTAGATGTTGTTGTTAAACTCTTATTTATGTTATTAAAAATTTTACATAACTATTTAAATAATATATAATATATATATTTAGTTGTTTAATTTCTTAGATTATGAAAGGTTTTTGTTTTGTTTTGATGTTTTTTTTTTTGTTAATTAGAAAGGAAACACGACGATACAATTCGTATGTATTATTTAATATTCGTTTCTATATTTGTTTTATATTTTTCAACAATATTATTAGTTACACAAGGTATTTTTATTTTATTTTGCGAAAACTAAGCTAGACTATAAAGTTTTTTTTTATCAGAAAAGGATTTTTAGTAGTAGTGCAATTGTTTTTGTTTTTTTAAGAAAAAAAAAAATACTATTTACTTATTGTATAGGAAATTAAATGTAATAAGAATAACAAAAAAGAAATGTGTAAGTCAATTTCGTGGTAGACATTTGTTATGAGGGAATGGTAAAAAGAATGTGTAAAGAAGAAGAAGATGTGAGAAAAAAAAAAAAATAAAACAACAAGGAGAAAGATAACGTGTGGTGTGAAGTTGAATTTTGTGATTTTTTTTGTTTGCACATCATTTTGATTTGGAGTTTTTGTTTCTGACATACTTAAATATTTGAATCATAAATTAAATGTATATAAATCTTTACATAACTATTCTATATATAATTTTATATATATATATTATTTTTATTTCCTATGAGTGTATTCCTCCACTCAAGATATTGACCTCTAGAACAAACTCTTCTTTTTCTTGTCTTTTTTGTCTTTGCCGTCAACGGTTCTGTAAAAAGGGAATTGTTGGAGATTTTTTTTCTTGGTTTTTTGTTTTGTTGATGCTGATTTTCAATAAATATAATATTTATGAGGTTTTTGTTTTTTTTTTTCAAATGTAGATGTTGAATTATATTTTATAATGAGTGATGTTTTGATTTTTGAAAACACGAAACACAAAATAAGAACGATGTGAATAAAAATTGTACAAAATATTTTCGAAGAGTATATTTTGATTTCTGCAACTGTAATATATATGAAGTGATATTTGTTTTGTCTCTTTTCCTACATGCATTACCTAGTGAAAGTATAACTGACGTAGACCAAAGCTTTGTGGGTTTGTGATAATAATTTTTTTCTGTTTTATGGTGGAATAGCTTCCACAACTGAAAACAAACAAAATTTTATAAACATTGTATCGATTTTTTTTTTTTTAATAGAAAAGAATACTTCCAATATGTTTGTGTGCTCGGTTAATAGTGAATGTGAAAGGTGGGAGTTAGGGGAATGTGAAAACCGCCCGCCAAACCCGCGTATATAATACATTATGTTGTTTAGTTTCTGTGTGGAGTTGGCTTTTATGTAAATGCAGTTTAAATTTGAGAACCAATGTGTTGGAATATGTTGGGTAAAAAGAGGTTAGTTAATTTGATTATCGAATACGAAAATTCACTAGGGCGTTTAAAAGGGAAAGCATACGCACCAATGGTATGGGTTTGGTTGAGAGGATTTAGACCAAGGGATTTTAATTATTCATTCAACGAGGAGCAGAGAACGAAGTTCGACAGTCTTAATCAAATATTTATAAATTAGCAACTTTATTTTATGTGCTTTGCATACGGTAGTCTATAGGAACTGGAGTCCAACAGGGCTGCTGAGGTACATCCCCGGAGTCCCAATGTTATTTGATTTCGGAGAAGTCAGTCGTCAAAGAGGTGTGTACATAGAGGAAGATGGGACCAGTTGAGGAAATTTTTGTAAACCTCCCACAATGCCGTGCAGCCCAAGTAGACGTCTTGGGACACACACAAAGGGAACTAGGAGGGAGGGGTGGATATTGTTTTTTTTTGCAAAATTGCGATGTAATTAACTTTATCCTTAGATTGCTTTTCTTTCGTTTAATTGTTGTATATTTTTTTTTCCGCAATCCGGATGAGTTTATGATTGTTTGTGATTCGCTTATAGTTTCGAAATCATTTTCTCTCGCTTCTGTTGCACTTAGTATTTCCTGGACCAACGACCATACCACGCTGGAAAATCGGTTCTCGTCAGATCACCGAAATCAAACAGGGGCCCTACTCTGTATTTCGTTCCGAAAGTGAAAATTTTCGAAAACGAATATTTCGTACTCTCTATTTCTAAAGTGGAAAGAAATTTACTACTTTTGGAATGACAATTCCGAAAGTGGAATTTTCGTACCTGGTAACTCGTTTATGAATGTCGAAAGCATTCGAAAACGGAAAATTTGTGTCTACAACCAATGTGATGACGGAAATAACGACGAATGTCTTTAAATGTATGTTTTTTATAGAAAAACTTGGTTTTAATAACAATTCAAGCAAATAAATTTAATTATAGTGAATCTTCGAGCAGAAAAATGGACACAAAACAGAATTTTTGAATTAAATATTCACGTTCATACGAGAGACTCCATACATGTGAATCATGTGCTGCACCACCGTGCTTTGCATTTACTGCCCGTATGAACAATTTCATGGTCACATATCTATAATTTGTAAAGGCACTTTCATTGTTTTAAGAAATCATGAAGATTATGTTTTTTCTTACGTTTTATTTCACTCATTTTAAAATTTATATGTTTTGGACACAATACTTTTACTATCGCACTGCAGACATTTGCAACAGCACTTGATGTTGTTTGTTGTGCTAGTTTCAAGATAGTTGGAACTGCAGTTGATCTTAAAGGAGCAGAGTTCATCTTAAAACATACAAAAAAGCGTTCTTCGAAAGGAGAAAGTTCTGAACAAAACTAAAATAATAAACAATAGTTAAATAGTGAAATGAATCTTTGCCACCAATACCTAAAATTTTACATTTTATCACACATTTTCATTATATTTGATTTGTCCCGTATAATTTTTCGTTCAATTCGTTCTTTATTATTTTCTGCATCCATCCAAAGTGCAACCGAATCCATTTTTTTGTTTTATTTTTCTTTCAAAATCGCAATTTTGCCTTATTCGCCTTGTTTGTTATTTGTTTTGAATCCTTGATTTGGCAGATTTCATGAGAACTAATTCGAGACTCGAAACAACCAATCCGTAAAAGGGAAAAGTGTTTTTTTCCGTTCCGAATGTTTAACAGAGTACAAAATCAAAAGCGGAACGAAAAGCACTTTCGAATAGAAATGACTTTCGGAACGAAATACAGAGTAGGGCCCCAGAGTTGGGTGCGGTTAGTACTTAGATGGGGAACCACTTTGAGAACACCGCGTGTCGTTGGCGTTACACCAGGCTGAGATGATTGCATTGTGCTGCATGCGTTGGACTGCTTGCTTTGAGGGTCAGGTGGAGGAAGAAATATCCTTGCACTGGACAATCAGGCGGTGATCAGACGCATGAAAAACATTACAACATCATTGGCACTGGGATTGGCTGGCAGAAGAATGAAGATCTTGGGGACATTCACTGGGTGGAGACTGGAGACCCATTCGATGAAACAGGAACCCAGGAAAGAACTCTGGAGAAATCCAGAGCGTCTAGCTGGGTAAGATTTACGGTGGTAGAGAGACGAAAAGAGACCCGTCAATGGTGGTCTGATTCGAATACCTCTCGAAAATATATATATATATAGTATTTCCTGGGGCTGCAATCGACATATAGATTTGTAACCGTCTTTTCAGCAAGCGAGCAAATAAGGAGATTCACGAATCCTCGGGGGCAGTTTGTGTTCTTCTGAACGTATTTCTGGACGGTTATCTCACACTTTGTCAAACTTTTCCCAACTTTTCATTGAAAATTTTAACAAATGGATCATGCCTGTCGTATCTATTATATTTAAATACTCAAAAAACTGACTACCCAAGAAAATCGTGCTATGCATACAGAACATTCGTTGCGTCCACACTTTCAGTTCGAAAAAAAACCATCAGTAAACTTGGATATCGTGTTGGAAGGGTTGGGTTTGTTTGACCAAAATCCAGAAGACTGTTTACAAATGCAAGTAAAACCGATGAATACTTAAGATCGCAATCATATTATTGTGGGGTCAGTGGCTCTGTTAACTCGAGTCAAAGGCTATGAACTATGAACTCTCGAAATCAAAGGAGAGTCTTTTGGATGCTGTCTTTTTTGGCGTCAAAAATGTAGCCCAAGTTTTCGTATATTTCAGAGAAGGTAAGTCTAAGAAGCCTACATGATAGGCTTGGCCAATATTTAGGTGTAGGGTAGAGCGAGGAGGATTTGACGAAAGGAGGCTTTGTCATTTTCAATTATAAAGTCACACATAACGCGAAAGAGAGCCAAAATCCGAATTTGCATTGCCTGCTATGTTATGAGTTACACAAATGAAAAGGTCGGTTGTATCTCCGCCTTACAGCCCAACGCACGTTTTTTTTTTGATTTTGGTCGACTTTTTGGATAATTTTGTATATTTTCTTTGTTGGGAAACCACGTGTAAATACCAATATTTTTTTTTTGTAACTTTAGTGATTGTGACTATAAAAACATACTTACTAAACATAACAACAGTGTTTATTGAAAATACTGCACAGTTTTGATAAGTTGAAATATAAAGTTAAAGTGCGATCAAAGGAGGATTTAACAACTTAGAGTACGGAGGATTTGACAATTTGCAGAGAATACCCCTTTACCGCACACAACCAAATATTTTAGGAGACAAAAAAAATCAAATATTTTTTATGAGATTTTAGTGGAAGACGTTAAGCTTGCACTTTCAACGGACTTAGTAGCAAAACTTCCAAGCCCTGTGCAAATGCCTGGAACCTTCAGATCCAAGGAGAAACTTAAATTTAACGTAGATTTTTCTAATCTTGATATTCGCTGAATTACTATTTATTTTTGAAGTTTAATTTATAATAACTGATTACAACTTAATTTATGAACTATTCTGTATATTTTGATAATTTTTTTCAAAACAAAATGATCTTTGTGTTACCTTTTTAAATGAAAGTTCGTACAGTGGCAAATGCTCCTACCTATTGTCAAAACCTCCTAAGGCAATGTCAAATCCTCCTATAAAGTGGGAGGATTATACACTTTTACTATATTTCTTTTTCGCTCCACATCATGAGAACCCTTTAGATAGATTACACAATTGTAATATACACCATTTTAAAGTTAAATATATAAGGAAAGTTTCATACCCCGACATTTTTAACGGTGTGCTAAATTTTGGTTCAAAATGTCGTATCATCGTTTTTTTGTCAAACCCTACTCGTCTTACCCTATTACAAGCTCTGTTATTTTTTTTTACCCGACTGGTCGCTAACCTAAAACAAAAATCACTTCATATATACAATATACCCGATTGAGCCAGACGTCAATCGGTTGATTGATTGTTTCTTATTTTTCATTACTATCTGCTAAAACAATAAAATATTTAAAAGTTAAATGAGCCATGCAGCATTACAAAAATAATAAAAAAAAAAAAAATAAAAATTGTGTGTTTATAATATTTTCACTATTCATTGAAATGGTGTGTGTGTGTGAGTGTATGGCACGATAATGTGTTTAATTTGTGAACTTTGTTATAATCTAGCACATCAAAGAAAGCTGGCGTGTGGTAGTGATGATATCATGAGCATTTATTTATTATCTAAACAAATTTACAAATGTGTGCAAAAATTTGAGAAATACACAAAAAAATAAAATGAAAAGTAAATACATACTGGGATATAATAAAATTAAAATTAAACATTGTACCGGGAAATACATAAATTCATTTTTAAGTTTTCATTTATTCTTTTCTGCTTGTGAACAGATTTTGTGTCAAAATAGCACACAAAGACGGAACGTAGAAGAAAACAATACAGGAAAGGAAAAATTATTGGAAACAGAGAAAATAGGGAAAAAAAGAAAAATATTCCATTAATATTAAACAACCTTAATAACTAAAATTCTACAAATAAAAATAATAATTGCGCAGAGAGAAAAAAAAAAAAAAAAAAAAAAAACTTGATGTGAAAAATTAGTAACTATTCTTAGTTTTTTTTTTAAAGAAACAATAATTATTATGTAAATGTTTAATTAGTTGATATTGTATATGCATATATTTATTTGCTGTTTTTAGGTGATTCGTGATTTTCTTCATTATTACAATTTGGTGGTAATGAATTGGTTGAGTTGAGTCCAGCCGATGGTATGGCTGTATTGGCGCCACCACCCCGATGTAGATGAGCATCGGGGGCTCCAAAACTTGTATGACGGCGTAATAATGATCCAAATACACGGCGACCCTTCGACTCATCCGAACCTCGTGATGTCATTGATGCGGTCCTGGAAAATGTCGGGGGTATTTGGTTTTTGTTTTTCTTTGGTTGCTTTAATAGTTTTTTTTTTTTTTTTTTAATTTAAATAATTTCTTTTGTTTTGTATTCTTTTTGTAAGCTACCAATGTTCCTTGTAAAATTGAGCACGAAAGTTGCACGGGGATCGCTTTGGTTTCTTTTTCTCTGATTTATCGAATGAAGTTTACGCATTTTGAGAGAGAAATTTAATTTTCCTGCAAGTTATTTTATTTTCAACTAAACAAAAAAAAAACAAATGTGAACAATGGAGAAAAACTAAGTAGCTGCTGATATTAGAGCTTGCAAGGTGTTGCTGGATGAAATAAGGAAACAAGTTTAAAAAAGCGGCTAACACTGGAATTTGTTATACTAGTACAGGTCCTGTTAGATTTTAGTGATACAGAATACTCGTAACAGAAAATTATATTTATTTGAGGAGCGTTATTCTGAAGCATAATCAAATGCAGGTTAAGAAATTGAAATATGTTCAATTGTACACATTTGGCGCAACAGGTCCATACAAGAACTAGTCCTAGCTTCTCTCAACCATTCGCTTTGTTTGAGTTTTCATCCTTGGGATGAACTTTGTGCCGAGTCCGAACGTCTGAACTGAGTAGCTCCTTGGTGACTGTTGTACACAAAGATGTTTGTCAGACTTCTCGAGCAATGGAAAAACAATCTTGAGAAGTATTTTTTCCGGGGATTGAAGGTCCAGAATATTTAGCACTGGGGCCGAATTACAGCATCCGTGATCGAGCCATACGCCACTGAATTTTGTGGATTTTACAAGCAAAACAATAACAAATTCAGCCACGTATTATTCGTATTCGATCATGGATGCGGTAGTCCAATCCGTTTTACTGCGCCCACAATTTCAGCAGATTAGACTACATAAATAAGGAAAAGTGGTATTTTTTTACTTTCTCCTAAAGTTTGCGGGATCGGTCCCGAAAGTTGAAAACAATGGAGGAAATAATGTTTCTAAATTTTGAAAGTTAACCAACTGAATGATCATATTTCTATTTTTGGGGATAACATTTCAGAAATTATTCTGGTGGCCCAAGTAAAAACACAGGTAGGTAGGTAGGTAGAAGTGGCGGTCCCGCTTGGAACCCAAGTAGCACTGTGATGTGCCTTTTTGTTACCACGACTCGTGTTACCTAGTTTGTGATGTTTGTTAAGGGTGCGAAGCATTCGGTGCCTATATCCAGCCTGTGGAGTTGAGGAACCGTATTATGTCTGATATCCCTATACCCGAAATGTCGCTAAGGTTGTCGAAAAAAGGTTGGTTCAGTCTGGTTCTCGCTAGTGCCGGACATTTGCAGAGAAAATGGAAGAGAGTTTCTTTCTCATGTGAAAAAACACAACTAGCTGTTACAAATAATCTGAATAATCAAAACTGAGAGCTTTCTGATAATTAAATTAAGAGCGAGTAAGCACAGCAGTCACTTAACAAAGAAAAAGACCAGAACTTATCTGTTTTCATCCAGAATCTGTCATCTATTTCCACCTTAATGGCCTCGTTAATAGAGAAAATATATATGATTCAGCTTTTAGAAGCTCAAGAATATATCAGAAGCGTTAGAAAAAGGGAAAGGTTTCATAATCATATTTATTTCAAGTCACAAATGGGGGCTGGATAGCGACATCGGCCTATCCAGAAGAGTGAAGGTCCAACGACTGCGGTCCCTGGGTCATGTAGAGCGAATGGACGTAAATGCTCCGGGGCAGAAGATCTTCGAATCCACACCCTAGGGACGGCGCAGTAGAGGAAGACCGCGACTCGGGTGGCGCACCCAAGTGGAAGGGGAGCATAACCAACTTAGCGTGCGAAACTGAAGACAACTTTCCAAAGATCGTACTGGCTTTTTGATTGAGGCGCCACCTTAAGTAAGTAGTTAAGTAAATGGGGATATTATAGCGGATCGCGTGGTCGTGTCTGGTTTGGAACAAGAAACACTGACGTTTTACAAAATCTGACTAACAAATATAGGTCCATGTCGCTTGTTCCTTCTATATATATATAGTTGGCGCAACAGGTCCGTAGGCACCCTAGGCCTAGGTTCTCACAACTATTCGTTTTGTGTGAGGTTTCATTTTTGGAAGGAATGGAAGGGATCTACAATTTTATGCCGATTCCAAACGAAACGGCTAATTGAGAAGCTCTTTCAAGACAGTTATACTCTCGGATGTTTGTCAGACGTTCGCGAGAGGTGGCGCAGTGAAAAGACCCTAAGTTGGAATTAGGGTTTTTGTGGGATTCGAACCTGAGACCCCTCGCTTATTAGTCCAACACACTAACCAGTAAGTAACTGCGCCCCGTATATTTAAATCGTTTTATAAAAAGTATTTTTATTTTCATCTTAGACAGACATTTTTAACGAAAACAATACATAGGTGCTTGCTTTAGCTTTTATGTTTGGCATCTTCCTTTTCTGAGCAACGTACGAGACAGTTTTATGGGAATAATGTCCTTCTCTGCCCTTTTGAAGGAATTAAAATGAACATATTTTTGTGGTTTTGAATAGAATAGTTTTTGTCAAATAAAACATTACTACAAATGTAAAACACGCTGGGCCTTACCAATAATGATTTTTAACCTTCACACTAAATATTTCCTAGGTCACAATATGCAATTTTGTATGGAAAATTTTGCCATTGTGAGTTGGAAAAACTTAGCCTGGACACTAAAAATGATTGTTGGTATCGCGGACTATATATTTTGTGTCCCCCCTGCCCCTGAAAATTACTCAGGGAAGTGGACTATGGACGGCACTTGGAAAGAGCCGATACTGACAGTGAGGTTATACACATTTGAAAAGCTGACAACAATTAAAGCATCCTTTCTGCAGTTTACAATTCTTTAATCTTATAAATTGAGAATCTTCGAATGTAACCTAAAATCGGTACTATTGTATACCTGTGATTCCTAAAAAAACCCTGGCAAACAGCACTTAAAACTCCTGGACATTTTGTAAATACTGACTGGCTGCTTGTACTAAATAACGCGCTAAGGAATCATATGACAGTTTTGCACACTGTTTTCTAGCAGTTTCCAAGGTGAAACCGACATTTTTCTTATTAGACTGTTTGTCGAATGGTGGTGTAAATATCTGTTTAATACCAAAAATCAATGGAAGAAGTAAGTTCCTTACTCGCCAAATAATTGCAAAATATACGAGTACCTTATAATTGTAGACCCTACCTTTGTAATTATTTTCTTAATAAGAGTTAGCAATTTAGATAAAATGACAACAAAAGAAAAAGAAAAAAAACAATTTCAATTAAAATCAAATAAATTAAAAGAGTTCTACTAATGAATTAGCAAAAGAAACAAATTTTTACGTGTAATATCGTGATGTCGATTAGCAGATCTATATTAAGCAACTTTCGAGCACAATATTCGGAAGAGATGTATAGAGTTTTTTTTTACTAATATAGTCTAAGATAAAGAAAGGGTAAATAGTAAATAAAATAAATAAAATCCATAATTAAACTATTATACTCAAAACAATACAAAAATTAAACATAAATCAAATGCAACTATATAGTTTTTTTATAATTTCATTTCCAATGCCAACGTATGTTTTTCTATTAGATTTTTTGCAAAATTTACGTTTCCCACAATGAGAATTAAATATTTTAAACAACCCTACAGTCTTTCACGCAAAGACACAAGTGCTTCCATTAGTTTAAAACAAAATGCTGAAACCTCTCAGTTTTTCTTGGTAAAAGTAACGCAAACATGTATTATAAAAAAAAGAAGATAATAACACAAATAAATTGAAAAACTATATATGATTTGGAAAATGAATATTATATCCCAGTTTGTAGTATCATAAGGTGAATACTTTTGTTTATTTTTTTTGTTCAGTATCAAGTATCCAAAATTTTGTTGCAATAAAAAAAATTATATAATAAATCGGATACATAAACAAAAAAAAAAGTTTTGTATTATATTATTATGCTTGCGTGTTTTGTTGTTTCTTAAAATTTAGAATCAATTCAATAAAATGTTTATATTAGATATTTACATACGAAATAAATATGAAAGATTAAAGACAGATAGTTATCTAATAGAAGAAAATAAATAAAATAAAAATAATTAATGAACTCAAAGTGAACACAAAATGAAAATGAAATGGAAACGAAAATAAATTTCAGATAAATCAAGCGTACAGATAAAATGAAAAGAAAGTTTTAAACTCTTGGATTAAAGAAGTTAAAAATATATTTTTGTTTTCAAAAAAATGAGGGAAAGAAAAAAATAACGAGTGTTTATGGGTTTGTACTCACTCTCTACTATTCGCTTCTAAGCTTCGTCGTCTGAGTTCGTCTAACGTAATGTGGTTGGTGTCTTCCCAATCTTTCTTCTCCTGTTCAAAACATCGTCTTCGGTCCTCCAATTCACGGATTTGTAATTCGAGTGCCTGTGGAAATAGAGAGTTAGTCAAAAGATGTTTTGTGTACAAAAATTTAACTTAAGGCTTGACCCCAAGGCTCTGGCAATGATCTGACAACTTTATCAGTAACAAATATTTTAGGAATAGTGTTTGTGAAGTTATTTACGACGTATTAGTTAGGGATTGCATGGCACTGACTTGGCACCGGTATGATGAGTTTTTACTTCAGTGGGTTAGTCCATTGAAATGGGGTTTATAATCAAAATGTAGGTTTTTTGCTCTTGAAGTGGTCGGTGAACCTAACAATGCCGAAAGTGGCGACTGATAGCTCGGAAAATACTTTCCTTTTAAATGGACAACTCTTAACTTTCTCTTGGCCCAATTCAATGGGTGTTATTTGGAGCGCGGGCTTACATGCGTAGTACCGGCTCTAAGACGGCACATGTATAAGACGATTGCCGCTCAAACACAATGACAGCAAAGTCATAACAATGCACAAGTTATTAAGCATCCACAAAAACCGTATGAAAGTCTTGGTACACTTGATTTTGACTAAGAGCGCGAACCTTGGCAGGTACTTCTTTAATCACTTAGAGGAGGTTGGTTCCTCAAACAATATTGAGACAATAATTAAATTCTGTAGGGAAATTGATTGTTTGGGCGATTTGGTGTCTGGTCTTTTGTGACGATCTCAAAACCCCATTCAACCTAACCTAAGCTATAAAGTATCCACTCATTCGTGTAGAGGTAGCTGTGACGCCGATGCCAAGGTGAATAATATGCACCATTACTGGCGTCGTCAATAATTAATTCGCAATTTCCTAGACAGTAGGAAACGGATAAAACTGGAAACCCACTCGAGCCAAAGCAAGGCTATGCAAGTCGTAGAAATATAAAGGGTTTTCCAATAAGAGGTGTTATTTTGGTATTCAAAGAAAAATGCAATTTTTTGAGATAAATGATCCGATGTTTATTTCATAACAAAGAGTGGCAAAGTGGTTGCCCCATGCCCTCGATAGCCTCACGAATTTTGTCTTCGAGGTCTTGAATCGACGCTGGGCTGTTGGCTGCTGACCTTATCTTTCACGTGGCCCCAAAGGAGGAAGTCGCAAGGTGTTAAATCACCAGATCTCGGTGGCCAATTGTGATCAGCTCTTCGAGAGATAACACGGTCCGGAAACCTTTCCCGTAAAAGATCAATGGTTTCGTTGCTTGTGTGGCACGTAGCGCCGTCTTGTTGAAAGTAAACGTTGTCCAGATCAATACCATTCAACAACAACCATAAAAAATCATTAATCATCTTTCGATAGTGCAATCCATTCACCGTAACTGTTGATCCAAACTCATTTTCGAAAAAGTAAGGTCCAATGACCCCGCAATGACACGTTGAGGATGGAGAGGCTTCTCAACAATAACTCTTGGGTGTTCCGAGCCCCAGATGTGACAATTTTGCTTGTTGTCGTAGCCACCGAGGTGGAAATGGGCCTCATCAGTCAAGATGATTTTTCGATGGAATTCCGGATCATTTTCATGCATTTCAACGACCCAATCAGCAAATACACGACGTTGTTGATGATTGGCCGGCTTCCATTTTTAGTAATGGCATAGTTTCTACTTGCCAAATGTCAAAGAATAAAAGCTTTAAAAGTGACAACTACCGAAATAGCAGGTCATTCACAATAACACATTTTATTGGAAAACCCTTTACATCAGCTTCATAACCTAACTTGACCCAGGAACTATAGTTTACGTCAATGTACCCCGTCCGTTAACCAACGACAAATTATTGTTTCAAAATCTGCGTGCCATCAAACTAAAGAGCTATGTACTTTCAACAGCGCAGCATGTCAAACTACCAGCCAAACTATATTCTTGCTATTCACAGAGCTCTGTCATAGCCATAGGTTGCTATCTTAAAAAGCTTGATGGATATCTCTCCGTGTAATGGTGGTTAATGAAACTCTAAGAGCAATTTTCTGCAATGATATGTAAGTATCTTTACTTCTTCAAATCTGTTCTATAATAATAAATATTCACACGCTCTTCTCCTAAGCGCTATGTCGCTAAAAGATCAAATCCCAAAAGAAAACAAAAAAAAAAAAATTAAAGAAATCAAAACTCCTACTAACCTTTTTACGTTCCTCGTGTCGTCTTGTCAATTCTAATTCCGAATCTTTTAGCTTTTGTTTCTTTTCTTTCACCTTCATTTCGAAGACCTGTTCCATTTCGGCTTCCATCTTCTTCATTTTCAAATCGTGTTCACGTTTCTCCTCTTCCATTTGAGCAAGTGGATTCCTGAAAATTGGGTTTTTTGTTGTTGTTGGGTAAAAATGTAAAACAAACGAAACCAAAAATTATTCAAAATACACACACAGGGGAAGAGTTTACTTTTTTTTTTGTTGAAGTTTGTACACCAACGATACATGACTAATTATATACAGAAATAAATAAGAACACAAGAGAGCGTTTACTATTTTACATTTCCGAAAACGCCCGTACTTTCGAAAAGGATATAACGAACTTAGTATGGCAAGATGCAAGGGTCTACTCTATCACTATGCAAACTGAGGGCGACTAAGAAGAAACAACTTAGAATAAATGGATTAAATTGCATAAACAAAATATAGAAACTGGAAGGAAGGAAGGTAGAATTCGCTACATACATAGGTAGTTGGAGGGACGCGTCCATAATTCCATGAAAAAACCTACCTTTCCGTCTCAAAGAAGTTCAAATCCTAGGCAAACAATCTAATGGCGAATGCCTTTCGGATATTCAGAGTAAACGGTGCAGAGGAAATTAAAATGCCACGCACTCTAAGTGGCAAAAAGGATGAGGGCCTTCATCGACTACAAATCAAAACTAATTTAAAAAGAAACCAAACTGCTGACAAACTAATTCAAAAACACAACTAAAGAGAGACCAAATGAAAATGAACTGATAATGATTTATAGACAGAGAGAAAGAGAAAAAGGAAAACAAATATGGGAATGAACTTACCAAACAATCATAAAGCTATTCATAATTCCTTGAGGGCAAAAACTATATGAGAGAAGAGAGACAAGGTATACAACAATGATGAACATGAATGAAATGTGATTTGAATTTGATGTTGTTTGTCTATAAAAACGTTTTGTTATCTCAATTTGATCCATTTAATTAAAAGTTCTCAACGGGGGACTTGATGTTGTCGAAACAAAAAGCAAACAACAAAAAAAAAAAAAAAAACTAAACTAAACATATCTGGATTCACACAATAGCACACAGAAAAAGCACACATTTTATATGTCACACATGTCACGCGCAGAATGACGCTACGCTTCCACTCACTTGTTGGTTAATCTGGCTTTACCATCGGCACCTAGCCCGGCCAATTTTCTACACCGATAGTTCTCGTAGTGCACGTTGTTTGTTACGTCCTTCAAGTCCTGCAGATGCGTTCGGATCACCATGTTGCGTAGGGCGATAAAATCGCAGTGATCGAGGTTTTCAACTGAAATTGGACGGAGAGTAGTTTTTATTTTTTGGACACCAAATAAGCCAAACTTGCGCTCAACTTACCTTCAGCAATACCCCAGGGATACCGTCGTCCGCGAATTTTCTTCCCATCGACTTCAATCACTGTATTCGCACCGACAACGGCGAATGGTACACGACTCCTTAGTGTCCGTAGGGCTTTGGCCTCTTCCTCGTCCTCGAGCGGTTCGGGGAAATCGTAAATCTTAATTTTATGTTGAGCAATTTCGTTGAGAATTTGTTTCTTAAATAGTTGCACTTCTTCGGGTGTCATTGTGTCGGCTTTGGCAATAACTGGAATTATATTCACTTTATCGCATAGACGCTGCATGAATTCGACATCGAGCGGCTTCAGGCCGTGTCCCGATGGTGCGATAAAGTAGAGACAAGAATGTACACGATTGTCGGGGGTGGCTTTGCGATGAACGCGGGATTCAGCTGTCAGATATTCTTCGTATTTACTTTCGACAAAGTCGATTATGGGCACCCAACTGAAAGGAACACAAAATTAGTCTCAGCAAAACAGAGAAGCAAATCGTTTAAAACAAATCCCTATATTTAAACGAAACCACTAGTGCATGACACACATGCTCACTTCTTCTGCAAGAGGTTATAAACACTGACCCAGAGGTTAGCACCACTTACCAATTACTATTATCTACGGCATCACCAAATCCAGGTGTATCGACAACCGTCAACGTTAGATTAACACCATTCTCTTTGAGCAATACTCTAGTCGATTCTACGGCAACGGTTTTCTTAATACGTAGCGACGGTCCCGGATGTTGGTCCTGATTATAAATGTCCGATAGGAACATTGAATTGATCAGCGTTGACTTTCCCAGTCCACTTTCACCTATAAAAAAAAAATAAGTTACTTGCATTGAAACAGTACACCAATTTCAACTTACCCACAACCATAAGGGTGAACTCAAAACCCTTTTTCACCGCCTTTCGGTACACTTGATTCGGCAGATTTGCAAAGCCCACATAACCGTCCAGCTCTTTAGGTTTGGGCCGTACTACCGCTTGAACTTTTTCCTTGTCATAGCGCTCGCTGGCGATCTTATTCGAATCCGAATAACTGTCATTGTTCATTAGGAGCTGTTGTTGTTTCTCCTTCAAAGACAAATTATTGATGTTGTTCGCTAGAGCGGTGACATTCGACGTAATGCCACCACCAACACTGCCAACAGGTGCGGATGTTACTGAATTGACCGTCGTTGTTGTTGTGGAATTGGAAATTTTACTGTGCTGCTGTTCTTGCGATATTAGCGTGGAACTACTGTTCAGTGTTGACGACGATGTGTGGTGGTTATTTTGTATATTATTGCTAATATGATGGTGTTTGTCATTTGCCGCTGACGGTGTGTTGTTTATCGAGGAATTCTACAAATGTTCAAGGAAAATTTATGATTATTTATAACAAAATAGATTGGTTGCATGGTTTTAGGGGTTATGAGGGAAAATAATATTATAATGTGATGGAACGATTAAAATAATGGAGTAACTACAAACGAGATGTGAATGTGCGAAGGATTGGAATTGCATGCGCGAGTATGTCAGATTGGACTTTGTTGTGTTTTTAAAAATGTAACATAAATGTTTGCCAATGTTCAAACAAATCGATCAGGGGACATATAACAAAAACGCGACAAGTTGACAGTGAGTGCCTTCTGTGTTCGTTTACAAGTGGTGATAAGATTTGTTTTGAAGGATACTTGTTGCATTGTGTTATACACCCCAAAAGGTTTAGAAAATAATTGGAAGGGAACTTGCCGACTAGTTTTAAAGACTTTTTTATTGAAATATATAAGAAAAAGGTAGTAATACAATGTTTCAATGTAATTTAAAGAACAAAGTCGTTTAGTTTCACATGACTATAATCAAATGACCGCGACGAGTTTAAAATATGTCAACTAATCGCCAATAGCTTCGCTTGTATGACATTGCGATCAGTATTTGTTTGCATTGGATAATCCCGCTGAGTTATGACTCTTGCTGTCAACCATGAATAGATCCGCAACTACCTTCCGAGTATGTCCGAAGTTGATAATTGTCGCTTACGACCGTTCTACTTAGACGAGTAGTATACCTCGATCCATTGACGTACACTAGTCTGCATAAGTATTTTGACAAGAATATAAAACTAAGAATACATTGTTTAAACTTAACAAAAGTAAAGAAATGAAGACTAAGTTAGTAAAATGTATATCCTCCTTTGGCTTCAATAACTTTTTGAAGGCGCCTTGGTACCGAGTCCACTAAATTTTGGAGAATCTCTTCCCAAAGAGAAGGGAGCTCAGACATTGTCTCCTCCCTTGTTTTATTTAACGAAACTGTTCTTTTGCGTTTCAAAAGAGACCAGACGTTTTCTATAATATTTAAAGCCGGACTTTGAGGTGGCCAGTCCAAAGTGTTAACCCCAACATCTTTCAAAAATGTAGAAATCTTTCGCGCTTTGTGGCACGGGGCGTTATTATGTTGCAGGGTAAATGATTCCCCAATAAGCCTTTCTCCAGAAGTAAAGACATTGGGCCAATGGGCCCTAGCAATAAAAATTTTTAGTCTCGACTTTAAATTTACGGAAGCTCACAATTGCGAAATTTATATGAAAAATATAGCCACTGTAAACTACTTAAATTTAGAGTCGAAACTAAAAATGTTTATTGCTAAGGCCCATTATCATTTACTTACTTACTTACTTAAGGTGGCGCTACAGTCCGGGGTGGACCTGGGCCTCAACCAATACGCCTCTCCAGTTAGCGCGATCTTTGGCTAACTGCCTCCAGTTGCGCACTCCAAGTTGGTTGAGGTCCCCTTCCACTTGCGCGCGCCACCTAAGGCGAGGTCTTCCTCTACTGCGTTGTCCCTCCGGGTTGGAATCGAAGACTCTCCGGGCCGGAGCGTTGGTGTCCATTCGCTCTACATGTCCTAGCCATCTTAGACGACTAATGCGTACTTTTCTGACCAGGTCGATGTCGCTGTACAGCTCGTAGAGTTCGCTGTTAAATCTTCTCCTCCAAAGCCCGTCAACGCAAACGGGACCAAAAATCACTCGAAGAATTTTGCGTTCGAAGCGACCAAGAAGATCCTCATCCGTCTTTGCTAGGGTCCATGCTTCTGCGCCATAGAGCAGGACAGGGATGATGAGGGTCTTATATAGAATCTCCTTAGTGCTTCTTGACAAGGCCTTACTAATCAATTGCCGTCTTAGGCCAAAGAAACAGCGGTTGGCAAGTGTGATTCTTCGCTTGATTTCTGATGTGATGTCATTGTCAGAGTTTATAGCGGAGCCGAGGTAGACAAAGTCCCTAACTACCTCAAAGTTATAGCTGTCTATCGTGACGTTCTGTCCGATTCGTCGGTGTTGTGTGTCCCTTCTTGTTGACAGCATATATTTTGTTTTAGGATCATTAAATATTGGTTTTGGTTCATCGAGCCGGTGATAGGAACCAAGTCAACCAGTCCATGATACGCTACACATCCCCAGGACATGACAGAGCCTCCGCCATGGCTCACTTTTTGACAAACGGGTCGTTTCTTTTTTCCCCAACTACCTTTGGCAATCTTACAAAAAATTTGTTTTTTGAAGAGTTATACTTAAAGGAGCTTTCATCTGTCCATAGAACGCTTGTCCAAAACTTCTTTGGCTTGTGCAGATGTTCCTTTGCGAAGGTCAGTCTTTTAAGCTTGTTTGCCTTCGATATATATGGCACTTTGCTTTAATTGTCTTAAAATCTCCTTTCTTCAAACGTCGTCGGACAGTGCGCTCACTGATTGGGTTCTTGGCCTTCAAATTCCATTGATCTGCAGCAAATTGAGGCTTCAGAAAAATGTTTTTCTTAAATTCCCGTAGAAGGACTCGGTCTTGAGTGGGCGTTGTTTTGCGCTTAGCTCCTGAACTCGTTAAGTTACTTATGTCGTCATGTTTTTTAAATTTATCAATTTGATAGTGCACAGTTTGTCGCGACACGTTAAACTCTTTTGCAATGTCTTTTACTGGCGTTCCAGCGTTAAGCTTTACTACCATCGAAGATCTGGTAACCAAACTCAACTCTGCCTTTTTACCCATGGTTTATAACACCTTTTAATCAATATGTGTTTTTTTATCATCAATTATAGTTATCAATTTAAGTTAAATACAAAAGTTGTTTGGCTTTAACGTGCTCAAAAGTGCGAACATTTTTGCTAAAAGTTTCCGTCAAAATACTTATGCCGCGCAAAAATTTGTTGTCTCCATGAATTCGTATCAGCAGAAAGAGAATGGAAAAGGTAAACGGTGCAAAATTTGCCAAGCATAGAACAAAAAATAGACTTTTTCTTTTGTGCTTCATTTTCGCCCAGTTATTTAACGATACTTAGCTAAGCTTCATCCAATACCCAGAAAATGGTTTCGTCAAAATACTTATGCCGACTAGTGTATATTTTACATGAACTTCGAGTAAAAACTATCGATTCTCCGACTATGGCAAATTGGTTGGTGACGACAGCTGGTGTTCCACAAGGTTGTGTTTATGGTCCCACACTTTTTGCATGTTTTATTATTATTAACCAGCTGTTAGCCACCTCTGGATAGACATGGAAAACTGGCTTAGTTGTGGTCTACACTGACGGAAAATTGTCGGCTCACTGTTTTGACGAAATGATTTTTGAAGTATGTGCCATGAGCGACCAAACAATGATATCTGCCTCAATTTAGAAAAGCGTGAGCTGTTTTGGTTTGGAAATTTTGAAAGTTCTACTCGACTTCACTTAACTAATAACTAATATAAGCCCTGTTTTTTTGAGCTTCGTTCTCAGCAAAGCAAAGTAAAGTAGGATTTTCAGCACGCAATTACAACAACTACGCTCTACTTGACACTTCGACGACTCACACTAGGTATTCATTCCCAGCAAGATTCACTTGGGAGTAAATGTATACTTCTGAACACCAGGGGGCGAACATTTTTGCTGCCCTCCTTGTATAATATGAATCTGTTCACAAAGTTTCTCTATTTACAGTACATACTATTCGTTGGTTGTGATTGGTGGAAGTTCATAAAGAAATGCATAAGTGAACTAATTTTCAAAATAACAAATAAATATAAGGGCTTTTATTAAAATATGCAATAAATTATTTTTTATGTAAGCTGCAAATATTGTTTTAGACAAATATACCTTATTAAACTTGTAATCGTAAGATATTAGTGTATTAATCTTTGAGATATATATTTTTATATTTTTTAAACCCCAAAATATGAGGAAGGATCAATATCCATTGGAAAATTTTATGCAAAAAAATTGTATTTCTTTAACTGAAAAAAGTTACTTCTTGTGATGTGCCCAATCATGTTGTATCATGCTACCTACTGAACAGGCCCACACTGCCACCTTTTTTGATAAAACCTACTGTTCGGAAAGCTGCTGGGAATCGTTTAAGTGCACATTTTCCTACTTTACTTTGCTTTGCTGAGATTGAAGCTCAAAAAAACAAGCCTATACTAATATAGAGCTTAGAGGCCTCCACTGTAATAAAAAAAAAAAACCAAAGTTGCAAATACAATTAGTTGGACTTTTTCATCAACAAATGGCATAACCACCATTAAATTTAAAAATGGTCAAATTCCTTGTGATGTAGATCAGAATCAACTCCATGTCACTTTATTTTAACTATTACCCGGGCAAATGGTTGGCTGACGTTCAAGAGTTGCGGATTTTCAACACTGCGAACAAAAGGGGTAAGCGTTTATGTTTGTATCCACTTGAAGTTGGATGTTATTAGCTCACATACAATACGTCAATGAGACGACTAAATAGTTTCATGTTCATCCCTAGAATTACTTAAAACTTGTTTACATTTATATGAAGTAGAATCCTGTAAGGCCCATTTTATTCACTCGAAGTTGAACACAACTTGGGGATTTTTAAATGGAAAACTCCCCGAGTTGTGTTCAACTAGACGAACCTTAAATTAGAGTTAAATTGAAAGGAAAATTCTTAAATTTGCGGGTGCCACAATTTCCCAAAGAAACCTCTAGGTTGCAATCTTCGCTAGGCCCTACTCCAGGGCTACAATTATAAAGTTTAGCATGCGCAATAAATGAAGACTGTATGTAGAACACATTTCCATTGACATTTACTCCACGATTGTTATTTACAAGTCGTATTGTATTTAGGTATTCGAAAAGGCCATTCCAACCGTCACAAGAAATTGCACCTAAATAACAAGATGTCAAACCATCCTTCTAAAAATCTTAAACTCCATTTTCTTTTTTTATTCAATTTATAACACTCAAATTGTCCTGCTTTTACCTGTGATGTTGAATTACTATTCACATGATTGTTTAGCGTTGGTGGTGTAGGCGGTGGACCAGATGGACTGCTATGTGAGTCGCTCTTGAAGAACATCTCACGCTTCGATTGCAGCTGCAAGTAAAAGGAAACAAGAAAAATCAAATTAATTACAATAATTAGCATGCGTAAATATTTACATCGGAAGAAATACAATTTCAGTTGAGAGCCAACCGCCTCAAAGGCTTCCGCCGCCATGTCAACTCAATTGATTAGTAATAAAATATTTACAAAGTGTAAGAGTGGATTTAACCCAAAACAAACGGAAATGCACAGCACTCTCAATTAATTATTTATTTAAATGATAACGACCGACAAAAATGTATGCAGCATAATAAAAAAAATATTCAATCCATCATCATGCGTCAAATTAAAATGAATTTACAATTCAAAGTTCTTGTAAATCAGGGAATCGCTCGATGATTCAATCCAAAGTTCCACAGAAATGTTATAACTGTCGCTGGGTGAAATGTTGTCTGAAATGGTGGTTATTATTTCCGTGGTGCCAGTAAATATATTTATTGACAGTTAAAGAACTGGGTTTTAAATTGTGTTGAAAAATCATATGCCATGCAGTTTTATGGTAGGACAACGCTTTATTTTATTCCTGCAAGGGACAAATCCAAGGAGTTAAAAGGTGGATACCTACTTTTAAAGACTTTGATTGGAACATGATGCTGCTTCAAACGCTAATGGGTTGTTAAATAGGACCCATTAAAACAAAACAGAAAACACTCTTTCCACTCTGAAAGATATCAAATGGAATGACGTAAACGGCGCAGGAATGCTGAACGAAAAAGGACACAAATTGGATATTAATTTGAACATTGATTATTCCAATGATGTTATCCCAAAAGAAACGCATTCTTTGGACAGCTCTCCCCAGCCGTAAGACCTGAAAGAAATGGCGGTAACTAATTTGACTCAATTGTTGCATCAAAAACAACATAAAATGCGTAGTTTCAATATAAGAAGGGGAAAGCTGTATTAAGATGAACATAAATAGGTCTCATTTGACGCAGCAATCCTTAAAAAAGTAACTGTAATCTATTCCGTAGAAAAAAAAAGGGGGAACAGAATTGACTGGAAATGGAAACGTGATATACATACTTAATATTGCAGACTGCCGATGAAATAGTAATCGACGTCGATAAAAATAGGTAATTGGTGGAAAATGTCGTAATGAAATGCATTAAGTGCCAAACGGTGTCTGCTACTCAGTGGTAGACGGGTCACTATTGATTTGACAGGTCTAATATGTGAATGAAGATGTTGAAGACGCTATTCTAATGACCTATTTGGTAACAGTGTTTCCAGAAGGTTATGATGGAATATCCCAGATTGAGACCAATAAAAAATTCCTATTCGATGGACTTTATCCTTTTTGTTAGAATACCCATATGAAAGAAAATCCCTTAAATAGCTAAAAATGTTCCTGTATCCTTTGGACATATAAAAATTCGCAGGAAATCCCTCAAAAGTGATAAATCATTCAAAATGGCATCACTGCGTGGTAAGTGAATTTTGCATAGCGTTTTGGAAAAAAAAAAGACTCATCAGTGTATTAATAACGCCGTAATACAGTATTTACGTCAAAGTTGTCTAAGTGACGTTTTCTAGCTAACTTAGCACTCAAATTAGTTTATTAATACGGCAGCTAAGGTACGTGTACAATTACTTCAAATCGTATACGACCTTCAGAGTTTCTCCCCCGAAAAGAGAGGTCAAACGGTTTGGACTATCGGTAAAACATCCGGTATTCTTTCGTCACCGTTGTAGGAAAAATTAAACTTAACAGCCAGACATCCCCCTATCCTTTCTTAAAGGAAATTTATAGTGATCCCTGGTTGACGGTCTAATTAGGAGATCGTCCATTTTGTACTGCAAGCTTTAATACACGACTTAAATCAAACGTTGACATAAAACTAAAAGCACTAAAATATAACAAACCAGAATTTGTTTTCGTTTAACCCCTAAAAAGGGGGGCAAAATAAATGATCAGCCAAATCCAATGTCAAAGGAGGCAGAGGCAGAGTTATAAATGAATCAATGAATGAATTGTGTAAGGCACTCGTTGACTACAAACTCGGTACAAAAAGAATAAATAGAATAGAAGCGTTTTAAAATATTCCGAAAAGAGCCCCCCTTTGCGGGGACGCTCTTTCAGAAAACGACTATGCCGAGTTTGAAGTCCAATATGAGTTCGTGCTAAATAATTCATTGGCTACAAACTTGTGGCAGAAGAGGAGCTCTAATAAGGCACACAATTTGAGCAATTTGAAGTTTTTTAAAACAAAGCCCCATTAAAGGGGGGCACATTGATAACAACTTATTATTATTCTTTGTGCTATTGTGACCTAAAATACACCTATTAACATTTGTATTGCAAGAGTTATGAATTAGAGCCTGCTAGGAATATCTTAGGTAGCTGGGCAATTAGAAAGGAAATGAGCGGTGATATTTTAAATATTTTGTTAACTGTACTTGTTGTTGTAGGCGCAATCTTTTTATGTAAATTGCAATTCAAAGTTTAAGTTGTGTTATTGACCATATTTTCAGTGATCAACTCGTCTATTTGATGACAAATGCAGCTGGGAGTGTTGAATTCGGCATTAAACGTTTTGTTTTTTTATTAAATTTTCAAAATACCCGACTGTCGTGTACAACTCATCTCCGTTCAACTTATCCATGACGAGGTAATTGAAAAATGGGATGTCTACCTCACCAAAAAATGCACTCACGTCTCTTACATTGTTCTAGGGTGGAGCAGCGCCTCAAACAATACGTGTTAGTCAACATTTAATGGGCTTCTTTGGCACAATATGCTATGAATAAGATGTCTCGTAGATTGCCCGCCTTCTGTAGATCAGTTGTCCCGCTTATCAGCTCCATTATTTTATCTTTTGGTAAACTGAGAAAGACTAACAAAATGTCCTGTCGCATTATGACATAATGTTGTTTTCAAAATACTAAAGCCCGTATCTCATTTTTTCCTCATTTCTATCACATTAAATCATGGTGAAAGGTCAGCTTTGTGTAAAAGGGACAAAATGTGTCTTACGAGGGTAGCAATTGTTTGCAAAGCCACCACAAATTTTCAAACGAATTTATAACCAAAAACTTCAAAGTGAAGTTGAAATGTTGAAATGTCAAAATATATCTATATTGAATACATTTCCAATGCATTTTTTTTTGTTGGCATTTCTACATTAATTAGGTTGGTGTGTACGCACTCACTCCTTGAGGGAACTATCAAAGTAATTTTTCGTACTGTTCTAGTTTCATTTTAAAAGCCTGAAAAATTCAAACTAAATGTAGTCTCATACGGGCTTGAGGGAAATATCATTGAATGGGATCCCAGTCCATAGGACTAGCTTGCAGATGAGATTTTCAGAACTTAACTCAAGTCAGTTGCATAAAGCTGTATATTAAGGGTGCGCCATTTGAAGTGCCCATTTGCCCCGCGATTGCGCCAAACACTACCAGTGCCTACGATTGAGCAACTTCACTGCCGCGAGGTTTATAGTAATTGATTAAGTTTGACGCAACACTTTATGCAACCAACAATTAAGTGTATTTTCCGCTTCGAAAATCAATCAACCAGAGCACGCATGATGTCATTGCAGGCTAAAAACGCTTCTGCGCAAAGTTCAGTTTCCTGCTCTGTTTACTTACAGCCAAATTTGGCACCGAAATTCGCCACCACTTGGGTACAATCTTAGAGCTAGTTATAAAAAGAACCCTTATCAGAACAACAGCTTCCTTCGTTTTTTCCCCGCATTCCAACCTTAGTCACAACCGAAGAAAACGCTCGCAATTCGCTGCTAATTGCTTCAATGAGGGGCGTATTTACCCCCCCCGACAATTAGCCAACGACACACGTATGGGAAATTAGAAAAAAACAAAACACACCATGACTAAGTTCATAAATTAAGTGACAAGTCAGATCATAATTTTTGACACTCACTCGGTTTTCGATGCGGTTAAAGGAGTATTTGCTACTACCACCTATGCCCCGATTGTATTCATCGTTCGAACGTATCTTATCAGCGAAATAGCTCTGCAATTGTGTTACTCGACTTGGATTGTTGAACGAGTAGCTACTCATGGCTGCGTCGCGACATAAAAAAAAAAAAAACGGAAGAAAAACTTTCGAAAATCGACAAAATCAAAATGTCTATCCCACAGATAGTAGAACGCGAAATTTTCTCTCCAAAAAAAAAACAATAACACTTGATCAATTAATCACCGGGATCAGTATACAGTTGGAGGAAGAAGTTGGAAAACTTGATTCGATTATATCGGCGTTGCACCTACTCATTCGCTTAAGACACACCGCACTTTGCTGACAACGCGCACGCACTCTAAACCAAATCAACTGCGGATCGCTACTAAAGGCACGAAAACCGTTTAACCGGGCCCGCGATGCAGCCGCGTATTGTTGTGCATACAGTATTATTCACCTCACCTCAGTGGCGTATCGCGTTGTTGAACCAGTCAGTCAGCTCTCTGGTGCGCCGAGCTTGGGAGAGCTGCGGGTGAATCAGACAAAATCACTTGGCGGCAGCGGTCACAAGGGAACGGGTATCGGAGCAGGAAAGTATCTCTTATACGTTTCGGTTTCGCGGGTCGTCTCGTCAACAAAACACCAGCTTTGAGGTTTGGTGGGTTTGGGTCTGGGACTCTGGGTCCACTTGCAGCTAGACCGAGACCGACTGCCTCGACTCGGTGAGATTTTCCCAGCAAGCCGAGAGAGCAGCGAGAGAAAGCTTTTTTTTTCCCTTTTATTTACAGTCTCGAAAAATATAAATTTAAAACACACAAGTCGACATCTAGTTGTTGCTTTAACCCAGCTCATCGTCGATATAGTTTGACAAGTTTCATATTTGCCTGATAAGATTAGGAGTGGTGAATCATGTGTGCTCGGAATGAGGTGTGGAATCGGGGGCACGCAACTGAGTTTGTCAGCGTAATAGGAAGGAAATTTCAAAAGCAAACATGGACACTCGCGAGAAACAGTGTAGCGATACCTGTACACGGCAAGAAAAGTGTCATTGAAATTGAACTCATAATCGTGATCGTTTAATGTTTACATTGCGGTGCGTGCACACTAATGATGACGTTCTAATTAGGTTCCGAGAAAGAGTCATAATTATACCGTCAGTCGGTGGATTGTTGTGTGTTACCGTTAATGTCATTAGATGGGGTAATCTTATTTCCTAAGGTGATTTTTCGGAAATAAGTTTCCAGAGAGTTGGTACGGATCATTTGACAGGTGATTAGTATAACGGTGATGGTGTGACACTGAGTATGTTATTTGTGATTAAAATATTGGTGGGAAATAATTGAAATGTGACGGCACAGGGAACCGCCATTTAGATGTGCATTTTATGATATCGAGCAGATTCAAATAAATCAGAAGAATCGGTCCACATTTGACAAATGAGTTTTGTGTTAAGGATCATTCACGTGAGAGCGACCAACTACCTACGAACGAACGAATATTCGCAAGTTTTGACAGTCCATTCACATGATACACTTAATTTGGTCGCAGATACCCGCGAATCCAATGATAGTCGTTGTCATTTGTCTCTATGACATTTCAAGTTTGAGGTTAAGTTCGAACGAATGTGTTATTCGCTAGTTTGTGGAACGCGAATTGAATGATGTGGATTGTGAATAAACTTTTACTATTCGCGCCAAGGGTGTATTCGTTCGCGGCAAAAACTTTGCAATTCGAAATTTCGTTATTTGAACTGTTTATTAACAAGTTTTCTTAGTACATTTTGATGGGATAATTAATTATCCTCCTCTTGGCATAAATGCATCAAAAGTGGTTTGTTCGTATTTCAGCAATTCGTTCGCTCGCTCTCATGAGAATAGTCCTTTACTCCAGTATAGTACAAAACTTGTCAGTCGGTTACACAGCAATTACACCAAGAGAAGTAGTAGTAGAGGAACTAACAGCACCCCCTGTGTTTACCCCGAATTTCATAGACCGTTTTGGAGGCCATCAGCAAGGGACTAATTTTAGCCATCGGTTAAGAGAGCTATCACATTTCCCCACGGTTGGTTATATTTTTTGTAAGTGTTTGTATGTCACACGGATTCTTAATTGACATAACACCGATAGGAAAACAAAATGGAGAAGTTGAAAAAGAATTTAGGGGACCAGCGGCAAGAGAATTGCGAGTTGGGGGTCTCAGTATTGTCTCGGGTAATTATGATGGTTAACTTTGAATTTAAGCCTTATTTTGATGGACGTAACTTACACTTTTAAATAAAATTATCTGTCAAATAAGCTGGTTCAATATCGCAGACTACAAAGGTGTAGAAACTGGAAGCAGAAACTTTCCATACACTTTAAATTTGTAACTTAAAGATATGTCAAAATGTATCGGGAGTTATTCAAAACTTTATCTGGCAGATTGAAATGATAATTGATGATGCAGATGTACTAATTTTCTACAGTAATTTTTTGTAAGGATGTCTCCATTTGACTACATGCTGCTACGAAGCATGCACAACCCACCAGATTTTTAAGAGAATCGTTTAAATTATACCTCATGGGTTTTTAATTAAACCGCCACGCCTACCTACCTACCTTAAAGTATACTTAATCAAATTATGGAAAAGTCCTTCAACATGTGGTATATCCGGCAACTATGGTTGCGAAATGTTAAATGAATGAATAAACATGAAATTAATCGTCGCTCGAGCGGCAGTAAACAAAGCTGAAAACGGGCTGAGACGATTGCCATACCAACCGGTTTCGTAAAATGGTGTTTTGTGAGATTTTGCAATCGGTAGATATATATTTCGTTAAGTGTAATTTGTAAAGCTTTGCAAAAATTTTGAGACCTTTGCTAAACAGATTATTTATGTAATCGGTTTTGGGAAATTTTGACGGAGAACGATTTTCATACAATGGTTTAGTTGTTACACAAGTGAGATTAAGCTGAAACCTCAAACGTTCGAATGCATTTTTAGGTGTGCTCTACTGCAAGTTGTTTGACATATTGAGAAGAGGAAAATTAGTTCGGAGTGTATTGCAATTCATTTGGAGTCATTTTAGTGGCGGACAACTTTTTGCAAGGATTCCGTCATTAAGTTTGGTGTACGGATAACTACAAATGATTGGAAAGTGCGCTTTAAATGTCACAAAATACAATTAAGTGTCAGAATTTTTTTTAATGTTTTTAAGACGCATTTAAAGTGGGCTTAAGCTTACGACAAATATAAAGACAAATCACTTAAGTTCTGCTAAACATTATAAATATCCTTCTCCGTTAAATTTTCTGACATTTCCACGTGAAACTTAGGTAGAAGAAGGAAAATTAACTAAATTTTCTTGTTGTCAACGATACATTTTGAAACGATGCGTTCCGTCAAATTAAGTGAAGTTAACTGTCAAGTGGTGTAATCTGCAGAAATTGTTTTTTTTCCGAAACAATATTTGCCATTTTCTGAGCCATCCCTAGAGAAAACCATGAATTTTTTGACAGCTGCCCCAGACTTAAGAGCGACCTAATCAACACTTTTCGTATGTAAATTTGACAGTAGCGCTTGAAAGAAGTTTTTAATTTGCGTTCACATACACGCTGCGGGATATAGGCTTTTGACAGCACAAAAAAAAAAAACCTGGATCTATGACATTGCTTGCGACAATTATAGATTTACCCCAAGAATGAAAAGGTTTTCCGCCGAAATTGTTTCCAGATTTGTGTTTTCTGCAAAATTTGTACAGGAAGCTCTTGGAAAAAATATGAAATAAAAAGCAGCATCTCCAAAATGATAGAAACAATTTCTCCCAGTGTATCATAGGTTCTAGAAATTCAGCATTCCATGCAACATAACAGTCTATAAATAGATTTCGCAACTACGAACTCGAAAATTTGTTGCATACTAAATGCATGCATAGAAAAGAAGCGCACCAATCTACTTATACCATCGGGAGCAAACTCCACAACGAGTGTGGGTCTTCTAGGAAGGTATATATACCAAAGCGAATAACCGGTAGAGATGCATATAAATTGCGTAGGGCACACATGTACGACTTTTGCATGCGCTGACGAAAACGACCATTACGAATAAGCTGCATATACTCCGCAGCTATAAGCGCGAAACAGGATCCCCGTCCCAAAGTACGAGTATGTATGCAATTAAGCGAAGGAGAACGATTCGGTTCATAAATTCAATTCCATCGAATATAGAACATGACAACAAATGTCATGTATAGCCTGATCGGCCCTGAATGCGTTCATAAATTTACCCGAAAAGACATGATTCATGGGAATCATTTGCAGATATTGTTTCGGCAGTTGATTTTTTTTTTACAACTTTTCCAGTGTCATTGGACGATGCATGCATGCATAGTGAGTCACTACTACATTTGGGGTTCGCAAATCGACAAAAATTAAACGTCAATCATTTGAGTGGTGCATGCAGCCCTTTAAAATTAACGCGATGGGTTTATAAACAAAGTTTATTGACTTTATTGGGAGTGATCAATAAAACCAACTAGATATTGGGTCGTTTGTTGGGCAGAGATTAAGTCGAACACTTCCATCGCGCTGTTGGGTTCACATATTTTACTGTCAACAACAGATATCGACGGGATTAGTAATTAAGCTATGTCAATTAGCAGAGCCAGTAACAGATTATAGGTTCGAGTGGAACTGACGGAGGAATGTGATAGCAAAGGGAACTATCAAATTAACATGAAATTTTAGAAACCAAATACGCATATAAATTATAGAAAAACGTGTATAACGATATAATAGAGCAATTTAAAAGGAGTTGCCACTTTGGGTAGATGGGAGTGGCTTTTGAAAAAGAATTTGATGCATGCTAAGAACTATCGTTATAGGTCAGTCGGAAGTGACCTGTCACAGATGCTTGCAAATTGACTGTGCCAAAACTTTCACTATGAAACTACACAAGAAAGTTGAAGAGATTAGATTGGTTTTTTGGCAGCCATGTCTTTTGATAGCTGACAAGGTTTTTCTATTTCTATGCGTGAGGGGTTACAAGTATCGCTATACTGACACACGATCTCTGTAGCTAAGTTCAGACCTGTGATTATTTTTTACAAATATTCTTAGTTGACATTGCCAGAGGTAGATCAAACTGCATATTGACATATCAAACACAAAAGGCTGAATCTCCACCACAAATTTTAGAGATGGACTTTTTTACGTAAAGTTCGGCAGTATTTAACAAGTAGCAATTTATTTAGCGATCAATGGTTAATGTTGTCTTAATTTAACAGCTGTTTTGTGTGTAGACTTTTTTTAGCAAGATAAAAATGTAGTGAAAGGGAAATGTAACACAGTTAACGATTTAGTGAGATGCAATGAATATTTTGAGCGAAATTCTGCGACCGCCATGTTTTTCGTTAATCTGACAACTGAGAGTATACAATGAAGAGAAAAAATATCAATGATATCTATCACAAGCCCAAGTGTATGCAATGGAAATGTATGTGCACTTTCTGCAGCGCTTTTTACATTGCATAACCGCTAGGGTGGGATTCTGTAATATGAAAACGTTCAATCGTTTCCGCGGAACGAACGTTTTTCCTCAGGTAGCTCTTAAAACGGAAGACATTTTCGTTTCGTGTTAAAGAATAGCAAAGACAACAATTTCGATTTCCATTAGGTGAACTTCCAATGAAGGAGAAGAGAGTAATTCAAGGGAAGACATGATATGAACGTGACTACTTTGTGGGCATGGGCAGTCTCCCTCGAGTGAGAGGAAAATTGATTTACATATGTTAATACAATAAAATAAGTTATTCAAAAGAATCAAAAGAAAGAAAAGAAAAGCAAAAGGTAGATTTTATTGGTGATGTCGAAAGCCAAAGCTTATCGAAGTAAGAAGATCATCCTAAAACTACAATTTTAACGACACGTTTATTAATAGAACAAATCATAACGAAGAGTTACATGAAGAAGTTTTCGTTTTCGCATGATTCCTGTCGTTTTTCTTTGAATGCGAAGAGTTTTTCGTTTCGTTTTTTACTAAATTACATCCACGGCGTGCAAAAAGTTACATCCAAGGTAGTGTCTTAACCCAAGGCTCCTCGAACTGTGGAAAAGGTGGTAAATGATACAGTGCTTCTCAACATTGTCAAATGAAAACGAAAGGAGTTGCATCATATGCTTTAGCATCATTCTTGTTTTTTAGAGACTCAAAACTCATCACTATTGCTTAAACGTCTTAGTGAGGAAACACACGCAATGGTCGCATTATTCTCAAGTCAAACTTAAAAGAACAAAATCCGAATAGATTGGTCTTTTATTTATTGGGAATCAAATCACGTCCAACCCATATAAGAACCATTGGTCTTCATCAACTTAACAACGAGAAAGCAAATTACCACAAAAACCATTTCTATTTAAACTTAACCAAAACTTAAAAAATAAATCTTAAAACTAAAACAAACCAAATGTTTTCTTTAGATCAAAAGTTAGTTTGTTGTATGTATTTTTTTCTTTTATTATTTTAACACGTATTTTGCATATTTTTTAGTTTTTCAAAGCCAAGACAGTGTACACGCTTTCGCCGAAATATTATTAATTTATCACATCCAACCGCCAACAACAACAAAGCACAAATTGTTATATTTTCGTTTTTGCTTCTGTTTTGCAAAAGTTTTGATTTTTTTTTTTTTGGTTTATTCTGTCGCTTACCGTCACTGTGGTTGAAGTTGCAGTTGTTGCTGATGATGCATTCGTCGTCATCGTCGACATTTGTATGGCCGAATGTCCATTAGTTGTTTCGTGGCGTACGCCATTCTTGTCAAGTAGTGATACATTACCCAAACCACCGTTCTGTTCGAGGATTCGTTGTCGGTTTGCCAAACGATCCAGACTAGCTAAACGATACGAGCCACCGATTCCCTCCTTTAAACAAAAATTAAACATAATGTTGGTGGGAATTGTTTCGAACACAAACAAACAAAAACAAATTATTGAAAAACCAAACAAAACAAACTAAAAACAACAAAATTGGGAAACAAGTACCAAGCCAAAAAGGACGATAATTTTTTTAGTTCGTGTATTTTTAGTCTGTCTCCCATTTTTGTGTTTCCTGGATTTTTGCATTTTGTTACGATTTGCGAGAGACTCTTCTAAGCAATAGCGGTATTAATTGAAAACTTGCACACAAGCAAAACGCAAACACTGCTGATAGCCAATTCATTAGATAAAGGGAAGGGGGGGCGCCATCAAGCCGTCTCAAGTTCCCATTCAAATTGGAATAATCAATTTAAACTTTGAGTAATTTTGACAATCAACAGTACGAATGACAAATTTTCCCTATGGGTTTGTTCGTGTCATTGTCTAGCTGTTGAAGTTGAACAAAGAAAGGCAGATGTCGTAGGAACCGGAACAAGAAGAAAATAGGTAGGTGGTGGATGCCACACATTGTGGTGTAGAGTTTCTGCCTTTGTTCGTCTTCCCACCAGACTGTGGGGGAGATTAGATAAAGACATATAGATGAAAGGTCAGGTTAGAAGTTATACCTACAGTGGTGATGAGAACGATACGTGTGCAGAGAGGGAAAGCGTAAATAAGGAAAATTGTTTGGCCAGTTTTGCATACATCCTGCAATCAGTAAGCGGAAGTAGATCGATTGAATCGTTGGTCATTTATGTCTTTTCTCAAGTGGGTCAATGGGATCTAAAAAAAACGACCATTGTCGGACAAAGGATTTCGCATTGACAATTGAAAAAATTGTTTGAAAGTTGGACAAATTCTTGACGCCAAAAAGTATACTCTTTCAATGCATATTCTGATATAGGTTTGCAACTTTGCTAACATGATTTAAATGTGTGATTTGTGGAAATGATTATTTCGTCGGCTTCTTTGGTCATAGGCGTGTGAATAAAACTATAATATCGTCTGTGAGTTTGTAACGCAAAATTATCGATCAAAGATTGACACACTTTCGAAGAAGGTTATAATTAAGTCCTTATAATATTTCGGGCAACATTTTCCTTTTTTCACTGTAATACCAAATTTCATAGCAAACATCACATAAACAAAAAAAAGCTAGGTACAAAGGTTTCTAGGTGTTGAGGACAACTGCGAACTTTTGTAATAATAAAAGGACTGCCTTATAAAATCTGACACATTTGATTACTTATAAAATAAATAGTTAGTGCAACTAATTCATACAGGATTCCAGGCCTAGTTTCTAACAACCACTCGTCTCTGTAAGTCCTTATTTTTGGGTCAAATGGAATGCTGAGTTCGGAAGGTTGTATTTAAATGGTTACTCTTGGACGTTCGTCAAGACCTTGACGAGAGGTGGCGGAATGAAGAAAACACTTAAACGTGTAATTTGTGGTTTTCCGGTGGTTGATCCTGATATCCCTCGCTCAGCAGTCAAGCACCGAACGAACTTTATGTAAGGGATTTGATAGTTTCAATTGGCAGCCTTCTTATGGGGTGTCTTGCCGAAAACTGATTACGTAAAAAAAGCCAGCAACGATGCAAAAGATCAAGGCCAAATCGCGAACTGAGTTTCAAACACTATAGAAGTTTTTAAATTTTAATACAATGGAGGGTCAAAGAAATGCGTATTTTCGAAGGATACAAATTTTGTAACAACTAACATTTTGCATAATCGGATCTCGTATAGTTCAATGGAAGCCTTAAAGTTTCGAAATAGGTTGTGAAAAAAAAAACTGAATTTCAAGGCTTTTATTGCACTATTGCCGGAATAAAACATCTTTTTGTTTCAAGTGTTAAATTGGCATAACTCAGTCACCCCCAATCAGCTCGAAATCAATCCGACAGAAGTGGTTGAAAATTGATTGATATGTATACTTTGAGTGATCATTTTCATAGTCGAGGTACAAAATGGCCGATTCCCAAAAAAATTATATACCACTTCCTTCACTCTGCAAATTGGTGACGAAATCGTTGACTACTATCGCTGAAACGATTATCGTTCTCAGAGTTACGCAATGAGTGCCCTGGTCAAAAGCATTCGCAAATGCATTAAGACCATAGACTAACTATGCCCAAAAATATGCAGCGTAAATTTAAATGAAGTAATATACAAAAAATGCTGACGAAAACAAATGATCTGCTCATCCTAGGATTAATGCTGAGATGTCACCTTCGTAAATACGATCAAGCTATATACAAGATCCGATTGGCTATAAAATCAGGCAGTTAATTTTTGTAGCGAATATCGTTGCATACTTTTATCATTTCAAGGTAATCCGATTTTTTTTTCTCAAACAAGTTGCATATTTTTGTAAGTTTCCTTAGTTTGTTTAAATTTTACTTCCGATTCATAAAAGTCACTGTCGCTCTTGCAACCACTGTTCATAGTTTCATATTAATCTTATGCCACAACTTAGCCCGCCTAAAAAGGGGTTTTGTGTGCCAGCACCATTCTCAGATTGCATTGAATAGTTTTTAAAAAGGGACAGGCGTAAACAATTCTGACAGCATATTTCGAGCCTCAATAATAAAGAAGAGAAAAGAAAAACTGCATGTCAACCAAAACAATCCAGCCCCTAGCACACTTCCTCAAATTGAGTGCTTTCAACATCAGCCCCTCTCGAGTTACAGTTGTGCTGTGCATCTATACAGTGCAGCGTGACCCCTTTACTGGGTAATCTCCTTGATTTACCCACCATTTGCGCAGCATTTAAGCCGCCCTCCTTTCGAAAGTGTTTATTGGCCACTTGTGATTAATAAAACAACTGACGTTGCATTCACCACAATTTAGCCGACATTGTACGAAGTGGATGCAAGTCCAACACCATCGAGCGCAACTAACCCTTTAATCAAGTGCGTTTACATCTTGAGAATGGAAATTTATTATTCACCCATCGACCCCGTTTAGTGTCGCTGCCAATTTGGTTTGTTTCCTCAGTTGCACCATCAACCACTCGAGTTAGTCTCGCTAATTGAATCCAGAAGGACAAACACAAGATTGGCACCGAAAAATGCCAGTCAATACAACATAGTCGTATATCTTCAGTATGATGTGTGATGCATCTTTACAGCTTAATTAGTTAATTGTTTGCAAAATGAATGCAAAGTAAATTCGTAATGCACGAGATGCACCCGCTGGCATGCATTATGTTGGTAATAATGACATTAAACGGGAGGCAGGACGAGAATATTTATTATAACGAGGCCAATTTGCCGACAACATTTAGAGACGCCACCGATCTCCATGGGGTGTGTTCGTGTGATGGGAATTTCTAATTGAATTGCATTAAACAAAGGGAATGACTGTATTTGTTGTCACTTGTTGTACAACTCTGTTAGAACGTGATTGGTTTCATTGATATAGATAATATCGAAGAGGATGTTAAAATGTGCGCAGCAACTTAATTCAATACGAAAGAAATGTATGCACCATTGGTGAGAAATGTCACCCAGCAGTGTCGAGCGATAATTGAATTATGAATGTGCAGGGGTGTTTTAGAGGAAATTCAATTTAGGAGAAGAATAGAGGGTTCTTATCTTTTATTTACTGGCTTTCAATGAAATTAAAATAAAGAACAAATCACCAACAGACTATCGATGTGAACAAAGAAACCTTTAGGTGACTTGGTTGATATTTTTCCAGTAAGGAATACTGATGTAAATGGTGAATGTCAAACAAGAGAGAATGTGAAATTTACTTGTATAAATTAGTCTGCGATCAATCGTCTTTCAATTCGTTTAGATACCTACGATTAATGAAAACTACTTTCGGATATCGATATCTGTTCGAAGAAAAGAAATACAAATTGGGGGTCTGACCGACAGTCCGACATTAGCCCTAGGTTTGTGCCTAAGCTATGGCAATTCGTTAAACTGTTCAACAGATCTTCCGATCTTTTATTTGTTAAATACGAAAGATTCAATCATGTGGGGGATCATTTATGGAACAAATAAAAATTTAATTGGGGTCCTGACCGACAGTCTTACATTAGCCGTAGGTACGTGCCCTAACTTTGGCCATTCGTTAAATTGTCCAACAGATCTTCAGATCTTTTGTTTGTTAAATACGCCAGATTCAATCATGTGGGGGATCATTTTTGGACACCAATGTCTATTGAAACAAAAATATATAAATTTGAAATGGGGGTCTGACCGACATTCTTACATAAGCCTTAGGTTGGTGCCCCAGCTTTGGCAATTCGTTAAATTGTCCAACAGATTTCTTGTTTCTTAAATAAGCCAGCTTCAACCAAGTGGGGGATCATTTATGGAACAAAAAAACATTTTAGTTGGGGGTCGGACCGACAGTGTTGCGTAAGTATGCGTTATTTATGGTAATTTGTTGTGGGTTCGGCCGAGATAAGAAAATGACAAATTATGAAATAACAGTAGGTACAACAGGGAACATGTTGAAGAGAGACCCTCAAGGAATTCATGTCATTCAATAAGCGTTCACTAGCGCAGTTGTATCCGCAATCTATGCCGCACTAGAAGTCAAATATGAAGACATCTACTGCTTTCACTTCTTTTTTTTTTTTTTAAGGTTTAATAAATTGTTAAACCACATGTACGCTTAGGTGGGAGTTCATTAAATTTCTGTTGCTAGCAGTATAATATTCACCACTAGAACTTCAATTTTTATTAAGGTAAACCGATCTTTAAAAAAAGATCCGAATACCCGAAGATCGATGTTTTCGGGATAAAGTGATAAAAAATTGTAAAAGATCGACACAAAAAACTGAAGTCATCTGCATGTGATCTTGTGGGTCAAAAATCTGTCTGAAAAGAAATTGATCCCCATCTCGATGTGTTGAATGCTTATGATTACTTTGAATAATGATCACAGTTGCATAGAACTTATGCTGAATGATTTCTTCAAATAGTGCCTTCCGTTTGTGCCCGCCTCATTTAGCTATAGAAAAGCTATCGACCAAGATCTTTTCAGACATAGAGAAGTGATATTTTAGCAGATAGATCTACCTGAACTATTCGCAGTGTGGTGGATTAAGCTATTAATGGAAGATTTTCGCAGTGAAAGTCACAACAAGAACATTGATACATAATTTTAGATGTCTGAAGATCATCGATCGAATATTCCAATTCGAGTGTGCAGTTCTAAGTGATCATACATTTGCTTTAAACAGGGATGTGCTGAAACACACTGAGATCGACTCCGATGTTCAGTTAAGCCTACAAAATTTACACGATCAGGGACGGATTTCTACAGTCATTGATAACTAGGATCATTGTGGTGGTTGACTTTCTAACCTCATTCTTTCCGATTTATGGTTCCTATTTGCACTTTCAATTCTAAATGGTGATGATATTGCATCCTTTATTTGATTTGTTAGATGATCCTTACTACACGGAGATCGACTCGATGGTCGCTATAGTATAAGTTCCAATTTTATAGCGATCATGAGAAAGTTCTCCAAGCGACTAAATGTGAGATCGCTTCCACATTTTCTCAAGGCGGCACCAACAATTTAAAGCGATCATGACAGTCATAGAGACAGGGCACATAGATCATTGTTTGATTATTTTGAATAGCCGAAGATCATCGATCAATGATTGACATTCGTGCCTGCAATTCTAAGTGATCATACAACGATCGCGATTGTGATCAGTTGAGTTAGAGATCTCTCAGTTGTCAGATGTGTGGACTTCGAACAGCCAACATAAATACCTTTCCTTTAGGTCTGTGGTGCAAAGATGCAAATTGTTTAGTCTCGAATGAGGTTACCTTTAATTGATCGCTAGGTGTCTGGTGGTAGTCAAAGATCCTGTGGGGCCATTTTGGTACGTTCAACAAACAACGCTTGTTAAGGATTGAGAAAAGGAGTGCTTTACAGATTTTAGAGAAGAAGTTTTCCCTTTATTAATTCCGAAAAAAGTCCATAAGTCCATTATGTATATTGCTCCCAAAATAGTGCAGCTTAAATGACGGAACAATGATCTGTGACCTTGTCAACTATGACGGCGGACATCAAATTGATGGATGAGATTCTGTTTTAAAGCAAAGTGAAGTATCACAATAGATTTTAGCTAGAATTACAAAAAAAGGAAGTCTTTTCTTGCTGTCGTGTTGAGATACACTCCGATCCAAAGAGCAGCGCCATCTAGTAAACAAAGAAAGTACAGCGCAGAACAATAATTTCATTTTTCCAGTTCATATAATATGCAGAATTATAGCAATACGGTAAATAATTCAATATCAGTTACAATTGTAACGATTTATTACATAAGCTTCAGTTCCCTTCCGCCATCTAGCGGCTTAAAATAAAGCCCGCCCTTTTTTCGATGAACTTGTCGGGATAGTTAAATAATATGGATTGTCTGCACACAAGGAGCTATTGAATCGTCTTCCCGCCTCCTCTAAAGGTTCAACGGCATAGATTCACAGGACTTCCCATTACATAATGGGAGACATTGTCTCGTAACAATCGCATCTCCGCACAAAATGACAAAGCAACGAGGACAAATTGTGCTTGCTTTTTTTTTGTCTCCTCTCCAGTAGGAACAGGATTTTAAAACGAGGACACTTCCACAACCCTCCATATAGAGTTATGACAAATTACACATTTTTTTTTGTTGCTGTTGCCTTTTCCGCATGTCTTTTTGCTGGAGAAATGCACATTCAGGTGGCACAAAGAGGAGTACCATTCAGAAGGAAGTTAGTTCTCCACTGAATGGAAGCGGTAATTAAAAGTAGGTAAATGCAAATACAACCACTCTGTAGGACTGCTTACGAATTCAACGAACTTTACACGAAATAGATTCCAACAAGAACGACAAAGTAGACACTTCTAATTGAAACGACGATACGGATGAATGGATTGAGAACAAATCGAACCATGATACTCCCAAGGTGGAACCGCTTCGAAGTTAACTCCATAGACACTGGCAACTAAATTACTTACTGCGGAACTGATGTGAATTGAGAGAACTCACTTTCGTGTGGCCAAGTGACATAAATGTACATGGTTGACGTGGTCGTTGACATATTTTATTTTTCGAATCAATACATATTTACACAAACACAGATACAATATAGAGAGACATCACATGAAAAGAAGCATTTATATCGAACACAAACGGATGCATAAAATGTATAACTGTCATTCCAATTGAAAGCAACAAAAAGAAAATAAAAATAAAATTCCACCAGCTTTTGGTGACTTATTTCAGTCAGATTATGGTTTTCTGTTTCTTATATCCAACGGACACTATTTATAACAAATTGAATTGAAGTATATATGTGGAATATATTTTTTGTAACAAGAACTCGAACGAACAAAATGCAAAAAATCCAAGAAATAAAATTTTATATCTACGGTATAAAGTTGTAAAAGTATTTGATCAAGAGAACAGTGAGAGAGTGATTTATGATTGTTAAGTTTCGAAGGATTGGCTTTGCGGAGATAAGATAAGGTTGTATTTGATTTGCGGCGAAAAGATAAGATTAGATGGAGTAAACAAGGCTATACCGTAGAGCGCGAAGCTTATGGGAAGATCTAGAAGGACGTTCACAAAAAAAAAAAAATTCTGTCCACTGTCATCAAGTCACTTATGTGCGCAGTAAATATTGGCGTGTCAAATGACAGTTTGAGTTACACGACGGAGATTCTGCAAAAGGGATAGTCCACTGAGTGTCTGCATATTGAAACAGTGAATTTAAATAAATTGACGAAATAGTTCTTAAATTGTTTGTCTATTTAACGTCATTATTAACTACTCATTGACCTACCTAACTAAATAACAGCTTAACCCGAAGTGAAAAGAAAAAGACAAAGTAGACGAATTAAAGGATTTCGGTGGAGTAATCCAGCTTAAGTAAATTTTCGATGGCATTAAATACTTATTTGTCTCACTAATTGTGGTAATAAATGACACTCTTTCCATTTAGTTTTTGACACTAGCTTAAGTTCACGTAAGTCCGTTCGATTGATCTTTAGACGGATTTAAGAGTGACTTTTGAGCGCTGCCGCTGTCAAATAATTTTACACATTAAGGAAAATAAAGATACCTGCCAGAAAGAGACGTCGCTTGCTTTTAAATAAGATTTTTAGCAATATTGTGGGGACACACATATGTGTCAAATGGTAGGAACATGTAAAAATAAAAACAGGTTGCAGTGGCTCAGTCGATGGTGGGTTGGGCTAATACAGCGATGAAGCTTCTAATTCATTTAAAAATAAAGATGACGCTTTAGGGGACGATGGCGCTATTGGGACTGATAATGATAAGTTCTTATTACTGTAACCACAACAAAAAACATTTTTGTTTGAATGTTCGAAATTCAAAAATTCGCCATACTTCTTTTCTTTATTTATTTTTCACTTCATGTGGGTACTGGTCTTTAAGGGAAACACAAGATTACAAACATCGAAAAAAATAAATACAAACAGCTTTCGAAGATAAAATTTTCAAACAAAGTACATGGGCTTGACTGTTAACTAACTATATCTCTGTTTTTTTTTTAGCTTCGATTTCAGCAAAGTAAAGTAGGATTTTCAGCACACAATTAAAACAACTACGTTCTATTTGACACTTCGAGACTCGCAATAGTTGTTGTAATTGCATGCTGAAAATCCTACTTTACTTTGGTTTATTGAGATCGAATCTCAAAAAAAAAAAACACACCTTATGTAGACCTTTTTTCCAATATAATACAAAAAACTTACGAAGATCTAGTAGTTTTCACTGACTTTCGATAGGCACTGCGGGCGTTCAATTATCTAGCTTAGTAAGTCTGACAACTGTCTGACTAGATGAGTCTCTGTTTTGATTGGCTGAAATCGGTCATATGAGCAGCTTTTTAAGTTGACGTTTGTGGAGGGGTAGTCGACGAATCTAGTCTAGAAACTCCTGACTGAGTAGGTACTAAGTTGACAGTTCGCATGTGTTGCTGACGTACGACAAGTGACGCTCCCGACCAATCAAGTTTTTACGTTTAGGTTACATCTTATCCAGACCAATCTAGTCGACTTAAAATAACTACATTCTTGAATGTGCCCACTGCTATCGAACAATTTATGCGTGTTATCGATTTCTCATTTTTGAAGTTTTCGAAATATGTAATTAAAAAAAAATCTTTCGAAGATCTGTTTGCCTTTGGGATATGTTTCCACAGAGTTTGGATATTGCAAGCTCACGTCATCAATAAAATGGATTTAATACACGTTTTTCTACTGTTCGAAAACTAAAAAAAATGCGTTCGAACATCAATTTCCAAATGCGAAAAGTTTTCACGGAATTCCGACAGATTTTGAGTTTAATGGAAGAAGTGTCTTAAAAAAGGAGTTTTAGAAAACAAAAAAAAAACTTTCGAAGATGTGTTAAATAGATTATAACGAAAACGGTTGATGCCTTTCTAAAGATTTATTTTTTTCATTTCTTACTATAGAGGTTTTCTGTGCCGATGGTCTGTAAGTTAGATCTAAATTGGGTTCTCGCTTATAAACCCCGAGAGTCTTACACTCAAATTAAGCTCAGATCCAGTAAAAGTAAGTGCCTCATATTAAAAATACTCATCTATCTCACTGCCAATCAGTGTTACTTAACAATCATAAAGAAAATATATATATATTTTTTTAACAGAATACATAAAAAAGAACCATTCCAACATTATAATTTTTTCTTTAAATATAATTTACAAAAGAAACAACTTTAAGAATAAAAACAAGAAGCAGTGCATTCATACCTTTTCCCTGTCGGCTCGATCGATTTTGGCAAACTCATTACGATCCCGGTCGATTTTGCCAAAGCTCGATGAGTATTTCGGCAACGTTGGCGGCGGTATTGGTCGAGCTGCAATCGCTGGTTTCTCGCTGCTCGGTAAATGTGCTTTGTTCACACTATGGATACCGGCCGTTACTGTACCTGTACTACTGAGATTAATATTTGTCGAATTAACAAAATTGTGTTTATATGCACCGGGTGAGGAGAGAACCGGTTTGGTTGGCGGAATCGGTGGCGGTCCAATTGATTTCGATGTCACTGTTGTGGATGATGTGTTATTCGTGTTCGAAGTGACACTTGTGCTGCTGTTTGTATTCGAATTCGAATTGTTCAGTGTGACAGTTGGTGTCGCAGCTCCGTTAGTGGTGTTATTGTTGTCATTGGCGCCAGTGCCACCGTTTGACGTGGCTGTTGGATTCACTGATGTTGTTGTACTCATTTTAACATAATATTTTTTTAATTTTTTTATTTATATTCACTGTTTCTATTGATTTATTTCATAGTTGAAGACGTTTAAGCTGAAATTATTTGAAAGAAAAACAAAATACTCTTATTAGGAACACACATGTCAAAGTGACATTAAATTCCCATGGCAAGAGAAAGAGAGCAAATTTGTTGACGCCATAATGTGAATGGGTGCGTTAGTTCCTGGGGTAATCATAGAGCCATAAAATCCGACCTAAATGTCTATTTAATTGGATCTCATCGTCGTCGGGTCGCGATCATATGTGACAACAGGCGCGAGGGAAACAAACCGAGATTCTCCATATATACAGAACGATTGTCGTAAACCGATTACGATTTGTTCTACGAGCTTGATTTGATTTGGAGATTTTTGTTTTTAGGGTTAGGGGGAGACGAACGGATATGGAACAGACACAACAAAACACAACTGTTAAATGGCCAACCACGACAATTATTTGAGTGATTGCAATTTGTAGTAATATATGCGCAGCAGCTACTTACTCTGTCATCGGACCAATTTATGCCGCGACTATAGGGCTGGAATTAACGGATGGATGGACGTGATTAAAGCGAGCAATGAGAATGATGTCAGATTTTAAGGCTACTTAATTGACTGACCACGGTCGACTGTTGACTGTGTGCATTGCAACATTTTTCTAATGTGGTGTCAAATGTGCAAACAAATTAAAGAAAGTGGACTTGAGTGAGTGGTTAATGTAAGAAAATTGTGTGGAAAAGGAAAAGAAGGCTAAATGGTCGTTACCCAAACACGAGGAAACTCGAGTGTGGTTCAAGCACATAATCGCCAAATGTAAACTAAATGTTTAACAGAAAATATTCACAACTTGCCATTAAATATTTAATAATTATTTATTTATTTGCCAATAAACACTTCTTTACAAATTTGGGGATAATTACTTGCAGGTGTGCGCTTAGACTTTCAATAAATGTTATAAATTGCGTACATGACTTTTTGAAAGCCAAACGCACACAAGATTGATTTAAGCAATGATATGCATGAGTATGACCAATGAAAAGATTTGGCGAAAACGCACATAGGTACGTGTGCGTTTCAAACAAGGAAATCTGCAAATGTGTTTTTATTGTGATAGACTCTATAGTGCACATTTCTTGGAAGCCAAACGCACACTAGACTCAATGACTTTTGAGGATAATTACTTGCAGGTGTGCGCTTAGACTTTCAATAAACGTTATAAATTGCGCACATGATTTTTTAAAGCCAAACGCACACAAGATTGATATAAGCATTGATAAACATGAGTAAGACCAATGAAACGATTTGGCGTAAGCGCACATGCGAGTGCGTTTCAAACAAGGAAATCTGCAAACGTGTTTCTATTGTGATAGACTCTAGTGCACATTTCTTGAAAGCCAAACGCACACTCGACTCAATGACTTTTGAGATTAAGCGCTAACATACGTGTGCGTTTCTATATTTGCTATACCTGTAGGAAAAGTGAAACGATGTCGACAAATGTAACATATTTACTGTGTTACATAGAAGTAGTAGTATTTCGGAGAGAAGAATATCAAATTTTTAAAAATTCCTAAGTGACGCAAAACACACCCAAGCCTTACGAAGGAGTGTAAAAATATGTTGTCGTTTTGAAAGACTCTAGCGCACACCCAACAGATGTTCAAATTAACGCCAGAGCTTAAATATTCAATCGAATGAGTCTAAGCACAAAGCCAAAGACATATCACTTATGCCTTTAGAGATTCCGCACACTTTTCGAACAAACGCACATGTCAATCGAATTTAGAGAGAGCAATATCACAACCAGGCTCATAAATTCCCTTTCTAATTTAAAAAAGGAATTTTGAAAAAGGCGTACTTCACTTCCTCCATTTTTTGTGAGCAAAAAAAAGGAAGCATTTCTTCCCCTGTTACAATACTTACGCATTAATTTGACAAAATTGCATTGAAAACCCCATGTGACTGACAATTCACCCAAGCATAATAACATGCAAATTACACGGCTCGACGGAGTATTTGTTTCTTTCCATAAACGTGTATCTTCCTTGCGAGTCCTTAATCATTCCGTCTACCTGTACACCGTCTTCTACATGTATCAGGTCGTTAAAGTCATCCAAATTATACACACACAGCACTCGAAGCAAAACGAAGAACCATAGAATCATAATAGAACCATCAGTGTAAAAAAAAAAAAAACTGTTTGTCTATGCATCCCTAACGAATAAAACGCTCAAAGACACAAAAACAATGAACATTCCACCACCAGCAGCGGAAAAAAGGTGAAAAGGCAACTCTTTGTTTGTTTGTTGTTGAATTTATTCTTTTTTTTTATATATTTTTGGTGCGACTTAATTACTTGTGTTTGTGTTGCATTTTTATTTTTATTTCTCTTTCAACATTCGTTGCGAAATGCAATAGATGTACATTAGGGAGTTGAGTGGAATGCCCCCTGACAAAGTGTGTTCTACACCTAACCAGAGGCAATAAAGCAGCTAAACCCACACACGAGTTGCCATACAGATTTGCAACCCTTTTCCAGTCGATTCTCCATCCATATTTTAAAGCAACCAACTTCGGTGTTATTTTTTTTTATGCCCTCCCTGTATTTTTTCTCTTATTCATCTCGCTCTCAAACCCAACGCTCAAACCGTTCAATGGTGCGCGTCAAGTGCGATACTTTGCTCGGGTCTTTGACAATTTTTGAACTCACAATCAAGTGTGGAAATTCTTCGCTCCCCTAAGGTCTGCAAGGATGCCGAGTTTTGCAATGAAAATCACGATTCCCCCTCGGGGTGATTGGAAGAAAATGCGTTCGTTCGGTGAGTAATTAAACGAGTTTCTTTGTCCCTGTCTGAGGTTCATGTAGCGCCACTTGCAATGCAATGGCCTCACTGTAGTTCAACTAGCTTTGGCACAATTCATTACTTACTCAAAGTGCTGAATGGCATATTTGTTTTTCGTGGGAAAAAGGATACATTTAGTTGCAGGATGTTCTATATACCTGCTGTTTGAAGTTACTCGCTTATTTTTTTTTTTTTTTTCGAGAAATGAGTGTTTCGTTTCAGGTTTTTAACGACGAGCATTTTTCGAAAAATTACATCTACACGATGAGAGATACAAATGAGCTCGCATTTGTAAACCACCCTGTTGAATAATAATTCAAACGGTGAACACGAATTTTACAGCTGGCTTATGCCCAAAATTAATGAACAATCCATTAGTCAAAGTTGAACTTGTTCGGGTGTACTCCATCAATTTCAGAGCGGAAAGGCTAAGGTTATGATTGCTTTCGGGTCGAAATTTTTTTCTTATGATGCGTGAGAGGTTAGAAAAAGTATAACTGACAGCCGTATTAATACACGCTGTCATGATGAAGTTGGTGCTTCGCATATATCGCCTCGAGAGTTGAACAGCTAATTACTTGAGGTGCCTGCAGGGTATTAAGTCAAAATGTACAAAGTCGGCAAATAAAAAATGGTCGCTTATCTGATACACGATGAAGGCAGCAAATGCGCAAACCTCGTTCATGGAAACAGTCAAATAAAGTACAAAATGGTAGATGTAAACGTTCGAAATACGAGTAAGTGGGCTAAGGCAGTTCATGTGCGAAATACGAGTAAGTGGGCTGATAGATAGATGATATGATGACATGCTGATTAGACGTCATTCGATTGTAGACCTCGAACGGGTTGCCTTCGAAACTGTTTGAAAAGTCAAGCCAGCAAAAGAGCCATCTGGTGGCAGCAGTGGTAAAGTTTTTGCTATAGTTGAGCGAGAGATTGGCTAAGAATTCGTACCAATGCCAAGCAACGATTCCTTAGAAAATAATGATTATTTAAGAGGTTGTTTTAAGCGATATGTCAAATTGAATGTAGCTGAAAAAATTGTTGCTAATACAAAAGACAGGCCTTTAGAAAATACACACTTTACTTGTGTGTCACTCTGTTTGGTTTGTGGTTTGGGTATTCGGTGATTGCTGCCTGAACAAGTAAAGTGCGTATTTTCTGTTTGGTTTGGGTATTCGGTGATTGCTTTAGAAAATACGCACTTGTGTGTCACTCTGTTCATGCAGCAATCACGGAATACCCAAACAGAGTGACACACAAGTAAAGTGAGTATTTTCTAAATGTCAGACTTTTGAATTAACAACCATTTTTTCACCGACAACCAACTTTACTGTTGAAAGCTGATTTCTGGTTACTTTAGTTTGCATTTTACCATTTTACAAACGTGCTCATTTTTTCTCTAACTTTATTACAACGCTTTCGTGTATTTCCAAACAGGAAGGACCACCTTCAGAACTCCTTTAAATTTGCGTTGTGCATCGTGTCGTGCCCAGCATCTACTGTGCACTCAAACTATGTTTTAATCCTTTCCCTCTAATACCATAAGTCCCTTCGCTTAGGAGAGGTTTCGCCATATTTGCCTGCCGAAGGTAGTTACACCGACGTTTTAACGGCAAGTACTTATTTCCATAAACCAAACGAGTAGGGACGAAATTAATTTAAATTGGAGTAAAGGGAAAATAACAATATTGGGTATACGTATAGTCATAAAGAGCTCACTACATACTCGACTAAAAATCCCATTTAGTGGTGCACATAGCGCACACAAGGATAGTTTCCAGGATTTTAATGATTAATACCGAATTTTGGTTGCAAATTGCCTCAATTTTATGAATCTCCTCAAAGCCTCTACTGTAACACATCTGTTCACCATGTCATAGCAATTTGCGTCGAATTAAGTTAATTTCAGAGGGTTTTCGGGAAAAGGAAGGTTCGAGGGACTATGACAGTGTGACAACTTGAGATCGACGTCCTTAATACGTGGGAAACGTTTGAGGCCATTCTACATCCGTGACTCTTCTAATGCCAATTGAAACTCTCACAATAAATAATTTTTCTATCAAAACCGTTCCTCACTGCGACTTTTTGTTATGCGTTTAATTTCAATTTATTTTCAATTGCTATTTGAAGGATCTTCTTATTTTCAAATGGAAACATGACATCTTCTTCTTTTATGGGAAACCGCAGTTCAAGTGTTACAGGGAGCAGCACAACAGAATATCTCTTGTAACACAATAACCTCAATAACTTCCCAGGTTTTCTAAATAAATAAAATACTTTAAAACTTGAAAGTATCGAGCTCTCTCGCTCTCTCTCGACGACTTCCTTTCACAAGACAACAATGATACTTGAAAATTTGATTGAAACATATGCTTATGTTTGCATCTTATAAAAGATGAGGACGACGGCGACGACGACGACGACGATGGGAGTCAGCTATATCTTGGCACATGTCCCATGTAAAAGGATATGACATCGTTTCGGTATATTGAACTAAAGCTCGTATGTATATGATCGGGTTCTGGTTCTTCTTAACTCATATCAGCCCACATGTTGTTACATTTTGTTGTCAGAAGAATCGTTTCTTCTTCTACTTTTTTTTCTCCTGTATCTGGGCTGTTTCTGTAATCTGTATCTGTGCCGTGCGTCGTTTGAATAGTATCTGGGTGGAGTGTGCGGCGATGATGGCATCACTGCGCTCTACTCCGACTGCCAGTTAAAGAACTTGAAAGTGAACAAAAAAACAAACACGAATACATAGTGCGGTTGACGTGCAAAGAAATCCTGGAATGTCCTTTTTTTTTTGTATAGTTTCGTTCTTTCTTATTTTCTCAGGCTGACGGGTTTTTGTTCGGAACGTTCGTGGGTTTGTTAAATACATATGCGTGCAGGGGACATATTTCAAAAGTGACATTTAAACATGTTGTGAAACAAAAATAAATGCAAAGATTACGGCTGGTAATGAGAAAAATTAATTAAAAAGAATAAAGAAACGTGAAGAACAGTGCTCTTGCATGGAATTACAAAAACATAACCTCAACAGAAATGTACAACTTTTAAGGACAGAAGCATGTATTGTTCTACCCCAGGTTGTAATTTATTTCAACGCTTCTTAAGTACTATGACTGCCGGAAGAGGTAACACGAACAATTATTTTTGTTTAAATAAATAAAGTGCACGACTGGGTGGAACGAAACTTTCTCGTTGATCAGAAGTGTGGTGGGTGGTTTTCTTATTTTATTAGATTGGTAGGTAAAGATCTAAGAAGCAATGCTAGATAAGAGAAATGGTTCATAAAATAGGTATAGGAAAAGGAATATTGTTAAATAAAATTCACTTATGGGTTATTCATGGCAGAAATCAAATGACAATTTATGAGTTTTTAAAAGTTGAAGCTCTCAGTAACAGGCAACTGTCGAATATTCTGGTTAGAGAGTTATAAGCACTTACTGTATTATTTATAGGCTCTTACACTTTAGACGATTTTTTAGTATACAGGACAAGCGTACCTAGTAGTTTCGGTTTTTGACCGACTAGGAGATGTTTTCAGTTTTGACTAGAATATGATTAAAGTTGTCAATGATTGGAAGTATTGTTCGTCACAGACCGATATTTTTACATAAATATAATTATATAAAAGAATTCAGGCATTTGTTTTTGAATTTGCATTTATAAGTAGGTAGTTGTAAACTGAATATCCCGATGTTTGTGTGTGGTGTGCAAATGTTTGGCATCATTTAAAAGTGCATGTTCAGTATTGTGGGGAAAAGAAGTGTGTTGTATTTTCTAAAAAAAACTGTTATTGCCTTTTTTTTTTTTTAAGTAGGGCATTAAGATTATTACAAAAATTTCCGTAGATATTGTGAAAGCTGTTAATGAAACCAATAAACTAAACTAAACTATGTGAAAATACGTAGATTGGGCTTTCTGTAGTATTTTTGGAGAAATAATAAAAAAAAAAACGATTTATTCGAATTTTTTGATCAAATTTAAGTACGGGATCTTATTTAGAATACCTATGTTACCTTTAATATTTATTTTGTTTATAATCTTTAGAGTGGTTTTTGTATAATTACGCAGACAAAACAGTACCGAATATTGCGGTGAGTTTAATATATACTTATGATTAACTATTTATCTGAAAGCTGACTATTGATACTGTTTGAAATGTAAACATTACTTGGTTTTTTTAACTTTTATCGAAAATGGTGTTTTCGAGATGTGAGCAGTTTTTAAAATTAACGTTTTCGGCGATTCGAATTGAAAATTAAGGACACAATAATTTTGGAAACATCAATTTTTACTCTAAGTATGCAATTTGGTCAAAATCGTTCTTACCGTTTTCAGGTAAACTATAGAAAACCACATTTTTTAAAAAATCCTTTTTTTTTTAAATCCATTGAACGTTAATATATAGAATAACAGAGTTTGCTATAAAGCTAGAAGATACCATATTACCTTCGAATTAAATTTTTCTACAATCGTATGGACCGTTTTCGAGGTATGTTTGTCGATATTTTAAAAAGTTGTTTGATTTTTTAGGGAAAAATTAAGTAAGCAGTCGTGTTAACCTCATCTATTAAGCTCGAATATGAATTTTGGTTGAAAGCGGTCTTCGAACAAATCAAACTGGTATCAACATTTTATGTGGGAAGTAAATGGTCATTAATTTTTCGGTTTCGAAAGCGAAGCTGAATAAAACACAGCGATACATTTGTGATGAAAATTTTATTTCATTATAAAGTTAGACTTTGCCATTAGGTGTTAAAAATAATGGCGCAAAATTACAGTCGGATAAAGCCCACTATATGATTATTTTAGTACGTGACAATGTCCGTATTAGTATTTTTCTAATTATAGTAGACTAAATACCCACTTTATAGTTATAACCTGGTATTAAGTTTAAAACCAACAAAAGTACATTTTATCCCTTAGTATTGACTCTCAATCCTCTCCCATCTGTCATTTCTATTGATAAATTGTAATTTGAATTTTTTTTTTTGCAAAATTTTGAAAGAAATGTTCCCAGGCTTTTTATACTTTTTTAAGATTTTGAAATGTTTAGATATTTTGTGTTTCTAAGAAAAGCAAAATAAAACCCGAGCAAATCCTTTTCAAGATTTTGATTAGGAAAATTGCCTTCTAGCTACAGATTCAATAAAAAAACTTTTTATTTCATTCCTGCATTTTAAATTTTTTTGGTTTTTTTTTTCTCTTTTGCTGTCATTTCATTAAAAAAATTTTAAGGAGAATTCCCCAAACTGTTTTTAGTTTGTCAAACTGTACATTTTCGGTTTGTTTGACAAAAATTTGCGTCGCGCCCGCTCTAAGGTTGGAATTAGTTGTATTCGGGTTACAAAGCGTTTATAATTTTCTAGAAAGTTAGGCATGGGCTTTGAAGTTAGAGTGGTGCTAGTTAGTATCTACTAATCTCTCCTAATACACGATGTCTATAATTTTGCGCCAATGTCATTATAATCCGCCTCGGGGAAATTCGCAGCATGTGATCCTTTTGAGGTAATTTGTAACCACTTTTTCGCACATTTCGGACGGTATCTCGGCCATAACTTGAGTAATGCTGGTTTTTAATGCGTCTAGAGTTCGGGAAATATTCGCATAAACACGGTGTTTTGTGTAGCCCCACAGAAAAAAATCTTACGGGGCCAAATCGCATGATCTGCGATCTGGGTATTCAATTGATGTCGCCAAAACGTGAAATTACGCTACCAGGAAACTGCCCACGCAATAAAGCCATAATTGGTCATGTTGTTTAGCTTGTTGCCACGTTTAGGGACTCTAAAATTTACGCGAACAGGATACTAAGCTTCGCGCTAAATATTTTGTGGGTAACAATGGGTAATTTTATGTGAGTTCGTAAAATCTTGCCTGGACACTTAATCCGATTATTAGTATCGCGCAATGTGCAGGAGTGCATACAAGACGCACATCATTTTACATTTCCCCTGACATTTCAAACACTCCTGAGGAATTTCAACATCGAAAGACAAGAACTAAATCTTTCCAAGAAATTTCCCACACAACAGACTGCAGCTCGACCGAAATTCCGCAAACTCATCGCAATCAAATCGAAATATGCGCTCAAATTGGTCAATCAAAAATCGCATCAACCACAATCGGGCTCAGATTCGGAGGGCTGCCAGCAGAGAAACCTCCACTCAGCTATATAGGCACTGTCAAGTAATTAGATCGCATTCCACTTTCAATTAAGCAACCAACTGGTTCAGTGCACTGCAATCATTGGGAATCAATTTTTCAAAATGTAATTATAAATACAAGCAACGTCGACGACGGCGAGCGAGCACCACAAGAAAGGGGAAAGGGGGCGAAACGGATACCGCACTACAAAACAAAACCACCAATTATGACACACGTTGTGTGTGTGTGTGTGTGTGTGGTGTGGCTGTGGATGTGAACAACGGAAGAGCGCACTCATCCCGGCCGAAGAATGGCACTCCGAACTCAAGACGACAAACCGTGTCGGTTGTCGGTGGGTCTGATGCGTCTGGCTCTGGACGCGCTTATTGTGAATCTATAAATCTATGAGTTACAGACAACAAATAAACATATTTCTTTCTTGTTCTTTGTTTTGACCACCATGCATGCGAGTGGAGAATCATCGGCGCACCCACAACTCTCGAGAGGTGCTGCTCCGCCCCCGCGTCGTCTTCCTCGTCATCCCCTTTCCAAGCCCACGTCACCGTGAATTATTGGATTAGGAGGAACAGAACAAGTCCAAAGGCCTTTGCAATTGTAGCGGTGCAACAAGTATAGCAGGCGCACACTCGAACGCATAAAGGGTGAACTGTTGTTCGGCTGCATTTTTATGTTTTTATTTAGCCACTTTCTGTTTGTTTTTATTTTTACTTTTAATTATATTATGTGGCTGTGCACTTTGGCTAATGAGGGCAATGCCCTGGCTGTAGTGTGGTGCGGCACGCGTCACACTGTACTTGTGGACTATTTGTTGTGTGAACTTCTCGGTGAGGTGTCCTCCCTGTTTTTGGCTTTTGTTTTGCTTAGCTTATAGTGGTTTTGCTGTATATATGCGGACGCTAATGTCCGGAGTTGAGTTTCATCGCGCCGGGCAAGTGTATTGCACTTCACTTACTTTTGTTTTTAATTGAATTATGCGCTTTTCGGTGAATGAATTGGGTACTGCAGTTGTGGGCAGGCATGTTTGCCTGTTTGTTTGACAAGAGTTTTCGGCAACAAAATCAATAAAGGCGACGAAATGAAACTGAGTGACGGTGGTTTTGGTGTACACACAAGTGGGCAAGTCACACGGATAAACACAGACTGGCGGAAGAGAAGTTCTTGACATTAAGAAAACACTTGGTCTGTCAATAGTTGATGAAGTGACACTTATTTACCAAAACAGCTGCTTTCGAGCTTCTGAATGGGGGATGGATTTTTAATTATTTCCATATCATCACCTCGAATAATCTCCACCCATTGAGTGAGATGAAAAGAAGACGATGGAGAAGTTTCGAATATCTAATTTTCAAAAAAGCTACATGATCATATTAAACTGGGTGACACACTGTCAACAATGAATATGCGTGGGATTCTAGCTTAAGTCAGTTTTGCAAACCCCAGGAAATTTAAGCAAAAGTGTTTTACCCTCAAACAATCCTGAGAACATAAATCGTTCCCAAACTGTTCCCAAATTCAGGTACAGGTATGAACTGTATTAAAACTAAAATTCGTGCCGCATTTTATTTCAGTCAAACAGCTCACTACCGCATCATACGACTATTCAAGTACTACAGTGGAAAAATCATCCACAAAGAGACTTATCCCTTTTCCGAAGGTTCTTGTTGCCTGCATTTAAAGGGATCAAGGGATTTTGTTTCCATTTCAAGAAAAAATGGAACAAGATTAAATGGACTTATAATAATCCACGAGATGCATTTTGTTTCCTAGAAACAGGTCTTTGGAGTCAGTTGCTAAGACACTCGCACGTCTTATGGGAAAAGTTGATGCTGGCACTAATTCTGTATTACTTTGTTGGTGCTCTTCCATAAATAGGAGATATCCAGAATTTTCTAATGATCAGGTTTTGCGATGCTGCTGTATTAATTCGAGTGAAGTTTGCACCGAAAGAAGAGCTCTATCAAATGTTTCCAAAAACAAAATATATTATCTCAAATGGCAAATATTCATATTACAGCTGAGTTTGACAGGTGTCAAATGCCAGTGCTACCAACTTGAAACCACGAAATGAATGACCCTGTATATATGAACAGCGTCAACAACAAAAATTACTCAAATGTATTTAAACCATCTCAGACATGAACCTATATACGCAGCAACTTGTACAAATCCTAGTTTTCCACCTAGAATATGTTTCTCTTCAGAGTAGTGCACTTTTAGGCGAAGTAATAAAAATAGTCGTTCAGTGCGGTAAATTGTAACAAGAGTCTTAGACTCCAACGCACTAAAGGAAGACCTCATTTACGGTGGCACGTTTCAAATGGAAGGCTGCATCAACGCAATAGTTAGCCAAACACCCCGGTATTTGAAGAGGCGTATTGAATAAGGCAATCTAAGTAAGATTTCATTTCATTAAGACTGTTCTCCTGCCACAGCTCCCTTCGAATTCATACCTTTTGGAGGCTTCCAGTTGCACAATATTTTTAACCTACAAATAAATGCAAGCTCTGTTCATTTCTGTTTTGTTTTGAGTACACGATGAATCAATGTCACGGTCACAGTCACCGTCACAGTCTATTCACTTGTACAAAAATCTACCTTTTACTTGCTGTGGCCCCATTTGCAAAGAGCTGTAATAACATTGACACGTACAATGCAAATCATTAAAATTCGAGCAACAAAGGAACTGGAAAACAAAAGCCTGCAATAATTTTGCTGATATGCAGTTTAAACAAAAACAAAAAGGGAAAAATGTAAACTTTATGATTACAGTTTTACAGGCTTGCGAATCACTTTTTTAAAAGGTCATAGCCTGCATTGAATGTTAGAATTCAACCAGCACTTTCTTCACCTCCTTATTCGTTACTTTTCTGACTCATTCACGGTTCAACTGAAATTCTGGTCATAAGAATATTCTTGCGAAAATTGGTAGGCAAATACCTATTCAACTGGTGGTACAATGGAACGATATATATCCACCACAGCCAGACCAGAAGAGGCTAATGGAAGAAACAGAAATTACTACCGCGGTGATCTCATTGTGGTTATAATTTTAATTTAACTAAAAGGCCGAATAATTACGATGGGATTATGAGTAGTCCAGTGGGCTTAGACTCGCAAACTTGTGGTGACACCATTTTTAAAGTCGTTGGTATGTCCGGTCTGTTTGAATGGTAGGTGAATCCAAAGGCTGGGGTGTGTTCTCGCATGCGATATGCTTATTATGGTTGCAGTGCATTTACTCTGTAGTTTATATCCATGTGTAAAGTGTAATTTCTGTATCTAAATGGACTTGAGTGCGGACTTTGCGAAGATTGACAATGACAACGCTTGTTATGAGGGATTCCTGCACAAAAGATAATAGAAAAGAAATCAGATTTGCTAGTTTTTCTCGCCAATTAACCCACATAGAAAACGCAAAGAAAAAAGAAGATACTCGTGGGTATCCTAAGGAACCAAGTTTTGAATTTCTGGCGGTATTTTAATTTATTTCTCAAAAAACTACTACCGAAATCCCTGTATGTGTATTTTCACATATCTACCGTAGATTTTTTTTAATAATCTAAGGCCCATTTTATTCACCCGAAGTTGGGAGTGAATAAAATGGGCATAAGTGTCCCACTTCTGCGTTAAGTGTACCATTGTTGATGTTGGCAGCACTTGCCTTAAATCTGAGAAAACTCAAAGTTTAACTGGCCAAATTTTTCCTTCCATCAGCTGCTTCTACTTAACTCTGAATTCCATTCAACATTCCACTTGATATGGAAGCCGAAGTCCTCCAAACTCTCACCGAATTATAGCTGTCTGCACAGAAGACTATCTGGTACATGTAAACCCCCTCGCTAGGCATTGAGAATACGAAATAAGTCAACAGAGGAACAACATTGACACGAAGTCTACACACAAGTATGCACAAGATACGACGCACAAGGCACAAGGCCTTCATCACTGACAAAAATAAACTATAAATCACAACTCCCAGATTAAAACTATTTCAAGGATGCTGCTGATGTGCTGGCTTCTTCTATGTCTTCTATGTCATTGACACGCATTTGCCACCCCACACTCAGATGACATCGCAACCAGCTTATCAGTAAATAAAACGACTCTATATGGACACTTTCCAGTCTGACGCACAAATCGGGAGTCGGGACCAAGGCTGGCCGGTGACTATACAAGAAAAAGATCCCCGAGAATTTACTTGAATGCATTCGCACACAATGCCTTTTGAAGCTGCTTTTAGGGAATGTCCTCCAGCCTGTAATCTCAAGAATATAATCGAAGTATTCCTGCAAATACAAGTGGCACCATTTTACGTCGCTGACGTAAAAATGCTGTCCATCCCAAATATGGTAAGGATGACAGAAAAAATCGAAAACCAAGAAAAAACTGCACATAAGCAATCTGCCCGGAGGAATTTTAAACTTGAAATTGCACAAACACGGACAGTGTGTATATATACAGAGACGAAAGTATACCAAATAAGTCAGATATTTAGATACGCAATCTGCAAACTAACTTGTTTATCCTGTCAGCGATGAACTTGAGTGAGGCAGAGGAGAGGGCGAATGAATAATGAAAGGAGGACTATCCCATAGTCTGCAGGCAGATCGACCATCGTTGACGCATTCGAGAAGTGCATACGGTGTTAGCGTGTGCATTGTGCCTTTGCAACCAGGAAAGCGTAGGCTAGGTCCATAAAATTTTTATAAAGATGCATTCCGTCGGCGTTCTTGGTTTTTGTTTTCTATTTTTTTCATCTACCTTATATAATAAAATTTAATGTCGCTGTTTGCATGTGGATTTGTTACCTTATCACGTGAAAACTAAGCCCACGGAAACCCTTTGACAGACATAGGACAAGGCTTGATTGAGACGCATTTATTTTATAGCAATCGGACAATTCAGTCCGAGGATGTGCGAATTTAAATTTTGCGGAAGAGGAAGATTTAATTTTTGCTCCTGACCATGCAGCGGTGAAAAAAATTTGCATATTGTTTGTACACTGTTCGAATATGCGCACAGAGAATGAACAAATCAAAAGAGAGCACATGACAGAGCGCATTGACGGCGGCAGTCACATGTCACAAACTTCAAAAACTGAAACAACGAGCACTGGACAATTGGAAACGAACACGAAAAGTGAAGTGCGGTTTACTTTAGACGGTGATTTACAATAACATACTCAAGAAACATAAAGACGAATGGTGTCAGATCTAATACGAAAAGTGATCCTTATTTAGATGGTGATAAGAGCCCAACTGTTACAGCTCTTTAACTCTAGTTTCCAACAATTCACATTGAATTTAATGCAGATCACAATCGAAAACCTTTTTTGGAAATTGTCCAAGACAGCAACCAGTTTACTAAACCCACAGCCAATGAGGCAAATCGTTTAGCGAATACATGAACCGAATGTTAAATTTTTTAGAACAGAAGGGCTGAACAATTTCACGATTCAAATAGAAACTTTTTGACTTTTTCCAATCGAAAATTATCGCCGACACTAAAGTTGGTTCATCGAACAAGTGTTGGTAAAATAAGACCGCACTTGAACAGACACAGCGACATCCAGTCCATCTTCAGTTAAGGAAACAACTATGGCCATCTCACACAAAAACGTGTCCAACTGAGGTCATGGTCAAATGAGCAGTTTGCCTGCTTAGTTCTCCACCTCCAGTCAAGGATTATATGATTTTTAATTAATGACGGCACGAACGCAATTCCTTTTCTAGATCCAACGGAGATTTTCTGTCTTCTTCTTTTCTTTTTTTTAATTATAGCCACCAGCCCATATGGAGCATAGACACACTTCCTTCCACAGAACGCACCAGCTAAGCCAAGTAAACATATTTATTTATCCAAGAGTTTCCTTTCACTGAACGAAAAAAATAAAAATAATAATCAAACTCCTTCACAGCGTTTGTCATTAGAGAGCGCACTAGCTGGCATGTGTAAAATGGGAGAAAAAAAACCCCCAAACGTATCTCCTTCCACAATCGAGCAATAAAATCGCCCTCTCTCTCTGCACCTCGTCAGCCATGGAATCACCCCTCACTTGGTACGGTCATACATACAGAGCAACAGCACACAGCCCAAAGGAGTACGCGAAAAACAAAAATCAATATTAAGCAAAACTTTTCATTTCCCTTCGTTTCGGGCTCTCCACTCTGTTTGCCTTTCTTCTTCAAAATTTCTGTGTTTCGGTACACAACGCTCGGTGTAGTGTGTGTAGAAATCCTAGTTTCGTCTATAATTTCCTTGCAAAGGAACCACCAACCAACAGGGTTGGGCGAAACAGAAAAGGAAGCGTGCATATCTTTTGCAAAATGTATTTACCGGATGTAGTACGGTTCACAGCCATCACACAAAAAAAAGGTAAAAAACGAAACAGCCCGCCAAAATGTCAAAACTCGGAAACGCTCAATGTCGGTCGAAAACTCGCTCGTATTTCGTATCGTCGTAACGGAACTGAAACTGTAGCCAGACCGCGCGATTTATAACCTCTGCGGGTTACGTACGAGTTCGAGTGCTTTATGTGCAAAATGTCCGGTCAAACGATTAAAAATGGAAATTTTCAAGGGGGGGACTGGCGTTGAACAACAAATAATAAAGTCAAACCAAACAAGAGTGAATTTTGAATTTTTTTTACCCTTCAGCGGTGGGGTTGGCACAGATTTTTTTTTTTAAATTTTGTTTGCTTCCTCACTCACACACATGCATGGATGTGGATACACAGCTCGGGTTCGGGTTCATTGTAAACGCTCAATTGCTAATTAATGCGGAAATTTCCAATGAAAACTCTCCGAGTTTCATTTGTGCGGTGTGTGACTGCGCTGCGCCGCGGTTCCTCTTTAATTGCCACCGGACATTTTCATTAAAAGAAAGAAAACGCTTCTGTGTGCATGGGGGCAGGGGGCCGTTTTACTTGCGCTTACACTACACCCCTTCATCTACTTGGGTTTTTCTGCTTCCAGAATCTCATTCTCAGGACCACTCCACGTTCAGAGATGCACATGGGCATGGGCACTGATGAGATTCGCAAAAACCAGTCCATGTGGCAGTTAGAGAAAAAAAACAAATAAAATTCTCACTCTCACTCTGCTCTCCGCAGAGGGATACATTACATATACTCGTACATAGGGTCGTACAGAACAGAACCCACCATGGATGGTTTTTGGTGATTTTGCGCTGAATCATCTCGGCGGCGTTGTCTGGAAGCATCTTCTACATACACCGTTAACCTAGTTACGCAACAACCATAGAGTTGGTTCACTTGTCCCCCATCTGAATGGGTTTACATGAGGTTTTCTGGGCTACATGCCAAGTGAAACAAAAGGACACCAACACCACACGCAATATGGCAGAATTCAAATCGAATCACCGGCAACAGAGTCGAGTACGAGTATCTACATCTATAGGAGTCCCCTCGTTTTTAGTTCCAAAAATAACGAGGAAAAAAAATATTAAAATCCAATTTTCAGGGTTAAGGATGCGTGCATTTCGCAGGCGACTATGGAAGAGACGGATGTTCGCCGAGGTTGGCAGACACACAGATAGCAGATGTGTGACGAACGGGTGGTGGGCGGGAGAAGGGATCGTCATCATATTTACACGGCATGTATTTCCCTTCCATTTGTACCATATGCTCTGCATGGATGGCACAGCGATGGCGAATGCCCACCAAATGAAGTTATAAAGCGGGCGAATAATTTTAGATACTTTTGACAAAGGCAGACGCAGTTTCGGGTATTTTTTGGTTGGGTGTGGTATGGCTGCTTTATGCGGTGTGTCGTTCGAGGATGGAAAATGGCGGATTCAGGAGAAACAACGAGATAAGTTTGTGATAGTCGAAGAATCACTGTCTGAAGGGGCATCTGTAGTGCTATCGCCGATGAACTGATAAATTCATAAGATGCCTAAACTTAATCTTTCACTTTGGCAATTTTGACACAGAACCCATACTTATGTTACTGTGGCCATTTTAATTGCCTCATCAGACTTTGTGAGTCACAAAGACGCATTGCAGACAGTTCACCAATGGTTTGAGGTGCGGGATTGTTTTGCTTTTTCGTCTGCATAACTTTGAATCAGGCCTCTCAAATCTCAATACTGTTTTAGAGAGTATACCTACCTAGAACAGTTTAAATAAAAAAGAATTCGTCTGGGAGAATGTTTCAATTAATTGGTTCCGACATTTGCTGCATGGTTTGTGTCTAACGTAATCTAGGTAGGTACATTTTTGTAATTTCTTTCCATTTTTCAGAACACACTCCAAAATGATATAGCAACCGCTCCGGAACCTGGTTTGACAGTCCGTCAGCTAGTTGGTACCTTTTTTAAGACCTTACCAACCTTTACCTCAGCTTCACTTTGGCCATTTTAGACAGATGTAAAGGCGGTTTAAAGCAGTGAATGTGTTGCCGAAACGAAAAAGCAAACTCAGATGTCACGGGTATGGACAACTGAAATTAATGCGCCCAACATTGCATAGAAGGCCTTTGACTGCAACTCTTCATGTCTTGATGGAAAGAAAGAAGCATTCATGCTTTAAGACTGAAGATTACTGCCATTTACCCTTGCAGAAGCAATCAGTTTTTATGACGGTTATTTACCGTGTAGATTAAGTCAACTTTAGAAATCTCAAAAAGAAGATTTTTGTTTTTTTTCTTTGTGAGAGAACAGCGAAAATAAATTGTAAACAAAAAGAACTTTGCCAAGCAACTTTGCTAAATTATCATCTGAAATCTATTACCGAGATTTGGCTGTCAAACGTTCGAAAGGCGTCAAACAGTCGGATGCTGCATTAGTTGTCTTTCTCGAAATCGCTATTGGTCCAACCGAAATGTTTGTTTACAAATATGTTCATACGTAGGTTCACAGATTTGTTATTCGTTTTCCAACAATAAATCAAAGAAATCCGCAAACTTTTCAAAATTAACAATAAGTGATATGTAACTGAAGACGGACAGCCGAATTATGCGAGTTTCTGTGACCAAAACCATATCAGTTGCGAATGAAATGTCAGAATTCTAAATTTGTTCGATCGCAACCAGAAGTGCGCTTTAATTCATAAAACGCGTTCCACAAACCCCCAACTGACAGCTGAAGTTTGTGTGACGAAAGAACATCACATGCGTATGAAATGTCAGAATTCGATCGCAACCATAAGTCCGCCTTGATTCATAAAACGCGTTCCGCAAAACCCCCAACTGACAGCTGAAGTTCGTGTGACCAGAACAAGATCACATGCCAATGAAATGTCCAAGTTTGAGGGTGTTGGCTTGGTCATAGTTAAATTTAAGATCGGTCTTCCTGTTATTTTTGAAGCGAATATAGCTTTCTTACGGACGGTCGGTGGGTCACGCATATAAATTATTCAAAAAGATGGGGAGTAAACCGAAAAAAATCGTCACCGTAGCGTTAACTTCCCCCCTCCATGGCGCACTTGGAAGATGAAAACTCTAGAACGGCTCCACCGATTTGGATGATTTTTGTTTTGTGTTGTTCGTATTGATTCAGGGATGGTTTAGGAAAAAAGAAAAGTCGAAAAATTCTTAAATATACGTGTGTAGAGAGCGAAAGAGGAACAGAGAGAGTAATCTAAACTAACTGGCACTATGAAAAATTAAAATGAATTTTAAATAGGCCGCCACGTAACACGGGCCAATACTTTACGTCCAATGATTCGCTTCTTTCGGCCGTCCCACGACAGCTCGATTTTTTTTTTTTGATTTTGTTACTCCTTTTACCTGACAAAATCATTTGACAGAAAAGGGATCTAAGAAGAATCGCTATTGTAAGTGATCTGACATTTCAAGTACAAACAAAATGAAAAACAAACCGTTTACCCCCAATTACGTCCACATAAGTAGCTACGTGCCAGCTCTTAACAAAAAAACTTGACATTAAGAGAAAAAAAAAAACAAAACCCATTCGCGAACAATATACAAAGAACTTGAACCTCATAATGCTCTTGCTCGTAGCTGGCGCAGTAGTCGGCCGCTGTCACAGAATCTAAACAATAACTCCGAGGTAATTGTTCGCCACTTGTCACAGTGATTTATTCAGCCAGTATAGTTGTGTGCTGCGAACGAATCTTCACGGAATTCAATTGCAGTCAAGTCATTCACTCACAGTATGTGAGGTGGCGGATCTCTGTGAAAATATGAAATACGATACTAGGCGACGTACATTTTCTTGGCCAGGTGGAGTCGAGCAAAAAAAAATAAAGAAAATATTCTCTTTGTCAAACAGATATACGCTATCTATACAAACCCCGATTACAGACAGTCTTGCCGGGCGAAACGATAAGAGGGATATACACAGTAGGTATACACCGCAGAACATGGTTCCACTTTCTGCGAATATTGCAATAACATGGATGCATTCCCGATCTATACACACATACAGCTACAAAATGTAGAAACATAAAATAAACAGAGCAGTGTTTGTTTTGTTATCTAATCTTGTGTTTATCTTTCGCTTTAATGAAATCTGTTTGCTTTGACATTTCTGTTCTTGGCTTGGAAGAGTGCGACGAATTTAGGACTTTGACAGAGCCATAAATACATTTGAGTTAATCGATATCGTTTGAGGAATTTCCAATCGGAAAAGTAAAGAAACTTTTCAGAGAGAGAGAAAGATAGCGGACGCTCGTTTTATTGGCTTAATTAAGTCGGCGTCTAGCGAGCGCGTTTCGAGTTGGTCACTTGATCTTTTAACACTGATCGTTCGATTCGATGCATATGATGAGATCGATTGGAACGTCACGTTCCATTTGTTCTTGTCGAAGACCGTTTAATAATTATTAAAAGTACGGGTTCTGCTTGTGTTGAGGTCTGTATTATTATCATGTGACGAGTGTGTTTCAGTTGAATTTTGGTTTTTTTTTTTCAAATGTTCATAGGTACGTACCTAGTCTGTTCCGGTTGAATGTGTGCTTATCAATACTGCGATTTGTTTTCGGAAGTTTTAGTTTACCGGGTTTTCACGAAAACTTCTACGAAAACAGAAGTTTTCCCATACATATTTCAGTTTTCAAAACGAGTCGTTTAAAGTCGTTTTCCACGAAAACGCCACGAAAACGACTTCCAATCGTTGGGCTGTTAAAACAAGCACACCTTTTGCAATATTCAGCATATTCAGCAGAATGGAATCGGACAAATGTCACAACTCACAACTTAAAATCATTTTCCACAATTAATAAATTGATGAGCTAATATTATTTTCAAATGCACTAAATTCATTTTGTTTGTTAATTAATGCGATCGAAATTTGTAGCCAAAAAAGTTTGCACCGAAGTTTAACGACTAGCGTCTCACAGCTGATTGAAACGTCAAACGAAAAATAGTTGCTGGTGTGAATGCGTCGACGAGTTTTCGACGAAAACAGTTTTTCGGCGCGGTGTGAAAAGCCTTTAAGTCACGAATATGTATTTAAAAGCCCTGCTCTTTTTTGTTTTGTTCATTGAGACAGATAGATACCTACCTAGGTATATAAAAATGGTTACAAGCCGCACAAAGTTTGTAAACGTATTTTGGCTCAGTTCGAATCTTTGTCATACCAAAAGCGAATGCTTTGCCTAACACGGTAGGTATAAAATATTTTTTTACGAACAGTCCCAACCCCAAGTTGAGGTTCAATTTATTCGAGACTCTAACTGGAAGAGATCCAATTTTAAAGGAACTTAACTGCATTTTGACTAAATTGGATCTTAAACTGAGTACGCTAGCAACATTTATTCTCCTTCACTTAATTTCTACTAAACTATTAATAATTGGATCTGCAAATGATGACATAAACTGTCTCATGTAGGTAGTTAGAAAGGGTCCTTAGGAATAGAATCACCCCTACTTGGAATAATTTATATCGCAGTCGGTAACAACTATGCAATGAATTTCGTGCGTAATCAATGCTTACCTCTTTCCCAACTCGTAACTACATATTTATAAAAAATAAAACATAAAAAATACAACAACACACAGTGCTGTCTCCTGCCCTCAAAGTGACATGTAACTATAAAGTATATGATTATTCGAGACTCTAAATCAAACAATCTATCTGCATAAAAAATACATATTCCGTAGATTGATCATTCACCCTAGCACCAATTGCTTAATTTTGCGAAAAATCTACACAATTAGTCAACATTTGGCAGCCTTGCGGAACACCATTGCGTTCATTTCACATAACCACCGACCACAAACAACACGATTAGGTCAATAGAAAACCTGAAAGAGGTGTTAATAGCCGCCAGAGGTGCAGGTGCCCCTATCGCTGTGCTACAACCATTTGTACTTCAGTCAACCGGAATGGAATGTTACACAATTCGGCTGCGCGGAAAAAATACACCTGTGCGGCAAAGCCTGAATTTGCCAGCCAATTGTGTGTAAACAAAAAATAAAAATAAAGCCCCAAGAGGCTAGAAACAAAAAAAAATTGTTAAGCTATTCAAATTGAGCCGGTTTAACAACCCCCCCTTGCCACCGATAGACTGCCGTTCTGTTAACCCCATCGATGTCAATAAAAAAAAATATCCCTCCTTATCACGTTTGTCCTTATCAGGGGGGTGAACCTGGGGTTCAGGGGTTTCCATTAGTAGATAAAACAAAAATATTATTCCACACAAGTCCAACAATGCGAACAAGAAAGTAGCTACGAAAGTGCATTTCTGTGTTGAGAAACATCAATAAGGAGCAATATTCACCATCGTTTTCTTCACACACACACACACCATGAGGAAGCTACCTTGTTCTCGTGCCGGCTTCTTCAAATCGAAAAGATGAAAACACAAAAAAAAAACACAATTTTGTAACCAAATTTGTTGTTTTAGTTCTATTGCTATTGTTTCCTCTTTCACGCGCATTTGGCATTCCGTTCCCTTCCACGAAACACACACACACACACATCCACATGACGGGAGGAAAATTAATTTTTTGCTCTCTTTCTCTATTTTTTTTTTTGGGAATTTACAGCCATAAACACACACACTGAAGCACTTTGACATTATTGTATACCTACACAAGGAGAAAAGGACGTTCTTCCTTTTTCTTTTCTTTTTTTTTTTTCTTTGGGGTTTCTTCTTTTCAAATGGGAAAAAACTGTGTTTTCCTTGACAATCACTTTTGAGTTTCAATTGAAAAATTAACCAGTTTCACTGTCGGTTTTGAGCGTTTTATGCAATCGCGGCGAATTATGCTAACTGAAAGCGAAAAAAAAGTATCTAACAAACTGCAAGGAGAGATATCATCTGTTCCCGACTCTGACAACGTAACGACCTCGACTGGACGACTATGCGTTCCGCTCGCTCGTACTCACACAATTCGGTTCGTCATCGTCATTGTCGCTGTTGAGATAACACAACAACAAAAGGTTAAGCGCACCACAAAAACAGAAAGGCGGCTGCTTACCGCGAAGTGGTGTGTGGTGTCTATGGAATTTCCCCTCTTTCGAGGTGGATTACATTTACTTGAGTTTGTGTATTGAGTTGAGTGTGTTTGCACTCTCGCTCCGTTCAGAAATCGAGTTCCAGTTCCGAAAGGAGAGGGGCGAATGTTGCCCCACTTGAGCGAAGACCTCTCTTCTAAGCAACATGTTGACAAGCTCAATCAGTCGATACTCTGGGATCTGGAAATTGTAAAAGAAAAAAGAACTGGGCATCTAGAGCAAAGCCCTTAAGTGGAGAGATTAAACAAATTTTTTTTCTCTGCATAGCACTTCCTTCATGGCAATTTAATAAAGCCAGGGATAAGTGTCTGAATGGGGCTATTTAATATTCTATGCCAGTGCAAATGCAGATGCGATGGACTGACCGTGAGGAAACGGTATTTCAAAGATGAACGAAAAAATGAGGAAAGTAGGCTCGATTAAGTGAGTGGGTAATTTGATAGCAAGGCTATTATTGATTATAAGGAAGGCCAGCAATGTACCGAGTGTGAGATAAGAGATAATCTCTGATGTGGCGCTCAGCCTTTTAAAACAAGTTAGTAGTAGGTAAGGTTGGGAGGTTTTTACCGCAGACAGTTGAAAACTTTGCAGCTGATTTTCTCCAGGTGGCCACTATTTTATTAACTGTAGCCAAGGCAGCGGTGCACAGACTTCACAGAGTTTTAAGCACCTAAATTCAGATTTGAAAACCCTTTTCGACAATCCAGTTAAGAGGGAGTTACTAAGTGCGACGGTTACAAGTTGTAACTCCCGTCTCAGTATTGTTCATCTGGCAAGTTTGAAACTCCCCTTGAACTTAATCAACTGCAGTTCAGGTAACATAATAATAATTTGGAAACAAAAAAACACCAGCAGCAATGTATTTATATTTATGTTAATAAGACACGTGGAACTCATATTAACAGGAAGACGATTCTGGAAACAAATAAAAGTCCCCACCGATCTTTGTTCCAGAGCTGCGTAGAGGCTTTACCTAGTTAATACATTTCATAAAGATCTCCTATAGGCGCTTGGCAACTTTCCTTTGTCACTTTTTCGCCAAAAATGTTTAAATAATAGAGGCAACATATTTCTCGGGATTTAAAAGACAATAATCACGCAAGGGATATCGTAGACAAAACAAGACTGTGTCTACATGATTTTACCAACTGAGGTGGAGGTTTTAACCAACAGATTCTGCAGTTAGTTTCCTTTCATAACCAACTGCCTTTATTTGCGCATTCAATCGTGTACCCTTTCTACTTATGAGCGCCACCTTAGGCTAGCTCTCCCCCTAAGCGCTGAACGACTTGTTAAAATCGGACCGTAACTTCTGACCGTAACGTTTGATTTATGACGATAATATACTTGTTTTAAGGTGTAAAAGCAGAACCAAGGCAGACAAAAACACTCAACCTAAACTTACCTCAAAATTATGTGAGAGATGTTCTTATAAGCTACATTCTCCAAATTTTTTTTTTTTATTTAACAGCGCTGTGCTTGCAGTTATTTCAGACTTTGAAGACTGTTTCCCCTATCCTTGTCAGCAAAAGCATTCGTTTTCCCCAAAAGTCGAAAAAAATTCCCCTAAATTTCTCTCTGAGTGATATTTGCAATCGTTTTCATATGAAACAATTAAAAATTTCACCGTTTTTATTAACAAGTTTAAAATAGGTATTTAACATAAAAAAAAGACATATTTTACTATAATCTCCTTTTCTATTTGACATAATTTATCAAACCGAGTGAATGCATTCAGTTACACAAAAATTCTTATTTATACTTTTCAATTAATTTTCATTTGTATTTTTAATTAAACTTACATACTAGATAAAAATTATTAAATTAAAACTAACACTTATCTTATTCAAGCTTACTGGCTCTCAGCGAGCGCTGTAAACTTACCAATATCCTTAAAATAATTTCCTTTCAGCCTTAATTTTGAAGAAACTTTAGAAAACTTGAGTTCTTTACTATTTGTTTGGATTACAGCTACTTAAAACCTAAACTGCTTTACCGTATCGACCTTGTCCCGTTCCGGTACTAAAACGGAGGAGCTCCTAAGCATTGGCGGCGTACCCGTCGTGGATGAGCCGCTTATCCCTCGCGCCGCGGTTGCTGTGGTACAATACCGGCACACCATCTTTTTTTCTGGACTAACTCTTTCATGTCTACATGAAGAAATGCATCAGGCGGGATAAAGCCAGACCGAAGCGTATTCTCACTGTACATTAAATTGGGGTAGAAAGTCCGTGAGATCAGGTTATTATCACTGGCCATCGCCCTTGCAACGTGCCTCCGAATCACCTTAATAAGGAAATTGTCAATCCTGTTCAGATTTGGGGTAATACTTTATGTTATCAGATTCAGGAATTCTAAACAACCCTAGACAGGCCCTGAGACATTGTCTTTCAAACACCCGAATCTTTTCCATGTAGGACATGGGACAGCTATAAGCGATGATGGGCCTTATAAGGGCCACGTAGCAAATGACCTTCACCTTGGAATCAAGTTGACTGCTACGAAACAGGCTCCTTGTCCGAACGTAGGCCCCCTTAGCCCCAGAAAGACAAGCATTTATGTCTATATGTTTGTCAAAATATAGTTACTGGTCGAGCCAGATGCCAAGATACCTGACCACGGTTTTCACTGCCAACGGCCGCCCTGTTGTCCAATAATTGCTAATTTTCTCACAAAAAATCTTACGTAGACGTTCGATGGGCTGTTTTCTTGCATGTGTACAATATGAACAATCTGAAATTGTTTCGTAATGAAAGTAGGTATGTTTTATTTTTATTGTTAAACAATTTACGTTTCAGTGAGATTTTTTTATTTTTTCCCATTTTTCATTAAAAAAGTGCAAAAATGTGCGACTTTCCCATCAATTTGGAATTAATTTGTCGAAGTTTGAGATCAAATTTTTCAGTTCAGTGGTTTGACAGCAACTTCCTCGTCGCTGTCGGAAGTTCTAAAACACATCCATATAGTGCAGTACGATAGGAACTTATATTCAAAAGCAATAGTAATCATCTTAAAAGGCGTATTAATAGCGCTATTTTCAAGATAATTGATGTGACAGACACCACGCAATGATTTAAAATCAATGGCGGGACATTAAAAACGATGGCAGGGGTTATTGTTGTTACACAGGTTTGCCCGAGTTCCTACTTTAACCTTGTTGAAAACCCCATTAACCGCCTAACCAATTACTTATTTTACTATTAATCATTTCCTTATTATTGAATCAACAGGAAACGTTCAGACATTACTTACCGTTTACGAGTTCAATTTGCAAACAAGACGAATTAGCCCCTCAACAGGTCACTTTATTTTAAAAGCACTCACCAAACAGGATCCATAAATAATGCAGAACCCACCTACCTACCCCACTAAATGAGAACTGCATTGAATTGCGTCCGCAAACACCCAGCGAGAGATACTTCACAGCGATGAATGAAATCCATTTAAAATAGATATAGTAGGTAGGTACCTACTTTTTTACAAACCACAAAACGAACATCGTCTTCTTTACAACATTGCTCTTGCATTCAAAACTGTTTCTTTCTATACAAGAAACAAGAGTCTTGTCGAACTTCTCCTTCTCCTTCTTATACTATCTATACAATTCCAGGGCAGGTCTTTTGTTTCGCTCTTGCCAGGAAGTGGATCGTTTACATACTTAATCCGATTAGATACACCAGAACCAGAACACCATCAAGAAATACACATAATACGAGTACCTATACCTACCTAATACAACAGAAAAGTGCAGAGGAAGAAGAATCGACGCCAGAGGTCTCCCCAATCAAAGTTCAATGGCAATGGCGAAATACTGTTTCTCAAAATATACCACAAACAGAGCACAGCAAATATAAATGAAATGGAAAGTAGCAAATAAAAAAAAGAAGCGAGAAAACAAAAAAAAATTACCAACGAAATTTAAAAGACCGGTTCCCGTGGAAAGGGAATAGTCTTCTTCAATCTTCTTCGCCATGCATCCAGCTCCAGCCAGCATACATTTCCCCACACGACGTCGATGAAATGATGAATACGAGAATCGAGAATGAGACAAACGGCATACGGGTAATAAAAGAGAAAAGAAAATTCACAAGCTGGATCATTATCCGCTTGCGAAAATGTGCTACTAACAGAGACACAAGTAAAAACTAATAACCGAGTCATTTGGCTAAGTGTTGTTTTGTGCACTTAAATGCAGACCCTACTGTATTTAGGTTACTAGATAAATTTGAGAATAATTGCACAAATAAAAACGAAAGACATAAAGTGTTAACAATGACTCATGTGACTTGAGTTGACTGTGAGTCGTGAGTCATGAGTCAAAATTCAAATTCACAGTCACACCAAACGCAAACACATGGTCAAGGACCACGCCTAAATAAAAAATATCTTGCGAAAGTCCTTCCTTCCTCCTTCGTCGCTCCGAATCACAGAGGGGGAAATAGTGCCAGTGGTGAATACAAGAGGGGAAATTTTGTGTTATTTTCTAAACAACCAATAATTGGCAGCAATGTTGCTAATGGAGATGTGCAGAAACACAATCAGCAGCATGGTGCCGAATGCCGACGCATGACAAATGGCTGTGCTGCGGGAAAAGACAACAAAAAGTCATGTTCGTCTGCTAATAAGCTGGTTGGCATGGCATGGCTATGGCATGGCAAATAACAAAACTGACCTATACTACTAGAAATCAGAGAACTGACGAGAATGATAAAGAACAACAGAAAAAAATAAAAACAGTTTGCAAATATAATCTGAAATGGGTATTTTTAGATTGTTAAGGGTTTTCTCAAGTATTTTATTTATTTAGGAGTGTTTTTGTGGAATGTCATCGCGGTAGACAAGGGCGTAGGTTTTTTTTTGTAAATAATCGGAATAAAATGGTTGGTAAGTGGTTACTTTGCAAAACGGGAGCATGTGACGTCTGAACACACAACAATTTATACACAACTTATGTCAATTTTTAAGAAGACCTTCGAGGTAGGTACATGGTACAATTTTGACAAGTGTGGTGAATTAAAACTCGATAAATCAAACCTTCAGGTAAGATTTCTAGCACTCGAGGGAAGTTGCTGAAGACTAAAACTGTAGGAGATTCGCATCGAGTCGTGGACTGTTGAAACCCTTCCTGAAGCCAAACCGTTTTCGATTACAGTAAAACCCGGGTTAGTGCCTCTCGCTTAAGTGCCTAACCCGCATACCTAAGTACTTTTTTGAGAACCAAAATTCCGAGGATTTTTTCCTCATCTTATAAGTACCTTTCGCTTAACTATCTTTCCCGCTTAATTGCCTTTTATTTTGTATACTTTTATTGAAATTTACCTGAAAAAATTCTTTTAGGTACCTACACATTTTTGAAATCAGCTAAAAAAAAATACAAAAGCATTTTTTTTTTTCCTTTAGCGCTTCCTTGTGTTTCATGATTCAAAAATCAAAAATAAAAGAAGTAATACTTTTAATCTACTACAATGGTGGAGACTGACTGACAGCTACCCTGTCACTGTCAAAATTTAGACTGTCAATGTAATTTTGTTTTATTGCGACGTTTATTCATAATTTTGGAGATAAGTGCCTATGTGCTTTTAAGCGAATTTTTTTTTATAAGTGCCTATCAAAACGGGGCATTTAAGGTGAGGCACTTATCCGGGTTTTACTGTATTATTACAGTGGGACATAGTATTTATTAGAGCGATAGACTTCGGTGATATTTAAGATGTTAGACAACAAGAGTTACACCAACGAAATTTTATTCACAGGGCGAGGTGGTCCTTAAACATTTTGACACTTTGTCTTACTATTTGACGTTTTGCCACCGCAGCCTTGAGAAAATGGATAAAAAATATTGGTTTAAATGGTTTATCCGTGGATAGATGAATTAGTGTCGTCCTGTAACACAATTTTAACCTAATCTAAGGATACGGAACAGGACTAAACAGCGGAACCGAATAAATACTGTTGTCAATGAGTTTGGTGCAAATGGCGATTAATGTCATTTCTACCGCTCTCCGCAATACAAAAACGCAACAAAAATACAGAAGGATCTGTCAAAATTTAGCTCAATGTGCCGCCCCTTTAAATGGGCACGATAAATTTTGATAGATGTACACGATGTACATTCTGAAGCAAAAGTTTAATTTTTTAGCTCGAGCAGCGTACCACTTACCTAAATATGTTCGCTTAAAATTAGCTCAGCTAAATTTTGAAGAGAATTTTGTATGGGAGCGAAAATTTAGCTCGAGCAGCGTACTAAGCTTTACTGAAAAAATTAATTTTATGCAAGTATGGAATCTTTTCAAGACTTTCTTGAGAGTCGTCGCAGAGAAAATAAAATATCTGTTCACTTATGTAAGATTGGGCGCCTCACACCTGAATATCTACTTCTTTTCACAACAATTCTCTGCACCTTAAAAGACTCAGGTAGATATTTGGTTGCATCCAAGATCCAAAGCCTTATCCAACTCATTGAAAAAGGAGTTTGTGGGAGAAGAGAATAAAACAGTGGTGAGCGTGAAAGGTTCTTCGCGGCATATATAACTGTCTCGATATAAGGCTTTTGTCCCGCCAGTGTCCCGCAGAATGTCCCGCACTGAAAAATTTGCCCCGTAATGTCTCGCCTTTTAACTTGTCGGCCTTACTTAATTATTAAATAAAATAAATTGCAATTAATTAGACATAGAAATTATAGCTAGCCTTACTTAGCTTAGCTATAAAAATAACAAAGTGTGAAGTGCGCCTTAATCGAATGGTTATAGTTTAGTGGTCTGGGTCTCTGAACTCAAAAAGTTAGCCGCTAGCCGCCTGTTTGACATTTTACTTTGTTTGTAATAAACGTCTCATTTCCACTGAAAAAAATTCAAAATAAAATGTAATCTAAAATAAAAATGTTTTTTTCACTTCAAAATGTCCCCCCGTCTAATTTTTTAGATCTGGTATTCCTATGTCTCCGGAGAAAATCGTAAACTTTGCAGGCATAAGCTGCTTGAGTTGATCAACTGCGTTTTCGGCGTTGTTGCGGCAGTGAGATGACGATCCAAATAACCTCATCTATATATTTAAAAATGGATCTTGGTTTGTTCGGATGCTTGAAACTCGAAAGCGACTGGACCAAATTGGATACTTCCTTCTGCGGATTTGTTCGTAATTGCTCCGCGAAGGTTTAGGAAAAAAGAAAAATTGAAAAATTCTCAACAGGTGGCATGGCCCCCTCCAAGATAGCAAATTTCTTAGATCTTTTTTCCATCAAATGTTTTGAAACCACATTTTGCACGGGCGAAGCCGGGTGGTACAGCTAGTCAACTATAAATAGATCGGTAGCTGCCAAAGTGACAGCCTACAGCTATAGGCCACACAATTGATAAAAGTGACTGTTATAGCTGTGAGAGCAGCTCGATCTGCGCTTCAACTCGATTTGGCTGGCATATTATGTCCCACTCAATAAAACCCACCCACTTAAAAAAAAGCAAAAAAGAAAAACTCGTTGAAAAAAAAACCCTAAGCTGCAGACACGATCCTGTGGAACTACCAAAGAACAACAACGAAAACATCAAAGGGCAGATTATCTGGCTCGTTCTAAATCAAAGCTTTGCCCAGTTCAATTGTGCGCTCATACCCTCAACCGTTTGCAGTTTAAACAAAACAAACAAAGCACACTGAAGTGCATTTTCCCAACCACAAAATGGCCATTATCCAATATCCCCTGACTCAAGTACTGCTCCACCCATTCAAACAACAGCACATTGCCCGCAATTGATTGCATTTTAGTTCAACCTAATCTAATGGCCCCAATTCCACTCGAAAACCCCCCCCTTCCACTGGTCGCCACACAGTCACAACTCATTGCAGTATTAAGTGTTGACAAACAGAAGGCAAATATAGAAACAAATAATAATAATGTTCAAAAAATACAAACGTGTTGAAAATTCATAACAAAAAACCCAAAAGTGCGCGCTGCGTTGATATTACACTTTGGCCGATGTAATCACCGCTCTTCCAGGGGCAATCAACCGCTTTCGTCATAGTCATAGTTATAGCTGTGTCTGTGTATAGAGCGACGCCAATTTGGGCAGGTGCGATTGTACAAAGAAGAAAGGAAAAAAAAACACAGCACTGGACAAGAACGATACGACGCAAGAGGCAGACACTGACAGCCGGAATTACCGTACAACATGCGGAATAAATCGATACTATTACCTCGCAGGTATCTACTCGTGTATCTGTCTATCAGCAGAAAGGTGTCCACTCGATTTTCTTTTCATAGACGGACTATGAAGTCGCCAAGTTACGCGAGTATACCTTTTACGGTCATTGGTGTTGGCTCGAATCACCCATTTTAGAATCGCACACCCCAGCAATGGTGATCTTGGCCATAGTGGAAACAGTTTGATGGCATGCGACTGGGGTAGAATAATAATGTGCACTCTTCCCTCACTTGGGCGAAAGGAAAAACAAATGCCAAAGAATTAACTGTAAATAAAGAAATTATGTGTCCGCCACATCGGTCGGAATGTCAGCCACTTAAATAGGGCACGCGATCCACGGTGGTGTGATTGATTGGAAGAATTCCTCCTCGTTGGAGGGAGGTATTTATTTTTGTATGGAAAAGAGAAATCTGAGGCATTTTTTGTTTGGGAATTTTATCGAATATAAGTTTGAGAAGAATGTTAATTGACGGTGAAAACTTTAAATGTCGACAAACCGAAGCCATCAAGGGGCGTTTCGTTTCGATTGGTTGTGGTTTTGATATTAAGAGGTGTTTTTTTATTTATCTTATACGTTCTTTTTTTAACAACTGGCAACGCTTTTTCTAGCGACAACCAATTTGACAGCTGATTTTGGACTGTCATTGGCCGCGTTCCACTGCCCGCTAGATGAGCAGCGGCTTGTTAAACATGTCAAATTGGCATTTCACCATTTGCGCTGGACGTCTAGCACTTTTTGTGAAATATTCCTTTCAGGGAAATTTCTCAAGTAGTAGTAGTAGTAGTAGTGACTTTATTAGTAATTCATTAAAATTTGCAAAATTTTACAATAATTAGTCGTTTAAGGTTTGGCGTAAGGCCGTCTACCAGAATGGCAATTAATCTATTTTAAATTATAAATATAGTAACCTAGTAATAATAACTTTAAATAAAAAGTACTGCTCAAAAATCGGCTTCCAATATACGGTTTCTGTAGCGGCTAGCAGCTGAGGCGTAGTTGAATAAAGTTTCCCACCCAAGACTGCCGTTTAATAAATTAATAACTTCGTCAAAACTCAGCAAAGATCGTCCGAAGTATCTCACGCGGAATTCGCTTAAAATGGGGCATCTTCCAATGAAGTGGTATACATCCTCCCTCTCTTTAAGGTTACACAGGTCACATAATAATGGAAGATCGGTTCGATGCGGAATATAGTATAGATTTACTAATTCACCTCTTAGTTTGAATACTGTGCTTATCAGTTGAAGAGAATAGCGGTTAAGAAGGTAAGTAGATGCGGTTCCCTTGAGGTTGTGGTTCAATCTAGGATACACCAGCCTATGTTGCGATGCATGTGCTTCATTGAGACATTTATCGTACAAAGAGTTACCCGCCATTTTCAATATATTGGTAAACATTTGTTTTAACATCGAGGGATCCGAGTCAGCTGCAATACTTAAACGCAATCCGTAATTTTCTGCCAAATCCTCCCACTTTTGCACCAAGTGACCTCTTGTTGAAATCACATGCTTCAGGACAATCCAGGGCAACCTTTCCCTTTCCATCGCCCCTACCCTAGCAATGTAATCTGCATGCATCTTAAGGGTATCCAAAAAGAGTGGGGGCATTCCAGTTTCTAAGTGCAGCATATAATTTGGAGTACAAGAGGGTAGTTTAAAGATACGCTTCAGAAAGTACCTAAGAAACTTCTCAATTTCCTCGTAATAGCGGTAACCCCAAATCTGGGCCCCGTACAGCAGTATTGATGCCGCGGTTGCACGAAAAAGCTTTATTTGCGAGGAGTGATCGATATACTTGCTGTCAATGCAAGGACCCCAAACTGATGAAATAGCTCTTTTAGCTGCTGCTAGATTAGATTCAAAGTGTTTTTTCATATTCAGGTTAGATGTTATTATCACACCTAAATATTTATATTCTTTTACTATTTCCACCCGTTCACCTTGATAGAACCATTTTTCGTTACGGGAGAATCTCCCTCCACCATCTCTAAAAATCATCATCTTAGATTTCGTTAGATTTACCGTCAAGTTCCATTGCTTGCAGTATCTTTCCAAACGGTTGATGACAAGCTGCATCCCTTCTACTGTGTCCGCCAAAAACACAATATCGTCCGCGAACTTCAGCGCTGGAATCCGTACACCTCCAAATTCTATCCCTCTCCCCACCTCCTCTGCTATATCATTTATAAATAGGATGAAGAGCAACGTACTTAGTATGCAGCCTTGCTTAACTCCCATTTGCGTTTCAAATTCTTTCGATACATAATCTCCATTCCAAACGTACGCAACATTGTTCTCGTACATCGCTTCAAGAACTTTAATAATTTTGCTTGACAAACCAATTTGATACAACTTATAGAAAAGTGCTTTGCGCGCTATGGAGTCAAAAGCTGCACGGAAGTCAACAAAGAAGGCGTATAGCTTTTTGCGGTTGTGTTTAAAAGTTTCCGCAATGTTCGTAATAGTAAAAATGTGGTCCAGCGTTGAATAATGCTTCCTGAACCCAGCCTGGTACTCGTTTAAGATCTTGTTGGAAGCTATCCATTGTATAAGCCTATTATATATCATAGCACTAAATAGTTTCACCGAAGTATTCAAAAAAGAAATGCCTCTGTAGTTTGCCGGGTTATCTAGCTCTCCTTTTTTATGCAATGGAAAGATTATCGCTCTTTTGAAACTCCCTGGAATACTTGCTGTTACGAAAATCCTGTTAAATTCCTTAGTTAGCGCAATGAGAAATTCAGAAGAGCAATTCTTGTAGAACTCGAAAGGAATCCGGTCGTCGCCTGGGGCTTTTCTCACTTTAGACGAATCAATTGCGCTTTTCACTTCGAAAAGAGTAAACGGCGCATCTAAAAGTTCATCTGCAAATGATGGGGCTGCGTATTGCGGTAATGGGGAAAACCGCGGGGTGTTGAGTAGATTTTCGAAATACTGTCTGAGCTCAGAAGCTTGCAAAGAAGACGAGATCAAATTCGGTCTGCCAGTAGCAATTTTAGCCGCTTTCCAAAATTCTGCAGAGGATCTTGCAGAGTTGAGAACTGCTATGGTCTTCAGTTTAAATTGTTTTCTCTTTTCCATGCAAAGACGTTTAAAGTTTTTATTGGCTTCGTTTGCATTTACAGTAAACGGTGCAGCCCTTTTTATTATAGCGGTAAGATCGTCGATCTGTATCGCTGCATTTTGTTCACTTAGACTCGCAAGCTCAGAAGTCAGCTTATTTTGATAAGAGACAAGAAATTTGTTGTTCCAAACCAACTTCGGCAGAAGAGCCAGCTGCTTTGCGAATGACGCATCACCAGTATTCGAAACTGCACACGATATTTCTAGTGGCATATGGTCGGAAAACGTTTGAGCTGCTATCGAAAAAGCGTTGACTATTGATTTCCATTTTCCTGATAATAGGCAGTAGTCTATAACGGAGCATGAAGGGTGCCATGAATTAAAGCCATATGAACTAACGCCATAATGGTGCTAATTCATTTTCAAATGCGAATTAACGCCATAATCCACTTATGGCCTTAATTCACTTTCAAACGAGAACTACAGCCATCACTTAAATGTGAACTAACGCCATACCTATATGACAAAAATCTCGAAGTCTAAAAATCTCAATTTGAAAATTCAACAAAAAACATAAGTAGAAAACCTCGCACCCACCCCGTAATCCAACAGTAAACCCAAGCAGGGGGGTTGCAGGGGGGCAGCATGCCCCCCCATACACATTTCATAATTTGGCCACTTTCTAAAACGAACTAAAACCATATGACTTTAGTTCTCATTTAAAAGTGAATTAAGGCCATAAGTGGATTATGGCGTTAATTCGCATTTGAAAGTGAATTTACGCCATTATGGCGTTAATTCATATGGGCTTCGTTCACGGCACCGCATGAAGTTCCACGAATAAAGGTAAGTTCACCATCCATGTCTCCTTTACAGCTTCCATTGAGTATCGTGCAGTCATACGCGTCAGCAGTTTCCAATAGCTTCACGCCCTTTCCATCACATAGGACGTCCTTTGATTTCCTCGTTGCATGTATAAATGATGACACATGACCACTTGAAAAATTGTTTTGCGATAACCCTAACCTTGCGTTAAAGTCTCCAGCAAGCAGAAGATCCGGCGAATTTAAAGACTGAAGAACATCGGAGAGCCTGTCGTAGTCGCGCGACCAATGACTGCAGTTTAGATAAATAGGAACGATGCAAAGGGTTTCTCCATTGATGATTACATCAAGTACGTAGATTCCTTCCAACAATCTAAACTTTATTTCAACCATCTTAAGAGATTTCCGATAGCCTAGCAGTTCGCCGCCGCTACCTCTTCCGAACAAACTGGACTTAATTGCTGGGATCCATTTCACTTCATAATCTCTAAAAATGCTACTGAATCTAATTTCTTCCCCGGCTAAAACATGAGTTTCATAAAGCATAAAGACGTCAAAGCTTTTAATATAGTTGAAAAAATTGGAAAAAAATAATTTGTTCTTTAAGCCTGCAACATTATAACTTAATATGTTAAATAACACTATTTGCTGATTTACTTCATTTTTACTATAAATTTCATTTTGATTGTTACATAATTTTGTTTTGTTTAAGTTGTTTTGGCAGACGGCATTATTATTAAAAATTTCTCAATCTAACCTAAAACTACCCGCTGGATTGAGAGAGAACATTTTTTCGCTATCGTTCTAGCGCGAGCGTTCCTTCAAATGGGATATTTTGTGCTAGACGTCTAGCTGGCAGTGGATCGCTGCTTATGTCGTCTCTCGTAGCTAAAAAATTTAATACAACTTCTTGATGATCGAAAATGGGTGATTTAAATTACCACTGCATACTTTTTGGCGGTTATTTCAAAACTTCATGACTTGCTGTTGAATTTTTGTTTAGCAACTATAATTTGCAACATAAAAATGCATTGAAACACATCCACATCATTTCTTTGTCAGCGGAGTCCTTTTCACGTAAATTTGAGCTGCCCGCTTCTACTTTACATCTGTCACTTAAATGTCCGTCATTTGCACGGTCCCACACGATACGTGCAACTATTCCAGAAACCAACAAATAGTTTAACATATCCGTATCTGAATTACGTAGCCAGATGCAGCGCAGCATTTGCGTATTCCCGTCTCGATGACCACATTCAAATGGAGAAGCAGTCATTTGCAGCCGCTCCACCGCAACCCTTCTCTCAGATTCTGACAAATATGGTGTTTAGTCATCAATCAAACCTTCACACAATTCCCGTGTTTACTTGGCAAACCCGTCTGTTGCGTTGCATCAACTTGAACACGACAACGGTGGTGAGCGAATACAAATACTCACCCAATTACTCATTCCCGCAGTACCGTGGAATAATTTCAATTGTGCTCGAGATAATTGCAGCGTTTCATGTTTTAGTGAAGAAGTTACCGCATTTGTAAGAAAAAGCGCTTCCGCAAACTTTTTGCAGCGCTTCTTGTCAAAACGAAATCAATTTTACAAAAACCATCTGAAACTAGAGAGCCGCTCTAAATATGTCCGACATGTCCATCAATAATTATGAAACAGAAACTTATAAGCGCTACCCGGTCCCCGGTCCCGTTGTGGCCGTCTTATAAGGCACGGGCACGTGCACATCCACATACTCTATGGGCTATGGCTCAATTCGAATCGAAAGCAGCAGTTTTGGTGGCCGACTGTGATTATTATTAAAACGCAACATTTTCGGTCAGTGCGCATTACCCAAGTGGATTGATGATGGTGGTGGTGGTGGAGGTCCCGTGGTTTTGGTATTCACTAGTTGTTGTGGACTTGTAGCTACCAACCAGTAACCGAACTGCACGCCAGACTAATCAAATTAATTTAATGGATTTCGGTCAGCCGGCCAATATAAAACGTTTTAATTGGAATAACATTATTAACTCGCAACATTGAGCAGTGCAGCCAAACAAAAAAGAAAAGGAAAAGGAAAATCAAAACGAAATCACGGCTTAGAGAAGATGCAGGTAATTAAAAAAAAAAGCACACAATATACAGATAGAAATAAAAATTTAAATTGATTATTCGGAGTTGGTACTTACAGCTGTTGGAGGAATGATGTTCAAAACAAAACGTGTGTAATTATATCGTGTCCATTATTGGTGAGAAGATGGCGATTTTTTTTTTTTTTATGAGGAGTGGTGGTGGTGTAGTGTTCAAGTCCAGAAGTGGGCATTGTGATGATGAACATTAACGTGAGGTTCATAAAAAATAGAAAGAAACGAAAAAGATGCATAAATAAAAATTTCAACTATTAAGTAGAGAGAGGTGTACGAGAAAACATTATTTTTCTTTATTTTAAATCAAAAGCAAAATTGATTATAATTTGTATGAGATTTTGTGCAGGGAATATAAAATATTTTACTCTAGGTAGTTTATCAATAGGTGTAGAGAATATTTGACGGAAGACAGCTGCAAGTGTTTAAATGTGTTTCTTTTTAAACTGTACTATACTTTCGCCAGGGTCACACTGTAAACTGTAAGGCGATTTGACATTTCAGCTTTCATTCGCCCATTTTTCCCAATCGTCACATCTGTGAACCAGTTTTAAGTTGATGAAATTAAGAAATTCCATTTCATGAAGCTAGATCTATAGCTAGCTAGGTCTATAGCTTAAAATATTTGTGAAAGTTATGGCTCCCTTAAGGGCTATTCACATGAGTTGCGAACAAATCAATTGAACAGCATTTATGAATTGAAAGTTGCTATTTGTTCTACCACAAAAGCATTATATTTAATTAACCTAACATCTTATCTAAAAAAAATCCTGTGTAAATTTATTTAAATAGCGAAATTTACAATTACAGTGTCTTTCCAGAGAATTGAAAATTCTTGCACAGTCGCGATCCACAAACCCACGAACGAAAAATTCGTTGGAACCTAACCTTTAAAACTGAAACTGAATCGCGGGTATCTGCGACTACAAAAAAAGTTTGAATGTGAATAAAACATCAGAAACTACGAATATTCGCTTGTTCACAGTTCGCAAATTCGATAATTCGCTCTTCTGTGAATAGTTCAAGTAGGTATTAATTTGTTTCTGTTGATTAATAAAAATGCAGTCCTATAGCAAGTTAAAGGCAATAAAGTGATAAATAATTGATTTTGGTCAAAGCCGTCCTAAAAAGTAGGCGTGGCATTGAACGACATAGGGTACAGTCTTCTCGGAGTCTTAGGCCCTAGTTAAAGCCATACAAATACAAATTTTGTTTTGCCTTTTTCGACGACTCAGACCTAATGGTTGAACTCAATATTGGTCTTAAAATGTTGCTTATGATTTTATGAATAATGAAGTTAGTTTATCAAAAAAAAAAAAAAAAAAAAAATAAACAACTAATCTTTAAATTTATTTATTAATTTTTCCGTAGGGACAACATTTTTTTCCCATCTACTTCTCAGTCAAAAAAAAAAACAAATCATTCCACTCAAATATATCATTTCTTTGCTGTTTCATCTGTCGGGAATTTTTTTCCTGATGGAATCCAATCAGTGGTGGTTGATTTGTTGAAATTGTTGTCATAGGAAACCTAAACGTAAAAAAAGCCATTTTTCTAGTGTTCCAACTTTTTCGGTTGCTTACGTATGGCTGTAACTGGGGCCTTAGGAAAAATGTAAAAAAAACCGGCCAAGTGCGAGTGTCACTCGCGCACCGAAGGTTCCGTATTTGGCTAAAGTCCAACACATCAGATATTATTTGAAATCTATATCATCACAATTTAGTTTAATTTAATTACTTAATATTTTTACTCTCAAAAATTACTCGCACATGAATCCCATTTTCTAATTATTACCTAGTACCCAACCCACGCCAATTTTCCATTCTGTATGCGACCTGTCCCAATTAAAAACTATTGACTAAAAATATATTACTTTTATTTTGTTCTGTACTCCCCAAAAAAATGTATTATACTCCCCAACGAAATTAGCAAGCGGGAACCCTGGTGGTATACCACCAGTGACTCCCTTCTGTCTTTGATGGGGTCAATTGTGCACAACTGCGTAGTAGAGATTAAAACTTATGAGAAGAACGTATTTTACATGGTAAAATTATCTTTTTTGAAAATATCTTGTAAACTATTAACTTTTCGGCAAAACAGTATTCAGCACATATATAGATAAGAACATGATCTACAAAAAAGGAATTTATGTATTTTCTTGTGAATCAAGAAATAAACCGTTTTTTGGGCTAATGAAAATATTTTTTTCACCAGATTACCAATTAATCCAAAACCAATCGATGTATTCCTTCCATTGGTATTTGTCGTTTAACTAGAGGTTATACCGGATGTTGTGTGTAAATTTTAGCCTCCTATGTCAATCGGTTCTTGAGATAGACCTGGTAACAAAATTGGCTTAGTGGGTTCGGACAGACAGACAGACGGAGAGACATCCGAGCGAAACTAAAAAGGTTACGTTTTTTCCCTTTGGGTACGGAACCTTAAAAAGGTTTTATGGAATCAGTTTTCACGTCAACCGGTAGTAGACACCTTTAACACATTTGATTATCCCGTCTTTTTATTATATTTATTTATTTATTTATTTATTCATTATAAGGTCTATGGGTACAACATAATTAAGTCTCAAACCGAAACAAAATCTTCACAGTTAACTTTACAATATGCGTCAGTCATATTTAAAAGAAATTGTATAATTGTTCATATTCACAATTAATTGTAAGTTTTGCAGAGTTTGCTTTTTTCTCAGCAATAGAATAATAATAATTGTAAAAATGATCGCAATTTCTTGTTGCAAGACGTTGTTAATGTACAGGTACGAATTTGTCAAATTTACAACCAAAACGCTGTAAAAAGGTCTTAAAACTTGTAACCACGTATGCATTCAATCCACAACCATTTTCAGATGAGACTACATTCAGCTGTGCTTGTAAATGTCACGGCTGCATTAACCGAAACGCAGTTGCTTAGTGGTTAGTGTGTTGGACTACTAATCGAGGGGTCCCAGATTCGAGTCCCTCAAAAACCCGACATTCCAACTTATATAGGGTTTTTTCCACTGCGCCGCCTCTCGCGAACGTCTGACAAACATTCGAGATTATAACTGTCTTGAAATGGCTTCTCAATTATCCGTTTAGACCCGGTGTAAAATTGTAGATCCCTTCCATTTGTTCCAAAAATTAAAAACTCACAGAAAACGAATGGTTGCGAGAAGCTAGGGTTAGGGTCCCTACGGACCTGTTGCGCCAACTATTTTTTTTTTTATTGAAACCTATTCACAAAAGGTTGTGTATAATAAATAGGTCAAAGAGCTGTGAAATCTACAAATCGAGGTGTAGATTTGATTTGTGAATATGCACAGCCAAAATTTTTAGATTTTACCTACACTTAACATGCGTGTTTAAAAAACATTCAACAACGAATTCAGTTGTATTCACAATTTTTGAGGTCGTTAAATCCACAACAATCTAATTTCCATAATTTGGTTTTGGAATGTGCTACCATGACTCTGTTAAATCGACAGCATTGGACGTCGGGTGGGTTGTGAGAATTAATAAAGTCAAATTGACAGCGGTTTTCAACATTTCTACCCAACTGGCTGCATCTGAAACAAAGACAATGTGGGTATAAAGAAGAACCGTTGCTCTTCTACCGGAAGACTGCCTGCTCGTACTAATTCATTAAAAACTTGGGACAACTTGCTGGACATTGAGTACCTACCTCACACATTTTTGAAACGCCTAATACGACCTCTGAAAATCAGCTACATGACAAAGGATTGACATTTCACCAACTTCCACGTTCCACCTCCCTGGAACATCATATACAAACGACTTAAACCACAACTTAGCTGAAGCTTTTTACTGACGTTCGTAGCGAGTATATTCAGGAATCGCTCACATAGCTGGGTGCGGATGGTTCATTTCTATTCATAAAAATAGAATTATTAGTAAAAACTGGGAAACAGTTCTATACACAAGAACTTAGACAGAACTACGTACGCCAAAATGGAGTTATATACTTATATTGCCTCTTCTTGACTCGTCAACTGGAATTGTATCGTTTGTTCTTTTCGATGTCTAGAGAATATCGAGCCTAACAAGAGGGTCACTGACCTTTTTTGTGTTCTGATGTGATAATCGGATCTTTTTCTTTTTTTTTTCAAAATATCGGACTAAATATTTCCAACGATGATTAGCGATTATTTGTTCCCAAAATTGCGTGGCATTAAACAGAAAATCCTGTTGTTTCTACTGGGAAGCGCGTAGCAAGCTCTACTGCTTGCAAGTCTATGAAGAGTCGACGGACTACCAAGACGCTTCGGATCTAACATTTTTCGCGATATTTTTGTCGAAGGTCGAACCCCCCGAATGGACTTTAAAAAAAATTAGTACCCTGCTAACGTCATCTGATTCTGAACTGAATGCTATCCAATGAACTCTAAGCACTAACTAAAAAAATAGAGTTGAAGCCCTTCGAAAACTTGAAGAAAACCATGTTTTGTTTTGAGGAGCTTAGACGGAGGCTAGCTAGCTTACGCCCAGGTTTACCTCGAGATAAGCCTTCGTAAGAGAATTTTCTACAATTAAGCTGCTTCGTAAAATGCGTGTTTCAAATACTGAACACGGTACACAAATACCGCCGGCTTGTAAACGTTTTTGAAAGATCAAAATGCTCAACAATAAAAGTACTCCATGCACTTACTTTATACGTACAATGTTCATCCGAGTTCAATGGCAAATTACCTGCCTATACTTGTCCTTTAACTACGTCTTCAATATACGACTGAAGCCTCTTAAACAAAATGAGCAGCGTCACATTCTCTCATGGCTTTCCTGCCGAGTATTCAGGTTCTCTATATAGTAATTTCCTAATTCGCTTCCTCTGCAACAAACCACTACGCTGCCATGTTTGATGGATGTGTAATGTGAATGTGGTTTGTAAAGTCTAGGAACGTCAGTCGATTGAAATCCCTTTTAAAGCCAATTCCATTCGTTATCGTCGCTTTTTTGTTGCCTTTCATGTTCCTTTCTATTGTCAGGGGAGTAGGTACTATGCACCGCACATCAGAGTCATTGACTGCCACAACCGATGTGTTGGTGTCTTACTTTGGACTGCCAGTAGTATTTCATTTCATTCTTTTGTATGGGCTTTGCGTTACATTTGAGCAATCTTTTCTGTGTTATTAAGTTTGCTCGTTTTGTGTTTCATTTTTTTTAGAAACATTTCCTTATTTTATAGCTTTCTGAACATCGCTTTTGTGCATTGAATTGAGTCGTACATTTCATGCTTTTCTATATGCAATTAGATTTGGCTCTTGTTTCTATACGACGAGATATTGTGTAATAGATATGGTTGATAGAACTTTTACGAGCTAGGTGCTAGCTAGTTTTGTTTTATGCAACGCGAAATTCATGCCTGTGTGGTTGCACTTTTACGTGGTGGAAACTTTGGCGGGAAAGGCATGTAGTAATCATGAACCTAGATTAAGTGCAGAGGAGTTATCCAACTTTAATTTGCGACTTCCTTCTTTTGGAAGAGAGAGATATATACAAAATTTAGACCGAAATGTAGATTTAAGTTAAAAACAAGTATTGAAAGTAGGAGGACAACAGGAATGAACGATTTCCTTATACAAAGTGAAGAATAAAAATCCTAAAAGAATCCTAAATTGTTGACATGTACTTTTTGAGCTAGATGGGCGTTTGTTTGGTTAGCTAGGGTATGCACCTGCAAACAAAAAAATCGTTGCTTTTGAGAGAACTACTTCCGCTTGCGTATGACAAGAGGGATAGCAAACAAAATAAGTATTCGTTTAAAATTTATCCAATTATTGATTGCCACACTTATCGATGTACTAAAATTAAGTTTTAATAAATAAAAGAACTACTTGGAGTTGCTGGTCAATACCTCGCTAGATGGCGCATCTATTTGCGCCTGAAACTCTGCTAAGTTGACCCCGTTAAGTATGCAATTATGAGGCGTTAATAATCCGTTTTTGTTTCGTCGAGGTGGTTGTTGTATGAAACGAAATCAATAGTAGTGTCACGTCTATCACAGAATCCGTCGTATTCGGAATTTTGCTACGAACCCCGAAAGAACTATCATAGAATCCGTCGTAGAGTAAATGTTTGCTAGGAATTTCGAAATTCATATCCATCAATTTTCCCTACGACTAAATTCGTAGCAAAACTTTTCTCCTCTACGGATTCTATGATAGTTCTTTCGGGGTTCGTAGCAAAATTCCGAATACGACGGATTCTGTGATAGCCCAGACTACTACCCGATTGATCTACGGCTTAGCCCCCAGAAAAAAATACAAAATCTACGCCTCATGCTAGAAACAGATCAACAGCGTACTTTTAGCAACCAAACATCAACCTCGACATTAAGCTACCATTACTCGGTAATTTTTCGTGGCAAAATTTAGATATGTCACAAAAATTCGTGTGTCTCTCGTCGGAGTGCGCTGCGACAGACCGCGTGAAAGGCATCACAAATTTAGGACAAAAGTCATAATCATAATGACGTCGGCATGAAAATTTGACATGAAAAGTGACACGTGTAATCGAGGCTTTAGACTTGCATCCTAAATTCCATGCTACTATGTGACGGTGAGTTTTTTTCAGACCCCCCAAAATCCAAACTCTAAGTTACTACGGCAGCGGTACCAGAGCAACTGACGGCTAACACTCTGCTAAATTTTAACAATTTTTAAAAGTTCCTTGGAAAAAAGGATTTTCAGCATTTTTATTAAAAAAAAGTGCTCCTGATCTATTCAATTTCAATTTAATTTAAATACGACTAAGACTAACACTCAAATTTACTGTGGATGTTTCTGTCATGACCTGTTTCTTGTTTTAATACTTTTATCACAGAACCAGTACTATTATACTGTCATGAAAACGTTGAAGTTGTGCTGTCCTATTTATTTGATTGCAACTTTTTAAAAAATCGTTTACTGTGTAAGGTCAGAAGGAAGGTTTTGCCAAACGAAAGGAAAGCTACCAGCTCTTATAAAATATCTTCGAAGATGGCAGCACTTGCTATGTAAATTGATCTATTTCTAAATATAAATAATAATACTTTTGCATACTTTTCGGCTGTCAATATGAACGATTATGCAAAAGTTTTCAATTTGATTCTATATTTATCGTCGTTTATGTAAAATAAATTTAGATTTACCTATATACAATTCACAGCTGCTTTTGCAGGATTCGATTAGAGGACGAAATTTGTTCCCAAAAATGTTGTGCATTTCAAAAAATATTGCATCAACATTTTTCTTTTAGTTTTTTTCACTTAATTTTGTACATTTGGTCGGCTTGCCTTCAAGCAAAGTGTATCTTTCCAAAAAGAAGCAATGATGAATGGACTGTCAACCAATTTTAGGTTAGAGATTTTGTTAGTAAAATTGCAGGCAATCTTTTTTTTTATTACACGTCACAGCTAGTTGAACACGAAGACTGTGCTGCAATAAAAGGACACCCAGTTAGCCTTTTTAACTGGCTGTATCATACCCTCATTCTTTTTAACTAAAACGCTTATTTTTATTGCGCAATTGCTGTAAAATCGAGCCTGACATTAGGCGCAGAGAAACAAATTCGATTGCGTAAAATATTTATAGACCATCCTTTTTAGATCACAGTAATATTGTTGCCATCCGTCTTATGAGTCAAATATTGAAGAAAGAATTTTAACACAACTGCTTAGAGTTAGTATATCCTTGCAGCAAAGATTAACTTGATAAGCGCAGCAGCCCCATCAAAAACGTTTCGAAATAAACTCACTCCCTTAGCTGTACCTTGTTAAATCTAAAATATAAAGAAATAACAGCAACAGGCAACAATTAAAAAAAAACACGTCACCCATTCATGTCAGCACAATCTCAAAAGCTGTAAAAATATCCCATCGATACAACCAATTAAGTCGGTCGCCTCAGTTCGTGTACAGAAGAACTCCCAGATGAATTCCAATCCATCCGAACGAGTTATAATATTTAAATACACACCCGAGCGATAATATCTTACGCAATTTAATTAAAAAATAAATCAACACAACCGAAATTAACTTACGCGATGTTACCACCGAGGCGTGGTGCAGCTGTGGATGTGGATATCTCCTCATGGCTGCAGCAGCATTATTATTCAGAATCATTTTCTTCTTCGACTCGCATATCATAATCGATATCTTGTTCTCCGCTGACACTAGACTCATTTTTTTTGTTATATATATTTCAATATAAATGTTTTAAATGACTAAAAATAAAGTAAAAGTGCGCGACGCGTCATTTTCTGGGTGACTTTCAAGTGGATGGTGTATGCTGATGACGATCGAGAAATGGAATGGAATTCCTGGAATACGTTTTCGAAAACAATGACAGCACATTGTATACAAGTGTGGGAGGGTGTTGCAAAGTCGTGCCGCAAGACCATGCGACTTGTGGAAAATAATAAGAAACGAGAAACAAAAAACTCCCAAAGGAATCGTTTGTCCTGCCTGCATTGTTCATTCATTGTTGCTGTGGTTCCATTTCCTAGTTTTTGCCTCTATAAAGCTGACGTTAATTCCAACCGAGTGGGGATTCGTTTCGCTTTCAAATACAGCTATTCTTGCCAGGCTCTGACTCTGATAGAGTGGACAAATTTAGGTTGCGAGGTTGATAAGGACGAAATGCATTTGTTTTAGGACTTTCCTCTTTCTCAGTGGCGTTTGTGTTGGTTTCATTAATAGATTTCCCTTCCGGTTAAATAGATAATTAGTTCAGCGGGTAGATAGACGTTGCTGCCATATTGGGAAGACAGGTCTATCGTGAAATGGAAACACAGTTCTATTGTTGGGTTTAAGGTGACGGCGATAAGGAATGTGTGTTGGATTGTTACGGTAGTCGAGGAAGAATATTTTCAATTGCTTTAGGGACCTATTGCCTCTGAGCGCCTTTAAGTTGCCTTTCAACTTTCATTGGAAGCAAAAATACTGTTGCCTAAAAGTATGCAGGAAATAATTAAATGCGCTAAACTGCGAGGAGAAAGAGACAGAGGGGAAAGCAAAGGCAAATAGTTAGGGATAAACATTTCGTGCAGTACCTACTTTTATTATTGATCTTGCGTTCAGTGTTCTTTCTTAATTGTCAAGAACGGGTTGAGGGAGTCTACGGAACCGCTTCTAAAAACTTTATGTAGGCTCTTGCAAATCACTGTCGATTTATCTACTGTTGCAGTGCAGAAAATAATTTCTGGAGATGTTGGTTAGTTGGTTTATGTTTCTGTATTTCCAAAACCAGTATAAAGATGTAGTCGAAGTATATTTTGGAAACGTCACCAAACGTCACCGAAAGTAATCCCATAAGATTATTGCCCAACTTTTAATAAACTTAAAATATCGTACACTTGCAGCGAAATGTAATTTCAACCTTAGAAACTTTAGTTCACTTTAAATTCAATGCAAATTTGGCAGCACTTTTATCTTACAAACTGTGGTCAAAAAGGGAATTTCCGTCTTTCTAGTTTGTTTTTGTTTTTCGATAGCAGGATGCAGCGCTGCTGAAAATACTACAATAATAGTATTGTACTCCGGTAATGCCCAACGAGAAAGTTTACTCCAATTTTCAATTATTTCGAAGTGATGCTACTGATTTTTACTATGCTCTGATATTTCTCTACCTAGTAAATTGCAAAACAAATTTTACTTCTGCATGCTTCATTAGAATTGTTTTCGTGTTTGATTTTGTTACATTCGCGACGAACAAACTCTTGCGGAGTCTTTCACTGACAAACACATGGTTTGATACGAAAGTCGAAGCCACAGGCTTCTAACATCGTCCCATTTCAAAAACGTTTAGCTAGAAATATATTTCTAAATTTCCGTTCTGTACTCTTCGGTACTCCCCAAAAAGTTCTACTGTACTCCCCACCGCAATTATGAACCGGCATCTCTGGGGATAAGATTTTGATGAGTGACAGTCACCAACTCCCATACAGTGAGCACCTGGCAATACATCACATATGGTGAAGAAAAATGAGCTCTAAACTACAAAATATTGAATTGCTTTTAGCTCTCGACTTAGCAATCACTATTTTCCCTAATAAAACTCAGAAAGGGTGAGTAAGTCACTCACCATTTTAATCGATTGAGCAATTGGTGAGTCGCTGATGGTAATTGATGAACAAGAGGCGAAGAACTTCCTGAAGCGATTGCAACAGGACGTGTAAGCGCCGTCATAAATATTACCGAGCCGTCTGATTGGAATATAAATTTGGTGAGTGACAGTCACTAATTCATCACATCGCGTGATAAAACATGATTGTGTCAAAGAAATTACTTGGGAAGTGGAAGTTTGGAGCTTCACAGTGAATTTCAAGTCAATATTCGAAGATTTAAATATCATTCACTTATAATAGCTCACCAATACTAGCGATTGGTGACTCACATTTTATTTTATTGAAGGAATCTCGGTTGTATCAATGAAAACGGTTTGAGTGCTGGTTTAAGGGTTTGCTGAGTCACTAGTTTGGGCTCCAAATAATTTTGAAGTTGCAGGTTTGAGTGAAAATGTTCAATTATAGTCACTCTACTCAGATTAGCAAAGGTTTTCCGTGCCATCTTTCTTTGGCAGACATTTAGGAGAACATTGATTTTTAATCACCAATCCACCACAATCGATATATCTCCTCAGCGGAAACCAACATTCTCCCGATATTGAATTCATTTTTGTTCCTTCCGCTGATTCACTCATATTTATGCGCGGTAAACATGCAAGGCTCGAGTGTTTTAGTGGAATTTTTTATGTGAGCACGATATAACGATAAATCATATCAACCAGATTTTTTTTTTTCATTCATCGATTTATGTATTCAAGTTCATTTGGATATGAATTGTTAACAAGCCGCCGTATATCCTCGCGGTATTGAAGTTGAATCTCCTTCCTGGCAGCACATACCAAACAACAAAACGTATTTAACTAAGCGTAAAAGATCAAAGAGGGCACACATTCAAGCGAGACACATTGTTTTCTGTGTTGCTTTTCTCTGTTGCACTCTGTATTTGAATATTCTATTAAGACGGTGCACAGAGAGCCAGCAACAGCATCTCCAAGTAGATACAGGGTATACTGTATACGACTCCGTTTCCTAAGCATCAGTAGGCTCGCGTGTGCAATGAATTGCATCAGTAAACCGCATACATTTTTGCGGCTTGTTTTATGGAGTATGTCATCGCACGTATCGTGTTTGCTGTATGCGGTGGAAATGGTAGTACAAAATGTTTGTGCGATACTTTAGCTCGGCCACTGTTTGTGTTATATTATTGATACCCTGTCTATCCTATGGATGTTGGCAGGAAAACGGTAGTGCGGTGCACTTGTGAATTTGTAGGAAGCACTTATTGCGGAGTCGGAAAGGGCCACTATCTGCAAAGTTTTAGACATAATTTATTCGCAGATTGAATAAACCCAGAGGCAGGTGCAATGAATTCGAAACTTTAGCAGGAAGTCGAAGGAAATTTCGGTACTCTTGCTGTTGGGTGTGTAACAGTCACGAGGTTAGAGGAGGATTTTAAGTTTAGACTTTGAATTTAAGAGGAGATCAACTTGGACTTTATTGCGAGCTTCAAAAGTCACGTCGTTCCATGGCGAGTGGAACTAAAGGGTGTTTTTTTTAGAGGTAGAGAACTTTAAGTTGGCAAAACTATTTTAACTGGCTGCCATTTTGTCAGCTGTCAAGTGATTTATTCTTAGTTTGGTTTGGCATTTCAACAGGAATAAGATGACGCCTGAACAACCCTTCCAGATTGTGCAACATTTATTTTGAAATTGTTCTGTTCGAAATACGTCAATTTTCATAAGCGAATTTTGTTTAGCGATGAATCTCACTTTTGGTTGAATGGATACGAGAAGAAACAAAACTGCCGTATTTGGAGTGATGATAATCCTCAAGTGTAAGTTGAGACACCGTTACATCCACAAAAACTGACTGTTTGGTGTGCCTTTTGGGTTGGTGGAATAATTGGTCCGTACTTCTTTAAAAACGATGCTGTTTCAGAACGTTACAGTCAATGGTGACCGCTATAGAGCCATGATTGCTGACTTTTTCGTCCATCAATTGAACAACCATGATTTGCAGGAGCTGTGGTTTCAACCAGACGGCGCAACATGTCACACAGCGCGAGCCACAATTGATTTATTGAAGGTAATGTTTGGTAACCGCATAGTTTCAAGTTGCGGGCCCGTGAATTGGCCTCCAAGATCGTACGATTTAACGCCGCTTGATTATTTTCTGTGAGGATATGTGAAGTCGTTAGTCTAAGCCGTTAGTCTAAGCCGTTAGTCTACGCCGATAAGCCCGAAACGATTGACCACTTAAAGGACAACATTAGCCGCGTTATCACCGATGTACGGCCACAAATTTTGGAAAAAGTCATCGAAAATTTGGTCCTCCAGATTAGACGATGTCCGAGCCAGCCGTGGCGGTCATATGCCAGAATTCATATTTAAATTATAATGCCAGAAGATTATATTTCGAATAAAGTAAATTTCATGTTAAATTAAAAAAATCATCTTTGTTAAGCATTTCAAAGTTCTATACCTCTACAAAAAAAAAACACCCTTTATAACCTTTAATCTTATAATAAATTATTATAATTCAACATTTTATAAAAATCAATGTAGAGAGAACTTGGTAGCACTTTTCGTCGACGACTGATGGAACAAAAAAGAAACAGTGTGACCAAAATACGATGCAGTCTTTGGAACGCTTTAATATTTTTATGTTCAAAGAGAATAAATGAATTATCCAATAACTACAACGTATTGTTGTACACAAATTAGACCAAGCAGAAATTTTTCTAATTCACTGTTTTACTTGAGTTGCAGAGTAATATTAGCTTTTCTAAAAATAAACCTTCTATTACGTTTCTTCGTCAGTTATTCATTTGTATTAATTCCTTGATTGAGAACGTCTCCTTTTACGAGCTGTCAACATAACATAAAATTGAATTCATACGAAAGAAATTTAATTCTCTGGAAAGATATTTGAAGCGTGTCCCAAAATGAACGCCAGATTTGCATTTGTTTGGTAAAGTGCTGCCAACTTCAAAAAAGAACGGACCTCTACACGAAAAAACAACTCGTTTTCTTCGTTGAACAATATTAGAAACAAATAAAGTGTTCGAAAGCAATTTTCGCACTTTCAACAATGTGGCTCAGAAAATTCACGAGTGATTGTTGAAAAACAAATGTCACCACAAAGTGTCAATTTGGGGCAATTTTTCTTTGAAAATCTGTTTAGTCGGGTGGGTCAGGCTATAACAGTTAATGGCGCTCACTTTTTCGATGCGAAAATACGGTTTTTTGAACATAAATTGCAAGATGTGAATGGGGATGACATGTGGTTTCAACAAGATGGAGCCACATGTCATACAATACCCGAGAAACAATTCAATATATGCGTAATTTTTCTGTCGTGCAATTTCCCAGAATTTGACGCTTAGATCAAGCGATTTAACTATTTCTTCGGGGTGCTTTCAGGTCTATTAATTGCTCCGTGAATTTTTGGACTCCCTTTATAATGGATTAAGTTGCAAAATTTTGTTGTAGTCACCCTGAATACACGTTTATTAAAATCCACACAACGTCCGCACTTCTTAAATCAAAATAAGTAAGGTCCGTTTGACTGAAATACCTACAGAAGTTCCTGTACGATTAAACCTTACTTATTCCATTTCGGTCTTCACTTTATGAAATCATCAAATATAGAACTAAAGGTTCTTATATAGGCAATAGGTGTTTTTTTTTTCAATGATTTTTTGTAACCTGAAGACCCCACTGATGGACAGTCTTGCTATAAAAATTAATAACGATCCAAATCTGATTGTTTATAACCTCAATTTCTATTTGAAAATATTCGCCCTATGCAGAAGTGAATTTCAACTGAAAGACGGTCAAATTTAACCGACAAACTAACCATCGTTGCTAAAACCGAACCACACTCAAGCTACACACTGGTTAACTGGACATTTCCAGCCCAATTTGGTTAACAAAATCACCAAGAGAATTGATTATTTCTGGTCCAAGGGTGGAGTCAAAACTATTGCAACCAGTTAGAACTCCAAGCGGATTGCAAAAGCTAATCATTCCGAGTGCTTAATCCACAAAACCAGTTCAGCCTCAATTACAAGCAATCTACTGTTTGCACGTCAATTTCATTCCGCAGTATACATCCATACAGTCGTCGTGAGTAAGCCCCATTTCTTTCGACGAAAACACATTCCGCATTCCACTTGAGAGCCCAGTAGCAACAACAGATCCAAAAGCAAAAAAACTTCGAATGGAATACGCACTCCCATTGCGGAGAACAACAAAATATATACCAATTGTTATTATTGTTTGAGCGATGTGTGTACGATTCGAACGAATTCGCGTGTATTACAATAAAAATGCGAAATTTACACTTAATGGATGCACAAAAGGGAAACACTACGCAAAACAAGGAACACCACAGGAAATACGAAAACGAACGATGGGCTCTCGAAAATTAAATGAAAATCCACTCAATTGAGGTCCCGAAAAGCACGACAATGCGCAACGCAAACAGTAAATTTGCAGAGCGACCAACAACCGTGTGTACGTACAGCAATTGAATTCACATCAATTGAGGCGATAATCCAAAACGCAACTAAATTAACCACACTGTCAGAAAATCCATTGAACCAAAAGCAAACCACTAAACCGCTCCTCCATAAGTAATTCCAAGGGTGGGCCCCCTCTCTCGTTGGAACGCAACATTTCGTTTTTTTTTTTTTGCTGCACCAGGTACGAGTACGATACCTAAAAATTCGCTGAAAGAATTCTCAACAGAGTTCCATTCCAACTTACAACGCGCTTCTGTTATTCCCTTCATGCGGGGCCAGAGCGCGCTATACAAATACACCTACCGCTACCGTACACCTTACAGGTCGGGAATACATAAATACTCGAGTTAATTAATTTTTTTTGTACTCTGCTTTGGTATGCTATGCCTGCTCCCGTACGTGGTGCCGCATAGCGGTAGGGTAGGGCGGGGCTAGTTGGACCACTTTTTTTTTGACGCTTCATAACTTCCAAACTGTTCATAATTAAGCTATGAAACTAAAGTAAATAGAAACATTGAAACTTCGACTTTTTAATGTTATTAACAAAAAAACAATTTATCTTACAGTTAAATAATTATTTTGACTCAAATACACCAAGTCCAAGTGGTCCAACTTACCTCACCAGCGGGGCAAGTTGGACCAGTGAGTGGGGTAAGTTGGTCCGAAACCTAAAAAACTGAAAAGTAATTTTTACAAAATACGAAAACGCTATAATTTCTTTCTAAAATGTATTTAAAATGAAAACTTAATGAAAAAATACAACATAAACTTCAAAAAACGAAAATAAAAAACCGCTTTACGACGTTCTATAAAATAAATTTAGATAAGAATAAAAATATTATTTTATAGATTATGAATCGTATAATCGTTACTGCAATTTATGCAAATAAAGATGCTTCCTTGACATATTTTGGAACATTTTGAATGGGGCCACTTTCGGCAAGTGTGACACTGCACCCACTCCTCCCCAGGTAAACTTTTTGAATATGCTTCCATACACATAAGACAAAACCAATCAAGATGTTTTTCTTCCTCACCACTGGCGGTCCAACTTACCCCGCACTGACTTTGTTGAACATTTTGTTTCACAAAGAAACAACTACACCAAACACTTCAATTCCACACTCGAAAAAATAAAATACAATAACGGGACACATGAAAAATGTTTACCTTATTCTGATATTTGCACCGCTTCACAAAAAAAGAAAGAAAAGAAATAATTTTTTTTTTTTAGTTTTTACACTTAAAAATACAAATTTTAAACGACGCGCCCCTTTGAAAGTAAAAATGCAATTTCAACTAGTTTGGCTTGTGGCCGTAAGTCACACACTTCGATTGTGTGTCATCGTTGTCATGTAGGACTTTTAGTTTCTGAGTTATTCGAGTGGGCCTACTTGCCCCGTGGCCCAACTAGCCCCGCCCTACCCTACGCCATGTGTACACACTGAATGCGAAGTACGTAAGTCGCATAGATCTAAATCTTTCCAGTTCATTGGAAGGAGGTGGTCGGTGGGACGAGAATGGCAATCGTTTCTCGCTACTGGGGGTTTGTCACCCCTTTTTTCTGTGCCGTGCAATTAACTGGGTTGCGTGCTATAGGGCGGCGATTAACAAACTCACCCGCTCAATTAATAGTGCGTCGCCACTTGTATGACTTTCACCGGAGTCCGACCGCATATTGTGTGCACAGAGGCGGCCCTCTTTCGCCATTTTCGCGTTGCAGGTGCAATGAATTTCACCACTACGCCGAAGACGCTACGAAGGCCAAATTGTACGGAGATCTCATAGCAAACAATGGTAATTATATGAGAGAATCCAGACAATGGCTCGCTGATGAGGTCAAAACTGACTCGGGTCCCAGGGGTTAACCAATCAATTCTTCAAAACTCGAAACTTTCGTGCAACTAGCTCTGGATTGTTATTGTTATTTAATGGTACGCTGTTCGCATTGATTGATGTGATTTTCGTGCGCTTGCTGTTGGCCGGTGTAGCCAAAGCATATTTCGAGCTTCAACCACCAGAATCTAATGAATTGTGTTTTTGGCCAGCATGCTTCCATTATGGCTGGTGTTATATTTTTATTTCGTTCAGCAATTAGCCATTTCCGAACGTAAGTGTTACTTCATTATGCACACGGGCGACACGGGGGTGAGTGCTCAAGTTTTAACGATGTTTGGCTTTCCGGATGGGAAAATGTTATGAGCACTTGAAACGAGCTTGGATCGGTTTCGATATGAGGTAGGCGTGGGGAAGGAACGTCCACGTGTTATTGCCCTCATTCTGGACAGCTAATTGATGAAGTGCGAGGGAAATAAAATTGAGTATTGGGATTTGCAATATGCTGTCATAAACAAATTAGTGCTTATTCACAACTCACTTTCATACTATTTGGCAGTTGGTGCAACTCAAGGATAAAATGGCCGTGTGGTCTTCAAAAAAAGCTGTTGACGTCGGAAATGTCAATCAGTGACGAAACGAACCCTCTCCAATCAAAATTTGCCTAAAGTTAAATTCTGCCAAATTATGTCAAATCCGTCATTGACTTGTAAACAAAACAAAATTGATTTTTTTACTTAAAGTTAACATTAAAAGAACATTCTTTTTCTAACGTGTTTCTTTTATTTGCGGATTATAAACAGTTTTCTTCTTTTGTTCAAGTGTCGAACTTTTATATTTTAGTTTGGTCAAGTAACGAACAGAAGCTGTCAAAGTCGCAAGATGCATTTACTTCAGGAAGGTTTGTGCAGTACCTTTTAACAAATCGTACTCACAGTAGAAGATTATATGACAGTTTCCAACTTTGTAAATTCTTTGTAAATTAAGAGAAGAATAGTCTCGAGAAATTTGGATTTTATAATGATTGAAGGACATTTGTCTCTTATTCGGCTTTTTGATCATATTCTTTATAGCCCAACTTACCTATATAGAGAATTAAGCGACTTTTTGGATAAAAATTGGCTTTAGCTATGAGGCTGTTTTTTTTAGCTTCGATTTAGGCTTTGCTATATTCGAAAGACCGCAACCATAGACTTGTCGAGATAAAATGTTAGACAAAAGGTGATTTCAAAAAATTAACGCTTTACTCAAAATTGATTTAACAATAAACGTAAAGTTAACTCACAGAGGTCGATATAGAGGCCCTAACTGACAAAAATCGGTTCTGTGAGTTTTTATTTTTTGGACGAATGGGAAATTTGCTTGTTGCTTACTTGCGAACTTAAATTTTAAACATTGTTTTCAAGACTGCATGTAGTTTGTGCTGTATACAGCGACATCTATTAATCGATAGTATGAAGTGTAATAATGATAATAGTTGGCGCAACAGGTCTGTAGCGACCCAGGGCCTAGCTTCTCGCAACCATTCGTTTTGTGTGAGTTTTTAATTTTTGGAACGAATGGAAGGGATCTACAATTTTATGCCGGTTCCAAACGGGCCTATTGAGAAGCTCTTTCATGACAGTTATACTCTCGGATGTTTGTCAGACGTTCGCGAGAGGTGGCGCAGTGAAAAAAACCCTGAGTTGGAATTTGGGTTTTTGCGGGATTCGAACCTGAACCCCTCGCACAGTAGTCCAACACACTAACCACTAGGCCACTGCGAAGTGTGGTTTGTGTAAACACTAGAGAGTAGACTATGCAAATGCTAGCGCTTAGATAAAGTGACCGGAAGTAAAAATAAATACATTCGTTGTTGGTGCTACACCTCCAGTTAATAATAATAATATTAATAATTTTTGGCGCAACAGGTCCGTAGGGACCCTAGGCCTAGCTTCTCGCAACCATTCGTTTTGTGTGAGTTTTCATTTTTGGAACGAATGGAAGGGATCTACAATTTTATGCCGATTCCAAACGGCTAATTGAGAAGCTCTTTCATGACAGTTATACTCTCGGATGTTTGTCAGACGTTCGCGAGAGGTGGCGCAGTGAAAAAAACCCTGAGTTGGAATTTGGGTTTTTGCGGGATTCGAACCTGGACCCCTCGCTTAGTAGTCCAACACACTAACCACTAAGCCACTGCGACCACACCTTCAGTTAGGGTACCTTTTAATCATTTTTATTTTTTTACTAATTCAATAAGACTTGAGGTTTTTCTAAGATTGTTGAAAAATAAACATTTTTCTTTCAATCTTCCGTAAACACAGGTTTTACAAGTAAAAAAATTGAACACCGCCCTACAAGTTGGGTGGAAATATTGGAAGCAGTGCAGTCTTTTAAAAGTTGAAACAACAAGTCTAGGGGACAAACAAAAATTATAAATTTAACGTGTACGTACTCTGTCTTTAACGCAGTGACAATTCGAGAACTATATAAATAAATTTCCCTTTTAACCCTAAAACCCTATAACCTTAACTCTCCTAAATAGTAAAGGTACTCGTACTCTGAATAAATGACGGCCTACTTTCTCGAGTGGGCAAGACCACTTTCCCAAAAAACAAGAAAAGTGCTTACCTTCATTGCAAATATTATCCGCAGTAGGTATACCTGCCATCAAGCCTCAACTTTTCTATACTCGGAATAAATTACCAGACGTCCTTTTGTCTGCCCACCCCGAAGGTTACTGAACCCCTGGTAAGACAGATTTCGGGAGCACACAAATAACAACAATCCAATCAATACAATCTTCAATTTATAAATTATACAAGTAACTCTGCCTGCGCTGTTTTGTGTTTGGAAGACTTCCAAAATATTTCCTCCGATGAAGTCATTCATCCCACCGCCGTTTTGCTTTTTATTAGGCGCAGACATGAGGTACATGTATTATACCTTTTCGGTGAGTAGGTTTATGAATAATGATTTTGGCTTTGTTAATATTTAATTCACAATTGTAAGGACGAGAATATTATATGGAAAGCAAAGGATCCATGTTTTTGGCGTTGTCAGTACTTTGATATATTAACCGCTGCCAGACGGAATTGTTTATGTTGATCAGTGGGGATTCGCCAATAGGTGGGTAAAGTGAATCGATGACTTGACCCTTAAGAGTGTTACATATGGTCTTTGACTTTTGCAAGAGGGTGTTTGATTGATGAGGATTTTAATAATGGATGAGCAAAAAAGCTCAAGGGTTGTGGGCCAATAAGTTCGAAAATGGGTATTGAGTGGTAGTTGTTCTATTGAGAGATTAGACTGAGCTTGTGGAAATCACTGACATGTGCAGTTTTCCGTTTTAATCAATTTTAAAAATTCAAACTCATTTCTCGACTATTGATAAACACTCCGACAAAGAAATATTTAACAGAAAAAAACAGCCTCGCGGAAGTCGACTTAATTCCAATCATCAGTAGTCTGTCCACGATACCAATAATCGTTTTTAGTGTCCAGGCTAAATTTTTCGAACTCGCAGTGGGGAAATCTTCATACAAAATTGAATATTGTGACCTAATACTCCTAAGAGAGAAACTATAAGCACAAATCGAATGGCGGGAGATTTACTGTCGACACTTGAAATCTGCTTAACGTCAATCAAAATCGTAGTGTCAAGCTTAATATGAACACGGACTCAACGATCCGAAATTGAGTTGATGAAATTTAAGACAGATTCACAATCGAACAGTTGAATGACCGTCGTAAGCTACATGCTCATAATTTATCCAACCAATTATGCGTTTTCGTACCAACATTTGACAAGAAAAAATAAACTGCATGACTGGGTCGCATGAAACTTCCTCTAGATATCATTGGAAGCTCCTTTCGATTAGTCGGGTTTTATTCAAATGTACCGGGAGAGATATGGATTTTTGTGGAGCGGTATTATGATCAAACCAAGAGACAATTGACAATGTACAAGTTGGTCTGCGATATCTGTACGTCATCGGTACGTGTACTTTTGTAAAGGTAATTTATTTATTTTATAAATGGCAAAAAAAAATTTTAAATGACATAAATGCCTTGTCGGTTTTTAATTCAAGTATTGTTGCCAAGTATGAAAAATAAAGTAACTCCGGGAGCATAAAATATGTTATATTACGTATAATTTTTTCGGCGATCTGTCAAACTTGTATGTCTAGTAGAGTTCAAATTATAGCCGCTAGGGTACATCCTCCATTTCTCAATTAGGTTCCACTATTACTTCGTATAGGAGAAATCCATTGACAACTGTCAAGAAACGTCAAAAATGCTCTTGAAAACAAAAATTTGTGAACAAGATGGCTGACAACAGACTCCGAAAACGGATTGCAAATGGTGTTAGTCAGCACAGATTCAAAATAAATGGTGAGCGAAAACAAAATGGAAAAAAATTGAGCGACCGGGCAAGCAAACTCTGAGATTTGAGTCTCAGTATACCTACCCTGTTGGAAAACAACCGACACCATACTTGCAATTTATTTTCTTAAAAAATTGGGGACGTTCGGATTTGTAGTTAAGTAAGTCTGACAGCTGTCTGACTAGATGTGTTTCATTTCTTATTGGCTCAGAGTGGTCACGTGAGTAGTTTTTGCAGTTGACGTTTATAGGGGGAAGCCAACGAATCTTGTCAAGAAAATCGTTCCTGCATGCTCACTTGACATTTGGAAGATCCAAATTTAAAATAAACATAGTGGCCGCTACAGAATTCTGAAGAATCGAAAAAAGGTCCAGTGAGAGAAAAAGGTGCCATTTCTAAGGCTACTCCGGTAATTTATAAGTTTCGCAAGATATTTAACAACCATTAGTTCGCATAAGAGTATAATGGTGTTGTGATAGGCAACCGTGTTACATTTGAATGCACTTGTTTGAAAACAACAATTTTTTAAAAATATGTGAAGGGCCTTTTCCAAATAAAAAACTGCAAAATCAAACAAAGGTAACGCTGACCACGAGAATACAAAAAACAATTCAAGTTGCTTAGTTAACGCGTTCGGATTCATATTCCCGACAAACCTAGTTGAAGTTTTACATAAACTAGGTATCCGAACGTCCCCATTGATGTACTGCAAGAAGTGTTGCCAGGATTGCAAAAAGGAAAATGCTAGACTGCAAAAAAAAAGTGCTATAATGTTTGAAACAAAAAAGACAATTATTACTAAACAAAACAAAATGTGTTTTCATCAACTTTTTTTTAAACAAAAAACATATTATTTTGTCATTCGTCTAAAGTATTTTTCCTGCCTATCTTTGTAATATAAAATAAAAATCACTCATTAGTAAGGAATTCCGCACGTGAATATTACTCAGAAAATAATAACAGAAACATGTTTTTGAAACAACGAATTTTATTGTTATTGAACATTAAAGTATCAGCCTTCAGAAAAATCAAAAAAAAAATCTTTCAAGTCTTCGAGCTAGATCTGGCATTAAAAATGACAGACTGGCATCACTGACTGCAAGGATGCATTCTAAAAACCTCGCACATTGTTTCAAAACTCCACTTTCCAACGCAATCGACCGGGGCTATTATTTTTATTGATTTCCACACACGAGACCTATTATCAAGTCCTTGGTAGCACGCTTACACATTACAATTACAACACAGCAAAATATTTAATTTTATTTTCCTAGCGCCACACTCCAATAAAAAATGTAAACACTCCCTGGGGATCAGAAGGCTTAAACACGCTGTGCATAAATTTAGATACACATGCTAATGCATTGGTTATTTAACCACCTACAGCGGTCAACTGGAGACGCAGCTTGCCATACATTAATTAACTCCAAGTCCTATACTCGCATCGACTTAATTCTATACAACCATTCTAGCAATGTGTCACGTTTTCATTAAGCGCAATAACAGACAATGTAGAAGATGACTGATGTCTTCTTCTTTTTCCACCAGTGCGTCGCTGTACGTATTCACTTCCAACTGAGAGACGGTAGCGAATTTCTTCAAGAAATGCGTTTCTTCTCGCGCAACAGTCACTAATCCCAACCTTAATTCATTAAAAAAAAATCAGCGAGTACTCGCTGGCTTCGCAAACATTTGCATATCCACGCGTTACTTTTTTTCGTATTTTTCCTTCTCCATTACTCGCAAAAAGTATACGAGATGGGTGCTAAATACAAATATAACTGTTAAGACTTTTAAGAGAGAAGATTTGCATTTATTGCTTTCCTAGATCCGGCCGCTCTCATTGATGGGCATACGATGACAGATTGGAATGGCGAAGAAGAGGCTTAGCACTCAGCGAAGTCGTCCTTAAGCAAATTCATTCGGAATGTGCAAATACGCGAAAAGAGGAAAGCCATCTTCGCATAAATGGGGGTGACGTCAACGTGTGACAATTATTGTGTATATACAAAACATATATCTGTGACATCTAACTTCAGGTATATGCATATTCGCGTTTAAAAATGTCGTGATTCATGTTGAGTACTTCACTTTACCGAGCTGAGATAGCGCGAGGCAGTGCGATTCGCTTTGCGTTTAATTAAATCCTGCCAGACAGGACATGCAAAAAACCCCTTAGTGTGAACACGAAAAATTACAGTGGTTTCCTCGAAATTGGGGAGCTTAATTTGGAAGCAAAACCTTTTAAAGTAATTAATTGTGGTGTAGATTTCGCTTAGATACCGTTATACGTTACGTATGATGTTCAGGCGCTAATGGGATGGAACATGCACTCGCGAGGCATTAGTGGTTGTGGCTGACGTTTGCCGATGGGCTTTGGAGGTGCACTCTACATTTCGTTGCAATTACAAAATGGTGGCCAGGCTGACTAATGATTCTTCGACGTAAGCCACTGATGCTGAAATTAGCAGACAGACTCGTTGGGGTGGGGGCACAAATGAACAAACGGTGCAGGATTTATTTGAAAGGAACCTCATTTTGTCGCAATCTGAATTGTGCGTACCATTTGCAAAATGAAACTTTATTGTGTGGAAAAACCATACAACAGTTTGGGCTATAGGAAAAAAAAACTACAAATGTATGTCCGAAAAAGACCAAATTGAAGACGATGTAAAGCGAAATTTGCTACTGCATTCCAATTTCCAACTTCATAGGGACAAAATATTGTGATGATTAAATAAGGACTGAACAAATTATCCCACAAATGCAAGAAGTTCTATCTACAAGCCGAAGAAAACCTACTAAGTCATGTTCGAAAAACAACAAATTGCAAATTTATCGCAGCGCAGTCGATTTTAAGCTTATTTTTCTACTGGCTTCCAACTGCATCAAGACAGGTTTTTTATAAAAAATAAAAAAGTTGTCGCAACAAGTTTGAAGGGACCGCATAGGCCTAGCTTCTCACAGCCATTCATTTTGTGTGTGTTTTTCATTTTTGGGAAGCGTCCAAACGGCAAATTGAGAAGCTCTTTCATGAAAGGTAAACTTTCGGATGTTTGTCAGGCGTTCGTTCGCGAAAGAAAAGGTTGAAAAGAACTTAAGATGTGATATTTTTCCGAGAATTCAACGACCCTTCACTTAGCAGTCCAATTCACTAACCAGGTTTATAAATGGAGCAATTTTTTGAAGAAACTTTCGAATCTACTACTTTTTGCTGAGAAATGGACTTGGGTAGTAAAAATCTGACAGCTACCAATTGAAAGTCGATCACTATATTTTTTTTAGTTCAAAACGAGCGAAAAGTTGACTTAATGATGAATTTTTACGTTTCGAACTTGAAATACATAGGTACAAAAGTTTGATTCCAACTTAGCAGGGAGAACGCAGTAATGCAAGACAATAGGCGGCGCAAACAATTCTAAGGGGATTTTAATAAAGACGCACAGATCCACCTCCCTTTGAAACAAGTATAAATCTTAGCCAGATAGACTCTCTGGATTTCTCCAGAGTTCTTCCCTGGGTTCGATTCCTAGTGTTAACGCTAGCATCTGTTTATGTGAGATCTGTTTCATCGACTGGGTCTCCACCCAGTGATGCCCCAATATCTTCATTCTTCTGCCAGCCAATGCCGGACATTGACACACTATATGTGCCGCTGTCTCGGATTCCTCCAGGCATAGTTTACAGGTATCGTCCTCTCTAAGGCCCATCTTCCTTAAGTGATACCCGAAATTACCATGTCCTGTAGATAAAGCCACCACCCATTTCAGTGTTCCTCGACTCATGCTTAGAACCCTTCTTTGAGTGGAGCAGGTCGGCCATTTAATTGCCATTTTAGACTGTCTACATTGTTCCATGGTTGACCATCTTCTCAGATGTTCTGCCGTGATCCAATTGTAAATCAGTTGTTCAACCATTCCTCTGCCAATTGAAGAGACTGGTTCTGGTCCCAGAAACTTCAGCTGACCCCTGTTTTGCAAAGGAGTCCGCCTTTTCTTTGCCTTCGATCCCTATGTGTCCTCGTACCCAAGTCAGTGTTACTTAATTTTTAGATGAACACTTAATGAGCTTGAGTACACATTCCAGTGCCAATGAAGTTGTAATGTTTGCTTGTTCCATGCATCTGATCACCGCCGGATTGTCCAGTGCTATAAGGATATTTCTTCCCTCCACCTGACCCTCAAGCAAGTAGTCCAACGCATGCAGCAATGCAATCATCTCAGCCTGGCCCCGAAATCTTTAATCATAGGTATAAATTTGACTGTCAACTATAGCACTCACCATATGAGTCAAACTTCAAATTCCACTTGATCACATTTCACTTTAAATATCCCATACATAAACTTAAGGATTACCTACTCCCAACTCTTTGTGAAGATCTAAAAGCCGTTTATTTGTTTTCCTAAAATGCACCCGCCCATCTACAAATCATTCACATCTATATGTTCCATCTCCCCCCAACTATAGATCGTTCTATTGTGTGTCCTCGTGCTCGTTATAAGTTCACGCATTAAATCTCAACAGGAATTAAATATTTTTTTCTGATATTTTTCACATTTACACTGAGCCACTTGCATGAAAAAGTAATAAATTAAAATAAAAAATTGTCAACCCAAGTCATATGCACAGAGTGAGATACACTGGAATTGGGAATGGCATCAGCCGCACAGTAAAGAGACAGATGCAAGGCAAGACCTTGAATTTTTTCCCCCTCCAATCTTGAGTGGAATACATAAAAATTGTGACGAACATGAAAAAGGAATATCTCGACTCAGGCGCAGGCACTGAACCACTGAACGTACGTTGCGCTAAAAATAGCCGCAATATAACCAAATGTGGCAGAACACCGAGAACATTGTATAGTACGTGCACATTTTGTATAGTTTTTCCCTTTTGTAGTGTCATTCCCTCAAAAAAAAAAAAAAAAAAAAATGAAAATGACGTCGCATTATTCCTGCGTTCGTTGTGAAGCAATATTTTCCCTTTATTATCATTTTTCCACAGAACAAGACAGTATTATGCTTATGTAGCCGTATTGGAAATAACTATAAAGCTGCACACATACGGACCGAAAGGACGAATGCTTTGTTTGTTTGTTTTTCTGAGAGTTTAGTGTGAACTGGTAGAGACATGAACTGAGTAGGGGCCGCATCTTTTGAGATGAAAGACCTCCAAAACAAGCTACTAAGTACGAGCTTCGTCCAGTTACTTCACCACAAATGCAACGATAATCAAACAAAAAATCAATAACTAATTTTGGTCATGAAAATCTCAAAAACGATGGATTGTATAAAACAAATTAGCAAAAAAAATTTGCTTTTAGCCAAAGGTTGTAGCAATGTAGAAGCCCTTAAGCCCGTATGACATTTTTCTTTTTTGCATTTTTTAGACTTTTAAAATGAAACTAGAGCTGTACGAAAAATTACTACGAAAATTGCCGAATGAAAGCGTACACTTATGATTGTAGAGATGTCAAAGAAAATGCATTGACGAAAATTATGAAATGCTTTTTTTTTTTTTTTGACATTTCAACATTTATATGGCATTTGCCTTCAGTCACTTTGAAGTTTGTGTCTATAAATTCGTTTGAAAATTTGTCTTTGCCAATTTATTACACTTTTCCGGGTACAATAGGAATTGACGATTCTAGTTTGCGTGAACGAGAAAAAAAAACACGAGAGAAATTGCAGCCGCCGCTGCGCAGATGGGTTGAAAGTCGTTAATGGGTATTGGTAGGGAAATGTCACATCGTTGATGCAAATTCGCCGGTGGTATATGGCGGGGAAAAGTGCAACAGGTAGCCGGTTGGATGCTACCGCCTCGGTCGCTCAGCTGGGGCTTTCGCAATTAAAACAAAATTATGAGCGTGTTGGAAGAAATGGGTACTTAAACTTTTTTGTAGATGATAAATCCAATTTTGGTTTTATACAGTGGGCGCCACACAATCTTTTTCCTAAGGAATTGCGAAACCTTACCAAACAACTTCCCGATGGTAAAAGCTAATTTTGACGAGTGGAAAATTAAAAGAGTGGATTTTTACCTCGTTATAAAACTCCGCAGGGGAGAAATGGCGTTTTATTTCGCGAATTGGTTGGATGGTCAAACAAAATGGTGGTCGCCACTTTAGCGATTTTTTTCGCTATTTCTAGCGTATTTTTAAAGCCCTCGGTGATTTTTAATAAAATGTTGTCGCTAAAAAAAAAATGGCGATTTCTAGTACACGAATCCTGTAGAAGTGGCATCTCTGACCAGTGCTGCCGAAAGTACTACAATAGGAGTTTTGTACTCCTTTTTCGTCTGCTGTACTACCGTAGGTACTCCTCAAAGACAAATTGTACTTCTATTTTTTTAATTTCGGATTTAACTAATTTCAAATTTACTTTCTGGATTTTTTATTAAGATTTTTTTTTTGCCATTGTTGATTTTGTTACATTCGTGTCGTTACAAACAATTGCGGATCCTGTAAATTCCTTAAGGGTAGGTAGATGTTGAAACGGTGTTAAACAAACTGATTGTTGATTGCACTGACAAACACTCATTTTGATAATAAAGTCTTATGGTGTGGTGTTTCGGCATCAGAGACTGAAATAAACACCAGATTAGACAGACACCACCAAAACAACATAGCCTTACATAGGCTGTCTGAAGCGACCTGTCCCAATTGAAAAACTATTGACCAAAAATATATTACTTTGATTTTGTTCTGTAGTCCCCAAAAAAATGTATTAGTGCTTCCATTTTTGAGCTGGAATTTGATTTCTAAATTTCAATTTATTTATTTTTTCTAAAACGTTTTTTTTTTTACTTCTCATTATTTTTTTGTTATTTTGAATTTATTGGTCGTTTTTTTTTTTAATTCAGTATTTAATTTGATTAATAATTTAATAATTAACAATTTATTTCAAAAATAAAAACATACTTTTATGAACTTACATTCAAATTGATATTTTAGCGATTTCTAGCGGATTTTCGCAATTCAGAAACTAACATTTCTAGCGGATTTTAGGTTATGGTCTAGCGACAATTTCTTTCCTCATCGGCAACACTGTTGAGATTCTAACGATTTTTGTGGAAATTGAAACAAATTAAACTCAGAAATATGAACGCAACTTCAGTTATGGATTTTTTTTTCCAAGTAGCTTGTTCATGTTTTACTTCCGCTGCAGGTGCCGGGAATTGTACCCGATCATAGGCTGGTTGGGAATACAGTCATTCATTTCGTGCATCATCGTACAAGCTCAGTCGAAATTATTGCTGCTGCAAGTGCAAGTGTTGCTGATGATGCGAATTTATCGATTTATCAATTCGGAGCGATATAGTCGAATGATAACCGATAAGCAATTGAAGATCATGACTTCGACCATATGTGGTTCGAACAAGACGGGGCAACAAGCCGCACAACACGACCAATTACCGCTTTATTCAGTGAGAAGTTTCCTATTCGCGTTATTTCACGTTTTGGCGACGTCAATTGGCCACCAAGATCATGCGATTTGACACCGCAAGAGACTGTGTTCACCCGAATAATCCCCGAACTCTGGTTGGTTGGTTGCTTGGTTTAGGTGGCTGTATTTCCCGACGAGGGAAAAACACAAGTAGCGCATTGAGCGCCGTTTTGAAACCACAACTAACGGAACCTGAAATGAAAGGGGGTAAAGGAAGTTAAAAGAGCTCAAAACCAGCCTATGGAGTTGAGGAATTTGATAATCTTGTGGAAGTGGATGCTTTGGATGGCTGAAAGGTCATCAAAAAAGGGATGACCTAGTGCACTGCGTCTGGTTTTGCCTAGGGCCGGACACTCACAAAAGAGATGGAACACCGTTTCACTCTTGTTAGTGTCAGCACAGCTACGGCAGTGGGTATTGTGGGGGATGCCAAGCTTGGCTGCGTGAGTTCCTAAAGGCCAATGACCCGTACTAATTGCCGTTAGTCTGGCGACATCTATACGTGTTCTGGCTAAAAGGCTATTTGTTCTGGCATCATCGTAGGTTGGCCAGATCTTCCTTGAAATGACGCAGTTCGTCAGGTTTAACCATCTAGTCTCAGCCCATGAGGTGAAGTGCAGGAGGATTTCTCTCTTTACATATCCCAGCGGAGGGAAGACTTCCTCCGCATGAGACATGCACAGAGCTGAGCCAAATCTGGCAAGTCCATCGGCCTTCTCATTCCCTTCGATGTTCCTATGGCCGGGAACCCAGACGAGAGTGATATCAAACCGATGACAAGCCCTTGTCAGTATCTCCCTACATTCCACAACAAGTTTGGACGTTGACTTAGTTGAACCGACAGCCTTAATCGCGGCCTGACTGTCGACGAATATGCCTATTTTTCTTTTGGGAGTCGCACTATTGTGGAGCAGTCTACACGCCTCCTTAATTGCAAGTACTTCTGCTTGAAATACACTGGCTACGTTGGGTAGGCGAAGACTTTTAGAGATATTTAATTCTGTTGAGAAAATGCCTGCTCCTACTCCACAGTCCATCTTGGAACCATCTGTGAAGATAGGTATGTCGAATTCATTAACGACCGCATTCTTCTCCCATTCTGATCTAGAGGGGAATCTAACAGAGAAGTTTTTATGGAAGTCGTATTTGGGTACTATGTAGTCTGTAGACATATGACCTATGCCGTCAGGAAGGGAACGAAAGATGCTGCACTGGCAGGAAATATAGAATGATATTGAGTGCAGCGGTCGGACTTGATCGCAGGGCTCCTGTGATTCCAATTCCAGCTGTTCTTTGGACTCTACTTAATTTAAGGACGTTATAGGCTTTGCTTAAAGCGGGCCACCATACCAGTGATCCGTAGGTGAGGATGGGACGTACTACCGCTACTACTACTTCTTGCCGAAGGTTTTACTACAAGTGTAGAAAGCTATGCTTGCCTTCCGCACTCGGTGTTCGATATTGTACTTCCAGTTGAGTTTGGGGTCAAGCATGACACCAAGGTATTTAGCGCTGGTGGATAAAGGAAGATTTTGGTTGTTTAAGCGGGGAAGTGAGAAGGTTGGTATTTTGGTTTTGGTAGTGAAAAGCATCAGTTCAGTTTTACTTGGGTTAACGCTAAGGCCACAACTTGTAGCCCAAACGCTTATCTTACCCCGAACTCTAGACGCATTAAAAACCAACATTAATCAAGTTATGGTTACAAATTACCTCAAACGAATCGCATGCTGCGAATCCCATTTGAATGATATTGTTTTTCACACTTAACGTCCAAACTTTATAATGAAATACAGTTTTCATCAAAACTGTATCGCTGTGTTTTATTTAGCTTCACTTTCGAACCGAAAAATGAATGACCCTTTCACAGGTAAGCAGCAACCATTGAAAAAAAAAAACATTGCTGGAAAATTCGCTAGCAATTTGGGTTGAGCTACCCAATTCCACCCGAGCGTCTTTTATAGAACTTGCAAGAACAATTCAATCCACAGTGTAAATGACTCCAACCAACATCGCAGTCATCCTTTCATTCCATTCCACTGGATAATGCGCTCACCTGTGCTTCATTAATTCATGCGGCACTCTGCTTCATCACACCATTTTAATTACACTTCATAACTGGAGATAGTTATCCGACGGGAGATAAGTAATCGCTGTCATTATGGAAATGTTTTCATTTTCTGCTATTTGCTGTAGTAGCTCCTGCATTCCATTCACCTCGATGTCCTACATTATTCTAACAACACCCCGACGTTAGCACAAACATCAATATAGGGTTAAAGCACCCATATACACATCGTGCATCTTCTAATGAACATCACCGCGAGAGCGCCAGAAGTACCAGCTCTCTATGTGAGTCATCACATCAGTACAACACCTCGCCCACATTTCACCCTCAATAAAGGGGTGAACCGATCTATACGTACGAGTCTACGCAGTCATTCCATTTGCACCTTTGTTTGGAATGTATATTAAAAATAGACAACGAAACGGTAATTTGCTTAAGACAATCTCATCCTCCAGTCATCGCACATCCAAGGGGCCCCACATCGCGCCCCCATCACCATCAACGCATCATCAACAACATCTGCATCTGTTGGTGGTGGTAATGGTGGTGGTGGTGTGTTCTAGAGATTCCTCCGGTTGTTTGTTATTCGACTCGTGCTCCGACTGTGCCTGTTTTAAATGAAGTTTATTCCTGGAACTGGAAGGGAATAAGTTTACATTCGCAGTTCGATAGCAATCTTTCTGTTTATATACTTCTCTCGCCTGTAATGGGTTTTCGACTTTCAAAATCTAAACAATTCACTGTTTGGCTATTGAGTATGCAATTTCCTTCAACTATCGCAGACTTGTCTTTGAGTTTTTTTCTTTTTTTTACTAGGTGCACACACGCCCACTTTCGACTGAATGTTTGACCGAGTTTTTTGGTGTTTCATCGTGTGAATCATGCCAAAGTCATGCCCATGCCAACACGCTTGGGCACGAGGCTGAAATGCCTACGGCGCGGCGTCAATCTACCGGCGAATTTAATTGTTAGAGTATCCGTTAAGAGATGTCAAAGATATTTTATGCCTGACACACGTACACGTGACAGGGTAAGTGTCAGAGTAGATTTTTTTTCTCATTTGCGTCATTGCTGTGTGCTCGAGTTGTTTTGTTGGATCATAAAAAAAAAAAAATATTTCTGAGGTTGTATCTCAATTGTTGGGAGATGGGATCATTGTCCGGGCATGTGGTAGCAGCGAGCTTGCTTTTTTAATGGCGAATATATTTAGATTACGTTGAAGTAAGTGGCCACAGATAATTTCTTTCTTTCGGCCAAACAATCGGATTGCTCTGGGCCAGAGTTTGGAATATTTATATAAGGAGGTACAGCCCGTGGCTTTGTTTTTCACTGTTTGCGGTAGAGAGATGCCTTTTCAAACTCTTGATGGGCCAATTTGTCTTTCCATGTTATTACCTTGATTTGCACATGCTGCCGAAGTTCCTTCATGGTATTTAAGTGCCTTCTTTAGATGTGAGTCTTCATCAAATTTTGATCTCCCTTCTACTCTCAGTAGCTTATTAAGGCCCATTTTATTCACTCGAAGTTAAACACAACTCGAGGAGTTTTCCATATAAATTATTCACTCGAAGTTAAACACAACTCGGGGAGTTTTCCATATAAAAATCCCCAAGTTGTGTTCAACTTCGAGTGAATAAAATGGGCCCAAATACCTACTATAGATTGAAGAGAATATGGGACATCACGCCACCTTGAGGGGTTCCTCCATCCTCCATACTAAAAGGTTATTTGGCAGTGCTTTCACCAACTTTCGAGTTGATAATCGCCCTGGTGAGCAGCAGATTAATGACCAAGTAAGCTTTGTGCCTTTGAAGCTGGCTACACATTTCGAAATGCATATTTCTTGACGTCTAGCGCCTTAGATGTCTCAGAATGCAACCTTTGTATACCTTCCTCTTATGACAAAGTGAAATTTCATTTGTACGGCTTCGTACTCAGAGCCGTTTCCACCGATTTACCTCTTCTGCAGTAGCATATTGGGCCGCAGACATAAGCTTAGATGACAAGTTTCCATCAGACACTGTGGAGTCTTTCGAAGGAATTATGAGAAACTAAGGGTATTAAATCTTTCAAACTTTCTTAAGAAGATTTGCAGGGCCGGACTATAGACCACATCAAAAAAGATCTACTGTACTTATACTCCAGCAGTCGTAGGATTGCACCCAAAGTCGTTCGGCTGGCATTATGCCCCATAATTCTGCAGATTTGTATGTTTAGAAATTTTGTGGCGTCAAATCCGTCTCTTGTAAAAAGGTTACGGAGCTACCTCTGGGAAATGGGTGTCCCAGCAGCATATGCTTACCAGTTATACTCGCTAAAGGTCGTCCATGTTTTCATTTTTCAAACGAGGATCTTCCTTAGCCTTGATGCCTCACAAGGAGCTTCGATTCCACTCGGGTTTCCTCACTTCACTTACAATATAATAGTTATATATAGTTTTTTTTTTTGTAAGCAATTCAACCTACGCAACTACAATCCTCTGACCGAAAGATTAAACTGGAAAAAAAACCTCCCAAAGCCCACACTGATATGTTTGTAATTTATTTCAAGTTTAATTCTCAATTGTTTTTGCCAACAAAAAAAAACACATTTTGTTCACGATTCGTCTTCTTTTTTTTTTTTTTTTTGTACAATTATTGGCTCATTCCTCTGTTTCAGATTCGAAACGTAAACGTGTTTTGCGTACTAGCCATCAGGAGTACATATACGAATAAAAATACTTTATGTGTCCGCGAAGAGAACAAAAAAAAACCAAAAAGATTTATACTACTCCCCATGCTGGACGAATCTTTAACGAGTACCGATGATGATGATGGCAAGATCTAGATAATTTCAATTTAAAATATTTTTGCTCTGTTTTGTTTTCTTTTGCCATTGTCCCATTACACTTGTTTCGCATTCACGCGTATAATTCGTATTCCCGAGGTGTGGGATTTGGTTTAGTGTTGCCAAACCAATGGCCGGATGTAAACGGGGCAGCGGAACGAAACACGTTGCATATTTACAAGTAAAATTTATAATTCCCATCACATGCAATGTAAACGAACTGTCTTTGATAACAAAAAAAAACTGTTGCGTTCATGAATCATGGGGTTCAAAATATGCAGTAAAAGCAGATGGGTGTAAAGTTGAAGGCAAAATTGGTTGGCGCAGTGTTCGAATTTCGAAATTATTCGACCGAAAAATTGAGATATCGAAAGATGGGAGTAATCCAGTTTAAGCCAACTTGCGGTAACATTTAGATTGTATATCGTGAAAATAAATGACTACTTTTGTTTAAGTGTAAAATTCGAAAAATGTAACTTCGGCCTTTCGCCATTATTCTACTACAATTCGTTAGCCGCAAGCCACGGCGCAGAGTTTTGCAACTGATCTTTCCTTGCATACATTTCCTAGCGTTTTTGCCAAGAGTAGGATTTTTGCACGCGCTTGGTTGGGCTAGATTAACTTAAAATACGTTATAATTTGTAAATTAATTTTGGTATTGCATGGCGGCACTACCGCTGGCACCATTTTTATTTTAACAATATCAAAAGTAGCTTCTAAAGTAATAAAAGTTTTTCCATGGCGGCACCACCGCCAGCACCATTATAACCACAGTTTTTTGTTTGAAGTTATAATATTTTTTTTGGTTCGCGCGGCAAGATATCTCAGTGGCACCAGCGTGAGTAATGGCTCTCCACAACACCTCAACAACTTTCAAGCGATTGACTGAACTTTAGTGAAGACTCATCCATTTTTGACATTACCGTGAGCCTAATCATATATTGTGGTTGACCCTTTCACATGCTGCAACATAAAAGGAAATGCTGAATAAGTTAAGCAGTTCATTTTGACTAATCATATATGAACACTCAAACAGTAATCTCCACATTTGACCAAGCTAAGGCCCTAGTTCAAGACATACGTAAAATGCAACCGAAAAAGTTGGAACAGTATGAAATTGATTTTTTTTTCGTCTATGCGGTCATAGCGAAAATTCTGTCAGAAAAATTTGTCCCCACGACAACAATTACAACAAATCAACCACCCCTGATTAAATTCCATCAGGAAATAAAATTCTGACAGATGGAACAGTAAAGAAATGAAATATTTCGGTGATATGATTTTTTTTTTGTTGTGGATTTGAATGAGAAGTAGATCGGAAAAAGTTTGTCGTACGAAAAAATTAATAAATTATTATTGTAGAAAATTTAAAGGTTATTTTTTTTTATAATCTAGTTTTATAATTCATAAGCAACATTTACGGCCATATTATTCACTCCGGGTGTAACGCAAGTTTAATCTAATTTTACACCCGACCATTAATCCGCATTTATTAAACCCGACAATTTAAACCTATGTCCATATTATTCACTGAAAAACATTCATTAAACCCGCTGGATTAAAGATGGATTTAAAACAGTTTAAACCGTTTTTAATCCGTTTTAAACCTGTGTAATGTCAAAATTCTCATATAATCGCATTTGTTTTTTGTCACATTTTATTAGATTTTTTTTTTTATTTGATTTGTGTCAATAGTTGTTTTTCAATTTCCTTTTAACTTTATGTAAAATAAAAGGAGAAAGACAGAGATGAATGATTAAAAGAGATGGAGTGGATATCTTTCGTACGTCTATCCCCCCAAAACCCCTTTGTTTAGATAGTTGTTTTTGTAATTTCAGCCCCCGTCTGTGAATACGCGTGACCAACAAAAAAGCATGTTGCTATTTATTTTATTTCACTTTTTTATTTCTTGCCTCCTACGAGCAAAGAAATGTCAAAAGTGTAACCTAAACCAAAACAGTGAATATTATGATATTGAGTTTTAACCCGGGTTAAAGTACTTAAACTGGTCTCCGGAGTGCGGTTTAAATTTAATCGGATTAAACGCTGTCAAGTTTAAAAAATTGGGTTAATGTTCGGGTTTAACGACTGAATATTATGGACTTGGGTTTATTTTTTGGGTTAAATTCACTTAAATCCGGATGTAAACTTTAACCCGGATTAAAGGGAGTGAATAATATGACCGTTAAAGACGAAGATTAATTTCAACCGTTTAGTTTTTCTTCAAAAAAAGCAAAAGAAATGGAGAGCGGCTATAATTTGAACCCTACTAGACATACAAGTTTGACAGATCAGCGAAAAAATATACGTAAAAGAAGCTAAGCGATATTAAATATTTAAATATTGTTGAAAATAAATACATTATTTTTATTTAAAACATACAAATAAATGTCTAAATTGTTTACAGCGTTGGAAAATAAAGAAAAAGTGTTGGATCGAGCGTCTCATTGTGGTGTAACTCATATAGAGAAAATGGACAAAATTCGAAAAGAAGTTTTAAACTCTCGACTCCTTTTAAAAAGGTGGTCAATTGTTCTTCGCATGGGAAAACCATTTCCTAAATTCTTTAAAATATGTAGTTAACATGTTAAGGAAAGCGATATACGAGTATTAAAGCCAATTGCAAGAGATAATAAAATATACTGCACGCGTTTGGTCAAAGTAGCGTTTCCAAGCTGAAACTTTCCAAAATTATCATATGGTTATTGAGTAAGTCTGAGATAAATCTCGGTTAGTTGGTCCGCCATTGGTACTTAGGAAAATGCTGCAGAATAAATGGAATAACAACAACAATTTAAAGAACTTTGAACACTTACAAAGGTCTAATCAAAAAAAAAAAAATTGTATAGGTACACGAAACCAATACAAATTTTTCATTCCACTTTTAAACAATTCAAACCTATTTTATGGACCCGGGGTTATTTTATTTTGCATAAACAATATTTGAATTTTAGGCCGACAAAGCATTATATAATAAATTAAAATAAGTTTGTCATTTATAAAATAAATAAATTACGTTTACAAAAATACACGTACCGCTTACTGATGACAGATTCCTGTATGTCTAATAGGGTTCTTTTCTTTGCCACCAGATATCACTTTTTCACAATCCACATAAAACAGTCGCGATCCGCAAACCCACGAAAGAAAAATTCTTTCGAACTTAATCTTCAAAAATTAAACCGATTCGCGGGTACCTGCGACTAAAAAAAGTTTTAATGTGAATGAAATGTCAAAATCTATACAAATATTCGCTTTGTCCTTAAGTATGCAAGACGAGCTTCTGAAAGAGGATCGCATTCAGGTCAACAAAGGTCACCACTGAAATAATGTCATTGGGCCTTACTAATAATCATTTTTAACCTTCACATTAAATATTTTCTAGGTCACAATATGCACTTTTGTATGGAAAATTTCGCCATTGTGAACTCGAAAAATTTAGCTCGGACACTAAAAATGATTATTAGTACCGCGGATTGTATGCTTTCTCCAGAAGGTCGAATAATTCAACTTTCGAAGCATTCGGAGTGAAATGGTTTTTTTTTTGTTATAAGTAGGTACCAACTCCTTTCACATTTGTCCACCCCATCGACTTAATGTTTGCAACTCCTGCCAACCGTCGAGTCGATGAATTTCTGTTTTGTTTGCTTACTAAAACGAAACGTACACAATGTTGTTGGCCTCCTTGAAGAGCGATCAAATTTAAATGTCTGTCGATGCTTTTGGGGTTTATTGTTGATATTTAAAAGGAATGTCGAAAGATCGCAAAAAGATAACTCCATTTTTGTGCAAATAAGCAAAATCATTGCAGACGTGTTAAAATAAAACGAACCAGCAATTGCCTGAAACGCAATAAGGAAGTAAAATCTGGGCGTAGGCTGATCCTGAAACCTATTTCATTGATTCTGTCTCAAAAGAAGGCATTGTCGTAAATAAGATGTGATGATAGTGATGTCTGACTCATTCGACTTCTTTGTAAATTAGAAACAAAGTAGAAAGCGACATTACAGTATGTCACTCACCAATAAGACGCTGATTCAGAGCACACTATTAGAGAGCGCACGAGAATGCAAACAAAATCCGACATGGCCGCTCCTTGGAGACGTGTTTTCCAAACAGTCACGTAGAATGTATAATTTGCACCCCAAGAATGAGCGTCCAGGTATTTTCTATAAACAGGCTTTAACATTGTGAAATTTTACGGCACATATCTGCAATCGATCCACTGTTACAGTCTCCGTAGCGAAGACTAGATCTCACTGACCAGCAATTGATGGAACGAGCTCATCCCCCTGCCAAAAACTATCAAAAATTGCCATATGGTCTCAGCTCGACATCTCCATCTCAACAGAGATAGCCAAGAAAACGAACACACCCACCTAAGTGGAACAGTCAGCCTGTGCAACACCCTTGTGCAGAGTACCACCCTTCAGTGACTAGTACCTGCAACTTGTGAATTATGTACTCCGTCTCAAATTTCATTTCGCTATCTGCCATGAACAGTTTTCCGCTTTATAAATCAATCGATGAAATGACACCACACAATTGCGCTTGGCCTATTGAATTACAACACATACAAGAACAAAAACAAATCCCTCCTTCCTGGGAAGCACAAGTCAATTATACAATATTCTCATTCAACTTTGTACCACAAGCGATCCTGCTACAGGAACTGGGTCATTGTATTACAAGAGTGAAGCCCCGACCATATACCATCCGCACATTTGTTAGTTTGAACACAATTAGCCGATTGTAATTGGAATCGAACAGGCGGTCCTCTTTCCCGGCGCTGCACATGTTTCTCGAATCACGACGCATTGCACCAAGAGTCCTGTGTGTAGGACAATTTTTTGTCGGGCTTGCAGAAACAATGCATTCGGTTGCCAACGACACCGGTTGGTGTTTGTGTCATTAGCGTCTGGCTTTGAAATCGGAATAGGGTAATGTGCATTCAACCGGCACAGGAATCAACCACCTAACCCCGGGCCGGTATGTTTTGTTATCGCAAGCGCCGCCGCCGCCGTATGGAGATTGGTTTACGTGGTTATAGGGGCGCTATATGGTTGTTCTGTTGCGCAGACGGCAATAACCGAAATAGTGTGCTCGATGGGACGCCAAACGACTGCTTCGAAGAAAACACGTTTCGGTCGCATTTTAGCGTTCATCACCGTCGTCATCATCATCACAGTCATAGAGAATTTGCGAGCGTTCTTTGTTAATTAAATAACTGTTTTGCGTACTGTATGTGTGGGCACTTATACAAACGCCAATGAATAGGTCAAGCTCCTCTCATCTATACTGAGAGCTACCCAATCCCCATGTGTGCTGCTCGTGTATGCGACATACACATGACAATCCGCAAAATGTGTAGTGTATGGGGTGCTGTGCAAAGGAGCAACCTTGCTTGCATATGTTTTGTTTTTGTTCGAGGCTTATGTACGTATCGACCGGCCGATAGCGGCAACTAGGCAATTTCCGAGAAGACGAACACCGCCGAGGACAGACGACAAGTAGCAGGACCGCATAAAAAAAAGGGTTAAGTAGCTGGCACAAAGGTTGAGTGGAAAATAGCTCTGCCGAGAGTGTATCCTTTCAATGCTTTGAAGGATAAGAACCTGCATATGGATTTTCATGTTCCGCCCTTCTTGCAAGTCTAGCAGAATGTATTTTTTTTTTTTTTTGTGTGATTAATGAGTCGGAAAACGATGCAAGGATAGTTTCAGCAAAAGCATATAGCATATGTGCTGTACCTCCGTCCCCAGCATTTGAGTGTTCAAAGGATTTGATTGAATGTCAGCCTTGGGTAACATTTTATTCCTAAATCACTTCATTTCGAGGGGTGACTCATGGCATACTTGTGGGATGTGTATTTAGCGCATACGCGACGCGTATCAATGCATCTACACAAATGTGTGGTTTTTGTTTGCTGTTGTGGTAGTTCCGCACTTTTGCCGCATATGTCAGGAAGTTTGCGTGTTATCTTTATATTTGGTTCGTTCTCAAGTGCGTTGGAGTGTATTCCCCGTTTGACAATCGATGCGGCCAGCGCCATAAATTGGCATTCATGTGCAATCATTATTTCTTTATAGTATTGGCTTGTTTACGAGCAGGAAACTTGTATACGTATAACGTTGACGCAAGCAACTCTGTGTTGTTGCCATAAAATCGCAAAGATAATCGAAAAAAAAAAAAAAGTTTTTAATGTGAACGATGGGACGTGGAAAACTGCCATGGTCTACATGAAAATCATTAGGGACTAACATGAGCAAGCAGATGATGATGATGATGATGATGACTTCACTTGGAAAAATTACCAATGACGGCGTTTAGCTTCGGTTCTGCAAAGGGTAGGTAGGTATCTATAGTTGGCGGGTGGGTATACATACAGGGTTGTCAGATGTGGCGATTTATCGACAAATGGGCGATTTCAAGTCTCATTTGGCGATACGAAAATCAGTTTGGCGACATACCCAAAAAACGTGCGATTTTTGGCGATTTTTCATTTTTGAACTAAAATCTTAATGTATTTCTATTTCCCACTAATTCCAAGAAAAAATAAAGTGCACGACTGGGTCGCACGAAACTTTCTCGTTTAATGCGAGTCTAACTGACTTTAAGAGTGTGCAGAAAATCGAAAATTGAGGATAGGATAGTTTTGAAAACATCCATTTTTGGTCAAAATCGTTATCGCCGTTTTCCAGTACCTAAACTGAAAAAAACTAAATTTAAAATTTTTTTTTTTTTTCAAAAATCCATTGTACGATAATGTAGAGAAAAACTGAGATTGCTATTAAGTTATAAATGACCACATTACCTTAGAAATTAATTTTTGTTACAATCGTACATATAGAGCCTTTTCGTGATATGTCGAAATTTCAAAAGTACCGCAGTCATGGTAAACTCACTTACTTAAGCTCAAATATCAATTTTGGTTGAAATCGTTAGAGCCTTTTTCGATCAAATCAAACTTGTACGAAAATGTTGTATGGGAAGTACCATATTTGAGGTTACCTTGAACAAAAAAACACCTCCCGTGCTGTAAGCCCAAAACCTTCAAATCCGAGGTTTGAACATAATCCGGAAGGACGGACAGACGAACAGACCGGACAGAATTTTGCGGCCCACTTTTTTGAGTTCCTCTATCATCGTAATATCAGAATTGATTAAAATCTCGAGTTCGAAATTTTGTACGAAACCAATATCTTTCTCTTACTACGTAATGGAGAAAGTTAAAAACCTAAAGGTATCGGCTTCAGAAAAAATTATCGATTTCCGATTTTCTAATGAATTTTTGAATTATTAGAAGTAAATAATGCCATGTGTCAAACTAAAAGATTCTGTCACAATAAATTTCCAAACTTGGCCATTTGATTGTGTAAAAAATAAAATCAAACAATAAAATGAGTACAAAAGCAAAAAAAAAAAACAGCGGATTTTTAACAAACGAGAGTGGGAACAATTTCAAGATAGAAAAATTGTTGTTTTCGTTTTAATAAATTTTAATAAATGTGTTAGTTTTTGTGTTTTAGATAATTAATTGGCGATTTATGGCGACGAAGATTTATTAATTTGGCGATTTTTGGCGATTTTAAATTTAAGATTGGCGATTTCGATTTTAAAAACCTGACAACCCTGTATACATAGACGTAACAGCCTCCAACGTAGGTATACAATTTTTGCAATTTAATTGAGTCTGTTTACCCATTTGCGGCTGTTTTTAATGAATATGTAAGTTGAGAGACGTTTTGCCCTTGCAAATCGATGGCGATACCATTAACTGATGACATAAAAATCTGAAAATTCGGTCCGCACCTTGTCCGACAACTTTGCAAATTTTAAGGGATACTAAGATGGTATACTCACCGGCAGACTAGGTGAACACAAGCTTAAGCATGCAGCCACCTAATTCTGCAATTCGTGAACTATTGTCATTGCGAATAGAACATACCTACCTACATCCATCTTTCTCTATGTATATAAGGATAAGGCACAGTTTATGCCAGTAACCGGATATGACAACATGCATGCGTCTGGAAATATTATTCCTACCTATCGATTTCGTTATTGAATTATCTCTGTGGATAAAGTTAGTAGGGTAGATTTGGCTGTTACCGGCCCCCTAAGAGAATTTTGCCAGAAAGTGTATCGTAAAATATGCATTTATTAACATTTTGTAAGGCTTTTTTCAATTATGTAATTCTTGAGGTTTTTCAAATTGATGTAATTATATTAAAACGAATATAATTATTTCGAAAAATACAATATAAAGTTTTTTGGAAAAAAAACATATTTGCCAGTTACCGGCCACTTATGTCTTAAGCCCGGCCACCAATGCTCCTATACTCGGCCACCCAAATCACGACAAGATCAATGGTATTTTATTAGTATTTAGGTACAAAAATAAAATAATATTAAATAAAAAATAGCAAAACAAAACAAATGTTTATAATTAATAAAAAATAATAAATTATTTAAATATACAGTAGGAACTTTGTAATTATTAGCACTTCAACTTTTGATAATATAATTAAGGACAAACATATAAATTAAATTCATTTAAAAGGAACTTTGTTAATAAACATTAGGTCTTGAAGCATTAAAAATAACTAATAATATTTAAGTATAGGACGACCATGGTTGAAAGTGTTTTTCCGCAGGCTGTAAATGTCAGAAGAACTGTCTGAGTTTCTTTTTCATTTCCTGTTTTTATTTGATACACATTTTCATAGCCTTTTGGAGCCAATACGTTTCCAGTTTTAGGAGCCATACTTAAGCTGGTCTCATCAGCATTTAGAATTCTGGAGGGATCAAGAAGATTCAAAAACATCTTCTGCGTTTTCCTCGTTCAGATATTTCTGAAGGTCCTGGAACCACTTATAATACCCTGATTTTTTATTGCGGCCCGAGATTTAGTTAGGGATTCTGGTGTTCGTAAACTTAAGGTCAGATGGCGCTTCAAAAAATGATAATACCATTTTTCCCTGGCTTACAACCTTTAAATGGAGTTTTTCGGCCTTCATCTTTCAAAATATTTTGCACTGTGGTAAGAAGTTTTTCTGGACTTTGGAAAAACCACACTTGGCCAAAGTTATTAGCCAGCTCACTAGTTTTGCCTCTTCTTCGATTGAAAGCGCAGTACAAGGAACTATTTTTGCAAGGCTCGTCTATAGCTCTTCCGTAAAACCAGTCTTGTAGAGAGGATATTAGAATGCCAGACTTTCTAGAAGCTTCCCTAAAAGGCATTTTATTTTGGCGAATTTCGTATAGAGCGTTTGACAAATCAGTGACATTGTAGGAAATATTTTTTTTAGTTTCTCGACTCATGTCACATAATTACGTTTAAACTATTTTAATATTAAATATATAATATTATTCAGTAAAAAGTAATTTCATAAATGTTTTCTTTTTTAAAAACCTCTCAAGGGGCCGAACGTTCCCAATATTCGGCCGCTTGGTTTTTGACACTAAAAGAGCGGCCGAAACTGGAGTTTATTTTAATTTAGCGGCTATTTTTGCTTGGAGATTACTCTTGTGGTTTTGTTATTGAAATTTTGCAGATTATTCGACATCCAAAAAAAAAAAGGGTTTCCTATTTTCGGCCATGGGTGGCCGAAATCAGGCAGCACAAAAATGCAATGAACAAAACGAAAAGATTAATTACCCCAGGTGGCAGTCCAGCTTTACTGGAAAATCCACCCTCTTCGGAGGTCGGCTCTACGGATTCTGGGGAGAGCCGCTTATTGCAGTCCATTAACCCTTTTATTAAAAGTTCAAGGGTATCTCGATCGCCTCCATCAAGATCGAACAACCCCGGGAAAAGAAGTCCGCCGGGAGCGCCAGCGCGTGAAAAACGGGACTCAGTGAAAGATATAAGCTCTGAGGAAGAAATTAAAACACTCCGAATCAAGCTTAAGGAAATGGATCTACTCTTTCAAACTCTGAAGAAAGAGATAGAACTGTTAAAAGAAGAAAATAATGTTCTAAGGAACACTAATTCTCAGAAAGAACGAGAATGTACTCCACCACGCTTGCCTAGTCAGGAATACCACACTGACGAAGAAGAGCTAGCACGCGAAACGAATCGGGTCCCTAAGAAAAGACCTAGTAAGAAAAGGAGAGCCGGTTCTTCGCCTGAAGTCGAGCCTCTAAGAGAACAAACGCGTAAAGTACCGCAAGAAAAACAACTCCGAGGGCAAATTCGTCCACCGCCTCCAATAAACGTCGTTGGGATAACGGAGTATAATAAGTTTCACAGCCTCCTTAAAGGAACGATAACATCGGAATTTAAGGTAACATCTTTGAGGAATAATGCGTGGAAAATTAACGTCGTTAACCACGAAGACTACCGGGTAGTGTCCCAAAAGCTAAACACCGAGAAGATCCAGTGGTATACTTTTGAAATAAAGTCAGAAAGGCCACATCGTGTTGTAGCGAGGGGACTCCACCCCTCATGCACCAAAGATGAGGTTATAAATGACCTCCGTTCCAAAGGGTTTAAAATTCTTGATGCCGTAAATATCATCAAGAAAGAGAAGCAAAAAACGGAAGAAGATAAGGACATCCTGGTAAGGCGTGGTCTTCCGCTCTTTATGCTTACCTTCGATAGGTCTGATAATATCGAAGATATCTACCGAATTAAAACCATACTTAATATTGTGGTAAAAATCGAGCCCATGCGCAGAAATTTGAAAACGATTCCACAGTGCAAACGTTGCCAAGAATTCAATCATACGCAAATGTATTGCAAAAAAGAGCCGCGATGTGTAAAATGCGCCGGAAGTCATTTCTCCCAAGACTGTGGAGCAAACAAACAATCCTCCGCTACCTGTGCTAACTGTAAGGGAAAGCACCCGGCAAATTATAGAGGCTGTGAAGTAGCTAAGGAGTTGCAAAAACGGAGAGATGCGCTACTCAAAAGCCAAAATAAAAAAACAAAGCCGCTTACCAAGGTAAAGCGTAGGACCGCCCAGGAGGTTGTAGGCAATATAAAACCTCCGGTTCAAAAGCGTAGCATTGTCAGAGAAAGAGAGACAATTGAAAGGCCCTCGACCTCTGTTGTCAAAAAAAAAGCTACTGAAAAGTTACCACCAGGAAAGCCATCGAATAGTGGCCCTCGGACAGCCAGAGTACAGACCTACGCTCAGGCCGCGGCATTCGAAGGAGCGAAAAACGTTGAAACTTCGCCGGACCCTGTTTCTCATGTTTTCTCAGTTATTATCGAGAAACTTGAAGAACAAAGCAAAATAAATAAAATTATTCTCGATCGCTTGGTTAAGCTCGAAAATAATTCACGGAAAACGCGTGCTTCAAAAATAACATGAATGAAAAACCAATGTTAAAAATATGCACTTGGAATGCAAACGGGCTTTTACAAAAACTCGGCGAATTGGAAATATTCATACGCGAGAAAGATATTGACATTTGCTTGATTTCTGAAACTCACGTGAAAAAGGGATCGAATTTAAAAATAAAAGGATATAATGATTTCCACGCTTGTCACCCATCGGGGAACGCCAGAGGTGGATCATCATTGCTTATTAAAGACTGCATTGAACAATACGAAGACCTGAAGATAGAGCTTGAAACTATGCAACTGTGCACGATTCGAGTTAAAAATAGTCAGCGTACTCTTAGAATTTCATCTATCTACTGTCCACCGCGTTCCGCGCTTGAAAAAAGTGATTTCACTAACCTGCTTAAATCGCTCAAACCAAACTTCATTATTGGCGGCGATTTTAATGCGAAGCACACGTTCTGGGGCTCCAGATACATCTCGCGAAAAGGTAGAATGCTCTATGGGGCAGGTATGGAATACAGTTGCGATTTCCTCTCGACGGGCAAACCGACCTACTGGCCAACTGATACTTTAAAACTACCTGATCTGATAGATTTCTTCGTCGTGAAAGGAATACCTACCAACCACATTAAAGTTGAAGAGAGCTTTGATCTATCATCTGACCACTCACCGGTTATTCTAACATTGAGTGTAAAATTAGCCAATAACCTAGAGCCAGCGAGATTAACTGGTAGAAACACTAACTGGGAAGGCTTTAGGAACGAAATAGAAGAGAATGTTGAACTGAGTGTTCCACTTACGACACCCTATGAACTTGAAGTTGAAGTTGATCGCTTCGTCGAGATCGTACAGCTCGCCTCCTGGAATAATACGCCTAATCCAAGGAAAACGCCGGCCAAATACGGGCTACGATATCCTCCCGAAATAAAAGAATTGGTCAACGAAAAAAGGAAGGCGCGTAAGAAATGGCAACAGAGTCGCGCTCCGCAACATAAAGCACATTTGAATTATTTGTGCAATTTGTTGAAGACAGCCATTAAGGATTTTAAAAATCGTGCGATAGGTTCTTACCTTGAAAGTTTAACAGCGAAAAAAGATTCCAATTATTCACTTTGGAAAGCTGTAAAAGGCACCAAAAGGCCCAAAATCCCCGCGCCGCCAATTAGAATAAATCAAAATGAATGGGCAAGGGAAGATAAGCAAAAAGCGGACGTTTTTGCCGCTCATCTAGAAGAAACCTTTAAACCGTACGATGGCCAAGCGATCTACGACAATACTAATAGGACGGAATTACAACCTGACGATTCAACACTCTCAAGAGCAACGCCAAGGGAACTAAAACGTGAAATCGAATCCCTAAAACCTAAGAAAGCTCCTGGTTATGATTTGATCACCGGAGAAGTTCTCAAAGCTCTTCCAAGGAAAGCATTAATTAAGCTCCTTCATATCATAAATGCTGCGCTCAGACTAAAACACGTGCCGAGTCAATGGAAAGTCGCGGAGGTCATAATGGTTTTAAAACCAGGAAAACCGCCAAATGAAGTAAAATCGTATAGACCGATTTCCCTTCTTCCGGTCATTTCCAAAGTCTTCGAAAGAATATTGCTTAGGCGCCTACAGCCGGTTATTGAAGACAATAATCTTATCCCTGACCACCAGTTTGGGTTCAGAACCAAGCATTCGACGATTGACCAAGTACATAGAACTACTGACGTAATCGAGAAAGCATTTGAAGAAAAAAAGATTTGCTCAAGTGTATTCCTTGACGTCTCACAAGCCTTTGATAAGGTGTGGCACGACGGCTTGAAATTTAAATTACGACAAGTTCTCCCCGCAAGCCTATATGATATTCTAGAATCATATCTCGGGAATAGACTCTTCCGGGTTAGAAATGGAAATGAATACTCGGAGCTAAAAGAAATTTCGGCCGGGGTACCGCAAGGAAGCGTCCTTGGTCCGCTTCTCTATGTGTTATATACTCGCGATATACCAAGGGAAGATGGCACTACCCTTGCTACGTTCGCCGACGACACAGCTATCCTAGCTGTAGGTAATACAATCGAAGAAGCGACTACAAAACTGCAAGCCGCAGTGAATAAGGTAAATGAATGGACAAGGAACTGGCGGATCGCCCTCAACGAAACTAAATCTGTTCACGTGAATTTCACTTATAAGAAAACTAATGACTTGCCAATTTTTCTAAACTTGGCCCGAATACCCTTTGCAAACGAGGCCAAATACCTGGGAATGACACTCGACGCAAAGCTGAAATGGAGTTCGCACGTGAAAATGAAACGTAAAGAACTCGATATCAAATATAGAGAAATGTACTGGTTACTCGGAAAACATTCCCAGCTCAGTACTGAGAACAAATTGCTTTTATACAAGCAAGTGCTAAAGCCGGTGTGGACCTACGGTATACAACTTTGGGGTTGTACCAAGAAAACAAATGTCAATATTCTACAAACTTTTCAAAATAAAGTCCTTAGAGAAATTGTACAAGCACCATGGTATATTAGAAACGACGATATCCATAGGGATCTCGGAATTCCAACAATCCAAGCTGAATCTAGAAGCTTCGCGAGAAAGCATAGAAACCGACTAATCGGACATATCAACAATACAGTCCGACAAATCTTGGACGAGAGCAATTTATTGCGCCGACTACAAAGAACGAAACCGTTCGACTTGGCAAGATAAGATTAACCGCGTCTAATTTGCGGAACACGCAGGATCTTTCATTGGAAAGTAACCTGTCAAAAGTTTTTATTTAATGATAGAAAAATTGCTTGATAAGTTATATCTTAGTTGCAGTATCTAACAATCTTTAGAAGGGTGGTGTTTTTAGTCAGTAAAAATCTGACACTACTATGAGAACGCGCTTGCTATTCTCATAGTGTCTTTGGAAGATTTTCACCTACCCTCGGATAAAAAAAAAAAAAAAAAAAAAAAAAAAAAAAAAAAAAAAAAAAAAACCTATTTTTTGTGTATCCTATCTCCGGGCCCTTCAAATCCATAGTAATAGCAATATTTTTTCACCTTAATAAACAACAAATTTTATTGAAGTATAGTGTGCATTACTATTAGAAACGCTTAAAAAGCCCTCACCTCAATTTAACGATTTATGTGCAAACTACATAAATCGTTAAACCCCAAACACTTTCCACTACGGTTTACAACACTTAAAACTGGTCAGAACTTTAACCTGTCGAGGTCGCGCAACAAACGAACGTGTGTGTGGGTAATACCCGGTGTAATGTTAATAAATATTTTGACATTTGATAAGAAAGAGATGACCGATATATTCGAGACATTAGACATACGACAAAGAGGTAGGGCTATAGTTTTAGTATTGCCGATGGTTTTCCTTCAGAGTGGCCGGAAACTGGAGACGGACGGCATTAGGCGACCTTACCCTATCAGTGCTCTAGCGAATGACAACCTCACTTGAGTAGAATAAATTTATATAGCTGTCAACATTATATTTATACAGCTGCAGCAACAGTAGGTGTTCCGGTCAAAGTCAATAGATTTGTGCAAATTCTAACCTTTGAATTGATTTACCAGAAAATTCAAGGTTAGAATTGCGAATATGCCAACGATGAAGCACATCAACAAATGACATTGATTAACAACGCTGAAGGTGTGCATAAAAATTATTTATCTACCTCCGCACAAAAGTCAAACGACACAAATCAATAGAATAAAATTATTGTGTTATCTTCTTTTACAGATATATGTAGTACGTATACATTTGTATATCAATATCACTTTGATTGCGCAGATGGAAAAGTTTATCTCGCGCATGTTTATTTGATTCTAAATTTGTGTAGGTATAGGTACAATGTTACAGGAGTCGACTTAAAGAAATAGCCAAGTGTCGAACTTAGGTCGATGTTAACTAAAAACGAAAGCCGATAAATACCTACGTAGATAACTAATACTGAAAAATTTGACATTGGAATTTCGAACAATGCAGGTAGGTACGTCTTTCAGGTAAGCTCAGGTTTCAACCATTTTTGAGTCGATTTTCAAAAACGTTTAAATTCATATTCATAGCGTACGCTTTTGTGAACAGTCTCAAGCTCCCAGGTCCCCGTCCTATCGGTTTGGTCATTAGTTCCATATCCAAGCTCTTCCACTTTTAAAGATGACACATTTCCTGTCCTGTCATTATTTGTTTGTGGTGATGCAGTCTAAACAATTTTATCTTCACAACCCAGTAATATATTTTTGTTTACGTATTTAAAAAGCAAATAAAGCTAAGCTCCATAGTTCGTATAATTGCCATTTAGCAGCTTGGATATTTTCGCTTTCATTTGGCCAGTGATTCATCCATCGATTAACACACGTTTTTCCATGTGCTGTGTCACTCTCAGTCTCAACACAAACATTTTGTGCGAAACTTTCGCTTCGCATCCGCTTGCCTAGAGCAATCCTCTATTAGCATTTCTTAATCATTCAAAAATTCGTATCACAGTTCACGCTGAGCAGTAAAGATAAAAGAAAAACTAAACAAGAACACTCTACACTCTACACTCTTTGTTATCGACAAGGAATTCCATTCCACTAAAATCAAAATAAAACCCAGCTTTGGCGTCGTCGCCTGTTCGATAAGAAAAACACTTCATCCCCATCGCGCAACGTTTTATCTTCCGCTTGTGGTGACCGTATGTTGTTTTGTTTTAATCAATTTCTTTCATTAAATTAAATTAGGAATAAAAATCAGCTACGTAATTTGAACTGGTCGAACAAGTGCAATGACAGTTAAATCGAGTCTCGAACTGAGCCGCTTTTTTTTTTTTTTTTGCGCCGACAAAAAATGCAGCAAACAACTAAAAAGGTGGGTAGGTAACCTACCTTTGTTTGTTGATAGCCCACAAACACGCCTTCGTAACAGTTCATTTAATAATAATTGTAAAATTTTGGACAAAGAAATGTGCGACCGCAAAACTATGTAGATAACAAAAAATATTTTCTAAATGTTTACAACGGGTGTGTGTAACAAAAACGGTGGTGGTATGGACATTTGCGACACCTCCCATCCCTTTCTGTCGTTCGTCTGGGCAAGCCCATGATGAATGCGACAGACAAACTTTAAACATAATTAACCGGTGCGAGGTTGACTAAATTTATAGGAAAACGTTTGGTTGGGCATGTAGATTTAATTTTTTTTTTGTTTATTACTCACTCGAACGGTTCATCTTCTTGCAGTTGGTAAAATATGGGCTAACAGAAAATGTCTGTTTTCTCCAAGTGATGATGAATAAAACTGTTGAGGGGAAAATCACTCGCGTTTTGGGATTCACAAGGGTAATTTATTCACTTTGTGGTTTAGCTGGCAAGCAAAGCACTCGGGAAGCACACTTTTTAGTTGAAATTTTGTTGCACTTTTTATCACACACTGTCACATTGGTTACACTGCGGTTATTGTATAAAACACGGATTGAAAACGTAAGAACTATATTTCTCCAGAAGAAACGCACACCCGTCTGACTCGATGGAAGAAAACGCAACTGCTGACCAGGGAAAAATTTGCAAGCGACGCTGCTGTTGTCTCTGTCGTCGGCAAGTGTTTGACAGGAGGTGATGCCAGACCATAGTAGATGCGGTAAGTTGTCAAATAATGACCGCGGGTACAACGAGAAAAATTCCGGGCACAGGTATGGCAGAGAGGAAAAACAGTTTGTAGTCAATCGCTCGCATTAATTGTTTTTTATTTTTCAAAAAATGATGAATGAAGTATAAACGCTTGTTTAAAAAATTGTAATAGAAAGTCAAGTTTATTTTCTCACAGGCATTCGACACAACATTCACTAATTCACAACAAATATAAATTAGGGAACTCGGATTCTCACGTAACTAGCTGTCAATGCGAATCTTCCCTCTTAAGCTCAGTACGCAGATGACCCGAAACGGAAAATCCCATACAAAAGTGACACAACGAAATCATGAACGAAAAATTTCGCTATCCTTTTCGTTTTGCAGTACGCAGCTCGTACGCAGATGCTGCGAAATGATAGCGGAAAAGTGGTTAATTGTAGTAGATTGCTTGGTACAATTCACCACTCTCTTTTCGCACACGTTTATTGTCCGGGACATTATTTGCTTGCGAAAATTTGACATTTGTACTCCAGTGTTGCCAGATTTTATAAGAGGTATGGAGGCAAGTTGTAAAATTTTGGCGCCAAAAATACCTAAACTCATTGGCAGAATTATTGAATTGTTTAAAGACGACGATTAATGAAAAATAGGCGGTCATAGCACAAATTCAGACAGATAGAACTGTAAAGAAATTAAATATGATTTGTTTATGTTTTTTGTGAAATTAACTAAGAAGTTGATCGGAAAAAATTGTTTATACGGAAAAATTTCTAAAATCTTTTTCTAGAAAATTTAAAGGTAATTTGCCAATATTTTTTTGATAAAGTAACTTTATAATTCATAAGCAACATTTCAAGACCAAGAATGAGTTCAGCCATCAAGTTTCAGTGGTCAAAAAAAGCATAAAAAAATGTTTACGGTTTCGTCATGCGAAAAGAATACGTTTGTTATTGAAGTACCTATGTATTTTTTTTTTATAAATACCTAACTAGCCAAAAAATCACGAAACTTTAAAGTAAATATTCTAAATTTGGACAATTACCAAATGAAAATTTTAAGGAGCCAGCGAAAAGTTCGAGTATCCAAATCGGAGATAAATTGACAGTGATGGTAACACTGCTACTTGTGAAGCAGCTGATGAAAACCTCCACAAATTATTTTCCGCTGCCTTTTCGCAGACGTTTCGTTGTCCTTTTGGAGACCACCGGAAAATTTCGTTTCGGATCATCTGCATACCACGCTTTAATAAGGACTACTCGCATGAAAGTGAATTGCGAACTAATCTGCAACTAGCTGCATTTATGAATTAAAAATGTCTAACAATCTCCCAGTTTAACATGTAATCTAAAAATAAACATGAGCTTAAATCAATTTAAAAAGTGATATTTACAATTACGCGAATTGAAAATTCTTACCGCGACCTGTCACATTTTATTCGCAGTCCAAATATACAGTCCTCAAGCCCATGAATGAAAAATTCATTCGAAATTAAAATTTAAAAATGAAACTGAATGGCGACTAAAAAAATGTCCATGTGAATGAAATGTCAGAGAATACAAATATTCACTTGTCGTCAATTCGCTCTAATAGATTCCTATTCTTCCTGTCCTAAAGATCTTATAAACCCACAAAAAAAATGTAATAATTTCCTGTTAATAATAATTATTAACAATCCTATTTAGACGTAATTAATTACAGCGGTATCAGCGAACTTTGCCCATGAAAAGAAAGATTTTTCTTTTATTTTTTCTTCATTTCCAAATGCATGCATTAGAATATAAATTTTAAGTATTGTTAAAACAATCACAAAAATGTTCTTGAGTCATTAATGTTTCGCAAGCCCGCTAATAATTTCTGCTTCGACCAATTTGCCGCTATCTTTTACCACGTTTCGTACAAATGACTGATTTCATAGAAATGACACTGAATGCGTTCATTTGTCCGTAGTAAGTACACACACCATCCTGCATACAGCTGATAGCCAAACAGTGTCAATTTTTTGACAGTCAATTTTATTTTTTATACCAATAAGCAGCCGCCCGACTCCCATTCCAAGTGACTGATAAGATAAAGGATTTTACCAGATATGAACATTCTTCCAGCCCTAATTCGAACAGGAAGAAAACAATTGCCAATACTCCTTTCTCAGAGTGCCCGCTTGTCAACCTCAATCCAATTGCAATGCGAAGAACGTAAGGCCAAAGAAGCAGCAACCAAAGGTCATCACCTATCCCGTGGTGAACCAACAATCTTCGATAAAATCATCTCGAAAGAAATACCCGCTAAAGTATTCTACGAAGACGATAAGTGTTTAGCGTTTCATGATGTTGCTCCTCAAGCACCAGTTCATTTTCTTGTGATACCAAAATACAGAATCCCTACGCTGGATAGCACCACCAAAGAAGATGCTGCTATGCTTGGACATCTGATGAGAGTAGCTGGAGAGCTGGGCAAGAATAGTGCTCCGGAAGGGTTCCGTTTAGTGGTGAATAATGGTGTGCATGGCTGTCAGAGTGTATATCATTTACATCTGCATGTTCTGGGAGGGAGACAACTCAAATGGCCACCCGGTTAAAGACGAACGTATTATAAATTTTGTTATTACAGTACCTTAGGTGGCAATAAATGGTTATTAGTTTAATCGCGTTTTTATAAGTGTGAATACTGATACCGACAGGGCGTGTTATATCGTAGAGAGCAAACTTTTATCAAGGAAGGCCCGGACTCGAAGAAATCACTTCTGAAAAAAGACCCCTGATGATTAAAAGAAGAGAAATTCACTTCCCCATTTGAAGTCCGAATGCACAAGGAAGGAAGCAACTGACGCTATTTCAAATTTGTATATGTATTCTATAAAAGCCAGCTGAGCTGGATGCTGGACTGGCAGCAGCCGTAGATTAACTTTTGACATTTCACCAATGCATTTGTTAAATTAAACCAAAAGCGGTTTGTTTATTTTTAAAGTTTGTATAAATTAAACCGTGGGAAAACTTAACTTCCCACGCCGCAATTGACATGTCACACTGTAGATATTTTGGTCACATTTCATCTAATTGAATCCCCTCTATTGATGTTAGATACCGATTCCACACACCTACGAGTGCTGATCTGTTTTTTTTTACAAAAGTCATTCACATTGGCCTCTAAATACCCACTCATGCATTTCCCGAATACCTTAGAATATAATTGCGTCCATATATGAAGAACCAGTTTCCGCAATGCAACAACCGGCGAGTTGAACTTGAAAACGTAAACGTTCTACGAATCTACAATAGACCTGCATCTAGTAGCTAAACTTGACCAAGCGTCTACCAAATTTGAATGGATCTCACCGGAACTACCAGTTTTGACACAAAACAAAAAGTCACAATCGCATATATTTGCATTTTGGTTTGTCAGGATGTATTGGTTTTAGTAGATTCAGGTTTGCTGCTTTGATTAGTGCAATTTATCATTTCGCAAATTACTCATTGTAGTTGATATGCGCAGGGGAACTTAATTAGTATTTTGTTTTAACTACATGCTGATTGATTTGTTCTGTGATGAGTAACTCATCGTGGGAGAATTAGAATAATTATACAATACACGTCGGTGATTTGAAACAGACAAACAAGTTGTTGTAATAGAGTCGAGATCCGCATAGAAATTCAGAGACGGAGTCTACACTCTACTTAGTAATTGGTGTACATTGATGTTTCAAAGGTGTGGTGACTTAAAAGAATGCATTTATGTATTTTATGAATCAGTCGTATTGCATTGACGTAAACACATGACACGTAGTGATTTCGTTACATACTCGGAGACAGAGCATCAATTTATTGTAAATATTTTGCCTTAGAAAAGTTAATGGTTCACAAATTCTTTTAGGCCGTGTGTCATAATTTGTTCTGCTCTTATACTTCGACTTCCTTGTCCAATATTGGGTAAATGTCACATTCGGAATTCACGCAACAACACAACAAAACCATAATTTTTAAATAAAATAAATTTATTTTTAAAAACACTCTACATGTAGTAATCTTAACCTAAATCTCTTAATCAAAAATTAAGTAACAATGAGTTTCGTCTTTTCACTATGATCTCTTTCTAGAATTACATTCGATTTAAGTTTTTATTTAATTTAAATACATTTTTGGTATATGGAGATGTTGGCGACACAAAACTGCCCTCTATTGGGATATTAGCAATTCGAAAAGAAAAATTTACAAAACTTTAATGCAAAATGAAATACTGCTAACTGTCGATGCAAAATTTTTGAGCACAAAGAATATAGACGCAATGAAAAACTTAACGCAGCCATACGCCTAAGAACGCAGTCAGTAGAACATTTGCCATCACAACAACAAGCTTACCAGCTGCGCTGTAGTACGGATCATGTCCCTCCAACGGGTTATAGAACGGCGTCGTCGATGACAATCCGAAACCGATAGCATTTCCGAATGGCTCGCCCTCAGGCACAAAGCCAATTGGTCCGATATTTCCAACTCCCGGACTGTTGGTGAATGTGTAGGCTAAGCCGCCAGTTTTCGCACGTAAAATACGATAGTTCACTTCGTTTGGATTCAGTCGACCCGCAACAAAACTGTGCAATCGATTCACAACGATGTAGAGGTAGCCGTTCTCATCGAAAGACATGCCATCGACCCACTGAATGAAGTCCTCATCCTTGGCAATGACATGCTGGTTGAATGGGGTGAAGGGCTGATACGAATCCCACTTAGCAACAGCGTGCTCCTTCAGAAGGCCAAAGTAGAGCATTCCACGATTGTCCATGATCATGCCGTCGGTTTGGGAGATCTTCAGCCCATAGTCGGTCACAGATTCGAATACCTGTCGGGGCGTTGATCTTCTTGAGAATTCCGGATCACGCAGGACTGACGCTGGGATGGAATATAAATGATAACTGGACAGCGGTGAGTAGTAGACATTGCGCTCGTAGTTTTCGTTGGTGAATTTCGGTGAATTGATATTTAGAGAGTCGCCACCGCTATTCGGATTGAAATACGGCCCCAGGGCGATGCCGTCAATGTGAATGGAAAATCTTAAGCTAGTTCCGTTGACGGCAAAGTCGACTGCGTTGAGGGCAGCTCTCATCGAATTTGGCTCTCGGACTTTCCACGATCGGTTGAGTTTTCTGGAGAAGACCACAATACCTGGATCTGAGCCACTGTTGTCCGTTATGTAGGCGAATCCGCCATAAGCGTCATCGACGACGATTTTGTTCAAGTAGTTTGTTCCCCTGGCGACCACTTCGCTGGGGAAATCGTATCGATGGACGACGGTGCCATTTCGTTTGAGATCGAGGATCAGCAGTTTCGGTTGGCAGGTGTTCTTTGGTCGATCTGAAACGAGAGTTTAAATAGATGGTGAGAGCAGTTTTGATTAAGTAGCTAAAAATCGAAATCTTGCAATGAAATCAGTCAGCACTATTACCTGGTCTCAGTGTATGGATCCGTCCAGAGTCGACAACCCACAACAGTCCGTCGGCATCGATCGCAATACCCTGCACGAACTGCAGCGCCTTACAATCACCCTCGCGATTCATCTCCCACGATGGGAACGGTTCGACCAGAGGATCCGTCCGTCCATTGTTATCGGGCGATATGATCCATCCAAGTGTAGCCGGAACACCTGGCATCATTCGCGGCAGTGTCACATACAAGCGCTGGGCGAATGCCTTCACGTCTGATATGAGAACATTGCGCTCGATAAATTCGCCTGTTTGACGCGCACGTCCGCGTTGATACTCATCCGCGTAGGCAAAGTCAATTGTTCGCCACTCGTAGACAACTCGAAATTGTCTCTCACTCAGTGAGATCTCTTCCTCGGACTCTGGACCGGACGGCGGCAGCGGTGGTGGAGCTCCATTAAAGTATGTCTGTTGTGCCAATGAGGTAGCTGTCAGTAGACAGATTACCAGTGCCACACACACCAATTGTGCATTCATTCTCACTGGCTAATTTCGAATTCGTTGTGTGCTCGCAAAATGCTTCTCAAGATCAGAGGTGATGATCAGCACCTGCGAATGTAATTTAAATGCAAAATTATTGTAATTGCTGCCGTGAAATGTTTGTTAAAATATAGATACGAGTATAGGTATAGTACGTCCTCCCACTCAGAACAGTGCTAATGGATGGGTCATGATTTTTGCACGAGGAGCGCGATTTTTGTTTTCGATTTTCAGACATCATCTAATTGCCCTGAGATGCGATTTGGTTGAGTTATATCGTGCGCCATAAAGGAGACGTGATTATGGTGGCGAGGTTGGTAGTGAAAAATCAGTCGGTCGAGTTAAAAATTAGCACGAGAATAATTAAACAGCGATGTCGACTTGGTTTTACTTTCATTTATGTAATTATTGAAGCTAATTAAGTTTAAATGGGAAAACAATTAAGACGGGCTAATGTTCTTCGTGTTCACCAGGGCGTATGAGTACCTTTTTTTTTCTGAACTTATTGATACGCATGCCTTGCTTAGGTATTCAGTGACTGATCTTGATTTGAAGTTTAATTTTTTAGGGGTGACTCATCTTAAAAAAAATTTGAGGAAGTTGTAATTCTTGGGGCTGAGTAAGGTCTCCGAGAATTTATTTAAATAAGGACTATTCCCAAAAGCCGGCGTCTTTTCTTTAGTCGGGTTGCCATCTTTCAGGAGCGCACTCCCCTCCTCTTCTCTGATGTAGACTTCCCTGCCTTGGTTCTCATAGTTATTTCTTTCTATTTTTCGGTTGTAATGTGCTGAGAAATCAAACATGGATGCCATTTCGGAACATCCTCAGTACTTTCTTAGATCTATAAGCCAGCAGGGTGGCATCAGAAATGATGTCTACACTGTGGCGAGATTGGACTAAAAATATTCCACTGAAGCTCAATTTCCCAACCTCTTTTCAAAAAACCTCGTGATTGTACCTGCAGTTGGGTAAACGGATAAATACGACCTAAACACAATTTATCCCCACATTAAGGTGGTATTTGATTGGGCTTCTTCAGATTCGCTGTCAGAGATCAGATGTCGTCACATATCGAACATAAAAACATCACTCGCTCTTTATTTAATTTTTTGGTATTCCTGCGATTGGAATGTGTGCAGCCTTCGACATTTTTCTAAGCGTTTTTCATTGGTTAAATTTTATATTAGGCCAGTTTTTTGATTTTCGACCTCACCAAACTAAAGTAAAGTAGGTTCTTTAGCACTCAATTACAACAAATACGCTATACTTGGCACTTCGAGACTCGCAGTAGTTTTTGTAATTGCGTGCTGAAAATCCTCCTTTGCTTTACTGAGATCGAAGCAAAAGAACACGGCTATTGAAACATTCGAAAAGTTTCACGAAAACATAAATAAACTCCACTTTAGCAACTTTGAGAAAAAATCCAGATTCGTAAAAGTGACCCGAAGTTGCAAAAGTGTTTTCTTCGTGTCAATCGAACTTAAAAAGGGATGTACAGCAGGCTAACTATGACCGTGTTTTTTTGAGCTTCGATCTCAGCAAAGCAAAGTAAAGTAGGATTTTCAGCACGCAAATACAACAACTATTGCGAGCCTCGAAGTGTCAAGTATAGCGTAGTTGTTGTAATTAAAGTGATGAAAATCCTACTTTACTTTGCTTTGCTGAGATCGAAGCTCAAAAAAACACGGCTAATAGTGCTCGGAGAGTGCTCAATCGAATACCACATAAGCGAAAAGCGACATTTCTCAACTGTAAAATCTACACCAAAATAAAGTAAGCTCATTTTAGGTCGGGTTTCCACAAGAAAATATACATTCGGACACATGAGTCAAATTTAGTCAAACTTCGTTCCCTTACACAAATCATGGGTAGAAGAGAGCCACAAAGAGAGAATTAAACATTTGGAAAAAAGAACAAATAAATCAGCCTTTTTAAAATTTAGATTCATATATTTTATAAATGACCTCGCCCATTGTGATAAAACAAGAACCTTACTTAATTAATTCATGTCTCAGAAATATATACAAATTGGATAAGTGGTTTCAACGTGATGCGTTAAAAAATTCGCAAACAAATAAGCAGACAAACGATTTTATTACCTACATTAAGACATATAATTCCCGTTAAGGAGACATTTTCTCTATCTATTACAAAATTACAAATAAAAATGAGAAAGAATCAGATCCCAATAACAAGCTGTCAATGTAATTTGAATAAAAGTAAACAAAAAATAAGAAATATGGCGACGGGGTTCGACGATAAAATTTGTAATAAAATGATTTAGATAAATATTCGTTCCTCCAACTGGGGATAATATTAATATGTGCTAGACACTTAACGATAAATTTATGCGTCCATTGTTTTAACCTGGTTTTAACTTCATCTAGTACACTATTGACGATTTAAGGTTGTAAAGAAATAAAGAAGAAAATATGAAAATAAACCCTTTCTCAATAAATCCTCCTCTGATTCTAATTCCTGGGGGCGCACGAGGAGTGAAGAAGAGGAAAGAAGGGGAGCAAGAAGAAAAAGAAGAAATGGAAAGAAGGAGTTGATTGGCGAGAACACTTATGTCGTTTTCCGTTGGGATTTACAGATTTTGCTCTCAGATTTAAGATTTTTCGTGCCCAATGGAACATAAAACGAGATTTTTCTTCCTTCGCATTTTTGGTAGTGCGTGTTTTAAATGTCAGCTGTTCTCAAATTGTAATTAATGCCTTAAAAAATCCACTGATTTTATGTTGTTGTCCATTGCGGCAGTCAAATGTAAATTTTTCCCTTTTTTCACAGACTTGTCTGTCACACTTTAAAGTTTGACAAATGACGAATATTTTGGTGTTGGTGTAAGTAGGTGTGACGTGATCTGGCAAAACAAAGTTGGGCAGAATTGCACCAAACAATTTTTCCCTAAATATTCCCCCAGTAAATCACAGTTTCTAACTAATCTGGACAAAAACAACCTGAGAATCCTAACAGGAATAATAAGTGGCCACGGTCTAGTGAAAAAACACCTTCATCGAATTGGTATCTCACCGGATCCAATCTGCAGACTCTGTCTTGAGAGTGACGAATCCTCTCTCCACATACTCACTGACTGCCCGGCTCTTCATCGTCTTAGGAAAGACATCCTAGGGGATGAATTTGTGAATCCAGCATCCCTTGCTGACATTCACCCAGAGAAGATACTTGTCTTCCTGACTGCCTCTGGAGTAAAAAGATGGCTCTAGGAACTATAAGGGAAGGCACAATAGGCTCCTCTAAGTAGCCGCAGTGCCAGAGCCCCTCGTAGGCTCTCCCGCCTTCTTAATCTAATCTAATCTAATCTAAGTAGGTGTGAATCTCGTTCAGATATCGAGATTCCCAAAATTATTCTGACTCTGAAAAAATGTTTTGTTGCGGCCATTGGTACCTACATGAAATCTGACAGCCAGCTGATTTAGGGAGCAGAAAAATTGCTCTGAAAACTTTCCGTCCCAATGGAAAGGAAAACGATATTAAATTTGTTTGAGTGCTAAATTGGATAAGTTTAATATTACAAATAAAGAACAATAATTAGTACTTCAAATTAAAGTGTTTCAATAAATTTAAAATATAATGCACTCTCAAGTATGTTAAGCAAAAGAAACACCTCTAACTTGTTTTTAGCAAAAGATCACATTAAAAAAATAACTTGAATAAAATGTTAAGACAGCCAAATCACAAAGCAAAGTAACATATTTTTATTTCTGCTTGTATGTATGTACATATGTCTGGGCGGTGAACAAATCCCGTGTGCCCAAGAAATATGTTATTGCGAAGAAATATTCATACCTCCAGGTAAACTATTAGATACCTGGGATTTTGTCTCATCCTCAAAACGTTTTCACTGCAACCTTCGACCCCATTTACCATTTCATAAATTCGATTTTATATTCCACCCCAGACTCAAATACCCAATCGATTATTCACAGCAATCTCCTGGCTATAAATTGACCGGTTGTCGGTCTTTCACTAATGTTTGCAAGCAGGTAATAAAGGCATCGCTTCTTTTTGTGTCAATTTTCGAACACACTGCTTGTTGATGACTTTTAACAAATTTAATCGGTGAATCCAAGGTCATTGACGCATACAACAACCACGATCGATATGAATATTGAAAACGTCCCATACTCATTGTTTATTTTTGTTTAATTTATATCACCGTGTGTATGGCTGTCAATTGATTTCAATAAATGTCTCTTGGTTTCGCTTTCGAAGTAGCAGTCGGCAAATATTTTGTGTTAGTAACAACTTAACAGTTCTCTCTAATTTCGTGGTCCGTACTGCGAAATCATTCTGTTTATGAATGTTTTTATTTCACCAATCAATCTGTTCAAACTTGCATTGGAACGGAGAGAATCCAGAAAAATCCGCTCTGGATTTAATAACTTGTTTATTAAATTGTACCCTGCTTGTGGAATTATCACATATACTCGTATGCTGCTGACTAACACGGTGTCCTCCTTATTTTACAAGTGTTATAATTTCATTCACAAATACGACGTTAGATATGAATTCGTGACTTGAAAATCAAAAGAGTTGGTGCCACGAACTTTTCTGAAAGTGTAAAACCTGCAATGGATCCCAGTCGAGGGAGAAAAACTCCACTAACATTAAATTTTAAACGAACTTGACCTTCAAAAATGTTAAGTAATATTTTTTTAACTGCCACTACCCATGAGTGGTACTTAAACATTAATGCACGCTGGGAGTGTGTGGAAGCTATCCCACTTAGAACACCAAAGAGATGTAATTTTCCGTACGAGTAACTTGGCTTATTGTAGGTGCATACGGAAGGGGAAGACTGTGTTTTTTCTTTAAGGTAAACACTTCAATCTTCAACATGTTTAGCGCTCCCACACACTATAAGACTTCTAGTTTTATAATCGCTATCCGGATGGTGGATTTCAGTGCGTCATCACTTGTAGAAGAATGTATCTTCTTCATGCCGAGACTTATTCAGTTTCAATGACAGCTAAGTTTTCGACTTTTACCCATCACAATACTCTAATTGTTGTCACCCGAAGAATAGGTTGTTGTGCTTTAAATTCGAATGTAAGCAATTTGATTTGTACCGAAGAGTCACTCTGGGCGAATTAGCACATTTTTCTGGTAGCCGGTGCTAATGGGCAGAGCAAATTCGCAATTTGGAAATATTTCTCTTTCTTGTCCTCAAAAAAATAAATGAAAATTCACGTGAATGGCAATTATTTTTTATGTTGTTGCTTTGCTGAGTGATGCTTCAAACAGAAACTTTTGTCAAATACACCGCAACCGATACCTACTCGAATTTGGCTCAAGTGTTGCTAAACTTGATGTGTTTATTGTTTGGCTATTTTGGCGAAATTTGTTTATTTATTTTTTTCGAGGCGAGATAAAGATTGTTACAGTTTCATAACACAAATGCAATGAAGCATACATTTTGGAATGTTTACTGTTTGTGTGTGACTTTGAAAATCAATACAACCATTGGCCTAAATGTGGGGAAAAGTCAAGCATGGCGGTGTCTTTTGTTGGCGGAAATTAAGATCGCCGGCGTGACAAGGCGGATTTGTTCATATTCATGTACGTAGACAACGTGTGTGTGATTACGTGGATTTATTGAATGGGGCGTGCTTAGATCTGACTAACGTCTTACAGACAAAGACGTTAGGCTTTAATTTTGCACAATGATCATAAGTTTCAGCTTTGTATATACAAAGGTTTCAGTCAAGTTATATTTTACTATTCAAAGAAACATCGGTGCCGATTTAGCTGGGGATTTTCTGAAATTAATCATTTTTAGTTACGAAAAATGGATTTTTACCAAAATTGATTTTGCATCTGTTTACTTAAAATTTATGAATAAGTTGTCAGCCACAATGCGTCACCATAAGTAGTGATGATCTATTATGTTTTATTTTTTAGTTAATCGTGGTTAGGCAATCATCGTTTTCATCTGCAGAAAATAACTTTCCTTTGACAGGGAAACAATTTTCTATAGATGCATTAACTCACAGACGAAAAAAGTACATTTTCAAATAATGTTAAGACGTTTAAATGGCTGCATACGTGTTTTTCTAATTAGAGTCGAAATAAAACCCAGTTTATGGTTATGAGTTATGACTTTGTACTAAACGTAAAGCCACAGAAAGAACAATTTATATTCCTTAATAGGGACTGACAACCTCTTTCTAAATTATAATGAAAAATTTTCCAAGTATTAATATTCTCATATCGTTGAAACTGGAACAATTTGAAAAGCGTAAATTGTATACAAGTCCTGTCAAAGGGAAAGATTTCCTCGAGATTTCGTTCTAATACGTTATCATTTTTATCATTTTCAAATCGCTTTCTTTAAAAGAAAATTATATCGTTCAGCCATTTTAACTTTTCCTACTTAAATATGCAACGATGCAAAAAAAGAAGTAAATAAATAGCTGGCGCAACAGGTGCGTAAGTTCCCTAGCCCTAGGCCTCCCAACCATTCGTTTGTGTGAGCTTTTTTTACCTTTTGGGGCGAATGGAAGGGATCTACAACTTTGTGCCGCTAAGCTCTTTCATGACAGTAACACTTTCGGATGCTTGTCAAACGTTGGCGAAAGATGGTGCAGTGGAAAAAAACAGAAGATGTAATTTGTTTGCTTTCGGGGGATAGAACCTGAGACCTGTCGCTCAGTATACCAGCATAATATCGACTGAGCCACTGCGCCAGCTCATAAATATACTTGCGTGGATTATGACATCTGTCGTAGTATCAATATTTGCGAGTAGTATGGAGTAGTGACAGGTCGCTAGAGACTTGCGCATGATACTACGTTTTATTTCGTTTATTAGTCGTGTTTTTTTGAGCTTCGATCTCAGCCAAGCAAAGTAAAGTAGGCTTTTCAGCACGCAAATTACAACACCTACGATTGACTTGACACTTCGAGACTCGCGATAGTTGTTGTGATTGCGTGCTGAAAATCCTACTTTACTTTGCTTTGCTGAGATCGAAGCCCAAAAAAAACACGGCTAATATCGCGTCGTTGTTTCGCAATACTAGCGAGTAGCTAGTGGAGTAGTGACAGGTTGCTAGAGACTTTTGCACATGTTACTACGTTCTTTTTTTTTCGTTTATATGTAAGTTTCAAGGCTCATTCTATAACAATTTTTAAATTAGATAGGGTGTGCTTCGAGTTCCATATATATTTCCACCACATTTTTTTTAAATTAGTAGGCACATGCAGGGTGCACCCAATATTTTCTTTTATTTTGTTTCTTTTTTCTTAAATTCCACCACATTAGTAAAATTGTATCATCGGATGTCGGATGAAATGACAGATAGAAATTGCTAGCCCGTTTTTTTGAGCTTCAATCTCAGCAAAACAAAGTAAAGTATGATTTTTAGCACGCAATTACAACAACTTCTGCGAGTCTCGAAGTGTCAACGTAGTTGTTGTATTTGTGTGCTGAAAAGCCTACTTTACTTTGCTTTGCTGAAATCGATGCTAAAAAAAACAGGGCTAATGTGAGAATAGGTTAAAGTAAAAGTTGCGTATTGCGTATTGCTTATAGCTTAGTGTGAGAACCGCCTTCATGCTTCATTTACAACATCACAAATGCCTAATACAGACTATTAAAGGGATGCCCAATACTAAATAACCGTCTGACTGAAAGGAACAGCATTACCTAACACGCTACAATACGTGACAGCTATTCTAATCGGACTTGTTTACGTGTTAGTTCTGCATGCTGATATTTTTATAGAAATGCCTTAGGGAATTTCGCTTTCCTACAAAACTAATTGGCTTCCAGCTACCTAATTGATTGATGAATTGTTGGTTAAATTTGCTGAAACTAATTACCACTCCCATTTGATATACGTCTTAAATCAGTAATAGAAAGGTATTCAAGTGATTCCAGAAATTCTGGTCATCGGAACATGTGTTTATTTCCATCTATAATTATGGGTAGATCATCCATAATACTTTAGGCATCTGATTGGTGATCTAGTTCTGACACATTTAGTACCATTGACTGCGGACAAGTGGATCTCTCTGTCCATCTCGGGCAAAAATGAGCGTGGCAGTTTCATGTTTTGCTGAGCAATTCGTTCCCAAATCCACATACAAACAGAGTAACTTCATAATTTAGCATTTACGTTTGCCAATAATTGAAGAACTGACGGAGGAACTAAGAAATAAGATTAAATTATTATCTAGGGCCTAGTCGTTGGCCTAGTTAGTACATATAAGAAGGATAACTTTGAAAACAGAAAATTACAAGTCTTTTAGCGAAAAGGTGGAGTCTTTCAAAAATTCATTTAGTCTGCTCACACTTCAACCTAACCTAACCTGATCACTTGGACAATACTTCACTCATTATTACCCAATGCCGATGGCGATGCGCAATGAACAACTTAAGGCTTCCCGGTGCATGACACATAAAACGAACCATTTCTCTACTGCATTGGTTTGATTCTTTCGCCTTCAGGCGAAGCCTTTTCCCAGATTGAATTGGAAATGAATTCGCCACCCTAAATGCACTATGCATTGAGTTGTCGGTTTCCACTGCTTGCGCCTGGTCTTGTATTTTTCTTTTTATCCTTGCTTGGAGTACAATATAGCCTCCAAGCATAGTTAGAGAGAGAATCTGAGACTCCACTCCAGCGGTAATGGGAAGGGAAAGTAGGGTGCCACATTTGGAAGCGAACCCCACATCAATATGATCCAGCAACCCCTAGATAGAGCTAGCTGCAGAGGCTCATTGTTTGAGGATCAGTTCGGCCGCGGAAATAAGCAAAACCAACTGAGTTAATGTTGTAGTCCTTGTCACGGGACTAGAAACTAAGCAACTATTTAAAGAAACCACCTAAATCTTAAGCTTAACTAAAATTTTAGTTGCATTGATTTTATTGACTTTGAGTAGGAGACTGGGATGTCACCAATTAGTACGTCTTTCCTTTGGGCAATACACCGAAATTCATTCACACTTTGTCTACAGTCATAGCCCACAACTGGTTATAACAATAAATCAACACGGTTAATGAAGTAGCTTAATGGCAAGTTTAATTACATATTCTAATAGTTTGTATAAGGCAAATCAACTATGGATTGCAATGATGAGCCGAAAATGTGTTGCTAATTTCTTTATTATTTATTTTTCGAATATTCATCAATCCTTTTCGGAATTTATTGCTTCATTCATTGCGCATCAATTGAGCAGTGAATTTGAAATTATGATTTATGGCGAAAGTGACAGCTACTGGAATTTTGTGTATGGCGTATACGTAACCTTTTTTTTTTTGTAAATAATTTACTTTTCAATCCATTAGAAAACAAAATTAAACAATCACAGAACATTAGTGTATATAATATCAACATTCAAGGAAGGAAAGGCATTTTATTTCTTCCATCTGACTTTGTCCTCGAAGTCTGTATAAAAAAACGAGAAACCCATCAACATAGAATCACAAATTCCATAAAGAATGTGATTTTTGTTCATTAAATTATAAATAGAACTTAAATCAGTAATAGAATACATCACAGTAGAATTAGCATAACACGTTATCGTTATCGTTAACATAAATTTAAAGTTCACTTCTAGCACGGATTGGATCTTGATTTACGAATAAAAAACGCTTAAATCGCCTTAGCCACTTACATTATTTTTTGTAACACAACTTTTTCAAATATCCAATATAATTGTTGGTTTCCTTTGCAGTTTCACTTATCCCCTCTCAAGGATGCAATTAAGTATCAACACACACGTTACTACGCACTTGAGCGGTTTTTTTTAACTTGTTCTGAGACCCGGTCGCGATGTTACTCCGTCAAGATGTTATTATAATGTAACCGACAACTCAGGCAATCGCATATATTTATTTCCTCTCGCGTTCGTGTAGTCAAATTAGCAAGAAATTCACATCGAGAGAACAGCCAACAGAGAGGGAGCGTGAGTTTATTGTTTACATATTTTTTTTTTTAGTAAATTTTATTTCTATTATACACACTACACAGTAGATTTGTTAACTGAATGACCGGCAAGGTATTGTGGGCTTGTTTTGTTTACCAATTAGTCAGTTCATGTGACTATTCGGATTTGTATGATGGCTTGTAATTGTTCAACGAATACGCTTTGTTTGATGGTATAATCAGGGCAACAGGTGAATTATGGATGGTGTTGGATTTTTGTTTATTACCCGATCGGTTTGTGATTAGACAGGCGACTGAATTTGTGTTCCCAATGAAAGTATTTAAATTTAGAATGGTGTTCGATTAGAACTCACGAACGTTTGAAAAACATCCAAAAGTACAACTGTGAACTGCCATGGAAAGACCTTCTCAATATATAAAATTGTAGATCCCACCCCCCTTCGTCACACAAAACGAATTTTTGTTAGAAGCTGGGCCTAGGGTCCGTATGAACCTGTTGCGCCAACAATTTATTTTATACCCAGGCTCACCAAGAACTGCAGCGCCACCTGAACAAGTTTGCTCGATTTGAATCAATAGCCCTGTTTTTTTGGGCACGCAACTACAACAACGATTGCGAGTCTCGAAGTGTCAAGTAGAACGTAGTTGTTGTATTTACATGTTGAAAACCCCACTTTACTTTGCTCAAAAAAACACGGCTAAAATACAATTTTCCATATAAATCCTCATGTGTAGGTAACGAAGAAACGAAACGAATAAAATGGTTTTTGACAGATTAAAGCCAGGCATGCGTATAACACTACAGAAAATGAAGCAATTCATTTTGCAAACAATTTATGATGGGTCCTTACCTATTTGGTACTCAATTTTTCTAAAATAACGTGTGCTGTTTAATACTGTAACAAGGCAACCGAATAATTTGTTACTAAAAAGTTTTGCTATAAAATCTACTTTAGCTATAATATGTTGCAAACTTAGAAAGATAGCTCTTGCCTTAAAAAAAAACATCAAACGGGATGACAATGTGCTTACGTGGTGGCCTTACTACTCAAATTCTAGTTCAATTATTTGTTAAAAAAAATTAGCGATAATTAATTGTAACTCTTTGATTTCTGATACACAAGGTCGCTTAATACCTCAAAGTAAAAGTTGTCTTCTGTGATATTCTGCCCGATTTACCAAATATGTCTTCTTTCCCCTTTTAATGACACGTCAACTTAGTTTTTCCTTTGTTCTCGACTAAACCAATTTTTTGCGTTTCTGTCACAACATTTGGAAACACAAAAGTGTCAGCTAATTGATTTCCGCCAGTGATGCCAATGAATCAATGGGATCCACTAATGTTATTAATAAATTTTCCAAATATAGCTTTGAAGAGGAAAGATAAGAAACCATTTTCGACATCGGAAGTCACGACGAAATTTTTTCCGATATTAATAGAGCAAAGAGTGTTATTCACTGTCATTGTACATAGCTTGATGAGTTTGGCAATGATGCCGAATCTATACATAAAACCATACAACTCGTCTCTAAATTATGCAGTCAAATCGTAAAAAAAGGTAAATACGGGATGTCATTTGACGTATGATTAGACATGACAAAAAAGTTTATTATTTGACGGAGCAGATAGGCCAAACTTTGAGTCTATTCCTGTAGTTTTTTTAAGAAAAAACTGTAAAGAAGAAGGTCTATCTACTTAAACACGTTTTAACAAAAATTATGTTTCATTTTAATTTTGAAAATTCCAATAATACTCTGACCACCTGAAAGGAAAACGCCTGTCACTGCAAAGCAGATAACGTCAGCATGGCAGCTGATAATAATTTGAATTCACATATCTAACTCAAACACTCTTACCGCTTTATGTTTTACATAACCTAAATAGTTGTTATTGATAGTTGCAAGGATATATAAATCAATTGAAAAATAATCGATATTTGCAGTAAAGGACGCCATTTTGGCAGAACAATTTCATATGAATACAGACGCTCACAGATTTGAGTGGATCGTTTCGTTCTATTGAAGTTGCACAATATGATTTTGAAGTTAAGTTGCAGCTCTTTTGAGTTTTGCGGGTTCGTTGGACTTTGATGAAATGTGGCAGTTGTCAGCCTATTTTTCCCGAAAATAAAACTCACACACCCAAGTAGTTGCCTTGACATAGACTTATATTTTGCATACAGAAGTGTTCCAATACTTTTGTTTTTCTTCAAAAAATGTTGAAAGTTAACTTTTGCCTTTTTTATGACAGCACATTCACAATAATGCGCATAAAATTGACACCTTCGCTAAAAACATAATATCATAATTTACATAAATTCTTCTTTTCTAATAATTCTCGTTTTGTTTTTGTTTTTTATACATTCAATACATATTTAAAAACCAGTCAAGAGCTTCATATAAAATTCCAAAAAAAAAGTTCACCTTCAACCTCTGTCAATGGATGGGTAAACGGTTAACGAACTTTACGATAAAAGTACAAACAAATTTACAATGCCAACAATTTGGCAACGTACAAATAATCATGCGCAATATTTTCCATAAACAATTACTCGCCCAGAATCGTATTATACTTAAATTTATTTAAATGTATTCTCAATTGTCTTTCTGACATCACTATATGTGACAGCGGGGTGACAGTGAACTTGAATGTCTCCAGCATAATTCATATAGCTCACCGTGCGATTACGATGACACTCACATTGCGCCCGACCTGGCCGATCTGAGGCGAATTGCAATTTTAAGGCTGCGGCTATATGAATTTCAAGATGATTAAGGTTCTGTGAGTGATTAAATTAATTCAGATTGTTATTGCTTTACTTATAATTTCAGTCGGAGCTATTTTGCAAGTCGTGATGTTCCCGTCACACCTAGGTAAGGTATTCTATGATCGAGTTGATAGTTGAATTAGAGCCACAAACCGATTATAATTACCGAACGTACTCGCGTAATAGTCAATTTGTTTTTAGCGGTCGCATTGAATTGGATTCGTTTGTCAGAAGCACTGGCATTAGTTATACGATGCGCTTTATATGAGGGTTGTTAACATATTTCGCGTAAGTGCGTGTACCCACTACTAGGTGGGGAATTTCTTAGCTAAGACTGTTCCCTTAGTTTGTTAAGTGCAAACTATTTGTGCGCAGACAGCTTATGATAGGCCTGATAAACCCTAGGCTGGAATTGTGTAACAACTATGTGCACATGTACAAAGAAGAGTCTGTTCTTCTCTGTTTGGTGGGTGCAGAGTGTGAGGAAGTTTTACGGGCTATTCCATTAACAAGTATTCTATTGTGTCGACGTATGCTGGTTGCATAACGGCGAGTGCCGATTACAGTGTGCAATAAAATCGAAAGTCGTGTTATTCGCGCTTTCTTCTTAGTGGTGCCGCCTAAACTTGCAAGTAATGCGTGGGAATAGGCAAATTTGAGTTCGGTATTTGAACAAGTAACGAGTAGCTGTAGCAAGCAGACGATTTTTTTTTGTTTAAACTGCCAAATCTGTCAAATGCAAAAACGTATCGTGTAAATAAAGGGAAAATATTATTTTCCTGAAAGTTACTTATTCGGTGGAGTAAAGTAAGAATGTAATAGAGTGAATATCACAATTAAATTAGTTGTTTGTTATTCAACGATATTTCATGGAAATCTTTAATCGTTATAATCATTTAAGTAGGTATATAGATTAAACTGAAAATGCAATAATAATTTTGAGTAAATCTCTTTCTGTCTAAGAGTTTATAGCTCAGTAATTTTAAATTTGACATAATATTATGTGGAAAAGCACGCACGGAAAGCTTACCTTCCATTGGTTCAACTATTTAAAAAGTTATTTGTTATTATTTTCTCTCTCTATTTTATCCCATAGCCATTTGATCATTACTTGCAATTTTTATAAGACCTTTTTTATCTCCTAAACCCTTATATAATCGAAATGTAAATCAGTTAAATCTTATAATTGTGGGAAAAGAACTTACCTCTTTATCGGTCCCGCGGAAAAATATTGCTCACCCATTTCGATAACATCTTAATGTATCCTACGTTCCATGAAAAAGCAAACAAGTTCACATTGTGCCGCCACCATGATTGGAATCACGACTTAATTTAATTATAAACATTTTTATTCCTATTAGGAAGTTCTAGTACTATTTCGCTAGTCGCACTGACTCAATCTTCTCAAGTGTTTATTGTTTTGCAATTGAAGTGTTCACTGTCAAGGTTAACACATTACTCGGTGAAGGCATTAATATTTTAGTGGCACGCTGTGATAACGTCATTTTAATATTCCACATGCCGTCTAGCAAGATATATACGAGATGTGAATTGTCTAGTACTTGTCATATGAATCCGTTCCGTCAAAGTGACATAATAATAGGTTCTACCTAGAATATAATTCAGAAATTTGTTCATTTGTACTGTATAAATGCCGTTTCACTATTGTTATTGATTACACACTTGATGACAGTTGAAAGTGAAAGTACCAAACTAATGACAGGTAGTTCATAATGAATGACAATGCAAGGAAGGCGACATCACTATCGTACATAGTCAAAGTTGATTGCGCTACCCCATGATATGCCTCTGTTGGGTTGGCCGTCATTTCGATTTCGTTGACCCTACCGACGCACACATCGTACAATCGTACATGCGCAAAATTGTAAAACTCTTTTGTAATATTGGTGGATGTGATTAACGCCTTTGCATCATTTATTGTAGCGTGAATTGGTGGTTAATTTAAATTATATCGAAAATTTGATAACCAAAGTGAATGCGATTTCTTAAAAAAATAAAATCGAACTTGAAGAATTGACATGTTCGCTGTCACAGCGATCTACCACTTAATGTTCTCATGTGATTATGAGAAACTGCTAGCAAAAAATTATGAGCCAGAAACCCTGAAAGTGCCGCTGAGCCCCTATATATATGAGAGTTACGTGTGGTTTTCATTTGAAGGTTTATGTGTTCTATTGGCTGTTGGAGAACGCTTTAGATGTGGCAGCAAGGTTTTACGAAAAGTTCACGTACTATTCGAAACGGAGGCTGCGCAAATGCGACGCATTCAGTTCCCGCCTAATTGTGTATTCAATTGATACCATGTTGTCATTTAAAGTGACAATTTCTTACGTGAAACTCAAACGATGGGATACATATAAGCAGACTGCGTTGTTCGGGGGGATTATTTGTCTGAAAACAGAATGGAATGTTGAAACAAAAATGAATTGATTTTGTTGCACAAATACGGAACAGAACAGTTAACAATATCTAAAGTCTGATTCGAAATAATAACCATCTTCTTTACAAATGTCGAAATTATACGCAAACAAAGCTGTCAAAAACACACATCGAAGTCCGCACGAATTCCAAACCAAATTCGGTCGGATCTTAGCACAGTGGTGACTAACCTAAACTGCGCTTTATGCCGTTTTTCATTGGAAAAACAAAATTGTCTGCTCTCGAAATCAGCTTTCATGTTCCATTGGCCACAAAAAAGACCTTCTTTTCAGAGTCAGAGCAACTTTACGAGTCTCGATTTCTTAACGAGATTTACAAGTATGTAACACTTACACTAAAGGACCATTCACATGAGCGCGAACTGCGAATAGGCGAACTGCGAACAAATCAATTTATCTGTATTTATGAATTGAAAATTGTTATTGTTTTTACCACAAAAGCTTTATATTCCATTAATATAACACTCAATCTAAAAAACAACCGAGACTTGATTGATTAAAACAACGAAATTAACAATTATAGCAATTCTCCCGCGAATTGAAAATTCTTGCCGCGAACTGTCACACTTTATTCACAATCCACATAAAACAGTCGCGATCCACAAACCTGCGAATGAAAAATTCGCTCGAACCTAACCTTCAACTATACGCGGGTACCTGCGACTAAAAAAAGTTTTCATGTAAATGAAGTGTCAGAATCGACGAATATTCGCCAGTTCGTGGTTCGCAGTTCGCTCTCATGTGAATGGTCCTTAAGTCCAAAATATTTGCGATTTGTCAAACTTTAAAGTGTATGTTAATATTTACGTTTTTAGACGGCATATCTGTGAAAAATATACATTTGCCAGCTGCAATGGATATCAACATAAATTGAATGGATTTTTATAAACACAAATTACAATTTAAGAACAGCTCACTTTTAAAACAGGCACCATAAATGCAAACAAAAAATCGTTTTATGTTCCATTGGGCACGAAAAGTCTGAAATCAGGGAGCAAAATCTGTAAATCCCAATGGAAAACGACATTAGAAGGGTTAACTGACGTTTATTTAGCTGCTGTAACAATAGGATTGTTCCCATACTTTTCTTCGTTTGCTAAATCATTAACTGCCAGATTTCACGAAGTGTGGAAAGTTTTCTAACTCCAATAAAATATATTTCAACCATAATAGTGTTCCTAACCTAAACTAAACATTTGTAGAATGTGACAGGAACATTTAAACATCAGAAAAACAAGAATCAAATCAAAATTCAATACATATGTGGTCGCAAATATAAATCTTTTTTAGATTGCGGTAAGAACACCATTTTCCATTTGTTTTTATTGACATGCAGTCTTAAACCTATGATAGCCGTGTTTTTTGAGCTTCGATCTCAGCAAAGCAAAGTAAAGTAGGATTTTCAGCACGCAATTACAACAACTATTTCGAGTCTCGAAGTGTCAAGTCTAGCGTAGTTGTTGTAATTTGCGTGCTGAAAATCCTACTTTACTTTGCTTTGCTGAGATCGAAGTTCAAAAAAACACGGCTAATGTCGATATCCCATCCGAGCATTAGCAATGCTTTTCGATTGTTTTTCAATTTCCATTGTCGCTTCTCCTAAAAAAAATCAAATTTCGGTCATTAGACAATAATGATTCAATTTGTCAGACATCTAGATCAAAGGCGGATGCTCTTCAAATCTAAGTCATGCTGTCAACCCAAGCGCAGCTAATTACACTTACCGCACATTCAAACAAAGTCAAAAAGGAAAACAACTAATTGCATTCATGTTAATGTCAAAATCTGTTTTCAAAGTGCTAAGCGATTTGAACTTGACTTCTAGTTGACGCAGCAATTTTTGGTTCTGCCATCGGAGTTTGTGGTTAAAATGACGTCACTTGTAAATTATTTCCACCCGAGAAGCGTGTAGTATACAAATTTAGTTGTCTGAAAGCGAATTCCACGCACAAGCACAAGTAGTGTCTGCACGCGATAATAACTTTAAACATACGTTTGCTGTCATCGTTGTTGCCGGTTAATCTTTTAATTTATATTTTCTGTCTCTTTTAAGTTGTGGCTATGTTTAGGTTGTAAGTTTGAAGCTTCTGGCGGACTAAGTGGCCATCATGAGCCAGTAAGGGTCAAAAGCATGACAATGCAAGCATTATGTTTAGCGTGTAACCTCGGACATGGAACAAGACACAATTGTCAGACGAAAAGACTGACTCCAATTGTTTGCACCAACAAAGTATGTTTCGTTTTCATGTGACACAGGAAGATATAATTTTACAATCGTTTTAATAAGAGTGCAGTCGTATTCGTAAATAGCTTGGGGAGAAAAATGTTATACAGTCAGCGGAAATGGATGTTGTTTCCCTGAGAAAAATGGAAAAGAGGTTCAGCTTGGATCAGGATACAAGTGTTCTTTTAAAAGCGTGGATTTATTTAACACAAACACACAATATTGAATGATCAATATGAACCGTGACATTTAAGAAAAGGTGACGTCTTTCATGAAATTTGTTTAAAATCATTCTCAGAGAGTTACAAGCTGACACCTGGGATACCTACATAAATAAATTGAAAGTCCGTATTCCGTTAACTGGCGGCTAAAATTGTCTTTATGGGAAGAAAGCGGTCAGCTGTCAGTGTCGCGTATGAAAGTATTGAAGGCCGCGATGGGTAGCTGCATAACCGTGCTAGACTCAATAAGCGCTTGTGAGCAGTTTTGATAGAAAAACTAAAGTAACAATTCGCTTGATCTGAAAATCATAAGAGAACATCCAGTAAAGCACTTCTTTTGCATTTTCCTTTTTAATAAGAAACTTTGAACTACAAGTATGAGCTCTTTTGAAAAACCTTCCTCCAAGTGGCGCAATCACCTTTGGCTTGTTTTCGTAAACAAATGTGCCAAAACCAAAACAAAATATGCGAATTTGATTCATGACATTGATGTATTATGTACTTACTACTTCGCATCACCGTATATGTAACTCATGACAAGGCACTCGTTTGCTTCAAATTGTAAACAAGTTTGCTGTTGAACTCTTTTGTTTTCAAAAACATTTTTTTATATTCAATTTTACATGACGACGTTTAACAATCAAATCAGTTGTTTTTAGATTAATTATACACCAAGATTAATTCCATACGAAAATGAGTCAATTTCATTTTTTTTAATATCACGTAACTATTTGTTTTTGTCTGAAATTCGTTGCTACCTCTTCTACGAGGTGAGGGCAATTTAGTCGCATAAGTTATTCTGCTCGCATGCTGTTCTTCGTTTAATTTTTTTTGTAGTCTTATTACCCAAAGCGTTCATTGAAAGATAAATAGGAGATTAGGATGGAGTAATCAAGGTTGCCATTGCCAGTGTCTTTAAGTATTCCATTAGATGCGGTGAATGTCCTCGAAGTATATTCGTGCTTCTAATGGGTTCTTTTATGTTGAATGAAAATCATTGTTGTGCTCTAAAATATTTGATATCAGCGATGTTAGCTGTTAAGACTCATTTTGTAAAGTTTAGTGTCAATTATTACGCATTATTCTCTGCTGTTCTGCACCATTTAAATATTTAAGTAGCTGCCTGACTCGTCTGTTCGAATGTTAGTTGGCTGTGAATTCAAATAGATCCATCATGTTGTTAATTGCGAGTAAATGTCTACCGAGATTTATTGCAAATATTATTAAGTACATGTAGGTTATTGTTTGAGCTGCTTGCGAAATATTTCTTCTGCGCAGGCTGCTGAGTTATTTTGAGTGATTTATCGTTTTTTCGTAACCCAATTGAAACGTTCAAACATTCATCTCTCTCTCTTGTACAAATTTAAATTGTATTATACTTACTTGCAAAGTAGTATACGAACTGACCTAGTATTGAACACTGAAACTGCATATTCTCCAAGGAGGTTTTTTTTTTAAATACCTCCCTAAGCAAATATTCGCCAAGTACCTACTCAATTAGTTTGTCATTATTTACCTCATTAATCCTCTCGTGTAAAAGCGAGTTCCTCCTCAAAAATAAAGTGAAATAATGACGATCGACGGAATTGGGGATTTTCCCGTAACAAAACAAATTGACATCCATACACACGTCATTTCCTTTTGTACCTTGCGACTTTGTGACAACCCCTCGGAGCTCTGACTCGGTCAGTTTGTTTTGTATATCTCTTTTTTGGCAGCTCTACACATTACATAAGTAGAATACCTTGCTTTATACAATAGTGACAATTACTATCGTCGCGACGATGACACTCACACTCGACGATCATTGAACAATGAGAATGTTTTGTTTCTTTATGAAGTACGTGACTGAGAAACTTAAATTAATATTTGTCCGGAGCTTACATCTATCGACCAGTTTAAGGTGGCTCAACCTTGCGCGATCCATTAACCTAATTAGTAGGTATATTGCAAGTGTTACGAAAGTTGCTGCCAATAATATTTGATCTAAATCAAATTATTATCAACACAATTAATGTGATGACAAGTTGTTAAGCAAATACTCGTCGATTTATCATATTTGAAGAAATAATTTGAAAGAGAACGACGACGGCTTGTCGATAGCATGAAGAAAGAACAAACGAACTGGTCAAATGCAAAAGTAAGTAAAATAAACAAAATAACAAAAATGAATTGACAGTTTAACAGATTTAACAGCGATTTGCCGCTGAAGAAATTTTGGGGTAGGTGTCATGTGGTGACTTTCAAAACTTTAGCTTACTTACGGAATAAGTCGATTTCACATGCAAAACAAAAACAAATTCCGTCATCTATTGCTCGTTCACGGATGACCCGATTTCACCCCTGAAATTTTATCGGCTTACATTGATCATGTGACAAAACTTTTTAGTTGATGTCTATGGAGGGTTAACCGATAAATCTATCCACGAATTTCGCCACTGAATAACTTTACTTTCAAATCTTACGAATTATAAAAAAGAGCGTCATCAAGAGAGCAAAGATATTGCCCCTCCACAGAGAATCTTACGAATTTTTACTCAACAAATTTCTTGGTGTAAGAAGTGGTAAAGCTGTCAGTCACCTAACAATTGACAGATGATTTGAGGTTTGTTATCCCATTTGGCATATGCGTGCAATTGTGTTGATTTTTTGCGTATTAAAATAGTAGGTCTGTTCCTTTACTTTTAAATCTTACGAATTTTTACGAATTCTTACGAATTTTTACTCAATGACGTTCCTTAACTCGAAAAATTCGTAAAGAAAGCATCGTCGAGAGAGCAAGATATTACCCCTCCACTGAGAGTCTTACGCATTTTTACTCAACAAATTTCTTGGTGTAAGAAATTTGAAGGGCTGTCAGTCACAAAACAATTAACAGCTGATTTGAAATTTCTTATCATATTTGAGATTCGATAGAATTTGTTTAGATTTCTTGCATTCTATTAAAATGGTATCAATAGGCGGCAAAATAAATATTGAATGTTCTCCCTGAACATTCCATCGTATTAAATAAAGTGCACGACTGGGTCGAACGAAACTTTCTCGATACTATACAAAAGAAAACAAAATCCTCTTTTGGATATTCATCTCATATGGCAGTTATATAAAATAACAATATAAGTTTTTATATCACTTGATTTCACTTGATTTTTGAGTACAGGACAAGCGTACCTAGTAGCAGTTTCTGTTTTTGACCTAAAGCCTAGTATGCTGCTCGCGCTTAAATTAAGCCCCCATTCAAAAATATCTCCAAAGATAAAATTAAGCAAAGCAGTTAAGCCAAGCAGTACGCAGTTCAAGCTAAATATCTGAGCCGCTGTACGAAAACTGTCTACAGAATTTAAGCAAGCAAATTATTGCAAAATACATTTTTCCACAGCGAAATTTTGACAGATCAGAGAAAATACCGGCATTCGCAATAAATTTTCAAACGAAACAGTACCAATGGAGAATGGTTAGTTCAACACAAAGAAATTCGTTGTTATTAATATAATTTCTTTTAAAAAGTAGAAATTTCTGTAGAAAGTTGACGGAACTTCCACTGTCAAAATTAAGCGAGCATTAAGCGAAGTGGTGGAGAGAATCATTGGAGAGGCGCTTAATTTTAGCTTTCCTGGAACAGCATACTAGGCTTAAGGATATGTTTTTAGTTTTGATTGGAATATGATTTAAGTTTTCAATTATTGGAAGTATTGCTCGTGATAGACCCATATCTTTAGATAGATTATGTAATAATTCAGGCATTTGTGAATTTGCATTAGTAGTTACAAATTGAATATCCCGACGCTCGTGTGTACGGTGCAAATTAAGTTTTTGTACAATTATCCAGACATAACAGTTGCAAATATTGCAATGTTTAGTTGGAAAAATACTGTTGCGTAACTATTAAACTGAAAACTGACTGTATGATATTGTTCCGGATATAAGAAATACTTCGTTTTTGACATTTTATCGAAATCGAGGATGGTTTTTCGAGGTATGAGCAGTTTTTAAAACTGAAAATTAAGGATACAATAGTTTTGAAAACATCCATTTGACTCTAAGTTTGCATTTTGGTCAAAATCGTTATTGCCGTTTTAAGTTAACTAGACAAAACTATATTTTTAAAAAATTGCTATTTTCATAAATCCATTGTACGATAATATAGAGAAAAACTGAGCTTGCTATTAAGTTATAAATGAATACATTACCTTAGAAATTAATTTTTGCTACAATCGTATAGACCGTTTTCGAGATATGTCGAAATTTCAAAAGTAACGTTGCTCGAATTTTTAGCCAAAAACTGGGTTCGCAGTCATGGTAACCGCACCTACTTAAGCTTAAATATCAATTTCGGTTGAAATCGTTAGAGCCGTTTTCGATCAAATCAAACTGGTACGAAAATGTTGTATGGGAAGTACCATTAATATTGAGGTTACATTGAAAAAAAAAAAACACCTCCCGAACTGTAAGCCCAAAAACTCCAAATACGAGGTTTGAACGTAATCCGGGAAGCCGTTTAGGCTGTAGGCCCGTGGAAGGACGGACAGACCGGACAGAATTTTGCGACCCACTTTTTTGAGTTCCTCTATCATCGTAATATCAGAATTGATTAAAATCTCGAGTTCGAAATTTTGTACGAAACCAATATCTTTCTCTTACTACGTAATGGAGAAAGTTAAAAAGGGTAAGTAGACATTAGAGAATATTTTTTTTTTTTTTTTTTTTTTTTTTCCGAGGGTAGGTGAAAATCTTCCAAAGACACTATGAGAATAGCAAGCGCGTTCTCATAGTAGTGTCAGATTTTTACTGACTAAAAACACCACCCTTCTAAAGATTGTTAGATACTGCAACTGAGATATAACTTATCAAGCAATTTTTCTATCATTAAATAAAAAACTTATGACAGGTTACTTTCCAATGAAAGATCCTGCGTGTTCCGCAAATTAAACGCGGTTAATCTTATCTTGCCAAGTCGAACGGTTTCGTTCTTTGTAGTCGGCGCAATAAATTGCTCTCGTCCAAGATTTGTCGGACTGTATTGTTGATATGTCCGATTAGTCGGTTTCTATGCTTTCTCGCGAAGCTTCTAGTTTCAGCTTCGATTGTTGGAATTCCGAGATCCCTATGGATATCGTCGTTTCTAATATACCATGGTGCCTGTACAATTTCTCTAAGAACCTTATTTTGAAAAGTTTGTAGAATATTGACATTTGTTTTCTTGGTACAACCCCAAAGTTGTATACCGTAGGTCCACACCGGCTTTAGCACTTGCTGGTATAAAAGCAGTTTGTTCTCAGTACTGAGCTGGGAATGTTTTCCGAGTAACCAGTACATTTCTCTGTATTTGATATCGAGTTCTTTACGTTTCATTTTCACGTGCGAACTCCATTTCAACTTTGCGTCGAGTGTCATTCCCAGGTATTTGGCCTCGTTTGCAAAGGGTATTCGGGCCAAGTTTAGAAAAATTGGCAAGTCATTAGTTTTCTTATAAGTGAAATTCACGTGAACAGATTTAGTTTCGTTGAGGGCGATCCGCCAGTTCCTTGTCCATTCATTTACCTTATTCACTGCGGCTTGCAGTTTTGTAGTCGCTTCTTCGATTGTATTACCTACAGCTAGGATAGCTGTGTCGTCGGCGAACGTAGCAAGGGTAGTGCCATCTTCCCTTGGTATATCGCGAGTATATAACACATAGAGAAGCGGACCAAGGACGCTTCCTTGCGGTACCCCGGCCGAAATTTCTTTTAGCTCCGAGTATTCGTTTCCATTTCTAACCCGGAAGAGTCTATTCCCGAGATATGATTCTAGAATATCATATAGGCTTGCGGGGAGAACTTGTCGTAATTTAATTTTCAAGCCGTCGTGCCACACCTTATCAAAGGCTTGTGAGACGTCAAGGAATACGCTTGAGCAAATCTTTTTTTCTTCAAATGCTTTCTCGATTACGTCAGTAGTTCTATGTACTTGGTCAATCGTCGAATGCTTGGTTCTGAACCCAAACTGGTGGTCAGGGATAAGATTATTGTCTTCAATAACCGGCTGTAGGCGCCTAAGCAATATTCTCTCGAAGACTTTGGAAATGACCGGAAGAAGGGAAATCGGTCTATACGATTTTACTTCATTTGGCGGTTTTCCTGGTTTTAACACCATTATGACCTCCGCGACTTTCCATTGACTCGGCACATGTTTTAGTCTGAGCGCGGCATTTATAATATGAAGAAGCTTAATTAATGCTTTCCTTGGTAGAACTTTCAGAACTTCTCCGGTGATCAAATCATAACCAGGAGCTTTCTTAGGTTTTAGGGATTCGATTTCACTTTTAAGTTCACTTAGCGTTGCACTAGTGAGTGTTGAATCGTCAGATTGTAATTCCGCCCTATTAGTATTGTCGGGGATCGCTTGGCCATCGTACGGTTTAAAGGTTTCTTCTAGATGAGCGGCAAAAACGTCCGCTTTTTGCTTATCTTCCCTTGCCCATTCATTTTGATTTATTCTAATTGGCGGCGCGGGGATTTTGGGCCTTTTGGTGCCTTTTACAGCTTTCCAAAGTGAATAATTGGAATCTTTTTTCGCTGTTAAACTTTCAAGGTAAGAACCTATCGCACGATTTTAAAAATCCTTAATGACTGTCTTCAACAAATTGCACAAATAATTTAAATGTGCTTTATGTTGCGGAGCGCGACTCTGTTGCCATTTCTTACGCGCCTTCCTTTTTTCGTTGACCAATTCTTTTATTTCGGGAGGATATCGTAGCCCGTATTTGGCCGGCGTTTTCCTTGGATTAGGCGTATTATTCCAGGAGGCGAGCTGTACGCTCTCGACGAAGCGATCAACTTCAACTTCAAGTTCATAGGGTGTCGTAAGTGGAACACTCAGTTGAACATTCTCTTCTATTTCGTTCCTAAAGCCTTCCCAGTTAGTGTTTCTACCAGTTAATCTCGCTGGCTCTGGGTTATTGACTAGTTTTACACTCAATGTTAATATAACCGGTGAGTGGTCAGATGATAGATCAAAGCTCTCTTCAACTTTAATGTGGTGGGTAGGTATTCCTTTCACGACGAAGAAATCTATCAGATCAGGTAGTTTTGAAGTATCAGTTGGCCAGTAGGTCGGTTTGCCCGTCGAGAGGAAATCGCAACTGTATTCCATACCTGCCCCATAGAGCATTCTACCTTTTCGCAAGATGTATCTGGAGCCCCAGAACGTGTGCTTCGCATTAAAATCGCCGCCAATAATGAAATTTGGTTTGAGCGATTTAAGCAGGTTAGTAAAATCACTTTTTTCAAGCGCAGAACGCGGTGGACAGTAGATAGATGAAATTCTAAGAGTACGCTGACTATTTTTAACTCGAATCGTGCACAGTTGCATAGTTTCGAGCTCTATCTTCAGGTCTTCGTATTGTTCAATGCAGTCTTTAATAAGCAAGGATGATCCACCTCTGGCGTTCCCCGATGGGTGACAAGCGTGGAAATCATTATATCCTTTTATTTTTAAATTCGATCCCTTTTTCACGTGAGTTTCAGAAATCAAGCAAATGTCAATATCTTTCTCGCGTATAAATATTTCCAATTCGCCGAGTTTTTGTAAAAGCCCGTTTGCATTCCAAGTGCATATTTTTAACATTGGTTTTTCATTCATGTTATTTTTGAAGCACGCGTTTTCCGTGAATTATTTTCGAGCTTAACCAAGCGATCGAGAATAATTTTATTTATTTTGCTTTGTTCTTCAAGTTTCTCGAGAATAATGGAGAAAACATGAGAAACAGGGTCCGGCGAAGTTTCAACGTTTTTCGCTACTTCGAATGCCGCGGCCTGAGCGTAGGTCTGCACTCTGGCTGTCCGACGGCCACTATTCGATGGCTTTCCTGATGGTAACTTTTCAGTAGCGTTTCTTTTGACAACAGAGGTCGAGGGCCTTTCTATTGTCTCTCTTTCTCTGACAATGCTACGCTTTAGAACCGGAGGTTTTATATTGCCTACTACCTCCTGGGCGGTCCTACGCTTTACCTTGGTAAGCGGCTTTGTTTTTTTATTTTGGCTTTTGAGTAGCGCATCTCTCCGTTTTTGCAACTCCTTAGCTACTTCACAGCCTCTATAATTCGCCGGGTGCTTTCCCTTACAATTAGCACAGGTAGCGGAGGATTGTTTATTTGCTCCACAGTCTTGGGAGAAGTGACTTCCGGCGCATTTGACACATCGCGGCTCTTTTTTGCAATACATTTGCGTATGATTGAATTCTTGGCAACGTTTGCACTGTGGAATTATTTTCAAATTTCTGCGCATGGGCTCGATTTTTACCACAATATTAAGTATGGTTTTAATTCGGTAGATATCTTCGATATTATCAGACCTATCGAAGGTAAGCATAAAGAGCGGAAGACCACGCCTTACCAGGATGTCCTTATCTTCTTCCGTTTTTTGCTTCTCTTTCTTGATGATATTTACGGCATCAAGAGTTTTAAAACCTTTGGAACGGAGGTCATTTATAACCTCATCTTTGGTGCATGAGGGGTGGACTCCCCTCGCTACAACACGATGTGGCCTTTCTGACTTTATTTCAAAAGTATACCACTGGATCTTCTCGGTGTTTAGCTTTTGGGACACTACCCGGTAGTCTTCGTGGTTAACGACGTTAATTTTCCACGCATTATTCCTCAAAGATGTTACCTTAAATTCCGATGTTATCGTTCCTTTAAGGAGGCTGTATAACTTATTATAATCCGTTACCCCAACGACGTTTATTGGAGGTGGTGGACGAATTTGCCCTCGGAGTAGTTTTTCTTGCGGTACTTTACGCGTTTGTTCTCTTAGAGGCTCGACTTCAGGCGAAGAACCGGCTCTCCTTTTCTTACTAGGCCTTTTCTTAGGGACCCGATTCGTTTCGCGTGCTAGCTCTTCTTCGTCAGTGTGGTATTCCTGACTAGGCAAGCGTGGTGGAGTACATTCGCGTTCTTTCTGAGAATTAGTGTTCCTTAGAACATTATTTTCTTCTTTTAACAGTTCTATCTCTTTCTTCAGAGTTTGATAGAGTAGATCCATTTCCTTAAGCTTGATTCGGAGTGTTTTAATTTCTTCCTCAGAGCTTATATCTTTCACTGAGTCCCGTTTTTCACGCGCTGGCGCTCCCGGCGGACTTCTTTTCCCGGGGTTGTTCGATCGTGATGGAGGCGATCGAGATACCCTTGAACTTTTAATAAAAGGGTTAATGGACTGCAATAAGCGGCTCTCCCCAGAATCCGTAGAGCCGACCTCCGAAGAGGGTGGATTTTCCAGTAAAGCTGGACTGCCACCTGGGGTAATTAATCTTTTCGTTTTGTTCATTGCATTTTTTGTATACACTACACGCTCGGTATACGGAGGTTGGATTTTAGTCGCCTCTTACGACAGGCATGCCTACCTCGGGTAAATTCTAACCCCTACCCGAAGGGGGTAGAATATGAAATAAAAATCATTTCGAGCTTTACTTTATGATCCACAATACAGAGATCAAATAACACAGGAGGTTATGAAGAGTCAGGGAGAAGATTTTGAGGAAATCACGGTCTCACAGTCGCACTCGACATACCGAAGACAATGAAACATCAAAGCGATCTGCTAAATCGCGTAAGCTACAAGCTTCGTGCCCAGAAAACCACAGAAAAATCAAAAGATTCCTTTCACTGGTCATTCGTTTGTCAGAACGTAGATTCTTAAAGGTTTCACACTGTTCGAATCGTTCACTTAGGCCCATTTTATTCACTCGAAGTTGAACACAACTTGAGGATTTTTATATGGGAAACTCCCAGAGTTGTGTTCAACTTCGAGTGAATAAAATGGGCCTTAGCCTTTTGTACAAACTTCTTGATATACGAAAGTGGCGAAGAAATTCTTCCTCGCTGTACGAAGGCACGATCTCCTCGACGTAATTTTTAATGCAGTGCCGCTTTTTCCTCTTCTCGAACGCTTGTAGTTCACTCAGTACAAACTCTTCCACATATTCGGATTCATCAAAAAGAAGTTCTAACAATTCCGAGTCACTTTCATCACTAGATGAATCAACTAATATTGGTAATAAATTAGATAATTCTTCTCGTTTATCAGACATTTTTGACTTTTCTTTACCACTGCAGTTCATGGAATTATTTATCTGTCATATCTGTCATTTTTCATAGTTTACTACAAAAGCGTTCCCTAACTTTTTCGTAAGTGCCTCTCTCTGTGGGGGAATATATCCCCACCACTTCCATTTTGACAGTCTTTTCAATTTTTACTACAAAAGTAAAGGAACTGACCTCTTGATTGATGACGTAAAAGTGACATTAGCTACCAATCTAGTTTTTAGGTTTAACTCAAATCAATTTTGGAATTTTAGGCAGGTACTATTTCAACTTCAAATCAAATAATGTAACCAGTGATGGACATTCAAAACAATTAAAAACTAAAGAAATAAAAAGCTGTTGCAGTGTACAGCATATTTTGCATATCCATGATCTATACTCACCGAGGTCGCATAATACATTCATATTTCTTTGCATAAGCCCGCTCCTTCTGAATAAAACCGCAATTGTGCTGCTGCATTTCTGTTTATTGTTAACTTTAAAGCAAGTCGCAATATACACTATTCACTTCCATTCGAATAACAAGCCAAGAAAATTATAATGCTGTACAAGGAAAAAACATTCATCATTTCCCTACATCGCACAGTGATTCAAATTCCTACAACTCCATTCAAACAACAACAATAATTAGACCATTCCACCAGTGGAACGTTGCTTAACATACATTTTTGGAGAACCACCTGTTTATAGTACACAGTTCTTTAGCACTAAATTACAAAAATTAACAAAATAAAAAGAAACTAACATAGTTAAAGGGATGATCGGCAAAAACCGGCTTATATTTTACTTCGCTCCTGTTTACTTGTAGTATCTTCTTCTTGATGTTGCTGTTCCTGTTTGCTGGTAGCTTCGTCTTTACTTAGTTTCTCTGCGTCTGCAGGTGCTGTGTTCTCCTTTTTATCACTACTATCCGAAGGCGTTGCTTGAGCTGCTTTTAAAGCCTCCCTAATAGCATTTGATAGATTATTTGGATCCGTTGTACTTTCCTTGGTACCTAAAATTGAAGTTAAAAGCAAAAGCATGGTAATTTTCTTTCAACTAAAATAAAAACTCAAAGAAGCCTTATAATTGCTTTCAGATCATTTTATTACTAGTTCGCCTGTTGAAGTATTAACATACATAACACATTTAACAGATTGTTTCTTTTATAAATATACAAAAAATATATATATGATTTAAATTATAAATAACGAAATCAGTTAAATCTTTGCTTGACTCGTTCTTTTGATTTTGTTTGGGCATTCTGTGCAATAGAATACTTCAACTTGTTTTGCCTTCAAATGAAACGAATGAATAAAAACAATTATAAGACTTTAAGTGGGACTTTAAATATAAGATTCAACATTTAACAATAAAACTCATTTTTGGTTGAAAGTTTACTTATTTATTTACAAATGGGAAGAATGGCGGAGAAACTCGCCGACAAACACTAGCTAACGGAGGGTAAAGCGAAGCGTTTATCGATTATGCGCAACGTGCAGGTAGATTTCACGCACTGGCGGTTAGTATGACGCAATTTGATTGACTGCTTGTACCTCAAATCTTACTTTTGATAGAATGAGACGCAGAACAAGTCAACTTTTCATCTCTAGTGTGGATCATTTTACCGGGAACTTCAATTACTGCATTTGGCCGACATTTCATTCAATTAAAACAATATTGGCCAACACAGTAGATTCGAGAAACATTTTTAGAAACATGTAAGGTGAACGTTAAAAACGATTATTTGTAAGGCCCTTTGCTATTGAATTTTAATCGATCCAAACCAGAACGGATAACGTTGGATTATTGGCAGGTTCTATGATAACTACGGAGGCTCAACTGGACGGTGGTCTAAACAACTTAAGGTTTGGAACTTTATTACCACCACTCTACGGGTGTGCCGTTTCGACAGCAATTAGCTAAGAAGTTGTATAATTGTAACATTGACGTGCTATTACGGTCGAAAACTTTCCTCAGGGAAGTGAAAACAATTCGCACCAAATATTGCCGCATACATATCTATACTACTTGCACTTGTGCCGTTGAGAAAGGGGGTTTAACTTAAGATGTAGTTTCTATGAGAATCTGGGGCGGACCTACGAGCAAAATTTAAGTTTCGACGGCGTTTAGATCGACCATGGAGATTTTAACTCCAATATCGGAAGCGAGGGCATCTATTGGAGGTCTGAGCAGCATTACCTTCAGAAATTAATGGAAAAACTAATTTAGAAATCTATTTTGGATCAAAGAACTCTACCAATTGAATGGAAAAGACGTTTGGCCGGTCTCAAGTTGAAAAAATCGACTCGAACTGTTACCTAGTTGCGGCAAAGGTATGGATGCAACAAGACCCTTTTAGCAGAAATGTTACAAATCGAGTTAGATATATTTACTACTTCCAACAGACATAGAAGATTAGTTCCGACACTTTCAGCAAGCAATCAAAAACTCCGACTGTGCGACGTGCAGAATGTGAAAAAAAAATTGAAGTGTAAGGAACGGTGGTGCCGAAAAGGAATGGAGCCGCTTGTCAGAAGAAGATTTGGAACTAGAAATCTATTGTATTTTTCTTACGGGTGTGAGAAAGTCAGATCAAACTAATGCAAAGATGTTACCGCAGGCAACACATACGAAAGGTCTACTAAAAGGTTAAACAAACAAAAGCTGAGAATGGCAGGTTAGGTTCGGTTCAGTAAAAAAATTGAAATTATGCGGGGATCGAATCGCGTCGTCCGTGAACGAGCATAACGTGACGGAGTTTGTATTTGTTTCACATGTAAAATCAACTTGATTCTGTGAATTCACAGAAGTGGCCATTGGACCCCAGGAGTTTTCCCAATATAGTATAAAATGAGTGATTGAGCAATTGTTTACTTAACTTTGCTTTGATGAGATAAATGTTTAGCAATACAAACCTACAGTCGGCGAAACTCGTTAAGAGGTGATGGTGGATGTAAAGGATGCGTGAGATCGTTGCTCCTCGGATCTCCAAGTCATTTGACAAGAAGTATGAAAAACAGTTTTTATTGCATTAAAAGTCTTATAACATTGCAGATTGGCAACTGAGTTAGGCAAAGAAATTCCGAGAAAACACCGGCAATAAACAAAACATTTCTAAAAGAATCCCTTTGACAAGAAAAACAACATTTTTAAGACCACCTGCACTTTTTAATCACAATAACCGACTTTCTCTAAACAGACACAAAAACAACCTAACTGCACTTTCTGAATCACAATAATCGACTCCCTCTAAGCAGACCTAAATGGGCCTGCCTCAGTGTCCGAATGTTTCTGATAACGCTGTTGTTCGCGCAAATTCATCTCTCTTTCCTGGGCGACTTGTTCGCGTATTAATGCATCGCGTTGCCTTCGTTCGAAACTTAACACGCGTTCTTCTTCAAGAAAAGAATCCGTGTTCTTATCAGCTAAGTAATATGCCATCACAAAGGCAATAAGCATGCCTATGCCGAAGTAAACTCTCGGACCAAAAGGTTTCTCCTTCGAGGCGCTATCGTCGTGTGGAGTATATGCTTTTTCTGATTCGTCTGCACCTTGCGTATATTCACTGGATAGATTTTCACTTGTCGACGATTTGTTGGACTTACCGTCTTTTTTCTGAACAATTCCATTGATTTGTCCTGGTGTGTCCTTTTCCAATACTGCATAGGCCTGTAGTAGAAGGGTTATATAAAGCAAAGCGAACCAGCACTTGGAAGTTGCGCAACTTACTTGTATTAGAGCTCTTTGTTCGGTTGTTAGTTTCTTGGGTATATCGATTTTGATATTCACATAGTGATCACCGTGTCCGTGGGCGTTGACACGCTTTAATCCCTTACTGCGTAGGGATAGTTTGTGATGAGATGATGTACCGGGTTCAATCTGGTGAAGTACGGTTTTTACTTTCTCATTCAAATGTGTGACGGAAGGTAACTTACGTTGATGACATGATCTTCGTATATGCCTTGTATACGAATTGTTCCGCCTAAGAGCGCCTGTGACAGGGATATCGACGCATCAGTGTGGACATCGGCACCATCTCGTCGGAAATAGTTGCTCTTTTCAACTCTACGGGCAATTAGAAAGTTAGTAAGGTCAGAGGAAGTTTAATTAAATAATTGTCACTTCGATTTACCTGAAAGTAACGAATATCTCTTTGCGACCAACAGCTAGCCGAACAGTCTGTCCATGCTCAACGCCAGCGGGAACCGGAACTGTAACCTTTTTCCTTTGAACCTGCCAGATAGGTAAACAATCAGAAACCATTGCGTTCACACTTTATAAACTGCCTTACCGCTTGACCCTTGCCTTCACATTCTGTGCACGGATACTTAATATACTGTCTGGTGCCCTGACAATACCGACAAGTCGACCTCATGACAAACGGTCCTGTGGATATCGTCTCCATGCCCGTGCCATTGCAATATTGGCATCTGCCTGGCTTTGTTCCGGGCTCACATTTGTTTCCATTGCACTTGCGGCATGTATCGACAATATTCACATTGACATCCTTGTTGACACCACGTGCTGCTTGCGCAAACGTCAAGTCCATTACCACCTCTTGGGCACTCCCAAATCCATATTGCGATTCAGCGAAATCTTCGAAATTATTCGAACGAAAGTTGGCTTCGCCGAAAATTTTGCGAAACAGTTCTTCAGGATCAATTGTTGAACGGAACTGCCAACTCTGAGAGAATCCTTGTGGCCCTCGGGGATCAGCACCATACCCAGAACGGTTCATGTCCTCTGTTGTCTGACCGTAGGTATCGTACTCTCTGCGCTTCTGTTCGTCGCTGAGAACTTCATAGGCTTCGGATACCTCTTGGAATTTCTTGCCAGCATCTGGATCATCCTTGTTTGTGTCGGGATGGTACTTTTTGGCCAGTTGATAGTAAGCCTTCTTGATGTCCTTTGCCGCAGCATTCTTTGGCACGCCCAGTGTTTGGTAATAATCGGTTCTATTCAGCTTCCCAGTACGATGGAATACGCGTATGATTGTTGTTATTGGCTGTTGCCCCACCGCTGATAGTACTTAAATGAAAAGATGAAACGTTTCTATAAATTGATGTTTGATACGTATGGCGAAATTGTAAAGTTTGAAATAGGAATTTTCTCATTTCGATTGAAGCAGAAGTTTCAAGATTCGTGTTGATGTTTTTTTTTTTTGTACTTTTCGACCGTCAACGGTGGAATGATGTAACTTTTGATGAAATTCGAAAAAGACTTTTCACAACTTACGCGGCTTTGTCGACTGTTTTCCGGCAAAGGCATGCTGTCTGTTGAGATCAAAACGGCCGGAAGATGGTGACGAAGATGATAGTTGTCGGCTGGGAAGTGATTGCAGCTTTCCGCATTGAAGAATTCTTGAATTTTTTGAAAAACTAGCAAAACCCCGTGCAGCGGCCATGCTTATCAACGAGATGGAGGAGAAAAGAATCGAAAGAAGGGATTTCTGTGAAATGTCAAATTACAGAAAATTCTACTGACAGCTGATAGCTGATACAGTAAACGAGACTCGACCGTAGTTAAGTCGTTAGCACTGCCAGACGCGAAGTTATTATTAGACTAGTAAGGCACCGATTCGCCAATGAATCCACCATTTTCCTGGTATGAATTTTTTAAGTCACGTTAATCCGTAGTTATTTTTTTTTATTTTTACTGGACGCGGAGGTTTTTTGACATATCGTTCCAAAACAAAGATCCCAACCGCTAAACGGAAAGAAATATTCAATTCTGAAGATTGGGTCCATTTTCCCTTGTTTTTGTTGTAGGACTTACAACAAACATCTCTCTCTGCGAAAGTAAAGTACAACAACTAATGTAACCTCCTCCGAGGCAGTCTGACATTATACCAGCGTTTGACTAAGTGCTAGTAAGAATTTCTACTTTGCTTTTTCAACTCAATCTAGATCCTTAACTAGGTATACATAGGTACTACAAGTTGATAAGGTTTTCCATTTTTGTATTTGATTTAGTTTTTGTTTTTATTTTTAGGACCTATGCTTTGGATTATAATTATTTAAATATAAACAAAGGGAATTATGTTAATCTGGGATATTTTTTTAAAATAAAATAACTATTAATTAACCTAGTTGTTTCAAAATTGAACCTGTTTGAAAAACACTCAGAGTTGTTTCTACCTTAATATACAAGGCATTCTGGTGTTGACCATTTCCTACTTGAGATTTACACTCCATCTCCGCCATTAAGCAGGCTGAAGTTTAATCTAGGAGAACCCAAAGAAAAAGTCATTAGTCAAGAGCAAATAAGTTATTGTTTGGTCGTCTAATTAAAAATCGTCTTGGCCATGGCTGCGGTATAACAAACAGTTCAAATAACAGGGAAAAGAACACTAGACAAAACGCGCCCTCATAAATATTATAATCAGTACAAGGGTCTATAATTCTGTTCCATATACAAGCAACTGCATTGAGGAGCTTTCTCGTAATGGCGAAAAAGGCTTACTGTGGGATTTGTGCTTTTTTCCGGTTCGCCTCTGTAGCTTATACCACTGAGTCCACAAAACTGATCTAGATACGATCACCCTAGTACACTTATGTGTGTCGCAATTACTATAATTGGGCAGTTTTGGTGTTTGCTCGTGATAATTGTCCATTTGTACCTACCCGTGCTTATACGACTCAAATTATCCGCGATTTCGATATAATTGCAAGCAAACCTGAGTCTAGGAGAGTCAAACAGCCGAATAAACATTTTTTAATGTATGTTAACAAGATTAAATCAAACGCCAAGTTTGATAGACAAATTTTAATCAATCAATCAAAATTCGGCTACCTATTTGTAGACCCAATTCTGCATACCAATTGGACCCGTTTGAAGTGATAAGTTATGTCCATAGAATATTAATAAGCTTTTACGTCACTAAACAACGGAGAGAAATGCGTATAGCATTCCTGTCATGTCAATGAATGAATGAATGACAAAATCATCAAGCTATATTCTGAGGATAGCTTATTGTTTAGTCTTAAATTCACAAAGACTTAAGTGCATCGACATCAAGAGATCGATGGTTGTCAATGAAATCGTTCTTCAAAGTTTCAACCACGTTTCAACGACCCACAGATGATATTAAAAACAAATTCGGACAGAAATTTTTTAGGACTGGGTGTGATGACCTTTGTTTGAAGAAAGATATCATTCATTGTAATCCCTAATAAAGACAGCAAAATGTCAAAAGAAGGCCCATATAAATAGGGGCTTACTTGCTTGGCAATGGCGAGTGAAACAGGCCAGACCAGTTGTTTTGTATCCCAAAGCTTCGTTCTATTTGTATTTGATGAGGTGCATGTGCGGTGTGCCGTATGAATACTTTTAACATAATATCATTTCCCGATAAGTAATTTAATATTTATGTAGATGTTTCTAAATGTAAACGAATCGAATTGCATGGATTCCCTTGAGAACAATCATTAAATGCAAACTACGGAAAGCATAACGCGATACATTCGATATCACTATGCTTCGATGAGCTTAGCTCTTGACCACCCTCTTCTAGATATACGCTTTAGTCGAAGTCCATTATATTTCTATAGAAAACATGATAGCATTTGTGAACATTAATCGTTAAAAAAAAAAACGTTTACCCCGCTGTTTCTTATCATTTGTAACAGACCTCTTGAACTGTCGCATGAAATGTCGTTTTCCATTGGTTTCACTCGGGGATCCACTCATTCTGTAGTAAATGGAACAAGAAAATTGCTTCTGATTGAATCCACAAGAGTATTGGTGAAATGCCAAAAAATAATCTACGGCAGCCGTCAGTTGACTTGTATAAAATACACAATCTACACTGGTGTCAGTGCTTCTTAAGTGGATTCTGACTTAAAATCCAACCAGAAGAGTATTTTTTGTGCCAATGGAACGGCTTCAGAAGTGATTTTTTTCGATTCCGGACTCTCCCTCCCGGACGCTTCTTTTTGCCCAATGGAAAACGACATTAGTTACATACTGAAACTGACTGATATCATTTTAACAGACAGGCAAGCATTAAAAAACTGCTGACCCAGAGTCTGGAAGTGAAGATAAAATTTGAAAGCATTATCTACGTTCTACAATAAAAATGCTGCCTAATTTTTGAGTACGCAGCAAAATACATTTCCGTAATCTTTGTCTTGGCATTTTGACAATTTGTTTTTGCGAACGAGTTTTTCATTGTAGGTAATGTTTACCATGAATTTGATGAGACCATTACTCATGTCGTTTTCCACAGGGACCACCAGAAATCTTTTTCAGATCTCAAATTTTACGCGGCTTATGATGCAACGAAATTAATCCGCTTTTGGAAATGTACTAGTGCGTTACTTGACAGCAATCAGCATTCGTTTTTGGAAAAATCACAAATTGATATCGACTTAAAAAATATTTTCCATGTTAGTTGATTAGTAACCTTGGGAAAAACTGGGGCTTGCAGCCGAACATTGTGCACTGGATGTACACCGCGATTGTGAGACCCATAGTTACCTACGGCTCAGTAGTCTGGTGGGAGGCGGTTAAAACCAAATCCCATCTTAAGAACCTGAACAAGGTGCAGAGAATTGCTTGTTTGGGAATAACAGGCGCAATTAAATCCACACCACAATTAGGTCTGGAAACGCTATTGAACCTGCAACCCATTGAGCTATTCACTATGAAAGTGGCAGCCAAAGCCGCTCTCAGATTAAGAGAGAACAAAACTTGGAAGCCTGGTTACTGCGGACACTCAAGCATACTTGAAATCTTCGATCGGAAGGGACTCATGTCACTCACCGATTACGAGAAACCCAGGTACCTATGACTTCGAGAAAAACTTTAGAATCACTATACCCAAAGGCAGGACTGGAAATCACCCAGTACCATCATTAAAGGTATAGCCGTCTATACGGATGGTTCAAAAACAGAAAATGGAACAGGAGCCGGCATATTCTCAGAAAGGCTTGCTATTAGCCAGTCGTACCGACTGACCGATCACTGCAGTGTCTTGTCTTCCAATTCTACTCTGCTGGGTTCCGGGACACGTTGGGGTGGAAGGGAATGAAAAGGCGGACGAATTGACCAGATACGGCTCTGATATGAACCCTCAACTTGCGGACGGAGGGGTGTTACCGCCTTTCAACACTGCTAAGACTTTTATTGAAGGCGTCATCACACAACTGGCTAAGGAACAATGGAGCAGCACCATCGGTTGCGTCATAACCCGAAGTCTGTGGCCTATGATTGACACCAAATGATCAAAGTTCCTAATCTCCCTTAATAGAAGCCAAATCCGGATGCTCGTCGGCGTTTTAACCGGACACTGCATCATAGGAAACATGGCTAAAAGGCTAGGACTTTTTGCAAATGACTTCTGCAGTAGCTGTAGAGACGAGGAAGAAATAGAGTCCGTGGAACATCTTCTATGCCACTGCCCAGCTTTACAGGAACGCCGCTCATCCTGTATGGGAGCTAGGTTCTTCGAAAGTCTGGACGACTTGGCAGGGGTACCCCTATCAGACATAAAAATATTCCTCATCAGATCGAAGTGGTTTTGCTAGCCACATGTCCTTACATGTACAAACAGGGTACTCACAATGGGCCTTAATGGCTTCTGGGTGAAATTTGCATCAGTTGCAAAACTGCCCTCCCAACCTAACCTAACCTAACCTAGTTGATTAGTAGTCTTCAGATGACGAGGAAAACTATGAAGATAATAGTTATTCCTCCTAAATTATATCCATGGCTATTAAATGTATTTCGTTATTTGGGTTTTCACGAAAACTTCCCCATTTGTCTTCAAAGCAAACTTCTTTAAATGACGCAAAACAGCTGTGCGAAGTATGTTGGTATTGTGAAAGTGTGTGTAGATCTGAAAAAATATCGAGATCTGCAAAAAGTGCTCCGAATCAAAAAAAAGGTTGATTTTTTTGCATAATGGAGCATGCAAAGTGATTTAGATAAAAAAAAAAGATCGATTTTTGGTCCCAATGAAAATCCGCATCAGAGTGTCAATCTGTAAATCCCCCCACATTCAATACAGTACGTACTGGAACTTCTTAATAATCATTTTTAATATTCACATTCAATATTTTGTAGGGTAGTTTTATATGGAAAATTGTGAATTTGTAAAATTTAGTCCGGGCATTAAATATGATCATCAGTTTTTAGAAATCCTGTAGATTCTTGTCTCATTTTACATTAACCACATAAAACATAAATCAATAAAAAATAAATCAATTAGGGTTTCCACTCTACTAGGCTCCATTCGTGTTCAGACCAACGAAGGCCAATCCCAGCTTCAGTTAATGTGAACTTCTTATGCTGGGTATCAAAGAGCGGGCGTATTCAATTTTTTGTTTAAATATGTCGGTGATGCTTTGCCAAAATAAAATATGACTCCTTGCAACATATCAAAATTCGCCCCGCTATCTGAACATCGAATGCTGCATAAGAATCCAAATTGGCTGACTACTCGAGAGTGAATGGCCCGAATATCAATTAGTTCTAACGTCACTGGCCAAGGGGTGGCGGCCTTTCGGTCATTGGATGTATGAAATTCCTGTCACATCAATAGGCATTGGTTCACACAATTGTGACAAACCATATTCTGCTATACGGCTCAAGCCACAATTTTGCATTCATCGATTTACCAAAAAATCAAGTGCAACGACACGACACAACTCATCAACTCATCAAGTTGATAACCAGAAGTCCGATAACCGAAACCATGACCAACGGCCAACGGCATCGCCTTTACGTGTTTCTATTTACGACGCACAACATTGTGCAAGTATTTTCGCCAAGTGTAAAGCTTCGCGCTCATACGGTACTCAGTCATTTTCTGTATCTCACCCCTAGCACATGCTGGTGCCTGTGCCAGAGCCAGGGTGTATCTATAAGATTAATTTTCTGTCGAATATTGCGCGGGTGGTGGAAGACAGTTTGCTCGCGAAGTTTGTAGTGAAATTTCCAACCGATAAAGATGTGGTTAGCTTTGATCGGAGTGCTAGCCCTTGCCGTCCTTATTCATCGACTGAATAAGGACTATTGGATTCTATCCCTGTGCAAGAAAATTAAACGCGTGGATGGAGGTGATTTGAACGAGCTGTATCCGGTGATTCCGGGAAAAACAATTTTTGGCAACAATTTGGACATAGCTGCGATGACGCCAGGTACACAGACTACAGAATGAAAACTAAATTTCTTTATCCTTGATTGGATGTGGACCTGTTTATTTAATATTGTTGCCCACAACCTGTTTGATTTGATTAAAATCTGTGATTGAATGTGATATATTTAGCTATCTATAAACAAATAAAATTCGTTTAGTTTTTTGTTGCATTTTTGTCAGTCTTGCGCAGTACCTACACTCATATCAAGGGCAGTGTATTATTTAAATAGGAATACAGAAAAATGTGTACAAGTGCAAAGAACGGAAAGTTGATATAGGTTCTCGTCTGATAGTTATCAGTTACACTTTGTGGAGCTTTAATTTTGCAAACGTGCCGTTTCTTTACATACCATACGGTAGTATTACATTGCATGCTTGGTTTCATCTGATTAATTAATGTACGAAAAATAAACAAGTTCTGTGTCATTTGTTTGGGAGTTTATGTTTTAGGTGAATAGGGATAGTGTATGTATTAGATTAATGGCGGGAGAGCCTACGAGGGGCTCGGGCACTGCGGCTACTTAGAGGAGCCTATTGTGCCTTAAGTGTATGTATAGAGGAGAGTTATGATCAATTTTGTTATTTATATCGTCTTCTTTAGAGACCTTCCAACTGTGGCTACAGGACTATCAACAATTGTATTTCTTCTCAAGTTTTTTGATTGCGTTTTCTGTTTTCAGTACCCAGGCCCACTCGCACAGCTGTTGCACTTTGTTATTTGAGCGCATTCTTAGTGGGTATAGAGGATTATTTACATTGCCGTTAGACGGCGAGTGTAGATTGGCGGCGTCAGCGCTCTGGCTCTTTTTTACATAAAGATAATTTGTATAGGTCTAGGTATGCCTTTTCTCATTAAATGACTACCTTTTGATTATAGGATTTGTTATTTTGTGCATGTCAGAAGGCTATGATACCTTTGTCTTTTTTTTTATTGACATTTTTAGTCTCTCAATTGCAACAAAGACCGAAGGACCAACTCGTAGTTATTGACAAATTTATGGAGATTATCAGTAATTGAAGAGAATTGCCCCGAAATTCTGAATTGCTCTATTTAATGAGTACATTCATTTAATTCACATTCAATACATAAATGGGGCTGCTACATACTTTTTGTTTTGTTTTTACAATAAATTTAAATGTTTTATGGCTTCTTTCATTGGGATTTACAGAATTTGCTCTCAGATTGCAGATTTTTCCTGCCTAATGGAACATAAAACGAGATTTTTTTCTTTCTTTGCACTTGTGGTGGTGCGTGTTTGAAAAATCATCTGTTTTTGAATTGTAGGTAATTTGTGTTTATAAAAATCCCTTCAAAATATATGTGGATTTCCATTGCAGCGGGCAAATGTACTCAATTTTTCTTTATTTTTCACAGACTTGTCGTCTATAAACGGTTATATTAACATCATACACTTTAAAGTTCGACAATTGACAAATGTTTTGTGGTTACTGCGTAAGCAGGTGTAAATCTCGGTCAGAAATCGAGATTCCCAAAATTATTCTGACTCTGAAAAAAAGGGGAAACATTGGGAATATCCGTCCCGATTGATTTCTAAATATTTATACCTAAATCATTTACAAAAACAGATTCACCCGATGCAATGCTATTCTTTGCTAGAGAAAAAAATCACTGAAAATGTAAAAAAACTCCATCAATTTTTTGTCAAACTCAAACGCACTTGTATTGGTAAATCTGAAAAAAATATCTGGCTTCGAAAACGTGATCTGAAATCTGAAAAAGATTGCTTTTTCCTGTACCAAACGAACATAAAAATTGCTCTGAGAGAAAAAAAAAGTACTCTGAGAGCGCCCAATCGAATACCACATGAAAAATGTGATTTTTCTGTCCTAATGGAAAACGACATTAATCAACTAAATATACAATTTTTTTTCTAACAACACAAAACACATTCAATCTGACATTTTGCTAGTGGGTCTTATACTAATAATCATTTTTAAATTTCACAATAAATATTTTGTAGGTCACAATATGCAATTTTGTATGGAAAATTTCGTTACTGTGAGTTTGAAAAATATATCCTGGACACTTAAAATGATCACGGAGTGGGTGTTGGTGAGTTTAAGGCAATTATTGAAAAATAATATTCCGGACGACTTCTGTCGTATTACGAGTTGACTTTAAAGTGCACTTTCTTTTTCAATGAAACATAGAAAACATAGAAAAGCACTTCTAGATTTGCTCTTTTGATAGAAAGCGGTAAAGGGCAATTATTTTCTTCTCTTTAATGTTCGCAATATTTTGCTCCGGGCTGTAACTTGGGAATTATATTATAGATATACTTCAATTTAATTTGCTTTCATTATTCGTTAGTTGTTTATGGTCGATGTCATCTACGGAGGCTGATTTCGAAAAATTGTGCCTCCGGTGTTGGAATGCACTGAATGTTTATATGTCAAAGTTTACATGACAGCACCTCACTTTGTTTTAATCGGCTATCAGATATACATGAACTAAGTACATTTTATTTGACAACACTGTTATTTGCGTAAATGTGGGTACCTAGTATACTTACACGCTACACATGCAAAGTCTCGCATGCTTTGAGATTATAGGTACATTACTATAGCTATATACCTACTCGAATTTACATTGATTGTAATTGAAGTGCATGATCAAGATCACCTGAACTAAGCAATTATGATGTCAGTCAGTTCCAATTGTGTATAGTACCTAATTTCTTAATTTACCTTCTTTAAGTTAAAAAAGAATTTGGATTTGAAGGGTAAGCTCTCAGCCCCACAGAAAAATAAATAAAAACTAATAACCTACAAATCGTTCTTAATTCTTGGCAAGACTGCTAGTAAAAAGATTATAAGTATTATAGAGAAAATTAATTTCTTGTTATCACATTATAAGACACGTGGATATTTATGGCGGATAATTGCTGCACTCCAATAGCTTAATAGACTCTGCTATCTGCTTCGTTTATATACAAAATCCGTTTATATGCAATTGCATGTCATATAAATGTAACGGTATTTTTGAGCTACACAACAATTGATACAGCACTTAATAAATACTTTATGATGTTTAATTACTACATTCAAAGCAAGCTTAAAGACTTACTAAATATATTTAGTTTTATTGCAATAAAGTGGAAAACTTGATCGTTGGACTTTAGTTTTTATAATTAATAGTTAGTTTAACAAGTTCTATAAAAAAACTAAGCCGCCCGTGCAAGAACTCTTGCAGATATAGTAAAAATTAAACTTTTACAAGTTAAAATATTGTTTTACTAAGGTGGAATGTTATTTATGCTGCAGAAAAATCTCTTTATTTTGAAACATCCACGTCTATAACAGAATCCGTCGTATTTGGAATTTTGCTACCTACGAATCTCGAAAGATTCCGTCGTAGGGGAAAATGTTTGCTACGAATTTCGACATTCCTTGATAGTTCTTCGGGATTCGAAGCAAAATTCCGAATACGACGGATTCTGTGATTGACGTGATCATTTACTAAGGTTGGCTGATTGTGACAACCGCAAAAGGCATCTATACTACAGATAAAATTAATTAATTTAACACAACAACTTTGTGGAACACTAACCTTATTTACTCTTAATATAAATGTTTATGTGGGATGTTGATGTTGACCGGTCTGTTGTCAACTGAGGGTTGAACTGTCTTCGACGCTGAAAGGTGTCTGACATCGATCTTGGTAATCGACAGTGGGAATCGATTGAGTTAACTTAATGTTGATGGGATTTTTTTGAAACTTGCTTATATTTTGCAAATGACTGCAGCATTGGGAATATTGGGATGTATCTTCTTAATAGGTATATATAATTCTTCTGTACGTGTGTATGTCACTGAACTCCTCCTAAACGGCAGGACCGATTTGAATGAATTGTTTTGTATGCGTTTGGGTGGCGCCCTGGATGGTTTAGATTCACAAATCAGCCCGACAGATGGCGCTGCAGTGCACTCGCTAGTATAATATATATTTTCTTGTAATTGCTAAAGTATATCTATTGTTTCAATATGAAAAGGCCGTTTTTAATTTTCTTAAATTAAACTTTCAGAAAAGGTCTTCGAATACATTTCCAACTGTTTTAAAGTCTCTAACGGCAGGAGTTTCATATGGCGATTTCTTGAGAGCGCAGTCTATAACGTGTGTCATGCTGAAGAAGTCGAACAAATTCTCAATAGTCAAACTTTACTGACAAAAGGTGTCGTATATGAATTGCTGCATACTTTCCTTGGAACTGGTCTTCTGACGAGCACAGACAAAAAGTGGCATTCGCGTAGAAAACTTCTAACCCCAGCCTTTCACTTTAACGTTCTACAGTCTTTTGTTGAAATTTTCAAGTAAGAAGACAATTTTCTTTTGCAGACATTGCTAAATAAAATTATGTTTCAGAGAGGAAAGTGTCAAGTTCATAAAGGTTTTGGATACAAAAATCGACGAGGATCTACCGTTGGTCGATGTCATTCCAAGATTTACGCTAAACAACATATGTGGTGGGTTTACCAATCCTTGACGCAACTAGGGATAAAAGGTTGTAGATAAATATGTTCTCTATTTTAGAAACCGCTATGGGGGTGAAACTGGACAACATGAGTGATGGTGATGATTATCGAACACACATTACTGATCTAGAGGTGCGAATGGTGAAACGCTCATGTAACGTGTTGTTTTACTATGAGTGGATATACAAGATCTTTGGTGACTACACAGAGTATATGAACGAAATTCAGAGAGTACACGCATTCACGACCGGCGTCATCAATAAAAAGCGTGAGGAATATCGAAAGAATGCCGCCTTCAATAACGCCGGAAGGTGATTTCAGATGGCTTAAACAAAAGCAAGCTTCAATGATATAATGTTTGTGGATCCCTTTTCAGCAACGAATTCGGTCAGAAGAAGCGCTACGCTATGTTGGACACACTGCTTGATGCTGAGGCCAAAGGCCTCATTAATCACAAAGGAATATGTGAAGAGGTCGACACCTTTATGTTCGAGGGATATGACACAACCTCAACTAATTTAATATTCGCCCTCATGAATATAGCATGTAACGAAGATATCCAAGAAAAGTTATTTGACGAGGTTAAACAATTGGGTAAGGAGCTTCAAGTTTATGATTTCAGTTTGTACCTTTCCTTTACTCGGTTTGTTTTAGGTGATCTGCAAGACCTAACCGTTTTCGATTTCAACAATTTGGAGTATTTGGAATGTGTGATTAAGGAAACACTTCGGATGTATCCGTCTGTTCCCTTTATGTCGCGTGAAGTTATGGAGGACACAACTTTGAATGGAATAATCTTGCCAAAATCAAGTCAAATTAATATACACACATTTCATTTGCATCGTGATCCAAAATATTTCCCAGATCCGGAAAAATTTGATCCGAATCGATTCCTGCCGGAGAACACCCTTAACAGACATCCCTTTGCATTTGTACCTTTCAGTGCGGGTCCAAGAAACTGTATAGGTAATGGAGATAGCTTTTCTATTTTAAACACAGTTTTATCTCTCTTTTTCTACACTAGGCCAAAAGTTTGCGATGCTGGAGATCAAAGTCCTGCTGTCAAGCATTGTGAAGAACTATAAACTCCTACCTGTAACTAGACCAGAAGACATTACTTTTGAGAATGGATTGGTATTAAGAACAAAACAACAAGTTGCAGTAAGAGTAGTTAAGCGAACGTGAGATTATTTTTTTGTTGCGATGTTTACAAATTGTGTGTAGATATTTGTAGTCACTGGAAAGTGATGTGGTGTTGTTATTCGCTGTGATATTAAAAAAGAAAATAATAATTTGATGCATTTTTAAATTTTTAACTGACGTTGGTAGGGCTAAAACGAAATTCCAATAAGAACAGATTTAAATTCAAATGACAATGGAAATGCCATCAAATAATTAAGATTTTAGTTAAGCGAAATGGAAGCGGATTTCACAACAAAAATTAATTTTTAAACCTTTTTCTTTAGATTTGTAGGAAACGCTTGCATATAAACTGCTTTGCAACGTCGTCTTTCGTTTCCATCTATGGCCTGTACTGTCGCTATTCAAACAATTTTTGTTCGACATACAAGAGATGCCTAAAAGTATTGCATACCCCTGGGCGCCCACGCACCAGAAGTAATCCCACTACACGAAGTCTACTGTGTTGTTGTTTTTATCAACCACCACTCTGTGCGAGCTGCATATGCATATCGGGTATACGAATTCCCATGCAAATGTAGCAAGAGGAAAGGGGGTGGGAAGAACTGGTTTGGCTGGTGGCGAGAGTCTCTTGTGTGTCGACGAAATCATGTCATAGCACCGCTTGCTGTTTGATTTTCGTTGGTTTTTTTTACATGTAGTATCGGACGACATGCAAATGCTTGCAAATACGGTACTCGGCTGTGTGGAATTTTCCATGCAGTATGGCACGTAGCAATTTTGTTTGTTGTTTCGATGGGCAAGCGAGTTTTGGTGGGCTGCGATTTCGATGGTACAGTCAGTTGGTTGTGAGTAGAGCAGCGAGTCGGTTGGTGGTCGTCATGACCCCAGTAAAGTACTTTTTTCGTTGGCACCGTGCTGGGTCGAGTATACCCTTTGTGCTCCGCGGGCATAGAAAAATTTAAAATCAAAAAAAGAATATTTTTTGTTCGCGTCGCAGCCCATGTTATATTGGTGCAGTGCATTTTCTCGCCGTAATAGTCGAAATTTTTATTCGGTGGAGTGTTTTATTTTGCGGGCGTCCACAAAGTCTCACCGGTGGCGGGTGTCAATACCACCCCACGCGGCGTTTACTGTTAGCGCGCCCGGAACATGTGCGTGCGCAATTTATTTTAATTACCACCTCTGTGCTCTACCTGTGCCTCTGGGTTTTTATTAAATGGAACCATACCTGTCCACGGACATAAAAAAAAACTAAAAACAAAACTATCGTCAACCATTCATCTCTAAACAAAATAATTGGTCTGAACTGTACGTGGCCTAGGGATTCCCAGTGTTGCAGTGGAAAACCCCTCCCAACAAAAAAAATTATATAACCCCAGTGTTAAGTGAGCCGCTTGTGCGATGATGCGAACAATAAAACTCTAAAGTTCTGTGGTGATACCCTGATCTGCGACGAAGTGTGTCGCAAAACTTGCGCGGCCCGAAAATACGTCTTTGTCGGTCTTAATCGACCCTAACATTTGTCGAGCTCCCACCTGAGATTGTGGTCGAGCGCTACCTTCCCTCACCGCTGCTGCGTCGCGGGATTTTTACATTGGGCACGTGGCACAACACTTCCGTTTGGAGCATCCGACCCGTGACCCCCTGCACCCTCCCCTCTCTGCTAGAGGACAACAGCACACCAAGCTGCTTCCCAGCTCAACTCAATTTTTTTTCTCTTTTTCTTTTTTCATCTATCGTTTCGTTATCTAATTAATACTTTTCTTTTTTATGATATTTCCCTTTGTGATCTAATTAATGTTAGTGTAACTTGAAATAAAATTATCTAGATATAGTATCTTAGGTGTTATTTACGAGTGATTCTTCCGGCATTTCAGGCCACCGGTGTAAACCTAAATCTACCTGTCCATACACCCCTGCTTTATTATTGTATGGGTTTGTGGACAACTAGATAAAATAAAATAAATAAAAAGAAAAAGGAATAATCAAGTCTATGATCCAAAATAAAGCCAGGGTAGTTTGTTGCCTCGCCGTATCGAATCGTAAATCCGACGGCTATCTTTCGCGAGCGTATTCCATTTCGCCCGAGGTCAAAGGACAGCGGCGGTATTTAATCCGTGAGAGTAAATTCAACTTGAGCAATTACCTTTATTTTTGCGACCTTATAGCCCCCAGGACAGATGATGTGCACACCATCCACCCCCTGCTGAGGATTCGTACCCCCCGATGTATCTGAGGTACTGTCATGGTAAGTCGTATTGTATTTTGTTTCAATTTGAATTATTACTCTTATGCAGTCGTCACATAACGCGAGCAATATTCCATCCGTATTCCTTTAGTCGGGTTTGATTCTTTGATATTTTTTTTTTTTTTGTTGTCGTTTGTCGTCTTTATCCGAACATCTACACCGAAGTGTTTGCCGGTATTACGGATTTAAAACGGGTTTGATATTCTTTTTATGGTATCTCTACCCTTGTTAGAACACAAAAAAAAAAAATAATAAACATACGAGATCCGACCAAGGGAATCCACCCTTGATTTGCGGGTCGATCTACGACTTTCCTTTCCACTTGCCCGGGCGCGAAATTTTATCAGCCTTACGGAAGAACCAGCTCTTATAATTTAGATTTAAGACATTTACTTAATATAACAACTTTGAATTGCATTTTGTGGAATCCTATATTCCAAGCCCAGGAATTTTTTTTTAGTATTAAGTTTCGGTAGTTCCTAATAAATTACACTTGTTTGCTTTCGGCACCTTGAGTGTGTCTAACCTTGTGGCCTTAGATGTAAGCACTTTTTTCTTTTGGTCAATTAAAGTATATCCTCTCCATAGGAGAATCATGGATTAGAGAAATAAACACTCGACTTTCTTTTCTTGAGTTTTCGGAAGGAGATTTCTTGGTTTAGCATTTCTTTTTTAGGTATAGATCTCGATCCGCTATGGACATAGGATCCTGTTAAGTAAGTACGGAGGTGAGGAGGACGAACACGTTCTGATGGGATGAGTCAGGGAGTTTAATGGGAGTTTTTACTCCCATTGTATTAGGGGTGACTATTAATTTTTTTGTAGGAGGGCCGTAGTCGCCACGGTGGTGTTTAGGGCTGCTAGTCCACACCATAGGGGTGGGTTAACCTCCGAGAGAGCCTTCTCCATCTTGCTCTCTCACTTCAAATCATGGGATGATTAGCTGCAGGGTGATAGTCTTACGTTTTTTTTTTTGAGAGTGTGACGCGATAGTCGGATTGGATATTCCGTGCGCCAAAGAATCCTTGGACATTTTCGAGCCTTCTTTTTAACAGAAATTCTCACCTTACATCCGGAGACAGGCATGTAATACATGTAACACCGTTCGATTGTGTAGGTGGCAAGAACCCCCCCCATCCGGCGAGCGGAGGACGGAGCTTTCAACTAGCATGCCTGAGCTGCATACCTCTCGAACACCCTCCTATTTGGATGGGCCCGGACTGTCCACGAGCAGGTCCTGTAGTGCCGTGGCCATAGGGGTCGTCGCGAGTAGGAGGTTTTAGTCCATTTGCCGCGTGAGTCACCACCATTTATTTAGTTACTCGCGGCCCATGCAGTCGAGTTTTCGATCGCGCCCGACCCTGGGCAAATTCCCGGAATTATATCTATACATACGTGTTGCTTTAGCACACGGATTCCCTCGAGAGTCGCTGCATGGTACAGGGTTATTATTTGAATTAGCGTAACGGTCCATCCATCCACGGATGCCCTGGAAAAGCAAACTGCCCCGATTCCAAATAGCACTTCCTGTAGCCACTCAACTTATGGTTAACGATTACAGGACGAATGGGTCGGAGTGTAGGGTAGACAACGGATTCAAATAATTTCTCCTGAATAGCATATAATTATGCATTAAAACGTTACAGATTTAAAACGACGCTAGCAGTAGGCGCAGTGGCTTAGTGGTTAGTGTGTTGGACTACTAAGCGAGGGGTCCCAAATTCCAACTCAGGCTTTTTTTCACTGCGCCACCTCTCGCGAACGTCTGACAAACATCCGAGAGTATAACTGTCATGATGAAGGAGCTTCTCAATCGGCCGTTTGAAATCGGCATTCAATTGTAGATCCCTTCCATTTGTTCCAAAAATTCAAAACTCACACAAAACGAATGGTTGCGAGAAGCTAGGCCCAGGGTAGGGTCCCTACAGACCTGTTGCGCCAACTATTTTTATTATTATAGCAGTCCGGCTCTGCCAATTATTATAGGTTAAATAAAATACAGAAATACAGATCTTATCAGTAGACTTTTTATTTATTCAATTCGTTTACTGGTCCCAAACCAAACACTCTATGGAAATTCCAAAACACTTAAAATGTTCTTCTTGTATTGTGACAAGTTTATTAAACTTCGAAAATTGCAATTCTCGCCAATCGAATGTAGTCAAATATCGAAATAAATGTAGCTGCCAAAACCGTGATCTGATGAAAATAGTAATTTACCGCACTACTATACTCGCCCGATGGATCTACATTGAAAAAACGTCCAACATATCTGTGAAAGTCCAATTGCCGTGGAAATTGTATACCAAAATCTCTATGGGATTGGTTTGTGAGTACCTTTTAAACATATTCATTAATTCAAGTCCCAAATGCATACCTCTCTCCAATTAACTGAACTATCCAATAGGTGGCCAAAAGTATTGCTCCAGGATAGATTACAGGAAATAGTATAAAAACTAGTAAACATGCAGACAATGCAAGATTTAAAACTGTCGGTACTGGCAAAGGCTGCAACCAAATTTGTATTAAATGGACTACAAAAGGCTTTATGTAGTACCAAATTTTGTCTGAAAATGAGAACGTCTTCCACTAAAAGAATGCATGCATTAATAAAACAGATGTGGAAAAATTACAATGCATTTACGATTTTCCGCCGATGCAGTTGTTTGTGCCACGTTTTTCTTATCATTTTTGAATTTCGAATAATTTTTTTTGGGAAACAGTTGAAAAGTTTTGACAGTTGCTTGAATTTGTGTGTTTCATGAAAATTTAACTCAAAGGTAGTTTGGTTCACCTTTACTACTGTAAAGTGCTGCAATATGATTGAATGTCCATTAATGTTATGTTATTGAATTTACTTTCTTGTAATTTGTCCAAGTCGGTGGCAATCCAATAATTATGGCGTTGATAACTCTGGAGCCATCTGGACTGGAGCCACCTGTTCCTATAACTCAAAACATTCCTAGCAGATTCCGAGCACTTTCCTTTTATATCTCTTGCAAAGAAGCCGCTGCGCATTTTCCGATGCCGGCTGTCAAACTATTGCTGTCATTTTACTTTCGGTTTCGTCAACAAAGCATAAACAAATATTTTAAGCGAGTTTTATTTTCAGCCAAACTACTCGTCTCCTCTTTTTGTTTGTCCTAAAAAGTGGATTTGGTAAGCGAAAAATTGACCTCCACTTCATAGTGTATTTTCCTGTAAATATGGAAATCGAAATACTAGACGCCGTAAATGAGTTCTTGGTAGGAGAGTCTTACAATTTTCTTTGCGTTTCTGTGTTAAATTTGCATTTTACAGAAAGTAGAAAACATCGAAGAGGCTTTTCTCTGTGTTATTGTCCATAAAACTGACGGTGAAAACGAAAAGTCTCAGAAATTCTCCAACAGTGTCGGTAAGTAAACGCCTTCATATGAGAGTGTTCCTCTGCTGATTTCCGCCACTTCCAGTTTCAACGTTTAATAATGTCGCCCCCGAGTCGAAGGAGTCCATCATCAGGCAGTATTTACAAAGAGCTGCCACCACTGCGAATCTTACCCAGCTGAAGGTGCTGATGGACACTTTGGGTAAACTGGTTGCAAGCAATTTGATTACCGCCAAGTAAGTGAGCGAGTATTGTGCATCCTCCACCCTACTAACTCATTTTATTTTAGACTTTTATGCGATAAGATCCTTCTCTGCGACAAGTTGGTCTTTGAAAATAAAAACTTCTGGGTGGAAAGCTTTAGGCTCATCAAAAAAGTAATTACCCATGTGGACTACAAGGGCGTCCGTGAAATTATGAAGGTACAAGTTATATCCCTTTGCCACTTGCACTTGTAATTAAACCCAAGAACTCATTCAACAGATTTGTCGCGAAAAAGCCCAAACATTCCCGGTCAATATAAACGTCAGTTTCTTACCTCAACTTCTGGCACTAGAAGAGACAATCCGTTTTATTTTCGACCGAAACAACTGCCTGCTTCCAGCTTACTTCATCGCCAATGAAATAATGAAACCGTTCTCTTTCCATTGGGTAATGCTTTATTTTTGTTTGAATAAACTGTGAACTCCTTTAAAATGGTTTATCTTTTAAGAAAATCAACAAGTTGATGACAGATTTCGTCGAGGAATTCCGACACACCGCCCAAATGGTCTCGATAATTGGCCACCCACACATGCTACCTGTCGTTGAGCATTTCGGTTATGCCGATCACATGATGAACTCGTGGAAGTTGGACCACAATACTCTCAAGTTTAACTTTAAAGGCAGCTTACCCTACGAACCAGAACTGCTGGAAGAGCAACCGCAGCTCCTGAGGTATGTCCTTGACCAGCCCTACTCCCGTGAGATGGTGTCGATTATGTTGAATTTACAAAAGCAACAAAAACAGCGATGCAATGCACTTGAGGAACAGTTGGTCAACTTGATTATAAATGCTATGGAAATGACTGAAACCGATATGAATACGTCGACAACAGATGAGACGACATCACCCAATGAGTGGGTGTGGCTGCACATATCGTCGCAGTTGATTTACTTTGTGCTTTTCCAGTTTGTTAGCTTCATGCATATCGTGTTGTCGTTGTATGAGAAGGTGGGTAGTAAGGAACGTACGCATTTGGGTTGTTGTATGAAAAGTTTTCTCATTTCAGTTGTCGAAAAAGGAGTTGAGAAAGGGACGCGATCAGCTAATGTGGATTCTTTTGCAGTTCATCTCAGGAAGCATCCAGAAGAATCCGGTAAGTGTCAAATTGTGTTCACTAGAATGTTAATTTGATTATAACCACCTTTTTGCTTCGTTTCAGATCTCAAACTTCTTGCCGATGTTTAAACTGTTCGACTTGCTGTATCCAGAACAGGAGCCGCTAAAACTGCCCGACTGCAACAAGTCATCCTCGCTAAGACAGGTAAAACAAAGAAGTGTAAAGATAGTTTTATGTTAATAAAGGGCCGAGAACTGAAAGTGTTTTCCATTTTTGCTTTTCGTAGTAACTGTTACTTAGGCTGGTCTTTGGAGTTTCCATTTTTGTTTCCAAACCTCAATAAACACTTGAACCTTACTTTGCAGATGGCGCCAATCTGCATCTGGATACACCTGATGAAGAAGGCGATACTGGAAAACATGAACATAAACCGGCCGATCCCAATCGCGTTGAAAAATCACCACGAGTACGTCCGCGTACCACCTAACACCCCAATCAAATTCATGCGAACAAATTTCCCATCAACAGGTTCCTCCAACACCTGGTTATGCCCAACACAATGATGTCGATGAGCTTAGGCAGTGACTTTCGCATCATACTCATCTGCAATGCCTACTCTACCAACCAAGAGTACTTTTCGCGTCCAATGAACATCCTAGTTGAGGCGTTGAATGGAAATGCAAAAGCTGTTGGAGCACCAGGACCAGCGAGCGTGTCGCAAATATCATCGGTTCCGTTTTCCATGGTGGTACTGGATAGTTTGACTGTGCACAGCAAAATGTCACTGATACACAGGTAAATGGAATTTTGTTTGTAACTTCAAAGTAGACAACTCTATTGTTTGGGCAACATTTCAGTTTTGTCACCCAAATGATTAAGCAATCTCAGACGAAAAGTTCGGTACCGGCTCCTGCATTGGTTGAAACGTATTCCCGCCTCTTGGTGTACACAGAAATCGAATCGTTGGGCATCAAGGGATTTTTAAGTATGACGCTCACAGTCTTATTGTGTCACATGATGTTAATCAAATTTTGTAGGTCAACTTTTGCCGGCCGTTTTCAAGCACCATGCGTGGGGGATTCTGCACACGCTACTGGAGATGTTCTCTTATCGTCTGCATCACATTCCTACCCACTATCGTGTACAGTTGCTGTCCCATTTGCACTCCTTGGCGTCTGTTCCGCAAACGAACAAAATGCAATTGAATTTGTGGTAAATATCCGTGCGCATCTTCTTATACTCCTTGTCGTAACAATTGGTGGTTTGCAGTTTCGAATCTACAGCCTTACGTCTGATAACCGGACTTGGGTCGGCCGAAGTACAGCCGCAGCTTTCGCGGTACTTCAATGAGAAAACTCCTGGCTCGGTGGCATCTATGGAGAGCGAGGAGCTCAATCGTGTTCTTATTCTCACTCTAGCCAGATCGATGCACATCACTGGATCGGGTAAGGGTTCGCCAATAGCATTGAACTTCGCATTTTGAACTATCCTTCGGTTTAGGTGACGACTTGCAGGCCTGGTGCAAAGATCTACTGACAAACATTATGCAGAATACCCCGCACTCTTGGGCCAAACATTCGCTGGAGTGCTTCCCACCGGCTCTCAATGAGTTCTTCACCCAAAATAGCACTCCACTGGAAAACAAACAACAGCTGAAGAAGTCCGTTGATGAGGAGTACTGCAACTGGACATCGATGTCCAATGAGAACGACATCATTGCGCATTTCATTCGTCCCAACACGAATCCACTCTTCTTGTGTCTGCTCTTCAAGATGATCTGGGAGACGGAGAATATCAGTCCCGTCGCATACAAGTAGGAGATGGTCAACCGTTTTGCTTGAACTCATGATATTAATTGGAATTTTTGCAGAATCCTTGAGGGCATCAGTGCTCGGGCCTTGTCCGCCCACTTGAGGAAGCTGTGCGACTATCTTGTGTACGAAGTGGCCAACTCAAATGGCAAGGACTTCATCCACAAATGTGTGGATACCATTAACAATATGATTTGGAAGTACAACGTTGTTACCATTGACCGTGTAGTACTGTGTTTGGCCCTCCGCACTCAGGAGGGTAACGAGGCTCAGGTGTGCTTCCTAATAATTCAACTGCTTCTGCTGAAAGCATCCGAATTACGAAACAGAGTTCAGGAGTTCTTCAAGGAGAACAGTCCCGATCATTGGAAACAGAATAATTGGTAAGTGGAAGCAGCAATAATGGGAGACAACCGCTGAACAATCACATCCCTTCTAGGCATGAGAAGCATCTCGCTTTTCATCAGAAATACCCCGAGAAGTTTGCTCCAGACGAATCGGCGTCACATCCGCCGTTGCCGGTCTACTTTGGAAATGTTTGCCTGCGCTTTTTGCCGGTATTGGATATCGTGTTTCATAGGTTTATTGAGCTGCCAATACAACATGTCCACCAGATACTCGAGGTGATCCTCGACCACCTAGGGTGTCTGTACAAATTCCACGGTAAGCTGAGGGGAGACGTTTATTTGTGAGTAGTCTTGTTGAAGATTGGTTTTTTTGTTGCAGATCGTCCGATAACCTACCTCTACAACACACTGCACTTCTATGAGTGGATCCTGCGAGAGACGCCCTCGCTTAAGAAGAAGCTCGTTAGTGCAGTAACTGGCGCCCTGGTGGACGTTCGCCCACCGAATTGGGCTCTTAGCGAGCAATACCAAATCTATTTGCAAAACAAGGAGACACTCTGGAACCCTGAACTCAGCTACTATATGGGTCTTCTGCGGCGATTGGCTGACAGTGAGTTTTGAATCTTATTTTAGCAAATTCCACACATATGCTCCTTTTCAGCAATCAGCGGGAAGAACTATTTCTACGTCACCGACTGGCGCTTCAATGAGTTCCCGAATGCACCAAGTCACGCACTCTATGTCACCTGTGTCGAATTACTCAGTCTCCCAGTTGCTCCACAAATCGTAGGGAACAACCTTATCGATGTCATTGTAAAGGGTTATCCGCTGATACCACAGAAGGAAATACACGCGTACATCAACGCTGTGGGCATTGTCTTGGCTGCGTTGCCAGAAACATATTGGAGCACAATATACGATCGGCTGCAGGAAGTCATTAGCTCACCGAAAATGCTCAAGTGGTCCTACCGCTTCTCTGCCTTTGAGTTATTTAATTTCAAGACCGTTCGCGAGGCGATGATTGAGAAGGTGTACGCAGTGGTGCTGGCAGTTGCGCACTCGGTATTCCATCACATGGGCGGATTCAAATTGGCCACGATGACTCGGTAAGTGTCGGCTTTTCCATTCTGCGGGATACTAATGTGTCGCCTCTAGATATTTAAAGGAGAAACTAAAGCCATGCGTGAAGACATCGCATCAGTTAATCTATCTGTGTCACGTGTTCGGCCCATTCCTGCAGCGAATCGAGCAAGAGAAGCCGAACGCTGTAGCTGGCATTGCTATTCTGCTGTACGAGCTCTTGGAAGTGGTCGACAAGCACCATTGGGGTGAAAATCTAGAATATATGGATCAGATTTGTGATTTCTTGTAGGCTTTCTTAAAACTTTCTAGTTTGCCCCGCCCCCTCTAATAGAAAACTCACCCCACAGGTATCACATTAAGTACATTCACGTTGGGAATATAATCAAGAACGAGTCGGAGACGATTATAAAGCGCTTGAGGCCGGCTCTGCAAATGCGATTGCGGTTCATAACGCATCTTAATATCGAAGACATTCATTCCGAGAAGAGGTACTTATACCCGGTTAGTTGTCTGTTGTCGCGTAAATACTTATTCCTTCTTTTCAGCGCCGAATCAACGACCGTTCCCCAATCTGGTATTGGTGTGCCTACAAACCTGCCCGCAACGTCGCAGATGAGTCAGGGAATTTCACCACAGCAGCAGCAACAAGTGAAACCGCAGGTCGTTCAACAACAAGTTATGCCCCAGCAACAACAGCCACAGGCCCAACAACAGCAACCGCAACAGCCGCAACAGGTATCACAAATAAATCCCATGGTTGGCATCCAACAACAGCAGCTTCAACATCAGCAAATGCAAATCCAACAACAGCAGCACTTGCAGCATCAACAAATGCAACAGCAGCAGCAATTGCAATTACAACAACAACAGTTGCAACAGCAGCAACAATTCCAACTGCAACAACAGCAGCATTTACAACAGCAGCAACAGATGCAACACATCCAACAACAACAACAGCTTCAGTTGCAACAACAACAGCTGCATCAGCAGCAACAGCAACAACTGCAACAGCAAAATATGGGAATGCGCCATAATTAAGTTGGAATAGTAATACACTTTTGCATGTCGGACAAATATATGTATATGTACATGTACATGCAAACGCCTGTACATCGTAAGTTAAGAAGAACATTTTTCTATTCTTTTAGATGCCCACGAGTTTCATTCCTGAAGAGAATTGTGTTGTTTTCCTTCTGCTAGTTTTACCCGGACGTGCTTATTACAGAAATTCATTTGTGCAACCCAGTAATAATTGCAAATGAAGGATTCTTTCACTAGAAACGCTTAAGTGTGAAGTTGGACATTGTTCCACGGCAAGTTTGTATCCTCTGCATTAGGATTTTGTTCGTTGGACATCCATTTGACGCAAAATTGTGTGACAACGGTCGTGGGAAATAATTTAAACGACTCACCAAATAAATTTAATCACCAATACACTAAATGTACCTTTATTATAAGTTACGAGTCTATATTAATCATAAATACATATACCCTTCGCCTTCAGCATATAAAACAATGCATTTCGAACCCAGTTTCCCAAAACGACACTCATCGATTACACAGCTATGACACACAAACGCAGAGTTAAACACAAAATATTCACCGATTCGGTTTCGATTTCGAAACCGCGAGTCCCACTAAAACTAATGACCACGACTATAGCTATGGCGACTTCAATATGTATGCTTAGGTCTAGAGTATAAGTTAAATATCGTAAACTAGAATAATACAAAGTACTTCCGCGATCTTCTGTCTCTCGTAGTATGTCTTCTTCTTCGGATTTCCTTGTATAATTAATTTGGTCACCTAAACGAGTCGTCTTCTGTTGTCACAAGTCAATCGATCAATCTTAAGAGTGATTGGTCGAGCTGTCTGTAAAGTATGGATGCTGCATGGCTGCATCAGCGCTTATTCGTTGGTTTGGCCTGCAGATGAGCAGTTTTTGCAACAAATCACGTCCTTTGGAATTCAGTCGAGGTACTATTTGGCTCCAAGAAGTTATCGGAGGGAATGCTGTGGAGAGTGCGACATTGTTACCTTTAAATAAGAGAAAACACACGTTATACATACACGGCAGCGATACGTAGTCGGAGAGAAGCGTCACTCCTGGCCAAGACTCATCTGTGGGCGTTCCCAAGACACGGAAGATACGCAGCAACTGGTCAAGTACATCGGATCCGGGGAAAAGCGGTCGTCCCGCATCTGCTAGCTCTGCAAAAATACATCCAGCCGACCACATATCTATACTGGTCGTATAGAGTTTAGCGCCGAAGAGAACATCTGGCGGGCGATACCACAAAGTGACAACCTCCGCTGAATAGCATTTGACTGGAATTCCAAAAGCTCTAGCGAGACCTGCAACGACAGACCTTGTCAGAAGTGACCGATGAAATCGATATAATTCTTACCAAAATCGGCCAACTTTAGTTCTCCATTTTTATTGATTAGTAAATTTTGTGGCTTCAAGTCTCGATGCAGGACGTTATGACTGTGACAGAAGGCCAGACCACGTAACAGTTGCAACATAAAACTACGGCACACGGTCATGTCGATATCACCATTCAAACTGTCGAAGTACTTCTTAAGATCTTGATCGCAGTGCTCGAAGACAAGGGTAAGCTTACGGTCCGAATGCAGGACGTCATAGAGGCGGACTATGTTCTTGTGTTTCAGTTCCTGAGAAAGTAGGCCAATGGTAGTCAAGAATTAATATTGCGTAAATTAAAAGAGTGCTGGGAATACAACCTTGAGAAGGCAAATTTCTCGTAACGCAGAGCTAGGAACGCCCTCGTCATCCTCGTCTAAACGAACTCGCTTGAGAGCGACTATTTCCATGGTTTCACGATTGCGGCCCTTGAACACTGTTCCATAGGTGCCCTCACCGATTTTTTCCAGCTTTTCATATTTTTGCATGTTTTTACTTGTAACGATTTTTGCTGTATTGAATTTGACTGCAAAAATAACCAACAAATGCAAAGAAATGCAAATAAAAATTTGTTTTAACTTGGAGAAAACAGCTGATTTAAGATGCTCTAATGACAGATGAGAATTAAGCTGTTTGGGAGGTAGTGGACAAGAAATTGAATATCGAAAGACCTATCGATATACATTTTGAATAGGTTCAATAGGGTGTATAAGCTGGCTGAGGCTTTATTAGCTTCGAACTCAGCAAAGCAAAGTAAAGGCGGATTTTCAGCACAAAATTACAACAACTACACTCTACTTGACACTTCAAGGATTTAGAGTAGTTGTAATTGCGTTCGGAAATACAAGCGTTTTTTTTTATTTCAGCCATATAATCTACTCATTGGTTAACAAAAATAGTTGAATCTCATGATCATGCAATCAATGATCATTGATCATGAATTTAGATAGCTATATGGAAAAAAAAACACTGTTTGTGTAATGAAATTTAGATCAATCCAAAAATGAATGAAGAACCTACTTCTTTCAGTGCAATGTTGAATGCCACGATAACTTCTACATTCTCCATCGATAACAGCGAACGCGAAATCAAACCACATATCACCCTACCTCCAAAGTGTCAATCTGTCATTTCTGTGATGAGTGCAGTTTTTTGTTGTGACTTTCTCACAAAGGTTCCGCAAAAAGTTCCAATTAGACTAAAAAATCCACAAAATTGGATAATAAAAATACGAAAAACATAAAATCTAATTTCTTCACAATCATAGCTTGTGTTTGCATTGTGAAAAATTTGCGAAAATCACAGCGAAATCACCGATTGAAAATTCTCGGTTTGCGTGACGTTTACTCCCCTTTTTGCATGTCGTGTTTTTTTTTCTTTTCATCGTTTTTTTTTTTTTTTATTCTGGCTCCATCGTTCTCAGCTTCACTTCATAAAAGAAGCAATAAATTAATGGTGCCAATTGGGGGCTTAATCACCTCCAAATCGAGAAAATTTTCTTAAATACAAAAATAAAGAAAGAAACAACAAACAAAAAAAAATATCTCTAGGTACTGTATTGCTTGGTTTCGCTTTTGTTTCGGTCAACAAATAATTATCGCGAGTGCATTTCCAGTGATTGTTCTATGTGGCCATCAGCACTGAGGAGAAGCAACACCGAACAGGAACTATCAAAATGGTTCCATTGAAAGATAACACCGATCTAGAGTGTTTTCTCGTAACCAAACACTCGTGGAAGGGAAAATATAAGCGAATTCTATCAATAGGCACCGCCGGTGTGTCTACTTACAATCCGGATAAATTCGATCTAACTAATCGCTGGTCATACTCGGACATTGTTGCCGCAGTACCAAATAAAGCTTCAAGTGTGAGTTGAGTTGCTCTTCCGTCTAATCCGTGTCTAATCGGTTTGTTCCCTTGCAGATACCAAATGAATTTGTACTAACCATAAAGAAAGATAAAAAGCTCGACACAATTAAATTCTCCTCCGAGTATCGTAACGATATTCTAAGCTCGATACTGAAGAACTACAAGGAATTTGCTGATAAACCAAAAAATGTTCAAGTGAGGGCTGTTTGTTTGTGTGCCGTCGAAAGATTGTTTTTGTTATTTTTTTGTCTTTCCCTTCGGTTTCAGATTCAGCGCTTTCAAGCGTACAAATATCATTGGTCTGGTATTAGTTTGCCGACAATGCTGGAGGTTACGCCATGCTCGTTGGATCAACTGGACCCGACGACAAACGAAGTTCTTGCCAGCTATATGTACAAGGATATAGAGGGGATCATAGGTACAATGGTTTTTTTGATGAAAGCTTGCTTTTTATGTTTCTCATTTAATGTTTCGTAAGACTGACATTTGGGGGAAAGTGTTTTGTTGTGGTGGGGGTGGATGAGTAAGACACAGGTGTTCAAAATACACGTCAGAAACGCACGATAGCTATGATTCATGCGATAACGTTGAGTAGCAAGCAATTTGCTCTGGCTTATCTGGTGATTGGTTAGGCATTTACAGTGGTTATGTGCTAATGACGATATCCTAGTGAAAGTAGCAAGCAATGGATATGAAAAGACTGCTTTGCGGGTAATTGTGCTGTCGTTTCATAGGTTATTTTGTGACAAGATAAGCATGCCCCAAAGTAATGAGATATGGAGCTGGAAACGAAACTATGTTATCGAATTTACATTGGCAGTAATTGTTGTTTACATGTGCCCGCTGTTTGTTTATGCAGGCGAGCATCACTCAACACTGTCCACTTGATCTTTTTCATATGTAAACAGACGCGGAAGTGCGATAATATCTTGTTTATTGCTGATTTCAAAATCACATAATTAAAATGTCCATCAAATGGCATCTCAATCTCATTAGAAGTTGAGTTTCTTACTTTATGAAGGGCTGTCATCTTCTCTCCAGTGCACGTGTCAATAGTTCCGGGACAAAGCACTCGTCATCATCTGATTTGCAACATTTGTCTCGTCCTGCTTCAAATTGCTAAACTTAAATATTCGTCGTGTGTTATCTTTTCCCTTTTCGAAAAACTTTTTAAGCAGGAATACAGGACTATGAAGGCGGCATTGTTATGGCATACGGCGGCTTCAGCCGCTTGCATCTGTTCAAGGCTCTCAATCATCATGAAATCGTTCAGAACATAGCCCAACGTTCGGCTCAGTTCTTGGGGATCGACACGAAAATCCTCAAGAGTCAGATCACACTAGAGCAGTTTGAGCGGCAGCGTTTCGGAAAATATAGGTAAATCAATTGCCCGTCTGTTATTGTGGTCCAGCATAATTAATTTCTCACCTCCTGCCACCGTAGTGGTGATCAATTTCAAACGTCGATGACTGAGTTTACCGTACAAAAGGTAACGCCACGCCACCCGGAACCAGTGAAGAGAATCCTATGTCTAACCGAGACCACCGTTCTGGAACGAGATCCACAGACCTACAGTGTAAGTAAAACGAATTCGCATTCTAATTTGAGTTGAGACCTTGTGCTTGTAGGTGTGTACTCTCCGCCCCCTTATTGATGTGTTCGCTCTGGTCCGTGACAAAGACAACATTCAGCAGTTTTTTATCGAGTACAAGAACGGCATCGTTCGGAAGTACATCACTAATGACAGGTGAGCATCGCGCAATTATGAGAATGCCATACATAACTTTGATTCTTCAGGGACTCACTGCTGGCTACGGTGTTGGATGCAGTCCGTTCTAGCGGCAATCAAGATGTGCATGTGCGCATTACTAGCACACCGCGTGGCAAGCGGTTTGTACCACTAAACAACTGCGTGGACGAAGAGACTGAATCGAACCTTCTGCGTTTGGTTATGAATAACTTTCAAAACCCCGCCCGACGCTACGAGATTCTGGAGAAATTCAACGCAAACATTCCCCACAGTGGTCTCAAGTATAGTGTCACACAAGATGTATGTCGGTTGGTCGCTTTGGGAGGCGTGGTTCTTTATTGTTCACTTTTCAGAGTCTTTTTGCGGAGAACAAGGAGAAGCTGATCATGAGTGCTCTGCAGGCCCTAGCACAGAAGGAACTGGACAATCCAACAGCACAGCTGACAAACTTAGAGCTCGAAGCCATCTTTCACGCACTCACAAGGCTTTTGGCCAGCAAAGTGGGCTATGCGGCATTCACAAACCTGCCGGGGTAATGTGTTGCAGATTTATTTGAATTTCAAATTCGATTTCGATTTTACAGTTTTCGCGAGATAATTGGCACAAAAATCGTTGCATCCTTGAGGCGGAAAGACTTGGCCGTCACATACTCGGCCATCGACATGATCAATTCGCTTATGCACTCGATGAATGCAGATCACGACCTCAAGCAGGAGCAGTTGAACAAATCTTCAATCCTCTCGTCGAAGGGATTTCTGGAGACGCTCCTCAATATGTGGACGAACCATGTGGTAAGTGCAAGCACTGTCGTTTTTTCCAACTCTATGCTAAACACAACTTCTTCAGAGTCACGGCAGCGGTGCTCTTGTTCTGTCTGCAATGCTGGACTTCCTAACATTCGCACTCTGTGTGCCGTATAGCGAGACAACTGATGGCAAGCAGTTTGATATACTGCTCGAGTTGGTGGCCGAACGCGGGCGGTATCTATACAAACTTTTCCAACATCCTTCGCTGGCGATTGTAAAGGGAGCCGGTCTGGTTTTGCGTGCCATCATCGAGGAAGGAGAAGCACCAGTGGCTAAGCAAATGCAAACACTTGCCCTAGACGAGGCGGCGCTATGCCGTCATTTGCTTGTAGCCTTATACACGCCGTCAAATGACCCCACGCTGGCCACACATCGGCAGCTGTCTCGTCATTTGACTGGCCTATGGATCACCGATAACGACGAGGCAATGGAGCTCTTCAAGAGAATCTTTGTAAGTACTTTGGTCATCCTTCTGATCCGTTCTGATCTACATCAGTTGTGTGCACCTCTAGCCCGCGGGTCTTCTGATGTTCCTGGAAAGTGAAGACACCGTCCCAGATACAGACGTCGAGGAGGACAAACTCAATTTTCGCGATAATCTCAAGTTTGCAATTCAACATTCCAATAAGACAAGGAAAAACGTGATCGGAAAGCATTTAGAGGTTAGTACCAGAAGCACACTCTCAAGCAATATTCGTTTTGACACGTTTCCACAGGGAATCAAGCATTGGGGCTTGAGTCTAATTGACCAGCAGGAGAACCCGACGCAGGCCTTGAAGAATCGCCCAGTTGTGCTGCGTAATCGACGCCAAAAAAAGAAGACCACTGATGCCATTGTCAATTTGCCTTATTTTTTCTACAACTTTGCCAAAGATCACAGCTTGCCGAATCTAATCTGGAACCACAAGGTGGGTAGTTACGAAAAAAAATCCAAAGAACCATAATTCAAATGGTTTTCTTGGCAGACCCGCGAAGAACTGCGAATGTGCTTGGAGAACGAACTGAGACAGTTTATCAATGACCGTGATCTGGCTGGGACTTTGATCGTAGCATGGAACTACCAGGAGTTCGAAGTGCAATACCAGGTGGGAAGAGTTTTCGCAAGTCTACTGTTGAGATCTTGAGAATTTTGTCATTTATTCGACAGTGTCTGGCTGATGAGATCCAAATTGGAGACTATTACATCCGTTTGATACTGGAGAAGGACGATTGGCCGCAAAATCTTGTTAAAGACCCGTAAGTGTTGAGTCTATCAGTTGTTTGCCTAAAACTATTTCTTCATTGTCAGAGTGGAACTGTTCAACGCCTTATATCGACGAGTTCTGTGTCGCAATCGAGTCAACGACGACCAGTTGACAGTAACATCACTGCAGGCGCTGGCCAAAGTGTACAAACGATACCACCAGGAGATCGGTAAATTCAGTGACATGACATACATCTTGCAGCTAATCGACAGGGTATGCTTTTCAAATTCCCACAAACATCGCGACTGTAATCTTCTTTCTCTCGGCAGTGCCTCTCACCATCGCTGCGAGACGCGCTAATTGGCCTGGTTTCATGTTTAGTTTTGGAGAAATCAAACTGCCGCGCACTTGTTGATCATGTGCAATGCCTTGTGGATCTTATAACCCTGGCACATCTGCACAAGGGTCGGGCGCAACCAAACACCAAGACAAATGTTATTGAAGCTGGCCCCAATATGCAGGCGTACGAGGAAAAGGATTGGTACTACAACATCGAGAAGGAGGGCATGAAACCCGAGCGGCAAGGCCCAATAACGTACTCAGAAGTGAGCCTCCCACCCCCTGCCCACGTGTGTGTGAACAAATTTTGAACATTTCCTTCTTCTAGCTGAAGGATCTCTGGAACAAGGGTGTAATCACACCAAAAACTCGCTGTTGGGCCATCGGCATGGACGGCTGGCGGTCACTTCAGCAGATTCCTCAACTCAAATGGTGCCTTATCGCCAAGGGAGCTGCGATTCTCAACGAATCGGAACTAGCCTCGACTGTGCTTGATGTATTGATTAAGTGCACTAGCTTCTTCCCCAGTCGTACTCAAAACGGGTCAGCTGTGCTCATTCCTGGTCCCAAGTTGTCGCGAAAGTTGTCTGAGTTTATTTGCCTGCCGCACATTGTGCAAGTGTGCCTGACACACGATCCTGGTTTGCTGGAAAGGGTCGCGACATTGCTTTGCCAAATTATGGAGGTAAGGACAGGGCAAACCCATTTGAATGTGTCTCAACCGTTGGATGATTTTCAGGATAATCCGGAAATGCCGAAGGTCTACCTGACTGGGGTGTTCTACTTTATGCTGATGTATACTGGTAGTAACATTCTGCCGATCACCAAGTTCTTGAAGATGACGCACATGAAGCAGGGATTCAGAAGTGAAGAGGTACAGTATGAGGGCTGTTAGGGGGAGAAAGGTCGTCTAATGTGTTGATTTCAGACATCACAATCGGGAATCATGCATCGCAGCATACTTGGCCAACTACTGCCGGAGGCTATGGTTTGTTTCCTGGAGAACTACAGTGCAGAGAAGTTTGCAGAGATCTTCTTGGGCGAGTTTGACACACCGGAGGTCATCTGGAGCTCTGAAATGCGGCGACTGCTGATCGAGAAGATCTCGGCGCACATTGCCGACTTCACGCCACGGCTTAGGGGACACACGATGGCCAGGTATCCTTACCTAGCAATCCCCGTCATAAGCTATCCGCAGTTGGAGAACGAACTCTTCTGTCACATTTACTACCTACGGCATCTGTGTGACACGCAAAAGTTCCCCAATTGGCCCATTTCCGATCCAGTGCAGTTGCTGAAGCATACTCTGGACGCATGGCGCAAGGAAGTCGAAAAGAAGCCGCCACAAATGACGATACAACAGGCATACGCAGATCTCGGAATTGACGTCACCAAGAACCAGAAACCCGACGAGTCGGTGATTAGAAAGAGCTATTACCGCCTGGCTCAGATGTACCATCCGGACAAAAATCCGAAAGGAAGGGTGAGTGCATACGCATGCTGAGGTGACAAGCTACAATTGCATCTATTTCTTTTAGGAAATCTTTGAAAAAGTCAACCAAGCCTACGAGTTCCTGTGCTCACGTTCAGTGTGGAGTTCTGGTGGCCCAGATCCCAAGAATATCGTCCTCATCTTGAGGACACAGAGCATCCTCTTCGATAGATATCCCGACGGTGAGTCTTAGCAATACAAATCAAATCCATCCCCATTTGGCTAACTTCTATATGCTTTCAGTTCTTCGCCCGTACAAGTATGCTGGCTACCCACAACTGATAAAGACAATCCGCTTGGAAACAAAGGACGACCAGCTCTTCTCCAAGGAAGTTGAACTGCTTACTGCATCGTCGGAGCTGTGCTACCACACGGTACACTGCTCTGCTCTAAACGCAGAGGAGCTACGCCGCGAAGAAGGCATAGAAGCACTCCTCGAAGCGTACACTCGCTGTGTATCCATTATGGGTGTCGATTCCAAGCCGGAATCACTGCATTACCAGGTCATTTCGAATGTGACCAAGTGCTTCGAGGTTGCCTGCAACTTTGAGAACTGCAAACAGAAGATAATCCAACTACCCCAACTGCTGTCTGATGTCTGTCGAGTTGTCTACTTTAAGGTATGTAGCGTGACTATGTTTGCGCCAAGCCGGCCTTAAAATATTCATATCTCCCATCCAGCACACCCTCTCCGTCAGTTTGGTGACCAGTTTAGCAGCCAACAACTATGAGCTGCAATGCAACCTCGTCCGCAACGGGGTCCTGTGGTCGCTTCTGCTCTTCTGCTTCGAGTACGACTACACTTTGGACGAGAGTGGCGTCGAGGCCAGTGATAAAACCAACCAACAGCAGGTGGCAAATAATTTGGCCAAGATGGCTGTTCTAGCCTGCATAGCTCTGTCGGGTTACGGACTGGATCCAGTTGAAACCGCAAAGCCGAATAGCACAGGCACACCACCACAACAAACAACACCACCACCATCATCATCGGCGACGACAGTTGCTACCACGTCGAAAACCTCGCCTACGTCCTCGTATACACAAAACGCCCACAATGTAATTGCCTCGAAGCAGTTGGCCATTACTGACAGCAGTGCTGCGATAGTGAAGCAGGATTCGGCTGACAAGAAGTCGTTGAGCGACAATAATCTTGGCCCTGCGACCGAGACGGAAAAGGTGAACGTTGTCAATAAGCAGAAATATGTGATAAATAGCGAAGCGAAAAACGTCATAATCAAGCAGATACTTGACAGGCTACTGACGGCGTACATTGCCAACAAGCTGGCCAAGGAGCGAGCTAGTGATGTGAGTTTTGAATGGAACTTGTCTGCCATCAGATGTTGAAACGTAATTTTGCAGGTTCTGAAGATCTTGACGTCAAATACGAGAAATCCCTACTTGATCTGGGACAACGGCACCCGAGCGCAGCTAATGGACTTTCTCGAACAGCAACGCACACAATCCACCAAGGAGTCGTACGAGGATATTGCGATGGTGCACGATGTAGCAGCTGAATTTGAATATGACGCCCACAAGTAAGTAGAGCACACACATTTGTCACATGTGTCATCGTTGAATTGTACCTGCATTTCTCTGCAAGACTCAGCGGCATCATTTCAGAGCTATATTTGTTTGTTTCGACGATCCGTTTGATTTGCGCAGAATGTTTGCCGAAGATTAAACATAATAAAAGACCTTATGGAATCTTCTCTGTACAAATTAGTCAAATGGACGGAGACTGTTGGACTTGATGTCAACCCATCCAAGACAGAGTTAATCTTGTTTACAAACAGATACAAAATTCCCGATATAGTTGCTCCAAAACTCAAGAACAAGGAGCTAAAATTTAGTAATCATGCCAAATATCTAGGTGTAATACTAGATAGTAAGCTTAATTGGAAGCTAAATATTCAGGACCGCACAAGAAAGGCCGCGGTAGCTCTCCATACCTGCAGGAAGGCCCTAGGTCCCAGATGGGGCCTTCAGCCTAAGGTAACAAACTGGCTCTATACTGCGGTGGTCAGACCTATTCTGTTTTACGGAATCCTAGTCTGGTGGCCCGCACTAGAGAAAAAATGCAATTCCAGATCTATTGAACGTATTCAAAGATCAGCCAGTATATGCATCACAGGGGCGCTCAGGTCCACCCCTTCGGCTGCCTTAGACACAATGCTACAACTTCTTCCGGTTGATATATACGGGAAATTAGTTGCATCTATGGCAGCCTTAAGGCTTAGGGAATCTCAGAAATGGACTAACTATCAGACAGGCCATATGAGTATCCTCCCTGTCTCAATCCCAGCTAAAACGGGTTATACTATTCCCTTCGAGGACTTTAATATAAAGTACAAAGCAATAATCCCAGAACCTTCCGAATGGGAGAATGTCACAGTAGATAGTAGATACGGACATGAAATCTACACAGATGGTTCTAAAATGACGGAGGGCACGGGAGCGGGAGTATACTCTCAATCACCCGAAATCAACATTGCCCTACGCCTCCCAGACCACTGCAGCGTCTTTCAGGCTGAAATAATGGCTATAAGAGAGGCAGCCTGTAGACTTGCCTTTTCTGCGATAGACGGGAAAGCTATCGCTATTTACATAGACAGTCAGGCAGCCATTAAAGCCCTGAATACACCAACAATTAGATCAAAGTTGGTAAACCAATGCCGGGAATCTCTTAACGAGATTGCGGACAGATGTTCAGTAACCCTGTGCTGGGTTCCAGGTCACAGCGACATTCCGGGCAACTGTAAAGCGGACGAACTAGCCAGACAAGGAAGCGGCCTTCACCCAACCAACAACAGTGAACCGTACGCTCCTATGCAATCGATCAAATTCTCCCTTCTCAAAAGGGCAATAATGATCGCAAATAACAGATGGAACAGCATAGATACCTGCGTCACATCCAAAAAAATCTGGCCGAAATTAGAGGCTAAAAGGACTAAGAGACTTCTCTCTATAAGTAGAATCAGACTCAGCTCCGTAGTGGGTGCATTAACAGGTCACTGTTTGATAGGCAGACATGCACGCAGGATGGGAGCACCCTACAACGATTTCTGCAGGAGCTACATTGACGAGGAGGAAGAAGAAACCGTTCTTCCAGCTCTTGCAAAGCTGCGAAAAAGCTACTTAGGGGATTTCTTCTTCGAGGACCTCAGTGACTTGTCTCGTATGGACATACGCTGTATCAGCAAATTCATAACAAAGACCAAATGGCTCGAATGATCTTCAATAAATACTCAGCGTCAGCTAACCACTGACCGCACCACCATCTCTTAGGCGGGCTGTTTTGCAAATTACAATCGAGGGGTAGACTGTTTCGGTCATCCTTTATTGCATTCAAAACAAACTGTCACTCGGTCAAACTCACCTTTCTTGACCAAGTCAAAACACCCTGCAATCATGCGTAGCAAACAGGTCAATTGTTACTACTACCATGCTCTTTTGCAACATCCGCCCTTTCCTGACAAGCTGCCAGAGGACAAAGCGAGTGTCTAACCGTTACGATCACCATCCGCATATTCGAAGGCATACTGTCCACCGGTCATCCTTGACCAACCTTATTAGGACCTTAGTAAGGTACATAACGTAAGGGCGATTATACAACCATCACCGGTAATACATATCGGTTCACCTCATTTCTACGAGATGTCGGAGGATTTAAAGTGAGGGGTTCACTGTTTCGGTCACTCGTCGCACATCCGAAAACATCTCGTCCTATGGTTATCACCAGTCTCACTTCTTCAAGGAGTTGTCTGAGGATTACAGGCGAAGGGATGGCAGCTTCGGCCACCCTCCCCTCATCTGAGGATAAACTGCCCCCGGTTCTCTCTACGAGACATAGGAGTCATAGACAAAAGTCACACGCACAAAAAGCAACAATGCCCATTAGAACGTCCGGTCTAGATAACACTCTGGCCGTCCCCCCCCCCCCTTCCCCTTTAACTCATATGGTATCACAAAGGACCTAAATCAAATTGGTCTAAGTATGTCTCTCTAGACAGCCATCTTACCTAACCTAACCTAACCTTGCCGAAGATTGCGGCTATTTTAATGGTGCTCTGGTTTCGCATGTACTTTTGCGATTTGGCGCCGCTCACACTTTACTCCTCCCGAGGCCTAATGAAATGTTTGTTCCCTTGCAGAGACGAGCTACAAATTGGCGGCGTATTCATCAAGATCTACAACGAAATGCCCACATTCCCGATAGTGAATCCCAAATCGTTCATCATTGACCTCCTCGAGTATCTGAAGCAATCCTATCATTTCCTAACATCGAGTAAAAGCAGCACAGCGATAGTTAACAACACCACGCTCGATGGTATCCTACAACCGACACTCGCCCCCAATCATCCACAGCTGCAGGACAAAAAAGGCACCACCATCGATGATGTGCTGAATGCGTACAATCGTTCGAAGCATCGCAAAAAGATCGAAACCAACTCCAACGATCTGCACGCGAAGAGTAAGTACAAATATAGCTTTGAGTCCGATTCGAAAATAGAAGCACACACAATTATGGTCCTGCGAGCGCTAATATCTGTGATAAAAACCAACGCCGAAGTGGATATCCAGTGTATCGGTCACTTTGACATGATCTTCGGCTTCCTGGCCAATAATATCTTCGTTGAGGTGAGTTTCAGATCCCAAATGGAGCTTGCCCAATTTTGTACTCTGCTCCCCATTTAGAGTACATTGGTGAAGACAGTGGCCCTCGAGGTGGTGGCACTTGTTTCACGCAACAAGGAGTGCGTAAGTGAAATAGCTGCCTGTGAGATTCTCGGTAGTTTCCTGGTGGCGCTACGCGATCCAGATCTGCTGGCCAGTCAAGTTAAAGTGCTCGAAACACTGTCCGGACTGATGAACGTACAGGAAATGATTAAGGAAGCGCAAAACAAAGGCGCGGTCATCTACCTCCTCGATATGTTTTGCAATTCGAGAAATCCACAAATACGCGAACTATGCGCTGAGATCATGTCCAAGATGACGGCTGATCGATTAAGTGGACCAAAAGTAAGTCAACTTGTTAGATATAGAGAATTGTAAGGAATTTTCCGCTCTGACTCTGTGCAGGTTCGCATTACAATTTGTAAATTCCTCCCGCCGTTATTTGTTGATGCGATGATTGAATCCCCACAAACATCCGTCCAACTGTTCGAGTCGATTCACGAGCACCCCGAGCTGATATGGAACGATAAGACTCGAAATAGGGTGTGTGATGCTGTTGCGGATATGTGTGAAGGGTAGGTGGTCGGTATTTGTGACGTTCGAAACGGCACTTGATGTTGTTGTTTGTTGCAGATTCTACAAAACGCAAAAAGTCAATTCGCGAATCCTGTGGAAGGACCCAGAAATCCTCAAAGACATTGTCACCAATGAAGTTGTCGTTGCTGGAGTCTATCTGCGGCTGTTTGTCAGTAATCCGGCGTGGACGCTACGCAAACCAAAGCAATTTCTGTCTGACTTATTAGACTTTGTTGTGGATCAGATTAGTAAAAGTTCGTCCGAGGTAAGTTGATTGGTTCGCAAGTGATGTTCCCGGCGGTTTGTTGGGCGCCATTCCTTGTTCTTTCTGAAATAGAAATGCTCCCAGAACTGGCGCCCAATGAGCGGCTTTCAGCTTGAAACTCTTGTTTTTTTTTTGTGTAACTTTTGATGTGCTTTGCAGAAAGACGTTCTTGATCTGTCAACAACCGCACTCGTTGAACTTCTCCGATCTCAGCCCAATTTAGCAGATGATATACCAGTCCTTGGTCATATACCAAAACTGTTCAATTTGTTAACCGTTCAACCAAAAAATACGTTGTCAGTATTACACCAGTTGTCCTTGTCTGAGGTGAGCTATGAACGTTAAACCCGCCCATCTACTAAGTCACAATTCATTTTAGTTCTGCGTGAGTGCAGTTTCGCAAACAGAATGCATTCTGCCACTGAAAAAGTGCATGGAATACCACAGGGATTGCATTGAGAAATCCTGCGAGACTCTCAGTCGTCTCTTCAAATACCAACATGTAAGTTGAAAAATACAACAATTTCCAAACTCCTCCTTTATGATGATGCACTCTCCGCCAGGACTCCTTAATCAGTCAATCATTGGAAGTGAACTTAATTCCTTTCTTGCTCACTTTGCTGGAGAGCCGCCTAGAATTTATTGATAATCCGTCGACTGTGAAGGCGCAAATTGTCGCCGCCCTCAAGGGCATGACGCACAATTTGAACTACGGCGATCGTGTTACGCAGATTTTACTCAAACATCCCGTGTGGGCAGAATTCAAAGATCAACGACATGATCTCTTCATCACCGACACCAATGTTCGAGGCTATCTTACAGGTAAGTTTGGGTAGTCTCCTTTCAAGGGAAAAAGTTGTCAACGAGTCTGCTCTTTTTTAGGTATCAATCCAACCGCTGGCTATCTAACGCAAGGACCTGCCCAGAACGTTGAAGTTCTAACATCACCACCACCAATCGATCGCGACGATCCGTCAGCAAGGCCTTCTGAATAATATTTAAAACAAATTCTCCTTGTTACCACTGGAATAGATAGATATTTAGAATTTGTAATGTTTATTTTTTTCTAGACATTTAAGAAGAGATGTCCGCACGGCCGGCGTCTGTGAACAAAGGAAATGTCTGAACTTATATTCCCCTCTCTTATATCTAGATGACAGACAAATGTTTTGCTAAACTTTTTGTTTCGTAAAACAATGAGGATTCTGTACGCGCTCAGACATTAATTCCTTTTAAATTTATCATTTTGTTATCGATCATTAGTACTATTTAACAGAAAATCACCCAAGACTTTCATTTCGCTTTGTATATATATGAGTAATTAAAGAAAACAATAGAAACAATATCCCAACTAAAAAAGTCGGAGAGAATTGCATTCAAATGGATTTATTAAAAATTTTGTTTTCTATAGCACGTATGAGATAATAATCTACTTACATAAAACCATTTTTATATTTGTATGCATATTGTATTGAGCAAATAAAACAAAAAAAAAAAAACAGCAGCAATGAAATAAAAACAAGGAAATTGAAATATAAATATAAAAAAAATGTGTTTGAAATAGTGACGTTTCGTGGAAAGGTTGAGACCAGTTGAGACAACCACTTGGAGGAAACTCGAACTTTTAAGTGGTAAAACTGACAACGAATTAAAGACTGACGTTCTAGAACAGCTATCGCTAAACTGGCGCCAGTATGGCTAATCCTACTCAGCTATGCCACTTCTATTGTTCCTTCCATCGATCAAGAATAAGACGAAGACCCCTGCGGGCATATCTTTACTTATTTATCATCATTCCAAGTCCACAGTTTTAGAACCTCGGAGACACCAAATGTGGAAGGTTCTTCTAGCCAGCTTAGAGATGCTTCATGTGCCGATCCTGACTGAATTCAAAAACAGAGTACTTATGCATTACCGCTTTATCAAGCGTTCCAAGACGCAAGCGGATTACTATGATTATAGGCGTTTTTCTTTTTTAGTTCAAAGCTGAGCACTGAACTGAGTTCGAGCATTATGAGCGCACTCTGAACCGAGAGTGCTCAGAGCGTTCTGAAGTTTTTTCGTTTTTCCTGTTTTTTTCTTCTGTCGAATGTGAGTGCAAGTGTGCATGAACTTGTGTAATCAGCTTTTTGCTCAGGCTGCTAAATTTATTCTGATCATGCTCTCAGCGAAAAAAGAAACACAAATTCGAGCTCTGAAGTATCTGAGCTAAAAAAGAAACATGCTATAGGGTGGGTTTTTTTTCCGGAGGTATGAAACTTCAAGTTGGTAGCACTATTTTAACTGGCGGCCATTTTATCAACAACGCTTGGACGACGAATGGATACGTCAATAAACAAAACTCCCGCATTTGGAGTGATGGTAATCCTCAGGTGTATGTTGAGACACCGTTACATCCACAAAAACTGACTGTTTGGTGTGCTTTACGGGTTGGTGGAATAATTGGTCCGTACTTCTTTAAAAACGATGCTGGTCAGAACGTTACAGTCAATGGTGACCGCTATAGAGCCATGGTTACTGACTTCTTCGTTTATTAATTGAACAACCATGATGTGCAGGAGCTGTTGTTTCAAAAAGACGGCGCAGCATGTCACACAGCTCGTGGCACAATTGACTTATTGAAGGAAACGTTTGGTAACCGCATAGTTTCACTTTGTGAAGGTATGAATTGGCCTCCAAGATCGTGCGATTGACTATTTTCTGTGGGGATATTTGAAGTCGTTAGTCTACGCCGATAAGCCCGAAAGGATTGACCACTTGGAGGACAATATTCGCCGCGTTATTGCCGCCATACGGCCACAAATGATGGAAAAAGTCATCGAAAATTGGACCTCCAGTTTAGGCTTTACGTCCGAGCCAGCCGTGGCGGTCATATGCCAGAAACCGTGCTTAAATTATAATGCCAGAAGATTACCATTCGAATTAAATAAATTATATGCCAATTAAAAAAAAAAACATCTTTGTTTTATTACACTTCAAAGTTTTATACCTCTAAAAAAAACACACCCTTTATTTCAAAACGCACTGTGACCAAATTAATTGTGCAAACAAAAGTAAACATAGCATCGAGGTAGGTTACTTTACTTTTAAATCTAACGATTTTTTACTAATTCTTACGAAAACTTACTCAATGTCATTCCTAAAACCGCATTTACATCATCACGCACGCGCAATTTTGCAACAAAACCGAAAAGAGAGATCCGTTTATCCGCAGTCAATACTACTAAAGGCGTAAGAATGAGATCACAAATCAGACGTCTACGGTGTCATGGATGCTCTACCCATAATTATAGATACGTAAAACGGAAATAGACACAGGTTCCACTCACCTACATTTCTGCAATTGCTTGAAAACATTAATATTTCTGATTTGGAAAATGTGAAATGAGATTGGTTATTAGTTTCAGTAAAATAAACCAACAATTCATCAATCAGTTACACGAACAAAAATAAATAAATGTCCGTTCATCATTTCCGGAAGCCATATTGTTTTATAGGAATGCGGAATTTCTTTAGTCATCGCTATAAAAATATCAACATGCAGAGCTTTCCTATAATTCCTATCACGCAAACAAGATGGACGACCTAAACACGTGTCACGTTTTTTTGCGCGTTAGGTAATGCTGTCCCTTTCGGTCACACGGCTATTTAGTATTTAGCATCCCTTTAATTTTGCGTGATAGGATTGTGTGACCATGTAAATGCAGCAAACTCGAAAACTTCATCCAAAGAGCAAAAATCGAGAGAAAAATTGAGAATCTTTTTCTCAAAAAATTTCGTATTGTAAGAATTGGGAAAACTTTCAATCGCCTTACAATTAACAGCTGGGTTGAATAGTGTTGTCCGTGAACGAGCATTACCTGACGGAACTAGTTTTTGTTCCTAATGTAAAATCAAATTTTGTGGTATTCGTTTGGGCTTCTTCAGATTTCCTTTTCGTGTGCCTAATCGAACATAAAAACGTCACCTGCTCTTTTTTTTGTTGATATTCGTGCGATTTGAATATGCGTAGTCTTCGACATTTGTCTAAGCGATTTATATTCACTGGTTAAATTTTGTGTTAAAACATTCGAAATTTCCGTTTTGACTGATTTCTAAATATTTATACATCAATAATTTACACCCGATGCAATGCATTTGTTTGCTGTAGAACAAATTCACGGAAACGTAAAAAAACTCCACCAATTGTCAAACTCAAACGCACTTGTATTGGTAAATCTGAAGATCTTCAAGATTCTTTTCAACATTGGCGACGAAATTCTTCCTCTCTGTCGGAACGGACAATCCTTTGCCTTTTTCTCTTATCGAATGCTTGTAACTACTTGTAACTAATCAGTACTCTTTCACATACTCGTATTCATCAAAAAGTCGTTCGAGTTATTCCGAATCACATTCATCGTTAGATGAATCAACTACTATTGCTAATAAATTAAAATTACCCAACTCTGCGAGTTAATCAGACATTTTAACGACTTCTCGTACCACTTTTTTTTTTAAATTATTTATCTGCCATTTTTTATAGATTAGTCTGAGAGCGAATTTATCCCTACCACTGTCATTTTGACAGTCATTTCCATTCTTACTGCAAAAGTAAAGAAACAAACCTAGTATGTTCTCGAGAACCTGGGCCTCTACCAATAAGCCCTTCCTTAGCTAACCGCTGCCAGTTGGGCACTCCAAGCTGGTGGAATCCTCCTTTCACTTTTGCGTGCAACCAAAGGCGAGCTCTTATAGACATAGCTCCATACGAGCTGTCTCTAGAAATACTGTCATTTGCGGCTTGAGACTGTGAGTTATGATTTGGACTTATTGGGTTTTTTCCAGGATCTGTTGAAGTGTGAAAATTTAATTGACGGTGGACTTTCTTGGCCCGAAACCACACTGATAGGGGCTCGGTTACGAATTGTTTATCGTTGGAAGGATTGAGGATTGCTTTTATTAACTGAATTATTTATTTTACGAGTATGGGGTCGCGTTTTTATATCAAACTATTCGGAAATCCATTGTTATGTGTGAAAATCAATTGAAATTGATTTCGAGTGCAATTGTAAAAACCAATAAAATTCAGATTTCGTGTTCGCTTTGCCGGTAGAAATCTGAAACCTCAGATCAAGATCTGAAAAGCCAAATCGAAAACGACATTAGGCACAGACGGGGAGAAATAAAAAGAAAACCATTTCGACAAAAAGTAATTTGTTTTATACCTTTATTAAGATGATCTAACACATGTGATTTCCTTTTACATACAAACATGGTTTTAAATGTTATATAATTTTTTGTTTTGTTATATTTATACGATTTTTGTTTTCTTTGGTTTTTTTTTTGTTTTCTTGAAAAGTTTAGTGTTTTTTTGTTTTAGATTTATTTTTGTTTTTTTTTATAAATAACATATAATTTCATTTTTATTTCATAAAAATTTGATATTTGGTATGTTTTTAGTTTTAATCTATTTTTGCTTTTCATCATTATTTTCTTGTTTAAATTATTACTTTGCATAGATGGAATTCATTTTCATGTTTGATTTTATTACTTATATAAATGTTAAGTCCACATTACCATTTTGAAAGAGAAAACAAGTTAGGAAAATGTATTATATTTGTTTTTCTTCGTGTTTTGTGTACAAAAGTTTGTTTTCTTATTTATTTTATTTAAAATGTTTCTTCTTTCTTTTCGTAAATTTAACGATTTATTTGGAAAATAAAGTTGAAAATATTTGGTAGACTAGACGATTTTTTATTAATTTTCTTTTAAAAATTATAAAAAAGCGATTACATAATAATGTATGTTTATCGTGTCGAAGAAAAGGAAAAATATATAATATTGGTTGGGAAAAATATCGTACTTCATTGGAAAACTTATCCATCTCAATGAACACATGATTCTATATTATATAAATATTTATGCTTGTCAAGTTTAAAACTAAATGCGAAAAGAACTACACCCAATTTGTATTTGTTTGTTTTCTTTTAAATTAATAATGTGTACATATAATACAATTAGCGTTTTAATATATTGGTTTTAGTTTTTTTTTTTTTTTAAAGAAGTATTATTTTCAAGATTTTATTACTTTTGTTTTTTTTTTTTTTTTGCAAAAAGGCATAAACTAAGCTATGCACACAACATTTTTACAATTTTTTGTTTTCATTTTAAATTTGTTATCCTTACATGTCCATCGTTAGAATTGTTTTTTTTGTTTTTCTTCTTATTATTTGTTCGCATCGAAAAAAAAAAAAAACAAACAAATTAGAACGAATAAAATTAATATACTTTTCGTCTACCTATGTGTATATAATATTTATATATAATTTCAAATAGTTGTATGGTATTTGCTGCAGTAATTATAATTATAATTTATTTGTTTAATAAATATTTATAATCAATTACATTACGCTCTATTTAAAATTTTGTTTTTTGAAGTTGCGCTTCATGTTTAGTTTTACAATTTATATTAGAATGGTTCTGGTAGTTTAATATATTTATAATTTATTTTCCACTTTGTTCTATATATTTGAAAAAGTTCACAAAGTGTGTGGGGAAAATTATTCTTAGAAAAATATTAGGTTGGCATTTTATAAATATTTTTTGTTTGTTTTTATTTTATTTTTTTTTTTAAATTACATTTTGTGTGTTCGTGTGGATTTGTGTTTTATTTTTAAGTTTAGTGAGATAGCATGAATGATTTATTTTGTTTTAATGAGAGAAAGAGAGATAGAAATTGTTGTTGGCGATATTGTTTGTTCGTGTTTTTGTGTGTCAGTTGCATGATAATAATTTACCTAGTGTGTCAGAATTATTGTACAAATTGTGTCTGTTTTATGCGCGATGTGGAGGCAAGCCGATAAAAACTGAAGCGGACATTAGATTTTAGAAGTAGGGAATATTTAAAGAAATTTGCGGCTTTAAACGAGCTTTAAATCTGGTCCGGAATTGTGGCATCCTATATTATGCAAATTCACTTATTCTGACAGGTCAAACATATCATTGTTATGCGTTTTTCCATTGGGCAAAAAGAAGCGTCCGGGAAAGGCCAGAATCGAAAAAAATCACTCAAATCAATCAAATCAAAAAATACGCTTCTGGTGATTCTGAGGAGAAAATTTAGTTTCTGGTTTTGAAGTCTTAATCCACTCAAGAAGCACTCACACAAGTGTTGTTTATGTATTTTATACGCGTCAGCAGATAGCTGCCATAGATTATTTTTTGGTATTTCACCAATACTCTTGTGGATTCAATCAGAAGCAGTTTTCTTGTTCCATTGGACTACAGAATGAGCGGATCCCCGAGTGAAACCAATGGAAAACGACATGACATTTCCACCTGGTGAGATGTCATGTCGTGGGAACAAACGTCAAGTGATGAATAGTTACATGTTCATTATAATTCGTTAAAGATTTGACGAATTTTGAGCTAACACTCGCTCATCTGTTTCTGAAATGAGATTCTGCTCAATTTTGCGAAAATTACATATAGTTTGACAGATCCAGAGCATTTTGCTCATATTTCCTCGACGTAGATACGACAATGACCCATAGTTCCATTGTCGTAAGTCTTGATATGAATGACTAATTGGTTCGGCAACTTTTCATATCGTTTTGTTTCAAAAAAGTTACCGACACTGACAAAGGTCTGTTCCTTTAGGATAATGCATTCGAATACATTCGACTACATTATTCAAACTTAGTTCACTTCTACCCAACTTTTGCAAGTGAACGAAGTTTAACGAATTTAACGACTGCGGAAAGTGGACAAGCTGTCAAGTGACTTTTAGGATATAATACAACATTTGGTTAGCTCGACTTGATCCGTTCAAATAAGACGGATGTCAAATAATACCCTCCCCTACACATCGACACGAAAACATACGTTTGCCCAACAACCGATTATTTATGCGTGTTTCAACTTTTTTGTTTGTTTCTTTATTTTTATTTAAGGTGTTTAATGTATGACTTATGCTCAAATATATTGTTTATAAGTAAAAAATATACATATAAGAATATTATTACATTATGTAAAAAAATGTTCAATGCAATGTTATCGTTTTTGTTTTCCTATCAATTAAAAGTTTTGTATGTTTTGTGCTAGAAATGTGTCTGTTCTGTTTGTATGAACGTTTTATATTTTTGTTTCAATAATTAGAGTTATCTGTTTATATATGTAAATAAAAATTAAGTTTAAAATGGGAAACAAGAAAAATTATAGAAATGATAGCATTTTTTATGTTCTCCATATTGTTTCGAATTTCGTTTATGATTAGTTCCTGTGTAGAGATTCGTTTTTTTTTTGTTTTGTACTCTCAAGGTCAACTACCCGGAAGTTATTATGAATAGAATGGAAACCAGAAAACAGTTGGAACGTTTCTATATCTTGTACAGGATAAATGCGTTTGGTTTTTATTGGATTGTGTCGGTGTGTGATATTGGATTGATTCTGATGTAAAACTAAATTCTCAAATGTACAAAAAAGTTTTAAGACGGTGAAGAGCATAACACTGTGCAGAGATTTTGTCTTTTACGAGTTTTTGAGTTGAAAACAATGTTCTGATTCGTAGGCAAACCAGTTCGAAAACCTTTTGTTGAATTCGGTGGGAGCAATTCAACATTTCTCCCAAATGTACTACTAGACGGTTGTCAATTGTGACAAACTGCACAATATTTTACAGAGAGTAGAATGCATGTGATCCGTACACAATTTGGGTTAAATAACACAAAGATTATCACATGTATCATATGACCAAGACACTCTTTTAGATAAGTCAAGATCGATTTTGATCATTTTGACTCAATCAACTCACAAAACTACCTGCTAATTGCAAACTCACGTAGAGAAAAAGCCCACAATTAAAGAATTTAACTGAACAAATCAAAGATGGCCCTTCTTATGGAGAATTTAAATATGTTTTATTTAAATTATTAATTCAATTTGTTCAATTACATTTCTAAACTCTGTTCTAGATGTACTTTAGAATATAAATCTCCTCTAAGCTAATTATGTAATTGTAATGTTTTATTTTTTGTTTGATTCCTGTTTATCTGTTAAATTTTTAAGTTTAATGAGCTTCTCACATCTGTATATATTTTGTTTATATTTTACAAAACAGATTCTTTGTCGATAAATTAATAATAAATATATTTCTTGTGAGTGTGTTTTTGTTTCTATCATTGAATTTGCTGGTCTATTTTGTTTTGTAGGAGAGGTTATGTTTACGTAAGTATATTCTGTGTTTTTAGGTAGTTTTATTGGCACGAAATAGTCCGCAGTTGTTGTAGTTAGTAATTTGTTTTTAATTTAATTTTAGTTCGCCAATTTTTTTTTTGTTTTTGATTTGATTGTTGTAGGTATATTTACTTTTTTGTTTCATCACTTGAACTGACCACACAGTGCACAGAGAGAAAGGACAGATTCATAGAATCACACAAATTTGAAAAAGAAATAACAATGTAAAAGAATAGTGAAACATTTTTAGTTTTAGTTATATGTATTTACATTTATGCGATATATTTTGGTGGTAGGGGGATTTATCTGTAGTATTTCATAATTTATGGGGTTAAACAACAAAAAATAATGGCAAGATAAACTATAATAGACAAAATAATGTAAATTATAACGCGCCTTTGTATATTGATATTGAAGTTTAAACAAAAAAATCCTTTTCATAATTAGGAATGTTTTAAATGCAAGGTTTCTTGTTAAAAAAAACGAATTTTAAATTAAGAAACAGAGTTCACAAAAAAAATTATATACGCAATATATTTCGTTTGTTTTTATTGTTTATTAAATTCTTTAAACACTTTTATAGTATAGGTACTGATCTATTGCAAAAATAGGAAAAACCAGTACCGACCTATATGTTCATGTTAGCTTTTCAATTAAATTAAAACATAAAATACAAATTACATTGGCAGGCGTCTGTTCTGTACCAAGATTAAGTGATTTCGAAGAGATGTAGCTGAATATGAATGGTTTGCGTTCAGCGGAACAATCCGTCAATCAATAGGAGGAAAGCCTCTTGTGTGGCAACATATCAAAGGGTGACACCAAAAGTTGTATGGAAACGACAATTTCGAAACTTTACTATTGCATGAGGAGTGATTTAGCTATTTTTTGGCATTTAGTTTAAATAACACAATACCACTTAAAACTTTTGGACACTAATCAGAAATTCAATATTGAAAACGAATTCAATGACTTCCGTTGGGCGCCACTTTATATTCTGCTGCTGAGACTCATAAAAGTGGCCCAAGAAGAACATTCAGAGACATTCTCGTATATTTTGTCAACAATAGCTAAATCTCAACTTATATAATGGGCGCCAAGCCCGACGGCAGTTCTTTGCCCAACAATTAATTGGTCGAGGATAAGAGTGCAATCACAATCCGTTAGTATATTATGAAGTCCTACGTTGGGCGCCATATTTTGTTCAACAGCCATAGATGGCTAGGCAATTAAAACGACATTAGGGATGATGCAATTTCGTAACTGACTGTTACCTTTTAGTGATTTGCCGCAAACCAAAAGAAAGCGTGAGCTAATATGGACGACGTTTTCGAAATACGCTCTTGCGCTCAAAAGGAGCTGCACAGCTAATTTGAGTATGCAATAGGTTTTTGTCTGAAAGGGAAGAGTGTGTTATTGTAGAAACTAATTCTTAACGCTCGCAAGTAATCTCTTTACAATTTTTGTGTGAGCGTTAAGTTGTGGTTTCTTAAAGTCACATCCGTTAGGTACACACAATTGCACACATTTTGTATGTCTAACATTTCCTTGCATACATTGTTACAAATTAATCGATTCAATTATCCTAAGTGCATGGGGCATGGCATGACTGATTCTACCGAGCCTATTGCTCATTGAGTGGTGGAACTTTTGTTTTTTTTACATAATCTCTAACGCAGAAATCACCATCCATTGAAAACATAAGTCAAATCTACATGTAACACATCTTCCGACCGACATCCTAAACGTGTTTTTCCACACTTTAAAAAGCTATACCGTTTGCATTCGTCCTATTCGTAGTACCTCTCTTTGAGATCAAACGAATCAGCCAGCGCGCAGAGAACAGAGCGCCTGCAGCTATAGTTTTATTATCATTATCACCTTTGGATTTTATTACATTATTATTACTGTTATTAAACTATTAAACAAAATAATAATATAACTTAAAAACTAAATAAAAATATATTTATAAAAAAATTCGTTTAAATTAAAATAAGAAAATACATAAAGATATTCGAAATAGAAGATAGTAAAAGTAAAAAAAATAAATATGTATGCGTGATGTGCGTAATCGTTTCCATTTTTCACTTTTCTTTCAGAAAATTTGTCATGTTTAAGTTATTATTTTGTTAAAACAAAACTTGTGCGCGAATTGTTTTTGCTTTTCTGTTTTTCAGTAAACTTGAACAAAATTGCAGAAAATAATGTAGATCAAAAAAAAAAAAAAGTAAAAAAGAAAAATCGTCACGTTTATATGGCATGTTTGATGATTTTTTTTTGTTTTCGTTTTGAATAGCAAACGTGAAGATTTAGTTTTGTATATAATAATATAATATAGTGGGTAAATACCTATTATGCGTATTTTGCTTTTAAATAATTTAATAAAATATTTGTCCATAAAATTATAATACAAAGAGAATACAAGTCGACTTTTTTTTAATTAGAATTGGTTGTGGGTGGTGTTTGAAACTTTTTCTCTTCTTCTTTTGTATGGCATAATATTTAAGTTTCAACAAGTTTGTTTTTATCCTCTTTTTTTTTGTTCGTTTTTCTTTTTTCTCATTAAATAATAGTAATTACTAATTAAATATTATATTAATCCTTAGAGTTAAGTTTTGTTTTCTTTTGTTTTATTGTTTAAATTAGAAAATGTTTGTTTTATATTTTGTTTTTAATTTTTTTGTTGTTTTCTTTTGTAAAATTTGCATTATTTTATCATAATAATAATAATAATAAATAACAACAACAATAATTACTATTGTTATTATATAAATTATTATAAATTATAAATATTACTTGTTGTTTTTGTTGGTTTTGTGCCATTGTCTAGTAGAGACCACATCCTCGCAGGTTATTTGCAATAATTACATCGGTGACTGCATCGAATACAAATTGAATATTGTTTGTATCTGTGGCGCACGTCATGTGGCAGTAGATTTCTTTTGAGGTTGATTTGTTTTTCGCTTCGAATTGAGCTTGAATGTATGCGGCTGCTTCACCGTACTCTTGTCCGCCTAAAATAGAACAAACAAATTGATACCAAATTTAGAAACATGTTTGTCTACTGTTTGTCTACGTGGGCTTAGTTTTACCTGTGTACTCTGGGAAACAGATTGTCAATGGGCTCTTTCGGATCTTTTCTTCGAATAAATCCTTTTTGTTTAAGAATAAAATTATCGAGGTATCCGTAAACCATTTGTTGTTACAGATGGAATCGAAAAGTTTCAGTGACTCTTGCATTCGGTTCTGAAATCAAATCGAAGGCGAAACATTTGAGCGTCAGTAAATAGTTGACTTTTCAAAGTCTATATAAATTGAAAAATAAATTAAGTTAATGTGTATAGAGAGAAGGGCAAAATTCATGTCCTCAGCTGATCTGTTTGATAAAGGGTAATTAATGTTGTTTAAGGGCAAAAAGAGAAACAATCAAGAAACTCCTTTGACACTGTGTAATATAATTGATTTTGGTTTTGTAACTCTTTCAAGTCTGTTGGATTCGATATGAATGTAAAAGACATAACCTTTCTCACTGATCAGGAAGACTTTAATAGTGCATTCGATTTTGTTGCTGCGTCAGGTGACCATGAAGAATTAGGTCAACTATCTGCACTGTAGCGGAGATCACTCTCTGGATATTACCCGAATATCCGAGAATTGAGGTTACAAAAGTTTTGTGATGTATGATCTATGAACAGGCCCCTGATTTGCTGGTGAAAATTTCTCGTTACAAGCGAACAAAAATAAAGTGCACGACTGGGTTGAACGAGCTACGAGCGTTTGAATGTATTGATTAAGACGATGAACTAAGTAGGAACATATTACTTGACATGCGTGGATCTGCATCGGATCTTACACAAATCGTTACAGCACCTTAGGACTAGCTTCTTCTCACGGTAATTAGTTTCGTAGGAGTTTTAATTTTTTGCTCAATTGACGAGCATGTGTCAAAAGCAAGCGCAATTTATAGTTCTCTGTTTGAACCCGAAGCTTTCTATTGCAGTAAACACCGAGAAATGAAAACTGTGATTAATCGCAGCTGAACTTGCTGACAAACCAGCAGAGTGTGAGTAAATCCCATTTGGGTAATTAGCTTTCGGAAGTTGCTGTCCTTTAGAACTCAAATGAGAATTGTAATAGGATTCTATGAGAGAAGTCTTAAGTCAATGAGCGATACATTCAAATTGTATGTCATGACAATAATAGGATTAATGGTATTTTGACTCTGACTTAATAATAATCCCATTATGGTACATCGTTTACTGTCATCATTGTTGACGGACGACTAGACAAAACCAAATTGAAAGCCCACAACGTCAAAAAAAACCCCGAATTTGAAGGGGCTACATTGTTAACTCCTTCATCTTAAATTGAACTGAAAAAAAGAAGGATCTGCCATTAAAAAGTATACCCAACAATTTGACACTTACCGTAGTTTCATCTTCGTGTAAAACTTGATCGTATTCAGACATAGCTACACAAAAAATGATCGCGGTAACATCTTCGAAGCAATGGATCCATTTCTTTCGCTCAGAACGTTGCCCACCGACATCAAATAATCTGAAACAGGTAAAATTGATGAATCCGCCTTACGAGATTAGATCTCTTTAATACTCACTTAAAATTAAGGTTTTTGAAGGAAAAGTGCACTTCAACAATACCAGTAGTTTTGACACGAGTGCGTAAAATATCCTGTTCGGTTGGCTGGTAATCCTTTGCACCTAACCGATCCAAGTCGTCAAGGAAACTGTAATTAAAAGATGAAAACAAAGCAGTTTAATTAGTAAATCGATTTGTAATTATTTTCGAAAATTAAAATGCAATTAAACTCTGCGACAAGACATAATGAAGGAGAAGAACACTGAAATAGGAAGACACACCGGCCTTCAACTTTCAAAGGGATGCTGACAAAACAATTTATCACCAGAATCTCTGACACATGATGAGCTACAATAAGGCATAACCGTGGGTATAAATAGATCCACGAAATTCCATCCACGACAAATCAAAACATTCCTAATTGGTTCTAAACGATGTTGGTATGCTTTTCGTGCAAGAGTCGTCTGCTAAAAGGTTTCTGCCATGGGTATGGGTATGGTGGTGGTCCTCCTTTGTTGAATCATTGAATCCTTTCTGTGTTACTGTCGCAAATCAATTTGTTATTTCCGTTCAAAAAGCAGCAAAGCTCTTGTCTAGCAATGTTAATGAACAACCAGAAGCCCTTTCGTGAATCTGTCTCTCTCTTTCTCTGTCTCCTTGGGGGTATCCATATACGCTATGTGAAAATGTTCTTTACGAGGGCCATACTCAAATGGAAAGAAAAATCCTCATTTCGATAGACAATTGATTCGAAATGATTTCCCAATCTCTCCCACATGAGCAAAGGACACTACTGTCGTTATTTTTAGAATGACCTTTCGATAAATATGTCCGTTTTATTTGCACAGAAAGACTACAAATTCCACTTTCAATTGGAAGCTGTTTTAATTGATTTATTTTTTTTATCCTGCTGTTGAGAACTATGAAGCCAGCAGATGCACCGCGACAGGACTACTAATCGATTGGGTTATACCGGAACCGTTTTAGCAGCCATCTCAGTGGGGACATCAGTGGATATACAAAACTGACCTTTAAATTGCTACATAACCTTAACCTTAAGTGAAGAAAAAATGAAACAAATAAGTCCGAGGAGGACCCACACAATTTTTTTTTTTTAATCAATGGTGTACATTGTTTAGCGACACTCGGGGGTATTGTTTATTTTGCAGTCACATTGTTAAGCCCTACAGGAATGAAAGGAGCATATTTTCTTTGGCTTTTTTTGGAGCCCTGAAGGGATTTTATTTTTGTAAGGAAGAACGAGAGGTTAATCAAGAGATGTCTTTCACATTCAATGTCATAGATAGAATTTCAATGGCCGAGGCGAATTCAAAGAAAGAATAGCGTATAATTATCGAAGGGAGTACCTTGAAATGAATTTTTAACCACCTTGGCGGCTTGGAGGTTTTTTGTTTTAGAAATATAAATATATACACAAGTTGAAATTAATTACGTGTTGGAGGTCTATGGTGCGCAATTTTAATGGTTCTTTTGAAGTTTGCTCCCAAGCCAAGAGCAACATACCGAGAGGACGCGAGACAATGAATTCAGTTTCAAGCTATACAAAGGGAAAAGGTTAATTTGTTAAATGTTACCACGCACAGGGCACCCCTTCATATTTGCCGCTTCTTTGTTAAGAGGGAAAATTAATAAACAATTTTAGAAGGACAAGACGAATTTGCCTATGGAATTAACCTGACCTGTTGGAAGACACTCTGATGGAGTTATTTGCCAAAAAAAGGTCAACTGTGAAACCATTTACAGGGATTATTCTGAAAAGTGCGGTTAAATTTCATGCTGGATGGGTTCATTCAAATGGATAAGGCAAATATTTCGCAAAATGTCATCGGTTAGGTTTCATAAAGTGAAAATCTGTAGCTCCAACTACTGATTAAAGGGAAATTTATTATTTACCACCGCCGTTTTTACCCAGAAAATTGAGCAAGAATATTTAGTTATAAATGGATGCCGGTTTTGTAATAGATTTTTTTTTGGTAGATGCCATTGTTTCATTTTTTAACTAAGCGAGGGAGCATATAAGGTCTGTTTTTTTACTTTTGTAGTAAAAATGGAAAAGAATGTCAAAATGGAAGTGGTGGGGAATTATTCTCTCACAGAGGGAGTCACTTACGAAAAAGTTAGGGAACGCTTTTGTAGTAATCTATCAAAAATGACAGATACATAACTCAAATATTCAAAAAAGTGGTACGTAAAGTCGTTAAAATATTTGATAAGCTCGAAGAATTTGCTAATTTACTAACAAAATTACCTATGGAAGTGATTCCGAGCTCCTTTTTGATGAATCCGAGTATGCGAAAGAGTTTGTACTGATTAAACTACAAGCATTCAAGAAGAGGAAAAAGCGAAGCAATATTAAGACTGTCTCTTTTTACAGCAAGAAAAAACTTCGTTGGTACTATAGAAATCGAAAATAATCTTGAGGATACCGTTTTAATACGCAAAAATTCAAAACAAATGCACACATTTATGCTAATTGGTATAACAAACCTCAAATCAGCTGTTAATTGTAAGGTGACTGACAGCTTTACCACTTCTTACATACTTACTTACTTAAGTTGGCGCTACAGTCCGGGGTGGACCTGGGCCTCAACCAATACGCCTATCCAGTTAGCGCGATCTTTGGCTAACTGCCTCCAGTTGCGCACTCCAAGTTGGTTGAGGTCCCCTTCTACTTGCGCGCGCCACCTAAGGCGAGGTCTTCCTCTACTGCGTTGTCCCTCCGGGTTGGAGTCGAAGACTCTTCGGGCCGGAGCGTTGGTGTCCATTCGCTCTACATGTCCTAGCCATCTTAGTCGACTGATGCGTACTTTTCTGACCAGGTCGATGTCACTGTACAGCTCGTAGAGTTCGCTGTTAAATCTCCTCCTCCAAAGCCCGTCAACGCAAACGGGACCGAAAATCAATCGAAGAATTTTGCGTTCAAAACGACCAAGGAGATCTTCATCCGCCTTTGATAGCGTCCATGCTTCTGCGCCTGGGATGATGAGGGTCTTATACAGAGTCTCCTTAGTTGTTCTTGACAAGGCCTTACTTCTCAATTGCCTTCTTAGACCAAAGAAACAGCGGTTGGCAAGTGTGATTCTTCGCTTGATTTCTGATGTGATGTCGTTGTCAGAATTTATAGCGGAGCCGAGGTAGACAAAATCCCTAACTACCTCAAAATTATAGCTGTCTGTCGTGACGTTCTGACCGATTCGTCGATGTTGTGTGCCCCTTCTTGTTGACAGCATATATTTCGTTTTGCCCTCATTCACAACTAAACCCATTTTTGCCGCTTCTGTACTGATACTTGCAAACGCACCAGTGACAGCTCGCTGTGTTCTGCCAATGATGTCGATGTCGTCAGCGTATGCAAGTAGTTGCACAGACTTCTGGAAGATTGTGCCTCTGGTGTTGGCTTGCGAGTTTCGCACAATCTTCTCAAGAATGATGTTGAAGAAGTCACACGACAGCGCGTCACCTTGTCTAAATCCTTTTTTGACATCAAAGGTCTCGGTGAGATTGTTTCTGACCTTTATGGAGCAGCGAGCATTCTCCATCGTCATTCTGCACAATCGGACGAGTTTGGCAGGGATGTCAAAGCTAGACATGGCTCTATATAGCTCGTCTCTATAAATGCTGTCGTATGCGGCCTTAAAATCGATAAAAAGATGGTGAGTATCGATCTGGACTTCTTGGGCTTTCTCCAGGATCTGCCGTAGTGTGAATATTTGGTCGGTTACTTCTTACACCAAGAAATTTGTTGAGTTAAAATGCGTAAGATTCTTAGTGTAGGGGTAATATCTTGCTCTCTTGATGATGCTCTCTTTTACGTTCGTAAGAATTAGTAAAAATTCGTAAGAATTAAAAGTAAAGGAACAGACCTATAGTGAACTTAAAAAAAAAATCCACAGTCAATTAGTTCTTCTTTGGTATACTAACTCCGTTAAAACAAAAGACCAAAACACAATCTATTGTCGAATCTCCCCGGTACGTATTAATTCATAAAGTTACCTGACTAAGGTAAGAACCATGATTGAATGATTGAAGTGAACACCGAATACCACGACAGCCTAATTTCTTGTAGAAAATTGCCCCTCTCCGAGTGAGCTATGTTTTTGCAACAACTAACAAACAAACCATAAAACCAATTCTAGCTAACCCAGATATGGAGCACGTAATCCCTGATTAAAATCCAAACACGAAACTGTTTGAATATTTAACCAAAACCAACTGACGCCATCCAAGGATGTGGCATACCAAATTGTTGACAAATGGCGAAAATGTGTTTTTTTTTTGCATTTTCAAATATGACGTTTCTCTTACCACAATCGACAAAACTAATTTGTGGGAAATTATGTTAGCCTACTCTCGATAGTTATGCAATTTTGTAACATTATTAGCAGAAAGTAATAATAACCATGCGCACGACTGAAATTGCACTGTAGAAAATGTTTTTTTTTTCATAAACAGGCACGCATAGCCACTGGCTCTTGCGGTGGGTCCTTTCCGCCTGACTGCAACCCGCGCAATATGTTTATTACAAGCTACGGTTAATGCATTAAATTATCCATTAAATGACATAACATGTAACTAAAGTGTAGTACCTTCTTCCAGTTGCTTGTTTACCCAAATCCGTTTCTTCATTGGCATCCATTCTACTATTACCCCATAAGTTGCAAGCAAGTGCAATGCCCCTTTATACTTTTCTGTAGCCTTTTGTGGCATAATGTGATTTAAAAAAAAAAATCCATCTTGTCTAGGAGGAGGGAATATGAATATCACATTCCAGGCGAATGGAGTTTCGTCACATCGGGTATAAGTGGTGGATAACATAGACTGTATCATCATCATAACTGGGTGGACAAACGGCGAGACCACACAAAAGGGATACCCTGTCAACAGCAAAACCATTGTGTACATATTGTACTCTCGAAGGGATATGCAAGCTTACTATCCTTACAAGAGTTGAATTAAAAGAAGAAAAAAAATGTGGAATGAGCCATGTGCATGCATGAAAGGAAACATGGATAATAAATGGACACGGCTTAATATATCTGCATTGGATTAAAAATAAAACAAAAAACCAAACGATGAGAAAAAAAAGTTAAAGGAAGAAGCTTTGTTGTAATTTTTTGTTGTGCTTAGGTCTATTGTCTGTTCGCATTGTCAGGTCTTACTTCTTTTTATAAACAAATGTAATTGCTGGATGTGGCATTGTGTCAGGAGAGTGGAACTTATGTAATGTATTTGAGCCGTCAAACCGAAGGATTGTTCTTGACAGTTTTATATGGGATTGATTCCAGTTGCCACTTGAGCTTGAGCTTTTGTCTGTTATTTGTGTGAATGAGGTATGAGAATTTATTTTTAAGGCGATCAGGCACTACTGTCTTAAGAAACTTCAGTGATGGTAGCTTCTTGTGGGCTCATTATTTTGACAACTTGATAATGTCACATGTCGCTGTCCCCTTTCGATGTGGCCGTATATTTTTTCTCAAGCAAATTGACAGAGTATCTATTTTGTTAAGTTCACCATAACTTTTCACATATGTTCGTAACTGATAAAAATTTATAATATCCGTCGGTTATGATATCCAATGCGAGCTATACCTACTGACCAGGGATGTTAATGCTGTTGCAGAAAAAAGAAATAGATTGCCCAAATGATTTTAGAAGATTCGCGAAAAATCTAGTAAATAGACAGAAACGTACTGTAGTTTGAAAATAATGAAGAACTGACCCCACAAAGTGCGTAAGAGATTACACATTTCACGATGGTTGCATTCAGCAAGTAATCTTCCCTAGCGAGGTATCCGCCGGAACGGAAATCTCTCCGATTCTAAACGATTTGGAGGATTTTTGATGCGAGGTATTCTTCGGAACAATTTTTGGGAGAACTGTTCCGATTCAAATGTCACGCACTGCATCGTTTTGCGTTGTAACGCGATCAAGTTTGTTTTTGAGTGACATTTTTGACACCTTCATAAGAATTGTTTCCGATAGCCTTTGAATTTATTTACGATTTGCAGTAAAGTGTTAATAAATATAAACAATGAATAGAACAAACAATATATTAACGTTTTTTTTTGTATTAATTGCTTTGATATGTGTTTCCAGTGCAAAATCAAGGACCAAACAATACGAGGATGTAAAATTTTTGTGTCATCGCATTTCAATATTTTTTTCCGAAATCGGATACCTCGAATGTGTTTGAGGTTCCGACAGAGTATGCGCTGCAGAGAATTTTCCGTTTCGACAGATACCTCGCTAGGGCCAAATATCTTCCTTGACAATAAAAAAGACACAACGGACATAATTCATAATTGAAAAATTAGCGTAGTTAGAAAATGGCAGTCAAAATCGTAAACTATCTGCTTGGTTGATGACAATCCTTCACAAATGTACTAGATCGGCTACGTTATGTAGGAAATGTTTAGCACTGATAATAAGCTAAAAAGACATCCATAGATAATAAATTTAAGAGAGAAAATCACATTAAACTTAAGCTTTAAATTTACTGAAGGTCAGGTCACAATAATCAAATTTTAAATGAAAAGCATTGTCATTGAAGGTTTGTAAAATTCCGTTTCCACTTTAGTTTTTTTAGCAAACAAACCTAAGGCAGCGTACAGCGGCTTCTCTTCGCTAACCTTTGTCCGTAGTAGTGTAAAACGTAGGAAACTTCTACAAAAGTAACTCGCAAATGACAACGCCAATCCCGAAAATTGCACTACCAAATTTACACTGTCAGTACAATCTACTACATGAAGTAATTTCATTTTTACATGCTATAAACTACAGAACTCCAGTATACACTTAAAATAGTTTATTCAGATCAGTGTAAAGAGTGGGACAATGTTTCAGTATTATATCTCTCTAAACTCTTGTATAGTGACATTCTCTAAATTTACTTCAATCCGTCATTTTGTGATACGTGAATATTCGTTTGAAAATTTACTTTCACAAAACTGTACCAATTACATAGTAGTGGAATAATTTATTTAATACACACGCGCCTAAAACTCCTGACAGCCCATTCTCCGTTGAGGTACAAATTAGTGACTGAAAAGTTGCTTCATAGTTTGACATGGCGGACGCGACAATTTGAGTCGAAAATTAAGTTTAAATTACCGTTGCACCGTAGAATTGTTAATAAAGAGTTCATTCTGTTCATTCCAGTTCATTCATTGAAAATGGGGAGCTAACTCAACTCGTATCATTAGCGTTCACTGCAGCTCTACGGCATTTTAGAATCATCATGAACTAGATTTCTTTAAACTCTCAACGATATCTTATTAAAAAAAACGTTTTTCGAAATCGAATTCACTCGTGGCACACTGAAAAATCACATCTGTCACTGTCATAGATCAAATTGCAAAAGAACTCCGTTATAAGCCACGATTATGACGGTATTGTTGGAAAATTTTCATTATTCGAATGGGAATTTTTACGTAGTCGATTAATTTATCAATTTAATTAGCATCCGATTGAACCGAATGAACTCGAAGGAAAGGAAAAAGCAGAGAATTCCGACCGTAATTTGCTGGTGTTTTTTATCTTCTACATGCAGATTGAATTTACGAAAATATCGATGGTGCTCCTGGATCAAACTTTATTTCTAGCCTGATCCACTTGTGTCTAGCGAGATGAACCGCTCAGCACGATTTTATTTCTAAACTGATCCACTTGTGTTTAGCAAGATGAACCGCTCAGCGCGATTACACCGCATCACTGCAACAATCTTAAGTCTAATGCTATTTGACTTGATTAAGCGCGGGTGACATTTAGTAAATAGCAACTCAAAAGTAGTAGATCAACAAATACCGGTCAGCAGTAGAAATGCATATGTAACGAGCAAAATCTACAATAATCCCCGGTGCAGGCACAGTTTTCCAAGAGTGTCAAAGTGATAATTCAGTAAGTTTGCTACCTTTTTCCGTGTCCCTTTCTTCTTTCCATGGGATTATGATATGTGTAATCTTAAATAGTCGGAAATTATAGCGAATGCTTCCTAATTAATTTCGATAACAACTAAAAGCGTGAATGTGGGTTACATGTGTGTTTTGTTTGGATCTCTTGTAGGAGACAAACATACGGGTGATCATAAATCAGTGAAACGCACATTTTATTTATTATTACATGATTTGAGACGGATTGGCTTTGATTGTGTAAACCCCTGTTAATGAATTTGAAACTTTCTTCAACTAGTGAGAAGAAGAAGAGAACAGTGAAAGGTACAAAGTTATACCATCAACTAAACAAGTACTATCCATACAACATAGTAGGATAGTGATAGTCTTTGAGTTGGAAGACCTACTACCCAAGTGTGTATTCCGAGGTTTGTAACTTTTTGGACGTTCAGCGCAAAAACTAATTCAGCAACAACCGCCTGTGACAAAGGATTCGATGTTCCCTACCACCTTTGAAGTCCAATTACCAAGTCCTACTATCGAACAAGTTTCATTTAATTAACCATTGCCCAGATAAAAGATACTTCCTCTAAAGTCACTTATCATGCGATCACGAAAAACCACACACTCATCTCCTTGTCCATACGCGAGTAACAAAACAATCAATTCACAAGTACAAAACAGCATAATGTGTAACAACGTTGAGGATATTTTCCATCATCGTTACCACCGCACAATGGTGCAACGATGCCGCTGATTAGCATCCGACATCTAAATATGTCTATTCTGCGAATTTCCATCAAAGCGTGTACAACTTTCCACCCACCCAGTTGGTGGTTCATCGGGTAAACATCTCCCAACTGACAGTACTGGAAGAAAATGACAGTTTTCCGCTGGTGAGTATAACAATCGAAAAACCTAAGCCCGAAGTCAAATAATATCGTTCGCCTCGCACACCAATCAAGACTCATGGATACACCGACTATATCGCAACGTCCGCTGCACAATAGAGAACCACCACCATCTTTACCTACCTATCTCTTTGAAGCCAAGAAATTTAATATAAGTTGCCGGAAAATTTAGAGCCAAAGTTTAGTTTCAATCCGATTGCGAGTGGAACTGAAGTTACATATATCCATCTCCCGTGAGAGTTGTTGTTTTGTAGATACGCTTCGTGCGTGCATTTCGCGCAATAGTCATTTTCTGTGGATTTCAAATCTGGCCGTTGGGAACCATTAATATTTTTAACGAAAAGTGCGAGTATTTTTTTTTTACATAAATTAACAAAAAAACAATCAAGGTGAGGACCGGTCCAGAAAATTATATTAAAAGAAAATTTGTTGTTTGATCGATTAGGGCCCTTTTGTGTATAATCTTCTATTGTATTGAGACCCTGAAACTGATAGCTCATGGGTCATGCTCATGGTTAACGGCTAATGGAGTGGCCCATAGTACCTTTAATTATAAGATTGCTTTTTTTTTGTATTTAATGAATACAATTTCAACTGATGGATGTCTGATTAACATTGAGATGTAACCGACCTTGGAGTACTTCCGAAAGTTGGCATGTAACTGTCTGTGAGAATCCTATTTGAAGGGAACTCAACTGAAGAAATACGCGAACATTTGAGTAAAACATTCAATTTCAATAAATGAGTGGAATTTTAATTAAAATCGTGGTTGTTTTTAAATTTTGCGCAAGCATATTTTAATTAAATTTAGTGTGTTGCAGTAAATATTTTGTTTTTGTTTATATTTTGTGGTCATGCCAAGTGCGGTTGTGGTTCTTAATCTTAAAAAAAAAACTGTTTCAGACTCTGTCACGCATTCGCGAATTTTTATGTGAGGCTAATTTTTCCTGCAGACAATTGTTCAAATACACGCTTGGATAAGTATGGTGGTACCTACAGTTAATAGGTAACTTCATTAGTATTGCCTGTGGTTGACGAGCTCTAATTTTCATAATCACATCGTGGAAATCAAGACAAGATCATTTCTCTTTCGCGAAGCTTGTGGATTGTGGATACAGATCTCCACTTTTCGTGATAGAAGAACGGTCATTTCTGGAACTTTGCTCTTATAAGGATGCAAATTAAAGAAGGGAAAATTTCACAAAAGAATAATTTTATTTCCATTGGGCGTTACCAATAAACATTTTTAGTTTCGACTTGTGGATATATTTTCCATAAAAATTTTAAATCGGGACTAAAATTTGTTACAAGTACGGCGCTTTCTCTTGGACTTGCCCCACATCAAGTGAACCTTTTGACGAAAATCGTCCAAATCTCTATAATCGCAATGACTTCTCCTTAACAGTTCTCTTTTTTTATTGCACATTTCGGCCGACGCACACTTTCCATCCACATTTTCGGGTTTCTTTGCATTGTGTGGCTATAAAATAACCAAATGATCCGAATTCTTTTACACAAAAGACTGTGACAAGTAAAAATTAACAAAGGTGAACTGAAGAAATAACAACGCCATCTGTGAGCAAGTAAAGGAAAAACTTCATGATTGCATTTTTTAGATACGCTGCGATTTTATTGCTGTTTTAGTTTTATTGTAAACTTATGTTTTACATTTAGGGCTACGCAAGTTCCCCATCCTCGAATTTTTCATACCCATATACCTCATCTACGAAACAGAACTAAAGGACAACTCATCCATTAACATTTTATTTAACTTCAATCCTTGCACAGAGGTGGTTTCTTGGAGAAAAAGTCTAGTCCTTATATTAAAGGATGATCTCCGAAAATGACACAAGACGGGGCTATCTGAACTTTTACAACTCACCCGGGTTGTTTCGTAAGTGAGTTTCCTATCGCTGAAATAGACCTGGGGGTCAATTCTGGTTGTGTGAAAGAGTGAATAGAATAAATCGTTTTGACATTCGCTTTCACACGTTGCTTTAATTGATTCACTCGGTGCTAAAAAGCGATTCTCGCTCAATAAGTGAAATTAGATTGAAATTAGTTGTAGGATATTAAATTCTCAATTTTCAAACTGTCACTAAAAACATTCACTTGCAAATGATAACACGAAGAAAAATATTCACTCAGTAAGTCCATTAACCGATCCCAAATATCAGTTAAAGATTTCCAAATTGCATTAACTGCGATTTTTAGGTTTTGATGGCAGAAAAAATATCTATATAGCTGTCAGCCGATGTAATATTTTAAATCGGTATTGAAGCAAACTGAATAATAAATATGCGTCTTTTCTGTATGGACTGCTACGCTATTGAAAGCAATTTATTTAACATGTTTACCATGTGTTGTTGGCATTAAAAACTACTGGCTTCTAATGACTTTTAAAATACAGTCATTGACAACCCAACTTTTAAAAAATTCAGATTTATCAATGGGAAAATTGTGTTCTTAAAAAAATACGAAGACAATGTCCTTTTCAAATATTGTTTAAGTTTACTTTTTAAGGGCGCACTTGACGCAGATGTGATTTAATTTTAAAACAAAAATAAAAAACATTTTAGAACGATATAATGCTAACCAATGACGTCGTTGTAATTATCATAGGCAAAGGCTTTAAACACGTATACTTTTTGGGGGCGCTTATGTCTACAATTTCGCTAACAAAGGCTAAGCAAACCCAACACTTGGAACAACGATTTTAGCAATATAATAATATATCGTCATATGTCTGTGGCAACAAGGAAAAACAGCATAAGTCGACTTATCTCAAAATTGAGTTAATGTTACTATCGGTACCCTGCCCTACATGTCATATTTTTTCATTCAAATATCTCTTACGGTTATGGTTCAGGAAAAAAACGCACAAGTCGTCTTCCCCCATATGCATGCAAACCCTTATCATGCGCTCCTGAAAAGTGGCTAAAAATGACTTATGGTGTTTTTCCTTGTTGCCACAGGTAACAAAAAAAAGCACATAAAAAACAGACTCAAACATCACATTTCTACAACTGCAGGCCCAGTTATTTGTTGAAACTTGAAATCTAGTTTAAATTATGACTACTTTGAAATTTGACAGTTGAAAAGTTCTGTTCGTTTCGAATTTCCTTCTCTCAATTTTTGGGCTTGTTTGTTTTTTAACTGGAGTGATTCCTGACTAATTTCTTTTCATTTGACAATCAACAAATAATATAGGTAAGAAAAGCTTATAAAAAGCTTATTAATAATTTAGAAAAATCATGCCGGAAAGAGTACAAGTCGAGGGGAACATTTGAAAAAATTGCAACGCAGTTTATTAATGGACTCACATATAGTTTAAGAACATAACTTAGTTTCGATAGCGAAAAGTTGCAGGAAGCAAATGAAAGTTATGAATTTAATTTTTCTTTACATAGAAACTAAAAGAAGGCACAAATATTTGACAGGGCCAAGAGCGAGCTTCTCGCCACCATTCGCTTGTGTGAGGTTTCATTTTCGGGTTGAAATTTTGTAGCTCCAAATGCCCACATCAAATAAAAAATAAGACTTATTTGATAAAATGCGAATCATCAATTGAGATTGTACAAACACTTTGTGTCGTTCTTTCTGTTGAATCGGAACGAGACAACAATATTTAATTAGCCTCTCAATCTGGCCAATACCGAATTTCTTAGTAAAAAACACATGAATTAATTATTAAGGTTCTAACTCACTGAATGTGGATTTTGCACCGTATTTTAGCTAAACGTCATCTTGTGCTCCTTACACAATCTGTTGTTAATCCTTCAGATTATACTTTTATATTTAGTGTAAATGGTGCTTTACAAGATTTACTTATACATAACTGCAAAATGGGTGCATATCCACACTCCGGCATCCTCCAATCTCACTCATAAAATGGTTGATCAAAAATATGATGAAATCAAATTTACCAACGAATTCGGCAGTAATAATTCAATAAATGCTTTAGAAACCATAATTTAGGTGGTGATTGGCGCTAGGCAACAGTAAAACTGCGGCGTCATACAAATTTTTATAGGCCATAAACAAATATTAAACAACATCAACACTTTCTCCTCACAGGCTATAGGTACATAATATCCTTCCCATTAGTGTGCCAACATGTCATAAAAATTAATGGACATAAAAATCCGAAAACATCATAGATCAATGGTTCTGATCTCCATCGGATTACTTACGTCAGGACACTACCCTGACGCGACGCAATTTCCTCAAAAAAAAAAAAAAGAAGAAGAAAAAAACCTGTTTATTAAAGCTTTTAGTACTTTTTATAACTTATCTGCCCTTAATCCAGATTTACATGCATGCTCTAGTGATCGCAACAAAAAGGAGATAAATATAGCAAGGTCACATTCAAATTGTCTTAAAGAGCCAAGCGTGTCAATTATAATTGGCGCCATAAAGTCAGACAAGTAGATATTAGTGTCGTAAAAGAAAACGACCTTGTGTCCTATTCAATTTTCGCCTTGTCCTTGATCTGAAATCGAGAGCAATAAAATGCACGCAAATGCCGTTTCTTCTCTTTGCGGAACGTTGTTCAACTGGCCGTAAGGGACATTTGCAAATATGTGGTAATGTTTCGGTCAAATGTCGTAAAATTCGGTAGCACACAATGCAACGAGCTATGACTGTGTAATGACTGAGACTGACTCAGGGGAAAGGATTTTGTTTCTTCGTGTTTATACGACACCATAGTATATCAGTATCAGTAACACCGCAGAGAAATCGGGAAGGATGTCTTATTTTCGGTCGGAGATTTATGCGAATAATAACCACTATACAACAGTAGTGCACAATAAACACGACCTTGACTGGAATAGTCTCGTGGAAAGTTGTTTTGTAAAGCGCCCTCAAAGGGTGAGCCCTGAGAGATGATGACAATGAGCGAAACAGAAATTAGAGAATGGTGGAGGTCGGTCGTGTTATGGTTTCCACCCCTTTTATTATTACTTAGCCAGAGAAGGACCTTTTTGTGCTACGAGTATAAATAGATGATGTATGTACCTTTAATTGTTTTGTTTTTTTCCTTTCTTTTTCATCGGTGACATTCAATTCTCTGACGCATTTGCAAAGATGGATGGGAAAAATACCATGATATAAAGTTTCACAATAAACACTGCTGATGGATATTTAATTTGAGCGCCATTCATAATTACATTTGTCTGGAAATTGGAAATCCTTTCTCCTAATTGTGTATTTAGTCCCCAATGCAATGTGATGACTAAGATGACTTTAGTACATTTAAAATCCTCATTCATAAGGTTTTGTTGCGGGCACAAATATTGTTTGTGATAATTATTTCTCATTGTTTTTTTTTTTTTTTGCACCCGAATTGTGAATCCTGACAGTCGTTGTGGGCCACGAGCTACCATAAAGAGATTCCCATGACATAAAATTGTTTAACCATCAAAAACCAGAATATTACCAACTTAATTGCCTTGTGTGGTGAGGGCGGGCGAGACCTGCTAACCTACAAACCTATCGTCACGGCAGCGCTTTTAATCACCATCTCGGAGCTTATCGATTGTCGCTAGCGCAGTGAAATGCAAAAATACGGCTAATAACATCTTGGAATGGCCGTCGGAATGTTGTTTAGTATGGCTTTTAGGGGACTTTTACTACCTTTATAATGGCGTAGTACACCGGTGATGGTGGATGGGAAATTAGGAAGCGCACAAACCAGAGGTTGTGGTGCACATTGACCTTAGATTGAACGATGTGTTGTGGGGAATTTGAATTGCCCCTGGCAAGATCATTATTTATTTATTGAATATTTGCAAAATGTTGACTTTTCGCTTACGTGAAATTTTTTCACGCTTAGGGAATTTCGCAAAAAAGCAACTTTTCTTGCTGTGATCTATATTTTGAGGGTAAATTTGAGAGATTTATTTGCATTCGCGGGCTTTCAACAATTTGAAAAATTTTTCGAATATTATTTTGACAATTCTGACGTTTATTCAGTAACACAATTAACTGTCAATGTGGCATGTGTGCAATTGTTCATGTTGAAAGGAATGTTTTATATTTTTGCCACTCAATGTCCGACGTGCAGAATTCGCATGTGCGCAGACTTCATTTTTGTCATTTCTGTCATTGTTGTCAACCAATAATAATAATATAGTCGCCGAATCGTGGTTCTTGTTAACTCTTAATTGGGTCCAAAGAGTTGCGTGAGATCTCATGTTGAGTTTTAAATATACAAATTAAGTTATGGAATTGGTCCGAGAAAACTAAATTAATGGTTTTAACGACTCAATGCATTAACTTCACTTAAATGTTTCCTTAAAAGATTTCCACTACCAGTAACTTTTTTTCACCAATCAGATGATTTCAATAACAAGAATGCCATCACTTATGTGAATGTAAATGACTGGCGATATATTGGAAACGAATGCAAATGACTGGTCATGATCGGAAATGATTCCAAACTTTAAGTCATTTGATTATGGTGACGCATTATTCGATTGTCACTGATTTATAAATTGATTGTTGACGGCAATCTTTGAAGTAGGGCTTGGTCTGCTTAGAGCAGGTACCACCTGCTTTTCGGGCAGTTCTTAACAGAGGGAAATCAGTTCCATATTCTTCATTAAAGCGATGCCAGTTACCGACTCCTTCATCCCAGCTGTCATCGCGTTCCAATTCCTGTCAAATAGGTAAGAGCTTCGCTCATATGTCACAGCCACGTCCAGGACTTTCTGCCTCCTTCCATCTCTGTAAATAGAACATTTAAATCTAAATAGAGCTGTTATTTTTTCCTCCATTTTTAACACTCATACTTTTGATTTAGATTTGAGATCAGAAGGTCGTTCTCGAATGAACACTGACAGCTACCACTTCAAAGTAGAATAAAGGCACAGACACAATATCTCAATTGCGCCAATTCGCAAGTCTACAAATATTGCATCAGAATTTAAAATGCTTCTCTTCAATTCCAGTCACCCATCAAAATGTCGCACTTGAGGAAGGCAACTGCTCTCGTTAAGCGAGCGTCATTTTCAGCCGCCGCCGCCACCATGCCAATGCCAACCGCTGTTGACATAGATCAAATCATCGATGTCCCCAGCGGCATAGATGCTGTCACTAGACCGCGGTAAGTATGTCCTCTTGCATCGCTTTGATAGCTTTCAATTAGTTTACCTTTTGTAAAACGCGTGACTTTGACTTTGCAGTGAACACACCGATGCGAAACCATACGCCGAGGTGCCCGGGCCCTGGGAGATGCCGTTCCTTGGAAACTCGTGGAGATTCGCCCCAGTAATCGGTAAGTGTCTTAAGCACACATCTTAAGTCTTCTAGTGGTCCTCACACGCTCTGTTTGTGCTGATATATGTTTGACATGATAATTTAAAAGATACGCATCTGTCTAACTTAAGACAGCTAGCGAGATTTATGCCCAAGTAAACATTTGCTTATTTGTGTGTTTCAATGTCGGTCAGGTGCTGCCAAATGTAAAGCAAGTCTTTGAAAATAAATTGTTCATCTTGTGATTGAGATCTACTTGTTCGTAAATCGTTTTTCTATTCCAGAGATCGCCGTCCGATTTAATTCCACGCCCGAGTACCAGTCCAGTACGTGCGTGATGAAGACAGATTGTTTTCGACAGGAAAGTCAATTACAGACGAACCCCGCTCTCTTTTATCATGACATCAAGAGTACGACTCTTTTCTTTTCTATGCAACTCATTCGTTAGCGTTGGGATGCGAAAGATAAATAGATTTTACGACCTCCAAGCCACAAGCGGTTGTTACAAAATTTTACACTTTTCCCAAGGAAAATGAGAAACTTTTCAGCTTTTGTCAGCAATTACATCGCAATCGGTGAACGGTTCGTTGCGTAATTGGGTATTTTTCGATTTTATGGCGGGCCTTACGTGGGCTTGCGGGAACAGCAAAGACGGGCGCTACCTTGGATTACTTTAACGTTCTTCTCGGCGTATTATGAAAATCGAAAGAGGATTTAGCATTTGACAAGGAAAAACTATTTCCCAATAGATGAAGGACGGAAATCGCTTCGAAAGAAAGAATAATTCCGAAAACACCTTCAAAGCAGATGATTCCATTCAAAGGGAAGTTTTCCATTCCCATTAAAACGAATATGAAATATTCATCCGTCCTGATAAATTAGGCCGACAAATAAACCCATTCCAGAGGACAAATGTAAAACAGTTTGCGAACTACTCGCATCGATTGGAAGTTATTTTCATGTTTCAAACAAGTGGGTAATCTCCATATACAGAATTGAGAAGGAATCTTTTGTCTGCTGGCCAATGTCAAATAGCTGTCATGAGTTTTTTTTTGTTTTTTGTACACATTTCTATTCTTAGGGGGACAGTTCTACTATCGGACACTGTATAGTGTATACTGTGGAAAAGTTTCCTCGAACATTTTGATTTGAATGGCAAACGAAAACTTTTGACAAAAGTCAGTCGTCCCCCGGTTGCTACCCCACTTGGCTGTATAGTTTCGCATTGTTTTTCGTCGAGTTTATCGTGTAGAAGCGGAATCATTATGTTAATGCATCCGGTGCTACAACAAAATGACATACGAACAAATAAAATTAACTAAATTTGGGTCTCAACTTTTCGCATCAGAAGTGCAAAATGGCAACTAACTGGTTTTGATTTTTAGTATATGCAGGAAAGTTTTATTGAATCGGAATAGGAAGTTCTGTCAAAGCACATTTTCGGGTCGTGCTGTTTTATAAGTTGCGATGATGTGAAGAGTATAAAAGTGCAATTAGTTGGGGAGGAGCAATCAAAAATGCTAATGAGTGTCATTTTTTGGATGACGTTAAAACGTAATGAGAGATGTTTTGTTTTGGTTTTTTGTCCAAATATTAGTGGGTTTGCTTAGCAAACGAATGGTAGTTCATGTTTAAAATTAGAATTTTATTTGCACATTCTACCACTGTGCTAATTGATGTGCAGACTTTTCCTTGATTGGGATCTGTCCACGTCCACATTGTATATTTTTGTAGAAGAGAGAAACAACGATGTCTGCTAAAAGTGAGCTAACAGAGTCTCACTCTACAGTCTCATTTGTGTATCATTTTCCGTTTGGGCTCGGAATAAAATTGTACATCCCTTTCCCAGAAATGAAAAACTCACACAAAACGAATGATCCCTACGGACCTGTTGCGTTAAAACTATTAATTTTTATTTTGCATTTATCGATAAAGAGTGTAAGACATCAATTATTGATCTGTGCCCATGTTCTGTAACTCATGCGATAAATTTTCACATCAGAAACATAGTAACATGTTTTTCAATTTGTATCGTTTTAGTGATAAATATATCGATGTGATAATTACAGAACATGGGCCCTGTGCTTCCTAGAACAGATAAAAAATAATCCGCCCAAAAACCAAAAGTGGGAGCACTTCTTTTCATTTTGTGTTTGCTTAACTTTGTTGCATTTTTATAACTTTTACCTTTAAATGCACCCCGAGTTATGCAAACCATGGTTTTGTGGATATTTCATTTTGACAGCGCGAAAAATTTATTTTGAGTAGTGAGGAACAATAAAACTCTACATGAAACGAATTTGTTTGTCTGTTTGTATGTGGATTTGTGAGCGCATCACTGTAGAACTGCTCACAATCCTCATGTATTTCTCAGACATTTCATGGGTTAATGAAGCAACATTTAGTTTTTCTTTCATCGCAATCAACCATCGGAATATTGTAGTAGAACATTTAGAAAGAGTGCGAGCATCTGTCATGGCTAAGGTGACCCAGCAAAAATCTCCAATTTTAACAAATTCAATAAAATTGGGAAAGAAAAATTGGCTCTCAAATGGGTGTGTTCAGAAGATTGTTAGAAAATAAAGATGGTGTTCAGAAGTGAATGAGTTCGGGTAAAAATATATATTTTAAGTCGTTTTCAGACCAGAAAAATGTGGAAAATTTCTGAATTAGTGTTGAAAAAAAGGTTTTTAAGTTTTGTGGTGGCGAAAAATTCCGTAAACCGAGAAATCCTGAAAAGAGGACAAATTGCACATTTTTTCAAAAACATACCAGACATTTTTGTCTTTTGTTATTTAAAAGATGACATGTCGTTTTAAAAGAGGACGTCTGGTCAGCGGACCATTTTGACCTATCCCTTTAAAAAAGCACGATTAGCGCAGATCGAAACGAAAATACCTATATTTGTACTGGAAATATATCAGATGTTTGGAAAGCATTTTCTTTTAAAGCCCTGCAAAACGCTAAGGGCCAGCATATAAGAAATTATAGTTTTGGGCGCGAACGAAGGTCGATGCGTCAATTCAGAGGCTAATGCTTCCATCTTTTAAACAGTACAATAAAAGAGGGGTTCAAATCACTGCTTTTATATAGTGGAATTTACACCTTTTTGTGGTGTTTTCGATGCCTAAAAAACCTTTCGTGGGATAAAGGGAAACAGCATGAAATCGTGGGATTTTTAGCAATCTTACTAAAAACATGGGAACTATAAGTTTCAGCAGCAATTTCATCAAAACATCGTCATTTTACCTAAAAAGAGTGTCCTTAAAAAATTGATTGTGTAAATTGTCTTTCATGAAAATTTTCAGTACCAAAAATAGTCATAGTAATATTAAGGGTATTCACTTAAACGCGTGCGTTAAACCCTCATAAACTGCGTAAACTGCGGAAATTAACTACCTCGTAAATGAACTGTCAGATTTTGTATGGTGAATAGTTTACGCAGGTCTCATAATTTTCCGCGACCAATTAGGCTCGGAAATCGACTGCAGAAGGTTACGCAAATGTACAAATGTTAAACTGTGACAAGCGGTTGTGTGAATTGCTTTACATGTTTTCAGATCTGCGGCAATGACGGTAAAAAATAATTCAAAAAGATAGTTATTATTGCGTTATCTTTATTTGAAGCAAATTATGCACTGACATTTCCAAGAGGGGTGCTGATTTAAAGCAACGCAGAAATTTACGAATTTACAAACTGCATAAAATAATGAGATTAAGTGAATACCATTATTATAAATCTGCGATTTTAATACTAAAGGTTAATTTTATGTCATTTTTTTCCGTCCAATACAAATTTCACTTTAAAAATTACAATTTTTCGTAAAAGGGATTTTTAAGGGAATTGAAGTAGGTAGTGTGAAATGGGAAAAATTACTACGCTTCGTGGGGTAAATGAAGATAAAGTCCTAACAACACTGGTTTAAATAGACAAGAAGTATGGAAACCTATGTCTTTTGACATTTAGAGCAGTGATGTCAGACTTTAGAAGCAGGTTATCATACTGTTATACACCCAAAAAATCCCTTTTATCCCTCGCCAAAATTGAAAAAAAAATCCCTCATTTATCCTACGAAATAAATTGAGACTTAAAAAATTGGGAAACTAACAATATATTATACATATACAGAATGCTCTTATAGTTATTTGTTTGTGTGAGAAAGGGAAGGGAAGGGAAAAAAGACAGTCATATAAATAAAAGAACCTTTCGGTTTGGTTATTCAGAATGAACTCCACTTTATTTTTTCATTAATTCTATCTCTACCTTATATTTCAAAATAAACTTAAACTAGGTCAGTTAAAAAATGCCGAAAGTGCGCTGAAATGGATGTGCAGACAAATGACTAAAAGCTCTGGGGTTAATGTGCGGTTGGTTGTTTTAGGTATAGAATGTGTGAAAAAATTACTTCGTTGAATTAACTTATACTGTCGGATTTTTTGCCAGACGGTCGCGAGAGGTGCTACAGTGGGAAAGACTTTGGGTGTAATTTGACTATTTTCGAAAGCCGGTCAACAGCTAGTTATGTTTATTTAAATTGCTAGACCGCGATAAAGGAGGAATACGCCCAAAAATAGTATAAAAACGAACGACTTTTCCGATTTCACCCTGAAAATGATTTCAGAAACACAAAGTCAGCGCAAGTTTGCCCAAAAACAGTTTCCAACCTAACTTATACTCAAATTTCATGAACAGCCCTCCAGTACATTCACGTAGCCATGTGTGGATTTATTCCCACTATAAAATGGAGCACAGAGATTGGGAACAATTGGCAAAAATACCAAACTCAATCTCTCTGTCTTCTCCTTTTTTTTTTTTGTTACAAATACCCCACAGACGCCCGCACCTACACACAACGAAACTTGAAAGCCAAACATACATATATAAAAAAAAACAATCTCTTCATCCTGGCAATGAAATTCCCAGGCAAACATCTCCGGTTCAATGGGTTCCGCATGTGTGCAAAGAAATTGGGTCTGCAAACAATGCAAAATTTGTCACAAAAAAGGAAGCGGCCCTCCCACACAAACCTGGGTCTGTTACTGACACTTCTACGTGCATAATTTAAAAATAACTTCACTTCAAGAACGGGGGTAGTTAGCGAACTCTGAACACGCCCAGATTTACGATCCTATTTGGTACACCAACACATGTGCCGTTCTGTTTCTTCTTTTAGCTGGGTGGGCAAATTACATTTCGCTATCGTAACGTGTTACAACTAATTTTCCTTCTTTTTTTTTTTGGTTTTTGTCTCGTCTTCTCGAAAATAACTACCATCGCGTGTTTTCCGGCAATGAAAAGAGAAAGCCAATTTCCAACACCATTTGTTTTTCAATCCATACTTCCTTTTTGCATGTTTTTTTCGTTCTTTGTTGCCACCTTCTTGTCGATTTAACTTTGTTCGTCATTTCTTTTGTTTTTTTTTTTTGTTTCCTTTTTCTAGGCCATTACAAGATCAGTGAACTGGATAAAGTGATGAAGGAATTGCACCTAAGCTATGGCAAAATGGCCAAAGTCGGAGGACTAATCGGACACCCGGATTTGTTGTTTGTATTCGATGGCGATGAAATCCGTAATGTATTCAAAAAGGAGGAAACTCTACCGCACAGGTAAGGTGTCACATTAAATGTTTGCCGCGGGCAGGGAGGGAACAAGACGAAAGCCGAATCGCCTTGTCCTTAGGACCATCTCAAGCAGAAACAATTACACAAACCTTGGAGGGTGCTATATTTAGTTGTATGTATCCATCGAAGAGCTTTGCTATTATGTCCTTTGTTTCAAGCCTTCATGCACTTGAATCCTTCCTATCTCGAGGGTGTACTCTCTTCAAACGACGGCGACGACAACAACGAACGAACGAAGAGCTGCAGTATAGCGAGCAGCTGATATATTTATCTACACGTAATAACAAGTATCTCAAGTGGGATAACTATCTATGTATGTAGGGTTGTTGATACAACACACAGTCTGCAGACTGTGTATATGCGCATGCAAGTGATTTTTCGTGCTACTTCTGGCTGTTTGGCTTCGGCTCTAGTGTATCGTTTGCACTTGAAAGAAAGATGGGTTTTTGTGTAGTTGTTTCTGTCTTAATTTTTTTTTTTTTGTTATTGTTTTTCCTCCCACTTTCGAAAATAAGAGGCCAAAGTAGTCTTCACTTTGGGGGAGAAAAATTATAAACAAATATTGAACAATATTCTCGTGGTGGGTGGGTTGGAGGGACTTTTTTGCTGTGCCGTGTGTGGAGCCAACGTCATTATGAATCAATTAACGCCACTAAAAATAGACACAAAAGATAATAGCCTAATCGGAGAGGTTGTTGTTTTTGTTTTCGAATAATTGTTGGTGTTCGGCTTTTTTTTTTTAGGGAGATATTTTTTTTTCCAAAAGATTAGTGATTTCAAAGTTGGTTAACAAGTGAATCAGGACTATTCACGAATTGGAACAAATCAATTTAGCTAGGATTAAAAAATTGAAAATTGCTACTTGTTCTACCACAAAAGAATTACATTTCATTAATCTAACATCTTAAACACTCTTCGGTAGAAGTATTTTGACAAAACTAAAAGTCAAATTTTATGAATTGTAGGAAGAAATAAAAAATACTTATACTTCATTAACAGGCAATTTTTATTCTTAAAATTAATTTAAATATATTAAAATTAAAAAAATTTGCTTTTAGTTAAAAAAAGTATATTTTTAATTTTGAAAAGGAACAAAACAAAATTATTTACAAAAAAATATATCCGCTTTAGCCTCAATAACATTCTGCAGCTCCCTTACAACTGTTTCGACGAGTTTTTGCAGCATTTATGGAGGGAGGAATGTCATCCCAAAGGTTTGTTACTGCAAAAACTATCTCCTCTCTGTTCCGTGTCAGAAAAACTGTTATATTCCCTTCAATGCAACATAGTACATATTCAAAAACAATAAATCTGTTGTGTGTTGCTGGTTCAATATCCTGTAAAAATTGAATCACCATTGGGCTTTTTTGACAAGCAGCGTTATCCTGTTGGAGAATAAATGACTGCGCGATTAGTCTATCCCCAAATGGTAATGCGTAGTTGTTTAAAGTTTGTGCGGGATCATCGTTCCATCGATTGGAATGAAATCTGCAAATAATGCAACCCTAAAAGGCTAAAACATTACAAACCCGCAACCAAGCTAACTAGTCTGATCGACTGGTGCTTGTTTTTCACGAGATAATTTCGGCATTCGAACAAATCTTCTTCAATCCATGAAGCTCAAATGAACTCTCTTCCGTTGATATGACCCGGGTCGTCACCTTATGGGTTTGTTTTTAAACTCTTGGGCGAATTGTAGCCTCTTTATTTTGTTTTCGTAGTTATATACGGTACTTTTCTTACAGGATTTGTATCCAAATCGAGCAAGGCGCCTCAGAATAATTATCCTTTTTAGATAATCGGGTTTTCAACACATTTTTTCATATTAAGCTGGAGAATTTAGGGACTTAAACTTTGATTTATAACAAGCTTCCCCAAAATATAGGTATCTACCTTTTTCGCTAAAGCTTTTTCGTTTTTTACTCGAGAGAGGTAAATTTTGCACAGAGATCGTTCTTGTGTGATTATTGATTTTCTTATTTTCCATGTTTACAGTTCGCTTCGACAAAATAAATTCTTCCCCTATTTGTTTACAGAAAGACCGCAGTCGTATTTTGCTACAAAAGCAAGTCGATCTTCCATACTAAACTCTGTCGTTTTACCAATAGATAATTTAATCAAAATGTACTTGTACACATTAAATCTTTCATATTTAATTTAAATTGAAACGGTAACAGCATTTTTCGCCAAGCAAACCTTGAAAAATGAATTTTGTCAAAATACTACTTTTGCCAGTCAAAAAATAGCAGTTTAACCATAAATAGGCCTGAGCTATCCATCAATTGGTCGCTTATTTACACACACAATCATGTGTCATCCCATATGCAATTACTCAGTGAAAACTGTAGACGTGGTTAGTTCATAGCCGTTAGGGATAATTCGCCTTGAAAAGCGACTTGCATTTCTGTCAAAATACTCTTGCCGATAAGTGCATAAAAAAAAGAGTTTTAAATGAAAAAAATGGGAAAATTTACAATTACAGCTTTTTTCCGGCGAATTGAAAATAATTCTTGCCGAGAACCGTCAGACTCTACTCACAATCGTGATCCACAAACCCACGAATGGAAAGCTCGTTCGAACTTAACCTGTAAAAACGAAACAGAGTCGTGGTTATCTAATGCTAAAAAAAGTTTTCATGTAAATGCAATGTCAGAAACTACGAATATTCGCTTTTCCGCAATTCGCTCTCATATAAACAGTCGATTACTGAGGATAGGTGCGACCCCTCGTTTACACTATTGCTTTGCTTATCTCAAACCGTCGGCGTCGTTCAGTTTCTCATCTGTGTACCGTATATATCGTCTACTTAACTTGTTGCATTTTCGCCTGCGACTGCACCAGCAGAATTGAGTGCATTGTGATAGCATTTGTTGATTTTGTTTGTAACAAACTGTCAGGGTAAATATTTACTTTGAACACTTTTCCTGTTATTTGCACAAGAAAATGAACCGTTCTGTGTATGCAACACTTTTAGGACCGAAATTTCCTTGGAATTCACTCAGTTTCGTAACATTTCGAACGAACGAAAATTTGTTGAAAACAACCAAGGTTGCCAACGGTTTTAAATTTTAATTCGTTTGTATTTAACGAATGAAAGGGAAAGAACGAACATGAGTAAAAGGAAAAGTGGCTCTCGATATGGGCCACTGTGAAAACCACTGTGTTTTACAGGGGTGAATGCATTCCTCAATTTTCGTGCGAACAATTTGTAGCTCCGTGTTAGCACGAACACTTGTCGTTGAGAAAGTAATCGAACTGCGTAATAGGGTAGTACGAATTTAACATGCACGCGTTCAATTTACCAGCAATCTGCAGTTTTTTGAGCAATCAGCAAGTTTGTCGCTAGAATAATCTTAACAATAATCCGCTCTCCGATTTATACAGAAACAGATTACAGACAACAAGAAGACTCGTAAATTAGGAGAAATAAATAAAAATATTCACATTTGACATCCCTGGAGGCATTTAAACGACTGAAGTGTGAAACACATTTAAAAGGGGACAGCAACTTTACAAATTTCAAGTACTGAATTTATAGGGTTACATTCGGCAGAGTTTTCACTACCACTGTGTCACATTTTAGGGGTATTTTATTTTATCCACCTGACCTATATGTAGAACATTGATTTTCATAGTTTACAACAATAGTACCAGCTGTTGTTGTAAACCATGAAAATCAATAATGTATATGGATCATGTGGGTACAATAAAAAACGCTTGCTGTCACCGTGTTTCATTGTTAAAACGGGAATCCATTGCGGCAGTCCCATCGGCAATATTTAAACGAACTTCTTTCATGAGTAGAAGGAATCGGCAGCGCACTTTACAAGGGCATTATCTATATGAAGTTGTCAAGCTCCCTAAAAGATACAAGTTATAGCTGAAGTGGGTCGCACAAAGAAACATAAGCCACAAGCTGGCGACACAGTCTTGGGTTAAATCGTGCCGATCACATGTACACATTGTGGATCAATATAAAAAAGGACTTCTATAGCGAAAAGCCATTCGACAATGTCAAAAGGGGATTTATTTAGCTTGCCTTGCTTCTTTTACTTCGAGCGCTGAGCCGTCAGTCACATCGGTAGCCCAAAGTCTGCCTAAGTTACAGAAACCAACCTTGAGTAGTGAGTTCATTGCATCCTGATTAAGGACGCTTTTTGGAGTCAAGAAAGACTATGCCATTCGAATAGAGTACTGTTTTGCACTCAGACAGAGCTTCTGGCATAGGTAGCCTTTACCATCCTAGTCCAATGTTAAGCCTGTGCAAAAGGTGGATGATCGACCGTCTGTCAAGGATATTGAAGGCACCTCCTACTGTGTCTAGGACATTAGCCAATTCCTTAGTTAAAGAGGAATCTTTTGATGGAGCTTTCTACCAAACAGAGGTTTGCAGTACTAAACCTAAAAAAATGTAAACCAAATTACACTTTAAGATTTTTTGCACCGCCCCTATTTTTTAACAAACAGGCGAGAATATAACTGTCCTGAGATCGCCGCTCAATATAACCGCCGGTCGGACTTGCACAAATTGTAAAAAAAAAATACTAAACGAGTGATAGCGAAAAGATAGCCATACGACCTTTTTATGAAAAAAAGAAGGATTTGTAGTAAAATAACAAAAATTAATACTGAACTCGATCCACGACGACAACTAACTTCAGGCGAGTGTCGGCCATATTGAAAAAAAAAAGAATGAAAAGAGGCGGCTGTCCGAAAAGGCATGCGCAAGAAAATATAATAAAATGCTTCTTATAAGCAGCGTTTTATTTAAGATAACCGACTTATAGATTAAAATAAAAATGACAGCACATTCAGAACACCATAGCAGCTTTCAAAATTGTGTAACAAAATTAAAGCGGTACTTCCACTTGCAGCTAGAAACTGCTAACGATAGTAACTATATTACAGAAAACTGTAACTTTCTCCACCACTTGATTTAACATGCGACCTCAGGTAAGTTTCAGTAGATGACATAAGAACTATCAACATTCCCTAATGTTTGCAACAACATTTTTTTAAACTATAAGGTCACGGTGTATGAAGAAGTCCCCACGGTGAGTGGGGAATGTTAACTTCGCCATGAATCATACAGCATCTGCTTTAGCGTGGTAATGCATGTGCTGATGGTTGATAGTCGCAGTTGTTGTGGCCCAAGGCCCAACAAAATGCAGTTGCCAAGGTCCACTTAAATGACCTCAAATATGTACTGAGGGTGGATAAGTACCATTCTCACCTAATATTCGCACCTCCCAAAACTAAATTCAATTACAATTACCACCTTTTTTTGGCAGCATAAAAAAAACAACTGATTCTCGTTAAGCAAACCAGTGTAAACAAATTTCAGTTTAGTTTGACCGGAGCCCACGAAAGAAACATGTGTCTCGTGTGATAAAAATTTGAATAACAAATGAGTTTATTCATTTAAGCCGCTAAACGGTGTTGCAAGCGGATATTGGATACACAGACTTTTCACACGTTTCTGTGCCACGCATGAACGCATCTCCACCTTGACCTTGGCTCCATTAGCATATCTTGTTCTCTCGCTTGTACAATTCGAAGCTCATTTTATTATCCTTTTTAACCGACATACGAATCGGTTAATTTAAATGAGCGCGCCGATAAACAGGTGACAATGGCGGTATTCTCGCATTGAATGAGCGAAAGAAAACGCCATTCATTGCACAATCCGATTGTGTGAATTTTTATGCTGTGAACTTTTCATCTCAACAACGTCTTTTCTGTCTGTCAATGTCAAAGAAATGAAGCATGAGTCAATAGACACATACAATCGATAAAAATGTGTATCTACAGAAACAGAAAGAGTTAAGACTTGTACATGTTTTGCGTTTTTGTCGTTTCATGGAAGCGTTTTATAGCCACAAGGCGCCCGTCTGTCTGCACGCAATGTTCCACGGCCAGCTGCAAACCGCTAGGTGGATATATACTCTTGGCGGGTAATAAGCAGATAAATGTTAAATGAGGAGATTGCATTTTCCTATAATTATGTTTATTGATCAAACCGAGCCGAACTGTGTTCGAAAGTAATAGTAGGAGCGCGTCATTAACGTGTGACATTAAAATTGCCAATACAACTGATTAATGACTGTGTCTTCGTTTTGGAATAAAGTGACGAAGTGATGAGCGGCTCAATTGACTCGGGCCACATGAGTAGAGTATTATTGACATCGGTGGCGTATACGTACTTTTTTTTTCTTTGGCAGCACAACCATAAGTTGGATCTTGGACGATGTTATGTCACGACGTTTGTTGGTATTGCAGTTCTGCCATGTTTGGGGATTTAATTTTGCAGAACTTTGTCCAAAATTACGCAGTGTAGTGCTATTTGGTTTGAATGAGTGAACAAATTTAAAGTTGAAATGTGTTTAGTGGGTTTTGGCCAAATTCAAGGTCTTCTCAGAAAGAGAACAACTTGTATATACTGGATATAAACACTTTTTGATATATGCTAAGCGAAACGAAGTGTTTGCTTGTGTCAAAGAAAGTTCTTAGTTGTCTAAATGATGACCTAATTTCGGGTGGGTCGTTCATTGTTAACGCAATGGAAATAAAACTAAATTGCATACTTAGCGTACAACATAAATTTATTTATGGTAGCTTAGAATGTGTAGTTTACGTGGAAAATGTTGCCGTTTTGAGTACTAAAAATTGGAATTAGTACATCACCATAAATTGATTGAAGTGGACTGAGGCACATCAATAACATGAGTTTGGTGCCAACTTAAATCGAATCCGGTGGACAAAACTCATACTTCCGTGATCTAAAGGTGCGAATACACTTGTCACTTTTCTTGTCAAACATTGATATGCCGACGTCATTATGACGGAAACATTTGTCCTAAATTTGTCACTAAGTGTGATCGCTTGTCAAGCGTCTGGTCACGCGGGTTGCCGCAGCACACTCTCATGAAATACACACGAGTGATCACCGAATGATCGGAATTTTTGTGATGCATGTAAAAATTTGCCACGCAAAATGACACGAGAAATCGTAGCTTAAGACAAGAAGAGCTGTCATTACAAAGCAGCAGTGCATACGTATTGTGGGATCGGGTACAACTCATCCCCGGACAACTCATCCCGAGTCTAAGTCCGCCATAACGCCATCTACATTTCAACCCCGAACGCAAAAACTAGATTGGTCGGGAACGTCAGTTTTGCTACGTCAGCCACATATGCGAACTGTCAACTTAGTACTCAGTCATGAATTTCTTGACCATATTGCTCACATGACCGATTTCAGCCAATCAAAACGGACATTTACTCAGACTTGAACGTCCCCAATAATGAGCATAATTCAGACATTAACTGTCAAATTTCCTGTCGATCGTTGAAAAAGTTGTTGCCAGTTTGAACAAAAGAACACACAATAAAAAACAGTTGCTGGCAGTTCAACTGCACTTAAATACTTTTTTGACAGCGTTTTCAAGGCCAAAAAGGTGACAGAAATACCGAGTATCATACATCATGGGTACAAAATTCGTCATGTAATGCTTTAGTAACCTTTTGAAAATTGTAAACCTAGTGTCAAAGTACATAAGTGTAAGATATAACATATTTCATAGGCCATCAAACTGGTGGCAACAATTTTCCATATTTGACAACCAACTGACAGATATACTGAAGGTCTCCAAGGCTGACACTGATGATGGAATGGAGTGCGAAAAACGGTCCAATTGGTTGCGGTTTTTTTTCACAGACTCGGGCTAGAAACATAGGGCTTTAGTAACAATCCAGATCCAGGTTAAATTCGCCATCATAAGCCTTATGTGTGCTCACGCGATGACGGAGCAAAGATAATTTCACAAAGAGCTGGAGAGAACCCATGGCCTGTGTTTACTTTTTGAAAATTTTTAAAATACGCCAACCGATAACCCTCTTTCTGCTCCATGATGTAGGTTATCTTAGGCAGGACATGCCTTTCAGCTGGGAGAATTCATAATCGAATAAGATTCGATATGGTTGCTCGAAATTAATTATAAAATATTTATTTTCACTGGTGCGATGTCAACAAACTCCGAAACATTTAAGATCCCTTCAGTTTTCAAGGTCCACTCAGTTTATTAAATTACATTTGTTTACTTAGCTGGCGCCACCACTCGAAACCGAATTTATTACCATAAAAGGGCGGTCCCCACCTCCTGCAGTGCATGTGTCAATGCACCGTTCCATTAAAATGTGTTGTCTCCAATTTGTTTACAAGTTCAATGTTCCGCGTAATTTATTGGCGATTAGTAAAAGTAGTTTCTGGCACCCGTTTGACATATTCGATGGCATGCACTTCAAATTAAGGGCCAGCTCAAAAATGAAAGGATGCTGTAATATCTCGCAGGCCATTTTACAAACGATTACGAAATCTGTCCATTGTAGCTGTTCCTGTGGCCTTGGTGGTAAGTAAACGAAAAATCAGTAATGAGTTTAGTTGCCACAAAAACCAACGACACAATTGCGAGGATATGCTGTGGTTACCCTCGCCCTCGAAAATCCACCGAAAGATAAGGAAGCCGCAAGATGAAGGATGGAGAATTCATTTTTCATCTAACCAGCCGCCAGCGGGTAAAGTCAACAATGGGTTTGGTCAAGTCATGGTTACAAATTCTTTTCTTAACTTTAGAAGTTTTTATTTATTTTTTTTACTGGCGCTCCGTGGAGTAATACATTTTCGGCAAAAGATGGATAAAGTTGGTAAGAAAGATGGCGAGTTTTTGATATAGGAAAAGTTTTGCAAGTAGCGATGAAGGCTCGATGTTAACATGGGCAATGAAGGAGTAGCACAACAAACTGGCTGGCATTAATTATGTTGGCAAGTGATGAATAGTTCACAGAATGTGTAGTGGTAAATAAACGTTTCCTATTTCATATTTTTACTGTCTCTCGCATAGAAATGGAAGGATATGCATATACACATACATATGATGAAATCGCTTTTCAATCAAAGTTACGAAGACTGTCCACGATTGGCGTCAGTAAACTTGTTTGGAATTCATGTTTACCTCCACGCGTAGGCACCCAGTGACGCAACACAATGCAGGATATCTTGACTTGAATATTAATGCGTAAATAGCACAGGACTAATATGAGGCCATTCGAATAATCTAGCTTGCAGTTGACCTTAATGCAAAGAGAGGGTTTGTTGTGTAGGCCGATGGTGAAGGAGGTGTTTAGAGGTTATGGTCGGACTGCAAATTTGATTTGAATTGATTCATTTTAAAAAGGAGTAAAAATATTGGAAAAAAATACACAACACAAACTTGTAATTGAGAGACTTTTCTAGTTACCATTTTCCAATGTTAACAAAAATAAAACATTTTGCTGAAAGGGGACATACCTGGACAGTTTGTTTTTATATATCTTGCGAGATGATTTTACTGCTAAGTAATTAGAGAGTCTGTTTAAAAACTGTATGAAAATGGACTTGTCTCATTTGCAATTAACTGCTTAGAAAGTTTTAGTCATACGAAAAGAGTACGTTCGCAATAGAAGTATGCAATTTTTTATAAATTCCTAAGGAGCCTGAAAATCGCCAAACTTTAAAGGAGGTAGCCTGAATCAGGATTAATACCAAATGACAATTTTTGAGGAGCCATTAAAAAGTCCTAGTAGCCAAATCGGAGATTAATTGCCAGTGCTGGTAACACTGCTACTTGAGTAGCAGCTGATGGAACTCCTGCCTTTTCGCCGGCGTTTCAACATTTTGGAAAGAAAGATGAAAACTATTTTTTTGAGGGTCTAGAAAAGTTAATCTCAAGATGTAATAAATGCATTCATGTAAGAGAAGATTATATTGAAAAATAGAAATATTTTTAATTTAATTCGTGTTTTCCTTCATGTCGATACCGCGAATATATTGAACTCCCCTCGTATGTCGTATGTACTAGAATTTAGACGTCAGTGCTCTGTGTTTCTTTTTTCGTTCAGCGCGGAATTAGGCTTTTAATTTTCGAACCAGTCTGAGCAAAAATCAGAGTACAGGGCATTTTGACAGCTATCAATGTAATTGCTGGTAATGAATGTGAATGCCGCTGCAGAAAAAGAAAGTAGATTGTAAAAATTGGAGTAGATTCAAAAAAAAAAGTTTATTTGACAGCTAGCACTCAATTGTATTTTAAAAATAAATCAGATCGCTCTGCTCGAGCCACGTTCAGCGCTCTACTCTGAACGATGAAAGAAAACCGCCCAATTGAGCCCAAATTCACAGTAAAAATTGTGTACGGGATTTTTGTTAGCTACCCACCACCATTTGTAATAATTGTCTGTATTTTGTTGGTAGAATTTAACGACGCCATTTGCGACGTTCTTCTTCAGTCGAAAGAAATGGGTAATTCAAATTCAAAGGCAGCTGTTTATAGCCAAACCCTTTGACAGATCAAAAACAATTACGTACGAGAAATAAATTCCGTGGAATTCATACCCTTATTAAAAACCAAATCAAACATGCTCGTATTACATTACAAGGCTTAAGAATATTTCCCCCAGACCATCCATGCCGTCGCTGAAGCACTACAAAGGACAACTTCGCCGCGATTTCTTCGGCGACATTGCCGGTTTAATTGGGATGTAAGTACTCGTATAAACCACCAAATGTAATACCACAAAATGTGAACATTAACTCCGCATCTCCTTCCAGTCATGGTAGAAACTGGGAAAGCTTTCGCCAGGAGGTTCAGCAAATCCTGCTCCAGCCACGAACGGCCAGAAAGTACGTCGTGCCGCTTAATGAAATTGCATCCGAATTTATGACGAGGTATACTGTATACCACGAAACAAAACTTCAAACGCGTCTAAATTTTTATTGAAATTCTAACAAATTCAACAGAATCCATGAGATGCGAGATGAAAACGACGAATTGCCCGGAAGTTTCCTCCACGAACTCTACAAATGGGCACTGGAATGTAATCAAAATATTTTTCACTTGTTTTCTTCCTTCTTCTTTTTTAAGACAAGCTAATCTCAACAAATCCCTTTTTCTCATTTCCGAAATCTGTATGTGTAGCTGTCGGTCGGGTTGCATTGGACACCCGTTTGGGATGTTTATCTCCTGATGGAAACGAGGAATCTCAAAAGATTATCGATGCGATAAACACGTTCTTTTGGGCCGTGCCCGAACTGGAATTGCGGATGCCAATTTGGCGGTTCTATCCGACGAAAGCGTACCGTAGCTTTGTGTCGGCACTTGACAGTTTTACCGAGTAAGTTGCATGACATTCGAATTGAAATGTGCTTTCGAACATCATCATCGTCGTTTGTAAATTATATAGAATCTGCATGAAGAACATCAGTTCGACGATGGACAAAGCTGACAGTCGGACCGAGGCCAAAGGCGAGGCCGATATATCGATTGTCGAACGAATCGTTAAGAAGACTGGCAATCGCAAATTGGCTGCCATCCTTGCGCTGGATTTATTTTTAGTTGGTGTGGATACGGTATGTATACTGGGGGCCGGGCGTGAGGGTAGAATTCATTCATCCATTTCTGTATACTTTGCAGACCTCGGTGGCAGTATCTTCGACAATCTATCAGTTGAGTAAGAATCCGGATAAACAGGAATTACTCTTCGAAGAGTTGAAGTCAATCTTTCCCAGCCGAGAGGCGGAAATAAATCAAAATGTCTTGGAGCAAATGCCATATTTGCGGGCCTGCATCAAGGAGACTCTGAGGTGGGCGATATGGCGATATACAGGGGTGGAGATTTTATAAGGTTTTGTGTTTGATTTTAGGATGTATCCTGTGGTTATTGCCAATGGTAGGAATTTGCAATCGGATGCAGTCATCGGTGGATACCATGTTCCGAAGGGGGTGAGTGAGAGTTGATTTCTTTTGTGGTTATATAGAGTGTTGAAGTCTGACTGGGGGGGTGGTTCGCATAAATCCATCTCAGACTGAGTGTGTGCTTTTGTGGGTGTCTTGAAGTACTCATAAAAGTCGGATGATTTTGTTGAAATGAGTCTATGGAGTGGGGGTCACAATTCAACTAGACTGACAGACGGTTTGCGGTTGTGTTCGAAATATTATTATAATTTGATTTAAATACGCAGCGAAAAGTGCTATCGGATTCTATATGCCACTCCCAATCGAAAAATCCAGATCGTACATAGTTCTTCCATTTATTTTCCAATTGGTATGCTTTCTTGGAGAAAGAATGCTGATCGCTGTTAGTCAGAAATAGTCTGCCCAAGTGACCGTGGTGTGTTTGTCTGCTTTCAGCAGTAGATTCACAGCCTCGCCTGACCATAAACATAAATAACAGAATAAAACACCGAATTAATGAATTTCAGACAGGGCTGAATTTAAGCGCACTAAAATTTCTGATATTCAGCTACTTCTAACCATCATAAGTTGAGTGTTTACATATTCACACATTAAATTGTAGCGGAGTGACAAACTGATCTTGACAGACGAATGGAGACATCAATTAACCGTAAAGTGTGTTCACTTCCCCAGCTAGGGGAAAACCGAAAGCTGTCACTATTTAAATGATTAAAGAATTGCTTAAACTGCTCATCAACCATTTACAATCCTCAATCCACTGACATAATAAGTGGCGAAATACATTTGTGTATTCTTATGTAAAACAGCGTTTGTTCTGTTACAATTTCGGCTGCTTTCTATTACAAATGACTAATGTAGAATTACGCACTGCATAGTTTCAGGTGTGATTTTAAATATTTTACTAATTTTTCGCTTTTTCATTAGGTAAGTTTGGGTATCTTGCTCTGCAAAGTTGAACTTAATTAATTGCGGGTTTTTTGCGGTACCCTTTTAACCCTAAAACAACTAGATTTGACAGAATTTTAAATTTCCAAAACGCGTTTCCGATCTGTATTTTCGCCTTGTTACAAACTTAATTTTCTTTGTGACATTTTCTCTTCGAGTACAATTTCATAAATATTCAATAATTGCTGAATAACTCGGACACCTCGAAAGTTCAACTAGGTATCAATTAAAATTGCAAATTGAATATGGAAGTTTTAGCCGCAGTAAGTTCGTAGAATTTAACCGTGAAATGTCAGTTTAATTTCGACGTTAAAATGCTAATTTTAAACGAGTTTCTTTAAAATATATATGTAGAAATTCCGTTTTTATTTCTCATCTTGAGGGTTGCCCGTCTATCCTTCGTGATATTTTATTATTTTCTGCTTTCTTTTTCTTATTTTCCTTATTATTCCAATTTATTCGCCTGCTCTAATTTTACTTATGTTACTGATACTACAGTAAGCCTAATGTTTTATTGTACAGTACATTCCTGTACAATAACGTACATACCATGCTCCGACACGGCCGTCCTGACATGTCACATGTCCTCATGTGATTTATATTACAAAAAAACAGACAACAAAACTGTATGTTTTATCTTACTCGGCCATTACTGACCAAACAACTTGTTCTTTGTTTCTTTGTTTCAAAGATTGCATTTAATAGATATAAATCCCGTACACCTTAGCTCTAAAACTAAGATCTTCATAACTTCCCTTGAAACAATGTAACTATACGGTTTACTCTGCGAAGTACCAAGTAGTATACTATAAGTTCATAAAATGTTTCACTTCCATCCAGTGATAAAATAAAGCAGTACTTCCATCCAGCACTCTTTATCACTTCCATCCAGTGAGAGAATACAACAGTGCTTCCAACCAGCACTGCTTATCACTTCCATCCAGTGATCGAAAACCAATTATCGACCATATAACACATAGTCAAACGCGTACCACCCACTCACGGTCTACATTAAAGAGATACCGATTTCTATCGAGCTATGGTTGCGTATGAAGATGCAGTGATAGGTAGGTTATGTAATAATGTCACAAGTCACAACATTTTTGAACTGTTTACAACTAAATATACAACAAACAGATTTTTTTTATAAATGAACATTCGGACCCCTAATATTAAAAAAATAATATATTCTCACCGGAATGACAAAGTACCTGAAGGCATGCTGATCTCGCACATATCAATTTCACGTTCGGTTTTGGAGCGCTATGCATTCCCCCATCATTACTGCTCGTCCTAGGACACCTTGATGCAAAGTGTCCAACCCGTCGAAACTTGAATCAGGTATAACTGTGACTGTATTTCTTGAACCCTTCCTTCAAATAGGTCTGGGGTCTCTTCTAGGGTTGTCTCTTACAAAGCGGCATGCTACATATGTCCGAGCTTCACGCAATTGTAACACTTTGTATATATGAAGGTGCATAAGAAGGACATAGACCTGTTCCTGTTTGCTCGCCTCAGCAATTATTTCTTCTTCATCGTTTGACAGTGAACATATATCCTTAAATTGGGTCCAAGTCATTCCAGAAAACGAGATCGTAGACAGCCATATGTCGGCGTCTGTCCTTTTCAAGCACGGCTAAGCACAATCATCCAAAGAGCACCTTGCAGCGGTTTATCCGACATGCACATGTCCGCAGTACATCCAAGCTCGAGTATCGTGGATGTTCTTAGGATGAAATTGAGGCAACTGCATATTACCCTCAGTCGCAGTAAAGCCAAAAAGATCTGGCTTTGAAGAATAGATTTCCACGCTTTGACCATCTTCGAAATATTTTTCCTGGTTATGCGGGACTGTAACTCCAGCAAAATTTCCCATTTTTTTTATCTTCTCGCGGGGGAGACGATCCCACTTCTGATGTAGAAATTCCGTTTTTATTTCTCATCTTGAGGGTTGCCCGTCTATCCTTCGTGATATTTTATTATTTTCTGCTTTCTTTTTCTTATTTTCCTTATTATTCCAATTTATTCGCCTGCTCTAATTTTACTTATGTTACTGATACTACAGTAAGCCTAATGTTTTATTGTACAGTACATTCCTGTACAATAACGTACATACCATGCTCCGACATATATAAGAAATGAATTAAAGGGCAAAAATTCTAACAGTCTGCAAGTATATCTGATTAAATGACATCGAAATAGATGTATGTATTGGGTACATTTTTTACATTTTAAATAAAAACAGCCCATCGAACGTCTACGTAAGACTTTTTGTGCATCTGAATGCATTCACTTGTTTCGATATTATGTCTAGTAGCGTGTGTGAAATAACCACAACCGGCTAAAACAATTGGTATAGCCTGTTCGAAGCCGTTTCTGATATCTGCAAAAGCGCATTTGAAGTGTGTAGTATTTGCAGCAAAATCCATTTTAAAATATGAACTAAAATCGTATGCACAAACTATTTGCAGTGGTTTCTGTACTTGTATGCGTTTTCTGCTCTAATTCTTTGAAAATTATTTGGACTGAACACAAAAACTTGGGTTTCTCACTGGAGTACAAAGCTGACATTACGATTGAGTGACTGACGATGACCAGTCTAGTTTTCACTTTAAGGGTAAATATAGTAGTGCCCAATGTGCAAAATATTCCAATTTATTACCTCTGTCTGGTATTTTGACAGTTAATCGCCTTACGTAAAGTGCCGGGATGACAAACGAAAGCTAAAAATTTAGCAACGCATTCAACATTAAATTTTCGCGAATTAACAACCTGTTCAGCGCGCATTGAACTGCCGTTTTTATAATTGAGAATAATATTTGACATCCATATTAACATCAATTTTAAACTGTGCAAATAAAACCCTAAAATATATATTGCAATTTCAACAAATTTTTGATTTAAAGTGTCATTTTTGTGCACTTCTTCTCGATGTAATATATGTTTTGACAGATGTGTGCCAGAATGAATCACAATTACGATCTGTCATTTTCACTTATACAAACTTATCACAAGCACATTTGATTAAAATTTGCTTTGAAATACATTTATGTTAGTGATGCCATATTTGTATATTTGTATATTTTAGAGCGACACGATTATTAAACCAGACATTTGAATCTGTTTCCACCACTATACTAATTATGTGCTTAATTGTGTGTATTTTCTCCGCCTCCAAATCTATTAATGCCTTCTTACCAGCAAAAAAAAAACAATAAATCAAAGAAGCATCTCATTCCCAATTCAATCATCAACCAAGCCCATAACCGCACTAGTGTGTGTTCATGTGTCACATCCAGATGTTCCATTCGCACTCGGCTCACTTCCAGATGCTCCATCAGATGAAAATCCACTATACAAACATTTTCACACAACTTAATTGAATTTTCCGTTTCCTGAAATGTCTTCCTTTGTTCGATATCACTTTTTTGGTTTTTGTGAATTTCCGAATTAATATTTGCCAAAGTCGTTGGTCAATTCATTTCGCCCGCTGCCTGGGGGTAGGTATATGCCAACAAGAAATTATTGATTTTTATATTTTTTGGGGTCTTAATATTTATTTTGACGAAATGTTTTAATGGAATTTCGAGAAAAAACAACCGTGAAGCTCTTCCACATTTTTAAAGACACATGTGACTTAACTTAATGTCAATGTCAACACACCGCAGACGACGACAACGCAACGGTGCTGTGATGGCGATGATAATGATCGGAAAATCGAGGAAAGAAAAACAAAAAAAAAAAGTTTATTGACTCTTGCTCCGAAAAACGCACAAGTGGGACGCTAAATAAATATTTAACCAAATGCATGCGACGACGACGCGACGATGGAAATGAGGTGATTTATACCTTTTCTGCGGTAGGGGATAGAGGAATTCATTGAAATAATTTTGAAGAATCACCCCTTGGAACAACGAGTCATGGATCTGTAGGTGTACACTCATCATAGTTCTCAGAGGTCTTGAAGAGTGTCTCAAGGAGTTTCACCAAAATTATACAAATAACTGGAAGGCGAAGTTTGGTGAGGAAATATTGACGTGTTTGGCAGCACTTTTAGAACTCTCGATTACATTAAGAAGACTTGATAGGTCTGGACTAGATGTACCTTGAACGCAAAAATTAGATAGATCGGTAACCTCACTTTTTTTGATTCAGACCCATATACGAACTGTCTACTTAGTACTGTCACAAAATTGTTGACTATATTCTTCGGCTACCCTTCCATAAACGTCAACTAAAAAAAAACTGTTCATGTGACCGAGTTAGGCTAATCATAAGTGAGACACATCCAGTCAGTCAGCTGTCAGACTTAAAATGTGCTATGAATAGAACATAAAAAGTGACCTAGAGCAAAAATGAGAGTGTCCAATCGAATACCACATTACTAAATGTGAACGTCCCCATTGTGAACTTTTCTATCAGATATTGGGCACGTTCAAAAATGTTGTTACCTAGATTTGTCTGTACTAGATTTGCACTGAATATAAACGCTAAACTGATCATTGTCACTCTTAACGTCAGGCACACAATCGAAGTGTCTACTGTGAATAGTCGAGAACGAAATCTAACGGCTACCACTAAATAATATTTAAACGAGAAAACTCCACACGTTAATAATAAAAATGCAACAATGACTGCTTGTCACACTTAGTACGAGTTTTGAACGGCCCCATTTTTGATTAGATTTATCGGTTGCCCCCTGTAGTATCCATAAAATCTGTACTGTATTATTATAAAAATATGTATGATCACTATGTCGAATACGAATAATATGTTTGATAGATTGCGAGAATAAACAGACTGGACTGTGAGCAAGCAACAATAAAGACGTGTCCTATCATGAACTCTACACCCCCTACAATTTGAAACTGAATTAGCTGAACAACTGTATCGGAAACTCTAGAGAGAATCTTTGTTACTACTTTCTGACCACAAAACTAAAGACAAGTTTAATCGCTTAACTGATGAGACACCGTCTGCAAAAAGAGTATTGCACAACGCAATCAACCCAGTGGTCACAGATTGAGGGTAAAAGCGGCAATTTTGGTGTTTTTGAATGAAAAGGGGTGAAAAATAGGACAAGCTTAAAAAAGGGGAAAAATAAAAAATCTCTGTGAACCACCAAATGCTAAAAAATAAAACAGCCCATCGAACGTCTACGTAAAACTTCTTGTGCGTCTGAATGCATTCAATTGTTTTGATATTATGTCGAGTAGAAATGAAAATTATTGTAAAATATGTTTATTATTTTTATGTGATATGCTTATTTAAAGCCAGTTATTAAAAATTATGCAAATTTCATTTCGGTTTTTTTTTTAATTTAGGGAAAAACTAAAGCTTTTGCTGATAAAAAAGGGGAAAAGTCTTTTTGGGAGCACTGAATTAACCTCAATCAACATTAGGTGTGTTTGTTTTAGCTTCGATCTCAGCAAAGCAAAGTAAAATAGGATTTTTACCACACAATTACAACAACAACGCTAGACTTGAAACTTGGAGAATCGCAATAGTTGTATCAAGGCGTGCTGAAAATCCTACTTTGCTTTGCTGAGATCGAAGCTAAAAAAACAGGGCTATTGCAACTCGACAAAAATAGGTGTAACTGCGTAAAAAAAAACATAAGTGTTGAGGGACAAGTCCGACTGAACGGACACATTTGCCATTCCCAGAGCTTCTAAATTTTGCAAAAGATGTAAAGAAAACTCCGTACTCCTATGAGTATGCACACACCTTCGTGTTGCTCGCTCTTAGGCGCAAACTTTTGATCTCCACACGTTGTCCGCCTAGTTCCACGCAACACAATTTACCACCTCCTTGTGTGAGTAGGTAGTCTTTCTTAAGTTGCACCCACGATGGGGAGCTTAAAATGATCAAAACTAGCCCTGGCTATTAACACTAGCACTATCTTCACACCTATTAAGAAATCTAAATAACACCCAAATGCAATAACAAAAGACCTCTATTCAGTTTACGTACGACGTACGACTACCTGTAATAGGGTTACCTCTTTTGAAAGGCTAAATTCGAAACTATAATACACCCACAGGCAATTTTGAAAGTAAGCACCACCCGCATCCCACTCACTCGAGTAGTTTACATAATTTGGGAACCTCTCCACGACGTTGTTGCTATCTCAGCTAAAACTTATAATCCCGTCACAAACATGAGATTCTCAAGACTTAAGCTCACTCAGACAAATTGCACACCTTTACATGTGAAAAGTTATTCAGCAGAAAAAAAAATCCTTCCTCTCACCAGCGTTGAGATTGGTTTGCAGATTTGTCTGGAGTCGCATATACACCACTTGCAACTTATTACTTTCACATAAGCGCTTTGCTCGCCCCCAGCCCAGGCTTCATAAGGTAATTAACCTACTTTCGCTGTGTACATATCTACCCAGCCCCGCCTTCAATTTAAAAGGTAATTTCGTTGTCATCCAATAAAATGTGATATCCTTCTTTACGATGAGCATCATGCAAAAACGGAACAAAATAAATACTTTTCCAGAGCCGAATCCTGAAAACTGCCAACACTAACCTAACCACAAATATGGTCCTAGGGCGACTATAAAGAAAAACCTTTATTTCCTCTTGCCCACAATTCTTTTTTATGACACACTATATGTAGATACGTGTTTTGTTCTTTCGTTTGTACAGACCCATGTGATATTCCCCCATTTGGTGGTGTCCAACGATCCAGCATACTTCCCCGAGCCAAAGCGATTCATGCCCGAACGTTGGATGAAGCAAATGGAGCCAAGTGAGTATCTCTGTGTAGTATGTGGAATGCCAAATCTAATATTTGGGTTAATTTGAATTCTGCTTCCCTGTCTCTCTCTCTCTTTGTGTATATAGGCGTCACTTGTCCACATGCCGGTCAAAAGATTCATCCCTTTGTGAGCCTGCCGTTCGGTTTCGGTCGTCGAATGTGTGTCGGACGGAGATTTGCAGAAATTGAATTAAATACGATTCTCGCCAAGGTATGTGGGTTAACGTAGTATTTTTCTCTCCATTTAACACATAATCACACTGGTACTTTTTTTTTTGCGTAGATATTCCGGAAGTACAAAGTGGAATACAATTCCGGCGAATTTGTCTACAAAATGAATTCAACATATATTCCAGAGTCGCCGCTAAGTTTTAAATTGACGCTAAGGGAGGAATAACGACGATGGAAATATTTTCATGCCCTCCAGAGGGAGAGACAGAGTGCGAGTGACATGCCGACAACAGACGGAATTGTGTGTAAATTTGTAAATTGAAGAGCGGCCGCAGTACAATTTGTGTGCATGGATTAGATTGTAATTCCTATAATTGACCAAAATGTGTAAGTGAATTAGTGTAGGTTTATGTTTTGTTCGTATAGCTGTAGAGGAACTATTTAAAAATAAACGATAAGATAATTTGTAGAACACTTAAAATTTAATGGACGCACTTCGTAGAACGCATCGCTAATGAGGGGGTTACATTTGATTGGTCCTTTAAAGAGACAGACGATTTTTTCCGGAATGAAGATGGTAGTAGCTTACATGGATCGAAACGCTGAGAGGTCCAATTAAGTGATAACACTTGTGAAACTTGTCGTAAGAGTTTGTTTTTACTTTATCAGTTCGTGTGATAAACTACTGAGCGGAGGGTCATACCGGTTCAACCACCCCAACTAATAGTTACGCGAACTTCTGTCAAACATCCACAACTGACGGTCCCAGAAATAAAGACCCACTCAAACGATAAGGGTTGTGAGAAGCCAACGGAATAACCTTGTTTGTAATTGGTATAAATTGCAAACGACACCACACATGAGCTGTCACAGAAAACATATATCTGCCCTGGCGCCATTAAACATGTCAACACCGATTGACAAATATCCCGTCGTCTCACCGAATATTTTTCGTAGCAATTTATTTCCCAAGTAGAAACCAACCGAATGTTGTTTTTAATCAGTTTTCGAAAAGTGCGCACCGGGAGATTTAATTTATTTAGTCATGTCAATCAACTTAACTTTGATAAATCTCTTCGATAATTATTTACTGAAGGAATTTGTAAAAGAAAGTGCTGCGCATCACTTTAAAAAGTTATCCCTTGTGTTGTGTTGTGTTGGCCCTTAGAAGTGTAGTTCAAGTCATCAGGACAGTCATTTGGAATGAATGTCAAGAGAGTTTCAAGGACAACCGATAATAAATTATACATTTTCAAACATTAAATGTGTTTGAAGATAATTCGAAGAGCCAACCGTCAAGAGACAAGAGTTAAATGAAATTATTTCCAGAACAGGCAGAGGTAGGCTAAGTGCTTTGACAAGGATTAATCTTGACTTATTAATGGCAAAAAATTTACTTTTGCGAAGCATCGGAAACGCCTGGTCGTATTTTAAATAAATAATCAACTGTGAGTTTAGTCACTACGTCAATCAAGGGAATAAGAAATAAGGAGATGTATTTGGAAATGGTTCATCTAAACGTGCTTTCCCTGCCCAGTAGTCATGTTTAATATTCTTTCACAAGCCCTGTGCAGTGAATGGAAGCAACTTTTGTGAATGTATCAGTAATAGATGTCGCCACTCGTTCCAATTTTTGGTCGTCTATCGTCATTTTTTTACTAGGGGGAGTACTGCTCCGAGGTTGGCCATACATTTTAAGCGGATTTTTTTTTAAATTTATAGTTTTAAAACTTTGGAATTAGTAATAGGTATTTTAAATGATGGTACTGGACAATCCAAAGTACGATTTTTGCTGTCAGATTTTACAAGTAAATTATAGCACAGCGAATTTTTTGATGTGAATATTTATAAACGCCCTATATAAAGCTTTATGTTAGACAATATTTTTAAATATCCTAATGTTGCTAATTAGTTAATTATTAATTAGTTTTAGTGTCTAGGTTAAAAATGATGTATAGTAAGGCCGTAGGACTTTAAAATTAGATTTAAGCGAGATGTCACAAGGACTTCAAACTTAGATGTAAGCAAAATCTTAGCTCAACTTGAAAGAGTGATTTTGTCAATGATTTTTGTGGCGACCTGCCGATTCCCAACAATAAGCATCCAAACGCATGCGCACTATTATCAACCACACACAATGCGAGAGGTGCACTTGCTCGGTTGAGTCAGTGGACTGGCAACTGCGCGAGCGGAACATCGATTACATTCGGGGAATTGTTGTTTTGTACATTGTAGTAATTGAGCGAATAAAGATTAGTTTATTGTACCACATACATCTGGAAACCAGTCTTTCAATCAGGTCATTACAATTTTCAATGTAATTTTTAAAAACGTAAAAAAAAAAAAATAAAACAACAAAAAATGGATAGGTCTCCGTATTGAGTCATATTCTACTGAATTTGTATATAGGCGTATTTTAATGAAGCCTAAAGCAGCGTAGGCGCAGTGGCTTAGTGGTTAGTGTGTTGGACTACTAAGCGGGGGTCCCAGGTTCGAATCCCGCAAAAACCCAAATTCCAGCTGAGGGTTTTTCCACAGCGCCATCTTTCGCGAACGTCTTCTCAAGAGCTTCTCAATCAGCCGTTTGGAATGGAATCGGCATAAAATTGTAGATCCCTCCCATTCGTTCCAAAAATTAAAATCTCACACAAAATGAATGGTTGTGAGAAGCTAGGCCCAGAGTCCCTACAGACCTGTTGCGCCAACTATTTTTTTTAAAGCAGCGTATGAACTTTAAAGTACCTACGTGATTTTTAATGGAATGATTCTATAAGCTTTAGGATCTTGACCATTATCTCAGGAAGGCTGCGACAAAGGCGATTTAGGGTTAGATATAATTTATCTAAAACAAAAATTAAGACTCTACCAAATATCTTTCTATATGCAACTACAGTAGAAGCCGGATAAGTGCCTCTCGCTTAAGTGCCTTACCCACATAAGTATAATTTTTTTGGAGAACCAAAATTCTGTGGATTTTTTCATATAAAACTCATAAGTACCTTTCGCTTAACTACCTTTCCCTCTTAATTGCCTTTTAGTTTGTATACTTTTTTTGAAATGTACCTGAAAAGACTTCTTTTAAGTATACACATTTTTTAAATCAGCTGAAAAAAATACAAAAGCTTTTTTTTTTCCTTTAGCGCTTCCTTGTGTTTCATGCGTGTTTTTTTTTTTTTAGTAATTTTTTTTATAAATTTAGAGATAAGTGCCTATGTGCACTTAGTGGATTCTTTTTATAACTGCCTAGCCCGCATAAGTGCCTATAAGAACGGGGCATTTAACGTGATGCACTTATCCGGATTTTACTGTAACTAGTCCTAAAGCTAGGTTGACATAAACCGGGTCGGCATTCTGTAAGGTGAAAACGTTTAAACGTTTTCGTGCAGACGAACAGTTTGCTTCATGTAACATCAAAAACGAAAGAAATTCTCGTGGGCTCGAAAAAAAACGAACGAACACGTTTTCTTTGACGTTTTCGCTTTTCTTGCTTCATGTAACCTTAACAACGAACAGATTTTATCGTCTCCACGAAAGAAAACAAACGACAGCTATTTTATTGACGTTTATCATTTTCCTATTTATTCTCTTTGAGTTTGGTGATTTTAAATTTTAAGATTGTGCTGAATATTTTTTTAGAAATGCTAACAAACTAGTTTTTGTTGACCAGCGAAAGCGGCGAAAGTGAAATGGAAAATGAACACGTAAACTTAAAAAAAAAATAGAAAAAATCTTCGGGATTTTTCGACTCCTCTTACATTACCTGAAAAAAGGTTTGTTTATTTAAATTTGGTTCTCAGTTAGAAATTTCTTTTTTTCTTTTTAGTTTTGTTCAACGTTTTAGGTTAAACATAGCTGCCTTTCATTTGCATACAGGTACACGAAATACATACGTGCCTCATATTTTAAAGCTTTCCTCAACGTCAAAACAACTTAACGAAAATAAAGCTACATACTGAGACTGCCAAACTATAATTTTGTTGTCACACAGTTTCTCAAACCTAAACGAATGTGAACAAAAAAAACGTTAGGAGTTACATGAAGCAGATTTTCGCTTTCGCGTGATTTATTTCGTTTTTTGAAACGCGAAAGTGGTTTTCGTTTCGTTATTTACAGAATCCCACCCCCGATTTGACACTTTGTGGGAGTATTACTCCGAGTCTGGCTTGAGAAGTTCTTGTTGAATTGTTTGAAAGTCAGTAAAGAACGGAGCCGCTATACCTCTGCCACACAGATCAATTACTTTTGCCCAAACCTTTTTTAGAGGAGATGACAATACAAAATATGGTTTATCAAAATTTGTACCATTTATTGGTACAGGTTCCTCGAGTTTCATTAGCGGCTTTTTGATTAGACTCACGACTTTAAAAAAAAATCATCGCACGCTTCGATGACAGAGTATATTTTTATTCCGATAGGTGTATTACTAAAGTATCCGCCATTTTCTGATTACAAACTGGCATTACATATTGTTCAGACACTGACAGATTGTTCGAGCTCAAAAAACCGCTGTATTATATCAAAGCTGCGCAACATAAATCGCTTGACGCCTGAACGTTTCAAACTATTGCCAGCTTAGTATAGGTATTTAAAAAAAAAATCATCAGACGTCAAGATATTTAAGCGCACGAAACATATTTAAAAACATTAAAAGGCAATTCATCAACAAGTTCCTTTCGGAATTATGCTTAAAAAACGCTCGTGTCGAAATGAACAGCATTTGCACAGGTTTTTCAAGGGTGACTACTCAACTTTTACTTAATATATTTTAATAGTCGTAGGCGATTTCCATGATGGGATTCCATGAACGTAAGACAGCTTAGGTTGGGTTAGGTTAGCTGGTAGGCGAGACACGGGGACCTGCACCCGCCACACTTAGATCAATGTAGATCCGTTGTGATGCCCTTGGGGTTCTAATGACCCTCATAATGTGGAAACCTATGAAACCGGGTAGTCAAGACATCTCGAGGATAATATAAATCTGCGCAAGTCTTTTATAGACTTCTCAGAGAGGTATTCTAGGTATTTGAAAAAGGTCGCCCAAGAATTCTGTAGTGCCGGGCAGTGGCAAAGAAAGTGTGGAGTGTCCTCATGCATATCCTCTGCACAGGTCATCAGTATTGATTCCCGTTTCCTTGCTGTGATATTTCAGATTAAGCCAAAGTGCGATCATATTTAAGTTTGTTTTATCTAGTGACAGTAGCCCATCTCAAGTATTTGACAGACTCTTACCCATATTTGACATAAGCTACATATAATCGCTGTGAATAAAAAAACAATCAATCCATGTGAGATTGCAGAGTTTAAATTGCCTGCAAATGTAAGTCAACTTAAATGTCTAGCACTTACTATTTAGCGGAATCATTTAGTTGATATTCGTTGCTACGTGAGAAGCACTCCTGAACACCAGTGTCCTGCCATAATCGTTTCATAGCAGCCAACAGTTCCTCTGAGAACGGTTCCGTGTCGTGCATCCTTTGACACACATCGAACACCATTTTAGCATCACTCTATTCGAACACAAAAAGAAAGACAAAAATCCATTTCAGCAATAGCGTCAATAATGGACTCTACATTTGCATTTCGCATACATACCTCTCTTTCGTTATTGCTATACTGAATACTAAGATTTGGCATGGCTCTAAGTATTGCAACTAGGGATTGTATTGTGTTGCTGTATACAACTGGTCGATATTGTTTGAAATCCTCCGAAGTGAACCCGCTTTCGTGAATAATTCTGCAAGCAAACGAAAATATTTCATTTTAGAAAAGGACGAACAAGATTTACAATTGTTCGACGTGTACGTACTTCATCTGTTTGACTATCGTACTCTTTCCTGATTCACCAGCACCTGAAACGGAAGAGAGAAAATGCAAATATTTAGTAAAATTTATTTAAATAAATCAAAATAAAAATAACCTTAGAAACAAATTTTCGACTTTGGGGAAATCTCAGCGGGAGATGATGAGAATTTCAAAACACTCACGCACACCCGTCCAGACAGCGAGATTTAGATGGGAAACGGAACTAAGCGAGCAGTGATTAGAGAATAGTTTACAAAGATTTATGGGGAGTAAACAAAAGCTGTTCGGGGAAAGAACCAGTAGGTGGAATGCAGTTCTGTATACAGTCGAAATTGTTTGAGAAACTCCAGCCCACGAAGCATGATTAGCGAGGGCAATTGCAGTACTAAAACTTCCCAAAAGGCTTTGGGGGCTTAGTCATGGAAATTGGCATTTGTCCTTTTTTTTGGGTTAAGTGGATTATTTTCTATGGAACGCAAAATTGGAATGGAAGTGCACTGAGGCCGTTGGCAATGAGGGAACGTATACGTCATGATCCGGATAATAATCGCCATATATAAAAATAAATCCATTTGCAACTGCGGTGTAACTAATACGCATAATACGTAAGGGAAAACCGCTGGTTGGTAAATCATTGATGCGTGCACAGCACTTAATCAGAGCCGGTTACCGGTGCCGCAAATTGACTGAAAACAAAGATACCTCATTGTAGGAGCAAACTGTATCTTTGCGACATGCCATATCTAATTACCGTCAGGTAACATTTAGTTGTGACAACTCTCTGGCTTGTGCATTGCGAGTTCTTTAACTCAGTTGTGAAAATAGTTACAGTATACCAAAGACGGATGCCATCGAAATGGTACAGCGGAATAGATGCGGTTCCGATTGTGGTATGGAAAGTGGTTTCAGATCGACGATTTACTTCGGTGGTTTTCTGAAAAGTTGTGCAACTGTGATGGAAGATCGTGGGTATTAGCTGATTCGAGGAGTAAAATCAGAAAACGTGTCTCTTTTTTTTACAAAAGCTGTCATCAAGTGGAGACCCAATAACCAAATGACATCTACCTGTCATAAATCACAGCAAATGACATCTACCTGTCATAAATCATAGCAAATGACATCATAAAATTTTGAATATAATTATTTGTGAATCCTAACCTTGTTTGTCCGGTAAAATTCTACAAAAGGTGTTTAGCAGAAGAGTGTAGACGGCGTCAATTGAACTGTCTGACCAAACGCCAATTATTTAACAGTTTTACTTTCAAACATTTTTAGATAACACAGCCATTTAACAGGGTATATTTTGGATTAACAGTATATAAGAGTAAAGTGTCCAAAAGCATTAAGTTGCAAGGTGTGTTAGAAAAATTAAGATTAAGTAATGAAAAATCCCCAAATAGTGGAATTATATGACGTATTTTTTTGTTTTCAGTTTGTTATATTGAATATCGATTTCAACGTAGCAAATTTAAATAGACAAATGCCCAATAAAACTATGCATAGTAAGTTGCTCACGCAGCCTAAATATATGCAATAGTTTTCGATTAAGTGGCATAAACTGTCATATTTTTAGTACGTGCTTGAGATTGTAACGCTATTCTCATTGGGATAAGTTGTAATGCCCAAAATACATGTGCAAAAATTCTGTACGCAGCGCAGAGTGCAGTGCTGCAAGTAAAACAGATGTGCAGAAAATTGTTTGACAACCATTGCATCGGCTAGTATGGCTGCTGTCATTCGCCGACTAAGCAGCTGATGTGTTTAGAACCAAAACAAAAACAAACACGATCAGCAGTGTCAAAAGGCGATGATGCCAAATACTTGAAATTACAATTTATTTTCGTTTCTGTTGTGGTAGCCTTGAATTTTGAAGCAAATTTAGAAATAGAGACATGTTGCAGTACTGCAGTGAGTGCAGAATTTACGTGTGTCTATAATCATACTAAACATGTGCATTCTAATCTTGCTGCGCAGTGAGTTCTGCACATGTGTTTTGGCCATTACGCAGTAGTAGATGCATTACAATAAGATGTCAATAGGTTTGTTTGACGTGGACTCTAGTGCGCACTGGGTTAACCCTAATGTGTTCGATATAACACTCAACTCACCCTGGCACTGAAAGAAAACCTGTGTTTGACACGACTTCTAGTTGTGCCCTGAACTGATCCCAGTTAATTTGTCGGGGCAAGAATTCAGGGCTGAGTTTTGCTGTCATTTCGTTTGCTATTATTTGTCTGTTGAGATATCGTTATAAAGACAAATACAATAAATTTGATATTCGAAAGGGAATTGTTTGAAAACAACAATATTTATGACCTAAAACTTAATATTATAGGTAAATGGAATGGGAAAAAAACTGGAATCAAAGCTGCATAAATTTTTTAATTCATCGCCTATATTGCAAACAGTTTTATTAAATTGTCTGCATTATGGAAAGTACAAGATCAGAATTGAGTTCACTCATTTTTAACAATAAGCACAAAAAAGTGTTCGTTTAACAAAAGATAAGTATTTTTCAATTTCAAAAACTGACAGATTTCAGGGCAGAATATTTTGCGTTTGATATATGATTTTCAGAGTTGTGTAGGGTTTTTGACAGGGGTGAAAATTAGATGACACTTCTCAGTGCGCACTAGTACCACGTCAAACAAACCTAATATAAACTATGTTATGCAGTTCCCCTGGTGATCAGAATTGGATGCTCTCAAACTCTCTTCTACTTGGGATAGATATGTTCTTATTGCGTGCTATAGGTTCTACTTTCATTGGAATAGTGGAATAGGTCCGATTTGCCTCTTTCGAAATCGGTTTTTTAATAATTCTGAACACACAAAAGCTTTAACCAAAAGTTTGTACATATATTTTCCTCGTTTGTTAGTAGCTCCGGGGTTAATTTTATTTAGCTGAGCAAAACAGGTATCGAACGCGCAAAGAATCTGTCTGATTCGGGTGGATATGTTTCAAAAGGATGAGCTCTAAACGCAGGGAGCAACATTTTAACCTTTTCTCCCAGTATTTTCAAACGTATCAATGAAAGCTCGTTACGTTCCCGCCAATGAGGACAATGCATGTAGAGCGGGTGTACACCTAGAGTACGTTCCGATGAGTATTCGGTTTCAGCCCATATTATGGGCAACACAGCTGAGAAAGACCTGGCCTTAGGTGGCGGACAGAATTGAAACCAAATCGGAATGAAAAACTAAACGTGATAAGCAAAGTACCGCGCTTACTTCAGACGCGTATTGAAAGACGTTCATGTACACAGCCGATTGTAGCGCCACCTGGGGCTAATTTATGTAACATACATTTCATCCACAACACGCTTTGTTCGGCGTATGTACCACGAACCATAACATACATATGTCTTTTCGCTTCTGTTTCCTAAACAAACTGTGACGTGTCCATGTATGAGTTGTCCCACAAGTTGTCTCTTAGTTTAGTTTAATGGGTAAATGTAAAGGCCATGAGAAACATCCGAAGGTTAGGGCATAATCTTGAAGGTAATACTATCATCCACTAGATGGATTTTGAAGGACTATATGGGTGTAATTTTGAACCCCTCTACTTTTGAACACTTTCTTCACCATTCCCAATAAAAATGTTTGCGAAATGTAGGACACATCCATCTTTACCCAGTGTCGTTCGTAATACGCTTTTAGATCCAAGGATATACACGTATAGCTGCTGCTAGGACCACCAGCTCACATCCTCATGCTTTGGTAATAGTGCCAACGAAATCATCTCGACCGATGTCACTATAACAAGCCATATTTCTAGGAAGTAGTTTGTACCATTTTGGGTGGCGACTGACATGTCACACGAGCAAGCTATAAACATTTCTATCAACGACACATGTCACAGTGTTATGACTTATTATGCTTTATTTCAGTTGCCATTGGACAATGAAATTTTGAGAGAAAAAAGCCCCAGGAATAGATGCTAATCGACTAGAAAGAGCTAGAAGACATCTATCACCACTGCATCCCACCCATCAGAGACCGTTGAAAGAACGAATTTACTTCGCCTTCACAAAAGGTTTAATCCAGAACAATGTTTTTTGGGTGAAATAGGAGATGAAAAATTTATGACACACCCGATTAATGATGTGCATAGCTAACAAAGGACCCATAAAAAGGACGCACGCTCTCAACTGAAGAAATTTCGTATCCACTGAAAAGCAATTTAAAACGTCTCAAATTAATTTGTTACAATAAAAATAAAATTTAAATATAAAAAATTTGAATATACTCGCAGCAATAATAAATCGAAATTAAGTTCAAAAGAGCGCCAGAGGAAAAACAGCACAGTGGCGGCATCAGCCTCTTGGCTTTTGTGAAAACATTTCAATTTAGCCTTTTTCTGTTTATTAAAAAGAAAGAGCCAAAAAAAAAAAAGAAAACAGAAAAAGAAGATTTTCCGATTTCTAAAAATAATCGAAAACCGTTTACACTAAATGCACGTCATGTTTAGTTAAACTCATCAAACTGTTTACATTTAATTCCTTCGCTCCTCGCCCATATGTATCTCGTACTCGTACCATTTGCTACAATTCCCAAAATTCAACATCTCTTACGTACATCTGCATTTATATATTGATACCTGTAGTTGGGTGTCCGACTGTCCGTGTGTCTGTACAGATTAGAATAAGTACATAATTCAAAAAGTGAGATACACTGTTTGGCGTTCTTTCCAGAGATTTCAATTTTATGCAAGCCAAGTGTTTGGTATTTCAATATTTTCGAATGTTAAGATCGAACGTTTTGTAACACAGCCGTGATGGAAGAATTTTTATGATTAAAACCATTTGAATGCGAGGTGTTTTTCTTGTTGGCTTCTTGAGAACTGCGGGAAAGGTGGAACGGTGAAAATGCTGGGTTGGTTGTGCGTGGAAAACTCACTTAATTTTTTTAAAAACTCACAGATATGACAAATTTCAACTGTCCATTTGGAGTGTGGTTAGTTCCACTCGCAGGTGGAGCATTTTCCAAGCGGTTTATCGAAGTTCGAACTCGAAATCGGCATCATCATACAACGTACGCGACTGTCATATCTCGGTCAATACAAATAAAACAAAAAGAAGATACTTTAAATTGACGTGAAAGTCAACGGCCCTGTTGATTTCCACTGCGACAGTCATAGCGTTAATGGGGAAATTTAGAAAATGGGTGCGTTCGTAAAGTCTGTTTTCTGATAGTTGGAATCAGCCGATGAGGAACATCAGCTGTAATGAGCAAAAGACCAAGAGACAGTTTCCTCGATGATAAATTCAATACCGGCCGATGAAAATTGTTGGGCTATACAAAAATTATGGACTCGACTGGACCGCACGTAACTGTCAAATTATATGACCAAATCCTACTGTCAATTTAAAAGCTTAATTAATTAATAATTAATTCAAATTCCACCTCGGGGTGTCATCTTGAGGATGTTGTAAAAGAAGTTTGTTGCAAATTCCGGTCAGCTGAAGTTTTTTTTAAATAATTACAATTTCACTATTGTGACCGAACTCACACCTAGCTATCAGCGTTTGCTGCATCAACATGCTTTGTTTGTAGCGCTTGTCGGTCTTATCTATCAAGAACTTTAAAGAAAAAGCGCCACAACAATAAGAGAACCTAAATAATCATAAATATCTTTAGTAAAATATTTAATAAACAAAATAAATATATGGCACAAGGGCAGTTTTCAGTCACTTTGAATACACACTTCATACAACTAATCCTTGACTCTTCTTTTAAATGCGTCTCTTCTTCCTTTTTGTCCGGCTTTACATTTCGCATTTTCTTTAACACTTGACACTGGTTCCTCTAACCACAAAGTGTCCGTTCCAATTCAAATTTTCCATTTCAATTTTTCCAAATAGCTGTCTGTGCACATAATTTCAGTTTTGAAAAGCGAATTTACTGCATATAAGATTCGAAATTTATGTATTTGCAGCTGCCACCAAACGTATGGGAAAATTTCCGAGTATGAGCTCGTTGCATGAATACAGTATTCACATTGACAGCATACAAAAAAACATAGACAGATGCAGCTCTGTTCGACTTTAATTAAATTTGACTATATATCTGGAAGTAGAAACAAATTTACAAGTCTCTGTTCGTATTCTGGTGCATTTTTCACAGGTCTGTAGAAAATTTCTAGTCATGTTCTCCATTTTATTTCCATCTCTATAAGTTTCGGAAAAAATAGAAGAAAGAATTTTTTCTTTGTCCGGCCGCACATTTAAAAATAGTTACTGCCAGCTAATAGAGGACATTTCCGGTTATAACAAAGGATATCATTAAGAGCTGGATAACCTAACAAGTTTTGGAATATTTAGGCAAAGTTTAAGAGGCTTTTGAGAATTTCAGCTGGGTGAGCCAATATGGACCTCATTTTCAAATCAAACATACCTTGCGCGAATCGAACTGACACTTCTTTTATTTTAACCTTCTTTCGCTCTGTTTTATGACAAAGAGGAGAGAAACAGAAACAGCAGCATGCGAGGGTGTTTGACACTGAACTTTTGCCGTTAATTTTGCTAACAAAAAATAAAGAAAACATTGCAGGAGAAATGTCAAATATTTATTGACAAAAATGTAAAATCAAAAGATATTGGGCCGTAGTACCACCAACCATTTTTTTTTTTTCAATATGCCTTTTTTTGTGAAAAATTTCGTTACTGTGAGTTGGAAAAATTTAGTAGGGACACTAAAAATGATTATTGGTATCGCGGATTGGTTTTAATATTAATCCTCCGTGTTCAAATGTGGGAAGTGAGGTCATTGCTGATGGTGTTTCCTGGGGGTCAATTCTGGTTCTGTGACAGAGTGAATCGAATAATTCATTTTTACATTCGCTTTCACACATTGCTTTAATTTTTTCGATTTACTCGGTACTAAAATGTGAAATTAGAGTGAAATTAGTTGTAAAATATTAAATTCTCAATTTTCAAACTCTCACTAAAATCATTGGGGACGTTTGGATACCTAGTTTATGTAAAACGTCAACTAGATTTGTCGGGACTAGGGACTTGTTTTCCCGCGTTCAGCGTTACCTTTGTATGATTTTGTCATTTTTCATTTGGCAAAGGGCCTTCACTAATTTTTGCAAAAATTGTGTTTTTCAAATAAGTACATTTAAAATGTAGCACGGTTGCCTATCTCAACACTATTATAGTGTTATGCGAACAAATGTTTGTTAAATATCGTGCGAAAACTAACGGGTGATTTTTTAAGAGGTTTAGAACTTTTAAAAAAAAAAAAAACACAAAAAGTTCGAAAAAATGAATGAAATATTTATTTGAATCGATAGTTTGAACCTTGCAATTTAATGTTTAAAGATAATTTCATGCAAATGTTGACCGCGGCTGCGTCTCAGGTAGCCCATCCGCTGAGTCCAATTTTGGCATACTCTTTCACACATATCGGCCGGTATCTCACGAATGAATGCATGGATGTTGGCTTCCAGTGCGTCAATCGAAGCGGGCTTGTCCCTATACACATTAGCCTTGACATACCCCCACAAAAAATAATCTAATGGTGTCAAATCGCACGATCTAGGCGGCCAATTGACCGGCCCGAAACGTGAAATTAACTGTTCACCAAACTCGCCTCGCAATTGCGCCATTGTTTCGCGTGCTGTGTGGCATGTGGCACCGTCTTGTTGAAACCACATATCATGCAAGTCAAGAACTTCCATTTCGGGCAAAAAAAAGTTTGTTATCATCGCTCGGTAGCGTTCACCATTGACAGTAACGCTGCGATTCGCATCATCTTTGAAGAAATATGGCCCAATAATGCCGCCGGCCCATAAACCGCACCAAACAGTGGCTTTTTCGGGATGCATTGGTAGCTGTTGCAATGCTTCTGGCTGATCTTCACTCCAAATGCGGCAATTTTGCTTATTTACGTACCCATTCAACCAAAAATGAGCCTCATCGCTGAACACAATTTTTCGAAAAAAGCGCGCGATGAACATTCCGAACCGACCACGAATTTTGATAGTAAAATTCAATAATTTGCAAGCGTTGTTCATTTGTAAGACGATCCATGGTTAAATTGCAAACCAAACTGAAGCTGTTTGACAGTGACACAAGGTACTAAACACACGTCAGCTGTCAAAACCAGTGTTGCCAAAACCAAACAATCTAAAAAATCACCCGTTAAAAATTGACAAAGTAGCTTTCGAAATGAAACCTTTTTCTCTCACCGACCCCTTTTTTTCAACTCTTCAGAATTCTGCAGCGACCACTCTGTTTATTTTAAATTTGACTGCTCCAAATGTCAACTGAGTATGCAGGCAGGATTTTCTTTACTACATTCGTCGGCTTCCCCTCCATAAACGTCAATTGAAAAAGCTAAACACGTGATCACTCTGGGCCAATAAAAATTGAAATACATCTAGTCAGACAGCTGTCAGACTTAGGCCCATTTTATTCACTCGAAGTTGAACACAACTTGGCAGTTTTCCATATAAAAATCCCCAAGTTGTGTTCAACTTCGAGTGAATAAAATGGGCCTTTCTAAACTAGGAATCCGAACGTCCCCATTTACTTGCAAATGAGAGCATGAAACAAAAATTCATATGAACATTTTTGATGTTTGGTTTCACATTTTCGTAGAACGAGAATCGAAATAGCGGTGAAAAGGGGAAAACATTTTCGTTTCACTTTTTCAAAGAACGAGAATTGATTCCCTGGTTCACTTAAGTTAATTATACGATGTGCGAAATGATAGCAGACTTTTCGGTGGAGTTTAATTTTTGATTTATGGTGGAAATGACATTTGATGAAATTCATTCTTCCAATATCAATCATTCAAATATTCGGCGCATTTTGGACACTTTAAAATCTATCTATATAAAAATGGTGTGCAATTTTTTTAGTAATTCATCAATAAGAACGGATGGTCCCATTTGGCTGAAATTTTTTTTTTTTTCAGTTTTTCGGAACTGTCAGGAGAAGGTTTTTACGAAAGAACATTTTGGGAAAACACTCCGAGAAGTCGTGAAATTGGAAAAATCTAAAACTGATTGTTTTTATGGAATTTTGTGTCCAATTGTTCGAAATGGCTTTTCGAATAGAAAAATAGAAAATTCTTTGTGGAAATGTCGGAAAAACGCGAAAAATTTCGACGAAATTTCGCCTTTTATTACATAATTTGATGTGAAGGTTGAAAATTTGTTGTGAAGCTTGAAAAATTTCGGATATTTGTAAAATTCATTGTTATCAAAGACGTTTTGCGTCCATAAACATTTATCGAAGGTCCTCGACTCAACGAAGCTAAATATGTATGTACTATGTAGTTTGAAAAAAAAAAAAAATATTTTAAGCAGGCTGCGCTAGTTTTGTATAAAATATTAAAATTTGTGAACTTTTTTAGACATCGAATAGGGTAAACGTTCAGAAATTAATAATAACGAAGAAGAGTTAGTGGTTGCGTTTGTCAGGTTGCAGCTGTCTTTAAAAGTGCGTAATTGAAATTGCTTTCGAAAACGTACTGCTTTATACCGAGTGTCAAAAGAACACTTTATCTGTGCTTAAAGCTAAGGTTAGACAGACCTATGACCTAAATTTGTCACTACGTGAAATCGCCTGTCAAACGTCAGGGTTGTCTAGTACACTCCCACGAAAGCCGAGTGACGACCGAATGTTCGAATTTTTGTGACGTCAGCGTGTCAAAATTTGCCACAAAAATTCAATGGTGTAATCGCAGCTTAAGATCTATTTTAGCAGCCACAAATGGACAAGGCGCTTACCTCAATAATAGGACATTTCCTGCAATTTCTGGTGATACAACTCTGTGACTCTACACGATATATAATATATACCATTCGCAATAATGGCGAAAATTTTCATGACAGTTATTCCCCCCCATAATATTGATTCGATGGCTTTTTCGTCAGTTATTGTGGAGCTTAATTTTGCAAAATGAAGACACTCTACCTCTCCACCACTCGATTATCTCATCACAAGAAGACGATCATTTTTCCAACTAAACCAACAATAATTATTATTTGTGTATTAAATATTAAACCGCTGTATTGAAGAAAATCGCATTCCGCACATGACAAAAGGCGCTCATCACGCATCGCCCCCTCCATTCATAATAATCATCAAACTTCACCTAATCCGTTTTATGATCTATAAGTGCACTTGCGGCTTTCCTTTTCGTTTGGGGGGGAAAAAAAAACGAACCCAGCTCACAGTAAAATCCTTTTGTGTGCGTGCTTTGATCGAGCATAAAGAATTATTGGCCATTCATTCATACGGCTCCAACTAGCTCCGGGAAAGAGGACTCTCGCCACAGCCATGTTACTTATCCTCTGCCATATGTGTTTGTGTATCCCAAGAAGCTGCATTAATAATTCAGAGTTAATGTCTAAAATGTCGGCTTGATTCAGCTGTCCTGAATCAGCTATCACAAAAATCGCTGGATAGCTGTTTTCTTTTTTTGTATTCCAAATGTCTCAGTACTGTAGATGACTCATGCGAGTTCATTAAACTACACATTTAACTGTATGTATGCTATAAAGTTTTGCGATAATGTGATGTATGCCGTTAATGGAGTCTATCATGCTATTTTAATGATATGGCCAGTACCTAGGTACAGGGATTGGCCATCCCCACCATATGGTGTTGTGCCTGGGAAAAGCGAACAGAATAAATGGAACACATTTGGAAAACAGGAAAGCGAAATACATACATCGGAGCATTGCGGTTATTTTTTCTTTCTCTAAATATGGTAATTGAGTCATATTTCTTACGGCTTATAACGGGGGTGGCTATTAATTAGCTTATCAGTATCAGTAGGTATACCGTATGCTGTATGTAAATATACATATATGGAATATTTTGTGGGAAGTAAGCGTAGTTTGCCAAGGCTAACAATCGGTGACGTTCGTTTACGTGCCAAAGTCATCTCGGCTGCATAACATCCATCCAGGAACCATGGGTGTGGAAATATCGCATCTGTGGCCTTGGTGTGTTGAGCAGTTCGCATAACGTTCTTTACGATGAGCTGTCCGAGAAACCTAGGACATGTCTTGTTGTATCGAAATCCCTCACGGCAGTTACAATCAAACGGTTCTGTTGCCAAGATTTGGTTGCTGCAACTATTAGCTACCACGCAAACGGCAATTGGGAAACCTTTGTCGTTGCATCGGCTTACTTTCCCTACGACTCTTTAACTCCTCCACCACCAAAGGCTGTTGTTGAGCTCGTAGAGTATTGCGAGTCCAAAAAGATAGGTCTCATCCTATGTTGCGATGCTAATGCTCAAAACACTGTTTGGGGCAGCAGCAAGTGCAATATACGAGGGGATCGTCTTCTGGACTTCACCTTATCGTCTGATATCACCATCAACAATGTGGGTTGTAGACCTACATTTGTTACAGCCAGGAGACAGCAGGTAATCGATGTTACCCTGTCCAACAGGCATTCCAAGACTATCACAAATTGGAGGGTATCGCCAGATAGCACTCTGTCAGACCATAGATACATCGAATTTCAAATCTACTGTGAAGTTTCACCTTTGCAAGAGAGGAGAAATCCGAGAAAAACAAATTGGGCCCGGTTTGAGGAGGAACTTGGCAATTCTGTCAAAGCTCCACCCAAACTTAGATCAATACAGGAGGTGGAGAGGTCTGCTCAGGATCTGAGCGGCGTCATTACCCGTTGTTTTGAATTAGCGTGTCCAGTTACAAAAAACTCCTGTAGAAAACCGGTACCTTGGTGGAATACCGAACTGCAGTGTATCCGTAAAGAAACCAGGAAGCTCCTAAATCGGTCTTTAAAGACCAACTTAGAAGAAGACTGGAATCTGTATCGATCGAAGCAAAAAGAATTTAAGAGACTGATTCGTAAATCGAAGAACGACTCTTATAGGAAATTTTGTGAGGAGGTCGTATCACTAAGTGCAACCAGAAGGCTTGTTAAAGTCCTCAAAAGGGACAGACCAAGTAAGCTGGAATCGCTCCAAAAATCTGATGGTACCTACACTGAGACAAAGGCGGAGACTTTTAGTCTCCTGCTGGAGACTCACTTCCCGGGAAATCAGGTCACTACGCGTTCTTCAGTGGTACCGGCAACGGTGGCCGCTTCGGAACTGACTAACACCACGCGGCGTAGCTGGTATATTGCGTCCGGAGTGGTGCGCTCCAGAACCTCGTTGGGAGGATCGAGAGTGCTCTTGATCGGAAGGAGTACGCGTTGGGTATCTTCGTCGATATTGAGGGTGCTTTTGACAATGCGACTTTTGATAGTATGTGCAATGCAGCCAGACATCATGGTGTAGATGAAACATTGGTGTTGTGGATTAAAGCAATGCTAATGAACAGGACGCTGATTGCCGAGGCGGACTGTGGCAAATGTGTCATGACAGGGGTAAACAGGGGCTGCCCTCAAGGTGGTGTTCTGTCTCCCCTTTTATGGTGTATGGTAGTTGACTCTCTGCTAACGGCTCTCAATCTTCCTGGAACCTACACACAGGCCTACGCGGATGATGTCGCCGTTCTGTCTGTCGGTTCTGACCTAGGGACTGTCTGCTCTCAGGCGCAGAGATCCTTGGGCTTAATCGATGATTGGTGCGCAAGTAATGGGCTTTCAGTAAATCCTCTTAAAACTACGGTTGTTCTCTTCACGAGAAGGAGGAATGTCACTGGTCTGACTCAGCTTGTGCTAAAAGGCGTCACTATCCCGATCTCCAATGAAGTCAAATATCTGGGAGTAATCCTCGATAGTAAGCTTCTTTGGTCCAAGCATGTTGAATCAAAAACCGATAAAGCACTGTCAACTTTCTGGCAGTGCAAAGGCGCTTTTGGCAAGACATGGGGCTTATCTCCTAAAAGGGTCCTTTGGATCTATACGGCAATGGTAAGACCACTTCTTTCATATGCATCGGTTGTATGGTGGAACAGGCTTTCGCGGAAACGTGTTACTGCCTCTTTTGCCAAACTTCAAAGAACGGTCTGTCTTGGATGCTTAGGGGCCTTCCCTAGCACTCCGGGCTCTGCTCTAGATGCTATGATGAACCTCCCCCCTCTTGATATTTTTATCATGGGGTGTACGCTGAAAACCATCGCTCGATTAAAGAGAGGTGGTTTTTGGTACCACGCGCATTGGAGTTTTGAAGAACTTGTGCGAGAATTATCCTTTGACTCCTGTCTTATGGATATGCCCTCTGACGCAATGACACCAGAAATCCTACTGCGACAAAACTACCAAGTCAACTTTCCTCAGGCGACGGAATGGCTTCGGCCAGACTCTGAGCCAGGAAAAGAATGCCATCGTATATTCACGGACGGCTCCAGGACCGAACAAGGATCTGGTTCTGGGGTCTTTGTGGAAAGCGAGAACATTAGACTACACTACCCATTAGGTAACTATGCGTCTGTCTTCCAAGCGGAGATTTTCGCTATCCTCATGGCCATGCGCTATATTGTGACAAACAGGTGGAGGGCTAGAAGCATATGCGTTTGCAGCGATAGCCAAGCTGCATTAAAAGCACTGCTCAACCCTCTTACCTCGTCTAAATTAGTGCTTGAACTCAAGCTATCTCTGAACCTAGTCGGTAGGCTAAACACAGTGAATCTTGTTTGGGTCCCAGGTCACACTGGCATCCATGGAAATGAGATCGCTGATGAGCTTGCCAGGCTGGGATCAGAAGAAGCTCTCTCAGGACCTGAGCCGGCGTTGGGTCTGTCCGCATCTGCAGTTAGGTCATCCATTGATACTTGGGTTTCTCGTGAACACGAGCGTCGGTGGCGTGACTGTGCGGGGTGTAGACAGGCCAAACGACTGCGTCCGGACATCTGTAAAAGGTCTGCGTCTTTCCTTCTGTCTCTCAGGAGAATTGACTGCAGACTGCTTGTGGGTGTCCTTTCGGGCCACCAAGCTTTTGCCAAACATTTGAATGTGTTGGGCTTGAGCGATACCACTATCTGTCCTGCGTGTGGAGAGGACGACGATACAGCGGAACACTTCCTCTGTAATTGTCCTGCCTTTGCTCGCAACAGATGGCGGATCTTTGGGGCTGATGTGGTGAGTGCCGAACATCTAAGCTCTTCATCACTGAAGCTCCTTCTATAATCTTTCTTCGAAAGACGGGAAAACTAAGTACAGTAATGTAAGGTGTCCGTTTTGGCAGTACAATGGACCAGTAGTTGTGTCTGAGTGCTCCATCGGATAGTAACAACCTCCGACAAAAAAAAAAAAAAAAAAAAGTCATCTCGGGAATTAATTTTGATTATTCTGGGTTGCAATCGCTTATTTTATTGGATTTTGTCTGACATTTATTTTTATGTTACGTCGCGACCTATGAAATGCGTTCTTTATTGTTACCATAAGAAAAGTGGCAGACGAAACTGCTAAAGAAATGACAGCCTTTTCGTTTTTTAATTGGCTGGAAAAAAATACCGTGTAAAGTTGATGCTGGGTAGTCCTTGAATATTGTTTAGTGAGTGCCTTAAAGTCGAATACTCCAGTCAATGGTTTTCTTTTAACAGCACTTCGCACAACAATTTATGCTTCAAAAGCATCTTCAGGATAAAAATGATTAAATTAAATGTAAAGCTAAAAACAGATTATCGCAGCATGTTTGGCTGCCAGTAATATTTTCAGAACCACTGTTTTTTTTTTTAGGTTAGGTATACATAGTTCCACATTTAATTTAGGCTGTTATAGAAAGCAGATTGGAACTTATTACCAATTCAACAGACATTTATTTGATCACAGTGAAAAATGCTGTGGTTGGACAGTGCTACAAAGTATCGTGGACATTTTCCTCTTCATAAATTTTTTTGGTAACTTAGATAGACAGTGATTGGAAGAATGTGCTCTATTTAGCAATTTGACATTTTATTTTGTTGTGCAAGCCAGTGCTACCAAATCTTGCGAATTTTACCCTTTTGGGGGATCGTATTGTCTCGAAATAAATTAAATGGGAAATTGAAAAACATTCTCCTTATTGGTTTGTGATTATTCGCTGGCAATTAATTAGGGCTGCTTTTGCACTTGAAAATGAAAGAAAACTTGAAATAATAGAAATTTAATTTAGCTTTTGTTATTTAACATGTCTAATTAGCTTTAAGATTTTTACATTTGATGCTGGCTTTGTTTCAAATTTAAAGGTTGTTGTTGCTCTTTTTGGCTGCATCCCCGGGCTCAAATTTGCTCCTCGGTGCTGCCAAGTCTGACTGATTGCAATAAAACTCTTTCGTTATTATTTTTTTAATTCTATTTCGCTGATTGGCAGCATTGCCGCCTTAAACCCTCCTAACATTGGAGGTTCAAAGTTCGACCGAAACATAGTTTGATAAGAATTAATGGCTGTTGTGTGAAGTTTATGAATTAATAGGATTGTCAAAGTTACAGGGCGTTCATGTCTGTCAAATGTATTCCCGAAATGTTTGTACTACTTTTCTGTGTTTCCACACCTATATGTATACTTCAACATTTACTGAAAAAGTACGTTAAAGTTCTTACTAAAGATTGAGGGACAAAAAGGGAGGGTGAGCTGTCACAAATTCCCTTTCATTAAGCTTCTGTGTATTGCAAGTTAAATTGGTCAATCAAAAACAATTCAAACTTGACAATGAAATGGGTACGTATCCATCATAGTTTATAAATTAATTATTTAATGCCTCTACAAAAGACCCGAAACAACCAAATCACTTCAACCAACTATAACTGTTATTTCCAGGAGCGTTGACCCATTACGCAATTGAACACACCCACAACAAATTCTTCAAGTAGCATGCATTATTAAAAACACAATTACCCCTACAACGGACCGACTATAGACCACATATAATAAGGGTATTTATAGCCTAAAAGGGTAACCCAATCAACTGTCAGTTTCAGTAGTAAGCCCATTCAAAGTAAGGTTAGGTCACACTCACAAACAGGCAGAATATTTCAGGTTGAAACTTCAATTGAATTCTTTATGCGTTGTTCCGCCCTTCTGCCACCTGTTACCGATGTTTTCGCAAGTCTATATTTAAAAATAGAAACATCTGTCTATTAAATTTCCCATTAAATACGTCATCTGGACGTAAGGCAGGGCATACTACAAAATCCTCATGTCGTCTTCACACCCAGCGCCTTGAACTTTGAAGCACATACGTCAAGAGCTGACCCTTTATAATGTTTATGATACGTCCAACGTCCAAGTTGGAAAAGCAAGAAGAGATGTATTCGAAATGCCGAAGGACAGCTCTCATCTGGATGTGAAGGACGTAAATTATTTTCCTCTTCTGTGAAAAACTGTATAAATCAAGTGCAAGTTTTTTTTCTTGCATTTCCAGCAGGTGTTCAAGAGAGTTATTGTCGGAAAATATTTCCTCATTACGCCCATGGTTATGAATGTATGATATACGCGTACACATGCACATATTCATGGTAATTGTAAACAGATACACTACCAACGGTCTAATTGACAAAATTGCCCTTCATAAATTTAATACTCAGACAGGGAGGACACGTAACATCAATCCATTAGGTTAATTTCGTGAGTACAGAAGGAGAGAGTGTGTTCGGATTTTGTTTGTGCTTTGTGTATATAGTTTTACCACGTATAGGTGTACATTTCGCATTTGACGAGTGGAAAGAGATTTCCTTACTGACGTCATGAGAAATACGAGCTAAAGAACAAAATAATGTTTATCAAGGGAAACCACTCTAATATAGATGAATTGGCTGGAAATTTGTAGTGGGGGGCGGAAATGGATTGTAATATGTATTTACAACAAAAAAAAAAACAAGTTCTGTGCACTTAATTATTTAACAGTTGAAAGTTTCAATTATTCCTACCTCGGTCCGAGTGAAAACGACCGAGCAGTTGTTATGGCTGTAGTATTTCTGTTATGCATGTCAATTCGCAGGAGATTACATCTTTTTGATTCGAAACGAAAGGATTTGGGAAACGTTATTTGATATTTCCAAAAGTGGATCTCGTGTCCAATTAATATTAGAAGTAATTAACAGACGTTCCAGAGATTCGCCACTGGAATGAGTAATTGAAATTTCAACATAAGTTTCCTGTTGTGTGTCTATTTTTGCACGCAAGATCAAGGGCTTTGAGTTTGGGCAAGATGACCTCTCACTCACTCTTAATTGTGTGTATTATCTATATAAGTTATGTATAATTACCCAAGCCAACTTTGCTTCATACAAAATCGAGATTTCCTAGGAACTTCGAATTTATTTAATTTTCGGTGTCGAATGAATGAATTCAAGATTCATTCTTGTCAAAGAAGTGAATTTTAGCGACGCTAGTACATTTTCGTCGACATTTGATTACCCGAGATTTTTCACATTTATGTTAGGTTTGTTACATTACTGTTTGCACTTAAAAAAACACCTAGGACGACACTTACTACTTTACTTTATTTAATATCAAATAAATGATTATAAACCCTGCGATTGTCAACTTGACTTAGCAGCTAAATTTTTGTATTTATTCTTAAGTTTGCTAGCCGTCTTACTGATCACACTGACATTTTCTTTTTTCGATCTGTGGCAGCCGTCATGTACATCAAATTAAACAAATAAAATTACTTTCTCCCCTAAGCTAAAAATTTCGCAAATTTGGTGTTCAAAGCTTTACCGTACGTGTTCAAAGCTTTACTACGTGTAAGAAATTTGTTGCCTCTCAAACATATTTTCCGTCGCTCTTCTAAATTTTATATATTACGAAATTTACAATTTTGTTTGACAGGTGCGCAGAACGAAACGAACAACCAAATTATTTCTGTTGCAAGCACATTGTATGTAAACGCCGTCGATTTTATCAGTAGGTATTATAAACGAATGAAAGAATACAAAATGACAAGTTATTCATTTACGAAAAAAAAGCACAATCGGCCGTCAATTATAAACCGCTTGGCATCCAACCAACTGTTCTGCAGTGCAGTGCGTTAGAAACCACTAATTTGTTGTTCCGAAACCCATATTAATTTTTTTTCTGCAGTAACTAGCCTTTATTCAACGTCTGACAGTTGAAGGTTTTTCGTGTAGCATTTTATTTTTTTGTGAGTCAATACAAATTCTAGTACTCCCTTAATACAGCAGCAATTATGTATACTTTATAATAGGCGTGTTTTTGTGAGCTTCGATCTGAGCAAAGCAAAGTAAAATCAGCACGCAGTTACAGCAACTATTTGCGAGTCTCGAAGTGTCAAGCATAGCGTAATTGTTGTAATTGTGTATTACACATCATATATATACATTTCGCAAATGCAATTTGTAGTAGAGCTTGAGTTTTGCTTCTGCAGCTCTATTTTGATGTACCTATGACTTAAAAATTTAAAGCGGCCATTCATTTTTGTCAAACTCTGTCGGATTTGACAACAACTATATATATTTCTGTAATTTATGAATATTTATGGCTTCTTACCTATTACCTATATCCCAACAATCTTTTTTGAGCGGAACTCGATTGCAAAACATTCCCTGACCAAATGACTGATTGTACTAGAATTTGTCGAATTGCAATAAAAAGGGCCAGTACATTCACGCGCACAAAAAATATTGTAGCTGTGTAAGCTGTAAGGTTATGCGTAGGTATTTAAAGCGTAAACAAAATTAATGTAAATTATGACAAAACCTATTGTTGCCCGATTTCTATTTCTTGACAGTCGTTAAAATGAATGAGACACTAATGAAGCAAATTCGTTCCCGAGGTACATATTTGAGCTTTTTTTTTTAATAAAAATAAAACAACATTTTCACTGCACGAACCAAATCGAAAGTGACATCTGACAGGATTGTGCCTTAAACTGTGTGCATACATTTATTTAAAGTAAAAATGTGTTAATTCTACATTTAATGACTAAAATGTGAAAACAGAATAGATCGGACGTTTGCATAAGGTTTTGAAGTCAACAAAACGTGAAAGAACAGTTTTCTCCCCATTTGACACATGATCGACAACTATTTTCAGTCACTACCAAATTCTGCAAATCTGTACCAGCATAATTTTAAAACAATTATTTACTCACCGATGTGGCAATGCTTGCATAACAGAATAGATTGTCGAAAATTGCGGTATGTACTAGAAGAATGTTCTCCCACACAACAATCACAGTAGCTTTCAAAACTAAATTCACTAACTAACTGCAGCTCATTTCAATTGCCACTGTAACCGCAGCCCAGCAGTAACGGCTTTGCCCCCATCGAACTGTCAAACTGCATTCAAGTGATTTCGTTTTTTTTTTTTTCTGTTCCCCATTGCCACCATGAAGCCACAGACAGAATCGAATAACAATTTAAATAATCGAAATCGAATAAAAATATTCACCGTGGGAGACTCTCAAGATTCGGTGGACGTAGAAGAAAAACGCCAGCCACCAGTCGCGAACGCGTACAGCCATTCGCGGGCGGTGAAACAAATATACCACGAGTACTGCAACTACGGGACGATTCATGGCGTCCAGTACTTGGGCCAGAAGCGTCCCTTTCACGAGAAAATCTTCTGGGTATTCATATTTGTCATTTCGATTTTCTGCTGCTCGAATCTGATCTACGACATCTACATGAAGTGGTGTGAGACGCCAGTGATTGTGAGTTTTTCGGAGAAGTCCACGCCCGTGTGGAATATTCCCTTCCCGGCGGTAACAATTTGTTCGGAAACCAAGAGCGTCAAGAGCGAGAACTTTGATTTCACCCGTTTCCACCGTCATCTCAAGTCTTTCAGGGGAAGCACCTTTGAACCGCCAGACAATATGTCCACGAGTGATCTGCATAAAATGCGAAGCCTCCTGCAGATCTGTGGAAACCACCTGGTTGACGGCATCAAATTTCCCCCCAACGAACCAATCGACTTTTACGACCACCTAGATGACGTTGCGCCACCTTTTGAGACGTCTTACCCGTTTTGCAAGTGGGTCACACAGTACGGCGGCTGTGAGCATTTATTTGTTAAGAGCTTCACCGAGGAAGGTGTGTGCTACACATTCAACGGGTTGAATGAAACGGAGATCTACCGCGAAGACACATACCAATATGAACACTTTCTCAATCAGACACCGAAGGTCACGCGCAACCATGACGCCGAGTGGACACTGCAAGAGGGCTACAAGGAGAATACTGGCATTCAGATCTACCCCGCTCGTGTTCTGGGTGCTGGTCCGCGAGCTGGGCTGTTTGTCACGCTGCAAAGTTTCGAAAAAGACCTCGACTATGTGTGTCGCGGTGCAGTCGAGGGCTTCAAGGTTATTCTCCACTCGCCCGACGACGTGCCACAGGTTTCGCGGCAGTACATCCGAGTGCCATTCGAAAAGGAGGTCGTGGTGTTGGTCAAACCCAACATGATCACAACCCTGAATGGCATCAGTGACTATGAGCCAAATCGACGACAGTGCTTCTTCAACACGGAACGCTTCTTGCGGTTCTTCAAGATCTACACGCAGAGCAACTGCGATTTGGAGTGCCTTACCAACTACACGCTCAGCAAGTGTGGCTGTGTCAAGTTTTCCATGCCGAGGACTGCGGACACACCCGTCTGCGATGAGTCAAAAATTCACTGCTACGATCTCGCTGAAGACGACTTGCTAATCAACGAATTCGCCGAGGGCCTGATGGCGGACTCAAAGCTCAAGGTGCGGGGCAGGACAAAGTGCAATTGCCTACCGGCATGTACATCGCTGGTCTATAATACCGAACTGTCACAGGGGAACTACAACATTGAGAAGCTTCTCGCGTCACATGGGGATACCAAGTATTTCTCCGAGCATGTGGGAGTCAAGCTGTCCCGCTTGTCGCTGTACTTCAAGGAGAATCAGTTTATCACATCAAAGCGATCCGAGTTGTATGGAGTGACGGACTTTGTGGCCAATTGTGGCGGTCTGCTGGGACTGTTTATGGGCTTCTCTGTGCTGAGCATTGTCGAGCTGATCTACTATCCGACGATGCGGCTGTGGACGAACATTCAGCGGATGCGTCGCGGCGAATAATGTATAAATGTTAGATGTGTGTAAATTATTGTTAATTGTAATTTTTTTTAAGAGTCCATTTTGATTAAATTAAGTGGAAGCCCATATTCACTACCTATATAATTTATGTGTATTTTCTTTTGGGAAGATTTTCAGTTGGCAGAGGCGCATTTTCAAAGCGGTGGTATTTAACAAGAAAAGTGACAGGCGATTATGTAGTTCAATGTTCACCAGCAGGAAACATGGTAATGCGGATAGAGGCGATGTTGCTTTGGTTGCATATATGTAGGGAATACAGAAAATTGATCCAGTTGCATCTATGCAAGGGATTTGTTAGGGTATGGCTCAGTGTAAGCGACGCAGCCCTGTGTCATGTCAAACAATTCGGCAAAAAGTGTGGTTATGTACAAGGGTTCAATTGAGCGAACTAAGGAAGCCATTGGGTGTCAATGGTTAAGGGCCATTTAATTCACTCGAAGTTGAACACAACTCGGGGAGTTTTCCATATAAAAAAGTAGTTTTCCATATAAAAATCCCCAAGTTGTGTTCAACTTCGATTGAATAAAATGGGCCTAAGTAGTGTACAGTATTATTTAGACAAATCGTAGGTATGTAAGATTCTTGTAGATGATACATTCTTCAAGCTTGAAAATAAATATGAGAGAAAGATGAAAGAAGTACGAAATGGAAACCCTACATCAATATCTTTCTAAGAATGCTTGCAAGTTCCATTTTAATTGCATTTTCCCCAATGAAACGAACCTACAATGATTTTATGTCACAACGGAGGGACTGAATTTTAAGGCCTTTTCGTGGTAGTTAAATACGTTATACCCTACAGTGTTGAGAGAACGTGGGCAACTTTCGAAATAAGTTAAAAGGGAAAAAAATATAAAAGTTTTGCTTGTTTTTTTTTTAAACATAACCTAGATTGGCCTTTTGCAGGAAAAGTCGAAAAATACATATTGAAATAGAAACCTAAAGGCAGTAGGTCCGTTCGTGTACTTTCAGGTTCAGCATAGAAAATGAAAAATTTCAAATCTCTAAAATGGAGAGAATTCTCTTAATTTCAAGAGAAGTAGGTATCAGATCGGTTTTCTTACAAAAAGTTGAAGAAATGTCATTTTGACATAATCGTAAAATGCAGCATCTACAAAATAAGTTGGAATTGATTTTTTTACAAGCTAAATACCTATTAAACTTTCCATTTGATTTTCATGGATATTTCTCTCATTTTTTTAAATTTTCTCAGTACGTTGTCGCATTTGCACAGATTCTTAGCAAATTTTAAATAATTTTACGTTTGCAAAAAAGGTCCCCGAACGAACCTAGTGTTTAATTTGTTTTTTATCAAAATCAAATATAAATAAACTTGAATAGGAAAATCGATGGTTAAAAAGGTTTTTTGGCAAAATTTTAAGGGCTCTGACAGCTTCTGTTGGAAAACTGTATACGACTTTCTCAAAATTCATAGTCTAATGTTTTTATATGTTTTTTGATTATAAAAGAAAAAGAATTTAAATATAAAACTTGAAGCAGGGAATCAGTCCTGAGCAGAGCCAATTTTAGGGACGATTTTTAGAATTTCTGTAGGCGGGAAGGCAAACATTTTTAAAATTGTTCTAAGCGACCTTTTTTTTATACTTATAAAAGAAACATAATAAGTTCCGTTTCACTAATTAATGCATGTTTTAAGCAACAATATAGAGAGTGGGAAAACTACAAATATCCTTTAAATAGTGAGTGTAAATAAAAAGGGAAATAATAACTCGCAGCGAAGGTGTTTTGACATCAAAAGTCTGACAGAACTTTCTCAGACTTTTGTTTGACTTTCGTGGAATGTGAGGCTGTGGAAAAATCCGCCAGTACCTATTTGTTTTCATGTATTTTTCCGAAGATTGAACTCGCTTATAGGTGCAACACATTAATCGTCTGATTAGAAGTGCACATCCTTATAACCAAAACAGTTGCAATAGAGTTTGTCGCCTGTAAAAGCAAGGTTGATAGGATTATCTTTAGTAGATTCTTTTTGCTGCTTTAGGCAAGCAACTGCAAAAATTAACACGTCGAACTAAGCTTCGAATAGATAACAACATGACTGAATTTTCACTTATAGAAGTCCTCAGTTATAGCGTTTGGGAAGCCACGATTTTGCTTTGCAGTTTCGGGAATTTTATGTATTAATGGTTTGCCTATGCGTCACTTTCTTATAAACTAAAAAAAGAAAGCCGTCGAACGTCCACTGCACGGTTCCGCCCCCAAATTTTCATACGAGTTGAAAATGATATTAAGTCCCTGGTTTCCATTCATCCCTATCAAAACTGCGAGTAATACCCAATTTAATTAGTTTTTGGTGTATACCTGAAATACACTGCATTTCATTTCAACCTAAGTTAAAAATAAAAAAAACCAACAATATTTTTATTCGTCAGTATTCATTTGTTATAACAATTCTATCAGATTTCAATAGGCAACTTATATAAATATAGCACTTTATTTTCACGGTTCGAAGCACAAAAGTTTTTAAAAAAAAAAGGACGCAGTCAGCTGCACATTTACTTTTTCTGTTTAGGCTCATGGAAAATAGCGCATTCCGATTGAACCAGCAGGGTTCGTAAATTTCATTTGATTTTCCGGTTCGACCCCCGAAAGTTTTGAAGTTGTAACAAAAAAGACACCGATCTACTTGAGTATTCAAATACATATTTCAACGCAAAATAACCTACCAAATGTTCGCACAATAATTGTGGCAATTTCTATCGCCGGGTTCGACCCCCAAAAGTGGCACCTACTGGGTAAATCGACAAACTCATTTACAGGGACACGCAAATATTCAATTCAATAAAAATCTGCATCATCCTCGAACCGACTACTCATCCCTGGCCGTTAGATTGATCCTTTTCCAAATGCCACAAAACTGAAATTGATTCCTCAATGGAAAAAGTTACTCCATTTGGAATAACAACGCCCACCCACCATTTGCAGTAAAACAATCCCTGTCACATCGCAAAATGCATCGCATCTCCATAATAACCTTTCTGGAATCCACCCAAGAGGCACAAGAACAGATTTCGCGTCGGAATTGGCCCAAAAGTGGCGGTCCGCAATTCAACCCGAATGATTGACATTATCCTGCATGAGGCAATTATGACATTTTGACGATGTGAATACCGAAAGAGAACGAGGAAACGAAGCCATAAAGAGCGAGAAGTGAAAATGGAGAAAATAAACGAAAACTCACCGAGTAACAACAGTTTAATATCCTTAGCTGCCTGTATCCCATCCTCTTTGAGATTCCTTTCGATAAGGCGGCTCCTAGCGGCTGCGGCTCGTTCCTCAGCAGACTGTGCGCAGCCCATTGTGCGTATTGCTTCGACACAAAACGTTTTGAAGGTCGTTGGAATCGGCCGTGAATGGCCGACGATTGGTTGAGAATACGAAAAAGGTCCTTTTACTCTGGCTTAATTCGAAACTCCACCTGTACTAGATGGCGCTGGCAGCGACGATGACGACGACGTTTTACTTAAAGATGTAGGTCCTGCAAGGGGCTCCTTTCGATCTGTTGCACTTGTTAGAATGTATCTAGTTTTCGTGCTGTTTGGGTATGGGTTTCGGGTGGTTTTTTTTTTTTTTTTGTTTCGATTTTCACTGACAATCACAGTAAGGTGTACATTTTTTGTTGACTCTCTCACAAATACCACTTTTGATAACACACTGGAAGAGGGAATTGGAACTTGTATAAATACAACAACAAAAAGGTGTACACATACAATTTTCTTATTGTACCATGGGATGGGTGGTGTTTTTTTTTCCTAGACACGAGAGTTGTTTTCTACCATCTTGAAAGGATGAACAGGAATTTGGAATTTTTTAAATAGCGACCAAAGTGCTAAGAAAGAAAACAAAAAACCGTCCAACTGCCACTTATTCTGACGTTTCAACAAATCAAAACTATAGACACACCATTGGTGGTGAGGTGAAAACGTTGTATCTATGTGAGAACAGGACACTAACACACACTCGACAGTGGTGGGCGATTGAGGGGTGGTATACGTGTTTTCGTATACCAAAATTATGAGGGTTGGTGGTGCGTTTTTTTTTTTTTTTTTATTCATCCATAAACGGGGGTCACAAGAAAAAAAAATCAATAAAATTCTGCTTCTCCAGTTGAAGGTTGCACGGATTTGAGGTTTCCCAAACTGATGGCCAATATTGCGAGTTGCACTAAGGAACTGTATATATCACTGACGGCTTAAAGGCAGCACACCTAGATGGGTTCGAAAATTCACTGGTCCAATTCACGGAGCAGCCTTCCACTGAAGAAACAACCCCGTCGTTTTCTATCACTACACGCACTTCGAAGGAACACAGAAAATCACTAAAAAAAATTTCAATCTTTTTCGACGTTTCCGCAATTTTTCTTGTACTTTTTATGTATGATTTTGGAAAAATCTGTTTCAAGAACGAATCACCAGCAGCGCGTTCTGTATACAGTAGAAAAAATATTCACAATTTATATTACACACAGCGATGACAGAGAGCTCGTTGTGAGAACGAACGAAACGAACGAGCGAGGAAGAAACAGAAGCGGAGCCGCCCTAAATATTTAGCGAGGAATTTTCTTTTTTTTTTATGGTTTTTAGATTCACCACACGATGATGGTTGTTTCTGACGTTCCACCACACGGTATACGACGAGATGTGTGTTGGAATACGCTTATTTTTCGCGCACCAGAAAAACCACCATCGACGACATGACACAAGAAGCGAGGGGAGCCAAACGGATAATTAAACCACAAGGAAAGGCGTGAAAACCGTGGCGGAGCACCACTGGAAAATGATGTTACACACTATAATACCACCGAGCAGTGAGCAGTGAGCAGCGAGCACCGACAACCGACAGACGATAGACTAAGGCGAGTACACACTTTTTCTATTGTAGAACAGTACAGAGTGGTGCTGGAGACGCGAATTCTTGTGCATGAGGTTGCCTCAGTAGACCATTGAGCACGAATGAACGAGTGGTGAAATGGAACGCGTGTACGTTGGCATTGTAGCTATCTTTGAATGAGATTGCCGCTTTTGGGGTTGGGGGTGCGCAAACGCTGTTGCATCTCAAATGGGTTGCCATTGTGTTGAGCTGTGGAGTTGGGATCGTACTTTTTATGACAAGAACACAGGCGGTAGTAGCTGACACTTAAATTTCTAAATTACATTGAGACTGACAATTTTTTCAAAACAAATGAGAAATCCGTGGCGTGGAAACAGAATTTTAAAAATATCTTAAGTTCCAGTTTCAGCTTGGTATATTGAACTAGATTTGCTGAAGTCTCAAAACACGTATACTAACCAGATTTGTCATATGTCACGCACTTGATTTATTTGTCACATTTTCTGTAAAATAATTTGATCTTGCAAAGATATACTGGGGACGTTCAAGTATATGGTTTAGTAAGTCTGACAGTTGTCTGACAGCTGCCTCACTAGATGTATTTCGGTTTCGATTGGCTGAAATCGCTCATATGAGCAGCTGTTTCAGTTGACGTCTATGGAGGGGTAGCCGACGAATCTAGTCAAGAAATTCGTGACTGAGTCTGAGTACTAAGTTGACAGCTGGCATATGTGTCTAACGTGACAAAAGTGACGTTCCCGACCAATCTAGTTTTTGCGTTCAGGTTACATCTCATCCAGACCATTCTAGTCGACTTAACTAGTTTCTTGAATATGCCCACTAAGTTGCTATAATTTGATTTTAATATTCCGATAAAAAAAAAATGGGAAAAACGTCAACTTGCTCAGGAATGAAAGGGCTCATCCAAAAGTCTCGGTTTTCGGTCGGTTTTCCCATGAACGCAAAAACCAGATCTGTTCGTTAACTATGATTCTGTTATCTTAATATAAACTGACTTATCATAGTTTCACTCAACCGAAATGTCAACTGAGTCATCTGTCATAATTAACTCCGTCATAATTTCAACTATGCAATCAAGAAATTCATGACTAGATTTGTCGGTTGCCCCCCTCTATAAATGACAACTAAAAAAAAATTTATCAATTTCCGCTCAGCTAACTGTCAGGCTTAGTAAACTTGCCTTTTGAACACGTCCCCAATTTTGCGAGAAGCAACATCAAATCGAAGAAAAAATCAACGAAACATATAAGTCGAATCAAATGTGTAACAAATGATGTAAGGATCGGACAGAAGACATCTTTTGACATTTATATGATACATGCAATAACTGCCATACAAGGAATGCAAACTATGTACAACTTGTTTCTCTCACGATAGATGAACAGCAAGTTATCGAAAGTAATCGAGAAAAATATGCATTTATAAAAACACACACAAAGCTACCTTCTAATTGATGAGTAACATAACTATTCATAACAACAGAGGAATTCAGAGTACGTGGATTTACTATGATGAACTGTGACTCACACTTAGCAAATTAATTTGACATCACTAATCGACCAAAGCAGGTGGTTGAAGTCATTCGCATTTTAACTGTTGTCGATCGAGCTATGGAATGGAAGACAAAGGTGACAGTGGCCTGCGTAACCCAAAGCAAAGGTCTGAAATATGTGAGTTTCTTGTTTTTGTGAACAAAAATGTGCTTTATCATTAAATGAGAAATGTTTGTTATCTTTCGATTCCGTCAGGAAAAATAGCTTTATTGGAAAAAAAAACAAATTCGATCTATCTAGGTCAACTTGAACACAAAGCACTCCACAATTAAACAACACCAATGGCAACACCTAGTGCAGGCGGTTAGCCTTTTCCCATTTGCCCTGGCTGATTGGGTGAATATGGGTGTTTTCTTTTTCTTTTATTTTGCTTTTCCCTCAACACTACTTGTTTATGGAAAATGGAATTTATAAGTTTTCCCAGACACATTTTCTCATCATCTCATTCTCTCTTTCATTTCTGGAGCGTGTGAGAGGCTGAAGAGGACCGATCAACGCAAGTACTTTTTCAAGTATAATATTGACAGCTTTATGCGAACACACGAACCCGAGAGGGAGAGCAAGTTTTCCACTATATAAATTAATCTCTGAAAGGAAGAGGAAACGTATACGGCAACGGCGTACCGCACCACCATTTAATTGGAATAGTGGTGGCGATTTCTCAGCAAAAATGGAACAATTTTCTCGAATCGCACAAGTGAAATGGAAATGGAAATGCATGCGCATAAGCGTCGATATAGGGTGAAAAAGTACGGACGTCATGGAAGTGCTGTTTCGCTGGTGGACGACAATGACGACAACACGGCGAGGAGGAATAACTCTAATTGCACGCTACCCGGCAGCAGTCCCCAGTGTCGTGTCCGTCCGTCCGATATATGTGCACTGGGGTGTAAATTTAACGCTGGCTATACCTACTCGAATCGCCTGGTGATTGCAGCAGGCAGCAGCAGCTATAGAATAGCCGCAGCAACAGTAGCAGTATATTGGAAGTGGACGAGGGACGACATCGGACTACACACTACAGCATGTTATTTTATTATTCGATCAGATAAGGTGTGTAGAGTAATGAATGCTGTTTTACTTCTGTTGTGTGTGTTTGTCAGAGTGTGGACAGCGCTTGAAATGGGCATGCATTTGACGCGCCACTTTACAGTACTCGTATATCAGGGCAAACAAGAATGTCGATGTGATGGAGTCAACGGGCATTTTAAATGCGTGCTTGGGAGAATTGGGGAGGCCACTGATTTTATTTGTGCCGTGAGTAATGCGGCTCGGAACTGGCGTTATCATTTCAAAATTATCTAGCTACTCACTTGTGTATTATGTAAATGTGAGCTGACAGTACATAGCAAATACAATAAAATTTGCCCCCATCCCCTACTTGGAGGTTTTTTTTAAAAGCACATGGCTCTATAGGGAATGTCACAAAGAAAAAAAAATGCATAATTATGCGACATCACTTCCCATAAAAGTCCGTCGTTAATGTGGCTGACAATAAACCCCAGACATCCCCTTCTATGTGTAGCCCAGACGCCAATACATATAATTATGTGTTTTTCATGCATACAATGTAAACAATTCATTATTAATAACAAGAATATTTATTGCGTTTTACCTACGCATAGTTTGAATACTAATGGGTCATTGCCTTTGAGCGGGCGGTAAATATTTACATGTGACCAACAATCGTGCGGTTTACGTGACAACAAGGAATCAATTTGTTATCGATTTGATTGTTTAGCGGCTTGTATTCAATACATGTAGATTTTAATGATTTGCAAGGAAATTGTCTTGTTAACTTGTTAACCTTCATTCCGAATCGATTTTGATATGATTGGGGCAGCAAAAGCAGCGAATTTCGTAGTCACCCTGTGCGCATTAGTATCTTGTACTTCCAATAAGATTGGGTAAAAGTGACTACCAATATGCAAAAGAATAACGATCCCCACCATAGTTGTTATGTTTATTTTATAGTGAATCACCCTGTACGACAAATGTGCAGCTAAGTTAGGAAGAAATAGGGATTACATATAGCCCAGATCATTCTATCCGACTTTTAACTCATACAATAGAATAGAAAAAGAAATAAACTCCGCCTTGTTTTTTGCACAAAATAGTGTTTGACAACACCCTGTAGGGTTCAAAATTATTCTGCTAAAGTTTTCCGATCGTCTGAGAATACCGAAGATTACGGAAGTTTTCCAGTTTAAATAACGGGTGATTTTTTAAGAGGTTTAGAATTTAAAAAAAAAAAAAACACAAAAAATTCGAAAAAATGAATGAAATATTTATTTGAATCGATAGTTTGAACCTTGCAATTTAATGTTTAAAGATAATTTCATGCAAATGTTGACCGCGGCTGCGTCTCAGGTAGCCCATCCGCTGAGTCCAATTTTGGCATACTCTTTCACACATATCGGCCGGTATCTCACGAATGAATGCATGGATGTTGGCTTCCAGTGCGTCAATCGAAGCGGGCTTGTCCCTATACACATTAGCCTTAACATACCCCCACAAAAAATAATCTAATGGTGTCAAATCGCACGATCTAGGCGGCCAATTGACCGGCCCGAAACGTGAAATTAACTGTTCACCAAACTCGCCTCGCAATTGCGCCATTGTTTCGCGTGCTGTGTGGCATGTGGCACCGTCTTGTTGAAACCACATATCATGCAAGTCAAGAACTTCCATTTCGGGCAAAAATAAGTTTGTTATCATCGCTCGGTAGCGTTCACCATTGACAGTAACGCTGCGATTCGCATCATCTTTGAAGAAATATGGCCCAATAATGCCGCCGGCCCATAAACCGCACCAAACAGTGGCTTTTTCGGGATGCATTGGTAGCTGTTGCAATGCTTCTGGCTGATCTTCACTCCAAATGCGGCAATTTTGCTTATTTACGTACCCATTCAACCAAAAATGAGCCTCATCGCTGAACACAATTTTTCGATAAAAAAGCGCGCGATGAACATTTCGAACCGAGCACGAATTTTGATAGTAAAATTCAATAATTTGCAAGCGTTGTTCATTTGTAAGACGATCCATGGTTAAATTGCAAACCAAACTGAAGCTGTTTGACAGTGACACAAGGTACTAAACACTTGTCAGCTGTCAAAACCAGTGTTGCCAAAACCAAACCAGCTAAAAAATCACCCGTTAAAAATGTCTAGTCTATTTAGCAACGCCACCTATCACACAACTCATCGTTTTCTCATTTTGAATTATCGCGTCTGAACGCAACCAATCTATAAATGTAACTAACTTCACTATCAACTATAAGAAGACAGGGGCCTGGGCAAAAATCCTCATTCTTCAGTCCTTCACGTGGGCGCCCGCCTGAACATGGCTAACCGGTCAAATGGTTAGTGTCAGCCAAGGATTTACGCTAACGTCTCAATCGTTTGTCGTGATCCATTAGTTTGAGGTAGGAGTAAACCTTTAAATCCAACCTAATTCCAGTGGTGGTGTGAGCAGATAGCAAACCGTACCGAAGGATGAAAGGCTGGGGGTAAAACCAGTCGCTTACGAGCTCCCTCCGACGCGCAGGCAAGGTCGGTTGTAAGATTGTGCCCCATCTCGGTAAGTCGGCTCTGCCGGGATTGGTCTTCCTTTCCGGACATACTCGTGGGACCAGAATTTAAAAAAATGAACAAAAACCTAAACAAAAAAGAATTAAAAAAAACAAAAAAGGAAGAATCCCTATTAGGGACCTCTTCTGAGGAGGATCTTCTGGCTTCTAGCCAGGAGACAGTAGTTTCCCCCTCAAGCCGAAGGAGCACCAGCCATAGTACTCCTTCCGGCAGTCAACCATCAACGTCATCCAAATCTTCAACAACAGTAGGGGCTGAGGATACCAGTCATAGTATCCAAAAGCCTCATAACAAAACTGGCAACGCCACTGGGAGCACCAGCCATAGTGCACCCAAATCCAAGAAATCCTCCGGCTGTCTCTTGAAGTCGAGATATAACAGGGCTGTCTTCATTCTTGCAAAGATTGCAAAGAATGAGGAGACTGGTATGACTCATGACAGGGACAAGGAGGATAAGGCAAAATATCAGAAGGTGGTCGACGAGTACGTTAACTACCAAAACAAACCGAAGCAACCGCAACAGAAAAAAGAGAGCGTGAAAAGGATCAGGTCTCAAGACGAGACCTCTCATGCCTCCAAAAAGTCGAAGATTGCTCCGAGACTCACCGACCTCCAGCGCCCATCCACTTCCCATGCAACCAAAACCTTCACGGAGGTAGTGAGGGATCACCTCCAAGTTGCCGTTATAGACGAGCTGTCTAAAAGTGGCAATTCAATCATGACACACTGGAGTAGAATTGAAGCCAAACTGTCCGAGATGGTTGTGGAACACGTTCTTTCTGGTGTTGATAGCAGACAACCTGGATTTGACTGCGCGGAAATTGTTCGGGGGTACCGGGTGATCAAGTGTGTAGACCAGTACTCCAAGGATTTTCTTGGTTCATGCATCGCCAAGATTGGCGAAGCTTGGGATGGCTTAAAGCTTAAGCTCATCCCAGCCAAGGATATCCCCACGAGACCCAGGGCACGCATTTGGTTACCCGTCATGAAGATAGACTCTGGGAGTCTTCTGAAGTGCCTCAAGATGCAAAACCCGCAGATACCCATGGACGACTGGGCTGTCATTAAGGCAGAAGCTCCCCAGAAAAACAGCTTGTCCTACCTGCTGCTCATTAATGAAGAGTGCCTAGGGGCACTTGAAGCGGCTGATTTTAAGCTAAGGTTTGGCATAAGGCTCGCCAAGCTAAAGATTTTCCGATCGACAGGACCTGAAGACGACACGGACGACGTCGTCGCTGCCAACAAACTGTTGGAGGACCTGGCGATCGCCAACACTCAATAACTATTATGCTGAAAGTCATCCAAACGAATCTCCAGCACTCGAAATGTGCATCGGAGAATCTTTTGGTCTTCCTCAGGGAGGAAGACATTGACATCGGCATAATACAGGAGCCCTGGGTCAAGAAGTCGACCATCCTGGGTCTCTCAGACAACACCTACAACCTTTATTACAAAAGAGACGTCGGTAAGCCTAGAACATGCATTTTAGCAAAAAAATACATTAACGCTTTCCTTTGTCCCAATTTTAGTTCGGGTGACTTAACCGTTGTTAAGGTAGAACTCACCCAGGGTCATACAACCTTTTTATCATCCGCCTATATGGCACATGACAGGCCATCCCCGCCAGAGGAAGTACAGCAGCTGACTGCAGCGATACAGGCGAGGCAAGGTAACCTGCTCATTGGCTGTGATGCTAACGCTAGACATCATCTCTGGGGCAGCAAGGAAATCAATGAACGAGGTGAGTCTTTATTTGATTTCCTTTTAACTTCTGATCTATGTGTATGTAACGTGGGTAACACCCCTACCTTTAAATTTCCAAGTACGGAAAATTATAACGGTTGGGAAGAGGTGTTAGACATTACTCTCAAAACAAACAGCGACAACTTTAGGGTTGAGAATTGGAGAGTCTCCAACTTAAAGTCCTTCTCGGACCACGAGTGGATACTCTTCAATCTTTGTATCAAGGTAGATACTCCAGTCCTATATAGAAACCCAAAGAGAATTGACTGGAAGAAATTTGGTCAGGTCTTAAAATCTAAACTCCCCAGTATCCCACACCTAGAAATTAACTCAGGTGAGGAACTGGACACAATTTCACTCGCTCTAGAAAGGGCGATGAATACAGCCTTTAAGGTATCGTGTCCCGTTAAACACAGCAAAAAAACCTTACCGCCGTGGTGGAATGAAGACCTATCCATTCTGAGAAGGATGACTAGGGACATTTTCAATATCTGCTACAGGCATAAGTTCTGGCAACCTTATAAAGACTGCCTAAAATTCTACAAAAAGTCCATTAGATCAGCTAAGATGCAAGCATGGTCAGAATACTGTCAATCTATCGATACTCTTAAGGAATCTGCAAGACTCAGTAAGATTCTATCCAAAGAACGCTCTAGTCCATCTTTCATTAAGAAAACGGACGGAACCTGGACAGAATCAACCGACGAATCCTTAGAGCTTCTACTCAGCACCCACTTTCCTGGCTGTAAAGACCACTGCGTTACCCCATCTTATTCGCTGGGGAATTTTCCCTCACACCGGGAAGAAATAGAGCGCATTATAACCAAGGAAAAAATCTCATGGGCCATTCAAAGTTTTGCTCCGTATAAATCACCTGGGCAGGACGGCATTCTCCCCATCATGCTGCAAAAGCATGAGGGGATAGTGCTGCCCCTTCTCGTGAAAATGTACAGAAGCAGTATCCTACTAAATCATGTACCTCAGTCATGGAGACATGTCCGTGTAGTTTTCATACCGAAAGTCGGCAAAAGAGGTCACGAATCCGCGAAGGACTTCCGACCTATCAGCTTAACCTCCTTCATTCTTAAAACTTTAGAGCGTATACTCGACCTTCACATAAGAACAAGCCTTGAAAGGTCCCCCTTATGTAACTCACAACACGCATACCTCAAGGGCAGGTCGACTGAGACAGCTCTTCATGAAGTAGTGCGTACAGTTGAGTGGTCACTCTCCCATCACCAATTTACCTTAGCTACCTTCTTAGATATAGAGGGCGCTTTTAACAACGTCCACACTGAATCGATCCAGGAATCTCTCTTAGAACTAGGTGTAGAGGATTACGTCACTTCGTGGATCATTTCCATGCTCAAAACAAGGATCATTCAAGCTAAACTTGGTAACACCCATCTAACCAAATCAGTTAGCAGAGGAACACCTCAAGGTGGGGTGATCTCGCCTCTCTTATGGATTATGGTACTTAACAAAATCCTTTCAAAACTCGACAGGGAAGGTATAAAAGTCGTTGCGTATGCGGATGACGTGGTCGTTCTAGTGTCAGGAATGTTTCCGACCGTGATAAGTGAAATCATGGAAAGGGCCCTGGGTAAGATTAGCGGTTGGGCTACAAGTTGTGGTCTTAGCGTTAACCCAAGTAAAACTGAACTGATGCTTTTCACCACCAAAACCAAAATACCAACCTTCTCACTTCCCCGCTTAAACAACCAAATCCTTCCTTTATCCACCAGCGCTAAATACCTTGGGGTCATGCTTGACCCCAAACTCAACTGGAAGTACAATATCGAACATCGAGTGCGGAAGGCAAGCATAGCTTTCTACACTTGCAGTAAAACCTTCGGCAAGAAGTGGGGGCTTCAACCAAAGATGGTTCGCTGGATGTACACAGCGGTGGTACGGCCCATCCTCACCTACGGATCACTGGTATGGTGGCCCGCTTTAAGCAAAGCCTATAACGTCCTTAAATTAAGTAGAGTCCAAAGAACAGCTGGAATTGGAATCACAGGAGCCCTGCGATCAAGTCCGACCGCTGCCCTCAATGTCATTCTCAATTTCCTGCCAGTGGATCTGCATATAAAAAACATAGCAGCGTGTAGCGCTGTTAGACTGAAGGAATCTAAGTGTTGGTCCGAAAGGCCTTATGGCCATTCCAGCATCCTTCTTTCCCTTCCTGACGGCATAGGTCATATGTCTACAGACTACATAGTACCCAAACACGACTTCCATAAAAACTTCTCTGTTAGATTCCCCTCTAGATTAGAATGGGAGGAGAATGCGGTCGTTAATGAATTCGACATACCTATCTTCACAGATGGTTCCAAGATGGACTGTGGAGTAGGAGCAGGCATTTTCTCTACAGAATTAAACATCTCAAAAAGTCTTCGCCTACCCAACGTAGCCAGCGTTTTTCAAGCAGAAGTACTTGCAATTAAGGAGGCGTGCAGACTGCTCCACAATATTGCAACACCCAGAAAAAAAATAGGCATCTTCGTCGATAGTCAGGCCGCGATTAAGGCTGTTGGTTCAACTAAGTCAACGTCCAAGCTTGTTGTGGAATGCAGGGAGACACTGACCAGGGCTTGTTATCGGTTTGATATCACTCTCGTCTGGGTTCCCGGCCATAGGAACATTGAAGGGAATGAGAAAGCCGATGAACTTGCCAGAATTGGCTCAGTTCTGTGCGTGTCTCACGCGGAGGAAGTCTTCCCTCCGCTGGGATATGTAAAGAGAGAAATCCTCCTGCACTTCACCTCATGTGCTGAGACTAGTTGGATGAACCTGACGAACTGTGTCATTTCCAGGAAGATCTGGCCAACCTACGATAATGCCCGAACAAACAACCTATTATCCAGATCGCGTGTAGATGTTGCCAGACTAACGGCAATTAGTACGGGTCATTGGCCTTTAGGAACCCACGCAGCCAAGCTTGGCATCCCCCACAATACCCACTGCCGTAGCTGTGATGACACAAGTAAGAGTGAAACAGTGTTCCATTTGTTTTGTGAGTGTCCGGCCCTAGCCAAAACCAGACGCAGTGCACTGGGTCAACCATTTTTTGATGACCTTTTGGCCATCCAAGGCATCCATTTCCACAGGATTATCAAATTTCTCAACTCCACAGGCTGGTTTTGAGCTCTTTTAACTTCCTTCACCTCCTTTCCATATCAGGTTCCGTTAGTTGTGGTTTCAAAACGGCGCTCAATGCGCTACTTGTGTTTTTCCCTCGGCGGGAAATACAGCCACCTAAACCAACCAACCATAAGAAGACAGGGGTGGGATTCTGTAAATAACGAAACGAAAACCACTTTCGCGTTTCAAAAAACGAAATAAATCACGCGAAAGCGAAAATCTGCTTCATGTAACTCCTAACGTTTTTTTGTTCACATTCGTTTAGGTTTGAGAAACTGTGTGACAACAAAATTATAGTTTGGCAGTCTCAGTATGTAGCCTTATTTTCGTTAAGTTGTTTTGACGTTGAGGAAAGCTTTAAAATAGGAGGCACGTATGTATTTCGTGTACCTGTATGCAAATGAAAGGCAGCTATGTTTAACCTAAAACGTTGAACAAAACTAAATGAAAGAAATAAATTTCTAACTAAGAACCAAATTTAAATAAACAAACCTTTTGAAGATTTTTTCTATTTTTTTTTTTTAAGTTTACGTGTTCATTTTCCATTTCACTTTCGCCGCTTTCGCTGGTCAACAAAAAATATTTTTTTAGCATTTCTAGTTGTTGTAGACTGATGCGTATAAAATGTAATTTGTTCAGATTTCAGCCGGTAGAAAATAAGACAAGAGTATATCCAACAATTCTACAATATTTAATTTATTCGTATTACCTCTTATAAATGACCTTACTCGTCGACGTTCGAAATGAGAAGAAGGCAATAAGTACATTTGCTACATAGAAGGAACACAAAAATTATAGGAAACATGAATTTATCACCCGTTAGAGAGTAAGATGTAAGAGAGTGAGCCAGAAACAGTAATGTAAATTTAAGATTAAAATAACATAGAATGCAAAGAAACAATAGAGAAAAACTATGGTACAAATAGGGTAACTATATAAAGTAAGGCAAAAAAAAACAAAATAAAAATTAACAAACTTGAATTAGTATGTAATGATATAAACAAAATCATATATGAAGTTAATCTCGAACACTAGTAAAATATTCAGCACAATCTTAAAATTTAAAATCACCAAACTCAAAGAGAATAAATAGGAAAATGATAAACGTCAACAAAATAGCTGTCGTTTGTTTTCTTTCGCGGAGACGATAAAATCTGTTCGTTTTTAAGGTTACATGAAGCAAGAAAAGCGAAAACGTCAAAGAAAACGTGTTCGTTCGTTTTTTTTTTTCGCGCCCACGAGAATTTCTTTCGCTTTTGATGTTACTGTTCGTGTGCACGAAAACGTTTAAGCGTTTACACCTTACAGAATGCCGGCCCAAATATTCAGCTGTAAATCAGAGAAAACCTCTGCGACTTATTTTGGACAACAAAAATTGTTCGCCAACATCATGTAGAGTTGAAAATAGTCCGTTAATTTCTAGATCGTCTGAAAAAGTGTGGTATGGTGTATATCGACTGTTAGCAGACAACTTCAAGTGGGTTCAACACAAGCACTATGTCTTTTCGTTCACGGTGGAGAAAATTATTAACACTCGAATGATATTTATCGATTCATGAAACGAAAATTGTAGTCTCGACTTAAAATTTACGAAAGCTGAAAATAGCGAAATTTGTATGGAAAACATAGCCCTGTGAACTACTAAAATTTAGAGCCGAAACTAAAAATGCTTATTGGTAAGGCCCACAGTAAACTCAATTTTTGTCACACTAGAAGCAAGGTGTCGAATCGCCTTGATTTGACACAAGAAATAAAATACAGATTCCGTCGCATATTGCTCGTTTTTCGGATGAAGCGATTCATCGCCATCACATATTATAATGATTGAATTATGTCATATACGATTTTTTGACAACAGCAACAAAAAAATGTTTTCTTCGGTTTGGAGGAAATTGAACTGAGCGCTACTCGCAAACTTAAAACCTTTGGGGGAATAGCTTTTTCGAAGGTCCCTGTGATGATAGTCGTCGGCCATTAGGTAATCAGGGTCCAGAATACAATTAAGTTGCAATCAGTTGATTTTGAGTCATATTCTAAGGAATTTCTCATTTTTAGTACAATTCCGCCATCTGTTATTGAAAATATGTGACCATAAAGAGTTTTTGCAATAGATGACGCTGTGCTCTAAGCATGAGAATGGTTATGATTGTAAACAGTAAGGTTTCACACATTTGCCATCGCTTTCTTGCAGGTTTGTATAAAACATAGAAATAAGTTGGTAATAAACTGGCTACTGCAACCTCCTCGAATTTTTAGCAATTCTGCCAGAATTAACCGAAGAGCACCAAATGTTTACACTAAACTGCCCATCGCTGTTCTGAATTGTTGATTCTTCGATCTAAGCATTGAAGGACCGTGTTTGGCCGATGTAGTCTCTAAGCTTTGTACTAATATATTCTTTGTTCAAAGTGAATTTTCAAGTGCGACGTTCGTAGCCAGCAATCGTCACAAGGTTTAGTAAATTCTTTGTCGGCCATTATGAAGAATTGTCTCTTTCGATATTTCTTACAATTCGCATTTACTTTTGAATGTTATTGCCAGTTTTTCAAAGACTTTAACAGAAACCATAGGATATTATGGGTCCAAAAAAAAACCCGTAAACAAGCTCTATAAGTCCACAGAATTATGCCCATTTTACACAGAGACCAAAAACAAATTCCCTCACTTACTCCTCGTTCACGGATGAATAGTACATGTGGCGCCACCTTACACCAAATCAGCATTCCATATACATCGAGTCTCGAAAAAAAATCATCTTGGTAATGCCGGAAATGAAAGTAACTAGCTCCCAGCTAACCGCCACTCGCCCCAGTACAAAGGGTGGCGCAGCTGTTAGAGCATGGTCCACAACCAAAAAAAAAACCTCACATCCTTAATACTTCCCTCCACGACCAGACATACTACATTTAAACACCGTTCCCCCAGACATTGAAACTTTAAATTTTTAATGTCATCTGCATAGTCATCCACGAGTATCCTTATAAATAACCCTTCGAGAAACACGTATACCAACAAGGTCCGTGGAACGTGATTTGCATTTATCCCCGAAGTGAAACAATAAGTCTCATCCGACTAACAAAAGCACAAACATTCCCTCATATGGAAGGTACAGACTTTGATTCCGATAGTGTTGAAAGAAAATCCTTCACCCCTTTCGTCGTTCACAGCCCGACAAGGACCACCCCCTAAATTCAGTTCTCTTTAAAATTTAAACATTACACCCGCACCAAATGTGTCGCTCAATAGACGTGCTCCTGACACCTATTATTCCAATCGACGGCATAAAGCTGTTTTTCCTTTCTGGCACCTTAACCACGCACATGCATACACAGACACACCCGCATCAAGTGTTCATTTGAAGCGCCACCGTGCACCTGGGAAAATGACGCGACGGGGACACCGAGAAAAACTATTCTTTCCCCAAAAAGAGTTTACAACGCGCCACGAAAGGATACGTCAAGGATATGGCTGTTATAAAGACTTTTTTTCCCCTTTGACTGTAGTAGCGCTCCCGTTGATGTCGCATCTAAAGATGAACACACGAGTCAGCCTCACGAGGACGGACGAGTCGACCCACTCCGGGATTTCTTTTGAAAAGTGAGTCAGACTTGTACGTCGCGTCACATTCACATGCGGTGTTTGTGTTCCCTCTGTAGTGAAAGGGCGCACAGAACTATCCTCCGAAAATTATTAAAAATTCCGAAATAACTTGAAAACAATAAATTTCATTGAGTTTATCCTGTCGAGGTTTTTTTGTGAAATTTTTTTTTCCTTTTGTATTCCACCCGCTCCATTCCTGTGCAGTGCGCATGTGTCTTGTCACAGGAAATTGGATATGTTTCTAGGCACCGAGCCGATTTCCATTGAGGTAATGGAAAACTATGCTCCATGGGGCGCCTACGACCAACAGCTCGTATCTACACCATGGCCATAGTACGCGTCTAAGAGTGTTGCCAATTGAGCGCAGTTTCGCTACCATTCCGTATCAGTTGCAGCTGCTAATTGGGTTCGATTGTGTATGGAAATTCCCAATCAATCTACTTCGGTTGTTTGATTTGACCTTTCCCTCATGAAGACGATGTCCACATGTTTGTGTATGTGTACATGTTTCCGTTAGAGCTCACTCACTTTTATCTGAAACTAATGATAACATTTGAACCGTGGCGGACAAGTTCGTCAAGTACTATTCATACGATAGATTCCAATGGCTCGTTTGGAATTCCATGCGAGTGTGTCTTCTTTTTAGAGAGATGCCCCTAGATCGTACGGCACTAATGAGAAACAGTGATTATATATTTATGAATGTTTGTCATTGTTTGTTGGCGTTGGCGCTCTATGGAACAGCTCTATATGCTTCACAGAATGTAATTATACTTGGCAAGTTGCTAGAAATTTCATTATCCTAAGTGCATGTATCTACATTCTACACATGTGGTTAAGTGTGTATTTTCTTTATAGTGAGATGCCGCCCTTGCCGTTCGACTTGTGACAGAGCGTGTCCACATATAATGCAAGTGGATGGAACTTTTGTTCTTCTGTTATGCTTTTGGTGGAGGTGTTTGGAAGTACGTAGGTATATATAGTTGTCACTCGGTTTTAACAAATTTGAATATTGTAAGTGATATATACCGCAGAGGGCCGAAATTCCGCCGAAATAAATTAATCTCAACAAAGGGTGAAGTTGTGTGAGGCAGTTTTAGGGTTAGGATTGGCTTTTGGGAAATGTTAAAATTTCGGAAATCAAACTAATTGTTTGGTTTCACTTTTTTTTTAACGTTGCATTAAAATGGCGAGTGAAGCGAACAACAAATATTTCAACTACTAAATCAGGCACACGAAAGTCGTCTTTCGTGGACTAGATTTTTTAGTGCAACTGTCATTTTGCAAAGCCTTTCGTCCACAAACTTTTTTTGCAAAACAAACACCACAATTCATCATATTTTATGTAATAGCTCCGGACATGTACCAAGCTATATGAATATCACAATTGCATTGAAATTTTGTACTAAAATTGACACATCGTTGGCAGAATTAAATGTCAACTTTGGCCCCTACTATAGAGTTGCCTATACCTATGATTGTGCCCATTCACGTAAATTCACGGCTTTTTGGTCATATGAATGCGCCGCTACTCCTGAGCTGTTGCATATCTGTCACATGTCAGTTAACCTGCCAAAGCCAACGATTCCATAAATTTGCATTTTGTACACCGAGCCATGACATAATCATATCTGCAAACAATTTAAGGCTCGCTGAAGGATCGTGAACATCTGCTTCGTAATGTAACCGATAATCGCATTACTTCTGATGTCACTCGCGTCAGTTTGATTGTTCAACAATGTCAAAGTTGAAATTTAACGGATGCGAAGCGAATGAATTGCACGTATACACATAATGGAGTATTTGTGAAATAAAAAATAAATGTCAGTCAGGTTGTGTTTATTGACAGTTATTGGTGCCGTTCAGAAATCTAGTCTGCCAAAAATGACAACCATTTGGGCACATACAAAGATCTACTTATCTTACATAAGTCGGCTAGATTAGTCTGGACTAGATGAAGCCGAAACGCAAAAACCAGATTGGTCGGAAACGTCAACTTTCCTACGTCAGCCACGTATATACGTATGAGAACTGTCAACTTAGTACTCAGTCACGAAATTCTCGACTAGATTGGTCAACTACCCCTCCATAAACATCTATGAAAAAAGCTGTTCATGTGATCGATCTAGGCCAATAAAAACTGAGAGACATCAAGTCAGCCAGCTGTCAGGCTTACTAAACCAGATTCATGAACGCCCCCATTGTCCCATTTTTTTTTATTAGGTATGGGATTAACTTTTAAACTTGACTTTGCCAGAGGTTCAGCTAAAATCTAATTAATAAATTTCGCTCCCCGATAAGCACTGAGTTGACATTTCGCTACCTAAAAATTAAAAGCAAGTTGTGACAGCAAATTATAAATAGGTATGTGTAGTATCGACAAAATCTGTACTGTATTATTATAATAATGGGTATGATCACTATTTCGAATACGAATAATATGTTTTGGCATATTGCTAGAAAAAACTGACTGGACTGTGAACAAGCGAATAATAAAGACGTGCCCCATCATAAACTCTACAGTATGTTATTGTTTTCAATGTTTGCGAGGATTTTATATGTTCCAAAACTTATTTTATTACAAAAAATGTCACAAGAAATATGTAATATGTAATATGAAAACTGTAATAAATCAAGACAAAGAATCAGAAACAGAATCCCATTCATTTGCAACAGAGACATTATTTAGACTTTTTTTTTTTAGCAACAACAATTTAACGACAGAAAAATGGCTGTTTGACGACAGAACGTAAACAAGTCTATATTGATTGTGGTGCCGTGACATTGTGCCAAGCGACATTATGCCACGGCACCATTGATTTTTTCTGTTGCTGCCAGCAACAGTACCGTGGGGTTAGGGGGGAGGTAAGTTTTTTTTGTTGGGGTTTTTATTTTTCTGCATCTGTATCTAGCTGTTTGTTTCGCATCATACGCCGTAATTCAACAATAAGCTTCATGTAAATCGTCTTCACTAAACATTTCCAAGAGCTGTTCCATTTCTCGTTGAAGTCAAAGCTAAAATGTAATCAAACGAAACACAATTTGACAGAATAGAAGGCAGTCATTTTTTTTTTGGATATGTTTCTGTTTCAGTTTTGTGTTGATGAGCAAGCAACGTGAACAGAATCAGAATTTACTACAGAATGAAAAAACTTTCTGTTCTGTTTCAGTTTCTGTTCCTTTTTCTGTTCTTTGTCACTTGGTGCCTTTACCAAACTAACAACTCAAACTTGCTTACATATGTCATTAGTTAAATGTCACCTCTTGCAACTGTCAGAGTTGCAACGTTAGAACTTGGGACGGAGCCGCCAAATCTTCTTCTGTACCGCTTGTATTTATTTTGCGATTGCATAGCTGAAGGATTTTGTTAATAAAAGTTCAAAAGTAATTTAAATTGTGATAAAATAAAGAACTAATAAAAACGGACTAGTTTGTTGTTAAATATGTTACAAGTTCTTCTTGATTGCCATAGTCTTGTTAATAAACAGGCTGACACTGTCGAAATGATGAATAACTCTTTGAATCTTAACTCTTTCGAATTAGGCAGAACAGTGCGTTAGTTGTCAGTGGTTGATGCCAATGAATGTTTGGTTCCATTTCATGTCATCAACAGGATTTTAATTCAAAATAAAAAACACTATTTTGGCAACAAGATCATACCAAATATATCCTCTCCAATATTCGTCAAACGCAAACACTCACCGATGGCAATATAAAATCATGGGGCCGTGGAATGTCTACATTTCAACTAAGATCCTTCTTTGCACGTACATCACACGTATTCACCTCATTGCCTATTGGCGATTACATGCACACGAGGCGAGCTTATCGGTCACTTTTGAATGCATATTCATAACAAACAGACAAGCAACTAATATTCTTTGGAAGCATTTCAATAAAGTGCTTAGCGCTTGGGGATACCCCATAGCTCTAGGCGTATTCAGAATTCGTGAAAGCATTGCGCCAACTACGGGGCAGGCTGCATATACGTACGTATCCATTCAGATCAGAATATTCATGAGAATGAGAATACATACCCCAAACAATTTGTCAACGACCTACTCAGTTACGACACCCTATATATGAAGCTCATCGAATAAACAGACATCACATCAACTTCTATTTATATAGTTAGATTGAAGCTGGGTAAAAGGAATTAGATACAGATACAGATGGAGATGTACACAGCACGCACAGCATCTGCGAGACGATACTGAACAAAAAGTATGTACAAGTTTATTGCTGTTTCTCCCTATATCCCTATATCGCTTTACAGCTTGTCCTTGTCCCTCTCTGCGTAATTATGCGTGGGAGTATTTTACGTATTATTTTTTTCTTATTTTTTTAAAAACATAAACGACTTGTTATATTTTAGATGCAGGTACAAAGCTGCCAACAGCACGATACGAGATGAGATCGTAAAGCGTATTCGCACTGCAGCAAACCACTTTGTGTATATGCCTCGAATGAAAAGAGGTTTTATGGTTTCACCTTGTTGCGCCCCCGCACATTGGCCGCTGGGGAATATTTGACACACGTAGCTATACCTATACTTTTATTAGATGTCTGTATACGTATATATATAAATTGCGCACTTTTAAGTGGCAACTGTTATGTTGCATGAATACAAATGTTGGGCGCGAGCTCGTTACGGAAAATATGAAATTATGGTGCGAATTGGCAATATTACTTAGCAGTACGTCCTTTGGCTAGGCACCACATCCTTAAGGGTAGTGTTCCGCACGCTTTGTAAATCATCTGATACACTTAAGCTTATTACGTACAAAAATACTGCTTGGGCGAGCTTTTGTGCTAGACTCGATAATGTGTTTCATTTAGGGACACATCCATGAGAGCAATGGATCTGGAATGGATATCGTTTCCTTTCATTCTTAATACAGAATCGATTGTCATTTCATGTACATTATTATGCAAACGAATTCTACACGAATGTGAATGAGATTCTGAAATCCTTTTCACATGAGATACATGCCTCGCAATTCAGTTGGTAATCTCATTTGAGTTTGAATGTATCGAGGGTTAAGAGGAATTGCATTGATTGCGTGTCAATCTACATTAGGTTGGCAATCAACTGAAATGAAGGTTTTTGATTTCGAAATGACGTGCAACATCTTTTGCGAGAAGTGGTATCACAGTTCATTGGCACTTGTTCCAGATTTAGCAGAAACCCCTCATACGTTGTACAATGTACATCTCAACCACGAACCGCACGGCCGGCCGGGTCCCAATAGAAAATACTAGAGCACTGATAAAATATTCGTAGATGAAAAGTCCGTAGTTTTTTTTTTTTTCTTATCATATCAGTGTTGGTGATATCATCAAAGTCGTGCTCTTAAATAATATGTTCTCTCTATCAATGATATTTTGACAAGAGAGTGCAAAATAAGTTATAACTTTTATTAACCAAGAAGAATGATAACTTTTTAGTTTGGCGTTTATAGAGGGTTAGCTGACAGCTAGTCACACATTTGTCAACAGAGTGCAAAGTTGACATCGCTATTGTATGACTGACGTCTAGTCAAATAGACGTTACCGGCAAATCTAGATTTTACTTGCATTGGAAATCTTGTTCAAGCCAATCTGGTCGATATAAGGACTAGAGTTTGGAATGTGACGATTGCCATCTAGTACAAATGGCTTAATGTCAAGATATTTTTTTTTTATAGAGTTGGGCATTAATTTGTCAATGGACCGCAGGCAGTGACAGTGGGCACAAAAATCGAGTTCTCTTATTTCGACTAAATTGGACTAGATGTAGCATGAATGCAAAAACTAGATTGGCCTGTAACGTCATAACATTTGCAAACTGTCAACGTTGTACTAAGTAACGAATTATTTGACTTAATTCGCCAGCTGCCCCTAACAGACGTCCACTGAAAAGCATGTTTATGTGACCGATCTAGGCCAATCAAAACTGAGACATACGCATCAAGTTAGCCAACAGTCCAGGCGCCATAAACTAGACACTTGAATGTGATCAAGAATGTTGATTATTATGCTGAAGTTTTTAGTAATTACCGTTTTTAAAGAGATATCCACTTTGGCACATGTTTTTTTTTTCGAAATAAAAAACGATTTTCTTATTTTCTTAAATGCCATTCAAATTCTCAAAACATGTTCAGCTTTTGATGCTGATTTAAATAGTCGGACAAAATATAAAAGACACGATTCTCTCTTGCAAAAGTATAAGAAATAATCTAGTTCAATCTTTTTCCGACTTTGACATTTCATCAAGTACAATATTAAAAATATCGCAAGTTTATTATAATTCCATCCCAACAATTTTGACTTTTTCGTACAATCCTTACTTCATCGGGTAACAAAAGTCGTGTTATCTAAAGTCGACTAGATTGGCCCGGATTAGATGTAACCTAAACTCAAAAAGCATCAATTTATTGGGAGCGCTTACTTTTCCTGGGCCAACCACACATACCTATGCGAACTGTCAATTTAGTACTCAGTTTCTCAGACACGAATTGCTTGACTTGATTCGTTGGCTAATGGCTATCCCTCCATAAACGTCAACTGAAACAGCTGTTCATATAACCGATCTAAGCCAATCAAAAATGATGGCATTTCCGATTGAAGAAAGGAATTGTTCTTTCTATGTTCCATTGAAGAAAAAAGGACACAATCAGGTCAATTCTCAAGTGTTTGTTGTGTTGTTGGAAACAAATTTTGTGCTATGTGATCCGAAAATATGCAAATAAGTGCAAATGTAAAATTTAATTGAAATAAATTGATTTGGCTTGTTAAAACATAAATATTTATTTTAGAAAACAACAAAGAAGTAGCAACAGAAAAGGAAATCTCACATATGAGGTCTGTTCCCTTACTTTTGTAGTAAGAATGGAAAAGACAATTAAAATGGCAGTGGTAGGGATAAATTCTCTCACAGAGAGAGACACTTACGAAAAAGTAAGGGAACGCTTTTGTAGTAAACTATGAAAAATGACAGATATGACAGATAAATAATTCCATAAATTGCAGTGGTGAAGAATATTTTCAATACGATGGAATATTCGGGGAGAACATTCAATATTTATTTTGCCACCTGTTGATACCATTTTAATAGAACGCAAGAAATCAAAACAAATTCAATCGAATGTCAAATATGACAAGAAATTTCAAATCAGCTGTTAATTGTTTGGTGACTGGCAGCCCTTCAAATTTCTTACACCAAGAAATTTGTTGAGTAAAAATTCGTAAGATTCTTAGTGGAGGGGTAATATCTTGCTCTCTCGACGACGCTCTCTTTTACGAATTTTTCGAATTAAGGAATTAAGGACATTGAGTAAAAATTCGTAAGAATTCGTAAAAATTCGTAAGATATAAAAGGAACAGACCTATGGTCTCTGAAGTTCTGAATTTCGGGGCAATTCTCTCGGATCCTCAACGAAAAACGCCATCAAGTCAGGCAGCTGTCAGACTTATTAAACTAGATACTTGAACGTCACCATTTTTATTTCAAAGAATACTTTTGCTTGTTTTCCCATTGCTGTATACTTTTGGTCGAATTGAAGTGACAGCTCTGTTTATAGCATACAAGTTTATAGCATAAAATATTCAATAGACAAATAGCGACATGTCCGTTAAACTAGTTTTAAGTTTCCCCTTAAGGGACATTTCTAAATCAAACGAAAAAATGTCGGCTAGATTGAGAAAGGTATACCAAAACAAAAGCGGAGTTGGGGTTTTTCATTAAATTGGTTAATAAAGTGAATTGAAGGTTTAAACTATTATGCTCTCATGGGAAACTTGCTTATGTTTGTGGTTATATAAAAAAACGTGTGTACAACTTTTGTACCACTAGCGCTAGAAGTCACGAGGGCGTTCCTCCACTTTGGATATTATGTACGTATACCAATTAATAGAACGCGGTCAATAAAAACATTACTTACTGAACGAGGAGGATTTTGACATGCTGCTAACAAACAATAGAACGCACACATCCTTTCTTAAATTACATTGCGTTGCGTCGTACAAACCGTGTAAGGTGTGAGAAAAGTCAAAACGCAATTGGCAGATTTCTTGACTGTCTCTTCTTGTACATGCATTCTCCTACAACTGGCAAGGCAAATGTAATTTCCACCTATTAGCAGTTGGCTAATGGTTTGCGTTATGATTTCCCCACTTTTCTGTACCTCATAACTGGAAATTAATTACCCCTCACGACGACTTCCGAACTGCATGTCCGTTGTCCGTATCTTCCCGCTGCCTCCAGCTAATTTATAATTATTTAGCTTCTCCCAAGTAAGCCCACAGATATAGCAGAACTGCAGCGATGTCTGGATGCCAAATTAATGACATTTCCGATGTCATTTGCTCTGCAATTTGTTCGAAAACAGTATCACCCTGTGAGCCGGTCAGCTCGGATGGTTGATGCTCTTTACGATGCCGGATAGACCATCTATGAAATCATTTCATTGATAAATGAGTTGGCTCTCGAATTGACACGCTTGACCTCTTTTGATTGAGGTTCTCTGTTTTCGAGTCTATTGGCAATCTTATACGCTAGATGTATAAATACAATGACAGCCCAGACAAGCAGAAGCATCTTCAAAAAATGACATCGGTTCGTATACGAGTAGCATCGTTTGGGTGTAGAGAGATAGATGCTTTAAATGGATCGTGGACCGAAGATAAACTATCATACGCCTATACAGGTTGTGGTCTTTCTTTGACAGTTCGATGGAATATTCAAACCTCATGCATAGATGGAGCTTAATTAATGCATTCCGAGAAATATGAAATAATTAGTCGGTTTAGTTAGATGGGCGAAGTGTACAGAAGGGGTCACTGGAAATGGCGTCGTCAGTATTGTATATTTGATGGGTAGGTGCTTATCTGCGAATTCGAACACTGTTCGCAATAATGAACTTCGGTTGGTTTATAGGCCGATTGCGTCTTATTGCAGATGGCAGATGGTTGTCAGAATCCATCTCAACTACGATTAAGATCAGCCTAAGTCAGACACCTGCCCCCAAATTCTCCAAGGTGCGAGGCTCACGTTACCAGTTAATCCTTATATTCACACTGGTGGAGTTTAGGTGTAGGTGCTAACAAATCTAATTGTATTTTGCATCACAAATTTCCGCATTAATTAACAATATTGCAAGGACAATAATCTCCTCTTCCGTATATTGCCGTAGCGTGCCTTGTGGTGGTATTACAACCACCATCCCATCATATCACATCACAAACACATCCGGCGAAATCGATAATGGAATTTTCAATTGACCACAACAATCGACCACACCTACCGACCCCGCGCAAATTGCCAGAACCGACAGACAGCCTGCCGGCCTGTCGATTTGTCTGCTCGGTCGCGTGGGTAATTAATTATAGTGTGCGTGTAGAAAACATCCTGCGATTGAGAAATTCACAGGTGTTGTGGATGTTTTTTTTTTGCGTTGTTGTTATAACTTTTTTTTTTAAATGCATCCAATAAGAAAACAACAACTCAGCAGTCGGCTCGGAAGTTTACAGAACACAAGTGTTTTCTAATTGAATCAAAACTGATTAAGCGAGGTCAGCGGAACAGCGACACTTGGGCTGCCACAAAATAATGTCTGACCGTGTCAATTGATATAGTTAGCGTTCGTTGATTTAGCATTATTGATTTCGAGGTCGATTCGTCCCCTTGATGCGCGGCGTGGATGATTGTGGCCAATCGTTTCTAGCCACTTTGTGTTATCGATGAACATGGGCATTGGCCTATTTCGAAGGTTTTGTTAAAAAGTTATCTCAGTAGTTGGAATGGGATTGAACAATGTCCTGGAGCCTAACTCTGTAATTCGATTCTAAAGTTAAATCGTTCAAATTCGGAAAATTCGTACTTTGTTATTCGAAAATCAAAAATTAAAATCCGAATTTACTGATTGCGTACCAAATTGGATCAAGTACAGACCTAGATCGGCTTCATAGTTCGGAACCCCCCAAACAGCGAAAAAGTCATCGTGCATTTTCCAGAATCAACAGCAGAAGGTGTAGCCCTTGTGCACTTGGAAAGCTGTCTTTTAGTGACAAACTGCAGGCGATTATACGCAATTTATTTTCTAGCAACAACTCCTGTTGAAAATTCAAAAAATAACCTCATTACCAAATTGTACATCGACATTAACTGCAAAGTTCTGCCCATAACTAACATTAACCAACATTTATCGAGCTAATTCAGCAAGACAATGTCCACTCAACTAGAGAGATCAACTAAAAGTCGATAAAACTGCACAGATCCATAGATAAAAAGGCAAATCTTACAAGAGAAACAACCGTGACACGGATACCCTCCTACACCTACAACTGGAAATGTCATCATAGACCAGACACCATTTGCACTAAAGGAGCCATACCTACAAGCTGTTGCACATTAACATTATCTCCGATGCTAACCTTCGTTCGGAAATGTGCTCCGCTCCGCACACTTGGAACGAAGCCAACTTACAAAAATGGTTATAACTCGTCCTCGCCCAGCAGAAAAATGGGACCAAAAGGAAGCGCAAATTTATATAAATGTATGTATATATATTTTTTTCTTAATTTCACCAAAAACTCAATTGTGTGACTTTTATATGAAGTGCAACATAATCTGTCATTCCCGGATTCACCCACATTTGCAGAGTCTCGTCTCTGTCATCCGTATTAAGTAAGAACAATAAAATAATGGAGTGAATAAAAATGGAATATCAAAAACTAGTTGTGCACACTTACCGAGAAGCAGCAGTTTAATATCCTTTGCCGCCTGGATGCCATCCTCTTTGAGATTCTTTTCGATTTGCTTCGAGCGTTGAATGGCGGCACGTTCCTCAGCTGATGTGGTACATCCCATTTTTGGTGCGGTTATTTAAATATAAGTTTCTATGGGTTTTCAATAAATTGCACTATTTTGTTTGATTTTGTTTTTTTGGTTTTAATTTAGTGACTACTGCGATTATTTTTGTTTTTTTCTTTACCGAAGTTACTGTAACAAACGAAAGTAATTTAAAAATATTTACTCAATGAGTAATATAGTAAAACAGAAAAATGAATGAGTGTGCGTTGAGTATAAACAAAAACAAAAAGTGGATTGGCTATCATGGAGAGGTGTACCGGAGGGACTTACAAGTTACAAAGTTTGGCACTTGAAACATAAAAATAATTCGAATGAGAGCGTCCGCCCCCTGACTTCGCTGCTAGAATGCAATCAAAAGTGCTAATTGATATCACCAGTTGAGCGCCGACTGCATGAATTGTTCCGAGCCCCAGCCAGAGCAATGATTCAACAAGTTACATAGCTATGTGTAGGTATGATTGGTTATATGGAGCTATTAGTGCCGAAGCGGTGCTGCACAAGGCACACCACGTATACTGTACACTTGGAATAACAATTAATGAAAAGGAGAACGAGAACCAGTGCATTTCTGTGGGTGGTATGTGCGCTGCTGGTGCGATGCCCAATGATGATGATGATGATATATGGGACTTGTGTATGGTTTTTGCCAGCTTCTAACGCACGTAGGGTACGCATTAATCATCGATAAATCGTTCAGCGAATGATTTTTTTCTTGGCTAATCTCGTCGAATGCGAATGCCAGTAGGTGACGAGTTGAATGTGTGGGTAGAGTGATGGTACAGCTTCGTGGTATCAAATCAGGGTTCCAACAGGCTTTACGAAGTGAGTCTTCAATTTAGAAGACCAACGGTGGCAATGTGGTGGCAATGATTGCCTTAAGCACTTTAAATTCGAGCACACGCCGTATTGCTGAAAGAGCAAGCAAATGGGCAAGAAGATCAATTAGCCAATATCAGCGCAAACAACGTACATGGGGAAGTAGGGCGTAGTTATCGTGCTTGCATCCAAAGTCAATACGCCGCGTCGTTTGGCAGATTTCTGGAAATCCTAAAAAGGAACAGAAAGCTGCCCATTCTAGATTCCAATGACGATGCGCTTAAACGCGAAAAAGAATAGCACACCACATTGTGTCTACCAAATGGCTTCGAAAAGCATAGGTAGTCGAAAGCATTGCGGCCATCAATGGTGAGGTAGTACACCCAGTTGAGTAATACTTGATTAGCGTGGTATTGAAGGTTCAGTCTGTAACGACAATTACTCCACGAGAGCTAGACTGCTAGACTAAGAACATGACTGAGGAAGAATATGAGCTTCGCACATCAACGATAGTGGAGAGATAGGGTCGGACTTGGTGGCGACTGTCGGCTATCGTACACTGGAAAACATGAGCATTTCTTTGTCACTGCAAATGACACAGGGTTAGACAACCAATCGTGCTAGTTAATAGACTTTTATCAGACTGTAAGATCATAGAAAGCTTCAGTTTGAAGGATACTTGGAATTAAAACAAACCAGCCATTGAAAACGATCACATAACTTTATTGAATTGCAAAATTTGTGAACGAAATTGAAGACGTCCTATGGGGGAAACCCCAGTAAATTAAAAAACTCTCTTCTACCGGCTTGGCTTTACATTCCGCGACGATTCATTCATAACGATCAATGGTGTTTCTTTAACTTGTGTTCTCTCTCTCCCTTTGTAGATAAAAGATAACCAAGCAAATATTGTTTACAATTCCAGAATTTCTAAATTTATCAGGAAAACTGTTTTTTTTTATCGCTACAAGCAGCAGCTGCTTCTAAAAATGTGTCAACCACTGTGTAGGCGAACAAAATGCCAATGTTTTCCCACAGCTAATGAGTTTTTCTAATGACGTTTTGCACCCAAATAGCATCTAGTTTGCTACTGATAACAAGACCTAGTTGTTCCGAATAGATATCCAACACACTATATGGATAACGATAACAATAACTCGGAAGGAGTGTGCCAGCGCCAGGCCATCCCTACAATTTTTCGCAGAATAAAACTGTTCTGCAGCTGTGCCAATTAGCAGGGTAGGCGACAACAGAAAACATAACCATCTTATCAGTAGCTGATGATACCAACTTTAGTAAATTCCAATAAGAATCCACCTCAGTTTATGTGTGATGCAATCCATGTGCAATTCCCACTGCATTATGATTAAATGAATGAAAATTAAATTAAAATGTGCTAGCACTCCTGGCCCACCTCCCCACACCCAGAATACGAGTGAAAGGATATGACTGAGTTCGACAGAAACAGCACCACTCACCAGCAGCTGTCAGTGGATGGAAAAAAGTGGGTGGGACACACTAAAGAATCTTTCGAATGCAATTTTAACACTGAAATGCCGAGTAAAACACTTTAATCACTTGTACCGATCGCGAAACACAACACACCAAAGTCAATGGCACCAAATTCACAAATTGTTTAATTTATTTTTGTCGTTAAATTCGCTTTAGAAAAAAAGTTTCCCACTGTACTGAATTTGTTCCCTTCTTTTCTGCAAAGACCGATGATGATGATTTTTGATGTATTCGACGTTTCTGTATTTCTTTTGCTTCGGTTTTTCGACTGGTGCGAGGGATATTATTCGTTTTGGGGTTTTTTCGCACAAATAGCACACTCGCACTTGGGGGCGAACTGAGTTTTGGTCAAATTGAAAATTTATTAAATGGAAAGGTGTACAATTTCGAAAACCGCCCGAAAACTTTTCTTTACGACTTCGGTTTACTTTTTTGCACTTTTCCAAGCAAAGGCAGCTATCTAGGGTGGAAAAAAAATCGAACGTTTGACAGTTCGCAGAAGTATACAATGGTGTGTTCGTAAATTAAAATTTTTTGTGGAGTGTAGTAGATGCAGTGAAATCGAAGTAGTAGAGTGAAGAGGAAAATGACGTAGATTATTGATATAGTACAATTTTGTTGTCGCTCTTTCGAATTTCTAAATAAAACTGTCTAAAATGCGATTGAGCCGAGGGGGAAGTAATCAGGTGTATTCAAGGTACTTTTCTGTGCGTATTCATGGTGAATCACAGTGTATTCAAACGAATTCACATGCAATCACAAGTAGCAAATCTGTATTCAAGGACCACTCAAAAATATTGATTACTTCCCCCTCGGATTGAGCAAGCAAACAAAAAGAATCTCGTGATGTAAAAAAGTTGTCTAAATTCCTCAGATTGCTATCAGAAAATACGAGGACTATAGGACGGATTTTATGTGTCAATATTACACAATTTTATCCAAGTGCGAACAAACTAAGCCAGAACTTCGAATGTACCCAGTTGTTCTTGGTGTTCGAACTTCAAGTTTTGTATATCGTTTTCTTTGTTTTGGTTTCAGCAAACTGCACAATAAGTCTGCAATTTTGTTTGACTGGATTATCGAACTCTTTCCTTGTTGTAAGATCCACAATCGGAAAAAACAATTGATTCTATGTTGCACTATGTTCCACATTTAAAAAATAGAAACTGTCGTGTTAAGAACCATAGGAATGAGTTTGTTCTAGGTAAAATGCGAAAAGGACGAACAGCTGACCGTCCAGTTAAACAACAAACTGTAAGGATTTGACTTGTACCTACCGTTAAATGTAGGTCACTCTTGTTTTCCTGTGGGTTTAACCGTGCTTAAATGACTGACACTGGGCCACCGAAGCTCTATTACAATTTGCTTTTACGTTATTGGAATTAACGAGTAGAGACCATTGGTAGAGGATATTTTTATATTTAACTGCATTCTTTAAAAATATAAGGTTAAAACTTTACTTTTGCTTCCTATGCTTAAACTATATTCCGTACAGTGATCAAGTACATCTACTAATTGGCATTCTCTCCGATGGCGCAGCCCGAGCACCTCCATAGATATAAAAAAAATGCAAAATGTCTGAATATTTAAATTTGTATTTATTCATTTTACTTAACTGTATTTTGTTAAACTCTCATTACGTTTGTCCTTAAATATTAAAATCATTATACACGTGTTTTATTAGTTATTTGTTCTTTATAATAAATTTTATATTATAATCTTTTTTTAATGTATATTCTAAAAATGTTTTTTTCCTTTACTTTTCGCAAGACTCGAAAGAAAAAAACAACTTAAATTTGTTATGCCTTAATTACAAACTAATTTATTATTATTGCCTCTCTACTAATAACGACGGGTCTATTATCTCAACTGACTCAATTTATTTGTTAAATTGGGGAGGTAACAAAAAACGACAAACACATCTTTTGTTTTAGTTTTTTTTTTTTTCGATTATGTTAGTTGTACATGCATTCTAAGAAAATTCTTTTGTATTCAAAATTGGATTACATTCTCTCAAAGCCATGTATATCAATGTTTGCAGAGTAAATTGTTTTATAATCAGTTGGTTTTATTAGTTTCTATAATTTATAAATAAGAACGCACCCTACCAGGAGCGGTAGCAGTAGGTAACTATTGGTAACAACAAAGAAGTCCTAGTTTATGATAAAAAAATTGTTTAGCATTTTTTTTTTTTTTTTGTAAAGAACACTATTTCTATTTATTGCATTCTTTCGGTTATTTTGAAACTTTATTAGTAACAAATAAAAACTGTGTTAACGAGTTTATTTATTCGGAATACAATACTTTTGTATTCTTGTTGTACAAATATTGCAATTGAACTTTGGAAATTAGTTTGTAATTTAGTTATTTTGTAAGTTTCTACAAAGTCTATTGATTTACGCTTTCTTATTTGGGTTTATATATATCATTTGTATTGGTTTATAATCAATCATTAAAATGCTTTTATTTAAACACAATAATTGTGTAGGCATTTTGAAAATACATACTTTAAAAGTTTTTGTTTTCTTTTCGATCATCACTTAAATTTTGTCAATTTTTATAAACTTTGTAAATGTTATTATTGAATGAACATAAAAATAGTGTTTTAACGCTGTAAGAGGAAACATGTTACATGACTGTGTCTCGTTTGATTGTTAAATTTAAATTTTGTTATCTTATGCAATTTTGGGACATTCTGGAAATTGAAATTTTGAAATAACATTGAAAATTATTCGTAACAAGAAGAAAATCATAAATTTGAATATTAAAAACTTCAAACAAATGCCAAGAGCTATTGCTTTGTGTAATCGTTCACATACGCCAATATATGTGCTTAGTTCTATCAAGTTGAACGTGTTTTAGAACCGCAATTACAGTCTCCATGTAATAACGATCAAGACATTCGGGGACTATAAAACTTCAAGGTAGTTGCGGAATTCATCTAGCTTGGATCAAACATGAGACTGTGAGAACCGCTGCTACACTTTGGTTAGACAAAATAAACTAAAGAACTCTATTTAGAACCCTTACTCTTCAAGGAAGAGAATCGCATAGCCAAGACCTGGGTGCTGAACTGCAGGGCAATCAACTTTACTATAAAAAGAAGAATGCAACGCGAGGATTGTGAACGATTGTGAATTTTGGGACATCGTGAACGATTTTAAAATTTCTTTTAAATTAAGGAAGACTTATATTTTATTTGGGTCGTTGCCGCAACTGCAGTGCGCTGTTGTTGATCATTATTTATGTTGGTTTTCAAATGTGAAATCGATTTCTTGGCGTACCGTGTTCTTTGTACAACAAATCGAATTGATGACTGCACTTCCCTTACATCATTCCGAGAAGTATAAGCCAACAATTCCGCTCCTCCAAACAAAAAACAAAAGTAAAAAGATTGCATGCTTGATTTCATTACATAACTTCATATTTTAGGCAGAAAAAAAATCCTATTTCTGTAACAAAATTCAGAAAAATCGTATATAAACTGTTAATTTTTTTTAATAACAAATAATAATGTCTAATAAAATTCTTATTGCATACAAAAAAAAATTCTCATATCTACGTGTGAACTTAATTATCCGCGCAACCTTTATTTCTGTTGCGGTTTATGTACTTTTGCTAACCGAATCGCTACTGCACCCGCACAAATAAGTGTCAGAGAATAAATATTATTTAATATTGTTATCAAATTATATTATGTTTGTAATATAAAGAGCACACTAAGAACTTGATAAGATTTGCTTCGAACAAATAAAAATCAAAAATAAAAACTCCTAGGCTTCATATTTACATCGCTTTTCTTTGCCATAATTCCGAATTGATTGTTTTCCTTTTGTTTATCATTTCTACTTCAAGAGAATTAACACAAAGTCTCGTTAACCAATTTCACATCGACAGAGAAGAATATTTCCCTTAAATCAGTTGGATTTTCGTATTTAATTTCATAAAATCGAATAAAATGTAAAATAGTAGTAACTAACTTAAAAACAAAAACAAAAAAAAAATCTTGAAAGCGCAGACACCGCTGAAAGTGCGTGCGACAATCAAAAAATTAAGCTAGTTATTTGATATACATACGTAATAATTAAATTAGGTTAAAAAATAAAAACGATGCGAAAATCAATTTTGTTTTTAAATTAACGTAGCAAACATGACATTGGAGGAGGAGGACGACGGTGCCGTCATTGCCGGACATGGTCAATTCTGTGGAAATACGTCGTCAATGTTGACAAAGGCACAAGCGCCCAGCGACGAGTTGGCCATAACTTTCAGGAGTTCGCCAGCGTGTGCAACGCACACCTCCAGTGGTGGTCTCCACGGGTAGCTCATTGATTCTGTCGATGAGTTTATGGGATTGTCATGTATGTTTTTCAGTGAATCTCCCGGTGCACTTACCTAATATAGCTGAGTTGAGGGCCGAGCAGACTGTTTCTCGCTTCGATGGACACAGTTGCCAGCCCAGCGGACTTGACCAGGGATTTGAATATGCTATAAGACTAAATGCATCCTAGAAGGGAAAAATATCATCAGTATATTCCGTCGTGTGTTTATTATCATTATTTATTGGGTGTTGGTAGCTCACTTCTAACATCTGTCGATCTTCTTCGTTCATTTTGCTCTCCTTCTCTAATTGTTGGCCCATTTGTGAGAGTTCCTTGCCAAATTCAAGTATTCTCTCAAAGCCATGGCAATATTTACGTGATGGCAATAAATCAATATCTGGAATGAGAATTCAATTTTAGTGTTTAGTTACACAAAGAAGACAAACAATGGTGACTCACCCATGTCTTCGTCTACGTCCAGCGAATTGGCAAAATTTGTTGGAGATGTTCCGTTTTTACATGAATTTCCTGCAAAACAAAGTAAAAAGCAATTTAGGTTATGTTTAGGCACAGTTTTACATCAGCCTGAGTTTTATCGAGCAATATTATAGGTTTGGCCTAACTTACCATTTGTATGACCGTTCTCCATTTCGACGTCATTCAAATAATCACTGTTCGTTATATCGCTGCCCTTGTTTACATCGTCAGTATTTTCTATTAGAAACCTACCAAGCAAAAACCAACAAATAGTTACCGCATAGACTGCATTGTTGTACGCTAGTTAGGTACTTACGCATTTTTGATATCATGTTGATTATCTTGAACGCATTCTTCAGTTATCACAGCGCTATTCTGTGTGCCATTTTGGTACGACTTAGTTGATTGAATAACAGAAGTTTGATTTGTTTTGGCAGGTGAACACTGCAACAAAATGTAAAAACAAATTTTAATTACACTTGAGAACTTAACCGCGATGCTACATGCTATGTGGATTGAATTACTTCAATATCGGATCCATTGACCATCTCGATGAATTGTCTACACTTTAGCATAAATAATAGATTCTTATTGTTCTCTAACAGTCCAGGATACGAGCGTACGGTATGCTCTATTGCTTGGCCCATTTTACCAGACATTACTAGTTTTAATATTTCTGCAAACAAACGGAAGACAAATTGTGATTATGTGTATAAAAAAAAAGCGGTGTGGGAGAGAGAGAGAGACATACTTTGACGATTTTTTATGGATCCTAATTCTTCGGGGAAATTCTGACCGGTGGTTCTGCCAAAGGCCTCCGCCGTGAGACTATATCCATTGTGGACTAGATACGATGACACCATTCTGAAAGATTTCACAATTTTCAGACAAAGTGACACAGAATGCGGCTGCCATTTTTGATCTTACTTGTGCAACAGCGTCGTTGGATCACCGTATTCGCTTCGCATTGGAAAATCATATATGGCTGCTTTAGTTTCGGCTCGCATTTGTCGTATCATGTCTTCGATTTGATCGAATTTAAACGGTTCCTGCCCGAAATTCGCATCAACTTCTTCGCCAGCTGTTTGCAGACCGACTGTTGGGTATAATTTTGACTGCAACGAGACGCAATTCACATTGAATTCGCCAAAAAAGAGGAACTGTCTATCTGTGAAACTTACCGGTAAATCTCTAAATGCAATACCGAGGTCGATTCCATTTTTCGTGTAGAAACATGTATTAGTGACGAAATTCACACCGCAGCCAATAATGTCGTCCGTTGTGAATGTTGGTCCATACGATTGACCACGGTTCGAGGCGGTAAACGAGTTACCATCGTCCCCATGATAGCCATAGGATTGTTTGTCCCAACCTAATGGAGGAGAGAGATTCACGTTAAATACTCACAACTTTGGTTATGGTCTTTGAGAAGGATACTCACCTGGCAGCCGATTCATTTTGAAATTCTCCGATGTGAGTCCGATGCCCATGTAGCCGTTTTTACCTTTGGAAATGATCTTCACTTCAAAGTAGTACAATCCACAGGCGGGTGGAATTGGATGAGGTGTACGAACAGCAGCAGCAGCATCATTGACACTTTTACCTGTGGCGGAATAGGAAATACAATCCTAATTAGAATGCGCTATAGCCATGGACATTTTCATGTATAAAGTGGGAATGTAAAGCGGGACAAACCAATATGAACACATAAACAATGGAAGTGTGAAAGAGGGGTACCTGTGCAAATTGTTTCTTCAAAATAGGTGGCTGACTGGTGATATCGATGATCAAACTCAATCATTCTTGCAAATTCCCACATTTGGAAATCCCACCCTATGTAAAATAATTTTGAAATCATTATCAATTTTAATGAATTCTCACAAGGATTTGGTATTTAGAAAGGCCGTTCATCTTGTGGACCAGACAAGTGGGTGAATAGTGTTCCTAGTTCCTACTATTCCCAACTAACAAGTTAACTGTTTGTTTATGATACTTTGTTGTCTATTATATTTATTAGAATTAGGGTTGTATCTGCGTCAGTCCGTAAAGGGTTACCCTTTGACAAACATTAATGGATTAATAAAAATACCGTCGATCAACCAGATCTATATTATTTCTTTGTCCCAAGTGCATAATCTTTACACAACAATTGCTCTTGATACATATTATGTGGCCTTACAATAATAATACAGTTTTTTTCATTTCTCTCCCAAAGGTCGTTCACATTTTGGCGTTATTTTCTTGAAAATTTCATTTCGAATGTCGCCGTGTTTTGGCTTGTCATGTTTGTGATTCATCTTCATGTCAATATACTTTGACAATGGCATGGATGACGTATGGGAAGATGACTTAAAATATTTGTTTATAGTAAATTATTTCTATTGCTGTCTTACAGTGCCAATGCACGGTGTTTTTCGTTTCTGTTTTCTACATCACATTACGATGTGCACGCGTAATTCTATTGCGGAAATCACCAGCTGCTGCTTAATACGTAATATTCAATATATAGGTAGGTACATAGGTACTGATATTATGCACTAGCAGTTATTTTTGGTATAGCTACACTTGTATATCTGCCGCGAAAGAGAGAAGCTTTTGGATATTCAGATAATTTTATTTGTACAAACAGGTGCTATCAGTAGAAGCCGTTAAATTATTTTTAAATGAACCATTCCCTGATTTAGTTCTTATGGTGATTCGATAGTGATAGGTATATGGCTTTTATTTCAAGATGTACATAGCTTAGGTACTAATGTGACCGCCACCCTACTACTGCCTGTATCCAGTTTCATGTTTAGTGGAGGTTCACACCCACTTTTTGTAGTTGCTTTTAAAAAACAATTATTTAAGCCTAAGCTTAAGCAATATATTCAGAGAAATGTTACAAAAAAAAAGTTTCTACGGTCGATATCTACATACAAGATTTTAAGGTTATGTTTTGTGGCTCCAAATTGACGTTTGACATTTGCACGTAAAAAATAATTAGCAAAGTGTAAACTTGGTCCTATAAAAGTGTTTGCAGCAGGTTTTAAATTTAAACCGCATTTACATCATCACGCACGCGCAATTTTGCCATAAAACCGAGAAGAGAGATCCGTTTATCCGGAGTCAATACTATTAAAGGCGTAACAATGAGATCACAAATCAGACGCCTATGGTGTCATGGATGCTCTACCCATAATTATCGATACGTAAAACGGAAATAGACACAGGTTCCGCTCACCTACATTTCTGCAATTGCTTGAAAACATTAATATTTCTGATTTGGAACATGTGAAATGAGATTGGTTATTAGTTTCAGTAAAATAAACCAACAATTCATCAATCAGTTACACGAAAAAAACAAATAATTGTCCGTTCATCATTTCCGGAAGCCATATTGTTTTATAGGAATGCGGAATTTGTTTAGTCATCGCTATAAAAATATCAACATGCAGAGCTTTCCTATAATTCCTATCACGCAAACAAGATGGCCGACCTAAATACGTGTCACGTTTTTTTTTGCGTGTTAGGTAATGCTGTCCCTTTCGGTCACACGGCTATTTAGTATGTAGCATCCCTTTAATTTTGCTTGATAAGAATGTGTGACCATGTAAATGCAGCATTATAATAATTAAAAATTGAATTCAGTCCTACCAATCAACCAATTTAATAAATTTCGGAGTAATTTGTATTAAAATAAAATATTATATTGTGCACATAACAGTTCCTGAGTTAAAATTATCATTGAATGTGGATTACCTAGGTAGTCAACTTTACAGTACATAATTCGAAATCAATAAATGTGCTACAACTTATAAGTCCAGAAGCACATGCCACTGACAAGAACAATTTTTTATAAAAACTTAAACAACATTCTACATATATACCTAGTCGATAATAGGTTCTAACATAAAAAGATTTATTTTATCATTTTGTAATAGATGTCACCTAAAGACATATTTTCCACATAGGTATTTTGAAAAGGTACCTACCTACCTATACCTACATGCAACAATAGAAACATATCCATCTAATAAAAAAATAAAACAATTGCCAAATAAATTGTAGGACTTAGTTTTTTCTTCAAGTTTTATAGGCCTATTATCGTTAGCGAGTCGAAACTCGAAAAATTCGCGTAAGTCGAGTTACTTGTCGAATTAATTCATTCGCCTAGAAATCAAGGGCTACCAAAATAATAAAAACGAAAATGACGTCAATTCAAATATTTATGTCAACACAAAAAAAATATCAAAATAAAAAAATTGAAGAAAACAACACAAACAAAAAAATGAATAATCACAGAAATGACCGAAAATAAAAAAAATCGATGAGCTCCTTTCCTCATTTTTCGTTAAAGCTGGATTTCCTGGGGTGGTTGGCTTAGTGGACGAAACACACATTGGAATGGCTATATTTGTTCCATGAGCTCGAATAGCTTCTAGATTTGGCTGGAATTGTTTTTTTTTTTTCGAAACTATCAGAGGCGATTTTCATTAAATACCTATATAGGTACATATTTCTTAAATGAATTGAATGTGTTTTATACCTTTATCTTGAATTTCCATTATTTTTTTTTGGATTATAAATTTCATTCGCCTCTGGTTTCACCAAATAATTTTGTTCGCTAAAATTTGTCGTTTAAGGCGAATGAAATTTCACAAATTCGCCAACCGCAATAAGGCGACTTTACGTTCTCCAGCGGTTTGACAGTTTAGGCGAATGAATTTTGTTCAATTCGCTAACCATAATACAAATAAGTCACATTCGCAGGATTTTTTGTTCGACTCGCCAACGATAATACCTAGGCCTTACCATTAGCTCAGCAAAACTACACATATTTGTTTCCTGATCTAGATCAATTTTAATGTTGCTTGGGCAAGATCTGGATTTATTACAGAATTAACACAATATCTAGGTATTAACCTACGTTCCAAGAAATAACGAAACTTAAAGGTTTGATGGAGCCATAAGCAACAAACTTTCCCATATAAACATAGTACCACATCATTAAAAATGAGATAACGAAACTCCGTCGTTATCAACATAAACAACTTCCTACATTCAAACAACCATGACTAGGTACCTAGGTGCTAGGTACTTTTTCAAGCGAAAACCGAATTCTCTTTTGCATGCGTACGATGGATGACGATCATGTTTCACAAGCTTAATCTAATTCAACGCCATTTGCTATCCCTCCAATTCAACCTCTAATTTGATAAAAATTATCGGATATGCGTTTTCCCTAAACAAGACAGATCCAAAACACATAAGGACAACTCTACAAAAAGTAGCCAGGCAGGTACCTACTACTTTTTACTTGTTATTAGTAGATAACAAACCGTCATTGTTATCATTTTATAAATGGGGTATGCGTAGTGCTGAAATGGAATGAAAAAAGGGTACGTACAAAGACCCAGAGCCAGAACATTTATCTGTATTGTACATGCACATTGTACAAAGCATAATAATAAAAGAAAATCCAACTTTTCTGCTGAAGGTTTTCCTTTGTTTTCAACAAAAAAAAAAAATGTTTGATCCCCCCATTCTATATTTCCATAACATTGTGTCTGTCTCCCTTCCCCTAACATAACAGGCATGCAATCAATTTTTGACAGTTCGATAGTATGAAAATCAGCTGATGGCAGTCATCAGTTTCAGTAGCAACAACAAATATAAATATCACCATAAAACGGAGATAGCGATAGAATAGACCCCCAAAAGAAAGACAAATCTATCGTCGAGTTTTTCGTCAAGTAAAAACAATACGAATAAACCTTCTCGCAGTCGCACACACACTCGCAGAATCATGAATTCTCGTATATAATACACGCTATTTACGCATTAAAAAAAATCAAAATAAAAGGCGAAACTAATAAAAAACGAAATGAAAGCGAACAACAAGAAAACATATGGGTAGGTACAGAAGAAGTGATAGAGACGAAAAAATATTGGCAAGTTTTTCGAAAAATCTACAAACACAAGCACAGTATGAAAGGGAAAATATGGAAATGATTGTACGAAAATGGTCTTTGTTTTCACGCAGCGCAGCAGACAAAATATGCGTGTTTTGGTAGATTTGGGAAAATGAACCAAGGGTGTAGGTAATAGAATTATCTTCACCTTACAAAATGTAGCCGTCTATCTTGCTCTCATCCTATCATACCTCTTGTTTCATTATTTTGGTTGTTCGTTAAACGGGGCCTTTGTTTTGGCAACGACACAGATGAAGGCGATAAAGCGATACAATGGAAATGAAACTATACGTACACTACAGTGGGTGGAGAGAGTATATGCTAGTTTTTTTTTTTTTACTATAAACAAGCTAATAAATGACAAATTAAGTCGCAGCAGATATAGCATGTCATTGTCACACTTCTTGTTGTACCGCCAAATCAAACTCGTGAAGTGATGCGATCGATACTCGTAGCTGATGTCACTAATTTCTTATGTTTGTTGAAGATGATAAAGAAATATATAGGTAGGTAGGTACCTATGTAGGTAGTTAAAAGAAACATGTAAGCAAACGCATTTCGTGATTATCGTCGAACAGAACTTTGGCAACGTTGAGTTATTTTTGAACACTGTGTGACTCTGACAAGCATTCCTTTTTGTGAATTACTAACATTTACGAATTAAAAATGCAATACGAAAGTCTACCTATTTAATTACGCTCTACCTATAACCTTAAAACACTTTAGGAAATCGGGAGACGTACGAATTACCGAGAAAAAAAAAATCGACTCCTATAATGTCGATTTTGCCATTCATTAAAATCTCGACAAAGTTTTTATCGACTTAACATCATTGACTTAACTCTTGTCGACATTTTAAAATCGACATTTTAAAAATCGACATATTCCCCGTCGATATTTTGAACAGTCGACATTTTTCTTGAACGACATTTTTTTTTTCGGTAATTTGTTGATCGATTTTTTACAATCGGTATTTTTCAAAGCGATTAATCGTACCCAACCCTAGGAAATCGAATAGTTTAAGATAACATAGAATACACAATCTAATTTCCTTTCATCTTTAGACGTCAATATGGCCAGAAGTATAGACACCGTCTATCGACAATGCCTTCTGTTTAATTGTCTGCTAAATTACTAACGAAAGACCCGTCAAACTTCATATTATAAACAAAAATAGACCTACAACTATTGGCGAACCGATTGTACTAGATGCCAATTTGTCCGTTTGGTCAAATTGACGAAAAGTTTGCAGATTTTTTTCGTATATAATAATAATAACTACTGCTATACGCGCAACCGTAAGTCTGCTGCCTAGCGTTAGGCAACATGCATATTATACTAGGTACCTACCTAGGTATACAGAAAAAACACATCTAAACGACATCGTTTCTGATTCTCCAGCCGGCTATTCGAAAATATAAACCTAGTAAATGTAAAAAAAAAATATAACCACCCAGCCCAACTTGAAGTAATATACAGCTTAACATTTCGTTACGGAGTAGCTATCAAATAGCTACTAATAGAAGTACAAATTTTAATAACATTCACGACCCCGTGTTGTTGATGTGTACTTGGTAGGAGGAGAAAACGTGTTCCCTTTGTTCATAGAAACAGCTTTTATGTCCAAAACACATGTGCAGAAATTCTGTACGCAGCGCAGAGTGCAGTGCTGCAAGTAAAACAGATGTGCAGAAAATTGTTTGACATCAATTTGCATCGGCTAATATGGAAACTCTCATTCGCCGAAAAAGCAGCTGATGTGTTTACAACCAAAACAAAAACAAACACAACCAGCAGTGTCAAAAGCCGATGATGCCAAATACTTGATATTGAGAAATGGAGGGTGTACCCTAGCGGCCATAATTTGAACCCTACTAGACATACAAGTTTGACAGATCAGCGAAAAAATATACGTAAAAGAAGCTAAGCGCGATTAAATATTTAAATACTGTGGAAAATAAATACATTTATTGATTAAAAACATACAAATAAATTTCTAAATAGTTTACAGTGTTGGAAAATAAAGAAAAAGTGTTGGATCGGGTGTCTCATTGTGGTGTACCCCAGTGCAACTCATATAGAGAACATGATATAACCGTGTACAAAAATCCAAATGAAGTTTAAAACTCGATTCCTTGTAAAAAAAAAGTGGTAAATTGTTCTTCGCATGGGAAAATAATTTCCTAAGTTCTTTAAAATATGTAGTTTACATTTTAAAGAAGGCGATATATTAAAGCCAATTGCAAGAGATAATAAAACTACTGCATGCGTTTGCTCGAAGTAGCATTTCCCAGCAGAAACCTTCCAAAATTATCATATCGAGAAAGTCTGAGATAAATCTTGGCTAGTTGCGTCAGCTACACAATAATAGATACCTAATGCTGCATAATAAATAGAATATTAACAACAATTTGAAGTACTTCAAACAGTTAAAAAAGAGTATAATCCAAAAATAAACAAATTGTTTACACGAAACAAACACAAATTTTTCATTCCACTTTTAAACGATTCAAACATAATTTATTGACCCGGGGTTATTTTATTTTCCCTAAACAATACTTGGATTTTAGACTGACAAGGCATTTATATCAATTAAAATAGTTTTTCATTTATAAAATAAATAAATTACTTTTGCAAAAATACATGTACCGCTTACCGATGACAGATTTCTGTATGTCTGATAGGGTTCTTTTCTTTGCCACCAGATATCGCAGGCCAACTTGTACATTTGTCAATTGCAATTTATTTTCTTTTGTGTTGTGGTATGTTTGAATTTTGCAGCAAATTTAGAAATAGAGACATGTTGCAGTACTGCAGTGAGTGCAGAATTTACGTGTGGCTATAACCATATCATCATGTGTATTCTAATTTTGCTGCGCAGTGAGTTCTGCACATGTGTTTTGGGCATAACCATATCAACATGCGTGTTCTAATCTTGCTGCGCAGTGAGTTCTGCACATGTGTTTTGGGCATTAATGAGAATTTAAAGCCAATGGGCGAAGGAAAACTCCTTACACCCACTGTACACATGCAAGGTACAGAGAAAGAAATTACAAAGAGAGGAACGAAAAAATACATTTTGATAATAGTTTTCTGACAAACCCAATCAAATGATATGACAAAAGGTGCGGGAAGATAAAAACATGGAAATAGATACACTCTTTGTCTATAAATAATAAAAAAAAGAAGAGTGTCAAAAAAGCAGTCACCTGCCAGCAAAATTTCATGCAATTTGCTCTTGCATAAAGGTACACTGAATTTACATAAATAATAAATGACAGCAAAATGTGACAAGCAACGATTTCGGGGAAAATGCGTAAAAAAATTAGTAAAAAATTAACCTTTGTAGTGAACACGTAAATTATTCTGAGACAGACCGATGGCATGGCACTTGTCATTGGAGCTCCACGATCGAGGTAGAGGAGTTTCATCTTCGTTGACATTCGGATATAACATCTTGAGACGATCGATTTGATGAATGTTACTGTTATTTGTGAGGCTGCCACTGTTTCCGTTCAGGTGCTGCTGATTCTGTAACTGCTGTCCCTGATTGTGGTGATGGTGTTGATGTTTACTGCTGCTAGTGCTATGCTGATGCAATTGCAGCAACGGTTGGGGATGATGGTGATGAGACGAAGACGACGATGGGGTCGAGAACGACGAATTGTTGTGATGCGTATGATGTCCGTCCATTTTCTTTTCGCAGTTCAACGATTACAACTCCCTGCTGTTGTTGTTGTTTCTGGTTCTTGGTTCAGTCACTGACTTTCTAAGACGTAAATTGGTGTTCGCTTGTTGATTGACTTTAGGTGGAAGCAACTGGGGTCAAAATTATGAAATATTTTTTTTTTGAATATTGCTCGAACTAAATCATCACAATAATTATCGGCCATGAAAGTCTTTCCATTTTTTAACAGATTTTTTTTTTCTTTTTTTTTTCCTTGTTAACACATTTGGCCACACAACTCACACACACACTGCCGATTCTCTTTTCTTTTGCTTTGTTTTTTTTTTTCCTCTATTTGGTCTTTTTCTCGTTTTCTTTTTTTCTAAGGTCTTTGCAATAAAGAAACGAAAAATTGAAATTTTTCTTCAACGCTGGCTTTGATTAATTTGATAAACACTTTTTAAACATTTCCACAAAGGCGAATAGATAACAAAGAGCCTGTAAAGGAGCAACAATGAAAGGATATTTTTCCTTTCGATTTTTTTGTTCCTTCCACAAACTTTTTCGATTTTTCACTTGTGCTGTGCGATCTGCGATTTGCTAATGCCACTTCGAAAATGAATCAAGAAGCGAACGACCCGTTTAACTGGAGACAACTAGTATAATAAAAAGAGAAAAATACGAAAAGTGATGGAGAGAAACGAAGAATGCAGAATTGCTAGGTAGTGGTGAGTGGAAAACTTAACGAAAAGGGAGAAATTATTTGCATTGAATTTCTGGGAAATCGCGATAGATGGTGCTGCTTAGGTGAGCGTTGGAAGAGAAGTAATTTAAATACGGGGATAGTTCATATGCGATGTGGCTGTAAACTGTAAAACTGTTCTGTATTTCATTGAAATTAAAAGAAAAGTTTTGTGGACCTATTTATGAAATGTAGCAAAAATTAATATTTAAAAATGTGTGTCTTTTTCTATTGTTAATTACTTGGAATTTTAAAATATGGGGACGTACGTATCAATAGTTTATGTAAAACGTCAACTAGATTTGTCGGGACTATGAATCCGGACTCCTTTCGACTCTTCAGAATTCTGCAGTGGCCACTCTGTTTATTGTAAATTTGACTCTTCGAAATGTCAACTGAGTATGCAGCATGCAGGCAGGATTTTATTGACTAGATTCTTCGGCTTCCCCTCCATAAACGTCAACTGCAAAAACTATACACGTAACCACTCTGGTTCAATAAAAACTCGGTCTGTTCCCTTACTTTTGTAGTAAGAATGGAAAAGACAATTAAAATGGCAGTGGTGGGGATTAATTCTCTCACAGAGAAAGACTTTACGAAAAAGTTAGGGAACGCTTTTGTAGTAAACTATGAAAAATGACAGATAAATAATTCCATAAATTGCATTGGTAAAGAATATTTTCAATGCGATGGAATATTCGGGGTGAACATTCAATATTTATTTTTCCACCTGTTGATACCATTTTAATAGAACGCAAGAAATCAAAACAAATTCAATCGAATGTCAAATATGACAAGAAATTTCAAATCAGCTGTTAATTGTTTGGTGACTGACAGCCCTTCAAATTTCTTACACCAAGAAATTTGTTGAGTAAAAATTCGCAAGATTCTCAGTAGAGGGGTAATATCTTGCTCTCTCTCGGCGACGCTCTCTTTTACGAATTTTTCGAGTTAAGGAACGGCATTGAGTAAAAATTCGTAAGATTTAAAAGCAAAGGAACAGACCTACTGAAACACATCTAGTCAGACAGCTGTCAGACTTACTAAACTACGAAACTAGATCTGGTGCTTTTTTAACAGTTAAAGCGCGCATTTAAAAATTCTAGCTCCTATTTGATAATTTATTTCAATATATTGGTATTGCATTTCGAGCTAACATTGTTGCAAGATTTATCTGAAACCCTAGTTAGGATGCACATTTTGTAGCCTTTTAGGAAAATGGAAGAATATTTGTGAAAAGACGCAAAATTGTTTTTCCTATGATAGCCGTGTTTTTTGAGCTTTTATCTCAGCAAAGCAAAGTAAAGCAGGATTTTCAGCACACCAATTACAACAACTACGCTGTACTTGACACTTCGAGACTCGCAATAGTTGCTGTAAATGCGTGCTGGATATCCTACTTTGCTTTGCTGAGATCGAAGCTAAAAAAAACAGGCGACGGACTGTTCGATCGATCTATCACCAAGACTTATATGTATACTCTTTGAGAACTGAAGCCTTTCAAATTTCCTGATATAATAAATACATAGCTTATCAAAATATGTTAGAATTTCAGTACTGATGCTAAATTTACAACTTTCTTTTTGCGTAATCTAGATCAGCTTAGCGCTTTTTGTTCAGGTCCTTTATCTCCCTGTGGTTAAAATGACCTGGCAGCACTGCACCGTACAGACAGTTCATTTTTCACTTGTATGTGAAATATACATACATACAACTGCTTTGTTGGGCTTTCGTGCCCAATGGAACATGAAAAGAGATTTTTCTTCCTTCGCATTTGAGGTAGTGCTTGTTTTAAAAGTCAGCTGTTCTTAAATTGTAATTTATGCTCATAAAAATACATTAAATCTATGTTGATATCCATTGCGGCGGTCAAATGTAAATTTTTCTCTATTTTGCGCAGACTTGTCTTCTAAATAGGTACGTAACTAATAAAACACTTTAAAGTTTGACAAATGACAAATGCTTTGGAGTTAGTGTAAGTAGGTGTGAATCTCGCTCAGATATCGAGATTCTCAAAATTGCTCTGACTCTCAAAACAACTCTTTTTTTGCTACCAATGGAACATGAATTCTGAGCTTTTTCTGTCCCAATGGAAGACGACATTAAATATTAATTATAACACTTAATTTAAGCTCTTCCTGTATTTTGCAAATCCTAAACAACTTTTCAGCAATTTTTTAACAAAGTATTTTAAATGTCAACGTTTTAAAGTACGTCATTTGAAACGTAACTGCAAACTGCATAAATTAAATATCCACTCAATGTCGAACGCACAGCGTATCTTTGAGCTTGACAGGTATTTCCCCTTCCCAACTATGTCATGGCCTGTGCTTTGATTCTTACGATCTTACCCGCATTCTACTTGTTTATGCAATACATAATACGCTTTGACCCAATCATACCTTTCGCTTGGATCACCAATTTGTTGATTTGTTTACGAAATGCCGCAAATTCTGAGCCTAGTTGTGAAATTAGATTAATCACAAGTTTGTTGTTTTAATCATAAATAATAAAACTTTTCCATGCAACTCTCACTCTGCCTCATCGTAATATTATAAGGAAACACTTCTCGAATAATATAATAAGATGTTTTATCAGTGTTTACAATGAACTTAGACGTAGTATTTAACAATACATAATATTATGTAGCTTCCAAATCGAAAACTCTTGCTCTCTCCTTATCTATTACTTGGTATTATACTCTTCTAAATTATCTACATCTACAACAAAGTGGTATAAAATACTTTCGATTGTGTTGCTAATAGCGTATAGACCACAAGTGGCTTATAAAGTACAGGGACGTATTTTGTCCATACGTTGGGCCGATATGAGTTTTATAGAATATGACGTTTATGCATCGCTTGTATGTTAAACACAAGAAAGTATAGACTTCTGACTGATTGAATCATATATTAATATTTTTATTTCATAATGAGTTCCGTAAACATCTTCTTAAAATAATTATGCCGCTCGATAAAGCCGATTCGCCCCAAATGACAGAGTAGCTTACGGAAGGAGTATTGTGTTGGTCTGTCATTCAGGTTTTTAATGAAATAGGTCTCTACAGTCATGAAGATCTTTTCGCCAGAACGGGCATTTTTAGATAACTTGTTTTTAGAACTCAATCAAAATTTACTGACATTAATCACGTCAAATGTGACATAGACGAATGTCCACTTAGTTAAAATGGCGGACAATATTGAGCTAAATATTGTACCGTCCAACAATGATGACGCCCCCTAGTGCTGTCAATCTTGTCCTTAAAATACAGCGCCCCTGTAACATTGTTTACAATTTCAGAACACGAAACGCCGCTCGCGTTCGGTTGCAAATTGAAATAAAAACAGGCTGTAGTTCTGCGATTCTCATTAATCAGTCAGCGTGAGTGATCGCGAGTACATAGTTTGCTATTTTACTGAAAAGAATATTAAAAGTGACATAAAAATGCGTCTGGGATCAACAGTACCAAATTTCAAGGCCGAAACCACAAAGGGGCCAATCCAGTTCCACGATTGGTTGGGTGACTCGTAAGTGTTAAAATTTACAAAAGTCCTATCTTAATTAAGATTGTCAAGATTCGTAATGCACATTATAACAAAAGTGATTTATCCAGTGGAAAGTGTTGTCGCGTGAGTGTCGTTTATTGCAATTTTAGTGCATGCAATAGTAGACTCCCCCTTTTTAGATATAAACGTAGGCAGTTACATTTTATTTTGTGATATAATGTGATTGACGCTGTGGGCAAGCACATTTTATATATATATTATATATGTATGTATACTTGGGCCGGTTAGCTAAATTGTTTGAAGTGCGATTTGATACTGATTGTGACAACTAGGCGTTAATGTGTGGTATGTGTACATAGGTATTGCTTTATTGCTAAGCAACTGGCACCTTTCGATAGCCGGTGCTATAGCGCTAATCTTTATATTGGAATAGAACTGGGAGAAGCAGATGCCGTTACTTTATCTACACCACATTGTACTAAGTTTAGTTGATAGCGGCATATGACCCCTAGTTATCGGTGAAAACATGATATGTACCTACATAAAGTTTTAAATAAAGATTGGAACTGCCCGGAACTGCCCTTATTGAGTTGAGTTCTAGTGGTAGATTCCGCTACTGCACTCCATTCAAGCTGATTAGCATATAAAATAAGAATTGACTTTCCATTTTAATACAGTTTGATTAATTGTTGTTGATTAATATACCGCTGAACATTTAATGTGAAATTTATTATTTTCAAAGTGATTATCACCCAACTGAGAGGTTTAAACTTCTCAATTAATTAGCACGTTTAAAAAAAAACGTTTCTAATTTTAATGAACAACATGGCTTATTGTCGACATTTTATAATTTTAGTGCTTGGTTACCAAGTTCATATACCTACCTAGTTTAAAATTAGACATGTTCTTGTGAGCGTCGATCTCAACAAAGCAAAGTAAAGTAGGATTTTCAGCACGCAATTACAACAACTACTGTGAGTCCTCGAAGTTCGATAAATTTCAGATCACTTTCATCACTACTTAGATAATGTAACTTATTTTCTTAGTAAATTAGGATAGTCCTCCAGCTTATCAGACATTTTAACGACTTTTCGTACCAATTATTTGAATTTTTGAATTGAATATCTGTCATTTTTCATAGATTTCTACATAAGCGTTCCCTATTTTTTTCGTCTGTCTCTCTCTGTGAGAGAATTTATCCTCACCATTTCCATTTTGACAGTCTTCTGCATTTTTACTATAAAAGTAAAGGAACAGACCTTTTATTGACACATACCTTTATTTTATGAGAGAATTCTCTCATGGCGATACAAAATAACCAGAAAATACCGGAACCAAAAATTTTGTGATCGTGCAATTTTCCTAGGCGGGAAATATTAAGTGTCAACGAAAAACAAAATTCTATATTTACATTAACATTGCATAAATATATGCTTCATCTGAAGTAGTAAAATTTGTAACTATCTTTGTTGCACCCATTTTTATTGCGAAGCAGTTACAAAAAGTCACAAATTTAAATGACATTTAAAAAAGTAGAACCAGTAAGGTACAAATTTGCTTGCGCAAGTGGGCGTAAAAATATATCTTTAGAAAGCGAACGACATTTTGACATCATAGGTATATCTATCAAAATACACGCGAGTCGCTTTCGTACTTCATTAGCAGGAATTCAATGTCGTACGGTCGTACCATATAGTAAAATTAATATTTATTGCATATACACATTTCTATGTCAACAATCCATATTATTTGTTGGCGAACAACATTGGCATAAATAAATGATTAGTATTCCCATTAGTTACAATAACCTGCACAGAATCTTAATAATGAATTGTAGATGTTTCTTCTACGTTCTTCTGCGTTGTTGCATTTGTGAAAATTTATTCGGACTGTCAACATTTTTCGTCTCATTCTACGTGCATTCCACATATCATCATCATTCATTTATTTTGTTTTATTTTCTAGTTGGTGTGTCTTCTTCTCGCATCCCGCGGATTTCACTCCAGTATGCACCACCGAACTTGGCCGCATGGCTGTCCACCAGCCCGAGTTCACCAAGCGTAACACAAAGTTGTTAGCTCATTCCGTTGATCAGCTCGATCAACACGTTGACTGGGTCAATGACATCAAGTCGTACTGTTTGGACATTCCCGGCGATTTCCCATACCCAATCATTGCTGACCCAAACCGAGACTTGGCCGTTTCATTTGGCCTGCTCGATGAGGACCAAAAGAATGACCCTGAAATTGGCAAGACTATTCGTGCTTTGTTCATCATCAGTCCCGATAAGAAGCTTCGTTTGTCGATGTTCTATCCAATGTCAACTGGCCGTAATGTTGAGTAAGTAAAAGTAAAAGAACAGTTCACTGGAAATGGGTACTAATTATAAAAACGTTACCTCCACAGTGAAATTCTTCGATGCATTGACTCGCTACAATTGACCGATAGACTGAAGGTTGTTGCCACTCCTGCCAACTGGACTGTAAGTTGAATTTTTCATTTTTATTGCGTTCAAAATTTGATTTCTTTTATTTTGATTAGCCTGGAACAAAGGTCATGATTTTGCCAACAGTTACTGATGAAGAGGCTAACAAACTATTCCCCAAGGGCTTCGACAAGGTTTCCATGCCATCAGGGGTGAACTATGTCAGAACCACTGAAAACTACTAGTTTTAATCGTGATGTTCTTTTTGTTATGTTATTGAATAAAATTGATTGGTTTTGTACATTTTAATGAAATATTTTGTTTTTCTTTTCTGGAGAATTGAAATGAGATAAACAATGTCTGATTAGATTGTGACTTAACTGGAAAAAAACTGGAACACAAATAACCTTAACCGACGTTAGCTATCGCATCTTTCGAAAGAAAAATGTTTATCTAAGGTTTATGAATTTAAGATTTATAAGATCGTAAAGAAAATAGTAGAATCTGCGATAAAATCCACAAATTTACGATAACTGAACTAATGTCATTTACTATTGGGGTTTTCAGATTTTGGTCGAGATTTTTCTTTCTTTGCATTACGTAAATAATAGGTAACAAACAAAAAATGTTTTGGTGTTATTGTAAGTACAGGTGTAAATCACACTCAGTAATCTAGATTGGTAAAATTGTGTTGATTATTTTTTGTTGGCTTATGGAACATAAAAACTGACAACCAGCGGATTTCGAGAGCAGAAAAATTGATCTGAAGGCTTGTTTGACGTGGGCCCTAGTGCACACTTGGGCAGGCGGGAAAATCAGCTGACACTACTTCTCAGTGCGCACTAGCGCTAGCCACGTCAAACAAACCTTGAATCTGAAAAAAGTGTTTTTTTTTTTTCTTCCACTGGATAACGACATAATTTACATAGTAAATGACATGAGTTGAGTTTAACAGATGGTTACTTCTTAACTGATGAACATATGGTCTTTTTCACATTTTTTTAATAGTGCAGATTGTCTAATAATTAACAAATTTCCAGTTCTAACCACAAGTTTGCAACGTTTGGCAGAAATATTCAGATGCCAGCCTACAAAACTTTAAATCCATTTTGGACTTTTTAGTCAATGGAATACGGAAACCATTTTTGTTTACGGTATAGCGAAGTGCGATAGAAACGGAGATACAAATATTCAGAACGAAATCAGAATTTGGGATTAAAAGTCTATATTTTTCTGCAATTTTTTTGGGCGATTTGTCCATACATTTGGGCTTTTTGACGTTTTCTTTCTCAATATTTTGGGCGACGTGACGGATTTTGGGCATTGTGACATTTATTTACTTGGGTTCTTTAATCTTGCGCGATAAGACCCAACGCTACTTTAAGCAAAAATAATGTCATTACGCCCAAAATCAATGTCATATCACCCAAATTTACATGAATTTTCCACCAAAAAATTGCCTAGTGATGTTTTGGGGGTTATGACATTTTTCAATTTGGGCGTTATGGTTTTGTGCGATAAGACCTAACGCCGGAAGTGACAGCTCTTCCCTTATCAGTTAAGAATACAATCAATGCATATAAAAACCAACGACATCAAATCGCGCCCCCAGTGCTTAGATTTTTATAAAAAAACATCTTATCTCAGTTAATAGGTAAGTACCCACATAAAAAATCGGATAGCAACAATTTAAAAATACATTTTTAATTTATTTGGTTAAGTCCACTTGTCAGATAAGGTGAATGTAGGTGTAAATGCACTTGGTTTATATAAACAGCTTTTTTTGTAAACGTAGCTGGCAACGACTCGTCTGATTTGATTATCAAATAACAAACAAACTCCATATTATCAAAAATGGTAGCAACACAAAGAGTTAATAATCATGACAAAAAATCAATTAGTTACCTACTTTTGTTTTAAATGATTGACACTTATTCCATTAGTTAGGTACCTTATTATTATGCCACAGACAATTTGCTAAATTTTGTCTATAGTTATGCTATTTAATTCGGAATATTGGCTTAGGTTACATAATTATCATTTAGTATTTAGTTTTACAAATGAGCAAATTATTTATACCTATGTAATACAGAAATGTTTGCCTTCTCTTTGCACTACAAAACTGGTCAAGTAGGTAGGTACATAATAGGTCCGTTCGTGTACTTTCAGCATAGAAAAATGTCAAATTTCTAAAAATCGAGGGAGAATTCTCTCAATTTCAAGAGAAGTACCTGATCGGTTTTCTTACAAAAAGTTTAAGAAATGTCATTTTGACATAATCGTAAAATGCAGCATCTACAAAATAAATTGTAATTGAATTGTTAACAAGCTAAATACCTATTAAGCTTTCCATTTCAATGCACAGATATGTTCTAGGAGGACATTCAGTTATAACTTGTTCCTCTGACATCGTTGAAGATGAAAATAAATACTTTTACTTGTGAAACTTTTGAGCTGTCACTTAGTTGGCAGTTTTCATTTTTCAGTAAGTCGAAATTCGGCGAGTAGAAAACTATGAAAAAATGAAAAGAGGGGAAATGGATTTCTCTCTCATTTTTTTTAAATTTTGTCAGTACGTGGTCGCATTTTTTGCACAGTTTCTTAGCAAATTTTAAATAATTTTACGTTTGCAAAAAAGTATCCGAACGAATCTAATGTCTACTGTCTAAACTTTTGGGGGCGACTTTCAATTGCGCTGACAGTTCTAGTTATTCTCCGCAAATTTATATTTATGTGAAATACAAATTAAGATTCGGTGAAATTGGCTGTGTCGATTGGTAAATTCCTGTCTCAGAGGATAATATTGTTTTCATTAATTTATTAAATTTAAATTATTCTTTTGCACGGCACTGTAAAAAGAATTGCCTCGCTGTAAACTGTGAAAAAACAGCCAACTCTCACATAGATGTCGCTATCGCTAGTTTTCCAAATCTTTAGCTCAATTAGAGCAAATCAGTGAGCAAATGTCATTTCTGACATTTTTCTTTTCCTTTCATCCACCAACTCATCGGCAAATAATAAAAAAAAACCAAAATCTTTTTCTGACGACTTTTTACTTATTTTCTAACTGAAATAAATAATTTCATAAAAAATGTCTACAAAAACTAACACCATAGAAAGGAACGGCAGCGTGAAATCAGCATCACTGAAAACTATTTGCACGCGTGCCCTCACAGCAAAGTCTGAGTGGCCCGACAAGGTAAGTGACCGGAAAATGAGTGTGTTTACAAACCCCCATTTCGTCAATTGAAACTCTAATAAATGTTAACTAAAATATTCCCAGGATGAGTTCCTCGATGTCGTCTATTGGTCCAGACAGGTCTTTGGCATTATTTTGGGAGTGGTGTGGGGTATTATTCCGCTCAAAGGATTTCTCGGACTCGTCTTGTAAGTTATCCCGGAGAAATCAGCATAAAAAGCTTGACAGTTTCTTCCTCCAGGTTTGCTGGTATCAGCTGTGGCATCGTATACTTGTACTCGGTAAATTTCCAAGCAATTGATGAGGAGGCATACGGCGGTGCATGGGAACTGATCAAAGAAGGCTTTATGACATCATTCGCTGGATTCCTAGTCACGTGGATAATCTTCTATACAGGTCTGCACTACGACAGTATTATTGCGGAAAAGGAACTATAAAGGAACAGCCATTGGAGGTGTTGGTCGGTGCATAGTTAGCTCAAAGATCTGTTGAAACATTGTGGTTTATTTTTCTGTGAAAAATAAATGAAAAAACAGGATGCAACAGTACTTGTGTGGTTTACTTCATTTATTTCATAAAAACAAGACTTCACTGTAAGAACTACATTTCCATATGGTCGCCCTGGCTGTTATCTAGGGAAAAGTTGTCCGGCAGATGGCCTGATTGAAGAATCCTCGTCAAACGCTCCACTTCTTGTAGTGAGTTTGCGTTTCTTATCGCCTCTCTAATGCGCTGGATGTCTGCTTGATTAGCGACAGTACCGCCCGTTGCGGCCGCACCAATCTTATTATCACTCATAGTGGCGTTGCTAATTTTCGCCTTTTTGGCAACTTCCTTTAGCAGATCCTTGCCTACTTTGGAACGGAAGAACTCTTGTGCATTTTTACGGTCGTTCAGTTTGATTTTTCTAAAGTCCAGCAGGCGTACGTTGGGAAACTTATAAGCGACGTACTCTCTGTAATACGGCTTCGTTGACACTGGATTCACCAGTAAACAGATTGTGTGCAACTGTTTAAAATGCGTTAGAGGGTCCAAGTCATTGAATTCCTGGATATTATTCCCAGTCATAATGATTGTGTTGAGGTTTGGTATGGATTCGTGGACGAGATCGTCGATTCGCACCAAGCGATTGTTGTTGAGCAGAAGGCATTTGAGACGCGGTAGATATGGGAATCCGTCCAATTTACGCAGATCGTTGTCGGACAAGTCAATTGTGTCAAATTGGTCCAGAGTAGCACCCATATTTTCAATTTGTGGAATTTTATAGCCACGCAAGTCCAATTCACGTTCTCTGCATGGATTTATGAACTGCATTGATTGGTTAATAAGTTCCGGAGTTAGTTTAACCATTTTATGTGAATTATTGTCGCAATACTTGTCGAATATTGATGAAAACAAATACCGTACAGTACAAGATGCGAAAACGATAAAGAGGTTAGTTGCCTATGTTGAAATGTCAAGCTGGATGCTAAATTGACACTTAACCAAAGTTAGCCGTAAGCCGTTCCCATGGTCGTGTTCAAAGAATGTGGCGGGTATTCGGGTGTGTCTGCTTTATGGAAAGTGTTTTTCCGTATTTTCAAGTAACCGTGTTTTATTGGACATCTATCTCAGCAGTAAAGTAAATTTACCATACAAAATTGCATATCGTGACCTAGGAAATATTTAGTAGGTATGAAGGTTTAAAAATGATTATTAGTAAGGCCCATTGTGTTATTTAGGTCGACCATCTTGTTTACGTGATAGGAATTGTAGGAAAGCTCCGCATGATGATATTTTTATAGCGATGACTAAAGAAATTCCGAATTCCTATAAAACAATATGACTTCCGGAAATGATGAACGGACAATTATTTATTTTTTTTTCGTGTAACTGATCGATGAAGTGTTGGGTAAATTTACTGAAACTAATCACCACTCTCATTTCACGTGTTTCAAATCAGAAATAGAAATGTTTTCAAGCAATTGTTGATGGGCGGAACCTGTGTCGAACCTATCTATAATTATGGGTAAAATCCGTGACACTAGAGGCGTCTGATTTGTGATCTCATTCTTACGCCTTTAATATCATTGACTGCGGATAAACGGATCTCTGTCCCGTTTCATGCAAAAATGCGCAATTAAAAATTCTTCTTTTTTTTTTTCAAATTTTTGTTTATTTTCTCGAATATAAGTGTAATTAATTTATTGTTTGAGTAAAGAATATTTTCTTATTTTACATATTTTTTTCGTTTGTTTTCAAAACTGTCACTTAATCGTTTGTTTAGCATTTTACCTTTAATTAACTTGTTGTCTATTTAATTCTTATTTAGCTTAAGAGTAACTACAAAAATAAAAATCAAACAAACATTACAATGGTTTCTGCGCCTAATACACGATTTTACTTTCTATGTTATAAATTGTATATATAATGCGCATACCTACATCATTTTGTTATTTCTTTTTTGTCTCTATTACGCGTTCTAAATACTTTTACTGTGTAACATTTAATTTGTCAATAGGAAAATATTACTAAATTATTTACGGATTTTCATTATAATTCACTTTTTGTTTATACACAATTATTAATATTTAGGGTATTAAAACATTACACAAGGAAACCATAAATAATACGAAAGAAAAAATTATTAAAAAACGCATTACAAAAAATAATACTTTGTATAATCATATAAAAAAATTGGTTTTGTTTTTTTTGTTTTGGATTTATTAATTTATACAAAAAATGATTGAAAAAGATTTATTAAATACGAAAATAAATCACAGGATAGGTATATAATTTTTGTTTTATATTTTAATATCTTAATAGTAAAATATTTATAACAATTATTACACAATTTACCTTAATGACTATAGTTGGAGCAATTTATGTAATTTTGTTTTCATTTCATTTTGTTTTTTGTTTACTTGCAATCTTTTTTATTTTATATAATTAAATCGATTTAAGGAGTTTTTTTTTTCTTTTTCTGTTTATCTGGTTCTGGTATGAAAAAATAATTTGGTTCAAAGTCGTAGAAAAGGGGAATAGTGGGTTGTGGTGGGTCTTTCACCTTTTAATAAATTGGCTTATTTGGATTACATATCATTCTATTTTGTAAATTGACATAATTTAAATAGAATAATTCAATTTGTTTTCTTTGTTTTTATTTAGAACTTTTCTTTGAGTGTGTGCAATTACAACTACATACTTAAGACCATTTTACGACAAAATTGCACGTTCTAGTCTCGTTTTGATAAAAAAAATTTCCTCATAAACTAATAGAAAATGAACACATGGTTTAAGACAGCCATTGTTAAAAAAGAAAAAAATAATTTTGATTAGCATTTGTTATATGTAGATAGATTATTAATTGGCTATGTTTGGAGAAGGTCGTTTACGGCTGTGGAAGAAAGAGACAGCAGTGTCGGGCCTTTTACATTCATAAATGATATACATGACTAATAATTATTGGTACACACGGCGAGTTCATCCGAGAATACCATGCGATGAATTTTTCGTGTGAAATGGGTGACCAGCGGTCGGAGAATTTGTCCCCAAGTCGCGGATAAACGAAACGTGATTTTTTTTTTGAAGTGTATGGGGATGCATACAGAAAGATTACAGAATGATTTTCAAATGACAGGCCAGGTTATGCGAGTTCTAAAGAGACGAACAAGTGAAATGTGTCACCGCTTTACACCTCGACAGACTAATGAATCCACACCAACCATCCGTCATCTGGGCAAAGGATCCTTACATCGAAAAAGAGCCGACAGAATTTGTTATACTGCCGATAATCATGCATAAATGAAGTCACACAGCCATTTAACTGACATTGCGCCTAGTTTCTAACCGTTTAGAGTCTCGACTTTAAATTCACGGAAGCTCGCCATTGCGATAATTGTGCAGAAAATATGGTGTTTTGTAAACTTAACGTTTAAACTAAAAAAGTTTATAAGGGCCGACTTATTTAGAGTCAATTGGCTCAAGAAGTCTCAACTAACAATTCGTCGACGACCTTCTCTTAAGAAACAACCCAATCAATAACTACATTCCTACATCAGAAAAGCAAACAAAATATAAACCGTCTACACCTATGAAATTGCAATTTTGCAAATATGTATATTTACCTATTTCCACTACGATACATTTAATCATATTTCGTACTGTTAACCGATTATTAAATTTGTTTAAAAACATTTTCCTCTACAATAGGGTTAGAAAAATACCGCATTCCATGGTGGAGATTTGATGCGAAAATATAATACATATGACTATACTCTTACTAACGAGTTATGCATAATATTGGCACTTAAATAAACAAATTATTAAATTTTGTAGTCTATTTTAATTATTGTTTTTGATTTAATTTTTTTCCTTTTTTTTCTATTTGAAATAAAACAAAAATAAAATTGCACAAATAATATAATCAACACATTCATCGATTTTTGTGTTAGCTCATTTGTTTTTATACATCAACAACATCATCCTTTGTATATTGTGCATCTCTAAAAGTTCGACGTACCGAAGACCTCTGAAGACCTTCAACTAATGTCTCCTATAAGAATAATTATTACATAAAGTATATTTACAATTGTTGAGTGTAATTTTTTTGTTGTTTCTGTTAAAATAAAATATGCGCATGCAAATGAATAAGCTGGCTTGTAAGTTATTTGTTTGATCGACCGTTTTTTTAGCATTATTATAAATGAATAGCAAGGTACACTAAATTGGGACAATCAATTACGTTGGACTGAGGTTTTGACGAGTAACAAACAAATGTTTCATAAATATAATAAGGGGGGGCTAGACAATTTTAGAGGATTTACAGGGTTTTTTATGTGTGAAAATGTCGGCGTAAAATGATTTAGAAACGATATGGACGGAATAAATAAATAGCTCACTCTTGTGAAAAATAAGTATGACTTATAGTACATTTACACCGCACCTAAATTCAACATTTCAGGCCAAATGCCCAGCATTTCGCCATATATTTCCAAAATTTCCCAAATGTTGGATTTCAGCGAAATGTTGAATTTCGTCGCTGCATTTGTAAGTTTGTGAAATCGAACAAGCCTCTTTACAAATTCCGCACGTCATTTATTGGCTTCACACTTCGAGACTCGCAATAGTTGTTGCAATTGCGTGCTGAAAATCCTAATTTTCTTTGCTTTGCTGAGATCAAAGCTAAAAAAAAGCGGCTAATATAATTAATATGTTTGAATTGAATTGAATTAATATGTTTGAATTGTCATTTAAATTCATGTTTAAAATAATATAGCTAAAAAACAAGTTCTTTAGATTCACCCACTTCTGACTTCTAAACAGAAAAAAAGTAATCAATTCGTACTAGCTGCCATTTGAAATGTTGAAGTTTCAGTGGGAACGGCAAACTGGATTTCGAATTTTTTTTTCCGAAATGTTGAATTTAGGTGAGGTGTAAATGTACTATAAGGCACGTTAGTAGGTCTGTTCCTTTACTTTTAAATCTTACGAATATTATATTATATTAGCCCTTCACTGAGAATCTTACGAATTTTTACTCAACAAATTTCTTGGTGTAAGAAATTTGAAGGGCTGTCAGTCACCAAACAATTAACAGCTGATTTGAAATTTCTTGTCATATTTGACATTATTTGATTGAATTTGTTTTGATTTCTTGCGTTCTATTAAAATGGTATCAATGGGTGGCGAACCATTCCATCGTATTGAAAATATTCTTTACCACTGCAATTTATGGGATTATTTATCTGTCATTTTACATAGTTTTTGTAAGTGTCTCTCTCTGTGAGAGAATTTATCCTCACCACTGCCATTTTAATTGTCTTTTCCATTCTTACTACAAAAGTAAGGAAACAGACCTATTATCTTCATAGTTTTCCTCGTCATCTGAAGACTACGAATCACCAAAAATACTCCATTTGTATGTGCAATAGGGGAAAAATTTTTCAAGTCGATATCCATTTGTGGTTTTTGCAAAAACAAATGCAATTTGAACAGCTGATATTGCTGTCAAATAACGCACTAATCCATTCACAAAAGCAGATCAATTTCGTTGCATGTTCCATTCGCCACGTAAAATCTGAGATCTGAAAAAGATGTCCCAATGGAAAACGACATAAGGCACATTAGTAACTCCGAAAGAATTCTGTGGCAACAAGGAAAAACAGTAGAAGTCGGCTTGTGTCAAAATAGAGTAAATTTTACTAACGGGTGCATCCGTACCCTGCTTTTGCTTGTCATATTTTTTTCATTCAAATATCTCTTAAGGTTGCTGTGTTATGGATCAGGAAAACACTCATAAGCCGTCTTCCCACATCTGCAGGCAAACTTTTATCCTGCGCTCCTGGAAAGTGACTAAAAATGACTGATATGCTGTTTCTCCCTTTTGTCACAGAATTTAAGTAGGAAGTATTTAGAGTTCAGAAAATATTATGACTTTTGAGAGGTTAAGGTGAGAGTTAAAAAAACAATATTTTTCGTATGTTTTTGTTTTAACCATCGCAATGTGTTCATAGTCACCACAAAGGCCACGTAAATTTCAGTTTATTTGGCTAATACAAGTTCTCGGTTGGTCAGTGGGTGTACTTTTAGTAAACAAATGTTAAGTCTCGTAGGAAAAGAAAGGTGAGAACGCCGTATTTAAGAAAACAAGGGACTGAGAAGCGACAACCATCTGCGGCCAGGCACAACAGATCGAAAACACTAACAGAAAATATAAAAGTTATATAAATAAATAGGCGAAGGGAAGGCAAAATGGTTATGAACCACCTTCACCGCCTTAAACACAAAATATTCGCTTGAATTTTGTTGGGAAGATTTATCAGAGATGGAATGTTCTGTGAAATTTGTTTTACAATATGTTGTGCATAAGCCAGGTTACTACAATCACAATGGTAGAATTTCTACCACTGGGAGAACTCTAGTAAACGTTAAGTATAAAGTGACCATACGTCCCGCTTTTAGCGGGACAGTCCCGTTTTTGAGGTCTCTGTCCCGCGGCCATAGCTGTCCCGCTAAACGTCCCGCTTTTCCAACTTTCGTAAAAAATGTCCCGCTTATAGGTACTACTTTTGTAAAAATGTGTGTATATGTTTCTACAATTCTTAAAATAAAGCAATTTTATGATTACTATTTATTATTCCTGTGCATATAAATTGGAGCATATAAAACAAACGTAAGAGCTGTTAAAGGAAGAAAATGAGCTCATGTAGGTATACTCCATCTTAAATGAATTGTCAGTTTTGTTGCTTGTAGTCTGTCACTTTTGAAACGAAAACAAAACAATTTGTGTGTAGTGAAGTATATTGGAGGGATATTTGTAGATAGGTAAATAAAAACTAATTCAAATGTTAGCACAATACCTACTTAATAATATTATCGCATCATTATACATAAATATAAATAGAATGGCATCCACTTCAGCAGCAGCAAACAAAAAGTGCGAATGCGAATTTTCAATATCTGCAGGAGGACAAAGTGAAATAATTCGCCATGTCGGAAGACAAAAACATGAGTCCAAAGTAATGGACTCGGCCGCATCAATACAGTTATGAAGTCTAATTTTTTTTAAAATAAATATGTCATTTGACGTTTATTTTACGTACTATTCTATTGTTTTACTAAAACATAACCTAATTTCAACTCCCTTCGAAATTTTGGAAATGTGTCCCGCTTTTATTTCAAGTAAATCTGGTCACTTTAGTTAAGTAGAGAATGCAATGAATGAGCTCTTCAAATACGGTGGTGATGTTTTGGTAGGGCGCATGCACCAAATCATCAACCAGGTATGGATGGAAGAAAGCATGCCCGATGACTGGGCTATCAGCTCCATATGTCCCATCCACAAAAAAGGCGATCCTATGTCTTGCAAGAATTACCGAGGCATATCCCTGCTTAATGTCGCATACAAGATCCTATCCAACGTACTGTGTGAACGTCTTAAACCGTTCTGCAACACACTAATCGGCACATACCAGTGTGGCTTCCGGCCCGGCAGATCGACCATAGACCAAATTTTCACACTGAGGCAAATCCTGGAAAAGATCAATGAATTTCAAGTCGAGACTCACCACCTATTTATCGACTTCAAAGCCGCATATGATAGCATTCATCGTCAGGAGCTCTATATGGCGATGGCCGAATTCGGGAACCCGGCAAAACTGATCCAGCTGTATCGCGTGACGCTGGAGAACACGCGCTGCTACGTGCAATTTGGAAGTAGCTCCTCCGAACTATTCCAAACATGCACCGGATTTCGGCAAGGAGATGCGCTATCATGTGACTTCTTCAATCTCGTGCTGGAGCAGATAGTGCGCAGGGCAGGTGTCAACACGGAAGGCTCTATCTTCAACAGATCCGTTCAGCTACTGGGGTATGCGGACGATATCGACATCATCGGTCGCTCCCAGCGTGCCGTGACTGATTCTTTTACGGCAATTGAGGAACAGGCGAAATTTGTTGGCCTCGAAGTAAACGAGGACAAGACCAAGTATATGCTATCAACAAACAGAAACGCATCTGTCCACCGCCTAGGACAAAACGTCACTATTGATAGCAAGAATTTCGAGGTAGTTAAGGAGTTCATCTACCTCGGTGTAAATATGAACTCCACGAATGACACCCTAGTGGAGATCAGGCGAAGAATTACCCTAGGAAACCGCTGCTACTTCGGTTTGGCAAAACAATTGGGTTCAAAACTCCTAACTCGAAGGACGAAATGTGCGCTCTACAAAACACTCATCCTGCCAGTTCTGCTTTATGGCGCCGAGTGCTGGACGATAAGCAGGAAGGGAGAGCTGATATTGGGTTTTATTAACTTCACAACTGTAGAGAGTATGCAATGGAACTGAAATACAACCAAGTCCATACAATTTTTACAACGCATTTTGAACTGCATACCCTTGGTGATGATTTGTATTTTGCTTTAGTGGGGTCTGTGCAGTGATAATGCTGATGGGCTGATATTTCAGGAAAGAATTTTCACTGGTTCCTCAAACGGATTTATATTTTTGATGCCTGATTGTTGCCAAACTGAATTGATTTAACCCAAATTTCGTTAACTTTATTTAATACTATTCATTTAGACATTCCAACAACTTGTTAAAAAACAGTCAATCTTACGCAATGTACAGTTATTTACTCATGATCAGGTTATTCTTGTAGTTAAGCATATTTAGAAAGTTATTCCACACAGTAGACTAGTCAGAGTTTACAGAAATAAAAATGCAAGCAAAAACGTAACAAAAATAAAACATATACATACAGTTAATAATAACAAACTAGAATGCAGAAAAAATATTGGAAGACACAGACACAAACACAATTAAAAATAATAAAAGAAAAAAAAAAAAAAAACCCGAGCGACGCCCTCATAACACATTATTATTACTTCAGCCTTCACAGTAAACGCAACGCCATTTTTTATCGCCATCACAATGAAAACAAAACACAATGAATGCACAATCGCAAGTAGAGATTCCCCAACATTCAGAGATGAAAAGACCATCGCATAGCGTATGCATGAATGTAGTAGGTTCCAAGCCAAAGGAGTCAATCAAACCTCAAATATCGATGTAATTTCCTTGCCAGCGATCCGTTTCACTATCGTTTCGGTTTTCTTTTCACTTCCGCTGAGTAGATCGTTTATGGTAGCACTATCATCGGTGTTAATTATTGTCTTTGTGATGTTTTCAATAGTTCCACTACTACTGCTCGTCGTGGTACTAGTTGTAGTAGTACTACTAATAACTGTGCGAGATGTATTATTTAAAACAGAGGCTGGCCTCGGACCAACTAGTGGCTTCATAGGCAGATCTGTTGTAGTTTTTGTTTCGTGTGTAGTAAAGGAAAATAATTGTAAGGAAATAAAAATAAAATAAAACAATCTATATAAAGTACTCTCATGCAGTATTGTAAGAGAACATGCTTTGACAACAGTTGTGATAGGAGATTTGTGCTTGAAAATACATTCAAACGTGTGCTATTTGTTAGAAGGTCTTATCGCACTTAAGTTTAATTTATTCACAAAAATCTACAAAGCCTACAATCGAAATGTATCACTTTCGGATTCTGTGTACGTCAATAAAGAAGTGTCTTGTTTTCCCACAGGTTACAAACAACTGGGGGCAGATTCTGTAAGGCGAAACGATCAAACGTTTTCGTGTGCATGAAGAAGTTGCTTGTGTAACATATGGCCAATCATTCGTGCGCACGAAAACGTTTGATCGTTTCGCCTTACAGAATCTGGCCCCTGGCTTATTAATTCTTATACAAACTAGGAAAACAGTGACCGCGACAGGTCCATACGCTTATTTGTTTGGGACAAATGATTTGCATATTTAAATTAAACTCGCAGGAGTTATTCAAACGCTCGCGATAGGTAAAGAAACTTGAGAACTCCCCTCAAAACTGTTGTCAACTATACAACTTCAAACACAAGAGGCAAACACATGCAGTGCTCCGTTACTTACCCATTCGACTGAGTCCAGCTGCCAGTTCTCGAACTGATTTCTTTTCCAGTGCTGCACCTGTAAACGTTTTAGTTATTGCATTTGATTAGCCAAGCCAAAAACAAAGCGACATGCCGAATTCAATGTACCTGGTGTGATTCCCACGATACTGCCACCGCCACCACTCGAAGCCAGTGCAATGCCAGGACTAATACCAACAATAGAGCCTCCAGTCTGCTGTCCAAATGGCACCACTTCGCAATCTAATGTAAAAAAAAAGACAATGAGTGGCACCTTCTACTTGTCATCTCTTTGTCATTACCATCGTCCAACTTCTCTGGCGTAGTTTTACTCGACTCAGTCGAGTAGTCTCCAGATTTTGGCTCATTGCCCACCACCGACCACGGACGTGGCTTCTGCAGAACAATCGGTGTCCTCAGGATACCATTGCTTGTCTTCACAATCACACTATCGCCACCGGTGTGGCTCTTTATTGACTCACTGCTGGGCGAACGCATGCGGTCGTCACGATGTGGGGCGTGTAGGCGATCCAAACGATCGTCGTTGCCTCCCTCAGTGCGCATTTTGACGAGCGGTGACTTGCGGCCTACTAGTGGCGAGTATTTTTCAAGGTTGTCCGTGGACCGCGAACGTGTTGCCCATGCAACACCTGCAAAACACACAATTTAATTTATAAAATTTATAATCAAAAACTGCGACATTACTACCTCTCAATAGCGGTGAACTACGATCCAATTTGATTGGCTTTCTCTCCTCCAAAATGGGAGTGGTCTCCTCGGAGGTCATCCTTCCATTATCGTCCCTACTCATCGTTGGACTGTCGGCAAAACTTAACGAACTACATTCCTCGGATGTTGGCGAGACGAGTGGTGTTAACGTTGTCGGAGTCACCGAGCCAGGTCTGAAAAACTGATCCAAACCCTCGATGATTTCCCTCGTGCTTGTATCGGCTACCAGAGGTCTCGACGGTGCCCGAGTTTTGGCCCGCTTCGGCCGCCCTTTCACCAAATGCTGCAACTGAAATGAGGCACTCGGCAGCTCTGTTATCGAATCACAGCACTCGTCATCGCCACGTTTATCATGCGATGACATATTCGATGAACTGCGATGTGAAGACGGAGATTCCAGCAAATCTGGAATATGGCCAAGACTAAGGTTCTCCACAACGGACTGCGGCCGAACTTTGCGTGCGATGGAGCGACGTTTCGATGGCAGATGTGGTGTGGCCTGAAAGTTAGATACCAAATCAGTTTCTCTACATTTCGAGTGCTCTCTGGTGTTATCGAAATTCGATATTCATCTTCAAATGCATTCAAAATTTTGAAGACTTTTCTATACAAGACAAGGCGGGGGGAAACAAAAGTGATTTTACTCAAACTCTGGGCTGTGGTGGACCGTGGACGTGCAAACAAGTCTCTTTCTCTCTTTCATATATACACATTTCATAGACATAAGGAACAGAAAATATAAAATCAAAATGAAATGAAAAACCAAACTACGGGTATATAAAAACAGAAAAACAAAATGAAAGGATTGCTGTGATCTACTTACAAGGTTTAGATATTCCAATTTCTGAACAAACGGATGAAGGGTGATAAGTAGTAGAGAGAGCATGATGGGAAGACACGGAGAGAAAATTATAAAACTTGTCGTGTCTCGATTTTGTTTGTGTTTAAATTATTTCTGTTCGTTTCAGTGTTTGTTTTTCTTTTTTTAATTTTTTGTTTTTGTTTCTTGGATGTGGTGTGGTTTGATGGATGGTGGTGAGTTTTGTTTTACTTATATACCATTTCGATTTCAAATGCAAAAAAAAAACTACAAACAAAAAAGTTCTCACTACAATATTCGATTTACTACGGATTTGCTGTGAATTTCCTCGTCCATTTTTGTGGCCAATTTGTGATTTGATTTGTTTTTGTTTGGGGGAAAATTCAAGCAGTCGAGCTAAACGTATTCACACTTGTTAATGTTTCAATGCATTTTAGTTGCTAGTTATATTTCATGTTTTGTACAATTCACTGACACTAAGTATACTCGTAAGATTTGTTATTATATCTTAGATATTTATATATATACGATACGTTTGAATCAAAATGCTGTTTTCTAGTTGACATATTTTTGCAAGAAAATTGTGTAATTTATCGCATCCAATGCGGATAACTTACAGTGGGTGAGTCTAATCCAAGCTTTGGCAGTACACTTCCTCGACTTGATCTCGATATAATTAGACCGTCGGCATCCTGAAAATAGACAAGGCGGAGATGCAATTTAAAATAAGAGTTATCTACATTATGGTTTTATATAGAGCAACAACTTGTAGTTTAAAAATAAGTCTTCAACGAAATTATTAGTAACGGGTGATTTTTTAGCTGGTTTGGTTTTGGCAACACTGGTTTTGACAGCTGACGTGTGTTTAGTACCTTGTGTCACTGTCAAACAGCTTCAGTTTGGTTTGCAATTTAACCATGGATCGTCTTACAAATGAACAACGCTTGCAAATTATTGAATTTTACTATCAAAATTCGTGCTCGGTTCGAAGCCGAGGATCCGCTTTTTTATCGAAAAATTGTGTTCAGCGATGAGGCTCATTTTTGGTTGAATGGGTACGTAAATAAGCAAAATTGCCGCATTTGGAGTGAAGATCAGCCAGAAGCATTGCAACAGCTACCAATGCATCCCGAAAAAGCCACTGTTTGGTGCGGTTTATGGGCCGGCGGCATTATTGGGCCATATTTCTTCAAAGATGATGCGAATCGCAGCGTTACTGTCAATGGTGAACGCTACCGAGCGATGATAACAAACTTTTTTTTGCCCGAAATGGAAGTTCTTGACTTGCATGATATGTGGTTTCAACAAGACGGTGCCACATGCCACACAGCACGCGAAACAATGGCGCAATTGCGAGGCGAGTTTGGTGAACAGTTAATTTCACGTTTCGGGCCGATCAATTGGCCACCTAGATCGTGCGATTTGACACCATTAGATTATTTTTTGTGGGGGTATGTCAAGGCTAATGTGTATAGGGACAAGCCCGCTTCGATTGACGCACTGGAAGCCAACATCCATGCATTCATTCGTGAGATACCGGCCGATATGTGTGAAAGAGTATGCCAAAATTGGACTCAGCGGATGGGCTACCTGAGACGCATCCGCGGTCAACATTTGCATGAAATTATCTTTAAACATTAAATTGCAAGGTTCAAACTATCGATTCAAATAAATATTTCATTCATTTTTTCGAATTTTTTGTGTTTTTTTTTTTTTTTTAAAGTTCTATACCTCTTAAAAAATCACCCGTTATTTCCAGGTGGTCTATGTCACGAAAGTTTGTACCACTACACATGCCCCCTCAATGGTCTGTACGCGAGCTCCCCAAAAACAAGAACAGAAAATTTATTTCAAAGACTAAGCCCTTTGCGAATGCCAGAGCGCTTGGTCTGAACAACTGGAAGCCAATATCCCGGGATCGTAGCAGAGCAAGTCTCAAGTGGAGGCCCTTCAAGAGTCGGAAAGAAATATAGTGCGTGAAGCTCCCCTTCTTGCTGCTTAGTTGCTTGGTTTCAGTGGCTGTATTTCCCGTTTCCGGATGAAGGAAAAACACAAATAACGCATTGAGCGCCGTTTTGAGACTACAAATAAACGAAACTGAAGACAAAGGTCTCCTGAATTTCGCGTAAAAGATCCTGTCGGCTGTACTGTGTGAACGCCTAAAACCTTTTGCCAACAACCTGATCGGCCCATATCAGTGTGGTTTTAGGCCAGGAAAGTCAACCATCGACCAAATTTTCACACTCCGACAGATCTTAGAAAAAACCCAGGAATTTCAGATCGATACACACCATCTATTTATCGACTTTAAAGTCGCCTATGATAGCGTATATAGGGACGAACTATACAAAGCCATGTCAAGTTTTGGCATCCCCGCCAAACTCGTCCGTTTGTGCAGGATGACGATGGAGAAATCTCGCTGCTCCGTCAAAGTCGGCAAGAACACCACCGATTCATTTGATGTCGAAAAAGGTCTGAGACAAGGCGACGCGCTATCATGTACTTTCTTTAACATCGTTCTTGAAGCAATTGTACGAAACTCACAAGCCAACACCAGAGGTACAATTTTTCAAAAGTCCGTTCAACTACTTGCCTATGCTGATGACATTGACATTATTGGGAGAACGCGGCGAGCTGTCAATGGCGCTTTTGCAAGTATCGAAACGGAGGCGGCGAAGATGGGTCTGGCTGTTACGAGGGGATTTCAATATATTCGCGGTATCGACATGAAGGAAAACACGAATTAAATTAAAAATATTTTTATTTTTAAATATAATCTTCTCTTGCAGTAATGCATTTATCACATCTTGAGATTAACTTTTCTATACCATCAAAAAAATAGTTTTCATCCGTCTCTCCAAAATGTTCATTTATTGCAGTTTTGAGCTCCTCATCATCGGTAAATCGCTTACCACGAAGGTTTTTTTTTTTAAATCTGGAGACAAAAAATAATCATTGGGGCAAGGTCCGGACTATAGGGTGGATGTTGAATCTCTTCGAAACCACAATCCCGTACAACAGCCTTAGAAATCCATGACGTGTGCACCGGAGCATTGTGAGCGATGTGAGCATTCGAGGCACCCATCTTGCACTGACTTTGGAAAGATTTAGACAGTCATGAAGAATGGTGTGTATGGTACCAATAGAAATGTTAATCTTCGCAGCTATCGTTTTAACCTTTACGCGGGCATCCTCAAGTACAAGTTTCTCGACTTGTGTAATGTTTTCTCCGGTGCAGTCAGTTAGTGGGCAGCCTGAGCGAGGGTAGTCTTCAATGCTCTCCCTGCCCCTTGGAAATAAACTTGATCACTTTTGAACAGTTGACGACGAAGCTACATAATCTCGAAAAACAGACACCATATCTTCGTTAATATTTTTTTTACTTTTTCCTTGTTTAGTAAGAAATTTTATCACAGCGCGGTTCTCAATTTTAGTGATCATCGCGACAACAGCCATTTAGCCTTCGTTCAACGGAAAATACAAAGAAAACTTATAATCACAGCCAAATGAAATTTTACAGTAAAACACTTGAATAACGGGGCTACTAAAATCACGAAATATTTTTTTCACATCTTTGGAGTATCCCCCCCATACCGCGAATATATTGAACTCCCCTCGTAATGAGGACAAAACGAAGTATATGCTATCAGCGAGAAAGGACTCTCAACATCGGCGACTCGGACAAAACGTCACGATGGACAGATACAACTTCGAAGTAGTTAAAGACTTTGTATACCTGGACTCCACTATCACTTCGCAAAATGACATCGGCGCAGAGATCAAGCGAAGAATCACTCTTGCCAATCGCTGTTTCTTCGGGCTAAGAAGGCATCTAAGAAGTAAAGCCCTCTCTCATAGAACCAAGGAGGTACTATAAAAGACCTTAATCATCCCGGTCCTGCTGTATGGTGCAGAAGCATGGACCTTGTCAAAAGCGGATGAAAACCTTCTGGGATGCTTTGAGAGAAAGATTCTTCGAGTGATATTCGGTCCAGTTTGTGACGATGGAGTGTGGAGAAGAAGATTCAACGACGAACTATACGGGCTATACAGCGACGCTGACCTAGTCAAACAGCTGAAAATACAACGGCTGAGATGGCTGGGGCACGTGGAGCGTATGGACAACAACGCACCAGCCCGACGAGTCTTCGAATCCACCCCTGAGGGACAACGCAGCAGAGGAAGACCCCACCTTAGGTGGCGTGCACAATTGGAGTACGACCTCAACCAACTTGGTGTGCGTAACTGGAGGCAGCTAGCGAGGGACCGAGCTGGCTGGAGGGGCTTGTTAGTTGAGGCCGTGGTCCACACCGGACTGTAAGCGCCACCAAAAGTAAAAAAAAGTAAGAAGACAAAGGGGGAGAAGGACGTCGAGGGAGCTCAAAACCAGCCTGTGGAGCTGAGAAATAAGATGGTTTTGTTGAAATGGATGCTTTGGATGGCCGAAAGATCATCATAAAATGGATGACCTAGTGCACAGCGTCTTTTTGCTACTAAAACAATTACGTGACCTACCAACGGGTAACCGCTTGTTCTCTGTCCACTATCATTCATAAACCAATGCCAACGACCGATTTGATCATTATAAATTACAAACAAAACGTCAGCTTTACAGATCTCACTGCGACTTCTTAGGCCCACTTTATTCACTCAAAGTTGAACAAAACTCGGGGAGTTTTCCATATAAAAATCCCCAAGTTGTGTTCCACTTCGAGTGAATAAAATGGGCCTTAGATTCCGAGCAACAGCCATGTACCAGATTTCGCAATAGCAAATGACAGAACGACTGGCTTGGTATCGTGAACGACTGTTAACTAAAACAATGGTTAACACATACTGACAAGTGTAATGGTCAAACGTAAGTACTTTTCCCTCAATAATTAGGGAGTGGTTCACTGCACTAATGACACTTTCTACCATTTTATCTTTGTTTTCAAGCGTGTACAACTTTGAAACCTATTTCGTTTCTTCATAGTCAAATGTCAACATGACGTCATACCTAAAGCATATCAACAAGATTGTAATACCAACACCACCAAACTACATTCTCATATCGCGCGCGCCTCGATAAATAATCATCACTTCGATGCATTCTTTTTTTTTTTTTTTTTTGTTTAACAAAAAGCCACGGCAAACAGCATGTCGTCTTCGTAACTCGACTCGTTATCGGAGTATTTGTTCAGCAAACAACATTAACAATTTGGCGTAGTTGATGCTTAAACAATAAACACAGCAACGCTACACACTTACATGACTAGATCGACTTCGAACAATATCCGGCGTCTGGGGTTCATCCAATAGCACCGACGGCGAGTCTGAGATGCCCATTCCTCGGCGATAGCGTGTCAGTGCCTCTAAGACTTCATCTGTAGCTCGATCCGAGATTGTCGCCGCAATCGATTGTTCAATTTCACTAAAAATAAAAACAAGTAGACAGTGTTAGACACAAAAACAAAACAATACTTATATATATATGTGTATCGAGTACTTGTCCAATAGTTTTTCTGTGTTACTGCTGCGTGCCGCATCTGAATCACTACGGCCCGATAGCCAGCAACAGATTTTTTCACATAAACCCATCGCGAGCGTGTTGATACACAAAAGGTACAACCACACAACAACTACTGACCAACGGAGTGCTTGTGAAAAATCTTTCGACGAAGAGAGAAGTTTCGTATGAATGTGCTCTCTCGAATTCTTTGTACTTAGCTTTCTGGGTAATCTTATCAAAAAGCTGGTGCGACGGAGTCTTATCAGAAAAAAACAAAAAAAAAAAACATGCCGCAGGGAGCAGTAAAAGCATTATGGAACAACTCATTTCGAGATATGCTAAGAACGAATAGTTCTCCTTGCACAGTATGCGGAAAATCATTGAGGGCTTTCAATGATGAATGGCTTTCGTAATAATTGAATAAATACATTGGCCTCGAGGGTTTTAAACAATTAAACAATTAGCTGAACTTGGTTATTGGAAATAAATGCAGCTCTACATTACAAATAGTGACGGAGATTGCTTGTTAAAGTTACACCAGCACTCTCCCGAATTGAGAACGAGAATCAGGTTCGTTCGTATGACGTATAAATGGAACGATTGTGTCTCTGGTTATTCAATGACACCATTCATACGAAAAAAGTGTTTTTGTTTTTGTGCGCAGTTTGGAGTTTAGTGTTTTTGCAACGATGAAATGCTTTTGCTAATTAGATAGACGATTGCAAGACATCTGTTACTAATATCTGTTTCGGTAATGTCGATAAGGCAATTGGACACGAACTTCACATTAACCATTACAAAGTGGATTGCGAGTAGGTGCTACACTTTGAAGTCTCGTTATTCTCCATTGAATTCCATAATTGTGCAACAGTTGATATGAAAAAAAAAAAAAAAACATAACAAGTCAAAGTTAAGTGATGGGATTTTTATAAATAGTCGACATTGGTCTTATCGGCTGTTTAAGCTTCGACGATATGCCCAATAACAGGTTAATAAAGACAAGTCTAAACAACAAAAGCGCTTCGAGTTTCTAACAGGTAGAAATGTTGCTATCGCGTACAAAGGTAGTAAAACAACTTTTATCAATGCGAGTGGTTGTCTCAAGTTAATTTGATATGAAGCGTCTTTATCTAATCTTTATCATCAACACATAAGAATTAGCGTTTCGGGCAGAATTATGCAGATTTGTAAGATTTGTTTCGGTCGGAGTTTGCATTGTACAAGGGCAAAGGTGAGAAAACCGTTGGACATCGAAAAGTAGACCAAATTGGGAATAACTTTCTCTACACATCCCCAGATTGACCAGATATAATTGTCTAACAATCATAGGCCTGCCGGAAAATTGCAAAAAATCATTTAGATGATTCTAACAAACCACCCAGTGAAGGGCATAAATGTCAGCAGAATTTTCTAATACTTACGCAACTTTATTCATAATCTCGCTGCCGGCGTTGTTGAGCAAACACGTCTGCAGGAAATCATCTGGAATCACTAATCGCTCGCACAGCACCTTCCTCAAATCGATTATAACATTCTGGCATCCAAAAGTCTTGGGACACTGTTCTATTCCAGTTCGAATCATCGTCTCCATGGTCTCCTCCAGATGACTCTGTATTGTATAACTTAAATCGCTGGCGATTCGTGTTAGTTTAACCTCAACCGGATGTGATTCACAACGAACTGCTTCCTGCAATTTCGGCATAAGTTGCTTGCAATTTTCTGCATCGTCAATAAGTCGTTGTACAGCACATGAATCACTGCCCGGCGCTATAGACAGTGTGTCCTGAGTTTCGGCTACCAACTTGTCGACAAGCTGATGTGTGGAAGATAACATGAAACCATGTTGCAATCGGAAGCCCTGACCGTTCTGTCGTTTCAGTCCATTGCAGTTGCGTTGCAGTAGTTCTTGCATCTTTCGCATAATGGTGTCGGTCTTTTCGGGATGGTTCTTCAAATGTGGCGCTATATCGAATACCGGAAACGGTATCGTACGCATTGAATGGTTATTCTCCAGAGCGTACACAATATCGTTGTAGCCCTGCAGAGTGATGTTATTCTTATCCATGTAGATGGTTCGGAGTTTGTTATTGATTTGTAACGCTTTGGCGAGAAGTCGTGCACCAACATCACCCATAAAATTCCCACTTATATCTGGCAAAAAGAATAGAGGATTGTTGGGAAATTCGCCATTGAAACACTGATTACAAGACTCACCTAATTTCTGCAAGCTCTGGTTACTTCCTAAGGCGTTAATAAAATCATGAATATCATTCTTTAGCTTGTTCTCGGAAAGAACCAGTTCGGCTAGGGGGAAGTCATCCTTTTGGATGAGATTCACCAGTGCATCCATTACAGTTGGAATGTATTTAGGTTTCATACCGGTAAGACTACGTGTCATGTGAAGGGATCGGATCGATGGGTTCTTCGATATTGCAGTTAATACTGATGCTAATTCGGCATCCAAATCTAATGAGAGAGAGAGAGACAGAGTGAACAGGTGTGATTTTGCAGAAATGAAGCTCGCGGCATATACTTACTATTGTCACTTATGTCTAGACTTTGTAAAACACGAACACCATGTATACATGATTCCAAAACATGAGCACCCTGGGCACCTAATGAATTACTACTTAAATCTAAGTACAGCCCAGCTGTTGACTCGTTGCATGCAAGGCCGAGGAGTAAATTTCTGAAACGAGACAAAGAGAGATACGTTTAAGACTGTGCACTGTGCAATCAAAGTAGTCGTCCACAGCTTTCGATGGGAATATACATCGTAATTATCTGGTTTTTAGTAAGCCTTTGGAAGTCTACGTTGATTTTTAGTAATTAATTGGTTTGATGGCCAATCAATTGTTTTAACTTACTTCAATGCTTCCATTGGCAATTTACAACCGGCAATATTTAAATGTTTCAAACTTAATGTACTCGTAAAAAATTGTTTAAACGATGGTGGTATTTCTTTTCCTTTCTTTGTACTAAACGAATTATGTGAGACGTTTAAATTACTCAAATGTGTTGAACAACCACGCAATAGGGCACCAAATAACTGAAATTGAAATCAAATCGTCAAATCAAAGTCGGCTTTAACAAAATCATTTCCAGCTTCGTCTGTGTACTAATACATACATTCTCTAAAGTAATATCAGTCGACGAGAGGTCCAAGTGCTCTAGAACGTTTGGTTGGGCCAGAAAGTTGTGTAAATTCTATGAAAACGAAAGGAATTTTAATTTTTGACAAGCATTGAAAATAATAAAATGCAATTCTATTGCAACTCACGGTTATATCATCCTTCAGGCTGTTTCCGCTTAAATCTAAATACGTTAATGAATTGGAAATACTTTGATTTAGCGATAGAGAGTGTGACATTTGGTTGACGCCCTTCGATGTTAGGCCACAGTGTGCCAGAGCCAATTTACACAGACCTTTGGATACTTTTGCTATCGGACCCGCCAGATGTATTGCGCCTAAAAATGTATACAAGTTTTTTTTTTCTCTGTAAGTTCACATTCTCTTCATTACAACAAAGTGAATGTCTATAAACAAAATAAATTGTGCACTGAAATAAAATGATGAAAGAAAGAAAAAGCCAATTGTTACCATATCCCATTTTGTATTTTTGCCAGAAAATTTGCAAAACATAAAGCTAACAACAACTATTATTAAAAACAGCCATAAACAAAGTTTGAGTTAATACCGATTGAATCTATTGCATTTTAAACTTTAGGAGATTTACGAGTATTAGAAATTATGCAAAACAAGTTTCGTGTGTGAAAAAAGAAACAGCAGCAAGCAAATTTATTTATTTATTTATTTTTTTATAAGCACACATTCGCCAATTGATTTGATTTGTCAACATAAATTGGTAGATTTTTATGAGTAAAAAAAATTAAACTAAAGGAGACAGTGAACAGCAACATTTTATATAAATCAAACCTTGAACAATTTTTCCAAGTAGGGCACACAACGATGTAGCACCTACATTAGACAAATATACGAGTACACACGATAGAATTTATATTGAGACAAGAATTTATTGTGGAATTAACTGTAGAAATGAAAATGGATTTGTGAACTTTGAGTGGATCCTGTTTTGTATTCATTTGGCCTAATTATTGTGTCGAGTGTGTCTGTTTTGAATGTTTTATCTTTCGTTCTTAGTGTGTGTGATATACGGATGGGAATTGAATGAACAAGTGGATGTGAATAATACATTGAGGATAAGGATTTTCAGATGTGAAAGGAATGGGGACGTTGGTCATGCATATTTGAAGGTTGTTTCGTTTGAAGACCTAACCTAACATTATAGAGATAGCGTGCACCAGAATGAACAGTGTTACAAAAGGAAAGTGACGACGCAACAAACTGTCAACCGAGTTGATCAGTGTAATTAACAAAACACTTTTCTATAAAGAAATTCTGTGAAAAAGAATTATTTCGGAAGCTACTGCTACAGGAAACCAGTGGGAGCACTGCCAGAAAGCCGCCATAAGTACGGTGACAAATGTTTTCCAATCAAACATCAACACCAACCCCTGCTTTGACTGACAATATCGAAAACACAGCAAAACATGAAGTGCTAGTGTATAAAGCATGGCGATTGACCGGGAAACTACTGACTGCCCAAAACATGGATTGGGCCAGTAGCGCAACAATGAAGTTCGTAATGTAGTGCTTGCTTTACCTCCTCGTGGTGGTCCCCGGGCAACTGCATGTATAAATCCTTATATATGTAGGCTAAAATTGCAAGTGCGAGACTGTCTAGAGTCTTATGTCTAGACTAGGTAACATGGGCTAGCAATCCGCGTTACCGAAATTCGACCGCTACGGAAACCGAAACAATGCCTCGGATAAGGACTGATAACTCGTTGACGACTTTTGGCTATCGTACCCGGACAAAGATTGGTTTCTGGAATGTGAAGACGCTCCTTGACTGTCAGAGTGAAGGACCTCAGAACGCCAGATTCCTTCAACTTGAACATGAGTTCATGCGATATAGGCTGGACATACTAGGAGTAAGCGAGATAAGATGGTTAGATGCGGGCGAGTACCAATCTCCAACGCATAACACTGTTTTACTCTACTCCGGAAGACCATCCGGAAAGCCCCCGTGGATATGGAGTAGGACTGCTGTTAACACCCACAGCACGCAGAGGCCTAATCTCTCCTAATAAGATTTTAACGGCCAGATTCCGGACTAGGGTACGTCGCGTCACAATTATACAGTGTTACGCCCCTACGGATGGTTCGTCTGAGGAAGAGAAAGAGACCTTCTACAACCAGCTGGGAGCTGTATTTAATGCAACACCCAACGGCGACATGGTCATAGTGATGGGGGACCTGAACGCCAAAGTAGGCGTCGACAACATAGGGCTCAAACATGTAATGGGACGTCATGGACTAGGCATCCGCAATGATAATGGCGAAAGATTCATAGACTTTTGCAACGCAAATCGCCTTGTCATAGGTGGCACCATGTTTGAGCACAAAGCCTGCCATAAAATCAGTTGGGTGTCAACTGATAGGCAAGCAACCTCCAACCAAATTGACCATTTTGCCATCAGTCGTCGTTTTAGAAGTTGTCTTCTAGATGTCCGAAACAGACGAGGAGCGGACTTAGGGCTGGTACGAGATCACCATCTTATGATAGCGACTGTCCAATTACGCACTGCTGCCGTTCGAAGATCTAACGACACCAGGTTCAACATCGACCGGCTAAGAGATCCCACAGTACGTCAAGAACTAAGGGACCATATCTCACGTGGAATGGAAACAATCAGCAGCTCACTGCCCACCACCATACAAGATCACTGGTATGCTGTGAAAACTGTTTTCAAATCAGGTGCAGAAAGGATTATCGGTCGATCGCAGGGAAGACACAGGGCGTGGCTTTCCGAGGATACCTGGAGAAAAATCGACGAACGTAAACAACTTAGAGCTCGAATTGCAGCAACTCCAGCAGCAGGGAGAATCGAGCTAGAGTCCCTTTATCGCATGAAGATGAGAGAAGTACAGCGTAGCGTGCGACGTGACAAGCGCAATTACATCAATGCGCTGGCTACCGAAGCGGAAGAAGCAGCAGCTAGGTGCGACAGCAGAACCGTTTACAGAATCACCAAAGAGCTAATAGGTGGCCGAAAGTCTACGCAACACCCAGTGAAAGGCCTAGACGGTTCGTTGCTCGTACCGGATGAGGATCAGCTCAAGAGATGGAAGGAGCATTTTGCTTCGGTTCTGAACCGATTATTCGCCAGCAATATGCACCCAAGTCTGACTGTGGAGGCAAATGAAAGAAATGCCCGGATTCGTATCAATACCCCCAGTAAGGAAGAGATCATTACCGCGATCAAAGCACTGAAAACCAATAAGGCGGTAGGACTTGACGGCATACCCGCAGAGCTTTTTCGAGCTGCGCCAACTGCATCGGCTGAGCTATTGCTTCCACTTGTTGGGAGAACCTGGGAGGCCGAGAGTTTTCCTGATGAGTGGAAGAAGGGTATGATCGTCAAGCTCCCCAAAAAAGGCAACCTAATGCAGTGCGAAAAATGGAGAGGCATCTGCGTGCTGCCTGCTGTGGCTAAGATAATAGCTAGAATTATACTAGAACGAATAAAAGAACACCTTGAAGACACGCTCGACGCCGAACAAGAAGGTTTCCGCTCTGGATCCTCCTGTGTCGACTACATCAACACCCTGCGGATCATCATCGAGCAGTGCGTTGAATATCGATCGCCACTCCACCTGTTCATCGATTTCGAAAAGGCGTTTGATAGCGTCAATCGGGAATTTATTTGGCGTGCCTTGCGCAGGCGTGCCTTGCGTAGGCGTGCCTTGTGCAGGGTCCACATGTCACGTTCTGCACAGAGGAAAGCTGTCTGAGGAATTCGAAGTCCAAAGTGGGGTTCGGCAAGGCTGCATTCTTTAACCAATATTGTTTTTATTGATGATCAGCGATGTGCTAAATGCGGCTTTGTCAATGGGTAATGGAGGAATTCGATGGACTCTTACATCTGAACTTAAACACCTTGACTACGCTGACGATGTATGCCTACTATCGCACAGAATAATGGACCTTCACCAAATGACAGCAAGTGTGGAGAGGGAAGCAGACGTCGTTGGGCTGAAGATTAACTCGGCAAAAACAAAAATGATCAGCCTGGGACCGAACTCATCAACTCATACCCGTATATGCATTGCTGGACAAACGGTTGAGAGAGTAGAGAGTTTCCAATATGTATCTTGGGAGTATTGTCTCAACCGATGGCGGAACCGAACTGGATATAGCCAGCCGAATAGGTAAAGCGAAGTCTGCGTTTGGGATGCTATCTAAAATTTGGCGAAGCAATGCAATTATCTTAAACACCAACCTACGACTGTTTCGTTCCAACGCTGAATCCGTGCTGCTATATGGATGTGGTACTTGGAGAGTGACCAATACTATCACAAGAAAGCTGCAAACGTTCGTTAATAGGTGCCTGCGTAACATATTAAGGATTTTCTGGCCGAACCGTGTCTCGAACGAACAGCTTTATGAGAGAACCGGTCATGAACCTACTGGCACAACCATTCAACGACGAAAGGGGCAATGGATTGGTCACACTTTCCGAAAAGGTGACAGGTCCATAGCTAACCACGCGATGCAATAGAATCCGCTTACTCAGGATGGCAGGCGACGCGGCGGTCCTAGAAGTACATGGCGTAGAACAGTCGAGAAGGAAGCACGGCAACTGGGAAAGAGTTGGGGAGATCTGAGGGACATTACCAGAAACCGCACACGATGGCGCGTAGGCGTTGTAGAGGCCCTAGAACCCGCAAGGGGATATAGGACATAAGTGTATAAAGCGACGCTGCAAATGAGTGTTGCATAAGAATTTTTCGACAATGTTGAAATGTTCCACAACAGGCTGAGCAGGCTCAGCAATATTCTAGTTTCTCTAACTAGACGGTTAGATCAGAGCGATCACAGAACTTTATAGGGTCAACAGTTTGTTGTCAACAGTTTGTTAGCTGTGCAGATTAGTGACGTAACAATTCATTGAATGACCTGGTACTGATATGAGTGTAGTTATAAGTATGTATGTACATTCGATATAGATAAAGTATCCTTGATTACATTTAAAGGGAAGAAATAAACTCCAGCTCACCTTTGTCCTCAATCAAATTATGACTCAAATCGATAGTACGAATCGCAGGATTGTTATTTGTAATCACAGATACAGCTAATTTATGAAGAAAATCCGACCTGGAAAATATTTAACCATTATAGAAATAGAATTTAAATTTGCAACACAAAACCAATCTCACCTTAAACCTAAAGCTTCCAAGTGCAGCTCCTCCAGCCACATTGATCGCTTGAGCACATGCAATATCCGTTCCAGTGTCTCGTGTGACAATCGCATATGAGAGGCTTTTAGGCCACGAAAAAACGTGTTATACTCCAATGCTGAGACAATTGCCATTAGGTCTCTTTGAAATACAGATTCAACAGTAAAAAAAAAATCCGATATCTGTGCGATAAAACTTACTTTGGTTCCAAATGATCAAAATCTCTCAAATTCAGTATCCTAGTGTCATGTGACAGGTATATTGTGTCAATATCCCAAGCGACTTCCTCTCGGTAAGGAACACCATGAAAATCACACATGCAGGCGTATTGTGTACTAAAACCTCCACAGGGGCCAACATTACGCGGGTCAGATGGTCGCAGCTCTTCCGAAAATATCGTTTCTCGTTCTGGCGGGTGGATATCAATCTGTGGATGAATAAAATGTTTGTGTTATTGTTTTCATTTTAATCGGGCTAATTTTGAATTCGCCTTCAGCATGAAACAAACTTGAGAGTTCAAGTGTGAGCAGAGAGTACAAGAGAAATGGCAGATTGCAGTGAAATTAATCTATGTTCTGGACGTGTAGCACTTAAAAAAGTTTTCTTCCTCAGACTCGTTTTTTTTTTTTTTTGTCTTTATTGAGAGTGAGTGTTAAGTAGAAGGATGTGTTCCTTTGTTTTTGTTTTAAGCATGGGAGAGGGAGTTCAACATCCTGACCCGCACCATGGTGGTGGCAAAAACGACGGCAAATGTCCTGTTTAGGTATATGGTTTATCTTATACACAAAAGTCAGCCAGAGTACACAAAAACTCGTGCTAACAATTTGTTGAGAGTGTCCGATTTAACGTAGACGTTTACATTATTCAGCAAAATAGCTTGAAGGCAAGTCGAAGGACTAGGTTTAATGAACGGGCTATATTGAAGTTGGAAACAGAAGCAAGGAGGCAGTTAAATAAATATAATCGGGCTTTGTATGTAGGACAACATCGAGTCTGTCTGCTATGTAGTATATTGTGTAGTATGAGCATGGGCAGGAACGTGATTTGCAAATGTGATGTTGCATATTTAGGATTTCATTATCTGTCAGATGTAAACTTCGGCATTATGATGTCAAAGAAGTCGTAATGACACATGACTGTTACTAAGGAGACGAACGGAGTTTTTTTTTTGTTTATAAATGTTGTCAGGTGGTTACCAAACGAAAAATTATTGGGCCTTACTAATAATCATTTTTAACCTTCACACTAAATATTTTCCAGGTCACAAAATGCACTTTTGTATGGAAAATTTTGCCATTGTGAGTTCGAAAAATTTAGCCTAGACACTAAAAATGATTATTAGTACCGCGGATTCAGTATCGATTTGGATCTACGAAGTTTGGCAGCTGGTTCACACCAAGGTATCAACCTTCTCAAACAATTGCAAGAACAACAGAATTGGGCCCATGCTTTTAATTCCGGACCCTAATTGTCTTAGAGTCGTCTTATCACGACGCCACCTATTAAAGGTCCTACTGTGCTATAATAAAGAACTTCCATTATGTTTTAGCCAAATTTCCTCGGTACTGCAGAAGATGGACTCACGGATAACGAGAAGGAGCTTATTCTTAAGATTGGAACTTTAATGCCTATATAGACACTTGCTGGTTATATATATATATATTTTGAGAGATGTTCGAATCAGACCACCATTGACGGATCTCTTTTCGTCGTGAGATCTGTTTCATCGACTGGGTCTCCACCCAGTGATGCTCCAATATCTTCATTCTTCTGCCAGCCAATGCCGGACATTGACACAGTATATGTGCCGCTGTCTCGGATTCCTCCAGTTTGCAGGTATTATCCTCTGTAAGGCCCATCTTCCTTAAGTGATACCCGAAATTACCATGTCCTGTAGATAAAGCCACCACCCATTTCAGTGTTCCTCGACTCATGCTTAGAACCCTTCTTTGAGTGGAGCAGGTCGGCCATTTAATTGCCATTTTAGACTGTCTACATTGTTCCATGGTTGACCATCTTCTCAGATGTTCTGCCGTGATCCAGTTGTAAATCAGTTGTTCAACCATTCCTCTGCCAATTGAAGAGAATGGTTCTGGTCCCAGCAACTTTTCAGCTGACCCCTGTTTTGCAAGCGAGTCCGCCTTTTCGTTGCCTTCGATCCCTATGTGTTCTCGTACCCAAGTCAGTGTTAATTCATTTTTTAGATGAAAACTTATTGAGCTTGAGTACACACTCCAGTGCCAATGATGTTGTAATGTTTGCTTGTTCCATGCATCTGATCACCGCCTGATTGTCCAGTGCTATAAGGATATTTCTTCCCTCCACCTGACCCTCAAGCAAGTACGCATGCAGCAATGCAATCATCTCAGCCTGGTATACAGAAGTGTGTTTCCCGAGGCTAACGTGACGGGCTAGTTCCAGCTCTTCTGAAAAGATACCGGCACCCGCTCCGCCATCCATCATGGATCCATCTGTGAAAATCACTATTTCACCACTCCTTTTTTCTGGAAGTAATCCGTTCTCAATACGAGTTTTGTGATTCCTTTCCATAACACGCACCCTTGTAATCCCATCCATAGGCATGTTCAGTTCCCTAATCTCGTTTTTGACAAGTTCCAGGATCTTCCTATCTCCATAGATGGTACCACGATTGTGCCATTTCGCATCCACTTGCTGGTTAAACTCCCTACCTTTTAACTCGCCCTTTGATTCTGCGAGCTCGTCTATTTCGAAACCTAACTACTTTCCATGTCCAACCATGATAATCGGTTTATTTTCTTATCTACTATTTGAAGAAACTCTTTGTCAATGCCAATACCACTCCTCTGATAAGATACTTGGCCACCACATCTCCGATGAATAAACCTATCGTAAGCCTTTCTATTTTCGTCATAAATCCCCAGATGCACGTTACCCACCAACCGTTTAACAACATCAAACACAAAACGAGAAGCCAACAAAAAAAATCCATTTTTTCGATTAAATTCCATGTCATACGAGGCTTTTCTCTGCAGAAGAATTTATATACACGTCGTATCTACGACAACATTTATATTTTCCATTTGCCCATGGCCGAGAAAAAATTCCATTAAATCCGACAGGAGAAAAAAAAAGAAGAAAGAATCAACGACAGTGCATGGGCTCGGAGGTGTATCCCTATCCATATGCTGAGATGTATGCTGAATCGCTGACCTGAAAGTGAGTTCATATTTCATTTACCGCTTCGTGCCACCCTGTACTACCCACCTCTGCCGGTGTATACCTTTTGTCGCTCTGGCAATGGAGTTTTCATGTTGCGCGCAGTTATGTCCCATAATCGACTGAGGGGCGGTATCCTTTTGAATTTCAGATCTGTCAAGGAATCGGAATGGGAAACTCGCACTTTTGCAACTAATAATCGCTGCAATTAAACTTAAATAATTGATACGAGCACGATGCCAGTTGTGTGTCTGTGTGTGTGTGTGTGTGGAGGAGATGGTCTAGTGTAAGCCATTTTGATCTCGCTCGTCTTAATGTCAGAAGGAGCAATCCCACCAGGCCATCATGACGAGAACAAAGAAAACCGAAACGAAAATAAATGAATGGACGACTTTGTGTCAGTCAGCCCCCGCTTCTGTGTGTTAGCAGAACGGAATTGTATATATACACCACCTCCGCCCTGCTGCTGTGAAAACAATAAACAAACAAATAAACAAAGCCAACAACAACAAAATAGTGCATTGTTATACAAAAAGTACAGAGTGAGGAGGGGGGAACGAGATCCCGATGTTTTGTAGCGGTCGAAGATGGAGTTGGTGGAAGAAGGTGGTTTCCATCAATTACAAGAGTTTTTGTTTTTGTACTCATTTTGTTGTAGAGCATGACTTAACATCAATGTTTGTGTTGAACAAATTGACAGACAGCTAGTCAGGCAAACACCAAGCAGACAGGCACCAGGCTGCAGAAAGGTGAGGTAGGTCGGCGAGCAATGCTCATTGACACGGTTCAAGTGAATGGGTAATTATGGAAAGTGCTTCGAATAGTGAACCGAAAACCCTGTGGATAGGGGACATTATAAAGAGGAGTGCAAGCACATATACAACCGTAGATTATAATGTGAGCACAAGAAGCAGTTGTGCTTCTAAAGAGATCAGCGGGGATATCCTTGCCACAATGTTCTTAGTATAAGCTATTTGACGATTCTTGATGTTGTTTTAATTTTCACTACGTTATGCCTTGTGTGCATGTATGCTATTGGAAGATTAAAATGTGCTTCTTTGAAGGGCGCTTTACAATTTAAGAGAAATTGTAATTGTAGGAACTCTTAAATTCATACAAGGGGACTATTTTGTTTAAAAGATCTAGGCCACAATGCGCATGACAGTCTAAGTCATGGGTTTGGTAAAAAAAAGCAAATATTTCATTTCAACCTAATGCTGGAGAGTTGAATCTGAAAATTTGTTTGTTCTTGCTGGTGCTTTCTTCTGAAGTATACTCAGACACAGCTCACACCTATACTTTAGTTTTTTTTTTCATTTTAGGTAAATAAAGCGGACCACTGAAGCCGATTTGACATAACCGAAACAATTTAGCGAGCTGTTTGTGAGTATTGAAGCAGAATCAGAGCTGAGTGAAAGACAATATCTATACGCTCACCACAAGAAAAACCAATAAAAGAACGTCACAATGGACAAATATAACTTTTAAGGTAGTGAACAGCTTTGTCTACGTCAGTTGTGCCTTGATATTTGCGTTGATAACAAGCAAGAGTTAGTTTCGACAATCGCAAATGGTGTCCCAGGTTTCCCTCAACTGTTGCAGCGACAACTAAGTACGTAGGTCTTATGACAACCACTTGTCTTTATAATTCGATTTAGGAAATTGTCTTACTGTTGTAGAGTTTGAAATAAAACAAGCTGAACATTTGTAAGTAGGTGCAGGTCAGTTTGAAACATTGGAGCTTCGTCGGACTAGTTGTGCTTTTAGAAAGTTTTAGGTCCGGTATTCAAAGTATTACAAAGTGTTTCTTAATTCTTGTCGATTTTACGTCACGCAAAGCGTTAAAATCCTGTCAATTTGAGAAGTAAATTTAGATTTTAAGTCCACTATTGCAAATGAAAGAACATCTTGCTCCAAGGAGTGATTAACCGTCAGCATAAACCACTTACAGCCCTTACATATCCTTGTCCATGAACCCTAATCCAAGTTAACCTATTCCCAACACCCACCCCAATTAAATCGAAGGCATAAATATGACCAACGAATGACTTAAAACACAAAAAAAAAACAGAAAGTGGGACACACTGTGTTTGTCATATCTCTGACAATTGGATGTAAATTATTTTTAATTTCTTTCATTTTCGTTTGAGCTCATACTAAATTGAGGTTAAGCATCTGACAGAGGAGTTCAATTAAGTTTGTACCATTTTAAATTGTTGGCTAGTTTTCACTTTTAAATTATATTCCAACTAACTACCGCCGCCCTTACCTTTCGAATGATGTACTTGAGAGGAACTGTTGGGAAGATTTGCTTTATCGCTGAGGCCAGATCTGTGAGGATAACATCGGCATTCTATACAAAACGAGAATGAAAAAAGTGAAAATAAAATTCATTAGGCAGCCACTAAGTTCACTTACTGAACTAAAATTGCCCGCATCACCTGTCGTTGCAAACGAATACGTTCTATCATTTGTGATGATGGAGAAATGAGAGGGTTTTTTACTTTCCACCGCATGGATGTCCAAGTAGTGAAAATGACTTTCGATCTGCAATTAAATTAATGTTACTGAATATACATACACACATAATTAAAGATGGAGGAACAAGTTCGCTTACCTTTGTGGGAACTTTGGCGATTAGCAAATATATGCGAACGGGTGTAAAGACCTGGAAGGAAATTTTTGAATTTATTAGTCACGTCAATATTTCGCACAAAAACAATTTATTTAGTTAGCCAGTTTTAAGTGGTCGCAACGGGTACTACAGTCTGGTCGGAGGGAGAGCAACAATTGATGGTTTTTCTTTTTTTTATTGGCAATTTTGTTTTCTTCGATTTATTTTAGTTTTCAAAAATTGTAAAGAAGGTCTGACAATGTGTTTTCGGTGGCCCAATCTGAATTATACTCGAATAGCTTGCCAGTTCTATTTGTGTAAACCCTTTTAGGTCTTTGACCTGTTTGATTTAATCTTTTGTGAAAGGGATATATATACCCATGTAGCTGAAAAGGGTTAGGGATGCCGATGAAAGTTAAATGAGGCGAAAGAAAACATTTGATTTCAATTAGCAGGGAAATACGATACTAAAAGAAGTTCTACATATTTAATAAGCTTTCACGGCCTATCTAAGGACATTTGTTTTGGAGTTTAGAATTTCATTTAAATCTTCCATCTGGGTAGCGCATATTGCGTTTTATTAGATCACGTTTAAATTAAATGAAAAATGTCAGCGGCCATTGCTAAATGACTAGCGTCAAGTCCAACTTAAATTTATGTCGTTTTCCATTGGGCAAAAAGAAGCGTCCGGGAGAGTCCGGTATCGAAAAAATCACTTCTGAAACCGTTCCATTGGCACAAAAAATACTCTTCTGGTGATTCTGAGGAGAGGATTTCGCTACTGGATTTGAAGTCAGAATCCACTCAAGAAGCCTTCACACCAGTGTAGTTTGTGTATTTTATAAAGGGTGATTTTTTAAGAGGTTTAGAACTTCTAAAAAAAAAAAAAACACAAAAAATTCGAAAAAATGAATGAAATATTTATTTGAATCGATAGTTTGAGCCTTGCAATTTAATGTTTAAAGATAATTTCATGCAAATGTTGACCGCGGCTGCGTCTCAGGTAGCCCATCCGCTGAGTCCAATTTTGGCATACTCTTTCACACATATCGGCCGGTATCTCACGAATGAATGCATGGATGTTGGTTTCCAGTGCGTCAATCGAAGCGGGCTTGTCCCTATACACATTAGCCTTGACATACCCCCACAAAAAATAATCTAATGGTGTCAAATCGCACGATCTAGGCGGCCAATTGACCGGCCCGAAACGTGAAATTAACTGTTCACCAAACTCGCCTCGCAATTGCGCCATTGTTTCGCGTGCTGTGTGGCATGTGGCACCGTCTTGTTGAAACCACATATCATGCAAGTCAAGAACTTCCATTTCGGGCAAAAAAAATTTTCCACCTAGTGCTGTAACAAAGGCCTAACTGCTGGGAACGGCGCCGAATCGACATTTCGCGGTCTTCTGTCACACTAGCTGATACGGCCGCAATATTTTCTTCACTACGCACAGTACGTAAACGTGTTGGTGGTTCAATGTCCAACAAAGTAAATTTGGTGCGAAATTTGGTCACAATCTTCCGAATAGACTGCTCAGAAGGTCGAGAATGCCGATCATAAAATGGAAGCAGCGCGCGATGAACATTTCGAACCGAGCACGAATTTTGATAGTAAAATTCAATAATTTGCAAGCGTTGTTCATTTGTAAGACGATCCATGGTTAAATTGCAAACCAAACTGAAGCTGTTTGACAGTGACACAAGGTACTAAACACACGTCAGCTGTCAAAACCAGTGTTGCCAAAACCAAACCAGCTAAAAAATCACCCGTTACAAGTCAACTGACAGCTGCCGTAGATTATTTTTTGGCATTTCACCAATACTCTTGTGGATTCAATCAGAAGCAGTTTTCTTGTTCCATTGGACTACAGAATGAGTGGATCCCCGAGTGAAACCAATGGAAAACGACATTAGTTTCGGTGTTTTGCTGATGTACTAGTGCACAATTTCAGAGAGTTTTTGGTTGAACTTTGATGAGTGTATACAATTTAAGCGTTTTTGGCTGAGTTTAGATTTCTCGATCTTTGCTCGGAAAAGTACGCGAATGAATATTTTAGATTATATTTGTAGTTTAACGTTTATTTGACATCTCGCTGCCATTTAGTGGTCTATGGAATGTAACTTCCGAGAAATAATTACCGCTGCCGACTTTTGTAGGTTAATTCCGATGATATTTGGGCATATTCCTTGCTGTAGTGCGGACAACTTAACTCGTGTTCGAATTCAACCTTCCATAGTTTGACGATTGCCTGCATAGCTTAGCATTTGAAATAAACTGCTTTTGTCTCATGTTAAATTTATCGATTTTGCATCGTTTGTCAATTAAAGTTCAACAAAACCAGTAATGAGAACAAAAGGCGAAGCTGCAACAGCTTCAAGCAAACTATCAAAATTCCATACAGACGTTCAACCAGTTTGTAGCTTAAAAAGATTTTAATCAATCAGGTTTCTTCTTCTGGTGTACAAAGAAGGTGGATAAATTTATAAAATTAATTAAAATGCAATTAGTTAACGCATTCCCACAGAGTACGACGAACTCCGTAGCAGTGGAACTACCACCATCATCATCATCAACAAGTGCCATACGTCCCCCTTTATTTGTACTCACTGATGCGAGTCGACGAGTGACAAAAAAAAACACCAAAGAATGACAAAGGAGTACAGTATCAGAAGCCAATTATTCGCTACACGGATACACTGCGTTCTCATCATCCTATTAACTCACTTTGAAATTTCCAAGAAGTGAACGGAAATTGCGACAAAGAAAAAAAAGAGCCCCCCGATGAAACAAAAGGACGAAATGCATAAATCGAATTTAAGGCTCTGCTGGTGAACAATCAACGAGGGAGAGTGTTTAATGCTTTTAATCCTTTAGCGACGACGAGTGTGTGCGCTCGGGGATTACATTTCAGTACCAGACAACCAGGCAGACGGACGCCTCTCGAATTACCTATACATCGTCGCTGTCATCAGGCATTCAAGGCCTTCTTGATGGGGGCAGGTGAAGAAGGGATTGGTTGAACTATAACTTGGAAAAGTTAGAATCATGAGATAATTTTTTTTTGTTGTTTGAATTAATTTGCAAACTTTAGTGTCATGTGAAAATTTTTGGGCAACTTAGTTAGGGAGAGGAAAGTTTGTTTATTTGGCAATCTAACGAACTCAGAAAATAGGTACCTACCCTTCGTTAGAGGGACGAATGTACCTCGCGCTTAATGCAGTTAACACACAAGAAACTATGACAAATATCCCGAGGCGTACTTCTGTGAAAGAGAGTAGCTATACGCAGTTAGATGATAAAAGTTTTCCACATCGTAAGGAGTTCAACGTAGTTAAATTCTGGGAGGACGACATCATATTCAAATATTCACTACTCGAAGTTTATTAGGAGTTTGCAGCGTTATTCACGTGTAGATTTAAAAGTTTTGCAAAAGTCCAGAAAAGGGATACAAATAAGGCCTAAGCGGGACTGTAGTGGAAAAGTTGAAAATGAGAAGAAGACCCGAGACACACCGAGAAAACTTCGTATAAGCAACATTGAAATGTATTGCGGTTGTCAACCTCTCTGTTGTATTCAATAGTACTAAGTCTCACAAATCAGCAGAACACATACTGTGTCACTGTGAATGTCTAGTCAACACCATCTAGGAAAACCTTACCTTGAGGCAGAGGACATATCTGACAGCAAACTCATAGACATACTAGGACTCATCACTAAGTCCGGTATCATGAGTGAGCTTTAAATGGAGGAAATCACAATAGGCCCCTTCGTGGCCGAAGTTATATGGCAACTTGTTTCCACCTCCGCCAAATTATCTTATCTAAGTCTCACACCGCTTAATTGGCGCAGGTGGTTTAGTCTCTTGGCCAATTGACGACAAAATGAAGTGCAGAGTCACTTCCTGAGAGTGAAAACAAAATATGGCTTTTTGAAGAGGAATATAGACGGAGACTTGACTGTCAGAATTCAACACTCAACAGTGTTTGAACTTAAAAGAGTCGTAATTAGTGATGTTATTCGAAATAGCTCATATTCCAACCTAAGTTATTGTTCTCTGAAAGCAACACATTATATTTCACAGCTGTATAAAATATTTTCACCAGAGCTTGATCATATAACCAAGAATTCAAAAATCGACTGAGGAAAAGGGGGCAGTATATAAGGACAAGTGCAGAACTGTTGAGTCGTTAATCCCGTGCACAATTGTGGTTTCAACAAGATGGCGCTAGTGTACATCCAGTCCGAGATGTTACCCTATTCTTAAAAAAAATATTTCCAGAGCGAATGATTTCGAAAATCGCTGAAAATTCATTAAACAAATAAAAAGTTATTTAAGAATACAACAATTGATGATAATTCTTTTTTTTATTATTTTTCTTTGTAGCCCGTCCTGTACTGTACGTATGGATTATTTGGAGTGATATAGTAACAGAGTTAAAAACGCAATTGAACTGACCAAAAAAAGGTCGTCACTTGTCACTTATATTATAAAACAACGGACGGAACTGGCGCCAAACAAATACCTTTGTTTGACGTGGGCCCTAATGCGCATCAGTGCGGACTGGGTTAACCCTAATGTGTTCGAGCACTGAACTCGCCCTGGTACAGAAAACAGTTGTTTGTCATGACTTCTAGGGCAGAAAAGTTGAGCCCTGAACTGAGTCGAGTTAATTTGTCGGGGCAAGAATTCAGTGCTGAGATTCGCTGTCATTTCGCTTGCTGTCATTCATTAATTTGTTGAGATAACGTGATAAAGGTAGATTCAATCAATTTGACATTCAAAAGTAAGTTAATTGAAAACAGAAACCTTTATGAACTAAAATTGTATATTATAGGAAAATGGAATGGGAAAAAGCTGGAATCGAAGCTGCATAAATTTTTAGCGTCATCGACTATATTGCAAACAGTTTTGTCAACTTGTTTGCATTATGGCAAGCACAAGATCAGAATTGAGTTCACTCATTTTTAACAATAAACAGAAAAAAGTGTCATCATCATAATACTTCGTTCACCAAAAGATAAACAGTTTTCAATGTCAAAAACTGACAGATTTCAGGGCAACATCATTTTGCGTTCGATATAAGCCGAGTATTTTGAGGTTCGAACTTAGCAAAGCAAAGTAAAGTAATCTTTTCAGACTGCTAATTACAACAACTATTGCGAGTCTCGAAGTTTCAATTGGAATGTAGATAGTTGTTGTGATTGCGTGCTGAAAATCCTACTTTTCTTTGCTGAGATCGAAGCTCAAAAAAACAGGACTATAGTAGCCGAAATTTCAAAGTTGTGCAGGGTTTTTGACAGGCGTGGAAATTACATTGACACTGCTCAGTGCGCACTAGTGGGCACTAGCGCTAGAAACGTAAAACAAACCTAATATAAATATTACGGGTTTGTTCATAAGGTTGGGTGCGTATATTCGGTTTCCAGACAACGGTTAAACAAACACCCTGTATAAAAGAAGTGTTCACTAATACGTGGGATGTAACGAGTTCTAAGAGTCCTCAAATTTGACAGCAATTAAAACTTTGTACTCAACATTTTTATTCAAAACACACGCGCCAGTCTATCCTTCACCTTGGGATCAGAACTTTGGAGAACTTCTTATCGAATTTATAGGGGTGATTATTTTTTTAAAGAAGCCGCTATCAAAGCTGACACATAATTTCAAGTTAAGATTCTGTTTATAATTTTTGATTTTTTTTTCAGTCACATCGCATTGCAACTGACAGATAGATAGAAAGTCCTATTATATCATTTGGAAAATATTTTTGTCGCTTATAGATTAAATATTAAGATACAAACTTGCGTGTCTTGTTTATTTTTCTCTTCCATTTTGCGTTTAGACAGACAGACACTCGCCTGTTCATGGCTGTGCATAACCTACAACACTATTTGAATAATAATAACACCGACGGTAGCAGCAGAAACAATACTTTGATGAATGCCAAACGTGACTTTTGTGACTAAAATTTGTGCACACTTTTATTACACAGCTGTTGTTGCTTTTTTTCGTTTTATTTTTCCACGTTTTTTATGGGATTTTCTTAATTGAAATCGAAATGCATGCGAGGGGAGGAGTGAGCAGTGAGGTAAGACAGCCCTTGCCAGGAGGTTATGATTATACTCGTATATTGCGAGGTATTTGGCACGTGAGTGTTGGCAACTTAAGCCAATTAATTTGAATATTCTATGAATCAGAGGAATATATTATGACAGTGTCATGCCAATGACTATATGTGAGCGAAAACTGGAAACTTTGTGCGGAAATCAGTATAGAGGATGAGGGTGAGTTGCGTAATTAGGTGTGTTTTGTGGAATTAATTTAAAATTCATACGTGGGTGGCCAACGTCCATTTTATAATAGACATCAACTCGGCTGAACTCGTTATGAAAGGGAGCTATACTGATTTTCCTTAAAACGAGTTTGCTATATCCGCCGGATATTGGGAAATAAACTTCTTTGTAAGGACATGGTGTCTGCGCACTTCGTGGGACTGTCAGGCTTCCGAAGTCACAATGGGGAAATTTTCCATATAACATTACTCATTGGTAATTACTTGTAATCATTTTTAACCTTCACACTAAATATTTTCTAGGACACAATATGCAATTTTATATGGAAAATTTCGCCATTGTGAGCTCGAAAAATGTAGCCTGGACACTAAAAATGATTATTAGTACCGCGGATTGTGTCCTACAAAATATTTAGTGTGAATGTTAGAAATGATTATTAGTAAAAGGCGAACTAACCAAAGGTATAGTCAAAATTCTCGTCCGTTATTACCGTCTAACAACCAATAATTTCCTGTTTAGTAACGAGTATTTTAAAAATCTGGAGTTTTCGAGATACGAACAATGCGCCATACGCATACCTATAACAAAATTTAGTCTCGACTTTAAATTTACGGAAGCTGACAATGGCGAAATTTAGATAATATGGGCAGAATGAACTTCTAAAATTTTAAATCGAAACTAAAAATGTTTCTTGGTAAGGCCCAATGTGTTTGAAGTTACATTGTCCATTAGTAAACGAAAAAAGCGGACAACATTTTATTTGGAGGACTTATGTCTGATGCACAAATACGAATTTTGGGATAACTTGTTCAAAACAGTCTTATGTTTCAACAGTTAAGAAAACCAGTCTCAAAAAAAAATAGAGTTTATCACCTAGTTAACAAAGATCTAACCGTAAGTCCTTAACTTTCTTAAAAACGAAATAAATCGCATGTTTTAGAGGACATTTTCAATTTTCCAGAGGTCAGTTATTCACAATTATTGACGAAGGAAATGTGTCTGATGTCATATTGCAAAAACTTATGTTAACTCAAATATTGAATCATGTCTCAATTCTAAGAAGGAAATTTTAAAAATCAATATTACGGCTGAAATAAGAATTTAACAAAAACTATTTATAATATATTATTAACACTTTCTTCAAAATAATAACAACACGAGTTTTCCTAGCTGATACTCCTAAAGTGTAAAAAATAAGGTTACAGGGAAAAGTGGCTGTCAACTAAATCAATATATGGTCAATTGTCTTACCACGCTCAAAAATTGGCTCTAACCGAGTTCGTTTTTTGATTGGCTAAAAGAAGTCAATCAGCGTTAAGATCAACCAAGTCTCTGTTGAAAAAAAAAAAAAAACGAGTATTCGTAGTTAAAAACTACCGGTATAACAAGTTTAAATGGATACTGTCAAAAAACGCACTTTATCAGTTGTAACTAACCAAGTTTCTAAAGATTAATATCAACCAGTTGGTTGGCTATTTACGACCGGGGAAATTTGGAAGAAATTTATAATTCCGTTATTTTCAACCGAAGAGACAAGCGACAGATTGTGTTCAGTGATGCCAGACTACAAGATATATCTTCTTTTTTTTTTAAAAGATTTTTGAGCTTTAAAATATGTACAAGACTTTTTAGACCTCAAATTCATCAAATTTCAAGATTTTTAATTTTCTAAATCTAACAAATTAAAGCAACTTTTTCTACAGGGGGAACACTTTTCCTATTAATTCCATTTTATGTAGAATGTGAACCGAACAGAGCCCATGCACAACTTCTGTTTTACTAACGTTTCCATCAGCTCTAAAGTAAGGAAATTATTTTATTCGAAAAAAACTGATGTAATCAAATATATTTCGGGAAAACTCTTTTGGGAGTAAAAAAAAAAAGTGAACAACAACACGCATATTCAATCTTAAAAGATTTTACATACTTTTAATATTTTATTGCTTTCACATTCCTCTGCAAATGTTGAAACGATATTACCTGCTGTAAGTTTAAATAAAACAAAAATTCCTTATAGTTTGAGTATTGAAACAGTTGAAATTTTAATCTTTTCAAAGCAATGAAATTCGAAGTCATAAATAAATATGTTCCCTATTCCAAAAAGCTATAACACTGATCTGTGAGCTATCATTTTTTGGCCGATACTTATGAAAGTATATAGTTTACCTACTATTTTGACAACAAAAAAAATATATAAGTTTTATTTAAAGCACTTCAAAATTGTGTTCTATATTGCCTTCTTTTTATATTTTGAAAAATCTTGAAAAAAAGATTTTTTATTTCGGGAAAACACGTTTTTCAAATTTGTTCATCTAGAAACACTGACTGTGTTGTGTTTTATTTTGGAACCAGAGACTAAGGACCACAACTTACACCAACTTAAGAGCAGCAGTCACCTTAGGTGGCGCGCCCAATTGGAATACGACCTCAACCAACTTGGTCTGTGAAACTGGAGGCAGCTAGCGAGGGACCGAGCTGGCTGGAGGGGCTTGTTAGTTGAGGCCGTGGTCCAACCCGGACTGTAAGCGCCACCAAAAGTGAAGTAAGTAAGTCACACGTCACACCTATTTGGAATTTTATCTGGGCGCGTTTTTTAAGAATCTAAAAGCCTTTTAGGTTCGCCTTTCCCGGGAGAGTGCTGCCAAATTTGGTAACCGGATTGTGAAGGTCTGTGTTGCGATTTGATCATATAAACATTCGCTAAAAGTGTGTACAAGTGTGCTTAAAAAACTCTCTAGGTTTCCGTGCTTGGACCATCGGAACTATCCAAAACACCTTTTGCCTGGCAACGGTCCGTTTGTCCTCATAAAATATTAGCTCCACATTCTTCCATTTCTATTTAGATATGTTTTTCCTCCAACTTCCTAACTGCTCTCAAACAATGAAATTCCTCTATGCCTTCAATAAATCATAATTCTCCAAGCAATATCCCGCAGAAAATAAAAACTAATTGCAATAACAATAACTTGCAGCAGGCAGCACCCTCAAATGGCTCGTTGATTACATGCAAACTGCATTTCTCTCTTCCGATTCAGAGAGGGTGCTGGTGGTGATTGTGACTTATGATGACGGTGCTAATGCACCATGAGTATCCATTAATCAAATAACAAACCAACACACACACCGAGAGCTGGCACCATTCTCTAGACCAGAATGCCCACAATGTAATATCAACTTAACCCTCCCCACCCACCGTTGATATAAAGTGCGCACTAGCTTCCTCCTACTGTTTGATCTATCAACGAGACTTTCATATTTAATTTGTGGATCTAGTCAAGCCCTGCGAGATGTTCGCGCGGGATAGAAATATTGAATTCCCCTCCCCCGGCTCGCCATTGGATGACATAACACCGAAACAAGATTCTGTCGTCGTCGTGGTCGTCCCGCATGCAGCATATCAATTGCTTCAAGTCGGGCGAAATTAATTTTGCTGCCTGCAGCTCTGGCAGGTTCCATCATAAAACGTCTCGGTTTTGGTTTGTCCGTTGTCCGGCCCACTTAAAAACCGGGGGTGTCCCAGTTCCAGTGATGCACTTGAATGGACGGAAAAGCAAAGAAACAAAAAAAATATATAACCAAGAACGTGTTGCTTCAATCGAATTCACTGCACCGGCATTAAAATCAAATTGTCTCGATGTTGTGACTGTAAGTGTTGCAAAGATGCGCTTTCCCTATACACAGAGCGAGCTTTGAAATGCTTGACAGAACAGCATGCTCTTTGAAGTTTTCCTCTTTGTTTCTAGTGTTTTCAGTGACTCCGTGTCCGTGCCACTGATGTTGCAAATTTAATTTAGTCTGATGGCAGTTGATTGATGCGGATGAGGAGGTGGATACTTCTGTTTGCTCTCTCCCTAATCAAATTGGACATAAAATTGTTCGCTCGCCTTCGTCATCTCTCTGGGTGTTTGCTGGTGGAGGTGGAATGTCAAGACGATGACTTTTACTGGTGTGGAAAGATGTTTCCAAAGCAATTTCCACCGTAATAGGCTTTCAGCTGGAAACATAATCAAATTTGCATACATTCACTGGTAGTCGGTGTTTTCAATATTGTCTTACAATCAAATGAAAAATAAATAAAAATTCCCCAACAGTTGTTGCGTTGTCGGAGAGAACAAACGATGAACGATTAGATGTTTGACCGGGCGCAATAGCAAGTCCGTCCAATTCAATTGGAATGGCGAAAAGGACACCTGTCATATTGCGCAATGTCAAGTGGATCAACCAGGCCACCGGCGGCGGCGGTTTTTCGAATCATCAAAAAATGTCAAAGTCGACGTGCAGCGTCATCCGGTGTTAAACCAAGCCTTTCCTTGGTTTTGGTGATTGTTTTTTTACGTAAAAAATAAAGCTTAGGTAATCAGCAAACGAAATTCACTTTTTTCCATTTTTATTAAAATTGTAGAGGCTTATTGCTTTCAATAGGTCTCAAACACAAAGTAAATGACGCCGGCTACTCAAAATTTCACAGTAGTCTAATAAGACACGACAGTTGACAGTTGCGACGTGAAAGGTTTCATCATCTGATCAAATAAGACTGGAAACTGCCGAAATTAGTTACTAAATATCGTTTTAAAAATTAAAAAAAAATATTTTTTTTTGTATTTAAAGTGACGCTCTTAGTTTTCTATCCAGTTTATTTTTTCCAACAATTGTAGCCGTATATCGGCAAGTGTCCTCCAAGTGGTCAATCGTTTCGGGCTTATCGCCGTAGACTAGCGACTTCACATATCCAAACAGAAAATAGTCAAGCGGCCTTAAATCGCACGATCTTGGAGGCCAATTCGCGGATCAGCAACGTGAAACTATGCGGTTACCGTTTAGGAGTACGGACCAATTATTCCACCAACCCATAAAGTACACCAAACAGTCAGTTTTTGTGGATGTAATGGTTTCTTAACATACACCTGAGGATTATCATCACTCCAAACAGTTTTGTTTATTGACGTATCCATTCAACCAGAAGTGAGCTTCATCGCTAAACAAAATTCGCGCGATACGTATTTCGAACAGAACCATGATTTTCAAAATAAATTTGCAAAATTCGGAAGCGTTGTTCAGGCGTCAGTCTATTTATGTTGAAATGCCAAACCAAACTAAAAATAAATCACTTGACAGCTGATAAAATGGCCGCCAGTTAAAATAGTGTTGCCATCTTAAAGTTCTATTCTATAAAAAAACATTCTTTATTATATTAATGTAAATTATAAAGTATTTAAATACTTATAAAAAAAAACTACTTACATACTACCATACAAAGAAAACTGGAGAAGTCCCGATCCATATTCACTATTTGATCGAATTTTCAAGACCGTAGAAGACATCACATCAGAAATCAGGAGAAAAATCACTTCGCCCGAAAAGAATTCGACTCCAAAATAGAAGAGGTGGGCGTTGAACGCAGTTGAGGAAGAACTCCCAATAGGTGGCGCACGTACGTGGAAGGGGAGCTCAACGTACATGTAATTGAAGGGCGCACGATGTCATTCACAATAATCCGCATTATCTCCGAATTTACTCCGAAAAAAAACTCGTGTATTCCCGAGTATGCGTTCATTTGCCGAAGTAGGTATAAAATCTCTCTGTCAGACTACACCCTTGAGGGACTCCTGAAAAACGATTAGAAACAGAAGGAACTGTCGCCCCCTGTATAAAGGACACTAATGTCTTCGCACAGTAATCCCACCTTTCAAGCCAATCACATGGAAAATTCGTCCATAACTATACAAATAATCCTTGCGATTGCGGTGCAACCCCCATTTATTGACAAAAAAAAGAAGTCAAATGTGTGTAGGTAAACTTTTAAATCGTCTCCAATTACATGGCACATGTGGATTCACACTCGTATTCTTTAAACATTTACCAATGAAGGGGGCTTATTTAAATAGCATTAACCTGTAACTGATATATATACGAGTACGAATAAAATACATCTCCCTGCAGACAATCAACGTTTGATTGAAATAATTTCAGTTTAATTAAATTCGTTCCTAGCTCTATGAACTTTTTGTACAAAGTTTTCTCCCACTTTGTTGTTTTGTTAGTCTAACAATAGGGAATCCTTCATCTTACCCCTTGATCCATCAATGATTGCCAAAAGTTTATCCAACGCCCCAGAGAGCGCGCTTAACAATAATGGCGATGATGAGAAATGATAACCATTTTTCTAAAGAATTTCCAATTCAATTCTAAAGAGGAGTCAGAGAAAATTGAAAGTGTTTGGGCTTGAACTTTGCCATAAATCTGTTTCTGAAATTGAATTCGACAAGTGGATGGAAGTTTTGAATGGGACAAGTCCCTCCTCTTTGGCATTTGTCTCTTACTACCACAAAGGCGAATATTGTTTGTTTAAGGCGAAGAAAGTTTTTATTTATCCTCAAGTTTACATCAAGTAGTTAGAGCTGATTTATTAAAAATTTAATTTAATTAGTGTATTTAGATTGCGTATTTAGATCTGCGGCAGCAGGCATGTGTTTGAGATGAACAAGTAGCAATTGGCTGTCACGCGATATCGTGTGGAGTTGCAATTAGCGGATTACACGCTTCAGATTTTGCGATGGCGAACTGTTTTTCTTTTCGTCTTTGTTGGGTAAGGGAACGATTATTTCAGTGTTGAGTGTCATGTTGACGTTTGGTTATTGTTGTTGTAATTACTTAAGTGTCACTTACTTGGGTGAGTGTGAACTGAAAGATGACACGAATCGGGAAGGATTTTCTTTGTTAAGCCGGTGAAATGAAATTCTATTTCATACGGATAACATTGTGGTTTGATTGAAAACGTGTGGTTTGCAATAGAAACAATCGGATTGTATTGACAGCTTATAGGTGGGTATAACATTGTTTGACAAGTGAAAGAAGTTGAGGTATGGACACATGCTTTAAAGGAGGGTGAGAGTCGAGTGTCTTGGACCTTCGACAGCCACTATATAAATGATCTCTTGGTGGGAGTTTAAAAAGGTTTCTCAAGATGCAATGGTAGTTGGTGGCAATTCGGGACCGCAAACAATAGTTCAGGCCGAGTGCACCATCTTGAAGCAAACGCCAACTAAAACTTTATTACATTTTACTCCACTCCACTGCTCTTTAACTTTGTCCTCAACTTGAATTAATTTGAATATCGAAGGATGGTTTCTGCAGAAATCTCTGATCAAAGTTGGAAACACAAATTTTAGTTCATTGTGCCAACCCCCTGACCTTTTGTAACGTCCACTTACATGTAAATTTAAGAAAACATTTTATCTTGACTTACCAGTACGCGATTTTCAGTTTTATCTCCTTTTGTTTCCAATTTTACCATATATTTTACTAAAATCTTTGTGTGTCGTCCCAAAATGGATTTGACACTTTCTGAAAATATAAAAAGAAAGGAAATGTTTTATATTGTAGTAGAATTTTATTGTAGTAGACTTATATAGATTGGTGGTTTGGTATCACTAAAGACTAATGCCATAGGGTAATGTGTTGGAAGGGAAATTAGAGAGAGAAAGAGAGATCATGCGACTGTTGCTGATTCGGTCAGAAAAATCCAATGTAAAATAGAATTTAAGAAAAGGTTTTCAGAGAAGGACTGTTTTTCTGGACGACTCAAATAAAATCAATAAAATCAACAGCCATTACAAATTTAGTATAATATATTAAAAAAACATTTGCACAGATTAATTGTGAAATAAAGTAGAAATGAAATGCATTGGAGTAAGACATTTCTCAATCCATTTATGTAAATCTCACTAATGAGAGTCATATATGTCAAAAAATAATTTTTTTAAGAGCTACACAACTGCACGAATAAAAATAATTCTTAATAAATTCCCGCCTGTTACCAGCCATAAGAACCCATATCTCTATATGTATAAAATTGTTGCAAGTGCGTTGTGACTTTATAACTCACGAACGGCTCAACCGATTTAAATGACTTTTGGTGTGTTTTATTCGTCTTGAATCAGGGATGGTTTATGAAAAAAGAAAATTTGGAAAATTCTCAACAGGTGGCGTTGAAGGCACACATTTCCTTTTTCATGGGGAAAAGCACTTGTCACAATCGAGTAGTGACACTTCAAATACAAAAAAAAAATATATTTTATAAGTTTGTTTATGTTTACTATGCTACATTAAGTAACTTTTTGAAATGGAGTAGATACTTTTTTTATTTCATGGTTTTTCAATCCATCATTTTTGTTTGACATGTATTTTCAGGATCCTTGCATAAGTATGTGTGAGTAAGTTGAAATGTAGGGGTGATTAAGATGACGTGGACAATGATGACAGGCAACAGGAGGAGTGTTTTGAGCTTGCACGTAGGGGATGTTACGAAAAATGAGCGTGTAACAATTGTGGTATTCTGCTCATTAGTGTAGGGTATACGGGGAGCGCAACTCAAAGGTACCACAACACCTTCGGTACCGGTGTAGAGAGAGAAGGGAAAAGGCTTACCATTTACCAACCAAGTTGATAGGTGCGGTTAGTTTTCTTCTTGGCTGTTAAAGTTACAAATATTTCGTCGGCCGCTGATGGACTATATTGTTAAGCATCGTGTCTTTGGTTATACTCGATGTTGGATGTATTCGATTGAATGGCAAATAAGAGGCTTGCCTCATGCGCACATTCTCATTTGGTTAGTCGAAAGAATGCAACCATCAGACCAAGTTGATGACATCATATGTGCCGAGGTTTCATATCCCGAAACCGATCCAGACCTGCATGATGTCATAATTACAAGCATGATTCATGGGAAGGTTTGGAAATGGTATCAGTATTTTTATTTCACATTTTCTGTTTCGTGCGAACCAACTTACAAACGCGGTTACAAGTCATTCCCAAATACATTATACACACTGTTACTGTTACGGAAATATGTCTGAAATGTAGGAACAGCGCTTACGCTTACCCGATAGGTGGTGCTGAAAAATAGGATACCACACTATAGGTGGTACTTTCTAAAACATAAGCGGTATAGGAAACGATTTGTGGCACCTCCCATTCAAAAATAAAATCAAGCTCTATTTCTAAAGTTACATAATCAAAATTATAATGGACATTGTCCAAATAAAGCACTTTGCAAACCTAAGCGGATTCCGCTTATTCAGAACGACTTGCCATTGGTATTTAAGCGTCTACATAAAATGGCGTGTGCATTGTGCATGCTCGAAATTATTACTTTAACGAATTTGGGCGGAACGAAGTTCGCGGGGTCAGCTAGTAGCTCATAAAATGATTGTGATTGTGCTGCTTTGGGTGCGGTACTACTGTAGGCGGCTGACAGTAAACTATCCATAAGTCGATAATGAAACGGAATATGAAAAAAAAAAAAAATTGTCAAAACAACAACTGCCAGTTTTATGACGGCGACAACGGATATATCCACTACACGGCTGATTGGCTTTTGCCACTTATTTGCCGGGTGTAAATTGCTCTTCTCGCCCACTGGAGTTGAACGCAAATTTCATTCGGTTTACGGACACAGCCCAAGCGATGATATTTCTCAACAGAATTATGATAAATTTAATGATTATTGTGGTCAGAGTCAAAGATTGGATGTTTTATTTTATGAAAGTGTTTCTATACATATTTCTGACAGATAAAAATATGAAATGGCTGAGCCGGAAATTACACCGGGTATTTCTTCAATGCTATTTCCATTTCCTATGATGAGTGCTATTTTTGTGGGGGTAATTTTCATTTGAAGGACACTACTGTGACACTTCCGTGTCATTTGGTTTTATTGTGCCACACAGTTGACTGACCGATTTTTCGGTTTGTGTTTTTTTACTATCGGAAATTACGCAGGGAAAAACAATTTGCAATAGGCTGTAGTAGGTATTGGTTCATTTGACATTATAATCTAGTACATTTATATAAGACTACGTGAAATTTGTGCTTCCAAATGTTTTAAATGCAAAACTACAATATTTCTCCTCAAAACTGTCAGATTTTCTTAACAATTCACACAAAAGTAACGCGTTTTACAAACTAGCGAAAACGAACACCGCCAAGTCTTACAATAAAAGTACAAACATTTCTGCGTCAAAAAAAAACAAGAATGGATATACGAATCAAATGAATTGCAAATATTCGCTCAATCTTATGGGTGAAACAGCGATATAAGAATATAATCTGTCACAACCACAACCGTTGCCTAATGTTCGAAGAATGACATAGAGGTGATTTATTAGCAAACTGGACGAAATAACTTTTAAAACAGTTGAAGATGCTGAAAAAAAACTGTGAATAGATCGAAAATGAAATATTTTGCAAAATTTATTTTGTTGTTTTTAAATACAAGTCGAAAAAAATTGAAAGGTTGAAATTTTTCAATCGAATGAATTTCTGCGAACTACTACTACAACATCTGCGTTCCATAAATCTGCTACAACAAAAATTACTTAGAGAACTTGACGACTTGTTCATATTAGTATGAATATTCGTAAATTATCACGTTTTATGCTGAAATAGCAGTTTGCGTTGTGAAATTTGCCCGTGTTTAACTGACCGCTAAATGACTAGCGACACGTAAAACTCTATATACAGAACATTTCGAGTTTGCCTATAAAGCTCCACAAGAGCTACAGAAAGTGTCCCTCTCAAAGTTTGAGCTTCAACAATTTGAGATAAATACGAAATTTTGAAGCGAAACTTCTTATGGATGGGTAGTAATTTTGAACTCCGGTGGAACGAAAAAGCGACAGGACAGTCAAGAATAAGAGAAAAATTAAAAAGAGACAGTTTCGGAGCAGAGTTGCCGCTGAAAATTTGGCTCAGGCCAAAAAAAAAATCCTCCACATAAAGTACTACAATTGTAGCGAAAAAAAGACAGAGCAGCAAAATCATTACAAATCAAATGTTTCGATTACGAAACACATTTGTTCCATATTTCTGCATTCCTTTTTCGTTCAGTAAAGAATAAAATCTTGCTTAAACTCAAGAAGGGGCCATTTTGATTATATTTAAAAATTGGAAGCCGCTGGTCTTAAGGCTCGAAAAGGGGCCAAATGGCAACGCTGGTTTGAAACATGAATGACAGAAATAGGGGGTAACAAGCGTGTGGGTAATTTGGCTCAAGTATTTTATGTCAAAGAGCAATGGCTCGAATTTGTCTCAAAACTTAAACGTCACTTTCTTAAAATAAAAGTGTTGAAAAATAAAAAAAAACCTAATCAGGAAATGAGAATTTATTCGAATGAATGCCAGCCAAAAAAAGTTGAATTTTACCAAGCGAGAGTTTTTGCACGTGCACCCTACTATACCATAAATTTTTGTACTAGTTGATTTTATGAATAGGAAACTGTTGCAAGTTTTTTGGCTGAACCAGAACTACTCACAAGACATGTTTCGTTATAATAATGTCGTGAATATTTGTTTAATACTGTTTGATCTTACATTCGGCATGACTTTGATGCCTTTTCAATGTAAGATCTAAGAAGTGGTCGTACTCAGAGATGCCAACGTGCATTTTCCTTACTTTCCAAGTTGAATTATTTGAGAAACTGAAAAAAAATCTAAGGATTTACCTGCAACCAGGGGTTAATACTTTCCATTTTCCACATCAAAAAAAATATCAAAGTTTAAGCTTCCATATTATTATGGGTTGCAAAAGTTCCTTAATCAGATAACAACTCAAATTTGTGACAGAAGACAGTCCCAAATCAATATTTATGCACGTTTTTCAAATCCAAATCCAAAACCTTTTCCCATGGATTTGAGATAATAACAGTTTTAACATAAATCAGACAACAAATGCCACCCATCACAGCTGGAAATGTCAAATTAGATCGTAATAGCCGCATGTCTATGCACAACCTGTATATGCACCGTTAAAAACTCGATTGTCATCACGCACCTCTGAATAATTTATCTTTTTAAAACTAGACCGACAATCGTCAGGTTTTTATTAATGATTTCCTGTTTTCGAATCAACGGAAGAGTAATCATTTCACTGAATCGGACAAAAGAAATCCATACTTATAAACTCTACAGAGACAGGTAGTGGTTGGGCCTCGACTCTCGCACAATAACATCGTGTTCGTGTGCACGTTTAATTTCACCTCTCCGTTTTTTCTCATACACCTTCACTGTGTCCATCATCAGGTCAGTCAAACCCAACCACTGGTTACACCAACCACGCAGCATTGAACTTGAGAGCTATTACGGTCTAGTGTCTACCATTCATATTTTCTAGTGTTTTGTCGATTCCAATTTCCGTATCCCGTTCCCGTATAGTAACAGAGTGTGTGTGGCGTGTATGCCATGTGGCTGTCTGTCTATTCCGCCTGTCTGGGCCCCAAAATAATTGGCTGCCATTAAGCAAAACATCAGCTGACGCACGCGATGTACTGTCGTTAATGAAGTCGTTTCCTCCATATCCATAATCAGCTTATTTCCGTGCAAGTTCAAATGACGTTCATTAAGGGTTTTCATAGTTTCATTCCGATGGCTGTATTGAGATTGTGAGCGCACTTGAAAATCGCTTGTTTTTTATTTATAAAACATTCCGCACGATTCGCTCTCGTCTTCCACTAAATCCACTGTACAATGGTAGGTATGCGTAGGAGGGGCGGGCGCGCATCAGTATCGATTCTATTTTTAGGCCCAAAACGGAAAGAGGCCAACGTTTAGCCCAGTTTATTTGCAGTACACCTTCCCCGCGTCGGTCGTCTTCGGCCTTCAGCCTGTTGTCGGGTTGAGCTAATAAATCTGAAGAGTAAGTGCTGCGCTTACTTCGATTTATGTGGTTATAGTGGACTAGGAAGAAGTATACAAACACCACCGACTACGAGTGGTTTTTAGTATGCAGAGCAGGAGGGGGACTTTGCTTTTATATGGCATTAATGGCTCGTTGCCACATTTTATGCCGGTCAGTGGATTTTCGAGAGAAAACGTACTATACTCGTGCTCTTGCTTTCAATCGCAAATCGATCATTTAAGTGTGTTTCTAGTACTTTGTAGTGCTGCGCTTGAATGGATTTCGCTTTTGTTTACCATCAATCGGATGGATAGGTAAAGAACGCATTTCAATTCACTGTGTGCGGGCATCTACAAGGACCACAGTTCTCGGTGTGTTTGTGTGGTTTTTGGTATCCAAGTGTTACGTAATGTACAACAATGGACTTGAAATGCAAAAAAGAGAACTCAAAGGAGGCAGGTACAGGTATATAAATGGGTTTTGCTTTGGCATTCTGATATCCCCTGGGCCCTGGGGGTATGTTTATTCTAATTCCTTGTTACCCATACATACGGATATGTTTGTCGGACAACATGTGATGGGCAATACAAAAGTCGCAGTGAAAAGGTAGCACGTGGAGTTTGTTGTATTTGCCTCACAGAAACAGTTGTTGATGGCAGTGCCAAAGAACCATATCAAGATGGGAACTTGGTTCAGTAAATATTCCTGTACCAAATGTTTTGAGGTTAGAATTGTGATTGCGCTCGCAAACTCCCAACGAAATCAAACACTACGAAAAAGAAATGAACGAATTGAAAAGAGAATTTCTGTTTGACTACAAGATGTTTCACAAAAATTGGTCAACATTTCGTACAAGATTTGACGTTAAAAAGGTGTGGCAACAATAAAACTGGGTCCGCCATTTTGAATTTGGAAATTAACACAATGGATATGGAAAAGTCAAAATGAAAATTCTTCAAACCAACTCCCTTTGGTCGCGATTTGACATCTTAAATGTTTACGACCAAATTTTTGTTTCCTGGTCGTGATTGCTTTTCGCTGTGAAAATAACGAGGATTTTCTAGCATCTTGTTCTCTAGAATTTGACAGCCATTTTGATTTGAAGCAGAACTGATTTTCATTCAATCAATATAAAATAGAAAACACAACACTCCACCTCATAGTGAAATTAGATTGTGACAGCTACATTCGGTAATCGGTGTTCGCTATTAAAAACTAAATTTTCATTACGGACCTCTGATAATTTAATAATTTATCGTTTTAAAAGTAGACGCAGCTTTTATTAAAAATTATCAGTTTTTTGAGAGAATGTCCTTAATTTTCCACAGCGAAATTTAATTCGGAAAAAAGGATGTTTACCGCAATTCAATTTATTGCCGAAAGCCCCTGTAGCTAGTGCTGTAAATTTGTATTTAACTTATTAATAAATATTAATAATAATAATAATATACTAATTGTTTAAATCCTATTTAATTCACTATTCTCTGTCATAATCTCACAAAGTACCCACATGTTGCTTCGTCTGTCGTTCAAACCCCAACTGCCAAAACACATGACATGGGCACTTGACAGACGTCAACTGTTTTAACTTTAAGGTTCCATTCAGATTTGAATTATCAGAAGATCAATTATTTTCAAAAATAAAGCGCGATAGTAATAAAATATTTCCATATAAAATTACCCATTGTGACCTAAAAACTATTTAGAGCGAAAGTTCAAAATTATTATTAGTAAGGCCAATAGGAATTGATTTTTAAGAACTCAATATAAATTAATATCTTGTAGTCTTTAAATATCAGGACAATTTATTTGCAGTTTTGCCGTACTTTTGTTTGAGATCTGAACAATTTTGCAAACAAACTGTATGGACTAGTGATGCCAATTTTCTGTTTTGCCAGGCTGGTGTTTTTCTCTGCGATTGTGCGATTTATTTTTCCAGGGAGCATTGTCTGTTACAATATTTAGTTACAGTTTTGTCCTCAATTGATCTTAACTTATAAACAGTAGGTATTAAAACAACAAATACTTCGAAACTTATCTAAGCCTAAGGAGCTTGTGTTTTCAATCAAATATCTTCGAAAGAACAACAGCGTGTCCTATATGCAAACAAACAATTGGATTGTACTTACAGAAATTATACGAATGAACAACATAATTAACTCAACACCAAAGCGCTTGTTTGTAAGAATAATCTGTCAGAATTCAAATGTTCAAGCAGTTATTCAAAAAACAGTCATAAATCAGTGATGCGTATTGGAAAAGCTGCAGTTCCGACCAAATTGTTATTTTTTCCACCACATTCAATCGAACTTTTATAGATTTTTCCAAAAGAAATTGTCAGGGATTGCTTCTTAAATACCAAAAATGGTTTTCCCCAAATTGACATTTATTTTTTCTTGACACTTTAAGAATCAGGTCTACACCCGGTGTACATGATAAAAATAATCGCTGTAGGATAAACAGCTTATTAAGGTCTTGTATGGATATTGTTGTGTTGAAAAGTTATTTTCTGTTAATTTTATATGTGTCACTATCATAGTGAGTAAGACGAAAGCAGTTTTTTTTCCCTACAGAAGTAAGACAATTAATTATCCTAATGGCTCGTTCCTTGATGCTTTCTTATGGTTGTAGTTGTTTTTTATGCTCCTGAGGGAATAAACAACAAACATTAAACAAACCCGAGATGAGAACTATTTCTTAGTCTAAGTTAAGTTTCTTTAAGTAGAATTTTTTTTACGGAAATTCCTGCATAACTATCGAAAAAACGTTAATGACAGCAATTTTAAAACGTGGGTTGAAAAAAAACGTCCTTTTGTTGTAAAGCGGGAATAGTTTGTTAAAAGGTTACCGAAGAAATAAGTTCACAGAATTCCTCAATTAGACAAAGAGTGATGCCAAATGGGTATGTTCGAAAAGTTACACTGTCCGTAAGAGAGCTTCTTTTTTTTAATTCAATACTATTCGCCACCGCAAGTTATATAATATAATAAATTGAGCAATAAGTAGATAAATCAATATTCTAAAAAAGCATTAACATGATGAAGACCTGCTTCAAATGTTATTGACGTTGATACAACTTCGACAGCTTTGGTAGCATTTTTATTGCATTAGTATAGAAAATACAGAATGTCAAATGAATTTCCCATATTAATTTAAATTAATTTTATATTATATCTTAATATATATAATTTTATAATTTTACTGTAGGTGTGTATGTCACTGAACTCCTCCTAAACGGCTGGATCGATTTGAATGAATTTCTTTCTATGTCTTTGGATGGCGCCCTGGATGGTTTAGATTCACAAATCAGCCCGGCAGATGGCGCTGCAGTGGGTTCGCTATTGTACATTAGATAGGAATTTATGAAATTAACTTGACTAAAACATGTTTCGTTGAAGTGATACCAAATTTTGGTTGTTTAAAGGCATGAGCACAACTTTCTGTGCCCTAAACAAAAAAACCTGTCGCACAATATGCTGCAAACAGTCATACACGGTTCTAAATCAATTTTAAGCCAAATGTATGTCATACTTTTGTACAGCTGTCACAGAGTGGTGGTATGAAACTATTTCCTCACAGCCGCTAAATTAAACTAATTGAGTGGAGTAAAAAATTGTCATGACACATTTGTGAAATTTTAATTGCGTCCTATATATGGCACCATTTTTTTTTCTTTCATAAATATGTTTGCATGTTTGTTGTTCGCCTTCGCTATCTGTCAAAATAATTACGACTACTACCTTCAGCGATTTTCTTCCTTTTTTTAGTAATCACATCCTCTGTAGTGGAAAGCTCGCACAATCTCTCTACCATTTATCAAAGGCTTTTCCTTTTTTTTCTCCCATAATCTTAGGATTTCCTCAGTGTTTTTTTCTGCGCCCACTTTTCCTTCCTCAAAAGATGTCACTGTCGTCGTTGTGCTATACACTGTTGCGAACTTACGATAGTGTCCCAATTCGGTTTGCCTACGAATTCGCAAGTGCAATTGATGTTCTACTACTACGACGACGACACATGGTGTGCTGACACAATTTCTCCTATACGGTTTCTCTCCTTGTTACTCTACTATTTCACCAGAACCACTATATGTTTATCTGTGTGTTTTTAATGCACCTACTCTCAACCAGCACCCAGAGTTTAATTCAACTAGATGACAACTGGCTATAGAGGAGGAGGAAAAAGAAAAACATTTTCTATATTTTCTGCTGTGGTCACCATTAATTTTTTTTTATGGTGAACGGTATGTGGTTTGCAGCACTTGTCCATCATTATGTGACATGGTATCTTGGGGCTTGCACAACACCCCCATATACATAGAAAAAAAGTGCTCTAAGCTATAAGAGCGCTTTGAATTACTTAAAGAGGGCGCGCGCGTTACGGTTGTGCATTTTTCGTTTTGTATTCTGACCCAAGAAGGGGATTGCAGATGCAATTTAGTTGGTTCTTTTTTTCTGCTGTATAATTACAACACTTGCCACCGCAAAGATTAAGCATAAGCAAAACAACTGTTTTGACAGCTTTCATGTTCTTTGGAGCTGTATGACTGAAGAGTCATGAACTATTACTTTGTCGGCACGGCTCTAATATATACACACAAACGGGTTGCGATAGTTAGCGTCAAAGGAGATGTGTATGAAAACAAAATGTTCATAGTTTGTTTGTCCCTTGGGCTTTCGTTCTTTTGAAATGATTTTCTTTGCAAAATGTGTCCCAGTAAAGACAGCTGCATGACTGCGAAACTAAAACATCTCTTACTTTTATTTGTACGCTATTAGCCATTGTTATTGACTTTGTATCGTTAGTAATAGAGATGTGGAACCAAATTGGGATACCACCGTTTAGGTTAGGTCATATATGGAATAGAGCACTAGGCAACATAGTGGGAAAATTGCGATTGCTAGGGAGCATTTCCGGCAAGAAACAGAAACCCATTCGTCCGTACATTTAATTTCCTTATAAAAGAACCAAGATATCGCCTCAATTGACAGCGGTAAAGTGGTCCTCCTTGGAAACAAATGTTTATAGGCGAACTGTGGTAACATTTCACAAATTGCCTCATTTTGGGTACTCTTTTCCCACAAAAAACCATTTAGACTATCCTATTGAATCAGGTTCGAAAATGTATATATACAATTGCATATTTAAAGTACCTTAATCAGAAAGAAATGGCGCTCGATAGGGCACGTCCCTACTCATGGGACTTTGGTTAGGTTCGGTTTGTGGGCTGGCTTAATGCCACACAATAACAGACCCATTGCGATGCCCATCTTGGAAAAAGGTTGTCCCTTATCCACGGGACTTACTCATACAAATGTTCGCTTATCATGAGAGAACACTCTTTTGTGAAAATCACGGCAGTTAAGTCAAATCATCGCATTCCTGATTACCAATTTCCTTTCATCGGAGTATGAAAGTACTGCCCAACAAGTCATAAGATGCTTCATAATCCTTTGCGACAGCTGCCATTATGAGACAGTTAATAACGTACTTCCATGAATTCGTTTAACAATTTCCATTCGAAAAATCTAGTACAAACTAAAGCAACAACTAAAACTAAATGTGACAGGTTATATTAATGTCAACCTATAATCCAATTAATTCGGTTAATAACAATAATTAACGGTTACGCGTATAATAATGCCATCAAAAAGTTGCTTAATCTTGTCCAATTAAATCGTGTTTGATGCAATAAGAAATATCTGCCGTTTGATATGCAAATAATATTACCCTCCATGCCCTCCCTGTTCATCTAGAAAACAACAATAACACTAAATTATTTAAAAGTACCTATTTATGCTATGAGGTCACACACACTCGCTTCATTTTGTTTGCTTGGTTTTTCTTCTAATAAAACGTAAAGATATATTTTTTGTATATTATAGATCCACCCATCTTCCTCTGTCGTGTTCTGACTTCTGTTTGTGTCATCATGTCGCACACTACAAATTATGTTGCTGTGGTCAGTTGTGCAATTGAGGTCAGTTGACGTTTTTCCGGCCGTTGTCTGTAAATTTCGTTGCTCGATTACCTACTTCCAATCAATATGACAGATAAAACCGCTGGAAAAAGGGCGAAACTATAGTCACCAGTAGGTTGACGCATCAGTCACAAGAAAAAACAAACGAGAAAAACAGTTACTCAATTGTATCTCTGACCGTATGCGTGTATCCGTCAGAAGTGGGTTAAGTCGTTGAAAATGTATGTAGAGCAATTTGTTTCTGTTATTTTTCAGTCGCAAAAGATTCGATTCTGTGTGCTAGTTTGAGAATGTGTCAATAAATCTAAGGCGAATCTGTGCCGACTTGTGATTAAGAAATTTTGCTTTTCTTTATTCGCTCTCTTATTTTTCATTTGTTTGTTTGTTATTGCTCTGTTATTCTCTGTTATTTCTACAATAAAGACAAGAAAACTCATTTATACATATTCAAGGGCTTGACATTTTGTAGTCAAATTTGCATTTAAATGGGTGATGGGGAAGTCAATTTGGAGATTGGCAGTTTTAATAGTGTTAATGTCTTCTTCACAGTATAGCCGTTTTATATTGGTACTCATTCCGTAAGTTTTCAGACGATTATCGTCGAAACAATTGACGTCCAAAACTATCTGTTCGACCTTTTTCTAGGGAGGGCAACAAATATTAACACACCACTTTGAAATACGTTTTTGGTGCGTTTTATTTCCTATAACGAATTCATATTATAAAAGTCTTACTATAATAGATTACAATCTCTCTCTCCCTCTCTCCCTTACAAAGTCGATTCGAAAGTCCTCTGTGAAACCCAAAATGACGGATAGAAATAGTTCAGTGGTTTAATTTTCGACGTTTGCAAAAGAGTGCGTTCACTTGGTGGTTACAATAAAACCAAATGACTTTACCGTTTACCATAATACATTTAAATTTTTTAACATTTACCATAACTTATTTAAAAATTCGCAACACTATAGCTAAGTGCAAAAATTACAAGTTTGAGACCTTACTCCAGTTCATTTGCCATAAACGTAGTGAAAGCTGACGATAGTCAAAAAATAAATTGGACAGAATACAACTTATTATGGTCATCAAAATTTAAAAATGTTATTTCGTCCAAACAATTATTGTTATACGAATTCTATCCCCTGAATTTAATCTCTGATATGAAGGTACTGAGGCGGATTCCTTTTTAATTTTTTAAATACAGTCGACGTCCATTGTAACGAATATCCGATATACGATATACCTATAGCGAATTTCTGATATAAGGTTTGTTCCTTTACTTTTGTAGTAAAAATGGAAAAAGCTGTCAAAATGGTGGGGATAAATTCTCCCTCAAAGAGAGACAATTACGAAAAAGTTAGGAAAGGCTTTTGTAGTAATCTATGAAAAATGTCAGATACACAATTTAAAAATTTAAAAAAAGTAGTACGAAAAGTCGTTAAAATATTTGATAAACTCGAAGAATTTGCTAATTTACTAACAAAATTAGCTACGAAAGTGATTCGGAAATAATCGAACTTCTTTTTGATGAATCCGAGTATGTTAAAGAGCTTGTAATGATTAAAAATAAACTACAAGCATTCAAGAAAAGGAAAAAGCGAGGCTGTATGAAAAATGACATGGAGCAGATTGTCTCTTTTTACAGCAAGGAAGAATTTCGTTGGCAATATCGAAATTGAAAATAATCTTGAGGAGAACATTCAACTCCTTAAATAAAAACATATTTTTAATGACGCTTTTTTTAAAAGAAAGTATACAAAATCTATCGATATAACGAAGGCGTTCGATATAGTGAATGACATCAAACATTATAGCACTCGTTTTACTGGACGTCCCCTGTATGTATCCTTTTCTTTTGGGGAAGACTTACCGTAAACAGTTCAGGATGTTTGCAGTCGTAGTCTAAAAAAAATAAATAGTTGGCATAACAGGTCCATAGGGACGCAGGCCTAGCTTCTCATGAGATTTAATTTTTGGAACGAATGTAAGGGATCTACAATTTTTATGCCGATTCCAAACGTCCGCTTGAGAAGCTCTTTCAAGACAGTTAAACTCGGATGTTTGTCAGACGTTCGCAAGAGGTTGGGAAAATTCCCTCAGTTGGAATTCGGGTTTTTTTGCGGGATTGGAACCTGGGACCCCTCGCTTAGTAGTCCAACACACTAACCACTAATCCACTGCAGTCGTATTCTGTTTTCTGTTTATATACCTAGTTTACGTACAAATCAGAGACACTAATCCAATTTGACAAGTGAACTCAACGAAACATTAGGTTCAAAAAAAATCGCTCCTAAACTTATTAGTTCTAAAACGAGCTCTGACACTTAAACTAGACCTTAACGTCAAAAATTCGCTTTCTTACTAAATTAAACAAAAATGCGTTCTGACAAGTGAACTCAGCGAACTAGTTATAAAGTTGACATTGTTTCCGTTAACTTCGGATTGCGTTTGAAAGTTATAAAAATGAGTTATAAAAAGCATTTATGGCAAGCCGCCCTGTTTCGACGATTCAATTCAAATTTGCAATCCAATCTTTTCAAGCTGTTAGGCAGTTTGAACTAATGGTTCAACTGAATGATTTAAATGAATTAAATAGTTAAAAACAAAAAAGTTGAACGTTCTCTCAGCTAAGCAAGCACAATCTGGTGGACTTGAAGTGAAAAACATTCCATCGCCAATTGGACAACGCTTTCGAACGGTCTGAGGGGTTCTGAGTTCCTACTTGTCAAACATATGGCAGTATCATATGCAGTTAGTCTCCAGGTGTGAGGAGTTTGCCAAAAGTGAATCTTAGACTAAAACGATTCGTTTAGAACCCTAGACCTAGCTTCTCACAATCTTTGATGGAACCTTTAAATTTATTGTCATATTTGAGTGGCTGATCTTTTTCAAAAGAGTTATACCCTCAGATGTTTGTTTGACGAAGTGGAGAGCAAAATTGAAAATGTTGTTCTTGTTGGTATCCTTTCCGGGAGTCACTGGATCATTGAGGAGACTTAACCACCTTTCGGCTGCCATTTGAATTATTTCAACCTAGAATTATGGTTTATAGCTTAATTTGTTTGAGAAAAAGTCGACGGGTGAGTTCAACATTCTGTCAACGAATGCTCAAAACTCTGTGCTAATCGGACAGCCAATTAAAGTGCATAACTTAAAACCCTAAGCACTTCCAATCCGCACCATTTGCAGAATCATATAAATAGAGTACCTACTTTCGCCCTTAATCCTTGAATAGAAATGTGACAGGATAGAGCAAAACTCACCCACCATCGTGTAATCTCCACTCATGTGAAGTAATAATCCTTGATATTTCATTTACTCAACGAAAACCATAGAATACTTCTGCAGGGACGAACAGCAAAAGGAGCAAACGGAGCAAAAGCAGCAAAATGTCGAAATCATCATTTCGCAGAACTCTAGCTGTGTAAACAAATAAAAATATATGAATACACACACCAGTCCCCCAGTTGTGTGCACACTCCTCCGAGCTCCTTGTTGAAAATGCTGCCAACAGCAAAAGAAACAAACTGATCTGGCGAGAATCTGTGTCATTGGACGGACTACGGACAGTGTCAAAGTGCGGGAGTTGGTTTTTCCCACCTCCACCACAACTACAGCTCATTTGGATGAATTTAGTATTTTCCATTGTATTGTATTTTCCTTGCCGCAGCAACTGTATCCTGTGATGTTATTAGATTCCTTACATGACCCCGGGAGTGACAGTATGCTGATACCCTCTAGCCATACACGCATTACCGCCCGACCGAAATTAGGATTACAAAATTTTTAGGTAACTGATGAGAACTTCTCTGGCGGAATTCCGGTCATGTCGGCCACAGAATTATGACAGAGGTGGAGGTTTACTATTATTACGAGTATTACAGCAACTTTGGTCCTTTTTTGTGTGTTCTCGTGATGGGATGCAAAGAGTAGCGGATTATGTTGTGAATATAGGTGAATGGATGTTTAGTTTCATTCCGCATCAAGGGGCTGACGTCTTTTCGCATGAACAAGGCGTCAATATTCATTGAAAATATTTTGCCTTTGTGTTGGTTATGCATCAAATTATAGGAAAATCGGGTCGGCATTGTTGCTGAGTTGGTTGATAGACAATTTCAGTGGCGGTTGAGTTTATCTCTTTTTCGCACAAACTCGGGTTTGTCAAAGGGATGATGGGAATGACAGCTTCGCATAGGATACCCATTGGACAACTGTTATCATTTTTCTAAAACAGTACAATGGGGAACAGGTTATTCAACTTGTTGTGTTGTGACTTGTGAGTGCCGGAGAAAGTTTTTTTGTTTTTTTTTTTTGTTTTTTGTCGGAGACGGAAAGACAGACTGAACTATTTTATATTGATTAAAATGTTTTCGCCTGTGGGGAGTTTGAAAAAATCAATCTGGAAATGGATTCTATTGCGGTAAACGATGTTGTTGCAAGTTGAAAAGCATTATGTTTTTGTTTTAGCTATGTGACAACTGACAAGCACTGGGTAAGGTATTTGTTGCCATGAATTCGATGAGTATAAGTCCATTGCCCCGTGTGGTTTGTTTCAGGTTGTTCTGTATTTGTAGGTTTTTTCTAAGATTTATATTTAGCCGAAAGGCATGGTAGCTAGCTGTATTATATTATTTTGCATATTTCATATTTCTGTATTAAAAATAAAAAGTAAAAATAAATACTAAAAAAATTTTATATTTAGGTATTTGTTTTATTTTTTTCCTAGTTTTTCTCATTGGTTGGTAAATAAAAAAAAAAAACAGTCAACAGAGTACGCACCCTTGACGAAGTTCCTGTAGAAGTGTTCAGGGTATTTATACGTCTAGCGATTGGTGTGTTAGCTGCTTTATATTTCCTACCGTACCATTACAATCGAAATAAACCTTATTTCCGAGGCTCGGAAATGGCGACATTTTCTGGTTCCTTAAATTCCAGCTGTGCTTGCAGCTTATTCAAATAAATAATTATAGATATAGACCCAGCTTCCCACAACCATTGAGAGTTTATTTTTTATTTTTGGAACGAATGGAAGGGTTCTAAAATTGAATTTTAAGAATAAAACCTTAAGGTGTAGTTTTTGTTTTTTTCGGGGATCGAGCCTGGGACCCCTCGCTTAGTAGTCCACCACAAGCCACTGCAGCTCATTTCAAGTCTTTTAAGGCGTGATGTTTAAAGATAGATCCTTGCGCACGCCGATCATAAGAAAAGTTCTGAATACTCATATATATTCAAGACGGTATCACTTAATTCGTTGTTTACTATCTTTGAACGTTTGTGAGTAAAAAAAAATCCACGACTGGGTCGAACGAAACTTTCTCATTTATCAATAGTTGGGTTGGTTGTTTTCTTTTCTTATAGGTAAATGTAGGTAGAGAAGCCTAGGAATAGTGTTAAATAAAATCCACTTGTGGGTTAGTTCTTTATAACAAGAAGCTGTCAGTTATAGACATAAGCACCTAATGTAATATTTTTAAAGCTCTTACACTTTACAAGATTTCTGAGTACAAGGACAAGAGTAGTAGGAGTTTCTGAATTCTGATCTGTTAGGGCATGATTTTAATTTTGACTGGAATAGATAAGTAAAGCTGGTTTAAGGTGTCCATGATTGGAAGCAGGGTTTGTAATACACCGATATCGATATAATATAAGTATATATAAGAATAATGAATTTTTAATGGAAATGGGGCATTGAGATTATTACAAAAATATTCCGCAGATCGTCTATCGGTAGTTACTTTTGAGAAATAATTCAAAAACTTATTTGTTCTATTTTTTTGAGAAAAACTAAGTTCGGGATCTTATTTAGAATACTAATATAATATTTCGTATGTTTTTTGATCAAAATTGTTGAAGCGGTTTTTGTAAAATGATGCAGACAAAACGGTAACAAATATTGTAATGCTTAGTTGGAAACAAATTGGATTTTCGAGATTTGGGCTAAAATTACCGTTTTCGGTGGTTGGAATTGATAATGAAGGACGCAAAAATTTTGGAAACATAAATTTTACTCTAAGTATCCATTTTGGTCGGCGCAGTGGCTTAGTGGTTATTAACTCAGGTATGCATTTTTGTTACAATTGTATGAACCGTTTTCGAGATTCAAAGATATGTCCTAATTTAAAAAAATTCGATTATTCGATTTTCCAGCGAAAAAATTGAGTACGCACCCATGTTAACCTCACCCACTTAAGCTTAAATATAAATTTTAGTTGAAATATTTCGTCCTTGAACAGCATTAAAATAGATGTTAGGAGCAAAATAATTTTCAAATCTTTTTCTAAACATGAATTTTTACTTTGTTCTACTGAAAAATTATGTTTAAAAATTAGCGCCTAAAAAAATTCACAATTTTCAAATTCGTTCAGTTTTCAAACGCGTTCCTTTTCTTTTTGGTTACATATTTCATTTTGGTGAGCGAATTCAATGAGAAATGTGATATATTGCCAAAATTTAACCAAGCGAAGTAGTTTTCAAAATCATAGTCTTAATAATATATTTAATTCCGTATTAGTTTTATGTATAAAACATGGCCAAGAAAAACTTTTTGCAAATCTTGATTGTTCAGAGATTTTTGAAAAAAAGTATCAAAAGTGTTAAATTATGTTATAGTTATGTAATTATTAAATTATAATTTTGCCCACCAATCACTATTCACATTCTTGATTACTTCAAAATATCTTTCAGTTTGTAATAACTCGTTTCACGTAAAACTTTTCAGAACAGACAGACAGGAAACAAAATCAAACCAAACGTATCACCTCTTTGACAGAAAATTACAAGGAAAACACCGACTAATAAACGTCAGAAAATTGTAATAAATTTTGTGTTTAAAGTGAAGTTTGATGCAATTTATTTTCTTGAAATGTGAATCTGGGCTTGCATAAAAGAGTGTAAAATGTTTTTCCATTATTTTTTTTTAAGTAGATTTAAGTTTTTTTTATTAAAATGGAAGCGGATTAAATAAGGGATTTCTAAAGTGAAGTAGATATTTAAACAGTTTAACAATAGTACGAAGTAGGAGCAGACTTTCTTTTTTTTCTTTTTCCAAAATTGAAGTAAATCTAATTCAATTAAAATAAAGTAGTATCGCTGAAACAGACCTAATATTTTTCTCTTACTACTACCATTGCAGAAAGTTAAAAACACATCCAAGCGAAAATTTGACTGCATACTTTACGGCGTACATACATTTTTTTATAATTAGCACGCGCTAAAGAGATCATGACTACTTTTACAATGCAGTTTAAAATACAAAGCGCTGGCATTAATTCTGTAATCTGTCCTCTGCGTAGCTGCGATTTGATCTGGTTTTGTGGGTGGATCATGAATAGCCATTCAGCAACGCCTTTTGAACCTACAAACATAGGAAGAAAAATAACATTGGCTTTACGGATGAAATACCTACCCGCCCATTCATTCGCAACGCAGAAACCCATGCACCAACCTATTTGCCAAGTCGAACAAACGCGCAATCTTCTCACTGACGATGACGCCTCATGATTCCCTTTCTCACGTTTGCTTCATTGTTTACTTTTTTCACGCATCAGTACACAAACAACACTACAAATTGCTTGAGATATGCTAAACAGTTAAATTGCGCCTTTCCTGTCGTATCTACCTACCTGGGTGTATATATCAATATCACGAGCATGACTCACTAGTCTTCGTTGACGTTCTCGTTGAGTACCATTTCGGGCAAGCGTGCACAGTTAGCGAGTTGTCCACCCCTTTCCTTTGTGATACTCATATAATTTTGGTTAACAAAGCAAACCTTTGCATTCGATGCCTTGATGATGGATTTCATTAACACCCCCAAACAGACCACAAGCGGAATCAGGCATGAGTCGGACACTTGGATTTCTTAAAAATATACATGCACACTGAAAGTTTCAAACAACAAACAGTAATTTCCAAAACAACTCATTAAATTAGCGTCTTTTTCTGTTTTAGCCTTGAAAACGGATCCACAAACAATTTAGATTATACGACAGTTTATTGTCCCAGTCCCGATTTGATGAACCTTGTAAGACCCATTTAACCCATTTCAGCTGTCATAAACGATGATAATCGCATGTCCATTCCTTTTATCGAATAATAAACCCCATTACCTCTTAATAAAGTTACACTTTCGAACTGTCCGTCTCTGTGTGTGCGTTTGCTCCGTTAGCCATATATGAATGAGTAACTCATTCTGCGAATTAAATTAGCAAACTTATTTTTCATTACATTCCACATTCTCTTTGGGTTGTTTTTTTTTTTTTCTTTTTTTCTTCGCCTTCCGTTGGGAATTCGTTTTCTTTTTTGTTTGCTTCATATTCGAGTCAATTAAAAATTCCATTAAAACTCATCACTCGAACAGCTACACACCAATGGAGGCGGAGATAGAGATACACAGAAAACGGTCATATTTCTCTGACGACCCAGTTATAGTTAAAAGTTGAAACTAGTCCGCCGGGATGTACGGAATGCCAACAACAGTGTTGTAAGAACAAGACTCTGATAACCTTGACCGGAGCGTCGGGTATCCAAAATGGCGCCGATTTGGTTACTTGTGTCCGTAGTCTGTCGGCAGTCCATCAGAATGCCCATATGCGTGACGAAGAAACAATCACACTTCTGGACGGCGTTTTATGTATATTTTCTTTGTATAGAATGTGCGGAGGAGGAGGAGGATAATAATTATTATTCATGGAATCATTTAGAAGGAGGTTACGATTTCATAGCGCCCAGCCTTTGGTGCGGTCAACTCCTCATGATTTTATCGTTGAATGGGCAGCACATAAGTCAGGATGAAATGACCTTGTTAACGATGTCGAAGATAGAATAAAGATGTCCTATAGAACCCTGTGAAGGAGGGATATTGATGTGTATACCTTCTGACTATGAATGTGCTTAGCCGAACATTTCGATTCCTTATTCTGAGCTGAGAGTTGTGGCAAACTCGCTTTTTGTCGCCTATTATTAGACTTCGTCATGTCCTATAAAATGTAAGACGAAGGATATTTTTAAGCCTGATGTCAGATATAGGTACTCCTCGATGGAGGCTGTCAATTGTCTTGTCCAATGAACACTTTCGTATATTATGCAAAACAGTTTGGCAGCAGAATTTAAACGAGAGGGCGAAATGCCCTCAACGTTAGGTGCTTTAATTTTTGATTTAATTCTCAATGAAAAATCAGCAAAATCTTGTGCGAGGTGATATCTGACAGTATATTTACTAAGAACAGTGTCACTCACGGTTCTGAAGGCCTTAGGTAGAAAGTTCCTACCTACGAATTCGATTCCATTTGCCAATTTGATAACGACAAGGACTTGGAAAACAAAACGCTTACCTAGACGTCGCGTCGGAGTGAATTGCTTACACTCCCAACATTTAATGCCTCAATCGTCAATCCAATAACAAAGCTTAAAAGTACAAAGCACACGTTATCCGCTACATATTTTCGAGTATGTAATCCCGTGCAGATAACAATCGTAGGTATTGTTTACGAATGACATCGATAAAATTGTTTCCAATAATAAATCACCTTCGGTTGGGTAAGCAAAAGCTGATTAGGTTCCTCCGATGCCAACATTTCCGCTCTTTGAAATTCTCTTGCAACACACATTTATAAAAACTTGTACTTAAGCGAGTGTGGAGAGATATATTTTGTGCAAAACATTTATTTATTGTGTCCGATTAAGGAACAAAAAGTTTGGAAATAGAAATGAAATGAGAGGGCGAATCGTCTCATACCCATATTAACAAGCAATACGCGATGGAAATTGGTTTGATTTGGTATGGGAAATTGGCAAATCTAACTAGTAGTTTTCAGCAATTCGATCTATGACTTATGGATTCTTGGGTTTGAGTTTTCGTTAACAGGTTTGAACACCCGACATATTTTTAACAAATTCACTTCTTGATAGCCTTGTTTTTGGACGCTAAAATATGAGAACTTTACACACGGTGAAGCACTAATTTCAATACCGATCTCTGCTTTGCCACACCCAAACATGCGGTACGACAACATAGCAGATGTAGATGACACGTCTTACCAGGGTCGGCTGTCTGTAAGGAGAAACGTTCAAACGTTTTCGTGTGCACGAACGATTTTCATCGCCCACCTAGAGTAAATCCTTACGGAATCTGATCGCAGGCTTCCGTTGCAGCCGTCGGGCTGTGATCTTAGTTGAAGGAATACAAGAATCCCACCAACAGGTTCCGCCCCAAGACCGAGATGGAACGTTGATCAAGCTTTATTTTAAACATTTAAATCTGACCCTGACTGTAAGATCCCTTAGACAGCCGAAAGCTATGGTAGATGCGTCTTGTAAAATAGGTTAAGACAGAGATTTCTGAGTACTATCGATCTTTATTATTGTAAGAGCAGTGGCTTAGTGGTTGTAAGAGCAGTGGCTTAGTGGTTAGTGCGTTGGACTACTAAGCGAGGGGTCCCAGGTTCGAATCCCGAAAAAACCCTAATTCCAACTCAGGGTTTTTGCACTGCGCACCTCTCGCGAATGTCTGACAAACATCCGAAAGTATAACTGTCTTGAAAGAGCTTTTCAATTAGCCGTTTGGAATCGGCAAAAAATTGTAGATCCCTTCCATTCGTTCCAAAAATGAAATCTCACGCAAAACGAATGGGCTACGGTCCCCAGATACCTGTCGCGCCAACTATTATTATTAGTGGCTTAGTGGTTAGTGTGTTTGATTACTAAGCGAGGGATACCGGGTTCGATCCCCGAAAATAAACAAATTCCATTTAAAGGTTTTTTTTCCACGGCGCCAACTCTCGGAATAGTCTGACAAACATTCGAGCACTTTCTGACCGTTTGGACTCCACATAAAATTTTAGATCCCTACAACTCGTCCCAAAAAAGCAAGAAACTCAAACAAAACTAATGGTTGTGACATGCTAAGGCCTAGGGTCCCTACGCAACTGTTGCGCCAACTTTTTATTTATCGGAGCTGGAAGTTGTCATTACATTGATGAAATCAAATTCTAATTTATACAAAAAGACTCAAAAGTACACCAAAAACAATAGTGAAATCAGAAAAACTAAAAGACAAGTGTGGAAGCTTCCCGCCAAGTGGCCGCTGTGAAACACAAAAACGCATTTTATATACACCAAGATCAAACAAAACCATAGCAAGATTCGAAAGGGACGTAGCTTCACCTTAGAGCTTAGACCTATAAATAATCAAATAGTTAGCGGAAAGGGTCCGTGCTAGGGTACCTAGGTTTTTTAGGCTTCTCACAACCATTCGTTTGTGTGAGTTTTTTTTTCGAGACGTATTTTTCAGGACGGCTGAATTAAACAGCTCTCGGATGTTTATCGGATACTTCCAACATGTGGGGCAGTGTATAAAACTTTTTTTTTTGTATTTTTCTGGAGATTGAACTTATGACCCGTCGCTTAGTAGTTCGCACATTTACCACTGGGACCACCACATTTCCATGGGGAGAATGGCAAAGTCCAATGTCGACGGAAAACTATAGCAACGCACTAACCCCGTCATAAAAGCGCTTAAAAAGTAATAGCACTGAACGCATACTTTAAGAACACTTTCAAAAAGTCTATGCAGTTCAGTGGGCTTGGTGGGACGTTCAAGTATCTAGTTCAGTAAGTCTAACAGCTGTCTGACTAGATGCATCTCGGTTTTGATTGGCTAAAATCGGTCATATGAGCAGCTGTTTCAGTTGACGTTTATGGATGGGTAGCCGACGAATCTAGTCAAGAAATTCATGACTGAGTACTAAGTTGACAGTTCGGATATGTGGATGACGTAGTAAAAGTGACGTTTCCGATCTATCTAGTTTTTGCGTTCAGGTTACATCTGATCTAGACCAATCTAGTCAACTTAAGATGACTAGATTCTTAAAGGTGCCCATTCGTTTTTAGATCGTGACAGATAGTTCACAGATAGTTGGCTACCTCACATTCTATTTTTATTAAAAAGTTATTATTATAACATTTCAATAAATGAACTAAGAATTAAAACAATTCAGCGGTTACCTCACTAAACAGGTTGCCATTTTAATTCAGGGGCATTTATCTGCGAGGTGTTGACAACGGTTGGGTTTCAATGATTTTTCTATGGAAAAGAACATTTTTTGACACACATTTTTTGCTACAAATATTCATGACGTATTAAAATATTAATCGTGAGTAAAACTATTTTCAAAAACAAACCAGCCACTAGGAAACTAGTAAATATAATTGTCCAACCTATTTTATTTTTTTTTAAAACCGACGATTTAACTAACATACGTACAAACAAAATTTTCTGTGTGGACAAATAATTTCTGTAAAAATCAACTTTCCTTTTGTTGATTTGACTAAATAAAATCAGCACATGTTTTAATAATTCATGTTTTAGTTTGCGGCACCAAGGCTTCATGCACTGACAAATATTTTTTGTTACCTCAACAACTTGTTTTGTCTCTTGCAACTGCAAATGATCCGATACGAAATAAGAGTTGCCTCGCGGTCAAAATATTTCCCCCCAGATAACTCTGCAAAACCCCAAGATTTGGCTTCTTTTTTGTCAAAAAAAATCAACCCACCTATTTGACGTTATTTTTTTACGTGTTTTTTGTACGAAAAGAAGAAATTTCGAAATTGAAACGCGAACAAGTAAAGACTCCGTCAAACAGAGCGCGTTTTACCGCCGCGTTTGAAAGTTGTAAAATTATATATATCCCCTTTCACATAGAGTGCGTTTTTAGCGCCGCGTCAAATTCACCGCGGCATTGTACTAATGCGTACGACATTATATTATATATATATAATATATGTATGTCTATTCGATGTGGGTGATGAAATGAGCAAAAACATTTCTATCAAGGGAGAAATATTGGAAACAATTTCCAAAGAATTGAATAACGACGGAAAGCGTTACATATTGTATTTGTACTATTTAAATTTCCACAGAGGGTAAGCAAAATACAGGATTTTCACGAATCATTTGCGCAAATTTTTCTCCATATTTATTTATAATCCTTTTTCTTTTTCGCAAATTACAATTAGAAATATTAATTATTTTTCCGAGCTACTTTACATTTGGCAACAAATTATGAAAGCTACAATTCAGTTTGTCGTCCTCTAACGCGGCGGTTGGAACGTCGCGTTCAAATAATCTTACCGCCGCGTAAATTAATCTCGTTGTGGTGTTAAACGGAGTTTGTGTTTGACTGAGCTTTAAGTCAAAGCCAAACAAACACAACGCAATGTCAACGCATGTTGCGTTTTGAAACGTTTTGTAATCGATTGATTGTTTAACTGCGTTTTCAAATAACATTCCCAATTTAAGGCGACCAAAAAGGATATTATAACGACATACAATAGTAAAATGGAATTTCAAAGAAACTCCAGATTTCCCATTAAACAATTTCTCCCCATCGCGTCGACCAAAAAACCCCTTAAATCTGGGGAAAAACCCCCAAACTGGCAATGCTGTACGAAATAGAGCTTATTCAAATTTTGTCCATTTAATATTAGATAGTATTTTCATGGACGTATATCGTGATAGAATTGCAAAATTGAGCCGCATTTCAATCGCATAAGCAAACTTTTCATTTTCCGTGTACATATTAAAAAATAATTTGAAGAAGGCAACGGTTCTCGCAACCAGTAACAATTTTTGGTGGAATGTTATTTTCAAGTATATCTACCTATACATAAAAAAAATTTCATTGAATGAGAGTTGTTGTTTATACTAACAACCAATCGAAGAAATCTGTTGGTCAAGTGGCAGAAGAACTTCGAAATGTTCGTTCTTGTTGTTGAAATTTGTTTTAAATTTTTTTTCTGCAAAATAACAATCCAATGACAGTAAGTCTACAAAATCCGAGGGGGCTGGAGTCTCGACTAAAAAAAAACTTTCAAATCGCCCTCAACATCACAGAAAAAAACCCTCCGACTTTCGGACCAAAGTACAACGAAAAGTCCCCACTTCTTTATTCTTTATCAGTAGTCAATCACAATTTGGTTTTACAGCTCCCACAAACACAAAGCGCACAAATGCGCAGCATACGCAAATAAATATTTTCAGTCCTAAACTTTTGGTCACTGAAGTTGTTTTCCTCCACCAGACACGATAAATGCGGAGAACTTCAAAAGCGCAAACACATCCCTCTACTGTTTTTGTATTACACAACTTATCGACACAAACAAACTATTAGTATCGCTTCTTCGATTTTATCAGATCAAGAAAAGGTATCTCATTAAATTATTACGTAGGAAAATTGGTCAACGCCTTCGCGGTTCCGTTTTCACCTTCGGAACCGGAGTTCAAAGAAAAACTAAACAAACAAAACGCCTAATTACGTGCGCCGGACTTTGAATTCGAAATTTCACACTAAAGACTCGCATTAGCTAGTACAAATTGTATACGTATATTATATAAACATAATGGAAAAGGGGGCAAGTATGTAATTACCTTCATCGTTTTTAATGTTGCCTCCAATCAAATCGACCAGTTGTATCTCAATGATGCTCTTAATGTAGTCGACGACATGACTCATTAGCTCTTTTGTATACATCTTGGCTAGGAGTGAAGACTTCTGGATTTACACTTTCGATTTTCTTTTCTTCTACAGTTTCACAACAATATCAACTCAACCAATTTCAAATAAAGTTACCACTCAACTGAGGGAAAGGTGCGAATGACACCTTCGACGGGCTCTTATCGAAATTAGTCGGAAGCAAAGGAATCAAGCTTTTTCCTTGAACACGCGTCTTATCTTTATATTAAGTTGGCGATAAGATAAAAATAGACAAACGAATTGTTTATTTCGGACATATACACAGTCGAGTACGCGGATAGGATAAAGCGATCGGTAAATAATGAACGCCGGTGCCGAGGCATATATACGAAGGGGATAGATAAGCGTCTTATCAGATATCGGAAAAACTATTTTTGGATACCTAAGGGGTCTGTGGCTTCGAATGACTGATCTGGATTGATTGGATTTATTGACGAATTGGTCTTACCTACAAAAAAAAAAATATCTAGCTGTGGTAAGTTACACTGTCCGATTTAAGTCGATTTATTTGAAAAGCGTGGCATTAAGGGTTAATTAGCTGTGGGATTTTGTAAGACAAAAAAAAAACAAATTCGCTTCATTCAGCTTCGAAAACGAAAGGAATTTTCGTAGCTCCAAAAACGAAAAACATTTTCGTTTCGTACGAAAGTCAACAGCTTTTGACGTTTTTCATTTTCTTTCATTATTTTCGAAAATCTCATTGTGATTTCTTTCGTTTTTGAAAATGCGATAATGGTTTTCTGGACACGAAAGCGAGGAGTATCGAGTTTCCCCTGACAATTTCTGCTAAGAAAATGATTTTCGTTTCGTTTTTTAAAGAACGCCAACCTAGGGTGAATTGGGTTGGTGGAAAAAGTGAAACAAAGATCTGGATCGTCATTCTTTAACGTTTTTATGTGCAAAATATTCGTCCGCGCGAAAATACTTTAACGCTTTCGCCTTACAGATTCTGAACCCTGGAGTGGGATTCTGAGAATGGACTGGAAACGAAACAGACTTTTGCATTTCTGAAAACAAAATAAATAGTGCGACAAATTTTGTTGCAAGTGAATCCTTTTGTTTTCTTCTTGTCATTCTTAAAAGTTTATGAAAGTGTTTTACATTATTAAACATTTTTGTAATTTTTTTGCATTTTAGGTGATTTTTTTTTGAGCGAAAGTCACAAACGGAATAATGTGAAAAAACGACAAGGAAAAAGCTGTCGTTTGTTTGAAAATTCATCTCGGAATAAATCGTTTGTACACACAAAACATTTGAAAGCCAAAGCTTACAAACGAAAACGTCTTTCGCTTTTGGAGTAAACGAAAATTTCTTTCGTTTTCGCAGTTACTGAAGTGTTTATCGTACAATTTCTACCTTCTGGACTCTATACAATGTATAGTTGTTTAATTTCACGTTTACAATCATGACTTGAGCACTTGAGCCCACATCTAATCGATCTCTTACTCCCAAAATGCGTTTCCTTTAACTTTGAAAACAGTTTTTAAATTGTTGATTTCCTTAAAAGCTACTTTACCATCGATTCAATCACCATAAATAAATTATTCAGCCAAAAGTTACCAAATGGAAGTCAGGTTCCCTACAAGAGGGTCGAAAAGTAATCCACCGTGGAACTTGCGAAAATAAATCACTCTTATAAGCTTTCACAAGTAAAAGTAAAAACCATTTCAGTGAAATAAAAATAAATCCCTCACATAACCTCACTTAAGTCAGGCAAACTTAACATTTTGCACGATTTAAAACTCATTTTCAGACTTGTCCAGAACGTTGGCTAGGCTCTCTATCCCACCTTTTCTATTACCTCACCCAGATCGCACCTGAACTGACAAGAGCAAACACTCCAACGGCGTATAAAAATTGTTTCATTTAAATATTTTATTCACGAACAATGTAAAACATTTCACAGTAGCAGTTTCAGCACAAGGACACTGCCATATGATTATATTACTCGTTTCCTTCCCCAGGGAAAGACGACATCATTTCGCTAAACTCAAGGCAAACGACGACGATGACGACGATGACGACGCCGACGGAAGGAACTTTTCCTCTCGATTTAAATATATAAATAACGTTCCAAGTGTATATGTATGCGCGGCGCATTCACAAAGGCAACGCTCTCTCATACATTACATAATTGATTTGGGTTGGCTTTTGTTCGCCGTCCACCCCCACGGAGCGCCTAAAAACTACACACACATGCAACGTATACATTAGCTTTTTGGGGAAAAAACCCAAAAATTAGGTCACTTCTTCTTCAAGCTTGCAGCACTTTTTTATTCCCTTGCCAAAGGGGTTTACATTACTAACAAAGAAAAGATAAAAACACAAGGAAAAATTGAAGGAATTAATAACCACAACTACCGCAGCAGAGGATTATCCCATGCCGCACCTGCGACGCCTGAAAGTCTGTCTGGTGCGCTCGCGGTCGTGGCCAAAATGTAATATTCTTCAAGCGCAAAATGGAATTGGTGTGTGAACTATTAAAAATGTAATCACGTAGCAGTAGTGTGGTTACATAAAGATATATCCACTCACAGGGCTGTGGTCAAACTACCATGGAACCCAACTTCATCTCGTCAGGTGGAAGTATTATTTGACAGATGACTCAAAATGTAGGTGATATCGATCTGATTCGTGGAAGGATTTTTAAATGAGTTGTTGCCATGTACATGATGGTATAGCTGCGGGTGACTGGAGTGGAAAAATGCTTGATGATGAACGAGATGGACAGGACACTTACTCAGGTTGACTTGGGGTGGGAATCAATTGCTGATTGCCGACCCTGAAGTGATGTCTTAGCGTGTACTTGAAGTCTTCGAAGATGGCATATATTAGACTGGTACATTATTGCGTGTTTTCTTTTTTATTCTATAGGGTATATATTTTTTAGATTTCTACAAGGAAAGCTGTCAAACTGACAAATTGCGCAAAACACATTTAACCTCGGTGTCATGTGAACCTGAGAAAAAATAAGTAAGTGCAACAAAATAAGGTAAGTCTGATTTGTTGTGTTTCTTTCTCTTGCATTTGTATGTTTATAACAAGGGGACCTATATACAAAACTACAAGTTTTGTACAACAGGCGAATTTGAACAATTAACAACGATTTTTGTACCACAAAACCACAAGTGACTTTAACAATAAACAATTGTGCAACACAAACCTTAATAAGTGGGAGATTCTAAGTTCTAAATTTCCCACTTTCTGTACCACAAAGCTACAAGTGTAGACAAAATTTAATAGACGATTGCTATAAAGATAGGAAAACTTAACGTGCGCATTAAAAATTGTTAAAATTGGTTACAAGTCAGATTTATGTGGTTTCAAATTGCAATTTCAATAGTTAATCTTCAGAAAACATTTACTAAATTACTCTAGTATCATAGAAGCACCCATTCAGCCTTGCTAATAATCAATCACTAATGTCGACAATTAGTTGGATGTCAGCTTTAGTAAAAATGTACAGAATTTGTGAAACGGTACCAATAAACAATTAGACTTTCACATTTACTAGTCCGACAACTTTCTTAGAATCTATTACATTTGTTGTGATTGCAGAATTCAAATTTCATAATTTGTTTTCGTGAAAAACAAGGTCAAAGGTTTATTTCAAAACGAGGATTTTATTCTAAAAGAAGGAATACATAAATTGCAATTAAATTTGACCAACAGATATCTGTCAAAGGATTTTTGAGGCTTATTATAAGCAAAAAACAAAACTGATCTGTCAAATATCATGCAAATCAGTAATGCCACATCGTTCGATTGGACACAATTTTCAGTACTTTTTATAGTACGCTTCAGTTGTTTTTTAATACTACTTCACGATTGCTTTATGAGTGCATTTGTGTCGTAATAAAATCGCTTTCAAATTATGCAATAAACGAAACACAGCTTATTTGAAAGCTTTCATTTATTCGTAGGCTGACGATGCAAATCAAAACTTATTGGTGGTCTGAACATCACAATTGCATCGTTAGCAAGTGAATATTTTTGAAAATAGAAATAATAGCCGGCTCATTCGTTTCAGAATAAATTAAAATTTTACGTAGGAAACGTGTTAACTTATCGCTTCTGGTTTTGAAAATAAATACAGTTTGACCTATTAAAAATTGTGTGGTTTATTTTACTAAGTTCGGGAAACTTAGAAACCGACACAAGCTTAAATTCGAACTGAAAAATATAAAGCGCACTTTTTTATGCACACATATTCTCGTACTACCTATTACCCCTCCAAAATTTAATAAAATGGTTATTTTGTTTTTATTTTGCTGAGTGCTCATAATTCTATTTTTATGACTATATTTTTCGCGAAGTGAACCTTTTCACACCAACCATTTTTTCATTAGTGATCCTCATTCTCGGTAAACAATCTCCTTTTGCAAAAAGTTTGATAATTGTTTGGTTGCAACAAAATATCTACCTGTGTCGCCTAAGGTACTGAAAATTGTTAATAAAAGATATGAGCCGTCCAAACTTAGGTAAGAAGATATTTTATTCTGTTTGCGAAATATCCCAAACTTATATAACATTTTTTTAGTAAGCATCCATTTGTTGCTTGCAAACTATTTAAAAATGAAAACCAATGAAAAAGCCAAAAACAGCTGTTAAAGAAGATAAAACAGAGAAACACACATGTTTAGAAATAAAACAAAAATTAAATATTTTTGAATTTTTTTGCATACATTTGTACAAATATGCATTTCTTAGACTTAAAAAACATTTGCATTGTTGTATTGCAACGAATAAAATTAGAAAACATTAACAAATTAACTAAAATTAAATAATAATTGCAAAGGCCCAGTCTGAACAACAGCGTATTAAACTCTCTCCTATTACGAAATTTAACACCGTGATTTTGGACGGTTGGGCAACACTTGTCTTCAAAATGACATTGGGAGGATTTATTTAGCCAATGCCCGAGATAAACAAACTTTTTAACATTAACATTTAACCCTACAGTTAGCGATAGTCTGGCAACTATATTTGTTAATTGGTAAAGGGATTTTGGAAAGTGTGGAGCCTTTTCGTAATCTCCCAGACTAAAGTTGATTATTCGTAAGGCCAATTGTGTAAGAAAGTCTTTATTTAAACCAGTAAGTCCACTAGAGCGAAAGCACTGTATAAATACTGCTTACAATTTGTTTTAAGTCATAAGTCACTATTCGCGTTCGTCAAGTGCAGTCTATTCAAAAATAAAATGATCTTTTTCGATTCAGATGAAAGTGATGATGATGGACAACAACACGGCGTTTTTAAAGTTTATAGACCCCGGATTCATTTTGCACCCGACGAATATTAGTGTGGTGAATAATCTTGTTAAAAGACTTACTTATAAATAAATGTCACCAACAAACCGAAACAAAGCTCTTAGTGTTCGCTGTTAGTGTTAGCTGATATGCATAGCGTTGCTAAAAATACTGTTTGTCGTTATGTAGGCTTAGAGCCAGATTATGAACACTTTCCCAAGCTTCTAATTTTTTGGCTGTTTTGTTGTGCTTTCATTAAAAGCAGCAAAAAAGACCTTTTTGTTTTCGCGGATTTTTATTAGCACACTTTGGTTGCCAACTAAGCTATTTTGCCTACGCATCGTCTAGCCTTCACGAAAGCACTTGTACAAATGACTTGTACAAAGAAGGGAAATTTGCATAATTAACAAGTGAAGCTGTTTTCTTTTGTGGAACAGTAATTATAGTTACTTGTTAAATCGGCATACTTAATAGGTTCCATGGGTTTTAAAAAATGCTCTTCGTACACACGAATGTCGGTTTTTGGTTCCAAGCTAAAGCGTAGTACGCAGATGATGGGAAACGAAAAATCCCATACAAAAATGACACAACGAAATTATGAACGAAAAATTTCGCTCTCCTTTTCGTTTTGCAGTACGCAGCTGCTGCGAAATGATGGCGGAAAAAGTGGGTAGTTGTAGTAGATTTGCTTGGTACAATTCTCCACTCTCACACGTTTGTTGTCCGGGACATTATTTGCTTGCGAAAATTTGACAATTTTGCTGCGTCTTGACAGCTTTTATAAGAGGTATGGAGCGAAAATGGAAAACTTTGGCCCCAAAAATACCTCTAAACTCTAATATGAATATCAAAAATGCATTTTTTTTTTTGTAATTGATTGTCACACTTGTTCTGATTAAATTGTTTTTAAAGTAGACGATGATAAATTAAAAACAGGCGGTCATAGCAAAAATTCCGACAGACGGAACAGTAAATAAATTAGATATTTCAGTGGAATGATTTGTTTTTGTTTGTTTTTGTGTGGAATTAACTAAGAAGTTGATCGGAAAAAGTTGTTCGCACGGAAAAATTTGTAAATTATTTTTCTAGAAAATTTTAAGATATTTTGGTAAATTTTTTTTCTATAAACTAACTTTATAATTCATAGGCAACATTTGAAGATCGAGATTGAGTTCAACCATCAAATTCATGTGGTCAAAAGAAGCAAAAGAAAATGTTCACGGTTTAATTTGCGTATGGCTATATGTAACTGGGGCCTTATTTGAAAAGAGTACGTTCACAATTGAAGTATACATTTTTTTTTATAACTACATAAGGAGCCTAATAATCACCAAACTTTAAAGTAAATAGTTTAAATTAGAATAATTCCCAAATGAAATTTTTAAGGAGCCAGCGAAAAGTTCGATTATCCAAATCGGAGATAAATAGTCAGTGCTTTTAACACTGCTCCTTGTGTAGCGGCTGATGGAACTCTCCACAAATTATTTTCCGCTGCCTTTTCGCTGTCCATTTTTATTTCGGAACATCTGCGTACTACGTTTAAGTGAATGTTATACTTATGTATTGCCATCTATGAGCGGAGATGATAGTTCACCATCCTCATATCCATTATTCTAGTACTTTCAGTGAAAATTATAGGGCCACCAACTTCAGGTCGTTCGCTCTCGCTTTGTAAAACCGCTCCACGAGCCCACGAATTCTCCGCATCCCCCCACGTGCCGATATGGCCACGATACCAACACCAAACGTGCAAAGAGCCATGAAATAAAAATGAGCAGATCCGCAGCCAGTTTGTTTTTTTGTTTTTTTTTTATTATAATTTTCGGGCAATTCAAATGAGTCAGAAACGAGAAAAAAATGCACAGAGTTGGTGAATTGCATTTTTGAACACAGCCCCTTAACCTACTCTATTGACGTCAGTGTCCAAAATTGGACAAACATAATATGTATAACCTAATATTTTTTGTGGTTAATTTCGCAGAATAGAAATTAGAATAATTAACAATAGAATACCTTTGTTTTCCTCAATCTAAATTATGCATCCAACAAAACATTTATTTCAATCCCTAGAAATGGCCGCGTTTATGTCATACTCCATATAAAGAAATTGACATTTCACCATTTGCGCTGGACGTCTAGCACTTTTTGTGAAATATTTCTTTCAGGTAAATTTCTCAATCTAGCGCAAAACTACCCGCTGGATTGAGAGGATATCGTTCAAAAGTTTACAGAAAATACGGAGCTGAGCTGCAATTGTGATAAAATTGGTGATAATAAGTAAAATAGCAATTGTTTTTATAATATAGGCAATTTTTTCTTTTTAATCGTAGTGTGGAAATTATTTATGAAGAAATGATTAGAAAAATAGTGACAAATGTCACTTTGTCGCTGGCGCTATCGTTCTAGCGCGAGCGTTCCATTCAAATGGGATTCTAGACGTCTAGCGGGCAGTGAAATGCGGCCAATGTGAAAGCTTTTTTTTGACATTTCTAGTGACATTGACAAATGCTGTCAAAATCTCTTTTTCCTTTTCCAACCATTTTCTCCCTTTTAGGCTACTTTTACATTTATTTCTTCTGTCATTTAGCTGAAAGCTTTGGTTTTTTTTTTACTTATCAATAACTGAATAATAATAGAATTTTGACATTTCTAGATTTCTTTCTGTTCTGTCACTAGACGGCGCTTTTCTGTCTCTAAATTGTGTAACAAGTTAAATTAAGGTTAATGAACATATACGGCCTTAAAGGAATCAGTAATGAGTGATTTTGGATAGCTGTTTGAAGTTTCGTTCATTTCGGAGAACGGAAAGTTCCCAAAAAGACAGATAATCAAAACACCTCAATAAAAGAAATAAATAGGTGACGCCACAGGTCGGTACACACCCCACCCCTAGCTTTTCACAACCATTCCGTTGGGTGAGTTTTTCATTTTTGGAACGAATGGAAGGGATCTACAAATGTGTGCCAATTGAGAAGTTCTTTCATAACAGTTACAAATCGGATGTTCAGACAGGTGGCGCTGGAATTTTATCTACTGACATTTTTTGTCAAAACTATACTTTCCCTATTAAGGAGCTCTGTTGATAACTGACTTGCTCACTGCCCACGTATAAATCGGTGGCGCGTCCCTCACTTTCAAAAGTAACTTTCCATTGACAGCCCTGTCCATCAGACATTCACATCGACTAAATAAATGCGCAGGTTTCTCAAGCAATTAATCCACCAAAATCGTATGTTAAATGTCATTATCAAGCCGAGGTTATTGTCACGCGACACACACTTCAAGTTGGTCGTGAATTTTCCCATTTCTTCTCATTCAAGAGAATCTGTTAAATTTTTCCTTTGAACCACACGTGTTCATGTTTGGCGCACACCTTTCCAACGACAAAGTGTACTCGTACACAAAAACTCAACTAATGGTCGTGACCTGCCTCCCGCAATAGAAATCATTTCCAATTGACACCGAATCGTGAACAGTGCGCCATGTGAATGCGGGTGTACAAACTACGAATAAATCGCAACCTTTCAGAAAGATCTCCAAGCGATAGTTGCGATTTAGAGTTGTTTCCACAATCTGTGGCGTCGACGTGTGCCTGTGCATCCACTTGAGGCATTTTCAGATTCGTTACCATTGCGGCGGGTGGTCGTACTTGTGCGATCTGTGTTGTGGAAAAATAATTGCCAACAGAAGAATCAAAGTGAAACTTGTAGACGCTGTTGACCTATATGTTGTATTCCTCTCAAATTTTTGTTTGAACTCACCACATAGTTTGGATTGCATTAAAATTCCAAAAATCTACAAGTGGTTAGTTTTCGGCTGACCCAGTTCGGATGGTGTCTTTCCAAGCCGGTCTTCGGTGTGATTAGGGTGCCATTGTAAGGAATTTCTCAGCTCCTCCGTGTTCCATGTGGTATTTATCTTATTTTGGAATTACCTAAGCAGTTGGCGGTTGTATGTTGGAGGCTGTATGTGTACACGGCGGAAGGGAACGTATTTGGAACGGCTTTTCGATGGGACAATAAAATGGGTGCTAGAGGGCATTTGATTTACGAGTATTTTTGTTTATGGTTTTCTAATTGCACGCTAATGACTTGTGAGGGATTACAGTTTTTATTGTTTTGGTAGATAAATTTCTCAAAAAATGTTCTAATCTCGGGCGATGGCATTCAAAAGCGATTCGATGGAACGAAGTGATTTTTTTTCTTGAATGGAATTCGAAGATTGTTCTGAGGCGTTCTATTTATAGTTTTGATGTCAATGTGAACAATATCGAATGAGAATAGACAAGTCGTGTGATTTTTAGTTGCGACGTTGCGAAAGGCTGATGATTTCGAGTGTCAAACATGAGACTGTAGTTGTTAAGAGCGAAATAGAGAAGGTTGGGAATGACATTTCAAAATATGCGAGCACTTTACCATTTTCAACGCTTTTCTTCATTTTGATGTCGCTGGTTTTTTGGGGGACCTGCTCGATTTGCGATTGAAATCTGTATTTTGTACGTATTTATTTTTTTCACTGCGCCACCTCTCGCGAACGTCTGACAAACATCCGAGCCTGTAACTGTCTTGAAAGAGCTTCTCAATCGGCCGTTTGGAATCGGCATAAAATTGTAGATCCCTTTCATTCGTTCCAAAAATTAAAAACTCACACAAAACGAATGGTTGCGAGTAGCTAGACCCAGGGTCCCTAGAGACCTGTTGCGCCAACTATTATTATTTTTATTTTAGAATGAGCATTTTATTGGAATAAAATTTACTACTGACCTTCGTTTATTTAGTTCATTGTAAGGCCCAATGTAGTAGGTAGCAAGCTGAATCATTGACAGACTGTTGATAGAAATTGTCATCCAGTTAACTCATCAACGACAAGGTCCTTGGTTGTTGATTGCTGTAACGAGGATCTACCCCCGAAGCGACGGTCACTTTCGTAACTACAATTTCCACTTTTCTACTATTTCTGTGACATTTACTATTAGTTAGTTCAATAAAATCAGTTTAGTTCACGACCTTGTGAACTGCAATTTTTTTTCGTACACATTTTTCTTTTTAAATATGTAGATAATGTCTCCCGTCAACGCCAATATTTGATCACATCCCTGTTTCGTCATTATTTGACAGCCTCGAACCCGTATCAATGTTGACGTGTAACAATTTTCTCATAGAATCACACCTCCACCGCAATATTTTCTGTTCTAGTCACTATGCCTGTTCTGTAACTCCCAGTTGTCACACCTCTTTTGACGTAACCACCGCAGCAGCCACAACAACAATTATTTACACACAATACTTATATTTACCATAGCGCAATCTGATGTTGCTATCTAGGTATATTCGCAGAAAGGAAGTATTAAAATACCGCGTAAATAGGTCTTAATGTTTACCCATGCGGAATACACTTTGACAGATGACACACAGAATTCCCTGGTAAAATGTACCCATGCATAAAATATACGACGTGGAACAATGTGAAGTTGTGTGCTTATGCTAATTGCAAGTCCAAATCAATTTATCTACTTGATTTTGTATTTGAAAAGGCAAAACATTTATAAATAAAATTGCATAACACCCAACATCAGCTCGGTTGGTTTTAAATGTCACTCATACAGAGCACCGTTGTGTCAACAAAGCAAAAAGTGTGTAAATCTGCAGTGTCAACAGCCGACAGTGTGTCATTGACTTGAATTGATTTTGTTTTCGTGTTCACTGTTCTGGTCGAACTGGTATGAAGAAGTTCTAAAAATTTAATTGTTTTTCAAGCTCCAAACTAGTTACTGGTGGATATGTTCAGCAACCGAGATGATTATGCAACAGAATGATTGGCTTACTAATATTTATATGCGTGGCAAGCGACACTGAATTCGGTTTTTTTTTCATGCATATTATGTTCTTCGAAAGGAAACGATGAGAGGTCTATTGGAGACAATGTACTAGGTGAAGGATAGACTGCCACAGTGCAGGTCCAACACACCAACAGTAAAATCGTTCCAGCACACCAACTGACAAGTAAATGAACGTCATTAGTCCTCAGAATGCTTTGTTCAGACTTCTGAAATCATTATATTCAAACAACTCGCATTTATTTTCGCTTTAAACAACCACTATCCAAAATGGGTCGTAACTGACCTTAAACATAAAAGTCCCCCATTAAGGTTTCCGTCAATTATTCGCCAGCCTTGCGTCAATTATTCGCCATAAAGCCTGAATATTTCCGAAATTCACAGCACGCTCTACAGAGATACAATTATTGATAAACTGAATACCTACTTCATAATATAACGCCTGGAGAAATTTCAAACAACTGACATAAACGAAAACACGAGATGACAGATAAGTACACACAGCACTTAATGCCGTTGGCCATAGGCATGACAAGGTGAAAGATAGAGGGGGGATATGATATTATGATGGACCAGTAGGCCCTACAGGACTTATTTCGAATCAATAGTTGTATCCTTTGCTTTTGATATCGCACACATAAAGTGGGAACAAATAACGACAGCTTTGAGAGCCATTGAAATTGACAGCAGACAATTCGTGCATGACACGTATTTGTGAACTTTCATCTCACTCGAACATTAATGGCTTAGAATGGTCAAAATTAATTTTGAATATCCTCACTCAGCACTTAATTACACCACTAATTAGAATCGAGCTCTCAAACTCCCATCGGTCCAGCTCCAGTTGTTTGTTATTTAATTGACTTCAATTGCAGAGCTGGATGACAGTCACTCAGTTTGTCATTGTGGTTATTCGAGCCTAATCTACTCGCATCAGAGGAAAATCTCGAAATAAATATAAATCATGATGAAGATGGAAGCCCATACAGCGCACAAGTTAAGGGGAAATGTCATGCAGGCAATTTCGATTGTCATCCAATTGAGGCGAATAATTAATTCGAAGCCAACTGCAGCGACCGACAATAAAAACTATAACTGTATCATGATAAAATAAAAATAAGTAAACAATCAGCAGTAAAGCGACAAACAAATGACTGCTGGTATTATGAGTCAGCTTGACAGACGCGCATTCCTCTTGTGCATACCAACAATTTTTTTAAAACACTGTGAGCAATCACTTCGGGAGTTGTTTTGTTATTTTGAGTTTGAATTTGTACGTGCGGTAAAATCGTTTGAGAGGCGTGTTTTGTAATCAGCGATTGTTGTTCTGTTCTTTTCGATGTATTCTTCTTAGATTTTTTAGAACAATGGTGAGAAATGAACAATTGCATGTCTAGTTGCACCAGGGATGTTCGATGTTGCGCGAAATCACAACTTGAATGAAGTTGGCTTTTGTTCCTTTCCCTATTGTCGGTGCTGTGAATAAGAATTTTGGAGCTCATCAGGTATACACAGTTTGACGACTTGCTACTTGGAGAGGCGGACGTTTTTAGTGGAAACTTCCTAAGGATGTGTTCGTAGATAATAGATTATTTGCAGCCCTGGATGCAAACTCGACGAAAAACAAAAGGGCAAATGGAACTGAAGCTTTAAAGGCATTTGCTCGACTGTAGGTGATGAAAGGGTGTTCAAGAGTTATATACGAAATGCAACCTTTCCTCCGGTGTTAACAAGGCTGTTGTGTTCGCGACCAGTTGTCTTTCTCTCTACCTGTAATCGGCAGCTGACATGAGCTGTCAACTTTTCGTGTCTTTTCGTTTTTGTCGTCTTTTGCTTCAGACAAGAGGAACACGTGAACTTTATATCCCTTATCATTTCTTTTATAATAAAGTATTATATTGACTAATATCCGTTTTTTCACTTTAAAATACATACAGCAAAGGCTGATGTTAATGTGTACAGTCGCTTGGGTGATAATCTGAGAAACACGAAAAGTTCTAGAGAGGTTTTTGAAACAACGAAACAGTAGAAACAGCATTTACTTGCAGCAAAAACAAGAAAAAAAGGCTTAAAGCGGTCTCTGTACAAAAAAACATTCCACACGGACCAGAACACTGCAATAGATGAAATGTATTTAGTACTATAACAAAGGCCACTTCCAGGAACTGGTTAAGTAAGTACCTACCGCAAAATCCAAAATCCCTCTTCCTTTTTTAGCCTATCTGTAAAAAGAAATGGGCTGCCATATTGACGTTTACCCAGCAGAACCCTTCTCTCAGAATACCAATTACCTATTAACCTACCTACCTACTTCTGAAGAAAATGGTACAAAACTCTCGAGGACCAAACAAATTACCATAAAAACTGACCAAACCAAATACCTTCCTACCTAAGAGCATTAAAAATCGACCGATGTTGCCTTTGCAGAACAAAAGAAGGCAAATCTGTTTAAAATCCCAGGATCACCTTTTCACCTTAAAAAAATAAATTCACGCAAATTCTCTCAATTGTCCATGTCCATTTAAACAGGTCTGCGAGATTTGCAAGTTCCACTTGAAAGTGTTTATTCCGTTGCCATTCATCAAAAGGAGCATTCCACTTGATTTCGGAATTTTTCCACCTGCATCAGAGACAAAAAAAAACCAACGAACAACAAAAACCAAGTCAAGTGGAAAGATGAGAAGAAGACTGCCAGAAGTGTCATGTTCTGGTTCCTCTTCCTAGAAACTGGACCTGAATCATGATCTAAAAGAAACTCCCGAAAAAGAACAAAAACACCCGAGACCTGAGACCTGAGACCTGAGACCTGAGACCAACAACACATAAACAGGAAAACAGTAGGAATAACCATAAACTAAGTATTAAATAGACCGTCAGCTCCGCCCACTTAAGAGAATTTGCCTACAAGCTGTTTTCCGTGTTACTATGTGCGAAAGTATGTGTGCCATGTTAAAGTCCATAAGACGCACGCATACGCTGGCACATAGCAACCTGACAGATGACTGACACTTCATTCTGTGGTGACATTGGGAAAAATTCAAATAATTCAAATAATTGGCAGTTATCGGGACGTGTTAACAAAACGGAGGTGTGGTGAATTTAGTACCTACATACATTTCATTAAAACGAATATATCAGGCCTGTTTTTTTGAGCTTCGCTCAGCAAAGCAAAGTAAATTAGGATTTTCTTTTTCAGCACACAATTACAACAACTGCGCTAGACTTGACACTTCGAGACTCGTAATAGTTGTTGTAATTGCGTGCTGAAAATCCTACTTTACGTTGCTTTGCTGAGATAGAAGCTAAAAAAAAACTCGGATATTATTAAGATTTTCTTATTTTACCTAGATAAAGTAGGTACGGGATGTTTACATTGTGGTTGCAAACAATGGAAATATTTACCATTTACAAAAATGTTATAAAATCAGTATCTACAAATAATTATTTGGAATTTTACTAAATATTTTATATATATTTTACTATATATTGTTGTTTCGATTTTGACTTACAGTTTAAAGAAAATTAATTCATAAATTGATTTTCAACTACATATTGGTTGGTCATCAGAATTTAAAAAAAATTATTTGATGTCCTATTATTTGTTGAGGGCTATGAACGTTGCAACCTTTTTATTTTGATTGTTTTCATTAATTACGTTAATTTGAAATTCGTTTGTTTATTAAATTGTTGCAAACTTTGTTAAAAATATAATTTTTCCCCCCTTTTTGTTTTCGGTTATTACACGGTTACTTCATGAAAATATTATAACTCATAAATTATACCCACTCAGAAATGTTAATATCTCTCCTCAGAACCCCAACACATTTAAAGTCTTAATATTCCTTAGTTCTTCGCTTTGAATCAGTTGCCTTTTTCCTGTCGACATTCGCGGGCAAAATAACATTTCGCCAAAAACAACAAACGAAAACAAACACAATAATAATTATTGTAAAAACAAAAATGTTTTATTTTATTTCCACGAATGAATATTTCTACCATTCTGCAAAACACGTTTTCGTGGTGAAATAAAACAAACAATCTTAACTGTGGGAACGCATCCATCAGCTGATCGAAATACACTAAACTCAGTCAGTGTTCTTAGCATTCTCTCTTTATTTTTCCCCACGAAGCGAGGGCATTTTTCCCTTTTCGCCGTACTCAAATACCCTCGATTTGCTTATGAAAAAATATTTCTTCTAAAAGTAAAGCTGGTAATATTCGGAAACAAATTCACATTAAATTAACCTTGAGTATAAAAATCGCAGTTTTTTAACATTATAATGATTATTTCTTGGTACTAGAAATCTTTTGCTAAAAGACGAATATCTTTTTATAGGCATTTAGTGTGTTCCATTGTAGTTCGAATGTTTTTTTCGTCAGATTCATGATACTTAAACCATTTTGATGCTTTATCTTTGTTTTGTACGAATCATTTTTCGGGCAACAAAATTTCCACAAAAGGTAGAAATTCCACGATGTTGGATGACTGCTGAGTGTCAGTATTTCATTATACCCCATCCAATCACTTTTTTTTTTTGTTTTGTTGCCTCACACGTATTCACCGATACGAAATTTAAGAGAGAATTTTTCTTTCAAAATTTGCGGGGGGAATCGGGTAGGTGCGCGGGAGCTGACGGTCTATTTAATACTTAGTTTATGGGAATAACCATAATGAGGAAGATGGTGGCAGAGCGAAAGGAAAAATGCCGGTTTTTGTTGCTGCTTTTTCACAGCAACCTGACGGATACACCACAAAAGAGGGAGGTAAACGAAATAAACAAAAATAACCGAACGACATCGAAAGCAGGAATTCGAAGGAATCGAGAGAAAAAACGGGAGCAGCAAAATACATGCGCGCTGGTGTTCCTTTCTTTTTTGGGAATACAAACTCAGAAGGAACGAGAGAAATGGTAACAAATTAGCAATAAATCATTGTAGACCCGCATTGTGATTGTGAGGGAAGGCACTCAGCTGGTGATAGTTTTCAATACAAAACAAATTTTTATTAGCACTAATAGTTGCAATTGTTATACAATGCACCCTCAGGTCGTTTGTTAATTTAAATTTCAACTTTGACGAATGTGCATGGAATTGATTCATCTCACTCTCACCCTGTTTTCCGTTTGCCTTTTCAAATTTGATTTTTCACACACTTCCTAGTTCCTACTGTTGGGTGGATCAGTGATGCCACTGCATGATTTTAATGCTGGTTTTGTTCCCACTATAATACATCAGTGAATAGAGCTAAAAAGTTTGTATATGCAAGAACTGGGTGCCTTTTAAAAATTATCACAAGTGCACCACGTGCAGTTATAAAGAAACACTTTTCTCTCATTCTACATGAGAACCTTCAATGTAAATTAATTTAAAATAAATTATCGTTAAAACTATGGGAAGATGGCGTTTTTGGAAGAAAGCAGCCTAATGAGACAGCGGACAGAAATGGAAACTCTTATAGAACTGCTATGCTTCCCGAGCGATCAAAGTCTTTGGGCGTTTCCGATCAAACTAAGGCAACGTATTGGAAATCTACCTCATGTAAACTACTCTGTCATCTCCGATTGATATACCCAAGTTTGGGATAGAATGGGGCCGAAACACAGTTCCTGAAAAATTATGCTCCGTCTGTTGTAACTTGTAATTTCTGACAGGTAATAGGTAGAGGGTAGAGTTCAAGATTTTTGAAGTTATTACTTCTTTAGGCGCGTTGGGCACTTTTAGATGGGAAGAAATTAATGAATTCGCGTTACCTTTAAAACGATACCGCGTCATCGTCACCGAGAAACCGACACCCGATAGGTGGCGCTGTTGTCCATTTTCTGAGAAACTCGACCGATCTCAATGAAACTTTGTTTGTGTGCATGATTGTATGCAGCTATAATGATAGGATAGTTTTGGACCCGATAGGTGGCGCTGTTGTCGATTTTTTTGAGAAACTCAACCGATCTCAATGAAACTTTGTATGTGTGCATGTTTGTACGCAGCTAGAAAGATAGGATAGTTTTGGACCCGATGGGTGGCGCTGTTGTCGATTTTTTGTTCGCTGTTTTTACTCCCAAAACAGTTTAAAATATTTCCTGCACAATAAAATATTTTCTGCACAATAAAATATTTCCTGACGATTCAAAAAATACACACGTAATTGTTCAAGTAATTAGTTCTGTCGGCACTCCCGGAGTGCCTGATGTTTTTTTCGTTTGTTAATTATTACGATGGCTGCAGAAGTTTTATAACAAAAAGTTCCCGTCATATTGTCAATATCCATACTTCATGGTCGTTCTCATATTCTAATTTAAAGCATTATTCACAAAGACGAATTGTTGTTAGTCTAGGATTCTAAATTTGAACCACCCCATTTAATATTTATAATATTTTTATCAACCGGTTGGATCATTTATGAACACAACTAGACCATCTTATGCAACCAACTTTAACGGGCGTTTGTTTGTTCTCTTAGACTCGTTTGACCACAATTAAAATAATAACTGACTTTGAATTGTTATTTATCTTTCATATTAACAGGTAAACCCAGTTAGTGTTAAATACCTAATATTTTTCGTTGTCATTTAAATTATATTGTTCACACCAGTGCATAAGACGTGTGCACAAATTATAAAAGTTTAAAAGGCCATTTGGCAAGTGAAGACTATTGAATTGCATTATTCTGTAAAAAACTTGTTATATTAATCAACAATTTCTTGACAGAGTACTCAATTTACAGTTTAATTTTGACTGATAACTGAGGACACTGGCCACGTTCCGCTGCACAAAATATCCCATTTGAAGGAACGCTACCGCTAGAACGATAGCGCCAGCGGCAAAATGACATTTGTCACTATTTTTCTAATCATTTCTAAATAAATAATTTCGTGCCGCATAATAGTTTCCACACTACGATTAAAAAGAAACAAATGCCTACATTATAAAAACAGTCTGAATTGCGATGTTATCAGCTTCGTATTTTCTGTAAACGTTTGAACGATTTCCTTTGACAGGTCATTTTTTGTTTTCTCTCAATTCGGCGGGTAGCTTTGCGCTAGATTGAAAAATTTCCCTGAAAGGGATTTTTCACAAAAAGTGCTAGACGTCGAACGCAAATGGTGAAATGACAATTTTTTATATGGAGTTTGACATGCCGCTGCTCATCTAGCGGGCAGTGGAACGCGGCCATTCTTAAATGAAAAAAACAATAATTGGTTTCTTAGTTTTTTTTTGGGGACTTGGGACACGTTGTTATTTACCATTTTTTTTTTTTTTGTTTGAGCGGGCAGTGGCATCGATTTAATAGAACAGTCAAAAATAAGTGTGGTTGCATTGTAAAAATATCCATTTGTGGGATTAAACAATCAGTAGCAATTGTTTACTTGAATCACGTCAAAAGTTGCTTATCAGTAGCTTTTTTCCAGCCAATAAATTATCAGTTTTGTTTTCTTATTCTTATTTTCAAAGCAATTTAATTACCTAATCTTTGCAAATGCCGGGTGATTAGGGCTTATCATTATTTGACGAGTGTTGCCAAAAAATGGTATTTAGTTACAATCGGCATGGTTAGATACACCTATTCCTATATTTGTTAACATTTTCTTAATCTAATTAAATTTTTTAACAAAATTCATAGCACTTGAAAGCCAGCTACAAAGTTCCAAAAGGCGGTATTTACCTACTATATTTATATACCATAAAAGGCAAAATCAGTGGGCGGGCAAACGATTTGCAGAAGTAGACTTGTTTTATTGAACATTTGGGTATTTCAGTAGAGATTTGGGTAAAGTAGAATCTTCGGCACACAATTATAGCAACTGGACTCAACTGTAGGGTTTTGTCCGAATTTACTACACTTGAATTACCCACGTCTAGTTTGAAAAAAGTTGATCCAGATTCACGAAGGACTCTGGGCTGTGATAATATAAAACCCACAAAAACTTACCGGAAAATAATAGACATTCGACTTTACAAATTTCCTTAAATCGATGGGTTATTGGTTGAATATTTTATCCATACATTTACATTAATAAGTTAATAAGATCAACAACTACGTATTTATTACTTCATGACTTCTTCAATATTTTTCAACTTCTCATTCTCGTGCCCAGACGAAAATCTTAAAAAAAACAAACACAATTGTGTGGAATAACACAAAAAGCGAACCCCCAAAAAGTACTAAATAAAAAAGTCTATATAAAGTGTCATCACTTTTACTCACCGTTCAAATCCTTTGTCAACTGAGACCGCGTCGACATTTTGTTGCGAATTTCTCAGCTCCTGCCGTTTGACGGCCTCTCGGTGAAAATTTTAAAGATAATCGAACAAGAGAAAACTTATTATTGGAAGAAAAAAATAGTAATAACAACGAGGATGAAGACCGAGAGATTATGAGTAAATCATCAAAAGGAGTAGAATTATTTTCTATTTCGAAGACGATTTTTTTTCACTCTTATTTTACCCCTAGGGATGAAAATCCATTATGAAATATGAACACAAATGGAAATTATTTTCTCATCCTTATTTTTGTTTCTTTTTTATCGTATACACTTCTATTTTCACTGCACAATTTGTTTGTGCATTTTCGCACTTTAATTTTTTTTACGCACTTTGCTTCACTGGTTTCCACCCTTTTTCACTGCATTTAGGAGCAAGGGAGGCTCTTATGATTTTCACTGCACTTTTCACGAGCACTATAATTAATTAATTATTTACTATTTGCAATATGGAAATCGGTCATTTTGGATTGATGCTAATAGCTATTGGAAGAAAGCAAAACTCCGCCGACGGAATGAAGTAAACTTTGGGCGAAATAGAGAAAACAAACAACACACACCAAATCGCGGTGAAAGTTTGAAGTCGACTGAAAAATTGATTCAAACAAAATTTTCTGATATATTCAACTCAACGAACAAGTGATTTCTCTTTGGGTTTTATTTTCGTCTTAACATTTGTTTTCTATATTTTTGAGTGGAATTTTTAACGAAGAAATTGCGGGTGAAGTGGAAATTATGAACTGAGTTTTAGGTGGCTTGGTAGCTTCTGGTTTGAGATGCTATGGTAGCTGTCAGATATGTTAGAGAGGTGATTTGAACATAAAGGGTAGGTATTCAAGATTCGTTGTTTTATTTGGATGGATTTTTCTGCATCTGACTTTATCTGTTTGTTTCGCATCATACGCCGTAATCCGACATTTAGCTTCATGTAAATCGTCTTCACTTACTTAACATTTCCAAAATCTGTCCCATTTCTTCGTTGAAGTTAAAGCTAAAATGTAATCAATTTGACAGAATAGGATCTGTTTCTGTTTCAGTTTTGTGTAACTGAGCGAGCAACGTAATCAGAACCGGAATTTACTACAGAACGACAAAAATTGTCTGTTCTGTTTGTGGCGAACTGTCAAAATGACAAGAGCGCAATTTAATCTGTCGTATTTTTTTGTTGCACCAAGTTCAGATAGGTAAAATACAAAAGTGTTGTAATTTTAGTCTGTATATATTAAAATACTGATAAGAGCAATTGAATAATTATGTTTATGAAACGTATTTGATAACAGTTGAGAGGTTAAAGTAATAAAAATTGGGAGTATTTTAACAATACTTTGAGATGTAAAACCAGTTTTTTTATCCTAGAAGTTACTTTGAGTTTGAACCGAGAAGATAGCCCATCTGTGAAAAGATTAAGTAAAATTTCATTAAGTATTACATTTTCTTATTGTAGAAAGTAGGCAACGAATATTATTAAGTAAAACTGTGCTTGAGTATTTTGGAAGTATGTATGAATGTACGAATGAATCCTGCAGCTCTTGATCTTTGGTGTATTCAATTTATTTTTGTATTAGATGTTTTCTTAAAATGTAGAATAAGTAGTGTAGTAGTTTTTCCTCCATTTTAAAAATACGTCTATTACAAATATTATCATCCCCTAAGTATCTAACTATTTTGAATCGCATAACTCTACATGCTCTACATTTGCGAACACACTCATGTAATATTTTCCTTTTCCTATAAACTGGCGACCATACCTGCTTTCCGCAGTCAGTTGTTCAACGGCTGTCATTAGTGTAGTGCATAGTCCATACACCACTAGAATAAACCTTTAAAAAAATCAATTCTAAAGTGTGCGCAAGTTCTAATCGCGGAGCAATCGAAAAAAATGGCAAATTTAAGCGCGTTAAATCGGATTACGAAATTACAAAAAATCTTTCTACATTCAAGTAAGTACGATCGTCTATATTCCAGTATTATTGCACCCTATTTCCCGTGCTATCAGTTACGACTAGGCGCACAAACCCTTTGTAAACTATTACACCATATCGTGAATTCATAAAAAAAAAACCCACCCCACAAAATGAAAAAAAAAAAAAAAAAAAAAAAACTGTCGCAGTAGGTTGCCGTTTGTGCTGTCAAAATTTGACAGTTCCGCCGGCCACTGTCAGAAACGAAAAATAGAAAAAGTAAATCCACGAAAGGAGTTGTTTGTCTCGCCTTGAAATTTTTGTGAAAAATTATCAAGAAGACACAGAAAAGTGGATAACTCGATTGTGCGTTCAATAAAATTAGTAAATCGTATTTAAAGATGTCCGCGAACGCCGGAAGTGTAATAGATTCAGTAAAGCAGCTTATCGCCGATAAGCAGTACGATGGAGTGTTGCTTCTCTTTGGTCCTGAAAAGGAGGATAATGTGAGTACGATCAAGTTCGCTGCGGCCGATTTGATAGAACTTCTGCTGGTGCATCTTAACGACGATAATTACAAGAACAACCTGGCGCTGTATACGTGTTGTGAGGAAGTGATGAAACTTGTCGCTACCCATGCGAACGCAGAGGAGGTGCTCTTCGAAATGCTACAGATTGTAGAAGAAAGCCAATCGGAAAATGTGTTCACAACCGCTCTGAAGTCGCTACAAATATGCTTGCTGCGTCTGAAAGCCGACAAATCCAGAGCTCTGGAATGGACGCTGAACTCGATTGTTAATCGCATTACAGATCTGAAAATTCCGGGGTACCTTGTATCCGGTTACGGCCAGCGGCAGGAGAAGCTGCTCGAGCAGGACGACGATGTGCTGAAGGTGTTGGCCAACTATATTACTCTCGCTTTGTTTTATGAGCCACTGCTGGAGGACGTGCTAAAGGACAAGAATGATGACGTGAACGGCAGCAAGAAGACCAACCGTCGCAATGTCTTGTGTTGCTTTTTTCTTCAACTTCTGGGCAAACCACTGTGCTACCTAGATTTGACGACAAACGAGAGGAAGACCAACACCTACACAATGCAATGTGCCACTTCGCTGGTAAAAGCTGCCACAAAAATTTTAGAAGATCCGTTTTACCTGCTCAGCCTGGTGGAGGATAAAGTGTCGAACAAATCCCGTGGCGGCAGCGACGACTTGGATGAGAGCTCTATGAACAACATCTTCAAAATGGAAGAGAAGCTGCCCATCGAGTCGATGGGGATCTTCTACTACCTGCTGATTGTGGAAGGGATCGGCTGGGATTCGGCGCCAAAGGTGTACTGTCCTGTGTACATATTTGAGTCGTGTCTGTATCTTGTTACTGATTTTCTAACGCGAAAAGCTCCACTGCTACAGTGGCGGGGGCTCTTGTTGTGCCACAAAACCATCGACGACATGGGAACACTTCAGATCCCCGACAAGAGTCTCTTCGAGCCGATCCACCAGAACTTCTGCCGTGTTCTCAGTCAAATTATTGGCTACTCCGGGGTGAAACGCAATCGTCAGTCTGGCATTTTGCTCCTCAAAAAGTACATTCTCCGGTTCAGCGATGAATCCATCTGCGTGATCCTAAAGTCGCTCATCATGAATCTAAAACACGCAGGCTTACAGGGTTATCTATGCACTATCTACAAAGACCTCGTCGCTGAGAGGCTCGCTAGTGGAGGCAAACTCTCCGCATGCTACTCTGGTGCTGAGTTTTCAGATTTTCTACTTAAACACGCCTGTGTGCTGAAGGACGGCGTCGAGACGGACCTTATCGAAAACGCTGATCGCATAGTACCAGCTTTGAACGCCGTGCGCTTCTTTGCCCTCACCGACGAGAACAACGCCACCGGCTTCTGGGACTTGCGCAAGAAAATCGAAAAAGACTTTCTGGATCCTCTGCGAATGGCGATCAACATGTCGGTGGCCCACTATGACGTCGAAATGAACGCAGTCAAGGACAACAAAGGTAGCAACAAAAACTACGAAAAAATGGCCGAAATGCTGAGCATCTCCGCCCTGAATGGTTCCGATGCTACGCTCGCCTTGGACCCCTCCAAGCGTTTGGAAGTGCTCAAACAGGCATTGACAACATTTGACTTGCTCAAGTGTTTACTGGCACGCGCCACCGAGTGCGTGGAAAAGCGGAACACGAAGAAATGTAATGCAGATGCAGATGAAAAGAAATAAAACACAATTCAGACATTATTCCACTTTGTTGTTCATTTCTGGTGTGTGCGAGGCGAGGTGTTAATTTGTTTAGTTTTCAGGGTCGTTTAGTTTCACTTTGGATTCATTGTGGCAGTCACACAGTTTGGTATTGTTGGTGATCAGTTGGCTGATTGATTGACCGCCTATTTGGGGATCCACCAGCGACAGGTTCTGCATTGTTGTGGAAGTAATTAAGAAGAAGAAGAAAGCGTTCATGGCTTTGAATTTGGGATACACAACCGATTTGTATGTACTCTGCTACGTGCATAATGATTCATGATTCATAATTAAATTGGCATTTAAGTGTGTTTTCCCAACTGTGGCTGGGATAGAGATTGCTGTCCATTTTGTTGTTCGCCACTGGAACTCGAGTGGGAGGGTGAACGCAACCGCCCGCAATCATTACACCGAATAGCAGTTATTGACTCTAATTAACGGACTCAATATAGTTTTGCTGTTTACTGTGAACTTACGTTCAGAATGGACAGGCCAATCTGATGTGTTGCAACCAATACAAGTGATAGGGAAGGGTTGCAAATCCGATCCAATCGAATGAGCTTGCGTTTGAGTAAGTATCTGACAACAGAGACCGCGGCATTCGATGACTCGCGCTAAAGTGCTAACTGTTCAGTTGAATATAATTTGAATAAAATTGCAGAACGTGCATACGGTCTTGATTGTTTTCGTTTGACAATCGCGTGCATTTTTTAGGTGTTCTTATTTGCACATGGAATACTATTTCAAACCGGGCGACGTAGGAACCAACACGATGGCGAACGTTGTCATAAGAAACAGCGGAAGTATATAACTGGCGTTGGTATTTGTTTATCTAAACATTTAATTATAATCACTGAATTTTAAGAACCTTGGGCCACCAGGTCAATGACGGTGACGGTGCCTATGTTTGCACAGAAGTCAGTTGGGTGCCAATCGGCGGGCAAGTTATTCACAACTCATCATAGATATGAGATCACCATTTCTCGTGTACCCACTGTGCAAGTTAGTACTTTTTCAGGCGACATCATCAGAAGCATACATGCCTGATGCTGACTTATGGGAAAACGCAATGAAGGAAGAGTTCAAGTCTCTGCAAAAGAACAAAACGTGGGTATTGTGCGATCTACCGAACGGGCGGAAGGCTTTGAATTGCAAGTGGGTATATAAGACTAAAAGAAATGCCAATGGTTCAATCGAACGTTACAAAGCGAGGCTTGTCATAAAAGGATGTTCACAAAAGATGGGCATTGATTATGAAGAAACTTTTTCGCCGGTTGTTCGATATGGAACTGTTCGATACTTGCTAAGTCTAGCCGTCAAATATATTCTAGACATTGATCAAATGGATGCTGTTACCGCATTCCTGCAAGCCGATTTGAAGGAAGAAATCTACATGGTTCAACCAGAAGGTTTTTCGAATGGGTCGAAAGTCTGCAAGCTGAAGAAGTCAATTTATGGTCTTAAACAGGCGAGTCGGGTTTGGAATCAAAAATTGGATGCAGGCCTCAAAGAAATTGGTTTGACTAGATCGGAAGTTGATCATTGTGTATACTATCAAATCAATGGTCTGAATAGATTATACGTAGCAATATACGTTGACGATTTGATCATATTGAGTAACAACAAAGAGATGAAAGCATCCCTTAACCCTTTCGATCCGGATGTGTACAGAGACCAATATAACTTCTTTCATAGGTTTCCCCTATTCAGAAAAATGAGTTTAAACTATTTCCTGTCTAAAATTGAAACTTAGATATCAGGGGGTGGTGGGAGGTGATGGGACAAATGTGTCCCATTCGTATTTTTGGGTGGGACACATATATCCCATTCAGTAATTTGTGCTGAAAAAAAAAATTAATATACAAAATCAGTTTTTTTTATTGATACATGAAATTGAATGAAAATAAACAGAAAACAAAACCTTATTAACATTCACTTCAAATAACAGTATAATGAAAAACTTTATTTGTGGAAAACTGCAAAGCATTCAAGGCAGAGTGGAATCTGACACTCTTGGCATATAGTCTTAGTCCGCTTCTCCTTCTCTTTTTGACGACAAGACGCACAACGCTTGCGCGTATTGCCTTGTACCGGTAAATGTGATGAAGTTGGTCCATTCTTCCTTCCATAACGGCTTCGGCGCTGATTTTTTGATGTTTCTTTTCCCTCTTCAATTCAATTTTCGGCTACGTTTATCAGATGGAGTCTTTTTGCGACCCAATTGGGAGTGTATGACCCAGGAATTGACAAGCGACATCATAAGAAGACGGTAGAATACCTTTTTCCACCATTTGTGGTCCCCGGAGCTATGATTACTTCTTCTTCCAATTCCTCTTCTTCAGATGTTTCATCCTGTCGTACTTCTTGAGCTGGCATTTCTGCTTCATTGTCCGTCTCCTCCTCTGAACTACTCTCGAGGTCAACGTCAGTCGGCAAATATTCATCCTTACTATCGCCATAAAAATCCTCGGCATCACTTCCTTCTTCCAAAATCTCATTGATTTGATTTGGCTTCAGTGGCGTTGACATATTGTACCGATATCTAATAACGTAATAAACGTAAAAAATGTGAAAGGAGACCTAACTGGGACACATAGGTCCCAACAAAAAGTACTGACGGGACATATATGTCCCGAGCATATATAAATGCATAAAACAATAAAAATACTTAACAAAATTGTTCTTCTCTATTGTTAAATATTTCCCTAATATTACAAATATTATAACTCACAAATATATTCCTTTTATGAAGCTTATTTCAACCTAATTTTACACAATTACTTCCGTAAACAGGATTTTACGTCCAACTTGCTGACACGTTTTCCTCAAAGACAGGGGTATGCGGCGCCGAATTGGCGCGTAAACAATATTCTACCGTAATTTTAATTATGCACTACGAGACGGGACATATAAATCCCATCTAAAGTACATTTTCTTCATATTAGGTATGTTTATACATTGGCTGGGACCTATATGTCCCATCAGGATCGAAAGGGGAAGCTCTAATGCGGAAGTTTCACATGAAAGACTCGGGCAAGGCCAAACATTTTTTGGGCATGCAAGTAATTTATAACAAAGAAATAATCACCCTCGATCAACAAAATTACATTGAAGATACGTTAAGGAAATTTAATATGTTTGACTGCAATGCTGTTTCTACGCCTATGGATCCTGGACAAAAGTTAGTTAAGGGAACAGATCAAGAATCAGAACAAATGATAGACGTACCGTATCGCGAAGCAGTTGGAAGTCTTTGGTTTATATCGCAAGTTTCCAGACCTGATATTTTGTTTGCTGTAAACAATGTTAGTCGCTTCTGTAATAATCCTACCAGAATACATTGGGAAGCTGTTAAAAGAATATTTCGTTATTTAAAAGGAACATTAGACTTTAAATTAATATACGTAAAGGATGCTGAGACTTCAGTTCATGGTTTTTGCGATGCAGACTGGGCTTCAGATCCAGATGAAAGACGTTCGGTTAGTGGCAATGTGTTCTTGCATCAAGGAGGTGCAATGTGCAATCACTTGGGCCACAAGGAGACAGCCATTTGTTGCACTATCAACAACCGAAGCTGAATATATGTCACTCAGTAATGCAGCTCAAGAGGCAATGTGGTTCAAACAACTTCAACAGGAATTCGAAAAGCAAAGATTCAGGCAACATAACTCTTTATTGTGATAATCGAAGTGCGCTTTTCTTAGCATCCGCAAATACTTTTCATGCCAGGACTAAGCACATAGATATTCGTCATCATTTTATTAGGGAACTAATAGCAGTTGGATCGTTGAAAGTTGAACACGTTTCAACCAAGGATATGATTGCAGATGCTCTAACAAAAGCTGTGAACAAAGACATTCTCAACAAATGCTTGAAGGCCATGGGCCTAAATAGGTATTAATTTTAGGGGGAGTGTTGGATTTCATGTATTCACTTTGAAAATTATTATAAGTTTAGTAACCTTGAGTTTATAATCCTTTCAGTTGTTTTAAATAAAACATCACTTCATATCTTTTCCTTGTACTAAATAGACGTCTTTCTATTTGCTTGTGACGATAGAGCTAAACGGCTTCCACGAACCATACTAGAACAACAACTTGACTTTCATCAAAGCTAAGCTCTCATTGGTATTTATATATTGTGACAAATGCTACCTACTCCGACTGAATGTTCTTTAAAACGGACGCTCAACATTCGCTGTGGTGTGACTTTTTGGCACCACTTCCTCATCTTTGTATGTCGCTAGCTTGCTGATAACAAGATTATGCCGCAAGCTTTCGGTTCCGCAAAACATGTATTCCGTCATGGGTAAACCCATTTATTTTGCCAAACTTGGTGATGATCTGTCATCATGACATCACGACCATACAAGTCCATTCTCCTTGTGCCATGCGACATATGGGTGCCAACAAAGGATCACAAGCTGTTTTTCGCTACATATAGCAAATCAACTGAATTCTCTTGTCGTTCTACACCTACTTTGTTAGGTTATTAATGGAGTTAATGGATCACTAAACTAATAAATCGTTGATGTGATTAGAATACAATTACGTCGCATAAGCTTGATTAGTTATTCAAAACGCGTGCGATACAGCTTGCACTGATTCAAATAAGGTGGTCCAAAACAACATCACTGGTTAATATTAAATGAAGGTTTCCATTTTCGGAGGCATGTTTACTGACAGTTATTGTACGAGTGATTCAATCCCATAGTTAAAAGGTTAAAGAGTAAAATGACTCTCATGTTACTCACTAGGTAAAGTCCATTACTTTGAAACTAATGCGACCCCTGCCGCACTTTAAGACCCATTAAATATGCGGCACACTATTATGCCAGTCAAGTTGAAACGTCTTGATCGCACTTCACCTCTGATTATGCAGAATCATCTGACTAAACCCGTCTTCTTCATAGATTTCAACAACTTCCTCCAGCCGACGTCCACCAGTTCAGTATTGGCGGCCTTGTTTCACAGCAATCGCCTTCCAGTAGCGCACACACCAACTCAACAACAGTCGTCTAGTCACAGGTTAACAAAGCCATGCTGCACTCGATATACCTCGTTTAGAAGAAACCTCGCCACTGGCTTACATAGTCCAGGCAAATCTACAAAAATCGATGAGTTCCGTGCCCGAGAAGAGAAACGCGAAGAGGAGTTTGCCAGGCAAGAAAGTGAGTTGCCGCCCGACGACAAGGAGCACGATGATCCGAAGCGTGCCAAAGCCGATGCGGTGCGTGTGAAAATACTCAACGAAGCTCTAAAGCATGTTGCAACCGAAGGTTGGTCTCGCCAGGCGATAATTCGGGGCGCCGAAGAAGCAGGCTATCCCAGCGAGGTGCACGGAATGTTCCCAGACGGTGGTTACGAGCTGGTCTCCCACTTTGTGGCAAAGTGTAACGATGAGCTGTTGAAACATCTGCAAACCGAAACGAACAATGGGCAGAAGGAAATTTCTGATCCGCTGACGTTCCTCATAAGTGCGGTCAAGTTTCGCCTGCAAATGGTGGAGCCCTACATCAGCCATTGGCCGCAGGCTATGGCGTTAATTGCGCTGCCTCCGAATGTGCCCACATCATTGGCGCAGGTGCTCACGATGGTCGATGATATGTGCTACTACTCCGGCGATAGATCTGTTGATGTAAGTATAGTACTTTGTCTGGGCCATTCATTTTATATAAAACTATTCCATTTCAGTTCGGGTGGTACACGCGTCGTGTTGGTCTAGCGACAATCTACAAAATGGTCGAGGTATACATGCTGCAGGACTCATCGGCGGACCGTCACGAGACGTGGGCGTTCTTGAAGAACCGTATGGAGGAAGCCGCTCAAATTCAATTGGTACTGTCACAAACCGGCGACATGACGCACAGTTTTCAGAGATCCTTCAATTCCGCCTTCATAACTGTGAGTGGAGTCTTTCTATGTACATCAACGATCCCAACTTATTTGATTTTTTGTTTGCTTCGTTTCAGGCACGAAATATTCTTGGGCTTAACTACGAGCGCAGATAAATTGCAGAGCTAAACCGTTTTAGTGTTCAAGGGACATCGGAACGAACAAAGCCACTAATCTTAGCCCAGTGTATTAAATACCTACCCACCCAACTGAGGAGGCACTATTTTTATTGTTATTGTTGAAAACGACTTAAATTATTAAGAGTTTGTATGCAAAAAAAAAAAAACCCAAAGGTACTTTACTTACTTTAAGATAAATAAAAGCGGAACTATGCTATTTTTGCATATTTACATCTAAATGGAGAATGATGGGCAATTTTTATTGAATCGTAGTTTTTTTGATTGAGTTACTTCATTGGAACTGATAAGTTGGCTTAGTGGTTTTATTATTTTGGTTATAGAATTGTGCCCGACTGAACAAGATGGGATAGCAGATTTAAAAAGTCTTGCTAACAGTCGTCGGCTTTGAGTCTTGAGTCTTTGAGTCTTTCTTTACTTACTTACTTCTGTCGTATATCCACTTGTCGGTCTACGCGCCATCGTGTGCGGTTTCTCCCCTACTCTTTCCCAGTTGCCGTGCTTCCTTCTCGACTGTTCTACGCCATGTACTTCTAGGACCGCCGCGTATCCTGCCATCCTGAGTAAGCGGATTCCATCGCATCGCGTGGCTAGCTATGGAGCTGTCATCTTTTCGGAAAGTGTGCCCAATCTACTGCCACTTTTGTCGATGTACGATTGTGCCAATAGCTTCGTGGCCGGTTCTCGGTCTCAGGCTGATCATTTTTGTTTTTGCCGAGTTAATTTTCAGCCCAACTACGTCTGCTTCTCTCTGCACATTTGCTGTCATTTGGTGAAGGTCCATTATTCTGTGAGATAGTAGTCGTATATCGTCAGCGTAGTAGTCAAGGTGTTTGAGTTTAGATGTAAGAGACCATCGAATTCCTCCATTTTCCATCGATAAAGCCGCATTTAGCACATCACTGATCACTAATTAAAACAATATTGGTGAAAGAATGCAGCCTTGCCGAATCCCACTTCGGATTTCAAATTCATCTGACAGCTTTCCTCTGTGCAAAACGTGACATGTGGCTTGTGGACCCATCGTACGTAGCCTTAATAATTGCTATTAATTTATCTGGGATACCTCTACCTCTCCCGCACAAGGCACGCCAAATAAATTCCCGATTGACACTATCAAACGCATTTTCGAAATCGATGAACAGCAAGTGGAGTGGCGATCGATATTCAACGCACTTCTTGATAACGATTAGCGAGTGTTGATGTGGTCGACACAGGAGGATCCAGAGCTGAAACATGCTTGTTCGGCGTCGAGTGTGTCTTCAAGGTGTTCTTTAATTCACTCCAGAATAATTGTAGCTAATTCTTATCTTAGCCACAGCAGGCAGCACACAGATGCATCTCCATGTGTCACTTTTACATGACTCTTGGAGGTAAGTCAAGTACAATTTTGGGGGCAAAAATATGTGGATCCGTCTGTGGATGTGGAAAGGTTCTGCTACTTATTACAACGGCTTGTTCTCCTCATTCAAAAGTACTACGTCGACGATTTTAACGCCCGATCCAATGACCGGCAGATCGAACGAAACGACCGCGCTGATATGTGGCAATCAAATTATTGACGAAAGTTTTATGACAGGTAAGTTTTTCCATAATACTATCGAGGGGTTCTTATTTCTTTCTAGAATCTCCGTGATAAATTTCCTTTCATCGGCCCAAATCCAAAAAACAAAAAAACAAGTTGGTGTAGTAGTTAATTTAACATTATGTGAGTTTGACAGTTGAAATGTAAAATGTTTGCTTCTATAGTTACTAGGTTTGTTCCTTTACTTTTGTAGTAAAAAAGGAAAATACTGTCAAAATGACAGTGGTGGGGACAGATTCTCTCTTAGAGAAAGACACTTACGAAAAAGTTAGGGAACGCTTTTGATAGTAATCTATGAAAAATGTCAGACACATAATTCAAATATTCAAAAAAGTGGTAAGAAAAGTTGTTAAAATGTCTGATAAATTCAATGATTTTGCTAATTATACTAAGAAAACTAGTTACATCATCCTTGTAGCAATCGAAGTGATCTGAAATAAATCGAACTTCTTCTTGGTGAATCCGAGTATTTGAAAAAGTTTGTACTGATTTAACTACGAGTACCTATTCAAGAAGAGGAAAAAGCAACGCTGCATTAAAAATGACATGGAGCAGATTGTCTCTTTTGACAGAAAGGAAGAATTTCGTTGCCACTATCGAAATCGAAAACAATCATGAGGAGAACATTCAATATATATTGAATGTTGATCCCGAGGGGGAAGTTATCAGGTGTATTCAAGAAACATTTCTGTGCGTATTCATGGTGAATCACAGTGTATCACAGTGTATTCAAACGAATTCGCATGCAATCACAAGTAGAAAATCTGTAGTCAAGGACTACTCAAAAATATTGATTACTTCCCACTCGGTTGATCCCATTTTTATACGCAAAAAAAAAACAAAACAAATGCGCATATTCCAAATGGGATAACAAACCTCAAATCAGCTGTTAATTGTAAGGTGACTGACAGCTTTATGTCCGTTCGTGCACTTCAGCATAGAAAAATGAAAAATGTAAAAATGTCTCTCTCTCTCTCTCTGACCGGCTTTCTTTCAAAAAGATTAAGAAATGTCATTTTGACATTATAGTAAAATGCAGCATCTACAAAATAAGTTGAAATTGAATTTTTTACAAGCTCAATACCTATATTAAACTTTCCATTTTGAATGCGCTGCTATATTCTAGCAGAACATTCAGTTATAACTTGTTCCTCTGACTTCGTTGAAGACGAAAATAAATAGTTTTACTTGTCAAACTTTTGAGCTGTCACTTAGTTGGGTGTTTTCATTTTTCAGTAAGTCAAAATTCGGCGAGTAGAAAATTACAAAAAAATGAAAAGAGGGGAAATGGATTTCTCTCCCATTTTCTTAAATTTTCTCAGTAGTCGCATTCGCACAGTTTCTTAGCAAAGTATAAATAATTTTACGTTTGCAAAAAAGTACCCGAACGAACCTAATTTGTTGAGTGAAAAATTCGTATGATTCTCAGTGGAGGGGTAATGTCTTGCTTTCTCGATGACGCTCGCTTTTACGAATTTTTCGAGTTCGGGAACGCCAATGAGTAAAAATTCGTAAGATTTAAAAGTAAAGGAACAGACCTATTATTTTCGCTAACCGGTTGAATTGTCGGCAAATGTGAGCTTACACGATACAACATTTTTCTTTTCTCTCTATAGACATTTTTCTGACTAATTGTCATAATTTATGACGGAAAGTCTGTTGATTTACCCCTGGCCTTATCCATAATTGCAATTGACAGTCTATTTAAAGTTGTACACCATCATTTTGGAGCCAACAACAATAAATAGGAAACGAAAGCTTTCCATTCAGGTATGTATGTATATTCTTAACAATATTAAGTGCATTTAATAATTAATTTCTAAATAGTATATTGTTATGTATAATTATGTCATTGTATAAGCAAATACCTCTGTACATTTTAAAACATAAAATTGACTTAATTTGTATTTTACATCTCTTCTAAGTTAGATAAATCTATTTGTTTTGAAACAACTTTTACTTTTATTGCATTTGCATTTAATAAAATATAGTCTGTTGGATTTCATTTGAGTTACTTACTTCACAAGCGCCAGCTACGTATACGTTTGTTTAAAAACTTTTTGTAATATAAAAACTTAGTTGGAAACAACATTATATAAAAAAATATACCTAAGTCTTATGTGGCTAGAGGGACTAAATCTAGGGTTTCATTTTAGTCACAGTTGCTTATTGTTTCGTCTATTATTGGGCGACACATCTGCCGATGTCAATGTTTATAGTGGCTTCAGATAGGAATCGTCAGATGTCGGTGTATCGGGACTGGAAAGGATCTTTAATTGATACCTCCTACTTGGGATGAGTGAGTCGTTTTCTTACCTATTCTTCAGACTAGGCATAAAGGGTTTCTCAATCTGTAGCTGCGGTGACTCACACATCAGACAGTCAAGGATTTTGATTATTTGTGTAAAATTCGGTCGCTCTACTGGATTTGAGTGCCAACACGAATTCATTAGGCTGTAGCTGTTAACAAGGAAACTGGGTTAATGTCTGATGGCGCAACCAATAGCAGGTTTCAACTCACAATTCATGTCCACAGTTTTTGGGCTTCTCCATGCGGTAGCCAGTCTTTAGTAAATGCAGTAATCTATTTGTCGGAATTGACGGGTAAGGTATACCGCCCAGTGTTGCTATTTCATAAAGAAGAATACCGTAGGACCACCTGCAAGATAAAACTTGTAAGCGCCGTTTACATGGGCTAAAACCGTAACGAAACTTACACGTCACTTTGCGAGGTGTACACCTGATGTGTCATCGATTCCAGTGCCAACCATTTAATGGGCAGCTTTCCGTTTCCGGTTTTCTTGTACACATTTTCCTGGTACACATCACGACTTAGTCTGCCAGGGATAAGAATTGTAAATGGTTTTTTTTTTTGCAAGCCCTTCATTACTTACCCGAAATCGGCAATTTTCACTGTACGATCTGATGAAACGAGCACATTGCGGGCAGCCAAATCGCGGTGGACAACTTTGTTTTTGCAAAGGAATTCCTAGAAAAGATGAAGCATGAGTGATTAGTGATTACTTTGAGGCAGAGTAACTTTGAGATCACTGTGAATATTTTTATTTATTATTTTTAACAAATACCTAAAACGATGGAACCAACCGGCTTTTGACTGTCACACAGGTGAGACTGACACTCGATAAAAGAATTTGTTGGAACTAACATAATCGAAGTTGCTTTTCACCACTAATTGATTGGTGCCATGCAGGTTATTGAGCTGTCAATGACGCGTTTCCAAATATTACAGAAGTGGTAACAAATGGGATTAACTGTCAACAAGTGACATATAGTTTGCCAATTTATTTGAAAAATAGCCGTGTTTTTTGAGCTTCTATCTCAGCAAAGCAAAGTAAAGTAGGATTTTCAGCACGCAACTGCAACAACTATTGCGAGTCTCGAAGTGTCAAGTCTAGCATAGTTGCGTTCTGAAAATTCTACTTTACTTTGCTGAGATTGAAGCTAAAAAAAACAGGCCTAGTATCAAAGAAACGAGCTCCCAAACAGGCCCTAAAGTAATTGTTCTTTAAATTAATTGAAATCGTATTTGTCGCTGTCGGTGCCACTGCCATTGTTGGCGTGGCGTAGACCATCGTGCTATATATCTACAATTCGATTTCGAATATTATCTCAGTATGTAAATCAGCTTACAGTTTGCTATGTAAAGTAGACATTGATTGATTAAGGATAGATAGTGAACCCAACCACCAAATGCAGTGAATATATACGGATAAATACCAACTTTAACTTTGCCTTGTCAACGTTGTCGTTGTCTTCGTCTTTGAACTCCAAGAAGGATTCAATTCTTACAGTCGACTTAAAATAAATACCCTACGTTGCGATTTAACGCCCCACGGTTATTTTCTTTTTTTGGATACTTAACTTTTGCTTCTATATAATACTTGAAGACTTCTTCCCTCAATTCGTTTGACAATGTCCTTCAAGTTTTTTGCTTGTTAAGAAAAATAAAACAAAAAGTAAGTGAACAAACTTTGACATGTCCACCTAGTGGGATGGTGGATCAAATTTAGAACGACCGTCGCGTCGAGCACGAGTGTGACTTTCAATCTATATCTAATCCCTTGTAGATGGACGACATTCGTCAGCCGGTTGTCTCAAGTTTGTTGTCACAATTTAAACGTAAATAAGCGGATTTATTAAATTAAATTTATTAAATTCTCAAAGGGCTACATTTTCGTGGCATATAATGTATAAAAAAATATCCAAGGAAGCAGACAGTAACAAGCGAATTCGGGATGAATTTTGAAAAAGTAACCTTTGTCATCTCATAGAGAAAATATGGGTTTGTGCTGCTTGACAACGTCTTTGTGTTACCACGGCAATTAGGATCTTCAATTTCAAAGGGATCCACCTTCTTACAATTCATGTCCGTTGGGTGTACAAATGTGTATAATTATCCAATTATAAAGTAGGACACGGTTTTTCGTTTTTTCCACCAAGAGGCTTAATCGTAAGCAATAGATAGCTCGCACAGATTGCGGAGGGCGTATACGTAACATTTTTTTCCACCCCATTAAATTGCAAAAACAAAGTAAAACCAGTTGATAAATTACATTATGCATGTGGTTAACGATTTAATTATAAGCTAAATATAACGTGAAACCACATTTCGAAACAGTTTCGAGTTCTATTGCAGCTCGCTTTAGGTAGGTTCAACTTTTCATCTTTGTTTTTATCGCACATTTAATTTTACGGCGACAATAAATTTTGCATCATAATATTAAACGCCACCCGACTAGCCAAGCAATGGGTGATTTATTCGCATTGTCATGTTCCGCCATCTGACACTCCAATGAAGTCACAAAGGTCACGTTAAAATAAGCAATACGCTTCTTGTTAAAATGTCAATAGAAACGACCATTCTCGTATGAGTGGCAATTATATAGGTTCTACTGGAATTTCATATAGCCATATATCCTATAAATGAATGTAGACAATGGTGTTTATGCAAATGTTTAAAAAAGAGTTAACCCATGTCAAGCGGAAATGAAAGCAAATAAAATGACGCACCGTATTGACTTTGGAATTTATTCAGTCTTTTTCAGCGTTTTTTGTTCGATATTCCAGTTGATTTAACTAGGCAACGAATTATATGAGACATTAATTGATATGCAGTGCTTTAAGTGACACTTAACCCCACCACTTAAGTTGCTCTCTGAAGTTATCTTGTACATGTTTTTAAAACGTAGCGAATTTTCGTACAAATATTTTTGTTCATCGGCCCCTCTCTTAAGAGTTTCTTACATGTCCAATCCAATGACGATTGTTATGGTTTACGGGCAGATTTACGTGGATTTTTATTTCCCGATTAAAGAAAAAAAAAAAACAAAATCGGGCCACGAAATGACCCTCTCTTTTTGACAAGAGCAACACAACAATGATTGAACATTCTTCACGTGGCAAATAAAATTTCTTGCACTGAAGATCTGATTTCCCAACTGAGTGTTACTGCTATTATAAATCAAGATTCTAGATTAACATTTACAAGACCGTTTTATTTTGGTTTTAACGACCGAGAAAATTTGGAGGGGAAATTCATAAGTCAGTAATTTTTAATCGAGGTTCCTTAAACAAGATGACCACTACTGTGAATGGCCGCGATCCACTGCCCGCTAGACGTCTAGCGCAAAATAGCCCATTTGAAGGAACGGTCGCGCTAGAACGATAGCGCCAGCGGCAAAGTGACATTTGTCACTATTTTTCTAATCATTTCATCGTAAATAATTTCGGCCCGCATAATTATTTCTACACTACGATTAAAAAGAAACAATTGCCTATATTATAAAAACAATTGCTATTTTATTTATTATCACCAATTTTATCACAATTGCAGCTCAGCTCCGTATTTTCTGTAAACTTTTGAACGATTTCCTTCGACAGGTCGCTCTTTTTTTTCTATGTCAATCCAGCGGATAGTTTGGCGCTAGATTGAGAAATTTCCCTGAAAGGAATATTTCACAAAAAGTGCTAGACGTCCAACGCAAATGGTTTGACATGCTGCTGCTAGCGGGCTACGAATCTGGCAACGTCGGAAGCAGCAGAATGATAAGCTGTCAAGCGTGAGCCGCGAGTTTTTTGTTTCTTTTGATTGCGGTTAGGAAAAAGACTTGTGGGAGACCTTTGGCAGAATTTAGTACTTGCGAATATTAAAGTAAATTGAGATTATATATAATAAGTATTGGTTATTGGATAAACATTTATTATCATTGCATGAACTTTTTTCACAAAATAAAATTATTTACTTTTTCTGGAGTTCAAATTTGTTGTCGAAAATTTTAGATCTTCTCTTAACAGTGAAATTTGTATGGAAAATCCAACCATTGTGAACTACTTAAACTAAAAATATTCATCAGTAAGGCCCCTAGAGTTTTTAATGATACTTTTACTTAACATGTCGAGGAATAAATTTGACAGCAGCTGTAGATAATGACTGATTTTAAATCCAAAAAAGAGTTAATTAATTTTGATCTCAATGAAACTATTTAATGTTGAAGAATTGCCGCCCATTTTCCTCAAACCCACGAGGCTCACCTTATCTGACACCCTTGTGAGTCTTGGATATAAATTAAATCGATACCACCACTGATCATGCCAACTGTATAATAGCGAGTGTTTATGGTTGATTGCGAAAGCTGTGGCTGTTATCTAGTTTTGATAAAATCACTTTGAATACGCTATAGTTATCTATTGTAAACTAGATTCTGTTTCCCAGCACAAATTACTTGTAGCGTTTAACGATATGGTTCGATATGCCTTTGGAGTTAGAAGATACAACCGAATATCTCATTACCATATGCATGTCCTTGGATGTTCATTTGTGAATTTTTGGGAAATTAGATGCTGCGTATTTTTACACAAATTAATACACTATCGATCACCAGCGTATTTATTTGAAAATTTTTAATTTGTCCAGTCGGCAAGACCTTTTTACTTTATTACGTTTAGCTCTAAATATTTGAATTGATCCCGCCCCTTTTTTGTTCATGTGTCCAGACTGTGGAATTCACTGCATCTAACCATCAATCAAGTAATAGGAGCCAAGCAATTTAAAAGTGCTCTATTTGCACACTTCTCGTCATAATAATCTATTCTTATAGTTTTCTTTTTATTTCATCTTCATTTCAGCTTTTCTCTTTCCCCCTTCATTTTCCACTTTTCCATCTATTTAACTCCTTCCTCGGTATCACTAATATCTCCTAGTTTAATTTAATATTTAATTTAAACTATAATTTAATTTAAACGTTCATTTAATTGCGCTCATTATTTTCAAAAATTAATTTAATGTGCATATTATTGTGAGCTTTTTTTGTACTATAAAATACTTTTGTTCTTATTTGTACCTTGCCAAATAAAATTGAAATTGAAATTGTAGTTCCAGATTTAAATACATATATTGTTCTCAACTGGTAATGCAGTAATCATTTTTAGTTCCGACTCTAAATTTAAGTAGTTCACAGTGGCTTTACTTTTCATACAAGTTTTGCAATTTTGAGGTTCCGAAAATTAAAAATAAGTAATTTGTTATTAGTACGGCACAATACATTTGTTGTTTGGAAATTGCAACTACAAGATATTTCTCATTATCTTTGCCCACTTCGTTATGTTTTGTTCACGCTGTGGTGGCTATTATCTGTCAGTTTGTCTCGTCATCATAAATGATGCGAAAATGAGGACGCCTTAATTGTCATGGATGTTTTAGATACCAACCTAAAACTCAAATAAACACAACATTCAAAACATTTCTGCAATCACTTGAAAACATTTCTATTTTTAATTTAAAACATGTAAAATGAGAGAGGTAATTAGTGTCAGTAAACTAAATCAACAATTCATCAATCAGCTAGATGAAATACGAGTTCCGTTCATCATTATTTCCGGAAGATAATTTGTTTTATAGGAAATCGAAATTTCGTAAGTCATCGCTATAAAAATATCAACACGCTGAACTTTCCCTGCTTTGGCGGGAGCACACCGAAAGCTGTCTGTTCCAGCGGGACGAAAGAGAAGAATGCGTATGTTCATTGGAGTGTAATCAAGAGGGACCATGTGTTTTTTTTGTAGATAAACACCTTAAGGGGTGGAGACTGGTGATGTGAATGCAATTCGAGTGCAAGTGTTATTTCAGAATTGTAAAGGAAACACTCGACTTAGTGTCAGTAAAAACTGCTTTCGTGTTTTAAAAAACACATCGAAACTTCATGTCAAATCAAAGGTGTAATAGCTATCCTAAACTGTAGTTAGTCGAATCTCGTCGACTTGCTTGTATGGAGACAGATCGTCCACTTATCCCGACTTCGTGTGTGTAATCGAAAATAAAGACGTCACTTGCTCGATTCCAATTTATTTTAAAACATTCGAATTTTTTGCGTTCCGATTGATTTCTAAATATTTATTTATAGATAGACTAGCGAACCCACCGCAGCGCCATCTGCCGGGCTAATTTGTGAATATAAACCATCCAGGGCGCCACCTAATCACATTCAAACAAATTCATTCAAATCGGTCCAGCCGATCCAATCGAATATTAATGTCGTTTACCATTGGGAGAGAAAAAGCTCTTTTTTTTAGATCTGCTCTCGAAATCAGCTGCCTGTCAGATTTCACGTTCCATTGGCCGCAAAAAGAAAACACTTTTTTTTTGAGAGTCACAATAATTTTGCGAATCTCGAGCTTCACACCTTAAATACTTACACTAACATGAAAATATTCGTCATTTAGACAAACTTTAAAGCAGCTTTAAAGTGTTTTTAATTACGTATTTGAAAAACAAGTGAATTTTTATAAGCATAAATTACAATTTAGGAACATCTGACTTTTAAAACACGCACTACCACAATTGCGAAGGAAGAACAATCTCGTTTTATGTTCCATTGGGCACGAAAAACCTTAAATCTGAGAGCAATATTCGAAAATCCCAATGGAAAACGACATAAATTAAAGACGACCTTTCAATATCCCTCGCACACACACGGGGCCATGTCAATTCTGATTTATCGCATTTTGTATGCATTTCTATTTATCTTGAAGGACTTGTTTGCATTTCCATTTATCTACTACTTCATTCACTCTGATGTCCCCATCCCACACCACTGAATACACAATCATTCCAAACACATGAGACGACAGTGGTATAGATGAAAATCCATTCTACATAAACTTACCATTCCCATTGCTACTTGCTTTGCAATATCCAGCAAATCGGTTGCTTTAAGCGGCTCCCTCTTCGCCGGAATAGTTTCGTTAACTGTGCGCTCATCTGTCGAATGATTCTTCTTTCCATTCACCGATGGCCTTGTTCCCGCTGTCACATTTTTGTAATAGCTTTCGTTGTTCAGCGAAAGCAAGTTGCCCCTTCGCTTAAGACTACACTCGCATTTGTTGCTGATTTTTACTTGCCCACACTTGAGGGTTTCGCTGTTGGTGTTGGCCGTGGGTGAATCGCCATCTCTCGCCAGGATATCCACTCGACACTTGCACGCATTCGTGCAGATTTCATCGTATCCATACGATTTATTGAACTTGGCCAGTTGTTGGGGCTTCTTTTGATGACCATTCACTGCAGGCACTGATTTTGGCGATGAGGGAGATTGTGGTCCTCCGCCAACACAAGTGTCGGGGGATCCTACATATCCCGCCGTGCCGTTGCTCGATGCGGAATTGATGTTTTTGTATTTCATTTTGATTTTTTCCACTATCGACGAATCGAAATTAAACACACTGTCGCTGAGTTTTCGATGCTTTTTCGCTATCACTGGATACTGGGAGTGTTGGTTTGTGCGAAGTGGCTCCAGAGGTAATATTGGATCGCCTGCCGTATAAAATGACAGCTCATGTAGGTACTTCCATTCGTTTCTGAAAACAAGTGGGAAAAAAAAACCGTGTGTATGTTAATGAAATGGAAACGCATATATTGGGAGTTATTTTTTGTTGTATCACGAAAATCAATAAACACTGTATAAGTAAATCAAAACACTCGCTGAACAAGAGTTCTCAAACTAACACGTCGCGTGTTGTTTGAAAGGTTTTTAAATCAACCTTTGCATTTGTTCTTTTTTTTTTTTTACTACAATACGAGTAATTCTCTCGGTAAAGGTTGAGCTTTGATGTAGTAAAAATGGCTATATAAAAACGTCAGAACTTCCGCCTATGACGCTGTCTAGCTTGGCTCTGTGGCAAAGTGCAGCAATGAGCACTCGCCTTTCTCTGTTTCTACTGGCTTTTAAAGGCATTCGACTAATAGCACAATTACACGGCATAAAGCCCGTATGGACATCAATGTTTCGGGAAAGGAGGCGTCAGCTCTACTCCAGAGGGGCAATGTGGTAAAAGAAGATTTCATTGTTGGTGCGCCCAGTTAGAAGCAGCATGTCGCTGGCAGCTAGCATTGACCAAGCTGACTGGGTAGATGTGTTGGCTAAGCATCAAAAGTAGTTAAGATATCAGGTGCGCCAACCGGAATTTGAAACCAAATATTTATTAAAATATTATTTAAATATTTATCGGACAACTAAAGATGACTAAAGATGCTTCAACTTATCTTAACTTCAGTCATTTCCTCAACAATTATTATCACTGAACTTAAATCTTAGACAAAGAAGTCGCTTTTACTTTATTGTTAACTTAAAATAGTCCGCCCCACTTCGGTGAGATATTATATCAGGCATATTTTGTCTGCTGTGTTGCAGGTTTTTTACTAATTGCTGGACCAGGTAAACGAGCAACAGGTCTGCTGTAACGAATTTGAGGAGACGTTGCCGCATAGCCAGCACCTAAAACTGTGGCGATAATGAGAACAATTGCAAGGAAATCGATCTGGAAATTAGATAGCTTGAGTAAAGTGAACAGTGCCAATTTGAAATCAATCAATAGAACTTACTTTCATTTCGATTTGTGTTGTTTAGAACATCAATTGAAACTGCTTGGGTGGGTAAAACCTAAATCTGTATTTATACAACGCGATTGGAAAGCAATAAAACTCAGAGATTTAAGATTAAAACAAGTAAATCGAGTGACAGGAACTTGTTCTTGATGCGATGTTGAATCACCGGTACATCGGTACACCGGTTACAAGTTAGAAGGTGGGAACAGAACACTAACTTCCATCCATTTTTGTTTTCTTTTTTACTTCGCAAGTGAAAAGTTATTGGCGATTTTGAAGAGAGTTCGGAAGAGAGAAGTCTTTTGAAAACTAGTTTATTTTTCTCAGTGCTGTTGAAAAGAATTTCTCCAAGTAAACCAGTGATTCATTTAAGTAACTGCAGTTTTAAACAGAGCATGCACATGTACAGTGCAGAGGGCGACCTTTTGAGTCGGTTTGGCAAAGAGCCCAACTCTATAGTTGGGTGTAAAAAGATCTGCTCCTGAAGGTGTTATACTTAATGTCCATTTCTTCTAAGAAAGGTAGTATAACAATATATATATCCCTAAAAACAAGCAACAATTTTTACGATTTTATGATGTACACTAGGGGGTGATGTACGATTCACGATAAGTCAAGAACGCACCCATTCAAGTTATTCCCTGGGCAAATGCGTTGTCCTAGATGTAAAACGAAATGGTTTTAATAGGATCACATTTGTTCTATCGTCCGTGACGATAACAATTCTAATCAGTACTCAGTATCGCCTAGGAATCTCAGAAGAACTTCGCAGCGAACAAAATCTTCTCTCGCGAAATGAAATGCAGCTCCCCTCGTTTCGTATTCAAAAAAAAACTTACATTTTTAGTAATTTTGACAGTTTTTATAAGTGACGTTCTAAAATCTATTAGCACGCTTCCAAAAATAAAGCGATCGATAGAGAAAATCACTTTCTATACTCATCTATAGTAATCGTACTTGTTGCAAAGAAGCGTAAAATTCAAAAGTTGATTTTACCGTCAACTTCAATAACGGATTGTATTGGGTGAGATTTCCTTTTCTTATAATATCTGTCATACAATAGGCAAAAATTTGAGCGAAGGAAATATTTGTATTGCAAGTGACCTTCTATAATGCGTTTTGAATAAAATTAGTTTAAGAGATGGCTTTCAAATAAACATAAATGCTACACTTGCCACTAAGTGTATTATATTTTCTTTATTGAATTACGCTATGAAATGTCCGATTTAACAACTCTCTATTTGCTACCAAACTACTCGCCTTGCACCGAAAGTATAGTTGCAAAGTACCTATGTATATTTTGATTTTCAAAAAAAAAAAAAAAAAAAAAATACCTTCCCATTCTCGAACTTGTCATTTTAGTAGACATTCTGTAACCTTGTCATTTACGTTTTAGTAATTAATTAAGCAGTTGCGATTTATTCCCAATTTCTTGGAAAAAAACTTACCCGCATATTTTCGGCTTAATATTTCGTTTTGAGTACAAATTACTGTCAAATTACTTAACATCAATTTATGTATTAATCGCCTTCTTTAAAATGTAAACTACATAAAAATAACTTAGGAAATGATTTTCCCATGCGAAGAACAATTGACCACATTTCTACAAGGAATCGAGAGTTTAAAACATCCTTTGGAATTTTGTTCATGGCTATACAATTTTGTGTATATGAGTTGCACTGGGGTACACGACAATGACTCGATCCAACACTTTTTCTGTATTTTCCAACACTGTAAACTATTTAGAAATTTATTTGTATGTTTTTAATTAACAAACTTGTATGTCTAGTAGGGTTCAAATTATAGCCGCTAGGGTACACCCTTCATTTCTCAATTTAATACATTATAGAAAATTGTTGGTCCTTTTTTAATACTACATAATTTCGAATTCATAAAAATATTGAAAATAAGGAGAGTGTTTTCTATTTTTTTTGGGAAATTTGTGGGAATTTCGACTAGATGCGAAAAGGAAAAATGGGAAAAAATTAATTGTCCGAGGCAAAAAGCATCAAAATGACAAAAGCAACATTGCGCTGAAAGCAGTTTACAATCATAGTCATGTTCATATTTCTAAAAAAATTTAAACTGTTGAAAAACTAATAATATGCAGAAGATTCTACTTTGCTTTACTTTTGCTGAATTACTCTTAGCTGCTCAATAAAACATACATTTTGTAAGGTTGCCAGGGGTGCAGTCTCATTTCTCAAATAAAAGGGCATTCAATGAAAGGCGTTAAACCCCCATATACTGCAGAAATTTAGCACCTCGTAAATTAACTGCCCTGCCAGATTTTGTATGTACAATAGTTTACTCATAATTTTCCAATATCAATTAGGCTCGGAAATCCAATGCACAAAGTTACGCAAATTTACAAAATGTCAAACTGTGACAAGCAGTCGTGTGGTATTTTGCTTATGAAAAATTAAATTGCAACTTATTTTGTAGACGCTGTATTTTAGGAAAACATTGTCAAATGTCAAAATATGACATTTTCCAAACTTTTTGTAAGAAAACCAGTCAGAAACTACTCTTGAAATTGAGAGATTTTTCTCTCGATTTTTTAAGAAATGACATTTTTCATGTCATTTGGAAGTACACAAACGAACCCTAGTATGCTGCTCGCGCTTAAATTAAGCCCCCATAAAAAAATGTCTCCAAAGGTAAAATTAAGCGCAGAAGTACGCAGGTCAAGCTAAATTTCTGAGCCGCTGTACGAAAACTCTCTACAGAAATTAAGTAAGCGTATTAATGCAAAATACATTTTTCCACAGCTAAATTTTGACATAACAGAGAAAATATCGGCATTCGCAACAAAATTTCAAACGAAACAGTACCAATGGAGAATGGTTATGATTAGTTGAACACAAAGAAATTCGTTGTTGTTAATTTAATTTCTTTTAAAATGTAGAAATGTCTTTATAAAATACCAAGTGACAAAACAGAGCAAGTCAATCAGCTGTGCCAACACATTTTTTTTTTTTTTTTTGACGGAACTTAAACTGTCAAAATTAAGCGAAGTGGTGGAGAGAAACATTGGAGAGGCACTTAATTTTAGGTTTCCTGGAACAGCATACTAGGCTTTAGTAAACACATGTGTTGACAAGCCACAAGCATTTCATAAAATGTCCACTTTGCTACAACACTGTTCAACCTTGTTGATTTTTTTGAGGAAAACACAAATGCGGTTTCAATTTCGAATATAGTGTGTTAAATTCCTTAAAGCATTATTGAAAATACAAATGTAAATAGACTTTTGTATTTGTTTACCTTTAATGTGACAGCGCGCTTTGTTTTCGGGTTATGGAACGAATAAGGAAAATGTACCTACTGTAAATACATATCTCGATTATAGCTACCCAATAAAAATCGAATTTACGAAGGCGGTCAGCCCACATCCAAATGTCAAAAGAAAAACCATAAAACAACGCTTTGCTTAGGTCTATTTATTTTTGTAAGCACCGGGCTCTGTTAAAGCGTTAATGATTCGACGTAACTTAACCGAAACAAGTAGGTAGATAATAAAAAAATACATTGACACCCCCAAATTACTCCAGTTTTCAAAAAAAAAAAAAAACAATAATATGATTCAGCGTTCTCCAGTACTCTCTGGCAACAATCAACCATCAAACAAACATTCAACTTCATGTAATAAGCACACGGGTGCATTAAAAAAAAACACACACACACAAAATTACCTTAAAAAGTTGAGTAAATTCCCAAAACTGCAGTATTCCGTGAGCAGCAGCATTTCGTTGTATTTCCTCGTACAATGTCCAATGATTCCAACGATATTCGGGTGTCGACCAACAGATTTCATAACTTCGATTTCACGTCGAAAAGCTCGAACGTCATCCACTGACGGTTGATCTGAGAACAATTGAATAATGAACAAATGAAACTTGGAATGTTGTTGGATGATGTGACTCAATTTTCGCAAACGTAAATATTTCATTGTGCATGTTGATGTGTGTGCTAAATGCAGCCCTACCATTTCAATTCTGATGTAAGGACTTCCTAGAACAAATTGAACGTTGTGCATTAAGCTGCAAATAATACCCTTTACAGATACGTTCTATAGATTTTCAGGAATATTTGACTAGAATAGCCTTTTTAATCTGGTAGATGGGATTAGGACTATATGACTTATTATAAGGGGTAAATTCTGATCCCGTTGCATTGATATATTCATAGAATTTAAGCTCACAAATCCGTAAGACAATTTGACTTGATATTGTATTTATATGTGTGTGTGGATTCTGTTTACCTATCTGACAGGAAAATCTGAATTTTCGTTACACAATGGGCAGACATTTTGTTGTTGGTCAGTTTTGTCTTTTCGCCAAGGTCCATTCGTTCGTATATGCAGGTCCTGTCATGTTCTTTCAATCGACTGGTAATGTGGAGGTAAACTTAAGGAATTAATGAGAATTTGTTGTTACCCTTTACTGGAAAAGTTATTGAAAAGGAATCGAAAGAAATAGCAGATGGACATCAAATGCAGTTGCAATCTTCGGAAATCCATTGAGCTCGCAAAAGCTTTACAAAAATTGATTCGATTCACTGCTAGTAGCACATACTCGTATTGGGAAAAATTGAAAATGAATCCTTTGTAGCGTGTGCCCGGGAAATCCTTTCCATGTACCCTCATAGGTTGCTTAAGCTCAATAAATTCGTTCCACTTCATTGAGTGAAAATTTCACACTGTCTTCCACACTCACCTTTAAGCATTTTCACAGCCACTTCTCGTCGAGCACCCCCATCACTGCCACCGCCGCAGACGGCGACACCATCATTAGCTTTAGTCTGATGAAATATTCCCCGTCGTACAAGCCCGAATGCACCTTCCCCCAGAACCTCATACAAGGTTACATCGCTCCTATTGACTTCCATGTCATCGTTGAAGAATAACTTCTCTTCCAGGTCCAACTGAAACTGATGCAGATCATCCTGTGAGGGTGGCACTGAGAGAGTTTTTGTTGGAAAATCAAATGTTGACTTTGGATCTATAGGCGCTTTCTTCTCCAGCTCCTATAAATGTACGTGTGCAGAGACAGAGTAGGAGAGCTGTATTTTTAGAATTTAAAACAAACACCAAGTAAGAGACACCATACCTCAAAGTATTTGCAACGCTCCTGGTAGCGTTTCAATTTGGCGCGTCGATGACACACAATAAACACGACAAAAGAAAGGATGGTGATGCAGAATATGGGCGCAAGTATTGCGGTGATGAGCTTCATGACGTGGTTCTTATCTGTAAATATCAGCAAGCGGTCGTGTGCAAAGAATTGTATAAAGAAATTGAGTCTTATTGCTTTCCTACCTGGGACAAGGATTTTTGTGGGCATGGTGACGACTGCCGTTGAGCTGCCACCTGGAGTGAAGGCGGTTAGTTGCGTCTCGTACATCATTCCCTTTAAGGTAAGCGTCGGTATGTAGAACCAGTTTTGGTCCTGAAATTAAATTCAGAAAATGGTTGCATGATTTTTATGCCTCCCTTGTTGAATGTAGTAAATATGTATAAGTGCTAAATGGAATCCTGACCTTTTGTAAATCACCGCACCCTTGACTATTCTCTCGAAGCTAGTTTAAACATTATCCGGATTTGAATTCCATTCAACAACAAAGCAACACTCTACAGGATATAAAAAAGTTACACCTGCTAGTTTTTAAAAGTATTTACAAATCTGTACTTTTTTTTCATTTGTGCCATTGGAATCTGTGCATCATATCAATCGTGAGACAGCACAAAAGGAAAAGACAGACAAGGGTGCACCCATCCATGACCTTCTTTTTACCCAATCGGATGGTTGGGTTCTTTCTGGGACCGAATATTTACCAACGTTGAACATTTAACAACATTTCACAAACAAGCAGCAGAAAACAAGGGATGTCATCAAAAACATTAAACCCAGATGAAATCATATTAGCCCTGACTATCGGGATATAAGGATACAATATTTGTAATCGAAATTCTAAGAAAAACCTTCATCAAAGTTTAGTGATGAAAACATGACAAGGACGACTCTTGACGCGAATACAGAACATCGACGAATGGGGCAGAACGTCACAATAAACCAGCTACAACCTTGAAGTAGTTAAACAATTTGTCTACCTCGAATCCGCTGTGAACTCTGAGAATGACACCACAGCAGACATGAAGCGAAAAGTTACACTTGCCAATCTATGTTTCTTTGGCCCAAGACGGCAATTAATTAATAAGGCCTTTTCGAGAAACATTATTAGCTTACTTTTCCAAGCCAATCGAATAAAAAAAGTTGCATTTCTGCAATATTTCGAGTTCATTATTAAAAAAGAACTGCATTATTATTGCAGAAGTTTGGCAGCACTTGCTTTAATAAAAAAAATTTACATTGCATGCATTTTTGTTTTGGTTGCCGCGTGCTGCACAAAAATGACGTGAGAGAGAATGTAAGTCAAATTTTTCCAAATTATTTATTTATTCAAAAATTCCTACCATCTATGTATGTATAAATGAACAAGAGCAAAGATTCAAATATTCCGATGATGGCACAAGACTCCTTATATCATTTAGCCTTGGAATGAAATCGGATTTAATATTAAGCGACATAGGTATACACAGTTCGAAAACTCGGCAAGCATTATGCGAGAGTGTGTTAGCGAATTTTGTTTGACGTTGCATTAAGCATGAGTTTTCAATACCTAATTTATTTTTACCTACTCACAAAATATACGGAAGAAACAGGTGTACATGAAAAAGTGAAAGAAGGTTTAGGTCGACAATCGTCCATATAGACCAGCAAGCATTTGAGCAGAAATCCAATCGTTTTTATTTTGCTTCAAGAAGACACACAACGTATACGTTTCTCATTTTCATTAATACACTCACACATGCTTGAAAAGTTTTTGGACCAGTGTATAATGTATATGCCGCTTAAAACATCCAAGTTGTCATTGAAAAAACGGTTTTTATTTGTCATTTATGACTTTAGTTTATATGTACATATATGCAATTGAGGAAGTTCAAGCATCTATTTTAGTGAGTCTGATGACAGCTGTCTGACTAGCTGTATCTCGGTTTTGATTGGCTGAGATCGGTCATATGAGTAGCTGTTTCAGTTGACGTTTATGGCTTGACTGAGTTCTAAGTACACAGTTGACATATGTGGCTGTTTGGCTGACGTAGAAAAGTGACGTTCCCGACCAATCTAGTTTTTGCGTTCAAAGGTTACATCTTATCCAGACCAATCTAGTCGACTTAAGATAACTAAATTGAATGTGTCCATTGTGAACTCATTTTAGTCAATGGATGACGGGTGCATTCAGGCAGCCGTATAGATTTGCGTTCATAAATGTATTCATGAATGTTTGATGCATTGTGTGGGTCCAATAAATAACAATTATGAACTCACACGTCATTACAAAAATGGCTAAAGATCAACTTGGTCATTTAAAACCCTAAATATTTCGAATTATTTTCGGGCCCGTTTGCGCTGGTGGACTTTTGAGGTGGACATTTAACAGCGAACTCTACGGGCAACAGAGCAGGTCACACGTGAGTTCCCAACACAAGTTACAGCTTCTGTGTTTTGTTTTCCGCTGAAGTCTGAGACTCATCCACAGTTTCAACTGTCTTAATAGGCTTTTCACACCAAGCGCAGAACCGCGTTTTCCTCGAAAACTCGTCGATGCATTCACATCGACCACCAATTCGTTTTCGTTTGACGTTTCAATCAGCTGTGAGCCACTAGTCGTAAAACTTCGGCGCAAACTTTTGTGGTTACAAATTTCAATCGCATTAATTAACAAACAAAATCAATTTAGTGCATTTAAAAATAATATTAGCCCATCAATTAATTGTGGCAAAATGATTTTAAGTTGTGAGTTGTGACATTTGTTGGTCAGCCATTTTTCTGAGTTTGCTGAATATTCAAAAAGGCGTGTTTGTTCCAACAACCCAACGATTGAAGTCGTTTTCGTGGTGTCTTCGTGGAAAACGAGTGCAAACGACTCGTTTTGAAAACTGAAATATGTGTATGGGAGAAGTTTTCGTGTGTTTTGACGAAAACCCGGTTTTGAGCTTGGTGTGAAAAGCCTATAAGACTCTAGAAAGCTTCTCAATTTAGGCATGTGTATTTGGTGCAGGGTCATAAGTCCACAGGCCAAAAGTCCACAATGGACTTTTTACCCACTTCACATCAATTGTGGACTTATAGCCCACCCAGGTGAGCCTAAAGTTCACACAAAATTCTTGTGAATTTTTGACTCACTGATTGTGGTCTTATGGCTCACGGATGAAGAAGGTGAAGAAGAGGACAACGAGCTTGAAAGCGAAGCTAAAAATTCTAGTAATGACCTCATTTGCGGTGTTTGCCTCCAAAACCCACAAGACACACTTCTCCAGCATTGCAATCATTTTAAGATTGCGCTTTCAAACTATGAATTCTGTATGGGGGGGGGGGCATGTTGTCCCCCTGCAACCCCCCTGCTTAGGTTTACTGATGGATTACGGGGTGGGTGCAAGGTTATTCTTATTACTCAAATTTTGTTGGCGTTATTGCACTTTGTGGGAGTGAAATAAGACCAACTGTTGGAAGTTATCCTTATTACACTAAGAGTGAAATAAGATACATTTTTAGAAGTTGGTCTTATTTCACATTCCCATACTTTTTGAGTTGTCAAAACAACTCTTTTTGTCATATGGATAATTGTGGACTTATGGCCTACTTCCATCTTAAAATTGTGAACCTATGGCCCAAATTATTGTGAACTTTTGGCTCATCTGGGTGGGTTATAAGTCCACAATTGAGCCAAAAGTTCACAATAATTTGGGCCATAGGTTCACAATTTTAAAATGGAAGTAGGCCATAAGTCCACAATTATCCATATGACAAAAAGAGTTGTTTTTGTTTTTGACATAGATGGACTTTTGGCCTGTGGACTTATGACCCTGCGCCTGTGAATTTATGTCATATCATGCACATTTAAATGGCCTTTCATTTCACTTTGCTTACGCACAGAGGAAGTCCAATCCAATGTCTTAAAACAATGCATGTGTGCAGCTAACTGACTGTCACCCATTACGCCACTGACACACTGCAAGACATATTGAAACAAAATACCTTCATCACGCTTATTTAACCACGCCTTTCAAAGACACGAAACGGATTTCCAACGCAAATTCTTTACAACTTCAACTTGAGCGATGTTATGGGTATTTGGAAATCATTTACAACATGTCCCCACCATAAACAGGAACTTACCTTTGTGACATTGACGACATGCGACTTTACGCCGTTCGTGTTCATCTGATCCAAGTCGAGAATTTTCAGCGTGTAATAGCTTGGTTCGAATTTCGGATGCTTCCAGCTAATGTTCAACGAAAACTCATTTGCCGCAAGGAAGTGCTCTTCGACAAATAGTTTCTCGGGTTGCAGTGGTTCTGAAATGAAATGGATATGCGAATACCGTCAATGAAACTCGAAACATTTTGGGTTTCACATATATTTAGAAGATGTATAAGTACAAACATGCCTATGATTGAATTTTGTTGGCAATTTAATTTTTAAATTGATTTAATTGACTTGAAAGGGGATGAGCGATGAGGCACTCACTATATAGGCATTGTTGAATATTAGAAGCGTTTTCGGATTTGCAACAGCAAGTAGTGTAAGGATCATAGTGGAACGTGGTGTTTGTATAGTTCCCACAGCTACCTACGTGTAAGTTTCCGTGTAATTTGCATGAATAGTTGATTGTATGTTCCATCTAAGGAAATTACTTTCATGTGAGCAGCTGGAAAGGAATAATTTGAGAGAGCGGGGTCCCAATATATTCAGGTAACAATTGCCATTTGGAGACTGTAGATAAAATTAGACGTCCCTAAGGTAGTGGAAATTCCCAAATGTATAACTGATTGATTATAGAAAGCCGTAGACCGACTTTACGGATTTGTGTGGCAACACGGCATGAGTCACGCGCTGGTTTAAATAATTTAATACTTCCTTTTTTTTCTCTTCACAACTTTTAAAGGGCGCACGTAGATAATTTACCATGGTAACAATTCACCATCAAACTCAAAAAAGTCCTCAAATTTTCCTTTGAAATTTATTTATCCATCGATGCGAAGAGACAAGAATCTTGGGTAATGATGGTTTTATCGTTGATGGCCCTTCGTAGCGGAAAAGGCATTATTCGGACTCTGAACGGTCTTAGGGTCCCAACTTCTAGAATCCATCACTTCCGTTGCAGTAACGTAGCAACACCTTATGGAAGGTGAGCCGTAAGCAGTACACGTGGGGTATACGACGGATAAAGTATAGGTAGGTTTACTTTCCACTTTTCTGTCTGTTGTACCTTGCCAATATTGAAGGATCCGTCGACGCAATGGAATAGAATAGAAAACTGTGACTTTTGTAACTGTCAATTTGTGTGAGGATTTGTTATAAGCGGCACAGAGCTTATTATGAGTTCGCGCTTTATTGAGCAAAACGATGATGCCATTTAAAATTGTTTCAACTAGATATCTCAGTGGTAAAATAAACAAAATGTAGAAGCAACGTCCAAAAAGAGCTAAAATCATTTTCGGTGATTTAAACATCAAAATTTGGAAGGAAAACATCTTTTAGAGCACAATCGGAAAGCACACGCCTGAAAAGTGAGTTTCAAAAGCCGGATAAAGTTTTTCTTATATCTACATTCATAAACAAATGTCGCTGTCGGAAGAATCCCAATTGGACGTGAAACTGATTTTGCGCAAAAAAAACTTCTGAAACTAACAAGGGGCGATCAAAGAACCGTAAAGATGAGAAACCTTGTACCAGAGTCAAAGTCTGTGTTGAGGTTATATGTAAAAAACACTGCTCCAACTGCTTGATAGACAGAATGACTGCCCACCCGACCAAATGAAAGTTTAACCGGGAAATTGAAACCTGCAACGTTTAGCCGATCCACAAAAAAAGGAGACAAGTTTACTAAAAGATGTGTTGATTGAGGAACAGAGCGCATCGAACTGTAGTGCAGCACAACTGGTTTTAGCATCTAACGCGAACTCGAAAGCTTCATGTGACTCAGTCGTGCACGTAACTAAATACGGCAAAGCGACCATTTTCTAAAAAAAAAAAAAACAGAAGCAGATATTGGATTGCATACCAATTTTCATTAAAGTCGGTGCTGTCGTTTCACTAAAAAATATCGACTTTCTTAGAGTACAGCTAGCGATTTTCAAAAATCAAAAATCTTAAATCGAAACCACTTAATAGCGGTTTAATTTTCCAATGGTTTCGTCAATCAACACCGAGACGGCTGAGACGGCTTCCCAAACACCACACCCCGTGCGAATCCTGTTTGACGTTGTTGTTCTTAAAATAAGTTACTCTCCCCTGCTGCATCACCTCTCCATCAAATGTAATATAATAAATCATTGCTCTACTTAGTCAGTAATATGTAATTGATCGCCTTTTTACACGAACTCAATTGATGTTCTCTAAGGCGCTTACGTTACTCGTGCATATTAGAAGCCAGTTATGATAATATGTTTTGCTGGGAAAATAATTATGTCAATGTCGCACCTTTGATGTGTGTAAGTATAATTGCGAAATGACTGTTTCGGTAATTGTGCTCGTGCTGAGGGTATAATTGTCAATCGAGATTATTTTGGGAATGTGTTTTCATTTTGGGAAGACTATAATATTTAAAAGGAAAAGCAGCTTTAACCGGTATGTCAAAAATACACATTGAATTATGAATTCAACTGATAAGAAACCAATTTAAGGGATGAATACAGTTGCGAACGGAAGTTATTCCCAAATTTAAATAATTGTGTCCAATCAGCCAACAAACCAAGTTTGATGATTCATGAAAGATTTGATTGAATATTGGCTAGGTTTGGAAGAAAATGTGTACGCATATTGTGTTTACTACAGTTGTGTTAAGTAATTTTTCGTTTTCCTGTCTTTCAAACTTTCTGCTGAATATCTCAGTGAGTTGACCATTTCTGTCAGCTGTGGACAGCTTCTTCCCATTAAATATTCACACACAGGGGACCGCATGAGTATAGACATGTTTTCAATCACCTGCAACGTTATAGCCTGTTGTGCAGGATTAAAACTTATTTGACGGTTCACAAAAGAGGCTAAATAAAAACCCAAAGAGATGGATATACATTAGGTCTGCCCCTTTACGATAATGCTGACAGATTGTCAAAGCAAATTTGTAACTTTGTGACTTTTTATTTGTTTTCATGTAGGTACAAGTCTTTGCTTGTATAGCATTAAAAAAGATGAAAGAAGCAAATGAATTGAACTTTTTAATTTCTGCAATAAAAGCCATACAAATCTCAGCCTTAAATATAAAGTTCCACTTTGTTCTACTGTTATTTGAATATTTCTTCCTTAAAATTCACATTTTTCAAATTTCTGTCTCAACGCGTTCCTTTTCCATTTGATTACATTTCATTTCGGTGTATGTATGTATGTATGTAATTTTTATTGAGACTTCAATAATGTCTCTCGCAATAAGAGATATATGACATATTACCAAAATTCAACCAGAAAGTAAGGAAACAGATTATAGGAGAATGTCGATTTTGATTACGAAAATATTTATTGTTTGACAGTTAAGCTTAGTGCGCTGCTCGAGATAACTTTTCTTAGCATTAGCTAAAGTCATAGCTAAATTGTGACATAGAGCAAGCCGTGGATAAGTGTCACAGAACAAAGCTGTGGAAAATAACTTACTTCAAAAATTTAACTCCCTCTGTTTTTTTTTTTGTCAATCACTTGCAATTCTATGTACTCCTCTTCGAACTGTTTATTCAAAAAACTCACCTTTGCTCACTTCTCTCATTCCTCGCAATACAAAAACGCAACGAAGCAAGAGAACAGAACAATCTGTCCAAATTTAGTTTGAGAAAATGTCCCGACCCATTAGATGGGCGTGCTTAATTTTGACAGATACATGAGCTGCGTACCATTCAGTAGTATAGAAAAAATAGAAAATAAATAAACGTGTATTTGCGATCAATTAAAGTCACGAACAAAGAATTGTGAGCGAAAAGAAAGCAGAGACTTCTACCAAGAAATCTACTACAATAACATAACCCACTTCTGCAATTTTACTGCCAAATGACATTAATTTCATTCATTTCTTCGTTTTGTTCATCGTGTGACTCTTTGCGGGACATTTTTTGTTTTTCGTTTCGCAGCCAAAGCGCAGTAGGCTTTCAAAGTTCTTTTTCGAAACGAAAAATGGAAATTGGGTTTTTCGAACCTGGGACGAAGCCGTTACAGAATATTAAAAGATTAATTGACTGTACCCACGCTAGACTTCAAAGGACTGTGTTCAAGTTCATGTCATAAAGGAAATCCAGATCTTTTAGACAGTTGCCTTGGGGATTTTGCATATTTTGCTCTCAGATTTCAGATTTTTCGTGGCCAATGGAACATGAAATGAGATTACTTTATTTTTGGATTTATGTTGGTGCGTGATTTAAACGTCAACGGTTCTTAGATTGTAATTTATGTTGATATCCATTGCTTTTAAATTTTTGTTCTACTTTTTACAGACTTGTTCGTAAATTATAACACACCTCAAAGCTAAACAATTACTGAAAGTAGGTGTAAATCTCGCTAGGAAATCGAGATTCACAAAACTACATTAATTCTGGAAAAAGTGCGTGTTTTGGTTCCAACGGAATTTAGAATTTTGGCAAACAGTAGAATTCTAGACCAGAGAAACCTCTCTAAATCGCAAAGGGAAACGACATTAAATATGTTTCTCGCTCTGAGCTCGTTCTTGATAACAATGTCACAAAAACCAAGAAAAACGCTATCAAAGCTGCTCATCTCAAAAAAATACTGCCGAACTTTAATGGCAAATCATAAGAATACCTATTAAAATTTGGAGTCGATGTAAAGTACCTTCGATGGAAATCATAACTCACCTTAAGCTTTCGTTGTACCTATGACATCCCTGCATAATAGTTGAATCAATGCGACAATGCATTACTAAATAAACAATATGGTATTGGGCGTGTTTTCTCATTTCAATATATAACATAAAACAAATGAACTTAACCCCGATTCAAATATCAAAAAAGCCTGATTTTCAAGTGCTACGAAAACGCTCTTTCGGTGTAAGCACAATCATGATAATTTGTCAAAGAATACTCAACTTAAATGTCAAAATGTTGCATCGCGTTTCAAGAGCTAATCTTTTTCAAAGATCTTTCGCTCTTAAAAAAAAAACCTTTTATGAAATTGTCGCCAAATTGTCAGCGGTCATTTTTTCCAATATTTTCAAATAATGCATAAATTAACTTGTAAACTTGAAAACTTACCGCAAATATTAAAGTTGTTATGATGCCATTCAATGCAGGAAGGAGTCTTGATAATATTCCACGTTAAATCACTTTCCTTGGACAAGTCGATGGTGTTTTTTGCGCGTATTCCCACATGATAGACCGTGTCGAGTGTCAGGTTATCCAACGTGTATCCATACAACGATTGAGGCTGTAATTAGAATGAAATCAATCAGATGAAAAAATTGTCTCTTTCATTTTCAAAACTAAATAGGGCGTCGACCACGCACACTTTATTTCTAAAATTCGAAAAGTCGAATTAAAGCCTTATAAAGAAACGTTTTTTAATGTATACCGACTTTCATTTTGTAAAAGGTCTTAGAAATGCAAACTGGGACCTATAGTTTGGAAATGTCTTTTGTTGTGGGCGGGCTTTTCTTGGAAAGGAAACACATTATAAAACCAATTGTTATCACCGTTTTTTTTTTTTTTTAATTTAGGTAATAGGTGTGCTTACTGTCGAATTATTTACGCGTCCCCGACCTGATTCATACTTTTCCAACGAAGAGCTACAGCTACTATGGGTGCAGGTGCTTACCCCAAACAATAATTATGTTTGCTTGGACAATTTTCCTGGAAATATAATTTAAAATAAAATATCGTTGCGCGTCTTAGTTTTAATTTGGTTTATGTATTACTAAAGGAGCATCCCTCGTTGTACGATGGTTCTCTTATCAGAAAGCGTGAAGAAGGCAGTGAGACGCAAGGAAATCGATGTTTCGAAGAAAACAATGAAATACCAGACGACAGGAATAACCAAAATGTCAATTAAAATCAGAAATAAGGAAAAGTTAAAGTTGCTCAAATGAGACTTTAGAATTAAATGGTATTTCGAGCCACAGCATAAATCTCACCTGTTGTTAAAATTCTTAGAAATCAATACCGCATTGTCGAAGTAACCGTATTTCGCTTCGGTTGTTGCTTATTTCTTAAGGTGTTACCTTACCTGGGCGAGTCAAGAAACTTGAAATGCGAGCGGCTTTTTAAGTTCAATGTTTTCTTTTCTTTTTTTCCTTTTCTACGGAAGTTGTTTTTAAAGCAATGTTTTTGTTTAAAACGTCTCTAAAAAAGGGGGTGTGGAATTAAGGTAAGATGCAGTACCTAAAACGACATTGAAGAAGATGAGTCTTTGAAGTCGTATTAGTTCTTTAGATCTCCTTGGGTTCAAAACTGGCCAGATGAGACTAGCTGTGGCCATTTATAATTTAATTTACATCCTGACTTAGCATGTTTATAGTTTTTTTTTTCTTTTTAGAAAAGGAGTCAAGTCAAGGAGTGGACCAGTAACCGGTAACCCATCGAAGGGTGATGTTTAATGACATCTGAACTGTCGGCATGGGGACGTTCAAGTGGCGCCGTGAAAGGCCAAGTGAAACAAGACCAACTTCTAAAAATTGGCCTTATTTCGCTTTTAAATAGTGTAATAAGGCCAACTTCCGACAAACTGCAATAACGCAACAAAATTTGAGTAGTAAGACCAACTTTGCACCCACCCCGTAATCCAATAGTGAACCCAAGCAGGGGGGTTACGGGGGGGCAGCATGCCCTCCATAGACATTTCATAGTTTGAAAGAGCAATTACACCAATTTGGCGTTATTGCACTTTGTCGGAGTGAAATAAGACCAACTGTTGAAAGTTGGCTTTAATACACTTTTGCATAGCGAAATAAGGCCAATTTTTAAAAGTTGGCCTTATTTCACTTGGCGTTATTTCATGACCCCGTTCAAGTATCTATAGTTTAGCAAGTCCGATAGCTTGCTAAATTCATGCTTTGATTGGCATAGATCGGTCACATGAACAGCTGTTTCAGTTGACCTCTTTGGAGGGGTAGCCGACGAATCTAGTCAAGAAATTCGTGACTGTACTAAGGTGACAGTTCGCCCCGAAATCACCAATGCACATTTTTCAAACCTTTTCGTTCGGACAATGTTTATAAAAGTTCTAAGTTTAACAACTTAATTAGTGTCAAGAAATTATGTTTAAATATTGTTAGCATGGAAAGTTTATTGATTTAGGAACGCTCTAACAAAACCCAGGGATGTTCAAAATTTTATTGACATCAGATGGGATAACGATTTTGAAAGTACAATCCAGTAGTAATGCAATTACTTTTATAGGTAAGAAAAAGAAGAAGAGAAAGAAAATGAATATTTGAATTTTGTTTAACTAATAGATTATTTTATTCTTGCAATTAATATTTACATGATTGTATTAATTACCTACAGTAATAACCGAAATGCACTAAACAAAATATCGATTGTCAGTTTATACAATTCGTCGTTTATTACACAACGTATCATATTTGCACTTTTATATTATTCTGTGGGCATTTAATTCTACCTATTAAAAAAAAAACACCACTGAATCCGAATATAAATTATGATCACGGATTGTTTACGTTGGCGTCTCTGAATTTCATTAAAAATGTCCATTAAAAGGAAAAGAGAAAATGTCTACAAACAGTGTTTAAAATGAACGAGCATGTATTTTTGTGTCGAAAATGCCTTCCTTAAACGAATGGACACATTTATGAAAACGCATTATAAACAGCTGCTTTGAGAAGCTTAATCATGCAGGTTATGCCAGCGGAGGTTTGCCAGATTTGTGACGCGAGGTGGGGTAGTGAATTAAGTAAAGTGCTCAACTAAATCGCAAGAAACTTTCTCGTTTATTGCAAGTTTCGCTTTGGAACAGTCGTTTGATGTGGCAATGTCACTGCGTCGTGGGTGTTTTTGCCATCAATATTGTTATAAAAAAAAATCGATTAAAAGAAACAAATCCTTACTTACAATGCAATGCAATGTGTATTTTACATAAATTATATCATCAGTGAAACTCTTCTGGAATTAAGCCGGAACCACACTTTCATTTCAATGGATTTTATAAGCGTAGAAATGTATTTACAGCTTAGCTGATGCATAAACTGACAAGTGAAACTATAAGTAAGATTTCTGTAACAATTCGAATTTCACTCCAATTATAACTTTTATCACACGGCTTTTCAGAAACACAACCTTCTTCACAATCTCACTGCTGCATAACCTCCGCTGAAAATACAAAATTAAATCCTTCAACTTCTATCTGTCTAGTTCAAATGTTAAAACAATTTTGGAAACAATTTCCTTGCCAACTACAATCGAATTCTTTCATTTAACTGTGCCAGAGGTATGCCCTGTAATTTTGTGGTTTTTTGACGTGCTCCACTTGTAACATAACCTCCTACGGTTCTGATTACTTTGTGTGGAAAAGTTATACATTTTAGATTTTGCTAAATTGAAAGATCTTAAATTACACCCTTTGCAGCAATTAGGTTCTTTTCCAAGAATCGAATTGGAAATACCAAACGTAATCCTGGTATTCCTTCAAATCCTTTCAAATTGTTCTCAATGAAAGTGAAAAAAAAATTGTTGACATGCGGTTTTTCACCTTAAATGGATTTATCTGCACGACCAATTTGGCGAAAGAAGAAAATTATGATATCTGATATTTTGCAGAATGATGTCCTCAATACTTATCGGGGAGTTTTATTATTTGAGAAACTGTTCATCACAAGTTTATTAACGTGACATTTTACACACCGCCTTCTGACAGTCGGTTCCGCTTTGCACTGAGGAAGCAATCGCACAATCCTTTGCCGAGGTTTAATTTCAACATAAATTGTATTCGAATCTTTATTTTATTTTATAAATCAAGTAAAACACACCTCAAGTCCTGCCACATAGTTTTGGTACCTACTGCTGGACTGGAATTCCCTTTATTCTAATATGCTTTTCACACCAAGCCAAAACACACGAAAATTTCATCGATGTACGGACTGTTAGTGATGTCAAATGTCAATCACATACAAGCTTTGCCCAAAAAACGATCCTACTTTATAGGCTTTTCACACCAAGCCCAAAACCGTGTTTTAATCGAAAACTCGTCAATGCATTCACACCGGCCACCAACTAGTTTTCGTTTGACGCTTCAATCAGCTGTGAGACACTAGTCGTTAAACTTCGGTGCAAACTTTTGTGGCTACAAATTTCGATAGCATTAATTTAACAAACAAAATGAATAAAGTGCATTTCAAAAAGGCATTAACCCATCAATTAACTGTGGAAAATGACTTTAAGTTGTGAGTTGTGACATTTGTTCGGTCAGCCATTTTGCTGAATTTGCTGAATATTGCAAAAGGTGCGTTTGTTTCCACAACCCAATGATTGGAAGTCGTTTTCGTGGAAAACCAGTTTAAACGACTAGTTTTGAAAACTGAAATTTGTATGGGAAAACTTCTGTTTTCGAGAGATTTCGTGAAAACCCGGTTTTCGGCGGAATGAGCTCTTCCTTAGAATCGGTCATGTGGCAGAAATTAGTGGGCAATTGCTTCGAAAACACAGCAGTTTGATCTCCGTCAATCGGAGAGTCTTGACATGCCGCCACAAATTTGATGTTTCCAAGCTCGCATTTAGTTCATCAGCTGCTGTTGATCGTGGGAATAACTGGAAGAGCCTCCCGAAAATCACGAATTAATTTCAAATTTTTTGTCAACAACAATTTGCTTGGAAAATATCTATATCTATATATACATATATAAAAGAAAGTGTCCGAAGCGATGTTATCCCATAACTCGAGATTGGCCGAACCGATTTTGATGATTTATACTTTGTTGGAAAGGTTCTTTCTCAGCACGGGTTTTAAAAGAAAAAAAATTTAAAAATTTCAAAATGTCTTATTTTGACCACTCAGCGTGTTACGACAGGTTTTTTTCGATTTTTTTTTTTCATTTTGTATATATTTATTTTGGCAACAACCAGAAAAAGAATCAAATTTGAATGTATTATATCGTATTACAATTGAACTGTCAGATAGACACGCAACGTAACGCCATCTATTATCGATCAATTGAGAAGCCAATTTTGTTTCATGTGTGTCGGCGCTGTCCACGTTGACTGTGCCATTTGATTCAGTTGCGCAGTTTCTTCATTCGTTGTTGTTTCAGCGTCCATATTGCACTTTGCGAATTCGTGTTTTGTTCGTTCGAATAACGTTTGCCGGCCATTGCGCATTACAGATTCGGATTTCTTCGATGCGATTTTGTGAGTTTTTATAAATTAAAATTGATAATCTTATAAAGAAATTTGTGTAGTTCTGTTCGACTTAGAATGCATTTGACTGCCTGCCTTTAAATGCAAAAATTTTAGAAACTTCTTAATATATTTTGGTGCATTTTTCACAGGCCTATAGAGGATTCCTAGGCCCACAATCTCCAAAACTAAATAAATTCCGGAAAAAATGGACAATAGTAATTTATTTTTTCGTTTCGTTTCGTTATACTTATAATACTTCATTGAACATTGTATTAACTGATACAATTGTATCCGCTTTTGGCGTGTAAGAATGTGGCGTGTGGGGCGTGGGATTGAAGGAGATAGGGTGCGAAATGTATACGGAAAGAAAATGATTTAACATTTGAAACGAATATCTGTTAAAATTACGGAAGGAAGACAAATTATTTTATGCAGTGGGAAGAAATATCCTGTAATTGGCCAACTCAAGCGTTATGAGAATATATATTTTTTGCGAAAAAAAACATGGCCCCCTACAAGATAGCAAATTTGTTAGATCTTTTTTCCATCAACTGTTCTGAAACCACATTTTGCACTGGCGAAGCCGGGGGGTACAGCTAGTTTAAAATAAATGACAAAAACAATTGCTTTTAAAATTTTAAATACATATATAAATTTACTCGATTTCTATCCAGTTTATATTTTTTTCAAAGTGCATTTCTCCATGAAAAATGAAATGTGTGCCAACAACGCCACCTATTGAGAATTTTCCAAATTTTATTTTCTCCTAAACCATCACTGATTCAAGACGAATAAAACACAACAAAAATAATTAAAATCGGTTGAACCGTTCGTGAGTTATAAAGTCACAACACACTTGGATCAATTTTATATCATGGAACCAATGTGAAGTTCGCTACTCGCAGTCCTATAGATTGATACCTTTTATAAACGAAGCAGAAATGCAAAAATCAAAAATATCTCTCCGGCATAAGAACTCCCCAACGTGCTGATATCCTTCACATGTCAAAATAATGAATTTTCTACATGAATAAGCGTAAATCCTTGAACACGAACACCAAACAACCTTTTAATGAAAACAATGCTGTCATTTATCTCAAGCGCTCTTCAAAGATGCTTCAGTTACTCTTCCTAAATAATAAATCAACTTAACCACATAAAGTAGACGTATACATCAAGTAATTCAGTACTTACATTTCGAATTTCGACTGGCGTCAGTTCCATATCCTCACGTTGCGGCGAATAGCAAATTAGATCGTAGTGGCACGTCATGTCTGGCGTGGAAGAAAAAGAAAAAAAAAAGAAAAGAAAATCCAATGATAATTAATACAATTTCGACATTTCGACTAACTCACCCGATGATGGACTCCACGATATCAAGGCAGTAACGCGCTTCTCGTCCGACTCATCTGCATCGAATCGAAGCAGTGATATCTCGTTGGGAATCTCCTTTGGTCTATAGCCCCGCCGCAGCGTCGTGAATTGCTTTCCCTTGGTGATTATGGAATATTCATTACTGGAGTACACAGCGGCCACGGATATGTTGTATGTTGTATTTTGGCTTAGGTTGTCGATTGTAATGAAGTTCTCATTTGACTGTTTCAAGAAGTGAAGGAAATTTAAAATTTTAATTCACACAAATTGAATTTAATGAATACCTACCAGATAAACATTCATTTCTTCGGCGTCATGGGCCTGAGACACATTTATGACGTAGATCTCTTGCATGGTTTTGGTGGAGTTTGTGTGGAATGACAAATGCCTTGACTGCTGTTGGTGGTGGCGCTGGGGATGAAGGCCATTGTCCTTATTGATGTTGGGAATGTTGGACAGTCGTTCGGCCGGCAAAATTACCCTCAGTGTGAGACTGCGATTGTCGCGGCAAATCAATACGAGATCGTGGTTTTCGTTGATTTTTTTCGGGATGGGGTTGTTGTGTTTCTTCGACTGGCAAATGTCGTAGCATTTTTCAAAGTTCTGTTTGACAATATAGGGAGCACGAAAAGTGGTTAGCATTAGTATCAAATAAATTTGTTTGGCATTTAAATAAATTCTCAATGATTGACTTCTGTGGTGAATATAATAACAGTGTCGGAGTTCAGAGTGAGTGAACTTGTTTTGATGTTGCATGTATGTTACACATTTTAAAAGATTGTTCCAATTTCAATTTAAGTAATGAAAGTCAGTTGCTAGACCCCGGTTAAACATTCGATTCGATTCGCTTTTCCTTCGCCGGCAAGTACATCTGATGATTCGAGACAATGCATAGTTCGTAGTGAGCTCCGTTGAAAATATAATCCAAAAATCAATTTAGATCCACGCGCGGGAACGAAATGCGAACATACAGAAGAAGCATGCATGAATGTATACAAGTTTATAGGTGTTAATTATGCGAAATTAAAATAGAAGAATATGCGTTGCAGCTTTCAATATATAATCAGAGCTAAATTTCTCTTCAACGATAAGATTTGTTTGCATTAAGAACTGGCGTAGAAAGCGATTCGTATTTTGTTCACTTCGAGCTCACCAGAAGAAGATTTAGTTTAGCTTCATCTGAGCACCCACAAGCGACACATGTAGCATGTGAAATAATTGGCGTTCCACGCGAATATCGATGGAATAATCTCCGCCGATTCCCCAAAAACCTTACGGAAGATCAATATATGAATATTTAGAGGTATTAGGTTTTAATAATGGAACGGAATTGCTTTCTTTAGTGTGGCAGAAAATAGAATTAAAAATGTGACCATGAAACCAAATTTCTTTGGCAAATTTGGATAACTCACCCGAACAGAACAGACTGTAAAAGAAACATCTCTTGCAAACACACACTTTAGTTTATGAATGACACGTTTCGAACGTGCTCTTAGCACTTGACTTATTCTGGACACATTTTTACTCCAACAAAAACAGCACGTATAGGTAAAATTTATTTAAATGCACGTATTCAAAAGTGAGCTTTATTTTACTGAGGGACTTACGTCCTTGAATTTCGGTAAATAAATAAATGTATGCGTGTACCTGACAAATTAAATCCTTCTTGTCTACTAATAGAATATAATACTTATAGTTGGAGCTTGTAAACCTACGTCAACAAATATTTTGGGAGTCGCTTTCTTTTGAAGGATTCTCTTAAATTTCATCCGGCACCACTCCAAGTCAAAAGTGTCCCTTTCCTTTACAAAATAATTCTGCAAATGGTCTCTGTACCTTTAAAACATTTTATCGATTTAATTTATTTGTTTCTGATGGAAACGCGTCCCCGAATTGACATTTGCATATTTAGGTGGCGCTGCAGTCTAGAGTTGGGGGCTACCCTGTGATTTATCGAAAAAAAAGGGAAAGTCCAACAGTTGCTGGGCGAAATGTGAATATAATTGCTCTTCCAAGAACAAAACAGTTTGAATACAACACAATGAAGGTATTGTTCAGGAACAAATTAGGCCGAATTGAACAACAAAAAGCGTGCGAGACTGACATTGCTTTATCTAAATTAGAATCAAGTTTTCCTTTGTTCAAATTGCACTCAACTCAGACGGTTGGTGGTTATGATTTTCCCATCAAAGTGTAACGTATATCGGCTTACTCTTTCCACGATTGATATTTTTCTATGTGATTTCGTTTGGGAGAATCTTTCCAAATAACTGACTTCCCAAATACCTATACCTATACTCAATAGAAGAAAAATGCAAATGCTGTGTTTGTTCGAGTCCTGTAATTAAATTCAGACTTCAACGGCAACTACTCATCTGCTATCCTATTCAGCTAATACATATATATAATGTTTTCATATGCAAATAAGTCATTTAGGATGTGTTTACTTTGCCAAAAATTATTCCATTCGCATTACCTGTGCTCGCATAAAAGTCCTTTCAAAAAATAGAATTTGCTATAATACCTCATGTTTACATGCTCAGAGCTTAGTCTGGTAACCGGCTATATAACGTTCCACATACGCCCCGTAATCCCGCTATGATCTCAGAAAACAACCGATTAAGTTACATATGTATGTGTATGGTATTTTGGGAGCACCAATACATTGTTTGGCGTTATATCATTGCTGACGTTTCAAACAAAATCGCTTTACAACTTCAGGCTATAGTATACCCACGTACCTACGACAGAAAAAAATAATGATTATAGGGGATAAAGTGTCCTGTACATTGTTGATGGGATATGTAATCTATCAAGGATGTTTTCGGTGTTTAGGCGAATAGAACAAGCTAATTGTTTTAATAAGCGTAGCATTAGGGGTTGAGATCTACTTACGAGCTCGTATTAGTCGAGATTAACAGGAAAATCGTTTATGAATATCTTGTAGTTACACCAAAACTGAATGTGAAGTACAACCCCATATCCTTGACAGTGCGGTGAAGCAGCTCAGGATTTTATTCATGACAAAATAAGCTAAATGGATTAGAATTAGCTCGTTTTAAGTGGTCCTTCAACGTAATAAGGAGACAAACTGGTCGGGGCCTTTGAACGCTTCATGGAAGATGTAAAACTCTGGAGTAGGACTAAATATCCGAATAATAGGAACATATGCTTTAAAAATGTAATTTAATATACCTAGCACACATATGTATATTTATTTCGCCGGTAAGCAAACAGATCACTTCGCAATCATCGGTAGACACCTCGCGCAATTATCGACCCTGATCCTCGTTCTCAACTAACTAAAATATTCACATTTCGTTAGCCAGATGTTCAACTCAGAATCCCTAGCGACACTTTCCACATTTAAAATCTTGATTAATCTCGGATAAGATTTGCCATACTTTATAGCTAAATATAAACATGCGAACATCTAGAAAAACTATGTGAACTTTATATAAAACAAAATTGGCTTAGTGGGTTCAGACAGACGGAGAGACATCCGAGCGAAACTAATAAGGTTCCGTTTTTGTCCCTTTGAGTCCGGAACCTTAAAAAATGGAGAACTTCCTAAGAGTTAGTTTCGATTCGCCAAACGCTCAGGGAATTGAAACATTCAAACATCTAGATGAAGGTTACGCGAGTGCATAGCAAAAGGTTTCTGAAGAATGAATTAACGAATTTTTAACGATGAATTGTGTGAGCTCACAAGAAGAGAATATGAGAAATATACACCAGAGTTTTTTACTTCTGTGAGTATTTTCAATATTTGGAATGAATTCGCTTCTTTTACAATAAGTAACCATTAACCAAAAAAATTATCACTAAATGATGAAATTTATAACATTACAGCCATCACATTTGTACGGACTTAAGAAATGTATACCTGTCAAATGTGACAGAATGTTTTACCAATTCCGAGTGAGATAGCTGAAGGTTCGTCAATAGGGGTAATAGTTTCTTTCAATATAGATTCCTTCTTCCCAGGACATTTATTTTTATTTGCAGTTTGTAAATTTGCTCATTTGATAGAGCTTCCAGTTGTTATTAAAACAAGTTCTCGTTATAATTTCTTTCGAAAAAAAAACGCTTAACAATTCTTGTTTGCCACAAATACGTGTTACATCATTTAAAGAAAGAGAAAACGCAATTCAATACTACGACTGCCCTCGATTGGTTAGAGATTTAACCAAAAAAAAAAAACACCTTCTACACTCACCTTATCCTTTTCAAGTAGCACGCACTTGGCTATGCACGCAGCGCTCTGGTAAACTCCGCTCCCAGTGCTTGCGTCTATTAGTTTATTCTCACAATTTCGATTGTTGCCAAAATTCAGTATCAAGCACATAAATAAGGTATATTTTGCAAATAAAATTAACATGGTTTATCAAAAAGAATTAAAAAAAAAAAAAACAAACAAAAATGCACTGCCGAATGTTTTTATTTCCCAGTCACACGAGCGTCATTTTCCGTTATTTGTTCCACAAATTTAAACTTTAAGCACACGATTATTACTTTACCAGACAGTGAATAATTATTTTAACTGCGTATTGACTAAAATAAAAACTTTTAATTAATTTCCAGTTCAAAGTTGAAAGTTATTTTTATACCACGACAACCACAATGGAACAATATTTACAAAAATAAATTCTATGAAATTGGTACTACTTAGCGCGGCTTTGTGTTTTTTTAATTGATTTTATTTGACACATTCTTTGATATGACGGAGCGATTGATAAATTTCCACCCAGATTCAGCTCCCTATGTTAACCGTAATCCACTGTTGTCTGTTTGGATACTGCTGGGTGTTGGCAGAAGCGTCAGTGGCGACGCACGGCTGTCAACGGTACCTGGAATGGGAAGGAAGAATGAACGATAAAAAAAATATATATATACAAAACAAGAAACCAATATAAAATTTAAATCAAATTGATTTCAAGCTTTTGATTTCCCAATAGAAGTCGACAAAGTTTTGCATTATTATTGGATTGATTTAAAATTAGACAGCTATGGGGAGAAGTGTTGAAATGTTGGTTGTTGTTGTTTTTATAAACGGAAATCTATACTTTGAACTGTTTGTTTTGATGGAATTTTAATTAATTTAATTTTAGTATTCTTCCTCCTCATTGCTTGGTCAAAAGCTCGGTAGGTCAATAGCTAGGTATTTATTGTAATTTTAGTAGAGTTACCGCTCAAAGGAATAATTATTTAGCTGGAAATTTCGCTTGCCGGTACAAAAGAAAAATGTATGTTTCTGACGACCAAGCTAGAAACTAATTTAATTTTTTTAATTGTTGTTCGACATCATCATTGAAATCGGACAGAATTAGAACACACATTAATGGTCATGAAAATTTTGGGGGTAAATCAGCTTTAAGTGCATTTCGCAATCGACCGCACATTTTTGTAGCTCGAAATATCAACCATAAACTAATTGTTGAATATAAGTATTTAATACTTATGTCGGTTTCCATTGGGACAAAAAAATAATCTTTTTTGTGATCTAAATAACTTTAGGTACATGTTCCATTGGGCAAAAAGTAAATTTGTTTTCGATTCGGATCACTTTTTGCAGATCTAGATTTTTTTTCAGATTTACACATGCACGCACAGTACCAATAGGCCTTTTTTTTGCTTCGATCTCATGAAAGCTAAGTAAAGTAGGATTTTTAGCACGTAATTACAACAAATATTGCGATGTTTCGAGTCTCGAAGTATCAAGTAGATCGTAGTTGTTGTATTTGCATGCTTAAAATCATACTTTGCTTTGCATTAATGAGATCGAAGCTCAAAAAAACACGCCTAATTTAGTTTACACTTCTGTTTTACGTCATTTTAAGATGTTTGCTTTCAAGACAAATGGGCAAAGTTCCGCGAAACCAAAATACCGAAATACGTAAATAGCTATAGAAATATTTTCGGAGGAATTGTTATTGTCATCATCCTCCTCGTCCTCGTCATCTGAAGACTAAGAATCACAAAAAATACTCTATTTGCATTACGCGAAACATGAAATAAAATCCCGAAGCGCAGGATCCCGTTTACAAAATCCCGACTTCTAAGTTTGGCAAAAACGTTAGTCCCAATGCTTTGATTTTCATCTGCAGCCACATCCGACTTAAGCAGTAAATGTCATCTCTCAAATACAAATACCTTATTCATTTATTATTTTGTTACATTAACTATTTTTTGTTTATAAATTACCTAACTATTAACTTATACTTATGTTTGTTAGCAACAGCCAGTCGCCAACGAACCATAACCCATTGAGAATAATAACATTAATCGGGACTCGCAATACGGACCGACTTTCGATAAAAGCATTTTTCGATAGATAATCGACAATTGAACTACTCCTTAATTATATTACTCATTCAGCGTTCAAGTTGCAATAATAGCAATTTTTGTTTAAATAACAAGGAATCGTTTTAGAAAAAAAGAAAATATTCAATCCGCCTCTTAACGCTTGCAACGTATTTCTACTGCATTTACACCAACGCGGACACGCATTTTGCATGAGACGAGACAGAGAGATCCGTTTGTCCGCAGTCAATGCTAATAAAGGCGCAAGAGTGAGAACACAAATCAGACGCTTGAAGTGTCATGGATGTTCTACCCATAATTATAGATACGTAAAACGGAAATAAACACAAGTTCCGGTGTCTATCATTTCCGCAATCACTTGGGAAACATTTCTATTTCTGATTTAAAACATGTGAAATGAGAGTGATAGGTAGTTAGTTTCAGTGAATTCAACCAAAAATTCATCAATCAGTTATACGAAATAAATAGAGAATCGTCCATTCATCACTTCCGGAAGCTATTTTGGTTTGAATTAAAGCGAGACTTCGTCACAAGGCTATTTGTATTTAGTTATGGGCATCACTTTAATCTTCCGTGTTGGGAATGTGTGATGTTGTAAATGCAGTGAAGAGAATATTGTCCGACAACACTATTTATAGTAAGAACATAATCTTTCCAATTATTGTAACATTCAAACATTTAATTTTGTGAAAACAATCCACTGTTGTCATAAGTATTTTGCTATGGGAATATCCCCCAGGTAGATCTAATAACAATGCACACAGCACGGTCGTGTTTAACTTTCGCTAACCAACAATAGGAACTGACATTATTACCTTCATAATTAAAGGGAAAAGGTTAAATAAAACATATGTCTAGTTAGATAAAAAAAAACCAAGAGTGTCAAATTTGTGAAAATGTTATGCCATATTTATGAAGTTGCACATATACTTGTTGGTTGCACGTACTCGTATTTGTAACATGTACCATTGTCGTCCCTCAGGGCAGTATTATGTTCTCAGAGCTTATTTTTAGTGGAGCAAAAAAAAGAAGTTCTCTGTAGGGAAGGACGCATTTTGGGTAATCTGTGATGGCTGCTGGTAATAGGCTTTTCACACCAAGCCCAAAACCGGGTTTTCCTGGAAAACTCGTCGATGCATTCACACCGACCACCAACTCGTTTTCGTTTGACGTTTCAATCATCTGTGAGACACTTGTCGTTAAACTTCGGTGCAAACTTTTGTGGTTACAAATTTCAATCGCATTAATAAACAAACAAAATGAATTTAGTGCATTTCAAAATAAGATTAGCCCATGAACTAATTATGGAAAATGATTTTAATTTGTGAGTTGTGACATTTGTTCGGTCAGCCATTTTTCTGAATTTGCTGAATATTGCAAAAGGTGTGTTTGTTCCAATAACCCAACGATTGGAAGTCGTTTTCGTAGTGTTTTCGTAGAAAACGAGTGCCAACGACTCTTTTGAATAGTGAAATATGTATGGGAAAACTTCTGTTTTCCATGAAGTTTTCGTCGGTTTGGGCTTGGTGTGAAAAGCCTATAACATTTATTTCTTATCGCTGCATATTTGTAAAGTGCAAATCATCCTACACAGAGTTTTACATTATTCTCCCTTTCGGACTTACAGACATCATTATGTTTTATTACATTCCCCTACATCGCCCTAGACACAAACTACACGTGAATATTATATTCCAAATGTTCTGCAATAGTTTATAAATAGAAAGAGTAATCGTATCATCAATTATAGGTATTGTTCTTAGCTACTTATCAAGATTACGATCTCAGAATAGCTACTTTAATATTTGTTAAAGTATCGCAAAGGCAGATGCTGGGTTTTCAAATGGTTAAGTGTTTTTCTTTTGTAATACACTTTTTGCTTAAAGACATCCACTCCAACCAACAGTTGAGAATCATATATAAGGATGCAGTCCCAAGGACATTTAGAGGGTCTACTATAGTCTGCAGTTAATGGAATAATTGATCAGATGTATGTGTTTCAAAACAAATTAATGAAATGTTATCCAATTAACCATTCTTTAAAATTTGAGCAAACCATGCGATTCGCATTTCATTCGCTTCGATTTCGCGGGAGAGGAGTTTGTTCGCCGGCGTTGTTTTGTTAAAATGGTAGACATTGCGACGAATTTTGGTTTAATTGTTTGCCAAGATCCACTCAGAAGCAATAAGTGCGAATATTAAGAGGAAGTTCAGTTTACTGGTGTGGATTAGATGAGATATTCAAAATATCCCGCTTTATTCTTTTCTGTGAGGATTTTGAAAGTTTGAGCTTGATTATTTGAAATAGCACTCAAAAATTAATCCCATTCAATGTGGAGATTTCCTTTTAATTTTAAACCCTTCAAATTATTTGATGGAATACGGGATGGATTTTCCTTTTAGAAACACAGGCAACGGAAGAAAGGGCATTTCCGGATTCTCTTCGCTATACAACTTACAAATCCCTTCTTCTATAGAAAACGCCATTACAGGACGAGGACGTATATTTAGCTTATTAAAATACAAATTTGATATGCAGCTCCTCTCTCTTATGTGGGAGTATGCAATCACATGGATATACCATTTGCATGCAACTTAAATGAATCCTGTGAACTTTTCTTCCAAAATCACTCTGTTTCAAGACTCACAACGAATTGCCAAAATATTCGGCTCTGCCCACTCAGCTTGAGTGAAACAGCATTTTAACTATGTGTCACTGTCCGAAACAATGCATTCATCGTCGTTATAACAATTCCCAGTCAGTTTCCTCGATTTCCTGAAAATTTGTAGACTCCAAGAACAGAGAGGAACATTTTGAATTACAAATTCTACCCTGCGTTTTATTTTCCTCAAGGGACGGTTTTGAAGGGCGAATACATATGGACAGGGAATAAGTCAATATTCAATTTCCGAAGCTGTGCGTTTCATTAATTGGAATCGTTTTCGTTTGATCATGGAGAAACTATGGATGTATAATTGTATACATTTCCGTCAATTAATTTCTCATCACTGAAATGTGTCTGTCAAAGACTTTGGATTTATTTGAAATGTGTTGGGGTCTAGGGAGTATTTATAATCACAGAATAAATGTTAAAATGAGCATTAAAATAGAAATTCCGAAACTTTGTAAAGACACCGATACGGAAATGTCAACATTAATATTGTAATTAATGATTAGCCCAAACTTCTTGCACGATATTAGAACGAGAGCGAGAGAGATGTGTTTTCGCCGGCAATGCTAATTGACATGTCGAAATATTTACCCATAGCTAAAACAGACAAATTGTTGCTTTGCTTACCCCTTCCGGAAGCCATTTTGATTTTTGATTGACCAAAATACAACAAACAAATTCTACACAAATATAATCGACTGTAAGCAATTTGTTGTTCTTTTTATTTGTGTCGAATATTATTTTTTACAAGGGCCAAGTTGAGAGATTTATAATAAATTTTTCACACTCCGTTGGATTATATTAAACGGGTTTAGCCAATTATTGCATAACTTTGTAGTTAGAAACATTTTATTTGAATGTAGAAAAAGACAGAATGCGATGTTTGCATGTTTTTAAAAACTTACATTATTAAGTCTTCGAGAGGTGTTTTTAGACCAGGTTCAAAATTCTCACTGTTACTAAAAATGTTCGCATTGCGTTCTTCCTCAGTAGTTTTGATGAATTTTAGTCGATTGTTCCACAGGTCTTCTCAACATTAGAAACATTTATCGCGTACTATTCTGAACAAAATGCGAACGTCCCCCTTCCCAAAAATAAAAACTTACCCATGCAAATGGTTGCGAGAAGCTAAGGCTTAGAGTCCTTATAACTGCTGAGCCAACTGTTTATTTTGATAACATTTGCTAAGATTTATAAAATGAAAAACAAGCTTGGACGACTTTTGGTTTATTTTCTTGCCTGTGACACACATATGGTATAGATACCATGGTTTAAACACCAAAGCGTTTTCAATGAAAATGACAAGTAATTTTAGTAAAACTATTCTCCACTTTATGAGCGTGTCGATGTTTTCCCTAGGGAGATGATTACATCACGCAAAAAACCCCTATAGTATCGATACCATACTCATACCAGATACCACATTGCTCGCCTGGTATACCCCGAAGGATTTGCTGCTTATGTCCAAATCATCGTAAATGCTATTTTTCTTGTCAGTTCTTGTGAAGCTATTCGACACCCACAATAAGTAACAATAGTTTAGTAGACAAATATTTCAGTTTTGTAATAAACTCATTTTCTAGAATGGAGAAGTTTGCCTTTCAAAATATGCATATAATTGCATTACTTACTACTGCGATTACCATCAGCAAATGTACGCATTTATGTAGTAAGAAGCCCCGCGTCATGTAACTTCCATTTACAAACTACTATCTCTTGTAATTCAAAATCCATATTATTTCAAAGAGCTTTACCTCCGCCATTGCTATATACATTCAGATGAACATTTGCTTAAAGTCAAGTGAAGAAGGCATTCGTTTTCACAGGGGATTTATTTCCGCAACGAACTATTAAAATATACTATGCAACGCAAGCTGCACCCTGCAGGTACCGACAACGTGGTTTTCGCGAAAATGTATTATACACAGATGAATAGGAAGACTTCTGACAACGTTGTAAAGCATCTTCCAAGGACTCCAGGAAAGAACATTTTATTTTCTTTGCCTACTGAGCCATTGATATTACTCCTATACAAACAACAAAATTTACTCCAGTTTAGTCTTTTTATTTCATATTTGTCTTATTTATTACAACTCGTCCTTCTCACTTGTCAAGCATACACTAATTGTAGACATCATTCCATTTATTTCTTAAGAAATAAGGCATTCATATAAATGGTATCTTCCTTTTTTTCATGCTACGACTACATAAAAAAAGGCGCGTGTCTCGACAATGTGAGCTCCCCTTAACTGTGCTGATTCGTAATTTGATTATAAAAATTTAATGAAGAAAAGCTGTCAATTTTCAAAGAAATTTTATAAACGAGATTTCATCCTTTCGCAGCATAATTTATGGAGATTTATTTACTTTTCTTATAAACCGCTAGGCAAGGTATTTGCTATTAATTTTTAGAAAGAGAAACTTTTCATTTAAAAAGTTTAAAAGATTAGAATTTTCAAGCATTCCTGTGATTGAATGTAATCTACTCGCATTTTAAGTGAAAAATTAATCATTTGTACCATTTATTAGATGAAAGGTTTGTTTGGAGGTTAAAGAATATTAAATTTCAATGCAAATCAACCTTGTGACGCTGCGGATTTTGGAATTCATCATAATTTTTTTCGTTTGGATATTTTTCTGTCATCTGGCTGTTTATTTCGCATCGTACTATTTTATATTGTGATGACCACGTATGAATTAAAAATTATTCTCCGCAATTCAACAATTAACTTCATTTAAATCGTCTTTAAACATTTTGATAGAATATTCGGCAGCCATGTTTTTACGGATCTGTTTCTGTTTCAGTTTTGTGTAGGTGAGCGAATAACGTAAACAGAACCAGAATTTACTACAGAACGAAAAAACTTTCTGTTCTGTTGCAGTTTTTGTTCCTATTATTGTTCTTTGCCACTTGGTGCGTCTAGAAAAATAAACGTCAACTTTTTAATATACCCACAGTCAATTTATGTATTTGCTGTAACTGGAATGGCAAGCTAATGCGGACGAAAAATGACATTTGTTTTGCATTTTTGTTCTATTTACTAAAAAAATCACATATTTCACATAACCACACATTATTTCGCTCCTCATTTTACAAACGAGCTCCACCGCAACTTTTGTTAGGTATAAGGTGTGTTTTTTTGAGCTTCAATATACAATAGGTTTGTTTGACGTGGGCCCTAGTGCGCACTAGTGCGCACTGGGTTAACCATAATGTGTTCGATATAGCACTGAACTCGCCCTGGTACTGAAAACCTGTGTTTGACATGACTTCTAGGGCGCCCTAGTTGTGCACTGAACTGACCCCAGTTATTTTGTCGGGGCAAGAACTCAGTGCTGAGTTGCGCTGTCATTTCGCTTGATGTTATTCGTTTATTTGAATATCGTAATAAAGATAAATACAATAAATTTGATATTCAAAGGGGAATTGTTTGAAAACAACAACGTTTATGGACTAAAACCTTATTTTAAAGATAAATGGAATGAAAAAAATCTGGAATCAAAGCTGATTACATTTTTTAGTGCATCGCATATATTGCAAACAGTTTTATCAACTTGTTTGCATTATGGCAAGCACAAGATCAGAATTGAATTCACTCATTTTTAACAATAAACAGAACAAAGTGTTATCATCTTCGTACTTCGTTCACCAAAACATAAGTATTTTTCAAATTCAAAAACGCCACACTTCAGGGCAGCATATTTTGCGTTCGATATGATAGCCGAATTTTCAGGGTTGTGCAGGTTTTTGGGTAGGCGGGAAAATCAGCTGACACTTCTCAGTGCGCACTAGTGGGCACTAGTGCTAGCCACGTCAAACAAACCTAATAACTACCTATTGCGAGTCTCGAAGTGTCAAGTATAACGTAGTTGTAAATTGTAATTTCGTGCTGAAAATTCGAATCTACTTTGCTTTGCTGAGATCGAAGTTCAATAGGACTAAATTGTTTGATTTTCCAAATTTGTTTCATTCTATGTAACTTTGATTGACAGCTCAATTTATCTTTACACCTTCCAGTTTGAAAATTTTACCTAAAGGGTATAATCAAAATTTGTGATGAAATGTCAACTTTTTTTTATATGGAAGTTGACATGACGCTCTTCATTCAGCAGGCACTTGCCAAAACGAATTAGACAGCTAAAGTATATATAAATACAGTATTCTATAATATGGAATAAAAACGCTACTACCAGGGAAGCGACTTTCCCACGTGGCGGTTACCGATAAAGGTGCAACCCACAAGTAATTTCTAAAGCACCTAAAAGCACCCACCATAAATAACCGCACAGTCGGAATTCACACCTTCCTCAGCAGATGTGCGACTATAAGAATCTGTTGTCCTCCCCAAAGGGAATTCCAATCTTAAAAGCATTATAATTTCAAAAGAAATGTCTCTGTGCGTTCCAGACGGCGTGGACATGGACAACCCTCAGAATGTAGTTTTGCCTGAAATAAGCCAGAGTAATACCTACGGTAAAAATGACTCTGTTAGTTTGAAAATATGTATAGGAAAATCAATAAGGTCGGTAAATTTGTCAAAAAGCGAATCGGGCGGAGTAGGAAACGTTCCATAATGTATCATGTTGCTTACTTTTATGAAGGCAAAGGCAGATGTCGGTGGGCAGCTTGACATTGACACGTATAAAATGAGAAACATGATCCAAGTAATTTGAACAAAGTTTTCATGAAGTTATGTGATGCCTGCATATAACTTGAAGTAAATGAAACTATTATACCTGGTTTATATACTAGCTATGTGCAAAGTTAGTTTCACAAACATCTATTACTGGGATGACTTTAACATAACTTTATGGGATGATATAATTTAAACACTTATACGCACATACAAAGCGCGGTTAAGGATTGTTTGAGTAATTCGGAATAATTGTTGTCGTATTATTGGATAAGTTAATCCTTTCAACCACAACAAGATTACAGAAACCCGTATATAGCTGACGTCGATGTGCGATAAATTGTTTTCCGTGAATAATAGAATAATGCCCCCAATTCGCGGAATTAAAATCAATTGAATTTTCGTCCTTGTTTAACACAAGCTTAGGCCCACCTAATGCTATTATGTTTGCAATTAATACACAAAAAAAAACAAGAGATTTGAGCAACAATAAAGAGTGATTAGCTGAAATAATAGGCGCGTTACAACAAGCAGGGCCATCTGACGTTTACATTTAGTTTTATGGCAGTACAAACTATAAGAAACGAATAGTGTAATGTGACTACTGTATTCTAGACCTCGCTTTTTTCGTTGTATTTATTTCATATGAAAGTAGAAACGCGCTCTGTGTTTAATTATACAGAGTTTGCCGTCAATTTGATATGTCGGCGGTCATTGGGTCGAGTGAAATTTGTTCTTTTCTTTAAAATAATAATTAGTTTATAAATAGTATTGTTTTGACTTAATACGATTATATAATTTGAAAGTTTCAACTGCCAAACAATTTACAACTGCATTTTTTTTATATGTTTATAATTTTCCAAGTAATGTCATCAGTTTCAAGATTTTATCTGTCATAAAAAGGTGCTACTTGTATATTAATGTAATAACAAACTGTCAAACAAACTCACACTCAGTTAAAGAATGGCTAACTTGTACGGCTCTGACTCCGGAGCGGATGGGATTGGTAAGTATATGGTATTGTAACTTTTGACATCTTTTACGATTCGAGCTCTGTGCATTGCAATCGGGCAATTACCCGGAATAAACGTTTATTCAGCACTTTCAAAACTTAAAAACTTTTGAAGTTATGTTTCGGTTTGTGAATAAAGTTTTGGTAAGTTTGCTCCCGTATTTCCCTTTTACATGATTGGGGACGTTCGGATTCCTAGTTTATTAAGTCTGACAGCTGTCTGACTAGATGAGTTTCAGTTTTTATTGCCCAGAGTGGTCATATGTATAGTCTTTGCAGTTGACGTTTATTGAGGGGAAGCCGACAAATCTAGTCAAGAAAATCCTGCCTGCATACTCAGTTGACATTTCGAAGAGTCAAATTTAAAATAAACAGAGTGGCCGCTGCAGAATTTTGAAGAATCGAAAAAGGGCCGGTGAGAGAAAAAGGTGTCATTTCTAAGGATACTAAATTAAAAATGTTCGCACGATATTTTACAACCATTAGTTCGCATAGCACTATAATAGTGTTGCTATAGGTACAGTTTAAATGTACTTATTTTAAAATAACATTTTTTTACAAATTTATGAAGGGCCTTTTCCAAATAAGGGGCAGAATCAAACAAAAGTTACGCTGACAGCGAGAGTACAAAAACAATTCAATTTGCTTAGTCAAACGCGTTCGGATTCATAGTCCCGACCAATCTAGTTGACGTCTTACATAAACTAGGCATCCGAACGTCCCCAATGATAAAAATAAATGACAGCCGCCTGTCAGTTATATTACAACCAACTAGGGCAAAGAAATTTGTGTCTTGAAAATGTGATTTTTTATGGAAGTGCAGCATTTGCTTTTTGTGGCCAACACTTGTATCCCGGAACGAAGTCCATTTTTTGTTAATTTGTTCATTATTGTTGGGGAAAAGATCTACAAAAAAAAAAAACCGATGCAAGAGTGAATGCGCTTATATTCCTGGAATTTGATTTATTTTTAAAAGTTCAACAGAAAAATGTGAGAGAGGTTACTCACTTTGGCCATTGACATACAAAGATACTTCGACACACAAGTAAAAACTTTCAACCAGTTACAACAATCACACTCACTCAATAGTGACAGCAATATGGAAAACAAAAGAATCTGCAAAGTAGATAAGCCCACAGCCAACACAACACAAGTTTAGTGTGCTGCTGCAGCCTTTTCTGTCAGAAAAATTGATAACAAAACTTCTACGTAGCATTATGTATTAATCCTCTGTTATACGTTTTTTCTTCAATAGTGTTAGTACTTTAAACCTTGCTGAACATTTGCAGCGCCTGTAACAATATCCAAAATCAGAAACGGATTCGTTATGATAATAATTTTTTTTCCCCCATCAGTTCTACCTAATCTGAATATAAAGAGAGATGAAATCGAGAGCTTTTGAAGGTGAAAAGGTTCGTTAAAAACTTGCAAAAGAAACAAAAAAAAAATTTAATTCAACCTGTCATAACAGATTTACCGTTTGCAGATGGCTTTTTAATAGAAAAGCGGGTCTTTACCATCTTTATACATGCAGTTCTTTCATTTAATCATGTTGAACTACTAATAGGAAAGTGTCGTCGACCGCTTCTTTAAGTGTCCAACCTCTAAGCCTTTGCTTGAACACAAATCCCAATCTGTCACCACTAATAATCTAATCCACACACAAACGCATTTCATTTGAATTGTTGTGGGATTTGGAACATCTGCATTGCCATTGTGATTCCATTTAGTGGCAAGGGGTATCCTTCAATATTCGATTCCAATATAGTGACGATGCGTATTTGGACAAAGCAACGGCTGTTTGTGTGATGATGAGAAATGGCTCAAATTTACGCATTGGTGGTTGAAATGGTAGTGATGCGATTACATGAGAACACAAGCGCTCTCACTCTAGCCTCTCACTACCAACTCCTACTCTCACCTCCGCGTTGGTGACTACCGGGTGCCTAGCACCTCGACTGGAGATAGGGTATCCAACCCCTGTGGAAGGTCGTTGGTGGCAGCAGACGAGAGAGGGGGAAGGAGAGTGTCTTCTCACTTAGGCACTCCCTCCTGTTTCAGGCGGCAGCGGATGAATTCCCTAGACGGAATCAACGGTGGCGTCTACAGTTCCAGTTAGGTCGAACTACTAAGTGTTATCCCTATATGAGCTGCTTCAACTTACTTGGATACACAGGTCTATAGGGACTTCCAATACTGAGCCAGGGTGTTGGAAAGAGTTGGTGGCGGATGAGCCCTTTATGGGTCAACGGCAGCGCTCATATCCCAGAATGGGCTACTGACATCGGATTATCCGGCCCGCTGTCCTAGGGTTAAAACAAGGGCCTGGCCCTCCAGGTTGGGGGTTGTGCCGTCGGGGTAACTTCCCGACCACGGAAAAAACCACTAGTTATGAGAGAGACACAACCAGCCTCGGATAATGGTACTCCTCAAATGGCAACAAGACCCGGAACGTCAATGGACTACGACATGAGAGTATGTACCTGGAATGTACGAACGCTCTACACCCCAGGTGCTACTCAAAAACTTGAGTCTGTCCTCACGCGGTACAAGGCAGATATTACCGCGATCCAGGAGATACGATGGATAGGATCAGGCATGATGAAAAGAAAAAATTGCGACATCTATTACAGCTGCCATAAGAGATTGCATGTATTAGGATGCGGATTCGTCGTGGGAAATCGGCTAAGGACAAAAGTTATTGACTTTAGGCCGATAAGTGATCGCCTAGCTGTGATCCGCATCAAAGCTACCTTCCAAAACATAAGCCTAATATGTGCACACGCCCCTGCCGACGAGGCTGAAGACCCCATAAAAGAGGAGTTTTATGACCTCCTGGATGGAGCCTACGGAGCCTGTCCGGAGTATGACGTTAAAGTTGTGCTCGGGGACTTCAATGCCAAAATCGGTCAGGAAAACATCTTTGGCGGGTTAGTCGGTAAGCACAGAATCCACGAAACGACAACAGACAACGGCTACCGACTAATTGACTTTGCAGCAGCTCGTAATACGGTGATAAGTAGCACTAGGTTTCCAAGGCTAAGGATCCACACAGCAACCTGGCGCTCTCCAGACGGTCGAACCGCCAACCAAATCGACCATGTGCTAATCGATGCGAGGCACGCATCCAACATCCTCGGCGTGCACACATTCCGAGGGGCAAACGTCGACTCTAACCATTTCCTTGTTGCAGTTAGATTCAGAGCTCGACTGTCCAACGAGAAGAAGCTGCGGGCCGCCCAGAAGAAGAAATTTGACGTTGGACGCCTTAGCACACCTGGAGTAGCCAGAGCCTACAGAGAGCGCCTGAGCATGAAACTCTCCACTATGCACTCGCCTTCCACAGACGCCAACAATCAGTGGTGCCAGTCTCGCGACATCATCAAGGAGGTAGCCGAAACCACTGTAGGGTACCAGCCACCCCAGAGAAAGAGCCCGTGGTATGATGATGAATGCGTGTACAGGAAAAAGGTGACAGAAGATGCACACAAGAAAATGCTGCAGCGCAAAACAAGGGCAGCTAGGGAAGAGTATCGAGCCAGGAGAAGGGAGGAGAAAAAGATCCTGCGTAGAAAGAAGAGAGCCTACGCAGTATCCCAGCTCAAGGAGATCGAAGAGTCTCGTGATCGCAACAACATCCGGAGGTTCTATAAGAAAGCCAAGCAACTGGCTGCTGGCTTCAAAACCGGAACACAGGCTCTTCGAGACAGCGAAGGAAACCTGGTCACCGAAGCGCAGGGAATAGTAGATGTATTTAAGCAGCATTTCCAGCAGTTGCTTAATGGGCATCATGTTGAGAGAGTGGTAGGGCAAGAAGATAACCCGCGTCCAGCCAATGAAGAACCTATTCCACCACCCAGTATAGAAGAGGTTGGCTTAGCTATAAAAAAGCTTAAGAACAACAAAGCCGCAGGCTCGGATGGCTTGCCAGCGGAGCTCTTTAAATACGGAGGTGATGTTTTGGTAGGGCGCATGCACCAAATCATCAACCAAGTATGGATGGAAGAAAACATGCCCGATGACTGGACTATCAGCTCCATATGCCCCATCTACAAAAAAGGCGATCCAATGTCTTGCAAGAACTATCGAGGCATATCCCTGCTAAATGTCGCGTATAAGATCCTATCCAACGTACTGTGTGAACGTCTTAAACCGTTCTGCAACACACTAATCGGCACGTACCAGTGTGGCTTCCGGCCCGGCAGATCGACTATAGACCAAATTTTCACACTGAGGCAAATCCTGGAAAAGACCAACGAATTTCAAGTCGAGACACACCATCTATTCATCGACTTCAAGGCCGCGTATGATAGTATACATCGTCAGGAGCTGTATATGGCGATGGCCGAATTCGGAATCCCGTCAAAATTGATTCAGTTGTGTCGCGTGACACTCGAAAACACGCGTTGCAACGTGCAATTTGGAAACAGCTCCTCCGAACTATTCCAAACATGCACCGGATTCCGGCAAGGGGACGCGCTATCATGCGACTTCTTCAATCTCGTACTGGAGCAGATAGTGCGTAGGGCAGGTGTCAACACGGAAGGCACTATCTTCAACAGATCCGTTCAGCTGCTGGGGTATGCGGACGACATTGACATCATCGGTCGGTCACAGCGCTCCGTGATAGAAGCTTTCACGGCGATTGAAGAACGGGCGAAATCTGTTGGTCTTGAAGTAAACGAGGACAAGACCAAGTACATGCTATCAACAAACAAACAAACATCTGTCCACCGCCTAGGACAAAACGTCACTATTGATAGCAACAATTTCGAGGTAGTTAAGGAGTTCATCTACCTCGGAGTAAACATGAACTCCACGAATGACACCCTAGTGGAGATCAGGCGAAGAATTACCCTAGGAAACCGCTGCTACTTCGGTTTGGCAAAACAATTGGGTTCAAAACTCCTAACTCGAGGGACGAAATGTATGCTTTACAAAACCCTTATACTGCCAGTTCTGCTCTACGGCGCCGAGTGCTGGACAATAAGCAGGAAAGGAGAGCTAATACTGGGTTCCTTCGAAAGAAAAATTCTTCGGCGGATTTTTGGTCCTGTGTGCGAGGAGGGCGAATGGAGGAGAAGATATAACCGCGAACTCTATGAGCTGTATCAAGATGTGGATGTAGTCCAAAAAGCCAAAATACGTCGACTACATTGGCTCGGCCACATCGAGCGAATGGACAATAATGCTCCAGCTAAGAGGATCTTCGAATCTGTAGGAAACGCTGCACTCATGTGCAGAAGAAAATTATAGGAACACCTCGTTTGAGAAGCGCTGCATCTTTCGCAAACGCTTACGTGTAAACGCACCCGCACTACCAGTGGCAGCCATATTTTTTCGTCCACTTTTCGCCTAGTTTATGGTTTTTTTCTTTAACACCCTATGCTCGGTTGAATCTAATTCAAACCTCTATCTTTATCTACATATAACACGTAGAAAAATCGCCCCTGTGCTTTAACATCGTTTTCAGATTTTTCTGAACATACCATTCGTCACAATATCGTTTTGAAAATTTACGCCATAGTCGAGCGCATAAGTGCGAGCGAGACGACAACACCACCCCACACGAAAAACTCTTAGATGTAAACCACGTACAGCGTTGGTTCGCTTGGATTTTTAGTCAGTCAGTATCGAGAGTCAGGTTCGGTTGGTTGGTAGGGCACTAGCGCATGGTCGCATTTTTTTTTCGGCATTTTGCCACGTTTTCATTGTTCGCGCATCCTAAGTAGGCGGCCATTGTGTCGACCGAAAAAAAAACTAAATCGCAAATTAAAAGTTAAATATCGCGATTGTGATTCGCCGGCGAGGGAATTTTGAGTTCGGTGAAGCCGATCAAATACCCGCAAATCGTTTCGCGCATTGTTTTAAGAAAAGCGAATAAAAGAAAAAAAAAACCCACGATATATATATATATCGCGAGGAAAAACTTCTCGACCGCGTGTGTTGAACCATACCTCGTGGATACATAAAACCACCCCCACAAAAAGGGAAAGAAACAAAATCGAGAGTCGGTAGTGTGCTTTACGCCATTCCACTCGGCAAAAATAATTCTTCGTAAATCCAACCCCGCGCTAAGAAATAAAATTCCTGACGCGCCAAAACATAAAATTAACACCATCAATACCCAGTTAAGGGCGCTGAAATCGTGATACAAAAAGAGGAAAAAATAGTTAAAACGTTTAGAACATTGAAAGGGAAAAATTCCCCAACGTCCCACGAAATAATATAAATTGCGCAGCACATAGCACAGTCGTTGCACTAGCGAAGCACCACACCTCAGAGTTAAGACGCAGTCGTGCATCCATCCTCCAGTAGGTGGAGCGAGCATCACCACAGACCATCACCCCATCGAATACACCAACCTTCGGACTTCGTTTGAGACGAGACACCAACCTCAACGATAGTCACCTCATCGAAATTCACCTCTTCGTCAACACTGCGCCTACCGATATACTTTAAGTTAAGTAGTTTGGGTCCAATAAAAATTTCTTGTTGTAAACATTTATACTTCTCCAAATGATTTTATCTTCCACTAAGGTATAGATCCGCGAATTAAAGCATATCAAAGAGCTTATGCATAACATCCTGGAAGGAAAGGCGGTGCACTGCAGTCCCTCACCACGGATCGCGTTCAGGTAGCTATCCCCTGAATAAAGAACGGGGTAAGTTTGGAATTAATTAATCTCATTTGGAAGAAACAAAGTGTATTAAAAGTAGTATTGGCCCAGTTGTGATAGGCTATAGCGTTAGAGAGTGGTCGTGTCGATTGACCCAGTTTAGTCTTGTCGTCGTTTATACATGGTAAAGTAAAGCTAAATAACGTAAGGTTAGGTTCGGATCGGTGCGCCAGTGATTTAGTCGTTAGCATTTGTGACACTCTGTGAGGAATCTCACCAATGAGAAAGTGAGCGTATAATCTTCGTCGTGGAAGCATCAACTTGATTTTCTTTTAATATACACGCGGACGCAATAACGAGTCACGTCCCACAACGCTGCATTACGCGAGTAGATAGGCCACGGGTACATGCTCTGGTCTCTACGTCTAACATCGAAGGGTTATTGTTTTTCGTTAATTTTGTTCTGGCTGTAAATGATAACGTAATCGAGCGGCAACAGTAAGATTTGTATGTCCGCACTTGTACTGACTTGTGTTGTAACGTCCACCCCCTTAATTAAGTACTAGTTTTAAGATCTTTTGGTTTTGAATAAAAATAAGCTTGTGAACTTCACGAAGAAGAACAATCATGTGTGTTCATTGGCTTTGGAATCTAGTTTAGGTTTCGGAAGCAGCCGCCAGATGTGCGGATAAGGAAGTATTGAAGGGAATGTCGGCCATGGGGGCGAACGCGATCCGAGGTGGTTTTACGCAGTTCGGTTCATGGTTGTAGTTTAGTAGTTAGTAGGATATTCGGACGTTAGGGGTCGTCGTTCAATAGGAGCGTGACGACGGCCATGGTAGCTTGGCCTTGGTGCTAAGTAGGGGTGGGTCAGCTCAGGGGAAGATTACTTCCACCTATTTCTTCCCCCACTTTCTTCTTTTTCACTGTGGATGTAAATATTTCAACGGATCGCACTACTCGGGCCTCGCAATCTTTATTGTTAGGGATAGTGGTTTAATCCGGTCGTGTCCAACATCTTTTACGATCTATCTTTTTTGAATTAACAGGCATGTAAAACTAGAGGTAACCCCAGTCCAGGGCCTGCAACAAGATCCCCACCCACCGAGGGCTAGCGCGGGAGGAAGCGGTCATGCCTGGTTGCAGGAGGCTTGGACAACCCCATCCGTCATGCTGCCCGGACTGCCGTAGGGGTCCTGTGACCTTGCGGTATATGGGTAGTTTAAGTGATGGATGGGGTATGGTTCGCGTAGCGGGGCGTAGGAATTTCGACTTTCCTTTTTGTTCTTGTTTGGTTGTTGGTCAACTCAGTTGCGCGTAGGTATAGGTTAATACTTGCCTGCGTGTTTGCTGACATGGCAGAAGGAGTCGCTTGCGTTCCGTAACGTGAACGTACGTTACAGGTGGCGCCCAACGTGGGGCCCGAAGTAGTGATATGATTCAGAAGTATTTACAAAAAAAATTTACACAAAAAATTTTGTTTTTCACCATTTTCGACTTTACTCTTTTTCGTTTCACGTAACCGGTGTTTGGGTGTATTTTCATCCCCATTCATGTCTGTTGTACGCTGAAGTCTGAGATCTAGTTTGGCGGAAATAGGTGTAGGAGTTTGTAATCCTTTAGTGTTCTTTAAGTCCCTTGTCCGGTAGATGGGTAGACTTTGTTCCCCATTTACGTCCGTTGCTCGGGCTTATAAGTTCCTCACATTTCCATCTTCAGCATTTGAGCCTTCGAGTTCATGTCCGGTAAGTGGGTGAAGTTGTTCCTCACTTACGTCCGTTGCTTGCACTCAGGGCTGGTGTGTAGTTCGCTTTTCTTTGGTAAGTTAGTTCTGTTAAGTCCGGTATTTGGATCGACCTTTGTCTCCATTTACGTCCGTTGCTTCAGGCTGTCTTCACCATGTCCCATAGCAAAGCACAGAAATTTAGCAACTCTAATGTCACTTGCGATTCTGCAGTGATTGTAAAGCATTAATCCATCTAGAAGCGTTTTCGCTTCTTCAGTAGCCACAGTGGAATAGAAAGTGTGAATCTATCCTCGTTGTTCTCGTGTTTGTCCTCTATGTGTTCGACATTCCTTCAGGTTGATGTTAAGTTTTGATATAGTTTTGGTTTAGTTTTGATTTAGTTTTGAGAGAGTTTAGTTTTGAGAAGTTTCGTTTTGAAGTGTAGTCATTGAACGTACTCCAACGTTTAGATTTGAGTAAGATTTAGTCGGAAGTTCAGTGCTAGCGATTGCTAAGCCAGCCTTCCACACATTCACTTTAGTTTTAGTATTGAGTTTAGTCATATATTACCCTATACGACTCAACAGTATAGCAATAGTATATCTAGTGTTACATTAGGATATAAGTCCCTGAATTCGCATAGAATTCACCATCTTTATTTTTGGTATTTTTATTATTATTGTTTTCAAGTCAGCTGTGTGGTAAAAATGTCCAATCTCGGCCAAAGTAGTCGAAGGGAAGTTCAGAGTGATTACACACTGCGCAGTGGGCGCAAGCACATCCCGGCCACTACGGAAGAGCCGAGCCTTCTTCCGAACATGGTTGGAACCAGCGAAGAGGCTGACCGAACAACAGTCACGGGAAATCCCCAAGATAACCCATCAGTCACGAACCCGTCTGCACCTCGAACAGCACCGGGAACGCAGGACGCTAACGAAAGCGCACAATTCGAACAATATGTTCAGGATGTCGTAACGGCAACCGTCGGTCTCAATCGGACAGACGAGCGTCGGTTCATGCGAGAAGAGCTCGACCGAAGTCGTGCTGCTCTCCAACGCGAACTCGCTTCGTTGGTTCAGGCAGCCGTATCTGCTGCTATGCGACCTCTAGCTTCCGCAGCGAACAACGATCACCAAGAACCTAACGCAGATCGTATCTCCCAACCTGCTCACGCAGAATACGACGTAAATCGGCGACCCGAGGTAGCTCCACTTCAGGCGAGTGAGCCACCGAATATTCCCCCGACAGGTAATCCTGTGGTATACCCCGCGAACATGCCACGAAGCAGCAACGTGGAAAACTTTTTAGAGCAAATCAGCAGAATGAATCTGTGCGGACCAACTCCATCTCCGGAACCGCCGGCTCAGACGTCTTCACCCTCGTCTTCCTTTAACCGATTTCCCAACTATCACAAGTGGGGAATCAGGTTCGATAACACCCATATGTCAGTGGATGATTTCCTCTTTCGGCTTGGAAGATTAAAGGAATCCCATAACGTGACTTGGTGTGACGTCGTCGCCAATTTCCATCATTTTGTCGCTGGTCAAGTTGAGACATGGTATTGGATGTACCTTAAGAGTAATCCCGGCGTGAATTGGTCCACACTTCGTCTCGCCTTGATAGAACAGTATCGCAGCTTGGAGACTGACTTCGAATTATCGCGAAGAATGTCCGATCGGAGGCAGGGTTTGTACGAACCGTTCGACGCGTTTTTCACTGACCTTATGCGCCTCAACGCAAAACTGCGAGTCCCTAAGTCTAATCGTGAGATAATTGAATTTCTGAAACAGAACGCCAACCGTAGGATAGGAGAACACCTCATAACTTTCAGCACACACAACATCCCTGAAATGGTTCATGTGTGTCGTACGATTGAGAAGTTCGTAAAGGAACACGATCCACCGCGGCAGCGGATACCTCAAACGTATTTGCCCCGTCGGAATATCAGTGAAGTAGAACAGGTCGAGGAAGGTTACGATACACCCGTCTCTTCCGCACAACTTGAGGAAGTTGCTTTCCGGCGAAGGAGCCCTAGTGTTCTGAAATGCTGGAACTGCAAGGAACTCGGTCACACATTCTTCGATTGTGCCATTCCTCAAAGAGCTCTGTTCTGTTACAAATGCGGTTGTGAGAACACGACGACACCTCGTTGTCCTACATGCGCGGGAAACGCCCAACCGAGCAATCCGCCGACCGGGGAGATTCGCTCGAGGGATGTCAACCCGGCAAACCTCTCAGCCTAAATCCAAACCCACCAACTATTCTAAAGCGTCCGGAAGTCCATAGGGTTGAAGGAGCCGCAAGCACACCCTCAACAGCCAAGAAACCCAGTGAGCCCAAGTTGACCTTCCACCAACGTCTAACGTATTACCGTCAAGCGAGAGAACGTATCTTCGGATCACCAATCCTGTCTCCGAAAATAGCTAAAGTCAGGAAACGCTTTGCGGGAAAGAAACGGCAATACCGCGCAATTGCGGCAACAACTTTGCTAGGATCCTCAGGGGACCCAAGACCTTTTGTCACGGTCAAAATTTTCGACCGAGAGTGGCTAGGCTTGTTGGACAGCGGTGCGTGCATTAGTTGTATAGGAGCAGGAGGCATTTCGTTCTTGCAGAACAACGGAATCCCTCTCAGAAAGTTTTCGTCAGCTGTTACCACTGCAGACGGAACCAAACAAGACATCATCGGCGTGGTAAACACCCAAATACACTTTAGAAACCAGATTGAGGATATCACCCTCTATGTTGTTCCTTCGTTAACCAAAGATTTGTACCTTGGAGTCGATTTTTGGAAGTTATTTCAGATAGCACCCAATGTAATCTCGGAAGTGTCTCCATTTCCCTCGAGAGGGGAACTTCCATCCGTTATGGGAACACGCAAGCGACTACCGCTTGTTAAGGAAGCTAGGTGGTCTGAATAATTCTGAAGTAGACATCCTGCCGAAAGCTGCGAGGATGAACATTCTGCATTCTTATATTAAGCAATCTCTAGAGAAAGCACACCTCGGGCATGAACGTGCCTATAACACCCGTAGTTCATCGGTGAAATACAAGGTGGGCGACGTTGTGTACCGGCGTAATTTCGTGCTTAGCAATGCCTCGAAGTCTCGAAACGCAAAGCTTTGTCCGAAGTTTATACGGGCAAAAGTTCGCAAGGTTATCGGAAGTAACTTATACGAGTTAGTCGATGCAACCGGACATAGTCTAGGTGTAACCCACAGCAAAGATCTTCGTCGGTAAGACATAGCCGTAGGATATTTTTGAATGATAGTTACAGGAAGGTAGGTGAGACGTTACGAAGTCCCAGTAGGATAGTGAAGTAGTAAGGAAACAGATGACCGCTCAGAGTCGGTAGAACATGAGATTCTTGTGTCTCGGGCGTGGGTCGTTTGGTAGGATTTAGCAGGTTTCATTTTCTTGACCTTTTGCAGTCGCAAGTCTCTGAAAATGTCAAGTTGTGTAGGAAACGCTGCACTCATGTGCAGAAGAAAATTATAGGAACACCTCGTTTGAGAAGCGCTGCATCTTTCGCAAACGCTTACGTGTAAACGCACCCGCACTACCAGTGGCAGCCATATTTTTTCGTCCACTTTTCGCCTAGTTTATGGTTTTTTTCTTTAACACCCTATGCTCGGTTGAATCTAATTCAAACCTCTATCTTTATCTACATATAACACGTAGAAAAATCGCCCCTGTGCTTTAACATCGTTTTCAGATTTTTCTGAACATACCATTCGTCACAATATCGTTTTGAAAATTTACGCCATAGTCGAGCGCATAAGTGCGAGCGAGACGACAACACCACCCCACACGAAAAACTCTTAGATGTAAACCACGTACAGCGTTGGTTCGCTTGGATTTTTAGTCAGTCAGTATCGAGAGTCAGGTTCGGTTGGTTGGTAGGGCACTAGCGCATGGTCGCATTTTTTTTTCGGCATTTTGCCACGTTTTCATTGTTCGCGCATCCTAAGTAGGCGGCCATTGTGTCGACCGAAAAAAAAACTAAATCGCAAATTAAAAGTTAAATATCGCGATTGTGATTCGCCGGCGAGGGAATTTTGAGTTCGGTGAAGCCGATCAAATACCCGCAAATCGTTTCGCGCATTGTTTTAAGAAAAGCGAATAAAAGAAAAAAAAAACCCACGATATATATATATATCGCGAGGAAAAACTTCTCGACCGCGTGTGTTGAACCATACCTCGTGGATACATAAAACCACCCCCACAAAAAGGGAAAGAAACAAAATCGAGAGTCGGTAGTGTGCTTTACGCCATTCCACTCGGCAAAAATAATTCTTCGTAAATCCAACCCCGCGCTAAGAAATAAAATTCCTGACGCGCCAAAACATAAAATTAACACCATCAATACCCAGTTAAGGGCGCTGAAATCGTGATACAAAAAGAGGAAAAAATAGTTAAAACGTTTAGAACATTGAAAGGGAAAAATTCCCCAACGTCCCACGAAATAATATAAATTGCGCAGCACATAGCACAGTCGTTGCACTAGCGAAGCACCACACCTCAGAGTTAAGACGCAGTCGTGCATCCATCCTCCAGTAGGTGGAGCGAGCATCACCACAGACCATCACCCCATCGAATACACCAACCTTCGGACTTCGTTTGAGACGAGACACCAACCTCAACGATAGTCACCTCATCGAAATTCACCTCTTCGTCAACACTGCGCCTACCGATATACTTTAAGTTAAGTAGTTTGGGTCCAATAAAAATTTCTTGTTGTAAACATTTATACTTCTCCAAATGATTTTATCTTCCACTAAGGTATAGATCCGCGAATTAAAGCATATCAAAGAGCTTATGCATAACATCCTGGAAGGAAAGGCGGTGCACTGCAGTCCCTCACCACGGATCGCGTTCAGGTAGCTATCCCCTGAATAAAGAACGGGGTAAGTTTGGAATTAATTAATCTCATTTGGAAGAAACAAAGTGTATTAAAAGTAGTATTGGCCCAGTTGTGATAGGCTATAGCGTTAGAGAGTGGTCGTGTCGATTGACCCAGTTTAGTCTTGTCGTCGTTTATACATGGTAAAGTAAAGCTAAATAACGTAAGGTTAGGTTCGGATCGGTGCGCCAGTGATTTAGTCGTTAGCATTTGTGACACTCTGTGAGGAATCTCACCAATGAGAAAGTGAGCGTATAATCTTCGTCGTGGAAGCATCAACTTGATTTTCTTTTAATATACACGCGGACGCAATAACGAGTCACGTCCCACAACGCTGCATTACGCGAGTAGATAGGCCACGGGTACATGCTCTGGTCTCTACGTCTAACATCGAAGGGTTATTGTTTTTCGTTAATTTTGTTCTGGCTGTAAATGATAACGTAATCGAGCGGCAACAGTAAGATTTGTATGTCCGCACTTGTACTGACTTGTGTTGTAACGTCCACCCCCTTAATTAAGTACTAGTTTTAAGATCTTTTGGTTTTGAATAAAAATAAGCTTGTGAACTTCACGAAGAAGAACAATCATGTGTGTTCATTGGCTTTGGAATCTAGTTTAGGTTTCGGAAGCAGCCGCCAGATGTGCGGATAAGGAAGTATTGAAGGGAATGTCGGCCATGGGGGCGAACGCGATCCGAGGTGGTTTTACGCAGTTCGGTTCATGGTTGTAGTTTAGTAGTTAGTAGGATATTCGGACGTTAGGGGTCGTCGTTCAATAGGAGCGTGACGACGGCCATGGTAGCTTGGCCTTGGTGCTAAGTAGGGGTGGGTCAGCTCAGGGGAAGATTACTTCCACCTATTTCTTCCCCCACTTTCTTCTTTTTCACTGTGGATGTAAATATTTCAACGGATCGCACTACTCGGGCCTCGCAATCTTTATTGTTAGGGATAGTGGTTTAATCCGGTCGTGTCCAACATCTTTTACGATCTATCTTTTTTGAATTAACAGGCATGTAAAACTAGAGGTAACCCCAGTCCAGGGCCTGCAACAAGATCCCCACCCACCGAGGGCTAGCGCGGGAGGAAGCGGTCATGCCTGGTTGCAGGAGGCTTGGACAACCCCATCCGTCATGCTGCCCGGACTGCCGTAGGGGTCCTGTGACCTTGCGGTATATGGGTAGTTTAAGTGATGGATGGGGTATGGTTCGCGTAGCGGGGCGTAGGAATTTCGACTTTCCTTTTTGTTCTTGTTTGGTTGTTGGTCAACTCAGTTGCGCGTAGGTATAGGTTAATACTTGCCTGCGTGTTTGCTGACATGGCAGAAGGAGTCGCTTGCGTTCCGTAACGTGAACGTACGTTACAAATCCCAGCCCCCAGGTTCGAGAAGACAAGGAAGACCGAACCTCCGTTTCAAAGACCAAGCCATCGCGGATGCCAGAGCGCTTGGTCTGGACAATTGGAAGCAGCGTGCCCGGGATCGTAGAGGATGGAAGGCTGCAGTGTCTCAGGCAGAGACTCTCCACGGGTCGGGAGCCCGTTAAGTAAGAAAAGTAAGTTACGCATGCATATTTTTACCCGACTGGACTGGGACACAGGGAGGGCTATGTTTTTCGCGTGTACTTTACGTGACGCCCTGTAGCCTAAAGGGCTTGTCCCATTTTGAAGAGTGAGGTGTCATTAGATTCGTAGCCTTATCTGATGGAATGTTATAGTTAGCCTATAGGTAATATAAAAAAAGGTAATTTCAAAAACCAAAAAACCCAACTGACTGTATTAAAATAGAATTAGATATGAACCTATAACTAGTCGAAGAGGAGACTGTGTAGGTATAGTCTCCGATTTATCAGTTAGTTAGGTATACTTGAACGTGTCTTGTCCATATCTGTTTAGTTCTTTTTTTACAGTCAGCCGGGTATTTTTGTTTTTTAAATTAACTTTTTTTTATTGACTGTTCTGTGTCGAGACAAATTTAAATTATTATCCGACTTTCATCAATAACAAAAACAGAAAACAACATTGTTGAAAAATTCTTACCAATTATGAACGGTTTCATTGAAATAAAATTTCTAAATTGAGTACAAAATACCTCTGCTCGTGTTCCAAGGAATCGGTTTCGTCGTTGATTTAAATTCTATGGTATACGTAAGTTCCTTTCTATCGTCCCTTTCAGCATAATATAGGTATTACTGTAACAAATTGTTTTTCTCTCTATATGTATAGGTATGAGGTATGACGAATGATCAGCAAGGGAATTTAATACCTCCATTCGTTATTATGAATGCAGAGCTCTTTTGAAATAAATACCTTTTGATTTGAATTGACTGCATTTGAAGATTTGAAAACTTTACTTTGCGACCACCTAAGGGCCAAGAGCACAGAAGGCTTAACTTAGAGATTTTGATTTCGCAGAACAGAGTCAGAACTCGAACTCGGAAGAAGTTGTAGCTTGAAGATTCCCTGGCTATAGATACCTATTCACTTCTCTGCCATAATGGGTCCTTCGGAATCAAATTCTTCGAAATCAAAAACTTCGAAATCTGTATGACATAAGCCACCGGCGAGGTTCAAGTATCTAATTTAGTAATTCTGACAGCTGCCTGGCTTGATTTACCTCATGTGGTATTCATTTGGTCTTCTTCATATTCGTTCTCAGATTTCTGATTTCTTGTGTCTAATCGAACATTAAAACATCAGATCCTTTTTTTGGAAAATTCGTGCGATTTTAATATGTGTACGTGTAGCCTTCGACACTTTTCTAAGCGTTTTTCATTCACTGGCTCAATTTTATATTAAAACATTCGAAACTTGTGCCCAGATTTATTTCTAAACATTTCTACATAAATACTTAACAAAAATAGATCCACCCTATGCAAAGCGTTTCTTTGCAGTGGAAAAATTTCACGAGTTCGTAAACAAACTGCACTAGTTGTCAAACTCAAACGCAATTGTATTGGTAAATCTGAAGCAACTCTGAGAAAAAGTCAAGACTCGCAAAGTGTTCTGAAATTGGGAAGAGATTGTGTTTTTTTTTTCGTACCAATCAAATATTAAAAGCAGACACAATACTGAGACCCACTACTCTACTCACAATCCTCTTGTCGCTGGCCTCCTAATATTTTTTTTTTTCAAATTCGCCATTTAGTTTTTCTATCGGTGTTATGTCAACTTAGAATCCGTGTGACGTGCTGTTTTACGTCATTTTAAGAGATTGCTTTCAAGACCAATGGGCGAAGTTTCGTAAAAACGAAATACACTAATAGCCATGGATATAATTTAGGAGGAACTATGTATTATCTTCATAGTTTTCCTCGTCATCTGAAGACTACGAATCACCCAAATTACCTACTCCATTTGTATGTGCAATAGGGGAAACATTTTTCAAGTCAATATCCATTTGTGATATTTGCAAAAACAAATGCAATTTCAACAGCTGATATTGCTGTCAAATAACGCACTAATCCATTTACAAAAGTATAGCAATTTCGTTGCATGTTCCATTTGCCGCGTAAAATCTGAGATGAAAAAGATTTCTGCTGGTCCCAGTGGAAAACGACATAAGTCACCATATGTGGCTGACGTAGGAAAAGTGCATAACCGACTAATCAAGTTTTAGCGTTCAGGCTTCAGGGTTGTCCATCAGACCAGTCCAGATTTGTGAATGTGTCTGATTAATTTTGCATTTACCTTTAGAAAGATTAGGCTGCATGCAGAGTGTTCAAATTGTAATTGGACTGCAGCGGAAAATGATCCATGGATAAACAACCAGAATAAATACACACACATTGCTGCAACTACAAATGGTCGGAATAAGGTGTGTTTGTTTGAAACATTTGAAACAAACAACATCTAGCGGGTAGTTTTGCGCTAGATTGAGAAATTTCCCTGAAAGGGATATTTCACAAAAATTGCTTGACGTCCAGTCCAGCGCAAATCGTGAAATACCAATTTTTATATATATGGAGTTTGACATGCCGCTGGTCATCTAGCGGACAGTGGAACGCGGCCAGAAGGTATACAACAAAAAATACGAGATAAAAGTACCATGAAAAAAGTGGAGTTTGTTTGTGACTGCCTGTGAGCGTGTAAGTCTTTTTAATTAAACGTCAAAGTGAAAAAAAACATGACGTACACCTAACAAATTCCACCATACATTTTGAAAAGTAAATTCTGTTTCAGATTTGTGAATATACCTGTGAACTGTGATCTGTAAAGCCTGAAGAGTCTCACATCCTAATACATACATACCTACATACGACATAACCACAAGGAGTTTTCACTATAATACTCTTATTGTTTTTCATTGTCTTTTTCTTAGTTATGTAAAGGCCACGAACATACCACGCTTGAAAAATCGGTTCTCGTTAGTACTTGGATGGAGGACCGATTGGGAACACCGCGGTCGTTCTAAGAAAAAAAAAATCGAGCTGTCGTGGGACGGCCGAATGAAGCGAAGCATTGGACGTAAAGTATTGGCCCGTGTTACGTGGCGGCCTATTTGAAATTCATTTTAATTTTTCATAGTGCCAGTTAGTTTAGATTACTCTCTCTGTTCCTCTTTCGCTCTCTACACACATATATACATATATATACATACATATTATATATATCTTCTGTTATTTACATTATCTATATTATAGAGAGAAAAGATATATACGCTACCGCTTTCACCTTTTCACGGTTCATAGTGCCAGTTAGTTTTGATTACTCTCTCTGTTCCTCTTTCGCTCTCTACACACATATATTTGAGAATTTTCCGACTTTTCTTTTTTCCTAAACCATCCCTGAATCAAGACGAACAACACAAAACAAAAATCATCCAAATCGGTGGAGCCGTTCTCGAGTTTTCATCTTCCAAGTGCGCCATGGAGGGGGAAGTTAACGCTACGGTGACGATTTTTTTGGTTTACTCCCCATCTTTTTGAATAATTTATATGCGTGACCCACCGACCGTCCGTAAAAAAGCTATATTCGCTTCAAAAACCGTTATCGGTTTATCGGTGCCGATGACGCGGTGTTGGTTTTTCGGTGACGATGACGCGGTGTCGGTTTTTCGGTGACGATGACGCGGTGTCGGTTTATCGGTGACGATGACGCGGTGTCGTTTTAAAAGTAACGCGAATTCATTAATTTCTTCCCATCTAAAAGTGTCCAACGCGCCTAAAGAAGTAATAACTTCAAAAAAAATTATGGTGATGACCACACCACACACATGACCACAACAGGGTGAATAGTAATAACTAATAACTAATTAAAATCGTTATTTGGATAGGTAAGCAGAGTATTTTGTAGGTATGTTTATTTTGTTCCTATATGTAGAGGGATTAAGAAAAACGGGAATATTTTGTATTTACATAGGAACAAGTTTGTACTACACCATTAGCTTTGCATATTGCACGCCCTCCCACTGGAAAGTTATGACCTGGTTATGACTGTAACTCCTCTGTAAGTTCCCTTTGGCTGTGACCCTAGATATACACACAGAGAAAAGTCTGGGAATTAAGTTGTATGGAGGCGAAGCACTAGGGTGGTTTTTGAATTTGGGGATAGTATGGTTTGAGTAGATTACATCAGACGATATTTATTTCGGCACCAAGCCAATTTTGCATGTGCTAAGAATGGAACTAAATTCAAAGTTACATGGGAGTTATCCAGCTTATGTCAACTTGGTGATACCATACCGTAATCCTAAGCTGTCATCATTATGTTCCAATTCATACGTACCTCTACCTACATTGATTTGTTTTTTGGCACTATTCTGACCCCACTTATGTATTAACTTTATTGTATGCATTGTACACATGTTTGCATTTTAAATTCCTGCGATACATTTAATTAAACAGGTCCATCAGTAAAATTAGTTTTCAATGCGGAGTAAATTTTAAGACAAACAAAAAAGATTTATTTGGAAAAAAGTAAGAAAACCATTCGGAATTGGATAACGGTTGTAAAATTGCCTTTAATACAAAAGCGTGTCTCACAAAAAGGAGCTGTATGACATTAAAACTTCCATTCATTTCCAGTTAAAGGATTTAAAATTAAATTAAGCCAATTAAATTTCAATTCCACTTCACTAATGTTATGGGGTAGGTTCTTATGAATTCAATTCAACTCAATTTATTTGGCAAAATACAAATAAGAACAAAACTTAAATTTCCGTTATTAAGATTATGTAATTAGAAAGTAATTGATTTCCGGCAAGCTATCTCTAAAATCCCTAAAATCGTTGTAATCAAATATGAGATCAAATCACCTTAACATTCTGTTGAAAGTTTTTGATAAATTCCTTCGTCCTCCGCATAAGGTTTAGGTATCCAAAATTTAAGTAATCCTTGCAGTGTTGCTCATGTTACTTGCACAAATTGTTCTGGTGCTCACAATGTTATTTAAGGGCTTATACATAAACACAAAACACCCTTATTGCACTCAATGCACTCATTGCACATGCACATGTCAATTTATTTATTAATGTCATGCTCGTTTACCGAATTGAATTGTAAAAACTTAAGCTACATGACAATTTGATTCAAAAGTGAATATTTAACGACACAGACAATTTGAACACTTCGCGTATGTATCTATTGCGAACGGTATGTGGCTAGAGTACCCGACATACCTGTTGGATGGTTTACACGACAATAAACCATTCAAAATGGCTTTTTCGAGTCAACACTTCAGTACCTACTAGTGTCGCCTGTCGCCTGGCAAGTAGGAAAAACTTTTGCCGACAGACGAGCTTTAAGGGGTCGCTTAAATTTGCCTCCAACTACAAATGCCGGTTCCGGGTGATGCCGAACAAATGAATGCAAGAAGCTTTTCATTCACAGTTTTGTTGGTACCACCCTTGTGCGCCCATTTATATTCGTGGATGGAAAAAAATCGCTTCGGTAGCATGAATTCAGTTGTGGCGTGAAAGAAGCAGGACATTTTCTGATGTGGGTCATAATGGTATGGTGAATGAGATACACTTTTGGGATTGTCTGAAAAAATTTAAAGGGTATACCTCAATACATCAAACAAACTTTGAAGTATCATAGGAATAGACTTGAATGTGTGTGAGTTATGGACCTTACGAGGATGATTTTGGGATAAGTGTTCTTAAGTGAATTTTCTAGGAATAAAATGCTTGAATCGCTACGACTTCTTGCCATGCCTGCCAAAGTGACATATATGACAATGGTGTATATAGTTAAAGTGCGTTTTTCTTTTCTTTTTTAAGGCAGAATTCTGAGAGCGATCAAATAGTCAGATTTTTAGCCAAACGGTTTAATCAACTACTACCAGTCCAAGTTACTAAACACACATTCTTCGACATCATTTAAAATTTAAGCAGCCTTCTAATGAGGAAATGGTTTCCTGCTCTCTTACAAGTTTGATAATAATAATTCATACATATTTTACTGGGAAAAGTACTAGAATAGTAACAGATTAATATAAATTAATGTCGGACCTACCTATACTTAAAAAAGTATCCATTAACAGCTTTTATTCAAATACTTTGGATAATTGTTAAAAGAAACAGTGTTTTAACGGTCTCTTTTAATTTTTTCCACAAAGCGTATCATTGGCCGCGTTCCACTGCACGCTAGATGAGCAGCGGCATGTCAAACTCCATATAAAAAAATTGACATTTTACCACTTGCTTTTTCGAGAAAAAAAAAAAAAAAAACAGTTGTCAAAGGAAATTGTTCAAACGTCTACAAAATAAAAACAAAAACACGAAGCCGAGCTGCAATTGTGATAAAATTGGTAATAAGATAAGTAAAATAGCAATTCCGATATTATTATGGTTTCTATAACATGTACCATTTCTTTTTAAATGATTAGACAAGTGTCAAAGATGTCACTTTGCAGCTGCCGCTGCGCGAGCGTTCCTTCATCTGGGATATTTTGTAGAAGACTAGCGGGCAGTGGAAGGTGGAACGCGGCCATTTTTCCTTTTAAGAAAATCCCATCCGTCTATACATTTCTATAAAAATAAAAATAAACTTAAAGTAAAATTTGTAATTTACAGAAATAAATCACATTTGTTTGCCTCTAGTGTTTTAATCACGGTAGGCTTAACACCACTATGACTATTAGGTCTGTTCCCTTACTTTTGTAGTAAGAATGGAAAAGACAATTAAAATGGCAGTGGCGGGGATAAATTCTCTCACAGAGAGAGACACTTACGAAAAAGTTATGAAACGCTTTTGTGGTAAACTATGAAAAATGACAGATATGACAGATAAATAATTCCATAAATTGCAGTGGTAAAGAAAAGTCAAAACGAGAATAATTATCTAATTTATTACCAATGTTAGTTTTTTCATCTAGTGACGAAAGTGACTCGGAATTAATAGAACTTCTTTGTTCCTCGTTTTTCGACGACTGCGACTGTGAGACCGTGATTTCCTCAAAATCTTCTCTCTTTAATGTCTAGGTACTTACTATTTTCAATACGATGGAATGTTCGGGGAGAAACAAATATGACAAGAAATTTCAAATCAGCTGTTAATTGTTTGGTGACTGACAGCCCTTCAAATTTCTTACACCAAGAAATTTGTTGAGTAAAAATTCGTAATATTCTCAGTGGAGGGGTAATGTCTTGCTCTCTCGACGACGCTCTCTTTTACGAATTTTTCGAGTTAAGGAACGGCATTGAGTAAAAATTCGTAAGAATTCGTAAGATTTAAAAGTAAAGGAAACAGACCTATTGTATTTGTTGTGCTGGAAAATTTGGCTAAAAACTTATTTAGTGAGTTTTTTTTATTAATGCCATTAAGTTTGTTGCTAGGTTATTTTTGGAAAAATTAAAAAAAAAAGAATTATAGGATTAAATTGATTCCACTCAAAGTGTTGGTTGTTTATTATTAAACAAAAGTGTATTAAATACACCCACCGGCCATCATCCATTTCCAAGCTCGACAAAAGATCAAACCCGGATATTTGACCCAGAATCGAGCCCTAAGGACTTGATTTGCGAGATAGACATTCATCCCAATTTGAGATTAAGAAGAAAAACCGAGATAACTAGCTGCCTGGCAATTATAATCAAATGCTTGCAGAATTACAGACTGAGTAGGAGGGAGTGAGATTGATTGTGGCGCTAAACTTTGAATGAGAACGTATATAATTTTCAAACAAAAATTAACCATTTTAGAATTCGTTATTTCTGCGGGCTTATAAGTCGGAATCTAGATTTTTGGATGAAGCAAAGTATAAAAAACTGGCACCATCAGCAAAAATATAACAGCACAAAAAACGTTGAAAATTCACAAGGATTTTCCTGATGAAATGGACCCTTTCGAAAAAAAAACACAAGGATTAATAATATCCCCACGATCTGAAACACTGGAATAGGCAGCACCGATTTTGACACTTTACCCGACATGCTGTGTGCAAAAGAGAAAACTATATTTCTTTGAAGAACTAGTCCAGTCCGTAATTTGCTATTTTTCCTAGTAGCCAAGAAAATTCACTTGGTCTGCTGATATCTGTTTAAGTTCTCGCGTGCAAAAATGGCTTTCGGTGATTATCCAGCGGAGTACAATCCAAAAGTCCATGGACCATACGATCCAGCTCGCTTTTATGGCAAAGGTTTGTATAAACTGTCAAATTTGGAGCGAAAAAACGAAATTGTCGAAAAATTACGTAATGGCGCTGCTGTTAGGCAATTTTGTTCCTTCATTTGCGGCCTTAAAATTCTTACGAAATTTGCTTATTATCCTTTTCAGCTGATGTTCCATTGGCTCAAGTGAAAGTTGGAGAAATCGGTGCATGGATCAGTCGCCGCAATAAGACTCCATCGGCTATTGCTGGTGCATTCAGCCGTGCCTGGTGGCGTTGGCAGCACAAGTACGTCCAACCCAAGAGGGCTGGCATTGCGCCATTCTTCCAGTTGACAACTGCCGCTATGATTTTCTTCTATTCCATCAATTACGGAAAGATAAGGCACCACAGAAACTACAAGTACCACTAAGTGTGGGACCCTGTCATGGGCTCCATTTCGATTCCGATGAAAATTTAGATTTTTTTTCTCTTTCTCCGAATGTAATGCGATGATCCATTGTCGATTGATTAAATTAGAATAAAAATATACCAATCAATGGAATTTGTCGTTTTTTTTTTAGGTAAAGTAACACTAGCCAGTAGAGATGGAGATCGTATATTAGGTTATATGGTTTAAGCAGCTAAAGAGGCTTCCTAAGTATGCTGTCGTTACTTTTACGTCTGCTTTGCAAAGTGGCCTCGCTTGTAGACTTCCTTTTCCGTCTTATGAATGTACAATTAATCCTTTTTAGGTTAAAGAATTGTAAATACATTTTTAACCATCGTACTGCAAAAGAGAGCAATTTGGATTCGGTTGGACCCCAGAAATCAGAGGATCCCAATAAAATTCGACAGAAGTGGGTACTGAAATAGGTAGGTCGCCGTAGTTCTCTTTAAATACCGCAACACTATCCAAGCATTTGACGAGTACAGCAAACGATTTGCATTGCAATGAGCCAAAGCGCGCTGGCTGTGGAGAAAACGCCCTCGATATTTTCGCTTACTTTCCCAAATATGAACAAACACCCACAAATTGGTTGACTCGAACAACTTCGACATAGGGAACAAAACTACCATACCACGAGAGATGTATGCATTCCCAACCAACCCAAAACATTTTTACACATTTTATCAACCTTTATTCACTTAAACTTAAATTTTAACCATTTCCCCTCATTTTTGTTTACTTATTTTTCAAATTCGATCGGAAAATTGATGAGTTCGCATTGATGTAGTGATAAGCCACCACAAGGAGGAAGAGGAAAACACCCAAAACGTTTGAGAAGATTGCCAATTGGACGTCGGTGATCATTTCTAAGGGAAGATAAATAAATCGAGTTTAGTGACACGTCATTTTCTTTTCACCTGTGCATTTCATATAAAATAACTTCTAGGATATAGATTAAGAAATATTTACATACTATTTGAGTGCTTTGTTTATTTGGAATGAATTCAAGTAGATTTTATTTGATATTCGATAAGAATTGATGAAAAAATAAACAAATTTCCGCCGGCAATCGTGAATAATGTTACAAACTATAGTTGAAAAGAATTGTTGGAGAATGACAGCTACGAGAGTCGAAATCGAAATTTTCATGTTTCGAGTATTCATTTGATGGGTGAGGCCAGCCAATTTCTTTATTTCCCGAAAATTTTATTATTTTTCGAAATATCGAAATCATTAAAATTGATTACAAGAGTTTTAGTAGAATTTTGCGAAAGATATTTGCGTTATTGACAGAAAACGTGCGGTTGACGAAAAATATTGACGCGGTGACTCAAATTACAAAGTCTATGGTTGAGCCAAATCGCTGTAAGTTTGGGTTGCTCTCAAAAATATTTCGCGCGCTTAAACTTCGCATGTTCTTTTCAAAAAAATTGGTCCTGTTTTTACACAAATGATTCAAATAGTTCAGGACCTGAAGGGATGACCATAAAGCACTCATTAATTGGGCTCTGAAAATCGATTTCAATTTAGTCCGGTTTAGAATTAAAAAAAAAAATACAATTTCCTTCTTAAATTCGAATTTATTTAACATGTAGGATGAAATTTACATCTAAATTGTCTACAAAAGCCTGTGTCCATGTCATGGGTATTGGGTATGCTCCTCAATACACATTGAGTGTAAATCTATTACTTTTCCTGTATATAACGTCGTACAAACTTGGCTTTGTGCATGCAACAAAATCTCAAAAGGAATGTAATAAGCACAACACTGGCACTATAGCCAACGAATAGAGCCACTGTTTTGCGCCAGCGCCAAGCCTCATAGTCCTCGAAGTTAGTGAACCGATTGCGAAATCGTTCGGGCAGCTCAAAGCGACTGCGTTTGGGAAAGAATGACAAGTAAAAGTCCTCGAGTAAGTGCCGAATGAGTTCGTTTTCCTCGGGGTATTGCGGTTCCAAGTTATCGTTGATGCAGTTGAATTTTCTGTAAGGCAGGAGAGAAGTTTGCAACAAATTAAAGAAGTGGAGCAGAAAAAACTACTCACTTTGGATTCCTTCTCAGACGGTCAAGGGAATCAACAACCTCGGTGAGATTCGAAGTGAGCATCATAAAGTTACTGTGCATACCACGCTTGGTGTTAATGTTGAATTTGTATCGTGGACGCTGAGCGAAGTTGTCCAGCATTACTTCGGCAAGAGTGGCGCACTGTGATACCAACTCACGGGTAATTGTTGGCTAATAAATACGAGAAGTACATCATTGCGCTGTTTTCAAAATATGATTTACTCACCACGTTCGAGTCTTCATAACGCTCATAGACCAAAGTGGTGAACTGCGGCGGTTTTTTGTGTTCTACGCCGACGAGTCGTTGCGAGCAGTTCGTGACTACCTCCTCGAAATACCGCACAGCGGACCAATCCAGAGGCAGAGGGTAAATGCGTGCTAGGAACGTTCTCACCTCTCGGTCAGACCAAGTCATAGAGTTGTCCGTATCGAATTCATCGAATATCTCTTGAACAGTTTCGTTCATTGTCTCGCTCATCACGTAACTGTAGTAGAAAAATGCGAACTGCAGATCGTTTTTGTCACGGAAGCGGTGGGCGGCTGTCTCCTTGATCTCATCTGGAAACTTCTCCTGCATGGTGTCTATGGTGCTCCTGTCCAGCAGGAAACCAACGTGCGAGAGCACATTCCGAGCCTTAAAGCCATACGCCTGATTTAGTCGCCTGTTTGTGTGGATGAGGCTTTGGGAGAAGATGTCCATGGTAGACCTGTATCCTACTGTTGGCTGTGGCGCTTCTGTTTTCGGCCGTACCTTGGATCTCTGCTGACTGTTGAATCTCTCCACGATGCTCTTCATCTCCTCGAATGTTGACAAATTCGTTTTCTTGATGACATCTTTAAACGAGTTTCGCTTTCGCTTCTTCCACGGACGAGGCTTCTCCACTTTTGGCACCTCAACGAATGGAGGGAGTGTTGATGGACGTTTTATATCCGAATGATGGGTGTCCTCGTACACGCAATCGCCCCCGTCGAACTGGCAATCTGCAATATTGCAGTGCTGGTCGCAGGCACCATCGCCTATGTACACCCAAGGACAATCTGCTGCGCAATCGGGTAGAGTCCATGCAGTGTAGATTCGCACACCTTCGGACTGAGTATACATGTCTTCGGGGAAGAGTGGGGCTCCCAAGAAGATATCATCGTTCATGTAGATGAACCTCTTGGAGAGATGGGGAATTCGATGCAGAAACGTTTCTATTGCGGAACTGGAAAAGGTGGGAAGGTGTTCTGGGTATCTAGCCAGTTCACTGTGTTGAACCACAAATACTCTACTATAACTGAGGTCTATCCAATGGGGGATCTGCCCGTTTGTTACTATGTATACGTTTCTTACCCATGGCGCATACTTTTCTAGCGAGCGCAGTGAGTATTTTAGTTCATTCTTGTCATCAAATCTTGCGGGATCATAGTGCGGGTCGTACTGACGAATGGACTCAACAAATTCTGGATCAGAGCCGTTTACCCAAGTGTACACCACATCGAAATGAGGACAGTCTGCGGATGTTTCGTTGTCAGAGTGGTCCTTCATAAATTCTACGCTCTGTATGATGAAAAAGATGAGAAAGCACATTATTCCTGTATATTAATGTTTTCATAGAGTCGGCAAGTGAACTTACAATCCTCCAGAGAATAACTACGGCCAGTAGAGCAAAGCACAATGTTGCTCGATACCGCAGCATGTAACTTATGTCACAGCAGCAGTACCGGCACAATCTGTGGAACATAACTATTTGCATTACACAGATTGATTTGCATTTTATTCACATTTATGATTAAATACGCATTTTGATTGCATTTTCATTGAAAACAAAAGGATTAAACACGACAAATTGTCAGGACGATGATGAAAAAAAAGAGGTTTGTTGACAATTAAATGTCAGATGTCTTACTTGAGCGATACTCGTTCGAGGTGAAACTTATTTATCGTATTGCCAACTAGCTTTTCGCGCACCTCTTTTTTTTTTTTGTTTTATGTCGATTTCCATTGGGATTTTCGGATTTTGCTCTCAGATCTCAGATTTTTCGTGCCCAGTGGAACATAAAACGAGATTTTTCTTCCTCCGCATTTGTGGTAGTGCGTGTTTGAAAAGTCAACTGTTCTGAAATTGCAATTTATGCTTATAAAAATCCACTCAATTTGTGTTGATATCCATTGCGCCGGCCAAATGTAAATTTTTCTTTATTTTTCACAGACTGGTCTTCTAAATACGTAATTAATACACACTTTAAAGTTTGACAAAAGGCAAATGTTTTGGTGTTAGTGTAAGTAGATGTGAATCTTGCTCAGATATCGAGATTCGAAAAATTGCTCTGACTCTCAAAAAAAGTGCTTTTTTTGCGGCCAATGGAACATGAAATCTGACAGCCAGCTGATTTCGAGAGCAGAAAAACTGCTCTGACTCTGAAAAAAGTGCTTTTTCTGTCCCAATGGAAATCGACATTAAATATTTTTGTGGGCAAATTCAGCAAAGCAAAGTAAAGTAGGATTTTTCAGCACGCAAGCACACCAATTATAGTCTCAAAATGTCAAGTATAGCGTAGTTGTTGTAATTTGCGTGGTGAAAATCCTACTTTATTTTGCTTTGCTGAGATCGAAGCTAAAAAAACAGGCTTATATATGATTTCGACCCAATGCGAACATTTTAGATCGATTCGAGGGAGTTGCACGTCGATGGTCAAATCACACTGCACGTGTCAAGTTCTTACATGAGTCGTATTTCGTATACGAAAGAACCGTCGAGGCTCGATCAGTAAATTTCAGTCTGTAGAAAAAAGTGAACAAGACTACAACACTGAGCTATTCAAAGAAGTGAAGTGGTGAAACAAGAATACCGTAATTCACCATCGACTTGGCAGCACCTCTCAAGTACCACTAATTTCACCGTTGCGACTGCGAGTATCGATTCGAAGTCGACACCAAACCCCCACCATTTTTCTGCGAAAAGTTGTCACATGACTGTCATATGAACGTAGAAAATTTTTATTTTTTGACAAGTGCAGGCAGACCATCGTCAATGGACTAGTAACGAAATTTTCTCTTTGATTTTGTGATACATTTTTTAGTTCTCCTTATCTTATTTCATTTGCGTTTTATATATTATTTAATTCATTTGATTCTCGTGACTAAGGAGATTCGTTGGAACGTCATTTTCAACAAAGAAAAATGTTTTGCAAGACAATCATTTTGGTTGCCTGCTTGATGGGTCTTTCTTTAGGCGATAACGCACCAGTTTTTATTTGGGGATCAGACAGGTGGGTGGAAAAATTCTCATTAGCTGCGTGTCTTCTTAGGCAAACACTTTAATATATATATATATTTTTTTTTATCTATTTCCACATGCAGCGCTTCAAGGCCATACCTGCAAACATTGTCACAAGATGAATTAGCTGACCTTTTGGAACCGAACCTACAGAAAACGATGATGGTCGCTTTCTTGGAACCAGAGGTGGGTGAGATTTTGTACACATTTGAAATTCATACTTAGGTTCCTCTTCTGTAATTAGTTGAGTAACTCGGACCTTTCGTGTAATGCAAATACCGAAGACTCGTGTTACAGCAATTTGAAGGGAGTCGCCCCAAAGACCTACTACGGAAGTGTCCAAAATCCCACAGAGGCTTTACGCCAAATAAGTGCCAATAGGGAATTCGCAACCATCGACGCTAACGGCAATTTGGAGAACGAAATCGTATACGAGCCTGGCAAAGTACTCTTTTGCAGCTTCGAGTCCCCGACTGAGCCTATCGATCGCAATGAACTCTTGGAATTCCATGGTACACTAAAGAAATTAAGCCTCATGAAAGTAAACTTATGTTCACCCCTATTCCTATTTAGATGCCGCCATCTCCAAAGTTTACAAGAAATTATCCGAACAAGGCCCCATAACCGCAGTCTATACTCGCACACATTCGCATGTCGCTGGAAAGAGTCGTCGTCGTCGTGATACGGCTGTCACTGAGAACGGTAACATGTTCCGTTCAAATAACGCGTTCCTCCTTTACTACACCACACTGGCTGTGCAGCAAACCTCGGGCACAACGGTACAACAAACACCCATCGCCATCGCTTCCATGACCTTGTCCGGTCAAAACAGTACTGCTTTCACTGTCAACCTAGAAGGAACTGGCAACAAGCTCAGTTTCCTGATTACCTACGTCGGTGGCTATTTCGAGATGTCCAACTTGAACCTGAATGGAGAAGCCTTCTACATCCTTCCCGACATCAACTCGCCAACAGACTTCTCGTACTACTGCGGAAATCAAACATTCACCTCCAAGACTACAAACAAGGTGATTCTGTGGAACTCGCTCCAAATGCAGGCACCATTCTCCTCAACAGCCAAAAATGACTTCGTTTTCGGAGATCCATGGTACTGCGTGGGTTTCTTCACGCCTGGCATCCTCGCTGGTCTTTTTGTGGTCATCATTCTGCTGGCGATTATGGCTGTCGGCATCTGCTGGATGATGGACATCAACACTATGGATCGCTTCGACGATCCTAAGGGCAAGACAATCACCATTAATGTCAACGAATAGAGTGTCACACGCACAACTTTTCGCCCAAATTTTCTGTCATTCCTTCTAAAATGTCCTTTTTAAGTTTATCCTGGTGGAGTTGTCTCAAAGTCTTAACATCGTGCACGTCTTTACAGCATCCTTGGCGGTCTCGGCGGTCAAGTAAGGTGTGCTCGGCAGAGGGATGGCGGGCAATTTCACCTCTATCGATTATGTATTCTGTTAATTTGTTTTTTTTTTCCGTTTCTCTCGTCTCTCCAAACAAATACCATGCAGGACTCTTGGTTTTTGTCATTCAGTATTTGAAAAGTGGTTCGTTTTCTTTTTCCCCATTTACGATGAATGAGCTTTGTATGTTATTCCTTATTTTTCTGGTTTGTATATAAAAAGAATTTCTTTGTACACTAGGAGCATTATATTTAGTGGATGAATAAGTAATTTCGTGTTACATCAATAAAAACGGGAAACTATTGTTACCTGAACTGGAAATGGCTTTCATTTTAATTTATATCTCTAGCTTAGGGTTAAACGGAGAGATGGTCACTATTGGGAAAATTTGTTAAGAGAATAGAGCTCATGGGCAGCTTAAAATTAAAGTCGTTATTTGTCAGACCTCCAGTGCAGTGTTGCATACTACAATACTCCATCACTTTACCCATAAGCAACCCCCTTAACAGCAAAACCCTTTTAAAAGCAACAAATTACTCAGTGTTGGGATTCGCCCACGCCATCCTATGCATTACAGGAATTTAACTGAAAGTCCGGCTAGAAGTACTACCTAGGAACCTATCATTTCATACCCATGCGCATGTGCTATTATCCGGGGAGTACCGATGTCATATTGATAAACTGGACGATTCAAACGCTTCTTTCCGCCCAATGGAACAACACGACATTGTGCGCCACGGTTCTTACTAAGATCATCATAATAATAATAAACAATAAAAACATAAAGATGCTGGCAAATAATCAAGTCAAGAATTTGTCGACTCACTACTCAGTTCACGTTCCCATTGTATACTTGACTTGCATTCAGTGGAAATCTAGTCCAGGTGAATTTAGTAGGTTTAAGACGACTGGACTTTTAATGCATGTCCAATCGTTTTATTCACCAGTTTCAGTAGGTACTTGTCCTGTACACTATTACAATACGATTTTAACTGTGTATAAACTTTAGTTGGCGCAACAGGCATGTATTTATTTTTGTGATGAATGAAATGGATCTACCGGTAATGTGATATATGGCTGCATGCCATGTGCTGTAATTGGCTTACCTTTAAACTCATGATCATGACCATCATACTACTTTTGTCAGATGAGATTCATCAGTAACATATTTATCATTTCTTTGTAATCGATTTCATTTAACATCGAAGCATTGTTTTTGTTTCTGATCCATATAAACTAACCGCAAATAACTTGCTATTTGGATTGCAGTGTAGCCAATGTAATTTGTTTCGCCTTCCGCCTGTTCGTTGTCTCATTCCATTGACCGCTAGATGGCTACCGAACTGCGAGTTCGCCTCGCATGAAACAGAGACGGCATTTAACTGTTTCTGTTTTCTGATTGAGAAATGGAGGGTGTACCCTAGCGGCCATAATTTGAACCCTACTAGACATACAAGTTTGACAGATCAGCGAAAAAATATACGTAAAAGAAGCTAAGCGAGATTAAATATTTAAATATTGTGGCAAATAAATACATTTGTTAATTAAAAACATACAAATAAATTTCTAAATAGTTTACAGTTTTGGAAAATAAAGAAAAAGTGTTGGATCGAGTGTCTCATTGTGGTGTACAACAGTGCAACTCATATAGAGAACATGGTATAACCATGTACAAAAATCCAAAAGAAGTTTAAAACTCGATTCCTTGTAAAAAAAAAAGTGGTAAATTGTTCTTCGCATGGGAAAATAATTTCCTAAGTTCTTTAAAATATGTAGTTTACATTTTAAAGAAGGCGATATATTAAAGCCAATTGCAAGAGATAATAAAACATACTGCACGCGTTTGCTCGAAGTAGCATTTCCCAGCAGAAACCTTCCAAAAGTATCATATCGAGAAAGTCTGAGATAAATCTTGGCTAGTTGCGTCAGCTACACAATAATAGATACCTAATGCTGCATAATAAATGGAATATTAACAACAATTTGAAGTACTTCAAACAGTTAAAAAAGAGTATAATCCAAAAATAAACAAATTGTTTACACGAAACAAGCGCAAATTTTTCATTCCACTTTTAAACGATTCAAACATAATTTATTGACCCGGGGTTATTTTATTTTCCCTAAACAATACTTGGATTTTAGACTGACAAGGCATTTATATGAATTAAAATAGTTTTTCATTCATAAAATAAATAAATCACTTTTGCAAAAATACATGTACCGCTTACCGATGACAGATTTCTGTATGTCTGATAGGGTTCTTTTCTTTGCCACCAGATATCGCAGGCCAACTTGTACATTTGTCAATTAGAATACAATTTTTGCTGTTTGTAACCATTTTTGTAACCTCTGTTTGTAACAGCCTGGTGGTGTTTTAACGGAAAAGTAATAAATAGAGACCCATGACAACCCTGGAAAAAATTATCTATAGGTACATTTATGTGGTATTCGATTGGGCGCTCTCAGAGCACTTTTTTTGCTCTCAGAGCAATTTTTATGTTCGTTTGGTACAGGAAAAAGCAATCTTTTTCAGATTTCAGTTCAGAGCACTTTTGCGAATCTAGATATTTTCTCAGATTTACCAATACAAGTGCGTTTGAGTTTGACAACTGATGGAGTTTGTTTACATTTTCAGTGATTTTTTTCTCTAGCAAAGAAAGGCATTGCATCGGGTGAATCTATTTTTGTAAATTATTTATGTATAAATATTTAGAAACCAATCGGGACAGATATTTCTAATGTTTTAATACAAAATTTAACCAGTGAATGGAAATCGCTTAGAAAAGTGTCGAAGACTACACACATATTCAAATCACACAAATATCAACACAAAAAAGAGCAAGTGACGTTTTTATGTTCGATTAGGCACACGAAATCTGAAATCTGAGGGCAAATCTGACGAAGCCCAAACCATAATACCACATTAAATGCAAAAGGTTGACAATCACTACACTATTATAGTGTTATGCGAACTAATGGTTGTTAAATATCGTGTGAAAATTCTAAATTACCAGAATGGCCTTAGAAATCACACCTTTTTCTCTCATCGCGCCATTTTTCGACTCTTCAGAATTCTCTGTTTATTTTAAATTTGACTTTTAGAAATGGCAACTGAGTACGCAGGCAGGATTTTTTGACTAGATTGGTCGGCTTCCCCTCCATAAACGTCAACTGCTAAAACTATACACGTGAGCACTCTGGGCCAATAAAAACTAAAACAAATCTAGTCAGACAGCTGTCAGACTTACTTAACTAGTGTCGTTTTCCATTGGGCAAAAAGAAGCGTCCGGGAGAGTCCGGAATCGAAAAAATCACTTCTGAAACCGTTCCATTGGCACAAAAAATACTCTTCTGGTGATTCTGAGGGAAGAATTTCGCTTCTGGATTTGAAGTCAGAATCCACTCAAGAAGCACTCACACCAGTGTAGTTTGTGTATTTTATACAAGTCAACTGACGGCTGCCGTAGATTATTTTTTGGCATTTCACCAAACTCTTGTGGATTCAATCAGAAGCAGTTTTCTTGTTCCATTGGACTACAGAATGAGTGGATCCCCGAGTGAAACCAATGGAAAACGACATAGGAATCCGAACGTCCTCATTTTCAATGCATTTTTTTTTTACATCTCCACATTAATTAGGCTGGTGTGTACGCACTCACTCCTATCGGGAATTTGCGTAGTACCTAGTGCCATACGGGCTTAAGTGTACTTGCCTTGCAGTCCTGTCAAACCAGACAAGTTAATTTGAATTTTAGAATTTTTCTTAAGATTCTAACGACTTTTGTGGAAATTGAAATTAAATAAATTATATTCCGAAATATAAATGCAAATTATAGCCTCAATGTCAACTGCAAATATGATTTTTGTTTGCCAAATAGTTTGTTGATGCTTCACTTCTTCTTCAGGTGCCGGGAATTGTATCCAATAGTGTTGCAAATATTTATTTGCTAAGACGCTAGACAATGGCCGCGTTCCACTGGCCGCTAGATGAGCAGCGGCATGTCAAACTCCATATAAAAAAAATTGACATTTTACCATTTGCGCTGGTCGTCTAGCACTTTTTGTGAAATATCCCTTTCAGGGAAATTTCTCAATCTAGCGCAAAACTACCCGCTGCTTTCAGAGAAAAAAACAAAAAAAAAACAGCTGTCAAAGCAATTGTGATACAATTGGTAATAATGTAAGTAAAATAGCAATTCCGATATTATTATGGTTTCTATAACATGTACCATTTCTTTTTAAATGTAGTTTGGAAGTAATTATGAGACACGAAATTAATTATGAAGGAAAGTCATATGTTTTTGATGCCAAAGTAGATGAGGTCACTTTGCCGCTGCCGCTGCGCGAGCGTTCCTTCAACTGGGATATTTTGTGCTAGAAGACTAGCGGGCAGTGGAACGCGGCCAATGAGTCAAAGAATAACTATGAATTATCGAGAGGATTTGGAACTGTCGACCTAAAAGCCCGGATCTCCACTATAAACCTACCTTACAGATGATTCTGTCTAAATATTTCCATATGAAAGAAATATAAGGCAAATAGTCCCCAGTCATTTGTTGCTTTTCCGTAGGTATTTTGTTGGTGTTCCTGTACAAACAGAATTAAACTTACTTTTCACAATTCTTAATTCTATAATTTTGATTGGCCGCGTTCCACTGCCCGCTAGATGAGCAGCGGCATGTCAAACTCCGTATAAAAAAAAATTGACATTTCACCATTCGCGCTGGACGTCTAGCACTTTTTGTGAAATATCCCTTTCAGGGAAATTTCTCAATCTAGCCAAAACTACCCGATGGATTGAGAGAGAAAAAAAAGAACGACCTGTCATCTGCCAAAGGAAATCGTTCAAACGTTTACAAAAAATACGAAGGTGAGCTGCACCTGCAATTGTGATAAAATTAGTAATACGTAATAAGTAAAATACCAATTCAGATTGTTTTTATATATAGGTTTCGTTTCTTTTTAATATAGTAGTGTGGAAATAAGCGGCACGAAATTATTTATAAAGAAATGATTAGCAAAATAGTGACAAATGTCACTTTGCCGCTGGCGCACTCCTAACGCTAGCGGTCCTTCAAATGGGATATTTTGTGCTAGATATCCAGCGGGCAGTGGAAAGCGGCCATTTATACCGATCTGCGTAAAAGGTCAGTGCCGCCGCTTTTCGAACATGTCAAAAGTTGGAACTAACTAAAATTGTTTTTTATTCATACGTAACGTAGCAAATGCTTCGATTTCAACATTTCTCTTGAGTAAAAGCAATTGCTAAGTTTAACTCAAACGACCCATTATCTTAGCTTCATGTATCGATGGTTACCTCGCTATCTTTCGGGATCTATTTGGTAGGTAGCTAACTCTGATCTGAACTAGGAAATATGTGCTTTCGTGTTTCAAAAAACTTATTCTAAAAAGCTGAGCACAAGAATAAATCGAATAAATCAGATTACATCGCTTGAAATGGCTACTACCACTATACAGACCGGTCGGTGGTTAAAATCTGCTTACAACATCAACAATCCCTTAAATAAACCGCTTTGCATACCCACAACCATTACACAGTAGGTACCTATACGATTCAAGTCACAATCACCACTTTATAAGGTTTTGGATAACCAGAACATACCTGCTTTCTATTTCTCTAAGTGAAACCATAAACAATTTGAAAAAATTGCTTCCCATCCGTTTTGTTTATAAGCCTTTTCGTTATTACTTGAAATACCTACACAGTTAAATATTTTAAGGTTTTCGTATCTTTCTACCCCATTGTCCACAATCCTTATTAAGCATTACATCAGAAATACTATAAACTGTTTAATCTAAAAACTGAAAAATCCAACTCCCCTTAGACGTCAGACGTTCTGTAAAGTCAACCGTATCGTCACAAGGCAACAGTTGCATGGGTCACAGTAATAACATCATTTAATAACTGGCAGGACTTGTTAGCCATAAAAACGTACGTCAAATTGTTGGCGTGGCTACCTACGATACTGCTATCAGCTCGAAGGAACAGGCCAGCGCCAGGACACCGGCCGTCCATACGATTATAAAATTCCATTCAATTTTAAAGCGATCATAAACTTCGTAACATTAATATTCGTTTGCCATGGCGAATGCCTCCCAGATGTCTTTTCTCATGCAAGGATATGCAATAGCACTGTTGTGTCGTATGTACATAGAAAACCTGTACCGTGCTGTCGACAGGATATGGGCGAAATTCTTTTCTGCTGCGCACACTATGCAACTTACACAAACTACTACAAAACCAGCAGCACTAGATACTGGTTGGGGTTATGCGATAAATGAATATGGAATGACGGCTTTCTGTTTGAACCCTTCACCTGTGCTGTGAAGGTTTTGTGAAAGCCCTTTTTTTTTTCAAAGGGGGCGAACCAATCATGGTAAAGTCCTTGCGATATATTCACGACACAGGCACCACTCATGCAAAAGGCAATAAAATTAAATATTTAACATCAACAATTAGACCACATCACGGAAATAAGCTATTAGTGAGCGAATTATTTGAGTATCCAGCGTATATGTCCGACAGAGAGTTGCGGGTTGCCCGTCTACCAAGCTGCCGTTAACATTTTTAAGTGGGCGTGGGGTGGAAACTATTTAGCTAACACTAATTCCACATTGATTACCAGCGAGTGACACCAAATTGGTGGTGCGATTTAATTATACCGAACGCGACACGCGGTTGCTTTACTCGCAAAGTGATTTATTCATATCTGTCAGGCTCTGGTGCGGTAGCAAGTGGTGATTGAAAGAGTGGAAAGTCCAGCAATTTGCTCAATATAGCGGTATCGGTATATCGATTGAAATTTATTGACAACCTTGATGGTAAAACAGAAAAATTAGCACTAGTTCTAGATTCGAAATGCATATTTACGTCGCAATCACCTGTTTGCGTGTAATTGAAATTTAAAGTGGTTTCTAGTGGGTTAACGATGTAAATCAAAATATTGGCCATATGTCACCTGATTCTCCTTACTGTCATAAATTGCGTAGATCGAAGCTATAATTATTAAAGACGTAAGTTTAAAAAAAAAGCTGCATGCACCATGCCACATCTTTCGTGGAATACGTTACTTCTTATTCCCATTGATTTCTTTTTATTTGATAAAACTAAGGATCATAAACATGACGCTTGTGCTCGAAGTAAATTTCAAAAAACATGACATTTTCCGCAGAACCACTAAAAATCAAATGTAAACTATAATTAGACTAAAAGAAGGGGAATGGTTGTGTTTTCAGGAATCCGTTGCTTACAAAAAAGTACTTTCAAGCTAGAATGAAAATTTTGATATCAAAAGTTTGGCAGCACTCTTTTTCCTAGGGTCTTGGTCTCGAGACATACCAAGAACGGATAAAAAACGTATTGCCTATTTTTTCTGTTTGCAAAGAAATTTTCTGTCAGTTTCAGTGTCGTAATGGATGGAAAATACTTACTGAGTTGAAATTAATGTGGCGTGTCTAGCCAACAAACTATAAGTACTTAGTGAAGTGCTGTGATTTAGGTGAAGTTTTTGTCATACGTCTGTCAAGTTTTAAACCTTCTCTGGTACTCCGACAACCACAAACTACTACTACTCGAATACATAAAACTGCGTTACTAACTTCTTGTTGAACGCATCCATATTTACAGCTGTACATTTTTCTCTACGGATAAAGTTGTTCTTTTCTATTAGGTCGGCGTTTTTGACTCAAGATCTGAAAGAATTGGCCCAAAAATTCAGAATTGCATTAAATGAAATTCGTTGGATCATTTGGCAAGTGTGTGTTGGTGAGTTAAAAAATATTCCGTAGGTAGCTGGAACTAAAGTTGTTTGGTCAATAAAACATGGAAACATAGTAAGAGCACTTCTAAATTTTCCATCTTATTTGGTGTCGACAAACTGTCACATTTTAGAAGAAAAAAAGGAACAAGGAATCATGCAAATTGAATCTTGTAGCAATTTTATGTTCGTTGGGCACAAAAAAAGCAATCTTTTTCAGATTTTAGAGCACTTTTGCGAATCTATAGATATTTGACAACTGGTGGAGTTTGTTTTGGCTCTGCATCGGGTGAATCTATATTTTTATAAATTATTTATGTATAAGAAATCAATGGGCCAAATATTTCTAATGTTTTAATACAAAATTTAACCAGTGAATGGAAAACGCTTAGAAGTGTCGAAGACAAGGTATCTACACAAAAAAGAGCAAAAATGTTTTTATGTTCGTCTACTCACACGAAATCTGAAATCTGACAGCAAATCTGAAGAAGCCCAATCGAATACCACGTGAGAGACGAGACTTTTTTGCCTGGGTACCTGTTAATGAGTAACTAACTGAAGATACCAATTACCGACTACCAGCAGTCCTTGATCCTGAAGTGACAAAGACTTGTACTCGTTGGAAAAATGTATCAAAGTTCAAATATTCAAGCCTACGAATGACGTAAGAAAAATATTGGCACATTTTTAAATGGTCCACAGTCCATGATGACAAATTTGTAGCAGCATATACAAAATAAAAGCACATACGAAACTCAATAAAAGTCGATGAACTTATTTATATTTATCCACCGGGGAGCCAGATGCCCTCCCACTCCGTCCTTGCTACACTGGAATAAATATCAATATGTTTTTGCTTATTTTTCACATTCTGGGCAGAACCATAAAAAAAAAGAAATGCCGAGCATTCAATGCAATTTCCTTGTTCTCTGCCACGAGAAGAATACACACTTCCTTACCACAAAAGTAGACAACACCGTCGCGCTCACCACCGCTACCAATGATGCTGCCCTGCCACTGCCACATCATCCAAAAGTTATTGCGAAATTTTTGGTTTAAGTGGAAATAAATCTTCGGTGAATTTATTTCCTTGGTCACATTCATCCATGTCGTTTCGTTTCGCTTCGTTTGCCCTCTTCCCCGCTCGAGTACCAACATGCTTTGGCATAAATATCCTGTCTGTGTTAGGCCCTGCTCGGTCCCTGGTGCCATTCATCCTCCAAAGATGTAAATCAGAAAATTAAATCTTTACCGCGAGGGAAACAAATTATTGACAACGGTCTCCGGATCACTAGTTTAAGGTTATCATCTGGCCCCAAGGATATACAACTCTCAGTGTCATGCGGGATACGGTTACAGTCCAATGAAATTAGTCACTAACGCTGCAGTGGGAAAAAAAACGTTCCAAATGTGGGTGTGACCACCTCGCACCTCCTGTTGAGATGCGGTGACAGCTTTCAGTTCCTTTCACGCATGCTGTATGGATGGAACTTATTAGTCCCGTTTTCCGCTCGTATATGTGTTGTTATGTTTTCGGGTATTTGGTTTATGGCTCCAGAAATCCGCTGGAATTTGATTAAATATATCCTCGCAGAACGGGGTACGAGTGTCAGGAGTTTGTTGCACTTTTGTGCCAAATTCGGTTATGCAAAGTGTGTAATTTAAACGCTCCTTCCGTGGGCTTAGTCATGGCACATGTTACATGAATTGCATGAGTTTCGCCTTGGTGAGCCATTAGAAAAATTAAATAAATGATTTAGTCGCATAACTCAATTTCTTGGCTGTCATGGGTTTCTTCCATTTTTTTCCACGAGTTTAGGGAGTAGAATTTTTATTTAAATCGCGTGTCGTATCCGCATATATTCCGAATAGGGGTGGTTCTTTTGAAGTCATGTATGGGTATGTACATAGACCCGACATGTGTATGCAATTTAATCGCAACTACAAAGTCGGGGTGATGGAAGCGTGATACAGGTGCATATGAAACGGAGAAGGTTAACATTTTACAGCAAATTGCAATTAATTCTCAATTTTGAATGCGATCACTATTTGTCTATAGACAGAAAGAATGTAATAGATATAACATTTTTGTGGGTTCCAGCTGAAGGTAGGGGTTTTTTTTTGTCAAGTTTGTGGTGGGTACAGGAAATTACAACAAAAAAGCTGTACCAAAGTGTCAGAACTGGACGACGAACATGCATTTAGGTGCAATCATTTAAATTTAAAAAAAAGCAATATTTTTATGGACTGGTAAATGCATTGCAATGCGACTTTTTATTCAACTTTTGTTGGTTCCATATAAATACTATGAACCAATCTTTATATTGTGCAACAGTTAAAAATTCAACCGTAAGCGTAGTACGAAGATGATACGAAGGCAAATCTACTAGGTAACCCCCAATAGGTGTCTCTACCGTTCTATGGAGAAATCCAAGATGGTTGCCATTCTGTTGCACTTTTTATTTGCTTTGAACCAAGAGGGCTACTTACCTACTTTTTTGGACCTAGCTTTCATGGAAATTACATTTTACTAGCAATTGCATATAGTAGGTATTGGTACGTATGTCAATGGTTTACTAGATCAACATCGGTCAATAAGAACTCAAACACAATGACACTTTGCAAAAATGTTACAAAGAATTTTATATTGGTTGGAATAATTCTGAATTTTAGGGGTAATTCTCAAGGACGTTCAATGAAAAACATCAAAAACAGTAAAGTTCGGGGGAAATTAAGTAAAAAAAAAAAAAAAACTTTCCGATTTAAAGGCTCCATCAAACAGAGGGCGTTTTACCGCCGCGTTTGACAGTTCTAATGTTATATACTGCAATACATATTCCCTGCCACACAGACCGCGTTTTTAACGTCGCGTTCTGAAAAATTACAGATTGTTTTCATTGACGCGGCATGTAAGGATTTTGAAATTGTGATAGGTACCTATGGAATAATTAATTGAATGTGTGAAATGAATCTCTATACTATATGTCATCACACATAAATGTCATCAAATGTACTTAAACATTGTTATAAATGGAGAAATATGGGAGACAATTTCTAAAGAATTGAATGAAGACGGTACCTAGGCACCACTTTTTTACCCGACTGGGCACAGGGAGAGTTATTTCCTATTTAAATCTGTATAGAGGTAACGCAAAGTACAGGGCACTCATTCCGTAACTTTTCAGGCGATTATCGTCGAAACGATAGCGCCCCAAAACTGGCAACTAAGTGCTAAAATTACAAGTTCGAGGGCTTAATCCAGATCATTTCCCACAAATGTAATGAATGCTGACAATATTCAACAAAATTCGAGCATATAACTTTAAATGGTGATTAAAGTTTCGAAAACGATATCGCTAAGACGATCATTGATATACGGAATCTGCCCCCAGGATTTTCACTACCTACTCATTTGCCATATTTATTATTATTATTTTTTTTTATTTTATTGACTCCAAAAATAATACAATTTATATTTTTCTAATTTTAAGTTTAACTTAAGTCATTAAATGGTTTGGCCGAAGGCCGTCTACCAGACTGACACTTATATTACACATGATAAGAAAATAAATATTTACATTTATTGTTACTTTCTGCAACTTTTAAAGTTTTTACAATTTTCTGAGCAAGATTTTTAAAAAGTTTCCTGAACTATGCATGTTCTATAACGAAAAGCGCTTAAGCAATATTGGTAAAGAATGTCCCAACTTCGTTCACCGTTCAAAATGTTGATTGTCTCCTCTAAGTTTAGCGTGACTATACCAAAGAAGCGTTTACGGAATTCCTTGAGTATGGGGCAAACTCCCAGGAAATGGAACACATCCTCCCGTTCTCTACGATTGCACAAGTCACACAATAATGGTAGCTCTGGTCGATGGGGAATGTAATTCAGACTAAGGAGTTCACCTCTTACTTTGAATATTAAGCTGATTTTTTCAGAATTGTTGTCAGCTAAGAAGTAGGTTTTTTGCTTTAAGTAGTGGTTTACTTTACTGTAGTAAGCCCTGTATATAGACGATTCAGCTTCTTTAATGTACCTATCATACATCATATTACCAGCTTTCTTCAGCAGGTCATCAAATTTTGTTTTAAGTGAATCGGGGTTTTCGTCGGCTGATATTGAAAATATTTCTGAGGATTCGACTGCCAGCTTGCTCCACTCATTTACACAAGTTCCACCCGAATTTATAATTTGCGTTAGTACCAATCGTGGAATCCTTTCTTCGCTCATCGCCATAACTTTTACCAAATAGTTAAAATGCATTTTAAGGGTGTCTAAAAAAGGGGTTCTATTCCCGTTTCAAGATATACCATATAGTTTGGTGATGCACTTGGCAGTCTGAAGGTACCTTTAATAAAATAACGAAGGAACCTTTCCACGGCTTCAAAAGAATGATATCCCCATGCCTGTGCTCCGTAAAACAGAATTGCAATTGCGGTTGCTCTAAAAACGTTATACTTAGCTACGTGAGAAACGTTATTCTTAAGTATGCAACTTCTCCACACAGAACACATGGCACGCTTAGCTTCCGCTAATTTGGCTTGCATATGCTTATCTAGATTTAGGTTAGAAGCGATCAAGACTCCCAGATACTTATACTCCTTAACTATTTCTATTGGCTCCCCTTCAAAAGTCCACTTTTCCCTTCTGGAGTATCTTCCGCCACCGTTTCTGAATATCATCATTTTTGACTTGGAAAGGTTAACCGATAAATTCCAGGTTTTGCCGTAGAGCTGGAGCCTATTTATCATCAGCTGCATCCCGTCTATAGTTTCAGCTAGGAAGACTATATCGTCAGAAAACATTAGTCCTGGAATATTCTTTCCTCCCATGACAATACCACCCTTCACCGAGTCAGCTATGTCGTTTATGTACAAATTGAAGAGAAGGGTACTTAGAACACATCCTTGCTTAACGCCCATCGACGTACCAAACTCTTCCGACAGAGATTTCCCGTCCCATATTCGCGCAAGATTTTTATCATAAATTGCTCTAATGACAGATATAATCCTTGTTGAGATTCCATAATTGTAGAGTTTATAAAAAGTATTTCCCGGGGTATTGAATCGAAAGCTGATCGAAAATCCACAAAAAAAGCATAGGTACAGCTTTTTTCCTTTCCTTATATAATAGTCGGCAATATTCCCATATTTATTTATAATCATTTTTCAATTATTCAAAATATTTATTCTTCGTCCGAGCTGCTTGACATTTTGCAAAGAGTGATGACAGCTACGGCAAGGCAACTACAATTCTGTTTGACGTCCTCTAACACGGCGGTTGGATTGGAACGTCAAAGTCAAACAATCTTACCGCCGCGTAAAATAATTTCACCGCGGCCTTAAAAACGCGTTCTGTTTGACGAAGCCTTAAGGCGGCTAGCGTTGTTAATGTAAGCCCACGCCTCTTTCTACACTCTATACTTGCAGAAATAGCTGTGGCCAGGGATGTTAATAACACTGGTGCTGTAAAAACGGTATAGATCTCCAAAAACCAGTAAAAGTAGATTGTATAGACAGGATAGACAAACAAAAAAATAGTTTTTTTTTAGCATCGGGTATCTACCTATTCTACTAGAGTTTTGTCCAGTATTCCACCATTCTAGTAAAATGGCTTATACATATTCAACATAATTCGACACAATATTGTATCTCTGCGCACGATCTTCTCAACAAGAGAAAAATCAAGCAAATATGTCGTGCTTAAGGCAGTGGTTCCTAACTTTCCTTTCGCCTATTTATTTATCAGATGTTGTTGGTGTACGATGTACGATCCCCGGAAAACTCAAATTGCATCTCAAGATTTTTTTGCACTGCACCACCTCTGGCGAACATCTGACAAACATCCGAGTGTACAACTTTCACTAAAGAGCTTCTGAATTCCACGGTCTTAATCGGCATAAATTGTAAGTCAAATCCATTCGACAAAAAAAAAAAAAACGCATGGATGTAAGAAACTTGGTCCAGAGTAGCTACACGAAATTAATGACAAACTGACAAAAGATCCGTCATATCATGATTGTTGCATTCAGAAAAAAAAAAAATTGTACACATACAAACTCAAAATTGCAGAAATGACAGTTACAGCGCATAAATACCTATACCCTCCATCCTAGAGTTCAAAATGTTTGTACCTTATACAAAAAGTGTACACAGAATTTGTTTGTAGTACCTAGATGGCAAATGCAGTCCCACCCCTGAATGGAAGCTCGAATGACTGAAACCTCTAGGTATTACGATTCATGTACCAACTACCTGTCTACGTAACTTAATTTCCTATTAGTTTACTAGTAAAGTCAGTTATAGAATTTTAAAAGCCAACTAAACCAAACTTCGAGACTCGACTAATCATCAAACGAATTCCACCCAGCTACACACACCACAAATCAGTGGGAGAAAGCCAATAAAATAATGTTCCTTCCTGGTGGCTTATGGGAATTGCTAAGCACCGAATATAACTTCAATCTTTCACATTTTTATCTCTCGAGATAAAGATGCCGAAATGTGAAGATATTGATTAACATCAATGCGCCCACAAGATTACAAAGAAAAAAAAAAAAAAACTTTATTGCACCGAATAACCTTTTTGTCTTGTATTCTGGTGTTTTTTATGTTCGAGTCGAGTTGATGCTCTTAACAAATTTATTCACTGGTTTTGTATTTATCATCGCTCTTTGTGATTTACAGCCCGCGTCACAAAAGATTTTAATTGTTCTCGTCTTACATAAGGAAGCTGTTGGTCCTGTTGATCGCATTTTTTCTTTCGTTTCGAAATTTACATTTTTCCAATGTTTTTTTTTTTTTTCTGTTGTGGACCATAAAGTGGACCACAGTACCAGACAAAATAACAATAAACACAAGAACAAGAAAAATTATGACCAACAAGGCCTTGGTTGTGCCTTATTTATGAGCAGGTAATTTACGTTGGCACAAATCCGTTTTAATGTGCACATTAAATGGGATCAGGGATTCTTCGTGTTTTTTTTTTGTTTTTACAGACTGTTTTTAAAACAAAATCTGTCCTTTCCTTTTTAACATTCATGAGGCTGTGGAATATTGTGGAGGGACAGCCACATCTATGCGATGCCAAAATTCAGCCGATCACAATAAATCTGCGTACAACTAAGTCGCTGCATCTGCATAAGGTAATACGTTTTGGATCACACAAATTGGAATCATGGTTGTAGGTACCTTTATGTAGCTGCGTTGCGTCCCAAAGACCACAATAATGAACGAGCCATGTTGGCTGCTTGTCTTTGCCATTGATCCCTTAACAAGTGGCTGTTGGTTTTCAAGTTCGGGGAAAAATTTTACATAGCAACGAGGCTGCGGATAAGGAGGACGAGAAGGATGCAGCTGAACTGATTGGGAAATGTTTTGCATTTCTGATAGTCGATTGGCCATTGACATTGGTCTATTGGTTGGAGATTTGTTGGTGTCTATTGTGACCAAAACGTGAGCGTGCACAATTGATTATTTGGTTTGAATGAAACGAGTGATGGTGACGCTTCTGCGACAGATGAGGGAGCTAAAATATTTGCATACAATGGCGTGGTTCATTCATTGGATAAATTTTCGTTCATTTGTAGAGATTTTTGTTTGTTTTTTATGTTGGACAATGACAGTTCTAGCTAGGTATACGAAATCTAATGAAGAGTAGCGAAGTTCATGGTGCTTTTAGAGAGGAGAGGAGCTGGAGAAGTATTTGTTTAATAACTGCCTCAAGCTTCCATATGGAAGAACTCAAAGACCACAGGAAATGTGGTTCCAAAATTGCAGTTAAGAATTATGTCCCACTTTTAAAAGGAAAATTAGGCGCCAAAGAAATGAGGCTTTTATTTTTAATTAATGGATTTCAACGATCGGTTTTTCAGTTCTTCTAATGTAAAATGTAAGCCTCATATTCTTCTACTCGCTGATGGTTTTCAACGGGCTTAAAATTTAAATAAATAGCACGATTTGTTCAGCTATTCTGTTAGTCGCTTACATTAACTTAAAATGTCAGCCTCACGTTGAAAATCATCAGCGCTAAATCATCGCGTTTTTCAGCTATTCTGTTGCGCATTTCTTCAGCCATGTGTTATTTTTTAAATAATAAGATATTGAGCCCTAAGAATAATGTCGGGATCTTATTTCATTGGGGCCTGGTTTCATTAGGCCAGTATTTTTGAGCTTCAAACTCAGCAAAGCAAAGTAAAGTAGGATTTTCAGCACGCAAATTTATTACAACAACTACGATATAGACTTGACACTTCGAGACTCGCAATAATTGTTGTATTTGCGTGCTGAAAATCATACATTACTTTGCTTTGCTGAGATAGAAGCTCAAAAAAACACGGCTATTATCGAATTATTTGTCAGATGAAAAAATTAAATAAGGAACCAAAAAGTGAAATTCCTCCCCAAATTTAGACATTTTGTTGTTGTTTCGTATGCAAACTATTTGGAGCCAATTTAATTTGAGGCCTTATTGCCGCGGGCTTTATTTTGCTGAGTCAAATTCAAAACGTCAAACTTTTTGTTCTATAGGCGTGTTTATTTGAGCTTCAATCTCAGTTTTGCAAAATAAAGCAAGATTTTCAGCACGCAGTTACAACAACTATTGCGAGTATCGAATTGTCAAGAATAGCGCAGTTGTTGTAATTAGCGTGCTGAAAATCCTACTTTACTTTGCTTTGCTGAGATTGAAGCTCAAAGAAACAGGGATTATATCTGAATGTGTAGGAGTCTTAGGCAAGTGAACATTTTATTTATGTTGACTGTCAAGTTTGAGGACTAAAATTCCCGGCATAAGAAATAAAGCGCCCTGAAAAACAGAACACTAAACAATTCTAACCGCGACTAACCGTTCGTTTATTTGGTGTCGACTTGGCTTAGCAGTTAAAACAGCTGAAGCCTTATCTGCTCAAGTGCATGAAATGCAGATATTCATTGTAAGCTCAACGCTCGTGTTTGCTCGGGCTATTCATTGGAAAGGAAGTTAATTCTGCTTAAGACACAGCCATGCCTGCCTTAGTTGATTGTCAATCACCTTTTTTGCGGAGAGATCCTATACACCTATGCACCTACACACATTGTCGGGAAAAAGCTACGACCTATGCCCATGGAACCATGCCAGCCAGTCAACCTGTGCGCCCTTAAACACCCCATTAGCAATCATTAAGCTCCACTCGCTGTCACTTCTTTTACCGCTGATAGGAGTAAGAGTACGACTACGAGGTGAGGTACCCGATAAAAAGTAAGTATCCGTACCTAATTATTGTGCGGGTAGCTCCGTTATAATCTGGAAGAATAATAAACTCATTTAACAACAAAGCCGACTGCGACTCTGATGACTGCATTAATTTCGATTTGCTTGACTTTATTATATTTCATTGTTTACTCTGTCAGTTAATTTTTTTTTTTTTATCAGTTACTTCTTGGAACTGAAGTTGATGTATAATTTGCCAGCCATGTTGCATGTGGGCGTGTAGCTGAATCGAAAAGGTTTGTCTTGCGTCTGGGATACATTACAACAACCGAACAAAAATGAAATCAAACCCAACAATCAAATGTGATTCCCGGAAATTCATCTTATTAATGCATTCCGCGGCCGAATTATTCAAATTTTCGGTTAATTTCGCACGGTTCGGTGCGTCGCATCGGTTGGGACGGTAATTAGGGAAAATTTTCATTTTCAAAATAAACACGATTCGGATGATGCATTCCGTAGTCCCTTGGTGGAACCGACAGAGGATTTATATGTGGCGTGTATAATCAACCAAAGTCAACAGTCACAGTGTCAATTTGTCAGCGGCGCGCAGTTCAGTCTCATTTAATCCGTCCAAAATGTGAATCCAACACGCCGCATATACCTATACCACATCAAAATCGACAAACAAAAGATTGTCCTCCTTCGGAACAGTTCAATGGCCATTGAACACGATGGTCGAATTTGATTCAACAACAAAAAAGGAGGTTAATTAAGAGTCGATTCAAACGGTACTATAGGTACTCTGCTGGTGTTTTGTTAAATCCATTATGTCACTCATTGCGCATGTACCTAAATGCTCGCGGCGCTGTCCTGGCAGCAGTTTAGTGTTGCAATGAATCATTACCGCTCTTTGTTTAAGCAAAAGTATGTCAGGGAATTAGGAGAATTCATTGTTATTAAGATGAAGTTGCACCCCCTTGTCCTTCGTGGATATCAGAATTTATTCAGCTTGAAGGATATTCGCACAGCCATAATATGATATCTATCAAGGTCGTATACTATTGAAGGACAAAAATATAGTTCCCCCAGATCTCGAAACATGATAATATGGGAGAATGTTATTCCAACCCTGTTGGTCCGCAGCAGTATGTCCGACAAGGAAGGTCAACTATAAGTTTTCATGTGGGAAAGAAACAACTTTAAGTGTGCTTCCACACCGGATGGAACAAAACGCCTTAGACAAACAAATCTGGTTTTCTGTGTTTTTGGAGTTTAAATACCCACATTTTAATACGCGCGCCCGCACACTGAATAAGGCAGAAAAACAGATTTGTTTGGCTAACGAAGCTCCCTAAGTCTAACCACTAAATAAAACATTCGCGATTGATTTTAGGCCGGTTTTTTCGAGCTTCTAGCTTCAATCTCTATACTTGACACTTCGAGACTCGCAATAGTTGTAGTGCGTGCTGAAAAGCCTACTTTAAACTTATCTTTGCTGAGATCGAAGCTGAAAAAAAACACGCCTATTGTTTCGTTAAGATTTGGTCACTATAGCTTGGAGGCTTTCTTATACTACGTACATATCTATTGGCGATTGGTGCGCCTCTTTCAATGTCGACTGCAATTTTTAATTACGGCCGTGTGTCAATTGCGCAAAGCAGTAGGAGACGTTCAAGTATCTAGTTTAGTAAGTCTAAGTCTGACAGCTATCTGACTTGATGTATCTCAGTTTCGATTGGCTTAGATTGGTTATATGAACTGCTGTTTTAGTTGACGTCTAAGGAGGGGTAGCCAATGAAACTTGTGACTGAGTGCGAAGTTGACAGGTCGCAAATGTGGCTGAGGTAGGAAAGGTGACTTCCCGACCAATCTAGTTTTTGCGAAACGAAAAAGGACTTAATAAATTTCAACTCAACTCAACTCAACTAGTTTTTGCGTTGAATCTAGTCGACTTAAGATAACGAGGTTTTTGAATGTGCCCATTAACTTTGTAAACTGTCAAAAAGTTATTCTTCTTGGGGACCACACCTGAAATTGAATCCGCACCCTTTCTTGACCAACCACACTGTACCGTCAACAAGACTAACCTCCGACGTCTGCTGTCCAACATTAAAATGCACATTTTCGTTTCTCCAAATCTCGTTGAATCCATTTTCATTTTGGAAAGAGAAGTATACCGCACTTCTCTCTGTCATGCCCTTGAAGAATGTACAAGGATAACCTATGTGTATATATACACACCCCATTTGGGTGCAACAGCGTAGAATTACGATTCTAGTTAGTTGCTTTCGTTTTATTAACTCTCTCTCTAGCTATCACAAAAGTCCCGACAACGACGTCGATTCACAGTCCAACACAACTCGCTATAGTTATCCTTCATATTTCGCACCCTCATCTAATGCAGTTAAATGCAGAACCACGAGCATAGGAAAACCCAACCAAAGTCAAGTCGAAGGACGAAATTTAATAGCATCCACATGGAGTCGCACTTTGAGTATCCTTCAAAATGCCATTCAGCATGCACACCCATACTTATGTCTGGCTGTTGATGGCGAACTTATCTGTGTGTGGCAACAAGACGACGCACGATACTCGTAGTCGTAGCTTCGTTCAAGAACGACAAGCATGCAGCGAACAAATTTTTTTTTTTATTATTGCCATGGTAAATAATAAAGCGGATCAGTTGAATAAATTAATATGCGAAAGACGAGGATATTTTGTGTTTCACCTCCATCTCCGTTGTTGGAAATATGGCTTATTGTTATTAGCGTTGAGTTATCCCTGTCACGGCGAGAGCAGTCTGCATGCTGTAAACGGGCGGGGGGTTGGTAATTAAAGTGCACCAGGAGACGGCGGCGTTAAGTGGCAAGCGATGTAATGTTTGGCTGCTAAATGATGCAGTTTTGTTCGGTTTATGCACAGTTTTAGGGACCAAAATACGTAATCTCGAATTTACATGTTTGATGGAAATTACACTCTAATTTGAAGGTTCTACTTTTAATCACCTTTTTTGAAAGCTGCTCTGCTGAAAAGAATCCTTTTTGTTGAGGTACTTGGAAAATTGTACAGCGCGTGGTTAAGCATCCATGAAGTTTAACAGCTTTACCAGTTACCACATGGGCTTAATAATGACATGGAATTTTCTGTGTGCCATAGTCAGAATAATTATTCGACTTGGGGATTTATTTTATTGTCGATTGCTTCAAAACAAAAGCGTTTCCGTTTTTTTTTGTATTCAACTGTATATAATTTAAACAATGTACAAGTCAGTGATCCCAAAATTGGAGCTTTAAAATCTATTCAAATCACACACCTTATACCTGGTGGGGACAGGGGAGTAATGCTGCAGAGTTATTTAAATAGGGATGGCTTCGTTAACGAATATAATTCACATATTTTCTGATATTTGCAAAAATATTGACACTGTTAAAACAGATGTTGGGACCGTATTTACGAACGCATCTACATCCAGACGATATTCACCACTTGGCCATAAACCCCTTAATTTTCCAGCATCCATTGGTAGGTCTTTTATGAGCAAATCTCCCTGTGTAGGAAAACATTTAAAAAGGATTTTTTTTTTTTTTTTTTGTTTGCTTCCAATAAAACTCACCTCATATGGACAACTATGATTAGCATTCGTATGATGTGCTATAAGTGGCATTAGAATTTTCATGTAGGTTACGCTTGATCTTTTGGTGAAGTAGTGGCAAAAGTTTTCTGTTACATTAACCAAAAAAGGTCTGTAGACGGTGAACTTTTTATACAGTTGATATCTCAACTAGAAAAATATTCAATTAAAAATATTGTGTTTTAGATATTTAAGTCTTCATAGTTACGAACCAATGCATTGTTCACTTTATTCGCCAAGTGGGCATATAAAGTGATAAGAGTCTGATAGCGACTGACTGGTTTCGCACGACACGAAGAATTATTTATAAGGACCTTGTCATGAACTTGGCATATCAATTTGTTGAATTTTGCAGTGTTTCCTGTCTGGAAGAGATGTTTGTTAATTTATGTGTTGAATATAGGTTTATTTTAATACTTACATCGGCTGAAGCGTGGTGTGCTAGAAGGCACACTATTCCTGACAGGATGAGAATTATTGATTTGGGAGACATTGCTTTGTAGATGTCTGATTTACTCGGGGATGAGAGTGTTACTGGTGCAATGTTTGCCTAATGTTTATAACGAATTTTCCATTTGGTTGAATTTAAATGGCGATTACTTAACCATCACATTGCGTGCTCAATATCTACTATGAATGGAAACATAATTGTTCTGCGATATTATCGCTAAACTTTAGTTTAGTCGTAGTGTCTAGCGTATGCTAAATTCCAAACAAGTGTACCACCAAAGATGACGAACGTGTTTTATCGTCCACTATCTGAGGCACGCTCAGTTGTTTACCTCAAATCGTTTTGTTAAATTTTTGTTATATTCATGGATCATCATTTTAATGGGCTAACGTCGAAGAGCGGGGGATATCGGATATATCCGCCCACGGAAGTGAGAAATGGTTCAAAGGTATTATGGTTGAATAATTAACATTTTAATTGTAATAATACATTAATTCATACAAATAACGATCTATAAATTTAATAAATAGTACGAATGATTTAGCATTAACAGTCATTTTCGAGATTTTAGTTGGGATCAAGTCATCAAAGTCTAATTCGTTTGTGATTAGGGTGATCAGATGCACGCCCAGCAAAAAGAGGACACATTCAAAAATGTCGTATGAAAAATTTAAGAACAAAAAGAAACAACAAAAATAAAAAAAAAATTATATATACCTATATTGTTTAATTCATTAAAACAAACAAAATATGTACATCATTTTAACAAATTCAGTAAAAGCCGTGTTTTTCTGAGCTTCGATCTCAGCAAAGCAAAGTAAAGTGGGATTTTTAGTACGCTAATTACAACAACTGCGCTATACCTGACACTTCGAGACTCGCAATAGTTGTTGTAATTGCCTGCTGAAAATCCTGCTTTACTTTGCTTTGCTGAGATCGAAGCTCAATGACAGGGCTAAAATTGCAAAAGAAATTGAGTTGGCAAATGGGTGTGTTCAGACGGTTGTTAAAAAAAATGCTGTTGTGCAGTTTGGTGGTGTCGAAAAATTCTAAGTTTTTCTTGTAGTAAATTGGCTCGTAAATATATGCACCTACATTTTTTCTTTTTTAAAGCGCGGAAAAGGAGCTTTTGGCAGTGCAGTTGGATACTGCCATGGAAAGAAAAATTATAGGAGCCATAACGACATTCGGAAATGTTTGCTTCAGTTTTTGAGTAATAAACTTCTCGAAGTTGAAAACTTCATACTCTTTGTAGTGCAGTATGTACCTCAGTTGGAAATTTGTCACCCAAACCATTTTTATCCATCTGTAAATGTACCGCTTTTTTTAAAAACATTTTTCTTTTGGTTTATTTTCATTGAGAATGCACACAAAATTTGCCGCCGCCCTGCAAGCTGCCGCCCTAGGCTCGAGCTTCACGAGCAACTGAGCAAGAGCTCGTAAAATATGTGCTAGATGCTGCTCAAGAATGTCATCCAGGAAGGGTGGCAATGATAAAGACGTCTAAGATCTAAAAAGTTTGGTGCCGACGCATCAACAGAGGTGTCGAAAGCTTGAGGGACTTTAGTGGGTAGGTATAAGCCTACCGTAGTCATCATTTGCAGAACTATTACAAGCAGTCATATAAAAAAATACTAAAGGAAATTTGTAATAATCAAGTCTGGTATCACTGCACACAACAAGTGGTGACAAATAACGATGTTGCTTTTTGTATGTAGGTACCTTTTGATAAAAAGAAGACCAACGTCTACTGCCGTGTTTTTTTTTGCTTCCAACGCTTTACTTTGCTTTGCTGAGATCGAAGCTAAAAAAACACGGCATACAATAGAAAACAACAATTGTAATAGATAAACAACGTTCAAGGTATAGGTACTCTGGAAGCGTGTTTGATGACATAAAGATTTTAGCAGGACATCATAAGATCAAAGAAATAGCCGATACAGAAAAGAGATAAGAAATACTTTCAAGGGAAATATTCACAAGCCAACTCAGTCCTTATGCTTCCTCTATTCAAGCTGCATCCGATAATATAAAATGATTGTGTCCTTGCATTAATTTAGTAACCGACATCATCTATTGTTGAGTTGTTGCATGTGGACACTCGAAGGATTTGCTTGTATTCGCATAAATATTTGGCATAGGTACGTTTATCTTTGGAGAGCTTCTTCAGGCTTACGTACATACATAGCTGTTGCACCTGCTGTAGCGCACATTCTCTTATATCGTAGTTCTAATTTTGTTTGCATCATTTGTAAGAAAAACGAGAATCTTTGTATTACCAAGTGGCTCTTCTGACAAGAGCAAGAGGCAACACAAGTATGCTTCACTCCAGCAGATTTAGAAACAAAAAACAAAAAAAAAAAAAACAGAAAAACATTTCCTTTCAGGGAATTTCTTCGAGTGCTCTTGGGGATATTCACTTCGACAATACATTCATTCTTAGTATGGATGCCTGCTCAGGGATAATCCACGTTAGAGGAGATTCTCGTAAGGAACGGATATTTTGAGTTTTGCAAATGAAATGTTGTGTGTACATATTTAATTTTAAGTGTTTGAACTTTTTCTTAATGATAATAAAATAATAATAGTTGGCGCAACAGGTCTGTAGGGATCCAGGACCTAGAATATGAAAAGAAATTTTCAACAAAACAATTGCTCACCAAAATCAATATAACTTCTTTAATAGACTGCAGTTTTTAAAGACTTCTAAATCATGTTTTGGTTAGGGGCTAGCTTTCTTTCTGCATTACTATATTGTTATAAGTTTTGGACGACATCTTCTCCATAATATTTGTATTTAATATGTCGGACTACTACCACAAATATAAGGAACTATTTGAGCTCGGAAAAGATGGACTCTTGCAGTTTTCAAAGCTGAAAACGAGTTTAAAAAGTCGTTTTAGTCCATTTTAGGAATATTCATTCCGAAAAGCAAATCAGCAATATCTTAGTTACAATAAACCTATAGTGATTGTCAAAAAAAAATTCAAATGGTTGTGTTCTTGTGACTCGCAGCACTACATACAAACTTGAGTCACCCCTTTTTGTAACGGGTGATTTTTTAAGAGGTTTAGAACTTTTTAAAAAAAAAAACACACAAAAAATTCGAAAAAATGAATGAAATATTTATTTGAATCGATAGTTTGAACCTTGCAATTTAATGTTTAAGGATAATTTCATGCAAATGTTGACCGCGGCTGCGTCTCAGGTAGCCCATCCGCTGAGTCCAATTTTGGCATACTCTTTCACACATATCGGCCGGTATCTCACGAATGAATGCATGGATGTTGGCTTCCAGTGCGTCAATCGAAGCGGGCTTGTCCCTATACACATTAGCCTTGACATACCCCCACAAAAAATAATCTAATGGTGTCAAATCGCACGATCTAGGCGGCAAATTGACCGGCCCGAAACGTGAAATTAACTGTTCACCAAACTCGCCTCGCAATTGCGCCATTGTTTCGCGTGCTGTGTGGCATGTGGCACCGTCTTGTTGAAACCACATATCATGCAAGTCAAGAACTTCCATTTCGGGCAAAAAAAAGTTTGTTATCATCGCTCGGTAGCGTTCACCATTGACAGTAACGCTGCGATTCGCATCATCTTTGAAGAAATATGGCCCAATAATGCCGCCGGCCCATAAACCGCACCAAACAGTGGCTTTTTCGGGATGCATTGGTAGCTGTTGCAATGCTTCTGGCTGATCTTCACTCCAAATGCGGCAATTTTGCTTATTTACGTAGGGTGACATGGTCGTAGATGCACCAGTGGTGCACCACGCACCATAGCTCCATCTGCCTAACTGACAGATGTAATTGTGTCTACCTCACTCAAAAGTATTCGTTTTTTCCGGCAACGATAGTAGATTTCAGTCTGGTAGTGGCTTTCTTTGTGCGCGAACGTGTGCGAATTTTTTTTTACAATTTTAGTGAAAAACGAAAAAAAAAGGGTAAGTTAATTTTTTTATTTCTTCAGTGGAAGTGACTTTTTTCTTTATTTAGCTTTAATAAAATGATTGTTTAACCTTTTATTTTTGGTTTATAATAAAGAGTTTATAACCTTGATGCGTTGTCTGCATATTATTTAAATTTTAACCTAAAATTCCGTAGTAGTGCACAATGCACCACCGCAAGATCCTTCTGTATCGGGGCCAACGAAGCGGCAACAGTCGTTATACAAATTCTCAGAATCTGTATATAAATTAAATATTCGTTAAGTAATTAATTTTAAGTTTTTTATTTTGTTTATGTTTAAATACCTATTTTATTTTTGTTATTTTTGTTTTATTGTTAACTTATTTTTATTTTGATGTGAAGATGAAGTCATTAGTATTTATTTTTATTTATATGTTCTTCAAAGTTGCAATGAACTGTTTTTTTGTCTAATAAAACTGTGTTTATCTATTGAAATATTTGTTTTAATTTTTAAAATAATAGGTGGTGCATTATACACATACAACTGGTGCATTTAGTACCTACCATGGTGCACCATGCACCATTTCTCATTTTTTGAACAATTCATTTTAACTTAAAATGTTCACATGCTATCAACAAATTTACTCTATACATATTTCCATAACAAATTCATAAAATGTATGTCAAAATACCAAACAAAAAAAACTTATTTTAAAAATGTTATGGTCGTTTGAAAAAAGGGTGGTGCATTTACGACCACGTCACCCTACCCATTCAACCAAAAATGAGCCTCATCGCTGAACACAATTTTTCGATAAAAAAGCGCGCGATGAACATTTCGAACCGAGCACGAATTTTGATAGTAAAATTCAATAATTTGCAAGCGTTGTTCATTTGTAAGACGATCCATGATTAAATTGCAAACCAAACTGAAGCTGTTTGACGGTGACACAAGGTACTAAACACACGTCAGCTGTCAAAACCAGTGTTGCCAAATCCATACCAGCTAAAAAATCACCCGTTATTAGCTCGATGTTCTTGAACAGAGCTGGGCAAATTGGAAAGCATTTAGACACCGGGCATTTTTTTTTTATTCCGGGGATGTCAGTATTTGCAGTTGCTTTCAAATGTCCTGCTTCCAAGGTGAACGAGACTCGTGCACTGATAGATAAAGTGAAGTTGGTCTCATTACCGCATTAGCTATTAAATTAAGCGCGATTTAACGGTCTCTGTGGTGAATTCAATATCGCACACTGTGTTCTATGAAATTATGCTCTCAATTTTCAAACTCTCACTAAAAACGTTCACTTGCAAATCGTCAAAAGAAATTTTTCATATAAAACATTTTGACGTTTGGTTTCACATTTTCGTAGAACGAGAATCGACCCCCTGAACTAATAAAAGGTATGTTCGATTTTTTGTGTGTATTTGCGATGACAGATCACGTAAATATTAATCACGGAAATATGATAAATAACGTAATTTACAAGATGATCTAGCAAAATCATGTTGACTTAGGTAAATCACGTTGGTGGGAACATGGTGGCAAAACAATTAAATACGAAAATTAATCTTAAAGTGAAGAACCTTCAAGATCACACTTGTTTAAGAAGTTCTTGTTCTTTACACCTATCCAAACATATAAACCACCAAAAACGCCATCACCTCCAATCGTCAATGACAATCAATAGCAATCGTCAGCCAATACTCACTCTATGCCAAAAGTTGGATTGACTTTTCTATATACATCCTCTGCCCCCTCTGCTGCTGTAATACATTTAACCAGATGCAAACGACGATGGACGTCGAGAAAACTCAATTTATATCCACAAGATAAACCCAGATAAACGTTGTTATACGAGTAAACGTTGCGTATGGATTTTTGCAATCTTCCGTGTATGCTGCAAATTGTTGGGGCTGAATGCCCACCCAGCCCTTATTCAACTTGTATAGCTGTACTGTACATAGTTTAGTGACGGTCTTGTCAGGCCATTTGGTTGGCATTATCTTCTACTGAATGACTAGAAACTAATGAAACAGAAAAAAGGCCTTCCATTGTAGTATGGAACAGAGGGGTGGCTACATTGCAATCGTCTCATGTCCTTATTTTGACAATCGACTAACGAGCATACGCAGTAATCCTAGAAACTGTATCCTGATGTAGTTTTTACTGTGTGTGTGTGTTTTTTTGCATTTATTCCGACTCCCTCCTATCTATATGTCATTGGATTGGGATTTATTTGAAAATATGATACTTTCCGGAAGAGAGCAATTAGTAGGCAAGGCGGCAACCAACCGACCATTCTCTTGGAGGGTGAAAACAATCCCAAAAATTCGATACCAATGTATGCATTTGCCAAAAGTCTACAAAATGTAGACACTCACGTATATACGAACTACGAAGCGAATGTTGTTACGGTATGTCTGGATTTTCTTCTTTATTTCCGCCAGGCAGTGTAGGGTGGGATTGATTTGAACGTCTTGCTGGAAGTATCCACATGGATATGTTTTTTTGTTATTTTGGCATAAACAATGTTAATTGTAAGGGGGTTATAAAATAGGGCAGTTTGTTTTTGCACGTTCACATAAATAGAGAGAAACGTACAAATAATTTACTATAATAACCCCATTTTTTGAGCTTCGACAAAAAGTAGGATTTTCATCACGTAATTACAACAAGTAGTATTGCGAGTCTCGAGGTGTCAAGTAAAACGTAGTTCTTTTAACTGCTTGCTGAAAATTCTACTTTTCTTTGCTACGCTGAGATCGAAGCTAAAAAAAACCGGCCTAATGTTGGTCGTAAACAATTAAATGATATTTTTCTTATTTATTTAATGAAATATATTTTTAGGTTAGCCTTTTTTTAATTTCGTATTAAAATTAATATCCTCCAGATGACCTCCACTTTCGATGAAATCGTCCATTACAATCCAGAACTTAATTTTCCTTTAAAACCTACTATTAAACTTCATCTTACGGTCCTAACTTATGAAGCCATTAACTGTTTAGGTTTTTGGTCCGATTTTTAACTTTTCATTTTAATGGCAAAACAACTAAATGCGAAAATGAATCTTAAAGTGAAGAAGGCTTATTTATGAATGTTCCTTTCGGTTAACTTAGTAGAAAGAAGGTTACCTAGAGCTGTAAGTGTAAGGTCTGGTGAGCCAATCGTTTCAATTTCTCGGAAATCATTTTTCTTATTGACGAAGATGCTTAGGTAAAATTGGGCTTTCTCTAACGTAAGAAATTTCAGAGCACAAAATGAGTTCTTTATTTTGTTCTTCAGGCAGGTTGCTTTCCAGTAAGAACATTATCAACATCAATATATTCCGTGGGTAAAGTTCACACTGGAATTTTGCCAAACAAGGTATATATGATTTAATTGCTATTAAATTGGTCCTTTCTTGATTTTGTCGTGAAGTGTGAGATTTTGTGGCGGAACAAGCTTACCGGTAAAGCTGGATCCGCCACATTGATTTTTTTTACGTGTACCAATCACCCATTTACCTAATCGCTCTGGTTAAATGTTCAATTTTTTTTCAATCGGACAAGCCCTTCTCCCACAATTTCAAGTTTAGGATTTTTTGTAACAGCCAGTTCACTATAAAACTATTTTGTTTTTCAATAGGTAATAAGCGAAAAATTAATTAAAAAAAAAAAATTGAATTAGATAATAAATTAATTAAGAAGCGTACTTATATATCTCGGCTACCACCCGTTTAAATCAAATATTTTACAGCTCTTGTCTAAATCGTCCAAAAACGGTAAGATAGACCTAGCTAAAACAAAACTTTGAAAAAAAAAAAAAACAGATTCCGTTACAATTTTACTAACACACATAGATCAAAAGAAGGATCTATTCATTATCTGTAAAATAGTTTGTCCCTCTCCTTTAAATGTGGCAAAAAGTGAAACATTCGTCTTACGACAAAAAAAAAGGAAGCTAAGAATACAAAAATAAAAATATTGAAAAACTTAAAAGCCATATTTTTCGTTTGAATTATACTTTGCCACATAGCTTATTCGAAGCGTATATTCATAAGCTATCAACCCATTCCATGAAATAATTTGTCGCTCTTCCCTAAATGATGTGTCAAAAGCTAAAAAGTTCACTTTGCCTTTGGGTACTTTATGTCACGACGACACGACTTATTTTCTCGCTTTGTTACATTACTCTATAGGGTAGAACCCCCAAATTTTCCAACGCATCACAGTCTTACTCCATGTTTTTTCCAATTTTACCAAAGGTACACCCAGACTGTATTCATTTCTCAACGCCAAAGCCCTTCCATCCTATAACTCGGTAAAATGCGAATTTGTATCGTTATTTCCCCAGCTCTTTGCCGGCCAAAGTCATAATTTACTCCCCAAAGCAATACGATAGAACGGAATTTCCTTTCGTCTACTCTTTGGCCGAAACACCAACAACACACCATGTGTTTGCATTCACCATCCAGATCTAGTCAAGAATCAAAGGGACGGCATGTGTGTGTTTGTTAACAAATGCCTTTTCAGTAATTAAGCAAATAGTTTCACCTCCCACAGATAGTGTTCGCATTTTATGCAGCAAGACTAATGCATTTGGCATTTGGCAGGTTCCTCCTCAGTTTGTCCCATTCCGGAACAAAAAAAAAAACAAGAAAAAAGCAAAACATTCCTCGTAGACGATAAGCGCACAAAATATGAACCAAAACGAGGAATGTGGCAGTGCAGGCAGGGCTGAGAAGGTCGCAAGCATCGGACGTCTATAGTCTGCACTCCCTCGAAAATTGGTAAAGTTTTACCATCGGATTGTGTTGATTTTTTCCCTTCACTTTGTCCTTGTGCGTCCTTTCCTTCAGCTTTCGTTTAATTAGCAAAAGTTGTGAAAAATGGTCGGACGAAAGCTGATTAATAAACTCGTCGGCTAGTTTTCGATGTTTGTGTGGGGTGTATGGGGTGGTGCTGGGGCGAGTGTATCCAATTTTCTTCATAAATATTTGAATAGGTTTCCATTTCCACCGCACGGATATACGGCGCGGCCGGTGTCGGCGACGGTGTAAATATATTTTCATCGCATCGAACGAGGACAATTGGGGTGTGTCAAGAAGTTTTCTGTCGTTTTAGGGGATGTGTCTGCATGGAGTTTGGGTCAATTCTTAGGGTGATTTACGAATCGGTTTAAGTCTGAACTGGAAGTGGGACGGGTTCGTTTGAGGTGATTGAGAGATTAAGTAAACTATCTGCTTTTGAATGGAGTGTATCGGAATCGCAACCTTAGCCGCAGAGGGATGAGTTACCTATATATTGGTGGTCGGAAACATGTTTACTTACTCTGGTCGGGCGGGTAAATTGACTTCTCGGTTGAGATGATTTCGATTGGGACGAGTAAAATGTAATTGTAGAGGATGGTCTACCTAAACTAGTTAGGTAAAATGCGGAAGATCCGAAATTGAATGATGCACGCAATGCAAAGAGAGGAACATAAATGCGCAGGTACTCGTACTACTTACTGTCAGGCGAATAGAAAGGGATGTGTAATTTTATTTTCTTTAATGGCTGATTTGACAAGTTTTGTCAGGGCACTCTCGAATGTTTGTCAGACGTTCTCAACAGGTATTTAAATATTCCTCGAGTCTAAACGTGAAAACCCTCCTTCAGAAGCAGATTAATTACTGACCTGCCACTCAGTGTGCTTAAATTACTGGGAATGCTTTCTTCGGACCATGGTTTTACAGGCTAAACAACAGGTGAGCTGGTAGATCATTTGGACCTTGAATGATTTAAATCTGTAGATTTGGCTCCTTTAGAATCCATGAAAGACGATGCATGAACACTAGGATCTGTCCTTTCTTTTTGCATCCGATCATAAGCAACACCATCGCCGAAATTTCTCCTTAATTTCGAAAAAGGCTTTCATGGTTAAAACCTTTTCTGATCGATTACCAATAAATACCTATGACCTACAAACGATATTGTTGGTGATTTCCTCCAGAAGGTTTTTTATATACACATGTCCTTAAGAAGAAACTTGCATTTACTTTTAAAATCATACACTAAACGGCATTTTGTTGGATTTACAGAATATCTAAATCTAAAATCTTCTTATAAAATGTCTGCCCCTGTATTTAAAAAAAAAAACTTAAAACCATCCGTTGTTCAATTCACAATAAAGTGTTTAAACCGAAGTTCGGATTTTTTTTAGATTAACGTTGAGCTTGAAAGAAATGACAAAGACAATCGAAAATTAGTAAAATGTTTTTACATCTATTTGCTTAAGAAGTCACAACGAAAATGCACTCTAAAAAAATAAGTTTTATTTACATCGGGGCGTTTTTGACTCTGTTAACATTCAATCAATAATCCTTAATGCTTTCTGTGAATTTGCGGATATCGCATGCGACCTACAGCGATTATGTTAATGTTTTTACATATCAGAAATGTGCATGAAATGCAATGGTAAAAAGGGTATCAGTCTATCCAATGTATGGCAGCAAAGTCACATTATGTCGGTATAATCCTTGGTTTAAACATGTTGAGTGGACAACCTCAATAGCGAGATTTGTCTTTTCGACAGTACAAGAGTGCTTTTGGTAAAACCAGGAGATTATCACCAAGCAAGGGTAGGATACAAACAAATTATCTCATTAGCATTGACAGCTGAAATATGGTCTAGGCTAATGCCTTAAGACTTTTCTAATCTAATTTGCAAGGCCCAATAGCTTACATTCAATAGAACGATTCCTTCGATGAACGTGTAAGACAAGCCCAGTTTCTGCGATCAAAAGTTTGATGAGTAAGTACATGAATTAAACGTAAATTAAGGCAGGACACCATTTTTTAAGGCTTCGTCATATAATAAATTCAACCTAACCGGTTTTTTCGCCTCTTGAACTGGTGCATCTGTTGATTGTTTTGTCTGCGCGATGACATATAGTCTGTGGCTGACCCAATTTCATTTGTACCCTTTGTTCATTGTCCTTCAGCACAAGCTGTGAGCTCCGCAAACGCTTTTTATTGCGCTTACCTTTTCACGTTTATCTTCTGGAAGCGTGACTAACATACTTTGCTTCATCTGGGTCACGCGAGGATATTCGATCGTGTCGTGATTAAAGTTCGTGACATGGTCTTGGTCTGGGTTACCGTTACACTACAGTGGTGTTTACATTTAATCCTTTGTTGTCCTTTGTTCAAAATTGGCAGCTTTTCGTTTCGGCCGAGTGGCAGTTTTAAGTAGATGGATCATCTAACGATCAAGCTTATGATTCATTATTTTTCCTTGGTATTATTGAATTGGCAGCACTGTAGAGATATGCGAGCTCGACTTAAAAGTGACAATATTGCCAAAAATGCGATGGTTTAATTGCTAAAAATGTGTTGTCATCCACACCAGAACCAGACTTAACCATTTTTGAGGCGACATCAACCATTATTAAAAGATCTAGGCACCTAATGTACATCTTATCAACTCACGAACTCGCATATCTCTACAGTGATGCCAACTCGTTAAAAACATGATATGTGTTCAATGTGAGCCACACAGATTCTCATTCCATAGGAACATTTTTGTATATACCTATTTCGCCTTTGTGATTATTCTTTTGTAAGAAATGCCCATTTCGTTAAGTATTGTGCAGAATTAATCCCATCAACGCCTACTCATCACATCAGTCAATAAAACCACCACCGAGACCACCTTCACCTTTCTACAATAATAAAATATAAATCACCAAACAGACTCATTTAACGTGGCCTCTAATTATCAATAACAAAAGCCTTTTGAAAAAAAAAATCCCATTCCCGAACACAATCAATCGAACAATCCGACGGAGAAAAAACTTAACGACATTTTTATACTTTCACACTCGCCGCCACCTCAGCCGTCTTGTGTTCCGTCCTGTTTCGTAGCCATTCATATGACCAAATAAAGAAATAAAATTTATTACCAACTATCACGGATCATTAATTATAGCACAGCCAATGCATCCGAAGTTGTTTCCGCAAAGCGCAATAATTACACGCGTCCCGTAACGTAACAAAAAGCTCGCTTTTCTCGCTTTGCAATCGTTTTCTGGTTGAATTATTAAAAAAATAATCCACTAAACGAAATGAAAACACACAGGTAGGTACTACAAAGAACACAATACACAACAACTGCAAAAGGTAATAACGATTACTTTTATTTTTTAATATACTTAACTGTCAGAAAATTACAACACACGACGAGTCTCGCTGCTGCAGTAGGGTTTTTGTCTGCAGTATTGCTGCGGTGAGCGGTGACAAACGAACCGCACCCTCGCAGCCAGCTCTGTGTCGCAGTATTCCTAATTGTCGCACAACAATAATTGCCAACTGAATAGAAGACTAATTTGGTTCTTAATTGTTCGCCGGGATTTTATGCAAAACCCACTTCGTACAGGTGGCGTCAGTGTCGGCTGGCAGATGCAAGGTCCACTGATTGCGCGACGAATGCACCCTGATAGTGTGAATGGAGTTTTAACGTGCTTCTGTCACGTTTCACTGATATGATGTGACTGTAGTTGAGTCATAGATACGGACAGCATAAAATGCGTCACTACACTATAGTGAGATCTATTCCATAATATACTTTTTTGTGGGAAGGGGAATGCCTGCCTATTTGAATTCTTTTAATCTTCGTCTGATGGCGTTTCTGATAAACACAAATGTCAAATGGATTCGTGAACTCTTGTCAGAGATATTATCGCCGACTTTAAATCGCTCATCCACGATCTTGAATGGTTGATGGTTATGGACATTTTAATCTCCTCGTCTGTAGTTAGTGTGCTGATAAGAAATAACGTTTTTCTGAAACAGTTGGCTATAAAACCGGACGATTTATGTTAAGTATTCTGTTTTCTGTTAGTTGACAGCGCACAATCTGGACGAATACAATATTTACGTCGCTGTAAGCATACGCAGTTGTTGTGAGTTGAGGTGGATTTGGGCTACTCGTGCGAGCTGGTTTATATGTAGGCCGATCTAGTTATGACAGCAAATTGTCATTCTGAACATGAACATGGTGTGTATTTTCGAATTGAGGTTTTTTTTTTTTCTGAAATAACAGTTTAAGCTAAATGGAGTTGAAGGGTGTGGCTATAGTGCTGTAGATAGATGTCGCAAAAGAATAGGGACAGAATGATTTGTCGAATGTCAAATATTGCTTAGCTTAGGTTCCTATTGAATTTTTTATTATTAACGCATTAATGAAACAACAGGCAAGAGTGCTTCAGCAACTGGTGTTGGTGTTAAGAAAATACTTTGATATCGTCCCGGAACTATTGCTTTCTCAAAATATTTCTATTCTTAGATGTTTGACAAACGTTTGAGAGAGGGGTCGTGCAATGGAAAAAAATTAATTAAGGTTTGCTCCTATGCAATACTAAAGGACTATCCACAAGGGAGCAAATTGTCCTGGATTTATGAATTGAAAACTGCTGTTTTTTCTACCACAAAATATTTGATTAATCTAACAACTGACTCTTATTTGATTTGAAGAGCGAAACACGAGCGAGAATTGCGAATATGCGAAATGCGGACAATCTAAGCCCTGTTTTTTTGAACTTCGATCTCAGCAAAGCAAAGTAAAGTAGAATTTTCAGCACGCAAATTACAACAACTACGGTCTAGTTGACACTTCGAGACTCGCAATAGTTGTTGTAATTTGTGTGCTGAAAATGCTACTTTACTTTGTTTTGATGAGATCGAAGCTCAAAAATAGGCCTTTAGTTGTTTTTATGAATTGAAAATTGATATTTTGTTAACCAAAAAGCCTTATGTTTCATTAAATCCACAAAAAAACTGCTCAATTGGTTTAAATAGCTAAAATTTACAATTATCTAAACAATATTTCCCAACGAATTGAAAATTCTTGCCGCGAACTGTCACACTTTTCTCACAATCCACATAAAACAGTCGCGATCCACAAATCCCCACAAATGAAAAAATTGGTTCGAACCTAAAAAATAAAACTGAACCGCGGGTATGTGCGACTAAAAAAAGTTTTCATTTTAATGAAATGTCAGAAACTACGAGTATTCGTTTGTTCGCAGTTCGCAATTCGCTCTCATAACAGGTCTGTTCCCTTACTTTCTGGCTCAATTTTGGCAATATGTCACTCGTTTCTCATATTGCTAGAGAATTCATTCACCGAAGTGAAATGTAACCACCAAAATGAAAAGGAATGCGTTGAACCAGATATTTGAAACATGTGAATTTATTCTAGGCGGGCATATTCAAATAACAGTGCAACAAAACAGAAATTGATTAGATTTGAGTGGTGGAGTAATGATACTTTTTGTGAAGAAATTGCATCATGTCTCGTGTTGCAGTTATATTAGGCTCATACGCGGTTTAAATCGATCGCAATCGCACAAAGCCTATACAAGTTCTCATCAAAAATGACAGAAAAAGAGAAAGTTATCCAAATAACGAGTAACGACTGACGAGTAGTTCTTCTCTTGGCTTGAAACAGCTCAGAGATATTCAAAGGGCAAGTACTTATAAATATGTCAAATGCAAAAATTTGACAAGAAACAAATTCATAAACTAAAAAAAAAAATCGGTGGTGGTCGAATTTTCTCCTAAAATGTTTCACATGTTGCAAAAAAGTATGTTTTATATTTATTTGTGATATGAATTATGTAGGTGTTGAAGATGTAAGTGGCCCAAAGTAGCTCGAAGTCTATCCACGTACTTTGGAGTAAATTCATAGCTCTCTGAGGGAGGTTAGCTAATTTGTTTTCAGTTTGACAGATTCTTAGTGCTTTGCTCGGGAAAGTACGCGAATAGACGTATTGTTATCAAAAAATCCTATCTTTTGCGTATAACGGTAACTATTTACTTAAATATCCAAATGTATTGTATATACATAAAAAAAATTTACTTTTATTCGTTTGTCTTGTTTAGTTCTTAAATCAAATCAAATGGTTGCGAAAATAGACACAAGGTTGGTTTGTTGCATGGATTCGGACATAGTCTACATTTGATTTTTTTTTCCAAAAATAAGTAACCAAGCAGCACCAGTGCTACAATAAAACAGACGTTCTTTAAAAATTGAAACGCAACAATATGGGTATAGGGTCCGAAAATGTCTCCCAATGAACACCATATATAATATCCTATATAGGACTCCAGGTCTACCTCCCCACAACCATTCGTTGGTGTGAGCTTACGTTTATGTTACGAATGCATTGTGACCTCCGACGAATATTGTTCACCTATCCAAATTTGTTACTCTCGCACCAAACTTATAACCCATCATTTATAACGAAGACATCCCTTCGACTTACCCCTTCCATGACCCACTGCATCGCAATAAAAAAACGAAAGAAAATTATGCACCCACCTTACTACAATACAAAATAGATACTCAGATTGTAAACATATTTACTGCTCGTGCTCATACAGTGAGTAACCATCCATCAATTAGCAAATGGGTCGATAAACCCATTAAAGCCATAGTGAACACATCCGCAGAGCGCGACCCATCTGAATGAGTGAATTCACTATTTTACAACCCATTATCTAATTTCTGATCGTAAACTGTGCAATTAAACCGTTTTTACAACCCTTCCATTTGTATGTATTCAATATCAATGAGAATCTCAGTATACGAATCCGCTGTCGTTCGTTCCAATAGACGTCGCATCGCAATCACAACAAAATGTTAATAATTCATCGAAGTGGACACTAAAATCTGGGAAATTCCTAATACAGCTCTCTTAACTGGAAAACGCTGAAGATGACACCGGGGGGCGGTCATTAAAATTGGTTTTATGTCTCCATTTGGTCACCCCCTCACGAACTACATCGAATCGTTAGAGGGCAATACTCACAGTGTTTCTGGTGAATTTTGCAACTTGTATGCGATTAGATGAGTTTTTCACTTGAATTAGATACGGATACACTAAACTTGTTGAGTAGGAAAATGCGCCATTAAATCTGATGACGATAACTGGGATTTGATTGCTGGATATACTCGTTGTATGAATATTCAAAATGTGTCTCGTCAGACGATACTTTGTATACAAAGTGGATGTGAAGTGCTTTTAGATCGATAAGTGGGGTTATGGTCAGTTTTAATCAGGCGGAGAGGAGAAGAATCCAAAAAGCCGAGGAGAATGATTTACAAAAGGTAGGTATTTAGGTACCTGTATACCTGTGTATGTATTAAGTATTCTGTTTTCTGTTAGTTGACAGCGCACAATCTGGACGAATACAATATTTACGTCGCTGTAAGCATACGCAGTTGTTGTGAGTTGAGGTGGATTTGGGCTACTCGTGCGAGCTGGTTTATATGTAGGCCGATCTAGTTATGACAGCAAATTGTCATTCTGAACATGAACATGGTGTGTATTTTCGAATTGAGGTTTTTTTTTTTTCTGAAATAACAGTTTAAGCTAAATGGAGTTGAAGGGTGTGGCTATAGTGCTGTAGATAGATGTCGCAAAAGAATAGGGACAGAATGATTTGTCGAATGTCAAATATTGCTTAGCTTAGGTTCCTATTGAATTTTTTATTATTAACGCATTAATGAAACAACAGGCAAGAGTGCTTCAGCAACTGGTGTTGGTGTTAAGAAAATACTTTGATATCGTCCCGGAACTATTGCTTTCTCAAAATATTTCTATTCTTAGATGTTTGACAAACGTTTGAGAGAGGGGTCGTGCAATGGAAAAAAATTAATTAAGGTTTGCTCCTATGCAATACTAAAGGACTATCCACAAGGGAGCAAATTGTCCTGGATTTATGAATTGAAAACTGCTGTTTTTTCTACCACAAAATATTTGATTAATCTAACAACTGACTCTTATTTGATTTGAAGAGCGAAACACGAGCGAGAATTGCGAATATGCGAAATGCGGACAATCTAAGCCCTGTTTTTTTGAACTTCGATCTCAGCAAAGCAAAGTAAAGTAGAATTTTCAGCACGCAAATTACAACAACTACGGTCTAGTTGACACTTCGAGACTCGCAATAGTTGTTGTAATTTGTGTGCTGAAAATGCTACTTTACTTTGTTTTGATGAGATCGAAGCTCAAAAATAGGCCTTTAGTTGTTTTTATGAATTGAAAATTGATATTTTGTTAACCAAAAAGCCTTATGTTTCATTAAATCCACAAAAAAACTGCTCAATTGGTTTAAATAGCTAAAATTTACAATTATCTAAACAATATTTCCCAACGAATTGAAAATTCTTGCCGCGAACTGTCACACTTTTCTCACAATCCACATAAAACAGTCGCGATCCACAAATCCCCACAAATGAAAAAATTGGTTCGAACCTAAAAAATAAAACTGAACCGCGGGTATGTGCGACTAAAAAAAGTTTTCATTTTAATGAAATGTCAGAAACTACGAGTATTCGTTTGTTCGCAGTTCGCAATTCGCTCTCATAACAGGTCTGTTCCCTTACTTTCTGGCTCAATTTTGGCAATATGTCACTCGTTTCTCATATTGCTAGAGAATTCATTCACCGAAGTGAAATGTAACCACCAAAATGAAAAGGAATGCGTTGAACCAGATATTTGAAACATGTGAATTTATTCTAGGCGGGCATATTCAAATAACAGTGCAACAAAACAGAAATTGATTAGATTTGAGTGGTGGAGTAATGATACTTTTTGTGAAGAAATTGCATCATGTCTCGTGTTGCAGTTATATTAGGCTCATACGCGGTTTAAATCGATCGCAATCGCACAAAGCCTATACAAGTTCTCATCAAAAATGACAGAAAAAGAGAAAGTTATCCAAATAACGAGTAACGACTGACGAGTAGTTCTTCTCTTGGCTTGAAACAGCTCAGAGATATTCAAAGGGCAAGTACTTATAAATATGTCAAATGCAAAAATTTGACAAGAAACAAATTCATAAACTAAAAAAAAAAATCGGTGGTGGTCGAATTTTCTCCTAAAATGTTTCACATGTTGCAAAAAAGTATGTTTTATATTTATTTGTGATATGAATTATGTAGGTGTTGAAGATGTAAGTGGCCCAAAGTAGCTCGAAGTCTATCCACGTACTTTGGAGTAAATTCATAGCTCTCTGAGGGAGGTTAGCTAATTTGTTTTCAGTTTGACAGATTCTTAGTGCTTTGCTCGGGAAAGTACGCGAATAGACGTATTGTTATCAAAAAATCCTATCTTTTGCGTATAACGGTAACTATTTACTTAAATATCCAAATGTATTGTATATACATAAAAAAAATTTACTTTTATTCGTTTGTCTTGTTTAGTTCTTAAATCAAATCAAATGGTTGCGAAAATAGACACAAGGTTGGTTTGTTGCATGGATTCGGACATAGTCTACATTTGATTTTTTTTTCCAAAAATAAGTAACCAAGCAGCACCAGTGCTACAATAAAACAGACGTTCTTTAAAAATTGAAACGCAACAATATGGGTATAGGGTCCGAAAATGTCTCCCAATGAACACCATATATAATATCCTATATAGGACTCCAGGTCTACCTCCCCACAACCATTCGTTGGTGTGAGCTTACGTTTATGTTACGAATGCATTGTGACCTCCGACGAATATTGTTCACCTATCCAAATTTGTTACTCTCGCACCAAACTTATAACCCATCATTTATAACGAAGACATCCCTTCGACTTACCCCTTCCATGACCCACTGCATCGCAATAAAAAAACGAAAGAAAATTATGCACCCACCTTACTACAATACAAAATAGATACTCAGATTGTAAACATATTTACTGCTCGTGCTCATACAGTGAGTAACCATCCATCAATTAGCAAATGGGTCGATAAACCCATTAAAGCCATAGTGAACACATCCGCAGAGCGCGACCCATCTGAATGAGTGAATTCACTATTTTACAACCCATTATCTAATTTCTGATCGTAAACTGTGCAATTAAACCGTTTTTACAACCCTTCCATTTGTATGTATTCAATATCAATGAGAATCTCAGTATACGAATCCGCTGTCGTTCGTTCCAATAGACGTCGCATCGCAATCACAACAAAATGTTAATAATTCATCGAAGTGGACACTAAAATCTGGGAAATTCCTAATACAGCTCTCTTAACTGGAAAACGCTGAAGATGACACCGGGGGGCGGTCATTAAAATTGGTTTTATGTCTCCATTTGGTCACCCCCTCACGAGCTACATCGAATCGTTAGAGGGCAATACTCACAGTGTTTCTGGTGAATTTTGCAACTTGTATGCGATTAGATGAGTTTTTCACTTGAATTAGATACGGATACACTAAACTTGTTGAGTAGGAAAATGCGCCATTAAATCTGATGACGATAACTGGGATTTGATTGCTGGATATACTCGTTGTATGAATATTCAAAATGTGTCTCGTCAGACGATACTTTGTATACAAAGTGGATGTGAAGTGCTTTTAGATCGATAAGTGGGGTTATGGTCAGTTTTAATCAGGCGGAGAGGAGAAGAATCCAAAAAGCCGAGGAGAATGATTTACAAAAGGTAGGTATTTAGGTACCTGTAGTGGCATTTACTGTCATATCTGTTTCGGAACTCTGTTGGCTTGTAAGGTGGTATGGGTCTTTGAAAAAGGTTAACCATCTTGACTCGGTCAAAAATATTTGCAGTAACTTTTGGGTATTCAAAGCAGATGATGATGAGAACTCCATCCAGGACACTTTCGCGGCCCACCTTAACGTGTCAGATTCAAGTGAACCAAGAATATCCAAGTGACGTTTTGTGTATGCACTAATTAATAGCAAATTTGGGTTTCAATCTACGGAGTAAGGTGATGTCGAAGAAAGTAAATATAAAGGAATGGGATTGTTAAAAGGCGAATGGACTTTCGTTCGTAAAATGGATGAAATGTTGATGTCTTCAGAAGACGAATTTGTCGGAGAACTGTTGAAACAGCAGCTGATCGAACGCACAAGCGGGCTTGCGTCGACGACTACGGTGTGGTAGATTTTCGGAAATATTTCCGTCTGAAAAATGAGGCGTTTTGGAGACAACTTTCAACAAGAATTTTGGCGTCAGAAATGCAAAGTGGGCCCACAACTAATCAAATCAATTTCCAAGTGACAAAAACATAAAAAACCGGCCAAGTGCGAGTGTCACTCGCGCACCGAAGGTTCCGTATTTGGCTAAAGTCCAACACATCAGATATTATTTGAAATCGATAATATCATTCAATCTTTCCCCTCTTCATGAATTCATCACAATTTAGTTTAATTTAATTACTTAATATTTTTACTCTCAAAAATTACTTGCACATTTTCATTTTCTAATTATTACCTAGTACCCAACCCACGCCAATTTTCCATTCTGTATGCGACCTGTCCGAATTAAAAACTATTGACTAAAAATATATTACTTTTATTTTGTTCTGTACTCCCCAAAAAAGTGTATTATACTCCCCAACGAAATTAGCAAGCGGGAACCCTGGTGGTATACCACCAGTGACTCTCTTCTGTCTTTGATGGGGTCAATTGCTCACAACTGCGTAGTAGAGATTAAAACTTATGAGAGCAACGTATTTTACATGGTAAAATTATCTTTTTTGAAAATATCTTGTAAACTATTAACTTTTCGGCAAAACAGTATTCAGCACATATATAGATAAGAACATGATCTACAAAAAAGGAATTTATGTATTTTTTTGTGAATCAAGAAATAAACCATTTTTTGGACGAATGGAAATATTTTTTTCACCAGATTACTAATTAATCCAAAACCAATCGATGTATTGCTTCCATTGGTATTTTTCGTTTAACTAGAGGTTATACCGGATGTTGTGTGTAAATTTTAGCCTCCTATGTCAATCGGTTCTTGAGATAGACCTGGTAACAAAATTGGCTTAGTGGGTTCGGACAGACAGACAGACAGGCAGACAGACAGACAGACAGACGGAGAGACATCCGAGCGAAACTAATAAGGTTACGTTTTTTCCCCTTGGGTACGGAACCTTAAAAAAGAACGAATGTAATTTATTGTGAAAACGGGCTAAAATAGATTTAAGCTGTTTTAAATTCGTGTTTAAATTCATCTCTAATCCATCGGCTTTAATGCATGTTTTTTAATGAAAATTGTGCATAATGGATTTAAATTGTAAAATTAACTTAAACCATTGTATATAAATCTTTATACAATGCTTAAACCTAATTTACACCTGAAGTAAATTATATGACCGTAAATCTCAGTACGGGTTGCGTTCAATAAAAAACTGTTTGAGTGTTTTTGACACTAAAAATTTCGGTTACACAGTGCGTATCCCGTCCACAAGAAGTAATCCCTGCTTTTACGTTGATAGACAGAAAAAAATTTATTTTATTTTATTTAACAATTCAATAAAAATAAAAATTTATACAATACCTACTCAAAATCTAAATGGCATGGAATTACCATCTGCCGATTGACTAAGTAGCTTTAGTACCTACATTAAAAATTTAAAATTTATCTATATCTACGTATTATTTATATTTTTAAAAGCTTTCACTAAGAATTTTATCTCTACAATAGTTATAAAGTTGATCCACGTTCACCTCGTTCAAAATATTTTTAATTTGATCCTCAGCAATAATAAGAATATAACATCCAAAAAAATGCCTTATTGCTTTCCGCAATGTTGGACTATGGACATCTTCCTATAAAATGAATAAAATCTTCTCTCTCACCTATATTACAGTTTGTACACAAAATTGGCAGGTCTGCTCTATGAGGTATGCAGTTTCAGTGAAGCAATTCCACCCAGACTCTTAGTAACATAGAAATTTGATTTATACTGCATTCGTCTCGAAAGTAATAATTTGCCTGAACTAAGTTATGGTTTAGTGAACCTTTATGATGCCACCTGCAAATTCAATACCTCCAGGCAGAAAGTCTTTGATGTCATCAATAAAAAGTGCGAACAGAGATGGACTTAGAGTGCACCCCTGTCTCACACCAAATTTAGATGGAAATGGCTCCGATAAATCGTTATACCATTCCAAACAGCTGCCCATGTGCCCTCATATATACGTTTCGGATTACTCTTCCAAATTTTCTGGACATCCCTAAACCAAACAACTTCAAAAGTGAAGACTTACTTACGGTCCACTGTATCAAATGCAGCCTTAAAGTCTACGAAAAATTTGTAGAGTTTTTTTTACCTCGCTCTAAGAAGGATTCCGCAATATTTCGTAGCTCAAAAATATGGTCAATTGTGGAGTATCCTGCCCTGAAGCCAGCTTGAAACTTATTGAGCAATTTCTCTCTATTTATCCTCGTAGACAGCCGTTTTTGGAGTGCGGCTGAAACTATTTTATAAGAAGCGTTGAGGAATGAAATGCCTCTTTAGTTTCCTGGATCCGTTTTGCTCCCCTTTTTATAAATCGAAAATGGTTTGGTATGACCCCAAAATCCATTACGTAATTAAATAAAATCACCATAGCCTTAGTACGTTCCAAGGTAAATAATACCTAATTATAATTTTTGGCGCAACAGGTCTGTAGGGACCCTAGGCCTAGCTTCTCACAACCATTCGTTTTGTGTGAGATTTCATTTTTGGAAGCGAATCATAAGAGCGTAAAAATCAATCGCGCTGTAGGGATGTCGACGGGAATGATACTCCTAGACATAGAGAAGGCATTCGACACAGTTTGGCACGATGGCCTTTTATTTAAAATGCTAGAATTTAACTTCCCAATATTTCATTGTCAAATTGTGCAAAGTTTCTTGTCAAGTCGTTGTTACAGAGTGTACGTTAATGGTAGTTCGTCCAACTTATTGCACATCAGTGCAGGTGTTCCCCAGGGCTCAGTCCTTGGGCCAATATTATACAACCTGTATATAGCGGAAGCTGCGTACGCTGATGATACTGCTGTATTTTCCTCGCATGTAGTTGGTCTCAACATTGAGACCAATCTTCAAAATGCGGCTGAAATTTTAGTTAAATTTTATAACAAATGGAAAATAAAAGTAAATACGGACAAAATTCAAGCTATCTTTTTTACAAGAAAAATAAAGAATTGTTTCTTACCGTCTAACCAGTTGATGATAAATCGCCACCACATAAATTGGGAACCAATTGTTAAATATTTAGGAGTTTATTTAGATCAAAAATTAAACTTCAGGGAACATACTGCAAGGACACTACATAAGACCGGTATAGCTATTAAGATGCTATATCCTTTTATAAACAGAAATTCCTTATTGTCAAATGAGAATAAAATACTTATCCACAAAGTCATCTTCCAGGCAATTTTATTATATGGCTGCCAAGTATGGGGTAAATGTGCAGACTGTCATATTAAAAAATTACAAATACAGCAAAATAAACTTTTAAAAATGATGCTGAACCTTCCTTTTGGCACTACTCAACCCTAGATTTGCATAACCGAGCTAATGTTGAACTGATCTCCGATAGAAAAAGGAAACTTAACGAAGTTTTTTTGACTAGATGCAACTTCTCTGATAATCCACTAATAAATGAGTTAAATATTGTTTACCAAAGATTATACTGACATTTCTTCTTTTTTACTTATTTCTTTTGTTGTTACTTATGTTATTTGTTAATTTTTACTTATTTATTTTATTTTACTTATTTATTTATTTATTTATTTATTTATTTATTTATTTATTTAATTATGTCTATCTAATTTATTTATTTCTTTTTTATTTATTTATTTATTTATTTATCTATTTTTTCAAATTGTTTGCCAAAGATTATACTGACATTTCTTCTTTTTTACTTATTTCTTTTGTTGTTACTTATGTTATTTGTTAATTTTTACTTATTTATTTTATTTTACTTATTTATTTATTTATTTATTTATTTAATTATGTCTATCTAATTTATTTATTTCTTTTTTATTTATTTATTTATTTATTTATCTATTTTTTCAAATGGAGGTTTTTTTCGTTGTTTTCCTTCAAATAAAATAAAATTTAACTGAATTATGATTTTAATGTATATAAAATGTTTCAGCTGAAAGATATATATGTACTCCTATATCATATCATCATATCTCTGTACTGTAAATTGTGTGGTGGCCTTTGTAAAATTTTTAAAACGAAATAAATTGTATTGTATTGCATAAGAACCTACCATCTTGGTCTGTTTGCGAGGTTTGTGCGTAAAATTTAGCTCCCTACTAATGGCGAACTCCTTATAAAGTGAAAGTAAAACATTAACAATGGCTATTTAGATCGAATCTCTATATTTTTCCACATCGAAAAGGACATAGTTTGAAACACAATCGATTTACGAAAAAAAAAAAAAACACCCGCCAACCTTATTTGAAAAGACTCACTCGCCATCCGGTTAGTGACCCCAAAATGCTTCATCTTTTCACCACGATCTCCTGAACACAGCTGATTTTCGTAGGTATATGTGTACAAGTCCGGTGTAGGTACGTTGAAAAAATCCCTTCTCCACCTTTCTACAGGAAACTCAAGACAAATTGTTCATTTGTTCATTTATTCGCTTTTTCGTTATTGGTCTCTCCGTTTTCATCGTTACATTCGCGATAGGATTTCAAACTCACTCATCTCAAGTGGACAAAAACTCTAAGGGACTATATAGAAATACCTACCAACTTACTCGTACCTGTTTCAGTTAATAAAGGTATACACACACATTCGGGTGATCCATCTATACCTACGTCTGGCACTTGAAGTCCTCTAGACGCATAACTCCAATTATGTACCCAACCACGAAGGTGGGGTGGACTGACAAAAAAAAACCAACAAAAAAAATCGAAATCCTTAATTCATTCGTGAAGGAATTATACCACTAAAGGGGCACAACTGAAAAGAAAAAAATTCCCTTTCAAGTGAAACCGGAGTTGAAGAGTAACAGCTGTTTCCTTGAGACTGGTTCTTTTGAATCACTTTTATATAAGAAACTCGCCTTGACTTACTGCACGTATGCGGGTACGGGTATGTGTGGGCATGTGTATTTGCCTTCTGTATTAATTTGATCGTTGGTCCTTTATGTCTTCCACTTGGTAAATATTTGCATCGATGTGGTTTGGATAGAGGTATACATTTAGCTTGGAAAGTGGTTTGCGTAACGTAACATTATCCCAAATGAATTTCAACTTTCAGGTGGATAGAACTAGGTACCTATACCGACCCCCGCCAGTTGGTTCTGATTTTTGAAGGCTTGTCGTAAATAGTTTTTGATCGGGCTAAGTGAGTAGAAGTGTATTTGAGTCAACGAGCATTTAAGGAACTCGAAACAAGCTCTATATGCAGCCCTTGCATGTTGTCAGTCGAAATACATTCATTGACATCATCCCAAGGATTCCATGGAATAATATCTTCATTTATTTTCAACGGTCTTGGAAATGAATCTCGGTGAAATGATTCCCAACATTAGAACCGTGCAATCGTATATCTATATCCCCTTACATGAACCCACCCTTAAATGACCGTTGTGATTTTACTATCCTGCGTTTAATTGCCGGCAGATTGCGCCTTTCCATTGGAATTGTTCGCAGCCGAGTCTCCCTCATTTCTCAGCGCAAAAGTTCTACTCTTGTATAGAATATAGGTACCTCGGGGTGAGCTCCGGTCGATGGCTCTGGCTTTGGTTTCGCTGGTGCATTGTGTGCGCCTCTGACGGCCCGTCTCGCCTGCTCTTCTTATATATCAGTCGGAAACGAATTACGATTCGAAATAGCGCGGGGTTGAAATTAATGGCCAAACAGAATTCAACTAGTGTTACGTATTCGAGCGATAAAGTTTTTTTTTTTTTGTTTTCTTTTACTACTTTTATCGCTCGTAAATGTTAATAAAACATTTTTTTCTTTATCGCTCGTATGCTTGCTGTTGCTTGCCTCTTATGCACGAATGCCGGGCAAAGTTTATGGCCAGCGTTGGTATACTTAGGGACAGACAATAGGCGAACCCAAAAGATCTGTTTCAATCAAAGTTAACAACATCACGGCCGTGAATGTAACGTTCCGTGGGTCACTAGAATTATTTCTCTTCTCAATGTGTGAGAGAATGTGATTTTCTCAAATAAATTGTGTTTTATTGACAATGCAATCAGGGTGGTAAATGGTCGCTCCGAGTAGAGGTGTCTGCATGAAGTGACAGAGTAGCATTCATTTCGGAATTGCTTATGACTTTTGAATTATGTTACTCAAATAAGCCTACCGACATCTTTAGAACGAAGTGACTTACTTTTCGCTTCTAAGTGAGTAGTACTCAGCGTTGCCAGACGGGCAAAATATTTCCCCCCCAGATAAATCTGAGAAAGCATCTTTGGGCCTTACCAATAAACATTTTAAGTTCCGATTTTAAATTTAAGTTGTTCGCAGTGGGCCTTACTAACAATCAATTTTAACCATCACATTTAATATTTTCTAGGTCACAAAATGCAATTTTGTATAGAAAATTTCACCATTGTGAGTTTGAAAAATGTAGTCTCGACACTAAAAATGATTATTGGTACCGCGGAGTGGCTATATTTTCCCTACAGATTTTGCAATTGTGAGCTTCCGTAAATTAAAAGTCGAGAATAAAACTGGTTTTTAGTACGGCGCAATATTTTTTTAACACTCCTAAGTTAGTTGCGACTTTAAAGTAGGAATTTCGAATTTGAAACGCGAACATGTAAGTTGGGCTTACCGAAATGGAAAGTGTGCGGCAAATTGTGAACAAAATTTTGAACGTTTTGAGCCCATCTTGTAAAATTGATTTTCATAAAATTTGCAGATGATGTTGGTGCCTAAATCCGGAAAAGTATTTAAGCACCTATTATAAAAATATATAATTTTTTCGTAAAGAAACTGGGATAAGCTTTTTTTTAAAAGGCTTGTTTTGTTAAAGCCCGTATGACACTACATTTTTTTGCATTTTTCAGACTTAAAAAATGAAACTAGATCACATGTACACACTAGCCTAATTAATGTAGAGATGTCTAAAAAAATGCATTGAAAATGTATTCAATTTACATTTTTAAGATGCTGACAGCTTTTTTTTTTTGACATTTCAACATTAAAAATGGTATTTGCCTCACGCAGTGATCCCAGATTGGGGAAAGGTAGGTAATTTTTTATAATTTTTTTTTACAAAAGGTGAAAAGGGGGAAGGTAGTTTTTTCAATTACAAAACAATTGTTAGCCCTTTTATAGTACACATTTTGTCTCTTTTACACGAAGCTGACATTTCAACATGATTTAATGCAATGAAAATGAGGAAAAATGAGAGAAAAATGTAGTGTACTACGGGCTTAACAAGAATAGTCCCAAGATATTAGAGCAAATAATTTTTATTTTTGAACCATTTGAACGAAACGATGAATTTCTGCGACACCTCATTCTTACAGTTGAAGTTACTCAGAGTTTCTAACGTTCGAAGAATGCTTTTAAATAAGTTTTTAAGCACATTTTAAGGTTACCAAAAGGTATATTAAAACGAAACACGAATAAGTCGCTTCTTCCGTGAACGAGCATTACGTCAAACTCTTGAACGTATGGCTCATCCACGGAAATGACGAGTCGACCCCAGATTTCCCACTGTAGACCAAAATGAGCTTACAACCCTGGTACAACCAGTGATGCCAGATTTCAAGATATAGCTTTTTTTTCAAGATTTTTGAGCTCTCAAATATGTTCAAGGCTTTTTACCTCAAATTCGTCAAATTTCAAGATTTTTGATTTTCTAAATCTACCCAATTAAAACATATTTTTCTAGAGATGAAAACGTTTTCTATTAATTCCATTATTATGCAGAATCTGAATCGAACAGAGCCCATATACAACTTCTTTTTTATTAATGTTTCCATCAGCTCTAAAGTAAGGAAGTTATTTTATTTGAGAAAAACTGACGTACCTAATAAAATATGTTTTGGGAGTAAAAACAGCGAACAACAACTTCGCATATTCAATCTTAAGGCATTTTAATCTCAATATTTTGTCGCTTCCACATTTCTCTGCAAATGTTAAAACGATATTTTCTGCTGTCAATTTAACTAAAACAAAAATTCGTAATCGTTTGAGTACTGAAACATTTTAATCTCTACAAAAGATTTGTTGGGCTTTAATGAAGCGCATGAAATTCTAAGTGATAAATAAATATGTTACAAATTCCAAAAAGCAGAATATTCATTTATGAGCAATAATTTTCTTTTATCGATATTTTTGTAAGTATATATTTTACCTGCAAGAAAATAAATATAAGTTTTATTTAAATCACTTCCAAATTGTGTATTTTATTTCCTTCTTTTTATATTTTGAAAAAATCTTGAACAAAAAAATTATTATTTCGGAAAAACAATATTTTCAGATATTTCACTTGGGAACACTGGGTACAACTTGTCTACATCCGATAGATTTTGATGGTGATTGCCGCTCTTAATTTATCCACGTCTTTTCTCTTCATCCAAACATCTGAACTGAGCTCTTTTCCTTAGTTTGTTCGATCTCTTTTCACACCCATTCATTTGTACACACGTTAGACAAGCTCAAATCAAACCAGCTCACTCTCTGCCGACGTTCATTGCACGATCGAAAGTTATTTTTATTCCGCCCTTGAACGTCCACCCCAGTAACCTTAATTAGTCCCCGCACTGCCGATTAAAACGCAGTAGCCTATTAAATCAGGCCTTATACCATTCCCACCACTGATGCACTGCACTTAACAGCGTTTAACCATCTAATTGCTGCCTGCACCTGATTAGGACAAGACAAAGCAAAAAAAAAAATAAAACGCTTCTACCCAGATGATTCCTCAAGCGAATGTTTCCCCATGACCCTGGCTTCCACGTCTGTTCGCCACTTATAGATTTGCCACGCCGGCCACACAGCTCTTGATCCGCCGCACTCGGCCGGCATCCAGTATCAATGGCAATTTAACGCTCCCATCAATAAATTGGCCTACTCCCAGTTGCACGCCGGAATCAAACTCGAATCGATTACGGAGCAAAGTGAAAAATTAGCAACTGCTGCGCTCCAGCTGATACGTGTCATTTGCATCATGATGAACATCTCAATATACTCGTACTCGTACAGCCCCAGCCATTATTAAATTACGAACCACCACCACCCTTCCTCCATACGTATAGGTAGACGTGATGTGCTGCACTGCTATACAGAACACATTACACCGATTACCATAATGAGTGGGCCTTGTAATCTACGCTACTTACCGCCATCGGGTGGGTGGTGTACCTATATAATGATATCAAATAATCGGTTAGCTCCACGTCCACCTTCTCACCTGATGACCTGGTGCTTCCATAAATGTGAAAGTGGTGTGCCCAGGCTCACCCCTCGGTGGCAAGTGTTATTGCTCCTGATATCGAATGGTGCGGTCGCGCACTTAAAATCCTATTTACTCGCTTTTCACAAGAAACACACATCCGCTTAATGATGCGCTGCATGAGAATTGCTGGTACACACTCATCAGCGGTGGCAGCATGCTGCAATTTAAGTGGAATAACTTCTGTCCAGCAGGAGGACATAGCACGACAAAAGAAAAAAAAAAAGTGGAAGCCAACCGGAGCCGACAAATAACCACAGAAGAACAGGAAATATGCATTTAATCATCTTTTGTGGACACCGCACAACAGCAGCCATCGGCCGCAAAACTCGAGAGATGAGGAAACAGCAAGAAGAGTATGGCCTATGGAAAGAGGCCTGAAGGACATTTGGCGGTTGAGTGAGGACTGTGGAGGTTTTGCGGTCACTCGAAGGACTTTTTGTTCGATTTTGTAATAATTTGCAAGCATCTGGTGGAATGGAATTTTTGCCGTTTTCCTTTGAATCGCTCCTCCTTCGTGCTTTTTTCTGCTGTATGGTGTATGTGGCAAAAGGAGTAGATAGGGGGATGGGGTCGCGCCACATACTTTTGTCGTAGACTCAGACACTGTGATCCAATTTGATGGAGTTGTCGGAATTCACTTCATCCGAATTGTTTCTGTCGATGGTGGATGGTCGATAGTTTGAGGGTAATTAAAATTCGAGGTGAGGAGGGCTGATCGGAATTGAAGGTACATGAGGGTAGGAGTCGTTCGTGGAAGCAAGGGAAAATCATGTGCCACCTGAGATCGCTTTCGCTTCACAAACTGTATGGAAACATACTGAAGCTTGTTTTATATCCGTTGATATCCGCCCATCGCATCGTTTGGGACAGGGCTACGTTACGAAATGGTAACGTTTAATTGCGTCATAGGGGTTTGTGGGTCTCGTCCCTCGCAATAGGTATTCTTCACTTCATTATTTAATTTTCGGGAATGATCTTGTACGTTTTAAGTCCAATTTATTTCTCTAAACACTATTTTTAATGAGAAACTATAATTGCGGTACGTAAAGATTACGAAGCCGTGTCCCGAAGCCGGTCAAACGTTAGTCAGTACAAAAAACGCGGGCGAATATCCACTTCGATGATTCATACATAACTAGCGATAAGCTCTTTAGTGTTGTAGAAGAGAACTTTTAGTCTGTTACATATACGTTTTCTGGTTAAGCCTTCGTACGCATCTGTTTCGGAACCAACTTTCCCGGTGGTCTCCCAAAGGACCGCGAAAACCTGTGCGAAAAGGTTGAAAAGTTCGATCAACAATTACACAACTGTCAAATTTTCACAAATTTAAATGTGTGCGAAAAGAGAGTAAAAAATAGCAAAAAGAAATGTACTACAATAACCCATGGCGCCATTGTTCCGCAGGAGCGGTGTACAGCTGTGTCACTTTTGTATTCAACAATAGCTGCATGTACTAGCTTTGAATAAGAGTAGCGATGAAGCACACGCGAGTCTCGAAAGAGTTCGGGAATGCCACATTTTAATGCTATTGGTTATTTATTATATTTACAGGGTGGGCCAAAAGAGATCAAACAAAACAATAGTTTTATGTAGGTGCGACTTAATTTGAGTTTGACTCGACTCGAATTTGAGTTTGAAACATGTAAGTTCGACCATCTTGTAGGAATTTATACATCACTTACGCAACTTTGATGAAATTTTTGCTTCTAAAATTTACAGATGAGGTTGGCGTTTAGATCTGGAAATATATTTAAGAAACTATTACAAAAAGCAATAGCTTTTTTTGAAAGACTTTTTTTGTTAACAAAAACAGATGTTTGAACAAATAATTTTCACTTGCAAATTTTGAGAATTCATAAGGAGAACCGCGAGAGAGAATGTTTTGCTGCAGCTTTTTATTCGCTCGCGTGATTTAAGTCAGTTCTTAATAGAGTCTAATACGTAGTAATATTTGTTGAAAATTTGTTGCCCGTCATTGGAACAAGAGTTCCATATAAATTGATATCTCCACAAAAATGTTGACGGCCCTTTTAATGCACAGACTTCTGATTTGTGCCAACCAGCTCCGGTTATTGCCTTAAGCTACTTAGGTCCACAACTCCCAGAGCTACGCTCATAAATTTCCATAATCCGTTACATTACGTTTGACTACATATTAACACATTTGACCCACAAATGCACACCTCGTATTCACAGATGCATACATGGTCGACCGTTTGACACACTTCTGCTGGCACCCTTCCCCGCAAAGCCAAACTTTTAATACAAGTATAGTAAAATAGTAGTCCGGTGGATGACTGACTGACGATCGAATTATGCGCAACGTTGAGGAAAAATAACTTTCGTCTATATTAAGCATGTGTGTCAATTTAAATCGTATTAAGTATTTACAAATATTTGAATAACCGAAATCTTCTTGTGGCCTTTGAAAATAACCGACCAACCTCAACGGAATTCTGATTCACATTTCGGATGGTGATTCATAAAACAGCCCCCGTGTGAGGAGGTCGTAACTGTACCTACATATAAATTAATACATAATGTCGTCTGAATGATGCAACATCTGGAATGCAGGAAGCTCTGCTTGGAGATTAATCACCTGCATCCTTTCATAAATCGCCAACCGACTGATGCGCACAACCCTCGGTAAATATTCGTGCACGGTGTACCCCATTTAACCTTTTCGAAGCCCTGCTCATATTCTTTATGATCGCGCCAGTAAGATAATCGTGCGCGCAACACTTTATTTAATGGCAACTCATTAATTCGTGCTGTTGTTTTATTCTCTGGCAATCTAAATTAAAAATTAGTCCTTTTTGTCAATACGACTTAATCCGGCAGATAAACTCTTGAGAATACGATCCACCGCTTTCGGAATCAGGCTAAGCCGCCACAGGTACAGGGGATACCTCCACGGGTATCGCCGAAACCAGGAAGCCCATCGTGGCAGTGCGCGCTCTTATCACGCCACCATCGCCACACTTGGTTTTGGTATGCAGTCGACCAAGTACGTGACTTAATTTCATTTATCATTAGGATCACACCGTGCGAGTCACATGAGGTTTTTTTTTTTTGGTTGCTGTGGGCCAATTAACGAAAAGATTTACAAACTGAACGCGCGATCAACGACGACGACGACACGTGAGATGTAGAGTGATTTACGGTGATCCGATTGGAGATTTGTAATTATTTTTCTACTGTATATGTGGGATAATAGAACTCTTCCCGGAACGGATATTCATCTGTTTATTTTTATGGTCATCTCGGGGTAGATATTTTATGAGGAAAAGTCATTGGCTGGGTATGTGTAAAAGTCGTAAATAAACTTCACCCTTAAATTTGATGCAGTAGATGTACGTATTTGAGACAGGTTTTGCAGCTGCAAAGTCGTGTTTACTGCAGATATGATTTTGAAAATGTAATCGTTCAGATAAAGGGAGAAACAGGACAGTTACTGCAGCTAAACTGGTTTTTGTTTGGTTGTTTTTTGAACACCTTCACATCTCAGCAAATCAAATAAAAGTCGGTAGACGAACGTTCTCCTAGCTCTCGCTCGGGAATGACGAAGAAACAGTTTTTGGGAGAGTTATGGACACTGTTAAAGTTTAAACACAAGTTGGTAGCCCTGAACGTCATATTGACAGACGTTAGCTTGACAGACGTCAGCTGGACAGACGCCAACTATTCCGCGTTTTTTGTATGATTCCACAGACGTTCGTCGAGAAGAAAGATAGCAAATCAGCAAGGGACTTATATTTTTAATTTTGCCCTTTTTGTACTTTATAAATTATAACCAATATTATTTCAATTCAGATAATAAACTCCCAGTCCCCAAACAAAAATTGGTTGTGTTTACTGATTTTGCCTCCAACAGACACATCTAGTAGAAAAGTGTCAACGTTGACTTTACTCCCAAGTCACTTTCACTTCTACTTGGGACACATATCTAGCGTGGATCTCAGAAATGTAAAGATGAGTGCATTTATTGCAAGTAGGTGTTAAAAATTTGACTTCCAATAAAAGAGAAATAAATATATTGAATTATACCTATAGGCAAAAGCTGATGTCAAAAATTACCCACTTACGCTCTACTTACATTTTTAACTTTCTCTAAAACGTAGTAAGGGAAATTTATTTTATTCATACAAAACTTCAAACTCGAGATGTTAATCAATTCTGACATTTGGATGATAGACACTAAAAAAAAATTGGGTCGCAAAATTCTGTCCGTCTGTCCGTAATCCGTATGCTCCGTATTTGGCTCAAACTTTGAATTTGAAATTTGGCCCCCCTATATTTCCTGGTTGTTTTTTTTTGCAAGGTAACAATTGAGGTTACTTCATATAAAATTTTCTTACCAGCTTTATTTGTTCGAAAACTTCTCTAACGATTTCATCCAAAATTGATATTTGAAATTTAGTAGGCGAGGTTAGCATGACAGCATACTCTGGGGCCCTATTACGTAAAACGATTTTCGTTGAAACGAAATCGTTTTCGTGTAAACGCGATTGCGTAAAACGAGAATCGTTTAAGATTTAACGATACTCGTTTTTTCAACGACTGACATTTAGCAGTCGTATGGCTTTTTTCGTTTTCGTTCAGCTGTTATAAATATTATTGCGTGGAAATGGATGTGCTCATTGGCTTTATGGAAAGCAACCCACTAAAAATTATTTGCCCAACAGCCAAGCTAAGGCGAAGTCTAAAATACTTTCTTTACTCTCCACTATCCAAAAAAAAGTCGCAATGGAAGAACATTTTTACAATAAACTTGAAAAATAGTAACAAAAAGTTGTTTATAAACTAAATTTTTGACATTTCACATAGGTGTGAAGTTGGTTGCGCTACAAAAAATGAATGTATTTTCGGTTTCAGTTGGCAACATCTTTCTAACAGCTTTATCGTTTTACATAATCGGTCTTTGTTCTGACTATCGTTTTCTTTATTATCGTTTATTTGCCGCTCGTTTCGTATTACATAATAGGGCCCCAGATATTCTTTGAAAAATCGAATAAAGGTACTTTTGAAATTTGGACATATTTCGAAAACGGTCCATACGATCGGAACAAAAACTCATTCCTAAAGCAATATGTTCACTTATAACTTAGGTACCTAATACTGAAGTCAATTTTTCTTTATATTTTTTTTTTTTCAAATTTACAAGTTATGTGGGGGGAAGTTATCGATAATTAGGCATTTCTAAGGTTTTGACAGAACGTTTTAGAATTTGAAATTGTAGGTAAATCATAACTTATAGATATTTCCTTATCAGTTCTATTTTTTTTGTCGTTGGTTCCTTAAAGTTGGTAGCACTTTTTTTCAGCGATAACCAATTTGAAAGCTGTCAGGTGATTGTAAATTTCGCCACCATGAGAGTTATGTTCGTCATTATTTCACCATGAGTATATACTTTCCAAAATGAGACTTCACTTAACCAGCGATTCCATAACTGCAATTCCTTTTTTTATAGTCAATACAAGGAAGATTTTCATGATTTTGACGCGCCCATGCTGTGGAAGAACAATGCTTCCACACAAGACTTAACGGCCTTTTTATAGGGTTAGGCAGTGGTATACGAGACGTCTTAAATTACTCAAAATTTAATTTAGAAATGCATTAAAACTGATCAACGTTTTTTCTCTAATTACGAAGCATGCAGTGTCAACGACAGCCACTTTTATCCAGAGGAGACCATAGTCATCCAATTATCGCCACCGTAAAGATATTGCACATATAACGAAAGCAAGCCTCGAAAACGGTTTGTTGTACTGTCGTCTAAAATCTACTTAGGTAGGTACCTGCTTTAATTGCTTCGACTTTTACACGGACTTGAAGCGTTTGAGCCATTCGGCACTGATGACGATTGGAATTTGACAAGAATCCCGTCTTAGTTTGACGAAAACCAAATTGATCTTAAGCATCGAAGGCTGACGGCATAGCTACTATAAGATTTTGAAACCTAGACGAGAACTTTGTAGGAATCTTGCACCATAAGGTGTCTGAAAAACTGGACCTTCCTTTAAGAAAGCAGATGCCTTTAAAGGTGTCAAGTTTATAAATAAAAGACTCAGATCTGCAATAACCTGCGTATGCCCAGAGAAGATCGGCTACAAAGTCCTTATCGGTGCGGTCCTACCTCCCGTGTCTTCGCCATCTCTTCTTCTATAATCTAAATGGTTGAGGTTAATGTTCCTTGTTCTATAAGTAGGACAGGAGTTAAATTAAAGAGCTATCCTTTTGTGTGCCATCCGTTTTTATTGAGTGACTTTTGGGCGAGTGAGTGACAAGCAAATTGTTTGCTAGTTTTATGCGATAAACGTGAATACAATAATTGTGAACAATGTGATCAATGTAAGTATATATGTAATATTTAAAAACTGTCGTCTTCCTAGTTTCGATGTGCTGCTTGACTGGAGAGGCCGTAAAGTATAGCGATAAGTTGGTAAGTTTGCACCACTATCTGAAAGTACATAAAATACAAACAGGCGCAATTGTATATTGTTAAAGTCATGCCTCTTTAAAGTACTCTATGCCAATGTATTTCCTGGTGGACACCCTCAACTTAACTGGTTTATTCGCCTTCATCATCATTGTCACAACCATCTTTCGATACTCGACACTTCCCTCAAACCAATTGTGACAATAGATCGAGAAAAGCAGACTTGCGCTCTGGAAGAACCATATCCCAGATGTATACCATTTGGAAAAATATCAAAACACACACACTTACAGCCTCATACAGATCGGAGCCCATTTTGCACCTCATATAAGCCGCAGCTGTGAGCACAAAAATGGACACGCTTAGTGGCAGCATAGCAACTATGCCGAGTTTTTGAAATATCAAAAACACAAACAGGGCAATTGTGAATTTCATGGTGGTAAAACTGATGAATGTGCACTGACTAAAGATGTCATCGATGTACTTTTGGAGCCTGCAAATATTCGCCGATTAAGCTGGAACCTCCTTTCGATTGTCAAACTCACCCCTCCAGTGTTTGCTGGTACAGAATAATCTTTTTCAAGTCCTGACAACTTGTTAACTCGACCTTAGCATTCAGCCGGCTAACCAGCTGGCCCATATACCGATAATACATGCACATCTGGCCAACCGATGTCGAAAAGATCAGTTCATCGTTAAAGAAGAACAAACCCGAGATTACGATCAAAATCGATTGAAAACAAAACACAAACGGATACGCCACCAGAGTGTTCGCATCAAATGGGTACCAAGAATTAACTGGGTACCGAATGGGATAGCTTTCACCCAAGACTAGCCAATCGTAAAGCGAAAGCACGATCGGTGCTGCCAGATATCCCAAACAGCCGATGATTGTCATAATCCCAAATGATATGTTCACTTTCCTAATTGTTTCCACATTGTCATGCAGACGAATGTCCAGCTGATCTTTTCCAGAAAGTGGAAAAACGCTCTCCAAATTTCGCAGCAGTCTACTCACCTTTTCGCGTTTCATAATTAGATTTATTCCGCGATAGAAACAGAGAACATTACCGCTCAACAAGGCTACGATTTTGCTTATTTCCAGCAGTTCCAATTTCAATTCAGAAGCAAGCACCAACTGCCCAATGCTAATAACAAAACAAATAATTTGAATGAAAACTATAGCAGCCGCTGAGCACATCAGCTTTGGGTTATACAGTTTAAAAGGCGATTTAGGACTTTTGCGCTTCACTAGATTGATTTTCAACAGGTAGCAAAAGAACTCGTCGAACTTGATAATCCTTCCCGACAGTAAGTGATCCATTGCGGCGACTTGCAAATAAAAACTGCCGTCTTTCGCCTGATATTTTCCCTTATATACGGACGCGTAGCTACGTAGCTATTGCGATTTTCTTCTCAACCCTTCGAATTTCTATCACCAGATGTCACATTCTCAGGCAACCTTTTATGTACGAGTATTATATGCAATTGAAGAAATGTCATCGAGTACATTGAGCAATTATATTGGGGAAAATAATTGCTCCTTATTTTTTTTAAATATCGATGAGCGCATTCAAATGACGTGGGCAATTTCGCAGGAGTAGGACGAAAGTGGGAGCCCTGTCCATATTTTTAATTGAAATATGAAATGCATAACTGTTGCGAGGAACCCGACCCGCTTGGGTCTCTATGGCAAAAAAATTATGTCAGCCTTCTAGGAAATAGTAATAGTTACGAAGAATATTTATTTTTACAGAATACTGGGAAATAAATTCACCTCGAGTGGGGAATAATTTTCCTTTTTAATGTGAAGTTAATTTGCTCTGAAAGTGACCAATAACTTCCCTTATTTGTGGGAACCATATTCCCAAATTTAAAGCCATTCGCCCTCAGCAGTGTTGATATGTCATTGCGAGGGTTTTTCCCTCGGAGAGCTAATTTTTTTTCCCATTTTTCCCTTTTGGACCTAGTCAAAATTCCCACAAAACTCCCACATAAATAATTTAAACAAAAAATAAAGAAATATTCTATAATCTATAGGATTTAAATATAAGCTTTTCAAGTAAAAGTACATTCGGTAATCATTTATCTATGTGTCTCCCTGCAAAAACAGCAACTCAGTTGAAAACATAAGAAATGAAAATACCGGTGGAAGTTCAAAATGTGTACAAAAGAGAAAACAAAAATGTGATACTCTTACCCTCTTACGTGTTTTGTAATTGTAATTTTAGGCTTCTTTTGTGAACACAGAATAAGGTAGTACAAATTTTTAAAAGGTGAGTCTCCCACGAGTTACTAACACTGGCTCTCAGAGTTACCCCAACACTTGTGTGCGCCACCTAGAGGGAGAATGAGACTTTTGCATGGGGACAAGTTAGCTTAAGCATAGACACATTATTACATTATGTGTCTATGGCTTAAGCCAGATGTAGTTTAATTGGGTACAACTTCCCAATTAAACGTGCTTTTGGCAAATTTCAAGCTTTTAGCTAGTTTTAGTGGATTTGCGTCTTATTTGCACTTTTTGCATATCTGAAGTCCACATAATTAAATTATTTCTGGTCGTGGTCTACGTGGCGCGCTAGGGTACCCAGCTCCCTACACACCTGTGTAAGAATTGCATCAGAAATGTATAGGTACATATTTTTTTTTTGAATAGATAAGTGTTTTCTAGCCACCCTTATTTTCGCTGTATAGGTACGCATTCCCCTCTTGACCTAAATATTGAATACATAATATCTCACTCTATTCACCATAAATATCTCTTTGTTCTGTCAACCTCCTGCACACCCAAGGGGTAATACGCGAAAAAGACCTAAAAGGCTTTTCGCTTACGCAATTATTTTTTAATGCAATAGCTCAATTGAATCGGTGACACATGCATGTGTGTATGTCCCTTTCCGAAGTGAAAAGCGCATTTCAATTCGAAGTCACCACTTGTGACGATGGATTCACCACGAGCTCTTTCGCTGGGGATCTACAAATTCGATTAGCAGTTGTCCGCTCTGTTTAAAATCAACTTCGTGAAAACTAAGTCACCAGAGTCGCCGACCGAATTGCGGTACCTAAATCTAAGGCACCCAGCTATATTTATGACTTCCGTTCAAATCATTGGCCTGCTTTCGAGTGTGCGAAAGTAGCTTCAAGTGCAGCTTTGACTTTGACATGTTGGAGATCACAAAAATAGTTGCGTTTTTGAGCGGTTTACTGATGTGCGTTTATCGGGGACTTATCCCAATCGTGAAGCGCGAGAAAGTGAACAAAATGACAAAATGTTGGGCAACTTGGAGAGCATATTGCCGCCAACAAAATGGCAGCAGTTTTTGACCGGGCAGCTCTGAAGCGGAACAAGTAGTTACTATTGATGTAAGTGATCACTAGTTTGGGGTACACAGCAATGGTGATTCTGGAATCGATAGTCGCGCATAAGGAGTTTCCCTATCTGTATCCTCTTACCGTCGTGTACCCCTTCGATGTGATCTTCAAAAATGTTGTTATAAATCAATTATTATCATGCTCTATCATTTTCAAGTGAATGTTTTTAGTGAGAGTTTGACAATTTAGAACCTAATATCGTACAAGACAGTGCACGATATTGAATTCACCACGATATATTCACTTATTGAGCGAGAATCGCTTTTTATTAGCTAGTGAATCGAAAAAAATTAAAGCAGTGTTTGAAAACGAATGTGAAAACGATTTATTTCGATTCACTCTTTCTGTTGTTCGTCAACGACGTCACCTATTCAAAGTCGTGCATGTACTATCGATATAGACGCCAGGGACGAGCTGCAGAGTATCGAAAAGGTGGGCGACCTCATTCGGTACCAGTGCACTTTGGAAGGGTAATTTCGAATGTCAATTCAAAGCGTAAGATAATTTCTGAACATTTCCAGCTTTCACAATGACATCGATGACATTTTTAGCACGAGCAGATTCATCGGACTGGTCAAACTGAGAGTCGGAATAAGCCTTCTCGTGTTTTCACTGATTCAGAAAACCGATGAGCTTAACTTGCCATCATTTTTTGCAACCATGGCGGTGCTCGATGGGAACGGACCTGTCACCTGCAAGAAGCTGTACGTACAACTGAAGCTATAAGAACGTATATTAGAATGTTTTAAGCTTTGTAGAGTGCGGACATACTTTCCTCGATTTATGACCACAATTGGTAAGACGGGCCCTAGTTGAAGACGTCCAAGAGGAACCTCATTGGCATGGAGAATTTCGAGCAGGTCTTGAAGTTGGATGATTAAGATTTCATTAATAGGTGGAATTGTTTTTTTTTTTTTTTTCAGATTGTGATGCATTCGTACAGACTACAGGGGTGGGATTCTGTAAATAACGAAACGAAAACCGCTTTCGCGTTTCGAAAAACGAAATAAATCACGCGAAAGCGAAAATCTACTTCATGTAACTCCTAACGTTTTTTTGTTCACATTCGTTTAGGTTTGAGAAACTGTGTGACAATAAAATTATAGTTTGGCAGTATCAGTATGTAGCTTTATTTTCGCTAAGTTGTTTTGATGTTGAGGAAAGCTTTAAAATAGGAAGCACGTATGTATTTCGTGTACCTGTATGCAAATGAAAGGCAGCTATGTTTAACCTAAAACGTTGAACAAAACTAAAAGAAAAAAATAAATTTCTAACAAAAAAATTTAAATATACCAACCTTTTGTCAGGTAATGTGAGAGATTCGAACAATCCCGCAGATTTTTTCTAATTTATTTTTAAGTTTACGTGTTCATTTTCCATTTCACTTTCGTCGCTTTCGCTGGTCAACAAAAAATAGTTTGTTAGCATTTCTAGGAAAATATTCAGCACAATCTTAAAAGTTAAAATCACCAAACTCAAAGAGAATAAATAGGAAAATGATAAACGTCAACAAAATAACTGTCGTTTGTTTTCTTTCGTGGAGACGATAAAATCTGTTCGTTTTTATGGTTATATGAAGCAAGAAAAGCGAAAACGTCAAAGAAAATGTGTTCGTTCGTTTTTTTTCGCGCCCACGAAAATTTCTTTCGTTTTTGATGTAAAATGAAGCAAACTGTTCGTGTGCACGAAAACGTTTAAACGTTTTCACCTTACAGAATGCCGGCCCTGCTTTCTTATATAATTTTCCAAAAGAGACGATAAACACTGCTTTGGAAAACTGACTTAGTTTGCAGAATGACAGGATGATCGAGTTTGGTCACACAACTGCACTGGGTCTGACAGTCTTGCGCAGTAAGTCCTTCAATAAGCACAGTTAAAGAACTGATTTTATATAGCACCTACAAAGCACGCAAAAAACGCAAGTGGTCTGTAAGGACATTGCCGTCTCAACTTCTGTGCATCATCGTTTCGTTCAATGTGTTAGTGTCAAGAGTTAGTCTTGTTAATTAATATAAGCAAAATCAAAGTTCCTCCAGTGAAGCAAATCCACAAGTGACACAATGATTAGGGACAAAATTTGTTCGCTTTAAACGATCTCGGAACTAACGTCTTCATAGCGGAACTTATGTTATCCAAATTCGCCAGAGATTCTTCTAAAGCACCCTTTTTTGTCTGCAAACTGAAGGATGAAGTAGACAATCAATATTGTTACAATGTCGCCTTAAAGACAATTTGTGTAAGAACCTTGAAACTACTTTAAATTTGTCTCCCAACCAATATCCGTATAGGTACTCATCGTAATCGCTTCAAGGAGACACGTGCGGCGCGTGCCGTGAACTTGAAAATCCCCTTCAAATTGAATTTACACAAATAAAGGAAACAAACTTTTTGTCAACTTGCCTTCCCTGATATGACCAAGGTGGAACCTTTCGTAACCTTGGTGCTTTCCATCAGCAGTCGCCCGCTCCGCAAGCTTCAGGGAAGGAATAAACGTACAACGGATGACATTAGAACGTCACCTTGAGCCACTATCAAGGACAAGCATTTTTTATGTTTCTCGCTTAGGGTGCATCAATGCTGATGCGCTATTAGGGAGCGGAACATCCTGCTACTATACAGGAAACGAATATTTCGTAAGAATACTATCAAACTGACCTTGATAACCAGAGAACGCTACCCCAAAGTGGGTTAGACGGTGTAAGTGTCGCCGTCATCGTTGTCGTGGTGCAAATGAGTCCTGTGCTAGTTGAACACGCAATCCTTTTCACATCCTATGGAGGAAATTGGCCATTAGATGTTGTCCCTCCCAGTCGGTTTTCTTCTCCTTTTGCAGAATCATTGAAGGATATTCTCCTTCGTCTGGCTCCTCGCTCAAGGTCACACGAGCAGCTTTCCCAGCTTTGTGTTTGCACTCGGCATGATATTAGATCGGAACACGGCACACATCACTGAGTACAGCTCCTTTGGGTCCATGTAACAGGAAATAGAATCCGAATTTCCCTTGTCAATTGCGAAAGGAATATCATTTTATATATTTACTTATTGGGGGCAACTGTGTGGCGGTTGGCCATGCATTAGAAAGGAAGTGAGTTGGTCATGCTCTACTGTGTTTCAATGGCGGCAAAGTGGAACTGGGTCAAGGTTGGCAAGGGTTTGTTTTCTATGTCAGAGGGAAGTTCCCCCAACTGCGACGCTATAAATGCTTTAACTGTAATGGATTTGTGCTGTAGTGGAATATTTTTTTAGCTGGACTACAGACATGCTTTAAAGGCGCTAAAAGCATTCTTTAATGTGGGGATGGTAAAGGCTAATTGTTATTCGATATTCCGGAAGAGAGGTCCAATCTTTTGGGAAGATAGTTACGAACGTTTCATTTAAAAGTGTGCAAGGAGTAAAACTAACAGACTGATAAAAAAAGCTAAAAAAAAAGTCGATGGTCTGTAGTGGATTTTCCTAGTCTGGTTGCTTATGATTGTCCTTTGAAGTTGACAGATTATTGCGGGCTAATAAGGTACTTTAACTTTTAAATTTGAAGTGTATTCTCCTAGGCCCTTTTTCTATTGGCAAACGACTCGATGATTGTCAGTTGTTTCGATAAATTTTTGATTTTTATAGTTGATGTATTTGCTCATCACGTTTACTTAAAAAACTTGTCAAAAGTGATTTAGAAAATGCATTTGAAACGGGCCAAAGCACTTGTCAAAAGAGCTCCAATAACCGGTCAACAAAACGCTTACAACAATCTATAAGAAAATTGTTTTAAAACAACCACAAATGCTTGCAAAATGTAATCAAACGACGGTTTAAAAAACGCTTAAATTATGGGTGAGAACGCGTCGAAAAACTTATCCAAAACGTGCCAATAAACTTCCCAAAGAAATCGTCCAGAAAGTATTTAAAAAGTTTTAAGAAATGGTTCACAATGCATGAAAAACTTGTCCGAAAACGATTCCAAAATCGAGTCAGAAAATTCGTCTAGAAAGGTCAAATAATGTCATCAGAGCACTTAAAATAAATGTCCAGAATCACGTCCACAAAAAGCGTAACAAAACGCACCAGAAAAACACATCCAAAGTTTCCTAAAACAAAAACTTATGAAATCGCGGAAAAATTCACCAAAATACATTAAAAATACTTCGTATAAAATAACATCAAAAATCTAATCCTAAAATGCGGCAAAAAACCGTCCAAAACCGCAAAAACAGACGTAAAAAACTCAAAATATTTTGAAAAAAGTTCGTACGAAATGTGAAAACTAATCCCAAAATGCGACAAAAAAGATTAAAAAAACTCGTCTAAAAACGCGCCAACAACGTCAAAACATTTACAAAAAAGTCGTCCTAAAACGCGTCTTAAATGGCCCAAGAATCCGTTAAAAACGCTTGAAAAAACACTTAGAAATCACGTACAAAAACCCGTCAAAAACACTTTCAGAATCACTACCAGAAACGAGTCAGAAACGCGAACGGAACACTTCGACAGTTCGTTGGAAACGAGTTGTAGAAGAGTTGGAAATGCGTTTCGAAGAGTTCCAGTAGCTATATACTATTTTAGTAAAATAAAAATTTTAACACCAATTTTAATGATTTTTCAAAATTTCAACACTAAAAACGGTTACCAGTACAAGTACCGCTTTGAGAAGTTAGCTATTTGGCAATGTAGCAACTAGCAAATAACTAATTATGTTTAATTCCCCTCTTTTGAACGATGTGAACTACCCATATCAACGTTGCAGACTTGTAGCAAAGCTGATGACATTTATATTTTAAGATATGCCAACACAATAAAAACAAAACGTCACCCTAAACGGGCTAAACGGGGGTGGACATGAACATGAACACACATGCAGCCTGCAAAATTACGTTCAAATTAATCACCATCTTCGGCCGGGCTTAGGCGAAGGACGCCGCAGAGCAGGAGAAGCAGCCAAGAGGTCGTTTCACTCTCGTAGGTGTGAGACACAAGCATTTTCTGCTCTCAATGATTTAACAGAATCGCTGTTCTATTTGTTGTATCCTTTTTCTTTGAAGCGGCTAAATAATACAAAATGAACAATCATTTCGCTGAATAATTAATGATGACAGTTTTAATTGTCACTTTGGTATTTTTGGAATCCCGCAAATAAACAAATTTGTGTTGCGGAAAAATTAATAATATTTTTTTTTTTGCTCTCTTTTATTTATGACGCGTAATTGCATGAGCTTGTGGTAGCCGCTTTTTGGGGTGAAGTTTATTGCCCGACCGAAGATGGACGAATACAGGTCATACAGGTACACTTTCCAGCGATTAATTAAACGAGGATTTAAGACATGAATGCGGCAATTTATCGCAAGGATGTGAGAGATTTTGACTTACGGGCGTACACTGTTTAAGAGGGGCGGCATGGGTGGGTGGGACTGGGTATTTTGTTGAGCTTCTTAACAATTGATTTATTTTATTGGGCCGTTCATTTAATTAATAAAGAGAGGGCACACATTATTGGTGGAAAAATGAGGGAAAACCTGGTAGAGTGCGACGGACAGTGTGAGTGGTTATAGTCGCATTTGGGGTGGTAAAGTTTAAGGAGCTCACTGATGGGCATATTGCACATTTTCCATAATTATAAAAAAAAACTTACACTTGCTCGCTTTCAACAGCTACTGAAACAAAATTAATCAATTAATTAATTAATTACATTACATTTGCTTTTATTAATCTTTTTATATATATCTACAATTTGACTTAATTCTATGTATGTTACAAAGCAATGTGTCTTCAAACACGTATATATTTAATCACCCATCGTATTTGGTACTAAAAACAGTGCGAGATCTTTTCTCGAAGCTGATTTGGAAACCCTATGGATTTGAACGGGAAGCTTCATATTGAAGTGTATATTTAAACGAATAGTGAGGAAAAATGTTCGATAATTTTACCAAAATGTAGAATGAACGTATTCCGGTCACAAAACCGAAATCGGGGATATGGGCAAACAACTTCTGCCTCTCTCAAGCGGAACGAACCAGTCTACTTAACCATGAAAGCGCAGACTTTCGTGTACCCGTTCAAACTAAAGGCTGCCCGAAAGAAAGGCTCATCTATTTATGACAGCGGGGATTACCGTATCCCCTATTCGCACCGCACCGAAAACTTGTCGAAGTATACCCACCTGTGTACCTTAATATATAAAATACATATATGTATTGTAATTTGTTGACAAAGTTGAAAAAAAAATGTTTTCTTTAAATTCGTAAATTGGAAAAAAAAAAAAACAGAATTAGCAGAATTTATTTGTTTAAAATATTGCCTGTCAGAATTTAAAAAAAAAAACAGAATTTTGAAAACCAGAATATTGATAAACAGAACAGAAAAAACACAGAATTTGAAGAGCAGAATTTTTGTGTTAAAACGCAGAATTTTGCAAAGCAGAATTTCGACCCGCTCCCGACTTAAACAACTCGGTTTGAAAACTGAAATATATATGGAAAAACTTCTGTTTTAGGGCACAGTTATAGCCATACGTAAAATGCAACAGAAAAAGGTGGAACATTATGAAAATGATTTTTTTTTTCGTTTAGGCGGTCATAGCGAAAATTCTGTCCGAAAAACTTTTCCCCACTAAAACAATTAAAACAAATCAAACACCACTGATTGGATTCCATCAGAAAATAAAGTGCACGACTGGGTCGCACGAAACTTTCTCGTTTAGTGCGAGTCTGACTGACTTTCAGAGTCTTCAGCAAATCGAAAATTGAGGACACAATAGTTTTGAAAACATCCATTTGACTGTAAGTTTGCATTTTGGTCAAAATCGTTATTGCCGTTTTCCGGTAAACTGAAAAAAAATAAAATTCCTTTTTTCAAAAATCCTTTGTACGATAATATAGAGAAAAACTGAGTTTGCTATTAAGTTATAAAAGACCACATTACCTTAAAAATGAATTTTTGTTACAATCGTATAGGTAGACCGTTTTCGAGATATTTCGAAATTTCAAAAGTACCGTTGTTCGAATTTTTAGCCAAAAACTGTGTACGCAGTCCTGGTAACCTCACCTACTTAAGCATAAATATCAATTTTGGTTGAAATCGTTAAAGCCGTTTTCTGGTAAACTGAAAAAACTAAATTTTAAAAAATTCCTATTTTCGAAAATCCATTGTACGATAATGTAGAGAAAAACTGAGTTAGCTATTAAGTTATAAATGACCACATTACCTTAGAAATTATTTTTTGTTACAATCGTATAGAGCGTTTTCGAGATATGTCGAAATTTCAATAGTACCGTTGTTCGAATTTTTAGCCAAAAACTGGGTACGCAGTCCTGGTAACCTCACCTACTTAAGCTTAAATATCAATTTTGGTTGAAATCGTTATAGCCGTTTTCGATCAAATCAAACTGGTACGAAAATGTTGTATGGGAAGTACCATTAATATTGAGGTTACCTTGCAAAAAAAAACACCTCCCGAGCTGTAGGCCCAAAAACTTCAAATCCGAGGTTTGAACGTAATCCGGGAAGCCGTTTAGGCTGTAGGCCTGTGGAAGGACGGACAGACGGACAGACGGACAGACCAGACAGAATTTTGTGACCCACTTTTTTGAGTTCCTCTATCATCGTAATATCAGAATTGATTAAAATCTCGAGTTCGAAATTTTGTACAAAACCAATATCTTTCTCTTACTATGTACGTAATGCAGAAAGTTAAAAAATTCCTCACAGATGAAACAGTAAAGAAATCAATTATTTCAGTGGAATGATTTGGTTTTTTTGTTGTGGAATATAGTGCGAATTAGACCAGAAAAAGTGGAAAATTTAAAGATTATTTGTTTATTTTTAGTTGATAAACTAACTTTATAATTCATAAGCAACATTTTAAGACCAAGATTGAGTTCAACCATTAGGATTAAATGCTTAAAAAAAGCAAAAGAAAATATTTACGGTTTCGTTTTACGTATGGCTATAACTAGGTCTTAGATGAAGCTTTCGGGCGTTTTCGCGAAAACCCGCTTTTTGGCTCACTGTGAATATTATGTTATTGGTTCACATTCACATCATACACCCACTCATCTTTAAGGTTAAAACGAGAGAAAGTTTGCCAGACTGACGTATGGATAATTACAGTTAGTTGTACACCTCTGCCCAGGCTTAATGTTATATCAATATGAAACAGCAGTATGTTTAGATTGCGCCTACAATGTCACTCACTTTTCCGGCTGTTTCTTCAATAACACCCCTATATGATCGAGAAGAGGTCCCCCTCCATTGAGTTTACGTATATAGGCTTACGTAGGTAAGCCACTCTGACGGAGCGAAAGTGTGTCAACACTTCGCTAGATAGAGCCATTAGTTTCTCCTGAAACTGTGACCGACACCTTAAAGTATGCAATTTTGTATATAAAATATAAAAAAAATTCTTTTACCAGAAAGTTAAGGAATGGAAATAGCTCATTCAGTGCTTACCTACTCTTTCTCTCAATAAATCGGCGGGTATCGTTGTTGACTTTTAGGGATCGGCTCAACAGAATTACTCTTTTCTTCACAAAGTCAACACAATAGGTCTATTCGCGTACTTTCCCGAGCTAAGATATTTTTTTTTTTAGTTTCACAGATTTTTAAGTTATTTTATTTCTTTGCAATTGAATTTTAAGACAGATTTTGAATTTGTTTCTTGTCAATTTTTTGCATTTGACATATTTATCAGTATACAACTACAGCGTTGCCAGGCGGTTGAAATATTTCCCCCCAGACAAATCTGAAAAACCCCCTGATTTAGCTATTTTCAAGAAAAAAACCCCCAATATTTTTTTTAAATAATTTATGTATATGGAATGCGTTGGAATGGCATTGGCATAGATGATTTTCCATCGGATTTACTCGAACATACATTGATTTGGTTTGTTGGTGGGGCAGTGGCTTTAAAGCTTTCAATGTTTTTAGTGACAAAAAAAAAAAAAAAAATAATTGAACGCAGTAACAAAATAAAACCCCCAGATTTCCCCCTAAATAATTTCTCTCCCCAGATTTCCCCCGTCGGCCCCCCCAAATCTGGGGGAAAACCCCCAATCTGGCAACGCTTGTGGACAGTCGGTACTTACTTATAGAGGATTGCCCAAGCCCATCTATCCTTTGTGATATTTTATTTCTTTCTGTTGTTATTTTATTCTTTTCTTTTTCAATTTTATATCTTTTTATCGAATCGCCTACTCTGATTTTATTTATGTTACTGTGTTGTAAGCCTAATGTTTCATTGTACAGTACCTACATTCCTGTACTATCCCGTACATACCATTCTCCGCATATACAAATAAAGGACTTTGTTTCGTGGCTCGGAACGTAAACTCCAAAGAAATTTCTGAAGTACATACTTCTTATTAAAAACCGTCACACATTTCTATGTCTCATGGCACGCCATCTATCGTTGGATATACCAGAACTTTGTAACCAGGTAAACAACAACTTAGAAAAGTGTCACCGGGTTCGATTGCATTGCCAAGAGTCTATAGGTATGAACGACGCACTGTTGGTTCCAGAACATCTTATTCCGAACACACATACCCTATGGCCGAATAAAAATCAGAAATTATAACCCTCGGTGTTGATGGGCATTTGTCACTCGTCAAATTAACATTCATACATGTACAAAACAACAAAAACCCGAACAACAAATAAAGGAGTCGCTGCGGCACCAGCACCCGCACCAGCACCAGTCCTTCGTGGCACTTTGATTTGTTGCTTACCCGAATGCGTTCAATTCTGTGCATCGGGGCGCTTCGTTCGTCTCATTTTTGAGGTGAATATTATTAAATAATAAACAAACAATAAATTTAGCTTCATTAATGTCGGCGTGAGTGGGCTCATCAACGCCAAGATAAATCGTTTGTTTCTCTGCTGCTGTTTTGGAGGAAATTTATTTCCATCACGAGGTGATCTGGGTTCTGCATGTTTATCCGTGATTTCCAACAAGTATTTCACATGTTGCTTGTGTGGCAGCCCCCCTCCCCCCCTCCTCGACAACCACGGCTAGGTAAATTAATTTCTTTGGTAAACCACAGTTTAATTAAAATCAGATAAACAATACATTTCAGTTGGAACTGCATCGAATGAGCAATTCGGTTGGACATGGTACCAACGGTATACACAGACCGTTCCCGATGGCGACATGGGGGCGAAGTGGTTTCAGCTTGTTCCTCATTAGGTAATCCTTGTAAAACGAAACCTCAAGGAAACCAAACAACCGTACCAGAAATTTGTGTGTGTGTTTGTGTGCGTACAAACCTACACAACTTAATTATGTGTATAGAAGGACTGGAAACGCAAAGCAAATTGTTGTGAGTAATTGCAGTTGACTGTTGAAGGATATCCCCCGGGCTATTGACGAAGACGACTAGCAGGCTTCTAACCCTGGATGGTGATTGCGGGTTAGAGAATTTCTTTATTTTCGGGTTGAATTCGATACGTTTCAAACTTGCATTACATTTGAAACGAAGGATTACAGTTGGGGGAGGAGTTTTCGAGGATCGACATCGATTTTAATTGGGTTCATGCGGTATTCATATTAACAATGCTCACTAAATAATGTGTTTTAATGGCGAAGAATGGTTAGTTGGGAGTGGAGCCGCTGGAATTCGATAGACTTAAGCCACCAATAGGAATTTGGATTTAAAGGATGTGCAAAAAAATAAAATCGATTCTATAATAAGTGTCAAAGATGGTTGGTTGATGGACTGAAATAGGTATAGAACTCTTAAATGGACTGCCTGTAACTTGGCAGTAGCCTAAAACCTGTCAACCTAATTTTGATGTTAATTTTCGGCGGTTTGAAGCTCCGGATCGTTGAGAGCTCGACCAATATTGTGACTGGATTGTCGGCACAGGTAGGTACCTATTTTCAATTGGTGGAAAAGTCCAGCGGCCCAGAATCAGAAGGTTCCGCTTTTTACACGATCAGGGAAATTTTTGCGCACAAGATGGACTATTGCAGCTCTATAACCAGAGCTCGTGTGAATCTTCATAAAGAACGATGTCAGTTCCCAGAGGACCGCTGCAACTTGCCGTAATAAGTATGACTCTCAGGTATAAGGACTTTGCTAATTGCCGTGCCTGACAATGAAGTAGAATTCACCTAGACCTCCGGGTATACCTCACGAGGTCGTGCGAGTCAATGTTAACAATAGATGCGATGGGATATTTAAATACGAGACCCTCAATTTTTTAAAAGTGTGTAATCGTTCTGTCATCTTAGTTTCCATTCTTGATTTGCTTCGTTTCTAAATTTACCCAACTTGTTGCGGGAACGGGAATAGCTCCTGATGCAGCGCGTGATTCAAATCGCAGGCCATTACTCCATTTACACGATAAAACAAATTAATTACGCCAAACACCACCCGACAGAGAGCGTCTCCAGCTGAATCGGATGCAATTGTGATGTGGATGCAGATCTGGTGCGCAGGGACTTGTCTCCGATTTGCTGCTATTTCTGGCAAAAGTTACAAATGCATTCCGGTAAAAAAGCCGGCATGACTCAGAGTCAGAGTGCATGCCTCCCATGCTGCGCAGTCCCTGTTTCCATTTTTGGCAGTGCACCGATCCATATATGAACAACATTTCCATCTGTCTCAAGTTGTCAGTTGCAATGGTGACAGCGGCGGGGCGATGCGATGCGATGCACTACATGCACATATGGCACACAAGTTGCAGGCGGTGCGTGTCGAACGACCCGAATAGCACCATCAGTGGTGTACAGCATAACAACTGATTAACAATCCTTGCATCGGCGAAAGTACCACCAAAACAACTCGCATTGATGACGGTATCTCGAGTCACGACACGACTTGAAGAAGACCGAGTACCCACTCCAATGCACAACAAAAAAAAAAAAAAATTGGCGAAGGAGGTGTCGGCTTCGGCGCCGCGACTCTGTGTCACTCAATGCGTGCCATTTGCTCGACTTTATCCAAATTAACACGATTAATCGGCGAACAGGAAAATTGCGATAATGCACCGCACACCGACGCCTGTAGAAAAAAAAAAAGGAAACAGAAACATTGAATGTGCTTGCTTCTGGAGGACCTTTGGCGATTTAATTTCCATGTAGTTTCTATGTGGTTATACCCACAAAATAAGATACGGTCCCACAGGACGCCATTAAGCAAGTGTGCTGTCGATTCATGCCTGGTGTATCACCAATAGAGGAAAATCCTCTAGTACACAAAAAGGGAAACAAATCTTCAGGCAACACGATTGCACTTGACGCCGATAGGGGAAAAACGCATGTTCACTATTCGAAGGGCACTCTGCAATGGCTGGAGCTCCAGGAGAGGAGTATCGAACGATGTATACCGAGTCTAAGCACATCTGAGGTAATTCGCTTTTTTCGTTTCTATTTCGATGGTGGAGCCTTACGTTGTGGATGAACTTTGTGGGTAAACATAGGTGCAGTTTATATTTGGGGCCTAGTCGGTCCCGCGGGAATATATATTGTACCAATCTTGAAACTCGAAGGGACTCGACGGAACTGTGGAGTAGCTAAAGACGCTTTTGGGCTGCATTTATATAATATGCCTGGAGTGGTTATAAAAAGCAGTTGAAGGCGTGCACAAATAATTTCAAACTGCTGGTCTACGAGAGGGGTACCCACTTTCCCACCCACGCGTTTAAGGATTGAATTAATTGTTGTTATTAATATGTATATTTATTGTGACTCAAATCGATAGCTGTCTCCTGACCACCCCATAATTTTCTCTGCATACGCATTCCCCTAAAGAAATATTGAATAAATAATATCCGTTCACCGGAAAGAATTATGTATACACATATTATGTAGGTACAGTAGACGTGCATTATGACGAATATCCGATACAGGGAATTTGCGATATAGCGAACCTTTTCCAAATATAAATTACTGTCTTTGTACAGCGAATGTTGCCCACGATTTGCTGTCCGACAAAAGGAACATAAAGTTGGTTTAAAAACCCTGAAAGTATTTAAATGGCAGGATATTCATCTATTTTTAATTTTAAATAAAATAAAAAGACACACTGTCTTTTTTTTTTTTTAAATATTATAAAGAGTCGATCGATATAACGAACGCGCTCGATCATTTGCTATACTGGGCTACCACTGTTGTATATACATTTTCTATACCGATTAAGATCTAAAAAATATATTTGTTTTGTATTTGAAGTGTCACTCCTCGATTTCTATCCAGTTTATTTTTTTCAAAGTGCATTTCCCTATACAAACTTTCATAACCTCTTTCATCCCCTCAAAGTTTTGTTTTCGCGGCAAAAAGTAGACTATGTCCTTCTCATTGTTTTTCAGAATAGTTTAAAATAAGTTTTATACATATAAATATCCACTTGATACTTAACTTAACTGCAGCTAATTGGTGAAGTGTGGCCAAGAAATGTTTTAACGGTCTGAAGATGTTAAAGCCTAATACGCAGCTGTTCCTTAACGAAATGTCCCGGTGGTCTCAAAATGGACAGCGAAACGTTTCGCGAAAAGGCAGCGGAAAATAATTTATGGAGAGTAGCAGTGGTACCAGCACGGACTTTTTATCTCCGATTTGGATATTCGAACTTTTCACTGGCTCCTTCAAATTGTCATTTGGGAATTATAATAATCAAGGCTATTTACTTTAAGGTTTGGCGATTTTTTTTCACCTTAGGTATTTAAAAAAAAAAATGCATACTTCAATTGCGAACGTAGTATTTTCGTAGAACTAAGACTTTCTATACAGTTTATTGCAAGTGAGCCGACTCCATTTTCATACAGACTATCGCACGTCTCAGCCGTATGTGGTATGCCCCCTTGTTCCCTTTTTTGTGTTAATTATCAATTACGAGTTTTTGTTGCTTTTTTTTTAATTTGATAACAATTTAATCAGAATATCTTTGCATACGAATTAAAAAAAAAACTCATATTAAAAAAGGTCTGTTTCTCCTCTTTCCAGGGATGTGCAACATGTTGCTCTTGCTGTAGGTATTATCGTCTTTGAGCTATTAAGTTTTGTATGGAGTTTGGCCTCAAAAATACTGACTTAAACTACCTGCAACCTGCAAGCATTCAAATTAAGAGAGGCTAATAAAAATATCAGTGGACATTTCAAAATACAAATTTTATTAAATTTGTTAAAGAATACATCTATAGAAAACGAAAAAGAACATGCGAACAATCCGAAACATGTGACATTCATTTCGTTTGCTTGTAATGGATGCCTATTGGGCATCGAAATTAAACCACATGAAATTAAACATGTCACCTGGCAGAGAGCTAAACTTCTGTCGATTCGGTTGATTTACAAGTAATTTACCAGACGTTGGATCACAAGACATGGGTGTTTCTGTCAAACACGGATGACAAAAACTTGATCCGTTGAAGCGAGGAATGGGATCTACTGTCCAAGAGCTTCAGGGCGACACTCAGTCCTTATCCATGTGTTTCTACCACACAGGCGAGGGAATATTGGCACATAAAAAGTCAGTCAGTCTGTGTCCAAGTTTCCAACACGTCTGAGGGAGTAGCAAAAGCTTCCCACTTCGACAAACAACATTTTTCAATTTGTTTCCATACCTCTTATAAAAACTGGCAGAACAGCAAATACGAAATTTGCGCAAGCAATTAATGTCCCATACAGTAAATGTGTGCAAAAAGAGAGTAATGAAAGAATTCTACCAAGCAATCTACTACAATTATCCACGTTTTCGTTCATGATTTCGTTGTGTCACTTTTGTATGGAATTTTTTGTTCCGGAACAGGTGCGTACGAATCTTAAACAAAATATTCTAAAAAGCGCACTTTCTTATTTCATCACAAAAGTTAGCAATGTGTTTCCTCCATAAACAAGTTCACATTACGGAAAGTGACACTAAACTGATTCCTACTATAGGCCAGTTTTTTTTGAGCTTCAAACTCAACAAAGCAAAGTAAAGTAGGATTTCCAGCACGCAAATTACAACAACTACGATAGACTTGACACTTCGAGACTCGCAATAGTTGTTGTAATTGCGTGCCGAAAATCCTACTTTACTTTGCTTTGCTGAGATCGAAGTTAAAAAAACAGGTTTAATGTGTAGGTACCTAGGTAGGTATATGAATAAATTTAATTATATTTTTCCAATACTTTTTTTTGTTGCAACACTGATCAGGGGGCAGATTCTGTCTAACATTAATCGTCTGGACGATATCGTTTTTGAAACTTTGACGACCACAGTGAGCTAAGTTCCGGGCGATTTTTTTTGGCGATCGTCAGCTTTAATTGCATTTGTGGAAAATGCGCTGGAATAGCTCTCAAACCATTAATTTTTGTAGCTAGTTTTGGAGGTTACCGTTGTGACGATAACATCTCAGAAATGTAATATCTGCCCTGCATTTCTTATCATCTAATTTTACTGGCGATTCTTTGCCACTGAACTTATTTGAAACCCAGAAAAAATCAAAGAGCACAACCTATTCAAAAAGCCAAATTTCAAAACAAACACAAATGTAACCCACCCTTTACAAACCGTCAACTTTTATTGCATTTAACAAACTCAATTCCCACTAGCCTGACCATCGTGCCGCATCTGTGTCATAAAAAAGAACTGCAATCTAATGATGTCCCGACCCTCTCCGTACGCCAACACGTCCAAGAGATATTCCCCGAGTGGCCAAGCCTTAAGGACCTGCAGTCTGTTTTCATCCATTTTCAAATACCTTATGAGCAATATTCCCTGCAATCGATCGACAGAATTATTTCCAATCCATAACCGCACTTTATGACAATTTACTCACCGAATACGGGCAGGTGTGGTTTAAATTTGAGTGCGCTGTGTACAAGGTGCCAATAAATCGCATATATGCGCTGGCGCGATTCTTCGCAAATATGTCGCAGTAATTCTCGGTGATATTTACCAGAAAGGGCCTGTACACGAGGTTGGTTCGTCTGTTCAGTTGAACGTTTACCTGAAGGTAGTTGAAAAATGAAATAATTTAAATGGCAGCCCCCAAATCACTTACCGTAATGGATTTAAGCGGCCGAACTATTTCTGTCCTGAAGTTCATCACAGTTGTTGTCCGATTGATTGGCTTGGTCCAACATTTGGTATTTTCAATCGATTTGGGATCGAGCGTAAAGCAATTTATTTTGGTAAACTTTGCCGTGATTTCGGTCTGCAAGGGGTTGCTTGAACCCTTATCCGTGGTAGATGTGCCAAATGCGGGGACGACAAACAGCGCGCTGAGCATAATTATGTAACACCCGCACTCCATGACTGTGTGTACGGTTGCTAACTAAACAAGGTTAAACGTTTCTGCTCGAGATGGACCTATTTTCGATTTAACAATTAAAATTAATTTTGGTAACGCTGGATGGCTGATCATTCCGTCGATTAGTCGCGTTTTAGTTATCGTCGTTGGTATCAATTTTATTAAATACCTAGTGCCGCATAATTGTAATCGGTGATTAAACACCGTTTACTGAAGTTGAAGTATGACGCCATTGTTTGGTAGTAGGAAGGGGACGGGTATAGAGTAACGAAGTGGTTTAGTGAGTTGGTGGTAGAGTTTGTTTGGTTGTCTAAATGACAAGCAGAATGTCAAACTCTACTAAAAAATAAGTTGACATTTCTTCAGTTGCTCTAGCATTAGCCATGCTTTTTTGAGCTTCGATCTCAGTGAAGCAAAGTAGGATTTTCAGCACACAATTACAACAACTAGATAAGCTAAACTTGACACTTCGAGACTCGCAATAGTTGTTGTAACTGCGTGCTGAAAATCCTACTTTACTTTGCTTTGCTGAGATCGAAGCTCAGGAAAACACGCCTATTATAAATCTACGCCGAATTACTTACTCTGTCAGATTGAGAAAAAGGGAGGAAAAAAGTCAGCTGTCAAAACAATCCTATGGAAAGTAGACACATTTGGAAAATCATCCAAAGAGGTGGAACTCGTCGATAATCAATCAATCAATTTATTTTCGTTTAGAATTTACAATTTTTAATAGCACAATTTACATAATTTAAATACAGAGATATGACAAATTTATGTCTTTCTACTGGAAAAAGTTTACAGTTGACAAAAAATAGATAAAAATTCAGAAAAGATTGCATTCAATGTGAAATAAAATGTTCTCGAGGGAAATGCGTTTGATTTTGTTTTGCGAATAAAGCGATAGAGTTCAAGCGAGCTTTCCTTCATCTTGGATATTGTATTCTTGTACGCTACCAATCTTAACTTTATTTAAACGTATTTACTGCAATAAAGGATCATTAACGATGAGATAGACCAACTACCTACGATCGAACGAACATTCGCAAGTTTTGACAGTCCATTCACATGATACGAATTTAATTTGGTCGCAGATACCCGCGAATCTACTGACAGTCGCCGTCATTTGACTCTATGACATTTCAAGTTTGAAGTTAAGTTCGAACGAATGTTTTATTAACCAGTTTGTGGGACGCGATTTGAATGATGTGAATTGTGAATAAACTTCGACAATTGTCGCCAAGGGTGTATTCGTTCGCGGCAAAAAGTTTGCAATTCGAAATTTCATTATTTAAACTGTTTTATTAATACATTTTCTTGGGATAATTAATTATCCTCCTCTTGGAATATAAAATGAACAATTTTCTGTTCATGAATGCATCAAATTGGTTTGTTCGCATTTCAGCAATTCGTTCGCTCGCTCTCATGTGAATAGTCCTTAATGCCAGTTAATTAGACGAGGATCGAGAAAATAATTACGCTGAGTTGGTGGTCGGCTTAAAAACTATAGGTAAGCAAAGCCGTATACTTCTTGGCAGTTTTTCTTACCATTTAATTTGGTCGCAGGTTTACTGAATTCGATTTAAACAGCTGCTAGCTCATTTTCAGTCTATTCTTCAATTTGAATAAAGCTGAAACAAATTTGTATACCCAGTGATCATTAAATGACTATTTACATGATCTTATCTAATCTAAAAAAAAAACTTGAGTCTAAATTGATTTCAATAGCGAAAATTACAATTACAGCAATTTTTTCCACGATTTGAACATTCTTGCCGCGAACTGTCACATTTTACTCATAATCCACATAATACAGTCGCGACCCACGATTGAAAAATTCGTTCGAACTTAACCTTTAAAATTGAAATTTGATCGCGGGTATCTGCGACTAAAATAGTTTTTATGTGAATGACAATGAAATGTCAGAAACTACGAATATTCGCTTGTTCGCAATTCGCACTTATGTGAACACATAGTTATTAAAATTTGAACTGTAAGAGCACCAGCAAAAAAATGGTACGCTCCCCATAACTATACGTAGTGTGCAGCTGACAACTACAGCGCCATGTTGGCAGCCCCTTTTCATTTCCTTTGATAATCACTGAACTGGAATCGTGTTTGAGACATTTTTTTTTTTCCATTTTCTAGGGTCTGGTAATATTTTCAAAGTAAGTTAGAGTTGAATGTCCCACTTCGTTTCGTGTTCTACAACGGCGGTCCCATCTTCGACTTCAGCTTGTGTACTTTGTAGTTTGTATTTGTACTTTGATTTTGATTCCAGCTACCACCAAGTCCTATCAGTCTCTACAGCGTGTGCACCTTTAAACTCACTAATTAACCAACTTTACTGTCGGTTCGATTTTTGTTTTTCTCTCTCGTTTGACATTTGTTCAAGGAGCGAGGAAAAAATTTCTCTACTTTGTAGACAAGATTGTTGGGTTTTTTTTTTTTTTTTGCCACGGCATCAAGTGCAATTTATTGCAAATCGGTGAACAGTTTTGTTCCATGAATCTTCGGCGCCCTTTGGTAGGTACCTACTTTCTGTAATAAAAAAGGACACATACAGCATTTTCCTCGGCCACAGTGACTTAATGTAGGATTATCCACACATGCCGCGAGGAGGATTGTTTGTTGTGGCGATCTCCTCGCCTGAGTCCCACCAACAACATAGATTAATGACATCGCTGGGGACATCATTTGTTGCTGCTGTTTGGGCCGTCTAACATGCAATTGGTTCGTGTAAAACACTAAAGGACATGTTTCAGATCTGTGTTTCGTTTTTCATTATTCCCGTTGTCCAATTCGCAATTAATGTTCAACTCATCGCATCGTCTTGCAAATTATTGGAGAAAATTTCCATTTCCCTGTGAGTTCCCAGAGTCGCCTTTTGTTCCGGATGGCGAATGTGCTTTTCCAATTAATTAATTAAATTTAATTTAAATATTTTTACGACTCATAAAATGAGAAAAGAGAAAAAAAAGAACAAATCCTCGTATAGAAGGTTTTATTGCCCGGGAACCGCCAATGCATATAAAGTTGTGACTACATGCTGTTGCAATATGTTGCATCGTAAAATATACGATAATTTTTTTGCGTTCATTTTCGTATTGCCTTATTCAATCTGAGCAATTACTCCATTAAAAATGTACAGTTTTCAATACGATGGGTATACACAAACACAGGTCTGCTTGGAGCGAGAACATCATCTTCCGACTGGATGAATCATTTCTGTTTTGCTTACACACATCAGGGAGCAGAATCGAGACTAAGAAACAAGTAAGACAAGTGAAATCTTGAGAACCATAAAAGTGATAGTTGATTACGCGACGAAAGGTGTTTTTGTTTTATAAGCGGCTAATTAAATAACAATAATTGTGTCACTTTGATGGCATTTGGGAGCGCTCACTACATTTGCTGTGACAGTTGGCGACTTTTAAATTTGCATTGTCACGATCTTGCTAATTTGTATCACTCATTGTCGTTTATTTGCTTTTAATTATTTAGTTTAACTGACGCCGGATATGCGGTTAATTGACCCAATTTTGACAAAAATTGACAGCGCATCTGTCATGACAGAGAAATCTCAGATATTGTCTTAAGGAACACAAATTGTTGCGGTCTATTTGTTTTAACTACTGTCTGGGATTAAAGAAGTCATGTGTCAAAATGACTACTAGGTGAAATCCAGCTTTTATAGACTGTCGTCTGTCAAATTGCAATTACACTGCGAATCTTCTGCCGAGCTAACAAAAACTAAAAACCTGAACCGCACCACGGCGCAAAAGAGAACACGACCAGACAAAGCGAACTAGAGAGATTAGTACTCTGTGGCAACTGGCACGGTAAGGTATTTCAAATTTCAATAGCATTTTCAAATCACTCTGGTTTTGGCTTCTGAAATGATGTGGAAAGAGTTTTAGTGGTGCCCGTGCCGTGCCGCTCAGTCAAATTGAGGGTATTCACTTAAACTCGTAAAACCATCATAAGCCACCTCGTAAATGAACTGTCAGATTTTATATGGAGAATAGTTTACGCAGGCATCAGAATTTAAAAATTAATAATTTTCAACGATGTTACGCAAATTTACCGATTGTCAAACTGTGACAAGCGGTCGTTTGAATTGCTTTCATGTTTTTAGAACTGCAGCAGTGACGGTAGGAAATGAATTAGATAGGCGAATGTCTCATGGAATGTGTCAGCAATTGCCAATAGGTTCATTTGGTTGGCGATTTGACTGTCCGATATAGAGAAGAGGGATGCTGTGTCAATTTGTATCCTTGAAAACATATAACTGTCTATTACAACTTTGACTTCGGACCTCGGGGTTCACGTTTGCTTAAAAAATGGATTATCCTCTTAATGCAGAGTTAAGTTTTTAAATAGGAGGAGCTAATGTCGTCCTACCAGACTTTGATTCAGTGCAGTGAATTCATCCGCTCACCTTGGACTCCTGAGATTCATTCAGCCACTCGAAAGTCACAATATTGTCCCATATTACAAAATGAGTGCTACGATAAACATCGACCTTATTTAGTAAGAAAGCCCTTTCCCTGACACTCCCAGGGTACACACAAAGGACGCTCCCGTGACACTATGTCTCCACACAGTCAAAACAACATAATCCCGTAATCCGCAAGACCAATAAAAGCTTCTACCATATACGAATTCTCATCGAATAGCTAAGCCACTCTATTAGTCACATTAAATTGCTGGCACAACATAGCTAGCGTCAGTAAAATGCATAAAATTCCACAACCAGTCACAAACATGTGTGTGCACTACACCTTATCTGTATGGTTGTTGAGTAATTCTCGTAAACGAACTGCGAAAATAAGAAAACTGCGATAAATGGAGCTGAACATGTGAATTGAAATTCGATGCGGCACCAATTCTGTGTGACTAAGAGGCGACGAAATTTCAGACAACCGACATTCGAGATATGAAAAGTTTTCCGCATTCGATAACCTTAATAGTGACGTTTACACTGTTCCAGTTCTAGATGTATGAGGGTGACTTAGTGAATTTGACGTAGACTATAATTTCAAAAGCAATTTGTATATACGAGGTGTCGCTATTCATAAAGAAAAAGAAAACGGCGAAGACTTGTACTTAGGCCTCTATTGAAATTCGAAAAGGCGGAACTTTCTTTGCTGTTTAAGTTCAAAGGATGTAAACAACCCGGCTCAACCATACAGGACTTTGCAATTTAGGTCTTACATAAAGCGTCAGTCTGATTAATTAAAATGCATCTCTTTTCAATTATGCATACGAGATGTTTTTCGCTTTGCCTGCGTTTGTCTGTAAGCCAAGGGGTATAATGCTAGGGCTGCTTAATTGGAGGGTAGGTCTGCATACGTGCATCGCAACTGGAGGCAAGTGGTTAGTGGAAAATAATTAAACAGAGTTGTCCAATATTTGCATTCGCAATTATTTTCTTCATTTTTATTTTTCATATTTAAATATGTATAAAGAAGGCCCATCAAAGCAAAAGGAAGTCTATGGAAAAACGACAAACATGACACATGATTCTATGGGTTGGTGGAGTTAGTTTCGAGCGAAATGTAGGCCGGGAATAACGAAATAGGTCTGTTCCCTAACAAGTTTACTCCAAATCTGTTCTCCTACACAAAAGTTGGGCAAAAGAGAGAACAAAAGATTTCCCCTGCATAAAATCTTGCAAATATTATCCCAAGAAATTTCTTTGTGCTAGTCGGTTATTGTTGACAGATACTGTCAAATCGTTCAAATTTTAATTTGTAACTGACTTTTTATTTGATTTCATTTGTATTTTGTGCTTGCAGACAGTGTTGCTGGGCGCTTTAAGTGAATTTCCCCATCACAGACCTTAAAATTCCCCTTTTTCCCATTTTTTGAAGAGTAGGTACATAATGTTTAAGTTTTAAGACAGATGAGAACCAGTTTTCTTCAGCCCAGAGCATTGACCCAAAGCTAAACTACTGGATCCAAATTAATCAACTGCTCCTTCAGCAAAATCCTGGTTCCATTTAAAAGGGAATATTGGAGTTAAGTGTTGACATTTAATATGTTTTATATTCTCCCCGTTCTAGAAGCGAGAAGGTTCCCCTTTTCCCCTATCATCAAATTTTTGATTGAAATCCCCACGAACTGGCAACACTGCTTGCATAGCATTGAAATATTTTTTTAGAAAGAAATGAATTTCCGCAATGGAAGCAATTCAACTCTTCCTCTTTAATTCCTCGAATATTCCCGCCGTGAAAAATGTTCACATTTTCCAAATTTGTGGTTCAACGCGTTCCTTTTCTTTTTTGTTATATTTCATTTGAGAGAAATGTGACATATTGAACCAGAAAGCAAGGAAAAAGGCCTTTTGTCAAATAATACTGAGCGCATTAAGTCAAAGAACTGTCAGAAATGACAGAACTGCTAGAAAGTTATTACTATTCGAAGATCTATCAGGAGATTTGAAATTTAATTGTATCAGGGAAGAGTTTTCTAATTTTTCACTTTTGCAAATTGAGCTTAATTCCTTCGAAAATGATATTTCCATAGAGCTTACATCACTGTACCCAAATTTCAAGATCGTTCCTACCTTCAAGTGAATTCTGCGCAGCAAGCTCTAGGACGCTACAGGATTTCAGACTCATAGCCAACATACGCTGGACACAAATCGTTTGACAATGGTAAATAAACAATTTCTGGTTCTTACAATAAGTTAATCGCACTCATGCTCATCTGTAGCTCCACTTTAGCCAAACCAGTTGCGCATGCGCATGCGCACTCGAGCGAAATCCTTGACATTTATTGAACCCCTTGTAGTCATGTTCACAACGGATTATCTCAAATCGATTCCTTCATTCCTCTGTATATGCAGACATGGGAATATTGCTCGATTCAAATTCTTCGCCGGTGATATTTGTTCCACTCTTCTTCTGTTTTTCATCGTTTTTGCTCCTACCTTACATTCTCCATCTATACTACAATTCCTACGTCCACCAATTTTCCACTTTATACTTCCATCACGGAGGTTCTTTAATATTCCTTTTTGCTGATGGTGGTAGCTCTGTGAAGCCATATTGTGAACGTTCCGGTCGCACATTCTGTGAAACGTGACTCATATTTAGTGATATCAGACGCAGATAAGTTGGATGCCCATTCCATGCCCCCGGAGTTAATTTGAAGCTTATAAACTGATCAGCATTTAGCCTATTAGTGATGGCACTGCCTGTGCCACAGGAGCCAAACCAGGAGAGTTCCGTGCCCCGACAACCGACAACCGACAAGCGACATTAATGGCCAAGAGCACCACCGCGAGATAGTGTGGTCTTGTGTCATTGAGGGTGTCATTGCACTTGGTGAATGCGTGTAGATAAGGCGCGACACATTTCCACCATTCAGCATCTGGCTGGGTCTGGTCTCCAGGCACAGGCAGCCGCCTGCCGAGATAAAAAGCAGAAGGAGGTGATGATAAATGAAATCAATAAAATGATATGAAAGTGGTTAAATGGTGGGAATGTATCTGCATCTATAGACTGTGCTTACTCGTATATGTAGACGAAGGTAGGTGCTATTCCAACACCCGATCCATTACATTTAGAACCCGCGCCATTGTGTGTTTTGCGTGGAATTTATGATATCTGTTCCGCTGTAGGTGGGTGCAGATTTACCAAGCAGAATGAACTGTAGGTAAACGATTTGCTGACTGGGATTCATTAATCTTAGTTATTGAGCGGCGCGGCAGCCGATTGTTGTGCTGCTAATAGGAATGAACAATGCAGGCGCGCATTCAGGTGTTCAATGAACTGTTTGGGTATATGTGCGCTAAGTAGTCTTGTTAACATTGGAATTTAGTTGGGGCGATGCCATTTGCAGAAATCGATCCCAAACAAGAGTGTTGCTCGAAAGAACATTGCTGGAAGTTCTGAACAAGTAAGGGAGCTCTTAAAATCTGTTTACAGCTATACAATAACGTGCACGTGGTAAAGGGAGATTTACATGGCAGGTGTTGCGCCGGAAATTACAGAAAAACAATAGGCGGCTTGAAAAAGAAAATCAAATCAAGCTACCAGCAATCACTTAACGCTGGTTTGAAGAGCTTAACAGTAGTCTTGAAGTAAACGTCTACTCTGCTAATGACCACCTTTAAGAAAATCTGAGCAAATGTATTACCTTAGGAATTCACTTATATTTTGGCCGGTTTAAAACGCCCGACTCGAAGGACAACGTAGGTCATAGCCTTTGTGGCACCAAGAGCTTGACGATTAGGAGGAGTAGGCTGACCAGACGCCCTCTTTCAAGAGGAAATGCCCTCTTTTTATCGAAAAAAATATGTCCGGTCTATCTATTTGAAAAAATATGCAACTTATCCCTTTTTTGGGATTTCTCGGCTTATTTTTCGACACCACAAAACTACAACAACATTTTTTTTCAACACAAATTTAGAAATTTTCTGCATCTTTCTGAGGGTCAATTCTCGTTCTGTGAAAAAGTGATACGAAAATGTTTTCACCCTTTTACCGCTTTTCCGATTATCGTTCTATGAAAATATGAATCCAAATGTCAAAATTTTTCATATAAACAATTTCTTTTCAGGGCCCCATTTTCCAAGTGAATGTTTTTAGTGAGAGTTTGAAAATTGAGAAACTAATTTCATCCAACTCAGTATGTGATATTGAATTCACCACAGCTTTTTTTCACTTATTGAACGAGAATCGCATTTTAGTACAAAGTGAATCGAAAAAATTAAATCAATGCGTGAAAGCGAACGTGAAAACGATTTATTCGATTCACTCTTTTACAGAACGAGAATTAACCCCCTGGTGTGAACACGACCTAAAATATATTTGTACCCGAGCTCATTTACTTCGGAACACAAAACCATCTTTTGTTTTTTTTTTAACAATCGTTTGAACACACTCACTTATTTGACAGCTCAAATTCGTTTACTATTTTATTGAATTTGTTAAAATTGATGTATTTTGTTTGTTTTAATGAATTAAACAAAATATATATACATATTTAAAAGAAGAGTGTTGCAACTGGAGGTCGTAAGATGTATAAGGCCGTCTAAAATTATTCCAGGGGAAGCTGGCCTCATATCAACAGATTTCAACAGATGTAAGTAGAGGAGAGGGACTTCTAGTCAAACCTGGGATAAAAAACGTGGCAAAGCGGTCAACTTTCAACTGTAGGTATTCGTTTTCTTCTTCTGGGCGCCAGCTATGGAGAGATATTCCTCTACTGATGTGTTCGCGTTGTCTTACTTCTAGGTTACATTCGAAGACTCTGCGGGCCAGAGCTAACATCGAAAAATATTTTCTTTAATTGTTTTTCTTTAGGGGAATTGGTAAGCCGAGCTATAAAGGTATTCAGAATTCGTCCAAGATACTAAATATAATCATGACAAACCACACTTTCAGGTGGACCTGGACGCACCTTGTTACTGAATGATGTTGGAGCTACAACTAGTTCAAGTTGCTCAACGCTAAATTCACTTTTGGTGAAATGGAAATGTTTCTTGAAGAACATAGAAAAAAGCTGCTTTATTAAGCCGACATTTTTTTATAAACCTGTGAAATATTAAACTTTATTAAAGCCAAAAATAATCTTTCTAAAAACATACATTTCATCCGGAAGTTCCATAAAATCATCCACTGCTCCTCTTAACCTGTCTCGTATTCTTCACTTCTCTTCTCGTTCTTCCTCTTCTGATTCCAAAAATAGAGCTATCGAGTCCATTTTGCTTTCAGCACTTTATTTTCTATTTTTATTTCAATCATTTAATATTTTTCACTTTTTTATCTGCATACAAATTTTTATTGACAAATAAAAGACAGCCATTTGATAGTGAAACTAACTTCCCCAAAACATGTCGATAAGGAAACTTTTCCGGCGGACTCCACGATAGTAGTAGAAGGTGAAAGGGAATCGCATAGGTGAAGTGAAACTCAATTACGACGGATTCCACGATAAGGGTGCTGGTTTAAACAGCCGCTGGTGATTTCGGCGATTTAAAACTGAATGACAGTTGATGACTGTCGAATAACTTAAGGAGCTTACGCCAGGGCTGGATATTGCAATTCGGTCTAAAAAAAAATCGCTCAACTTACTTCACAGCATCACAGCATACAGCGATGTCCTCGACGTTGAGGAGGTCGAGGTCGGCACTCAATCGAATCCAAATCGGGCAACGCTTTGGTAACAAATTTGAAGCAACTAAAATCAAAGAGAACCCGAAGGGCTTTCGATTTTATTCAGTTCCCGATCATTCTAACTGAATTATACGCACTCGCTCGTAGAGTTGTTATTCATATGTTAACTAAGTCTGACTGAGTCATAAAAATAAACCTTATTCGGAGCATTTATGATGACTCAGGAGACGGCTACAGCCCAAATATACGAGTATATTCAAGTCCATAGCTCACCAGCGACCAAAGTCCCGACTTTCCGTTCTATAATCACGAGCGTTTCATCATTTCATAAAAGAACCGAAACCAGAAAATCGTACCATCAATTCCTCACAACTACCCCCAGTGATCATTGCACAACACCACCGACCAGATCGGTGTATAACACCCCCGGGCAGCTTCCACCAGAGGATAACAACGGACAACGTACTCACACACCTTTTATCCGAACGGTGTAAGAATTTCATTCGATTTATCCGGCGAGACACGATATGAATGCGAGTGACGGTACGCACCTGGAGCAGGTGTTCACCTCCAGATCGGCTGTCTGGTTTTTCAGTTGTAACTCTCACTGGTCACTGGCCGAACGAGCCCAGTGATATGCACAAATAAGGATCTGCTTATGCAAATGCGCAACAGGATGCCTGGCTCTCATTGATCGGCAGAGCAAAGGTGCGGTTGACTTCCGGCAACAATTGCACCGAGCCGTACATTACATGGTGTACTATATCCCATTTGGGGCGTTTCCAGCTGATTCATCTTTGGGGGGCGGCCGAGCACTCTTAAGTGTCTCAAATGGCCGATTAATTAAGTGCGACTGTCGCGCTTTGTTTTCCATCTGACACACAGTAGACCATACGCAGCTGATGAAGTGACTTATGGGGATTAACTTAATAGCCGCTCCGTTAGACAGATGCGTCTATTTTTAATTCGCTTCGAGGGTGTCCTTGCGCGAATGTAACGATGTGAACGGGTGGCTTGCCGCGATGTAGTTTCACAAAGTTGACGTTCCCTCAGTCACTTGAACGGATGAGTTACAATGCCAATGACACTTAGTGCGTAGAACGCATTTAATTAATCTCCTGGGAATCGTAATTCAAAATAAAATTTTCAATTTTCCCTTTTTCTTTTAATGAAGGATAAAGCGCTTGACGTATACAGACAGAAGAAGATGTTTTATTGCCGCCGACAGTAAAAACCAAACTGTGCTTTGCGGTGCGGTGGAATATGCTCGAATCGTTTGTCGTATTGTTTGACATTTATGATTGAAATGAATAACGACTTAAAGAGTGACCTGATGAGGCTGCTGCCGCCGCCGCTGCACAGAGAGAGTCAGACGCAGACATGGCGATGGCGATGGCGATGGCAGCTGGAGAGGAGTTCGTGTGGGGCTTTTTGTAGAAGAGGACAATGAATGACTGCCTTACATTGGGGATTACATGTTGAAATCATTTAAGACTTGTCCTTTAACTGGGTTAGAGGACGTTGGGTTGTTGCCATATGGATATGGACACGGAACTGTCATCGTTTGATTGGGAGCTCTTAACGGGTGGACGCCGGACGGGTGTAGTTTTTTCTAGGAAATTGGTCCGGAAATACAAAACGATGTTTTAATGGGTGTTTGAGTTGTTTATGGTGTCGTTAACACAGAACTGGATATGAATTAATTTTTTAATGATAAAGTCGCCTTAATGGTTGCTTATTGATGACCTAGTAGATTCTCTGTGAATAGTTAATATTGCGAGGCTTGATCTTGCAATTTAGGTAGGTACAAAGAACTAGTTACAGTCAGAGTGCCCGACGATGTCTACAGCTTCAAGTCCGAAATCCGCATTGACACATTATGGATTCAGTGGCTTCCCAACAATCACTATAGGAGTGGACTTCGTGAGACCCGGTTTATTTAAAATGCTCCTATGTCTCATCAAATTAAATTACACCAACTATGCTAAACTTGACACTTCGAGTCTCGCATTAGTTGTTTTAATTGCGTGCTTAAAATTGGACTTTACTTTGCTTTGCTGGGATAGAAGCTCAAAAAAACACGGCTAATGTAAAAAACAGTTTTATTTGCGTTCATATAAGTAAAATGACAGTCAAATTGCGATCAACTCTGCATTGAATTTTTTTTTGTTGCCGAGTTGCAGGAAGATGACAGAAACAATTATGTAAGTAAAATAAATGAAAACTAATATAAATATATCCAAAATAAATGAAGGTTTTTTATTAAAAAGTTAAAAAATATTATTTGTGTTTTATAGGAATGAAAGTGAACAAAATTTGTGGTCGGATGCTGACAATAAACTGTTGATTTCGATCCGTTTAGGCATCGAGTCTGATTACTCCTTAAACTTGCAAATTGGTCCATTATTATTATCTGTTCTTCAATTGCTTTATATACATTTTCCTATTCTTGAATATTAGTTTTGTGCACGGAAAGAATTGAAAATCACCAATTGCAACATTTTGAGTTGTAATTCACGAATCGTATATTTTTCGTAAATCACAACGATTTTTTCTTGAATTCATATAAAAATTTGTAATTTGTCAATGAAAACAGCGCAAAATATCAAATTTTGTTTGTTGCATTTTACGATTAAAAGTATTAATTCGAGCTTCTTTATATTGTAGTGATTTGCGAGATTGTTGGAGCAATTTACAACTTCAATAGGCAAATTTCGTAAACACCACTTTGTTATCTCAAATTGAGCAAAATATTTGGTGATTTACCACCACTGAATGATGAATCAATAAAATCTTATAATAATTTACCACATTTAAATCGAAAACGTAAATTGACGTAGAGAAGTCGTAAATTTCCATGGAAACTAACTACATAACGTGTGAAATTTTTTTATGCACAGGTAGTCGACAGTAACGATATAGTCCATGGGTCGAAATCTTTTCTTTATATGGATCAATATACATACATAATATGTTTGTGGTGTTGCTGGACAGCTGCAATCATGGGCAGCGACACACAGTCGGTATTGAATCTTTGCTTAAGGCAGTCGTTTTTTATGTGTAACTAGTTCTCAGTGATAGTGAGTGTACTAACCATTATAAAGCATTCTGGAATATATATCATGTAAGTACCTACCTATTTAATAATGGAAAAACAAATAAAACTAAAGTAGGTATATAAATCTGTATTTTTATTTTTTTCAGAATGAAGATACCTATGTCTCGCTATTAGAAAAGAAGTAAATTGGTATGGATATTAAAGTGTGCAATCGAAAAGGTTTTTTAAGGTTCGTATCAATACAAGTTCTTCTAAACAATTTGCGTGTATTAACAATTTCAGCATAGACAGAAAAACCACCCCATACAAATCCCGTTGTCTCCGGACGATATGGCGTCATATGATTCTCAAGGATATCAAGAGGAAACAAAAATATAAAATACGACTATGAATTCTGATTGTAAATCACAAGATATAAGTTGTAAATTGAAAATAAAGTTTTCTAATTTCACGATAAAACGTTTTTAATTTAAGACGGTGATGCCTCAAATCACTACTTAAGAATCGTAAATTGCAAAATATGAATTGCAAATTGCAAAATATGAATTGCAAATTGATAAAAAGAAGTTGTAATTTACGATTAAGAATTTGTAAATTGCAACTACAGAAGTAGCAAATCAGCACTAATGAGTTGCAATTCAAGACTAAATGGTTGCAATTCGGTAAGGGATGAAATCAAATTTAGTACAGAGAAGTGGTAAATTGCGAAATGTTTTTGCAATTCACAACCATAGTAATATCAAATTTAGAACTACTTGTTTAAAATTGCGATCGGTTATGGCAATATGTATTTCTCGTTTGATCATTATTGACAATGAGGAGTGTTGATTCACGATTTTTGGGGGTCAATATCTTCACTTCTTACAATTTCTAAAATTGCGAATAAGAAGTCGTGAATCAGTAAATCCTGAGCTAAGCTCTAAAACTAGACAAACTTTTCGTGATTCTGCGCTCATTTTTCTTGATTTGATCTTAAAATTTTTTCCGTGTGAAGTGGAAAAATCTCATTCTCAATAAACTGTTAAGAAATTGATATAAAATGTAAGGTCTTAATAACAAAGGATTGTAGAAATACAAAATGAACCTGATATCTGTTCTTTTTCATACGAAAATGGTTTCTGAAAACATCATCTGGAAATAATTGTGATATGGTTTTAAGAAAACTTAGTTTTTGGAATGCTTCTTGAAATCCTGTTAATTTTTGTCAACAGAATCTTTCTTTTTCTTTGAATTTTGATTCTATATCTTTCAGAAATTTTTGCTTAAACACTTTCAAAATTAGATCCATTTAAAGTGATTAAGAATCAGTCCTAAAATGAACTTATTAAAGTTTTTATAAATAACAACCATCTGTCATATATGAACTCTTTTTTGGAAACGCAAAACTACTGCAAACTTGCAGCTGTGTTTCTGTTCATAATTGCCTTGAATCAATATTTTTTGCATGGCATGTGCATGTGCAACAGTGTTGCAATTATGAACTCGTCCTGATTATGTGTTGTGAGTTGTGGCATTTGTTCGGTCAGCCATTCTGTTGAATTTGCTGAATATTGCAAACCCAACCTTTGGAAGTCGTCTTCGTGGAAAACGACTTTAAACGACTCGTTTTGAAAACTAAAATATGTTTGGGAAAACTTCTGTCTTCGAGAGTTTTCGCGAAAACCCGGTTACCGGTTTGGTGTGAAAAGGCTATAAGGGTCTAAGAACAGAACGTTCTTTGTACTGAAAGCTTAAACCTCACTTATTACTCTTGATGCACTCCCATCTAAAATGAATATCTTTAATTCAAAAGTGCATTTTTTTAATTGTAAGTATTCCAAAGTTTTCTCTTGGTAGGTTTATCTGGATTCTCGAATCGCCTCTGAGATTTTTACCTACATAATAACAACAAGAAATCAACCAAACTGCTGATATATGAACGAGAAAGTTTCGCTCAACCCAGTCGTTCACTTTATTGAAAATGTTGCTGCATCTACAAACGCTACATCTAGTCATGAAAATCGTGCCTGCATATACTCAGTTGACATTTCGAAGAGTAAAATTCAGAATTTTCAAGAGCAGAACTCTGAAGAGTCGAAAAAAGGCCCGGTGAGAGAAAAAGGTGTCATTTCTAAGGCTACCTACTCTGGCAATTTAGAATTTTTGCACGGTATGTAACAACCATTAGTTTGAATAAGACTATAATAGTTGTGAATGTGATAGGCAACCGTGTCACATTCGAAATGTACTTATTTAAAAATAACAATTCTTTTTTAAATTTTTGAAGGACCTTTTCCAAATAAAAATTTGCAAAATCAAACAAAGGTAACGCTGACCGCGAGACTAGAAAAACAATTCAAGTTGCTTGGTCAACGCGTTCGGATTCATAGTCTAGTCCCGACAAATCTCGTTGACGTTTTACATAAACTAGGTATCCGAACGTCCCAAATAATAACACTCAACTGTCAACGGCTGTCACTCTTAATTTTTTTTTAGGTTATTGGCAGCACTTCGCCACAAAAGTGGCGGCAAATTGAAATTTTGTGAGACACACTTTGCTTGCTTTCTGTTTCAGTTCTTTCCACCGGAAGAATTTCGTAGTAAACAATTTTAGGCGACCCCTGCAAATAAAGTAACGAATTCAACAAACAGCGTTTTTGCGTCGCATAATTAGAAACAAAACACGGAAGGCAATAATTTATTTAAATCCGATGTCATTGGAAAATGTAAACTGCCGTCCGTCTTCCTATCTTCTCTGTCGAATTCCTTTCTCATCAGCTAAAATTGGACCACTTTATCAATATTGCCATTCCAAATCCAACTACACAAGACTTACTGACCACACATCGTCTCCATCGTTATCCTGTCTAAACTCATACGAAATACTCACCCCGCAGGAGCACATTTGACGTCTGGTTCCATCCCATCCAACTGCTAAAAGGTTATTAACCTTGTTACCTTTTGCATTTGTACCCTCCCTAGCACATACACACGTAGAGTATTATTTGCAATACTTCCGCTCGGCTTCTTGGTATATCTCCGCATCGAAACAAATCGAATTTCGTCTTCTCAATACCCATGGCATTTGCACACATTCTCCTCAAAGTCGGACCACCAACATAAAGAAATCCCGACATTGAAACATCAATCCGTATCCGCAACGAAATATCGACTTTGACACATTTTATTTAATTCCCAATACCATCGTCTACATGCATGCCGTTCGGATCGTTTTTGACAGGAGGTAATAGCATATGTCAAACCTCACTGCAATGGCATCCGACAACCTTCCTTCAGATGTGCGAATTCATATGCGAATCCATGTACATGCCGTTCTGATTCAAGTCGGCGGGCGGCGGCAATTGAAACTTGCAACTCATCGCTGATCATTCGGTCTCCTACATACGAGTATAGGTACCTATATATAACTGCTTCTAACTGGATGATTGTGCTCCCTGCTATACCTGTCCCCCACTCCATGAATGACCTTTTCCTCTTCGCCTGTATCCGGCATACATTGATGTGCACTTTCCCAGCACATCTCTCCGTCTGTAACGTTTTATATATTATTTCTATTTGTTGAGGATTCTCTTTGACTGCTGTTGATATCCTTTCTGTCGGAGTTTTGCTTCTTTCGTTTCATTTCCACTTCGATTTTATTATCTCGTTACTATGGCGAAAGATGTCTATGACCGAAATGATTTCCTGGTGCGACGAAGCGTTTGTCAGAAAGAATCACACTGTCCATTGTCCATATAGCGCGCGAGGATATCACCGACGCTGCTCCTCCCTAGAAGTGACAGGCAAAAGGATGTCGCTGATGGGTTCATTGATCATTTAGTCTTCACAGACAGTCGGTGCAATTAATTGAATGTAATCCCATTCAGCATCAGCATCCAGCATCCAGGATGTGTAATAATTATTTAATGAATTTTCACACAGGATCTTTGAAAATGCAAATTTTTGTAAATGCACCATGCCATAACTGTGCGAATGGCTGTCCGCAAAAGGGAAGGAAACAATCACCTAATTTATTGTATTACATTGTGCAACTGGAAAAGGAAAAGGAAACCTTGCGGTAAGCTATGTGTCCTGGGCTCTGGTGGTGTGGCGTTGTGCGGTCCTCGGAATCAATTATTTAAATTAAAAGTCGAACGAACAACACACTTGGGAGCAGCCAGCGCCGAGACTGTTTTACATGGCCAGACATGCTGGGATGGCTGTCGGTTTCGAGACTCAGGATGTTAAGGATATTTTGCAATTTCCTTGATATTATTTTGTTCGCTTTTGCTCTGGTGCAAAAAAGTTTCTCCTATAGTCTTAGAGGCGAGCTTTGGGGGTTGCTATATATGGTCCGTGTTCTGTTCGTCCTTCTTGGCGATGATTTTCCATAGAAATTCTCCCAGCAAATCAAATTAATATCGCAGACATTTCGCACCATCGATTTTAACTATGGGAAAAAGAAGCGTTCGCAACGAGATATGATAATCGGGGTGCTTCGTTCTGTGTCGGGTAACGGGTAACGGGTGTCGGGTGACGGGTGTAGGGGAAGTCATTGGCATTTTGGGAAGTTGTCTGCGTCGTCTTTTTGCGGGCTAACAATCCGCTTAGGTTAAAGGCTATGGTGTCTGGCTGGATGAGTTTTACGATGGACAGGATTGAGGACCTCGGGTTGTGGGTGGACAAAGTTGGATGTTGGTTTGGGAGATGCTGGCAAATATACCGGTTTGTTGGTATCCATTACCTCGATTTATGCTCCTTTGGCTTGGTATGATAAAATTCTACCAAAGGACACTTCATTTGGAGAATTAACTGCAAAAATGCCTGCATTGAAAGTTTCCGCCTTTCAAAAGTGGACAGCTTTTAACTGAACTGAGGTTTGGACGTACTTAGTGCGTATTTGTGTTGGAATCAAAGCTTTGTAAGAAATGTCATCATTATATCAGAGGGTTTATCGACTTTTCGGATCCCATGACGAGTATCACAATCACCCTTTGTGCTAATGCTGTTTTGTTAGAAAAACCCCACGATATTCCCCACGAAAGTATGTATGCAGGTAAATAATTTTACTACATGTAGTCTCTCTTTTTATTAAATTTAAAAGGTTCTACTTCAGATTCAGTATTTGAAATGTCCTTGTTTTTGTTCTGAGAGATATAACAACGTTTCTTCTCCCTTTTAGCTTATTTTGAAATGCAAAATGCCCACGAGATTGGCAACTACCCACGATCTGGCATCACTGGAATATCTCCACCTGTGTTCTAATTTGTGTACCCTGTTCACAATATTGAGCGCTCGCTACCGGATTGTGTAGTAAATTTACCAGACTTAATAAATTCAACAACTTAATTTCAACATTCGAGATACCTTCCTCCACCGCTTATAGTTTTATTTCAACCTCAACCATATAACGACCTTTGGGCGGCAACATCTGTATCTGGAATGCGCCGCATATCGAACATGGAATGTCGCTGTCGGGCGTCGTCGACTCTCTTAAACTCCGTTAATTAGCACTTATTTTCAATTTTACGACACTAAATTGTGTGCAATTGATGCGGTTTCCTTTTTGTGTCGCCTTCATTTCTTTCTCGAAAATTTAAAATGATTCTGCATAATTTATTTGTTTAAGAGGCTCTCGTTTGATATTGCAATAATCCGGTGAGTCCTTTGAAGAGATAAATACCATTAAATGTATTTCAGGCAAATGCATAAGTGGGGTAGGTAAACATTTACCAAAAGAAGCCGCCTTCTTAAAGAACATATTCTGGGTGAATACAAAATTTCAATAAATGTCAAATTAACTGCAGTACTGTCATGGAACGTACAAACTGTAATTGGGACGAGGGAAATCTGAAATGTTTGCGCCCATTTTGCAAATGTTAACGGCGCATATATAGTTTATGTTTTCAAAGGCAGTTTATAAATTCATAGTTGTTACTCATACGTCCAGAAGATGTACCTATCCATAATTGAGTATGAAATGTCAAACAAATTGTGGAATCGTACAGCTGTTTTTTATGAAATTCAGTCGATCTGACAGGCGCAGGGACCTTATGCCACGAGACATAAACCCTCTGAAGTTGGACATAAGTTCAAAACTATGTTATAAACTTGTGTCCTTCCGAAGTGGTCCACAAAAAAAAAAAAATTTATGGAATTTTGTCCCCTTTGACATTTTTAGATTCTAAGGAAATTCTGTGAATTCAAAATTTCGAGTATTTTTCATATTGAATAATAACATTAATTGTTTGAAATGGAAATCGAACCAAAATATAAATTTTCTGAAACTGAAACAAAAACTTCCTTGGGGAAAGAAATTGAAACTTGCTCCAAGTGAAGCTTTTTACTGCTTACTTACTATCTTATTTTAAATTTAATTTTATTTTTATTTTCACTTTTCGTTAAATCTATAAATATAATAAAACTGTAGCCGTTTTCATATGTTCGCGGTTGGCGTGAAAACTACTGTACAGATTTTGATGAAACTTTTTTTGAAATGTTAGTTAAGATTTTGAGCAACACATAGGCTATTCCTTTCATTGTCAAGCCTATTTTTTGGGAGCGTTTTTGACCAAAATGTGTTTTTTTACTAACTTTACTGCCTTCATCTCGCCATTACTCAAACAATTCTTAATCAATGCAAACAAAATAAAATCCTTAGGAGAGCCAACACTTTCACAGTTATTTCAAGCCTTCAATCAGCTTTCTATGTCCTCTAGAAGCTGAACTACAACCTAAAATCTAACACGAAAAAAATAAATTTATTTGCTCAAATCGAACTTTATCAGCAACCGCGGTTCTTGATCGTTGTTCTGCTTTGGGGTGGTTGGGTGGCGCACATCGCACAGGCACGTTCATGTAAAAAAAAACTGCGTGATGTTTTCTCCGAATTAAGTGAAACGAAAGAGATAGAGAAGTATGCGAAGTGAATGTGTATGTAAAATGTAATCAACAACGACAATGTGTTTCTGAGGAAATGCGCAGGTGGCTGATGACGTGCGCTGATGGACGTACAAATCGTACATATGGTGGTGGTGGTGGTGTATATAGAAATTGAGTTCAAGGTTTTTTTTTGAAGTTATTACTTCTTTAGGCGCGTTGGACACTTTTAGATGGAAAGAAATCAATGAATTTGGGTTACTTCTAAAACGACACCGCGTCATCGACACCGAGAAACCGACACCCGATAGGTGGCGCTGTTGTCCATTTTCTGAGAAACTCAGCCGATCTCAATGAAACTTTGTTTGTGGTCATGGTTGTATGCAGCTAGAAAGATAGAATAAATTTGGACCCGGTAGGTGGCGCTGTTGTCGATTTTTTGAGAAACTCAATCGATCTCAATGAAACTTTGTTTGTGGTCATGGTTGTATCCAGCTAGAAAGATAGGATAGTTTTCGACCCGATAGGTGGCGTTGTTGTCGATTTTTTTTGAGAAACTCAGCCGATCTCAATGAAACTTTGTTTGTGTGCATGGTTGTAGGCAGCTAGAAAGATAGGATAGTTTTGGACCCGATAGGTGGCGCAGTTGTCGCTTTTTTTGAGAAACTCAACCGATTTCAATGAAAATTTGTATATGAGCATGGTTGGATGCAGCAAGAAAGATAGGATAGTTTTGGACCCGATAGGTGGCGCTGTTGTCCATTTTCTGAGAAACTCAGCCGATCTCAATGAAACTTTGTATGTGTGCATGGTTGGATGCAGCAAGAAAGTTAGGATAGTTTTGGACCCGATAGGTGGCGCTGTTGTCGATTTTTTGAGAAACTCAATCGATCTCAATGAAACTTTGTATGTGAGCATGGTTGGATGCAGCTAGAAAGTTAGGATAGTTTTGGACCCGATAGGTGGCGCTGTTGTCGATTTTTTCGAGAAACTCTGCCGATCTCAATGAAAATTTGTTTGTGTGCATGGTTGTAGGCAGCTAGAAAGATAGGATAGTTTTGGACCCGATAGGTGGCGCAGTTGTCGCTTTTTTTGAGAAACTCAATCGATCTCAATGAAACTTTGTATGTGAGCATGGTTGGATGCAGCTAGAAAGTTAGGATAGTTTTGGACCCGATAGGTGGCGCTGTTGTCGATTTTTTCGAGAAACTCTGCCGATCTCAATGAAAATTTGTTTGTGTGCATGGTTGTAGGCAGCTAGAAAGATAGGATAGTTTTGGACCCGATAGGTGGCGCAGTTGTCGCTTTTTTTGAGAAACTCAACCGATTTCAATGAAAATTTGTATGTGAGCATGGTTGGATGCAGCAAGAAAGTTAGGATAGTTTTGGACCCGATAGGTGGCGCTGTTGTCCATTTTCTGAGAAACTCAGCCGATCTCAATGAAACTTTGTATGTGTGCATGGTTGGATGCAGCAAGAAAGTTAGGATAGTTTTGGACCCGATAGGTGGCGCTGTTGTCCATTTTCTGAGAAACTCAGCCGATCTCAATGAAACTTTGTATATGAGCATGGTTGGATGCAGCAAGAAAGATAGGATAGTTTTGGACCCGATAGGTGGCGCAGTTGTCGCTTTTTTTGAGAAACTCAACCGATTTCAATGAAACTTTGGATGTGAGTATAGTTGGATGCAGCTAGAAAGATAGGATAGTTTTGGACGCGATAGGTGGCGTTGTTGTCAATTTTTTTTGAGAAACTCAGCCGATCTCAATGAAACTTTGTTTGTGTGCATGGTTGTATGCAGCTAGAAAGATAGGATAGTTTTGGACGCGATAGGTGGCGTTGTTGTCAATTTTTTTTGAGAAACTCAGCCGATCTCAATGAAACTTTGTTTGTGTGCATGGTTGTATGCAGCTAGAAATATAGAATAGTTTTGGACCCGGTAGGTGGCGCTGTTGTCGATTTTTTGAGAAACTCAATCGATCTCAATGAAACTTTGTTTGTATGCATGGTTTAATGCAGCTAGAAAGATAGGATATTTTTGGATCCGATAGGTGGCGCTGTTGTCGATTTTTTTGTTGGCTGTTTTTACTCCCAAAACAGTTTTAAATATTTCCTGTTCAGTAAAATTCCTGACAATTCGAAAAATACGCACGTAAATGTTCAAGTAATAACTTCTGTCTGCACTCCCGGAGTGCCTGATATTTTTTTTTTGTTTTAACGGTTGTACCTACGGTGAAGGTGATACCTACCTTACAGTAAATAATTGAAGAATTCAAGAAGTAAAGACGATATAGGTGAATTATGTTGTTTGATTTATTGTTGGTGTGGGTACAAATTTGTGTATGATCCAGGCAACAGAACTTCTAATACATATTGTATTTCAAGAAGCTTGGTAAAAAAATTATCATAAAAATTATTTTCTCATGTAGGTATTGAAACTTAACTATTAGTATCTCTTTTATTGAAAATTACACAGTCTCACGTCGCGTACGAAGTTGCGGGCACAGCTAGTTGTTATATAAATAAATAAATTCATGACAATAATGAGCTAGGAATGTGGGTTTTATTTATATGTAAAAAAATAAGTCTGTGGGGTTTGGACTTTGTTTTATGATGGCATATGCTTCTACCTACAAAGTATTGAAATTTTATAATTGAAGGGTTGTAAGTCTAAAGGGTCTAAGCTCCAATTATATTATTTCGAGATATAACAAAAAAACACAATGCATCAGAATCCAATATGTAGGTATATTGCCATATAAAGCCACCGAGAGAGACAACTTTATTTGTACGTAGGTAAACTCTTAAAAGAAACAGGCACTTGGATCCATTTGGATATTATTAGGCTTGGCACTTAGATCGTATTTTCATAAAAATATGAAATTTTTATTTTTTGGCACTTAGACCCTTTAGATTTACAACCCTTCAATTATGAAAAATGAATTGTGAACTTTTACCCCCTTTTTGGTGGGACATAGTTCCACAAAATATTTATCTCGTGGATTTATGTCCCTGCACTGATTAAACACACGAAACTGGGGTAGAAATTATTAAGGGGGGAATCTGGTGTTTTTTTTTTTTTAAATTTAGTTTTATTTGTATTTCATTATATAATTCACTTTGGTATCCTTAAAAAGTCGTTCCACAGAAAAATCAAATTTAAAGGCATTCTTCAAACGCAAGAAACGCTGAGTAAATTAAACTTAAGAATGAGGTGGCGTCCGGATTTTTTGTTCTGTTCTGTCGACAACCAAATAATTCAAAATTGAGCATGACAATCAAGGATGAAATAAATGTGTGTATTTTTTTAAAATGCTGTTAAATAAATTATAAATTATTTGTTTTCCCAAAGATATTGACCTATGTTTAAAAAACATGTATTACCAGTTTCATTGCGAAAAATGTACCTATAGTTTTTTCTATATAGTTCCCTGAACATTTTTCCGAATTTAAGCACTAACCTCATCTGCTAATTTTCTAAACAACAATTTCTTAAAATTTGCGTAAAGGCTGTGTAAATTCTTTCCACTGCAATATGCGTTGAAATTTGGCTTTGTATTTATTTCCTGAACTGCAAATCGTTTTAAATTCGAAATGTTGATTTTTAATGCGGCTCTCGCACTGAGGCAACAACCAATAAGCAACCTTTCTTTCAACCTATTCTCCCATGGAAGCAAAGGTGCTGCAAGAAATTTCTAGTTGTCGTGCCATCCGATGAATCGATTTTACTAATGTGGTAGAGCTTAAGCTAAAAGAGACAAAATATAAGGAAATATTGTGAACATCCTGCATTTACTTATTTTAAAAATACGGGCAAATCTATCCGAAGCCAAATTTTGTGAATATATTGTTACTCCCTCATCATTAATGTTAATGTTAAGCAAAACTTTGAAAATAGCTGAAAATTTTATATAAGAAAGCTTCTCTGAAACTCTTGGCTTTGATGAAGCAATGTCAACAGGTTCTTCTTAGAGCACTCAAGGTTTTTATATACATGTATAATCGTGGTAAGAGTATTCACAATAAGTCGAGTACCCTAACGGTAATAGTTGGAGTCTTTAAGCCTCACTTGTGCAAGCCATTAAGTTTTCAAAAAGCTATTAACGCTGTTTTTTGCCCTGATAAGTCGTCATGTAGATGACTGAATTGAAAATATCTGTAAGCCTATGCAACAGCCAACCTCAAAATAAATTAAATGAAGAGGCCTTTACAAGTCAGTGTATTGTCGATTGATGGTGATCTGATAATGAAAGAGAAGGCAATTCTTTTACGGTATGTAAGCTCAACTTTAAAAAGTCCCTTTAAGGGAATTCTTTTGAATTTGGTTATTTAACTGACTTAATTTTTGGAAGCATATTTTTTTTCGGTGTGGCTTTTTCATGTCATCAGCATTGACTGTGATTCAACTAAAAGGCGCAGTTCGTCATCTCTTCAGATTTCAGTTGGATTTAACTGCCCCGGCACCTAGACTGTCTATATCTACCTTATGCTATGAATTTTTTATACATTGTTCCTGGAGTATGCTCTTATGGGGTCGTTGGTACCCATATAAAGAAAAGTAAACGCTCAACTTGTTAACGTACTTTTATTATAAATCAAAACTAGTAAAATCTTAATGTTTCGTTTCAGCAGCAGGGCACCACCAAAAACCCTCCCACCACGTGTCACCAGGAAGGAAGTCCAGAAGAATATGACTTCTGACGTTAGCTTTAATTTATTTCCCACCGAGTGTGAACTCGAGTCTCGTTTGTCCCTGAAGTGCGGTTCAAGTTTTTAGTTTCAGTTGTTTTTTGGTTGTCGCCACAATCTCTCAATTTTTGCGATCGCACTTTTGTACTGCAATTTCTTTCACTTCCTGAAATGATAATGATAGCCCTCTTTTGCAGTTTCTGCTGAGTTTTAGTCTTTCAGGAGCTGCTCTTGGGATTACAGGCGAAACCACGCTTATAATTCTCGGCTTACTGGCAGGGTTACTAACAGTTTGGTACCGGCAGAAGGGACGTCTTGATTTCGAAGTGACTCCTAGTCTCATACAAATTTCCAGAGAAAATTTAGGAGGCCAAGTTCAACGCTAGTATTGTAGAAGCTTCAACCTGGATACTGGATTCCTCGATCACTTCCTCAACAGAGAATGCCGCCACAAGACACAAAAACCTGTTGAAGTTTCAGCAAAAGGAGTCTTTGCGATAGTCAGCAGAGATCTGAGAGCTGATTTCATCTACAACTGGAATAAATATTCAAAGATTGATTAACAGCAGTGTATGTCGAAAGAACCCTTTTCAGTGACAGGCGATACATTCTTTGACCTACCACAACGTCGGTATAGCGTCTAAGATACCATTACTTTTCCAAATGAGCTCGCTATTAACAAAAACTCTTTGGAAACTTGAATTTTACTTGCTCCCGTCTTCGCAGTCAAAAAGTCAGAAAAAAGTTCATGAGGATTAACGGAGAGTCTATACTTTCAGCAAAATGTATTTACCTCCCAAAGATGCTAATATCCGCCCGAACCTATTCAGTGTATAACTCATTACAACATTAGGTACACCCCTCCCATCAACTCAATTTTTTTTGTATACCCCCAGCCAACCCGCCACTTGTTCAAACACCAATCTTATCTCGTTACTTCCTAATTCATGTGAAACACGACTCTTTGCAGCAAATTACTGCCCTCGTACAGCGAAATCGTTTTCACAGACCGTAATCATCGACCCTCGCGAGCAACTTGACCAAACGGAAAACTGTCCTGTCATTAAAATTGAAGACAGGGGGCGAACGCTTGAAATATCAAAATCTCCCCCTTTCGAATTGATGAAATAATAAGTAAGTTTTGCGCGAAAGCGAAAATTAATTACACTTGCACGCAACCATCAACCAACTAAGAAGGAGTCACAAAGCAAAAGTGCAACGATCTGTGCCGCGGCCAGGCCCAGGACGTTTTCTTCTTCTTTCCGCCATCTCTCTCCAACTGCGATCTGAACTGAAACTGAAGTGGTCATGGTTCACAATTCACATACAGATCGAGGAAAATTAATTATCCACATGATTTAGTACGAATTTGGTGTCTGCTGTCTGTGTCGCTGTTATTCGCAAAACTGTATCCACTAATTCGTCGGAGTCGGACATGTTGTAATTTGCTGTTTGGCTGACACGTGAATATGCGGCGCTTCCACGCAAAAGGGATGTAAAACTTAAATGAAACACATGCTGGCCGGGTGACTCAGTTCAAAGGATCAACAAACTCTCTGTCGACTTGCAACATACAGGTTTGTGTCCGAGTTGAAGATGTGCGCATATGTGACATTATAGATACACTCTATGGCGACGGGGTCTCGAAAGTTCTATTTGGTAAGGCTTGGAAATGAAGCTGCTGCACACTGGGATTGCTGGATGGCTGGATGGCTGTTGTATTGTGTTGTTGTGGGGGAAGGTCATTGCTTCGATGGAGCTGTGTCCTTGAAGCCATATTCCAGTTGCTATAATATGTAAGTCACGAAAGATGCACTTCTTCTCACAACTCACAGAATCAACTCCATCGTCGTAGTAGATTGTTTGTTTATATAGTCGAGAGAGATCGTCGGTGATTCGGATTTTATACATATTGTGAGGCAGACTAAATGCTAAAGATCCATTAGTAGCGAAGGTGAATGCCTGGCGGTGGTTAGACGGATGTTTATGCGTGGATCCAGTCACGTTGAATAAATTAAAGAAGAATACCTACATTGGGTACGAGTACATAGGGCGGATTTGCGATTTTGGAGCAGTTTTGTCAGCGCATCCGCATCGATCTTCGTCATCGTTAAATCCGCCATCTTTCAAAAGCCACATAAGACCATTTCAGTTATTGTTTCATTTCTCTATTTTCGACTCATCGATTCCATTTTTTAGGGAGAAATTTTCATTGCAAATGCCCCATTGGCGATGTAAGAAGATTACTCTATTTTTTTTTTTAGGTGCGCCACGCCCCTTTGTCTGAATTTGGCCAAGCCGTTCCTATGCCTTTTCTAAGGTCCCAGAGTGTCTCTTTATCAAATTACATTTCCATTTGTTCTGTAGAGGTATGGTCGTGAAAATGTATTAGAAAGGCGCAGCTTCTTCCGCATTTTTTTAAAATTATATTTAATTGTTTTATATTAATAAAATGTTGATAAATTTAACTATCTTAGACTACAATTATTTACAAAAAAAAAAAATTCATCAAAGATATCCATTTCAATATATTTAAAAGAAATAATTAAAACCATGTAATAAATTATCAGAGCTTTTCAAATATGGTTTGTTAAACTTTGTTAACTGATTGTTGGTAATTGTTTTTATTTTATACAACAGACTTAAAAAACAACTTAACATATTCGGAGATATAAATTAAGGCTTAAACCAGTTTCAACCATAACAAGCCAAGGGCCGAGATCTTATTATGAAATATATCCTTTTTTGTAAGCTAGATTTTGACGGCAAATAGAGTTTTTTCTTTTGTGAATTTTTGGCGCTTGTGACATTAGAATACATATGGGAAAATGAGAGAAATAAACCGGTAAAGAAATAATGAGAGAGTAATCATATTAAATTGCGCAATTAAACCCAAAAAAAAATGATTCAATTCACATACCTACAGAAATTCAACTTTCGTTTGGCCAATAAACATTTAATAAAATCTGGTTTGTAAATAGCGCTGAAATCGGTAGGACAAAAACCCATAGTCTTTTAATATACATATTACATAAGCGATTTAAATTAAAAATAAAAGGTAAGAAGGGTTTTTTGTGAACAGTAAAACTTTATTAGTTTTTAAGACATCAACCAGCTGCAGTGCCAAACTGTCTAGGAACGGACTTTTTCTTCTCTGTTTAGGGAATGAAATAAAATTACTTTTTGACAAATTGCATTTGCTTTATGGAGTTCCACAAGCCATTTGCATTACTTGGTTGAGTAAGTGCAAATGTCAGAATATAATAATTAGGCTATCATCGTTAATCAGCTATCATACAAAACACTTTTAATAAAGTCATTAAACAACATTCAAAGTAAAAGCACTCTTTGTTCCAAATTGAATAATTGCTGGAAACTAATTACATTTTGTCATTAGTTCCTCCGACCTGGAAAAAATTTGCATTAAATTATTTCACAGACACACCGATTGCCAAACCGAAGTCAGATTCCAACGGAAACAAAACGTTAAGCTGCAGCAATATGTCCGTCAAGTCACTACTGGTTGCCTTAGGCATTATCTACCTGGCAGCCATTCCAACTTTAGCCAATGTAAAAGTTAATAAAACATTTCAATTATTTATAAAAAAAATTCTATTCTAGGATCAAAACACTTCAAAGTTCAAAAGAGTTTTCTGCAAAGTTCCCAAAAATGACGATTTCATTGCGAACTACTCCTGCCGTGCAAAGCCACTCAATCGCAACACTACCGTCCTTAATTTGCGAGCCTATTTATACCGCCAAGCAGGGATGAAAAATGAACTGTGTGGACTGTAACTAAATCTTAGTTCCGATTGTATTTTTTTGGGCGTAATTGTATTTTTTACCTTCTCGTATACGAATAGGGGAACGATATTGTTTTCGTACAAAATGTTAAGACGTTTTTCAATTCTATGTAATATTAAACAATTCCGTCTGTTTGACAACAATTTTATGTACATGTAAAATTTATATATTTAAAAGATTGCGTCTTTCGTTTTCGTTCACATGAATTTAATAATAACGATACTTAAGCAAAGCTCGTAGCTGGAAAAATATATTTTCGATTTCGATAAAAAAATATTTGGAAGGTGGTGGGTGCATTTAGAACAAAATATTGTACTCACTCAGTTTTTAGCTCAACATTTGAAGACCAACACTTTTTTAAACAAAAATTACAGTAAGTTAGTGTCAAAGCAATTAAGACCTCAACAGATTTTTCCTTTTTCTTGAACTTTTTTCAACTTTTGCTTCGATGTAGTTCAGGGCTTCATTCTTTACTCTCACAGTGATGACAACAATTTAATGTGGTATTCGATTGGGCGCTCAGAGCACTTTTATGTTCGTTTGGTACGAAAAAAGGTAATCTTTTCCAGATTTCAGATCAATTTTGAAAATCTGAATTTTTTCTCAGATTTACCAATAGAAGTGCGTTGGAATTTGACAACTGGGGGTCAATTCTCGTTCTGTGAAGGAGTGAATCGAATAAATAACTTTCACATTCGCTTTCACAAATTGTTTTTATTTATCGCATACTAAGTTCTATGAAATTAGGCTCTCAAACAAAACATTCACTTGCAAATGGGGCCGTGAAATTAAATTACTCATATGAAAAATTCATCTTTTCGTTTCACTTTTTCACAGAACGAAAATTAGCGGGTCGATACTCGTTATGTGAAAAATATTGTTCAGGTTTTCCTGAATTTTTGTTCTACAGCAAAGAAATTTTTGTTAAATTAAATTAAATTAGAAATCAATCGGGGCGAAAATTTTGAATGTTTTAATATAAAATTTATCCAGTGATAAAGGGGAAGCTTAAATTAGGTACGTTGTACAGTGGAATTGAATGCGATTCGTTAATATAGCAATAGGATAAACGAATAAAAAAAATATTCTAACAGGTCATTGTATTAAGTATGCATCGAGTGTAATTGCATTTTTTCAAAATAAAAAAATACTCTTTGAGGGTAACTTTTTCGGGGCGATTGTATTTTGTATTTTTTCAATGTCCATTGTAACTTAAAAGTTACGATTGTAACACGTTTTTCAACCCTGCCGCCAAGTCGATGATATCACAGTAAGTTATTTGAAACCATATATTGATCCACAATTATTATATCATTTTTTTTCTCAAGTTGCAAATCCAATTGTATAAGAAGTACAATGTCTACAGGCCGTTCCTCATTAATGTCAAGGAAAACTATTGCGACTTGTTTAACAAAAAATCGAGTGTACCCTATTCACGGCTGTTTATGAAAGTCGGTGCTATGTATACGAATATCAATCACAGATGCCCTTTTTTTGTAATTTTAAAATTTTTTACAAACAATTTTGACAAACAATTCCTAAAGCTCTGAAATTTTTTCGTAGGGAGAAATATTCACTTTGAATGCATCAATGGATCCGAAAACACTACTCGACTTCTGGCCGGGTGGTGAATACCGTTTAGATATGACATCTTTCGTTAACAAACGCAAAGCACCTTCTCTGACGGTTCAATTGTTTTACGAGATTGGTGAAAAGTTTTTTGGCTGAGAGTGCACTCCATGCAACACGTGTGAAGAATATATATTTATTTTTTTTCCAATTGTTTTGATTTAAACTTTAGAAAAAAATAAATAAATTCTACCACCTTCGCCACCTTTTAAGATTAATAGCTTTTTTTAATTTTGAAAAGTGTCGTAGTGAATAAAGCCAACTATATGTACAAACTAAGTTTTGAAATTCGAAGTGAACGAGCTACGTTTACGGAATTAAGTCGATCTTACACACGAAATATTCCGTCATGCTCGCTCACGGGTGACACGATTCGAACGCTGTTTATAGATAGAGGGAGTCGTAGGACCGCATGACAATATTTTTGTCTTCTGCGGCTCACCAGGAAGTAGTTCATCTACCTAAAGGTAAGCATGAATGCCACGAGTGACAACCTAGTGGAGATACGATGAAGAATCACTTCAAGAAGCGTTCAAGCCCTTACCCTGTCGGTCTTGGTTTATAAGATATGAGATGTACCAAGGTAGGTATTTAGTCCAAAAAGTCAAATTACTTCTACTACAAATGGAAAATAATACTAAAACTTAGAAAATCTTGAATCAGGGCTACAGGGCTGAAGTCGAATCTCCGTTTTAAGGGCCACCCCATCGCAGATGCTTGATCTGGATAACTTGAAGCCCGTATCGTAGAGGATGGAATGCTGCAGGGTTTCAAGTAGAAAATCCTAACGATAAGTAAAGTAAGTTAATTCATTCGACTTGATATTATATTCAAGAACATAAACGACTACAAAAAGTAACCACTTTTTCAAGCCATCACAAACTTGTTTGATCCTTTCAGAAGCTGTGCTAAAATAATTAAAAAAAAGATCTTATTGGATCAATCGGGAAACAATTTCAAAGCGATTGCAGCTTGAGGTCGTGGACGTAGTTAACACACACGCTGTCTGTCCGTATGAACGAAACCGCCATCGGAACGACTTAACGAGGCCTCAACTAAGAAGCCTCTCATTAGAACGATCGAGAAAGAAAAATGTAAAGTGCCCTGTGCACTTCTAGATCTAAGCTTATGGTCGCTAGTTCGAAATGAGAACATATTTGGACATTATGTTGATATTCCGGGAAAGTTCGACTGTTTTCTTTTTTGAAAGAAGTAAAACTTCTTAAGTATCTACCAGTGCAATGTAATGTTTTGAAGAATTTTAGTAAATTAGAGAGTAGAACTTAGAACTTGGGTACAGCTTCGGAGTTTTCCTTCTGATGATGCGTGGGCACAAGCATTTTTTTATTAATAAAAAGCGAAAGCATATTTATTTTTGTTATTGTCTAAATAAGTATATTTATATCAATATGTACCAATTTTGCAAAAATAACATCTTTCAAGTTGCGGAAGCAGAAAATTTTATGTTCAAAACTAAGCATGGTCGGATTTGACACTCAAGTTCATCTACATATTTATTAAATGAGCTTCGGATATTTGTCACAAGCTATAGACGCTGATACGGCTTCCATTTAAATTGATGTTTATGAGTTCAGTAAAATTCTTATTTTTTTAAACTAAATTTATTTTGCGAAAGTTTTTAATTTTTAAAATTTAAGAATGTGTAGGTACCTAGCTATGTATTTATTTGCTTAATTTTGATGGAATTTGAAAAAATATGTTTTGCCGAGACTTTTGAACTGTTGACTTTAGAAATTATTTTTAAGCTGGACTCTGGACACAGGTAAAAATATTTAGACAATAGAATCTTTTGACAGATGGCCTCTCTTTTTGGTTCATACGTAAAAAAAACTTGTAGGATAACAAAGCTGATTAATAATGGCCAGAATAAGTTGTTCAGAAAAGAATTTTGAGATTTTTAAAACCACCATAAATATGAAATTGTAATTACTTATATCGAATGAAAAATAAAATTGAATTATAAATAAACTCTTGAAAACTTAACGAATTTTTAAATGTACCGCTACAATATTTGGGCGAACCATCTTTTATTTCATCAACATTTGTATGTAACATAGAAAAGACATACACGCAGAAAATTCACTTACCTATTTAAAATCAATCAACTTTCGGTTAAAGACAACCAAGTTAATACTGTTAATATAGCTCCTACAGAGTTAGTGGATTAAAAATAACTGAGTAAACTTCTTTAACGAAACTCGGTTAAAAATACCCGATTTATCAATTTCCTCTCAAAATGTTCTCGGTCGTAAATATGAAACTCTAATAACAACAGAGTATAACATGGTTGATAACAACTGATAAAGTGTGTTATTTTTAAAAGTATGATTTAACCTTTTTAACTCGCTGGTTCTCAGCAACAAATACTTGTTTATTTTCTACAGCGACTTTGTTAATTTTAACCCATTTTTTTTAACCGAGAAAAAATTCCACTCGGTTAAGGTTAAAATTTCTCCGTGTAGAATGTAGCTAATGTTAGAGCCTAAGGACAAATAAAAAAAACTACTTGTTTTCTTTGGTGCTGGTAGGAAAAAGCTCCTATCCAACACTGACATTATTGCGAACTACCCTATCACGGCAAATTACGGCTGTGTGGCAACAATGACTCCGCTTTCTGGAATGGCGGATAAGGATTAAACACATCCTATATGTTGTAATCGCAATCTTGCGGAAGCATCGTTAAAAAGCAACTGAATACCCATCACGACTTCATCGCCAACTATTGTGAACTGAAAATAAACATTATAAGAGAAATCTTACCACATCATTAAGGGCCCTTCGAGTGGAATTACACACAAACACAATTTAAGCCAAAGCGCGAAACATTGAGTACCCTCCCAACTCACATCTTTCATAAATCAATCAACCGACCTTGAAACCAGCAGACTTTCAAGTTATTTAACACATATAAAGCAAAGGCCGACCCAAGAACTTAGTCTATGCACTCACCTTGAAAGCGAATCTGTTATTTGACGCCTACGATGATGCAGTGGCGCCATCGCCATGTGGAAATCGCCTCGACATAAACATTTATCAACTGATGAATATTTCAATATTTTAGTGCTTTTTAAGCCGCTCGCTTGATGCCAATAAAATTGTGCGCAATCCGCAGACGTATAACTGCACCAGGCCATCTAATATCGTCAGCGGCTGTAATTTGCCGAGCAATAAAAACCTCTGCCCCTAATTTAATCAAAACTCTCCCATTATTCCCATTTGCATCTATGAGTCGAGTATCGTTTGCGCGATGCATTTAATTACATCTGCAGCGTTGTACCAGCGCATAGCTGCGATCGCGCATAAATAGTGCCACTTTGGTGTCGTGGGCGATCCAAGACGCGTGTTCGAAACGCGTGAGCCCAGCGTCGACAACGATATGGACTGTAGAGTGTAAGTACACTCGAAATTGGGACGCGCATTAAATTATCTCTTATGCGGTTCGGTTTTATTGCGAGCAGTTTTCTCAGCTTGTGTGATTTATTTTTCAAATGCGCTTCGGATATTTGTCACCAGCTATAGACGCTGGTGCGGCTTCCATGTTGGGTGTGAATACATAGCCTTCCAGGAAGACATTAGGAACTACTTGACAGAGTGCGCAGCCTGTCGATCGGTTGAATGCGGCGGCCCTCGCACGCCCGCTGATTGAAAGCATCTGTACGTAGCGAAAGTATATCTCAAAATTACTTCTAATCACATTTACGATAATTTATTCCGGTGACATACTATTCGCCTGAGAGACGTGCTGCTGCAACTCGGCGGGGGAACGATCGCCGCAATGTAAAGATCGCTCCCATTTGGAGACGAGGCAAATCTGTCCGGGAGTGTTGCTATATAGATTCGAGCCGCGGCAACATGTGTAGTGTATGTTGCATCACGCTCGAGAGTGAAAATGGCTCGTCTTGTTGGTCGATTCGATAACTTGGCGCTGCTCTCGAGATTTATTCAAATAATGACAGTTGGGGGCGATTTCATATCATTCACGGTACTATACTCGTATATATGGGTGCTGGTGGGGAAGTGTATCTAAATCAATTTTATCTCCGAAATGAATATAAACAGATCGCGCTGCGAGCTGTATTCTGCTATACGAATGCGAGACACTTTTAAGTGCCCCTCGGTTGTATAATGTATGGGCGCGACGCGAGTACGATAGCATACGAACGAGAGATTATAATTGCGCTTTGGGAATGCTCAGCTCATATGCTCAATGCTCATATGCGACCGAGTGTGCGCTCATATTCGTTTGCTTTTTGTGTGTAATTGGAAATTAGTGGGGAAACCTTTAACCTAGTTTGGCCAGCTTTTAAAGCTGATAGAAGGCAATAAATTCGTGGGAGTAGGAGAAATTAGATCAACATGTGGTGCAGTAAAATAGAAGACGATTTGTTTATCGAAAGGAATAACTATAGTTGGGCCATCAGTTCGGGGAAGATGTAATAATTTAGTGGGAAATTGTGTCGTTGGGACTGATGGAAAATGGAGATGGAGCGGCGAAAGCGAGTGGCGCTATGTGAGATACAGAGTTGGTAACGCCCATTACCTTGTTTGTTGAGAGTTTATGGATGACTTATTCGGGCAATTGACAAGAAGTGTAAGATGAGAATAAGTGTCTAATGGAATCGCATGTAATCGCTTACTTATAGTAAACCTGTCAGCGTACTCGAATTTGTTTGGTTTAAAAATGTACTTGCTTGCCCAAAATAGCTCAGCAGTGAAACGTTTTTAAAGACAGTTTAGAAGGTAGCAACTATCCCCACTTTTGGGCATACCGTAGCCTGGAGAAGGCTTTATAAGGAACAGCTAGACAAAAATCACCCATCTTCATAAAAACGGTGAAAATGTATTGCATTGTGAAAAATTGATCACCAATGTCCCATGGCTAGAATTTAAGTGAGAAGCATATACCCACCAGTACGCATCGCAAGCGCTATTAAAGTGGTAAGCAGAGGTCCCTTTTCAGGCTGTAGAAGTGTTTGAAAAAAAAGATAAACGAATTTAAGGCATCACTGACTGGTTTTAATCGTCTTTGTCTGTTGCAATGCTTCCCTTCACGTAATTTGAATTTTATCCTTAACAATTTTTGGCACAAAACCCAAAACCCCAACGAATGGGATCTGCGACGTTCGGGTTTCGAGTTTAGTAAGTCTGACAGCTGACTGACTTTAATTTTTATATGCCTAATTTGGCTACGTGAATATATTTTTCTGTGGACGTTTATGGTAGCCGACAAATCTAGTGAAGAAAATGGGCGGTCGGAAGTCTAGCACTTCCAAGGTTGACCTCATCTAATTGAGGGCTATACCCGTAGTGGTTAATACTGAAAAAAAAAAACATTTAGTATTAGTACATGAAAAATATTCAGTTGTTTAAAACTAATAACACACGTCGCGAACTCGCAAAGTACCCTTCCAGTTCACATACGTAAAGCGAACTTAACTTAATACGTCTGTCTCACTTGACGAGCTGCATTGTGCAGCCTAAATTAAACTATTATACCTTTGAGCAAGAGAGATTTCCTTGCTTCCCTACTAATGGTAGAGTAACACTTGGGTTAACAATAGCTTAAAAAAACCAACCAATATAAGAAATCTAGTGAAGAAAATCCAATGTCTGCATACTCAATTGACATTTCGAAATGTCACATTACGAAATTGAATTGCGAAAATATTTAAAATGTGACAAGTCAACGCGCTCGTATTCCTACCTGATCCGGACAAATCTACTTGACGTCTAAGTTGAACTAGGTGTCCGAACGCCACCATTGTATGTGCCTCTGCCTACATCCTGTTAGGGCTGTCATTTTACCTACTGCAACTGCTGTAGATATAGTGCGGTTTCTTTTTGTTTCTCATTTTTCATTAGAAAGATAAATTCCAAACTATCAAATCTCCGTCAAATGTGCAATAACAATAATCCTGTCACATTCTTTTTTGTACGAAATAAAAATATCTAAAATCTTATTAAAACTTCGGGCACATAGACAAGTCGATTGAAATTCTTCATAACTTTTCTGGACTAAACATCATTAAATCATCATTCGTAATCAGAAACCGTGTGTAAAATATATTTCTTTTCAACATACGCGAAGAAAATGTTGTTTTCTTTTAGATTCTACTTAAGAACCTCTGTTTTTGTTAAAAAACAATCTTCTGAGCAAAAGTCAAAACTAGTGCACATTTTTCAAGAATATCCTAATAACGTTTTTTAACTTTCTCCATTACGTAGTAAGAGAAAGATATTGGTTTCGTACAAAATTTCGAACTCGAGATTTTAATCAATTCTGATATTACGATGATAGAGGAACTCAAAAAAGTGGGTCGCAATATTCTGTCCGGTCTGTCCGTCTGTCCGTCTGTCCGTCCTTCCACGGGCCTACAGCCTAAACGGCTTCCCGGATTACGTTCAAACCTCGGATTTGGAGTTTTTGGGCTTACATCTCGGGAGGTGTTTTTTTTTTGCAAGGTAACCTCAATATTAATGGTACTTCCCATACAACATTTTCGTACCAGTTTGATTTGATCGAAAACGGCGATAACGATTTCAACCAAAATTAATATTTAAGCTTAAGTAGGTGAGGTTACCATGACTGCGTACCCAGTTTTTGGCTAAAAATTCGAGCAACGATACTTTTGAAATTTCGACATATCTCAAAAACGGTCTATACGATTGTAGCAAAAATTAATTTCAAAGGTAATGTGGTCATTTATAACTTAATAGCAAGCTAAGTTTTTCTCTATATTATCGAAATAGTAATTTTTTAAAAAATATAGTTTTGTCTAGTTAACTTAAAAGCGCAATAACGATTTTGACCAAAATGCAAACTAAGTGTCAATTGGATGTTTTCAAAACTATTGTGTCCTTAATTTTCAATTTGAAGCACCGAAAACGCTAATTTTAAAAACTGTTCATATCTCGAAAACCCCATCTTCGATTTCGATAAAATGTCAAAAAGGAAGTATTTCTTTTATCCGGAACAATATCATACAGTCAGTTTTCAGCTTAATAGTTACGCAATAGTATTTTTCCAACTAAACATTGCAATATTTGCAACTTATATTTTTATTTTATATAACTGCCGCATATGAGATGAATATCCAAAAGAGAATTTTGTTTTCTTTTGTCTAGTATCGAGAAAGTTTCGTTCGACCCAGTCGTGCACTTTATTTTTGTTGCAGTGGCAGCACTGCTTCCCCCAAGCAAGTAGTTAACTGGCTTCCAAACAAGTGGTTTAAACTACATTTTCCGCGGGACAGAAAGTTCCGTTTGTCCGCAGTCAACGCGTAAGAATGAGATCACAAATCACACGCCCAAAGTTTCGTGGATGTTCTACCCACAGTTATTTATGTATAAAACGGAAATAAACACAAGTTCCGGTCACAGACATGTCTTCAATTACTTGAAAACACTTCTATTTCTGATTTAAAACGTGTGAAATTATTGCGGTAAATAGTTTCAGTAAATAAAACCAACAATTCATCAATCAATACGAAATAAATAGATAATTGTCCATTCATCACTTCCATGTTGTCTTGTAGAAACGCCGAATTTCGTTAACCATCGCTGTAAAAATATCAACATGCGGAGCTTTCCTGTTATTCCTACCACGTAAACAAGATGGCCGACCAAAATACGTGTCAGGTGTTGTCTCTTTCAGTCACACGGCTATTGTGTATTTCGCGTCAATTTAATCTTCCGTGTTACAAATGTGTGATCGTGTAGATGCAATATTAAAGATTGAAAATAAGCTTTTTGAACTTAAATATAAATAAGGGAAAATAATCTGTCAAATATGGGTTTTAGTAGACACAATTTAAGCAGTTTTGACCTGCATATAGAAATTCGCATTGGCAAAATCCCTTTTGTGCCTCTTAACCATTAGGAGAATGTGGATTTAATGTTTGGGATCGTATCAAAGTAAAATTCCATGTCAACTTATTTCGAAACCACTCCAGTCATAATTCATAAAATTCTAGGATTAGATTTCCAAAGACCTAGAGGTTCCTCTTGACCTTACGTCGAACATCAAATATTTTGTATCCTATGCCCGCAACCCATCGCTGCAGACCTTGTTACAAACTTCTTTGTCCATCTGCCACCACTTCTCAGTTCAATCCCCACTCAATATGTATACCCACTCCTAAGCTGATAAGCCGAATTGTTCCGATTACAACTAAATTACATTAAAGAAACAAATTCCGCGGGTCATTACACTCGTTAACCATTCAGTGGGACTCCGAAGAAATCAGTAAACGTCCATATGCATATGCATAACAGTGTATGCTCCCAATTAGCCCCGAGGAATGTTCCCTTATCAGTTAACAAATTTTTGTGTATCAAACAAAACAGAAAACAAGTATGTAACTACGACAGAAAACAACAACCCATGTACACACACGACCAGAGCCGAAGGTTAATGAACATAAATAACGATCGGACCGATATTGGCCGTCCTACTCACACCAATTGCTGTCTGGGCAGCTGCCCAATTTGTCGGGAATGACCCACGGACGTGACCTCTCGGAGAAAATGATCGCCACGGTGTGGATCGTTGGTGCTCGTGTTTTTTATGGGCTCAGGCGGTTATAGGTTGTCTAACAGGAATCCGAATCCGAACAGTATGCTGCCCGAGTAGATAAGAGTTTTATTATTCGGTGTTAATTACTCGTCCAATACAATTAATTTTTTTCCCCCCATCCGTTCTTGAGTAATCGGTTGAGGAATTTTGAGTTATGATAGGCGGCGATTTATATTGGAAATTGGTTTTCATTTTATGACCACTGTATGTATGCGCGTGGAGGGTGAAGGTTTTTCGGCTGCTTCATGACTAATGGGGAGTAGGTATATAGTGGTGGCACTTAGGAGCAACTTCCGAACTCGCTTTGTCAAGGCGGTGGTGACTGGTGATAAAACGAAACCATTTGGTTGTAAAATTTTCCAATAAAAGTTCTAATTGCCGGGGTTACGTTCAGAAGTTATCAGCTTCTGAGAATAATTGATGTACCTCGGTCGTTACGACGACTGTTCTTCTCGGTGGGATTTGACGTTGATAGTCTGATGCAACACTTGACAAAGTATCGAAAGTCGTTTCCGGTGGCATTCTTCGCAAGCTATGCATAATTTGGCTGTCAGGTTTTTTTTCCCTGCTTAACTCAGGGGTTCAACTTTGTTTAGATGGGGGTTCGCAACAATAGCAGCAGAGCACAAACGTCGCAATTTCTGGCCAAAGTTTGGATGAACTTTGTTGTAGGTAAGCGTGATTTTCCTGCGTAGAGTCCTTATTTTAGTGCTATAAGTGCAGGTGGGTTTCTATTTATTTGATATCTTTTACCCAATTGAAAAGTCTTTAAAATACTACTCTTTCAAGACCCGATTGAAAGGCGGAATAACTACCGACCTCTAACAGGCTACAGTAGCTTTGGAGGTGGGTAGGAAAAGGTATAGGTGTTGGAGGAAACTAAAATATCCGTAGATTAGAAATGAAATAAGCTTCGTCCACCTTATGAAGGTCGTTCACTTCGTGTCTAACTAATAACGTGAGAGGCTTGTCCCATAAGTAATTTGAAACGCGTCTTTCATAAAAATCTCAAGCTCACTAGATGGACACAATATCCGAGCCTTGTTTATAGCTTGAGTTTTATAGGGAATAAGGAGCTGCGCCCGGCTGAAGTGTTTCCCAGACCGCAAGAATGTGCAAAAATTATAAAAACCATAATCGCTTGGAATGAAGACTTGCATGCTGGACGTCCAACTAAGGTTACAATTCTGGAAATATTAATTAATGACGTGCTGCTGGATATCCGAAAAACTTGCGTGAGATTGCTGAGGCGGTAAGCATCAAAAAAGATGCTCACAACATTTTGCGGACTTTTTCTGGCAAAAATAGGTTTAATGGGGGCTCGTTTTTTATGTCACCCACCTTATGAACGTCTCCCAATTCGAATGCATCGACACGGCTCCAAATTACAAACCATCACCTACTATGCGCCGAGTCACACTCATCCCACTTGACACCAAAAAAAAAACCATCGTCGCGTGATTAGAGCAGCTTTATATGCACTTGGCGTTATCAAGGTCACGTCTGCACCCAAGAAGACACACTCCATTCCCCTAATACCGTCTCTCGATTCGATTTTATAAATTCCCTCCGCATGTGTCAATGAATCACGGTCGTGTCTTCGTCCAAAATCTACCGCCAAAAGGTACACGTAAAACGAATTTCATTCAAATTAATCAAATTCTGTCGCGGACGCTATCAGCATCGTAGCAGAACCAAATCAAAAGCGAATGAACAACATATCTACACAGACTCAAGCCATGTGAATAAATTTGTATAAAAAATATGAAATAGGAGGAACAAAAACCGCCACAGAAACCTTTGCTGCGCTGCGCGGTGTTATGCGATTCTGAAGATATTTATGGCGAACTAATGTTTATATCGGGCCACTCGTAGTCGTACTCCTTCTGTTCTGGATTCTGGTCCCATGCTGTTGTTTTGCGACCGAATTTCGCGCATAACCATCACAGGTAGACAACCCTTGCGAGGCCGAGCAAATCCAAATCTCACACACGGACGTCCAGTCTGTCTGCGCGGGCTGGCAAAAAGTCTCCCAAACAGGTACCAATTAAAAATGAAACAAACCCAATTCCATTGGAATAGGAAAATAAAAGAAATCTTCGCAACATTCGGGACAGGAAACACCAAAACAAAAATAAACACACTCAACCTTGAACGGGTCAATTATACAGTCTGGGCCAACACATTTCGGTGTCACTATACTTAGCTAGAAGTCGGTTTGAGTTTGGGTTGTAGTTGTTTTTTTTTATATAGTTTGTTTTTCCCACAGACCACTGCGGTCCAGAAAGTGTCCACCCTTGCACCCGAGATGACGAGCTATTATTGGCTCCGCATGATTGGCAAAAACTGGATTTGGCTGTGCTGGAGTTTGGTCCGCTAACGATGACAACATGGAGGAGCCATTTGATTCTTGTTTGTCTTATGCAATCGGATATTAGTGTTAGCGGTGTGATGTGCATCGAGCGAGCGGGTTCTTGGGATTGTGCACACATGTGGGATGGCAGCTAATTTGAGCCACTATGTGTAGATGAGCCCACTTTCTGAAATGTACAGTCAATTGCTGAACAGGAAGGAGGAAATGAAATGAAAAGATTGATTGCGGCCGGATGTGCGTAATGTTTGTTTACAGAAAAATCACTCCAGCTAACTGGATAATCTAACAAGGAGCCAAGAGGTGATTAGAACAGGGATCTCAATACTCATCACAGTTGGACTTATTGCAGGTTCGGTGGGAATGTCATTTGCAGAGACGTAACATTGGAGGTCGGGAGAGGGTTTTGAACGGACGAAGTGCGAGGTACCCAACACATAAAAGACAGTTATAAGTCTTCAATCTGAAGAATTTAAGACCTCCAAATGAATAGTTGTAAATATGGGTGTATGTGATGCGTCATATTCGATTCTAAAACTTATGGTCTCTAATTAAATAACGATTTGATCGTCACACTACCTTCGTTAGAGGCGAAGAAAAGTGCGGGGCCCAACAGGTCCGTAGGATGCTTCACGTGCTCACAAGCACTCGGTTTAGTCAGTTTTAATTTGGTTTTTTCTTTCGGATATCCAAACAGACGAACGAAGAAGATTTCTAAGACATATGACCCTTCTAAGCTTATCAAACAATTGCAGGATTCGGACCGCCTCAATTAACTGAACCTCTTAAGACTACGCAAATATTACTCAAGCTTTGTACACATCTGTTTATTTATACAAAACTAGCTGTACCCCCCGGCTTCGCCCGTGCAAAATGTGGTTTCAGAACAGTTGATGTAAAAAAGATCTAAGAAATTTGCTATCTTGTAGGGGGCCATTTTTTTCACAAAAAATATATATTTTCATAACGCTTGAGTTGGCCAATAACAGGATATTTCTTCCCACTGCATAAAATAGTTTCTCTTCCTTCCGTAATTTTAACAGGTATTCGTTTCAAATGTTAAATCATTTTCTTTCAGTCCCGTATACATTTCGCACCATATCTCTTTCAATCCCACGCCCCACACGCCACATTCTTACACGCCAAAAGCGGATACAATTGTATCAGTCAATACATGTTCAATGAAGTATTGAAACTAAGAATTTGTTAAGAAACGCATATCACAATTTTAAAATTGAAAGCTTTCTTTTAGAAAAGAACTCATAAATAATAGTGATAATAGTGATATAGTGTATTTTAAACCACTTGTTTGGAAGCCAGTTAGCTTCTTGGGGGGAGCAGTGCTGCCATTTCCGTTTTACGTATATATTATAATTATGGGTAGAACATCTATGACACTTTAGGCATCTGATTTGTGATCTCATTCTTACGCCTAGTATTGACTGCGGATTAACGAATTTCTCTGTCGTAAATGCGGTTTAAATTTGCAAGGTACCTGCGACCCGGTCGTCTACGTTTTATTATAATTTACCTTATTTCAAGACCATAGGTATGCTTTATGGTTCCTAGAAAAAATTTAATTTTGATTTTCGTAAATGGTCTTTAATATCTAGACCGACTGACGCATCAAAAATGACAGAAAAAGAGAAGATTAGCAAAATTAGTAATGAGCAGTAGGTACCTCTCTTGCCTCGGAAAAGCCAAACCAATCTTTTATGTTTCTGATTTTATTCATTTTACATAACTCGTACAGGCCTTATGGGCCCAACCTGAACACAACACGATAAATCGTTTTTTTTTTAACCAAATTCTTTTGCAAATAAATTGAATTTGTTAAAATTGATGTATTTTGTTTGTTTTAAAGAATTAAACAAAATAGCGAAATATATTTATTTTTTATTGGTTATTGCTTTAGTTCGTCAATTTTTCATACCACATTTTCGAAGGTGTCCTCTTTTAGCTGGGCGTGCATATATCACCCTAATCACAAGACGACTTGTTCCCAACTAAAATCTCGAAAATGACTGTTAACGCATAATCATGCGTACAATTTATTAAATTCATAGATTTTTATTTGTATGATTTAATGTAATATTACAATTAAAATGTTAATTATTCAACCATAATACCTTTCAAACATTTCTCACTTCCGGTGATGATAGCCCATTAAAATTATGATCCATGGATATAAGATATTGGACACGCAATGTGATGGTTAAGTACGCAATCGCCATTAAAATTCAACCAAATGGAAAATTCGTTATAAACATTAGGCAAACATTGCATCAGTAACACTCTCGTCCTCGAATAAATCAGACATCTATAAAGCAATGTCTCCCAAATCAATAATTCTCATCCTATCAGGAATAGTGTGCCTCCTAGCACACCACGCTTCAGCCGATGTAAGTATTAAAATAAACCTATATTCAATACATAAATTAACAAACATCTCTTCCAGATGGGAAACACTGCAAAATTCAACAAATTGATATGCCAAGTTCATGACAAGGTCCTTATAAATAATTGTTCGTGTCGTGCGAAACCAGTCAGTCGTTATCAGACTCTTATCACTTTATATGTCCACTTTGCGAATAAAGTGAACAATGCATTGGTATGTAAATATGAAGACTTAAATATATAAAACACAATATTAATTAAATATTTTTCTTCTAGTGGAGATATCAACTGTATAAAAAGTTCACTATCTACAGACCTTTTTTGGTTAATGTAACAGAAAACTTTTGCCACTACTTCACCAAAAGATCAAGCACAACCTACTTGAAAGTGGTAATGCCAATTATAGCACATCATACGAATGCTAATCATAGTTGTCCATATGAGGTGAGTTTTTTTTTTAAGCAAAGAAAAAGAAACAAAAAAAAAACCTTATTAAATGTTCTGAAGAAGAGTTTGGCGAAACCATTACTAAAAGAGAAAGAATAATATTGAAAACGCAATTGAAATGACCGAAGATGTCCCAGAGGAGATTCACTACTGCCTATTTAAAAAAGAATCATTTATTAAACAACAATGCTACTTTCACATCCCAAAAAAAAATTTGTTAACTAATTTTGGTTAAAATGTAACTACTTTCCTATTTTTTAATTTAAATAAATTCGATTAAAATAAAAATAAATCCCTCTAACTCGAACTTTTTTTTAACTCCTTAGAGGGATTCGACTGTATAATAGTTATAATAAAAACATTCCAAAACAATGTCCTTCGGGGAATACATAGTAAATGCCCCATGCAATATTATAAATATAACGATTTGCATCGTGATTTGCAAATTGATCTTGTAACGGAAGTAATTAAAAAGTATACGCAATTCGTCACAATGAGCGTCTTCAGATACATATTAATCCTTAAATAGAAGACGTCTTTAATGTACGAACCAATATTTGTAGATTAAGAAGAATTAAAACTTATAAAATAAAAAAATATGAGAACACGTTAAACTGGAATCATTTGTCGATCGTTCTTGGATTGGTCATGATTTAGGAGATAGGAGGTGTTTTTATTGCGGTTAGAGTCCCACACTACTCTGGGTTTCTAACCCCATTGTATCCTTCGAGATTTTCACCTTCAAAATAAAAAAAAAAATTAAAATATTTTATGCTTCTTCTATTCAGGCTGCATCCGATAATATAAATAGTTATTCTGCAGTGTTATTTAAGTAGGGACGGCTTCATTAACGAATATAATTCACATATTTTCTGTTATTTGCGCAAATATTGATACCGTTATAGCAGATGTTGGGGCCTTATTAAAATACACATCTACATCCAGACGATATTCACCACTTGGCCAGAAACCCTTTAATTGCCCAGCATTAAATGGTAGGTCTTTTATGTAAAAATCTTCCGATAATAACCATAACCACGGAGAAATTTGTTATTTTTTTTATTTGTAAAATTGATATCGGTGGACTTTGACTGGTTAAGTTTAATTCGCCATTGTTGCGCCCAATCGTATATCCCATTAACTGCATTTTGCAGCTTTTCTGTTGCTTTAGCTACGCATCTATCAGTGGATAGAAGAGCAGTGTCGACTGCGAATGTAGCTATCATCGATCAGTCTTATTTGGTATTTCACTAGTATACAGTAAGTACAGGGTTGGTCCCAGAACACTTCCCTGTGGAACTCCTGCCTGTAGTTCTTTAAGTTCAGAATACGCTGAACCATAGGAACTCTAAAGAACCTTATTGAAGTATAAGATTTAAGGATCTCATAGCGCTGTCTAGGTAGATCCCTATGAAGTTTATACTCTAAGCCCTTATGCAAGTCTTTATCAAAAGCCTGTGCAACGTCTAAGAATAATGTAGATTCACTTCTAGTGATTTTTCTATTATATTAGTTACACGATGTACTTGGTCTATTGTCGAATGCGTATTTCTAAACCCGGACTGCGGGAATGAGCCTTCCTTACTCAATGATCTAGCCTTTTTAGAAAAATCTCTCAAAAAGTTTTGATAATATGTACTGGTAAGAGTGAGATTGGCCTGTATAAGGCGACTTCTGATAGGGGTTTACCTTGTTTACGTACAGCTATAATTTCTGCTATCTTCCAGCAAGCAAAGCAAGCATTTATTAAAAGCTTAAGTTTTACCAATTCTATGAAGAGCAGTTCCTTCAAGATTTGAGCAGTTATTAGATCAAAACCTGGTGATTTTCTTAGATAGCCTATGAATACATATTCTGATCTCTTTAAGTGCAACATACGTGATTACGTCTTCATCTATTCTATCAAGGAATTCAAGGCGTTCGTTTGCCACGCTACGTGGAAAAGGTTTAAAAACATTTGTCAGGTATTCCGAAAAGAGTTTGACCTTTTCTTTTGGGCTGCCGATCCATTTCCCATCAGATGTTCTTAACGGGTGATCTTGCGCTTGAAGTCTCTTTAAAAATATTTATCAGCCTTCCAAAGGGAGTAGTCTGTGACTTTGTCAGCTGTCAAGTTGCAAAGGTAGTTAGACAGAGATCTATTTTTAAATTCACCGATTCATTTTTTAAGTTTGTTACTTAGTCTATTGAATATAGTTCTATCGTTGGGATATCTTGTCATTTGCCATTTTCTGCGAGCTCTTTCTCGAGAAACTTCTCGCAAAGTTTGCATTTTGAAAAGGTCGGGAGCAGGATTTCATTAAAATTCGTAGCAACTCGTAAAATTTTGTGAAATTGAATAGGTTCAAAGTGTGAATTCCTCTGTAGAAACAGTTCCGCTTCTGACAGTTGGCCCAATTCATTTCAATTGCAAAAGATCACACACTCGTCGCCGATTGCTGTTATGCCATGCTTATAAGCTTATCCATATGAATATCGACCTCCGGTTTCGGTTTGCCTCACACACACAGCCACTTTTATATTTCTCTGCATAAATGAATTCGATTTTATATAATTCGTTTTTATTATTTGCAATTAAATTCTACACGAGTGATCTTGATTAATAACGATTGACTTATCTATTTGGAGAGAGAGACACCGCGTACCGAGAGTATGGTGTGTGCACTGTGCACGTTATGCAATTAGTGTTATTAATTCCGACACCTCCATCGACCATATCATTCTAGATTTTCTACAAAAGCATTAGCATAACTACTAGATTCTGGTCGTATACGCGAGCACGTCCACCAACCTATCTGGCGTCGGGCTTTGGCTTACAGTGTGACCTTGAAGTAATATTTCGTTCGATTATGTACGTTCTGCCGATGTGATCTCTCAGAAATTGATGTTGGCGATTATGAAATGAAATTATTATTCTCGGGCGCGCAACAAACTCTGATTGACAGAATTTTAATGAAAATTCGCCTCTTATTTTGAAATAATTGAGTTTTAACTAAGTGTTGACTAAGAGCTTCGAATCAAAGCTAATGGCCATTGCGATTGTTCTGTGCGAAATCGCTCACAATGGCTATAGGGGGTTAATTGGTTTTTATACAGAAACCTGGCGGATAGTGCGCGAGGTGAGAAATTGTGATGGAAATTGACATGTCCGTCAATGTGGAGATTGGTAGTTGTAATGTGCAATTGCTTCCCCGTACATTTATATGGACAGCGGAAGCTGAGGTAATTGTTATCGCTGTGTTGACTGATTCATGGCGGAGTTACTTGTAAAATTATACATGACAGCGAGTTTTCCTTTTATTTAGATAAAACTGTGCCACTGTGGAGCTTAAATGTGCTGATTGAACAACGTTGAGTCACCAAGAAAAAGAAAAAGAAAAATATATTATCGACAGTCGTATCAAGAAAAAAAACTGAGGTGGAACCTATGTTCGGATAAATTGCAATCGACAAGTTCAAACGGCAGATTTAGAGCTCAATACTCACTCATCATCATGAGGGAACTCCTGAAGCTTATTCAGAACCACTGCTCTTAAAAAAGCAGACCAGCCAGAGATACCAAAGTCGTCCAAGAAATCTAATCAAAAGGTGACAAAAATGAGATGGTCTCAGTGATGCCAGACTTTTCGGACGACTTTGGTAGGTACTGGCTGGTCTGCTTTTTTATGAGCAGTAATTAGTATGATATGATGGACTAGTTTTGAGTGCAGTTCTGGTTCATAAATTTGTCGTTGATGTTCGGAAATGAAAATATGGTCAATCACCCTCCAATCACCATTTTGAATGAAAGCAGTTGCTTTAAGTCTTAAGTCAAGCCTTTTGTCGAAATACGCTTCGAGGGCTGGATGCAAAATACCAACTGTGTTTCGTTGATATTTCAACAAACTTTATTGAAAATGTAGGTTCATACATCAGCCTGTGGTTATGCAACTATTTGTGATAAAGTGGTATAAAATGGTTAACATTGTGTATATATCCAGTCTCGACCAATAATAATTTTTAGCCTGCGCGCTAAAGATTTCCTAGGTCACAATATACAATTTTGTATGGAAAATTTCGCCATTGTGAGTTCGAAAAACTTAGCCTGGACGCCAAAAATGATTATTAGTGTCGCGGATTGAATCAAACTATTAGTCAAGACGGTAGCTAAAAGCTAATCCTGCTGAAAATAAATGGAGCTTACATTTTTGCTCGGAGTCCAGCTAGAACTGCCAGTAATTGGTGTCGCTGTCGAAAAATTCTTTATCTTCGACGAAACACGCATATTATATACAGCACTGGTTGCTGCCCTAAATCATTATGGGCACACATAACCGGTTTGCCGGGGTCGACCAGGGCCTCAAGCCCTCAACCATTGCGCGTCTCAAAATACCGCCGTTTTTGGCTAACTACCTCCAGTGATGCACAAGTAGGTTAGATCTCCTTCCACATGTTAGTGAAACTTAGGCGAAGTCTGACTCAACTGCGTTGCATACCCCTGGGTTTGAAAAGAGGCTTCTATGGGGCGACGGAGCTAACTTTTAAGTTGGTTGACGATACTGGACTACTCGTATAGTTTGTCATGGCATCTCTTTCTCCAAAGCCCATCAACCCAAACGGGACGGCTAATTTTATGAATAATCTTTTTCTCAAAGTGACCGAGGATATATTTAACCACTTTAGATGATGCCCTTGCTTGAGCTCCACATAATGCATGACTGGGATTATATAAAAAACAAATTGGCCCCCTAACAGTAGGAGGGTTATCTTCGTTGGATGCTGGTCAGGTCCCTGGATTCAGTTACAACCGTTTGTAAGTTGACCGAGAACTATTCAAGGAATGGCTCGAAAAAGCTGTAATTTTAAAACAATTTTCCTCTAAGCTGAAGAGAATAAAAACCTAGAGAAGAATGCAAGAGATCCCGCTCTACGATACGTGAAGGGAAACACTTAAGAGCTGCTTATTTACAGTGGAATTCTAACAAAAACTTGAATAAAGTGTGACAGTTCGCGACACGAATTTGTTTAATTTGTTGTAATTGTAAATTTAAATCAATTGAGATTCAGGTTTCCCTAGATAGTTAAATAAATGCTTTTGCAATACACCAAATAGTTATTTTCAAATCACAAACACATACCTACAGTAAATGGATTTGTTCCCAATTCGCCTGTTCACAATTCGCGCTCATGCAAATAGACCTTTAATGATCCAGCTTTTAAATATTTCGGAACATTTTCATTTACACATAGCTGAATTAAAGTGAATTAGAATTTCATTGCTTGATTAAAGCGCAGCAAATAAAGAGCTTAATTTAAGTTTTATACATTATTAGCAGTTCCGTATGAACTAATTGTACTTTTAATGACAATTTAATATGTCGCACTGAAAAATCGGTTTATCATATGAAATCACCTTACGCATTATTAAGCAACAAATATCGCTCTATTTCCTTGTTTATTAAACCATTTGTTAAAAAGTTTGAACTCAAACAGAACTGACAGACAGACTCTTTTGGATTCCACCTCTGCAAGGATGTCAATCAAATCGCTGGCACTAATCGTCACAGGAATTCTCTGCTTTGAAGCACTGACCTCAATAGCTAATGTGACAGAATAAAAATTATTTATTCAATCAGAGGTGCTAACTAAATTTCCCAAAATTTACTTCCCAGGATCAAAACACTTCAAAGTTTTCCAGAGCCACGTGCAAAAGTAACAACGCATACGTTGCAAACTTCACTTGCCGTGTAAAGCTCGTAAGCCGATATTTAAGTCTTCTAAACATTAGCGGCCAGGTTGTTCGTCAAATAAATAATATGTCGGTATGTACCTGCAGTCAAATTAAATTTATATTCTGTCAATACATATTTTCTATTTAAGGCTACAATACAAATTTACAAAAGGCTCTCTGTCTATAGGCCGTTTCTGATTGACGTAAAGGAAAATATTTGTCAACTATTTATCAAACGAAGTAGTGTGCCCTACGCAAATATTTTATTCAATATCGCTGAACCGTATACCAATTTAAATCACAGTTGTCCATACGTGGTAATATCTGTTAACTATAATCTGAGAAAACTAACTAGAATTTATTTCATTTAGCAGGGAGAATTACTATATTCTAAGAATCTACCAATGGATGCGAGTAAGCTGCCCAGCTTGTGGCCAAGTGGTGAATATCGTGTCGATATAAATGCGATGATGAACAACAGCCCGTCCCCGTCTTTGACGTTACTTATTTATTTTGAAATTGGAGAGAAGCGCTTTGGATGAGTTCGTATTAAATAAAGGAAAGATCACATTGGTGAATTTTATCTGCAAAATATTTGGATTGTCAAGTTTTTAGTTGCTGGGAAAAAAGCTTCACAACTCTTTAGCAGATGACCATCTCCCAACAGATAGCCAAAATTTGCAACGAAATTTGTGTCATTACAACTGAAATTTGTATAAAAAAGGTTTTGGAAACTTTTGGTTGAGACTCAAATTTGACTCACATCACGTCTTCAGATTTTTTTCTACGGCAGAACTTTTCGAGAATATTCGACAAACATCCGAGAGTATTAGGCCCATTTTATTCACTCGAAGTTGAACACAACTTGGGAAGTTTCCCATATAAAAATCCCCAAGTTGTGTTCAACTTCGAGTGAATAAAATGGGCCTTAGTGTTCTCAAATCATCCATTTTGAAGTCCAAAAAATTAATGAAAAAATACATGTTTGTTGGCGGCAGCATTTTTTCGTACCTACCGCATTGTTGAGGCGATGCCATCACCATCAACGGCGAGTGCTACAAAATAATGAAAACCGATTACCGAACCGACTTATTTCGAATTCAATTCGACAATATACACCCCGAAGCGTTGGAACTGTAGAAACATTGATGTATGCTGTGTAGTTTTGTAGACGTTCTTCAGTCAGTTTCAAAGTTTGGAAATCACGCCCGAGAACATAATATTCGGCAAAGACGCGAAAAAAGTTCGACACTGTGGTTTTATTGCAATCGTTGCTTTATTCATTCACCCTAGCGTACGGCGAGGTACTGAATTTAACATCAGCTTGTGAAAGCGGCTTACAGTGTATCACAGTTGGTATTGGTACTCGGAAAGGAAATTATTTTCTACACAATGAAAATTTCGTTCGTTATCATCATAATAGTCAGTTCATTTCCACTTCCTACTGAGTGAGTCCGAGTGTAAGTGTTTTAAAAGTATTTGGAAAAAATTCTGGTCTATATAGTTTTGGTAAGTTATTTTATTTTAACATTATAATTGATGGCGAAAATTGTATATGTTTATTGCTCCATTAATTCCTCTATAACGCGCATCTTTCTTCTTACAAACTTCTTAGTTCAGTCGGAAACTCTTTATTTTCGGAGTTTTTTAATCCACTAAGATTTAGGAAATAGAAGCGTTTTTTTGCCATACGAATTGTTGTGAGTAGCCGTGTTTCCTGTATTTGGATATGTGAAGGTCACTTTTTGGGTATATACTTATTTTATTTTATTATCATTGATACATTTTTTTTTTCAATTTACGGAGGAAAAACAGATGGATTTTCCAAAGATTTCCTGCACGATTATAACAACGAAAACTTGGGAAGTTCAACATGAAAATCATACAAACAAGAAGACTATGACTTAAGGTTACATATAAATTGAAGTAATTAAAATAATGGAAATTACTCCATAACTTTTCTAAACAAAAAGAATTACAAACAAAAAAATAAAAGTCCTTCCAAATTCATTTGCATTTAGTTCTAAATTCATTATCGACTGACAAAAAAAATATTTCTAAGTAAGTACTTTAAGAAAATTAAGTTAATATTCATATTTCAAGAAAATTCTTTTTTTTCCATAAATTAGTCTGAAAAGAAATAAAGTGCACGACTGGGTCAATTACTACTTTAAGATTGAGATTCATATTCAATATTTTTTAAAAAAGAAGTATTTTAAAAATAAGTTTTGCGTAGCTATGAGGTATCAAGCCTATTACCTATTATACCTTAAATATGTGACAATACGTAGATCGTAATTTCTGTAGTATTTTTAAAGTAATAATTAAAAAAATTGACGTCTTCGAATTTTTGAAGGAAAACTAAGAAGGGGATCTTATTTAGAATGCTTATGTTATATGCAATAGATATGTATTTTGGTCAAAATCGTTAGAGCAGTTTTTATATGATTACGCAGACAAAACGGTACCAAATATTGCAATGTTTTGTTTGCAAAATACTATTGTGTAGCTATTAAGCTGAAAAATATTGTTTGGGATAAAGGCAGTACCTGCTCGAAAATGGAGTTGCATTTAAACAAAACTAAATTTTTAAAAAATTACTACTTCCAAAAATCCATTGTACGATAATATGGAGTAAAACTGAATTTGCTAAGCAATAAGTGACCACATTATCTTAGAAATCAATTTTTGTGGCAATCGTATGGACCGTTTTCGATATAGATATGTCGAAATTTCAAAAGTTATGTTATTCGCATTTTTAGCCAAAAACTGGGTATGCAGTCATGGTAACCTCACCTACTTAAGCTTAAATATCAATTTTGGTTGAAATCGTTGAAGCCGTTTTCGATTAAATCAAACTGGTACGAACAAAATCCGAAGTTTGAAGGAACGGGCAGCCGTTTAGGCTGTAGACCTGTGGAAGGGCGGACAAACAGACAGACGGGCAGAATTTTGCGACCCACTTTTTTGATTTCCCCTATCATTGTAATGTCATAATTGATTAACATCTGGAGTTCGAAATTTTGTACGAAAACCGTAGGTATCTTTCTCTTACTATGTAATGGAGAAAGTTAAAAAGTTATTGAAATAAATGAAATGTTCTTAGGGTCACATTATGTGCTCAACATTTTCCTTTCTTTGATCGCGAATAGTTACTTAATTATTGTTAAGTTCAGAAATAAGTCAAGTAAATAAGTAATAAGAAGCGAAACACATTATTTAACATTTGTTTTCTTAAATCAAGAAAATCTTTCAAATTTTAGTATTTTTTAACCTCATGAAATAATTTTGTTAAAAATAATAAGTAATTTTCTTGGACTTATTTTTTTTAATAAACTCCTACTTTCAGTTTAGAGAATATTTTTATTTGTGGTGACGTTTCCAGGCTGACCGGCATTTCCAAAGACCCCCCGAAAAAATGCCAACTAAGCCCATTTTATTGTAAGCAATTTTAAGAAAACCCTTTTTTCTCCATATAGCTACCTAGTTGGAACACTTCAGAGGTTATTCTTGTTTATTGAGCAAGCATTGTGCTGGTAGTAATATCGTGAAAACTTTCATATAACCAAAGCAAAGCTTACAAATGAGCTGGAATGTGCTCCCCATCAAGTCCCCAACATTGAGTGTGATTTTCCCACAAGTTTTCATTGCATCATCTCGATGCTTAAATCTGAATTCTATTAATTATTGCTAGTTCCATTTGAATTAATTGCACTCTTAACGACAATTTAATATGTCGCTCTGAAAAATCGGCTTATCATATGGGATCATCATACGCACTATTAAGCAACAAATATCGGTCTATCTTTTAGCTAATTAAACATTTGCAAAATATTTTTTTAAATAGAACTGACGAACAGACTCTTTCGGATTCACACTCTGCAAGGATGTCAATCAAGTCGCTGGTACTAATCGTCACAGGAATTCTCTCATTTGAAGCACTGACCTCAATAGCTAATGTGACAGAATACAAATTTATTCAGACAGAAGAGCTTACTAGATTTACAAAAATTTACTTACTAGGATCAAAACACTTCAAGGTTTTCCAGAGTCATATGCAAAAGTTACGACGCGTACGTTGCAAACTACACTTGCAGTGTAAAGCTCGTAAGCCGATATTCAAGTCTTATAAACATTAACGGCCAGATTATTCGTCAAGTTAATAATGTCTCGGTGTGTACCTGCAGTAAAATTATATTTATATTCTGTCAATACATATTTTCTATTTAAGGCTACAATACAAATTTACAAAAGGCTCTCTGTCTATAGGCCGTTTCTGGTTGACGTAAAGGAAAATATTTGTCAACTATTTATCAAACGAAGTAGTGTGCCCTACGCAAATATTGTATTCAAAATCGCTGAACCGTATACCAATTTGAATCACAGTTGTCCATACGTGGTAATATTTTTGTAACTATAATCTGAGAGAAATAATTAAAATTTCTTTCATTTAGCAGGGAGAACCACTACTTGTTAAGAATCTACCAATGGATGCGAGTAAGCTGCCGAGCTTGTGGCCAAGTGGTGAATATCGTATCGATATGAATGTGATGTTGAACAACAGCCCGTCCCCGTCTTTATCATTGCTTGTTTATTTTGAAATAGGAGAAAAACGCTTTGGATAACGACAAATGTTCTAGTGATGAGTGAATTGGTGAAGTTTTTCTGCAAAATATTTGGATTGTAAGGTTTTTCTTTTTAGTCTACCGCAAAACAAAAGCTTCACAACTCTTTCCTCTGGTGTGCCAAGTAGAAACCGCAGATGACCATCTCCCAACTGAAAGCCAATATTTGCAACGAAATTTGTGTCAATACAACTGAAATTTGTATAAAATAGTTTTTGGAAACTTTTGGTTGAGACTCAAATTTGACTAACATCACGTCTTCAGATTTTTTTCCATAGCTGAACTTTTATAGAATGTCTGACGAACATCCGATAGTATTACTATTCGAACTATCGAAGTTTCCGTAAATGAAGATATTTAATAAGTTGATGACCTACCTACCAGCTTTTCCATGGCCTTAAAAATAAGTTCTACTCACACCAAACCCTAGATACCTAGGGAATTACGTGTACTGTTGAGAGGAACCTTTCTTACAATTTGTAAAAAAAAAACTAAAAACGTTTGCAAGAAACAACGAGTTGATTAAATTAAACTTGAAGAACATTTAATTTGATCGTGCTAAATTTTGGTTTACAGGTAGCCTTGTGGATGAAGCAGAAAGCTGACTGGGAAAGCTTAAAATATTCAAGGGCAAGTGAAAGGCAGTAAAGTCCGGTGAAAAATGCATTTTGGTAAAAACGCCCTATAGTTTAGTAAGCGTGGCAACGAGCGACATAGCCTTCAGCAGTCTAAAAGAACGCTACCAAGACCTTTCCACAAAAAGTTGTAGGTACCTGCCCAACAATTTTCAACATACATAAAACCCCCACAGTTTCCTTATTTATGTACAGACGTAGGTTTGGCATTTACGGGCAGTGACTCATCTTGCAACCGCATGCAAGCCGTGAGTGCAATTCTCATTAGTCCCGCCATAGACTGCAAGATTATTGACAACCATAAAACGTAACAAACGAACAGCCAGTTGCCACTCCACTCGACCTTTAAAAGGTATACACAGATTACAAGACGGGCCATCATTTGGCCATCGCATTTGATGCGTAATGCCCGCAGAGTGAATGCCTTGACCACGAGCCAGAACATCTACCTCAAGATTCCGCCACAAACACCACACCACTCAGCCCAGCCAGCGTGTGATAGTCTATGATTCACCCGGACGGAATTCAAATTTACGACTCACGTTACGATGGCAGCCAACGTCAGGGACTGCTCCAGCTTCAGAGCGTGAGAAAGCAAAGCAAAATAAACAACTTCCATATTAGGAATGGCACGTGAAGGCCTCAGCGTAGAAAATAGCTGATAAGAGCCGGCGATATGAGATTCTAATGACTTATGACTATGGCAACTCATATTTAGAGATGCACCGCAGTGATGTCGATCAGTGGCGTCGACAAAGACCCGTCTGCGCATTAATCTTATTATGACAATCCAACTCCATTAATTAGCCGCAGTCAGGAAACTCGTTCGGTTTCCAGTATCTCTGGCTATGGAATAAATTAATTTCGTCATCATTATCGGTTTATGGGGAGGGAGGCTATCCTTCCGATCGCAACTGCTGCTGTCGATGCTGCTGCTGCTGCTGCTGCCCGCCACCATGCTGTTCGATGATGAGCCTTCGCACCTAATTGAAATTGCTTGTTCCCAGAGATTCGGACCCGGAGGAGAGGATAAATCGCTGCATGAATGCGATTTATTTTTAAATCGAATCTCACTCGTGAATTTGTTAATTTGCCAAATTTGGCGGAGAAACATTCGGCGGGGTCAATCACCTGATGGTATGACGACCATAATTCCATGTAAAATGCTGTGACCTCCTTTTGGTGTGGATCGCGCAAAAGTCCGCCGCGATATGGGTATAGGGGGAGGCACAAACAAGATGAATCGTGCAAGCTTTTACATATCCTGGCCGCACGGAGGGGATTCTTTTTGAAGTGCATTTTATACGTAAAGCAGTTCGAACAAAATGATTAATTCGAAAATTTAGAGGGAGGTCAGGCAAATGAAAGAGTTGCGAGTCAGAATTTAATTTACACGGTTACGTGATTGGATTACGAGAAGCCTTGTCGGAAATATTTCTCTGCGATGGATTTAAGGATATGCTTATTTATGGATCAAAGGGGGGCGGATCGAAATTAAGTTCGTCGGACATGCATTGTTAAACTGTTTGTTTGTTGTTCTATAGGTAGGGAAGAAATTTGTGACAGTTGAACGTTGAACCTGCGGGTCCAACAAAATTTAATTATTTATTTATTTAAATTAATTTAATCGCTGCACATTGAGAATAATTTCTTATAATAGGAAAGGTAGTATATATATGTACCTATAGATTTCGAAAAATTAATGAAAAGACATGATCTGGAGGTTTTTTTAGATGCTAAAAGTTAACTAAAATTTACAATTGGAAAAAAAAAATTAAATTAAAATTAAATTTAAAGAGAACTATCCAGCGATAAATAAGAAAAAAAAACGGCAGGTAAAAACACTTTGTTCCTCTTTGTCCTCTTTGTTCAGCCAGTGACTGGAAATTGTTCAAATAAATTGTCTCAAGATATAGGATCCATCCGATGTGAAACTATCGGTTCTGGTCCTTTAGTTGCGATAGAAACGAGGGCGCAACTGAAGGGGTACAATTTTTTTTGCAGATTTGTTACATTAAACATTGGTTTGAGTAAGTGGGTAGTTACATAGTGAACTAGTGAAGGTCACAAAGGCCCTTTTAAACCGACAATTTGAAAAGGGTAACAATAATCGAATTCGCGATAAGATGTAACTTAAAAAAAATTTTTTTTTGTCTTAAATTGGGAACACTTTTTCTCGTGACAGTCAATTTAAAAGCTTTGTGTCTATACAGTCTTTCTGCTTCTACTGTGAATAGACTTATGCTAATACGACGCTGGAAAGTTATTGCCGAAATTTATTTCGAAAATTTTGGTTCTTTCCAAGCGTACCTATTTTTAGAGATTTGGTTCTTGAATTGGCAACACTACTTGAAGTGGCTGAGCATTTGACAGCGGAAAGATGAATTGTGCTCAGTACCTACACTTTGCCATTTAACAGAGAATTAACTTCCCGAGTGTTGTTGCCGATATGGGTTCGATAAAGTGATCGAAAAGTAGACTGTCAGACTGCGTTCAATTCGAGCCACTCACCATTGTGGCTAAGGTCGTTAATATAGACAGTAATGGAGAAATATCTTTCAAAAATTTTAATTTAACTCTAAATCAGTGCTCCTCTAAAGAAAATACTGTTCAAAGTATCGTATGCCTATTTTTATGTTTTTTTTTTGCAGCGTGTCTACAATAACTAGCGGGGCGTAGAACCTATTGACATTTTTTCCGGCTATGGGGCCATGTTGCAGCCGGACTGAGACTTTTTTCGACAACGTTAGGATGTGTCTTAGGGTCAGGGAGGAATCCCAGACTCTTTTCACAAAATTTGGACTAATTGGGAAGCCAGTGGTCAGATTCGGCGGAGCTACACTCATTTCCAACATGTTAAAAAATAATTAAAATTTAATAGTTGGTGCAACAGGTCTGTAGGGACTAGGGACCCTGGGCCTAACTTCTCACAACCATTCGTTTTGTGTGAGTTGTTCATTCGAACCTGTTAGCCTGGCCCCCGTTAAAACAAAGAGTGTCTTATGCCAAAAGCACAAAGAATTCTTACAGCCATTAATTTTTTTAAGCCTTACTCTTTTTGACATACTTGTGGTTTTGGTTAACACTAAACGCCGTTAATAACAAATATTAGTCTCCACTTAAAATTTACATCATAATACTGCTTCTAGCTCATTGACCTACATACAACAAGACGGTAATAGGAGAACGTTGAATTCAACCAAAAGTCGAGACACACACCAATTTAAGATGTTCACAGCGCTGTATCAAAAAGCTTGCATACCTGTGGGATGATGAGAAGCAATTCGCTCTGAAATATTTTACTGAGCAGTTGTCTACACTGCAAAGCTGATACCGGTCAAACTCTTGACTTTGCATTTAAGATCATGCAGTTTTGCACCTCAAATAGAGCCGTCGACTGACGAGGAAAACGTCAGATGGGTGGTGATTGGTATAGCGATCCGCCAACGATTTGGAAGTTATACATAACTCAGGCTCATGCCCGAGTATATTGTTAAATTTTACAAACAGCGAATATATCCACTTAGATTGAGCCATTGTCGTTAGCTTAGGTTACTCCTTACCCTCTCCTTCTGGTGCTTGTGTGAAGGCCAAGTTATTTATATATCCGCCAAATCAATTTGCCCACAATGAGAAGATTTCAACCACTCAAGGGTTGTAATAACTCCCCCACCCTCGAGTTTTCAAATCATCTAACGGTATCAAAACAAAACGCTCTTCATTGTTTAGACTGCGCGCTCCAAATTCCTTTGCGTCGTATGTCATCGCACCCTAATTAGCCCCCTTACACGCGCAGCTCATTTGCATAAGCCCATCCACACAGTTTTTTTTTGTTTTTTTTGTTTTTTATTAAGTTGCTCGCATCTAAAAGTCGCCCGACTGTCTGACTCACCTGCGAGGTATTCTCCGCACACGTTAGTCTCACTAAACCTTTCGCGTTCACTTCACATTTACACACATCCCCTAATTGATGCTTCTATTCGTAGTAAGCCATGGCATGCGTCATGTGTGTGTAGGCGGTAGTTTAATGGGAGCAAAGCTTGTACTACATGTCGCGTCATCTGTCGACCGTTCACATTTACAAATTTGTTTAACAGTCTTCCGTAAATCATCCGTGTGATTAGCGTTACGGAGAGTGAGAGCGCTCTAAGCAATTTAGATTTTTAGCCGCTTATCAGGTGCTAAAAGTGAGGCAATTAGCCCAGGCCCAGAGCATTACCTATCCACTGTGGAATGTCTGGAATGTGAAATTAGCAGGATTACGGCTGAACACACAGAGATGATGATAAAAAAAAAATGGTTGCAAAAAGAACACCACCAGGCTTATGGTTCTATATGAAAGAGTCTAGTCCGTGAGTTGTTTGTGCTTCCACCGTAACATGATTCATGCGATGTAATTTTGTGGTGCGATTGACTTATGCAACTGGACCGCGCCGTAATGGGAATTTATCATTCGGCATCCCTTTGGGCGCAAAAGGAACGCGGACAATTGCTGAAAACCGACACACGACACGGCAACAACACTGTCTATATGTACAGTACGAGTACCTGATGCCTGCGAACAGCGGCTGGCGTTGTAGGCTTCCATTTCAAGGCGGCATTAATCAGTAACCTAATTGTTTGACTGGTGGGCATTATTAATTGCCCACAAGTTGGTTACAAGTTGCTGGCGGCCACCTGGTTAAAAAGTTCCGCTTATATGTTGTACACAAGTTTATGCGACAAATGGTGACATGTAACGATATTTTTGGCCGTTTTATTCTTTTTGTTTGTTTGTCAATTTCTTATGCAACTGGTCAGAGGCGCTGCAATCGAGCTATTGTTCCGTAAAAGGATACAGCTTCGGTGCGTTTTTGTTCGACTTTCCTGTGAGTTATTTTCGACGGAGAGAAAAGCGTTTTTGTGTGCTTATAGCTAGAGTCGTGGGTGGTTACCAAAGGTTTGTTGGCTGACATTTTGGCAAAGCCTGCAAATGGAAATTGTTTCTTAACAATTATAGGCGTTTCTCTTTTTTAGGTTAGAGGCATTTTTCACCATATTGAGAGCGTACTGTGAACATGTTCACGGGCTTGTCGGAAGTGGTGTTGATAAGGAAGTAAATGTAGCGAGTATGTTGTTGTTCAATGAGAGACGGTAGACTATGGCCTAAGACGAATATGTAAATACAATCGTTACCTGTCAAATCAATCTTTTGGTGTTTCAATTTTGATTTAAGAATGCAGTGGGGTTCTTTAGAACAGCTCTGGAAGGTTATACTACCCGTACTTTGGTTTCTTTAAAAAAAAAAAAAGGGTACGCCTGTCTTTTGCTTTTTATTTTTATTAAATTGAGAGTGTTCCAAAGCAAAATCGCAGTGGGCGAAAGTAGCTGCTGTTCGGCAAAGATTCTACAGAGAAAGTAGCTCTCGCAATAGCTTTCAATAAAAGGTTAGTGATTGAAAACTAAGAAAGAAACAAGTTAGGGTACGGAAGATGAAATAATTATTCTTAATTTAAGACATTGGTTTACAGCTGAATAAAGGTCCAATTGATCCCAGTTATTGTTTTCATCCCGCACTTAGACAAAATATTTTTAAAGTCGGGTTTGGTGTGTCAGTTCTTTTAATACGCACGGATTTACTTCGTTCCATAAAATTTTGTTTACAAATGCATTTGGCGGGTGCTAACCTACATTTAAATATACGTACAAGTAAGGTCCGTTTCATTTTGTACGATATAACCAAACATTCAAGCACCGCAGAGCAATCACAAATTCTGACCAAAAAAAAATAATATATATATGTTAGGAAAAAGGTTTTACAGTCTGGGCTGTATCAGAACAACTACCTTGAGGCTTACGGTGAGAATGCCCCTTTCTCACCGGTCCGCCTTCCTCCAGACAAACTATCAAACTGGAAATGAAATTCAAATATGTACTGTTTTCGAAACGTTTTAAACTTAAAGTCTGATCACACATCTATTGCCTAATATTCATAAATATCTACTAGGTGGCGTATATCATATTATCGAATGTATCTATCATAAATAGTTATATATATTTTAGGAGACCGATTTAAACAGAACCCCGTTTTGTAGTAATTCCGACAATTCTTTTTGTTGGTATGTTTTTGAAGTTCTAACGAACGTAATGAGCTATTTTCCGAATGTTTTTTTTTTTTAAATCTTTGGCAGGTTTGATATTATTTGTAAGCAGTAAACTTATCGATGTTTCCAGTCACTGAACTTTAGCTCAAAGTTGTGAGTCTTAAAGGGGGGCACTGCTGTTTCAAATATCTAACTTTGTCCGAAGGTTTTCAATTGCCTAAATGTTGAATAATGAGAAAAATCGATTTTTTCCAACTAAGAAAAATAAGCAATACTAGCCAAATCAGAGAAATAAGACTGAATAAGATATTTTCAACTGAAAAAAATATCTTACTGCTTGTCTGCCAATTAAGTTTAACTTATTCCATGTAATTTCCATATTTTTTTTTTTTTTGTTTTGCTATTTTTTTATGTAAACAAATTCTGATTGCGTATGTGAATTTAAATCGACAGTGTATATTTTTATATTTTTTATTGTTATGCTTTTTGTTTAATGACAATCCTTATTGCTTCTTCATCAATTCTTCAGCTTAGGTGTCACGATTTTTTAAAGAAGTAATATAACTTACTGTGTGAAAAATAAATATATGTTTATACGTATCAATACATTAATAATTTTAAAGCTTTCTTGGACGATATACCTACGGATTTCTAGCTTTATAAACATGAAAGCAGTCTCACAGTATTTGTGTCTTTTGATGGCGCAGGGTCATAAGTCCACAGGCCAAAAGTCCACAATGGACTTTTGACCCACTTAGGTGGGTTATAAGTCCACAAATCAATTGTGGACTTATAACCCACCCAGGTGAGCCAAAAGTTCACACAAAATTCTTGTGAATTTTTGACTCACTGATTGTGGTCTTATGGCTCACGGATGAAGAAGGTGAAGAAGAGGACAACGAACTTGAAAGCGAATCTAAAAATTTTACTAATGATCTCATTTGCGGTGTTTGCCTCCAAAACCCACAAGACACACTTCTCCAGCATTGCAATCATTTTAAGATTGCGCTTTCAAACTATGAATTCTGTATGGGGGGGCATGCTGCCCCCCTGCAACCCCCCTGCTTAGGTTTACTGATGGATTACGGGGTGGGTGCAAGGTTCTTCTTATTACTCCAATTTTTTTTGGCGTTATTGCACTTTGTGGAAGTGAAATAAGACCAACTGTTGGAAGTTATCCTTATTACACTATTTAAGAGCGAAATAAGGTACATTTTTAGAAGTTGGTCTTATTTCACAGCATCTATCAAACATTCCCATACTTTTTGAGTTGTTAAAATAACTCTTTTTGTCATATGGATAATTGTGGACTTATGGCCTACTTCCATTTTAAAATTGTGAACCTATGGCCCAAATTATTGTGAACTTTTGGCTCATCTGGGTGGGTTATAAGTCCACAATTGATTTGTGGACTTATAACCCACATAGATGGGTCAAAAGTCCATTGTGGACTTTTGGCCTGTGGACTTATGACCCTGCGCCTCTTTTGATTGGTTTATATTGACAAGATTAACGACTGTATCGTCAAGAAAATCCTGCCTAATACTCAGTTGACATTTACAACTCCGTCTCGTTGCTAGCGAACCTAAAAGAAATTGAAAGAATTGACAGTTAAAGCAGTGAACATTGTTCCACCTAGCAAAGATTATGGAGTTGTGTAACTTTTCGTTAGTATAGCACGTGCAACCCTATAGCGCACCCCCGTTTAAAAATTTGTAGATGAGTGCAAAGATAGTCCGCGATACCAATAATCTTTTTTAGTGTCCACGCTAAGTTTTTCGAACTCACAATAGCGAAATTTTCCATACAAAATTGCATATTGTGACCTAGGAAATATTTAGTGTGAAGGTTAAAAATGATTATTGGTAAGGCCCAGTGACATTAGCTTCTGATCGTAGGAACTAAAAAATTCACCGTTTTTTTAGCTAATATTAATAAACTTTAAACCGTGACTTAGTTGACAAGTCAAGTTTAAACTTAAGGAAACATAAAAAACTTGTCGCTGTACTGTGTATTTAAAATAATTAATCAAACATCCACATAACCAAAGCGTTAACTTTCGAACACATAAAACATGTGCGTCAAATGATTAAGAAATAATATCGGCTTTTCAATTTACGAGTGTAGGGAAAGGTCGGGAGGTTTTGACACGTTAACGAACATTTGGAGATATCTTAAAATCCAAATACAATTTAAAATTTTCCAAATTTACTTAAGTTTCAACATAATTTTAGCAATAAAATCTTTAATAATTAATCGATATAAATACTTTTAACAGAGTTGTAAGGTTTTTTCCAGAACTTTACAAAGTGTCTAAGTCTATTCCTCCTACCATGAAGGAGGATTTGCCATCTGCCTAAGGAGGTATATTTTAAACTGAATTGAGCATTAATTTGTTGAACTTCCTGTTTTCTTTTAGTTTGAATATTTAAGTGGTACCTCCGCTTAATAAACAATTTTTGGGGCAGCACTGCTTATCGACTCTGTTTTGTTTTCAATGTCTTGGCATTCTCAACACTTGTTTCATCGATGTTGCGGTGGGGATTTTTGTTTTTGTAAATATTTGGCATTTTTGCATTGTAAAAAATAGTAAGAAGTCGTTTTACCATACAATTTTTATTTTCATTCATAAATTAGGATTTGACACTCTGTCACAAATGTCAAATCCTACTATTTGATAACTGTTGGGACTAATACAAAAAAAAAAAAAAAACGTTCGTACTGGTGCTCAGCATAAACTTTTATTAGTGATTTTAAAACGAGTGAATGTGTACTTATTGCACTTTCAATGTCAAAAGCTACATAGTGCATAACAGTTGGATTGCTTACCATAAAAATTAGATGAAATGGGCCGACAATAGAAAACTTCGCTTATCTCCTAGACCACTAAAACCAATTGTTACAAGCTTCGTTTTCTCTTCATTTAAAGCGCTTCCAATATCTTAGTTTTTCAGCAAAGTGCTGATGTCAATTCCTCCTGCCTGTCAAGTTCTTACGCAAAATTATTTACTTGACAATTTTTTCGGAAAATTTCTATAAAAATTGTGACTTTTCAAAAAATGTCAAAGTGTGTGAAAGTAGATTGAAATTGTGAATATTTTTGTCCTTTTAGGTAAAGGAAGTTTGAACCAACATTTTAAAGAAAATCAACCAATCTCTGTTTTCAAAAATGTTCTTCTTTGCTCTGTGGAATTTTAATGACATCTCGTTTTACCAGAAAATAAGTAAAAATTTAACATTTTCTTTTTTTTAATATTGACAATTACTAAGTGAATCTGCAAACAGCGATCATAAAACTGGAAAATTAAAAGAAACAATTGATAAATTAAAAAAGAAATAGTTGTAGCAACAGGTCGGTTGGGACCCTATGCCTATCTTCTTCAAGCCATTAATTTTTGGCGTGAGCTTTTCATTTGTGGGACGAATGGATCTTCTATGATCCATCCATTTGTCAGAAGTTCGCGAGAGGTGTGAATTATCGATCATTAGCAAATCACAAATTCACCATGAAGCTCATTTTAGGACCGAAAAATTGGCCTTAGCTGTCATTTCAGACGAAGAATATAAATATCAGTCCAAATTTCTGCTGTATATACGGTTCTAGCAAAGTGTAAAATAATGTAACATTTAACAGGAAGTCCAAAATTAGGAAGAGGGCTATAAAAACTCGGACCTTTACAGCTTTGCAAAGGAGTGATTGTTGTTTTGCTTTCTTTTTTACTCTAAATTCATCTCAGTGCTAATATTCGAACCGAATTCTGAATTTATGATTTACTCAGGGCTAATCATTTCATTTTTAAGTAGAAAAACCCACTATCCGATACCACAAATAAAGGGTTTACGATGGTTAATCTTACGTTCAGCAAAACTCAATTTTAAAAACACAGTAAGAGTCTTACTATTATTTTTAAGTAAGAAAGTACCCATAGGATGTTAAGAATCCCATCTCTGGCCGGACTATTGTTGGACGCATATTTGCCAATTGTGGCTTTATTGGACGCTCGCAAGACATTACGGTGACTGCCTCTACTTCACTACAACTAGTACAACTGCCCTTATAGTTTATTTATCCCTGAAACCACAAGCTGTCACTGGATCAATGAATAAATTAGATTTTTTATTACCTCGCATGTCATTCCAATTGACCACAGAAACTCCCCCAGTTCCGTCTATTTGCATTTGCGTCAATTTCACCCTCCGACCCTTCAAACTTGTACCGCAGCTCCATAAATTTCCGAATTTACAGTCCGGAAAATAAAAGGGAAACCACACAGGGAAACGTGCAACAACTGCAAGAGTGCGCCCTCTGCAATTCGCATATTTACGAGTATCGTTCGCGTTGCCTGCGCCCGCTCGCACCCGACTCGCACATGACATAACCTAAAACTACGCTGCTAAAACATTTCATTGCCGTAGCATTGTTATCCATACCACCGAGCAGGGAACGTCAGGAGGAAATACAGTTTCCGTTCATTGAGCGTGCGCGCACACACAATCAATCCAAATTCATGTTTACAAAATAAAAACGTCCAAATTGTCATTTTTAATTATTACATCGAACAGGGCGCGTCAGAGCGTTCGCACAGAGCCCGCACCATCATGACGTGACACACAAAATTGGGAGCACTGACCAAAATGCAAACAATCAGGAATCAGACAGCCACATATGTTGCGTAGGTCCCGTCCGCACGATCATCGTGGTCATCGTGGTCATCGTGGTCATCGTCGTCCGAGGATTACATCGGATTCAGCCGGCTGGCTGACTGACCGGACCGGGCACACTGTAAATATTTATAAGCCCTGCTAGTTGACAGGTTGCACACACACAGAGCACTCCAAGTCGAACGGTTGGGGTGTTAAATTACTCTGCTGCGCTAAGAGCTGGAATTAGGCTCCGATATCTGGCTGCGAATGGATACACCATACACGAGAAACCTGGCTAAAGGAACAGGATGTGGCAAGAGTGCAACAAGAGGATGACTAAGAGATTCGTTTCATCATAATTTGTTGCTAAAATGCTCTGTCAAGTGGATGTTACCATCGGCCAACAGAACAGAGCCGATGGAGCCATGGATCCGAGTCCGAGTCGGAGCACTGTGCGGCTGTTGCGGATTCGTCGAAGCTGTCAGAATAAATTAAAATCCGTTGTGTGGTGTATTTAAGGCTCCTTTTACAGTTAACTGGACGAAGAGTCGTTTTTGTGTTTTACTGTCTCCCTTTTCGTATGCTATTCTGAGAAGACTGCCTGCCAGCGCATGGAGGCGGTATGAGTGGGGAAGGACAAATCAGTCATTCACCCCAGCACTTTCCAGCACTTTAGGCCTGGGAATGGATACTCACGATTTGTGCGCAGATGCGGAATAGTTCGGGCTAACATGGCAGATAATTGGAGGAAATGGTTGTGCGATTTTCTAGTTCACTTGCGGAACTAGTTCAGTTTTGGTCGATCGGGGTCCGGCATCGTAGGTTTGGCCGGCATGTCAATAAAGGCGGCCCACCAGCACCTGAAGGGTAAAATGCAACCTCCATTATTGGTGCACGAACGGCAGTACCTATATGAAGACATGAACTCGCCGCTGACCGTGAGGTAGGCGCATTGATCATCGTGCGAATGTGAAGATAGGACTTATACGTGCAAGTCAAGTCAGGGAGAAAGGTGGCGGTCTAAATAAATGAATGCATGATCTGGGCCTAGGCGGAGAGGAGGAGATACCGATTTGATGAATGGAGGAGTTTTGTAATTTATTACAGCAATTAGTGTTTCCTATTCAAACGATGCGGACTGTTTTTTTGTTCTCGATATATTGTTGGAGTGGAGAGGAGGAACTGATGATGGCAATGGTGGCGGTGGGAGATCACTTTGCTACAGTGGTTATCACTGTCCAAACTAAAGCACTAGAAGGAAGCCGAAGTGGTTGTTTTTTTCCTTAGGTATATGCTTTCAGTTGGAGCAGTTTAAGTAAACGCGTTGAGTCTTTAGAGTGGGCATTCTACTCATAGGAAACTGTGGAACTACTACGCAGTCCTACTTAATTCCACAGCCCTGTCTTATAAGTTTTACAAACTTCGCGTTTTGTGGCTATAAGCTTTAGATCAGTTGCTCTAACAAGGGCAACATAAGCCAGATCGATATAAGCCGTACAATCACTTTCAGCTAAAGAACCCATTGCAGAGCTTTACAGCCCATTTTAAGAGCTACTTAGGCTACTTTAGTGTGGAGCCTGTAACCTATTAAAAGGTTTGTGATGTCAATGCAGAGAGGTATTGGAACATCTGCAGAAATCTGAGAAGTTGATTTTTCATGGCTCTAAACTTAAGCCTTGGACTTGAAATTCGTTCGCTGTTAGATCTTCTTTAGAGTTCTAGGGGTCCCGGACCGTTTTAGTCTCTCCTAAGCTAAGTTCGGCATATCTACCTACATTTAATGTAGTTTTCATTCCATATCTTGCAATGCTCGCTCTTAAGTCGCATTCTTCACGGCCCGTCAAGACCGAAGGTGGCCGTAAATCATTAAAAGACTGTAGTCCGTCATGGATCGGGGCTATAATGATGAGGGCATACGAAAGAGATCCCTTAGGGCCCACGTCAAACAAACCTAATAATAATATTTTCCCAGGAAATTGTCGGTTATCATTCAAATAATAACTGACAGCAAATATTCTGTTTCAAAATGATGAAGTGATGCCAAATTTGTATAGTTATTTTGCGATCACCTTACGTAGAAGCAGAATGATGTGACTGTCGTATTTGACTATCACAAATGCGACTATCAACTTTTGCCTTACGGGATTCCACCCCTGAATTTTCCCATCTCTCTCCCACAAAGTTACGATTGGCAAGTGCAACCTTGCGTTGCCCGATCCAATTCCCGCCTAAGACCACCCGTTATATTAACAATCTCCAAATCCGACGATATATCTAGATTTAAACCACCTACTACGACGGGGGAAGCCCCACTCTCCAACAGCGTAATCGCTTTGCAAGAATCATTGTCATTGTTAGCCATAAAGATAGCACCTCATAATTCCAAACCAAACACCGTTACAGTAACTCATCCCAAAATTCAGACTAAAAATGCCAAACACGACCACTTCCCTGAACTGTGAGTGTGGGTGCTCTCAAGTACCTACTCATGCTGAATTTCCCACAATCATTAAGATAACGCAAAAAAGAAAAAAGAAAAAAAAAAGAGAAAACATCTCCAAACAGATGCAGAGAGCAGCCAAAAAAAAAGTATTGTCATCGAGGCGATATATCTGTTCAACTTCCGCCACATCATACATCTGTGAGGCGAAAACGAAATGGTACTTGGCCAACAAAAAAAAAAAAAAAAAATCCCACAAATTTTGTGATTTTTGGGTCTTTTGTGAAATTCACCTGTTTTTGGTTTTCGGTTTTCAGTTTTTGTTTTTGCTTTTCGGGAAGCACTACTAAACCGACTTTAACCACTATTGGGGGGGAATCAATTGCGGCACTTGTATCCGAAGGTTGACTTTGGCCCAGTCTGCTCATATTGAGTCACTTTGAGGCATTCACCTGCAATCGCTGCCCGCTAATTGATTAAACAAAATTTATTCTCAAACAAATATCTGGTACGATATAGGTAAACAATAACAAAATTCGCACCGCATACTCTGGCGGGCGAAAGGGGGAGATGGCCTTTTTAGGCAGACCTGCCTACGTACATTCCGTTAAAATCGATTTTCTGTTTACCGCAACACACGTCAAGAGCGGTTCTTAATGACATTGACATTGGGGGAAGTTTTTGCACCGCGTATCTGCATCTGTATGGGGATCGGCGAAATTCAGCACATATATGCAACCGGTACTGGTACACACTAGGTATTGATCGGCGCGGGGCGTATCGATCGATGACTATTGTATGGGATAGCCTATAGCCATGAAAAGGGCATTGATCCCGGTGATCATTAGCGCAGCAGCAAGTACACCGAACTTTAGTTAGTTATACTTTATATTCGGATTCGGACTTTGGCAATTTAGATTTTTATTCCAAGAATAAATCGTTTTATTTATAAAATTTGTTTTATTCTTGGCAAGTACATTTGGGGGGTTGTGATTTTGTTTAAAAAAAAGTGTTTCTCCTCGTAATTGTGAAGACCATTTATGTAACAAAAAAAATTGTCAAGACATGAATTAAATCAAGCTATGAGCACTTGGTCCAGTAATAGCTTTAGAGCGCCATTTATGTAGTAAAACCTTTGTTCTCTAAGTTTGGAGAGTGCTCTTGTAATATTGTGTCCAGAACTTTTCATGTAATGCGGATATTCTCTTTGCGGGGATCATTTTTCTTCTAAGTTTGTATAAACTGTAAATGCGTATTTGCAGTAAAAGTGGGAATTTTTATCACAAACCATTACCATCAGCGGTATAAAATCGTGTGAACAAGCTCATTCCCTGGAGAATGGAAACATTTCTCTATTTCTTACAGGAAGGAATCGCTTGGGCCTACAATAAAAAAAAAATACAATACAAATGGGTTACAAATAAAAATTAAACACATTGCAAAAATAAGGCACAGAAACAGTTTTTGCGTAGAAAAAAAAAAAACGATCTCCTCCGGTCTTTGGCTAGATCGCCAATTGAATTTATTACTTTTTTTCAAATTGTATTAATTTTCTTAATTTAATGCTTGTTGTGTAATTTCACTTCTTTGGACATAAGTGAAAAATTCTCGAAAGATCATAATTTATTCGACAGTGGTGATCAAATTATTACGGCCACCTGTTAAAAAATGAGTAACTCCATTTTTGGTGCAACATTATGTGGATGTCCTCGAATGGCCTTAAATCTCCCCAGTTCTTTACCCAATAAAACATTTTGGGGGGGCTAATGAAAAGAGAAATAGACAAAGAAAAAGCTACAAATAAGCCACATTTCAAGAACGCTTTTGAAGTATGTCACAAGAGGTAAAATATTAAAAATATTTACTCGTATTGTAAGAAAGGCAATGAGGCGAGGCGGTTAAAGCTGCAATAGGAGGGGTAACAAAATATTTATTTTAATTTTTTCTGTGGCATTTTTCTAGTAAATATACATTTTTTCTAAGTTTATAAATCGTTTACAATATGTAAAAATAAATAAAGACTGAAAAAAAAAAACATATAAGTTATTTGAGGTTCTTTTCAAAAATCGTAATTTTTCTAGTGACCGTAATAATTTGAACATATACCCACTGTAACTATGAGATTCTCCATTGGGCCGATTGTTTGTTACATATTAACCTGGACTGGACATCATCAGCATAAAGGTGATAAAGCCATTCGAGTAAACACGGGCAGACCATTTAGTACAAAAAATTTGATATTGGTCCTTATATCGATCCCTGAGGTACCACTGGTAGTAAGGCTATAAATTTGGTAACGATTATGTAAGTTGTTACTTATAAGCCGCCCTGATCTTTCACTAAAGCCAAAGTACATTATGAGCTTCTGACACAATACCTCTTGGTTCACGCCGTAAAAAGCTTTTGAGAAGTCATGCTCGGTCCAGTGGACAAGTGATCCACACCATACCGAATTCTAATGTCATCCGGAATTTCTATCTTGACTGGACTAAGGAGAGCAAACTACACTGTTCCAGATAACTTGACATTTGGTTAACAAGAACCCTCTCCAAGAACTTCGATAGCGTTGGTAAGATACTGATAGGATAAAAATCAGTTTCAAGAGGTAGGTGAGGTTTCTTTGGCACAGGTATAGCTAGCTTCCATAATGAAAAAAGATGGTGCTATACAATAATTGACAACATGTGTAAGACAGGTTATTATAATTATATATGGGACAAGATTATTTTATCGAACTGAAGGGGTAGTTGTACCATCTTCTACGACAAAGCATATCCTATTTCTTAATCGGGACACTTTTGCAGTTCAACTGTGAAGATGGGACCTTATTTCGTGCAGTAGTTTTTAAATCTATTCCGGACAAACACCTAACAATTGGGAAAAAAGTTCAAGTATTTTTAACTGAGAGCTCCAATGGGGATCAATTTCAAGACGTGCTGACTGATGAGTGTATATAGTGACAAGGTTTAAATGGGTCTTAAAATAAGATAGTTGTTGGCATTTTGTGGACATGTTACTATTTCTCTGCAACTTTAACTCTATCGAAAATTACTAAGAACTAAATTCCAAAGCTATAGTTATTCGACTCGTCAGTAAAGAGTTGGACGGAGAGCGAGCTTATCAACTGAGTTCTTGCTTTGATATAGGTATGAGTATAAGAATGCAAGATGCGACAATGCGTTGATTTGGTTCAATATGTGTATAACAACAATAATTTCAATCTTCCGCAAAGTCAAGGAAAATGGGCGTTATCGACAGGGACCTTTTTTACAACAGAGCGTAGGGCAGTCTCGTCAGACTTGTGTAGGCGACATATCACCATAAGCTCTTTTCAGCAAGTTTAAAAAAAAAACTGATAGGTCTGTAAACCCTTGGAGTATACCTACAAAGGTATTGATAACTTCAATCTAAAAATTACGTCCGATGAATACAGAGCTGTACTTAGTGATCGACAGCCGTAAAACAAGTGAAAGATGTAATTTGATACACAAGGCTGTTGACAGACATTTTAGGATCCTTCCGCAAATGACCATAACTATACATATACGTTTCATAGATAGGCTATCAGTTTGGTTTCACTGGTTTCACATTAAAAAACTTGTACTTGATCTTGCCTCCCCCTCGTTTGACACTGACAACGCCGGGAACTACCTATTCGACATTTTTTTTTATAGGAAAAAAACTAATTAAACTTGAACCGCAGAAGATAGGTAAAAAGTTTGTGAAAATCCGTTTGTTAGACTTTGGTCTTCATGTCTTTTGAGGCTAAGTCATGTATAACGAACTTTTACAAATACAAGTTTTTCACTGTAGAAATAAATCCAACGAAGTTGTGTAGGCGCCCCTCATGTGTTGCAGCAGAAAATGTTGTAAAGGACAGACAGACAGATGGACAAGACACAAAAAATATTTCTGATGAATAGTCCGAAAAGGAAGCAACTTCCCGGTTCTCGGACAAATTCAATTAGCGCAAGAATCGCTCCAGATATACCTACCTACCTACCTCGGCTCAGTCATGAAATCATGAAAAGCCCGATTAACCAAAACAAACCGCACCATTTCAATGACAGAACATACTCGTGTAGGTACATCTACTCGTATCTCGTATGTCTATATAGATACGCCACAAGAGACAGTTTGTTTTGATTTTATTCAACTCCTTTCGCGCAGCACGAAGAGGAAGGAAACCAGCTCTGCTTCTCGAATTCAAGTGGAACCAGTTTTTGTTTAACTTTTCCTTATCCGATGCAAGACTTGCGATTAACCTATCTGCTGGTTGAGAGATGGTCGGTGCTCCCCAGTATACCCATGTGCTGTGTGCTCTTGTGCAGATTGTATATACAGAAAACTTCGCAGATGCAGCAGGCAGCAGGCAGCAGGCAGCACTCAACAGTCAGCACACAACATGACGAGAAACCGGATTGACCAGATATTGAAATGAGTCTGAGCCATGAGGGGTGGCTGAGCTAAGCACTCTCTAGAGATGGAGCGACTAGAATCGCCCAAACAGTGTCCCATGTGCCATGTCCCATGCCATCCGTTCATGATTCTCCCACACCAACGCGCACACCACCATGCACCCGACACCAACCACCAACCACCATATCAGCCATCAGCATCAGTGCAATTGGTAGCTGGCTTTGCAACATTTCGTCGTTACGTGGTACTGGCTGTTTCCAGTCAGCTGTTTTGGCCATACCACCAGATGGAGTTGCATTTTCATTTTTCATTGCAGCACTTCCAGTTTCTTTTTCCACAACACCAACACCAGTGCGCATTTGGAAAACCAGAAACACTGCGTTCTGCGACTGCGACACCATGGAGATGGAGAGTTCAACTACTTGGTGAAAACCTGATGTGTATGTAGGCCAGGGGCCTCCTAACCAGACCAATGTAACAAAACCGCCATGCACATGGTTTGGGTCAGAAGGAAAAGGCGCAAGGAGTATACCTGCATCGGTGTACCTATTCCAGCATAACTTATGTTTTGGTTAGCTTCGCGTTTGTTATGATTCACTCTCGACTCGCTGACGCACAATTTTCTTATGTTTATGTTTACAACACTGATCGGTAGTTGGTTTTCCTCCTCTCGTCCTTCTTGCCCAGTTTTGAGATGGTTTAAGCTGCTTCACAACGTCACCGATTATGTGCGAGATGGGTACGCGTTTCGGACTGGTTATGTGTGTGACTGTGATGTGCTAATGCTTACTTTTATGTTGGAGTTGCGATGCCTCGAGTGGCTTGCTTGAACTTGAATGTAGCTGGGGGGAAAAGTGAGATAACAGCTTTAGGTGGGGTATTTTTTTGTTGTTACGTTTTCACCTGGTTAACAGTTGAAGAGGAGGGCGGTCCATTACTTACTTTCAACCCCTGAAAGGGTAGACACCTATTTTTGAAGTTATTTCTATTTGGGGGGCATTTTCTCAGAAATAACTTAGGTTTTGTGGTAATGGCGAAGTTACCTTTTTGTCTAATTGTGACAAGCTGGGTTGGACAGATTTATTTACGTTCCGGGGTAGGGGTACTTTTCTAGATCTATGTAGCTTAACTGTCTTGAAATAGCTTCTCAATTAGCCGCGTAAAATTGTAGATCCCTTCCATTCGTTCCAAAAATGAAATCTCACACAAAACGAATGGTTGTGAGAAGCTAGGCCTAGGGTCCCAACGGACCTGTTGCGCCAAAAATTATTATTATTATAATCTATGCTTGAAGAAAATACCGCAGCTATAACCTGGAAGCGCCTTGTCAATTTTTTCAAAACCAGCCGTCAGAGAGGTAGACATTCTTGAGCTAGAGGAAGGAGTCAAATTAAATATTTCATCTGCATTTATCTGCTTGTCAGATTGATCCACAGCTAGGTGGCGCCAAAAGTGTAATAATGTCACTCTCCACATTTGGACGGAGATCAGCGTCGGTATTCTGTTTTTGTGTGCACGAGCGATCTACTTCTGAAACTTAAAGCATTCGTGCACACGTAAACGTTTCCACGTTTTCGCCTTACAGAATCTGACACCAGGCTTCAATTTATTTCTTTGATTGGATCCTTTCACACGGCACAAAGGGGGCTAAAAACCTGAGGGCAGATTCCGTATGACAATAATCGTCTTTGACGATATGGTTTTTAAAACTTTTATGATCATTTTTAACTTTCTCCGTTACGTAGTAAGAGAAAGATATTGTTTTCGTACAAAATTTCGAACTCGAGATATTAATCAATTCTGACAATACGATGATGGAGGAGCTCAAAAAGTGGGTTTCAAAATTCCACAGGCCTACAGCCTAAACAGCTTTCCGGATTACGATCAAACCTCGGATTTGGAGTTGAGTAAAAATTCTTACGGTTTCGTTTTACGTATGGCTATAACGAGGGCCTTATTATAATTACTCATAAAGTTCACACTAAATATTTTGTGTGTGTCGTTCCCGCTGTTGGAGTGGAACGAAATAGAAGTATAAAAAGCACTGAATCCTTCCCAGGTCCGATCAAAATTGATCGGCTAGTGACCATGACCGCACTTATTAGCCCTAACGAGCCACAGTCCCGATTAATATCTCAATTGGCTGTTGGGTTCCCATAACTCGAATTTAATTGTTTACCACGAAGCAATGGATATGTTTTAAGAACCAACAGAACAATTTCAATTTCAGTTAGTAAGTGAAACTATGAGGGTTAACAGTTATTTCGAGATCATAACCATACTCGTAGCTGCGTTAGTTTTAACTAAGGTACAAATTTTTGGTTGCTCTCTATTTTATTGTAAGTTTGTAACCTTCTCTGTTATTTTTTCTTTCAGTGCGATGTCTCCATACGCTTTCAAAAGACTAATTGCATCCTGCACGATCCCACCACACTGGAAAATGTCAAGTGCTATGCAAAAGCGATTAATCGGACTACGACTTTAATTAACATAAGTGCTGACATTGTTCGTCCGATTAAAAAAGCTTTTGTAGGGAGCTATTCTAAATAAAATAGTCGGGAAAAATTAAACGTTCTCTGTCCTTTCAGATAAACATCCAGATGAATAAAAGAACAGGCACGATCTATAGATCGTTCCTTGTCAACACAACAGAGAACTACTGTGACATTTTCGAAAAGAATCGTGTCAGTCCTTTTATGAGAACGCTCACACCGGTCTACTTGCCCTATACAAACTTGAATCATTCGTGTCCCTATTCCGTAAGTTGTGTTGCGTAAGAGTGTTTGACAGCAAAAAAAAAACGAATTTATTATATTTCAGGGGTTCGTGTACATCCGCGATTTACCTGTACATGCAAACAAGTTGTTGGAAATCTGGCCCGTTGGTAACTATCGACTGGATGTGAAGGTGATTGAGAATCATAGAGATATCATAACCATGCAGTTCTTCACGGAGACCAAGGAGACCCGGTTTTAAATAAAAATAAAAATACAGCCTGAAAGTACTCAATTTAAAAATAAAAGAAAAATCATTTGGCACATAATGGGTGTGTAGGATTGTCGTGTGGGTGATTTGATTTTGGTGGGGGTAAAAGAAAAAACGTTTATCTTAGGTAGATGGAATTTGGAAGTCACTAGGTACACTTTTCTATTTCTAAGGGCCTATTCGCCGTACTAACAACAAGTTTTAGTCTCGACTTTAAATTTACTCAAGCTCACAATTGCAAAATTTTATGAATCTTTTCTGAGGCTTACCCCTCGCTCCGTAAACAACCCTCTGAGCCACTGCACTGTCCACAATACAGTTCCTTGATCTGCAGTCTCTATAGTCGCTCGACTTTCAATTCGATCCAACAATAAACCAAAAATATCCAGGGCCCACAATTCACCACAATTTTACACAACAAAGCCCACATCCACGATCTTGTTCCACACATTTTATTACACAAATGTAATTAGAAACCGTCCTGCCTATAGCCATTCGATTTGAGAAAACTTCCCTGCCTAGCATTTCAGACTTTTAACCACGACCACCTCCTCAGCTTTAATTCTTTCATCATCGATGTGGTTGTAAGTATTTGTGTGCGAGTCGTCCACGTCCACGGTGCACCGACGACGAACGGAAAAACGCCTTCGCCTGCAGAATTTCAAAATATTCACCAAGTTGGGAGAAGCGCATATGTGAAATGTGAATAGCACTCGTTCGCATTTTATTTGGCAATGAAAACGACGACGCAATTTCCATTTCCATACAATACAGATGCGAGAGTTGAACGAAACTTATTTCTCTCGAACGCCAGATAGACTGAGTCTCTCGCTATACACACTCGAATACATAGGCCAATATGCGCGTCTAACGACCTTTTCTTCCTTTGCCCCATGGTTGGGTAGTGGGTATCCCCAAACATCATAATCATTTATCCCAGTCACTATCAGTGTGGAACCCTTCTCAAACGCACACCCCACACCCCATTGCGATCAGGACCAAAATACTTACACCAATCAGTGCTCGGCTCTCCTATGTCGTCGTCGTCGTTACGGTATTGGGCTTTTGCCGTCTGTGCGCCCAAAATCAAATCGTTCGTCCTTCTACGGCATCGTCGTCGATGTTGGAATTGTTTGTTGGGTCGGGGTGTAATAGGAACCACCCTGTTGCTCTGGGTTTGATGGCTGGTAAGTCTTTTTGTTTTCTTCTATGTTCTGTGGGGTGAACTACCTTTTGGCTCTCGCAGCTAGCACCTTTAAATGATTTGCTCCTGTTTTTTTCTTTTCTGTCCGTTCATTCGTTCGGAAAGCTTTTAATTTTTCAGTATTCCATTCCGTTGAGGGGGTGGCAATGGCAACTGGCAAAATTTTACAGTGAGACTCTCGGCAGTGTTTGGGTTAATTCACAAGAACGTGGCGAACGGCCGATGACTTAGGCAGGACACTTTAATAGGATTTGTTGGTGTGCAGTTTTTTTTTTTTTGTTTTTATTGTTTTCTCTTTATGTTTCAGATATGGGTTCATTGGAATAGTATACTTTCGCAATAAGTTGGTGGTGTAACGAGAGACGGTAGGTTCTTGACGAAATATTTCCTCCTGCGGGCTGTTTGACGTTCGCATGGTGCGGTCTGTGATGGTAGGTAATTGGCTGCATGTTAATAAACTCTAAATGGATGCAGGGTCAAGGACGTTTGGTGTGGTGGAGCCGGAGCGGTGAACTTGCAATAGAGTCAAGTGTAGATATCGTTGAACTTGAGCGAAAGCCGCTTTGGAGATGGGCACTAGACACGAGGTATGTGCTTCGAAGGATGGCCATGGGATTATGTGAAGTCGCATGGTTTATTGGCCTTGGAAATCTTCTTTATACTAGGTTCGACTTAGGGTGCAAGACCCCTTTGAATGGTTGTTGATATGGCAGATAGTGGATGTGACAGTTACTAAAGAATTCTCAATGTGAGAGATTCTTTCAACGGCGCGGCGTTCAGAGCTATGCAGGGTTTCATGGTCGAAGTCACACATTTGAAGATTTAGCTTTGTGTCTGTGAAGTTGGTTCCAAGTGACTTGAGGCCAGTCCACGCACCATTCACCGACAAGATTCACTGTCTTGCTAAAATTAAATATTTTAAAAAGTGGAATGTAGGTGCCTAGTACCCTCTTCCTATGTTTGGAAGTTGTTGTGAACTTTAAATAAGACTTCTTAATGGAGTAACACTTTTTGACGAGATGGGCGACTTGAATAGTCAACTAGGAACATTTCGCTTAGATAGCAGAAACACCCCACTCCGTGCGTACATGCTTTAGAATTGTCTAAGACAAGGTTGGTTGTTGTCCAAGCTAAACTAGGCTGGGCTAGGTCTCTCCTTAGGTATTGGATTGAAAGATTTCCGAAGCCTGACACTGCACGACACTTATACTGGTATTTGAAAGAGGCTCCTTATATGAGGATACAAAGCTGCTCTAGAAGTCCGCTGCGTGCTTTGAAACTGCCGAAGACACCAACCATTTACGATCAGCTAAAGACACATACTTGGAGAGCTTGGAGTTTCCTTGTTTGTTTTAATAGTTTAGGTGTCGAAAGATCGGATAAGATAGGCACAAGCTATCTTCTGACAAGATCGTTCGAAATCTTGGTCGTTTACGTATAGCTGAGCCAAAATGCAGAGCTAACCAATATAGCCATAGCTGGGTAAGCTGCAGACCTGTCACTCCGATCATTTCCACAGTACATTCACGTGTTAATTGTGTTAAACAAAAATCCCCACAACTGCAATATATACCGCACCCTCGCTCACCTTTCGTTCCTTTCAATTGCATCACAGGACAACAGCTAACAGCTAACAGCATCACAATCACAATTCAGAACGGCAGCCCTAATTGACGAAAGTAGGTTTTTGCAGCACATATACCTATCACGACGTATGCAGAAATCGTCTGCGTCATTTCAAAAGGACAAGAACGACGTCAAAAGCTGTCCGACCAACCCCTGACATTATGTGCCAGAACCAACGGGACACAGTGCGTACATCGGGGAGAAATGCGAAACAATAACAGTAGCTGCGACTTCAACTACGCAGTATCATATTGGCGTGAAAATAAATTTCTCCTTTTATTGCACTCCTTGTCAGATTTAAACAGCTGCTATCGATTCTTCAAAAGGATGTTCATAATTTTGATTTAAATAAAGGTGGTATGTGTTAGTGACATCGGAATGTTTCCGTTTCGTTGTTCGCACTTAAAATAGGGGTTAAACATAAATATCGCGTATAGTATGGTTCCTTTCACCGAACTGCTGTCGGTAGGGGGTGGAGTATTGCGTTGTTGCTTAATCCCTGTCAGGGGTTGATTAGGATTTATGACAAATGCTGGTTGAATTTCAGTCAGCCATCCATTGAGTAGGGTTTAAAAGACACAATCAAAGAGGGTAGTTGACTGAAGGACGATGGTGTACAAGGGTTGTTTTGGTTCTTCTAAAGTTAAGCAGAAAATCTGTGCGTGCATTCCTTTAGATTTATCTCCCACTCCCAAGGCCAGCAGAAGGGGTTGTTGTTGGTTTCAGCTGATCGATTTCAATGCAAATGTTCCACAGGACATGGACTGAATGCAATTCGTATGGTTTGAGCATATTTTTTGTCAAATTTTTCCCTGGGGGGCTGTCGATTTATTGACATTAAAAAAATTGGGCGAAAGTAACGAGTCGCCTCGGGAGTTTTAGTAAAACAGATTTGAGTTGTGTTGTTGGTTCTATATTTTATTATTTGGCTGTTTTTATTGTTTGTCCAGCGTGTAGGATGAAAATTACGTTAAAAGCGCTTGCACGCTTCTTCAAGTCACTTTTAGCTACTTAAATGGAGAGCTTCCGTAATTATTAAAAAATGTTTATACCTACTATTTTTATGTTTTTAATCCTTTTAAGCGAGCATATTTTTTAAATAAAGGCTCATTAATTATTCGGTTGCGAAAGTAAAGAAAACTCTAGAGCTACGTTTGAATATCTAGGAGTAATCCTAGACAAGACCCTCACCTGGAATTCACACCTTGATCAAGTCACAAAGAAGGCGACAAAGGCAATTTATATGTGCCAGCGTCTTTACGGCAAAACCTGGGGCTTAAAACCAAAAATGATTTTTTGGTCGTATAACATGATCATCAAACCAATGATCACCTATGCAGCGATATCATGGTGGCCAAAAACAGAACAAACAACGGCCCAACAAAAACTAAACAAAATATATCGCTTAGCATGTGTTGGTATGACGGGGGCAATGAAGACTTGTCCAACTGCAGCCATAGGGGCAATGCTCAGCCTGTTGCCTCTACATATTTCTGTAAAGAAGGAAGCAGGTCTTAGTGCCCTAAGGCTGCCCGATATATCGCAAATCTTAAAGCAGGAAACCTCACAGGACACCTTCGGGTACTACAAATGCTTCAAGATGATCCTGTGATCAAGGTATCTGACACCATGCTTAAACGGCTTCGTTTCTCCAGAAAATTTAAGATAGTCATATCTGACAGGAGTACCTGGAGAACCAACCAATTCGTAATACCGCCAGGATCACAAATCTGGTACACCGACGGTTCAAAGATGGAAGATGATGCCACCGGTGCTGGGGTCTATGGGCCCAGGTTCCATAAAGCTATAGCACTGGGAAAATCACCGGACATCTTTCAAGCGGAGGTTCACGCCATAGAGATATGTGTCCGAGAATGCCTACGAAGACGTATAAAAGGTGCCCGCATATACATTCTCTCAGACAGTCAGGCTGCTCTTAAGGCACTGAGATCGTACTCCATCAGATCAAAACTGGTTTGGGAATGTTTAAACCTCCTCGAAGATCTGGCCAAGGACAACACAGTCACCGTTGCTTGGATACCGGGTCACGAGGGATTTTCGGGCAATGAAAGAGCGGATTGCCTGGCGAGAAGAGGCGCATCACGCCTGCTCACCGGTCCTGAACCCTACTTCGGGGTACCACTGAGTTACGTACACTCAAAATTAAGGAAATGGGAAGATGAACTTCTTGCCAAATACTGGACGGAATCCAAGGGACAGAGGCAGGCAAAAAGATTCATTAACCCAGCTCGTAGTAAAGCAAAAAAGTTACTCGAGCTAAGCAAAGAAGATCTAAGGATCCTAACGGGTTATCTCACCGGTCACTGGCCACTAAGATATACCATCTCAAAAAAATGGGACTATCCGACGATGACTTCTGTCGACTCTGCGGAGAAGAGGAGGAGACAACGGAACACATACTCTGCGAATGCCCTGCTGTGGCAAGGAGCAGAGCTTTCCATATGCAAAGGGCGATCTTGAGATCTGCAGATATAGGAAACATGGAACCAATAAGGGTACTGAGGTTTATAAAGAGCCTCAATAGCTCCCTGGGTTAAATATTAGAGGCCAACACAATAGATCTCTTCTGGTCGCAGTGTACAGGGCCTATTACTTAATAATATACGTTTGAATCACCACTTTTGCTAATTTTAACGCGTTGTTCGGTAGCTAAGCGATCCGTTATCGGAATCGGCAAACATTCAACTAATATTATAAATATGATACTTCAAATGACAGCTGATTTTGACTGGTGTCAAATGCCACCGCTACCAACTTGAAACCACGAAATGAATGACTAATAAATAACACAAACGTTTTTTGTCTTGCCCCTTAATCAAATTCCAATCACCTATACGACGATCCCACACACCCATATGTGCCAAATGATTTCTTTAATTTTTAAATACATAGAATATAAGTACATTCATGCCGACTGTATTTTTATTTAAAACCGGGTCTCCTTGGTCTCCGTGAAGAACTGCATGGTTATGATATCTCTATGATTCTCAATCACCTTCACATCCAGTCGATAGTTACCAACGGGCCAGATTTCCAACAACTTGTTTGCATGTACAGGTAAATCGCGGATGTACACGAACCCCTGAAATATAATAAATTCGTTTTTTTTTGCTGTCAAACACTCTTACGCAACACAACTTACGGAATAGGGACACGAATGATTCAAGTTTGTATAGGGCAAGTAGACCGGTGTGAGCGTTCTCATAAAAGGACTGACACGATTCTTTTCGAAAATGTCACAGTAGTTCTCTGTTGTGTTGACAAGGAACGATCTATAGATCGTGCCTGTTCTTTTATTCATCTGGATGTTTATCTGAAAGGACAGAGAACGTTTAATTTTTTCCCAACTATTTTATTTAAAATAGCTCCATACAAAAGCTTTTTTAATCGGACGAACAATGTCAGCACTTATGTTAATTAAAGTCGTAGTCCGATTAATCGCTTTTGCATAGCACTTGACATTTTCCAGTGTGGTGGGATCGTGCAGGATGCAATTAGTCTTTTGAAAGCGTATGGAGACATCGCACTGAAAAAAAAAAAAAAAAACAGAGAAGGTTACAATTAAATGGAGAGCAACTAAAAATTTGTACCTTAGTTAAAACTAACGTAGCAACAAGTATGGTTATGATCTCGAAATAACTGTTAACCCTCATAGTTTCACTTACTAACTGAAATTGAAATTGTTCTGTTGGTTCTTTAAACATATCCATTGCTTCGTGGTAAACAATTAAATACGAGTTATGGGAACCCAACAGCCAATTGAGATATTAATCGGGACTATGGCTCGTTAGGGCTAATTAGTGCGGTCATGGTCAGTAATCGATCAATTTGAAAACTCGATATGTTCTAGTCATTAGGCTTTATAAACCCTTCAGCTGTGGGATAATTGTTTTAGTCGTCTTATACTATAAAATCATATGATGAGTGGTACCTATTATTTTTTTTTTGTTTTTGAACGGAACTGGGAAGGATTCATTATACTTCTATTTCGTTCCACTCCAACAGCGGGAACGACACACAGCGCGATACTAATAATTTAATCATTCTCAGTGTCCCGAAATTAATTTTTCCATATTAAATTACCCATTGTGACGCACAAAATATTTAGTGTGAACTTTATGAGTACTAATTATAATAAGGCCCTAGTTATAGCCACACCTATATAATGCTAAACCGTAAAAATGTTCTCTTGCTTTTTCAGAGCACTTAATCCTAATGGTTGAACTCAATCTTGGTCCCAAAATGTTGCTTATATGAATTATAAAGTAAGTCTATAAAAAAACAAAAATAATCTTTAAATTTTCCAGAAAAATAATTTATTCATTTTTCCGTACGAAAAACTTTTTCCGATCTACTTCTCAGTCAATTCCACAACAAAAAACCAGATCATTCCTCTGAAATATTTCATTTCTTTACTGTTCCATCTGGCAGGAATTTTTTTTTCTGATGGAATCCAATCAGTATTGGTTGATTTGTTGTAATTGTTTTCGTATAGGGACACATTTTTCTGACAGAATTTTCGCTATGACCGCGTAAACGAAAAAAAAACATTTTCATACTGTTCCACCTTTTTCTGTTGCATTTTACGTATGGCCATAACTAGAACCTAAGTGTATTCGATGTGCGCCCACCATCCCAAAGGAGACCAGCCACGATCAAGAACAACCGTTCCTGTAATTTTTCGATTCGAAGAAGTAAATTTATAATTTGACCAAGTCCGATTTGGGTCTGTTCCAGATGAAACAGAGAGCTTATTGATAGCTTTAATCATTAAATTTATTTTTGGCGTCATTAAAACGTAGTGGCGAAGCGAGGAGGGGGGGCCAGGGGGTGCACAGACCCCGGGCGGCACTTTGCTGGGGGTGGCAATTTGGAGCTGCTACAATTTTTAAATATATAAAATCTATAAAGCGGATTTTTATTCCTGTCCAACGAATTTATATACAAAGTTGAACAGCATTAACTGTTTAACTGCGTTTTCTCACATAAAATTTCTGTTCCTTTACTTTTAAATCTTACGAATTTTTACTAACTCTTAAGGACCATTCACATGAGCGCGAACTGCGAATAGGCGAACTGCGAACAAATTAATTTATCGGTATTTATGAATTGAAAATTGCTATTTGTTTTACCACAAAAGCATTATATTCAATTAATATAACACCCAATCTACAAAAAACCGAGACTTGATTGATTAAAGTAACGAAATTTACAATTACAGCAATTCTCCCGCGAATTGAAAATTCTTGCCGCGAACTGTCACACTTTATTCACAATCCACATAAAACAGTCGCGATCCACAAACCTGCGAATGAAAAATTCGCTCGAACTTAACCTTCAACAATACAAATGATTCGCGGGTACCTGCGACTAAAAAAAGTTTTCATGTGAATGAAATGTCAGAATCTACGAATATTCGCCAGTTCGTGGTTCGCAATTCGCTCTCATGTGAATGGTCCTTTAAGAAAATTTACTCCTAAAAGAGAGCATCTTTGAGAGAGTCAGATATTACCAATCCACCGAGAATTTTACGAATTTTTACTCGACAATTTTCAATTACCAGATGATTTGAATTTGTTGCCCTGTTTGGCAAAGATGCGTGCATTTGTTTTGATTTTTTTAGTATTGAAATGGTATCAACAGGCGGGAAAATAAGATTGGATGTTCTCCTCAAGTGTCTTTTCGAAAGTGGTGACGAAATTCTTCCTCTTCCTTAAAGCAGTTTCGCTTTTTTCTCTTCTATAATGCTTGTAGTTCAATCAGTTAAACTCTTCCACATACTCGGATTCATCAAGAAGAAGTTCGATTAATTTTAGATCACTGTCATCGGTACTTAGATGATGTATACCTACCTAATTTTCTAAATTAGTCCTCGAGTTTATCAGACATTTTGACGATTTTTCGTACCATTTTTTTGAATATTTGAATTAAATATCTGTCATTTTTCATAGGTTACTACAAAAGCGTTCCCTAACTTTTTCGTAAGTGTCTCTCTCTGTGACAGAATTTATCCGCACCAATTCAATTTTGACAGTCTTTTCCATTTTTACTACAAAAGTAGAGGAACAGACCTAATGTACATATGTCTAGAAGAAGTTTTAAGTCTTGTTTTTAAACGTCATTATGAAAATGTGTAGCTGGAACATAAAATTTATTATGCTGGTAGGTATTACCAAAAATTATCCAAATGCAGAAATTTTACCAAGTTTATTGACATAGGTACATACATAGTTAAGGCTATCACAAATAAGTTCCGATGGAAATGTTTCCCTTGTCAGCAATGTAAATAAGATTGCTGAATAGGAAACATACCGGGGGAAATATTATTCCCGATAGGGGTGAATGTGTAGGTAAAACTGGTTGAAACTGTAGCCAAAGGTTTTTTTTTTAGTGTCTGAAAAAACTACTAGGGGCGGCATGAAGTGGGTCTGCACCGGGCGGCATCAACCCACGCTACGCCACTGTTAAAATGGAAAAGTATTTTCTTTGTTTGTGCGGATGTAGAATTATTTGACACGCCGAAATCCAAAAAAAAATATTTTATTTAATTAAAAACCACTTCAAAATGTAGGCGTGGCGAGCAACTTTAAAAGAATTTCATCCTTGTGAAACCACTCTTTTATCGTTCTCGGTGGCTTTGTTAATAAGCTAAGTTTCAACATGTGGGGCACGAAAATTCCAAGTAGGTACTCCATTTCAGCCCGTATGACACTGCATTTTTTTTCTGCATTTTTCAGACTTTAAAAATGAAACTACAGCAGGACGAAAAATTACTACGCAAATTCCCGATATGAGTGAGGTACCTACACACCACCCTAATTAATGTGAAGATGTGAAAAAAATCCATTGAAAATGTATTCAATTTACATTTTTTTAAGCTTCTGGCGGTTTTTTTTGTTTTGGCATTTCCACATTTAATGGTATTTGCCTCCAGCAGTGATCCCAGATTGGGGGGAAAGTCCGGCAATTTTGTAGAATTTTTTTTTACAGAAGGAGATTTTTGGGGGGAAAACAATACAATAACTTCTCCTATTATTTTTTTGGTTACTTAGTTCTAAGATATTTAAATAAAACATAAAATGATACAATAAAACTTAAATAATGGTCTTTGGTTTTGGGGGAAAAAAAAAAATAAATTTTATTTTTGAAAAAGGGGGAAAAATATCGTTGTCGTGTTAAAAAACTGGGTTTTTTTTTGCTCTGGGATCCCTGGCCTCCTGTCACTTTGAAGTTTGTGGTTATAAATTCGTTTGAAAATTTGCGAGACTAAGGAAACGAAAGAGACATAAATATATATTGAAAATGAATGGAGACGCAGTGTGGTGTGGATGGTGCAGTTTTAAGAAAAATATGAAATTAAATCACTTAACTTTTCTTTATTTGAAAGCAACTTATCGAGCTCGTTATCCAAAGAGTTTTTCACCGATTTCTAAATAAAAAATTGCTGTTAAAGATGTCGATGCTCTGTTATTGATAATCGCAGCTATATCAACTCGATATTCACCAGTTGGCCAAGCGCTCGGCAGCTTACTCGCATCCATTGGTACATTTTTAAAAAGAAATTCTTCTTCTTTCTGCCAAATGAACGTTTTTATTATTATATTTTTGTCTCTAAAACTGACTCACCTTAAATGGACAAGTGTGATTTATATTCGAATACGGTTTTCCGATTTTCCATAAGATATTTAGATAGGGCACCCTATGCCTATGTTTATTGGTAAATAGTTGACAAATGTCTTCCTTCACGTTAATCAAAAACGGTCTGTAGACATTCAGCTTTTTGTAAAATCGTATAGTAGCCTTCAATGGAAAATACCAAGTGTTTGTATAACACCAGTGGATTGTGAGTGATTTAAATTTACTTACCGATAGATTATCAACTTGAGGAGTAAAGTAGCCAGAAACATTTAAAAGACTCAATTGACGGCTTACAAGTCTTAGACTGCACGTGAAATTTGAAACAATTCCGTCGTAGTTTTTGCATATAATTCTGGTAAACTTTGAGGTGTTTTGATCCTGGCAAATAAATTTTGGGTTAACGTGATATATTTCTCATTTAAAATTTTCAATATTTCACATTAGCTATTGTGGTCAGTGCTACAAGGCATAAAATACCTGTGGCAGTAAGCGCCGGTGATTTTATGATCATCCTTTTAGGGTAAGACTTGAAAACAGTGTGTCGGGCTCGGGCATACCACATTCGACGTTAGCTTCGTTGATGTTCACAGGCTACAACTTTTGACTAATGATTTGGATTTCGTATTTAATTTATAGCAATTAAGCTGCTCAAAATCCGAAGCAGAGATAAGGTTTTTTATTTTTATTTCTTAGTAATCCGTATGGATAAAGTTTTTTTTTTTTTTCAGAAACACAAATTAAGTTGTCATTAAAAGGATAATTATTTGTTAAATTGGAGCAGTTTCGATATGCACGATTTTATCCGACAAAAAAAAAACTCAGCCTTCCACTTTACAGGTACACATAATAATATAGTTTGATATTCTCCATCGAGTGAATTCCTAAATGTAAATGTAGGTGAGAACATTAACTACCATACTGTAAAAATAAAGTGCACGCGTGGGTCGCACGAAATTTTCTCGTTTAGTGCGAGTCTGACTGACTTTCAGAGTCTTCAGCAAATCGAAAATTGAGGACACAATAGTTTTGAAAACATCCATTTGACTCTAAGTTTGCATTTTGGTCAAAATCGTGTCGAAAAACTGCGTTTGCTATTAAGTTATAAATGACCACATTACCTTAGAAATCAATTTTTGTTACAATCGTATAGGTAGAGCGTTTTCGAGATATGTCGAAATTTCAAAAGTACCGTTGTTCGAATTTTAAGCCTAAAACTAAGTACGCAGTCATGGTAACCTCACCTACTTAAGCTTAAATATGAATTTTGGTTGAAATCGTTAGAACCGTTTTCGATCAAATCAAACTGGTACGAAAATTTTATATGGGAAGTATACCATAAATATTGAGGTTACCTTGCAAAAAAAAAAAAACACCTCCCGAACTGTAGGCCCAAGAACTCCAAATCCGAGGCTTAAACGTAATCCGGGAAGCCGTTTAGGCTGTAGGCCCGTGGAAGGACGGACAGACCGGACAGAATTTTGCGACCCACTTTTGTGAGTTGCTCTATCATCGTTATATCAGAATTGATTAATATCTCGAGTTCGAAATTTTGTACGAAAACAATATCTTCCTCTTACTACGTAATGGAGAAAGTTAATAACTACATAACGAACCATTAAGCTATGTCTATCAAAGCGGAAGCGTTCGCTTTTTCCGACAATCGTAATGCTTTAATTAGCGGATAAAAATTAGGCATTGATAATATTATTACAGTAGATAATTCATTCAATATATTATTTGATACTGGATGAGCGATCGATTCACTTTAATTAGAAGCACAAGCAAAATTTGCTAGTCGACTGAACTGCCGTATCGATTTTACCGACTGCAGTTTTTTGTTTGCAGAACTGTCTGAGGAAACTGGAAGGAATAAGAAAAATTGTGCCACGAAACAAATAATTTAAATTTAACAAGCAGAGGTGGATGTCCTGTCCACGCTTTCACAAATTTTTCATTGACAGCAAACTTTTTTTTTGAATATCACTCTGATAATAGGTCTATTCGCGTACTTTCCAGAGCTAAACAATAACAATCTGTCAAACATAAAAATTTGAGGGATACTCTCTCAGAGACCTGAGAAAATACCCAAAAGTAGGTACGTGGGCAGACTTCGAGCTACTTTGAGCCACTTCATCTTTAACAACTAATCAATATCACAAATAAATATATAACACACCTTTTTGGAACATATGAAACGTTCTAGGAGAACATTCGACCACCACCGATTTTTTTTCTTTGCAATGAATCCTAAGACAGATTTTGAATTTGTTTCCTGTCAACTTTTTGCATTTGACATATTGCACTTGCCCGTTGAAATTCTCTGAGCTGTTTCGAGCCAAGAGAAGAACTACTCGTTAGTCGTTACTCGTTATTTTGCTAATTTTATCGTTTTCTGTCATTTTTGATGAGAACTTGAACGATTTACATCGATTGCTTTCGATTTAAACAGCGTACGCGAATGAACCTAATGTGGATAGTAATACTCTGACAGCTGGTGAGCTGATAAAATATTGTTATTTTATTTCATTTTTCTAAATCTAATATATCCACTTTTCACAAATTTTCAATATAATCAACAATATTAAAAACATAAAATGCGCTCAAGTTAGTTAGCACACGTCCGTTAAAATACCTACAAAAAATTAACGTAACTGATGTGTAATAGTAAATTGCTGCCAATCCGAAAAGTACAAATTGTATAACTCTATATTATTTATAACATATTTTACATTTCTGCTGTTTAGGTACCAGTCCAAGGCACTTGCCAGTTGCCTCAAATAATTATCAAAAATGCAACTATAAAAAGTTACAACGAAAACTAACTTGCACAATAAAATGTCAATATGAGCACGGAAAAAGTTTTAAGATCAATTTAAGAAAAAATTGTTGCGATTTGCGAAAAATTTAATAATTCGTCAATGGCAACTCAAAAGTTTGCTATTGCTATTTTTTTCCGTTCGGTAGGTACCTAATAATAACAATTTTTCTTTTACTCACAATGTCATTTCTATTGTGACCTAGAATAAAATGTTTGTCGAGGTGGCTTAAAATGATGTCTAGCTATACCAATGTTATACAATTAAATGCAATAAGCCCAAAAATAAAAAGAAGGGAATACAACTGCACAGCACCAAGTGTGGTGACATCTGAATTGTCATCTGATGACAGAAATGTGAATGCCAAAATTTAAAAACAAAGCGTAATTTTAAATAATTTATTTCATTATCCTGCTGGCATTATTTGCGATACGCCCATGACACTGTGTGACCCGTTGCTGACACTGATGACTGTTGGAATATACCAAAAACCACATGAGGCGTGTTTTTTTAAGCTTCGATCTCAGCAAAGAAAGGTATAGGATTTTCAGCACGCAATTAAAACAAATATTTCGAGTCTCGAAGTGTCAAAGTAGAGCGTAGTTGTTGTAATTCCTCGCTGAAAAACCTACTTTGCTTTGCTTTGCTCAGATCAAAGCTCAAAAAAACTGGACCATAATAAGAACTTCATGCAGTTAAAATCAGGATAATTTAGAAAATGGTTTTCGACTCTTTTATATACCTAGTCATTCGACCATGAACTTTAGAAAACTCGAACAGGCATTTAAGGGTTTCCCCCACAATTTAACAAACATTTTAAAAACGCAGTATTTATACGTTTTGCACCACAAAAAAAAAATGCCTAGGTATACCTCTTATGGACAAAATTATTTCATCACATTTCGTAATTCGAAGAAGTCACATCAATTCACATACGACTTAGGTATACCTACCTATCACATCGACAAATCAACCAAGTCAATAAATAAATTACTACTACAAACATGAACATCAAAACCTATGACTTAACCTTTCGTTTATTAATTTTTGCAGAAACTTATACCAGCGGTCCTATCTTTCGGACTTGTCTTAGTGCTGCACGTGCAACCTATGTCCATAGTCACGTCGCGCGTCGTCGGTAGGTCTACCAGGTACGAGATAGGAACAAGAAACCAATATAGTTGCAAGTTGCTGAACAGACTTTATTTTATGTATACATTGCTTAGTCAGTGGTCACCAACTCACGATCACACTCTGACCACTACGATGCGAAATTGATAATGTTTAAGCCTGTCGGAGCTTGTCCATGGCTCATTGGGTGTTTGTCTTTCAGTTTTCAGCGCGGAATCACTTCTAAGTTTTTTTTTTTTTAACTTACGTTGTAATATGGATTTTCCTATTGACATAGTATTGGAATGTATTTTTTTTTTTGCGATTTTCGCACAAAATATTGCGCGATTTGGAATTATCGCAGATCGCCAAAAAATTGAAATTGCGAGTGTGTGGATGGTTTTTAAGAACTTTTTTGTTTATCTGTCATGTCAAATCACAAGGAAAAATGTCAAATCGGGCATAATTTTTTTTATATTTCCGCATTTCGGTTTTATAACGATTTGACATTTGACAGTGGCAATATCCAATATGGAATAAATAAAACATGAATTTCACTATTGTTGTTGTGGTAAAATTTTTCCTGGAATGCGGTCAAATTTCGACCACTGAATTTTCGTAGTTCGAATAGGAACCTGACAAAGAGAACATTTTTTTTAAATAGGTTTTAATTCTAAAACACTGAACCACTTTAACATTTTTTTCTGCGCTTCTATTTTGCATAGGTATTCATTTATTTGCCACAAATCAATCAATTCGTGTACTTCTCCCAAGGCAGGGGCCTAAAATTAGTGAATATCATAACAAAAATTTGCCAAAAACTGTCAGGGGGTCGGAGATGGAATCAAAACACGTGTAAATTATTCGACCTACTTCCGGCTAAATGGATAGGTACCTATTCAATATTGTTCGATATGTCAAATGCATTATTTTATTAACTTCTACTTTTCTTCCATTTTCTTTCGAACAACAATTTGGACGTCTTTAATTTGTACGTCTAGGTTTTACACATTTCCCTTTGACGTTACTATTCAACTTCGAATTTAGAATCATATTTGGTACAAACAATGTCATTAGTTTGTTCTTCACAATGTGACACATAATCTGGTTATTTTCTTCTGACCATATAAAGGCATAATTTTGATGTAATCAAAGCGTCTGAATACCTGTTGGTAGATAGTTGATAAGGAACAATGGATGCACGAAATCCAACCAGTTCTTGTAGTTTGTGCAAGGTTACGTGTTTGTCTTATTGACGAAATCGATAATGTTGCGAAATAGATAAAGAGAAGTTTGATATCAGTCAATTAAATTTAAGCGCATTAAAGTGAGTAATTGCTGGCGGCAATGAGTCTACCGATAATACAACTTAGAATATTGCCTAAGATTATTGACCAGTGCTTAGGGCTGTATTCCGATCTCAGAAAAGAAACATTTTCATGTTATAAAAAGCGTAATCGGATTTTGAATTTACCATCTTACTTCAATAACAGGAAAGCACAGAATTTCGTATAAGCCTAAGTTTTTTAATCCTTAACTTTTGTTGCGCCCCAAATGTACGCCATTGAGCTGGAACGTATTTCCATTTATTACCCGCTAACATTATGAATAAGTATAAAAAGAAAAAAAAAAAAAAAAAAAAAAAAAAAAAAAAAAAAAAAACAAACTAAACACAGAACCAAAATGAAAATAGCTACCTAAGGTACCTTGTACCTACCTTCATAAACTTTTAAGTCGGTCGTCACCACTGAAAGTAATTTACTTACGATTGCTGCAACAATAAGTAATATTTCTTATGTTCGAATTTGAACTTTTGATTTGTTCTTAAAGGGTTGGGGTCGAAATTCTGGCGGGGTCAAACAATTTATTTTTTAAAATTCTGCTTTCAAAATTCTGTTTTACAAAATTCTGCTTTACAAAGTACTGCAAAAAAAGCGCGCGCTTTTTAACATTTTCCAAACCTATTTTTTTTTTATTTATGTAAAACATTATACATTGTTATAGGAGAAGAGGTAAAAGGAGTTTAGACAAATATTCTGTAAGTATACCCTTGTGAGTGAACGTGTGCTTCTGAGTGAAAATGAATATATTATCTGTAATTAAATCTAATAAAGGAAAATATAAGTTGTGCGTGGGTGGATATATGTACCTATTATTTTTAAAAAATTAAATAAATGTAAAAATATAATCGGGCAAAAAGAATAAAAAATACCTAGTGAAAAGTAGTTGTTTTCTTTAAATACGTAAATTGGAAAAAAAAACAGAATTAGCAGAATTTTTTCGTTTAAAATTTTGCCTGTCAGAATTTTGTAAGACAGAAGAGAAAAAAAAAAAACAGAATTTTGAAAAGCTCAATTTTTGTGTTAAAAGGTAAGATTTTGCAGAGCATAATTTTGAAAGCAGAATTTCGACCCGCTCCCGTTCTTTAATTATGAAACACTCTTTTAGAGACACTTTTTCTGAGACGGACTGTGAGAAAAAAATAAATTTTCTATTTGATTGACGGGATTTTTGTCTGAAAAATACCCCGAAGCACTGATTCGTATCCACAGAGTTAGAATATATTTTGCCCATTACAAAAGATGCATAAATTGTCGATTAGATTTAAGAATATTCAATTTTCCCGAAGTTAGCAGACTAAGTAGGTACTATACAAGATTATAATCTTAATGTAGGTACACACAAATTAATTGAAATAAATGAAATGACTAAAATATTTGATTGGTTCAGTTTGAAATGTTTTTATGACAGCTCTGAAAAAAGTTTGAGCTGTCAATACGACAGTCTTCTATACCTACTTTCTGTCAGATTTCTGTGTGTTCTTGAGGTGATTGCAGTAAATACCAATTTTCAACACTTGATTCGAACTAAGTTTCCCTCTAATATTGGTAAAATGTCAGCAGGTATTTGAATACTTAGTAAAATATTGGTAGCGGTGACATATAATCTGACACATGTTTGATCTAACCTTAAGTCAGAATCCCAGAAACGAAAAAGATTACAATAGTGAACAAAATAATTCACAAACCATCTTTTGCGTGTTATGGAGAAAGGTTGGGTCTTTGTCTAATCGATCGATTTAAAAATACATGCCAAATTATAAAGATAAAATAATATACATTTTGTTATCAATAGCAGTTAATATAATTAAAGTACAATTACATGCCTACCTAAATGCGTCATTGTGGGGGCATTAAGTCTGGCCAAAATAAAGCTATTATTAAGCTAGCAGAAAAATGCTTATCTCTACCTCTATAAAAGAGAACACATTTTTCTGTTTGTCCGCGAAGAGGGAGTAGGTTCGTAACGAAACCTCAACAATATATATATTAATCGATTTGTCGTGAGTAGCGGTATTACATAGGATGGTTTTTAGTATCCTAAAGTCCGTTATTGGTCCTTCAAACCCATTTTGTATGAGTTTTTAACTAAAAAAATACCATTTTTTATGGTTTAAACATATATTACTACGAAACGGCCAAACAAATTTGAATATGAATTTATTCTTCGATTAGTACACTTCCCGGTAAAGAGATTGATGTATCAATCATTATTCTCTGAATTGTATAACAGAAGTTATAAGCAAAAATGTAATTATTTGAAACTTACATATTTCACAGATATGCGTAGGTCATTGCAATCAACAGCCTACCAGTGGAGTGCGGACAGCGTTGCTAACCAATTTTGACGAAAAAAAGCCTATCTTGAAAAAAAAAGATGCCTTTTTCAATAAAAGAGTGCATAAAATATTTTTTTATATAAATTGGAACAATAAATCAAAAATTAAACACAAATATAAAAAAAATAACAAAAACTTTTTTTTCGTTTGGAAACACATTCTTTAAGACCGAGCACCGAGGTCTTCTTTTTGCCAAGATTTTTTAAGAATTTTAAAAAATTACAAAGTCAGTATACGTTGAATCAAAAAAATATATACATATTTGAAATAAAAAAAAGATGCCTTTTTGGAAATAAAAAAGCCTTAGCCTTAGCTAATGAAATAATGCCTAAAAGGCATGAAAAAGCATAGGTTGGCATCGCTGTGCGGACACGTTTATCAATTTTTTTTTTCTTCTCTCTTCTTTCTTTGTACTAGACTACTAGCTATTGTGTAGGTATAGTGTGAGTGTCTGGTTAATATTTTTTTAGTTTTTTGAAGTTATTACTTCTTTAGCGTTGGGCACTTTAAGATGGGAAGAAATTAATGAATTCGCGTTACCTTTAAAACGACACCTCGTCATCGTCACCGAGAAACCGACACCCGATAGGTGGCGCTGTTGTCGATTTTCTGAGAAACCCAACCGATCTCAATGAAACTTTGTATGTGTGCATGTTTGTATGCAGCTAGAAAGATAGGATAGTTTTGGACCCGATAGGTGGCGCTGTTGTCGATTTTTTGAGAAACAACCGATCTCAATGAAACTTTGTATGTGCACTTTCGCACAAGCCTCCATACTGATACCGTGGCTAGATTTCTAACTTTAGGGCGATGTTTCGTTGCCAATGATTCACAAAACTAGGAAGGGTCAAAAAGGACCTTTCGACGTCGAAAGCTCGAAAGGTCAAAAGGTCGAAATGTCAAAAGGTCAAAAGGTCGAATGTTCAAAAGGTCGAAAGGTCAAAAAGTCAAAAGGTCGAAAGGTCAAAAGGTCTAAAGGTCGAAAGGTCAAAAGGTCGAAATGTCAAAAGGTCGAAAGATCGAAAGGTCAAAAGGTCAATAGGTCGAAAGGTCAAAAGGTCAAAAGGTCTAAAGGCGAAAAGATCTGATGTCGTACTTTCGCACAAGCCTCCATACTGATACCGTGGCTAGATTTTTAACTTTAGGGCGATGTTTTGTCTCGAAATAAGTTCTTCACAATACCGAATACTAAAAAATTACCAGCGCGAGCACATTTGATTTAAAAAGTACATCTGTTCAGGGATACTCTTACATTGTTGCGCAAAATTTGACAACAGATGTTCTCTGGCTGTATTCTTTTTTTTAACGGAAAACTTTGGTTTTGCTTTTGGATAATATTTATTTGATGTGTTATTGTTTTTCGAGTAAGTGGAGAAAATGGTATCGGCTAAGTGAAAAGCTTAAGCCGACTTATGTCAAAATTGAGTTATGTTACCATTTTTTATATCTCATATCTTTTTCGTTAAAGTATCTACTACGGTTGCTGTGCTATGGATCAGGAAAAATGAGATGACTTATCTTGCCACTTTTGAAGTCAAACCTTTGACCTGCTCCTGAGAAGTGGCTAACTATTTCGACGTCGAAAGCTCGAAAGGTCAAAAGGTCGAAATGTCAAAAGGTCAAAAGGTCGAATGTTCAAAAGGTCAAAAGGTCGAAAGGTCGAAAGGTCAAAAGGTCAATAGGTCGAAAGGTCAAAAGGTCAAAAGGTCAAAAGGTCGAAAGGTCAAAAGGTCGAAAGGTCAAAAGGTCAAAAGGTCAAAAGGTCGGAAGGTCGAAAGGTCAAAAGGTCAATAGGTCGAAAGGTCAAAAGGTCAAAAGGTCTAAAGGTCAAAAGGTCAAAAGGTCAAAAGGTCAATAGGTCAAAAGGTCAAAAGGTTGAAAGGTCAAAAGGTTGAAAGGTCAAAAGGTCGAAAGGTCGAAAGGTCAAAAGGTCAATAGGTCGAAAGGTCAAAAGGTCAAAAGGTCAAAAGGTCTAAAGGTCAAAAGGTCAAAAGGTCGAAAGGTCAAAAGGTCGAAAGGTCAAAAGGTCAATAGGTCGAAAGGTCAAAAGGTCAAAAGGTCTAACGGCGAAAAGATCTGATGTCGTACTTTCGCACAAGCCTCCATACTGTGGCTAACTATTTCGACGTCGAAAGCTCGAAAGGTCAAAAGGTCTAAAGGTCAAAAAAGTCTGTATACGTTGCCGACTTATGTCAAAATTGAGTTATGTTACCATTTTTTATATCTCATACCTTTTTCGTTAAAGTATCTACTACGGTTGCTGTGCTATGGATCAGGAAAAATGAGATGACTTATCTTGCCACTTTTGAAGTCAAACCTTTGACCTGCTCCTGAGAAGTGGCTAACTATTTCGACGTCGAAAGCTCGAAAGGTCAAAAGGTCGAAATGTCAAAAGGTCAAAAGGTCGAATGTTCAAAAGGTCAAAAGGTCGAAAGGTCGAAAGGTCAAAAGGTCAATAGGTCGAAAGGTCAAAAGGTCAAAAGGTCTAAAGGTCAAAAGGTCAAAAGGTCGAAAGGTCAAAAGGTCGAAAGGTCAAAAGGTCAATAGGTCGAAAGGTCAAAAGGTCAAAAGGTCTAACGGCGAAAAGATCTGATTTCGTACTTTCGCACAAGCCTCCATACTGTGGCTAACTATTTCGACGTCGAAAGCTCGAAAGGTCAAAAGGTCTAAAGGTCAAAAAAGTCAGTATACGTTGAATCAAAAAAATATATACATATTTGAAATAAAAAAAAGATGCCTTTTTGGAAATAAAAAAGCCTTAGCCTTAGCTAATGAAATAATGCCTAAAAGGCATGAAAAAGCATAGGTTGGCATCGCTGTGCGGACACGTTTATCAATTTTTTTTTTTCTTCTCTCTTCTTTCTTTGTACTAGACTACTATATAGGTCGAAAGGTCAAAAGGTCAAAAGGTCTAAAGGCGAAAAGATCTGATGTCGTACTTTCGCACAAGCCTCCATACTGATACCGTGGCTAGATTTTTAACTTTAGGGCGATGTTTTGTCTCGAAATAAGTTCTTCAAAAGGTCGAAAGGTCAAAAGGTCGAAAGGTCAAAAGGTCGAAAGGTCAAAAGGTCAAAAGGTCAAAAGGTTGAAAGGTCAAAAGGTCGAAAGGTCAAAAGGTCAATAGGTCGAAAGGTCAAAAGGTCAAAAGGTCAAAAGGTCGAAAGGTCAAAAGGTCTAAAGGTCAAAAGGTCAATAGGTCGAAAGGTCAAAAGGTCGAAAGGTCGAAAGGTCAAAAGGTCAAAAGGTCAAAAGGTCGAAAGGTCGAAAGGTCAAAAGGTCAAAAGGTCAATAGGTCGAAAGGTCAAAAGGTCAAAAGGTCTAACGGCGAAAAGATCTGATGTCGTACTTTCGCACAAGCCTCCATACTGTGCCTAACTATTTCGACGTCGAAAGCTCGAAAGGTCAAAAGGTCGAAATGTCAAAAGGTCTAATGGTCAAAAAAGTCAGTATACGTTGAATCAAAAAAATATATACATATTTGAAATAAAAAAAAGATGCCTTTTTGGAAATAAAAAAGCCTTAGCCTTAGCTAATGAAATAATGCCTAAAAGGCATGAAAAAGCATAGGTTGGCATCGCTGTGCGGACACGTTTATCAATTTTTTTTTTCTTCTCTCTTCTTTCTTTGTACTAGACTACTATATAGGTCGAAAGGTCAAAAGGTCAAAAGGTCTAAAGGCGAAAAGATCTGATGTCGTACTTTCGCACAAGCCTCCATACTGATACCGTGGCTAGATTTTTAACTTTAGGGCGATGTTTTGTCTCGAAATAAGTTCTTCAAAAGGTCGAAAGGTCAAAAGGTCTAAAGGTCGAAAGGTCAAAAGGTCAAAAGGTCAAAAGATTGAAAGGTCAAAAGGTCGAAAGGTCAAAAGGTCAATAGGTCGAAAGGTCAAAAGGTCAAAAGGTCAAAAGGTCTAAAGGTCTAAAGGTCGAAAGGTCAAAAGGTCGGTCAAAAGGTCGAAAGATCGAAAGGTCAAAAGGTCAATAGGTCGAAAGGTCAAAAGGTCAAAAGGTCTAAAGGCGAAAAGATCTGATGTCGTACTTTCGCACAAGCCTCCATACTGATACCGTGGCTAGATTTTTAACTTTAGGGCGATGTTTTGTCTCGAAATAAGTTCTTCACAATACCGAATACTAAAAAATTACCAGCGCGAGCACATTTGATTTAAAAAATACATCTGTTCAGGGATACTCTTACATTGTTGCGCAAAATTTGACAACAGATGTTCTCTGGCTGTATTCTTTTTTTTAACGGAAAACTTTGGTTTTGCTTTTGGATAATATTTATTTGATGTGTTATTGTTTTTCGAGTAAGTGGAGAAAATGGTATCGGATAAGTGAAAAGCTTAAGCCGACTTATGTCAAAATTGAGTTATGTTACCATTTTTTATATCTCATATCTTTTTCGTTAAAGTATCTACTACGGTTGCTGTGCTATGGATCAGGAAAAATGAGATGACTTATCTTGCCACTTTTGAAGTCAAACCTTTGACCTGCTCCTGAGAAGTGGCTAACTATTTCGACGTCGAAAGCTCGAAAGGTCAAAAGGTCGAAATGTCAAAAGGTCAAAAGGTCGAATGTTCAAAAGGTCAAAAGGTCGAAAGGTCGAAAGGTCAAAAGGTCAATAGGTCGAAAGGTCAAAAGGTCAAAAGGTCAAAAGGTCGAAAGGTCAAAAGGTCGAAAGGTCAAAAGGTCAAAAGGTCAAAAGGTCGGAAGGTCGAAAGGTCAAAAGGTCAATAGGTCGAAAGGTCAAAAGGCCAAAAGGTCTAAAGGTCAAAAGGTCAAAAGGTCGAAAGGTCAATAGGTCAAAAGGTCAAAAGGTTGAAAGGTCAAAAGGTCGAAAGGTCGAAAGGTCAAAAGGTCAATAGGTCGAAAGGTCAAAAGGTCAAAAGGTCTAAAGGTCAAAAGGTCAAAAGGTCGAAAGGTCAAAAGGTCGAAAGGTCAAAAGGTCAATAGGTCGAAAGGTCAAAAGGTCAAAAGGTCTAACGGCGAAAAGATCTGATGTCGTACTTTCGCACAAGCCTCCATACTGTGGCTAACTATTTCGACGTCGAAAGCTCGAAAGGTCAAAAGGTCTAAAGGTCAAAAAAGTCAGTATACGTTGCCGACTTATGTCAAAATTGAGTTATGTTACCATTTTTTATATCTCATATCTTTTTCGTTAAAGTATCTACTACGGTTGCTGTGCTATGGATCAGGAAAAATGAGATGACTTATCTTGCCACTTTTGAAGTCAAACCTTTGACCTGCTCCTGAGAAGTGGCTAACTATTTCGACGTCGAAAGCTCGAAAGGTCAAAAGGTCGAAATGTCAAAAGGTCGAATGTTCAAAAGGTCAAAAGGTCGAAAGGTCGAAAGGTCAAAAGGTCAATAGGTCGAAAGGTCAAAAGGTCAAAAGGTCAAAAGGTCGAAAGGTCAAAAGGTCGAAAGGTCAAAAGGTCAAAAGGTCAAAAGGTCGGAAGGTCGAAAGGTCAAAAGGTCAATAGGTCGAAAGGTCAAAAGGTCTAAAGGTCAAAAGGTCAAAAGGTCAATAGGTCAAAAGGTCAAAAGGTTGAAAGGTCGAAAGGTCAAAAGGTCAATAGGTCGAAAGGTCAAAAGGTCAAAAGGTCTAAAGGTCAAAAGGTCAAAAGGTCGAAAGGTCAAAAGGTCAAAAGGTCAAAAGGTCGGAAGGTCGAAAGGTCAAAAGGTCAATAGGTCGAAAGGTCAAAAGGTCATAAGGTCTAAAGGTCAAAAGGTCAAAAGGTCAAAAGGTCAATAGGTCAAAAGGTCAAAAGGTTGAAAGGTCAAAAGGTCGAAAGGTCGAAAGGTCAAAAGGTCAATAGGTCGAAAGGTCAAAAGGTCAAAAGGTCAAAAGGTCAAAAGGTCTAAAGGTCAAAAGGTCAAAAGGTTGAAAGGTCCAAAGGTCGAAAGGTCAAAAGGTCAATAGGTCGAAAGGTCAAAAGGTCAAAAGGTCTAACGGCGAAAAGATCTGATGTCGTACTTTCGCACAAGCCTCCATACTGTGGCTAACTATTTCGACGTCGAAAGCTCGAAAGGTCAAAAGGTCTAAAGGTCAAAAAAGTCAGTATACGTTGAATCAAAAAAATATATACATATTTGAAATAAAAAAAAGATGCCTTTTTGGAAATAAAAAAGCCTTAGCCTTAGCTAATGAAATAATGCCTAAAAGGCATGAAAAAGCATAGGTTGGCATCGCTGTGCGGACACGTTTATCAATTTTTTTTTTCTTCTCTCTTCTTTCTTTGTACTAGACTACTATATAGGTCGAAAGGTCAAAAGGTCAAAAGGTCTAAAGGCGAAAAGATCTGATGACGTACTTTCGCACAAGCCTCCATACTGATACCGTGGCTAGATTTTTAACTTTAGGGCGATGTTTTGTCTCGAAATAAGTTCTTCAAAAGGTCGAAAGGCCAAAAGGTCTAAAGGTCGAAAGGTCAAAAGGTCAAAAGGTCAAAAGGTTGAAAGGTCAAAAGGTCTAAAGGTCAAAAGGTCAATAGGTCGAAAGGTCAAAAGGTCAAAAGGTCTAAAGGTCAAAAGGTCAAAAGGTCGAAAGGTCAAAAGGTCTAAAGGTCAAAAGGTCAATAGGTCGAAAGGTCAAAAGGTCAAAAGGTCTAACGGCGAAAAGATCTGATGTCGTACTTTCGCACAAGCCTCCATACTGTGCCTAACTATTTCGACGTCGAAAGCTCGAAAGGTCAAAAGGTCGAAATGTCAAAAGGTCTAAAGGTCAAAAAAGTCAGTATACGTTGAATCAAAAAAATATATACATATTTGAAATAAAAAAAAGATGCCTTTTTGGAAATAAAAAAGCCTTAGCCTTAGCTAATGAAATAATGCCTAAAACGCATGAAAAAGCATAGGTTGGCATCGCTGTGCGGACACGTTTATCAATTTTTTTTTTCTTCTCTCTTCTTTCTTTGTACTAGACTACTAGCTATTGTGTAGGTATAGTGTGAGTGTCTGGTTAATATTTTTTTAGTTTTTTGAAGTTATTACTTCTTTAGCGTTGGGCACTTTAAGATGGGAAGAAATTAATGAATTCGCGTTACCTTTAAAACGACACCTCGTCATCGTCACCGAGAAACCGACACCCGATAGGTGGCGCTGTTGTCGACTTTTTTGAGAAACACAACCGATCTCAATGAAAATTTGTATGTGTGCATGATTGTATGCAGCTAGAAAGATAGGATAGTTTTGGACCCGATAGGTGGCGCTGTTGTCGACTTTTTTGAGAAACACAACCGATCTCAATGAAAATTTGTATGTGTGCATGATTGTATGCAGCTAGAAAGATAGGATAGTTTTGGACCCGATAGGTGGCGCTGTTGTCGATTTTTTGAGAAACAACCGATCTCAATGAAACTTTGTATGTGCACTTTCGCACAAGCCTCCATACTGATACCGTGGCTAGATTTCTAACTTTAGGGCGATGTTTCGTTGCCAATGATTCACAAAACTAGGAAGGGTCAAAAAGGACCTTTCGGCGTCGAAAGCTCGAAAGGTCAAAAGGTCGAAATGTCAAAAGGTCAAAAGGTCGAATGTTCAAAAGGTCGAAAGGTCAAAAAGTCAAAAGGTCTAAAGGTCGAAAGGTCAAAAGGTCGAAATGTCAAAAGGTCGAAAGATCGAAAGGTCAAAAGGTCAATAGGTCGAAAGGTCAAAAGGTCAAAAGGTCTAAAGGCGAAAAGATCTGATGTCGTACTTTCGCACAAGCCTCCATACTGATACCGTGGCTAGATTTTTAACTTTAGGGCGATGTTTTGTCTCGAAATAAGTTCTTCACAATACCGAATACTAAAAAATTACCCGCGCGAGCACATTTGATTTAAAAAATACATCTGTTCAGGGATACTCTTACATTGTTGCGCAAAATTTGACAACAGATGTTCTCTGGCTGTATTCTTTTTTTTAACGGAAAACTTTGGTTTTGCTTTTGGATAATATTTATTTGATGTGTTATTGTTTTTCGAGTAAGTGGAGAAAATGGTATCGGCTAAGTGAAAAGCTTAAGCCGACTTATGTCAAAATTGAGTTATGTTACCATTTTTTATATCTCATATCTTTTTCGTTAAAGTATCTACTACGGTTGCTGTGCTATGGATCAGGAAAAATGAGATGACTTATCTTGCCACTTTTGAAGTCAAACCTTTGACCTGCTCCTGAGAAGTGGCTAACTATTTCGACGTCGAAAGCTCGAAAGGTCAAAAGGTCGAAATGTCAAAAGGTCAAAAGGTCGAATGTTCAAAAGGTCAAAAGGTCGAAAGGTCGAAAGGTCAAAAGGTCAATAGGTCGAAAGGTCAAAAGGTCAAAAGGTCAAAAGGTCGAAAGGTCAAAAGGTCGAAAAGTCAAAAGGTCAAAAGGTCAAAAGGTCGGAAGGTCGAAAGGTCAATAGGTCGAAAGGTCAAAAGGTCAAAAGGTCTAAAGGTCAAAAGGTCAAAAGGTCAAAAGGTCAATAGGTCAAAAGGTCAAAAGGTTGAAAGGTCAAAAGGTCGAAAGGTCGACAGGTCAAAAGGTCAATAGGTCGAAAGGTCAAAAGGTCAAAAGGTCGAAAGGTCTAAAGGTCAAAAGGTCAAAAGGTCGAAAGGTCAAAAGGTCGAAAGGTCAAAAGGTCAATAGGTCGAAAGGTCAAAAGGTCAAAAGGTCTAACGGCGAAAAGATCTGATGTCGTACTTTCGCACAAGCCTCCATACTGTGGCTAACTATTTCGACGTCGAAAGCTCGAAAGGTCAAAAGGTCTAAAGGTCAAAAAAGTCAGTATACGTTGAATCAAAAAAATATATACATATTTGAAATAAAAAAAAGATGCCTTTTTGGAAATAAAAAAGCCTTAGCCTTAGCTAATGAAATAATGCCTAAAAGGCATGAAAAAGCATAGGTTGGCATCGCTGTGCGGACACGTTTATCAATTTTTTTTTTTCTTCTCTCTTCTTTCTTTGTACTAGACTACTATATAGGTCGAAAGGTCAAAAGGTCAATAGGTCGAAAGGTCAAAAGGTCAAAAGGTCAAAAGGTCGGAAGGTCGAAAGGTCAAAAGGTCAAAAGGTCAAAAGGTCAATAGGTCAAAAGGTCAAAAGGTTGAAAGGTCGAAAGGTCAAAAGGTCAATAGGTCGAAAGGTCAAAAGGTCAAAAGGTCTAAAGGTCAAAAGGTCAAAAGGTCAAAAGGTCAATAGGTCAAAAGGTCAATAGGTCGAAAGGTCAAAAGGTCAAAAGGTCAAAAGGTCAAAAGGTCTAAAGGTCAAAAGGTCAAAAGGTCGAAAGGTCAAAAGGTCGAAAGGTCAAAAGGTCAAAAGGTCAAAAGGTCAAAAGGTCAATAGGTCGAAAGGTCAAAAGGTCAAAAGGTCAAAAGGTCAAAAGGTCTAAAGGTCAAAAGGTCAAAAGGTCGAAAGGTCAAAAGGTCGAAAGGTCAAATGGTCAAAAGGTCAAAAGGTCGGAAGGTCGAAAGGTCAAAAGGTCAATAGGTCAAAAGGTCAAAAGGTCAAAAGGTCTAAAGGTCAAAAGGTCAAAAGGTCAAAAGGTCAATAGGTCAAAAGGTCAAAAGGTTGAAAGGTCAAAAGGTCGAAAGGTCGAAAGGTCAAAAGGTCAATAGGTCGAAAGGTCAAAAGGTCAAAAGGTCAAAAGGTCTAAAGGTCAAAAGGTCAAAAGGTCGAAAGGTCAAAAGGTCGAAAGGTCAAAAGGTCAATAGGTCGAAAGGTCAAAAGGTCGAAAGGTCAAAAGGTCAAAAGGTCAAAAGGTTGAAAGGTCAAAAGGTTGAAAGGTCAAAAGGTCGAAAGGTCAAAATGTCAATAGGTCGAAAGGTCAAAAAGTCAAAAGGTCAAAAGGTCTAAAGGTCAAAAGGTCAAAAGGTCGAAAGGTCGAAAGGTCAAAAGGTCAATAGGTCGAAAGGTCAAAAGGTCAAAAGGTCAAAAGGTCAAAAGGTCTAAAGGTCAAAAGGTCAAAAGGTCGAAAGGTCAAAAGGTCTAAAGGTCAAAAGGTCAAAAGGTCGAAAGGTCAAAAGGTCGAAAGGTCAAAAGGTCAAAAGGTCAAAAGGTCGGAAGGTCAAAAAGTCAAAAGGTCTAACGGCGAAAAGATCTGATGTCGTACTTTCGCACAAGCCTCCATACTGTGCCTAACTATTTCGACGTCGAAAGCTCGAAAGGTCAAAAGGTCGAAATGTCAAAAGGTCTAAAGGTCAAAAAAGTCAGTATACGTTGAATCAAAAAAATATATACATATTTGAAATAAAAAAAAGATGCCTTTTTGGAAATAAAAAAGCCTTAGCCTTAGCTAATGAAATAATGCCTAAAAGGCATGAAAAAGCATAGGTTGGCATCGCTGTGCGGACACGTTTATCAATTTTTTTTTTCTTCTCTCTTCTTTCTTTGTACTAGACTACTATATAGGTCGAAAGGTCAAAAGGTCAAAAGGTCTAAAGGCGAAAAGATCTGATGTCGTACTTTCGCACAAGCCTCCATACTGATACCGTGGCTAGATTTTTAACTTTAGGGCGATGTTTTGTCTCGAAATAAGTTCTTCAAAAGGTCGAAAGGTCAAAAGGTCTAAAGGTCGAAAGGTCAAAAGGTCAAAAGGTCAAAAGGTCAAAAGGTTGAAAGGTCAAAAGGTCGAAAGGTCAAAAGGTCAATAGGTCGAAAGGTCAAAAGGTCAAAAGGTCTAACGGCGAAAAGATCTGATGTCGTACTTTCGCACAAGCCTCCATACTGTGCCTAACTATTTCGAAAGCTCGAAAGGTCAAAAGGTCGAAATGTCAAAAGGTCTAAAGGTCAAAAAAGTCAGTATACGTTGAATCAAAAAAATATATACATATTTGAAATAAAAAAAAGATGCCTTTTTGGAAATAAAAAAGCCTTAGCCTTAGCTAATGAAATAATGCCTAAAACGCATGAAAAAGCATAGGTTGGCATCGCTGTGCGGACACGTTTATCAATTTTTTTTTTCTTCTCTCTTCTTTCTTTGTACTAGACTACTAGCTATTGTGTAGGTATAGTGTGAGTGTCTGGTTAATATTTTTTTAGTTTTTTGAAGTTATTACTTCTTTAGCGTTGGGCACTTTAAGATGGGAAGAAATTAATGAATTCGCGTTACCTTTAAAACGACACCTCGTCATCGTCACCGAGAAACCGACACCCGATAGGTGGCGCTGTTGTCGATTTTCTGAGAAACCCAACCGATCTCAATGAAACTTTGTATGTGTGCATGTTTGTATGCAGCTAGAAAGATAGGATAGTTTTGGACCCGATAGGTGGCGCTGTTGTCGATTTTTTGAGAAACAACCGATCTCAATGAAACTTTGTATGTGCACTTTCGCACAAGCCTCCATACTGATACCGTGGCTAGATTTCTAACTTTAGGGCGATGTTTCGTTGCCAATGATTCACAAAACTAGGAAGGGTCAAAAAGGACCTTTCGACGTCGAAAGCTCGAAAGGTCAAAAGGTCGAAATGTCAAAAGGTCAAAAGGTCGAATGTTCAAAAGGTCGAAAGGTCAAAAAGTCAAAAGGTCGAAAGGTCAAAAGGTCTAAAGGTCGAAAGGTCAAAAGGTCGAAATGTCAAAAGGTCGAAAGATCGAAAGGTCAAAAGGTCAATAGGTCGAAAGGTCAAAAGGTCAAAAGGTCTAAAGGCGAAAAGATCTGATGTCGTACTTTCGCACAAGCCTCCATACTGATACCGTGGCTAGATTTTTAACTTTAGGGCGATGTTTTGTCTCGAAATAAGTTCTTCAAAAGGTCGAAAGGTCAAAAGGTCTAAAGGTCGAAAGGTCAAAAGGTCAAAAGGTCAAAAGGTTGAAAGGTCAAAAGGTCGAAAGGTCAAAAGGTCAATAGGTCGAAAGGTCAAAAGGTCAAAAGGTCAAAAGGTCTAAAGGTCAAAAGGTCAAAAGGTCGAAAGGTCAAAAGGTCTAAAGGTCAAAAGGTCAATAGGTCGAAAGGTCAAAAGGTCAAAAGGTCTAACGGCGAAAAGATCTGATGTCGTACTTTCGCACAAGCCTCCATACTGTGCCTAACTATTTCGACGTCGAAAGCTCGAAAGGTCAAAAGGTCGAAATGTCAAAAGGTCTAAAGGTCAAAAAAGTCAGTATACGTTGAATCAAAAAAATATATACATATTTGAAATAAAAAAAAGGTCAAAAGGTCAAAAGGTCGAAAGGTCAAAAGGTCTAAAGGTCAAAAGGTCAATAGGTCGAAAGGTCAAAAGGTCAAAAGGTCTAACGGCGAAAAGATCTGATGTCGTACTTTCGCACAAGCCTCCATACTGTGCCTAACTATTTCGACGTCGAAAGCTCTAAAGGTCAAAAGGTCGAAATGTCAAAAGGTCTAAAGGTCAAAAAAGTCAGTATACGTTGAATCAAAAAAATATATACATATTTGAAATAAAAAAAGATGCCTTTTTGGAAATAAAAAAGCCTTAGCCTTAGCTAATGAAATAATGCCTAAAAGGCATGAAAAAGCATAGGTTGGCATCGCTGTGCGGACACGTTTATCAATTTTTTTTTTCTTCTCTCTTCTTTCTTTGTACTAGACTACTAGCTATTGTGTAGGTATAGTGTGAGTGTCTGGTTAAAATTTTTTTAGTTTTTTGAAGTTATTACTTCTTTAGCGTTGGGCACTTTAAGATGGGAAGAAATTAATGAATTCGCGTTACCTTTAAAACGACACCGCGTCATCGTCACCGAGAAACCGACACCCGATAGGTGGCGCTGTTGTCGATTTTCTGAGAAACCCAACCGATCTCAATGAAACTTTGTATGTGTGCATGTTTGTATGCAGCTAGAAAGATAGGATAGTTTTGGACCCGATAGGTGGCGCTGTTGTCGACTTTTTTGAGAAACACAACCGATCTCAATGAAAATTTGTATGTGTGCATGATTGTATGCAGCTAGAAAGATAGGATAGTTTTGGACCCGATAGGTGGCGCTGTTGTCGACTTTTTTGAGAAACACAACCGATCTCAATGAAAATTTGTATGTGTGCATGATTGTATGCAGCTAGAAAGATAGGATAGTTTTGGACCCGATAGGTGGCGCTGTTGTCGATTTTTTGAGAAACAACCGATCTCAATGAAACTTTGTATGTGCACTTTCGCACAAGCCTCCATACTGATACCGTGGCTAGATTTCTAACTTTAGGGCGATGTTTCGTTGCCAATGATTCACAAAACTAGGAAGGGTCAAAAAGGACCTTTCGGCGTCGAAAGCTCGAAAGGTCAAAAGGTCGAAATGTCAAAAGGTCAAAAGGTCGAATGTTCAAAAGGTCGAAAGGTCAAAAAGTCAAAAGGTCGAAAGGTCAAAAGGTCTAAAGGTCGAAAGGTCAAAAGGTCGAAATGTCAAAAGGTCGAAAGATCGAAAGGTCAAAAGGTCAATAGGTCGAAAGGTCAAAAGGTCAAAAGGTCTAAAGGCGAAAAGATCTGATGTCGTACTTTCGCACAAGCCTCCATACTGATACCGTGGCTAGATTTTTAACTTTAGGGCGATGTTTTGTCTCGAAATAAGTTCTTCACAATACCGAATACTAAAAAATTACCAGCGCGAGCACATTTGATTTAAAAAATACATCTGTTCAGGGATACTCTTACATTGTTGCGCAAAATTTGACAACAGATGTTCTCTGGCTGTATTCTTTTTTTTAACGGAAAACTTTGGTTTTGCTTTTGGATAATATTTATTTGATGTGTTATTGTTTTTCGAGTAAGTGGAGAAAATGGTATCGGCTAAGTGAAAAGCTTAAGCCGACTTATGTCAAAATTGAGTTATGTTACCATTTTTTATATCTCATATCTTTTTCGTTAAAGTATCTACTACGGTTGCTGTGCTATGGATCAGGAAAAATGAGATGACTTATCTTGCCACTTTTGAAGTCAAACCTTTGACCTGCTCCTGAGAAGTGGCTAACTATTTCGACGTCGAAAGCTCGAAAGGTCAAAAGGTCGAATGTTCAAAAGGTCAAAAGGTCGAAAGGTCGAAAGGTCAAAAGGTCAATAGGTCGAAAGGTCAAAAGGTCAAAAGGTCAAAAGGTCGAAAGGTCAAAAGGTCGAAAGGTCAAAAGGTCAAAAGGTCAAAAGGTCGGAAGGTCGAAAGGTCAAAAGGTAAAAAGGTCAAAAGGTCAATAGGTCAAAAGGTCAAAAGGTTGAAAGGTCGAAAGGTCAAAAGGTCAATAGGTCGAAAGGTCAAAAGGTCAAAAGGTCTAAAGGTCAAAAGGTCAAAAGGTCAAAAGGTCAATAGGTCAAAAGGTCAATAGGTCGAAAGGTCAAAAGGTCAAAAGGTCAAAAGGTCAAAAGGTCTAAAGGTCAAAAGGTCAAAAGGTCGAAAGGTCAAAAGGTCGAAAGGTCAAAAGGTCAAAAGGTCAAAAGGTCAAAAGGTCAATAGGTCGAAAGGTCAAAAGGTCAAAAGGTCAAAAGGTCAAAAGGTCTAAAGGTCAAAAGGTCAAAAGGTCGAAAGGTCAAAAGGTCGAAAGGTCAAAAGGTCAAAAGGTCAAAAGGTCGGAAGGTCGAAAGGTCAAAAGGTCAATAGGTCGAAAGGTCAAAAGGTCAAAAGGTCTAAAGGTCAAAAGGTCAAAAGGTCAAAAGGTCAATAGGTCAAAAGGTCAAAAGGTTGAAAGGTCAAAAGGTCGAAAGGTCAAAAGGTCAATAGGTCGAAAGGTCAAAAGGTCAAAAGGTCAAAAGGTCTAAAGGTCAAAAGGTCAAAAGGTCGAAAGGTCAAAAGGTCGAAAGGTCAAAAGGTCAATAGGTCAATAGGTCGAAAGGTCAAAAGGTCGAAAGGTCAAAAGGTCAAAAGGTCAAAAGGTTGAAAGGTCAAAAGGTTGAAAGGTCAAAAGGTCGAAAGGTCAAAATGTCAATAGGTCGAAAGGTCAAAAAGTCAAAAGGTCAAAAGGTCTAAAGGTCAAAAGGTCAAAAGGTCGAAAGGTCGAAAGGTCAAAAGGTCAATAGGTCGAAAGGTCAAAAGGTCAAAAGGTCAAAAGGTCAAAAGGTCAAAAGGTCTTAAGGTCAAAAGGTCAAAAGGTCGAAAGGTCAAAAGGTCTAAAGGTCAAAAGGTCAAAAGGTCGAAAGGTCAAAAGGTCGAAAGGTCAAAAGGTCAAAAGATCTGATGTCGTACTTTCGCACAAGCCTCCATACTGTGCCTAACTATTTCGACGTCGAAAGCTCGAAAGGTCAAAAGGTCGAAATGTCAAAAGGTCTAAAGGTCAAAAAAGTCAGTATACGTTGAATCAAAAAAATATATACAGTAGAAATCGGTTATAACAATACCTGATATAGCGATGAACCGGATATAACAATATATTTTCAAAGTCCCGGCAAAACTCCGTTTAACTCAAGGTAATTTGCTATCGGTTATAACGATTCCGGATATAACGATGAAATCGGTTATAGCGATGAAAATTTATCCTATTTTAGTCTAAAAACTGTTTATAGCGATGGGAAAAAACGTGTTCTTACATGCATACTGCCTGTTATTTTCATTCTGCTTCTAAATATGTACATATCGATATTTTGTATGCACATACTATACATACATACATAGTTATAAAAAAAATTTTAAACTTCCTGTAGCCACTGCGGTGACTGGTATGTACCTACATGTAATTTCATGGCATGCCCTCTTAGATTTCCATATCTCCGACGAGTTCAGTACATATTAATTTTTCCTTGAAATTTTCTTTACTCAACTAAATGTGTAAAACAAACACAAATTACTGATTTCTTTCCTCAACAATTTTCTTGATAAATTTTTTTAATAAAGTTTCCTTTTTTCATTATTTTCATTGTACCTGATATAACGATGAATCGGTTATAACGATGAAATTCCGAGGTCCCTTCGATATCGTTATAACCGATTTCTACTGTACATATTTGAAATAAAAAAAAGATGCCTTTTTGGAAATAAAAAAGCCTTAGCCTTAGCTAATGAAATAATGCCTAAAAGGCATGAAAAAGCATAGGTTGGCATCGCTGTGCGGACACGTTTATCAATTTTTTTTTTCTTCTCTCTTCTTTCTTTGTACTAGACTACTATATAGGTCGAAAGGTCAAAAGGTCAAAAGGTCTAAAGGCGAAAAGATCTGATGTCGTACTTTCGCACAAGCCTCCATACTGATACCGTGGCTAGATTTTTAACTTTAGGGCGATGTTTTGTCTCGAAATAAGTTCTTCAAAAGGTCGAAAGGTCAAAAGGTCTAAAGGTCGAAAGGTCAAAAGGTCAAAAGGTCAAAAGGTCAAAAGGTTGAAAGGTCAAAAGGTCGAAAGGTCAAAAGGTCAATAGGTCGAAAGGTCAAAAGGTCAAAAGGTCTAACGGCGAAAAGATCTGATGTCGTACTTTCGCACAAGCCTCCATACTGTGCCTAACTATTTCGACGTCGAAAGCTCGAAAGGTCAAAAGGTCGAAATGTCAAAAGGTCTAAAGGTCAAAAAAGTCAGTATACGTTGAATCAAAAAAATATATACATATTTGAAATAAAAAAAAGATGCCTTTTTGGAAATAAAAAAGCCTTAGCCTTAGCTAATGAAATAATGCCTAAAACGCATGAAAAAGCATAGGTTGGCATCGCTGTGCGGACACGTTTATCAATTTTTTTTTTCTTCTCTCTTCTTTCTTTGTACTAGACTACTAGCTATTGTGTAGGTATAGTGTGAGTGTCTGGTTAATATTTTTTTTAGTTTTTTGAAGTTATTACTTCTTTAGCGTTGGGCACTTTAAGATGGGAAGAAATTAATGAATTCGCGTTACCTTTAAAACGACACCGCGTCATCGTCACCGAGAAACCGACACCCGATAGGTGGCGCTGTTGTCGATTTTCTGAGAAACTCAACCGATCTCAATGAAACTTTGTATGTGTGCATGTTTGTATGCAGCTAGAAAGATAGGATAGTTTTGGACCCGATAGGTGGCGCTGTTGTCGACTTTTTTGAGAAACACAACCGATCTCAATGAAAATATGTATGTGTGCATGATTGTATGCAGCTAGAATGATAGGATAGTTTTGAACCCGATAGGTTGCGCTGTTTTGGATTTTCTGAGAAACTCAACCGATCTCAATGAAACTTTGTATGTGTGCATGTTTGTATGCAGCTAGAAAGATAGGATAGTTTTGGACCCGATAGGTGGCGCTGTTGTCGATTTTCTGAGAAACTCAACCGATCTCAATGAAACTTTGTATGTGTGCATGTTTGTATGCAGCTAGAAAGATAGGATAGTTTTGGACCCGATAGGTGGCACTGTTGTCGATTTTTTTGAGAAACTCAACCGATCTCAATGAAACTTTGTATGTGTGCATGTTTGTATGCAGCTAGAAAGATAGGATAGTTCCGGACCCGATAGGTGGCGCTGTTGTCGATTTTTTTGAGAAACTCAACCGATCTCAATGAAACTTTGCATGTGTGCATGTTTGTATGCAGCTAGATAGGTAGGATAGTTTTGGACCCGATAGGCGGCGCTGTTGTCCGTTTTCTTAGAAACTCAACCGATCGCAATGAAACTTTGTTTAGATGCATGGTTGGGCAGAGGTTTCCAATATGCGCACTGAGCAAATTCATTTTTTTTTATTTTTTTTATTTAAATTGAGTTATTCTAGATGTACTGTAGAAGAATTTTTCTGCGGAAACTTTTTTTCCTATTTTTTTTTATTTTTAAAGTTTTAAATTTTTACTGAAAAGTGCATGTAAACAAACTGCACAAATGGACACGTTCACTTTGCATAACGTTTGTGTTGCAGTTTTTTTAACTGAATATATTATACTTCTAAATATATATAGGTATATAAACTTTAGCTCCAGGCGCCTGCCTGACACTTGTTGGCATACCCTTAGCGGAGCGACGAAGTCGCGTGAGCGTCTAAACCCTGCGAAAAAAAGGGTTAAAATCCTGTTAGCGAGCGAAGCAAGCCACGCACCCCATTCTTTAAATACACCAGACTTTCTTAAAGGCGCCTGCCTGATAGTTGTTGACATACCCTTAGCGGAGCAGTTGTGCATGTGTATTGAGATTTCGGAAAAAAAAGGTTTCAAATCTTTGTGCATAAATCACATAAACATGGTTTCATTAAAAAAAAAAAATTAAAATTTAATATAAAAAAAAGTAAAAAATTAATAAAAAAATTAAAAAAAAAAATTCATTTCCTCAAAAAAAAAAAATATTATAGGTATTTATGTTTTTTAGCCCATTTTAAGCTATAAAAAAATAAAAAAAATGTTTGCTTAGTGCGCATATTGGAAACCCGCCCCCTCTCTTCTCTACCTCTATAAAAGAGAACACATTTTTCTGTTTGTCCGCGAGTAGGGAGTAGGTACGTAACGATACCTCAATAATATATAGCAATCGATTTGTCGTGAGTAGCGGTATTACATAGGATGGTTTTTAGTATCCTTACTTCATGTTCACATGTACATATGCATTTATTAAAGGACCCAGCAAAGCGGGTACATCCAGCTAGTTAATAATAATTACTAATCTGAAAAAAAAAAAACATTTGTTTCCAATTTGCCACCATTTCTGTTGTTTGCAATAGTGGTTTAAATAGGCGTTGATAAGTAAGTTATATATGCTTCGAACATCATATTGAATGAGTAATGTGTTCTCTATCGACTTGCAGTATAGGTATAGATACAGTTAAGTCAGCAAAATCGTCACGTATAGGTACTTAAAAGTAGGATGATATTAATTTATGTATCGAGTTTCATTTGAAATCAGTAAGGCCCTTCCACAAAAATGGATCACTAACAGTTCTTAAAAGAAAAGTTATACCTAAGTAGGTGGAGTTACACACTTAGATACCTATTTGACGAACAACAAGTTGCATGTTGTACTATATCTGAAGGGCTAATTGCCTGGGTTCCATTGACCATGACTAGCGGTATATAAACGTCAAAATCCATTTAAAACCACTTCCCATCTAGCACAAAAACATTTTTTAAGCATCTAGAATTTTGCTCTCATTTGACGTACCGCTGGTCATCTAGCGGTCAATGGAACACAGGCATTGTGCGTCACATTTTCTATTAGTATCCACCTAGGTATGTGTTTCAATTCCGAGAAACCTGTCATCTGCTATGCCGTTAGCGAACAGAATACCTACCTACAGACTTTTTTTCAATGCACCTTTACCAACCATACGATTTTTTTGTCCAGTTCTAACCAATTAAAACGTTCTTTTGTTTTAAAACTACTTAAGTAGGTACCTATACAATTTTTAATTTCCTAATTGATTGTCTTCAGTCTCAACTACGTCATATCCATGAAACACCTCCCATACTGGCCTGACCTTGTCTCAAGCCTTCACTGAGAATATATGTGTCATCTTGTGGAGTTCCTCGTGAATCATTTCTAGTTCTAAAACATTTATCTGAAAACAAGACCGTTAGATGGGGTCCGTGCGTATTCAAAATATTAATTCGATAGTACGTACCTACCTAGACTGTGACTGTGACTGCAACTCTAATTCAGTGAAACGCTCACCCACACACTCAAAGCTCAGTAGTAGAAGCATGAACAGCTGACATTATTATGCTGCAACAACAAGCACTCAGCAAGCACAGCATCACTTTATTGCACAGGGCAAGTATTCCTCGTTCCTCCCCCGGATCCCTGGCCCAAGAGTCAAGCGCAAACTCAGAAATATAAAAAAAAATAAACACACACCGCTCGGCACTCACACCCCCTAAACCGAGCACACTATCAAATCAAGCCACAACAAAACAACAGGAACAGCTGGTACTTCATCGGCTATCGACGAGTCTTCACCGGACAGAGACGCCGAGGGGATGAAATGAATTTCGAAATGAACACTTCCAGTGGATGGTACACTTCTGCAAATATAGCTGTTTCGTCTGGCCGAGTCGTTTTCCCAAGCAAACCGTGTGCGTGACTATCATCTGCTCTGCTTGCTTGCTGTCTTACTACTCTTCCAATAGAACAGCTGATTTCGCCGCACACAGTAACAGCCCGTCGCACACATCCCCATTCCCGTACGTCATACGCTATTCACAATTCACACCTAAACATGCAGCCAATACATCGACACGATGCGAGCAAAGCAACACAAGAAATAAACCAGCAGCAAACAGGAACAGCCAGCCAGCAAGCAAAAGCAATCGTCTGAACTGAACTGAACACAACACTCAACAGTCGCTAAAATTTAAGCATACGGTTTAGTTGTAAACTAGAAGACAGACCGTGCGGACGTTAATTTAATTTTGTATCGCGTTTGGAGTGATAGAACTTTTTCCGATCAAGAACTTAATTTCTTATTCTCCCCCGAGCACATTATACAGAATAAAAAAAAAAATAAAAATAAACGGATTTACCATACAGTACACCTTCTTCATAACGGATTCAAAGATATTTCTCCAAACACATACATCGCATGCAAAAAAAAAAATGTTGCAGACAATGTTTACATACATTTCTCTCGCAGAGTGCACCCCCACTTTGAAGTGTCAAATTTGCAATTTCGCTAACTAATCGCGATCGGAAAAATTAAGTGAAAATTTATTTTCATACATATCTAGTCCAAGTAAAAAAAAAAATACAAAAATCATTTCTGTGCAGAATTTGTAATAAAATCAAATTCAACTGATCGAAGAAATCGAATTGGAATAGGTATCCAAAATCCAACACAAAAAGTTCTTTTACAGGGCATCCAGTGAAGTTTAAGAACATTTTGTTCGTTGCCTCAAAACACGTGCGGTGCTCATTTAATTAATTAAAACTTAAAATTGCATAAACAAAATCGGTGAAAATAACAGAAAATAAACCATAACCCACCCATTTTGTCGGTCCACCGGAATATAACAACAAACAAGTATAACAAAAAAAAAAAAAAAAAAAAAACAAGTGTTTATTGGAAATAGAAATACCTATATTTTATAAAAAAAAATTAATAAGTAAATTTACTCGTTTTACTTAGAATTTTCGTTTAAAGTTTAAATTTCCATGAAAATAAATTTTTAAGTGAATTACAAAAAAAAGAGAAAAAAAAAAATTACTTTTGCATTTTGTTGATCAAAATGGTGCCACAGCACACACAAGAATCAAATGTAACACCGCTATCGCCGTCAATCGCCGGTGCTATTCAATCTATGGCCAACACCCTAACCAACACCCTAAGCTTCCGTAACGTCAACAAAAATACTAATTTCAATATTGACCCCGAATTCAACATGAATAACACAACAGATATATTTGGTACCCTCGAAATGGATACAACCGATGGCGGTAACAAGTACATTGTCAAAAGTATGCTCTTTGGATCACAGCGTGTGGATGTCAACTCCACCACACCGTATTCGGATGCAACTCAGGTTAGTACAGAAACTTACCTACTTGACCTGGCTTGACTTTTGCTAAGTTGACGAAAAGGAGACATAACCCAGGGAAATGAGTATAGAATTGTAGTGAATAGTGACTTTGGGCCTTACCAATAATCATTTTTAACCTTCACACTAAATATTTCCTAGGTCACAATATGCAATTTTGTATGGAAAATTTCGCCATTGTGAGTTCGAAAAACTTAGCCTGGACACTAAAAATGATTATTAGTACCGCGGTTTGACTTTGACTATGACCATTGCGAAGGACTTTTGTTGAGGAGCCCTGCAAAAATTACAACTCCAGATAATTAATAGGTACCCGGTTTTTGACATTTCTGTCAAAAAGGTGTTTTTTTTTTTGCCCAACTACGAAAAAAACTGCAATCTTAACCATCGTCGTTCTTTATCGACTTTCCGGTGCCCAATTCCAATCTGCATAATTGTAGTAGCTTAAATTTCTCAAACAAACCGATCTGTAGATTATGTGTAATATAGTTTGAGACCTTACCATTGCTTGGTTTTGTTTCTATTAAAGTTGGCTGTATGAAATTCGTGAAAAGTAAAAACGCAAATTAAATAGGACTCTACCTACAAACTGAAGGTATTTCTTCGAAAAAAGTGCCTTTAGTTCTGTTTCTTTGGACAATCAATTTTAAGAAACTTTCTGAAAATTTAAAAAATCTCTGGAAGTCTAATAAGTCAAAATTTCCATTGGCAAGATGACACAACGTAACCGAAAGAAGTAACTGCCCAAATTGCTGTCGGTAACTTTTTGTTGTGATCTGTCAAATGGAGTCAATTAAATGACAGTTACGTTTTACGTTCCTGTAGTGAAAATTAATAGTCTTACTAAATCTAAATTCATAATTTCTGACATAGAATATTTTTGCCCCACTGTTAAAACGTGATAGGTCTGTTATCTATTTCTGAAGATTGTGACAGTTCCATTTAAAATGTTCTCAGGAACAAAAATCTAGTACATATGCACAGTAAACGCAACAAGTCTGATTGTTTGATCTTAGTTAAGTTTACATTCGAGTTAACCAAAAAGACTTGACTATAACTTTTCATAAAGTTGGTAGACAAAGTGCAACAAAGTGTCAAAATTGTGTGTGTTTTTGTTAATAGCGCTGATACGAATTTGACATGTGTCTTACTTAATCGTTGTCGTGGGGATTTGCATGTAAAATCAGCGCTGTTAAAAAAAAAAACACAATTTTGACACTTTGTTGTCAACAATTACAAAACGATACCAACCTTTTTTCCTGGGTGATTTATTTCCGTTTGTAGAAATTTTGTAAAAAGGACCACAAATCTTTTGTCTCTTTTGATGTGCAAAAGTATTTTTTACAGTGGGTAAATAAAAACCTAATTATTAAACATAATTCACATAAAATCTTCTTTTTTTAAAATTACATTGTGGAGAACAAAATGTGTTTTTAAAGTCGACTTAAAATTTGTCCTAATTACCTTAACGACGTTTTCTATAAAATTTTCGTATTTGACCTCTCATTAATTTTTGCTCCATTTTTAAAATAATCCTACATAAAATCGGTCTTAAAAATTTAAATTTATGATAACTTGTAAGACCCGGCTCGACTGAAATAAATTTAAACCTCGTGCATTTACTATTTCGGTAGCTTTTAAAATACAGAACACAATTATTTACATATACGAATTCGAATTAGCTTCGTTCGAGAAAGAAAAAACACCAAAATTAGCATTTCATTCAAACTAGTTAATTTTACCTTTAGTTTTGCTGAAAATCGAAATAAAAGTTGTTTTTCTGCGGGGGCTAGCTAATTAATTTTGTCCGAAACTAGAGTTACTTGACAAGTGCAATTTGTTCTTGTCATCCTCAAGAGAGAGTCTTTATTTATACCAGGGATTTTCGCAACGTATTTTTATTTGTTTGACTATCTTATGTAAATATGGGAAGGCAGATAGTAAAGGACCACTTTCATTGGGAACATACTTGCTGATCTTATTTTTTGTTCGGAAGATTGTGCAGAGATGTATTCTGTGTCTTATTCGTTTATTTATTTAACTAATAAACATTTAAGCTGCAGTTAATGATTTTTTGCCAATAGGTTTATTATAAGCCTTGTTACTTCCTATATTGATTGAATTTCTACCACCGGGCGAACTCTAGTGATTAAAAATCTGTAGGTAGGTAGGTAGATAACTGTGACACGTCCTGATCTAGAACTATAAGATGTAAAATAAGTGTATCGAGTTTTTGTTGTTAAAAAAAAAAATACAGAAGCGGAATTTAGTTACCAGCACTATTTCAAGAGATTCCGTTTTTCCCCATAGGAAATGCCAAGATCGTCGTTAAAAAAGTGTTTGTAGTGCTCACAGACTTGAGATAAAAATTCCCACTCAGAGAGCGAAAATTTCCCTTGTGTCAGACAGACTGTTTAAAAAAAATTCTGAAATTTTTCAAACTAATGAAATTGACTTCCTTTTCTTACCAAAATCTTGTGAAATAAATAATACACGTGATGTGTTCGAAATTTGAGTAAAAAAAGTGACCAACTGTCAGAGTAAATTAATAAAAAGCCTATTTCTGACATAAACTCTGTCAAACGGTGATTCCCTGATTAAGGGCAATCAAATGGTGTCTGCCAATTTTTTCAGTTGCCCAAGTTTGTTTTTAAATTTTTAAGAAACTCAGAAGTGTATGTTTATAGGAAGATTAATTGTGAAATTGCATAATGCCATACTTAAGAGTGTTTGTGAAAAATTCCCTTGAAAAGGGGCAACTTCATTTTTCATACCCGGTAGTCTCGAATGCGTTTGCCAGACATAAATCTAACTATGCACAGACTGGTGAACTGTCAACTACCCCAGCTGTGCCCTCATTCTTAGTTTCAAAAATAGATCGAGCTTAAACCCCAATACTGTCCACTTGGGCTATCCAATGCAACTACCTATCCTCACCTACTATCAACGAAGTAGATAATCGGATTCCTTTCGCAAATGATTCACACGCGTAATTGGCGGCGAATTCCACTGTAATTCTCGTGAAATGTCAAGATACCCAGATCAATTTGGTTGGGAAAATTCCCTTATTCACCGTGTACGCCCTGGTTAATCATGCCCCCAATTACAGTGTATTTGTTTGATGAATTTTGTAATTAGTCCGAAGAATTACTTTGCGGATTGCATGCTGAATTAAATATCCGCCATAAAAATACTCTAACTTTAGGTACCCTCTCAATTTAGATTTGTATCGGCCATTGTATAATATTGTCGAACGATAACGTACCTATTCCATTGAATTGCTTATAGAAATAATTCCAATTGAAGTTCAACGAAAAAACACCCGTTCATTAATATGTATCTAGTTCGAAATTGAATTGAACAAAATTTCCTATCTCCAAGCAGAACTGTTTGCGACTGGAGATACATTTTTAATTGATTCAAAGTAAGGAGTGAAACTAAATCTTTTAAAGCAATAAAATCCCGTTCAAATCCTTGCGAGTTCTGTGTACGTACGAAACTATAAACACCACGCAAACACACAAACTTAACGCGATTTCATTGTTTTTTTTGCTATTTTCTTTTTTTTTGTATTCCTCCACAAAACCCGTCCCAGACATTTTGGCGTCGTTGTCGTCGGTGTGTTGTAGTTGTAGCCACAGCGATATACATTTACAAAATCCAAAGTTGATTCTATCAACGTTAGACAATGTAAATAGCACGGCGACTTGTTGTTGCCACGTTCTATGGCTGTTATTACATGCGAGTACGTGAATAGGTACATGCAGTACTTACCAGCGGAACTACACTAACATACCAGTGCCAGCCAGTGCCCAGCAAGTATCTGTGTATCTGTACTACTATATCTCGAGTGCTAAATGGAACAGAAATCGATATGACATTGGCCGTATTGAAGGGGAGCAGTCGGGATGGAATTTTGTTTGTTGCTTTGCTGCTAAGAAGGTTTTCAATTTCGGTGCAGTGCTGCAAAAACCAATGATGGGGAAAATTAGAAAAAGAAAAGAAAAAAAAAAAACAAACTGCACTACTGCAGTTTAGATATTTGATACTCTACTTACATATCTCTGTGGAAAATCTAATCTAATTCTTTCAAAACATCTCTTAAACTCTACTAAACGGCGCGAAATTGAACATGAAGCGTGTAGATGATCGAACCGGTGCAGCAGGCGGAGAGACAGACAGACGGACGGACGACTTGTACCACGTCATAATTTTCCATTATAATTTCCTCACTTTGTTAAAGTCGCTCAGGCAGAAAACACACGAATATCACGTACCAAAGACACGCGAAAATTATACCAGATAAAGAACGGTCTATAGAGGTGTGGTATATTATACTAAATATGTCGCTCTGCTTTGCGCCCCAGGGGAAACACCGATAATTAAAAAAAATATATATAAAGCAAGACAAACAAACGTCAATTGTGATATTCTGGACAATTCAATAGCGAGAGCAGAGCAAATTATATGTAACTGTAATTAGTATGAAAAATGAAACCATCTTGTGGATTGAATTACAGCTGCGGGTAACTTGAACAGTTGGTAAGGCATGAGTTTAACTCGTTTTTGCGAATAGTTTTGGTTAATTTTCGCACTCGATTCGCAGCGAATTTCGGATGTACACTTTCAATTTTTTTGGGCTACCCTATGCATACCTATTTATTGCGATTCTATTAAGATGAAACATCCGTTTGTCTTAAGAGTAATCCTCGAATTTGAATAAAAATTGCTTTGAGTGAGGACTCTAATTTTATTTATTTGTTATCACTTTTAAACTTTTTCCAGTAGAAAGACATAAATTTGTCATATCTCTGTATTTAAACTATTTAAATTGTGCTATAACAAATTGTAAATTCTAAACGAAAATAAATTGAATTAATTAAGTGAGGACTCTGAACAACTTGCTCACAATTGCGAAGGACTAGAGCTTGGCTTTGATACGACCAAATTTTGTGGTCATTCTTTTTGTTTTACGCAAAATTATCCGCCTAAAGTAAGCAAATGGGGAAAGTTTTGAAAATTCGGCTTAAAAATGTCTTCACTTTCATCCTCTGATATCCTTTCAAAGCGATTTAGAAGCAAATGCGGAAATTCGCATCCAAATTGCAGCTCATTAACCTCTGATTGAGCTTTTATAAAGTCCTTTCTTTTTTGCATCACCAATTTTATTAATAATAATTAACAACTCTAAATAAATTTAACACCCGCATCGGGTGGAAAATCACGTAAGTAAGCAGCCAGACTTTAGGTAGTAAAAATCGCTTTGAGGGGGTTTTACAGTGGGGACTCGAGGGGGCTGCAAATTTGGGCAGATTATTTCCAATGATTGCGAAAAATTATCATTTAAGAATAGCTGACATGTGAACTTTTTGGTGGTTTTGTTGGAATACTTGAAACGAGTGCGAAAAATCGTGTGCGACAAATAGTTTGTGAAATGCATTGTTTTAGCGAATCACTTATTCAAGCGTATGAAAACTGCGAGTTTTCGCATGCGAATTATGTGGCACTATTTTGTTCACCTCTTATGAATACCTTTTAGGTGCTTGATAGTCTGTAACGTAGCCCCGAAAAAGGACTATAATGGATGCGAAAAAATCGTTTGAGTATACATTTTTCTCCCATCGAGCTAAATTTTTTTCAGCATCAAAGAGCGTGCCAAAAATGCGAACTTTCGCATGCGCACTCTTGTAGGTAAAGGGATTTCTGTATATTGAAAATGGATGGATGTCTACTGCGGAGTTTGTTCTTAGAACAAGCTGCTCTTCAAGTGCTATTCAATTTTGGACTCATCTGATCAGCTGCACTTACACTCATAAGTCGTTTAAATAAGGTTTGTGTTTTATCACGCATGTATCTTTATTTGTGTTTATTTCAAATGGAGTTGCCTTTCTCAAATGCGTGGCTTCTATTTTCCGAAATCGTCTACTGCAGTACCAGAACAACTTAATTTAATTCAATTAATTCAATTCAATACTTTTAATTTAATAAAAATTCTTATATGGGTGGGTACATATACAGAGTTATATTTAAAAATAAGCAGCGACATTTTTATTTGAAAGTAAAAATAGTGAAGGGTGTCCCAACTAAGATTGACTGGCTTTTGCAGAAGCCTATCGCCAACAAAATAGATCAAACAAGCTTAAAATTATTTTAAACTATCTAACACCATTTTCTGTAAGAAAAATTTAAACCAATCCTTATTGCGCCACCCTGTACTTCTCTCAATGTTCCTATCCAAGAGAGTTTCTTCTCCGAAATCCCCCTTTTCAAAAGCTAATCACTGGAACTTAGTCATCTTTATCAAAATTTGTTCAACAATCGGTCAAGTGTTGCATAACATGACTAATTAGAAAAAATAATAAATCTGTTTGTTCAACACACGCCGCTCAACAACTGCAAAGCAAAAAGAAAAAAAAATCCAAGACTGCATTACGTCTGTATCTAATTTTAGCAATCACATCAAGAAGTGAAAAAAAAAAATATTCCTCATAATCTAAGAAAATAACATAATTGGTATTCTTGAGATTATTCATCACAACTACCTACAAAAAAAAAAAAATCAACAGGTATGTTCGTATGATCATGAGCCTTTGTAAAAACACATCATCCCACAGCATAACCGACTATACGGCGACAAAGATGGGCACTCATGTTCTGGGTACGTGCGCTGCGTTTTTCTCTGTTTTTTTTTTTATTATTTCATCGGACATACGTCTCGATCTGTCGATATGTACCTACACCTATCTTTGAACTTCACATCGACCTTGACTTTCACCTAATACAACACCAAATCAATTCGAGGGCAATCAACTACATGCCGTACATTTGAAAGCCAACGCTAACTTCAAACTCATGAAATGAATCATTTTTTTCGCCATTTATCAAAACAAAAATAAAAAAAAGTGACAGAAATACTTTTTTTTTGTTTTAGACAGAACCGTACCTACATCTACCTTTCCTTCTACACACTTACACACACGCGGGACAGAGAGTGTTGAACTGATACAAAGCATTCACTTAACTTGGTTAGCAGTCGTTTTAATCAATTGTTTATCATTAGAATGACGGTGGGTTGTTGTTGTTATTTTCAGTTTCTGACATTTATTTGCCACTTCCCCTTTCTTGCTGCGTTTTTTGGGCTTTTTTTCTCCATTTATTTGATAAAAGGTTGATGCTTATATAGGTAGATCTATTTATCTATGATCTTGCAGTGTATATAGACGCTCATATTATGATACTGTGAATTGATTGTATTTATGGCATTTGTTTTGAATTTTGTTGCAATGCAAGTTTTTTTTTGTTTTTTTTTTTGTTATTTTTGTTACTTTTTCAAGGTTAATGCGAACATTTTCAAATGTTATTCACCTCAAAAGTAAAGACTGTTGTTGGTTTAATGTCGTTTTTTTTTTCCTCTCACTTTAGAGAATGTATCTGTACGTATAGATTAGCTAGGAATAGAAATCTGTAGATGCATTTAGCAAATTATCTTTATTATATGTCGGTTGTTGTTTTCTTACTTGCGTTATATTTTTGATAATAAACGTTCTGTAGGTGTAGGTGCGGATGATTGGGTGTTGTTTGAAGAGAAAAGTACCTACGTTAAGATACTCGTACATTTCGGTGGAAATGTATTGGTCACGATTTCCAAATTAGCTACGGAAACTGTAAACGAGGTATAAAATGTAAATGATGTTTGCTTATCGATTTAACAATTGAAGGATTATTGCAGCGGGAAGACAGGCAGTGCCCTGGGAATGGTGTGACGACATATAGCGCAATTTGAACGAGCTCACGAGTACCAGTAACGGAAAGTGTCGAATGCACTCAGTGGTAGTTCCTATTGGAATTTGTTTTGCCGATTGGAAGCTTTCCACAAAAAGAATTTACACAGAATACGTTTATTTGCAATGCGTGCTGATTAGAATGGGAAGCTTTTGACCTTACGAGCCGCTGTTGACTACACTAATCAAAACGGACTATGGAACCTGATCTGACTGGACTTTCTAATAGGGTTCACATTTTTTTATAATATAATATGATGTGCCGTAAAAATGAGTGGCAGAAACAGATTGCTACAGCGACATTTACTTTTATTTATTTATTTACTATTATTCTTTACTTTTAATTCCTTGTACAATTTTTTATGGAATTCTAAATAAATGTCTAAAATTCAGAGAACAAGTGACAAGTAAAATTCTTATTCATTGATATATTGTCACTTAAAAATTTACAATATGTAGTGAACATTATCTAATTATTTTCGTTATAGCACAACTTAATTGTGAGGAAGAAAAACAAAAAAAAAAGGGAAAACAACAAAAAATGAGATAGATGCGAAGGAGTTTATAAATTATAAATTAAGAAATATAGATAATAACTCAAATAATGAAGAGCAACAAAACTTCAATTTGACTGTGATTGAAAGAGAGAAGCCAGGATTTTCCTTTTTTCAAAAATATAACCGCGTGTCATTCGAATGTATTTGCTTGGTTGAGGCAACTAAAATGTCGATATCATTGGGGGTTGAACTTAAGATTCAGTTGGAGTTGATAATGTGTTCCATGTCACTCACAGCTAGCTGTTCGTGAAAGTCTGCTGCGGCTATCGAAGTTGCTGATGTGGCAACCTTCGTACCTATATTTTAGGACTTGAGGACACATTTTTATTTTTTCACCAACCTTCGAGGCTATAAAAACTTAAAAATCACTGAAAATGTTTTGCCCGAATTGCAGTTGATCGCGTCTCTAAGATCGTGAAGTTCAGATTTTAATTTTAGATATATTTTAAGTTTTGTTAACAAGCTGTCTTGAGATCTGAAAGATATATTTTTTTTTCGATCTATATAGTACAAGCTTGAGCTTTGTCCGAAACTTTGTTTGCAGCTTGAGATTTATTTAATTCATAGTTATTCATTGTAACTCAACTGATATTATTAGAAATTTCAAGTGCCGGCCGCTCTTCTGTTCATTCCGCTCCAACAGAGCGATTTAGATGTGCGGCTACCACCCTAACCCTAGAGCAGAACGAGGAACAATCGATGGTGATATTTTTCTACGTTTACTAAAAAAATACTAAATTTGGTTAAAAAAATATCGTGTTCCTCGATACTCGCTTTTGGGCCTGATAAGTCAATCTTTTTGGTAGGAATTTGTGTTTAATCTTCTCGCTCTCTTGTGGGACGCTTACGTGAAGTAGGACAGTTCAAACATCATAGTTTAGGCTGCGACTTAAACTGGAATTTAGATGAAAAGTTTGCCAAACATTTTTCCAGCGTAGCCCACTTTACAGGCGATAAACATGTTTCCGTATATTAAATATTTTGGAAGACGCTATCTAAAGATGAGTTAATTCTTTAAACCGTTCAAACTGGACCAAATCTTGGGTGCCAGAACGTTCGACTCTTAGGCCTGCTTTGTTTCAATGTTTGCATGGAAACAGTTTCTATTGTAGACAGATCTTTCCATCGCCCATTTGAGTAAGGTGTGCCTGAAAACCGAACCCCCTGGTATATCACAATTAATTCTTAGTTTCAATTGAAACTCGTGTTTGATTTTGATCAAAATTACCACCAAACCGAACTTAGGCTCCGAGGGCAACAACCCGAACTCTGATCTGAGACAACATTTAAATGAGTTGACTTCCTGCGGCCCGCATCACCTCCTCAAGAACCGTCCATCCAAATGATTAATGTACAAACCCAGTTTGGTTTTCTGCCATTTGTTGTTACAACATCAATCAGGTATTTCTCTATGAAAATAAAACTACCTCCAATTTGTTTTCTCTATATAAAACTCTATTACTTGCAGAAAAAAAAAAAAAACATACGCCACCTGTGGTGAAACGGCCAAACAATCGACTAAGCTCCAACTAATAGATTGACCATCACTAATTTCACTCAATTCCACAATAATTGATGATGTCTACACGAAAGTGTAGAAAACCAAAACCTTCGCTGTTGCCATCTGCAGTAATCATAATCAGACAAAGATTTGGGCGGCAAAAAGTTGAACTACAAGAAGAAAAAAAAATCGTCATCAAGTGCCTTACACCGCCGCACTACTCATTATCCGACACTTTACCAATTATTTTCCTGTTTCTCTCCTATCTGACAATCTATCTCTCAACATGCCTATTTCGAATAACAAGTTCAAGGCCATTACTCATCAGCAACATTAGTTGTATTTTTTTTCTCCAGCTTTTTCTTCAACATTTGATTTGGTGAAGAGAACAGAAAAAGACCAGAAAAGAAGCTGAATAAAACCAAAAAATAAAAAAAAATTACACAAATAGGTAATCAGATTTTATCTACGTAAGCCTTACCCAAGGCAAGTATGTGAGTCACTCTGCTGTATGTGTGTATGCCTAGACCACAGTGACACTGATGGAGTTTTTTTTTCTCTCTTCTTCTTGCCTATCATTTCACTTGATAAATTGATGGAAATAAATTCACCTTTTCGAACAATTTGAGGGATCGCTAGGCAGCACCATACTTAAGTGCATTACAGTTGAAATTATTATTTCCAAACTGACGCGCATTCAATCAATTTGTCCCATAGGTACCTGCCTACGTACTCGTGCATCAAACGCTTCACTCCACAATACCTATAGTTTGGTTATTTGTTATTTTGTATGTACCTCCAAGAGGATGAAAGCAAAGTGAGTAATAAAAAGTCATGTCACGCTATTAACTCATCATGAAAGGGATTGGGGGAAAAAAAAAGATTACAAAATCCCAGCACTAAGCCTAAGAAGCAAATCAAGTCGTGACCGTAGACAAGAAGTTGGACAAGAAAGAAAAACGGTTGTAAAACCTCTCCGAAATGTATCCTCCGTGTCGCTGTAGCTAGTCTTATGCTTATTTGGAGACGTGCCTCAACCACTGCTGGCAGTCATTTTCAACGCCTTTTCAGAAACAACACTTTTTTGTGTCTTTTTTTTTTGTTTTTTTTTTTCTTAATGTTCCGCCCCATTGTGTGTATGTGTGTTTGAACCCGAGGTGTGGTTGATACACTATTTTGTTGGTCTAACTATTTGCATCTGTAAGTGCAATTATGTAATCGCAGCTGCACTTATTATACTGAGAGAAAAATATTTCAAACTTTCAAATCGATATCAGCAGAGGCCAAAGGAAAAAAAAAAAAAACAGTATAGAAACCAAAACATTGATAAATCCTCGAACGGCTGCGATAGATAAGCGTTTAAATAAATTTCCTGACTTTATTTACACACAATTATTCGATGACTCATACAAACGGTTGAACGCGAGTGCTGCCGCTGCCCTGATACTGAGTATTTGCACCGACCCACTGAATTGAGACCTACGAATTTATTATTTTCAGCTATTTTTCGGTGTAAATTGCAATAGTTGCCGGTGGACAGAAAGAGAGAGCGACAGCAGAGAAATCAGTTTGAAAATCGAATGCAACTAAATGCAGTATCAACAGCACACAGCGGGTGTCAGTTAGGACAGACACAATTCGGTAGATTGGTAGCGAATATTGTTTTTTTCTTAAGATAAATGATGTGAATGCGGTAGCTGTTTGATGAGGAAAAAAGGTTTCGATTACAACTGCTTGGTTGGTTGTTTTTTTTTCTATAATTGGCATCAGCATTCCGAGTTTTGTAGGGTTTGTGCAATTTGATTGGGAAATTCCAAAAAAAAAAAAAAAAAATGCGGATAATGCGAATGGAGCCGAATTGAACTTGAGGCAGGCCAATGCGGGTGAGAGGTTTTTTAAAACAAAGAGTTTGGTGTGCCACAAGGTTGGTATGTGGGACCAGTGCTTGTTATTTCTTTGTAATTTCGAAGCACTGACCTGGTAGGGCACAGGGTTGGTATCTTGGATCGGGGCTTGTTCTTTTTATGGAATTTCGGCGGATGGAGCTGGTGTGCCATAGGGTTGCTATCTTGGACCAGTGCTTGTTCTTTTTATGGAATTTCGGCGGATGGAGCTGGTGTGCCATAGAGTTGCCACCAATGCTTGTTCCTTTTATGAAGTTTCGAAGCTTTGACCCAGTGTCCCATGGACCACTTGGACCAGTTGTTGTTCTTTTTATGGAATTTTTGAAGACGAGTGTGAAGGCAGATATTTCATATCTAAAGTTTTTCCATTTCCACATACCTACATCTTCAGTTATCTTCAGTTTTTAGAATTTTTGGTTTCCTCTTTTAATGGACAACTGCAATATAGAACGTGGCATACCACAAGGTTTTATGTATATCTGGACAAGTTTTCTTACCCTAATCCAGGTCAATGGGAACTCTTGTATGAAGGACCAACAGCTTTGAATTTGAAGGCAATTTAAAAAAAAAACTGCGTCAAAGTTGGATCAGTCCTGTTTTCCTCTCGGAAACTGTAATCACAGAAATGCCCGTAATGGCGACAAGCACCTTGACAGAGTTCTTGGCGTAGATCCGATTTTTATTTTGAATCCCTTTTCCTTAAATATTTCTCTCAGGAAAGTCGAGCCTATGCCGTTTTAATAGCCCTTCAAAAAGCTCGCAGATAGGTGTCGATTTTTCACCTGATTTGTAGTAATAATAAGTCGTAGTCCTCTCCTTTACGCAAAACTCAGAATTCCAGGCTTCCGCGAGTCAATTGAACATCGGGTGGACCTTCTCCATCTACGACATTACTGTTCGGTGTAAACTTTAACCGGAAATGATTTTTTAAGCTGTAACAGTTGAACCTCAGACAACATCACGAACTTGAGCAGTGCTCAATTAGAACTGGGAAAAAGCTGCAATTGAGACTCTGTAGGTTGAATATCTTGAAGTCCAATTTTTTTATGGAAGGTGGAAGTAATACTCTATCTCACAATCAAGGGCGAATTGTAATTTTTTGTTCACTTTCCCCATTTCAAGGGGGCTCGGAAATATAATTCTGACGCTGTAATTTGAGACCTGTTCCTGTGGTAAACAATTTTTCGTCATTGCAAAAAAATATATATATATTCAAAATTTAAATTTAAAAATTTTAAGTTAAATTTGTGCGTTTTTCATATATTTTTTTTCTGCTATTTAACAATTTTTTGAGCATATTTTGTAGCAACCAGGTCTCTTTGAAAACTGAGCATTTTTGTTACAATTGAACTAAAAAATAATTGAATAAAAAAAGATTTGTCAAATATTTCTCCAAGATTGGCTTTTTAAATGCAACTGTCATTGATTGACTGTTGATTGACCTGTTTAATTTTATGCATCCCACACTATAGGTAAGTCATGCAGTCTGTCTTACGGAGGCCGCATTCCCTTGGATTTATAAAATTTACAAGTGGACGATATGCACATTTTCCCGTGATTACACCTTCAACTTAATTGTTTACAGAGTGTTCTAGAAATCTCTTCTGCACAAAAACATGTTCACAAATCAACTCGCGATACGGTATCTTTTTGGATTTAAATACGGTCTCTTTTTATGAACGTGTGAAGTCAGTAGAGCTTGCGTTTTGAGATGATTTGTGCTTTCATCCAACAAGACTTGGCCTAATGCATTTTTATTTGTTTCTTACTTAGATAAACAAATATAATGTAGGTACAGTTGCATAGATACACGCCGAGGAATAATGTTTTCAATTCAATTTTATATATTTATTCGTCTGGCAGACGCTCTTGCAGACTCGATTGCATTTCAGTTTGCTTTTTGTGTGTGTTTTTGGTTCGTACTTTGTTTTTTTTTTAGTAGGTCTGTCTAAGGGAAACAAGACCGTCTCGCACCATATAGAAAAGGCAAACACCCTCCGAATTGCATCAGAGCAGACATAGTGGAAGGGTGGTTGAGCTCTCATCCATTTGGCGCTGCAAAAGATAACAAACCATCGCAATGTCTGTGCCCTGCCACAGCCATCAAACGAATCGGATAGTTACAGAGGCAGAGGAAAAAAGGGATCCGCCAAGTGTGAACATTTCATAGTACGTCGGATGGTGGGGACTGTGTATATAAACATTTCACTTGGGGGATAAAGTACACGTTACATGCTTTCCGTTCAAATTGTAAATTCACTGCTTAGTCGATATTTGTACTTGTGGAAACACACCGACCGCCCGATCGACTCAAGGGACGAGGGCCATTTATTCATTCGAATCGCTTGCCTGTTTAAAATACGATTAACTTCGTAAGTTGAGGAATTTCTCAAACCGAACTGCTGGTCATACAGTGTTGTGACTCATTCCCTATTACTAGTCGACTCTATGAATATTGATGTGAAGACGCGCGAAATGTACGATGCATTATGAAACATTGAACGCAACGGATGTCTCAATTGCCACACACGAGTTAGTTACATTTAGTACAAAAAAAATCGAAGAACTTCTTCAAGTTCTGTTTACCACTGTGGTACTTTGGTGTGGCGCCGACTTTCAACTCACTCGCACTTACACGCCACACCACACCACGCACCACACCCTTTGGTGGCAAACTTCCTTATGATGGGTGTGTGTATAAGAACCTCGCGGTCGCGTTTTCCGGCTGCCTACTTTGAAATTGAAATTCATTATAATAATCAACTCAACGTGACACACTTCAGTCGGGGCGGTGCTGTGGCTGTTCTTGGGACACGAATTCTCTGCTTGACAGGGTAATCGTGGCTGTTGTTGTTTTGTTGCTTTAAATATCTTAGGAAACACTCACCCCATTCATTACATTCCATATTCTCACACGACTTTGTGCTGCGGCTACAGCGACCATTAAAAAATAGGAAGAACGAATTTAAAAAGAATCACAACTCATCTGAAATTCAAATATTATTCGTACTTTTCGCATTTAGACACGTTGAAGAGAAACAAACCACGCTTTCATTCACAAAAACAAATTTTATGTATGCTCTTCAGGACCGGGCCGGGCAAGGGTGTGATTAAGGTATATAAATTAAATATTTATCTCTTCCCGCTTTTTTGTAAATATTGTTCTCATTTCAAGTGATCTATAAATTAAATCTATTTCGAACAGAGTTTTTTGCGAATTAAATAAATAACCCAGAAAGGAATGGATGGCCAAAGTATCGACAGTGGGTCGAGATTGTGTTTTTCGAATTTTATTTGGGAAACGTAAATGGAGATAAGCGATTTTGGAAATTATTTTTATTTAATTTTTTTGGAATGTAATCAAAGCGAACGAATCGTGGGATTATTTTAAAAATACATTTTATTATTGTACTTTAGTGTGAATTTTGAAATGAATTTGACGTTGCTTTGTGTGGGCTGGACGGTGTCAATGAACTTTTTCCCCTGTGACGGAATTTCTCGCCACAAAATATGTGTAAATATTTTTTAAAGCAATTTAGTGACTTTTATTGAGTGTATGGATCTGAAGTTGGTGAAAGTTTTTTTTTTTTATTTAAAAGAAAATCATGCAATTCCACTGGGTTCCACTCTTGGGCCGTTATTTGTTTTTTTTTTTGTAAAGTTGGAGTCAGTCTTCGCTGGAGCTCTCCATTATAACTTGAACTCCTTTGTTGAAAATGCGTCAGATTTAAGCTCGACTCACTATCCAAGTTAGTATTTTCATTCATAAAAATTAAACTAATAATCATTGAAACCTGAACTCATTTTCGGGAACCTCATAAAATACTGTGAGACGCCTCCAGTAGATAAGGTATCGGCCTGTTTGCGTAAAAATAAGTTCTTATCACACTTTAAAATTGGGTCAGAGAAGGTATTAGGTATGATTAGGAATAATTAATTTTTTTGACTGATACTTTTGAAATTTTAAATATGAATAACTTTCAGCTTCTAAACATTTGTTGATAAACAAAAAATCGGCATATTTTAGTAGCGGCTTGCTATCTTTAATCGACAGAAAGTATAAAAATAGTTCTTCCAACGGAATAGTATTTTGCTAGAAAAAAATCCGTGATCTTGATCTTTTTTTAAAACTTCAATTGACCTGTTGATCTCCTCATTTATTTAACTTATCTCGTTGATCATGCTGTTGTGGGTTGTGATTCTCTTGTTTTTGAATAAAAATTTAGGTTAGGTATGGAAAAAAAATATGGGAAAAGTCCCCGATCAAAGGTGTTCATAAAATACTCTACGGTGATCATATTTTTCTCTCAAGCTATCATTTTAGTGAGAATGGTAAAAGCAGTAGTGTTTATTTATACTCGTTGTTCAACTGATCAAGGAAGAAAGAAAGAAAGAAAATGCTGTGCTTAAAAAAATTTCGCAGCCAGAAAAAGACGCGAATATCACCGTCTGTTGTTAACAATTTCTGATGCATTTCAACTACTTTTAGGACGGATCAGAGAAATCATACGTAAGTTTTCAATCACGTGAAATGCAAGAAGCATCTGACTTTATTTGACTAACTTTAAATACCTACTTCAGTAACGACCGGTATGTCCATATTGATCGTTTAATTGCCGCAGGTTGGTAGATCAATTGACGTCGAAGCGCAGTGCATGGTTCGCTCCCTATTAGGCGAACATCAAGTAGAGTAAGGCGATGGTGAATTCAACTTTTCCAACAATCACTTGAGAGTTACCTGATGATCCATTAGTGTTGTAGCAAAGTCTTTCCGTTTTCGTCTGATGAAAATATTATTTTTTTAAAACGTTGTTATTTTTGTTGAATGCTGTTTTGTTTTTTATGCAGTTCATTGACTCGAAAGGTTTTAGAGTTCAATGCGTTGATCGCAGCTGGTTTAGCAGTGCCATTGAATGGACTGCCGTAGGTGAGAAAGTGTGGACCTCTGCTTTTTTGCGCCTGGTGCTAATCAGAGTCCGATCTGAAACGATCCCACTTTTGAACAGTTCTCCTTAATATGTTCTCTGTGCCTCGAGATCGATCAATCTTTTCATTCTGATTAACATACCTAATGGCAAAAACCCAAAAACGCATTCGAGTTGACGCTAATGCATCGGCATTATGTATTATGTACATACAAATGGGTTATCGCACCCTCAGGCGACGATGGCGACGCAGTGCAAAACATTTATTCAAGTAATCATGCACAAACAAATGATATAAGAATCCCAATCGAGTTTATTATGGTGTGGGGCCTGATTAAATGTAATTTAAATTTCTAATCGTCGTCGGCACGTGTACTGTCGCCAATGTCATTTGTCGATGTTTCATTTTATCTTGAAAAAAATAATAATAAAAAAAAAGAAACACAACCACATTAATAAACTCTACTGCATGTAGTTTTTCTGTAAAGTTCGTTGTTGTGTTTCTTAGTGAACAGCAGGATGAATGACCTATCTGTTTGGGTTGAAGAAATAAAAACATTCATCCTCCTTATACGGATTAAGTTCAAATAACTCAAAAATAATGACGCTTCTTTCTCGTGAAGATTAAAAAACAAAATACTTGGCTTCTTCCTTGAATACACAATACATATACCGACGACAGTCAGATCCACAAGTGTGGGCATTTAGTCAAGAGAGTTAATGATTTGTGAAGAGGCGTTCCGAGATGCATCACAAAAAGCTACTTAAGTAGTTCTGTTTGATTTTTTTTTTTTTTGTTTTCTTATTAATTACATTCTCTCCTGTTGAGACCGAATAAACAACATTCACTCGATGTTATGTTGATTTAAGTTCAACAGAATTGTGATAGCCAAGATTTTTAGGTGTCAAGGAACTGTGACTCTGATGGTTTATCAAAAGAAAAACATGAAAATCAATCAATTATGATTTCGAGTTTATTTTTTGCATTATTTTTGATGTTCAAACAAGACAAGCAATTAATACAATAAATGTAGTCAGGCGTGTTGGAAATTGTTTTTTTTTTTTTATAAAACAAAATAATGAAACCATGTCCCTTGTGCAAGAAAAAGGGCACAAAAGGGAAACTTCTCACTCGTGTCCATTACGAATTTTTAAATGGAACTCTTTGGCATTTCCGGTGGAATGAGAGTCACCGAAACGCGCTAAAAAGAAAAGCAAACTGACACATAAAATTTCGTTTTCGTTATGCTGTGCTTTTGGCAAGGGAAAACAAGATTCGTTGCACACATCGATGACATCAATCGAGTGTTTAAATATATGTAACTGAAAAAGGTCGCAAATTGTCTTCTAAGATTTATTGATCCTGCAAGCACTTTAGAATGATTTTATGGACTGTGGGTCACAGTTGCAACACTGTGACTACTTTCTTGGTCCAAAAAGCTTGCTAGAAATTTCGTTTCACATGGACTATCCATTACTAGTATTTTAAAATACAGATTTCCATTCGAGATGACTTGGAAATTGAGATCTTTTGAAAACAAATTATGCGCCCTCTCATCTGTTTTGCTTCGTCGATGAGTAGGAAGCTTTGACATAGCTTACATAAGTGTCCTTAGTAGTAACTGGTCCAGTTTAAGGCAATTCGCACATCACATAAATTTATTATTCACTTCGGGAGTCGTAATGTCAAACTTTTCAATTTATAAACGAAAAAAGCCAGCTCTCCTAAAATCTCATTCAAAAAGTCGTATATATTCGATTACATATTTTTTCCTTCATAGGTTGATGTTGAAGATCGTAAAAGCTTTGCTTAAGTGGTCGCAATGTCAAAAGCTCTTCAATTTACTAAAGCGTATACTAAATGCGCCACCTCTCTGCGTCTGACACTTGTACCCATCAAAAGCTTGCTGCCTTGACTGTAAAAGCTTCTTTCATGTAAAATTTGTCCAACAATTTAGAATTATACTCTCAACAAACTGAAAAACCCGCATTGATCCTCTCTAGTAAAAAAAAAAGCTAACAAAAGCGGCCAACTTCCCCTTCCAATTCTGTGCAATCACTTAACTGGATCTAACACAAACACTAGGTGCAAACAGCTACACATGTTCACACGAATCACGAGTCATAAACGGGGTGAGAATCACGCCATTATTGGATTCCCCTCTAACTCGCTTTCGAAAGGTACTACCTTTAATTTTCTGTTTACACCATCTAGATAAATATCTGCAGATCACCTACCATTATTTGCGGTTAATCTGCGAGCAACATGATTCAGCTAATCCGATCAATTTTAATAGCCTCCGCCTCCGATCGAACACACTCCATCGATTTAAAGGCCCACTCTACACACACTCTAAAGCTTAGGTCTGACCATATGTAATTAAAATATTTACGTACCCAACCTGTGAACCACTCCAACTCTTTTTACGACCAATTAAACCATTATATATACGACCATGCTGTATGAATTTTTTTTCCTGTAAATGTTACACAATTTCACTTTTGACGAACTCGAAATGTCGATTACAACATTTTTCATTTTACGTTGCATTATTATCAAATTTAATTTATTTTTTTTTTCTTTAATCGTATAACTGGAAGTGAAATAATTGCTCTTTAAAATGAAAATTTCAATTCATTGTCGAAATCGAATTCAGAGTGCAGAGGCAGAAGCTTAAGATAAGCTCAAGGTCCACAACTAATTGACGTTGAAATTTACGATTAATGGTGTTAAATGTGTTATGCGGGTATGTATAGAGATGAAGAAAATTTTTAATGAACGGATTAATGTTTCACAAGAATAATGGCGAATTTTGAAAATTTGAAACGGTGCATATTTTTTTTTAAATTTTACGTGATATGGCAGAGGTTTCTCTAAGATTATTGGCGACCAAGTATCGCTCGTTTTCAGTATGGCAAACATTTTTTTTTATAAGATCTGCCGGTTTGTGTCTTTACTAATTGAGTAAAAATAGATCTACATTCTATTGAGCTGATTATAATCTTTTTGCAATCCACTCGCATCTGAAATACTTCAAACTAAGTCATGAAAGTAAGCTAGAGCTCTTTGAAAGTCGGATTTGTCTTTCATTGATTGTGGTTGGAGTCTTAACTGAGCTCGAAGAAATTCCTGCTTATCCCAGCTCCACAATCGTCGCCCAAACTAAAGACCAACTCTTGGGAATTCACTTCCATTCCAAGCACTTAAAAAGGTTGTTGCAACAAACTAAAATCAATTGGCTGATTTGTTTTCTAATTATCACACCACGGTTTGTGTCTAAACTATTTTGAAGAAACTGCCACGATTTAATGAGAATTCTACCACAGAATGGGTGGGACCAAAATTACCATACACACAATCCTTTGTACTAAATAAAATCGCAATTAATTCACCTACATCCGACTGGCGTTCAATATAAGCGGAAAAATACAGGTCCAACAATGGAACCCACTGGCACTTGATGTCATCTGCTTTTCCTAATCCCCACCGTTCATTGTTATAATATCCACAATGGTTTTATTTTTTTGTTCCTTACATTTTTTTTTCCTTTTTATCCCATCATAAAATAAGAAGAGGTATCCCTGTGCCTGTAGGACTTTCGAGAAGGTGGCAAAATCGAGCAGGTATCTCGGGTACTCAATCACCATCCCCTGGTACCGTATCCAAATGGATTAAAGCAACAAAATCCGGAGAGATTGGAACAAAAAAAAACTTGTTTAAGCCAGCACCTGCTCCTCAAGGGATCATTGCCCAGCGCTCGAGTATTTTCTCATGCGGTTTTATCTCCATCTTCATCATCATCATCACCGCCGGCCGTCGTCATCCCGCATCTCGGAGTTTCTGTTCAATCGACGAAAAAAAAGCAACATGCATTAACCCCTCAGAAGCACATTATTATTATATTTACCTATATTCCGAAGGGCATTCATTATTTAACGAAAAAAGTAAAAACAACCATTGCAACAATGTGGAACATAAAACACCACCAGCCATCGCACCTAGGGGAATGTATTTCTCGCACAGATACAACTGCACAAATCTTCACCCATAAAAAGGTCATTAAAATGCATCCACCTTAGGGATAGCAAAATTGGTGCACGAATGGATGGAGAAAACTGCAACAAAAAAAAAAAAAACAAAAACAAAACTCAAAACGAAGGAAAGAACGCAATTGAATAAATGATTGAGATTGAACGGGGCCAAGAGAAGAAGAAGTCCTCCTCTTGTACGTGTACCTGCTGTTGTACCTCTCTCTTGATGAATGACAGAGGGGTGATGAGGATGAGGAATGTTCAAGCATTACCTACCTGTTGTCATAATACGTGTTCAATGCACTTCATTCCACAGCAGCGAGCATCCAAGCCCATTGTTGATGACGACCCAAGGGACGAGACCAAGGATCTTGTTTGATAAGTGTGCGTATATTCCTGTATCGTTTGTATAGTCGTATTTCGTATAATCCCCAGGAGTAAAAAGATTTTCTCCGCATTAAGTCGAGGTTATTGCTCCGATTTTCTTCTCGGCGGAGGTCGCCCTCCTGTTTTATTGTGCTGCCTTCTATAGGGGTTGCCATCGTCTTTTTTGTTTAATTCAATTGAATCTTTTGTTCTCCCCGTAAAATGTGTCATCTTTCTACGCATTATATTCCACCTCGGCTTCGTAGAAAAACGCATTAAATTGGCACCATGAACTACTTTCAGTGCCAATACGTTCGGCAGAGATTGCCACAGGATACACGAGTAAAAAAAATCGACTGAAAAATTATCAAAACTTTTCTCAGATTCACTTAGTTGTCGTCCTGGTCCTAGTGGCAACATCTAATAGACAGGAAAAAAAAAAATCGAAAAAGCTTGTGAAAACTCACAAAAACATATTAAAAAGTAAATTAACGCAAGACGTAGTATACCTAGCTAGACAGGGACACAAAAAAAAAATCGACGACAGAGACCTAGACGTTGCGAGTATAAGTTACACACCAGCATGATAAGGTGATTTTTTTTTTTTATTGGAAACGGAAACTTTTCTGTAGAGTTCTTATTTTCGCTCCTTATTTTTGGTGTGCTCCTTTTGCGGTGCACAGTTTTGATATTTTGCGGAGCTTTTTGTCTTGCGAGACTAAAACTTCTTCTATGAGAAGGTTAAACTACCGCTTTCCAGTTGAATCTGTCGGTTCTTATGGCTGTGGGAAACTTTTTAACGAAGGACTAGAAATATAATTTTTGCTTGCAGTTTGTGCTGAAATAGAAAATAGTTTGCGGAGCACCATATGTGGTCCTTCGAGCCGGATGATCATTGAAGTTTATACGTACTTTAATGGGGACGGAATTTACTTGGTGAAAGATAAACATGACGTAGAGGGAGGAAGTTGTTTTGCCGTTGTGGGATTGTTGGTTTTAAATGGGTCTGTGTTAATTGGGGGCGGTTTTTTGCGGAATGTTGGAATGCAACCCACTGGTACCTGTATTAAATGTTCTGTAAAAAGTCGTCAACCGCTTCAAATAGTCTCTAAAGTCTTCACACCAACGCTGAAGAAAAGGTTGATAGTGATTTCTTGTTCTCAAAAAGTTGTCCACTTCGTAAACATTTATCACGAACTTAATATTGATAAGTTAAGAGAAATCTCTGGTGGGTTTTCAACATAGATCTTGATCACTTTGAGAGTCTTTATAAAGCTCGATGTAGATCTGGGTGTTAGAGCACTTATTGAAACGCAAATGACACTGTCGGTTGTTAGGTGATCCAAACCCACCTCAAAAATATATCTATTCTCTATTTTTGTCTGTGGTCCTTCGAGCCGGGTTTTGCTGTAAAAAAACTGTTTAAAATTGAATGAATGACCAAATTATCTAGGTGCTGGTTATGGAAATCATGGCATGATGGTATCTAGTCTTCTGTGTGCTTTTTCCTCGTCGGCAATTGTGAGAATTTTCTTAAACACATAATTTGGTGCAGTGCAACACCAAGATGAATTTAAATATATATAAATATGTTTTAAGATCGATAAGAATGTGCAACATTGACACCAACTTAGCCGCCATATATAAGCAATTCGAGACCGCCACAGAAATATATCGCTCCACTGATTACTCGCCTCTACAACAAGCGTCGCTGACCGTATCATTTTTTAAGCCAAACACACTAAGTTGTTGAAAACACCGAAAAAAAAGATCTTCACTCCAAAAAGGACAATGCTTCGTATTTGTAAACAATTCTGGTAAAGGAAATCTCAAGATTCGGCAACACCTTCAAACTATAAATGTCAGTCAGGTGTTTTCCCAAAGTTGACTCACATTTATGGTCCTTCAAACCGTATTACTTCCGTAGATTAAAATAATAAATAGATAGTTGTCGCAAAACAAAGTCCTAACTTCTCGTATCTTCTACTGAATATTGATCTTTTTATTGTATGAAGTGGGAGTAGTCAAGAGAGACAAACAAATCAACATACAAAAAAACGGAGCTATATATAGTTAACCAAGGGCACGAACTGGTAGCCTGATGTGTGGATGCATCGTAGAAATTGCCTATAGCTATTAGTGTCCTTTGGCGTATTATCTGTCAACACTCTTCATACTCAACGCTTCAATATTGTGTAGTTTAGACCGCCATTGACAGCTGAATGGTAGAATATTCACTTTGTAATAATGTGGTCCTTCGAGCCGTATCGTAAACGTGGATTTTTGCCTAAGCATGAAAAAATAAACACTTCGACGGAATTTTTGATATTTTTTACCATTCGCTTGAATTAGGTGAATTCGGTCCAATTTTCCCTGGGATTTTCTGGTTGAACCATCAAATTTTTCTGACAATGCGACACCATAAGTTTAAGCACTTTCTGACTTAAAGCCGACCGGACCTGCACTTGGCTCTAATACTATTAAAATGCGTAGAATGTATCTGGAAACTGCAACAAGTCGCATAAGCCTGTGAAAAGCTGGCGATTTTCCGGCCAATTAAATCATAAAGAACCTTCCACATTCATCTAAATTTCAATACCCATTCCAAATAATTGTGCCCCACATGGCTATATAAATCAGAACTCATCCTAAATTCTCAACTGGAATCTGCTCCATCTGATTCATCATTTGTGTGTTTTCCCTCGCCGAATATAAAACTTAAACTCCCTACAGCCATAAACTAGTGTGCGCGCATAGAAAAGATAAAAACTGTTCATTGCCCCCGCATAAAAAAGCAGCAAAAACGCTCTTCAAACGCTCATCTTCATGAATATGATGCTGTTTGATGATAAAATGATGTGCACCGCCACCATCTTGTGTGCGCGCTGAGTCACTGTCCTCCGTCTGAATTCGGAGACGTGGTCTCCCCTAGAAGTTCACGCGCTCATAAATGTTATAGTTTCGTCGTCCCCCTCCCGAATATACTCGTATATGAATATTCTAAATTTATTATGCACAAATAAAATCGATTTGCAAACACTTTGGCCGCAATCACACACAGCTGAGCATTGCCAAACACAAGTAGTCTCAAATAAATAGTATAAACTGCCAGAGGGGCAGAAAAATCAACCTACCAGTGTCTAATGTCTATGTCCAGCGACAATGTTGTGAAATCTGTGAAATAGTTTGGCTGGCGAACATTAGAAGGTCAGCACTCCACTTGGAAATAGTATACTCCCAATTGAAATCAGGCGCGCGCACACATTAGTCGCTACAGCTAATTCAAAGCGACTATCAAACTGGGTTGTTGTCGGTTTGTAAGGGAAGAACATTGACCCAAATGATTTGCATACAAGCACAATTTAGAGCGCACAACCGCTCAGCTCAGCTTGGCTCAGCTCAGCTCGGTCCGGATCAGCGTGATCGCTGGGAAAATATTTGTTCTGCAAAATAAAAACAAAAAAATCTTGTAAACGAATTTACAATAAATTTCGCGCCATTGCGAATTTGTATTTTGTAATAATTATCAGCCGTGGTTACATAAGCAACAACATCCAGGCGAAAATTGCCCAAAAAAAAAAAACAGCAACTGAGTAAAAAATTTACAAAAAACACAGAACATTATCAATTTCGGCAGAAATATTTTTTTCTGTTTGCTTTGTTGTACTTTCTACACGGGTTACGTAAGATTCGTGGGATGGATTTCGGGTGTTGTAATGGCCATGTTCAATTGCATTGCAATCTGCGGCTGATGACACCATAGCAAAGTTGCGGGATCCTCGCGGGATTGCAAACATCTACTATATACAAACACCCAACTGGTTATCAATTTAATTAGCACATTAATCTACACGGAGTCAATAAACTTTTGACTGGCATTTTTAATTTTGTCGGCTTTTATTTTTATAACAAAATTTGTTTTTATTGGCTGGCTGACGTTGATTTTGTTTTGATTGTTATTATTTTATGAGCGAATGTAGGTTGTTTGGGCGACTTGTTTCAGATAGATAGGCTAGAGATGGTGATAGCAGTCTGGTTTTGGAATTTTGTTGTTCCACACTGCGGATGACTGGACTGGATTAGATTGCATGCGCGAGGAAAAGTAGTGGGCATTTGGAAGTGAGGTTGACATGATTTTTTTTCGACTGGTTGTCTGAGATAAATACGACAATTGGCTGCGTTGAAGAGGAAAAAAAGTTATTTGAGTCGAGTGAGGTGAGCAGTTGTGCGGTGGTATTCAAATTTGGTCCTTCGAGCAACGTTGCTACTAGGGGGCATTTATGGAACATCCACTCAACTTTTAACTGTTTGACTTTCGCTATTTGAACACATAAGTCTCTATCTGCAGTGGATACACATTTCAAGCTTGCTACACCTTGGGACAGTAAACTGTCTTAGGACCACCTCAAAAATGGTGTCAAATGTGGTCCTTCGAACCGCATAATTACCACAAACTTGACTTATACCGCATATATTCCATTTTCCGCTGTATTTTATTTATTAATTCTTACAGATGATCTATTTTGATCCGAATTTTGAGATAGGTACGCGAACACTTTGTCACCGAGCATTTACAAAAGGAAAAGGGGTGCGCCTCTGTAGTTTTTTGAATTTGCAACCACCCAAAAATTACGCGGAATAAAATACATTTTGTATGCTTGATTGACTTGTTTCGTTGCTTGAATGGAGAAATAAACGACCAAACCAAAGAAGCAACTACCGACTAATGACCAACTACTAACGCTTCATTCGACAGAGCGACTAATCAAATCAACCCACAAGCAATCATCGCTGCAATAGAACAAGGTTCGATAAATTAGGTCATACCAAATAAAACTGTATCTACCGCTTGCCAATAAATCTTTTGCTAAAGTTTCACGCTTAGCATGCAGACAATTGGAAGCAAAACCACTGCAGATACACACTTTGTTACTAGCGAAACGTTTATAACTATATACCGCACATGCACGTAGTATAGCCAAGCCAATAATTGCTGATGGCTGTATAGTTATGTGGATTTGCAGTTGCGATAACGCAAGCCTCCATACAATCTGCTATCAGCACAGAGAGGCAGAGGCTTTGCAATACGAGTATACGCTATGTCCTCTGTACGTGTACATGTGTGTGTTCTGCGTTTTGCGTCGCATTTGCATTATCAGCTAAATTAAGTATTCGCCTCGATTCTTGAATAACATTGAATCCAATCAGTGATACGGCGACTAGTCGTACAGTAGATATGTACCTATACTACTACTACAGCCGAGTGAGATCGCGCGTATATGAACTTTTCCTGGGCTTGTCTGGGGTCAAGGTCTCTGCTTCTTCGAAGGTTCATTGCACGTACGTAAGTACCTATTATAGGCTCACAGATATACTCGTGCACGCCAAGAGGAAAAACAAGAAAATAACTCAATGTTACAATCCGATGGACAGACGAGAGTCGCGGTTCATTGTTATTTATGGATTTATCACGATCTGAAGATCACAGTGTTGCTGTTGGTGCGTTCTGCCGCTGATGATGAGATCCGCAGCTCTGGGTGGGGGACTCGAGTCCATGTAGCATACTCGTATGTATTTTCTACTTGCTAAGTACGCCGCGCGGCTGTAATGTTGCGAAATAATGACGATAATAATGTGCAATGCAAGAGGGTGGATGCAAGCGAGGGAGATGAAGAGGTGGGAAAATGTGTAAACAATTCAGTGACCGCAGTTTGAAGGTCCACCATGCACCATCCCTGCAGAAGGAACCCCATTGCGGTAGTGCTTTTTTTTTTGCCGCTTCTTGTGGCTAGCAACAGCAGCCGGTGAAAAGGATTAAATATCTTTCCGCCTGGCGAATTGCTGCTTAAATTCAAGCAGACTATATACAATAATGCGCGCACGGAAATAATAGCAATTGTTTACGTATAGATACGTCCTTCCTTTGCACCAGAGTGTGTCTGTGTCTACAGTCGAATCTGCATTTTGTTTAAATGCAAACACATTGACTTTGTGAAGAGTGGAGGAGGCGGCGCAGGGTCTCTCCTTTGCTCGTGATGGTAAACATAAGTGTGCAGCAGCGAATTTTTTTTTTTAAAAGAAATATAAATATATTTTTCGTCGATTTGTTTACGTTAGCCTCTTTAGTGCAGCAGCATCTCTATAAGGAGATATATACTCATGTATATATGTATATGTAGAGCTAGAGGAGGAAGGAAGTGTAGCTTGCTACTTTTGCCCGAACAGCATCTCTCATGCTGTTGGAGCTGAATGTGAATGCCTGCCATACAACAAACTGCTGAGCGATGTTGTATTCCTTTTTGTTGGTTAATTTTTTTTTTTTTTGTTATTCCATTTATTTGCATTTATTATTTTGTTTTCCCTTGGAGAAGCGCTATTTTTTCGCCGCCGCCGTCTTCTTCGTCTTGTTTCACTCGTTAAGCATCGACATTGAGTTGGTTTATCAACCTCACTCTCGTTGTAGTACTATAGAGACACTCCATGTGATGCTGCTGTTGCTGCTTTTGATGATGATGGTGTTTGTACTGGTTTGAGGTTTATTTTTTGTCGAAAGTGCCAGTGTAGATCGGATTTATTTTTAGAGGTAGGATATATGTAACTACTTAAACTTGGAAACTGAATTTCATCTAACAATTGCATACTAAATGAGCTCATATGCGGATATGTGCGCAAAGATGAGGTGCGAGATGGAATCACTTTGGAGTAGGTGTAAGTGTACTTTGTGCTCGTAATGCGATTCGGATAGGAAGTGGACGTGCACTGAGGGTTGTGGCTGTAGGTACCTACTTGTGAGATGGTTGGGGAGTGTGACAAATGCTTTAGGGCACTGTTTTTGATTTTACGGGCGGTATAGGAAAATGCGTTTTCAGTCATAGGCTATTGAAAAAAACGCGGTCATCGACTTTGATTAGTCAGAGTTCTATTGCGGTACCCTGAGGAGCATCAGACAGCATTTTTGCATCGGATAGTGTGACCTATGCTAGCTGTCAACTCAATGTTTGTCGCTGTAAAAAATAGAAAGACGTCTACAGTAAAAACCCAAAATTCGAACTCAGGTTTTTTTCACTGCGCCACCTCTCGCGAAAGTCTGACAAACATCCGAGAGTATAACTGTCTTGAAAGAGCTTCTCAATCGGCCGTTTGGAATCAGCATAAAATTGTAGATCCCTTCCAATCGTTCCAAAAATTAAAAACCCACACAAAACGAATGGTTGCGAGAAGCTTGGCCCAGGGTCCTTACAGACCTGCTGCGCCAACTATTATTATTATTATTATTATTATCTACAGCTTTTATTAGGTACGAATCTCAAAGTGCAGTAGCCTTAGAACGGCCAGTATTTCTATTGAACTTGTTCTAAAGAAGTTTAGTGTCCTGTTGCCTATTCATTGCTTAACAAACTTAAGAGCCATTTGAAAGTATGAGCTTAGCTTTCATTTCTTGTACGAGATATTAATTTCCTCATCTGATCTGTTGTAACTCGGATGTATGTTTCTAAAAATCGCATTTTAGTCCACCTTTATGTATAAATAAAGTATTTTCGTCTGGTTAGCCATTACAAATTTCGATTACCTGGTAATGCCTTACCATTGATTACCATATATTACTTTTGCTTACCATTGATTACCATCGCTTACTCTTGGTTAAATGTCATTATTTATCATATTTTTCAACCCTATCACATTCATTGGTAAAAATGTTCTTCGGATGATGGTAATTCTATGAATTACCTTGTCATTACCGATTTATTTCGAATACCGATGAAAATTCGCATACAATCCTCATTCAAAGCCACCCAATATTTCCGGGCACTGACAGGTGCACCGCTTGCTTACCAACTACTACGTTGCTTTACCACATATTACCCGTGATTACCCAGCATTACCTCACATCCAAGCAGTCCTCACTCACCGTAAACCCATCTAACCACGCCGAAATATTGACTCATACCATCCAAAGCGTCCGCTCGGCAAAAACGTGTCCGTAAACCACACACGCCATGCAACAGTATCCGCTATCTAAATTAGAACACTTTTCTTAGAACTCGCGTCTCATATCGATTTTGCTCTACATAACAACCAACCTCCGTGCTAAGGTGACTTGCATAATACTTCTGGAAAATTTCCCTTACAATCTGCAGAACCATGTGTCAGCATTTATTTTTTGTTTGCCCACCCTAATGTCAAGTCAACTTGCATTACTCACCACAACTATGTTCCCAATTAAGTATTACTTGTTGATAATTAATTTATTATACGATATTTGCGTTCCTAATAATATTGCACCCAAATAAGGAAAGAAACGCTCTCTATGTTTACAAAACATTCGACAGTGGTGTCCTGTTAAAAAATTGGATATACAGCTATGGTTGGGCTCTACGTATACACATTCGAGTAAAGTTGAATAAAAAAAAAAAATTCAGGTATTATCGCTCTCGCACGCATATAATTAGGGCGAAGGGGACGTGCCTTCATACTTATAATTATTTATGTTGCCCATTTTCGTGCGTGAGGGTTGCAATTAGATTTAACACAACCGGCCGACGGCCGCACCTTTTTTTTGACTGGAACTGACTTATAATTGCAGGCCGGTGCACACACAGGCGCTCAATAAATCTGTTGTCGACTTTGTACCGTAACCGAGGGCTAATTGTCAAATTTATTTGTCAATTAAATAAATTATTTTGATCGGCAATCAAATGAGTTGCTCACGTTTTTAGAGTTCTCAACTTTTGACCCCTTTAATCGACCCGTAGGTGAGCTATAATTTTTTTTCTACTACAAAATTTGGGTTTAATGGATTTTCGGATTTTAGCTTAAGAGTTTTGTTACTTTGGTTTATTTAGTGGCAGTTGATGTGGACCTGGTCTATTCCATTAAAGTCCAGTCAACATAAATATCTGCTTATCACAGGTGGTGGTCTTGGGTAAGTAATGCCGTGCGCAAAAATAAATTCCAGCTGTTTTTGCAGTTTGGAAAATCCCCACAATTGCAGGCATCGAAGTGGAAACATCTTTTATTTAAAGATACGTGAGTACGTGCCGTACTTTGTCAATCTCACTATCAATTGTAACATCTTTACTACAGAGTCGGCGGCCGGCGGCATCTATGTTTCGTGCTCATGTTCTCCTATGTGTATGCCGTTTCTGGATTTCGTCAATAAATTTCAACTGAGAATTTATATTGACAAGCTACAAATACAATTCATTCTGTGTCGCATGTTAGTGTGGCCAAGGGAAAGCTGATTCCTTGGAACTCGCACCAGTGATGAGGATGACCATCGTTCGGCATATGCTGCACGAACGAAAGAGGGTTTCTATTATCCCCCCTCCATCCGAATGAATAGCCATAAACATATAGCAGCCAGCAGCACCATGAAAGGAAGAAGATCGAATAAAACAAAACAAAAAGGGTCTATCCATCCGTCTAGTCAGTCAGCTGGACTTTTGGTTGTGGATGGTTTTATATCCCCCTTCCTCTGTCACTATGTATGGGGATGCGGTGCGGTTGGGTCGTTATAATTTATCGCTTGTGGTCAGTCACCCTGAGCCTCGGCCTCGATCCAAGAATGACAATAATAAATTTTATGTATCCAATATATATGCACATATGGATGGTGATATTTGTTTTGTTGTTGTTCTTGAAGCTTGTATCCCGCGCTCAAAAATGTGCTCAATGTATACCTATATTTGTGTTTTTGTGTATCTTTCCTTTGGGGTTATTCTTGTGTTGCCCCAATTTGTGCAGAAGAAAAAAACGCGCGCAATAAAAGCGACGATGAATAAAACAAATAAATGAACACGTTCAGTGGCGTGGTCAATGGACATTGAATGGTTTCCACCGGGTGGTGGGCGAACTTCACGTTTGTGTGAGAGATTTAACGTTTTTTTTTGTGTTAACAGTTCTTCCCGTCCATCCCATATGGTGGGGGGCTGCGCAGACTTTTTTTTGCATGCTTAATGAGGGCCTCAAAAAATGACAAAAAACCTCCGCAATGTGTCCGGTGTCCCCCCGAATTCCCTTCATGGTTGGAAAGGGAAATCTGTCTGGCTTGACGATGTTTTTTTTTTTTTTTGTAAATAAACATGACATCATGAAGGGTATAACCAAATGAGTGAACGGAAGATGAAGGTAAAAAAAAAGAAAAGTACCTGCTGGTTTGAGGGAAAGGGTTTCAATTCATCGTTATCAAAGTAAAAACTTCTCCCAACTGTGGTAATGATTATTCAAAACAGAGACACCACCACTAGGAAGATGGTAAAATTAATGGTGAAAATGGATGTATGTAATGTAAAGAAAAAAAAGTCTGACTCGTAATTTCACCGTGGACGCCTTGTGGTTTTGGTTTTTCCACAAAACGCCGATGAGCGTCGATGACTTAACAATGAATTGTTTGTGGTTTTTATTCGGTGGTTTTCGACAGGCTATAGGTACTTTGTTTGATTAACACAACCAAGGGATACGCTTACCAACTTATCTCATGAGGAGGGGATAAACAGGGCGAATTCGGGTGGGACTTTTTTACACACCAATAGCAAGAAGGGGTATTTCTCCCTAGTAAAGTACATGACAAGCCTTAGAAAAATGGAGCGGGGAATTTTGTATACCAGTCAAAAACAATTCCTTATCTCGGCATTGAAACTGGTGTAGATTTCAATAACTCTGCTCATCATTTTTCAAAGGACTTCTTTCGAATGAGGAAGAAAATTTTATTCCCCGATTGGCCAGTAGATTTCAATAGCTTTGCTCGTCACTTTTTAAAGGACCTCTTTCGAATCAGCGAAACATAGTTATTCTCCGATTGCCCAGTGTGAAAATTTCTCAAAGTCAGCTCACAAATCTGCACCAGTTGCATAGATATGTGAATCAAAATAAAATTAAATCATTGGCAGTAGATTCCGCAAAAAGCCCCTCAACCTGCAGTACGATACGCCCTCAATTATGTACACATCAACTTGACAGTCCCAAAATATCGAATCCCATTTTTACGCACAAGTATAGGTACCACCATCTTTGTTCCTTATATTACCAGTATTTCTTAGAACAAATGGGGGGACATGACATGCCACAAGTCTCCCACTTTGTACCTCCACTATTTACATTTCCATACGCCCACTTCGTCGTTCGTATCTGATTGAAACACATCTCTTGTCCATGACGAGACAGTCTAAGAACCTCTTCCTTGTGACCCGCTTAAGTACACAAACAATCTGTCAGTCTGGTCGCACACAAACCAAAAAAATAAAAAAAAAAATAAAAATACATATCCCCGAAATTCATAATTCAAATCAAAACACAATTAGCCCTCACAATTGCTTGTGTTTATCTTCGCCGACTAACAGAAAAAACAAATTCGTGCTCTCTCTCTGTGTATCTTTTATCTGGCTTTCTTCTCGTCCATTTAAATCCATCTCCACAAAATGAACGAAAACAATAGCACCGAAAAGACTCGAGCTGAGTCTCGGCGATATTGCCTTTTGTAAATATTAACAAAACCGAATATGGGCCCCATTAAAAGGAAGTTTAGACGGACACCAACTCATCTCACTATCTAACCGTTCGCCATCATCATCATCATCATCAACGTCAGCCCAGTGCGCTCTTCAGCAGCTGGATGCATCTGTGTATGGAACGCAACCAGCAAATTAAAAAAAAACTACAGGAATTCATAATGACACAGAGCGAGGAAAAGGGACGGATGATGGCGGGGGGAAAGGTCAAGATGTATTATGTAAACATTCATCGATCATTTCGACATCATTTTGAGTTTTAAGTTGAGTCTTTCTCGTCTTTTCGGTGGTTGGGTGTTTTTTTTTTATTTTCTTTTACTTTTTGTTTAACGACATTTAGCTAATGTTCGAAAAATGAAATGCACTTTAAAGTGCATTGTAGAGACGGTGCCAGTGAAAGGGACGTGAAGAAGAAAAAGTGGAAGTTGTTTATGGGAGGTTGCGTGGGAGGTTTTCAGTTCGGGTATACGCTCTTGTAACCGACAAACAAAAAGGGGGGAGGGTCGTGTCGTAAGTCTCTTTAGGATAATGAAAAATCGTCTCGCTGGGTGTGGCGGCCGCACTCTCCGCTGCACAATCATTGTAAAATACTGTAAACTTTATTCTATAGTACCTATATGGTTTATTTTTTCTTTATCGAGACGAGAGGTTTTCCAATGAGGTATCAATGGGGATATATGGTGGTGGCTTCATGTAGATATAGACGCTAATTGATCAGAGATATTTCAAAATGTATGTCTTGATTTTTTATTTTTGTAAAGTGAATTTTTCGAAAGATGCATGAGGGTTGGGTATTGTTGTGGGTGGACTCGTTTTAGTGGAGTCTGGAGGGCTATTGTAAATTTTGATGATATGGTGGTCTGGGGAGATTTATTGGAAAAAGTTGTCTTCGATGTGAGTGTCGGTTGCATTTCAACCAAGATATTGAAGCAGAGAATATGGTGATAAATATAATTCTTTGAAACAAACCTGTTATAAATTTTTCACCCATCATCCGAGACCAACACCCTTTAGTTCAAATGAACCAAAAAACGTCACAATTATCAAATTTCTAAATATATCTACCAACTGAACGTTTTGGAGGGCTATCTAACGTTCAATTTGGAAATCCCAACCTTGGTTGATGAGTTTACCTACGTCAGACGAATTCGCCTCAATTATCTGAGACTCCAACCTAGTACTTCATACAAAGCCCGATTTTAAGACCTAAATAAACCTATTCATTGGACACGCAGAAATTTTAACCTTAACCAAGTGGAATTTTTGCTCGTTTAAAAAATAAATGGGTTAAAATTAACTAAATCTCTGTAGAAAATAAACGAGTATTTGTTGTTGAAAACTAGCGAGCTAAAAAGGTTAAATCATACTGTTAAAAATAACACACTTTATCAGCTGGTATTAACCATGTTACTCTGTCGTATTAGTTAGTTTGTGATTTACGACCGAGAAAATTTGGAGAGGAAATTGATAAATCTGTTATTTTTAACCGACTTTCGTTAAACAAGTTGACTCGGTTATCCTTAATCCACTAACTCTGTAGGAGCTATATTAACAGTATCACTTGATTGTTTTTAAACGAAAGTTGATTGATTTTAAAAAAGTGAATTTTCTGCGTGGAGGAGCTGTAATAATTTGATAGCAGTAGTTTCAGAAATTTGGGTTAGCTATTCACAAAGAAGACTTTTTTTTGTTTAAAACATTTATTTTCCGGGAAATGCGGATCTAAACCTCTTTTTTCGGTTCAGATGTTTCTTGCAGGTAAAACTGTGTTTTGGACTTTTATTTGCTCTAAGTTGTAGACACTGCTTCATCAAATATGTCTCCAAGGAAAAATTGCAGCACGTTTTTTAAAAGGGCGTTAAATTTAGCATAACTTGTCGTATCGCTCCATGATGGTGTCTCACAGGTCACAGCAACTGCAATCCTTCCCTATTTAGTTCCCGTCTTACTAAGTAGCTTTTAAAAAAAAATACCGAACGACCGTATTGAGAAGACCTTTCAGTTTCACTCTCGGATGTTTGACAGACGTTCGCGAGAGATGGTACACTGACAAAAACTAAAGTGCAATTTGTGTTTTCCCAGTCTTCGAACCTGCCCACTAATCATTAAGTCACTTCGCCCACAACTTGTTTGTTACATTTTAAAAACCGACGCTCACATGTACGACAGCTTAGACAAAAACATTTACCATAACATTTCTCAAGATCCTTATTAATAAATTTATCTTTTTTTATTTCCAGGTAAGTTCAGCTGAAAGTAGCTTCAGTAAGAAAACCCCTAATAGCTGAAAGTTCCCAGTTATATCGGCCTTGTGTAAGTTTTCACAGCAAGCATGCATCATAATATAACATCAAACGTAATGCAAAAACTCCACTCATAAGCAGCCTTAAATTAAACATAGTAATGCTGTTCGACTACTGACCGCCATATATACATTGGCTAGTTGTAGCCGGTTGATTTATGTCGCAGCTACAATTAATAACCGCCTTATACCTGGACGATGCGCCAATAAGCTTCCTCGGCTTTTATTTTTTCAAATGTCAGTGCCCTGGCACTTGCATACTATTTATTACGCGGTGATGTAAAGTCGCTCGGGTCATTTGCCTTTTGCTTACGAATATATGGATATACATCATCTGCATCGGTACCTAGTATCATCATCATCATCAGCATCGTGATCATCATCAAGATCAGTGCGCTGTGGTTGTCGTTGTCGTTGTCGTCGTCGCCGCTGGCAGTAACCTCAAAATCATCAAATCAAATAAATTCGTCTGCATGTGTCTATAAATATATCTATTGCTCTTCCTCCTCTAACCAAATGCATGGGGTTATTGCATAGCCCCACCCCGCACAGTTGCAGGAACCCATACCAGAGACACCACACGACGACGACGACGACGACGACGACGGACGATCAGAGAGAAGAACTTGTAGATAGACCTATAGTCGCTACTGATTTATTACAAAAGCCGCAATTGTTTGCTATGTTTTGCATCATTTATTTAATTTATGGGAATGCTCACAAGTGTTGACCTTGCCTTTTAGCGATGATCATCCCTCATCTATGTATAAACAGCAAATGCACATGCAAATAATTAATAGAAACAGGGTGGTGATGGTGATAAAACGTGGTTTTGATTGATTGGTTGCAAGAGTTTAGAAAATTTAAAAATGGTTGCGGTATTTGATAAAAGTTGATTCCTCTTCTACATAGATGGAGCTGATTTAATTTTAACGAATCGCTTTGGGTCTTATTCCCTTTTTTGCATTTGAATATCGGACAGATAAATTTATTTCTGGCATCGACAATTATTGTCTTCAAAAGTGCTTTTGAAAAAAACTTAGTTATCTAATTAAACTCAACTTTCCACATAGATGGAGCTTATTCAGACAGATCGTAAAAATATTACTACTTACTGCGCAGTCTATAACATACCAATGATGCATCAAGAAGGTGCTAGATTTAGAACGCAGCTATGTTGACCAACAAGAGATGTCGCTATATTGTGGTTGTGAAATTGGATTGCATTACATGCTCGCTATCATAGATAGCGCTTGATATTTGAATTACGCACACAAGGGGTTACTATAATAGTTACATAATGACTTTGTAATGCGATGCACAGCGCGAGGAGTATGTTTTAGCCTTTGCTGTTTTTCTGTTCCCACTTTAAGAGGAAAAACATTGATATCTACTTCAAATAGTGCAGATATCAACCAATCTCTTCTTTCCGCAGAAAGATGGCTCGCTAATAACCCAAAATATCGATAGAACTATTTATTTAAAATGCTGTGTCAGCACAGTTGCAAACAAATCGTTTCTATAATTAAATTCAGTGGTGATCGTATTGATTTACGAAATTGGTTGTAGTATCGGATAGTTGTTTATCACGTTGACTTGGCAGAAACATTTTTTTGTTGATATTTGCCTTATATTTTGTGATCTCAAAAACAGAATGATCATATCTCCAAAAAAAAAACAACAGCTATAGCCACCCTGTCTCTAAAAATGTATCCGCACATCCATCTGTAGGGTAAAATTTATTAAAACCGATTATGATCATTGCATGTCATAATATTTTTGTGTATACCTCGTATTCGACGTTTTCCAAATAACTCAATGAAAACCGGGCGTTGCTGTCGTTGTTTTTCCAGTTCGGGAACTGTTCAGATGCTTTGTGCCATCACCGCCGACTGCTAGATTAGTTTATATTGATTGTTAATCATTGTTTATTACAATAGTTCAACTATGCACATATGCTTGCGTATCTTCGGTGCACTCTACCTGTTTGTAATTGATTGCTTTTGCAATTTCCCACTAAAGTGATGATTTATAGTGATTCGGAGAATGTTTGAAAACTCACCCACCCACCGCACTCGCATGCACTCATATTTTATAAAACACTCAACGTTCGCGTGTATCTCAGTATATCCATAAAGATCTTTTCATCAGATTGGCACTACACTCATTAAAATCGTTAAATGCGAATTATACTAAATTGAAAATTGATTAGGCTGAGTTGATGTTTTATTTTGCCCGCAGATCATTATGCAATACGATGACCCTATTGCGTTTGTTTTATTCTTGTTCGGTCTTACGCCGACCGTAATCAATTAAATTGAATTATGTGCAGAGTTTTGGTTCTGAAAAACAAAAAAATTATATTATTTATGAGTTCAGTTAAATTTGTGTTTCGGGGGGAATACTCGAATAATTGGTTTGTTCAACAAAATTTAGGAAAAAAAAAAATCACTTGATTAGAGATAAAATTCATGAGCTGTCTGGCGAGATTAATAGTTTTTATATAGGTATTTGTTGTTCGTCAAACAGGTATTTGATAGACGTTCATTTTTCGAACATAAACCTGCGTAGCAACAAACAGAAACTAAGAAGACGTGGTTTGCCGTTAATAGTGGCACGTAGATACATAGTACGTGCGTACTTAGAAATTTTCCATTTGCTGGAACCTGCTCGCAGATAAAACAAGACGTTCACGATGATGGAAATTTCGGAAAGTTTCGTCAAAATGTATTCGGTTTCAGTAGATTACCTACCTACTTGTTGAAAAGTCAGTTCCATGATAAGTTTCACCTAAAATTGCTACTATAAATTCCTTAACGGAATTTTTGAGGTGGTTTCTTCCTAAGATATTTGCAATCTTCCCTTTTTTGCTTTTTTGACAACTCAAAAGTTTCACCTAAAATTGCTACTATAAATTCCTAAATGGAATTTTTGAGTGGTTTCTTCCTAAGATATTTGCAATCTTCCCTTTTTTGCTTTTTTGACAACTCAAAAGTGGAAGTGCTAGAATAAAATCGATTTTTATCAGATTTTGTTCTTTAAAATTGATCCAACATTTTTCTAAAAGACTACGCTCAGTACTAAGAGTACCACCACGATCATTACTCTACGGCCCTTCGAGCCAGATAAATCATTAAACCTCTATTCATATGTCCACATATATTACTGCCAGCCTTGAGTCAGTGGCTCTTTGATAGCAGGCCATATGACTAATCCCATCCGCTTTATAAAAAGCCGCAATGCTTCTTTAATCGATATCATGACGAATTGTAGGTTAGCATACTTTCGCCAATTGAAAACTGATTCGCCGAGTTTACATTTTTTTAATTATTAGTCATGCAACTGTTTCGTGGTTTTTTTGTGGTTGCTGTTCTAAAAAAACTTTTCGTCGTCGTTTTCAGTTTTTCCCATTGAATTTTACAATGCTTCTTCATGTCAAGGTTGCTACTCATTACAAAAAAAAACGTCCACTCATCTTGTTTCGTTTTCCATGAACTAGTCATTCTGTTTCGTCGTTTGATTGAAATAAATATATCGGAGCAAATGGTGCTTACAAAGTCTTAGATGTTGGTTTTTGGAACCTTTTATTTGTGCGAGAAATTTAACTGGCACCATTTAAGTAAAGTTTTGCCATGGCCGACCTTAGGGAACGCACTGAGGACCGACACTCTTTGCTACATAAAAATTGCAGACATGCAACACTATTTATCGAACATCGTACACACAGCAAATGAATCATGTTCATCATGAGAGTATGTATTTATTTCTCCTTCCAACATTGTATCACATTTTCTCCTGCGCGAATAATGGCAACCATAGAATATTCATAACAGCAGGATATCAATGAAAATCAATAAATACTATAGTGGTCGGTTTAAAGATGAACACGCACACACCATCGATTGAAGAAGAAGAAAACAAAAATTCAGAAAACTTGGACGACCAACATGAGTCGCGTTCCCATTGCAACCCATTGCGGTGCAGTTTTTTTTTCCTTTTTTTTTGTGAGACTCTCCAGGACTGATTTTCTTCACAAAACATGATCATTATGACAAACACCCTCAGATGGAGCTGTTGGCAGTCGCTGTGAATTCGATCATTCCAAAGTGTACAAAATGATAAGTTGATTGCACACGAAGAGGATGCATATGTGACGACCGCTGCTCGCATTGATGGACAATCATTTTGAATTACTTTCCTCATCTTCTTCTGCTTTAGATATAGTTATATGAAATTATATGCTATTCATACTGTGCTGCGGTGATGGCTTTTCCTTGTGGATGTAACAAAATCCAGTATCAGCTGCGCAGGAAATTGTTCTTGAACTCTCAGTTGTTTTTTACGCCATCAGAATGTGGTGATTATATCGATTATGAATGCAGTGTGAGACTGATCGTACTTTGTATGAGAAAGGGCTTCTGGATAAGAAAAGTGAATCGCAAAAGTATCTTCACCTCGTTTGATACGCTTAAGGTGCTTCTATGCGAGAATTGTCAAAATGTGCTGTATAATAGACGAGAAATTAAATAATTCTTGTACGTTAAATAGAAAACTCGTCTCTTTTATGTCAACTCAAATAGCATTCCATTCGTTCCAAAAATGAAAAACTCACACAAAACGAATGGTTGTGAGAAGCTAGGCCCATCGTCCCTACAGACCTGTTGCGCCAACTTTTTATTTATTTATTTAAATAGCAAAAGTGGTCCTTCGGGCACGGGGCTACATTTAAATATTGTAAAGCTCAAAGTCAGATCTTTTATTCGATTGGTGGCTTAAAATCACTTGTTTGCAGTACATTCACAAAACTAGTCCGTGAAATAATAGTAATACAAAGCAAATGTACCCGATAGGGGGCCTAGGTATACATCAATATACACAAGTTATAACAATTCCTGATTTATATTGCAAACCCTATAGTAGTCCTAGTAGTCCTCGTAATTGGTGTTTGTAAATATGAAAATCTGGTCCTTCGAACCGGATTTTAGTCATGAGCAAGGTCGGCGCCCTATCCACTACATCTACAAAGTGCTATTAAAAACACATTCAGTAAATGTATCACAAAACTGATTCGAACTTTGATCAGTGTACACTTCTAGTTGCCCTCATTCCCATACATTTACTTCCCGGAATATTTACACATGTTGACACAGCCCGTCTGTGTGTATGCTCCTTACAATAAGCTTAAGCAGATGTTCTCAGCATTAGTGCTTATCAAAAACCAACAGACACCGGTGTGGCTTCCAGAAATATGAAATCCCATTTCAAACCGCTCTAAATGCAAACAACTGTCAAGCAAGCCCAAAGGGCGCTCTTTATATCTTATCGCGGCCGCGTTCTGTTACAATTTTTGTTTTCTCCGCTTGTAAGTGCGGCACAATTTCAAAGCTTTCCCCATATACACACCACTTTATGATTTGCAAATACTTGCGTGTGAATATAGTAGGTATATCTGTGAAGAAATGCCATTGAAAAAAAAAACAACATACTCGTACCAAGTATCAACAGGGGGAGCACATTTAAATCAAACACAATGTCGTCTCATTTGCGTTTCTCAATATTTAACTGCGGTACACACATTTAATCGTCGCCTTATCAGCTGTAACTAGCCTCTCTACCCATGCATGATTGAAGTCATAATTATGGTTTAATTGAAATAAATCGGCTGATAAGAACCACTTTACGGGTCGTTTCGAAAAGTGATTACATAAATAAAAGAAAAATTTGCAATCCCCATATTACGCACGAGTGTAGTTACATTGCGCCTATATGCAATATGTGTAAAATGAAATCGCACGAGATTGAGTAGGTATTTTCAGTTAAACTTCGATGTCACTTCCACAAACAAATTAAAAAAATAAAAAAGAAGAAGAAAAATATACTCACATTCGAATGGAACGCGTGCTCTGTTGATCGTGGCAAAACATTGAAGCAAAAACGAAAAAAAAAACCTAAAATTAACATATAATTTGTAGCAACACTTGAGAGAGCTCGTCCCAAACAGAAAAGTGATATTATGTTAATTTTTCGACCGCACATACACACTCTGTCGAAGTTACGACACTAGCCTCTTAATTACCTTGCGAAGAGTTCCCAATAATTTACCATTTTTGATGCCCGTGTACGCATGTTGCTGGGTCAGCGATCTGCAACATGGTAGGTAGGCAGGAGAGTTGCCTTGTAATTACGTATGCTAATAAAATGTTACCAAATCTTACGCCCGCTTATTTTGAGCCAGGGGTATTTATTTAGCATGTGGTTGGGGTAACTGCCGGCAGATGATGACTTTCTTTGGGGGAACCGCCATCGCCGAGGAGTCATCGTTCTATATTTCCATTCAGCTCTGATATATTATGTTGAGGTACTCTTGTTGCGTATGAGGTGGCAAGACCGAGGTTGGGAACAATGTAACACTTTGGTACAATTTTTTTTATATTATCGTACTTGATCAGAATAAACAGGTTATACCTGATAGTTCGGCATACTAAAAACGACGAGGAAGTTATTTGCAGCGGAAGTGGCTGGGTTACCTTTTGATTGAAGTTACAGGTGCGTGTGACAATGGTTAATAAAACGTTTTTTATTCGAGTGGTGCTGGATGCTTCTCGCTTTGAAAATGAAATAGGTTGTGTGATACTTTGATATTTGGTGGAGAAGATTTTGAATGATTTAGTTGTGTCGAAAGTCCAATAAGTCAGCGAGGGAAAGTGTGTTAAATGTAGCACGATATTTATAAAAGTATCATGACACAAAATATGTGTAACGCAATTTACGTGATCTATCAACAACATTCTAAGTACACCCAAATTAATGTCCACTTATATCTACATACTAAAATATCGTAATAAATATCATGACATATATCATGTTGTAGACTCCCTGTGTCCCACATATCAGCTATTATTGATTTCCTGTGGTATGGCACCCGAAAGCTAAGGATTTGATGATATTAACCAGATTTCCATGTACCAACAGACGTTATTATGAAACGCAGCGTATATATCATGATATAAATCACGCGCCACATTTATCTGTTACATGCATTTGAAAGGATTTTTGTATATGGTCTATCGTTAGCCTGTAACCAGATTTTTAACTAAAATTATGTGTTGGGTACATGCATTGATGATATAATCTATCGTTCCTCTTTAACCAGATTCTTAAGCAAAATTATGTGCATCACATAAATATCATGACATAAATCTTGTAACTCAAACGTTTGTCTTATTAACTGGTGCCAGTACGAAACTATTACTCTTTTCAACCCACAACTTAATGCACTCGTAAAAAGAGAAAAATTGCACAGCAAATATCATGACATAAGTCATGCAACTCCTACTCCTGTCTGCGCCATACTGAGAAAATCTCTGTGGATTGTACACAAAATCCTTAAATCATTTGATTTGTACGAAATTTGCGCAGCAAATATCATGATATATATCACGCAACACCAACTCTCGTCTCTGACTGAGCTTCAAATGATTTTCAAATCAAAAAATGGTTACAGTAACGAATAGGTACATTTCGTTCGTACTCAAAATGTCATGACATAACTCACGACATTCCCATAACAGTAGTTATACACCACAAATCGAAACGCTTTATTTTGGAACAGATAACCATCCAGCATCCACACACAAATATGTACATATAGTCCTTCAATCTAATTCGTTAAAAAAAAAACCAACCCAAATTGTCAAACTTGTTTCAGCCCGATTACGTCACCACAAGGACGGTATTCTATTTTTTTATCATTACCTCATCCTCACACCTTTTAATCTGCTACATTGTTATTATCATTCTTCACGTGCTGCAATTTTGTTTAAACCCGAACAAATACGTATCCACATTTTCAAGAAGTCAAACTCTCCCCTTTTTTGGCATCTATTGCAAAACACTTTTCCGATGACGCTCACCACTTACCGCGCAATTCTGCAAACATTTTCCTCTCGACTATGAACGAGCCAAAATCCGAAAATCGTTGCCATCGCCATACAGTCTCCGAATGTCAGGGATACTCTTAAATTTTATTTAAATTGCCGTTCACCCAGGAATATCCACCCCTAACACAGCCAAAAGTATATTGATTCAATCCTTCACCCCACTGCCACTGGCAAAAAGTTATTTTATGCACATTTGAGGCGAATCGCAAAGGAAGAAAAAAAATATTTCAATTACAAATCACTTGCAGCATACAGCAGCGCAACGATATGGCACAGAATCAAAAGCAGAGATTCTTTTTCAAAACATCAACCATCACCATTCATTCACCTTACCTCTGTGTAGATTCAACAATTATATCATTAGTTTTAAATAAGTGCATAAATGCATTCACTCTTATGTAATACACAGCCGTGTGTGAGTGAGGAAAATTATTTAATTGCAAAAAGTATTTTTTTTTTTTTAGTTACCTACTTACCTTCTCTGTACAGAAATCAAATCCACAGATACCGCGAGCAGATAATCCACTTCACCTTGCAACAGTGTGTTTAGTTGCTTTTCGATATTTGCCAATCTTGGCCATTCGAATGGAAATTTTTTACCACCGCCGTTAGTCTGTAGTGAAGGCAAACAAAAGCGAATTATATTTATGCTCACGGCTTATGTTCAAGCAAACCATGCGCATTAATATGTGAACGCATGATTGCACGTAAGAAAAGCGGTACGGAGAACAAGTATCTGCAGAGTACTGCACAGACACTAGTTGGAAGCTTGACATGGGTATTGGTTATAAGTTTTTGTGGTTAAGTGTTACACTTGCAACTTTTATGCAGCTGACTGATTTACAGTAGCATCGATTGTCAAGTGTGTATTTTGAAATTTTAAAATTTCGGTTACAACAAAGCGGAAGTGAACCTTCTTCCGGGGTGCATCACCTCGCCGACGAGATAAGGCGCCGCCTTAGGTTTGGATGTGGAAAGGTGTGCCTTGCCAAAGGTGGCTTAAAGTAAACACCCTGACATATTCGATAATACGTTTTTGTTGTAATTGTAATTAATTTTTTTTTTTCTTGAAATTTATTTTACCCTCGGAATGACAAAATAAGCAATGAAACAAATCGGTTAATGTTTTTTTTCTTATTTGACCCACATTGATAAGGATTTGTGTGTCATTTTTAATGGATGCGCGATTTCACAGCAACAATGTCAACGTGGATCATGGACGCCCTGTTGTTATTATGTTTGCATTTATTGTCACACCCTAGCAAACGGCTTGAATGCACGGAAATTGTAAACAGATACAAATGCAGCATAATGTTGGGTGAATGATTCATGGTTTTCTGATAGCGGTGTTATAATTGTTCCAAAAGAATTTTTACAAATTTTTGACAAAAATAGGGGGAAGGGGTACAGGGTGTAAAAATATTTCTGCAATATTTAAAACGAAAGAACATATGAAAAAGTCATGCAGGCCAGTTGCGATTAGTTCGTCTTTTAGTCAAACATCGAAGTTGTAAACCATATACCCAAGTTGCAAACCAATATAGCGCTTGGAAGTACGTCGATCATCTCAAAACAATGACCCAAGACAGGATTTGGGTTCACCTCTATCCTTCAGTTAGCAAGCGATCAGTAAACTTGAAGGGACGCACGCACACCTTGTCTTATATCCAAACAGACTTAGCCCAAATTTATTCTAAATCGATGGGGTCGCTGAATTTTTCCTTAGTCATTCGATCGGCGCTATCTGGCTGGCCGTAACCACACTACATATTGCAATGAAGTTTCTTTTGAAAAAATATATGTGATCAATATCAGCAGCGTATTTTGTCTGATCGTACCTTCCTTGATCGTGTCTAAATCTGTATTATATATGAAAAATAAGTGAAACCCTTTTTCTGGATGCATCATATCGCTGTATGGTCTCTAGTGATTATCATTTGGGGGCGAAGATTGCCAATGAAGATCAGTTGACATTTTAAATATATATACGTATTTTTGCTCGTCTTTTTTTTTTAAACACAGAAGGTATTTGACTTAATGAGGATCAGTTGGAAGGAACGTTTTTTTGGTTATAATTTTAATTTTAATATAAAATCTGACTACTGTCATTAGCTGAAACAAGCGATCTTCACATAGGCAAAAATGATAGCTAGAAAAATCTATATGATCGTTAAAACTCTATAATTTAGTACCTTTTGAATTTGCGACAAACATCTATCTGGTTATTAATACTAAGGCATTTTCCAGCTATCTTTTTGACTCTCGTTGCTAGGTTTGTTCGAAATGCAGATCTCAACTGATCTTCACTTACTAATGCATGTCAACAAGGCATGCAGATCAGTCAAAAAAATTCAACCACTGCAACGATATTTTCAAATTATTCTGCGGAATATTTAAAGCTATTTTCATAAATGTAAACATTTTGCATGATCAGTTACTTCTTCTATCGCATTTTAATGGATTTGACTACTGTACATGCAAGCCAACCGCACAGCACTCCTCAACAATTTATTTAACCACCCCCATCCCATAGTATCTGATTCACCAAAGCGTACAACGTACATATACAAATTGCAATCCCAAAAAGAGATTGATGGCCACAAACACAGCCAAACAGAAAATGATCAATTAATGTCTCCATCTCGGTTTCTTCCTTTTCTCCATCATCGTTTTGTAAATTTATTACTATTCAACCAGTTTGAATGCGTCTCCTTTTCCAATCTCATCAGCTATTCAAACCTTACACATGGAATTGCATTTTCTTCTGCTGCAATCGCAGCCTTATATACTAAACCATCATCTCATCATCAATAGTCAAGTCATGTCTTTCGAATCGAAACGGCAAAGAAAACCAAAAAAAAAAAAAAAAAAAAAAAAAACACCCTTCTACGTGGCATAAAAATTCAGACATCCTCACCGGGTATATTATATATATAAAACAATACAAAAAATAAGGAAAAAAAAAAAAAAACATTTACCCGTAAAAATTCATCCTCAATTGGAAAACATCCACATCACTCAATAGCGAAAGAAGCACAAATACAATACAATTCATAAAATGAAAAGCTATCAAGGAAACTCGACAGCAAAAACAAAAATCATTCACCACCGCCATATAACCAACAACAACAAAAACAAATCACTTTATGAGGCCAGAGTCGTGAATTTCCTTTTTTTTTTTTTTTGCGCGTTTTGTTGCCTCTCATCTGTTTTCGTGTATATATTTTTTTTTCCTGAATGCGCTATGAAAAGCTGCACAGGGGCAGTCGCAAGACGTGTTTTATATAGGTAAACGGCCAAATGCGGTGTACACAGTCCCGACTTCTGTGTGATGGGTGGCAAAGAGGCTGCCAACAAATTCATATGTTTTAAACACAATAAAAATAATACACATTTTTCAATGTGGGGAAAAAAAAAACCCCGGAGTCTACATACAAATTTGTTTCTAAGAAGCAACATCCCCTTTGAGGTAAATTCAATGTCAAAATCTATAACCACACCATGGGATACGCTATCTGTCTAAAGATACATCTTGTTCCACTTTAAAGTGAGCAAACGTACATACAAAGTGGGGTTAACTTTCGCCAAATAAATTTCCCTCACGTCATCAAGTGTGGTGACAATATCTAAATTACTTTTCGACAGCACTATCTAATCTTAAACTCGAGTCATAAATTACCCCGGCACCCAGGTATACACTTTAAAAAGAACTCTGTAGAAGAGCAAGGGCGTCGATTGTAGAAGAATCGATGTATTCACCTGAATAAATAATTAATTAACTCTGATAGATGGTATCTTTGGCAATAGATAAAAGAACGCTCAAATCAACTGTGTGTTGTAGAGATACACTGTTCCCATCACTATCATCATCATCGACACATTTGCATAACAGCTCTGTGCGCGCACACTTTTACTATTTCTGGGTTAGCCACTTACACATTTTGCCCGCTGCAAAGGCAAAAGAAAAAAAAAGAAAAAGAAAAAAACAACAAAAAATTAGCAAATAATATATTTAATCGTTCTGAACTGTAGACACCCATGTTGTGTTATTTATGCGATGACATTTGATTGATTGCACATTTATTTGTGGGACGACACAAGTGTTTTCAATTTTTGTGCGAAGGAGATTCCGATTTTCTAAGAATAATTAGCCATGGATTTAGTGGGTAGCTGAATGAGAGAAAATTTTCTATCTTATGTAGAAACAGCTATAAATTACTGTGAAATTGTGTAGTTAATTAATTTGAACTTGTACATATTTATGTTGGATTTATTTAAGTGTGATTTGTGTGTCAGGAAAGGTGGCTAAATTTATGTTTGAATGCAAATTATAAATGGGGCGTTTGCCCGAAGTGGCGATATACTTCCCTCATCGTTTTATTTTCGGCGCTTTCTTATTGGACGGCGCAGTGGCTTAGTGGTTAGTGTGTTGAACTAATAAGCGAGGGGTCTTAGGTTTGAATCCAGCAAAAAATCCAAATTCCAACTCTGACAAACATCCGAGAGTGCAACTGTCTTGAAATAGCTTCTCAATCGGCCGTTTGGAATCGGCATAAAATTGTAGATGCCTTCCATTCGTTCCAAAAATGAAATCTACGGACCTGTTGCGCCAACTATATACATATACCTATATGTATATTCTTATTGGACTCTGAAAATGTCTAAGTACGAATTTAGTTTATTTGTAAAAGGAACAGGCGGAATTCGTTGAAGTCTCGATTGGTCTTACTAGTAGTTAACAAGATGTCGGAAGTGGCAGTGCGTTCTAGGTGCTACGGAGTACACAGTAGCTTCACTTCCATGTTGCATCTTGCATCGTTCTACACTTGAAAAAAAATCCAACCCCGAACCTGGTTAGGTTCTTGAACGAAACATGAATTTATTTAACTAAACGCAAACTTACCAGAATTTTGTTAGCTCAAAGATGATAAAAAATATCAGCACAGCACAGAGATAAGTAGGAGTGTCTAAAGTGGTCAAATGTGGCGGTCGATCATATTTAAAAAAAAAACCTTTTTGGAAGCGTCAAAAGTGGCTTATTTTATTGTTTTATTTTTAAAAGCAAATCCAAGCTTCAAAAGCTTCTAATTTAGGAGGTAATATTTTTTATTATTTGAGGTGGTTGCTACGATTTTTTTGAGCTCCTTGAGGTGCTAAGACGGACCCTAATACATAGGCTGTTTAGTATATTATTATTTTTTTAAATAAACTGAGTTTTGCAACTCTAGTTTGCATACAAGTATCTGTTTAGATGCTTATTCACAGAGGTATGGTAACTGGTCCCTTTTTAATTCGAACAAGAGTCCCATGAAAACCCGAGTTCATCGGCTTCAAGCTCTACCCCATAAATTGATGACCCAATTAGTTAGATCGTCTTAAAAAAAAATATTTTTCAAATTCCTTCCAGGGTTTATCATTGACAAAGTCGACCTTGAAACTAAATTTATATATCGTCGAGTTATTTTAGGAATGATTTCCCAATCAGACGTCTCTTTTAGGTTTTCTGACCTATGAGTCATTTTATTTTTGTGTCTATTTTACGAGTTTTTCCTGTTTTGTCGAATAGAAACTTGTCCGCATGTGCGTCCGATTTATGTGATGTCTAGATTTATTGAATTACTAATTTGTATGCTAATAAGCTAGTTTGATATGTAGATCAGTTTCAAGTTCAATGTAACCCAGGCTACATTTTAAGTAGCATCTGTGGCCATGATTCTGTACTCGAGTGGATGTATCACAAGACCGCCTTTGACACGAGAGGTGGCTGTGTTGTTTTTTGGGTGTAACATAAAAAGCATGCGAAATAGGAAGGTCCAGATTTTACCTAATTTTGTGAGGGATCTGCTGAACAGTTCAATATGGGTACACGTTGTCAATCTACTTTTTTACATTGATCTTTTGCGGTTTTACCGATCTTGTATGGTAGTCATTTATCAGCTTGATTTGTGCATTAACTTGACACGGATTGATGTCTTTCTAATCTCTAAATGGATTGAAATTGTAGCTCATGTTCAACTCAGCGAATGTTTTAACAATCAAATCATTAAAAAATGGAATCATTTGCATTTTATTCAAATGATTTGACGTTTTTCTTAAAAATTTTAAACCGTTTGCCATCTGCACACAGATTTTTTGGACTCTTACATTGTTCCAAATATTGTATAAATTGTTTTACCAACAAAATTTATAGTGAAAAGCCCTAGTTAAACTCTAGAAAGACGTCAAATAGAAAAAAAAACTATGGGACCACAATTGTTAGTAATTATTATATTTCAAACAACATCATTGGACAGTTCAGACACCAACCATAACAAAACTGATTTTTACGTACTTCTTAATTATCAAATGAAGTACTCTCTATCGCCCGTCTTTATTTGCAACGTGACTGTAATAAACCCCCCCCTCGAATTGATCTTTGCTTCAGAGCTTATACGTATGATCATTGCAACCTTTTAGTTCGGACACAAACCACTTCCACTTAGATACACCTAGGTTACAACCACCAAGTACATTTTTTTCCTTCTCTGTACGACTACCATCATCGCATTTGATAAACAAAAAAAATACACAACCAACATAAAAACTGTTAACCTTACCATCCCTAACTACATGTGGAATGTCCGACGATTGACCCAAATTCCAGCTGACGCGTCCGGCCATAAATTTAAATAATCCCTAATGGATTATCACGCCGAACTCCGAGATAAATCATTTGAAAAAGCTATACCATCAGTAATGGAAAGTTTCGGTCAGATATCCCTCGGAAAAAAAAAGAAGGACATCACAACGAAGAGGAATAAAAATAATCTCCATATTGGCTATAAAAATAATAACCAATTACATCACAATTTTCAACACCTCGTCAAAGTGGCGATCGGCAACGCTTCTCAAGTCCGTCTTCTTCTTCTCCCTGGTCGACCGTAAAAACAAATCTTATTGTGAATTTAAATTTTTCCATCGACGCGTCGAATGAAATTATAAAGGCTTAAAGGGGGTATAACTCAATTCTGCCTAACTAAATAAACCGTACTTAGAAGTCACTGTTAAGAAAAAGAAAATACCTCCCGTTGTTCAATTCCCATTACCGTTCGTTTCTCCCACATTTAATTGATTTTTTATGGAAAGAAGAAGAACCCCATAAAATTACTAAAAATAAATTCCTCAGATATAAATGAAGCGAAAAACAGAAGAAAAAAGTATCTCAACTCAATCTCAACGTACCGATTATCCGTACAGCCTCAAGATTCGGTTGATGTTTATTTTCTTGTTCATCGGTTTGTTGTATATTTCGCTCTTAAATTTTATTTTTATTTTATTTTATTTTATCATATTTGGCAGCAGATTTTTCGTTTGATGATCTGGGGGTAGACGGTAGTAGACCCCGAGAAATTGGGTCAATTGTGGCGGACACATTTTCATTTGAATTTATCACTACACGATATACATTGTGCACTGTGGGTGTAAGTGTTTTTTTTTTTTTTTTTTTAAATTTTAAATTACACAAACGAATTTTTCTTAATGCCAAACACCTCATGACAAGTGTTGTGTACAAAAAAAAAAAAAAAAAAACTCCATTAGTAGTAATTTTCGACACTCAAAGCTTCTGTTCGATTCTTCTGACTGACCCGCTGGCTAGGGTAATTAATCTGTCGATCAACTAGCTTGAAGGGCACAACAAAACAAATTATCTAACCGCTAAAACGAGCACTAATTGTGTCTTTAATAAATCTCGCTACTAATTTGCATTATTAATATGTATTAGGCGCTAGTTTTTTTTTTTTTTTTTTTGTTGTGTGTTTGCGGATCTAAAACTGAAACAAAAAAAAAAAAAAAAATAACAACTCTGTTCATAATTAATCACCTTATCTGTGCCTTTTTTTTGTTTTTATTTTTTATTTTTTTCTGTGCGTTGACTTCACGATGTTGATAATAATGATGACCGCCGAAAGGTGGTATCTCAAGCGCTTCACACAAAGTAAAAATCCATACAGGAAGGACTTGTCTAATTAATTTGCATATAAATGTTGCTATTAGCGCAAAACTTTAATATTGCTTAAAAACTCAGCAAACCATTAAATATGATAATATACTATTTATCTTATCTGAAGATGGTTGAACAATTAACTAAATATTGTTTTTGGTTTCTTTTTGCAGGTAAGGGCGCTCATACACGTGTAAATGGTTGTGGCGAAGTCTGCCTCTGCTTTACTGTGAGTTATAAATTAAGTTTTTCAGCGAAAGTGGCTAAATTGGAAGAGCCATACATAAGTTGAGACACTGTGCATTGGCGTATCTGCTGGTCTTTGGCGTAGGTACCTATACCGAGATGCAGCGATTAATTGGCATACGCTCCTAAGAGTGAAAACTTAACTTTTTGGGTAAATTTTTGTTTAAGTGATATTTGAATCGTCACTTTTTCCATTGTTAATATTTTTGTTGCAAGCTTTAAACATTGCAAAAATTACGTTGTGCATTTATAAATAATACTCGTTCGCCTTTTGAAATCTTCAGGGGAGTTCTAAATCACATCTTGACGTCGTCGGTTCAATGGGCAACGACCACTCTTCAACATTTAACAAGACAAACGTCGTGGTCGGTCTTTCTTCAGAAAAGTTGTTGAGCTTCGCCTAATCGCATTTCGTCCTCTGTGTTTTTAATTGTGTCAACAGTTTAAATGCAGCTGGGGAAGACCTCAACTTGCTGTAAAAACACTTCAACAACAGCTGAGTTCCGAAAAGAAGATGTACGCGCCTTGAATTTGGTCATTGATAGTTAACGCTGAAACTAGATGGCGCTGTTCCCCTTTGTGGATCCTGTCTTCAACCAAACAATATTTCCAGCCTGCAATGTCTTCCATTGCGTTTGCAAAGGCTCTCAATTTGAGAAGTTTGTTATACCTACTCAAAATAAATAAAGAAATCTCATTCTTAAACAGTATACCACCTAAATGGGTACCCTAAGGTTTCCCATTGGATTTCTTTATTTGATTGCATTCAAGCTTCTAACTCACTACAATTCTTTTACTCGGAAGTCATGACTGGTATGTTGATAAGCTCACCCATCGAATCAGGACGAAACGTATTTTTCGAAGTAGATTCCATTAGAGTGTTTGACGACTTCCACTAAACTGTTAAAAATATATTCATATCTTAATTTCTTATGATATGAAGGCGAATTTTGGTTTTTAATAAATTTATTCCACCCAATAAATAAATAGTGCAACACCCAACAGATGGCGCTGTTCTTACAATGCCCATCATTCATTTGCAATAATTTAACTAAAATCGAAAATCCATTCCAAGACACCCATAGATGTGATTGCTCAATGCCCAACTCAATTCGTAACACATTCTTACGACACCACACAACAATCAGATCCAGCGCCATGCACAAGATGAAGATAAAAAGAAATAGAAAGACCCCTCATCATCACTTAAAACTTAAAGTAACTTTCTGTCGCAACTCCTCGTCGGTGCTTTTCAACTTCGAAACCAACTTGTGTATACGTACATCGAGCCAGAGTACGAAGCTTTAATGCGAAAATAATTCACTACGCTTCGAGGAGGAAACTCTTAAATTATATTTATTTCCAAAGTGTCGTCAACTTGATGTTCTCTTATATGGATACAGATATATATGTATAATCCCGCAGTCCCTGCCCACTTCCTCTAGAATGGCAAATTCCCAGCGATTAAAATATCATTAACAGTTTCGCGGGCCAGCAGAACTTTGTGTGTGAGGTTAACGTCTGGCTGTGTCTTCGACAAAACTATTTTACTAGCAAAAGCACTTTCGTAATGGTCGCGTCATTAATCATATTACAGACGCGACACCATCCGAACGAGACGACAATAAAGAAAATAAAACATGTCCTTGCGGTGATTTTCGAAGTGAACAATATTTATTTTTTTATAACACTCAAACTAACAACTAAACAATAATCTTGCGCTTCCTACCCCTCTTCTTGGCGATGTTGGCGAGTGGTGCTAGCCCAGCCTGAGCTTCGCCTAATCGCATTTCGTCCTCTGTCACATTGGTGATATCTTTGAATGCACATGCCAATTGTGTGTTTTTCGTATTATCCTTGAATTGTTTTTCCTTGAATTGTTTTTCCCCTGCTGGACTACCGCTACTGACAGTCGATAGTAATCGCTTTGAGTATCTTCGATTTTCATTTTCGCCTTTGACATTTGTTGCTGGCTGCTGTTGTTTTAATGCCACCGACTCGGTGGTTCTTCTAACCTTTGGCTCATTTTCCTTTTCCTTTTCCTTTTGATTTTCCTTTTCGATTTCCTTCTGAACGTCGCCCTTGTACTTCGTCAGAATCGTATTCAATTTACGTATTTTCTCATCTATGAAGTGCATGCTGTCGTTTTTGTCTTGAGCTGACGTGCTCGTCGATGGTGCACCGTCCTTCACGATTGGAATTTGCCGAAGGATTCCACGTTGGCGGTGTTGTTTTTGTTGCTGGTACTGGTGGCCGTCGACAATTTGTCGCCGTAACAATTTGTCCGTGCCACTAAGCAGCAGTGGCAGTGGTGGTGCTGCTGGTGGTGGCGTGCTCGTTGTGTGCTCGATGAACGTTTTTAGTCGCTCGAATGTGTTCTGCGCTTGGGTAATTAGCTTGATTACTTCGATTTTGAAGGACTCCTTGGCCCCAATTGTCTTGACTAGTTCGTGTTGCAAATCCAAGCGATCGTTGCGAAGTGTGGCGATTTGCTGGCGCAGGCTTAAATTCTGCTGGGTCAGAGTTAGGTTTGCGGCCTTAGTTGCCACGTCCATTGTCGCACTTCGAATGAAAATCGAAAAGTTTTCAATTTCAAAAGAAATCAAAAATCACAGCCAACTAACTAGATTTTCATACACTTCCAAACAAAGTGCAAAAATGAAAGATTGAGCTCCGACGATGAGGAAGTGTTGGCGTGCGCAAGTTGCCACACTGAACTAGAAAACCTATAGCACGAGTATCTCGAACTTGATGGCAAGTGGGCGGCTTTGTGGTTTAATTTGTGCATTACAAGTCATTACATTGCGTTAGTTAATTAATATTCAATACCGCTTGGAGTAGGTATGTTTGCGTCGAATTCAGGTGGCCAAGATTGGTACTAATAACTTGTTCGTGGTAATCGCTTTACACTTTGTGATGGAGTGCTATACTAATGGTGGAGTAACCGCCGCTGAAGTGCGCGTGCGAATGTTGGAACATATGGTTATGTCGCGTGCGTGTCTAATTTTGTATTTTTTTTTTTTTTTCGTTACTATAGAAAGAGAATATGGATTCGTTATGCGCATTCAAGTGGGAAGTAAAGTTGGTTTCGTAATGTGCTGCTGGCTGTGTGTGAGTCTGTTTGAAGTATGTTTCAGGGTCGGCAACATGCTGTGACGGTGATATGGTGGTTTATTATACATTACTCTGTGTGTTGTGACACATAAGTCGTTACCTGTGTAGTGACCATGGGTGAGCTTTGCGGTAGATCTGTGTTATTTCGGACGGAGTGCTGGGAAGAGGTAGATTTTTTATTGGTTTGCAGCATCCGCGAGGGAAATTCCCAAGGACTTGGCGAGAAGCACAGTCGACAGATGTCACGAGGGAAAGCAGGCGTTGTACACTTTTATATATTTTCTGGAAATTGTCCACCTCACTCAGTTGTTGTACCATTTGCTGTGCTGTATGATGAATGTTCAACGATTTTCTTAAAATTAATCTCCCCCACTTCGCATTCAAAGCCAAAGCCAAAGCCAAAGCCATTGAAAAACATCAATCAAACGTCGCGTAGTTGCGCCCGTGTAAGATCAAAATCACATGCCTTGACTCAAATTCAAATTTTCGTATAATTCCTAGCGAATTCCAACCAATTCCGCACTCACACTGCATCCATGCAGACACTCAAATCTGTTGCAGCCATATGTGCGCGCATAAAACTAATTAATAGGAACATTTCTGCACGTATATTTTCGACTTAACTCAATCCAACTGGCACTGACACTGGCACACACCTGGACCCCAGAACGACTGCTAAATGTTTCTATTGCCAAAATATATCTACACCTTCACAGTCATACGGCAGCGACATTTAGTCTGAGACAAATTTTAATTTATTCCCATGCCAGCATGTGGCGAAATTAGTTTTCACCATTTGTGTCATAGATGCTTCTCACAAAAATCAACCCCCACCACACCACACATCATGTACACACGCTCCATTTAGCAATTCGTCAGAAAGGCGTATGCCGTCGAAGCGTTTCCGTGGAAATCAATTGACAATTTTGACAAAATTCTATTTGGCAGTCAGGGGGAAAACAGAAACTGTTTTCCAGTGTACGCTATTTGTAACGCATTTAAAAATACCAACATGAGTCGGAGTCCTGTGCGGGGGCTAGACCCAAGAACAACAGTCTTCCAAGTCTATCAGCACTTTTTCGTGTAAATATTTGCATTGATACGAGTAATTAATGATTAGTACATTCATTTCCATATCAGAGAGTGAGAGGGAAAGATCGCGAGTCACACTATCAATCAACTGTGTCAGGTTTGTATATCATAAGCAAATACAATAGAATGGAATGCATTCACAAAGTAGGATGGTATCATATTTACTCGCACAATTTTTTCTGCTCCCCGCTGTCAAATTGTTGACACAGCTTGGGTAAATCAGTTTGTAATTATGTCAACTGTGTGCCACTATCATCGCGATGTGTGATAGGATTTTCCATACCCACACTCGGATACAAGTAATACTTTTGTAATTCGAGGAGATTTGTTTTATTTTTTTTTTTTTGTCGGTTTTTGTACGACAGCTACACCGAAGAAGAACCTTAGGAAAAAGCAGCTCAAATTCGGTTGTAGATTTCTTTGGACCACCAGGAGATTGTCCTTATTTTTGTTCTTCAAATGCGTCGTGAATAGATTCATCGCCGGATAGTGGTATCGGTTGGCGATGCACGACACAACTGTCAGTCAATATTATCGAGGATAAAACAGAAAAGAAAACTAAGCTGATTGATATCTGTTTCGGGAGTAGCATAGTAGTTGGGTAGGTAGCTACAGCAGCGACGCTGAATCCACTCAAGTGAATGATTGAATACCAAAACCAAAGAAGACGAAGAAGCAAAATAATGGAGACAGCCAGTCAGAGTGTATGTAATTTGGTACTCTTTGAGGAATTTTTTGATGAAACCCATCAACCAGCAGTGGTATCGAGTTTCGGGATTTTTGGTAAAAAGTAGGTTGACCGATTGTTTGAGAAAAAATAAATCATTTTTTTTCATAAGAGCCTTACACTGATCATGATTGATCCCTTGAGTATTTAGGCTGAATTTAATCAAACAGAATATAGAAATAAATCAGAAATCAGTTGGTTAAAATTTACAAGCATGGACATAAACCCCTGTAGCACAATGCGCACAGTATTAATTCGGTTTTTGGTTCCTTCTTAAGTTTTCTGAACTCTGTATTTTCCGTAAAAAAAATTATCCATTGTGACCCACAAAATATTCAATTAATACTGAAAAATGATTATTAATAAGACTCAATCTGCCTTAGTAATAATAAATTTTATTTTCGACTTTAAATTTATTGGCCCTTGGCAATAAACCATTTTAGATAAATGAACTTAGATTAAATAATGAAAATAGAAGAAAGCATTAAATTTGACTTTTAGTTAAGAAGTAGTTATATTGCAATTTAGTTTTTTTTTCTATTTCTAATTGTCACTGTGTTCACAGTAGGTAGCTTTGTTTTCCATACAACTTTCGTATGCGTGATCGTTGTCAATTTTAATGTCGAAACCAAAAATAGTTATTAATCCGATTCAATGTCAACAGCATTATGTCTACAAACCTGTGGTTGAAACTGGAATTTACCTATACCTAGAAGAAAATATTTATAACCCACTAGCTGAGCCCAGCCTGCTTTGCTAGGCGTTAAAATTAAAAAAAATCAAAGTACCTACATATTGTGCTTCGTTGAGTTGAGGATCTTTGATAAATGTTTATAGACGAAATTTTCTAAGCTTCATAACGAATTTTCCACACTTGCAACAAATCATGCAATAAAATCCATGTAAAAAATCTATTTTCGATTTTCCAATTTCCACACTTTTCCTTATGGGTTTCCAAACATTTTCTTTCGTGAAAACCTTCTCCTGATAATTAAGAACAACTGAAATTTTTTTTAGCCAAATTGGTCAAGCCGTTCTCAATTGATGAATTAATATACATTTTTCACACCATTTTTTTTATATATAAATAGAAGATTACTTTCAGTTGAGACACAAACCATCGGGCGTAGACTCAATTCAAAAACAGATCACTTTATTGAAGAACATTAAGATGTTACAATGCCTGGCTTCAATAAAAAAAGCTACTGGACCAGCTGACGATCAGTTGAAGTGACAGGTGGTTGTGATCTTGACTCAGTCGTAATGTATTTCGGTATATGGCGTTATAGGCCAACAGTTCTTGTTTTAGAAAATTCCTCTAATCTGCAAACAACTCAATAATTCCGGCCAAATCCCAGATGCTGAAAGCTAGAAGTGCATGACTTTCAGTTCGTGCAGAAACCAATGAGTATCAGCTGAGATATTATGAACAATTACCTTTATAACCTCTTTCGGTACAGCCAATGAAATCTGCTAACAACATTTTATTAAGAATAACAGCTTCATCGACAAGAGCTGTGTTTTTTTTAGCTTGGATCTCAGCAAAGCAAAATAAATTAATATGTCCAGCACGCAATTACAACAACTATTGCGAGTCCTACTTGCTTTGCTGAGATCGAAGCTCAAAAAATAGGTCTAATAATTATGCTTCTGGACGATCGACTGAGATCGTGTGGAAAGAAAAAGCTTTACGCGATACATTAGAGTTTCTAGCTCGGATGTGGATCAAATTTGATCTGCAACATATCTTCGAAAAGTGTTCATCAAGAAAGCGTTCCATGGTTTTTATAAAATCCTAAGTGTCGTGATGAACTTCACACCTCTTAATAAATTGGGACTTTTCTTGGACACAAACCAATCTTTGCTATCTTGATCAGATGTGATCTTTTGAGATATTCATGATTTTGCAATGCGATTTCTATTAGAACTTTTGTATACGGAGAGCATTCGTATCTCAAAATGTACTAATTATGCTGCGGATAAGACTTGCTTACTGTAACAAGATCACCTGGGGATCCAAAAGTGGTCCCATTTCCTTTCCCTTTCAATTCGAAAAGGTTGCATTGTCATAATTGTTTAACATCTGAGGTTACCTTCATTATACTTGTCAATATACTTATCAATATACTAGTCAACTTTATCTAAATTGAAGCGTGACTTTCTAATTTGTTGCTGAAAAATGTAGAGAAGGTCCTGAAATGTACTTTTGTTGGACAATCCGTAGGTGAATTAACTCGATCGATTGAAGCCTTTGTGTGTTGATCTTGTTGATCGTGAGTTTTTATGTGGCCCAAAATTGAATCTGTTGATGTTCGTGATCACAGCAGGGACAAGTCGACAAAGGAGACTCCTCAAAAAATACACAATACGGAACTATTTTTAACTATACACCAGTTACCAGTGATACCATCTTCTGACTATGCGACACAAATACTCGTTATACCGCCCTCCGCAATTGGCGAGTCAGATCCTTCTCCGTCAAAATTGCTTTCTCTACTTCAACCTTCACCATGATATCAGATATGAAAAGCCGACTGTCCACTTGTCTCTTTGCACAAATAACGAATTAGAAAACGTTTAGCCTTACCCTGTACCCGCTCCTAACACCACTTCAATTGTAACTACAACAATTCGTTAGAAACAACATGACAACTGGACTTTGACAGTGTCCACTTCTAACCACAAAACTCCACACAATTTCCCACGCACACATACATCACACCATCCGCGATGTTTGCACAACTACACGTATATCTCCAAACAAGATTTATAAGCCACTTGATGACAATAAATAACAACTATTATAAAATGTGTCATGTTTGCCGAGTAATTAATTTCATCTCTCTATCTTGCTTCTGTCTTTCTCCTTTGCCAAGTTCCAAGTCAATGTCAAGTTATAATGACACTCTAGCAACCCTCTGACAACAGCAGGTTGACAAGTTTCGAATCGACAAATCGACAGCAATTACCTAGCCGCATCAATAAAAAACAAAAAAAAAAAAAACAACTAAATCACTGTCTCGTTGTTGATGTTTTAACAATTCCAACATTGGCCGGTCATTTTTTTCATTTTTACCGGCACATGCTGTCCCTTTATCAATCGACTGATTACGAGTTGCAATATCGATATGTACTGCTTAAACGCTGCACTTACCACCAGACAAACCGGGACAATTATCATTTCCAACCGGTACCTACTTGTGCTTGATTTTGTTTTTTCCATAAAGTGCAACCAGGCTGCTGCCATTTTGCAATTGTTGAGTAATTCTTATCGCTCAGTTCTAATTCTTTAATTAATATAGTTATTATGTGTTGGTTGGTGTTTTTCTTTTTCTTTCTTATACTTATCAGAACTTTGAAATTGCAGTAAACACACTCAAGTCAAGTCGCGTCGAGTTAGTTTCAACTTATCCCCTATAAAGTCTATACCGAAGGTGATAAGATAAGTTGTATATCAGCAGCTTGTTATCTGGAGTCATGGAGTCTGCTAAACGACGACGACAGCGATGTTGACTGTGAGCACGAATGCGAAAGCGAATGCAACGATCAACTAAAGATTTGAATTTATATCTGCAACCAAACGAAAAGCAAACAACAAATCAACGTGAAATATATTGTGTACTAATCTTCAGATTGTTTGTTCTTTTTATAGAATTGACGTTGTTGACTTACTTCCTGGTTAGGTGTTGATAGGGGTATTTCTGGTTTTCTATCTGTTCATAGTGGAAAGGTCAACTGGGAGAATTTCAAATGACAATTCAACGAAAAACAGAACCGAAATTGATATCTACAACTAAGTAGATAATTTTCACTCAATTAATTGAGTCATTGGATTTTTTTTTTATTTTTCAATCGGAGTGGGGGATGTCTTTGGAATTTTATTACACTAACTGGAGCGATTATTGTAAGTAGTCGATGGGAGTGAAAACCGGTGGATGAGGTGAAAATTTGTTGCGATCGCTTTGGCTCCTAGTAGGTATAGAGAGCGACCTAGAGTAAGGCAACTTGCTAAATAGAGTTGCGGTTTTCTTGTTCATAATTTACTGCGTTGTCAAGTCTGTGATATCTATTTGCATAATTTCTGTGAAAATTTATTAGAAGGCGTAGCTTCAAGAGGTGTTTGCGACATAAATTATTCAACGATATTGACTGTATAACTGAATGGAAGGTTACAGCTGTTTCGACAAATGATCGCTGGTCAGAAATGTTGTAATTCGGTGACGATTTTTTTTTAGTTTCTTTCTGTCTTCAACTAACTTTGTTGTCGATTGAAAATCAGAGAATTAGTTAAGCAACTCTGCCACGCGTAGGGGGCACTTTCAGCCCACAAAATCTTGAAACTCTCAGTTTACCTCTGATCAATATATTTTCCCACGAGCACTCGGAAGGATTTTTAGGTGTTTTACAAATATGCCAAGTTGAGGCGAATCTCTTTTTAAGTTTAGTTCCTTCACCGATGCCTTTACGACGTTCGGATCCTTCTTAATTTTGTTTTCATTTAAAATATGTCAATCACTCCGATTTAATAGACTTTCTCCTATTTCCTCGATCGTACACCTTTCGCTTTCATCCTGCCAGTCGTTTCCCCACAAATTCATAATAGAATTCCGCGAAATTAGCTCATATTTAAAATCCGTTCCCCTTTCAAAGTGAGACCTATCACAGCCTATAGGATTCCGAGTAAATCCCAAAAGATTTAGCTTCCAAAAATTAATTCCCGCACACTAAATGCGCGTGCATCATATACTCAACCTACGTTATTGAAACCGTTTTCATGGCCCCATGCTAAAGACCGCATGCAATGGCAATTATCCCGTTTGTGTGTTAAAGCTCTTCTCGACAATGGAAACCGAGCCACTTTGAATTCAATTTCAAATTCAATGCGGTTAAGAACACCTGGAACAGCCGCAGGCAGATTGTTTGCGTATAATTTTGTGAAAACGAAAACTAAATGTAACCATTCTAAAAGCTATTGTTAATTACCAAGCAGACTGCCTGAACAGCTAACCACATTTCAATGCATAAAGTTTATACAATTTTGACACCGAAAATTCAAAGCAGTTGTTGGTCTTCGTCTTCGTCTTTCGATCCCCTCCAGCGCAATCGTATGTATGGTTTCAAAGGAAAGTTTATTAGTTTTCCAGCAAAGCGCAACCATAACAGAAACGTATGTAAATAACAAACAAAAACTTGTAACATGACTAGTTTTGACTACACATACAGTGGCGGCGATAATTTTTGTTGCTACTATGATACTTTTGGCACTTAATGACTTAAATGGGAAAACAACTAAGTTTGTAAAGTTTGCACAGTGGCGGTGGAGTAATGGTGGTGAGGGGGGTGCACTAGCAGTGATGCAATATTTTGCATGTAAGGATGAGCTTTCGTTTTGAAATATTACGTTTATATACCCAGTGGCGAACATTATCAGGATTTTAAACTTATACGGGGTGTGGTGCTGGTGCCCTTCCTTCATAATGGATCCGCCAATGATTGTAGATAATAAAAGATATACAGAAATACCAGCTATGCTATCGTGTACTTAAAATATGAGCACATGTGCAATATACATCTCCACGTGTTACCTGTGTTTGCACAACATTTTTATGCTTCGTACCGCGCGTTTGCCTTTCATGCAGTGAAGCAGGGGAGGCAATCGTGTAAATATTGTATCGTCAGAGAAATTCTCTGTTCCGAGTAAACATTATATCCCCAACGCACACATACACGGAGGCTTGTGCGTTCTAAAGGAAGGCATCATTTACCCACTAACAGGCAGAAATCGTTTCTCCTCAGAGGTCTAACCGCCCCAAACTACATATTTGGATGGGGCTCGAATGTGAGTATATGTTTCAATTAAAAGTTAAATGGAGTTTGGGCTATAGGAGCAAGCGAGGATACACAGATGATGAGTGTAGTGGTGCGGCTGGGAATTAGTTGAAAACCAACTAGCTTAGCTGCCAGGAGTCAACTGAATTTGTTGCGTGGAGTAGTTTTGAAAAGATGGAAACTAAAATTCCTCTTCCGTAGAGCGTCGGTCGACCGACGACGGTTTGACCATGTCAATTTGGTTATTATACCAACTGCAACGTCTGCCCTGGACGCTTTGCTGACGAATGCGGATTAAGTGCCTAGGGAAGTTGAAATTAATAACATTCGGTAGAGGTAGACGATGAAGAGATACATTACGTGATGCACTGCGGGTGGTTGTGTGTCTGTGTGTGGAAGTTTTGCTAAAGGATCATTCATATTCTATCACCAAATATTTGCTTAGTATTTTTGAAATGCTTTAGCAACTTTATTTATTATTTTGCGTGTTGTTTGGGAATGGCAATATGTTGCTGTCCGCGTCGTTTTAATTAAAAGGCAGTATTGGAATATAAATACAATTTAAAGGATTTTGTGTGTTAAAAAAAAATTGTCCCTTGACAAAAAAAAAAGACTGGTTACTGCAACATGTTGCTGGCAAAATTGTGCGACTTGTCCAACTGAATTGAAATATTTACCGAGATTTAGGGCGAGGAGCAAATCAATTTCGTTTTGTTTGTTTCTCTTTTTGTAAAGGAACATATTGCCGTTATTGGGGGACACTTTATTTATTGTGGATACATATTCCTTCTCATGACCCATGAGACGTGGACCAGTTTTCGCAACATTCCAATGAATTGGTACCACAGGGAATACGAAACTATCTTAGCCTATTTAATACATATTAGTCTTCGATTCCGTATTTAACTCCCTTCGATTTTGCAATAAACAAACAGGCCTTCAACATGATGCAAATGGTGCATTTCGTACATGCAAATAATCCAAGGGCGGATCCAGGGGGGGGGGGGGGCACAGGGGCACGGCTGACTGAAATTTGACATTTGAAATCTAGACCAGCGTTCGACAGCAAAAAATCATTTGGTTTTGGTAATTCTCGGGAATACATGTGCGCGGATGCAATTATGGCTGATTTTAGATTTTCGCAAAGTGAAGAAATATGGCGTCAAAGTAACTTGGCCCTTTAAGGATATGTTTTCCGTCTATCCCAGTGTATGAGCAAAGTCCCAGAATTTGTCAAAATTCTTGGCAATTTTGAAAAAATCGCTTTCTATGACGGCATCTATAATTTAAAATTGTTATTTCCATACCTAAATATCCTATGCATTGTCCCATAAAACATCTTTTAACAAATGCGCTTCCAAATCGTGTAGCTCTCTCTTCTGAAGAAACGGATATACCCACAATCTGTGCTTTCTTTTGTTTTCGGCTAACATCTGGTTTTCCAATTTTTCTAGGTCGATTAATGCTTTCAAAGCAAGAGCCACCTTCACTTGTTTCTTCGTTGATGGCATGTTGTGAAATGAAATGTCGTAACACAATTTGCCCAACCAAAGCAATGCAAATATGGCGGACAAGACTTAAAAAGTCTGACATAATTCAGACTCGTAGAGACGCGGTGTAATGCATATCCATCAAGACATTGCTTCATAGATGAACCCTGAAGAAGTTCTGGATATCTTCAGCAGAAAACATAAAAAAAACTGTCAACTGTTATTAACACTCATCACCTATCTGGCCTTTGTGCCCCTCCCAGAAATAAATCCTGGATCCGCCCTTGAATTAATCTGTACAGTTTTTATGAGAATTTAAACCCTTTTCACGTGCTTCGATTTTTTACTGATGTCTAATCAATATTCGTTGTTTTTTTTCATCTAAGACCACCTCCCCATGTTTCTCCGCAACATTCTCCACAACATATTGCGCATTTATTTGGTACTTTGTTTACCAGTTTAGGTTTCCTCCAAATCCACTTGAAAACCTCCAGGCGTTCCTATTTCTGTGTGAAAAACGGAAGACGCAACAACACTGCAACATATTGCGCCGTCAACTAAATGCCAGTTATCCACCCAACACACTCGCATGATATAAATTCAGATTATTTCGTAAAGTTCGTAGATGATTTCCAAGAAAAAATGCGATCAAATTTTGTGGTTCTCAATATGGGCTTTAATTTTATCAGCATATTGCGCCACATTTTTTGTTATGCCCACACCCGCAGACATATTTTTTTATATGAAACGCACTCTACAAAACATCTGTAGATAAAATACTTTAAATGGCGTGTTTTTATTTTTTGTTTTTTTTGTAACTGGTGACGGAAATACCTAGCTAAGGGACTCTGTGACAATGAGTTGTTGATGTTAATTAACGCGTAGGAATTGCTGTTGCGAAACCATTTTTAAATGCCAATCTTAATATCTAGTATACCAAAAAAAAAAACTAGTTCTATACACACCATCCTGAATTTTGTTTAGTGTACTGGACTACTGAGTAAAGTGTTCCAAGTTCAATCCCCGTTATAAACATAACTTCTACTTTGATTTTTGCCGACTACCAGCTTCTCTTATTTATTTTTTATTAGTTTTTAAGGTTATGCTTCAGCCGAGGGTTGACGGTAGTTACAATTATATAAAAAGCTAAATCTTTAAACAAAATTCGCGTATAAAACAATACGCACTTCATCTGTTCCGCAACATGTGACACATCTCCACCCAGATGAGTAAATTCTGCGAAAAAATGTTCTTGTTTACTGTTTGTTAAATGTTAATATTTTTCTCCATTCAAATGTGTAACAATAGTTTTATTTGTGTTAGACAACTTCCGCTAATTTCAACAGCAACATGTTGCTGGAGAGTATTTCAAGTATAAATGTTAACTTGGGTATGTGATTTGAATGAGTGTTTAGATAGCACTTTTTAAGTACACCTGAAAATAGTTTACTTGTTAAAAAAAAGTCAAATTCTCAATGTTGACGCAGTTTACCTCTTTTAACACATCCCCTCATTAAACGGAAATGAACATCGAAATTTTTCACGTACGCCATATGTTTACTTTGTATAATTTGCCATCAGCCATAATCAAATACAATCTCATTCGACAGTCACTCAAATATACGCCGTCTTAAGATAAGTAAACAAATCCATACAACTATCCAAGGCCATCTTCAGCGCAACATGTTGGTGACATTGACTCAAAAACACTTAATTAATTAGTTTATTTACCAAAACGATATCAAACCCATTCACAAATATGCTCGCTCACAGATTCGTCAGGCTATATAAATATGCGCAGTCATTTTAAATGTCAAAATAGGTACCCACTCGGCAACATGTTGCTGTAGATTGTTTTCATATATTTTTGCTAATCTCGCGGGCAGAAAACGTCACAAGAGTGCGCGAACAACAACATTTCGTAAACAGATATTTTTACTACCTCGTCAGCAAATTTACAATTTATTAGTTGATACGCGTAGTATATATTCCATCTGAATGAGCTTGTTTTCCTTAGCGAGCAATGCAGAAGTTTTGCATTTTTTGCATTAACTAAATACGAACGGATTAAAAATAAATATGAATCTACACGTTCTAAAAGTTCATTGAACACTTTATCGGTGCGCGGTCTAAAGTCCTCGGGATTTTCGTGACTAAAAATATTTCCAAGTGTTTACCCTCGACGTGCCATCTAATATTGCGCCGCAAGCAGTTAAATCGCCTACCTCTTCTGACACGTGGAAATGCTTTTATTTTGCGTATCAATTAAATTTATACACTAACGAGTGTGTATCTCCAAGAAACGTCGTTTCTCATCGATGGTGTGCGTACTAAGTTCTTGTTAACGCAATATTTAGCTTGTTGTTTTCGCAACACAATTTTTCGTGTTAAAAGTAGTTTGATGCATTTAATCGCCTGTGAACACCAGATAAAAATAAACAAAAGTACGCACTTTTAAGCGTGTGTTGAATTGGTGATAAGTGTATAAAATACCAGAATGTGAATCACACGCAATATTTCACAACATTTCACCGTCCCCAGAGAGGCGTACCCGTTGGTCGGTCTTACAAGTTCAAGGAACCTATATACATCAGAATAGAAGATTACAAGTGCGATTAAATTGGGCATGTACACAGCTTGTTAAAAGGAAAGATATACGACTCTCTTGAGCAGAAACCACCTCCAGAGTAAACAAACAAATAAACTTTTAATTAGTACTATTAGGGAGGCTCAACTAAATTAAGCCTAGAATTGGCACAGAGTGCGAGAGCGAGTGCGCACAATTTATTTGGCTTATCTAAGCCGTGTGTACCTGAGACCCAGTTCGCATTAAGTACCAAGGCGCATTTTGTGTTTGCGTAAACACCACATGTATATCTGTGTGAGTTGTTGTTGTTTACTAATCCGAAATATTCGTCTGACGTATCTAATTGGGTTTGGTGAACTCTTCTTCTTATGTACAAAAACAGCTCTCATTCATTGTGAACAACGCAGTTTAAAATTTAATTCGATAAAGGTGTTGCGAATGACCGATTGGCGAAATGGTTATCAATCCCACCGCGCTGTGTGAAATTGTCTTCGATTTCATTGATAGAGCATTTCCGTTTAGCGATTAAAAAGAAAAAAAAAAAATGTGTTACAACAAAAAGTGAAATCAAGAGCCCATTAATTATGCGCTCTGTTGTGACAATGACGGTATTAATTAAGGCATAAATAAATTAGTTATTCAAAAAATATCTGTCACGACCGCAACTATACACATTTGTATCTGCCACACGAACTTGACTTTGAAAATGCCATGAGAAAGCACTGGAAACAAAATTCTGACGACGCGACGACGACTAGCATCATGATGACGGACGCAGACACCCAGCGGATATTGCCTCAGAAGTCGGCGCGCAGGAGCTAGCGGCGTGTCTTAATTTGACGGGATTTAATAAGCGGTGGCGGTACAGACCACACACGAAAACGGGAGAAAATTCTGAGAAATTATTTGATCATTTTTAAATTAGTCATAAAATCGAGTCCGAGACTAGTGATGATTGTTTTTTTCTTTTTCTTTTTTTCGCTTTTCTCTTTTTAATTAGGGGCTGCGTGAATTTAAGTAGCAGCTGTGATTGCGGTGGGCAAAAGTGAAATGGGCAGCAGCCGATGGAGAGGGAAAGTGTTAATCGCTTGCGCGCAGACACCTCTTCGGTTTGATGGATTTTTGTTCTTAATTTTTTGTTTTGTCTCTGTTCCAATTTATTATTATTTTTTCATTTAGTCCAAGCGACACATGGGCACTTTCCTAGTATAGCATCCGAATCGGTTGCGTGATTTTTTTTATTTCATTTGCATTATGCAGCTGGCGAACTTTGTGAGGCATGGTATCGAAGAGTCGAATTGAGAATGAACTGTTAAAAATGTTGTTCAGACTTTTTGATATCCATATTGCATTTCCCCATTGGACTTTCAGCCTTCGCACTTCAAAGGTAGACCACATTCCTTGGTTGAGAGAAATAAACCCTTAGCGGCTGCGTTGCCGCTGAAAAATTTCAAAAAGGGAAATAAAAGGGGACCTGAGCCAAAAAAAGGGGCCACCACATAAAATGCTAACAAAAAAAAAAAAGAAAGACATTTATTTTTAACAAAAAAATAATTTATTCAACACAAAACACCTCGTTTTATATGTTGGCATTCTTTTTCCGTCAATATAGAGTAAAATCTTACTAAACCTGAAAAAGGGGCCATTTTGACAATTTTTCAAAAAGTTGGGCCAAGGGTCCTGCGCCTCAAAAAGGTTTCTTTCTTTAATTTGTTTGATAGAACAGTGTCCTTTGGCATGCAATTTATTTTTCTCTATAATATCCAGCAAACCAAATTGCTCATTAAATAAAAATTAATGGCTCTCAAATTAAGAACTAAAAGTACTGACAAAATGTAGTGAGCCCCATACGCAATTTTAGAGATTTATTTTAAAATAGAACTTGCCCAGTAGTAGACATTTTACTATCTTATTCAACTGGCTTATACACAAGATATTGGAAAACAAATTACAAACAGCATTTTGTCAGAAAGATATTGCAAAGAAACAAAGATATTTATATAATATATAAATATTTAATAAATTTTAAATTATATTTAAAAGTACATAATATGTTGAATTACATACATATTGCAATATCTTTCTGAAAAAAAAAAATCAAGCGAGGTGCAGTATAAGTGGTTCTCAACTATGTGCCATCGCCTATCTTAATATATATAATTCTGCTGTACGTGTGTTTGTCACTGAACTCCTCCTAAACGGCTGGACCGATTTGAATGCATTTTTTTGCATGCGTTTGGGTGGCGCCCTGTATGGTTTAGATTCACAAATCAGGCCGGCAGATGACGCTCGCTAGTTTATATATAAGATGTTTAAAAATATTGAACAAAAAAACAAATAGACTTTACAATTCACAAGCAGATTGCCAGCCTAACCTTTACAGGCCAATGAACTTCCAATTCAGTTATCAAGGAAAAAAGTTTGTGAAGTTCTAGGTAGACTGAACCACTGACATATTTCCGTTGACATGAAATACAATTGGCTTAAATATCTGATTGTAAATGTGTAGAAGTACTCGTATTTTGGAGGCGAGCGTTTCCCTTTTACTCTTTGATTTTGTGTAATAGCCTTCATGCAGTGCTTTCCAGGCCCGACTTGGTGTCCGTTTGCATTAACTAAAAGTTGTGACCCCAACATGTACTGTACACTTCATATCGAATATCGAAACCATTACCAAAAATAAGTTCCCTTCCTCGACGAAGAGACACGAAACTAGTTCGATAGTAGGCCCGTTTAGCCGATACAACAACCGCAACCTATAAAAATTAAATCCTAACCGATGGAGCTGCAGCAAAATCGTAAAAAGACTGAGAACGTCTTTGATCATTTTCAGCAAAGTAATTTAGCCGTCACAACAACCATTTATCGTCCAAATCGTCACAATTGAGTCGAAGGAGCAAAAACTACTTATGCATAACAAAGTGGAGTCTTTTCTGACAACAACAAAAGACATTTTCCCACAAACAAACCACCACTTAAGAATATTCCCACACAATTATGTAGGTACCTTCCATATCAAACCGTGTCTCCAGCACAATTCCCAATCATAATCGACTCATTAATTGCATCATCATCATCATCATCGCACTTGTGTGTCCCCTATCCACTTGTCTGGTGTTTGCTGTGCTGCTTTAGTTTTGCCATTGAAAAGCCACATTAAACTACACATTACTTGTCACCGACATTGTCATCGTAATTCGATACTCCAAAGACAGCACTTCGTCCATACTCTACTCATACGGGTATAAACTTGGTCTAGTTACACACTCTATGGGAATGGATTGATGGCTTGAGTAGATGGCATATTCATGCAGCAACAGAAACGACACCGTACACGATTACAAGTGCTTTACAAATTGATTTCAATTGCAATCGGAATCGCTATAATTAACATCGTGAGTTTTGTGTTCCCTATGCTGCCTTCCTTACCTGCCTGATGGCTGTGTCCCTCCCACCATAGCTTTTAAAATTATGCAGTACCTACTATACTTGTCTTCTTCGTCATTTGCCGGATTGACTAAGAGTTTAAGTTGCCATTCGACTAATTCTTGTTTTGCGTGCAATAATTGCGGTAGTTAATGTTTTGCTGTCGATTTTTTTTTCTTGTTTGTTGTAGTTGTCGGCAGCACCACCACCGCGATTACAACATTTCACATTGAGTTGCATAAAAAAAAAAAAACAGCAACAAAAAATCATTGGCGCGGCTTGCTGTAATGGGCAGATAGTTATGACGAAGAAGTCAAGTCGTTGGGCTTGTAGACAACATACCTAGATACGTAGAGTGTGCAGAGTACCCATATGGGGGTATGTAGCAAAACCAGTTGGGTTTGTGCGCGCTGCTTTCAGATAATATTTTTGGTTTCGCTTTTAATTTTATTTTTTTTTTTCTATGTTTGTAGTTCGTTTGCGGCAATCTCATCAAGATCGTAGGAAGTGGGTGTTAACTTGCAGAAAATTACAGACATTATACGGCTTAGAGCAATATAACACCAGCTCGATAGAGATATATAACACGGAACACATTTAGCCAGCTGATTGAGTTTTGAGCCGTGAAACTGGTTTCTTGTTGTAAGCGAGATGTTTGGTTTGTGTGCGTGCATGGGGCTGGCTGTCTGGCTGGGGCAGACGTGGGTTCAGATGGTGGAGTTTATTTAGAGTTTGACATTTAAGCGAGATTTGGGATTGTTAGTTGTAGGATTTTTTTTTTGCCAAATGCGCCACTGTAATTTTGTTTTTAAGGAGAACAGTTTGGAATTGAGGTCAGTATGAAACTGAGTATTGAGGTTAGCTGTAGATGTGTGTGGATATTTCGAGGATAAGTGCGGGAGAAATTGGTATGAATTGCGGCAAGATTATACGATAGGGAATATTGGAAGGAAGTCTTAGCCTAGCAACATGTATGTTTTGTACGTTTTTTTTACAAGGCAAGGTTTTTACAATTATTATATTTGTACGTGTACTTACATCCAATGTTTCCGTACACTTTTTTAGTATTTGTTATAAAATGAGTAGAGCAAAACTTATATCATTCGAAAGGTACTGGGCCACAAACAAAAAGTCGTGCGTATATGCTGCCATTAAGACCCGATTTCTGATACTACTCATAGCTATTTAAGTTCCACTTAAAATCTTATGTGACAGTTTATGACGAGGAAAAAGCCCATAAGGTATCAGCAAACGGGCCTAAGACTTGTAAAATTAAATTGAAAATTCCCCATACAAAATGCATATTAGTTAATTCAACCCATTTTGGTGACATTCACTTCGTCGTCGCCTCCATATTGCCATAGTAGCCTATTCAAATATATATCATCTAAGATTAAAACCCTTTTTTGAAGGAACGCAATTCACCGCCCACTAAGTAAGCAAAAACATACCTAATTTCAATTCGGGGGCATATCTGTGCAAGGTGTTGGCGTTGACGACCAATGGGCAGTGATACCAGATCGAGGGATTTATCCCTTTTTGTGGGATTTTCTCACTTAAAATAAGCTAAAAGGGACAAAGGGATTTTTGAAACCTCATAGTACAAAAAAAGGGGATTTTACTTTTTGGTCAATTTTTGTTCCTAAAATGCTAGTTCCGCTAAGAATAAAAAAATTAGTCCTCCTACGATCACAGTGTGCGGTTCAAACTTTTGTCCAACCGAGATAAAGTTGTTTGCATACCAATAATTCAAATAATTCATAAGGTATTTATTTGACCTTAGTAGGTTTTTCAGAACTCAAATACAACAACTATAGCGAGTTTCGAAGTGTTAAATATAGCGTAGTTGTTGTAATTTGGTTTTGAAAAACCTACTAAAGTAAAATAAATACCTTATGAATTATTTGAATTATTGGTATGCAAAAATTGCGTGTTGAAAATCCTACTTTCCTTTGCTTTGCTGAGATCGAAACTCAAAATAAACACGATTAGGTATTGTAAATTCGTAATAATAAAAAAATCCTAAATTTAATGAAATACATTATTTTTTTTTTAAATTAATACTTCGTGGGATAAATGTGGGATTTTTGAAATTTTGGCGAGGGATAAAAGGGATTTTTTTGGGTATGGCCGTGGGAGTGGGATAACCTGCTTCTAAAGTCTGGCATCACTGTCATTGGGTTCAATGATGTTACTGGAAACGAATATTTTTCGACATGAATTTTCTGCTGTAAAATTTTTTATTTAATTTATAAGTATGAATGAGTAAAACCATTTTTAAATTAGTCTTTTTTTTTTTTTCTATATCTAGTTGTCGATTTTTCGCTCGTGAAAAAACAATAGTTACGCACAACTGCCTTCTCTCAGTTCTTGTGTAAAGAACCACCGTTTAACTCAAACATTTGATAAGCGTTCCACCAGTTTCATTCTTGACCCATTTTGGGTGAATATGGAAAACCAGGTGCACACAATGACGATATGTTTTGGGTATTATTTTCTTCGAAAAGAAAGAGCCCCATGTCAACTTGAGTACATTTACATATCGCTTCAACATGTACCCACCGCCAGCAGATTTTCGAACATATACTTCCAAATCCTTTAAAATTCTTCCAGCCATTCAACAAAACAATGCCCATCCCAACTTGATCGGAAATTTTATTGAATTCTCAATTTCGTTTCCTTTAATTGCATCGCTTAGCTAAAATGTTTCTTAAAACATTCCCAACTCATTTGAATGCCTCCGCCGTTACATCCGATCAGCAGCGTGCAAGAAAAAGTTTACGCAACTTAAATGCATCCATTGAAAGAAATGTGTTCATTTGAAACTTTTCAACACCCTCATTCTTCGAATCCCTAGCCCTACACCGCCAAGATACCACCTTGTCCTCCCACCAAAACAAAAGCGCACACATTTTCCATATCATTCACTCCGTTTCTCTGCCTGTGTTGTGTTTGTGTGTGTGTTTGTGTGTGCACTATGGAAAAGTTGAGAAAACTTGCTTGCAGTTTTCGTTTTACGATGTCGAAGCAACTAGAGTGCACGTGTTTCTACTACACTCGGCAGTCAACCAGTCTACGTGTGTTCATGTCGTTTTAGACAAAAATGAAATAAAAAAAAATTTAATAAAAAAAAAATTAAATACAACGTCGACGACGACGACGACGGCGTGAAACGTATTCTCCCTTCGCACAGTTTTGCTTGAAATAGATACACCAAGCCCGAGTCAAGCTATAGACTGCAATTGAAGCAATTTAAGTTGGCATACATGCAGCAGAGTATACACACATGTTGTGAATGCACTTCAAAATCATGCAGCGCATAAATGACATTTTCTTCCCTACCGTTAGATGTACAATGTATACATATGCTTCGCTTATACATACATATTGATGTGCGGTATCTTTTGCGATCATATGTTCAGATACCGATCATATTTCAAAACCGCATTCTGGCCATTACATAAGGATAATTGGCGGTGGTGCACTTGGCATTTAAAATGAAAATAATTCCCGACCATACCACAACATGCAACATGTGTTGAAAAGAACCACATTATGTATCTGCTGATGCGGTCATCATTTGCTTGAGATGTTAATATATCTCGCGGGAGTCTATCTTTCATGGTGATATCTGCATATCTCTCAGATGACTTGTTGGTTGGTGTTGAATGCGTTCGGTTGATACAGTTTTTCTTTTCTATTTTTCTATGCATGCATGCATGCATACTGTATCTAGATAAATGTTAGATTTATATTATTTTTTTTATGAGGGGAACGCAAGAGATATATTTATACGAGGGCAGTAGGCGCTTTTCTGAGTTTTTTTGCTTCCAAGAGGTAGCGAACTTCTGTAGCATTCTGCTGCATTAATTTTTTCCATTCGTAGATGATTCCTCGCATAGATATTGCGGTTTAAATTGTGGCAAAAAAAAGTGGCAGACTTACCAATTGCGCCGACATCTGCATAACAATGGGCCAAAGTGTTTGTATTCTTGAAAAGTAATCTTTGCCGTAGGTCGTCCCCTTTTTTTATTTCGATTTCAATTTGAAAAAACATAAAATAAAAATTGTAAAGGTGCCAAACGTCGATGCCGACGACAATGACTAAGACTGCGATGTTTGTACCCAGTAGCTGATGGTGTATTGTGAGCGTGGATGAATGATGCAGGTTAATCGTGATGCTGAATAAATTTTCTTTCTATCACTCCTTGCTCTGTCACATGGGTGGGGGTAAAGTGGGTGAGGTTGTGCGCTATACCATATTGACAAGGTCTATCATGCTAAATAGCTCATGCATCTACATGTGGATAGAGTTTTTTTTTCTCTCCTTGCTTTTCCTTGTTAAAAAGGTTGTTTTTAAATTTTGTTTTAATATTTATATCTGATTTATGAAAAGTGACATCAGATTCTCTTTTTATTTCGCTTACCATTGAAACGGAAGTGAAATTCGTGGCATTAAATGTAATTTTCTGCGGTGAGATCATTTCCTTTAATTGGGAACATGACTTTGCTGTGTAATAACACAGAAGTGGGTATGCTATCGTGATTTGGCTGAAGTTGGGGGCTGCATTTGGTTGTAAGCCGAGCAACGTTTTATTTGCACTGGAAATTTTCTTACAATTGCATGGATTATCTTGTCCAGATTGATAGGATTGGGCCAGTTAATTGAATGTGGAAAAATCGTACATTGTAGTATGTTTTTTTTTATGTTCACATATCCTATTCGATATGCGTCTACTTATGTTTTCGAGCTATACTGGCTCTTTTGGGGGTGTTATCGCGTTGGCCACATTATATTCCTCTCAGAAGATGTACCTAAACTCTTGAGAACATGAGTGTGGTACAAGGAACATCGTTCGCTTAATATTATATATTACACTCGCGAACCCACTGCAGCGCCGTCTGCCGGCTGATTTGTGAATCTAAACCATCCAGGGCGCCACCCAAACGCATAGAAAAAAATTCATTTAAATCGGTCCAGCCGTTTAGGAGGAGTTCAGTAACATACACACGTCAGTAGAATTATCTATATTTAGGTGAATCTAAACCATCCAGGGCGCCACCCAAACGCATAGAAAAAAAATTCATTTAAATCGGTCCAGCCGTTTAGGAGGAGTTCAGTAACATACACACGTCAGTAGAATTAACTATATTTAGGTGAATCTAAACCATCCAGGGCGCCACCCAAACGCATAGAAAAAAATTCATTTAAATCGGTCCAGCCGTTTAGAAGGAGATCAGTGACAAACACACGTACAGTAGAATTATAGATTTGCAATAGGTACTTTACGGCGCACAGAATTAAATGCTCAAATTATTGCCCTTTTCTATTTCAGCTCGTAACAACCGATATCTTAGACTTTTGTACGTTTTGCCTCTAGCAACATGTATCTGAAACATGCAAATAAAATTCTGTTTTATTAAAAAAAAACAATGAGCTTAAATTTGTGATACAACTCTTACAGAATAAGTACTTAAACGTCTTTTGCATCATGCCATGCTACATGTATCTTAAAATACGTGTCATTGCGCGGCTGTTGCAAATGCTTATAAACGTCAGTTCATATGAGGAAACAAGCAGCATTTACACGATATAAAAACACATAAAACGAAGGTCAAAACTACTTGCCTGCCCAAGCTACAACTATTCGAACAAATTCTTCTTCCAGCTACATGTGTCAGAAACATAAGATTGACAACACTTTGATTTTGGTCAGTTTTCCGGAAAATTACGAGTAGTTTGCTGTTTGCTCCCTGCACTTAAATTACTTCTGGCAACTTGTCGCGACAACCTCATTCAAACATGACTTAATGGGCCTTGCTAATAATCATTTTTAGCCTTCTCGCCAATATTTTTACTTCACACTAAATATTTCCTAGGTCACAATATGCAATTTTGTATGGAAAATTTCGCCATTGCGAGCTCGAGAAATTTAGCCTGGACACTAAAAATGATTATTAGTACTGCGGAATAACAACAATTGAGTATGGGTAATAGCGGACCTACCTACATTTCATTGTACAAATGTAAGACTTACTACAAATACAAGTTGACCTTCTCGAGACATGAACTCGTATCTCCTTGTTGACACTTTCTAAAGTCATATCCGCTTACGGAATTTTCGCGAGAAAACTCACCTTCTCAGATCCCCTCATTGCATGTGAATTGAACTGTGACGTCACTCTTCACTCACTCCATTTTAACAGCAATTATGTCTGAAAAAGTACAGTACACTGCACTGAAACTCACCTACGAATGACTGTGTCATTACAACACAGAACTTGTTAGAAGTTTACACCGAATCGCATACAAATTAACCCGCTAACCCCAAGTTGTTATGCTTTCGCTCAATCCCTTTGATAATCTTGCTGCTATCAACTAGAAAACATATTCTTTCTAATATATAATGCGGAAGTTCTAGACTATAAGTTCAATATGCCACGTGACTGTGTCAACATACTTCGATAACAAGAGCATTCCCTTTCGTGCAAAGTCTGTACTAGCACCGCCTCGGCATCGTTTTTGTATACCCACTTGAATTGAGAATGCTTGTATGTGGTCAGACTCACGTCGCTAACCTCAATGATGACCTTTTTCCCATAGATGTCTTCACCTTAGTCGATTAGGTGTTTTTTTTTCTTTTTTTTTTTTTTTTCTGTTCTCATATGTTTCGCGCAATCGATTCATCGAAGATTTAATGGAAAAAACTCGAAGCTTTAGAGTGAAAAATAAAATGAAATTATTGGCAGAACGGTAGCTGTTTGCAATTATATTTAATTATCTGTTAATGTAGGTTTTTTTTTTGCTGCATAATATTTATTTCCATTTTCGTATTTATTTTATTTTCTAATGGATGTGGTAGACAATATGTCTGTCTGTCTCGTATGTTTAGTCTGGTGTGGAAAAGTTACATGGTTTTTCCAACTAACTGGCATGAGTGTTTTTTTTTTTTTTTTTCTATTCTCAGAAAGAGGATAGTCTTTGATCTCGTACCGAGATTGAGGTTGATTACTCATTTTTTGATTTGCTTTTGCCTGAAACTAAACCATCGCACATGAATATAACTGAGTATAAAATACTTTCATCTGCAGGAGTGTGTGTCAAACTGTTTCAAAGCTCACTCCAAAACCCGTCATCCTTCCATCGCAAGTAATTGCAACCGAAAAGATACTCTCACATTTCACGCATCCTTATATAATCTCCTCTCTAATGCAAAAGTTTTACCAGCATCACATTGCACATGCGAATAATTACTATCTGCAGCAGCTATTTTCAGTGTTTATCACTTTATCCATTTCTGACTGCTGTTGCGTGTATTTCAGATACACCGCTTTGGTTCTCCCTCCGCAAAAACCTACAGAAGATAACTGAAAACAACGAAAAAATAAATAAAAAAAAAACTGTGTTGCCTCGAGATAATATTGAGCGCAAACTTAGCTCTAAAGTAAAGTTCACGTCAACGACGGCGAATTAATGATGCTGCAACGTATATTATCTGTGCACATTTCTCTCGCTATAATGCGAATGTGTGTGTGCAGTGCACACACTCTGTTTGTAGTTGAGTGCAACATATGCTTGGATACTAACTAGAAAATTATTACTTTCGTAAGAGTGTTTTAGTTTTAATGTTTACTTAGGAGCAGCATGCAAACGGAAGGAATGTGGGTACTAGTCGACTTCCTTGTGGTATCCCACATCGACAGTCGACAAATGAGAAAATTATATATTTCATGGAAACAGATGGGGGACAACAGCTGGTGCTGAAGAGTCCTTTCTACAGACAAATCATCAGTTACCCGACCTATCTACCATGTCTGCCTATGTATTTAACCCGTCTTAAGGAAAACACTTTAATCGCCAGCCATTAATCAGAGAAAGTACGGTAGCACCGTATAGAGAAATCATTGCCTCTGTTGAGGTATCATTCTCCGTTGCGTTCGTCCTCTGCCATCGCGGCGCATAGCCGAGGGTTTCGATGAGTCGGGAATTATTTGCTTCTATATTATTTTCATTTTTTTTTTTTTTTGCTTTTCTTTTTTGAGGGTAAAAAGTTATGAGATACCAGAGACTGAGAGGGATAAAATCAGACCGAAAAATTACAAGAGAACAAAAAAGTAAGTCCTCTTTGATGGAGATGGAGTTCATGCCCTGGTCGCGTGATATCATGGAGCATATACACAATACACACACTCCATACTCACAGCAATGTGATGGAAATTTGTTTGAGGTTTGAGTTCACATGCCTGCACTAAGTAAATTATTATCCGCTTGGATGGAGGGAGGATTCCATGTGTGGGTAGATGTGTACGTGTGTTAAGTGGGATGGATTTATAGATGCGACTATGTGTCGATACAATTTATTGAGATGGGGCTTGAATACTTGTGCTGATGCATTTATAAGATTAATCTGAATTGGTCTCAACCTTTGTTTCCGGATTATTGTCGGTGGTTTTATTGCTCAGAAAAAAGTCTCTACATTGTCCGGTGGGGATTCACTTGTTTTGACGATTCAATTTAGATTTTTATCGCACTTCCGATTGACTGTAAAATGTCACACAAAAAAAGTAATAATCCAGCACTTTGCCATAAAGTATATGTAAAAAAATGAATATATCAACTGATTTGATGAACATATCTAAGAAATTAATGAACGTTTGAATACACTGAAAAAAAAGCTACTACAACTTCACACAACTAAAGCAGATCTATATATTAAAAAATCAGTATTCCATGCGTTCATTTGCAAGCGCTTATTCCGATTAAGTCGTCTCGACTTTAAATTTACACAAGCTCACAATGGCGTAATTTGTGAGGAAAATAAAGCCACTGTGAGAGAGTCTCAACTAGAAATGTTTATTGGTAAGACGCAATAAATACAAAACCTTAGGTCATTACGATACACCATTAAAATACCAACGTCCAGAAAGTATTGACTCCAACCTAAAATTTGAAAGCTATCGATCATCTACCACTCGAAACCGCATCGACCCACATGACCCTCATTCATCCAACTCTATGATGCAGCAAACAAACTGTGCAACTAACCTTCCCGAGTACTCCAGAACTAACCCTAATTAATATCCACAAAGTAAATCAAAACTATCTATGCATCTCTTACCAAGAAATTGAAAAAAAAACATAAAATCCTCCGAAGATGAATGGCCTCCTTGTGCATGTTTCTCGGTCATGAGATTATCATCTGGCTTTCAAGGAAACCACTCTGTGATTAATAGACAAATGACTACGAACCGTCATCATTATAATCGTCTCTCAGCCTTGATTTCATTTCATAGATATAAATTCCTTATGCGCTACACACATATACCTATTCGTATTCATATTCAAAAGGAGAGATCTAGTTTCTCGTCTATCAAGGTGTGTGCTAGCTGGCCAATTGAATGGATACAATTTATTCACAAACGAAAAAAAAAAAAAAAAAAAGCCATCTCTCCATGAACTGCAATGGCAAATGTTTGCTTGCGTCCCACAGCCAATACACGATAAGAACGCATGTCGTTCTGCGTATATTTCTCGCTCGTAATAAACAACGCATAACCATAACTCTGGCAATATTATTAAGGAAATTTTTTTAAGTAATTTATTCAGCAATAAACGCAAATATAATAATTCTACAGCCACCTCATGGCACATATGTATATACATGTATACACACATCCAGCACACTTGGCACGTGATTAAATTGAAATTGTCACAATGACGGAACTAAAACCTATCATCGCCAGTAAGAGTTGGTATATCACTATTCTATCTACATAAAATATACTTATACTCATACATATACCTATCGTTACATTTCCCGGTTCTGTTTATATTTATTTTATAAATTTAATTCTATATGCAAATATTCTCTGATATGGGGGGTGAATGCATTTACCATCACCTCGACAGATAAGATATAAAGCAAGTACTAATATCTAGTGCAGTTCTGGCACAGCAAAAAAAAAAAAAAAACAACACCACCCATCTATGTACAGCTATTTTTGTCGTTTTTATTTAACATATTTGTTTAGATTTTTTATTGGAATGCAATTTGGATACGTGCCAATTATTATTTTCAGAAATGAAATTCGCTTGCAATTGCTTGTTGGCATAATACATATATAAGTATATTGTGTGAGCGCTATTAAGAGCACACAACTTTTGACACTGTACACACGTACAAATTGCGGAACAAATTGAACAGTTTGGACATTGGACAATTTTTATCTATATGCCTCTTGTGTTTTTGTTGTTCTTCTCTTGAAAGTGAAGGTATATATCATGGAATATTTCTGCGAACGATCTCGTTTAATAAAACTTTTCGAATAAACCCGAATGTATCGTTATTTTTTTTCAGTCAATTGCAAATTTTGTATTTTCTAAAAGCGCATTTGTATTCCAAAGTTGAGGATCTTTTGAATGCCAACGAATTTCCGTATATAAAATGGAAATAGATTTCTGTGCCAAGTTTAAGCGATTAGATAGATGCAATTGTTTTTGAGGAGGTGAAACGCACCAGTGTGTAGACCAGCAGACAAGTTATGATTCAGGATGGTGCGTTTTCATGGGCGAGGAAAATGGTAGAAATTTGTCAGAAAGTGCGTATTGAGGAGACAACATTTTTATAGAGCAATATCCATTTCTATGGATGGAAGGCTTCCTACTTTGAAGCATTTTCTTAACATACCTTTGCGATGCATGGAAATATAATGCAAAAATAAATTTAAGGGTAGACCCTTGTTTACTTCAATTTGGACGAGAAGAAATTTCAAACTTCAACCATTTTATTCTGGGCTTGTCTAGGGGACATCTATTCGATGGCATTGATTTTTTAGCAAGTCTTCAAATCCAAGTGATTGATGTGACTGTTCGTTTCTATTAAGGTTCACAGTCAGCAAATTTTGAGCGTAACGTTGTAAAATATTTATGTAGTATGTAAAGTGTATAAAATGTTGAACGTCGATAAACTAAGGAACTCAATCGGAGAATATTGACTGTCAATAGTGATTTCTATAATTGTGAAAAAGGAGTCGTACGAATTTCGTTACATTTTCTAATTTTATTTAATACTTTTAGGTATGTATATAACGATTTTTATGATTTTTGGTTTTTATCAACCAATGTTGAGGTAATTATTTTGCAGATAAAATATAAGAAAATAACTACTTTTAAAACCAAAAAGTGAGCTAGAATAGTCCCACATCAATCTCTTTCATTGTAAGGAACAACAAAAGAAAACTTTATACCTATAAATAAAAAAAAATAAGTTTCTGCCTGAAATTTCTTAAGTCGGACCACGAAAAAATATCTTACCTACAGGTAACTTGGACAAGAAATCTCAAACATCAGTGTGCCAAGAACTTGTCGTCAGCACCGATCTTGTGAGACGTCTAAGCGATGTTTTTTTAATTTTATATTCAGTGAAATAAGTGAGTCTTTTTTGGGGAGCGAATTGTGAATAATAGTCGTCACTGAATGAGCCACTGAACTATTTATTTTGCAGTGGTAACATAATTTCAAATAGTTTAAGCTTTTTGCATTTAATTCCTGGAGAAAGTGTGGTGATTGTGGACAAAATTAACCAGTACTCCCTATTTTTCGAGATCGGTTAAATGTGTGTCATTAGGCTTCGAAAATCATTCGCCCCATGTCATCATCGAATTGAACTTCGTTTCAGAAATGAAGGTAATACCTCTTCTACAGATAATGTCCTGAATGTATGTTGCTAGAAATTGTATTACGAAAATGGTACCATCTATCGAAAAAATGCAGAAGTAAAAAGTGAAAAATTTTCTATTCAGGAAACTTAAAAGGAAATAGAATTGATTGACCCAAGAAAATGCTGTGAAAATAGTTAGGTACCTCGGAAATTATGTTGTTTCTGTGCAAACTGTGGTTTTTCGAGCGTTTAACTGAGAAATTGTTGTAAATTGCTTGGGTTTTTTAAATTGTTGAGTCTTCGATTATGGACCGAATCAGACAAGATTTCCGTAGGTAAGAAATATTTCTTTTCAAATGTGATAGTCGTGGCATTTTCCCCATTATAGGCAAAAACGCCCACAATCGAATAATTGTGAAGCTACAAGTCCCAGGTTCCGTATGAACCTACTGCGCCAACCATTAATAGCTGTTTGTTCAGCCACTTTGAGTAAACTCTCCTACTATAATCACTATCCGCTTTTTATCCGCCCTCAGCGATTTAAGCGGACAAATTATGGTAATGGTCACTCACCTCCAACAACACAATGTATACAGACACACTAACCTTAGTTTATTAAAACCCATTAACCTCCAATTTGCGAACCGTTCCATCAATGGTTTCCCATTAAACTCTTTTCAGAAGTTTAATTCCAAAGTCATAACTTGTCCATCACAACACCGATAGGCGAAATAGCCGTCTCGACCATTTCATATACCTATACACTGCTTTGACTTGTAAAAGCCCTATAATTTGTGTTAAATTTATTACAAAAACTAAACTCATTCTCTTATCTTTTCAGGTAATTAACTCCTCTAAAACACCTTCTTGGCTTGCGAAGCAGCTTAAACAAGCAAAAATCCAGGTAACAAAACAGACAGCAATAAACATATATTTACGAGTATATTTACTAAGGGCAAACCTATCCATCCAAATTTGGCCCAGAAAAAAAAAAAAAAAAACAACAATCTGAAGCAAATTGCTTAATTAAATTTTCAAACGCTGTTGCTATACCTACCATCGGTCAGCCACTTCAAAAATATATAATATTTAATGACAATTTCCGGCTCAGCATTATCATACGCTCATAGCCATTCAATGAGAAATTTCCACGAATTTATTCGTCGTGAAGTGAAGTGAAACCCTTACCCAACCAAGCGTCCACTTAATTCCTATAAAAAGGGGAGCTAAAAGGAAGAAAAGAAAAAAACTACGCCAGCAAATTAGGTTATGCAATTAGAATAAAATATAATCTCGTCTTTGAGAAGTTGGTTCTCCAAAAATTCATCGTCATTAGCATCGACATCATGCTGTTCATCGTCTAGAAAATTTGTACCGGCTGACCTTCGCCATTCAGATACCACCGAGAGTACCGTAACGAAATTCTGACGTAGACATTTTTTTTTCTTTAGCCTTCATCAAAGTTAACCTCCTATATGTAGATAGCTGATGGAGATATGTGTGTACATGAAGAGCCAGCAGAAACATGAATACAAATTCTGCCATCATTTTTGCTCCTTATTCTTGTTGTGCTGCTCAGTCCATTTTATTCGGGTTAGTGATTGAAAGGCATGACCAACAAAGCATGACAGTTTCGTGGAACGCAGCGCAACCAAACCGAGCACAAAAAAGCAACCATCATCACAATCATCATCATCACCATCGTCATCTTCATCACTCGATCAAACATCAACGGAATTGTCGTCGTCGTCGGCGTCATAGAATTCTTGCTGCCTCACGCTACCGACCGCCCCGTCGACTGTATGTGACGCCGCGGTGACTTTATGTCCCCTAGCCAACATCATCATCATCATCAGCTTGGCATAGGCTGGCTGGTGTAGTTCTTGTTCATGTACATGGCCGCTGCAGACATAGATACTTGCAGCTCATGCGAGTGGTTATATACAAAAAAAAGGGTGTCTTAGAACGCGCATTCGAAAATGTGCAGTAAATGTGAAATTTAAATGTAAACCCCCCTTTCACCGCCCACAGCGCACCATTCCCATGGAATGGTTCAGTGAGTTCGCATATTGAAAGAGTCCCAAACAGATACATTTGCATTTGTACAGCAGACACACAAAATCTGACGTCGATTAAATAAAGATTGCACTGTTTACGGCATGACAACGCAGCATTGCGTTTGCCGTACATGTACACCCGTCCTCTGCTCGGGAAATTTCTAAAGAGACCGCCATCAAAATGCTGGATACCAAACTATTCATTCGGATCGAGACAAGTTGCTAATATAGATATATAGATACATGCAGTGCTAGCAATGTTGACACCACCACCACTACTGTTCAGCTCTCTGTGCAATTATTTTGTGGTTCGAAGCCTTGCTGTTTGTATCTTTGCAACACAAATGTAGCTATGCGTTGTTGTATTTTTACGGGCTATCTGCTAAATGGCGGAACTTTTGCGTTCAATGGGAAAAATTCGCATTCAGTGTGGAAAATTTCACAACAAAATCGGGAAATGCGTGCAAGACTTTTAAGCGCTTGGTTTGGGTCTAGCTACAATTTTTTGTTGTATATTGCAGCACGAGTGAGAGACTTTGTTATCGAAGCGAATGAGCAAGATAGGTAGAGTACCTTTGTTGTGAAATTATAAAATGCGTGGCTAATTAAACAAATCAATTAACAGAGCGTTTCGAAAGGTGGATGGGTGTAACTGCAGCGGAATGTATGTCGAAATGGAACTTGAATAGAATCCTCATTGGGGATCAACTCTAAATAGGTGATTGTAGGTTTGGTTTTTTGGCCCGGATTGGTACTGAATTATCTTTGAAACTGCGCGGTGCCTTCTGTTTATTATTTAAAATACGATAACTATCCTCACACAGAAAGAACTAGCTAAAAAAATAATTTCAGCCATTTTTCTACTTTTATGTTGAAAATGTGAAAATTATAAAAATTGAGGAAGAAGCTCGGCAGATCGTCGAACTTAAGGCAACATTTTTCTACCAGTGGTGAATATTATGAAACTCAGACTCCGCCCAAACAAAAATATTTCAAGTCTAGTTTCAAGAACACCTTAAACCTTAAAGTTCAGATCACAGTTTCTCACCCCAAAAATACAGTCCCGTAACAAAAATTAAATACAATCACCAAAATCACTATTCCTCACTGTACAATGACCTTTCTGTCGAAACAGAGAAAAAAATACAATTTATCTCTTTAACGCATATATTGCATGACTTGTACAATGAACTCCGTATATGTATTACATATAAATTGTTTTATAACCATCTTCAACCACTTGTTCTTTTTTTTTTGGCTATGCGCTCATTTTAATGAGCCTAAAATGAGTTAAACAATTTCGCGAATGTGTCAGAAATAATTATTATTATATAGAGTGTGCCATGGTAATTTATGAAATTTAGCAATCTTTTTTTTTTATCTTAGCGTTCGTTGGAGTAGGTGAGAATGGAAATTGTATAAAATGGCTGATGCCACTACCACTTATAGTTGCATTTCAATTCGGTGGCTAACAGCGACACCTATAGAGCGTTTGGCGTTGTAAAATGCTTTTAAGTTATTCGTCTACTAAATTTTATGTTTTTGAAAGATAATAATATGTATATGCAACAATTCAACGATCAATTAAAATGCCATCTGTTGAGGGAAAATTGCGAACTGGTTGTTGTCATTGATAAGGTGTCTGTAATATAAATAAAAATCAATTTTGGCGTTTATTACATATGGGCTACTGGTCAGGGCCAACCGAGTAAGACATTTTTGGCAGTTCTTTTTTGCTTGTCGATGGTTTGTTACTGAATCAAAAATAGTGCAGTCAGCGTACGACAGATGGCAGTAGAGTAATTTCTAGAGAACAATCTATCTTTATCTACGAAAATGATGAGTTTAATTGTCTTGATCTAATTCTCTAAACATGTAGATTTAAGCTGGATCTTGGGAGCGCCATCTGTCGTTAGAAATATCCTAGCCCGGTTGTTTGACTCAAGTAAAACTAAAGTTTGCGATAAACTTTTAACGACTTTCATTTATTTTTCAACTCATAAAACTTTGCGACAGGAAAGAAGTGCAACTGAGTAAAAAGAAATTTCAAATTGCATTTCGTCAGACCTTCTAATTCAGAAACATTTGAATACCATTCCAAAATTCGTCTAATTCAGCAACACCCTGTTGATAATAAAATCCACCCATATGATATCATATTTAAATGTTGCGCCTGGCAATTATACAGTATTAAGTTATTAAGAGGTAAAATACGAGCAATGTCATTACACTTTGAAGATGAGTTTTGTGTTTTTTTTAATTCCGAAAAAAAAACCATTCAAGTCAACGACTGACCCCAAGCGTTTATTCGCACCAGTACCGTCGCGTCGTCATCATTAAAATTAAGATCATAACCATACCAGCACCTACCGAGCGGACACGATCAACAGAAGAGAAGTTTTATACGAAACCCGAAAGAATGTTACGCAAGATGTGTCACAAATTAATTTAACAATTCCACCTTCGAAAATTGACAGCAAAAAACTGTGAAAGCCGATGACAAGCTAAAATTGTTAATAGTTTTCCGCATCCTCTGACAGCTGTTGCCAGCCACTGTGTTAGTTGACCCATTACAATGTTAATAGAAAAAAAATAATGCATGTACACAAATTAGCAGAAAATAATTCTTTGTTTATTACCAACCGCAAGAGCGTAAAGTTAAGCCCTCCAAAAAGATCGTCACACATCGATGTGCACGTCTCGACCAACAGAGCAACAGCTACATCGCGCGTATTTGGTTACCTCGACATTATTGCATGACATGCAAACATAAAACAAAAATTGAAAGAAGAAAAAAAAAAAAAAAAAGAATTTGAAAAATCTTTTACTACATTACCAACGCGGGTATAAAGTGGAAATGTCATCGTTGGTTAATTACCAGTGAATTGGAAAAGAAACGCCATAGCCAGCAGTAGGTAAATAGATGCGGTCGCTTAATGTATGCAAATAGGAAAAGTCGTAAAATACAAAAACAAAAAAAAATGAGATCACGGAAAGGACTTGGTTCGTATCTCTTTCGACATGTTTTTCACCTGACACTATACTGACAGTGTGGGGTTCTTTGATTCAGCACGCGGGCACGTAGTACTAAGCCGATAGTGATCTTGACATTTATTGGGCATTAATTAGCACTTAGGATGACGTTTAGTTTTGAAAAATGCACCTTTATGCATGCTATTTTTTATTCTTTATGCTTATTTTTTTTTGGGGGGGTCTTAAAACCAACACACCAGTTGACCCTTTTTTGGTTTTTGGTGAGAGATTAGATGTAAACTTTTTTTTTTATAGTTTGATTAACGATTTGGTCTTTGTGGAGAGGTTATGGGCTGAGTTTTATTATAGTGCACTGGCTCGGCGTGACTTTACACTGAATGTTTATGAGGTGGGAATGTGTACTAATAGCACGCATTTTGGTCGTGGGCCCAAAAGGGGAACGTGTTACTTCATACTGAGACTGTTTTTATTCGGTCTGGCTGAAATGGTGTGGGTCATTCAAATAGAGATGTTTAAATGTTACTGATGTATGACGATTGTCTCCCCAATGTACACTCAGAAAAAAAAAAAGTTGTTGGGCGAAGAATTTCTTAAATCAGAAATTTTGATATTTGGGTTAATTTTAACCAACGAAAATTGTTAGCATTACAATTTTTTTTTTCTGTGTGTAGTTTTTCCTAAATTTACTCAAATTTAACGAGTTTAGAACTGCAGCGAATACAAGTATAAGCTTCTAGTGCGAAATTGTTTCATCGGGGTATTTCACGAAGCTATCTCATTCACTAGTGGATTTTGTTTAAACGTCAAAGAAACCTGTGGAACATTTTATATGGTAAGAGAATTGTTTTGTTCAAAAATTGTGTAACACAGGAGTTTAATATTTTAAATTTAACAGGTACTAGGCATGTTTTTTTGAGCTTCGAACTCAGCAAAGCAAAGTGAAGTAGGATTTTCCGCGCACAATGATAACAACTACTCGACTTGAAACTTCGAGTTGTTGTAACTGCGCGTTCTAAAAATTCTACTTTCTTTGCTTTGCTAAGATCGAAGCTCAAAAAAACACGCCTACTGTTGTTAATTCCATTTCTGAAACGTTGTTTTTGGTACTTCGCGTTTCCTTATAACATTTTTGAAATAGTTATCTTCTACAAGATCTTTAGCTGTCATTGGTTTTCAATTGACACGGGCGTTGTCAAACTATTCTATTGGAATTCAACAACCTGTTTTTTATATTTTTTTTTGCTGTAATCCTATTTCCGTGATCCATAAACTAGTTCAGTAGTTCTGACACTCTGACAGCGAAATCACATCACGTGACCACTATTTAAATTGACTACATGGAGTTATAAATGTCAGGAATTTAATGATTGAATTGGTTTTAATAAATTGTAGACTTACAAGCAACATTCGTAGTCTATAGAGAATACATAATACTGTTGACAGAATTTGAAAATGTATGTGACGAATATATCATGAAAGTCACTGAACAGACGGGTGCCAGCCAAAAATGCATTAATAAATCACAAACAAGGTCTTTAGGTATGTGGAAATTTTGGAATTTTTTTTAACTGTCAGATGCCAAATGTTTGTCTTATATTAAGTTTCCAGTGGGGCAAGATTTATCAAAGCGATTTTATAATCCCTTAAAAGTTTTCATGCAACGAAAACAGATTATCTTTAACATTTCGATGACAGATACGTGCTTTTTATTAAATTCCGTAATTTATAGAGAATTTCGTGATTTATAAAACAAGATTTGCTAAATCTTGAGCAAAATTTCGTCAGTGCAAACATAATGTTATTAAATAGTTTGCATAAATAGTTTGTGTGACATTTATAATAGCTAGAATTCAGTCAATATTACTACTAGTTGAACATTGGCCGCGTTCCACTGCTTGCTAGACGTCTAGCACAAAATATCCCATTTGAAGGAACGCTCGTGCTAGAACGATAGTAGAAGTGTCAAATGTCACTATTTTCCTAATCCTTTGGAAATTAAAAGTTCCAAATTTGATGATACAAACGATTATATTGTAAAAAAAACATCTGAATTACCATTTTTAATTTTTTATTACATTGTTACCAATTTTAACACAATTGCAGCTCAGTTTCGTATTTCTTGTAAACGTTTGAACGATTTCCTTTGACAGGTCGTTGTATTTTTTTTCTCTCAAATCAGCGGGTAGTTTTGCGTTAGATTGAGGAATTTCCCTGAAAGAGATATTTCATACAAAGTGCTAGACGTGCAGTGCAAATGGTGAAATGTCAATTGGTTTTATATGGAGTTTGACACGCCGCTGGTCATCTAGCGGGCAGTGGAACGCGTCCGTTATAAAAGCATTGACGCGTGTCTAAGTTTAGTCAAATATTTGAGTTTGATCTGCTATAACTTAAACGTGCACATAAAACTGTTTGAAGTAGTTGTCTACGTAGTTGTTCCAAAATAATAAAAAAAAACATAAGAGAACAATTTTTTCCTGCTGCAAGGTAAATGGTGCTGGCAACGCCCTAACCCACGTATGTCCTATCAACCACTTAAATAAATTAAAAAATGCCGTGAACTTCAAAACGCACGTTCATAGTTTAACAACAGAATTAGCATAGATACACTAATTACATATAAGCTGAATTCAAAAAAAAAAAAAAAAAAATAACGCAATCGACCACTAATCAGGTAAATTCGCATTTTTTTTTCATTCTTCTTGCAAGAGCTGTCAGCTAATTGGTGTGGTAATTTTTTTTCATGCAAAATATAATTATCGTCGTTATAAACGCTCTTAGTTTTTAGATTTTTGTAGGTCTATTGGTGGAATGTAACATCAGTTAGTCTACCTTCTGTGTACTCTTTTTCAAGAGATTGCACCGACTGGAAGTTGCAGGTTTCTGCCACCAGTCGATTTGTGTAGTGCGGCGATACGGAAAAAATCTATCGAAATGATTTCTCTCACTCGATTGACACATAGCGCATAATGATATCGAAAATGTCATCCCAATTAGCTTACTTGGTGAATTGCCTACGCAAACGGAAATGAGTGCCAAACGATACTTATTTTTTAACTGCCTCTCCGAAATGTGTCTAGTAATTTCACTTTGGAAAAAAAAAAAATAATAAGAAACAAACAACTAATAATTAAAAATACAAACAAAACGACAAGAAATACAAATTTAAAGTAAGTCGCTTCGACGAGTAAACTTTCACTTCATCGTTTCCTCCGCGGGCAGGTCTTTAATAGTTCCAAATACAACACAAACAAAAAATGTTCAGTTCCCCTCAATATACAAACAAGTCGCTTATATGCCGCAAAAATAGAAACTTACCTCTGTACCCCAATCAATCATTGCAGTAGAACATATGCGGTTACCTTCATCTTCAAAATCTACGATTTTTACTAATTTCATCTTCTTTTTTTCTTTTTTTTTTTTATATCTCCGCACAGTCGTAGGTAGGCACCTGAAAAAACAAACTCACGCATACGACATACCCGCCTGACAAATAGAAACACTCTCTGTCTCCACCAACTGGGGGAGCACAAAAATAAATAAAAACAAATTCATATCACTGTATATGCAAGACACCTCTTTAACCGTGGGTGTGCCCCGTAACAATAGTAGCAATGGAACAATGGCATATATTATGCTAACTAATGCTATAGCAATAATTATGTAAAACAAACAGAAAGTCATAGCACTGCTATAGGCCGTCGTCACTCACTCTATGCCTAATAGTGAAAAAAAAAAAATTATTACCGACTAGTTTGTTGCCTCGAGTTTTTTGTATTTTTTTTTAAAAGCTTCATTTTGAAAATGGAAAATAAAATGCAAATTATGAGGATGACCAAGAATGGGATGTGGGTGCACACGACATGGAGTATATAATAAAAAATAAAATAACGCACAGCAAAGTCATTAATAAAACAGAAAACAACAAAATCATGTTCTATGGTTAGCGGTGAGATGAATTTATAATTTTTTGTTTTACTCCCTATTTGGACTTTGTGGTGATGAGTTTTTCTATAGCCCGCTGGAGGGGGAAGGTGAAGTGCGATAGTTTTAATTAAACAGTGTTGAGTTTTTTTTTTCATATGAGAAGATGACTTTTGGTATGCATTTTTGAAAAGCGTGCTGCTCATTGATTTTAAATGAGAAAAAAAATGTCTGTCAATTGGGTTTTTGTTTATATTGCGAATACTTGTTGTTTAATTTGTGTAAAGTTGATTTTTTGTTGTACGTTTTTCAATTATGTAGATAGCAAGGGTTTTAAATGTTAGCACTCATTGAAAAGTCTGCGAAAAATTGGTCACTTTAACTCTCAGTTTATAGTTTACGAGCGCGAATTTTGTTTAAATAAATTTACTTTCTCTAGTAGAGAGGTAAAATTGTGATTTCACTCCAACGACAGCAAATTCAAAATCGATTCTACCCAATACACGAAAACATCACGAACTTCAACTCTATTGAAATCCTTTACAATGGTGATAACCATTCAGTCCCCATTGGTAACCTTAAATCGAGGGGACTAAAAAAACTTTAGGTAACGTCTGAACGCATACCTGACTGCCGCATCTGTTAAATTCTATTTTTATTTGATTTTCGAATTTCTGACATGCTTACGTAGTAACTGAATCTTGTACGTATTTCGCGATCACCTCTTGCTGGTGTTCGAAAATCGGTTCATTTCGAACTTATATATTTGCATTTCAGAGACTGAACTCAGATTCAATTTTAATCCACACTGGACACTTTAAAATATGTAGATATTTGACGCAAATTGTATGTTTATATGTAGTGTAGGAAGGCAAGAATTTCAATTCTAACTTCGAGTTCGAATTCTTTGCAGTGCATTCATTAAAAGTTATTCCGAAACAAATCGTAGGTTTTATTCAGTACTCTAAGTCCAGTCCACTCAAAAATACTGCGTTTGAAAGAAAAACGTACCACCAAAAAAAGGCCTTTTTCGATTTCGAAATTTCGAATACTGATAAATCGCAGTTTGAACTAAGTTATCATCCTCCGCATGGTGTCATCACGAATGATGTTCAGATTTTACTTTCAATGGGATAGTCTTCGAATATTCGACATTGAAAATTCGAGTTCGAAAATAAGTTGTTATGAAATCATTTTAATTCAATTAAGACACAATCAGCTGATATCGAACAACTATTTTCCTTTGCAAAACCCACTTTCCATTCCAACGTACACATCGGAAATTCCAATCATATTCATCACTGCCTTGCGCCAGTAACCAAACTCTTCTCATTTACGCCTTCTGACTTGACCCAAAAAATAAATAAAAAAGCACCACCAAACCACAAATCTGCCCATGTGCCGCCCATGTGTTACCATACTCCACTTTTTCCAGTTTGAATTATGAAAACACCGATAAGAACTTCGCTCGTTTGTTGTCCACATTTCATTCCTAACAATTTTAAAAGAAAGCAAAAAATAAAAAAATATATAGGGCATGGGGGTAATGTTTGCTAAAAGCCTCAAATTGCTCATTAACTAACGCAAATACCCTCCAACATGACCTTAGCTAGAATTTCACTGTGTAAATAAAAAAACAGCACAAAAAAAAAAAACAATATCTCTTCAACCTAAATTTTAAACTTTACGAAGGTTTTAGTGTGTGTATTTGAATGAGCACTTTTCCCCGCCCTCCTCGCCTGGTGGCCAGACACTAGTGCCGACGAAACTCGATTGAATTTTTGACAAATCCACAACTATGTATCTACATTATGTCGTAAAGATACTCGTCGGCGTGCGTCGTCGGCGCAGACACCTCATAGACAGAGGTTGTCTATTTTCGACCAAATTGCTATTGCATGCGATTAAAATTGAAATAAAGGTCTGAAGAAACTGTTTGTGTTTTTTTTTTACGTTGGCCAAGGGCATTGCGTAGTGTGGCAGCAATCCCGCTGATATGTATGAAGTATGATGCGGTGATGATGATGGTGTCTTGCGGCGCGATAAACGTAACAATCTCGTAAAACCGTGGACTTGCACGGGTTTTTTGGGCCTCGATTAGTAGTGACCCCAGTTTGATTATTTTTTTTTGTATGTGTATTTTAACAATTATTAAAAATTTATTGAAACAGCTATGCATTTGATATAGTTGCCGGAAGATATTTCAAAACATTAGAGCCATTTGTTTGGGTTTTCCTTCGATTTAATCCGAATGCGTGAAGTTTACAAACGCCCATTAATTTCAATCTACCAGTGTGTAAAGTGTATGTTGTTGGTTTTATTATTTCTCGTTTTTTTTTTTACACTCAATCTGCGAGTAGGAAACTAAACGAGTATTGTAATTCATGGCATACTCATTTTAATACGACCAGTAGTGCGTATACCGCATAGATACTCGTACACCACTGTGCACTGTAGTACATGGTATGGTTTATGGTCGTACCTATGCGGTGCGTCTGACGTTTGATTTATTTGCGTAATTTGTTTAGAGGTCAGTAACTGGACGTGCCACTGAGGAATTGCCAGTTTGTGATAATTTGAAAGTTCCATTTGTTAGGCTTTGGAGTATTTTTTTTTTTTTTTTGTTTTGTAGTGGCAAAAATACTGCAGATGTATGGGATGCGTTGTGCTATGCTTTTGTAATTAAGTATGGATTTTGACAGTTAGTAAGTTAAGTAGACACTTTCTGAGGCGAAAGAATCTGCCAAATTAATGGTTGTTTTAAGCTAGGCCTGGGGTCCTGTATGGAATGGTGCGTCAGATGTTTCTTTACTATTTTTTTAGCAACGACACAAGACGTAATTTTTTTTGTTCGCAGATCTCTAAAGTGCAAACTGAACTATAGAAGTAAGTTATTCTTCTGTAGCAAATGCATAAAAGTAGACTGCTTTGTGGCTTGATCGCAACATCTGTGATATAAATCACACTAGATGTTAGTAATATAGTCAAGGCACGAACCATTCATTGCTCATTTGAATTAATGTGAGCTAGATGCAACCGCAAACTTTAGAAAGGTAGCCTAATTCGAAAGTGCTTTGTTGTCCTTATCTCTGCGACGCAAACCATCATTACAGTCCTTAACGGTGCTGAGACATGAGGTGTCTTCTTGTGACAGAGTTGGGAATGTTGCAAGAAAAATTGCTGCAGCAAAATGCGATATAAGCAACCAAAGTAGGTATCTGTTCAATATTTGTTTCTTCTTTATTTTTAAGACGGTGCTATTACCTCACCAAAAACAGTTGTTTAAGAACGATGCGGCAAAAGTTCTGTAAAAGCGTGAGCTCATATACATAAATAGAACAAAAATCTAATGAGAGAAGTAATCGATTTGTGTCGTACTCACTTGCATAAGTCGAAAATGAAACCGTCGCTGATCGATTTTTGGAAAAGGTTCAGGTATGGGCTATATTTTCATTTGCCCGGGTCACAAGGAATGGCATGTAGCAAAACTATAGCCAACTGATTTCTTTGAATTCGGCACAGAATGTGGCATTTTGTTAATAGGAATTCGAGGACCCTTGTTTCTATTTTTATTTTTGTACTACAAAATTTATTTTCCAAGTACTAGTTCAACAGTTCTCAGCTCTCCAATGATGCTCCAAGTTATTTAGGAATTTTCAAGCACAATCTGTCCATATTTATTTGTTATTGGCAATGTCACTATTGCACATCATCCAAAATAATTTATTTACTCGAAGCTAGCAGTCAAACATGCATTTAGTATTTTAATTTCTATTTGCTCTGTCATCCTAAAGTCAGCACTGCAAAGCTTACAAACGAATGTAGGCACCATGCCGAACGTGTCACCTGCAATAATAGACTTCCTTTGACAAGTTTCCCCCGCCATTCCAATTACATTTAAAACATAACCAAAAATATAGGCAACCCCGCAATTTTATTGATTGCATTTCACACAACTAACTTTCCCCTTCATCAAACGGCTTTCATACATCTCATACTCATGGCGCACCATTCTTTTCAATTGCACTACGTGTACTTGCATTTCCACTTCAATTTTAATATCCTATTATCCTGACTGGGGAAACGAAAAAAAAAAAACTGTTAGCAACGAGTAAATCTAAATAACCCTCCCGAAACCGACGACGACGTTTCAAATTGCACACACAAGTCCAAGTCCATTTACACACGATATCGCACGGCAGAAACCAAACATTAGCACAAAAGTATACTGCACGCCCAGGCATGCGAGTATATGCATTAAAAAAAAAAATACGAAGAAATATTTTATAAATGAGGGTTGCAAAAAAAAAAAATAAACACACAACCAGCATATGAATACACCGCCATATCTACGTGCGCATAATACAAATGTGTACACACAACTTACATCATCATCCCATATTGATATCCTTTCATCCAATTCAACGAAAAGGAAAAAAACAATTCTGCTCTGCTACTGCATTTGATATGGGAAATTTCATGATGGAAATCCATAGAAAATATTGTATGTATTTGATTGTTGCCAGCAAGGATGCCCCCCTTCGCCTACTCACTGCCGAGTAGGTATCGAAAGGAGTACAATCACCTATAGGGTTTTGCAAATATGGGCTCTCCAACGGGAACGCTCCGTCTGTATACTCACCTCACATTGTTAGCAAAAAAAGGAAAAAAGCTCTCAATGTAAAAAGGGGTTACGCAAATTATGTAACGAGGGGTGTTCTCATTTGCCCCCTGCCTGTGTGAAACCGTCACGAGCTGCACAATGTGCGCACCCGCCATGTGTGTTGGATGAGGCATAAATCATGGTAATTCCACAGATGGATGTGTTCCATTCTCGTTTGTTTTAAGCAAAAGCCTGGCTCATTTTTCAATTATTAATATTTTACAAAACCGGTGGGGAGGGTGCTTGCTTTTTCGGAGTTCATCGATGTCAATAAGGACTGGGTAGGATGTTCACTGTTCAGTCTGCGTGCGGTGATTTTTTTATGAGTACTGGCTTTAAGGTTGAGAGAAAATCACGGCTTCTTTGACATTTAAAGGATCGTGTTGTGGGGTAAATGTCAATATTAAAATGTTTGATAGCAGTGAATATAGTCGTTCATCATTAGTCACAGGGTCGAGTAGTCGTTGAAAGTGAACAAGTTCAATTGCGTCGAATAGTTTGTCGAAGGGAAATGTGTTGCTGTTTAGAAAACAAATAAAGTTGACTGGGGAACTATTGAGTTTTTTTTTAATCAGTAGTCAAAACAAATACATTTGACTGGGAAAATATTTCTTTCTTAAACAATGTTTCCGAAGAAGCATGATTTGTTTTCCTTCCACAAACTATTCGATGGAACTGAATTTATTGCCCAAGAAAAAATCGTGAATAGGTACATTCATAAGTCGCAACTATAGTCAACAGCTCCTGTAGTCATGGAAGGTGCATTAGTTATCGAAGTTCCAAGCCCAAGTTGTTGGCCCTTTCTATACATACATATAGCAAAACTGTAGGCATTTTCTTTGCTACCCAATGGCGTGAAAAGTACTGCACAAATTTCGATGAAAATTTTTTTGAAATGTTCCTTAAGGTTCTGAGAAGGACATAGGCGATTCCTTTCATTGCCATGCCTATTTTTTTGGAGCGTTTTTGACCAAAATGTGTTTTTTTTTTTCTGACTTTACTGCCTTTTACACGCCATTACTCAAACAATTCTTAATCAATGGAAACAAAATAAAATACTTATGAGAGCCAATACTTTCGTAGTTATTTGAAGCCATCAATCAGCTTTCTATGTCCTCTAGAAGCTGAGCTACTCGTACAACTTAAAATCTAACATGAAAAAAATTAATTTATTTTCTCAAATCAAACATTATCAGCAGCCGCGGATCTTGATCGTTGTTCTGCTTTGGGGTGCTTTGGTGGCGCACATAGCACAAGCACACATTGAGGCGTTTTTATAATATCTCGCGCCTCAGCAAACAAAACCGGCCGCTGGTTATATCATTTGGAGCACTATTTTGTAGAGAACCGCCATAGATTTGCCAATAATTCAGAGGATTTTTTTACGAGTAAACGTTGGACCAAGTAAAGCCCAATTAGGGACAAAAGAAGAGTCCTTTTGCAGGATCTCTTTTAGGAAATTTGTTCCTAATGTTTATACTAGGTTAGACAGGGTGAGCAGGATTTTTAAGTCGATGTCTTAGAACCAAGTATAGGGCAAATCTACTACTGCCCCTGCACTACTACCTCAATCTGCTCAACAATTGTCATGGCGGTCATTCCCCACTCCTCAGAGTTAGCTATTAGTGGTTTTTGTATTACCAACTGCCACTGCTTCCCAGCAACAGGAAATCAATATTTAACTCTGCCTTCCAAGTCATTTATCACCTCGTTCCTATCACCGTACACCATCAGAGAAGAGAAGAAAAACCTCAAATGCACTATTAAATGCTGTTCTTGTGGAACAAAAAAAAAAAAACAAAAAAAAACACTGCAAGTGCGACAAATCACATTCAACTGCAAGAAATAAAAAAATAAAAAAACAGCCAACAAAGCTTACAGTCATTACTGTGCGGTGGATAAACTCGCTCGATTGCACAATCAATTGTCATCATCAACATCATCATCATCATCGTCGTCGTCGTCGTCGTCGTAGTAGTCGTCATCATGCTGCCACCGCCACCATCAGTTTGCAACCATCTCGCCGTCACAACTGTCATCGTTTGTCGTTTGGTTAAACGCCGCTGGTGGTCGTCGTTTTCGTTCCAATGTGTAGTTCTTCTCTGTCCTCCCATTAGGGAAGGGGACTATACGACAACGGGTATGCCAGACAAAGTTTCTTCAAATGCAAAAAGTCCGACGGCCGATAATAGTAGGTAGGTCATAATTTCAACACACTCACACTCATTCAGCAAGCAATGGCTCAGTCAGAAGGTTGCTTTTTGGCTGACTGGCTTAAGCTACTTGATTGGGCGATTGTACGGGTATGTCTGATGAACGATTGATCGTGTGTGCGCCATATTAATAGGACAAGATGCAGTAATACATCGCGAACGGCTCGCGTGAAAGGGCCATGGATCAGTGGGTTTTCCGATTTGCCTATTGAGTGGGCTCCCTCCCGCTTGCAACGCTCAAATCAACTTTAATTGTCCATATCTCACTTGTTGCACAATGTAGTGTCTGCTGGGTTCCCTCTCGTCGTGTTTAAATTTTCAGTTTTTATTTTATTAATCACCGAATCAGAATGAAGCTGTCAAAATGTATGCCTCCACTGTGTGTGTGTGCCCTCGCTGTGAATGTTAACCCCTTCGCACTCGAGTCCGGCTTTTGTAGTCAGTCAGTGAAGCGGAGTTCAACGAAATGAATTATATTTGTTTCCATGTTCCGCTGGGCTGTGTCGGTTTTTTTTTTTTTTTTTTTTTTGGTATTTTTTTTACTTCTTTGACGCACGGTCAGGAGGAACTCCCAGCCAAGTTGAGTTCACGTAGCGTGTAATTAGAGAACACAAGGGTCGTCGAAGAGTGAATTCTCGAAAAGGTTGGTTGTTTTTTATTTCCCCTTTTTTTTTCTACAACTTCTCTTTCAGTTTTAATTGAGCAATTTAGTGCGACTTATGGTCAAGAGCAAAGGGGTAGTGTCATTAGAGGTTTTTTTTTTCTTTTTTCTTGTTTTGGAGTTTCTCAGAAAATATCTCAGAATCTTTTAAGAGGACCTGCACCATGTCACAGCGGTTTAAGTGAATTCAAACAGTCAAAGATGATGTCACATTGAATGTCATCCGATGATTGGGTGTTTTGCAATCTAATTGCACTTTAGAAGTGAATGGTATGATGTTCTTGCCGTGCCTGTCACTTGGGCTTGGGTCGAGAGGTCATGGAAGCTGTACTGTGGCAGAGGTTTGCACAAGCCCATTTGATTGATGGTGAATGTGATTTGTCATTAGACTGAGGCCGGTGTGTGTACTTGACAATATTAGAAAGGCAGTAGAATGGAAATTGGGGGCATTTGCTTGCGGATGGGAAACAGTACAGACTCTTGAGTTGTTGTTGAATTGTCTTGCGAGTCGAAAGGCGTGCAGTTTAGTGACAAACGTGGCACTTGGTAGGTACTTTGTGCAGATGCCGGTACTTGGCTTTCTGATCAGCGTAATGTTGGTTCTTGTGAGTGACCACTCACCAGTGAATTAAGAAAAATGAACGTAGTAATGCTTCGAAATGTCCTTCGAAATCGACTGCAATTGGGGACCTGGCTGAGTCGTACTTACAGTAATTTAAGTCATTTTGATTCATCTACCACAATCTCGCTAATTTTTTACCGCAGGAATGCAACAGTAAGCCGAGTATATCCTCTTGAATCTGAGGACAATCTGCAAAAAGTATTTGTTTTACTTATTCAACTTCACAGGAAATGCGAACAACATCTAGTCAGTGTTAGACATATGTTTAGCAGCCACCGATCACGTTGCAAATGTATAACAAGCCCAACATTGTCATCGACCACGAACACCAGCAATCATAAGTCATTAAGAATACACGCTCAACTGTGTCATCATTCAAAAGCAACGAATGCTTCCTGCGCTGCAGCATGAAATTTTTTTTTTTCCATTTCAAAGTTTTGCAAGGATTTTATGCTATCGCACTGCGCGATCATGTATGACAATCACATACGAAGGCGATTTATTAGAAAGATAACATTGACTACAACCAATTTATGCACACAAATGAACTACATTCGTTGAATTTCAAATACACCTCAGCATATACATATCCAAAGCGAAACTTCAAATAATAATTAAAGTATGTGAACTCCTATAGAATACTAATTCACGGCTTTGCGGTTACCTAATCGAAAAGAGAGAGAGAGGAACTGAAAACTGACAACCACACCATTAGACGTGCGTAGATGAGCAGCCACGCCATGGTGATAACTTTTGACTTTTACGGGTCGCCAACCGCACAACTATCGTACAGAAATGCACACGCGCTAATCTCTTGTGTGCATCCGCTGGAATAGAGGAGAAACCACAAACACAAAAAAAAAGTCTCCTCTTCGGTACTGTATACGATCAAAACAGAAAAATGTCAAAAGCAATTGCCATTACAAGCCGACCGACCGACTCTTTGACTCCCATAGTATACGTAATTTGCATGCGACACATATGCCCAGCTACTGTATGTCGTCACATTCGCACGAGTGGAGGATTTTCTAAGCCAAGTTGACCAAACTCGGATCGGGACGGCTCGACACAGCACATATACGCGCATATAGTTATTATTTTTTTTTTAACCGCTACTCAGCCATGATATTTGAACTTGAAGTAGTATCCCCACGCTTGAGCGGCGAAATACCGTAGAAAGAAAAAAAAAATTCTGTTTATGCTTGCGTCAGTTAGGTGGCTACATACAGCGCGAGTCAGTGGAGCAGCCAGCAGCGAGTAGCACCTTTTCTGTGCAACATGTATCTAGCACGCTCATGTGTGTGCTACATGTGGTAACATTGAATACAAAATATGGCAAGAGAGAGAGAGAGGGGATTGCATCACGTTTTTGGATTAGTTGCTTGCGTTGATAAGTTGGTTTTCTGTTGGCTTTAGACCAAGCCATCGCTTTTTATTTTGTTCACGTGAGTAATTATGTTCAAGTCGGGCTTGGAAGTGAAAACACTGGTTGTTGAAATAAATGCAATAGCGCCGCGAGTGAGGGACACACCTCTCTTGGTAGTTGGACACATGAATTCGCTATGTAAGTAGATGCGGTGGTTTCAATTTGAATGGGGCTGACTTGGTCAAATGTTTATCTACTATTATTGATGAGGGACACAATGGACCCAACTGATGGTCTAAGTGAAGCTGTGGCAAACTGCCACAAGAGCACCCATTTACCTACCTAATTATTGATGAGGATCAGTTTAGTTGATAGCATGTGTGGTTTTTGGGTGGATAAAAGTCAGTCCTACACCTGAAGGCGTACTCAATACATGCATAGAAGATGTCCACCCCGAAGTGAACCGCCTTCTTACAGCCATTCGGGGCACTTATTTAGGGTTATGTAGAAGCAAATCCTACACCAAGATACAGCTCAGACAGTAAAGGCACTTTGTGATAGCAAAATGTGAATTTAAGACCCAACATCGATCATCATTACATCACCGGGGAACTGACATTTTTAAGAATCGTCTGCGAAATGATATTCTAACCATACCGCCTGTCAGCGAACCTATTCCAAACACGTCTTGCATCACTGGGCTATCACCAATGAATCAACATCAGCTGTAGGTACTTTGAAAGATCATTAGGTTCAGCATCGCGGCCATTAATCAATCAATCGATCGTCAAACCAAGGGCATGCACAAACAGTGCCGTTGCCGAAAATTGCTTTCAACAACAAACCAAATTGTCTTAGCCTTTCTAAATTCATTCCCACCCCCGCTTCTGCCGCTCAAAATTCAATATAGTAAGTCACTCTACTTCGCAACCTTTCAGTGGAAAAAAAAAATAAAACAAGTAACCTCGCTGCGACCATTGACGTCGTCGGTGTTATAGCTGTCGAACAAGAAAAGGTCACCTCCGGCAGAGAATATTTGTTCCTTACTCAAGCGTATTCTTAACTGGGTGGTGCCCCCCCCGAAAGGATAGACTGTTGCTTCTCAAATTACACCCCAACTAATAATAACATGCAGTTTACCATTCACTTATACACACACACACTCGTGTACCTACACTCGTTCTTCTAGTTAACGTTACCTTCTCATTTTACCCGAATTCTTTTGCAAACACACAGAGAGAAATAAAACCGAAAGGGAACAGGGTCAGCCCACAACATGGCATATAAAACGGATAAACTTAAACTCAACCTAACCGTGCTTATAAACACTTTACTCGCTCTTAATGGCTGGCAAACATGCAAACTTCCTCGTCGTTATTCACATCCCCGTGCATATATCTATACCGACATCATCATCATCATTAATATCATCGTCATATCGTTCGGCTAAGACGAAAGTAAAGCCCGGCATTAATTACAATCGAACACCAGTGCCAACATGACGGTAGTGCCTCCATAAACACACACTCACATACACCATGTTGCGAAGTGAACTCTGTTGGCAATTAATAATCTCAGTCTTGAGTTAAAAAACTAATTGATTTAGAAAGTGAAATTAATTTGTAGTACCCTGCATGATGGTAGTGGATTGAGTGTATACCTACTCAAATTCTAATGGCATTTGGAGCACCTTGTCGGGGGCTGAGGGGGTTGGCGTTTGTTTTGTAAAACATTAGTCAGCTGGAATATTGGTTGGTATGACGGACAGCGACGTGCTTGCGTTCATGCAAATTGTACCAAATGGGTGAACATTAATCATTCGCGCAACACACTCGCACACAGTCGGACGGGGGTATGGTTTTCATTGAGGTGTACTTCCTGCATCAGTCAACCAAAAAGTAGTGTAGTTCAGCAGCAGTCGGTCGATCGACTAAGTGAGAGTATTGCGTGGTGGAAGTTTGCTGTTTATTGCTATTGCAGTGGAATTTCGTTATGAGATGGACGGTGTAGACTAGTTGAAGATACGAGGATGGTTATGTAAAGTGATGGCATTCCTAATTTGTGTCTTTCAATCATTTGGTAAGGGCAACATTCTCACGGACCCATGACCGGCAGTAAATGCGTGCTCCACATGTCAGGCTCTATAATGAGCCACAGAAATATTGGCTATTACGTCGGCGCAGTGGCTTCGTGGTTGATGTGTTGGACTACTAAGCGAGGGGTCCCAGGAATCCCGCAAAAACACAAATTCCAATGCAGGGTTTTTTTCACTGCGCCACCTATCGCGAACGTCTGACAAACATCCGAGAGAACAACTGTCTTGAAATAGCTTCTCAATCGGCCGTTTGAAATCGGCATAAAATTGTAGATCCCTTCCATTCGTTCCAAAAATGAAATCTCACACAAAACGAATGGTTGTGAGAAGCTAGGCCTAGGCCTAGGGTCCCTACGGACCTGATGCCCCAACTATATATAATATGTATAAACTGGTTGTTTGGCAATTGACTCACGAGAGTATATTTCGACCAATGGTGAACGTTTTCAAATTTAGTAAAGTATGGCTGGAAGTTTAAACGTACCTCAGATTTTGTTGCAGAAGTATAGTCAAAGCCAACTCAAAAGCGCATAGCACACTTTCTCCTCGTTCAATGCTATCACCCAATTCTTTGAGACCAACTACCAGCCAACTGTAAATCAAGGTGTTACTTCAAATAATCCAGAACTCGGCATCCAACTGCAGCCGATTTCCCAAAAAAAAAAAAAAACCAAAAAGTAAATATTTCCCAAAAAAATGTTACGTATACGACCCGTAAACCAGCATGTTTCCACACACTTCCCACTTAGTTGCATCACATGCGCTGTTTTCTCACTATCAATTTTCCCACCTCGTCTGCCAAACCGATTTGTACACAACCAATTTCCACACACACTCCTCATAAGTCCACTAAAATTAATAGCTCCCTGACCGCGTACACACAAACCCCATTTAGATATGCACACTGGAAATATATTTTTAAAAAAAATTGTTGCACCGCCGCAATTAGCAGCATAATTTACCTCAAACTGTCCTCCAATTGTATCTGACGTTAGGATTGTTTTTGATTTTCTATTTATTTTGTTATTTTTATCTAAATCAAGTTTTTTTTTTCGATCTGCAGCGGCATCTAAAGCCCGTTAGTATTCATAGTAGGCTGTCACACATATAAGACCATTTTTGTCATTCGAGTTGAGGTTTGATTTTTTTGCTCTTTAGTTAGAAGTTCTCACGATCACACGACATCGTCGTCGCGCTGTCATCATAAGTGCATTTCGCGTGTAATGCCTTCGGAATCGAAATGAATTATTCGAATTACTAATGCATCTAGATACTATTACATATTGCGAACGTATAATTACTTGGTGTGTTGTTGGTGAAGAAATATATTACAGAAAAAAAAAAAAAAAAACAGAAATCTCTTGAAGAAAATATTCCATAGCTCAGCATAAATGCATGCGCTTACCAGTTGAAGAGACGCGGAACGTGAAAACCCGCCTAGGTGAGATTTTTATATTTTTATTTGCAAACTGATGGTGGGATCATAAATATTTATAGATATTATGCGCATATGTAATTTAATTGAATTATGGTGGGCAATGAGTTGTACGTTTTTGCTCGTGTTGGTTCCTTTCTGAAAGACACTTTCAAAATGAAACAGTTTGAACGGAGGTATAGTACGAAAGTCACCGGAAATGCCTATTCAAAGAAAAAAGCGTGTTGGACCGATGAGACATAAGGGACTTATAAAAAAATGGAAAGGGGTTACCAACATTTGTCGTTTGGTTGAAAGAATTCATCCCGCGAAGTGACTGAAAGAATTCTATTACTTTTGAAAGAATTCATCCCGGGAAGCGACTGAAAGAAATCTATTACTTTTGAAAGAATTCATCCCGGGAAGCTTCTGAAAGAGTTCTATTACTTTTAAAAGAAATCATCCCGGGAAGCGACTGAAAGAGTTCTATTACTTTTGAAAGAATTCATCCCGCGAAGCGACTGAAAGAATTCTATTACTTTTTGAAAGAATTCATCCCGGGAAGCTTCTGAAAGAATCCTATTACTTTTGAAAGAATTCATCCCGCGAAGCGACTGAAAGAATTCTATTACTTTTCCGACATAAAATCCGTGAAATGAGAAGAATTAATAAAAAATATCTCGAAACTTCCTGATCGTTTCAAAGCAAAACTAAAATATTCGAAACATTTACTTTTGTGAATGTGTCGAAATTGCATGGAAACAACTCAAGTTTCAACCCCGTTTTGTTGTGCCAAATATAGTTAAAAGGTTGAATGGATGAATGCAGGAAGAGTAGCAATTTCGCTTAAGACATTTCTAACGAGGTTTCATTTGACATGTTATTTGGGAAAACGTCAAATTTGCTTACAATCACCTTGGTTGAAATTATTAGCTACTATTTCCCAAAAACTCCTTAACTCAATGTTTGATCAATTGGGGCTGGACCTTTTTAAAAAGATTCACAAGGCTCTAAAAAATTCACAATTTTCTAAGCGAATTGTGAAAGGGAGTCCTATGATTTATTCAAGAAAATTCAGCACGTTGACAAAAAAAATTAAGTTAAGATATTCTTATTCAAAGCCTAAATGAAACGTTCTTTATAAACACGCTTAAAAAAAACAGCTAAACTGGAGCTACCAGATATTTAAAATTTCCTACAACGCCACAGTTTTTATACGCCAATTCCCCGCTTAATATTTTTTATTTGGCACGTTTTTTCATTGATACAAAATTATAAAATGGTCTAATCGGTTCCTAAATAATTTTCAAAAAATCTAATTTTTTGAATTTCTCACCAACAAAAACCCGGCAAAATATATCTCCTTCATTCTGTTGCCTCTTCTTTTTTATGTTTTAATTTTCGAAATTTCCCCAACTCCAATACTATCCCTTAAGCGAGAAGAATTAATTAAATAAGCTGCATCTCGCACGGGTTAATAAATCATCCGGGGTGTGGGGAATTACTGGAATAGAGATAACCCAATATAACTGGACAGGTTTTCTTGCACTCTTGATTTCTTTATAAATTTGTTGTAGCACAGGATAAGTGATACATGTAGGATTCCCTTTCACATGTCACCGTGAGAATGTGTCTTTTTCTTTCAGTCTTTATGACTCTCCACAGTCTAACAAATGGAATAATACAAAACTCATGTTTACAACAGAAAACATTCAACAACGTCGTGACTGTCCTGATCTTGGCTTCTTCTTCGTCTTAGTCATAAATTAGTATTCAACCAACCCTTTAAGATAGATCACGTTCACATACTCGTAGGTGCACATTGGCCATTGTCTTGACCACATGAAGTAAATTATGTCACACCACGCCTCTTCAATTGTCGTGTCCGTAGAATTCTTGACCTCTTGGCTAGAGTTATAAATTTATGATTTATCAACCTTTAAAATGGATCGTGTCGACTGACTACACATGTAACTTTCTCGTAAACAATAGAATGCTGTCGGTCGAAGACATGTGTAGTATATCCGAATTGATATTAGCTTCATGACAGCATCAAAACATGGTTCCTTGAACTGACTGCATCGTGTAACCTCTATTGTTAGTTCTAAAATAATTGTAATTCGACTTACCTATGGTTGTCAACAATAATATATGGGGGGAAAAAGACGACGAAGGTCTCACCTACAGATTGAGCGCATCAAGAACGAATACAAGTAAGTGAAAGGTTCTTATATAATTATGTACCTTCAAAGTTGATTCTATGTATCGCCGGCGAGCATGTCATACCTGGTTGTATGTTCTTTAAACATGATGCAGTTTTCCTTTGGCCAACCTCTTACCAATTTAAACTAGTTCAGATTTTTCCTACCTCAGTCTCTGTTTTCCTGGTTGAGCACAGCAATATATCCGACACAAAGTCACAGCAAAGCTTCTTCTTGTTTGAAGTGATGTGAAGAAAGGCTCCTCAAATTATGGAACTTTTTTTTCGAAAATTCACAAAATTTTCAAAAAATACCCAGATATTCAATAAACAAAATTGCCGACACTAAAAAATTCGAGATTGTGAAATATTTCAAATTTTTCTTGACTTTAAAAAAAAATCGAAACTTCCGATAAATGTTAAATTCGTTTGTGACATATATTTTGGTGTTCCATCCTTTGGTAAAGCATATTTTTCAACATTGAACCGGATTCTTGCCATTAGAAAAGTTTACTAAAATTCGCAACCAACAAACTCCTCAGAAGTGGTCACGCATATTCTCACAATAATCCACTTCATTTGCAGAGTACAGCAAACACGTAAAAGTCGTAGCCCCCCAAAAGTTTGACAGCATCTCTAAGGTATAGTTTCCACCGGCACGAGTGCATAATTGATTTTGCTTAACACTGCCATCGCCAACTCGCTTCTTCTAAGGCGAAAATAGTTCATCCCCTCCTCTGATGGCGTCCACGTTCTATTAGTAATTACGTATCCAACATTTTCCGGCAATCTCTGACCAACTTCACTATGCAATTCCTCCCCACAAACCATACACCGACTGGACCTAATAGAACCTTCAACCGGGAGATGATTAATTTCTCATAATCAATTCTAGCAAAATTCATTTCGCCAATTCAGCAAAATACAAAAAAATAGTTTCTGATGCCGGAAAATCTAATAGAAATATCCACACCTCGATCTTTAGAGTTCTGCTGTGTGCACACTACTCAACAGCAGCGACGTGAGAGTGAGCGGCAATGTCCGAAGGAATTAACAAAATTAATTTCTTGATTGCATGCGGTAATGCCTTGAACTGGTAAACAGACAAAAAGCTCACATCATCTGTCTGCAGCAACCGTCCGACGTCGTAGTCGTCAGTATCTGACTGACATACAGGAGTACCTACTCGCAGATAAATTCGAGCACCAGCATACAAGACACAACCGCACCATATCAACTTCATCCATTTATCCATCCAGTGCAACTATCCTAACCTTAGAGCGCGAATTAAAACACTTGTTTCTTACTTTTAAAATTAAACAATATTTATTTGGAACTATGTCCTTTATTATTGAAATACTTTTTACTAATTCTAAAAGGAGCTTAAGGCTACTATGTAGTTACAATAAGACTGTTGATAAATTCATCATACAGTCGTATTTATATACTTTTCTTATCTATCTACAAGGAGACCCAAGCGTACAATCGTCTTGCTTGATAATGAAGAAGAGATAATATTCCAACATTGTATACAAACGATATTATCTCTTTTACATATGTTATCATTGTAGCGTTGTGTGCAAGACTGTACTAGAGACTAAAGATATCATTGAATACAAATAATGTTATCTTTTTTCTCAATATGTCTTGCTATGGATACTTAACTCCCCCCCTTGTTAAACGAAATCGTCCCGATTTTTCGACGCTATTTTTAACATTTCTCTTTCATAAGTTTTGTTATATGCGTCAATCTTTTTTTTGTTTTTGACGATCTGTTATACATTGTATAGTTTTTATCATTACGTACGTAAATGCTAGAATAACAATCAGTGTTACAATTGTGTATATAGTTGATAATATCGGTTTTTCTTCAAAAGGAATAATTAGTTTTTTTAAAGTATCTATGTTATCGAATTTGTACATTGTATCTTCTTTAATTATTTGGTCGATGTAAGACTCTGAATTATGATTTCTTAATATAACTTCTTTAATTTGCTTATGCATGTTTTTGTATATTTTATCGTCTAGATTTATAGTATTTTCATAAGTAACTAAGTTTATACCATTAATTGTTTGATTATTTAACTTATGCTTACCGCTTAATAACATAACACCGGATTCAATTTCTAAGTCGTAATCGTATTCTTGTTTAATGTTGCATTTTGAAGTTATATTCTTTAAAAGTGGAATAAGACAATTTTCTTCTTCAAAGTTAATTTCACAAATGTTTTTACTTAGATGATTTTGACAATTTCTTGTTCTTAAATAAGTTTGGTTACATAAGGCAATTGTTTTATCTGTAATGATTTTTCCATGTTTTGAATTTAAAGGTGTTACTTTATACAATTTACATGATTTAATTAGAACTGGATATTTATATATTGTGATGAAGAATTCATCAGTTCTAGCTAATAATATTTTAGAGTACTCAAGTATATTTATTATGGGTACTTGAATTATTTCATGTTGAATAATATTTTTAATGTCATCTAAGTCTAGGCTTTCTGATAAATATTCATTATTTTTTGCTGCATTAATTGTTCTGGTCAATAATAATAATTGTTCGTACACTTGTTCTATCAAATAATTTTTTAAAATTCTAATCGCTTCTAATGCTGAATCATTCAGATTTAACTTAATATTTTTACTTTGTTTTTTGTTTACTTTACCGTTATCTCCTCGTAAATATAATGTCAGGGGCTTGGCTATGCTTGCGTATCCTTTTATAAACTTACGATAGTAACCTGTAAGACCTAAAAATCCTCTCAAATCCTTTACCGTTTGTGGGACTGGAAAATTTTCTATAGCTGCTATTTTCTCAGGGTTCGTAGTGATTCTACCATGTCTGATTATGTGACCTAAGTATTCTACTTCTTCTTGAAAAAACTTACTTTTCTCATCAGATATTTTTAATGTGGCTTTATTGAGTACGTCGAATACTTGACTTATGTGCTGTATATGTTCTTCCTCAGATGAAGAATATATCAATACGTCATCAATGTAAACGTGTACGAATTTACCTACAAAGTCTCTCAAAATGTCGTCCACGCATCTCTGAAATATGCTTGGTGCATTTTTGAGCCCGAAAGGCATTCGTTTAAAATGATATTTTGCGCCATTTATAGCAAAAGCTGTTTTTTCTTTATCATCTGTTTTGATTTTAATTTGGTGGAAACCTGACTCCAAATCTAATGTTGTAAAGTACTTGGCTTTACCTAAATTTTGAATTGTCATGTTGACATCCGGAATGGGGTATCTGTCTGTTACAGTGTGAACGTTAAGTTTTTGGAAATCAACAACCATGCGCCGTTTTGGTTTTCCTTTTTCGTCCAAACCTTTTTTAGGTACTGTCCATATGGGACTGTTATAAGGACTATGGCTTTTTTCTATTATATCGTCATGTAAGAGTTTCTGTATTTCTTTGTTTACGAATTCGTTATCTGCTATGGGATATGGATATTGTTTAACATAAACCGGATTATCATTGGTCGTCCTAATGCTTGCTTCTATAGTATCTGTAAAGGGTAACGGTCCTATGCTGTTATTAATCTTCATCAGTCTATCTATGTCTGCTTTATAAATATTATTTTCCCCAATTATGTAATTAATTTTCTGAATAGATTCGACACTGCTTATGGTAGTTAGAGTCATATTACTGAAATTTATTTCCGCGTTTAGAACTTTAAGTCCTTCATATCCTAATATCATATCAAAAGACTGAATATCCTCTAATTCAAAAAATGTTATATTTTTCTTTAATATCCTAACTACTTTCTTTGTATCTACCATAGAATAACCATGCATTGTTTTTATTTTTATAGGTTTAATTTTAATTTTTTCGCTAGAATCGCATTTTCTATTAATGTAATTATGGGTTGCACCAGTATCAATAAGAATTTTATAAATTTCCTTAGAAATAGTACTAGTTAAATTTAAGCAGGGCAACCCGTCTACTAGTTTAAATGATCTATTCTTATGTTATTATTTACCATACATTCCGTTTCATCTGCTTCTGCATATGTACTGCTGACATCGTCTCTGCGTTGTTGTCGGGAGTTATTTACTCTCTGCTGCTTGAAGTTCTGCTGATAAGATCGTTGCGGTCTGTTGTGTGTGTTGAAACTCCCGCTGTGTTCACGTTTCGCTGGTGGATTATATACATCGGGTTTGTATTGATTCCAATTTTGTCGCTGTGCATGTACAATTTGTCTCGAGTTTATCTCCATCGGCTGTGGTCCTTGATTGTGTTGCTGCATATTATCGTATTGCTTCTGGGGTTGATAATTCGTTGTTTGGCTCGAATAATTTGGTCTTCTTTCGTTTCTGCGTTCATGTGGCATATTTTTGTGGTGCTTATCTTGAGTGAGATGTAAATGCCTGTGCACATTATCATGTTCTATTCTGCGAGCAATTGCGAATGCGTGTTCTAGATCATTTATTGTAGCTGAATATAATGATCCTCTTGTAAAGTTGTCACTCATACCATCAATGAATATACGAACTGCGTCGTCGTTAGCATTTTTAATTAGTCTGTCGATTATATTCGGCGGATCACCTGACATAGTGATTTTTGATATTATTAAATTGAGATTTTTATTTATCTCGTCGTGGTATTCAGACAGTGTGCTTCTTTTTTGCGTGATGGCTTTCATCATGTCTTGTAGCACGTATAGAGGTTCTTGATTAGAGTACGTATAATCTAATCTGTTACGTATCGCCTCAAAATTAAAAATTGTGTTATAATTGGTTAACACATTCGCGGCTGCACCCTGTATTTTACTTTTCACTATAGTCAATGCTGCTGCGTACTTACTGTGTGTTTTGAAGTTTTTAATGCTGTCCATTAATCTGGATGCTTCTTCGCGCCACGACCGATAATTTGATTGATCGCCGTTGAAAATAGGTAGGCTTTTAAATGCGTCTAACTGTATTTCACTACCATCTGTATATGTGGTTCTTATTTCCTCTAGCACAGGTATGTTTGGTACTATGCCTAATCCAGATTTTACTTCATTTAGTTTTGTTTCTAAATTAGTGTTTATTTGATTTTGGTTAGTTATTATTGCTGCTAACCTTGCATTCTCTGTGCGTGTGTGCTCTAGGGTTTGTGTTACTGTGTTGCTCCTGGTTTCTAAAGCTTCTAATCTTGCCATTAATACTGCGAGTTGTTCCATTTTGAACTCGTGTCTGTTGTCGTCGAATTTGTGTGTTTTTTTTCTCCACATATACACTTTCACTGAATTGCTTTGCTGCTTCGTACGAAGAAGCTATATTTGTACCTGCTATGCTAGGTAATTCTTGTAACCGGTAACGCGAGTGTTCTGTTTATACTAGATTTCACTACTTGTTCCCGAGGTCCGCTCGATTGAAGTTAAAAAGTATATTTAACCTCCTGGCAGGATCGCCAATTAAAACACTTGTTTCTTACTTTTAAAATTAAACAATATTTATTTGGAACTATGTCCTTTATTATTGAAATACTTTTTACTAATTCTAAAAGGAGCTTAAGGCTACTATGTAGTTACAATAAGACTGTTGATAAATTCATCATACAGTCGTATTTATATACTTTTCTTATCTATCTACAAGGAGACCCAAGCGTACAATCGTCTTGCTTGATAATGAAGAAGAGATAATATTCCAACATTGTATACAAACGATATTATCTCTTTTACATATGTTATCATTGTAGCGTTGTGTGCAAGACTGTACTAGAGACTAAAGATATCATTGAATACAAATAATGTTATCTTTTTTCTCAATATGTCTTGCTATGGATACTTAACTCGCGCAGTGGCTGATTGAGTTTTTGCAGTTTTGCACTTTTGCACGAGCCATTCTATTGAAATGCCCCCCCACCCACAGATACAGTGATATGTTCAAACTAGCCCGAACGAAAATACGTACATATCCGTATCTTGTATGTGAGCGAATGTGTATCTTCTAAATTGGCCAATTAATCCCAGTCACGATATTTAAAATGACTTTTGGAGAACTCTCTGGCTAGATGAACACATGTATCTCGGGCTAACATGAGTTGGCCAGTATTTTTCCTTTGCAAAGTGATTTAAGAGGTTTTCTGTTTAATTTTTTTTTTTGCGTTTTACCTCTTTGGATTTTTGCAACTCTGCAAAATTGATATAATTATTTTTTTTTTATGTAGTATATATAGAATTACTAATTGTATTTGATGGAGGAGAACAGACAGTGAGGCGGCTGCTTAGAAAAAAAAAATATGCTCCCCATCAAATGGTTGCGATCAAAAAAAAAAAAAAAAAAAAAAATTGTGTCGAGCTTATTCGAGCAACAACTGTTATATGAGATATGAGTGTTTTGTTGCTTGGATTTTTTTGTTCGTGTTACTGTTGATGTAGATACCAGATGGATGGATCTTAATGGGTAATAGGAGATTTGTTGGTTTATTATTTTTTGTTGTTTGCATTTAAGTTTTGTTTGTGTTGACTTCTGGGTAAGAATTGCAATGTAAACAGACTTTCAGCTGTGCACTGAGCACAAATGGATTTTGGAGGTAACATGTTGCAAATGAACACGTGTTGCATTCACTTGGATGATGCGCTGCTGTGGGAATGGCGATTACTAAATGAGCTGAATAAGTGGTGGTTTCGATTTCGATTACTCTGTCGGGGAAATGATTGCTGTACCCAACTTATAGTTTTCCTGTGAAAATATTTTCATACTAGATTTATTAAAAGGTTCTTTTTAAATAGTTCCTCCCGGTAGCGCCTTAAAATCGCTTAGTCGCATCTTGTACTTGATTTAAAAAAATATTTTTCTGTATTTGAATAGTTCTTAAACAGACCGTCCACGTATCTGCAAAATGAAGTCGTTCTTTCATTTTAAACACTCGATCCGACATTACATAAATTTTTCTTTCTTTTAAATTTTTTAAATCGGCTCTCCTCGGTGCCCAAGCCTTAAAATTAATCCTTTGACGTATACGTACCGTGTCCGTACCTTACTTCCTTCTATTGTGTAGCTGTCGGAAGAATTATCCCTAAAATTATCTCTAAAGCTTCCCAACATAAAAGTATTCAAGGAAAATGATAGTTTTCGATTTTTAACTGGGGCGTATGTGGAGCATTTTTGTCAATTAGTACATAGTTACATTTGTTTTCTTACCTAAACTAATTTAGGGCTTACTCCTTTTTTAAGTGAGTAAATAAGGAGCAGCAATGGGTCCCGCCTTGTGGGCCAGAGCCCTGGTAATAATAATAATTATAATATAATTTTTGGCGCAACAGGTCCGTAGGGACCCTAGGCCTAGCTTCTCGCAACCATTCGTTTTGTGTGAGTTTTCATTTTTGGAACGAATGGAAGGGATCTACAATTTTATGCCGATTCCAAACGGCTAATTGAGAAGCTCTTTCATGACAGTTATACTCTCGGATGTTTGTCAGACGTTCGCGAGAGGTGGCGCAGTGAAAAAACCCTGAGTTGGAAATTGGGTTTTTGCGGGATTCGAACCTGAACCCCTCGCTTAGTAGTCCAACACACTAACCACTAAGCCACTGCCCTGGTAATAACTAGTCTAAAATATGCTCCCAATATTTTTTTAAATGTCATCTGGATAAAACTGTAACCTGTACTGAATAATATTACCCCGGGAGTTAAAAAGAAACGCTTCAGGAACTGAGAAATCATGATTTCCATAAGAAGGTTATTCAGAGTATGTCCCACAAGTCGCATCCTAGTACTGATAGTATACATTAAATTATCTCTTTTAAACATCCAACTAGTGACCAACTAACTGCCAATCGGAAGGGAAGGTGTGTTATCATAAAAAAATGAAAATGTAAACCCTGCTTGCTTGAGTTCAACTTCTGAGTCAGAGCTAAATGCAAAGGAGCACGGTCTGAGACTCTATCAATGCCCACCAATAGGCTGTCTCTCTATTTACAATGCTGTTGAAATAAAACTAACTAAACCCACACTTGGATGGAATATAAAATAGCAATGCTTCGCACGTACGAGCAAAAAAAAAATCCAACCTAATGTATGTACGAATGCGGAAGATCGGTGTCGCCGAAAGTATAAATTTACAATGTGTTCTACAGATATTTTCCCATTGGCACGTGCATACAAACAAAATAAAAAACTAAATAAATAAAGGAAATACGATAACGTGAGAGACAATAATACGGGTTAAATCTATGAATAAGATGATAAATCTAGCCACTTGTAGACAATAAATAATCATTGCCGATCACGTACCATCGTCTGGGCAATTAAGATACAGTATTGTGATCGCTTCTGTCTACCGTGGGGATCGCAAAACGCTTGCAAAATCATCTAAGTATCAGCGTTTACATTTTTCTTTAAATCGCAACAACAGAAACGTTTGACCTAATTACGACCACCCAACCGATATTGTTGGCACAAGTATCAATTCGCTGAACGAATGACAGCGAGCCTATCCATTCAAGTAGTTACGCTTTACTTCCTTGTAGCCACCAAGTATTCCACGAAATTGGTTCTCCATTTTTGTACAAGATCACATCACAAAACCAGTATGCCCAATCAACTTTTCATACTAGACACACGCGTAATTGGAATTATTCTAAAGAGCAATTAATACATCAATACTTTTCACACAAAATAAAAAAATAAAAATAAAAAAAAAAACGACCTAACAAAAATTTAAATGAATTCTCCACGTTTACTTGCCGATTGGCACCATCGACCGACTTGTTTGATTTGAATTAAATTTGTATTTTTTTTTTTTTAATTTAATGCCAACCATCATGCTGGAACTCTCTTTCAATTCAGGGTCAAATCAACCGACATATATGGCTGAAAGAAGGACAACAGCTAAATTGCATGATAGATTCGATTCGTATAAGTCGAATTGATCGAGCCAGTCAGCCACCAGCGATACAACAAGTTTGTGTCTGTAGATATACCTCTTTATTATTATTTTTTTTTTTTCATACACAATTTCTTACTCATAAATACACATTACATAGTAATTACTTCCTACTGCGAACAAGTGAGTAAAAAGAAATAAAAATGAATAAAAAAAAAAACTAACGAAACTTGCAGCGTGAGGATCGGTGTTTTTTTTTTTTTTTTTTCTTAACTTCAACTTCAATTTTATTATGTGTTACTACCTTATCCGCCTTTACGCTCGATTGTGTGTACGTTTGGATTTTAATCATTTCGGTTTTACTTGAAGCACGAAATGAATAATAATTGGTATGGTGTTGGGCTTTTGTGGAGAAGAAACCAAAGAATACTCAACGGCAAAGTGAAATGAATGGTTTATGGAGTGAAGAACTCGCCTCGAGGTTTGCTTTGAGCTCAGCATGGTAGTTGGAGTGTTTTATTTTTTTGTGTGATTTTTATTCCGTAAAAGGTTGTTGAAATCAGCTGTCATTCTTCGGTGGGATGACTTCCCTTTTTTTTGGACTTTAGGTCTTACAAACGAGAAAAATAAACCCGCCTGTGCCTAGAGGTTGTATGTAACTACGGGGACAAATTTGAATGTTGATGGGCTCAAAAGTCTCAGTTTTCGACCTACAATTTAAAATATCACTGATTCGACTGATTTTTTCAGATATGTGGTCCCAGAGCATTACTGGGAATTAAATATCAAGTCATTAAATTTTAAGTCACTTTTAATGCGGTTTTCAGAGCGAAATTTGCGTGATAAATGTCGCTGCTCGTAGCCTTATACTTTAGTCCCATATCTGAGGTATATTGGGATGTACAGAACTGATTTGACATCTCGTCAAATTAATTTTCCTCTGATAAAGTTAATGATTTAGTTTTTTGTGTAGAGGAAGAAAAGATCTTAATGATTTTTTGAATCTTGCAAGCCATTCACTGCTAGACCTTAAGAGGGGAAATATGCAGTTTAAAGTCTAAAACCTCGGAGAAGGTCTCAAAAACGAAGTAGCTCACCATCTGAAATTTCATTTCATTTCATTTCATTTCATTTCATTTATTATTATTCTAAAACATTATGGTACATTAAGATATAAATCTTTTATAGTACTTAGCTATAAGGTATAGGTACAACTATTTTATAATTAAAACAAGGTATGAATTACTTAATTTGAATATACAAAAGTGAGAATAAATAAAAAGGGAAAGGTGATTTGAAATGGAGATAGAGAGTAGGCATGGAAAATTTAAGGTAGGAGGGAGAAATGAAGGAGGACAGCATTTTTAAAGCGTGTGGCATTTGAAATATTTCTGATACAAATTGGGAGAGAGTTCCACAATTTAATTGCATAGATAAAAAATAAACGAGAAGAATTAAGGTACCGACTACGTGATGGAATTATGGTAAATGTTCTAAGGGAACGAGCAAAGTTAAGTTTCTCATACAAATACGATGGAGTCCCACTCATTACAATATTATGTAGGAATATACAATTCCTTGCATCGAAGTAGTGCTTGAGCGTACATCCCAACAAGGCTTTTGAGTACTGTGATACATGGTCATATCTTCGTAGGCCGTAAATATATCGAACCGAGTCATTAAATGCCACTTGTAACTTACGTAGAGATAAGGAATCAACATTACTGTAAACAACTTCAGCATACGTAATAAGGGGAATAATTAGGGTTGTAACAAGTTTACGTCTAATATTAGTTGGAGTAAAATTTGCAGTTATCCAGAGCTTGCGAAGACAACCATATATACGCCTTATAACTGTGTTAACGTGGTCGTATCCGGACAATTTACAATTAATGACAAAACCGAGACTAGTTGCAGTTTCAACAATTGCAAGTTTATTAGTAGATAGCATAATGTCAGGCAAGGAGTTAAGATGTATAGTTTTGTTAGCAATTGGGATAACCTTTGACTTTTTCGGATTTAAATGTAATCCATTGGTAACAGACCAAGTGTAAATACTGGCAAGATCTTCATTAACACAATTTACTAATTCGTCTGTATCATTAATCGGCTTTGTAGAGTACATTTGGACATCATCTGCATAGAGGTGGATCGTGGAGTGTTTACAAACAGAGGGTAAGTCATTTATAAACAGGCAAAAAAGAATTGGACCAAGGATTGACCCTTGTGGTACACCACATTTCACTGGTAGAAGATCAGAAGAAGAATCGCCAGTAACAACTCTCTGAAATCGATCACACAAATAACTTATAATCAGACTTACTGCACTGTTGCTAAAAGAGAACAAGTTTTTTAATTTCCAGCAAAGGATTTTATGGTTTACCTTGTCAAAAGCCTTTGAGAAATCAAGTAAGCAAAGGAGCGTAGCATGTCCTCTATCAAAACCCTGCCTTATGTCTTCCAGAATATTTACCATTGCAGTGGAGCAACTGTGGTTACATCTGAAACCAGATTGTCCCGCATAAATAAGGCTATTGAGAGACAGGTGTTGAAGAAGCTGTTTCGCTATTACCTTCTCAAAGACCTTTGACAAGCACGGTAAAATGCTTATTGGTCTGAAATCAGCAGCAGATACCGGAGCTGATTTTTTGGCAACTGGCACAATTCGCGCTATTTTCCAGGACCTTGGAAAAGTAGACGTTGTGATACAGTGGTTTAGTATGTGTGTTAAATGGCTAACAATATATGGCAAAATAAGCTTTATAAATCGCATGGGTATCCCATCTTCCCCAACAGCATTTGATTTTATGTCTGAAATACAGCCGATAACCTCGTTTTCAGTAACAGTATCGATTTCAAACCCTCTTACCAACGATTGGCTAGAATTTTCAGAAAAATTTGAATAAAAATCCTCAGGAATACTTTCGAGAAAAGAATTGTTTAATATATCAGGATTAATCTGACATTTCAAATTACATTTATTAGAAAGACCTATTTCACGCAGATTACTCCAAAGCTTTTTTGGTGAGAGCGATGTATTCAGCTTGGAAGCATAGTAGCCTCTCTTAGCATTTCGTATTAGAGTAGTGGAATAGTTTCGCACTTTTTTGTACTCAAGCCAATTGAAATCTGTGGGCCTATGTTTCCATTTACTGTAAAGCCTGTTACGAACTTTGATGGAATTGATCACTTCCGTTGTGAACCAAGGACAGCTTTTATTTCTAATTTTGACAGTTTTGGTTGGTACAAATTGATTGTATAATTCTTTAATATCTTCTTGAAAATGGTTTAGTTTTAGATCGGGATCAGCATGCAGGCGACAATTACTCCATGGGGCAGATAAAGCGGCGAATTGAAGGGCGTCGGTATTTATTGACCGAAAATCCTTATACGTAAAAGTCAAGGGGGTAGCAGAATGGTTAAAGTTAATATTATATGTGCAAAAGAGTAGGTCATGATCAGAGATATAGTCAAGCGAAAGCTGTTCAAAAAGAAGAATAGATGATGGATCAGAAACTATTGCTAGATCGAGGAGGCTAGGAATGCACTCCTTAGCGAAACGTGTTGGGTAGTTAGAATTCAATATTTGAAGTCCTAATGAAGACACAAAATCCTTTATTAGAAAGGCACGAGAATCATTTTTCAGTATATCTGAGTTAAAGTCACCGCAAACAATAACGTGCTCGTATTGTGAAGAAAACTCAGAAAGAGTCGCAAAAAATGGCTGAGGTGAACAACTGCGGTTCGGAATATATGCACTGGTAATCAAGCATTTAGTAGAACCATCATGAACCTCAGCAATTAGAAACTCTGAATCTAGGTTTTCGGATTTGCTAATGATTTTACATTTTAAAGAAGATTTACAATAAATCGCTATCCCACCTCCCCACGTATTAGTTACTCTATCGTTTCTATAAAGTACAAAATTCGGTATATTATAAAGCGAATCAGAAATATCACTTAGACTAATCCTTCAATGTTACATACCGCATACGCTCATAATCCATTTCTGAACATTTCATCCACAGAAATTAGCTTGCTTGATGGATAAAAATTGAGTTGAAGTTTGTTCCTTTTTTTGATGTTCATTATTTGGAATTTCTAAAAATTATTCACCATATGGATAGACAACCTTGTATTTTGATCAGCCGCAAAATGACTGAACTTGCGGCTAATTTTTCCGGTGGTACATCTCATCCACACAAGTTTTTAGTAATCCATCAAGAGAATGTAGATTGGATCGTAAATATACTCAGTAATGCCTCTAAATTGAATACAATTTATATGCAGTTGTGACAAACATCCGAGAGTATAACTGTCTTGAAAGAACTTCTCAATCGACCGTTTGGAATCGGCGTAAAATTGTAGATCCCTTTCATGCGTTCCAAATATTAAAAACTCACACAAAACGAATGGTTGCGAGAAGCTAGGCCCAGGGTCCCTACAGACCTGTTGCACCAACTATTATTATTATTATGTAGTTGTGAGTGCATTGGATTAGGAGCTTGTTTTTTCATGTACTGTTTAGCGAGAGTTTTCACGTTTAAAACCGACTGCAGTTGTCTTTTCTGCTGTCGAAAGTCCAAAAGTACCTACTATTGCCCCGAAAACATTTTTGTTTTTATTCAGCAGTTCGAGAATTGTCTTAATTTCTGTCGTTGGATGGAATAATTTAGCATCTGACAGTATAAAATTAAACCAAAAACAGCCGGCAATTTATAGACGATTAGACTGTTCAAGCCCCTGTGGAAAAATCTCCCTTCCAGCTTAATAAACGAGAGCTGCAAAGCAAAAATCCATGTCAATTCTAATTAAATGTTAAATTCAATTTAACGAAAAAAGTACTGGCCAATACACACAACCTTGTGGGACCTCTTACAGCACAAAGTGAAATTACTCCACATCTCGAATAATATCAACCTCTGCCAACCTTTCAATAATCTTCTCATCACGTTAGACGAATGCGGCTAAAAGTCCATCGTGTGGCCGCTGTCGCCCACCAAATAAACTTCACATATATGCTAATTACGAAATGATTTCTCTGGAAGCAAAATTTGTTAACAACTTATCTGTCGAATTATCGTGGAACCTTTAAATAAATTTACAAGTCACCCACATTTGCTGCGGTACATATCGCATCAAAGTCCTCCCACTTGCGCCATTTGCATACCTATCTCAAAGAGGAGGTATAAATTTACAAAATTTCAAAATTAATCACCAGTGGATATGTCCAAAAAAGGCAAAAAGCAAATAAATACACAATAGCCTGACAGTTATTTTATAGCAACAGCTCGTCACTCCTCCGGGCGTCAAAAGTTCAACACCATCATTGAGTATGTTAATTTTTTTCTCTTCGAATTGACATTCAAATTTTAAAAGTGGAAGATCTTCAGGCGCATCAACGATTGACATTTGCTATGAATTTTTACTTTGTTGGTAGAACCAACGTTTGATTTTATTGTAACGATAACAAATCTGGGTTACCAACTAACGCACACATGGCTATTGCATGAAGTTGCGCGGCCTACGACAATCTGAGTATGGTTGTGGCGAGCGCCGGCCCCGCGGCAGTAACAAAATTCAAACTCGAAGACGGTTTTAGTCACGAGGTAAATCACTTAGTTCCCATATTAAAAATTCATCGAATCATGCGTTGGTTGGCCGGTTACTGTTTACTGTGGTTTCTCTTGGTTTTTTTTTTTTTTATTTTTTTATTTTTATTATTGATCCCTTGATTTGTTCGTTCTTAATCGATTTCTGGTTTCGTATTTTTATTACAAATTTGGGCATTATTTTTAAACGTTACACACATGTATGGTGATAATCCTTGAATCATTTATGGTAATTGCCGTACGGCTCTGTTTGCTGGTTGGACAAGTGAATTTAATTAGGAATTATGCTGCTCTACCGTGATTCAGTTGCAATTACGCGAAACGAGTTTCATTAACATGATATATAGCACTTAGAAGCACACTTTTTATTGCGGCTTAATGGTTTGTTAGACGAAATGTGTCCGAGAAACAGAAAGTCAACGCCGACGACGCGGACAGTTGTCAGTTTATTGTCTGTCACGATAATCTTGTTCGAACTTTGTACAGCACCACAATGTTGCAATGGAATAGTTTTGTTCTTTTTTCCTTTTAACACGTTTAATCTTGAGCGTGAAACATATCAAAACACCTTGATCGAAGAGCTCTGAGCTTGTCAGGGAAATACAAAATAGCTTATCTATTCGAGGAGCGGTGCACAGATCCGAGTACAAGTTGTCATGTTTAGTATCTATTTATGTATCTATTATGTTTTGTTCTGTATCTGATTTGAGTTGGTTTTAATCGTTTGTCTTTTTGCTTGTTTCTTTGCAGGTAACTATGAGTACGAGTATACAGATTTGGGGGGAGAAGTACAGTGAATGTACAGCCGAAGGTTGTTGTAGGTTTGTTATGTGGTCACGCTAAGGGGTTCCGATGAACGTTAGACATTGATTGGGTGTCTACGTTGATTAAGAGGTATGTTATGTAGTAATTGAGTTTTTTTTTTTTTGGATTTAGAAACGTAGACTGTTTGAGCTTCCCTGGACACTTTTGATGAGCTCCTAATATATCAGTGGTCGCAATTGGACAACAGCTTGTGTCGCTTTTTCTTAAAAACGCGATATAGCACACGGACCAGTGCATAAGGACTTCAAAGTCAGCAAACTCATAGAAGCTATTTATTTATTAGATGAAAGCTAATTTGACGCTTTTAAAATTTGTGTGAAAAGGATAAACATGAACCACATCTTGGACAACCAATGCCTACCACAATTTTTTATTAAACAAGCCCATAAAGAGGACTCATCGTTAAAGAGTCGCACAAAAGTGATAAGACATGAGCCGAATTTTTTAGTAGCCTCTGCGTTACCTTTGCTAACCATCAGGGGTAGATTAGCTTTATAATTCATATCACAAGTTTGGTAATCCGAGAGACTACTAAAATGGTAAGAAACACAATTCGTCTCTCTCCCTTTTTGGTGTATTTATCTAATTATCAAAAAAATAAAACCTACCTATCCTCCTATTGTTGAGTCACCAAGTCGCTTAACAAACAAAAACGAAACACCACCCGGAGGCAAATGCAATCACAAATGCATTCCTCCCACTCAAGTCACATATTGCACCCGTCCAACTGCATGGCTACTACAACCACATACTGCTATCTCAAGCAATGATAATCAATTCCGCTCCACTGAGATCCTTGAGTTCAAAATGGAAATGAGTATAACTCTCAGGTGTTCCACGACGAAGCACAAAATGCGCTTAAATCAATTTCAATCACAAAAATTACAAACGTGGCACTTTGCGTTATGTTTTCATTACCTACTACAAACTTCCCCCCACTTTGCGCTACCTCTTGCTCTAGCTACAAGTCAGGAATTAAACAAAACAAAAAATCCCTCCAGCCAATTATAGATGCATCTGAATTAATTTTGCAGCAACAAGATATCTGCAGTGCATCTGGTACACCAGTCACTACAAAATGGCAAAACTGACAACTTCAGCACAGTCATCGTCGTCGTCGTCGTCGTCGTCGTCGCCGACAGCCAGAGAGCAACCCACATGGGTGAATATCTTCCGACCAATTTCAAGTCATCCAAATTGCGAAAGGTATCTCTCCAGATGCGAGAGGAGTTCCAACTCATTTCATATGCATTCAAATCAGATGAGTCTCAAAAGTTTTTTTTTTTTTCCTACTTTTGTTTGCTAAAAATTAAACTTTACCCGGGACATGTCTTAGTTTTTATTTTGAATAGTAATAGCCATCAGAGAATAAGATACGAAACAGACAGAAAGACAGAAAAAAAAACTTCCAACAGCAAATCAAGTCTAAATGAAGAACATAAAAGAGAAGTGAAGTGTAATTCCAAAGTCGTTAAGCCCAAGGCCAAGATGCATGCAAAAAAAAAAAAAATATTAACAGAAGGAAAGAATCGTACTTACCTCTTTTAGTAGTTTATTTTTTTTTAGTTGTTTTTTTGGTTGGTATCTGCGGGTTCTGCTTATGTGTTGTGCTCTTTTGTGGTTGTCGGTTGGTTGTTTCATTGCTCGAAGGCTAGAGGTGCAGTTAATAACGAATTGTCTTACCAACGCTCTAATAGAACTCGATTACGACGTCGACGATGAAGTAGAACTTGATGTTGGAGAGCGACTCGTGGTTTCAAATTGGCTAAATGTGTACATTTGTTGGTATTAAGCTGGAGAGCTGTTTGGTATAAGACAGTAACATGCTCGACGCCGTAGCTGAGCGATTTGTTTATACACTGAGAGATAAATTGACATCAGTGTTTCGAGGGCAATTAATTTGAAATTAAAAATGATTAATACCATCTAATGCCATGATATTGAGCGTTAAGTGCAGCCGGCAGAGTGTTTGCGCCGCATGGCCAATAGAAATTAAGTAGGTGACCCAGGTTGTTGCATTGAAGATGTATAATTAGTTTTTACGTTTTTCATCGGCTTTCCTTCGTTGATTTTCAAGGCTACGATACGCGTAGTCGAAGAAGTTTCATATGTGATGACTGATGAGACATGTGCGCGACTTGTTACTAACGCTTTTCACAGAAAACTTTTCAGGAGAGTGAACTGAGATCTGACTTACTTTTGATAGCTTTAGATGCTGTGTGTATACCTACATCGAAATCGTTGCGATTTGCTTTTCGATTAGCAAATGCATGAACCTTTTATTCGATTGTGTCATTTGGTCGCTAGATGGCGTCTTAAATAACTGTTTTAAAAGCTAGGTAGCGCCTTAAATGGCTGTTTTGAATGAAAAATATAGATTGGTCTTGCATTTATCATACGGTGGCTTAGTTTTTAGTTAGTTGAACTACTCATCGAGGGGTGTCAGGTTTGATCCTCGGAATCTGCTAGATATTAGTCAAACATTTAGGAAATTCTCTGTAACTTGTTGATATATTTTACGCAGCGAAAATAATTTAAAACTAGTGACTGAAATTGTTTTAACACAACAACGGCTTAAAATTCTGTGTCCCATGGCTTGTTTTGTGTTTTTGTTTCATAAAATATTATTAACTTGCCTAACATGTTGCCAAAAGCAATATATGTATTTCAAAAAATATTTTACTGTCGCTCAGTGATTTGCATAAGCTAATCATAGAAAAACATCTTCTGATTATGGTACCTTATGGTTTGAGCCCCTAAGGGAGAAAAAGATGGGACTTAGCAGCCCCTAAAATGTATTTTTTTTTTCCCTCTAAGACCATTACCAGCTCGTCGTTTTGACGGAGAATCTTCCTTAACCCCTGCAAACTCCGTAAAATTCAGCAAAGGACGACTCCCCTCCACAACTTAAATGTAGTTACGTTTTTTGTATGCTTGGACAGTTTTACACTATTTACAGCACATGCAACATGTTGCAATAGTATTATTATTTAATAAGTAAATAAATTACAGTTTAAATTGTCTTACAACGTGAATATATATTTCCATCTGGGAACTACAAAAGAGATTTTGTCTTCCAAGTTTAAAAATCTAGAAATACTGTTCCAAAGTTCAAGTATCTAAAAAATGGTTAGCAAAATGTTGCGGCAACATAAAATATCTCATAATTTTACTACTTATTTTCTTGGGCAGATATTTACAAACCCTAAATGAATACATTTTTTGTGTAAGACATGAGACATAACAATTTCAAGTCAAAAATTTAGCAAATCCATAGCAACATGTTGCGTGCTTTCTCAAAAAAAGAAAAATGATTGCATCAAAAAGTTTTTTTTAAGCAATACCTTCTGCTTCAGATAGTTATTAATAAAACAAATTCTCCCTGTGCAACGAATTCAGTCTGTTGCCACTTGAAACATGTTGCTGATGCATAGTAAACTCGTTTTTGTTGTTCAGAATATCAATTATATTCAATGCACATTCTTGATCATGTCGAATATTATAAATTACGCAACACGTTGCTGGCGGAATATATTTAAATCAATTTAAAAAGAAAAACCAATCACCCTTTTCACCTCTACTGTCCAATTCGCTTTTGCCACTATAATGTGATTTTCCAATAAAACTCTTTGTCGCCCACGACCCCATTTCCCATTTCTGTTGCCCGCTGCACAACCGGCTTAATCTTCTTAGTCTGCGACTATATTTCAACTCAAACAATATCTACAATCAAACACAAATAATCTCCATTGGCCAAATAACCCATACATCATCCATACTGTGTGACAAGTTATAATAGCTACTTAACCCAAGCCAATTACTTATCGCCCCTACTTGGACCAATCCAATTTGTCAAGAAAAAGAGTAAGAAAACTTTTTCAATTTCTTCCCTTCCGCGCACCGACGCGACGAAGACATGAATAATATTTTCTTCTTTTCCAATAACAAAAACAAAATCTCTAGGTACGAGAAGGACGACAACTCCAAGTGGACCCAGTAATTCATAATTCTCTGTTCCTCTCTTCCCTCTCTCTCTGCCTCTGTCCTTGTTTATTTTGTTGATTTGCATTCCATTTAAACGGCTTTTATTTTTTGTATCCATATTCATTCTATTGTCGCCGCCGTCTGGACAATTTTGTAGATGAGATATCGCATAGTCACACAAAACAACTCAGATAAATAGAAAAGAAAAATGAAAGCGAACAGTGCAAAACTCCTGCTGGAACTATTACGCCCCAATGTTGATGATGGGGCGGCGAAGACTTCAACGACGATACGACACAGCGCTGCATATACGATGGCGATGAGTAATGACACATTTGCATGCATCCGACATACTTTTAAGTCAACATCAACACTCTTTATGGATGGCGCTCGATTTTATTTTATTTTTGTGCCCCTTAGCACGCTACAATGCACTCGGTCTATATACACGTAACTAGTGCATGTTGTATCATGTCATGCCATCAGTCTCCCCCTGTTGCTGTCCCTGTGCCGATCAGGGCTGTAAAGTTCATCATGAAATTTGTTTAGTTTTTGGGGTCATTTGCCCGTCCATTACAATGAACTCTGGACAATGACACCGCAATGTGTGTTGCTGCAACATGTCATGACACATGGTTATTTATTGCATAGAGCCAACCCCCTCTGAGCCGTCAAAAGCAAACAAGTGCCCAACTTATGACCATCATCATCATCATCATCATAATAATAAAAATAAAACAATAATTTTCTTAATATGCTCAATTCAATTTTGAATACCGAATCTCCCGAGGGGGTGGTGGTGCGGCAAAGTCCTTTCGCGAGATGTCAGTAAACTATAAATGCGATGCGGAATATTCATGAGCGATAAATTAATGTGAGAGAATCACACACCCTGTGTGTTAGTTGTTGCAGTGTTGTCTGGCCCCGGTCCCGACTTGGATGTCCAGAGCCAAACCAACTCAACCACCACCACCCCACCATCAGTGCGGCTCCTGGTTAAGCGGATAATTAATATTCAACATAGGATATCGGTATAATTGTAGAAAATGTGCACACACTCTCGCAGAGCTGAGCGCATACGTGAGGTTGATAAAGTTCAGTCAATTAACGCGCGCGATTTAGCTGTTTGTAGATTCATTGGGATAATTGATACTTTAGCAGAGAGCACTATATGCATGCGTATACACGGGAGCGTGTGTGTGTGTGTGTAAATTCGGTGTCAGTGTCCGCTTAACTTGGTACTCCGTCGGTCATTTAATTAATTCCACAGAAATGTGCTTTTTGTTTTAGTTTATTTGATGGGGAAAAATGATGTGTTATGACTGCCGCGAGTGAGAAATGTACAAGCAACTTGTTGCAGATGCGACGTAGTGTTTCTTGATGGCAATTTAACATGTTGAGGGATGTAAAGTGTTTTATTTGCGAATATCTTCTGTTTAGAGTGATGTATGAGATGGAATTTAAGCAGCAGGTGCAAGTGGAACGCAACATGTTGCAAAGAGATTGGTCATGAGTTTTCTTTAGCATTTTTTAGAGAAGTTGTGTCGGCTTCGTGTGTATATAGGTCGGTGAGTTTATAAAGGAAATAAGGCAGCATATTAATTGCTTCCTTAGTTGTTCACTCTGTATCAGCAACATGCTGCGAGAAATACATCACCCATTCTATTTGCATATTATATGTTGCGTCAGTGTCTGCCTCGCTGACTTATATAACTGACTTTATACATCTAGTAAGGATATTGATCAACTCCAAAGTTTTTCACTCTGGCCGAGCAACATGTTGAGAAGGTTTTTGCACTAGATGTACCATTTAAGTTCAAATGAGAATAAAGTTGTTGCCATACAACGGTTTAAATTTCGCCATCAAGTTCTCCTAGAATTCGGCTTGTAACCAGCACATAATTTTTATTTACCTAAAATGTTCAGGCACATGTTTTTGTTGACTCCCACATGCCACATGTTTCAATTACTCTCCAAGACAATTTAGTATGCAATATACTTCTTGAACAGCTTGTCCATTTGTGTAGGTCGAGCAACAAAAGGATACACAAGGGAAGATAGCTACAGCAACAAGTTGCGAAACAAAACATTACGCAGCAAATTCCAAAATCATGTCGTTTTGCAGATACATTAGTATATAAAAATTGAGGATTTAAAATTAACATAATTTCATTGCAGAGTTAACAACTTTCTATAGGTAGACGGATCTTGGGATGATATTTTTGGGTTCAGGTCTAAGAGAAATATTTAACAAAAAAAAATGTTTTAGATCCTAAATGCTCGTATAATTCAGCTTTTTTCACAAGCACCTCCCTAGCTGACAAATACATCCCATTGCCAAAGAGCCCAGTAAAAGTCCATCGGAGTAAATTTTATTAAATTACCCAACCCTACGCACAGTTAAAAAAGACACTCGATTCGAACCAACATTGCGGTTGTTTGCAGTAACACGAGCATAACCACATCCTTACTTGGGTTGGTCTCGCGATTGCGGTGGACAAAAAACATTGGAGACCCAATCGAGACGGAAATGTCTAAAACAAGTAAGAGCACATAAAGCAAGGACGAAATTAAATTGACGTATAACAAGAAAACAAGGAAAATCGAAAAACCTCTTTTCCCCCCTTTGTTGAATAGATACGAGTAGTTACAAGCACTCAGGCGAATAAATAGAATGTGCTTATCCTTTTTCCTCTTGTCCTTTATATTCCAAGTGAAAGGAATTTATGATGGCCAGTCAGTGGATGGTACTTTTATTTTATTTTACTTTTTTTTTTTTTGTGGAGTATACACTGTTTCTGAAAATTCTGAAAATACTTTAATAATTAATTGCAACGGAGCCAACGATTTTTGTGTGCTTCGCACAAAGAGTGCATATCATGAAAAATTCAAAATTTAATTTCCAAGTATGATATGGAAAGGAGGGAGAATGAGAGAGGAATGTGGTTTGTTTCCGTTTTGCGAAATGTTTTAGTTGAAATAAATATTCTAGTCGATTTGGGAAATTTAAATGTGTGTTATGGTGTTTAAATTGCGTTTATTCTCCGAGGTCCTGCCATCGAAGTGTAGGAGTTGAATTAGTTTTATTAGTTTGGTGTGTCAGCAAATTAAACTATCGGTAAAAATGTTGCACGACCGATCGAGCCTTTTGTGAGCACTTTTGGTATATTTGAATGAATTCAGAAATTAAAGCAGCCCGAAACATGTGTCTCATTCTTACGTGGAGGTCTTTCGAATTATTTCACTAAATACCAATTCCTTTATAAAATTCATAAAGTAGGAACATGTTTGATGACACTTCTTGCCTTCGCAACATGTTGCCTTCGCTAAAAATTAATTTTAACGATCATTCCTTAAAAAATATAACGCTGCGATATTTTACTTTACCATGATCCAAATGTACTTGTGTTTCAATAAATAAGTAAAAGCTCAATAAGTGTGCAACATATGCTGAGTCTCTTTAGAAAATACTCGACTGGTGTGGAGTTCATCAAACTACACTCAAGCACAAAGGTTCATCACCTGCCATTGTTGGTTCCGTGCAGCATTCACCTTGAACTCCATTCATGGTTTATAGGCAATTGACTGTGGCTGACAACCAAATTACCTGTTCTTCATAGAATCATTATTCGAATTCAACGGTTCGATGCTCCACAACAATGTGTCCATGTCCATGTCCATAACACTGTCCAAACATCGATGCTGGCAAATGACCTTTGATTATGTAAAACACCCCATAGCAAGCTTCTCACAAAAAATACGAAACAAGTCGCACAACTGCTGATAGCCCAAGTAAAATTATACGACGCGTTTTACTACCGCATACTAAAAATGTATTGTAGTTTCAATTCGAATGAATCGCAACAAATTCCACAGTTATCACCGGCGGAATATTTGTATTTTCAACTGGTTTTACAGCACAACAACCTTCAGCCTTATCAAAGTTTCTTCACTAATTTCGACCTCTTTCACTTTCTCTCATTGCAGACGAAGAAGCACAGTCCCAACCACATCAAACGTCCAATGAACTCCTTTATGGTCTTTAGTCAAATTAAGCGGCGGGAGATCTGCGAAAAAACCCCTGAACTGCACAATGCAGAGATCTCGAAGAAACTCGGTCGCGAATGGAAGAAACTATCCACAGAAGAGCGAAAACCCTACATCGATGAGGCGGAACTCTTGCGTCAGTTGCACATTAAGGAGTACCCCGGCTACAAGTACCGTCCACAAAAGAAACAAAGTAAATCGTCAAAGACGGCATCGTGCGGCGACTCAAACAACTCGTCCACATCCCCCTCCAATAGCCCCACATCCGGCCAGCAACAAAATCAAACCTCATTGTCGTCGTCGTTGTCATCATCATTGTCATCGGCATCGCCGTCACCATCGACACCAGGCGGCAAAACAGGAGCAACAACAGCAAATACCTCAGCAACAGCAACAACCACTGCCAGCGGTCGTAAAACCAAACACACTGCCACCAAACGTAGTCGAACAACAACCACCAGTAGCAGCAGCAGCAGCAGTAAAAGACACAGAAACGACTCCAACAACAACACCAATCACATTATTCACCACAACAATAATCATCAGCAAGAAAATAACAATTGCGACAACAGCTTAGAAATGGACATTGCCGTGACAATCAAGTACGAAGACGACCAATCGCCACTGATTCCCAATTCACCAGAGGGTGCGAAATTATACTCAAACTTATTCCTCCCCGACTACTTATCCGGAATCTATGACAGCACAACTCCGCATCCGGACGATACTGCGATCACATACAGCGATGATGATATACTCATGGATTCGAGTGCAGTATTTGTTGGTAGCGATACGGTGCAGGGCTGCAACGAAATCGATGACAAGGACGCAATTTTCAACGATCCCAATCTACATCCTGCCAGTCAAACCAAATTGCCCACATTCAATTCGTACCACAGTTTACATCAGCAATCCGTTCAACTGAACAATCAATCGCAACAGCAACAACATCAACACACCAACAACAATCACCATCTGCAGCAGCAGCAGCAACAACAGCTGTTACAGGCGACAGCGCCCAGCAATCACAACCATCAGCAGCAGACCCATCAACAGTCACAGCAAAACCAACAGATCCAGCAACACCCCAATAGCAACGAAACAACGCTTAACATTCAAAACTTGCGCCAGCAAACAGTCACCATGAACGTCATTGCCAAAATAGACGATTACTTCCCAACAAATCCAATTGTCAGTGCAACCGATGACAGTGATAGCAGCATAATAACCAGCGACACTGCTCCCTCTCCAATCGTCTACTGTAGTCCCGGCAGTGCTGGTGATCGCAGCTCCAACGGTAGCAGTGCCACTGCCAACTGTACCATAGAACAAGATTACATATTCAGTGCGTTCGAACCGCACCTATTCAATTTAGACGACGATTTTACATCCCATTTTGAATTTGACCAAAAGTATAGAATTTGAAAGTTGATTTTATGTTTCAGTTAAAACAATTTAAAAATAAATGAAGCAAAGGGAAAATACCTTCACCCACACACACACACACACCCATGTTAATATTCTTTTTACTTCTTTTATTTTATTTTCTTAATAGCAAAGCAAAAAATCAGGATTAATTTAAAAACAAACTAAAAAAAGTTTTTACGATAAAATCTTATTTTTTTTTACACACCCGCATACATTTACAATATTCACAAAAACATGTTATACTATACATAAATATATATATATATGAAAAAAAAAAATTAATTAGTTTGTTAAGATTTACATGTAAAAAAAAAGGAAGGGAAATTCTATCTAGATATTTGCTTTAGGTTTTACTTTGGATCGCGAAAGAGATAGACAATTAGATGAAAGGGTTTTACACACTTCGGCATTAAATTGAAATTTTATAGAAAGAACGGTCCAAACAGATACCATGTACATAGATGAAACAAAATGGCGACCGCTTTGTTTTCAATTGTTTTTTTTTTTTTTTTTTTTTTTTTTTTTTCTTGTTTTGATATATATTATATACGAAGTCTTTCTTTTTTATAAAAGTTAAAACACAAATAACATGTAGACATAAAGTAAAACAATTTAAATAACTGTTGAAATATTTTATAGCCTTAAGTAGATGGTAATTTTGTATTATTATTATTTTTCTTATATAATAGAATATTTTGTGTTTCAGTCAGCGAACGAAAAATATTTGAAAAGTGGAAGGAGATTCATTGCCATCAAGGATATAGAAAACAAAAAGGTTAGCAATTTAATAGATTTTCAATTTCAGTAATGCTGTTTTGACATCGGCTTTTGAGGTCCGGGAATGAGTGATTTTTTTAATTTTTTTAGTTCGTGTTTAACATAATATAACCGTTACCTGATCTGAGATCGAAAAGCGATTTAGTTTTTATTTACTTGGACTTCCATATGCAAAGCAAAACGTCTAGCAATCCTTGAAAAAGTGCTGAAAATTTAATTTTTTTTTTCTGTTTTTAATTTCAACTGCCTTTGATTTTTCGAATTGATTTTTTTTTTAAAGCGCGCCCACATACAAATTTTTAACAACAGCCTATGTTTTTGGAACAATATGCTGATTCAAAGAAATCTCATTGATGGGATCTCAGAATGTTTATGTCATATTATATGCAATTTCGAAATAAATTATTATATTGATCGTCTAAATTGGAAAGAAAGAACTGTATTGAAAATGTTTCGTTTTGAAAAGCCTTCAGAAAATGTAAGAGATCGGCAAATGTCCTTAAATTAGCTGCGGTATTTTTTCGGTACTCTTTTGTATGGAAATAAATTGAGTGCTTGCGTCAAATATTGACTATACAAATGTGTACACAATTTAAAGTGCAACTATGAGTTGTTACGCCAAAGTTTAAAAATTTTTAACGCATTTGGAGCCTCAAAAGTTTTAAAATTTTGAACGCATTTGTACATTTGGCTGCAGCTACTAAGGAAACAATTTTTACGAATGCTGACAAACTAAAGGCAAAGTTTTAATATTTTAAACATATTTTTTACTATGATGCAAAATATCAATTTTGTACGCAAATTCTGATTTTGGCTATAAGTTGTTACAGCAAGGTTTTCATTCTGTTATAAAACAGGGTTTTTAAATCTGGATTATCAGTTTTGTAGATTTTCGGTAATTTTGCTTAAATCTTGCTAAACAATTTTGTACAAAATTCTGACATCGTCTAGTAGCTCTTACGTACATTTTTTTAAACATTTTCTAAACATTATTTCCTGACTTGCATACTTTCTGAACTGTTGGTGAGAATTTGAGACCCACCGATTTGGCCAGCAATTAAAAGCGTTTTGAATTAAATATAAAGCTAAGCTTCTTCTTCTTTTTTTTCATTTGCAGCATTTTCCGGTAGACTCTTTGTAACGCATGACTCTCCTCTTTTACTTCGAGGCGGTCCAATATCTACGATATTGACCCCCAATCGAAACAAAGCCCGTTTCCACCATTTTTAAACTAGCTCATTACGTGTCTGTTTAACATTACAGTTTTGATTTTCTTTTAATTGTTTTTTAAAAACCGTCATCTGGCAAACAGCATTACTTGAGTAAGTGATATCTTTTAAGGTAAAGTGAATTGAATTCTTCGAAAAATGCTAGGATACTAGTTACTTAATAGTATTTTCGTACACACTCATCCACCCTATATAAATTATTCAGTCTTAAATAAATAGTTGTAACAGATAAATTTATGCAGAAAAAAAAAAAAATTATTCCGCTCTGTCTCAAGCAGCTGACAGTTCTGATATTAACAGAATTTCCATTGTGCAATACGTTGATGAAAAAAAAACCCTCACCTTAAGTATATCGAATGTAGTACGACCTGCAGCCTCCATCCCGACTTTTCTCTAACTGCTGCGGTCCTCAGCCTGTTGACTTAAATCCCATTAAGTTCGAACAGCTCTTTGGTTACCTGATCTCTCCGGATAAAGTTGGAACTTGGAGGCTGGGTTGACGATATTTGGGTTAATACCACCATCTGTAAGGTGTCCCGCAAAACAATAGCCGAATGTTAATAGTGTCAGGAAAAAAACAATTTTAAACCGAAACCCCTCATAATTATGTATAACTTCTGCCATCTCCTCGATCCTTTCGTTTCCCCCACATTTATTAATAAGCATCACTGTCTCTGTTCAGCCGTTTTATTCAATTTCAGTTTTAAACTATATTAGTAAACAAAAAAAATGATTCTTAATACAAAGTAAATTAAACTGTATCATTTGTGAAATATTATTTCTTTTTTTTTAAACTATAATTATTACAACAAAAAAAAACAACAATATATAAACAATTACTCCATTTATTAACTACCTATTACAATTATAATTTCAAATTTTTTTGTTGCCACAGTAAAAACAATAACAATTGAATTTCGAAAGGAGAATATCCAAAAACACCTTACCTGAAAAAAACGATGGTTTGGAAGAGAATAAAAAATAATTAAATAAATAAAACTCAATGTGAATGATAGAAAAAAAAATATTTACAAGGCTGTGTAATTTTTCTTCTTCTCTTATTTAAACAAAAAAAGAAAAAAAAAATAAATATATTCGATTTGAAAAATAAAAGATAATCCAATAACAACATCAACGTAAAAAATTAAACAAAAGCTGAAGATAATCTGTTCTCATTACCATCGACTTGAAATTCCATTGTGTAATTTTATTTTGTTATATATTATCAGCTATATATATTTTTTATTTAGTTAATTATTATTATTGTATGCATATCCTAGATTAGACACAAAAAAAAACAAAAAAAAAGTTAATGAATTATGTTTTCAATTCGAAACAAATGTTTTTACTTTTGATATTGATATTTAAGAATAGTTTGTGTACTATAGAATATACATTTTGTAAATATATGTTTTTATTATAAGATATTAAATGTAAAAAATAATCATACAGAACATTACATAAAAAAAGTTCTCCGTAACGAAAAAACTGAACAAAAAACACTTCTTATGATTTCATTGGTTAATTGGTTTCTTCTGGATTTTGCTGTTTTGTTGCTCCGCTGCATTTTTATTTTTCGTTTGTTGTTTTCAGTTTCCTTGGTTGTTTCGGTTTCTTGATTGCGGTTGGATTATTGTTTCTTGGACATTATCATTGTGGTTTGTACCTTAATTTTGTTTTTTATATTTTATTGTGTCTTTTTTTTATAGCACTTTCATTTTGACTTAAAAGAAGAGGACGTGTGCGTAGTAGATAGGAGATGCCATTTAAAAAAATGTTAAGAGTAGACGTGGGTATATAGCATTTTTAGAAAATAGTTAAAATTTAAAGGAATTTTTACTAAACTTATTTTTCAAACGATTATCGTTCCAAAAGTCCAACAAAAGAGAACTTAAGATAAAAGTTTGAGGCATCCAATGTGGTCTTCACTAGTATTATAAAAACCGCCAATAATTACCAAATGAAAGTCACCCAGAATAAAGTTTATTACGGTCTTCAAATTTGTTTAAATATACCCAAGCTATAGTACCTACATACTTTACGGCACATAATCCTGTCAGCTGAATACTGCCTTTTTATAAAAATTATGGAACTCGGGTAGGTACTGACTGCCTGGGTGGCAGTTGAGCGGCAGAAAAAAATTAGACTAAAACGAACTTTTGTATTTTTTACAAACCTTGGGCGCATATTTATCAAACCGAATAATAAAAACGAAAAGTCACGCATTACTTTATTTAAACAGTTGAAGACCTTCCTCGGTAACACTTGTTGACGTCGACTTAATTTTAAGAGCACCTTTTCATCTATTTCGTCAGAAATCTGATTTGTGGCTTATGTTTCATTTTAAGCTTTGTTGTAGTTTCATAAGGGATTAGGGATTTCTAAAAGTCTGCATCGAGCGACGGTGACATTACAATTTTTTTCAGTTGACCACTAACATTCATTTTCACCCGGAATCCCTAAGGCCACGGGTCTTAGTGTTTTGGGGATAAACGAGGCACGCCAACCAAACGAAAAATGCATTAACTCTTGTTATAGTAGATAAAAATATTGCCAATAAATATTCCTTTTAAACATTTAGTTACCTTAAATCTTCACTTCGATAAGTTGTGATTGTCATGTTTTTTTTTTTTTTTGTAATATCAGCTCCATTCTGAAACTATTTTGCCGCCAAAAAATTACATTTCTTTAGTTCTTGCTACACTTGCCGCCAGAGGGCTACATGTCGTTATTGTCGGTATTGCTTCAGGAGGTTCTTTCATATTTAGAAAATTTACAAACGTATTTACGCCGCATGTTCAATTCTGTCTCTACTTACACTTTTATTTTAAAGTAGTATCACACAAATTAGGTCCTAGAACTGAGGAACGTCCGAAAAACTGCTGCTGTTACAGTTGTGTAAATATAGTTAAATATTTTCTTTTTGTAAATTTTCGGAAGGGAAGCAAAGATGTTCATAAACACCATTCCTCCCGTTGTCGTTTATCATTCAACGAATGATGTGTCACGTCGCTGAAAAAACGATATTCAACATTTTCCCGAAAGTCTGTTAATTATTTTTTTTTATGAGCCCTTCTTCTAGACTAATAAGCGAGGGTTCGATACCTGAAAAAACACCCTAAATTCCATCTTAAGGTTTCTCCCCACTGCTCCACCTATCGCGAACGTCTGACAAATATTCGAGAGTGTAACTGTCATAAAAGAGGTACTCGAGACATTTGGAGTTCGGACCCGGCAAAAAATTGTGGGTCCCTTCAATTCGCTCCAAAAATAAAAACTTGCACAAAACAAAACCAGTTGTATAATGATCGTATACTACTATTTTATATCACTATGGCCAATAAGGAGGAGAGACGAGTTTAATTTATTTTTTAACTTTACGACAAATTTCGTAAGCGTTGTAGATAATGCACTGGCTGTCATATCCATGATCGTTGTTTGTTCTCCTCTTCGTAAGACTATATGCTTTTCACACTGAGCAGAAAACCGTGTTTTCGTCGAAAACTCGTCGATGCATTCACACCGACCACCAACTAGTTTCGTTTGACGTTTCAATCAGCTTCGGTGCAATCTTTTGTGTTTACAAATTTCAATCGCATTAATTAACATACAAAATGAATTTCGTGCATTTCAAAATAATATTAGTCCATAAATCAATTGTGGAAAATGGTTTAAAGTTGCGAGTTGTGACAAATGTTCGGTCCCCCATTCTGCTGAATTTGCTGAATATTGCAAACAGCGTGTTTTGCTTCAACAAACCAACGATTGGAAGTCGTTTTCGGGGTAAACGACTTTAAACGACTCGTTTTGAAAACAGAAATATGATGTGATCTGGCACCGCTGCATCAATATGGTACTTTCGATAAGCTGACTGAAAAAGAAGCTGTCAAAAAGAACTTTTGCATTCCCGCCACAACTCGATTAAAACCCGCCTAAACCACTACTTTCCTTTGCGATAATTTTCCCTTAGATTTAAGTTAATTTATTTGTAATAGAGAATTGAATTGGAGTCGCGTTGTTTTAATTGAGTAAACAAACTCTAACAAAATATGTATGGGAAAACTTATGTTTTCGTAGAAGTTTTCGAGTGTTTTCGCGAAAGCCCGGTTTTCGGCTCGGTGTGAAAAGGTTATTCATTTATTTATTTATTTATTTATTTATATTTAAATAGTTACAAAAAAATTAATTAGTGAAACTATTTGGTTGAAGCCTTCCAGTTTTTGAAAACAAACTTCTGTTTGTATAACACTTGACGACCCTTGGAGTATGAATGCTGGTACCTATGACAATAATTGCAAAAAACAATACACTTTTCCCAACACTCCCTGATTCTGATTCACAATAAATGTGTTCAGCATTCATCACTCAAAAAACATGCTGCAATTTGCAAAATGTGTATTACCCACTTCTCAGCATGAGTTGAGTATTGAATAGTCTCTATCTTTAGCAATTAATTACTAAATATCCGATGAAATTGCTTGTTATAGATTATAAATAATTCGATTGCGTATGTTGCCATTAGTGCAACCTCACAAATAACAAACAAAAAAATTACAATTTAATCGAGATAGAGAAGTTACATCGAGAATTAACGTCTTATCTGTTAATTTTAAACAACCAAAACAGAAGTGATTTTATTGATCTTTTGATTGGATTTATCGGGTTGTTCTTGTTGTTGTTCTATTAAGAACGACGCGACGTGTATTTCATGTCAATTGGGGGCTTGATCAGTTTGTTTTAGTGGTTCCAGAATTTACAGTAAAATGCTTAGGAAGCTTCTCATCGATACGAAAGTGCTCGTTTCGCAGCACGCTTTAAATTGAAGTCTCGGGGAGATGGCTTTGTCCTCGGAATTGTTGGCCCATATACGAGAAAGTGATTGGAATTTCTTAATTAAAGTAATTGCATTCCGCCAATTACTTAACTTAATCATATAGCGTAGGTAACTAAATTTGTTTGGATATTTAAAACCAGTCCGATGATTAATGATGACAAATTTCGCAAAATACTACTCGATATTATGCGGTCTACCGAATCACCAGCTGTCAATCATATCAGTCAATCGTACAGTTAATTTGCTTTCTCGCTATGTACGAGTAGTATATCGTTTCACAATCTCGTTGCAGACATGACTGGCGGTTCTTTCAAATGCTACTTGCGATTTTCACGCCCGGCAAAAAAGGAAATATTTCCTGCCGAAGGCCATTCCTAGGAGTTTACTTCACGAGGGTACCTACTTTAATCTTTCCATTTGCAGCATTGCATTTCCCCTGATTCACTTGGTAATCCACTGCGTTTGCTGTAGTCCTACATAGTGGTATCTGGTGAGCTGTGTAATTTGTACAATGTCGCCCGCAGCGTCATCATTGTCGTCAGAGTTACCGAAAAGAAAAATATATTTTATTTTTTTGCATACCTTAATGCAAAATGCGATTTGCACAGTTCACAAGTTGCACACTTCAACGTCAGGCGGTTGGTATTCATATGGCTTTCAGTGGATTATGATGGATCCTATTGACATATGAGAAATGGGACACGGCGAAGTGGATACATTTCAAATTGAATTGCCAAAGGACTGAGAGTCTCAAACTGTTGGTAAGTGACACTTTGCCTAATTGGTTTGTGATTGGAAACCTATTTTTAGAGTGCATTTCAAACAGCCAGCTTTATTTTGTTACTGTCTTTCTTTTTTTTGGGGGCGAATTGGCTGATGTTTCGTATGCTGCTGAATCACATACATTATTGTTAGTAGCTTTTTAATTTTGTTGTTTCAAGAAAATTGCCGTTTAAGTGGATTATTCCAAGCGTACTCGCCATTGTGTCAAAGACAATTGGGCAACTTTTTTCCTATTTCAAGTAAACTTACCAGTGTGTAGATTTTTAAGTGATATGGTAGGAAATCAAAAAAGTAATCATCGCAGTCGTCAACTAGTGCAGTTATATACGAAGGACAAGCAAAGCATCCTGCCCCAAGATCCCTCCCGTTTTTAAACCCCCACAACCAGCTGCGTGGAACATTTTCTTCGTTTAACTCTTACACGCGATCCTTAAAAAGGATTCCAGAAGGAACAATTAAAAGATGATGTATCCAAACTTGAAGCACACGCCACCTGCTCCTGCAATAACTAGCGAAGAACCAATTTACTTTTATGAGTTGGGGAAAATGCTCGGATAAGTATGCAAACTTACTGAGTGCACAAACTATGTGTTTGCGTTGGTGGAAGTTGCTGCGCGAAGGGGGTGGCTTGGGTAATTTGCATTCGCTTCGTGTCTCACATTCACACACAGTGTCACACTTCCGTGGGTGGCTGCAGACACAGAAGAGTATCTTTACAACCATAGATGCAAATGTGCACTATCAACGTCATTACTGGCGGCGGCAGCGCGCGTGCATTTGTTTAGTTAAACTTATTTCCTTCAACTTGTGTGTTTCTTTTTCTGTTTGCATTTCACGGTAACATTGAGCAGATATACAAAAAAAAAAAAAAAAACTCTCAGATAATGTCTCGGTACTTGTATCTACAGCCAGTATAAGTGCAATGTGCACTGCACTGCACATTTACGCACACGGTGGCTGCTCGGGTATACTATTTGTTTGCGGGGGTGATTAATATTTATCGCCGCTTCCAGCGTTATTTGCTCTGCGATTGAGAGAGTGCACACGCTAACCTTGAACGAGCTGCTGCTGGTAACGCTGGTGCTGGTGGTGCTACTGTCATGACAGTTGTGCTGCCTGGGCACGCATTTTGCATATGAAATTAGTTCAAGTTAAGATGTCAGGCTGTTTTCCGCCTCTATACGTGTGCTGGAGCTGGTGTGATTTCTCAATTCGAAACTGTGTTTATTCGCAGGGACAGGATACCAATTTTGACGCCACCGAAATATGATTGCATCTTGTGATTGGTATCACCCGGTGGCGGATTGTCGCGCGTTGGTGGTTACTTGTGACTGAGTATAGTTTTGTTTCGCACAAATGAATATTGACAGTGGCGCCTGTGAGTTAAGAGGCTTAAATCTGATTAGTGGAGTGTGTGTCACTGATAAAAGAAAACAACGCGCAGACAAATTTACATGACAGATTGCATTAGAGTTCCACTCAATAATTTATGAAATTGGATAGAGTTTGTTTTTTTTTTTTTGTTTAAATGCAAAATTCAGATATGGCGACGGCGCGCTGCTGCTGGGGATACATTTTGTCGTCAAATGATTTATTGCTGTGCCTCGTTGCTGCTTTAATTTGTAATCTAGTGCCACCTCTGACATATAATAGTGCGGTTCTTAGGCACGACATGGCAATTAATATTTTTATGTAAATTTGTTCGAATAAAAATTGTACATGTCAGGCGTCTGAACATATCAGACGTAATTGATATCTGTGGGGATGTGAATTTGAATTTTTTCATTTAAATACATATATACGTATAAAAAATATTTATGATCGCGATAGCATCAGATATGCCTCAGTCTGTATCAGAGATCATGAGAATTTAATTTTGTATGCGGATATCGGGGAAAGGGATTGCACTTGGATATATGTACATAGTTTATTAAGTTTTGAAACAATTTTGAACTTTTATTTTGAACCACTTGACTTCCTAAGCGATATTTAGCAATCAGTGTTCCAAAGAGATAAGAAATTAGTTTACAGCATAAGGGTAATTTAATATATTTACGGCGGTTAAACCGGGGTTTCCTATAGACTTTGAAAACCATACTCTCAATATATTTTACGTTGTACCTAAGTTAGGTTGGTGCTTGAGGTTTTCATCTAAGCACTTAGATTTCTCTACACAAGGCGAAATAAAAAGGATACCTACTTTACTAGAAAAAGAGAAGCTTTCCTCTGAACACAACCGAACGGAGCTCTAAACTAATTTTATTTTTTACACAACAGGAGAACGCTGTAAAAAAATAAAAAAAACTGTTTTATAAAAATGCAACTACAGTCGAATCCCTCTAAGTCGAATATTCACGGGAGTTAAAAAATTTGAGTTAGAGGGATTTCTGGAAAAATTCGAGTTAGAGGGATTTTTTTTAAACGAATTTATTTAAATTAAGAAATAGGAAAGTATGTGCATTTTAAACAAGAGGGATTTTCGACTTAGAGGATGTGTTTTCTATGCAAAATTGAAGGGAATGCAAAAATTGGGTCGAAAAATTCGAGTTAGAGGGAAATTCGAGTGAAGGGAGGTTCGACTTTAGAGGGATTCGACTGTATTATTGCAATACCCATTCTCCTTTGGCGACGCTATTTGAAAATACTATATTCACTTTGAAGCTCTCCGTAACTGTAACTTTTGTATAAGTAAATAAAAAATTGCCTTTTACGAAACGACGCTGGAAAGATAATACTATAATTTTTGGTGCTTTAATTTGACTTCCTTTTTTTGTAGCTAACCTCACTCCTCACTCACTGTATTTAAATTTTTGAATATTCATCTTGTTCGTCGACTGGTTCGTTGATTAATTTTTGATGTCGAAAGACTTTGTTTCAAATCCTCGATTTAACTGTTGAATTTAAGTTGGTAAATGTCATTTAATATTAAATACAATATTGCTGTATCGAGAAGACATGTCAACCATTTCTCTTCTCTGTTGTAATTTTTGAGACAGTTTAGATTGATATGTGTGAAATTGGCATTTTTAAACGATTTTTGTTCCACATAATTTGTTTTTATTTATTAATTTCAGTTATATTTTTTTTAATATCTAAGGTTTTTGAAAAGAATGTCCAGACCTCTTTAGACGATAGCAGAATGCATGTGACTTCTTTAAAAAAGATCACTCGAATGGTCTGAGTGCACTCACTGACTTCTCAAATGAAATGCACAATTTACTTCTTTTTTTAATTAGGACTGCAGGTAAATGCCATTTGATAAATCATTATTAAAAATTTACAGCCTATATCTGTCGCTTTCACGAAAAAGTTTAAAATTTTTTCAAGTCGAAAGCCATAGTTGCGGGAACACCGAAAACTCTAAGACCATGGCAATTGGGTTGATAAGTCTTGTATCATCTAAAGTGGATTTAAGTAAAAATGTTTACTTAATATTTGTATTTTTAATTTTTGCAAGGGTAAATCACTTAATCATAGTCGGAAAAAAGTTTCGATTTCATGACACACAAATTAGTCCTGAAGCCTCTGTTCAAGTAATCGCATCACCTTTATTTTTCTTTTCTCTTATTTGCTATAGGTACTAAATGCTCTAAATATTCACGGTATATTTAGCAACTCCTGATATTAAATAGGTTTGCAAAGGTAGATTATTCCTGTACTCATAGGTTGGTACTGTTATAATCATCTTCATATTCGCAAGCAAATGAGTATATAGTTTTCCTTCTGTCCACAATTCAAATATTACTTATTGTTTTTTCTATCAACAACTATGTGTATAAAAAACTTCAAACAAATTTTGTTGAATACTGCATTTTCCCCCCACACAACAATCACAATTTTAAATATAAAACTCAACTAAAAACAACATCTAGAAAAAATAACATTACCATCTCTAACTAAAGTATTTATTTAAAATATTTTTTTCTTATTTCAAAGGAAATCTATTTCAAATGAAAAAAAAAATATTCAGGTAATCAAACAAACTGTGATATGCAACTAATATAGAAACAAAAAGAAAAATCATACATACATCAAAATATAAATGCAATGTTAGATGTTCACATCAAAATCATATACCAAAACAACATAAAATATTTCTCTTTCACAAAAAGACCTAAAAACCGAAATAAAACAATAAAATATAAATATACACATTATAAACATATAAAAGGAAAAATCAGAGAGACCAACAAAAACTTATCTCACTCAACAAAAATAATGAAAAAATATTCAAAACTATTTCTCACCCGAGAAACCGCATTCGATTTCAATTAATTTCGATTTCGTCAAATTTTCCTTTCAATTCTATTTTGTGATAGTTGTAAGTGAAACAAAAACAAACAAAAAAAAAATTGTAAATTGAATATATTGGACATAATAATGGTTTTCGGTATTCCAACGAATGAAAAATAAAACAAAATGCTCTTTTGTATCCCCATAGGGGACATAGTACATAGATACTCGTAAAACAAAGGTAAACAATTTTAAAACGAATTTTCCAATTAAGACTACATTTAATGGGATTTTGAAATTATGAATAAAAACTATATAAGAAATATGAATCATTGCAATATTTGCAACAATCAATAGGTAGGTGTAACCCTTTCAATTAGAAATCAAATGCATAGTTTGTTTCTATTTTTATTTTTCAAAATATAAAATGCATTATATTTTAAGGAACAAATTAAAACCACCCACAAAAATTCAAATCGCTTTAAATGTGTAGATGACAAGAAAACAAAAAGTAACATAATACAAACATAAACTTTTACTTAATATTTAAGTAGATATTTTTTTTCTAAACAACAAATCTAAATGTCTATTTATTACACAGAAAATTATTATATAAAATATGGAAACAAAGGAAAAAAATATATAAATAATATTTATTGAAATTTTAACATTTCATGTACAAACATACAAAATAATGGCAAATCGGGAACTGTGAATCGGAATGTTTTGAATTGTTGTTGTCGCAGAGCGGGTTGTTACCTTTGAATTGTTTGAAAGGATCGTTGCAGGAAAGTTCTTGATAGTATTTAGATCTGAAAAAAATTTGTAAAACTTATCAAGTACTTGAACCACTTAATTTTTTTGGAGTAGGAACTTGATAAAATGTGAAAAATGTATATTGTTGTATAATGAACAGTGAGGTCACTAAGGTCCATTTTATTCACTCGAAGTTGAACACAACTTAAGAAGTTTCCCATATAAAAATCCCCAAGTTGTGTTCAACTTCGAGTGAATAAAATGGGCCTAAGGATATGGCAATTCAATAGCAGAGGAGTCAGCGACGCAAGGATGAAAAGTTGATTCTTATTCTCCAGTACTGCCTTTGTATTTAAAAAGTCTTACTGATTCCAAAGTTCATCCAAAAGCAGGCTTAATTAAGAGTAAGCTATTGTAGACTCCGGTTGAATATTGCTGTCGAATTGTTGAAGTAGCCGAATGCACCGATTTCGACGACCTAGTTTGTTAAAAGAATGTCAGTAAAACTTACATTTATGTGCAGATGTTCAAGTGAATTTTCATAAATATATGGCTTAAAATAAAAGGCGTGGTTTCAGACAAGACAACAGAGTTATACTCAAGTGGGAGGGTGAATGACCGGCTTAAGCCTAAAAATAAAGCGTCCCACTTGTAGGGCTGATTGCATTTGATTACGACTTGATATTTACTTCGCAATTTGAACTGGATTCTATTTATGGCTATCTAATATCCGATTAAGTTGCCACATTATCTAAGGTTTGCATAGATTTTGCATCTATCACAACGTACATTGCTTTCAAATACAATTTCACATTCCACTTCTAGTATACCTAATTCCGTTTTACATAAAAACTCACAAGTACAACCCCTTCTGCAGCTCCTGTCAAAATTTCAACAAAAAAATAAGCAAGGACGATTCAAATGACAAAAAAATAATGGACAAAACTTTTAGACACATGTATCTGCAACCTTTCCCCCCACCAAAAAGTAAAAACTAAAACAAAAAGCACACATTAACTGAATGCAAAGCTGCATTCCTCCTCTACCAGCATTAAGCGTTAAAGTTTAAATTAAAATTTAAGAAAAAAACTAAATAGCTATTTGATAAACAAAAACAAAAAAAATTAACATATGCTTTTTGAAATTTTAACCGAAAAGAACTCAGAAAAGTGATCTTTTTTCAAAAATAAAATAAATACAAAAAAATAAAATAAAAATGGTTTTCTAAGCGAAATAAATTTTAAATAAAAAAATAAAACAAAAGAATGAAAAGTTTTGTCAAGGTTTTTATTAGAGATATACCATAAATGTATGTATTATTATAACATAATATATTTATATGGAAATATTTTTTGAGAATGGAATTAGAGTGTAAAAGGCAAAGTTTGGAACAATGGGGTAGTATTTTTTTATTTGCAAATTTTTTGTAACAAACAAAAAAAAAATACATAAGAGTTTTCTAATAAATGTTGATGGGTTTTCATGGAATATTTTAATTAGAATACTGTGAGATGAATGAAAAAAAAAAGAAGAGAAAATATAATATTTTTATCGAAAATAATTAACTTTAAAATTAAGTTTGTTTACATAGCAACGTAAGTTTATTAATGAATGTGCATTGAACTGAGAATTGTAGCAATTTTTTTGTAATAAGAGATTTTTGAAGATTTTGTTAAAACGTATAGGTATAGGTATAGGTGTACTCCGGCGAGATGGAGGTCAAGGCGAAACGTGTTAAGAAATATTATTGAGTAATGGAAATAAGATAGAACTTTTTTCATAACTTCTTGTAAAATTTGTTTAAAATATGAAATGCTTGTAAATAACGATACTAAACGATATTAAACATAATTTTTTTATTAAACATTTAAATGATGACTTTTGATTTATTTGAAAGATTTTAAGGCGTTGATGGCAGTTGCAATGGAACGAAGGGTGTGGTATGGAAAATCCATTTTTAAAGACATTTGAATTAGGTAGGTACTAACACCGTTAGTTAGGCAAAGAACCACACACTCTATTCTTGAAGTTTTTAGTTCAGCTGTGTATCCGAGCATTGAAAAATCGAGCGGGTATTTTTCGACTTCAATAAAGTTCTCGCAAATGGAAAGCAAGAAGCGGAACTAAAATTATAACAAAAAAATTGAGTTTTTAATGGAGAGATTGAAACTTTATAAAAAACGTCTCTCGAAAAAGTACCTTTTCGCTCTGGTTATATGAAAATGTCATAAAATGAAGACCGAGCCAAGTTGAGTCGACTGAAATCTTTAAATTCGAAGCATATTTTTGGTAAGAGCCATACGTATACGACCACATTAAATAAAATCAATTTACTTATGTAAAAACTGAACTAAAACTCAACAGAGTCTTTTGAGCTACAAACCGATGACTTCAACAATAGCCCCGCAACAGGACGGCAACCCATAGTCCTTGATAGTGCATTCAACTATTCAACATCTCGCACAGAAAACAATAAATCTGTCATCGCACTTATAGCCCTGGCAATATAATAAAACACTTTTACTCGCCGAACAAATGGAGGCACGCTCTCTCAAAAGTCTCAAGTCTGGGGGCGCATTAAAATTCAAATGTGCAAAAGGATTTAATTGACGCGACACAGGAGAGGCATTTATTTCCGCCCTACGATTCATGGATGTCGTATATAACTACATTTCTTTCTTTCTCTTCCAGCTCGCAATGTTTGCGGATGTAAATGCAATAATTTTCGACTTGAAACGTTTTTATCGGGCAAAAGAAAGGGAAGATATTTATAATTTAATTGAATGATCCACGTTCAACAAATTTAAAGGCTGTGACAGCGAACGTTCCTTTGATTTGCGAACTCGGTGTGGGGACAGATGGTTCTACAGGAGCCTGTTCGTATGGCGACCAGTTGTCCAGAGTTTTCTTCACTTTTTTTTCTGTGCATAGTTCCCTGGACGAGAACACAACAATACAAATGGGTGCTGTGTTTACTTTTTTGTTTTTTATTTCTCTTCTGCTTGAGCAATGTTGAAAATTTGTAATGAAGGCGATAATTGTTACGCTTGTCTTGTTTTATACTCAAGATAATGTTCCCAAGGAATTCGTCTTAAGTTTATCTCGCTGTCCAGCGGGTACTTTGTAAGCGGATTTATAGAGTTCGCTGCCGATGGCTAATTAGCTGTATAAATCGTCTAACAAAGGGGGTGTCAACTCTTGGGTATATTTAAGGCTGTTGTGTTGAGAGGAATTACTTACATGGTTGTGTATGTCAATAGGTTTTTTAAATAGCACAATAAATATGAGCTTCGCGGCTTAAATACAAAGGCAAAGTCTGTGCGGGGATTTGGTTGTTTCCTTTGTTATGTTTGAGGTGGGAAATGTACAAGTCGATAAGGGTGGTTGTGCTTACTTTCTGTACAGCTGAATTTAAAGCGCCTTTATTTTTACTACAACTGACAGTGACAGATAAAAAATCAAATATGCTCTCCACTTCATAAGCTGGATTACGCAAAACCAATTTAATTACAGCTATAACTTATATGATCTGAAAAAAAAAAAAATTCCACTCGGCACTCTCAATGTGCGAGTATCCCCAACATAGCTTTTTTGGGGCCAAAATACTTCCCATGAATTGATGCCCAAATGAGTGATCACATCTTCAATATCTACAGAACTTTCGCTTTCATGTTTTCATCGGTTTTCATTTCCCAAACTGCTGGAGGCCATTGTGCTCCAATTTCCATTTCAACACATCGCCGACTAATTTACATGTTTATCATCCTCAAGTATGCGTATTCACCCCCAGCCCACCCACCAGAGACCAGATGCACAACTCAAAGATTCACATGCTTCGCAACGCGAACAACCCATATCGGTCAAGTGCCGAAGATTGACACATGAATTTAAGCAACCGCACCGCAGACGGCATCAAAGTCGAATTTTTCTCAGCTCCACTCTCTGTGTGTTTACATGATTACATATACTCGTATATGCATAATGAAGTGTGTAGAGATTGTGCAATATTCGTACGCATTTACATCATAATAATACTGCTGACGCTTGATGGATCTGAATCCGATAATAGAACGACCCCAAAGCGATGGTAATTAAATTCGTCAGTTCCTAAGTCAAGTGGTCCCATTCCGAGAACGCGACGATGAATTTTCATGTTTACTCAGTCTCAGCTGTGTCCAGTAGAGAACGAGATAACGGCGAGTAGGGCTCGAGTTTGAAATGATTTTTTTATTATTTTCTTTAATAAAAAAATGTGCAGCTTGAATGGAGTGAGTCACTTTGATGTTGTATGGATGCGTGTCAAAACTGAAAATTGTTTTTTTTTTTTTTTTTTCATCGACAAGCCGTGAACATGACACTAGGTAGGTAGTCAACGAAAGCAGCGTCAGCAAGTGCTTCTCTCCGAAATATATGCATGTACGAGTAGTTGGGAGTTGACATTACACTAATATCAAAAAAAAAACAAATAAAAATAATAATAAACACAAGAGGAGGGACGTGACTAAGTCGTGATCGATTCGTCATAAACACCTGCACACAGGCTAAAGGAAACCTGAGCAGACGAGCTTGTAGCTTTCGTTATTGTTCTGGCTCAAGGTTGATTATGAGGTGATACACGGAGAAAGGCTTGTAGGTATCCACACACACACGTTTTACGTCTCAGATGGTTTTTAATTTTTGCGCACACAGTTGTTGCTGACGATTCGCTGATAAGGATGATGCAATATTCGTGTACTACCTCATAAATATGTGAGCATTTAGAGTACGACATCTTTCTCACGTACGCGTTTATTGTGGCGACCTATTGGTGGTCAAATATATTTTTTTTTTTTTTTTATTGAAACCTAAGATGTTGTGCGAGCGGTTTTTTGATGCCGAATGGACTAATGTTCGATGTTTGTTTCTTAACTTTAGTAGTACGGAAGCTGCTGTTTTATATGGACTGCGAAATAATGCGAGCTCTAATGTATTCCATTGGGAATGGTCGATTAATTTGAGAATTGATTCGGGTTGACTTTAGGCAACTCGTTGTCCGAGAATTGGTTTGACGTGTACCCCAAAATTCACTTTTTGAGCTGTGAATGTAGACTTTCCCGTCCGCTCTTTCCGAAATGTCATCTTTTTGGGGCATACATCTAGAAAGTCCTGCAAGTTTTTTTTTTTTTGGTTTGAAGTAAGCGCCATTTTTTTCGATATACCTACGTCAAATTTTCCATACAAATTCCTCTTTTTTTTGTAGTATTCTTCTCTCGCTTAAACGGTTTAAATCGTTCGCGATCGAAGTATCGAACTCGAACAAAGTCTTTACACGATCTCATCAAAACTGACAGAAAGTGAGAAAATTTGCAAAATAACGAGTAACCTCTCTTGTCTCGAAACAGTTCAGGGAATTTCAACCGGCATGTACTGATAAATATGTCAAACGCTTAAAGTTGACGAGAAACAAATTCAAAATCTGTCTTAAAATTCAATTAACCACAAAAATAAAATCGGTAAAAATAAAAAAAAATGCATTGCTGGTAGTTTGTTCTCCAAAAGCATTTTATATGTTGCAGAAAGGTAAGTTACATATATTTTTGTTATACGGATTAGATTCCAAAGATGAGTGGCTCAAAGTTACTCGAAGTCTGTCCACGTACTTTTGGAGTATATTTTCAAGTCTCTGAAAGAGTTTTGCACAATTTTTTGAGCTTGCAAGATTTAAAGTGCTTAGTAAAGGAATATAACTATTTTTTTCGCCGTATGTTCACTGGTTAAATTAAAATTTTGAACACCATTAGACCATTTTCTTGTTCACAATGTTGACTGTGTTCAGGTTCACAGTTCACAGCACTGTCGCTTATTAGACTTCCAAAAATGTGCCCTACACATCAGTTGAACTGAAAATAATGCAAATGTAACCAGCATCTTTTAAGGCTCACTCTACAAACTCTACAAAGGCTGGATATAAAAACTTTTCGAAAGAACTGTTTGCACAACTTAAATATGTTTATTATAATTAGTAAAAGAGCCGACCGCGTAGTCCCCTAAGGCATTCAATATAAGGATGAGTTATTTATAAAGTGAAAGGTTGCTCATAGACGTAGAAAAAGCGCAAAAGGTTGACGGAAATTTTTGCCTATTTTGATTGATGCATTTCTGGTACGTTCTCTTTTTTTTTTTTTTTTTGATCTAGTGAAGCATGAAAATGAAGATTAATTAGTGACCGTAAGAAAGACAGCCTTAAATAGAAGCTGAAGGCATTGGATTGCCAGCCCCCACCCTGCGAAAAATGCCTACCAACCCTATTTGAAAAATGATTCTATATTTCAATGATTGCAATTAAAAAGAAAGTTGGAGCAAACATCATTTTAAAGCTGTGAGCTTATCATTAAGAAAAATATAGGGTTGGCTGTTATAAATTGCCCAGCAACAAAGAGAACCCACAATTTGTTTTTATTAAAAAAAAAGAAAAAAATGCTATAAATATTCCATACACAACTTTTTTTTTTTATAATTTTAAATTTTGATCATTGTAACATTTTATTCAGCACCCTTGTCTCTTATTTAAATTGTTTTGTTTATTACTGCAAATGTTGTATAGGTGCATTGTTTTGACGTACCTACGTGAATGACAGCGAGAAAAAATTGATTTATGTGGCGTATATATGTCAAAACAATATTGAGGGAAATTTTTTACAAATTAAGGAAAGCAAATGTTTGAAGTAGCATTTAAATATTTAATTTAAAAACAAAATTAAAAAATCCCAGCTACTGGTTTTCTATAAATTAAAATGTAATCTTAAAATGCGACTTCCCAAAACTTTCCAAAAACCTAAAAAAATTATGTAAGTAGGTACGTCAAGCTGATTCTCGGCTCTCGGGTGAAGAGTTCTGGCTTTAAAAGCAGATTAAAATTACCCACAATGAACAAACATTTGACACTCTCATGTAAGGTTGCATTCATTTTCGGACATGGTGCAATTAAATTAAATTAACCAACTCGTCAAAATGTCAGCGACTCTTGCTACCTTAGTTGAAAAGATATTCCCCACTCCAAGTCTTACAAAATATTGACGGAGCAGAGTGACAAAGCGAGTTTATAAATTTATTTTGCCTGATTCTGACAAACCTCACTGATACCTCACAAGTCGCAAAACCTTCACAAGGTGAGGTAAAGTTTATTTTGTGAGGCATCGTATTTTGATGGCAGAACATTCACAACGGCTGAATCGGCCTGTTAGAGTCGCTGATGGTATCCTAGGTCATCTCTTCAGCATCTGTGGGGGTGTCGCAGCCGAAAAATTCTAAAAAGTCACAAGAAAAGGACCAATGCGAAAAAAGTTGCCATTTCTAAAGTTATTCTGAAAACTTTGAAAAAAGTGCGAGATTGTAACTTAAGTTGCACAACGGTCACGCTGATCTCATGACTCGCAACTGAGAGGAAAATATCCACACGCCTCCTTTGCGCGACAATTGACAAATTGTCGTCATTTCTCTCGGCGATAATAAAATTCGGAACAGCTGCGATGTACCCAGTCAGTCAGAAATGTGTGCCACGGCATGAGAAGGTCATTCACTCGCAATTTATCCACCGTTGCAAATTCATCTTGTCCTCATGGATTAACATTGTTAATGGCGGCAATTAAGCAATTAAATTTGGAGACATCGTTCCCGACAAATCAGTGCTCCTTCTACAATAATTTGTGCCACAGTCACGCTATAGCCCTATGCGCACCCTGAATGGTGCTGAGAAATTCTTCTTATAGTAAATTCGTGTCACGTCGATCACGTCTGTTGCCTTAACGCGACATGACTTGGGGGTCGTCCGCGGTAATTGCAGACCATACACGTGTGTCATAAACTAGGAAACTAACTCATTAATATGACGTCACTTGTATCAGTGACGCGAATCTGGCACTTAAAAATTAAACGTCCAGCCCTTATCGCGAGTTCATACGTCATAACCTTAAATAATCGACCAACGGCTACGACGACGACGACGACCTATCCTACTACTGCTAAAAAATCACGAACAGCATACACCTATGAACATTGGATTTCATATAGTCTAAGACGAGACGGCGAGAGTATAAGAAAATTGATAAATTGTGCAGACGGCAGCAGTTTCACGACTTGTTAGCACGTAAATTTGTGTGCCATCTATACACCAGAGGAGGTCCATTGAATTTGCCTATGGCCATTGAGTTTCGAGGTTGAGTTTGAGCAACAACAAAGGTTAGCAAAACACGGCGCAAGATCTCTTCTGCGACTCCCGTACACTGTTGTACTATTCCGAAGAGGTCAGTACCCGTTTGGTAGGGCTCTGACGGAGAGTATCATTTCACCCGAAGGAGTTTTAAATTTAATTTGAATTATCGCGTGATCACGAATGTTAAAAAAAAAGAAGCAGAACTCTATGACTGGTATACGCTGGGATTTAAGTTTTTGACTATACACGACATAAGGTTTCTATATATAACGGTGCCAGGCCAAAAGGGAGCATAAACACTTTGACAGCCCTATTAAGCAGTGATTTGGTGCCGGTTCGGTGTTGTTGCTGTTTTGCATGCGGACATGGCATCTGATTGAGGTGATTATTCGAGAACACCAAATGGGCGTCGGAAAGTACCCGAGAATGCGAATTTGAACTGCAAATAGCTAACAAGAGGTCACGTGGAGTTAGTTACCGCAGTGGATTATATTTACCGCTCGCGAGTGAAGCGGAAGGAATTATTTCTGATTTCGTGTCAAAACAGGGGGTCGCCCTTCCAGTGGCAGTGGGCTGTGAGCAACAGGATGAAGCTTTGTCGTGAATATATATAAAATCGCCTGAGCCTGTTTGACTGGTGCACAATAATCCAATCCAGCTGCGGTTGCAGTTGGCTTCGTCTAATTGGATGCGTTCAATGGATATTGCATGCAAGCATCTTATTAGTTTTTAAAGCTCCTTAAATTTGTACCAAAGGTAGCTGCTGAGAGTGCCCTTTTTGTTGTTTTTCTTTTTATTCTTCGGACTGGGTATTCGGAAAGTATAGCCAGCGAACAGTTTGTATTTTCTTAACGACCCTAAGACGACAATAAAATAATAGAAAATAAAAGCAAAAGCAACTTTTCCTTCTTTTTTAAGGTTCCGTACCCAAAGGGAAAAAACGTAACCTTATTAGTTTCGCTCGGATGTCTCTCCGTCTGTCTGTCTGTCTGTCTGTCTGTCTGTCTGTCTGTCTGTCTGTCTGTCTGTCCGAACCCACTAAGCCAATTTTGTTACCAGGTCTATCTCAAGAACCGATCGACATAGGAGGCTAAAATTTACACACAACATCCGGTATAACCTCTAGTTAAACGACAAATACCAATGGAAGGAATACATCGATTGGTTTTGGATTAATTAGTAATCTGGTGAAACAAATATTTTCATTTGCCCAAAAAACGGTTTATTTCTTGATTCACAAAAAAATACATAAATTCCTTTTTTGTAGATCATGTTCTTATCTATATAAGTGCTGAATACTGTTTTGCCGAAAAGTTAATAGTTTACAAGATATTTTCAAAAAAGATAATTTTACCATGTAAAATACGTTGCTCTCATAAGTTTTAATCTCTACTACGCAGTTGTGCACAATTGACCCCATCAAAGACAGAAGAGAGTCACCAGGGTTCCCGCTTGCTAATTTCGTTGGGGAGTATAATACATTTTTTTGGGGAGTACAGAACAAAATAAAAGTAATATATTTTTAGTCAATAGTTTTTAATTGGGACAGGTCGCATACAGAATGGAAAATTGGCGTGGGTTGGGTACTAGGTAATAATTAGAAAATGAGATTCTGTGCGAGTAATTTTTGAGAGCAAAAATATTAAGTAATTAAATTAAACTAAATTGTGATGAATTCATGAAGAGGGGAAAGATTGAATGATATAGATTTCAAATAATATCTGATGTGTTGGACTTTAGCCAAATACGGAACCTTCGGTGCGCGAGTGACACTCGCACTTGGCCGGTTTTTTATTATTAAATTCCCACGCCCAGTTATAGCTGACACTGCGACCTGAAAGATCTATTGTATCAAAGCAACTAGCATGATCACTTCTAAAAACATCGATCCAACATTCTCATTCCTGATCCGGATCATTGACAACAATTTTTCTATTCCGCGATTTAGAACTCAAAATGTACCTACACCTAGTTGCGTTTGCTAAATTTATTACCCATGCTGAGTAGGCTTAGTCTTTATCTACGACAATTAATTACTTACCACCAGATTATTATTGTTTGTCATAGATTATTTATAATTCGATTACCTCTATTGCGAGTATAGAGTTGAACTATATGAATCGATTAAATTGGGTAGCGACAATATTGATTTTTGATGGGCATTTGAAGCTAATGTGGCGGTTGTCGAACTGACGTCTTATCTAGTATTTGAAAGAAGAAAAAAAAAAAACAAGGGAAGAGGGTGCATAGCGCCAAAGAAAAAAAGGAAAAACAAAATTCGATTGTAAAGTCCACTTTTGCTAGTGACCTCTAAATGAAAAAAATTTAACACAAAAGTCAACTTGCTATTAGGTATGACTCAATTTTGTTTTTTCCCCAGAGGCGAGCTTCAACCTGGTGCTCAACGGACAAAGTTCTTCATTTACTTCGGCCATTAGCCAGCTGCATCCAGTTGTGTACTTCCAGTTGAAAGACATAATTTTCGACAGGTACACGCTACCTTTGGAAAGGTCAATTTCTATTGCGTTAACCAGAGTAAGAGGCATAATCGAAGACTAAGTGGACCGGAGCGCTGATATTTTAGCTATCTAAAAGCTGAGCCTTTTCAAAATGCAAAACGCAGCAATCAGAACCTTGAAGAGCGATTCCGTATCAATTTGTTTCCTTAAATCTAATTCTTCTTAGGTTAGTACAAAAACGGCTTTAAGCACATCCGCCAACTCGCATACAGAAGCTTTGCGAAAAAGTCTGCTGCCTCTGCTTCAAAAACCTGTCAGTATCTCGAAAACAATTTTCAGACTTTTCTCAGAACTGATATGGTATACCTACTCGTACCTTGATGACGTTTCACTTCCCCGTCTATGGACAAAGAGAAAGATATTAGGTCTGTTCCTTTACTTTTGTAGTCAAAATGGAAAAGACTGTCAAAGTGATGGGGATAAATTCTCTCACAGAGAGAGACACTTACGAAAAAGTTAGGGAACGCTCAAAGCTTGGGGAACGCTTTTGTAGTAATCTATGAAAAATGACAGATACATAATTCAAATATTCAAAAAAGTGGCACGAAAAGTCGTTAAAATGTCTGATAAACTCGTGGACTTTGCTAGTTTACTAAGAAATTTATTTACATCATCTAAGTAGTGCTGAAAGTGATCTGAAATTAATCGAACTTCTTCTTGATGAACCCGAGTATGTGGAAGAGTTTGACTGTATGAACTACAAGCATTCGAGAAGAGGAAAAAGCGACACTGCATTAAGAATTACATGGCGGAGACTACTCCTTGCTACAGCGAGGAAGAATTTCGTTACCACTTTCGAAAAGAATCTTGAGGAGAACATTCAATCTTATTTTCCCACCTGTTGATACCATTTTAATACGCAAAAAATCAAAACAAATGCATGCATTTATGTCAGATAGGGCAACAAATTTCAAATCAGCTGCTAATTATTAGGTGACAGCCTTTTCTTACGACAAAAAAATTGTTGAGTAAAAATTCGAAGGATACTTAGTGGAGGGGTAATATATTGATCTCTCGACGACGCTCACAGCATTGAGTAAAAATTCGAAAGAATTAGTAAAAATTTGTAAGATTTAAAAGTAAATGAACAGACCTATTGTTTTCGTACAACATTTTGCAATATACTCAATCTGAATTCTGAATGATATATGAATTCCAGACTCCCATTTTCAAGATTCCCTTCGTCGGTCCGTTTATAAGTCGCACAAGTCAGTTAGTTAGGATCTGTTAGTTGGCATACACATATTTGACGTAACTAACGTTGACAACTTTATGTCAGATTCAGATAAACTGCAAGGCGAGACAGAATTTGTTGGGCATGGTAATCTTCTTTATTTTTGCCTTTAAAAAGTTTCCCCTAATATACACATGAGTCGATGTATTTATTTTAACTTCTTACATAGTTGGGCATATTTTTCCAATATTTCTGAAAACGTCAAAATTTACCCAAACATAATTTTTTTTTTTATATTTTTTGTATTTTTTTAACTTGGTGCCGAAGTTTCGCCCTACAACTGGGTTTCTTCGCTGTCGCACATAATCATCAAGTTTATAAACGGCGACACCTTATGGGACATTGGCTTATGGGTACACACTGTCCTGCAGCATTTCTAGCATGATCTGGACGGCAATAGCACCCGGATGGCGCCTGGATATGCACGATGGTGCAGGGTTGTCCTATCTGAGCACACACCGTGTCACAATTGGGAGCTATACCCTTTGGCAGGTAAACCTGGTTGCGACCGCAAATGTCGTCTGCAGAAGCGATCACTAAAAGCATATTTTAAATTAAGTTTTCAATAATCCACTGGTATCACAATTTCACTACTTACAACAAACAGCCGCAACAACGGTGGCGATAATAAAAATCTTACACATGTTTCTGGAGGAGCTTCTAAAAGTCAACTTAATCAAGTTTTACTTTTGGCAACAGAATTTATAGTAAAGCGAGGAGGATTGTTATCAGTGTCTTTTTTGTTGTAAAATATTTTTAGGTAATCGAGAATTTGCATACCCCAAATCAAGAGACAAGGTTTCACTCTTCGAAAGTAGATCTTATTTATTTGGGAGTTAATTTCGGTGAATTGTTTTGTTTTTCTGTGTCAAATTTCGTCAAGGGCGTATTTTTTTATCTTTCCTCGGTCTCCTCGATCTCGATCTCCTCGATCTCGAAATTGTTCTACATTATGACCTTGCCTCTCTTTCTAATGACCAAGCCATCGAGATGATGTTCTACAAGCGGCCAAAAGGTTGGTGCATTCATCCAGTCCAGTGACAGGTCTTTGGCGGAAACGTTTTACTGAATAACATTTTTGTGTATCTGATTGCATTTATGTAGGTACATATTTTGACATTTTGTCGAACAAAAAAGGAAATCATTTCAGATTCAGACTTTTATGTGATTCAGTTAACTGATCCATTTATAATATGTAGGTACCTACCTATAGTTTTATGTTGATGTTTCTTTTTAAATACAACTTACATTTTTGAATTCTTTTATAGGAAAATAATGCAAGTTTCACCTAGAAAGAAAAATTGAAACTTTTCTCGAGTTTAGGAGAAAACTAATACCTTTTACTGAAAAAAAAGTTCAAAACAATCTTCACAGTCTGGGAACACTGCAAACATTATGTGAGTGCAAATATGTAGTAAAACGTATGTTTATGTTACTGATGTACTCTCTTGTGACTTCCATTTTGTTTGTGTAGCAAAATATAGCCCGAATAGATTAAAACAATTTGAACATAAATACCGTCAATTTATTCCTGATAAAAATAATTTTAAATGACTGTAAATATAAATTACGTTTAATTGGAATTTTTGTGTTTTAAAGTGCAAAAGAAAATAGGAAATAAAAACTAACCCAATAGGTAAACAAGTTTTACAATAACTTGCCGATAAATTTCGCTATTTTCTTAGAGATCGCAGCAGCATTGCCGTTTGGACCCTTTTTGAGCCTCAGGACAATTGAACCCCACTTTTCGAAAAAATATTAAAATGGCCCCCTTTTTTTAGTGTATCTAGGTAATATGCTTTTCAAACCTTTGGCGAAAACCCGGTTTTCGGCTTCATCGAAAACAGAAGTTTTCCCATACATATTTCAGTTTTCAAGACGAGTCGTTTTCACTTCCAATCGTTTGGGTTGTTTGAACAAACACACGTTTTGCAATATTGATGTGAACTAAATAAACAAAATTTGGGAACGTTGTCTGACTAGATGTAGGTATTACAGTTTTTATTTGTCAAGAGTGATCACGTGATTAGCTTTTTCAGTGGACGTTTATGGAGGGGAAACCGACGAATCTAGTCAAGATAATTCTGCCTGCATACTCAGCTGACATTTCGAAGAGTCAGATTTAAAATAAACATTGTAGCCACTGCAGAATTATGGAGAGTCGAAAAAAAAGCCGGTGAGAAAAAAAGGTGTCATTTCTCAAGCCACTCTGCCAATTTTGAATTTTCACACGATATTTAACAATCATTTGTTTGCATAACACTTTAATCGTGTTCAATTTCAAATATGACTTGTTCGAAAATAACCATTTTTGAGAGATCTATAGGGAATTTTCAAAATAAAAAAGGGCGAAATCAAACAAATGTAGCACTAACCGCGAGAATACAAAAACAGTTCAAGTTGCATAGTCAACGCGTTCGAATATCTAGTCCCGACAAATCTAGTTGACGTTTTACATAAACTATATAGTATATAGGTAACCGAACGTCCCCAGTTATGGTTTTACAGACATTCGACATTCGAAAAAGCAAAAAGTACCTAGTCCCAGTAACACCGTAAGTAGAACGCAACTGGCAAGGAATTGTACAATTTTACTCCTAAATATACAAAAATACTTTTGACTTAGTTCAACCTTCATACGAAATTCGGAAAAGATGCTATGTGTTGGCAAAATGAAGTTCTATTGTGCAGTATAATTCACAAGGATTTATTTTATTTTCCAAGATTTATATCCAACAAAATCGAAGGGAGTTCTTGAACAAAAACCGGAATGAAGTCGTGAGGTGTGTTTGTGTATTTCTATTTTACCTTACTTGTGTTGTGGCATTATTCTTCAGTGATACCAGAAGAGCACTTCATACGCAGTGATGTCATATTGGTATTTTTAATGCTAGATCTAGTACTTTCAGAGACCGGAAAGCATTTTTGTTTTAAACAGAATTTCCTGTTTTTTTCTATAGATTTTTGCTCCTTTTTTACTTGACTTTTGGTGTACCTGTACATTAAGCTGATATACAATGCATTGAAGTTTTAGATGTTTTATCGTTACAGTTAGTGTTGCAAAGATAGGCACTGTTGAAATTTTGTTTGTATTGTTTTTCTGCAGACTTATAAGTACTTCAGTGTTCAACAAAAATAATATATTATTATTTTCTGAGTGATCTTCACAAACCGAAGTCGTTATTAAATAGAGAGTAATACCAGATCGTGAGTAATTACCCATTTCGTGGACATTTTTCGTTTTAAAATAAGCTAAAAGGGTCGCATTTTTATATTAACAGAAAATCTGAAGAAAAAACCAATTCAAAAAAAAAAGAGAAAATATTATGTTTAAGGTTAATTTTGTTAATCAATGTGGTCAAGTTAGTGCGAAAAATCTGGCACCACTGGATGAGTGTGTAGTATAAAAGACAAATTAATATTTTTTTTTTAACTTTTTTAACTAATAGAAACGTATTTTGTATTGTTTAAAATTTTGTTGGTTTCATAAATTCTTGCAATTTTGTTTTTCAGTATAACGTTTTCCTTTTTGCAAACTCTGGCAGCACTGTTTACACGATAAGGTAAAAGTCACAGACTAGCATTGAACAAGAAAGTTTAAAGCGATCCAGTGATCCACATTATTTAAATAAACAGAGAAGAGCGCTGGCCCTACAAAACCCCACACTTGTGGGACGTAATCCGCGCAAAATTTGCCAATCACAATTAATTGCCGTGAATAATATTATTCCTCGGTTTCATAAAATTATATAAGTGTTTTAGTTCCTAGTTTTATCCACTTATATGAATAGAAGAGGGGATTAGCAACGATTCCCATTGAAATGGGTATGGGATCCCTGACGTATTTTTGTCTAGTTTTTCATTGATTTAAGAGCACTGGTCCATCATAAAACTCCTTTAAATGCTTGTTTCAAAGTTGAATTCTAAAAGTCACCGTTCGCCAAATTGTTTTCGGGAAAATCCATTGCAACTCGCAAAAAATTATTTTTACCAATATTATGATAACTGGTGGACTGTGTTGAGCGCTTGAATGATTTCTTTTTTTTTTTTTTGTCTTGTCTTCGCTTTTAATATTTTTATTAGCCTATCAATTCAGAATTGAGAATAAATCTAATAATACCTATAATTATGGAAACATGTCTATCAGAGTTGATATTATAGAAAACTATAGTGAATTTTGTGTATAATTTATACTTTGTATAAATAATTCATAGGATACAATAAAAACAATCGCCACTTACGATTTCGTTCATATTAGCCTCAAAGTGATAACTTTCTTTTTTTCCCCGACTGTCCAAGCGAATAGGTACCACTTCCGTCAACTGAGCGACATAAACTATGCCACCAATTCGTGAAAACGGCAAAAGGTTGACAATCGCTTTGTTTAAAAAAATGCAAATGTATTTATTACAGATATTAATTAAATGGAACTTTTTCGGCCATAAATAAATTGCCAAACAAAATAGCCAACCATCCTGACTAAGTGGAACACACTCCCCCGAATCAGGTCAAACTAATCCACATGGATATCCGGGAACGCGCGATGTCACCGTCCTTTCCCAATGACTAATAAGTACTTACCTCCCACGGTGCATGTACTTACTCACGTTCCGAAGAATGTTATCCCCCTTCCGTATATTAATCCAACCAATCTGCGCCGCAAATAAATTTAAATTAAAGTGTCATTGATTTTCAATTTAATTGCCTCCATCGTGCTTAATGATTAATACATGGCTATCACGTTGTGGTCTTTTCCTTTTTGCCATGGCATCTACTTTGCGAGATAAAAATAAATCTTCCAAAAAAAAAAAAAAAAAAAAACAGCTTAAGTAGGTCACCGTTCTGGTGCGGCGCAGTCCGTTACCAACTCGACATAGGTGCCCTCGGAACGGCTAAATGAAAAAATCAACACTTCACACTCGTTTGTTCTATCAAGGGGCTAACACACCACGCAATCTCTCCATCTTAATTGATCTCAAATAAACGCCCTCACCTTCACTTACGCACTCACTCCAGACTTCACTCTCCGAAAGCAAATATACCAACCATCCGTCCAAAGTGTGTTCCTGACATTTCGGCGCACAAAACACAAAAAAAAATCTTAATCGCCCAGCAGAATCATTTCGCCAAAAATGCGGAGATCTCTGAAGAGGTATCCGCACGCATACAGTAGCCAAAGTGTAAACGGTACACAGAAATAAAGTACACCTTCCCCCAGTACCCACACCCACAACTTCCTCTTTAGGGAAGTGCGTGGCGTTGCCGGTCGTTGGCAAGTCAGAGTCTGGCCTGGCTCACTGCTCAACTACAGCTGAGCGAAAAAGGAACATACAGCGAATATCCCAATTAATCACATCCAGATGGTGGGTTATCTTGTTTGCCCATCTACGTCGCCGAAAAGCCGTAAAACGTCTTAATACGCCGGGTAAATAGCAAATATTATGTGTGTACTTATGATGAACGTACAACGTACACATTTTGTCTGCAAACATGTACAGGCGGGGGGACAGTGCGAGGGCGGTGCATGGACACTTGGCACGCAACGACGAGAGACGGCAATGCCCGCTTGAGTTGAGGGTCTCCTTTGGCCGCACTGAGGCGATGTAATCTGACCAAAAATGTATAAAGTTTCTGTTGGTCGTATCTTTTTCCGATTTTCGTTAACGGTACACTTGATATGGCACATTTTTGTGTACCTTTGGACAGAGCTCTTTCACCTGGACAAGAGTTTTTTTTTTTTTTATTGTGTCGTTGTTAGCACTTTTACTCTTGACCGATTGTTCTACATGAAAGTGTCGGAGTCGGAGCAGCAATTTGCCAACATTACCGAACAACGCGAGGCAATTTGGATGTGTTTGACATTAGCCACACAATGTGTGGTGTGCTGTGTGTGAAGTCTGGTGTGTGGTGGGGAAAAGTGTCAAACGAGGTGTATGTGTATCAAGTGGAGTGTTCGGATGACCTCAGTTGCGTAAATGAGATTTTGTGGTTATTAGCTTGAAGTGCGGCTTAACGCACGAACCGTGATTTATCGTTTTCAAAACGAAACGTAACGTTGTTACGAAAACTTTCAAATCCGTAATAAGTTGGCGATAACTACCTACTGAAGTGGTATACCTTATCTAGTAATAAACCTTCGACTTGAACAGATTGTGGGTTTACAACAGCTAGTTTCCCTTGGAAAAGGTTGACACAATTAAAATAGACACACACAATTTTACAACAGCTTAACTGGACTTGTACTTGATTGCATGTTAATAGTTAAAGTTAAACTTTGAATCTCTGTAGAAGTGTAGACCTTTATTAATTTAAATTGCCCAATCATAGACTGTTGGAAAACCTTTATTTTAAAGTTCTCTGTTACCTTTTGGGACTAGAACATTTTGGCCTCGATCAAGTAGGATACCTACTCCGGGAAACAAAGGGAAGATGTTCGCCGATGGAAGGAAGCTGAAGACTTATGGCCTCACGATATAGGTGGCAGCCTTGTGATATAGGAGAACCAACTTTCTGAATTCTTACCTGATTCTCTGACTGAAAGGAGTTTGACAAACAATCTTTTTACCAAATAAATAAACATGCGCATCGTGGCATTAGCCTTATATCGAACCTTTATTATTGCTTTAAGTACTTGAACCTTGAAGGTATCTGGTGAACATTTCTTTTCAGGTGTCAGATGTTTTTTGATTAATTAAATCAAAGCTCTCTATACTAACAAGCTCTTAGATCGTCTTTTATAACTAAGCCATAAGCCTCTGTTCACCCTGCAAACTCATATAAGCTCTATTCGATTGCGAAAACCCCCAACCAAGGCCTTTATAATTTCATGTCAGTGATCGGCCTCTTCGCGAATTTTGCAGCTGGGGAAAACATTTCGCTCAGTGGTCTAAGAAAAAGGAAGTGGGGCTTCGACCTTGCAAGCGATTCTGTCTTCGACCAAAGATGCGATCAAGATTTTATGAATCAAAGTTAGTTGTCCTCTAAAAATTTACATAATAACCTATAGTCTTTGAAAAAAGAGGTTTTGGATATCGCCTACTAATAAACCCGCCCACCGCAACAGGGTAAGAGGGAAGCCTTGATCAACAAGTCCGTAGGCATCAATTTTTTTTTCATATTTTTCGAAGACAGAAATAATTTTTGAAATTTTAATAAGTACTCGGCAACAAGATTGTTCCTCAATTCAACAGCCTGATTTTGAGCTTCTCTCACATACCTCTCTTTCATTATATAAGGGTCCTATGAGTTGCGGTCCCAAAATTTTGCTTTAACGCGAATTGTGCTTTCTCCTTGTGTAGGAAACCGGATAACAGTCATATAAACCAGTAGTCTGGTAAGCGCCAAGCTTCTGTAAAAAATTCCCATAAGTTTCGCTCTCGCTCTTGGAACTGCATTTTTTACCGCTGTTCGTAATGGCGATAAAAGAAGTCCTTTACTGACCTTAAATTTATGAGTAAATTTATGAGTTTTCGATTTCTAAATCATTTTGAGGGTCACGTCATAGAAAAGCCCTCTCGAAGCCTTAAGCCTTGACAATCTAGGCTATTGGCAATAACAAAATCAAAATATCTCCGCCGCTGTTTATGATTGATAGTAACGACTGGTCGCAGATGTACAATGGTCCAAGTGAAAATCAAAACCAAATACCTACCGTTTTAAAATGTCCACTGAGCCTTTATGTGTCATGTCGGTTGACGTTGTCGACTTACTTATGGTGAAAAATGAAGGCGAATGTAAGTCAGTTTGGAATTTAACTGTAAAATCAACTTCACTTAAGTGGAGGGTCTCCTTCATTACGACTTAAACGGCAGAACCCTGCAAACATGGGTCTAAAAAACCATCGCAGCCTACCCTTCATAGGAAAATAATGAATTGCAGATTATTGTGACACGACCACTAATTGCCAGGGTATCCAATCAATTCCCAGTTCTGTGTTGTGAATTTATCAACATTTCTTTCGTGATATCCTATATTTATACATCCCGTTTGCAATTGCCTCGTAAATTCTCCTCAGAGCAGATACTTCACACACAAATCTGCCAAAAGTCCATTCATCCTTCAACCAACATGCTTCCGCCAGACCATTACTTATTGTCAAACGGCACATTAAGTCATTACCCGATATTCCAAAATTGACCCAGATTCCAGAATGGTTTCGAAAGCGAAATTTCCATCGCCCCCTATGGCCGCCGCCATGCCGGCCGCCACCACCACCCAGCAGCAATTAATTCGTTCGCTGTTAACATAATTACCGAAAATAAAAATTGTAACACTTACTTGAAAAATACTTGAATAGAATTTATATCCTCGGCATCGTGATTTATCTGGCAATCGAATGCAAACTTTTCCCGTATGTGCATGTATGTATCTATAGAGTCGGGGAAAATCGCCTCGACGACCAATTACGAAAGATTCTTTCATCTCCCGACTGGGATATAATTTTCGAGAAGTTGTTCTCCTCCAGTACCAGCGTCTTGTGGCGTATTTTTCAAGTGGCCATTGCCATCCTCCGCACAGTGCCAGCTGTCAGAATGGTTTGAAAGTGTTTTTTATTTATCTTTAATTTTTTGAATATCTCTGCTGTAAGTGCGTACAGTGTTTTGTCCTGTGCTTCCCCGAGGGAAAAGAACAATTCGCAACAAATTTCTACCGCATAGAGCGAAAATGGACGACCGACATGTTACGTTGTTGTTGCACCTCTCTCCATCTGACGTGAGCCAGTCCCAGTGCTTTATGGATTATTTATAAACCACATGACATATAACTTTTTTATTTGATAAACGGTCGGCGGGGAGTACTCCTACTAAGTGGACATTCATGGGTGGATTCGTTAGGTGAAACAGTCTTCGCAAATTTCATAGAACCACCATTATATTGCAGGGTGCGTAGAACTTTAAAAAAATCTAAGGAAAAGAAACGTGACGGCCTGAATATGAAAATAAGAAGAAAGTTGACAGACGATAGAAGACAGAGGAATGAAGACGAAAGACCAGAAGACAGAAGATGCAAGACGGACGACAAGACCAGAAGACCAATAAAACAGAAAAAAGAAACAGAAGACCAAAAGACCAAAAGACTAGACGAGAGATAATCAAAAGACAGAAGAAAGAAGACCAAAAGACCAGAAAACCGGAAGGCAGATGATTAGAAGACAGAAGGCATATAATCAAACCAGAAGACTAGGATGCAGATGATCAGTAGACAGAAGACGGAAGGCCAAAAGACCAGAAGACCAGAAGACTAAAAGACCAGAAGAGTAGAAGGCAAATGATGAGAAAAAGAGATGAACACCATCTGATCAGAAAATCAAAAGAGCAGAAAACCATAAGACCAGAAGACTAGCCGGCAGATGATCAGAAGACCAGACAGAAATTAAAAGAGCAGAAAACCAAAGGACCAGAAGACTAAAAGACCAGAAGACTAGAAGGCAAATGATGAGAAAAAGAGATGAACACCATCTGATCAGAAAAACAAAAGAGCAGAAAACCAAAAGACCAGAAGACTAGAAGGCAGATGATCAGAAGACGGAAGATGGAAAATGGAACACTAATAGACCAGAAAACCAAGAGACCAGAACACCAAAAGACCTGAAGACTGGAAGGCAGATGATCAGAAGACAGAAGACGGAAGACCAGAGAACAGAAAACCAAAAGACCAGGGGGTCAATTCTGGTTCTGTGAAAGAGTGAATCGAATAAATCGTTTTCACATTCGCTTTCACGTATTGCTTTCATTTTTTCGATTCACTTTGTACTAAAATGCGATTCTGGTTCAATAAGTGAAAAAAGCTGTGGTGAATTCAATATCGCACACTGTGTTGTATGAAATTGGGCTCTCAATTTACAAACTCCACTAAAAACTTTCACTGGCAATTTGGCCCGTGAAAAGAATTTATTCATATGAAAAATTTTGACGTTTGGTTTCACATTTTCATGGAACGAGAATCGAAAATGCGGTGAAAGGGTGAATATATTTTCGTTTCACTTTTTCATAGAACCAGAATCGACCCCCAGAAGACAAGAAGGGATATGATCAGAAGACAGGAGAAGGAAGACCACAAGACCAGAAAACCAGAACGCAGATGATTAAAAGATAGAAGGCATATGATCAGAAGATATAAGGCATATGATCAAACCGGAAGACTAGGATGCAGATGATCAGAAGACAGAAAACGGAAGGCCAAAAGACCAGAAGACCAGAAGACTAAAAAACCAGAAGACTAGAAGGCAGATGATGAAGACAGAAAACCGCTTACTATTGTAAGTGATCCGACCTCGCTTACAAGCCTTTCAACTCAGTTTTTTTTTTTTCATTATAAATGTTGTTTGGGTTTTTTGGTAGAAATTTTGGGTTTGGTGTCTTGAATGTTGGGCCTAAAGTTCAGTTTAATACTACGACTTTTCTAAGTCTTTTGATGAGTGACTGTTGCTGGTAGCGTTTTTCCCCAGACCTTCACTTCGCTCTTTCGTGGAGTAACTTATTTTTCTGAAACGAGGTTTTAGACTGTGCTATTCTTTGATGGAGGCAAGGCTGTCTTCCAGGTGTCTGTTCTCTGTCTCGAAGTCAATAAGTGGAATTTTTTAAATTTATCATCGACTTATAAGGCTGCGTTTGTGCTCCCCAGACTCCGAGATCATACGGCTTTATGCCACCAAGACTCATTTCACCTCAATCCGATGACAACGTCGCTCACTGTACTTCTACTGCGCCTTATGCAATGACCCTTCCGTTTCATTGACCGACCACAAAAAGTCTATTTCGGTTCGTTTGCTACGTCCGTAATTGAAGACATCCATTGAGGCTGAAAGTGAGTGCACTGACCAAATGGCCAGACATCACACCAGATGAGCACCAGTATGGCAGCGGCACCATCAGCATCACCAGATCCTCGTCCTCACGCAACCGTATATACCAAGCGCACATAAAAATAAACGTGAACTGTTAAATCACGAACTAAGTGGATTTATGATGTTCTTCACATAAATATAGCAACAGCATTGTGCATGTGCATGTGCATGTGCATGCGGTATCGCAAAATGCGCAGCTGAATATAGTAGGTAAAGCGTTTCGTGGAGAGGCAACTCGAGAGCTGGGGCAATTAATTGGTAAAATCCTCTTAACGCTGTGCCATGGTGATAATTGAGTGCTTCACTGGAACTCTCTCATCGAAGTGGTCATCGTCTTCGCCGACGATTGCATATCTGCTGCGCACTCAACCCAGATGCGGGAGGTGATTCCTGGTCCAGCAGCATCATCATCATCATCATCATCGTCGTCGTCGTCATCGGCATCGTCCTCATCATATGCAACGGCAGCACCTAGCTGCATGATCGGGCAGAGCCTATATGCCAACCAGCACCGCTTATACCAACAAAACAAAAACAACACCGCAGCGGCAGCAGCAGATGTGTTGCTTCGATTAATGCGGTCATTGCTGTGGTCAATTAATCTTCCGCCAAGTTGGCTCTCATATTCAACTCGTCGGAGTATGGCCAGCCCTGGGGGCTGTGGTCTATTTGGACCTTTTAACTAAATGTGATAAGCGGCGGCGCGTTCTTGGTGCATTGGCTGGCGTCATGTTGCTGAGCGGGCGGCAACTTAAATGATCATTTGTTACTTTTACAGTTTGTAAGTGGAGATGGTTATCGCGATGCGTTGCAAATGGTACTAATAAATTCAATTTGAGTTAAACAATTTCTTTTGGTCAGTCGTTGGGACGCAATCGGGTCTGCCCCCCTGCTGGCCTCCTTTTCGCCAGCCATGTTCACGACCATCAACATCGCGGAGGTGGCGTGTAATGGAGTAGGGACATGAATGAAAGGTACGCCCGATAAGATAAACCTCAAGATGCGGTTTCGGTTTGTATGAAAAACGAGAGGGTATCTGCATCCAATGGATGTTGGATGGTGTTTAATTAATATTCATGGGATTCAGTACCACGTATCTCCTTCTGGGTCATTGGATAAGTGTAAGTTGCTTTTAGTATAGATACGCACTTAAGTACTTGGGCGGTTTGTCACTTGTAGACTTCCAATCCCACTCCGCGGTTGTGTTTTTGAAGCACTCTCCGCTGACAAATCCATTTTAATCTCCACCCTGGGAAGGCAAATAATGATAAAATATGTCCGCAACATTTTGCAATGCAACTGTCAAAACCGCAGTCAATTTCGTGCAGCGCTTTTTAAATCTAGGTATTCCTTACAGTCGGAAGAAGGATACAGTTGTATTAAGGTAAGGGTACCTAACGTTAAGGCAGGTGCGGAATGAGATCAGAATTGGTGTGGTATGAGACCAGGGAGAGATTGGCACGCTTTCTCTCCGTATAGCGTATACCTACGACGAGACAAAGAATGACAGCTTTGGAAAAAGGTCAAACATTGTTATGGAACACACTGATCTGAGTCGTATTGTAAAAAAAATACGTCCCTACCGCACTCTGACGTTTCATACAGTGACATTTTCCGTTTAATACCACCTCCGAAATAATCTCCTTCGACTTTTAAGAAGTGGGAACTTGTAATTTCAAGGACTTATCCCACTTATTTAACCCACACAAATGTCAAAGCTACGGATGGAATACCTTCAGCTCGTCGGAGTATTTGTTTCAAAACAAGGCCCGCACTTCAAGCAGTCAGCAGTCTTCCTTATCCCATTCAAATTTGGAAAACATCTCTCCTTCCTCTCTCTCGATGTAATCCGCATACCTCAGCAGACTAATCCTTAAAACGAACACACTTTGCGACGAGTGTTTTAAGAAATTCATTCGCATTTTCCACTCATTTATCATGCACACTGCTCGCCCCCTATCGCAACAAGAAAAAAAAAAAAAAAAAAAAGGAGATGTCGCGTGTGTACCCACCGCAGGAAAATAAACTTAAACCGCGCCTGACACCTACACGTGTTTAAAGAGCGCTCGTCGTTTCTTATATAAACATCGCATGACATTTCCCAGCCTCATGCCTGCCGGTTATTTCGGTTATGGGCCGGGGGCAGACCCAACTTAAGATGCAATTTGCATTCACCTGATATTTAGATGGCGTCAAATGTTAGTGGAATTATAGCAACCACTGTAATTTAGCCTACACATAGGCAGCCACACACCACTCGGCAGCAGCTGCCTATGCATCGCATTCGTATCAGCAACAGGGCCAGAGTCAAGCAGAATCAGACCCCGACATAAAAGGTTACAATTCCACTGCACGAAATGTGGAACCGTGAACGGTTTTCTTTTTTGTTTGGTTGCGTTTGTTGTGCTCTTCGTTCCACGGAAAGTGTGCGCTGCACTCCGCATGCGGCTGTATGCGGGCACAAGCCTATCTTTTGGCGAAAATCTCAGCGCCATGTGCGATTGGCGCATAAATTAAATCCGCGAGGGAAGGGCCCCCGAAAAAAAAAATAGGTACCTTCACTTAATGTCTGCGACACGAAGAGCAGAGCATTGGACGTAAAGGACCCTCTCGCCGGAGTGATGGTTTCGTGTTGAACAGAAATCACATTTGTTGCGACATATATCTTGAAGTTGCGGGATATGAAGCGAAGACGAAGACGGCCCCGCTTGTTGTGTTTTGCGAACCGTTTTTCGGTTTTTCGGGAGGCGGCTGGAGAGCTCTTACATTTTATTTACCTTCTTTATATCACGTAAGAGGACGTGGAGGAGACGGAGAGCAGCTCCCAAGGCGTCATCTCCATCATCATCATCATCAGCATGGGTCGTCATCTCATTTTTGTCTTAACCGTCAACATCATCATCGTTGTCGTTGGGGATTATGCGAAACGTGATAAGCGGATGAATGTAGGTGTGTTGTCGATGGCAAGTAATCGGAAACGCGGCTACTCTGGTGGAGATTAAGACGTTGATGCTGGCTTGTCCAGACGACATCGACAAGTTGGCGTCATCATTGTCATGTGTCGTTAGCTGGGGTTTTTTTTTTTTTGTTCTCTCCGCATTTTCCATTTGTATCAGCCTTTTGGTGTTAAACTTAATTTTCGGACTTAAGCTGGTGTTATAAATGGATGTTGTTGCGGTTAAGTCCGATTAATGTTGTTCGTTTGGGGCGAGTGGAAAACTGATAGCCGCAGCTTTGACAAATTGAAGTGGTGAGTTGGAACTTGAAGTCTGGGAATGGATACACCAATCTGAGGCTGTGTCTATGGAAAAAGGTGTCAGGGGATATTAGGCAATAGTGATGACTATGATGACAGATTATAGGGGGATTGACTTGTTTCCTCTAGAGGGTCTATGTTGTATAAGCCATTGAATGGAGCGGGGTTGTGTTTCACAATTGGCTTGACTATGGAACTATTTTTACCTCTGACTGGCTTGGTTCTAAGTTGTGATTCATCTCGTGGTTCAAACTTGCACTGTGTTCACTGATACTTCTTCGTTGTATGTGAGGTGGTCGTTGGGCACTGGTTGAGGTGAATTTACAAATGACCATATTATTGACTGGGATATACCGAATATTACTACCGAATAGAAGGTACGTCAAGGGATACTAACTCTAAACGGTGTCGCATTAAAAGTTGGATAGTTGGTCGTGGGACGTATATTACCCCAAACCAAATGCGCCCACAGATAGCGTTGCTAATGCTACTGCTTGGAGTCCACTCGTTACTATAAAAAGTTATAGTAAGCACGCACATGCTATCTCGTCCCCCGACAATTAAATAAATATTACTACGACTAGATCCTTACAAGCCAAAGCCAGCAAATTGTGTTTGTAGGAGAGACCAGCAATTCTAGCTGTCGGATAATTGTCATGTGATCTAAAGAAGAGCTGTTATTTGTGTTTTTTTGGGGGCTAAACCTAAAATGCTGTAGACGCAATGGCTTTGTGGTTAGTGTGTTGGACTACTGAGCTAGGGGTCCCAGGTTCGAATCCCGCAAAAAATCCAAATTCCAACTCAGAGCTTTTTTCACTGCGCCACTTCTCGCGAACGTCTGACAAGCATTTGAGAGTATAACTGCATCTTGAAAGAGCTTCTCAATCGGCCGTTTAGAATGGGCATAAAATTGTAGATCTCTTCCATTCGTTCCAAAAAAAATAATTAAAACTCACACAAAACTATGCAAAGGGTGAAAGGGTCCCTACGGACCTGTTGCGCCAACTATTTTTTTTTAAAACCTAAAAGCCTTGGTGTAGTTGTCCAGTACCAACATCAGCAGTTGGGCCACTGCATAAAAAAATCCCACAGCCTTACGGGATTGAAGCTATTGAAAGGTACGCTTGGCTGAAAAATAAGTGGTTTGAAAAAAGTTTTCAGTGCTAAAAGTCCTACTTTGTCATAGTTATATTTTTGACTATGCTAGCGTCGTTAGCGACCTTTGACGTTCAACTGATCAACCCGTGCGTCGTTTCATTTATCAAGCATCATAGTAAATTATCAATAATTGAGAACGGCTGGGCCGATTTGGCTCAAATTGTTTTTCAGTTGTTCGTTATTGCCCGGAGAAGGTTTTCACGAAAGAAAATTTTGGAAAAACCCTACGGAAAAATCGAAAATTGTTTTTTTTTGTATGGAATTTTGTGTGCAATTGTTCGGGAATGGCTTTTCTAATGGAAAAATAGAAAACTCTTAGTGGAAAACTCGGGAAATTTCGGAAAAACGCAACGAAATTTTTGCATTCAAATCATGCGATAGATTTGAAGATTTTGCATGATGTAAAGGTGGGAGCGTTGTGGAGCTTGGAAAATTTCGGATAAATAAATTTCGGATTCATTGTGATGAAAGATGTTTTGCGTGCATTTTGGGTGTAGACGTATAAAACAGATAAATAAGCCGCTATTGAACGCTAAGCATTGTTGATTTTCGAAACAATTCGGTCAACGCGTTTTCTGTTGCATCCTCTAGCATTTTGCTGCCACATTGTTGGAAGGCGGTCGAACTGCACTCGTTTTGAAGCTGCCGATGAATCTTCTCACGTTTGACATGCCAATGTGCACAATGAGCAATAATTCGGCGACTTTATTATTTGGGATGAATTTACTATGGCGCATTCGAGCTTTGGAGGAAGTTCACCTAACGATGAAGGACTTACGAGGTGAAACGATACGATTCGGTGGGGCTATGATATTGCTCTCCGGAGATTTTCGTCAAACACTTCCTGTCATCGCGAAATATACTGCTGTCGATGAACTTAATGCGTGTCTGAAATCCTCGCCTTTGTGGTGTCATGTCAAGAATGTGAAATCGACCACAAACATGAGACCCGCATTGCAGAACGACCAATCGGCTGCTGAATTCTGCTGTCGCCTATAGCAAAAACCATATTCCTGTTGATGTTTCGACTGGATTGGTATCGTTCCCGGCACATTTTTTCGAGTTTACATCGTCGAAGGAGAAACTCATCTCATCACCATAGTGTCCCCGACATTGCACAAAATTACGAAAATTTTAAATGGGACTATAGTGAACGGGCAATACCAGCAGCGTTGAATAAGGACGTGCATCGATAGCTTGAGTTTCATTGTTCAAAGTCAAAACGCTGGAGAACTGCATTCGTATACTAATCCGTTGACAGCGTGACCGACGAGGATGAAGAGACCAACACTATCCGATGGAATTTATTAACTCGCTTGATGTGTAACGTACCTACTTACTAGCTGTTTGTTTTTGTGCCGGAAAACAAATAGAAAAACGTTTTTTATCATACACTGAACCAAATCGCGTATTCATATTGACGGAAATATTTTGTTAATCATTGAAGAATTTATTATTCGGATCGACAATTTTTCGTCAAATTTTTCGTCTTATTGAAGATATAATATTCAAAATAAATAACATATCTTCAACTGCTGTCCGATTTCATATTTTATTCAAACCAATGAAATTTTGTCATATTGACAAACTGAAGTCGTTAACAAACCGGTATCCTGTATGTGATATTGACAAAAATTTGTTGATAATTTTTAGAAGAACCATTTATTCAAATTAACAATTTTCCATTAAATGTTTCTTCATATTGAAAATTAAATATTCAGAATCAGTAAAGTTTCATCAAATGCTACACTATTTATTATATTATTCAAGTGAATGAATTTATTTTCATATTGACAAAATATATCAACAATTCAAATTGACAATTGTTCTTCAAATATTTCGTCTAATTGATTAGATACATATTCAAGATAAATAAAATGTCTTCAAAAGCCTTTTTCCCGCATCGGATTTTGTTTCATTTAAATTAAACACAATATTTATTTTTGGTATAAAAAAAGGGGAGAGTGGGGACGTTTTTTTTTTTTAAAGTACCTATTGCTTGAAACGCAAGTTATTTTTTTCTTTGTTTTAATAATTTGTTTTAAATTTTTTGCACTTGTAGCAGTTTACAATTAATGCAAATATACTATATTTATGATTGCTCAAATAAAAATCTTACTCGCAGCCAGAATCGATCATGGTATTTCTTACTTGGTTTTACAAGCTCTTGGGTTTTTTTAAGATGTAGGTATGTAGGACTTTACACAAAGCTTATAAGAAATCAATTAAACAGTTCTTAAATTTAAAAGAAATAGTTTAAAACAGTTTAGCAGTTATGAGAAAGTCGAGATTTAAAAAAAATATATTTGTATTGCGAAAATCTTTATAACACACTTCCTGAAGAATATTATAGAGGGAATCTATAAGAATGACATACATCACTTATTCTAATATCAGTTGAAATCATTGAAGCCATTTTCCAAAAAATAAGCTTTCGTCTTCTTTAACTTCTTTAATAAATATATTTTATTTTAATTACATTATACAATAAAAAGAAATGTTGATTGCGATTAATGCGCATGAGATACACTAACGACGATTATTTACAGAAAAAAAACTAAAAGCGACTAATCTTTTTCTATAATGTGGAGGTTAGATCAGGACTCAAACATTACATTTATATATCGAGCTTGGCCTAAACACATTCCCTTTACCTACAAAACAGTTCGACTAACAGGAGGTCCTACGCTAAATCTAAAACTGTTCGCCCTCAGAAGACTAACCGCTAACTTATATCTATTACATAAGTAATAAGCGAAACGCCCTACAATAAAGACAACCAATGCACATCACCTATCAGTGTAGGTGCTTAAGAACCGCAAAAACATCACGTTTTAAAAACTCATCGCTGTTCTATTTTTGTCGAACGGAGTATTCACAGAATTTGAGTTTTACAAACTCTATCTAGTAGTTGAATCTAGCTCCACATTTCCTTAAATTGCCAGCAAAATTTGTATTATTACCACATCTTACTTTTTTTTTCAAATTGAATAAATTTGTTGAAATGCTCTAAAGTGTTCTTCACATTGACGAAATTGGTCAATTTGAAGAAGTTTCTTCAATATGTTATGACCGAGTTTATCTCTCACTCCGGGAAATACCCATTAAACCGTTGCAATCTAAAACAAATTTGTTCGTAATATCTTTAAAATGAATAAATTTCATTATATGATGGAAATTTTTTCTTCAACTTGACGAAATTTTCTTTGTACCGACATTTTTTTACAACTATTAAAATTTGTCATTATAGTATCTTCAACTTGAATAATTTTCTTTAACTGAAGGGAAATATTTTCTTCAAATTGCAAAAAATTAATCAATTTGAAGAAGTTTTATTAAAATGTATTTGTTTATTGTGGTCCTAGAAGTGATAACTTTTATTCTTGTAAGTGAAGTGGTGCAGTGAGGATAGTACCTGTCGTGTTCGTGTTGAACTATAATATAATTAATAAATTAAAAAAATTCTCATTCTCCGGACACACATTGGCCGCTGTTATAGTATCGTACTAGGTAACGTATTCAATTCAATAAATACAATATATACCTACATATGTGCAATACCATATGATTTTCTTTTATTTCAGATAGTGCTGCGTGGAACGGCCACCGGGTAACAGCTTACTTAGCTTAATCACTTTATTATTATTAATTCTTATTATTATTACCTATTAAATTGATTTAAAAACTTTAAATTATAAATTAATTATTTATATCTTTTATCCGTATTGTGAACTTAAAGTTTCATAATTATTTATGATTATTCCAATTATCTTAGATACTCTTATTATAAATCTATTAAATATAAACAATAAAAAATATTTTTAGATTGAAAATATTTATTTGTGTTTTATTTGTATAATGTGGCGTGAATATTTGAAATTTAACAAAAAGTTCATCAATTTAAAAAATAATTGTCAGATTGACAAAACAAAATTAGCACGAAACCGAAGAAAAATAGTTAATTTAAAGAAAACTATGCTTCATATTGAAGAAAAAGATGCGTAGAATTGATGAAAAATTATTCAGCTTGAATAAATACGAAGAAGATTTTTTTTTTTCAATTTGAAGAAAACGTTTCGTTATATTGAAAAAGCGTTCATTAAATTAAAGAGTACTGTCCGTAGAATTGAAGATTTTTTTTCAATTTGAAGAAATGTTTATGTAAAAATGAAGATTTATTTTTTCAATTTGAAAAATATTTTTGAAAATAAGGAATATTTATGTTAATTTGAAGAATGGATTCCATTGAATTTGACGAAATAATTATTCAATTAGACAATTTTTTGTGGATTTAACACCACAACGAAAAATATTATGCATTTCATCAAAGTGACAATATTTCTTATAAAGTACAAATTTTCTTCAAAACAACGGACAGGAGTTGTTGACCTTATATTGATCACCGTTTCTTCAAATCTACATGCTTTTTCATCAATATGACTACTAAATTTGGTTCAGTGTATATAAAAATCCCATTGAAATTTTAACTATCTGTGTTTTATTATAACTTTGGAGTTTATCTGAAGGCGTTAGATATTTCGTATGATTGTTTTCGCACGTCTTTCGTGTAGAGAACTGATGTTTAACACTCGGAAAAAGACAAGCTATATTTAAAAGCTTTTTCCACCACCTTCGTAAATATCCGAGTCCTATTGCTGGCCTGAGAAATCTTCTTATTGTAGATCAAACCCGATAGTTCTGAGCCAGCTGGGCTTGAGATTCTCTATACATGAATGCATGAATTTAAAAGAAGCTACCCCGATGGCCAATCCCCAAACTAGATTGTCACTACTATTTTACCACCGGCAGTTTATGAAAGTTCTATCATCATTATAGGTGTAAGGGCGCTGGCCGGCCCATTAAGGGTTTATCTGCAACTGGCTTTGTATTTAGATTCTTTATAAGAAATTTCGAAGCACGTCCCTGTTCAGTATACATAAATACCAAATAGTTCTCACTGCATCGAACTGTAGACTAATCCGTCGTTGATTGCATAAAATGCAGTTCATTCCCAGACCTCTGCAACAAAAGGAAGCTCGTTTGTGAGCAGACGGTAATCCACCCTCTTTCCCTTCGGTATATTTTACGCAAAATCAAATCTAATTAAGTCTCACGCAAGACTGGTCCAATGGCTTCACCAGCTTAAATATGTTGCTTCCTTTGTTCAACCCCCGATACCCAGCTCTGATCCGAAGAAACAAATTTCCATATCTGCTGCAGAGCTCTCCAATCATTTATTTTATACCTATAGGTCCGCTACCTCGTTACAGCCTTTTCTAAGACCTTTTCCGGGCTACTCTGCATTCCTGATGGGACTAATATAATTCACACGCGTCACAACTAACTCAATTCTGTTGCGACGTCTTCGTGTACGCAAATCCGAATTTGAATTTCAAAACAACTTCCTGCTCGCATTAGTCACCGCGCGCGCACACATTCAATGTAAAAGACTTTGTCCGAAAGCGTGAACAAAAGCTCCTTAACCTGCGGCCATTCCATTATCCACTGCAAGTTGGCAAATAATTTAATCTAACAACCAACTGCAATGGCCTTCGATTAGTAGGTGAATGCAAGAGAGCCGCACGCCACCGCGCCGCGCCGCTTACGTCATCGACACCACGTCCGCCTTTGTCCGCCTAACCTGGATTCGTCCACTTTCAGCTTTCAGCTGTGGTATTATGCGCAGCCAGAAGCAAACAAAAGGAAATTCGAATTATACGTCCAAGTGACAGGCAGCACTATGCCTTCCCCTGCCCGAGGGTATAACATTTTGAATTTCAAAATCGCTTTGTCCCGTGTTTGACGGGGCCCTTCAATGCAGCCGCCCAGAAATGCTACGCAAATCAAGCGCAACGAACACTTGGCGTGTATGCTATCTAATCCGAACACGTGTCCTTAGAGCAGATCACCAGACAAAGAAGGTTAAGAGGTGTCCGCACCGTCCACCCTGAAGCTCGTTGCATAAGCTAATTAATTATAACTTAATCAAATATCAATTAATCGGCGATTGGAGATGGAAGCCATAGCTGTTATTAGTCGCAGCCTATACAGATGGGGCGACACCGCTTGTCAACGGAACCGATCAGTTCGTGAAGTGCGCAACAGAAATGCGATGAGTTTCTAAGTGCGCCCTCTGTGCCCTCGTCTGGAGTGGAGACATACACAGTCGGTTGCAGCTTGCAGGCGATCTCACGTCTCACTATCGTCATCGTCACATCAGCGACAAACTGCGGGTGGTTGCAACTGCAAGGCTGTAAAGGTGGGGGGAGCTGTACGGTATACACGCAAATGGAATTTGTTTTTCCCTTTTAATTTGATTTGCGTATTTGAGATTAAAAACTGCGAAAATAGTGTAATTGAATAGATAAGCATAGGCAATCATGCGGCCGGGTGACAAGTGACAGCAGCATGTGTGCGATCTCATTGTAATGGGGGTGATGGCGATAATGCATTAAGGCTAAGGGTTAGAGGAAAATTGCCATTCTTATCGCGAATGTAATTGTTTCGTCTTTTTTTCTGTAGAAAACAATTGAATGCGTGCTTGTTTTTTTTGCATAACGTGCGGCACATAATTGCGTTTTAAATGCACACACAGTGAGCTGAGATTTTGTGTACTGTGGTGTGCAGTTATCAGCGGGACCTTACATCAGTGCAAGGCGCGGTCAGTGGTGGCATTGATTGGATACGAGTATGTATGTATCTTCACATGCGTCGAATACATACTCATTAGTGATTTTCGAGGGAAGTATTTTGCGGCAGGTTAAGGAGAGTTGAAACCGTTTATTTAAAATTTGCTTACTCATCCTTCAGTTTAGTTTGCAATTTTCTCCATTACGTAACAAAAGAAATACAATATTGTAGATATTCGTACAAAGCTTTCGAACTCGAGATTTTAATCAATTCTGAGACTACGATGATAGAGGAATGAAAAAATGTGGGTCTCGGTATTCAGTCCGTCTTTCCGTCTGCCAGTCGGCTCCTGGGGTCTGTCTGCAGCCTACACCGGCTGGACGGATTTGTTTCAAACTCCGGATTTGAAGTTTGTATTATTAACGGTACCTACTTCCCATGTAACGTTTTTCAACAAGTTTAATATTTTTTTGAAAACAAATCCAACGACTTCAACTAAAGTAGATATTTGAGTTTAAGTAGATGAAATCAACATAACTGCTTACTCAGTTTTTCGCTTAAAGATCGAATTACGGTACTTTTGCAAATCGGCCATATCTCAAAAACAGTCCATACGATTGGAACAATTTAAACAATTTTTTTTTGTGTTCAGTGTACCTACTTCGAACAAAATGCAAACCTGGAGTAAAATTGATATTTCCATTCAATTAACCAAAAACCATCCATTTAAAAATTGTTCAAAAATTGTTCCACACATTTAATTTTTAAGTTAAATTCAACTAACTTCTAAAATAAAATAATACAATAACAATAATTTATAAACATAATTCCTTCCGTTTTTACTTTCTCGAATTTCCCCTTGCTTTATCTGTCAAATCATAACAATTTTTTTTTACTTAGTTCACATCATCAACAACTTGAAGGTCGCCTCAAGTGAAACAACAAAATTCAGTCACAATAGGTAGCAGAAGTTTGTTTTTGTTAATTTAGAGAAAAAGTGGACTTAAGCATCGAACTTTGCTATTTTTCTTTTATTTTTAAGTGACATGGTATTTAATATAACTTTTGAATAAATAATTTGAATTGACCGAATTGCATATAGAAGCATGTTCATTGTGCATGCTCGGAATTATTATTTTCATTACGTTGACGAATTGGGGTGGAACTAAGTTCGCCGGACCAGCTAGTTTGTTAATAAATGCGATCGAAATTTATATTGAAAATAGTTTACGCAAAAGTTTAACGACTAGTGTATCACAGTTGATTGAAACGTCAAACGAAAATTAGTTCTTGTTCGGTGTGAATACATCGACGAGTTTTCGGTGAAAACACGGTTTTCGGCTCGGTGTGAAAATTGTAAAAGACTGCGATGAAGCGTTGTCGCTGAAAATGATCAACACCCTGAGGTCAACCTAAACAACGATGCATGCACACTACGAGAATGAATCCGAGAAGACAGGTTAATGTCATAATGCCGCTGAAAATGCTCTAGAAGGGGAATAAAAAAGGTCCCGAGCCAAAAAAAAGGGACATAAAATACTTATATAGCAAAAATTGATTACCAGAAAACTTTGTGTTTTTCATTATTTTGCATTCCTTTTCGTTTAATAAAGAATAAAATATTTTTAAAAAAAGTGGGAGCCAACTCGTTGTTTTTTTGAACCATTTGTTTTCGTCTTTGCAAATTTTATTGCAATCTATGTTGACATTCCTAATATAATTAGGCAGACTTATAGTTTGCTTACCTAAATGCTCAATTATGTGCTGAATCTTTCCTCTGTAATTTTTCGTTTTTTTATATAAAGCTGTTGGATTCTACTAGCCTTTCGCCGTTGTATGTGGCAAGCTCCAAAACATGGTTCAGACTACGGGACAAGATAACTTTTTGGAAATCACATTCTCGTAGACTTATTTTGGGAGAACTACAACAACTTACAACATTTTAAAAAGCATACTGAGACCACTGTTGCCACAATGGTCATTTGTGACCAAATTTGGTCATTACTTGTTTTCTTGGTCACATATGGTAAATTTTTATATTACGAAATGTAATATTTCATTTCATATAATAATTGAAAAAATAATATGTAATCTGTGTACCGACATGAAGAATAGTTGAAATAAATATTTCGGACTTAAATTATTTTGGTGATTTTTTGCTACATTGGTCTTTTTTATTTCCAGTTTTGTGCACAAACTTTATCGTCAAGTGGCAACCGTGACTGAGACATCCAACTTTGGCGGACCTATAATAACTTACATAAAAGCTAAATTTAATGCTTTCGCTTGGACCAGCGGAGAGATGGTTGGAACTTAGGTGTCCAAGTATATCTTGGCTATAATTTTAAGCACAAAATATAAACCTGTTTGAAGTCATTGCGTCGTGCTGTGTAATAGTTATAGAGGTTCGACTTAGCAAAGGAACTACAAGAAGCACTACTTCTCGGAGCCTATAGTATATGATTGTCTAGGTCGACAAGATCGTTGAAGGCTTCCAGGCAGACTTTATTTTTTTTTTTTTTTTTAACGAACGGGCATATAATTATGGTTGGAACTATGTAACTGTGTCCTCTCTGATTTTTTTTATGAAAAGGGAACAATACCTTGTCCTGAACTAACCCTCATATGTAATTTTTTTCTCCTAAAAACCATCTTCCTACGATAAGAAATAATATGCCAGTGAGTACCTAGGTACTTTCTCAATTCTTACGAATCTGGAGTTAGATGGTAGTCTTATTATTGATTTTCACAAAGCAAGCGCCTTACTAATAACCGTTTTTACCCTTCACACCAAATATTTTCCAGCACGTAATGGGTTATTTTACGTGGAAAATTTCGCCATTGTCAGTTCGATAAATCGAGCCTTAACTCTAGATATGTCAATTCCAAGTCAATTCCTTTTATCAAACCTAAAAATTTTAATAATATGAAAGTGCTTCCACCATTTTCGACTATAATTTTACTTGAAAAAAATGTGTCCTATTTTATGTGGTCTAAAAATGCTCACCGTAGTCATAAATAGAGAAAGTGTTGAGTCTTCTTCTCGTCTTACTAATCACACTTTGTCCTTCTGACGAAAAACTAAAATCTTGCCCGGCCTTTCTTGCTGTCGAAGAATTTTATTAATTACCAAATTGGGACCAACATGAAACATTGGTTCTTTTAAGGAAATCGCCCGCCCTTCGAAAGTTGTTTGATTTAAAATTTCTTAGACTTATTAAAGCTACTTTCGGAAATTCTGACAAAACACCTAAGATCCTTTTGCCTTCCCCCCCGGCACATTATTCTCGCCAGCACTTTGTTAGAGACAGATTGCCACTTTCATTTATCACAACTTCATGACGAATTTTTGATTAATGACTCAATTAAAAGCACTTACACTGCCCCATCCCCTAATCAGAGAGCCACCCCAGCAAAATGCCTTATCGTTCAAGATTTCCGGATCTTTATTTCAAACATCACCGGTAGCCATAAATCACACTCATGGACCGCATAAGTACTCGTAATTATTTTACTTTGAATTCATTGCATTGACAGGATAATAGCTCACGGCAATTGGTAGCGAAATCGCTAATGAATGTGTGTGCTGCGTTTGTGTAGGTATATGCGGTTTCGTAGTTTCCCATAAATAACTTCAACACAATATGGCGTAGGTACTCGTATACGTAATATCTGATCGGTTACATGCGGGGGTCCTTGCAAGTTGCGTGACATCGATGTGTATCTGCGTTATACATGCGCTGTTACATTCGCACAATTTTCAAATTGCTGCGTTGTTGTTGTGATGACGAACACGCAAAGGGTTTTTGCCTGACTATGTACGCATTGGATTTCAGTCTCGACGGATAGGACACATTTTGTCTCCGAATGGCCTGTCACGCATAAACGCTTAATTTATCTTTGGCGAACTTTTCAACCACAGCGGTCAACTAATGATGTTATGTTATTAATGCCTGAGCTTCGGGCATAGAAAGCGACACTTAGCAGCCGTGACGGGTGGCGACAATTAATGGGACCTTTCTGAAAGTCTGTTGTTATGCGATTAGCTCTAGGGGCTAAGAGCCATGTTAAATTAGTAACTTGCCAGCTTTAAGAGCCGCAGCAGTTGCGATTCATAGTGCGACCGACTGTATATGTGTCACGAGATGTAGTGTTCCAAAGAAGAAAGAACCAAAATAGCTGGAAAACTGCTAAGAAAAGGCTCCACAAAGGCTCTAAGCACATAACATTGCTGCTTCATTCGAGCCTCAGCATTGAAAACGACAATAGGAAGTTTTGGAAGTGAAATTCTGTCCGTTCTGCCGGAACCATATATCCAGGGGTTCGACAAGCACGCCTTTATGTAAACCGAGGAACGCCCAAGCTTCAAAATATGGACAATCTCAGAGGGCTGGGCGCCTTCCTTACGAGCTTAAATATTACTGATACACAAAAACTGCTCCGTAAAGTGTTGTATAGTGATAATGATTGAGTGGGAGTGGTCTAAGGCGCTGGCCTTAGAAAAATAAGCTATACATTTAACTTTAACGCAGGAAGGTCCAAAGGCTTTTTTTAAACATTATGACTCCTGTGGGCTTCAAACTTTGCAATTACTTTGAGCCGAAAAGGTTGTTGAGAGTGTTTTGCCTTTCGCACTTAGTATCTACCCTGTTAACCCAGTTATGACCCTTAGCTCCTCTTCTTAGAGGCTTGGTAATCTTTTGGCTTTACTTTGACCTGGACTGATGAATCTTAGTCAGCCTCTGGCCTTTGAACATGGTCAAGTATTCCGCAAGCTCATCATCTTCCAATTTTTGAGTACCAGTGACTCAAACCTACCACGACCGGTGAGCAGTCAGACGCCTTTTTTGAGGCAACTTATCGTGTCTTTTACCTCATAACCATGGTATTCCTCGTTTAGTGATACAAGCATCTTCAGCCAGACCTTTGAGTTTGAAGCCATTTTCAACTCTTTTTTTTCTTTCGATTGAATACAGTACTAGAAGTCCTCTGAAAATCTCTTCATCGCTCCGAAAAGTTTTATATGCGAGTGCCAGAAGTGTGTCTTCTTTAGCATTCTAAATCTAAGATCTCTAAAAAGAAGAAGGGTCACGTCCGACCAAAGATTTTGCCAGTAGTGAATGAACTTGTCTACCCTGGCTTTAGATAATGACATTAGCGTTGAGATCACACAAAGAATTACTCTTTTCAATCGATGTCTCTATAAGCTTAGAACCTTTGAAGGCATATCCCCTTAGTGGCAAAGCCTACTCTGCTGTATAAGACCTGGGTATTTGGAGCGAAGATATGGACTCAGCGACAATGAATAAAATTAGCTTCGAGTAAAAAGTCAGTGAAAAGGGAGGCCGCCTCGGACCGTAGAACCAACAAAATAAAAGGAGGGTATAGCTCTTTCGAACCTGTGCCCCTAGATTGCTACAGCAGCACGTTCAGTCCTCATCTAGGAACCATCGCCGTATGGTACCAAATTTATGGTTGGTTATAGGTACCCTCGTTTGACATCACTCTTTGGATATAAAACTATCGTGTCCCTCTTTTTGCTGAGGATATCGTTTTAGCCTATACAGCCTAAAACGCATTTCTGAATCCATTCTCAGCTTCTCAAAAGTTACCTTCGATACATACGAAAATAAAACGCCCAATTATCAAGTTCGAAAGGAAACCCTCTCTAATGGCTTTCGAAATAGTTCGTTGAACCACTACACCAACGCCTAATTTCCTCAACTCACGGTGACATCATCCAACACCAGCGCATCTACCACCACCCCGACCACACAATTGGCACAACCGCTTTCACATCCAGCGCAGTCTAATTAAAATTCCCCCCAAACTTATGGCGAAATTTGGCCAAAAAGTCTGCCAGATTATGCAGATTAATAAGTCGCCCATTTGGCCAGCCGCAGTAAGGAGGAAACCTTGAGACTGGATAATCCGATTTATACCTCAAATGTTCATGACTTTTTCACCGAACACGGAACTGTGTTTGTGTCAAATATGCTCAGCTCTTGCGCGATCTCTCAGGAACACCACACCCCACCGCTGCTGGGTGCATCAGTCAAAGTAAATTTACCTGTCGCCTTCAGTTGACATGCACGTTTGAATACAGAGAGCAGCAATCTCTGGAGCAAAAACGCGGGCGCATCTCAAAATGAGATGACATAATCCCCAAAAGCAGTCATGTACGCGTTTCTCTTCTGTCGACTGTGCAGAACCTCGGGTCCAATTTGACGTAACAATAACCACAAGCACACATCGATCCACTGTGGGAGTTTTTGAGAGAGCGCCCCGAAACGTGACACAACAAACAACATGGCAAAACTGTTGCCAATCCCACCCGAACCAGAAAGGAGTAGATACTTTTGTAGTCTTTATTTATTTATTTTTTTTTTTCCTGCCAATTTCCCTAGGGGGAGAAGGGCACACACAACCCGGAACGACAACCTGGACATTATATAGTGCAACAGTTTTTTTTTCATTTCTGCTCTTCGAATGGCGATACGGATACAGGTTAACACAAATAAGATCCACACACCACACCTGTGATTATGTGCGAGTTGAAGAATTGGGCTGCGCCCAAAATTTCTTCTTGGGCACATGTTAGAGGCCAGCATGTGTGGGCGTTTCTGCAGTGCTGCGCACGATTGTGTGCCTAGTTCATGTCATGGGTAATTGATAACCAAATTGGGATCTCGTTGTAAAACTTTAGGACGAGGGTGTACCATACAAGTGGTGGTTATATAATCCTCTTTGGCATGCACGAGGGGGGGAGGGGGGGGGGGGGGAAAGAGAAGAAAAATAAAAGGGATCCCAGTCCCAGTGGAATGGCAGTAGTTGGATATGAAAAACGAGTAGGTACCTACGAATTCAATTAAACGTTACGTAATGGTTTCGTGTTGGTGGGCACATACCGCATAGGGTATCATCTGTTGGTGAAGTGAATTGAATTGAATTTGAGAACGTAAATTGGGGATTTCCTGTTCCTTAAATTGACGGGCTCCTCTTACGGAAGAAGTCCATGGGAGGGACTTTTCTTTTTTTGATGATTGAGTTTAAAATTTTATGATTTCTAAAGATATTTGTTCGAATTTTTCCGTCAAATGGACGGATGGATATTTAAGTGCTTACAAGGACTGAGGTGGTTACTTGCGTATTGATTCGGCCAAAGATCTGCACTTATTTGTGTTATTGGCTACAGAACTTACCTGAGTAATAGGTCTAGTAAGAAATAGGTTTCCTGTACTTGTGCCCATTAAAAGAAAACTCATCACATCCACCCGGAGGCCATTTTGAGTCCCTTGTTAAAAAATAATGGCTTTCTGGCATCCCTGTGCACGCTTTCTTCGGTCAAAAAGTACTTCTGAACTTAATTTAACCTATAGGAACGGTTAACGAAAGGAATTGAAAATCACCAAGGGCTGAATTTTGAGCTGCAATTCACGAATTATGTATTTATCCGAATCGAAAATGCGGTTTTCGAGGTATGAGCTGTTTCTAAAATTAGCGTTTTTACACATTCGAATGGAAAATGAAGGATATATGTAATAATTTTGACAACATCACTTCTACTGTAAGTATGCATTTTGCTCAAAATCCCTTTTTACAGTTTTCGGGTAAGCTAAAGAAAACCGGGTTTTATAATATACGACTACCTAGAGAAAAACTGAGTTTGCTATTCAGTAGAAATGACCATATTACCTTAGGAATGATTTTTGTTTTAATCGTATGGACCGTTTTCGAGATATGTCCAAATTTCAAAAGCACTCTTATTCGATTTTTTAGCGAAAAACTGGGTACGCAGTCATGGTAACCTTATCTACATCAGCTCAAGTTGCAATTTTGGTTGAAATCGTTCTAGCCGTTTTCGAACAAATCAAACTGGTATGAAAATGTTGAATATAGGAAGTACCTACCATTAATAGTTAGAAAAAAAAAACTGTCCCAAACTGTAAGAACCAAATCCGGGCAGCTGTTTAGGCTGTAGGCCTTGGGACATACGGACAGACAGGCATACTGACAGGATTTCGCGACCCACATTTTTTAGTTCCTCTATCACCGTAATTATAGAATTCACTTACATCTCGAGTTCAAAATTTTTGTAGGAATACAATTTTTTGCAAACGTAATGCGAATGCGGCCACGTACTGAGAAAATTTCCAAGAAATTAAAGAGAATTCGTTTCCCCTCTTTTCATTTTTTCGTAATTTTCTACTCGTCAAAATTCCGACGTACTAAAAATTCAAAATAAAAACTGACAACTAAGTGATAGCTCAAACGTTTGACAGGTAAAACTCTATTTAATTTCTCCTTCTACGATGTCGGAGGAAGAAGTTGTAATTGAATGTTGTCCTAGAACATATCAGCGCATTCTAAATTGGTAAGTTTAATAAGTATTGTCAAAATTACTTTTCTTAAATTTTTTGTAAGAAAACCAGTCAGGTACTTCTCTTGAAATTGATAGATTTCTCTCTCGATTTTTGAGATTTGACATTTTTCATGTTTCTATGCCGAAAGTACACGAACGGACCTATTATCTTTCTATTACTACTTAATCGAGAAAATTTGAAATGACTTTCAGGCATCCCAGCGCATGCATTCTTCCATCACCAAGTACTCCAGAACTTAGGGACTTAGGGACGGTTGTGAAGCTGACAAAACAGGCCGTAATTCAAGTCGGTGCTGCTAATGAAGTGTATAGATCCGATATCTGAAAGTCTATTGAAAACATTGTTTGGCAAGGAACTTGGATTCTGCATAAATCGTTGGACTCTATCGACCATTTACGGGACAAGACTCCAATTGCACAGTGTCCCGCTGATTGCGCAAGTAGATTTAGCGCCAAAAGTCATTTTGCTCCATTTTGGTTCATATTGTTGAAGAGCTGAACAGTCGTTCCAAGACAACCAGAACGAGTTAATCCCTTTCTCAATTGAGTCTTCGATTATGTTAAAATTTTTCCCAATAGTTAGACGAGGCGATGTGTCCCCTGCACTCATGTCCATTTCGAACCCAACTCTTGCCAAAGCACAAACTGTTTCGTGAATCTCTAAACTGCACCGGAATATGGTTTGTCTAAATTTGACCAAATGGTCGTCAGTGCTAAATTGGTTGTGTGTGCTTTGGTTGATTGGTTGTGACAGATATAGCCGGCTTAAAGGCTGCTGCTCTCTCCTTCAAATATTCCACCCACTTTAGGTAATCTGAAAGATTCCGGCTTCCAAATCTATCCCCATTTTTGATGCCTCCATTCAGATTGTAATAGGTGCAAGTAAAAAACTCACCTTTTGCAATTACTGAAGAAACTTTTCTCAACTTTCTCAAATTCGACAAAAACACGGTCAAAGTGCTTGTGAACCTTTATTCAATTAAAAGTTCATCTACTTAGAGGCAATCATATGAAGCCACCCCGCGGATGACGCCAGTGACACATACACCGTGGTCATTAACGTATTAAAAATACATTTCCGTATGCTGTGTCTGTGTAGGCAATATGTCGTCTTTCCTGTGCATTTTTACATGACAACAGCCAGCAGAAGCAGCAGCAAAAAAAAACCGAAACAATAATCAACACGGAATGCCAACTTCTGGAAGAGAACATTAATCAAAATTACTTGGCCTGCCTGTGCGCGCTTTAGATGGCACGGTACACCGCACATGGAATGACATTTAAACGAGAGAATTTGGGTTTTTTTTTTTTTTTTTGTTGTGTGGTGTCCTCGCCCCATGGTCGTCGGTCGTCGGTCGTCATTTCCGATGCACATTTGGAGATTACTCATGACAGCTATTAAAGGATATCAGCGCGTGAGTCGGTGAGTGTCATCGTGGAAAAATGCCCCGCAAGACAAATTAGGGAACGACGCCACAGGTCATTGCCACGAGAGTGTTTTGTTGTCAATTGGTGGGACCTATGGTCTGCAAGTATCTGACCACACCATGACTTACATCCTCGATAGAGCAAATTTTTGCTGTAAGTACCTTGTAGCCACATGTGTGCTCGTTGTCAGTGGAGTAGGTACCTGGGCAGGTCAACGGTCAAGTCGATGTAATTTGCTGGATTGCCACTTCTCCACACCTTCGTTTGGCGCTGTGTTCTCTGCAAATGTACTGAAGGTGGAGAACGTGCGCTCGTCTTTCCGTCAAATGTTTGTTTTTAATTTTCCGCTTGAAGAAGCTTGAAATTCGCTCTTCTTCGAAGCAAGTGTGCGCGGTGTGTACTGTGTACTCGTATGAGGGCGGTTAACACACCCCAATGCCCGATTGTTAATTTAATGGCAATTCCACGAAAATGTTACCCAACTAGGGAGAGAGATAGTGAATTAGCATCGCATAGATACACACACACGTCAAAAGCCTATTCGACTGCACTTAATCTTGCCAGCTCGCAGTCGGCACTTGACAGCGGGCACACTTAACCCTGAAGCGGTCTGCCTCTCGTAGATGATGATATATTCATGCGTGGGCTGTCATATAGTAAAATCTAAAATCCCGTCCCACACGTGGGTATAGAGATAGAGTCTGCGATGTGAGTATGGAACCTATCGCATGTATGGATTGCACATTCGTGATGCCACAAGACTATATGGCGACTGGGTTCAGTTTGGGGGCGCGCGGTGCACTGCAGATTGCAATGGTGACCGACTCCAATCCGTTAGCTGTGATTTGTTGATGTCGGCTTTTGAACCCCATTCGAATTTGCAACCAAAGTCCACCATCACCACCATCACCACCAACACAACCACCACCACTCTGATGGAGTGATGGAGAGCTGATCTCACTGTGGTGTGTGCTGGTGAGCGATAAATTTTCGTTTTTCCTGTTGGAGCTGTGAGAATTTGATAGACAGCTGGTCGGGTTTTCGCTGTGCTCGCTCTCCACATGTGACCCAGTAAAATGTTATTTATGACTGATAAGGTCTGTGTAATCATGTGCCGCATATATGGCTGTAGGTTGCTTACACTTGCCGATTGCACATAGAATGGTGGTTTGAGTATGTGCTGACCAAATTTTTTTCAATTTTTTTACTTAAACGCACTACACATGTCACAAACATATATGTTCACTGTGTTGGGCATACAATTTTGAAACGGCTTTTGCGGTAAGAACATTATTTTCCGTAGCAAGAAATTTCGTTTCTTGAACCGAGAAACTTTAAGATTTTAAAAATTCTTCTTTATTCGAATTTGATTAAATTTTATTTCTACATCAATTGTGCAATCAAGCCAATAATTATTATTTATGAAAAAATATAAACGAACAAATATTTCTTGATTTAAGAAACGAATTTTGTATAGAAAAGTTAAGAAACATATTCTGAAATCAAGAAGTAATTATTTAATAGTACGAATTTTGAACTCAACTTTAACTAGTACAGATCTTGTAAGGGAGCGGGTCGAAATTCTGCTTTCAAAATTCTATTTTGCAAGATTCTGCCTTTTAACACAAAAATTCAGCTTTTCAAAATTCTGTTTTTTTGAGTTCCGTCTTACAAAATTCAGCTTTTTAAAATTCTGACAGGTAATATTTTCAACAAATAAATTCTGCTAATTCTGTTTTCTTTTCCAATTTACGAATTTAAAGAAAACTAATAATTAATACAAATTACAATATATTTCATATAAAGAAGGTACACAGGTGGGTATACCAGGAAAACACATTTTTTAACATTTAAACATTTTCCAAACCCTTTTTTTAATTATTTGCAGAATTTTGTAAAGGAGATTTTTGAAAAGCAGAATTTTGAAAGCAGAACTTTTTTAAACAGAATTTTGAAAGCAGATTTTTGATCTCGCCAGAATTTCGACCCCAACCCATGTTGTAATATAAAGAAAATAAGTGCAAGGGCTTGGAAGAATTGTTCTATTACACTTATTGGGAAAGTAGAATTTAATACTAACACATTTCAGATCGAATGACCCTTTATACCCTATTCACATGCATGCACACCGAACACCAACTATGTTTCCTTTAACGTATCAATCATCTGTGAGACACTAGTCGTGAAACTTTTGTGTAACTGTACCTCAACTATTTGGGTTACAAATTTCGAATAAATTAACAAATAAAATGAGCTCAGAGCATTTAAAAATAATATTAGCCCATCAACTACTAGGTAAGTGTGCAAAATGATTTTAAATTGCGAGTTGTGATATTTGTGGGTGGCAGCAAATTTTGTGTGCCAAAATAAACCAAAAAAAAATTTTTTTTCTTAAAGCGGCACATTTACAGATGTATAATGATGGTTTGGATGACAATTTTCCAACTGAGGTACGTATACTGCACTGCAAAGAGTATGAAGTTTTCAACTTCAAGCAGTTCATTAATCAACAACTGAAGCAAACATTTCCGAATGTCTTCATTGCTCTTACAATTTTACTTTCCATGCACTGTTAAATGTGTTTCCGCCCTTAAAAAAAGAAAAAAATTACATATTTACGAGCCAATTTACTACAAGAAAAACTCAACGCTTTGTCAATACTGTGTGTGTATTGAGAACTGCATCACAAATACGCTGACCAGACGTATTCTTTTAAGAGGACATGTTCTTTTTTAAGAGAACAGACCTCGTTTTTGGGATTTCTCGGCTTACGGAATTTTTCGACACCACAAAACTGCACAGCATTTTTTTTTTTTGAAATCGTCTAAACCCATTTGCCAACTCAATTTCTTTTGCAATTTTAATGAATTTGTTCAAATTGATGTATTTTGTTTGTTTTAATAAATTAAACAAAATAGATATATTTTGTTATTTTGGTTGTTGCTTTTTGTTCGTCATTTTTCCATAGCACATTTTTGACGGTGTCCTTTTTTTGCTGGGCGTGCATCTGGTCACCCTAATCACAAACGAATTAGACTTTGACGACTTTCCCAACTAAAATCTCGAAAATGACTGTTAATGCAGAATCATGCGTAGGTACTCTTTATTAAATTTATAGATTGTTATTTTTGTGTTTTAATGTACCTAATACAATACTTGGATGAAAGTTTAAACTATCCAACCATATAATACCTTTGAACCATTTCTCACTCCCGGGGGCGGATATACCCGATTAAACCCACTCTTCGAAGTTAGCCCATTAAAATTATGATCCATGGATATAGGTAACAAAAATATAACAAACCGATTTGCGGTAAACACTGAGCGTGCCTCAGATAGTGGACGATAGAACATGTTCGTCATCTTTGGTGGTACACTTGTTTGGAATTTAACATACACTAGACACTATGCCTATACACTAAAGTTTATAGCGATAAGATCGCAGAACAATTATGTTTCCAATCATAGTAGATATTGAACACGCAATGTGATGGTTAAGTTCGTAATCGGCATTTAAATTCAACCAAATAGAAAATTCGTTATATACCTCTTAACATTGGGCAAACATTGCATCAGTAACGCTCTCATCCCCGAATAAATCAGACATCTACAAAGCAATGTCACCTAAATCAATAATTCTCATCCTAACAGGAATAGTGTGCCTCCTAGCACACCACGCTTCAGCCGATGTAAATATTAAAATAAACCTATTCAACACATAAATTAACAAACATCTCTTCCAGAAAAGAAACACTGCAAAATTCAACAAAGTGATATGCCAAGTTCATGACAAGGCTATTATGAGTAATTCTTCGTGTCGTGCGAAACCAGTCAGTCGCTATCAAACTCTTTTCACATTGTATGCCCACTTGACGAAGAAAGTGAACAATGTTATGGTTCGTAAAAAATATAAAGACTTAAATACAACCACAATATTAATTGAATATTTATCTAGTTGAGATATCAACTGTATAAAAAGTTCACTGTCTACAGACCATTTTTGATTAATGCAACAGAAAACTTTTGCCACTTCTTCACAAAAAGATCAAGCATAACCTACTTGAAATTGTTTATGCCAATTATAGGAATTCATACGAATGCTAATCACAGTTGTCCATATGAGGTGAGTTTGATTTGAAGCAAACAAGAAAGAAACAAAAAACACTTTTTAAATGTTCTCCTACACAGGGAGATTTGCTCATAAAAGAACTACCCATGGATGCTGGAAAATTAAACGGTTTCTGGCCAAGTGGTGAATATCGTATGGATGTAGATGCGTATTTTAATAAGGTCCCAACATCTGTTGTAACAGTATCATCATTTTTGCAAATATCAGAAAATATGTGAATTATATTGGTTAATGAAGCCGCCCCTACTAAAATAACTCTGCAACATTACGCCCCACCAGGTATAAGGTGTGTGAATTGAATAGATTCTAAAGCTCCAATTTAGGGGTCACTGACTTGTATATTGTTTAAATTATGCACAGTTAAAACGCTTTTGTTTTGAAGCAATCGACAAATAAAAAATCCCCAAGTCGAATAATTATTCTGACCCTATGCATACACAAAATTCCATGTCATTACTATGCCAATGTGGTAACTGGTAAGCTGTTAAGCGTCGTGGATGCTTAACCGCGCGCTGTACAAAAAGGACTCTTTTTATTCTTTTCAGCAGAGCAGCTTTCAAAATAGGTGATTAAGACAAGAGCTTGGGGGTTCGTACCCAGTCCATTAAAGTAAATTCTCTAAAAGTGTTTGAACCTAGGCAAAAGTCAAAAAGTATGCAACGCCTCTTGTTTGCAGTTGTACAAAGCAGCGACCTCTTTTGTTTTCGTGCGTGAAACTATTTTTTTCATATTCTTAAAGTGCGTCTTTATCGCTCCTAATCGTGCTGCGCACATCCCAACCATACTGAGATCCTTTGCCAAGACGAACTTAGTAAATATGATTTTTTTTTTTAACCCCCACCGTCAGGCAAAAGATGGTGTAATTTCTTGTTGAAGAGATTTTATTCCTTTGACTTTTTGTCTTTAAAAAGTGCTTGCAGATAAGCCGCAGCCACTGTGCGCCGGCAGGACCTTGCTGGAGAAGCTGATGTATCGAGGGAATTTACCACCAATTCAACTAAACCAGATTTGTTTGGCAAGAATCCTCTGGCTGAGCATAAACTATTTGTTGGTTACATCAAGTCGCTTTTGATTGTGACGCTGACGATAAATAGCAATTAAGTTCGATTAGGGACAACATGCCAAAGCTGATGGATGCCCTCACTCAAATCAATCTAGATCTATAGCCTGCCTGTTAATGGGTTGAACAGCGGCAAAGCTCCTATGGAATTTCTGATGTTTGCCTTGCAGATGGAAGACACTAGCCCACCCTACCCATACTGACTGCCAACTTAATCCACTTTCATGGTGCGTACACCTGGCCCCACCACTTTCCACTCAATGGCAACAATCGATCGGCCATCAAAATTAATTGAACGTCATTAATCGATTTTGCCACTTCACTTATTCCCGAGCGACACCCTCTGCCTGTGTCGGTTTTCGCTACCTAAGCGCTCAACCCCCAACGTCCAGTGCTGGCTGGCTGGTCTGCTGGCAATGGCGAAGCGATTGCATTCAATTAGTACCGTTTTGCCTGGCCTGGATTAATGCCCACAATTACTCCCATTTCATTATCCATGCGTTTTATTTTCGACTTCCAATCTCCATGGGGTTGGTTAGTTGAATAGTGCGGGAGACAGCACCAGCGAGGGAGAGGGAATCAAGAAAACGAAGCCGATGACAACCTCTGGCAGCAATTAATCTACATATCTACTCCAGAGCCAGAGATTAATGATTCTGCGATACAAATTGAATTCACCTCAGTGGTAGAACTGCCCCCGCCGCTCAGTGAACAGAACCGACCGACAATGTTGACGACAGGGAGCCAACGAACTAACCGACTGATTATCGATTCCTCGCTGCGTCGTCATCGATGTCGTCGTCGGTGCATTGACTTTCCATTTGCCTCGGTGGAAAATGTCCTCCTCCTTGTCCTTTTTGCTTTTGGAGTCGTCTCCGGTCGTATCTTGCAGACGACATCTTCGCTAAGGTCTCGCAATTAAATCACACAATTGCAGTGCACTTGCTGCACAGTCGCCTGCTACCAAGCGGCCGCGACATGCAACCTTACTGTACGAATGTACGACCCGTACGTACAAGTGATCACTGTCAACTTGTGTTGCTGTGTCGCTAACAAACAGGACACGGTCGTAGGATTAGAGAGTGAGGCGAAAAAAAGGTCAATTACGGTGAACAAATTTATGTCCGCCGAACCGTCGTCTGTCTGCCACTAAAGCTGGCCCATAAGTGCAGTCATGAGCCGAGCTCGAGCCGGAGCCCTGTGGCAGCCCACAACTAACCAAACAGCCAGAGCCACATTGTCTTGTTGCAATAACGAAAAACCGAAAAAGAGTTACCATCTAAGAAGAGCAGTGGCCATAACTCAAGTGTGGTACTGCGGTGAGAGGATGTGAGCAGGTATGCAGTAGGTGCACACCGCTCCGCCGAACGGTGTACGACTTCGAGCTGGCCATAAACTTGGATTCATTTTCGATTCCGAAGCCCTATGCTGCCATCCGCAGATCATGATAGCGCTCGCGCACCAGCACAGCAGCAACAGCATAAACATCATCGTCGCGTCGTTGTCGTCAGTTGACGGAACCGGTTCTGGAATTAAGCTACACACAGAACATTAAACCAAATCAAATTGCAGCTACTGGTGTTCCACACTGAATTAATTATCAACGCTTGCCCCTCGGGCAGCATCACATGGGTAACCAGTGGTTGGACTCCTCCGTTTGGCTGGTTGGCTTCCTCTTGGGCCGTGTTTTGTCTTGTGTTGTGTTTCCTGAGTATCGTTCCCCGAGGTGGTGATTTGCTGTGCCCATTCTTTTTTTTTTTTTTTTTTCTCTGTCTGTGCGCCGATCGGAGGAGTCTTTGGACTCAAATGGGTGATATGGTCTAAATTGCCATCAACATTTAGGAGTGGTTTCGGGGGCTCACTATTGTTGTTGTAATTTGGCTGTAGGTACATCTACATTTATCTGCTTTAGGTGATGAGTAAGGCATTGACGTTGGTCGTAGATCGTGCTTTGACCATTTATGGTATGGCACACGATCGCGCGCCTGGCATTTGGACCCATTAACAGATAACACAAAGCTGAGCGATTTACCAACTGTCAGCGTTGTCTAAGCCGAGGGACACTTTTGGCATTCACTTCGCTACGAAGAAGTCTTCGGCTTGAGGACTTTACAAAGTCGTAGTACACTCAAGAAATAGTCAGTATAAAAATACAAAGTAATTCGTAAACAAAATGGCGGCCGAAGTACCAAGAAGTGTGCAATAAACTGTGGTAAAGAAAGGTATTATCAATAATTTGGACTCAACTGTCACATTTTAGTACTGGATTCGTTTTCTTCACAAGCAAAATTTACGGAATATTACGAATGCATTATTTGCTAAATGTCTAAATCTTCGTTTAGTAATTTTAACAAACATTTATGGGTACATGCGAGTGTTGTTTGATAGGTCAGTGACTTTTTGGGTAATACATTTTGGGCAAAATGATATTTTTTGTTTGTTTGACAGCCTTAATAAGGTTTCATAAAAGTTTTAAGAAAAAAGTTTGTCCTTTGACTGTAACTGTGAACAGAGAATTGAAAATATACTTCTTATATGAGGTTTAGTTCTTAACATAAGCCGTTAAATTCAAAGCACTTCACAGAAGACATATAGGAAATTCGCAGGTTGACTGGCGCTCGAGTCGTGAAATTACCTCTCCTACTCTATTATTAGCACGGCGCAATATCTGTCGAACGGTATCCATTGTTTGCTCCGACCTAACGTGTTCTTTCCAAAGCATTTTCCGTCAGTTTTATTACAATATCCGGCCCAGCGCCATCATTATTCTCGGCTGTTTGTCTAAGATGTTGCGCTGAGTCTTGCCATCATCAATTTTCCAAGTTTTTCAAAGTTAATTTTGAAAGAAATAAAAATGAAAAATTACGACTTAAAAATAAAAATACTAATTTCTTCGGGGTGGAACTCGATGACGGTAGAAGCGTTTTCCGATTTTTGTATTCGCTCCGAATAATAGGTTCTCTCAAGACTCTCAATATATAGGCATTTGTTTCAATGACGACCTCTTCATTGGACCTAAATCTCTTACCTCTTACCGCCGAGCCATTTTTTTTAGGTTTGGAACAGGAAATAGTCGCACGGGCCAAATCTGGAGAACAAACTTGATGGAGTACCAGTTAATAGGGTAATTTGTGGAATTTTGCCATGATGACTGCACACGTGTGCACCCGGGCATTGTCCTGATGAAACAACTCTTTTTTCTTTGTGAAATGTGGGCGTTTTTGCTTCAATTCAGTATTAAATCTACCCAAAAGATCTGAATAATAGACGCCGGTGATCGTTTTACCCTTCGCAAGGTAGTCGATGAATGAATGATACCGCGTGCATCCCAAAATACTGTGGTCATGACATTGTTGGCAGAAAGCCCCACCTTTAACCTTCTTTGCTGCAAGTTCGCCTGTAGAAATCCACTGTTTTGATTGTTCCTTGGTCTCTGGTGTGTTTTGTGGAGCAACGGTTACGAAGCGGCGCAAAAACTGCTCGGGACTACGGCTAAACATCGTTAAGCAATCCTTTGAAATGGTCACTCGGATGCGTTTATGGTCGATTGTGAGCTATCGTGGCACCCATCGCGCGGATAGCTTTCTCATGTCCAATATGATATACCCGCTTATTTGAGATGCCTGATGTCTCAGCCATTCCACGAATTTTAATTAGAAAATAATGCTTAATCAGAACACGAAATTCACTTTTTCCATTTTTATTAAAATTGTAAAGGTTTATTGCTTTAAATAGCTCTCAAACATAAAGTAAATGACGCCGGCTACTCAAAATTTCACAGTAGTTTAATAAGACATGACAGTTGATGATAGTAAAATAAAAATTTACAGTAACTGAGCAAAAAATTTAAAAAGTCACTGAGTTTCCAAACTGCCCTCGTATTACAAATATATTTGTCGAATAAATAAATGGATTCGGACAACATTTCATTTCACGAATGCAATCGACGTATTTATTGTTTGTAGATTAGGCAACGTTTTTACTGCCACACCTCTTGCCTGAAAAAAATCCCCAACAATTATCTACCTCAAGCTACTCAAATCAATGTTTATAATATTCATTCAATTGTATAGGTTTCTTCCGCAGTCGTTCAAAAATGAGAACCAAGAAAAATTTATATAAGGCTCTAGGCTCCTGTTTTTGTGTTCGTTTTTTCTGAACAGTATGATTCTGAGAAAGATATAAGATATTTGCTTAAGATATCCTACATCGAAGGTTTGACTATCCTGCTTTATGTGCTGTCAAATAATTTAGCTGGCCATCAACCCGCTTAAAAGTTCTTCAATAATTCTCTTTAAATTTTTAACTGAAAGTGTAAGCCACAAATATCCGCCTGTCATCGATCTCACTGTGGTATACAAATCAACATCGCCATCTGCGTACACAACAATACTGCACTGCAAGTACAATGAATAATCATAGTCAATCATCAAAAGGAAAATGTCACATTGAGCTGTCAGTTAAAAAAAAAAAAAAAAACAATACACTGTCCACGTAGTGCGGACAGGTGTCCATCTAAAAACAAAGTACACATTTCCAGAGAACGAAGCAAAACTGTCCAGGTCCACTGAAATTATACAAGGGCTATGTTGGTGCTCATTATTCAAACACTCATAATCATGCTGAGATCATCGCAGATCCATACGTCAAGGTTGTTTTCCATCAACCCTGCAGCGAGTTACATTTTTCTGCCATCCAGCTATAAGTTTTGAATTCAAAAATATTGCACAACATTTAGCAATCAGAAAGTGACTCGGCTTATCTTTGGTTGATAGAAACAAAAAAAAAATAAATAAAAAAACAGAAACATGATAGCAGAGTCTTTATGCACACATGCAGCAAGCATGCAATTGTAGTGCTACACGTAATCATTTCGAGAAAAAATTGCAAAATACATACGAGAACGATTTCTTCAGGGGCACGTTAATCGTAGACTTCTAGACTCCTAAAGATAACGGGTGCCTCTTTTGGCATCAGGTGAATGAATCAGCAGCTGTATTGATTTATTGCGAATTTTATTATTTTTCGTTTTAATCACCTAGTGGAAAAGTTTAATTTTCTGTTAAAAAGGTGTTGTTGTTGAATTATATAAGGAAAATTCGATGACAATAAATAATTGGAAGCTAGTCTTTGAAGTAAGAACTAGACGTTTTAAAGTAGCCATGGGTTTACGGTGAATCATCAAGACAGTCCTTAAGAAGGGACTTTCAGAAGCTGAACTTAGAAATTCCAAAACAAACATTTTTTGAAAAAGCTATGTATTCATCTGATTGAAAATATTTTTAAGAGATTTTGCTCGACTCTGTAGATCTGCCAAGCGGTGCTGAGTGCAAATCGAAACAATAGGGAACAGACGCAATTTCAGTGGTATAACAGATCGTGAGTTTTTTCCCCCCTTTTTGAGGGAGTTTCCAGTCATATGCTAAGCTTTGCAAATATGAAAATTTTCCATACGAAAAACTTTTTCCGATCTACTTCTTAGTCAATTCCACAACAAAAAACCAAATCATTCCACTGAAATATTTCATTTCTTACCAAATGCGCAATCGTAGCTAACTTCATGCGGGTGGTGGCCATCCCCACCCCATCATTCTATTTGACATTTCTTCTTTTCGCTCTCTCTGGTCTCTTTTTTGGCAGCTATAAAGCAGTGTAGCCGTTTGGCTCCTTTAGAGGAAAATTGGCCCATTTTTGAACATCAAGACCGTTGGCCCCCAATTTCTTAAAAATGATCAAAATGGCCCCTTTTTCAGTTTAAGAAAGATGTAATTTTTTATTGAACGAAAAAGAATGCAAACATTATGAAAACTAGTGTTCCTTAATGAATACATTGTTTTTTTTTCGGGCCCCTTTTTAGTCCCCCTTCTGAAATTTTTCAGCGGCAGCGCTGCTATTCTTTATGGTCAAAGAAATATATCATCTATTTTTGTTAATAAAGTGAGAAAATAAGAACAGCTCGGCGTATACTACAAAATGTATACTTCTGGTATATGTATTTTACAATTTTGTTACTATAAATCTCTTTGTTTTTTTAATGGCATAAAGTTATGATACCCACAAGACCGAAAAAACTCACTGTGCGGCAGTCCCCATCTTAAGCAGTCTTCTTAAAATGAAATGTATTATAATGTATAAGCAGACATTTTCCAGTATTTTCGCTCAACATAAATTATTAATTCCTTTGCACTTTGAAAATGAAGCACGCACTACTTGTGGGCCTGTAGACTTTTTTACAAGTACTCAGTTTTAGCTTAAAATAAGCAGATTTGCGTACGAGTTTTCCCTCGAAGAGATTTCTTAATGGCTGCTAAATATTAGGACGTAGAACGCATTCGGTTAGATATTTATAAAAATATTCACATCACGTGTTTTTGCAAATCGACTTCTACAACTTTTTTTTATCTGTCAAAGTTTAGTCTACAAAATTGTGTCGCGCATTTGTTACGTGATTCAGAGACAATACTGAGCTGAGACCCCCAACTCGCTATCCTCTTGCCGCTGGCCCCTTAATTTTTTTTTTCATATTTGTAATTCTGTTTCCCATCGGTATTATGGCAATTTAGAATCCGTGTAGCAAAAACATAAAATAAATGCTGCCAGTCTCTGCCAACCGTCGGGGAATGTGATCGAGTTCGGGAATACTATATTTTGACCACACCGAATGCTTGGTTAGCTATTTTTAAAAAGCGAATAATAAAATGTGTTTGGAATAAAACTACCTAAAACTACAAATTAGGACAAAAATGGTTGTGTATTCGCCGCTTTTAAATATGATTAACTTCGATTTCATGAGTAGGTAAATTTTTCTTAAATTTCTCTTAAACAATCTACATTGGTGATATTTAAGCAAAAATACACTTTCTACTAAAAAAAATTATAGGAAAAAATTCTATGAACGCTGACAGCAACTTTGCCGACAGCCGAAGTTACATATGCAAGGTGCGAGCGTATTTGTGAGACGGAATTTTTGAAGTTACGTGATATTTTTCAATACGAATTTCTATGTAACAATACTAACGCACTCTGCATTTGCCACCCCATAAAAATATAGCCTGCAGTTCTTATAGCTCTTTGGTATTGTCTCTGACGTCAATATTAGTTACCTCAATCATATCAAAGAGATTTCTGTCCGAGGAGAAAGCTACTCAAATAAACCTCGAAGTGCGTAGGTCCTGCTCGCCCAAAACGCTTTTTTAAATTTTATCTATAAAGGAATTACGAATGGTACGTAGCTTGTAGCGCTAGCAACGTAACATATTTCATTGTAAAAATAAAAACATTATTTCACTGACTTCTATATAGTTCATTTTGAGTAAAAAAATATAAAAAGTGAAAAGAATAGAATAGAGAAGAAAATAGGTTCACTGCCTTAAACATAGCTCGCTTTTTTTTCTCATTTTCTTTTGTAGAATTTCTACCACTGGGCGAACTCTGGCATTTCTAAAATGGCGCATGGTAATACCTTCGTACTACACCTGTGAGAAGTCGCATCATAAAATAAAGAAAACAAACCCATATCAAGCGTGGTCTTGCAAGGCTTGTTGAGTATCAAACGTGGTGCCAGAAAGCAGTTCAACGTGAGGGGTGAGGCCTGCTCAATATGCGGCCGTAATCGTTGTTCCATAAGACCTTACGACAAGCCGTAGTTCCAGAAGACCCTACGACAAAGCTATAAGGGAACATAGCTCATACCTCGTAGTGTCGTAGTCGTGGGTAATCTACTTATATCCGTTCAACCAATAAGACAGTTGTGGCTTCTTCAGAAGAGAGGAAAGAAAAGAATACCATCGACTAGGCCAAACTCAAGGATGAAATTTCGCTACCAAAGTTCAGAATAGTAACCAAGGGCGATTTCTGTGCGGAGACGATTTCTATTGACAAGCTTAGAAAGGTACAAAACAAGTTACCACACCACTTATGCCCATAAAGTCTTCCCCGAATTTAAAACTCGCTATCCTGGTACTCATTATATTTCTAGGTGGTGCTGTCTTGTCGTTGGATGCAGTTGTTGGACAATAATTTTAGGCGCAGGGTCATAAGTCCACAATGGACTTTTTACCCACTTAGGTGGGTTATAAGTCCACAAATCAATTGTGGACTTATAACCCACCACTTTTGGCTCACCAAAAGTTCACACAAAATTCTTGTGAATTTTTGACTCACTGATTGTGGCCTTATGGCTCACGGATGAAGAAGGTGAAGAAGAGGACAATGAGCTTGAAAGCGAAGCTAAAAATTCTAGTAGATAATGACCTCATTTGCGGTGTTTGCCTCCAAAACCCACAAGACACACTTCTCCACTGATGGATTACGAGTTGGGTGCAAGGTTCTTCTTATTACTCAAATTTTGTTGGCGTTATTGCACTTTGTGGGAGTGAAATAAGACCAGCTGTTGGAAGTTATCCTTATTACACTATTTAACATTCCCATACTTTTTGAGTTGTTAAAACAACTCTTTTTGTCATATGGATAATTGTGGACTTATGGCCTACTTCCATTTTAAAATTGTGAACCTATGGCCCAAATTATTGTGAACTTTTGGCTCACCTGGTTTGGCTAGATGGGTCAAAAGTCCATTGTGGACTTTTGGCCTGTGGACTTATGACCCTGCGTTGTACTGTGTGACCGAGGGAGTACAAGTTTAAGATGTGGATATTTCAAACTTGCTGGTATCACTTCTTACGATGTCGTGCTAATTTAACGATCAAAATAGGCCAACTTTCCACTTCAAGTTTCAGCTGTTAAGTGTCAACCGTTTTCAAAAATTGTTCCACAGTATTGCTTGCGACTAAGTTTCTGTTTAGATTGACATCCCCACAAATAATCCACCTGCAGCAGCTCCCGTTTTTTATATTTCCATACCTATCTAGAGGAAAAGCATTCTTCCGGCAAAGAAAAAGTAAGCCACTTCCTCCTTATCACCACCTGTGATTTGGTCGGCATCACCTACCTACCCATAACCGGCTGTATACCAACACCCACCTTTCGTTCCTCATTGTCTTGACCTCAATGCATGCCGTTGCACTGAAGCCATCGGAAAAGTCCAAATTAGTACACAGCAACACGCTTTGCGATCACCCAGAATGCTTAAGCGCCAAACCGAAACCCATAAAGCCAACTTGAACAAACTTAGAAGCCTTAATTGCTGCTAAGCACTTTAGAATTTCCATCCCACCAAACACCACTTAAAGTTGGTGCTGGAAAATTTGTATCCGAATCATCGATTGACATTGCACGACCACAACAACAACAACAACAACAACAACGACTGCAACTACAAAACGATCGAATTCGATCAGCAACTCGTGAGAAACCCAATGGGAGTGCAAAATGGCGCGCACCACGTTACAAAACGGCTCAAATGGCAAATTAGAGTCAATGAAATGGTCAATAAATTTCCGTCCGATACCATCATTCCGTGGCCAAGTCGTCGTGTTGGGACAACGAACCTCGAACGTAACCGTTCTTTCTGGCTTCTCCCCCCACTCAGTAGGGTTTCTTTTAAAAAATTTCAAATAACAACTTTGAACCCGAACGAGAGCACACCTGTCTGGAGGAGCATAACAAGCGAACAAGCTCCTTTCCAAGTAATAGCCCATAACTTTTTCAGTGCGCGCCCCTTACAAGCATAAATGATAAATTGAGTTTATGCACAAGCGAGGACATTTTTCAGGCCAAAACCTCTGGAAAAAAGGTCGCACATAGCACATTCACAAACAACTCACCGCCGCCGCCGACAGGGCCTCGCAGCAATGACGTGCTCTAGGCGAATGTATTATTCATCGCAAGCAGTAATCCTGAATGTATTTCCTTTGCAGACACCCGACGGTGGGGGCACATAACAAGGTATAGCGAGTCCTTTTCGCTAGTCCCATTGTTAAATCTCAAAACGGCTGTATTGGGAGTCGGAATTAATTTGCATACACATACATAGGTAAGTACAGTGAAGCGCGCGCTGTCGAACGTAGAGTCGAAGTGCCTGCCTCGGAACGGGTTCAAAGACTTGCTCCGTAGTCGGTGAATGGTTGTGTTCGGATCTGGAGGTGGTGTGATGGAAAAAGCTTTTCGGAAGGATTTTTGGCGGATTCAAAGGATTTTCTTGGGAAATCTCTAGTGTGCTGGTATTTCGTCATCTAAACTTCATTAGTCGTTGTCGACAGTGTTACACAGAGAAGAGCAGAATGGGAATTGTTTTTTTTTTTTTTCTTATGAACTCTCCGCGAGGACGATATGAGGCCGCACGAAACGAGGGTATGCTAATGCTATCCGCGCAAGCAGAGTGTCTCTAGTTTTTGTGGGGGTTTCCGTCAGTCGGTTCAACGACTTGTTGTTCTGAATCAGAAATGGGCCAGACGTGTCGATTTGCGGGCTCACTCATTTTCTAGGGAATTTTGCCATTGAACTGTATATACGAGGGCTCGGCGGTAGATGGTACATAGATTTAAGTGGTTGTGTGAATTGCTACGAGTGTGCCATTGAGCGTTGTTGAGGTTGTTTGGAACTGCTAAACAAATCGGGGTTTGGATAGAGCCATCAGCTTCGGTTGACACGTTTCGCTCGCACACGAGAACGACGTTATGGGCGGGCCTTGAGGCTGCTTGCAACTGATTTATTGATTGTGAGGGGATGGTGAAATTGGGTATCAGGTGGGGCTCTTCACAAAAAAGGGATTCTGTGTGGGAGAAGGTCAGGATTCAGAGATCATCTCCGATTAAGGTGTAGCAAACGTCGGTCTAAACAGTATACACGGGGGAGATTTACTTCAAAGTCCTTAATTTTTTAAATAGGAAGTAGGTACCTATATGTTGCTCCATGCTAATCCATGTTCTTAAGTGAAATCCACAAGTTCACTTACAACTGGGCACATCTATTTGAAAAACGACGAGTATGCGAAATCGGTCAAGTCAAGTGAATTGAATTTTCCGAAAGCGCAAAACTGACTCAAAAGTAAGTGATGCATCTGCATAGGCCAGCGGGTTGCCACTTAATGAAATCAAAAATGTTGTAGATTTGAACGAAAAGCAGCCGTAAAAATGTAAGCTTCTCTTGATCACAACCAGTGATGGGATTTTGTTGACCTACAAAGGTAAAAAAGAGGCAAAACAAAACACTCAAAAGACAAAAAATGCATTATTTATTAAAAAATAAGGAAAAGGAACGTAAAAGCACGTTTAATTATAGTAGGATTGAACTACCAAGAGTTTTTTTTAAATTTTCTGGGAATAAACTTTTCCGGTTGTCTCGGATTTTGTGGAGCACCTCGAGGTAGCAGTCTCCGACGTAATTTTTTCTTAGTGTAAACTCGTCTGGCAATTTTTTTTTCTCTACTTTTCTATAAAATTCTGGAGCTCTGGATGATTGATTTTGACATATCACGAACGGTTTTCCTGAAGGTAGGTATATTTTTTTTAATTTCGCCAGCCATATTTTCATTAAATACGACATCAAGTATCGCCTTCGATTCTCGGAAGAATTCGCCGGCAAAGCAAAGGAGAACCTAAAGCGAGCGAAATCGTTTCGGGCTGCAGTCAGTGATGCAGGATTACTAGATATATTTTCTTTTTTTTTAAGATTGTTGAGCTCTAAAATATGTACAAGACTTTTTACCTCATATTCTTCAAATTTCAAGATTTTTGATTTTGTAAATTCAACAAATTAAAACAACTTTTTCTACTGAACGAAAACGTTTTCTATTACATAATTGCATTATTATGTAGAAAGTGAATCGAGCAGAGGCCATGCACAACTTCTGTTTTACTAACGTTTCCATCAGCTCTAAAGCAAGGAAATTCTTTGATGAAAAAACTGATGTAATAAAATATGTTTTAGGAGTAAAAACAGCGGACAAAAACTTCGCATAGGTATTCAATCTTAAGAGATTTTAGTTTCAATATTTTATCGCTTCCACATTCCTCTGCAAATGTTCAAACGATATTTCCTGTTGTAAGTTTAAATAAAACAAAGATTCCTAATCGTTGAGACAGTTGAAATTTTAATATTTTCAATGGATTTATTGCGCTTTAATGAAGCGCATTGCTTTTGACCTTGATAGGTATAGGTAAGCAATGAAATTCTAAGTCGTAAATATGTATGGTCCAAATTCTAAAAGGCAATATGATTCATTTGTGCGCAATCATTATTATTATTTATTTATTTATTTATTCTTTTTACTTCTTAACTTAAATCTATGATACAATTTTATACAGAAAAATAAAATATTGATCAATCCGTAACTTAAAAAGTTAGTGTGGAATGACAAAGCGGTTTAATTATCTATTTGAACATCGCTTACTATGAAATATTTATTTCATTTACCTTTCTTTTATTTCATTACAAAAATTAATATACAAATCAAGAAAAACAACAAAATGTAAATATTATAGGAAAACAATTATTGAAAAACAATTCGGAGAAATTGTCATTAAAACTTAGACATTGACCTGTGTTGATGATTATGGTAACATATTGCTTGTAAGTAACGATTCAAGGATATCTTAATTGAAAGTGAATAACACGTGTTTTTAACTATTTTTAAAAAATCATTTGAATGTTTTGCTGTTTGAATACAAAATGGCAAGTTATTGATCGATACTAATGAAATTAATAGTTTACCTACTCTTAGTTTTATTTAAAGCACTTCAAAATTGTGTATTATATTTCCTCCCTTTTATATTTTGAAAAATCTTGAAAAAAAAAAAAAAATTTACTTCGGAAAAACAAGGTTTTCAAATTTTTCTTCTGGGAACACTGTCTGCAGTTGCGTGTGTATGTATGGCTTTTTGGAAAGTCAAAAACTGTTTACCAGTAGAATAGAAAAACGTTGTAGAATTTATTTGAAGTTTTGAAAAATACTGACAAATTCTGGTATGTCTGGTACAAGTGACATCGATTGGACCCACTTTAATAGGTCAAACATCGGTTTGTGCAAAACATAACCACCTCCAACTGCGGCGAATATTTATAATTTTTATTAAATGAATCACATTCGACTACTCCTTCATTACCCCACTGGCGACTGGACCCAGGGAGTGTTATGTGCTTCCCGCGTATATCCTATGTACGTTCCTACGTGACGACCGACGCCCTGTAGCCCAAACGGCTTTACCGATTTTGAAGAGAGAGGTATCATTTGATTCGTAGTCTTCCCAGGAGTGTCATAGGCTAAAAAAATATAAATAAAAAAAGTTAATTGACAATTGGAAACTATACCTACATAGCTAAACAAAAATCTGAGTACCCTCCGACTGCCAAATAGTTAAGTGTAATGTCTCATTCATATTTTGTAGTTTTTTTCTTAGTCAGTCGGGTTTTTTTGGTTTTTTAAATTAAATTTTTTTTTTAATTCGTTATTCATTTCCACTCCCTTTATAACCTTACTCCCTTCTGACCGAACACCCATTTGCATTTATTTTCCTATTTATCAACAGTTTGGTTTCGACATACTAACGAGGGAAAGCACTCGTTACTCGTTAGTTTTGTACTTTTCTCTTGTCTGCAATTTTTTGTATGAAAACGAGTACAAATTTTGTGAAATTGATTTCTACTGATTACGATCGATCAACACGAGTACGCGAAGGGAAATATCACAGCCCTTAAATCAAAGTAACGAAATGACTTACAGTCGGGTTTTGTTGCATTTTGCAAGGTAAGAAAATTCGCATTCACAAGGAGTTAAATACCATTGAGTGCTTAACGGTATGGATGTTACATAACAAGCATAGGAAACAGATCTATATGACATTGTTTAATTGGCCAACGTCATTGCCGCACAAAAGTGTCCCCGGTTGTAGGTCCAAAGGTGTGCAATTAATCAACTACATGTCGATTGCAAATCAGCACTCGACGGGTTGTGGTATCTAGAGGTACTAACATCAGAGTGGGTAGGAAAGGTAGATACCTTAACTTGAATTTAATCGAAATGTCCTCTCAAGTGGGTGCCCAACTGCCGACAGCCATACTTGTCCAGAGCACACGTCTCACAATGTTTTCGAAGACTAACCACTGTTCATTAACACATTGTTGACATCTCAATTAAAATGAAAATCAACACATTGCCCACTACAATGATGATTGACAACAGTGCCGCCGAAGGTCATAACGTTTATAGGTTTCATGCACTCGTCTGCTTGATCAAACCAACAAGCGTATGTAAATAAAAAAATAAAAAACAAGAAAGCACTGTCATCATCAACCAGAAAATCACCAGTCCACCAGTATCAGTACCAAAAAAAAATGTTCTAACAACGCGTGGTAATTAATTCAAACGAGCGTTCAAATGCGATTATACGATATGTGATTGTACTCCGGCTGAACGCTAATTGCGTGTGGACAAAAAAAAATAAAACACAAAAGCTGTCAGAAAGTGAAGCAAGGCGAAAGATGACTCCGGCCCCCTCCGTATTTGGCCACACACCGTGCAGTCCTACTCGATGGCCGTCCTATTCCATTTTCCATTATGAGATATGTGAGTCATAACTCATAAGACTTCAACTTCACATGTCTGTGAGTGTGTAGTGCGTCATGCAAGGGATTAACTTCCGACACTAGAATGTCGTGCTCGTGAGACCTGACTGCGACAAATTTTCATTACTCATCGAAAACTGAATGTCAGCACAAGTTGCATGTCGTGGTGGCCATGTCCTAGCAGAAATCTGCAACTATACTTGTGATGGAACCCCGTCACCGTGGGTGACAATAAAAATAGTATTTTGCAGAGCGAGGGACCTCCTTGAGCCCGTCAATTAAATGGGTTCCCGTTCGATATGTTTTCCAATTCGCGGCTCTCAAGAAATTGCCCTGTCATTGCGATTGCAGACACTCATGCATGACTGTGATGAGACGCTGACGACCCAGGACATTGGCCCTGGTGCGTGTAACACGATTTTTTTTTTGGCAAGATAACTGGTCATCGATTTTGGAACACACCCTCTGCGGTGGACCGAAGTACGAGTACCTTGTGTGCCGTCTTGCGGATAAAGCTCCTTTCGCGGTCTGCTTCCAATTTCATAATGCCGTGAAATTATTGTTACCGTTATGGGGTCATTAAAACGAAATCGTCGTCGTCGTCATTACCGTCAGAATCAGAAGGCACACACACTGATATGGGTATAACGTATAAGCCGCGGGAAGACGAACGACCGGGCCAGCCACGCGATGACGGTCAATGAATTTGTCATTAGCACATGCGAGGAGTGAGGTTCATGACCTGCCATCTGCCGGTTGGAATTGCTGCATGAGTTCGTTACTAATATTGGGGGAGTTGGTTGGTTGCTGGGGCGCACCGAGCATTCTTGTGTAATGTTTGGTTAATAAATTTACAGGTGTTACCTGGCGGCAATAGAGATTTATTGTGACAATTAGCAAGTTTACGAGTATTATGTGGGTGACCGCAGCGGTTTTTGAATAAGTGCGCTCTGCGCCTTTTATATGTCATTTGTCATAAATGAGTTGAATGGAATTTTACAGTGCAGTGCAGTTCAGCTGCCGTGCTTATGGGGTAATGACACAGTGGGGAGCAACGGATGACACTTTTAGGGGTCGTCGTTAGATCTTCACGTTCTCTATCTACGGTGCCCTGTGGTCTTGTTTGGTGGAATGTCAAACTGTTGACAGTTTAACTATTTTGCAAACTAATTTTCAGTCTGACATGCAGAGGAATTGATGCTTAGAAAGCATTGCCCCAAACTATGAGCCCCCAAAGTCTGAATGGCAAGTTCATTCGCATTCAATTGGTCTGCATGCAGTCACGGACTTAATTTCTTGACAGACTCTCCGAGTTGCTCTGTTTTTGTTATCCCAGAAGAGTTGATATGAATATTAATTAATATTTTTATCTTAGTTAAGAAAAGTCTAGGCTAACAAGTAGTGTCCTCCAGTTGGCAAGTTCAATACTTTTTCCCACGCAATGCTTCGAACTCGAAGTCCACCTTCAATAAGATCACAACCGAAAATCTGCGGCATTAGCCTCCGATTTTGTAACATCGACCCAAGAACCCATCGATTATGAGTCTGCAAGGCCGTAGTGAGAGTAACTACGTTCAATGAAATTTGCCAAATCGAATCGTAGGACAGCACGTGCCCTAAAAAAGGAAAAAACAGAAACTACAAGTCGAAGATCCATAATATGTAAAAATACAAACACACTCACTCAAACGAGAGAGGCTCTCTTACGCAGCAGCACACACAAAGTTAATAACCTCCAGTGCGAAATATGTTAAGGTTAAGGACCTTTGTCTGAGCAGAGCACTTTGTGGCTCTGCAGAGCAACCACCCCGCCGAGGGAACTGTGCGTCGTCATCGGTTCGGTATCGGTGTACGTGTATGTGTATGCTGGCTCTGGCTGGTGCTTAGAGAGAGCGAACGTTCTTTCGAGCTTCGAGTCGAGGCCATTTGCACTTTTATTACTGCCATTGGGATGCCGCTCTTCTAATAGGTTTGGGGGTGCGTTTCTAGGTTGAATTTCGGGCGGAAATTCTTCCCTCTAAGTGGTGGGGGTTGATGTCAGTCTGCTATCCCGACTGGAAAGTGACCAGAAATGGTAAGGGTCGTTGGTCGGTAATAAATTTCGTAACGACATTGGAATTTTGTATTGCTCCCCTTTTGCAGGTCACACGTCCTTACGTTGGCAGATTTTTATTTTCTGCTCCAAGTAGCACTGACCTAAGACGCGGCCAGACGAGCTGATGTATAGTAAATACGAGGTCCGTTGGAGGTGTCTCCGACACTCAGTGATGGTCAACAACAGCATGGCATCGGCATGGATGGGCATGGGTATGGTTGCTGGTAGTGGTTGTGGTTGAGCGCCGAGGTGCCGAGGTTGAGGGATTTGTGTCCGATTGTAGCCGTATACCGAACCGACCGATGCTGGACAACGACGACGACGAATGATTAAATGTTTTCGCCAATTAAACTTTATACGAAAGAGCAACAGAGATAGCGACAGTTTTTATTGTATGTCACATGAAAATTGCTTCTGCCACTGGTGCCCATTCGAGCATGCGGGCGCGGGCGGTGGTCGGTGGTGGCGCTGTCGATTCAATTGAGAGAGAGTGCAAACTTATGGTGACGACGGTGTTGATGATTTCGTGATTCGTGCTAAAGTGACGGACGAGAAAAACAATTCAATGGACTCCATTTGATGTTTGTTAGCGTTCTTTTAATGGCCCTAACTGTTGATGGTGATGCTGGTTGCGGAGTTTTGTATGTGCTCCGTTTATTGCTCTTCGGTGGGGGTTACGATAACTGTACCTACGCAAAAAGTTCGTTGTGTTGATTTTTAGAAAAATTGTTTTCTCCGTCAAAATTCACAGAAAAAGCTGGAGCAACTTTGATTGTTCGGCACGTAAATTAAGTGGATTTGTTTAAATGGAATTTCCATTATTCGTTCATTTGGATGAGTATATCTACCTACCTATCTGGAAATCTCTTTTGTGTATAGGTATAGGTACCAACGTGTTTATATTTAATTCCCTGTCTGTGGTACAATATGCACCAGGTGAAAAAAATATCTAAATTAAATTTTTGGACTGGGGAAATTTAATTCAAATAGGTGAATAAAAAATAAGATATTTACAGCTTCGTTGATGGCAACACTCCTGTGTCTGAGCATCTTTAGTGCCATTTGGTAGGTAGATATATCAACTTCAAAATACAGATTATTAAAGTCACATTTGGTGAAAAAAAAGTCTGACTGAAGACTTACAGCCGTATTAATAAAAAACCCGTAACTAATCTCTAACTCGTATATTACCTAGCACCTGGTTATATAAATAACATATGAGTTAAATATTCTTATTAATAAAAGAAAATAACTCATAAATAATAACTAGCTGATGTCACCTAACCTGGCATCACCTAACCAAATTGTACAGAAAACAGCTGAAAACTATTACATATTTAGACCTATTCGGCAAAATCTTTTATCAATTCGTTCTGTTATTCTGTTATGAATTCCCATACAAAAGTTCGAACAGTCAAAAAATCTTTTACGAGCTCTAAAATTGGTATTCTGTGTGGAAAAAACTTTTATAAATTCTGTTATGAATCATAACAGAATAAAAGATAGAATTTTGTGACTTTTATTATAAAAGATTTTTATTAAATATGAAGTCTTGGATTGAAATGTTTCTTTATGTAACTCCTAGGCAACGAAATGCTTACAAATGGAGACAAAATGTAATAAATGTGTGTAAAAAAGTATAATTGAAAATTGTTTCTAAATTTATATTTTTGTTTAGCCGAAAACACCCATCACTTTTGCTGGAACTAAGATTTAATATAGTGACCCATTTGATCTTCCTGGTGTGAGTAATAATTCAAAATTTACTCCTTTCACCGACAATTTTATGCTATTTTGCAAAAAAAATTATAAGGTGGCCACTTAGTATTTACAAAAAAAAAAAAGCAAAGCTGTTTGTTTTGAAGGTTCGTAACAGATTTCAATTTTCGAAGCTCTATAACAGAGATTCATAAAAGTTCGAAACCCAGAATACGATTTATAAAAGATCTGTTATTGTCGAGACCTTTTATGATTCATAACAGAAAATTCATAACAGAATAAAATATTTCGCAGAATAGGCCCAATTGGCTATCATCACGGCTGGCTAGTGAATTTCAGTTGTGACAAATTAAAAAGAAAAAAAAAAAAAACAGAAAACAAAGCAAAACAACAGAAAATTTTTATTTTTTTTGAATGTTTTATTTCCAAATAGGGTTTTTTCTTTTTTGGTATACACTTTTTTCAAGTTGGGGCGATGGTAACCTAATCCTCCCCTAACATATTCACCAAATGTTTACACTATTTAAAAACACTGAAAACCGGTCAGCCATTTTGTTCCACAATTTTCAAAATTTAAATTTAATTTATTTGTCATTTTGACGGGAACGAATTTTTTATGATTTACTCACTCGCTAACAAACCTCCTGCCGTTAGTTAGTTATATGAAAGTTACGAAGCGTTAGTTATCTTCTAAAAATGTTTATTAATAGGAATTTGAGTTTAACTAATGTGTTTGCCAATAGTTAGGCCTAACATGTTGTTACGCGACTTTTATTAATAATGGTATAATATACCTAATTGTGATTTTAAATGTGTAGGTAGGTACCTATATATCACATCCGGTGGTAGGAATATAAATACCTCAAGGAGATCATTAAGGAGCAACTTCACCTATCATAGACACGGTTTTCCGAATTTTTGAAACTGTACGCAATACCTACTGGGGTTGAATTACCAAAACAGTGATCGAGTTATACATGACTGAATTTGTTATTTATTTGCATGTTAAATCCACAAAATTCAGTGACGTATTGCTCGCTCACGGGTGACGTAATTCGACCCCAGATAGCCAGCTTCATCACTGACTCGCCAAGTACCTAAACTATTAATTTATAGAACGAAGGCCCTTGCTTAAAAAGTGGCTTGAAAGTTGAAAAATTTCACGAGAGTTACACTTTATAAATTATTATATCAATCAAGGTTTGGTAAGTAAGATTATCGATTCAAATTAAACCTTCCATTGGGTGGAATTTTAACATTGTGTTGGGATACTCTGATAATGAGCCATACAAATAATCAATTTAAGTTACGGCTTTAAATTTTGCGGAAGCTCACAATTACGAAATTTGTATGGCCACAGTGAACTAATAAAATTTTAAGTCGAAACTAATTATTGCTAAGGCCAAAAGTGATGAAAATTGAAAATAACTTTCGAATTTAACACCAATAACAACGAATAGAGAAAAATAGTTTCTGTATCATATTTGAGTTGGAATAAGTGGGAATTCAACTAAGAAATATTCACCATCAAGCGTTAAAAATCTGTCAAAAAATTTGCGTAACTCTGTCAGAGAGCGGGAAATGTACTCCTCCAAGCAGCGATGCCAGATGTGGGGATTTTTCCCCAATTTTGGGAAATTTTTCACCCAATTTTGCATAATTTAAAAATAAAACTCGTGTAGGTAGTTAACCTTCAAATATCTCCCGAACATAAAAACATCCCCGCGTTTATAGAATCTAAGCAATTTAGCTCGAAACTGAAACATTTTGCGGAATTTTAAAGACGAAATGTATGCTACAAAATTGTTCAAAAAGTTGCGTTGGTCTTTGCATCGATAAAAAATGCTGCGCAGAGACATAAGTCCCAATTTGACCACACCATCGGGACATAAGTAAAATTTGGGATATGTTCGCTGATCTGTCAAAATTTTAATGCGGAAAAATGTATTTTGCATTAATACGCTTACTTTAATTCTGTAGAGAGTTTTCGTACAGCGACTAACCAATTTAGCTTGAACTGCGTACTGCTTGGCTAAACTGCTTTGCTTAATTTTGTCTTTGGAGACATTTTTGTATGTGGGCTTAATTTAAGCGCGAACGTTATAAATTTCGTTATTTTTTATTTCGTTATAAATTTTATAATAAATTCGTTATAATAAATTCAATTACCTGCGAAGCTTAATGCTTATCTGCAGGCGGTTATTTGTATCTTATATACATTGTGATTTGAAGTTAAGTTGTTATTTAATAATGTTATATTATATATTAAAGAAAATGATAGTATAGACAAATTTTAAATTATGTAATGAAATTCAAGAAAATACATTTTTAAATCTTTCTTTCGTGTTTTATAGTTAACTATATTCTTCAAAATTGGTGGTAGTGGATTCAATATTGTTGGTATGACGTAACTTAGATGTCTTCTTCCATACATGTTGAAGGTTTCAGGTATTTCTAAAAGTCCTTGTGCTCGTCTTCTTGTATTCTGGTTATGCCGAATAGGTTGCTGGTAACACTGATCATTATAATGTAATAATATGGCTGTCAGCTTAAAAATGCCGGTTACATCTAAAAACTTGAAATTTGTATTAGTGGTATTGATAATTTTAATTAATCGCCGTTGAAGATATATTATCTTATTTAGATGTGTCTTTGACGCAGTTCCCCAAGCTAATATTCCGTATCTTAAGCGAGATTCCGCTAACGAATAGTACACCTGTTTCTGGATCTCAAACTGTAGTGTATCTTTTAAGGTACACCATTGCGAAAACAGCTCCCTTAAGTTGATTTCGTAGCTTATCAATGTGTTCCTGCCATAGGAAATGATCATCAATTATGACTCCTAGATATTTTATTGATTTGACTACTTCAATCGCTTCACTTTTCTTTGTAGTTGGGCAGTCTTTGTTCTGGTGATATATGCTGATGGAAGCTTCAGGTTGGTATGGGGTGCGTATGTGCATCATTTTAGTTTTTTTAGCATTTATCACTAATCCTTGGTCGTGGCACCACCTCGAAACGCTATCAAATTCGTCCTGCATAATTTTCCGAGCGGTATTAAGGCACTTGTGTTTAACAATAATCGCTATATCATCAGCGTACGCAAAAACCGTGCTTTTTTTGAACACACGGAGAAGTTCGTTCGTAAATAAGATGAAAAGTATTGGTCCCAACTTAGAGCCTTGTGGCACACCGTGCGAAACTTTCTTTTCTTTGCTCAGTGTATTTCCTATTTTAACCCTCATTGTTCTTTCCGATAGGTAGTTCTTTACCCACCTTCCTAAAATCCCTCTTACACCAATTCTGTGGAGACTATCTATTACCTTCTCATGACTTAATGTGTCAAATGCTTTACTGAAGTCTATAAACATCACTAGCACGTGATGGTTTTTGTTCAGACTCGCGGTCACTACATTTGAAAGTTCGCCCAACAGCATTCCAGTATTCTTATTTTTTCGGAAACCATATTGGTTCTGCTGAAGAATTCGGTGTTTCTCGATGAACTTTGTTAGACGACTTACCACAATTTCCTCCAAACACTTTTCTATGACTGATAGTATTGCAATCGGTCTGTAATTTCCAGTTTCATTTTTCACTCCTCCTTTGTACACTGGTCGAATTATTGATGTTTTTAATAATTTTGGGACACAGCATTGATTGATGCTTTGGTTGATAATTGTTTTTATAATTGGAGCAAGAATTGCAGCATTTAGCTTTAGATCAATTGGCCTAATATTGTCGGCTCCCGGTCCCTTGTTTATTTTTAAACAACACAGCATTCTGAATACTTCAGCTTCGCTTGCTTCTTCTATGTAGATTGATTGTCCAAGACATATGTTTTCGTGGCTAGAAGTTTTATGACTGCATTTGTGTATAATTTTTCCTGCTTGATTTGAAAATTGTTCAGCAAATTCATCTACGAGTGTTAGGGTTGTATGATTATATTTAATAGGAAAGTTCTGTAAAATGACTTCATCGATTGATCGTTTTTTTCGACCCAGTAGTTCGTTTAAAACATTCCAAGTTTTCCTTGGATCATTTTTTGCATTTGAGAATTTCTGCTTGTAATAGTTGCCCTTCATAATCAATATATTTTTATTTAGTACGTTTCGAAAATGCTTGTATTCTTTTTCATAGGTTTGGTTTAGAGTGTTGTTTTTCCACCTCCTATAAAGTTCGTCTCTTGTTTTGCACAATTTGGTCATATAGGGTGTAATCCATGGTTTGTGTTTACGATTTTTCGTGTGTGTTATTATTTTTATTGACTCCCTGTATATATCGTTCATTTTTTTCACGAATTTACTGTACAGACACTCCACATCAGGTTCTTCACAGAAGTTTCGCCAATTAGTTTGTTCAATTAATTGATTAACTTTATTCTGGTTAATTTTTCCAGGGGTTTCTCTAACAACTAGTCTTTCCGAATGGTTTTTAGTTGCATACATGGTCGCGTAGTGATCCGATAGATCTGTTTCAATAACAGCTGATACAATGTCTCTTTTGGTAATACTAACAAATATGTGATCAATTATTGACGACGTGTTTGTAGCTTGATTAACCCGCGTGGATTGTTTTATGACACTAGTTAGGCCTTTGGATGCCATCATTTCTATATATCTCAAGACTTGAGTATCGTGAACGTTTTTTATATTTATATTTGCATCACCTACTACAATTAGCTCTCTTTTATTTTGTATATGTTTGTCTAATTCATCAATAAACTCAGCAATACTTAATTTTGGTGGCCTATAAATCGCGTGAATGTATTTTTTCCCACTTCTATCGTCTATTTCTATCTGTATATTTTCATAGAATACTGTATCTTCATAAATTCGTTTGTATTGAATATGATTTTTAATGAAAACTGCAATTCCTCCACCTTTACGATTTTGTCTATTAAGGAATTCAGAGTTATATTCATTTATGTAATAGAAATCGTTTTCTTCTTCTTTTAAGTTTATTTCATTTAAAACTATAACATCGACATATAATAAAAAGCTCTCTATTTCTGCTATGAAAGCACTCCAATTTTTTCTTATTGACCGAATATTATAACAAACACAACAAAAATTCATATTTTTTATAAAATCGATATCGATTCCAGTAAATCCATGCATTACCCTAAAATCGATATCAGCATCACTGTATTGGTTTTCCATCATGTTTTCGCCTTTTCTTTTGATCTTCTAATTCGTGTATGATTAAGAGAAAAGTTAGAGCGTAATTTTGGTGACATCATACTAGGCTTTAAATATAAACAGATGTGCCGCCACGAATTTTATTTGAACAGAATCGTGAAAGTTTCGCAATGCTTTAAATCGAATGATGAGGTAAGTAAGCCTTAAGGTAGCGCTTGCCGAACTGGCACAATTTACAAAGTTTTGACCCGCTACTGAAAACATATGTTCTTCACAGCCAATGCATTAAGTTGCAGACTCTTATAACTTACCTAACTGCTCGAACTACCTCGAATCGAATTCAAGGTACCTACGTCAACTACTGAGTAAAAAAAGAGTTGACTACCTTAAATTGTAGTCCCCATATTGCGCACCCTACAAGCTAAAAGCGTGGCAGTACATCCATTTCGAGTAGGGCTATTTAGGACTTAGTCCACCATTTAAAGTCCCTAGCTTCGTTTATTTTTTCTCCCCTCAAGGGGGAGAGGCGGCCTAGAAAATCCCCCACACTTTACTGAAGAAATCACTAATTCATTGACTTCTAAGATAAGTTGAGTCATCATCCCCGAGAAACAAGTACCTCTGTTCACTGAGCAGACAACTCCCCAAATTGGCATAGCCAGACAGTTTACAAAGTGAAACCAAAACATGACGTTTACTACCCAAATAAGTTCACGTGCCTCTAAAACCACAAAATTCTCACACAAAACCCTCTCATACTTAATTCATCACGCCTGACAATTGCGCTTTATCCAGCTATTCGCATGACCTTTGAACTTGAATACCGTCGACAATATTCACCCCCAAACTTGAGGCCAACAGCCTATCTTTCACTTAATTCACCATATTCAGGGACTTGAACTCGCCTAAGCCAAAGCACTCCTGCCGAAAACCGAACACCGAAAAAAGGCCAAACGCATTAGATGAACTCACTCGACGACCCCCAAAAACTGCGGATGACATAAGGGATGAGTAAGCCGCACTTCTCTCTCTCTCGGAAAGTACCTACATACATGAGCCGAGACGAACATTTTTGTAAAAACGCACACGCATGACGCATCTCTTAGCTCTGCTGACACTGCTGTAGTGCTGTTGTATACAAAACAACATCACGTCTCTCTTCCGAATGAGAGAAGGTCGTTGGCAGGAACCGATGCTAAAAAATAAATTAAAAAAAAAAAAAACACGCAGAAAAAAGCTCGCAGACCGAAACCGAAACCGAACCGAACGCAAACTACAAACAGGAAAGTCGTCGTAAGCTCCATCTACACTCGCAATGTGTGCACACACATATTTCGCTGGAGGGTGGTGGAGCTGAGCGGGCAGGCGGTTAGGTTAGACAGGCACTTTATCCGATGGATTGGCGGCAGCAGCGGGAGAAGGCTTCCCTGATGGCTGCGTACCCGGGGAGGGTTGTTGTTGGTTATTTGGATGGTTGGTTGGCGTAATTCGTGCTCAACTTGTATAAACACAATGAGTCTGGTGGACTGGAACTGCTGCTGGATTGCCGTCGCACTCCCGCGCTTCGCCTGCTTGCTGCTGCTGCTGCTCGGGACTTGGGACTTGGGAGTGGTATACAGTATACACACGACCAGCAGTGTGTACGTGGGTATGTTTTTGATTCGTCTGGATCGTTTACCTCTTGGGGCCTGGGGCTCGGTGCCGGGCTCTTTTAGTGCTTAATTTTTATTCTTTTATAGCTTCGTTCTTCTTTTTTGTGGACTTGGGCAGCTGGCTGTTGTTGTTGTCGTCGTCGTATTTGTTTTTTTCTTCCTTTTTTGGGGACGTTGTCGTAGGTCAGTAAAGTCATTGCGAGTTCAAGAACGGACATTTCCAGAGAGTAAGACACTCGTACCCTGGTCGTGTATTGTTTGTGCTTGTTCGTCTTCTTCTTCTTCTTCTTCTTTTTTTGGGTTGGTTATGGTAGTTTTGTGTGGCGAATGGTGACTCCGATTCCGACAAGGAGTCATCGTCTTCGGCGTTGTCGTAGTTCTCGTACGGTTCGCGCTGGTGTTGGTATGGAGTGTCTCATCAGTTCGCATGAATTTTTATTTCGTTCGCTCGAAGTGGCGTACACCTAGAACTAGATGTGGATACATGTTTGGTGTCTGTGGAGCTTAGACGACACGACTACTATGATGATAATGAAAAAACACGACCAGACGCGTCGTTTTTTGGAGTTTTGTCTTGAAACAGGTTAACGTCTGGCTGCGGATGATATTATTTTTGACTCTGAGGCGGAAGGGAAGTCCCCCGCACCGCTATTTGGGTGGGAGCGCGATAGTTTATATTTTGTTAAGTCTCCTTCCAGTTGGCGGTGGCTGATGGCTCCTTCGTTTGACTCGACAACGATAATGATGACAGTGATTCGACTTGTTTCCCTAGGTATGAACGGCGGATATCGGCGGATTTCTGCTGACTGAGTGGGTGCGGTTCGGTTAATAGCGTCCTTGGCCGTTGAATGCGTGCGTGTTTTACAGAAAAAGGCCAATTATGATGACTTTTGCGGAGGCAATTACAGCTGGAATTCCGTCAACACTGGGATATGAGGATATGAAGGAAACAGCAGACGAGAGACAGGTTGAGTGGATGTATAAATTGCCGGTAGATTGAGGGAGGCAACGCGCTTTAATCTTGATGCCCTTTTGGTCGTTGACATTCGCCTCAATGGGAGCTGTGCGGATAGAACGGAACCTGTTGATTGAAGTCGCCCCTACCTTAATGCGAGATATGGTTAGGTCAGGAAGGGTGTCGGTAATATTTTATGTGGCAATTAGGGAGCGTGTTTGTGGCAAGTACGCGCGTATTTCAACGAGCAGCTAGGAACATGGGGTATATGTAATCGAGGGGAAACTATGGGACTGACAATATAAATCTATGGGAAGCTGTGACGAGGGAATGTTTTATAACATTCAGACTTGCAGTCTTTATTTGGTTAGAGAGCAAAAGTCTGAAAGAGTGCTTTAGCGCGAGAGCTGTGTAAATTGTTCTTATAGATCTTGAGCCATATTCCGGAAATTAGATTTCTCTTGAATGCGTCTGGGAGGTCTATACGGAGCAATAATAATAACCCACTATAGTAAAAGACTTGGCAAGAGATCCCAAATCGTATTAAATAACCTCGAAGTGACAGCTCGTTGCAAAGATACTTTCGGTGCAAAGGCTTGATTCGTCAAAGCTAAATTCGCCAAACATTAATCATCCACAGAAAAAACAGATAATTCTATTCCAAGGAGCTTCTCGGCAAACTTTATTACCAAAGCATTCTCATAAATTTGACTCGTTGGTCTTAACCCTGAAACAGGGAAGAAGGTAGTCCAATCAGAAAGTTTAAACAACATGAAACGTCATCTGGAAACGGACTTTGGCTGATTGACTGTACACTGGCTGAATACAGGCGCTTTACTTCTGCGTACTGAATGGTATATATGTATAGTAGCTGTCAAAATATTGAATAAATTTTAATATCGTCGAATGAAACTGGGTAACTAAAAGCGGTTCTGAAAACGAAAGTGTGCGAGTCCACTGACTCTTAACAACTACGTAAAGAATAGGACATTTCAGGAAAATAATGGAAACAATAATATTTTGTCAAAGGAAACTATAAAGAACAGAACTCACTTGCCTTGTCCACACTGGGAAATATCTAAAGTTGAAGTTATTTAAAAAAAATCCCACGATAGGTTTGAGGTTGAGTTTCATTTTAAGGAAAGTGCTTGGACCTTTTGGTCCATTGTGATCCAATTTGTTTTCACGGTCCTTAAATTGGCTTAAGTGATATTTTATTACTAAGAGTTCTTCGATAAATAAACAAACCTGTTTCTACAAATCAAATTATTTCCGTTAGTGGTAACTCCTCTCTAAGAAATGTGTTTCCATGATAGCCAATTCGAATTCGTTATTGATTTGGGCAGAGGAGATGCTCTCCATGGCACTGCCACCAAAAATAAATAACCCTCTTCGTCTGAGTTAAGAGGATCACTGCCGAAGATTTTTCTTCCGATTACGTGATCAAAAAATATCATTATCAATCTGATTCTACTATATTCTCTAACCAGTGATGCCACTTGTGTATTTTAGGCATAATTCCGATGCCCGAATCATTAAGGAATAATTTTTAGAAAAAAAGGTACCTATATTTTTTTGGAGAACTAATATTTTTTGCAGTCAATGGAAACAAATAAATTTTGAATTGGTAAATATGAAAAAAGTCACACCTTTAATTTACGTTTACATCTGTTCCTTATTCTTATTTGCCAATTCTCTACTTTTCTTATACTCACCAAACCCAAACCTTGGTTTACAGATATCAAAAAATGTTCCATTACCTACCTATCGACCGACCGACATTCTACTGTCAAATTTTAATAATTTTATCGATACGCGTAATTTTTTTATCATTTCCACCAAAACTAGATAATTTTTTTTCGTCTTTATTCATAAAAACTTTGATTGGGCCTGGCATCACTGGCTCTAACTTCAACAGTTGTAAATATACTATACAGTCCAACTCACATAATACCAAAGAAATGATTGTGAGGTAGGTTTCTACTAACGAAAATCACTTTCGAATATTTCAGAAAACGAAAGATATCACCCGGAAACGAAAATTTGCTTTAGGTATTCTCTTTCGTTTACTTGTTGCTATTCGCAAGCATTTAAGAAACAGTCTAGCAAATATTCCAAAAATTGAGGTGTTTTCCCGCACAACGCAAGACTGTGACGAGCGGCGTTGCCATATTTGAAATACAAACTTTTTTTTAGTGCAAAAATATTACTGCCCAAGGACTACCTCATTCTTTTAATGGCAAATTTAATGGGTGATGTAATTAGTATTTCTTATGTAGAAATAATCAAAGAAAACTAAAAATGTAAAGAAAAAGCTGTCGTCGTCGAAACGAAAATTTCTTTCGTTCTCGGAGTTATATAAAGCAAAACGTTCGTGCAAACGGAAACAGATGCCCATTTATATTTCCAACATCAGCTGATAAACTTTGTTCTCAGAATGTATGGCATAAGGCATACTCTGACGAAATAAATTTTCCTACCTGTTAACACACCCATTCTGAAAAAAAAGCTGGGTTATTCCAGTGTGATCCCATTTTTTTGATTTTTTTTGGAGGAAAACTAATGATTTTGCTAATAAAATAAAGGCGAAAACAGTCTTCAGAGTTTGGCAACACTGTGAGTTTCCTTCTGGCAAATATTTGAATACTAGAAGATAATTATTGCCAAGAAGAATAGACTCTCCCAGTTACCTATAAATAGGAAAGTATATTTCCTTTTAACTTTCCGAAAATAAGGGCACTCAAACCGACTCTTAAGTCGACCCTTCCTCACCAATCTTTTAGAAGCAAGTCATGTTGCACTAAATTGACCTGGACCTCCTAAAATTGGTGTTAAATTGTTTCCCAGAAACCCATTCTTGATACAAAAGTAGGTTAGGTTAGAATATTCTTGAGACAAGGATCTATGAAAATACACAACTAACATCCCCTTCACAGCTCCGCACCCTTTTTGAAAGTCTGAAAAGTATCCAATTGTATATCAGTTCTGCGGAAGCTTCTCAACTCAGCCTTCAAAATGTTGGCTAAGAAAGTACACCTGATGTTGTTCTTTTCCTGCTCTGTTGCACCATCTAATTATTTTAATTAATATTTTCTCTTGCTTGTTATTTGCCACATGTAACATCCTTTCTCTATCTTGAAGCCATAGGCAAAAGAGAAACCTATTGCAACCCAATCGCCAAGCCCAAACCAACTGTTTGGAATTAAACAATAAATGATTTTAATTTGTTTCCAATTGGGCTTCGCTAAAAATCTCACTTCAATCAATTTTAATTAAAATCCCGCCTGTGGCTTTCAGCAAGAGTGCGCCTCGCCAATAAATATGTACACATTGCAAGTGTACAAAGCCCGGAAAGCAATATCATTGAACCGCAATCAATATTTTGATAAAATAATCGTTTATCAGCTGCCACCCAGACCGAACAGCATATAGCTAGTAAGTACGCATCAAACCAACCAAAACCGCAACCCCAACTGGAAGAGGTTGAGGCCGAAGGACATTAGGTCTATATTTGACTGACCACAATTACCTACCGCACACATCTGTGTTGGGTGTGTGCTTTCAAATTGTTAATGTAACAACTGTGCACGCACTGTATGCGGTGATGCCGTATTGTAGTTAAATACGTTATAGAGAATGAGGCTTGTGTCATTTATTCGTCATTAAATCCGCAGGCACAACATTTTATTTGGACTGTTGTCTGGCCTCATATTGTTCTATGAAAGTGATGAAATCAAAATCACTCTATTCGATTGAGTGATTTGCGGGGGCTATTCACCTGGATGAACTAGATGTGATCCTGATCAGCTTATAGCTCACAGTCCGCCTGCCCCAAACGAGACGATGACATTTATTTTGAATTATTGTCGCCGTCAGATCAGACGTTATCGATTTTAACTGTCTTATGCTGACAAACAAAATTCGATGGTGTGCAGTCTTTTTTTGTGAGCTTAACCAACTGACTCATCGTCCGCAGCTAAGTTTAGACATTGATGTAAAGATTGAGGTAAACGGTTAGTCAAAGGCGAAGGTGTATTTATTAAACAATTATTGTGATTGTGACCGCCTTGAAGTCATTAAGTGCTATAGGCTATTAATGTCATTGTTAGTCACAGGGGATTATGCTGTCAGCGCCGATTGATGACAGCCAGTCGATTGCCTCTGTCACTAAATAATTGCTAATCGAACACTATGTCATCAAAGCAATATACCTACATACACCAAGAACTGGCAAGATGAGTTTTAATAGAGCAAAAAACTACGTCACTGAGTATAAGAAGTATGTTTTTAAAACTGCAAGTTGTCGCAAGCAGTAAAAGCTCGTTAGTTCGGAATGGTTGGGGGGAAGGTCAGTCCGAATAAACGAATTTTCCGAATTAATGAGAGAATTTTTGTATGCACTAAAACGCGTTCCCATTGATGAAAAAATGCAAAGACTTAAACCGAAAAATTATTTTATTCATTTAAATCATTTTTGTAACCAAAAATTGCCGGGAAATTGCCCGGATTCCCCCAAAAAAAATATTGTATGATTTGTTCAGACTTCTACATAGTTGAGATCTATTCGGTGCCTATGTATGTTTAATCAAGAATTAATTATAATTTAATAATATACATTTAATTTATTTTTTACATAAAAAAATTAAAACCGCCTCTCATTTATTAGGAAAAATCTCTTTTATTCGTAAAAAACGAGTTTTCCGAATTAAATGGTTTTTACTGTATGTCTTGTTGACAGAAGATTGAGTTACCCTCGTTGATCGTTCGGAGAAGGCCCTTGACTATTTCTGGTTACTAATTTGTACTCGTGCTGTTACCACTCTTCCATAGAACTATACTCCAGCCTTTGTATGACAACAGGAACATGTTTAAAACCATTCACTTCAACCTACTCTAACTCATGTGTTTCTCTATGAACAAGGTGTAGGTGCTTCCTGCATTTTTGTGCAACATTGCTCATCCTATTGAATCGAACCATAGGAAAAAATGGGGGAGCCAAGCAATTACATAGAAAGACATCAACACTAGGTATCATATACGCCCTGTTCGTTTTCAGTTTTCTTTTAGGTTATCCTAGAAACACAATGACAAATTCCTTCCCTACACATATTCCATTTACCCGCAATTTTAGTGTGGACTCTCTATGACATACTTATGCCTTCTGTTACCCCTTTCTAAGGAAACAACTACTTATGGTATCACCCCAAGCATGTATCAAGTTAAAAAGCACTAGATACCTTCTTTCGTTCTCCCCTAGTTGTTTGCAAAAAAAAAAAAAAAACTGAGTCAAAAAATCATTCATTTCCATGCAAAATAATTAAAAACCATTGCCATTGTGTGCGAGACTAAAAACGGGGACATCTAGGGAACAAAACATATATTATATATATTCAGAAATTAAAAAAGGGTAGTTGACGATACTGTTTTTTTTTTCTGCACTTTGACAAGCAACCCCAAGACATGCATTCTCCCCTGTGCATTTCATTTGCACGTTCGAAACCAAATCGAGGTGATCCACCCTCGCTTATGTTTATATACATAATATGCTAAAACTTCAAAGGATTTGCAAATGATTTTTTCTACGTCGCATTTTCTATTTTCTTCCTTTCAATTCACCTTCATCATTTGCGATGACTAAAGTGCTCGGGCTCCCCCTAATGGAGAATATTTCTATATCCAGTCGCAGTCGGTCGGTGGTAGAATGTCAAATAAAAGGGTTCATCATGGTAAATGAGACAGGTTTTGTTTCCTCTGCCCATGGGGTATGTGATTGAAGGATAAGGCGGAAGGGATAAACGGAACAAAATAAACGACAAAAAAGAAGGAGGCTGTTCTATTTTGTTGTTTCTTGTATACCTCAATGAATATGAATTTTGTTCTGTTAAAGTCAGTTAATTCGTACTGTCCAGGCTGAATTTTACATGTTTACATGTACAATTTTACATAAAAAAATCTATTGTAACCTAGGCACTATTTAAGGGAAAGGTTTGCAATTATTAAGTCCATTGATTGATGCATTTCTAGTTTGTAGCTCCTTTAGTGTTTGTGATTGTTTTGCAGACAACAGAAATAGTTTCTGTAATTAATTCAAAGAAGTGGTGCGAATTTATCAAAACTCGTTAGAGATGCGAAATATTTTGTTTGCAAGCTTAGGGCAGGTGCACACGAACCAGATTTTGTTGCACGACACTTCTGTTACTAACCAGGTCCTTTTTTTGGACGGAGAAGATAAATGGCACACATGATGGATGAGGATTTCTCTGTCGTTCCTCCAACCTATTATCTAAGTCTATACTTGTACGAGTCATATAGCTCGGGTCTAAAGGAAACAAAAACAACTCGAGTAATTCCTCAAGAACGAAAAGGGAAATGAGTGATACTCTAACCCGATTTTGTATTACTTTTTACGACTCTTCATAGACCCGATTATATATGTTTAACTAACTTTCTCTGTCGTTCCTCCAACTGCTTACCGAACTCTATACTTGTACTCGAACTAAAGCTCGGGTCTAAATAAAACAACAAAATTTGATCACCTGAGTGCTGTATCGTCATCAACAAATAGCGGCCACTTGGTGTGCATGGCTGCTCCTACTTTATTGTATAGAGAGAGCCACGCCCTATTTTCCAACACCGCCTTTATTTCACAAAGTGCTTGGATCGGACCATACGCATATTTGTTCCGAGTTTTACAAATTTAGCCCTCATGAGTTGCCAGAAATATCGTTTGCAATATTTTGTTGGTATAAGAGGACACCTCTTATACGCTTTGTGAACTTAATATAACTGATATCATACGTGCGTATTCGCATGCGATGATGTGTCAAAATTTCAAGTCAATCTACCGCCTTCTTTTCGAGTTTTGACATCACAAACACACTCGGACTGAATTTTTATATAAATACTAGCGAACCCACTGCAGCGCCATCTACCGAGCGCTGATTTGTGAATCTAAACCATCCAGGGCGCCACCCAAACGCATACAAAAAAATTCATTCAAATCGATCCAATCGTTAAGGAGGAGTTCAGTGACAAACACACGTCCACGACTGGATGGTAGATAACATGCTTTTAAATAATTTAATCATTATATGGAAAATACAATGAAATTTGGAGCTAGGCTAAAAATCCTGAGTTCGTTTCTGGACCTGACCATTATGCAGTAGGGCCCTTAGTTTGATGCAAATCCGACCACAGGCTTAGACTGTAGCTGAGTTTGAACGTCAGAATAAAAGTCACCAACAAAAACAGTTCTGTGCAATTGTTTAGTGGGAAATACCTATGTAGTGTTACCAGATAGGAAAACGAAAAAAGGTGGATCTTAATAAATTACACAAACTTCAACACCCATCAAAAAGTTCATAATTTTTAGTTTTAGATTCAAGAAGTTACGATGTTTTCAAAATAGTTTGGTAAAAATATTTCATCATTGGATTCAGCCTAAATAAAATTTCGTTCACAATGGATTCGCAAATTCTAAGCTCAACGGTAGGAAAATAAAGAAAGTGTGAGCTGCTTTTTTCGTTTATTGAAAATAAGAGTGTATTTTGAATTTTTGGTGACAAAATCATATTTGAATCAGAAAAGATTTGCGTATGGTAACTCTAGAAGTAGGTACCTTAAATGTTGGGCTTGGGGATAAGACAATAATTCTGAATTGGTTTCGGGATGTGAACTTACAAGCCGCAGAGACAAGGCTTGAAATAAATCCATTAAACCGTTTAGAATGTAGCTGATTTAACACACAAACGGAACGCACGGAACTGCCAAACGTACTTTTTGGGTTCTTCCATTATAAATAGTAACGTAATTTGTATTTAAAACATCTAAACTAGCATTTTCGTAGAACACATTTTTATGTTTTCGGAGAAGGTGGAAGAAACCACTGTCACGAGTGGGGTTTTCAGCTATTTTGTGTAAATTGTGTCTTTTAAACGGCAGCCATTTGGGCGCCACTTATTTTTTCGCTGTTAAGATGTGTATGTATGGTATGTGTATTTCATTTAGTTACTATTACTATTTTTATTTACAATTGATTATTGTTAAATAAATCGCCAAAATGTTAAATTTTGCTCAACTTTTTATCAACTGTCGAGGGCTTTTTGTCGCATTTCCTTTTTAGCTCTGGCACATTTTTATAAAAATGTTTAGTTTCGACTTTATATTTAAGTCGTTCACAGTTAGCTATATTTTCCATACAAATTTCCAAATTATGAGCTTGCGTAAATTTAAAGTCGATACAGAAATTTATTATTAGTAGCATGTTTAGAATAAGTGAACAGCTTGGGTCTTAGCAATAAACAATTTTCGTTTCGACTCTGAATTTTAGTAGCTCTCAGTGGTTATATTTTCCATACGAATTCCGCAATTGTGAACTTCCGTAAATTTAAAGACGAAACTAAAGTTGCTTATTAGTACGGCGCTTTGAATTTAGAAAGCAGAAATAGTTTTATGTCTATTTTGATTCGGAAACCATCGACCAGTAAGCTCTAACACAACTACTTCAAAAAATTTTGACAGCTACCACTATGGCTGCTTAGTTCACAATTGCTCAGAAGTCGTCAAAATGAGTTCTGAAAATAGGCCCCTCTACCAATAAAATAAAAAAAACACACATCAACTGCGCAATAAAACTCTTTGGTGTGCACCCACCCTTAAATTTGTTTTATCGCACTTATTCAATATGATGACCGACAGCAGTGATTCCAAGAAACTAGTATCAACAAAATTAAATAAACACAAAGTGAATAATTATAACGCAGCTAAGAATCATAATTCGCTAATCGCACAAGCTGAGGTCATTTTGTGGTTTGTCGAAAATGAATTTAAAGCGAATTCATTTGCTTTGATCTTGGGCGCCAGCCGCAAGAGATTTATATCAACTGTGGCAATTAAGATGAAACGAACTATGGCTCGTTTGGAGTTTTTCGAGAAAAAAATCGTATTCGCAGAATCTAATAAGCTAGAAATAGGAGAGTGCCAGATTAGACAGTTATTAATGTCGCTGTCGAAGTCTTAGTCATGGAAAGTTAATCATAAACGGTGGGTAGGTGATTTTACCAGGGATGTATGTTCCAGCGGATGCGGTTTCCTACTCTTGGAAGTCAGTCTTTTTGACAATGTCTAAAGAATGAAATATTTATGTCTCTAACTATAATTCTCTTCCTATATTTGTATGAACTTAATCTTTGTTAGAACGAAATTGTGTGTACCTATTTTATGTCTCAGAACATTGAAAAATAGATAAATAAATAAAATAAATAAATGAAAGTGCCCATGGGTTCTAGAACAAAATATCGTTGAATCTGAAGACTTGGCTTTGGCAGTGTCTGATAAAGTCGTTAAGTGTTGTAGTTAGCAAGCCTTTGAGTAGCCAAAAGAAACGAGAAGAACAAAAAGGAAAACGGATGTGACATGTGACTAAAACTTTGATATAAACAAAAAATTGTTCTTTGACCGCCACAATCTATGAGAACTGAAATTGACAGATGAACATGAAGACCAATTGTACTTCTGACGGAGGTGAGGGTGATATAGAAGTTCACATAGGTATATTTATGAAATGCAATTCCTAAGTACAGCCGCAGACATGCACAAATATGCGCCAGAAGCAAGTCGTAGTCACTCATTTCTCGTTCTTAAACGCTTGTCATCTATCCTTAGCGTTCATCAGCTTATTGCATCAGACAATTTGCAACTCCCAAATTAAATAAATCAGTCGCAGTCTTCGAAAATGTTGTGGGTTGGTTCTACCACGTCGGTTTATAGCCAAAATGATCCATGACACCATCACCGGCTTTTTGAAAGCCTACAACCGATCATAAAGAACACCAGCAATTAGCTACCCCCTTGGCCAGTGTTTACACGCGGATATTGCTCTTTGTTTCCACCCAACCTTCCGCCCACTGTTCAAACACATAATTCACAGCGTCTTATAGCAAAAACAAAATACAAATCAATTACCCGAAAAAATTTTTATTTCTGCGCCGTTTATTATCGTTATTCTTTCACTTCACTCATAACATAATCTAGAAACAGAATACCTACGAGTAAATACCAATTGAGAGGACAGACAAACATTAAACGCCCATAATCACCAAACTGAACTGTGCTTGCAAAGAGAGCGCCGAATAGATAGATAAAAACAAAACAACGGCCAGAGAGCAACAAAAAAAAAAAGGAAACACATAACGAACGAACAAAATAGAATTTTCGATATTTCCCACTCCCGTTTATTACGTACGAAATCACCTTGCAGCCGGCCAGGGACCTGGCCTTGAAAACGATATTTTTTTTCGTTTTGGGGGTCAATGGAACACACGAATGCAATGCGCACCGCCCCGTGATAACATCTCTTGTATCGATCGGAAAGTGCGAAAGAGATGATAGACTCGCAATAAATTGGCTACTAGAAAGTAAACGTTGTAGATTGCTCTTAGCTAAATTGAACCGCGTGGCGTTCTAATTTTAGAGAGCAGCCGCTAAATATGTACTTTGGTTGATGTCTTGCAGCTCCTCAGATGTGTGTGCGGCTCGGTGAGATGGTGTTTGTGAAATTGGCATCATAACCTGACGGGAGACAGGCGGGTGACATGCAGTATTTGACGGTCCAAGAGTAGTGGTGAGGAATATTTTTAGCCCGTGATGGATATGATTTATTATTGCTTGATGGCAGACGATGGTGATGTTGATGGTGATGGTGATATGGTTATGGTGAGATGGTGCGCTGGTGGTTAGGCATGGGGGCCAAGAGTAGAGCTTTGCAAATTTATTAGTGCGACGGCAGGAAGGAATGCAAAACTGTGAGTGATGACAAGGAATGTGCGTAAAGTGAACACACTTTTGATAAAAATAGGCTCTGAGTAGAGACCGTCGACAAATGTTGCCGATGGAGCTGAATTGTACGCGAAAGGCACATGCGTAGGATGGAAGTGCATCAAAAATTCATAAGTAGCATAGATTGCAGTTCATAAGTCTATACTATCACGATCATTTGTATTTGTGTGTGTTTTTTGAGACGAATTATTGAAGAGACTTACAAATTCATGCGGAATCCAAACAACTTTGAGAAGAACACTCAGGACACTTGAATGTTTGTTAGACGTTCAGCAGAGTTATCTCTGTGGAAAAACCTTACGGCGTAATTTGCGTTTTTACTGGGGGTCGAACCGGAGATCCCTCGTATAATAGTCTGGCGAACATGAAAAATAGAGGATTGGGGTGACTTAAAGCAATTGAGTAACTATGCGTTCAGTGATACTTGCTAATTTTGACACATTTTGTGAAACATTATAAGTAATAGTTCTTTGGTTCAGCGACATGTGTGATGTTGCTCGTCACTAATAAAAACAGACAAATGTCAGAAAATTGTATTTGAAGAAAAATGCATGTAATGTGAATTGTATGTAATCAACTACACCTATCTTCACTGTTATTCTGTCCCTTCTTTATATAAAAAAAATCAACTTTATGCTAATTCTTACAAATCCGACGGTAATAATTTTTTTTTAATTGGTGTCACCGTGACCCACAAAAGAGCTTAGCTTGTGGTTAGACCCACACGAAGCTTATTACTAGCAGTCGATGCAGCGTACTAATAACAAATTTTAGTCTCGACTTTAAATTTACGGAAGCTCACAATTGCGAAATTTGTATGCAAATGTAGTCACTGTGAACTACTAACATTTGGAGTCGAAATAAAAATGTTTACTGCTAAAGCCCAATGTGCAATATTCCAATGCTTCATTGCGCCGAACTTGTAGCAAATTCCTGCTTCAACTTACAGTTTACAGAGGGTCACAATTGAAGAATATGTGGGGAAAATAGTCGCTATTGTGAATTAGTTCAATTTAAAGACGAGACTGCGAATGTTTTTTGGTAAGCCTCATCGAGACTTATTTAAAACAGATTCTAGTATCGTCTTAAATTATACGGAGGGTCACAATTGCAAAAAATTAATTTACAATATTTCACAATGGTTGAGTTTATTAATACAAAATCGCAGTTTAAGTCAGTTTCGACTTAAAATTTCAAGAGTTCACAATCGATTCCATTTCGTAAAATCTGCTCTGTTGTGAGCTTTCATAATTATATTTAACAAGTACATTTGAAAGTGTTCTCAAAAAGGCGCAATGTGCTTTACCTACGATCAACAAATACTATGTTAGAACTTAGTTCTACGAAAGCTCACAATTTAAACATCGAATTTTTTTTTTTTGCTATTGTGAACTAATTTAAATCTAATTCAAGGCTAAGAATGGTTATTAACTAGCGGAGTTCTATAAAAATATGTCTAAAGTAAAGAAGATGTAAAACATAAAAAAGTAGGAGGTAAACTGTACACCCTGACGTATACGTAATTTTTTTTAAATACGAATTTTCTTTATCTGGTTTTGAAAAGAAAAAAAAACTCATTTCCAGTATTGTGAACGCTATTTGATAACATCTGAAGAGATAGAAGAACTATTCAATTTAACATCACAAGTCTTGAAATGCTAAAAAGGCTTTTGTTAAAAGTGTTTCCAAAAGTATCAGCTAAAACAGCAACAAATTGGACAAGTACTTAATTTTTGTCTAATACGTTACCAGCATCCAGTTGTGGGATGGTCAATCTTTGGCTTTGTTGCTAATTGTCATTTGAATATAAAAATCCTGGTTCTTGGTCTCATTAGTTTTCTGACGATAATCGCTGAAATCTTGGACGTCCGAAGTTATCAACTTAAAATTGCAAGGAAATATTAGCCAAAAATCCAAACAAAATATTGTCATACGTAATGGGCCCCCAAAACAGCACGGAAAGAATTGAAAATCACCAATTGCAACATTTTGAGTTGTAATTCACGAATCGTATATTTTTCGCAAATCACAACGATTTTTTCTTGAATTGATATAAAAATTTGTAATTTGTCAGTGGAAACGGCGAAAAATATCAAATTTTGTTTGTTGCATTTTGCGATTAAAAGTATTAATTCGAGCTTCTTTAATTTGTAGTGATTTGCGAGATTGTTTGGAGCAATTTACAACTTCAATAGGCAAATTTCGTAAACACCACTTTGCTATCTCAAATTGCGAAAAATATTTGGTGATTTACCACCACTGAATGATGAATCAATAAAATCTTATAATAATTTACCACATTTAAATCGAAAACGTAAATTGACGTAGAGAAGTCGTAAATTGCAAAATATTTTTTGTAATTTCCATGGAAACTAACTACATACCTAATGTGTGAAATTTTTTTATGCACAGGTAGTCGACAGTAACGATATAGTCCATGGGTCGAAATCCTTTCTTTATATGGATCAATATACATACATAAAATGTTTGTGGTGTTCCTGGACAGCTGCAATCATGGGCAGCGACAGACAGTCGGTATTTAATATTTGCTTAAGGCAGTCGATTTTTAAGTAGTTTAAGTTTTCTCAGTGATAGTGAGTGTACTAATCATTATAAAGCATTCTGGAATATATATCATGTAAGTACCTATTTAATAATGGAAAAAAAAATAAAACTAAAGTAGGTAGGTATATAAATCTGTATTTTTATTTTTTTCAGAATGAAGATATGTCTCGCTATTAGAAAAGAAGTAAATTGGTATGGATATTGAAGTGTGCAGTCGAAAAGGTTTTTTTAAGGTTCGTATCAATACAAGTTCTTCTAAACAATTTGCGTGTATTTAAAATTTCAGCATAGACAGAAAAACCACCACAGACAAGTCCCGTTGTCTCCGGACGATATGGCGTCATATGATTCTCAAGGATATCAAGAGGAAACAAAAATATAAAATACGACTATGAATTCTGATTGTAAATCACAAGATATAAGTTGTAAATTGAAAATAAAGTTTTCTAATTTCACGATAAAACGTTTTTAATTTAAGACGGTGATGCCTCAAATCACTACTAAAGAATCGTAAATTGCAAAATATGAATTGCAAATTGCAAAATATGAATTGCAAATTGATAAAAAGAAGTTGTAATTTACGATTAAGAATTTGTAAATTGCAACTACAGAAGTAGCAAATCAGCACTAATGAGTTGCAATTCAAGACTAAATGGTTGCAATTCGGTAAGGGATGAAATCAAATTTACTACAGAGAAGTGGTAAATTGCGAAATGTTTTTGCAATTCACAACCATAGTAATATCAAATTTAGAACTACTTGTTTAAAATTGCGATCGGTTATGGCAATATGTATTTCTCGTTTGATCATTATTGACAATGAGAAGTGTTGATTCACGATTTTTGGGGGTCAATATCTTGACTTCTTACAATTTCTAAAATTGCGAATAAGAAGTCGTGAATCAGTAAATCCTGAGCTTAGCTCTAAAACTAGACAAACTTTTCGTGATTCTGCGCTCATTTTTCTTGATTTGATCTTAAAATTTTTTCCTTGAGACGAATTAGAAAATACTCAGTAGGTATGCCGTTTCCATCTTCTTATAATGCAGCAGACATTTAAATCCTTGCAAACATATTTAAAAAAAAAAGTCTTCAAAGCTTTCGTCGTTATTTCCGCCCTTCCAGAAAGTAGTAGGTACTCTTTAAGAAAAGAAAAACTGTCCACACATTTCAAAGTTTACCGATGCACCCTGTCGAGTCTACATATTGAGAATTTAGGTTCAGCTCTAGCTAAGAAAAAGGTATCTGTCCGCCATTTCAACTACATTCCGCATATGCCAGTATCAGTGAAAGTATAGCCAACTCATTCCAGTGAGTGGTAAACAGGGTCAACAACCTACAGGTGGCGGCGGAAGGCCACTTGATTGATAGCAATGCCATCAGTCGATATACGATCCAGTCAGCAAACCTTTTAAGAAGTTATTCACCTTTCCTCCAGGGCAGGTAGACCTGCGTCAAGCCATTCGATAACACAGGCAGATATGCGCCTTGCTTACCCAGTCACTCGTGCACAGACCTTGACCATTGCCAAATATAATCAATTCACCGAAACGGAAATAAAAATCCCACGATGAATGAACCACATTTCTATGGCTGAATATATTTTTTCATTCAGTTTGAAACGCATCTACAAAATATTTGAAACACTATCTTATCTGAACACACTTATCTTATACAGCTTCAGCAACACCGCGACAGCACATCCAGTAGTACACAGTGTACACTCATCTTCGTCTCCCCCCCGGGTTGAACTTGGAAAATAACAAAAAAACAAACTGAATGTTTGGCAAACATACTCGTACCTACTAGTGCAAAAAATAACACCATGTTGTATAAACAAAATAAACACATCGCCAAGCCAACAGGCGCACACCATCCGCTACGATTCACGCCAAGTGGCGCGAGAGCGAGATGGAATGGTCTCGTTTGCACTTGAAAATCGCGACCAACGATACGGCGACGACGACGGTTGCGATTGCCTTCACATTGACCTTGAATCGTACAGCAGAGGTTGGGAAATTGAATGACCTACCTTAACCGAAACACTGACGCAAGATAGTGTAGTGCGAAATGTTTTCGTTTTTTTTTTTTTTTCGATAGTTTTACGTAAATATACGGTTTTTTGTTTGGATACGAAAAGTAAAATATTTGCAGACACTGAAACGAGCGGATAGCAGTAGTAGGTATAGGTATACTCTGTCATAAAGATATACTCGTAATTTTCCGACAATCAATTATTCCGCACACATGCACATTAGGAGTTTGTTGCAGTTTTGCATGGTAATTTTTGCTGGTTATCGTTCGTTCAACCTTCCCACCTATAGGTGTACCAAGCATTGCAGTCAGAACCCTCGTCCCCCACTTCGTCATGTTATGGCTTTATCAATTCGCGGTTGTGTGCGTGCCGGTTGCGTGCGGATGTGTAAGCGCATATAAGTGGCTGTTATAAAAGTCGATAACTTTTAGGTTGATATCTGAAAGTGAACCCTCTAATCGAAATCATGGTCGTTATCTACTGATAGACGTGAGAGACCTTGAAATTAAAAACGGGGTAGGTGCACCCAACTTGCATTTTGGACGGCCTTGTTGAAAGTTACCGATGGTGGTCTTATCGGTTGGAGTAAATATTTGTCATAAACACGTCGATAGGTTGTATTAAAGAAGTGCTGTCGATTATGGAAAATCTTATCAGGAACTTATCCAAAAGAAAGTTATTTTATTTCCCAACGGACATGTTTCTAACTTTGCGAGTGATGTTTCGACAGTTTCTCATTAAAGTTTTTCTTCTGGAGAGGGAGACAGAGAGATGATTATTTCTTTTCGCACATTCCTTTTTTATTGACATGAAAGGAGGTTGTAAACATTGGGGACGTTCGGATACCTAGTTTATGTAAAACGTCAACTAGATTTGTCGTGACTAGGAATCGGAACGCGTTGACTGAGCAACTTGAATTGTTTTTGTATTCTCGCGGCCAGAGTTACCTTTGTTTAATTTGACCTTTTTCATTTGGAAAAGGCCTTTCATATATTTTTCAAAAATTGTGTACAGTCAGGATTTTCTTGACAAGATTTCTCGGCTTCCCCTCCATAAACGTCAACTGCAACGTTGCTTATATTCACGTGACTAATCTCGGCCAATAAAAACTGAAATACATCTCATCAGTCAGCTATCAGACTTACTAAACTAGGAATCGAAACGTCCCCATTTTGACTAGTTAATCACTTTTTGACTCATTATTTTTTGGTTAGAATATTTTCTCTTTAAAATAAAGTTTGTTGGTTTTTGACATCTTGATTTTTAAGCTTTACTTATGTCAATGTACAATATAAGCCAAAGTGTAACAATTGTCCCACAAGATATATATTTGATGGCCTTAGGTCTTCAGGGTCATTTTCCACTACTGACAGGGTAGGTAAGCGGACCAAATGGGTAAGTGGAAAATGTAGATCAAAGTTTGCCAAAAATATTCGTATCACTTGATTGGTGAGGCTTTTCAGCAATAACGTTTTTTGCATATCCCAGTTCGAAATCGTTCCCGGAAGTACTTAATATTGCCTAGCAGTGCTGGTTTTTAAAAACAAAGCCATATTTAAATATGACAGGGAAATGTCACCTGTCTTTGTCAACTCCTTTCAATAGACTTCTGGAAGGGGCTTAGGAAATACATATCTTGAATTATATTTACGATGTTAAAATAAAAAATTATAAAAGAGTTGTATGGATTGGAAAGTCAATATTTTTTTTTTTTAATGATTATCTAATACAGGCCTTAGAAACAGAGAAAGACAAATTCAAACAAAGGCCCAGCTCTTGCTTAAGACCGGTAAAAGATTTGGAATACGTTTTCTCAATTCCACCTTTTGCTGTTTATTTTCTTAACCATGCGACACAGCTGAACCAGTTTTGCCAGGAGCTCAAAAACGGTTATCGCCGCGTAAAGTGCTCTTAAGTTCATATAAAAATTTCTATCATGAACAGATCCGAGATGGTTCTTCCAAGATAGAGGTTCTCCTTTTTTCATGAAGGTTGTAGCCCAGTTCTTGAGGAAACTTTCTGCAGGCGGTTGATGGCTTGGTTCATGAGATCAAGTCCATATTTGAAGAACTCCGCTGGTACACCATAGAAGCCTTCCCATAGGTATACAATGTTCGTACCAGTTTGATTTGATCGAAAGCGGCTCTAACGAGTAAACTCAGTTTTTATCTACAATAGCCGAGTTTTTTTGAGCTTCGATCTCAGGAAAGCAAAGTAAAATAGGCTTTTCAGCACGCTAATTACAACAACTATTGCGAGTCCCGAAGTGCCAATTGGAATGTAGTTATTGTAATTGCGTGCTGAAAACCCTACTTTGCTTTGCTTTGCTGAGATCGAAGCTCAAAAAAACTCGGCTATTATCGTACAATGAATTTTTGAAAAAAGTAATTTTTTTAAATTTAGCTTTTTTCAGTTTACCGGAAAACGGCGATAACGATTTTGACCAAAATACATATAAAAGTATTCTTAATATGATTCTGTTAAAACTCAAAAGTTGCCCCAGAGTGGTGTTCTATCGCCCTGCTATGGTCCATCGTAGTAAATGAACTGCTAAACATACTCAAGAATACTAATGGATTCTTCAATGTCAATATGGATACTTTACGAGAAAGTTTCGTTCGATCCAGTAGTGCACTTTAATTTTTATCGCCAGGAAGTGAGGAGTGCAGCTCCAATACTATAACTTTAGGGCAGGAATTTAGATATTCCTGTGCATGTAATCCACTTCGGAGATGTGGCACGTAGAGGCCTTATACGCAAACTTTTTTTTTTGACAACTTGTTTGTTCTTAAAACTTATTCTTACCTTATGCTAATCATCTGAGACTCTGCCTGAATGACAGCCATTTCTAAAAGAGTAATGCCCTGTTTTAAATGCTTTAGACATTTTCTTCGTTTCTCGCGCTGAAATTGCATCAAGTCGAATACATATGGTATGGACCCAAAAGTCAACCAAAAAGTTTGTATCAAAAGTACCACAAATAAGTTTTGAAGTATGATTTTTTTCCACACGCCTTTTGAAATATGCAGTAAATAAATTCTAAATTTGAGAGTGCAAGTTCCAATCTCGAAGGGTATTTCAAAAATATTTCGATTTCTGTATCGCAACTTAAACTATGTGCTCAATAAAAATATTCGTACCACTCCCAGGCGGCCAGCACGTTTTCTGATTGTGACTTCGAAAATATGTGTAAAATATTACGGCAAAAATGTCAATTAAAAGAAAGCAGCTGCCGATAATCTTACGTAAGACTAGAGTATAAATTGAGTGGACAATAATAAATTCACTGAGTCTGAATTTCGAGTATCAGTTGAAAACATGTGCAAGTTTGTATTGCTCCTGACCGTCGGCATACTCGTAGTTGCTAGTTGTAAGTATTTAATCAAGTAGTAGTTTGTGCCTTTTCACAAACATTTTTTTTTTTCAGGTATCATGTCTACTGCCGGCCAAATGCCAACGCGCTGCGGTCCAAGACAAGTCTTTCTACCGCAGGGACTAGCCCCCAATTGCGATGCTGTTTGCACTGAAATCGGAAGGCCCTGTAGACGGGTGTTTTTTCAGCAACCATTTGGATGTTATTGTATTGCGGATCATGCTAGAGATGCTACAAATGCGTGTGTACCTATTAGCCAGTGTGGTATTAGGTGTTTTCGTGGTTAAATAAATGTTTTCTTCCCAATTGGAATACATGGACGAACTAAGGACGCCCTTTTTTAGAGGTGGTAGATATTTTAAGGCTCAGCCTGATTAAGTTTGTGACAACATTCAGAGACACAGTGTAGGGATCACTGTGAATTCAAAAGGTTCGACGAGTAGGTTTCTAGAAATAAGAAGCTCTTTCATGACAGTCATACTCCCGGGTGTCTGTCAGACGTTCGCTAGAGGTAGCGAAAAAAACCTTAAGATTTAATTTGTGTTTTTCCGGGGATCGTATTTGGCACCTCTTGCTTAGTGGTTCAACACAATAACCACTAAGCCACTGTGACTTTGGGGAGACAGTCTTCTCTACAGAAATTCTACAGATATATTCCATTTATGTCCATTGTCCATGCTGCATTTAAAGCTCTGTAAAAGCTGTTTACTTGTCGTTTAATCTTCTTTCGTAAGACACGGACATTAAGGATATGCGTTGTGGGTGGAGTAAGTGAAATATGAACTGTCTTGTGTATATAGCCCGCACTTCTTTTTTTCAGACTTCTTTTTTCTCAAGAATAAGCGCAGTTAGCTTAAAGCGCCATGGAGAAAAAGCTTTTAACATTATTCCTTCTCTTAAGGTAGACGAACGTCGCTTATTTTAGGAAAAATCAAAGCATCCTCTGTAGGCTTACGATACGAACTTTCCAGGAGAATGATGGTCGAAAGCTTTATCGAAGTTTTTATATACCCATTCGCTAAAAAGAATGGTTTTCATAAGCTGGTAATAAGAAAAGAATCAATTTAGGATATAATTGTCTTATAATGGTGACAATGTTAATGCAATGTGTAAATAAATTTTGCGGGTCGTTATTTCAAAAGCTTTTTTCTCCAAAGCTTCAAAGCTCTTCACACAAAATGTACAAAATAAACCTTTATTTCACTCCGTAGTCAACCTATAATTTTTTAAAAGCCCCACCAACTGCACAAACCCAAAGAGCGACCTCTCTACAAACCTGGGAGGCGATCACCCCCATAAATCGTTCAAATTGAATACCTTTTGATCTGAGTACACAAATTGAATTTGCAATATTGATAGTGCATCAACTCGAAAACGATTACTCGTCGCATCTCTCCTTTGACAACTCGCTCACCACTAAACTCAAGCACCTACGGCATACACCTACCAATACCACCCAGGACGCACAACGAAAAGAAAATATCAAATTTCGTTCACAATAAATGTTATGCTTCCTCTGGTGCTTTCAGTACTAAGCAGAAAATTGCTCCAGGACATTACTTAAAGGTAAGCACAAGTATCCTCTTCTTCTGATGCTAAACTTTCGAGAACCTCACATAAACTTCAGAGTTTGCTCTCGGTTTGTGAGCGCCCAAAACCGAAATGGAAAACTTATGGATGGGCAAAAAAAATAACAACATCCTTGATGTCCTCGGAATCGTTGTCTTTGTGTCGTCGTCGTGAAATCAAAATGAACTCTTGAAACCCATTGAACTGAGAGCGGGTTGATGTTCACAGACAGAGATTGCATGTATATGTGGTTCGGTGGGATGCTTTTGCTTTGAGAGCGTCAGCGTAGTTGTGGGCTTGCAGCGTATAATGATATCGCATATCCTGCATGAACGCATCAAGTTGCTTATGATGCTTTGTGGCGCAACAATCCGTACGATGTGCGCCACAAAGTAAGTGGCCTCTCCTCCATGATGCAGCCAACCACCCTAATGCAGCAGTGCGGCACATGTAATATGTAATAAACACATGATACCAAGGGTGCACGCGATGTGTTATCATTTTGCATGAGACGAGAATGTTATATGAAAGCTATTTCGCTTTTTCTTCTATCGGAAACTTTCCACAGTCAAAGACTTTTTTTTTCTGTTTTTTTTCATAGTTTCATAGTAGGAGATGTCGGTTCTTTTTGTGGTATAATTTTGTTCCTTTTTTTTAGTAGAAACAAATTTAATTAGTCTGATTAATATTGTTCGAGGGATTTTTACTTTGACTGACAAAGGAAGTGAAAGCTTTTGAAACTATTTTATATCGCATGACGTGGGAATCTTTGAAAAGCTTTTCCGTGTTAATTCTACGAAGTTCTACTTGGCTTCAAGGGACTTTGGTTTGAAATGATAAACTTTGGAAACGGCTAAATGCAAAGAAGGGAAAACGCTGGAGACTAGGTATGTCGGATTTTCATAAGAAGCCCATTGCTGTTATTTATGGACTTGGTTTCGATGGCAACAAACTGTTAAATGCTAGGTGCGTAAAATGTACGTTGCGGCATATTTTTTGGAGAGATTTGGAAAGTAGGACGCAACAATTCTAAGAAATACAGGAATTTTCCGACATATGTAAACAATTTTCAAAGGAAAGTGGTAATTTGTGAAATTTTGATTTGTGTCAATAGTCGCATTATTTTGTCTTGAAGATCGACCTAACCTAACCTTCAGTTCAGCTACGAAAGTGTATCCCATTTTGTAGAATCGTTAGAAAATCCTGCTGTAGACCTAATTGCGGTTACATTGAAATCGTTTCTGGTTCCTTACAAGCGATTGTGGTTCATGCTATAGTGTTCAACCTGTTACTCAAAGGACAAACTTCTTCAGCTACTCCGGCCATTAGCCAGCTGCATCCAGTTGTGTACTTCCAGTTGAAAGACATAATTTTCGACAGATACACGCTACCTTTGGAAAGGTCAATCTCTACTGCGTTAACCAGAGTTAGAGGCATAATCGAAGACCGTGGACCGGATGCTGATATTTTAGCGATCTAAAGACCGAGCCTTTTCAAAATGCAAAACTCAGCAATCAGAACCGTGAAGAGCGATTTTGTACCAAGCTGTTTCCTTAAATCGAATTCTTCTTAGGTTAGTACAAAAACGGCTCTAAAAGCGGCCGCCAACATGCATACTGTTAGCTTTCCCAAAAGGTCAGCTGCCTCTGCTTCAAAAACCTGCCAGCATCTCGAACTTTGCTCAGAATTGATATGATACCTTGTTGACATTTCACTTCCCCGTCTATGGAGAAAGAGAAAGATTAGGTCTGTTATTTAACTTTTGTAGTAAAAATGGAAAAGACTGTCAAAGTGGTGGGGATAAATTCTCTCCCAGAGAGAGACCCTTACGAAAAAGTTAGGGAATGCTTTTGTAGTAATCTATGAAAAATTACAGATACATAGTTCAAATATTCAAAAAAGTGGTACGAAAAGTCCTAAAATGCCTGATAAACTCGAGGACTTTGCAAATTTACTAAGAAATTTATTTAAATCATCTAAGTAGTGATGAAAGTGATCTGAAATGAATCGAACTTCTTTTTGGTGAATCCGAGTATGTGAAAGAGTTTGACTGGATGAACTACAAGCATTCGAGAAGAGGAAAAAGCGACACTGCTTCTTAATTACATGGTGGAGATTACTCCTTGCTACAGCGAAAAAGAATTTCGTTGCCATTTTGGAAAATAATCTCGAGGAGTACATTAAATTTTATTTTCCCGCCTGTTGATACCATTTTAATACGCAAGAAATCAAAACAAATGCACGCATTTATGCCAGATAGGGCAACAAATTTCAAATAAGCTGTTAATTGTTAGGTGACTGACAGCCTTTCCAATTCTTACACCAAGAATTTTTTTGAGTAAAAATTCGTAAGTTTCTCAGTGGAGGGGTAATATCTTGCTCTCTCGACGAAGCACGAATTTTGTGAGTTAAGGAACAGCATTGAGTAAAAATTCGTAAAATTTAGAAGTAAAGGAACAGACCTATTGTTTTCGTGCAACATTTTGCAATTGCTCAATCTGAATTCTGACATAAGAATGATATATGAATTCCAGACACCCAGTTTCAAGATTCCTTACGTCGGTCCGTTTTTAAGGTGCACAGGCCAACTAGCTAGTAGGCGCAGTGGCTTCGTGGTTAGTATGTTGGACTACTAAGCGAGGAGTCCCAGGTTTGAATCTCGCAAAAACCCAAATTCCTCCTCAGGGTATTTTTCACTACGCCTCCTCTCGCGAACGTCTGACAAACATCCGAGAGTATAACTGTCTTGAAAGAGCTTCTCAATTAGCCGTTTGGAATCGGCATAAAATTGTAGATCCCTTCCATTCGTTCCAAAAATGAAAAACTCACACAAAACGAATGGTTGCGAGAAGCTAGGCCCAGCGCCCAGGGTCCCTACAGACCTGTTGCGCCAACTATTATTATTATTAGCCAACTAGCTAGCATCTGTTAGTTGGCATACACATATTTGACGTAACTAATGTTGACAACTTTACGCCAGATTGAGATTCTTCTTTATTTTTGTCTTTAAAAAGTTTCCCCTGATATACACATAAGTCGACGTATTTACTTTAACTTCTTATATAGTTGTGCATATTTTTCCAATATTTCAGAAAACGTCAAAATTTACCCAAATATTTTTTTTTTTTTTTTTTGTATTTTTTTAACTTGGTGCCGAAGTTTCGCCCTACAACTGGGTTTCTTCGCTGTCGCACATAATCATCAAGTTTATAAACGGCGACACCTTATGGGACATTGGCTTATGGGTACACACTGTCCTGCAGCATTTCTAGCATGATCTGGACGGCAATAGCACCCGGATGGCTCCTGGATATGCACGATGGTGCAGGGTTGTCCTATCTGAGCACACACCGTGTCACAATTGGGAGCTATACCCTTTGGCAGGTAAACCTGGTTGCGACCGCAAATGTCGTCTGCAGAAGCGATCACTAAAAGCATATTTTAAATTAAGTTTTCAATAATCCACTGGTATCACAATTTCACTACTTACAACAAACAGCCGCAACAACGGTGGCGATAATAAAAATCTTACACATGTTTCTGGAGGAGCTTCTAAAAGTCAACTTAATCAAGTTTTACTTTTGGCAACAGAATTTATAGTAAGGCGAGGAGGATTGTTATCAGTGTCTTTTTTGTTGTAAAATATTTTTAGGTAATCGAGAATTTGCATACCCCAAATAAAGAGATAAGGTTTCACTTTCGAAAGTAGATCATATTTATTTGGGAGTTAATTTCGGTTAATTGTTTTGTTTTTCTGTGTCAAATTTCGACAAGGGCGTATTTTTTTTATCTTTCCTCGGTCTCCTCGATATCGAAAAATTGTTCTACTTTAAGACCTTGCCTCTCTTACTAATGACCAAACCATCGAGATGATGTCCTACAAGCGGCCATAAGGTTGGTGCATTCATCCAGTCCAGTGACAGGTCTTTGACGGACACGTTTTACTGAATAACATTTTTGTGTGAATGCATTTACTTATTTTGACATTTTGTTTGAACATTTTAGATTCAAACTTCAGTTTACTGATCATTTTATAATATAGGTACCTATATTTTTATGTTGATGTTTATTTCACGTTTGTTTTTAAATACAACTTACATTTTGTAATTCTTTTATAGGAAAATAATGCAAGTTTCACCTAGAAAGAAAAATTGAAACTTTTCTCGAGTTTAGGAGAAAACTAATACCTTTTACTGAAAAAAAAAATTCGAAAACAATCTTCACAGTCTGGGAACACTGCCAATATTATGTGGGTGCAAATAAGTATAGCCAATGTCAGTAGTAAAACGTATTGATCGATGTTCATGTTACTGATGTGCTCTCTGGTGACTGTCATGTAGTTTGTGAAATAAAATCACATATTTCATGTCGATTTCCATTGGGATTTTCGGATTTTGCTCTCAGATTTCAGATTTTTCGTGCCCAATGGGACATAAAACGAAATTTTTCTTCCTTCGCATTTGTGGTAGTGCGTGTTTGAAAAGTCAGCTGCTCTTTAATTGTTATTAATGCTTATAGAAATCCACTCAATTTATGTTGATATCCATTGCGGCAGCCAAATGTAATTTTTTCTCTATTTTTCACAGACTTGCCTTCAAATTAGTAATTAATAACGCACTTTAAAGTTTGACAAAAGACAAATGTTTTGGTGTTAGTGTAAGTAGGTGTGAATCTCGCTCAGATATCGAGATTCGCAAAACTGCTCTGACTCTGAAAAAAAGTGCTTTTTCTGTCCCAATGGAAAACGACATCAGTTTTCAAAACGAGTCGTTTTCACTTCCAATCGTTGGGTTGTTGGAACAAACACACCTTATGCAATATTCAGCAAAATGGCTGACCAAACAAATGTCACAATTCACAACTTAAAATCATTTTCCACAATTAATTGATGGGCTAATATTTTTTTTGAAATGCACTTAATTCATTTTGTTTGTTAGTTAATGCGATCGAAATTTGTAACCACAAAATTTTGCACTGAAGTTTACCGACTAGTGTCTGTGTCTCACAGCTGATTGAAACTACAAACAAAAACTAGTTGGTGGTCGGTGTGAATGCATCGACGAGTTTTCGATGAAAACACGGTTTTGGGCTCGGGGTGAAACGCCTATAAGTAAGAATTTAATATTTATTGAACAAAAAAGAAGGCAACTTATGAAAAGAATAAATTTGTTTTTTGTTAATAATAAACAGTTTGTTGCTCTGTTTTTTTTTTTTTTTTTTTCCTATATGAATATTTTATGTGGAGGCCACTTTTTTCACCTCGGTCCACTTTTTAGTTCCCTTTTAAGAATTTTTCAGCGGCAACGCTGGATCGCAGTTCCCATAAACTTTCGTCATTAGCAATGCCAGAGCATAGAGACAGTTTTTGAAGCGAATATAGCTTTTTTACGGACGGTCGGTGGGTCACGCATATAAATTATTCAAAAAGATGAGGAGTAAACCGAAAAAAATCGTCACCGTAGCGTTAACTTCCCACTCCATGGCGCACTTGGAAGATGAAAACTAGAACGGCTCCACCGATTTGGATGATTTTTGTTTTGTGTTGTTCGTCTTGATTCAGGGATGGTTTAGGAAAAAAGAAAAGTCGAAAAATTCTTAAATATATGCGTGTAGAGAGCGAAAGAGGAACAGAGAGAGTTATCTAAACTAACTGGCACTATGAAAAATTAAAATGAATTTTAAATAGGCCGCCACGTAACACGGGCCAATACTTTACGTCCAATGATTCGCTTCTTTCGGCCGTCCCACGACAGCTCGATTTTTTTTTATAAAGTGACATATAGGTGCCCAAAATATTAATAAATCTTATCAGCAATCAATAAAATAACCGCGGTTTGGATTAAGCTTCGCGGAAATCTAATAGGAGCTAAGAACTTCCAATTCTTCCGGCTTCCCGGTTCAACCCTCAAAAAGGAACTTTTTCTATATAGAGAGATGGTATCTTGACAAACTATATTAATTTATCAGTTTAAATACGGCAAAGAATTAACTCATTCAAAAAAAAATCGAGCTGTCGTGGGACGGCCGAATGAAGCGAAGCATTGGACGTAAAGTATTGGCCCGTGTTACGTGGCGGCCTATTTGAAATTCATTTTAATTTTTCATAGTGCCAGTAGTTTAGATTACTCTCTCTGTTCCTCTTTCGCTCTCTACACACATATATTTGAGAATTTTCCGACTTTTATTTTTTCCTAAACCATCCCTGAATCAAGACGAACAACACAAAACAAAAATCATCCAAATCGGTGGAGCCGTTCTAGAGTTTTCATCTTCCAAGTGCGCCATGGAGGGGGAAGTTAACGCTACGGTGACGATTTTTTTCGGTTTACTCCTCATCTTTTTGAATAATTTATATGCGTGACCCACCGACCGTCCGTAAGAAAGCTATATTCGCTTCAAAAATTGATGCTCAAGCAAACGGCTTTAAGAAGTTGCGTCATTTGTTTATTTTTTCAAGAAATGTCAAGGGCTTGCCTGAGGATAAAAACCTTATCAAGCTCTGATGCAAGTATTTTGGTTGATTACTGGAGGTTTATATGGTGTTGATAAGATGTGACGTAGGTAATCCAATTCCAATGAATTCATTACCATAAACAACTTACTTGAGACAACTTAAAAGCAAAGTGTCAAAGGCCGGAATTTTTGAAACCCTAGATCGACAAATACATCCCGCGTTCCATTCCTATAATTCAAACATTTCCCCTGTTTACATTAGAAACCTCTTGGGAGTTCCTTATTCCAATTCCAAAAAAAAAAAATAAAGCACAACAAAATCAAGTAAAAAGCTAAGTTCACTTAATTTAATTCAATAAAAAAAAATTGCTCTTGCTGATTAGAAGGTAATCACGTTTCCGTCAATGCGATTACGAATCGTTGAACCCAAAATAAAAACCAAGTCTATGTGTGGACTTGTTTACTCTGCGTCAATACTTTTTTTTTTTTTCATTTTGCGTTTAATTCTATAAACATGTTAAAAAAAAAGAAAGAAAGAAAGAAAATATTTGCCACTGCTTTAGCGATGTAATTCAAAGTGACAGATGTCTGGCAGAGCAACTGCCCTACCCCATAGTCGCAGCAAGCACAAACACTCGCAGCAATTTACAAATCATTGCTCCCGTGTGTCACACAGGTGATGAGCTATGATCGCACAAAATGATATCATTCCGCATCGCAAACGACTCTGACTCTCGTTCATTGATAAATATTTGAGGTAGCCAGCGCGCCCTCGCCTGAATCCTGCGCCATAACTGGCAGGGGCAGCCGTGATTCTATTTTTGATTTGACAGCCACCATATCTCACATGGTGTTGGTGTGCGTATAGCTGCGACTGCATCAACGCATATTTATATTAAGTTTCTAGAAATCATTGAGCTGCCACCATATTGTGCGTTGTCAGAGTGTTGGTCTTCGGAGGAGGCATATAAGAGCAACCCGGATGATCTTGTGTGCGTTCCCTTGAGCGCCCATGAAACAGCTGTAGCTGTGAGTGCGCGTACGATGCCTCAGCTGACATTGGCAAGGTATTTTGACCTCTTCCAATGGCAGATGAAAACGCAAATGACAAGCTTCTGCCAATTTTAAAATTATATGCGTAAATGAATTCAAACAGAGGGGATAGGTGTGAGCTGAGAGTAAATATTTTCTGCATACGTTACATTTTAATGAGAGTGTGTGTATTTAATTTGGCGCGAGGAAGTAGTAAATATTATGGAGAGATGTTGTTGTGCTTAATGCTTCCCTTCAAAGTTTGAATTGAGAGTCCGTTCAACTTGAGTCCGTTTGATTGCACCAAGATATCAATTGATGACTTTCTGACGTTTTGAGAAGGTCCACCATTTTGTCACATCAAAAATAAAAAATAAATTGCACTGGAAGCTGTTGTGGTCGTATAATGACCAGGTATGTAGGTTGTTGAGCTGTCTGATTGCTATTTCGTTCGATCTGACATCCCTGCTTTTTTGACAGATTGGAGGAGATGAAAACGTTGGAGAATGACGCTTAGCCTCTCTACAAAAAAGCTTCTTCCTATAGGAACGCTGTTGCATTGCTTTGGAATTTAAACTAATATCCTTGATTTTTTGACAGTTTGATAAAATATTTTCTGCAATCAATGGGCGAGAGACATTATTTCGACATCGACGTTTCTCACCCGTTTTGTTTTTTGTTTAGTAACTTACTTAAAAGTTTCTGTTGCATTGTTTGGCATTAGAACTGACATCCCTGGTTTTTTGACAGACTCTTCTGGGATGGAGTGAAGATTTAGTTTCGAGATCAACATTTCCTTCCCTCGAGGGTTTTAGATGAATCTGCTACTGAAGGGGTGCTCTGTACGAACTATGACATTTGAACTGTCATCAATGATTTTTTGACAGACAAAAATTTATGAAGCGTTTTCTCCAATCAATATAGGAGTCAATTTATGTCGACGTTGTTGCTCTGCCTCCAACTTGAAGCTTGCTCCTGAATGAACTTGTATTACTATGACAGTCAATCCTGATTTTTTGAGAGACTCTTCTATGATGAAGGGAAAATATAGTCTCGATTACGTACGACGTTCAGTTTTTTTTGAACCTGCAACCGTAGTGGTGCTATCTAAGTACGATGACGTTTGACCTGTCATTCCTATTTTTTTGTTGACAGTTTCCTAAGAAACTATCTGTGATGGAGTGGAGAAATGAATCTATCCTGTTTTTTTAAGGAACCTTATTACTATGGGACGACTAAGCTATTTACACGCTTTTTCAAAGACTGTTTGTCTTCAATGTTCGCGGGTTGCTGACATTCTGCTTTCTGTCCTTCACTTTCCATTCGGCTCGTACCGTGACTAGGTCACTTATGTATGACAATTCTGAGCCAAATTTTATGGTTTTCTTTCGCTGAAAATACCAACTGACAATATTCCGGTAAACTTATGTCAACCCATATCCTCCATAGCAAAGAGCACCTTTCTTTTGTTTAAAAACAAGGGCGCACTTTCCTTCTGCACAAGCATTCATATTTGAACTGTCACATGCCAATTTTCTGCCTTGCACTATACTAATAATAACAGAGCCATCCAATGCAAAGTGTACTGTATCGTAAACACATCTGCCTGCGTACATCCAATCCTAAACTTCACAGTTCCCATCCCCATCGGGCCGGAGAGAGCTAAAATATTGATGACACACATGGCATGGCTTATACAGGCGGCAGCGACACCACACCAACATCGTCGCTCGTCCTTGGACTATGTCGTGGGACAGGTCATGGTTCTGCTCCCTGCACTCAGCTGAACTGGGTTGAACGCCACCAGAGGCTGACTGATTTGTTGTAATAATAGCGTATTAATAACAGTTTACATACAAAAGAAAAAAAAACGCGAAATGAGTCTGGCTGGGCTGATTGGGACTGACTGGTTGTGTGCGCCCTGCTCGGTGGCTGGTTCCGTTTTTCTGTACGGCTGTGTATTGTTTCCTGTTTTTCAAGGGGGTGGGGGGCAGCGACGACACCACCGACAGCATTCACTCACGCCTGCAGCTGGAAATGTTGATTTTATTTTATTTGTATTTTTCGGTTAATTTTATTTTTGAATAAATATTTGAGTTATGAACTTTTGCTGCTAAATGGCACACCCGATGGTGTAAACACAATACTGGGTATGGGTACAGCAGCGCGTAGTAATAATGAATGCACAAAACCTGTGCATGTGTAAATAGAAGTTGGCGCTTAAATTGAAATGGGCTTGGGGATTAAAAACGCATTCGCACACCGGAAGTCGAATGTGATTGGAATTGAGATGAGCGGTATTTGCAGTGTGCTTATGGTGCCATACGTATGGACTGACGTGGAGTATATTGAATGGGATTAGTTGGCCGTAAATACCTGCCACATCTTCTATTGATATATGCATAGTATACCTCAAAATGACGTCTACGAATTTGACAAGAGGCACACCAACAAAAAATAAAAACCTCTTGATTCGTCTTTAAACCAAACAGCAAAGAAGTGGGCTTGTTACGCCTATATCTATGTAAGTTGAAAAACGTAATTGTCTTTGACACAACACGGACTATTAATGATGCTACTAACTGAATTGACAGCTGCTCACAAGCTATGTTCTAAGACTTCAGTTTGGGCTTTAGATTTACTATATTTCGAGAAGTTGCGACAAATTGACTTCAGAAACAGACACAGTTCTTGAAAGCTGTCAGAATGACACTTTTCGAATTCGATTCAATAGAAAAATTCAAAACTCCAGCTGGGTTAGGTCCACTAGTTTTATCTCGAATCTATATGTCACCTGAACGCAAAAACTAGAATGGACGGTAAAATAACTTTTCCTGAGTCAATCAAATGTTCGAAATGTCACCTTAGGTATGAAATAGCAAGCTAAATTTGTCAGCTACCTTCCACAAACGTCAACTGACAAACAACTGTCCACGTGAACAATTTGGGCCAATGACACAGAAACACATCGGGCCTTGCCGTACCAATAAATAATTTTGGTTTCAACCTTAAATTTAAGTAGTTCGTAGTGGCTATATTTTCTATTCAAATTTCGCAATTGTGAGCTTCCGTAAATTGAAAGTCAAAACTTAAATTTATTATTAGTACGGAACAACAAGACACCCAGACGTCAGAATTAGTATTGATTTCAACGTCCTCCATTTTGCTGAAATCTAAGCGAGAACGTGGTACACAAATTCCAACAATCTCTAATTATTTACATTCGCTGTCAAAAAGAGCCATAACTGTTGATTTCTGCACTTTGTTCTGACCTGAAATTCCCTCTTCAGTTCTAAAAGCACACAAAATCGATTACAGTATCCACTTCAGCGGGATTAAGTGTTTTCTTCATATAATTATGACATTAGCATAAGTTGGAAATTTCGCTGTCAATGAAATTGATTGAAGCAAACCTACTCGTACTTTTTACCACGACATGCAAACAACATAGAACAGACAGATCTCTGATGTCTGATGGACTCTATGATGGGCTAATCATATGGCAAAGGACGGCAATTGCTGTCATCATGACGACTGTAATGTACAATTAGAAAACTGTTCGATTTAATTGTTAATGGGAACATAATCGTTCGCTTAATGCTATTAATTATAATTGTTCTGTGAATTGAATTGATTGGCGATAGCATTCACAAATGACATGTGACGTCGCTTGCTTGAGTTCATTAAAAGTCACTTAGGCATTTGATTGGGACGAAGATGTTGCGTATGTAATAAATATAAATGTTATTTATCTCCATTTGACGGAGGCGTAGGGAATATTTTCAATATTAATAGGTACTGATGTCTTAGATTGTTGTTTCAGAAATTTAAACAAGAAGTGTCACCATTCTGTAGGAGGATGACAGTCAAATGGTACAATACAATAAGCAATAAGTGACAGTTGTAACGAATCGCAGTGCTATTACCTAAAAATCGTCTTTTCAATCTGTAGACGGTGAATAGGGAGTCGTAACTATTTTGCAGCAAAAGTTCTTACACCATTAACTATTTATTTGACGTTTCTATTAAAATGACAATTGGAATGTATGATTACTTCTTTGAGTTTAAAAAAAAAGAGCCATTCGAACATTTTCTGTCTGCATACAAGGCAGTATAACAAAATAAAGAAAACAACAGTCCTTCAAATTATTAACTGTCAACTGTCAGTTGACGAATTGGGAAACAAAAATGCAAAAATAAAAGTAGATAGAACCAAATCTCATTCTGCATTTCTTTGTTTCAATTCGAACACTAATCGCGCTTAACTTGAGAATAGAAGAATGATGAACAGGTTTCCAAGGCCTGTAGCGACGTAATAACAAATAGCAACAACAAGCACTGAATACAACCAGCAATGATCGTGATATTGCAGACTGAACGCAACTAACATCGAGTATCGAAAATAAATAAAATGAAAAAGGTACATCAACTGATGAGAAAAGAAAGATTAGCTCATCCTCATTCGCTTGTCAGACGGACTTATTCAATTTGGCGGCGGCACTGTATTTTGCGTCCTTCCGACTTTTCAAAGAATTAAAGTACTATATAAAAATACCATTTGATAGTTAACATTATTCCTTCGGCTGTCTTATCAAATAATCAATGGAATCAGATGATCCACAATCTCTTAGTTAAAAATTTGTCAACGAACCACTGCCATTTGCTTCAAGAAATGGTAGACAGTCGTAACAGACTTTGATGTAAACATTCTCACTCAAAAAGCAAGCAATTTCCCTTTATTTAAAAAAAAACAGCCTTAAATCAAGGAAATAATATTTCTATTAACTGAATTTTCTTAAAAGTAGGTACTGTTGAGTTCAGTGTTTCGTTTCTAGCCAAAAGTCGGTTTCATTATTTTCGTAACCAAAACGACCTAAATGGACTTGAAACCAAATTCTACGAAGCAAGTCTATTCCCTGTGTCAAATCAAGGAATGTGCGTTTGCTCTTGAAGTTTAATTAAATATTGCGGGCCATTTCTATATTGTCTACTTCATTGACAATTGTGAGCTTATAAGTCCCCTTTTCTTCCCTTTTAGCTCATTTCGAGAAATTCCCTAAAAAGCAAAAAAATCCCACTGTCTGGTACCACTGTTTTTACCATACTGACAGCTCTTCGCCGCTTATTTATAAAAATGCGTCAAACAGCAGCTATCCTTGGAGCTATAAGGCGACGTCCCAAAATTATTGAACTTTTTGCACAATGACCGATCATAGTACAGTTTGTATAGCATGAAACAACAGTCTGCTAGGGTCAGAGTTCTTTCAATTCCGATTTCTCCAATTTTTTAAACAAAAAAGCAAACACAAAAAAAAGTCGATATCAATATCATGTATCAGCTTTTCAAATAATTTGCAAAATATCGAACCGTTGGAAGCGTGTCTCTGTCACTCTGTTGAACAGCTGTCACTGTCAACGCAACATATGTCCAGCCATTAATTTTCTCATTCACTAGGGTATAACTCTTCCGAAAATCGCAGAAAAATTCGCCCTTTATTAACTGAACTCCACTTCGAATATAAAATGTCATTATCACTGTGCACACTAATCTAATCAGACAATCCATTGACCCGCCTGCTCTTCTCATTGCTGGACTCTCGCCATTCGAACTGCTTGCAAAAATCCCCATCACATGCGCGGCAATGTAAATCAATAATCGCCTTCACCTTCGAGAGACTTCACGAGCACGCACCCCTTTCATCAAGTGCTTACAACACCAAATGCCAATGACATCGACTCGCAAACGTTATCAATGTCACGTAAGCCGAAATAAGTGCAACAAACATGTTTTGCTGGCGACAGCAAAATGCACCGCTGAATCTTGACCTAGGGCTTAGAAAGCAAAAGCATTGCGCTGACGATGAAATTGGCGAACGCGTCAATTTCTCCGAAACCTCTCATCGTAAGCAGATTCAATTTTTTCGCAACGATCATATACGTACGTTCGACGCTGATAACCATATTGGGCTTATCAGCTTCAGCACTTTGGCGACGGATTTATTTTCCCCCAAAGTTGCGCCTTCCCCTTGCTTGTTTGCCCACGGCAAGATAAACACAAACAAAAGCGCGAGGCAACGAGGATGCGCGCATCATCATGACCTACGATATCCGGAAATGACTTGGCTGGCTGTTGTGTTGTCTTGTCACGGCTTTCGCATGGAGCAAGATCCAAACAGAATTGATAGCGCAATTAAAGACTGTTTATGTTGTACTTCTCTAATCCGACACAAAGGGCATTAGAATATGTCTGTGCAGTGTGCAGTGCGCCAGGTAGTATCAAATTCACCATCGCGCGCCATCACCTGGGCCTGGGGCACTGAGCAGCACGAAGCAGCTCATAACTTTTTCATCATTATGGCCACCTTCCGCCACGGCGGACACATTGCATTGCATCGCAAGTGCGAAATTAATGAGGATGTACTTGAGCAGCACAGCGAGCCAAAGCGCGCTCAGCTTAAAAGTATTCTCTGTTCTGTCTTCCTCCTGCTGATGCTGCTGCTGCTGCTTCCTTCAGAGTAGTAGCAGCAACAAAAATTCTTGCACTTAATTTAGTATTTAGTCGGTCGTTCGTTCTGTTGGTGGGTTTTTTCATTTTTCTTTCAGCTATTTCTCTTCATTAAATGCGCGCACAGAGAGACCAAGAACAACAGAAAAAAAATCACAAGGAAAATCCAAGGAAACCCCCAAGAGGCAGGAGGAGCAGAAGAAGAAGAAGCAAAAAAAAAATCGTGCAATAATTGCACTTAATTTGAGTTAAGCAGCAATTTTAATGATCCATGAACGAAGGACGCGTCTTTGCTGTTATAGGCTTGCGCTTGAGTTTGTTTTTCTTTTTTTGTGAAGGGGAGGAGGCCGACGGAAGTTGGAGTTAAGTGAAGTGCAACGCTGTAAATTATAAACTAGCTGGCACAAAACACAGCAAAGTGTAAGTACTCCAGAAGTTCGGAGGATGTGTGTGCAGCGTGTCTGAATTGAATTAAACGATGACGCACGTCTCGGCTTGCCTATATGGCGTTGAAGATGATGCCACCGCGATGCCAGTGGATGTTTTTAGCGCCGCACGGCGGACAGTGCGACCATCGGGGTCAATGGGAAGGTTTGAGTAATTACGATGGTACAGCAGGGTGAGTTACCTTTTAAGATTTTCTCGACGTTTCATTTGAAAAATTAAGAACTTTTGACGAATCGTCTATAAAAGAATTGAGCTGGGGAAAAAGGGAAAAAATAATGTTTATGAGCATTCATAGGAAAAACGTATTTTTCGCTCATAAATGGCGTACCTACCACGGTTGCGGATCAGATCACGGACGACACTGTTCGATCCCAGAATATTTTGGTAATGGAACAATTGGATTTTGGGGTATTTAACTTTTTAATGTCTGCTGCCATTCGGCCATCGATCTTTTTCTTTAAATGTTTCTTAAAACTTTGTCGTTCATTGAGACGCCTACTTTTTGGCACCGTTTTTGACCAAAATTATTTTTTTTTTTCCGAGTTCACTGAGTTCATTTTGACATGTCTCAAATAAATCTTAATTAATCAATATTGCCAATATGTCACATTTCTCTCATTGCGGGAGAGTTCGCTCACCGAAATGGAAAATAACCAAAAAGAAAAGGAACACGTTGAACCACAAATTGGAGAAATGTGAATATTTCCAAAGTAAAAATTAAATTAAGTAAAAATTTAAGAGGAAGAGTTTAATTGCCTTGCAGAAATTATAAAGTTGGCTATTTTTTCTTCTTGCAATCTATTTTAATTTTAATGCTATACAAGCACAAGATATAAATGAAATCAAGTGAAAAGTCAGTCACAAATTAGCAATTGAACGATTTGACAGCCAACTGTCAGTTTGGGCTAATATTTGCAGGTTTTTAATGGTGGGAAATGTTTTGTTCTCTCTTTTGCCCTACGTACGTAAACTAAGGGAACGAAGTTTCGCAAAATTTGACTAATTTGTTCGAATGTACTATCGTTATTTATCCAGGAACTGAGCTACAGACTTTGATAAACTAAATCAAGTCCAGAAATGATACATCTGTTCTGCACATCGAAATCACTGTAAATCGTCATATCTGTCAGAGGGGAATGAGAGAGCGGTATGTAAGTTGCTGGTATGTCAGCAACAATGTTTTGACAAAAACACGAATAATAAAACTTACTTGGAGGTGGATCCATTTACGTGATTTAATGCGCCACCGAAAGCGTTATGAAAGGTTTATTATAAAGTCCTGAATGGCTCAAGAAACCTTCGGTGAAATCGCGGCGTATGGATCGCTAAGGCCAACTAAATATACGAGAAGACACGATACAAACGCTCAAAAAGGTGAAATTATGATGCCGATGTTAAATAGCTCATAGAGCGGCTTATAACAGGAAGATGAGGTTGGGAAAAATTCTGCAATCCAGAAGAAATATCAAAAAACTCCAAGAAAGCTCAAGGTTTTTGTAAAAATACCAACAGAAAATAGTCCAATATTGAGAACTGTCGGTAATAACTGTCCCGCTATTGGAGTTAAGTCTATAAAAGGTGTAAACATCCACATATTCATCGACAGTCGAGCAACTATAAATGTCCTTAGCTCACCAATCATTGTCTCAAAATCAGTCATGCACTGCTTCAATGCCCTCCAAACTCTTGGCGCCAGAAACAAAACCAAAATAAGGTGGGTTGAGGTTCCGGGACACGAGGGTATTGAAGGAAACGAAAAAGCTGAGGAACTTGCTAGAAAAGGGTCAGAGACCCCTTTTATAGGACCAGGACCCTTCTGCTCCATCACCAAATCAGCACCTAATTCCACTATAAGAAGCTGGGAACACAAAATGTGAATCAAACAGTGGGAAGAAATTCCAGGCCGTAGACAGACCAAAATGACAATCCTTCCATTAAAAAAAAAATGCAAAAAAAATGTTAAACCTCAGAAGGCACGATATCAAAATCCTTGTCAACCCAAACAAAATGCATATAGTCAACTCCACGGAGTTGAAACATATAGCCATATGTCTCGAAGAAGACGAAACAGCTGAGCACATCTTGTGCGAATGCCCAGCTCTATCCAGCATTAGGAGGAAATTCTTCTTCTGTAAATTACTAAGTCCGGAAGAACTGAAGAAGCCCACTGCTGAAAACATTATCAGCTACATTAGGGAAGTGGAAACTCTAGTCTAAACTTTTGTCTGGCTATTTGTGGCACAATAGACCTTTTAGGTCGACGTGCCTCTTTATCGCCTTGGCGAGTCAGAAGTTAAAAAAAAAGTCTATAGCCTCCAAAACCAAATGACGACTGATAAAGGTTAGAAACGGGACTGCACCTAAAAACCACTCAGCATTTCGCAGTGGTCGAGCTTGCCTCTAATCGAGATGTCTTTTCAAAAGAAAAGCGGGAAAGCCGTTGCCTTTTTGAAAGGGATGAAACAAGTTCCAATAATGACAGCTCTCCTCCGACTCTTTTGAAGTGCAAGGAGTGAGACAAGGGAATTTGATCTCCTCTTTTAACTGACGATAGATGATGACTACCTACCCACGGATAGGTCCATCTCAGAGACACGTGATCAAATGAAGACCGGTTGAAAGCCTACATCAATGGGACCAAAACGCTTCAGGTTTTTTGAAACCTTTCTTCTTTAAATAAAAAATTACAGACAACTTTAACAGAAATTGTCAGGGGTGCCCCCGATAAGCGGGAATCGTAGTTGGTATTGTTGCTTCTCGCTTTCCAAGCCTGCTTCTACCGGGCTCAATACAAAATTCTTTATGGAAGCTGATTGAAAGCTCAAAATATTTGTGGAAGCTTCCTAAAGTATTTCTGTCGTTTTCACTCTAATTGCAAAATAAAAATAAGCGCCATGCATCAAAAGAGCCGCCAATGTTGCAATTTTCGTTGACATTCAGCGGTGAACCTCGTATTGGTTGCAGCACCTCTTAAGTGAGTAAGTAATGACCAACTGCACTCGACAGCCATCACGTATTAGACAACTACCAACCAGCGACATTCATCCATACTTCTCAAATAGATCCGACAAAGAATGTCAATTTAAAATGCCAGTGGGAACTTCCAAATGGTATGCTAAGCACGGAAATTAAACTAATCCTACTCATATACAAATGGGGGTTTAAGAATTCCTATAGGGAGCCTTCTTATTTGCTCCATATAAAGCTTAACGGCTTTCGACCTGAACCCTAGAGAGATTAACCTCTTAAAACAAAATCGAACCCAACCAGAAGCCAACATAATCGCCAGCCTCCCCCCAGCTACGCCAAAAGAATGTTAATCTAGCGACAACTGCCACACCTAACCGACGCGACATATAAGGCGTTAATCGATCGACATAGCATTAGGGCGCCAGCGGAAAATATATTGCTTCCTCCTCCCTGACTTTGCCTAATCTCCTTCCTACAGCCAAATGCAATCAGTCTTCCCTCGCCGGAACTCAACCGCACACCGGCAAAATCAACCGCCTTTACCTATTAATAATCGAAGACGCATACCCGTTTAATTAGCTCAAGATATCGGCGCCTGCATAAGGCTTCGCAATGGTGGCAACAAGTTAAGCACACCGCCTATACCCCCAAACGCAGTCCATGTCAACTTAACATTCGTTACGTGTAAACCAGTACCCACGTGGATGTGTCAAATTAATAAACGCCATAAAAATGCAACAGCAGCAGCCAGCTTTTCCATGTGACGACACGGCCAAAACGAAGAAAATAGGAGCAAGACGATGAGATAATTCTGATCACAGCGGTTGCATGGAGAAGACTCAGCAGATAGTGCAAATTTAACGCCACACGCACATAGTCGAATGCAGAAGCGGCTTGCATGTCCTTTCCATTTAACCTATTTAACACTGACAGGCGCATTAATAACAATAAAGAGGCAGACGGGCAAGGAACACAAGAAATTGAAGTTTTACAAAACGTTAATTAAATTAAGTTCTCAACACTTCTACCCCGGGGCGGTTATAGGCACTTTTGCATTTTGTACACAGTTCTTCATATTCAGTCTTCCTTCTCGTGCACATTATGTATGTATATGTATCGGCTTTCCCTTCATTTGCGATTGGTTGCCGACCACTTATGTGTTATGTAGCTGGGCTCATGCTCAGCGCATCGCTTTTGGAATTAATCGCGGGATTTTGTTGCCGGTCCGGGATAAGGGGGTGCGAGAGGCCGTTCATTGACCGAGCCATGGGAACGTTATTCCTATGCTAATTGGAAGTGTGCTGAAATTTGCGGACGGCTGTTAGTTATTCATACGCTTATTAAGCGAATTCGGGATAAAATATTAGGTCGTTTCCCTTTGTCCTAAAAATGAAAACTCACACAAAACGAGTGGCTTTAAGAGAGGCTAAAGTCCTAGGGTACCTATACGGACCTAATGCATTTATTTTAAGCCCAACAAAGAACGTTGCGGCAGAAGCTCTACCTGCCGGGCTTTTTACGACACTGAAATGTGGATAGTGGAACCTAAATCAACTCATTTCCCAGAGTTGGTAAAAGGACATGCTACTCGATAAATAGAACCTCAGCATCGTTTGCTGTGCCGGATTCGAAATAAAAGGAAGCTGCGAAACTGCTTCAACTATAGAGGCATCAGTCATCTCGTCATTGAATTCAAGCAGTGCTGTGGAAATGCCTTAAACTTCAACAAATTCACTGGGCTCTTCTAAAACGGGCGTAGACCTCGAAAATCCTTCAAATATACGATGGATATACAACAGATCCTGGAGAAAACCCCTAGAAGCCTGAATCAGTACTTGATATCATTTTATCGATTTCAAAGTCTAATATGCCGTACAGAGTGATGTCTAATTTTGTAATCCATACCAAACTCATTTGAAAATATTGAAAGATTATTGAGAATCTACACCCAACCAACGACTTTGATGTCGGAATATGTAAAACAAGGCAAAGCGCCATCATGCGACTTCTTCAACATCCTAGTTCTACGAGTTGTGCGAATCTTTCAGCCTTATAAACGAGGTATGATCTTCCCAAGAACTTTTTTAATAGCCTTCCACTTTTGTCGGCCGACGATGTCTATACAGTGTTGGTAAAGATGTCACAGCCTTCGAGCATACCCTAAATTAAAGTCGCATATGATGACAGGCAACCAAAAAGGCCACCTTCCTAAACAAAATAAAAAGACTTGCTTGGATTGGAGCCACCTGCGAGATCAAATACAACCACCGGGCTTGAGGGCTCAAACTTGTTCCGCTGGACGCCTTTATTGGCGGTCATAAGTCTGAAAATAAATTAGCCGTTTGGAATCGGCATAAAATTGTAGATCCCTTCCATTCGTTCCAAAAATGAACTCTCACATAAAACGAATGGTTGTGAGAAGCTAGGCCCAGGGTCCCTACGGACCTGTTGCGCCAAAAATTATTATTATTGTTATAAGTATGAAAATATAATGAAGCCTTGTCACTCATAAATCCTGCAGAAGTACCTACTTGGCAATGTGCCTATCACGGACTATATCTGGTCATACTTAAATTTTAAAAGACCCTTCTCCACCCCAGCAGGGAAGAATAAAAATCGAAATCTGATGCGATACTTCTACCAATCGTTGGACATTTCAACGTCTAGATGCCTTCCAGAGCATCTGCTGTAAGGGAAATACCTGCCGAAGGTATCACCTTCGTAACCAAAAGCCAAGCAACTATAAAAGCCTAAACTGCACCAGAAATAAAATCGGAGCCTGTCAATTGTTATACCGATGAACTCGGAGCATTTTGAAGCAAGTCGAAAATTTATTGCCCTGCTGGCTCTCTGGACACGAACTAGCAAGCCGAAGTTCGGTAAATGGTTTAGAAAAACCTCTGTGAATGTCTCCGCAAATATATGCGATCAGTGACGAATTGGGAAGAAATTTGAAATAGATTAAACGGCGCAGGGACATACGTTCACGAGACATATAAGTCCATTATGAACTTACGTCCCACTTCGGTGGGACATAAGTCCACTTTTTGATTATGGACTTAAGTCCCTGCGCCAGATTCAACACTTCCATGGTTGAACTGAAAATGTTGCCTAAACACCACCTCAATAACTGAGCGAAGAGCAGTTAAACTCAACAGCTGTTTCTTTGACCAGAAAGTAAAGTAGTAAGGCCTTTCCTTGAAATCTATTCAAGACTTTTCGTCATAACTTTGGTCGTCGGAGGTGGCTAAAATGTCCCTAGACCAACATACACGTTCAAAACAAATAAGAACCTCGGGTCTATCTTCTCACAGCCATTTTGAGTGAGTTTTTAATTTTTGGGACGAATGGACGGGATCTACAATTTTATGAATTGAGAAACTTTTTCATGACAGTTACACTCTCGGATGTTTGTCAGACGTTCGCGAGAGGTGGTGCAGTCGAAAAAAGAAATTATGTTGAAATTTGGGAATCGAACCTTTGAACCCATCGCTTAGTAGTCGACTGCACCTACAAAACACATTCATTGTGGTAAAATCCTTTAAGACTTTTGCTCGGTTGCCAAAAGCCATTCTTCGAGCTATATTTTATATGGCTTTTTATATAGTGAAAAACAGTCTAGCGCCTATTCTGAAACTTTATTCCGAGAAACTGAGTATAGATATTCAAAATTTGAAATGCACAGATTTTCTTAGAAACGATTGCGATGAAATAAAAACTAAAACCTGCTCCATGTTTGGCCCTATGTTTTCCTGCAATATGGCTTGCCGACGGCCACTTCAACCTAACCTAACCTTTCCTACAATATTCAAACGAGTGGTGGCGTGAGTAGTTTTAACATGATGCTACTTCGAATCCACTTTCACAGAGACAATTTTTTTTCGTAAAAGTGGCCAAAAATGACTCACACAGCTGTCTTCCTTTAGTACACAACCCACTTACGTCAGTTTTTGTTGAAATTTCCTACAACCACCTTCCGTCTTATAAAACTCCTTCAAAGTGGGCCTCGAAAATTCTCAAGCTCAATGCGCCGGCTCTAATCCGAAATGCAAATGAGCTCTAAAACTACACCAGAACACACATAGTTTGTTATACAGGAAGGACAATCCAATTAAATTAGCACATGAATTCCAACTCGGCAGAAATTACACCCAATCGTCGAATGAACAAGTATATCCAGCCGCGTTCTACACAAATACACACAGCGCTAACTAGCGCTGTAATCAATCCCGGAAGTGGGCGCACGCAATTTGTGCAAAATAATAACAGAAATAAAAACACACAAATAAACGTGATCGCAATGTAGTTGTTGGTACTCTATCAGGCCAGAGGGAACCAAAACCAACCACCAGGTTACCTGCGCTCCACTCGACCGCTCTCAAGGTGAACCGGTGCCATCGACAAAATTTACATTTTAATTTTATTTTTCCACCTCAGCAGCGGCGCTTTATTGCCGCCTTGCATTTGCTGTAGTGTAGTTGTAATAACACGCAGTGCATACATATCTACGCAAATGGATGCGAATTCCAAGCGCCGCCGCCGCCGCCGCCGCCGCCAGCCTCAACCACACTCGTAGTCGCTCAAATTCAAACAAAAAAAAAAATTATAAAAAAATTTAAAACGAGCAAAAAAAAACAGAAACAGAAAAGATGGGGCGCCTGGCCCGAAGAGTGGTTGGTACGCATCACGCTTAATCGTCTCGCTATTAGCGGGTTTGTGCGGTACTATTAATAAATAAATATGCAGCGCGACTGATAATACGAGAATAATTTAATTACGGCAAACGTACTAATTGCTGGCGTAGTTGGCTGCGTTTGCACTCCACCTATGTGTCGGCCTTCAGAAGCTACAGCGCGACATTTAATGTTCCTATTAACAACCGTTGAATTGCTTCCTTCTTGCGAGTGCACTGCGTATCAGTGGTTATGATGAAGATGAGGTGGTGTGGCGCTCTACAAAGGCGACATGATGGTGCGGCTCCGACGAAAAAGCTCGACAATGTTTCGTTTCACGCGTGACATTGAACTGTTGTTGTTGGCTTTGCGTGAGTCACAGCACTCAGGGTTGATAGAATTAAAATATTTCACTTCAGGCCAGATAAAAGCGCAACCAACTCATGCGGGAGGAGATATCGTGGTTACACTACTACCTGTACTACCTACCTGGTGGTGGCTCAAGGATTTCCAAGCGGAAAGTGATTTTTTTTTTCTCTTCTGATTTATGCTGGTGGAACTAATTTCCGTTTCCGCTACTGCGTGTATAATACCCCTGAAGCTGTTTACCTACTCCTAGAAGGTGGTCTCATGTTATAGTTGGCATAACCAACTGGTTTTCAGATTGTGAACTGCGTGCAGGTTGTGAGGTGTTTTTTTTTTTACGTAGTGTGACGAGATTTTAAATGAAATTGGACGGACGCCACGCCCCGTCTTTATATTTTGAATAATGCGTTTAAAAATCCAACAGACCTCCTTTTATCAAAAAGGAGGGATTGCATTTTCCATAAGCAAAATGCAAACCATTTCAAAAGACTTTCTTGCGTGACAGGTGCCACGCCTCTTTTTTAACTATCGCCCACACTTTGCCAATTGCTTGCTACACTCAATATACATCGATGTGACAAATTTCGCAACGATAACTGCTGGAAGTGACAGCATAATGGAGTTTTTATTTGTTTCTATATATGAGGTGCCACGCCCACATTTCGCAAAGTAAATAACAAAACAAATATACATCCTTTTAACAAATTTCGACGCTAACCCTGCACAAAATCTCAAGATGCGGCTTATTAACTTATTAACTGATTTGTTGTAGAGGAAGTGCCACTCCCCTTAGGAATATTCCGCCCACATTCCGCTAAGTTTTTCACAAACACGACGTTCAGTTACGTACTGGAGTTATGGCTGCAACAGACGCCAAGATATAGCATTCAAAGTTTATTTAAACAAGTTTAAAATGCGTCAGGTATTTGTCCTGTGGGAGGTGCCACGCCCCTAGCTCGAAATTCTTCGTATAGTGCTAAGAACACTCTTAACAGACCCACAAATGTTCAACAGTTCAGGGACCTCTTATCGGATAAACATCGCGGAAGCGTATAAGGCACAAACAGATTTTAGCGTTGATAAAACTTCCCACGGATCAATAATTGTTCCTCCTCTCCCATACGATGGATTTAAGCCACCGAAATTTCTATGGAACTATACAAATTGTCCACGAAGTTGAACTACTGACTATGAGTGCTCTAGGTACTCAAGGTAAGCCCTACTTTTTTGCGCGAATATTTTCCAGCAACCAAGGCAGAAACCTGAAAAGGCTTTTAAATTCCGAAGCTCGAATGTAGAGTCAATTGGTTAGGAAATGCTAGAGGTGTGTCCTACATACAGTGATGCTAGTTTTGGGGGTTTTCGTTCCAGATTTAGGGGTTTTTTTGGTTGACGGCTCGAAACCTGTTTTTTTTTTTTAATTCTATTTTACCTACATTTAAAAACAACAATTTCACCAAAGTTCGGGGCTGTGTAAATTCCTACAAGATATTTTCAAAATACAACATGCTTTGCATTTATTTGGCGGACACTCTTGCATTCGGAAAACCAAACTTACAAGTTCGCGTTTCAATTTAAAAATTTCTTCTTTTAAGTCGTACAAAAATATGTTACAAAAAAATTTTCACAAAAAGTTGGGGGTTTTCTTGGAAAAATCAGCCAAATCAGGGGTTTTTCAGAGTTATTTGGGGGGAATATTTTAACCGTCTGGCAACGCTACCTACGTGAACTAAGCACTTATTGCTGTCATTATATTTTGATTTTCGATTCTCGATGAAACCTTTGAGGGAAACATCCAGCTGACCGACTGGAAAAAAAAAATTGAGCAACCTTCCAGGTACACAGTTTTATAGCGAACACACAAATGACGTAACGTAACAGCTAAATATATTGAACCAAATCCGACGCAGTGTTATAGACAACGACAACAACTTCCTATACAAATCGTACTACCTGCCATGGCTGGGTGATTAAAATTAATTTAGTCCAAAAACATTTGATGGCCTCGCCATTGGTCGCCATGCAATTTGCACGAGGCAAGACAAACACCGACCAGTTCAGCCATTGTAAATATTTGATAACGACAAAGTTTAATATCCTTTAACGATCCTAAAGGAGACATTAACTTGAGTTGTTGGCCACTTTCAGATAATTAACAAATTCCTACCCCGCAGTCCATTTACTTGCAGCATTTTTAGCATGTACCTATAGGTATTGGCTATATTGGTTATATCCAAAAAGGATATACCCCATACGCTGGTCACCTCAAGTGGTGCGCTCTTTGAAGTTGAAAAAGCCCTCGTTTAAAAATCGAATGCATGATTAACCACGTGCATGATTTCCCATCGTGGATTGTAATAAAATATTCAGTCCACCTGTCGGAGTAAAACGTTGGCTGTGCAATTTTGCCCACCACCAGACTGAATACGAGAAATATCCCTATTGATTGCAGTGTCACCGGCGCAGCGACACGAAAACGACCAGATTGCAGTTTTGATTCATACATAATCGAAAAGGAAAGGGAAAGTCTGCCCCACCGCCATCAACGAACCAACCCGACCATTGTTGGCACGAATGACCCCCAGTGTGAAGCGATTGAACGGCGGCAATGCCGTCCGCCTCCTTTCCACTGCGAGTTCCACCTGGCGGTTGGGTTGGCAAGGAAAATGAAATCGCAGCAAGGATTGCCCAAGGATCGAGAACTTTTACACCGAGAGTGCATTGCACTCTTTGTGTAACTCCCATTACGGACACGATATCGCATTAGCCACGATATACCTACACTAGCCAGGCTCTTTTGCACTCTTGGCTCTATAGATGTATGGATGTATGGAACTATGTTGCCTTTGCCATTGCCACACAGTCATAATAATAATTTTTGATGAATGTTTTTCTCTCGCTGGAAGTTTTCCCTTCGATAGAAAAGGTGCGCGCACCGCCTCGCCGGCCGAGCTGGTGGTGGCGATGGCGGTGACCGCTCCTGCTGCTGGGACATCAACCGCAATGATGGACGACTTCCAAATGTCGAGCCATTAATTATTGCATTCACTTGCGCGAGCATTTTCATCTCGGTCGGTCAATGCCACCGTTTTTTTTTTTCTGTTTGCTCTTTCGAGGATGTGGGTAAATATTATGCCTGTTGGTGGGGTATAGGTGACAAAGTCATTCACTCGCGCTGTCACTTGCGAGTTTGTTGTGCACCGTGCCGCCAAAGGGATGTTGACACAGTTTCGTGCGTGTATATTATCTGGAGGTGATTGAACTACCTCAGTGAATGTGAGAATTATCTCAACCAATTGAAGTGAGCCCCTCATTTGTAATCAATTTACCTGCAAAGTCCCAATGGAATCGCAACCTGCAATTTCCGTCAACTTACTCAACTTAATCCCTCAATCAGAACGTGCGACTGCGACGTCGAAGCATCTACTTCTAGACACCACAACAAATTGTCTTCCCTAACGTCGTCGCATCGTCTCGCAGATATAATGCAATAATGTGCGGGAGGGCGGGAGGGGGATGGATTTCAGTTCATAGACGAAAGGAATACACTACCTATACCTATACACCCTGGCGCTTGAAGGGAATTTATCTTTTCAAGGAATACACTTGTATCCTGGAATTCCCATCGCGTCTTGTAATATTTTCAAGTTGAGGCGCCATTCTCTATTCGCATTTTGTGGGCGGAAGATATCATTACATCCCTCCACTCCGCTTGAGTCCCGTTTTGCATGAATTTTTTTACAAGTCTTGGCTTTGATTGGAAGGATGGTGCGGCGGTGGGTATACGCCCATTTGCATTGGCCAACTAATAACTTTTACGAAATTACGAAGAGTTTACTTCTTGTCTGTACACATCCTTTTCGTATCCCTTATGCATGACGTGCGGGCTATATGGTGTAGCTATACGCATTCACTTCGGAATTGTTGAGCGTCGGTAGTTTAATTAAATTTCCTTGCAAATGGAGAGAACCCTAGTAGTGTACTGATATCCTTGCTGCATTATTTACCAGAGGATGCAAGAAAATTCACAAATTTTCTTCTGCTTGAGTTTTCTTTGCATTTGCATTGGTAATAATCGGACGGAATGTGGAAAAGTTTTTTTATGCTGTGGAATTCCATATGCAAGCAGAGACGTGGGAATACTTTTGCATCCACTTTTCAGTTGGGAATAGTACTAGATCTTATAGCTGTAGGGCTTGCTTGGAAACGTTGAGATCGGCAGACGGGTTGATGCTAGTGGGTGGAGCAGAATTTGCAGGTCAAGAATGGTAACAGCGAAAGTAACATGCGGAATACTTGCTGGCAAAACAGGTGACTAAAGGCCTCTAGGTAGACCTCGTTGACTATTGGAAGCAAATATGTCAAACGGATGTGTTAGAGAGCAAACCTTATAAAACGACTTTCCCCAAGTGCAGGATGAGTTTCGTTTTGAACCAGACCCAAGGGTTGGATTTATTAACTGCTTTGTGGCTATATATGCATTTTAAGTCTGAAACAAGTCCCTACAGCCATTTTCCAACAATATTTATACATGGAGTAGGTACCACCTTTCAAACCCTAAAGTCAGTGGCGTACGCGGGACTTTTTGGGGGCCTGAGACCTAATTTTGTAATGAAATGTTTTCCTTTGGAATTAATTAAAAAGTTTCTTAAAGCTCTCTGAGCTGTTGGGCTAAAATATTAGGGGGCGCCCTATCTACTGTCCTCAAAGTCTGATCAGCTTGACAGCGATTTCATTGACACATAACTGATATTATACTCAATACATAGCCCTCAATATATTGCCTCCCCAACTAAGAGTTTTGTTTTCCTTTCAACTGCTGACCATAAGTGTCTTCCGTGTTTTTTTTCGTTCAACTCATAATGAAATTTGTCATCAAACACTTCAAGTCAGCAGAGTGCAATTTCGTTACATGACAGTTGGTCACTAATCAGTTCCGCATTCTTCAAAAATCCAACCCACCGTATATTGACCTCCTTCTAGCTAGTATTAAAGTAAATCTCTTTAACGGATCGACTGTGACAACCTGTCAAAATTTCCAATTGTCACATGCCACTTAGCAAAAGTGTCATCTCATAAATATTTACATTATGCATCTCCTTTCGAAGAGGACGAACAGTGGAACATACCACTTTCCGGGGTTAAAGATCTAACCTGATCCGTACAAAAGTCCTTTGTCTCACGCCACCCGTCAGCATGCGTGTGTTTTATTTTGCTCACTTCTAATTAAATCGCAACGCCATTAGTCAGCGACAATTAATTGCGTTCAGTCAAAAGGCATATACCGGTCCAGATGCATCCACGCGATGTTTTGTTCCATTTGCCTGACTCAAGATGTCCATTTTGCAGTAGAAATAAATCGTCATAATACTCACTTCTGTCCCATAGGCAGCGCAACGACGACAAATAAAAGCAAACTCCTTTGACAGATGGTGACACTCGGGAGAACAATACAAGTGATTTGCATGGAATGCATTAATTGTCACCCGCTCTTGGTGGCAAACCCCAAACGGAATACTATATCATTTGGAATTTTTATTCTTTGACACAGATTGCAGTAAATCACTTTTAAGCTCTTTGTCAGGCCGACTCTATCTGGACGGCGAATGTCATTGACTATATCTACTACACGCCCACGCTTCAACTATATGGAAACACAAAAATTCGCTTTTGTTTTGAGCTGCACTGCACTTCTGGTGTATCAAAAGCGGAAACAAAGTTCATCATCCCGAACTGTCAGAGTGCGATTTGAGCGGTTTTAATGGATAATTGTGTCGCCGTGTCTATCATTGCAAAACTAACGGACAGTTAATTACTTTGCCGTATTCGCTCTCCATTTTAAGTCATTTTGACAGTGCACACGTAGTTGTATTATTTGGTTTTGTGAACAATGACATTGACAGTGCAGCTGCTGGAAAGATGCGTGTGTAAATTTTGTTCATACTCAAGGAATCATCTCGGCGAGCACCGGTTTCCTTATTTACGATACCAAAGTCAAAATGTGGGAGAAATCTAGAGAACGCGACCCCGTTCAATGCAGCAACGTGACAGGCACAAAACATTCAGCAATAGCAACAACAATAGACGACACACACGGTACAAAATCGGAGAAAAAAAATAAATAAATCCTATTTGGCGAACAAGGAAATGTCACACTGATCTTGCGTTAGCGATGTACGCTCGATTGTGTATACGTCTATAGGCGGTTTGTTGCTGTTGAGATGACGTATGTTGACCTCACGATTTGCATTGTCACGCGCGTTACCCAAAGCGACAAAAAAGGTGGCAAAACCAATGTAAACATAAAATCGAAACACTGAACGGCGAGTGGGTGTATGGCGATAGGTAATGCACCCTATGAATTCCAGGCATTGTCCATTGACTGTCATTAACTGCAATTATCTATAAGCATGCAATTTTGCTAGAAATCTTCGATGACAGTAGGAAGCACGATTTACATTATCGATCTGGGATAAATAAATTCAAAACGATCCGTCTTTGAGAGTAATATATTCTGCCCTCTTTTAACCAAACACATTACCCATCATCCTATTTGACAAGATTGAATTTTCGCAACGTAAACCACAAACACAACAAACTGTCAGTAAGCCTTAACCCGAGTACCCATACTCCATACACCTTTGTTGGAAAGAACTTATTGTTTTTCATTCTTTTCGTATTTTTGTTTAACGGCTTAGTCACCGTAACTAAGCCTATTTGTGTATTCTTGTCATTTTATTGCAAATTTTACCGTTTCGGACGTGTTGTTTTGGTTGTATTCTGTCAGTTTTTGTGCGCTCGCACAAGATCATTTTGATATTGCACGTTATACCTAAAAGTCGTGTGGAAGAGTGATTGCGCATTTTTCACAAGCGCTGCTACACGTTTATTGTGGAAAATGTACGTGCAATTCTTAAGTTAACATCTGTTGCTAATATAGCATTGAATTAAAGTGATGTAACTCTGCTATTAAATGATGTTAACCTGTTTCCGTAAGACGTCACACACAATATGGTATTTGAATAGTGTTTTCCTTTGACGTAGCTATATAAAAAAAAAGGAAATTCCAATCAGATGTGTTTGTAAGCGTTAGGTATATTGGCCGTGTTCCATTGACAGCTGGACGTCTAGCACTTGAGGTGCCATTCGATTATTTCTCTAAGGGAAATTTTAACCATTTGTGGCAGAGCTCTATCGCAAGTGGTTAATTGTTTTATATGCTGCTAGTTGTCTAGTTAATTGAATGAAACGCGGCCATAGTCTGATTGATATTTAGGGCAAGTATGTTTTTTTGACATGTAGGGGCATAAGTCTATATGTATTGGATCTAGGGCGTTAACCCAGCGACGAGTAAATCATTGGGTTGAATAATTGGGTTGACATGTCATTAGTTTGCATACCAAATGTCACATAAAGTCGGAATTTAAACGTTTCTCGTTTGCTGTAATTGTAAGCCCTTCTGGTAAGCAGTGTTCGCATGTGTTTTGGGAAATTTACAATTTCGTGGCAATATTGAGATCAGAAACTTGTCTGAAGTGAAAAAGGTAGACTATGGTTCTGTAAATTATAGTTTCTTGGGAAATTTAATGAAAATTAGTAACTATGTAGTATTGCGAACAAATTAATATATAACCTCAAAAAGACTGTCAAATTATGTCAGGCTGACTTCAATGAAAATGAGTATCTGGATACAGTTGTTGCATGTAATGTAATTTTGAAAATCGAGATCAGCGAGTCATGTTTTTGGAACATGTAGGTAGGTGCTGATTGTAAAATGTGGATTCCAATCATGTCTAAATATAATATGCGCAGTTGCCGCTCGCTTGTGCCAGGTAGAGGTACTAACTCAATGGGTTTCTTGTTTTCTATTCACAAAAGGATGACCAATAGGGAGAGAAATCAATCTTTGTAAATACGAGGGAACCCCTTCCTTATGGCATACGAATACTCTTGATAAGCTATAGATCGATTCTTAGCGACCGCGAGGATGCTGGGGTTTTTTTCCAAAAGAATGTGAATACAATATATTTTCGTCCTGTTTATGAAGTATATTACCTACTCCTTCAACTATTTATTTACTTTTTATTTTATAACGCGCGATATTTGGAACAAGTTGGTATAAGTACATACACCCCTTTTAAGATTTGAAAGCCTTTGGGGAAAGTCAGCTTCATTCTCACGAATGGTCTTCAGGCAACAAAAACCTATCTAACACGACAGTGATATGTTTGAAGTTCATTTGACGAGCGAGCTTAGTATGCAGACTATACAAAAGATTTTCATACAGCCTCTTTCGGAAGCAGGTTAGTTTTTATTTTATGCAGTCATATGTACCCAACTTCAGCCTTAAGACAGTCTGAAAATTTCTTTAGGCCCAAAAGTCAATCAAATCGTAGCAAAGCTTTGCCAGTGGTCCTAAATTTAGAACAACATTCGTCGTATTTTCGGTGGTTTTCCGAGTTTTAAGCAGGTGAATAAAAACGTCTGCAAAAAGTAACGAAAAATGAAACACTAAATCGTGGCTTCACTGACGATTATATGAGAATACGAGATCATAAAAAATATTGAAACATTTTAAGTCCACTGCTCAGCTGGAAAACTTACATGAGAGCATTAAAAAGCGTTTCACTTTTCGTTACGATTCAAAAAAGTTTGCTCACTGCAAACAAAGAAGGTTGATTGAATAATTTCTACGTTATTTGTAGTGAAGTTTCGATAGGCTACAGTAAAGCTCGTTAACAAAAATAATTTTGTTCAACTACTGCTTCTGACAAATAGTCTCACGCTTACGTCAGATTACGTAGCGATTCCCTCGTGAAAAATTGTTATACAGTCTCTTAAAAAAGGAACTAAAAAACGTTTCAAAAAACGAGCGAAAATCGCTTGAAAAAAACGTTAACAGACGAGTTGAAAAAGACTCAAAAAATAACCTTTGAAAAAAAAACAGGTCAAAAAACTTGTGAAAAAAAAATGGGCAAGGTATGGGTTTATTGATCTGCTTTCGGAACTATTGCTAAGATTGCAAGCTCAAAACAACGTAAGTCCGTTTTTGGCAAAAGGCGAGACTTGCAACTCTAATTGAAGTAACTCCTCCCTTTTTCCTTTCCTACAAACTCATGTTTGTCATGTTTTCATAGGGAAATTCTTTGTGATCGCTTTCGAAAAGACTGATGTTGATATACCATTTAGTCCAGATGTCTTTTTGCTCTTAATGGACGTGGCTGTTAGAGTCAACCTATCCAATATGGGTAATTATGAAAATATTTTAAGTTATATGTCAAAAAAGTCCTTTGAATACCGTCTCACTTATTAAAAAACAATTTTTCCATTAAACGCGTTTCCAGGGTTCACCGAATTCCCATAGCACCAATGCCCCTATCATATGGCACTTCCTCATTATCTTGAACAAATCTTAGTCAACCACTGACAAGGAGGCACGGTCGGTGTATAATTAATTTTCCCCGAGAATTTCCCCCCCATCATTCATTTTTCTGACCACTGTCACGTCCCCATCAACTTCTCACATCTTATCGCGTGCACTTAAATTAATGTTTGCTTGACCATAAAAAATGTCCACCAATTTTCATTTCTGATGGAAACTGTCAGACTTTGTGAGAAATTCTCAACTAATCGGTCATCATGGCGTGCGCTGACTAATATGGACCAGGGATGGAAATTGCCATTTTAGATTTGTACTGAAAACTGTTGTAACATTGTACTGAAATGGAGCAAATTGTATTGAAAACAATTTTGCGTATAAGAAAATGAATTCAAAATATTTTATTAACAAAACTGTACACACCTAAAAAAAATATATATTTAAAAAAAAGTTGCATGCCTAAGGCCGCTCAAAACTCGGGAACGGGTCGTCCGATTTGAGCTATCTTTTCTTTGATTAGACTGTACCTATGCCAACTATGTATATAAATGTTAAAAGGCAAATTACCATCAGATAAGCTGTCAAATGAACATTTCGTTCACAATAATTTATCAATTATCAAAGCTGTACTTATATAAGACCACAATGACTAAAATAATATAGTCATATTTGCCTTGATGGTGATTTATGACATTTGTTATTTACTACCCAATGTTGTAGAAGGGTAATGCTGTTAAAAAAACAAAGAAAAAAATTTTAACACAAAAAGTTGATGACAACAAAATAAAGTGCATATGGGCATATAGGACTTTATGCTGGCATTCGTGCTTATTGTCTCACTACACTATGCTATTTGGGCATTTTTATCTGTCAAAATCAGCCTGGTCAAATGTGGCATTCACTAGAGGCACTAGAGCGTACATTGTATGAACATAATTTTGACAGAAGAACTACCAGAAATTGACATTTTATGACCACTTTGCATACATTACAATCTTACCTTAAGGAAGGTTCATATAGTGAGAAAATTGGAAAATTTTAAACGGGGATCGGGAAAATTCGTAGAAATTGATTTTCCCTAAGGGGATTTGTTAACAATTTTAATATGGGTACAGTGCGATCGTGTTTGTCAAGAGTTTTGTCTGATTTTTTAAGATTTCGGAGATTTTATTTACGGAAATCATTTCTTGCGCTAATTTGCAAATGGATTTTCGGTAGTATGCAACAACAGTTGTTACTATTAGCGGCAACTTCACATTGTTTCAATGTGGCAGCTAAGATTCTGCACTGTCAAAATAAGGGACCTTGCTAAGCAGGGCGGAAACAGTTAGTAGTTTATATATTAATCCCTGAGCTCTTCAGGCAAACTCAATTCATATTCCAAATAATGTCCTGAGCTTGAAACTCATAACGGGGTGAGTTTCTAATGAAAAGTCGAATCGAATAGTTGATTTGATTTTCCATTTTAGGAACCACAAATTGCAAGAGAATTTGAAAGATAGGTACAGATAGATAAATTGTATCGAAATACGGCAAATTGTACTTTTGTACTAGAGCAAACTCATTTGTATCGAATTCGATACAATTGTATCGACTTTTCCATCCCTGATATGGACCTCTTCTATATAGGTACTTCTCGCCTCTATAGCTCTGTGGCACGCATCATGGAAGAGAATTCCACCGAACCAACCGATGATGCATTAGCCACTTCGTTCGGATGGGACAAATTTTACACATCACACTAATTACTGACCGTCTCTGCGCGCATACACACAACCTCAGTTCGTATCACTTTTCCTGTGGAAAACATGTTGGATTGTGTTTACACTGTTGCGCTGTACCTAGATTTTTTTTTCTCTGCTCTCTGTAATTCTTAATAGAAAAGTCGTCTCGGGCTTTCTAGGAATAGGCGACATGAATCAATGTCTGCAGTGAGATTCGATGTATGATTACTTCTTCAGACTTGCTGAGCAATTTTTCACTTTCATTGCAATGGATGTTGAGGCATCCATCTGCACCAAGATGTGTCTTTAGTTCGCACTCTTGGTAGTTGGAGATTGGCTTCATTGGGCTTGTGTGCTAAATTAATGTCAATCGTGCTGAAATTATTTGGAGGCACTCTTAGTGGCATGAACAGTGAGCCCAAGTGGGCTGAAAATTTGTTCGAACTTCTGAGAGTTGGTAGGAAATTTAAAAAAAAACGTTGTTAGGTTGCCGCCTATAGTTCCTAAAATCAAAATCCGCTCTCTACTGATTCAAGGGAAATTTCGCAAAAATTTAAAATTGAGGTGTTAAATTTACTCGGAAAGCGTCTCTTTTGCAAGCGAAGTTCGTGAACAAGTTAACTTGATCTACATGAGCCTTGATTTCAATGCGATGGTAACACATTTCAGTGAAACGGCATTTAAGATACCGGTCAACGAAAATAGTTCCTCCGGAAATGGACCTCCGTTCCTGTTTTTGACCCATCTAGGCTATTTAAAGTCATCGGACCAAGCCCTGTAAACCCCATTGGTGAATTTGAACGCTCCGCGATGACAACAACCACTTGTCATTCTTTCCATTTTGTTCCCGCAATTAGTTGCAGCAATAAATTCTCTCCTGCACACGCGAAACCATTATATAGCCACATTGTTGCAACCGTCTATTTCAACAAAATACTAATTAAATTGCAACTGCGAAATTATTTTCCTTAATCCAGCAAAAATAAATATTACTCAATAGAAATTATGTGTGTCTTGCCAGTTTATTATTGCGTCGATGAATAATTCCATTTCTAGCTGCTTTCAAGTGCCCAAACATTTAATAAAATGTTTCAACCTATAATTCATCAGTGCATTCCGTGTGGCAACACAATGAATGGCTCTTAAAATAAATACCAAATCGCACCTATCTCTGCACGAATGCAATTGTTGTCCTTGCACCCAGACGACAGCATAACATAATGAAAACATCACATACTTGTATCATGACTTTTTGAATGTTATTTCCCTCTTTAAGAAAATCTTTCATAGAATTAAACAATTTCAGTGAATTTTGTGTTTTTTTTTTTTTTTTGTTCCAAAAAGTCCACCTTTGATGTTTCGCCCAATCTGCACTCCGCCCCACTGTTGCATAGAATAAATAACATCACATGAGTAATGGGTACGCGATATTAGAATATCATACCATCAAGTGGAATAAATATCGCGCGCGCAGCGTTTGGTCATAAGGAAGTGTTTTTACAATTATTTTCAAATTGCATGCAATAAATTTTCCCCTCAATCGGGACCCGGAGCCGGGGAGATCTGTCTTGCTCTCCTCGCTTGATTACCCCTAATGGACATGATTTTTTTTCTTTACAGATATAGAGAGCAATAGAAACGAGTAGAAGGCGATGAGCGACGACGACATGGCCAAGGCCAAAGTCAGATGCATTTTTTTTTTTTTTTTTTTTTTTTTTCTGGAAAAAAGTTATCATAACAAGGAAAAAAATTCGCGCAATTAATTAAGTGATGTGCACTTCATTGCACACGCCACACCTCTGAGCTCTGACTCTGACTGTAAACAGTGAGCCGAGCTGAGGCGCCCCCTCTCATCAACCCGTATATAATATACTGGAGCAGTGCCATCTTTTGCATGCACCGACCAACTGTATGTAGTGTGCTTGGTGGCAGTTTTTTAAATGCATTAAATGGATAATTGCTTGGGCGGGGTACGCACTATGTAAGCAGCTCCAGCCAGCAGTCGACTACAAGGCGACAGGCAGCAGCACTCAGCGTCAGCGTCAGCATAGTGTGAGGCTTCTTTTCAAGAGTGCAATGCACATCGTGTCGCGGTCGCGGTTTCGTGTTTTATTTGCCGGAATGTTTACACACACGCGGTGGATGTTTGTTGTGACATGCACGCTGCCTGGTTGGAACATTTTACATTCTATTAGTTTAATTTATAAAAGAAAAAAAACGAAATAGTTTAAAGGAGAATATCAAAAGAGGAGCGGACATTAAAGGCGGTGTGCTGAAAACATTCCAGGCAATATTGCTAAGCGGAGCGACTTATCCTCTTTGAAAAAAACGAAGACAGATTTCCTGTTCGCTGTGTTAATGTTTTTGATGAATTTAAGGGAATTTGTCTCGAGGTCGACCTTACTTACATTTCTGCCGCTTATTGCAATACCTAGATGCCTATCCAATTCCTATTCCTACGCAAAATAGTTTCCTAAATATCTCGCAGCACTGGAATTGGTTCTGCTTACGGACACTTCTATCTTTTTAAGAATTGACTTGGAAGTGCACTTCCTTTTTCAATGAAATATAGAAAGCATAGAAAGAGCACGTCTAGATTTCCTCTTTCTATAGAAAGGACAATTCATTTCTTCAATCAAAAACGCCATTAGATTTGGCGCCACCCCTCGCTTATTGGACAAAAGCGCAAAAAGTTGGCCCACTGACGTAATAAGGATTTTTTTAATTAAAGACTCGTTTAAAAGACACTTTGACGAAGTTTTACCGGAAGCATCTGGCCACGCCTAAGGTCGTACGTTAGATACACAGCAGCGTCGCTACAAGTGCGTTACAGAAATAGATCGAACTGCAGCTTATGAAAGACTGATAAGCCAAGGCAGAGGTTGCTTCTGCGTTTCTATACGCAGTTAACTCTCGAGGGAAACTATTTTCCATGAAGATTTAAAGCAGTTCGAATTTCGTCCTTTATTGCATCCTGTACAAACTGCATCAATACGTGAGCTACCCACACGCGTTCCTGTCGAATTTTCGTTTCAAATGAGCTTAAAATTAATGTCATTCGAGTCATATTTCTGTGACAACAAGGAAAAACAGCATAAGTTATTTTTAGCCACTTTTCAGGAGCGCAGGATAAAGGTTTGCCTGCATATGGGGGAAGACGACTTATGCGTTTTTTTCCTGACCCATAACACAGCAACCGTAAGAGATATTTGAATGAAACAAATTTGACATAAAGAGCAGGGTATAGTAACACATTATCTCAATATTGGCATAAGTCGACTTATATGCTTTTCACACCAAGCCCAAAACCGGGTTTTCGCCAAAACACACGTGAACTTCATCGAAAACAGAAGTTTTCCCATACATATTTCAGTTTTCAAAACGAGTCGTTTGCTTCCAATCGTTGGGTTGTTGAAACAAACACACCTTTTGCAATGTTCAGCTAAATGGCTGACCGAACAAATGTCACAACTCACAACTTAAAATCATTTTCCACAATTAATTGATGGGCTAATATTGTTTTGAAATGCACTTAATTAATTTTGTTGGTTCATTAATGCGATCGAAATTTATAACCACAAAAGTTTCGACCGAAATTTAACGACTAGTGTCTCACAGCTGATTGAAACGTCAAACGAAAACGAGTTGGTGGTCGGTGTGAATTCATCTACGAGTTTTCGAGGAAAACGCGGCTTAGGGCTTGGTGTGAAAAGCATATTATGCTATTTTTCCTTGTTGCCCTATTCCTTTCTTCATAACGAGCACTACTCTAACCGTTTCCTGTCGATTTTTCGTTTCGTCGGAACTCAGAATCATTGACCTACCTTCTTCAGTTTTGCAGTGGGATGGCTATTTCATCGAAATTCGATATTACTGTCTAGTGGTAGTGAGCCGTACACCTTACCCGATCTGCCACATTACGAGCGCTAACGATCTTGCTTTTGGAGTTGATTTGCGTTTCATCTGCTCGGAAATCGGAATCACTTTCCAACCGGCAAAATATACCGCTCCCAGACGCTTTCTGTATCACGGGGGTTTTTTGTAATTGCTGTCACATGTTATTTCCCAGGTGAATTGCCACTATACTACAAGACAATACCTCCCGTTTCCCGCCCAACAACCTGTCGCTTTTTCGTTTCATTATAATAATAATAGTTCGCACAACAGGTCTGTAGACCCTGGGCCTAGCTTCTCGCAATTATTCGTTTTGTGTGAGTTTTTCATTTTTGGAACGAATGGAAGGATCTAGAATTTTATGCCGATTCCAAACGGCCGATTGAGAAGCTCTTTCAAGACAGTTATACTCTCTGATGTTTGTCAGACGTTCGCGAGAGGTGGTGCAGTGCAAAACAAAACAGAGTTGGAATTTGGGTTTGCAGTTAATTTTAAACGAGCGATAAGATATAAGAAGTTTCAGCCTATTAACGGCAAAACAAAAAAATTCACAGCTCTCCGAAAATTGTACTAGATTTGGCTTCAATTACATATTTAACTTTTGTACTGAGAGTAGCATCTTTAGTAAGTACCTACTTCGATTAATTTGGTTGTTGGTAGCTCAAAGTTGAATGTAGCAACTTAATTAGTTCTGAAGCTAGTTAAAATCGATTTGAGTGTTTGGTTGCTGTCAGATTAACTATCTGAGTGTTACCAGATTGAAAAAAAAATCCAACAAATCACTAGCGTTTTGAAAGTTCTTACACCCATAATTTTTGACAGCCCATCTAAGCAAAATGGAAATAAGTACATGTACTAGTTTCTCTGTTGACGCTCTACTGGGCTGGGCACTGCTTCAAATATTGAATAGATGATTTAAACAAAAGAAAATAAAGTGCACGACTGGGTCGAACGAAACTTTCTCGATACTAGACAAAAGAAAACAAAATTCTCTTTTGGATATTCATCTCATATGGCAGTTATATAAAATAACAATATAAGTTTTTAAATGTTAAAGCTCTCAGTAACTGGCAATCTCGCAAGCGTCTACTGTACTATTTTATAAGGTCTTACTCCTCACTTGATTTTTGAGTACAGGACAAGCGTACCTGGTAGCAGTTTCTGTTTTTGACCTAAGGATATGTTTTTAATTTTGATTGGAATATGATTTAAGTTTTCAATTATTGGAAGTATTGCTCGTGATAGACCGATATCTTTCAAAAGATTATGTAGGTAATAATTCAGGCCTTTGTGAATTTGCATTAGTATTTATAAATTGAGTATCCCGATGCTCGTGTGTGCGGTGCAAATGAAGTTTTTGTTTTTGTAAAATTATCCAGACATAACAGTTGCAAATATTGCAATGTTTATTTGGAAAAATACAACTGACTGTATGATATTGTTCCGGATGATAGAAATACTTCGTTTTTGACATTTTATCGAAATCGAAGATGGGTTTTCGAGATATGAGCAGTTTATAAAATTAGCGTTTTCGGTGTTTCGAATTGAAAATTAAGGACACAATAGATTTGAAAACATCAATTTGACTCTAAGTTTGCATTTTGGTCAAAATCGTTATTGCCGTTTTAAGATAACTAGACAAAACTATATTTTTGAAAAATTACTCTTTTCATAATATAGAGAAAAACTGAGGTTGCTATTAAGTTATAAATGACCACATAAACTTAGAAATTAATTTTTGCTACAATCGTATAGACCGTTTTCGAGATATGTCGAAATTTCAAAAGTTCCGTTGCTCGAATTTTTAGCCAAAAACTGGGTACGCAGTCATGGTAACCTCACCTACTTAAGCTTAAATATCGATTTTAGTTGAAATCGTTAGAGCCGTTTTCGATCAAATCAAACTGGTACGAAAATGTTGTATGGGAAGTACCATTAATATTGAGGTTACATTGAAAAAAAAAACACCTCCCGAACTGTAAGCCCAAAAACTCCAAATCCGAGGTTTGAATGTAATCCGGGAAGCCGTTTAGACTGTAGGCCCGTGGAAGGACGGACAGACGGACAGACCGGACAGAATTTTGCGACCCACTTTTTTGAGTTCCTCTATCATCGTAATATCAGAATTGATTAATATCTCGAGTTTGAAATTTTGTACGAAACCAATATCTTTCTCTTACTACGTAATGGAGAAAGTTAAAAATAGCTGAATATGAACAGACTAAAAAAGCTTTCCCAATAACTTTAAAAATGATATCTAAGGTAAGTACACACCTCCACTTTCAATTATGAACCAAGTGTATACTATGTATATTAATGGCCAAATAAATATTTCACTCTCCAATTGATCATCTGAATTCCGGGGATCACCTCTTTTCCGGTGTGGTTCTGTTATTATTTCATGCACACGCCATCGTCGATTTTGCCACCATTGCCTCTGCGCCGCCGCTGCCACGGAAAAGATTTAGCAAATTCTCGAGAACTTGTCAAAAAGTTACCAGTCGTCGTCGTCGTCGCCGCCTTTGACAGCGCCGACCACCCGTTTGCCATTTTGGGACGAGACGACCTCCAGAGACAAGCTGCTTAAATTCAAATTAGACGAGATGATAATTCGCAGAAATTCGACTGACTGTTTGGACACATGAAATTATCTTTTTTTCTTGCCCGTCGTGTCCAACTCAATTCTTGTTTGATCTGCCATTCGGCTAAAGATGACTGGAGTGGGGCTGTCCGCCGGGGCTATGATATCGCCTCGAAGTGGTTATTTTCTCGCGCTTCTGAAAGCGATGAAGGAGCAACAGATGATCTAGTGGTCTGTTGACGGTAATGATGTGGTCGGAGGTCTTTGTTAATATTTGACAAGGTGCGATTTATGCGCGGCCATAAAAATTAATTTTTAAGCAAAGACAGCTCTTCAGATTCCCACGGTAATATTTTGCATTTTTATTACCACACCGCTTGGCTGGTTCAGTGATTCATTTATGTCAAAATGGAGGCGGAGAATCTTGATTGGTTTCTGCTTTGAAAGGTGATTTGATTGAGATCGAACGTTCGGTGCATGCACTTTGGCGATTAATGACAGGAGGAGATTAAACCTGACCGGCTGAAAATATACATTTCAACATATTATTTGCCGGAATGACAAAATACCAAAGCGAATCGGATAAAGGTCAACTGGTTTCCTTTTTGGCTGATTTACTACTGCACACGGTCGTGAGGTAATTGAGAAGTGTGCGCATGTGCACATGGACTGTGTGCTATTTCATCGATAGATATAGCCGTACCAGGTGCGTGCAAATGCATTTCAATCGACGAGCCGATTGCAAAAATACCGCTGTCTATCAAGGTGGCACCCAGCCCGGGGACTATCGTCGTGCGCATGTTCAAGAATTCTCAATGTTTCCTTAAACAGTGTTTCCTATTGGATGGCGGTGGCGAGGGGGGCTTGTTGTAATGGCTTAGGTGCGCTTGCAACACCATTTTTGTGAAACAGTCGTCATAGTGATCACATTTCTGGTCCCATTTTTGGGAGATCTATGTTGTGATCTATCTCATGATTGACATTTTTTTTTTTGCACAGTTTTTTTATGCCACCGGATAAGTTATGAGTTTAATATGGTCATTCTGACATTGCGCGGTGGTGGCTGTCAAATTGGGGGGGGTTAGACTTCGCTTAATGTTTCGGTAGGTATAAGAGACGTTTAGAGAGACTTTGAAGTGAGCGCCATCGTGTATGGGGTGGCAGTTTGATTGTCAGACGAAGGTGAACCGGATAATCGGAATTGATGTTGCGATTGGACTCTTTTCTGAATTTTAAATACTAAGTTGTCTATATGTTTAGGGTATTGAGTTTGTGGAAGACTGATTCCAACGAGAAAAGGTAGCGGGTAGGCTTGAAGACTCTTTGGATCACAAGTTTTCGACTTCTACTTAAATTAAATTTTCAATTAACAGTGAGAGAGCGTTTAAAAAAATAATTTCAACCAGATTCGCATCTCAACTTGTTTCTGTCAAAATTATATTTCAAAATATATTTGAAAAAAACACTTCAAGAAAACTGAACAGCTTTATGACCCTGTATATAGTTTAGTCTGTAGCATCTTTATGTATTTTTTGGAGGGGGACGCTGTCTGTCAATCAACATGTGGCCGGATTTTTTAATCTAGACTAGACTCGTTTTCACTTATTTTAGATGTGTACAGTACACCCCTTTTTTTCGCAGCTAGATGGCTACAGAATAAATGAGTTTTGAAGTTAATATGACGAGAAAACAAAAACCCATAAAAACACTTCAGGATGCGCATAGGAAAAGGCGTAGAAAACTACAAACACTATTTCAAAAAAGCCATAAAAAGCCGAGTCAAAAATACTTCAATATAAAGCGTAGTACGCATATGTTCCGAAACGAAAAATCCCATACAAAAGTGACACAACGAAAACATGAGCGAAAAATCTCGCTCCCCCTTTCGTTTTGCAGTACGCAGCTGTGGGTAATTGTAGTAGATTGTTTTTTACAATTCTCCACTCTCTTTTCGCACACGTTTATCGTCGGGGGTATTATTTGCTTGCCATTTGATTTTTGTATTGCAGTGCTGTCAGTTTTTATAAGAGGTATGGAGCCAAATTGGAAAATTCTGTCGCCAAAAATACCTGAACTCAAACATGAAGATCAAAAACGCACATTTTGACTGTACATAATTCATTGGCACACTTATTCTGATTTACATTGTTTTTAAAGACGACAATATTAAATTAAGAGAAAAACAACAGAAGCCCTTAATTTAAAAAAAAAACAAACTTTCGTTTCAGAATGTACTAATGTAGCTGTCAAAATTTAGCGCGCCTATTTCATGGGTCGGGACATTTTCTTAAGCTAAATCTTGACAAATCTTTGTGTTCTATCGTTTTGTTGCGTTTATGTATTGCGGAGAGCGGTAGAAATAAGCAAGGATGAGTTTTTTTTAATAAAATTCCTCGACGAGGAGTAGGTACCTAGAATCGGAAATGGTTTAAATAATAGAGAATTGAATTTTTAAAGTAGATAAGTTATTTTCAAAGAATAGCTATTTTTTGTGACATTTATCCACCGCGATCTCTATGTCAAAACTTAGTTAGGACTTTAGCGGATGTTTAGAGAGTAAAGTTGGAGAACAGATAAAATTTATTGTAGTTCGAGCAGCGAACTAAGCTTTACCAAACAAAATAACCCTTTAATGGAAAGTCGGGGACAGATAAAGCACACCTGGCATATACTCGGACAGTCTGTTTTCATATTCATGCATCAGGCCTCAGTTATAGCCATACGTAATAGTTATGCAACGAAAATGTTGGAACAGTGTGAAAATGAGTTTTTTTACGTTTAGGCGGTCAAGGCAAAAATTCTGCCAGAACAAATTTTCCCTGCGAAAATAATTACAACCTACCACTGTTTGGATTCCATCACAAGAAAAATTTCTGACACATGGAACAGCCAAGAAATGAAATATTTCAGTAAAATGATTTGGTTTTTTTTTTGTAGAATTAACTGATCGGAAAAAGTTTTTCGTACGGAAAAAATTATAAGTTCTTTTTCTAGTAAATTTAAAATTAATTGGCTAATTCTTTTTAATAAGTTTACCTTCATAATTCATAAGCAACATTTGAAGACCAAGATTGAGTTCAACCGTCAAGTTTAAGTGGTCATAAAAAAGCAAAAGAAAATGTTTACTGTTTCGTTTTACGTATCGCTGTATGTAACTGGGGCCTTATTCGAAAAGAGTACGCTCGCAATTGAAGTATGCATTTTATAAATACTTAAGGAGCCTGCAAATCGTCAAACCTTAAAATAGTCTAAATTAGGATAATTCCCAAATGACAAGGATCCAGTGAAGTTCGAGTCTAGAAATCGGAGATAAATGGCCAGTGCTGGTAACACTGCTATCCTTGTAGCAGCTGATGGAACTCTCCACAAAATATTTTCCGCTGCCATTTGGAGAACACTGGAAAATTTCATTCCGGAACAGCCGCGTACTACGCTTAACCAACGGTTCAACTTTCAACAATTCTAACCCAAGCACAACAAACGACCGCATTTGGTCATAATATCCGCTCCACACAAATCAATTGAAAGTGGCCTCCTTGCAGGGCCACCCGCTGAGGAGACATCTCCACTAGGTAGGTATACGACAATACGAGTATCCGCAGGCGCACTGCCAGTGCCAATGCCAACTGAGATTCAATAATTTTTTTGATTAATTCCCGCAATCAATTACACAGCGATGCGGGCTCCGTAACCGACTGTAACTGTAACCCACTTTCCACTTACACTTCTGGGGCTGTTCTCACAATCCTTCAGATTCAGATTCCGATATTCAACTGAACACTTAACAGCTGCTGGGGGGGGGGAGATAGATAGACGTACGAGTGGGATACAGCCGCCTGCAAAGAAAAATATTGTAAACACATCCGATGGCCAACAACGTTTATCGTCTTCTTCTTCGCCGTCGTCGTTGTAGTCGTCGCCATCGCCATCGCCATCATCCAGAAACTATTAAAGTGATTTATGCCAGAGGAACCGAAAGCGGACGGCATGCGGTTCCAGTTTGGGGTCATAATGCCTGTACTAATGCCTGGATCACGATTGTGTCTAAAATATTGATTTGTCAATTTGTACGCGAGCAATGGGCCAAGAGCAGCCCGACAGCCGCTTGCAGGGTGCTGCTGCTACTTAATTCGGTGTCCCTTGCATTCGTAATGAACAATTGTCAACTGCTCCGGTATGGGGCAGGGTGCAGAGGGCGGGCGCTCCTGCTCGTTGTCGTTCAGCCGCCAATATAATCGTGTTGACCAAGTGCTGTGCCGTTGTTCCTGGGTGGAGTTCACGTCAAGCAATTTGGGCATTAGGAAAATTAGTCACGAGTCTTGCCTGTAGCCTGTTGCGTTCGCTCTATACAGACCGGCAGCATGTATAAGCATAGCGTGCCATGCAACATGTAGCACACAGTCTCTCCCGAATGGATATCGCTGGACATACCCAAATCCGTATGCAGCATGTCACTGCAATTATATTCGCTCGTCATGTGCACCTTGATTGGGCTTAGAAATGGAACTGGGATTGAGTCGCGTTCCCGACCCGGCCCCGTCTCCTCGTCGAACGGATCATTTTGTTAATTCAGAAGCGCCCATGCGGATAGCTGCAGTAGCTGCGCCAATGTTGTGGACTAAGCAAGGACCCATATGCGCACATGTGTGATTAATTATGCACGCGATGTACTTGGGGAGTGTGGTCTGTGGTTCCGTGTCTAGGCAGCCGGCTCATAATTGAGTGGTATAGCAGGCAACTCCACTATGGGTGCCCTTTTTCCGATTTGATTTCCTTTTCTGGATTTTGTGTCTACGTGGTGGATCGCAGAAACGATCGAGTGTTAGATAAGCTCCATTTACATGATGTGATCGGTGTGGGGAAAGTTGGAGAGTGTTGGACACACACGCAATGGGAGGAGATGTTTATGATGGTTGCGCGCATGGTCGCGACGACTATTGTAATAACAGCTGCAACAAATTGGACATGACAAGTGGTAATCTATGGGTATGATCTTGGCTAAGGGTCAGGCAATGTCAGAAACAGTGGAAATGTTCAAGCCTATAGATGATATTGTGTTACTGTTTCCTGGAAAGTGTAACGGACCTCGTTAGAGCTTGACGAACGCACCTATTTTGGGCGCATGCAAATGTTAACTCGTAACCGCATGTGAAACAAATGGATAATTGGAGGGGAAATTTAATATTATTCCCGCGGCGAAAAAGGGTCAACTCTGGTGAAAGATAATTGGCTGTTTAATTTGTTTGTGGGAAAAACCAAATGCGATTATAACAAATGAATATTCATGGTGTTTTCCCGAAATGAAACGAATTGGGTTTCGTCTAATGTCCCATATATGCTTTGGGAATTTAAATTGGTGTTAAGGTTGGAGGGGAATTTTGATTTTCACGAAAGTAGACCTTCGATATATTAGCGATTGTTGTATATAACAACTTATTTAATTTAGCTTCCTGGGTCCTGTTTCAGTAAATTACACATTTTGTAAAAAATATATTCTTACAGGCATTTGACGTGTAAGTTTTGACTACTAACAGCGTTTTTCGAGGGCAAATTGAAACCATATTTTAACTGTTTTAATTATACTAGCAGTCTTCAATTAAGAGCTGGTCAGTCAGCCTTGGGAAAAACTTATCCATATTTCAGGCTGAAGTCCTTGCAATCTACTAGAATAAATTGAACTTCTAACACATGTGGAAAATCCTTATTTATCTTTTCAGGCAGCCAAGCAGCTCTCAAAGCTCTTGACTCATCTGTCAAAAAATCTGAACTTATCTCACAACCATCTATGAACTTTTCAAGAAAAACCTAGTCATCCTCCACCGGATTCCAGCCCACAGAGGATTTGAGGGTAACGAATCAGCTGACTCACTTAAAATCGGAGCAACCACTCCACTTATTGGACCTGAACCTTCTGCGCAGTCAGTAAAAACCATTTCAGGAACTGCGAGTGTATAAGGAACCTTTCTTGTATCGAGTCAAACGAGATCTGGGCAAAGCACAGCTGGGCAGAACTGCAGAAGAAAATTTTTCCCTAAATTCTCCCCTAGAAAATCGCTCTTCCTGATTAATCTGGACAAAAATAACCTGAGGATCCTAACAGGAATAATCAGTTGCCATGGAAAAAACATCTCCACCGCATCGGCGTGTCGCCGGACCCTATCTGATGCAGACCCTGCCTTGAGAGTGACGAATAGAAAAAATATCCTTCGGGATGAAATCGTCAGTTCTTGCTGACATACACCCAGAAAAGATCCTTGTCTTCCTGACTGCCTTGGGAGTGAAAAGATCGCTCTAGGAATATACTAGGGTAGGCACAAGTGGCTCCTTTAAAAAACCGCATTGCCTGAGCCCCTTGTATAGGCTCTCCCTCTCCTTAATCTAGTCTAATCTAATCTAAGAGCTCTTACTTCGGCACGGTACAGGATGTCTGTTCGGTTTGTCTTTCCTTGGAAAATATTCACACCCTGTTGTATAGCAACAGCTATATCGGGTCCCAGAGCTCACACCCCGAAATGTTGTAGCTTACCATCAAATGGGACGTTTTATGATGATGGTATGACCTCCGACCTCCGCACTCTTGAAATTCTAGAGTTTAATTTCAGCTCTGGTTTAACTCGGGTCCCACAAGGCGCGACATTATTATACAGAAAATTGGTATATCGACTGAGAGATATCAACCCTTTCAATAGTTGATTGCTTAATACCCTTTTCACACCGAGAAAACCGGGTTTTACCATACGTACTTCAGTTTTCGAAATGAGTCGTTTAAAGTCATTTTCTACCAAAACACGACTAAAACGACTTCCAATCATTGGGTTCTTAAATCAAACACACCTTTTGCCATATTCAGCGAATTCAGCAGACCAGCTGACCGAAAAAATGTCACAACCCACGACTTAAAATTATTTTCCACACTTAATTGATGGGCTAATGTTATTTTTAAATTAATACGATCAAAATTTGTAACCAAAATAGTTTACACAGAAGTTTCACGACTAGTGGCTCACAGCTGATAGAAACGCCAAACGAAAAAGAGTTGGCTAGCGACTAGTTTTCGACAAAAACACGGTTCAGCTAAAGGTGTTAATAGGGTATAACTCACAATCCGTAATAAGGCCTGTTTTTTTGAGCTTCGATCTCAGCAAAGCAAAGTAAAGTAGGATTTTCAGCACTTCGAGACTCGAAATAATTGTTGTAATTGCGTCAATTGCGAAAGTCATGGTAGCTTGCCACTTGTCCGTAGGAATTTTTTTCCGATTTTGTCTGAGCTGTATATTTGCCTTCACAATTTATTAAGTTTGTCGCCAGGTTCCGCCCCAAAAACAGTTGTTAATGCATATTACAGATTAATTCCCATCAAGGACGATTTCCTTTGTAGCTTCTGCGGTAAACCACCCTTGTTCTGATTTATTTGAAGTCTCAATGACGTTCGTTTGATGTGGCCACCATTGAATACAACTGTTTACAAACATGCGTTACGTAACCATTTTAATTGTTAATATGTTAAGAAGAAGCCATTACAATGCACTTTGAATGGATTGCGACATCGGTATGCGCTCTCGGCCACATGTCACATGCCGCAATCAATGTTCGCCAAACAAATCATCCCAAAGCGATTGTTTTCGATCCGTTTCCTTCCCAAAACCGAGGTCAAAGTGTCACTGTCCGATGAGTCACCGCATCGCGTTACCCTATTTCGTGCGATTCTCTCTATTCCCGCATATGTAAACCCGACCACATCAAAGCGAAACATAACTAATTCCATGTCCGGGTAATTGAATATTATCCGTTTGTTTCTATAACCCACTGGGGGATGTGCTTAAGCCAAAAGGACCCCGTCCTTCCCGGAACAGAATCAAATGTGCGACCAGGAAGCATATAGTAGGCACTCTCCCGTGCTTGTTACAGTAAACAGTATAGAATCGGCAGTATACACCGACAGGTTCTAACCCCAGGTCGGGAATCGGACTCTCTGCTGCGCGGAGCTTCCCGAATACTGCCGTGTCCCACTGAGGTGTATTTCGGTGACATCAAAGTCTTGGCCAGCTTTGTCGGCTGCCGACAAACCGAAGTTTGCCCTTTGCTTTGATGTTCTCGCTGATGGCATTGTTTTCCATGTGCGCACCCGGCCCAATACAAACAAACATTAGAAGTTATATCAAGTGCCGCATCCTCGTATTGCAGTGACGACAGTGGTTGGAATGGCGTTGTCCGCCTCCCTATGCCAGCGAGTTTGCCTGTGAATGTGGCATTGCCATCAAACAAATTTAAACCATAATAGAAATGTCAGTTCACCTAGATCCACTTTCAAAGTGACACCGCCTCGACAGATATACACGTTCGGTTTAAGCAGGTGACTGCTGATTGCGGTGCGTGTACCTATACCTTCATCGGGATAACTGATATGACCACGCATATCACTTTTCGCCATCAAATCGTCCGGTGTATCTGCAGCAGAGTGCGCGCTGGTTGCCCCTCCTGGAGGGGTCGACACTCGCTCGCCGATAGCACAAACTTTGGACTTGGACTCGAAACTGTATCGTGTCACAGGTGGTGGACGCGCATACCCTTCTACGGCTTCTTGCGTTAATTTTTTAGTACATACACTCTTTGGGTTTGTTTGACGTCTTCGGTGTTATTAATTGTGCATTCAGGTGATTACAAAGGAAATATGCATTTAAGCTGAGGCCACGCCATGCCATCGGGAGGGGGACACGCTAATATTGGATTGTGACATGTACACAGTGCCGGCCACCCTCCGCAACTTGTGTTGGATTTCTCAGGCAATTTGCGATGACTAATTGGGAAAATGCTTGTCGAAGGAGCTTTGGGAAAAACCCCCAATACCAACAGTTTGCGTACGGGGCAATCCAAAGAGCACCGTGAAGAGACAATCACACCGATTGGCTAGAGATTCGGCGGATGGCCAACGCAGAGATTGAAAATAGACCGAGTGTCACCAAGTGGTTTACACTGAGGCGGTCGGCCGGTCTGTCGGTGGTGCGATTCAAATGATGCTGTCCTACTAAAAATATCTATCTGCTGCGAGTGAATTCTACACGGAGAATGATTAAGTCGTGATGAAATATTCAACTGATGTTACGATTCAGGGATCGAGGGTATTTTTCAGTTGTACATTTTAAGGGGCATCTGGAGAGGAAACTGTTATAAGCCGTGTTTTATTATCAGCCATGATCTATATAGATCATCGATTTACATGCACTTACAACAACAGCATATGATCCTGCTTCTCATCGAGATCATGAACCATGATCTGAAAATTATTTCTACTATTGCTCGCAGCGCTGTTTGGCGCTGTTTGTTTCTTTCTTGAATGTTTGTGTACCTGTAAAAGATAGCCACACAGTCACGTTGCCAGACTAAAAAATTCAATACACTTCATAGCACAAAAAATTAATAAGCATTTTTTTACATCCAATAAATTTCGCGTTCTTGGAGATTTTGCTTTTTAATTCTGTAAAGGTATGACAAGCCCAGCGAAATATTCCATAATTTTTTAAGTAAATGTTTAACAAAAAATGTTTATGAAATGTGTCGCTGTCGCAGTTCGTAAATAATTATTGTTTCACAAGTTTTCCGGCAGAAAGGTGATAGTTGTTTTTTGTTTTTACATAAAGTACAAATCAGGTACAAATGTCCAGAAAATCTCGGAATATCTAATGAAAAATGTAAACTAGCAGGCTGCATAAATTTAAACTATTTTAACTGCAACTGTTTTCGCCGAGTTTTTTGGACATACAGCTTTAAATTTACGTGAAGTTCCGATTTTATTTTAACAATCAAACGTATTTTGTGTGTGTGCAGAGAGAGAACTATGGTATTATTATGAAAAGTATAATGCTTTGTCTAAGAATTATTCCAATCTAAGCGGACCAGATGTGTAAACTGCGGTTTTCATTATATTTCGAACTGATTGTAAACACTTTAAATAAGTTCTTAAAAAACTCTCACCTTCAAAAATTAAAAATGATTAATTTGACTGATATGGCAACATCCCCGACAAGCAACTGAAATGTCGTTGTACAGAATGTTTGCAATATGGCTGGTAGCATGGGCGTCTTTTGAAAGCAACTGTTGCCACAACTCGTCTATGATCCGTATTGTTTTATTATCGTGATCTGATTCGGATCAGATCACGCTGATAATAAAACACGGCTATAGACATCACTAAGAAAAAACGATCATTTAGTCTTAACAGCGTCTTACCTACTAACACGAATGATTTTTGGCCGACAAATAATGCCGCTTTTATTATTAGCAAAAGCCAGAGAGGAAGTGTCAAATGACACTTTATTATTAACTCTTTTAAATCCCCTTCTCGATCATTTTTAGAGCATTTAAGCGAGGTTGTAAGTAATTGTGATCGCTGGTTGTGGTCTTTTGCTTGTTGCCCTCAAAACAAAAGTGTCCTAAATTTTGTCTCAATATTTACCTTTTTATTTAACGTATTTTATTATATTTTCACTTACACGAGAAAAGAATTCAAAGCGCGTGGCTGGACATAGGAAACCTATGACAGAGTGAGAAAAGACAAAAGTAAAAGTGACAACTTTATCAAAAGTGAATATACCTAATTACTAATCTAATCGCTGGATGGCGCTGATGTTTTGACAGGGGTTCGTGCCTTTGATACGATAGTCGCCATAGCTATGTGATACAAAGCGCCATCTTGTTGAAAATCGATCTATTGCGCGTCAGTGTCCTTCATATTTTCAAACTCAATTCCAAAGGAATATTGGTTTCCTTTGAATGACCGAGTAGTTCAGCAGTTGCGCGACTTGTTTTCGAAGTGAATTAAGTTAATTTCATTGCCTAACTATGATGGCTCGTTGATTGCCATTGAAGATGTTGAAAATAATTTATTAATCTTTAAATAACTACACAATTTTAATTAGCGATGTATAAAATAACAAAATATAGCTACTGATCACAAAATATAAGAAAACTAATAAGTATGACAAGTTTGACAGCAAAACCTTTCATAATTTCTTTCAAAGCAAAATTATAAAACACACTTTATGAAAAATAGGGCGAGTTCATAATTGCAACATTGTTGCACTTGTCATGCAAAAAATATTGATTCAATGCAATTATGAGCAGAAACACTGCTGCAAGTTTGCAGTAGTTTTGAGTTTCCAAAAAAGAGTTCATATAAATGCAGTAGGCAGTAAAAACCATTTTGATATGAAAAAGGACAGAATTTTTCGGCCCGCTATAAATTCGGACACAAATATTATATTTTTACTTTTTAATAAAAAAACCTTCATTTATTTTGGATTTTTTACTTACATATTTGTTCCTGCCATCTTTCTGCAACTCGGCAACAAAATAAAATTCTATGCAGAGTTGATCGCAGTTTCGAGGTTTCGAAATTTACGCACTGAGCTATGACAAAAGAACACGTATTTGAAAAACTTATTTTAAACATCACGCAAGCGCTTTTTGCACGAGACGGGACAGAGAGATCCGTTTTGTCAACAGTCAATGTCAATAAAGGCGTGAGAATGAGATTAGAAATCAGACTCTCAAATTGTAATAGATTTTCTACCCATAATAATTATAGATACCTATTTAAAACGGAGATAAGAACATAATGTTGTAGTGACGTGTTGGCTTAATTTGCTGTCACTAATTAAGCCAACAATTCAGCTACTTTAGTGTCAGCAAATTAAGCCAACAATTCATCAATCAATTATATGAAATAAATGGTTAATTATCCGTTCATCACTTTCTGAAGCCATTGTGTTTTATAGGAATGCGAAATTTCGTAAGCCATCATCGCTATTAAAATGTCAACATGTGGAACTTTCTCTTAATTCCTACCACGTGTCACTTTTTTTGCGTGTTAGGTAATACTGTCACTTTCAGTCAGACCGGCAATTTATTATTGGACATCCCTTCATCTTCCGTGTCAGGAATGTGTGATGTTGTAAATGCAACATGAAATAGTTTTGAGTGGATTTGGGTGGTATGTTCTGGATCAGCTGCTGAAAGATAGATATTCTAACTACGCCAGTGGATTTCCCGTTGACTTTTAACTCAAGTCGAATGAGAAAATGTTATGTTGTGGAAAGTATCGCTACACAGTCCGTAAGGCTTTCTCTGTAAATCAAAATATTTGCGTGTAAGTTGAAAACTTGCTCGCAACGCAAATGACTTTTCGATCAGGCTAAAGTTTGGAAAAAATGCGACAGAAATGGCTGTCGTTCGAACATATTTCCAGCTTAGAAACTGCACAAGTTCCAACAGCTTCTAACCTGTTTCTATTTACGAAAGCGTACAAATATGACAGTTTGAAGATGAAATTGTTTATGGCCACAAATTATTGATACCGGTTCGTACTGCACTTTGCACTAGTTGCATTCAGTGTTCGCTATCCTGAATGACTGTCGGAACATCCAATTTAGGCTCAGTTGTATAATATGGCAATTCCAATTCAAAATGGGCTTAGAAAAAATGTACTTCAGGAATGTTCAATTCACAAAAACACCCGCAATTTCATATGGAACACGGAAGTACATAAAACTTCAAAGATCCATTTCTTCCGTCAACACTAGTTTTGTTCATATACAAATTGGAGTAAGAAATGGCTCGCCCTTCAAATCTTACTCGAATTTATCAAGTAAAGGCGCTTCTTAATAATTTAACAAGCCACTTCCTGCCACTACGCCATGTTCTTCTTTTAATTTCCAACATCATAGTCTTAGACTGATTGAATTTCCATGTCATCTGCGACTTAAACGGCTATAAAACAATTTACAACTTGCTGTACGCAACACATCCGTGTACCGAATTAATTTGACAACTAACAATATACATTTTGATGCGACACTTAATTAAATTTAAGTAGCCCATTAACTATAGTCTTCGTTACTGTCATTTCCAGTTCATGTCAAAACTCGACTCGAACCATTATCCCATAAAACTCTCCAGTCTCCAACGGTAATGAACCCACAAGCTTACATATATTGCTATCATCAAAATCAGCTTATATACAACAGGATCCACAATTTCACATTAATTCACATCACTGCGAAGGTGACATGCGTCAAACATGACAGCCAACATCTTGCCCTGGCTGAACTGCAAATTATACCAATATATATATACGTATGTACCACCGGCTTCGATTTAATCTTATCTTTTTGTTAATTCTTTATTTATCCAACATGGACAGCGCAATACGACAATAACAACAACAACAATAACAACGACAAGCGACGCGGTGCGACGATGACTCCTTAAGTAGCAATTTATAGTCACGACAATGTTTTCATTTGGCTCATCTTTTTCACTGATATTAATTAATTGTGTATTCAAAAATGGCTTTATGGGGGTTCATAAATTCACGAAGCTCCGATCGTTTTACTACTAGAAGGAATCAACAAGAAGTCGTTCTTTTGTCGAACGATGCCGCCACCTCATTAAACGTTATATACGAGATGGTTGAGCCGGCATATTCCCAAATACGAGATCGGTTACAAACACACACTGGGGCCGGCATGAAGTTATTAATTTCATTTCGATTCGAATGTGATTTGAAACGCCTTTCGGAACACGATCCTCGGTGGTGCTGGGAGACCGGAGACCGCCACCGCCGCCGCCACGCCGATCATGACTCTTCTGACGGAACATAACATAAATCCTAATTAATTCAAAGATGTGCTAATTTGGTAGATATTCAAATTCGAAAAATATTTTTCGGTTTATTTTTATCTTTCGAGATAAGCCGTGTGATTATGCAGCCATGAGGTATTTTTTGTGTGTGTTGGCTGTCGGGGGCGCTTCGTTATAGCCAATGACGGCTACTACCTGACACACCGTTTCTGGGAATTATTTATGGCGGAACAGTGGTTTATTGTGTCGCAGAGGATCTCTGTCTGGATTGCATTTGATTTTCAAATCGATTATGGAGTTTTATGGATTGACTTGTGGGGAGCGCATGAATGCGACCTGTCATTTACTTTTGGGAATGCTGTTGTTCATTATGAGCTTAAGTTTGAGATGATTCTATGTTTTTGTTTTTCTGTGTCTCTCAGATGGATTTTATTTATTGTTTTCGAAGTAGGATTTGGTAGGGTATGGAAAGATTTTGACACCAGTGTTATTATATCCTGACGTTTATAACTTTTTGTAGGATTTACAACGTCTAAAAAGCTTTCCGTGGGATAAAGGGGAACAGCACGAAAACGTGGGATTTGAGGGAATCTAACAACAACATTCAATGTTAATAATCTGCAATTTTAGTACTAAAGGCTAATTTAATAATATTTTTTTTTCCGTGTAATACAAATTTTACTTTAGTTTGCATTTTTCGCACAAAACTATGGAGAGATTTTTAAGGGAATTTAAGTAGTGTGTAATGGGAGAATAATGGGAAAAATGACTGCGCTTCGTGGGACAAATGAAGAAAGAATCCTAACAACACTGTCTGACACTCTGTGCGTATCATAGCGATCCGCAAAATATGATCTGGATCAGAATTGCCTAAAAGACTTCCATTGTACTTTTGGCAATGCTTCTACAGCCTATCGTTTCTGTAAGTATTGTTTTTTTGGGACAAATGCAAGGGACCTACAATTTCACGCCATAACTGAAGGACTAAAGGCGGTTGCAAATTATGCTTTCTATTGTTTAGCAACTTTTTGATTGAAAAAAATAAATTTATAGCCCATACACTAGTATAAGGCTTTGAGCGATGCGACTCCAATTCAAATTCAGCTCGTTCACTTTTGAACGGATGCCTTCTCCTACGATTACTTAATCATAATCAACCCATCCAATTTTTGAGTAGCGACGTGCATGTAGTTGAATGTTCGTCAACTTGTGACTCGGACAAGAATTAAATTATACGATTTGATCAGGAATTATACATCGGACGTTGAACAACGCGTTGATCATACATCTGTAGTCTGTAATGCGGTATGTTTGTAACTGAGTCATCCGAACAACCAGCATTAGTTGGTCAACATTGTATACTCGGTAATACGGTGCATGACGGTCATGACCAATACATAATGGAGTCAGACACCGATTATATTTCTTCTTACATTTCAGGCTACGTAACATTTGGCATATAATGTAGAATTGCCTTTTGTGCGCCCTTTTTTAAACAAAATGTCAAACGCCGAAATGACGTTAGGGTTCAGACATTCATTTTGATTTCGAATTTACAAACTGCATCGAAATAGGTACAAAACAAACGCTATCTGCCGATGAAAGTTGAAGCTTCTTACTGCGGCCTGTTTCCGATAAAAAGCTGGAGTTTTTGTAAGTTTAAGCAAATCGTCGGGGCAATTCGCCTAAGGTGGTTTGTGACAAGTGATTGTCAATGCGCCCTACTAATAATAAATGTAAGTCCCGACTTGAAGTTTACTAAAGCTTACGCAAAGTTTTGCATAGAAAATATATCAACCGTGAACCACATAAAATTTGAGTCGAAATGTTCATGTTTCCAAGTAAGACATTTTTTTTTAATTTTAGATAGGTATGGTCTAAAATTTTCTGACAACTTAAATGATATCGTTTTCATACCAAGAACTATGCTACCAATTGTAGTTGTTGTATAAGTCGTGTTTTTTTTTCAGCTTCGATCTCAACAAAGCAAGGTAAAGCAGGATTTCAGCACGCAGTTGCAACAACTACTGCGCGAGTCCTCGAAGTGACAAGTATATCGTAGTTGTTGTAATTGCGTGCTTAAAACTATACTTTAATTTGCTTTGCTGAGATCGAAGTTCAAATAAACTAGCGTATAGTCAAACGTCATCGTAAAATAAATACAATTTTACGAAGCAAAATTTTTCACCAACTTGCAGCTTAATTCGATTTAAACAAGTCCAAGTCCAAGTACATTTGAAAATGTAAACTTAAGAAATTTAGGGTTTGTGTTGCTTTTCTCTTAATTTAATATTGTCGTCTTTACAAACACTTTAATCAGAATAAGTGTGAATATGAATTACAAACAAATTCACATTTTTTATCTTCATATTCGAGTTTGGGTATTTTCTCCAAAATTTTACAATTTGGCACCATAACTCTTATAAAAGCTGGCAACACCGCAGTACTAATGTAAAATTTTCGCATGCAATTATTGTCCCGGACAATAAACGTGTGCGAAAAGAGAGTCGAGAATTGTACCAAGCAATCTACTACAATTACCCACTTTTTCACCATCATTTCGCAGAAGCTGCGTACTGCAAAACGAAAAGGAGGGCGAAGTTTTTCGTTCGTTATTTCGTTGTGTCACTTTTGTAACCGATTTTTCGTTTCGTAACAGCTGAAAGATTGTAAATCAGGGCTTAATAGTCTTGAGAAGTAACATTTTAAAAGGAGCTGGACGCAGTGTTTGTTGAACTGTCAGTTTCCATATGTACCAGTTCAAGTAAATTTGTTTTTTTATTTAATCAAAGCTCTTTAAAATTGTTCAACGAAGGTAACTTTAAAAACGAAAGTTGACAGCTGCGATGACATTTCCTAAAGTCCAGTAATACCAAATTCAGGTCGACGTTTCCGTGATCACCTTAAGTAGAGTAAAAATTATAAATTAACACTTTCTGTCACTAAATAAATAATTATAGTCTATCACCTTCGCCGATATAACCACCTCTCTATAAGATTAGTAGTACCTACAAATATATGACGGTAAGCCTGATTATTTGTGTCACTATCACTACAGATTGTGGGTATTCACAGTGGATCGATAAAATGACAAAACTCAAACTTCCAAAGCCAAAACTTAGTAATTTACAATCGTTGCAAGTCGCCCCCTAGCGAAATACTCGTAAACCACAAATTCACGGATATGTGTTTCCATTCCTTTGACGTTTCCCATGTCCAATTAGCAGTACCTAAAGGGTTAGGTACTTTTATCGGATCACCACAGACCAGAGGTCACCGACCTGAATCTGCGCCGCGTCTTAAACGAATCCAACTTACGTCATCATCAACCAGACGACGACATGCGAAACGGCACAGAACTGTGTCCTTGAAGCGTAAAAATTTCACTTCGTCTCCGCCTCGGGTGAATGTGTTAACGTTTTAAAGAAGTCTTCTCAGGCCCGCTGTCTGACATTGACATACCGACACATCTCATAAATCAAAGTGCAAAACCATACACAAACCCTCTGCCGGCATGGTGAAATACAAAATTGTTAAATAAACTTCGTCGACCCAGGTAGTTATTCTTTCAGCTTGATGACCATATACGTATATATACGCGGCTAAACGGCCAAGAGATTTGTCTTGCTTATCCCCAGTGGATGTGCGGCTCCTCATTGACATTTGGGGCTAATCTAGTCTTGTTGCCGTGTTAATTTGTGCCCCCTTTGGCGGCTTGTTTTATGCAAATGTTCTCAAATTTTGATCCGTCCATCTCACTCTCTCATTTGGCATGTTTTGTAAAATATTTTAGCCACCCAAGGCAGTGTTGTCAGTTGTGTTTGTGTGTTTGTGTTGGTATAGCGGCCACCTCAGGTTCTGAATCGGAAGTTGAATCATTCACTTTCGGGCTGAATTACCGTGAAATTTATTTTATTCTTGTCTGTCTTGTCTACCTCCAGCAGCGGTCACAAGAAGCCATTGTCGGAGAACAACAAAAAACAAAATCGATCGAGGGGGGCAGTGGTTTTTCATATTTCTTTTATTTTATTTGAATACATTTGAACTGTTTACTTCTTGAGAATTGGTTCGTGTTCCTGTTTGGTTTTCTTTTATTTGATTTGGGTGTCTGGGTATGCCGATTTTGCAGGTTAATTGCTGATTTCTTTTTTGAGAAATAGAAAACAAGTCAGCTACACACGTTCCCCCCTATTTAAAGTGAATACACAGCAGTTAGGTAGGTATGTAGCATTTTTGTATAGGTACCTGACATTATACCTGACATTAGGTGGTTTGTGTCTGAAATATCCCTGTCGCAGGTAGGTACCTATACTTATTTGGTGAAATGAAAACCGTGTCTACAGAATAAGAAAACGAAATGTCAGTCGAATTGAACATTTATCTCGATGGATGTCAAACTTAGTCTTCCAGTGGCACTCCCAATGAACCGCTTTAACAGCACTTAGTTCCGTAGGTCCTATGATTCGGCCAATGCTCTGCAGTTAGTCAGTTAATCCAACAAAAAAAGACCGCCTTCTAAATGCTCTATTTCGATTATTGACCAGTACGAACAGTACCTACAGTTCGACCCCCTTGGAAACGGGTAACATAGAAAGGTCACTGAAGTTGTATCTGTATGGAAAAGGGAAAAAACCCGCCCTTCCCGTAGCACGGTTGGGCTAGGTCAGTCACATTCATCTAGATTTATGGTGTTCAATTTTGTTTCGCATGCTAAGAGGTGACACGCAACCAAAGCCAAAACGCCAATCGATACAAGCCAACCGAGGCGAGGGCCACGTGCTGCTTTACTGGTGATGGTGAGGCAGAGAGCTGAGACTGAGAGACGGACCAACCGAGTGTTTCTCCGTCATGTCTCCAGACTATTGGCGGCAATTAAATGCAATTCCCGCCAGTCCATGGGGAAGTAGTGGAGTGGATGTGTCCCATTTTTGTGGCCGCTCTGGCGCACCGATAATTGCCTTTTTAATTAAAAGGTGAAATAAATAAATCGTCATCGTCCTTACCTTTCTGTTCAGTGTGTACTGTGTAGTTACCTATGTGGCTACAACAGCTGAGGGAATTTTATATTTTACCAACTGTGCACATGGAATTCATCTTGGCGATTCGTAAATTGCAAACCGACGACAACGACGACGGCGAATGGTAGACAGTCGCGGCAATTGATATCGCAACCTGTCGCTTCCCTGTGGTTTTGTGGTTGTGTTTCCTTTGCGTTTGATAGATCTGGCAGCGCAGAGCCGTCATACTCGGGGAGTCTATTCGATTGACACTAATGCTGGGATTTTACGAAGCTATATGCGCGGAGCTCTCAAATGGAGCTTGCATCAGTCTCGAAGGGGGGTTTGTGTTGCTGAATGCTTCTTCGGAAATGAAAGCAAAGGCATTTTTATTTAGACAGGCGGCGACAAGTAGATATCCCATTAAGTTGATTGAAATCGTCAACGGAAAAGGACTCTGGAGACGTGTTTATTACATGGTGGAACAGCGATATAACATTTTTTTTTTGCCTGACCTAGGATAAAATTTGTGGAAATACCAAAGCGAGGCACAAACAAACATCAGTCGTCCAGATTCCACATGCAGTAATGGCACTCACCAAACTAGTCATTGTCGCCGCGCACTAATTACTTAGCTTAATGATAAATTAATTTGTCGCAATTATCCCAAACATTGAGTCGATTCATATATGCGTCTGAAAATAGCCAACGAACGGCGGCCGAGTGCGTACAGAGGCTTCGAATAGTAGGTGTCCCTGGGGGATACAGCCGGCTGGCTACATCATCGCAGATCGCACCTTAAAATCGGTGGATGTGGAACAGAAGCATGACAAAAAAAAAAAAAAAAACTAAACGCACCATAGGCGCGCAAAGGACACTTCGACGCTGCCGGCAGATCTCATCGCAACCGGTGTGTAGCCGTTGCCGGGGTACATCGCGCAGTTTCATTCGTTCGCTTGACACTTACAGTGGTTTTTATTATTCTTAATTACAGAAATAAAAGCAAAGCAATAAGAGGAGAATAAATGTGTTTTCGTATGTGGCACGTTCCCGATGCGGTGCAGCTGGGTTATTGACGTTTTAGTTGTGTATCTGGCGTCGCGGAGGTGTAGCAGAAACAGGCGAATTAGGAACTTTGCCAAAAGTGTCAGTCACTGGGGTGTACGGTGTTCTCTACCTCCCACGGAGTATCGTGTGTTAAGCACACACAGCACGCTTTTCGCGATGAGATGGAAACTAAATAACTGAACAAATATTTACAAAAATAAACAACTAAAGCTCGTTAAACAAGCATCTTGGGAATTGTAGTTGTTCTAGAGGTGAAGCCAAATCGAGGTCTCCGAAGGTGATTGGCAAAATGCAATATATACAAATGGTGCCTGCTGCGTTGATATAGCTTGTTTGGAGGTTACTTCCTTGCACACCCATACCAAGATGAGGGAGCTGCCTGCGTTAAGCAAGTCGTCAAATGTACTCGTTGGGGTATTTCCAGACTTTCCCATTCAACTAATCGATAAGGAAAGAGGTCGACAAAAAGAGGAATTTGGGCAAATATTTCATCACTCAACGCCTGCTTTATATTTAGCTTGAAAAAATAGAGGTGTAAGCAAATTACTCGTTACTCGTTAGTTATTTTTCTGTATTTTTCATCGAAATGTGATTCAAATACGTTTACTAGTCTTCTAAACTCTTGTAAGCAAAGAGTAAAATCACTCGTTACTTCAATGGCTCCGTCATTGTTTGACACTTTTGATAAAAACCTGCCTTCAAGCCAGCATAATTCGTTACGTGTTATTAAGTCTATTTTTCATTTCCATCTACTTTTTGAAGACCACTTATTATTGCCCTGGCAACTACTCGTTACAATTTCTTATGACAGATCTCTCTAATTTTTGCCCATTTTTGATGAAAAAGTGTATGGAATAAGTTCGTGAGCCCTTTACCTTTACAGACAGGCGAGGAGTTACTATCCGTTACTCGTTGTTTTGCGGATTCTTCGTTTTCCTATAATTTCTTATGACAAAATGTATCTATCATATGCATTCATAAGTCAAAAGAAATGCTTCCAGATTTTTACAGCCTAGAGCGAAATAACTCGATACTTGTAGTTCTGCCAGTTCTGTCTATCCCTCTTTCTCTTTCGAAACATTTTTCCATTTCTGATGTGGCGAAGTATCTTTTAATAACAAGAGTTTAAAAATTAAAAGTATGGTCCACAAAAAAAAATCGAAAATTTACTTAGTAGGTAGGTACTCGTTACTTTGCTAATTCTCAATTTTCCTCTGATTGCTTATGACGAAAAGCATCATGAATGTTTATTAGTTAAGAGGAATGCCGTCCGATTGTAAAACCAGGCAAGAATTATTACTCGTCACTCGTTATTTCGCTAATTCTTCCTATTCCGATCAGTTTTCAGAAGAATTTTCTCATTTTTTTTTTTTTGGGCATCTCTGACTGTCTATCTTTTGAATCCAGTTTGATCTCCATTTTCGAGTCCAAATTGCTAGCTTTACATTATGAGACTGGCCAATAAGTGCCATATTTTCTAAAAGCCATTTATGACTACTTCTTTCAATAGTCGCACATACAGCCATATAGAATCAGCGCTCGTAAAAATCAGCAAACTTCACTGAAAGAACTGTTTCCGCCTCAGCTCTCTGGTCAGAAATAAATTCTTAACCATTTAACTTTCTGCTCGAGGTAAAAACCGAAAATTTACAACCTCTTCGACTCCGCCTTAATCATGCAAATCAGATAACCGTAACGAATTCGAAAATTAACGATCGAATTTGCATTTATTTATCCAAAACCGCACACCCCCAACCGAAGCCATTTGTTTCGCATTCCCGCCCATAAACCATCCGACACTATATTCAAACGGCCACCCACACACAAAGGAGTACCTATACCTAAACCTAATCCATATCCTCGTTTGCGTCAAACTACCGAAACCCATAATTCACTTAATTCCAAGTGATAACTCATGTTAGAGGATTAAGCAACATCCTCTCCAGTGATGTGCAGTTAGCCGCAAAACCATCGCACAACAGTGACGACACAGCGACATTTCCGATCAATCTGCAATCCCAAAACCCATTCCTACGAAGTATATGTATTTGTATTCCGTACCCAGTGATTGTATTGAGTTGACGCGATGAATGTGCCTCACCCGCCACCACCAGAATCAGAATCAGAATCATCGTCGTCGTTGTCGTCGTCATGATGATGTCCTCACCGAACCAATCTATCGTCCTTTGCACCAGACACAATATTGAAAGCCCTTCATTGCTCACAATAATGATTGTAATATCTACTTTTCGAGTTCGAGGACTTCCAAAGTAGCACCTGCATCAGGAACATTGCTCCTTGGGCGTAGCAGGGTGAGTGTGGTTGATCGAACCATGCAACATAGGAAGCCGAATCACCCACCCTGCGCATCCGTTTCATGTCCTTACACACGACAACATGGCAAATAAACAACACAGAGAGATACGAGTACAGCGATAGAGCGTTCTCGACAACTCAAGAGGACCGTGTGAATTGTGTTTGGTTGTGGGCGAGCCAGCAGTAATATGAGGCAAAGATCCGTTCCACCACTTGTCCCAGGAAAAGCTACAAAGAAAACAAACAAAACCAAAAAAAAGAAAAAAAAACATTGTCGGCCAGACAGGCATTGACCTGGCGTGTGATTACGACAAAATAAGAAAATTGTCGGTGTCCTTGGGGTTGGGGTGCAACGGGTGCGGGTGTTGGGAAAAAAGGGCAAAGTTCTGAAAATTCTCCCACGGGTGTGGGTTGGCAAAAAAGTTTCCTTTCCTTTTGCTGTGGAGTTTTAATAGGACGACGACAACGACGGCGAAGACGATGATGATGAGCATGATGATGAAATCCCTTTACCGAAAATAGTGGGAGACTCTTCTGTATACTCTTGTGGAACTTTTTTTGGGCAGAATTTATTGAGGTAGACTGTCGGAGTGCTCAAGGGTTTCATGGGAAATTGCTGTGCTTACTGCGTTCAGTATAGTGGCTGTGTGTGTGTGTGTGGGTGCATTTGACTTGTATTGGCATTTAGAAATTTTCTCGAGTTCGTTGAATTGGTCAAAGGGAAAGGGAAAAGGGTTACGGATGATGAATGAGCTCCTAATGGGATGCCATTAACCCGAAGGCATTCGAGATTTTATTGTGGCACAAGGACCTTGACTGGGTTTTTTTTTTTTGCTTCTCGAATTTGTTACAGTGAATTTGTTTTGACCAAAGATAAAAAGGGATCAAAGGCTTAGGCGTATTTCCACAGTGTGCTTATTGACTCTGGTATTTGTTTTTGAATGGAATTATTATTAATTATTATAGCCTCGTTTTACAATTTTTTTTTTATTTTTTTTTTCCCTAGTCAAAATCCTTCTGCTTATACCTTTCAATTAAAATGCGCCTTTCCTTTTTAAGACGATAGGTATACATGCAAAGCGAAATGATGCATCAATAAATCTGTCAACCAATTAAGTCCGCACGTAAAAGCAGGAGTGGATGGTAATATCCTTTCAAAAGAAAACTATAGAAACAGAATAATATAGCAATAATAAATCTGTTGCAGAAATAGAAGCCAATGTCCGACACCCCCTAACGCTAATCGTCCAAAAACCAATTTCACAAAGTGGAAGCATTCGTGAATGCATATAGTTCATGCCCGTCTGATCAAAGGTTTCTGCTGAGAGTTCCATAGACGGAGGGACACATAGGCTACCACCCAATTGGTCTACGGGTAGAGCTTTGTATTATGTCTGTACGGATAAGCTGCTTTTTTCGACCGTATCGCACACGGGACATATACACTATAATCGGTTACAGTCTGGCACTTTTCAAGGGGAATTCCATTCAATGATTCACGTAATTCCAATTATTCACTTGGTTCGCTCTTTAAAGGGGGAGTCATCGCATTCATCCTATCGTCGGTCGTCGTCATCGCCACAAGGATATTCACTGCGTGTGCAGGTATCCACTTGAAACCCAGTATTGAGAGTAACGTGAGTGGGGGTAGTTTTATTTTTATTGTTAAACGAGGATCGCGGGAAGTAATTTCATTAAATACAGCTGCGTAAAACGATTTCGGCGGATTTCAATGCGATTGGTTTTTATTTAAATCACTTTGTTGAGTAGTTCACTTTTTAAGATCGAGTAGATTTACGATTTTTACATTAGTTGACATAATTGCTTTTGAAGCTGGTACGGCTAACAGATTTTATAAATTGTTTTAAGCAGCGCTCAGTTTTGATTTTTCTTATTCAGTTTCTAATTTTTCACAGCAACAAACCATTCTTTCTGTTAACAGTGTACAATCAATCACTATCGTTTATTTTAACCCGAAATTAGTTAAGGACAACAGTTGGGCACATCCTCATCGAAAAAATCATTAAAAGAGAGAGAGCAAGTAAAGTAACGAGTAGCGATTAGCGAATCATAGCTCGTTATGTCTACCAACTTGTTGGTAATGATAAGTTCGCCATAATGTTTTCCAAAAAATATCCACCCTCTACTCATTCCTATGGAAATAAATATTAAAATAACTAACGAGTAGCGATTAATAAGTCTCTTCGCTCTTAAAAGGGGTCCTGAAAATGTACTAATAAACCTGTAACAATGTTGACAAAAAATGGAAAACAACGTTACTATACTCATTCGTCATTCCCATGGACATAAAGAAACATTGCAAACTAACGAGTAATGATCAATAACCTTCTTCACTTTTTAAAAGGAAAGCCCTTGAAGTGAATTGATAAATCTGTCAGAATATTTTCAAATGAAGACTATGAACTCTAGGAATAAATAAAAAATTAGCGCGCTGAAAATCCTACTTTACTTTGCTTTGCTGAGATCGTAGCTCAAAAAAACAGACCTATTGTGACCTACAAAATATAATGTGGTGAAGGTTAGAAATGATTGTTTTTTGACGTTTAACGTTAAATGCTGAACAACAAATAAATATGAAAAGAAGTTAAACATAAGGAATATTCGCATTTATTTCCAATATTTAAAATCAAACCGACGTTCAATATAAATATAATTTTTTGACAGTTTATTGCGTAGCTGGAAGTGTCTTGCAGTTGCACGCAGAAAAATCACTTATTTAAAATCAACCAACTTTCGGTTAAAAACTACCATGTGATAGGTACTGTTAATATGGCTCTTACAGAGCTAATGGACTAAAAATAACCCAGTCAACTTGTTTAACGAAACTCGGTTAAAAATAACCGATTTATCAATTTACTCTCCAAATTTTCTCGGTCGTAAATAACAAACTAACTAAAAACAACAGAGTAACATGGTTGATACCAGCTGATAAAGTGTGTTATTTTTAACAGTATGATTTAACCTTTTGAACTCGCTAGTTTTCAACAACAAATACTTGTTTATTTTCTACAGAGACTTAGTTAATTTTAACCTATTTTTTTTTTAACCGAGCCACTCGGCTAAGGTTAAAATTTCTGCGTGTGTAATGTGTATATCAAAGACGGGCTTTTGACGTGGTTCCTGAACTGACCCCAGTTAATTTGTGGTGGCAAGAATTCAGTGCTGAGTTTTGCTGTCATTTCGCTTGCTGTCATTCGTTTGTTGAGATATCGTGATAAAGATAAATGAGTAAATTTTCATTTATATTTCCAGACTTCTAGTGGAAAGATCGCCAATGGATCTTACAAAGAAAACTAAACGAACCCTATATTTTCATTTTGACACTCGAAATTAATTTTATTTAATTTCCGCACCTATACATTTTTTGAACTCCTAATCTTTCAGTGATGTGATCGCTGATATTTCTGTCGCTCAGTTAACAATATATCAAATAGAAAATCGTTTTATTTTGTAATTTCTTTATTGTGCATCATTTCGTACACGTGTGTCCTAACAGCAATGCCAGATCGTGATGGTAAGTAAGCCCCATATCAGCAGCGACTCATTCGATTTTAACACGTCCACTACCAATCTCCAGGTGAAAGAAGACTTGCGAAAATTGGCAACTATACAATGACAGGACGTGTTCTTGGCAAGGGGCATTTTGCCCGTGTCCAAGAAGCCACTCACATCCATCTAAATGTCAAGGTCAGTGTTAAAAGCTTTTACTCCATCTATGCGCCCCCCAAAATCGCACCCACCTAAAAGCAATTAACCTTATTTTTCGAACAGCAATTTGCATTAATCCCCAAAGTCCCTCCCCAACTGAATAACAATTATAATTGAAGCTCTAAGAGCATTATAATGGCAGCTCTCAAGTGTCAGAATCCAATCGAGACTACAAGGTCACACCCAGCCAACCAACAATCAAATTGCGAAGCCCTCTTTATCATTGTGGTTGTCGAGTCGCCGTCGTAGTCGCAGCCGTCGTGGCCACCTTGACTTTTAAAAGTTATTGCTGCCGCCGCGCTTCTCATGTTGTTCATCATCGCGGTCGCGTCATGCACACTTTGCATTGATTCTGCAGATGCCTATGTGTCTGTCCGTCTAATTTCGATTTGGTTCCACTCCCTCTTTCAGCTCTCAATCAGTATTGACGACCGACATGATGTAGGTATACGATCAGCTAACTTAAGCTGATTACCGATTTGTTTCGATCATTGCACAGATAATGGGCAATCCGCATGGCTTATGGCGGTTACCTGGACAATATCGCCCCGCTCCGATCCATAATTGTTGATAATTGCACAATTGAAATGAAAAAGAACTAAAACCTATGCAACAAAGCAATTCGCGCCAGTCGCCCCTCGACTCAGATATACATATGTGTTCAGATATAGAGGATCAAGAATCAAACACGAATATCAATTACCCGCGATTGATCTTGTTTGATTGAGAGTTAGTCAGACAGACTGTCGGTCTGAGTGAGCCACTTCTCCACGGGTCGTGGGGATTATCTATGTTGTGATTGATCAATTGCATGTCATGCGGTGCGCTGCTTGCAGGTGGTTTATTTATTCGATTTTGCTCCAACTCACCAGTCGAAAACTATATTGCTGTTGGTGCATACCTCTATATTTTCTATTTCTTTTATAATTAGATGCGAGTCAGTCCTTGATTTAAGCTAATTCTAAGAGGGAGTCCGAATCACGGAAATGTCAAAGCAATTTTACCATATTTGTCGAGTATTAAGATTAGTAGAGTCTTGGATGGAATTAAGTGAGCCGTAACTTATGATTGCCAAGTTCGTTAGAGTAATTGCAACAGATAGACAGAGAGAGAGATAGAGTTTACTGCAGTGCTGGCGCTGGGTGGGACAAGTTCTTGGAAACGAGTAATTTGGTCTTGACAGTGTGTTTTTCCAAGCCTGATTTCAACACCGAATAAATTACGGCAAACAAGCATTTTTTATATGGGAACAACTAACGAGCTCGTCAAACGTTGAGGACAAAATTGCTAAGCACTACATCGAACTAGATAGATATTGACGCCCATATGTCATATGATTTAAAATAAATATAGAAATTAGTTTAGCGACTGACTTGAAGGTTCTGTTCTTGCATTTTGTCAGACTTTCCCCGTAACACAGGGATTTCCTTTTTCCGACATTTGTACGATTCAAAAACTTTTCCTATCACTTTTAAAAGTCTTATTGAACCTCTTGGAAGGTCCTTAAGTTTCTGTCAATTCTATATAATGTTGAATGCGAAAAGCCTTCAAAAAGAAGGAAAATAACCCTAATAGGAAAAGAAAACAATAGTTCTTTCAGTTGACTCCAACTTGGTCAAGTTCCTATACACATACTACATACATACTACTTACTACTGACAACTTTCAACTATGACTTAATTTCATTTCATCTGGTTTCTTTGTTTGCCTTGCAATAAACCGAGTATAACAGTAACAGCCAGATAAAAGAGCAAGTTCCTCTCATTGATTGACTTTTTATAAAAAAATATTTTTGTTGTTAAACATTTATAAATCTGTCAAATGAAGCAAATGGCAAATTAAATCTGTTGCCACAGTTGCTTATGTTTCTGCAAATTCCCGACTTAGATAAATTCTTCATTTACTCTCCAAAATCTCATCTTTTAGGAATATTATTTAAAAAAATGTACGGGAACAGACTTCAAGCTGTCAAAATTTCAGTGTTTTGTCCATTTTATTCACTCGAAGTTGAACACAACTTGGGAAGTTTGCCATATAAAAATCCCGAAGTTGTGTTCAACTTCGAGTGAATAAAAAGGGCCTTAGTGGACTGGATTTTAATGGACCTTGGCTATTTTCTCTTTTAAGAAATTTCGTGTAAAAGTTCATGATTAAGGAACAGAATCTGTTTATTTCATAAAATGATGAGCTGTCATTCATCCCAGACATTGAGTATTTTTATCATCTACCAAAAATGCCCTGACCGGACTAGTGCTTCATTCAGATTCAGTATTTGTAAGCTGATTACAATTTAAAAAAAAAAATCAGTGGCAGATTCCTCAAGTCAAAGAAATAAACAGAACTAATAATTGAGAAATCATAATTTGAGCTAAACCGTGCTTTTGAACCAACAAGCGTCAAAACAGTCTTATGTCGCTTTTTAATATTAGGTTCGTACGTGTATCTACTTTCAGCTTAGAAAAATTAAAAAATCTGAAATCTCCAAATCGAGAGAGAAATCTCTCAATCTCTCAATCTCTCAATCTCAAGAGAAGTACCTGAACTTACAAAAAGTTGAAGAAATGTAATTTTGACATTTCACAAGGTAGGAATTGAAATATTTTTTAAAAGCTAAATAACTATCAAGCTTACCATTTTGAATGCTCTACGAGAACATTCAATTACCACTTCTTCCTCCGACGTCCTTGAAGACGAAAATAATTAGAATTTTACTTGTCAAGCTTGAGCTGTCACTTAGTTGTCAGTTTTAATTTTTGATTTTTCATTAAGTCAAAATTCGGCTATTAGAAAATTACGAAAAAAATTAAAAGGAAACGGATTTCTCTCTCATTTTTTTCAATTTTCTCAAAATTTGTCGCAAAATTTGTAATAATTTTACGTTTGCAAAAAAGTACCTATTATTTGCTAAATAAATGTGCTGGACAGTATTATTATTATTCTTAAAATTATTTTATTTTAAATTTAACTGTAATGTTTAAAACTTCTTTAAAATCTTTCCTAAATGATTACTTTGTGTCAGTTGTCATTCAAAGTGTTCTTAAGCCTTCTCTCAGCAATTCTTGTAAGGCCAAAATGTGTCTGGATACTTTTTTATTTACTTTGCGATGACAGTTAATTGTTTTTTAAACAAAAACCAAACAAATTTGCAACCCTCAAAAGGTTATTCCAACTTACGGTTTTAGTGTCAAGATAATTATTTTTTTCAAACTCTGTTTTAGACGTTTTTTGGTCAGCTTTTGAATGGCTCCTACGGAATATTTTATTTTCAACGACTGTTTTTGCGTTTTCCTTTTTATAAATTGTCAGACACATTTTTAAGGGTTTTTTTTATTCCAGTTTTTAACACATTTTGGCTTCTTTTCAAATGTAATTTCTGTGTTTTTTAATCCCTTTTGTTGTTATTCCTGTTGCGTGTTTGCGTATCTTCAAACGCAATTTTGTTTTTTTTTGTACTGTAGGTAAGTGCTTTTAGTAAGCTTTCTTGACCGAGTTTTCACACAAAAAGAACCAAAGTCTAATACCAAATAAGAAAAATGGAAAAAAAAAACAACGCAAGAATTCCACTATTCCAGAGCCTAGTCAATGATTTCACAGCCTTAACCAATGTAGCTACAAACTCAAGTAAAGCTTGTAAACTCATTTCCTTCTCACTTGGATTTGTTTCTGTAAACCAAACCCAGATACCGGGACCTACCTATATGACAGCGTTTGATTAACCAAAGGAAATCGATTAAGCAGCAAACTCTTGAAAACGTGTTCCCTTACTATTCAAAACAAACAAACCAAATGGCCGCTTCTGGTGTGCCACTGACTTACCCCCAGAACGACTTTAATTACAATTTCAAGGCTTCAAACGACTTCATTACTCAACTTATCTAAGTGCACACTTCCAATCTAATCTCAATAATACCCTTATCTTACGTAACCATGCAGTCACCCCACAACCAGTTCAATATTCCGATACATGCCGTACATTGTACAATTAATTGGTATAACATGGTCACTCCGACGAGTGCCCCAATCGCGCAAAACCACATCATCTTGTCGTCGTCGTCGTCGTCGTCGTCATCGTTGGTCGCTTCACGTGCACTCTAGCACAGCGCATCGGTTTTGGCCATTATCGGGACAACAATATTGGCAAACGAATGGAGCGACTGCCTCTGCTGCAGCATCAGCTCCTCCAGCCTCAGCCTCCTGGCTTCGGGTGTGCATCACCACACCACCCTTCACTTCGTTCACTCACTGGTCATCGCCAAGTGGCACATGTGAAGTGATCTGCAGCAGTTCCTCTATGCTGCTCCTATGCTGCAACGGGTTTACGATGCGAGAAGCGAGACATTGAATTGTAATTGCAGTCATGTGTGTATATGTGTGTGCGCCCAGCTCCACATGGCCCCATGCTGTTGTCGTATCGTTTCGTAGTCCCAGCCCAGTCCCAGTTACAAACAGTGTTGGTAGCTAAATATCATCTCTCTCTACTCGCGAATACTTAACGCTTCGCAGTTGTATAATTGCGAAACATGAAACGACGACGACGACGACGACGCCAGCAACAACAGCAACAACAACATCGGCAAAGGCAATCATGGCGACGACTACGACGGCGACATACAGTCTGGCGGTACGTGACACATATTGTGCGCTATTCGGCGGCCTGGCAACGCTTGGCTGCTGGCAATCGGTGTGCACGCTGTCTATGTGTGCGTCTTTGGAGAATTTGCATCTTTGCAGCAGCAGCTGCCCTCTCGAAATTCGATTGAGGTTTCGAGACTCCGCTTGACTGGGCATGGAAGCAAACTAGCAACCATTTGGGCGGGAGAGGTGGCGGTGCTTCTGGACGAGTGAAGCACTTATCTTGGACGCTTTCAACGAGCAACACTTTGCACTTAAACCAATGGGGGAGGCGGCTCTGTACTGTGTACAGTACACGTTATCACACGTCGTTGTTGCGTTGCGGGTCCGTCGGCATTTTGCTGATAAAAAAGTTCAACCAGATGGATTTTTCTTTTTGCGGACTTTTTTTTTTTTGCCTTCGCCGCTTTTGCATGAATTGTAAAGTGGCCGACGACGTTGCAGCAACAGCAACGTGCAAGCGGGTAGTTTCTGAGGAGAGAGATTATAGAATCCGGGCCATAATGTCAGCTTTTGGTTTATGGCAAACGATGTGCCAGAGGAATCAAGTGCACGGCGCGGTGTTCTTGTGTACGTGAGCCATCATCAGTCGTCGAGTTCTGAAAGAGGAAAGAACGTGCACCGGTAGGTATATGCACTATTCACAGGCATTCGCCGCAAAGGTGCGATATGCAAAATTTCGAGTTCGAGCTTATGCAACAGAGAAGCCGATTATGTTACGTCGTGTCGTTGGTGGATTGCAGTGGGGAATACTTTTTTTTTATTTTTGGGAGAGTGTTTTCTTTTTAAGATGACTTGTGTGATGACTTTTGAATGGTTTCTGGGGATTTGGCTCATGGCAGTCGTTCAATAAGGAAGAATTTCAAATTCCGGCGATAGCCCTTCAGATCAGCAATGAAATTGACCTGATGCGTGGTGTGTTTTATTCGTTGTGTCATTAAATGCGTTTTAGCTGTTGCCGCCTTGCTCGTGCGGTGTATGGACGATATTCATGAGTTAAGATCATGATGGTGGTGGTCCGACTTCGTGTCTTGATCTGAATTTTGGCGACTTCTTTGTGTCATTCAGACATTACCTTCGATTAGAAAGTAGACTTTTCCGGGTACCTAATGCAAGGTCTCAATGGGTCGGTTTTAGTCTGAGGTTGCAAATTGTGTTCACAGTGGGCCTTACCAATAAACATCTTTAGTTTCGACTCTAAATTTAAGTAGTTCACAGTGGCTATATTTTTTCATACAAATTTCGCAATTGTGAGCTTCCGTAAATTTAGAGTCGAAACTGGAATTAGTTATTAGTACGGCGCGGTATGTTTTTGTTTTTTGACATTTATTTTCCTTGGTGTAGAAGTAGATGGATGGAATCTGCGATCGGGCTTCGTGAACTAATATGAGGCGGTGATCGAAAGCAGAGTATATCCATTAATGGATATACTCTGATCGAAAGTGTCTTAAGCTCGAGCGAGAAGGAACGATAGTAGCTCTCGTTCTCGATCGTGTGGTAAAGCGAAACCAAACACTCATTTGACTCTTGCAGGTTGTTCTCGCACTGCTAAGTCCAATTTTAGGTACCTACATTCGGGTCCTTTTTTTGCAAAAGCAAAATTATTAAAATTTTCTAAAAAAAAACTGCGCGATTGCGAAAACAAATGAGCGAAAATCCATTTCCCCTCTTTTCATTTTTTCGTAATTTTGTACTCGCCATTTTTCGACTTACAAAATGACTGTCAAAATGTCAGTGGTGGTGATAGATTCTCTCACATAGAGAGACACTTACGATAATGTAAGGGAACGCTTTTGCAGTACCTACATAATCTATGAAAAATGGTAGATACACAATTTAAAATTTCCAAAAAAGTGGTATTTGTTAATTTACTAACAAAATTAGCTATGAAAGTGATTCGGAAATAATCGAACTTCTTTCTGGTGAATCCGAGTATTTGAAAGAGTTTGTACTAATTAAACTACAAGCATTCAAGAAGAGGAAAATAGTCTTGAGTAGAACATACAATATTATTTTGCCGGCTGTTGATACCATTTTAATACGCAAAAAAACAAAATAAATGCACGCATATTGGATAACAAACCTCAAATGAGTTGTTAATTGTAAGGTGACTCTGCCAGCTTGAACACTTCTTACACCAAGAAATTTGTTGAGTAAAAATTCGTAAGACCTTTTAATATCTTGCTCTCTCGATGAAGCTCTCTTTTACGAATTTGTCGAGTTAGGGAACGACAATGAGTAAAAATTCGTAAGAATGAGTAAAAATTCGTAAGAATGAGTAAAAATTCGTAAGATTTGAAAGTAAAGGAACACCCTACTGAAAAATTAAAATTTAAAACTGACAACTAAGTGACAGCTCAAGCGTTTGACAAGTAAAACTCTATTTAATTTCGTCTTCATCGATGTCGCATTAAGAAGTTGTAATTGAATGTTTTCCCAGAACATATTAGCACATCCGAAATGGTAAGTTTAATAGGTATTTAGCTTATAAAAAATTCGATTCCAACTTATTTTATAGATGCTGCATTTAAAGACAACCTTGTCAAATGTCAAAATGACTTTTCTTAAATAGAATAGCTGTAATTGTAAATTTCGTTATTTTAAACAATCAAGTCTCGTTTTTTTTTAGATTAGGTGTTATATTAATTGAATGTAATGCTTTTGTGGTAAAACAAATAGCAATTTTCAATTCCTAAATAGGTACAGTTAAATTCATTTGTTCGCAGTTCGCCTATTCGCAGTTCGCGCTCATGTGAATAGTCCTTTATATAAACGAGCCATAAAATTGCATTGAATTGAGTTGAATAAGACTCGAACAAAGAATTACTGGCAGGACAAATGCATGCATACACCTTACACACTTCTGCACTTCTTCTCATTACTTCAGACTTGACCTTATCGCTCCCGCAACACGTTATCTTAACTTTCGTAATCCAAAAAGTCTTCGCGAACAAAATCTGACCATAAAATTGCTTACAATATACTTATAAGGAGACAAATCTCGCACTCTTCATCCTTTTGTCCTTCAGATCGTTGCCCCCTTCCATCTGTCTGTTAATTTCTCTTAATCTGCTGTTAAGTGTTAAATGCGACACCACAATTCTGTCCCGAATGGCTTTTAAGCATTCCCCAAATGTGTATCCATCTACAGTCCACAAAACTTTCCAGAACAAGAAAAACGCAATGACAAAAGACACCAACCAGCAGCCACCTTGCACAAATAGAACAACACAAACTTGGCATTGGCACAGCCAAAAATAAATTCCCAGACGATGGAGATATTTTTCCAAACAAGCAAACAAAACCATTTGTTTGTGTGTATTTAATCAAGTATGACTGCTGGACGACACTTGAACTCCGTTTTCAGACAAGCACCACCATCACCGTCACCATATAAATGTGTCTCCCCCCTGGGCGAAACAATTAATCACATCCACCACCAGAGCTTAGGCCCTCCTCTCTGGTTATGATATGGCGATTTTATATCCAAAAAGGAAACGATAGGTCTTTCTGGCAATTAATTGTGATTTACCACTCAATCGAGTAGACTGCCCTTTGCCCAGTGAATCCTTTCACTTAGTCCTGAATTATCGCACATTTCCTGGTCGAATTCTCTTTCTCAAACGGATTTTTAAAACTACCCACCATCCGTATGGGAATGTATATGCGCCTAAGTAGTTGAGCCCCCGGTGCAGGACACCCCGTGCTTCGCTGTGGGGGGCAGGAAACGTTTGTTATTTTTATTGCGTATATAGCGGTATCTTGAAGCACGTTGCACTGCCATTCTACGCTATTATGTGGTCGATGGGGCCGTTTTATATCGTGCGTCCATGGCAGGGATAATAATTTGGAAGTTTTCTCGGTGAGTTGGCCAAATAAATTTTATTTCCGTCCGGGAATTTCGGTTTTATATTGGCTATATGCGTCCCCATCGCGGGGGGTATTCCCCACCCGTTAGACGGTGGACTATATTATTAAGTGCGGCTTATGTTGGTGGGCTACTTTGTCAATAGAGACTTCTTACGGTCTATTGCGTTCGATATTGTTGCAGGACGACGGTATTGTGTGTTTGATGTATGATGACTCATTTGTGGTCTGAGTTGGCTTTTAATCTGATTTTTTTTTACTCGGCTATTATCGTAAAGGAAGGAGGGGATGACGATATATTTCTCAGCGGGAGGAGAGACCGAACAAAAGTTTCATAGATTGCTGATTTTTTTTTGAATAGCAACAGGCAAAGTTTGTACATGGGTATGGGAATTTTGTGCCTCAAAAAGAATACGGCTTTTAATATTTTATGCCAACTTTTCCCGGTGTTTTCGTTATTAGAATTTTGTAGGCGCTACTCAAAAAAAAAACAAGCGCATGATCGTATGACATCTCTGAGTCAAATCTGAACGAAAAAAAGTTTACAAGTGTTTTTCTGTCAATTGAAGTTTCCAGAAGTTTGCAAAAAGAAAATGGTTATTCACTTCACCGCCTAAAAGCAGTATTAACAGCGTAAATGACAGAAATTTCCCACCTCGTAAAAGAACTGTCAGAATTTGTATGAAGAATAGTTTGGACTTGGGAGTGCATTAATTTAAAGGACTTTGTGAAATGAAAGCAAAAATTCAAAATTGAGGAAAAATAAAGGCGCAGAGTCCCCGTGTATCTTTCATTAGTTGTGGTCTATGTTTTTCTCTCGTCGGTTACAGGAATACAGGAACTTAAACCAACCTGGTGGAGAAAAAATGATATTTCTGACTCGTTGGCCTTAAATCTTTTGCGCAGCTTGCACTTGTAATGATAAATGAACTGATAGTCCAAATTAATTCAGAAAACAATATTCTCCTCGGACTGTACAGAAATTTCTTTTCAATATTTTAAAGTAAATAGATGGAGCAGCAACTTAGTGAGGTTAAGTGGTTAATTTCCAATGTTATGTCTGCAAGCTCGTACCAATAACGGCTTCGTCCATGCATTTCGTAGCTTCAGTCACCAAAGAATATGTATTATATGACGAATTCGATTTGCTTTCGCTATTAAGGGTTTTGTCTTTTTATGAAACTGTTGAAGGACCGCTGGTTAACAAGCCTTACATGAGTCCATCGGCCTTCTTGTCAACTCTAAAAGGTAATTCTTTCATGCCATAAAAGACTCTGTAGCCACTTGCACTAAGCCCATATGGAATTCAAGACAAGATAACCAGTTCCTATCTTCTAATTCCCCGGCTCTGATTATCTTTCCATGACATGGCTGAATGAATATCGGGTTCTTAAGTCGGATTAAGTACTTTAAAGTTAGCCTAAGTAATTTAAATGAACCTAGTCATTTTATAGGCTCTTTGGTGGGTTGGTATGCACCTTCCGAATTTTGCAGAAATACTCAGCGGGTCTTTCTAAAAATCATTCTTAACCTTCACACTTCATATTTGGTAGGTCACAATGGATACCTATTTTTTTGTGAAAAATGCGTCGCCATCGTGAGTTCGTAAAATCTAGCCAGATGGTCAATTCTGCTCAAAAAAAATTGCTTTCACATTCGCTTTCAAAAATTACTTTAATTTTTTCGCTCGGTACTAAAAAGCGATTCGCGCTCAATAACTTAAACTATCGTGGTGAATTCATAATCATAATATCGCACCTTGAGTTGTGCGAAGCTAGGTTCTCAATTTTCAAACTCTCACTAAAAACATTCACCTGTAAATGAGACGTGAAAAAGAATTATATATATATATAAAAATGGTGTAAAAAATTGAGAACGGCTAGGCCGATTTGGCTCAAATTTTTTTGCAGCGGTTCGTAATTATAAGGAGAAGGTCTCTATGAAAGAAAATTTTGGAAAAAACATCCAGAAAAGTCGGAAAATTGGAAAAAACGAAAATTGATTTTTTGACGAAATTTTACGTTTTATCGCATGATTTGGATTTTGGGCGATGTAAGGGTGGAAAATTCGTTGTGAAGCTTGGAAAATTTCGGATAATTGTGATATGTGTGCTCATTTGCGGCAGTTTGCTGTCGACATTGGGAATTCCAGCGCCAAATCATTCGATGTACGATGCATTCAATCGCGAATTGCAACGGGAGCAAGACTATGATCGAGATGAGCTGGCCATTGCTGCCACATTGTTGGAAGGCGGTCGAACTGCACATTCAGCTTTGAAGCTGTCGATGAATCTTCTCTCGGTTGACAAGCCAACGTGCACAATGACCAAGAATTCCGGATGAATGCACAATGGCGCATTAACGAGTTGACCGAACGATGAATTATCTACGAAATGATTCGAGACAATTTGGTGAGGCTATGCGGATATTACTCTCCGGAGATTTTCGTCAAACGATTCCCATCATCCCGAAATCTATTGCTGCCGATGAACTTAATGTTAAGAAGTCGCATTGCAGAACGACCCATCGGTTGCTGAATTCTCGAAACAACAGCTGTCGCTCGGCAATGGCCAAATTCCTGTTGATGTTTCGACTGGATTGATATCGTCCAGTGTAAAATGTTGGCGAGTTCACAACGTGGAAGGAGGAAATCATCATCAAAGTGTCCACTGCACAAAATTATAAAAATCTCGATTGGATTAGTGGACGTGCAATACTAGCAGCGAAGATAGCTTGAATTTCATTATATTCAAAGTCAAATCGCTGGAGAACTGAATTCGTACAATTCCGTTGACACGCTATCAACCGACGAAGACGTAGCGACCAATTATTATCTTTTGGCGTTAAATTGGGGCGAGACGAGGTTCGCTGGGTCCGCTAGTTTATATTATGAAAGTTTTTGAAGTTTAGTTACACTTTTTTACGGAACAAAAATTACACTAGATATGATTATTAGTATCGCGGAACGAGTTTAGCTTTCAAAAAGTTAATTTTACTGTTATTTATACATTAAACGAGCTTAGTGCTTTACCGCTGTGTCCAAGATAAATTTTTCGAGCTCACAATGGCGAGATTTTCCATACAAAATTGCATATTGTGACCTTGAAAATATTTAGTGTGAGGGTTAAAAATGATTATAAGTAAGGCTCTCTTAATTTTTTAGACCAAGCCTATAAAGGACGGCTGCAAGAAATTTCAGAACCCTCTGTCGCTTAATGCAGCCATTTTTGCTCCTCATCGAAGACGCTGAATACCAAAAGCCCTTAACCAACTCATTGCAGGCTTTGAAGTCTGAGAACCTAATGGAAATTCTTCACATTTCAAGTATGAACAGTCCCACCTGTTACACACTTTATCATACAAAGACAGTAGGTATCTATTTGAAGCCGACCTCGAGTGCTATACACTATCCAGTCTACGGTATACGCAACACCAATTGCTGCAATTATTTACAGCTAAATGGCAAGTTTATGTGCGAATCTATCTATCTTAATTGCATGATTCTATCTCATCTCTAAATGCCCAACAGCAATTTATTTATTAACTTCTGGTGAGCAATTCCCCAGCCACATTTCAATCAAACCAATTCTCGCAAAAACGTATACCCAACACCGGCAGACTAAATTGCCTCCAATTTTCTTTAATTTACCATTTTAAGCTCTAAGACCCATTTTCGATGCGAAATTTATCTCACACAACACAAACAGTTGAGCGGCATTGTAACAAAAAAAAAAAAAAGAAAAAAAACTCCCAACAAAGTCAAATGCGCGCTCCAGGAGGTCGTGAGATCTGAAAACTAAGTCGTGCGCGCATTAATATCACCACAAAATCACACTTCAAGGCTTCTTCCTGTTATTCCCATTTCGGACTTGAGTTTGAGATGCGGCTCATGAACTTGAAATAGCACTGAAAATACAACATGTACATTGTACGTGTTACGTGTATACCTATTGAGATATGAAATTTACACTCGCATTTGGACATATCCAGAGAGGAGTGTTTCGACATTTAACAAAAACACTCACACACACCTCGTGTTTGTGGTTTTTTTGTTTTGTTTTGTTTTTGCTGTGTTTACATCGCATCAATCGTTGTGACAGACTTGTAGTTCTATAGGCTTTTCGCAGTACAATTAGTCAACCCTTTTGCGGTGGCCTTGATAGCTCAAGCGTGCTAGTGTTTCGGCCGTTAACATTATGGTTTACTATGCAAGGAATGATTCCTCCGATCCGACGAATCTCCATCATCGCACAGTCGACCAGCTCCACGCCGTCACCCGCTGTGGCCGAACTAGAGGGAAGAGGTCTTTGTACGGCCAGCCAGTGTCGCATGACTAAGAGGTAAGAGCTAGAGCTTCGCGCCGCCGCCGCCGGGCCGGACAGCATTGTGTGGCGCATGATTGAGCAGATTCGACGCATTTGCAAAAGCTGAACGCCAAGTCGAATAGACATATGTGTACAATGGGCAGCTGCCGTTATGGCCCATATGTATTGTATACACAGTACACTACTTGTACTTGCACAATGTACACTGTACACACAGCTAAAGTCCATATGCTGTGTGTGCTGTTGATAATGATGATTATCACGTCAGAATGTGTGTAATTGATGGATAGACTTCGATCACAGACGAAGTGAGTAATTGAGCTGTATTAACATCACACCTTTTTCACGATGTGTTTATTTTTATAGCTTGCGATGAGGTGCGTGCTAAGGGTGTTCAATCAATGCACTATGTATGCACAGGCACATGTGGCGACAGTTTATTGCACTGCACTATGGGCTGTAGTGCCAGCGATTGCCGTTAAAAGGGATAATGGGCGGGATTAATCATCAGTGTTTGATCAATGATCTGAATGACTAATGAACGGTGGAATGATCTGATTCCAATTAATAAATTAATAAATGATTAATATAAATTATACATGGAAACGGAAGTGCTGGCCGCAGCCGTCAGCATGTTGATAGATAGTTTACACTTTTTTAATGACACTGACGCTGGCCGTTGCAGCAAGATTGTGAAAAAAAGTAGCCTAATGGGTTTCATGCCTACCACTTTTTTTTTTAACGCGTCATGTTTACTTTAATTGCAGTTAAGCTGTAGTGTTTTATACATAAAATCAGCATTGTCAAGATTTGACAGATATGATCACTTGACAGCACAGGTCGTATGATGGTCTATTTCGATGGCGTAGTTCCACAATTTAAAGGAGAAAATGAATACCCGCACCTAATCGCACAAAATTATTTCTTTAGTAACGGGATTTGGATTTTTTTTCTCGGAGTCTTGAAACTGGGATGCCCATTTATTAGAGCAGAGTTCTTCAGTTTTTTTATACGTAAGAAATAAATGCCTAAGCTTAAAATATTCTTTTGCAAGAAAATTATACTTAGAGTCTTTTGACATTAGCTGAGTCTTGGTCTGCTAGATTAATTTTATGCAAGGGAGTTGACGTGTCGGTAAGGCGCAGGAAGAACTCTACGCATGGTGAAATGGAAAATGGAAATGAGCCCAAATGAGCTGTCATTTGTCAAATTGGTTGTCATTGGAAAAAGCATTGCAATTCGAGAAACATACTTCGGAAAAAGAAGAAAAGAAGTACCTACCTAGTTAAGTAAGTCTGACAGCTAGCTAAATTGATGTGTCTCAGTGTTGATTGGTCAAAATCGGTGACGTGAACAGCTTTTCCAGTTGACGTTTATGGAAGGGTAGCCTACGAATCTAATCAAGAAATTCGTGAATGATTACCCAGTTGACATTTCGTATACTACCAACCAGTCTCATTTTTGCTTTCAGGTTACATCTACCTTCAGCGCGTTGACCTTTTAACTTGACCAGATAACTACGTCCATACACCGCAATAAACACTTTTCTATGTCCCTAAAATGATCCCCCCAAACAATATCTAACAAACCAAAATGCTCGTTAAACCGCTAAACGACTTTGTAGTTTCCCATCGTGGAATCAAATCAAAAATCCCCATTCAAGATATCATTTTTTATTACAACCTCCACTCAGTATCTAAAGGTAAACCCTATCAAATCACATCCAATAAAATCAAATCACTATCGTAAACCAATCATTAAGTATCCCTATACAAAAACAACATGGTGGCCCCCTTTCATTTCTCAATATGACATCTGACCCACAACGGTTGTCATAATTTTCGCATAAATAGTCTCGCTACTGGGAAAGCATGTTTCCAATTCGGAAATACATTTATACCTATCATACCCGGCCAGAACCGAAAAAACGTGATACGTTTCCAATACCTTGTGCTGCACACCGGTTAATTGCATTCGCACACAGCACGAATTCAATCAAAACGAAACCAACAAAAAACTAAGTAAAAAAGAAAAAAAAAAAAAAACGGAGCGCAAATGCCTCCGACGAATGTCAACCCAGTCGCATTTTCGAACACCCAGTGTCGAATAATTTTCGGAATAAAATTTTACAACCAAACCACGACCACAGATGATGTGATCCTCCTGTCCCACTGGTTCACTGAAAATATATATAAAAAAAAAAACTATTCCAGCGTAGACATTCCATAAATGCATCGAAAAACACGGTTCGGTTGTTATTACCGAACACAGCCCATTGATTCGAATCCGCGATGGTGATGTGTTTATGATGCACTCTCCGGCCGGCAGTTCACAGTGGCAGTGGTGGCACTGAAGCCACGCAAAGAATCAAGGAATTGCCCAAGAATTACCCAGAAAATTCCTATGTACAGTAGGTATAGCGGAGCTGCGGAGGCAGTTGCATTTGCGGCGAAAGAAGGAGGAACGACGACGCCAAATGACGAGAGCTGGATTGATCGGCGTTGCAGTGATCTTGGAGGTCAACTTCGTGACTTGATGAAGCGAGACACTCAATGATCTTGCAAGGCAAATGAACCTCCATGGAACGCTATGAGCCTATTAGAGGAACAACATAGGAAAAAAAAAACTCCATCTCCAGGGGAGACGCGCGGACGCTCTGCGGGACGACTAGGTTCTGTTGGATGGTTAATTTTAGCTCGTGTGCGGAGTTCAATGCGATTATTGGCCTCCCTTGCATGCAGATTGGCCTCGTTAGAGTGTAGCTATACTTTCGAACTTTTAGGCTCATTTTATTCACTCGAAGTTGAACACAACTTGGGAAGTTTTCCATATAAAAATCCCGAAGTTGTGTTCAACTTCGAGTGAATAAAATGGGCCTTAATCTCCTTTCTGAGGAAGACGAACACATTGGCACCGAGTGAGCTGGTGGCCCACAATGATTTGTACAAACTGATTTGCGCGCGTAAATTTCTTCGGGTTCGTCGTCGCATATGCAATTCCTAATTGCGCAGGTGAATGTGAATCAGGGGAGCCCACTGTGTCACTTACTTCAATTCGAATTGAATTCAAATGGGAACGGGAATTTGCATTGAAAGGATTTGTTTAAGAATTGTACACCCGATTTGCATTAATTGTGTGTTGAGTGTGCAACCCTTAATTAGATTTTCAATTAGGATTGGAAGAGACCGGGCACCGGGAACGCCATTAGACATAGCGAACAAAGGAGGTTGAAAGCCACATAACCATGGTCGTTGTGCGGCGGTACAATGTATGCAATGACAATCGAATTAGGGCCATGTACCAGTGCAGCGATCGAAACTAATCGCTATTCAGAGAGGAGTGCATTATAAAATCCGAAATGCATTAGACCGCTCATTACACACCGAAGGTGTTTGTATAAATAATGTCTGCCAATATCGAATGCCATGCCCCATGGCCAAAGGGTATGTGCAGGAAGGTGGATTTTGCAATGTAATTTGAATCTTATTGAATAAATATCTGGGGCAGGGTGTACATGCAAATGTGTTCGCCAATCACTTCTATTCGACCCTGTAGCCCAATAACTCGTATTTGATGGTTTGTTAAGCAGACTGAGTGAATCTGTTCGGTTACACGGTGAAAAATATGTCCATAATCTTGTGTTTTACGTTGCTCAGTTAATATGCTTTTCACACCGAGCCCAAAACCGAGTTTTCGCCAAAACACAGGAAAACTTCATCGAAAACAGAAATTTTCCCATACATATTTCAGTTTTCAAAACGAGTCGTTTGCACTCTATTTCCGCGAAAACACCACGAAAACGACTTCCAATCGTTGGGTTGTAGGAACAAACACACCTTTTGCAATGTTCAGCAAACTGGCTGACCGAACAAATGTCACAACTCACATCTTAAAATCATTTTCCACAATTAATTGATGGGCTAATATTATTTTTAAATGCACTAAATTCATTTTGTTTGTAAATTAATGCGATCGAAATTTGTAACCACAAAAGTTTGCACCGAAGTTTAACGCTGACAGCTGATTGAAATGTCAAACGAAAATGAATTGGTGGTCGGTGTGAATGCATCGACGAGTTTTCGAGGAAAACGCGGTTTTGGGCTTGCTGTGAAAAGCATATAAGGATCGAGGTGATGTTGTGGTTCTTACCAATCTTCTGCTGTAAATTTGAAAGACTTCCAGTGGCGACTCGCATTTCGTTCGCTTCGAACGAACAATTCATTCGCCGGCAAGTTCATCAGCGAATCCCAGCCATGGCGAGTGAATACTGTGCATTTTCAATAACTTATAAATAAGGTTAGCGTAGTCTGCTTTCGTTATTATATTTTACTTATTTTGATGAAAAGTTTTAAAACTCTATACGGGTACAATTTAAATATTTATCAACAATTGCCACAAATTCTCTCAGTGCATGAAACTGCGAGCAAATAACCACCCACTTAAGGACAGCTTACTTAACCTATATAAACCTATTGCTTTCTGTGTGCAAAACATATCGACATCCGCATATAGGGAGCCTGCACTCGTTCAGCCGTTAGACGCAACCAACATCAACCGACAGACTTGACACAACTTAATCGGAAAATATTCATCAAACGAATGTTAACCAAATGTTAACCAAATTGATATGCTAATAAATTTTAATTTGCAAGCTCCCCGCCTGTCGTGCCGCCACCCTCTCCGGGAGACCCTCATCGGCATTAATGGTGCTGTATACAGCGTCTGACATACGACGCGTGTTCGCCCGGGTCTATTATAATATAGTACTCGTACATTACCGTGTTGCTGCTACTGGCCATTGTGTATACGACGGGTATCTCTCGCTGGCATCTATCTAGATGTGCTGCACCTCGGTGTGTGCAATAATGCCTACCTCGGCGCAACAATACTGAAGTGCACCCATAGATATAGAGACTGCAAACATTTTGCGCAAATCTGGCAGATAAATTCGAATTGAAATTCGAAATCAAGCTCCCTCTGTGCTCTGATTCGGTTTGCGAATTGTATATCGAATCCGGCGAACTTTATGATAGATTTGCAATAATTGTGGGTGCACACAACATGTGAGTCACATTGCATCGCGGCAGCCGAACTTTGTACGGAAGCTATGACAGCGACCAAGCTCAGATTTCTCTATCATGGAGAGCACTCTATATATCGGAAGTGTGCATGGTAATGCTGATTCAGTAACATAAAGTGCGAAGCAAGTCGAAATCTAAGCCCAGGCGGATTGGTTTGGACCGTTGTTGGGTTCGTTTTACCGCCCGATTCGAGTTCTGCTCTGTGTTATTGTTGTTGTTGTTTGTCGACGGCTGTGCCGTATTTGTGCAATTCACGATTTCAATTAATTTGTGTGATTTTGTCGGGGGAAAAAAATTATGTGCGCACTCGGACGTGGTGAACGTGGTTGTGCCCGACAACCTAATTTCCATTCGTGAATAGTGGTTAGTGATATTATTTAGAATCTATATAGTGGGAGCGAAGCACAAGCAATTCTCGGGCGTGCACGTGTATGGTAGATGGAAATGTTTTGTACATCTACAAACTTATATACGATACGAGTACGTGCGACGTGCGAGATAAAATTTGAATTGAAACTGAGCCATGGTCCAAGGTTCGAATGGGGTTATTCTTTTCTGTCAGATTTTACTTTAAGTGACCCGATTTTTTTTTGTAATCGACTGACGTTGCTTATCCGGGAGCGAATTACTGTATGTGATAACTGCCAAAGGACAAGGGAGCAACGTGATAAATTATTGACACTTGACAGTTTGTTGCGTGCACTGCATGCTGGCAGGCTAAGTGGGTAAACTTGAAGTAGGTAACCGTTTGGTTTTCTTTTCTGTATGTGATCAATAAAAGATGATTATTTTTGCGATTGTGTTTCATTTACTTTTGTTTGTAGTGAAAATGTAAAAGACTATTAAAATGGTGACAGCATTGACTTATTATATATGGACTGCTAGTAGCCAACTTCACGCATGTTCCAAAAATACTGACGCGCCACAGTTTGCTAGCGGAAAATAAAGTAAACTTCAAACGACCTAATTTATGTCGTTTTCCATTGGGATTTTCGGATTTTGCTCTCAGATTTCAGATTTTTCGTGACCAATGGAACATAAAACGAGATTTTTCTTTCTTCGCATTTGTGGTAGTGCGTGTTTTAAAAGTCAGCTGTTCTTAAATTGTAATTTACGCTAATAGAAATCCACTCAATTTATGTTGATATCCATTGCAGCGGTCAAATGTAAATTTTTCTCTATTTTTCGCAGACTTGTCTTCTAAATACGTTATTAATAACACACTTTAAAATTTGACAAATGTTCTTGTAGGTTTTGGTGTTAGTGTAAGTAGGTATGAATCTCGCTTATGTCGTTTTCTATTGGGACAGAAAAAGCACTAATTTTCCACTCCCACGATATTAGTTTGATTGAACGATACATGGAAGATACCTGTTGGCATTTTTGTTGTCAGTTTATGGGTTACTAAGTAAATAAATTATTATTTTCGTTTTCTTTTTTAAAATAATAAACATTCCTTAATAGTAATGGAAAAGCACTCTTTGTAGCTTTGCATCTTTCGAATAGATGACGCTCTTTTGTTTACATTTTACTATGGAAATGAGTCTCTTCGCACAAGATGTCGCTCTTTTGTTTACATGTTTCTATGGAAACATACTTTTTTTTGAAAAAATGTAGCTTTTTTGTTTACGTTACTATGGAAATTTAAATTTGACGGCGGCTATGCTTCTTTGCTAATCCGCTAGCATACTGTGGAGCCTGTGCTGTTTTGGAACATATTTTCTCGCAGAAGTATATGAAAATGACATTTCACTAGCAGTCCATATATAGTATGTCTATGGGTGACAGATAATGAATTGAATGACACTCGGTTGACATATTGCCAATGGCGTTTGTAGATCTGATCAATTTGGAGCTGGATACAGCCTCAGCTCGTCTTAAATATTCAACGACAACCCATCAGGAGTCGATGAATGCTGCTGTAGTTTCCATTGTTAGAAATCGGTTGACGTTTAGCTAAAATTATTAAGTTTGTCAGAAACCGATTATTTTATTTGAATTAGGTTCCTAATTTTTTTAGAAATATATGTTCCCATTCAAGGATTTCAATTTAAATCTGGCCATATTATAGTATTTCGGGCACATCAATCTTTCCGTAATATTTTTAAACGTCAAAAAACTTGCAGAAAAGCAAATTATTGTTTATTCTGTCCTCTCAAATATTGTCACACAGCTCAATAGGTATACATTTAACAGAGCTGCAGCCAGATGAAGGTAATACAAAAAAGCAACGCCTATGACAGAGATGCGACGGCTAAAAGAAGGAACTTTGACTTTCAAAGTAGGTACTCATGTTTCCGTTGAATTTGTTTCAGTTTTCACGTAGAGAAATCGTCATTGACGTCGAATGAATCGCGATAAAGCACGTTCATTGGCGACGTTTAAGAATCTAGTTTAGTTAGTCCGACAGCTAGCTGATTTGATGTGTTTCAATTTTCATTCGCCTATATTGTTCACGTTAACAGTTTTCTTCAGTTGACGTTTATCATTGAGTATGAGTACTATAATGTCGTTTTCCATTGGCAAAAAGAAGCGTCCGGGAGAGTCCGGAATCGAAAAAATCACTTCTGAAACCGTTCCATTGGCACAAAAAATACTCTTCTGGTGATTCTGAGGAGAGAATTTCGCTTCTGGATTTGAAGTCAGAATCCACTAAAGAAGCACTCACACAGGTGTAGTTTGTGTATTTTATACAAGTCAACTGACGGCTGCCGTAGATTATTTTTTGGCATTTCACCAATACTCTTGTGGATTCAATCAGAAGCAGTTTTCTTGTTCCATTGGACTACAGAATGAGTGGATCCCCGAGTGAAACCAATGGAAAACGACATAGGCTGACATCGTATAATGTGGCTGACGTAGGAAAAGTAACGTTCGATCTAGTTTTGGCGTTCAGGGTAGGTAAATCTCACCCAGCCAAATAAAGACAAATTAATAGGTAATACTACCTTTTTGAACGTGACGAGTTCTGACTAGATAACCAAAGTAAAGCAAACTCTCTCCAACGTCATTTTGACAGATCACTATTTACAAGACCTTTCACCTGTGTTTTGCCACACTTAGCATAAAATTTCCCACGCCTCCTTATATGGCGGTCCGCGGTCGCCATCGTCACTCGTATATCTGAAAACATAATTGCACGCTGATAGTGAGGTGTCCCACCCATTAACACGTCAACTGGTACACAACCAGTTACCAGTCCACCATGTTGCTCGTTTCCTCGCCCCGCCACACATACACACGGCCTATATAATTAGCCACTAAGTGTATCCATTATTTATGGGGAAAGTCAATTAAATGGCCTCCTCTAATCCCAACATGACAATCAATGAATAAATGCATAAATTAGACATTTGCTGCTGCTTAGCCAGCCGTTTTGCCCCATCCAGGGGTTTCATGTTTGCATGAGGGCTGCCGCAGCATATCTTGTCGCTTAATGTTTTCCGATTGTGCACTGGGCTTAAGAGAGCAAGTATATAGGTATATTCGCTACTCAAACGATGGCTTCGCCTTGTTAACCGTCGTCATATAGCCGCTGTGGTCTCCCTATAATATGAAGTTGAAGGCTCGCACACTCCTCAGTCCTCATGGTCATGATTGCCCTCAAGAGAGAGGTGTGTGTAGTGTAGGTCTAAGTATTTACAGCGTACATCAGGTGGTTCGATTCCTAGTTTTCTTTGCGCAGCATATGACCCGCATTTGAAGGTGCATTCGTTCGCTTGCCCATTTCCTACCGCTACCATTAGATACGGAGGTACAAATATGTTATTTGCGATGTCAATTGTGCCACCAGAGTGTCCATGTGTGGCGAGAAATCATTTCCCATGTCCGCCAATATGATCATCTGCTGCTGCTTCTTCTTCGTTGTCGTCGTCGTCGTATTTTTCCATTTTTGTCTAGTTTTCCATTCAAGAAGGGGCAAACGCAATTTGGCCCTCTGTATTCGTGCCCATCCTTCAATGATTGCCACTGTCGCAGAAACAGTAGCATCTGCCGCTGCTGGTAGGCTTCTCCGCGCATATGTGTTGTTGCAGTTTAATTGGAAAGTTTGTGTGGAAAAGGTGCATGCACACCGTGTTGGTTACAACCCGAAGTGCATTGGCTTGCAGGCCATGTGTGCTGAGGGCTTATGCAAATTACAACTGCCGCAGCAGAAGCTACAATGCGATGTCTTGGCAATTTGTATAAGGCGGGCTAAGGTGAAGAGCCGCACTGTAACCATATAGCACGGTGGATGATTTGCGTGAGAAAATCTGATCCATAGTTTGTGAGCAGATCGGAAAACGGACGAATATGGATGTCAATAGGACGGTTTTTTATTATATTGTTTGCTTTGACGTTCTTAACGCGTTATGGGAAATCGCCACGATAGGTTCTGGGTCATTAATCCCTTTTCTCCCTCGATTTTTCAAACTCTTAAGTTATCATAAGCTACTCTTAACTACAAACAGGATATTTTTATATAAATGTACCTACATCTAAAGTTTTTTTTTTTTTCGTTCTTTGTATTCGGCGCAATAAATTGCTCTCGCCCAAGATTTGTCGGACTGTATTGATATGTCCGATTAGTCGGTTTCTATGCTTTCTCGCGAAGCTTCTAGTTTCAGCTTCGATTGTTGGAATTCCGAGATCCCTATGGATATCGTCGTTTCTAATATACCATGGTGCTTGTACAATTTCTCTAAGAACTTTATTTTGAAAAGTTTGTAGAATATTGACATTTGTTTTCTTGGTACAACCCCAAAGTTATACCGTAGGTCCACACCGGCTTTAGAACTTGCTTGTATAAAAGCAGTTTGTTCTCAGTACTAAGCTGGGAATGTTTTCCAAGTAAATAGTACATTTCTCTATATTTGATATCGAGTTCTTTACGTTTCATTTTCACGTGCGAACTCCATTTCAGCTTTGCGTCGAGTGTCATTCCCAGGTATTTGGCCTCGTTTGCAAAGGGTATTCGGGCCATATTTAGGAAAATTGGCAAGTCATTGGTTTTCTTATACGTGAAATTCACATGTACAGATTTAGTTTCATTTAAGGCGATCCGCCAGTTCCTTGTCCATTCATTTATCTTGTTCACTGCGGTTTGCATCAGTTTTGTAGTCGTTTCTTCGACTGTATTACCTACTGCTAGGATAGCTGTGTCGTCGGCGAACGTAGCAAGGGTAGTGCCATCTTCACTTGGAATATCGCGAGTATATAACAAATAGAGAAGCGGACCAAGGACGCTTCCTTGCGGTACACCGGCCGAAATTTCTTTTAGCTCCGAGTATTCGTTTCCATTTCTAACACGGAAGAGTCTATTCCCGAGATATGATTCAAGAATATCATAAATAAATTTCAAGCCGTCGTGCCACACCTTATCAAAGGCTTGTGAGACGTCAAGGAATACGCTTGAGCAAATCTTTTTTTCTTCAAATGTTTTCTCGATTACGTCAGTAGTTCTATGTACTTCGTCAATCGTCGAATCCTTGGTTCTGAACCCAAACTGGTGGTCAGGGATAAGATTATTGTCTTCAATAACCGGTTGTAGGCGCCGAAGCAATATTCTCTCGAAGACTTTGGATATGACTGGAAGAAGGGAAATCGGTCCATACGATTTTACTTCATTTTGCGGTTTTCCTGGTTTTAAAACCATTATGACCTCCGCGACTTTCCATTGACTCGGCACGTGTTTTAGTCTGAGCGCAGCATTTATAGTTATAAAGAAGCTTAATTAATGCTTTCCTTGGTAGAGCTTTGAGAACTTCTCCGGTGATCAAATCATAACCAGGAGCTTTCTTAGATGTTAGGGATTCGATTTCACGTTTTAGTTCATCATCTAAACCTAAAGTAACCCATTAAAATTGGACTTACCTACAGGTTGCCGTTAAAGTTCTAACATTTCGTGAGGTTAAGGACGACTACATTATCAAGAACATGCGACGCGAAGCTAAGATTCTTGCAAAAGTCTCCCATCCGAACATAATCTATCTCTTCGAAACCATAACTGTGAGTATCCCCCTTCATAGTCCTCGCAAAATTATACAAACATCAGAGATGTACCTGCAACTCCAACTAGACCACAAAACGATACTACATAATCACAGAATTGGTAAACGGTGGCGATCTCTGTACGTTCATCACGTCGCAACGTAATGGGAAGCTTGATGAAAAACAGACGCGTCCATTAGCCAGACAGATTATCTCCGCCGTCGCCCATTTGCATGAACGTGGCATTGTCCACAGGTAGGATGGCCGGAATGAGATGGTTTCGCAATTGCCCGCTCATACTAATCCAAGTTTTTACCACCCCCACCACAGAGATTTGAAAATGGAAAACATTTTGCTGGACGACACGAAGGAAACCATCAAATTGGTCGGTACGTATATATAGAGTGTGTCTGTGTACATTCAAATCCTCGTTTGTTTTAATCCGGCGCATGGTTTTCTGTTTTTTTCTTTTTCGTCAGACTTTGGTCTCAGCAACTACCGTCGAGGAGTTGAGCTCCTTCACACCCATTGCGGTTCACCAGAATATGCAGCTCCGGAACTTTACATCAGCGGTTTGAAATACGGTGCCGAAGTGGACATCTGGAGCCTGTATGTACCCCACGTCCAGGCGTATTTTCACACAAACCAATTTATATAAAAGTTGAACCATTTGCTGAAAACTGTTCTTGACTACCTTCCTCCATATAGCGGTGTCATATTCTACGGTATGCTTGTGGGCAGGCTACCATTTCAATCGTGGCACAAGCCCGGTCTCACACCGGAAGCGAAACGGAAACAACTAATCCGAGAGACAAAAATTGGATTAACTCACCGACACCAAAAGAATCTGGTGGACATTTCGTTGTGTAAGTTTTGAGGTGGACGGTCATGATGATGCTGAAAGGACTGCCGCATGCCCCATGCCCTATGCGTCACTGCGGGCAGTAATTTTCCGTTTTATGGTTACAGTGTTTCGAAATTTGATTGAAAGGATGCTCTGCCCGAACCCGGAGGACAGGATTACGATGCTAAATCTACAAGCTCATGCCTGGATCTATGGTCGGTTTCATCGTGAGTATCCTCAGGTTGATGTAACTTGGAAACAAATGGTAAGTGTACCGCAGTGAATATTTGCCAGGAAGATTTAAAGGTTTGTGCTGTTTGTAGGTCTTGGCACGTTTTGCGAAAATGTGTGATATGTCTGTGGTTGATGTTTGTCGAACAATCGATACGAGGCGATATTCACCGTTGGCGGGAATGTTTAACATACTTAAACTAAACGAATTGCAGCGGCGAATTGATGCAGAGGATGTGCGCAATTACGGCAAGGATGTTCATGTGAGTTAACAAATTAAACGTTTTTAGTTGGACTCGCCACATTCTCGGCTTGATAAAAGCCTTATATACCCAAAAGGGTTGGCATGAATTTGAATGCCCAACCACCTTCCAACGTCTCTGTTTTATGGAAAATACAATTGGGACAAGTTTTTCTCGAACTAAAGCGAAAGAGGGCGAAATTTATTTGTTAACCAAGAACAGGGATCACAGCTCGCCTATTTTGCCAGTACTTTCCTCTCTTGTACTTTCAGAAATCGCAGCCCATCCAAAATAACAACCGTCCCGCTAAGGCGCATATTCCTACAATGATACCAGGGGCAACACCAATACCCTCCAGACCCCAAAATCCAATGCAAGTAAAGAAAACGAAAACTTTCTGTTGCCATTACCCACAAACAGAACCAAAGGAAGTCAAGACAAATCCGCAGCAGAAAACCCCCTTCACACTGCCTAATGCTGCAACACCCCGACGTTGTTTCACAACGGGCTTCGGCGCAGCCATTAATAGGATGATCCACAAACACCGGAACCCACCGACTAAGCCCATCCAGTGCAAGAAAGTGTTTCCTGAAACGAAAACAAACGGATTTCCAACGCATACAGCTGCTAGAGCTGCAGCAAGAGCTGAGTACATAACCACTCCCTACGTGCTAAACACGCAGCAAAATTAATTTGGTTCCATTTCTAGGTTTGACAAACGTGCTGGACGCAAGTAGTAATTTCAAAGACGCTGTTGACGTATAATAAATTAAAACAGAACATTTATTCCTTTGCAAGGACAATATAACAGAGTTTAGTTTTTAAAATCAAATTTAGCCAACTTGGCGAAGGTAGTTGTTTTACTCGATGGTGGCGTCTTAGAAGAGGCTTCTTCGCTGTCCAACTTTCGCTTTGCTGATGCTACTGGCGTCTTCCCACCGCCTAGTGCCTTGAACTGTTGCATTCCCATTTTAGTTACTTCGGATGCTGTTGCGTTTGGGTGTTCCTTTTGGATGCTCGCCTTGTTCTTGGTGAACCACGAGAAGAAATTCATACCAGGTGTAATCTGAAAGAAGGCATGACATTGGTAAATGTATTCAGCAGAGTTGGCCTGTGGTTAAACCTGATTTGTGGCAACATTTTCATCTGGCTCCTGGCTATCTGGAATAACTGATACTTGGCTATCTGTCAAGGGTTTAGCTGCGGCTTCTATGTGTTTTTGCTTTAGAGCGTTTGACTTGGCCTTTTGTTCGTCCGCCTTGGCCTTTTGCTCGAGATGTGCTCTCATTTGAGACTGTTTCAGTTCATAGTCTATCGATTGTTTGGCAAGGAACTCAACATCTGGTGAAGTGTCTGCCGGAGCAGTTGGGAATGATGTGCGCTTAAAGGGATTGCGCTTTTTACTGCTGAGTACCATGGTCCTCTGGGGAATGACTATTGAATCGCATTCGAATGGCAACGTTTACGGGTATACTTACAGGACCAAGTATTGGTGTGGTGTGTGGTGTTGATTTTTTTGCGGCTTGCACGAGGAGAAGGCTGGCATTCAATGGACTGTTTTGAATTATACCAAGGGCGTCTGATTCAAATTCGCGAAGTTCCCTTTCTCGTTCTTTGTCCTGTGGAATTAATTACGTTGCAGGATTTTAATTTGACATAGATTTATTGGTTAAAGGAAAGAGTTAGGCTTCTAAAGGCGTCGTTGTAACTCTGGTCAGGTCATTGTAACTCTGAGATTCAATTGCTTATTGCCGCACTTGGTTGGGTTTGGATTGAGCTTAGTACTGAAACTTAACAGCATACTCCAAGTATCGACGAGCATTTCTTTTTATCTAAGACACCTCTTGCAAACTCACCTTCTCCTCCAGCTGAGGCATCATCTCACTCAGTTTGTCCGCCAAGTGTATTCGTCCCAGTTTTGTAGCATATTTCACCGCCAGTGGCAGCAAAACTGGTGAGGCAATCATTTCGATCAACTCCTTCGCTCGAGCTTCCAGCTCTGCACGGCAAGCGATCTGGTAAAAAAAAAAAAGAAAACATTATTTCAACTCAAATAAGAACAAAACCAACTGACAGCAAACAGCTTTATCGCCGTCTCCTTGATATTCTTCTCTGCATTATCCACACTGAAGTTCGAAGAACGAATAAGTAGTTCCTCGAGGGCAGAACGCTCAGATTCCACATCACACACAGGTATCTGCATTGGCAGCTCAGTCATCATAGGTCGTGGATTTGTCATCGGGTAGGAGCTACCACGACAGAGGACTGCTTGAATAATTTGTGACTTCTCCGAGACATCAATGACAAAGAAGTTATTCGACACACTCTGGCTCTGCAATGAATCAATTAAATAAACATGGCGGAGGGCCGTATCTCTACACGTACATGCTTCATGGTATCACACACTGGATACCAACAATTCGTCTTCATGCTGTACATCTGTACGAGGCCCATTGTGTCTGCTATCACCGGTGACCCACAGTCGGAGTAGCCAACCCATGTTAGCTTCCTTGCGGTTAGCAGAGGAATGCGTATCTCTTTTGTTCTCACTGTCAATCCAATGGCCTGTAGGAGCAGCGCCGAGATATGTTGATCCTCGCTTGCTGCAGCATTATGGTAGCAAACCATGAGGCGATCCTGAAAGCCAGTCATTGCTAGAACTGGTCCAGGAATGGAGATTACCTCTCGCTGTGTACCCATGATGCTAAATATCCTCAAAAAACGCATATCCGTGCAGACTGCCACCAGTTTGTTTGACGCGGCTAGTGCGACCACACCTTCGCAGTCGGGGAACTCGACCGACCATTCCTTATTGCCCGACGCGGCCAAAGCGATGCAGACCAACTTCGTGGACGAATCTCCCGATAAGGCAAGGACAGTGGAGCTTAGGCTTGCCATTGTGTGGTTGTTATAGTTTTTCATATGAAGCGAGTGATGCACGCTTGCATCGTGAAATTCGACGTCTATTGAGCCCTCCGCATCATCGGCATGGGCTCGAACAATGCCAACATTGTTCCAAACAAGGTACCTTTTAGATGGCAAAAGTTGAAAAGCTAATCTTTTGATGATCCAATTGCTTACCTGTGTTCGAGTTCGCTTGGCGTAGAACTGGGCTGAAAGGGTGCTTGATGTTTGAAGTACTTTCCTACAGGGCGCTCAGGACTGATGGAGCGCCTGCTCTTAGAGCGAGAATCCATAGAGTCCTTTGAATCGTCGTCGACATTTAAGCCGTTCTTCCTCATAGTTTCATTCTTTAGTTTCTCTAGCGATACACAGTTGTCTCCATCGTCATCGTCGTTATTGCCGTCCTGGAATTGCACTAAACACGGAGACTACGTGCATAACTGCATTGCTAAAGCTACTTACATCCATCGAATTCCCTGTCAACACTTTCATCATCCATTGCGGCATCATCGAGAAAATCATTGACAGCCACCTCACCTGACACAATCGTTCCTAACTGTCCTGTGGAATCGCAAAACGCCACCTCTGTATTGTTGCTCGGATTCCATGCAATTGCTGTGATGCCGTGACACTCGTTGTTGGACGTTTCGCACTTAACCGTCTGTTTCTTTGCAAAATTAAACACCGACAGTTCACCAATGCGCGTTCCAGCGGCAATGTATTGTCCATCAGCGGAGAACTCGCAACAGCTATAGTCGCTAGTAATATTCTCATCAGTTAGAGTGAATTGAGTCTCCCAGGTGCTGGTGTTCAACACGATCACTTCTCTACCTAGCACATAGGCCAGGCAGTTGCCAGTCTGTGGCTCGAATGAGGGAGTTCCTATGAAAACCAAAGTTTACCCACAGACATATTTAACTTATATTTCTACTTGTACACACCGAAACACTTGGCATCCTCGAAGGTTTTCAACTTAGGAAGTCCAGGAATTGACTTAATTTCTTTCTTTTCAACCAAATTCCAGATTTTCAAGCAACCGTCACCAGCCACCGAAGCCAGCAGGTCTTTCACACTCAAGTCAATCGCGAGAATAGGTCCTGCATGACCTTCCAAAACGAATTCTCCTTCATTCTTACTTCGCAGAGTCACCTTAACAGTGGTATCTTCCGAGCCGGCGGCAATAAACTGCAAGAAAAGCTTACATTCCCTGGCCAACATTGTTTCCAATGGACTCACCTTCTTATTGACTTTCAAGCATGTCACTGGAGCGGTAAAGCGCATTTCTGTGCCATCGCGATCAATATCAGGAAAGGTGTATGCTTGAACAGTGTTTAGGTCAGTCGATGCCAATAGTCGCTTGTCATAGTGAGCAATGCAAATGACGAACTCTCCCAGGCAATTGGAAGATGGATCATCATCGTCAACTCCTTTCCATTTGCGAATATCTCCATCAGATCCACAAGTTATGATATATCTTTGAGAGACAGATTTTAAAACATTTTCTCACTCCACCCGAACATGGTCGGCAACTACTTACTCTCCATTCTCGGTGTACGTAAGGCTGGTGTGTCCATTTGTGTGGGCATATCGCATGGAACTTCTTTGGAATGCCATTATTTACGTTTGTGTTGTCTTAAATGTTAAAAGTTTAGGTAATTATTTGAAATTGTTTGCCTGCCGCTAAAAATTGTTAAGAAAAATTGTCAAACTAGTGTCGAAACGTCAAACTGTCCGCCAAAAATTTGTTTGCAATTAACCGATTGGGAAACTGTCAGCTGATATATAGATTCAGTAGGTCACAATAGAAACGAAAAATTTATTTTTTAATTATTATTTCTCGGCACTAAACCTAGGCCCGATTCGCCAGGGACTACATCTTTTACTGACAATTTATTGAAAACTTACGTTAATCCGGATTTTTTTTGGGAGGTCGGGTTTTTTCCACTGCGGTTCATGTAAAAATTTTTGTTTGATTTTGCTTTACTTGAATTTTGCTTTCTTCTTTATAACTAACAAAATATCACTTAGAGCAGAATATATGTCATTGCGATCAAAGTTAGTTAAATAAACTACCTTCAAAGTTGTAACTATGAGATAAATCTTTTAAGTTTGGCCTTTTAGAGATCTAGAAAGAGTTATGGAAATAATACATAAACAAAAGCACACGTCATAAAAAAGCATCAATTTATTTCAAACTTTATTGTCAAAAAAGTTAAGGCAATGTTGATAGAGCTTCATAGAGTTTGTGTGGTTGACGAAAGGAATAAGAAATAAAGCAACCATTACCAATGTAAACTCCCACAGAGGATTTGAAATCAGTTACTTTTGCAATTCCTGTCTAATTTCCTTTCCACCATATTCCGTTCGGAAAACCATAGTTATCAATGGCTTCCTGTGTTAGTTGAGTACTATATCCCGGCTCTAGTGGTGGCATATAACATGCGTTCTCGATCTTAACCGGATGAATAAATTGATCATGCTGTTGATCAATATATTCAATCATTCGGCCAGTTTTTTTCCCCGATAACGAGACATAGTCCCACATTTGTAGATGTTGGACCATTTCGCAAAGACCAACGCCACCAGCGTGAGGACAGACTTTTACTAAAAAAAATAAACAATATTTATATTAAATGCAACAACATGTCAGTGTTAGTACAAACCGTTAAGTTTTTTGGCCATCAAGTAAACCGATAAGATCTCATTAATACCTCCAATTCGAGCAGAATCAATTTGGCAAAATTGCATCGCTCCTGACTGTAGGAATTGTTTGAACATAACGCGATTGGCACACATCTCGCCAGTTGCGACGCCAATACCGAGAGGTCTGCAAATCACGGTATCTTATGAAGCAACAAAAATATATATGCATACTTAGCCCTGCCTTACCTAAGAGCTCTAGAAATAGCAGCATGTCCAAGAACATCATCTGGCGAAGTAGGCTCTTCGATCCATAGTGGCCTAAACTCAGCCAAGCGAGAGACCCATTCAATGGCCTCATTCACATCCCATATTTGATTGGCATCAATCATCTGAAGTAAGAAAAATATTTAAATTATGAAGAGAAATTCTTTTTTGAACCTCTTACGAGTTGATTATCAGGTCCAATGGCTTCGCGAATGAGCTTGCAGCGTTTCATATCGCTCGCAAAATCTCTGCCAACTTTCAATTTAAACGCAGTATAACCTTTATCTAGATATTCCGCACAAAGCCGACTGATTTTTTCATCACTATAACCCATCCAACCAACTTGAGTGGTATAAGCTGGATATCCTGTCTTCAATAGGTCCTGGATTCGATCATCTTTTGTGCTGCTGTTTTGCTTTAGTAAGCGAATGGCTTCTTCAGGAGTTATGATATCGCTTATGTAGCGAAAGTCGATTGTTGATACAAGGAGCTAAGTTAAGGGATTGATATTAATGCAAAATTGGAATAACTGTTCGGCGGATATTTTTAACGTTGTAGGCTTTTAGTGTGTCAACTTACTGCAATACTGGTGTCATGAAAGAATAAAACGAACATTCCTTATTGCTGCCAAGATCAAAAAAGCAAAAGCTCCCAATCAATTCTTTGTTAGGGTGCCCGACTACCTCCTTAATTGTTATTGATTTAACTAAGCGTCCTAACTAACCAATTATCTATCCAAATCGTCTATTTTAACTCGCATAAAAGACCAAGAAGGACTATTTACAATTTTACACAAAACTCGTTAGTATTTTCAAATTTTACCATTAGGACTACGCGAAAAACAAAAAAGTTAACGAATGCCTTCCATATAACATTCCTGCTCTTCTATGTTAGCTGCCCAACAACTACAACTGTCAACTTTCCCGCTGCTCTGCTGTCAGAACGAGATCACACCATTGACAACTTTGCAAGAACAACTCATCGCTTCGCTTCATCAGAATAATTTTTGAAGAGTTCTTCTCGCTCGTACATACCGTACATACATTTTTTTTACGCTCTATTGGATGTCTGTGCAAATGCTAGGCAAAAACACCTCAAAAAATTTAATTATTTGTGATTAGAAAGATAAATAAACGTGTAGTCTGTGTCAAATAAAATTTCCTCGTTATCAAGTTAACAACAAATGCCCAACCAATTCCCGTGCTCCGTAAACGCAGACTTCTGCTGCGTGTGCCAGACACTTGAGAAATTTTTCGCTCTTCATTTTTCTATGCCGTTTTCAATAGTTCTTATGTGTTGTTTCGTGACAAAATAATAAAATACCGAAAATAAAGCAAACGAAAAATAAAATTGTTGAAAAAAAAATTCAATTTTGTGCCGTGCTCTGCTAGGAAAACTGAAGTCAGCCCGAACGTGACGCAGATTTTAAAAATAGCGCAAAACAAAAATCCGAAATCTTTTTCTCATAAACTTGCCGAGGCTAGAGCTGCTAGAAACGTGAAGAAAAATACAACAAAAAAAAAACTAAGAGTGTGTCGCCGCCGCCATAAGATTACACTTCATCTCATCGTATTTGTTGGCGCTAAGCTTGTATGCATGTTGATAGGCGACAGAATTCAAGGTGCACGCGTTAAATTTTCATAAACAAACCAAAAAGCGTTGCTGCGCACATCCCCCCCTCCTTCTCATTATCAAAGGAATTCCTTTACCGCATTGTTGCTGTGAAAGGTCGAATGTCGGTTAGAGTTGCCAGCAACAAGTGTATAGAAAAAAACAAATTTCTTTGGATTACAACAAATGCGTGTTTATCGCGAACTTAAACACGAAATTGAATTGATTTGTATTGTTTTGGTGAGTAACCATGTTGGTCTTTGTTTTCGAATTTAACTTAAAAGTGTAAAGACAAATTGTGAAATATTAAAATAAAAATAATATAATAATTGAAGCAGACGAATTCTTTGTGTGTACGTCATTTTTATATTTGGGTTAGAGAGAAAGAAGATGCTCTCAAACTGAGAAACAGGGATGTTCTTACGTACATTTTTTTTTAAATGCAATTACTTTATTTTACGCTTGCTGCAATTAACACACTAACGTGATGATAAGCATACGGTTTAAGTCGACTAGATTTATCCTTAACGCAAAAAAAAAAATGGATTCGTCCGTAACCTCACTTGTACTACGTTAGTCCGACTAACTTAGTTAAATGGGCCTCAAACCCAACTATAAAGTCGAATGCATCCTTTGATAAAAGCTAAAAGGACCAACCTGACCTCAATCAGTTTTGAGTGTATGTTCGTTGTCGTTAGAGATAGCTCGACTGTAATGTTGTCCATTGTGAGCTTCTGCAAATTCAAAGTCGAGACTATAATTTGTTATTAGTATCAGTTCCCAGTCGGGAAAATGCTCGTTCTCTGTGCCTGCACAGCTTCTACAAAAGTCGATCGTATGAGTTTGTCATGCAACGGTCGATCAAAGTCATATAATCAAACATAAGTACAAAAACTGTATATTATTCAACATAAAGTGCTCTTGTTTGTATTCTACCTTATCAGTACTTTGCAAATGAACAGCTTAGCAACTCTGCGGCAGTTTAGCCATAAAACGCTTATTAATCGATAGTAAAATCCCTTGACAACGGTCCATCTCGTGTCATTAGCTGATGTTCTTCTTTTCATATAATTCTTTAAATGAAATTCAAACTAATTTCTTTTCCACTCTGCCTTTACAGACACCATGAGCAATAAAATGGAAGACCTTGATAAGCTGACCGACAGTGAACTGCGGCATCGTCTGTTGCAGTATGGATTTCAGAATATGCCGGTCACGGAGACGACTAGAAAAATTCTCATCCGAAAGCTGCGTAATCACTTGAACAACGAGAAGGCCAAACTCAAACGTCAAACCAACTATGTGACGCGCTACTCCTCTGATGAAGAGTCTGAGGTGACACCATCCCCAATCAGAGGACGTTCAACGGTTATGTCGAGTTTTCGAGGTGCATCAATGTCGGCGCCCAACAAAATGCCACCACCATCATCACCAGTTGTCCTCGGGAGACGCTCCGGAGGGACACCTACAAACTATACCACATCGTACGGGACAAACAAAACGCAAACCGGTTACTCTTCTGGACCCAACTATACTCCCTCACCAAAGCCGAAGAGTTCTCCAAAAATATACGTGCCCCCACCAATATTGGCCTCAGAGAGCGAAGAAGATTCGGACTATCTCAGTTACACCCCAAAGCAGTACAATAGCACACCAGCAAACACCTCATACACAAGTCCATACCTAACGTCGTCGAATAATTTTACACTGGATAGGACCCTCAATGATTCGTGGAACACGTCATCCGCCTACCATGGGACATCGCCAACGCAATCGGCCTTGTCAACAAATAACTGCAACGGACAGAATTCACCCAATGACCTTGGCTATGGCGGAGATTTCACGAAGCGGTTGCTAAAGTTGCGGGTGGATACAATTCGCGATAGCATTCTTCAGAAGCGAAGCATTGGCGGTACGGCTACGGCTCCTAAACAGCCGCTCAGGCAGATTCACACCACATCAACATCGGTGGACCCATCTGACATTGTCTATCAGCAATCGGAGCGCTCAAACAACAACAACATATCGCCGAGCACGGCATTTGCGCAATTAATTTCGCGCCTGGACGAACAGTACGGCTTCAAGCAGACCTTCATTCCATGCGCTCTAGTCAGTACTCTCTTGTTGTTCTTCTTTCTCGTGGCGTTCTTCTACATGACCATCAGTCCAGATTTGATCAGCACCATCAATGAGAAGAATACGGCGTATGCTATCTGTGGTCCGTATCTTGCGGACTCGGCCTTAGCAACGGCCGGTTATTCGTGCATTGAGAAGGACCAGCTGCTGGACGCCATTCGCATGTTGCAGAACCTCGTGCCCGAGCTGCAACGACGAGCAGAGCAACACTTTTGCAAGGACGCAACCCAATCGGCGACCATATCCGCCCGCGACTTTGTCCATCACATGCATAAAATGGGCCTGGCAACCGATGTGCGCAGGACTTTGAAGGATCTGCACAACGCTGAGTATCTGATTGAAAAGAACCCCCAGTGGAAGATCATCCACGTATCTCCGGCAACAAATGAGGCGCTCGCGTTCAGTGAGGTAGTGAAGCTGCGACCCACTCAGGGCAACTCCTTTGCCATATTGAAACCCCGCCTTCCGATTACTTGTACGATCTCGAACAAGATTCAGCAGTTCTTTGTGATTATCGGATCGGCCACTCTTCTTGCCGCTGTAATACTCACGATTCACATCAGCTACCGCTTCATCCAGAGCCGTAAGAAGGCCCACTCTGACGCTATCGAGTACTACACCAACGAAATCATCGCCGAACTCATGCGGAAGGCGATTACCGCCGACCAGTCCCAATCGGCAGTGGTAGTGAACCACCTGCGCGACAAACTAATCCCTCTGCCGAAGCGAAAACAGAAAGCGTCCGCCTGGAATGAGGCAATACAAAATCTTGAAATCCACGACAGCCGCATTCAGTTCGATTTGGCGCTGCGCAACGGAGAGGAGTGCAAAACTATGAAATGGATCGCCAATGTTTCCGCTGACATGCTGGCCCGCAGCACTAACACCCTCAAGCAATGGCATAGCCCGGCCTTTGATAAATCGAATAAAATCGCAAATCCGCCCACAAATTGCCTGAAAATCCGTCAAATGTTTGAGATGCCCGAAGCGAACAACCCCAATCTTAAGACGATCATACAAGATGCAATTTTGGAGAAAGTCGGCCCAAAATGTAAAATCTACGACATCCAGCTGGACAAGCAGAGTTGCTGTGTCTACGTGCGCTGCGCCACCGAATACGACGCGGGCATTGTCCACAACGAAATCAACGGTTGGTGGTTCGACAAACGTCTGGTTTCGATTAAGTTTCTGCGATTGCAACGCTACCTCAGCCGGTTTCCGAAATCTACATCGGGACCGATGTGCCTTCACCCATCTAACCCGAATAACTCGTCAATGACACAGTGTACCAAGGACTTTGTTGGTGTGGTCAACGGGGTTGACGATGACGACGATGAGGACGACGATGATGAGCTGGACGAGGATGAGAACTGAAACAAAGTGAAAGAGATTTCATCATAACATCCAGTGCGATGCACTGGTTACTAGTTAAGCGTTTTACTTAAATTAACCCTTTTTTTGGAAGAATAATGTTTTTTTTTTTTGTTTGTTTCTCGTTCTTAAAAGGAAATAATATAGTAGTTGTATATTTTTTAAGAGTTTTTTTTTTTTTTGTCTAGTTGGAGAATAACAAACGCACACGTTTTCAATGGAAGACGGTTGAAAAGACGTGCTGAATATGAAAAATATTGGTTTCGAGAAACGAATGTGAGTGATAATTATAAGTTTGGCTTTCTTTATTAGATTTGTTTCAATAAACGAGATGAATTGATTTTCTAGTGCACTTAGGTTGTTGCTTTGAACAAAGTAAGGCGGCGGAACGAGAGCAGTACACAAACAGCGGACAATTTATCGTATAATAACAATGGTTCGAATAACATAGGAGGTTTGCAGTGCTCCACGGTTTTTTGTTAGCGAATTCTGCAATAGATTTAAAACCTCTTTAGGTCGGTGGTTAGATTTTTTAGATCCTTAGTTTGGAGTTCTCGTGTTGCTAAAAATTGATTTTCTTGCATTTACTATGTATTTTAAACAAACGTAACTATGGCCGTCATTTCATTCGGATTCAGCGCATATTTGTGCTGTCGATACCTACTGTGTTAAGCTAAACAGTTTTGTGTCTGCATATAACTAAGTTGGCACTTTAATTTATTAAGCAAACGTGCCCTGAATAAACGGAAGAAAAACACATATCTAAGTTATCAATAACAAAGCCTTAAGTCCTTATAACATTGGAAAAGTCAATTGAACTCCTTTATGCGAATACCCTAAGGCCCATTTTATTCACTCGAAGTTGAACACAACTTGGGAAGTTTTCCATATAAAAAAAATTAATAAAATGGGCCTAAGAATACCCCCCAACAAGAAATGCATGAATTGCCTCATTTATACAATTCAACTTCCGCGTCACATAGCTCGTTAGACTGTCGAATAACATCGTCAAGGTCTGATTAAAAGATTGCTGTTAAATCACAGTTCAACTGTCACTCAGTTAAAGTAATGAAAACAATATTAATCTCATTGTTTACATAATTGTGAGGTTTGGTAATCAGAACACTGTAACAGGTCGCCTAAAACAAACATTGTCGTTAATAGAGCTTCATGCTTCTTATAACATTTACTAGGTCTTTTTAGTTGGATATACAAAATCATATGAATCAAACGTGACATCGAAACTGGTAGCAGATGAAACCCATAAACAAAAAAAGTTTCCCTACAATCTAAATGTATTTAATTTGTCGCAAATCACCGTTCCCACTGTTAGAGTCAAGCCGATTTATATCGAAACTGTCCAATGACAAAATAAAGGAAGAACCATAACAGGATTCTTTGGACGGAAGTCGGAAAGTTGATTTTCTTCCATTTTTTGGCTTTAACTTTAAGGCCTTTGAACCCTATTATTGTTGACCCGTAAAGCTCGAACCAATTGTTGACTCAAAATTAAACACACTCCTTTAACTCGAATAACATTTTGCTCACCATTCAGCAGAGATTTTCAGTTAATTGTTTTAAAAAAATCTTTATGCCCTTTGCGTAGCTTTAATTTATTGTTTAATTTGAACTATATTATATGAAATTTGTTCTTTAGTAATAAAATTTTAAATATAACTGTAGTAGGAAACCTAAACAAAAACCTTTGTTAATTTGTAAAAGATTTATATGCAAAGCAAAACAAAGACCTCCCAGAGAGTCGTTTTTATTTCTCATTGTTTATAAATTAATTGAAATGGAATGAAATGCTTTCTCTTTATATATATTTTTTTTTATCTTTTAGAAAATGTTGAAATCTGTTTTATTCATTATGATGGTTGGTAATCGTAGATCTGTCATCAATAAAATAACTCATTTAAAAGAATATCGGTGGAGTTTGTTTTCATGTGATTTAAGTTATAGGACAACAGTTTAGAAACAGTGGCGTCAGAACAACGGCATATGCCGATGACGTAGTGTTATTGGCCACAGGTAATTGATGGCGCTCTCAAGCCCCTCGATATCTGGGCCCGGAACTCCGGCCTATCTTTAAATCCCCAGAAAACTGAACTGGTTTTATTCACAAACAAAAGAAAGATACCACAGTTTGCCGCACCTTCTGTTGGCGGTACACCCCTCAGAATATCTGATAGTGCAAAATATTTGGGACTTATACTGGACAAAAAACTAAATTGGAAACTGAACACTTTTGAGAGAATCAAAAAAGCCACAATATCCTTCTACTCCTGCAGCAGAATTTTTGGTAAAACATGGGGACCATTCCCCAAAATTAAACTGTGGATGTATACGGCTATAGTAAGACCTATACTGTCCTATGGCAGCCTCGTATGGTGGCCGGCTACAAACAAAGCCACCTATCTCAAGGCTATCACGAAAGTACAAAGACTAGCGTGTATCGGCAACACCAGTGCGATGATGACAACTCCAACCGCAGGTCTTGAGGCTATCCTCAATCTGCTGCCGCTAGATATCTTTATACAACTTTCAGCCGCCATTAGTGCCGTGAGAATAAGCCAATCAGTAAACTGGAAACTCAATGAAAAGGGACATTCGTTGATCCTACAGAAATATTTTGGTTTTGTACCAAACACAGATAATATAACACCATATCTGGAGTTCACAAGACCATTCTCGTGCGCCTATCCCAGCAGAGAGGAATGGAAAGACGGACTTGTGCCTAATGCACAATCCATAGCCGTTTTTACAGACGGCTCAAAAATGGAAACCGGAGTGGGGTCAGCCGTCTTTTTCGAATCTCTGGGTATTTCTAAATCGATACGCCTCCCCGACCACAGCAGTGTTTTCCAAGCAGAGGTCCTGGCAGTGACAACGGCAGCCCGTGAGTCTGCGATAAAGGCAATACCACCCGAAGGTATTACCTTCTTTATCGACATCCAGACAGCTATTAAAGCATTAACTGCAACAGAACTAAAATCATAGCTTGTGAAATGCTGTCGCGAAGAACTCAGCATTGCTCTGCTGGGTTCCGGGACATGAAGGTATTCCAGGCAACGAGAAAGCGGACGAATTAGCTAGACAAGGTTCAGCAGCTGTATTAGAACAAGCCGATCCCTCTGTGAATATCCCGCCTTGCTTACTCAAGCTTGAAGCAGGGAGAAAAGCCACAAGGGAAGCGAACGCTAGGTGGACCACACTAGAAACTTGTCATACTACAAGAATGCTATGGCCAAGCTTCAATAAAGCAAGAACCGAGAGTATAATACGAAAGGATAGGAAATCCCTCTCCATCCTCGTAGGAATCCTAACGGGGCACAACACTCTGCGGTATCACATGAAGAAACTACGCTTGACGGGAGAAGAACTTTGTAGAGGCTGCGGTGATGAGGAAGCTCTTGAGGACACAACCCACTTCCAATGCCACTGCCCGAGCCTCCAACACAATAGGCACAGATTTCTAGGGAGACACTTCTTTCACGACATAGACGAGCTATCTAGCACACCAGTAGACAAGATAATGAGCTTCATCAAATCCACAGGATGGTTTTGTATCCAACGGCACAGTGAGTAATTAATCACACATATTTATAGATAGGGTCAACATGGGTAAGGGACAACCCTTTTCCCCCAATGGGCATCACAATGGGTCAACATTGACCTGAGTGTGGCACGGAGTACTCCACGCCAGCCCGCCTACCTAACCTTACCTAAGTTATAGGACAAGGAAAAGAAATAGCCTCATCAAATATGGATAAGCTAAATCAAACGTAAAAGCTGCAGGAAGTAAATAAAATAACTATCTCTGAAGTAAGTAGTGTGTTTGGTTTACTATAGGAATATGTCTTTTTTATTATTCCCACATGATCTATATAGAATAGATCATTGAGTAAGTAAAATAAGGGCGCTTTTTTTCTTTGTTATCTGCTGTTCCGCCATCATGTTCTTGAAGAATATCCTTTTCGCTCTGTTGGGTTGGGGAATTATTGACAAAAAAAAAACAGAATTCCCTTATCAGCCTGAAGAGATGCAAGAGCTGCGCATAAAATAAATAAAGAGCAACGATATTTCGGAAACATCTCAGGGCTAGTAGCTTATAAGCGTAACTGTCATATATTTCCAATGCCAATTAACTGAGTGTTTATTTAATTTTATTTATGTTTCTTTGCTATTGAAAATTGTTCCTATACAGACAGTAAGAAAGTAAGTAAGGAAAATTCATATTGCACAAACATTTTCGATAAAACAGCCCCCCTCAGAAGAGCGATTAAATTGTGTAAACACCCTTTAAAAAAAACCACCTTGATTTAAACATGCAATTTTCAAAACAATCGTACACGTTCATAAATCACGCAACAGTGAGGATTTAATTCGACGAATATGCGATAAGAAAGAAAAGTGTTTTTAATCTAGTTTAAAGTGGTTTCAAGTATCTCCTATCTTATGTATTGGAATGATCATTTTTGTTTCTAACTTGTTGTCTTTTGATAAGCACCATACGCAGGCCGATGAAAGCGAAACTCAACTATTTCCTTGCAAGATTGACACCCGCCAGCGTAAACAAAACACTTGATTGACTTACCTCTGGCTCCATGTCCACTAAAAGTCGCCATACAGGTTTCCCTTCCAACTTGGCCCACAAGTCCCAAAGGCTATTAATAATAGCAGCAACAGCTAAGTGAGTGACACCTTTCTCGGGGCCAATCTGAGGGAATCGATTAAAATTGAAAATATTTGTAGTTGCTGTTGATTAGATTAAGCTAATTTTATTGTTGTTACCCATCTGAGTTGGGATTCACTGGTCAAAGTTCTCCAAAATGCGCCGAAATTCTCGAAAATCTCCCAACAATTGCGGTTAACAACCAAGTGTTTCATTGCGTCTACAGCGGCTTTTACCACTTCAGTACCCCGACCTGGTAAATGGGCAATTATCACTGTTATCACCTACACGAGCTTAGGTCGCTTAACTTACCCAATGTAAACGTAAGTCCATTTCCATATGATTGATTCTTTAACTGAAGAGTGACGTAGACACAAGAGTAATCTGGGTCGGTGTGCTAATGACGGCAACACATCAACAATAATCGTAAACAAAATTGATTTATATTAATTACCATTGCATCCGATCCATCGGCGAGAAGAGAAGTTGGCCAACGGATGTCCTTACTCTTCAGGGACACTATTCTAAATGTATCGTTTTGCATTCTGTATTCTGCGCACAAACGTCTGTCCAAGTCAACAACTCAAAACGAATTGAAATTATTTATTTTCCATCGGTGAAATGTCAAAATGTAGGGTCTTATCAGTCATAATGTTGTCTACTGGAGCAGCCGCGAGCGTGATAAGAAATTGCTTCTTGCACTCTAAAAACTACAACGAAACCACAAGCTACAAGCTACAACAAATTAATTGAGAGAAAGGTGGAGCTAATATTGGGACAGTGCTGCCAGATACAGATGCTTTTTCTGGATAATTGGATCGTTACTTTTTATCTCAAATTGTCTAATTCGAGCGGATGTATAAAATAACACAGTTCCGGTTCCTGTAAAACGTATTATAGCGCATCTGACATGGCGCCGATTATGCCACCTTTTATTGCGAAACATGATTTTTTAACAGATGAGAGGAACGAAACGAGAATATATTGTTTCCTGTCCAATGCATAAGTACTGGAATCAAAGAACTTTTCGTGAAGTCAATGCATCTCCTAACTCCTAGTAATACCACAATTGTCAAGTCTCATATTTGAGCATTAAATCGAGTACCTCCTCAAACGAGGTGGTTAGAATTTGGTACAGACCTTTACGTTCATAATATTGTCTGAGAAAACTTATTTTATTCAAGATCAAGTTGAATATCGCGGTCGAGGTCATTGGGTCTTACTACTAATCATTTTTAACCTTCATCTTTTATATTTTGTAGGTCACAATATGAAATCTTGTACGGAAAATTTCGCCATTTGTGAGTTCGAGAATTTAGCGTGGACACTAAAAATGATTATTAGTATCGCGGATTGTCTTGACTCTCGCAATTGTATTAATCAAGATCGCGATAAGGCAAAAGATTTATATGCATAATTGTAGCAAACGCTTATTGAAGATTGCAGCTAAATGAGCACATAGCTCTGATACAAGGGGATGTTAAATAATTACTAATAATGAGTAAATCCAAGAGGCTGCTTAATTTTCACGTTATTCTTACATTTTAAATGTAATAACAGCTTTATTTTTTCTATAGAATTTATTAGCGTCATCATGTAATCATTCGGTGCAACTATTCGGTCAGTAAGAATTTAGCTGGCTTCCTTTAAGACTCATCATTTCAGAAACTTATTTTCTGTCCTGTTAAGTTGTTGTTAAAATATCGCTGTCGATGACTATTCTTAAAACTTCAAGATCTCGTTGAATATATCGGGCTTTTGGATATACACGTCTTGATTAAAGTCAAACAAATTCAGTTCATTTGATGAGTTTTAATGAACGCAAGTATCTTGAGAATCCGAAAACATGCCTCAACGAATTGCGTGATTTAGGTTCGTTCGTGTACTTTCAGCAAAGAAAAATGAAAAATGTCAAATCTCAAATATTGAGAGAGAATTTCTTTCAATTTCAAGAGAAGTACCTGACCGGTTTTCTTACAAAAAGTTAAAGAAATATTATTTTGACATTATCTTTAAATGCAGCATCTACAAAATAAGTTGGAATCGAGCTTTTTATAAGCTAAATACCTATTAAGCTTACCATTTTGAATTCGATGATATGTTCAAAGAGAACATTCAATAATTGTAACTTCTTCCTTTGACATCGTTGAAGACGCAAATAAATATAGTTTTAATTGTCAAACTCTCACTTATGTCGTTTTCCATTGGGATTTTCGGATTTGCTCTCAGATTTCAGATTTTTCGTGCCCAATGGAACATAAAACGAGATTTTTCTTCCTTCGCATTTGTGGTAGTGCGTGTTTGAAAAGTCAGCTGTTCTTAAATTGTAATATATGCTTATGAAAATCCACTCAATTTATGTTGATATCCATTGCGGCAGCCAAATGTAATTTTTTCTCTATTTTTCAGACTTGTCTTCAAAAATGTAATTAGTAACACACTTTAAAGTTTGACAAAAGACAAATGTTTTGGTTTTAGTGTAATTAGGTGTGAATCTCGCTCAGATATCGAGATTCGCAAAACTGCTCTGACTCTGAAAAAAAGTGTTTTTTTTTTTGCGGCCAATGGAACATGAAATCTGACAGCCAGCTGATTTCGAGAGCAGAAAAACTGCTCTGACTCTCAAAAAACGTGATTTTTCTGTCCCAATGGAAAACGACATTAGTTGGCAGTTTTCAGTTTTTAATTTTTTACTAAGTTGAAATTCGGCGAGTAGAAAATTACGAAACTCAGTACGTGGTCGCATTCGGACAGTTTCTTAGCAAATTTTATATAATTTTACGTTTGCAAAAAAAAAATCCGAACGAACCTAAAAATTTGGCAGAAGAAACTCCATCTTCCATGTTGCAAACTTGAGGAGCGAGTTGTGCCGAATTTCTTAAAAAAACACCCAACAGATTTTACCTTCTAGAATTCGACACAAAGCTGTAAAAAGTAAAACAACTAAAACAAACTTTCTTGTATCACGATATTGTTCTATATATATTTTATATGTTGTGTTCGTATTATTTATTGTACATTATTGTGTTTCCTTTTATACAATTAGTGTTCTTGCAAAATTATATTTTCTTACATTTTTATAAAACTCACAATTTGTGTGTGGACTTTTATATATATGCATTTATTTTGTTTTATAAGTTTTGTGTAATTCATGTATGTCTTATATATTTTATAGGAAGAATTTTTCAGTGTTCTTTTAAATAAATGTCCTTTTTTTGTATATATATATTTAGCTGCTACTCTTTTTGATATATTTTCTTGTATAAATAGAATTTATTTATTTATTTTAGTTAGACTGATATACCGATATGCTTAATCTTACATCGTTTTATGTTTATGTTTATGTGGGAAAAGAGATTATACAACTCTAATTGATTTCTGAGACCACTGCTACATTTATCAATATATTTGTTTTTGGTGTGAATTAAAAACGAAATCAATTAGGTGACTAATTTAATATAGACTCTGTAAACTTAAACAAATTGCACGAGTTTTGTTTTATAAAAAAAATAGAGTTACATGTTAAAAACTAAATTAAAAATAGTATAGATTCATAAACATAACATTCATTTCACATAAAACGATCATTGAAATGTTTGTAGATAAATACAGATTTTTGTTTCAATATGCATTTTCCCTATTTAGTTTTCTGTTGTATTATTATGAATAATATTTTCTATAGGATTTGTTTTCACTTTTCTAATTTAAATGGTCAATGGGTGCTTGTTCCTTATTGTTGCTAATTTATTACAAATGACTGGCTTCATAGTCGGGTATGTTGGTGAGGCCGACATCGGGATTCTTCCAATAGTATTGTGGTGGTCCGCTACTAAAGCAGTATTTCATGTTGAGGGGCTCATCATTCTCCACGTAGTACATCAGATAGAAATTGCACATTTCATCTTCATTTGTTGCTCTGTGAATGGCAAAAAATCTAAGTATAGGATTTAGTTATTTTATTTTTTGTATTGCTAACCCAATTTCAGTATATCGATCTCGATGACTTTCCATTGTGCAACGAGCAGCTAATTGATCACCATAAATAATCGGTTCTGCATTCTCGACCGGATAGAACATCTGTGGAGTTAGGGGATCGCGTTTGCCCAGCAAAGTCCAGTTATGAGCACCACGATCATCGGCTCGAACACGATACCCGGACACGACTTTGCCCAAACTGTGTGTATGAGTTCTGTAGGCGATCGGATGTATGATCTTGTGCTCGCTTATTTCACATGCCGTCTCCATATGTTCTGTTGACCTCGGCTTGATCATTCCCGCTGTTCCAAGCAAAAGAACTCCGGCCAGTTTATTCATGCTGTTAAAGAGAGACGTTTTTGCATTTGGTCCGTGTTTGGTGGAAGCATTAACTTACGGTTCTGTTGTGTAATTAATAAAAACTCCAGAATCATCAGTGCTGCCATCTGTTGGATAATTGTAAAAAAAAATTAATAAACTCCTTTCCGATGTGTTTACAGATCTTAAAATACAAATTTTGACCAAACCAAACAAATCCAATTACACGGAACAGTTCATTATTGGAATATCTTGAAAAACCTTTAAAATTTGTGTTACCTTTAAATTTGTCAATGTGTGCATAGTGCACCTGTAGAACCATATATTTGATGGCCGAATCACGGCCAACCTTGAAGCCAACTCCATTGGGTAGGTTAAGCTTGGGCGCATCTCTAGCCCAGGCGTAGAGTATCTGAAAAAGTACCAATAACGCTGCGAATGAGTATTTGGTTAGTTCAGAATTTAGTTGGCATTTACTTGTGAATGCGCAGTAACTCCACATGGACTGGAGGTTTCGTCTTCATCTGATCCTTTCTTAGCCATTTCGCCGCAATTCCTATTTAAAATAAACAATGTTCGTGGAATATGTCGGAATTGTTTTTTTATTTGTTCGACCCGCGTAAAGGGACGTCTCCACAAAATTCGAATTGATCTTGCTATAACTGACATCATGGCATTCAACAAAAATACCTTCAGTTGACCTGACATTTGATCAAGACGGACTGCGAAGACGCCCCTTCACATAGAGACAGCACTTTGTGCTCTTCCGCAAAGGGTGCAATAACCAAACTTTAGCTTACCAAACTGGCTTTGTTGACCCCGGCTCTTCGCAACCATACAGCAGCATGTGATGTGCAGTATTCATTGTGGCGTTTGGCTCATAGCCGACTACAATGAGGAAAGCGTGTCACTACATTTTTAAAGAAAACGATTGTAAGTACATACCGATAAAATAACTAGTGGTGTAATCCACTTTGATTGGTGTGCAGAGATATAGTTCCGGCTGGAAATAAAAATAAAAGAAATGATTTTTTTTTTTTTGTAGCTTATGACTCTTTGAATACTTTCTTAAGAATTGTTCGTACAAAATAAAAATGCATAATATACAATCTGACGTAGGTACTGAGAAAATGTGCACATTCCAAAGTCTAGCCCCCCCAGAATAAAAAAAATTGATTTGTTAAAGGCGTACAAATCGAAGTGTCAAAAAAGTACTAAAGTCTGTATACGTCAACTGAAAAAAGAAGATTGTTCTTGTCGTTCAAGTGATCGATCTAGGATAATAATATGTAAAACACATGACGTCAGCCAGTGACTTATGTCGTTTTTTGTTGATTTAAATCACTTTTCTTGTTCCATTGGTCAAAAAAATCAATCTTTTTTTCGATTCGGATCAGTTTTTGCAGATCTCGATATTTTTTCAGATTTACACATAACCACAATATACCAGTATACTTTGACCAGCTGTTTTACATCATTTTAAGAAGATGCTTTCAAGACAAATTTGCAAATTTTCGTGAAAACCAAAATAACGAAATACATAAATAGCCATGGATATAATTTTGGATGAACTATTATATTGTTCATAGTTTTCCTCGTCATCTGAAGTCTAGGAATCACCAAAAATACTCCATTTGTATCTGCATTAGGGAAAACATTTTTCAAGTCGTTAGGTATCCATTTGTGATTTCTCCAAAAACGAATGCAATTTGAACAGATGACAGCTGCTGTACTATTGAACAGTTAACAATCACGGCTCTATAGTCGTTTAAAAATGACATTTTCCCTAACGAATAGAGCCGAGTTTCGCACTGGAAAGTCATAAATAATTAAGGCAACAAGCTGTCAAATTAAATGTACATAGGTACCAAAGTGGATTTTTTTTTTTTGAATTCATCAATTAATAAATGCCAACATAATAGGTCTGTTCCTTTACTTTTAAATCTTACGAAATTTTACTCAATGCTGTTCCTTAACTCAAAAAAAATCTTAAAAGAGAGCGTATAGAGAACAAGATATTACCCATCCACTGAGAATCTTACGAATTTTTACTCAACAAATTTCTTGGTGTAGAATTGGAAAGACTGTCAGTCACCTTACAATTATTAACAGCCGATTTGAAATTTGTTGCCCTATTTGGTATAAATGCGTGCATTTGTTTTGATTTTTTGCGTCTTAAAATGGTAGCAACGGGCGGGAAAATAAAATTGCATGTTCCCCTCAAGATTGTTTTCGAAAGTGGCAACGAAATTCTTCCTCGCTGTAGCAAGGAGTAATCTCCACCATGTAATTCTTAATGCAGTGTCGCTTTTTCCTCTTCTCGAATGCTTGTAGTTCCATGAGTCAAACTCTTCCACATACTCGGATTCGTCAAGAAGAAGTTCGATTAATTTCAGATCACTTTCATAGCTAATTAGATGATTTAACTACACAATTTTCTTACTAAATTAGTAAAGTCCTCGAGTTTATCAGACATTTTAACGACTCTTCGTACCACTTTTCTGAATATTTGAACTATGTATCTGTCATTTTTCATAAATTACTACAAAAGCGTTCCCTAACTTTTTCGTAAGTGTCTCTCTCTTTGAGAGAATTTATCCCCACCACTTCCACTTTGACAGTCTTTTCCATTTTTACTACAAAAGTAAAGGAACAGACCTAATTACAAAGATCCTTATCTTGCAACGAGCTGTCATAGCAAAGCAATTCTATATCAAAGCACAAATGAGGTGGGTAAATTAAAAGAAAGCTCTCCAGCAAATAATAAATAAATAATCAGTTTTTTTGTTTGTATGATTACAACACGCACTAGGTTTATTTTCCAGACTAAAACTGAAAGTCAATTATCACATCAAGTTTCAAAAGAAAATGTACCTAATATAGGTATTCGTAATTATCACTATCGAAGACGAGAACTGCTCGCTTGTCATCAGAGTAAGGTCGCAGCCTTTTCTTAGCCTGTTCCCTTGTACACAAATCATTAGCATTATTGTATAATGTGTATGAAAGTATAGGTAGTCCTATAAATTAATTTTTGCCAACATGAACATTTAAATTAACAAGTCAGTTTTATGTGAGCTCGGACATGTTCCTTTTGTATGAAGATGCATTAGTTCTCGTGCCTACAGCTAAAAACCTACTTATGTCGTTTTTCTGTTATCAAATGACGCAGTAGACGAATATAATACAAGTGCAACGCATATTTTCAAGATTCCTTATAAAACCCGCATCGTATTTCTTAGTTACGCACAAGTAAAACTTTAGCCAGTTGGGTAAAAAGACAGAAATATTCCAATTGTTGTTCCATACAATATTCAGGAAATAATAACACATCCAGCTAAACCTGTTTTATATCACGTTGCGGAGGTGCCAAGGATACGTCGAAGGCTACGAGTGCACTCACGCTTTGGCTATAAATAACTTTATTTTGATAGGTGGGTATGAACAAAAAAGAAAACGCCGCTGGCAATAACTGTCACTGCACGTGGGTGCACTTGAGCCAATATTGTTTCCTGGGTTACATCAGTTTTTTAAAAACCTTCTTTCTTGTTGGTGTATAAACAATAATACATCTAGGTACGTGTCAAGTGTTACCTATGGAGATGTGCATTAACCGCCAGCAACTCTATATGCACAACGGAATGGAATGGAATGGAAGCACAAGTAAATGCATTTTGTAGGAAACGTGTGGCACACATTATTTAAATCATTTTAAGTCTCCAGTCCAACCTAAAATAATAAATAGTTTCCCAAATATATTTCTCGAAGTAAATTTCCTATAAAATTTCAAATAAACGTGAAAATGAGAATTTTTGTTGAATCAATTTTACCGTCAGGTTTCTGTTTCACACAGGTGCTCTAAAATGATTTAGGTCAATGAACTATAGATGTAGGTAGCTGTACTTTCTTGAGGCGATAAAAATAGAATAAAATATATTCAAAGTGGGGTGCACCTATCAACGGTCTGATCTGGCAATCGGGCCAATTATTTGTTTACAAGTCGTATTCTAATTTCTTTATGATATGATCTGGATCAGAATCTACGTAAAACTCATTTCACACATTTCCTCTGGAGACTAATGCTTAAATTAATCATGATGGTTGCAGTAATTTTGTTTGTTTGTTTCCAGCAATTTTGTGAAGAAGGGTGCTTTGAAAAAAATTGATGCAGGTAGCCCTCTCCTTAAGAGGGGTAACCGGGTAACCCTAAATTATCTCAACAAAGTACATGGACCAAAAATGCTATAAAAACTGTCTCAAGCTAGTTCCTCTAAGCCCAGGGGCAACCAGTTAGAAAGTCTTTAGGCAATTGTGGTGGAAAATGATTACAAACGCGAATTTTTTAACTCGTGCAGAGATTTTGGCCTGTGTTAGAGACTGGATAGACAAATTTTCTCTATCTTATCGTGCCAAATGCAAATTTCCTTTTGTTTTTTTTCTTCAACTTTGTGGTTTTACTGTCGAGTCCTTTAATCACCGCTCGACTGTCGACGAAAATTTTAATCTATGGTTCTTTGCTTGTATTCTGTTTGCCAATTTGTTTAAGGCGAGTTTTATAGATCGATAAATTCTGAATCCATAGGGAAGTTTGTGTGAAGTGTTGCAGAAGTCTGTGGTTGCTCTATATGCTTTCAGTTTTGACACGTCAGTATAGATACGGTATTCCAATTGGGGTAGATATACACTATACAGAGATAGGGATGTATACTGTATATAAATGTTTGTACCCACTTAGGCTGGTACATTAACGTCACTTTCATCAAAGCACTTTGAAATCCTGAACGCTATACTAAAGACACTTCAGTTCCCACTCTCATATCAACCCCCTCTTGAATTCAGTTTCAGCCATACCCACCGACTGTATCTCTCGCTACTTGATTACAAAAACGCAGTCTTGCGACACTTTATTATTAAGAATGATCTAATATTGACTCAACTGCTTCGAGTATTTGAGGGCACGAATTGGTTCGGTAAGTGTTTAGTATGCCGAAAGTAAAAAAAGTTTAATTTTCGGTTTATAACATTTTGCTTGTAGAATAATTAATCAGTGTGGTACAACCGCAACATTAAATTTGCTCTATTTTTTAATTTGATCTTACCTCAACGTTTTTCTCAGTCAATTATACGAACTATACTCGTATTCACGATTCAAACTATATAAAGCAAATAATTAGCAGACAATTTTGCATGGTTTGGTTATTAAATTAGTAGATAACCAAATCGTGGCAGTGAGAGCTTAAACACGTCATAGTTTAGGTACAGTTGCTACAACATATACAGTTTGAATGCGTGTCCACTTTCACTTAACGCATACTTTTCTGAAAAGTAAAATTGCACTATACAGTGTTAATTTGCACAGATGCCTATAGAAAAATGCTAATCACGTCTTCCTACATCGAATTTTGTTTTATGTTAAGTCCATTAAAAAATGTTAGAAATAAAATCGTAGAAAAAATGTTTGTGGGTAGACTGTTTTGGAAATGTTGCCGGTGAAGGCCATTTTGTTCATTAAACGGAAATTTCTATGACGTTTTATATTATCTTCTTGCTAATTTGACAGAATGTAAGCTAATTACTTACGAACTTATAGGGATTCTTAGAACACACAAGTTTTAAGTTGCGCCTAAATAACCACAAGGTTCCTTACTACATAGGTAATTAGACATATTTGTGTTGACGCGCACAGGATAGTCAAATTTGCGTGACTTATTTCCTTATTTAATGTTTTGTTGAGGTGCAAGTAGTTGTCATGTTAACCAGTATTCACCAGTCACATATTTACTCGATCCCGGATGCGGTAATTCAGCCATTGAACTAGATTTATATCAATGTGGAATATTATGATCTAGTTCGGTTTTTTTTTTTCAGAAACACGAAAATGTAATAGATTTTAACGGGATGCATACTACTCAACCTAAAAGAATGGGAGCAAAAATTACAAATTTGTTAAAACTCAATTTCGGATGTTTTAATTTGACAGCTAGAGGGCAAGCGACGTTAAGTTGACGAAATGAGAAAGACATGTTTTAGCGTTATATTTAGTTTACGAGTATCTGACAGATGGTTGTCAAATCGGTTAATTACCTCTTCGTAACTGAGTATTTATTTGATTTCATTTATGGTGTTTTTCTTGAAGATATGAGAGAATTGGCCTGAAATTCAAAAGCGTTCTTGTTGAAGAAATTCTATGGAGCACTTTTGTAATAGAGATTTTTTCTGTTGCTACTTCTTTTTTATTTCCACATTAAAAATGAACGTTTTAATAGGCCTAATCGGTATTCATATTTTAATTTAAGTTTACAATTTTCAGATGCATAGCGCATAATTTATTTCTAACCGACAAACAAATATTTCAATCTGTCATTTATGTAGCTACAGTGTTTTCGGGAGTTCAGGGCAATGCAACGAAATTGATCTGCATTTGTAAATGGATTTTTCTTGAAAGCAAACTTCTTTAAATGACGTTAAACAGCTGTGCAAATTATACTGGTATTGTGGTAGTACGTGAAAATCTGAAAAAAATATCGAGATCAGCAAACAGTGATTCGAATCGAAAAAAAAAAATTGATTTCTTGTCCCAATGGAAAATGACATTAAAAAGTTCCGTTTTTTCTTCAATGAAACATAGAAAACATGGAAAGAGCACTTCTAGATTTTCTCTTTCGATAGAAAGGCAAAGGGCAATTCTATTCGAAGATCGAAAACTAAATAAATTAATAATGGAAAAAATGCGGTTGATTCCCCTGCTGACGGCGGTCAACGCAGAAAACATTCTTTCCGTCGCATAAGTTGTTGCTGTTGAACCCAAAAATGCAATCCAATACGTGTCGGTGAATTCTAACTTTGAAACTAGCAACAATAGCTGTCACGGGTTCCAAAATGTAAAGAAATAAATAATCTTTGTTAAATTAGTTATAATATTGGAGCTTGCAATGCAAACCACGAAGTACGGGAACAGGCATAATGGAATGGAACCACGTCTAGAAGAGGTGATGCGAACGGAAATTCTGTATTTCAAAAAAACATAGGTACACATATTTTTAAACATGCGTCTTTACTTATTTCGACTGATCCCGATTGGTTGTTCTACGTTATCATAACCCGAATTTCAAAACTCATATCAATACGAGTGCAAACATATTTAAAGGGGGCAATCGAAACTCTCATTCTTCGCTGTTCAATTTTCGCAATTGGTGGTCGTTGTTTGATTTCAGACATAACATTACTTCTCCAATCTAACCAGGCGATAGTTTTAATTGGAATTGAATGCCCGTCACATAATAATATCTATGCATAGAATTCCCTCAGCTCATGAATTACGTAGGCAATTGTTCATTCCCTTTTAAGTGGGATTCTTTCTTTCTTCTGGCTCATTGCGTGATTGCTTTGACATTTTCGTTCGATCCATGGACTTCTCAAAAATTGTTTCACTTTTTACAAATCTTATAATCTTATAAGACTACCTCCTACTCAAACTTGAAACTAAAGGCTAAAGAATTCCATCATGGGATGCTGCCATTCTATACCCACGCAAAACACAAGTTGAACCAGAAGAGTTCGGTTTTGGGGTCGCGTTTGGGTTCAGGGGTTAACATTTCAAATATGAAAATAATTGGACGAGATGCTTACTGAAATTATCTATTATCGCCCACAACAACAACCCTGGTGCGAGTGGGACGACCAAGATTTTTATTTCTAAAAATAACCTGGCTTCCTCCAGGCACACATACACAAGTGGGCGACGCACAATAATGTGTAGGTACTACCATCCACACCATCCTTGTCCTTGCCAACCCAATCAGCTACTCAGATACCCCCCAACCCAACACTATATAGCTTTGCAGGACCCCTGGCATTAACTGAGTTGTTAAGCAAGCTTTGTAAGTTGTAACAAATGATGGTATATATATTTTGATAATGGCCAAAGGATGCATATTTTTATTTAACATACCGTGTTAGGCCTGACATTTGGCATTAGAAACGGAAATCGCCCATGTGTGTATCCGTCTTGGTCGCGATTACGAGCTCTGGCAGTGTATCCATCGTCGTCCTCAATGCTGTTGTGGGAGAACTGCAGGCCAAGGGCAGAGGTCGCAATTAGGCAGATAAGGTGAAACATATGGCACCATCCCATGGTTAGGTCGTATACTTTTTCTTTTTGGTTATGTTTTTTTTATATCCAAAGTGCGAGAATCGATTTTTCAATTCAAACAAACAACTGTTGGCACTGGCAAGGCGAGGGCTATCGCTTTGTTTCACAATTTATTTAAATTTTCAACACTTTTCGCACAATAATCACAACATGACCTTCCACTTCCCGCGACTGGAATTTTATTATTATTATTTTTTTTCTTTTTGAGATAAACGCTGCTGAATTGAGATTTCTGTTTCTTTTATGCGGAAAAAAAAATCCCCAACCACGAGAGCGCGATTTTGCAAACTACTACCGACTGACTGTGACTGGGATGGTGATGGTGATAACAAAATGTTCGCGTATTGTGTAGTCGTATTCGCTTTTGTATCTCACGTCATTTTCTTATAGCAAATGGCTATTTGGTCTGTTTGAATGTCGGTTATATATGGGTATCCCCGCACGTAGAAACATTTCTATCTACCCGTTTGATTCTGAGCGCAGGTCTGGTTTTTCTTTTCCCTTTTGGAATGCGTGGCAACTCTAACACGGTACGTAAGCACGACACGAATCACTAAAATGGTTGAGATATTTTTTTCTTATAAAAGATACCTTCCAAACATTTAGATAATTAACTCAACCAGTGGTAGAGAACAGAGAATGCAACATTTAACACTAACACTACTTCGAATGGTAGTTGAATGTTTATAAAGAATAGACCAACAACTACACTGCCAAAAAACAGGAAAACAAGAAAAACTCGAACAGTGACAACTGTTTGAATATAAGTACCAAAAGTACTTTGGAGAAGCGTCGGACTGTACTCCTCTTCGATTCGGATGGCAAGTGTTGACTAGAATCGAAGCGGTAGATGGAATGGATAGTGGTAGCTGAATACCAGTGGACTCGTTTTGGAATTGTTGTTGTAAAAGTGGTTGATCTGATGAATGTGCGAGCAGCCCCGCCAGCAGGTTGTTTTGAATTGTGATGCTTGTGAAATGTGAATGAAGTGGGCGATTTTTCACCTTGGGCCAGCACTCCAGCAGCAATGGCTCTCTTCCGCCGGGAGAGAAAAATTGTAGTATTATAAGAGAAACCGCTATTCATCGTATTTACAAATAACGTAAGAATTACGTTACATGTTGTGCGCAAGATAATGTGTACAGTAACTCAAATAATAAATCGTGGAGGCGAATTGTGTGCAGCGAGAACTATTTTTGTTGTTGTTACAAATTAGGTCCATATACTCACAAGGCGTCTGCTCTTGCGATAAACTATGGTTCGTCGCTAAAACGAATCTTTCGAGCCCCTCAACGCAGAGCAGAATATCAACGATTTTTGCGGATTCGTCGATGCTGTTTGTCATTTAAGGATTTTAAGATGTAATTTTAGATAGCAGGTGCTTTAACTGTAACACTCTTTACCGCACATGGCTAATATTCTGCCGAAGCTACCTCACCATGGCCAACTACAACTCAAGCTTGATTGCTGTTGCTTTTTCGTTTCATTGGAGTTTGGAGTTACTGATCTACGAGCCATACAAATTTTACAAAAGTATTTGGTAGAGCAAATCATCGGTGCATTAATGCAAGCTCAGACCTTTGCCCCTCCCAGGTTTATTGAGAAGATTTCTCTACAAGCGACAACAAAGTGTGGCCGATACCCCAAAAAACCGAATTCCAACTCAGGGTCTTTTTCACTGCGCCACCTCTCGCGAACGTCTGACAAACACCCGAGAGTATAACTGTCTTGAAAGAGTTTCTCAATCGGCCGTTTGGAATCGGCATAAAATTGTAGATCCCGTCCATTCGTTCCAAAAATGAAAAACTCACACAAAGCGAATGGTTGTGACAAGCTAGGCCCAGGGTCCCTACATACCTGTTGCGCCGATTTTTTTTTTTTTTTTTTTTTATAATTAACACGCGCTAAAGAGGTTATGACTACTCTTATGGTGTAGTTTGAAGTACACAGCGCGGGCGTTAAGGAAATTGGGATAGAGAAGATAGGAGATTCCGATGCACATTGGTTTTAAATGTCTGCAAATTGCACTGAGGGGGAAAGACCGAGCTGGGCAAGGCATTCCACATTCGTGTTGTACGGCTTATGAAAGAACCTCTATATTTCATAGTACGACCGAAGATAGGCTGAAGGGTAAACTGATGGGCATTCCTGGCTTGGCGAGTATTGCGGTTGTTGAAGGGGTGGAATGCAGCTGGCGATTTCGCTTGAGCACTGTTTATAGAAATAGCGATAAAATAATGAGAGACATGTTACATTTCTGCGATGTTCGAGCGAATTTATAGAATTCGCTATATTTGTGTCTCCAATAAGTTTTAAAGCACGATTGTGTATCCTATCCAGCAGGTGCAATGAGGTTTTGGGCGCACCAGACCAGATATGAGAGTTATACTCAAGTTTGGGGCGAATGAACGCCTTGTATATGGCAGCCAGATCAGAAGGGGTAAAATATTTCTTGCACCGTTTGAGGAAACCTAGACATTTCGCAGCGTTCTTGGCGACTTCGTGTATGTGGTCATTCCAACGAAGTTTGTCATGGACACACATACCGAGAATGGAAAGTCTTTCGGTTTCGGCGATGCAAGTGCCATTCATGGATAATGGCTGAGGATTCTGGTTTCGCTTTAATGACAGCAGACAGCATTGTGTTTTAGAAGCATTAAATTCCACTCTATTGGCTGAACCCCATTTTATAATGCTGTCGAGATCGGAATTTAATGAGCTTAATGTGGTTTTCCATTGGGACCAAAAATCAATCTTTTTTTTGATCTAAATCATTTTTCATGTTCCATTGGGACCAAAAATCAATCTTTTTTTCGATTCAGAGCACTTTTTGCAGATCTCGATATTTTTTCAGATCTACACACACTCTCACAATACCAATCTACTTTGCACAGCTGTTTGACGTCATTTTAAGAAGTTTGCTTTGAAGACAAATGGGGGTAGTTTCGTGAAAACCAAAATAACGAAATACATTAATAGCCATGGACATAATTCAGGAGGAAATATTATCTTCATAGTTTTCCTCGTCATCTGAAGACTACGAATCACCAAAAATACTTCATTTGTATGTCCAATAGGGGAAACATTTTTCAAGGCGATATCCATTTGTGATTTTTGCAAAAACAAATGCAATTTGAACAGCTGATATTGCTGTCATATAACACACTAATCCATTTACAAAAGCAGATCAATTTCGTTGCATGTTCCATTCGCCACGTAAAATCTGCGATCTGAAAAAGATTTCTGGTGGTCCCAATGGAAAACGACATAACATACGCTGCCGTTCCAGTTCTACGGCCGAAGAGCAGGGACGTGAGTCTTGGAATGAATATGAGAAGCTGAGGGTGCTGTCATCGGCGAAGGAGTGGATTGGATTAGAACTTACAGACAGGAGATCATTTATGAAAATGAGAAAGAGAGTCGGAGACAAAACGGAGCCTTGGGGAACACCAGCATTTATATGGTGAATTTCAGACTTGAAGCCATCCAATACAACTTGAATTGAACGGCCGGAGAGGTAGTTTCTAATCCATTGAAGAAGAGACGCATCGATCCCATATGCACGCATTTTCGACAAAAGAGCTTGGTGCCAAACTCAGTCAAATGCCTTTGAAATATCAAGCGCAACAATCTTCGTTTCACCAGAGTGATGCAGAGATTGGTTCCACTTTTCGGTGAGATAAGCCATCAAATCACCAGTGGATCTGTTGCCACGAAAACCGTACTGCCGGTCATTAATGAGTTTTCGTGATTCAAGATATTTCATGAGCTGACGATTTATCAGCGTTTCCATGACCTTAGAAAGAATGGATGTAAGTGCTATGGGTCGGTAGTTGGTGGGAGAAGAAGATTCGCCTTTTTTGGGGACGGGCTGGACAAATGCTGTTTTCCACCTTGTGTAAATACAACCAAATTTTGTAACATTACAGTATTGCCGTTACCAAATGCACCTCACTTCGATAACCCACAGAATAAACAAGCAGTTGTGAAGAGCTAGTGGTTCGGTTACTATAAGAAACACAAACTTGTTGCTCGCGAATTCGCTGCAATTTTAAATTATTAAATCTCTAAATTGCAACGGACTTCCCATACAAGTTCAACTTGAAGAGAATATCATATTATTTAGTCAATACTGAGAATAGTGATAGGGATCCTGTCTGACGCATGCCAAAAGCCTATTACTTTCGGAGCCGGATCTGTTTAAATTCTGTAACGAGCCTGATGACAACATAGCAAAGCAGTGCTTTGAATGGAATCCTCAAGGTGCGAGACGGCCTGGAAGACCAGAAGGAACATGGAGGTCAACTGTCATGAAAGAAGCTCAGTCCCAGAACTTGCAAACGTGGGCACAGCTGAGGTATCGTGCTAGGAATAGAGAGAGATGGAAGGATCTGGTTGCCGCCCTATGCTCCAGGAGGAGTTAAAGTGTTGCCAACAGCAACCGGAAACCAAGAAGAAGAAGAAGAACGAGATGGGCGTCGAGGAAGTCATCCCACCCATACTCAGCGAAGGTCTTTAACAGCATAATAGAAGATATAGGGTTTATCGACAAGGCAAAGGTACTTAAATTTATAGGGAAGTAAAAGGGTTAGGTTTTTCCATCTATTAAATTGTGAATCCTTGGGAGATCGCGAAGGGCACATGGTGACTAGTGTCTTTTGACGGTTCTCCTCAGAGCCTTGCGTCTAACCTAACCTAACTTATTAAGTCGATGTAGGTAAATACCTAATGCTTTGGTATATGTAGTAGCTAGTAGGTCATACAAATAAAACAATAAGAACAATAATAGGGAGAAAGCAGAAAAAATCTATAGTTAGCAGTAGGATAACAAAAGTTTAGGTTCTTAACAATCTTTTTGCAATCATGCATTTTCGTATCGTAGTAAATGTGGTAAATGTTTTCTAGCCCTCATTTTTTATTGCAAAATTCCTATTTACATATTATTGTGTGTGTGTGTGTAAGTAGTAAGTAGGTACAATACCTGTGAAATTTTCAAAATACCAACAGTTCCAGTTCCATTATCCTTTTACATTTGTTATGGCTCAGTATTACCCTTAGCAACGCGGCATTTGAAGAAAATAATAATTTGCAACAAACAATGACAGTGCAACAGTCCAAAAGAATGTGAATTTAATTTATTACTTTCAATTTAGTTTTGAGTATGAGTGTTTACGATTAAATAACTAATTATCAAAAATGCTATTTTGCGGGAATGTGTTCTTGGTTTGCGCACTGTTTTATGTGACTTGTTCGACAGTTACGGCCAGATATGTAGAGGGTCATTTGAAAACACTGGAGGTTAAAGTGGCTTCATTTAAACCTACAGTTCGTGTAGATAAATGTTTTTTTTTTTTTTTCTTTAATTTTCTAGGATTGGGTTTTTCTGGCAAGATTTTGTTTCATATCGGGCAGAGGACGGTACGAGTATCAAATTGAGTTTGAGCGGAGATTTGGCGAGCCACAGCTGCTGTTGTACTTTGACGATGAAACCCAGTGGCCAGCCATCTACAAAACTGAAAAAGTAAGTAGGTACATTGATTTATTACACTTTTTTTATAAAACGCAGCAAAATAAATGCGTTAAAAAAATAAATTTCGAGACACTTTTTTACACTTATTTGAACTGAAAAGAAATGTTCGCACACGAAATTGGTGGTCAGGTCTCTGGTGTATTTATATAAAGATCTTAGGCCCATTTTATCCCGAAGTTGTGTTCAACTTCGAGTGAATAAAATGGGCCTTAGACATCTCTTTCTTCTCTGTGAATACAAGTGCGTAATATTCGTTAAAGCGTCTGTTCACGAATAAGACTATATCCTGGTTAAACTACCGATGGTTTATGATAATACGTTTTGTCATAGTTCGCTTTTTCTATTTGCAAAACTTATGTAAATCAAATCTATCACAACTTTAAGCGAAATCTCTTGTAGAAAAAAATGTTAATTTGTTTCCCTTTCAGACCTGTGCTCAAAAGATAAGCGTCCTTCATCCCGAGGACAATCAAATTGTGACACTATCTGCCAAAAGCCCCTACAACGTTGCTTCCGGTTGCGCTCTAAGGACATCGAATGCTAACAAAGACGCCACACTAAAGTTTGTAACCTTGAAAGCCTCTGTAATGATTTATGTTACTCTGAAACTCTCTTCAGGCCGAACATCGAGATCCCAATTGAAAACCCAATTGGCGGAGATATAAACTCGTCGTACTTCGATCAGTTTCTAGAAACTTCTACAGAGTTATACGGCTCTGGTGATTTGGAAATCTTTAACATCTCTTATTCGACCTTGAACGACACTGAAACTTTCAATCAAACCCAAGATGTGAACTACATACCTTTGGGCTCAGATGCAGGCCAATTTTACAATAGCATCGAGAATGATACATCATCGAATTTGGATGACGTTGAAGAGCTGTTTGATGAGGAATTTGAACGAAACGGAACAAAGGTACGAGTATCTATGCCTACAAAGTTCAAGTTTTAGAAGCATTTTGAGACTTACCTCGACTTTTAGGTTCGAATAAAGCGGGGCTTTGGATCGGCTGGTAACAAGTTTATAGTTACATGTCACAGTTCGGGGGGATTCTTGACTTCTCGCGAACGCTGGTGGTACATAGCTATCGCCAATTGTGGCAACAAAAATGGCATTGATGTCAAGTACAAGTTCCGGATGACGAATGGGCCGCCGGGAGACTTTTGGCATGAACATTTCTCCGCAGATGAGATGTGTAAGGAAGGGTGGTCTTTTCTTGAACTCATATTCCATGTTTCTAACAATATTTTCAGATATACCACCTATTTTATTGACGGAAGCTCTTACCTACGTGTTTTTGCTTTTAGCCATCGCCATCTGTGCGATTGAGCTGAAGAATCGTCATTTATTTCACTGCACCTATCGGCTGTTTGCAATGAGTGTAAGCTTTCAGTTTTTCGGTGTTTTATTTCTAGGTGTTTCTTGGTCTAAGTACGCTGTACATGGTGTCGGTCCATATACTGGAGTTGGGACAGTTTTGTTAGCTGCCGCAGAGATAATATTTCTCATTGTCCTCCTGTTGATGGCGAAAGGGTACACCATTACCAGAGCGCGCATCTCTACCTGTTCCACCGTTAAACTGACAATATTCATAAACACCTATATAGTGTTCTATTTGTCCTTGTTCATCTATAGAGATGAAGTGTTCGATCCCGGAGAAGTTTTGAACTTGTACGAATCGCCTGGGGGCTTGGGGCTTGCCTTACTTCGCTGCGGCTCATGGGGAGCATTTCTCGTCTCGATTATAAACACCACACGAAAGTTTCCAGAAAAGTCTGTTTTCTACTACCCTTTTGGCATCCTCGGCTCCATGTGGATTCTCGGTGGGCCAGTGCTCACATTCATGGGAATAGTGTTCTTCGATCCATGGGTGCGTGAGAGCTTCATGTGTGCAGTTTTTACGATTCTTAGTATATCGGGCCATGCCTCATTTCTCTGGTTAACCTGGCCATCGAGGGCAAATATTAGCTTTCCCTATCACGTACGAACCAACCATGTGGGAGCAATGTCCGCAGCAGACGATGGAGCTGACTACCCGCGACATATTTACGAGCCGAGTATCGATGGCAATCCTCAGAGTGTTGTAATTCCCTTGTCTAGACGAACAGAAGATTTGCTAAACGGTGTATACAGTCAATACTTATGCGAGAGACAGTGCTACAACTCAGGCTCCACTCCATTAAGTCACATTTCATTTCCAAATGGAACGAACCCAAGCCAAATGATGGTCGAAAGCAATGCATCCGCTCAATCAAATGGCCAGCGAAGGGATACCTTGGATGAACAACAAGATTCAGGACATCCGTCCATAGAAGACATTCCCAGCAGTTCAAGTAGTAAGTCTACTACCGACGAACAGCCGGAACCATCAGCACCGCCGCTCTCTAATGCCTCTGTAGGTTCAAAGGATTCATCTGCTGCTTCATCAGCAACGAAACGGAATCCATTTGTTGTAAATGCTGCAGCTAAACCACCAAATAAGATTATTTTGGATCCAATAAATCCGCCCGTACAGACAAATCGATTGGGCGATGTGCCGGCCCATCTATTTGCGGCTCGTAAAAGATCAAAATAAAAAACAAATGAAGTTATAAATAATTTAAATCACAAGAACAATAGTTCAGGCATGCAATAAACGTTTTTATTAATAAACATAAATTAAATTCTTTTTTTAAGGATGCAACTTACTTTACTTTTTATTTTAAACAGTTTGAGCCTACTGCCAGGCATATTCTGGTTGGTTGTGGTCACCTTCAATATGCACACTCCCAGGGGTAAAGTCAAATTGACATTTATTGAAAGTTCTAATATGCATTACTACAGAATCAATGCGATCAACAAATTATCAACCGTTCTCCTTGGCGCAGGTATTCCCATATTTCACATGCGATCCGTCATGAACTAACCTCAAAGCCTGAATTGACTGAAAAACCCCTTAACTTACCACCTCATTTTTAATTAAGTTTATAAATGCAGAGAATCAAACGTAATTATTATAAAGTGATGCCTAATTTAATTTTATTTATAAAATAAAGGTATACGTATTCAATTTTACTAAATTGTATATCAGAAAAGAAATAAAAACAAAAGAAGAGATGACTTAACTCACACCAACCGACAAAGAACCTCTTTAGGTGTCGCCCAGTAAAAATTTCTTTAGCATCCCTAGAGCGTGTGATGCCTTTTTACCTATCAAATGTCGGAGGTAAGATCCATTTCCGCTGTTTGCCAGTCCAATCGATGCCAGGAACAGAGTGTAGCACATTAAAGAGAGTGCGTAACGATTTCGGCCAATCCAATCATATATAACGCTTCGCGCACTGCTCTCATCGGGAAACTGACGACCATAGAAGAGTAGATATCGTACTCTGACCACTTCGTTGTTTGTTATCACCACATAAGTATTGGGAATGTCCGTCTTGTGTTTCTCTATGAAATTGGGCAATTGCATATATTTATTCACAATTAATTAAATATTTCGACCTCACCATCTTGTCGGAATTTAACATGATCTGGGTTCTCGACATATTCACAGAGGGCGACACATGATAACATAGCACCACAGTTCGAAGCCCCCCAGCCAGCACCATATGGACTGTAATCGATGCTGACAGAGAGCTCTGTCGATAGGTAGACACCTTCTCCAAAAAGGGCATTCTGTTAAATGGAATATAGGCTATGTTTTAGGAATGATGGGCGGTTAATTGTTGTGTAGCAAACCTTGCACATGTGCTGATGTAGACCGTGATTTATTATTGAGTAGAAACTATCCAATTTACTGCCATGAAATGCGAATTTACTCGAAAAGTTTTCTTTTTGTTTTTGGAAGATTTCTTCGGATTTAGAGTTTGTTGCAGGGCACACTGCAAAAATGTGACTGGGAAAAGCCAAATCGCTTTTTTGTGGGATTTTCGATATGATGACATCGTACTGAAAGATAAAAATATATGAAATAAAATTATCTGCATTCTGCAGCCAGTCACAAAGCTATTCCAAATTTCCTTCTGGGAATATTTGACTAATTTCAAAGGTGGAACGGTCCAGCATATATGCTATATCATTTTTCATTTCAAGAAGTAGCTCAGCTTTGGCGATTGAGCCATATTCTCTTCAAATTTTCATGACGGAGATGCTTGTATTATAAATTTACTTTAGTCAGTTACTCTCACCCAAATGAAACAAACCATGGACAGATCTCGATTTGAAAAACAATCAATAGCAACAGGCAAAACACTGTACGAGTGTAGGCTTTTTTACACCTTTCGTAGATGTAATATGATTAATTAAGAATGTTTGTCATTTAAGAATAGATTTTGTAATACTTGTAATTGATTCGACCTCAGAGCTAATTCACAGCATTAAAGAGACACTCATAGCGATTTAAGTTCCACTTAAAGTCTTATGTGACAGTTTATGACTTAGAAAAAGTAGCCCATAAGGTATTTAAGTAGAACTTAAATCGCTGTGAGTAGTATCAACAAACGGGCCTTAGTGATATTTTTTAATAAACGCCTTTAAGAATAAAAGGTAGATACTCATCTTTCTATGAAGCTGTGATTAAGATTTTATTTTAATGCAAGATACACATAAACGCTTCGTTGTTCGTCTAGGACACCTTTTAGTACACTCCCCCACTTCCTAGCCAGCCCAAACAAAATGTTTCTTACTCACCTCATCGCTGTCGACACTCCTTAAATACGGATCACGTACATAGAGCAGCACCCAATATAGTAAGTCCACGACCTCAGTGTCCAATTCGTCGTAGTTCTCATCGTTGATATTTTTAAGAAGTACTCTCAGTTTAGGTGTCTCATTGATAATAGCCGTCTGTGTACATAGACATAACACAAAACTCATTATTAGCCAATGACAACGCAACACGATTGAGGTCGAACTTACCAGCGCTTCGATGTTGTAACCGCCTTGTTCTGATGCAAATCTTGGCGGAAATGGTTTAAGTTGCGATTCAAAACGATAGCTCTGGGCAGCCGACACGAACAGGGTCCATTTGGCATCACATGCAATTAGATCTCTGCTGAGCAGGTGTTTTAAACAGTGAATTTTTTCCAAGAAATCCGCTGCTGCGGTGGGAACGTTTAGATTTGGTTGCGGCTCTTCCGTCGTCATTTTGCGATAATATAATTAACTAGTGACAAAAGTTTTCTGTAGAACAGACAAAAAAAAAAAACACATAAATGTAATCACAAAGTAAAATAAGAAAAATCAACTGTCTGAAGCGAGAAACACTACTGCGTTGCTACGTCTACATTTCCCTTCGATATTGTGATTGCGTCTATGGTTTAATTGAGTGCTAAATCTGTTTTTACGTTGATTAAAAAATGTTCAAATTTATCAATAAAAAGATAAACAAGATAAATGCCTACCAAAGAGAGAAATAGGCGGAATGCGATTATTTGCTTTTCCATTTATGCTATACTTTTACAATTATATGAAAGAAGATGGAATCAAAACAAAGAAACAAAGCCGAGAGAAAGATGACATTTGCCAGGTGTTTGGAAAGTGCATTGGATGTTAATGTCGTTTTCCATTGGGATTGGGACAGAAAAGGCACTTTTTCAGATTTAGAGCAGTTTTTCTGCTCTCGAAATCAGTCGGCTGTCAGATTTCATGTTCCATCTTCCATTGGCCGCAAATTTGAGAGTCAGAGTCAGAGCAATTTTGTAAACTCGATTTCTGAGCGAGATGTGTATGTAATGTCGATTTCCATTGGGACAGAAAAAGCACTTTTTTCAGAGTCAGAGCAGTTTTTCTACTCTCGAAATCAGCTGGCTGTCAGATTTCATGTTCCATTGGCCGCAAAAAAAGAACTTTTTTTGAGAGTCAGAGCAATTTTTCGAATCTCGATATCTGAGCAAGATTCACATCTACTTACACTAACACCAAAACATTTGCCTTTTGTCAAACTTTAAAGTGTGTATTAATTACGTATTTAGAAGACCAGTCTGTGAAAAATAAAGAAAAATTTACATTTGGCCGGCGCAATGGATATCAACACAAATTGAGTGGATTTTTATAAGCATAAATTGCAATTTAAGAACAGCTGACTTTTCAAACACGCACTACCACAAATGCGGAGGAAGAAAAATCTCGTTTTATGTTCCATTGGGCACGAAAAATCTGAGATCTGAGAGCAAATCTGTAAAATCCCAATGGAAATCGACATAAGTGTGTATTCAAACAAAATTCGAACGCCAGAGCAGAATCTCACTCTTGCGGAATTGGGCTCCAGTCTTCGTAGGTAACTCGGAAGATAGAATTTTTTATTTGTCTTTGTCAGGAACTATTTGTTGATTATTTTACTAAAGCTTTATCGGCTTATAAATATTTTCAATTCTTCATAGCTTATATTTAATGCAAGTCCTCCAAACCTTTTACACTCGAAGACGAACATGTTCATTTGAAAGAAATTCAGTCTAGATGTAGACTCTAGATCATTTTCAGCGAATTGATATAAACTGTATCTTGTTTGCCTTTCAGTATGAGCTTTTGCTAGTTTCCGACAACTTTTTCTCGAGAATGAATGGATACCTATCCGAAAGAACCCATTTTTTTTTATTTGATTTACGTGCGCACCATGGGCCTAAACTGGATTACCAAATCAAACAGTTTGTTTGATATGTCATTTTTCATTCGGCTCTTTTCCGTCAACGAAGTAGGCAACGTTGTGTGGCTTTTTTCGCGGTGTTTTGTTATTCACCGAATTATTGTAATAATAGTTAAACCATTCTCTTTCCAACTTAATCCTAGATTGCGTTGCATTTAATCCTTAACTCAAATAATGGCGGATGTACTGGATATCGATAATGCCGAAGAATTCGAAGTCGATGATGATGGCGATCGTAAGTTGTACAGTTTTACTTTTTACTCTTCTATTTCATACAACAATTTACTTCAGAGGGAATTGTTCGCCTAAAGGAAAAAGCCAAAAAACGCAAGGGACGTGGTTTCGGAAGCGAAAGCAACTCTCGTGAACCAATTCAAAGCTACGAACGAGTTCGTAACGAAGACGATGATGAGCTGGAACCCGGACCTCAACGTTCTGTTGAAGGTTGGATTCTATTTGTAACCTCTATCCATGAGGAGGCACAGGAAGACGATATTCAAGAGAAATTCTGTGAATATGGTGACATAAAGAATATTCACTTGAATTTGGACAGACGGACTGGTTTTTCTAAGGGCTATGCTCTTGTTGAATACGAAACACATAAACAGGCACTTGCCGCCAAAGAGGCACTCAACGCGTCGGATATCATGGGACAGACAATACAAGTCGATTGGTGTTTCGTGAAGGGACCAAAACGAACAAAGAAGTCCTCTGACCGCAGAAGGAGGTAATTCTCACGACTCGATGGGCAATTTTCTTTTTTTGTAACTATATTTTAGTAGAAAAATGAAGTCATTCGATTTTTTTTCGGTTACCTACACAATATTCATGGTAACCAGCAATTTATTCTCATACTGTAATTTGTGAATTCTTGAAACTGAATAAACTCAGTTTCTCAAAAGTAGATGCGTTTTTTTTTTCAGTTCCGATTGGAAGCGCCCAACATGTGCAAGTTCTGCTTCATTTTAGGAAAACATAATTGCAACATTTGTTCATGTTATTTATTCAAATGAACTCTTCCCAACCATCGATATAAAAAAAAAAGTGAATTGTTTAGTTTTGTTTTACAAAAACATTCCGTATTCACATATAATAGTCGCCGAATCCTGGTGGCTGGAACTCATCATTGTTGGGATTGCGACGTACCCCTGGACCTGGACCGAATGGGTCGAATCGTGCCCCTCCGCGCTGTGGACCGAGTCGTGGAAGGACACCTAAATTTCCGCCACCCGAACGTCCGAGAGGATCTAAGTCGCCACTTCCAATGCCACCGGGTGGAAATCCAAAAGGGCCATTGCCACTAAAATTAGGGAAACAAATAAATGATTTGTATGTGACTGGAATAGTAATTTTAAGCCAAGATTACATTGGTGTACGAAATCCAGCTGGTCTATGACTGGGGATTCGTAATGGATCATAATCAACAATATAATGTGGATCCCTGCTGCGATCTTCGGGTGCTGTTTGAGTAGTTACAGCTTTAGTTGTCCCAGCAAACACCTTAAATGGAACTACAATGATTCTGAAACAAACAATTACTCACTTAAGTGTACTACCGGATCTATTAATTCCTTGCGAATGCGATCCATTACTTCCGGAGCTGTCGGTAAGACGGTTTTCAGTGAACCTTTAAGCGATTTAACCAATATATCGGGATCCAAGGCAATGTTTGAAACCTCCTTAGTGTCGACGTCCTAAAATGAGAAACGACAAATTTGGGTAGTGTGGGAATTTCAATAAAAAGCGACAGTTATGGGTTCAAAGGAGGTTACAGTTGAGATTCAATTTTCAACATCCACCTTTACAAAGACGCCTGCAGGAGCATTTCCCTGTTGACAGAGCGTTCATCAACCTGAATATTTTTAGAAGGCGTCTCACATTTCCATTAATACCTACTTTCTTTTTTAATTCTTACTTGCGTAAGACACTTTGCAGTTATGCTATTTGTGGCAAATGGCCCTTTTGGATTTCCACCTGGTGGCATTGCAAGTGGCGACTTGGAAAAACACTCACCATTTCAAATTTGCCCTTCTCAGCAGGATATGCCGAAGATAAGGCAGCGCGAACAGCGAAGAACAAAAGAATAATCTTTATGTACATTATGATTATGGTGCGTGTATAGCACAAATGAATGATAACTACACAAGGTTTGTATGTCAACTGACAAGCACAAGTAGAATTCCTGAATTTGTAATAATTCGATTTTGCTATATATACGCACGTTTTGTGCAATCTAGAACAATCTGCATGACTCAATATATTGCCTACTTCACAATTGTCAAACAGTTTTCCATAGAGAACGACAAATAAAACATTTCACTACAAACAACGCAATAACAATGACTCGCTTTGGTATAATGAACAACAAAAATAATATAATCAGAGCTGGAAAACATTGCGTAGGCAGTGTAAAAAATAACGACCCTTTCTTGTACTTGGATGATACAAGCAATCTCTTCTTAATCCACGATTTTATTATCGTTTCCTATTCTGATACGTTCATTTCCACTCTTACAAATTTTAATCAACCGCAAATGCACTTACCAACAGATTTATTATTAGTAAATGTTCTGAATTTACAGCAAGGAGAATGTACAGCTTCTTGTCGAAAATATATCTCAAGGCATATCTTTGCGGAGAGCTGTTCCAGCCGTCAGGCAGTAGTTCCGTGCTTTCTTCATCTTCAGAAAATGTTTTCTACAAGTACAATTTATCAAAAATCCATCGTCAATTCGTTGAATTCCCTACTTACATCCTCACCAACTCCAAGGCACTGGAACTTTGTTTTGATCAATACAAAATGAGTTAGGGCAATTAAAACGTCTGTATTCTTGGCTACCTGAGGCTCGATTGTTTTAAACAATAGGTCCCAGCCAAAAGTGTTTTCGGATGACATTTAACTTTAGCTTGAAATTCATGAAAATAATTAAAAAAGGAAAATTCGGATGCTATGAAAAGAGACTACTGAAATTTTATTTTATTTTGAAACATCGTTCAAAGCAGAATGAAACTTTTCCAATATGTAAATTTTGGATTAAAAACACCGCTTATTGAAAGATGTACCTTTTGTTATAGCAGAAAGAAAAATAACAACAAACTCTCTCCAGATGATTATGCGTCTTGAAACTTCAAACAGAAATGGAATTGGTTTTTACCTTCCTAGGAACAAATTGCGACTTCCTTTGCCCCGAAGTTGTTTTGTTTACATTTTTTTATTTGCGATTGTCATCACAGAACACAATCGGCAGAGATTAATGAATAAAAGAGATGGTTATCTTTCGTACGTCTATCCCCCCAAAACCCATTTGTTTACATTGTTGTTTTTGTAATTTCAACCCCCGTCTGTGAATACGTGTGACCAACAAAAAAGCATGCTGCTAATGGACGACCGCGAATCATCTTGCTTTTATGAGTATCGCAGTGTTTAATTATTTTGTGTTTTGTTTTGAATTTGTTTGGTTTTTGTGGAGGTGTGGATTAAAATGAAAAAAATAGTGAAATACACAATAGAGAATACCTAATTCTTGCATCAAAGTCCAATTCATGAACTCACATATACTATAATAGAAATGAGCAGGTGTGTGTGACTTCATGAATTTTTCTGGAAAACAGCTTGTAGGCAGCCGCCCTTCCACTGGAAAGATATATATCTCTGTATTCCATTATCTTTGGCTTGTAGGCAGCCGCCCTTCCACTGGAAAGATATATATCTCTGTATTCCATTATCTTTGATAGTATTTATGTGAGTTCATGAATTGGACTTTAATGCAAGAATTCGGTATTCTCTAATGTGTATTTCACTATCTTTTTCGGTTTAATCAACACCTCCACAAAAACTAAACAAATTCAAAACGTAACACAAAACAATTAAACACCGCGATGCTCATAAAAGCAAGATGATTTGCTCGCTGAGCAATTTTGATTGTTATGTTCGTTTGGTAGCGGTAGGTAGGTACCTATATAAAAAAAACAATCTTTTTATTTCAGTGCACTTTTGGGAATCTGGATATTTTCAGATTTGATTCAGATTTACCAATTAAAAGCTCGTTTGCCGAACCGAATACCACATGAGTTTGATAGGAAAATCTCTTACAGTAGAGGCTGAATAAAGGAATCAAAATGAATTTTTTGAGTTTGCCGTGAAAAATACTTTTATCATAATATTTATCAAAAGTCCTACATAAAATTTCAAGACAACTCAGGCAATTTAATTTTTTAAATCTTTTCTCTTATTAAAAGATGAACAAAAATTAAATTAAATTAAAAATTATTTATTTTTTTGGCAACCGATAATAAAAAAACATTGACATATTATTATATTTACAGGTAGGTACCTATATTGCGGACGTTCGGATTAGTAGTTTAGTAAGTCTGACAGCTGTCTGACTAGATGCGTCTCAGTTTTTATTGGCCCAGAGTGTTCACGTGTACAGTTTTTGCAGTTGACGTTTATGAAGGGGAAAGCCGACAAATTTAGTCAAGAAAATCCTGCCTGCGTACTCAGTTGACATTTCGAAGAGTCAAATTTAAAATAAACAGAGTGGCCGTTGCAGAATTCTGAGGAGTCGAAAAAAGGCGCGAAGAGAGAAAAAGGTGTGGTTTCTAAGGCCACTCTGGTAATTAAGAATTTTCACATGATATTTAACAACCATTAGTTCGCATAACACTATATAATAGTGTAGTGATTGTCAGCCGTGTTACATTTTAAATGTACTTTTTTGAAAATAGCAATTTATTAAAAATTTATGAAGGGGCTTTTCCAAATAAAAAAGCGCAAATTCAAACAAAGGTAACGCTGGCCGCGAGAATACAAAAACAATTCAACTTGCTTAGTCAACGCGTTCGGATTCATAGTCAATCTAGTTGACGTTTTACATAGACTAGGTATCCGAACGTCCCCATTAATTATACCCAATGAATGAAATGAATTTCTCTCCTTTCTGTGTGGTGTATTATTCTCCGATCTGCATTCGAATTCAACAAACAAACAAGTCTAAAAGAATAAATAAACAACTGTTCCAGTTCTTCCACTGGAAGTACCTGTCAGTTCTATTCCAGCTGTAGCTGAAAAAAATTTAACCATCAAAAACAAAAACGCGTGTTGCAGAAAGCAACGTGTTTTGTACGGGTTTTCTTTCTCCTTTTGAATAAATATTGAAAAATATTGACCTAGGTGTTGGAAATAAAACCAAAAAATGGTACGCCACAACAACCAACTGCCGGATAACCTGCCGCAGTTGCAGAATCTTATCAAACGCGATCCGGAGTCCTACAAAGAAGAATTCACCCAGCAGTATCGTCATTTCTTGAGCAGCTTAGAGGTCTTCGAGTTGAATCCCAGCGACGAGAATAAAAGTCTGGATGAGCTTGTTATGTTCATTGCGCAGGTCTGATACTAGGTTGTTGGTTTATTTAGTTCGCCTTACTATAAAAAATTGCTTTTAGGTCGCTCAATGCTATCCAGACGTCTGTCTACAGTTTCCTCAACATCTCGTAGACTTGTTGAAAAACCACGCCACCACCCTAGATCCAGCGATGCGCAATTGTTTCGTGAAGGCCCTCATTCTGTTAAGAAACAAGAATCTAATCCCAGCTTTGGATTTATTGGCGCTCTTCTTTGAGCTACTCCGATGTCCAGACAAGAGTTTACGTACATTTTTGCAGAATCACATTATCACCGATATCAAAAACATGAATGCTAAGCAAAAGGACATGAAACTGAATTCGGTAAGTAGTAACCTCCAAAGAACATCGAACATGTAAACGATTGGTTACCTCATAGACTCTGCAAAACTTCATGAACTCCATGCTGAAGGACACGAATCCTAAGGCTGCCAAGATGTCTGTCGACATAATGATCGAACTATACAAAAGGAACATCTGGAACGATACAAAAACAGTGAATGTCATCGCCACAGTTGGATGCTTTTCAAAGATTACAAAGGTTTGTTGGGATCCAGAATTGAATTTAGCAGTTATATCATGCTTACCGTTCCTAGGTGCAAGTTGCGTCACTAAAGTTCTTTCTGGGTCATGATGAAGAAGGCAAAGAATCAGATGAGTCCGGCAGTGAGAACGAGGTCGATTTAAAGGGCGCAATGATGGCCACACGTGTAAACAAAAAGACGAAAAAACGCAAGAAGCAGCTGGAACAAGTCAAGAAACAGGTGGTAAAGGCGTCGAAGAAGAAGAAGAACGCCGAGCCTTTCAACTTTTCTGGCATCCATTATATCCACAATCCGCAGGGTTTGGCTGAGGGGCTTTTCAAACAACTGCAGTCGGGCAATGAACGTTTCGAAGTAAAGCTGATGCACTTGGACGTCATCTCACGTCTGATTGGTATCCATGCACTGTTCCTGTTCAGTTTCTACCCGTATATTACACGATTTTTGCAACCACACCAGCGGCAGGTGACGAGAATTCTTCAGTTTGCTGCCCAAGCGTCACATGAGCTTGTACCGGGGGACGTTATCGAGCCAGTTCTCAAGACAATTGCAAACAATTTCATCACTGAGAGAAATTCAAGTGATGTCATGGCCATTGGACTGAACGCCACTCGTGAAATATGCGCCAGGTGTCCCCTATCAATGGGAGAGGATCTCCTGCGGGACTTGGCAATGTACAAGACTTACAAGGAGAAGTCGGTTATGATGGCTGCTAGGTCTCTGATCGTGTTGTACCGGGAGCAGCTGCCGGCTTTGTTGCATAAGAAGGACCGTGGTCGTTTGACAGAGGCTCAAGCCGAGCGCAAAATAAAGGGATACGGAGAGGTGCTAGCACATGACAGTATTCCTGGTGCAGAGGTTCTGCTTAAGAAGTCCAAAACCATTGATTTGGGTGACGACGATGAGGAGTCTGATTCAAACGACGACAAGTGGGTGGATGTATCGCAGAGCGAAGGCGAACCATACTCCGATGACGAAGCAGAAGTCGACGATAGTGATGACGACGAGGAGGAGGAGGAGGAGGATGATGATGGTGAGGAGGATGATGATGACGATGAGGAGGATGATGATGAAGACGTTGACAACTCGGACAAGAAAGAAGACGAAGGCTCTGAAGCAAAGCCAAAAAATATTCAAAGGTCTAAGGAAGAAGTGAAAAAGGCGAAGAAAGTGAAACTACCCAATGATGCAAAACTTCTCAACGAACAAGAGGCCGCCAAGGAACTTGCCCTAACGCGTATCTTCACCGATGACGACTTTAAACGCATTGACATGGCGAACATTAAGAAATCTGTTACGAGCAGCCGCAAGCGTCCCCTAGAGAAGGAGAAGTCAGAGTTTGTGAAGCTCGATAGCATTGAGATGATCTACAAGAAACGCAAACACGACAAAGAAACCCGTTTAGAAACAGTCGCAGAAGGTAGAAAGGATCGAGAAAAGTTCGGCTACAAGGACGGTCGCAAGAATGAGAACTGCTCGACAACAAACCGGGAAAAACGCAAGGGAAAGAACTTCATAATGATGCGCCACAAGGCTCGCTCCAAGGTCAAGAAGAGCTTCAAGGATAAACAGAGGGCATTACGAAACCACCTGCTGAAGCAGAAGAAGATGAAGTAAAATTTGGTTGAAAGGTTTTAGATTTAGTGAATAAAATTGTAGTTTTTAAGAAAATAACTTTTTGGTTTATATTTTTTTGATCCTTAAGGGTATGTGAATCAGCAAAGCGGTGGTCACCACAGATATTAATGGACACAGAGAACTATGTCCTTTTTTCTCCCTTTCGGAATTTGGTTTACCTTGTGACATGTTTCGTTTGGTTTAGTCAGTGTTGTGTAATCAACCATGAGAGTTACTGCTTTCGAAGATTACGAGTGCGCAATCGGGCCCTTGATTTTACTTACTTACTTAGGTGGCGCTACAGTCCGGGGTGGACCTGGGCCTCAACCAATACGCCTCTCCAGTTAGCGCGATCTTTGGCTAACTGCCTCCAGTTGCGCACTCCAAGTTGGTTGAGGTCCCCTTCCACTTGCGCGCGCCACCTAAGGCGAGGTCTTCCTCTACTGCGTTGTCCCTCCGGGTTGGAGTCGAAGACTCTTCGGGCCGGAGCGTTGGTGTCCCTTCGCTCTACATGTCCTAGCCATCTTAGTCGACTGATGCGCACTTTTCTGACCAGGTCGATGTCGCTGTACAGCTCGTAGAGTTCGCTGTTAAATCTAGTCCTCCAAAGCCCGTCAACGCAAACGGGACCGAAAATCAATCTAAGAATTTTGCGTTCAAAACGACCAAGGAGATCTTCATCCGCCTTTGATAGCGTCCATGCTTCTGCGCCATAGAGTAGGACTGGGATGATGAGGGAGAGGAGATATAGAGTCCCCTTAGTGGTTCTTGACAAGGCCTTACTTCTCAATTGCCTTCTTAGACCAAAGAAACAGCGGTTGGCAAGTGTAATTCTTGGATTGATTTCTGATGTGATGTCGTTGTCAGAATTTATAGCGGAGCCGAGGTAGACAAAATCCCTAACTACCTCAAAATTATAGCTGTCTGTCGTGACGCTCTGACCGATTCGTCGATGTTGTGTGTCCCTTCTTGTTGACAGCATATATTTCGTTTTGCCCTCGTTAACCGCTAAGCCCATTTTAGCCGCTTCTGTGTCTATACTTGCAAACGCGCCAGTGACAGCTCGCTGTGTTCTGCCAATGATGTCGATGTCGTCAGCGTATGCAAGTAGTTGCACAGACTTCTGGAAGATTGTGCCTCTGGTGTTGGCTTGCGAGTTTCGCACAATCTTCTCAAGAATGATGTTGAAGAAGTCACCTTGTCTAAATCCTTTTTGGACATCAAAGGTCTCGGTGAGATTGATGATTTTAGAGTCAATAAATAAGTGCAAAAAGCTGATAAACGATAAAATTGTTTTATTTGACAGCACAACGAGCACAATAATACCCATGCATTCTCTTGGGATGTCGTACGCCATCGCAATATTACATTTAGTCAAAAATTTTATACAAAAACTATTCACAATGAATAAATAATCAATTTTTTGGTGCTATTTGTAAAAAGGTCTTTATACTTTCAATTGTCAGATTGCTCCACTTCCTTGTTTTGTCTTTCGCAACCGCATTGTAGATGTTCTCCTCGATTGTGTCTTTAACAATGAAACGGTGGACGGTTGTTGGTCTACAAATATGCGAAATTCACAGCTATTAGTAAAGTAGTAGGACAGGTTTTCTGAACTCACTTTGTTTGGCCAATTCGATGTACACGACCGATAGCTTGAAGTTCCTCACCCGGATTTAGAATTGGTTCGACCAAAAAGACATGTGTTGCCTCAACCAGATTGAGACCTTGCGACCCGTGATGGAGCAACATCAGCATACAAGTGATGCCAAGTGATTCATCCTACAGACAATAGAGATTCATTCGATTTTGAAACGGAATAGATTTCGATGGAGTAAATGTGACGACGCGGCTTAAAATAGGTCTGTTCCCTTACAATAATGCATCCGAATACATTCGAACACATTAGTCAAACTTCGTTCTCCTCTAACCAACTTTTGCGTAAGGGAACGAAGTTTGACTGATGTATTCGAATGCATTATCGTAAGGGAACAGACCTAATGAGACATTATGCTCAACACATTACCTTAAACTGTTGCAGAGTTTGCGGCGCCCACTTGAGTAGGAATGTGATCGAGTTCTCCTTTAAAGCATCACCAATAGCTTTAAGTATCGGCTGCCACTGGGAAAATATCAGAATTTTCACCTTCTCATCGAGAGACCTAAGTTTGAGGATTTTACCAACAATCACTTGAATTTTCGATGAGTAATCGCCTTTAACTTCAAACTCATCATCGTCGGTGGTTAGCTTGCGTGTAACATAATAAACGCTAGAAAGAGAACAAATGTTAAGTAAAAAAGCCTTCTCAAAGTGCCGAAGCCGACCCACCTTTGATACTTTTGTTCGTTTCTGCAAATCGAACAGTTGAGTGTTGAGGTTTTCTGCAGCTTGGACATCAACTTCAGACACATCAAACACATATGATGGCCACACTCCAGTACGACATACTGAAAGTGTAAACAATTATTGTTACGCCTAAATGACGAAATTCCTGAGTAGGGTATACCTTGTTTTGTTCTTCTGCGCCACAGATGGGACATGGACCCGGATCAGTGGCTTTTTCTAAATGCCTGAGATATTTAAGCCGAGCATACTTGAGGGCGAATACCTTTTGCGAATCAAAGAAGTTCGTTTGAAAGTCACTCAAGTAGCTGTCGACCTGTTGGGGGAAATTGTTTAAATGTTAACTTCAAGGTAGAATTTGTCAAGGAACAAACCTCGTAGTGGGATATCTGATATTTGGTTTTCTCTTCGTCGGATTTCGCTAGCGATATTCTCATCTTACACATGTCCATTTCGTCGTACGCTTTTACTGTGTACTCAATCTCAATCCAGAGTTTCACGAGCTCCTATAGTTGAAGCAAACAAATACGATATTTAAGTCTTTGTATTTAAGGATCGGTGCGCACCAGGTTAAATTGCAAATATCAAAAGGGTATAATTTGGTTAAGGAATACGGATTGGCTGTTAGTTGAGTATAGCTTATCATTACGGAGTTTTTAGCTTCGATCTCAGCAAAGCAAGTAGGATTTTTCAGTACACAACTATTGCGAGTCTCGAAGTGTCAAGTCTAGTTTTTTGTGGAATTATGCGCTTAAAATCCTACTTTATTTTGCTTTGCTGAGATCAAAGCTCACAAAATCAGGACCATTAGCGGATAGGAAGCATATGACTATAATCGGAAGATTGACGCATAAATTGTAGAAACGTTTGATAAAAATCCGAGGATACGTTCTCATTTCTAACAGCGCAGAGCTTAAAGAATTTAACTTATACCATCACGAAAGAAAACGAGGTCAAGTCATTTGTCAACATATTTGTGTCATTTTTGGAGCAACGTTTCTCAACATCGGACTTCTTATGTCCTCCTTTGTCCATAGGTGACATAGGCAGCTTCTCTTTTCTGTTCTATTTACTTACTATACAGAATTTATTTAAATTTTATTCGCAACTTTCGACCGGCGTGAAAAACACCCCACCCAACGAACTACAATTGAAACACAGATCTTCCAGATCAAATAACAACGCACCTTGTACTCCGTTTTCATCAAATTTATAGCCTCCAGTTGAAGCTCACAGGCTGCAGCAAACATAGACAGCTCTGGTTTGGTCTTTACCGCCGAGTATATCGCTGCAAGGATTGAAAGTTATCTAAATCCCTCTAAAAGATATTGAGCCAACAGACCTTTAAGAGTGGTTTCCTGCAGTGTTGGATTTCGTGTGCCTTCGGCGTTGCTCGTCTTTTCGTCCAGCACCTTGTTGAATATCAAGCATTCATACTTCTGTAGGATCCGCTGCACTGCACACAGTTGGCAGACAACTTTCTTTTCATTGTCAGCCGCTTCTGGTTTCGTCGAAGCTGCTACCTGTTATCGAAAAAAGGAAACAAATACAATTGGATTCAGCTTTCAAAACTGCACAGCATACGTTTCGAAAATCACTCAAATGACAGTCGTATACACTTCGAATGAATGCTATCATCATTCGCCATTTTCCAACGGGCACTTCATTGCGCGGCTTCACATTCTGTACAAAGAAATCAAATTCGCTGAATTTCTTCGACAGATCTTTGCGGGCGTATGTTATTTTCTCGTACCACAAATTGATGACGAGGAGAATACCATTTGTCGAACGAAACCTGAAAGTGGGAACATTTTACGTAGGTATGTCTTTGGGAGCATGAAAATACCTCTCATATGAAGTATGACTGTGCAATGAAAATACATCGTCGTTGATTTTGTAAATCATCTGATAGGAGTCGGTTTGGTCAATCGCATCAAGAACTTCTGACCAAAACATCGACGGAGGTGCTGGCATTTTGTCTTTAGACGCGTTTAGTGCGTTCACTGCGGAAGTGTATCCTTGGTGGGCTGATGAAAGATTTGACGCATAAGGCTCCAGGTATTTCCATTCCAATTTATTGCACTGTGCTTCGTATTCTTCAAGACTGGCGGGGTCTTTCGACGCGACTATGCGGTAGGCTTGAATCATGTTGTGCAGAGCGTGGATTTGTAGTAGACTGTCAATGCTGTAATAAAAATGAAAGACATTTTAAGAACTATTGCAGGATGTGAAGTGAAGGCGGTTCACCTCATCGTTTCAGTGTATTCCTTAGCTAGTTTCATCACCAGCTTGTAGTACTTAATCGCTTCGTCGTGTTTCCCTTGGAGAAAGTATATAGCAGCGATGCCTAAAAATTATGTTGCATGGTTGTTAGCAAGTTTTGAAAAAAGTTGCACTGCAATTATCAACATCTGCAATTGCTTCCCAATGGATTCACAAATATGATTTAATAAGGAAAAAGATGACGTCTCATTTGATTCATTAGGGATTTTGGTGTCAGTGTTGTAGACACAATATGTCTTTATGGAACCAACAAGTAGCTGGTAGTTAATCGCAGCTCAAAAGAATAATAAAACATACCATGTATGTATGTATGTATGTTAAAGTGGCTCTCGTTGAGAGAAACACTTAGGCCGTTGATCGGCCCATTGTGCATACCACTAGTGTTTAGGGGTTCCTTTACTGGTTACTCATGTGAACCATTTACTGCCGTTGATAAAGCTTAGAATATTAGCAGCGCTGATACAGCTTAGATCGCTAAGATCGTTGAGGAAGTAGTTTCCTAGGTACGCCATCCTTAGGTTGGATAGGGCGGGGCAGCTGCAGAGAAGGTGGGTGACGGACTCGTCCTCCTCCTCATCCCTACAGCTTCTGCAAAAGTCATTGTATGGCAGACCAAGTCTTTGCGCATGTCTGCCCAGAATACAATTACCGGTGATAACATTAGCAACCAACGAGATACTATGTCTGTTGAGTCGAAGAAGCTCCCTGGATTTTTTGTTATCCAGTGTTGGCCACGTAAGCCTGGCAACATCACAATATCCTAGATGCTTCCATCTATGATTTGTTTTCCTTGTTGCGTTAGCAATGATGATTTGTTTAGCGTATGACAGCGGTGCGTACACGTTGTGTAGACTAACACTATCAACGCCAGAGGAGCCTAATCTTGCAAGTTCGTCAGCTGCACAATTCCCTGGGATGTCACAATGTCCTGGAACCCAGCAAAGGGTGAGGTTGTACTGTCCAGCTATCTCGTTAAGAGATGCGCGGCAATCTTCCACCGCTTTAGATCTAATTTCGCTGGATGCTAAGGATTTGATGGCAGCCTGACTGTCGATGTATATTACAATATCCCTATGTGATATCGCATTAACCAACAACCATGCTGCGGCTTGGCGAATAGCTGTGATTTAGGCTTGGAAGACACTACAGTGTTTTGGGAGGGAGAAGGAAAGGCTCAAGGTTAGTTCTTCTGAGAATACCCCTGAGCCCACTCCCTCTAGTGTTTTGGAGCCGTCCGTAAATATTGACAGTGCTCCCTCGTGTAGGACATTGCGTGAGACCGTAAGAGGTATCTTAATCCTTCTGGTAAATAGAACTAGCTCCATCTAAAACATACCATTGTAGCTGGAAGCCATTGTGCGCAGTTCACTTTTGCATTCATGCTCATTGGTCGACTTCATATGGTCGAGCAGTTCGTGAGGTTGCAGAAATTTCTTCACGGCATTCTGTTTCATGCAAAGCACTGGAATGGTGCAATCCTGTCGGAGCTTCAACATTGGTTGCAGTATCTGAAAGTAAAGTCAAAGTGCAATTCCACTGATCAATCCTTCTCAAAGGACCTGCGTACGTTATTTAAAATTTTCGGCGATATTCCCGTCAGGTCAGAGTAGCCCCGAATCTTTTCCAGAAACGCTGCCGCACAATCGGCATGCTCGTCCGAGTAGAACAGCTGTTCTACATTACTCAGCTCTACATAGTGCACAACCTCGGACTGTGGCGGAATGCCGAGCTCATCCAACACGGATGACTTACAAGTTCGCCACATGATCTTCTGCAGAATATTAATCAACCGCTCACTTTGTCCTTGAATGAATTCTGTAGCCAATTGTTGCCAAACCACATTACACGACACATCATAGAGACCAATGAATTCCAAGAGAGCAGTGAGATCATCCAGCGAACGTTGAATTGGTGTTCCAGTTACTGCCCAACGATGAATTGCTGAAGAAAATAAAGACATTTTAACTGTCAAATGGAATATGCAAGGCATACCTGGTAGTTGGTGCACAATTTGGGAGGCCTTCGAGTTGCTGCTCTCCATTTGAGCCTCATCTAGGCATACGCGCCACCACTCGACCAGGAGTAGGGGCGAATTAACTCTCATCGTTTTGCGTTCTCGGCGAAAGCTCATATTCGTCTCATTGGAGGCAGTGTAGTGAATCTCTTTCCGGAGAATATTGTAGTCAGTTAGTATAATGTCGTAGGTGGCAAGCTCCTTGGGGCTACTGTTCTGTTTGGCCGCACCTTGATAGAGAAGAACTTTAAGTGGCGGGTTAATGTGTTTGTTGATTTCGGAGAGCCACTGCAGTTTAATGGGATGCGGTGAGACAATTACTGTTGCAGCGCTGGGAACAGTGATGCCTTGTTGTTCCCAGCACTTTGGACAGATGTAGTCTTCTCCATCATCAGATGATGAATTCACGTAGGAAAGGACACAGCGTTCATGCTGAGATAATTCACATTTGGTGCACTTTATCAGTTTCTTTCTATTACTCGATCGACATACACACATAAGCTTGACCACATTGCGACATTTTTTAATCGGTGGTTGTGCCAGGAGAACATTTGAACTTGAGCTAATAGTCTGAGTGATGTGTCTCTTATTCAATAGAATTAAAGCCAATATTTCAACAGTCTTTCCTAGGCCCATTTCATCAGCGAGTATGCCACCTGATGGGATTGGAATGTTTTCAGGCTTCTCATCTTTGATGTCGTACTGCATAAGATTGACATAGCACTGGCAGCCTTCGGTGGAGGTAAGTTTCTTATAAAAATGCTGCAGTTCAATCGTTTCTCGTTCGCGTCGCAGAAGCCACTGAATTGTTTCTCGTTGATATTTTCTCAGAGTCGGACGAAGCCGATTGTGACCCACCATTTCCTGGTTTTCCACAATCTGACTTGATTGATGAGCAATTTTTAAGAGGTCGTAAAGTTTTGTGGTGACATAGGACATCATAGAGACTTTGTCCTCCTCGGCTTCGTCTCCATCCGGGGCAAGTGGGCAATTGGATTTGAACTCTGGAAAAACAAGCGACAAAATGCGTGCACGAGCTTCACGATTATATCTGGTTGCCGTTCGTGTCCCATCGTGATATATTGTACAGTACTCCGCATCATCGCATTTCTGTCGGACTATGCAAAAATCTTGGTTCCTGGAAATGTCTGCCAAAAGTGGTAGACGAAAGTGGGGATGATTTATTGTATTGGGAAATTCTGAATGTAACAATACCTGCAGCAAGTTGATTGAAATCACAATCGATTAGATACTCAAAGGAGGTACCTCTATATTGAAATGTTGCAGCACTTTCAATGTTATTCTTTTCTGATTGTAATATTCCAATTTTGCACAAACATTTCACAACACCAGCCGACATGGTAAACAAATCGCTTAGATAGGTTTGTTTGATTTAACAAATAAATGTATTATATAAATATTCGAGTCTCGAGCAGCTGCTTTGCAGAGAAATGTGTTCGTAGAGTTGAGTTCTGTTTTTGAAAGTGAATTGTGAAATGAAGGTAGGTACCAGTACACTGTAAAAAATAAAATGGACGTAAAATAAAATCAAAAATTTAGTCAAACATTTTTCGTTTTGCCATTTATCCGATAATGTTCTTTGGATTTAGCGAGGGAATTTTTGAACAATGTTTCTGTTAGGGAAAACCCGATATGCTACCATTTTTTGTTTGAATATTATACTTTTTTTTTGCAATACCAAATAGGTATGTTACCTATAAAAATGTTTCAATTGGTTTCAATATCAGGTTTGTTCGCGTACGCGGTTTGAATCGAACGCAATCGGTATAAATCGATCGCAATCGCACAAAGTCTATCCACGTACTCATCAAAAATGACAGAAAAAGAGAAAATTAGCAAAATAACGAGTAACGAGCAGTTCCTCTCTTGGCTCGAAACAGCTCAGACAATTTCAACGGGTTAGTACTGATAAATATGTCAAATCCACAAAGTTCACATAAATTCAAAATCCGTCAAACGTCATGCGCTGAAATAAAATGTGCGAAAATAAAGAAAATACGGTGGTGGTCCAATGTTCTCCTAGAACATTTAATTTGTTGCAAAATGGTAAATATTAAATAAACGAATTTTTGAAAACCCAACTGTCGTGACAAGATCCAGGAAACAAAGATGTAAGTGGCTCGAAGTAGCTAGAAATCTATACACGTACTTTGGAGTCAATTTTTCGCTCTCTGAGATAATTACGCTCAATTTTTTTAGTTTGGCAGATGTTTAGTGCTCAGCTCGGGAAAGTACGCGAATAGACCTATCTTGTAAAACTGTCGACATTGCCAACAACGTCGATGGGATGGCCTGCCATTCGCTAAGAAACAGTCGAAGGAACAAACTGCAATAATCCAGAGGAAATTTATGCGTATTGCAAGATTTACGGGTTGGTTTTGGTGGTGAGGAATAATATTTGTGTCACTTGTAGTTGTATAGCAATTCATTTATTACTAGGAAAACTCCAAAGTCTATTTCGTAACCCATTCTTTACAACTGGTGTAATTCTTTTAAATTATTATTTTTTATTTTTAAACACTTGCAGGAGAACGAAAGTAGTTTCTATGGACAATGTTCCCGTCAAGAAATTCCCTTTTTTTAGCACAAACCTTATTATTTCTACATTTCAGCCTCTTTTAGTATTTCGTACTGTATTATAAACTATTCAACAATTTTTAAAAAACGATTATGCTGCTGTCATTTTTAGATCCTCTTTGTCCTTCTTTTCTTAAATGACTTGACAATGACGCATTCGCGAACAAAAGCTGGCCTTTCGGTTTCTTGAGTCGCAAGCTTTTAAAGACACTCACGCGCATTTGACATCTACTAATTTGACTTAAAAAAAAGAGAAATGATCGTAATGTCGTTTTCTATTAGGCGGAAAGGAAAGAAGCGTCCGGGAGAGTCGGGAAACGAAAAAAATCACTTCTGAAACCGTTCCACTGGCACAAAAAATACTCGTCTGGTATTCTGAGAAGAGAATTTCGCTTCTCGATTTGAATTCGGAATCCACTCAAGAAGTACTCACACACACAAGTCGAATTTATGTACTTTATACAAGTCAGCTGACAGCGCTGCCGTATATTATTTTTGGCATTTCACTACTTTTGTGAATTCAATCAGAAGCAGTTTTCTTGTTCCATTGGATTACAGAATGATTGGATTCCCGAGTGAAACCAATTTGAAAGGACATAATACAGTCAGTACAGAAACCACTCATACAAATTACAGTGGTTGGCAGAACTGACATCTAAGATACTTTTTCTATCGATTTAATTACGGATTTTAATACTTACACGCAGATCGCTAAATCGTTACGTAAAGACAGTTTCCACTTTTCCTTAATTCAGCTCCATTTATTTCCCGAACACTTTTGACATTTTCGCTTTAGGTATACGTACCATCCATTCAAAAGCGAAAACGCCAAACCATAAACAACCTGTGTCTGTGTACTTGCCCTCGCCACTGGCAAGCATCAAGCCGTTGACCTCATCCTCAGAAGTGAACAATGCCAAACAATCTTGCACACTCCCACCCGCGCCACTAACTACCCAATGAAGTGAGACACCTTTTCCCGTCGCTAAAATATCCACAGACTTGAGAGCACTCTTCAGTGCGCATCGTTTGCAATATTTAAATCACATTCACTAACCAAGTGGATAAGTGTGTGCCCCAAGTGTAGTTCGAGACGCTGGTCATGCATCACTCCCAGATCAGGGTACATACTCTATGCATTATGCCACACAGTCTATGGACTAGCGCGCATCATAGACACGTGTAGGTACGCTCCGATACTCCCGACCCCGGACATTCTAATTTGTTTATCCATTTTTCTTTAATGCACTTACTACCTGCGATTCAGAGTGAGATGATGGTGTTAGGTCATTTGATGGGCTACCACAAATGCGTATGGGGAAGCACCTCGCATATTAGATTTAGATGCCGTGTAATCCCGAAGACGGACGACCACATAACTGGATGCTAACTGGTAATGAGGGACATTTATTTAACTCTCACTTTAATTGCCAACGATCATCTTTTGGCCACGACACAACGACGACTATGATGGCGATGGTGCTGATGTTGGTAGTTGGAACCCCTCATCAGGGATATGGTTAAACCATGCTCTCCTTTCCGCTTTTGAAATTTGCACTTAACACGTTCAAATGAATTGCAGGCACTTATTGTGATTTATATTGGTGGCCAGCTTGTTTCTGGAAAAAGTGCATTAGTTCATACGGAAATGAGAGGCAAAGCGCAAGGAATCTAGATGAAAGGAAACGTGCATTCCTCTACTCGATTAAGGAATCTTCTTTTTTGTTTGTTCAATCTTGAAGTTTTACAAAACTTATTCGACAACCAAAAAGAAAAAATTATCGGTCGATAATAAGCTTTTCACAGTAAGCCCAAAACCGGGTTTTCGCCAAAACACACGAAAACTTCATCGAAAAAAGAAGTTTTCCCATACATATTTCAGTTTTCAAAACGAGTCGTTTGCACTCGTTTTCCGCGAAAACACCACGAAAACGACTTCCAATCGTTGGGTTGTAGGAACAAACATACCTTTTGCAATGTTCAGAAAAATGGCTGACCGAACAAATGTCACAATTCACATCTTAAAATCATTTCCACAATTAATTGATGGGCTAATAATGCGATCGAAATTTGTAACCACAAAAGTTTGCACCGAAGTTTAACGACTAGTGTCTCACAGCTGATTGAAATGTCAAACGAAAACGAGTTGGTGGTTGGTGTGAATGCATGGACGAGTTTTCGAGGAAAACCCGGTTTTGGGCTTGGTGTGAAAAGCATATAATTTTTATTTTTACTTTACGTGGCGATTAGGTCTGTTTGTTTGTACAAATTAAATCGTTGTGGGAATGCTTTCCGTTGGTTTCAAATGCAGATGCAGACTGCAATAATTGCCATTTTGTTATTTGTTTGAAACTATTAGGCGTTTTTCTTTTTTAGTTCAGAGCTGAGCACTGGACAGAGTTCGAGCATTATGAGCGCGCTCTGAACCATGCGTGCTCAGAGCGTTCAGAGGATGTTTTGTTTTTCCTGTTTTTGTGCCCTTCAAATGTGACTGGAAGTGCGCATGTACATGTGTAATCAGCTTTTTGCTCAGGCTGCTCAGTCAATTTTTTCTGAGCTCATAGAGCGCGCTCTGATCATGCTCTGAGCGAAAAAAGAAACACAAATTCGAGCTCTGAAGTGTCTGAGCTAAAAAAGAAACACGAACTTTTTGTACAACAGTTCAGGTTGTGCTCTGAACTAAAAAAGAAAAAAGCCTATTATAGAATCATGTGTGTTTAGCTAAGCAGTGGGTAATTTTTAGAATTTCGGGTGAAACTACTTTGAATTCTTGCAACGCCAATGAAATCCCACCCAACTTCAGTTGAAAAAGCTACAATACTATTCCAAGAACCACGATGCGGTTTCTTTTGCAACAGTGTTACAAAATCACGGACAAACAGAATAATTTATGCCTACCCTGATCGGTAAACAGTTCACCACAGGAGGTCGGTCAGTGTCTGCACGAAATCCATATGAAGAGACACAGAACCTAGTCGCAGCGCTTTTAGTTTATTATTACGGAGCAATTGTGTCCTGTCTGTATATATATAGTATGTGGGACGGATTCTTTGCGCGTGCTCTCGTGCCATCGTTAAAATCGTTTTCGCATGCGCTGTAAAGACCTTATCCGTTTAGTGCGCCGTGAATTCCACTTGCAATGTATGCATTTGATTGAACTTCTTCTGCGGCTTCATCGGTTTCTAATTAAGAGCTGAATTTATGCGATTCAACTCAGTCTGGTTGGGCTGGTATATTTTTTGGTTATTTTGTTGTTTAAAATCGAACGACTGGTCAATTTATGGGTCAACGATTTTTATCGATGGAAATGCCATCTGGCGGATATCGTAAATTTTGATGTGACCCTTTTTGTTGGTTGAAACAGTTTAAGCCATACATGCCTCACTTATTCCAACGCGAATACATCTATACCAAGTGGAGGAGAGAATGCCCTCAAATCATCACGGCAAATCTTTAAGGTTCCGGGATTCTATTCGCAATTCGTGCCGAACCGCAATGAGTACCCTTAAGGAGTTAGCCCACTCCACCCATTCACCACGCGGCCATAGACATCCATCGTCATCGTCATCATCATCATTATCATCAACAACAACGGGAGCAATGCGGTACCTACACCTAAGCCCTTTGCACAACTCGTGATGATCTGCTCTCCACAGCCAATTTACTTTTTCGGATTCGCGGTTCTGCTATGCGCATCAGTAACAACCAAAAGGAGTCCGCACATAGACATGGATCGAATCTAATCATAACAAATTGGGAACGCGGAAATTTCAATTTCATTTCTCTGTTTGTCAGTCCTCCTCAGACTCCTCAGAGTGCAGTGCTCAGCGCTCAGTGTCGATCCATCCATCCATCTATTGATCGATCGTATGACTTACCACCGTTCCAAAGGCACACATTTCCGATATATATACGGGGTTATTGTAACTATGACGACCGAAGAGTTCCACGGTAATGGAATTAGAGAAATCACATTGAAATGGTGTCCCCGCACTAGTCCCCTTGGTGCGCGGCGCGGCAGTAACATGTCGAACGAATAGGGGGAGCTCTGGAGAATTTAACTACGTTACTCAGCGAAGTCAGCAGGACGCGATGACGACGATGGAACTGACAAAGTCACCCCATGTTGGATGATGAGTAGGAAAGTATGATGATGGCTTGGACTTCTTCTTCGTCGATCGATCGATAGATGTTCCGTTTGGTGCGGTAACCGCGGAACAGAGTGCCAATCGTCATGAGGCAATTTAATGGGACGGCTGCGCGATGCGGATTCACAACCAGGAAATGCTCTGAAAAATTCTATCTCCGAACGATCGGTAATTGTGGACAATTTAATCCCAAATGATTCTCTGCATACGATTTGGACAAAGTCATCCCAATTGAACTTGGAATATAATTGAGGTTAGGTTTTCTAGTGGAATGAAGGGCTTCCCTGGCATTGGTCCTTTAGCATAATCATAATCATAAAAACAATCATCTTGTTAACTTTGCACTTAGGTCGATGTGAGATATATTTCACAGTCAGCTCTAAGTTGAACTGCTTTTGGCTATCGTTAGGTATGCATCATGAGGTGGATGAATACGATTTTTTATCAAGTATAGCGAATCGACTTTTTATAGGGTCTAGCACTCGTACGCATTGAAAGCAGGGTTGCATTTTAAGTTAACCAACCTCAGGCGTGTTTTTTTTAGCTTCGATCTCAGCAAGAAAAGTAAAGTAGGATTTTCAGCACGGAATTACAACAACTAATTATTGAGTGTTGAAAATCCTACTCGTTTTTATTGCTGAGAGCGAAGCTAAAAAAAAGCCTAATGTCAGTCACACTTACGAAATGTCAACTGAGTACTCAATGGCCCAACCCATAGATTTGACAGTTTGACAGTAGCTTATGGAAGGTGACTCATATGCAGCGCACGTGCCGGATGCGACGGATAAAGTCGATTTACTTTCTACTTTTTTGTCCTTCGCACCCGTTGACAGTTGGAACCAGTTGGAATTGGAACTTGAAACATCGTGAGAGGAAGCTTTTTCATAGGTGGAAATATTGAAGGCGTAAGAGAATCGTACATCGCCTCTCGCCTGTCATCAGTATATATATGTATATCTTGGGATTAGTTCCGATGTCCGAAAAGCCTTCCGTGGGAAAAAAGAGAAAGCTGCAAAATTTCATAATCAAATCAAATTTTTTTATTCAAATTTCACCATGATAAGCAACACACAAATGTACATAGAAAATTGCTTATTTAAATCGACTTTTAGCAAGATTTTTGACTACCAAAATTTTCTAGTAGGTACAAAAAGGTAATCAAAACGATATTAACAAACGGTAATTTTTATACCAAAGGTATGCAACAGATTCTATGGGCTGGGGCCTTAAGTCACAAGACTCTTGACGCCTACTCCTATACACAAATAGGTACTATTCACGTGACCAATTTAGAACAATAAAAACCGAACCACGTCAAGTCAGCTGTCAGACTGAATTAACTAAAGTTTTGAACGTCCCCATTTTCTATATCCAATACAAAATGTCAAACGATTACAGGAAGTATTCCTTTTCTTGTTTCGTTTTTCTTCTTTCTCTTTCAGGGAAATTCGCTAGATATCGGTAACGAGTATATGCTTTGTATATACATGTATATACAACAAAGGTATATGTCAAGTTTGTTTATATAAATATGAATATGTCAGCTATTAAGGGAACGCGAGCAATATCAGGGGCCAGATTCTGTAAGACGAAACGATCAAACGTTTTCGTGCGCACGAATGATTGGCGTTAAAATAATTAAATTTCCGAATGGTCCCGAGAAGACATAATTCTTTCTATAAACGCGTTGCTTGACCCAAATATGTGCAAAAGAAACGCAAGCAAAACCAATTTTGTTTCGATGACGGCCGGAGATCTAGCGGAGTTTCATACCCATGAACGTGTGGCGAGACCCTATCAAACTGAACTAGCTTCAGCGATTCAATTCCGTGCCATACCTATGCATTTACATTTAGTGCATTCCACCAACTGGCCTTGGGCCTAGGCCACACCACGTTGCAGCACATAAGCCTACATGAAGGTGTAATGTGATTTCCTCTTGCACCGCGCATAGTTTTATTCAAACAATCCGCAACGACGAAGGACGAATGCGAATGAAAACTGAAGTAAAATCAACGCCAACGAACATCAGTGCACAAGGAGCACTTGATTGATGGCAAGGTACTTACGTTAAAAAAGATTATAAATGGTATTATTTAGTATCTGGCACTTCAATTGATACCCCGAGACGCAAAAAGCAGATGTAACCAAAGTGGATAGTCCCACTGCCAGAATCATCGACTGCGCACGGGCAGCCATCCCCCGGAATATACAAAAGGGAATACAGATTGCATATAGCGATAAGCTAAAGTGTACATACCGCTCGACTGGAGTGTGAAGAGCGACCTCTGGAAGATGTGTCGTTGCATCAGCACTGGTAATGTTCTATGATGCATCATTGAGTGTACATTTATATGCGCGCTCTCCACGCTGGCCAAAGATAAGAACGGTCCTATAAACCTCTTCTTTGGGACAGAATAAAACATAATTCCTTGCACTTAGTTTGAAATCAAGCTGATGAGGGGATTTCTTGATTCGTCTGGTGGCCCTGGCCCAGCCACCTCTTGAGCATGCAAAAAGTCACAAAAACTATACCTAACCTTCAATGACAGTTCTGTGGTTCGAGTAGAAACAAATGATAGCACTTATTGCTGATAGTGGAGGGAATAAATAAGAATCTGCAAAAGCGAAAGACACCAGAGTTCAGTGTATGGGCTAGACCGAAGATCTTAATGATTCGGTTAGCCTTCGACGACTGTGGTGGATGTAATTTTTCATTGGAACACTTTAAATTGGTTAAATTCATTTTCATTACGGATCTTGCGGGAAGCCGGTTGCGGTCATTTATATCAATAAGCTGAACAGATATAAATGGAAAGGGCCGTGAAAAGAGTGCTTAACCTTCCGGGTGGACGGTGGTAGGATTCAACACGGATCCGCTTGTCCTTCGTCAAGTGATCATAATAAGAATTGTATAAGTATAAATTATGCAGATGTATCAGATGTATATTGCCATCGATTCGATGGTATAGGTATGATCCTATATCCTTTTTGGCAAAACTTGTTATACAGTCTTACTGCCAAAAAGGCAAATAAATTCACATTTCAAAAAAAATTCAATATTTGAAACTTATGTCGTTTTCCAATGGGACCAAAAATCAATCTTTTTTTTTGATCTAAATCGCTTTTCATGTTCCATTGGGACAAAAAATCAATCTTTTTTTCGATTCGGAGCACTTTTTGCAGATCTCGATATTTTTTCAGATCTACACACACTCTCACAATACCAATATACTTTGCACAGCTGTTCTACGTCATTTTAAGAAGTTTGCTTTGAAGACAAATGGGGGTAGTTTCGTGAAAACCAAAATAACGAAATAATATTATTAGCCATGGATATAATTTAGGAGGAACTATTATCTTCATAGTTTTCCTCGTCATCTGAAGACTACGAATCACCAAAAATACTCCATTTGTATGAGCAATAGGGGAAACATTTTTCAAGGCGATATCCATTTGTGATTTTTGCAAAAACAAATGCAATTCGAACAGCTGATATTGCTGCCAAATAACGCACTAATACATTTACAAAATCAGATCAATTTCGTTGCATGTTCCATTCGCCGAGTAAAATCTGAGATCTGAAAAAGATTTCTAGTGGTCCCAATGGAAAACGACATTAATTGACATTTGAGAGATTTGACAGCAATCTGACAACAGGCACAAAGAAGCCCAGTTTTGTAGATTTCCCATCCACCTTGCAATCCGCATTTCGACGGCGTTGATTTCAAACAAAAAATATCGTTCGCTCATCTGATACATAGGTGCATGCGACTTGTGGCAATTGGTTGACGTCTCGCGGCGAATTCTGGTGACAAAAATCAGCTGCCAAATTCCCCGTCAGTTGAATTTTCAAAACTCACTTTTTGCCATTTTTTCGAGTGCGAATTTAATAATAGCCGTGTTCTTTTGAGCTTCGATCTCAGCAAAACAATATACAGTAGGATTTTCAGCACGCAATTACAGCAACTATTGCGAGTCTCGAAGTGTCAAATAAAAGCTATCACTTTCTTCTTAAGTGGTTTTCCATTGGGACCACCACAAATCTTTTTCAGATCTCAGATTTTACGTGGCGAATGGAACATGCAACGATATTTATCTGCTTTTGTAAATGGATCAGTGCGTTATTTGACAACAATATCAGCTGTTCAAATTGCATTTCTTTTTGCAGAAATTACAAGTGGATATCGACTTGAAAAATGTTTCCCCTATTGTACATACAAATAGAGTATTTTTGGGGACTTGTAGTCTTTAGATGACGAGGAAAACTATGAAGATAATAGTTCCTCTTAAATTATATCCATGGCTATTAAATATATTTAGTTTTTTTGGTTTTCACGAAACTACCCCCATTTGTCTTCAAAGCTAACTTTTTAAAATGAAGTCAAACAGCTGTGCAAAGTAGATTGGTATTGTGAGAGTGTGTGTAGATCTGAAAAAATATCGAGATCTGCAAAAAGTGCTCTGAATCGAAAAATAGATTAATTTTTGGTCCCAATGGAACATGAAAAGTGATTTAGATCAAAAAAAAGATTGATTTTTGGTCCCAATGGAAAACGACATTAGAGTACACATTTGTACAAATAGTTTTATGATAGGTTAAGCTACATTATGACATAAAAGTCAACCCAAATTGACAGTTCCGATAGCAACAGCTATCTCTCAATACTATAAATGACAGCCATGTGGTATGATAATTAACGTAATCGTAATGTGCCGCATATACCTACTCTCTGTATAATCGTTTAAAAATTTTATCTTTGTATTCTGTTCATAAAAGTCTCAATAAAATCTATTCAATTCAATTCTTTCTTCTTAGAAACGGTTCTTATTGGAATGCGTTCTCTTTGCCGCCACTAGTTCTGACAGCTCATCGTTTTGAATGGCTAAACATTCTTCTGCCTTGTCTAATCCGTCTTCTTATTCATCCCTCGGCAAAGCAGGCTTCATCTGCCACAACGTCTAGAAAAAAATCTCGAAAACCTCTGACACACAATTTCAGAGATGTAAACCCATAAGCCAGTATTTACCGCCAGGCAGATGTTCCGTGTGACCTTTACAAGCAACTATGTGGCAATCCCACATCTGACCAAGTCAACTTGTTACTTTTTACTACATCGGTAGGTACACCTACCACCCAGCGTAGTTTGCAAAACAATCAGCACCTTTTCACCCCGCATATCACATCATCGACTTAATGTCATCGTGGAGTTTCCAACTGCATGATCCCATCTTACTAGAGATGACCGCCAGTACAGGCCACAAGTCAATATCATGGATGGCCGAAATCCGTTTTGTTAAACAACAATGTAAATGTTCCATGGCACCACCAGCAGGAGCAGTAGCTCCACTGCTGACTGACAGCATCACCGATCGACAGGCGGCCGATAGAAAACTTCATCCAGGCCGTGTGTGTTGCACACAAATTGTTAACATTAAAATGATGATATAATAGACGAAGGGAAAGACCATGGCCTGAATTATTTATACATTGCGTGGACCGAGTGTCTGCGTCTCTGCGCTCATGCATGTGTGTGTGTGTGTTTGTACTTATATGCAATTACTTACCAATATCAATTATACCGAAATGGTCCCCATAGATATCGATACCAGTAATAAAGAAAACTGGATACACACCGATTCCTATTGCAGATTAACCATCAATCATGGCCAAAAGAAAGAACGACGACGGAGGACACCGCGCCGCCGCTGCCGCCGCCGCATCATCACCGCAAAAATGGAGTGCACGGTGCCGCTGCCGCTGGCCTTAGTATACCTATAGAGTATGGCTTTGGTTTGGCCTTTAAAAATAGCACATACACGCAGCGTTACCAGGAGGAGGACGACTCGCGATGTGGCGACGACAACGATGACGATGATTCCATGAGACGACCTCTCTGTCCGGTATAAAAGTGCGCGCAGCGCCTTAGGGACACCGCAACAACAGCACAATGGCCTATGTGTAGCATGCTAGCGGTTTTAAAGTGCAAAGCTCTATTAACTCCTTTTAGTTGAGACTTGAGAGACTGGCGAAAAGGGGGACCTCGTGCGCGTTGGCCTTTTTCTGTTGTTGTGCTGTTTTTGTACTTGTCCGCCGCTCCGTGCGCTCATATACGTGACGCACGGAATATGGCGAATTGTCATGCAATTACGACGACAAGTCAAATTAATGATAAGCAATTTTTGTGAAGTCTTAAATAGGTGCATTCGATATGTGTGTCCGTTCCGTGGTGATGATGGTGTCCTCCTGAAGAGAACGCAGGACAACAGGGTGTTTCGAAAAAGAGACGTAATTATATAGCCGTGTGGATGCGAGCGCTTGACCACATCATCAGCTACTGTGAAGGTGATGATGGGTTTGCGCTATAAATAAAGGTATCGCTGACGCCTGGGCGGCGCGGTAACTGGTAGGTTTAGGGTCTTGACCGATAGTTTATCTCGCACAGAAGGAGTTGACAATTTAATTCGTAATAAATAAACGCGTAGCATCGTGGAGGCGGCTAAATCGAGAGCGAGCGGGCTACAATTATAACTTTGCACAAATAAAAGGGTAGCATACCAAGGCTGTTCGACTTCTTGAAAGCGGCTTAGCAGTTGGCACAACATAGTTTAGGAGATAAACTATAAGAAATAGTTTGCTTCGATCTTGAAAAAAAAAATGATTTTCAAAATATTCGAGAGTTCGAGAGTTCTCCATCAGAGTTTTGAACCTGAGGCCTTCGATATGCAAGGAAAATTCACTATTTATCCATACGTGGGTTTAGAATGTGAATGGAATGTGAATGGAACACACTGATCTTACTACAGAACTTGGCAGCACTAATTTAAGTGACAGCGCAGTAGAAAGGAGAAGAAGAAAAGGATGGAACAGTTGCTCAACTGCCCCAAAAGATGGTGTGACTTGGCCTTTTTTCAGCAGAGTGCGAAAAAACTCCATCTTCAACTCTGCAACTCTGCAGCGCGGGGTTAATTTTGTAAAAACTTAATTAAACTGACCGAAAATAAAATTGTACAACGTATTTCATCATAATCGTTAATGTGAACTTATGTTTACGAAAATTATGATTTCATTTGGTACCTACTTCTATCTTAATTTGTATTACTGACCCAATGTCACACACATTATTGGACACTGGCTGATTGGTATGCAAGTGTTATTTACATCTCTGGCAAAACTTGGAAGACAATAACATCCAAATGGGGCTTGTATAAAGTTAATATTACACGTGACTCCTATTTGATTACACACCGTGTCACAGTTTGGTGCTAGTCCTTGTCGAAGGTAAACTGTATTCGGGCCGCATGTTTTTGGATTTGGAACTTGTGGATATTTAGATGCTTCGAGCGCTGAAAAAAAAAACGATAAATTGATTCAAACTTGGTTATTCCATTTATCTCGAATATTTATTCAAATGTAGCCAACCTCTAATGTCAGCAATTACGGCAACAGCCATAAGCAGGGGTAGAATCGTTAACAAATTTAACAAATTTCCCTTCGACATTGGCCGCGTTCCACTGCCCGCTAGATGAGCAGCGGCATGTCAAACTCCATATAAAAAAATTGACATTTTACCATTTGCGCTAGTCGTCTAGCACTTTTTGTGAAATATCCCTTTCAGGGAAATTTCTCAATCTAGCGCAAAACTACCCGCTGCTTTGAGAGAAAAAAAAAAACAAAAAAACAGCTGTCAATGGAAATCGTTCAAACATCTACAAAATAAAAACAAAAATACGAAGCCGAGCTGCAGTTGTGATTAAATTCGTAATAAGGTAAGTAAAATAGCAATTCCGATATTATTATAGTTTCTATAACATGTACCATTTCTTTTTAAATGCAGTTTGGAAATAATTATGCGACGCGAAATTATTTATGAAGGAAAGTCAAATGTCATTTTGCCGCTGCCGCTGCGCGAGCGTTCCTTCTTCTGGGATATTTTGTGCTAGAAGACTAGCGGGCAGAGGAACGCGGCCATTTCAAACTAGAATGATGGGAACAAAATATTTTGCACCTCATTTATAGCGAATACAAGCGGTTTGTGACGTAATTTAGATAATTTTAATTTATTTTGCACTTTACAATATACAGAAAGCTTACAAGCACAATACGTTTGGAGTAATGTTTTCGGAGTCTACCCTATCCATGCACAAAATATGCATAACTTGGTAACAAGTATACTTTTGCTTATATAATGGGCCTTACCAATAATCATTTATAACCTTCACACTAAATATTTCCAAGGTCACAATATGCAATTTTGTATGGAAATTTTCGCCATTGTGAGCTCGGAAAATTTAGCCTGGACATTAAAAATGAATATTAGTATACAGCGGAATGTGTTTAAAGTTAATTGCCTATAATGTTTCAATTAGGTACATGATTTAGCTGAAAAGTGAGTCGTACATTTTTCGTAAAGTCAGTCGGCCTTACCAATAATCAACTTTAGTCTGGCACTTTACGAAAAGACTCCACACTTTCCAAAATCCCTTTACCAATAAACAAATATAGTTGCCAGACTATCGCTAACTGTAGGGTTAAATGTTAGTGTTGAGAAAGCCATGTTTATCTCGGACATTAGCTAAATAAATCCTCCCTTATGTCATTTTGAAGACAAGTGTTGCCCAACCATCCAAAATCGCGGTATTAAATTTCGAAATTGGAGAGAATTTAATACGATGTTGTTCAGCCTGAGCGTTTACAATTATTAATTAATTTAAGTAAATTGTGAATGCTTTCTAATTTTATTCGTTGTAATACAACAATGCAAATGGTTTTTAAGTCTATCACACACAAATTTGTACAAATGTATGCAAAATATTGAAAAATATTGCGTTTTTGTTTTATTTCTAAACACGTGAAGCATATATTTCTGTGTTTTTCTTTCTGTTGATTTTTGATAGGTTTTCTTAGTTAGTTGCAAAAAATCAGAGTATTAATGACATTAATAAGATACACGAACCTTTTGACAGTTCAGGCTTTGCTCTGAAATAAATAAAAGCAGAACTCGTATAGTATACCCTATGACTCAGTTCACTATTTTTTGGTGAAGATAGCGCTGCCTCGTGAGAATTCTGAAAATATAAACGTGGAATTCAGCTCAGTTACTATTCGATGATTTCAAATAAGGTTGGCATTCCATCACGAAGGTAGTTATGATATTTTTTATTTGTCAAACAAATTCTATAGTCGGGGCCGGGAGTACACTGACGAATGGAATGATTTCATTTTGTTGTGGGCACGAATTTGATAATAAGTATAGGGGTAATCCTGACACTCATGAGAACAACCGTTGTCAACAATGCAAATGCTAATTCTGCGCGTGAGGGTGGGAATTTCAATGTAGGTACATAACGCAGTTTATTTGAAATGTAAGATCTGTGGTCAGCACTAGATGCGTTGTGGAGCTAGTTTAACTGCCCTTCGGTTACCAGAGTGCCTGTAATTAAATTCAATTGTTAGTGAGGATACGATTGAGCATCAGAAAACCTCTCAGCTTCACCCTGTTGCCTATTCTGCGTTCATCCAAACGCAATTAACTATAAAGCGTCGCTGCTCTCCAAACATGCCAAAAGGACACGCCATTGTCTGTAGTGCCCTCAATAAATTACATAATTGATGCCATGAAAATTATCCCCGTTCGATATCATTCGATGCGAATGTTATTTGTGTCTTCTGTATCACGCACGTCGTATTATTTTGATTACTGCGCCATGTATACCCTCGATGCAACAGCGAGCCTTTAAAACTTCAATTTAATTCAACAGATATACCTAGTTACTTTTGAAACTATGAGCTGAATGGCATGTGGCCTTTACACTCATTAAATTTGCGCTATTCCCTTCTCTGTCTGTGGTAGAACCTTGCTGTTGGCAAAGTTAAAACTCTCAACAATTGATTTGCGGAATTCTCCCTTTGCAATCCACTGTACACTTGTAGGTACGTACTTCTCTGCTAGCTAGCGTGACTATAGCGGAAAGATCCGTAGAGTCCTAGGTATGTCTAATACCTACTACAAGCGCCTTAGGCGCCGGCTGTAATTAATAGACAGACCGCAGCAATTCTGTGTCACGCGCTTTTTGGAATTTATCTTTCATCGAACTGTCAGATAGCTTATATATTACATGGCTTCTGTCTCCGGAGGTATCTACTCATACACTTTTCCCTATATGACGACGAAGAAGTTACCTTTCTCAGGACATCGGATGTCCGTATACATTTCCAAGAGCTGTACCTCATGCGCTGCAACCATGGTATCTCTTGATATTCACGAGTACAGTCTGCAGTGCACCTTCGAATAAACGTTGAAAAGGTGGAAATCATTACGATATCATCACGTTTCTGACGTTTACTCAATTAATCATCATTACAGCTGGAGGCTTTAATAAAAAGCGTTCAACCATTACTCTTGTGCAGCAACTCCGATCGTCTGTCCGAAAACCAAATCCTACACCATGATATTGCACTCAAAAGCCGTGAGCTGAGTTGGTGGCCAAACACAGTACACCAAGAAAAATAGATACAAATGGACATGTCAGCCGCCGCACTAGAAGATGATTCTAACGCGAGCGCGTGCGCGCACATAGCGCACTAATATACAAGATGCCAGAGTGGAACCTAATGCAACCACCTGCACTGCATTAGACCTCGCCTAACCAAATACACCACGAAGAGCGCCTTTAGGTCGCAATTTCCATCTGCGCGGTCGGTTTCGGTTTCAACAACTTGCATTGGATGCGATTTCATATAAAAGAGTAGTTTCGCGGATTCGCTAGTGCGATAGTGTTGAACACATATATACGACTATGCTTGGTGCACAATATAGGAGAGCTCCAAATCGCACAGGCATAATTTCGAAGTAAAATATTCTTGTCGCCTCTTGATGAATTATGGCGGAAAACAAATTATATAACCGTTCCACACTGGCACTCGGACGGATTGCAGTGCATCGCAGATACGAAGAAGAAGAACAGTGCCGGCTAATAGAGCATCTCTCCACTATAAATAAAACCAGGAAGAGATTTCCACTCTGGCTGGTGATGCTGATGCAGGAATGAAGACGATTCCCAGATTTTTAGAATATCCGTCTGGGATTAATCGTAGGCAGAGTAGGTGCGAAGAGAAAAGGAACAGTTCGAATTCGAATCGTACTGTCTCTTGTAAAAGCTCAATACCTATTGTGCTTTTAAGTTTTTAGTTGCATGACATGTAGGGTGACAGTTTCACTAGAAAAAGTGGGTTCCGTTAAGTAAAACTTATAAGTTAAAAATAATGACATTTTGAATGCATTGGTAGGTACTTCTTTTTACTTCCACTGCTCTTGGAATAGCTAACTTTATTTTACAGCCTTCCAAGTTCTTGATCGCACTCGAAAAGAACTACTATTCGCAAAATTGACTGCAGTTTTTAGCTGTCAAAGTTTGCTTCGGAAGAAATAAAATGCGCAAGGAAATGATGGAATTATGAAACGAGATGCAATCTTATCAAATCAGGTTGATTATTGTAGAAGCCTACATATATACATTTCTTACACTAAGGGCAAAGTTCCACAAAAAAGAAATGACAAGCAATAATTCAAATGCCAACGAGTGATTCGATTTTCGAAAGACTGGGCACATTCAAAAATCTTTTTATATTAAGTTTACCAGACTGGTCTAGACTAGATGTACCCTGAACGGTAAAACTGGATTGGTCGGTATCGTCACTTTTCCTACGTCATCCACATATGCGAACTGTCAACTTAGAATTAGGTCATGAATTTCTTGACTTGATTCGTCGGCTGCCCCTTCATAAACGTATAATCTGTTCATGCGACCGATCTACACTGAGACACATCAAGAGAGCTAACTCTCAAACTGAAGCAACTGAAGTTACTATTCGACAGTTTTTTTAACAACCATGTTATAATGTGACTATTGCCCGAAAATGTCTTTATTGGCGTAAATAGTGGTTTAAATAAGTTGCGTCACATTGAATTGGAAACTTTGGTTCTGCATATTTCAATTTTCGAATTTATTGCAGAGTAACTCCGTGAACACGCCTTAGATCTCAGGTTTCAACATAACACCAAAGCACATATATTAGGTCTGGTCCTTTATTTTTGTAGTAAATATGGAAAAGACTGTCAAAATAGAAGTGGTGGGTATAAATTCTCTCACAGAGAGAGACACTTACGAAAAAGTTAGGGAACGATCTATGAAAAATATCAGATACAAAAAAGTGGTACGAAAAGTCGTTAAAAGGTTCGCTCGCAAACGCAAACGTAAAATTATTTAAAATTATTTAAAATTTGCTAAGAAACTGTGCAAATGCGACCACGCACTGAGAAAATTAGAGAAAAATCCATTTCCCCTCTTTTAATTTTTTCGTAATTTTCTACTCGCCGAATTTCGACTTACTGAAAAATGAAAACTGCCACTCAAAAGTTTGACAAGTAAAACTATTTATTTTCGTCTTCAACGACGTCAGAGGAACAAGCTCTAACTGAATGATTATGTCAAAATGACATTTCTTAAACTTTTTGTAAGAAAACCGATCAGGTACTTCTCTTGAAATTGAGAGACTTCTCTCTCGATTTTAGAGATTTGCCATTTTTCATTTTTCTATGCTGAAAGTACACGAATGGACCTAAACTGTCTGATAAACTCGAGGAATTTGCTAATTTCTAAGAAACTTAGTTACATCATGTAAGTAGCGATGAAAGTTATTAAAATGGGATAAAAAACCCGAAATCAGCTGTTAATTGTAAGGTGACGGACAGAATTTTCAATTCTTACACCATGAAATTTGTTGAGTAAAAATTCGTAAGATTCTCAGTATATCTTATCTTGCTCTCTCGATGACGTTCTCTTTTACGAACTTTTGGAGTTAAGGAACGGCAATGAGTAAAAATTCGTGGGACATAAAAGTAAAGGAACAGACTTATTATGATATTCGATCTCGCCACCTTTAACAATTTTTTACCGGTACCGGGCGGTATGTTTGCCTAATTTATTTTTACGTGCAATAACTTATTGTACTTGGACTTAATTACTTGATTCTTGCTGGACATACTGTTTGCACAGAAGTGAAGGAAACCTCCAGCCTATCTCACTCTAAGTTGGACTTTGATTAATAAATTAATGAGGCAATTCATTTTGCTGAATCTAGCTTATCATCAGCCCTCCGCTCTATATACGCTGGATATAATGTACATACGTAGGTCGATTGATAAAAGAGGAGGCACATCTCCCGGTGCGATGATTTTTCCACCTTTGATTGGAGTTTCCCTTTCCACCCTCCATTGGGTGGATTTTGATAAATCGATGTCGGAAAACTTTGCACAATGCAAATGTAACCTTTTCATACTACCACCGGCAAAGAAATTATAGAAATGGACTGACTCTGGGATTAGGCTTGATTACCCATACCCACCACCAGAGTCAGTAAATATACTAAAATTGATGACTACATGTGTATACACAGACCAAACAGCGCTCTATGTGCGGTTTTGATTCTTTGGCGAGAGGAAATTCCATTTGAATACGATTAGAGAGCGGTAGGAGCTGGAGGATGAGTAGGAGGAAAGCTTTCCTGGCCCAAACAACGACGACGACTGAATGTCGTTCGACCGTTTCTCAAGATTGATGATAATAGTTACGTTATTAGATTTTTCAATGCATTCATTATTCATTCTCGTCGAGTATATATAGGTAAAGAGCGAATATAGGGATTTATTCTGACCAGAAACCGCGATGCATTCCAAGAGGGGGGCTGTTGGTTAGTCTGATGGTGCGTTCGTTTGAAAAGGATATAATTTATTACTGCCAGGTCCGCTGGAGGAGGGATTGCGTGGTGTTTTCGACGGTATAGAAGGTCAACGCACTTATGCGGATGGATATTATATAGGTATGCGGATTGAAATATGAAAATTATTTTATCTAAAGTAAAACGCATTTAATGGGACACTGATTTATAGGTACACACTGATTATTAGCATCTCTGGCATGATTTGGGAGACAATAGAATCCAGAAGGCGGTCGTAAACAGTACAACATCAGGCGCTTCCTAGTTGACTGATGCACACTGCATCGCAGTTGGAAGCTGTTCCTTCCAGAGAGATAAATTTCATGAAGTCCAGAGCAGTTTAGGCTGGGGAGTTTTTTTTAATAATGTCGGCTTATTTGATAGCTGAAAGAAGAATGGGAAGTTTCAATTATATGACAAATGGAGGACGTATTGCAGATGAGTTTTTGCCCAGGTATGCCATCACTTCCACCTTCAAATGCCAAATAAACTCAGTCTAAGCTTACACTTGACATACCTACTACAATAGCCGTGTTTTTTTGAGCTTCTATCTCAGCAAAGCAAAGTCAAGTAGGATTTTCAGCACGCAATCACAACAACTATTTCGAGTCTCGAAGTGTCAAGTCTATCGTAGATGTTGTAATTTGCGTGCTAAAAATCCTACTTTTCTTTGCTTTGCTGAGCTCGAAGCTCAAAAAAACTGGCCTAATATACTGAACTTTCATTTAAAACATGAAATTTTTCATCAGTAAATTCCCCTAAATAATAACTATCTTCCAGCTAATTTTCTGACACTATCCTTGTGTGTAAAGTGTTAAAAAATATTAATATAGTGTTTCATTGGGATTTTCGGATTTTTCTCTCAGATTTTAGATTTTTCGTGCACAATGGAACATAAAACGAGATTTTTGTTGCTTCGCATTTGTCGTAGTGCTTGTTTAAGCTGTTCTTAAATTGCCAATCGGTGTCAGCTAAATGTCAAATTTGTGTTTTCAAACAACATTTTCCTTAAAAGCCTGACAGCTGGATGACTTGATGTTTCTCGGTCAAAAGAACAGCTCAGTTTGAGTTATGGAGGTTAGCCGTCAAATACAGTCAGGAAATTTGTGACTGTGTACTAAGATGACAGTTTGCATAGAAATGTGGCTGACGTAGAAAAAGTGCCGTCACCGACCAATCTAGTTTTTGCGTTCATTGAACATCTAAACCAAACTAATTTAAATACCTAAATATAGGTTTTGAATGTTCATAATTCATATACGTACCAACACAAGCAGTTACAACAACACTAACGACAAAGAACAACTAAAATATGTTTCTTTTTCACAGAAGAAAACTTCAACTAGCTATGAGTAGATGCCCATTTAGATTTAAAGTTTATTTATTGCATTCTACACCTGATGGAATTCTGAACGTGAGTTTTAGCAAACTTGTTCAATCGTTATTTTGGTGGTTCTGACAATTTTTGTGGCAAATATTTGCAGATGTATTAAATTGAAGAGAATATCAGTTGGCTGCATACACACGATTGTCGATTATCGATAGAAAAATAATTTTTTATCGACAATTGGTCGTCTATTTTTCATTTCTTTATTCCGAGTCTCGATCATTGGTCGCTGTAAAATTGTTCGGTGTCGTTTTCATTTTACCGGTGGCTGTTTGCAACGAATACAGAATAAAGGCAGGTGACAAGGAACAGAAACTGAAACAAAACAGAACGTTTTTTTTCGTTCTGTATAGTAAATCTGTTGCTGTTTACGTTGCTCAGCTACATAAAACTAAAACAAAAACAGATCCATAAAAACATGGCTGCCGCCTATTCTGTCAAATTGTGTTACGTTTAATTACATTTTAGCTTTGACTTCAACTACAATAATGGAACAGATTTTGGAAATGTTTAGTGAAGACGATTTACTTGAAGCTAATCGTCGAATCGCGGTGTATAATTTGTAATTCATACGTTGTCATTAAAATATACAATATTACGATGCGAAAAATCCAAACAAAAAAAAAAAAAAAAAAACTTAAAAAATGTACCTACCTATTCAAAGGAAACACAATTTGACAGAATGTTGAAGTTTTGTGTAGCTGAGCAGAACAAGAACCGTGTTACATTTCGAACTTACTTATTTGTACTTATTTGAAAATAATTTTCCAAATAAAAAATTCCAAAATCAAAATAAAGGTAACGCTGACGGCGAGAATACAAAAACAATTCAAGTTGTTTAGTCAACGCGTTCGGATTCATAGTCCCGACAAATCTAGTTGACGTTTTACATGTCGCTTTAATTAAATGACTATTAGAACAAAGCAATGCATCCATTTGAAGACCCTTCCCACTTAACACAATCTGCATAGCTAATTGAAAAGGTAACATTAACATACTTCGACAACAATGTCACCACAAACGTATACAACACCCGTCCTCAGTCAACTAACTGGTATATCAATATCAGAGCTGCATTCCTGTGACAAACATTCCAATTACGTCGATTCAAAAGAATCTCCTCGCTATTAACACCTTCCTAATGCACTCTAGCGCTGGTAATTTGACTTCTCCTTCTATTCATACCACTGACACAGCATCAATGTTGCCAGCAAATGAATTAAGATTAAGACAAAACCACCTCGGGGACATTACCAGCACGACGACGAGGTGCGAGGATGCATTACAATCTGGTCCGGCAGAGTTTATGCACGAGCATCATGCATATTATTTTTCTCGTTTTCGCACCCACAGGCGTCACCTCTACCACTCGTCGTCGTGCATATAACTGCCGTGCTATACCGATTGCATAGAGCGACAAAAAACTGGACACCGATTGCAGTTGCAGCTTGCAGTTCCTTAGCCTTGGAGCTTGGACTCTCAATGTGTGCTACATCTTACATGCCATAGGCTGGGCATCATTGCAAATATTTTCCCCCCCTCCATGTGGAAAAGTCGGAACCGAAAAGTCTGCCAAGTTGGCCGGGCCAAGAAACAATGAAGTGCCATACAGATTCATACAGAGTTCCCGGTTATCGGTTCGGCTATGTTTGGTCACATCTACTCTTACTATGAGAATCCGCCAGAAGTCACAAATATTTTTTTTTTTCTAAATTTTCACCGCAACTACCTTCATCGTCAGTTCATCAATTGTGCTGCGGAACTGCCGTAATGGCCAAAACCCAAGTGCATCGAGAGTTCAGATGCTGGAATTCCAAAGAAAAGCAAATCCTTGGAGCAGGCGAGCGATCTACGCTGTACTCAGTGCGATCGTGTTTCGCGCAAAATGATTTCGTTATGGATGGGGACCGTGGCGGATCATCGATTTACCCAGGGATGCCATACAGTAAGGGTCGACCTTTGTTGGTTGTGCTTGTAACCTGCGGGCGTTGTTGCCGGCTTTTTTTTTTTTTTTTTGGTTTTGACCAATTCCAAGAGCGCATGACACTCCTTCTCTGATCTGGTCGGTTGGTAAAGAGGTGGTGACGATGATTTTCAATTTTATTATCAGCCGAGGAAAGGTTTTTGTGTTGTTATTTTTTTTTTGGTTAGGTGATGTTGGCCCGGGGACAGAAATGGTTGCGCCGGAATAGGGTTTGGATGGATGTTAATGGGTTGGACTTTATGACATTGGCTAGGGAGGTGTATGCCCTCTACACAGTTGTTCGGTGTTGTCTAGCAGCTAGTTTTCTTGGGGATTGGTAATTCATTTGTGCATGATTTATTACACATAAGTGTAGATAAAACAAGCAAATCGAAAGCGGAATTTGTATTTTATGTGCGTGGCGGTGGCATGAGGATATTTTTTAAAAAATAGCCATTAAGAAAAAGTTTCTGTTTAGTAAAGGGTTCCTAATATTGAGACAAAGTAGTAATGATTTGCATACCTTCAAGCAACAACCGAGTTTTGAACTTGAGTTTAGGAATCGGCTTAGAAGTGAAGCTATTTAAGGAGTATTTAGATGATCTACATATTGTTCTCTTTATATAAGCATGTACACAAATCTTTTACCATTTAACTTGTTAGCCGATTGCGCTTTAACCATATAAGACAATATTGTTCAGGTCCTATTTGTTCAATAAATTTATTAAATGCTTTTTTAGTCCTTGGGCTATGGTGTAGTGTGCTTTAAATACTTCTCAGCTTGTGATAGCGTTATGCCTCGGCAGCGGATTTTATAATTTTGTTGCAAAAAATATCGTGCCGACATCCATTTAAGTGTTCAACAAATCATGTTCGCAGAAACAGGACATGTCCAGACCATTGCCAACAATAATGACACATTTTTATTTACTTTGATACCAAAGTATACTTGTGAATATTTCTCCTTGCTATTATTTATTTATATATATAAAAAAAAATGTATAAAAAACCAACTTCACTCCGATTTTATGAAAAACATAAATATCGCTTCAAACGTCTCTGCGGTGACAAGTAACGCCGCACCGAAATATCGGTATACAACGGCCAAAAGCATCACGAGCATAGTTTGGTCTACACATACATGGTTCAAACGGCGGCTTAAACGGTGGACATGGTTGTCCTAACTTTGCACAATCTGCATCACACCGCACTAGTCCATTTCCTCGATTCATAAGAATTTCATTCGGTCCGCATTTGCCATCAGGCCTTATAGATTCATCATCCGCTAAAAATAAAAAGAGAAACGCAAGTTAACCCCAGTATAAAATATCCGAAAAGAATCGCTCAGTAATGCTTTTAGAAAGTCTTTAAACTTACCCATAGCTCCGGCAATGAGAAAAACGCTGACAATCAAAAGTAACTTGTTCATGATGCTTCTTGGGACTCACGATTCTGAATTGATCTTCTCTAGCTTCTCACATGGTATTTATACTTTAAACTGAGAAGATTTTATCGGCAGCTGAGTGCATTGAACTTTATTTTTTTAAAGATTAATTTCATAACATACATTCTTATAACACCTTTTAGTCAAAACGAATTTATCCTGTCAACGAGTACCATGCAAATATTTAATTGTGGACCGATTAACATTTATAGCCACAATTTGTGAAGATAAACAACTTTGTTTTCGAGATATGAATTCAAAAAACACAACCAAATATCTCATTAAGTAAACAATTTTACTGTAGTGCATTAGTTGGTTGGCGATTTAAAACATATTGCAAACAAATTACAAACTTACTTTTTTTAGTCCCGTTGGTATTACGTTGGCGAATTCATCAGCACGTTTGAATAAATAAGAAATAAAAATTATAGGTACCCTAGGCCTTTCCATTTTGTGCTAGTTTTAATGTTTGGTACGAATTTAAGGGCCCCACTGAATTGAGAAGCTCTTTTATGATAGTTATACTCTCAGCTATCAGGTTTTACAAAATATTTACAATCTCTAATCTCTTTCTAGCTTGTGTTTAAACAAACAATAAATAGTTGCATCTGGGGTTGGATTCGGTAAGATGAAAACGTTTAATCGTTTTCGCTTGCAGAAACTTTTGGCTTCATGAGAGCTTTAAAACGAAAGGAATTTTCGTTTCCGAATAAACAAAAAGCGAAAGTATTTCATGGGCATTGACGTCTTTCATTTTCTTTGACTATTGTATTTCTACAGTAGGTATATGTAGCTACCATTTGAAGCTCTCACACAAGAGAGTTTTATAATTATTATTATTATTACTATTATTTTAAAAAGTAAATAAATTACAATTAAAATTGTCTTACAGCACTAGCTATACCTGGGCGTTCGGCTAGTTTTATAATATTATTGTAACTACAACCTAATCCTTCAACATTGTATTTAGAGCTTAAGTTTTCATTATAACACATCTGTATTTTTGAACTAATAAATTCAGTCGTTGTAAGAAATTCAAACCCATGGGACGGTCCCAATAAATATATTCTTTTTCTGAACGCACAAAAAGTTACATTCGAATGCTGCTGTCAAACACCAGGACTCTATGAAAATGATTCTAATACTATGCAATTTACACTTCTTGAATTTTATCAAAAGCTAAACGAAAACGAAGGAATTAATGTAGGTACTTAAGCAATTTTTCGCTTTTCCCATGATTTCTTTCGTTCTTTAAATGCGAAAGTATGTTTCGTTTCGTTTTTTTTTTGTACAGAATCCCACTATTGAATGCCAAAAAAAATATGTCTAACCTTTGGCACAAGCTAAGAATGCAGATTGAGCTGTGCAACCCATAACGGTATTCATAAGTCATAACTCACTCTTTTCCGATTTCTTTCTGACAAATTTCATTACAAAAGTAAAGGAACAGACCCCACCTTTTTCAGACTTCTTAATATATGGCTATCCAAAAGCGCCTTGAGCAAATTTTAAAGACATTAGGTCTGTTCCTTTATCTACTTTTAAATTTTACGAATTTTTACTAAATATTAAAAAATTGTACTCAATGCCGTTCCCTAACTTGATAAAATCTTAAAAGAGACCGTCATCGAGACAGCAAGATATTACCCCTCCACTGACAATCTTACGAATTTTTACTCAAGAAATTTCTTGGTGTAAGAAGTGGTAGAGCTGTCAGTCACCTATCACCTTACAACTAACCGCTGATTTGAGGTTTGTTATCCCATTTGGCATATGCGTGCAATTGTTTTGATTTAAATGGTATCAACAGGCGGCAAAATAATATTGAATGTTCACCTCAAGATTATTTTCGATTTCGATAGTGGCAACGAAATTCTTCCTTACTGTAAAAAGAGACAATCTGCTCCATGTAATTATTAATGCAACATCGCTTTCCTCTTCTTGAATGCTCGTAGTTTAATCAGTACAAACTCTTTCGCATACTCGGATTCATCAAAAACAAGTTCGATTATTTCCGAATCACTTCCGTAGCTAACTGTCTTAGTAAACTAGCAAATTCTTCGAGCTTATCAAATATTTTAACGACTTTTCGTACCCCATTTTTGAATTGTGTATCTGCCATATTGCATTGATTACTACAAAAGCGTTCCCTAACTTTTTCGTAAGTGTCTCTCTCTGCGTGAGAATCTATCCCCACCACTTCCAGTTTGACAGTCTTTTCCATTTTTACTACAAAAGTAAAGGAACAGACCTATTGTTAGCACATTTATAATTTTTCAAAAATGGTGCAAAAAGAACAGCCTAACCACGTATAGTTCTGTACTGTTACGGTGGCCAAATGTTTTCCATAGTTTAGCACCAGAAATGCTCAATGCTGTTTTTTGAGCTCCTTAATATCGTTAATTTGTTCACGAGTTTCATAAGTACATACAAATTTGCAAAAATTAATTGCTATGCAAATAAATAAATATTTCAGATGGCAATATTTGCTAGGAACTCATTGGGCGGATGAATGCTATTTATCTAAGGTGTGCTAAATGATAACAATGCACCGCGGATTGCGGATACGAATTGCCGATAAAATCTTCTGACTTTAAAGAATAAATTCCAGATCTCCTATAGTACCGTGTAGTCCGCGGGCGGCATGTTGTTGTATTTCAAACTTTGCTCGAGATCGCTTTGGCTTTTGTGTACCCATATCTCAGTGCGGTCTTATATGTCACTGAAGTTTTCGACCAACAAAAGTCGTTCGAAACGATGTTTACATTTTCTATCAATTTTAAGAGTTAATTCTTTTTTTAATCTTAATATCTAATATATAAAATTCTCGTGTCACGGGGTGCGTAATTGAACTCCTCCTAAACGGCTGGACCGATTTGAATGAATTTTTTTGTGTGCGTTTGGGTAGCAGCCAGGAGGGTTTAGATTCACAAATCAGTTCGCTAGTTTTAAATTAATAATATATTAAAGGAAAAGTGGTGTTCGGTATTCTCATGATCTAAAATGGATTAGATTTTGTTGCAATGATCACAACTTGTATTGCAGTATTACACACATAGTGATGTGTAGCTCAGTATTTCTCGGTTACCTTTTAGATTTTGTTGTGGCCCATCGTAATTACCTATATTTTTTGGTATCGCCGAACTTATCTCTGAAATTCCAAGTCTTCCTTGTTTGTTTCCTATTCTTCACAACTAGTAAAATAGAAACAAATTTTTCTTCACAAATAAAACACTACACACGTTTTAATTTTCAAACAAAGAATTTTTCACATTTTATTGGAATAACTACCAAATTTTTACTTTGTAATTTGTTTACATTTACAAATCTACTTAAATGTTGTTTATGCATCAATCATGAGCATCGTGTTGAAGTGACATATAAAACACTTCTTGTTGGTTCACACTATATATTTCGTTATATATAATAAACTATTTATCCTAAAAAAAACATAATTAAATACGCAAAAGAAAGGAAACCTCAAAAATATGTGACTTCAAAAACAAAAAATAAAACTAAAACTAAGTATGTTTAAAAGGCAGTATATTATGAATACAAAACGTTTCCAGATATTTATTTATATGTTTCTTTTGTTGAAAAAATTATAATAATATTATCGAGTATATATTTTTAAAGAGAAAACATATTTTTTTCTTTTTTATTTAACCATAAAATTAAAATCACAATAAAATAGACTTGAAAACTTAATTAATTCTTAAAAAGCAAAACAAATGTGTAGATTAAAAACATACTCAAAGGGAATGTCCATCTTTCGGGGGTTGTTCTTTCTTGTTTTGCATTTTAATTAAAATTAAATACTTTTAACTTAATACGTTGAAGACATCTTCAATTTATGACGAATATTTTATGGAATAATGCTGGGAATTGAAATGAAGTATACGCATTTTCATTGAATGCAACAACATGAAATGTACAGAAAGCCGATGACGGTGACAATTTCACTTGTCATCTAAACAAATTCAAGCACTGTAATTTGAAAACGACCCAAAATGTACAAAGATAGTATTTTTTACTTTTCTCTCTTTCTAAAAGGAGTCTAAATGACATTAGACTCTATTTGAAGAAAATTTCGTTACACTAGCAAATTGGAAAATAAAAATTCGCTTATAAATACGATTTTCTTTTATTCATAAAATTTGTTTCGATTTTGTTCCAAGAAAATCAAATATCTAGCAAAAGTCGAATAGAATAAGTTTTTTTAAGTTTTTTTTTTTTTTAATTTTTAAAATTAAATTTAACCCTGAATGCTTTTATATGGCTACGAAAGAACAATAATGTTTCTTTTTTTTTATTTTACTCTGCTTTCCTACGAAAATTTTGTTTAGTGTTGGAGGGGGTGAGGGAAATAGTTGGGACATTTTGAGTTTTCACGAATTCGTTGTCAGCTAGGTGGTGATGATGAAGAGATTTCCTTTTGCGCCAATTACCCTCAGCTAACAACACAATAGGCATCTCAAGAGGACTGTGATGGGATGGCCTATATTTTAATTGGGAAATACTGATGTCGGTGAGAGTGCGCTGCAACAAATTGTTGGAAGGGTTATGCTGGCTGGTGGGACATTCAAGTGCACTTATTGAAGTTTGTCGGATGGGCGCACATAAATAATGGTGCTATCTGGTGAATTGTACGCTCGGGGAATTGCACTTCGTGTCATGTCGTGGTTTTCCTTTTTTTTTTGTAGGGATTGTGCTGAATGATGATTTTATTTTTTTTCTGTTGTATTTTTCTTCTTTTTTTTTTAGAGGGATTTCAGTTGTTGTCGTTGTAGTTGGCTGTGTCGTTTTCATAGCAATGAAGGAGGAAGCTGTAAATATACAAGAAGAAACGAAATGACTTAATTAAAACTATCTGATGGGAGTGTAGGTGGAATGAGAGGAAATTATAATTTTTTTAAGAAACCTCAATTCAGCGGATTAAGGGTCTGGGCGCTGGGCAGGAAAGGCTGCCAATTAGCTGGCAAAGTGTGTGCAACTATTCCAATTTAATTAGTCTACTCGTGGTTGTTAAGTGGGGCAAAAAGTTTTTTTGTTTATTCACGGAAATCAAGTTAGCTCATGTACTTCAGTGAAGTTGTTGTTTATTGGCTAAGGGAAATATTTATGAAGCTATACATGAGAAGTTCTTCCTTGTGGGCTCTTTCTTCGGGAAGTTTTTGTTAAGGAAAGCGTTCAGCGTGTTTTTTCGTATCAAATGTCGGTTGGTTCTCTAACGTGAGTTAACAGACAGAAAAACGGAGTTTGGGCGAGAAGGGTAATCAAGCTTAAGTACATTTGCATCGGAATAAAACACATGTCGGGACCAAAATAAAATTTTGCCGATCGTGCACAGGGATGTGAAAAAAATACCTAAATTGTAGTTCATACTTATGAACGCCCTGATTTTGATAAAATTCGATGGTGAAGACGATTTGAATTTGCATGTAGATTGAACAGCAATTAACTTGGATGACAACTAAGACTTTCGTCCCCCAAGAACAAATGTTTCTTAGCAAGACGGCCGTAGGTGAAGAAGGCGGGTGAAGATGTTCTTGATCGTTTAAAATCGATGGTGTTGACGATCATTGAAGAAGGAGGCTTGACAGCAAACTCTCCGATCTGTACAGTGACACTAACTTGGTCCTCAATGTACGCAGAGCAAATGGAAACCAACCTCAGGTCTTAATTTTGGATTCGAAACCGGAAAAACAACGCCGTAAAACAATACCTTGCCCGGGGATGCTCGCACAAGTTGCAAAGGACCCGAGGGGGAAGTAATCAATCTTTTTGAGTGATTGTGATTGCATGCGAATTCGTTTGAATACACTGTGTTACACTGTGATTCACCATGAATACGCACAGAAAAGTTCCTTGAATACACCTGATTACTTCCCCCTCGAAGGGACCTTAATAAACCTGAAGTGCTGTAGAAGGACTGTAACGGATATACGCGGTTTTGAACAACATTTTCGAATGCGAATCAGCCATTTGTTGAGGCCCCGATTCACCCCGGACTGTGGCGCCTCCTTATGTGATGTAGGGTTAAGAGTTTTGCTGGACAAAGTCAGTCCCATACAAAAATCATTCAAATTCAAGTATGAGAAAGCGTTGTAAACTTGTTTTCTTGAAACGAAATTAGGAACCCAAGTTGTCAGATAAGAAATAATCTCGACTTTTCGACAAACAAAGCTGTAACATGTATCCAAAATCCACTGGTATCATTAGTCAACAGCACTTCATAACAAAAGACGCCTCTCTACCAACAGTCTCACTGCGGGTCAATGCATTTTCCATTTTAAACAACATATGTCTGCCGGATGTCAACACACCCGATGAAATCAATTATGTATTTCGAAAGCCCTTTCCATCCAGATGTTAACTTGTTAATCGACTTTTACGTGAGAACAAAAAGAGAGAGGCAAGAACAAAAAAAAAAATACCAATTTCAAGGATCCTCTGCCTCTCTTAAGTAATTTAATCAAAAGCAACAGCAGCAGCAACAGAAACAGAACCAAAAGGTTGACCACCTTGAGAAGATAACGCAACAGAGAACACGCAATTACCCGAAATTACATAACGATAGCTGCGCAACAATCGAGCGCACGTTCATTTTTAACCAGTGTTGACAATAATCTTGTGCAGTGCACTGGTTAAGGGAAGATCGCTGCTGTCCCTCAATCCTTCGAATCGGTAACCAGTTTCACTCTCCGAGAAGCGTTTGCTATTTTTCATCAAGAACAGCATAAATCTCGTCCGGCAGGTTTGCTTTTCCTCTTATTCGCTTTTCTTTTGGTCGTTCTCAACTCCTTGAAACCTTTAGAGAGTGGATCGACTGTCCTAGGTTGAGTTTTATACGTAGGTGCAAACACCACCGCTATATACACACAGAACAACTATAATATTCCATCGTCGATGTTACCTGCTGTTGGTTGATGATGATGATGATGATGGCACCAAGAAGCACAGCGAATCGCTTTTGGTTTATGCAATGAGCGTACAGCGTACACTAGGAGGGAACACTATACCTACATACAAGAACAGCTACAAGAAGGGTTCAATACCTGGCGCAGAGTTCACTCACTCAGTGCATCATGAGTATGGTTGTGGGTATGGTGCGCGCTGCGTACTGCTTTGGTCGCTTACCCATTTATGCCCCTAAACAGCCGGGCAAATTCAATTTATCTGGAATTTTAGTTGTTGCACTCTCTCTCTCTCTCTCGACACCGCCGCCGCTACCTACTCCCATTTCCACCATTGCAACTGCGATGTCCGATCTCCGATGACCGGCTTCGTGTTCATTAGGCGAAAGAAACTGCGACTTGAGCTAAAAATAGCTCCTACGGGAAATAGCACAACAAATTGGCATACAGCTATATAACATTGGCAAAGTCAAGCACTGATCGGGTCACATTCGCGTCACGACCATCAGATACTCTCAGTACTCACCTTAAGAATTATTTCCATTTTTATCCTACAGATATAATGTCGCCTGTTGGCGATGATCAAAGTGATGAATGTATAATTTCTTTTTGGACTTCTCTTTGGATGGCCTCAAGTCCCAAACTAAATTCGATAGACTACGCGGTCGCGACAGGCGTCTGGTCTTCTTCTCGGGCAATTTGGAATCGCCCGATGTTCGGCCGCCACTGCGAGACGAATCTAAGGTACCTTCACGAGCACCACCCGTACTTGCACTTTTTGATAATAGCTGATTGTTGTTGTTGATGTTGCTGGTGTTGTTGCATTTGACGACATCCTGTTGTTGTTGTTGTTGCTGTATTTGTTGGGGTCCTTTGGGAGTTGTTGAGATCGGAGTTGTGGAATTACTGTCTGGAGTTAGTTGCAAACTGCTGAGACTTTTGTATCTGAAAGGAAAACGGAATTAGTTTAGTTATGGACAAAACGGTTTTCCAATTTTTGATTGGATTTCAGCACTTCCAGAAGTTGATCTTAAGATTGAAGCAAAGCTTGTGAAGAGCTCTTAAATGTGGTCGAATGGAATTTTTTATCTCCAACTGGATTGTGAAATAATTGAGTGTAAAAAATTATATTAAATTAAATTATTGTTATACATTCTGATAAGTGTTTCCCAGAAAATGGTTCATCAATTTTGCGTAGGAGTTCGTCACTTGCAGAAGATGATTTAAGGATTTTTTAAAAGCTTGTGAAGAACTCTGAAATATGCACTGTCGACTGGAATTTTAAAATTTACAATCTACAAGGGTTCATGACTGCATATACAATGAAGCGAAATCATATATGGGGGCGGATTTTTAATTACGCAAGCATGAATTGACTGACGCGAAATCATTTATGGGGCCTAATTCTTTATTACGCAAGCATAAATCGACTGACATAGCTATACTAACCTTATATGAAACAGCGGACTCTGCGGCTCCAGACCGCAGTCCTTTCCATTAATGGCAGCGTTAATTGGTGAATTACCGTTTACTAAATTTGGTGAATTACTTAAAACCTTAGAATGATGACTACTGCTCGACGAGTTATTCTTCACATAGAGCTTTGGTAGTGTTGGCCGTTGTCGCTTCTCTGGCAGTTTCTTGCCAGGAATTGTCTCAATTGGCGGTGGCACGGGCTTGATGTCCTCCTGAATATGGCTGTGGTTGTAGTGGGCTTGCAAATGAATTATTTGCGGTTGCGGGTGTTGTTGCTGCTGCTGCTGTTGTTGTTGTTGTGACTGATTGTGATTATTGTTGTTGCTGTTATTACTACTGCTACTGTTGTGGTTATGCGGATGTTGTTGCTGGTGCTGCGATGAATGATGATGGTGATGGTGATTATTAATATTGCTCGAATGATGGTTATGATGATGATGATTACTGCTACTATGATGACTACTGTTGTGTTTGTTCGACTCTAGACTGCTATAATTGTTGTTGTTGTTATTGTTGTTATTGTTGTTATTCGCGCTAATATTGTTGTTATTGTGGCTATTGCTCGTGCTGCTGACACGTATCAGACTGCAGTAGTTGCCGCTGTCGGTTGTCGCCTGTGACTTCAGTGTCGGTGACTCACAGATCGGTTCAAAACGTGTCAAACCCTTCGACAGCGGTGTCAATCCGCGCACATAATCGTAGATGTGATCGATTTCGTTGTATTCATCGGCGATCTGTGTCGTCGACTGGATCTGCTGTTTGCTGTACGAGTCCAGACTGGCGCTCTTTCGCAGGACATAGCCATTTTCGAGAACACCCGCCGACGATGCCGTCAATACCATTGGCAGCTTGTTTCGACTGCTAAACTTCGAGTCTTTCTTTTCCTTCTCGGAGAGCTTCATATCGACAATTTGTAGCCGATCACGCGCATCCGACAACAGTCGCTGTGCTTTGTCCAGAAAGCGAGAGTACTCGATGAAATGCTCCAGCTGCTCCATGTTCTTCGAACGCTGTAGCTTGATTTTCGCATTCAGCGGTACTGGCACTAAGTCGGTATCCTTCTGCAGGGGCAGAGCGAATACCCGATCAATCTCCACACAGCCTAGCAGGCGAAGCTCCGGCACGAAGGGTTGCTTCAGGCCTTTCGGGGCGCTACCATGGACTAATCTGCAAGGAAAAACATGCGTTACAACTCGAAATCTATAAGAAAAACTGTCCCCACAAGTCCTTACCTAACAATAACTGGCATACGTTTGAGTAATAAATTTTTCACCGAATGCACACCACTGATGCTATCCTCCTTGGCGATGGGTGAAAACTTTGCTTTGGTTTCGAGTGGCAAATTGACAATCTCATCCTTGATCGTTCGACACTGCAGATACTTGCCGTTGTCGTTCATTGTGGTCAGCAGCTCGCCAGCATGAATGGTCTTGTTCATCTGGGTGCAGCGGAAAGTTTCGCGCACAAGAACACGCAGATTCCGTCGCTTCGACAACTCCATCACCGAATCAATGCATCGTGTCGAACGACCATCCTCGCTGAGCAACTCAAAGTAGCCCGGATACGTTTCGGGTATTAGCACCTTAGCGCCGACATTTGTTGGTTTGCGGCCCTCTTTGATTTTGATCGGTTGGGCGAGGATTTGATACTTCTTGCCAGCGCTCAGGAATAGGGCCGTACTCTGCAGCGAGGGATTCGATAAAGTCGGAACGCCAAGATTCTGATGTTGACCCTTGACAATCTTGGCGACGGCGGGCAACTGCTGCTTGGAAAAGTCGCGCAGGTAAACTGGTATTGTATCCCCGAAACGGGACGCAGCCAATATTATTTGGCCATCGGTAGCGGCCATCGCTTCTTTCTGAAATAATGATAACACCTTGATTCGCGCGAAGTTAACATTAATCAAGTGTGTTTTTCATTGAGTGATAGCTGGCGGTGGCGGCGGTGTCGATGGTGGTGGCGGGGTGTTGAACGATGTTGCCGATGGAGAATAGTGTAGAGGCGGATGTTGCTTGTTGGCGGGATGCGAGGATGCGGCCAATTGGGGAGAAATTCTTGTCGTTGCTGCGTTTAATTGCATTCGGTAGAGTTGGCGGAAAATCTGGAACGAAAGAGAGGGACAGTTTATCAAAAAATGGTACACAAACAACAATGATTTGTGTAGTGAAAAACAGTCAACAACCTTTTCAGGTCTCATGATGTTCACAGCGAATAATTTTTAAATCATCTACTTTTGCTCGGGCGTATTATAAAATATATAAAATTAAGTCGGTCGGTCAAAAAATTAATCACCTCGAGTCACTACGGATAAAAGTGAATTCCTGTAGCAAACAAGAACAAGGAGAGCATCAACCTAACCACGCAGCAATTAACCATCGAAATTGAAATTTTAAATGATTTTTTAATTACACGTTCTAGCGAGCGGACTCCTACAGCTTAAGAGAGCGTCCTGGCCGTCAGTTATAAATCATGTTTTTCCTACTTGCGGTTGGTTGTAAATTTTCCGACTTTTAATATATTCCTGGCAAAGTTATTGCAATGGTTGTTAATAATAAAAAAAAAATAAAAAAAAAGAGTGGAAGGACGTCTATGCTTCGCATCTTCTCGCACATAGAATTCAGGATGAGCGCGGGACTAATTTCCATTTTTATGAACTTTTCCCTGCAACACCAGCGCGCCTCGACCCAATCGTATACAGAGAGGACGCATTTTAATTAAATTTGAAAAAAAAAACCGAGTGGAAGGGCTGCCTTGTCTCTTTTTGTTTGTACTCCAATTTCTAGGTCCTCGCCGTCGACTACAAAGGAATCTCTATGAGCTCCATGATACACAATCGTTTATTTCTTTTTGTAGCGTTTGTATCTTTTATCTGATGATGACAATGTGGCTTCTCGTACAAGGCGAGTGGTTATCTCAATCAAAAGAAGACGACTAAAAACAAAAACATGATGTAAGTAGGAAATGGGAGAACACAAACCGAGTAAAAAGTGAAGAATTCCCATTTGGACGACAGCAACAAGACGACTACGAAGAAGAGAAGAATCCTTTTTTATTGTTATTATTCTGCATTTGCAATTCTCCAGGGATATAATAGATAGACAGTAGCAGCAGTGACGGAAATTATGGAAAATAAAATCCGATTTGATCGGAGAGCTCTTGGGGACATGGAAGGATGGAAGCGATTCATATAAAACTCTGGGAAAATAATAAAAAAATAAACTGGAACGTGTGCCCCTCGCAATTGAAGATCAAAAAAGTGTCACATGCAGTAAGGTCCCTAAAGTCCACACCATTTCCGGAAATGGTACGTAAATTGAGTTTGCTTTTATTTTATAGCGGAATAGTACTTTGCCCATCATCCCTCAACTTACGTGGCACCCATATTCCCTCACCAAGCAACCGGAAGTCAATAAACTGGAACCCCAATCTATTTGCTAAGAAAGTTCCGCATACAAAGATCCCGACCAACACAACACACGGGTAAAAGGATACTCAAGCATCGATGTTTATCTTCTTTTCGTCTTTGCCTGCATAAGAAATCTGAAAGGATGATTAATGAATGACATATTCATAAGAATTCCTGAAGAGCCAAAGACTCCATTCAATGCCACTTGGTTTAGAAAGGAGACGAAAAGAAAATCCATTTCATGTTTGCGTCGAAGAACCTCCATGAATTTGGTTAGTTGGATCACACTCACAAACTATACAGAAGAACAAAAAAGCCAAACTCCATTAAAGGGAAAATCCTCAATGACCTTTTGACATCCTATAGCTAAAGTTGAAGTTGTTCGTCTTTTGAAATCCCCACAACGTATGTCTTTCACAGAACCTTCTACGTCTTGATGAGTAGTTCGTTCTTTGGGTATAGAATTTATATAGAAAATTCCAATTCAAAGTCATCCGCAACAACTCCTATACCTGGCGCATCTTTTCCTGTTTGTCGATGCCCATTTGGTTGTAGACTCTCTCTCGCATTTATACCGTCTGCAAGAAGGACTTAAGGGCATTCTTTGTGCCGAGTGACGTATGACTGGGGTTAATTAAAATTCGTTGAACCCGTCATTTGTTAGATGCGACTTCACGTGGCGGCGGTGGAGAAGAAATGATAAATCGAAGCTACTTACACTTGGTATTCCATTGATGTCAATTTTTATTCATGGTCAACATACCTACCTATACACATGGCTAATTTAAATAATAACCGATATTTTATACGGATACAGTACACACACCCCGCCCGAATGAAACTGAAATTCCTCGCAAATGAGACTACTTGAGAAATAAAATTGAAAGCGAGTATGGCTCGTGCATTGAGGCGTCAACAAGTCGTCGGCGGATCGCGGATATGCGAATGAAATTCTTAATGAAAGGGAAATTTTTTTTATTAAAGCCGACCTGCAGCTGGTACTGCTGAGCTGATCCCAAAGGCTCATTCGATATGCGTGAATTCACCAACTGTCAACTTAATATGCGCAACGCTTTTGTGCGGCTCTGTGTAAATGTAGAAAAAAATAAACATTCCTCGAGCGATTTTACCACTTAATAGGACGATTAAATTCCATCTTCATGTTTCATGAGTAAGAATATTATGTAGGTACATGCGTATGGATGTGTGGAGCTGGAGATAATAATTATTTTCGTTGACAACGTGATGTGGTGTTAATCTGACGGTTTCACATGAATTAAATGACAAATTGATGCGACATTGGAATTTTGCATTTGATTAGCTGTCGGTCTAAAGGGATTTTTTTTTTTAATGAGTGAATTCAAACCGCAGTGGGATTTTGCTTGAGTCAATCGTCGGATGTTGAAAATGGTGGTGCTGCATGATTTAAAGAAGGAAACTCCTAGTAGATCGGACTTAGTAACATTGAATGTAGACGATAAAAGGTATTTTCAATAATAGAAAAACGGGAAATGAAAAATAGCGTCAGTTTGATTTTGCAATTGGGGATCCTTTTTATGCCAGAAACTTTAAGCGTTTTTCCTTTTAAGTTCACAGCAGAACCTGAACTGTTATACAAAAAGTGCGTGTTTCTTTCTTAGTTCCGCTCAGAAACATCAGAGCTCGAATTTGTGTCCTTTTTCGTTCACAGCGTGATTAGAGCGCGCTCTTTGAGCTCAAAATAAATTGACTAAGCAGACTGAGGAAGAAGCTGATTACACATGTACATAAATGCTTGCAGTCACATTTGACAGAAAAAAAAATGGGAGAACACCAAATCATCAGAATGCTCAGAGCACGTTCATAATACTCGAACTCAGTTCAGTGTTCAGCTCCTAACTAAAAAAGAAAAACGCCTTTTTTAGGAGGTCTGACAAAAAAAAAAAAAAAAAACAGTCCGGAAGTTCGTACATTAATTTATTAATTTATGACTATACATATTTGATAAAAACAACCCGCCTGATATTACATGCGTCCTCTGAAGTACGCTTAAAAATGCTTCACTAACGTCAACAACCTTACAAGGCAAGTAACAGCCATTTTGTTAATGTGCAGGTGTGCATTCTGGTGCCAAATCGCCATATCCGTGAACTAGCTATACGTTTATAGAATTTTCTAAGTCAGTTTTAGATGAAAAACTAAACAAATTCCTCCACGTATTACCCGTTCACAAAGGAGAAGATTAGAACCCTATTTTTCCGACCGCGAGTAGGTAGTATATTTATTAAATAAAAAAAAATATCGCGTACTAAAAGTGATTGTTTATTATTTCGAAAATCTTTGGGCATTCACAAGGCGTAACTTTTTTCCAAGGGGTCGAACCGGAACCTAACTGAATATTCAAATAAAATAGAGACTAAGATAGATGCTTGCATTTAAATGGATTTATAATTGTTAGGGGAAAGTGGAGCATTTTAGGTCACAATATGAAAACTAGAAAATAAATCAAATGTAATATTCGACACATTCTTGTCAACCCGTAAGTCAAAACATTTCACGGAAAGAATTGAAAATCACCAATTGCAACATTTTGAGTTGTAATTCACGAATCGTATATTTTTCGTAAATCACAACGATTTTTTCTTGAATTGATATAAAAATTTGTAATTTGTCAGTGAAAACGGCGAAAAATATCAAATGTTGTTTGTTGCATTTTGCGATTAAAAGTATTAATTCGAGATTCCTTAATTTGTAGTGATTTGCGAGATTGTTTGGAGCAATTTACAACTTCAATAGGCAAATTTCGTAAACACCACTTTGCTATCTCAAATTGCGAAAAAAGTTTGGTGATTTACCACCACTGAATGATGAATCAATAAAATCTTATAATAATTTACCACATTTAAACCGAAAACATAAATTGACGTAGAGAAGTCGTAAATTGCAAAATATTTTTTGTAATTTCCATGGAAACTAACTACATAACGTGTGAAATTTTTGTATGCACAGGTAGTCGACAGTAACGAAATAGTCCATGGGTCGAAATCCTTTCTTTATATGGATCAATATACATAGGATAGGTACATAATATTATGTTTGTGGTGTTGCTGCTTGCTGGACAGCTGCAATCATGGGCAGCGACAGCGAAAGACAGTCGGTATTTAGTCTTTGCTTAAGGCAGTCGTTTTTTAAGTATAACTAGTTCTCAGTGATAGTGAGTGTACTAACCATTATAAAGCATTCTGGAATATATATCATGTAAGTACCTATTTAATAATGGAAAAAAATTAAACTAAAGTAGGTATATAAATCTGTATTTTTATTTTTTTCAGAATGAAGATATGTCTCGCTATTACAAAAGAAGTAAATTGGTATGGATATTAAAGTGTGCAGTCGAAAAGGTTTTTTAAGGTTCGTATCAATACAAGTTCTTCTAAACAATTTGCGTGTATTAACAATTTCAGCATAGACAGAAAAACCACCCCAGACAAATCCCGTTGTCTCCGGACGATATGGCGTCATATGATTCTCAAGGATATCAAGAGGAAACAAAAATATAAAATACGACTATGAATTCTGACTGTAAATCACAAGATATAATTTGTAAATTCAAAATAAAGTTTTCTAATTTCACGATAAAACGTTCTTAATTTAAGACGGTGATGCCTCAAATCGCTACTCAAGAATCGTAAATTGCAAAATATGAACTGCAAATTGCAAAATATGAATTGCAAATTGATAAAAAGAAGTTGTAGTTTACGATTAAGAATTTGTAAATTGCAACTACAGAAGTAGCAAATCACCACTAATGAGTTGCAATTCAAGACTAAATGGTTGCAATTCGGTAAGGGATGAAATCAAATTTACTACAGAGAAGTGGTAAATTGCGAAATGTTTTTGCAATTCACAACCATAGTAATATCAAATTTAGAACTACTTGTTTAAAATTGCGATCGGTTACGGCAATATGTATTTCTCGTTTGATCATTATTGACAGTGAGAAGTGTTGATTCACGATTTTTGGGGGTCAATATCTTCACTTCTTACAATTTCTAAAATTGCGAATAAGAAGTCGTGAATCAGTAAATCCTGAGCTAAGCTATAAAACTAAACAAACTTTTCGTGATTCTGCGCTCATTTTTCTTGATTTGATCTTAAAATTTTTTCCGTGTTCCATTTCCCAGTTTCATGTATTTTGGTTATTTATTTGTTTTCTTTATATTATATATGAAGCGGATCATTTCGTGTTTATACAGTAAAAAGTTTTATTTGTGTGAAATAAATAAAAATCTATGTTTACTGTAAAACGCTGATTTTGAGTCGTTTGGTTCTACTAAACTAAATTGTAAGTAAGGGTTCTTATTGGTTTTGTATAGATTTTTTTTCTATTTTTATTATTTTTTATTGTTAAAGTTTCTTTCTTCTTCTTTTGTCTTTGTAAGTTCTATTTATTCGTACTCCCTCCGAAATTCCTGTATCGTGTACCTTCTTTCAAAATTGTAATATTCACTAATTTATAAGACTATTTTGTTTTAAACTGTAAAATTCAAAGTAAATAAAATAAATAAATAAATCAAAAATCTGGTTGCTTCCTTTTATGTCCAAGTGTGCCCTCATATCGATACCAGTATTTTTTGATGAATAATACAAAATTCATAACTTAATTTAAATGTTAACTAATGGAAAATAAAACTTTCAAATCGCTGTACCGGATTTCTTATAAGGAATGAAAAGTGTAGAGTAAGCCCCACTCTCCCCTACCCATTCTACACAGTGGGCCTTATCGATTAACATTCTAGTTTCGACTCCAAATATTAGTTGTTTACAGTAAATATGTTTTCTATACAAATTTCGCTATTGTAAGCTTCCATAAATTTAAATTCGATACTAAAATTTGTTATTGGTACGGCGCAGTGTCTCCTACAATTTACAAGATCCACAGAAAAGTTACCAACGGTAAGTCCAATTAAACAGATTTAGTACTGTAACCTTTTGGAGTTGGATTTTCAAAAAAATATTATTGGGAACAAGTCTTGGGTGCAACAAATCAGAATGAATAGCTCACAGTTTATATTAGTAAATTAATTTATAAGAGACATTTTTGCATTTCAACGAACAGTTATCTGTATTAATTCACAATAACAATTAGAAACTATTGATATAATATTTTGTAGTAATTACAATTAGAAATCACGTGCAGGTTGTTCTATTCACAATTCAAATCATCTTGGATAAATTAAACAAAAAATTTGTTGAATATTTGAATACAGATGTTCAGTGTTCAATAACAAAAATGTTTGACGTTCTTTACGTCAGTAAAAAAAATATTAACAAACAAATATTTATTGGGTAATTCACAGTAAGAATTCTTAGCTATATGCATGTGGTCGTATTCACAAATTAAATCATCTTGGATAACTCGCAAGAAAATTTAACTTTAATTTAAAATTTAAAAATGATGTTCAGTGTTCGAGGTACCCATATGGGCCTTCCCTATTTAATTTGACTTTAAATTTTAGTAGTTCACAATGGTCATGTCTACATAAATAAAAAAGGTGTAAAAAAGGCATAGTATTTCATCAATTGAGAAAGGCTAGGCCGATTTGGCTCAATTTTATCTTCAGTTGTTCGCAATTGTCAGGAGAAGGTTTTTACGAAAGAACATTTTTGGTAAAACCTCCGGAAAAGTCGGGGGGTGTCGAAAATAGATTTTTTGTGTGGAAAATGTTGAAAATGTTGTGTGCAATTGTTCCGAAATGGTTTTTTCAATGAAAAAATAGAAAATTCTAAGTGGAAAACTCAAAAAATTCCGGGAAAACACGAAAAATATTTTTTTTTACGAAATTTTGGATTTTATCGCATTTGATGTAAAGGTGGAAAAATTCGAAGCAAGATATGTAGCTCGAAAAAAATTTAATTTTAACGCCTATAAAAGCAGGCTGCGGTCCGCGACTTTTCTATACAAATTTCGCAATTGTGAGATTTGCGTAAATTTGAAGTCGAGACTTAAATTTATCATTAGCGCTATGTGTCTAAATACAAATTCAAGCTGGAAAATAAATTCTCACCAGAGGATGTCAACGAATTTTCTGCTCCAACAAGCGAAACGGGTCATCCGCTTGCAAAGGTATACCATTCAATAACTCCCAATTGAACTTTGTTCACGAAGCGTGAGTGCATTCTTCTCGTCTCGCTGTTTTTCGATTGATCATACCTACATGAAAATTATTCTGGCTATTATCAGCATTCGATTGCAGCTGTAAAGCAATCAAAAATACTGACTGCCATTCATTTGAATGACTGATCTGACAATATTTGCACAGTGTAAAAACGAGTATCCAAATAAGCTCTGAGCATGAGGTCTATAAGCAAAACAACTGCAAAGCTTGGGTCGGAGTACTTATGTAGACCTTTTGAAGGGTGTCATGAACTCATGCACAACAACAACTGGCACAAATGTTGTGATCACAAATCAGACTATAAATTGAGTGGCAGAAAAATTTGAATGTCAAGTCGCAATCTGGAAAGTCAACACTAAGCATGTACAAGTTCGTTTTAATTGTGAGCATTGCTATCGTAGCTTGTGCTGTTGGTAAGTACAATGACGTTTCCATCTTCCTGTTCATTGATCTGGACTAAGTTTATATTTTCTAGTAGATGTTATTGCTGTCAGGCCTCCAAGAACCTGTGGCCGGAACGAAATTTACCTAAACCAAGGACAAGCTCCTGACTGCGATGCGGACTGCAATTCTATAGGAACAAAATGCCAAATAATTCATATATGGCCCCCATCTGGATGCTACTGTCTTCCAAATCATGCCAGAGATTCGAAAGGTAATTGCGTGCTGATATCGGATTGTCGGATTGTGTGCTATCTATGCGACAAAAGGAAGTGTTGCCACGTTTAGCCGGGGGTTTATGTTTTATTTTGTATACTATTTTGAACATTTTACAAAAGAATAAAATTCAGTTTTGTTTGCCCTAACTTAGAAGCCCCTTTAATAAAGCTGTCATTTTTTTCGACTATAATAGTTAAAAAAACTAAAGTTTGGCAAAGGTGTCCTATATGAACCTGTGGCGCCAGTTATTTTCTTATTCGATGCTTCCAATATCGCAGAGGACTGACTCCGAAGTGCAATTTTTCCGATGCAGTGAAAAGTCCATAGAATTACCCGCTGTTAAAAATAATCGATACAAAATCATACCAGCAAGAATTTAAACCTCAAGATAAAAACCCTCTACTATCCTACATTCAATACCCAGGCCAATGTGTGCGTGTGCATGTGTGTACGTGCTCTTCATCATACAATATGTAAATATAGCCTACACCGGCTGCCGTATCCTGCTGCACTTTAAATCGCATAGCTTCGTCGTCAACGCAAATTGCATCCGTCAAAAGTGGGCTTTTTTATTGCGCCATAAACAACACCTCATGAGATGAATACGCCGAGATGTTTTCAGCAGAAAAAAAAACACATACCTTCAAGGATTTTATGTTGGCAACTTTTTAAAGTATACGCGGGTACCTCCCTATCAGAAAAGAAAGACGACCACATCCACATTTACATGTTCTCGACCGGTGGAATAGGCAGGTTGTTACCTTGGGCTGTGAATACAAAAAAGGATTCTCTCCCTGCTGCACTTGTCCCTCACTGCATATTTTTCCCACTGCAACATGTGTCCAACGCTAGGCGGTCATCAACAGTATAACAACCAATAGCTTGGCGCATCTATAAAATGATAAAAAATGATCTAATCGATACGAGGAGGGAGGAACATAAAAATCCGCACAGCCTAGGCATGGGGATGCGTAGCAGACATGAAGATGGTTACTGGTGCCCCTTGGCCATATGGTGGTAATAAACTCGACATCCTTTCTGCGTGCCCAATTGAGAAACTCTGTGCGATGTCATGCCATATGGGATCCCAATGGGAAAGAATTCACTTAGCCGCCCAGATGAAGGCTATAAAACTGCCCTGTAGAGCGGATCGCTTTCGTCGTCAATTAAAGAAATGCAATCGTAAAAGTTTACCACTTGCAGCAATTAAAGTGTCAGTTTGAGTGGGATTGCGCGATGGGAAAACCAAGGAGTAGTCGCATTGACTTTGGACCATTAGAGAGGCCTTATAGGGAAATTGTTTTCTCGCAGATAGATATGACGTTTGCGCCATAGGGAAGAAAGGCACTTAATGGGCAATAGAGTGGTTGAATTGCTCCTCAGAATGGCACCGATGATATAGTGAAAAGTTCTCTAAAATGAAATCAAATCTGTTGCAGATGACTCAGAAATGATTTATGGAATGGAGGTTGGAGGAGGTGATAGCACATCCGTAGGAGGACAATGTTTTAGTTGAAGTACACCGTTTAAGAGTCTCTGTGTGGGGTAAGATGCAACAGAAACAGTTTTATGAGCCTGTACCAATATGTGGTTCACTTCATTGGCTCGTCCGTTTAGACCAAATAATCAAAATTGTTAAAGCCAAGAGGATCTTAGAATTTTAGCCAATAAGTTCCGGAGGAGGATTTTCTCCAAAAATGTGCCAAAGCGATTGGAAGGAAGCAGAATGTACAAGTTAGTAAGGAGATTTCACTGCTAGACAGACAGTCCATTGAAAAATTAAGTCAGAGAGAAAGCTACACAAATCGATTTTTAATAAAAAAAAAAAGACAATTCATACCGTTTCCCGCTTTGTGGATCCACTATCTAAGCGAATGAGTTCTAGTCGTACCTATTGAAAAGTCCGAGATCTTAGTTACGATTTAACCGGCTTCTTTAAACATTTTTTTTTTTTTTAGTTTTCCCAAAATTGATTTTTTTTGTATTCCACTTTATCGTATAAAGCCGCTTGAGAAAATCAAAAATTTGTGTCCCCTTAGAAAGGTAATAGGTCAAAGAGTATTCTCCTCGGCAGTGATTTAAATATATCATATAGTATTTCTAAACACATGCCTTGGAAAGTATAGGTCGTTCGAAATGAACGGCTGAGGAACAAATCTTCCTTAAATAAAACTTTGCTCGGATTAAAAGTCAAAAGTTTTTTCTGTTGGATGAATTCTATTGCAGGTGGTTGTACGTACGTCAAGAGCAATTTAAAATAGAGATAGTATTTAAGAACCCATTTGTCTAAATGCCATGGTCGTTGGAAAAATATTAAACGCCCTTTGCAAGGATACCAGATTTTGTTGGCCTAAATTCCTCATTTTTGGGGAATTTTTTGAAAATTTTCCCCATTCCATAACCGTTTTTTCCCCATTTTAATTCATTGAAGTAAAGACTCATTTTAATATAATAAAAATTTGTTTTCTTTTATTAAGCCATTTTTTTAAGAAGGCAAAACAAAAATAAAAAACAAATAATATTAAAAGCCTTTCAGTTTAAACTAATACAAAATAAGTTAAATTAAAAGCAAAGATTTCAGGTAGGTTGAATAGATTTAAAAGGCACCGTTGGTAATTCATTAATAACGAGGCAGTTTGAAAGCAAATTATAAATTTAAAAGCTACATAAATAAAAAAAATATATAAATAAAAAAATGTTTCAGGTACTTCAGTTATAAATTATATTAATTCAAGTTATCGATACGCTAATCGTCATTGGACTGGTACATATTTTTGATGTGCAAAACCAAGCATTTTTTATCGAAGCAAAGATCGATGCAACTTTTTGCAGCATACATTTCGTCTGTAGAATTCCGCAAAGTATTTCAGTTTCGAGCAAAATCGCATAGATTCTATAAACACGGTGATGTTTTTATGTTCGGGAGATATTTGAAGGTTAACTACACGAGTTTTATTTTTAATTAATGCAAAATTAATAAATATGCATGGATTTTCGTTTTCCCCATTTTAAGAGCACCTTTCCTCATTTTTCTCATTGAGTGAAAAATTCCCCAAAATGGGGAAAAATCCCCACATCTGGCATGGCATCGCTGCAAGAAAGTCGCACCCTCGCCACTGCCATTTAATAGAAGTTGCATGCAGTTTTGTATATTGTATTCACGGTGACAAATTGAAGCCAACAAACTTTATTCAAAAAAACGCTTAAATGTCTCAAACGCGGTGTGTATATAGTGTAGGATTTATCCCTTTTTGTGATATTTTCGATGCCAAAAAAGCCTCGCGTTGGATAAAGGGAAACAACATGAAATCGTGGAATTTTTAGGAATTTAACAAAAAACATTCAAACTATAAATTTTTGCTGTAATTTCATCAAAACTATATTTTACTGTGAAAAATAGTCCATAAAAAATTGCTAATGTAAAATGTATTTCATGAAAATTACCTAGTACTAAAGGTTATAATCCAATATTATTTTTTTCCGCGTACCACCAATTTTACTTAAAAAAATCGAGATTTTTGCAAAAAAAAAGAATCGAGGGATTTTTAAGGGAATTCTTACTGTGAAATGGGATAATCGACTACGCTTCGTGGGATAAATGAAGAGAGAGTCCTAAAAACACTGCTTCAATGTCTTACTTTTGCGAACGTCTGAGAGTCGCTCGGATGCGACAAAATTTTATCCATCCCTTTTAGTTGGTACCAACAATAAAACAAAAATGATTGTTCGACTCCGAGGGTTCTGTTGCTGTAAATAGTTTTCGGTGACTACTTGCGAGTGAATCATTTCACAATCTTACGCATGCATGCCGCACATAGTTTCACCACACTTGAAAAAAAATATTTGGCCACCCACTAACAACCGTTTAAACTCTCACCTAAAGTCCACTTTGTATTCACCGCAGTAGGAGTATTCCAAACAACAATCGGTATCACCCAACCAAACGACCACAAAAATGTTCACTTCTCTGACAAACACTGGGTTGATGAATTTTCTATTTATTTTGTTCACTATAAATGCGTCAATTAGTCAAAAGTTTTGATTTTCTACGATCTATTTCCGTCTCTGGTTGTTCGATTTGCACTAATCGCCTTGCGCGTTATGAAATTGGCACATCCAATCGAAAGTGTTCTTTACCGACTACTAAAACGCTTAATGAAGTAATTCTTCGGGTTACAACCGCCAACACCATCTCATCATACCAGAGGAGGACCACGACCAGCACAGACAGACCAAGACCAAACGATCGACCGGTTCAGTCGGTTAAAAGTTTTGGATTTTCTTACGAACGAAGACAAAACAAAAGCTGCGGATCGGAAACCACCATAAAGTTGTTGTTGCTGGCCGTTTCTGTGTTAACCATTAAAGCCAAAGTTGAATCATCCGCATACTTGACAGGTAGACACACTGATATGACAATGATTAGTCCGAGTTTGTGTGCTGTTTTGTGATGAATGGACAATGAGATGTGTGTGCTTCTTTTTTTTGCATCTTAAATTGACGTTTACATGGAACGTAACTTTATCGACCATGTCGCTCGCATTAAACAGCTCATCTGCCGTCGTGCTGTCAATCATGACGGATACGACCATACGAACCACTCTCTATTGGTTTTCTGTTTGACTGTGTTTCCAATGTCCCACTGAGGTGTCAATTAGCCGTGTGTGTATCTATTATTTGACAAGCAGAAAACCGTCTGTCAGGTCGTTTAAGTGATTCATTGACATTTGATGCACGATGGTGCGGGGCCGACTGTTTGTATAAAGCGGTTTTACGACTTTTCAAATTTACGCGTTAATTGACGACAGATTAAATTTGGATTAAGTGTTAGAGCTGTTAAATCTCAAATGTTTACTGCCAGCAAATAATAGGAAATAAAAATAAAATTTTATTTGACATCACGGGAGATAGGCGCCGCGGCGCGTCGCTCCGTATATGAATGGGTTTTATTTAAATAAGCGGCTGTTTTTTTTTGTGCTGTTGACAATTGCGTTAGACTGGAGTACTTTGTGAGTTGGGGGTATTTGAAATTATTCAGGTGTAGGTACCTATGACCTCGATTTGCTAACAATAAAGTTTTATTGTCGTTATCGTGTGTGGTGATAAAATATTTATTTATTAAATGATGGTATGCGGTTCAAAGGGAGGATTAAGAATGATGTACTTTTCTGACTGCGACTGTTTTTCGAACTAAAGGTGGCATGTCGGAGTTTGTAGTTCACGATGGTGTTAAATTCTCGAATTCCATTTTAAGACAAGTCGTTAACTACAAAATGGGCTTTATAGGTTATCAGCTTCACTTCTGACTTTTTTATGGGTCACAATAGATAATTTTTGAGGACAATATTTACTATTGTGAATTCATAAAATTGAGTTTCCATACCAATAGCCATTTTTAGTTTCGACCGTAAATTTGGGTAGTTCACAGTGGATACATTTTCCATACAAATTTCGCTATTGTGAACTTTTGTAAATTTAAAGTCGAGACTTAAATTTGTTATAAGTACGGCCCATTGAAGATAATGATTGGTACCGCGCAACGATTTTTTTTATGATTATGAACATTTGTCGAATTACACAAACAGGCTTAAAGCCTGTCCGTTTACGTATTCGAAAGCAAACGTTAAATTATTAAAAATTACAAGAAACAGCCCAAAGGTGTACCTAAACGTACTGGGTAAATAAAAATAAATTGAGACAGATATAGTAACCTTCTTTCTACAGAATGATTAAAATTCTAAAATCTGACAGTTCAATTTTTTAGCATTTCACATTTGTAGGGTTTAATCGAGTTTATAACAAGAAATTACCAAACTAGTGCATGTATAGGGTCCGTATATGATTTTAGAGGATTTAGCAAGGTTTATTCAACTTCTCAGTCAAGAGGTGTTCCTTGTTCAAATATCAAAATCATTTACTAGGTTAAGGGTACCTATTTGAACAAAAATAAAGGGCATACATTATAATGTATAGGCAAATATTTGCAACTATCCGCATCATATTCAGTTCGAAGAAACTATTTCTAAAATTTACAAAGCGACTCACGAAAATTCGCTTGTGACGTTTGCATTAAATATTTTGTAAGTCCCAATAGAGAATTTTATAGGTCGGAAAATGTAGCCATAAAAACAATTAAATGCATTAATTAACATGGATGATAAAAATTAAAAGTACAAGTCACCTCTAAAACTTTTGGTATTGATGAGAAATTATTTTACCATCTTAGCGACATTTACATAAGCTGCTGTCAAGCTTTGCCATGAAAAATTCCAAGTGTCCAACCAGCTACATAATGTAGTTATTATTTATTAATATTGAAACTGACTAAAATTAAACAAAGAAGACAATAAATGTCACCATACATTTGTGAATATAATAACTGACATATGTGGAAAAATGTTAGTTCTGTTTGATTGTGGTGAATGGTGTGCTGAATAAGAGGTGGGCTTGTGACAGTTGACAGATAGTAGATTTTAAATAAATTAATGCAAAATCTTGTGATTGTCGCTAAATCTCGAAGTAATACAGCCTTGAATTGTGTCCCTGTTCGTGCGAGTTGTATGAAAATAAAGACGCATCAGTGGCAAAGTTTTCTAATGACTCTTCTTGACAGTCGACAAGTACGTGAAATTTATTTTGCACTACAAATACTTTCATACACAGTGTTCATATACAACATCTTCCATTTATCTGCCGCAAAAAATGACAATCATTTGAAATTCAAAACCGTACCCCCAATCTACGTGATCGCCGGCTCTGACCTCATTTCGTTCGCGCATCCTTCTTTATCCTTAGATTTAAATCATTCCCATTGAAAATATCCAAATCCCGTTATTTGTATTTCATAACCCACTCAAAAAGAACGCCCCCAATCAACCCATCAGAAGCAGAACCCACTCAAACTGAAAACGTTTGCGGCTGTGACCGAAGCCCAAAAAAAAGTTCATATGAGTTCAAACGCGCTTCTCGTCAAAGAATCATTATGCGCTGCAGAGTGTATAATTTAAAAAAAAAAATAATGTGTATATAGGTATACAACCATCATTATTAATGTCATGCACACAGTCGTGTCAGTCCCTGGGGAAATAATTACCAACAGGTTACCCTTATGCAACAATCAAAATGCATTCGTTCTTTGAAATTGAACAAAAAAGATCGTTAATCATTGGAATTTATTTTCGTAAGAAAGGAACTGTTACTCGGATTTAAAAGGAACAACGGAAGCGTTAAAAAAGTGTATACACTACAAAATCGGTGTGATTTTTATTTATAACGTAATTTCGGGATGAGTGTGCGATAATTTTGTTGTTTTTGGGAAAAATTACCGCGACAAATGGCGGTTGTAAAACTTTTATTCTTGCTTTATTTAATCGATTGTGATTGTGGGACTGTGATTTGTACTCGAAGGAGTGCCGCCATCTGTTGAGAAGTGGGGTATTACTTGTGATTTAGTGGTGGACAGTAAATGTGACAAGGCAGGTGCAGGTGAGTCCGTTTTGATGAATATGAATATAGAGTGCGTATGTCAAAGCACTGAAGTTGACATTTTTCACATTCACAATAGGTTTTCATTCCAATTGGGTTGGGAGAAATAATCAATTGTTAACGGTAGTTCAAATTGACACTACGGTGGTTGTGTTTATGTTTGCCACTTCGTAATAAATAATTGTTTGAATGGTAAAATTAAGTGTTACAAGGTGTGTTTGTTTGAGCTTCGATCCCAGCAAAGCAAAGTAAAGTAGGATTTTTAGCACGCAATTGCGACAACTATTGCGAGTCTCGAAGTGTCAAGTACAGCGTAGTTGTTGTAATTGCGAGCTAAAAATCCTACTTTACTTCGCTTTGCTGCGACCGATGCTCAAAAATCACGCCTATTATCGTGGAGACACCAAATATTCCAGTTTATTCCATTTAATCACAAATATGCGCGTATTTTCAGGCTGATTGTTTCGAGCTCAGAAAATGTCACTCGGGATAGTTTTATTGGGCTTTTTTTTTTGTCTGCCTTATTTTGTTTGCTAAAATACTCGTAGACCTTCGATAAAACAAACAAATAGGCATAGCTCCAAGCGCCATCTGTTAAATTTATACATAGATATTGGGCCTTACTAATAGTAGACTTTAACTTTGACACAAAATATTTTCTAGGTCACAATATGCAATTTTGTATGCAAAAATTTCGCTATTGTGAGTTTGAAAAATTTAGCGTGGACGTTAAAAATGATGATTAGTATCGCGGATTCAGTATTTCAAAGTCGATCTGTGGGTATTTACTGACCTATTGCTGACCCCACCACCTGCCCTTTTGCGCAACTAAATTCCCACAAAGAGCGCCCGTGAATGTCTGCGATGTGATCGCCTTTCTGACAACTTAGAATTCCCATCATGTGCCTCATCCCCTGACCTTGAAATTCATGCAACAACACATGGGATCTTTCTTCGAAATCCGATCGTAATAAATTAGAAAAGGTCTCCTTTTGGTGGTCAACTGCGAGTTTTATATTTTTTTGTTCGCTTTTTCAGAATCCTCCATTTAAGATGGACAGATAAACCAAACGACCATCAAGCAAACATTTTTCGGTACCATCAATCAATTTGTGACAGACGGATACCTCTGGCGTGTGTTAAAATTTGTCGTATAAGGCTCACAAGCGATACAAAATGTTTTCAAAGCGTTTTTGTGTCTCACAATTTTTTTTTTATTGGTTCTCAGCCTTGTATAGCAAGGACTTTGAATGTTTCGTTTATATATACAGCTTTATCGAGGTAGATATGAGAAGAAGCATGTGTTGGGTTCTACGTCGCAGAGAATTTGGGTATAATAAATCGAGTTGGGCTTGAGTTAATTTGTACCTTGTGCGGTTTAATTGCCAAAAAAGTGACAGGATGTAATCAAAATGATAAATTTTTGTCGATCGCAAGGATTTTGTGGCACAAAAAGTGCGTAGAAGTCCTAAGAGCAAAAAAGAAATGTCTTCGTGAGCAGACGACTTTCAACATCTTTACATCTTTATAGAACAGTGAAAGAAACGAACGAAGCAAGAGGTCCATATAGCTTCCGATAACCTATGGCTTTTGGAAGTTTTCTTTTTGGAACGAATTGTCCTATTAGGTGCGTTGCTTTGATACGATGGGCCGCGTCTTGTGCGGATCCTCAATGGGAAGGCAGTTGCAGTTTGAATTTTCGTCAATTGACGTTGCTGGTCTTTCAAAATGCAATATTCAAACGCAGCATTTCCACCACCTGAACCTCATTTCTAAGTCCATTGTATAGTGGACATAAGGACTCAGCCATTCAGGTCGACTTGAATCTTTCAGAGCGATATTAGACACATAAGTACGTCGCGTCGGCTCCATAAAGTGAAAACAAAATAACCTTTCAACCACTCAGAGTCTCCCCAGCCTCGCTGTGCACTATTGCACATCCCCATTGACTTGCCCCATATAGAGGAGTTTTGTCCACACAATAAAATCCAATATATGTCATAAACGTCTATACGTGCAACTGCCATTCAGAGCCTATTCCATTTACATGTGGAAACGTGAGCGCTCCCAGCATTAGATTGCGTCAAAGGAAATATGAAATTTCCCTTTTATCTGCAAACTGCAAGTCAGCCAAAATTCCTCATGGTCTTCTCGGCCGGTTGCCTTTGTGGCATCCTCCTGCCCCATAGCTTTGTTTATGACCAATGAAAAGGAAAGGCAACTTTTAATCAGATTTTTTCCGCTCCACTGTCTGTGGCATGTTCTTATCCTTTATCCACCGCAGTCATGGGCTATTGGTCTGTTTAAATGTTCACATGCTGTCCCGCAGTCGACATGTACCTGCAGAATCGTTTTCAATTGACAAAAAGGAATTATACGAGCAATAGTATCCAGCCGTACACTAAAGTGGTCGTATCGCATCTATCGATTGGATTAATGCTGAATCGAGCAGAATACTCGTACTCGTAGTCGTACTCTTGTGCACTTGAAACAAGCGTGTCGTTGACGACAAAGAAAGGGACAGGCAACGACAGACCGGCTTAGTGCGGGTATACCTATCGGTGGAATGGGAGTCCCATTTTAATGGTATCCTCCACCCCCCTATTTCCCAATCGATGTCATCGCTTGGGCAGAGCCTCACTGGGTTTCATGTTGTTAAGACCGCACTACACCTACCTGCAACAGCGTGTGCCCAAAGTGTACCTACTCCCGGTGGTTGTGCACTAAATTGCACGGAATAAGTCTCGATTGGGTTTTGATTTTTCCATAGATCGGGGTCAATTGTTTTGGGGGAGGGTTTGCCGCTGCACAATGCACTCGATGAAAAGCGAATTCCATTATAACTTTTGTATCTGGTATAGAGTAGTTGTGTACAAAGTATCGGAGAAAGTGCTCGTTGTTTTGTTTTGCGTTCCTCGTTGCTTCTCAATGAGCTTCGCTGGGCTGGCATATCTTCTAGTTGGCTGGTTTATTAAGACCAAACGAATTGAGTTTATGAGTCCAAGAGCATTCGTGCAATAAGTGTTGGGGCGAAGATGGTATATACCGACGACTGCAATAAAAAGGGAAAATTGTGTCTCATGGTGGCTGGCTTTTGGTATTTTAAGTACGTGCTTAATGATGGTTGCGAATTTTTTCTTCTTCGCTCTGTCGGTTCAAAAAAAAAAAAAAAAAAATTGGAAACTGAGAGTGGATTTGGAGGAGTTGCAGCGACCTAAGTGGCAATTAAATTTTGGGTTATGATTTCCTGGATGAAAATTGAACCGCAACTTGGACAGCACTAGTTAAGTGTGAAAGTGTGAAAATAATTGAGAGTGGGTACCTAACTAGGTGTGATAGAGGTTTTAACGAGCTTTGCATGCCAATTTCTACAGTATTTATTGGTGTTGAAAATTGGGTGATGTTATCAGGTACCTATATTTTGAGCACATGATCGAATAAAATGTTTCGCAATCGGTTATTTTTTGTGGTCGCAAATGAAGATGGCAGCAGTTTTAAAAGCCACGAATGGGCCTGTAACAGGGCTTAGGCACTATAGCCTCTCGTATACAAATGGGGATTTTACTTTGTGAACAAATGGCTAAGGTTTATACCATAATTTAAACTAATTTTCGTTTTGAATTATTGAATTATAATTATACTAGCTGTTCCCGCCCAGCTTTGTCCGTGCTTAGGAACTTCGTTGCTTAAACATCTTGTCTAAAGTCCCGCTCACAATTAGTGCGGATTGTAGCTACAATGGGTTTGAAGAAAAAGCGTTTTCAATGTTATTAAACTCGAGGCTGTTGCCGCCAAAAATATTTGCATACCGGATATAGCAAAAATAAATAATCAACGTTTTGCAAGTTATCGATAATCCAATTTCAAATTAGCCCAAAAATTGTTTCCGTAAAGAAAATTTCCGAAATCATCTAAATAAGGCAAAATTTACGACAAAAGCGATATCACTGTTAATTACGATTAAAATTTAAAAAAAAGTAAATTCCCAGTACAAAATGTAGGGAAAATTTATTTCTACGAATTGTGAAATTCGCCTTTAAAATTTCGCCAATCTCCGTGCGCATTGCGGCTACTTCAACCAATAGTTGATATTCTCATCTGTGGAATAAAGTTCAATATTCGAAGTCGAAGAATTCGAGTTATTATTCGCGAAACAAAATTTTCTATTCTCAAATTCAATGAAAATATTAAAAACTAAATTGGCACTTTAATCATTGGCAAGCGGAAGACTAAACAAAATTCAGATACCACACTGAAAGAAAAAACACAAATAAATTGAACAATTAACTATGAAAAAATAGCTACCTAGTCAATATTTTGAATGTTACCGAAAAATTTAATTCCAAATTGAAACAAAATTGTTTCCGTAAAGAAAATCCACTAAATAATTAAATTTATGTAGAATTTTTCACAAATACAATCTCTGTACAAATTTTGCTATCAAAATTAAAAAAAATAAATTAAAACTCCCTGCACAAAGTTTAGAAATTTTCCAATTTTCTCGTAGTACGAACCTTCCTTAGGAGTAGGCAAACACACAAAAGAAAGGTTTGCTCAAATCGGACCATCCCTTCTCAACTTATAAGCGGTCTTACGGAAGCAACTTTGTTTTTTTATATATTATAGAAGATTAGAAATTTATGAAAATAAAACTAAACTAACTCAGCTAACCTATAAAAGCAGGATCTCATCCTCGACGGTCTTTAAAGATCTTCAACTTTTTGAATAGAGGATCTCTTTATATGAATATTTTGGTCCCCGTTTAAAGTTTGTTATGGTATCTTGAGGAAAAAATAGAATGGAGTCGCAAAATACACGAGAATAATTTAAGCCCGGACTCCATGGCTAGATTTTGTGTAATCCCATTCGCTACTCCTTTTCCCCGCACGGAAGAATGACCATAATTATCTACAAGCTAGCCGATCTGGACGGGTGATTTTTAAATGTAGAGCGTAGGATTTACAATGCTACACTACAAATATAACCCTATAACCCTTGTTTTAGAAATTCGACAAACCTTCTGACAAGTCTATAATGAGTTGGACGAACAAGTAACGGCGCTAAAACTACGATGGGGCGTCTAAAGAATGTATATAGCTTATCCAACTTCCACTGTTTGAAAGTCATAACCTCTAACGCATCACTATGAATCTTAAAAAATGTAAGCCCAACATGTGCAAGACTGTATTGTGTCGTTAAATATAGTCTTTTTTATGCAGTTATACCTTGTAAGCCCAGCTGAAAAATGAGCGTCTTCGGGTGAACAAGTTTAACCTCCTACGACTTTCTTGCTGCTTATATTCCTATCTCATAAAGCCCGACATTTATTTACTTTGAGGCGTACATCTTGATCTCTCTTAAACCCAATAAATTCAGTAGACATTGAAAGTGTCCCTTTTGTGTAGGTTGACTATTCTTTGAAGCCGTTTGAGTTTATCTTATAAATGGTGGATCAAGGTTGAAGGTAGAAAAAAAAGATCTTCGAATCATAAGCTTTTTTCTTGCTCAAAACTGTGGGAAAATTATTGTCAAGTTCTTTTTCATGCTTATACTGCAAAGGTGTGGGAGTATCCCTCGCATGTTTGTGAGCGAGATTGAGTTTAACCTTCATTTCTTTTGACTGCAGCGATCATTAGGCTGCTGAAAAGATGAAGTTAAACTGCCTGAACAACTGGATTTGATATTTTAAACTTTTGCGCATGAGACATTTTTTGGAAGGAAGTGGGTGCTATAATACAGCTTTTAGGCCAAGCTTAGACATTTGAATTTTCTATACTACATATATTGCACGCCTGGGAATGATGTTTTTCCAGAAAGAGTGAGGATCAAAACTATTGCTGGATGCGATCAGCATAATGGAAGCCATAGATGAAGGAATGGCGTCCCGCTCCGTATAAATTTGAACAAGAAAATGTATAAAGGGCAGAGTTTGACGGTTTTCCTAAATCTCTAAAATTGGTCGGGCTTTTCTCATACCGTCGCGCTGAGTCTTTTCCGTTAAAAATATTAAGGACTTGCTTATCAAAAGATCCTATATCCACTGATATTGAATTAATAGTGCAGACTTTTAAACACTGAGTACCTTAACGCGGTTTTGGTGAAAGAGGTTGGCAAATCAAAGAGCTTTAAACAATTTGAGCAAGCTGAAGAACTTTAGAATTCCGACAACAAAATTGGAATCTTTGTCTGGTCTGAAAGTATGTTTTTTTTCGTCAAATATTTTGGTGTCAAAGAAGTGCAGAGGAAATATAGTTCTAATGAAGAAATCGGAAACCTGAATGAAATCTCTTGTAGCATGTCCCTATCGGCATTAGATAGACCGACTCTTTAAAAAACACCGAGCCTCCATTGAGTGATAACCTTGTTCCATTCTGAGATCAGCTCCGAACCTGGTTTGATCTTGTATATCGTCAGCAACAGGTTTCTACAAACTCCAACCTCAAACTAGAGCTACTTCGAGCAATAGCTTATGTCGCCGTCATTCTGGTTTTTTTTTTACACCGGTTTTAGGTTTTTTTTATTTAAGGCTCTAGTTGATCTTACAGCGATTGATTTCGGAGAGATTTTCGACGTACAGGTTTTGCTTTTGTGTGATGACGTATTTGTAAATTAGGTGGCGCTACAGTTCAGGGTGAACCAGGAACAAGCCTCTCCAGCTAGCCCGGTCCTTAGCTAGCAGCCTCCGGTTGTACACTCCAAGTGTGAAGACGACAATGATAGAAGAAGTCGACTTCAGAACGTCCACTGAATGTGAAGGTGCCTAACTGCATTCACGCTACCCCGCGTAGTTGCCTAAAATTAACGAATTTTCCATTCAAAGTAAATCGAGGCTTCTGCAATGTTATCCCTACGTGAGTGTCTAATACCACTTCGAAAAAGATTCGCCTTTAAAGAGCCACCCGCACAAAATTTTCGCCATGAGATGTCCAGCTTAGAATAAGTAATGCTCGAGGTTCCCACCGTTTCTAAAAAAAAGTTACACCCAAAGACCGCATCCGAATCATGCACATCAAATATATTCAACTGCCTCAATTATTTCCATTCAATTAAATCCGACAGAGTCCTCCTGTCTGGCATCTGCATTAGGTGACCAGAGCTCACTTTTGGACATTTCGGTTAGTTAAAAAGTGCCGATGTCACAGAATGTATTCCCAGTGTCATCTGTCCTCACAGCAATAGAAACAATCTCGTTCCGTTTATGTCCGCATAAATTCGCAAAAGCAAAAACCCTTAAACCCATTTCGCAGCCATCATGCGGCGGACGATTCTTATCCTAGATACCGAGTAAACTATAACAGACAATGAGCCCCCGACGTACGTGTACGCAAATAGGGATTCGATTCAGTTCCAGCCAGCTTACACACATATTTGCATCCCAAAAGGAGTAGCAGCACTGTCAACCAAAGATGACCACATAAACAATTCCTCCTGCAGTGTGCATCCCATCAGTATTCCATTTGCGCAGTCCCTGCATGCGAGCACACAGCGGGGAGAGCATGAAGACAATGCCACTTTGCATACGCTGCTGGTTAAAATAACGATCGCCACACAAAACACAATAGGCCAGAGTTAGTATATCTGCTGCCGTGTGCATGTACAAGCTCAACAATAGACCATGTTATAGTGAGTGGCTAAAGATGATGACGGCACGCATTGTGCTGGCTCTATAGTGCCAACTGCCAAACCTCTTTTGCGTCAACATTTGGCGGCAGTTTAATGAACGACGCGACGTTTGCAAAGAATTTGAAATGAACTCCAAGACAGCATATACCCCGGTTGGGTGATGTACGTGCCTTTTGGGCGAAATTTGCTGAATAATTAAAAAAGATAGACAGCCGCCACGTCACCATCGAGTACGAGCAAGTTCAAGGCCAGGGCAGAGATGAAAATACCAAAGCGGGCGACGTCCAAGACTGTGGAGTAGGTACCTCTACCTACTCGTATCTATTGATGGATCGATTGACAGATGTTATGGGATTTATTGTTGATCGGATCTGTTTACATTGTTCCCATCAGTGTAAAACGATTATTCAAGTTTGTTGTCCGCCTGTACAAGGAGCACCGCCAATTAGTACCGCCGCACACTTGAATAATTCGAAAATATTGTTTTTTCAGCCACAGTGACTCATTTGCCAGCAATTAACCGAATTGGAGTGTGAAGAATCGTTTTTCTTTAATATAATTAAATGGATTTATTTGTGTGTGTGCGGTGTTCTTGGAAGTGGCTATAAGCCATAAAGTTGTATCTCCAAGTACTTTGAACTTGACAATCTTTGTTCTGGAGTAGGTACGTCCTTTGTACGGTCGCAAGATGCGTAATTAAATTTGATAATTGGATGAGTTGTAGGCTTCGCTAAGTCATCGCTGTAAGTGCGATGTCAAAATCGAACGGGTGTGCCAACATTTTTCTGTTGTGGTTGTATTTAGGCGTGGAGCTATACCCACCCTATGCATCAATTAAATTCTATTGAAGGCAACTCCACTTAGAGGGAAAAACTGTCAAAACGCCCCTCTAAGGCGGACACAAACCTCTTTATTGTTTAACGCCAGAATGACGAGTTAGGTCCCACTGTAGACAGCCAACGGAGACGAAAATCTAATGATAGTTATTTTAAGGTATTAAAGTTAGGATAGACTGTTCTTAAACTTGTACACGGTAACTGTCTGCTAGGCTGAAGACTGCACCGGACTATACATGCATTGTGACTAGGGTGACCAGATCCAAGCTATGGAAAAAGTGGAAATCTTCAAAAATCTCAAAAGAAAAGTTGAAAAACAAAAGACAACAACCAGAATAACAAAATATATTCATAATCTTTTGAATTCATTCAAACAAACAAAAAAAAAATCAATTTTAACAAATTCAGTTAAATTGCAAAAGAATTTGAGCTGTCAAATGAGTGGCGGTGACCAGGCGTGTTAAGATGATTGTTAAAAAAAAGAAGATGATTTTCCGCGATACCAATAATCATTTTTAGTGTCCAGGCTAAGTTTTTCGAAGTCATAATGGCGAAATTTTCCATACAAAATTGCATATTGTGACCTAGGAAATATTTAGTGTGAAGGTTAAAAATGATTATTGGTAAGGCCCTTTGTGTTCAGAAGTGAATGAGTTCGGGTACAAATATATTTTAGGTCGTGTTCACACCAGAAAGATGTAGAAAATTTCTGAATTAGTGTTGAAAAAGAGTTTTGGTTGTAGTTTTGTGGTGTCGAAAAATTCCGAAAACTGAGAGCTCCCAGAAAGAGAACTAATTGCATATTTTTCCAAAAAGATACCGCACATTCGTTTTTTTTTTAGATAAAAAGAGGCATTGTCCTCTTAAAAGGGGACGTCTGGTCAGCCGTCAGCCTTATTGTGATAGTTATTGATGCTCATTTTCCTGTTGAGCTTCTTCGGCCTGCGGTGATTATATCTGACCACATATCTGCCGATAAGGTTAACATCTAATGAGCGGTTCTATCCTTTTTCTATTGCTGACCTACTTTAGTCCAAATTTTTACATAGCAAGATCTGATCCAGTGATGTGAGCGGAAAACTAGACAATTTACACATGGAGCCTCAATTTTTTCACTCGCCTTGAAAAACAGAAACTCATTCAAGCTCCCCAAAATGTTTGATGTAAGCCCTGTTTTTTGAGCTTCGATCTCAGCAAAGCAAAGTAAAGTAGGATTTCCAGCACACAATTACAACCACAGCGTTAGACTTGACACTTCGAGACTCGCAATAGTTGTTGAAATCGCGTGCTGAAAATCCTACTTAGCTTAACTTTGCTGAGATCGAAGCCCAAAAAAACACGCCTAGATATAGTCGATCACCACATACTTCTGGAGTAGCTTGAAAATCTAATATTCCATGGCTTCATGTTTATCGCCTTAAAAATAGGTCAGAAAGAGTGAAAACTGATGAAGAAGCTATCGCAGGTCTATCATTTTTAACGTTGGGGGAACCACATCCTTCTGCCCTTCGTCCGATGATTCTCTTTTCTGTATATATAAATTCGCTTTTTACACTTAACTTTGGAGACGTTCCAACTGCTTTTGCAGATGATAAAAGCTTCGTTTCTTTTGCAGATGATGTAAGCTTAATTTCTTTTTCAGTAGTTCTTGATACATAAATTGCATAAATTGTGAACTGAGCCGCTTATGAAATTAGTTTTCTAAACGCAACTTGGTTATCCAAAACTAAGACTATCTCTTGTCTCTTTATAATTTTGATGTTAAATCTTTTCCAAACCTGCATGTTTTTGACTTTGTTCCCGTTTGCGTAAAGATCGAATTTTAAAGGCTTAAGCTAGTGTCCCAAATGGACGGATGTCTACCTAAATTAAGTCAATCAAACGATCGTAAATACTAAGCTTGCTTATTCCCCTGCAATCGTTCTTTAGTTCACCTAAGGGTAGGTTCAAAAAAGCTCTGATAAACCTGCCCAAAATCGAATGAAATCAGCCAAGATGAAAGCTGTCTTGCATAGGCCAACAAAAAGTTGTTGACAACTCACAACCATTCGTTTTGTGTGAGTTTTCAAATCTTCAGACGAATTGAAGGGACCTACAATTTTATACCGAACACGAACAGCCGAATTAAGAAGTTCTTCGTGTGAACTCTTTGACAAACGTTTGAAGCTGGGGTCAGTACGGATTCAAAACTAGGCAGGGTGCTGGCTGTTAAACCTTTTAGACGTCGAATGTAGTTCTCATAACCCTGCCATCGATAAGCATAGATCGCTGCTTACTTAAGACTTGATATTAAACGAGGTGGAAGCAAGTTACCTGGTCCATATCTACTATCAACAAACAAAGAAAAATGTATTTCTGCAGTAACTTCATGTTCGTTGGTAGCTCCTCTAGCTCAACTCCACGGATGACACCCCAGAAGATCCGACGATAGTAACCCCAAGAAACGGCTGCTGTTTTGGTTTGGCAAGACCAAATAGATTCTATAATTTCAATGTCCAGAACTCTTATTTTTGGAGATGTGCTTCATGACGCCGAGTTCTGGGTTCTGGTCGAGCTGATCTTGGTCTACTTTGACGAATTTTCAACCTTATGAGGTGTACAAAGACGTATGGAGATTCATAAAAGGTATATCAGTACACGTCGATGACTTGTGGTAGGTCCCATCCTCCCATTAAAAAAAAAAACACATTTGGAAGATTGAACCTCCGTTCCCTCCGTTCCCGCGATCCACCGCGTACGTCAGAGAGCTTGGTCTAAGCTTTGTCGGACTGAAGTGCTTTATACAGAGATTCTTCACAGTTCAGTATTTTAACGCACAAGCAAAACAGGTAGTATAAGTGGACACGGACTCTGATCTATATATATAAAAGGCAATGAAGTCCGTGTGTGCGCGCATAACTCGATAAAGAATTGTTGGATTTCAACGATTTTGGGCTTGACGGTTTCGTTTTGGACCAAGGAAGGTTATAGGCTACTTTTTGTCGCGAAAACAAAACTTTGAGGGGATGAAAAAGGTTATGAAAGTTTGTATGGGGAAATGCACTTTGACAAAATAATAAACGGGGTGGAAATCGAGTAGTGATACTTCAAATATAAAAAAAAATATTTTTAATTTTAATGGCAATTGTTGTTGTCAATTATTTTAATTATTTTGCAAGCAAATTGTTGTTGCCAACAATTTTGAAATTTATTTTTTTTAAATACACCTAATAAGTTTGCTTATGTTTACTATGTTACACAAGTATTAAAGCTTTTTGAAATGGAGTAGATGCATCATTTTTGTTTGCCAAATATTTTCAGGATCCTTGCATTAGTATGAGTGAGTAAGTGGAAATGTTTGAGATGATGATGATGATAGGCAACACAGGAGTTATTGAGCGTTTTGAGTTTTTACGCACATAACTCTAGACAGGATGGGTAGTTTTTAAAGATTTTGAGCTTGATGGTTTCGATTGGACCCAAGGAAGGCCATAGGCTACTTTATGTCTCGAAAACAAAACTTTGACAGGATGATATAGGGGATGAAAGTTTGTGTGGGATTCGGCGATTCCAAGACAAATTTGATAATGCCGCCAGTGAGAAGGTCAAACGTTTTACGCCGCAGAAAATCAGGACGAACAGTCAGATCGGATTATTAACAATCAAGAGAATATGTCGGATTTTCGGGAAAGAATATCATTCAGTCGTCCATACTGGAGACCGAGATAGACAACAACACAATCGTCATCAGCATAGCGTCCCATGTTTCTCACATGGTCAGTTGTATGTGGCGTGCTCACGTGTCGGCAAACCTCTCGCTTTATACGTGTACGCACCCGTAAATGGAACGAAAAATGTTATGTACCTACCATAAAGTCCTTCAGTGAAAAAGCGGTAGGTTGGTCGACAAGTAAATCGCTGCGGTTGTTGCAGTTGTATTTATTTAAATATCATTTTTGAATAAAGAATTTAAATTGACCGGAAGCGAAAGCTCGGAATTAATAATTTCATTAACTACATTAACGAATTTTTGCGGAACGAAGTTCGCCGGGCCAGCTAGTTTAATATACAATACGTTGGCAAAACATGATCTTTTCTAAGCTATTATTTACAATAATATCAATCTTCTCACAAATATGGTTGCCGTCACGCATGGAGAGGTCACAGTTAACCGTAAACTGTTGATGTGTGGAGCGTTGTCTATAATTCGCATTTACAACTTCACTACCCCCAATGCCAATATGTGGATACGGACTGCTAAATATGACAAAAGGCGACACAGCGGGTCTATTATTTGGCACTAGGTGACTTAATCTTTGGACGCTTTTATGACCAGTCATCTGTGCAAAAGAGGCATAAAAACAATCGTTTTAAAGTCCGGACACTAACCTCCACAACACCGTCAGTTTCAATATAATTTAGAACCGAAAACACACGAGTAATACATACACATTCCGAGTCCGCAAATAAAAGTCATTCCCCATGGACGACTGTAACATACCTGAAAGTAAACAAAAAGACCACAAAATTGTTAATTAAAAAATTACTCGTTGGCATAATCGTATATCTAATAAATTTTCTGTTTTTATAGTAATAAGCGGAATAATTAAAATTTTACCACTCATGCTCTAAAATAAATGCGAAAAATGTTCCTTATTACTGAAATGCCATTGAACTAGTTCATAAAATAAAATTAAATAAAAATTAATTCAAAGCAACATTTCAACGAGGCGACATTTGATTATATACCTGGTATGGTATTTGATATTCAGTGCCAAAGGACGTGTCATTTCCATCGGCATTTTCATATTTTGCGCATATAGCAATTCAACTACAGGTATAAAATAAATATTTGCTCAATCAAGGTATGCACATCACGAGAATCGTGTGCTGCATACTAAACTCCTTCTAATGACAGGCTAGGCGATTGTTTATCATCCACAGTTGGACTTTGAAATGTCAAATCAAAATGTGTGTGTGCCAAGTGAATTGGGTCGCTTTGAAGGATGAAACCTTAAGACGCACAGGTTTTCCCGAAACCCAATCGTAAGCCAGATAAATTAGGGAAACTGTTCCCGCATAAGCCTTCTTGCTTCTTGTTGCGATGGAAAAACATTTCATTAAGTCATTTCGCTTACAAGTTTTATGCCAGCACGCGAAACTAATTTATTGTAATTATGTTGTACGAAAGCTAAATTGCACACTCGGCTAAGAGTGGTAACTCAGCCAGCAGTGGTAGCGGAAAACTCCCAAGAAACCAAGACGACGACGACGACGACAAAACTGCCTGCCTGTAGGGTGAACGGCTCCAAAGCCACCGTACTGACAATCTGCAAACTGCAATATCCGCAGTGCAGTATCTACTAAACTAAGCGAAGTGCCCTCCCTCCGCCTGCGTGCGTGTATATTTGTGTAATGCATACGAAATGAAGGTCTAATGCAATTTTAAAATTCATTACCAATGTCGCTGCGGTGTATAGTCTATAGTGGCATACACGCTCGGCTTCGCCCTCACTCCGACCGCTAGAGTCTCAAGTGCAATGCACTCTTGGCGAAGATACACCGTATACACACCGAGCGCGGATTACGTGCACTACACCCGTTCTAATGTCCAATGGCGACGGCGGTGGCGGTGGCGGACCTAAGACAGTGAGTAAGTATCTTGTACTCGGCCTGGTATCGAATGGTATAGCTTTGGTAAAAGTTCATCGCACACATAATAAGCCACCACCATCAGCCAGTCGCCCCGCACTGATACTCACTCTATGGAGTAACAATGATATCATCAACTCAACTCCTATGTTCGAATTCAATTTGCTGTACACCGGGAAGACAATACCTGTGCGCTGTGCTCTACTTCTGCTGCACAGTAAAAAAAAGGATGATTCTCCCATTCCCTCCCATTGGTTGCGGTGTATATGGGATATATTCGATCGGGCGCATAAAATATCTAGTACTGTGCAAATGCAAGTAGCAACATTGTTGCCTGGATTATTGTGGTTATTTCAATAATTTCCCATAATCACACTTAATGGAGTTGGCCTTATGGAGGCCGGGACGTGAAGGAGGCGATATCCCCGCCGGCACTGCAAAGTGATTGTCAGTTCCGTATGTGACGACTGACTACTGACGAGTTGTGCGCCATTTCCCTCTGGCACACCGGTTCTCTAGGAACCTTCGACAAAGTTGTACATGGTGATGTGAACATCATACTCTTGGGAAAATTGAACAGACTGTGACAGCTGATTATGCGAGTCCATTTGGATCTAGAATATCCACAACGAGTACCTTTCTAGATATGGCCATAGGTAGGTAGGTTCGAGTGTATTTGTTTTTTATATGGGTTTCGTCAGTTTGCTAGTCAACTCTTTCGTTTTGAATGACTTCGAATGACTTAAACCAACGGGAAAGTATGTCGCGGCAATACGGATTGCAACTAAAAAATTTAATAAAAAATATCTATGCAAATAAAATACAGTTAGGTAATCGAATTTTCGAATCAATGATTTTTCGAGCAGAGTGTCATAACTCATCGTAAGAAGTCGAACGGAAATCTACTCACTTTAGTGCATATCACGATCAGCTGTCAGCTGTCAACACATTAGCCAAATTTAGTCAAACTTCGTTGGGCAGAAGAGCGCCAAAAATAGAGAACAAAACCTTTCCCCTCCAAAAGTAACCTGCAAACATTAACCCAAAAAATTTCTCTGGGGCTAGTTGGTTATTGTTGACATAATATGGTTGTCAAATTGTTTAAATGCGATATTTGTAACTGACTTTTCACTTAATTTCATTTACAGTTTGTGCTTGTATAGCATTAAAATAGATGCATAAGAAGCAAATGAATTGAACTTTTTATTTCTGCAATAAAAGCAGTTCAAATCTTGGTTTTAAATATAAATTTGTGCGTTGTTGTTTGATCTACTGACATTTGAATATTCCCAGATAGAAAAATTAACATTTTTCAAATTTGTGATTCAACGCGTTGCCTTCCTTTTCTTTTTGGTTATATTTCATTTTCGTGAGCGAATTCTCGATAGAAATGTGACATATGGCCAAAATTGAACCAAAAAGTAAGGGAACAGACTTAAAAATGAGTACAAATCATCTTTCAGCTGTCAAATAGTGCTGTCAATTAAAAAAACACACTTCTTAAAAAAAAAAACTCAGTCCGTAAGTCCACCCATGCTGAGTTGGTAAGCCAATTGAGTTCAAATAAAGGTTGAGCTGGCAAATTTATTGGCTCTGGAAAAAGTGCTGCCAAATCAAAAAACAAACCTTTGAAATAAAAACTCCTTATACCAACATGGTTGACCCTTAAATCTATTATTCTTTTTAGTTGCTAACTGGCACTGTTCTCTTCTGTTATAACATAACGCAATCAAAGATCTTTTAGACATTTTTGCACGCTTTTGCGTTTTACCGGGTGGTTCCTCAAAAGTGTGAGAACAAAAAAAAAACGTCAACCGAACTCAAGAATGTGTTGCCAACCAATTTTGTCGAATTAAATAACGCCTAAAATATTTTTTTGGTAAACTAGAAAAAAAAAATTAAAAATTAAACACAAATATAAAAAAAAAGAACTAAAAACAATTTTTATTGATAATTTTAATTTATTAATTATTTTTTCGTTTAGAATTTAAAATTTGTTATAGCAAAATTTACATAATTTAAATACAGAGAAATGAAAAATGTATGTCTTTCTAGTTTCAAGTTTACAAATGACAAAAAATAAATAAAATTAGAAAAATGAAAACGGAAAAACCTTAAAAAAAACTTTAATTATAAATTACAGACAAAATTCTAAATAATAACAAATTCAAGACTTTTATCACCTTCGGTTATTATTTGTTCGGTTTAATCCATTTTAGAGTTATAATCCGTTGAATAGAGTTCTAAATTGCAAGACAAAATAATAAAATGAGTTTATAATTTAATTACTTTCTTCATTTTAGAACAAACTGTTTCTTGAAAACAAAAAAAAAAAAAAAACTCAGCCGAAGCAAAGTAACGAACAAAAAACAAACAGCTTTCAAATTTATTTCCAATTTCAATCCGCTTACTGGAAGTGGAAGCTGGAATTATTTTTCAAGAATGACAGATAAAGTGTTCGCAAAATGGGAAGAGTTTGAAGTTGCAACCACATTCTTTAAGACCGAAGTTACATATAAAATTATTTCTGGCCAAGATTTTTTGAGAATGTTTAAAAAAATAAAAAGTTCGTTCGTTGAATGAAAAATATTTGAAATAAGAAAAAGATATTTTGTTGAAAAAAAAAAGCTAATGACATAATGCCTTAAAGGCATGAATAACCTTTTGCTGGCATCACTGGTTGTATATGATATGTTTTGTTGCTGTCAGTCGTTTACTCAAGGTTACTCTTGATTTTAAATTAAATTTAAATGTTATTTTATCAGCTGATTTTATGACGTACACCTTTCGGATTCTTCGCGATTTGCGGGAAAGATTACGAAAAAATAAGGAATTCTGGGCTTTAAGATTGTAGTTTTGTAAGCTTCATCTAAAATGTCAAAAAAATCATCAGAGGACATTTATTTTACGCAATTGGCACAGGACCGTAAAATCCAAATGAAAGCAGAATAAATTCCTATGGAAGACTTATGCTGTTGCATCTTCTTTTAAAGCGTAACTACTTATAACTACTGCGTGTAGATGGCGCCACCAGTAACCCATATTTTAACGACAGATGGCTGAATGTATCGTGGAAATGTCAAACAAAATGGTGCCTGTTAAGTGTTGAAATAAAACTTCTTTTTGACGTTTTAATATTTGTGACTTATTTATTCTGCTAAATAAAATCTGACAGCTGATGACAACATATTAAAAACAAAGCATAAATGGTATAAATAGGCAAGTTACATTAAAAGTTAACATAAATATTACATTTATTTTGGATCACAACAGTGCCAAAATCTATAAGGATAAAAAAGCCCAATCGTGTCCATAAAAAAGAAACAGCACCAACATAATAATCTAATTCCTATAGCAGATCATCTCAAACTCTATCAACAAAGACTTGATTTGAACTTCCCGAACTGGAAGTTAATTGCTCAAAACCTTCAGTATCCACACTTTTGAATTCACTCTCAAACCACATTACAGCACCTCATTCAGACATCATTTCGATTACAAATTGTATACTTGCATAACCGACAAATGAGCAATTAGGTGTACTCAGTTTCGTACACTGAATGCGAAACCCAAGCGTTGTATAACACCGCTGACTGCCCATCAAATTCACCTTTAAAACCGATTTAACCCATCAATTATGTTTCCTTAACGTCTGCTAAATACTCTTCATCATGTAACATCTCGTCTGTATGCGAGCTGGCCATTAATTGAATAATAGTTACTGAACAGAGATTGAAAAGCGCACTAATACTTGGCTCAGTTGAACTATAGCCTAATCGATCCAACAATATACAATACATGCGAGATACTGCGATGAATCCGAATCTGTAATTGAAATTGAAACTGAGACCTATATCATAGAAGCGGGGCACCTTTCCTAATCACAATAGCCTCGTCGCGTCGTTCTGTTAACTTGTTGGCAGCAGAGGTCCGCTTTCGTTTAAATCATTATTTATTTTTCAGCATTGTTTTTTTTTCTCTATACTATGCGACGGACGCCCAGGAGCGATTTCTGATTGCAACAATTGTTCAAAGGTGGACCATTACGACAGCGAATTGCTGCAATATCTAGCTAGAGCTATGTCTCTTTAGTCTAGGTAGAGGCACGCGAGGAACAGACAATTTTCCCTTTCAATTAAACCAACAATACGTTAATCGAACTGAAAAGAAAAAGGGCTGCCACTGTTGGGAAACAAATCAAACTATTTCATTAAATGCTTTCACTTTTGTACCATGAAGCTGGATGGGGTTCATATTGAGAATGGAGATTGTGTATTTCATTTCGATTGGAATGTTAATAGCTGTGAATGTTAACGCTGTGAAGAATTGCTTTGTCACTCCAATTTGTATCATTTGTGTTAATTGTGTTGCAAATGAAAGCACGGCTGTCAATCTTTCAGAAGTAACAACTGGACAGATGGCAGCACTTGTGTTTCTACTCACGTTTTTGAAGTTTCCGTGTTTTATTCAAAACTATTGAAACGCAGTAGAAAAAGATCGCCGATCATATATAATTATTTCCGCAAAAGAGATTTTTTAAAATTTGACAATTCATATTGATTATTTCAGAAAGGTGACATTTGTAAAATATTTGCTGTCAAATGATGTAAATTTTTACAAGTTTTGAGGAATCAGGTCGTGTGCCCATCCTGCTAAATAGTTGTCCTGGGCTAATTGCGGGTTGCAATTCATAATTAATAATTAATCGAGACCAAACAAAAGAAAGGAGACAAATGTCGTCAGACTGCTGTCAGACTAATACCAAAAATATGAAAATACATTCTACCCAATTTTTGGCAAAAAAACAACTTGAAAGACAATAGCCAGCAACTCTATTAACTTATCGCACATAAATATTTTCCAAGAATAAGTGACAGTAAAACCGATTTATTTTATGAGCGACTTCTATTGGGCTTTTAAGCCAAGTTAAAGATGTCAGCGATTCGCTAGTAAAAAAGAAAACAAGTATTTGCGGATCGAAGAAATTTATTTCCCCTTACTAAAACGAGTGATTTCGAAAACTGTGTGTGAGAATACTTCCAAGTTTCGAACTTCTCGAGTTAAGGAACGGCATTGAGTAAAAATTCGTAAGAATAAGTAATAATTCGTGAGATTTAAAAGTAAAAGAACAGAACTAGTGATAGTAGTAGATGGGTTACTGCCGTTCACACATATTTTTTAATGTCAAAAATTAAAATGTTGACGAGATTTAAAAAACTGCACACATCTGTCAAAATTCCTTAAGGATAGGAACACTTTTAAGCTGGCTTCCATTTGGTTGAGGGGAGTAATGACAACACGACTCGTTGTAGAAAAAAAAGCTTCTGAAATCTGAACGTTTCTTTTACAACATACTACAAGGTTGTACAAAAGAAGTTACATTTTACGGCGCAAAAAGGTCAACACAATTACTCAAAAAGAATATTGCGTCGGACTGATTATCGTATTATATTTTTGACAGTTGATTCTATTATTCAGCTGGTTATCAATGGAATTGAAAAGATGAGTAAAACGTGTTATACTTATACCCATAGTGGAGAATATTAAAAAGAAACGTATTTCTAAAAAAAAATCAACAAGAAATGTGTATTATGTCATAGAGTCAGTCAACAGTTTCGAAAGAGTTAAAGCTTCTCACTCACAGATGGCGGGTAAATAATTTATGTGAAAAATAGCTCACATCTTGCTGTGCTTTGTGCATATGGAGCCGTACTAATAACAAATTTTGGTCTCGACATTAAATTTACTGAAGCTCACAATTGCGATATTTGCATGGAAAATAAAGCCACTGTGAACTACTGAAATTTAGAGTCGAAACTAGGAATGGTTATTGGTAAGTCCCATGGAGTAAGTAGGACTACTGTTAGAGTATAGGTGGCCCTACCTAGAGACTGGGTTAAATCTGCACTTACTCTCGTCGAAAATGGAATCTGAAAATATCCTTGCATATATTCGAAAGTACCCCTCAAATTAAGCAACCGAACAACGCAACCTAACCTCCATAGAATGTAAGCTCTTTTGAAGACAAGGTAGAGAAGCTGAGGGGACTGAAAACTTTCAAAAGCCTTTAAGCTAAGTTAAGTCTGTTATTTTGTGATTTCCTCTAAAAGACAACCTCACATAGAGACGAATTAATCAGCACCCACTCGTCTGTACACAATTGTAATACCAGCTATGCCGAATTAAGGTCACAAACCGACAATAAACAAAAACAGATCGTCTTCAACTGAAAACGAAAATAGCCTTACATAAGACAGGTAGTACCTACCTACCCATCTTTTGAATCGTTATCGTTATATTGACGGCTGATGGTGGTTTGTTGGCTTGTACATGTTGTGGGTGCCTTCATCTTCATCATCGAAAGTAAAGAGTTTAATTATAATCAGATTATTTTCGTTTTTTTTTTTTTGGTTTTAGTTTTATTTTGTACGATCTGACATTTGAAATGAACCGAAACCGACTATGTGTATAGTGTATACGCGATGGACAAAGATTAGATAGTCTTTGCCAACAACTGATGGAACGAATTATTTTCAAAAACAGATCGTGTGTAGCTTGAAAAGTGCTTAGGTCATTGATTTTAACTATATTAACTGGAGAGCCGGGTGAGATACTTTTATTCCGCGAATTTTCGTGTATACTTTGAAAGCGGGACTTTGAGCACAGTGTTGTTATAGGAAATATGTGATTGAATGTGTGGATTCGTGAGTGTTTTTTTCTGCACAAAACAAAAGTTGATTGCCTCATCTTCGATTGGTTGTTGGGTTTTTGTACAGATACTCGTAGTTTTCGGGATTTAATTGCAGAGCTTGTTCGTTGTCAAGGAAGTTCGTTTGCAACTACTCTCGAATGATTAGTCGAAACCATTCACAGAGGAAGCCAGTGGTGTATCCCAAAATTAATCGATTGATAGAGAAGACTCCTCAAATAGAACACGCTTCTTGCAAAACGAAGAGGGCCCGCCAGAAACTGTTACAAACTTACGTATACATTGTACTGTCTGTTTTACAGGCGAAGCAAATGCCAATTAAGTCGTTAAATCGAATCGAATAAGTGCCCTCAAAATTACCCCATCTACCTACAGATTCGCCAGCAAGTACTTCCACAAGTACTTCCCTGTTGGGAGCACTGCAGGTGGTTTCAAAGCCGCTGATTTGTGAAAACATGCCCAACATGTGATTAGGAAACTCATCAACACGTAGAGAATTTAATTAGGCTCAAACCGTAACTATGCTGACAAGCCCCAGAAGAACCTATTCTAACCCACTCTCACACAAACAGATCCCAATCAGTGCAACGTATCCAAGTATCACATTCCCCGAATAACCATTCCACTGGTAACTGGTATCTGGTACTGGTACTACTACTGCCGATCCACAACGTGAGATAACGTCAACCGCGCATCCAGCTGACCTCTGGTGGCAGTTAGTCGTCGTTGTCGTCTCCTCATACATATACCTGATGGAGACACAACAACTTTCTTCCCATCCACACGCTGTTGTACTACAACAACAGTTGGCTGCTGTCATCTTCATCATCTAATCACATGCTGGTCATCTAACACTATAACATGCCAGCTATATATCTATCTAACAGTAGAGGTAGCACGTTTCAATTATGAATCCATAAAAGTAATTATCCGCTACCATGTAACTGTGCGGCGGCGGCCCGGTGGATATATGCAATGCATGCACGATCGTAGATGCGAACCAGAAAAATACGTTCTAACTTTATCGCCAGTACGTGTTGAAGCCGAAGTGGTATGGGATGTGGCGCGGCCATTTTTCTAACCGTTTCCAGAAAAGATTCAAATTAATTTATGCAAAAATTCAATTAGAGGCATTTTCCTCTTCCCGCTGTGATGCCAGCGCACTCTGTTTCCATTTTCTCTGTTGTTAGAGGTTTCATTGAACCTTGGTGGTGGACGGGGGTTCGACTCACCGCCACCCACTCCTTGTGTCTTCCTTGTTTGACGCCCGCATAAAAATAAATGCAATGGCAGTAACCCGACAGTTTCCATTCAATTGTCTTGTATGTGTGTGTGTGGAGTTTCCTTTCGCTTTTCCCTGTTCCTCGTGTTCTTTTGTGTGTTGTGTTCCGATCGCCGATCCGATCCGACTATGGCTGCTTCTATTCTAAAAGGTAAATAACCGCGAAATGATTCTCTCGGTAACAAGGCACGCAGCAGCAAACAAAACAAAGCAAGAAGAATGGTCTTCCTGTTCCGATGTGTTTGAGCAGATAGGACTTACCAATAGATTGGTATAGACCTCTGTATACCTCCGGACTTGGACTTGACGTTGAAATTGAGAGTGGCAGTGAGTGGTTCCGCCGGGGAAGGCAAATCGTGGATAATTTGTTGCACTCCTACACGAAATTTGTGTATACGGACATTAGGCATTAAGAGGACAACAACAACAAAACAAAAAAACGAGAACAACTAACACTTGGATTTGCCGAAGATAGGTGTATACCTATTACCTATAGAGTTGGTGCTCTGAGATGGAATTGCGCGCCTTGACCTGACTTTGACTTGTGGTTCTATTGATAAATCTGCAATTGTCCAGGCAGACAGTGCAGCGCAGCGGTGGGAGAAGCGATTTGCTATGCGCGATCAAGACGCAGAATCTGCACAATCTTTTCAAGGGTTCTAGGAAGTGAAGCAAGACAAGTCGTTTGTTATACACACGCGCAGACAGACAACAGCTATCGGAGGGTTCAATGGAATGATCGCGAGGTGCTTGAGATGTACACCTAGAGATTGGTGTTGGGAGTTTTCTAATTCGAAGGTTGTTCCTCGGACGAATCGGTCTCAATAGTCTGACCTGCGTCAATCACGCATCGGAGATAGATTTAATTAACGATCTCTTCGACGCGTATGGAGTCGGCGCAACCTTTTTGCAACTATATCCGACCCGACCCACACTTTCCCTGGTTGAAAGTACGGGTCTGGCTCTCAAGGCGGCAGGCTAAGGAAGTTTGTGAAGGATTTGTCTGCGCAAGTTGTGAGAATGTCGGCCGAAAGTGTGCAACTTAAGTGCATCAGGCGTTTACTACGCAATTATTTATATGCGACAATTGCGAGCTGGTAATAAAGACCCGGACCACCGGCTTATTGCAGCCAAGGTACAAATATAGGTGGCCTCAACTACGCCACAACAACGGAGGAATTCTACGAAGAGATTTGACGCTCAAGGCAGCAACTTCAGTGCTGACCACCACCGGGGAAACCATGATGCATCGACAAGCAAACGCTGAGTCAGTGTTTCTTGGTAAATTAAAAGTGTCGAAACAGGTGTTTTGCATTTGTGCAATCGGAACGACGTTGAAGTTATTGACTTGATTCCTGGCTGGTGATTTCCAGGAAACCTCTGTGCCTATGTATACGAGCCCTGGAGTGTAGCAAAACTTAATTGACCTATGCTTCGGTCAATCTTTTAGGTGATAACTTATAGCTATACTTGGTACTTGAGCAGCAATATCCGAAAGTCTTGCCAAAAGGTAAAAAGAACGTGGCAAGGCAAGCAGGACCCTGTAAAGAAGTATAAGTAGCTAGTCGATGTCAACACCCCAAGTCAACATCGAAGGGCACAAATGTGAGGGGCTGTCAAATTGACCTCGCCAACACAAAAAAAAAACAAAATTGCGTAGATCAAATGGACCATTCAAAGGCTTTTTGATTCCAAGCAAAGACCTCGTCTAACAAGGAACACGACTCCTATGTGCACTTGGATTGCACAACTGGAAACAGTCGTCTAAGGACCACCAGTCCATCTGGAGAGGCTTCTCATTTGAAGCCGCGGTTCTCCCTGAATTACAGCGCCTTCTTAGTGAGTACACAACCAAATTACCAAATTAGTTTGACGAAATTGTCAATCAAACCGAAAGCAGTTCGTAACTGCCAGAAAACGACTGAAACGTTAATTCCCTCTCAGTTCTAAGTCCAGGTATCCATCGCATTGTCAACAGCTTGTTGTGTATTTAAAGGGGAATGCCCCATTAGGCACCAACCCAATCTTCCTCTTACTGCCTCAAAACTATTCCAAAAAAAAAAACATTCCCTCCTGTATTCCATCGAAGTATCCCCGACTAATCCCATCTCCCGTGCGTGACACTCAGCCATTTCAACGGCTTGCGGACATTTTCATAAAAAAGAAACCATCCTTACATTTATGCTCAAACGACACGTAAATAGCCCGGTTCTATGCCGGCCATCTTGACAGGTATTAAGTGTTAAATTTGCATGCAAATTCGCCACTCTCCGTGGCAATTCTCTTACGATATGTAAGTCATCGGGCCTACGATTAGCTCTTACCGCTCATTACGTACACTTGATTTGTGCGGTAATAACCCCGCGCGGTTAGTATTTTTAGAACGTAACCGCAGTCGCCACGGATCGCCAACAAACACACACACACACCTCTTGTGGGTCAAAAAGGAAAAGGGCACTTAAATAGAAGAAAGAACAAAATTGATATTGCCTCATTACTAGCGCCACCCGTCAGTCATGGCTGCTAATTTAATTTTAGACATTCCAACCTGTTGATGGGCCAGGTATTAGCCATCATTACTACGACAGCTGGTGTGTTGTTAGATTGCACCTTTGTGGCGCCATATTAAGCAAACATAACTGTCAGCGGCAGGTGTGCATGGCATTGGCATATGCAGTAAATACTCTCTTAACGGATCGCTAGGCCTTTAAAGGTGAAACAGTGTTTCGCCACAGCAAATGAACTGGAAAAATACACCACCTGAATGGAAATGATTAAATAGTGCAGTCACAGTTAAATCGATCAATAGAGAGCAGTTAAACGGCGTAAACTAGTTATTAGAATGAAGAAGCCACCACCACCGATCGATCTGTTTTATGTACGCTGCCGATAGCCGATCATATTCTTATGAGCGATCGTTTTTACTTTTCAATTATGAGATGACGAAAGCAGAGAGAGGCTGGGAATACCTCGCGGCGGATTGGATACAGATATGTGGTATGATTGAGATGGAAACACGTACTTAACGATTTCGGTTTAAATGGGGTATATTAGGCCGCGAGGTGGTAGTTGGCTTCGTAGGCAGCTGCTTCCTATTATGTTGGTAGGTATAGTGGTATCTACCGTATGAGGTACTTGAAAGAACAAGTGGTAGCTGAACATTATTACACATCACGTGATTCCTGTTTTCGAAAGCTTTTCCGTATCAGAGACTTCTTGCATAAATGTTCGAGGTAGCTTCAAAACATTGGATCTAACTAGGAAAATAGGAAAATCCTTTTTGAGAAGCGCACCAACATTTTATAGGGAGATCTCGTAGTTTTAGAAGGAGTCACTAAATTAATTAAAAATCGCAATGATTGCCTCTAACTCCCATCTGAATGTCAGAGGATTAAATGTTAAATTATTTATAAATTTTTAACTTGACTCAATTTTCGGCAGATGCTTTCTCTCAGCTTACCTCCAAGCTCATCATACCTCAAAGTCATCAATGAAGTTCTTTGAAATCCAAAAAAGGAATGTGCCGATACCCGATCAGCCTTTTGTGGAATAATTTCACTCGATTAAAACTAACACCCTTAAGGCAGAACCACAATGTAATTGCATGGGATTGATCCAGCTTAAGTCAAGCTGCGAACATATTTGAATTTATTGTCTTAAGGTCGTTTAGAATTAGGTTGTCTGAAATTTTGTGTTGGCAGTGCTTTAGCGGATTATCGTCTACACCAGCTTAAGCCGACTTCCGCGAACGTCTGACATTTATCAGCGAACAAAAATCTTGAAAGAAACCATCTCGATTCGGACATTTCTATTCGTTACAAAAATAAACCCTCACGAAACCGAATAATTTTGAGGAGCTTGACATAGGTACCTGCAGCGCCATCTTTTTTTTAAATTACTATTTCATTTGAAGCCAAAATAATCTTTTCAATGTTGACACTTCGTTCTTAGTCTGTGAGTGATTTTTACTGTTTCCACATCCTCGAAAGCCTCAGAGCCAAATTCCAATAAAAATAAAGGTGCAATCATAATAAAATTGCTTGGGAGTAATACAGCTTAAGCCAAAGCGCGAGTACAATGAAACTATAGGTAGGTTTTCTGACCGAATTCATCACTCTGAATCATTTTAAGCATTCGACTGAGCGTTAATGGACTTAAGCTAGTTTTTGACATTAGCTTAAGGCCACGTAATCGAATGTTCCTTACTTTATGCAATCGGATTTAATGAGCTTAAGCTGGTGAAATATATAAACTTCAATTGCTTTTTCATAAACGCTTTAAGAAGACCAATTTTTTATCACGTGCAAGAAAAACGTTTTTAATGTCATCCCCAGGTTGGCGTAAGCTAGATTACTCTCCTGCAATTTCTTAAGGGTTTACATTCATATTTTGTTTTAATGCGATGCTTTTTATTTGGTTAAATGCCCATAGCGGGTTTTAATTCAGCCTCCCTAATCGTGTGCAAGAGTAGAAAAGTCGACCTTCTTCAGAAGAGTTTTCAGCTGTCACAGTAACTTGCCAAATAGTGCCAAATTCACACGCACGTGTTTCATTTTAGTATGTTACGTAAGAGATGCTTATTTAAATTTCAATACAGTAGGTACAGTGAAGCCCTGATAACGACCGCTTCACAATTTCTCTTTTCTTTGGGTAGGTACTTAAGGGTGAGGTTGTTGAAGCTCCCAAAGAAGCCAGACATAGGAGTCCAGTTATTTGCTCAAAAAGGTTGTTAAACGATTTTCCCACTTGGATATTGATCTCTTTTTTTTATTCAGGGTCGGCGGGTATTTTTGTTCGTATGTTGGCGAAAGTCGGTCTAAGCCGAAAATGTTAGGAATTTTTAATTTTTTTTTTATTTTCTGACAAGTAATAAAATATGGACAACTTATACCTCAAAAGGCTTCGTGGATTCATATATAGATGTAGGTAATTGCACTAATCGAAAACAAATTTTAGAAATGGTTTAAATGGTAAACAGCGGAGCTCTTAAAATTCAGCGGTAGTATTTTGAACGAGAAGATGCTTCCAAATCGTTGGCGACATATCCATGTCGAACAAGATCGTATATCGAAGACTGGTTCTCCACATCGTAAATTTTACGTTAAGAACATTACTCAACATTTATGTCAAATTCTTATGTCAGTTCGCGTTTGTAATGTGCCACCGAGAAAGAGTAAAGAAACTCAAACTACATAATAGAGAAACTGACTGCAGTAGTCACTGACTAAAGTGAGAATACACTTTCTAGTTCGATCGGAATAACAAAAGAACGCTAAATGCAAATTAGCCAATATTTCCAACTACGGATATGATAGGGAAGACAATCACAGGTAATTATCAAGCACATTTCATCACTAATTAGTATGCGTGTGACTGAGTCAATTCATAATTATATTCTCAAACTCTAATGACTATATCATCTTTGCAGCTTGAAAATATCTTAATAAGAAGAAACCGGTATTTCGCTAAATCACACACTCGCGTGATGTGGCGCTACTGACCTTGTCAACAATGACAACATTATGTATCTTTCCAATCAGCTGATAAAATATGCGCTGCTGTCGAATCGAGCTATCAAAATCAATTTAATTGCACAGCGCCAATCAAAATGGCTTTTAGACATCAATCAAAAACCCTACTCAATACACCGCCTCCATATTAACAACTTATGTCATTGAAGGTTCATCACAACAATGAATTGTTTGTACTCTATGGTTATAGGCAGCCTTGCCAGTCGGATACAGGACGCCTTGACATTGTCGACCATCATCGCGCTGATTGATTGAATCACGTATAGGTTAAACGCATCTTACTGTTGATGATGTAGCATCATGAATCGAAATTGATTTTAATTGAAAGATGGCTGATGGGAGAGTTTTCGTTTTCTGTTTTCATTTCGCCACTTGTATGGCTGACAACTGACATAATAATGTTTTAACGCCCCCCAAAAGAGTGTGTGGTATTTTGTGGCGAATCAGATGTTGGGTCGAGGTTCGGCAGTGACTATGGAAGATCCAGGGGGTAAATTAGCTTTGAAATTGAAGTAGATTGAAGTCAATTGAAAGTGCATATTGATCTTTTTTATTTCTTTACAGTAAAAGACCCGATGAATATTTATCTAAAACGAAGTCAATTTGGGGCGAAATATCGCCGAGCAGTGCTGCAAAATACCTCTAAGAGCAACTCAATCGGACCACAATCTTTATGGCTGGTAAAAGTAAAAATTTTAAGTCTCTTAAATCGCGGGTTTAAAAATATCTTGCAATCCACTTACAGCAGACACAAACTTACTGTCTTGAGGGATAAATTTCTTTGATATGCATCCATGAAACAAAAAAAAAAAACCAAACCACTCGACCTGCATTAATTACAGTCCCTTGCACTTCGCCACATCACGTGAACTGCTTTGTGTAACATAATGGACAAAGAAACAAATCTGTTCAAAGTTCCTGGAAAACTTACAATGCACAAACCTTAATTTCATATTCCCTGCACAAGTCACAACTCGCACAACAACCAGTGCAGACGCCTGCCTGTTGCAAGGAAAACGCACAAAGCCACAATTTATGCACTCCCTACGGGTCTTAAGTCTTTTAGTCTCTCGCACAGGCAACCTAAAAGATAAAAACAAAAGTGTGGGCAGACCCTTCCTTGTGTGCCTGTGCTAAAATGAAGATGAATTTCGAAATCACATTCAAAGAGTTATTACCCGCATGCACCCACTTCTGACTCACTTACCCAGTTGCGCTGTGCGGTGCTGCGTTGTTCCCATATATATATGCAGATAATGACAAAGAGACACTGTCTCACTGACAAAGGGCAGAAGTTAGCTTTAACTTATTCCTGTCTGCGTGTACTATTGTGCAATCTACTCCATAATCCATTTATTTGTGGTATGATACCGATACGCCCTAATTTCGATAAAACAAAAAGAGTGCACCCACGGTACATAAATTATATAGCTAATCACTTCTTTGATTGACAAGACAGCTGCGACTGCACCCTCGTAGATTGAGGTGTACTTTTCGATTGTAGTGATTTATTACCTTTGATTGAAGAACTGAGTGAGAGATTGATTCCGGGGGTGGCTTGACGCCCATCATGCTTTTGGAATGACGAAGGTAGGTGGTGTTGGCTTAAGTCTTTGGAAGCATCATCTGGTGATCTCAGTGATAAGAGGTTGTGTTTTTCCCCGTTTCTTTATCCTTTACCTGAGTCTTTGGAAAAGTAATACAACTGTGCCAGGTTATTTTCTCCATGCAAAAGGGATATTAATCGGTTAAACTCGAGCTGTTTCGTAAATTGTTTTGAAGGTCCTGGAAATTGAGACCCAAATGCGTTTCTGAATCAGTGATGTCAACTCCAAGTGCTGCAAGAGGAAGTCTGTTGTTCTGTTTCGGGCCACTCATTAGGTAGGTACCCATTATTTTCGAAAGGTTAAGAAATAGCTTTCGACGGCCGTTTTAAAGCATTCTACAACTTTGTACTCCGAAAAACTAACAAAACGATTGAATTCATCACAAATTATTTTCTATTTCATTTCATACCAGAATGGTCATCCAAAAAACGCCATAAGTGCAGAGCAACTAATTTGTGGACATTTTATCCATTACGAATTGTTGCATAGATGTATGGGATTCTAAGGATAAAGTTGGGTCTTAATTATGCAGGACGATGTTTGTAGACCACAAAAACTATGACGCCTGAAATATGAGTTAACCTTAATTTTCATTGTTTAGAAGATGGATTGGGTGTGAGATGGTCGTGGATGAGTTGTACGACGGTTTGCCCTTTCCGACTATAAATGTCCTAATCTTTTAAAATATTCTAACCCCTATTACAGCTGTATTAGCTCCACGATCAGGCTAGCCAACGATTGCAACAAAATGTTCGTTGCTGTTAAGCTTGGGTTCCTTAAAAGGCTACTTCGCTTCAAATCGGTGCAGATTTTTTTGTTCCACAAATTAGTAGGCTACGTGTGGGGCTGATGTGAAAATGATAGCACCCATTCCACTGATTTTAACACTTTCATGACCTATTCGAAACATGCTCAAAATCAAACCATTCAGCAATAGAGTCAGGAAAGTAAACAGTTTCAAGACATGATAATTTGAATCGGGATTTTTGAAAAAGAAGGCGACTTGTCAATTGAGACAAAGTGGCACACCTTTCCTGATAAACACGAATCGGAATAATTTTTATTAACTTGGGACCAAGCACGCTGTTATGTGTTGAATTTTAAAATACTGGAAAAAGCCCTATTTAAGAAAATTAAGACGACCTTTTTTCCAACGTTGTAAAAAATGTTCGGTTTTATTGGCGTTCGTGTTAAAAACAGTTATGAAGATTATTAGTTGACTCTAATTCTTTTTATACAGCAACAAACTTGACATGACGTTTCACATTTATGACTTACCTAAGACTTAAAAAGCGTTTACATACAACGTTGAACAAAAAATATACTCATATTAATTATTGCATTTGAGTGAATTTCAAAATTTAGGTATATTGTTTCTTTAAAAAAACACTTAATAATAATCTCTAAACCCACACTGAGATATTACCCAGTTCCATTCTTCAACATTGCAAGATATCGATAATATGCTATCCAAAATATTTTACGTATTTACCAGTTTTACAGTAGTGCCTAAAAATTGCCCAAAATTATAAGCACATTTTATTTATTAAATTAAAAACAAGAAAAAAATACAATTGGAAACACTTTTTATCCAACAGTGCTGAGCCATGAATCTTGAAGGCATTTTGAATCAGTCTGTGTCATAACGACAAACAGTCCAATAGTAACAAAATTGTTTGAAATTGACGGACGTGTTCCTAAGTGTATGCTTTTTCAGACCACATCCCCAGTTTTAGACAATAAATTTTCATTTTCCATGCAAAGAAAGAGGGAAATTTTTTGATTTTAATATTTGTTCGAAAACAGCTGCAACGACTTCAATCAAATTTGATATCCAAGCTTAGTTAGGTGAGGTTACCATGACTGCATACCCAGTTTTTGGACAAAAAAATCGAATAGCGATACTTTTGAAATTTCGACATATCTCGAAAACGGTAGTTACATACGCTTATAGCAAAAATTTATTCCTTAAGTTATACAGTCATTTCTCACTTAATAGCAAACTCAGTTTTTGTCTATATTATCGTACAGTGGATTTTTGAAAAAAAAGTAATATTTTAAAAATCTAGTTTTCTTTAGTTTAACGAAAAACAGTAAAAACGATTTTGACCAAAATGAATAGGTACTTAGAGTAAAATTTATGTTTTCAAAATTTTTGCGTCCTGAGCTTTCAATTCGAAATCATCACCGAAAACGCAAAAATTTAAAATCCGCTCATATCTCGAAAACCCCAATTTTCGATTCCGATAAAACGCTAAAAACCAAGCAATGCTTAAATCCCCAACAATGTCTAATATGCAGTTTTTAGCGAAATAGTTAAGCAATAGTATTTTTCAAACTAAACATTTCAATATTTGTTACTGTTTTGTCTGCGTAATTTTACAAAAACCGATCTAACGATTTGGATCAAAATACGTAGGTATTTAGGATAAGAAAATTTAATTTAATTTAATAAATAAATCAGTTTTTTAATTATTTCTTAGAAAAAAAAAAATCACAAAAGCCGATCTGTGTCTAGATGTAACAGCACTTCCAATAGTCAACGAGAAAATTTCGTTCCAACCAGTTGTGCGTTTTATGTTTAATAGCCAACAAACGTGCAGAGATCTAATTTTTTTTTAAGTATTTCTTTTTATTTAAAAGAAGTCGAATGAAAGTCATTGAAAAACGAACAAGAAAAAGTAAAAAAATGGAGAGAACATTGTAGATCGATTTTTGAATAGATAAGTAAAATAGCTTTTTTAATAATCTGCTGCATCTTTTAATTTAAAAAGTTTAAGTGGGTTTGATTTAATTTCTACAGCATCATTGGCATAATTCCGATGCTTGAGGTATTGAGGATAGGTTTTGAGAAGGGAAACATAAAATATTTTAAAATTTTTTAACACACAATTTTTTCAATGACATTTTGTATTTTGTAAGTCTGGTACTTTGATCAAAGTCGATTCACTCATTTTTATTTATGTACAACTGTGAGTCATGCTTATTTTCCATTTCTAAACTCGACTTACTCGACGTCAAACAAAATTATATACCAAACCGTGGGGCCAAATCCTCAGTTAGCTTCTTAGATTACAGAGAAAAAAAAAGGTTCAAACCTATTGATCGGCCAAGTTTTTGTTAAAAAATGCTATACACCTAAATACTCACACAATGCCTAAGAAAGTTATTCAATTCCACATTATATTTATTTTGTACTTATATCAATTAATTTGCTGCGAACAAATTAAGAAAATAATATCACGTGTCGTAGTTGGTATTTTTAACACACACGCATTCAACACCAATAAAACACCTGAATTCCCTTTGACGTTTTTATGCCAATTTACCGGCTCTATCATGAACTAACAGACCGCATATTTATGTACATACCCATATTCCAACGAAAGCCATTCATACATACTCGGGAGAGTAATAAATTACAAGAATTGCGTGTGACGATTAATGTTCATTACCTGGAAGTAGAAATAAAAAGAAAGGACATTAAGCGAAATTCGTTGTTTACGACATTACAAACATTATTGAACAAAATCCATTAATTATAAAAATTAAGCCCAAGTTACTCGTACGTGCTAAAATGATTGTGTGACCCACTTTTCGCTGTACACAAATAAGAATGCCCACAAGGAATATGTATACAATCCTCCTCCAGCTGTGTAGCCAGCTTCAACCAAGTCAAGTTCGTTGTGTTGCAATTTCATGGAACCCAGAAAACATTCAAAAAACTGATCTCCCTCAAGCCACGAGCCCATGTCACGGCACATATTCGCGAGCGCGACACGTTTTCAATGATGTATTAATTTTCGATTTAACGCTTGCTTGCAATTATCACCACTTAAGCTGCGGCGCTGGCTGGCCTGCCGCCATACAGTAATGACCATGACTGTGACGTCATTCCGCTTGAGACTGGAAAGACAAGGTGGTCGGTGATCGGTGATCGGTAATCACGATCAGTGATCTCTTCGATGGTGGTTGAAAAATAAGTGCACTCTAGTCTTTTTTTTGGCACTTTCAGCTGTCAATGACTTTCTTTGGTTCGGTATTTAGCCAAATAACAGATCTGCATGAATGACTAAGCAGTCAAACTTGCTATTTGGGTGAAACTAACACACCGAATGTCAATCTGGCCGGGGGGTCCAGGGACACCGCTGCGCAGTTGACACAATTTCTGAACTCGACTGTGTGTCGTTGGCAAATGTTCGTTCTGACCATTTGAACTATGAAACAGAGGAGATTAAACTTTCGACCATGTCTTGTCTGTGACTGTGGTGTTAGGCAGGAGGTGTCCTTGATTGTGTGTTTATTTTCATGCTCCGTGGACCCAGTTATTTAGCCAATTAATCATAAATTAAAAATATTCAATCCCAGACGCCGAAAAGTTGGGTGTGTACCTAGAGGTAGGTGGTCAAATATTACACTTACAACTGGGCATGCAATTTGAAAACAGACACGCGCTGTGCTATGAGATATGGAATATGTGGCCGATTTTTATATCTTGTTTCCATCTGTCATGACGGTATACCACTTGAAGGTGAAACATGACAACAGATGTCGTTTGAGAGCGCAACATTTCGTTGGTGAATTGAATTTGATACGGTTGCAGATTGAATCTGTGCAATACAATATTTTGTAGATGAAATCCGAGTCGAAATGACGACATTGACGAGGAATTTTGTAAACGAAGCTGTGGATAATAGAAGCGAATTGCGGGTGCTGTCAAAATGGAAGAGTTGTCAAGTTAATCAAGGCGAATTAAGCCTCAATCAAGATCAAGTTGGAGCAGATCGGTGGGTGGGGTTTTGGGCTTCAACAAGTCATCACACCCGGAATTCATCAACTTGTTGCGATTGCGAGCCCAAGGGCTTTGAGCCTCATGTTTGACAGGGAAAAAAGGCAAAAACCTTGTATTTTCAGAAGAAATACTGACTTTTGCATCTTTGCAAAGCGGAAGTACCGATTATCAGCAGGTTACAGCGAGCATTTAGACACAGAATGCAGCTGTTCAAAACTGTTGAAAAAATTTACTATTCATGACATCGAACGAAAAAAAATTTTAAATTACCTAATACATCCTAGTGCAAAAAGTTCAGGTACAGTACCGCTCGAAACCAATAGCAAACAAAAAGGGATTTTTTTAACGCGGAAAATTTGAATATATTGGTGGTTAATCAGGCGCAGTGTTCTTTACGAACCAGCTGATAGGAGAATGCACTTAATTTGAATGATATTGATGCCCGTTCGTGGGTATCTTCCCTTTGAAGGAATTTCACTCACTTTGAAATGATATACTAAACTTTGTTCTTTCAAAGTCTAAGTAAGCAACTTGTGGTAATTTTTTTTTAAGGGGAAATTTTCCATATTTAAGACTGACAGTACTTCACTTTGTTAGATTGCGAAAATAAAAGAGAGCTTCAAGACACAAGAAATGCCAAATCTAAACTTGAAAAGCTCACAGTGTAGAGAAATATTCGAACCCAATATTCCCAATCTTCATCACAGTTTTTCTTAAAAAATATTCAAAGAGCAAACAAAGAATAACTTTCGTATAGACACGTTTTTCCTTTTGACACTTCTGACACATCTGCACAATAATCTCAATAAAACAGGGGGATGACAGTTACGAAAAGACATCAATAAATATTATTGCTTAAATCTTATTTGCTTTTAATTAAGAAAATTGTTTAAAAACTTGAAAATTTAAATTTTATTTTATTGAACTTGTTTATCGAAGAAAATACCGACACTAAGGCTGAATGTAAGAAAGTTTGAATTTTTTGAGCGCCGAAGAAAATAACGAAACAATTCTGTATTTCAGATATACATAAAGTGTGTGAATAAATTTCGATGGAAATGTTTCCTTTTGTCAGCAGTGTAAATCAGATTGCTAAATTGAAAACATATTATTCCCGAGTGGGGCGATAACTTTTTGTACATAGAAGATGATAAATATTATTTAAGAAACAAAAATCTGTTTTTTAGTAAGAAATGGCGACATTTACTTAAAGAAAGAATCAGTTTCTTTAGGCAAGGCCATTTATTGGCTTTCTTCAACTTTTCTCATTTAAATATAGGTACATTTGCAGTATAGGGTGTTTCAAACACTAAATAAATAGTTTGTTCCAGAAGTGTACTTTTACCACCTCAAAAATATTTAGTTTTCCGTGTGAGCATCACATTTGGTCTTTCAACAACGTTTATGTCTTAACATATGGTTGCCAGATTCAAAAAAAAAAAATAATAAAAAAGGGGGACAAACATTTTTTTCTTATTTTTGAACACCAGAGTGAAATAAAAATAAGTTCCACTAGATACATACGAGTACATATTTTATTTTATTTCTACATATTAGGAAAAAGAATCATTTATGTACATACATACTTTATTTAAGAGAAATAAAAGAAAATAAATAAGTATTCAACTAAGTAAAGTAAAGTTTAGTTTCAAAACAAAAACTGAAAGAGAGACAGATGACAGTAAGAAACAAAAACGTACAGGAGAACAACTTTAGCACGTGAAGTGAGAGTTTGTGAGTGAATGTATTCAGCTTTGAAAGTTTTCTTGCACTTCAAATGGATGTGTTCACAGAGAATCTTGTTAAAAATATTATTGAAAAATTTTCAATTGAATGTTTTCTTTTATTAAATTTTGACTTAAGGTGTTACAGCGGTTTAGGGGGGACAAAAAGAATTTTTGTATGAAAAAAAGGGACGCCTGCAATCACTATCTTAACAGTTGACAAAGAAATGGGAACAATAATGCAGACTTTATCTTAGTAGGTATCTAAATATATTTGCAAAACAACATAATGTCAAAGAAGTTGTAGGTACAACCACTTGAAACCTTTCCGAAAAAACGATGCATAAAGAGAACCTTCCAGAATTCAGATCGCGCTTGGGAATTAAAACTAGAGCTCACCGGACACAGTTCAAAAAAAAATAAAATAAATTGAGATTAAATTAAAATAATTAAATTAAATAATTGGTCAAGAGTCAAATCTTTCCTTCGTAAGGAGGTCGCACCATGAAACTTTTGCAAGGTATTAATATTTTAAACTGTTTTTTTTATAAAGTTAGCTGTCCTGAACTGCAATCAACTAAACATTAAAAATAGTAATTTATTGTTATACCTACTCAATTTTACAATTTTACTGAAACATAGAAAACATATAAAAAAGAGCGTCCCTCTATCGGCCTGTCGGTGCATCAGTAATTAGCGAGCCATTGATTTAATTCACTTGCGTTTTGCTATAGTTTAATACTTGTTTCAGCAAATATTTCGTTAAGGTGCAATGCTGTTCAACGTGATTTCATTGAAAACTTTAATCTAGTGTTTGGGCGCCAGTTAAGTTGTACGCCACACGTGAATTCACTGATATGATTCACTTTCAGTTTTCGAGAGAGGTTTTTTAGAAAAACTTAGTTACAGTACAGTAAAGATTCGACGAATTTTTTAAAAATATTAGCAACACTTCTTAGAGCTTTTCACTTTCAGGGCGTGACCTCCAAAGTCTTTTCTACTACAAAATATACGGTCAACGAACTATGGGTTTGATCTTAAAAAAAAAGACAACGGAAACGATATTTCCAACAACTTTTCCCGCATCTTACCCCATATCCACTGCTTACTCTTTGAAATCCATTTAAGCAAAGGGTAACCTATATACCACAGCCCTTATCCATTCCGAATATAGTTCACAAAAAAATCTCACCAACTTCACTGTCACTTTCACGACACTCGATACAAGCACTCCTATTCCCGACGAGACCAAAACAAACACTAAACTCGTCCGCACACAAACGGTAAATATCCTGTTGTCAACATTAAAAAAGGACACAAAAACCTTTTAGTTTAATCACATATTAATTTATTTTTCTGTCCACTCCTTTATTTTGGCAGGTACTCGTATAACACGCCGTAGATAAAAAATCACTCCCTCTCTGTTACAGGACACACATCGACTCACACCAGCTGCTGGCGTTGGACCCCCTTCGCTACAGTGGTTAATATCTATCGAGGCAATGAAATAAAGCAGATAAAGTGGCTGAAATGAATTAAAAAAAAGAAGGGAAAACTGCTCCCTCACCATGTCCAAGTTCGGTTTTTAATTGAAAAAGCGTGCGGCGTCACCATCCCTGCCACCAGCCTAGTTCCTTGTAGCTTGTACTGACTGGGATTGGTTTCGTATATGCGACTCTGACTGGCAATTGGCATGTGACATTTCCCCGGCAGGCAGTGTAAACACGTAGACAGTGAGGGACAGAGGCCGAGAGTGAAAATAGCCAAAGGAGGAACAGCAACACAACAAGACATGACAACATTTCCATTTCACTTGTTTTATTCTTCTTCTTTTTTTTGAGTGTACCTAATTTAATTAAATCCTTGCACGCACCAAGGATACACTACAGCACCAGCGCAAAAGTAAGCAAAATCGGCCGCACAAAACCACTTCACCACCTTGTCGTATAGCTAAGGACGAGACATGACATCCTCTTGGTGGATTTAAGCCTTAAGCGTCTTTCAATGTCAAGTGTGTATATGCGCAGTTTAAATTCAACGCTAATTGGATTTATAGTGCAATAGAATTCCAATTGGAGCTCGCGCGTCCTTCTGACCACAACGGCCGCGCGCCGCGGGCCGCAGTCGAACCAAATTTAGACAGATTTGGAAAATTTTAATTGACAACCGGTGTATGCATGAAATTCGTGACTCCTCTCGATTTGGACATCACACGCAGCAGGAACAGATATATACAGTCTGCAGGTATAGTTCAACACTGAACTTCCTTTCGGGCACAAAAAGGGAAACGTAAAAGAACACCGCCGCCGCCGTCGTCGTCGATCTCTGATGGCACATCCTGTGTAACGTGTAAGGGACTACGGGGTGTCCGAGTTTCGACCTCCAACCGCATAACCGCATACATACATCAATAAAGTCATATTTATAGCAGTAATACCAACATTGGTAGACATTAATCCTGTATATTACCATTTTTATATCACTCTCGTCTCGATTACTCTCGGCACTTGTAAAAACAATATGCGCATAAATTTCTATATGGAGCCGAATGGCGGAGACCCGGTGTTGTGCGGAAGGAAACTCCAAGTCCAAGCTGCCGGGACAGGATATGAATATACGAATACGATGTGTGCATAGCAAGTGGTGAACCACCAACAACAACAAGAGCTAAGAGGACAAAAAAAAATTGAAACACAGAAATGACACAACTGAAATGGAAACCTGAACAAGTCGTGAGAGACCATCTGCGTCGACAAGATGCGGTTATGTGGCTTGTTGTGCCTTGTTAAACTCTGGGAGTGCCATAGCTATTGGTGCGGGCTAGAAAAGACACAGCTAGTCTATAAGCGGATGAAGGAGAAACAGACAACAACAAAAAAAAAAACGACCAAAGACAACTTGGCATGATCGTTGACAGGATTCAAGAATCCAATGGAAGTTATGAGGATCGTGTTCGAATTAACATCAGGTAAATAAATATCCATGAGGTCTGGTGGTGGTTCTCCTGCGTAGCGTATATCTTAGCGGCTCTGCGGTCCCTGCTGGCTATGAATTTGCACGGAAAGAATTGAAAATCACCAATTGCAACATTTTGAGTTGTAATTCACGAATCGTATATTTTTCGCAAATCACAACGATTTTTTCTTGAATTGATATAAAAATTTGTAATTTGTCAGTGAAAACGGCGAAAAATATCAAATTTTGTTTGTTGCATTTTGCGATTAAAAGTATTAATTCGAGCTTCTTTAATTTGTAGTGATTTGCGAGATTGTTTGGAACAATTTACAACTTCAATAGGCAAATTTCGTAAACACCACTTTGCTATCTCAAATTGCGAAAAATATTTGGTGATTTACCACCACTGAATGATGAATCAATAAAATTTTATAATAATTTACAACATTTAAATCGAAAACGTAAATTGACGTAGAGAAGTCGTAAATTGCAAAATATTTTTTGTAATTTCCATGGAAACTAACTACATAACGTGTGAAATTTTTTTATGCACAGGTAGTCGACAGTAACGATATAGTCCATGGGTCGAAATCCTTTCTTTATATGGATCAATATACATACATAATATGTTTGTGGTGTTGCTGGACAGCTGCAATCATGGCCTCATGGGCAGCGACAGCGACAGACAGTCGGTATTTGATCTTTGCTTAAGACAGTCGTTTTTTAATTATTACTAGTTCTCAGTGATAGTGAGCGTACTAACCATTATAAAGCATTCTGGAATATATATCATGTAAGTACCTATTTAATAATGGAAAAAAATTAAACTAAAGTAGGTATATAAATCTGTATTTTTATTTTTTTCAGAATGAAGATATGTCTCGCTATTACAAAAGAAGTAAATTGGTATGGATATTAAAGTGTGCAGTCGAAAAGGTTTTTTAAGGTTCGTATCAATACAAGTTCTTCTAAACAATTTGCGTGTATTAACAATTTCAGCATAGACAGAAAAATCACCTCAGACAAATCCCGTTGTCTCCGGACGATATGGCGTCATATGATTCTCAAGGATATCAAGAGGAAACAAAAATATAAAATACGACAATGAATTCTGATTGTAGATCACAAGATATAAGTTGTAAATTGAAAATAAAGTTTTCTAATTTCACGATAAAACGTTTTTAATTTAAGACGGTGATGCCTTAAATCACTACTCAAGAATCGTAAATTGCAAAATATGAATTGCAAATTGCAAAATATGAATTGCAAATTGACAAAAAGAAGTTGTAATTTACGATTAAGAATTTGTAAATTGCAACTACAGAAGTAGCAAATCAGCACTAATGAGTTGCAATTCAAGACTAAATGGTTGCAATTCGGTAAGGGATGAAATCAAATTTACCACAGAGAAGTGGTAAATTGCGAAATGTTTTTGCAATTCACAACCATAGTAATATCAAATTTAGAACTACTTGTTTAAAATTGCGATCGGTTATGGCAATATGTATTTCTCGTTTGATCATTATTGACAATGAGAAGTGTTGATTCACGATTTTTGGGGGTCAATATCTTCACTTCTTACAATTTCTAAAATTGCGAATAAGAAGTCGTGAATCAGTAAATCCTGAGCTAAGCTCTAAAACTAGACAAACTTTTCGTGATTCTGCGCTCATTTTTCTTGATTTGATCTTAAATTTTTTTCCGTGTGATATTTTCTCGAGAGCAGGTGGTGGTGCGAGAGATTATTGTTTTTCTCTAGAGACAACATTGTGTGGTTGAATGTTGAGGGCTCTTAGCAGGGATATCTCAAGATGATGGGGCTCCATTTAGGGATGCTGTAGTCGATAGTAAGGCTTCCTTATGGACGGTGTGTTGGTGTGGCTTTGGGGATATTGTTTGCTTTTGAAAAGTGTCGGTCGCCTGGCTGTGAAGTGTTTTGATATAGATTTTGAACTTTTGATGGATCGTTGTGGTTTTACTACCTACCCTAAGGTCGAAATCATGGAGCACTCAGACTACCTTTTTATGCTAGCTTCATGACTTAATGTCAAGGAGGAAAGTTCGGCTTCTCAATGTCGAACATAAATACAGAATTTATTCCTGGGGAAGGCTAAACAATATCGACTTTCAAGACTTTTGTCTTTTGTCTTTTGTCTTCTTCGCTGTTCATTCTGTCTGATGTCTCCTGCAGTGTAGGTTCTATCTTCTGTCTTAATTCTGATGACATTTGACCTTTTTCTTCTGTCTTCCGTCTGATGTCTCATGCAATTTGTCATCTGGCTGATGTCTCCTGCGGTCTGACATCTGCCGTCTATCTGATGACTTCTCTTTACTGCCTATAGTCAACCGCCTTCTGTCTTTTGCCTTTCTCCTTCGTCCTTCTAACTGATGTCTTCTGACTGGTTTCTGATTTTATCGTTTGTCGCCTATCCTTCATCTTAAGTCTTTTGCCTTTTGTCTTATCTGATGTCTTCTGTTTTTTTGTCCCTTTTCTACTGTCGTCTGTGTTCCTTCTTACATCTTATATCTACAGCCTGATGTCTTCTGGATTCTGTCTTCTGTCGGTCATCTGCCGTCTGTCTTCTGACTTCAGTCTGATGACTTTTCTTTACTGTCTGTAGTCATCCACTTTCTGTCTCTGCCTTTTTCTTCGTTATACCTTTTGTCTTCTGTTTGGTTTCTGTCTTTGTCGTGTGTCGCCTGTATTTCATCTTAAATTTTCTGTCTTTTGTCTTTTCTGATCTCTTCTATTTTTACCGTTTTTCGTTTGTCTTCCGTTTCTAGTCATCTGTCTTCCTTCATACATCTTCTATCTACGGCCATCTTCTATCTGCAATTTGGCTTCTGGCTGACATCTCCTGCCTTCCGTCCTTAGTCATCTGCTTTCCTTCATGCATCTACTGTCTTCTGCCTGATGTCTTCTGTCGGTCATCTGCCGTCTGTCTTCTACCTTTTATTTACTGCCTGTAGTCATCCACATTCTGTCTTCTGCCTTTCTCCTTCGTTCTTCTACCTAATATCTTCTGTCCGGTTTCTGTCTTTTTGGTTTTTCGCCTGTCTTTCATCTTAAATCGTCTGTCTTTTCTCTTCTGTTTTTTACTTTCTGTCTTCCATCTTTTGCCTTCTCTGTTCAGTTAAAATGCTTAAACCTCTTCATGCTGACTAAGCGCTTTTCTCATCAGCCTTCTTTCTCAGGCGTCTGACTTCTGCTTTGAGTTTTAAAGTTCATTTGTGTTGTCTTTACTTCCATTCAAACTTATGTCCATCCGAGTACTATGCAGCGGACAATGCGGCAGCCTGCTAGTTGCATTAAGTACCAATGGACATTTCACCTACCTAATATATATGTCCAATATTGCTTACAAAAGGCGAATGCCTCCTACCCCCCTAGCCCGTATAATATACGGTAATAAATTCTTCTATCCAGAACCTAAAAAAATTCCCCAAAGGATCACCGCTACTACAAGCGAAATCTTTCGAAAGTGACGTACACGCAGGTGTCATTGTGCTCGCCACCCAACCGAAGCATGTCCCAAGCTTCTGGTCCCACATGCTCAACATTCAAACAGAAATTTAGACAGCAACTCACAACTCGCCACAAACTGTGTCACAATCTCAGGTACATTCCCAAACCTACGGGAACAGGCAAGTAATTTTGTTCCCCCATTTTTTTTTAGACAAAAAGTAAAACCACTCCACGCCTCCTCGCGGCTTTTGTTATATCCCAACAAATATCGCATGGAATTCCGTAAAAGAATACAAAAATTCAGCATCAAAAGTGTTACAAGTGGGACTTCTAAGAACCGGATTCGAAAAAGAAATCCCAGCAAGCCTACTCTACTCGCACGCATCCCACACACGTATAGGTACACTCCACTTCGGTTAATTTTAGACTTCTCTTTTGACAAGTCTGACAAAAACGGTCCACGAAAAACCAGTCAACCTTTCGATTTCGCCAGCAATTACATGTCATGTGTACCAATTCAATTGTCCCGCATTTGACAAATTAGCCTGGCCGCACATCCATCCATCCATATGCCCGTTGGCTGACAAAATTAACGACAAGCTGTATAATCTACCCCACTGACCCAAAGAATGCGAAAGGAAATCTGGTTTTTTGAGGTCGACCGCGTCAGAACCATCCGAATTTTCGTCTTGTGTATACCTACGTACAGTGTGTATATGTAATTTGTTTGCAATTTCATTTGACGTCTTCATCGCTTTGCTGTCGAGATGTAATTTGGGCAATTACTTTCTTTACATTTTTGCGTACTTCCTGCAATTGTGGTTTAACCCAAATTTCGGTTTTACTTCGAGGGCGGGGCTGTAATTGTGTTAATCAATTTTATTAGGGAATGTTGTTGTTACAGTGAGCAGTTGCTCGGGTAATGGCGGCAATTAGTTGTACGCACCGATTGACCTTAAGCACCGCTTAATGGGTGGTGCGCTGAATAAGTGCCGCAGAACTTACTAACTTAAACAGCCGCGACTATCGACGACCGTCTACTGATTTCGTAGAACTCGATGATGTAAGTGCTGTGGCAATCACTTCCTTGATAAATATTATAACTTTCACTGCGCACATTTAACAAGTTTGTTCAAGTCAACTGCGAGCATCCACATGTTACATGGGAGTAAGCGGTGTACCTTCAGAAAAACCGCAGGATGTACATTTTGTGGTGTGTCAGTGTGTAATATAATATTTTGTATACCGAAAGGTAAGCCAAGCGTGGATAAAATGTTGCAGATCCGGATTTGGTTTTTGTTAATATTTTCACTTGAATTTTTGGTGGAGGTTTTCAAGAGAGGCACTTGAAAAAATCAAAATCCGTGAAAGGTGGTGACACCTAATCCATTTCCTGCTGAAAGTTATTTTCTTACGGCCAGCACAGTTTTTGTTCTCTGTTCGAAATGATGCTTTACTGTGGATATTTAAATTTGGCGGCGGCTTGCATTTCTTTACATATCCGCTGTAAGTCAGTACTTGGAAGCAGGGATCCCAGATTAAAGAAAAAAAAATCCCCCCCCTTTTTAACACCAAAACGATCTTTTTTCCCCTTTTTCAAAATAAAAATCTCTTATTTTTCCAAAAACAAGAAGAAAAAAAATTTAGGAATGTTTAAATGTTTTTTTTTCCCTTTTTAGATTGTTTTCCCCCAAAAAATCCTTTCCCCCTATTCTTAGAAAATATCGACAAAATTGCCGACTTTCCCCACAATCTGCGATCACTGCTTGGAAGTGAAGTAGGCAACAGTTGGTAGCTAATATCTGAATATGTAAGTCTTGCAGAACTTGCAGATGAAATAGCCTCCGTCGCAGAGAATGGGCTTTACTAATAATCATTTTCAAACCTTCAGATTTTATCGCTCAATAAGTTTGCGATGAATATTGAGATTATTTTCGTAAATGTTTAAGTGGGTAACAAACTAAAATAATGAACGTGCTCTTTTAGATCTTGGGTAAAAGCTATAGGATAGGATTGCAGATCCAAATCGTTGCGCAGAATTTGCCAAACTATAGCCTCATATGCTCAATCACGGAGCTCGACGCTACAGGGGTCTATAGCTTCCAAAAATATAGGTGCAAGACTGAAACATTTCTGCAAACACTTCGGGGACCTGTTGCAGCCTTTGATAGGTTCGCCTTTGGGAAAAAAATTCGGCTTACATCTGATCCCTCCTAAGCTACACTTGCCACTGCAGACCCAATATTCTCGGCACTCCTCACGGCAACGTTGTAATCCTGCAACGTGTGCATAAATGCTAGCTTACATTTCTCCCACTAGGGGGCTATAAAACCAATTGATGGACAAGTGAAGCAACTTAATATATCATATTTGAAAGAGGCGCCTTTTACCCAAACTTCCTGTTTCGTGTTACAAGCCCTAGATGTCCATTTGCGATTTTTTTTCTGGACGGTTGCGGCGACAGAAAATTGTAGCTATCGCAGGAAAAGTTTTCGCAATCGAACCTTGAAAAGTTTGATTATTTGCAACAGTTTATAAAGTGTGAACCTTTTTTATGATGAAGTGACAGGGCTAGGGGTAGAAACGCTAAACAAACCGCAGCTAACTTCAAGCATATGTGTAAAACTCTGTTGCAAGTATAGAGGCAGCTTCAATTGAAAAGTGGGGTACCTAGGAAATGGATCCCCTCTTAGGCAGAGCTTCAGCATTTTTACAGTCGAAAAAGGGGGCCACAAGAATTTTCAAAACAATGGCCGTGTTCCATTTGCATTCCATTGGCTGGTTTCATACGCCAAGATTTGGAACTTGGAATTTTATTTTTTTTTTGAATTCAAACTATTTTTTGTTGCTGTGATAGTATGGACCTAAGAAGACGATGCCGTTTTTGAAAATTTGCTGATCGACATAAGTTATGTTCAGGCCGATTTTTGTTTATTATCGAAGTTTTCTATACATTTTGCGACGAATGAAGTAGATGAAGCTCTTAGTCGTATTTTTTGAACTTCTGGTAGTTTTGAAGGTCTCTCGATTGGACGAAAGTGTTTTTCTCTCTTTAAAGAAAAACAGGAAATGGACGAATCAATGTTCTACACGTGTCCACTGATCGTAAGCAAACTTAGCGGAAACTCCACCGAATGCTGAATGGAAGACGAGCGATTTGCTACCTTTCTTATAGTTCTACACTTTGTGTTGATTTGTTCCCTAGTCCTGTGCGTTTAAAACACGCATGACATATACCTTTACTCCCTAATAGATATCTGTAGGACCTAGGTCTAGCTTCTTCCAACTATTGGTTTTGTGGCCGGCAATTTGTATTCTTTGTGGGAGGAGTGGAAACCGATTACCTACTATATCGACTTCCTCTTTTTAAATTCACAGATCGATTGCGAATTCCTCTCTTCGCTACATCCACCCACGGTCGTTTTGCCCGTATGCCACATAACCTCCGACAAAACCAACGATGCCAATAAATCCTCGACTCCTTTTCGAAATTTCATCGCTTTCAATCTAAAGTAGGCTTTATTGAGGAAGCAGATTATTCATTGTCATCTAAGCCTCATACTCAGCCCTTATATATCCTCCTGACACCCGAAAACGTGGACTGTGGAAACAAACAGAAAAAGAGAAAAAAAAAAAACTCAAACGGATAAGAAAGGAAAATCCCCACATCTGACACAAAGTCGGCGGCAATCCATTGTTGCAATTCGGTTATGCAACTTTATGCGTGGAGGTGTTTTTGTTATACACCGCAACACAGACAGTCGTCTGATCCATGTTGCAATAGAGATCGAAAAGGTTACTGGCGCACATAGTGCACACTGAGCACGCTACGAACAGGGAACAGCATATGCAATTTTTATCCGAAGCTTATGCAAAACCAACTCGATTGCAGTTGATAATATCTCCCGTCGGACTGAAGTTGCATTGTGAAGCTCATATTTGGAGGGGTGGGGGTGTTCGTTTCATGTAGAACGTCATTTATTTAATATGAGACTTCCGTCGCCAAACAACTGTGAATGGAACGTGCTGCAACGTCACCCATAAGTAGCACCTTTTTAACAGCGGAAGTCCGGACAATGATTCTTTGTTTTTGTATTTTGTTTTTTTTTTTGTTTGAAGTAGAATTTATTTCTTTCTCTGTCCTCACGCACCAACGACGAGAGACAGAGCAATAAATTCACTTCCACTCGGTAGAACAAAGAGCCAAACACCTGGGAAATTGGTCGGTTTGGTGGCTACCTACTGTTTGTGACCAATATCGTAATGGCCGTAGACCTTTGACGCCGCGCCGTCCATATAGTTCGTCCACCTGGGACATTGTGCCCAATACATTACCCAACATACGTATTGTACGCAAGTCGCGCATTTGTCTAACTGTTCGGCAACAAATGGGGGTTCCTTTGTTGTGAATTAGTAATCAGACTTCAGAGAGAGAGAATAGATAGTCTCGTGGTGCCCAGACACTTGTCCATGGAAATCAATTGAAATTTGAAAAGAAAATTGCAAGGGAGAAATTTTTGAAAATTTTATGCCCAGCCAGAGGGTGCTCACTCGAGCGGAAATTATGACGAGCAAAAATCGGTAGTGTAGCTAGTGACGGAGTGATATTTTTTTTAGGGGAAACTTATGTAAACATCTTTGCCTTCGACGTGAAATAAGCTCATGTAGCAGATTAAGCGATTCGTTCAAGAGCTCCGGTCTTTTCAAAACATCGTAAAATTGCTAGAAAATTTTTGTAACACTTAAAGGCTTACAGGGTTCCTCTATTTTGCCTTAAAAGAGGTTGCAATGCATTTGGCTTTCATCAGGCCAGGCCCCTCTTTTTTATTTTAAGGGATTCCTTGTAAGTCGGTCATTTCTCTATAGGTTCTGTGGTTTGCGAAACGTTTCTTGAAGAAATGCAGTTTGACTGTCAAAATTCTGAAGTTCACCAGTGTGGCATGTGGCTTCTTCTTAAATCTTGGAAGAGGAAGAAGCCAGCGCTTCGCCGAGTCAGAGCCTAAACCTTATCTCAAGCCTATTGGTGCTGCCGGGGGTTGTTGAAAGTCGTCTTTATTAGAGCCACTTTGTTTCCTAAAAGGAAGTTGAAGTTAAAGTTAGAGACTGATTTATTGGAGGTGCGAAAAGGAGGTAGTCACCTGACAAGAGTATGGTAGATATATAAAACTTCTTTCCCAAAATAAAAGCTTATTGGCGATGTAACTCTCCTCGAAAAAAAGGAATAGAGTAAGCTTTGGTGGTAGCACAGTGTCGAGGGTATTGATTCTAAACAGAGGTCGAGTCGCTGATTATTTCGTGAACGAGTAGTGCCTGACATTTTTACCATTTTTAAAGCCAACTTCGCTAGTGCTCATTGAACATAAGTTTAAAGACAGAGCTTCCTGAGGACATCTCGAGATACTTCGAGAACCGATTATAATCGATTTATTCACTCGAACGCGCCATCACTACTTTTCTAATAAAATAAGTAGATGGCGCAACTGGTCCCTATACCTAGCATCTCTTAACCATTGGTTTTGTGTGAACGAATTGAATTGATCTACAATTGTATGCCGAGTCCAAACGGGTAATTGAGAGCCTCTTTGATGACAGTTATACTTTTGGGATGTTTGTCAGACGATCGCGACAGGTGGCGCAGTGGAAAAAAAACTCAAGATAGAAATCGTTTGTTTGGGAATCGAATCTGGGACCCTTAGTCCGAAAATCTATTACGTGAACACCCACTAAAACACTGCCGCAGAAGTGCTCTCTAGTATTCGGAATATAATAGAGAAGCCTAAGGTCTACTGAGTTCCGAACAAAGGCTCTGTACATTAGTGCAAATATTAAAAAAAAAAAAAAAACATCAAAAAACTCAGGCGTTCATATTATGCGGATCCATTATGGAGAAGGAATGTACGAGGATTGTGCACCTTGAAAGGCTGCATCCCGCAGCCCATATCCTCATATCCTCCCTGCCACCCGAATACCACACATGTCGTGTCGGTGGTGGCCTTTCTTACCGCTACATTTTCGAGGAAATCCCTCATGGTAAACCCATCATTCGGTTACGGTACCACTCTGCCTTTAAGGGAATACCATGCATATGCACTTCTGGCTCAATTCCCAAACTAAGTCAATTCAATTCAATTCAATGCCTTCAATCGGCTTGCTCCACTGTCCTACCCACTCTGGTCTTTGTACTGACATTTTTCTCTGTGTCATCATATGTACCGGGATCGGGCGGTTCTCACACACGGCAGGAGTATACGTTCCCACATCCCGGTCCCGCTCTGAATAAATTTCCATTAAAATCCAATCCAATACAAATATATATTCAATCTTGTTAGAGGACACTTGTTATTTTCAAACGGTTCTTCAGTGTTTTTTTTTTTTTTTTTTTGTACGACATAACTGCGCACCGGGAAGCACGGAAGTACCCGCACAACACCACATCAATATGGCACCCAAGTGAACAAGAACAACAACAAAACAACAACAAACCACGACACACGAAGAATAATAATAAATGTTCCGCAGAACCAAAGCAACATAGAGTGACACACCAAACTGGGAACAGCCGTACACAGCTATGGTTTGACACCATAAAAGCGACAAGAGTCCTCTGCCCATTTGTGGTGCAAACACACACACACACACACACAAGTACAGCTCGTATATCAAAAATCCCCATGGGGAGACAAGTAATTTTTCATAAAAATGGTTGTAAATTCTAATCTAACCATAAATAGATAAACAATTCCCTTCGAGTTATAGATACTTGGTCTGCGGTCTGCCTATAGTTACCTATACCTATTCCAAGGTGGAGCTGAGCGTTGAGGACTCTGTCATACATATATGCGCGCACGGCAGATTCTCTTATGCAACATGTGGCATCGCATGGCATGACTGTGCCCAAATAGAGTGTACTAAGCCAGTGAACGGTTTTTTGATCGCCCTTTTGTACTCGTCGGTCGTCGCTTTTTGTGTTAGACATTCGTGACAGAGATAGAGAAATGGAATTGCACATTTCCGCTGAATAAATAATCCGTCACCCAGAATGGGTGCACTCGAAGGGTATGCATCCTATACGTGGGATATCGTTGATTTCAGTCTTTTGATCTATTAGCATAGGAAAATGGAGAACAAGGGTAAATGATGATGACGGTGCAGATGATACTGTTGCGAGAGAATAGACTTTCTGTTGACATTTGTGTCAATGAGCTAAAGGTCACTCTGGCGGATGATATCGCACGAAGTCTTTTCACCAGGGATATATCCACTTTTGACAAGTACTCGTATGTTGACCTTAATAGGAAAGAATCATGCTTATAGCTGATAATTAGAATGGCTATCGAGCGCACAGTAGCAGAAGCCACTTGGGATGTTTATCCTTGCGATGGTGGAGGAAGGTGAAGATTTGTGGGCTTTAGGTATTTTTAATTTGAAGTAGGTATTGTCCGTGGTTGCGATACAGGCACTGTGTCTCTATTCTATTCCACTTTTCTAATGAAAAGGGGGGAAAAATTGAGAAGAAAATTATTGTTGTGCCAAATTTTTGTTAAAACCCCGCGTTGGGCGCCAGCTCCACGAATCACTATACGTGGCAGCAAGATTGACCCACTAACAACTCTCCCCTAAATTGTAAGAAGCAGCCATGGCTAACAATAAAATCGTCGTTAAATTTGAATAGGAATTTGCCTTCAGAAATATTTCTGGGGCACAAAACCTATCCCTGCAAAAAGGGGTTTCACACTTCAAATTAGGTCCATTGGCGTACCAACTAGAAGTCCACTTAGTTCGGTTTAAAAAATGATAGGTATAGTTGACGCAGTGGCTCGGTGATTCATTTGCAAGATTACTGAGCGAAATGTGTCCGGTTCAGCCCCCGAAAAAAAAAAATTCACTTTTTAAAGCTTTTTCCACTGCGATTTGGAATAAAATTGGAGGTACCTTTCTTTCGTTTAATAGAAATAAAAACTAATACAAGGTAATTGTTTAAAAATATATCATATTCCTTAATAGAATCATAAACTTTCCAGCTTTTATTCAGTAGGAAGGACTGTAGTCAACAGGCTGTTGTTTTGACATCACTTTCGCCAAACAAAAAAAAAAGTCCTCGGCTTACCCATGATTCCAAATTCTGACAGGGAAGCGACTATAGATCAGATGATTGTCTTAACTAGCAGTATTGGCATACTTTCAAAGAGGAAATTGCTAGACTTCAAAAATAAATGCTGGAAAGTAAGAAGCCAAGAAAAATACTAAATGAAACAAACTGTAGGCTCATCAGCTTTAAACAAAAAATATTATTGTCTTTGATACCTAGTCCAAATTCATCTAAATTTTAAATGTACTTTTGCTGTTTGTTTGTATAATCTACATACTATATAAAAATGGTGTGAAAAATGTATACTAATTCATCAATTGAGAACGGCTGGGCCGATTTGGCTCAATTTTTCTTTCTGTTGTTCGTAATTGTCAGGAGAAGGTTCTTACGAAAGAAAATTTTGGGAAAACCCTCCGGGAAAGTCGGGAAATTGTGAAAATCGAAAATTGATTTTTTGCATGGAAAATGTTGAAAAAAAAACTTTATGTAAGGGTGGAATTTTGGTTGTGAAGCTTTTAAAATTTCGTCCATAAACATTTATCGAAGATCATCGACTCAACGAAGCAAAATATGTAAAATGAAAAAATTTAAATTGTATCGCCTAGCAAAGCGGGTGGTCCGCTGGTATAAAATAAAATTCTGCGCGTAAAAATAACTTAGAAAGAAATAACAGATAAAAAACATGTTTTTGAAACACCGAATTTTATTTTTATTGATCACTAAAGTATCAGTTTTTGGAAAAAAACAAAACTTAAAAAAAATATCAACAGTAGGTAGGTACCTATTTTAGAAATATTTACAATACCTACTCAACAAAATATAAATTCCTCTTTCAATTCAACGGCCAAAGTTCTAGTAAAAAAACAGCAAAGATATTAATATAAGAAAAAATTCCAAAAATGCTGAAAAAGCATGTGGCATTTTTCTTTTGACAAAAAAAAAAAAAAAAAATGCTTCCAAGTCTTTGAAAATGCTATTTTTTATTCTTAAAAATACCTGCCAGAATTGGTTACTGTTTACTATACTGTCATGCTTTCTGCCTTTCCAGGGAGCGGACGGCGGACCTTCAATGTTAGCGTAGTGCATGCAATGGTATCAGCTCAGCATAGCCAACTTGTCATTGAAGTCTAGTTTTGAACTTGCCGTGTACCTTGAGTCATAATGCAAACTCAAGTCTTATTACACAAAAATGTCAACCCGAAAATGGGACGAATCAGCTGCCAACTGTCCAATTCATGGTCACTGGTATAAAAGTGTTGCCAAGTCGAGAAACAATTTTCTACATTTTCTATGTTGATCTTAAAGGTGGTCTTTGCAATTTCCACAACTTAATTTGAATTTGTCGGTTCTCAAAAATAATTATCACACTACCTCAACCACCACCTAATGGTCCACTTGTTGACCATTAGCAAATTCCACCTCCACAACTAGTATAAAAAAAATAAATCTTCGTCCAAATCTTCCTCTTAGTCGTTGCGTTTATCCACCTTTTTCGGTTTTAGTCTAAACTCGAGCCCACAAAAAACACTGAAACAGCAATTATCACTCACCCAAAATGAGTTTGGACTCGCCCGCTTCGCTTGCGTGAGTCCCACCATATAAATATATATCTACACACAATTCTAACGGTATCGGTTATTATCTAAAAGTTCATTAACACTAAGCGTTACACACGATCGCATCGTGTAAATTGATTTCGATTTTTCTCGGTCCGACAAAAAAAAAAAAAACACTTATAAGTCATTAAAAGAAAAAGAAAACAATGTACACACGATCGGAACTCTGACAGCTATTGTCATGTCAAACATTGATTGCTCACGAATCGAACCAGCAGTCGTCCAGTTTCCACTGGCGATTTGTTCCACTTTAGTGCGAATGGATTTTGTTTCTCCCACCCACCCACAAGCACTCAGCCTCCCTCTGACAGTTGACCGAATTGCACTGAATGAATTTAGAGCTCTTAATTTGCAATTCATCTTCCACAGTGTTTGTCCATCTGTCGATCGATTGGAATATAAATAAAAACGCTGCGCTGCGAGCTGCGACCTCGAACCGGAATCGTTCTCCAAAGGGGACGACGGAAAGGTGAATTCGATTTGGAATGAGGCGAAATTGGGTCAGGCGAGTATTCCTCGCCATGTGTTCGTTCGCAAAACGATTCGAATCGAAGAAATGACTTAAAATGCGCGATCCGGTTTAACAGCCTACATTGATCACGCATCTAAATCGTAATCATTATCGCTGCGATCGAAAATTTATCCGGAATTGTGTGTATACACAGATTCGTGTTTATCTGAATGACAGTGTTGGTTGTTTGGGATGCAGCCTGCGGGTATACCTCTCTACTACTACTGTTAATGAAGTCCTCTGCGTTCTTGGGAAGTGTCCAAAAACATGGTTAGGCGATGAATCGCGTGCATGATGCGGCGCTGTTAAAGGGAGCATCTCATCTCAAGTTGGGGAATCTTAAATGTAATTTTAAGTGTGGGCTTGGTAACGGTTAGAAATGGATTATCGGCGTTTAAATTTGATATGATAGCCGAGAGGAACTGCACTGGAGGAAGATTAAATAGTAATGGCGGTTATTCTTCAAAAGCGGGTCCGAAATGGATCTTAAAATGGTTAAAATTGATTCTTTTAATTTCTTACTAAAACGTTCGTAGGGCTGTAGGCCATTCTTTGACAGTAATAGGACCGTTGGTGTCTGAGGCAAGCTGTCTCCGAATCGCTAACCATGAACAAGATACTCGACGGAATTCGGTTCTGTTCTGTATGTGAAACCGACCTTTTTGAAACGATTTGGACCCTGTGACCAGTGCCAATGCAACCCTTCTGTAGGTGATAAATTTAAAGAACAATTTTAAGAGAAAACTTCTACCAAAACAAGATCGCCAGATCAATGTTTTCAGCAGAGGAACGATTTCTGATAAGCACTCGTTTTTGTTTACGTTCTTATTTCTAAGTCGAAAAGAGGGGGCCTACAATGGCGAATCTGAACAGCAGAGACGAGACGCTTTTTCAGGAACAACTAATGTTTTTCAGGCCTTTGCGAGAGGTAAGAGAAACCATAGAATGTTAGAATTTGCACAGAAGACCTCGCACTGAAAAGGCTCTTTAACCACTAGGCTATTGACACTCTCTAAGTTTCTGGAGAACTCCTACTCTTTTAGCTCTTTTGGAGGAACCGCACAAGACGTAGCATCTGTCTAATGGTTCGTTCTTTGGTAGGCGAAACGTTCTGAAACCATTAAGCTTAAACTCCGCACTATAGGTGGGAACCAGCGCAGTCTATGTGCGGTTATGAGCAGACCATATGCCGCTCGAAGGACCAAAACGTTCTAGCTCTAAGCTATTGATACTTTGAGTGATACAAATGATGTTATGCTGAATTTTGAACCATTGATAGGCAATGTTGTGGTCAATTCCATCGCCACTGTTCGATTTCCCTATAGCTCCGCACAGTCCGGCTTTTAAGCCCGCAACAGTATGTGCCAGTCTCCAAATCTTCAAGCCGTTGTCTGCATCTGGGTGACCTTATAGAAGGCCCATATTCTCTGGGTTAGAGCTCAAGCTTTATACTATTCTGTAAGGCATTCTACGTATGAACGTATGTAGCTTGCGGCAGCCACCATTTTAATATTTATACATTTTTCCGCTTCTGGTGTGACTACAACTACCAGTGTTCAGCGGTAGCTTAATTTTCATTCAAGGTGTTCATCATTCCGATTTAAAGTATCAAAAATAGCGCCGGATAAAGAAACTTCGAGGCTTATTGCTATTTTGCAAGGCTGTTCCGATAATTTCATGGCCTGTTACCCGTGTCAAAGTAAGCTTATTGTAAGCCAAACATTTTTTGAGATTTGTTCGGACTTGTTCGTCTAATGGTCCAGCGTTGTAGAAACCTAATCTTTTGCAGCTGATAATTTAGCAATCATCTAAGCTCAGGTGCATAGACTTTTCCATTCAAAGATTCGACCACTACCACTTCTGAAAGGGTAGTTGCTCTCCCATCCACCAAGGACTCGCCCGTGAAGCTTCGACTTTTTCTCCCTCAGCTCTAAATAGGAAGCAGAGTCGTATTTTCCAGTATATACAACGAACTATTGGGAGCAGAGTGAGCCAGTTAAAGGGACTCTACCCAGCAGTTTTTTCTGTTTAAAACTAAGACCACCCATTATATCCCTCACCCTCCCTCTTGTTAGTAATGAAACTCGCACTACATCAATTTCAATGTCGGGCACCGTTCCGCCAACAAAATAACCGCAACAAATCCTCAATTCGATCTGACATTGAGATCAGCTCAAATTTGATCGGGCTTATATACCTGTGAGCTATCTAAATCTAAATGTCACAACTAGTTTCACCAGAGCGCAAAACTGTCGCTTTCATGCGAGACAATGAACATTGAACAGTCCCTGCAGCCATTGGCGCCGTTCGTCGTCGTCGCCAAAAATAATAATCCCGCATGTTAAACCGGATTAGAGATTTGCAATAATTTTAATTGATCGCTAATTTAATTGTTTTCTTGCGACTTATAGATTATTTTTGCTCGTATTTTGATTGCGATACATATTTCGCGGCTATAGGGCAAAGACCCGGAACTATTTGTCATTCTGGTTATTTATAGAATTATCGATAGAATTGGATTTGTAATTCATCTTACTCGATAGATAAAAACCACCAGAGAGCTACAGAGAGAGGTAGGAGAAATAAATCATCGACAGTTACATTCCTATATACTTCCTTATTGATGCGGTGGGACAAATAAATTGACAACGAAGGAGCAATCGTGGTTATCCTCCTTGGAACAGAGGCAACTTCGTGCACCATATTTTAGAACAAAAAGGGGGCAAACAAATGAATAACTGTTCTTCGAGGGAATTTAATGCACGAATATCGACAACAGCAACAGCGATACTCGTATACTTGTGCCATGTGGTATGTGGATGATGTGTGATAAATGTCATGTAGGCACTTCTGGGCTCGAATAAGTGTTGCACGAACCCAAAGTTCAAATATGTGAACCGCAATGTGTAGGTATAGGTGTTATATCAAATAAGATTTTTAACAATGCCCTGGGTATGGATGAAATTTTATTTACAAAAAAAAAAAAACACAAGAATGTCATCGAAATTGAACATTTGTCTCAAACGCTATTCGAAATGTTTATTATTCCAAACATTGTTGCATGCCGTGACACAAGTCAAACTAAAGAGTTCCCTGACAGAAGGTAGTTTTTAGCGCAGATTTTGACAGCAAATCTTGGCGGAGTTTGTTTTTGTTGAAAAATTATGACCAAAACCAGAGACCAGAGAGTAGAGCCGAATGACCAGTTTTGACCACGATTTGACTGTAGCACTTGTATGTTGTATGTCAGTTCAGGTGATAGTAGGAAGCTCATTCAAGCTTTGCAACTTTGGTCGACATTCGGTCCCGCAGTTACTCGAAACAATGTCGAACAACGACTGAACTCCTCCTTACGTGAAATTACGAAGTACCTACTTCGGTCTGTCAAAGAGTTAGATGGTTGCAATGGTCATAGAACGATGAGTTACAGAACGATTTTGCAGCAAGTACATCTCGCCAACGTCTGACAAACATCCGAGAGTATTACTGTCTTGAAAGGGCTTCTCAATCGGCCGTTTGAAGTCGGCATAAAATTGTAGATCCCTTCCATTCGTTCAAGAACTATATGTAAAACTCACACAAAATGAATGGTTGGTTGGAATGGTTTTCCTGTTGCGTAAAACTATTTATTTTGATTTTCTATATATATTTTATATATAAGAGTGATATAAGTCGGTTTGGGAAAGCGCTTCATAATGAGAAAAGAACTGCAAGATGCGCTCAGATAGAGGAAATAAAGCGTTTTAAGGGCGGATTTACTTTGTAGACTCGAATTCTTGTAACCGCTACAAAAAAAGCCCAAGGAACTTTGCAAACTTGGCTATAAAGAACCTTTTTGGCGGAAGTTCAACAAAGAATTAGACCGTGAGTTTATGGTTGGAACATCTTACACCCGAAACCCTTGCGACATAGAAAATGATGTTGCTGAGAATATTGTTGAATTAACAGCCATGGAATGGGATTTTAATGAAGACCTTTAACAAGAATTACCTGTATATATTTTTCGGGTATATATTAAGCTTATTTTTTAACTTACTGGAGCAAAATTTTGTACATTCTAGAGATCAGTAGCAAAGGCTTTTATAATTATGTGCATGGCTATGACAGGTTTGATATAGGGTATAAGTTACCAACTGATCGAATTCCTCTTAAAACGAAGGGAATACCAAATCAAATTTGAAATCCTCGCAGTCTCAGCGGAACTAATGTGACTGAATTAAGGTCCGCGGATGTGATGCCTTTTTTTGGATGTCTCCTAAAGCATTTTTCTTTTGGGTGAGCTGCGTAAATATAACATTGCGAGCAGGCAAGTTGAAAAAGACCTGTATGGGTATAAGGAGGGAGGACGATTTTTCAGTTAGTCTGCATTTGCCATTCATGGAATTGTCCCGGTAGTTGGTATTGTTGTCCCGGTTTGTATCAAGAAAAGCCTTGAACTTTTCAAATGAAATTAGGGCGCAGCTCATATTTATCTAATATCGTATTTAATTCAGTATCAAGCAAAATAAACGAGTTTAAAGCTGCCTTTATACAACACTTTCACTGTCATCAGTTAAATGTCAAAATCGCAAAATATTGCTTCTAGGAACTATTTTCATTAATTAGCGTTTTTAATCTATTTAAATTGAAATACAGTCGAATCCCTCTAAGTCGAACCTCCTCTAACTCGAATTTTTCGACCCAATTTTTGCGTTCCCTTCAATTTTGCATAGAAAAGTCATCCTCTAAGTCGAAATCCCTCTAAGTCGAAAATCCCTTTAACTCGAACATATTTTTTGAGTCTTGACCTACTACAATATGACTCTAAGTCGAATTTTTCGTCTAAAGAAAACAAAATTAAAAATAAAAAACTCGGAGCTGAAGAAGAGTTTGGCGAAACCATTACTAACCATATGCCGGAAAAGAATGATATTGAAAACGCAATTGCAATGACCGAAAATGTCCCAGAGGAGATTCACTAATGCCTATTTAAAATAGAATTATTTATTAAACGAATGAACTCTGCTACTTTCACATCCCATACTAAATTAACAATTTTTTTAACTAATTTTGTTAAAAATGTACCCACTTTCCTATTTTTTAGTTTAAATAAATTCGCTGACAAAAAACAATAAATCCCTCTATCTCGAATATTTCCAAAATTACCTCATCCTCCTACGACACGTAACAAACTTATCCATACCTGCAAAGAAAAAAAAAATCCCAATATTAGAACACTCAGAAGCAAGTCACTTTGTACAATAAAAAAAGTATTTTACTACATTTTTGAATACCATAAATATCTGCCCGACATTTTTAATCAACGTCCCAACAAACTTTGAATACGAATCCGAAAGTATTCCAAATACTGCCAATCAATAACCACGAGTTCGCTTCAAGAGCCAGCTAACTCAGCATAAGACTTTTCTAAATTCTTGAGAATAAATTACAACTTAAAAGACATTAATGCAAGTTCTGCAACATCTATGCCGAAACCATTTATCTTCGTCGTGTAAGTGTATGATTTTGTTTTTCCCTCGTACAAGGAAGAACTATTAGCACGGCATAACCATCTAGGCACACTTCGTAGATCTACCATCGTGTTCAATGAGCAACTGACAGAGAAACAAAAAGCACCTCAACTAGCAACTCATTTGCTAGATAATTATATTACCAATTAAAATGGTTCGCCTTGATTTATGGCTTCGATTTCAATTGCATGCCAACATACTCGTACACACCGAAACAACACGTGCTGAAGAGAGATATTGCAAACAAATCTCTTTGCCACTTGATACAGATTGAGATTGACTCCGGATCGCTCTCAAGGCTGGCACTATAAATTTGAAAGTAACAAAAAATTAAAAGAAATAGAAATGCAATCTAATTGTGCATAATGTGTCGATTTATTAGAGAATTGCAGTACATATGTCTTGAGATAAAATTAACTATCTGCGATTGGTTGCTAATTTGACTTTGAAAAGTGTAGTTGACTGAACTAGTTCATCGGGTGGGTTATTAGTTTTTTTTTTTTTTTTTCTGTTTTGAATTTTGGGATCGGTTTTTCTTTGGTGCCTATTCAGCAAATTATGTTGTTGGGTAATATGCCCATTAGCACCTAATTAAGATGAGTTTGATTTATATATTTTCAGACAGGAGGTTTTTTTTTTCTGTGATTTTAATTAGCGGAAAGTGTTTCGGGCCTCAACTAGTGCAAACTATTGAATTTGGGAATGATGATGTAATTTGGTTAATTATTCGATCGATGATGGTGGAGCAATTTAATTGAGTTTTTAAAAGTCGGAGGGAGGGCCAATCCCATGGGCGTTGTCGGTAGGTAAATAATTGAACCGTAGGTCTAAGTGCTCTAAGGTGTTCCTTTGAAGAGATTGCAATTTCTCAATAGGTACAAGTCGCCGATAATGACGATACACTGTTTTTTTTTTTATTCGTGGAAAATATTGACACGCGATCATTCGAAAATATACGACTTAAGCAACGATTTTAGGACTAAGAATATCGCTTCAGTCGCCGCAATTGTCATTGCAAACGATTTTGTTGAATCTGCGCGGCTATAAACAAATATCGCCCAACTTCTTGCAAATGGTCTCAAAAGAGAAAAGGTAGAGTTCACACACGAGATAATATTGCTGCAGTAGAAGTAAAAGTTTAGACGATGATTGGTCTGTCTCAAAAAATTTGTCTTGTAGTCCTATCGTCTCTTGAATAAAGTATTCAATAATTTGAATTTTTATCGCAATTCGACAAAGTATGTCTAAGCCAGTTTTATATTAAAACTCTCCTATTCCTACACTCTATATCTATTCAAAAGACTCTCGTTATAGAGTCACATTCAGACACAGCCGCCCGAGTTTTGTACAGTCATTCGATTTTAAAACTCCTGTCACTTAATGGTATGCTAATTTTTTTAAGATATTTGCTAATGTATGAAATGAACAAGAGCGTCAAAGATTATTGCGTGACTGCTGCTTGTCAAATTTGAGTGGCAATATAACTCTTGTGATATAACGTAAAAACTACCGATCCGATTTCGATGAAAACTTTTTTGAAATACTTCTTCAGACTCCGAAAACATTATATGTTACTCAGTTCTTTGTCATGCAAACATTTTATCAGTGGTTTCCACCAAAACGTAAAATTTCTCTCTGTTTTTACTGCCTTAACTTGTCATTTCTCAAATGTTCTTAATCAATTGAAACAAAAAATAAAACACTCAACTCAGGTTAACACTGGCACACATATTTCAAGCCACTATTTGGCGTTCGTGAGTAGCTAAATAAATTGTGTATAATTTTGGACAGTGATGCGCAGCAGTTGAAATTTGATTGAAATATTTTTGCAAGTCAAAGAGAAGCCAAGGTGTCTTAGGAATATTTGTCCGCTTATGGGAATTAAATGAAACAATTTATGACAAAGATCCCTCTCAAGAAAATGCCCGCCTTAGTGAATTCAATATCTATGACATCAGACACATGAAAGCACGATTAAAAATATTTGTCCATCTAAGGGGTCTGTTCGGGAGCTCGTCGAAATGTGCGATTTTACTGTATATTTCTTGTGTTACTTGTGGGATATTGTAAGTATTTAATTCTCTTCTTTTGTACCATTTACTGTCGTATATGGGCCCGGATTTTATGTATATATGAATGCAAAAAGAGAAAAAATCATTTACCCCTTGCTCTGTCCTCTTAGTCACTTTGAATTCCTCAAAAACTTTTAAAGATTTAGTTCTTTTAGTTCTTACGAAAGTTACTTTTAAAGTCGAGTGGAATAATAAAAAAAAAAATTTCTTGTCAAAATATTGCAACAATTTTAATTCACCGGGAAGTTATAAACATTGGAAGGACCGCAATGTATCAAAGCACCCAACATCCAGCAAGTTTTTGGGACGAAGTTGTTCAACCATATTGACTTTTCCAACTGCATAATAAAACATAGTTGAAACATTTGTTTTTCTCTAAATTTGTAAATTGGAAAAAAACAGAATTAGCTGAATTTATTGCCTGTCAGAATTTTAAAATGCAGAATTTTTTAAGACAGAATTTCGACCCGCTCCCAGTTTATTATTCCATTTGGTCATTTTATAAATTTTGTTGAGAGGATAATTCGCCCTCCTCAAGGTGGTAAGATTTGAAGATTTAACGACGTGCTATCTATTTCAGAGAATATAATACAAATTGATTATTTCACATTAAAAAAAGGACGACTGAATACGGTTCGTACGCTTACTATTCTTGACTGAGAAACTGAAAAATACGCAAAACAGAATGCACTTAAAGCCAGTGCAGCCAAGGTCGTCATAGTTTCGGAACATTTTTTTTTAAATAATCGAGTTCAGTTTAAGTACCTACCTAGAGAGGAATATACGTATGAGTTCTATCTATACCGACTGGAGCCTTACAACCGAATTTTTAACCAATTGCAAATATTTGTACATCACCTATTTTTTTTTCTGGGACAGGCAAAATTTAAAAATAAGAACGAAACAAAATAAGAATCAAAAATCCATGGAATCCAATAGTTGTCCCGGTTGAGCCCCCAGTCGCTGTAAAAACTGCGTGTTGTCAAATCTGTCAGATTCTTCGTCCATCAGTTTTTCCGGAGACTGTATTCGTCAGCCTACTTGAAACGGACGGACGGGAACGCCCTTTCATATCCATCATCCTCATCCGAATAATTGTATTCAGCACGGCTTTATATAAAAAGTGGTAATCCATTCTCTGAAAAACTGTTGCTTGCCACTCCACCATTGGTTCCGATGCTATGGAAGACATTTGTTACGACAACCTGCCAACGATTTGCGCAGCCGATAAGCGGCAGGCCAATTAATTCTAGAGCTGCTTTCTGCAAAACAACTCTTATCTGCATTTACGCAGAAAAAACATATCGGTCCAGTAGACAAGTGACACTAGTAACACTGATCGTATTTTGCTTATCTGCAAATAGGTGGACCTTGTGCAATCTCCAAACACAGTCACACAGCTCTGGGTGATCTGCGCATTACTTATTCATTCATTCATTTATTCATCTAACATAATAGCCCATCTAAAGTTCGTTCACCTACACAAGACAAAAAAAGACAAAAACCAAAATCAAAACAAAGCCATTATCGCTCCCTCATCGCGCTGACGAAAGACGAAACTACCAAACCCATCAGTTGAACCGTTGGTGTCATGTTCCACATTCGAGTGTTATCAATCAACACTGATGGCTGATGCGCGCATGAGAAATCTTTAGACCCAACAGACCGCGATTTGAATTAACATACAAATTCATTAGACCAGCCGATGAGAACTTTTTGACGGGCACGCGGTCCAATATAGGGGCACCCAACCTTGTTCGGTAATTAATCGATTCTCGAGGAGTCTCTATCTGGTCCCTATTTCCGCTGGAATATGCTAAACTCCTTGAGAATCATTTTTAATTAACTCGATGATTTGTCCCACTTTCAGTTCCGCCAAACTGCTGATTGGCAATCGTTCATTGCCACAGCTCCCGATCGAGCTGCAGTTCGATTTTCAAACGGCAATAAATTTTTCTAATAAAATTCTCAAGTGTCATGTTCCGTGTCAGTCACACCCAACTGATTGGCGGATTCCACTGACCAGTTGTTGCCTTTTACCATTTTTCTGCTCTAGATTTGCCCAAACCACCTGAAATATTATGAATTGCACCAATGGTGCACGATCAATCTGTCTGGCTGTCTACTGAAGCGGTCGTACGTATACACACATATATTCCCGCACACTTGGTCCGGATTCAGTGAATTATTATTATTTTTTTTTTTCAAAATTTAATGAATTTCAATCCGAAACAGTGATCATTTCGTTTTTCCTCTATTTCGGAGCGAGCGGCAGTTGGCATTCGTCTATGGAACGTGCTATAAGACCTGCAGCGCCAGTAGATTACGTTTAACGAGGGAGAGACAAGTCTAACGGCGAAAACCTGCCCACAGTTTGCAATCTTGTTGTTGATTTTTTACCTTTTGCTATAGATATAGATGATATGCATTAAACGACCGATTAGCGGTAGTGTTGCATTTGTGGATTTTTTCTTCGGCCGAATAAAAAAAACGAGCAAAATAAACAGAAGAGTTGAACAGCGAACTGGTCTTTGATCGGGTTGGTAACCTTGAAAATGAGTTATGGTGACGTGGACTTCAAAGAAGTGGCAGACCATGATTTGGGTGCTAATCAAATTAACGACATATTTGTTGGTTTTTGTTTGCAAAATTTTTATAAACATGTGGATAGTGAAATGAATGGATATTCAAGGTTTGCGGTTGTGAATTCTTCCTTTTATTGGATTAGCGTTAATTTTGGAAGGGAAAACATAATCAGTGGGATCAATATTAAAAAAGCGGCTTTGTTTCATGAAAGTTTAGACCTTGTTCCATTGTTTTTGTCCCGCCGAGCTAACTTCTTCAAGTTCTAGCTATGAAGGGTAGACACTTTCAGAAAAAATATTAGCAGAGAAAATATTTTTCTAATCCAATTTCTTGCTCGCTGGTAGCCCTGGCAACACTCTTCCAAAATGCGGATGCCCTGATAGAAGCCATCTCTCCAGATTACACTTAAATAACATACAATTTTAGGAAAACTCTCTAAATGGCTGAGGCGGAAATGTATTTTGAGGCTCATGTTGATTCAGTCGCATTAGTAGCTAAATATGTTTAGGGTTACCGGGCGATTTTTTGCTCCAAGAAAATAAAGTTTCAATAACCAAACCAGCTCTGAGCTCTTTGCAAATAGAACTTCGCCAACTGTTGAAATTTGAATCTGTTATTAATTTTCCGCTCACATTCAGCATCCTCGCAGCCAAAGCCTTCCTCAAAGTCCAGTTTTTGCTAGCTAAGCGCCTCTTCAGTCCCATTTGTACACTGTTTGGATGTTCGTGGACTAAAGTCGTCAGATTTTGCTGAACGAACAATTAAAAAAATTTCTTTTATTGACGGTCGTGTTTAGTCAGTGGTTAAAATGAGCTCCGATAGGTGGCGTTGTTGTGTTCACATTTTCAGTCTTTCAGTAAGATTGCTCTAATTTTGAGTACACCGAACGGGTCTTGATGCGATCTTCACTGTTTCAGAACTTCTCGCGAATGTGTATATTTGACAGATTTTGGACAAAAAACTTTTCTGTCGGCAGAAATTTTCTGACTAAAAACTGAATTGGAAGGGACATTTGTACCTTTAAAAAAAATTGGGCAAATTAAAAAATAATAATAGGAAAGATCTAAAATCCGCAACATCAAGTTAACAAGAAACGATTTACGAAAAAAACCCACACAACTGCAGATGGCACTAGTTTGCTACTTAAGAGCATTGAAATATTTTTTTGTAGTTCAGTTGGACTTTAAGTCTCCTTCGGTCATATTATCACCATCGACACAAATAGAAAGAGGATCAAAAATCAGCACAAAGCTTGATTGCTGGTTCCATTTTAGTCTTAGGCGATCCATCACCGGAAAAACATCAGACAGCATAATTGTAAATGTAGAAAGTTCTCAAACTCGCCGTAAAAATTAAAGACCCCTTTTGTTAGGCCCGAAAATAAGAACCAACAAAAAACAGACGGTGGTGAGAAACTAGGAACAGCTCATTGTACCGATATGAGCTTGTTGCGCCAACTTTTTCAAACGTTTCCACTTATACAGGGATGCTCCCTGAATTATCTTCAAACTCTAGCATAAAAGTTCAAATGAAACACTATAGTAGCCGACTCGACGTCTCCGCCGTCGTCTCTAAATTACAGTCCACAGTCGTAATCAAAAAGCTGTCTTCTTTTTAACTTCCTTTCGATATCTGGTAGTCTTTTTTTTAGTCAACCCAATGTCAGCTCATTTTGAGCTGCAAAATGTGTACATGCTCTTGGAGTGTAAGACTCCATTCCGTCGGAACTTCATCCTCCCTCCCACCCCTGGTCATTCGACTTCATTGTTATGCAAATTGGCAGAAATACTAACTGACGAATCACAAACCAATAGGACACAGAAACCCGTGATTAATAGATGCCATCCGTCTACGAGAAAAGCCGCACTCAAAACAGAGCTGGTACCCAAGCCGTCCCCTGAGGTAGCCTACCATCTCCGTTTGTTTATCAGTTATCTAGGAATCTGTCTACTTCTTCTTCTGTTGCTCTTGTGATATTACCGTCTAAATGAATTTCCACTTACCATTCCTTCTACATTGTTGCCATGAAAATAAAAGTTCATCTGCAAAGCACGCAACCGTCAACAAAGCCAAAAGGACCCAACTTCATATCACCAACTACAACCACGCAATTGAAGTGTGCAGACGCGTATATCTTTTGTGACTAATGTGCAACTTACTCTTACTCCCCTGCGAGTGAATTCACTCAATTTGTAGATGAGACCATGCAGAAACTTCAGAAACAGAACTATTCTAACTGTCACTTCAGAAAACCCAACAAGCCGTGCCTGAGACGATCATCATGATGAACAATCATTGTGCTGAGTTCTGTGCGCTCGTCTTCTACATTACGCCTTACAAACGAACGCAGGCAATTATATATCTAGTATCTAGAAGATGTACAGTACTTTTGCTCTCATGGGTTATTCTGCAAAACCTGGTAGATGGGCAGAGTTGGTTTTTTTTTTGTTTTAGTTTTTTTGCCATGTCGCACTCTCCGATCCGAGCGAAGGAAAGATTTTCTTCGCTAGCCAACCATGATGATGGCTCCACACAGTGCGGGAGATGGTGGCGATGGTGGGCTGCGCTAACTATATTCAGATACTTTACTTCAATTACAGAGTTTTTCTCTAAGTGATGTCTGGGAATTTTACAAATTATATATCAAACGATCGCATAGGCTGGCTGGTGTATATATACGCTTCGTCTAGTTCTCTTCCACATTTATGTGGGATTCTGGAAAATTATCCATTTGCTCTAGGGGGGCGCACAATTTGCATAAACGCTAGTGGATGGGAAATTACTGAAAGTCAATTCATTAGACGCCTTCTTGGCCATAGGGAATGACGGTTGAAAAGAATTGTGAAAACGTTCTTCGTCGTTGTTGTCGAGTCGCTTAATTTCAATTACGTACTAGAGGCTGTTTGCCGTTAGATACCAGAATCAAGCAAGTGTGCGTGTATGAGTGGCACTGTGACGCTGCACATCGGTCATCATATACGTCTTTGAATTTCGAAGCCTTCGAGGTTCGAGTGGATTGTTTGACATGATGGGAACTTAGCCGGGATCTCGGCTAAATGAAGACATACTCTGGCAATAGTACTTGTATATCAATTGGATGCCGGAGACTTGTTATTTCCCCCGAGACTAATGAATGAATGTGGACTTTGTGCGATGGGAAAAAGTGCAACTTGCGAAAATTTAAATGCGGTTTGCTCTGGAAGTGACATCAGGAAATGCTTCATAGACAGATGATGATGGAAGAGGTTTGAAAGCTGGTTTTCGTTTGACAATGGAGGGGTACTTGTCATTCGAAAAAGAAAGCCAAGAGGATGTGAATCTTTTACTGATATAAGGACCAGTGGATTTGTGACTAAGCCGGGGATTTTTATAGGAAATTTGAAGGAATTAACTTCTCAATTTCTAGTTTTTGGTTGAGCCAGGTGTCTTTTAACATTTTAAAGTCAGTTGATGTTGGCCGAGAGAATGTGTGGAGCTTCAGTCACTCAATGCTGCTTCATTTTCCACACGAAATGTTCCCCAAACAATTTGTAAATCAATGTCCCTGCTCGCAGGAAATACTTTTACTTCGAATGCAAAATTTGTCAGGAATTTGATTCTACGACGATTCTCCTTATTGAACTGGGCTTAAACCAATGCAGCAAGTCAACTAGCGTCAATTAAAGTCAATGCGAGTCAATCAAAATCAATTCAAAAAATCAATCAATTCTTCTACGAAAAAAGTAGTTTTTCCACCAAAATAATTTTGAAGTCGGAGAGGGACTACAGAAAGCAGAGCTGACCAACAAAACTTATCCGAAAGGTGGAACAAGGTACACGAAGCTTTTTTCAAAGAAATCAAGAGTTAAATTTACAAATTTAGAGCTCTGTACTATGATTGAAAAGTTGAAAAGAAATGAAATCTATCAGTAGTTCAGAATATGGTTTGTGACTTAGAAAGGAGTGTTGTATTTTAGCTCATAGCAGTTCCACTAAACCTGTATAGATTCTAGATCGATTAGTATTTGTTTGGCATACCTAGAAATCCAATTTTTAGAGCTTTAAAAAATAATCCTGATGTCACTCTACTTCTTCTGTTAATTTCAGTTCTAGAATACAGCACATGATGCAGTGGGAAGCCAGTATGTCCAGGTAAGTATTTATACAGGCAATTTAAACCTGAAAAATAAGGGCTCCTTTATAAAAATAAAAAATAAATGGCATTTATTTATTATCATCCATTTCAAATGAATTTTCAAACAGCTGACCAGCTGTAAACAGATGCAAAACCAAATCTTGGCGTTGCAGCAGATAGTCCTTTATAGCTTAAGTGTTGATCAGTGACGCCAACTCGGATCGAAGTTTTTATGTCTAAGTCCGAACAAATTATGCCTTTTTGGTAAAAAAGATTAAAACTGCATATCTAACTAACGAACTGCAAATAACCTTCAAGGTGAATAAAATTCATTAACAATGTTGGTCGATTAATATGTAACTCTATCTTTTTTTGATCTCTATAATCCAAGGTTTTGGTTTGGTGAGTAAGTCAAAAAGAGAATTGGAAGTTGTAAATAAAAATCAGTGATGCGACTTTGATCAAAGAATGTACCAGACTTACCAAGCTCAAAATATATTTGTAGAATTAATTGTTGATTCACAAAAAATTATGCCTTTTTTCTCAAAATGCCTGAGTTGGCATCACTGGTGCTGACGAACATTAAAATGACCGTTTCCTGTTCCAAAAATAAATTTGTTAACTTCAGCGCAATTTGCAAGAACCCTGACCTTGAACCTATTTTTCACCGGACAAAATATATTGTTTTGGTAAGATTACTTTCTTTGTGAAGTTATCCTTTTAAATTATAGATGCCGGCAGTTTTATGGTGCGCAATTTACAGGAACACAGTACCTAATTCAAAATGTATTAAATAAACCGCTTTAAGCTTGAACCGCATTACCACGCATTTGAAAATTATTCCCACAGTGGATGCTGTATCCGAAACAGTGGAAATTTGTAAAAGAAAGATTTGGAGTTAAAAGGTCTTATTACAATTTAAACATGTAATTATAAATATTTAAAAAGAGTTAAGAAATGTAAAATTAGACAGTGACAGTAGCCCGGTAAGTCTTAGCTTAGATTGTTCAATCTTCAATACTTTGGAAGGTTATAGCCGTAATTGGTATAGACACTCAGTAGCCCCACTGTGATAACTGACAAGTGACACATCTGACTGACGATGTAAATTTCACTCCCCCCATCGAATTCCGCGTACCTACTCTATTGTGATGACAATGAAAAAGAAAGCGCAATTAAGCGACCGACGTGTGCGCACATCCATTCGTAATGACATTCGGTTTTCTTTGCTCTTAATTACCAAGAATCTGCTCTTCATTTCTTTATCCATCACTGTGACTGTCATTGTCACATTAATTTACATATTTTCATTTCTTTTCTTTCTTTCAAAAGAAAACAGCTCGACGCAGGTGTTAATTACTCACTCACAGTGCGTACGCAGATCGTTGTTGTCTTTATGAATAGGAAACATTTTTTTTTTCGTTCATCTTCCTTTGTGAGAAGATGAGCGTGCGCGCCCTCTACGGCCTATGTGTGCTTTTCTTCGGAATCCAGAACCGTACTCCAAGTCTAATGATGTCTAATTAAGTTTAATTAAGTTGATTAGTGTTGCCGACGACGACGAGCTTAGATGTTCTACGAAGATTTAAGGTATGGTGGTGGTGAATGACATTAAATGATCTTTAGATGTAATCACAACGGTATTATGCAATGGGTGGTCAGTCATAAATAAGAAGATGGGATGCGGTCACCCCTGTTTCTTTTTTTTTCGTGTGAATACACCATGGAGCTAGAAGTGATTTATTGCGGGTTCAGGTGACAGTTGGGTCTTATTTTGTTTGTCTCTGCACACATCAATTTGAGCGCTGTAATGGGGGGAAAACGATTATGCGACTTTGTTTGGAACTCGAATAGCAATAAATTTAAATGGAAATCTATTTTACCGGATTTTACGGGCAAAGTTTACAGGCAGGAAATTGATTACTATACGAACAAAATGGATTTCAGCTTTATAGGAGTGTGGGGGACATCCTGGGCCCTTTTTAATTTTTAAAGTGATGTGCCCACAAAGCGATAAGGTTTTACTTACATAAATTGTAACGCTTTAGATTGGTAACTTTATGAAATGATATAAATCCGGATAATACGAAAAGTTCTTCTTTTGGTATCATGTTGTTCTTCGAGACATTTATAGGACAGAAGTTGACCAACCTCGCCAAACCATTCGCCTTCATTGACTAGTGACAGCGTGACAAAAGTGCAAAACGGATTTTTCAGTGATTTCGCAGTTTACTCATCGAGTATCGAGATAAAGTCAAGAGATATCAGGGGTATACATTTGTATTGGACCAGGAACATTCATCTTCTGCAGGCCCACCCAGGTGTCAAAATATTTACGGGTAGCATTTTAACCCAAAATTACGCAATAAATTTTGGTCCAATGCAACTTGCGGACCTGACGAAATGAATTCAATTGTAGCCTGGAATTATTTCGAACTGTAGTCGAAAGAATTTGAACACTCAGGATGTAATAGAACATTCCTCTTCTGGACGACCACCCAGGAGTAGTCGCAGTCGGAAAGTTTAGTAAACTTGTTTTTTGTGCATAGTTTCCTGACATAGTGTGTCATTCTTCCTGCACAAACTATTGATATTATAACAGGGTCTCTTTTAATATTTATTTACTTCATACGCGCAATTAAAACACAAGTCACTTCGATCACAATTTTATTTCTACGTCTGCCTTCTACCACTGATTTACTTCGACTGAATCTTCATCTACATGAATTGAGTGCAAGTCATGCATAAAGCATAATGCTCTTCTTATTCCACCGGTAGCACCTTCCACCTTTACATTTTTGTTTCTTTTTGATTCTTTCTTCTTACTGTTACAATATGTTAGTAACTGATTTTTGCAACATTTACTTTTAGTCAGTTGTAACCAGATAAAGTCTTGCAAGTGTCCAAAATTGTATCAAAAATAATCAGATTTACAGGCTAAGGAAGTTGCACTTGGTAACGCGTTAAATGGAGCCTACCTTAGGCTGAAATCCTTTCCAAATCGATGGCAGTGAACATGAAAGCCTAAATCACTTTTAGCACGGTTTGTTGCACAATTGGTTGCGAGCTTTGGTGTTAGTTTCTGCAGTGAATATGGTTGGTGACTAAGTAAATCGTCGACCGATTGAAAAATGGGAACTGCGGTGAATCTTACTTCAACCAAAAGATAGGCGCATCCTTAATGAAAGCGAAACAGATGTCATTACGTGGACGAAAATGAAGACCAAGTTTTTATAAGACCAAATAAATCAGACAATTGGTTCACTCGCCATCATCTCGTGTTAAGACGTAGACTAAATGGGCGAAGTTTCCAAAGTTGGATGCATTCCCTGGAATCGAGAGAACTACAAAAACTAATCCAACTGCAGACACAATTGTTAGCTGTTCAAATTGAGAAATGTGTGTAAACAAAAGAGTGTACGTGTGAACCAAGTTTCGTTTTAAGCAGCTACACGGCCTTTTTATGTCAAAATTTTGGCAGCAAATATTAGCTCGAACTCACCTTATATTTTTCAAAATTGTTACCACTCCAAATGTCCGGCTGCAACCTGAAAGAAGAAAACAAACAAAAAGTGTCACTTCAAGTCTTGCAATTGCATAGTTTAAAAAAAAGGACAAAACTTCAAAGCGGTGCCTATCTCTTAAGTTGCACCAGCATAATAGCCCAATCTCAGCTGCGATAAATTGCAACTTTTTATTCCCATTCTTTTGAGTCGGTTGTCCTATATTCCACAGGCCATAAATAACATACACCGCACAAGGACTTTCCCATTTGCAAACGCTTCTACTGTGTTCTGTTTTTTTTTTTTGCTTAATAAGAATTCGACTCACCAAAGAACGAGTGACAATTTCCCAGAATCCCATATTTAGAGCGAAAATTGTACTTTACGTGCACCGAAGAAGAAGAACCACTTACCACACCACAGACGCCCAATGAATAACATCTTATAAATGACTTTGGACCGATGGCAAAAAAAAAGAAACAACAAAAATCACAATTTTGTGTATCGAATGTGCAGCTGATTTGCAGCTGTAAAGAGAGGCAGAACAAAAAAAAAAATACAAAAAGAACAGACCCCACTCCACTAAGCCACGATGGAATGTAACACCTGAGAGCCAACAGCGAAAAAGCCAGTCAAACACACAGGCACAAATATTTGCACAAACCATAAAATGCAAATGTGAGATACACCGAACATACTGGCAGTTCTAGAATTTCTTTTGTGGTTATTTGCCAAAGCAGCAGTGTCTGTTCGGCGCACACAATACGATCCCCCTATACCTACAACTTGGCAGATCGATAACCCCTTGGAGGCCCTCAAAGGCCGACAGCGAAAAAAATTCAAAACAAACTCGGCTAACAAAACCCATATCTCTATGTACTGACACCAGGACCGGCACCTAGAGCGCCCGCTCTCGTATACACCTAACAAAGTGTCTTAGCCATGGCAAAGAGTGAAAATCAGTAGCCAACGAGTGCCAGTGCATATATTTATTGATGGCCCTCCTTCATGCAATCGCACCACGGCGACGCGATCGACAGTGCTTGGTGTAGGCTGTAGGCACTTATACTTGTACACCGCATGCCCGAAGGGACGGAAATGTCCTTTATAGACGATTTAGCATGCATGCCAATGAGCTAGCGGCGGCTGTTCGCTCTCTACTGTGGCGGGTAACTCTCATAGATGAGTGTGAGCTGCAAACCAAATAGGTGGCCATTAACATACGAATATGGTGTAAATGAAAGGAATTTGCGGACACACGAGACATGAGCAGCAAAAAATATAAGAAACCAACCGCGCACTTGGCCAAGTTGGAATTGGAAGTCCAAAGAAATGGCATAAAGCAATTACTACAGCACCATGGCGAAGGAGATTCAAGAAGTTCATGTTGCAACATAAATAAGTTGCATTAAGTTGATCAAATATTGACACTCCTGCTGAAGATGCCGAGGACTGTGGTGAATTTAAATAGAGTTCGTCTGTCGTTGTCGTCAACGTCATTGTCGTCCTCATCCTCGTCTACGTCGTCGTCGTCGTCGTATAGTCGTTGAGCATGACAGGTGGTTTTAATGCCTTTTAAGTGGGACTCTCTTTTGATGAGTGGCGGAATGTCGAACGAAAGTCTTTAATTGCGGAGAGTACCTAACATCAGATGTGTTTGTTAAGTGGTTAGAGTCTATGCACAAATAACATTTGATTGATTGAACTGTGCGATGTCTGATAAAAGCTTAGTAATTGGACAGGAATTCAATGAAAGAGAAACAGAGGTCAAACGAGGACAAAGATTAATGGACAGTCGGCGGCGATTCTCATGACATACATAAGCCGCTTGAATTTAGAAATTGAAAACGTGTTAAACTTGATTAATGTCTTCAATCGAACAGGCTTCGCTTGAAGGTAAAACAAAACACTCGTGAAATGAAAATGGAAATCGAAAACGAAAAGAGTTGACGTGCGCAAGCTGATTTCAGCCAATGTGCTCAAAAATGTTCTAAATAGCTTCTGGCTTGCATAGAACGATCACTCAAAAACGACCATTAGCTTTGAGGATTGCTAACGATTTGAGAAACGCGCGTGAAAGTTACGATCATATTTTTGAAAATATTATCCGATTTTTATTTGTTAACAGACTTTGTCAGGGACTCCATTGTTTTGCGCCGATCCACAAGAAGGAAGACCCTCTTAACATAAATTATGACTGCTGTTTTGTGTGATAGCCTGGTCCTGATCCGCTAACGACCTGGTAGGTCTACAACTGACCAAATATTCGCACTGCGGCAGATCGTGGAAAAAACCCAAGAAGCTCTAATAGAAATCATCACCTTTTCATCGATCGTAAGACAGCAGTTATAGAGATGAGCTGTGCAAAGAGTCATGTCCATAGTTTTGGAATCCCTGCGAAATCTGTTAGATTGTGAAGAATGGCTAGAGGCCGCTCGCTGCTCCATAAAGACCAAAAAGGGTGTCAAACATTTAGACAAGAAGATGCGCTGTCATGTGAGTTGAATTTTTCAACCTCTTGCTTGAAACTCGCAACTCAACACCAGGGGCACAATTTCCCAAAAGCCTGTGTGCTATTCGGAAAATATGGGAGATTTTTTTTTATATCCCAGCAGTATGACATATAAATGCAATATAAGAAAAAATTTAATTTTTTCAACTTTTTTGTAATAATTTGAATTTAAGTTTCATGTTTTACTCATTAAAATGGTAACGATTTTCTGAATTTAAATCTGGAAAGAATAAAATCAAGTATTTTAGTTATAAAATTTAAACCCACCTATATTAAAAATATACTTTATTTAAGACCTTATTGCAATTTAGTTATAGTTGAACAGAAAAAATAAATCTCACTCTGGTCGAATATTTAGGAATTCATTAAAACTAAGGGTGTTTTTTTTAGAGGTGAAAACTTTGAAATAGAATAAAGAATTTTTTTTTAAATTGACACGAAATTAACTTTATTCGAAAGATAGTCTTCTGGCATTAAAATTTAACTATGATTTCTGGCATAGGACCACCACGTCTGGCTCGGACGTAGTCTAATCTGGAGGTCCAATTTTCGATGACTTTTTCCAACATTTGTGGCCGTATATCGGTAATAACGCACGAATGTTTTCCTCCAACTGGTCAATCGTTCCGGGCTTATCTAGCGTCTTTACATATCCCCACAGAAAATAGTCAAGCGGCGTTAAGTCGCACGATCTTGGAGGCCAATTCACAGGTCCGCAAGGTGAAACTATGCGGTTACCAAACGTTTCCTCTAATAAATAAATTGGAGCAAGAGTTATGTGACATATTGCGCCACAGCTCCTGCACAGCATGGTTGTTCAATTGATGAACGAAAAAGTCAGTAATCATGGCTCTATAGCGGTCACCATTTACTGTAACGTTCTGGCCAGCATCGTTTTTAAAGAAGTACGGACCAATTATTCCACCAACCCATAAAACACACCAAACAGTCAGTTTTTGTGGATGTAACGTTGTCTCAACATACACTTGATGATTATCATCACTCCAAATACGGCAGTTTTGTTTATTGACGTATCCATTCAACCAAAAGTGAGCTTCATCGCTAAACAAAATTCGCTTATAAAAAATTGACGTAGCGATATACGTATTTCGAACAGAACCATGATTTTCAAAATAAATTTGCACAGTTTGGAAGCGTTGTTCAGGAGTCAGCCCATTCAGGTTGAAATGTCAAAGCAAACTAAATCAATTGACAGCTGAAAAAATTACCGACAGTTAAAATAGTGTTGCCAACTTAAAGTTTTATACCTCTAAAAAAACACCCTTTAAAAAGGGTTCGATTCAAATATTTTTGGAATAAGAACCAATCTTCAGGATATAACAAAATAATATTAATATTAATGTTTTTAATTTATTTATTAATCTTAGTGTATCTATGGAAAATATTAAAATAAATATTTTCTTTCAATTTTAATATTTTCTCGGCGTCACGTTCTTTCGTTAAAAATGTCATATAAAGTATAAGTTGCCAGCGTTTTAAAAAAAAAATTCCTTAAGAAGAAAAATCACTTATCTCTGAAAATCTATTGGTCAAAGTGGGCGCCCACCAGGCGACCATATTTTGAAGGCTGCACATTATGCAGTTGCCCTGATAATCTAGGACTCTAAAAACAAAAGTTAAAAAGTCTGCTTCGGCTTTTGAAGGCCGACAGCTGATTTAGTAACTGGATAAAACGCTTCTGGTCCTAAAGATGGTGTTTTTGTGCCTTTTTGGACAGTTTGTCAGCTTTTTTTGTTTCCCTGAACCCTCTCATTTCAAGATGGGTATACCCTGCCTGACAGTTAATCTTATCTCTGACTTTTGCGTGACTTTCCTGACGAACTCTACCTTTGGTTTCATCTCAATATATAACAAACCTGTTGGACATTTTGTGTGAGGATTTGTTATGACATTACCAATAAAATTCTCACCCAATTCAAATGGCATGTGAGGCATAACAAAGTGGATTTTAATTTATCTCAATTGGCCAACTCTTTCACAAGATAATAAGAAATTTATAATTTTCCGAAGGAGGGAAGATCTCACATTGTCTGTCGCACAAGGCACACACATCATCATCAGAAGTTGTCCCAAAAAATGTCCAAAAGTGACAAAAGACAAACATTGAAACGACTGACAGAAAGAAATAAAAACTAAGAAGCGTCTGTAAGAGTCTCAAAAGCATCTCTCGCATCTACTAGTCCTTGGTCATGATACTTTCCGGTTGTAAAAATGCAAATTCATCCTCATTCGGTTACATCAATAAACCAGGATAACATCCAGCCGAATGAGTAATAAACTTGATTTTAACGATCAAAAGTGAGCGCGACAGAAAGACAAGTCAAAGTGTATTCATGCGGTGTATCTGCTTACATACGTAATTGTACCTGACACATTTAATCAATTCCCAGCGCATTTAACAGTTAAGTGGTCTTCAGACCCAAACCGACTGACCGCTGAGCAGACGATCAATACTACCGCGTAGAGGTACCCAGTACCCGCACTACACACTACGCTATACGACGACGGCAACGACAACGACTACTAGACGTAATATCAGACCGCGCATGTGAGTCAGAGTCATTTTAGATACTTTTGTGTTGTTTTAGTTTTATGAAGTGTTCAATGTTCTTGTTGTTGCGAAGCAGTTGTATGAATACTCGTTAAACGAGACACCGTTAGTTCGCCAAATGACATTGACCATAAAAATGGACGCGCGATTAAATCGGGTACCATACCAATAAACAATTTTTCGGTGATACAGAACATCCACTCGTAATTCCGCTGAAATGTCGATATCGCGGTATTTTTTGGATGTTAATTAGCAGATACACAAAGACCTTGTACTCCTGGTGGCAAAACATTGACCTCTGCGTAATTGATGCATCTTTAGTTTGAGATAGACTGATTCCGAAGCGGATATGTGTTGAATGATCGATTCATTTATTGATGCAATCAGAGAGAACAAGCGACGATGTGCGGTACATCAGTTGTGTGAGTGGACTATGGAATGATGTACGTAGATGGAATCTAGTCATGGAAATGAAGCTCGTCGCGGAATGTTGTTGCGACACAACTTTTCGAATGCCACACAGAAATGGGTAACGAATGCTTTGCTTTCGGGGGGTCGCGATAAACAACGAATAGAACGATTTTAACAAGCAAATGCTATATCGACCCACAACTTGGATTGCCTCTGAGAACCACTCAAGTTTACTTTCACACCCTGTTATCCGTGACTTGTTACGAAATTCCCTGTCTATCCTCAAACAAACAAACAGACAATCAAAACAAACGCATTTCCAATGAATAAATACACAACACGCACGGTTACTTTACGGGGACATGTAGAAAAAAATACTCGGCCCATGTCGACTTCATTTACACCCACAATAGTTTTTAGTTTTCTGCATTCTTCTAGTGGAGTGTATAAATTTATTTACAAGTCAATGACGCATAGATGCAATTTTTCTCACTCAGTTTCAGTTGTCTTTGTAGTTTCCCCCCCAAACCAACTGAGGTTGGCTTCAATTGACAACAATGGGTCCGAAAGAGTGCCAAGCCAGACAAAGGAACATATCACATTCGGTGGCGGGTACAGTACATTTAAACTGCGCTTATCCGCCATTCGAAACCACCATCCAGACTGAGATAGATATCTGGCAGTGGCAGAGCACGAGCCTCGCTCTCGTAAATGGTAGAACTGTTTGTTGCGGGAAAAAAAACACACTCGAATCCGAGTTCCGAGATAGCTTGTTAGATAGATGGATTTATTTCAGATGAAACACCTCTGCCACCGATCCGCATCTGTAGCTAAAAAAATGTAGATATGAATAGCCCAATAAAATTGAAGCGAAATGCTAATTTGCATTCGCATTCGCATTTGTGTTCGTATTCGGCGCGAAAATGTTTGTGGGTAGTCTTCAGGTGGAGTGCTGCTAGTTAGTAGGAACAAAATGCTAATTGGTCACTGGTGCCAGCTTGCTATTTGTCCCAGATTTACAGTTGATTGGGCGGCCAAAAGCGAGTTCAATGTCCCTCGCTTTGGTCTCTTCAAATGACAGCTCTAGTGGGACGAGGAGTACAAATGTTGTGACAGGGATGAATTTATTGTAACCCATCATTTGGAGCGCTCCGAAAAGAGGAAAAAAATTATTTGGAGAGGAGCATTGAGTTTTTCAAAAATTGTAAGCTATGAGTTCTGCTCTCACATCATCATCTATATATACAATTAATTTGGGGTGGAATTTGATGACGTTATAACTCATAGCCGCTGGGCCGGCTTTCATTTTGTTCGTTCTTAAGGTTTAGGCGGAAAATCGATTTGTTCGCATTTTTCGGCCAACGAAAACTTTTGAAATTTTGGGAACCTTGTTTTGAGTACTTTTGAAGAACTTTTCCATTGGTGAGGAAATCTGTTTGAGTGGATTTTTCACAGTTCGCGCTGCAACTCTTTTGTTTTCAAGGAACTGTTGGTAGCATTTTTCAGGAAAGCCGGTGGGCCAACTCATGGTATTTTCTCTGGATTTTTATATAAAAACATCCCAAGCAAAATGAGGTCCGAGGCCAGTTGTCAAGAAAGGTCGCTTGTATAGTATACTGAAGAAAAGACCCAATCTCAAAAGAACCCATACTTTCAACAAAGGAGCTTGACTGCCAAATATGTTCAAGGCCTTGGAAATATCAATCGGAAAAAGTGTATACGTCTCATCGTCTCGTCATATCTTGCTGTAGGTGATTGCGGATTTTTCGCCATTCAAGATATTTCAGAACGACTAAACACCGTCTCCATGGTCGCTAAAAAGCAACGGACGTGCAAAGCCTATTGGCTGGATATTAATCGTTTAGGGGCGAACTGCAAAATGCTGCTCCACAAGTACTCGTAAATAGTCCAAGTGATCTAGCCAGATATGGAACAGCTTTCCTGATAGTTTGTCAGCGGTGTGTTTGTTATTATTCCTCCGACTGGGACCGGTACAGAGTTTTTTACAAAAAAAAAAACAGTCCTTCTTAGGTTTAAGTGGTTTAATTTTTCTCTATGTTTGGTCATATTTGGACAGCACAAGTCGTGCCACCCAACTTCCTCTTCCTGAGAAGGTTAGAAAAGGCTGTATATGAATTATGAACTCTGCTTGTCTTTGAAACCACTTCAGAATTTTTTTCCAACTGATACCTATCCTGGGAAATTCGCTTTAAAAATGTATGACTTTTTGAAAAAGGGGCGTGGCACCTGCAATATAAAAAATCAATCGAAACACGATAACTCGAGACAGCTTTATCCCAGGAATTTGGTAGACGGACGACAGATTGTACATTGCCTGTTAAAAGCTTTTCGAAAAATGTGAGAGTTATTGGAAATTAGGGCGTGGTCATTCAATAGTGGGTGCTATAGCAGTAAAATCTTTTACATATTTCCCTAGGAGTGCACGGAGACTTTACGAACAGCCATTAAGACATTAACTGTTGTTGCCTCTGCAGAAGACACGAGTCCGAGAGATTCTACAAATACTTCTCAATCTTAAACCCTCTTGAGTGAATATTTATTATTATTATATTATTAACATTTATTAACAAATAAAATTAATTTACAATATTAATAGAAATAAATTACAGCACTACCTACAGGGGCTTTCGGCTGAGATCTTGAGAGTATATATGTACTCGTACCTTGTTTGCGATGAAATAAACAGCTCAATAGGGGAAGTTTACTCCCTGTGGGACTTCTATGGCAAAGAACTGGGCCTTAATCACGTTTCAGATGATTGTCGCCCAAACGACGGAGCTCAAAAAACCAAATTGAAAGCACCGCCCAGTTAAAATGCCTAACAAAATCAAAGCCTTCCTAAATCCACAAAAATATTCAAACTTTATGATCCTGAAACCCTCCAGTCACTTACTCCACTTTTTTCAGACGATTTCACTTCACAACTCTCGTACAAATTACCATTGGCAATGGTACATATCTCAATAAAGTCCCATAGATCGACATATTGCAAAATTCATAATGGTCCACATTTTTACGCACCCAACAAGACCGTGTGCCACTTCTTATACTTGCGCAACCTGCTCAACTTGACACCTATGTAATCGTTCAGTAATCTACGCGTTGTCGTCACTTTCGATGCAATAAAATTCGGATTTAACGAAATTGTCAGGCTGTAAGCGTTACCCAACAGTTGTTGATCGTAAAATTCGTTGCATGATGTGAAAGAGTAACAATTTTTTTAAAATTTTATTACAAGCCGCATTTAGGAAGTATTTTACGTTTTAGATTGTACATAAATCTACTGTGATGCTGGCTAATGAAGTCGGAAATATTTTTGTTTTTAGGTTTCAGGGATTTTGGTGTAATTATGCTGATTTATAATATCTACCTTGCTGTTTGAAATTTTTTGCAACTCTATTGAGAAAGTTAAGAATGAAAAATGGGTCTATCTTTTGGGATTGTCCTGGACGGTTTAGAGTTAGTGGTAGAAGATCTACTTAGCACCCACCTGCACTTGAGCATCTATCAACCTGGACTCATGTAGTCAACTGCTAAATATTAGTTTGAAAATGGTGATGATTGTCTTACAACTAAGCTGAAAAATGCGCAACTGAAGTTTTGGCCCTAAAGAAACAAAAAATAAGGAAAAGCATACGCCCAGGAAATATCTGTACTGACTTGCGCCCTCAGCCAGTGGTGCCATCTTCACTGGAATGGTACATACTCAATTTTTTGTGATTACGCGATTGCTCACGAACTTATATTTTAAATCACGACTGCAGTTTAAAAAATTCACACTGTAATGACTGACACCTCAAACTTTTTAGCAAATAATGAACTAATCAGAGAATTTCATTAAATTCAAAGCCGTTGGGTAGGCTTTTTTATTTAGAACCTGTCAAATAAAATAAATTTTCCCTTTAGGTATGTCTACGGTGACCATATTTTAGAATTCTAAACAATGAACAATAGAAAAAGACAGACATTTCTACAGAATTTTGAATTACTTTTTTTTCACATCATAGCCAACAATAATTCATAAATTAAACACATTTTTTTCTTTTGGTACTAGATTAATTGTTTGTTCGTTCATCAAGTGATTGTAATTTAGTATTACCATTTTGTTCACTGAATTTTGGTTTTCGTAATGTGTTATCCTTTTTAAAAAAATTTCAATGAAATACAGAACAAATAAGAACAATTTATAAAATGGCGAGCATTTTTATGTTTTCTTATGCAAAATAATTCATAGTGAAAATCGCCTCAAAAATACAAAACTGTTCATTATTGTAATGAAACGGATGGTCACCGTAGGTACCCCTACCCATATCAAAGAATTTTTTTGCATTAAAGAAAGGACAGTGCGAAAAGATTCCCAAAGTTGTTATGAATTTTGAAAACAAATATTAGGTTTTTCTCTTTCAAAATAAATGAGCAGATGTGTGCCTACATTTTTCGTTTCGTCTGCTTTCTAACATTTTAATATTGACCAACATAAAAACCATCTTCTTTGACACAAATTGCTAAAAGGTGAACGTGTCAGATTTTAGTTGAATGTTGAATCTTTGTTTGTCAAACAAATTCCCCGAAATAGTTACTCAAGTCGATTTGAAACTATCTCCCTCCCTCAACAATTCTTCAATTAAAATTGGCAAAAGTCAGCAGCGCAATTTGCTCATTCATTTGCCGTTTGTTTTAAACTCCCTTTCCGACATTCATTGTTTATTTTGTTTCTTATTTGTTGTTTATCGTTTGTCGCTGCGCATAATCCGATCTTACGCAATCCACCAAATATTTGCCGGGAATGCCCCCTACCTCCTTTTGTTCTTTATTTATTTGCATTTCTTTCGCCTTGTACATATGCGAATGTGACCTACATTCGCATGTAAATTTTGGCATGTCGAATTTTCGATCAGAAAGCCCACCAAATCGCAACGGAACATCACAAAGAACTGGTTCAGGCAAATAAACGGACAGTCACCTCTTTTGTTCTTTATGCAGCCACTTACAATGTCCATTGAAAAAATGCGGCCCACATGTAAATTTCCACAACATACATACATCACTCAAAAATATTACCCTTCAATGTGTCATTTTACAGGTAGGTACTGGACCTGCAAGTCCTTTGTTGCACAGAGCCACTTTAGCCTGCATAGTGCACCATGCACAAGACAAAGAAGTCTAATCGAACAAGCACTATGAATAAATCAATTTACTGATCATGTGGAAATACTCGTACGGTTACGGTGTATATATATATTTTTTTTTTTAATTTTTGTTGGCAACATTCCTCAGCTGTCGCTTGTAACACGTGTTTGGTCTTCCGCACAAATCGCACCACCCACCCGCCGTTGTTGTGTGTGGAACAAAAAAAAAAAAGTAGGTACCTACATCAAATAGCCAACCTCTGATCAATCTGCATTCACCTATGTAATGTATCTAATGCAATATTGAATGCATCAGGTTTGCTGCGGGCTGGACCAAAGAGAGAAAATGAGATATTCTCTGGTAGATCGTAAATACATTACACCTTCGCTCACCTCTGGCGGCATGCGACCGGCCCGGCATACAAGCAACAAGAAAACTCGCGCGACAAGCTTTGGTGCAAGCGTGTTGTATCCAAACGACCGACGCACGTATGGCACACTGTCCACTAGTAGATAGCTGAACTGTATGTTTCTATGGGTATTCTATCGTTATTTGATTTTTTTTTGTTTTTTGTTTTTGTTTCACTAGAAATACCGGTAGGTAACTACCAGTATCGCGTGCTGTCTGTTGAAACTGTGCAGACAAAGAATGGTGTACCGCCAACACTCCTAGTGTCCAATTGAAGGGGATAGATATACTTTTTTATGGTAACGTTTATTTAATAATTAGTCACTGAATGAATACACTGGCAAACATTTGTGAATCTATTTAATAAGCGTGGTGGTCCGAGTCGTTGCGTTTGGATATTCTTATGAAGGGTGGGCCATCCCATTGGGACGGCGATATTGGCAGCCTGTGTTTTGGTGGCGCCTGTCTAATGTGGTGTTCTTTATTCAGTCGCTGATGTTACTCCACTGTGCAGCACGTTCAAATGACTAATATTATTTTCAATATGAGTGTTCGCTAGTGCAAACACAACTGGCCCTTCAAAGTCAACTCTCCAACACTGTTTGGCGGCCAAATTCGAGACAACCAGTTCGGTAAATAATCAACCAACACTCGTACATAGTTCAAAGTAACGCCAGATCGGCCGAGAAAACTGCCGCGTTCTGTGAAAGTGTACAGGAGAACCCGAGGCAGTCAATTCCTCGCAGTGCACATTAAGTCGGTTTTTCGAAGACTTGAACTTGGCGAATTTTGCGTCGGGACTATGGCCTAAACTCGTATAGAAGATCCAACAGACCCGGGAGCTCAAGGTTATTGAACATAAACAACGCCGTTTATTCGACGGCTGGACTTCGGAAAGTTTGGAAAGAAGTCCGCTGACCGATTTTGGAAGAAAAATCATCTTTAGCGACGAAGGGCATTTTTAAAATGATATTGTCCAAGAACAACTCCCGTGTAGGACGACGACGCCAACTGACACAATGTTAACCAGCGCCCATGTTCTGTAACTCATGCGATAAATTTTCACATCAGAAACATAGTAACATGTTTTTCAATTTGTATCGTTTTAGTGATAAATATATCGATGTGATAATTACAGAGCATGGGCCCAGGTGCGACAAAGCATCCACAACAGATTACTGTCTGATGCGGATTTGGGCACCACTGTTAGGTTTCTTTTTAAGACGTTTGTGAGGCTATCAACTGATTTCTTAGAGCCCAGATAAAACGATATAATAACCAAACGACATATGGTTCCATCAGGACAGGGTTGCGAGCCACACAGCAGGCGCCACAATGGATATTCTGCATGAAAGATTTGAGAGTCTAGTTTCCTCTATATAGCCGAGTTGACATGAATTGGCCACCAAAATCTTGCGATGTTACCCCATTAGACTGTTTCTTGTGGCGTTTCCAGAAGTTCCAGGTCTATGCGAATAAGCCGCTATATGTCCTTAAAGTCAACATAACCAATGTAAACGATTAAATTCAGCCGGATCTAAATAGCAGAGTCATTGATAATTGCAACACTCGGACATGTGCCACCGTGAGAAGATGCGGCGGACTTTTATACGATTTTATATAAAAGTCCCATACATCACCCGTTCAAATAAAAAAAGAACTTCGACTTCTTCTTATTCGATTTCAACATCGACCCGTCCTTCTTGAAAAACCATTTATGATGTATCTACAAAAAAAAACAAAAAGTAGAATCCGCATCCAGACTTTTGAGGACTAACCTCTTCCTGGAACTGACGGCTCAATCTTCATATTGTTAAGTGATTTTCACACCTTTTCATTTTCTATGCCAGTTTAACTTGAGCGCCACTTAAGAAAGACCCATGGGGAAACATACCTGCAGAGGTCCACGTTGTCAAGTATTTTTCTTTGGTTTCGTTGATATTATGCGCGAAAGAGTACGACTCTGAAGGGGAAATGAAAAACACAATTAAATTTTCAAAACAAAAACACATTTTGACCTCAGTCATTGCAATATATCTTCACTTCACCTTCCCCAAGCGAAACTCCCGCCATTTTCATATACAGTAGAAATCGGTTATAACAATACCTGATATAGCGATGAACCGGATATAACAATATATTTTCAAAGTCCCGGCAAAACTCCGTTTAACTCAAGGTAATTTGCTATCGGTTATAACGATTCCGGATATAACGATGAAATCGGTTATAGCGATGAAAATTTATCATATTTTAGACTAAAAACTGTTTATAGCGATGGTAAAAAACGTGTTCTTACATGCCTACTGCCTGTTATTTTCATTCTGCTTCTAAATATGTACATATCGATATTTTGTATGCACATACTATACATACATACATAGTTATAAATATAATATCTCCGAAGAGTTCAATACATATTAATTTTTCTTTGAAACAAGTTGAGTGTAGAATTGTTAAGATGGTGACAATAAAGCGAGCATTTGAAGCAATTTTTTTAATAAAGTTTCCTTTTTTCATTATTTTCATTGTACCGGATATAACGATGAATCGGATATAACGATAAAATTGCGAGGTCCCTTCGATATCGTTATAACCGATTTCTACTGTACATTTCCTCTGGCAACCAAAAACTCTATACGCAACACAAAATTCCGAAACGCGTGCATTTTCCGGCACCACCTGTCTTAACCAAGCCGATGCGCAACGAAAGCGGAAAATCTATCTTACTTCAATGGCCAGACACCCAAACATGATATAAGTCGATAAAAGTGTACCCCAGTTCCGGACGGACAACGCTGCCGGAACTCGCCTTTGGAATTCTTCGTAACTTTCAGTTTTCGTTTTTTTATTTGCAGATTTTTATTTGTTTACATGGCGATTTTTTTATAGGGTCGCTTGTTGACCAAACTGCGAAAACAGTCTTTCATAATTGAACGCAATTAGTTTACATAGCGTAGCGGTACTCGCTCTCCATCGGATGTGAGACACATAATGAAACGGTGAACGGGTGAACGAATGAAATTGCGTCGCGATTATTTGGCAGAGAGATAGGCTTTGTTCGAGTTGGAAAGCATGACGGATAGTGCATACGAATAAAACACACGGCTCTCGTTGGTGGAATAATAAACACCCACGGTTACCCTGCCCGTATGCTGCGGGTGTCGCTACTGGTCTGCTGGTAGGTATAGATTGCTTTCTCTGGGAGGGGGAGATCTCCAAAAGCGCACATAATCGACCACTTTGGACGGCCAATCTTGATAGGAGCGAAAATAATCGTTTTATTCGGTGTAACCTACACGCGGTTGGAATGGCATTTGAATTGCCCGATGAGTTTTGGATCGAGTAATCCACTTCCTTGTATGGGAGTTGGATGAGCGCTTTGTCTTGGGAAATTCCCAATCATTACGATTGAGTAGTCATAAAGAATTCGAGGGGCTCTTGGGGAACTAGGTATAAGCATGATGTCAGATCTGCGGTTTCTTTTTGTGGATATATGATTATTAGATTGGTGGAGGCATCACGACGAAACGAATTTGAAAAGGGAAACAAAATTGAAGACGCTGTACTGGCGGTGAACCATTTGACCTTTATGACGGGCATTTCAACGCTTGGAAAAGTCTTGTGTATTAAGTGGGATATTGGATGGCAAAGTCCTCCCATAAGTATCAACAACTATCAAGTTCGTCGATTGGCTTCTATTGGAGAAAAAAAAATCACAACCGACCTGCAACCAAGCTCTTGATTGTCAATTCGGTTTTTCAGAGGAATTTTTACATATCTCCGTTTAGGTAAGCTCTGTGAATTGGACTCTTGAGACCCATTTAATCTCTTGACACAAATTGAGCACCTATAGGTACAAGATCAAGTTGTATTCTGCTGAATTGCATTAAATGAATGGGCTTTTCTTCAAACCATTACCAGACGTGGACAACTGTGGATAATTTAAAACAAGGAAAGGGTTTTGTGAGCTTAAAAAATTTCAACTGGACACTAAAAATGATTTTAGTCAAAGCTTTGCATTCCTTCCTTCTTATTAAATTTTGGGAATGCGCAGTCATCAGTGACTAATGTGACGAATTTTCGAATTGGTATGTACAAAGATGAGTTATGGACCCTAGTAGAAAATTCGATACCAGAAGATAACAACTTTGGTTTGACTGAATGGTTGAGTTCCAAACTCCTGACTCGAAGGATGAAATATACTCTGCGCCGAGCTAGAAGGTTAAGCTGATATCTTTTTTTTTAAGCACTCACTTCTGGTGCAAAGAATGGATAAGAAGACGCATAATTATAGCGAGTTCCATGAGCTACGTGGGTGTAGTTTGAAAATCAAAAATCGACTGCATTTGCATGGCCAGTTTATGCGAATGGACCAATCAAGAGGATTTTACTTATTCAAGCCCTTATATTGAAGACGACAAAGAAGACTGCACCTTCCCCGCAACTACCATAATGTTAATGGTAGGCTTCGCTGTCTTAGCCTCATTACAAGACTGGTGCCCGTAAGGCTAGAAAAAAAAGATAAATCACTTGCTCTTTCCCCATGACTAAGTCTTTTAAGACCGAACTTTTCTTCAGCATACACGCCAAAAGTATAAAGGTCTGTAGGGTTGTAACAGGTCTGTTGGATGGTTGTAAAAAAAAATACTGAGTGATTTCCGTCTTCAAAAGGTTTGTTCAGTGCGCTCTGCATGTCAGTGGAACCGTATTGGGATAGGTGGGGCTGTTTAAGTATACCTCGGGGAATTATTGCCAAGCAGAGATAGAGAAGCCATTCTGAGTTTTACTGAGGAATTTATCAAACACACAGATCAAACACACAGGTAGACCTCTTTGGGCCAAACCAAAATAGACGTAGAAACCTTTCGTGCTACATTTATAATGGAAAAAGGTCAATGGGACTTACCAATAAAAATTTGTAGTTTCGACTCTAAGTTTTGGTAGTTCACCTTGGCCATTGTTTGGGAGCGGGTCGAAGTTCTGCTTTCAAAACTCTGCTTTGCAAAATTCTGCCTTTTAACACAAAAATTCTGCTTTTCAAAATTCTGTTTTTTTTTTCTGTTCTGTCTAACAAAAAGCAGAATTTTGACCTCGCCAGAATTTCGACCCCAACCCCATTTTTTTTTCATGCGAATTTCGCAATTGTGAGCTTCCGTAAATTTTAAGTCGAGACTAAAATTTGTTATTGGTATCAGGCAATATTACTACAGTTCGTTTTTGAGTGAACCCAACTTGGGGTGCGGAAGCTAAGTAATCGGTCTTTGGGTTTTTTGTTCTTTCAAACTGTTGCCTAAGATCGCGTATAACAGCTGCCGAAGGGATAAAGCGAGGAAGACCAGAATAGGGCTGATGATGTGATCACGGTAAATGAATGCCCACAACCTTTTTAAATGCTTCCAAGACATGTCGTGCAGCTTGTGCCATCAGTTAGGCATCCCGTGTGTAGGGTTAATATAGAAATGCTTGGATCAAGCCTGACAAAATTCCCTAGGCCCCTTAGGAAAATTGGCTTTCACCTTCTAAGACCCCGTCAATTGTTTTTGCATCAGTCTGGCATTAGTTAATGTCCAGGATAGATTTTACGAACTCGACAATAGTGAAATTTTCCATCTAAAATCATTCATTGTGAACTAAAACGAATATTTACTGCGAAGGCTAAAACGTAAGGGACATTGTGCCGCACTAGTAACGACTTTTAGTCTCGACTTTAAATTTACGGAAGCTCACAATTGCGAAATTTGTATGGAAAATATGGCCACTGTGAACTACTAAAATTTGGAGTCGAAACCAAAAGTGTTTATTGGTAGGGCCAATGTTTAGATTTATTTAAATCACGGGCCAAGTTTGGTATATTGCTTTATTTGGTCCATTTTGAGGAAGGTCAGCCGTTTGCACCGTATAGATTTGCTAAAAATAGGGATAGGTATATATAGGTACAGTTGTAGGGCTATAGATTCCCCTTCAGTCGCAGCTCACAGCTTTTGGTTCGACTTTCTTTTTCATGCGGACGTCACTTCAATTTTGAATGGACAAATGAGGACCACACGACGAAATTGCTGTATACAGTTTACTAACCTCAGCACTATTCCGTCATATGAGGCATGACCGTTCTAAGAAGGCATATCTAGGTCTTCAACAGACTTAATTGAGTAGGAAGAAGACCACTAACGTTTATATACTGTCTTTAATTTTTGTTGAGCTCTTTGAGCTTTTTATCTTTAAATTCACAGAACTCCCACGGCTGTATTTTCTTCGAATAGCCCGCTTATAAGCACACACCACAGAGCCATAACCGAAACCAAGGTACAGTAATCAGTTGACAGGTAAAATAAGACAGCGGGTCATCCTATATAGTGCCACAGCAAAACATCACATAAATAAGAGCTATCCGATTATGGGAGTACCTACGATTCCAAGATGATCGCGATTTCAATTCTTACGTAGACAAAAGAAATGCCCAGACCGCTCCTAAATAAATTATCGCCCTTTCCAAGGCATTATCTCTGTCAAAGCCCGTCCCATTGTCTGTGCAACTCCAAATTCATTGATTCTAATCAATTTCCGTGGAAAATTTACATAAAATCTGAATAATTTACACCCAAACGCAAGCCATTAATTTCCACGCGTGAGCTCTCACTTAAGTGGGGGACGAAAAGAAAGCCAAGTCAATCAATAAAATCGTTTGTCTTCCATACGGACAACAATGTATCAGATGCTCACACAGCGCACCGAAAGAAGCCTCGCCTCATAGCTTGGACAAAGCCTCTAAAGACTCTCAAGTTACTGCGCACTACATCTCATGTTTGCGACCCAATTTTTGCCGACACGGCACCCAGGCATTCGAGCCCGTATCCATCGAAGTCATCTCCATCTCGCGCTCAGCTGTTTGTTATATGTTTTCCACATGCTCAGAGCTCAGCCCTGACGGACGAACGATTAAATGCAACATTGTGCTACCGCGAGACCGCACTAATCGCGCACACAATTCGAGATTTGTTGCGGTCCCGGTGTGTCTGTGTGTTGATTATTTGTTCCACCATAGATACACGGAGATTGTTTAGGACGACTACACCGATCATGTGGTCCACATTCGAGGCACCGGCCGGTCCTATAGTATAGACCACGTTATGATCTATCTAACGTGGGCTACGGTAAATAAGTCACTAAATCGGGCTCACGTCCAAGAGATTGGTGCAGCTCGCTGCCTCTTCGTGTTGCATGCAATCGAAATTGAATAGCAGCGGATTGTTGGAATCTCCATCTTCTTCCGGTGCGCGGTTGCGGCTTGTATACAAATGTCGCTCTCATGCGCTGGGGAGACGTAACACACATACACAGACACAGCCACTGACACGGTTGGTATGGTATTGCCGGCCGACGGACGGGTATCCAAGTGGCCTGTTGCCAGTCACTGCAAGCCGGCTACTGTCGTCTTGGTGCAGCAGTGAGACTCGTTCGACTTCGACTTCGTCTATGGCAGCTGAACTCGTGTAATTACAAGTTAAACTAACGGTTAAGTAATTAGATTCCATTTGTAATGGAGTATGGATGCTGCGGCTGGCTGCTGCTGCTCTTTACAGCTTTTTCGCTAGGTGATGCCGCAGCACACTGTGACTGTTGTCGTTGTTGTTGCTGCTGGTGCTGTTTGTGTGTAGCTAGATTTATTGGTTGCAACTCGTTTGGGTGGCGTTGCATTCGTTTGGGGGCCAATTTGCATATTTGCATTTTAAACCGCAGGATGAAATAGGTAGACGGGTCTGCAGCGCTTCCCCTCGCCTATAGGGTCGACGATCTTTGACAGCGCGGTTTGACATATTGTCAGTGGGTCATGGGGGCTGCATGTTGTGGATTTCATTGAAATTTATGTTAATGCCCCGTACTTCGGGTATAGATATACGAAGTTGACTGAGCGATAAGGATGCCTGCGGTTTGCAGATGCCTGGCATTTGCACTGAAGATGCAGTAAATACATCATTCACTGACAGATTGATGTTTAATGGGGAAGAGGCTTTGGTTCAACTCTGCGGTGTATGCGACTAACCGATGGTGAATGCCAAGCATATAATAGTTGCCATGACTTACTTGCGACGGTTTCGGAATTTCTTCACAAATGGTTGCAGTTGATCGTCTTTATGGGACCCGAGCTGCGGAGGTCAGGCGATGCAGTATTTGGTGTTTGAAAATAAATGGCATCAGATGGGTTCTTTGTGGGTCTAGAGAATGGAACTTTGTATTTGGCAGTCTGACAACGGTTGGTGGAGAGGGCTCAAATATGGGGCATCATCAGAGTCGGTATGTAAGATCTATAAAAAGCCGCCCCTTTGGAGCCTATGAGGTCTGTCGAACCAGACAGTTAGTTGACTGTTCGTATGTAGACATATAAGTTGAGAATCTTCGGTAGAAAATTGCATTCAAGTCTCTACGTTTTCAAAATAAAGCCCATAAATTCCATACTACAACAAGAATTTCACATAAATGCAACTATTGCGATCCCAACTTTCGTTCAGTTAAATATGTTTCCTGAGAGGTTTTTTTTTGTAAACCGGCAACACTTTCTCGATCGACTATCAATGGGACAGCTGACAGTTGATTTTTTCCCAATTTTAACTGATATTTTACACCATAAGTAGATCAGCTTTTGCATTTCACAATAGACTTCCGATACCCAGGCCCAAACCTGCTTGAAAAAATCCTCGAGAAGCAGAAACAAATGGATGCATTTTTGGAGCTTTCGAATTAACAACACATTTTCCGGCGACAATGAATTTGACAACTGACCCCTGACTTTGTTTTGGCAATTGACTGAAAATAGAGATGGCAAAAGTCATTCCACCACAGCCTAACGATATACAAGGCCCAAACTGCTAAAAATGCATTTACAAACTTCAGGCCGCTTACAAATTTCGTCAAACCATTTGACACATCTAGATCAAGGTTTTTTTGAAGCAACTTTGTGGACACAGTTCTTCAGGTTATATATATTATATTCTATATATATAAAAAATGGTGTGAGAAATGTACAGCAATTCATGAATTGGGAACGGCTGGGACGATTTGGCTCAAATTTTTTTTCAATTGTTTGTAAAAGTCAAAACAAGTTTTTTACGCAAGAAAATTCCAGGAAAACACTCCGAAAAAGTCGGCAAGTTGGAAAAATCGAGAAAAAAAAAAGATTTTTGTATACAATTTTGTGTGTCAATTGTTTTGTAATAGAAAAATTTTACATTTTTTTTTGACAAAATTTTGCATTTTAATGAAGGTTTCGATGCTAAGGTGGAAAATTCGCTGTAAAGATTGAAAAATTTCAGATAATTGTGAAATTCATTGGGATAAAAGACGTTTTGCGTCCATAAACATTTATCGAAACTCCACAACTCAACGAAGCTAAATTTGTAGTTTGAAAAGATTAAAATTTTAACGCCTAGCAAAGCAGGCTGGGGTCCACTTGTAGTATATATAACTGAGTTTTTTTTTATTCCAAAGGGAGTTTAGACTCTCCCCAGGCTCCTTAATAGCCTCATAAAATTCATAGCCTTGTCAGAAATTTTTTTTTGTGCATTAGCAAAATTTTACCTAACAGATTGGATCGTTTGCATTTCGATTTTACCAATTCGCCATTTGCCATCCGTCAATTTTGAGAAGGTAAGTCAAATGACAGGAATGAGAACACGAATAAGATATTTTCTTATGGATTATTCATAAAAGCAAAAATATTTTTGTTATTATTTATTTATATTTATTTCATTTGAAATAAATAAATGAGGGTTGAGCCCCCAATTCTGCTCAAAAGCCTTTGATTGACTTATCTACAATGTTGTGGTGACTCTTCGATAAGAACATGTGCTTTAACAGCATGGTCACGTTTTCATTTACATTCTTATTGAAACAGAAGAGGATCACCCGGTTGAACCCCCTATTTCGGCTGAGGTACCATTTAAAATCAAGGAAATATAAGTAATTCAAATAGATATTTCGAAATAAATGCCATTTGCTACCTTTGATTACTTAATCGGTAAGTAAAACAGCCTTTTCTTAATGAGAATCAGAATCAGGAAACTCGGTTGAGCTCCACAATCGGTTCTGAAGATTTAAGTTGATTTCCTACAATAGTGATGTCAAAAATGACTACGTTTTATCATCAAAACAGTTTTGCATCTATTCCCGTCAAAACTAAAGGCTGTCGGCCGGTTGAGCCCCCCCATCGGTTATGATACGTTACAGTTTTCTTTTGCTGCAATAACTATAATAACTAGAAGTTTTCTGTTGTATGCAAGAAGGGCTCGTTGTATAATGCTTTCACATGCCAGTGACCAATGACCACTCATGCGACATAAAACCACATACCTGCGATTACTTCAACTCTCTTTATGGATGTCCAAATTATTATTTAACTCACCTGAAACGAAAGAAACGAACAACAAATTAAAACAACATCACATTGAGTGCAAGAATAAGCTTAAAAGCAAAAAAAATATTAGCTAACACAATAAGAGTGCGCACGACCTTACAATAAAACTTGAGCGATCTTTAACTTTTAACATTAAACAAAAATAAGAAAAAAAAAACTAAGCCTGTTCACACAAGTTGCCAACGCAATCAAACATGAGAAGACCGCGTGCCGTACATACTCGAGAAAGGTCAAAAAGGTTTGTTTTTCTTTCATAAAATGTAAATTACTATACCCAAAACGATGAGCCCGCATCCGTGTGGACCGCACTCTGTCGAAAGGTTAAGCCAATGCACTCTACAACTCACTGACATTAGCCATATAAGCTAATTGGATTTAAACCGCGATTGCATATGACATGGCACATACGACACGACACGACACACAAAAGTCGTGGCGCAAACAAACAATTTCATCTGCACGCGGGTGCAAGTATAGTGGTGGTAGGCGCGTTTGCCGTGCTAAAGAATTCTACTTGACCGGCAAGAATTCACGTGGGCTGCGACAAAATAACTCAAACAAAACTTCACACTCCAGGTGACCCACATTCGGATTGAAATCAGTCCACAAACAAGACACTGGTAGGCAGCCTTCTTAAGTGCTGTAAGCCGCTCACTCTGAACGCCGCTAATAAGCTGTAAACGTTTGTTGGCCGGCTCAGGCGATAGCCAGTTTGAAGGCCGACCAGAGAAAAGAAATTGTAACAGAACATGTCGGCATCAACAGACAACAGAAACTCTTTTGGCGTTTTGTTTGCCATTTCAGTTAGAGTAGGTGCGTTCCGTTTCGGATATACTTACACACCGCAAAGGTTCTAGAAAAGGCGAGTTTTCAAAACCAATTAGATGGTGCGATTCCATCAGTAACACCCTGATGACAGTTAAACAGCCACAGAGAGTACCCGTACCTTTGTGTCTTGTGTTAGATAACGCAACATTCGCTTTGATTTTTTGACCCAGATATCCTACTTAAGTACGAAGTAAACACACAGCCATCTTTCCGCAAAACAGAGATTCGATAACACATATTACGTACCGAATGTGAAAGAAGACCCGCCGAGCAAGAGGAGAGCGCCTCTAAACTCTAAACGGGGCAGCTCCAGCTATTGGTAATTAATAACATTATTCACCTCGTTATTTTGCGACCGAGTAATCGAGTATACGACACGAGTACTCGACGAGTATTATTGACGTTTTCTCTTTGCCTCTCCGTTCGTCCGTCCGTCCGTTTGTTTACAACGACACACAAAAGTATCTCTGATGAGAGGTGAAATGCAATCTGTATCGGGACAGCGGATTGCAATTTGAGTAAAATGAAACTTTATTTTTTTTATTCGCATATAGGTAGTTTCTAGTTTGTTAGCAAAGAGGCAGCTATATGTGTGTAGCCGCATTCGTATCTATGAATAGAACTCAATGGTCTTGAAGATGTTCTACTTCACAGATTGATGAAGATGATGATGATAGAAAGCCTCCGCATACGGATAAACCATTCGGTTAAGCTGAGAGATTTTTCTGCTGACATATTGAAAACTTGAATTATGAGATAATCGGAACGTTTATTGAAGGAAAGCAAACGATCGTGTGTTTGTGTGTTGTGTGCGGCAGATGTGGAGTCCAGTGATTTGCTATGGATAACCTGATTCCCATGGGAAAATAGTTATCGATATCGGAGACGTTTTGGTTAGTCGATGTTAGTTAGTTGGTTGTGGGTTAATGGAGTTTGTTTTCGAGCACAAAGTGGAGCAGTCCTTCCTGCGTTTTAAATTGGATGATGTTAGATTTTCTCTGTGACGCACTGTGGTTTGTTAGAGCGATGTAGATAGATAGACAGAAGCAGAGGCAAGATCAGCTACTCGGTGAGAAGTGGCACAAAGGTGAGCTGGTGGGTTTTTTTTTATAATAATGCATTTTGGTTTCATGTGTGACAGTGGTAAGGGGAAAAGCAGATAATACTTTGTTTCAGCTGCAAAGAAAATTTGTATGGGCCTCACATTGGGCGCCATCTGTGGTCAGAGTTGAATTTTGCAATTTCCGGTGAGTTCCGGAAACGAGCAGAATAGGTAATGTACGATAGGTTATGTAAGAAAAATTAGAAAATAAAGAGTTGGTGCAACAGGTCTGTAGGGACCCCAGGGGTAGCTTCTCACAACCATTCGTTTTGTGTGAGATTTCATTTTTGGAACGAATGGAGGGGATCTACAATTTTATGCCGCTTCCAAACGGCCGATTGAGAAGCTCTTTCAATATAGTTATACTCTCCGATGATTGTCAGACTGATTGAGTTGGAATTTGGATTTTTGCGGGACTTTAGCGGATTTTTGTTGGAATTTGGATTTTTGCGAGTGTCGATGTGGTTCAAAAAAGAAGCAGCAAACTAGGCGCAATACAAATTAGAGCTCCACATCTCTAGACGGTTAGAACTTCAACATTTCCAAGCTCGGACAACTCGAGTGTTTGACTTTCGTGCGAACCAAAAACGGAGTGTAACAGTTTGAAAGGATATAATGATTTTCGAACGCAATTCAGATTAATTTGTCTTTCTAAAAATTTGTGGTTGCTATTCTTACTGATTTACGCCAAGTCTTAGATCCGTAATCTAAGCACTTCTTATGCTACAGTGTTTGTCAAAAATTATGTTTTTATTGGAAGTATAAACACTGACACGAGCTTGCTTTCGAAACATCCGATAGATGGCAGTCTCTTCTGCAGTTTCTCGTAGATTTCCTTAGTTTTTCTTTCTTTAAGTTTGAATGCGACCACAATTCTACATCTGAAAAGCGAGAGCTGACAATGGTATCACGCTTAAGTCTACTTTCAGTTTAACAATAATTGCAGAAAAATTGCATATTACATTCGGTTGTGTCAGACGATTTACGTACGACTTTCGATCGAGTATTTCTGTCGATTATTTGCGTTTTCTTAGAAGGAAGTTAAAATTAATTAATTCTGTTTTTCGTCTACAACTACACCTCCATGTGACATAAAATGCTGTCAATATCACTTTCCATTTTCGTTTTGTTTCTGCTGGTCGATTACTGATCATGAGAAGGTTGTCCCGTGAGTAGATCATCAAAGAGCTATTAAATATGAATTACTATCTCCTCAAGTTTGTATAGATCTCACTGAACTAAAATGAGCATACCCGGTTTGACCCCAAAATCACACCCACAACTTTTATTTTTTCCCACAAATATGGTTATAAGAATATGTGCGTTTTATCATGAAGACGTTTTCGTTTCTAATCCTATTGAAAAATAACAAGATTACGCGGTTGAACCCCCAAAACTGTTGCAAGACGAAGTACATAGATGTAAATAATACTGAATACTATTGACTTTCTTTTTTCTATAAAGACACACATGGTTGTATCAATTTTTATGGAACCGAAACCTGGCCGGTTGAGCCTCCAAAACGGACCCCAACCTTACATTTACTCACAATTATTTGTTGACGGTTCTGTAAGAATATGTGTGTTTTGGCATGAATATGTTTCCTTTCTTAATGCAATCGAATAACACAATGGGCCTAATTTGGCCTAAGTGTGGCTGCACTTGAGGCGGCCTGCCACTCTAACCTAATGCAATCGAAAAAGATCAATATTTTCCGGTTGAGCCCCCAGAGCAGAGCCAACAAATGGATTTTAAAGGATTACCTACAATAATTTGGTAATAATCTGGTGATAGGTAAGCATTGCAATTGCTTTTCTTATGAAACCGAAATGATCTCATTTCCTTTTAACTAATGAATTGTTATCTTAATATACATAATTCTACTGTACGTGTGTATGTCACTGAATTCCTCCTAAACGGCTGGACCGATTTGAATGAATTTTTATGTATGCGTTAGGGTGGCGCCCTGTATGGTTTAGATTCAAAAATCAGCCCGGCAGAAGGCGCTGCAGTGGGCTCGGTAGTATTTATTCGTTTATGTGGAATGTTTGGGATTTTACCTTAAATATTCGTATTTGTATTTAGTCTTAAGTTTACTAGATTGCTTAGTATTATACGTTTATATTAAGCAATTAATTAAAATTAAAATTAAATCAGCCGGTTGAACCACCAAATCGATTCTAAAATATATCAGTGATTTTTTGTACTTGAATTATGTATGAATCTTCCACAAACAGCTCTTCGTTTTGATTCTCATTTAACCAGAAAAGTACAACCAATTGAACCCCCCTTTCGGGTGCAGACTGTGGAACCTTTGAAAGTGTTTCCAACCGAATGCAAATAAACGGAACAAATGCCTTTTGTGACTACCACACAAAGCACACTGGAATCACAGTAAATCGCCTTTAAACTGAATGCCTCGTCAGGTCTTTTTTAAATAAATTGCATGCTGTGATTACTCTTCAAGAAATCACCAACAAGAGGCACCAAAAAAAAAGTATAAACGAGTTCAATTTACCCAGAATACAGCGCACAGGATACCCAAAGAATCAGGAATCTGGACCATATCCTCCCAAACGAAAATATATTTATAGCAAACACATTTTTTTTCGCTTTTTTTAATAACGTCTTTCCCTTGCAAGCAAAGAAGAAAAAACACAAAAAAAATCGCAGCAGTCATCAAAAGCCCCTAAGGGGGTAGTTATACTTCGTATAACTGAACGACTCTTGTGGCATGGAATTGCATTTGACTTCTTCGCCCTGCCGCGCCAAAGGGCTTTTGTGAGAGCGATTTTGCTGCCTCTTTGAGGGTCTTTTCACAACATTTCAACAAATTGAAAAATCCTTCAAGACTCCAGTTTTCAGTAAGCCTTTGCCCACCGCCCCTCTCTCGCACTCGTGCCTCTGTGATTATAATTATTATTTCAGATTTTGAAACCAAGACCACTGCGCAGCGTATATAGAGTCAACAAATGAATGGGTGGTACCCCCATCATGGGAATTTGTAATTACATCCTTAGGGATCCTGTGTGATTTCGGTTTTTGTTGAAATTCCACAAACAAGATGCCCAACTTCGTAATAAATTGAAATGAATTCGAATTCGAATTGGATTTGGAATCGTTTGTGGTGCACACAAAAATGCGGTTTCCTTGGCTTTTTTTTGCTAAATAGTTTTCCGCGCTGGAGACGAAAAAAGAGTAAAACAGGAGAGAAATCTCATTATAGGGACGTCCGGACGCTGCAATGGTGAATTGTGCAAACTTCTATTAATAAATGGCGCTGATGATACCTCAAGGTCTCTTTGGGGGCTAAAAATAGCACAGAGACATATATTTAGCTGAACATTGTCGGCTGGATGCCAGAGACGGGCGTTGCTGCAGTTGTCTTTGGCCACCTTTTGCTTTGGTGCTGTTGATGATGACGACGACCACGATGACCACGACGACGAGGATGAGGATGAGGATGAGGATGAGAAATCGCTTACGATTGCTCGTGTGTCTCTGTTTGCGTTGGTTTATTTGTTTTGTTGTTCATTTGCTGGCTTTAATGGTGAATTCTGTCAAATTATGCGTTGGCTAGACATGTCTAGTGGGTTTCTAGTATCTGATAACTACCTCCTGAAGTGCCAGTAAATTATATATATAGTTTCTTTAACTGATGTCTGTTTTGTTAAATGTTAAGCGATTATCTGGGTGGAATTATCTGTCATTCCGGGCAGATGAAAATAATTTATTACAATTTAAAATTTATTGCTATTTATTTACCTAATGTGATCGTGATGTTGATGCGGAATATTGCGGCAGGATTTTCTCCTTGCGCTGTGTTTAATGGTTGCCTCTCAGTGAGGGCTGTTGTCTGTTTTTGTGCAGTTTCTGTGTGGCGATTGGATAAAGGGGTGAATCATAATTGGATTAAGGTGCTGGCAAATTAATTCCTAATACTTTGGAAGACCGGTAAAGGACTACAAACTTTAATTCAAGTATCCAGCCAACTTTCAGGATGAGGATGTCTTTTCTTCTGCCGGATGATGGCTATATGATCGCAGTCGACTTTGTGTGGTTACAGAAGCCATCTTTAAGGATGCATCTTTTCATTTGTCATCATCAATAAGTTGGTTCTTTTCGCAACATTTACTTGTTCGGAAATTCCGAGTCAACAAACAATAGCCCACATGGTTCCCATCGGACCCGGACCAGTACCTGATGACAGCTTCAAGAAATTCAAACGAATTATTGGTAAAAGCCTTAAAATGACAGACATACAGGCTCACAAGCCCCCACAAGGGGAAGGCAACTTGAGCAAAGTCCATGCTACTGTCAGAATTATAGAATAACTGAGAAGGAGAACCACATGATTATGTTCAGTTAACTGAGCGTATTGCTAGTTCCCTTGAAATACTCGTACCAAATAATGTTTCCTGAAGCTTCATCATTGCGATCTCGACGGAGAAAAAAATCTTTCTGCTGATGAATGTAATGAAACTATATTAGACCCGAAACAAAGATTTAAAGTTGATTTTTATCTCAAAATACTTGATCAATTACAGAAAGGTTTAAACAGCTTGACACATTGGTATAATTTTTTAATTTTTAAGTAGGTATCATAAGCGAATGTTTGACAAATAAAAATTTACGTACTTAATGTTTTATGGTTTTACTTTTTTACCTTTAAACAAATTAACTAAAGTTTCTTAAATTATTTTTTTTTTATATTTTATTTATTTTGTAAATATATTTTCATTTTATTTCGTTTTTTATTTATATATTTTTTATTTATGTAAATACATTTATTGCAATCATTTAATATATAACGCATACAACCATATATTTAACTATATACATATTTGGCTGAGGATTAGGCGTAGCGGGGGTATATCAATTAAAAAAGCGTATTCAAAGTCTACCTCTTGGGTGATGTGGGAAAGACTTATGAATGTGCGCAAATATGAAAAAAAAAAAAAAAAAAAAGGGCGCTTTCTGTAATGCACAGGGCGCTTGTTTGGATGGAGCCGGCACTGCTAATCCGGCCTTTGTGTACCGCAGTTGATGTAAATCTTCGTCGACATTTTTGGTGGAAAAAATTCTCTATTTGACTGATTTTCACGATTTGGCCTACTATTTACCCCGGGACTCACGGTCGACAGGAGACGGGACCCTCGTTCGATATCTGCTCGGCACAGGCTCGTGCTCCCTTGTGTTTCTTCTCAGTGCCCCCAAAGTCACGTTCACTGTTGCGATGGAGTAGGGACTTACTACCGTTGGGTCTGATTTGTTCTCTCTCACCTAGGGGCTCAAGTAAGGGCTGCGTTTCTGAACCCTCACTTCGAGAAATATGTTCGCCATTGGCCCCGAACTTGGTCTAGTTCAGGATATAAGCTTATAACTACAGCGATTGAGTACTTGCTAAGGTGATCTCAAGTGGCAGGTTATAAGAGATCTTGAAACAGAAGTTTTATCATCCTCATCCTTCAACAGATAATGTGATACACCCCAGTCTATTTTCTGTTGCACACCACAAAGTCCAACCCGCAAAACAGTGTTAGGTTATTTTTCTACGATTTTCGAAAGGGGACATCTGAGCCCAAATCAATACAAATGAACAACAAGTCAAATGGATTACTTTCCGATTTTCGTCTGACCAATACGTTTACAAATATCACCTATCGCATGGGTGTGCTGTGCTGTGCTTCCCAAACAATGGGCCCTCTTTGCAAACACAAACTCAAAAAAGCGAAATCGAACTTGTTGATTAAAGGCGTCTACCTCTGCCACAGATAAAATGTCAACTCCCACAAAATGCAAGGTTTAGCACGGCTAACCCAAATGTACCTTTCACCCAGGTAAATATGATTCACCCAAGAACAGCCAGTATCTACAACACCCAACTAGTCGCCGGACGACGACCAACCCCCGCGAGGTGTTTATTTAATCGATGCTAGATACAGGTTCCACTCCCAGAACCATTTAGGTCATACCTATACAACAGCCAACCTTAAGTGTTCTAATTGAACAATCATTGTGCGCGCACACCAGAGACCAGACTGTATGATGAACGAGAGCCGACGCCGAGACGTGTGCATCGAAATTGTTATTAAATACTTGGAAAGAATTTCGCGTTAAGTTTCTCACTGAATTATATAAATTAGGTACAGCGAAAAAGGGAAAGAGGAAAAGCAAAAAGAAATTTCCATGCAAATTGTTTGGTCGTGCACTAATAAGCGGCACAATTTTCGGTAGCATGCGAGAAAAAGTTATGCGCCACCGGAATCGGTTTCACACATTAATCACCGCATGAAAAGAGGGTTCTCGAATGTAATTTGCACGAAGAGCATGAAATACTGTACAGGGTATATAATAAAAGTGGATTTATATGACATGAATTCGACCTTAAAACGGTGGTGCAAACTCAGAAGCCTTAAACCAGCTTAATCTCGGTCCCTGCTGCATTAAATCAAACCACTCGCCTGGATGTCATAAACTTTTTGCTGGCCTTGTGCTCTCTGCCATTGTTTGTTCGCCAGCATCCCATCCATAAACATTTTTATAAAGCGCGCAACCACCGAATACCCAAAAGTACCCACACTTGGCGCAAGAAGTTCTAGTTTTCATCTTTCCATGGCCGGTATACTATATATGCAACCCTGCAACGAAGACTTGAATTATTCCGCAACAGCGCATACAACAGATACTTGTACGCTGTGCTTTGCATTATCCAAAATCATTTCACATAAAATTGTGTACACATGTGTGTTATTGTGTGTACGCCAAAGTGCAAGCCGCACAGACAATGCGCTCTTTACATGAGCAGCAGCGCTTTTTTTTTTAGCCCAACTCTATGAATATGTATGCTCTTGCTCTCTGCCAGCAGAGACATACTTGTAATTTTGCACAGAAGAATGCGACAAACAGAAATACTCCTCCGAAAGCACGCCCCTCCATCCCCGAGGATGGTGTTCCTGCGAAGCAAATTCCTTTGTGAAAAGTACTCGTGTTAATGACACATTAAATTTAAGCCCGACCATCATCCGAGTACCCTCATTTATGACAATAGTGTGCCATGTATCTATGCACCATCTAATGCCTGCTTTTGCAGATGATGATTGCATTTCATGTGTGGGCAAGCGTACTCGTGTATAGCTGGCGGACAAGGTGTTGGATGCAACAGAGAGTGAAATAACTCCTGTGCAGTATAGCAGAAATAAAGTGGCGCAGCACTGAGAGCGAGAGTTAAGTATCCATAGCAAGACATATTGAGAAAAAAGATAACATTATTTGTATTCAATGATATCTTTAGTCTCTAGTACAGTCTTGCACACAACGCTACAATGATAACATATGTAAAAGAGATAATATCGTTTGTATACAATGTTGGAATATTATCTCTTCTTCATTATCAAGCAAGACGATTGTACGCTTGGGTCTCCTTGTAGATAGATAAGAAAAGTATATAAATACGACTGTATGATGAATTTATCAACGAGTCTTATTGTAACTACATAGTAGCCTTAAGCTCCTTTTAGAATTAGTAAAAAGTATTTCAATAATAAAGGACATAGTTCCAAATAAATATTGTTTAATTTTAAAAGTAAGAAACAAGTGTTTTAATTGGCGATCCTGCCAGGAGGTTAAATATACTTTTTAACTTCAATCGAGCGGACCTCGGGAACAAGTAGTGAAATCTAGTATAAACAGAACACTCGCGTTACCGGTTACAAGAATTACCTAGCATAGCAGGTACAAATATAGCTTCTTCGTACGAAGCAGCAAAGCAATTCAGTGAAAGTGTATATGTGGAGAAAAAAACACACAAATTCGACGACAACAGACACGAGTTCAAAATGGAACAACTCGCAGTATTAATGGCAAGATTAGAAGCTTTAGAAACCAGGAGCAACACAGTAACACAAACCCTAGAGCACACACGCACAGAGAATGCAAGGTTAGCAGCAATAATAACTAACCAAAATCAAATAAACACTAATTTAGAAACAAAACTAAATGAAGTAAAATCTGGATTAGGCATAGTACCAAACATACCTGTGCTAGAGGAAATAAGAACCACATATACAGATGGTAGTGAAATACAGTTAGACGCATTTAAAAGCCTACCTATTTTCAACGGCGATCAATCAAATTATCGGTCGTGGCGCGAAGAAGCATCCAGATTAATGGACAGCATTAAAAACTTCAAAACACACAGTAAGTACGCAGCAGCATTGACTATAGTGAAAAGTAAAATACAGGGTGCAGCCGCGAATGTGTTAACCAATTATAACACAATTTTTAATTTTGAGGCGATACGTAACAGATTAGATTATACGTACTCTAATCAAGAACCTCTATACGTGCTACAAGACATGATGAAAGCCATCACGCAAAAAAGAAGCACACTGTCTGAATACCACGACGAGATAAATAAAAATCTCAATTTAATAATATCAAAAATCACTATGTCAGGTGATCCGCCGAATATAATCGACAGACTAATTAAAAATGCTAACGACGACGCAGTTCGTATATTCATTGATGGTATGAGTGACAACTTTACAAGAGGATCATTATATTCAGCTACAATAAATGATCTAGAACACGCATTCGCAATTGCTCGCAGAATAGAACATGATAATGTGCACAGGCATTTACATCTCACTCAAGATAAGCACCACAAAAATATGCCACATGAACGCAGAAACGAAAGAAGACCAAATTATTCGAGCCAAACAACGAATTATCAACCCCAGAAGCAATACGATAATATGCAGCAACACAATCAAGGACCACAGCCGATGGAGATAAACTCGAGACAAATTGTACATGCACAGCGACAAAATTGGAATCAATACAAACCCGATGTATATAATCCACCAGCGAAACGTGAACACAGCGGGAGTTTCAACACACACAACAGACCGCAACGATCTTATCAGCAGAACTTCAAGCAGCAGAGAGTAAATAACTCCCGACAACAACGCAGAGACGATGTCAGCAGTACATATGCAGAAGCAGATGAAACGGAATGTATGGTAAATAATAACATAAGAATAGATCATTTAAACTAGTAGACGGGTTGCCCTGCTTAAATTTAACTAGTACTATTTCTAAGGAAATTTATAAAATTCTTATTGATACTGGTGCAACCCATAATTACATTAATAGAAAATGCGATTCTAGCGAAAAAATTAAAATTAAACCTATAAAAATAAAAACAATGCATGGTTATTCTATGGTAGATACAAAGAAAGTAGTTAGGATATTAAAGAAAAATATAACATTTTTTGAATTAGAGGATATTCAGTCTTTTGATATGATATTAGGATATGAAGGACTTAAAGTTCTAAACGCGGAAATAAATTTCAGTAATATGACTCTAACTACCATAAGCAGTGTCGAATCTATTCAGAAAATTAATTACATAATTGGGGAAAATAATATTTATAAAGCAGACATAGATAGACTGATGAAGATTAATAACAGCATAGGACCGTTACCCTTTACAGATACTATAGAAGCAAGCATTAGGACGACCAATGATAATCCGGTTTATGTTAAACAATATCCATATCCCATAGCAGATAACGAATTCGTAAACAAAGAAATACAGAAACTCTTACATGACGATATAATAGAAAAAAGCCATAGTCCTTATAACAGTCCCATATGGACAGTACCTAAAAAAGGTTTGGACGAAAAAGGAAAACCAAAACGGCGCATGGTTGTTGATTTCCAAAAACTTAACGTTCACACTGTAACAGACAGATACCCCATTCCGGATGTCAACATGACAATTCAAAATTTAGGTAAAGCCAAGTACTTTACAACATTAGATTTGGAGTCAGGTTTCCACCAAATTAAAATCAAAACAGATGATAAAGAAAAAACAGCTTTTGCTATAAATGGCGCAAAATATCATTTTAAACGAATGCCTTTCGGGCTCAAAAATGCACCAAGCATATTTCAGAGATGCGTGGACGACATTTTGAGAGACTTTGTAGGTAAATTCGTACACGTTTACATTGATGACGTATTGATATATTCTTCATCTGAGGAAGAACATATACAGCACATAAGTCAAGTATTCGACGTACTCAATAAAGCCACATTAAAAATATCTGATGAGAAAAGTAAGTTTTTTCAAGAAGAAGTAGAATACTTAGGTCACATAATCAGACATGGTAGAATCACTACGAACCCTGAGAAAATAGCAGCTATAGAAAATTTTCCAGTCCCACAAACGGTAAAGGATTTGAGAGGATTTTTAGGTCTTACAGGTTACTATCGTAAGTTTATAAAAGGATACGCAAGCATAGCCAAGCCCCTGACATTATATTTACGAGGAGATAACGGTAAAGTAAACAAAAAACAAAGTAAAAATATTAAGTTAAATCTGAATGATTCAGCATTAGAAGCGATTAGAATTTTAAAAAATTATTTGAAAGAACAAGTCGAACTTTTTCAACCGGATTATAGTAAACCATTCGAGCTTACTACTGATGCATCCAACATAGCTATTGGAGCCGTACTAAGTCAGAATAAGCAACCTATACACTTCTTGTCAAGAACACTGAGTAAGACAGAAGAGAACTATAGCACAAACGAGAAAGAGCTATTAGCGATCATATGGTCCTTACAAAAACTCAGAAACTACATATATGGTATAGCAGACTTAACCATATATACCGATCACCAGAGCCTTATATATTCTGTATCAGAAAAAATCCCAACACAAAGCTGAAACGTTGGAAGGGAATCATTGAAGACTTTGGAGCAAAATTAGTTTATAAACCAGGAAACCTAAATCTTGTAGCTGACGCATTATCACGTCAACGCATAAATACTTCTACCATAGAAACAGCACATTCAGCTGAAAGTTCTTCTAATGATATAATAAAAACTGTGAATCAGCCTTTTAATGCATACACTGCACAGTTCGAACTTATTGAAGATATAACAAATAATATCGAAACACAAATCTATTTTAGTAACAAAATAAGACTCATAATAAAGTTTAAGGACAAAGACTCTTTACTAAGGCAGATGAAAGAAGTTATACAACCCCAAAAGATTGTAGCTTTGCATACGAAATTTGAAAACATATACAAATATGGTGAAAACATAAAAAAGGAATTCCCACTAGTAAGATTTATATTCACACCAAGAAAACTTCAAGACGTGACAAATTTGGAGGAACAACTAAAACTTGTAAGGGTAACTCACGAAAGAGCACACCGAGGGTTACGTAACAATATACAAGAAATCTCAGAGAAATATTACTGGCCCGATCTAAATAAACAAGCAAAGAGTTTCAACAGAAAATGCATAGCATGTCTATTTGGAAAATATGAAAGAAAACCTATCAGAGAACCTCTGAATAATTCAGAAATACCAACACATGTGGGAACACACATTCATATGGACATATACTTCAACGACAAGTATACTTTCCTTGTAACAGTAGATAAGTATTCTAAATATACAATCCTTCGGGAAATCGAAACTCGAAACAGACTGTACGACGTTATGGAAGAGGTCTTATCTAATTATTTCCCAAAATGTGAACGACTCATGACAGATAACGAGAAGGGATTCAAAACAGAAATGGTGAACCAAATGTGTTTGAAATACAACATAACTAAAGTAGAAACTCCAGTATACAGATCGACAGCGAACGGTCAGGTAGAACGTGTAAACGGTACAATAACTGAACTGTCTAGAATATTCACAATTCAGAATAAAACAAGACTTATCGAAGAAATATTTAGAACAGTGCGTGAATTAAATAATTCTATACACTCAGTTACCGGTTTGAAACCTAGAGACATTTTCTTTAATCAAAATAAATATAGCAATAGTGAAATTATAATAAATAAACTAAACTCAGCATCCAAAAAAGTGATCGAACGTCTAAATAAAGGAACTCGACACAGAGAGTATAAAAAAGGAGATAAGATAATGGTAAGAATCACAGGTCTTAGAAAGAAATCTAACGCCAGATACATAACAAGAATAGTAGAAGAAGATAAAGGAGACACTGTAATCTCTAAAGAAGGAATAAAAATTCACAAGGATAACATAAAGAATTATCATTTTTCAGATGACGAAAATATTAATATTCCTAACATTACTAGGAATTGTACAGAGTCAAGAAGGGCAAGGAAACGTTCAAATAACTGAGTTACTAAACAAGAAGTTTATACTTACGCAAACAGATGACGTGTATTTATTCAAAGAACAAACTTATTTGTTACATGCCACCAACCTGACTTCGATATTTCAACCTTACGTAAATATCGTAACTAGTAAATATCAACCTACACAAGAAGAAAAAATTTGGTTAAGTAAAATTAAGAATTTAGCAGACCAATTACAAGAACATACTAGGCATACTAGATCAATTAACTTTTTAGGAACAGCTTTCAAATATGTGTTTGGTAATCCTGACCATTATGACTTAGTTAACATAGAAACGAGTATAAATAATCTCATAGAAAACAATAATAAACAAAAAACTATAAATTCTAGATTTGAACAAATTTTGCAACAATTCGAAGGTCAGAGCCTTAAAGAACATTTAGTAATAGAACAAGTGTACGAACAATAATTATTATTGACCAGAACAATTAATGCAGCAAAAAATAATGAATATTTATCAGAAAGCCTAGACTTAGATGACATTAAAAATATTATTCAACATGAAATAATTCAAGTACCCATAATAAATATACTTGAGTACTCTAAAATATTATTAGCTAGAACTGATGAATTCTTCATCACAATATATAAATATCCAGTTCTAATTAAATCATGTAAATTGTATAAAGTAACACCTTTAAATTCAAAACATGGAAAAATCATTACAGATAAAACAATTGCCTTATGTAACCAAACTTATTTAAGAACAAGAAATTGTCAAAATCATCTAAGTAAAAACATTTGTGAAATTAACTTTGAAGAAGAAAATTGTCTTATTCCACTTTTAAAGAATATAACTTCAAAATGCAACATTAAACAAGAATACGATTACGACTTAGAAATTGAATCCGGTGTTATGTTATTAAGCGGTAAGCATAAGTTAAATAATCAAACAATTAATGGTATAAACTTAGTTACTTATGAAAATACTATAAATCTAGACGATAAAATATACAAAAACATGCATAAGCAAATTAAAGAAGTTATATTAAGAAATCATAATTCAGAGTCTTACATCGACCAAATAATTAAAGAAGATACAATGTACAAATTCGATAACATAGATACTTTAAAAAAACTAATTATTCCTTTTGAAGAAAAACCGATATTATCAACTATATACACAATTGTAACACTGATTGTTATTCTAGCATTTACGTACGTAATGATAAAAACTATACAATGTATAACAGATCGTCAAAAACAAAAAAAGATTGACGCATATAACAAAACTTATGAAAGAGAAATGTTAAAAATAGCGTCGAAAAATCGGGACGATTTCGTTTAACAAGGGGGGGAGTTAAGTATCCATAGCAAGACATATTGAGAAAAAAGATAACATTATTTGTATTCAATGATATCTTTAGTCTCTAGTACAGTCTTGCACACAACGCTACAATGATAACATATGTAAAAGAGATAATATCGTTTGTATACAATGTTGGAATATTATCTCTTCTTCATTATCAAGCAAGACGATTGTACGCTTGGGTCTCCTTGTAGATAGATAAGAAAAGTATATAAATACGACTGTATGATGAATTTATCAACGAGTCTTATTGTAACTACATAGTAGCCTTAAGCTCCTTTTAGAATTAGTAAAAAGTATTTCAATAATAAAGGACATAGTTCCAAATAAATATTGTTTAATTTTAAAAGTAAGAAACAAGTGTTTTAATTCGAGCTGTGCGGATGTGTCATGTGTGTAATGTAAGTTGAGTTGTAGAGGCCTTGACTTGAGAGTTGCTCGTTTCGAAAAGATTTTTATCGTCATCGTTTAGTGTTTCCAGTAAGCGTGGGGTATGGCTACTACTACGCCGATGCTCTGTAAAATTAACAAAATATCCTTGTTCTATGACGTAGTCTAGAAAGGTTACAAAGTGCAAAGGCACATTTTAAAGGAGTTGTCCCTTTTCATTGATTTAATTGGCAAGTATTTTTGAAAAACAGACGAAAACGTTCAATCGTTTTGGCTAAAACGAATGTTTTGCTTCATTTAACTTTGAAAACAGAGAACATTTTCATTTCCCGAAAAGCGGAAGTATTAACCTATTTGATTGTGATTATCGTTTTGTTTTCCTTCCTACAAAACGAATACGTTTTTTGAGAACGAACAAATTTCGTTTAAGTTTCTCATTTTATTTGACTATTTCTACAGAATAATAGATAAGTACCATTTGCGATATTCCCATTTAACCATAAATAAATAAATAAACATGTAAGCAGGAAAAAGAAATTTACTTCTGCGAGGAACAATCGTTTCCGCACTGCCTACAAAATGCCGATGCTTTTTTCATGGTAAGTTTGTGTGGAAAAAACTTCACATTCAAATTGAATTGAATGCAACGTTTTGTAAGCCACAGGAGTAAGATAAAGTAGACCTTTGACTCTGCATTTTTCTTTTCGTTTTCCGAAATGCGAATATTTCGTTTTGTCTTCTTAGATGCGTAAATTATTTTCCTTTCGTTTTTTATAGAATTCCACACCAGATAGTGACAGAAAAAAAAAACTTTAAAATAGATATGGAAAACCTAGGATCAGATTCTGTAAGGCGAAAACGTTACAAAGTTTTCGTTTGCACTAGTAGGAACCTTACAGAATGCGACCCCTGGCAATAGGTCACGTATAACGATGATCTTTGAGACGGTATCGTTTTCGAAAGTTTTATAACCGTGATAAGCATTTTTCTGGCCGACTTCTTTCCAATTATAGTCAGGTTCTTTTTATACAAATAAGGCTCTCAAACTAGCGACTCAAGACATGGACCGGCATTCTGATTCTGTAATGCGAAAACACTAAAACGTTTTCGTTTGGACAAATACTTCGGTAACTTGGAGCAAATCAATCGTGCGCATACTTATAGAATCTGAAACCCCAGAGTTCCCCTTGTGAGTTGTCACTTTTGGAAGTCGTTTATTTCGACGAAAATCTTCTGAAAAGTTTTGTTTTGGTCCCTGTCAGAAATGCCTCACGCTGAATGGGCTTAACAGCGCGAATAAGAACGTTCCCCAAAAGTTACAAATATTAATGAAAGGTAAAGCACCAAAAACTGGGTTTTCGCGAAAACTTTTGAAATCTTCTTCGGTTGACTATTGGGCACAACAAGTCCTTGTAGGTACCCTAAGGCCTAGCTTCCCATTCGTCTGTGAAGTCTGAAAGGCTAAATTGAAAAGCTTGTTAACGGAAGTATTAGATCGGCTTGGCTTTGTCAGATATTCACGAGAGTTGAGATGTAATTCGTGTTTTACCGGAGATCGAACCTGAGACAACTCGCACAACAGTGAGGCACTGCGTTTGCTGTATTTTCGAGTAATTCAAAATGGAATATACCTGTTGGGCACAGTTTGCATATCGGAAAGTATCCACTGCCTTGAATTCAATTGCAAAAAGGACTGTTCGACATCACAGAGCTCTGCTGTCATTTTTCAACTGAAAATCAAACTAAGACTTTTGCCTTCTAAGAACTCTTTTCGCCTTTAAAATCAGTTCTTGTTGTGGTACACTTTCGACGGAATACATTTAAATCCCTCAGTAGGTAGATATCTCAAACTACCACTTCCTCTATAAAATTCCCGAGAAAAAAAAAAAACAGATTACTGCCAACGGCAAGATGAGTCTATGACAATCCCAATGATAACCCACTTTAAACGTCCAAATTTGAATTTTACGGCCAGTGCCAGTATACTACAACTCCGGTCCATAAAACGCCATCCCGTCCACTTTCTATTTTGAATTAAATTAAACCGATTCACATGCATTCCGCATATAGCAAGATTCTAATCGCAAATTGCCTGCCATGAGCGCAGTCGGAAGAAAAAGTGAAATTTCGCCCTTCCCCTGCCACTCGACGAGAACAAGAACCCAATCTAGATTTCATAAACTAGATCTGTGCGTGTGTTGATTGCTTTCGCTGTTCTTTTTCATAAGGCACCTCCGCATGATATGAGTGGTACTCTTTATGCCCCTTATAGCGACCTTGTTACTAATAACCTCATTTTCACACTGCAGAGGCAGCATTACAATGCTGGATGAATTCTGTAGAATTTTTTTTTTTTTTGATGTGATGTGTGCTTTGTTGCCCATGCACTATGACGTACGGATACTAATTAACAACACCAACAGAACATTAAACATAAAATGCTGTTCGAAGCGAAATTTCTCTGAATTTCAACCAAAAGTATAGTTGAACATATGCAGCATTTTACGAGTTAGACTAAGAACCAGAAATGGAAATGTGCGGTTCCACTTGACAGAGTTGAAGTGTCTGGTTGTCAGCATTTTCATTCCCTTTTCACGAATTGAGTGAGATCATTATATGCATATTTGTGTGGAGTTTTCCTGGAAGACCCCCAGTTCTTCTTTAAGCGAATTTGTTTTCGTTTTGTTGTTTCGTTTATTTTGTTTACAATTTCGCTTAAAGCTGACATTGACATGGAGGAAAATGGTGGGATTCGGAAATTGTTATCCCCATCTTTATGATTAAGACGTTCTATGGTTTTTATTTGCACAGATATTTTGCTTCAAGTAACTATGGAAACGAAAGGAATTTTCGTTTTCCGGAAAGGAAAAAAAAAACGAAACCTATTTTATTGACATTTTTCATTTTCTGCGATCACTTCGACAGTTCAAATCAAAAATAGTGTCTATCTCCAACTAAACTACTTCTTAAATGTTTGCGAGAAGAAGAAAACGAAAGCAATTACATGAAAAAGTCGTACAGGAAGAAAACGAAAGGAATTACATGAAAAAAATCGTACAAGAAGAAGAAAACGAAAGGAATTACATCAAAAATTCGTACAAAAAGAAGAAAACGAAACGATTTACATGAAGAATTCGTACACAAAGAATAAAACGAAAGGAATTACATCAAAAATTTGTTTTCACGTGGTTTCTTTCGTTTTTTTGAAATGCGAAAGAGGTTTTATTTTTGCTATTTCTTACATCACAAATGCATTAAACTGGAGTGTGTAAGACCAGGTTAACCAAACAAGCTTGTTAGACGAGATTGACACCGGGCTATTTTTGTTTTATTGAAATACTAGTAAAAGGTTGCCTCTCAAGGAAACACCTTCTCAATGACCCGCATATCGGAAAGTACAGCTGCCCAAAGAAGCGTTTCTCATAATCCGGCAAAAATTGAAACAAGCCATTTCCATCACAAATGCATTAAACTGGACAAAGTTTCCTTTCTGGCAGGTACAATTTCCTTTTTTTACATGAAACTTTCAGACCTAGCGATGGTAGATTTCTCGGAAAGGATCGCTCAGCTTAAAAGTGAGTTTCAAAATAAGTCAGCCGTTGATTTATAGGCACTTATGTTTTCCCTTTCATATAAATGAAGAATCGTGAAAGTCGTTCACGCCATTGCGTGTGGCAAGTACAAAGCTGTGCCACTTCACGCAACGAATTCCAAAAAAAAATAAGCGGGCCACCTTCGTCTTCAAAGATGACATGCTAAGAGCTGAGCTCAGCATGTTACTCTGTTCTCTGTGTCTGGTCCTTATCCTAATGGATCTGCCATATGTTGTATGCTTAGCGCATGCGTGCACCCCAGACACGGGATCCCATTGTCGGAGATCGTCTTCTCTCATGCTTATGCGTTTTTATTTTTATTATTTTTCATTACAAAATGTTGCGCTCTCTCTTCCCTTGTGGTTGTGGTTGTGGTTTTTGCAATTCATACACTTCTGCCAGACATAATTATGCAGAATAGCGAGGATTATTACAAGCGAGGTTCTTGTAATGGATAAGAGGTGCAAAAAGAGAAACAAAAGCCTCCAACTTTCAAGTCAGCAGCCATTACACTTCACACATATGGCTACAACGATGGTAGAATGGTGGTGGGGTTGTCGCGCTAGGGTTCTTCTCCATCTCCGACTCCGTATATAGCAGCGGCAGATTCTATAGATATGCACACGCATGGAGGAACCAACTACCAACTACCTGGGTTTTTCTTGAGCAGCATAATTATTATGAGCATTGACAGCTGATGTCGTCTTGTCCAAGGTTATACGGCGGGCCTATGTTGGAAGTGGTGTGCGCTGGGCCTTTCTCATACCTATATGGTGTACGCTTTATTTTTTGTCGTCTCCGTTTGGCTCTAGATATAACTTGGACTTAAGGCGCACACACACTCGCGACTTTGCAGTGCTGTAATATTAAATTACATCGAATGGGGGACCTAATAGAGTGACCAGGCCTCAGTGTGCGTGTATGGGTAGTATTGGGTTTCCATTATCATCAAGTTTTGTGTAAATTATGGGAATAAATAAAAACCGCTGCATTATGTGTTTTTAAATGTGGGTAGATTACCACTAAGCACTAGGTGCACATGGTGTGCCTATTCTATATGGCTGTGTGAATAATTTACGATGAAGCTTGGTGTTTTTTTTTTTTTGTAGCTATTAAGGTGGAAATTAATTGCGGATGGTGGGCGAGAAATTGGAACAAGCAACAAGTTTGTCGTAGGTCAGTGAGGTTGGTAGATCGCTTTTGTTGGCAGCGTCAGCATGAGAACTTTAAGCCTATTCCGTATAGCAGTTTGATAGTTGTGTTTGGAAGATTCAAGAAAAATCTACAGAAATGCATACCTACATCTGCTACTTTTGTTGATGTGATTGCTCCTAAGTACCATAAACATTTTACCAATTTTTAGGTCACAATAGATACTATAGTATGGACAAATTCACAATTGTGGACTGGTAAAATGGCAATAAACATATTTATAAGTTCAGGGCGTTTAATATTCGAACCAATTTTGGCGCTTCTTTGGCTATAAAGCACCTTATTCTCTTGACAGTGTTGCTGCATGCTCTGCTGATAATTTTTCCCTCGAGTAGTTGCGAAATTTCCCTTTTTAAAACTTTTAAAGCCAAGTGTACCTAAGTCGACTTCCTTTGAGAATGTACTAGAGAAAGACTTCTGATACTAATTGTTGAAGACTTCTTAGACTTCACATTAAATATTTTCTAGGTCACAAAAGACAATAAAAAATGAACATATTCACAATTGTGGACTGGTAAAATGACGAATTTAATAATTATCAGTGGTGCGTGTTTAGTATTTCAACATACCTTCTCTGAGAACGTCCGAGACTTACTATGGAGCGACTTCTTAAAATAATTGTTAAAGACTTCTTAGCCTTGCTTAGCAAAAGACCGTGCTAACTGGAGAGGCGTATTAACTGAGGTTAAAGACTGTGCTGCATATAAGTAAGAAAGTAATACGGAGAAAATAAGACATCACAAAAATACAGATCCTTCTTTGACGACCCTGAAGCTGTGGTACCAAAACTGCACATAAGCCCTGCCAACCTATGCCTGGGTACCTACTACTTTACAAGTTGCTGTAAATTCCAAATTTTCATTATTATCATATCTTCAATCATATAAAGTTGAGCTTCTTTCAATGAAAACCTCGTTTAAGACAAGTGGGACAGCTCTTACATTCGGCAGCCTATACCTTTGCACGCCATATGTCAATCAATTTGAGCCTTTAAATCGCCGAAAGTGAAACATTCCATCACCATGACATCCAATTCCAAACTCTACCAACTCCGTTACATTTTTAAGATAGCGAAGCCGACCATTAGGCGGACTTGCAGTCAGACCAAGTCAGCCCTCCCAAAGCTCAATTATCATTTTCCACTTACGGCGCATTGTTGTATACATCATCACTGTTTAACAATAAATCTTCTCTAAAAAATAAAACCAGCCCACACTGGCCGGTATTTTGTATCCGTGTTAAAGTCAGCTTCGAGCAATATAACTTTTTTGACAGCGAAACGAAATTTATGAAATATGACGAAATCGCATACACATACACCACCTGATCATCATGCCAGAAGAACGTATTAAAATTTGTTTTCTGTTTTTTTCTTTTTTTTTTGTTCTTTTAAACAATTTTCTTACCAACATAATTAGAAGGAAAAGAGCAAAAGTTTAAAAGTTATTAACCATCAGCCTCTAGTCACTCTCGGGTAAGACCAATGATCTTCATACATGGAATGAGGTTGTATATGTATATATGAACAAGAAATTAGAGTACAATGTCTGAAGAAGAATAAGAAGGATACAATAAACTTGGCTTAATTGAGGTTGTTGTTGTTGGCAGATGAGGTAAATATTAAGATATTCATTATGGCATAAGCAGCAGCAACAAAGAAGTCATGGGTTAAAAGCATAAAAATAACAATTTTGACTCTTCAAAAGCTGATTACAATTTTTATTTTATTTTTTTTACCTCTAAAAGATGAGCACTGTGACTGAACCTTTAAGTACACAAGAAGCTTAATGAGCGATAAGATTTCATTTGACTCGGGAAAGACATTTTATTGATGGACGGAGACGCCATGCGTAAAGGGGAGTGCTTGTATGTTTGGTCTTTGAGTGGATTAAATGATGAAGTGTTTTGGAGAAAGATGAACGCTGTTGTAACGCTGCAGTGGTTGGACAGGGATGCCCCATTTCGACTAAAGATTGAATGATGAGGAAGTCTTATGGCTGTTGTATAGAAGTACAACTCACCTACTGCCACCAGTCATCCAAGGCTATTTCGTAGCAGTGGATCTTATCTATAGAAGAGAGGTCAATTCATGCAGGGACATAAATTATCGAACTAGTTTAAAAATTTGCGGGGAGCGAAGCGAGCCACCCCGAAAGTGGACGTGGACAAAATGTTTACAAGATCAATTGGCCTAAAAATCAGTTGCGTCCTATAAGTATGATAGTTTATTATTTTAGGTCGCTGTGTCAGCCATCTGGGCATGGGAATACATATATTTAAAAAAAAAATGGGTACGAGTCTCACTCGCTTCATTAGACCTTTTTTGAAAAGCTATTAAAGACCTGTCTCCATCCGCTTCCAATTATAACTTGGTTCTTAAAAGACCTTCTTTTGCTTTAAAAAATGGTTAAAAATGACTCTGTCTGTTTTTGGCAGGTAGTTTTTGGAATCGGGTTCCTCTGTCAGTGGCCTTCACATATGAACAGATCGTCACTATACTTTTAAGGCGATCCTTAGAAGTCTACCATAAGATAGAAAATCTACTCGAGATAAGAGTTAGTCCGATCAGAAGAAGTTTGGTCGCCTTGATCATTAGGGGGAATATTGATCGTGTAAGTTCGGCCATATACCTATTCTGACTCTGCCAAAAGAAGTTTGATCGACTTGATCATTCGGGGTAATATTGATCGTCTAAGTTCGGCAATATCAGTCTGACTCTGCCAATTTTTGTGATTGCATAAGAATAGTACACCCTGTTGAAAGTCGTTGCTATAAATCAGCAATGACGACATTAAGACTTGTGCGATATAGAGTCCAAATTGCGATCACAAAGTTGATCGTTCGGCAGCACGATCGCTGTCATGTAAAATTAAATACACAGTTGGCACAATAGGTCTGTAAGGACCGTAGCCCTACCTTCCCACAACCATTTGTTTTGTGTTAGTTAGCTGTCATGTCACTCATTTGAAATCATTCGAGCGAAAGTTATACATCGATCGAACGGATCAAGATGCGGTGCTCTATCAATGTGAAGGCTTTTCAAAAAACGTGCAAACAATACAAAGGTTTAAACCAAACCTTGTTAGACTGATCGATTTATTAATTTTCTGTCAAATGTTTTCTGAACGGATTTCGTGCTCAATTTTAAGCGGTTGCAATCAGTTAGTCAGGAGATCGTGTTTTGCGCGTAACAAATAATTCCCGTACCCTATTGACACCGAGACGAAAAATTTTTTTTTTTTTTTTTTTTTTATAATAAACACGCGCTAAAGAGGTTATGACTACTCTTATGGTGTAGTTTGAAGTACACAGCGCGGGCGTTAAGGAAATTGGGATAGAGAAGATAGGAGATTCCGATGCACATTGGTTTTAAATGTCTGCAAATTGAACCGAGGGGGAAAGACAGAGCCGGGCAAGGCGTTCCACATTCGCGTGGTACGGCTTATGAAGGAATCTCTATATTTCATAGTACGACCGAAAATAGGCTGAAGGGTAAACTGATGGGCATTCCTGGCTTGGCGAGTATTGCGGTTGAATTGTTGAAGGGGTGGAATGCAGCTGGCGATTTCGCTTGAGCACTGTTTGTAGAAATAGCGATAAAACAATGAAAGACATGTTACATTTCTGCGATGTTCGAGCGAATTTATAGAATTCGCTATATTTGTGTCTCCAATGAGTTTTAAAGCACGATTCTGTATCCTATCCAGCAGGTGCAGTGAGGTTTTGGGCGCACCAGACCAGATATGAGAGTTATACTCAAGTTTGGGGCGAATGAACGCCTTGTATATGGTAGCCAGATCAGAAGGGGTAAAATATTTCTTGCACCTTTTAAGGAAACCTAGACATTTCGCAGCGTTCTTGGCGACTTCGTGTATGTGGTCATTCCAACGAAGTTTGTCATGGACACACATACCGAGAATGGAAAGTCTTTCGGTTTCGGCGATGCAAGTGCCATTCATGGATAATGGCTGAGGATTCTGGTTTCGCTTTAATGACAACAGACAGCATTGTGTTTTGGAAGCATTAAATTCCACTCTATTGGCTAAACCCCATTTTATAATGCTGTCGAGATCGGAATTTAATGAGCTTAACATACGTTGCCGTTCCAGTTCTACGGCCGAAGAGCAGGGACGTGAGTCCTGGAATGAATATGAGAAGCTGAGGGTGCTGTCATCGGCGAAGGAGTGGATTGGATTAGAGGTTGCAGACAGGAGATCATTTATGAAAATGAGAAAGAGAGTCGGAGACAAAACGGAGCCTTGGGGAACACCAGCGTTTATATGGTGAATTTCAGACTTGAAGCCATCCAATACAACTTGAATTGAACGGCCAGAGAGGTAGTTTCTAATCCATTGAAGAAGAGACGCATCGATCCCATATGCACGCATTTTCGACAAAAGAGCTTGGTGCCAAACTCTGTCAAATGCCTTTGAAATATCAAGCGCAACAATCTTCGTTTCACCAGAGTGATGTAGAGATTGGTTCCACTTTTCGGTGAGATAAGCCATCAAATCACCAGTGGATCTGTTGACACGAAAACCGTACTGCCGGTCATTAATGAGTTTTCGTGATTCAAGATATTTCATGAGCTGACGATTTATCAGCGTTTCCATGACCTTAGAAAGAATGGATGTAAGTGCTATGGGTCGGTAGTTGGTGGGAGAAGAAGATTCGCCTTTTTTGGGGACGGGCTGGACAAATGCTGTTTTCCACCTTCTCGGGAAGAGTCCAGAAGAATAGGACAGATGGAAAAGCTTAAGCAGTGGTTTTGCCAGCGTGGAAGAACACCTCTTCAGAACAATTGGGGAAATACAATCTGGACCAGCGGATTTATTTATGTTGAGATCATTAAGTACTCTTGCCACTGTACGAGTGCGAAAATGGATTTGTCCCATGGTGTATTCGACGCTCTCAAGTACAGGTAGAGGCAAAGCGCAATCTGGTAGCATTGAGCTGGCTGCAAAATGTGCAGCAAGCAGATTCGCTTTGTCTAAAGAGTTGACAGCTGGAATGTCATTGTAAATGAGCGTTGGGATCGAAGATGAGACCGAATTCTTTATATTTTTTACAAAAGACCAAAAGTTTTTACTACCCTTGGGACATTGTAGTATTTTTTGCCTCAACTTTTGGTCATACGAGAATTTAACACGCTTGATAATTGTATTGCAGTCATTTCTGGCTCGCTTGAACTTTTTTCGGTTTTCCTCAGATGGGTTGGCCTTATATGACCGAAAACTTAACTCCTTTTGACTGATAGCCTCTTTACAGCTCGAGTCGTACCACGCATTTTCTTTCGGTATGATACTTTTTATCCTGTTAGGAATAAAGGATTTCATACCTAAGGTGATAATACTGGACACCATATCAGCGGCGGCATCCACGTCGTTATCGAGGAAGCATAACGACCAGTTAAAACTCTTAAAGAAGCTGTTAAGTCCGCTCCAGTTGGCTTTCTCGTATTGCCATACGGTTCTTTTCGGAGATTTTTCTTTAACTGTGTGGTTGGAGTACGAGAAATTAGCTGATATGATGCAGTGGTCCGACGAGCCTAAAGGCGATAATACTTCTAGAGAGTATTTATCAGGGTGGGAGGTAAGAAACAAGTCCAGAGTGTTGGCATTCTGACCGTCAATATCTGGTACGCGTGTTGGCTCATTTACAAGCTGGGTTAATTGATTTACCTCAGCGAAGATCTGAACATAAATTCCTTCGGGTGTTGTCTGTCCAGTATGTCGAAGCCAGTTAGAATTGTGTATATTGAAATCGCCCGCAATGACAATTTCAGTATTAGGATACAGGGAGACAATTCTTGTAATGGAGTCAGACAGCGCATCAAACTCGTTAAAAGTCGAGTTGCTATCTAGATTAGGGCTTCTGTAGATAAAACAATAGTGAATGATTTGCCTACGGATGTGGAATTTCAGCCATATGAAATTAAATTCCGAATTGGAACATTGGCCATAAGAACCTGGAGTTTGGTAGGCAATATCATCACGTACGTAGATGGCGAGACCGCGGTGAAGAAAGAATAAAGGCACTAAACGATACCCAGGTAGATCAAACTCCGATTTATCAGAATTTACACCCACCTGAGTCTCGCTCAGCGCCAAAACAGCTGGTTTATATTTAGCAACGTGGACGTACACCGAGAAGAGATTCGATCGTAGCCCACGAATGTTGCACATGTCAACCCTAAAATTCCCCATCAATACAAAAAGCAGACACCAAAAAACACAACTCCGACGCTTCTAAGCAGGGCTGTGAAGTGAAAATCCAATGCTAGATTCTCAAATCAAACTGTCATAGGTGTTATGCCCGTATGACAATTTGCTTTGGTCCACCAACAAAAACTTTCACACACAACCCGCTGTCCGCCAGATGTTGCTCTCACCCACTCATTGCAATTGCCGTATGTACAACAGTACAAGCACAATCGCTTGTACGTTGGCGGCCGGCGATTGCAAAGACCAAGAAAGTGCAACAGCAAACGAGTTGGAATGGGGGAGGGAGGGAATCGCCCACGCTAATGGTTTTTTTTTTTTTCCTCTTTTTTTTTCTTTTCCACAACACTTCACTGGCACTGCACTCAGAATGGATTTGCGCGAGTTAAGTATCCATAGCAAGACATATTGAGAAAAAAGATAACATTATTTGTATTCAATGATATCTTTAGTCTCTAGTACAGTCTTGCACACAACGCTACAATGATAACATATGTAAAAGAGATAATATCGTTTGTATACAATGTTGGAATATTATCTCTTCTTCATTATCAAGCAAGACGATTGTACGCTTGGGTCTCCTTGTAGATAGATAAGAAAAGTATATAAATACGACTGTATGATGAATTTATCAACAGTCTTATTGTAACTACATAGTAGCCTTAAGCTCCTTTTAGAATTAGTAAAAAGTATTTCAATAATAAAGGACATAGTTCCAAATAAATATTGTTTAATTTTAAAAGTAAGAAACAAGTGTTTTAATTGGCGATCCTGCCAGGAGGTTAAATATACTTTTTAACTTCAATCGAGCGGACCTCGGGAACAAGTAGTGAAATCTAGTATAAACAGAACACTCGCGTTACCGGTTACAAGAATTACCTAGCATAGCAGGTACAAATATAGCTTCTTCGTACGAAGCAGCAAAGCAATTCAGTGAAAGTGTATATGTGGAGAAAAAAAACACACAAATTCGACGACAACAGACACGAGTTCAAAATGGAACAACTCGCAGTATTAATGGCAAGATTAGAAGCTTTAGAAACCAGGAGCAACACAGTAACACAAACCCTAGAGCACACACGCACAGAGAATGCAAGGTTAGCAGCAATAATAACTAACCAAAATCAAATAAACACTAATTTAGAAACAAAACTAAATGAAGTAAAATCTGGATTAGGCATAGTACCAAACATACCTGTGCTAGAGGAAATAAGAACCACATATACAGATGGTAGTGAAATACAGTTAGACGCATTTAAAAGCCTACCTATTTTCAACGGCGATCAATCAAATTATCGGTCGTGGCGCGAAGAAGCATCCAGATTAATGGACAGCATTAAAAACTTCAAAACACACAGTAAGTACGCAGCAGCATTGACTATAGTGAAAAGTAAAATACAGGGTGCAGCCGCGAATGTGTTAACCAATTATAACACAATTTTTAATTTTGAGGCGATACGTAACAGATTAGATTATACGTACTCTAATCAAGAACCTCTATACGTGCTACAAGACATGATGAAAGCCATCACGCAAAAAAGAAGCACACTGTCTGAATACCACGACGAGATAAATAAAAATCTCAATTTAATAATATCAAAAATCACTATGTCAGGTGATCCGCCGAATATAATCGACAGACTAATTAAAAATGCTAACGACGACGCAGTTCGTATATTCATTGATGGTATGAGTGACAACTTTACAAGAGGATCATTATATTCAGCTACAATAAATGATCTAGAACACGCATTCGCAATTGCTCGCAGAATAGAACATGATAATGTGCACAGGCATTTACATCTCACTCAAGATAAGCACCACAAAAATATGCCACATGAACGCAGAAACGAAAGAAGACCAAATTATTCGAGCCAAACAACGAATTATCAACCCCAGAAGCAATACGATAATATGCAGCAACACAATCAAGGACCACAGCCGATGGAGATAAACTCGAGACAAATTGTACATGCACAGCGACAAAATTGGAATCAATACAAACCCGATGTATATAATCCACCAGCGAAACGTGAACACAGCGGGAGTTTCAACACACACAACAGACCGCAACGATCTTATCAGCAGAACTTCAAGCAGCAGAGAGTAAATAACTCCCGACAACAACGCAGAGACGATGTCAGCAGTACATATGCAGAAGCAGATGAAACGGAATGTATGGTAAATAATAACATAAGAATAGATCATTTAAACTAGTAGACGGGTTGCCCTGCTTAAATTTAACTAGTACTATTTCTAAGGAAATTTATAAAATTCTTATTGATACTGGTGCAACCCATAATTACATTAATAGAAAATGCGATTCTAGCGAAAAAATTAAAATTAAACCTATAAAAATAAAAACAATGCATGGTTATTCTATGGTAGATACAAAGAAAGTAGTTAGGATATTAAAGAAAAATATAACATTTTTTGAATTAGAGGATATTCAGTCTTTTGATATGATATTAGGATATGAAGGACTTAAAGTTCTAAACGCGGAAATAAATTTCAGTAATATGACTCTAACTACCATAAGCAGTGTCGAATCTATTCAGAAAATTAATTACATAATTGGGGAAAATAATATTTATAAAGCAGACATAGATAGACTGATGAAGATTAATAACAGCATAGGACCGTTACCCTTTACAGATACTATAGAAGCAAGCATTAGGACGACCAATGATAATCCGGTTTATGTTAAACAATATCCATATCCCATAGCAGATAACGAATTCGTAAACAAAGAAATACAGAAACTCTTACATGACGATATAATAGAAAAAAGCCATAGTCCTTATAACAGTCCCATATGGACAGTACCTAAAAAAGGTTTGGACGAAAAAGGAAAACCAAAACGGCGCATGGTTGTTGATTTCCAAAAACTTAACGTTCACACTGTAACAGACAGATACCCCATTCCGGATGTCAACATGACAATTCAAAATTTAGGTAAAGCCAAGTACTTTACAACATTAGATTTGGAGTCAGGTTTCCACCAAATTAAAATCAAAACAGATGATAAAGAAAAAACAGCTTTTGCTATAAATGGCGCAAAATATCATTTTAAACGAATGCCTTTCGGGCTCAAAAATGCACCAAGCATATTTCAGAGATGCGTGGACGACATTTTGAGAGACTTTGTAGGTAAATTCGTACACGTTTACATTGATGACGTATTGATATATTCTTCATCTGAGGAAGAACATATACAGCACATAAGTCAAGTATTCGACGTACTCAATAAAGCCACATTAAAAATATCTGATGAGAAAAGTAAGTTTTTTCAAGAAGAAGTAGAATACTTAGGTCACATAATCAGACATGGTAGAATCACTACGAACCCTGAGAAAATAGCAGCTATAGAAAATTTTCCAGTCCCACAAACGGTAAAGGATTTGAGAGGATTTTTAGGTCTTACAGGTTACTATCGTAAGTTTATAAAAGGATACGCAAGCATAGCCAAGCCCCTGACATTATATTTACGAGGAGATAACGGTAAAGTAAACAAAAAACAAAGTAAAAATATTAAGTTAAATCTGAATGATTCAGCATTAGAAGCGATTAGAATTTTAAAAAATTATTTGAAAGAACAAGTCGAACTTTTTCAACCGGATTATAGTAAACCATTCGAGCTTACTACTGATGCATCCAACATAGCTATTGGAGCCGTACTAAGTCAGAATAAGCAACCTATACACTTCTTGTCAAGAACACTGAGTAAGACAGAAGAGAACTATAGCACAAACGAGAAAGAGCTATTAGCGATCATATGGTCCTTACAAAAACTCAGAAACTACATATATGGTATAGCAGACTTAACCATATATACCGATCACCAGAGCCTTATATATTCTGTATCAGAAAAAAATCCCAACACAAAGCTGAAACGTTGGAAGGGAATCATTGAAGACTTTGGAGCAAAATTAGTTTATAAACCAGGAAACCTAAATCTTGTAGCTGACGCATTATCACGTCAACGCATAAATACTTCTACCATAGAAACAGCACATTCAGCTGAAAGTTCTTCTAATGATATAATAAAAACTGTGAATCAGCCTTTTAATGCATACACTGCACAGTTCGAACTTATTGAAGATATAACAAATAATATCGAAACACAAATCTATTTTAGTAACAAAATAAGACTCATAATAAAGTTTAAGGACAAAGACTCTTTACTAAGGCAGATGAAAGAAGTTATACAACCCCAAAAGATTGTAGCTTTGCATACGAAATTTGAAAACATATACAAATATGGTGAAAACATAAAAAAAGAATTCCCACTAGTAAGATTTATATTCACACCAAGAAAACTTCAAGACGTGACAAATTTGGAGGAACAACTAAAACTTGTAAGGGTAACTCACGAAAGAGCACACCGAGGGTTACGTAACAATATACAAGAAATCTCAGAGAAATATTACTGGCCCGATCTAAATAAACAAGCAAAGAGTTTCAACAGAAAATGCATAGCATGTCTATTTGGAAAATATGAAAGAAAACCTATCAGAGAACCTCTGAATAATTCAGAAATACCAACACATGTGGGAACACACATTCATATGGACATATACTTCAACGACAAGTATACTTTCCTTGTAACAGTAGATAAGTATTCTAAATATACAATCCTTCGGGAAATCGAAACTCGAAACAGACTGTACGACGTTATGGAAGAGGTCTTATCTAATTATTTCCCAAAATGTGAACGACTCATGACAGATAACGAGAAGGGATTCAAAACAGAAATGGTGAACCAAATGTGTTTGAAATACAACATAACTAAAGTAGAAACTCCAGTATACAGATCGACAGCGAACGGTCAGGTAGAACGTGTAAACGGTACAATAACTGAACTGTCTAGAATATTCACAATTCAGAATAAAACAAGACTTATCGAAGAAATATTTAGAACAGTGCGTGAATTAAATAATTCTATACACTCAGTTACCGGTTTGAAACCTAGAGACATTTTCTTTAATCAAAATAAATATAGCAATAGTGAAATTATAATAAATAAACTAAACTCAGCATCCAAAAAAGTGATCGAACGTCTAAATAAAGGAACTCGACACAGAGAGTATAAAAAAGGAGATAAGATAATGGTAAGAATCACAGGTCTTAGAAAGAAATCTAACGCCAGATACATAACAAGAATAGTAGAAGAAGATAAAGGAGACACTGTAATCTCTAAAGAAGGAATAAAAATTCACAAGGATAACATAAAGAATTATCATTTTTCAGATGACGAAAATATTAATATTCCTAACATTACTAGGAATTGTACAGAGTCAAGAAGGGCAAGGAAACGTTCAAATAACTGAGTTACTAAACAAGAAGTTTATACTTACGCAAACAGATGACGTGTATTTATTCAAAGAACAAACTTATTTGTTACATGCCACCAACCTGACTTCGATATTTCAACCTTACGTAAATATCGTAACTAGTAAATATCAACCTACACAAGAAGAAAAAATTTGGTTAAGTAAAATTAAGAATTTAGCAGACCAATTACAAGAACATACTAGGCATACTAGATCAATTAACTTTTTAGGAACAGCTTTCAAATATGTGTTTGGTAATCCTGACCATTATGACTTAGTTAACATAGAAACGAGTATAAATAATCTCATAGAAAACAATAATAAACAAAAAACTATAAATTCTAGATTTGAACAAATTTTGCAACAATTCGAAGGTCAGAGCCTTAAAGAACATTTAGTAATAGAACAAGTGTACGAACAATTATTATTATTGACCAGAACAATTAATGCAGCAAAAAATAATGAATATTTATCAGAAAGCCTAGACTTAGATGACATTAAAAATATTATTCAACATGAAATAATTCAAGTACCCATAATAAATATACTTGAGTACTCTAAAATATTATTAGCTAGAACTGATGAATTCTTCATCACAATATATAAATATCCAGTTCTAATTAAATCATGTAAATTGTATAAAGTAACACCTTTAAATTCAAAACATGGAAAAATCATTACAGATAAAACAATTGCCTTATGTAACCAAACTTATTTAAGAACAAGAAATTGTCAAAATCATCTAAGTAAAAACATTTGTGAAATTAACTTTGAAGAAGAAAATTGTCTTATTCCACTTTTAAAGAATATAACTTCAAAATGCAACATTAAACAAGAATACGATTACGACTTAGAAATTGAATCCGGTGTTATGTTATTAAGCGGTAAGCATAAGTTAAATAATCAAACAATTAATGGTATAAACTTAGTTACTTATGAAAATACTATAAATCTAGACGATAAAATATACAAAAACATGCATAAGCAAATTAAAGAAGTTATATTAAGAAATCATAATTCAGAGTCTTACATCGACCAAATAATTAAAGAAGATACAATGTACAAATTCGATAACATAGATACTTTAAAAAAACTAATTATTCCTTTTGAAGAAAAACCGATATTATCAACTATATACACAATTGTAACACTGATTGTTATTCTAGCATTTACGTACGTAATGATAAAAACTATACAATGTATAACAGATCGTCAAAAACAAAAAAAGATTGACGCATATAACAAAACTTATGAAAGAGAAATGTTAAAAATAGCGTCGAAAAATCGGGACGATTTCGTTTAACAAGGGGGGGAGTTAAGTATCCATAGCAAGACATATTGAGAAAAAAGATAACATTATTTGTATTCAATGATATCTTTAGTCTCTAGTACAGTCTTGCACACAACGCTACAATGATAACATATGTAAAAGAGATAATATCGTTTGTATACAATGTTGGAATATTATCTCTTCTTCATTATCAAGCAAGACGATTGTACGCTTGGGTCTCCTTGTAGATAGATAAGAAAAGTATATAAATACGACTGTATGATGAATTTATCAACAGTCTTATTGTAACTACATAGTAGCCTTAAGCTCCTTTTAGAATTAGTAAAAAGTATTTCAATAATAAAGGACATAGTTCCAAATAAATATTGTTTAATTTTAAAAGTAAGAAACAAGTGTTTTAATTCGCGGCAGAAGATCAGTGTTATGATCTTCGCTTTTTTTTTTGTTGGTTTTTTTGTTTTTGGGTGTTGTTTGCGCGACGAGTGGTACGGGGAGATGCGGGGAGAATGCTACGGCTGCACACACGTGTGTTCGCGACGGGTTGCAGTTCGGAACTGAAAAATTGAAAAAAAAAAACTAGAAAACTTCATCGAAAACAGAAGTTTTCCCCTACATATTTCAGTTTTCAAAACGAGTTGGTAAAGTCTTTTCCTACGAACAAACACACCTTTTGCAGTATTCAGCAAATTCAGCAGAACAGTGACAGCTCACAACTTGAAATCATTTGCCAAACTTAATTGATGGTGTAATATTTTTTTTAAATACTGTGAATTCATTTTATTTGTTAATTAACAATTGATATTTTTTAACCCAAATATGTAGTTTACACAGAAGTTTCACGAGTAGTGTCTCACAGCTGATTGAAACGTCAAACGAAAACTAGTTGGTGTTCGGTGTGAATGCACCCACGAGTTTTCATTGCGGTGTGAATAGGGTATATAAGATTCCTTCCTGTGCCTAGATCACTACGCGTGTTGATATTGATTGAGATCTTGCAGTTGCATTACTCGCACATTTTCAGAACGCTTGCTAATTCCACATTAAACCGCCTTACATGGGAAATTGGGAATATTGACAGGAACTTTGTTTAGCGATAGTTCGTTCCATAACCTCGACAGTAAATGTGCATATCCATGCTGCATTCCCCAGCACACAGCTGTCACCCGTGCGGTTACCTTCAAAATTTAATTACCACCTTAAACCTTACAATTATGATCAATCATACAGCCTGATGTCATCATTACACCATCAATAATTAGGAATTCATGAAATCCAGTCAAAGGAACAAAACAATGCTTGTCAATGCCGCATATTAAACTCCTAAGCCCAGGTGTCCATGTCCACTTGATCATCGTGCGCGGAATCACAGTTCATTGTGACTGAAGAAATAACATTTCTGTTCCGTCATCACAATTGCACAAGCGAGTACTAAAAATAACAATAGAACCCACTTCGCCACTAGTACCATACGATATGTGAGTACTGAGCATTGGCATGCATATACCTACATCAGGCGTCACTGCCAATTAAAAATTGCGCTAGCGTAGTAAATTGACGATTAACAGCTCGCCAACTGACACATAATTACGCCCAGAAGACGCACAGACAGCCATAGACAGTCGGACAGACAGACAAATGCACAGCAATCAAAATTGGTCGTGAAAATTATGCAATTTATTCGCGGTTATAAATAAATCATTTTCTAATCGATTTCCAGTCTTTTGCTATGTCAATTAAAGAAAATAAAAAAGAAACCAAACCCCAACAACCTCTTGCAACCTCCACACGCATCTCATTAGAAGACGAGACCGATGCGGTTGCCATCAAAAGGTACCGCGCCTGTACGAGGCAACTCGAAGGATTCGAATTTGAATTCAAAGAAAATCAATTAAAAGGCGAGATAGTGAATTAAAGTTTTTATGCGTCTCTGCGGCGCAAAAGGGACGCATTTGCCTAATGAGACTCGAGACATCCGTGTGTCACGATTGAGAAAGGTTTCGCCGATTAAAAGGTCGCTTTTCGCATACTCGTGTGCCTACTATAAATAAAATTGTAATAAACTTGTAAGTGGATGGACGTTTCGCATTTTATCGTCAGTTTTAGAATGGCTAATGGTGACATCTGGCAATTTGAGATGGGCCCTTGATGAGGGTAATTTAATTTGGTTTTCATTTTGACAACAAACTTGTGAGTGTTTGCATATGAAATTGTTGCAAGGGCTCGCTTACATTGAAGTTCTTACATTTGATGGGCGTGCTTGATAAGTTGAGGCAGGTTTGCTGTTATTAAAAAAAAAGAAGACCTTTAATGTAACTTGTCCGACTTGAGCTGGGTTATAGGTTTCTACTTTCGAGGTATGTAATAGTCGAAGAGGTATTTTGAGGTATTTTTAAAAATCCCTGATAAGTAGTCTCTTATGAAATGTGTACAGTCTGTTGGTTCTCCTTCGTAGCCCGGATCGAAATGGCCTATCCATTCATCAGGCGCCATTGAGGAGAACTTTACCAAATGATCGGTAAAGTTTACAGAAGCCAGGGTCGGCATTCTGCAAGGCGGAACTTTACGTGTAGTATTACTTCTTCAACTTGGAGCAAATATTTCGTGCGCATTAAAACGTTTTAACGTTCTCCCCTTACAGAATCTGACCCCAGACTTACCAAAGCGCTGCAGTAGAAAATGTGATGTAGTATACGTCAAAATCAGCTGAGTGGCTTTCTGAAATGTTCCACGTATTTGATTTCTTCGACTTGATACCAAGCTCTAACAGAAACTATCCGATATCAGTACAACATGTTCCTCATGCTTTTACTGATATGGTCCCGAAACGTGATATTTTCTAACAAAAGCTTCCGATGCAAGATCGATTATCTTCAGGCATTTTTGACAGCCTTCCTACGTGTTTATTTGCCAGAAATACTTCCCAGATCAACCCCTATCAGAAAATTTACAAGCACGTACAAAATCGTATTGTGTACGCGAGTCTGTATCAATGCGATTTAATTCACGTCTTAAATTCCACCTCGGCTTTGTACGTTCCAGAAGTATGGGAACATTTTTGCAAAATGAATACAAATAGAGGAGATTTTTAACGACTTTTGAGAGATAAATATTCATAATAAATATTGTCATTATATATTTAAATGTTAAAATTCGCAAAGTTGGAAATAGAAGCTCACTTTAAATGGTGACACATTTCACGTCAAAAAAAAATACCACTAGTCATAAAGTTTAAGCACAGAAAACAAGTTTATTATAGGTATATTTATTGTCTGTGGTTTGTCTAGGCACTGAGAGCTTGTCTTTATTTGTGACTAGCTGTCGTCAATGTTAGAAATTTTATTTACCTGTGAATATTTGCTTCGTCCGCTTGGTTTTCTTTTAATCTTTTCTTATTTATGCGGTATTCGATTGGGCTTCTTCAGATTCTCTGTCAGATTTCGTGTGTCTATCTAATCGAACATAAAAACGTCACTTGCTCTGTTTTTTTTTTTTTGTTGATGTTCGTGCGATTGGAATACGTGTAGCTATTGACACTCTTCCATTCACTGATCAAATTTTATAATAAAACGTGTGAAACCTGCGCCCAAATTTGTTTCTAAACATTTGTACCTATATAAATAATTTAAAAAATTAATTCCACACGATGCAATGCGTTTCTTGAAAAATTTCACGAAAAAGTATACAAACTCCAGTAGTTGTCAAACTCAAGCTCACGCTCACGTGTATTGGTAAATCTGAAGCAACTCTGAGAAAATATTCCGATTCGCAAAACTTCTCTGAAATCGGAAAAATATTTTTTTTTTCGTACCAATCGAACATAAAAAGTGAGCTAGAACAAAAAAGTGCGCAATCAAATACCACATTAGAAGCTGATCCGTCTACAGAATGGCACCTCTCTTTCTACGAAACGCTATGCGCTCTCTATACAGGCCGGCCCTGAACACATTCTTCTTTCTCGGGTACCTTATTAAGGTAGGTACTCTTAGAAAAATTGCTTAATGAACCTATCAATATTTGTGAATGTTCAAATTTAAAATTTTTCCCAGCTAAAGGGTGTCCCATAGTTTTGGTTTAAAACATTTAAAATTTGATTTGAATTTTGCGCCATAACACAGTGATGCCAATAGAAAAAAAACATAATAATGTGACAGTTGACAGTTCGGGGTTAGTAAAAATGGAGCGCATTTTCATTGGGCAATATTTTAAAAATAATGAAGGTTTGCCATATCCAGTCCGCAATTTTCGAACAAAATCATCTCCAGTGATGAGGCTCATTTTCATCTTGATGGCTTCGTTAATCGTCAAAATTGTCGCATTTGGGATTCAGAATAATAATAAAAAAAATTATAGTTGGCGCAACAGGTCTGTAGGGACCCAGGGCCTAGCTTCTCGCAACCATTCGTTTTGTGTGAGTTTTTTTTTAATTTTTGGAACGAATGGAAGGGATCTACAATTTTATGCCGGTTCCAAACGGGCCGATTGAGAAGCTCTTTCATGACAGTTATACTCTCGGATGTTTGTCAGACGTTCGCGAGAGGTGGCGCAGTGAAAAAACCCTGAGTTGGAATTTGGGTTTTTGCGGGATTCGAACCTGCACCCCTCGCTTAGTAGTCCAACACACTAACCACTAGGCCACTGCGATTCAGAATACCCTCGTGTAATTGATGAGAAACAAACGCATCCACAACTCTGTTTGGTGCGGATTTCGGGCTGGAGGCATTATCGGACCATTCTTCTTTGAAAATGCGGTCAGTCTTTTGTAGAATTTTTGCACCTGTAGAACTTTAGTCCGCCTGCAGTTTCAGTATTTTGGCGAATAGTGGCGATAAGCCGGTTTCAATGTTTATCATATAATTGGGCCTTGTACGCGGAAGACTGAAGTTTGTTTAGAGGAAATACCTTAACAATTTATCTTTTAAAGCTTGAAAAAATTTGCATTTGACACAATGGTCTACTAGATTATTTGAAAAACAGCTTTTCCAGGTTGCGCCTATGGCAGTTTTAGCTTTTATTAGTCTGTCTTTTACGTGAGGTTCCAAATTTATGTTAAAAGTAATAGTCCCTATAACGTACCATACCGTTTTGATGGGCTGGCCGTTAAAATTCCACTTAGACTTTCCCTTTAATCTGCCACCAGATCCAGAAGTTTCTGCGAGATTTCATTTGTTTTTCGCTGACATATGGGCGTAGATATATGACGTGGTAAGTATACTACTTCTAACAACTCTAAGACTTATATGAAATTTCGGCCTGTAGTTCTTAATTCTACCATAAAAGGTCAGCGAACCATACAAGTAGAATAGAACATTAACAAACTCAGAGCCTGCAACTAAAAGGAATTTACTTATGTCCGTGCTAACTGGGGAGGTTTGTTGGTTGAGCCTCTTGTCGCTCCATTGATTTTTTTGTCGTCATCAAGTGAGGAAGGAACTTTTTGAATTTTTTGCAGAGGTAGGTCTGAAAACTCTCACTTAGCATATTTTTTGTTTTAGCGTCTGCCATCATCCACTAGATGGATTTTAATTTTTCAACCAAAAATCATATTGTGCATAACTAAACACCAATTTTAGTTCCTACTTTTAATTAATTGGGGTCAATAGAAACTATGTCGGTGATATACATTTCGAAATTGGGATCCTTCGTAAATCTTAAGTCGAAACTAAAATTGGTTATTGGTAGTGTCGGTAGCCATTTATCTAGCTCAGCCGCTTTATCTCAAAAATCATTGGCAATCAGAATTATTTTAGTGCTTTAAAAGAATACTTACAACGCAATAAGCTACTTTACAAGTTGCTTGCCATAAATAGCTCAAGCCCTACTAGGTCCATTACCCAACTATAGGTTTATTCCCTCCACTAAAATATATTCTTATAGTCGGACAGAAAATCTAAACCATCAACTTCACATAAAAGGAAATATTACTTCCAACAGAATTTCATTCGCCTGTTTACATCTTGCCCACATCTCCGGCATGCACATCTTTTAATTAAATCTTTTGTTCCACTTTTAATTATATGGACACAAACCATAACTTAAAGCAGAGCAATTTCGCAATTTCTTCGGCTGCCCATCTCCATCTACGCGCCAAAGACTATAAACCTGGTACTTAAACGTGATTGTTCTTCTAACCTACTTTTATTTTTGAGGACAGTTTTCACTTTTTGTCTCTGTAAAATATTGTTATTAGCGAAAAAGCTATATACACAATATATGTATATATACTTTCTCCCGTTCATGTGTGTTGTGTATAGTGTATATCCATAAATGGTGGAATTCTTCGAAACAAAAACAACAACCTGCCCAAATCACAAAACATTAATTAGCAAGAGAGCCGAAAAATATTTCTGCTGTATGGGGTGGCGGCAGCAATAGCGCGACCCCGTATACGGCACACTAATCAATTAGAACGGTTAAGTCATTTATTGTCGACACATCAAAATACGAGTTAGAAAATCGGTTTTGCAATAAATTTGCGTGTATAATGAAAATAAAGCTAAAAAGAACACGAGTTGGTAAAAATAGATTGTGCGCGCATTTATACAGAAAAATGTTTTGTGTCAAAAGATACAATCACACCTTCGGGTGGTGTATTAACCTTTTTCATTGGTGGCCAGTGTTATAAGCTGAGGAGTTCTAAATAAACTCAGACCTTACGTATCGCGTCATACATGACGTGTATTTTATTACCGACTGAAGTGTGTGCGTTCTTAGTTTCAGATTTGGGTGATATTCTAATTGCGGGCAGTCGTTTCTCTGTAATAGTACTACAGATGAATGGGGAATACGTCTAAATGAGGTAACGAGACAAATTTGTTTTAAACGTGTAAATTTGAAGCGACATTTATAATTAGCAACACTGTACAAAATTGGTTCGAATATTAGTCAAACTCCTAACTAAGGCGGCACCGGATAGAGGATGCCCAATAAAAGTTTGACGGAGAGCTTCTGGTTTATTTCGAGATGACACCACATACCTGAAATGAGAACAAAACAAAAAACAATAAATAATTAGCAATGGTTATGGGTATGTGTTTCGTAAACAACAACTAACTTAATTATGCAAGACTTAGAAGACCGACAAATAATTTATTCTCGGGCAAAGGAGGTACCTATTTTAAGATAGGTATTTAGAAGTTAAGTAAATTTGAAAGCAATTTACATATACTCGTACGCTTGAGAGCTGGAAGAGTGATTTTACGTTAGAATTTGATTTCGATAGACAGGGATAAATGAACTCGGACACGGTCAAGTGCTGACCTTCAAATAATATTGTTGGCCACTCAACTGGCTCAAGCAAAGTTCTGATAGAAAGATTGAATAAAGGGGATCAAGGAAATGTATTGACAATCTGTGTGGATTGTGATGAATCGGTAAGCAAAAATGGAAAAGAGAAGACTGGCAAAATGGAAGTGGTGGGGATGGATTCTCTCTCACAGAGAGACACTTACAAAACAAGTTAGGTACCTAACGCTTTTGTAGTAAGCTATGAAAAATGACAGACTCATAGGTATTTAAAAAATTCAAAAAAGTAGTACGAAAATGTTCGATAAACTCGAAGACTAATTTATTCACAATATTAGAAGTTTATTCACCTAGCGATGAAAGTGATTCGGGATTTGTAAAACTTATCTTTTCGATGAATTCGGGTATTTAAAAGAGTTTGTGCTGATTGAACTACATTCCATGAGAAGAAAAAGCTACACTGCATTAAAAACTACATCGAGGAGATTGTCGCTTCTAAAAGGGAGAAAGACTTTCGTCGGATTTTTGGAAAATAGTCGCGATAAGAACATTCAAAATTGTTTGCCGACTGTTGATACGATTTGAATACGCCGGAAATGAAAATATATCCACACGTGATAAATAAACCAACAAAAACATTAAATCATTTGTCAATAGTCACGTGACTGACAGTGACAGCTTTTCCAATTCTTACGCCAAGAAATTTCTTGAATAAAAACTTGTAAGACTCTTATTAGATTAGAGGCGGGAGAGCCTTCAAGGGGCTCTGGCACTGCGGCTTCTTAAAGGAGGCTATTGTGGCTTCCCTTTTAGTTCCTAGAGCCATCTTTTTACTTCAGAGGCAGTCAGGAAGACAAGTATGTCAGCAAGGGATGCTGGATTGACGAATTCATCCCCGAGGATGTCACTCTCAAGACAAGACTCTTAGTTGAGGGGTAAAAGGGAGCTTCATGGAGAGAACAAGATGATGCTATTTTATTCGAATTTTTCGTGTAAAGGAGCGGTGTTGAGTAGAAATTCGTAAAAAATCGTAAGAGTTAGTAAAAGGCTTGAAATTCAAAGGTTAAGTAAAAGATAAATGCACTAAGAGAATAACAAGTAAGATATTGAAGTAGCTTTGAGTCTCCACTTACGAGTATACAGATTGTGAGTGATTTTAAGTCTACTTAGATTGTTGCTTTGTGTCAAAATATCGATGGTTGAACCCAAAAGGAATCACAAATTGCTGGGAATTTTTCCACTGGCGCACATTTGATATACGAGCTATGTCTTTCCTTGAAAACATTTCAGCTGGTCGGAAAATGCATAATAATTGCAGTCACAAAAATGCAAAAAAAAAAAACAAACATACGAACGAGTGGTTGTAGGAAGCTAGACTTACGAAAATATATGATCCTTTTGCTCTGAGTCTCATTAGTATAGAGAAAAGGGAAGTCATTCGCAAGTTTCGCTATATATTTGACTTATTCGCTATTGCAATCTTTTCGACTCGGTTGTTAAAATTCGTCACATTCCTTTGAAAAACATCGCATTCCCTTGCAATTGATCCAACCAGGATCGATATCTATTCCCATTTGAGGGTGAACTAGACGTCCCGAGGTTGGCTAATCAAAAAGTACTCCAGGACCTATTCCCATTTGAAGGTGAACTAGAGGTCCCGAGGTTGGCTATTGAAAAAGTATTTAAAAGTTAATCTGAGCTCGTTACTGTAATAGAGAAAAAATTACTCGCTACTCGTTACTTTACTGGTTCTCCAATTCTCCGTCATCGTTCGGCATTTTTCAACAAGAACGTATGTAGGTAGAGCTGCCAGCTCGAGAGTATTTTCCTCTTGAGAGGAATTTTCAGCACGTACACGATTTTTTGCTTACAGAGTCTGAGTTTTGAAATTCTTTTCGTCTTAAAGTGAATCACAAATGTGATTCAAGTTGTTTAAATTCAATTTGTTTGCTTTATTCTTTTAAGGACAACAATAGATTGGAAAAATTCCTGTCACACTTATGCGACTAAAAATTTAAATATTTCGAAGTTGTCGATTTTTTTTTTTTTTTTGTAAATCAGAAGAAGTGCTTTTTCATCGCAATGGTTTCGTTTTTACTCATGGGCCCATGCGCATGCGATAAATTTTCGTATCGAAAACAAATTTCCTCTAGAGTGTATAGAGGAGAAGATATTCAGGCACATTTCTGGAAATTTGGCTTTAAGATTGATAAGAATAAGAAAGTGGAAAATGCTGCACATGTGACCAGGACAAGATAGTGCTACTGGTCCAACTTTGCGTGCACAAACAAAAGTCAGGTCTAAAGAAAATGTCTTGAGAATTTCAGATTATTGCTCTGCCATTGATATAGGTACTTATCTTTTGGGGATTTCAAACTAAAGTGTTAGCCGAAGTGTAACCAATTCGTACCTAAACCTAAGTTAGTTTCTTCCCTCGATTTGGTCTGTAAAAATTTATAAGACTGGTGGCAGCTACCGACTATTGCTGTACTATGTATCGAAAATACATTTTCCATTAAAAAACGTTCTTGTGTTCTGAAAGTGTATAAAATATGTTAGCAACATTTTGATTCACACATCAAATGTTGGTACAAAAAATTGTCATTTCTTATCTACGAGACTTCGAAACTGATTGATTGCAATTACAACATCACACTCTTATACCAGGGAAGATTAAAGGGATGTCCAATACTAGATTGAAAATTACGGCATCAGCCGTGACACGTATTTTGGTCGGCCATCTTTTTTAATTGGTATGAATTATGGAAAAGCTCAGCATTTGATATTTTTATAAAGATGGATTGCAAAATTTCGCTTTCAATAATAATAATAATAGTTGGCGCAACAGGTCTGTAAGAACCCTGGGCCTAGCTTCTCGCAACCATTCGTTTTGTGTGAGATTTAATTTTGGAAACGAATGGAAGGGATCTACAATTTTATTCCGATTCCAAACGGCTGATTGAGAAGCTCTTTCAAAACAGTTATATTCTCGGATGTTTGTCAGACGTTCGCTAGAGGTGGCGCTGTGAAAAAAACCTGAGTTGGAATTTTTCGGGGTTTTTGCGGGATTCGAAATTGGACCCCTCGCTTAGTAGTCCAACACACTAACCGCTTTCCTATAAAACAAAATGGCTTCCGCAAGTGATGAACCGACAACTATTTATTTATTCTGTATAATTGATTGACGAATTGCTGGTTTAATTTACAGAAACTGAAAGAAAGAGATTGTTTTTAGTTTATCTTCCCGAAGGCAAGTTGTGGCGCCCCACTTAGGGATAGGTATACAAATTGTTGTCGTAGCGCCTGCCCAAGATTACATCAGGCACACTACATTATTTTTCATCAACGGCATTAGTTCCGAAGTGAAAGTATCTTCCGAGATCTATATAGAATTCATTACAGTCGCAGATCGGTCCCACTGCAGTATCCTGCCTTTCAATCGCCTTCCGCTCCACACCTCGATAAAATAAACTAAACAAAGCCGCCCGCACTTCTCTGAATCCCCATCTGCATTACATAAGCCCGCAGAAACTGCATACTGCCTTCCCTGGCCCAAGCCTTTGAATTGATAAATAAAAGCCACAGAAAAAGTGCTCGCAACAAGTAACAAAAATTATAATCCTCTTACAATGGATGGCATGGACAAGTTTTCCTCCCAAAAATCACCTAATGGCATGGTCCCAGCTTTCGTTGCGATTGAGTCACATTTAAACCGATTAGCTCAAGTCGGCTCCTCAGACGCTTTTAGGCAATCAATATACACCAATCCAAAGTCGTAATGTCACAGCATAGACATGGAGAGCACTCCCCTACGCAACTTAATTTCCTATTTCCCCCATGCCGCATGTCAAAGGCCATAGAAAACCAATTACTCGGTGAACAATATACCCGCCACTGCACACAGTCAAAAGCCGCAAAAAAAAAAACACCCAGCAAATACCCAAGTCACTATCGGCTCAGACACTTTGGCTATTAAGGCTTCTTACGCAATCCTTTTCGGTTCGAGTGAAACTCGTCGGTGGCAGTCTCTGTTGACACAATATCACATACCTGGCACAAAGCACCACCCCGGGCGCTGGCCAATAAAATAAAATCAATTTCGACTTCGACCACCTCCACGATATGACAACGGCAGCGGTAAGAGAAAAGCCAAAAACTTTCTGAAGATGCAGATTGAAAGAGTCGCTGGTAAAAGTGCGACGGTGGGGGGCACTCTCATTCACCATGTGAGTGGAATTGATCATCGCGAGCAAAATTTTCTGGCCCAGCGTGCATAACATATAAAAAAGTGATCTCGATTTGAGGTTACGCCGAAGAGCTCTTACGTAGACGTTTCTGTTTTTTTTTTTTTTCGTGTGCTCGACGTAGGTGGTGGCGGTCTTCATTATTTGAAGTCGTATGCAGCCGGTCCATGAAAATAAGTGGACGCTGCCAGTATTTTAGTATTTTTGTACATTAACCGCTTTTGGCAGCACAAGATTTATAGAAAAAAAAAAACAACTACCCCGATGATGTGGATAGATAAAGAGGATTTCGATACTTGTTTCATTCAAGTCTGCACAGCACAAGAGCGGAAATTGAAGAGTGAGCGTGACGAGGAACGGTATGTCAGAGGTTAGTTGTGGGCCAATGGGGCAGTTAGACGGTGTCTTGCCAATTGGCTTTGTCGCTCGAAAGGACGTCGTTCCGAAAATAACTTTCCATTCCGTTTGAGTGAGACCTGCGGCAATAAACATTTATTACGAATTGGAGTAGATGGCCTTTGACAGATGGGCTGGGCATTGGGCAAGTCTGAACCAAGTTTGGCATGCACTTTTAGGTACATTTGACGCACTGTTGAAAAAGGGATTACTATTGTACTGTTTGACTTTCCCGAGTTGCCAATTTTGAGTTCTACTTGTACTATTTCTAATTTTGAGATAAATCGAACATGTTCGGAGTTATTTTTATTTCACTTAGGGCCATTTTATTCACTCCAAAAATTGAAATCAAGTCCGAAATATTCAGTCATTAAGCCCGAACATAAACTGAATTTTTTAAACTCGTCAGCGCTTAATCAAGTTTAATTTAAACTGCACTCCGGAGACCAGTTTAAGATTTTAACTTGGGTTAAAATTCATTCTCATTATAATGACATTTCTTTTTTCGCAGGAGGCTGGCAAAAGTAAAAGTGAAAATGTTAATATATATAATTCTTACGTGTGTCACTGAACTCCTCCTAAACGGGTGGACCAATTTGAATAAATTTTTTTGTATGCGTTTGGGTGGCGCCCTGGATGGTTTATATTTACAAATCAGCCCGACAGATGGCGCTGCAGTGGGTTCGCTAGTAGATTACAAAAAGTAGCAAAAAGCAAACAAAATGGATTTCATTCGGAAAGTGGATAAAATTGTGATGCCTTCGGTGTCAGAAAATGAATTTATCAAAGAGCTGATGGAACAGCAGATGGTGAACCAACATTGTCCTCGTCTTCGACTGGTATATCGAACGCACAAGCGAGCTTGCGTCAATGATTGCAACGTCGTGGATTTTCGGATATATTTCCGGCTAAAAAAAAACGCACTTTGAAGGCTAAATAGTTAAAAGAATAGAAATGAAATCAAATCAATTAAAAGTCCAAGTGACAAACAACAAAAAGTAAACGTCAGCTTATGTGAGATTTGACATTACGTAGGCTTAAATCGGTCTAAAATCGACTTGAACTCAGAGGTTAAGCTTTAATCTTTATCTTTAATCTTTATCCTTCGGGCGGGCTCAATGCATGTTCTTGAGTCAACATTAAAATATGGATTTAATTTTTAAGCCTGATGATTTGGGTTTAAAAAAAGTCGATGAAATGGTCGGGTGTAAAATTAAGTTAAACCTTAACAATCGGAGTGAATAATATGCATAGTTCATTAATAAAATTCAATAAAATATTTTCTTTTTTTCCTGAGTGCAACATTTATCTTAAGACATTCAAAAAAAATCATGTATACCTACTATTTTGTATGTTCCAGTACTATTTCTTTTGAGTTTTAAGTACAATTGGGAAAAGTCGATTTGCATCACTGACTTGACGGGCTTATAATTGCATGGGGCGGTGTTTTCGAAGTAATTTGTGAGTCATATTTCGAGCTGTCAACTGTGGTTGCTAAGAAGGATGTGCGGTGGAATTCTGGGCACAGTTTCTGTGTTCTTAAAGTGGGTTTTATCGATTTTCTTTTAATCTCTTAGACACATGATTTATATTAACCAACAATTCCATTTGTCCCCCTTGAGAAATAATTTTAAATTCGTACATCTTCTGAGTTAGTTGGCCGATTTCGACGAAATAAAAACGAAATGTTAACCAACTAAGCCGTGTGTTATGCCCGAGAAATCCATGTGGATCAGGTGAATAGTTTCAACAAATCCAGGTCCGCATGGAATATACATCATTAGCCTATCATTGTAAATTTAGAGTTTATTAGAAAAAGCTTTACAAAATCGCTCTGTTCATACAGAATCTCATTAGGGACACGTGGACCTATATAAAATACCTTTTAAGCTACGAACACACCCACCAACTTTCGTGACAAATTTCGACAAATCACAAAAAGTCCGCCATTCGGTGGTCACTTGTGTGCCTTTCGTGGGAGTGCGCTGCGACATCCCCCGTTACCAGACAATTGGTCACACGTAGTGACAAACTTAGGAGAACTATTTAAGTCAGAATGAAGTCAAAATGTTTGTGTCATGTGTAACATGCAACTTTATTAGCTTTTTTTTTTCAAGGCTTAGCTTCGTAAACTCACTCAATCGGTTCCATTCGTTTGTATAGAAAACACCTCTGTACACACCACCACCGGTTTGCACACTCCTTTAAAACAAGAAAACTTTCCTAACCAGAGTCTTATGCGAGTCTACGTCAAGTATTTCAAGTTCCTCAAGTACACCATTCCGAGGCAAGTCTTATTTTAACGTCCCATCTACGAGCCAAGCTTGAAGTTTGGAAACCAAAATGAAATCAAATCTGTCAATCGTCAACTTTAAACTCCATCGTTTACTTCTCGTCAGACGCGGAGACACTCCCTCTCGTCGTGTTGACTTTTAATGAACGGTTTTTTTTTCATTTCATCTCATGCTACAGCATACTTCTTCTAAGCATAGTTCAATCACCTTTAAATTGCGTAATTACGTTCGAAATGCTCACCGCGAATGCAGCGCACGACTCCGCTTCGAAATTCAACTTTGCATTTGCAGGTAGGTATACCCTTGTGTCAATGGATTGACATCGGATCGATGTCGATGTCGGCTAACATGAGCATTTTTGATTTTAATTTCATAATCGACAATCGTGAGTGGAAGCATCTTCTGACAGACTTGCATAGACAAATCGTTTGCTCTCGCGTCTATTTACTGCCACCATCAATTTTCGTAATAACACAACATTGTGTGTTCCAGAAAATGTTAGGTTTCAATGCATCACTCCCACGGGAAGTGTGTGTGCCTTTTGTTTCGAGAACTTTGATCACCAAACCGTGATTCCATCGAGAAGATATCCAATGGGCACAAGATATGTTATGCACCATAGCCGACCGCAACGAACATGGTGTGGAATGGATTAAGTGCCCCCATCAACAGTCGGTGGGATGAGAGTGTACCTATATAGGAAAAGGCGGCCTGGGCTATAATTTTGGTAATAAAATTAAAGTTTTGTCATTTCCCCATTTTGAGGGCCGTCTTCGTGTTTTTTTTTTTTTTTTTATTTTTTTTTTGTCACTGGGGTAATTATATGCTAATGCAGATTGAGTGGGACTGGGAACCTTTTTGGGAGGCATCTATAGGTATAGGCAGAAAGGCAGATAGACAGACGCAAACGTGTACAACGGTTGACAGGTGTCAAGGCGAATCTCGATATACGGGTACAATGTGTGAATTTGATGTTATAAACTAAAAAAAAATTAAATGATGATGTGCAGGATGTCGGAAATTTTGATATTAGGAAGTTAAAATTTCTTGAATGAATGCCTTTGAATGAATGGGCAGGTGTTTAAAAAGTTTGAATCGTTCGTGACCGTTATCTTCTTTTATTCTTTTATTCAACAGTTTTTATCAACTAAGCCTGACTGGGTATAAAATTGGGAAGTTTGACACTAGGCAGGCTTATCTGAGTGGACTTCAGAACGTATGTAACAACCTTCACCTTCTGAATTGCCTATAGACGTTGAAAGGACAGTAGCGTCGATCAGGAAGGTATTTTTTTTTTATTGTCGGAAAACACACATTACGTCATGAAAGAGCTCCTCAATTAACAAGTTCGGAGTCGGACTCGGCATAAAATTGAAGGTCAATTATCTGATGAGGAAATGCTGTCAATGGAGCCAGCTCTCATCCTTAGATTCTTAAAGAAAACTGGATAAGAGAGAGTGCTTTAGGACGGACTTCTTTTGTCAAGGAGTAATAAAACCCGCTACAAAGCCCAGATCAGGGTCTGCAATTTGATGCACGTGGAAACTTTGTCGAAGCGAATCATAAGGCACCACTTCTGCTGATTTTTAAAACGTCTACCGGTGACATAACCCATTGATGATGACAGGAATTCCGTCAAGAATAGTCATGATTTGATATGATTTGATCTTGATTTGTATCCATTAAAAATCCGAGAGCTAACCAAGATTTTCCGATCATTCCGATGGACAGAAAGACTATCTAAAGGTGCACAGTCCAAGGGAAGAATTGACAACCGCTGTTTCTTTGGCTATGCGAGGCAATTGATATGAAAAACCTTCTCAACAGTGTTACGAATCAGCCTTGTACAATACCCACACTATCCCCTCAAAAGCTTTCAATTGTTTTGAGCTAAAAATTGTCCACGTGACCTTTGGTTTGCCTGTTGATAAAGTCCCAGCATTCTGAATGTTTCATTCGTCCACCGAACAATTGGTCTCCCTCATGATAAACGTCGAAGTAGTCCATGCAAGGTTATCTAGCAATCTGACTGTCGAAATGGACCATCAAACTATGGATCTACCTTGTGACAGACTTCGTGTTGAAGAGGGATGGGGGAGAATGTACAAGGCAGAACTGGACAGGTCAGAAAGACAAAAATTAATGGCCTAAGTTGGCTACAACAAAAAGAAGACAAGGAGACTCCTTGGGACTTATACTAATAAATAACCATTTTCAACCTTTACCTTATATTATATTCTGAAAACAGAGAATTTAATAAATAAAAATATATACATTTTGTAGGTCACAATATTCAATTTTGTAGTGAAAACTTCGCCATTGTGAGTTCGAAGAAAATTAGTACCTATCGCGGTTTGACATTGACATGGAATTTTTGACTACAAGGGTATATTCAACGCAGTTGAGGAGAACCTTTCCTTATAAGTGGCACACCCAGCTCAAGACAGACCTCATTGAACATGGCCATAAGCGCAAATAGAGGCTACTTATGAATCGATGTTTACCCCGGACAGTGGTGCCATAAACAACAAGTAAGACACAAGAGCTTAGTGAGAGACCTACTCTCAAAAACTGACTATATTTTGGTTAAAAAAAATCCCCCTCTATCCTGTTTGCCAAATAAAAAAAGGAATCCTGTCAATTATACAAGTTCTCAGTTCACAAAACGCAGCCATCGTGAACCAATTACCATTAAAATGTCATCGGCCTCTGCTTCTGTCTTTTTTCGCCACACCAAAGAGCATATACCTCACTGAGATAAATTTACAATAAAAAAATCAAATGAAAATCTGTTAACTTTTTCGTGTTTAAACATGTCACTAAAACAACATAATTGAACCGCATTATAGTTGCATCAAATTCATATATGTTTGGTATTCAATTAATAAACATTTCAACAATGTATCTATTTGCCTTAACTAGTTCATGTTTAAAATTATTCATAAAATATGAGTGCATTTAATTTAAATATAATTCTATTAAAAACTGATTGAACGGAAATATTCAAACAGATTTCTGTTCAAGTAAACAATGAACAAGCTAAGATAGATTTCGTTTGAACAAATGAATACGTGATCGATGTTGCATCAGCAAAACATTGTAACTTTCGATCAAACATCTATGAGTTTGTTGTTAGCAGAATTATATTTAAAAATTTGGAAATGAAGTATTCGAACCGATTTACATTTAATTTGAACATGAACATGTTTGAATAAACACATTCATGTTAAATCACGGTTATTTATTTCGTCATTCAAGTACTAATGTGAAGTGAGAAGTGGCATCTAATAAAGGTGCGTTGATTGAGTCGGTCAAACATTTCAACTGTGGTAATTTAATATAATAATGGATAATGAAATCGTGGATATTAACACCTCAGTGGAAAATTTAAACGCCTCAAGCACATTGTACGTGATTCCAGCAGATGCCCATCAGGATTATAATGGATCCATGACCTTTTGGATTAGTGGAATTTGACATCGGTGTTTTCTGCATTTGTCGGTAAGTTTATGTTTATGTCCGTGTGTCTGCTGCCATATTTAAAGAATCTTATTTCTCAAAACACATATAAGAAATTGCGCACAATTATTTAATTTTTTTTAAAAACACGTAATGCATTTACATTGTTGTTTAATGTGCCTAAACTAATATGTATGGATTTGCATTGATATTTTTGTTTTTCGGCTTTTTAGATATCTAACTAAATCACGCTTAAATACCCTAATGTAGACGACATAAACGAATTGATTCCAAAACTCGGTGTTAAAAGAGGTGAATGGGTTTTGAATGACCTAAGCATATGTTTACTGTTGTTTTTTATTTTCTAGTTCAATATTGATGATCAAAACAATTTCCGTTCAAACGTCATCATTTGAGCATAGCAGGTGCAATTTAAATAATTATAATTATTAGACACTCTAACTTGGTATATTAGTATTACAATGATGTTATTTTCTAGAATTTGCTTGAAGTTCCGAAGGAATCCGAAAAGGGTAAAGCGGTTTTTGAGTTTTATGGAAAAAATAAAACTTTACTGGAAAGTCATCGGCAAGATTTAATTAACGCCATTGTAGAGAAAGATCTTTACAACCAAATAAAGTTGCACCCAGACGATTTTGAGGAAATTTCAACCAAAATTATAACCATATTTCCAAATGAAAATAAGGTAAATGTGAATTAAGATAACGGTTATAATCTTAGTATCTAATATAATCTTTTTTTCGCTCATATTTCATTTAACAGGACTACTACTATATTAGTAGGAAATACAGAAGAAATCCGGGTGGTTACTATTGAGGTTACAAAATTTGATAAACATTTCCAGTCTTTTGAAACAGGTAAAAAGCTGTGTAAGACCCTTAAAATAAAGAATATTTCCAATTTTACAAGTCCTCCCTCACATATTTATCCAATTAATAACGGAAATTATATTTTAGAAATAAGTTTTTCTAAAAAATGTGCAAATAAAACTACACTTATTCAGTACAAATGGAAATCGGTTGTTTGACTTCTTTGCTTACATAATATTTTTCCAGGTTCCACTTCAACTTTGAGCGATGCAGTTCAATTAAAATGGGTTGCATAATTGACATTTATATAAATACGCAAAATGAAAAAAAAATACAAATATATTTATTTAAAGCATTAATAATTTTAACTCAAAGAGATTTCTATTTAGCTTTCCCAACCACAATCACCTAGGGAAAATAGAATTTCATTTGTTTTAAATAGATGCTCATTCAAAAGTATTAAATATTTTGAATTCAATTCAAACAGATTTCCATTCAAAAATGTTGATTTAGATTCTGTTAGACGGACGTGGAAAACAGTTTAACTCAAATAGGTATCTGTTTAAAAAAAATTACAGTGAATGCATTTGTTTCAAACAGACATCGAGTTGATTCAATTGAAAATAAACTGTACAAAGATTATTCAAAATAATAAAGTAGTTCAAGTTTAAATTAAACAAAAATCCCTTTGGCACCAAATCATATTTGTTTGAATTTGATTTAAACACGAATATGTTGAGTTTTTTTCTCGGTGTACCATTCGCGACTGACTCTACAACTTAAGCCGTGTGAAATTCATTTGGAAAAAAAAAATTTAATTACATGCGCTGATGATGATGCTACACCATAACAAAGTAGATGCCAAAACACAAGTTTAAGGTCATGAAAAGAGACCATCTTTTGTCTTTTGCACACAGAGATGTCTCGCACAGCGCTCGCGGTTACCTTTCCAAGGCCGCCAAACAGATGGTAATCGACACCTGGACGAGTAGACAACTTTTCCAACGCGCACTGCAACGCATGGAAGACCGAGTGATAATGGCACAGAAAAAATAGTTAAGTAACGATGCAGCTGCAGATCCGCTAGTAGCACATAGTAGTAGGTGTGAGCAACGTATGCCACTAATAGGGTTTCCTATTTCCTGCCCTCTGATCGGTGTGCATTCATCCGTAATAGGTGAGAAAACTCGTATATCTCACTCGATAACTCACACAAACAATGATTTCTGTTTGAACTGTGGCTCGCCGGAGATTTGCATACATAATTGGTGAGGTGATGCTACATCGAAAAACAAATTAAATTAATACTAATTCGATGCAGGGGGTGGGGGAGTTGCGATTATGCATATGGCACTGTGAGTGGGGATGTAGTCCGATGGTGGGTACACGTGACTTGAACGAGATGCTCAGTAGAAACGTTCTGTGTCAAGAACAACTTGGCAGTCTCCACCTTAAGCGTATTTCCCTGTCCGTATATAAAAGAATACCTCGCACCCCAAATGGCCACATGTAAGGACCTAGTTTCAGATATGAGTAGGTGTAGTTCCAAACTCACCCACGTCGAGGTGGAAAAAGTACTAAACAAGCGACTCCAACGTCGCCCATTAGTTTGAACAAAACTGTCATCATCATCATCCGACATCAGGGATTCGATTTGCCAAACAATTATTTTTACACATCTCAACCGTCGAGCTTATAACGTGGCGTAACCGATTTCAATTAAGCGGCCATTTCGACTGTCCAGTGTCCATCGGGTGTATTATTTATAGAAATTATAGGATTGATTTATAGTGCGATTGTTTAGAAAGGGTCACGATGATGGCAGCCTTCACGGCTCACTCCAAGTGATCAATTCAAATTCTCTATACGAATAGGTATAGGTACACGCACATATACAGCGAAACTTGTAGACACCAAATCAAAACTGACGCCTTCACCTAAATTGTGTATTTTTTTTGTCGCTCTCCTCTCACTGTCTGCGTCTAAAAATACACATTGACGTGCTGCACAGTTAACGCTCGTAAAATGATTAAATCATTACTTATGAAGTTAATTAATCACTGAAGTCTTAATAATGTTTAATTTGAGGGTTTGTTGCTTTAGCGCGCACATCGTTTTATTTATGGATAGGAGAATTTACAATTCACAGGCGCAAGCTCACTCGGCATTTTATAGAAAACTTTGACACAAACTAAAAGGTGTTCTTATCAAAACATAGTTTCGGCTCAAGCGTCAGACTCTGATCATTTGTGATTTATTTCTCATTTCCTGAAGTCGACTTATGGTTGTATGACTGTGTCACCGGATTTTGACAGTGGGCTTGGCAGGGGTTGGTGACTGATGTATAGACGTTTGCAATTGATCAAAGACTTATCGTTGTTGGGAGGCTCTTCAATGAAGCGATCGTAGGCGAGACGGAATTAACCAAATAGAAGTGGTAAATCTGATCAGTTCAATTAGTCATTCGAATTGATGAGAAAAGAGCGTTACGATGAGCAGTGCGACTTGGGAAACGTGTACAAATGACCTTGTTGACCTAGATTCACTGGTTCTTCCTTTTATTTATTTATTCGTCAGTTGTTAGCTAGTGAATGGCATAGGCAGTTCAGAGACATCTGTTATTGAAAACGGAAAACTTATAGTACTGAGAAAAAAAGACACGCAGAGACATCTGTTACTGAGAAAATTCAAGTCAAAATGTAGCTGAAAGCAAGTTAGAGTTGTGTTTTAGTATCATTGAGGTTTGATGCCGAAATAAAAGAGTCGCAAGATCGTCTAATCAAATCGAACAATGTTGCGCTTAAAACGAATAAGCCCAGCTTTGAATGCATTTATTATCAGCCGAGCTTATGCGCAGGATTATAAGAAGCTAAGGTTATACAGGGTGCTTTTTGACCAGATTTAGCCACTCAATTCTTCGACAAATCTCTGATGTGATTGATGTCGGAATAGGTAGGCTTCAAAGTTAGAGTCGCCTGGCCGATTCTATTAAAATACTTGCAAGGCCACCAGTAAAACCTTGCTACGTTTATGATGTCGAAATTATGAGTTTATCGAAGTGAAGCTCCATAGACTTTTGGAAAAATGTGCTTCTAGCTTATGTGCCTGCACAGTTCCCTCAAGTATGACTTTGAACATCTGGTCGCATGAAAGTTCATCGCCTTGTCAAAGTTGTTAAGTCCGTTTTTGACATCTAGGGTGTCAATCTTGTTGCGAAGGGCACGCTATATTGTGCTACATTCAATTCGTTTAGGTTGGCAATCAAATTTTGCAGAAGGCTTTCAGCATTGTCTTGATGAGTTTGGCAGGTATGCATAAGAATTAGACATAGAGCTATATAACTCGCCGCTTCCTTATGTGGCTTTCAAACCGATAAACAGATGGTGGGTATCAAGCTGGGCTTCTAGCGTTTCTCTTTAGGATCTGTCTTAGCCTAAATACTGGACTTACCGTTCCCAAAACCACATTGGTAAGGGTCAATCAAGTTTGTTGGAAATGGAGGCGAGAGTTTAATCAGTACGCCTGACAAGATGCAATGCTTCGAAGGTTGACACAGTTTAGAGGATTTTCCTTCATGTGTCGCAAAATGCACATATTGTGTACCTACTTTTCTTCGTCTAAATTTTTGAAATAAGTTGGTGTGGTCTCCACGAAACCAGCACCATCCGTTTTAGCGGTTAAGATATTGCTTTTCGAACTTTATTTCGACAGGGTGAACGTAAACCTTAAGTTTCATAATCTAGGTTGAATGTTTCGTTTCAAATTACAGTGGAATTTAGAGCGTTTTCGACGATTAACCCTCCGAATCTATACTTAAAGGTTTCCTTGTCCATTTCTTCTGCCTTGACATGATCTTTCTACCTTTTGGTAAGCTTTTAAGACCTTACTGTCATTAAATATCATAAACGCCCCACACCGCCTATTATTTTTGAACAGAAAACGAAAACTTGACTTGGTTTCCTCCGCGTATAATTTGTGACAGAGAAGTAAATTTCTGTAACCACTTTTACGCTGTCTGACATTAAAAAAAAAGAGCGCATTTTATAAATAAGATGTTTTTAAAAAATCTTCAAGCCCGTTCGTTACTAACTTCTTCTACATCACCATTCAAAGATATACCTACATCTTTGAGTTTAACAGATAAGTTCAGTCAGCCTTCCAAGTTGTGCCTACTCTCATAAAATAGAAGCCGTGCAGCGAAGGTTCATCTATATATCCGCCTCGATGAACTGGCAACTTTACCCTGTCCCTTTGACGATCAACTGAATAATTTAACGATTTTTTAGAAAATATCGTCAACAACTATCCCTGGGACCTACTTTTCAAATTACCCTCGAAACAGGGCTGCCACTTTTTTGATTTTCCCCCAGATTTGGGATTTTTTTATTTAATTCCCTTTATATTATTTCGGCAGTCGATTTTATTTCTTTCTTTCCACAGCCAAATGATTCAAAATTAAGCATGACAATCGAGGATGAAATAAATGTGTTTTATTTAAAAATGCTGTTAAATAATCGATCGATCCTTCAAAGCGTATTTGCAGGGAAAATGATATTGGACTATTTTTGTTAACAAAACAATTCTTTCCAAAAAAAAAGACGATGCCAGTTTTATTAGATGAAAGTTATACATAGTTTTTTTGTAATAGTTCCTTAAATATTTTTCCGGACTTAAACACAAACCCCATAGGTAAGTTTTATAAAAAACAATATAATCAAAATTACGTAAGGGCTTTTCTCAATATTGTTGCAAAATGCTTTGACGTATGATTTAACACTTTGCGCACACTTTTGTAAAAATAAACTTACATTTTTGCGTTTCAAATTCCGAATTCATACTTTTAAATCGAACATAAAACATGTTAAACAAGTTTTTTATTATTTTGACCGTTTGTCAACGCTGCCTCGAAACGACAGACCTTTAAAACCAGAAACTCAGTACAGAAGTTAGAAGTCAAGTTCAGTATCCAGCAATCATAATAAGAACTACCGACAATCGAAGAAAAGTCACTTAAAAAAAGCTGCAAATTGTCGTCTTAATTTTAAAAACTATAGACGCAAAAAAAATATTATAAGTTATTTAAAATTAGCCAACTTTCGTCTATTTAGTACTAAGTAATAACGATAAGATTAAAAATAACCGATTCAACTTGCTGAAGGAAACTCCGTTGAAAATAATCGATTTATAAAATGTACCTACCCTTTAAATTTTCTCGGTTTTTTTTTCGCTTGTTAAAAATCAAAATAAGTCTGATTGGTTGACATTAATCTAGAAAACTGATAAAGTGTGCTTTTCTAACAGTATCCATGCATTCAACCTTTTCAATATGGTTGTTTTTTACAACGTGAACTCGTTTTTTTTCAACAGATATTTAGTCAACTTCAAACCATTTTTTTAAACGAACATAGGTTAGGGCCAATTTTTGAGCGTGTATCGTTAGGCGATCTCGTCATTGATTTTCATTAAATGGCGACTCCGACTCTAGCCTGACACGTTTCACAAATAAAACCAAAAACAAAAAACAAAGTTCCAGCAACAACAAAAAAAAAACGAAAAAGCAATTCCTATTGCAAAGTAGCTGACAGTAGAAATTAAATAATTTCCCACCGCTCAACATCGCAGTTGGCACTTAAAGTGCTCTTGAAATATTCTTCCATGTGTTGGTAAAAATTCCCCACTCAATTAGCCGAATAACAATTAGATAGGTAACTCCTTCAAACGCCCTAAAGAACCAGTGTTCAGAAATTAAGTGCCAGCCTGCACTTCAGATCGAATGCGAATATTTAAAATATGCTGTTTCATAATATTGATGTAGTGGCATTTAATCATTTAGCCAATTAGTCAAACAGAAATAGCAAGCACAAATCGCATTCAATCCGTATAAGCTCTCAGTGCCTTTGTATTTTTTTTTTTTAATTATAATCATTCGTGTGTTTTTTTCTGCATTAAAATCTCATAATTAATTAGATTCTACGGCGAATATTCACAAATATTGACGCACGTAAATTGCTTATGAGAAACTCCCATCAGATCAGAGATAAAGCTCGTATGGCTCCGGCAATGACAATGATCCCAAATACATATATATACATAATTATAAAGGTGCGCTTTGAAACCGTAGGCTACTCCGAGATATTCGGAACTCTTGAACATATCAAATGGCCAGATCTGTTTCAAGCCAAAGGGAACAAACTAATTACGTAGACTTTTATAAGGACCCGGCTAGAATAAAGAAATTCATCTCACAGCCAATTACTCAATCACATGTTCATTAAACAGTTAAAGACCTTGTTATGTTTAAATTCCAATTAATCACACATTGTTCAAGTATTTTTTGGGTGTTTGCATTTTTTTTTTTTTTCCAGAACCTATAGGTAGGTATACCTATATGAAATCGAGTGGGAAACAAAAAAATGTTTATCTTAACAGCTTCAGGCCACTACATTTCACTTCCTTGCTAAGCAAAAAATATAAAAAAAAATAAACAAAAAACGACCACCAAGCTTCACACCTGAGCGAGAGATACTTTTAATCGGCTGCAATTGCTGCCTTGGTAGCTGGAAGCACTTAAAAGCCAACTCAGCTGTGAAATATGAACGCGAATTATGTTGGCGGCATCAAAACGCTGGTTCGTGTCTCGTGCGCTCGGACCAGACACTAATTGTGCAGATAGGTACTTCTGTTGCTGAATTCAAATGCAGTGGGGCAATTGTCTCTAGCGCTGCTGTGCAGAGGTAGGTGTTCAGTCTTGTGGTAGGTATGCACTTTATGGATATTTGTAAACAGATAAGGTGCGATAGTTTTAATATCTCTATTTCGCTGTTGTTGTTCTTTGTAACGAGGGCGTGGTGACTGGTGCGAGGTGTATATGACTTGCAGCGTTATTGAAATTTTAAAGGGGTTCCTTTTTTCACTTTACGAAGATCATGGCGTATATCATTTTCTGGACATTAAATCGATTTAATTGGGAAGAAAGCTCCGATGGAAATAACTACCAATCTGTCCGATATTGTGTTTCCATGTATTCGAGCTTCATAGTTGAGAAGTATCACCTTTTCGCATGCGACTGTGCTCTGCGAGCATATCCGACCAATCGACGGTGTCGGCCTTAAAGGCTTTGAAGAAATAGCTGGCTGGGTATTTCATTTTTACACGAAACCTTTGGGAAGCCCTATAAGGCATGTTTGGGTTGATGGGTAAAAGGAGGGCCAGGAACTATAGAAGATTCGTACTCTGAAGAATGCGTCTTTAGATTTTGGTGAAACAACGTGTCTTAGATAACCATTGATCATCGTTCTGCAAAAGACTTCATTGATAATAATACAAAAAATAAATAGTTTTCGCAACATGTCTGTTTAGGGATCCTAGACTAGATTTTCACAACCATTCGTTTTGTGTGAGTGTTATATTTGTTGAACGAATAGAAGGGATCTACAATTCTATGCCGCTTCCAAACGGCCGATTGAAGCTCTTTGAAGACAGCTGTACTCTCGGATGTTTGTCAGACGTTAGCAAGAGGTGGCGCAGTGAAAAAAAACCCTGAGCTGCAATTTGGGATTTTGCGGGATTCGGCCCTAGGACCACAGTTTTGTTTGAGAAAAAATAAGTCCTGTCGATGCCACCTCGGTAAGGACGCAAGGTGTGTTCCATAAGCCTGACACAATTCTGACAGCTCTGAGCTTAAAAATAAGTTTCCTTAAGCTTTATGCGGTCTACACTATTTGAAAGATCTAAGACGTTAATATGTACCTACTCAGTAGTTTATCTTTATATCTTGTGGATGAGCTACTGGCTCTTTTCCTTGAACATTCCGAGGCTTGTATGATCCGCAGTTCTTGGATCCCTTTCATGGTGTTTCCGCCTTTAACTAAAATTAATTTGTACCAATCTGTCAAAAGCCTTTCAGGTTGCCAAAATAGCCTCAAGTTGTACTGGGCATGCTTCTAGAATGAGCTTGGGTCCTGACACCCGTGTGTATTTCGGGAAAAGTTGCATGTGATTTAATAACACCCTATACCTAACAACAGCTCTGTTAATGAACTTACCTTCAATTCACCCAGACACTGCTTCAACTTTCTACAAACAGCTAGCCTTAGGAAAATATCATCAGAGACTTAAGGTAATAAAAAGGCGATAAACAGATCAGAAGAGGTTTCACCTGCAGTAATTGGCAATAAATTCAGCTCCTGAAAAGCTGTTCTCTTATTTGAGAACACCCCCATCAGGCCTAGGGGATTTTAAGCGAGCCATTTGGCACTTAAGAAACAATGCCCCCCGAAGTGACTGAATTTTACCATTTACTTGAAGAATTACACTCAAAACTTTCGTCAGCGATAGGTGAAGGAAAAGCATGCAGTTATATCGTTTATAGGTACTAATGAGTGCATACGAATATAAGACTTGTGGTAAACTAATAAGTAAGTGAAATTTTCGATTGCTTCCTTCGTGACCTGAAGACGTGCTATGAAATCCGTGCATTAGGCTAACGCCCTCAAAATAGCCTAGTTATTTTCAAGCGCTAGGTCTCTCCTAAGCCCAAATACCTAGGGGTTAGTTCTAAAAATTTAAGAAAACGGCGAACGAAATACAGGGCCCCCTTAGGTATCCTACTACCTTTTTTATATATTTTGAGACATGTTCCAATGAAACCATCATATCGGTTCGCCTTTTTCTAGGATATGCTAGAACCTAACGCTAATTATAATGTTACGAGTCTCCGTCACTTAATTAACTTTTTCTTTTCCGTACAGTGCTGCACACCTCACTGCTTAAAAAACAGAAGCCATTGGCCCTTAGAAACAGAAAAAAATAAAAAAATTCGACTCACATTTTACTAGTGAACTCTAAATTCCACCTAGCATTTCAGTGATATGAAACAAATTTAACAAAAGTCGACACCTAAATTTTAGTGTTCCACCAAATTCAAGCTTCAAGTAAAGTTGTCATTAATGTGAGTTGTGAGTTGTAATTTGGCAGATAAAGCAAGTTGAAAAGGTAAAAACGATTGTGATTTATTTGGCAACTTTGAAATCGCGCCAAGTATGAACTTTAACAGATTGGATTTGACAAATGCCACTTTAGATTTGAATTGGTCAGCGGTGACTCCAATCTAACTACATATTTCCTAACTTAAAGTCAAATCTTGCTTTATTTCTTATAATTTATATAAAGCTTTATGAACGTTACAGTTGCAGTTCATGTACATATATTTACTTAGACAATTATTATTATTTCAGTAACTTGGAGCCTTTCTCAGGTATACCTACTAGATAAAGAAAGAGTTTATTTTTTGCCAAAAATGAATAGTATTTTGTAAAATGTGTTTTACCTAAGTCGATGTTACACTTATAGTAACAAACAATTGTTTAAAAATGTCCAACCAAATTCAGAAGAATCTAAAATTGAAAATATTGATTGGCATCACTTTTTCTGAGAACTTGAAGCCAACGAAGTGGCTGAGAAATCTCTTTTGGAAATGGTTCAATTTTATATAAAATTTTTTATATAGACTCTATCGGGTTCAAAAATGTCCTTGTTCTGTAACAAAAAGAGACTGGGAAATGTTGTGTCACCGTGGCTAAGGTGCATTCTGGTAATACTAAACAATTGTCAGGCAGCACTGACAAATTGACATATTTTATTGACTAAAATGTTGTTAAGCTTCTCGGAAAATCAAATTACACCGATAAACTTATCCACCTCTATCGAGAATAATATTTTCCACTGAACGTTTCGTATTCAGCAATCTGATTTATATTGCTAACAAGAGAAACATTTCCATCGTAATCGGAAGTTATTCTCTCTGACGCCTGACCTGCTGGATGTGCTGAACTGCCTATGAAAAATGCTATTTCAGAACTATAGAATCAGGATATATGCGAAACTTCGCTTCATACGAAACTTTGCGTGTATGTTAGGTTAGGTTTATGGGTGGGTCCGTCAGAACGAGTCCTGCCGCACCCCACTTAGGTCCATGTGGACCCATTGTGATGCCCTTATTGGGGGGTTAGCCGATGTTGTTGGCTTTAGAGTCATTCCCTCTTGGTTACTCGACCTTGTCCAGCCATCCTGATGCATTTATGAACCTGTAAAGATTAGATAAAGATATATCTGAAAGTTCATGTATGTCATGGAAGTAGTATCTTCCAAGTGTTCTATTCCTCAAGTGACAGAGACTTGGGCATTGACAGAGGAAGTGAGGTGTGTCCTCGTGTACCTCCTCGTCGCCGCAACCCCTGCATATATCGTCATTCTTGAGTTTCAATTTCACTGTGTGGTATCTTAGGAAGTTGTGACCCGTTAGGGCTCCTACCAGTTTATACATCGACATTCTGTCAAACCGCATAAGCTTGATAGTCCGACTTGGATTATATTCAGGCCATAGCTTCCGGGTTATTTCGCAAGTGGTTAATTCTTTCCACCTGTTGTTGGCTTTCATTCGGGTCTTATTTTCTACCCTCTCTCTGAGGTTACAGAGTGGTGGTTTGATTGAATTAATCGCCCGATCTTGGTCCATAGCAGAACCATTTCTTGCCAATTCATCAGCCATCTCATTGCCGGTTTTGTCACTGTGTCCAGGGACCCAGCAGAGACGCGTGGTGTGCTGCGAGCAGAGAACCTTAAGCTCTTCACGGCAGCGGTGAACTAGCTTCGATTTTATTTCGATAGCAGATACTGCTTTTATAGCCGCCTGGCTGTCGATGAATATAGTAATATCATTATTTGGTATTGCTGACATTGACACCATATGCGCAGCTTCGGCGATTGCCAGAACCTCCGCTTGAAAGACACTACTGTAATCAGGTAGTCTGATTGAGTGGTGTATATTTAACTCTTCAGAGAAAATTCCAGCACCTGTTCCACGGTCCATCTTAGAGCCATCTGTGTAGATGGATATCGATTTTCCTTTTGTGGGTTCATCTGTGTTCCATTCCTCCCTGCTGGGGAAATAGCAGGAAAATGGTATGTCAAAGTCAAGATGTGGAGACAAGTAGTCAAAGCGACCGCATCTCCCACATATTTATTCAGAATCTGTGTGTGACCCGTTGTGTAGGGTTTCCAGCTTTTTGTTTGGCTGATCCTGAGGGCACTTTTGGCTGCAGATTCTTGCATGTATAGATCTAAAGTTGAGGATAGCCTCCATTCCAGCAGTAGGTGTTGTCCTTATTGCGCCGGTTGTTCCTATACATGCTAGTCTTTGTATTTTGGTCATTAATTTGAGATTCGAAGCTTTGTTTGTGGCTTGCCACCAGACTAAGCTACCGTACGTGAGTATTGGACGCACAACAGCCGTATACATCCACAGAATTATTTTGGGGTTTGGTCCCCACCTTTTGCTGAAGATTCGGTTGCATGCGTAAAAAGCATTTGCAGCTTTTTTTACTCTTTCATACACATTTAGTTTCCAACTAAGCTTCCTATCTAGGATTATACCCAGATATTTGGCACTCTCGGCAACCCTAAGGGGTATACCCTCAATAGTTGGAGGATCGAAGTTTGGAATCACCCTTTTGTTACTGAACAAAACTAATTCAGTCTTCTGTGGATTGACTCCAAGACCGCAGTGGTTTGCCCACATACTAAGTGTTCGTAATGCGTTACCTAGTAGTTCGCTTATGGTCGGTAGGAATTTGCCTGTAGCAAGTATTACTACATCGTCTGCATAAGCAGTTACTTTGACCCCTCTGTTTTTGAACTTTAATAATATTTCATTTATGACAAGGACCCAGAGTAGGGGGGAGATGACTCCTCCTTGTGGTGTACCTCTTGAGGCTGTCACTCTAAGTTCAATGCCTCCTAGTTCTGCATTAATATTTCTTTTTTTGAGCAAACTTTCAATTACATTGGTAAGCGCTTGGTCTACGTTGTTATTGAGTAGTGCTCTTTTCACTGCACACGTCTTAACATTATTGAATGCTCCTTCAATGTCGAGGAACGCGGCTAGTGTGTACTCTTTGTCGTTTAGGGACTTTTCTATGATGCCAGTGACCTCATGCAACGCAGTCTCAACTCCTTTACCTTTGATGTAGGCATGCTGAGCCGTTGAGATCACATTATTGTCAAGTCGACTGCGGATAAAAACGTTCAGAAGCTTTTCCAAGGTCTTCAGGATGAAGGAAGTTAAGCTTATAGGCCTGAAGTCCTTAGCAGTCGTATGACTGGATTTGCCTGCCTTCGGAATGAAGACAACCTTTACTTCACGCCATGCCCTGGGAATGTGACCACATTCAAGGCAGCGCGTGAAGAGCCTCATCAGAGCTGGTATAACAATTGACCTGGCTTTCTGGAGCATGATTGGAAAAATCCCGTCCAGCCCAGGAGATTTAAAAGGGGAAAATGCGTGTAAGTCACCAAACTTTTAAGACGATCTTTACTGAAAATGTCCATTTGCTTAAAATCATCAATTCAGTGCTGAATGAAACCTCGGCACATTCTCCTCCATTTCCAACAAATATGAAAATTTCTGCTTATTGTATTCAAATTAAAATTAACACATCTTGAAGACCTAAAAGGCTATTCTGGTCTTTTAAATTTTACAAACGATCGACGTCATACGCGATCTACCTCGTGCCTTTAGTATTTTATGGCTCAAAAGTGAAGCTTTGTCTCAGGTGCGAGGTGCAACTGTCAGCCCAACAGCCAACTGACTCGAAAAGAATCAATAAACAGCCAAAATCAAATTAAAGTGAGCCAAATCTGTTTGCAGTTGTTACTCATATATATGCACATGTCTAAAAACCATCCTACTGGCCTTCAGAACAATAAAAATTACTCTTAAATATGTACCTAGGTAATTAAAAATACAAAGTCTCTCAGAAAGTGTAGACACCAGTTGCTAATATTGTTTACAGTTTGGCAAGCGTATTGTTTCCAAATCAAAAATGGAACCTCTAACGGGTTCTATAACTCTGCCTTATTTTGGATCTATTATTATAGAGAAAGAAAAAGCAACTAAAAAGAATTGAGAACGTAACACCATATTCGAGCTAATATGTCACACACTCCCGCATTCCATGCCCATCAACCGCTGCAAGTATGTAAATTTAAGTGTCACACAAAGCCCCCCTATACATGGACTTCCTACACCGGTTTTCTTTAAACAAAAACAATTGTTATTATTATTTCAGTCGACTCCATTCACTTTTGTCAACAACAAAGCCGACAGCGCTTAGTAAGTGTTTTTCAAACACTTTGTAAAAATACAAACAAATAACCAAAAACATTCAACGAATTTTGAAAATTTGAAAATTTGAAAATCCCAACCTACCTTTCAGATAACCGTGCAGAGGCTGGTCAGGCGAATTCATCCACTGCTCCAGTGGCACCGGTGTTGCTTTTATTTGCAGTCTTTAACGGCGAAGTCGGCAAACTTTACAAATTTGGATTTGGGTGACCGAATTTATCAATCTCCCTCTCTTTTCGGGGGCCTTCCGTTAATCCTTTCTTCAGCGACACCTTTTTGTATCTCTTATTCACTGCTTGATATTTATTTCGGATTTTTTATATATATATATATTTTTTTTCGAATTTTTCTTGCTTGCAAGTTGCAACTCACTTAAGTGCTAATTTATCTCCCACTTCATACGTTATTCGAGACGACGCGAATCAACGGTGAAACGGTACAGAAGAGACACACAATGCATATGAAATTTTTAGCAAAGAAAAAAATACAAATTTTATTCAACATTTATTCTTTTGCCACGGACAAACGGAAACGGACACGAGGAGGAAAAGCCAATTTCTTTCTCCTTGGCCGGACACAATACGATGTACGAGTACTAAGCCTGAGACTAACTAAACTCGTCGACTCGATCAATAATTAATTTATTTTTTTGACTTATTTTTTAACCGGTTTACTTATGTTTTCCGCGCACAGTAGGACAGACAAGACTTTATTATTAATATTATTATACTAAACAGCACTTTGTTTTATTTGTTGTTTAAATTTAAAAACAATAACTAATCACTTGGATGTATATGGTAATTGGATACCGTTGAGAATTCTTGTGTATTTATGATTGTAGCTGGGGCTATTTTGTATTCGGATTCTTTGCTGAACTAACTAGCATTCGAGAAGTCGCAGATGAAATCTGGTGCTCTATCGCTGACTGAAACAGAACCGCTCTCTCTATCCAACGTAACGCGTACACATCCGACGAATGGAAAAGCTCGACTGAGTTAGGCCCCAAACGGCTGGCACAACTAGTAGTGTAGTCTGTAGTGTAGTGCTAGTGTAGTGTGTAGTGCAATAATCAACAAATGTCTTCGGCGAGCGCAGTGTTGGATTTCTACCAGTTGCAGAGAAGTAGTAGATATACAAAAGTATCTACTGTATAGGGCGATGGGGGCAACTTTGACTAACGGCAGTGTGTTAAATGGATAGCAGTGGAGAGTTTTTTTTTTTTTTTTTTTTAATTTTTTCTTCAGTTGATTCTGCTCACAAATACTACGAATTGGAATAGATGGAGATGGGCAGAGAGAGAGTGAGAGAACGAATGGTACGAGATGGAAAGAAAAACCAAAAAATAAATAAAGACGAAAACTCTTGCCGTGATGGCTCGGTAATCGACCATCATCATCAGCATCATCATCATCAGCATCGCCATCATCATTAAGAGTGCAACGCAGTGTTGTTGGCTTTTAGTGGTACGGTGACCAACAACACCGGTTTTGATGACGATGGTAACATACGGGCTGCTGCCTTAGTGGAATAAGAATCAGCCGTCAGCACAGGCAGGAGGCAACCAGCCAGCAATAGAATTCTCCACGAACGGACGAGGTGCTGCTTTTTTTTTTTTTGCTAGTACTTGTTAGTAACAAAGTGACGAGTGTTGCTACGGTGCCGGAGAGGTAGCAGTTGTAGTTGGGGGAGAAAAAACAAACTAGTGAGCTGCAACACACTGACGTAATGCAGTTGCTGAGCTTTTAGAAATTCTACGCAAGCCAATTCTGTAAATGATTGCGTATACGCCAACGCTCGTAAATTAGTAATGCCCTATCGTTCGATCGGACACAATTTTCGGTAGATACTTTTATGGTACCTACGTGTTGGTTGGTTTTCTCATACTTGCGATTGATTTATGCGGCTGCTTGTGTCGTAATAAGATCCTTTTTAAATTATTCCAACATATCCATACTACTATATTTGGACTGCTAGTGAAATGGACTTCTAGTGACATGTCTAACTACTTCTGCGAGAAAATATGTTCCAAAACAACACAGTCGCTACTGTTTTACAGCGGATTAGCAAAGAAGCATAGCCGCCGTCAAATTAAAATTTCTATAGTACGTAACGTAAACATAAAAGCGACATTTAAAAAAAAAAAAAAAGTTTGTTTCCATAGAAACATGTAAACAAAAGAGCGACATCTTGTGCGAAGAGATTGATTTCCAAAGCTAGTCACGTATAAGCAAAAGAGCGTCTTGTATTCGAAAGATACTAAGTCAATGTATTTCAAAGGCGGAACACAGTTTATTAGAAAGCTTCGATTTTATTGTCATAGAGTAAAACTCAAAATTAAATGTATCTGGAAACTTGCATCAAGTTGACATTAATAAAACTCTTCCCTTTTCCTTTCAACTTTGTAAGCCGTGGTTTTTTAATTGTTTTGAAACTTTTACAGATTATTTCTTAGGCTGATGATGCAAATCAAAAGTTATTAGTGGTCTAAAGTTCCCAATTGAATCGTTAGCAGGTGAATGTTTTTGAAAATAGAAATAATGGGCTGCTAATTTATTCCAAAATACGTCGACTATATTATTGGCTCGGCCTCATCGAGCAAATGAACAATAATGCTCCAGCGAAGAGGATCTTCGAATCCCAGCCGCCAGGTTTGAGACGACAAGGAAGACCGAACCTCCGTTTCAAAGATGTAGCCATCGAGATGGAAGGCTACAGAGTGTCACAGGCAGAGACTCTTCACGGGTCGGGAGACCGTTAAATATGTAAGTAATTTATTTCAGAATAAATTAAAGGCTCACGTATGAAACCATGCGCTTTAAGAACCTATCGCTTCCGTCTTTGGAATTCAATTTGACAAGCAACGAAACAGTGCTTTGCAATAGATATATATAGATGTGTCAAAATAAATACAATTTGAAACTTCAAGGCCGACGAAATTTTTATAATCCTACATAATGGACATTTTTCTACACAACAGCTGTAAGGTTTTCTTCTCTATGAATTCGGACATAATACCTTCAGAAGTTTCTAAATTTGTTATTTCGCATGATTTTTGCTGAATGATAACAATTATATTCCTATATCTACCTATATTTTCCGCCAAGTCAACCTTTTCATAATAGGTACTCGTACCAATCAGTTTTTATTAGAGACTCTCATTCTCGCCGAACAAACTCCTTTTTCAAAGAGTTTGATAGGGGTTTACTATCGGCACAGAGATCAAGCGAAGAACAACTCTATCCAGTCGCTATTTCTTTGATCATCACGGTCCTGTTGACTCTGTCAAAAGCGGATGAAAACCTCTTTCAAACTTTGATAGAAAGATTCTTCGGGCTATAAATGGTCAAGTTGGTATTGAAGGAGTGTAAAGGGAGATGATTCAACGACGAACTTTCAGCGACGCTGAACTGCCCAAATACCTGAAAGTAAAATCTTTAACGCAACCATTGAACTCTCGTAGACCTGTAGTTTCAAAAGTTCCTTGTCTGCATCAATCAAAAGGATCAGATCAATTCGATGTCTTTTACATATTTGTTGAACTAATTGCCATAAATATATATAAATGTATACGGTTAGTCCTTTGATTCGGAGATAACTAATTTCATAACAGCTTTGCTTCGACAGTCGTAACTTACTTACTTACTTAACGGGCTCCCGACCCGTGAAGAGTCTCTGCCTGAGACACTGCAGCCTTCCATCCTCTGCGATCCCGGGCACGCTGCTTCCAGTTTGCCAGACCAAGCGCTCTGGCATCCGCGATGGCTTGGTCTTTAAAACGGAGGTTCGGTCTTCCTTGTCGCCTCGAACCTGGGGGCTGAGATTCAAAGATCCTCTTAGCTGGAGCATTGTCGTCCATTCGCTCGATGTGGCCGAGCCAATGTAGTCGACGTGTTTTGGCTTTTTGGACTACATCCACATCTTGGTACAGCTCATAGAGTTCGCGGTTGTATCTTCTCCTCCATTCGCCCTCCTCGCACACAGGACCAAAAATCCGACGAAGAATTTTTCTTTCAAAGGAGCCCAATATCAGCTCTCCCTTCCTGCTTATCGTCCAGCACTCGGCGCCATAAAGCAGAACTGGCAGGATGAGTGTTTTGTAGAGCGTACATTTCGTCCTTCGAGTTAGGAGTTTTGAACCCAATTGTTTTGCCAAACCGAAGTAGCAGCGGTTTCCTAGGGTAATTCTTCGCCTGATCTCCACTAGGGTGTCATTCGTGGAGTTCATATTTACACCGAGGTAGATAAACTCCTTAACTACCTCGAAATTGTTGCTATCAATAGTGACGTTTTGTCCTAGGCGGTGGACAGATGCGTTTTTGTTTGTTGATAGCATATACTTGGTCTTGTCCTCGTTTACTTCAAGGCCAACAAATTTCGCCTGTTCCTCAATCGCCGTAAAAGCCTCAGTCACGGCACGCTGGGAGCGACCGATGATGTCGATATCGTCCGCATACCCCAGTAGCTGAACGGATCTGTTGAAGATAGTGCCTTCCGTGTTGACACCTGCCCTGCGCACTATCTGCTCCAGCACGAGATTGAAGAAGTCACATGATAGCGCATCTCCTTGCCGAAATCCGGTGCATGTTTGGAATAGTTCGGAGGAGCTACTTCCAAATTGCACGTAGCAGCGCGTGTTCTCCAGCGTTACGCGACACAGTTGGATCAGTTTTGCCGGGATCCCGAATTCGGCCATCGCCATATAGAGCTCCTGACGATGAATGCTATCATATGCGGCTTTGAAGTCGATAAATAGGTGGTGAGTCTCGACTTGAAATTCATTGGTCTTTTCCAGGATTTGCCTCAGTGTGAAAATTTGGTCTATGGTCGATCTGCCGGGCCGGAAGCCACACTGGTATGCGCCGATTAGTGTGTTGCAGAACGGTTTAAGACGTTCACACAGTACGTTGGATAGGATCTTGTATGCGACATTAAGCAGGGATATGCCTCGGTAATTCTTGCAAGACATAGGATCGCCTTTTTTGTAGATGGGACATATGGAGCTGATAGCCCAGTCATCGGGCATGCTTTCTTCCATCCATACCTGGTTGATGATTTGGTGCATGCGCCCTACCAAAACATCACCACCGTATTTGAAGAGCTCCGCTGGTAAACCATCAGAGCCTGCGGCCTTGTTGTTCTTAAGCTTTTTTATAGCTAAGCCAACTTCTTCTATACTGGGTGGTGGAACTGGTTCTTCATTGACTGGGCGTGGGTTCTATTCCTGCCCTATCACTCTCTCTACATGATGCCCATTTAGCAGCTGCTGGAAGTGTTGCTTAAACACATCTACTATTCCCTGCGCTTCGGTGACTAGGTTTCCTTCGCTGTTTCGAAGAGCCTGCGTTCCGGTCTTGAAGCCAGCAGCCAGTTGCTTGGCTTTCTTGTAAAATCTCCGGATGTTGTTTCGATCGCGAGACTCTTCGATCTCCTTGAGCTGGGAGGCTGCGTAAGCCCTCTTCTTTCGACGCAGTATCTTCTTCTCCTCCCTCCTCCTGGCTCGATACTCTTCCCTCGCTGCCCTTGTTTTGCGCTGCAGCATCTTCATATGTGCATCTTCTGTCACCTTTTTCCGACGTACGCATTCATCATCATACCACGGGCTTTTTCTCTGGGGTGGCTGGTACCCTATAGTAGTTTCGGCTACCTCCTTGATGATGTCTCGATACTGGGACCACTGGTTGTTGGCGTCTGTGGTAGGTGAATGCACAGTGGGGAGTTTCTCACTCAGGCGCTCTCTGTAGGCTCTGGCTACTCCAGGTGTGCTTAGGCGTCCAACGTCGAATTTCTTCTTTTGAGCGGTTCGCAGCTTCTTCTCGTTGGACAGTCGAGCTCTGAATTTAGCAGCGACAAGAAAATGGTCAGAGTCGACGTTTGCCCCTCGGAATGTGTGCACGTCGAGGATGTTGGATGCGTGCCTAGCATCGATTAGCACATGGTCGATTTGGTTGGCGGTTCGACCGTCTGGAGAGCGCCAGGTTGCTGTGTGGATCCTTAGCCTTGGAAACCTAGTGCTACTTATCACCGTATTACGAGCTGCTGCAAAGTCAATTAGTCGGTAGCCGTTGTCTGTTGTCGTTTCGTGGATTCTGTGCTTACCAACTAACCCGCCAAAGATGTTTTCCTGACCGATTTTGGCATTGAAGTCCCCGAGCACAACTTTGACGTCATACTCCGGACAGGCTCCGTAGGCTCTATCCAGGAGGTCATAGAACTCCTCCTTGGTAGGGTCTTCAGCCTCATCGGTAGGGGCGTGTGCACATATTAGGCTAATGTTTTGGAAAGTAGCTTTGATGCGGATCACAGCCAGGCGATCACTTATCGGCTTAAAGTCAATAACTTTTGACCTTAGCCGATTTCCCACGACGAATCCGCATCCTAATACATGCAATCTTTTATGGCAGCTGTAATAAATGTCGCAATTTTTCCTTTTCATCATACCTGATCCTATCCATCGTATCTCCTGGACCGCGGTAATGTCTGCCTTGTACCGCGCGAGGACAGACTCAAGTTTTTGAGTAGCACCTGGCGTATAAAGCGTCCGCACGTTCCAGGTGCATACTCTTAGGTCGTTGTCCGTTGACGTTCCGGGTCTGGTTGCCGTTTGAGGGAATTCGTTATCCGAGGCTCCTCGTGTCTCTCCCATAACTAATGCTTTTTTCCATGGTCGGGAAGTTACCCCGACGGCACAACCCCCAACCTGGAGGGCCAGTCAGACAGTCGTAACTAGGGCAAAAGAAACATATTTTCCAAATGCCCTGGGTCCTTCTTGCTAGTTCAACTTGTAACAATGTAAGTTCTACATAAATTCCTTTTGGGCTTCTCTTTTTCTATGACATAAACTTTTTTACAAAATTGTAAGTCGAACCTAAATCGCTATGAATGCCGCTGAAAGCGTTAGGGAGGCAAAGTGCTTCGAAGTACTACTTATTTTCATAACAGCAATGGCAACTCCCAATGTAGCAAGAAGTCTCCACTTCTCCCCACGAAGGTGGTGGGCGAATGTTTGTATTTCGATTTCAATCAACAACAGCACAGGCATACTAAATCGCCTTCGCCAGCATAAAATATTTCACTCCGCACAATCGTTGGATACTTTTTGTCTCTACCTCCCTTTGTGGTCCTCTTTCATCACATTCATTCCGTTCTACGTCTCTCTTAGGCAAGTGCACTTGTGTGAGTGTTAAATCCAGTTGAATTGGATACCGCCAACCATCGAAGGCATTGGGGGTGTTTGGGTATTTAAAAAGCCGGTTTAGCCTCGACAAGAGGAAGCAACAACAAAAAACGGTTAAACAAGAAGCAACGAACAACATAAAACTAAAAAAAAGAGGATAGAAAAACATTTCGTTAGACGAATGAAAAGGGAAACGAAGAACAGACAAAAACGGGCAAATGAACACAATATTACACGGGCGAAGAACATTGCATCGAGGCGAGTGTGTGGGACGATAATATAGTTAGAAAGCAGGACGAGCAAGAACTGCACACTGCACCGATGCTATAATTTGCTGGAGCTGTTGCAGCCACTGCAGTCGGCATGATGGAGCTGCAGACAAACAGTGCGAGAGTGAAGAACTGCACTCTGCAGAACAGAACGATTGGGCTGCTGTTTGAAATGTAAGCGCAGTATAACAGTTGGAGAGTTAAAGTAGAATTGTTCGAATCGAACATGTAAGAGTTAAAGTGGAGACTGGAGAGAGAACCTTTTGCCGAACTGACGCGGTGTGCCGTGTCCGTGTGCGTTAAATAGCTCTAATTCGGTTTTAGGTAATCAAAATAATTTGTTGCTTGTAAGACGAGCTCAAACAAGGAAACCTTAACGTTTTTCTTTTTTATTTCAGAGCTGAGCACTCCACTGTGCTCGAGCGTTATGAGCGTGCTAAAATGATTCTGAGCTTTTTGTGTTTATCCTGTTTTTGTTTTCTGTCAATTGTGACTTTAAGCTTGTATGAATAGTGTAATCAGCTTTGTACTCAGCCTACTCAGTCAATTTATTCTGAGCTCATAGAGCGCGCTCTGATCATGCTCCGAACGAAAAAAGGAGCACAAATTCGAGCTATGACTCTGATGTGTCTGGGCTAAAAAATAAACACGAACTTTTTGTATAACAGTTCAGATTCTGCTCTGAACTAATAGAGAAAAACTCCTCTTGACAAATTAGGAAGTCCAGAAAGTAGTAGACCATAATTACATGGATAGTGTTGGCAACGCCGCCAGGCGATACTCGAATAGCTGGAAAAGCTTCACCATTAAATAAAATGAAAAATACTCGATAATTTCCTTATAAGTATTTATTTATGGTTTATATTCCTTTGCAGGAAATTTGTAACTTTCTACTCTTATTTTTGTTTTTAACAAAAAAAGTTAACTTGTAAAAGGGACAACACCAAACACACTTTCTTTGAGATCGATTAATGATGCATAGAAGCAAAAGATAGTAAAAATTAGCTATCCTTTCTCTTCTCCACTGAACCACACTGCAAACTCATCGAAGGTCACTTAAAACTAACTATCTGACGTTTAGGTTCCTAATCTTTTTCACCATTTGCATTGCATTTTAGAAAAGACTACTTGGACATTAAGGAAGAAGTTTCCGCCAAAAAAAGGACGAATCTTTTACCAAAGGCCACTGAAGACTTATTCACCCATAAGAATACCCCCCAAAGTAAAAGTGTTGTTTTGCTTTGTTTTGGCAACTTAAGTCTATTGGTTGAACCCAATCTTGGTCTTAAAATGTTGCTAATGCTAATTATAAAGTTAGTTTATCAAAATAAAACCAAAAATAATCTTAAAATTTTCGAGAAAAATAATTTATTCATTTTTGGGGACGTTCGGATACGTAGTTTTTAAATTACCAGAGTAGCCTTCGAAATGACACCTTTTTCTCTCCCCGGCTCTCTCTCTTTGACTCTTCGAAATGTAAACTGAGTATGCAGGCAGGATTTTCTGGACCAGATTGCTTGGTTTCCCCTCCATAAACGTCAACTGCAAAAACTATACACGTGACCATTCCGGGCCAATAAAACCTGAAACACATCTAGTCAGACAGCTGTCCAGACCAACTAAGCTAGGAATCCGAAAGTCCCCAATTCCACAAAAAAAAAAATAAAACAAAGCATTCCACTGAACTATTTCATTTCTTTACTGTTCCATCTGTCAGGAATGTTGTTTCAAATGGAATCGAATCAGTGGTGTTTAAGGCCTCAGTTATAGCCATACGTAAAATGCAACAGAAAAAGTGGGAACAGTATGAAAATTATTTTTTTTTTTTCGTTTCGGTGGTTATAGCGAAAATTCTGTCAGAAAAATGTTTCCCTATGAAAACAAATACAACAAATCAACCACCACTGATTGGATTCCATCAGAAAAAAAAATCCTGATAGATGGAACAGTAAAGAAATGAAATACTTCAGTGGAATGATCTGGGTTTTTGTTGTGGAATTGACTGAGAAGTGGATCGGAAAAAGTTTTTCGTACGGAAAAATGTTTAAATTATGTTTCTAGATAATTTAAAGATCATTTGCTAATTTTTTTTGATAGACTAACTTTATAATTCATAATCAACATTTTAAGACCAAGATTGAGTTCAACCACTAGGATTAAGTGGTCAAAAAAAGCAAAAGAAAATTTTTACGGTTTCGTTTTACGTATGGCTATAACTAGGGCCTAAATCATTTTCACACCGTTCCAACTTTTTCGGTTGCATCTTACGTATGGCTGTAACCGAGGGCTTAGTAGGTACATAAGGTACACCTTTTTCCTGATGCATTTATGACAGCATTGCACCATGCTCTCCCATACAAAAAAAAACAACCTCACTCTACGAACGATCTTTAAAATTCGAATGCCAAAAACACAATCCCGTGGCATTGAAGCCGCACCGGGTATGACACGTCAATAAACGTTAACCCCATTGCAGCGAAAAATGTCAACCTTCCACAGAGTGGTGATCTATTGATCGCGCCAACACTACTTCTACGATTGTAAACACCATTATTCCACTGGAACATCCAACAACACTTCATAAGTCAATTTGACTTCTATTTTATACGGGGAAGATCTTCACAGTCATGCGATCGGTACACAGTTCGTTACAACCTCCTCCATGGTAATCACGACTTTTGCGTTTTATATCTTTCTCGCGGGTTCAGCCGAAGAATCGAACCTTTACCCGTTTTCATTTGACATTTGGAAATTTGGGAAAATCGACAGAAAATCTGTCGGTGAGTTGGACGTGTCTCTGAAGTTATAGTGTCGTTGTCGTTAGTAGATTCTTCATTTGGCGTGTGAGTGTGACGATGGCACGACTCTAACTCTGAATGCTAGAATGCAAAGCGTAACAACGGCGAGTATCTGTGACGATCCTCTTCTTGTTTAAGTGCCATCGATTTGTATATCAGTGGTGTATGCAAAGTTTGTAGGTGCTTCGATTCCCGCATCAAGCGAATGGAGCGGCGGTAAGGTGATCCTACTGATCGGATATGTTTAACTTAAATGTTTGCCCGGGGGCCGTTGGTTGTTTTTATACTCGTACATAAATACGTGACGATTTTTCATTTTCTTTGCGGGAATCCATCAATGTGTCGGATAGGTGTAAAAAGAAGAGCTAAATGGCGGAATGAGGAAAGTGAATTCGAAGTGAGCTATATGCGTCGGGGATCCAAAGTGGTATTTCACTTTTGGTTTTAATTAATTGTTTGGCAATTAATTTCAGTCTAACAGTTTGGTAGGTCGTAGAAACGACAAAACAGATGAGCGGATAACAATAGGAGGGCGTTGGAAATATGGGCTTTCTCCTTGAGGTTTTGCAGTGTTCATTTGGAGTATTTTAAGCAACTCACTTTGTGTGAAATTTTGTGAACCAAAGGTAGAAGCTAAAAACGTTTTGGGACGGTGGAAGACGAAAAAACATATCTTATCTTCCTATAGCAATATTTTGCAATGGAACAGTTCAAGCCAGAGTCAATTTTATGCAGCAGTCTCTGAATTAAATCCGATCAAACACCTTAGGTAAGGTTAGGTCGAGTAGGGCCGTGATATCATCAGAAAAGAATTATGGTGCGGTGCCTTCGCCATCCCCATGATCAAACACCTCACAGTGACAAAAATGTTGCTGTGTTATTATGGTAACAATTCTCAGAGAGCTAGTAATTTAGTTTCCTATATTGAGCGCGTTTAAACAACCTTTCAGATCAGATCAAATGAAAGAAATGAAACAGAATTCGTCCTCGGAAGCTACGTTTTTTTTTTTAATTCTAAAAAGCAGCTGGGAAGTTGGAGGAATATCATGCAAAATTCTCCTAAAATTTGCACATTCTTCGCACTGCCTTACCGATTTAAATTTCCGGACACAATAAGCGCGGGTTATATGAACCCAAAGTTAAGGGGTACGGGTTGAGATTCCTGTTCTTGGCAACAACTGAAATTCCCGATAAATCACAACATTTTTAGAATAAGAAATAAAACAAACTGTATTGTTTAAGTTTATAAAAAGAAGTATGTAATTTAATTGGGGACGATCGGATAACTAGTTTATGTAAAACGCCAACGAGATTTGTCGGGACTATGAACCCGAATGCGTTGACTAAGCAACTTGAATTGCTTTTGTATTCTCGCGGTCAGCGTTACCTTTGTTTGATTTTGCAATTTTTTATTTGGAAAAGGCCTTTTGTTAATTTTTAAAAAATTGTTAGAAATGACATCTTTTTAACTCACCGGCCCTTTTTTCGACTCTTCAGAATTCTGCAGCGGCAACTCTGTTTATTTTAAATTTGACTCTTCGAAATGTCAACTGAGTATGCAGGCAGGATATTCTTGACTAGATTTGTCGGCTTCCCCTCCATAAACGTCAACATCTAGACAGCTGTCAGACTTACTAAACGTCCCCATTGACAAAAATTAATTTATTTTGTTATTTACAATACGAATTTGAAGTCTTCGTTCTTATAAACGTCCCCAGGGATATTTTTAAGGGATGACTAGAGACAAATAATTGCATGTGACCCGGACATGTCGTTGTTGACCTTGATCCCAATTATTCTATCCTCTGTTGACATAGCGGCGTCGTAGACCATCATATATCGTGGTATTATCTCGCTTTCCATTCTTACCACAAGCCCGGTTTACCTCGATCTCATATGCTCGATTTAATTAAGCTCCATCCTACTGCAGTCGCCACACTCAAAACCACTTCAACGCTACTAGTGCCACCCAACTAACTGCACTCGTCTGGCTGTCAAATTGTTGACAAACGTCGCACCCCCGAAGCCGCGAAAATTCCTCACTGAACCACTTTCTGCATTTATTCGCCGCCAATTACGAAATCAATTCATTTAAAATGAAGTAATCCCAACCGTACCATAACCTCTAGTCGAGTCATAAATCTCTGCAACAGCCCCAGAGAATTCCCTGACCCAAACTATGCCAATTCTCCAATAGATTGGCTATATACCCTCGGCAGCCCCCGCCAACCCCCACCGCACAAATGACCGATTACATCACACAGCGCAACTGCATCGTTTATCTGGCAGAGCTCGCCGCAGAATTATTTTATTAAATAAGCTCCCACTACTCCAAAGTCGAAAGAGATGGAAACCTATCTCGCGATATCGATGCCACCGCACCACGCTGGCAGCAGAATATCGCATGAGTTAGCTTCCAATTCGAATTTCAGGTTCACCGAGCGCACATATTATCTAGAGAGGACCTGAAAATTGGCACACAGTAAATTTTCATTCGCTGCGCTGATTGAATAAATTGGCCCCAAAGGTGATGACCCAAACACAACGGACCATGCCTTACTGCTATGCGGAATTCGGATGAATCCGCCAGATATATACCTTGATTCGGGGACCCCTTTCTGGCACACGCATACGAGGAGCTGCCCGCAAATGGCTAACAAGATCGCACCGACTGACCGTGATGTGGCTTGGTGTTGTGACCTCCCTCCGAGGTATATCCCCCATCAGAATCCCACAGTCCAGGGATCATCGCCAAAGTGGACGCGACGCGCCGATTATGACGAAGATGACGAAGACCGTTGTTGGTCATGTGTTCTATGCTAGATAAATATATAGGCAAAAATGGGCAAACAATTTCTGTTTAATCAGCGTCCAAGTAGGAAGGAATCACCGTCACCGCACCGAGAGCAACGAGGAGCGGGCGACTCTAACGAGACAAGAATGGCGTCAGTGTGTGGTGTGCTATCCTATCCGCATATATGACCATGATGATGGCGGGAACAATTCAATTGTGTGCACCTTTGGTATCTGTTTGAAATGTTGAATCAATTTTGTTAATTTGGAAAACGTGACGGAATGTTCGAGTGATTTTGTTGCGCGCCAAGAAATGCTTTATCGGTTTTGAATGGATGGGTGCCAGTTCATGTGTATTTTTTCCTCAAAATTGTCCACCACAAGATGGCATATTTACGAATATACGATTATATTTATAGAGAGAGAAAGAGAGAGACAATGAACCGTGGATGGGAAATTACATTTGATTGCTTTTAATTTGAGAGCACCTAGGACGTATTCTGTTTGTGACTGATGGCGGCGATATTTGCGCCATTAGTCATGGAGGTCGATGCAATTTGTTAGGTTATACATGACTTTGGCTGCGATTTAATGGATGAAGGTTTTGCAGAGAAGGTCATTTGCGTGGATTACCTGCCAGACTTTTACATGAGTAGGCAACCAAACCTACCACTCTTCTCAAAGTGAATTCCCATGCAACGACAATTATGTGACACTTTTGACAAAGCGGTTTGTAAAGCATTTTCCACAAACAAAAACGAGAAATAGTGGCAGAGGCAACTCAGAACCTTGTGGGACACCATTGCAGGGGAGAACTATGCAACGAGCTGCAACTAAGCCGGAGTTCCACAAGGTTCTGTATTAGCTGCACTACTTTAATGGTACAACCCGAGGTGTTGATGTAACCAATGCCAAGGGTTGTCTCAATAAGCCTGATGTCACATCAGTGGACAAGATACACGTTCACGGAATCAAGTCGAATTCAACAGCGAAAGTAAAACAAATTCCTTCACCGATTACTCGGTCAGGGATAAGACGACTGTTCCCCAGATTGGTTTAAGTTTTTGTAACCCGTAACGGCTCTTGCTATTTTTGTTATTTACGTTTCGTTCCGCAAACAGTGGAAAGTCAAAATATTCTCCAATTCAACTGTAGTTTTACCATATTTAATTAGTGGGAAGGAGTATAATTTTTGGAAGATTCGAAAAACTTATCAGCCTTTAAGTAGTTCAATAGACGACTGTAGCTATATAGAGCTTCAAAATACAAAGAAAGTCCTGGATCTTCCGGTCGACATGACACCTATGTTCCGGATAACATTTGCAGGGTTCTTTAGGAATGTTATATGAGAATCTACGACCAACTTTTCAAACAGTTTGGAAAACGCTGCGTATTCGCCGCCATTTGCCAGAATAGGCCCCAACAATTTTCTTTTGCTGATGGTAGCTACATTTTTTGTTTCTATTTTTTTCTCCGAAAGTTGCAGACCCATAATCATTCTGTAGCTTCGCTGCAAAAGTTGTCAATAAATTTGCAGAAGTAATACGAATTTTAAGTTTTCTGATGAAAGAAGGCCAAAATGCAATTGTCGGTCACACAACTTTTCGTAGCTTTCCTTGGAATTAGGTACCTACTTACTTGCATCACGAAAACTTAGAAGTCTTATAGGCTTTTCACGCCTAGCCCAAAACCGGGTTTTCGCCAAAACACACGAAAACTTCATCGAAAACAGAAGTTTTTCACGAAAACGACTTCCTATCGTTGGGTTGTTGGAACAAACACACCTTTTGCAAAATTCAGCAAATTCAGCAAAATGGCTGACCGAACAAATGTCACAACTCACAAATTAAAATCATTTTCCACAATTATTTAATAGGCTAATATTATTTTGAAATGCACTAAATTCATTTTATTTGTTAATTAATGCGATCGAAATTTGTAACCAAAAAAGTTTTGGGAAATTCGTGCCCAAAGTAATCGTGTGTCACCTGTCACGTTGTTTTCTTTCGTTTCTCTGCTTCTTTGTCCAAGTTTTGTGAATCCGGTGCGTGAAATTGTCGCAATAAACACAATAAACACCCCACGGATAAGGGTGTTAGTTTACAAAACATATCTAATCAATGGATTTGGTCATGGACTGGTCTTGGACAGGTCTTGGAAAACAAGTTGCAAATGAATGAATCGTTGTTTATGGAACATTCCAACGATTTTCTATCCTAATTGTATTTCGAGAGCGCAGAAGGAGTGTCTGTGGGTTGGTTACTATTCCGAAATAATAAAATCGATCAACCCAAGGTGGAAGAAGAATTTGGGCCTTACTGGAAATCACTTTTAAATTTCTCCATAAATATTTTATTGGTTGCAATAATGCAATTCTGTGTCTAAAATTTCGTCATTGTGAGTTCTAAAATGTTAGCCCTGGACACTAAAAGCTCCGTAGAATAGAGTTGTGCTGTAATATACTGCAATACAATATCACCTGTCACACAGAGCGCGCTTTAAACGTCGCGTCACATTCACCGCGGCTTTGAAACGACGCCTTAAAAGTGATTATTAGAATCGCGGTTTGTCGATTCAAAAATCTGTCTCGCTGAAGTTTTTAAGAAAAGTTTCGGCAACTCACGGAGAGTTCCATAATTAAGGAGACAAGTAATATTGTGCCAATGCGTTTTCCATTCTAAATGGACCCTCCGACGCATCAAAGAAGAACTCAAAGCTGGGCGGACAAGGAATTGTGTAAAGAATCCCAATATCACTACGAACCCCTCAACTTTACATCATTCACAACAAATTGGCTGCTATCCGCTTGCAGTTATTATATAGCCATCCCTGTCCTTTGTCGATTCCCTCCATAACGCATTTAGCGCCACCACAGAGGAGATACTACTCGCATAGTACGCAATTAAATTACCAGTTACAAATCCGCATAATATGAACACAAAAGCATCGCAGTACATCAGCGCCGGCAACTGGAATAGAGGGAGCAAGCGAAATGAACCGTTAAACCGATATTTTACAATTTACTGTATACCCAACGATATACATTGTTATAGGGACACAAACAAGCTAATGGCAGACCATGGTCACAGCTAACTGATGGGAAAACCAAAGAGACCCTCCACCCTATTCTAAAGAGACAACGGCAAAAACGACACAGGCCCCAATTGGCAATCAACTATCCCAAGCACATGTACGTACAATAAGAATCGCCGTACATACATATAGTATACAAATAGGACGCGACGTATCCAAAGCAATTGGCATGGGATTCTATTGCGTCTCCTCTACGAATCCGTGTATATGTACCTACTCCTTGTGGTGATGTTTTTTTTTTTTTTTTTTTTGCGGCGTCCAAGTTGCGTACTTACTCGTACTCGCATTCGCATGTAATAATTATCTACCCGCAATGAGTTCCACCACAGAAGAAGAGTGTGGCGACCATGTTTGCTGCCCATTTGCTGGCTACATTTGTAGTCAAAGAACACCAGCAACGACGACAACGACATGCAAATCGATTTGCATTTCCGTTTTTTTTTTTTTTTTTTTTTTTCGCTGCAAGAGTATCTTGTATTTGTCTCTCTGTCGTTAGTTTGTTTTACTTTGCAAAGGAATAAATAAAAAGCCACAAATTGCAAAGACTAAATACCGGAAGTCTAACATGCTAAAGACCCTTAGAATGGAAACATTCGCTTGTAACGAGCAAACGGATGGAAATTGTGTACCCATAATAGGAAGGAGTTGCAGGCTGTACAGACACTTTTTTGTTTTGGCGGCGCGGCGAAACGGAGGTGTCTGGAAAGTTTTGCAAAACCCAACTCGAAGGTATTGCGGGCGTAACTTCAAGTGGCAGCAAGGTGCTAATCTGCTAATAGATGTTTGTTTTGCGGTTGCTATTTGATTTCCGGAAAAAGGAACTGCTACGCAAGAACCAAGAAACTTTACTTTGGCAAGTGTTTTGAGGGGAGGTATGTACATCGTACATGGAGGAAGGAATAAATAAAAATTGCAGTGAAAAGTTAGGGTTGGGGTCGAAATTGTGGCGAGGTCAAAATTATTTTTATTTTAATTCTGCTTGACAAAATTCTGCATTACGAAATTCTGCAAATAATTAAAAAAAGGTTTGAAAAATGTTAAAAAGCGCGCGCATTACAAAAAAACAGAAATTTAAAAAGCAGAATTTTTGTGTTAAAAGGCAGAATTTTGAAAGCAGATTTTCGACCCGCTCCCGAAAAGTCAACCAGTTTGAAGGTTGCCTGACGTTAAATCTCTCTACAGCGAGCTGTCGTTCTTAGGTTTTGTTTTTACCGGACTCTTGTGTATGTGGCGTATTTAATTGCATCATATTTTAAGAGGCATCCTATTTACAAACCTATGAGAGAAGAAAAACGTGCTTTCGGTAATTAAGACGCATGGCCACAAGTCCATCGAGATTTATAGGAAGAAGCAACACCTCGCAGACGTCTTCATGGATAACAGCGAGAGTCCGGAAGTTTTGTAAGACGAATACTGCGTTTAAATTAGAAAATATTCTGTTATCCGATACATAAACCAGATATTCTATTTTTTGTATGTATAGGAAAATCCCTCATAATCCAAAGATTTTGTAGGTTATTGCACTTTCTGCACATGCAGCGCAAAAGGAGAGACACACAAAAAGGTTCAGTTGGCAGTTCATATATCTGATCTGTAAGGGCGCTTGGCGGGTTCGCGAATTGCAGTTGTCGAAATGCGATTAATTTGAAAACTTGGAACCCAACGATGACAACCCAACCTAAATAGCTGGCAGGAATAAACCTCAGTTGTCATTGATATGGGAATAAGGAGCTCCAAAGCTAAGCGGACCTTCAGAATGACGATAAAGTCGAAAATCAAGTGTCAAAAGACAGGTAGGGAAAAACTGAAAGGCTTAAATAAACGACAGCAATGCTTGGTCAAAAGTCATAAAAAAATCAACCCAATGTGCAATTGGCCCGATGACTTCGGGAAAAGTGGAAAAGAGAAAAAAAGACACATATACGTATTGAGACTTACTTTAGATAGAGTAGATAGAGAAAAAGTATTTCCACAAATAACAAATATTGAGACTTATTGTATGGAGAGCCAGACACCTTGTAAACTACAGCCAGATCTCAAGCCCGTCAACCTGGGTGAATCGGTTACAAGGTTCCGAAAGACTCGAAGTGTCAACCTGAAGTAAACAAAATTACGATCCAAAAATGACTGGTATTGCCTAGTCAGTGAGTCCTACAGATCTTAGATGTTTCTAGCTGAATAGAAGACAAATCAAAAGGGTAAGGTAAGGTAAGGGCATTATGAAACCACCCTCGCAAAAAGTCGTTAATCCAGCGGGCTTCATACTTCATGATCAAGAGAATGAAGATAAGGGTATCCAATTCCGGACGGGCTTCAATTCAAACACTAATAGACTTCTCCTCTTAGCTTCGCAGAACTAGATTTAGGTCCAGGTAACATCAGAGCAAAAAAATACACTTTCATGAGCCAGTAAGGCCAGACGTTAAGTGAAAAGTATGCAACCTGGAGAATATATCCAACATAAACCAAAGACGATCCCTGGCTGCCCCTCCAACGACAAGGTTTCGAAGTGGAATGGATCAACTTCTTCCCATCCAACAGTACACATAGTTTATAGGTGCAGCAATGCATATACCTATTAGAAGATCGGGCTGTAAAAGATGCTGTACCTAAATAAACAAAAGTATACAACGGCTCCAAGAAGGGCTACCCAGCTTCCGACTTTCGAAACGAAACCTCTAAAGGTATATGTCAAAGAGAGCAGAGAACGAAGAATTTCTAGAGCCTTGGAACTTCATACACATAAGGGCTATAGTGAAAGTAAAAGGGGACCGATAAATATCCTTCCCGACAATGCAAATATTGATCGTATATTTCCGTTGCTAAGGTACAAAATTTACTAAGCTTTAGAGCAGGCTGACCACAATCCCGGAACTATCCTAATAACAAGCCGAGGGGCTGTAGAAAACGTTTTTTTTTTTTTGAAGACATGGAACCACATTATTAAGTCCAAGTATTCTTAGGAGGCTATAAGCTTCAGGGCGTATCATAAATTCAAGAAATTCTTTCCAGAATTTTATACCAAACATTGCCGGGCCTGAATAAGCTGAAAGGGGCCTTCTTTCAAAAGTTGTCAATCCTTCTATATGTGACTCAGCTCTAGACTAAATTTTTGGTACTACAGTTGCTTAGCTTATTTGTATTTGGTATTCGTTCGGACATAAGCCGCACCAACTCTAAGCTCCGGAATAGTCCGAAAGTATTAACCGTCCTTTCACCTACAGCTTTCATCTATCAAGACCGCTTCCAGTGTGCTCCAACAACCTGTTGCACCATAAATCCAATGATAAGAATGCCACCCTATGGCTTGATACACTACCAATCCCTGCACCAACTGCCAACCCATGATGCAACAAAACGCCATGGCCTTATCAAAACCGCCATTCCCAAGCGAGTCACTACCGCGCTTATGCAATCGGCGATTCGCCACAATTTGCTATGTGAACGCGATGATTTAACCAATTACTCCTGCAGGCCTTGTGACAGTGAACGGTCGGCCGGCGACGTGTTTCCGTATTTCGTGTTTCGCTCAACATCCACTCCGTCGGCCAGGCCATTTGACTCGCTTTTCCATTGCACCGCATCTTCGTGGCGATAACGCAAGTTGAAGAACCCCTCCTCAATGTGTAATCCATCTTGAGCCAAACAGCCAACTACTAGCGATTGTTCGCCAAGCACTTAACATGCACGAGGCGATTCCTCAGTTCGCTCTGCGAGCACGCTTTCAATCCGTTTGCATCGGCGCGGTGCGGATAGATCGAAAAAGTGGTCTTCGGCGGTTCAGTGAACTTTTTTGGCCGCATGATGCGTCTGTGTGCATCCGATCGTCACTTAAACGCACCACACTTCTGGCCATCTGCATATGGAGTACGAACGGTATTCTCCCACCCAGACCCACCCGTGCTCTGTGCCGTCGACCGCGACCAGACAAATCACCTGTCCCGGACAATTCTGTGTGTGCCATCAATTGTTTGGTGGCGGCGCGGGGGGACTAGCGCTAGGCCTCCTCGCAGTGGTCGATGATGGTGCGCGCTGACTGAGTGTGAGATGGCTAATTTGTATGATGGTCGCGCGTTGTCGGTTATTAATTACGCTCGCTTTATATGAATATCGCACATCCGCCCACAGATTTTCTGGGAACTTCATTTCATAGGAAGGTATGTGTGCCCGGGCCGGGCATTATGCAACGGACATTGACGTTGGGGCTCCCATGCAGGCGACAGTGGGCTGGGACACGTTCTCGCTGAAGAACGTTAGTGTTGATTGTCGAATTGCTTTGATGTTGCCAGCGCTATTTGTGCTGTGCTGGGCCTTTCTTTGATGGTGAGTGCTCCTTTGATGGCTGCGAGCTTGGCGTTGTTTTGAAAGACTCTTTTCGGCACGTACCAGTATAGTTGAGTGATGTCAAAAGAACGCATTTCACATTACACACAAAATTGGGGACAGCGACCCAAAAACTGTTCGAGGTCGTTAGGCGCCTTTTCGGAAAGACAGTTATTTTAGAGTTTTAGAATCAAGTCGTCATGGTTGTTCGATTTGTGTGGTCTTACGGTAACAAAGCGGGGGAAGGGTGGGTTCAAAAATTTATTTGACTGAGCACCAATGAGTGGAACATAGCACGAATTATGAGCTTTAATTTAATAAGTGTTTCTTGGATGAGATTAAACACCTACTCTTGTTGGAATTACCCACAGCTTCATAATTTCGAAGTACACCACAAAATCATCATCAGACGTCTTCGAATATTTAAACAGATCATTTCTGACAGGTTCCTATCTCATTTGAATAGATTTTATGATTTTTCGAAAGAAAAGTTAAAGAAAGATAAAAATCAAAACATAAATTCTTATTCTCTGCACAAGTACGCGTTCAGTTTAGTAGCGCACAAATCAAGCAAAATACTTCGCTCTATCGATTTATACTTCGGGACCCAAACTTTGTGGACCATTTATTTTCTTTTGCCAGAAGTAACAATGTTTGGATCAACATGCAATCTTTAAAACACGATGGCCATTTCAGTGACTTGTCATCTGTCAAATGACACTTTAAAAGGTCATCGTTCAAATACATCTACAAATAACGATTGTAACACGTATGATTGTTTGATCGCTAAAGGCTCCGAATCAGATACTGACTGAGAGAGAATGTGAAAAAAAGCTGTCAGTGTCAAAATAACATTACAATCAAAACGAAATATGTTTGAACCACTCGCAACGCCTGCGCCTGTCAAATAATAGGTTCATTCGCGTACGCGGTATAAATCGAACGTAATCGATATAAATCGATCGCAATCGCACAAAGTCTGTCATCAAAAATGACAGAAAAAGAGAAAATTAGTAAAACAACGATAGTTCCTCTCTTGGCTCAAAACAGCTCAGAGAATTTCAAGGGGCAAGTTCTGATAGATTTATGTCAAATGCAAAAAGTTGACAAGAAACAAATTCAAAATCAGTCTTAAATTTCAATTGCAAAGAAAAAAATATCTGTGAAACTAAAAAAAAATCGGATGTGGTGGAAGGTTCTCCTAGAGAGTTTCATATGTTGCAAAAAGTTATGTTTTAAGCCTAGTATGCTGCTCGCGCTTAAATTAACCTTCCATACAAAAATGTCTCCAAAGATAAAATTAAGCAAAGCAGTTAAGCCAAGCAGTACGCAGTTCAAGCTAAATTTCTGAGCCGTTGTACGAACACTCTCTACAGAATTTAAGCAAGCGTATTATTGCAAAATACATTTTTCCACAGCTAAATTTTGACAGATCAGAGAAAATATCGGCATTCGCAACAAAATTTCAAAAGAAACAATGGAGAATGGTTAGTTCAACACAAAGAAATTCTTTGTTGTTAATTTAATTTCCTTTAAAATGTAGACATTTCTTTAGAAAGTTCCCAGTGACGAAACAGAGCAAGTCAATCAGCTATGGCTATGCCAACACATTTTTTTTACGTCGGAACTTAGAGTGTCAAAATTAAGCGAACATTAAGCGAAGTGGTGGAGAGAAACTTTGGAGGGGCGCTTAAATTTAGCTTTCCTTTTCTCAGGTCTCTGAGAGAGTATCGCTAATTTTTTTTATGTTTGACAGGTTGCTAGTGTTTGGCTCGCGAAAGTAGGCAGTAAGTTCTAGAACATTCGACCACCATCGCATTTTATTTACTTTTTTTATGTGCAAGTCACTTTTGGTATGAGTTTCAAATTTGTTTCTGCTCAACCTCAACGCAACGCAACGTCAGTGTCAAATGAGAAGTATGAAACCATATGACAGCTAGTGATATTTTTATTCTTTAGTAGAGATTTTTTTCACGTTTAGACAGCGCATCTGTTTGGGATTCGCGAAATGCTCAATTAATATCCGATTGATGATATTATTTTGTTTTAACAATTTAGTTATTACTTGATTTTGCCAACAAGAAATTGTTGCTTACAGTCGAAGTCGATAAGGCAGTTGTTAGTGCTGTACGTATTTTGTTTTCATTCCAAAAATGTCCTTGCCGGTTTCTTAATACCATGTTCCCACCAACGTGATTTAGCTAAATCCACTTGATTTAGCTAAATAAAATCCACTTGATTTAGCTAAATGAAATCCAGATGATTTAGCTAAATCAAATCCACTTGATTTAGCTAAATCATCTCATAAATTACGTGATTTACCATACATTTTCGTGATTACTAATTACTCGATTTAGAAGTGTTTAATTTTTAATTACGTATCTGTCATCGCAAATCCACACAAAATAAAATCGAACATACCTGCAGCGCTTTCAATTCAATTAAATGTTATTCAACAAACAAACAAAAAACAACACAAATGTCAAAAATATTATTCCAAATTCAATTTTCTGCGTGTTTCGGTGTATTTTGGTATTTTTATTAAGTACAACAATCATAAATTGTTTTATTTTTGGCAGAGGTGTGATAACAAAAGAAAAACAACGAAAAAAAAACTACCCTCTCCGAAGTGGACGAATTCTTTCTGCTGGATGTCAAACTAAATCACGTAAAATTCGGTGGACATTTGTAAATCATATGAACTAAATGAAGTTGGTGGGAACATGGTATAAAATGTGTATCGAATGGAACACTCTTACCTACGAACAGTGCAATAGGCCTGTTTGGGGAACACAATGCTCCTATCTGTCACCTCTGGTTGTCATCAATTTGTGTTCAGCGTGAATTTGTGAAGCGTTTCGCGTGTAAGTCTTTAAAAACTGAAGCAATATAAAATGGGTGAGTACTGTTATTCCGCGATACCAATAATCATTTTTAGTGTCCAGGCTAAGTTTTTCGAACTCACAATGGCGAAATTTTCCTTACAAAATTGCATATTGTGACCTAAGAAATATTTAATGTGAAGGTTAAAAATGATTATTGGTAAGGCCCATTGAATTTAAGTGTACACTTCAGATTCCCAGAAGTAGTTTCCGTAAAGACACTTTATTTATCGAGAGTTTTTTTTAGAGTCTTGTCAAAAGGGCGTCAAGAGTAAATACTGCTTGTCTTCGAATCCTTAAGTGAACACGAAACGCAGTCTTTGCCGATGCACACTGGTCTGTGGAAATGAAGAAGCCACCGAATGAATCACTAAATTAAGACGACCAACATGTTGATTTCCGCCAACGCCTTCCCCAGCGGGGATTAATGTCCACTCTGTTTAGGATGTTTTCTCTTCGCAACGTTATTCGGATGCTAACCTCATTCCAAAGTGGGTGGAGGCATGTTACTTGATCTTTATTTTTCAATAACCTCCCTAATGGATCTCTATTCCTGCGCAGTGTCTGCATGTGGTTAATGCCAGTTTTATTAATTAAATTGCGATTCCGATCCGCCCCTATATACACATAGATACCCTACCCACTGCGAACCGCTAAGAGTAATATTCTTTTGCACTCGGCATTGGTCATAAATTCATAGACGACGATGACAGAAACAACCGCGCTTTTGCCAAAAAAGGATCCACCAGCATTTCGTGCCAGAACCTAAAATGCAATCATCGCACGAATGCGGGAGGGCGAGGAAATACGAATGCGAATTTAAAAGCAAAAAACAATCCGAAACGTATATAGTATGTATAGTCGAACCTTTTGCGGTCTTCGGTTGATGATGCCGCTCGGAAGTCCTCGGCGACTAACGCAATTTACGGTTATTGCGATTCGCCATTTGTGTCCCGCATACATACTCGTATACGTTGCTGGTATAATGAAAGCCACATGGATTACAATTGTAAGGTCTTTAAGTCGATTGATAACGATGCCATTGTAGCCATCAGCATCACCCGCAGATGTGCACCACCACCGCCACCGCCACCGCCATCGCACAGGCTGGCCGATCATGTTCACGATCACTGGCACTTGTGATATTTGCTTTAGCTAAATGAATCGCTTATTACAGTTACATGGACGTGGATGCGCGATCCTCTGCGCTTATATACGTGAGTAGGGGGAAGCAATTTGCCTGTGATTTCGATTAAATTTCTTTTTAACGGTTCTCTCGCCATCCGCACGCCCATGATCGTACATTACCCTCTCTGATCATGATCGGTCGATCACTTGTACAGTACAACTACCACCAGTTGGCTTAATATTCATTGTTTTACAAGCGATTTGAACGGTTCCGCACCATGATGATTGCGAACGGGTTAGGATTTCGTGCACGCCGCCGCATGTTTACACGTGGGCAGCCTGCCGCAATCGATAGATGGAGCACACTTGCATCCTGCGTGTGCTCGTTCGACGCTGTATTACGTTTACGTCGAAAGGTGTTCTGTTCGTTGATAGAGCCATGTAAATCGCTTATCGAAAGGGGTAACCAAATTTCCCTACCACCCATCGTTTGAGTGGCAAACTGGTTACTAATGCTGCAAGTCACTTGCACTCACTGGCTGCGGGGTACGAGTATACGAGTTTTACGGCCCTAGGAACGCTATTAATAGACCAATAAAGCAACAGATTAATCTTAATGGATTTGGATCCAAAAAACGGATGCCTCCATGTCGATGTTGCTATACATATGAGAGTGTTTACATAATATTCGTGGCGGATCTGTGTGAAGCAAGTGACTATGCAGATCGCAGTTTGGTTTGAAGGAATGAATTCGTTGACCTGACAGTTTATCAAATAACACATACCTACAGTGGGTATGACAAGAGCGAGGCACATTCAGGCTTGTGATTGTAGATTGGCAAACAGAGTTCGATATCGGGGTCAGTGTCAGTACACGCTGGGACAAAAATCAATTCCGTGGTACAAATTGGCAGTATAATTCGTAAAAGCCATTTCGAATCTTTGACAGGAATTTTGTGATTATCGAATTTCGAAATTCGTAGCAAACATTTCCTCTACGACGGAGATAGTTCTTCCGGTGTTCGTAGCACAAACCCATAGCTCTTTGTATACCAAAACGTTCCTCCTCATGAAACCAAACATGGTCGGCACCTGCAAGTAGCAGCCAAGCCCATGCACAACAATGGCTACAAACGAATTTTTTTAAATGTCATCTATAATTCACACTCGCTTTTGAAATGACGTTTCTTTACTACCCGATTGTAAGTGTCAATCGGGGAAGTTGGAATAATTTTGGATAATAATAATGTTGCATCGCCAACTTATCGTTTTCATGCAATCCCAAGCTACTTTCTGTCTTAGTTTCTAATTCCTCACACTTCTTGGAGACACGATGGCTTTACTCTACTGATATACCCCAGGAACCAGACTTTGTCGTAGGGTACTTTCAGTTCTCCGAACCATGCTTTCTGTTGAACCGCATTTGCCACTATGACCCACTTACTTGGCTTTGCGGCAAGCTCCCTTTTAGAACCAAAAAATCCACATCTGTACTGTATTATTATAAAAATGCGTATGATCACTATGTCGAATACGAATAATATGTTTGACAGATTGCGAGAATAAACAGACTGGACTGTGAGCAAGCAACAATAAAGACGTTTGACAGAACTTACAGGTGGAGACTTTCTTTAATTTTTGACACCAACTTCAGGTCATAGTCATTCCATTAAGAGCAACTGGTTCTAAACATTTTCCAGTCGAAGTCAAAATTGCTATGGCAACTTATTTGAAAGCCCTTTTGACATGTGGTCAGAGGTGTTAAATGAAACTTCTCGATAATTTTCAATACGACTTATATTTATAAATGCTGCGTTTACGCTATTTTACAGAGGGTTGTCATTTTTGAAACCCAGCTTTAGAGCACATGTTTTTTTTTTGCCTGTTGATGAACGATGATGCTTACTGTTGATGTTTCTGGTGATAGAAACGTTGCTATTGCTGTTGTGCCACTCCATTGAGCCGGTCTTTAAAAGGTTGTAGAAAACGAGGTATGTACAAACTTTTAAAGTTTTCTGCAAACACTAAAATAAAATAATAACTCTGCCTTTAGGAGGTCAACGCAGCAGAAGAAGACCCAAGATGTATGGAAGTGGACCACACTCAATTTGGGGGTTCAACCGGAGGTGATTAGCTATATGCTGAACTAGCTTAAGAGGTATCTCCAACCTATGTTACTCTAGGAGACAAAAAAAAACTACACAGACTCACCAAATATTGGAGAGCTGTCATTATCAAACCCCAACTTCTAGGTCACCATAAATCGCACTACAATTTTACCGAAACTTCTGACCGTGACTCCGTCACCAAATTGCAAGGAGAAAGCGTGAACGAGTAAACCCATTCAAATCTGACCATTTTGGGACAATTTTCCGCCACTTTGCCATACCCAGTTGGGTGACGATTTTACTCCCCAACGCACCAATCCACTCGTGTAAGTATGTTACAATTATTCTGTCCTCGTGTCGGTAGCCGCATCTTCTTCTCAAACTCTAATAGCTATTTAATTGCTTTTTCGAGTGACTTCGCAGGTATCTACAGTCTTTAACACCGGCCAACGTAATTTTTCACCTGACTGCTATTTTGACATGTCAACGAATTGTAGGCCAGCAATTTGCTGTCCTACTGTCACACTGAACGCACTTATTTCTATTAAATTTCCAGCCGGCGGGTTTGTGTGTTAATGTGTCAAAAACAAAAATCGCGCTCGCAAACACATGCTGCTGCCAATTGGAGCCGTTTTTAGGTCAAAAACGTGACCAACGCCGCAACGCGTGGCGTGACAGTGATGTGCAACTTCCCAAAATGGTGGCAATTACTTTTCGGCAAAACTGTAATTATATCCAACAAACGGTGTGCGTATATCGGGCCGTCTCCAATGGAAGAAGAAAATTAACTCGTTAGATAGGAGTATACCTACTCGGACTGGTAGGCTATTCGTTTCTTTCGTGGAATCGGAATTGATTGACAGGTAGCACACCCGGAAGATGGGGGAAAAATCAGCTCCGAGTTGGACCGCAGCAATTGAAGTGTTTTGTGAAGTCATCGCGTAGAAAAAGAAACACCACGTCCGACAAATACTCGTATCTACGTTAGTTCATCGCTATAGACAGTAAGATGAGTGGCGATGTTGATGATGCATCAACTTCAACATCTTTGACGTGTTCGCTGCTACTTTTTTTCCCTACACTAACTGTGACCTTGTTGGCCAGCAAGGAGGCAAAAACATTGATAATCACTAATTAGATGTCTGTTTGCGGTGATTACACACAAAACAAGTCGTGATTAGATTCTCTGGCAACCCCCTGCTCCTATCCGGGCTGTCAATCTCCGCCAGAGATGCGTCTTGTCGAGGTGTCACGAGTAGCGCAGCTGCCGATACGTAATTTTTTGTTATTACAGCACGTACCGCACCACCTTCAAGGTGGGTTAACCTTGAGAGCTGAGAATCTGCCGAATTTTGTACGGCCAATTATATTTCATAACTCACCACAGTCGCTCAGGAACAAAGTGGGCGAGGTTGCGCTTTTATGTTTGATATAGGTATAGGAATTCAGTGATGGCAATAAAGTGTATCTTTTACGAGTCAAAATATTTTCGCTTGACTAGATGCCGAGAACAGATGTCTGTTGATGCGGAAGACTGCAGGGGCCAAGGTCAGTACGATATACAATATTATGACTGTTGATGTGAGCCTGTGTTCGGGAGGTAAGAAGATCAATGCTACAGGCATCGGAGGTAATGTTTTTCGAACAAAAAAAAAATCTAATTATCCGCATAGATAACAACCACAACATACACTTTGGAGTGTGATTAGTGACTACACAGGAAAAGCACGTGTGTATGCGGCTTTGAAGGGGAACGCTAATTGAATTTGATTTATGTGTTTAATTGTGTCTTACGACGTTCTTCTGTGATGTTCGCTGGAAGGGGCGTGTGCACACCGTTCACATTTATCATTACTAGAAATTATGTGCTTCCGGATTAGCTGGCAAGGATTACCCATGGAAACTAATGACTTTGGCGTCTTGGCTCTCTGCCATGGAGTACAAATTATCGAGTAACGCGAAGTTGTCAGAACAAGTTGCCGGCTGTGGCTTGACATATATTTTGAATCGAGTGGAAAGTTTCAGTGCGAATTTTTCTTAATCAGTCAACAGACGGAAGTCGCACTGCTAATGATCAAAATTACGACGAAAAGAACAAATTGGGTAGCTACAACTTCGACAGACTCATTCCTGCGTCACTACAATTAAGGAAAGAAATGGAAAAAAGTCAGAAAACTATGCGATTCGCATAAGAGTCGCTTCGTATTCCCTGGAGGAAAGTTTCCTTCGCCAGCGAGTTCATGAAGGAATCTTAGGCGACACATGTTTTGTGTGAAAATGCTGACAGCACTGCGACTCGCTTTAAGCACATACGAAAGAATAAAAGGCGAACAACTGGAGGAAGCTTTTGCGAACTTAAACATGAGAAGATAAATCAAAGGTTCTAGATTTTGCTCCTAAGTTCAGTTGCCAGCTTGTTGGACTTAGGTTTGTCAGTATTTTTTTCAAACTAATCTCTGTTCGATATACACATTAAGGAAATTCACTGATCCACTTACTGTGCCAATACTCCGATCCCAATTTGACAAAGAAAATTGGAATAGACGACAACCACTTGCATAATTGGATGCTGCGGAGGTCAATTCACTTGACTGAGCTCCTCTACGTCCCATCTCGGCTGTGTGATGTGGTGGATGCGGCAGCGTGAATAGCGGCAGTTTATTTATTGTTTTCCTTGCGATTATTATCCTACGATCAATGCATTTCCTGTTCTGTGCGGGTACAGTCATCGATCTGCAATTGCTCGCAGATCAATCAAACGATAACAATGCGAGCAAAAAAAAAAACAAAAACCATCAGTGGCTGCTGGCCGTTGGAGTTTGTTCCGTCCGCGATTGTTGTATGCAAATACGAACAATTTCGGTTGATTGTTCTTTGGATTGGTTTATGTGAATTTGGTTGCACCGCTTCTGGCTCAATCTTGTTTCTTCTATTTTTCTTTCTCTCTAATCTTTCTCGTTTTTGAGAAGCAATTACAGAAAATAGCAGTTAAACATTTTCAGTGTCACAAATTGGAATTTACTTGTTGAAAGCAGCGAAGCGCAATAATTGTCAAACTGACAAATGGAATTATGTGAGCTTATAAGCTAGTGTCAAAATGAAGTCCTATTAAATTTCGCCAAACTATGTGTGCTTCTGGTAAGCAGACATGATGCCACTGGTAGTAGTCAGTCAAACCTTAGATGACGACGAATCTTCAACTATCGCCATCTGTCATAGTTTTCTTTACACCGCAGTCATCCACAGTGACACATTTCGCATATAGTCTCCTACTTCGAGCTGCAGTAATTCCCCTCTTTAAGTTTGCTTTTCATTCCCTAGGAATTTCGAATAATCTTCCTGTATGAACTCGCATAAGATTCCTCCAAATGTTCGCATTTTGCTCTTCCAAGTTTGTTTTGCCTAATCGCAATCAATTCTTTCAACGGCATTCATCGCGACTACGTCTACCGTTTCACACAAAAAATCGATCGCCTTGGATTCTTATATGAACTTGCCCGCGAACTAAACCTTTTTTCAGGAACTCTAATGCGAATAGTGTGGCTTTCTTCGTTGTTGTGCTATTTATGGTGGTAAGGCACCTGACATTTTGCCAACCGCACAGTCTCACACACAAGACGAGATATAGTTTTTGATTACCTAATTAGTTTTCTGTGCCGGACATAATTTCATGTTGCACTGGCACATAGCACATCTCCACCGGACGTCAAGTATAAATGCCAACTGGTAGCTCAACGCCCGCCCCAAACCACAACTTTATGCCAAGGAGTGTCAAAAAATATGCACATAGAACCTTGCTCGTGTGTACATTTTTCGAAAAGTCCCCATTATAAATTGCAACCATCTTGTAAACAAAGTAAACAAATTTACAAACACAGCTCAGGTATCAATTTCCTCGCCAAGCTATATAAATCATTTGGCAGCCAAAACGATCCGCGCAAAGAAATCCAATATATACCTACACACGTGCCTCCAGCCACAGAGGGAAAGAGAGCCTCACCTTATTTCGTGCGTGAATGATTGAAGATTGAACCGAAACGACAAAAGAAATCTCACGCCAGCTTCCCCGTGAATATCGCTGTAGTTCTTCTCTTCGAATGATTTGAATTTTGACGCTCCTCTGCGATGCCGTTATAGATATTAGATAATAATGTCAAGCCAAAAGGAAGACAACTCTTTGGCACGTTCCTATCACTGCCATTCCAATTTTGGCACCTGGGCTTCGTTCACAGAGAAATTGAAGAAATCGCCAAGATAAAGGCTGCTCCGTCGATGATACGACATTTTATTGCCAAATTAAGGTGTAAGTCGAATGCAGGCAGCATTTAATAGAAATGTACGAAGGCGGATTCCCTCTCTCGTGTCAGATTGTTTGTCATGCTTCCCTGTTGTGCATTTAGCTTTGGAGTTATCCAAATCACGAAGGCAAAAGGCACCTACAATGGAATACAATGGAGAAAGCGCTGCTGGTTGCTGCACCTCCACACTTTGGTGTGCGGCAAGCCCAAATGAGTTTTGTTTCTTTTTGGGCCTTATTTTCATCATCAGTCATCAGAAATGGAAGGATGTGCCATCTGATACAACAGTCGATGTGTATGCCCTCTTTAGGGAGATTAAATCAAATCGAAGGGAAAATTTGTCGCTTGTCAGGAACACTGAAAGTGAACGAAGAGTCGCGCTGCAGGCAATCCGATAGTTTGGGGGAAAAGGTCGGCCATTATCGCAAAATGATTTCAATTAATCTGTAGATGGCCCTTTTTTGTCGATGGATCGCGTGTACGAACGTACTTAAATGTGCTTGAGGAAGTGAAAGTGTTAGCTACGATGGCGACATTTTGACATATCACTACGAGAACTTTCGTGCCATTAAAGAGTTTTAACTGACTGATGCCTTCACTTAGTCATTTAGGACAGATATTGAGCTCTTAAAACAAAGTTTTCGTCTTCGCAAGGCAGACTGCATAGGTAGTCATACACGGGGATTTTTTTACCAAATGACGCGAGTAAAGAAAGAACTACAAATGGACGCCGTAAACCACCGACTTTGAAAAATGTATGTGCGTGGTACGTGCACATGAAAGGTGACCAATATTAAACAACTTGGAACAGCACTATTATTGACAGTTTAAGCTAACATCTTGTTGACAAGTCGGGTTCTTATAACTAGCCCAGAATTGACGTTTTACATCAACTAATGTCGTTTTTCATTTGAACAGAAAAAGCAGTTTTTCGAAATCAGCTTGCTGTCAGACTTAATTTTCCAAAAGTACATACTTTCTTCAGAGTGAGAGCAATTTTTCGAAACTCGATTTCTGAGCGAGATATACACACATTTATGTTTTTTTGGCGACAAGTCTGTGAAAAACAGAGAAAAAATGCATTTGGCCGCCGCAATGGATATTAACATAAATTGAACGGATTTTTATAAACACAAATAAAAATTTAAGAACATCTGACTCTTAAAACAGGCACCACCACAAATGCAAAGAAAGAACAATCTCGTTTTATGTTCCATTTTAAATCTGAGAGCAAGATCTGTAAGTCCAATAGAAAACAACATAATGCATCCGAACGTCTCCATTGTCAAATAATTGGCTATGTTCAGCGCAAAACTACTACATTTTAAAAACGATTGTAATAGAACGCAATCGGCATTTATTAGTTGCAAGAATACAAAATTTCAACCGAATTTATTTTCACAAAATGTTGAAATGTCAAAAATTTGTGAAAAATGTAATTTAATAACATTTTCAATGCACTTGGTTTGATAGCTCTAAATTAATAGGTGTGTTTTCTTGAGCTTCGATATCCGCAAAGAAAAGTACCTAAGTAGGATTTTCAGCACGCAATTACAACAACTATTGCGAGTCTCGAAGTGTCAAGTATAGCGCAGTTGCTATAAATGCGTGGTGAAAATTTGACTTTGCTTTGCTTTTGTAGAGATGGAAGCTCAAAAAATGTGAACAGTCCTTCACTCATATCGGTAATCTTTGTTCAATATTTTCGCACTGCTCTAGTTTCTAGTTTGAAAGCGTGAAAAATGCAAATATTGTATCATACAGGTTTTAGTGCATAAAACCAAAGGAACAGACCCGAAAAATTTCTCGTATAAAAAAAAAACAGCATGTTTTGTGCGATTAAACTGCTATTGGCTTTTCAGAATTTCTATCAACAAATGACATTCTGTTTTATGTCATTCATTTCCAATTCATTCCTATTTCCGCCAAAGAATCAGTTCGATGTCACTTTCTAAAAACCGTCAACGTACTCAACGGAATCAAAAGTAGAACCTTCTCAATCCGTTGTATCCGGCGTATAAATTGGTTGCACATTTTAAAAATAGTGTTGTATTTTGTATTTATCCTACTCCATCCGTCATTTGAATTTTAAATACTTTCGAGCAATGGACACTATATACGGATTCTTTGCTCTTGGACATAAGTATTATTTATTTTCATATGTAAACCCAGTATTGCTTTGTTTTTCTAATTGAATTGATTTTAATGGGTGTGTTCCATTTAATGGCAGCAGACCATCGGCAAGTCAAACTCCATATACAAAGACGTGCACATCGCTAGTTTTGTACTCGTCTTTTAACGAGCTTCCTTCGAAAGCTTAAGTCACCGACTTAAAAACACAAGATCGACACAAGATCGAATAAGTCTTTGACATTTTAGATGCACCATGGTTCTTTTTTCCATAAATGTATTTCACATTTCGTAAATTTGTAAAACATGCACATATAAAATCAATATAAAATATTTTTAGTATATATCTACATCTCAGTAAGCACTTCTCTGACAACAAACTTCAAATCGACTCGAAAATAAAGCACAACTCCCGCGTACAAATCGCAACTGACATTGTTTGCCTACAACAGTAATAGTGCCATCTCTTGTCAGTTGTCAGCAGTTGTTGTCATTATTCGTTGTACGACTGATGCGCCTGTGTAATCGATCAACAAGAACAAGACAATAAATTCGACTGATTCCTCATTTCCTTTTATCGATAACAATGGAAATTCACAAACTACCGGAGAAAATTGCACATCGGTGACTCCGTCCCCCTCTCTTTCGGTCATGCATCGCATTGCTTTCTGTTGTACACTGCTTTATTGCATTTAGACAAATTGAACCGTTATTGCCCCCACATATCGGCCTAGTACTGTGGCGCGTCTTCCAACGAGAAACCTTATAACCTACAAAACTCCGCACAGCTGTATAGCTGGAAAATAATTAAACTTTTTGCACATCTGTCCATGTCCAAGAGTGGCATTGTGCATCGGAGTGACTGCCGCATATATATACGAGTTTGATTTCCATCAGCGCGCAGATTGGAAAATTGGTACCGCTTTCCTCCTACTCCGACGATTTATGAGTGAAACCATTCTTCTTGTTTCGGGGATGGGTGACTCTTCTGTGACTATGGGTGTCTTTAGATCTATGGGCAAAAGATCTTCCCCATTTTGAGTTTGATGATGGGAGCCGATCGCTGATGAGGATTTTTTCCAGAGATTGCGTGGGAATCGAAAGCCGCGGGGATTTTCCTCCGCATTTTAAACGTTTTCTTGTCTTTTTTTTTTTTTGTTTTTTTGTTTAGAAGATCTTCCCCCCGAACACTACTTGACGAAGCCAGCTTCAACATGGCACCGCTCTGACAAATGAGTCAATAAATATGGCATCAGTTAAATTGTCGACTTCGATATTGGACGGTGCTGATCTTCGTGGATTTGCATTGATTGCGATGCGCGACTAGGATTCTCGTGTTTCGTCATGGAAGCTATAGGTATAGACTTGGGTTTTGTGGGAATTACCTGCGAATTTATGACCCAGTGCCGGTTTGTATTTGGATTTGAGTTTAGCTTAAAGTGCGAGTACATTACGGTTGGACACACCTCTAGGCGGAGGCAGTTAAAAAGGTCAACAGTTGATGCTTTTGGATAGCTATGTGGAGGTTGTGCTCTTGAACTGACTTGGTCAAAGGAGGGTTACATCAGCGGAATTGGGTTCGATGAAAATTGGTTGGGAAAGAATCAGAAATACTTTGTCCAAATGAAATTGATAATCACATGGGTGACTATCAAAATTGTAGGCAACAAAATTTCACTAAATCACCAAAAGTAGCAATACGCTTAAAACTCGAAAGCGCTGTCATAGTATTTCGTAGAGCTTTATCCCGTTTCGATACGATTCGTCGCTTGCTTTCCATCGCATTTTATTTAATTTGTAGTGCAGCGCTTCGTGGTTTCTTCCTGAGATGTGTATATGTATGCTTTCGCAATCTGTTTAGTTTCGCTTCTCTTTCGTGATTCTGTTTCATTTTCCAAATTGTCAAATTGTCACGCTTCATCGTTTTATCTGTCCTACTTCGATTCAATTGACTTTTGTTGCGTTGTAGCTTTTGATTGTATCGTTTTGCCCTTTGTAGCGTTCGTCATGTTTATTTAGTCCATCCCTGTTTGTCGTACGTGATTTGTTGCGCTTTATCGCCTGTTGCAACTTCTTGTGATATTCCTTTTCATTTTTGTCGTTGGAAGTTGCTGCGATCTTATCGGTTAGCTTTTTATTCTATTTTATGTATATTTCCATTTTATTCCACTGCTTTGTGTAGTGTTCCTTAAAACATTTTTGTGTTTTGGTGCCTGTAGCAGCCACTTGTCGCTTTATCCATTCTGTGCACTTTTGATCAGTCAACTTAAAATTTGTAGCCTAACGTTTAGTTTTGCTGGTCTTTGTAGTTTGTAGATTTCAGTAGAACTTTTTACTGTTTTGTTGCGTGTGGCTGTACTTTGTTGCCCGTCGGTGGTTCCTCATCGTTTTGTATTTGTTTTGCTGCGTTCTGTTGAGTGTCGAGGTATATTGTTGCTTTCATCGTTTATTTGCTCTTCAATGTGCTACATTTTTGTTTCCTTGTCTTGAACTTTTGTTTCGGTTGAAGGTTTATGTCGCATTTCGTTGTAGCTTTAGGTGTTGAGGTGCCGCCTGTCGTCACATTTTGTTGCCTTATCCAATCCTTTGCATATTTGTTTCGCTTGGCTTTACACTTTGTGGCTCGTAGCGTTTAGTTGAGCAGTGGAATTTTGTCGTCGCTTTGCTGTACTAATTTTGTAGCATTTTGAAGCATTCTCATTCTGGCTTACGTGTGGTCTCATTCTGTCGCTTTAAATCGTATTTTCCCAATAGACTCTCGTAGTTAGCTGTCAGATAAACTGTCAGTCAATCCTGTAGCATCTCAAAAGACACGTCTTCATTTCAAACTTCTTTACATCTCATTCGATCCAATATATAGTTAAGTCATAAACAGATTGCTGCTATATAGATTTTCCCGATTCTAATTGGCTTATTAGACCCAACCCCACTGTGCACTTATCAGGAACAAAAACAGGAACAACAATTACAAATGATACGTCTCAATTGTAGGTGCCCTCCCCTCATTCCACCGAATACGTTTTGCAAAAACCCAAATTATACTCGTAACAAAGTGATTATCTGCTAACGACAAACAACATAGAATCACCATCTCATCTCATCACATTTCTTCATATATGCAAACTATGACAAGACGCGCAGAGACGTTCACTGTAGCAATCACACGAACCAAATGCAATGAGCAGCAGCAAATACACGCCCAAGCAAACAACCCTGTGGCCTGGCGCTGTCTATATCTTTTCTCTCCGCTCCTCCAAAACGTACAGAAATTATGAAATTGTTTATGTGTAATCTAGTTGCATTAAGTAACGTCCAAAGATATTTACTTGGATACACGCTCTAACTAACGCTGATTACGCCAATCCGAACGTCATTAATTTGTCTTCATTTCGTTTTGTGTGCGCGCCTGCTGCCTAGTTGTGCGCCTGATTCCTGAAAATTGAAAGCAATTGATCACGTTTTCTGGTGTTTTCTTTGTTTTTGTTCGTTTTGAATCCATTAGTGAGTCGAGCTGCAGGGTGCCGGTGCATTCCACGGGTATACCCACTGAGGGTAATCAGTATTTTTATGGAATTACCCTGGGAGGTTGGGGGGGTATCCGGGTATCACGCAGTAAGAGAACATTTTCTTTTTGTGCTGCTCAAGGAAATGCAGTCAAGAGAGTCCTTGATCGGTTTTTAATTAGATACTGTGACTTAGTGGGTTGATGCAGATGACTTATAGGTGGTCACGATGGAAGTGCCTATAGCATTGGCGAAATTGCCATGTGATGGGATTTTTTACGAGGGGGCGTATACTTGTCATTCTCGCACAGGATGTTACTCCAAGAACTAAGCCATTGTCTTCTATAATGTCGAATGGCAAGTCATCGAGGTGGACAATAGTCGGATGGGAATCGTGGGCTTGGAAGTGAATCTTCAATTGTCTACGTAATTTTTTCAGGAACTACATGCCTACAGCTAATTGCCGTTATGCCAGTACCTACTTCAAATGACCGTCAATTTCGCTTCAAAGGAGCGATGGTGGATAAAATGTCCGATTGATGAGTTATCCTTAACTCCAGAAGGGCAATTCTCTTTCTAAAGAGAAACCAAAATCTCGATTCTCGTTCTGCGAAAATGTGAAAGCAAACTTCAAAAATGTTCCTATATGAATACATTTTTTCACGTCACAGAACGGAAATTGACCAACCCTTGTCCCAAAGGGGACTATTTTTATACCTTGTGTTTTTTGATACGACCCCTTCAGCTTTCCACAATAGGTGTGTTTTTTGAGCTTCGATATCAGGCGTGTTTTTTTTTTAGCTTCGACCTCAGCAAAGCAAAGTAAAGTGATTTGCAGCACGCAATTACAACAACTATTGCGAGTCGCGAAGTGTCAAGTCGATCGTAGTTTTGTTTTGTAGAATAACTCAGAAATACAGCTAGTTCAATGCTCAAGGAGGTGGATCACGGTCACAGGGATTTGGTCTGAATGCGAACACTCGTGCTCCACTTTAGCAAAGTCAAAATCAACGTCATTCGGTGCATTGTACAACTGGCTATACGTGTACACAGCATGTGGGTGGTCCATACGGCAGCAGCAACTTCGACTACCGCGATGGAGTTGAGTTCCTACTATCATAAGTTTTAATTTTATGTGAATAGAAATAGTATTCTCTGAAAGAAACTTTCGATAGAACATACCTACATCTTGTTCTTTTTCACCGACATCGGCCGGGGAAAACGGCCTCAAAAGTGACACGTCACTCGTCTGTTAAAGTTTCCACAGAAATTTTATTCTTCTTCTTCTTCTTGCAGTTCCTGTCTGCAATTATAATGAGTTAAGTTCTTATCGCAGCTGGAAACGTACAAACACTTTTATATACCCACGATGCTCTCTGTCACATATCCTTCGTCTTATTGACGGAAGCCAACGAGTTGGAGGATAATAATTATAAGAAGAAACACCATCACGCCTTATGCACACATCCATAATACGGACGATGGATGTGTACGGGATAAGAAAGTGTGCTACTCCTCAGCTCTTTATAATGACTTCATAATAGATATCCGGCCTAGTTGGTCCGGACAAAGGATTGATCTGGTTTCAAGCGCCTTATGACATACTTTCCCAGGTGAGAAGTTTGTGTTTGAGTTTCTGGAAATTGGTTCCGATGGCGTGAATGGGTTTTCACAAAGGTGAGGCGGTTTCAAAGAATTCCGCACATAGGCAGTGCACTCATCAAAGGTAAAGCCTTTTGAAACTTAAAGGGGATAGCTTCACAAAGGACAGAAGGACGAAAAATAACGTTGAAAGTATATCCCTTCAGTAACCAAAACAATGCCTAATTGATTAAACAAATTGATTTATATGGCGGCTGATGTAATGAACCCTTTAAAGCGGGTTAGGTATAATATCCATCTAACATGAAGGCATTGCGTTGCGATAGGGTGTTTGATACATTCACACACGACATTCTTTCAATAGGTGTTTATAAGAACACATTACAATTTCGGTCATGACGGAGACAATTTGTAATATAAGGCGACCCGCAAATTGATTTAGTAATAGGCGTATGTTTGTTGGGGTCCCATATACAAGAGCCTTCAGTCAAGGTTGATGATAAATGGGGGAAATTTGCACGTGCCTCTTGTTTGTCAAGCTTGATTCTAGTAATATTAACCGATATCAAATGGAAGTGTCTTTCCTAGCAACGAATTGTCCTTAATTAAAACTAAAATAAGTGAACGAATAGGTCATGGAAAGTATGCACAGCGTGCTTATCGTGAACATTGGAAGTAAATCTTCGTTATTTATTAAGTGACAGATTGGGTTTCGAAATTCGAACAACAAAATACATAGGTAGTTAGTATTTCTGGTTGAAGTTTCATCAACACTCGTATATTTTAAATCAATTATCCAATACACTAACCAGTGGTTTAATGAATAAAATTAGAGTGAGTTACCTATCTAGCAAACGTCAGATAACATACAGCAAAATTTTACACAACTACTGCCGGTTTACTGATGTTCATGTTAGTAGCGTTCTTTCTGATTATTACATATATATTTAATATAAATACCGAGCTTCTGCAATTCATATTGTATAAAATCAAAGCAAACAGATGACAGACGAATTTAAATCCAACGTTCACTTTCGATTGCAGCGTTTCACTCGCATTGAATTTCGCTAAATTTATTTAGCTAAGACATAAAACGGTCGCATTAACAACTAGCGCTTTGCGAGAAAATTGCGCAGTACTAAAAACAAATTCTAGTCTAGACGTAAAATTTGCGGAAACTCACAATTGCGAAATTTGTATGGATAATAATATGGCCATTGTGAACTTCTAAAACTTAGAATGTTTATTGTACACGCAACATTTTATGTTTTTATGATAGCCAGGTGTTTTTTTAAGCAACGTTCAGCGTACTTCCCGAGCCACACACTAACAATATGTCAAACATAAAAAAATTGAATGATATTCTCTCAGAGATCTGAAAAATTACCCTAAAGTACGTGGATAGACTTCGAGCTACTTTGAGCCACTTTAATCTTCAACATCTAATCCATATCACAAATAAATATATGACATATACCATTTTTGCAACATAATTATGAAACGTTCTAGGAGAACCTTCCGCCAGCACCTATTTTTTTTTAGTTTCACAGATTTTTTTTCCTTGCAATTGAATTTTAAGACTGATTTTGAATTTACTCTTGTCAACTTTTTGCATTTGACATATCTATCAGAACTTGCCCCTTGAAATTCTCTGAGCTGTTTTGAGCCAAGAGAGGAACTATCGTTATTTAACTAATTTTCTCATTTTCTGTCATTTATGATGAGAACATGTAAAGACTTTGTGCGATTGCGATCGATTTATTTCGATTGTGTTTGATTTAAACCGCGTACGGAAATGAACCTATTGTTTGCCAAGGCGGCCGAAAACACTTGCTAAACTTCTATAACTCCTTTAAGAGAAAAATGGAAAATCGCAATCTATAGAATTCAGTGGAATGTAACTCACCGAATTCGCTTTTTTCATTCCTCAAAACACATTTAGAATTTTATAAATGTGGTACCTACTCTATGCGTAAAATTTCGATTCGTGAATAAACTCATATGGTGCTAGTAAATATTTTCGAAATTCGAACGAAATTTTCTCTTTTCGAAAAACACAATAGTGAATGTAACAGATTAAAAGAACAAAACTATGTCCCACTTTTTCTCTGTCATCTGTCAGAGATAAACCAAATGTCCAGTTGGTTGGCTTTATAAGTTATCCTTCCTGGTTACAAGTTTTGATTTTAATAAATAGCGTAAGGAGGCATAATATTTTGACATTTCTGTTAGTCGGCAATTAAAGCAAGCAATTTATTGCAACCAACAAAAATCAACAAGTGGTTCTTTGTTCTTTTCGGGTTCTATACCCGTCTAAGTAAGGCAGCGCTACCTATGTCACAATGCACGAAGCACTCATGATAATAAAATAAGAATAAGTGATTTCCATAATCGGTTGATATTTTCTCACACTTTCTGTGAATGTATTGATTTACCAAAAACATATAGTCGAAAGCAAAAACATTTTCGTGACGGTTTCTTGTGTTTACTTATCCGCCACAAGTACTTTTTATTTTCTCTGACTCCACGCAGATACGTCAAAGAAATTTAGTACATTTCGTATAATGTGGCTGAAGTTTTTGCGTACTAAAAACTTCACTCCAGATTTGGTCGACTTAGAAAACTAGAATTTTCAATGCTTTCAATGTATGCTAGTTTAAATTTGGCAATGCAAAAACATTAATAACACTTTCCTTCAATCGAATATTGTGAAAGTAAAGTCTAAAAAAAAGACTGATAACAGCTGTAGGATATTTATTTTTACTTTCAGTTTTCCTTATGCCTGGGGAATAACCACAACAACAGCTGAATTGCGAAATGCACATCTTCAACTGACCTAAGAAACAAAAACACGATAACCCATCGGAATCGGAAAAGGTCAAATTGATCTTTCGACGAGTCATATATATAAATGCACACAACAATAACTGTAGGTACATGCGGTTATCGAAGTTAACTTCGATTGCACAAAAATCACAATGGAACAATTGCATTTGAATAAGTACAGTATAGACACTGTTATATACCAATTACTAATAATTATTAGTGAGTGTTGAACTGTTCACCTTTAATGCTGCTGAACGGTTTTGTTAAAGTGATTTATTGGACAGCCAGACGAATGAACTTTTCGTGATGTATCCGTACTGACAGTAAGTACAGTGGTTAGGTGATGATTGATAGCAGGCAATGTTCATTTCTTTGGCAACACTTTTGGTTTCAATTTTGTCTGTCGGTTTTTATTGCATGTGATCTAAGCAACGTAAATTGGAATATCATTTTCTTTTTCGTAACTGCTGTCAGAGTTGGTGGCAATGTTACTTAAAGATGTCGCCTCTAACTGTTTTGGATATTTTACGAGAGCAATGGAATGTTGATGGGTTAGGTAAGGCAAGGTTATCAGTTATCTGGCTGTCTAGAAAAACTGACTTAGATTGATTGGACCTTTGTGATACCTACCTCATGAGTTGAGGGAAGGGAAAATAGTCAGAGTTATTTCAATAGATGCAACTATGAAATTTCTATCATCACATGAATGTCAAGGATGTACAGTTTTAGGACCAAGCCCGACCATTTATGTGTCTTACATTTTACACCTATACCCATTAGAATCTGTTCTGCTATAAGCCAATTAATAAATTCGAGAATAAATAACTTCAATAAATAATTTACTTAAAAACAACAACTTCCACATATACAAATATTTCTTCACTTCGGTTTTTGGAATTTAAAAGCGATGCGTGAAAATAAGTCCACCACCATAATTGGGACGACTATTGCCATAGGGACCACCAAGATGCTGGGAGTATGAAGCTGTTCCGTCCAACGAGTTTCGTTGATTCTGACTTTGCCAAATGGGGAAGCGAGAATTCAAGCCCAGATCAAAACCTTGACTGCGTGAACCACCACCACCGCCTTGAAGTTGGATTTGACGTTTAACCCTTTCGTATTCCAAGTTGCTTTGAGCGGGTTCCTAAGAGTTGGACAAAAACCCATTTTAGTTAAAGAATATTTAAACAAAAGTAACTTTTACCTCTTGGTATGACAGCCCATCGAAATCACCGTATTGCTCTGCTTGATATGCCAGAGCAGCGCTGATGCAAAATACGAGAATAATAATCTTAGCGTACATCGTATGTAGTCTCTATACAAAGTGAGGTTGTGACACAGATGAAACAAGTACTCTTTAAGAATCGAGTGTTTACTGATAACGAAAACGGAGATTCTTTCAGTATTTATACGGTATTAATATGATGATTGTTTTCGAGATCGGGGACTTACAAATGCTTGGGATTTTCAGCCATAGAACTAAATAAGCCAGACAACTTATATCGGTATTCAATTGGGATTCACCACTAAAAACGATAGTGAGATACTTTAATACGCATTTAGAACTTTGGGCAAGATAATATTGAAACAATTCAGCAAATTTTGGGTAGTATTTGAATGACTTGAAGGAACTGCAAGGAACTTATTTGTCCACGCTTATGTGCATTCTGGTTAGACTCAATATTTTTATTTTAGACAGCTGTTTAATACTGTTCGAGAATAGACTTGGTTTGGGTTAGAGTGGGAAAATGTTTGATATTTTATCATTACTAGATTATTACTATTACTAGAGAAACACAAACTACATCTTATATTCGCTTTCATTATTGTTTCAAAAATGCAAACTCAAGGCAGTGTGAATTTCCAACGCCCCATTTAGTTTCGCAAATAGCAATTTGTTCCCTTACATTCAATAATATCCCGCCTAAGACGAGACAAGTCACAACGCACCCGTAAGTATCATAAGAAACCAACTAAAACGTTCTGAAAACGGCTAAAAGGAAACGAAAGCATTTCGAAACACGACAAAAACTGCCCGAAAAATTTCCATTTAAAGCGCTCCAAAAAAACCAGACGACCTTTAAAAAAAACTTAACGAAAAATGTCCGAAATGCCACAAAACACGTGTCCAAAAGGTATCCAAAAGTGTCATCAAAAGCGTCCCAATAAAACACAAAAATGTGACTCAAAAAACTGCTACAACAAAAACATCCCAAAAGCATTGCAGAAAACGCTTGGAAAAACTATTTTGAAAATCTCCTTAAGAACTCACAAAAAAACGTAAAATCCACATAAATTATTATAATGGATCGAAAAATCCTTGATAAATGAGTAAGCCACACTTCAAAAAATTGTACAAAAATGCTTGCAAAAACTTCAAAGAAAACAATACTGAAAATGCTTCAAAATTGCTCTAAATATGACACGAAAAAGGGTTTTCCAAGAAAACGCTTGCAAAAATGAACAGAAAAAAAAACTCTTGAATCACAGGGAAGAGTTTTGCGAAATGTATACTCAAAATTCATGATTCATCATTAAGATTGTATTACCTATACTATATGTTAATAAGTTTCAAGTTAATACGATATCATTCGCTTAAAACAACATACAAGTTCACCCTAAAAGTTGCATGACTCTTTGACTAGCGGTTTGGCCTGTGACTTGAATTTCAGTGACGAAATTCTTTTATTTAATAACAATAGAAGCAAATACTTTCAATAGATGATTCTAATCGAATAGTCCAACTTAGTTCTAGTATCACTTATTTAAGACAATTTCATAGATCTAACGAGCCAAATCAGGAGCTTACTAGGGTCTGTGATTTAGAACTTGAATTGAATAGATGAACGCTATTGATTGATTGATTTATTTGTTATGGATGTAAGCTATTAGTGAACACGCCCTTTTCAACTTGAATCTACCAAATCTTGAACAAAATTTCATTTGCTCTGTCAACAGATTCTTCGTTTACCTAGGTACTATTAAAATTAAACTTCAAACTTCGCTGCATATTTCTAGGCAATCTAACCACCGCTCAAAGTGTGTACACAAACCACGTCGAAATAATTGTTAGGTAGGTAAGGTACTCTTCGAAATGTTTCTTTCTTGCGATCAATGCACACCACCACCATCAAAGTTCACTGAACTCACTGCCAGTATGGATAATGGATTTTAATGTTATTTGTGTGACAGGCCATTTTCATGTAAATCATGCAATTTTCGGCTGGAAATCTGAACCAAAAACGCAAAACACTTCTGTGTGTAATTGCGACTAGCACGCGACCAAATAGTATACTACTACCCCTCTTCAGTGGAATTAAATGAAAAAGTTAAATTAAAACCGCACATGGGCTGAACGTAAACTCTCCTGGAATGCCATTAGTTCCTGGTAATTATATTAACTGCTGCAGTGCAATGGTGCCACCGGAACAGCTAATAGGTCGTACTCGTACCCACTCCTCTGTGTTATATTGGTGTTATTGAAGTTTTTTTTTAAGTGGGAAAGTACTCGTACATATAACAAGCGTGTCGAAGTGCTGTTTAACAGTTCAAAGAAAAGTAACTTTTATGCAACCGCCACTTTGGTGTGTAATTTGGATAGTGATGAACGCTTGGCTAATGAGAATCAATGTTTCAGTAAAATGCATAGGTACAACCAAAATCAGATCTAACTATAAGGCGTACCCGTACATATTTGTTTATAATCGCAAAAAGGGATTTGATTTCACAAAGCACAAAACTTATCATATTATAGACCAAAGGTAATCACTAATCACCTTTTTAAGACGCCTTCTACATTTTCAAAGCAACTTGTTACTATAATCTTTCAGCTATCTTGATAAGATAATTCCAGAGAAGATAATTCTACATTCAAAACGAGAGCAGACAATAGGCATTTTCTTTTTTTAGCTCAGAGCTGAGCAGGAGCACTGAACTGAATTCGAGCATTATGAACGCGAAGCGTGCTTAAATCGTTTTAACGCTTCGTTTTCTGACAAATTTGACTGAAAGAGCGTATGTAGGTATATGTGAAATCAGCTTTTTACTCAGCCTGCTCTGAACAAAAAAAAAAACACGAATTTTTTTTACAATATTTCAGGAACTAAAAACGAAAAACGAATAATAAGGCAATTTCGTGGAAATGACAGGTTTAAACTTTATAACATTGAGAAGTGCTTGTGCGTATTGCTGCCAATGTCATGGTCAAAGGAACATAACCTTTTGTAAAGTAAAGGCAGTTTTCATCAATCTAAACCGCGATGGTCCGCGAACCACTGGTTTTCCCTGAAAGCACCAAAAATGGTCCGCGAAGTCATCAAAAAAAAAAAAAAATTAAATACACTGGCTTCCCCCATGCTCAGTAAATGTCTTAAGATGCGAATAAATCGATGTTCCAGCGGTGATCGAGTTCGAACGTCATCGAATTTCACCTCAAACTAATTATATATGCTCCATTGGCTTTTTGTTTTTGTCAGTTAGGGATAGCAGTGTTTTTTTATTCTAACTTCTAAGTGCTTGCTTATGGTTTTAATTCTACACTTCGACAGCAAAGTTCAATTATCGTTATTCAAAGAAAGTATTTATACTCGTAAGTAGTTATAGAAATTCCAGAATTTAATACGTACATAATTATTATTAATCTTGTTCGTAAATCCACACATTTGCATTTTACTTTACCACATAATATTGTCAGGTTCATTTTTAATTACGATTTAACTTGTACCCCATTACCAGGGGTTTGTTATTAAAATTATGTAAGTTTTATCCGTATTTGTTCTCTCACCATTTTCAATTATTAACGTAGATAACTACATAAGTAAGTGGAATAATATAATTTTTTTTTTTTTTTTTTTTTTTTCAGAAAAATGTCACCGAAACGAAAGAATGACGGCGATTATATTAAATTCGGCTTTACAATAAATGGGGAGGTAAGACCAAAATGCGTAATATGTACAACTCTTCTTTCCAAGATGATACGTTAAGGCCGCCAAAGTTTAAACGTCATTTAAAGACGGAAAAGACCGAACTCATTCTGTTCACCAGGAAATATACTTCAACCGAGGCCAAGTACCTGGGCGTGATATTCACCTCCAAACTTAACTGGAAACGGAATACTGAAGAAAGAATGAAGAAAGGACTTAATGCCTTTTATGCATGTAGGAAAACCTTTGGGAGAAACTGGGGCTTGCAGCCAAACATTGTGCACTGGATGTACACCGCGATTGTGAGACCCATTCTTACCTACGGCTCAGTAGTCTGGTGGGAGGCGGTTAAAACCAAATCCCATCTTATGAACCTGAACAAGGTGCAGAGAATTGCTTATTTGCGAATAACAGGCGCTATTAAATCCACACCACAATTAGGTCTGGAAACGCTATTGAACCTGCAACCCATTGAGCTATTCACTATGAACGTGGCAGCCAAAGACGTTCTCAGATTAAGAGAGAAAACAACTTGGAATCCTGGTTACTGCGGACACTCAAGCATAGTTGAAATCTTCGATCGGAAGGGACTCATGTCACTCACCGATTACGAGAAACCCAGATATGACTTCGAGAAAAACTTTAGAATCACTATACCCAAAAGGCAGGACTGGAAATCACCCAGTACCATCATTAAAGGTATAGCCGTCTATACGGATGGTTCAAAAACAGAAAATGGAACAGGAGCCGGCATATTCTCAGAAAGGCTTGCTATTAGCCAGTCGTACCGACTGACCGATCACTGCAGTGTCTTCCAAGCTGAGATATATGCGGTTAAAAAACTAGCACAGACTATCTTATCGATGGGACTACCAGCAATGGAAATAACCATCTGTGTGGACAGTCAAGCAGCACTCAAAGCTATCGGCTCCAATCTTATTAATGCGAAATGTGTAACAGATTGCCTCGTAGCGCTCAGGGCTATACGTGATCACTCAATTCTACTCTGCTGGGTTCCGGGACACGTTGGGGTGGAAGGGAATGAAAAGGCGGACGAATTGGTCAGATACGGATCTGATATGAACCCTCAACTTGCGGACGGAGGGGTGTTACCGCCTTTCAACACTGCTAAGACTTTTATTGAAGGCGTCACCACACAACTGGCTAAGGAACAATGGAGCAACACCGTCGGTTGCGTCATAACCCGAAATCTGAGGCCTGTGATTGACACCAAAAGATCAAAGTTCCTAATCCCCCTTAATAGAAGCCAAATCCGGATGCTCGTCGGCGTTTTAACCGGACACTGCATCATAGGAAACATGGCTAAAAGGCTAGGACTTTTTGCAAATGACTTCTGCAGAAGCTGTAGAGACGAGGAGGAAATAAAGTCCGTGGAACATCTTCTATGCCACTGCCCAGCTTTACAGGAACGCCGCTCATCCTGTATGGGAGCTAGGTTCTTCGAAAGTCTGGACGACTTGGCAAGGGTACCACTATCAGACATAAAACTATTCCTCAACAGATCGAAGTGGTTTTGTTAGCCTCATGTCCTTGCATGTACAAACAGGGTACTCACAATGGGCCTTCATGGCTTCTGGGTGAAATTTGCATCGGATGCAAAACTGCCCTCCCAACCTAACCTAACCTAACCTAAAGACCGTGCATCCGAACCATTGTGACCGTCCGAGAGAATTCTTTGAAGAAAAACAAGAAAATCAAACTTGGATCCTGTGGAACAAGTTATGAATTATGGGTGTGACTTTAAGTAACACTCAATCAAAGGTACAGAGTAAAGAGTATGCAGCTACAAAAATCTCATTTAAATAATATAGTTATTTATTTAATGTAAAATTGACGTAAGAAATAAACTAAACTACTGTTGAAAAATTGTATATTAGTGTTTTATGTATAGATAACTTTTTTATTCAGTTGGTGGTCCATGGCAAGACATAAATTTTGTCAAATGGTCCCTCATCACTAAAAGGTGAAGAGTCAATGATCTAAACCCTACAATTTATTTGGTTTTGATGCAATTGAGGTTTTTGTCATGAACTGCATGACATAATACATTTTAAATTCACTACCGAAAATCTGTTCGTTACTTTTGCAATCTTTGAGAGAATTTATTGCAACTTCCGAAATTATACTTGTTTATAAGCACTTCAATTCAACATACACAGCTACGAGTATTTCGGATTCCTTAGTAACTAAACAGTTGAATTATGACAATCAGCTCAGGAAATTACTCGTTACTTGTTATTTTGCTTTCGTTTTCTTTTTTATGTAATTTTTTATGGAAAGGTGCACATGCTTTTGTTGTATTTAAGCCAAGAGCGCAAATGGGCAAAAAGTCATATGAAAAGCGTCACTAGGCTAATCAGAATAGAAATAAAAAAATATTAAAATTTTATATATGGACATAATATATGGATACTTGTTTCGACGTCGCGTCGTAAAGAATAAGATCAAACCCAAAACCAGCGAATTGCTTTTATCTTTTAGTTTTCTTAGGAAAAAAGATCCAATATAAGGCCTGTTTTTTGAGCTCCAATTTCGAAGTGTCAAGTATAGCGTAGTTGTTGTAATTGAGTGCTGAAAAACCTTCTTTACTTTGCTTTGCTGAGATCGAAGCTAAAAAAACACGGCTTTAGACATTGCCCTTCGTAATTTCAGAGAGGAGGAGCTCCTGCCTAATGTACTAGCGTACAAATCTAGTTTACTAGCAGACACTTCTTTCAAAAACTTTGAATGGTAAAGTCATTTGTGAATCTAAACCATCCAGGGCGACACCCAGACACATACAAAAAAATTCATTCAAATCGGTCCAGCCGTTTAGGAGGACTTCAGTGACATACACACGTACAGTAGAATTATATATTTTAAGATAAGTCAATGGGTAAGGTGGCTTCAATTTGTTTTAACCTATGGTATCACTCTAGAGTCTAGAATATTAGTCGCTGTAGATGACACAACGGCATCAACGTTATAGTAGTTGTCTCATTTGTATTCCGAAAGAAAACCTAAACCCGAAAATGAAATCAATAAATATAGAAATAAAATGAAATCAATATTATCGCTAGGTGGCCGCCACCTAAATGCCAATATGTATTCATATACAAAAATTAAGCTTCTAGTGCAAATGGTTAGGTCAAATGATAACAGGCTAAATTTTACAATTACCCATTGTGATCTAAAAAATACACTTCTACATTAATTTGAAATGTAATCTATTTATTTCTATGTTTTTGTTGATTAGACTACTAGGCTGGACTAGATTGTAAACCATCCAAATTATCTACAAAAAACACTCAACGATAACTTGAAATTAGATAACAAATTTAGAAGGACTTTTGCTAATATCATACTAATCATTACTAAATATATCGAAATACAAAAGAAATTATCAGTCCATTCCCTATCTGCCAATATCTAAGTAAAATAGTAAATACACAACGGGCCTTACCAATAATCATTTTTAACCTTCGCACTAAATATTTCCTAGGTCACAATATGCAATTTTGTATGGAAAATTTCGGCATTGTGAGTTCGAAAAATTTAGCCTGGACACAAAAAATGATTATTAGTACCGCGGAATGTGTATACTTCTGCTGAATTAAACAGCGTTTGTCATAGTTTAACGTTTTTTTGTTTCCGCACCTGGGGTCCATTGTGATTACCATTCAAGCTATACTGTTGTTGTTCTCGATTCCACAATTAATGAATCAATACCGTATGAAGAAAACAAAAAAAAGAAGTAAAACAATTCAATCGGGCGATAAATAAGCGACACGATGTTTGGGCGTTCAAGCTTTCCATTTCCATGCGCAGTGTCCACACAATCAGAAGCTTTCCAGTCGTCTCACTGAAAGGTGAAGGGGCTCAGTGCACAGTTTCGCAGTTGCCGTTGCTATATACGTTTTGATTGATACTCAATTGTGTAGACTACAGACGATCGCACGAAGAGTAACCGCAACCATGAATTTTAAAATAGCCCTTGCAATATTAGTGGCGGTTCTGTCATTTGTTGCTTTTCGATTGATAACCAAAACGTTCCCGATTCCAGAATTGGACACAAAGAAATACTTTGGACCTGGCGATGCCAGTAAATATATCGAGGATGTGTCAATTAAGCCTTTTAAAATTGATTTTGGACAAGAGGTATGTACGATATAAATTCGTTATCGAATAAACAATAGCTTAGCCTTCTCTATAATTTAGGTTATCGATGATCTGAAGAGCGTCCTTGATCGGCCATTGAGACTGCAAGCTCCACTTGAAGGCGCTGGCTTTACCTACGGCTTTAACAGTAAACAAATGACAACGTTTGTCGATTATTGGCGAAATGTCTATTTGCCCAAATGGAAGTCAAGGCAAGATTACCTGAATAAGTTCAAACAATACACCACACAAATTAACGGGTGAGATCAGTGATTGTTATTTAATTTCGATTGTTTCTCTGATAAAAATGTTCGTTTGACTTAGCTTGACTATCCATTTTATTCACGAGAAACCAACCGAAAAGGCTGCAGCAGGCAATTACATTCGGATACCACTACTATTGCTTCATGGATGGCCGGGTTCAGTGCGAGAATTTTACGATTTTATACCGAAACTCACCAGCTATTCGAAGAACAATAAATTCGTTTTTGAAGTTGTGGCGCCAAGTTTAGTTGGATACGGATTTTCATCGGTAAGTTGGTGTGCATTTCTCTTCTGTTGTAGTTGATGTCTAAGCTTGAATTTTGTTCGTTTCCTTAAAACTTACGAATTTCGAAAATTTTGGAAAAAGTGCCACACTAACCATTCGCTATGCAGAAATTATAATTGAACGTAGTAATTGAGCAGGACCTTTTCTTTTCCATTGTGGACACAGTGGCTTAGTGTTTAGTGTGTTGGACTACTAAGCGATAGGTCCCAGGTTCGAACCCCGTAAAAACCCAAATTGAGGGTTTTTCCACTGCGCCACCTCTCGCGAACGTCTGATAAACATCCGAGAGTTTAATTGTCTTGAAAGTGCTTCTCAATCGGTCGTTTGGAATCGGTATAAAAATGTATATCCCTTCCATTTGTTCCTGAAATGACAAAAAAACTCCCACAAAACGAATGGTTGTGAGAAGCTAGGCCCAGGGTCCCTACAGACCTGTTGCGCCAACTATTTATTTTTATTTCCCGTATTTTTGGTTTTGCAAAATGTCATCGAACAGAATCGAAATATTTTAATTTCGAACATTATTCACTTGGGTATCAATTTTCGAAAATTTTCGAAATTCAAGCCACTCCTTATTTTCAATATTTTCCTTTAAAACATGACATTAGAAGTCCTATTCCAAGATTTGAATCTATTATAATAACCTGGCACATGGGTTTAACTATTTAATGATTAATCCACTTCTTTTCAAAATTAAAAATTTAAATACCTATGTAATTTATTTGAGCGCATATCTTACGAAACGGTTAGATTATAAAATATGTTATCAAACTCCCAGAGGCGGATAATTTGTTGACATTAACAATTTAAAAAAAAAATAAGTCAAAACAATTAAACAATTATTTAGTGCAATTGACACTGGCCTTAACGTAATAAGTTAATGTAAATGTTAATGTTGGGTAATTCTGCTTCGCTGTTCAACCGACAAAATTACATAGATTATTAAAGGGAAAATGTTGATCAGGCTAATAAGAAAAAGTAATGCTATCGAAAAACTCTATAACTAGCTGGAGAAAAATCGATAGCAATTACGACGTCGATAACCAAATAACTCAAACAGCACCACCTGTTAATAACTTACTATAAATATTGTAGCCGCATACAAAAAGCCCATTATGCCCAAGTTCAATTAAAGTAAATACATTCATTCGTGATTGTATTAGCATAAAAATATGATGACAACTGTGCAATTCTTTTGTCAAATCAATTGGAGATCGGGTTGATTTCGAATACGTGAACAGGCATTTACTATACATTGTCAATTGTCTTTAGGCAATTGGGTTTCTATTTTTGTCTCAGATTGTTTCAATTTAGATTGTTTGTGGGAAGTGAAAGAAAGTTATCGTTTCATCGTTTTTGGTCCATATTTTCGGTTTTGAATAGGGAATTTCAGTTTCGGAGAAAAGTGTAGCAAAATATTTAAAGGAAAACCCACTTATGTTCTCTTTGGAGGTGACTCGTTCTTATCCGAGTTGTGAAAGAATGAAATTCTTGCAAAAAAAGAAATGGGCTGAGTTTTTTTTGTTTTTTTTTTTTCTTCTTATCTGTTCCAAAAAATACAAGAAATTTATTGGCGTTTTGATTGATTTAATAAATACAAATCTATATTTCGAAAAACAATAATTTTTCTGCCCTACCACACCTGTGCACACTTTAGCATACTCCTACCCGTTCGTTGACATTTCGTCATCCAATATATATGGTTTGGAATATCACTCCCAAAGTCCATTGGGCTATGGTTGGTTCCTACACACTTTTGGCTATCTGCGTAGGTATACGCGTACACTTTCACTTAGCATTTCTTTTGCCTTATTCCTTACTACTTCTCCGTCTGCATTAAATGCCTAAATCCATGTCAATCAATAAAAAAACACAGAAAAATAAACAAATTCAAAAAAAATTAACTATTTCCATACATTTTTTTGATTTTTTAGCTGTCAGAGTTTGTTTACAGTCATGTTCAAAATGGGGAAGTTCGGATACCTAGTTTATGTAAAACGTCAACTAGATTGTTTTTGTATTCTCGCGGTCAGCTTTTTCTCTCATCGCTCCTTTTTTCGACTCCTCAGAATTCTGCAACGGCCACTCTGTTTATTTTAAATTTGACTCTTCGAAATGTCAACTGAGTACGAAGGCAGGATTTTCTTGACTAGATTGGTCGGCTTCCCCTCCATAAACGTCAACTGCAAAAACTATACACGTACACGTGAACACTCTGGGCCAATAAAAACTGAGACGCATCTAGTCAGACAGCTGTCAGACTTACTAAACTACGAATCCGAACGTCCCCAATGAAAACGATGAACGATTCGATTGAACGATACGACGATGATGTAGCATGAAGCAAACTGAAAACGATATCGTTCTGTTCAATCGTTTCGACGACTATCGTTTGATAAATTACGCGATGAGAGCCCTGAATAGTTATAAGCTGTAAGGATACAGTGCACACATTCGGTTTATGTTTTCATTTCTCAAATTTTATGTTTAAAATTCCCAAACTAAATAGTTTAAACAAAAGGTTTGTATTAAATAAAACTGAAAACGATGACCTGTTGACAAAATTGGGCAAAGGCAATTGCATATTTAAAGCCTGGTCTTTCACACAAAACTAAAGACATATGGAAATCGAAAAGGAGCATAAGACACCGTACACTAATGTCGTTTTCCATTGGTTTCACTCGGGAATTTACTCATTCTGTAGTCCAATGGAACAAGAAAACTGCTTCGGATTGAATCCACAAGAGTATTGGTAGCTCAGCTGTCAGCTGACTTGTATAAAATACACAAACTACACTTGTGTAAGTGCTTCTTGAGTGAATTCTGTGTTCAAATCGAGAAGCGAAATTCTCTCCTAAGAATCACCAGAAGAGTATTTTTTTCCAACGATTTCAGAAGTGATTTTTGCGATTCCGGACTCTCCCGGACGTTTCATTTTGCCCAATGGAAAACGACATAAGGAATAAGAATAGAGAAGATTTAATAAAAATGACGTTTGAAGTAATTCACGTATCGAACAGCGTTGACCGAGTAAAAAACACTGCCAATATTATTTTAAGTTTTCCTAACAATATACCAATCCCTTAGATTTATGTCTTCACTAATTAAATGCAATCCAATCTTTTTTCCAGGCCGCTGCTAAACAGGGATTCTGTATATACGAAATGGCCATAGTTATGCGCAATCTTATGCTTCGTTTGGGCTATGATAAATTTCTAGTTCAAGGTGGCGATTGGGGTTCAGTTATTGGCAACCAACTGACAACCCTATTCCCCGATAACGTTATTGGCTATCACTCGAATTTGTGTTTGTTGCGAACTCCTCTGTCGTTAGTCAAAAGTCTTATCGCTAGTGCCTACCCATCACTGTTCGTCAAGGAGGAACATCAAAGCTATCACTTCCCCTTGGGAGCAAAGCTTTCAGACTTAATCCTGGAAAGTGGTTATTTCCATATCCAAGCTACGAAGCCAGACACAATAGGTATTGCGTTAGCCTCAAGTCCTGTTGGCTTGGCCGCATATATTTTGGAGAAATTCTCAACCGGAACGAATTTTAACTATCGGGAACTAGAGGATGGTGGACTTAATAACAATGATATAGATCAAGATGGTCTACTGGATAACATAATGATTTACTATTTGAACAACAAAATAACATCCAGTGTGCGTTTCTATGCCGAGGCGATGTCGAGACATCAGAGGAAAATACCAGTCGACAGGATCACCTCGTACGTGCCCATGGGATGCACTCGCTTCAAGCACGATCTGCCACCAGTTTTCGACTGGCAGTTAAGGGATAAATTCCCAAATTTACTTCACAGCACTTATATTGATGATGGTGGTCATTTTGCGGCCATGCAAATCCCTGATATCCTTTATAGTGAATTTATTGAATTCGTTAAGAAGATATATGCAGGCAAGTAATTTGTAGTTCGAGACTTTTGATTGTTAGTTAAACTCAGGAATGTTTAAAGCGTTTGTTATAAGTGAAACTCTCTGTTTATAAATAAAATAGATAAACAAAAGTAATTCTGGATATCATCGGTTTTTCATTCTGTTGCAAACATGTCCTCCCGCAGCCACAGGTAGGTAACAAGGAATAAAGAGGTCAGTAGCAGAGTTTGCAAAATACAATCTATCATAAAGCTTTTTTTTTTTAAATACAAAGAGCCGATAACGACCTAATCTACTAAATTAATTAATATTGAAATCAGCTATAGCTGGATGAGATAACAGGTGTTATAATCCTGCGAACACTAAGATTAAAAGGCTATCCAGTGTACTCTCCGCAAATAAAAGGATATCTTTTAAAACCGAAAATAAATCATCCATCATTGTGATCGTTAAAAATTCGGAAACAATGTTGCTACGATGATAGAGGAACTCAAAAAAGTGGGTCGCAAAATTCCGTCCATCCACAGGCCTAAACGGCTTTCCGGACTACGTTCAAACCTCGGATTTGGTGTTTTTGGGCTGACAGTTCGGGAGGGCGGTTTTTTTTTTTGTACGGGAAACCTCAATATTAATGGTGCTTCCCATATAAAATTTTCGTACCAGTTTGATTTGATCGAAAACGGCTCTATGACTGCGTACCCAGTTTTTGGTTACAAATTCGAAACGGTACTTTTGAAATTTCGACATATCTTTAAAACGGTCTATAGGTACGATTTAAAACAAAAATTAATTTCTAAGGTAATGCGGTCATTCACAACTTAAAAGAAATCTCAGTTTTTCTCTATTTTATAGCACAATGAATTTTTGAAAAAAGTCGTTTTAAAATTTAATTTTTTTCAGTTTACCGGAAAACGGCGATAAAGATTTTGATCAAAATGCAAACTTAGAGTTAAATAGATGTTTTCAAAACTATTGTGTCCGTAATTTTCACTTCGAAGCACGGAAAATGCTAATTTTAAAAACTGCTCATATCTCGAAAACTCATCTTCGATTTCGATAAAACCTTAAAAGCGTAGTACCTAATGCTTACATCCCGAACAATAACTTATAATCGGTTTTCAACTAAATAACTACGCAATAGTATTTTTCAAATTAAACATTTCAATATTTGGTATACTGTTTTGTCTGGCAAATTTTACAAAAACCGCTCTAACGATTTTGACCAAAATACATATAAAAGGTAATATAAGTATTCTTAATAAGATCCCGATCATATAGTTTTTCTCAAAAAATTCTAATAGTGGCGTGTTATAAATATTTCACAAAAAATGATTGCACAAACTAATATGCCTATTAATCAGGAAAATCGGCAATGCTCTTTAGGAATTCACCACCAGAATTGAGAAATCCCTCAAATTCTTTACATCGCAGGAGCTTTTGATAACACCAAACATTTCCAAATGTACAGATGCATCCCTGCTATGGTTCATCGTAGTAAATGAACTGCTGAACATACTCAGAAATGAGGGATTCTATGTCCATATGGATACCCTAAACGAGAAAGTTTCGTGCGACTAAGTCGTGCACTTTATTTCAATAAATATTATAGATGTCGCTCTTTTCGTTTCGTTTATAAAAAACATAAATAAATAACGAGAATAATAGTTAACATACTTATAAAAGGTATGGTCGACAGATGATTTAAGCCAAAAATCAAAACAAATTAAATTTGAGACCGGATGGGTGGGAAACTGGAAGTCGTCGTCGAAATGCGGCACGGCAAAAAGTATGTAGGTAAATCTGAAAGTTTTAGCTATCTTTGCTTAGTTTTGATGCTGTGTAACAGAAGCTTTCGCCAGAAGCTACCATTCATGGACAATTCAACTGACGATGACGATGAGTGGTCATTACTATTCCTGCAAGTCATCAATTTTTGATCATGTCGACTATGTACGAAGTATGAACATGACTATAGCCTTTCCAAAAAATACATTATTTAATTTGGCTGATTAGGGGTGCGTGTTACTGGTAATAGCTGGAATATATAATTTCATATGACTTGGTATTTTCTACTTCCTATGGTTTTGTTTTATGTTATTGATTATTGATATTGCGATTTTATCGACGTCCAAATTAAATCTTGCGTTCGACCGGGAACCAAGGGGACTTTTCTACAACAAGAACTGAATTCTCAAGATCAACTGACATTATTTAGGGCTACTATCGCAAATAAGTTCCGATGGAAATGTTTCCCTTGTCAGCAATGTAAATAAGATTGCTGAATAGGAAACATTCCGGGGGAAATATTATTCCCGATAGGGGTGATTGACATGTTTCCAGGGACGAAACTTAGGAAAAAGCAAACGTTGAGCTGCTATGCACGAATCTGTCAAATGTGATTTTCGAAGAAATTATTTGCAGGTGGCTTAACTATCTTTCTAACGGTTAAGCAGTAAATGGAAAAAAAAAACTCACTACAAACAACTACAAACGAATGTCTATCGAACTGCAATTATTCATGTTTTTCATTCTAGAAAAAGTGCAGGCGAAAAAATTGATAAAACTCGAAAAAGGAATTAAAAATTGACTTTCTTAAGAGAAATGTGTTAAATTTGAGTAAGTTACTCGTTTTCTTGATATTCCCTGCTTTTTGGTTAGGTTAGGTTAGGTTAGGTTGAGTGGGGTTGTGCTTTTTGGTTATGTTGGCTAGTGATTGACGGTCATTTGCCTTTTTGCTAAAAATAGCCCAACTAAAAGGAAATAGATTTTGCAATTAAAAATACTGGGAACCAATAACTGAGTCAAGTACAGTCAAAACAAAATAAAGTATATACTAATGCTTTTGCAGTAATTCCTCATTAAAAATATTTTCTTTAAAAAGTACCTTCTGTAAAAAATCAATACTCCCACTTTAAGCATATGAATATAGTTACATAAATACAAATAAGTAGCAGCCGCAAACATGCATACGAGTACATATTTATTTTTTTGATAAGAAGTGGCTATGATTTCAAAATGTAGCCTCATTCTGCTAGTCACGATCAATGATTACAAATTTAGAACTGCCTTATCATGCAGCCTACGCAGGTATGCCACAACAAATTCATGACGCATACACACAGCCATACAAAGTTATGATTGTTGTCCAAAAATGAATAACTTGCAGTTCCAGAAGCAAACATAGGCGATAGGAATTCCCTCGACTACCCCGCAAATATTTTTTTTAACAAAAGCTTTTGTCCACACACCAAGCTACCTTATACCTAGCGATAAACCATTCACAGACAGTGATGCCATTTTGAGGGATTTATCCCTTTTTGAAAAACATTAAAGCGATTTTCATTCATATATGTAGTTTCATTTGTAATAACGATTTTTAAACACTAGGTAGTGAACCGAACAAATTGATCTGTACAAAAATTATGTAAATCTATACATATAATAATAAACAGAGATATGAGGTCTGTTCAATAATGATAATGCATTCGAACAAATTAGCCTAATTAAGTCAAACTTAGTTCCCTTACGCAAAAGTTGGACGGAAGAGAGACAAAAAGAAATCACAAAGACATTTCCCCTCCATAAGAAACCTGCAAATGCTGCAAATACTAGCCAAAGAAATTTCTTTGGGATGGTTGGTTATTGCTGACAGATGGTTGTCAAATCGTTTGAATGCCAATTTGTTACTGACTTTTAATTTGATTTACAGCCTTATTTATAAACTCAACGTAGAGACTGCTTATCTCTATGCACCCTCTAAAATGCCCTTATGCAGGAAAATTTGGTTTATAAAGATTTTTCGAACTTAAGCAACGTTGCTTAAGGCTGCGTAAGTTAAACGCTTTTAGAGGCTGCGTAGAGCTTACGTAAATGTGTTTTTGCATCAAATGGCATTTGGTCGTCGTCGAATTGTAAACAAAACTAAAAAGCAAATCACAGCGGATGTCGGTTTGAGGGCAAAAAGGTAATAGATTTCTTTGTTTTCTGTAATAGTTTATCGAAATTTTTACCTATTTAGACACAAACCTCGTTTAGTAAAATTACCGCGGAAAAATGTTTATAAATCACAATTTCATGCAAGCCACGTAAAGGCTGCGTAAATCTTTACGCGATGTTTAACTAAACAACGTCGTAGAGGCCTCGTAAGCGTATCTAATAAATACGGAAGTAATTATATAATGTGGCTTCATTTTGACTCAACCTGCGGTATCACTCTAGAATATTAGTCGCTGTAGATGACACCACAGCATCAACGTTATAGTTGCCTAATTTGTAATCCGAAGGAAAACATAAACACGAATATGAAATCAATGAACATAGAAATAAAATGAAATCAACATTATCGCTAGGTTGCCACCTAAATGCCAATATTCATATACAGAACATTTTACCATTTCCCATTGCTATCTAAAAAATACCCTTCAACATTACCTAATTTGAAATGTCATCTAGCGGCCATTAAATATACTTCTATACATGTTTTTGTTGATTAGACTACTAGACTAGACTAGATTGTAAACAATCCAAATTATCTTTTAATAAAAAACACCCAACGATAACTTGAAATTTGATAACAAATTTAGAATGACTTGCTAATATTATCCATTAGTCCATTCCTATCTGCCAATATCTAAGTAAATACACATCCAATCCCTGCGTTTGTCATAGTTTAACGTCTTTTAGTTTCGGCACCTGAGGTCCATTGTGATTAGCATTCAAGCTATACTGTTGTTGTTCTCGACTCCACAATTAATGAATCAATACCGTATGAAGAAAACCAAAAAAGAAGTAAAACAACTCAATCAGACGATAAATAAGCGACACGATGTTTTGGCGTTAAAGCTTTCCATTTCCATGCGCAGTGTCCACACAATCAGAAGCGTTCCAGTCGTCTCACTGAAAGGTGAAGGGGCTCAGTGCACAGTTTCGCCGTTGCCGTTGCTATATACGTTTTGATTGATACTCAATTGTGTAGACTACAGACGATCGCACGAAGAGTAACCGCAACCATGAATTTTAAAATAGCCCTTGCAATATCAGTGGCGGTTCTGTCATTTGTCGCTTTTCGATTGATAACCAAAACGTTCCCGATTCCAGAATTGGACACAAAGAAATACTTTGGACCTGGCGATGGCAGTAAATATATCGAGGACGTGTCAATTAAGCCTTTTAAAATTGATTTTCGACAAGAGGTATATATAAATTCGTTATCGAATAAACAATAGCTTAGCCTTCTCTATAATTTAGGTTATCGATGAACTGAAGAGCGTCCTTGATCGGCCATTGAGACTGCAAGCTCCACTTGAAGGCGCTGGCTTTACCTACGGCTTTAACAGTAAACAAATGACACCGTTTGTCGATTATTGGCGAAATGTCTATTTGCCCAAATGGAAGTCAAGGCAAGATTACCTGAATAAGTTCAAACAATACACCACACAAATTAACGGGTGAGATCAGTGATTGTCATTTAATTTCGATTGTTTCTCTGATAAAAATGTTCGTTTGACTTAGCTTGACTATCCATTTTATTCACGAGAAACCAACCGAAAAGGCTGCAGCAGGCAATTACATTCGTATACCACTACTATTGCTTCATGGATGGCCGGGTTCAGTGCGAGAATTTTACGATTTTATACCGAAACTCACCAGCTATTCGAAGAACCATAAATTCGTTTTCGAAGTTGTGGCGCCAAGTTTAGTTGGATACGGATTTTCATCGGTAAGTTGGTGTGCATTTTTCTTGTGTTGTGGTTGATGTTTAAGCTTGAATTTTGTTCGTTTCCTTAAAACTCACGAATTTCGAAAATTTTGTAAAATGTGCCACACTAACCATTCGCTATTCAGAAATTATAATTGAACGTAGTAATTGAGCAGGACCTTTTCTTTTCCATTGTGGACACAGTGGCTTAGTGTTTAGTTTGTCGGACCCATGTTCGACCCCCGTAAAAACCCAAATTGAGGGTTTTCCACTGCGCCACCTCTCGCGAACGTCTGATAAACATCCGAGAGTTTAATTGTCTTGAAAGTGCTTCTCAATCGGTCGTTTGGAATCGGTATAAAATTGTAGATCCCTTCCATTTGTTCCTGAAATGAAAAAAAAAACTCCCACAAAACGAATGGTTGTGAGAAGCTAGGCCCAGGGTCCCTACAGACCTGTTGCGCCGACTACTTACTTTTATTTTTATTTCCCATATTTTTGGTTTTGCGAAATGTCCTCGATCGCTCAACAGAATCGAAATATTTTAAATTCGAACATTATTTACTTGGGTATCAACTTTTCGAAATTCAAGCCACTCCTTATTTTCAATATTTTCCTTTAAAAACATGACATTAGAAGTCCTATTGTAAGATTCAATTCCACTTTAAGGTTTGGCATGTTTGTCACAGCTAAAATTGTAGGTAGGTATGTACCTAGGTTATTTCGAAAATATAGCCTGGCACATGGGTTTAACTATTTAATGATTAATCCATTTAAATACCTATGTAATTTATTTGAGCGCTTATCTTTCGATACGGTTTAATTATTAGATTATAAAATTATGTTATCTAACTCCCAGAGGCGGATAATTTGTTGACATTAACAATTTAAAAAAAAAATAAGTCAAAACAATTAAACAATTATTTAGTGCAATTGACACTGGCCTCAACGTCATAAGTTAATGTTAATGTTAATGTTTGGTAATTCTGCTTCGCTGTTCAACCGACAAAATTACATAGATTATTAAAGGGAAAATGTTGATCAGGCTAATAAGAAAAAGTAATGCTATCGAAAAACTCTATAACTAGCTGGAGAAAAATCGATAGCAATTACGACGTCGATAACCAAATAACTCAAACAGCACCACCTGTTAATAACTTACTATAAATATTGTAGCCGCATACAAAAAGCCCATTATGCCCAAGTTCAATTAAAGTAAATACATTCATTCGTGATTGTATTAGCATAAAAATATGATGACAACTGTGCAATTCTGTTTGTCAAATCAATTGGAGAACGGGTTGATTTCGAATACGTGAACAGGCATTTACTATATACATTGTCAATTGTCTTTAGGCAATTGTGTTTCTATTTTTGTCTCAGATTGTTTCAATTTAGATTGTTTGGGGGAAGTGAAAGAAAGTTACCGCCACAAGTGGGTGTATTGCGATTTCCTCCAATTAGATCTCGCTCATGATACCGGACTTTTTATCTCAACGAAAATAATAACTTGTCCATTTAAAAAAACAATATTTTGCTAAGAATCTGTACATAGTATTTATTTAAAATAAAATGTATAAATATACTTTAAATAAAATATTGTCACGCAAACTTTTTCACTTGTTACCATTGACAATTCGGTCCATACGAAATTTCCGCATGACAGGGAGCAGATTGTCTCTTTTTACAGCAAGAAAGAATTTCGTTACCACTATCGAAATCGAAAATAGTCTTGAGCCTATTGATACCATTTTAATACGCAAAAAAACAAAACAATTGCACGCAAATGCCATATGGGATAACAAACCTGAAATCAGTTGTTAATAATTGTAAGGAGACTGACAGCTTTTACCACTTCTTACACCAAGAAATTTGTTGAGTAAAAACTCGTAAGATTCTCAGTGGGGGGGGGGTAATATCTTGCTCTCTCGAAGCCACTCTCTTTTACGAATTTTTTGTGTTAGGGAACGACTATGAGCAAAAATTCGTAAGATTTAAAAGTAAAGGAACAGACCTAATGTTAAATATATCCAAATGTGACATCATCTCTATTTTTTTTTAAATGTAGACGTCACTAACTATTCTGTATGTATTATCTAAATGTAAATTTGTTTGTACAATTTTGTGAACTCACTTTTCATATTTTGTACATATTGAATAAAGAATAAATTGAATTGAAATAATTCACATTTCGAACAGTGTTGACTGATTAAAGGGCACTGCCAGTCTTATTTATAATTTTCTAGTTTCCTTTACAATCTACGATGCGATTAGATTTGTGACTTCACTAATAAAATGCAATCCAATCTTTTTTCCAGGCCGCTGCTAAAAAAGGATTCTGTATTTACGAAATGGCCATAGTTATGCGCAATCTTATGCTTCGTTTGGGCTATGATAAATTTCTAGTTCAAGGCGGCGATTGGGGTTCAATTATTGGCAGCCAACTGACAACCCTATTCCCCGATAACGTTATTGGCTATCACTCGAATATGTGTTTGTTGCACACTCCTCTGGCGTTAGTCAAAAGTCTTATCGCTAGTGCCTACCCATCACTGTTCGTCAAGGAGGAACATCAAAGCTATCACTTCCCCTTGGGAGAAAAGTTTTCTGACTTTATCCTGGAAACTGGTTATTTCCATATCCAAGCTACGAAGCCAGACACAATAGGTATTGCGTTAGCCTCAAGTCCTGTTGGCTTGGCCGCATATATTTTGGAGAAATTCTCAACCGGAACGCATAGTAATAATCGGGAACTAGAGGATGGTGGATTTAATAGCAACGAAATAGATAAAGATGGTCTACTGGATAACATAATGATTTACTATTTGAACAACAAAATAACATCCAGTGTGCGTTTCTATGCCGAGGCGATGTCGAGACATCAAAGGAAAATACCAGTCGACAGGATCACCTCGTACGTGCCCATGGGATGCTCTCGCTTCAAGCACGATCTGCAACCAGTTTTCGACTGGCAGTTAAGGGATAAATTCCCAAATTTACTTCACAGTACTTATATTGATGATGGTGGTCATTTTGCGGCCATGCAAATCCCTGATATCCTTTATAGTGAATTTATTGAATTCGTTAAGAAGATCTATGCAGGCAAGTAATTTGTAGTTCGAGACTTTTGATTGTTAGTTAAACTCAGGAATGTTTAAAGCGATTTGTTATAAGTGAAACTCTCTGTTTATAAATAAAATAGATTAAAAAAAAATAATTCTGGATATCATCGGTTTTTCATTCTGTATATGACGTCCTCCCGCAGCCACAGGTAGGTAACAAGGAATAAAAAGGTCAGTAGCAGAGTTTGCATAATACAACCTATCAAAAAGTTATATTTTTTTTTAAATACAAAGAGCCGATAACGACCGTATCTACTAAATTAATTAACATTGAAATCAGCTATAGCTGGATGAGATAACAGGTGTTATAAGTCTGCGAACACTAAGATTAAAAGGCTATCCAGTGTACTCTCCATAAATAAAAGGATATCTTTTAAAACCAAAAATAAATCATCCATCATTGTGATCATTAAAAATTCGGAAACAATGTTGCCCACACAATTATTTTTCATACCGTATAAGTGACAAGCTCGTCTGGATATATTTTGTTGACGCTAAGTTCAATTAACGAATCAACCAATGAATCTCATTTCACTTTGTTCCATGAAGCATGAACCTTGGGATGGCTTCTTTTAACTATTTTCTGACAAATACGCAGTGAATTCCGATAAGCCTGCCTATTAAATTTGACAGCTGAATAAACATATTTCAAACGTTGTTAAGTGAAAAAATTCGTCATCAAAACAAATAAATACATTACTGAATTTAGCGTTTCCAAAAGTCAACACAAAGCTCACGCACCTATTGACAACAAACTGTTTCATAATATATAAATACTCATATGTTTGCTATACTGGTCGTTACGTCACACTTCAAGGTTTACGTACCCCTGAATATGTGTTGTATATTGTGGAAACTTGTTCAGGAACTTCGCGTTCACTCCATCGCTATCCCTCCAGTAGGAGACAACTTTCTCCAGCGCTTTACTATTGAACCCGTACTCAAAGTCCACATCTTCTAATGGTGCATGCAATTTCAGAGGACGAGCCTGTTGCTGCTTTAGATCAGCAACTGCTTCTTCATACTTTAACGCAAAGGGCTTAATTTATGGATCTCCCTTGTAGGAGGATTTCGGTCAGTATTCATTTAAATCGAGTTTAGGAACAGGAAATGTCCGCGAGAGACTTTTGTAATTTTGAAGGAGAACTGCTGCTGCAAGTGACAGCTCAACAAAAAATTCTTTTATTCCAAGCCCTATTGTCCCCATTGTATATTGTAACAGTGACAGATGATTTAAGCCACACACAATCGTTTCACCGAAAAGCGGAAAACAAATTAAATTTGAGACCGGATGGGTGGGAAACTGGAAGTCGTTGTCGAAATGCGGCACGGCAAAAAGTATGTAGGTAAATCTGAAAGTTTTAGCTATCTTTGCTTAGTTTTGATGCTGTGTAACAGAAGCTTTCGCCAGAAGCTACCATTCATGGACAATTCAACTGACGATGACGATGAGTGGTCATTACTATTCCTGCAAGTCATCAATTTTTGATCATGTCGACTATGTACGAAGTATGAACATGACTATAGCCTTTCCAAAAAATACATTATTTAATTTGGCTGATTAGGGGTGCGTGTTACTGGTAATAGCTGGAATATATAATTTCATATGACTTGGTGTTTTCTACTTCCTATGGTTTTAGTCCGTGATATGTGGTTTTATTTTATGTTACTGATCATTGATGCGATTTTATCGACGTCCAAATTAAATCTTGCGTTCGACCGGGAACCAAGGGGACTTTTCTACAACAAGAACGGAATTCAAGCCAACTCAGGATCAACTGACATTATTGACACGTTTCCAGGGACGAAACTTAGGAAAAAGCAAACGTTGAGCGGCTATGCACGAATCTGTCAAATGTGATTTTCGAAGAAATTAAGCAGCAAATGGAAAAAAAATCTCACTACAAACAACTACAAACGAATGTTTATCAAACTGCAATTATTCATGTTTTTCATTCTAGAAAAAGTGCGTGCTAACTAGCGGAAAAATTTATAAAACTCATAAAAGGAATTATAACATGACTTTCTTAAGAGAAATGTGTTAAATTTGAGTTAGTTACTCGTTTTCTTGATATTCCCTGCTTTTTGGTTATGTTGGCTAGTGATTGACGGTCATTTGACATTTGCTAAAAATAGCCCAACTAAACGGAAATAGATTTTGCAATTAAAAATTTCATACCGGCATTTATCTTCAGCATATTGTAAATCTTATACCTACTGGGAATCAATAACTGAGTCAAGTACAGTCAAAACAAAATAAAGTATATACTAATGCTTTTGCAGTAATTCCTCATTAAAAATAATTCTTTCTTTAAAAAGTACCTTCTGTCAAAAATCAATACTCCCACTTTATGCATATGAATATAGTTACATAAATATAAATAAGTAGCAGCCGCAAACATACATACATACTTATTTTTTTGATAAGTTTCTATTAGCAAGCATATGATTTCAAAATGTAGCCTCAGTCTGCAAGTCACTATCAATGATTACAAATTTAGAACTGCCTTATCATGCAGCTTAAGCAGGTACGCCACAACAAATTAAATAATCTTAAATTCATGACGGCAAACGAATACACACAGCCATATGAAACGAAAATCAAATCCAAAGTTATGATTGTTGTCCAAAAATGAATGACTTGCCGTTCCAGAAGCAAACATAGGTGATAGGAATTCCCTCGACTACCCCGCAAATATTTATAACAAAAGCTTTTTTCCACACACCATGCTACCTAATACCTAGCGATAAGCCATTCACAGACAGTGATGCCATTTTGAGGGATTTATCCCTTTTTGAACAACATTTTAGCTATTAAAGCGATTTTCATTCATAGTTACAAGTTTCATTTGTAATAACGATTTTTAAACACTAGTGAACCGAACAAATTGAACTGTACGAAAATTATGTAAATGTATAATATAATAATAAACAGAGATATGAGGTCTGTTCAATAATGATAATGCATTCGAATAAATTAACCAATTATGTCAAACTTAGTTCCCTTACGCAAAAGTTGGGCGGAAGAGAGACAAAAAGAAAGCACAAAGACATTTCGCCTCCATAAGAAACCTGCAAATGCTGCAAATATTAGCAAAAGAAATTTCATTGGGATAGTTGGTTATTGCTGACAGAATGTTATCAAATCGTTTAAATGCGAATAATTTTTAACTGACTTTTAATTTGATTTAATTTATATTTATTATTTATTATTATTATTATTATTTGAGAGGGGTTATTGTACTGCGACCTTTTGGTCTATTGTACCCCCTGCTTACGCCTCAGAGTGGTTTATTCCCTCAAAAGAGTTCCCCTCATAGTATAATTCCTTTCGAAATCATTCTAGAGGTTTTAGTACTCTTCTTTCTCCTTGGCGGAAGAAATTCGTCCTATAGCACTCTCTCCAGTCCAGTTTCCTTTAAGAATCTAAGGATGAGAGCTGGCTCTAGTGACTGTATTTCCTCATCAGATAGTTGGTACTTGCCCATTTCAGTCTTTTGTGGGTCAGTGCCCCACATCGCTCTTATACATAGTATTAAGAAAGATTAAAGCAGCAAAAAAATTGAACTTATTAATTCCTGCAATAAGAACAATTCAAATCTTGGTCCGAAGAATTAATTTGTGCTTTGTTATACTGATATTTCAATATTCCCGTCTAGAAAAATTTCACATTTTTCAAATTGGTGGTTCAACGCGCTTCTTTTCGTTTTTGTTATATTTCATTTCGGTGAGCGAATTCTCTTGCAATGGGAGAAATGCGACTTATTGCCAATATTGAACCAGAAAGTAAGTTTTTTTGTATCCAACATAAAAGTATAAATTCCATTGAAAAGGGAATTTTTAACGGTCAATCTGGGATATTCCGTCATAACCTTCTGGCAACACTGTATCACTGAAGCATATAATATTCATGGTGCTAGCTGGGTAAAGACTTGCCGGTTGCGACTCATACAGTACCAGTTTGTGTTCAGCGGTGATTACAGGTGATCGTTTCACAAAATGGGTTTCGGAGCAAAAATATTTGTTGTTTTTCTCTCACTGACGGCAGCAGTTGTTTATCAAAAGTACAAAAACCTTTCTCGGCCATATCCCGCTCCTGAACTCGATTTAAAAGAGTACTGGGGACCAGGACCGAAGTCCTCCTACAAGGAAGATCCATCAATTAAGCCATTTACTTTAAAGTATGAAGAAGCAGTTGCTGATCTAAAGCAGCAACTGGCTCGTCCTCTGAAATTGCATGCACCATTAGAAGATGTGGGCTTTGAGTACGGGTTCAATAGTAAAGCGCTGGAAAAAATCGTCTCCTACTGGAGGGATAACTATCTGACGCGATGGAGTGAGCGCGAAAAGTTCCTAAACCAGTTTCCGCAATATACAACACAGATTCAGGGGTAAGTGAACCGTGAAGTGTAACGTAACGACCGGTATGGCAAACCGCAAAGGGTTTTTGTTAGTAATTTTAATTATATATTTTTTTATCTGTAACTGAATTTATTTACTTATAATCATGATGATCATTTTTGTCACTCAAAACGTTTGAAGTATTTTTATTTAGCTGTCAAATGCAATAAGCAGACTTATTGGAATTCACTGCGTATATTTATAAGAAAAAAATTTAAAAGAAGTCATTCAAAATTAAAGATAAGGCCTAAATGTTATCGCCAAGGTTCATGATACAAAGTGACTATAAATTCTGTGTTTCATTCCTTTGTCACTTATAAAGGTATGAAAGCAACATTGTTTCTGAATTTTTAGCGATTACAATGATGGGTGATCTATTTTCGGTTTTAAAAGATTTCCTTTTATTTGTGGATAGTACCTACACTGGATAGCCTTTTAATCTTAGCGTTAAAGCACTTAGTAACTCGCTGACTTATAACACCTATTATCTCACCCAGCTATAGCTGATTTCAATGTTAATTATCGGCGTTATCGGGTGTTTTTATTTTAAAAAGATTAGCTTTAAGATTGACATTTAGAATTGGTCAGCTCTTTAGAAAGGTAAGTCTAACTCGATAGCCAAATGCCGATTTATGACTGTTTTCTAGGTTAGGTGCGATTACGATTGAGTACCTCGCTTATGTGGCAACATTTTTATTCCAGACTGAAGATACACTATCTCCATGTGAAGCCATCAAAACCAGGCACAAAGAAAGTTGTCCCGCTTCTTCTGTTGCACGGTTGGCCCGGTTCAGTGCGCGAATTCTACGAACTGATCCCACTCTTGACTACACCCAACAAGAATAACGACTATGTGTTTGAAGTTATTGCCCCAAGTCTGCCAGGCTATGGTTGGTCACAGGTAGGCAAATTTTATTCTCAGTTTTCTATGAACAATTGCAAAATTTTCCTATTTTTAAGGGCTCATCGAAAAAGGGTTTCGGCCCAGCACAGATTGCCGTAGTTCTGCGGAACTTGATGCTCCGTGTGGGGCATGAGAAATTCCTGATCCAAGGCGGTGATTGGGGATCAATTATCGGCAGCAATATTGCAACACTTTTTCCTGAAAACATCATCGGTTATCACTCAAACTTATGCGTTAACTTATCGGGATTGTCGTTCTTAAAGCAGACCATTTACAGTATTTTTCCATCGTTTTTCATCGAAAAGGAACACGAGCAATTCTTTTTGCCTGGCATGAAGACTATGTTATTTAATCTAGAAGAATCTGGCTATTCCCACATACAATCCACTAAGCCGGATACTATTGGAACAACTTTGACTGGAAATCCTGTTGGATTAGCCGCTTACATTTTGGAGAAATTCTCAACTTGGACAAATGCTGGCTTTAGGCAATCGAAAGATGGCGGCCTTGAAAAGAAGTTCACTTTGGATGCCCTTCTGGACAATGTCATGGTTTATTACTTGTCAAACTCTATCACCACTTCGCAGAGACTGTACGCAGAGATGTTCAGCAAGGAACAAATTGCATTGCAAATGGATCGAGTACCAACAAATGTCCCAGTTGGCTGTGCACGCTTTAGAAATGATTTGATACAAAATACTGACTGGCAATTGAAGGAAAAGTATACAAATATTATTACAAGCACTTATTATCCTGATGGTGGACATTTTATTGCACTCGAGCTTCCAAATGTGTTGTACGACGATTTTGTAGAGTTTGTTGGAAAGGTCGTTTCCAATTAGTATGGGATGGGCTCCTGTTTTTTGTTTGTAAAACCTGTTCCTTGTTAAATATTTTTGAAAATAAATTTCTTGTAAGTACTTGTAAAAATAAGTTTCTTTTTTTCTTTAACATTGGTTGCTACTGAGGGGTTAATACGTTGAAACTGTTTAAAATAAATCAAAAAATTCTGGCCCCCTAGCCTGCTAGCAGGAAAGTAACAGTTCTAAAAATATACATTTTCTCGTAGATTGTATGCTTTTGTTTGGTTATGTCGATTTCATTTGTCAAATAATGTTGAAAATTGCAAGATTTGACGAAAACAGAGGTTTTCCCATACATATTTCAGTTTTTAAAACGAGTCGTTTAAAGACGTTTCCCACGAAAACACCATGAAAACGACTTCCATTCGTTGGGCTGTTGCAACGAACACACCTTTTGCTATATTCAGCAAATTCAGCAGAATGGCTGACTGAACAAATGTCACAACTCACAACTTAAAATCATTTGCCACAATTAATTGATGGGCTAATATTATTTTGAAATTAACTAAATTCATTTTGTTTGTTAATTAATGCGATCGAAATTTGTAGCCACAAAAGTTTGCACCGAAGTTGAACGACTAGTGTCTCGCAGCTGATTGGAATGTCAAACTAGTTGGTGGCCGGTGTGAACGCATCGACGAGTTTTCGACGAAAACGCGGTTTCCGGTTCGGTGTGAAAAGTCTATTAAGCGAACAATGGTGCATTTAAAGTTTCGTCATTAAAAAAACTACACAGCATTGACAGTTGTGACAGTGTGAGGAGAGTAAATTCAACTAAGGGAATAGCTAACAAAAGCGCAGTAAAGATTTCACTGGCAAGGACTCTCATCGCAAACAACCTGATCGGCAATTGTCGCCACGTAAAACAAAAATATAATATGTGTCTCTTATTTCCCTTTCATTCTTAAATAAAGTAATAACTAGATTAAATAAATTGGATTAATCTAATTTAAATTAATAGATTAACAATTGGTGACAGTGACACAGTTGCCTGCATGTGGTGGGGTTTATTATCAAAGAATGAACACAACCGAAAGCTCCCGATAACGGCGGTATCCAACAACAAACTTACAAATCCAGTAACATGCTCTCGTAAATAATATCAACTCACTCTTCACCTATTATGAGATGACTTGCAAAATTCAAACCGGTCTATGCTTCGTGAACTGCCGCCATCACACCACATACTTTTTAGTTGTTTAGATTAAACAAAAATAAACTGAGCTTTTTGAATAAGCTCTCGTTGACAGCCATCAAGATGACCTAATGTCATGTGATGTTTAAACCGATAAGCGCTCACAGATGTTTGCTTCCCACTTTTTGCGTATCGATGAAGCCATGCCTGGGCCGGTTTCCACATTTCCAGTTCAGTCACATTCATTCAGTGTGTGTTGATCACTTCGGTATAACGGTTGTCGTGAAATGGGTTTCGGAACGAGAGTATTTTTTGTGGTCCTTGCCCTGGGCGTAGCAGCGCTCTATCAAAATTATAAATCTATTACGCAGCCAGCGCCAGTGCCGAAAATCGATGTGAACGAATATTGGGGACCTGGATCGAAGACCTCATACAAAGAGGATACGTCAATCAAGCCATTCGCACTGAGCTACGAAGAGGCAGCTGCTGATTTAAAGCAACAATTGGCTCGTCCACTGAAATTGCATGCGCCATTGGAAAATGTTGGATTCGAATATGGATTCAATAGTAAAGCGCTGGAGAAAGTTATCGCATATTGGCGGGATGACTATCTACCGCGATGGGCCGAGCGTGAGAAGTTCCTCAATAAATTTCCACACTTCACAACACAAGTTCAGGGGTAAGTGCACTGAATGGAGAATTTTTGTCCGTAGCATTTAACGGCGCAGGGTCATAAGTCCACAGGCCAAAAGTCCACAATGGACTTTTGACCCACTTAGGTGGGCTATAAGTCCACAAATCAATTGTGGACTTATAACCCACCCAGGTGAGCCAAAAGTTCACACAAAATTCTTGTGAATTTTTGACTCACTGATTGTGGTCTTATGGCTCACGGATGAAGAAGGTGAAGAAGAGGACAACGAGCTTGAAAGCGAAGCTAAAAATTCTAGTAATGACCTCATTTGCGGTGTTTGCCTTCAAAACCCACAAGACACACTTCTTCAGCTTTCAAACTATGAATTCTGTATGGGGCTGCAACCCCCCTGCTTAGGTTTACTGATGGATTACGGGGTGGGTGCAAGGTTATTCTTATTACTCAAATTTTGTTGGCGTTATTGCACTTTGTGGGAGTGAAATAAGACCAACTGTTGGAAGTTATCCTTATTACACTATTTAAGAGTGAAATTAGGTACATTTTTAGAAGTTTGTCTTATTTCACGGCATCTATCAAACATTCCCATACTTTTTGAGTTGTCAAAACAACTCTTTTTGTCATATGGATAATTGTGGACTTATGGCCTACTTCCATTTTAAAATTGTGAACCTATGGCCCAAATTATTGTGAACTTTTGGCTCATCTGGGTGGGTTATAAGTCCACAATTGATTTGTGGACTTATAACCCACATAGATGGGTCAAAAGTCCATTGTGGACTTTTGGCCTGTGGACTTATGACCCTGCGCCGCATTTAACACATATAAATAAATCGTAAAATAGATCACCGACATCGAGTGTAGGTATGTCAGGGATGGAAAATGTCATTTTCGATTTGTACTGAAAACTGTTGTAAGATTGTACTGAAATGGAGCCAATGTACTGAAAACAATTTGGGGTATAAGAAAGCGAATTCAAAATAACTTATTAACAACTGTACACACCTAGAAAAAGAAATATGTAGAAATAACATTTAATTCTCATCTTGAGGGCCCGTCTATTCTTCGTGATATTTTATTTCTTTCTGCTTTCTTTTTCAACTTTTCTTTATTTTTCCAATTGAATCGCCTGCTCTAATTTTACTTATGTTACTGGTACTACAGTAAGTCTAATGTTTTATTGTACAGTTCATTCCTGTACTACACCGTACATACCATGCTCCGACAGATATATATAAGAAGTTGCATTCGTAACGCCGCCCATAACTCGAGAACTGATCGTCCGATTTGAGCTATCTTTTCTTTGCTGTGTGAGATTGGAAAAATTTGTAGAAATTGATTTTTTTTTATTTAAATCGTAATTTACAGGGAGATCGTGTTTGTCAAGAGTTCTATCTGATTTTCATGATTTCGGGAATTTTCTTTACGAAAACCATTTCTTGTGCTAATTTGCAATTGGATTTTCGGTAATTTGTAAAGCGTTAATTATTTATTTTTGGCATCTCCAGTATGCAAAAACTATTAGCGGCAACTTCACATTGTTTCAACCTAACCTCGAGTTTAAGAACTCTTTTTCAGCGCATGGCAGCTAAAAATCTGCACTGTCAAAATAAGGGACCTAGCTAAATGTGAGCTGGATTGGACACGAGACAATATTAAAGCAACAAAGTTAAAAGTGCACGGGCAAAGCCGGCCGGGAACAGTTAGAAGAATGTTTATATTAGTCTCTAAGCTCTTCAGTCTTAATACTCTCATTTTGCACATTCATATTCAAAATATTGCCCTGAGCTGGAAACTCAAAAGGGGATGTTTCTAATGAAAATTCGAATAGTCAAGGCTTTGTGTAAAACTTAATACAAAAATGTAGTTGGTTAATTGATTATATTTTCCATTTTTGGAAAACCACAAATTGCAAGAGAATTTGAAAGATACAGATAGATAAATTGTAGAAGAAACTCATTTGTATCGAATTCGATAGAATTGTATCGACTTTTGCATCCCTGGTGTATGACATGTAATACCTTAACTTTGGTATGTACAAATACGTCGAGCAGTGATACCAGATTACAAGATTCATTTTTTTTTTTTTTGTTCAAGATTTTGGAACTCCAAAATATGCAGAAGACTTCAATTCAAGTTCATAAAATTTCAAGGTACTTGTTATTCTTAACCTAACAAATTGATACGGTTTTTTTGATTGAAAAACGATTTTAATTAATTCCATTATTATGAATAATTCGAGTTAAACATGCCCAAGCACAACTGCTGTTTTACTAATGTTTCCGTCAAGGAAATTATTTGTCAAGTGATAAATTTACATACCATAAGTACTCGATCGAGCGGTATTTTTGTCTACCAAATATTTGGGCCTATTCTGCGAAATCTTTTATTCTGTTATGAATTTTCTGTTATGAATCATAAAAGGTCTCGACTATAACAGATCTTTTATAAATCGAATTCTGGGTTTCGAACTTTTATGAAACTCTGTTATAGAGCTTCGAAAATTGAAATCTGTTACGAACCTTCAAAACAAACAGCTTTGTTTTTTTCTTTTTTGTAAATAGGTACTAAGTGGGCACCTGATAATTTTTTTGCAAAATAGCATAAAATTGTCGGTGAAAGGAGTAAGTTTTGAATTTACTCACATCAGGAAGATCAAATGGGTTACTATATTAAATCTTAGTTCCAGCAAAAGTGATGGGTGTTTTCGGCTAAACAAAAATATAAATTTAGAAACTATTTCAAATAGGTACACTTTTATACACATTTATTACATTTGTCTCCATTTGTAAGCATTTCGTTGACTAGGAATTATATAGAGAACCATTTCAACCCAAGAATTCATAATTAATAAAAATCTTTTATAATAAAAGTCACAAAACTCTATCTTTTATTCTGTTATGATTCTTAACAGAATTCATAAAAGATTTTTCCACACAGAATTCCAAATCTAGAGCCCGTAAAAGATTTTTTGACACTTCGAATTTTTGTAGGGAAATTCATAACAGAATAACAGAATAAATTGATAAAAGATTTTGCCGAATAGGCCTCATTGTATTTCGTAAAAACAAGATTTTCTTATTTTGCATCTGGGAACACTGACGTCGAGTCATTCCCAATGAGAGAGAGAGAGAGAGAGATTGTGGTTTCTTGCAAGTCACCATATAGTCACTAAAATGATAATGAGATCCATATTGTTCGCTGTTTTGTGTTTACATGAAAAAATCAAATCATTTCATAGCTGACATTTGTTTGAATTTTAATCGTCGTTCTGTTGCGAGTTCAAAACCGCTGGCGGGCACTATTTTCATGCAAATACTGCTGTTGAAAATATTAACTTATGACCCTTGACGGCTTTGAAATTGCTTGCATGTAGATGCTAGTTCTACACTGAAATAATTATAGTCTTTTGAATATAAATGTGTCTAAAGGAACGATTGCTTGTTGGAGAACTGGTCGTTATGATCCGAAAGTCGTAATATATAATTTAGAACAAAAGTAAAGAAGTTTGCATTCTTATGTGTAGCTTATGCTATCTTAATTCTTACGCAGGTTAATGGCAAACTGAAGACTTGCCTTTGACGTAGGTACTTGTTCTGGTCAAGTTAGTGCAATCTATTTTTTTTTTTTTTTTTTTTTTTTTTTATAATAAACACGCGCTAAAGAGGTTGTGACTACTCTTATGGTGTAGTTCGAAGTACACAGCGCGGGCGTTAAGGAAATTGGGATAGAGAAGATAGGAGATTCCGATGCACATTGGTTTTAAATGTCTGTAAATTGCACTGAGGGGGAAAGACCGAGCTGGGCAATGCATTCCACATTCGTGTTGTACGGCTTATGAAAGAATCTCTATATTTCATAGTACGACCGAAAGTAGGCTGGAGGGTAAACTGATGGGCATTCCTGGCTTGGCGAGTATTGCGGTTGAATTGTTGAAGGGGTGGAATGCAGCTGGCAATTTCATTTGAGCACTGTTTGTAAAAATAGCGATAAAACAATGAGAGACTTGTTACATTTCTGCGATGTTCGAGCGAATTTATAGAATTCGCTATATTTATGTCTCCAATGAGTTTTAAGGCACGATTTTGTATCCTATCCAGGAGGTGCAGTGAGGTTTTAGGGGCACCAGACCAGATATGAGAGTTGTACTCAAGTTTGGGGCGAATGAACGCCTTGTATATGGTAGCCAGATCAGAAGGGGTAAAATATTTCTTGCACCTTTTAAAGAAACCTAGACATTTCGCAGCGTTCTTGGCGACTTCGTGTATGTGGTCATTCCAACGAAGTTTGTCATGGACACACATACCGAGAATGGAAAGTCTTTCGGTTTCGGCGATGCAAGTGCCATTCATGGATAATGGCTGAGGATTCTGGTTTCGCTTTAATGACAACAGACAGCATTGTGTTTTGGAAGCATTAAATTCCACTCTATTGGCTAAACCCCATTTTATAATGCTGTCGAGATCGGAATTTAATGAGCTTAACATACGTTGCCGTTCCAGTTCTACGGCCGAAGAGCAGGGACGTGAGTCCTGGAATGAATATGAGAAGCTGAGGGTGCTGTCATCGGCGAAGGAGTGGAATGGATTAGAGGTTGCAGACAGGAGATCATTTATGAAAATGAGAAAGAGAGTCGGAGACAAAACGGAGCCTTGGGGAACACCAGCATTTATATGGTGAATTTCAGACTTGAAGCCATCCAATACAACTTGAATTGAACGGCCAGAGAGGTAGTTTCTAATCCATTGAAGAAGAGACGCATCGATCCCATATGCACGCATTTTCGACAAAAGAGCTTGGTGCCAAACTCTGTCAAATGCCTTTGAAATATCAAGCGCAACAATCTTCGTTTCACCAGAGTGATGTAGAGATTGGTTCCACTTTTCGGTGAGATAAGCCATCAAATCACCAGTGGATCTGTTGCCACGAAAACCGTACTGCCGGTCATTAATGAGTTTTCGTGATTCAAGATATTTCATGAGCTGACGATTTATCAGCGTTTCCATGACCTTAGAAAGAATGGATGTAAGTGCTATGGGTCGGTAGTTGGTGGGAGAAGAAGATTCGCCTTTTTTGGGGACGGGCTGGACAAATGCAGTTTTCCACCTTCTCGGGAAGAGTCCAGAAGAATAGGACAGATGGAAAAGCTTACGCAGTGGTTTTGCCAGCGTGGAAGAACACCTCTTCAGAACAATTGGGGAAATACAATCTGGACCAGCGGATTTATTTATGTTGAGATCATTAAGTACTCTTGCCACTGTACGAGTGCGAAAATGGATTTGTCCCATGGTGTATTCGACGCTCTCAAGTACAGGTAGAGGCAAAGCGCAATCTGGGAGCATTGAGCTGGCTGCAAAATGTGCAGCAAGCAGATTCGCTTTGTCTAAAGAGTTGACAGCTGGAATGTCATTGTAAATGAGCGTTGGGATCGAAGATGTGGCCGAATTCTTTATATTTTTTACAAAAGACCAAAAGTTTTTACTACCCTTGGGACATTGTAGTATTTTTTGCCTCAACTTTTGGTCATACGAGAATTTAACACGCTTGATAGTGGTATTGCAGTCATTTCTGGCTCGCTTGAACTTTTTTCGGTTTTCCTCAGATGGGTTGGCCTTATATGACCGAAAACTTAACTCCTTTTGTCTGATAGCCTCTTTACAGCTCGAGTCGTACCACGCATTTTCTTTCGGTATGATACTCTTTATCCTGTTAGGAATAAAGGATTTCATACCTAAGGTGATAATACTGGACACCATATCAGCGGCGGCATCCACGTCGTTATCGAGGAAGCATAACGACCAGTTAAAACTCTTAAAGAAGTTGTTAAGTCCGCTCCAGTTGGCTTTCTCGTATTGCCATACGGTTCTTTTCGGAGATTTTTCTTTAACTGTGTGGTTGGAGTACGAGAAATTAGCTGATATGATGCAGTGGTCCGACGAGCCTAAAGGCGATAATACTTCTATAAAGTATTTATCAGGGTGGGAGGTAAGAAACAAGTCCAGAGTGTTGGCATTTTGACCGTCAATATCTGGTACGCGTGTTGGCTCATTTACAAGCTGGGTTAATTGATTTACCTCAGCGAAGATCTGAACATAAATTCCTTCGGGTGTTGTCTGTCCAGTATGTCGAAGCCAGTTAGAATTGTGAATATTGAAATCGCCCGCAATGACAATTTCAGTATTAGGATACAGGGAGACAATTCTTGTAATTGGGACAAAGACGTAATCGAACCTGCACCAGTTTTGGTGCATTTTTGCTTGCTAATAGAAAAAGTATACTCCAACGAAATGTAAAGGGTCTTTCATTACGGGCTTGAGAACTTATTTTTTAAACAAAATGCAAACAAAATTTTACTGGCTTGAATCACTATCAACATTTTTATGAATGGAATTCGACTTCGGTCATGTGTCCACCACGGAAACGTATGCAGCGGTCGATACGTTGAACCCAATTTTTGATGACTCGGCCTCACATTTCGACCATTTTGGCCGCTTTTTCTCGTTCAATATTGGCTCTGAGCTCCTGTAAATTCACCGCTATTGGCATGGACCAATGATTTAATAAAATAGCCCCATAAGAAAGAGTCTAGGGGTGTTAAATCACACGATCTCGGCGGCCAATAGACTCGAGATAACACGTTCACTGAACTGACACTTCAATAACTCGATTGTTGTACCCGCTGTGTGGCTTGTGACACCGTCTTGTTGGAACCACTTATAATATGTCCAATTCCTGCAATTGTTCAAAGAATTCTCGGAATTTCGGTAGTAAATTTGAATTACTACCTCACCATGATGAAAACGTTTATTTTATTGAATATTTTTACATTGAAAGTTCGTAAAACGTCAACTAGATTGGTCGTGAATGAATCCGAACGCGTTGACTAAGCAAGTTGAATTGTTTTTGTAATCTCGCGGTCACCGTTACCTTTTTTGACTTTTCAATTGAAACAGACACTATTATTTTAATTTACATATATATTTATTAATAAACCTTTAAAGTGATGATATTGAATTATATAAGATTATATAGCAGAAACTTTTTGTTGACTCGTCGCTGTTCTTCAAGAGAGTAAAAAATAGAAGAAAAGGTAAATGGAAAAGGGCAGTTCGTTCAGTGATGCCAAATTGACATCTTAATAACCTTTGCTTGATTTTGCACTTTTTAATTTGGAAAGGCCCTTCATAAATTTTTAAAAAATTGTTATTTTCAAATAAGTACATTAAAAATGTAGCACGCCTGACAATCACTACACTATTATAGTGCTATGCGAACTAATGTTTGTTAAATATCGTGTGAAAATTCTAAATTACCAGAGTGGCCTTAGAAATCACACCTTTTTCTCTCATCGCTCCTTTTTTTCGACTCCTCAGAATTCTACAACGGCCACTCTGTTTATTTTAAATTTGACTCTTCGAAATGTCAACTGAGTACGCAGACAGGATTTTCTTGACTAGATTGGTCGGCTTCCCCTCCATAAACGTCAACTGCAAAAACTATACACGTGAACACTTTGGGCCAATAAAAACTGAGACGCATCTAGTCAGACAGCTGTCAGACTTACTAAACTACGAATCCGAACGTTCCCATTTTTTTCTGTGCTCACTTTGTTATGTCATTCTTTTCTACTCATATCTATACAATAGGCGTGTTTTTTTGAGCTTCGATCTCAGCAAAGCAAAGCAAAGTAGGATTTTCAGCACGCAATTACAACAACTACATTCCAGTTGACACATCGAGACTCGCAATAGTTGTTTTAATTAGCGCGCTGAAAAGATTACTTTACTTTGCTTTGCTCGGCTAATATATAAATGAATACACATTTCGCTGAGGACCACTTATGCATTTCTTTGCAATATAAATAAGCTTGATAATCATATCATATCAAAAATAGCATTCTACTCAGTTTAAGTCTTTTACGAGTGAGTAAGATAAGTGTTCCGCAAGATAACGAAAACGAAAACGAAAATGTTATCTGCATTCAATGGTAAACTACCGTGAATTCAGATTAAGCGAATGCCTTTATTTCCCATTGATTTTATTTGGGGACATACTAATTCTGAAATCGTATAATAATAGTAAAATAGATTTTTTCCAAACTCACTCGTGCTACGGTGAAATGTCAAAAAATACATTTCGCCAGTAGCTTGGATTAAAAACATAAGCACACTCTGCCGTAAATTTAATATGCCAAATTTATGAAGACACCCAATTATGTTGTCGCGTTCCACAGACCGCTAGAAAATTAGCGCTTTATATCACAGATGAAGAGACACCCGCTAGAGCTTATTTTAATTTTTTTTTTTTTTTGGCTTCAAATATCAACTTACTTATTTGGAAGAAGTTAATACTGCTTTAAGTTTTGAGTTCACTAAATTGCAAATTTAATTAGGTTATTGTAAAATTTATATCTTATATACCTTTTCGTAATTAAAAGGAGACATTTTTCTAAAGGCAGAAATACGAAAAACAGGTTTGTGATGTAATTGTCCATAGAACGCGGGTGGCTATGAAAAAGTATTTTAAAATCCCATTGGATCTGCAAATTGACTTGAAAGTCTGGAACCCTAAACTGAAAACTACCTTATATATGTAACTAGCTGACCCCGCGAACTTCGTTTCGCCCAAAATTGTTAATGTAATGAAAGTAATAATTTCGAGCATGCACAATGCTCATGCTATTTTATGTAGACGCTTTAATACCAATGACAAGCCGTTCTGCATAAGCGGAATCCGCTGAGGTTTGCAAAGTGCTTTATTTGGACAATGTGCATTCTAATTTTTAATATGCAACTTTAGAAACATCGCTTGATTTTATTTTTGAATGGGAGGTGCCACAAATCGTTTTCCTATACCGCTTATGTTTTGCAAAGTACCACCTATAGTGTGGTATCCTATCTTTCAGTACCACCTATCGGGTCCAAAACTCAGGTTGCATTCTTTCTACTAACCAAATGAGAATGTGCGCATGAGGCAAGCATCTTTTTTGCCATTCAATCGAATACATCCAACATCGAGTAGTAAGTAGTATAACCAAAGACACGATGCTTAACCATAGAGTCTATCAGCGACCGACGAAATATTTGTAACTTTAACAGTCATGAAGAAAACTAACCGCACCTTGACCAACTTGGTTGGTAAATGGTAAGCCTTTTCCCTTCTCTCTCTACACCGGTACCGAAGGTGTTATGGTACCTTTGGAGTTGCGTTCGCCATAACCCTATTCAGTAATGAGCAGAATACCACAATAAAATGTTACACGCTCATTTTTCGTAACAACCCCTACGTGCAAACTCAAAACGCTCCACAACTCCTGTTGCCTGTCATCATTGTCCACCTCAACTTACTCACGCATACTTATGCAAGGATCCTGAAAATACATGTCAAACAAAAATGATAGATTCAAAAACCATGAAATAAATCATAGTATCTACTCCATTTCAAAAACTTACTTAATGTAACATAGTAAGCATAAGCACACTTATTAGGTAGGTAGGTATATTTAAAAAATTTGACAACAACAATTTGCTTGGAAAATAATTAAAATAATTGACAACAACAATTGCTTTGAAAATATAAAATATATTTTTTTTGTATTTGAAGTGTCACTACTCGATTTAAATCCATTTTATTTTTTTTCCAAGTGCTTTTCCCCATGAAAAATGAAATGTGTGCCTTCAACGCCACCTGTTGAGAATTTTCCAACTTTTCTTTTTTCATAAACCATCCCTGATTCAAGCCGAATAAAACACACCAAAAATCATTGAAATCGGTTTAGCCGTTCGTGAGTTATAAAGTCACAACGCACTTGCAACAATTTTATATATATAGAAAGAAGATATTTGTCAATCGAAAATTAGATACTGATATAGATAAATTAAATAAAACACAAACGGGAAAGTGATTTTCCTTTGGTTAGTGCCGGTACTGATAAGACTCGGGCTCATAAATACCATGTCTGTTGCATATTCTCAAACTGTTCCTAAATCTTATCAGCAGTTGAATTCGGCTCCAGGAAATAACCCCCCAACGAAATAACCCCCCAAATAGAAAAGTGAAATAGCCCCCCAAAATTTGTATGGAAGTGGGGATGTATTTCACATGAAATAAATCCCCAAAATTGGGAATTTATTTCATGGATTTTTGGGGACGTATTTCATACTTCAAATTGGGGAGTTATTTCACTGTGAAATAACTCCCCATATTGAAGTATGAAATTTGAAAATTCAACAAAAAATATAAGAAAAAAACCTCGCACCCACCCCGTAATCCAACAGTAAACCCAAGCAGGGGGGTTGCAGGGGGGCAGCATGCCCCCCCATACACATTTCATAATTTGCGCATTACCATTGTCTCAAAAATTAATATTAATTCGAGAGAAGGCGCCCGCGCCGATTTCTTACTTATTTGGGAACTTACTCCATACCGTCTTGGGGACTTATTTCATACCATTTTGGGGACTAATTTCATGTTCGATTTGGGGTATAATTTCACAGTGAAATTATTCCCCAATTTTGGGGGGTTATTTCATTTTCTATTTGGGGGGTTATTTCGTTGGGGGGTTATTTCCTGGAGCCGTTGAATTCATTTCACCTTTATTTATGTAACAAACACATGTATATAAATTATTTTGTTTGATTTTCAATTTCATTTAAGAGCAAACTATGAATGAAAATATGTATAGGAAAATCAGTTTGCAGAGCATTGGAAATAATAAACAGGTTTTCGGTGACTGGAAAGGCAATCTTATTATTATTATTATTAAGCTGTACAGTCTCTTCGAGAAGTGAAGGTAGTTTAGGGTTGCATGCATTACTAATAACAAATTTTGGTCTCGACTTAAAATTGTCGGAAGCTCACAATTGCCAAATTTGTTTGGAAAATATAGCCACTACTACATTTTTGAGTCGAATTTAAAAATGTTTAAATATTGGTGGAGCCCATTGTGTTTGTGTCTTGCTGCTCAACTTCTTAAAAATCTGGGAGCTAAAACTTTATAAGGCTTTTATGATCAAGTGTGGGCTTAATACGACTTAATGCGAGTTGCACGTGAAAATTTGTTTTAAACGAAGGAATCCTACCAACTGCTAATTCCATACATTTGGAGCAACGGGAGAACGTTTTTCCTCCGACAATTCAATCAACAATAATTACTGAGGATATGAATGAACAGTTTAAGTTTAAGTCCAAGAAAGACGTAAGCAGCAGCTCATTTCCAATAAACGAAATGTTTTTAAGAACAAGAAAATGTTACGTATACGACTCAGTGCGCACTCGACTTCAACGGTTCTGCTTGCTGGAATATAAAATTAATAAGATCAATTTAAAGAACTGCTTACCAGAGCTTAAATAATTTCAATAAAAGGTAGTACATCTTGAAGTTAAATACTTAAATTGATGACTTTAATATTGCCCCTACTTTTTGGTACAAAAATATACGCCAGAAGTACTTCACTGCATGTTGTAAAATAATAAATTTGCTAGTTTAGAAATCTCACTAACTATTAAAAAAGTAAATCAATGAATTCTTTTTTTTTTTAATTTCCAGACTCAATATACACTTTCTGCACATAAAGCCGAAAAATCCCGGTACCAAAAAAGTCGTCCCTCTTCTATTGCTGCACGGCTGGCCAGGATCCGTTCGGGAGTTTTACGAACTAATTCCACTGCTAACAACTCCCTCAAAAGATCACGATTTTGTATTCGAAGTTATCGCTCCAAGCCTGGTTGGCTATGGTTGGTCTCAGGTTTGTAATCATTCGCAAGCCATCCCTCACACTTTATTGTAATGATTTTCTTTTCTTTTCTCTTTTTAGGGATCAGCCAAGAAGAACATGGGTCCTACAAAAATGTCTGTCATATTCCGCAATCTGATGCTTCGTCTCGGTCACAATCGATTTTTAGTTCAAGGTGGTGACTGGGGAAGTATTATTGGAAGCAGTTTGGCAACATTGTTCCCCGAAAACACTATTGGATTCCACTCCAATATGTGCGCCACCAATACCTTACAGTCAACTATTAAGCTCGTAATATCAACCCTTTATCCATCGGCATTCTATGAAAAGCATGAAGAGAACTTCTATCTACCAGCAACTCAGAAATTCCTACATTTGATTGAAGAGTCTGGTTATTTCCATATCCAGGCAACTAAACCGGATACGATTGGAACTGTTCTGCTTAATAATCCAGTTGGTTTGGCAGCATACATACTTGAGAAGTTCTCTACCTGGACCAATCCTGCTTTCAAAAAACTTCCTGACGGTGGTATTTTCAAGAAGTACACGTGGGACTCACTTTTGGACAATGTTATGATTTACTATTTGACCAATTCGATAACTACCTCCCAGAGGTTGTATTCAGAGGCGTTCGCCAAGGCGGAGTGGGACTTAGAAATAAGACAAGTCCAGTCTAAAACACCATTTGGATGTGCTAGATTCAAACATGATGTATCCTATTCCAGTGATTGGCAGCTTAAAGATAAATGGCTAAATTTGGTTCATAGCACGTATCATGAAGATGGCGGACATTTTATTGCACTGGAGTTGCCCAATGAGCTTTATAAGGACTTTGTTGAGTTTGTTAAGAAAGCCGTTGTGTGAGATGTTACGAGTATACACGTTGTTTAAGTTTTGAAATAAAAATCGTATGATGGGTCAGGTATCAGTGACCTTAGCCCCCTCTAAAATGTTTTTGTACTTTCTTTAAAAAATTGACAAGTTTGTTTCATTGTTTTCTAACATGTGCCAGTTCTTACTGTTTGGAGTTTTGAATACTTCCGCTCCAGAATTCTTTGCAGGGGTTTGCAGATATATATTGCTCAGTTGCACCCACGTTTGGGTGGTGGAATTAAATACCCCTTACTTATTGAGTAGCGAAGAACAGGATTAACAATATTTGTAGAAAGCTTTTGGTATTTTTCTATCATTTCTGTGCACTTCTAAGCGTTGATAATTCGAACGGGCAAAAGTCCTTCTATATATTCGAACCCCAACGCTCTGGAATATCTTATCTAATATAATCACTTTGTTAATGAAAAACTCCCAATTGGTTTATTTTGGTTGACATTTTATTTTTTTATATATTGCTGTGCCTTCTTGATAAAGCTAATAAAGTCGTTGTATACTAAATTGGGCCGTTCTAATGATGCAAAATGCCCACCCTGCTGATAGTAGGTACTCTGAATCAAGTTCTTATATTTATCCTTCAACTGAAAGTCCATAGTGAAATGATATGGCAAGTCTCCCTTGTAGCGTGCACACGCTGTCGGAACAGACGTTGGCACTCGATCCAAATTAAGCGCAAGTTGCTCCGTCGACATTGCTTCTGCATGGAAGCGCTGTGAAGTTATAATCGAGTTTGTTAGATAATATATCATGACATTGTCAATGAGGGTGTCCAATTTGTAGCGTTTAGTTAGGCCGCCGTCTGGGAGCGTCTTATAAGTACTATTTGTCCATGTTGAGAATTTCTCCAATATGTAGGCAGCTAAACCAATTGGATTATCCGTGAGAGCAGCCCCAATTGTGTCGGGCTTGGTAGCCTGAAGATGAAAGTAACCACTTTCTTCTAAGAAGCTGGCTACAGTCTTCGAAAGTGGGAAGAAAAAGTCCCTATTTTCACTCTCAACGAAGAGAGATGGCGCTAGACTGGCAACCAAGTGTTTGACCCTTGCCAATGGAGTGGATAGCACGCACATGTTTGAGTGAAAGCCTAGAACGTTTTCTGGAAACAGAGTTGCTATGTGTGAGCCTATAACTGATCCCCAATCACTGCCGTGAATGAAAAACTTCTTATATCCATTGCGGATCATTAAATTTCTTAAAATGACCGCTGCTTGTGCTGGACCCATGCCTTTTTTAGCGGAACCCTTAAAGAAAATGTAAGAAAACCTCTACAAATAATAGATGAAGCGAATGTACCTGTGACCATCCAAAGCCCGGCAAACTTGGTATTATAATGTCGAAGACATAATTACTATCGGTATTCCCTGAGTATAACTTTGGAGCAAGGTTGTAAAATTCTCGAACTGAACTGGGCCATCCATGCAAGATCAGTAATGGATACATTTGTTTAGTCTCCTTGACATCTTCGTAGACTTTTAGGTGTAGGTAATGTATGCGGAGCCTAAAATTAAATAATCATTATTCCTCATCAAGATCTCTCTGCATTCACTTACCCCTGAATAATGGCCGTGTAATGAGGAAACTGCCAAATTTTTAACTCTCGCTCTCTCCATCGTCGAAGATAGTTTTCCCTCCAATAACTTATAACCTCCTTTAAGTAATTGGTATTGAAGCCATATTCAAAGCTCACATCCTCAAGCGGTTCGGTTAGTGAAATATTTTTGCTCAAACGTTTTATTAGGTCTTCAATAACCTGGAAGGAGAGTATGAAATTAGACACCACGTCAGCATTTAAACAGATCTCGTCTCACGCTTTCTTCATAATAAGGCCGCACCAACTGGAGTTGTGCAGAACTATTATAGTCCGCTGGTATCTCACCTTCACCCCAGTACTGGTCAAGAGGAAGGTCAGGTCGCGCAACTGATCCGAAATAATCGTTTATACTCTTGTAAATTAATGCCAACCCTACGGCTAGGAAAATCATTAAAATTTTGTCTCTGGCTACCATAGTGCTGACTCGATCATAGAGCAAGACTGATTGCTCGCAGTGGTAAATTGCGACTATCAAACGTGGTTATGCTTCTTCTATATGATGGGCAATAGATAACTTACTTAGTCTTAAGTGGGTGATAAGGTTTCAGATATGACACGAAGGTGAATGGCTTATTAAAATAAAGTTGAAAATGAGTTGAATTTTGATTTATAATAATTGCGTGCGTGCCGTTATCTGCATTTATTTATACGCGCTGGACAATACTAAAGTCGAAGCTACTACTGGCTAAACGAAGTTGCCATTGCCACTGTTGTTGTTTATACCTACATTATCTGTCTGATATAAATCTTAGTAGAGTTTATTCCAAGTTTAAAACGGTGTGTTGCATACAATTAGGCGCTAACTAAAAAACTACACCTTTTGCACCAAACCATTATAATAAAAATTCTCCATATAAAATTACCCAAAAGCTGTCTACTAAATGTAAGGAAATTTCGTTATCCGTTAAGGACGTTTATTATTTAGAAAACGGAGATCGTTTCCATAGACAAACCATACCGTCGACTGCCAAAGTTGACAGAAAAAGACGGTCGTTGCATTCATCACATTTATTACAAAGAAATTCATATAAAATCATCTTAAGCCTTGTGAAATAATACAAATAAATTAATGCAGTAATAAATCATTCACACTTTCATCAGAGCGCTACAAAAGGCTATAAAATGTCGACTCCACAGGCTCTCCACTGTCATTCTCATAGAGAATCTTAAGCACTTTCTTGGCCACATCCATATATTCACCGTTCTTCTCGCTTTCAGTGCATCTGCAAAAAAAAAAAAATGCAAAACTAGTTTAGCACATCAAGTCACGGTTAGATCTCTTACAGTATTTCAATCTGTTGCAGCCTATTGAAGTAGTAGTTCCTCTCCTGCTCCGTCGTGACAACCTGTACAAAAACATGGATTCAAGACAACCTCTTGGATATAAATTTGTTAAAGCTTACACCCTCCTTCAGTTGGTTTAATGTTTCATTTAATACTGCCAAGCTGGACGGTGATACAGGACGACTGGGTTTCGAATTCGTTGGAGTAAGATGGCTAGTGGATGATGATTTGACACGCAACGACTTGGAACTTGAAGCCGATGTCGGGGTTGTCTTCTTTGCTATACCAGCTGAACTACCTGCAGGTCATAAGGAATTAATTTAACGGATACGAACACTACGTTAAACCTACAGGCTGCCTTTAAATTTGAAGTACTGATGGCCTTCCGGATTGGCTTAACAGCAAGCGTGTTTGGAGACTTGGAATTTTCCTTATTACCCGAGTGCATATCGTAGAACTTCTTAAACCATTGCAAGAACTCGAAATTGTCTTGAAAACGACCCTTGACCAGTCGATCAATGGGAACACTCTACAGAGGATAATATATTTTTAAATGCGTTGGCAAAATTTTGAACTGCCACAAATACCTTATCAAATTTCAACTTTAGGAATGCCCCTTGAAACAACTTCAAATTGGATGCGAACTCGTGCTCCAATTTCGCAGTGGTCTTCACTTTCTTCATGCCAATGCAGTTGGGAAATAGAATTTCCATTAGTTGGCAGTAAGCAACACCTGAGAAACTCCTTAAATCAGTACAATTTGTATAGTGAAATGCGTATTTGAAATTTACCGGAGCAAAGTTCCTCGATTTTATTGTACTTAGATGAGAGAGTGGTATTCACCCACTGTAGCATCTCGTGACGAGACAAGTTTTCTACCGTGGAACCGCTTAATGCTAAAGATTTTAGATCCGGCATTTTTACAATCTACTTATTTATTTAGAGTTAATTTAAGAGGAACTGAAATCAATTTTATTCTGCCAGTTTTTCGCGGTTTAACTTTGGTTTTCGGTAACGGATCTGAAAAGAGTGCAAATGGTATAAATAAATCTAATGTCAGATTTGAGTAATGGTCGAATAGGAATGGTTGCATTCAAGGTAATTTTAGGTCCTAATGACGTCATGCAAATACGTTTCTAGAATTTAATAAATTATCGCAATGAAAATGAATGAACTTTCGGATGGTTCAAGAAAAACTCTTTTTTAATTCACCAAAGAAAAAGAAAATTAAGTTTTAGTGTGAAGAATGCAGTTCTTTTTGAAAGAACTGTCGTAGGCACACTAATAAATCTGATTAAGCATGTTTCTAGTCGGAAGTAAGGTATAATCAGGCCTAAAACTTCGGCAGATTGTTATTTTATCTTGTTTTCAATTAGGATTCTCAGATTTTGTTCATATTTCAGATATTCCGTTCCCAATGAAACACATTGAGATTATAATTTGTGTTGGTGCGTGATTTAATAGACAGCTGTTTTTAAATTATTGTATTTAGTGTTTTTAAAAATCCTTTCAATTTGTATTGACATCCATTGCAGCGGCCAAATGTAAATTGTAAATTTTTCAGACTAATAACACACTTCAAAGTTTAACTAGTTAAAATATTTGTAAATCTCGGTAAGAAATCGAGATTGGCAAATTTTCCTTGAAACTGAAAACGAAATGTTTTTTTGTGGCCAATGGAACGTGAAAATATCGACAACAACTGATTTATAGAGCAGAAAAAACAGAATTATTATGTGCGCAAGTATTATTGCGCATAGAAATTCGAATTGATAATTGCGACGTACAATCAAAAATTATCCCGCAATCTACAAATATGTAGGTATTTGCTAGGGTGATTCACCTGAAATGATAATAATTTAAATGCGAAAATAGATGTTTTTTATACGAATAAAAGTACCTTATAGCAATACTAATTTGATTGTGCGATTGTTTTATTATTTTGTGATGTAAGAAGAATCGACTGTTTATGAATCTATACTTGTAATGTCACGTTAAAAATAATGTGCATATGGATATGCTAAAAATCCAATAGACGTAATTGTGGCGTTTGCGATTTCCCCAGAACAATACTTAATAAACGCTTATAAGAGTCCATTAAAATATTGATACACATTTCAAAACAATATAAGTAGGGGAGGCACGCCAACAGTGAGACACTTTTTTTTTAAATTGCTGTAACTTGAAAAGTTTTCAAAATATTTTGAAATTCTAATATGTATCCATATGCGTCATGTTTCAACTTAACTTTTGCATATCAAATTTAGTATTTGTGTTTATGGAATAGAATTGGTGATAAAAAAAGTCTGCAAAACTCTTTTGTCTCACTGATGGGACACATGCACATACAGTGAGACAGCTGATAGCCAACAGTAAGACACGTGACTTAAATAAATATATTATCTTTTCTTTGCTAAGATTAAATAAATATTTTGCTAGACTTACATTTTTTATTGAGTTTTTAATGTTAAAAAACAGTCTTCAGTGACTAAACATAGGTAAAAAAATAATTAAAAATAAAACTCAGACTTCAAAAAACGGAATTAAACAAAAAAAAACTAGCGAACATCAATTTGGTCAAAATGTATTTCAAACTGTATGCTGCCTTGTTGCATACTCGTGTGGCCACATGAAATAGGATCGGGTTGTACAATTTTTATGTCTAGGGTAACAAATGATATATCGCCCACATTTGACACTGTCTCACTGTTTGTCGATGTGCACTGTCTCACTGTTAGCGAACCCTTCAAAATTAAACAAAATGCAAATACCTCCAAAGATACACTTTGAAACATCTTAAATGCACTGTCAATATTGACTACACACTCTAAACTAAATAATAGAAATACATCCTGTTGTAAATCACCTAGAAATATATCATTTTTTACTTTCGCCGAAAATCGAAAAAAAAAGATTTCTTGTGTTTTGTGAGCTTCAATCTCATAGCCGGTCTACACTACGTGCGAACTTGATGAGAAGTGAGTCAAATGATAAAACACAGTCACACTCCTTGTATATGCAGGGGGCAACGTGTTGGAACAAGTCATTTCGGAGTAACATTGAGTGTCTCACTGTAGGAGTTGTCTCACTGTTGGCGTGTCTCCCCTACGTGAAAGAAATTTAAAAAGTATTAACCAAACATGCAATTCCTGCTGCCCATAAGTCCGGTTCGATTCAGGCTAATTTATTAACAACATAGCATTTGTCAATCAACTAGTTGACAATGTTAGCAATTTAAAAAAATTATGGATTGGTTGGCAGAGTTGTTAATCAATTGACTAGTTAGAATTCATTCAAATGGCCTACCGACTTCAGGAAAACGTTGCCGTGGTATATGTAGGACAAAAAGTCTTTCAAGAGCGGATAAGTATATTATGCTGATCGCCAACTGACGATTCTTTGCGTATATAACTTTATATACCCAACCCACAGTTCAGTTCTGTGCCAAGCAATTTGTACCAATACCTGCACATTTACCCCCAATCTATGTCCTTCATTGGATTCAATTGGTTCGATCACCTCATCAAAATGATGATATGTTCCTGCAATCCCTGAATACATTGATGACTGATAAGCTATTTCATCGTACATCTGTTTTACTTCTCTAAACAATCTAGGAAACAGGCTTTTAGACGACCCTTGCTCCATATCTGCAATACATTCTCCGCCTATCTGACATCAGTGATATCGCCCGATCTAACCTCAGACCGCATCGCATATATTGTTGTGGTTTTTTTTTTCTATTTTCCAAAGCTATATTGAAAAAAAAAAACAACGCCAAGCAAACAAAAACTAAAAGGCGAGATTTGCAGTCGACAATACTAAATACCTGATAAGCGGCCACAACACAGATAAGCCACATGGTATAAGACGCTTCCGAGACCCTAGCTCAGATTCAGTTAGTTGGCAAGTATCAATCCCGAAGCATATACCAGTTTTAATTTATTTGAAATTTAGCTAAGATTGTCAACAGTTTTCTAGAAAAGTTCGTAACCGCGAAAGTAACCGAGATTACCTACGGCAGACACTGTTTTGCGTGGCATATAAAAGGAGCACAGGCCACCGAAATTAAATTTAGTATTCACCAAGTCGACATTAAGTGTGCAAGTAGAAATCGAAATGGAAATTCCACCACCAATAGTGCTGAAGCGCCAGCTAATGGTCCCGAATAAGACCCTGATGGGACCAGGACCATCGAACTGCTCACAGCGTGTTTTGGAGGCCATGAGTAATCCAGTTCTTGGTCACATGCATCCTGAGTGCTTTCAGGTCAGTACGAAGATTATATTGCAGCCTCGTCTGGTAATTAAATAGACGCACAGGCTTGATAACGTATACATTTCTGAGATGCGTGATTGTCTTGACTATAGTCGTGGCATGGTATGGTATCTCTTTGGAGGACGAGTAAATGGGCATAATTTATGCATCCAATAATGGATTGAACTTCGATCAGCCGAGATACATATACAATCTACATCTGGACGGGTGATGGATGGGCTCATTTATGGAATAGCTGGCGCACTTACTTACAGATTACGATTTGTTTTTCACGACCCTTATCAGGGCTGGAAGTACTAAACTTTGATTACATTACAAGCTCCACTGTTTCAAATTTGAAATCGAAATTAAGTTCCTATACCGTCTTTAATTGTGTCTGTAGAATATTAACGAACTAATGAAGTAAGTTGGGTTCTGACTTCTGAGTAATGACGAGAGATGAACTGACGCTCGAAAACTAGCTCGTGTGGAGAGCATTTTGTGAAATGTTTGTGGACACGTTTGGGCAATGAGCCTTTCTATTTTGTAGGTCACAATATGCAATTTGGTGTAGAAAATTTCGCCACTGTAAATTTAGGCACTAAAAATGGTTATAAGCATCGCGGAATGTGTTGAACGTTGTTCATTTGAATCTTTCGTGTAAGGCAAAGCCTAATGTTAAAATAACTTCCTAATATACGTCATGAACTAACACTTCAGCAACCAAATTTCATTCCAAGTCAAGTTCCCATGCTTGCTAATTGTTACATTGTTAAATTACAAAAAAGTTAACAATTTGAAACAGATTATTATCAGTTGCTTGAAGTTGTTTTTGCGCTTCGTATTTCTGTTGCGCGTGTTTTTTTTTTCAACTGACCACATAAAGTTGAAGTAATATTTACAAAAAAAAAAAGTTACTTGAAATGAACCTATGTACCTATGATATAGAAAGATAGTTGGTGATCACATTTTCCATTTAAATTTAACAACAAATAACAAAACTTTACATTTCACATTCTGCTTGCTCTTTACAGATTATGGACGAAATTAAAGAGGGCATTAAATATGCCTTCCAAACCAAAAACGAAGCCACAATGTGTATCAGTGCCTCAGGTCATGGGGGCATGGAAGCCGTAATGTGCAACCTCATAGACGAGGGAGATATAGTTCTATTTGGCGTCACTGGAATGTGGGCGCATCGTGCCGCTGATATGGCCAAGCGATATGGAGCTGATGTACGTTTTGTTGAAGCTCGTTTTGGTCACTCACTGACAATGGATGAAATTGAGTTTGCCATGGAGGGACACAAGCCACAGGTGTTCTTTATAGCTCAAGGTGATTCTTCAACTGGCATTCTACAGTCAAACATTGGTAAAATCGGAGCACTTTGTCAGCGCTACGATTGTCTATTGGCAGTTGATACAGTTGCCTCTTTGGGAGGCACCGAATTTTACATGGACGACTGGAAGGTTGATGTTGCCTATACAGGGTCACAGAAAGTCTTAGCTGGTCCTCCTGGCCTATCACCGATCTCATTCAATAAAAGAGCAATGACTCGCATAACAACACGTTTGACAAAAATTAAGGTGTACTACTGGGATGTAACATTGCTGGGTCAATACTGGAACTGTTTTGGTGGATCGAGAATCTATCATCATACAGTGTCGTCGACGTTGCTCTATGGACTAAGAGAAGCCTTGTCTATATTCTGTTCCATGGGATTAAAGTCTGTGATAAGGAGACATGTGGAATGCTCATATAGGTTACAAAAGGGCATCGAAGATATGGGCTTGGAATTGCTTGTTCCTGCGCAAGATGATCGATTGTCAACCGTGAATGCAATCAAAATACCTAAGGGAGTTGACTGGCGTAAAGTTTCCGAATACGCAATGAAGAAGTAAGCTTTCATTCAAAATGTGAAAAACCTCAAAATGTGTGCTAATTTGATTTTCGTTTATAGATATTTTCTTGAAATCAGTGGAGGTTTAGGGCCAACTGCTGATCAGATCTTTCGAATCGGACTGATGGGTGAAAATGCAACATTTGAGAAAGTTGACTTGATGTTGACCATCTTTCGGGAGGCTATTCAGAATACTTCTAATATAACACTCAATGAAAAATCAAAGATGTAACAAAATGGGGGATATAGACTAGAATATTTTTAACAATACCTTTATTGTGTATTTGAATACAATAAATAAAGATAGTAATGCTTTAAGGAAATGCAAAGATAAATCCGACGATCTTATTTTATCAATGAATAAATAGCATGCGTGCTTCGATACGCTGGGACATTGGACGATTTTATCCAATTGGTAACAGAGACCAAAAGCTCTCCCCTTAATGGAAATGTTGTCAAATAGTTTGAAATTTACGCTTTTTTACATTTTATTCGAAGAAAAACAGCACAAGCGCTGTGAAAATTGGGCTTTAGCCCTGAGTAAGTTAAGAATAGACGTCCTCGAGCTCTATATAGAAGACTCAAAAAGTTTCATTTGCTGCTTCAAATATCAAAGTCTATAATATTTCGTCTTGTCCGGATGAGCTGTTCCTCCAGCAAAGAAGATACCTACCTAGGTAGTAGGTACATATTTGAAATTGCTTCTATATTCGTCCTTCGTCGTAGTAGGTACCTATAGGTACCTAACGTTAAGTCGCCCCAACTTGAATAGAAATCCTTTATTCATCAGCAGCGCCCTCACACCGCATGTCAAAGCTTTTACGAACACTTCCTAATTTTCCAACGTCAAGAAACTGTCAAGAGCATTTGTCATCGACTAGTGAAAAAGGTTTGTCTGCGTTTATGTAATTTTTTTTTTTGTTTTTAAATAAAGAACTATTTAACAAAAACAAATAGCTGACCTAAATTCTGTTCTATTTTAAAATCCTTATCAAATTCTATTACAATTTGTCACCCAAACAATGTGATAAAGCCTAATTAATCGGCCAGACATATCCCGAACAAAACCAATTTTTCCCATTACCGTGTGCAGTGGTTGTTCTCCCCCTAGAAATGTCAAAATGTTCAACCGAAGCGAAGATTGAAAAAAAAAACGACCCCCTATATATCTCCTGCGAAGATCTTCCAAACAACAATCCTCCAAAAGCAACCCCTGCAAAGATTTTGTTTTGTTTCGTTTGAACTTTGTTCGGTCCACCATCGATTACGCGTACAAAAAATTCTGTGTGTGATTAATTCGATGTGAAAATCGAATTCTATTTCTAGTTTTGCGGCCTTTCTCTACTGTAATAAACTATCGTATTTCTTTTGCGATTACCACACATGAGGGTGGTGGTAATAACAATAGAATTCGCAGATTATTCACGTTATTTCTTTTGTAGTTCGCAGTTAAGAGTTAAAGTAAGCCTTCTCTTCTTTTGCAGTGACCCAATAAAACATTAAAATTGAACTGCGAGCGCACTTGTATTCAACAACGCGCCTTGTGTGTGTGATTGATCGATTGGAATTCAAACCAAACAGAAACGGCTGAGATATGGTCGCTTGGAATGCGACTCGTCGGAATGTTCGCATCCTTCTTGTGGGGGATCAGGGCGTCGGCAAAACTTCACTAATCCTATCGCTGGTCAGTGAAGAGTTTCCCGAAGATGTACCCGCCAAAGCTGAAGAGATAACAATACCCGCAAATGTAACACCCGAGCAGGTTCCAACAAACATTGTTGACTATTCATGTAAGTAACAACAAAATCTACTCTACACCATCGTGAGTGTTAAGGTTTTGTTTCTCTTCAGGTATCGAACAGACCGACGAGATACTCCAGGAGGAAATTCAAAAGGCTCATGTTGTGTGTATTGTCTATGCAGTAGATGACGATGATTCGCTGGACCGTATCACTTCGCATTGGCTTCCATTTATTCGCAACTCATGCGACAAAGATCAACAGCAGCTTAGGAAGCCGGTTGTATTAGTGGGAAACAAAGTCGATTTAGTGGAATACTCGACAATTGATGTTAGTTGGCCAGTTAGTTGGCTGTCACATTGAGTTTGACATAAATCCGTTTTTTATTTGCAGAGTGTTCTGACCGTCATGGAAGACTTTCCAGAGATTGAGAGCTGTGTGGAATGCTCGGCAAAGACTTTACACAACATTTCCGAAATGTTCTATTACGCACAAAAGGCTGTACTGCATCCGACATCACCACTGTACATAATGGAGGAGCAAGATGTGAGTACAAATTGTGCAATCGAATTTTCAACTTTCCATATATTAGACAGGTCCCACTAAAGGCTTACAGTAAATACTGTCCTTCTTTCGTCAGACAAATTGACGTTATCCGAAAGCTACATATCGTTGTGCAAAACTATGACACGTGGAATTTTAGTATTAGTGCAAGTTGTAGAGATTATTTATTGTTGCACTGGCTTTCGGCATTCGGCGTCTGCTCCAAGTATGAGCGAAAACAGTGGCAATCTGAAGTTCAGTTGTTTGCACCTTAGTGGCAAAGCCAAGAGAGGAGCGAACAGTATTAGAGCTTCTCGGATTAGATGATCTTAAATGCGTCTGCATAGAACAGCGATTGTGCACCGTTTTAATAATGCAACTCTCTTAGAAAGAGCTACTTAACTACCTAGTATTGCCTGTGCAACCAATTTAGTTTGGAACTTAAGAAATTTTATTAAACTCCATCATACAATTTTTCATAACAATCTACTTCATTTGCAGCTGACGCCAGCGTGTAAGAAGTCGTTAGTGCGCATCTTCAAAATTTGCGACATTGACGGTGACAACTTGCTGAATGACTACGAACTCAATCTATTCCAAAGACGATGCTTTAACACACCCCTCCAGCCGCAGATACTTGACGAAGTGAAAGCCGTTATTTTGAAGAACATCCCCGACGGTATATTCAACGATGCTGTCACCCTGAAAGGATTCCTATACCTGCACTGCCTGTTTGTACAAAGAGGACGCAACGAAACCACCTGGGCGGTATTGCGTCGCTTCGGCTACAATGAGAACCTGGAAATGTGCAAAGAATACCTGCAGCCACCAATTAAAATACCACCCGGCAGTAGTACAGAGCTCTCCCATCGCGGCCAACAGTTTTTAATCGCTCTGTTCGAGCGTTACGACAAAGACGGAGACGGCGCATTGTCCCCCGATGAACACAAACTTTTATTCAGCACATGTCCCTCATCGCCGTGGTCCTATTCGACAGATATACGCAAATCATGTCCAGTCAACGACAGGGGTTGGGTGACCCTACACGGCTGGCTGTGTCGCTGGACCCTGATGACGCTCATTGATTTGCCAAAAACGCTAGAATACTTGGGCTATTTGGGATTCAATGTCCATGAAAACGAATCACAGTTGGCGGCGATTCATGTTACGCGAGAGCGTAGAATCGACCTGGCAAAAAGACAAAGCAGCAGATCGGTGTACATGTGTCATGTGATCGGTCCCAAAGGAGCCGGCAAGACCGGCTTGTGTCGTGGCATTCTAGTCGAAGATATGAAGAGTCTTATCGGAAAGGACTTCAAGACAAATGTGGTGTACTGTGTGAACGCCGTCCAGGTATACGGCCAGGAGAAGCATCTCATTCTAAGGGATATCGAAGTGAAGCAGGTACTGGATCCACTTCTGCCGCAGGAGGTCAATTGTGATGTGGCATGCCTGGTGTATGACACATCCAATCCACGTTCGTTTGAATACGTCGCTCGTATATATATCAAGTACTATGCAGAGAGTAAGATTCCAGTGATGATTGTCGGCACAAAGGGAGATCTAAGTGAGAATCGACAGGACTATCTGTTGCAGCCGGCGGAGTTCTGTGAGAAATACAAACTTCTGCCACCGCATTTGTTCACACTGAAGAACAACAAAAAGGAACTCTATATCAAGTTAGCAACTATGGCTGCCTTCCCGTGAGTATTCAGTCGGTTTCTATGAATTCTCATTGTAAAGTTTCATTTGGATGGTGATGCAATGCGCGTTTAACATTTTAACAATTTTTTTTTGATAAGATATCCATTAATCATATTAACACGTGTATGTGTGTTTGCGAGTGACATTTTTTATTCTTGTTATTGATAAAATGTTGTTGCTGTCTCGTGAGAGAGAAAAATAATATTTTTTTTTCATTCATGAGAGCTTGGGGCTTGTGCCACCTCATCCTTTAAATTTGGATTGATCTTTGTTTGTGGCTTCAGCTATGTAATGGGGGTGATTGTTACTATTATCTTAGAGTATTTGTAGATCGAAGACTTCTTGTAACAGTATTATGGTTGTCTTCTTGGCTTAAAATGTATGGTGATAGTTAGATCGGGGTATCAACTACATAGGTTTGTGGTTTGCGGGCTAGAGTTGGTTTTAACATGACACAAATAGAGAGGAATTCAAATTATACAAATAATCCACTGTAGAAGGTGGAAATTGTCACAGAATATAATATAGAACAGGCTATAATGTCTGGGAGATCCGCCTAACGAAGAGTTCAACATAACCCCACATTATGTTGTCATCCAATTATGCGAATGCACCTGCGCTTAGAATTGCATCAATAACAGCTACATCCAATGAATGTGTTGACAGCAACTAGCGATATTGAAAAGGGTATTTGAAGGAATCTTCAGAGTAGAATTAATTGTTAGGACAAATAATGGTTTCTCAAGAACAAAACCGGTGACTTTTGTTTGTAATATGAGTGTCTGCACGGAAAAAATGCTCACACAAGCTCAAGTAGAAATGCTTTGCTTCTATCACTAGCAGTTTACATTAGGCGTTTTTCTTTTTTAGTTCAGAGCACAACCTGAACTGTTATACAAAAAGTTCGTGTTTCTTTTTTAGCTCAGACACCTCAGAGCTCGAATTTGTGTTTTTTTTTTTCGCTCAGAGCATGATCAGAGCGCGCTCTATGAGCTCAGAATAAATTGACTGAGCATCCTGAGTAAAAAGCTGAGTTCACATATACATGCATACTTCCAGTCACATTTAAAGGACAAAAAAAAAACAGGAAAAACAAAACATACTCTGAACGCTCTGAGCACGCATGGTTCAGAGCGCGCTCATAATGCTCGAACTCTGTTCAGTGCTCAGCTCTGAACTAAAAAAGAAAAACGCCTATTAATTATTGATTTACCTGCTTGTATATACCACAAATCCAAGCCATTATGCAGGAGAAAGGAATTCTTTATATATATATACAAAAGGCGTTTTTCTTTTTTAGTTCAGAGCACAACCTGAACTGTTATACAAAAAGTTCGTGTTTCTTTTTTAGCTCAGACACTTCAGAGCTCGAATTTAGGCGTTTTTCTTTTTTAGTTCAGAGCTGAGCACTGAACAGAGTTCGAGCATTATGAGCGCGCTCTGAACCATGCGTGCTCAGAGCGTTCAGAGGATGTTTTGTTTTTCCTGTTTTTTTTTTGTCCTTCAAATGTGACTGGAAGTGTGCATGTACATGGTGTACTCAGCTTTTTACTCAGGATGCTCAGTCAATTTATTCTGAGCTCATAGAGCGCGCTCTGATCATGCTCTGAGCGAAAAAAGAAACACAAATTCGAGCTCTGAAGTGTCTGAGCTAAAAAAGAAACACGAACTTTTTGTATAACAGTTCAGGTTGTGCTCTGAACTAAAAAATAAAAACGCCTTATGTAATACAAAACGAGCGGCAAATAAACGATAATAAAGAAAACGATAGTCACAACAAAGACCGATTATGTAAAACGATAAAGCTGTTAGAAAGATGTTGCCAACTGAAACCGAAAATACATTAATTTTTTGTAGCGCAACCAACTTCACACCTATGTGAAATGTCAAAAATTTAGTTTATAAACAACTTTTTGTTACTATTTTTCAAGTTTATTGTAAAAATGTTCTTCCATTGCGACTTTTTTTTGGATAATGGAGAGTAAAGAAAGTATTTTAGACTTCGCCTTAGCTTGGCTGTTGGGCAAATAATTTTTAGTGGGTTGCTTTCCATAAAGCCAATGAGCACATCCATTTCCACGCAATAATATTTATAACAGCTGAACGAAAACGAAAAAAGCCATACGACTGCTAAATGTCAGTCGTTTAAAAAACGAGTATCGTTGAATCTTAAACGATTCTCGTTTTACGCAATCGCATTTACACGAAAACGATTTTGTTTCAACGAAAATCGTTTTACATAATAGGGCCCCAGGTATGGCCTTGAGTAGTCTACAGTCTTCACTTTAATTTCAATTATGAGCAGAGTCCACCTTGTACTCACTTTCTCCGCAAATCCGATGTAATCACTTTGATTTGAACCACGTTCGCCTACTTAGAGTTAAACTGCCGCTTATCACAAAATAGACGATGTATCTGTGTTCAACTGGCATTTGTTAGAATGCGGCTTATGACAAAAATCAACTTAAAAACACGCATTGCATCAACCACTCCAAAAGACGTCTCATTTTTTTTTTTTTGAAACAAGCTCGGGTATTTTCTTTTAATACAACTTGCTATAAAATTGTTCACTTTTCTTTCAACATTTTTTGTCCAATTTTTACTCTATGTGGTGGTGGCGTGCGGTTGGAATTTGTTCTTATATTGTAGTCGTTTCCAAGCCGCTTGGATATTGTTTTACAAGCACAGGTTGGTACAGCTGTGGGAGTCAGCGTAAGTGTGAATTTTATTGCCGAATTAATAAGACTAAAACAAATGTTTTCTTTTTTTTTGTTTCTTTCCGTCTTCTTTACTGTTAGAGAAACAAAAGAATTTTTCGTAAAGATACCATTGAATCGTAAAAAATATTTATTTTTTTTTTTTGTAATTTTGCGACTTTTTCTCTGTTGTTTGTTAATTTTTTGTTTCAATATTTTTTTTGTGAAGTAGTAAAAGTGTAAGGTGAGGAGTTTTTAAGCTCTTATAACACTAACCAGCATCTAATCAAAGAAATGTATTCAATCTAACTTTGCATGCTTTTTACTTAAGATCACATTGTATCCAGTTCTTATTTTTCGTAGACGTAGTTCTGTTATGTCCCATAAGGTTGAGAGTTTAAGAAAACATTTAGGGCAGCTTTTCTCTCAAAGCAGTTTAACTATCATGTTCACAACGATTTTATTTAGCTAAAGAGATCTACAAAAGGGAGCAAACACCGAACTTTAGGTGTTTTTTCGTTTTACACTTTCAATTTCAATACCACACGTATAAAAGTGCTGCAAGGAAATTACCAGTAACACATTAAGGCCCATTTTATAGTTGAACACAGCTTGGGGATTTTTATATGGAAAACTCCCCGAGTTATGTTCAACTTGGAGTGAATAAAATGGGCCTAAACGCACTAGTTCGAATTCTTTGGATATCATTTCCATCGGTTGGGTTGTACCTATTCGGTGCTAATCCAATAGTTAGCTCCTCTGCCTTGGCACTGTAATTCGCTTTAAGTCACAACCTCAACCACATTTGGGACTTAGATGTGTGATATAGTCCCTCCTTTTTTGATTTGGTATGTCTTCCCCCGTTGCAATAAACAAACTTTACTCAATTTTAGTTTTTTTTTTTATATAAGAATTGTGCATTTGCCGCATGTAACAACGAAAATCTTGCCCTGATTTGTATTCTAATTTAAGCTTTCATTCTTTTGCTTGTATATAGACATCTCCGTCAATTTGGCTTAGCAACAGAGGATCCCACTGTATGGTGGAAAGCCGGTATTGGTATTGCAGCAGCCACACTTCTTGGATTCCTCGTGATGAAGGCTTTCCACGGAACCACCGGACCACATTCAAAATAATCAATTTTAGTCTTAATCATTCAACAAAATCACAAAAACAAATTAAATATTTTTCTATTTAAACCACAAAACAGTAACAATTGAGGAACCCCTAGGACTGTATATTACACAATAGGATATTAAAACTATTTTCTTTCGTTAAATATTCCCTACCATTGAGAAACAATGTATACTTTCATAATCAATCATGCAAGCAATATTCTAAATATAATGTAATGCTCTTATAAAAGAATTAAACAAAGCAAAATTCCCGAGGGGGAAGTAATCAGGTGTATTCAAGGTACTTTTCTATGCGTATTCATGGTGAATCACAGTGTATTCAAAGGAATTCACAAGCAATCACAAGTAGCAAATCTGTATTCAAGGACCACTCAAAAATATTGATTACTTCTCCCTCGAAAATTCCTCATTTTTTGTTTCTCTCTAACACGCACACACACAAAATGTTCGTGTGCGTACCCTTCTAAGTCAAATGCGTAAGCGCGTTGTCCATTGATTAATGTTTTGTAAATAAATACTTTCTTCCCTAAGATCCTTGTTTATGTAATGTAACACGTTGTTGGTGGTATCTTTTTGTGGCGAACGCCCACGACTACGAAGGGTAGTTCACACAAGTGGATACTAACAACAGATGTTACTTTTTATATTTTTGAAAACTCTAACTATACCTACTTTTATATTATAATAAATATGTAACTATTATCTACTATCAAAATATGAAAATTTTGTTCTAAGTTAGAAGTTTCCAAGTTTTCTTTTTCCAAATGACAAACAAACGAGACAATACTTATTACACATCCAATGAAATAAGGTGTAAAGCGTTTTGTTGAGTAAACAATTTAATTTCTTCCAAAAAAGAGTATCTTAGAAGTAAAACAAATAAATTAAGAAACGTTTGCGTTGGACTGGACACAGGTATTTGTATGACTCTGGCGCTCCTGGTCGAGTTTCATGAAGTCGATGTCTTAGACTTAGATGAAACTTCAATAAAATAAATCGATATCGATTAACAAATATGTGTAACGGTTTTATTATATCTATAAACTATCATACGATCTATATATTTTTAGTCAGGGAGATGTATGTAAATATTAGTGCAATAAAAACCAAATAAACTCTTTAATCTTTTTTGAGAGAAAAAAAGCGAAAAACTTTTGAGTTTTTTTTTTTGTGATTTCCTTGAGTGTTTCAGAGTTTTTGACTTGGAACTAGGCGTTGAACCTTGAAAGCTTTACTAGTTTGAGACTTGTACCATTTAATGGTAAGTGAATTGTTTTTAATTATCAATAACACCAAATGCTGACGTGTCTGTTCAATCAAATACCGCTGTATAATTTCATGATGTTGCCGATTTTAGTTTACACCGATTGAACATTTGTAAAACAAAAGCAAAATAAAATAAATAAATAGTTGGGGCAACAGGTCCGAAAGGCCTAGTTTCTGACAACCATTAGTTTTGTTTGTTTTTCATTGTATTTTTTGGACGAATCATCTTTTTCATGACAACAATACTCTCAGAAGTTTATCAGACGTTCGCAGTAAAAATAAAATTAACAAAATAGCTACAACAATAATTGAAGAACCAGCGTCAGCATTTTATACTCAGCATGTCTCACATCCTTATCGGAACCATTGTGCATTTTCCACTGGAATGGAACTGCCTACAAACCATGTAAATGGAGTGGTTGTTATTTTATGTAGGTATCGGATATTTTTTTTAAGCATTTCCTAATGATCGTTAAATTGATCGTCTTTCTTAAGTCGTGTTCATATTTTTATAAACACAATTACAAATTTGTTGGAAAGCGTTGGCTGATTTTCTGACTTATTGCCGTCTCTTGATGCCAAAATAACAATTGAATGTAGTTACTAGTTACATAGGTACCTAATCAAAGGTAGCAACGTAATTGACACAGGTCTGTTCCCTTACTTTTGTAGTAAGAATGGAAAAGACAATTAAAATGGCAGTGGTGGGGACAAATTCTCTCACAGAGAGAGACACTTACGAAAAAGTTAGGGAACGCTTTTGTAGTAAACTATGAAAAATGACAGATATGACAGATTAAAGGTTAGTTCGGGTACTTTTTTGCAAACGTAAAATTATTTAAAATTTGCTAAGAAACTGTGCAAATGCGATCACGTACTGAGAAAATTTAAAAAAATGAGAGAGAAATCCATTTCCCCTCTTTTCATTTTTTCGTAATTTTCTACTCGCCGAATTTCGACTTACTGAAAAATGAAAACTGCCAACTAAGTGACAGCTCAAAAGTTTGACATGTAAAACTAGTTATTTTCGTTTTCAACGACGTCAGAGGAACAAGTTATAACTGAATGTTCTCCTAGAATATATCAGTGCATTCAAATGGAAAGTTTAATAGGCATTTAGTTTGAAAAAAAAATCAATTCCAACTTATTTTGTAGATGCTGCATTTTACAATTATGCCAAACATGACATTTCTTAAACTTTTTGTAAGAAAACCGATCAGGTACTTCTCTTGAAAATGAGAGAATTTTCTCTCGATTTTATGTCGTTTTCCATTGGGCAAAAAGAAGCGTCCGGGAGAGTCCGGAATCGAAAAAATCACTTCTGAAACCGTTCCATTGGCACAAAAAATACTCTTCTGGTGATTCTGAGGAGAGAATTTCGCTTCTGGATTTGAAGTCAGAATCCACTCAAGAAGCACTCACACCAGTGTAGTTTGCGTATTTTATACAAGTCAACTGACAGCTGCCGTAGATTATTTTTTGGCATTTCACCAATACTCTTGTGGATTCAATCAGAAGCAGTTTTCTTGTTCCATTGGACTACCGAATGAGTGGATCCCCGAGTGAAACCAATGGAAAACGACATTAGAGATTTGACATTTTTCATTTTTCTATGCTTAAAGTACACGAACGGACCTAAATTGAGTGGATTTTTATAAGCATAAATTGCAATTTAAGAACAGCTGACTTTTCATACACGCACTACCACAAATGCGGAGGAAGAAAAATCTCGTTTTATGTTCCATTGGGCACGAAAAATCTGAGATCTGAGAGCAAATCTGTAAAATCCCAATGGAAATCGACATTACTGAAAAATGAAAACTGCCAACTAAGTGACAGCTCAAAAGTTTGACATGTAAAACTATGTAGTTATTTTCGCTTTCAACGACGTCAGAGGAACAAGTTATAACTGAATGTTCTCCTAGAATATATCAGCGCATTCAAATGGAAAGTTTAATAGGCATTTTTTTTTTTTTTTTTTTTTGAACCTTCTGACTATGCCTAAGCATTAAAGGCACGTCGACCAAAAAGATCTATTGTGCCATAGGGCCAGAATATTGTTTAGTCTAGCAGGTCCTCTACTTTCCTGATAAAGTTAATTAAGATGCTAGCAGATGACTTCTTCATCTCTTCAGGGCTGAGAAGCTCCCTGTAGAAGATAGTTCTTCTAATTCCACATAGGGCTGGACACACACATATTATGCGCTCAGCTGTTTCGTCTTCTTCAAGACATAACCGACAGAGTGAGGAGTCAGTTAAATTTATTTTATTTAGGTGATATTGTAGGTGGTGATATGTCCTGTGAGGAAACCAGTGAGATTTTTGATATCATGCCTGTTTAGATTTAAAATTTTATTGGCATCTTTATTGAACGGCTGTATAGCACGCTTGGCCTGTCTTAGAACTGGGATGCTCTCCCAGTATGAAATACATTTTGTGTGTTCCCATCTTTTGATGGCTAGATTTATAGACGATTTGGGAGCATAACAGAAGGGTTCAGGTCCTGTGAAAGGAGTTGCAGAGCCCAATCTGGCCATTTCGTCGGCTTTCTCGTTTCCCTCAAAACCCTTATGGCCCGGAATCCACCATAATTTGGTTTTATTCCTGAGGCCAAGCGTTCGAAGGGCGTTGAAACAGCTTAGTACCGATTTGGAGTCAATAATATGCGAGCTTAGAGCGTTAATAGCTGCTTGACTGTCGGTGAATATATGGATGTGAATGCCTTTAATACCAGTGATGTATATGTGACTAGCACACTCTTGGATGGCTTGGAGCTCAGCCTGGAACACGCTTGGATTAGCCCCCATCGGTATTGAGACATTATGGTTAGGTCCGTGGAACCCAGCTCCCACTCCTGTTTCCATTTTGGAACCATCCGTATATCACTTTAGGCCATTTTGGCAAGTAGGTGGGCTATTACTCGCCCATGCTTCTCTACTTGGGATCTCTGTAGAGAACCGCTTATCGAAACATAAGGTCTTTGGGAGGCGGTCTGTTACCGCGCAGATCATGTCAAGTTCTGGAATTTCAGAGAACAATTCGTTTAACTCAGGACGTTCACTGAGGCTTGTTTCTTTGTGAATGTGGAGAGGTGTTAGTCCTATCAAGGCTTCTATAGCCGCAGTAGGACAGGTTCGCATGGCTCCGGATATACCGAGACATGCAAGTCGTTGTACCCTATTTAGCTTGGCAATGGCGGTCTTTTGTTTTGTTTTAGTCCACCATACTACAGAAGCGTATGTAACAATGGGCCTGATCATCATTGTGTATATCCATTGGGTTATCTTTGGAGAGATACCCCAAGTTTTGCCATACATGCGACGACATGCCCATAAAGCGTTTGTTGCTTTTGTGATTTTGTTTTTGATGTGGGAGTTCCAATTTAGTGTTTTGTCCAGGATTACTCCCAGATACTTAACTTCGTTGGAATACTCAATGATCGTATCATTTATTGAAATTTGACCTAAGTTTATATTTCTTCTTTTGGTAAAGGGAACTACGACAGCCTTACTGGGGTTAATGGATAAACCTTCTTTGGTACACCAGTCTAGGACTATCTTAAGGGCATTTTGCATACTTCTTGTAATTTTGTAATAGGCATTTAGTTTGAAAAAAATTCAATTCCAACTAGCATTGAATAAAAATTCGTAAGAATTCGTAACAATTCGTAAGATTTAAAAGTAAAGGAACAGACCTAAAGTGGTGAATTTTATAAGCGCTGGGATTCACCGTGTAAGGGCAATATCAATTATGAATGCTACCGTTGCAGCAATTCATTTAAAACGACAGTCGAACAAATGTTCCATTAGAAATCTGAGAGCAGTTCAAGGAATCGCGATCCAAAACCGAAAGCAGAGACAATAATCATATGGTTTGTTGTCTATGGCCGAAAGAATAACGTTCGCTAAAATTCCAAGATGTCTCCCTACGAAAGCGCTTAACATGAAATCTGTGGAAAAGCCACAAAAAGCTCTTTGCTATGATAACAGAAGTGAAGTCAAAATGTACTGTCAAAAGTGAAGAGTGACAAGAGCAAGAGTAACCGAAATAAAACGAACCAACAAAACAGCTGTGATACCTTGTGAAATCGGTAATTTGTGTACTGCCTCTATTTGCTAATTTTATATCGAAATTGCACAAATGTTTGCCGTAAATAATTTTGTAAAACATAACAGATTCAATTTAATTCGAAAGCCAAGTAAGTTTAGTACAAGTGCTATCGCGGTAGCTAGAAAAAAAGTTTGTATAGTTGGTGCTGGACCGGCTGGTTTCTATGCCGCTCAATACATTTTGAAGCGTATTCCCGACTGTGATGTTGATGTTTTGGAGAAACTACCTGTTCCATTTGGACTAGTTCGGTGAGTGAGATTGCGTTTGCTAACCAAAAATTACTGAACGTATAATGTTAGATATGTAGCCTGCAAAGTAGAATTGACATGAATATCGAGTGCATATCATTTATGATAGATACATACTTCCGATTGATTCTAAGCTTAAAATAGGTCTGCCATCAACGATTTGCAGGAGAACGAGAAGCACCAAAACTAAGAACTGTGTACTACTGAGCTGAAGATTCATTGTGAGGAACACTGTGAACTTACGGGGTAGATAGACCCAATTGATTACTGTTTACCTGGCTCTTATGTATTTATAAGTTTCAATTTTCAGTACGGCTAATATTCTAATTGCACTTGCTATTTGTTATCTTGCTCGTTAGAAGATAACCAACAAATTAGCATATTCGTTTAGCTAATCTGGGTGACAGTGAAATAGTTTCATTAACCAGAGGGGTTCATGGTTAAGCGTTATGAGTGTGAACCCAATTTGCAATTTTACTAGGACCTCTTATTGCAAATATTGAAGAGATCATTGGCTGGACTATGTGCTGACACAATCGTCTACATTTGCCACTTCACAGTGTAATCAAAAACAAAAGAACTCGAAAGAAAGTTGGGATCCCTTTACAAATCAGTGTAGACACTGGGGTTCACCGGGTTGATTCATAATTTGTGTCACACTAGCTGCTAACGCCCCTTACAAACGACGTGTCAAATGCAATATAGGTATAATAATATTTATTTATTTTTTTTTGTCTTTCAATTATGTACTTCAAAGAAGCATTTGAAATTCGCCATCATAGCTTTCAAAGTCAACTGCCCTGTCTGAACAAACGCAAACATTTCTATTGAAATTACAGCCACTGTGTTGAAACCGTCTCGCAATACAAAACCGCTGACAGTCTACCAAATCACTTGATGTTTCAACGCACTTTCCTCTAAAAACATGAAGGCTGGCTGCAAGATATCGAATTTAAGTTAGATTTCAAAGAAATATCTGTGATTACCTACGTGCAACGAGACGTGAAAATCTACTATGATTCGGTATCGTTTGATCGGATTTTTCTGGCACAATGGTGCCCCCAAATGTTGAACGTAACAACGCAAAACAAATTAAAACAGCAAAAGCACTGCGATCTTCCATTCTCCTATGTATTCTGTATTCTCTACTTAGCGTCTTAGAACGAACTGATTTGTTTAATTAAAACAATTTAATGCTGTGTGGCTATTGCTGGATGTTTTATTGAAAACCCCCCTCGAGAGGAAGTTCTTATCTTTGTATACGCTGCAATGATGTGAACATTTATATTGCCAAATAGTCTTGATTCTTGAATGCATGCATCACCCAGAAAGGTTAAATTTCTCCGAAATCTGTAGATTTCAATATCAAATGGTGTGGAATTTTCGTCAGCCCCACATAAATGATGCTAATTTGTGACAGAAGCACTGCTCTATGAACGTGAAATTCGAAATCATTTACTGTATTTTCAAAAACGGTTGAGCTAACTGTGCAAATTACTTTAAATTAAAAAAAACACCATCGCGGTCAATTTTGAGTGTGAATTCTAAATGAGGATGCCAGTGGCACTTATGAGTGAAACATTCTTTCGTTTATGCAATGTCCGGCTGTAAGACACTAATAATCATTTTTAACCTTCACACTAAATATTTTCTAGGTCACAATATGCAATTTTGTATGGAAAATTTCGCGATTGTGAGTTCGAAAAACTTATCCTGGACACTAAAAATGATTATTGGTATCGCGGAATGAAATCAGTGACCTCACCTATCTTCAATTAAGGACCACCGACTGTTTTTTGTATGGCTATTTTAATTTTCTTCTATTTTTATTTGAATTTGTCACGAGTTACTTAAATTGAGTTTACCTACTTTGGTTATTTCCACTTTCGGTTGTAGCATTTCGTAAAAGCTCAATTGCACATGCAGGACCGCCTTTGGCACTTTCCACCATTCGCACTTCCAGATAAAAAGCAGTGAAGGGTACTGGAACCATTCGCAAAATTAATTGTATCAAAAAGGAGGGTACATCTTCCTGAAAATGTACTTGTTACTGTGGAGTTTTGTGCATATTTAAAATTGAATTTCTTTCGTTCCTCTTCAAAAAACCTTTCAGCGCCTCTACAAATTGTTTGCCAAATCAATATTTGTAATAAACATTTTTTCTAGGGCACTCATTACCAAAAAAAAGTGTCCGAATCCGCTTCACAGCACCCGTAAAAAAAACACAAGCAAACTAAAATAGTCGCTGCCCCCGCATAGTGCAGCTGTTACTAAACCGTGCTAGAACGTTGCCTTATAAACGAAGATTGGCAGTCCGTCCTCACATAGTAGTCAACTAATTAATATTAATATTTGCAACATGCGCTTATATTAAGTAAGCACTAGCTGCGAAGGTTTTCGACTAATTAAACATAAACTAATTACAGCTTCGGTGTAGCACCAGATCATCCCGAGGTGAAAAACGTAATCAATACATTTACAAAAACCGCAGAGAATCCCCGCTTTAAGTTCCTTGGAAATCTAAGTCTTGGCAGGGACTTTAGTCTACAGCATTTGCGCGATAACTATCATGCAGTTCTTCTAACCTACGGCGCAGACGAGGACCGTTGCATGAATGTGCCCAACGAGGACTGTGGAAAACTGATATCGGCGCGAAAGTTTGTCGCGTGGTACAACGGATTGCCGGGGTCAGAAGATCTAAATCCAGACCTATCCGGGGAGACTGTCACGTTAGTTGGGCAGGGCAATGTCGCAGTCGACGTTGCCAGAATGATTCTATCGCCTGTTGACGCCTTAAAGGTAAGGTATCTGGGTTGATTCGCTTTCGGTGTGGCTTTATCAACTTAAAAGTCTCCTTTACAAGTCGACGGATACCACTGAGTACGCGTTAGAGGCGCTCGCTAATAGTAAAGTTAAAAACGTATATTTAGTTGGCCGCCGCGGACCACTTCAGGCTGCTTTTACAATTAAAGAACTCAGGGAGATGCTGAAACTACCAAATGTAGCAACAGTTTGGCGAAAGTCTGATTTCAAAGGTAGGGGTGGACTTTCTGATGAACCAAAACACGTTAATTCTTTTTTTTTTGCTTTTAGACATTCCAGAGATTGTCAACTCTTTGGCACGCCCACGTAAACGCCTGACAGAACTTATGCTGAAAAGTCTAAACGAGCAGACGTCCTCAGAGCAGGCGAGCAAGAAATTCCTGCCTGTGTTTCAAAGATCTCCGAAAGCCATACATGACGATTCCATTGAATTCACTGTGACTCAACTGAAGGACAATACAGCTATTCCAACAGACGTGTCAGAAAAATTTCAGACTGATTTAATTTTGCGAAGTATCGGTTACAAGTCGAAACCTGTCGATGAGACTATACATTTCGACGATCGGCGAGGATATGTCACAAACAAAGAAGGTATTGTTATACAATCCTAAACGTTTTCAACGTAACATGTTTCATTTCAAAGGTCGCGTTCTTCAAAAGGACTCCGATGGAGACGCTATCGACAAAGGTCTCTATGTAGCCGGTTGGCTTGGAACTGGTCCAACTGGAGTCATTCTGACGACAATGAATGGTGCATTCGCTGTTGCGAAATCAATTTGCGACGATATCGAGGGCAAAGTGATCGACACGTCGACTCCCAAACTTGGGCTGGATGTTAGCGGCAAGACTGCGGTAACATGGGATGGTTGGAAAGCAATTGATAAGTTCGAGGTGGAGGCTGGTAATGCCAAGGGAAAACCAAGAGAGAAGATTGTAAACATAGAGAAGATGCTACAAGTTGCTGGTGTTTAACAATTTGTTTTTATGGATAAGAATAAATATATTTTTTGACAGATTCCGTTCGGTGTGTATATTTTTTGATGGTCCAATCGTCTTATTCCTAGTGTGCCTCCGATTTCAGCCACTTTTTACTGAGTTGAAGAAACTTGAAGAAAAAAACGACAAGACTACTGTCTCGCATGATAGAACAAAAAAGAAAAGATATCCATCAAATTAATTATGAAGTCCGGAAAAGTATTCCACATCTAAAAGCTTAAATCTCAAAAATATACAACGACAAAATTTTAAGTAACAAAATAATATGGAGCTAGTCTCAACGCCAGAACCACATTACATCCCCGGGTAAGGCTGATTACAATTTTGAGTAAAAGTCCGATCGGATCTTTTTTGCAGATACACTGGATACTGTCCACAGTATCTCTATCGCATTGGCAAAACCTATGGAAATCTTACGCATAAGCTTCTCGTAGATCCATGCGTTAGACACTCACCGAAAATATTGATCGCTGGTCCGAACGAGAAAAAAATTGCCCAAGACAGACCGAGTCCCAAAGAAATCGATCTTATTAAGACCCACGAACGGGAAGGTGATGCTGTCTACAAGTATCCGATAATACCAGGTTACGACGGCTTTATACCGAAAATAAGATCAAAAATTTGTGATCGATTTTTAGCTGCGGCGACAGCAGGTGTAGCGGAACATGAGCAGTACATGCAACAGTTGAAATGTGAAAGAAGAAATCTTAAACACAGGACTTTACTGCAGAACGGCGAAGGGATTTTCGCAAGAAATTTGGGCGAGCGATCAGTAAGATCTCTATTTTAAAATCGAAAACATTTTATATAGCTTGACTTTGGGTAGATGCAAGACACCACCTATCAACTACCGCTGATACCAGTTCGACCGGAAGCAGAAGGTATAATCCGATCGAGAGATGTTGCATATGAAGTGAAGGTTCCATATTCAAGGGACACGCCACCACATTTTATGGCGGAAAATGATCCAGAAAAATATGTCATAAAGGGTAAGTCATATGCTGGATATGCAATGCAACAAGTTTCAGAGCCTCATAAGCTTTAGATGAATGACTTATAGACCCAATTTCAATGTAATCGCACATCAGTTTATGCCGGTTTTACTTTTTTTTCTTTTTAACACTAACATCTCAAAAGAAAATGGCTCCCAACGCAAGGTCTGTTGTATGATAATCTACTGTCTCCCTATTTTCTAAATCGAGAAGGCACTCGAATTTTTTCATAAATCAATTTATTTCTCAATCCAATTTGTTTCAAATTCATCTAAAATAGCGTAAAATTGCATTTTTCGTTTTCTTATTTTACAAAGGATACAGTGGTCACATTCCAATGGCTTTCAATCGCTTCGGACAAAACAGTAAGGATTTGACAACCAGCGCTCTTTGTGAGTTTGCGAACAACTACCATCATAGACGCAGTGTAGAATGGGTGCCGATGGAAACTAGTGGAATAGGTACATCCTTACCTTTGAATGCGCCATTCAAGATTTACCAACGTACCACCGGAATGATACCCAACTACGGGGGTCATGTGCCCGGGGAGATCTTCAAATTCGGCAGCACATATGGCAAGAATACCGTTGATGCAAAGCGGTGGCTGGATGAGAACTTATAAATTTATTGTCAAAACACGTTTTTAGCAAATAAAATATAATATTTGAGTAGTCAATAATTCAGTCATTATCTGTGCAGCAAAAGTGGTAGGTGTGCGGCCAACTACAGAGTAAACTTCAGTCCACAACACTCATACTTAGGGGGAGTACCTACATAATTTGAGCCTCGGAAGTGTCAAGTAGAGTGTAGTTGTTAGTGCGCGCTTAAAGTTGTATTTTACGTTAATTTACTCGAAAAGTTGTATATTGAATCATTTCAAAAAAATGAACATTTAATTTTTTCACTTGTTTTTCAACCCAATGAAAGTACCCCACAGAGACAATACTGAGACCCCCAACTCCGGCCGATTTTCCGTTACTTGCCTACAAGCTATATTACCATGGGCTTGTGACAAATTTTTGCGTTAGTATTGATACATAGAAATTCGTATTGACTAATGTCACCAAACTTCAAAAAATCCGGCTCACCAATACACCCTCAAAAAAACGTAACAACTTCCGCTGCTTAAAATCTGGCTTCCGGTGTGGGCAAATCTGCTGGCTGCGTTCACACAATTTTATCCGTTAAATTTGAAAATAATTATTACAACAAAATTTTGTGTGGACAGTGATCAATTTTCAAAAATAATTGTATATCTATTTGACATAAAAGAAAGATGAACAGTTCTGAAGAATAATAAACAAATAAAAACATTTTTAGCGCACATTCGTGATGCAGTTAACATAAATCGAGTAGAATATGCTTATCACATAATAGCCGTGTTTTTTTTGAGCTTCGATTTCAGCAAAGCAAAGTAAAGTAGGATTTATACTTAGTTGTTGTAATTAGCGTGCTGAAAATTCTACTTTACTTGGCTTTGCTGAGATCGAAGCTCAAAAAACACGGCTAATGTCGCTTAGTATACTTCTGAAGTTTAGTTATAATTTATAAATACAAAGATTTATGACGTTGCTGTTATTAAGTATAAATTATAAGTTTCTCCGTTAGTTTAAATTTTTTAAAATAGAGCATACGTATTTGTATTGGTTTTATTTTTACATGTCTCGTATTTCAAAGAATACATTAATATATTTATAGGTCGTATCTTTTGATATTATAATGGAACAATAAACGTGAATAAGTACTTTGGTTGAACAGAAATACCTACAGAATGTTATGAAACAACTAATATGAAAATTGATGAAAATGTACTGAGATAAGAATATATGTACTTATTCACCAAATTTGAGTTGCAATTCGTTTAAAAAAAAAACTGTACCTCTGAACACAGTCACGATTGTCACAGCCCACCACGGTTGAAACCATAGACAAACCATACTGAGACCCCTAACTGGCAATCCTCTTGCCGCTGGCCCCCTCGATTTTTTTTCAAATTCGCCATTTTGTTTTCCTATCGGTGTTATTTGAATTTAGAATCCGTGTGAGCAACAAAAAAAAAGCGAACCAAAAAAAATGTGGTGAGTTTTCTTTTGACAGAAGTCGATTGACAAATGTCAAAATATATAAACACAATTTTATTTTTCCTGCAACAAATTGAAAGAAATGTAAGTTTTCGCGTATTTTTAGTGTTTAAATTAATAAATAAATACATTATATGTCTTATAGATTTGTCCAAGCTGCAGGAGAATACACGCCAACAAGAGTTTATGGCCAATTTCATGGAATACGAATCACAAACTGAACAGGCGAACGTTGAACAAAAGCGTACCTATCGATAACAAAAAGCGTAGGAAGACCGTGATTGTAAGTTGATTTTAATTTACATGAACCTGACGACGAATTGATAACCATTTTGTATCCACTTCTAGAAAGATACCAAGCAACAGCAGCATCGTGTCCAATTGGCAAGGCACCGGCCGCTATGAAGATCAATTATTGTCGCAGCAGCAACGTGACCAGGAGGACAATCTCAAAATGTAAGTACATATATAGTAAAAGTTGTGCAAATTGATTTTTGAACCTTTAACACTTAGGCAAGAGGAAAGTTTCGCACGCCAGGAGGCAATGAGCCGGCAAACTATCGAACTACTCGAGCACGAGATGTGAACCAAAGCCAAAGTAGACTGGGAAAATCATGACATCAACCTTAAACAGATTCGTCTAAATTATTGTCGCAGCAGCAACGTGACCAGGAGGACAACCTCAAAATGTAAGTACATATATAGTAAAAGTTGTGCAAATTGATTTCTGAACCTTTAACACTAGGCAAGAGGAAAGTTTCGCACGCCAAGATTTGTTAAATAAGAAGCCCTAATTACCTGCGGAATCCCGAGAATAAAATAAAATATTTGTTAGTCAAAAACTGGAATTATTCTTGCCGCAACAACTCTCACCAAATTGAAATTAGAGCAAAGGATCGATATAAGGTTTGATATCTTACGCAATTCCCTAAAGACTAATACTTAATTTAGCTTGATTATATTTTATTTGCAGGAATTATATATTGAACTATCTTACCATCCGCCCTAATTTACAAAACTTCTTTGTGCAAGCACTTGCCACACTCTTGGCAAAAATAACAACATACGGATGGTTCAACACGTACAAGAATGAAGATGTAAAGAAGTTTCTGCAGGTTTGTTTATGGATTGTCAAATTGGCTTTTCGTTTGAATGTCTTTATGCTTTCAGCAAGGCTCGGCTGAGTACATGTACAATAGGTGAGCAAATTCTATGGCAATTGGTGTGTGAAATGAACTCGTTGAAGAGGCCGATGTGAATTTGTGTTTCTCGAAGAATCGCAAAATCGACACATCCTTTTGCGACCAACAGTTGTACGACATTTTTCTGTTGTCTTGTTCGCTGCTAGTAAAGCAAGAGACAATAGCAAGAAATTGAATTAGATGGATGAATCACATCAAGTGTATGTTGATTGGAAATGATAGTTGTAAGCAGTTCGACTATTAAATTTCTTGTTGTTTATTTCAGTCTTATATCACATATTTATTGGCAGCTCCACCGATGAGTCTTCGGACGATATGAACAGTGTCCAAGTAAGTAGCGAACCATTTACTCTTTGTAATTTTAAATAAAAAAAATATTTGCATTTACAGATTCCTACTTCATGGCAACCGGCATTTCTTGATTCGAATACATTGATCTTGTTCTTTGATCTCTATCTGATTCTGTCTGGACTGAAAATGTTAGTTGTAAACAGTTGTACCAGAAAATCAGAATCCAAAAAATTGGAACAAAAGAGTAAGCAGCCACAGCAAAGATATACCCCAGAAAGTTCAAATGTATTATTAATTTTTTTCATTTCAGGTATCCACACTATCACAAGGAAACAAAGAGACACTCCAGAGTTATTGTAAATGATTTCAAAATTAACATATCTTTAAAGAAATTTTATTTATTCGGGTTGCAGGCAAATACTGTCTTGTATACTACTAACAATCAATAAATGCTGCAGCAAATTTGCGAAGCGACTATATGTGTGTTTTCTTCGACTTTTTAATTTTTTCTAAAACGTTCCTTGCTGCAAAACTTAGAAGTAGAGAGTTCTTCTTGCTACCAAATGGAAAAACAGCCCCGAACAACATTCCACAACAAAGCAGCCGTTCATATACACCTCCAAATGCTCGGTACCAAAGGAGGATTTAAATCTATGCTTCGTGCAATCGGTGACCAAATCGAAAGACTACAAACCATGAAGCTTGTCGTGACCTCAGTGGCAAGAGATAACGATATTAACGGAAAGAAATGACTTAAGGCTTACACATACGGCAAACTGGATGAACCCAATGAAGAGCCATCGACATCCAAAAAGGAAAGACCATCCATTTCATCTATATAGAATTAACAAATCTTTATTTACTATAAATAAATGTATAATACACAAGTTAGGTTAGTTAAATCGAATAAAATGATCCTATGTCCAAATCTGGTAATCTTTGTGTCGTAAATTGAGATGAGACCCATGCCAGGCGAAATTTAATTTAGTGAGTATAAGCTCCTCCGAGTTAAATTGTATTCTGGAAATAGACATTTTTTTTTACTGCATATTCAAAACCACAGGTGCATAACACTTACTTGATTGAGTACGAGATTCCCGTTGAATGGTCAATGATCTTTCCCTTCTCCATTTGCCTCGGTTTTCCACCTCTTGCTGGAACTGTATGATGCACTCTAGGAAGGCAACCATCGATATCTTAATTGCAGCATTTTATTGTGAAATATCATTTCGTTGCTCCAAGCTGTTGTCTGTGTGGTTCACAGCAAAAGAATCTTGTGCTACACATCATTCGAGACGTGTTGCAACATTTTCACATAAAATACTTGTTGTTCTCTAGGCCCTAGGGCACGTACGGCAGCAGTAAGTTCGGCGACCTCCTTCCACAGGTCAACATTTTGATTCTGAAATGTGAGCGTTCTTTTGTTTTAATTAGGAATTATGTTCTATATACCAAGCTTACATGTAACTAAAACACTTGGCAGCTTCCTCATAATTGTTGGATTCTTTATCCAGTTAATACGCTTCAAACTTTGTAGAATAGGATTTATTCTCTACGGAGCTTTGTACCTGGACATCAAAGTTGTTGGGAAATAGTTTTTGCGCTTATAATCCGTTCCTTTGCCACACAAGGATCGGTGGAACGTGCTTTCTGGACTAGAGCTATGATGCAGTTTTCTCCAGTACTTAAATCCATTGCACAAACTTTTGATAAATTCAAGAAATCGAAAACTAAATGAAAACAAATATACAAGTATCAAGTCAAATGGAAATGAGCTTGACAAGAGTGGTGAATCTGTTGTGTCAGTGTCAGTTTCAACCGTGGTGGGCTGTGACAATCGTGACTGTGTTCAGACGCACAGCTTTTTTTTTAAAGAATTGCAACCCAAATTTGGTGAATAAGTATATTCTTATCTCAGTACATTTTCATCAATTTTCATATTAGTTGTTTTATAACATTCCGTAGGTATTTCTATTCAACAAAAATACTGATTAACGTTTATTGTTCCATTATAATACCAAAAGATACGACCTATAAATATATTTGTAGGCTTTGAAATACGAGACATGTAAAAATAAAACAAATACAAATACGTATACTCTATTTTAAATTTTATATATAAAATAACGGAGAAACTCATAATTTATACTTAATAACGGCAACGATATTAATGTTGGTTATAATTTATAAATTATAACTAAACTCCAGAAGTATACTAAGCGACATTAGCTCTGTTTTTTGGAGCTTCTATCTCAGCAAAGCAAAGTAAAGTAGGATTTTCAGTACGCTAATTACAACAACTACGTTATACTTCGAGAATCGCAATAGTTGTTGTAATTGCGTGCTGAAAATCCTAATTTACTTTGCTTTGCTGAGATTGGAGCTCAAAAAAACACGGCTGTTATGTGATAAGCGTATTCTACTCGATTTATGTTAACTGCCTCACGAATGTTCGCTAAAAATGTTTTTATTTGTTTATTATTCTTCAGAACTGTTCATCTTTCTTTTATATCAAATAAATATACAATTATTTTTGAAAATTGATCACTGTCCACACAAAATTGTGTTGTAATAATTATTTTCAAATTTAACGGATAAAATTGTGTGAACGCAGCCAGCAGATTTGCCCACACCGGAAGCCAGATTTTAAGCAGCGGAAGTTGTTACGTTTTTTTGAGGGTGTATTGGTGAGCCGGATTTTTTGAAGTTTCGTGACATTAGTCAATACGAATTTCTATGTATCAATACTAGCGCAAAAATTTGTCACAAGCCCATGGTAATTTAGCTTGTAGGCAAGTAACGGAAAATCGGCCGAAGTTGGGGGTCTCATGTCGTTTTCCATTGGGCAAAAAGAAGCGTCCAGGAGAGTCCGGAATCGAAAAAATCACTTCTGAAACCGTTCCATTGGCACAAAAAATACTCTTCTGGTGATTCTGAGGAGAGAATTTCGCTTCTGGATTTGAAGTCAGAATCCACTCAAGAAGCACTCACACAAGTGAAGTTTGTGTATTTTATACAAGTCAACTGACGGCTGCCGTAGATTATTTTTTGGCATTTCACCAATACTGTTGTGGATTCAATCAGAAGCAGTTTTCTTGTTCCATTGGACTACAAAATGAGTGGATCCCCGAGTGAAACCAATGGAAAACGACATCAGTATTTTCTCTGGTTGAAACTGACACTGACACAACAGATTCACCACTCTTGTCAAGCTCATTTCCATTTGACTTGACACTTGTATATTTGTTGTCATTTAGTTTTTGTTTTCGTGAATTTATCAAAAGTTTGTGCAATGGATTTAAGTACTGGAGAAAACTACATCATAGCTCAAGTCCAGAAAGCACGTTCCACCGATCCTCGTGCAGCAAATGCACGGATTATAACCGCAAAAACTCAACTTCCCAACAACTTTGATGTCCAGGTACTACGTCTCTACGGCTGGCTGGGTTCTTGGTTCATTACGAATTCAGCCAACGTACACTTCATATAAATTACGCGTAAGTACATTGAATGAATTTTAGCTAAACGATATTTCACAATAAAATGCCGCAATTTAGATATCGACCCTAACGAAAGTGGATTTGATCGAAGTTCGATGCGGCAATGTTTGCCTTCCTAGAGTGCCTCATACAGTTCCAGCAATAGGTGAAAAACTGAGACACAGAGTTTTGCTTGCCCTACAAAGTGGAGAAGGGAATGATCATTGACCCATCAACGGGGAATTCGTACTCAATCAAGTAAGTGTTATGCACCTGTGGTTTTGAATATGCAGTCAAAACAATTTATTGTCTATTTCCAGAATACAATACACAATAATTTAACTCGGATGAGCAGTGGACCAACGCTTTTAAGTTTTTACTCACTAAATTAAAACGGCGCCTGGCATGGGTCTCATCTGAATTTACGACACAGTGATTACCAGATTTGGATATAGGATCATTTTATTCGGTTTACCTAACCTTACTTGTGCATTATAAGTTTATATAAAGTAAATAAAGATTTGTTAATTTTATTTAACTCAAATGGATGGACTTTCTTTTTTGGATGTCGATGGCTCTTCGTTGTATTTACCGTATGTGTATGCTTTAAGGCATTTCTCTTCGTTGATATCGCGAAGTGTCCCGCCACTGAGGTCACGGCAAGCATCATGGTTTGTAGTCTTTTCGATTTGGGCACCGAACGAAGAATGGATCCAAATCCTCCTTTGCCACCGAGCATTTGGAGATGTATATGAACGCCTTGTTGTGGATTACTGTTCGGGGGTGTTTTTCCATTTGGTAGAAGGTAGAACTCTTCTACTTCTAAGTTCTGCAACAAGGAACGCTTTATAAAAAATTACAAATCAAAGAAAACACATACAGTCGCTTTGCAAATTTGCTGCAGGATTTATTGATTGTTAGTAGCTACACAAGACAGTATTTGCCTGCCACCCAAATAAATAGGCACCATTCCTTTTACATATACAGATACATATGTTAATTTTGAAATAATTTAAAACAACTCTGGGGTGTCTTTGCTATGGCTGCTCACTCTTTTGTTCCAATTTGTTGGCTTGACCCAGCATCTTCTGCTACATCTCCTTTTCGTTGTGATAATATAGGTATGTAAGACTGAAATAAACAACAAGAATTTCAATACTCAAACTGCTTATAACTAACATTTAAAATCAACATACGCTTGTTGTGATTCATCCATCAATTTAAAACTCTTGTTATTGTCTCTTGCTGTTACTAGCAGCGAAGACAATAGAAAATTGTCGTACGACTGTTCGTCGCGAAAGGATGTGGCGATTCTTCGAGAAAGACAAATTCACATCTGCATCTACAATGAATAGAATTTCCACAGTAGGTACATTGCTCAGCCGAGCCTGGCTGAAAGCATAAAATAAAACATTCGAATGAAAAGCCAATTTGAAATTCGATAAACAAACCTGAAGAAACTTCTTTACATCTTCGACAATATTATAATTTATACTCGTTCTTGTTCGTGTCGAACCATCTGTATTTGGTTTCTTTTGCCAAGAGTGTGACAAGTGCTTGTTCAACGAAGTTTTGTAAATTAGGGCGGGTTTCAAGATAGTTACTCCTGCAAATAACATATAATCAAGCTAAATTAAGTATTAGTCCTTAGGGGGTTGCGTAAGATATCAAACCTTATATCGATCCTTTGCTCTAAATTTACAGAATCAATTTGGTGAGAGTTGTTGCGGCGAGAATAATCCCAGTTTTTGACTTCAATTGGATTCAATGGTTTCCGAGAGGAAATGTTTGCTATGAATTTCGAAGTTCGTAGCAAACAATTTCCCCTACTACGAAATACGTAGCAAAATTCCGAATACGACGGATTCTGTGATAGATGTGATTAATAATAACACATTTATGAGAAGTCTACATCTGCGTCTGCATACTGCTCCATGGGCACAGCCCTGTGTGCGGTTTCACTTTCCATCACTTCCACATCACGACATGCACCTGATAACAGCTCTCGTCTCACTTGGTGTCATTTTGGGCTGCGAATGTTCTATAATGATATAAGAAAAGCAAACTATTAAGACAAACTCTTTATAAGATGCAGCATCCAACAACTTACTTTAAAGGTCCCATCCCTTTGAAAAGATTTGGTTTTGGATTTCATTCGTTTGGGGTATTGCAGGGGATTCCAATACGAGCCTCAATGTATCGAGAAACAACACCAGTTGCTCCCTTGGAAGAGTACACACCGAGAGACCACGAGCAGCAGTAAAAACGTTGTCCCAATCAGTGAGCATTGCTTTGAATCCAGTACCAATGACTGTGCCAGCAGTCTTTATGCTGATGATGACAGTGATGCAATTTTCTTCTGCCTTTAGACGAATCTGTTTTAGGTTGATGTCATGATTCTCCCAGTCTACCTTGCCTTTGGTTCTCATCTCGTGCTCTAGTAGTTCGATGGTTTGCCGGCGCATTGGCTGCTGGCGTGCGAAACTTTCCTCTTGCCTAGTGTTAAAGGTTCAGGAATCAATTTACACAACTTTTACTATATATGTACAATTGTACATACTTACTTTTCGAGATTGTCCTCCTGGGCACGTTGCTGCTGCGACAATTGATCTTCATAGCGGCCGGCGCCTTGCCAATTGGACACGATGCTACTGTTGCTTGGTATCTTCCAAGAAGTGGATACAAAATGGTTATCAATTCGTTGTCAGGTTCATGTAAATTAAAATCAATTTACAATCACGGTCTTCCTACGCTTTTTGTTATCGATACGCTTTTGTTCAACGTTCGCCTGTTCACTTTGTGCTTCATGGAATACGAATTTGGCAATAAACTCTTGTTGGCGTGTATTCTCCTGCAGATTGGATAAATCTGTAAGACATATAAGGCGCAGGGACATAAGTCCACGAGACATAAGTTCATAATGGACTTGTGTCCCACTTCGGTGGGACATAATTCCACTTTTTGATTATGGATTTATGTCTCATCGAAGCGGGACATAAGTCCCAAGCAAAAATGTTGGGCCTTATGTCCCACCCAACTATTTTAAAATTCAACAAAAAATATAAGTAAAATACCTCGCACCCACCCCGTAATCCAACAGTAAACCCAAGCAGGGGGTTGCAGGGGGGCAGCATGCCCCCCCATACACATTTCATAATACAATAGTAGCAACTCGCGTGCGCCTAATTTGAAGTATTCGATGCCTATTGGAGATCCACGACGTTTTGCTAAATATTATCTATGGTAAAATTTGGGATTAATGTCCCATCTTCGACAAAACAATTTCGGAACTTATGTCCCGCTTCGATGAGACATAAGTCCATAATGAAAAAGTGGACTTATGTCTCACCGAAATGGGACGTTAGTCCATTATGGACTTATGTCTCGTGGACTTATGTCCCTGCGCCGACATATAATGTATTTATTTATTAATTTAAACACTAAAAATACACGAAAACTTAAATTTTTTCAATTTGTTGCAGGAAAAATAAGATTGTGTTTATATATTTTGACATTTGTCAATCGACTTCTGTCAAAAGAAAACTCACCACATTTTTTTTGGTTCGCTTTTTTTTTGTTGCTCACACGGATTCTAAATTCAAATAACACCGATAGGAAAACAAAATGGCGAATTTGAAAAAAAATCGAGGGGGCCAGCGGCAAGAGGATTGCCAGTTGGGGGTCTCAGTATGGTTTGTCTATGGTACCCCATTCTCAGTCGTTTTCCAAACACTTCCCAGACAAACTTTCGTCAAAGAATGCATCACAAAATCTCTCACCTTCGTTTTCACCATACACATCTCCCACATCGCAGAAAATTTTTGTACCCAGCCAGCGCATAGCAAAAGAAAAAAACACAACACAAAAGGCAGATTGGAAAAGTTCTCTGAATCGCAGAGTAGTGTGTGCATACCTCGGGTATCGGGAAAAAAGGAGCGCAATCGAATTTTCGCCACAAAAGTGATGAAAAACGATCAAATTATCTTTCAAAATACAAACCGTCATGAATTCAGTGTCTAAACAGTGATTTTGTGAAAGAATTCGGCGGAAATTATCCACTCGAATATTCAAGTGAAACTTTTTGCACTCTTGTCCATTTTCTTTTCTCAATTCATTTGATTTTTTTTTTGTATGGTGTTTACTCGAAAAAAAAGAAACCAAGTTTATATGATGTGATGACCTAAAAATGCACTCTGTCTCATTTTAACATGCACTTGTTTACATGATAACCCCCTGTGTATGCATCGCGAAAGCATAGTGTCGACCCTTTCACAGATAAAATTGTTGCTAATTCTCTTTTTTTTCTTGACGTGAAGTGAACTTGGTGGCTTAAGGAGTGTGAGTGCAAGGGAGTCGGTTACAAACCGTCTACTTCATTAAACTACATCTTCAGTGGAATTTTGGTGCGACTTTTAAAGAAAAACTCACCACCCGTGTTGGATCTTCGTTGAAAAAAATCAAAATTTCGATATACACCTTATTTTCGTTTTTTTTCTTCAATTCGTCGTGTTCGATAGTATCTATCCTCTTGAGAGAATATTTGTCTTATCTTTACCGATTGGAAAGCAAAGCTGTAAAAAAAAACAAACAAAATATATGTAATTTGGTAGTGGAAAAGTGAAAACAAATTTCTGAAAACGAAAAGAAAAAAAAAAGTGAAACAAATAGAAGTTCATAAATGGTGGCACATTACAACAATTATTCTTCTCATCACCGTCCCGCAGTGTTGTGTTTACAATTATTTATGACATATGAGAAAGAGATGGCACGCGTGTGCTAACTCTCGATTGTTCGCAAACTATTTTGACTCGAGTTTATTGTGTGTTTTGATAAAACAGGTGAGTGCAGTGCGCACGTTCGAATGACAATGTTCAGTACAGTGTGACCAATTTAGCATATTTCCTGCTAAATTTAGCAGGATTATTTTATTTTTAGCATCTTTTTTTTTCAAATAATGCCAGCATTTTTTTTAGCATTATTTTATGCTCTAGCAGGAAAAATTAGCAGGATTTTGATTTAGCCAAATTATGAATTAAAATAATAAAATAAAATCAAAGCAGTCGATCCTTATGGCGTTTTTCATTGAAGATCCGAGAGAATTGCCTCGAAATCCAGAATTTCTCTTTCCAGTGAAATTCGTTGGGGCACTTTTGTAATAGTGATAGACACCATATGTGAGATTGGGTATTCTGTTGTTACTTTTTTTTTGTTTTCTACGGTAAATATGAATGTTTTAATAGGACAAATCAATATAATATATCAATTTATGCTTACATTTTGCACGCTTAATTGTATATTTTCGAATGACGTAGCGCAAATTTAGTTTCCAACAACACAACACATAATGTGAGTTCATTGCAATTCTTTAAAAATATCCCGAACAATTGACCTGGAAGTTCCCTTTTCATTTCAATGAAACATAGGAAACATAGAAAGAGCACTTCTAGATTTGCTCTTTTCATAGAAATCGAAAACGCCATTAGTGTGCTATTATCCACCAGGATAAGAAAATGATATGACCGATGTTTTTGAGGGGATTTTAATCGAAGCCCAGCAATATTAATTTATTTTAAAATTAATAATAAGAGCATTTATATTTAATTAACAAACAAAGACTGAACTTAATGGTATTAAAATTGTTTCTTATGTAATACGCGTCACGAAGTGATTTTTTTTTAAATATATCTCCTTTTTTTCTGAAAAACAGCTTTTTTGTTAATTTTTTGGGTTTTTAGCAGGTTTTGATTTGAAATACTGCTGAATTTAGCATGATTTCAAAAATTAAATTGGTCACACTGGTTCAGTAGGTACTTTGATAAATAAAAATATAAATAATAATAAAATTGGTGTGTGATAGGGATGTCAATTGAGTTGTTAATAGGCTGGCATTCAATATAGAGTGAGATAGACTAAGTTGAATTTCAAGCACGTATAATCCTCAAAGGGTTGTGGTATAGGGTTTGTCTTTCTCTTTCTTTCATACTGTGGAATAATTTAGAAATTTATGTAATTGCCGGCGGGATTTGTTCTGATTGCATCTTTATTATAACAAAAAAAAAATTGTAGTGTGATAAAATTATTATTGGGAATAGGTGAAACGAATAGATACGCTATATGCACACATAAAAAAGATTTGTGTTTCTATTTCTGTCAACATTTTGGTGCAGTTCCTAAACGAAGGGAAAGGTCGGTAATGCTTTGTTTATGTTTTTCTATCGTTCTTTACAATAAGAGTGCAAAAAATTTTTTTCCTGTTTCATGTTTTTAAATTGAAATTAAAATGCGGCTCATTCTGTTGCATAGTTGGGTTTTTTTTTACAGGCCGTTGGAGCGCAGGGGTGAAATAGCTTATTTGGAATCTTGAGTGTACATGATTTGAATCATGCGTTGGTACTTCAAAAGGAACGGAATTTCATCATTATAATTATCTACCTATATGTGTTTTCCAATAGAAAAGTGGGTTTAATGGAAACTAGTTTATCAAATTGATGTGTGATAACTGATAAGTATGATCATATCCTAGTTTTGTTAAAAGTAATGCACCGTAAATTGGCTTAATTTTTGTTTATTGTTGCTTTATACATAAATCAAACTGCCCGCTCGCTATCGAGACAATTTACGGAGCATACCCCCTACTTAATCATCACAACCACCTCGAAAGCTCGGAAGTAGGTAGGCCGTTAAAAATGGTCTAAAACTGAGAAAAGGATTTCTTCTCTTCGCACATACTTTTTGGGAAAAAGGGAATTTTGTGTTTGTTCAAATCTTTTACAAGCTTTATAAAATAACCGAGGTGGATTCAAACGGATATTTTTCAACTCATTGGATATCAGACTACCTGCTCTTGGTTGAACGATTTAAATATGTATATCATAGTTTTACCCGCAACTTAACCTGAATGCGATATGAGGCTATGTGCCTACGTAGTCGGAGTCATTATTTCGTTGCCTTTTTCGTAGATGCACTTTCTACAGAACTCTCAAAATTGATGGAGAAGTCGTATATTTCTATTTGTCTATTTGTAACAGCTCTTATGCAAATGGTTCTTATGGTGCATAGCAAATTGTGTGTGAACGTCTAAAGAAGCGGCAACAAAAATTATGAAAATCTGCTCCACAGTTAGGTATTTGCTTTTTTAAACACTTGTTAGTATTTATCACACACCTTTTGTATATTTTATGAACGTCTGCTAACAATATCCCCCTACTTTTATCCAGTAAAACAAATGTAGCCCATTCATCGTGAAACTTTCAGCACACTCAACAACAACTTAACACTAACACACAGTATGGAATCTTCTGAGAACAACTCATTAGAAAATCTAGCAGTCTTACTGCAATCCGGTGTTAGCAAAGATGAGATCAGCAACGCTTCCGAATTTGACGAGCAAAACAATTCATCTGAAAATAAAACAAAAACGGACTCACAGCCAAGTGTGTCGCCGAAAGATGTAGATCGTAAAACCCAAGAAGACTTAGTTCCAGATTATAGTAATAGTTTCGAAAAGAACGACGTAATGGATGAAGAAAAGTACAACATTAATCAACCACAAGGTCCGGAGACAATCGATAATGTCTCCCAGGAGTCGTCGATACCAGAAAATATTCTATCTCCTCCAAAGTCGGAAACACAAACAGATGAGACAAATACCGCAACATCATCGCCAGCCTCTGATTCACAACTTTCGCCGACTGTGGGGCCAACTGGTGGTGTTCTGGGGGTAGGTGCAGCAACAGCTACAGCCACCTCAGTACAATCTGAAGGTTCATCAGCTGTCTCGCCAGCGTCAGGAAGTGGCGATCAGTCGCCAAGAGTGGTCCAACCAATCAACATTATCGCCAATGGGACGATTCCAAAGTCTGGCAAGCCCCTAATGTTGGCGATAAACAAGAAACTAAGCAAACCAAAGTCCAGAAGAAGTCAGAAGAAATCAAAGGCTATGGTTGCAATGTACGAGAGTGAGGTAAGTTGTTTTGTTTGTCTCAATTTGATTCCTGTTGTTTAACATGATTGGTTGCGTTTCATTAGATTAGTGACAATAAAATTGGCATAAAGCTGTGTATTAAAAAATCAGAGAGTAGCACCACACCCACGAAAACCAAGCCTAGTCGGAAGAGATCCCGCAAGTCCAAGACCCGCATGGATAGTGATGACTCGGAATACGAAACCGCCAAGCGCCGACGAGAGCGACCTACAAATAATAACTCTGACAGGCCGAAGCGGGGCGGCGGAGATGCGGTGGCATTCAGAGAGCCCGTAGAGCAAAGTGCCTGGGGCTCAACGTTGCCCGAAAATGTGCTCTTTAAGGTAGGCCATTGTGGAAATTGAAATGTTTTGTAAATGTTGACGAATTTTCTTTTGTGGTTTGTAGATTTTTCATCATGTCGTGGAGAAAGAGGGCGCCTTACCCACACTCTTTAAATTGGGTCGGGTTTGTACGCTGTGGCGGCAAGTCTCGCTGTCCTCGTCACTATGGCGATCGATGGATCTGAGCACATGGGTTAAGGAAAAATATCGCACAGAATTGAAACTCAAATGGTTTATCGAAAATCGAGGCAGAGGGTGCACCGACTTGAACGTCTGTAAGTGCATAGTTAGCCTAAGTGGGCATTTTATCCGCCACCCGCTTTCTAATTTTTGTTTACAAATTTTCTTTCTCTAGCTAACTGGAAAGTGACAGACATTTCGTGTTTTCTCTCCAAATTATCAGTTGGCTGTCCCAATCTAACAGGCATTACACTCAAGGGATGGAAAGGTTTTACATCGGATCATTTAACGTTCTTAGTTGACAATATACCAAAACTAGAGCGCTTGGATTTGAGTTCGATAAATGTAAGAGAATGTGTTTGTTTTGAACTAGACTTAACCTATTTGAGTTTTGCAAACAGGTGGAAATGAATGCAAGCAGAAGTGCAGTTGGCCTACAATCCTTGTGCAATTCGTTACAAACAATCAACGGTCGGTTAACCCACTTGCATTTGGCGCACAATCGACTGGCAGGCATTCCACAAATTGTAACAATATTAGCGGTAAGTCGTACGCCACCATTCGCACGTGTGTGTACTTAAAAACTTCTTTTATTTGTTTATGCCCGTAGGCACATTGTCCCAATTTAGTGCTTCTGGATCTCTCAAATGTGCGCACCGCAGCTACTTCGCATGGGGTATTGCATATAGAGAAACTGCAAAACGGTTGTCAGAAATTAAAAGTGCTACGCGTTACCAATTCACACGTAACTCTTAGTCAAGCCACACTCCAAGAGTCGGTAAGAGTGGCAAATGCATTTAGTTGTAAATTAATACTGACAAGTTCACCTTCTCTATGCAGATGGACTCGAGTGGTTTTCCTGATTTGGAGGAATTGTCTGTGGCGGCGCTTACCGACGAATCTCGATTAATTGGCGACGATCACTTGCAGAGAATTTTGAAGTGCAGCTCCAAGTTAAAGCTCCTCGATGTCAGGGGTTGTACGCGTTTAACGCATGAAAGCCTGATTCGGTTGCCAGCCTGGGATATTAAGCATTTGTTTTTATCTGGGTGTTCTGTCACGAGAGATGTGGGGTAAGGAAGAGCGTTTGACTGGTTTTAGTTGATAGTCTGATGGTTTTGTTTGTATAGGTCCGGCCTGGAGTTGATAGCTTCCAAATGGGCGCACAGTTTGATCGAGATTGACTTGGCCTGGGCGAATGTGCAACAGCCGCTGGACAATGCTCTAAGAGCGCTGGCGGAAAAGGGCAGCGAATCACCATTAACGTAAGTATACTGAGGTGTTGGCCACCAATTTCTCCTAAATCATTGCAAAGACTACTACTAATCGCATCGGACCGCTATCCACTGTAGAACGCATAATTTTCGTTGTAGTCGAGTGCACAAGACATTTACCAATCTCAATATAATTCGTGCAACAGTATTTGAAATCGATAGGCATTTTAAAATCTGACAATTAACTGGCAATTCTCTCTGTAATGCGACTGTAGTCCCTAAACCCAAATTATCCGACTTTGACCACGAATTCTCTTTAAACATTGTTACAAACCTCGCTTTCCCACATTCGAACAGACGTTAAGATTCTAATAACGCTTTATTTTGTCTCCCAACAGCCATGTTAACCTGTGTGGATCGTCGGTTTCAGAGGATGCTGTCAAGGAGATTCTAGCAAATTGCGCTCACATGAACTCAATAAATTTGTCATCGTGTCGCGGGCTGCCGCGCGGTGTTAAACGTCTTATGCATGGTCCAACCGAAATCCAAGAACTTCGCGATGTCTTAAAGGTGCAAATGAAAGTCAAACTACCTACGCCGGTGAGTCAGCAGGTCGTTAAAACTGATGATACAGCCGAAAATTGATGGCACGAACCAATCTAGAGAAGTATCAATTTTAGGCACTCACCGTAGAAATAGTTGTAAACGTAGTTTAAATTTTTAACAAAAACACAAAAGAAAATCTACAATATCACAATTTGTACACCCCCAATGCCCCTCTCCTCACTAACAAACGCAGCATACTAAATCACCAGGCAGAAATAATTCGCTGCTGGCAAGCGTTAATATTTCTGAGAAATTTCCAACAAAAAGAAATTATAACTACTCCTCGTCGTCCTCACATGCATAACACATTCTGATGTCATTCTCCGTCACTCTGTCTCTATACAACCCTGAGTGAAGGAAATTCAGGTTGGACCAGTTGGTTATACAGTTTTTGTGTCAAGTCAATGTAAAACGGAAGAAAATCAGTGCTCCACCTTTTGATCCTTCATTCATGATCTCTTTCAGTATGTGTGTAAAAATTTGGCAACTAAAATATTTTGTTTTTAAAGAATATTCGTTGCGATCCGTAAGTATGATTAACATTTCTTTATTTTAGTACGAGTAAATAGTTTTTATACACACAATTTAGTTGTAAATTCAATTTAAAATTGAATACCGATTTATTAGGTAGTTTTTTTTGTTTTTGTATTTTGAGTGAATGTTGCGCAAACCGTTAAATTAGACGATTACTATACGTTCAATGGAAATCAAATTTATTATACTTAATCAACACATTTTTTGTATCAACAAGCGTTTTAGTGGTTTAAGTGATCCATAGACAAGTAATTGCTTTATTTTTGTTCTTAGTTTAAAACATGAAACAAAAGAATTATATATATGTAAAAGAAACTATACAAGTTAAAAAAGAAAGCTTATTAACGACTGTTTTGTGATAAGTTGTTGACGTTTGTGCAAAGGAATGTATTTATTTCTTATATTAAAATTTGCAAATGAATATCATAAAGATTAAAATTTAGTTTCCCCATTTATCTGAACTCTTTCGAGTGGCAGTCTCTTGACGATGTATTGTGAAAGGTATTTAATATTGGAAAAAGCATGCAATATTCCTGGGCTTCCATTTGTGCGAACACTGAATCGGTGCTCACACGGTCAGGTTGCGATGTGATAAGAGGTTCAATAACCATAAATACAAACGGAAAAGGCCTCCTAATTGTCTTAAAAAAACATATATGTCCGGGAATCGGCTGGAGCTGGTGCATACCCAACTAATTCCGTTTCATTGTGGTAACAAGCAGAAACCGCTAGTGGGTTTAATGGTGGGGGCACAGCATGAATATAGTACACTTATGTCGTTTTCCTTTGGGACCACCAGAAAGTCAGCTGTGCAAATTGCATTTGTTTTTGCAAAAATCACAAATGGATATCGACTTGAAAAATGTTTCCCAATTGCACATACAAATGGAGTATTTTTGCTGATTCATAGTCTGGAGATGACGAGGAAACTATGAGGATAATAGTTCCTCTTAAATTATATCCATGGCTTTTAATGTATTTCGTTATTTTGGTTTTCACGAAACTCCGCCAATTTGTCTTGAAAGGAAACTTCTTTAAATGACGTAAAACAGCTGTGCAAAGTATATTGCTATTCTGAGAGTGTGTGTAGATCTGAAAAATATCGAGATCTGCAAAAAGTGCTCCGATTCGAAAAAAAGATTGATTTTTGGTCCCAATGGGAAACGACATTAAACTTCTGTGATGCTATAACCTTCACTCACTTTCAACCTGACAACAACTATTTTTGTTTAGCTATTTCTAACGACTCCACTAATTCATCATCACCAGGGAACGGATTTTGTTGACATTGCCTTTTTTTGCCTTTTGTTACCCATATTGCCTTTTTTACCACCAATATGGTTTTTTTCTGCCTTTTTTGGAAATATTGAAAGTTTATGTGAACTTTGCACGAATTACTAATCTCGCCAATAGAGTACTCTGAAAGTCGCATTGTTGTTTACGAGTTACCATGGAAACAAACCTTTTTGGGCAAAATGCCTGTGTTTAGTTTGACTTTTTGGATAAATTTCTTACCAACTACAACTGCGTTTGTGTGTGAACTTTCACTGTGTTTGTTTTCACGCGTGCAAAGATTTAATTAAATTAGAACAATTTGTGGTAAAGTTCGGAAAATATGACTTTTCCAGTTGCTGGAGCTGTGGTGAAAAAGTTCAAAGCCGTCTTTTCTGCAAACGAAGGACTCAACAACATCCGAAAAATGAATTGGGTTGTAAATGGCGCTGACTCCAAACTCCCTTTAAATGATGCAGTCGATGACGTGACATCTTTAAACTGAGCCCCACTCGTCTCTGCCCATGTGGACAGGTCCTTCAGCTCTTTGAAAGCTATTTTGAGGGACAATCGCAGACGTTTGTTGCCAGAACATTTTAAAATGTATAATGCTTACAATTTTTTTTTTTGCTTTTTAATAAAAGGTATTTATGCCTTTTTCACAGATTAGTATTGCCTTTTTTTGATTTTTTAGGTCAACTAAATCCGTTCCCTGATCATCACATTCGTTTTGTTCGAACAGTTGAATTGTGCCATTCAATTCTCCGTACATATTCTTCTGTCAGAAATTGATCCTGCACTTCGATTCGTCGTTCATCAAGAATTCGTAAACCTAGGGTATTTCATGATTGTGTTACATATATTGCAAAAGGTGATATTAATCCTGAACCAGAAACTGTTGATGAAGCATTGAATCGTTCAGATGCAGCATTATGGAAGGAAGCAATGCAGGAGGAATATAATGCAATGTTGGAAAATGATACATGGGATTTAGTTGACCCCCCATTAAATAAAAAGATTTTAAGCACTCGATGGGTATTCAAAATTAAATCAAGTGACGAAAAAGGAAATTTAAAATATAGCAAGGGGATGTGCTCAATCTAAGGGGATTGATTATGATGAAATTTATTCGCCTGTAGTTAGAATGAACACAATTAGATTCTTATTTTCATTAGCTTTAAAGCATGATTTCGAAATTCACCATATGGACGTTAAAAATGCATTTTTACAAGGAGATTTAGAAGATGAAATATATATACATTGGTCCGTTTTTGATTGTTGAAAATGAATAGATTTAAGTGGTGCGTCATTTTTTCGGTTCCACTGCTTACTTCCTTGTTTTAGTCCATACATAGCTTTGTTAAGTTTACAAACTTTATTTTTGCTTCCACAAGTTTTCTTCTTCCGTACCTTCCTAATTTCCAATTTCCTACTAACATCAGTGACATTTGCAATCATCTTATCGATTGAACAAATTAGGTCTGTTCCCTTACGATAATGCATTCGAATACATCAGTCAAACTTCGTTCCCTTACGCAAAAGTTGTTTGGAAGTGAACGAAGTTTGACTAATGTATTCGAATGTATTCGAACAGACCTATTGTGATCAATACACAGGTATTTCTTGTTGCGCAGTGATTGCTGAACTAAACCGTGGAGGTTTCCATTTACACAAGGTTTTTTTTTCAGTGTTTCAACGTCTGAGTCTTTGATAAAAGACAAACGTTTTATATTTTTCGGTATAAAATTGTGTCAAACAGTATTATTTACATAAAGCTCAACCAATTTTGTCTGTTCACAAAAAAGAATCTCTTTCGTGACCCCATATTTAAACGAACAGACTTTTCTTATTAATTTCATTATTAGCGATCTTAATAAAAAGAACTTAAGACAGATGCTTTCAATTTCAATGATTGCTTATTGATACCTTTCACGAGGCCTACGAAGTTCAGTTCAACAGAAGAGTAACATTAATCAGAAAATTGAAGTCTTTTTTTGTGAAAAAAAATTGTAAATATTTCTCCATTTGATTTGTAATTTTTATTTGAAAACTCAACTTCAATCCGCAATTACATGAAACCAAACCGAGCCTTACCCTTCCTTCCAGTAGTCCCAGCCAATGTGTGTGTGTGTGTATTTATTACAGAGTTCAAAACAAAGCTTATTATCATTTCAGTTAAAGAAACATTTATTAAAACGAATTAAAATCCGGTGGAAAGCAATTTTACAGTTTTTCACGAATCTTGATGATGATAAATATTTATGAAAAATAAAACAAATTTTTTTGTAAATACTAAATAATGAAATGTTGTTTTGGCCTCTTAAACATTTTTACCAAAATTTATACAAAAATCTTATATATTTTGTAAAAACAAAAAAAAAATTGATAAATGATACATAACAATTTTTTGACCGAAGCGATTTACATTCAACAGAAAACTAAGATAAATCCTAATCTTGCGTCTTGTAAAATCCAAAATGAACACTCTCCCATAAATGTTGTTGTTAAACAAATGACAATTGAAATAGAAAATAATACAACCGTGCAAATAGAAGAAACACTCTTAATTATACCCAACACAATGATGCAATATAATCGATTGAAACAAAGAAACTAAAAGCAACACAACTCTAAATAACTAGATAAAGTAAATCCTTATGTTTATTTTGTAGAGAACAATAATTTCTTTTAAATTGCTAAACGATTAACAAAGCAGAAGTTTTGTTAGATATACCTGTTGTGTTTTTCGCTGTGTAAATATGTTTTCTTATAGAAGTAAAAGAGGAAATTTGCAAATTTACAATAAAAAAAAATATTAATTATATAAGTTCGTTTCATGTATGTCGTTAGAACGACACAAAAGAAGAAAACAAAAAAGCAAAGAAAAACAAATTTTAAATCAACCAACTTAGTGGCAATTACATCAGTTCTAAATTAATTATAAATATATTAACAGTTTAACAGAAGAAAAACAACAATTATGTACTTTTAAGTGAACAAGAAAAATTAATAATAATTATATGTAAAACATGTGTAAGTCAAGAAAAACAACAAACAACAGAAATTATAAAATTCATTATAAGAAGAAAAAGAATAAAACAATTAATAAAAAAAAAATGTATTCGTGTAATCATTTTCGAACTTTTCTCTAAGTTGGACAGAAGAGAGCCTCTTCATTGGAATTTATTTAGCAAATATCTTCTATACCGTTCAGTCTCCAGTTTGAATGGTATTCAAACAACTAAATTTAGCGTGAGTTGGCTAACTTTCTGGGAACGGTATGTAAATTGACTGGAGTGAATAATGAGCTCCCCAAATGAAAAACACGTGACATTTGCCACTACTGCCTGTTTTTTTTTTTTCAGAAATATTTATTGTGACAGATTCTGCATTTACTTTATTTACTACTCGTTGATCATTAAATAAATGGAAATGGAAGTAGTAACTGCCGAACAGCCCCCATACAATAATTTATGTTAACATTTTCTATTCACAAAAGAAAATGCAGTTTTATTTCACCTGTCAAGATTTGAAGTCGATTATGCTAAACTTACCCGAAATACCTACTCATTCCAAAAATTTAAATTGGATAGTAAATAAAGTAAGTAATCACGTCTATCACAGAATCCGTCGTAATCGGAATTTTGCTACGAACCCCGAAAGAACTATCATAGAATCCTTCGTAGGGAAATTCGAAATTTCGAAATTCGTAGCAAACATTTTCCCCTACGACGATTCAATGATAGTTCTTTCGGGGTTCGTAGCGAAACTCCGAATACGGGGATTCTGTGATAGACGTGAATACAAAAATCATTTACTTTGTACTTTCAAGTAAAATATAAATGCGTCAAATTTATGGTCCTTTCTAATTTAGGTTACCTAATTCCGTATTTAAAATTTAACCAAATTTAATCCAATCATGCATCGTCTTAAAATATGAGCAAACGACAATCACAAATGTTGGCTCATCTATATACTGGTTAAGACACACTCCGACGACGATCATTCGGAGAAGATATAACGGGAAAAACTACTGCCACAGTCACCTGCCTTTCACAAAACACTTTGCACTTTACATTCATTAAACTCCAAAATGGCTGTCGGAAGTGCGAATAAATTCAATATCGCCTTACAGCAAATTATAGACGATATGGTATTATTATACATAAATTATTGAATTTAAAATATAAACAACTTATAACTTTTAGCGCGAAACCAAACGTTCAGAGGCGGACATAGAAGCCATTGAAGAAGAAAACGCACAACTACGTCAGAAACAAATCGCTTTGATGGCAAAATTGAACCAACGAATGACAGTTAACAAATCCATAGTTTTTGTTAAAGACATGCTTTCGCGATTGAAATCTTTTAATCAATCTCGATTCGAAGTACACGAACTTGTCGCAATGCGAAATAAAGAGCGTTTACGTGAAATATCGGAATTAACGACTTCAAGCAAAACCAAAATTCAAGAAATGGATCATTTGATGCAATTGGTAAATTGTTTCCCATTGGAATGAATTTTGACTGATTATACATTTCTTTAGCCGTATAATGAAGTCGAAGAGAAACTTTCAGAAATGGAGAGGGAGATCATTGCTAATCACACAAAAATAAACGAATTAAGTCGGCAACATGCTGAGCTCAGCCAATACTATCAGGAAGAAGTTGAAAATGATTTAAACTTAAAAGTTCTGAAATCTATCGAGGAAGACCAGAAGTGGGTTTTTATTATTGATTAATAATAAGTAATTCATATAATTAACATGATCATTTTAGAAAACTACTTGAGGAGCTCAAATAATAATAATAAGAAAGGAGAACATTTACCTAAGCAAAGATCAGGAAAAACTTGAGTTTATAATTGAAGTAAAAAATAAGTCAAAAAACAATAAACTTGTATAAATAGTTGTTTGAACTCTGTTTACCTACAATATTAATATTGAAAGAGATGAACTATGTACTGGGAACCATTTGAACAAGAAGTTGGGAGCCATAGTGTTTGTTTGTTCCATGTGACAGATTTCGATGACGACATGGAAATTTACAATTTCGCAGGACTGATTTTGTTAGGTACATTGAATAAACAGTGCAACGGAAAAAGCATATGTATGTTGTACGTATTTGTAAAAACTGCCGAAACATAAAGTTACAGCTTTCGCTTGAGTGATATATCAGGTATTCTTGTCTCTGAACTGTTGAAACACAGCAGATAAGGTAAGATATGTAGTTTGAGGGAGGTGGAATCAGGTTGCCATATCACTGCGGCCACGAGTGGGCCTATTGTGATTTCCTCCAATTAAAGCTCGCTCATGATACCGGACTTAGTTATGAATCCTAGTAGATCTTTCAGTGCGCTGTCAGGTATGTCCTCTGCCCCAAGGTAAGGTTTACGTCTTCGTTGCATAGTCTGCAAGTGTTGTTTTGTATTATTCCCATAGTCATGATGTGTTTTTGGACTTGGCAGTGCCCAGTGAGGAACCCTGTGACTGTACGCATCTGACTCCTTGTTAGCAACAACATAGTAAAAATATGGGACCCCCCAACCCTAGTTTTTTCCAAGCAGCTTTTAATTTTTTTTTATAATTTGCCTTCATGTGAATAGTTCTTAGGCGAAATAAAAGAAAAAATGTTGGACATTATCCACGTAATCCCAAGGAGTCTGGAAGAAAAGTTAACCAAGCACATATTTCGTTGATATTTCCTTGTAAACATTACACCCTAGAGAAAAAAAAAAAAACAAATAAAAATGACTTACTTGAAGATCTATGAATCGGAAGTGAGGTTTTCCTTCTCGTTTTTTCTGTCAATTTAGCTCTTGTACAAAAAAAGAAAAAACAGCAGTTTCTTCACAATAATAAACTTTATTTAACAAATTAAAAAAGTCAGGCAAATAAAAATATGTTTTAAGATAAACAGTAAAATGATTGTGTCCCATTGCACTCGTTTGAACACGTTTGTGACAAATGAAAGAAAAAATGACAAACACAAACACGCACAAGTTCCTAGATTTTGTTTAATAAAGAAATGACAAACAAATAAAACTATTTTCTTATAGATACGGTTTATTCAAACTGTACATAGAGTGTCTTTGTCGCACTGGCTATGTAAAATGCACACTCTCGCACTTCCTTCATGTATGCCTCTATTGCTGGAGAATCTGCAGTATTAACCGCATTCTGCAAGTGTTCACATTCCCTCTGAATTCGCACATTACAGAGATTAAGCTGTTGCAGAGCCTCGCGAATCGCATCATTATAGTTGGGCTGAAATGGTAAAAAGTTTTTTGTATTTATTGCAATTTGCACACAGTTTTCTCTTTCATCCAATCGGTGTGCATCACTTTACTTACAGTTCTAAAAATGGCTGTCAATTCATCGACAGCCACCCGAATGCGTTCGGCACATGGTACAAATGCGTCCTTTGTCGATGTATCGAGCATGGCGTTCCATAATTCTTTAAGGCGTCGAGTAACCAAGTCGGTTCGATGTTTCACTTCCTCGCCGAAAGGTTTATCGCCCGCCATCTGATACATACTTGTCGTGGTACGACAATCTGGTGGTTTCGTGTACGTAACCAATCGTCTTTCATACATGCTAGCTGGCCGTTTGGCTGTCGATTGATTACTACTCGAAGACCCGTCTAGGACGGGTTCATTTTCCGTTTCGGTGCCGTTCAAATCAATGCGTCTAAGAAGCGGTCAACAACAACAACAACAAGGATAAATTATAAAAAACAAATAAAAAAATCTAGAAATTAAAGTAAAATCTCACAATGGTTCATCGTAAATATTAAAATTAGCTCCGGGGATTTTCGATTTCAATTGGGAGTTTTCGGTCGAAAGCTTTTCGACAACCGTCTTCAATTGACTGATTTCGGACTCGTATTCGTTGAGCTTTTTGCGCAATGTTTGCATTTCATGAACGTCAGCTGGATGTGTACCAAGCATTGACGAATGGTGGTTCTAGGAGAGTTAAAAAAAAAAATAAAAACAAAATAAAACAAACGAAAATCATAAGAAACGAAACTATGAACAAAATAACTAAATAAACTGACTAAAATGAACTACGGCAACTACATTTTAAACTAAACATTTACCCTTTCGATTAGTTTTGTATATAAGTTATATATTTCACATAAATGACTCGCTTGAAATAACAATGTTATTGTGGTATCACATCATATGTAATGCTTACAGTATTATTTGTGTACAAATAAATATATAAATATTTTTTCTTAATGATAACATACAAGTTGGCTACATAAACACTATTTCTAGTTAAGTTAAATGTTTGTAAAAAAAAATGATGAACATAAAATCGGTTGAACATATTTGAAAGAGTAAGGTGTTTTCTTTTTTCTACTGTTGTAAATTTATGCTATGAACTAAAGATCTATCCTTCTTCGGAACGACACGGTTAACCAGTTTGCAAATACAATCGCTTCGAACGCAGTAGGGTGTACGTCTGTCCGACTCTTGAGAGGACTGTTGCGGAGTCAATTTACTTTCGGCGAACACATAAACCTGCTGGGCTAAGCAAATTTAGAATTACAAAACCCCGCGGAGAAAGAGGTTATAAAAACGGCCTTTGCTTTCTGCGATCTTTATTGAACGACAAAATTCCTGAGCCATTTGCTCAATTTCACTTTTAAATGAGCACCTACGAAAGTCTTTCCTAATTCGAAAGTCACACTTGATAATTTGATGACTGATTCGTATCTACATAACAAAAAGTAGGAATGGCCGTGGGTTTAAATCCCCCAAATCGAAAGAAAAACCCATTCAAAGCGGAACGCAGTTGCAAACGTCTTCTAGTCATGTCGGAGAGATCGGTTACGAATCTCTACTGAACAAAAAAAAACACATTTTATGATCTTTCTACTTACAGTAGTAAAAATTAAAATAAATGGAAAACAAACGAGTACCTCCCAACGGAGTTCACAAATTTGGCGCTAGTTCTAAAACATGTTTTCTAGATATTTTAAAATAATTCTCTAAATGCATTAAGCTATTACATGTACTATTTGTTTAAATAAACAACAAATACGAAACTATTCCTTTAACTGAATCAAATCCCATTGCTATCTGTTACAAACAGGAACACTTTGGAGTTTTGAAACTAGAACTTTATATTAGACATCTAACCGAAGCTATTATTGAATTTTAGAATTTTCTGTCGCATGTGATTTACCTGTTGGACAATGGAAGCAACCGGTGCGTAGTCTTCATCTGATGCAACTGGATCGTAAATCGGTTCATCGTCGGAGAGATTCGGGTCTTCACCGAATAGTGTCTGCTGCGGTCCGCTTAGACTATCAAGTGGTCGCAGATTCGCCATGTTCTGACGGCGTCGTGCGTCTATGAGTACATCGGTCAGTAGGCCAGCGAATTCTAGTGGACTAAAGCGAGCTAGTTTTTGACGACCCTGCGTGAGTTATATGTTGCAATAAGAGCAATGCTGTGCATACAATGACTCGAATGTGATTTACCTGATTACGAGTGGCACTTAGAAATGGATTTGCTGGCAGAAATGGAACTGCAACGTTTTCTGGATTCAACGCGGTTGTAGCCCAAATGGCTTCGCTCTCTCTTCGGTCGACTTCATCGTACAGGTCCATGACAAGTTCCTCGAACATTTTATTTGGCACAAGTTGCAGTCGACCGCGAGCAATCTTCAGCTGTTCACTAATTTCCGACTTATTTGAGTCAGGGATGACGATGTGCTTTCCGTTCTATAAAGATTTCAATAAATATAATTTTCTAATAAAACGCATTGATATAACTTGCAGCATGATCTGGTTTCTTGCCGCCTAAGAACTGAGTTATACGATCCGTAACGTCGTACATAGCCTCTACGAGTCGTTCAGCTATAGTATTGTGATTATTTGCCTTTGCCACTTCGTAAGGGCTGCTTCCATTTCCATCTAGTGCATTCAAATCGGCTCCATAGATGATGAGTAACTCAATCTGTGAAGCCTGTCCAAATTTCGCAGCCACATGCAGTGGATTTGATTTCTTCTCCTGGAAAACAATGTTAATCTCTGCACCCAAACATTACAATCCGTCCCTACCTCGTGAAAGAAATTGGGATCAGCCCCTTGAACTAGCAAGCGCAGTGAGGTCTCCAGGTTACTTGTACGCACACTTGCATGCAACTGCTTGCTAAGTTCAGTTTCTAAATTCCCATTGAAGCTCTCATCGTCCTGAAGATTCGGTTTCAGCACAAACGCCAAATTCACATGCTTGGCTTTAATGAAATCCGATTTAGTGGGATGCAGTGGATCTTTTGGTGATGGTTTCCTTCTGGCAGTCGCTTTTCCAGCAGAATCTAACAAACAATGTTCCCACACGCTGTTTGCACCATGTGCGTTGAGTGAATTAACAAAATTCAAAACAGATGGACACCAAGTGCCCTGACGTAGAGATTTTACTACGGATATATGACGACCTAGACTGCGATGCACCGAACAGCAATCGGAACAGAGGAGTATTCCACGATTTACGGACGCCCATGATGGATCTAAAATTAAAATGGTTTAAATGAACACTAATATAGATTCTACTGAATTTAGATACCAGACGCTCCGCAGTCACCACAAATTTCCGCTTGCAAACGAGATTTGCCACGGGACATTCTGATAAATAAACGATCCTTGTTTGCAAAACACATTCACATCATTTTACACAACACATACAGTAACCGAAAAACAATAATTTATGATTTAAAATTAATTAATTAATAGAAAATAATATAAATAAAAGTTTATTTATCAGAGGCTGGATTTTTCGCTTTTTGACAGAGAGAGAAGTGGAGAGATTTCTGTGGTAACTGTCAAAATTATTTAAGTAGGACTGGCAGTGCCCGGTGTTATCGATTTAGGCACTGCCAGGCCTGTCCAATTTAATACTTTTTTATTTGTTGACCCTGTTCACCTGCTGTTCACATTAATAGGCGCGTTTTTTTGAGCTTCTAAATATTTATCTCAGCAAAGCAAAGTAAAATTAGATTTTGCAGCACGCAATTAACACCAGATTACAACAACTGCGCCCTTCGAGAAACTTTGAAACTCGCAATAGCTGTTGTAATTGCGTGCTGAAAATCCTAGGTACAACTATTCATGGGGAATATCGGTGAAAGCTGATATAGAATCCATTCATTTCTGAAATCAAACAAAAATACAAACCAAAGCATTCGTTCGAACTTAACCTCAAACTCAAAATGTTATAGAGACAAATAACGGCGACTGTCATTGGATTCGCGGGTTTCTGCGACCAAATTAAATGTATCATGTGAATGGACTGTCAAAACCTGCGAATATTCGTTCGTTCGTAGGTAGTTGGTCGCTCTCATGTGAATGATCCTTAAATAATGACTAGGAAACAACATTAAGAACGAGGAAAAGCTAATTTTTCCATTAAAATTTAATTTTTAAAATATTTTTGTTGCATGTCCTGCTCATATGCTTCACACATATCTCTACACCTTCGACCTTACATTCGCCACAAAAATAAAAACTCGCATAAAAGATCGGTTGTAAAAAAAACTAGAATGGACCAGTTGCGCCCTCTATTTATTTTACTATATACAACTTAAATTTTAATGCACTCTTTATAGAGAGATCCCGTAAATTCTAACCAAATGATCATCGCCGCAGCTGGATAGTTGCACCCCTTTAATATTGGGCCTAAAGTGTAGTTTCCTCACAGTCAGATGGTGTCCATCACTGAAACAAAACTCGATAAATACTTCCCAAATATTGTTCTATTGTCACTTACTTCTTATTTATCGTGTGCAACTTCTCAAAATTTCCATTAAACAAGTACAAATGTATTATTCCAGTTTCTAGACCAAGTGCCAGCAAATATTCTCCCTCCTTGTTGTTCCAATATTTATGGTCAAACGCAACAGCCGTCACAGACTCATTCTTTAATTCGAGGGTACGCACTGCGCACCAGTTCTTAAGACTTGTTTCGGTACAGGTTTCACTCTTTGTCCAACAAATTACCTTTCCATCTCGCGATGATGTTACAAAGAACTTGGAATCATGTGACCAGTCGCATGACCAAATAATACGAGTATGGATGCCATTTGTGCTGTCTGATGAGGCGACTTGCATGAAGAAGAACGAATCATGATGACCAGTGTCCTCAAAGAGGCTCCACCGTCTGTCACGAGAGACTGAGAGTAGATACTTGTTATCGGGGGAGAATCGCATTTGAGTGACTGTTAGCTGGTGAGAGTGCAGTTTCTGACAATGCTTCCATGTTCTAGCGTCCCTAAAGTTGAAGATAGTAAGATATAAGCAATTCTTGAAGGAGGAGTAACCTACCAGACAATAATATCCGCATGCTTGGCATTAGATGCTCTACACGACGTCGACACCATCTTACCATTAGGCGATGGGGAGAGGGCAAATATTTCATACCCATGTCCGTACGCCTTTTGAACCTCTGGCCAGAGGGTGTTTTGCATGAGAGTTTCTTCTAGAGGCGGTGTTATTAGAGTCACTGGAACAAAGTAGTTCTCTGGAAATTCATCCTTCACCGACTTTTGTTGGGAGGGTTCTTCAAGAGTGTAGACCGCTTTGTTGGAGAGACCCAGGGATGGAACAGAAGCACCTTTTGGCAGATCTGAAATGAAATTGCTTTAGACAACAGCTTGAGGTCGAAGGGCGTCATGTTACCCTCTTTGATTGTATCGCTTTCCAGGTCATCGGCGTTGTTTGTTAGTCGGTGGAAGTTTTGAACAAAGTTTTCCGTGGTTTGGAAGTATCGAACGATCTTCTCCTCAGCAGCGCTGGCAAACTTATACCGCGACACTACTGCTATAGCTTGCATATCGTACCCATGCACCTGTGGACGAGCCAGTTCATGCCAGGTTACCTCACTTACAGCCCGGCGAACCCATGGGGCATGCACTCTAGTGGTTTGATCAGCCGAAACGGAAAATAAGAGGGTGCCTTCCGGATCCCACCCTATATCACGAACTTCTCCAAAGTGTCCGCTACAAACAATGCTTGGCGTCCATATGGAATCATTATCACCAGACTGGTTCCATATATGGAATCCCCCTTGGAAACTGTGACCAAAAATGGATCTGCCATTTGCGGAAAACTTTCCACCGAAGAAGCCCAGCGAATTACCACCAACTCCACCAACACGAACTTTTTCCATCCAAACGCCATCGTCAGTCGGCTGCCAAATTATGATTGACTTATCAATAGACGCAGAGAGTAGCTGCAGCCCCTTATCACTGCTATGCCAATGAACACCATAAACCCAACCTTCGTGGCCATACAGCACTGACTCCAAGCTCACGGCAAACCAACTACTCGTTGCCACTTTGATAATCTTTTCCTCTACCCGAAGCTCGCCATCAGTAATGTTCAAAATGTCTACTGTGTTCGCTTTCACTTCGTCCTCTGTCCTGGGAGAGATTCTCCACAGCCGTATGAAATTATCCTGCGACGAACTAGCTAACAGTAGATCCCCTTCATTTGTTTGAACAAAATCCAAACCTCGCACCCAGTCCTCGTGACCGATCAGCTGGTGGACCCTCTCCATAGACCTACCAGCCAAATTTGTCCACAGTGATACGCTATTGTCATCAGAAGAGAATGCCATAAGCAGTTGATCCGAATTGGGAATCATTGTCAGACGTATTGAAAAACAAAATCCACTTTGAAGACGTATAGTCTGATAGCACTCAAACTCCGATGTCTCTGAATTCAGTGACCAGAGTTTTATGGTAGAATCTGAAGACGCTGTGCCAATGGTAAGCTTTTCCTTTACATAAACTCCATGTAGGAAATTTACTCCACTCTCGTGGCCTTTCAGAATAAAACTTTTTACTGCTCGTGGATTTGAGACATCCCATAGAATGGCCAACCCATCATCGGAACCAGAGAGAAATTCTGTTTCTTTGCTATCTGCGGAGCGGGCGATCCATTTAACTGTTGTAACACGTTTGGTATGTTGAACAAAGTTTTGAGTAATCTTCACCGATCCATTGTACTAGAGAAATTGAATTGCAAGTGGTGGAGTATAAATTTGTTTATTATATCCTGTACTCACTTTTGGATCAAATATTGCGATTGAATTGCAAGCAGCAAAGACTATTAATCCATTGTTTCCCCAGTCAGCACTTTCTGGAGTTCGGTTACATGCCACCGAAGTGTAAATATTTTCTACTTCCATTTTAATTACAAACAAATATCTGAGAGTTTACTGAATTTGTTTAGAGATTGAGAAAATCGGCGATTTTCTAAACGCTAACTTCACGTGGATGGAGAAGTGTCAAAAACATATGTTCCAATCGGGGCGACATCTAATGCTGACTAGCCAAGGTAATTTTTAAGAAAAAAACGTAAAATAAACACTTTATTTTTTCGAGTGCCATTTTTTCACTATAAAAATTAACCCCGACCTTAAGCCATACGTAAAACGAAACCGTAAAAAATTTCGTTTGCTTTTTTAGACCACTTATTCCTAATGGTTGAACTCAATCTTAATCAAAGTTAGTCTATCAAAAAAAAATTAGCAAATGATCTTTAAATTTTCTAGAAAAATAATTTATTCATTTTTCCGTACGAAAAACTTTTTCCGATCTACTTCTCAGTCAATTCCAAAACAAAAAACCAAATCATTTCACTGAAATATTTTATTTCTTTACTGTTCCATTTATCAGGATTTTTTTTTTCTGATGGAATTCTGACAGAATTTTCGCTATAACCGCCTAAACGAAAAAAAAAAATCATTTTCATACTGTTCCCACTTTTTCTGTTGCATTTTACGTATGGCTATAACTAGCGCCTAAAAACCGGCAAACAATAATTGCACGATCCGTTTTTCCCCACTTTGATCCATGTTTACGCAACCCATAATTGGAAATAGCAAATTTTAAAGAATGGTACATTTTTTTTTGGTTTTTGTTGTAAACTCTTAAACCAGATTTCCATCAATGTGAGGTACGAACCTGGTACAAACAACAATCAATCAATTTTACTACCTCAGAGTCAGTCTGAAATTCCAAGCTTTTTTGTGTTTTTATCCGGACTTGCCTTTTTCTCAATTTTGGGAAAATTTCGCCGTTAAGGCCCGATTCTGCGTGCAAATGGGCGTTTCCTGGTGAAATCTGACCCATAGGAATGGTAGGTAGGTACCTACTTGGCTGAAAAGCCCCCGATTGACAAATGTACAAGTTGGCCTGCGATATCTGGTGGCAAAGAAAAGAACCCTATCAGACATACAGGAATCTGTCATCGGTAAGCGGTACGTGTGTTTTCGCAAAAGTAATTTATTTATTTTATAAATGAAAAACTATTTTAATTGATATAAATGCCTTGTCAGTCTAAAATCCAAGTATTGTTTATGGAGAATAAAATAACCCCGGGTCAATAAATTATGTTTGAATCGTTTAAAAGTGGAATGAAAAATTTTTGTTGGTTTCGTGTAAACAATTTGTTTATTTTTGGATTATACTCTTTTTTAACTGTTTAAAGTTCTTTAAATTGTTGTTAATATTCTATTTATTGTGCAGCATTAGGTATCTATTATTGTGCAGCTGACGCAACTAACCGAGATTTATCTCAGACTTTCTCGATATGATAATTTTGGAAGGTTTCTGCAAACGAGTGCAGTATGTTTTATTATCTCTTGCAATTGGCATTTATATATCGCCTTCTTTAAAATGTAAACTACATATTTTAAAGAACTTAGGAAATTATTTTCCCATGCGAAGAAAAATTGGCCACTTTTTGTTATGTACAAGGAATCGAGTTTTAAACTTCTTTTGGATTTTTGTACATGGTTATACCATGTTCTCTATATGAGTTGCACTGGGATATACCACAATGAGACACTCAATCCAACACTTCTTCTTTATTTTCCAACACTGTAAACTATTTAGAAATTTATTTGTATGTTTTTAATTAACAAATGTATTTATTTGCCACAATATTTAACTATTTAATCTCGCTTAGCTTCTTTTACGTATATTTTTCGCTGTTCTGTCAAACTTGTATGTCTAGTAGGGTTCAAAATATAGCCGCTAGGGTACACCCTCCATTTCTCAATAGCATACAAAATAAAATGGCAGAGGAAAATGATTGACGTTCTAAAAACCAAAAGACCAAGTATGTAGTGTGAAACAGGTGTGAACGCCTGTATGTACATAGGATAAATAATATTAATTTTGTTTGGTTGGTATCCTACGCAATTATGGAAAGAAGATTGCTATAATTTTACGGGCGTTCGATTTCCTATGCTTTTCTATTCATTTTAAATTTTACCGACCGAAAGTTAGAACTTGAAAATGTGTTTCTCCTTAGTGTGTTCTTTAGGTTTAGACTAACGAATGCTTCGACTGTATGGATTTTGTATAAATAATGTACATGCACAACTTCGAACTTCTTTATATTTAACGAAAGTATGTCCACAAGCAATGCGCAAGTAAACGTTAAAAATTCGAATGGACTGACTTGTCATTGGTATTTGGTACGTTGATTGGGTGACTTTTTTTTAAATTGGGAAAGAGGCATATATTTATTGTGCCATTCGGATTCGGTGGGAAAAAAATCGTCCAGAAAATAGAAACTCAAACGAACAAAAAAAAAAGGCTGTGGGAAGCTGGACCTCTGATCAGGACAGAAAACTGATACAAATACATTCTAAAATAACTTTGACTTTTTAAATTTATATATGTTATTCTAAGTTCGAGCTAAAAGAGCTCGTGCGGTTGTTGGTACGCGCCTGCGCATATTAACATAATGGAAAGAGGATATACGAACTAAAATTCAAATTTCCACTATTAAAGGAAATGTTGCAACGTACAGCGTTTGAAAATCTATAATTCGGCTCGAGGGACCATGTTCGAAAACCCTATGGTGATGTATAACCATTTAGAACCATGTAGATCTTTAAATTTTGCTTACCATGTGTAAATGTACCTATATACATATATAATCTTTCCTGATTGAAGAAAGTTCAGTTTTTAAATTTTTTAAATAATGTAATCTACTGAAAAGCAAATGAAACATATTTTTCTTAATAAAAAAAAGTTCCGATAGCAGCGCTCTTTTTTTTAAATTCGGTGGACTTGGATGACAGTTCTTTAAGTCTATCTCAGTCCCAACTTCAGCCTGAAATACAGTGGGGCACATGCAAAAATCCATTGGTAGTATAGAGATTTTCTGGTTTCACAGCTTTTGGTTTCGTGTATAAGTTTGTGTAGTTCCTAACTCAAAAGGTTAAATTCTAAGCTCGATACTGATCTTAGCTTTATCTACATCTTTGTACAACGCATCTCCGTATACTTTTTGTTCTATCAATAGAACTCTATTTACGACTAGATTCAACCACACCCACAAAGAGGGACAAGCAGATAGTATTCTTATCAGCGCCGAAAATTAACCCGCAATTCTATATAGTTTTAAACTTAATAGATTAACACAAAATTAATTCTCAGAGAAAGGAATGTACTCATCCGCACAATCGATTTAATCTCAGCGACGCGACGCTACCATGTGGCAGATCACAGGTCAATTATATAGTTATCGCTTCGAATGTCTCTTTGGACGCACAGAAAAGCTTAACTTCGTCTAACCGCCTTTGGATCCGCTTCAGTTCTAATCGGTTGTCCATTGGATTTACACACAATCAAAATTAACACCAAAAAAGGGAAACAACAAAATGTGGAAGTTGAGTAGAAACATACTACCGCGTTTTACTCCATCACAAAGTGTTCGTTTCAATTCAAAGGAAGTGCAAGTCCCATCCTCAGCCGATGTGGTAATTATCGGTGGTGGCTCGGCCGGGTGTCATACCCTCTATCACTTGGCTAAGCGCGGTGTACGAGCAGTACTACTGGAACGTGCTAAACTCACAGCTGGAACCACCTGGCATACGGCCGGTTTGGTATGGAGGCTTCGTCCCAACGACGTGGATATTCAGTTGCTGGCAAATTCTCGGAATATGTTGATGGCTTTGGAGAAGGAAACCGGACTCGATCCTGGCTGGATACAGAACGGTGGAATATTTATTGCACATTCAGATGTAAGGCGGAAGTTTGTTCGGCTATACTTTGTCATTGTCAAGATTCTTTAATTTTAGACACGCCTGGACGAGTATAAACGGCTGTCATCGGTTGGAAACTCCTTGGGAATTGAAAACCACATTCTCTCGCCGGAGGAAACACTAAAAGTTTTTCCACTTCTCGATCCGAAGGCTTTTACAGGTGCCCTCTATTCACCGGGCGATGGAGTTGTGGATCCGGCGATGCTGTGTGCCGCATTGACTAGAGCGGCTGCAAATAATGGGGGGAAGGTGATAGAGGGGTGTCCAGTTGATGATTTGCTGGTGGAAAACTCTTTGAGTGGTAAAAAAATCGTGGGAGTTCAAACACCCTTTGGGGTAATTAAAACTGATACGGTGGTAAATGCCACCGGAGTGTGGGGCAAGGACTTAATTGAGAAACACGGATCCATGCTGCCTCTGGTGCCCATGAAACATGCGTACATCGTCTCGGAGTCGATTCCTGGAGTGCGAGGTCTGCCCAATATTCGAGATCATGATTACTCGACATACTTCCGGATACAGGGAGATGCTATTTGCATGGGCGGTTACGAGCCGAATCCCATATTGCTCGACCCTGTTGACAAGGATTTCCATTTCGGACTGTACGACCTCGACTGGAGTGTATTCGATGCGCACATAAAAGGCGCAGTAAAGCTCTGCCCAACCTATGCGGAGTATGGCGTGAAGAGCACAGTGTGCGGACCAGAATCCTTCACGCCCGATCATAAGCCACTCATGGGGCCGGACACCAATATCAATGGTCTCTTTCACAACTGCGGATTTAACTCGGCTGGCATGATGTTCGGCGGAGGATGTGGCGAGCAGACGGCGCTGTGGATCATAAATGGTCAGCCAGATCTGCCAATGTTCAGCTTCGATTTGAGGCGCTTCACTGATGCCCAAAATCGCCACATAGAGTGGACCAAGGAGAAGTCCCACGAGAGCTATGTCAAGAACTACAGTATGGTGTTCAAACACGATCAACCACTTGCTGGAAGAAACTTCCAGACAGATCCTCTGCATGATGACATGCTGTCTTACAACGCATTCATGGAAGAGAAGCAGGGGTGGGAGCGTCCTGGCTTCTTTGTGTTGAATCAAAGAGCCGATGCGCTCGCCTACGACTGGTACGGCAGCTATGAGTACAAGCGGACTGAGGATTCTGCATATGAGAAGGTACTCGATGGGGATCTCAAGTATGGAAGCTTCTCAGATCATCATAACTTGGTTGGTGACCAGAAGTCTTAGATTTTTATACGGCCATTGTACATCTCGTTTTGTTTATTTTCATTCTTGCGTGAACGGTTCTGACAGATCGGAGAAGAGGCACTTGCTTGTCGAAACAACGCGGCTGTGTTCAACATGAGCTATTTCTGTAAATTGTTTTTGGAAGGTCCACAGGCTAGGGAGGCTGCCGATTGGATATTCACGGCCAATACTAATCGAGATGTGAAAAAGTGAGTATGGGTGGGGACGACATTTGATGAGACTATATGCTTCTGGTTAATGTGACAGTTGGGGGATGTTTGTTATTTTCTAAAGTGAAAGGCAAATTGTCATCAATTAGTTGTGGGGCATACTTTTTTCGGCGTCGGATCTCAGCTAAATAATGCTGTAGGCTGATTTTTTGTATTGTTTGATAATCTATTCATGCAACGGTAATCGTTATAATTTGTAATTTCTATTACTTCCCAGAACTGTATACACATGCGCGTTAAATGACCGCGGTGGTGTTGAGGCAGACGTCACAATATCCCGCTTGGAATCCGGAACTGGTGAAGTTCATAATCCCAAATTTGATGGGCAAGGCTACTACATTGTTGCTGGAGGCGCATCAGCGTACTACACATATACGTCAATTTTATCGGAAATTCGCAAAAGAGGGCTTAACGCTACTGTACGCGATGTTACTGCCGATTTGGGTGTCATCTCAATCCAAGGCCCAAAAAGTCGAGAAATCCTTCAACGAATCATAGACTGTGATTTATCTGACATTGAAGTACCATTCAACAGTACAAAGCTGGCGAAAGTGCGTGGCATAAATGGAAAAGAAACGCACAACGTGCGGTTGCTTCGTGTAAGTTTCGTAGGAGAACTCGGCTATGAGTTGCACGTTCCAAAAGATTACTGCTCGGTAGTGTATAGATCGGTAATGAAAGCTGGAGAAGCCAACGACCTAAAGAACGCGGGCTATCGGGCATTGTACTCTTTAAGTAGCGAGAAAGGATTCCATCTGTGGAGTTTCGACTTGCGTCCAGACGACACACCAATTGAAGCAAATCTCGGATTCACCTGTCGCAAACAAGGAGAATACAAGGGCAAGGAGGCTATTGACAAACAGCGCAGGGAGGGCATCAACCGACGATTGGCGTACTTTACATTAAAAGACCAAGTTCCAATTTGGGGATTGGAGGGAGTCTATCGAAACGGTGAGCCTATTGGATTCCTGCGACGAGCGGAATATGCGTACTCTCTGAGAAAGTCCTTGGGGCAAGCATATGTCACTCGAAAGGACGGGCAACCCATCACTGGCGAATATATCAAATCGGGAACATACCAGATTGACATTATGGGTAAGATGCATGACGCGGACTGTCATCTCCGAAGTCCTTTTGATCCCGAGAGCAAACGAATTTTCGGAATTTATGAATAAGAATAAACGGTTGTTATTTTTTTTCTTGTAAATAAAAGGAGAACAAATGCATTTTAATAGGTTCATGTTCTAGGAACCTCCTTCCACCGTGCGTCGGTCGGCGAGCCTGAGTGCGGTTGCTTCAAGTGGTTGTTTACGGGTTTCGTGTACACATTGGTCAACCTCTTAATTTTCCCATTGCCATATATCCTAAGCACTTGTGCGTTTACAGATTCATATGATAAATTATGAGTGCGGCCACAGGAGGGCTATTGTGCAGGGTGTTAATATTTCACTTTCATATCTTCATTGCTACGCACTGCGGGTTACTATTGTGCAATATGAGTTCAGCATACTGATGGCAGGACTGATTTTTAGTAATTAGAGTAGGGCAGTAGTTCGTGTTAATGAAGCAATTTATTAAATCATTAATTCTGGGAAGGCATTCTATGCAAATAGTCGGAGTAGACAGACTGTCGCCTCGTCGTCCAGACTGTCTGGAGATAGACAAATTTAGTTATGATGATACCAACGCGTTCCGCACGCAATGTAATAATTTAAAATCGAAACCACCAGTTGTTTGGTAGTACGCTTAGTTTTGAGATTAGACTGCCTGCAAATATTTCAGTCTATGAACACTTGTAACAGTACCTTTAGTTTGAGAAATAATTTCATCTGGATCTCATATACCTACTGACATTTTGTAAACAAAAAATTGAACAAGTTTTGAACAAATTTTCTCCCATAAGGGGTTCTCCGAGTCCCTAAAGTTATGAGATATTTGAAAAAATTGTTTAGCCATCTGTCAGCCATAATCCAACTATAGTAACACGGGTTTTCGTAGAGTAAGGTTTGCAGACATTTTGTTACGAAGGAGAAGTGTTTTGCACTGTTTTGTGTTGAACCCATACCCAATATAATTATACAAATACATAAGCACCAATGACAGAATGAATTGTATTGAAATTGGGTCATGGATTTTCTTTTGTTGATATTTGATAGATCTGTTCTCTTTTTCTTTCGTGTTTTTTTAAAGTATTCACAACAATACAAATCATGGGAAGGTTGTACTAAACAAGCTGTTCGAAACAAGAAGTAGAAGAAAATGATATCTCTTCATAGAACGCGAGAACTTACCCGAATTTCTGTTCTGTTCTTTTTTGTGCAGCCCGCAGAGTTCATCAAACAGAGATAATTTTAAAGATGAGGACGTTGCTGTTTCTTTAGAAAGTAATAGGTTTTAGAATATAAGAGTAATGTCCTGATTACATTACATGTCTTACTATAATTTGCAACCGTATATTGTGTTTACCAAATTATCGATAGAGCCCAAACAAAGTATACGTTGCTTGTTTATTTTTCTTTCCAACATGTTTCGAAAAAAAAAATGGTAAAATGAACAACCCTTTAGTTCGAAATTGTTTACTCCACACAGAGAAACAATCCCGCCAGCCCCTTAACATGACATATTTCCTCATCGAAGATGATACATTTATCCAATTGTTATCTGTTGTCGATATCTTAGAAAACAAATCCTCAACAAATAAATACCATTTCGCTTGTAAAAACACACAAACAAAGAATCACGTTAATTTATTTGATTAGGGAAACTAATTTGTTTACATCGTATATTTTAAAACCAAAAGAGTTTTCCCACTTAACGAAGGCGTGGATATGCACTCGCCCGCGTGAATGGGAGACATTGGAAAACTGCCTGGTTGTCGCAATGGACCAATAAAAATTCAGCAGCCGGAAAAATCACCGCCTACATTTGCTAAAAATAGGTTCTAGTTTAAAAAAGTAGAAAATCTCAAGTAAAAACTCTTGAACTAGAGGACAAATGATTCAGATGGTACTTATAAGCGATCCTGACCGTGCGGTATGTAGCAAGTCGTGTATGCGTCGAAGTGTGACAAATTGTTCAAAAAGCCAAACGGCCAAACAATTGCTAAAAACTTAAATTTTACCTGGGGACGTACGAATTTATGTACCTATGAAAATAAGTGTGTTAATCAAGTGAAAAAGAAATACATTGAAGTTGTAAAAAAAGTTTTCAAAGTACTGCTAGCAATCTAGTGTAAAAGAATAATTCAAAAATGCCGAAAATAAAACGAGCGGCCAGCCCTTTCGATGTTTTCGATGATGACTACGATGAGGATGCCAGTTCAAGTAGTAAGTACATAATATACCTATAATTATTATAAAAAAAAAGGTACCTATATATTTTCTAGAAGTAGTTCCTGGTTGTCAAAGTAAAATTCTTTAAAACATGACACATCCGACTGGTTTGAGGTTTATTTTCAAAGCGCAAGTGTTATATACCCACTTTATTTCTGAGACTTTAACAATAATATCTGTTTACCTTTATATTACCGTAATATAATCAAAACACGTCTTCAAATTTCTTGTGTTTTCTGTAAGTATGGTAATAAGGTCTTAAAAGCAATTTTACAATTCCAAATTGGAGAACGAATGACAATGACATAAGTGCCGTCTCTCGGGATTGTGTTCTTTGTTCTGTTATTCGATTCATTTAAGACATTGGACTCGCGTTTCTTCTGCACTAGTTTCTATAGTTCAAGTCAAACCAAACCAAAACAGTTTTAACATACATATCATCAGTGATCAGGGTAAATAATACTAGTTTTGTTACTTTGAGTGAGTTAATAATATCTACAGAAAGTGTTCATAGTTCCAGTAGGTAGACACTAAACACTATAGTAGCGAACAGAATATGGAAACTACTTTGGTCTCCCTCGAAATTTCCAAAATGCAACCCATAGAACTTTGAAATGCAAATATGGGCATCCCCATTCTCATTGGAACTATCCCCCAGAAAGATTACTTTATTATCAATTGGGACAATTATTTCAGCATGGTCCTTTTAGTCTCTTCATCTCTATTTTTGTTCGTCAATCAAATCACTATTCACAAATCTATCAACAAGCTTAAAAACAATCAATTAGATCTTAGGCGGCTCTCCCACTGAGGCAACAAGCAATAAGCAATAAGCAACTTTTATTTAGACCTATTCTCACATTGAAGCAACAGTATTGCGATATTCATATTACTCGTTGTTAGTCGACATCCGAATCGGAACTTGGAAGTCGTTACACTTTGTTTTTTCTGATTAGAACTTATGTAGAACTTGTCAAAAATGAATAAATTGATGGGAAAGGCTATGGATGCTTATATATCATTGCTTTTCTATGATTTATTTGTTATTTTTTTCATCTAAATAAAGTGATGTACGCTTTACAAAAACTGTCGCCCAATTCATGCCCAAATATTAAAATCTGTAACGTCGTATGAACGCATTAGTTCTGAAATATTTAACGCATAGATTTTGATTTATTTTACTGATTTTTAAATTGTTTAAACTATGTCGAAACTACTACATCCTCAAAAATAATTATGAAATTATTTTGCCACAACAGACAAACATTCCTAGTACTAGAATTTTCAAGGACCTAAAATTAAATCCACATGGGCTGAGTAAAGAAGCTCCTTTCGAACAATAACAATTATACATTCTCAGATGTTTGACAAGACATTCACGAAAGGTTGCGGAAAAAGAGGTTTTTGTTTTTTGTGCCCAGTGTTTTAAAACATTTATCTAATTATTATTATTTTTAAGAAGTAGGTACCTACCTACGTTAAAGATTCGCATGTGAAATACGAACTCGGAAAAAAAAGTTAGTATCAATTCAGAGGCTATTACATATTTAAGCAAGCTATATAACCGTTTTTATAACTTTATTGTAGCGTATATGATTACGATGCCAAGGTTAGGTTAGGTTGAAGTGGCTGTCGGCAAGCCGACACACTTAGATCATTATATGGTCCCTTGTTATACCACATCAATCTGAAATTCAATTCTTCCTACTCGTTGAACCAATTGGAGCTTCTGATGAAGCGAAGGAGTTTACGAATGTCTATGTTTTTTATATCGTTCAGATCATTATAGTAGAACGCTCCCAAATGGAGTTTTCGTCTTTGTGAGAGAGCTGGACAGGTACAGAGGAGATGGACTGTGGTTTCTTCCTCCTCCTCGTCAAGACAGCTTCTCCAAAAATCGTTTGAAAGAACGACAAGCCTTGTTGCATGCCTGCCTATGAGACAGTGTCCTGTGATGACACCTATCGTAGCACTGATGTGCTTCCTATCGAAGGAGATCAAGTATCGAGAACGTTTTAGATCCAGCTTTGGCCATGAGTTTGCAAGTAGCGATCGGAATACCTATGGAATCCGTAAATGGAAGCATAGGTAGAGTAGTTCCGTGTTTGGCGAGTTCATCAGCCTTACAATTACCTGGGATGTCCCTGTGCCCCGGCACCCAGCAGAGGTACGATGCCAATATACACAACCATTTTTCTTATGTTATTAAACAAAAACAAAACGTCGCGTTACCGGTGCTGATCTATTCAATTAATTATAATCTTCGTCTGCAAATGTTTCGATAATTTTGTATTCCTAACTTGAAACATATAGCTAAATGTCGTTTTCCATTTCTGCTCTCGAATCATTTAGCTGTCAGATTTCATGTTCCAGTTCCATTGAGAGTCAGAGCAATTTTGCGAATCTCGATTTCTGAGTGAGATTCACACCTTCTTACAATAACATCTAGACATTTGTCATTTGTCAAACTTTAAAGTGTGTTTTATTAGTTTTTAGAGGCGACAAGTTTGTGAAAAATTTACATTTGGCCACTGCAATGGTTATTAACATAAATTGAATGTAATTGCAATTTAAGAACCATTGACTTTATAAACACGCACCAGCACACATGCAAAGAAAGAAAAATCACATTTTAAGTTTCATTGGTCACGAAAAATTGAAATCTGAAAATCCCAATGGAAAACGACAATACATTCAATAAATTGTACGCTTTTAGTCTGTAAAGTCTTACATATTGTTTTGACAAAAAAAAAAAACTTTTTTTTTAATAGGGTATCATAAATAAATTCTTAAGGAAATGTTTCTCTTACCTACCACCAATGCAGGTAAATCAGATCGCTGAACGAGTATTATTCCCGAAACTGGTTATTACATTTTAGTAAATATTAGAATTAGAGACAATATTCCTTGGTCGTAAACCAGATCGTAACTGCATAATAGAATTGATTTGCCGTCGATAATCTCCCAATTTCGTCTAAAACTTTCACTACTTTTGACTGTCTTTAATGACCTAGTAGTTTGCTAATTTAATGTGCTGTTTTAGAAAACAATAACGGGCTTACAAACACTTCACTTGAAGTTATACACAGCTGCACCTTTTCATATATATTTACCAAGAACTTCAAATCTTTTTAGCGATTAAATTTTCAGGTTGCTAAGCACTTTCTATAGCTGAAGTTTGAGTTACTAAATATTTGTAGGTTAGATATTAGCACTACGGATCTAATTCAGTGAATAATCCAGTTCCACTTTTTCTAATTCAAACAAGACCCATTGAAAATTAAATCTAACAAAATTTTCATCTATTTGCAGGCTCAAAAAATGGCAATCCACCTATTCAGCGAAATGCAGCGAACGCCCGTGAGCGAGCACGCATGCGTGTTCTGTCCAGTGCATTTGGCCGGCTAAAAACAAAACTTCCAAACATTCCACCAGATACAAAACTTTCCAAATTAGATACCCTAAGACTAGCTACGATCTACATCAAACAATTGAAAACACTTCTCGAAGGTGGGGACGAGCCAATGGACATTGAACCCTTCACCTTCCATCACACGCCACAGAGCATGGTAAGTACAAGTTGTTGTTGTGGTTTTTATTTTTTTAAATCCAAATATTGCATATGCTGAAATTTTGACATCTATAAATTTTGGCATGTACTTATATACGCGTACCGAAAAGCGCATAAATATGTTACCATTTCACACAGGTCGTCGACGTCCTATTGAGACAGAGACAGGCTCGGTGTTGCTGTAAAGTCTCTCCCTCACTGAGTTCCAGGTGGACTTTGTCAGAAAAATGTTTTGGGAAGATGCCCAAAACTAGTGCATACCAATACCATGGGAATGAATGAATGAAAATGTTTTATTTTTGGACCAACACAGTCTGTCGACCGCATTCAAATGCGAAAAGGTCTTTAAAAATCGATAAATTCATCTTAACGGAAATAGATGACGTTAATGCACTGCATAGAAGCGGAAGAGGATTACCATGAGTATAACTTGTCGATTGGGGATATCGTCGATAATGGCCTTGACTTTCAGCACTAATCCACTGCTAGTCTCACTTGCACGCACTTCAATCCACATCAAAGCAATCGCTCTGGACCAGTGTGTCGCTCTGCTGAAAGACCAATTTATGCAAGGAACATAATAGCTCTGTAGAATTGCCTCAACTGGGGAAAAATAATAATAAAAATTTCCTGGTAATCGGATATGTTTGTCTGATTGAAGAGCAGCACTTTTGCTTGATGAAGAGCCCACAGAGTGGGATCCCCGCCGATTGAGTGACAACTCACTAATAACATTATCGTTGTGTATACGAGTATTCTCGACATCATGTGACCCCCTCAGTAGGACGTATTAAATATCGCTTTTCTTCGTTTCCCAGGTCTTTGCCGTGTACGTTAGAAAAACAAGCAAATCTTTGACGAGTGTGTCGGAGAAAATATTTAAGGACATCTCGTGTTGAATTGTCGCCAATGTGGCGCAACAAAAATCTATTTGCGTATAAAGACTGCGGTTTTCAAATAAATATCAATATCATTGTCACAGCAATTGTGAATTAACCAATTTTCTATGATTTAGATTGTTCAAGCAAATAATAGATTTGTTAGTTTAAAGTTATTTATAACAGTTTTACAGGTTAGAATTTGATTGTCAGAAGGCACCTTAGTACGTCCTTATTTATATGTTTATGTTTGCGTTCGGTTCTTGGAATATTTCTAGAATCTTGCTCCCAAAGTTTTTGTCAGAGTTCCAACAATATATCCTCCGTCATAATTTAGACAATGAATTCAAACGTCATTCCTGGACCAGAGATAGCCAGCAATTGATTTTAAAATCACGTCGCCACAATGGATAATTACATCAAAGTTCGAAATCAACCATCCTGGCAATTTTGAAATGTAAATTTAAGAAGCTGGTTTAAAACACTTACGAAAACATTTCACTTTCGATTTCAAAAACACAATTCCCAAACATTTATCTCTCTTTTCTTTTGTACGCAGATAATAGGCAATTATCACTTCCACACGGTAGATGATGTACGAGGCATCCGAAAGGATAAGAGCCATTTGTTCGCTGGCGGAACAAAACAAAAACAGCATTAAATGATGGAAAATCACACTTCAACAGATTTGATGTCTAAACAAAAAGAACGCAGACATGGACCATACTTTTGCACACCGTATAGCTGGTGCTATTGGTTCAGCGGGGCTTTGTTGTGTTTACATTTGGACCGAGTACCACTCCAAACATATTCTAAGTGAAATCAAAAAAACAGAGAGAGAGAGGGAGAGGCAACGAATTGGGGGCCAGGGCCTGACAGATGAATCATTGTGTAAACAACTCTGGGTAAATTGCCCCATTTACAGCCAGACTCGTGGATATGATTTGAATTTGTCGTCCTCTTTATTTTTTGAATCTTTAAATTATACGCCTATAAGGAAATCAGAGCAATTAAAGATGTTTGATTGCCTGGAGTGGTTTTCCGATGATGATGTGTTTGCGGATGATAAACGTATGGTACCACTCTGTACTTGACTTTGATTCTATTTTTGTTGTCAATATACCCATAAGGAGGATGCTGCGGGTGGAATGTGTATCCTTATAAACGATTGTGGTCGTTCAGGGAATTTTATCAGAAATACATTTTTTTTATTTTCGTATTATACACATTTGTTTATAGTTTTGTGTTGAGCGTTTCATTTGCACAACATGCATTTAGGATGACCATTTTGCACATGTGTGTAGTTATGTATTTTGGATAGGATACATCAACTTCTTGCTATATTTGAGTTGGAGGATGCTGCTCATCATCAATGATTGTATATAGGCCTTAGGTAGATATAGATATTATAAATCTTTGCTTTTCCAAAACTTTACACATTTATATCAAAGCAAACTTCTTAAAATAACTTAAAGTTGACTTAAAATGCGTAGATCTGAAAGATCTACTAAAAGTGATCCGGATCAAAATAACGATTGATTTTTTGTCGCAATGGAAAACGACAGAAAAGGGTAGGTACCTACTTCCAGATCAATTCTTAACAAGACAGAAGTGTCAGTGATATTTTTATGGAATTACCCTGAAACACCAACACACACTAAGAAAATGTCAGATTGACATTTTTGTTGTTCTGTAAGAAATAACATTTTGTTATATGTGTTCCGAAAATATGCAATTATGTGTTTACTTTAATAGAAATACTTTTATTTATTTGATCCATTTAAACATTCATATTTAATGTAAAAGCAAAATAAAAGTGGCAACAGAAAACGAAATGTCACATATGTTGCACATTATGGTGTCTATCTACCATTATTGCAAAAGTGCTTCATCGGATTTTATTGAAAAGTGCAATTCTAAATTTTGGGGTCAATTCTCTCGGATCTTCAATGTAAACGATATAAAAGTTCAAATGAAATTTGACAATCTAAACAGTGAACACACGGAGAAATGCCCAAATTTAAGTCTTTATTTTCGAGAGTTTATATTTAGGTTGGGAAGAATAAACACGACTTATCAGCCCCAAAGCAGACTAATATGCTTTTCACACCAAGCCCAAAACCGGGTTTTCCTCGAAAACTCGTCGATGCATTCACGACGACCACCAACTCGTTTTCGTTTGACGTTTCAATCAGCTGTGAGACACTTGTCGTTAAACTTCGGTGCAAACTTTTGTGATTACGAATTTCGATCGCATTAATTAACAAACAAAATCAATTTAGTACATTTAAAAATAATATTAGCCCATCAATTAGTTGTGGAAAATGATTTTAATTTGTGAGTTGTGACATCTGTTCGTTCAGCCGTTTTGCTGAACATTGCAAAAGGTGTGTTTGTTCCCACAACCCAACGATTGGAAGTCGTTTTCGTGGTGTTTTCGCGGAAAACGAGTGCAAACGACTCGTTTTGAAAACTGAAATATGTATGGGAAAACTTCTGTTTTTGGGTTTGGTGTGAAAAGCATATAACCGGAAACTGAAATGTAGGTAGATACCTTTGATACATAACCTCTTGTTCGAGTGTCTTGAGGATATCTTCCACTCCCTGACACTGAATGGTGTTGAAAACATATTACGATGCTTAGTTTTATTTTTTCCTTTAGCTTGTCATTTTCTTCCCAACTTGTTTTCATTGTTTTATTTTTTCAGACTTGGCCCTTTACATTTCAACACATCCAGGCGAGTAGGCAATTAACGTCACATTACTCACCAATCGAATGGACGCAACCAGAAAAGTACTCCAACGACATCTACCGGAATCACAATCTACTTACGAACAATAACACCAGTATTATTAACAACAACAGCAGCAACATTATCAATAATAACACCAGTCACGGCATGCAAACACACAGTAGCTGCCTATTCGACCATCACAACAATAACGGGCATGTGATCCATTAATTATATAGGATATTTTTAAAATTTAAATCAAAGCCAAATATAGTATTTAATTTTCAAATAAATTATACACACAATTAATTCAAGAGAACAATTGGAATCTGTTTTACAATTTTGGTAAACTGTTTTAAGAGAGAGGCTTCTTTCCCGTTCCAAGCGCAGGTGTTGGCAAACTGAATAATGGATCCACATCCACATCCACAGAGTCGGGTTCGAACTTGATGGGCTCCTGTGGCTTTTCACCCTTCATTGGTGGACCGAAGCTCATCTTCTCTATTTTTTTAACAATTTTGTTAGCATTAACCTCCTCCGGTTTTTCCTTCTTGTTGCCAGGCTTTGGCTTATTCTGTTCTTTGCCGTTTGGGACGACTGGTTTCTTAGGGACTGGGGATGGTTTTTCATCTAACTCTTCTTCGGCTAACTCTTCTTCGGCTAATTCTTCTTTAGTTAATTCCGATTCACGGAGTGAATCTTCGACCATTTCTTTCTTAATTTCGACATTAAACTTTGTCGCAAAGGTAACCGAGGCGAAAAGCGCCAAAAGAACGAAGAAAACTGTAGAACGTTGCATTTTGAGGAGACTGCGAAATGAACATGATTTTGCTACTCGAGTGGTGCCTTTTTATACGTCTCGAATTACTGATATGGGCTAGGAAGTTCTCCAACTGATAATAGCTGTCTTATCAAACAACAAGGAGTTGAATTTTTAATTACTTTTACCATCACCTGGGTACTAAATAAACTGCAATATCTGAAGATGAAATCTGTGTTCTAGCAACCGATGCAACCTACTTACGGAAGATAAACAGGTAGCAAACATGTAATTAGAACCGACAGTTGCCATGGCGTCAATCAATGGTACCTTTGTCTGTCATGCTCTTAATCATAAGAATACAAACATACAACCAAAAGTATCAAAAAAAAAAGAAAAATACAGTCAACTTAAAAAATGGATGAGCAACAGTCGAATATGCCTGTACATATCGGGTTCTATAAGTATAATGAACCTAGCAAATTATGTATTACGTTATCTTGCTTGTAGGTATCTATCCGTCAGTTATACTAGTTAAAAAATCAACTATTGTAAGCGATTAATTAAAACTGTTTACGGATATTAGAAGATTCAACCTTGAACTTTCAGTTTTGTTTGACAATCGTTGGGGCTTGTTTATTTCTTGGAAATCTGAAAAACTGAATTACCTGAATTGAAACCAAAATTATTTTGGGGAAAGTGATCGAAGAAATAGAGAGATTAGATAATAGAAAGCCTAAATCCGTAGTCTGGGGAGAATAGTTTTGCCGATGACTGCCGCAATTGACAGCTTTAAAAACCAAACTGGGTATAATTTTGTATCAGTCTCTACTATTTGTCTCTTCTCCAGAAAGTCCCCAATTTTAAAGACTTAACCTACATTCATTAGGTACCTATGCAAAATCTTAAAAATTTGTAAGTTGTATAAGCTTGTTGAATAGAAAACTCAACTCGAGCCCTCCAGCAAAGTTTTCGGAACTCCCAAATAAATTTCATTCTTCAACCCTCTACATCAGGGGTTCCCAAACTTTTTTATACCGGGACTCCCTTTGCAGGTTGTAATTTTTTTCCGACGCCCTTCTAAGAGAGGCTACCTGCTACCTACAGTCGCCCCCACTTAGGTCCCACGCCAAAAAGTGAGGTTCCCGACCGACCAATCTAGTTAGTTTTTGCTTTCAGGTTTCGTCTTTTGTCCAGACCGATCTAGTCGACTTAACGTTTGTTCTGACAGCTGTGAAAAAATAAAAATAAAGTGATAGAAATGTCGACCTGTGTGTACGTCTTGCGACGCCCTTAGGATAGCGCCGCGACTCCCCGGGACGTCGCGACGCACAGTTAGGGAACTCCTGCTCTACATAATTCATAGTTGTTGTTGTTGTTCTAGTACTAGCTTGCCCTTGCTAAAAGTGATAGTTCTGAAAGTTGTCCTATAGAAAATATGGTTTAATTTGCAGTGAGTTATTTCCATTCCCCATCATCGTAAGAATTTGTATAGAATCCAATAACAACTATCTCGTAAGGACTTTGGATACGTCAATATAAAAGTATTCAACGGAAGGAACAGCCTTATAAGATCGCACTTTCTTTGTACGAAATATTTTTTGCTGAGTAATTCAACAGACAAATTGCTTTTCATTTACCTACTGTGTACAAGCTGGCTTGTCCGCCGCAGCATAATGAAGCTGCCAATTTTATTAACAGCATCCTTGTAGAAGTTCTATAGTAATTAAATTTTAAACCTCAAGTCGAATAATAATTTGTATATCATATTCAGTTAACTGTAATATTGATCTGAATATATTAGGCGTTTTTCTTTTTTAGTTCAGAGCACAACCTGAACTGTTATACAAAAAGTTTTCTTTTTTAGCTCAGACACTTCAGAGCTCGAATTTGTGTTTCTTTTTTCGCTCAGAGCATGATCAGAGAGCGCTCTATGAGCTCAGAATAAATTGACTGAACATCCTGAGTAAAAAGCTGAGTACACATGTACATGCACACTTCCAGTCACATTTGAAGGACAAAAAAAAAACAGGAAAAACAAAACATCCTCTGAACGCTCTGAGCACGCATGGTTCGAACTCTGTTCAGTGCTCAGCTCTGAACTAAAAAAGAAAAACGCCTATTGTTTGCATTTCAGCGATTTCATTTCCATTGCGCCTAAGGGTATGCTCCATATACTATTGCCTGGAAAATGGTTAAGCCTGAGATTATATTTGCAAAGTTTCTTAGATTAATTAAACGCAAAAGAGATGTCGCCTTCTGCTTCAGAAAGAATTTATATTTTAAGTAGGTATTTTGTATTTGAATTTTAATTCAAGTAAATGTGAAATGTAGCTATCCACCTACTTTTTGAGTTGAGCGGATATTTTATTAGCAAGTTAACAGTTTCACAAATAATAAAAACAATAAACAAATTAGCGACTATTACTATTTTATGATTCTTTTTTGTTATGTACCTAAACCGTTAAGGTAATTGGCTGTAGATGGGATTATTTATAAACCGTTTTCTCATAGATATGTATACATACAGATATGATAGATATGCGTCACATAACAGTAATCGGGACAACTATAAGAACTCAACGCAACGCATTTCATTGCATTGACCAATTGTTCTGCATCAAAATTGTATCAAAAAGGGCCCATTATTCCTTTCACTCACTGGACCTGCTCATTTACACAAAATGTGTCTCTCCGAAAGTAATATATCAAGGGGTTGGAGTCCCCAGTATTTTTTTTTTTTTTTTTTATAGTAGAGAGGGTCTAGTGCACTGCGACCTTGTGGTCTATTGTGCCCCCTGCTTATACCTTGGAAAGGTTCGTGCCCTTTTCCAGAGCGCCATCGCATCACAATTCCATTAAGAACCGTATTTGAGGGTTTGCTCTGTCTTTGCCTTGGCAAGAATATAAACTTTAGAGCACTTCATCCAGACCAGTTTCTCTTATGAATCTGAGAATGAGTAGTGGGTCTATGGTTTGTATATCCTTATCTGTTAGCTGGTACTTGCCCAGATGTTTAATCCTCTTGTGGGTTAGTGCCCCACAGGATTCCAGAATGTGGTCTGGGGTTTCAGCGCTCTCATCGCAGAATCTGCAGAGACCCTCTTCCGATAAGCCCAGTTTCCTCATATGTTCTTTAAGCCTACAGTGTCCCGTTAGGAGACCTGTAAGGATTCTTAGGTTGTTTTTGCCTAGACCGATACATGCTTTGAATCTTTTTAGGTTGTAATTCCCTATAAGTTTCTTAGCCTGCCTCAGGCCTTGGGTATTTTTGAAAGCTGCGGTTCTTTTTTCCTTTTCCATTTCGCTGAACTCTTCTCGTAGGGTGTGTTCCCCTATGCCGCAGAATGGTTCAGGTCCTATGAAGGGCTCCGCCGCGCCCTGTCTTGCCAGAGCATCTGCAGCCTCGTTGCCCTCGATGCCGATGTGACCCGGTATCCAGCAAATGGTTACTCTGTTGTTTCTACCTATTTTGTTAAGCTTTTGCAAGCATTCCCATACAAGCTTTGACTTTATGATATAGGCGTCAAGTGCCTTGATGGCAGCTTGACTATCTGACATCACTGCTATATTACAGTTTTTGTAATTTTTCTTGAGGATGATTCGAACGCACCTATCTATCGCACATATTTCAGCTTGGAATATGCTGGTACATTTGCCCATGGATTCGTAGTGTTTAGTTCCTGGCCCAAACACTCCTGCACCAGTTCCTTCATCCGTTCTTGATCCATCTGTATACCATTTTACAGTGTGCTGGCTCAGTCCGTAAATCGTGGATTCATTGCTCCATTTTTTCTTATTGCTGAGCTTCGTTATGAAATTCTTCTCAAAACTGAATTTCCTGATGCTATCATCTCTGGGTATAGCTAGAAGTGGAAGTTTTTCGAGCCATACATTATATTCTTTTGAACTAATGCACTTCTCCCTTCCGATTCCTTCTTTTGCCATCCGTAGAATTGTTTTATATGCCGTATCCTCAACCATGAGATGTAGAGGAGTTAGCTCTAGGAGTACCTCCATGGCTGAAGTTGGGCATGTACGCATTGCTCCGGTAATGCATAGGCACGCCAATCTTTGCACTTTACAAAGAGTGTCTCTTGTTGTGACTAGACTGGTTCGTTTTGCCCATGCTACAGCTCCGTATGTGATCATAGGCCTCACAATTGCAATGTACATCCATCGCAGGATACTTGGGTTACATCCCCATGACTTTCCTGCTAAGCTCTTGCATATCATAAGAGCGCGTGTTGCCTTCTTAGAAATCTCTTCAGTATGCTTACGCCAGATGAGTTTACTATCTAGGTATACTCCTAGGTATTTTACTTCGTTGACTGGTATCAGTGTTGTGCCTGATAATCGAATTGTTTTCAGTCCCTGAAGTTTTCTTTTCCTTGTGAATGGCACTATGGTTGTTTTTGCCGGATTGATGTTTAGTCCTGCTGTATGGCACCATTCTTGGGTTGCTCTTAGTCCCATCTGTATGATGTCACAGAGAGTTCCCTCAAACTTTCCCCTGGCAATCAATACTATGTCATCGGCATATGCCTGACAGTTAATGCCAATGCTGGTTAGTTTCTCCAATAGTTCGTCCACAACTAGACTCCACATTAAGGGTGATAGTACCCCTCCTTGTGGACATCCTCTAGTTGTGTTTACTTTGATAGTTCCGGTTGATGTTTGAGTCTCTGCTGATCTGGTGCTCAGTAGTTCACACATCCACCTGGATATTGTATTGTTTACTCCTTTTCTATCCAGGGATCGTCTGATGGCCTCATGGGAGGTATTATCAAACGCCCCTTCAATGTCGAGAAAGGCGCACAATACCGTCTCTTTTGAGTTTAGAGCACTTTCAATCACTTCTGTTAGCTGATATAAGGCGGTCTCTGTTGATCTGCCCGCTCTATATGCATGCTGCCGATAGTGAAGGGGGGATTTCGTTAGTACTTCCTCCCTTAGATAGTTGTCCACTGCCTTTTCTGTAGTCTTTAAAAGGAACGACGTTAGGCTAATGGGTCTGTATGACTTTGGGTGAGATGGGTCTTTTTTCCCCACTTTAGGTATAAACACAACCCTCGCCCGTCTCCACTGCGTTGGTATGTAACCCAAAGCAATGCTACTTTTTGTTATTTTGATCAGGTGTGGTTGGATTACATCCCACCCTTTCTGATGTAGTTGAGCGGGTATGATACCGTCCACCCCTGGTGCCTTGAAGGGTTGAAAGGAACTAATGGCCCATTTCAGTCTCCCCCTGGAGCAGATGGCTGATGCTGTTTCCCAGTCCTCTTTTCGGGGCCTGCCTAAAATGGTCACGTTCCCATTATCGCTGCTAAGGGAGCTGTCTGGAAAATGAGTTTCTAGAAGCAGTAGCGCCCGCTGGTCCTCATTTTCTGTATAGCTACCATCTGGTTTCTTTAGAGACGTCGGTATTCCCCCCGTCTTTGCCAAGGCTTTATGCAGCCTTGCCGCTGTGGGAGTGTTTGATATTGTCTCACAGAATCTCCTGAAACTATTTCTTTTAGCTTTTCTTATTTCCTTATTGTAAGCAGTGAGAGCCGTTTGGTATCTTTGCCAATCTCCGTTTCGCTTGGCAGTGTTAAACAGCTTGCGTGTGTCGGATCTAAGTTTTGACAGATTTTTGCTCCACCATGACATATCTTTCTTGCTCCTTTCTTTTCCCAAGGGGCAGTTTTCTTCGAGCGCATTCGTGATGGCGTCTGTAATATCTTCGACTGCGATTTCCAATTCTAGAGGGTGTGCTGGAGCTTTCTTCATTTCGAGTCGCTCCAGATTGTTTTCTAGAGCACATTGGTAGTTTTCCCAATGTGTTTTTCTTGGATTTCTTACCGGATTTCTAGTGAGGCTTGTGTTGTCCAACTCGAATTCTATAATTCTGTGGTCGGACAGTGATGGCTCACTAGATACTCTCCAGTTCCTAATTAGTCTAGTTACGCTCCTGCTACCGAGCGTAAGGTCGAGTACCTCTTGCCTTACTCTAGTTACAAAAGTGGGGGTATTTCCTACATTGTAAATATCTAGGGACGAACTTAAGATAAATTCTAGTAAGTACTCACCTCTAGTATTCGTATCGGTGCTTCCCCAGATTATGTTATGGGCATTTGCATCGCATCCTAGTAGCAGCGGCATGCGGATCTTGTTGGAATGCTCCACTAGCCGTTGCAGCTCTGATGATATCACTGGCTCATCTCCTGGACAGTACACTGATGCGATGATGATAGTGCATTGAGCTCCCTCTATATTTAGGGATACCTGTATTGGCACTATGTCTCGCGTTGCGTATTCTGAAAGTAAAGTAAGGTTATCTTTATATTTTTTATCTATAAGAATGCATGCCCTCGGTTTTTCAGCCCGAGAGTCCCAAATTACCTTTGCATCCTTGTTTGCTAATCCTTTGACTTGCCCTTTCAGGATCCATGGCTCCTGAATTAAGGCCAGTTCTAGGCCTCTGGTGGTAAACATTCTGGCTATAGCAGCAGAGGCTCCTATAGCATGATGAATGTTTACTTGTGCTATTTTAATTTGTCTGCCTGGGGTCATAGAGCTATTGCTCACGCGGGGCTTTGCCCTCGCCCTCAGTCAGCAGCTGCTCTTCCTCATCCGGAGTAATGGTGATGTCCCGAAAAAGGTCGATTGCCGTGTCATCCAGATCTCCACCTGAGAGCGTGCTCCCTGAGATGGACATTGATTCCTCGGCCTCACCAGAGACCTGAATCGTGTTGTCAACGTCCCCACCTGAGAGCGTGCTCTCTAAGATGGGTAACGATTCAGCTTCCTTGGTATCCTGGACCATCGGCACGATAGTGTTGAATGGTGATACAACCTTTGGTGGATCAGACTGCTCCTCCTGGGGTTGCGTGCTCTGCGGGGTCTGATTGGACTCAATCTGGGCTAGCCCAGTGATTTCATCAGACTTCTTGAGCCCGCACACTGTCACCCTGCCAAACCGGTAGCTCAATGACGCTTTTTGTTTTTTGATTGCGTTCAAAGATTCCTGATCGATACTCAGGGCCAGTACCTGCCCGGTTCCCTCGTTTCGACAATGGAGTACCTTCCATGCCCTAACATTTAGCCCCTCGTTTTGCGCTTCCAGTAGTGCCAAGGATGTTTTGGGCTCCTGATTAGCGCTACGTGGGAGGAAAATGGTTACGGAATGGGTGCGTGGTATGTTCTTCCCACTGCAAGCTGTGAGTCGTGTCCCCTTCCATTTACTGAGCCTGGGTGCTACTTCTTTTAGCCATTCTGCTGTTTGCAGAGTCTCGCAATCCACAAGAAGCATCCCACTCCTGAAATGTATGCCTTGGAATTTAAGCTTGTGCTCCCATCCCAGGGCCATTTCCATTACTATGGCGTCCTCCAGTGCTGTAAGGTCTGAGCTACTGAGTACCTCCTGCGGATATTCCCCTGGAAGCACAGCAACTTGCTCAGCTACATCAACTGTGGCGTGTTGTCCGCGTGTTGAAGTGGGTTTTGCCACTGCCGCATAGCTTCGTCCAACCACGGTGCCGCTCGTTTTCATGGGCTCAATTTTCTTGGCTCCTTCCTCCACTTTCTGCCTCTTGGCTTTGCTACAGGTGGGAGGGGTGATGCTATTGTTGCCTCTTTTCTCCGGGGCTGCTTCATTGGAGTTAGGTATAGCCCTATGCTCCTCTGCCCTCCTTCTCGCTTCCTCAGGTCCGAAGCCCTTGCTTAGGTAGCGGAGGTACCATCGCATTCCAGCGCCGCTAAGCCCTTTTCTCAGGGGATCATCTCTTCCACCCGGTTACCCTGGTGGTGGTATGTCCGGATTTCTACTCTTTTTCCTGGCTTGGACACCAGGTGGTTTAGAGGTTTCCGGGAGTTGAGCTGTGCTCAGTTCCTTTGGCCTCCTTTCCTCCATGGATACCTTGCCAGGCGAAGTGGGGGTTGCAGTTTGGGTCCCGCTTTTACTGCTTTCACTTTTTCTGGTGTCAGGTTCTTCTGGACTTGCCCGTCCTTTTAACAGGCTTATGACTTGTTTTGAGGTACTGGCGGTTATTTGGCTAGTGCTTTGCACCTTCCTAAAACCTCCCTCTCGGCTCGTCGCAGGCCTATTATAAGCCGGTCTTTCGCTGTGGATATCGTGCTCCAGATTAGCGATATTTTCTGATGCGGTCTTTCCCCGCATCTTGTTTAGGTTTATGTTTTTGTGTTTATCTTTTTTGTATTTATTTTGGTTCATGTCCCACGAGTATCGCGGGAAAAAATCGTCCGCCACGTCAGAGCCCCGTTAACGTGGTAAGGCCAAGTTACTCTCAGAGGTGGCCCTGTGTCTGAGAGGCTCCGTTATACTACAGCCGGTTACCCCTGGCTGCAAACCATCCAATAAGTACGGGTCGCTTAACGCTCTGGATTAGGGGGGGGGTGGCAGACTTAGTTCACCATCTTTACGGATCCTGTCACCAGGATCCGTTCAGTTGGTTTAAGCTCCCGCACCGACGTCAGGGTGACGTCATTCGCCAAGGTGTCTGCCATGCGGGAGGAGTCCCCAGTAAGCATTAAAACTGTATTTTAAAAAAGCATCATCAAATGTGTATACCAATTGTTCATGCTACGAGTTATGATAACCTTAGCCTAGTAATAACCACCTCATATAATTATCGTGTAACATCCCTGTTTTTTGTTTAAACATCTGACTCGCTAAGGCGATAAAGAGGCACGTCGACCTAAAAGGTCTATTGTAGTAGTCTGAAATCATAAACAAACCACTCTTAATTCCATTTAATATGTATTTATTTATTAAAAACTTTTGTCCGCCATATACATTTATTATTTGTTTAAATGCTACGAAAAATAAAGTGTTTCACCATTCAGTTTTGTTTCTTCTATTCTATTTTGTTCTTTTTCTTATTTAAAAGTTGCGGAAAGAACGTAGTTGTATAAAAAAATATCAAATATAGCAACTTTAAGGCTATATCACTAGCTTTTTCTTAAACAGCTTGTTTGCTTTTCTTTTACATATTTAAAGTTATTATACATTGTTATTTGTTTAGTCTGTTAGCCATTACAAAGAAAATGCAACTCTACTATGCACAGAATACAGAATAAAAGAAACTAAAACCAGAACAATAAATAATATCTTGATTTGTGTTATTTTATATTTTCATCTTAATTTCAATATAAAAAGAAAAACCAGTGTGCTAACAATTTTCGTTTTCGATTGAACAAGTTATGCATGCAAACAGACATGGGAATGGGTGTTAACAAAAATTTAATCTAGATAATGTGCACGACCTGTTTATTGTGTGCTGGAAAAGAAGAACTTGTAGACCAGAGTAGCGACCAGACCGAGCACCAAGGGCAGCAGCCATGATTTCATTGAAGCTTCATTTTCTCGTGGATCTTTTGTCCATGTTGGTTCGGATTTCTCAGCAATAGTTTTGCGCTCCGCTTCGACTAGTTCACCGATTTTGAATTTTTTCATCATTTCACGGGCATCGGAACTGTGGCCAACGTCTTCGAAGTTTTCGGTGCCATCCTTGCCGGCTTGTTCGAGAAGGACTTCCTCACCACCAGGATGCTGTAAAGTGGATAGAAATGAAATAAATGTACAAGTCAGATAAGCGATAAATCAATCGGAGAATGTTAGATGTGTTCCATGAGTTTGACATAAAACAGTGTTGCTACTCTAAATGTACCTACAGATGGTCTTTTTTCATTCTGTTTCTGATGAAGGTGTTAAAAATAAAATGACGGATGCGTGTACCCATTTAATGACAGTGAAAGTGATATCATGGTAACACTTCGTTGGAAAGTCGAAGCACCAAAGCATGTTTCAACGTTCGATGGAGACATGCCTACATTTGAATCTTAACACAAAACCCGAATACATTTCAATCTTCCAACAAACTGGACGCAACAATAATTTATTAGAGACAGAAGCAGTTTACGTCGAATCTTGTTCAATTATTTATAAGCCAAACAGGAGGATTTACTTAGCTGTCGCGACATTTACATTTGCATGACAAACATCGTTAGTATGTGATACGGCCTTCTTGGTTATTCCAGTTTTTTGTCCAATAAAATACTAAATCATGTTACTTTGGAGTTTGATCGCCTGTGCCAATGTACAAGCAAATAGCTGGCCGTGCTTTTCAGTTTACTAGTAAAATAAACGGAAGATCAATATCAAAAATTTACTATAAAATTCTCATGTTTTCTGTGTATTTCTAGACATTCATTCGATATCACTATGAGTGATATTTATTTTATTCATTCCGTGAATCGTGAACTTGACCTACAAAACTGTGACGATAAATGAGTTACCACGCTTGATTTTAAAATTGCTAACGCACTTGACAACGAGCGAGATAGGTAATGCATAATTCGTATACTCACCAAAACATCAGTTCGATGCAAAAGACACATAATTAAAAAACTGTCGAAACAATCGAAAAAGAGATACGCAAAACGCTGTGGAAAAGGTTATCAACCTACTTAGCACTGATTCCATTTATAATTTCCTTATTTAAGTATTTAAGTATAACAACATAGGGATGATATGAAGTACGTTTATTATAGCCAGAGATTGAGTTAAAAGGCAGAGTGCGTCATGCACTTGAGGGTAAACATTGATGGAAGTGCTAGCGATTTGCAGGGACATATTCACTGTTGAAAAGTGGCAACTCTTCCTGGATTACATCAGTAGTTTTTTAAGCAATTTTTGTTACATCGGCAGTAATCGAAACGTGTATCAAATGCCGATACAGAAATTCGAAATTATTCTTATCACTATCGAACATTGTAACCCTTGTCCCTATAATTTAGGAAATGACAACGAGTTTGCATCAAAGGTACTTCCATTTGCATGTTTTATCAATTAATCTTATCATGTATAATGTGGACAGTGTTTTTCAAACTAATTTAATGGGTTTAACGTGATTAAGCCCGTGCTGCACAAAAAATGAAAGTTTGTATAACAAACAAGTTTTTTTTTTATATATCTAATCTAACGCAAACGAAGTCATTGTGATTGATCAAAACCCAACAAAATAAATTCCGCCTTTCCATTTAAGACTAAGTTTCCGTATTCCGACAGCTGAAATAAGACTGAACATTAAGGTTTAACTCCTGTATTAAGAAAAAAAAAAACATTTGCAAACGTTATTCAACTTCCACACATTTGATGCGAGCACTTTGTAACAGGGGGGATAACTTTAAGCGGTTATTAATACTGGGTGAAGTATTTGACTGTTATTACTCTAAAGGCCAAAGATAATATGACTTTAAGATCGTCACGCAATGTGCAATGCACGTTCGCGTTCAAAACAAAGCAATTTAAACGAAATTTTACCTAAAGCGGCATCTCCATGACTTGCGTTTTACATATTGATTGATGTCCTAAGCAACAACATACTGCTACACACAGTTTCGTCTGAATTTTTAAAATTAAAATTGAACCACTTTAAAATTTTGGAATCAAATCATAGATAATATACGTATAGTCATTGAGGCCAGAAAACATTGTAGATAAATGCCTTGTCACAATCTGCAGATTAGAAAGAATCTTATCACTAGATAGTGGTATCAGGAATCAAGTTACATAGGTCTGTATTTAACAAGTATTATAGTCCTGACTTGCGTTTTATTGCGTAGTATGAAAAATAGGTGTGATCAGCAGTTTCCTTAAAATATTAGTATATTTAAATATTTTTTAGTAAATTTTTAAATACTTGCAGTTATAATATTATACAACTCAGCCAGTAGTATTATCAAACAGCTTCTATAACCAAATGAAGATCTCGCCTAAGCTTCTACACAATGTGCATGTTAAAATGTTGTGATTGAGCTTAACACGTGTGTTAATGCGAAGCGTGCCATTTCTGAAACAACTGGCAGCTACTAATCACTCGCTTACAACTACCAATTGCCTATTGCACTTTAGTAAAATCTGTTGAAACACTTGAGGAATCTAGAATGGAATGTCTTCCAAGCGGCTAAATTTCTTGTTTCCCCTATAAAATGACATTTAGCGCTAATATTACTGTCAGGAAACTATCGAAACGACTTGATTTACTTTGATCTAAGACTACATTTAAATATCCACTATTGTAAAAAGTATCAATATGCGGTAACAGCACAGCAATCGCTGGAAAAATAATTAATGGTGTAATAAGCGATTAACTTATATTTATGCAAATGGAAACCATACGCAACTAGCAAAACTAAATAGTGCATATGATCACCACATTAGTTCTATGTACAGCAATAGTAGGGCAGAAAGCAAAGTTTACTCAAAATATATGAATATATTACATGACTGGAGCTGAACCGTTTAAGCAGGGTCATATAATTATTGTTTATGACCCTGCCGACTGTATCTATTATCTATGTATTTTACTCTGACTGACCATAGTAGATCTGTAGCTTGAAAGTCGTTTGTTTATTTTATAGAAAAACGTTGTCGTGTGTTCTACCAAATTTCAGTTCTTATCATATCAAAACAGACCCATTAACGTTAGTCGCTTCTGGATTCTTTCCGCATCATAAAATTCCCGTTCACCTTCAAAAATGGTCTGAACTAAGATGGTATAGTGTCAATTCAAAACGAGTTCTGTCATTCGCACCTTACACTCAACACGTAACTGAGATCGCTCTTAAAAAAAAAAAAAAAAACTCATAGCTACTGTTGTGTAATGACGACAAAATCCGAGCAATCGTTCCAAATGGGTCATCGCTGGCAACAACACACACGCATAACCCGAATATGACCCCCCTTTCGAAATTAAATATTCGCCATGTTTCAATGATCAGTATCCACAAAGTGAGTTGAAAATTAAATACCTTTCCGAAATCAAATCTATGCACAAAGTAGTATAGTCCAATTATTTCTGTTCGCCCGAACAAAGTTCAAACAATAGAAAACTAAGAAGCAGAGCTGTGCGGTGAACAGGGTAATCATACTAGTAGTGAGTGAATTGGCAAAATAGAATCCGCACGTTCATTAGAAAATTCTCGACTAGCACTAGGCTCGTCTAATCAGTGGCCTGGTTGTAATAGCTGTACAAGCACAAAGCTAGGTGTGTTTCCCGACATGTTATTAATTCTATATTCACTGGGCTACCATTACACTTAAAACGCAATATTAAAATTATGTGATATTTCGACAGTGACATGATGAATGGGCGATACTTTATACCATTTGGAAAATGTGTAGTTTTGATAGTGATGAATTTGTGCTGTCTCACCTCGTTCAAAAATGCTGTAACATCATAGATGTTGTTGTGGATAATCAGCCAAACATCTTTGCTCGAGTTGTGTTTGCTAACTTCAGCACGCGTGTATAATTTTACAGACATGTTTCCTTGAATTTGGTTATTTACTATTTAACAATTAGAATATTAGCGGGGTACTTTTATTAAGCGTATCACGTTGCTATTCAAAGCGGATTTCTTTGAAAACTGAATTGTTTCAACTCCTAAAGTTCAGTTTTCTATGGGCTGAAAATAGGTTTTAAGCGGGGGAAAATCGGGAAGGAGGAGACGTCACGTATGGCGTGTCAAAATTGATAATCTTTCGTTGAGTTCGATAAAATCCATGAGTTGAGTTGAAGTTTTCGAATTGTCTATTGTAATGACTGTTCCATTGAAAAATTAAGACAGCGTTCTTGAAACCCATTGAAACAATAAATATGCAATAAACATTTAAAATTATCGACAAAAAACATTATTTCGATTGATTTTATCGATTTTATGACATGCAACCCGACAAAAGTTGAAAGTTTGCCTAAATTTAATACAGCCACTACTACACTCTAGAGCTAAGTTTTACGAACTCACAATATAAAACGATTATTGGTAGCGGAAGGGCCCTTTGTGTTTAGGCAGATGTTTATCAGCAAAAAAAAATTTAGTGTTTGATAACTAGAAACAAAAACTTTGTATTTGCTGTATCGATATGATTAGGGTAGGTATATTTGCTTAATTCACCAAGTATGACTTATGACAGGTTTACAAAAAAATAAGAGGTTTAATTGCGACCATAAAGTGTAAACGAGACGACTTAATTTATAGAACAAAACACGCCTTGAGCTTATTTTGCTGCAAATTAAAAAAACAATTAATGTAAATTGGTCTTTGAAATTTTTCAATGGCAAACAAACGCATTGCAATATGTATAGAGATGTTATTTTTTAAATATTGTTACATTCAGGCTGGGATTCGTAAAGATAAAACACTATTCCGTTTAACTTCTCTAATAAAATTCACTTTTATTACACTTTTATCGACTATTCTAATATTTCACTTATAAAGTACCAGAACACTATTACTTAAACAATTCTTCAACGTTTCAAACCAAACACTTAATTTACTCTATTACTTTTCACTTATTTATCTTCACAAACTATTACTATCTCGAACTTTAACCAATCACTGTTATAAATCAACTGTCTCGCCCTCTTCTAAAAGCTGTCCTTTTATACCCGCTCCGCCATCTGACGAGAACTTTCTAGCTAATTCTAAGTGGTTCTAGAACAAGGCTCAGTGGTGACAGATTCCAGTCTCCAATTGGAAGTGACACTTGAGTGGAACTTGTTTTGTGACTTTAAGGCCTGGTTTCACCAAACTGTGACTAAGGGCTTGTTTCACCACTTAGGTTACACGATACCTTCCACGCCACAATATTTATGTACAAATGATTACAAATCAATCTTTGCGGAAATTTCGAATGTTTTAATATACAATTTAATCAGTGATTAAATGCGCTTCCGTACAAATTTCAATAATAAAAAGAAAAATTGACTGTTTCATTTTCGATTAGACACACGCAATCTGAAATCTGAGAACGAATCCTGAGAATACCCAATCGAATATGACTACCCACTGTAATATAAATACTTTATATTTATCTGAATACACTCACTGTAAAAGATAACTTAACGAAAAATATTTGCACTACCACCTTAAATAGACTGACAGCCACAGCATACGGCATTTGTTTGCTATTTTGCTGAGGCTGAGGTATTTTGTTTATGAAGCAAATTATCTAATTTCCTTTGTATCAAAAAATAAAATTTAAAACAATATGCGCAATATGTTTTCCTTTAATTTGCCAACTGTTCGAGGATCCAGCGCATACTACAGTCCTGAAGGTGACTTGAGATTCAATCCGCCAATATATGAGCAACGATATTCAACTGTTATCCAAATCCTGGAGCACCCCGATTTTAATTCGCAGATCAAAAAGGTTTATTCTTATTGCGTTCTAATTACCATTGAAAACTGACACATTTTTGTTGCAGGTTGTTGATTTCGGATGTGCAGAAATGCAACTATTAACATTACTAAGAAGAACAAACGGAATTGAACACATTATGGAGGTAAGTTTCTCACGTTTTTGCTATGCTTTTTAATGTAAATAGTCACAGCACAAGTAGCCAAAAAAAAACTCCTACAACATTGTTTTCAACTCGAAGATCCTAATTCCACTACTGCTAACAACTTAAGAGCCAGTTTCTAGCGATTCCCGGATATGAAATTATTGTGTTCATGTACCTTGAGGTCGCCACATTCTAAGGTCCTTTATTATTCTTTGGTTAAATTCTAAACCGTTCGCAATTTCTACCAATATTCATTTGTTATTACTATACCAAGTATTGATTTGATGGAAAACTTTAGATACTAACTATAGTAAATAACAAACTTTTATAACAGACCACCAATAATTTGTTATTGTTTAGCATGCAAACTCCACATAATTCAGTGAAGTTTTGCTCGCTCACAAACTCGTATAATTTAATTTTTTTATGTTTTTTTTTTTTTTTTTTTTGGTGAAAACACGTGTTAAGTTAGATTCCTAGTTCACCGAAACAAATCGTGTCTAACCAAAGTAAAGGATAACTGAATTCAGCTTTAGAACTAAATTGATAAAATCAAAAACTAGATTTGGGCCGATAATGTTAATAATGGCAGTCATTTTCTTAACTTGCTGTTGTTTTATATTGTATAGATGCAGACGCAATAGAAGATTCATATTTTATTACATATTTTTAACCGCAAAATCAATTCGAAAAAAATTGTGCAACTGAATACACCCATCGGCAAGAACTTTGAACGCACTCTGAAAAATATTTTTTTTTTCGAAATCGATTCGAAAATAAACTGACATAACCTCGCGGCGGCACGGCTTTATAGTAAACGTTTGTGGTTATTTTGTGATACAGTTTATTTTAAGTTCAATCCCTTCATTTAATTTAAGATGTTTGTGAATAAAAAGATTATGTACTGTGAAACAGAAACTACATAATGTTTCACCTATTCGTACAATTTAAAATTGGAATCAGAAATACGCGCAATTAAACTTCACAAGACTGTCCAGTATCAACAAAAAAATGATGGACGACCAATACGGCTTTGACATAAATCTTGATTTTTTAGATTCATCCACCGCAAATATCAAACCCAATATAAAGAACCTTCAACATGAACAAGAACAACCCGATTTCGATATAGAATCACTTGCCACCCGAATTGCTTCCGTCAACGAACTGGCCCTACAGCTGAAAGCAACAAAACGTGAACATGTCAAGCTCCAGAAGCAAATGCAGGATCTTAGCGATTCAGCTATGTCCATTCGATGCATGTATGAGCGAGAGAAAATTGAGAAGGCTAAGTATGCTGTACTATCCAAAGAGTTGAAAGAAAAGTGTGACCTTGCTGAATCTCAGTTGACTAATAAAACTCTTCACTTTGAGCAGTTGACTTCGCAGTTTGAACAGTCGGCACCAAAGGGGCCAATCTCATACAACGAACTCGCTTTAAGATATCAACGACTGGCTCTCCAGCTGGATGAGGATAAACAGCTAAATTCCAAGGAGAAAATAATGCTGCAACAGATTCAAGTGTATATGGAATATAAGAAGTTGACCGCACTACCCGCTTTTAAGAAGAGGTGTAATGTGAAAGCAGAAACAGAAGGAACTTGCGCAAATATATTGCCGATAAAAAAAGAAACGCGTAATCAGGGAACCCAGTACACAAAGTATACCACAACTAGGGGTACTAGTCCACCGGCCAAGAGTCCGCAGAAGGAGAAACGAACACAAGGCACTCAGTACATATCATCTACGACTACCCGAGGTACCAGCACATCAACGTTTATAAAGCAGCACACTATTGGAACGAACTTCCCAGAAGTGGTACCGGTTTCAATCGAGGATATATTTAAAGAAATGATTTGCACTGTGTCGCCTTTAAGCCCAATGAGGTCAAGTCCACCGGTGATGGAAATTAAATCGCCGCGTGTGAAAAAGGTGGAAATGAAATCTGTAAGCACCATCACTGGTCTGAAGAACGTCCGCAAACAAATAGACTACGTCCCAGTTAACATAAAATACTCAGACTCAAGGCCTCCGTCAAGGAATATAAACGATCGGATAAAGAGCGAGTGGCCATTCATGGGTATGCCAACAACGAATCCATTCTCCGGGTTGGGCATCAGTCCACCGCCGATGCACAGTACTGTCGCAGAGCTCTGGAGTATGTTGGGACACACAATATTCGCCCTCTTGCAGAATGGCAATAGTCAACTCAATTCCATGCACGCAAATGTGGTCAATGATCGGCTTAGGAATATAAGTGCTGACATGAACAGAAGGAGGGATCAGCCCAGAGCCAACGATGAGCGCATGCGAGAAGGAAATAGCTACTTCGGCGAGGACAGAGGTAAGTTGAGCAAGAGGCTGCGTTCAGACTTTCTTAACGTATTTACTTGTATTTCAGACTATGTACCTTCCACCAAAGATGCGGGGACAAGCCCATTGATGGATATGGGAGGCAGTACGCAAGACTTTAGGTTCGATGGGACTTACATGAATTCTGCCCCGGCGTCGCCCGCTTTTGCCGCAGTAAACAGCAATCAAGGAAAGGACAACGTTCCGGTGGAATTACAAAAGATTTTGCTCAACAAGAATGTTCAAACTAATGGTGCCAGCGGGAAGAAATCATCGCGGGTAGACGAAATCCTACAGCTGTTTCCACAAAATACCCACTCCTCGGAGAACCGTAAGGCCATCAAGAGGCTTCTAAAGGCATCCAAACAGGGGCGGAAACATAAAAAAATGCCGTACGTGGTTAGTGAAGATGGCGAAAGTTCTCCGGTTTCAATTCAAACCAATTGGAATCTATTTGCGACATCAGGCGAGGAGTCCAACGACAATGGCTCCAGTGCGACTATTCGCACCTTGTCTCCTAACTTAGTAAGCTCGCCAGGGGGCTTATCGACCAACAGAGAGATGTCATATGAGACACCAGAGAACGATTCTTTTCTTGGATTTGAAGAGGATTCGGACAACTTGTTTTGTAAACCATTTGTGCCACCAAAACGAAGTCGGGTGCCGATGTCTACCAATCGGAAGGAACTAAGAGAAAGACCAACGAATCAGCAGACGCCTGACATGGAAGTGGAGAACGCACGCAGTTCATTTAGTCCGATTCCTTTAAGGGAAAACGCATCGAAGGCTAAACGAAAGCGCCGAGCAAGCAAATTACTTGCAGAACGGGCCAACAAATTGCTCAAAGCGAATGTCCGCGGTAGTGTTACAGATGTAGTTTTGCCATCAGACATTAAGAGCCCCGAAACGGCCTCAATTTTCGATCTCCAGTTTAAAAGATCGTCCTCGTTCACTAGAATTGCAGCACCACTGAGAAAGCAGCCAGCTTCTACGAATTTTAATCACATAACAGCTCAATGGCCCCACAACTCTGAGCAAACTCCAGAGATATATTCCCCGCTATTGAATGAATTTGCGGCACAAACAGAAAACAAACCTCACAGTGACCAATATCCTTCGAATTGCAGTAGAACTGCAATGCTAGGGAAACGGAAGCCATCGTCTATAACATGTCGCCAGAAGAATTCGAATTTCCTTCAGTTCGTCAAATCTGATTCCCAATCCTCACGAGACGTGATGTCGCCAAACTCATCGGTATACAATGGCTTGCTGAGTTCAAGTGTGCAAAGTTCTCCAGCGAACCCATCGCCAAGCCAGAAGAAATCCTCTCATAGTGAGACCCAGTCGGAGGGACCAGGGGCCAAGCTGAGTCGAGTAGTTTGTAGTGAATCGCAAGCACAAAGCGAAAAGACTTCACACTACAAAGAACCTAAATCGGATGGAGAGGACAGTGTCTACATTTCAAAAAGCCCCTCTTGGGAAACTGAATCGAATTCCTGCGAATCCACTGAATGTAGCGAAGAAAATACTCTCAATTTGGCAACATCAAGTGACTCTGCTCTTAGTCTAAACTCACATCGGCTGTCAGCAGAGGACAATCAGTTGATTTTTAATGGATCCAAATTTTCAGATCAAGACAAACCCGCAACGCCTGTACTGTCCAACCAAATGCCAACGAACTCACACACCCCAACAGTATCAGAAGTGAGGACACAGTACTGGGACAGTGATGAGGAAACATCAAATTCTTCTTTCAACGATCACTTAGATGAAGCTCCAGGGCAGGATAAGGAAAAAGTGAATTTTAATGAGATCGAGCCGCTAGAAGAGGAGGACAAAAAAATGATCATCCTGCTCGACCAAATGTCAAATTCATATGAGCCGCAGACTCCTGGCTGGGACACAAGTGATAGTGATGAAGCGGAGAACCCTCCGCTGGCCGATAAAATTACTGACCAAACACAAAATGAAAACCCCGTGTCTATCAACAAATTCAATGGATCGATGACGTCAAAGGAGGAGAAACCCGCAAATACACGGCATCCTGATGACGATACATTCGATTTACAGGAACTAAACACTGGCGTCTCGTCATCAGACAGTTCGGCAGATTTATCGATCGACTGTCCACTCTCGCCCCAACCCGATGACGCTTCATCACTCGATCTGTCGTTGCTCCTTAAGACCCCAGAAAAGGAGAACCCCCTACTCCAGATCAAAACTCCACCAGAAAGCGGCGATAGAAACACCTCCCTCCTCAACAAAGTCCTCACAAGTTCAACAGAGAATCTCGTCGAGGAGTTTCTAAATGAGAACTCGATAAGGGATGAGCCCAAATTCCAAGTGTTCCTCAGCAAAATAATGGGTGAAGTGGCCCCCCCACTAAGCCCGATATCAGTGCTGGCAGCTAGTGAAACCCCACTCAACAGTGGAACCGAGAGTTCTTGCGATGAAAGCAAACCACCACGCAGAAGGAAGGCGAATCTACCAGCTACAGCGGCGATGGCAGTGAAGCGCTCGGCCAGGTTGAAAGCTAAAGCCGCTACAAATACAGAAAGAATTTTGCCGCTGCTAAATATACCCGGAATAGAGTTAGGTAAATACACCAAGAGGAGGAGTGCAGTGAGGACCCCGCTGAAGATACCGAAGGTGGAATTCAAGCAGGAGAAGGCCGAAAATAAAGTCGACATCATTGGTAATATTCGTCTGGGATTCTTTAAAGATTTAATGGCGGAGCATGAATCCGCGACGGAGGCTGTGGTGATCGATAATGTTGCTAAAGAAGCTAACCAACCAGCAGAGTTTTTGGAACCTGTGCTATGCGGACCGGTTTTGAACCAAAATATGGAAATTTGTCAGCGCCTGCAACCAGCATTTTCCAGTTCCGCTGATGTGTCTCCAAAGCGCGAAACCATTAGCCAACAAACATCTGAGGAAGTTATCGTCGGAATTCCTGGCATTAGCGAAGGACTGCCTAAACTGTACTCACATGAAGATCTGCCTTCGACGAGCAGTTCTGCCCAGAGCACAGAACATCACGGCACACTGTTCGTCGGTCAGATACTGGAGCAAACAAACGATGGAACTTGGCATCCCAAAAAATTCGATCCTATCTGCTTCGACGAATGTCCCGCCTCACCTCCACCGCAAGACCAAACTCCCGAGGAATCACACGTTACCCGGCAGTGTGCCGAATCCGCGCCATTGTTGGGAAGGCCTACCAGCAATCTATCTGTGATATCCCACATTATAGCCAGCTACGATCCGAATTACCACAAACTCATCAAGCCGGACCCTCAACCAAAGAAACTCAATGAACTCCAGTCGGTTATAATTGACTTCACGAAGGGCTTGTGCCTAATCATGGACACTGTGCGCACAGTCGACACCCTGCTTAGCCTGACCACAAATGAAAAACTAATCGCGACAGCCATCGTTTTCGTTGCGAAAACGGCGCCACGACCAGAAACAGAAGTGACGTCTCCAGTTCCAGATAACTACATCAGTCAGGCACTAAACAAACTTCTCTGCCTTATCGAGCAGCTTCACCATCAGTTGCCAGGCTTACGAAGAAGCATCCAAGCCACCATAGAACAGTCGCTCTTCTCATTCGCCAAAGAAATCATACCACTCGAAGTCCTGATGAACCTAACCCAGTTTTACCTAGCCATCATAGCTGAATCCAACGCAACCAGCAATCCGGCAAGGCTGTTCATCTGCAAGTGTCTGTACTTCTACAACCAAAAGGCCACCCCCATGATCTACCAAACCCTGTGCGTGTATCCGTCTGTGCTGCCAAAAAGGGATGACGCCACGTACGACCGCTCTGATGCTCTCATCAGCGCTATACAATGCCTCTTGATGAGCACCTTCTACGATATGGAGAAGACCGACTTGAAAACAAAGCAGATGTTAACCAAATTGCGCAATTTCTATAACTACGAGAGCTTCAAGCCACCACGCGACGAATTCCTCGACAATCTGATAGCCAAGATTCGCGCGGGTCGATTCAAAAACGTCTCGTACGCTTTCGCTTTAATCTGCAAGCGCATGGATCAGAGAAACGCCGAGAAAGTCGTCCTAGGCGAACGATTATTGCCTTTGGCGAATGAGTACTATCAAGCGCTTGGTCAAACCCGCGATAATGATCTGAAGATTGGATGCATTCTCGAGTGCATTTCGTTTGTAATCAAACCCTTTACCGTGGAAACGGATATCTCGCCGTACGTCAACCTGTTTGGGCGATTTTTGAACGCATCCGATCGGCAAATCATACAGGAGGCCGCCTTGGCTGCGCTTCTTCGCACCATACGCTTCGGATATGTGAATTGTTTCAATGCTATTTACAACTTCAAGCCCAACTATGAGTTGGCCGATGAGACTAAGGCCATGCTTCGATCGTTTGTATATAAGAAGACATTGATCTTCCTGAAGAGACTGGAGCACCAGGCGCGCATGTTGGGCTCCACATAATTGTAAATTTTTATATTCTCTATTTATTTTTGTTAATTGAATTTTTGTAAATATGGTTACTATTAGTGGTAAGATATTAGTTAGGTAGCAGAAGTAGGCTAGTCCTATAAAGAAATTCTTTTTTAAACGATTGATGTTGAAATCGAGGTTTTGTAAGAGCAAATACAAAAACAAAGAAATGATGGACGTCTTGTGTTATTTCTAAATTGAGTTGTTTGCAGGTGCATTGGGAAAATTGGTTATAAATACTTGCGTGCGCTGGGTTTTTTTTTCCAGTGATTGAAACTTCATGGAATCTAAGTGTTGGTTCGATCGGATATTCGATATTGATTGATACCACTGCGAATTCAAGGAGTAAACGGTATTTCACCTATTTGTCCTATCAAAGTGCTTATTTAGGGTCAGATTCCATATGATTACATATTCAAACTTTTCCCAAAACAACAGTTGAGCTGAAGAGCGTTTTCATTTCACACTCTTTGATTACTTTACTCCCGATGAAAAGAGTTTAAGACATTTATGTCGTTTTCCATTGGTTTCACTCGGGGATCCACTCATTCTGTAGTCCAATGGAACAAGAAAACTGCTTCTGATTGAATCCACACGAGTATTGGTGAAATGCCAAAAAATATTCTACGGCAGCCGTCAGTTGACTTGTATAAAATACACAAACTACACTTGTGTGAGTGCTTCTTGAGTGGATTCTGACTTCAAATCGAGAAGCGAAATTCTCTCCTCAGAATCACCAGAAGAGTATGTTTTGTGTCAATGAAACGGTTTCAGAAGTGATTTTTTGGATTCCGGACCCTCCCGGACGCTTCTTTTTGCCCAATGGAAAACGACATTAATGAATTTTGACTCAAGAAGATTATTTTCAGAGTGTTAGGTTGTGGGCTGTGCCACAAACAATGTATGTATCCATTTTTTTTTTTCATTGCTTAGCACCACTTCTCTATAGTCTTTTAACTCGCACCACAATCACTTACAGGTTGACATAGATGAGGCGCTGCTTCACTCTTACCACGGACGCGCAGTTCCCTTAGTATCAGATCATCTCATTCACCGTCAAACTCCACTGCGAGTTGAAGTCTTTAAGGGAAGCATTGATGCATCTGTAGAACACCTACGAAACACCGACGCCGTCATTGCCATAGAAATGTAATTTTAATTTATTTTACCCGTTTGAAATGAGCAGAATGAGCAAATCTTGAAATAAATTTTTCCTAGAATCGAGCACCTATATCCCGATGTCCTGGAAAATGTACCCTACAACGTCTTTGGGTTCATCCAACCAAAGTTAGCTATTTTCTCGACACCAAATTCGGACTACAATGTCCTGTTCACTCCTCTGGAGAATGGCTTCCGCCATTACGATCACAAATTTGAATGGTCACAGGAGCAATTTAAGGATTGGTAAGTTTCAGCAATTATATTTTCAAAATAACACAAGTTTCGGTAACTAAACTATCTGTACAGGGCTCTTAATATATGTGACCGTTTCCCCAACTATTGCGTGGCTATATTTGGCGTTGGAGAAGTTCCTGCAGACACTCCCGATCTTGGCCCAGTAAGTCAGTTCGCACTGTTCGTCCGTAAGGACGTACTAGACATGCCGTTGGAAACAGATTTGGAGGTAGTTCCTGCCGACATCTCTCCCGATGTACAGTACAAAGAAATCTACTCCGTTGACTTTCCCATGCATCGCGATGATCGCACACTGGAGCAGAAGATTTTCGACGAAGCCAGTTTCTATATAAACCAGTACAGGACCGTTGAATTGTATCACAACCCAGAAAGGCTAATCTATCAGATTCCAGTCGATAGGATTTTAGAAGGTATACAACCAGTTACAGAGTCAGCTGATGAATTGAGACGTATACTGCTGGACAAGGGCCATATTATTGAGGACGGGTTTGTTATACTTCCGGAGGACGATCCGAACAGAATGGAAAGGCGTTGGTCGGATGACGATGATTCGAATTACGATTTCGATATCTATGAGGAAAACGAAGAAGAAGAAGACGGCAATTCGAGCAATTTGACAAACGGGTTTGGTCATGAAGCCGAAGATGAGGAGGAGAAGGAAGAAGAATGCTGGGACTAGAAGAGCACAAAACTCAATCTCATTTGTACAAAGTTTGCTTTCATTTTCCATGCAAGCGACCACATGCATCCTACTATGTTTATTAAATCCTACGATGTAATATTTTTTTCTCGACGTGAGTCATTTAATAAATTCATCCCCGGAAAGTGGATGACGAATATCTACATTCATACGAGTACTTGTTTTCCATTAAGAAAAGTTCGACGTAAACACAAATGCTTCCCAATTGCAATGAGGGCAATTGATGTGTGTTTAAATAGAGGGGTTGATGACATAGATGACTATCGAAAAATATCGTCCTCATACTCCCTTCTGGCAGTGAGATATTTTTATAAGGGTTGTCATTGTCATATCTTGGGTGCTTGATTGTTTTGCAGTGAAGAACTAAGTTTGCCACAGCACCATGTATGGAAGAAGAACTGATGGATGAAGTGGGGTTATATGCAACTGTTAACGTTTTGCTGGTTTGCTGACAGCATTGGCCGCATAGCAGCGGTGACAATAATAGAATTGCTTTTGTGACCAAATCAAGTCGAATTGAAATGCACTTAAATAGGTGTTTCTTATTTTATGACTTATCTGCCTGCGCAGAGTAAAATACTTGTGGCGGAACCCTTAACAGAAAAGTTTGTGTTCCCTTTAAACAGTGTCTCTTGGTAAGTACATGCAAAGACAATATATCATTTCTGCCTCAGGGTAGGTTCATCTAGTACAGAAGAAAATAGTCGACTGATGATAACTAGATTTTTATACTACAATAATCCTAATAAGGTTGCACTCACGACTAACGTGTCATAATATTTTGACTTAAGCTCTAAGTCTATGTCTTGTTACGAATAAGAAATATTGAAGTCCTTGCAACTACCAGAAATCCGCTATTTGTTTGTTGTCAATGGTCCCCATTATAAAGCCATCTGTATATAGGTTAGTATGTTATCTGTGCTGGCTGCTTGGTTACTCAAAACAAAAATAAGAAAACAACTTGGAATTAAAATTTGTATAAAAATATGTTTATTCAGTACAAATATTTACACAACACACACACATTCACGCATACCCGTACAGGCAATTCCAAAGTATAGTTTATTGCAAGTATATTTCGGTTTAAAAGCATTCACCAAGGAAACAAACAACAATCGTAATCTGCATCTATCGATCAAACTGTATCCGTGGCGCTGGGAAAACTGTGTCAATTTGAAATTTGTCCGTGTATAAATATATGATTAATTTACGGACGGTTTAACAACGTGCATCAATTTGGTCGTATTTTACGCAATCAGTTGCAAGGTACCCTCATTTAAACAATAAAATTAAAACTACTTCACATGGCAGACGTGCTCATGAGCACTTCCACACCACTATAGCCAAATTGCCTCCGAAAAATAAATACAAAATATTTTTCGTCTCGTATGATACTTCAAAGCCAAAACCCTCGCCCACCACTACGTGCCAATAGGTGCCAAACTTCTTATCCATAGTTTCCTTGATAACCTTTGCCGCCGTCTAAACGATAAAATGCAATAAATTATTTAAAATAGACAGTCGCTGTGCCTGACTTTATCGTGTCCTTACCTCATAATTGGATGCATATTTCTCACAGGCGGTAATTGTCAATTCGATAGTCTCGTTCCGCATTTCCTCCAACATGTCCGTGTGCTGTAAAACCCAGGAAGTTCATGTTTCAAGTCAACAAATTTAAATAGAATGCTAACCTTGACAAGCGGATATACGTGAACGATTTTCTTTTCGCCTGCCTCTTCCGGTTTGCCACCCTCCTCGGCCATTGTTTATGCGACCGTTCGTCGTAGCCCAGTGAGCCACACGAAACACACGAATGTCTGAAGATATTTATTTGCAAAAAGCGATACGAAAAATTACAACTTAAAACAATTGACAGATAAAAAATAAATAAATTAGGGGAATAAACAATCCTTGCGTCTGTCGCTTGCCAAAGGATACTCGTCGATTGAGAGGATATGAGTCGAACTGAAAGCAAATTACGATTTACGGCCAGCCGAAGTGCATTACTTTTAGATGGGAAACTTCGTCAATCAACAGTTACCAAAGCGCATGCGGTAAGTGGCAACATATTTTGAAAACAAATTTCATGTGGCCGGGACAGCACCCCCTTGCTGTACGACAAAATGTCTCTCTTTCTTTGGGGAACTACTGTCCAATAACAATATACCTATGGCTGAGAATAGTGGTAGTTTGCGAGGGATGAATGATTACTGTGCTTGGCTTACTCCCTTCGGTCATTAGTATCACCCTCTGTGCCAAGTTGACTGATGAATCCCACAAAAGAGAGGTCGAACGGCAAGCAGGGGTGGAATTGCAACAGTGCGAAATGGTTTGCTTATATGGACGCGGACGGTACTTGCACACCCCCTTTCAAATCAAAACGCATTTGAATTGTGTGGCGTCGAACTGTTAATGTCAATACACGTAGGGGATTTCAGCGTCTTCGATTTTAAGAATTGATTTACAAAGTCGGCGTAGAAGGTAGAAGTATTCAACATCTGACTCTAGGAAGCTTAAGTTCAGAGGATTGTATTAAAGATTGGAAATATTAATAATATCACATTATGTTGTTAACTCGGTATAAGCAACCTGTCCTGGAAAAACCATTTACACTACAACCTAATCTGAATCTGGCGTACGCACGTATCATGAACCACCTTTATACAACTCAACCATAATTATATCGCATACATTTATACAATTCGTTCTCATAATATGACTGGTCTTCCGGCCAACTCATCTCATAACTAAAACTATGCCAAAAGCTCAATTACTTTGAAAACTGAATCGGTTGCGCTTTTTTTTTAGTCACAATCAAGTTGACACAAGATTTGCTTTTACAAAATACCTACGTAAATGATAGAAACTTCGAAGAGGAAGGTCAAGGGGAACTTTAGAAGATTGCACAACCGAAAATATTATACCTCGAGAAACGATTTCCGTCGCCCATTAATTTCTTCAAGTTCAACCACATACCCATCGCCCATCATAATTTGTATTAGGTATGCTTTCTTTTTTTTTTTGCAAAAGTTAGTGCGGAAAAGCGGCTCCATTGCTTTAATGATAATCTTGTTGGCTGTTTATAAACAACAACTGCTGATCACTTTTAAATTGAACGTGTGTAACATAAGAGGTCTGTTCCTTACGAATTTTTACTCATAGCCGTTCCACAACTCGAAAAATTCGTAAAAGAGAGCGTCATCGAGAGAGCAACATATTACCCTTCCGCTTCCACTGAGAATCTTACCAATTTTTACTCTACAAATTTCTTGGTGTACGAATTGAAAAATCTGTCAGTCACCTTACAGCAGATTTGAAATTTGTTGCCCTATTTGGCATAATTGCTTTTGCATTTGATTTCTTGCGTATTAAAATGGTATCAACAGGCGGCAGAATAAAATTGAATGTTCTCTTCTCCTCAAGATTCTTTTCTAAAGTGGCAACGAAATTTTTCCTCCATTATGTATCGTTAGTAAGGAGCAATCTCCACCATGTAAGGAGCTAGTAAGGAGCAATCTCCACCATGTAATTCTTGATGCAGTTTTGCTTTTCCTCTTCCCAAATGCTTGTTGTTCAATCAGTCAAACTTTTCCACATACTCGGATTCATCAAGAAGAAGTTTGATTAATATCAGATCACTTTCATCGCAACTTATAGGTGATGTAACTAATTTTTTTAGTAATTAGCAAATTCCTCGACATTTTAACGACTTTTCGTACCACTTTTTTGAATATTTGAACTATGTATCTGTCATTTTTCATAAATTACTACCAAGGCGTTCCCTAACTTTTTCGTAAGTGTCTCTCTCTCTGTGAGAGAATTCATCCCAACCACTTCCATTTGGCAGTCATTTCCATTTTTACTACAAAAGTAAAGGAACAGACCTAAAACGTTACCTCCATATTTAAACAAAAAAGAAATAACCAGTATTAGCTCGGCCTTAGGAAACTCCTTTATCGACTCTAATGAATGAGCACATCATCCATCATGACTAATCACACTTCCTCGCACCTCACAAGTCACAACCAACCGCACCTACATTTCATATATACAGTACAAACTCACGCGCATCTTCTTCTCATATAACGATAACGATACAAAATGGAGGAAATGAGTTGAGTGCCTATAGCCACACCACCATATCCAGATTCACCGTCACACACACCGTGCGGTGTACGTCGCTCGTCGCTGTCGCATGCTATCATGTGAAACGGAACATGCTACGTGAATGAAGCATGGGTATGTATGGTACATAATGCTTTTATTTTCACTACAGGAACAGTCCAAAGCAATTCGTTTTTAGTGTAGCTGTCGGCTGTGTATTCTTTGGAATTTTTCACAGTCTTTCAGTTATGGAGAGAATTCTAATTAAAAAAGTTAAAGAAAACGATGTTATTTACAATACTAAATCAACATATTATCGTGATTCGGATGTGCGGCAGCAAACTTGGCAGAAAATCGGAAAGGAATTGAATCTGAGAGGTAAGCAAATAGATTGTATAGATTGAGTTGAGATGAATCAAGCAGAAACGTTGAGTGCTGCGTGCTGCGTCATACATAGTTCAGCGTTGTATTATGTATACATAGGTACGTGATACGTTTGTCGACTTATTTTATTTATTACGTGTGTTTTTTTGTTGTTGTTGTACCTACGGTTTTGTTATTCTGCTGTGTTTTTATTTGTTTTCTTTTGTGCTTGGTATTCTTATAAATCATAACAAATAACAAACTTACCACCTATGCAGGTTAGGTAGTCAATGAGTAATCTATTTCTATTGTATAGTTTTCGTTGGGTAAAGTCAGTACGGTCAGTGACGGTTAAGTAAGGTAGGTTCGAAACTTTGACTGTCGTTTAGAACAACACTCAATAGACGTTAAAAAAATAATATAAATCGCTCATATGGAGTAGGTATATCTGAACTTTAATTCCAAAGTCAACGAGAAAATATCATTAGAGATTTATTAATATGGGTACATAAACCAGAAATACTTTTGAATTTGAAAAAAAAAATTGAGGGGGTTATGTCTGTTTTGCAGGGTGCGTTAACGAATATGTTCAACTTTATTGCTAATAATAATATCAGCGTTTTTTATTAATGAATTCATTGTTAATCTTACCGACTGTCATTTGACATTTTAGTGGTTGTATCAGATCAGGACCAACAAAATCGAAAAAATTAGGCGGTCGATTGGTAGGTACAACACAACGTCGACAAAGTAGTACCTAACTTCCTAGTTTAATTCCTAAATGTAGTAATCCTGGTGCAAATGCTGCTAACCATCTACTAACCTTTCGGTGGCGTTAACTAGTTTTCCTAACATTCAGATACAGCAAAGACGTTAACGGATTCAACATTTTGATTTGAAATATTTAGCACAAGTACCTGTACAGTACAATAAATTTATTTATTTTATCAACACACCACGCCACGCTTGACCGCCCTTATAAATTCAATAAAACTCGACCCCCTACAATAGGCGTGTTTTTTTTAGCTTCGATCTCAGCAAAGTTAAGTAAAGTAGGATTTTCAACACACAATTACAACATAACAACTACTGTGAGTCCTCGAAGTGTCAAGTAGAGCGTAGTTGTCGTTGCTTTTAAAAATATGTACATACCTACCTACATGAATTAATTTTTTTTTTTTTTCAGCCAATGAAGCAAGATCAGTATGGGACAGGTTGAGAAGGTGTTTCATTAATGCACGCAACAGGCGTCGCATCAAAGAACACGAATCCGGTATCACGATTCATCCATGGAAATATGAACGGGACATGGCATTCCTTTGGCCATATATAGAAAGGAACCGAAGAACTGTCGATTTTACCAGACCCGACGGTACCACATCATATGATAACGTCGATTTAGAAACGGAAGATGTCGATAAGTTTTCCGTATTTGATAATATTCCTAACGATAGTTCTGACAATGTAAAGCCCAAAATCGAAGAAGTCAAATGCAATAGTCCAGATCCAGAACCTTTATCTTATAATGGAATGGAAGATATGCATACTCCAATGGTAGAGACAATGCTGGGAAGTCAAAAAGAATACCACCAATACGATGATATATCTGAGAGAATGGATTGGAAAACAAAACGTGTGGTGCAGGACAATTCATTTTTAGAAATGGACGAAAGTGATTTATTCTTTATGAGTATGTCGAAAATGGCCAAATCTCTTCCAGTTCTTGAGCGGGCAAAAGTTAAACTTGCTGTAAGCAATGCTGTGCTGCAAGCTGTAATCGCCTTTCACGAAAATGCGAATCCTTCTTAAACTAAATAAACGGCTAAATATTAAACAAAATTATAAAGTGCATTTTTATTTAGTTGGGAGGGTATCAAGTTTGTTAGCAGCGGTGTTCGTTGGTCTGTTTGCATTTAAATTATCACAATCCGACTCAAGCAGATTGTGTGTTTTGACAAGAAAGTCTTCTTAAGTTCCAATTTCAAATAGGAATCCACCTGGGGGTCGATTCTGGTTCTATGAAAAAGTGAAACGAAAATATATTCACCCTTTCACCGCATTTTCGATTCTCGTTCTATGAAAAGGTGAAACCAAACGTCAAAATTTTTCATATGAATAAATTCTTTTCACGGGCCAAATTGCCAGTGAAAGTTTTTAGTGGAGTTTGTAAATTGAGAGCCCAATTTCATACAACACAGTGTGCGATATTGAATTCACCACAGCTTTTTTCACTTATTGAACCAGAATCGCATTTTACTACAAAGTGAATCGAAAAAATGAAAGCAATACGTGAAAGCGAATGTGAAAACGATTTATTCGATTCACTCTTTCACAGAACCAGAATTGACCCCCTGGTACTGTGATAAATATCCCACATGCAACTTCCTTTTTGACTGACGTCAATTATTAAGTTATCAGTAACAACAGTGAGCTTAACTAAAAAGTTCTTAGACCGCGAAACGTAAATTCCCATAAAGATTATTTTAATTCTATTTCAACTACCTGTTGATATAAGACGACACGTAAAGAAAAATATTTTATACGATTAAAAAAAAATTTTGTCAGAAGTGGGATTCGAACCCACGCCCTCAGAGAGGACCAGAACGCTCAGTCACCTACTTCTCGTAGGCAAGATTGCTCTTGAGTCTGGCGCCTTAGACCGCTCGGCCATCCTGACATATGACACTTTGCGGTCAAAGTTCTATCAGATGTTGAGTTCTAACAAAATAAATGTTTTTGTATGGTATGAAATTATAGAATAGACTAACAGTAGAAAAAGGTTTTTATAAGAATTAAATAGAAATGTTTTTTATGTCACCAACTTTAGTAGACGTTTTTTATTGTTGTAAGTATTTATAAATATCCACTGGGCATTTGCAGTCTCCCGACCAGCTCCCGACAACCGACTGCTGTAGATTATTCTTTTACACTTTCAAAGTGTATGGGCTTGCAGGTTGTCGGACGAGGATGTGCCTTGCAATATTATTGATATTCTAATGCTTAACAGAAAAGGATGAGTTGTTTCACGACGAAGTTACATCTTTGCGCCAAACTTGTTGCCGAATTTTGGAAGTGCTGATCATGCTATACATCTGTTCCTGTACATTGGGTAAACTTTGATGCGTCAAATAAAAGCGCATCAATTCATCTTGACTCATGTTTATGTCAAACGGAAAACATTTCGAAGACGCAATTCAAATTATTTATAGCACGTAATTACATTGCCAGACATGAAATTGTCTTCGTATTTCAACTGAAATTAGTAGCTGTGTGACACTACTACATAATTTTTGTAATTGCATTTCTTGTTTTGACCTAGCTTTCTATATCCAGCGGTACATAGGTATACATAACAGAGATTTAGTAGCCTTCATGAAGTGACAAAAGCGTTTGGTAGTGATAATCGTAAGCTCGATCGCAGAAAGCATGAACAACAAATAACGAATTGCATTGACGTGCGCCCATAAGTTTTGCAATAAACACTACGGGAAAGTGTGTTCCCATTGGTTTACTTTAAATTTCATTTATCAACGGCAATTTAGCAGTAACAATATAAAACAATGCGTCTGCGAACTAACCCATTATTCCGAATGGATAACTTGCATCTGACCATCCTCCAAGCCGCAACACTCCGTTAAGTAATAAAAATGAAAACAAACTTGTTTGAATATATAATGTATATTATGTTAAGTATGTATTTTGTATTAATAATAATTTACCGTTAAGACATTTCAATGTATTTCGCTCGGTCACATTGATTTACTTATTTTTGTTGTATTGTTTTGTTTAATTTTAGTTAGTATCGTAGAAAATTTCGAATATCAAATGCTTATAGTGTGTAGGCATCGATTTAATATGTTCTTTTCCTACTACGTATTTTGTTTATCTACTTAAAATTATGAAAAAAAATTTAACGAAACATTTTTAATTGTAGCCAAATAGCAAAGTAATAATTGCAGAAACAGCAAACACTTCTAGCCATACGAATCGCTAGAAACATGGATGAAACAACTATTAAAATTATTTATTGCAATCTGATCACTATATGTACAATATAAGAATATGATTATATTAATAGATTTGTTTTTCTTCCTACCTAGTGTTTTATAACATGAATTAATTAAATTAATACAGTAATAATAATAAAAATGCAATAAATACACAGAAAATACAGCTCTTTACTTTTGCATACGCTTTTCTTTTTAGTTTCTCGCCAATGTAGTCTGATGAAGAAGAACTTTGCGTGGTTTTAGATTAAGGTACATTTTCTTTTGTTTACTGAACACCTTCTCTGTCACAATAGTTTTACACAAGTAAGCAATTCCAAATACATTTACAAACAAAAATATTTTTGTCTTAACAAGTTAACATTTTTTTTTTGTGTGAGAATTTTTGTTTCTTTTCCTTAACAATTTATGTGTTACCAAACGCCATAGGAGTCCATTTCCTGCTATAGCAGATTGTTTATGTGTCCAAGCTGGAAAGAGAGAATACAATTAAGTTCAGGCTGTAAAATGACGAATTCGCTTATACGGTTATAAGAACGTATTAATCTCAGAAATTACTGAAACGATCATAAGCGAAAAAACCTGGAATAACTTTGTTTATATATTTATTTAAATTTTATTTTAAAATTAAATTTTTGGTGGCATGACCCGACTGCATAACGACAGAGTTCTTTGAAAGCAAAAAAAGTCCCATTAAACGAGATTTTTACAAGAATTGCTGAGAGAAGTGAATAGGCCACAAAGGCAGTCACAGACAGCTCTTTCTATACCGACGGTTCAACAATGGCTAGCGCTACAGGTGCGTGCATATTCTGTGAAACTCTGGGTCTAAGTGAATCGTATGGAATCAGCGACGCACCAAACAGCTAAAGACTTGAATCAAACACTGGACAATAGGTTTAGGTTAGGTTAGGTTTATGGGTGGGTGCGTCAGAACGGGTTTTGCCACACCCCACTTAGGTCCATGTGGACCCATAGTGATGCCCTTATTGGGGGGTTAGCCGGTGTTGTTGGCTATAGTGTTTCCTCTTGGTTACTCGACCTTGTCCAGCCATCCTGATGCGTTTATGAACCTGTAAAGATTAGATAAAGATATATCTGAAAGTTCATGTAAATCATGGAAGTAGTATCTTCCAAGTGTCCTATTCCACAAGTGACAGAGACTTGGGCATTGACAGAGGAAGTGAGGTGTGTCCTCGTGTACCTCCTCGTCGCCGCAACCCCTGCATATATCGTCATTCTTGAGTTTTAGTTTCATTGTGTGGTATCTTAGGAAGTTGTGACCCGTTAGGGCTCCTACCAGTTTATACATCGACGTTCTATCAAATCGCAAAAGCTTGATAGTCCGACTTGGATTGTATTCCGGTCATAACTTCCGTGGTATTTCGCAGGTAGTTAGTTCTTTCCACCTGTTGTTGGCTATCATCCGGGTCTTATTTTCCACCCTCTCTCTGAGATTACAGAGTGGTGGTTTGATTAAATTAATCGCCCGATCTTGATCCATAGCAGAACCATTTCTTGCCAATTCATCAGCCATCTTATTGCCGGTTTTGTCACTGTGTCCAGGGACCCAGCAGAGACGCGTGGTGTGCTGCGAGCAGAGAACCGTAAGCTCTTCACAGCAGCGGTGAACTAGCTTTGATTTTATTTCGATAGCAGATACTGCTTTTATAGCCGCCTGGCTGTCAATAAATATGGTAATATCATTATTTGGTATTGATAACATTGACACCATATGGCAGCTTCAGCGATTGCCAGAACCTCCGCCTGAAAGACACTACTGTAATCAGGTAGTCTGATTGAGTGGTGTATATTTAAATCTTCAGAGAAGATTCCAGCACCTGTTCCACGGTCCATCTTAGAGCCATCTGTGTAGATGGATATCGATTTTCCTTTGGTGGGTTCATCTGTGTTCCATTCCTCCCTGCTGGGGAAATGGCAGGAGAATGGTATGTCGACGTCAAGAAGGGGAGACAAGTAGTTAGAAATGACCGCATCTCCCACATATGTATTCAGAATCTGTGTGTGTCCCGTTATGTAGGGTTTCTAGCTTTTTGTTTGGCTGATCCTGAGGGCACTTTTGGCTGCAGATTCTTGCATGTATAGATCTAGAGGTAACAAGTTGAGGATAGCCTCAATTCCAGCAGTAGGTGTTGTCCTTATTGCGCCGGTTACCGATTCATCCATTTTGTTGATATCAATTATCAAATATCGTGTTGATATTTGATAGTCATAATAGGGCTGTAAGATTATACCCAGATATTTGGCACTCTCAGCAACCCTGGGGGTATACCCTCAGTAGTTGGAGGATCGAAGTTTGGAATCACCCTTTTATTACTGAACAAGACTAGTTCAGTCTTCTGTGGATTGATTCCAAGACCGCATTGGTTTGCCCACAAACTAAGTGTTCGTAATGCGTTTTCTAGTAGTTCGCTTATGGTCGGTAGGAATTTGCCTGCAGCAAGTATTACTACATTGGGCAATAGGTTTATATGAGGAGCACCTGCGAGTCGAACCCCAAATAACTACTTACTAATGATCTTCTCTGGTGTTCCTTTTCAAGCGCCACTTGCGTCTGCTGCGGTGTGAATTTTAACACGGCCGATATAACTTTCACCAGAGTCTCATTGTTGCCATTCATCGTTCCGGTCAAGTACTGGAAAGAGTAAGAATTGTTAGGGTGTACCATAAGCATGCGTGGTTATTTGACTATTTTCTACCTGGAACATGATATTCTTCAAGTATTCAAACTCCGTGTTCGCTGTTATTCCTTCGTTATGCTGCATGGATACCTAAGAGTTGGAAAGTTACACAAATTTACCAAAAATATATTTTTCAACAGCATATCAACAGGAAACAGATCCAATTGATTCTGGTTCTTGTGTGCCATCCAATCATTGCACTCACCAGTGTTTCATCCAATTGGCGCGACAGCTTTTCATTTTGTGACTTCAGCCTCTCGTTTGACTGCTCCAAGATTAAGTAATTTTCGCATTTCTGCTCCAAGAAGAGGTTCCGATTGGACACATCCTGCACGTCATGCATTATTGTCTTCAGCTTTGATTCGAGCTCAATTTTTTCCTGTTGAATTCGATCGGAATCTGCTGCTGCTTCCGCTGCTGGTGGTGGATCTGCTGAGTTTTTGCGTTCATTTAACTTCTCACTCATATGTTTGGCGTTCGCCAGCAAATCGTCAATTTCCTCTGTGAGGTTAGCTATCTCCGCTCGTGACTTGTATTGCAGATCCTCCAATTCCCTTTGCAGCTGTTCGTTAATTTTTCTCAAATTTTCCGACTCTTGTTGGCTTGCTTTGGCTGTTTCAGTAGGCGATTCAACCTTCACCGGGATGGCTCTCTCTGCCAGTTCCACTTTCAAGCTCTCAACCTGCTTGAGCAGCTCGTTCTTTTCGTCCTTCATGGTGTCCACCTTCTCGATCTCCTTGTTCAGTTCATCAACTTCTTTGTTCAGAGTTTCAACGGTGCTGCCACTGCGGTCGAGTTCAACGCGCAAACTGTCCAGCTGCTGCTTGGTTAAGGCCTCCGCCGTGGCTAGTTGATCGATGAGTTTCAGTTTCTCTGCGGTTATTTCTTCACAGGAGGATTTCACTTCGCGCAGCTCCTTCTCTGCTTCGGCCAACTGTTGCTGGCAGTGGAGTAGTTCCTTTTGAATGTTGTCATTCTGTTCTGTGATGAAGTTCGCATGATCCGTCTGGCGGGTTAGTTCAGCACGTTCCTTTTCCAGAGTTTCCGTCATCTTCTCCAATTGTTCTTGGGTTTTGAGGATCTCCTTGCACTTGACAGCCAACTCGTTTGCGTGCTTCTCTTGGTTCTCGTTAAGTACATATAGCTCGCATTGCTGGGAGTTGATCTTCTCCCTGAAGCCGGCGATTTCTAGTGCTACATTGGCACGGTCTTCACTCTGCTTTCGTATGTCGGCCTGTAGTTGCTGCGTTAGGGTGTTTAAGTATTCGTTTTCCAGCTGAAGCTGTTCGTAGTTTTGCAGCTTCTTTTCGAGGTCGGTTGCATTGCGGGCGGTTTGCTGAAGGTTTTGATTCTCGCTGCTTGTCTGCTGGAGGCGCGATTCCAGTTCGGCAAGCCGCGATTGATTGTTGTTCTCCAGGGTGTCGAGTTCGGCTTGAAGGATTTTATTACATTCAGTGAGTTTGGTCACGTTCTCGTGAGCCCTCTTTAGTTCAGCACTCAAAGTGGATATCTGCGACTCACTTGCGGACAGTTTCTCACTCAACACTTGTTGATGCCTGGTTTCTGCTTCAAGCAATTGATTCCTTGCATCGTGGAGTTGTTGCTGATGCTCGTGAGACTTTTCTCTCAATGCAGATAGTTCCTCGTTTGTCGTCTGCAGCTCCGCTGACTCTTTCTTTTCGGATTCTTCAAGTTTTTGTAGGAGCTCATTGACTTGGTTTTCGTAAAGCTTCAGTCGTTCCCCAGACTCAGCGAGCTGATTTTCCAAATCGTCTAGTTTTTTATTGAGTGCGCTTGTCTGATCATCAGAGAGTTTAGACTTTTCGTCCGACTCAGCCAATTGCTTGCGCAAGCTCTCCACCAACTGCTTGTTCTCCTCCAGAGCTCCACTTACTGTCGTGTCACTCCGCAAACTGACAATCTCTTCCTTTAGCAGTTTTAACTCCTCATCATGGTGCTCCTTTGCTTTGAGCACATTTTGCAATTCACCACATAGTTTCTCGTTCTTTTGCTCTTCCACTTGCACCTTTTCGAGCGCGTCACTCAAATCCCCGCGCAGGTTATTTAAAATCTCACTAAGATTGTTGTTCTCCCGTGTTAAACTGTCTATCTCCTCTTTGAACGCTGTCATCTCGTCCTCCAGGCACTTGTTTGAGTCCAAAACACAAAGCTTCTCCTTCTCCTTTGATTCGCATTGATCCTGCAGCGATCTGTACTCGTGCTCCATCAACTCCTTGGCGTTGTGTAATCTCGAATTCTCGTCCAACACTTGAGACATCTTCTCGTTCAACTTGTTAATGTTGCCCTCTGCCGTTTCGTATTGCTGTTTCAAATGGCTCAGTTCGATCTCGGTCTCGTTGCGTTGCCGTTCATGTTCCGCAATAATCTTCTCCAGACGATTGGACTTCTCCTCCAAGAGGCAGTTCTTCTCAGCCAACTGAGAGTTCTCACTCTCAACATTTTGCAACTTCTGCTCGACGATTTTCAGCTTCTCCTGCGCTTCATTCAGTTGCTCCATCCAGCGTTGGGTACCATCGTTCACGTCTTCGCTCTGCTTTGTCATATTCTCGATCTTCTGCTCTAGGGAGCGCTTTTCTGTTTCCAGTTCGGAGTGGGATGCACGCACTACACGCATCTCTTCCTCCATTGTACCGATTTCCTGTAGAATATTTGCCACCTGTGCCTTAAGCTCAGTTTTCTCCCGTTCGGTCTTTTCCTCCTGCTCTTGATGGTCGCGCTGCATCTGTGATAAGTTCGTCTCGTATTCTGTGATGCTCTGCCTAAGGCGATCAATTTCCTTGCCATTTGCCTCCTGAGCGTCGAGTTGTTTCTTCAGCTTGCTAAGCTTGTTGTTTGACGATTTCAGTTCCTTCTCCTTAGCGGTAAGCGCCTCTTTTGCCTCCTTCAGCTGATCGTTTATCTCTGAGGTGGCTTTGTGCAAAGCCGTTTTCAGAGCGACAATCGTTTCGGACTCTGAATTCTCGCTTTGTTCGTTTATAATCTTTATTTCCGATTCAAGTTGCTTCACCCGGGTTTCGTTTTCCTCCTTTTCTCGGCGCACTTGTTCGAGCTCCTTAGAGAGTTCTTCAAATTGTTTCCTAGATTCTTCATGCAATCCGCTCAAATTTTCCTTTTCTCGCTGCGCCTCATCCAATTGCTTCTGCTTGCCGTCGATTTCTGATTGAATTTCCTGCACCCTGCGTTGAGTCTCTTCGATTGTCGCGCGTAGACTATTGTTTTCGGTCTTGGTTCGGTTCAATTCGTTGTCAATTTCCGCTAGTGCAATCTCTGATGTCTGATACTGCCGAATCATTCCACTGAGCTCATCGTTCTGCTGCCGCATGTCCTTCAGTCGTTCTTCATGCTCTTTCGATAAATTCTGAAGACGTTCCTCAAGACCAGCTACGATCTTCTCCTTAGCCACTAATTGCTGTTTGGCCTCGCTTTGCATGTGCGTCGAGGAAATCACTTTAGCCTCGGCTTCCTGCTTTGCCAAAGTAATAGCCTTCAGTTTTTCTTTCAGTTCAGTTAATTCAGTGACCTGGGCAGACAACTGACCATTCTCCTTCGAAGATTGTTGATATTTAACTTCAACCTCACTGAGATTAGTTTTCAATCGATTCACCTGCGTCTCCTTGCTCTCCAGCTCCGAGTAGATAGCTTGCTTTGTCTGCGCCAGCGAGATGGCGCTTTCCTCCTCTTGTTTCTTCAGCAATTCAATTGTACTGGTAGCTTCGTGGAGCCTTTGGTTTAACTCTTCGATTTGGTTTAGTTGCTCGGCCAGTTGGTTTTTCAAACTTGTGACCTTGTCATCGACCTCGATGTTTTGGTTGCTATTTTCTATGTCAAGATTGATTAGGTTATTTGGATCGGTGGTGGAGTTGGTAGTACTATTGAGTTCTATAAGCGGCTCGCTTTTGGTGAGTGCGATTATGTTTTCGGGATTCTCGCCTAGAAGTGAGAGTTTTGTTTGATACGCCTGCATCTTGCACTGCATGTCATCCATTTCCACACGGAGGGCCTCTTCCAGATGTGCCTTGGCCTGTTGTTCTAATGTGCATTGTTCTCGAAGTTCGTTTATACGACGGATGGCCTTTTCTTGAGTTTCCACCAGGACTGCCTGAAAGATGAAACAGAAATTTCAGTTAAGTCTGACGAAAAGACGGGAAATATTAACTTGGACAGGTTTGGAATAGGCCTATTAGTGTTCACTTTCACAGCTTGCCTCTTTAGAAAGTGGAAATGGAAGAAATTTATGTGATCCTCTGTAGGTTCACCAAAGTTTTTGCAAGGGAGTAAAAATAAAAAGTTAAAAACCGACTCAAACAAAGCATTTGGAATGAGACCAATTACCGTCAACCAATCTGCAACAAAATTACCTGCCCATGATGTAATTTGAGTCGAAAATCATGACTAACTTATCCGTCATGTCAAACTCCCGCTCAAATTATCAAGAGCAATATGTGCCTAGCTTAAAAATTCCCTACACGTTTCTTATCAAAGTGAAAATAATATAACAAATACCTAACCAAGGTGAGCAATATTGTTATCAGCGACATAAGTATCAGTCAAGACGGCAGACTGTACACGATAGGGGAACCCGCCATTTCCAAATGAAAACAAATCAATATCAACTCACCCTAGCGTTGGTGCTATCTCTCTCCAAATCCTTGTATTTCGTAGCCAGAAATGTATATCTCTCTCGGTACTTTTGATTTCTGTCCAATACCTTTTTATACGCATCATACAGTTGCTCTTTGTTTATGAGATCCAGTCGAGCCGTCGGCCCTGAATCTTCCACTTCACTTGCCGAAACATCAAGATCCGATTGAAGATGATAGACCTTAACAAACAAAATCAAATAACCATATATCACAAGTCGTTACAAATTCAAAGCTTGCACAATTTACTCACAGCTGCAGATTCATAAGATGGCAAACGAAACGACACATCGCTTGCCACCGATGAGTTGGACAATTTTCTTGTTCTCGGTATGGCACCATTATTCGATTGTGGGGAGATATTTGGTCCCTTTGCCCGGGCTGACCCAAGAGGCAGTTTTAGTGGTTTATTTGGAGAATTCTGTGGTGTGTCTGCAAAGAGAGCGCAAGCCAAATTAATTTTGCTAAATAATGCAGGCACAATAAATAAATTGAAGTACTTACCCTCCTCCGTGATGCTGAAAAAGTTTTCATTTCCTGACACCGATTCAGAACCGGACGGTGTACTAGATGATGACGACACTGCTGCCTACGAATAACAAAACAGAGAAACACAAAAACAAACACACAATTAGCTACTGGTTAGGTACCAGGATGTGTAGAAATTTTTTGCTATATGCACTACGCTAGACATAACTAATCAAATTAGACTAAATTTGTACCAATAGTTGGTCGATAGTTAAATGTGGATTAGAAATAACTTTCATTTGCACAAATATAATTATTTCTTTAAATGTGCTTATATTGTATTAATTAGATGAGTTATTTCTTTGCAAATAGGAAAAACGCATAAACATTTTTTTTTTTTTGTTAATTGGAGTTCACCTGTGCTGCATTGGCGAATTGTTGAAATTTTGATGGTGATGCCTTTACTTCTTCGATGAGTTTATTTTTCAGATTGGCAAACATATTTTAGAAATATTTTAGCGGATAGGTTTTAAAGAAATAAATAAAACAAGATTCACATCGATACGTGTAATTTTCACTGAAATTGACATTTCATTTTATATTTTGTAAATTGCATATGTCAGACGATAAAATTCGGAGTTCAGGGTGGACATGCAATGGTGATTGATTTTTTTGTCCCGAATGAGCAATTTTAAGGAGACGTAAATCTGTGGCACTAAAGGACTATTCACATGAGAGCGAACTGCGAACCACGAACTGGCGAATATTCGTAGATTCTGACACTTCATTTACATGAAAACCTTTTTTAGTCGCAGGTGCCCGCGAATCATTTGTATTGTAGAAGGTTAAGTTCGAGCGAATTTTTCATTCGCAGGTTTGTGGATCGCGACTGTTTTATGTGGATTGTGAATAAAGTGTGACAGTTCGCGGCAAGAATTTTCAATTCGCGGGAGAATTGCTGTAATTGTAAATTCACATGAGCGCAAACTGCGAATAGGCGAACTGCGAACAAATTAATTTATCTGTATTTATGAATTGAAAATTGCTATTTCGTTTACCACAAAAGCATTATATTCAATTAACATAACACCTAATCTAAAAAAAACCGAGACTTTATTGATTAATATAACGTAATTTACAATTACAGCAATTCTCCCGCGAATTGAAAATTCTTGCCGCGAACTGTCACACTTTATTCACAATCCACATAAAACAGTCGCGATCCACAAACCTGCGAATGAAAAATTCGCTCGAACTTAACCTTCTACAATACAAATGATTCGCGGGCACCTGCGACTTAAAAAAGTTTTCATGTAAATGAAGTGTCAGAATCTACGAATATTCGCCAGTTCGTGGTTCGCAGTTCGCTCTCATGTGAATAGTCCTTAACGGCCATATTATTCACTCCGGGTGTAACGCAAGTTTAATCTAATTTTACACCCGACCATTAATCCGCATTTATTAAACCCGACAATTTAAACCTATGTCCATATTATTCACTGAAAAACATGCATTAAACCCGCTGGATTAAAGATGGATTTAAATGCGGATTTAAAACAGTTTAAACCGTTTTTAATCCGTTTTAAACCTGCGTAATGTCAAAATTCTCATATAATGACATTTGTTTTTTTTTGTCACATTTTATTAGATTTTTTTTTTGATTTGTTTTGTGTCAATAGTTGTTTTTTCATTTCCTTTTAACTTTATGTAAAATAAAAGGAGAAAGACAGAGATGAATGATTAAAAGAGATGGAATGGATATCTTTCGTACGTCTATCCCCCCAAAACCCATTTGTTTACATAGTTGTTTTTGTAATTTCAGGCCCCGTCTGTGAATACGCGTGACCAACAAAAAAGCTTGTTGCTATTTATTTTATTTCACTTTTTTATTTCTTGCCTCCTACGAGCAAAGAAATGTCAAAAGTGTAACCTAAACCAAAACAGTGAATATGATATTGAGTTTTAACCCGGGTTAAAGTACTTAAACTGGTCTCCGGAGTGCGGTTTAAATTTAATCGGATTAAACGCTGTCAAGTTTAAAAAACTGGGTTAAAGTTCGGGTTTAACGACTGAATATTATGGACTTGGGTTTATTTTTTGGGTTAAACTCACTTAAATCCGGATGTAAACTTTAACCCGGATTAAAGGGAGTGAATAATATGGCCGTGAGTTCAATATTTATTGTTAGTCGTCTCTAAGTTAATTACAGCCGTATTAATAAAAAACCCGTAACTAATCTTTAACTCGTATATATACCTAGCACCTAGTTAAAAAAATAACATATGAGTTAAATATTCTTATTAATAAAAGAAAATAACTCATATAATAACTAGCTGATGTTTTCTCTAAAATAGCTGGCATCACCTAACCAAATTGTACTAAAAACAGCTGAAAACAAAACTATTACATGGCTATCATCACGGCTGGCTAGTGAATTTCAGTTGTGACAAATGAAAAAGAAAAAAAAAACAACAGAAAATAAAGCAAAACAACAGAAAATTTTCATTTATTTTTGAATATTTTATTTGTAAATAATGTTTTTTTTTCTTTTTTGGTACACTTTTCGAGTTGGGGCGATGGAAATCGAATCCTCCCCTAACATATTCACCAAATATTAACACTATTTACAAACACTGAAAACCGGTCAGCCATTTTGTTCCACAATTTTCAAAATTTAAATTTAATTTATTTGTCATTTTGACGGGAACGAATTTTTTTTTGATTTACTCACTCGCTAACAGACCTCCTGCCGTTAGTTAGTTATATGAAAGTTACGAAGCGTTAGTTATCTTCTAAAAATGTTTATTAATAGGAATTTGAGTTTAACTAATGTGTTTGCCAGTAGTTAGGCCTAACGTGTAGTTACGCGACTATTATTAATACGGCTGTATTATTACAAAAGGGGTCTATATTTTATAGGCGTTAATCCGAACGGCTGAATAAAAAAGCTTTGGGCTCTACAGAGATGTGTGTTAGATCATCATAGGAGAAGTCGCATTTATGATCGCAAAGAACGTTGAAAGTTGAAACATGCCCCAGTTCAACGAGAAAATAAAAACACCTCTATGTAGAAGCACTGTTTTATCAATAATTTTTCAGAACGAAAATAACTCCAAAACAGAGGCCAGGACCCCAATTCTCGAATTCCGCATAGCATAATTCGTATACGAGCAAATCCGCCTGAAATTTTCGCATACGGAAAAAATTGGTATTCTCAAAGCTGTTCGGCTTTCTTTTCCACCTATGCGAAAATTATATTCACCTCTCGAATGAGGTAGAATTTTTGAGTACGTCAAGTAACCGATTTTTGACAGGTTGTGAAAAAAAATTCCCATCAAATCAAAGAGCAATATTAAAATTTAAATTGGTTTCGTATTATAATTTTTGATTGACAAAAACAAGAGATATAATAAAATACTTGTATGTTTAGTGAACTTTTATGTGTTTTTGCAATGGTTTGGGTGATTTGGGCTTAGCATTTGTTGATTTGGCAATGGAGTATGGAGCAGTTAGGCGCAATGGAAATATACATAATTCAAAACACAAACCGTAATTTGAAGTATATTGAAGTGTCAAACTCACAATTCCGTATGCGAGAGGCGCAAATCCGCATGGAAAATGCAGACGAGTAGGTACAATTCGAAGAGAAATTCTCGTATGCGGATTTCGAGAATTGCAAATTTCAGTTTTTCGCATAGCATCGGAGATTTTGATTGATAAACGTATGCGAGAATTTTCGAGAATTGGGGTCCAGGTTTTAAGAACAGGCGATGAGAAATGAAAATAAACAAATTCCAAATCCGTCTTAAAAAAAGATTGTGCACAACAATAAAATCTGCTAAAACAATTAATGTCGTTTTCGATTTGGCTTTTCAGATTTTGATCTGAGATTTCAGATTTCTGCTGGCAAATCGAACATGAAATCTGAATTATATTGCTATATGTGTGTGTATTGAGTTGGCGGCAAAATAAAACATTTTTGCACTTGCACTCGAAATCCATTTCAATTGATTTTCACACATTTATAGTACTGCATTTCGAAATCATTTAATATAAAAACTCGATCCCATACGAGTTAAATAAATAATTCAGTTAAAAAAGCAATCGTTCCAACGATAAACAATTCGTAACCGACGCTGTGTGTCATAAACATTGGTGTTAGTGAAAGTATGTGTAAAATCTGAGGAAAAATTGAGATTTCTCAAAAGTGATCTGAGATCAAAAAAAAGATTGATTTTTGTGGCAAATAGAACATGAAAAGCAATCTCGATCAAAAAAAAAATTGATTTTTTGTCAAATCGAAAACGACATAAGACTTAAGGGCTTGGCAGCACCTTGTCAGCCTGTCAAATAAAGTTTAGTACACTTTTTTCGTGTGGCAATTCTCCAATATGTCCGCCATAGCGAAAATTGAAAACGTTTTACCACGGCGGCTTTATTAGTTCTCGTTGAAAATCTTTAAAATATAATAAAATTTTACTGAAAAATATTGCAAAAAAATTGCTTAAACCACATCTTTAAAGGTAAACAATAGTACATAAGCACTTTTGTCAACACAGCTCACATAGATCTACTTTGCAGTCACATTGGTTATATTGATTTTTGTTTTTCAATTTTTTTTTTATCTTTGCTCTACTGCGTATAAAATGAGTTTTAAATACATATACTTGATCTTATTAATTTCAAAACAAAGCGGAATGTAATTTTACAAAGCTATAAACATTTTTTTCCAACATTGCACATTTTCCAATTTTCACGCGATCCATACATAGTGTGCTAAAATTTTTTTAGAACTAAAGTCGCAAACTCTTGCGCCTGATTGTAAATATGCCGGGGCTAGACTACAACGAAAGGAAGACGTAATTCCACAATATTTTCTTCCTCTCTTCTGTAGACAAAAACTAATACAATGGCGATACCGCCATATATGCTCCCACCAGCGCCATGGGCTGCACAAATCATGGCTCAGCAGCAAGCGTTTGCCGCTGCTCAAGCCCAACAGCAAGCGCAGATGCACGCCCACCAGATGGCAAATCAAATCCAACAAATTCCACCACCAGGCGCACCTCTACCACCGTCTGCGTCACAACTTGGACATATTCCAACTCCGAAACCCGAAATAATCACCGAAGAGAAACTCCAAGAGAAAGGTTTGTCTTCGATTACCGGCAGTTAACATTTTGGTACATGATTCAATTTCAATTTTCAGCTCAAAAGTGGTCGCAATTGCAGTCGAAAAGATTCGCCGAGAAGCGAAAATTTGGCTTTGTTGATGCCCAAAAGGAGGATATGCCGCCAGAGCATATTCGGAAGATTATCCGTGATCATGGTGACATGACAAGTCGCAAGTATCGCCACGATAAACGAGTATACCTCGGCGCATTAAAGTATATGCCACATGCTGTGCTCAAGCTTTTGGAAAATATGCCTATGCCTTGGGAGCAGATACGCGACGTTCAAGTTTTGTATCACATAACCGGCGCCATCACGTTCGTCAACGAGATTCCTTGGGTAGTGGAACCTGTGTACATTGCGCAATGGGGGTAGGTTTATTCAATGCATCCATGATAACTTGTGTTTTGAGGATTAATTACCTTTCAGCACGATGTGGATTATGATGCGTCGAGAGAAACGTGATCGTCGCCATTTCAAACGAATGCGGTTCCCTCCCTTCGATGATGAGGAACCTCCACTAGACTATGCAGACAACGTGCTGGACGTCGAACCCCTCGAAGCTATTCAGATCGATTTGGATTCGGACGAAGACGGAAGTGTGCACAAGTGGTTCTATGAACATAGACCGCTAGTGGGAACACCGTAAGTTCTTAACTAGTATTTTTTTTATTCAACATGCCAAATTATTATGTATGTACTTGTTTTAGTTACGTGAATGGGTCAACGTATAGAAAGTGGAACTTGACGCTACCACAATTGGCAACGCTGTACCGGTTGGCGAATCAGCTTCTAACTGATCTTGTTGATAACAATTTCTTCTATCTCTTCGACCCGAAAAGTTTCTTTACGGCTAAAGCATTGAATATGGCCATTCCTGGTGGCCCTAAATTTGAACCGTTAATTAAGGATCACAATGTTGGGTAAGATACTGTTTTTTTTTTCTTTATGTGATGTTCTAGTTAAATGTGATTGTCCCAGGCTTTTTGAAGAGGGGGTACAGATATTTTATTGCTTCATACAAAATTCCTTGCTTATCACTTTCTCTACTGCATGTAAATATGTTAATTTTGTGTTCTTCTTCTTAGCGATGAAGACTGGAATGAATTTAACGACATCAACAAGGTCATCATCAGGCAGCCGATCCGAACAGAATACAGAATTGCCTTCCCCTATCTGTACAACAATATGCCACATTTCGTCCATTTATCATGGTAACTATACATCTACCTATCCTCATCTTCTCCTTAACTGTAAGACTCCATGCCAACAAAATCGAAGCCAATGTACTTGGGCTTCGATCTGAATCCGAGCGCATGGTATAAAAAACCAGCCAAATAAGAAAATTTACTACCACATGCGATTTCATTCACAATGAAAACAAATTCAAAAAAATTTTCATTTTGGCGTGGCCAGCGTAAATTGAAAAGACAAGACACTTTTACGATTGCTGATGGTCACTGACAAAAATACTCGACTTCTATTGAGTAGAAAACCGTTTCTAACCAAAGTTGTGTCGTATCAATTGCAGGTATCACACCCCCAACGTGGTGTACATCAAAACTGAGGATCCCGATTTGCCGGCATTCTACTTTGACCCACTTATCAATCCGATTTCGCATCGTCACTCTGTGAAGGTATTAGCCACTGATTGCAGGATTAAGTGAATGGTTAGAGATAATTTTCTTTCTGACAGATTCCCGAACCAATGCCAGATGACGATGAGGATTTTAGTTTACCCGATGAAGTGCAGCCATTTCTGCAAGACACACCATTGTACACCGACAATACCGCCAATGGGATATCTCTGCTCTGGGCACCACGTCCGTTTAACTTGCGTTCTGGGCGCTCTCGGCGGGCGATAGATATCCCCCTAGTGAAGGCTTGGTACAAGGAGCACTGCCCTCCCGGTCATCCAGTCAAAGTTCGTGTCAGCTATCAGAAACTCTTGAAGTATTACGTGTTGAATGCTCTGAAGCACAGGAAACCAAAGCCACAAAAGAAGAGGTAAACACGCGGCGGGCTTCTTCGGGGAGAATAAATAACGAAAACATTTCCTCACAGGTACCTCTTCCGTTCGTTTAAGGCGACAAAGTTCTTCCAAACAACCACACTGGATTGGGTTGAGGCGGGATTGCAAGTCTGTCGCCAGGGCTACAACATGCTGAACCTTTTGATACATCGAAAGAACTTAAACTACCTGCATTTGGATTATAATTTCAACTTGAAGCCGGTCAAAACTCTGACAACCAAGGAGCGAAAAAAGTCACGTTTCGGAAATGGTGAGTTGAACGCGTTCAATGAGTCCAATTGAATATCGGTTGCCCCTCTGTTACTCAACTTATTCTCGTGTGCAAAATACTATCGTACATCTCGGTGAAGTTGTTTCAAATCTTTTCTTGCAGCGTTCCATTTGTGTCGTGAGATCTTGCGCTTGACAAAGCTGATCATTGACTCGCACGTTCAGTATCGGCTGAACAACGTGGACGCCTTTCAATTGGCCGACGGTCTGCAGTACATCTTTGCCCATGTGGGTCAACTGACGGGAATGTATCGGTACAAGTACAAGCTGATGCGACAAATTCGTATGTGCAAAGATCTGAAACATTTGATATACTACCGCTTCAATACAGTAAGTTCCAATGCTCAAAGAACATTGTTCAACAGTTGAATAGATTTGTTTCCTCTCAGGGACCAGTTGGCAAAGGGCCGGGTTGTGGCTTCTGGGCACCCGGTTGGCGAGTGTGGCTTTTCTTCATGCGAGGAATAACCCCACTGCTCGAACGTTGGTTGGGAAACTTGCTGTCCCGCCAGTTTGAAGGTCGTCACTCGAAAGGCGTCGCCAAGACAGTTACCAAGCAACGTGTCGAGTCGCACTTTGACTTGGAGTTGCGTGCATCAGTTATGCACGACATCGTGGACATGATGCCCGAAGGCATAAAACAGAACAAAGCGCGTACTATTCTGCAACATTTGTCCGAGGCTTGGCGCTGCTGGAAGGCCAACATTCCCTGGAAAGTGCCTGGTCTGCCGATTCCCATCGAAAACATGATTTTACGTTACGTCAAAATGAAGGCCGATTGGTGGACCAACACAGCGCATTACAATCGTGAGCGAATTCGTCGCGGCGCCACTGTAGACAAGACAGTGTGCAAGAAAAACTTGGGAAGATTGACGCGACTGTACTTGAAAGCAGAACAAGAGCGTCAGCATAATTATTTGAAGGACGGTCCATACATTTCGCCCGAGGAAGCAGTGGCAATTTACACCACCACAGTGCATTGGCTGGAGTCGCGGCGATTCGCGCCAATACCTTTCCCACCGCTGTCCTACAAGCACGACACAAAGTTGCTTATTCTTGCGTTGGAACGCTTGAAGGAGGCTTACAGTGTGAAATCGCGATTGAATCAGAGCCAGCGCGAGGAGTTGGGTTTGATCGAGCAGGCCTATGACAATCCGCATGAGGCGTTGTCACGTATTAAGCGTCATTTGCTGACACAACGTGCTTTCAAGGAGGTTTGTCTAGTTGAGCTCCAAACTGGTGATGTGTTTATAATAATGTTACCCCGCTTGACAGGTTGGAATCGAATTTATGGACTTGTACAGTCACTTGATTCCGGTGTATGATGTGGAGCCACTGGAGAAAATCACAGACGCATATCTTGACCAGTATTTGTGGTATGAAGCGGATAAGAGGCGTCTGTTCCCGCCGTGGATTAAACCGAGTGACACAGAACCACCACCGCTGTTGGTCTACAAGTGGTGTCAAGGTAAATTTTGTGGTTTCGCTTCTGTTGTTGATTGTTTTTGTTTTTTAATTCTTCATTGGTGGAGTAGTCATTCCTGGTGTGTGATTTGTAGCAAAGTGATTTGTAATTGAAATCCCCTTGTTGCAAACCTCACGCTTGTGGTGATTTAAGTTCAACGGTGGATTTTATGTTGTTATTTGTTGAAAATATTTCCACTGTCAATTTTAGTGGTTAGTGGTGAGTGGTGAGTGCATTCGTCTTACGAGAAGGATGTTGGATGAATCGTTTTTTTTTTATTTAAAAAACGGAAAGGAAAAGAAGGCTGCTTGGAAAATGCTTCGATGAAAATGACGCAGGTTTGGTGCGGATAAGTGAGGTAGTCAACTCATTGAATTGGTGTTTATTTTTGTGTAGGAAAAACCTCAAGGGACCGCATATTTTAAACAGATCATTGTGTGCATTTCAATAGTTGAATTTCACTTTGACCTGCACATAACCTGCAAATTCCTTACCAATGACGCGTCTTTTAACAAAGAAAAGCTGGGAAAATTCTTAAAGTCCCACCATCTACTCATTTTAGGTATAAACAACCTGCAAGACGTGTGGGATGTCTCGGAAGGAGAATGCAACGTCCTTCTTGAATCACGATTTGAGAAGTTGTACGAAAAAATCGATTTGACACTGCTGAATCGTTTGTTGCGTCTCATCGTTGACCACAATATCGCCGATTACATGACCGCCAAGAACAACGTGGTAATCAACTACAAAGACATGAATCACACCAACAGTTACGGCATCATCCGAGGTCTACAGTTCGCCTCGTTCATAACGCAATACTATGGCCTGGTTTTGGATTTGCTCGTCCTCGGTCTGCATCGAGCGAGTGAAATGGCTGGGCCACCACAAATGCCAAACGATTTCCTTACGTTCCAGGACACGCCCACAGAAACAGCCCATCCAATTCGATTGTATTGCCGATATGTCGATAGGATTCATTTGTTCTTCCGGTTCTCGGCAGAGGATGCAAGAGATTTGATTCAGCGATACCTTACCGAGCATCCGGATCCGAACAATGAGAATATTGTTGGTTACAACAATAAAAAGTGTTGGCCACGCGATGCCAGAATGAGACTTATGAAGCATGACGTTAACTTGTAAGCTTTCATCATGAGTCGAAAGTGGGTAGCCTTGTTGACGGTTTTTTTTTTTTCTTGTTTTAGGGGTCGAGCAGTCTTTTGGGACATTAAGAACCGACTTCCACGTTCGGTGACCACTATCAATTGGGAGTGTACCTTCGTTTCGGTGTACTCCAAGGACAACCCCAATCTGTTGTTCAACATGAGCGGATTCGAGTGCAGAATATTGCCAAAGGTTCCTTTCTTGATGCAGCGATGTAGGAATAGATTTGAGAATGATTTTTTTCTTTTTGTGGTCTTTCAGTGCCGGACGCAGCATGAGGAGTTCACACATCGCGATGGTGTGTGGAACTTGCAAAACGAAGTCACAAAGGAGCGTACCGCACAGTGTTTCTTGCGAGTGGATGATGAGTCGTTGGGGCGATTCCACAATCGAGTAAGACAGATTCTGATGGCTTCTGGGTCGACTACGTTCACAAAGGTAAGTGCGAGGGGTTTGTGCAGGTGGCGTTCTTTACTACAAATGTTGTCCCACAGATTGTGAACAAATGGAACACGGCACTGATTGGGTTGATGACGTACTTCCGCGAGGCAGTCGTCAACACACAAGAGCTTCTTGACTTGCTGGTGAAGTGCGAGAACAAGATCCAAACGCGTATTAAGATCGGTCTGAACTCAAAGATGCCTTCGCGTTTCCCGCCCGTTGTCTTCTACACGCCGAAGGAGCTGGGTGGCTTGGGTATGTTGAGTATGGGTCACGTACTCATTCCGCAGTCGGACTTGCGGTGGTCAAAGCAGACAGACGTTGGCATTACACATTTCCGATCAGGTTTGTCCGAAAAGCTATTTGTTCGATGGCAAATAGCAGATGTGGTAATTATTTCGTTTTAGGTATGTCCCATGACGAGGACCAATTGATTCCCAACTTGTACCGATACATCCAGCCCTGGGAGAGTGAATTCATCGACTCGCAACGTGTCTGGGCTGAGTACGCCCTCAAGAGGCAGGAAGCCAACGCTCAAAACCGCCGGCTAACTCTGGAAGATTTGGAAGACAGCTGGGACCGTGGTATTCCCCGAATCAACACGCTTTTCCAAAAGGACAGGCACACCTTGGCCTACGACAAGGGCTGGCGCATTCGAACAGAGTTCAAGCAGTATCAGGTGCTGAAGCAGAATCCATTCTGGTGGACCCATCAGCGGCACGACGGTAAGCTGTGGAATTTGAATAACTATCGTACTGATATGATCCAAGCTCTGGGCGGTGTGGAGGGTATTCTAGAGCACACGCTCTTCAAGGGAACATACTTCCCCACATGGGAGGGTCTTTTCTGGGAGAAGGCGTCAGGCTTCGAAGAGTCGATGAAGTACAAGAAACTGACAAACGCTCAGCGCTCCGGTTTGAATCAGATTCCCAACCGTCGATTCACCCTCTGGTGGTCACCGACTATCAACCGCGCGAATGTGTACGTTGGTTTCCAGGTGCAGCTGGATTTGACGGGTATTTTCATGCACGGCAAGATTCCGACGCTGAAAATCTCGCTGATTCAGATCTTCCGTGCTCATTTGTGGCAGAAGATTCACGAATCGATTGTCATGGATCTGTGTCAGGTGTTTGATCAGGAGCTGGATGCACTTGAGATTGAAACTGTCCAGAAGGAGACCATCCATCCGCGTAAGTCGTACAAAATGAACTCGTCGTGTGCTGATATTCTACTGTTCCCTGCGTACAAGTGGAACGTTTCGCGACCGTCGCTGTTGGCTGACACGAAAGACACAATGGACAATACCACGACGCAGAAGTACTGGTTGGATATCCAGCTGAGATGGGGTGATTACGATTCGCACGACGTGGAGCGGTATGCACGAGCGAAATTCCTCGATTACACGACCGACAACATGTCCATTTACCCCTCGCCAACGGGAGTACTGATTGCCATTGATTTGGCCTATAATCTGCACTCGGCATATGGCAACTGGTTCCCAGGTTGCAAAACTCTCATTCAACAGGCAATGGCGAAGATTATGAAGGCGAATCCAGCGTTATACGTGTTGCGAGAGCGTATCAGAAAGGCGCTGCAATTGTACAGCTCTGAACCGACGGAACCATACCTGTCGTCGCAGAACTATGGTGAGCTGTTCTCGAACCAAATCATTTGGTTTGTGGACGACACAAATGTGTACCGTGTAACGATCCACAAGACGTTTGAAGGCAACTTGACCACGAAGCCGATAAACGGAGCGATTTTCATTTTCAACCCGCGAACTGGTCAGCTCTTCTTGAAGATCATTCACACGTCTGTGTGGGCCGGGCAGAAGCGTTTGGGTCAGCTGGCCAAGTGGAAGACCGCCGAAGAAGTTGCAGCGCTGATTCGGTCGCTGCCCGTTGAAGAGCAACCGAAGCAGATCATTGTGACACGCAAGGGAATGTTGGATCCATTGGAGGTGCATTTGCTTGATTTCCCGAACATTGTCATCAAGGGTTCCGAGTTGCAGCTGCCCTTCCAGGCGTGTCTGAAGGTGGAGAAGTTTGGCGACCTGATTCTGAAGGCAACAGAGCCGCAGATGGTGCTGTTCAACCTGTACGACGATTGGTTGAAGACAATTTCGTCGTATACAGCTTTCAGTCGTTTGATTTTGATCCTGAGAGCGTTGCACGTGAACACCGAGCGCACAAAGATCATCCTGAAGCCGGACAAGACAACTATCACGGAGGCGCATCACATCTGGCCCACACTTACCGACGAGGAGTGGATAAAGGTTGAAGTGCAGTTAAAGGATTTGATTCTGGCCGACTACGGCAAGAAGAACAACGTAAACGTGGCCTCCCTGACGCAGTCTGAAATTCGTGATATCATTCTCGGTATGGAAATATCGGCGCCATCAGCACAACGTCAACAAATCGCCGAAATCGAAAAGCAGACCAAGGAACAGAATCAACTGACTGCAACGACAACAAGGACGACTAACAAGCACGGTGACGAGATAATCACCTCAACCACGTCCAACTACGAGACGCAGACATTCAGTTCAAAGACAGAATGGCGTGTCCGTGCGATATCGGCCACAAATCTGCACTTGCGTACCAACCACATCTACGTTAGCTCGGATGACATCAAAGAAACCGGTTACACGTACATTTTGCCGAAGAATATTCTCAAGAAATTCGTTACGATCTCCGATTTGCGAGCCCAAATCGCAGGCTACCTCTATGGAGTCTCACCTCCGGACAACCCGCAGGTCAAGGAAATCCGCTGCATAGTGATGCCACCCCAATGGGGCACCCATCAAACAATAAACCTGCCTAATGTTCTCCCCACCCATCAATACCTCAAGGACATGGAGCCACTCGGTTGGATTCACACGCAACCGAACGAGTTGCCGCAACTCTCACCTCAAGATATCACCACACACGCGAAAATAATGCAAGACAACACCGCATGGGACGGCGAGAAGACTATCGTCATAACTTGCTCCTTCACACCTGGCTCGTGCTCGCTCACCGCTTACAAACTGACACCTTCCGGCTTCGAATGGGGCTCAAAGAACACGGACAAAGGAAACAATCCCAAGGGATACCTACCATCGCACTACGAACGAGTACAAATGTTGCTATCGAACAAATTCCTCGGATTCTTTATGGTTCCGGCGCAGGGAAGTTGGAACTACAATTTTATGGGCGTCCGCCACGATGCGAACATGAAGTACGAGCTGCAGCTGTCTAATCCGAAAGAGTTCTATCACGAAATCCACAGGCCGTCGCATTTCCTGCTCTTCGCCAATTTGGAAGATGCTGGCGATGGCACCGGTGCCGATCGAGAAGACATGTTTGCGTAGGTGAAGGGTTTTACTTTTTTTCGCCTCTGCGTATTATTTAAGTGTATATTTTAGCGTCAGTTTGTAAGAAATGTTATTTTTATATTTGAACAGGAAAATATTGAGAGACACAATAATAATAATAATAAAATGAACGAATGATTTTCCGACAGTAGATGAATTTTTTTTTCTTTCCACAGATGAGTGTTTGTGTGATTGTATTCATCAAAACTGCCCTGCAAGGGAAGTCGTGCGATAGTGTAAATGTTCGGTAGTCAAGAGTGCACCTTGTAAATTACGTTGGCACCATTGCATTTCGGAAGCAAATTTGAACAATTGACAGTTGGTACCAGAGACAACACTGCACACGAGTCTCTTCCATGCAAGAGTAGGTTAGGTTAGGTAGGCGGGTTGGCGTGGAGTACTCCGTGCCACACTCAGGTCAATGTTGACCCATTGTGATGCCCATTGGGGGAAAAGGTTGTCCCTTACCCATGTTAACCCTATCTTTACATATTTGAGATTAATTACTCACTGTGCCGTTGGATACAAACCATCCTGTGGATTTGATGAAGCCCATTATCTTGTCTACTGGTGTGCTAGATAGCTCGTCTGTCGTGGAAGAAGTGTCTTCCTCGGAATCTGTGCCTATTGTGTTGGAGGCTCGGGCAGTGGCATAGGAAGTGGGTTGTGTCCTTAATCTGGGCTATCACAGAATCCGTCGTATTCGGAATTTTGCTACGAACCCCGAAAGAACTATCATAGAATCCGTTGTAGGGGAAAATTTTTGCTACGAATTTAGTCGTAGGATATATCGATGGATATGAATTTCGAAATTCCTAGCAAACATTTACTCTACGACGGATTCTATGATAGTTCTTTCGGGGTTCGTAGCAAAATTCCGAATACGACGGATTCTGTGATAGCCCAGAATATAGCTTCCTCATCACCGCAGCCTCAAAGTTATTCTTCCGTCAAGCGTATGCCCCTATTACGGAAGACAACTACAACCAAAACAAGGTTGTCTTTCTCCAATTGGGATTATCGATAACAACTAGTTGTCTGTCAAAGGACAACCATCATCCTATGAGTAGACAACTAATAAAATGGTTGCCTTTTCAGTTGTGTGTATGTATTATAGAAGACAACTGAGTTGTGTTGGAGTTGTCAAAATCAGACAACTGCTTATTATCAGTTGGGTAGCATTTTGCGAACGAAAAGGATCATCTTTTTTATTGAATTATGGACAAAAAAACGTAGGTAGGAATAAGAATTAAAAAAGGATAATAGAATGTGTATTTTTAAAAGTTTAAAATTCGCCAAACCAGCGCAGTTTGATCGGCTGATAGGAATTTTACAAGATCAACCTAATCTAGACAGTTTGGTTTATCACAAAAAAAAAAAAATTTGACGAAGATTGGGAAAAAATGGATTTGGAGCTCAACAGTATCGGGCCAACTTCAAGGAGCGGAAAAGAATGGCAAAGGGTTCGTTAATGATGCGATATAAGAATTTTTCTACCAACAAAATATTTTTGCAGGTTTGGATACAGAATTGTAATAGATTCAGTGAACTCTAATCTTCCTCCTCCAAGTCACCAAAAAATAAATCAAAACTACTTTCCATTGTTTTCGTTTTAATTGCAAATACTTCTTCGTTCGATTTCAATTTCCACAAATAAATTCACAAAATTGACATTTAACAGCTATTTCGATTTTCAATATGCTCCTAAAAGATGGCAATTTATTTTTTAAAGACAACTGAAAAGAGTTGTCTTGCATAGTACGAAAAATTTGTTTGGTTGTCTCAAAGTTGAGTTGTCATGGAGACAACACAACTAAGTTGAGTTGTCTTCCATAATAGGCACTGTAGTTTCTTCATGTGATACCGCAGAGTGTTGTGCCCCGTTAGGATTCCTACGAGGGTGAAGAGGGATTTCCTGTCCTTTCGTATTAGACTCTCGGTTCTTGCTTCATTGAAGCTTGGCCATAGCATTCTTGTAGTATGGCAAGTTTCCAGTGTGGTCCATCTAGCGTTCGCCTCCCTTGTAGCTTTTCTCCCGGCTTCAAACTTTAGTGAGCAAGGCGGGATATTTACAGAGGGATCGGCTTGTTCTAATACAGCTGCTGAACCTATAGTCTAGCTAATTCGTCCGCTTTCTCGTTGCCTGGAATACCTTCATGTCCCGGAACCCAGCAGAGCAATACCTTTATGCTGAGTGCCAAGAACATTGAGTTCTTCGCGACAGCATTTCACAAGCTTTGATTTTATTTCTGTTGCAAGAGTAAATGGAATCAAACTTGAATGTTTGACAGCGTGTTTAGTACCTGTATTGAACGGGTTGGGTACGAAAACTCCAAAATTAAAATCCCCAGACTGCAATCCCCAAGTCAATATCCCCAAACAGAAAATCCCCAAATCCAAAATACTTGATAATTCAAACTATGAAATCTGTATGGGGGGGCATGCTGCCCCCCTGCAACCCCCCTGCTTGGGTTTACTGTTGGATTACGGGGCGGGTGCAATGTTGGTCTTATTACTTAAACTTGTACATGTATGTACAATCGTCGTCTGTGTACAAATGGTATGTAGAATAATCGTCATCTACTGTGGGGATTTTGCGTTTGCAAAACGTTTGGGGATTTTCTTGGGGATAGTCAATTCGGGTATTTTTCAAAAGGTGGGGATTTTGGGGTTTGGGGATTTTGCACTTGTGTATTATGTAGGTATCCCGTATTGAACACAGCCGACAGAAGAGCACGATGAATGAATTTTATACGCAGTCAAGTAAATAATGGCATGTTTGGTTGGTTTAGGTGGCTGGCTGTATTTCCCGACGAGGGAAAAACACAACCGTTTTGAAACCACAACTAACGGAACCTGAAATAAAAGGGGGTGAAGGAAGTTAAGGGAGCTCAAAACCAGCCTGTGGAGTTGAGAAATTGATGATCTTGTGAAAATGGATGCTTTGAATGGCCGAAAGGTCATCAAAAAAGGGATGACCTAGTGCACTGCGTCTGGTTTTGGCTAGGGCCGACTCACAAAGAAGATGGAACACTGTTTCACTCTTGTTTGTGTCAGCACAGCACACAGCTACGGCAATGGGTATTGTGGGGGATGCCAAGCTTGGCCGCGTGAGTTCCTAAAGGCCAATGACCCGTACTAATTGCCGTTAGTCTGGCGACATCTATACGTGTTCTGGCTAAAAGGCTATTTGTTCTGGCATCATCGTAGGTTGGCCAGATCTTCCTTGAAATGACGCAGTTCTGCAGGTTTAACCATCTAGTCTCAGCCCATGAGGTGAAGTGCAGGAGGATTTCTCTCTTTACATATCCCAGCGGAGGGAAGATTTCCTCCGCATGAGACATGCACAGAGCTGAGCCAAATCTGGCAAGTTCATCGGCTTTCTCATTCCCTTCGATGTTCCTATGGCCGGGAACCCAGACGAGAGTGATATCGAACCGATGACAAGCCCTGGACAGTATCTCCCTATACCTACATTCCACAACAAGTTTGGACGTTGACTTAGTTGAACCGACAGCCTTAATCGCGGCCTGACTGTCGACGAATATGCCTATTTTTCTTTTGGGACGGGAGTCGCACTATTGTGGAGCAGTCTACACGCCTCCTTAATTGCGAGTACTTCTGCTTGAAATACACTGGCTACGTTCGGTAGGCGAAGACTTTTAGAGATGTTTAATTCTGTAGAGAAAATGCCTGCTCCTACTCCACATTCCATCTTGGAACCATCTGTGAAATAGGTATGTCGAATTCATTAACGACCGCATTCTCCTCCCATTCTGATCTAGAGGGGAATCTAACAGAGACATTTTTATGGAAGTCGTATTTGGGTACTATGTAGTCTGTAGACATATGACCTATGCTGTCAGGAAGGGAAAGAAGGATGCTGGTATGGCCATAAGGCCTTTCGGACCAGCATTTAGATTCCTTCAGTCTAACAGCGCTACACGCTGCAATGTTTTTTATATGCAGATCCACTGGCACGAAATTTAGAATGACATTGAGAGCAGCGGTCGGACTTGATCGCAGGGCTCCTTAGATTCCAATTCCAGCTGTTCTTTGGACTGTACTTAATTTAAGGACGTTATAGGCTTTGCTTAAAGCGGGCCACCATACTAGTGATCCGTAGGTGAGGATGGGACGTACTACCGCTCGAACCATCTTTGGTTGAAGCCCCCACTTCTTGCCGAAGGTTTTACTACAAGTGTAGAAAGCTATGCTTGCCTTCCGCACTCGGTGTTCGATATTGTACTTCCAGTTGAGTTTGGGGTCAAGCATGACTCCAAGGTATTTAGCGCTGGTGGATAAAGGAAGATTTTGGTTGTTTAATGGCATAGGTGCCCTCCTTCCCATTCTCGCCCTCGGAGAACACTTATTTTCCATTAAACAAATAGTTCACACTAAAACGAAGTCTGCACAAATGACAGTCTGCAAGCATTATTATTGAATGAAATTAAACACACTTCTGGCCCGGCATTGGCTATTAATCAAAGTTACGAAACTAATTGGCTGCGGATAAAAAAAAAACAAACGTGAATGGCTTAATAATACAGTATCTGATGTGCGTAACAATAACAAACGAAATTCAAACTCACCAAACCGCTTCTCTGTCGCCATCGCATGCGAACTTCAACTGTACCATGATTATCTTTCTCGAAATATCTTCTACATCTTAAAATTGTCTCCTTTCATAATTATTCACTTTTGCCCGAAAATACGGAGCTAGCCCTCCTTCCTTTCAATTATGTTGTTCCCACATCACATGAGTTGCATAATAAAATAACCACACCGACTCGGATCGCCGAGTACGACCACATAACCACGAAAGAAACGATTACGGAATCGCTTGATCCAATCGAGGTGAAAGAAAGTCCAACATTCCCGCAAATACTCGAGTGACCTCTCACACGACAGATAAGTGCGTTTATCGAAAGCCTACACTTTGCTGTCGAAGCCACTACCTACTGTTATGTGTTCAACTTGTCAATGACCCTCTCGGAGGTGGCAAGTGCACACTTCTCAGAGGTGGCATGTGCACTCTTCCCGGTTCAAACCACCTGCAGCAGCATCAATTAAAACGCAAAAAAAAAAAACGATCAAATAAAAGTGAAAGTTGTACTCGTACACTGCGATTGGCCCCAGGCTAACGGACAAATGAAACGCATCCCAATCGCTAATTTTTAAATAAAAAAAGGTTCGCTTTTTATTTTTCATTATTTGCTTACAACATTTCTCTACAACAATGGCATATAAATAACAATAATTATAAACAAGTAAAAACTAAGTGATGCACTCGTGGTGCTTGTGTGTGTGTGCATATGGGTCTGCATGAACCATGAATGGATATGGAACGAGTGCAGGGTGTGCATTGGACTCATCTAGCTATGTGAGCTTAAACTTAGAAACGAAATGTATGTCTGGGGCGTGTTGATAAATATTCGAATAATGATACACGAAGGGTAGTTGGAATGAGACTAGACGACATGTGAGCGGCTGGCCGCTCTGTCCTTAATGATGCGGCGATGGGTAGCTGTAGCCACTGCTGCCGACACCTGAAACGTGGCCAGCGCTGTAGCTGTCGATTCCCTGATAGCTGTCGGCTCCGTGACCGTTGGATCCTCCTCCACTGGCTTGCCAGCCGCCGCTGCCGCCGCTGCTGTATCCACCATGACCACCACCTCCTGATGCGGCGCCTCCATAGCTGCCAGTTTGGTATCCACCAATAGAGTAGCCTTCTGAGACTCCAGACGAGGTAGCGATGGCGGCGATCTGAGCGTCGTCATGACCACCTCCGTTGCCGCCGTAGCCGCTGGCTTGGAATCCACCCGAGCCGTAACCTCCTCCGTGACTGTTGCCAGCTGAAGCGGCAATGGCTGCCGTTATGTCATCGTGTCCTCCATGTCCGCCGCCGCCGCCGCCACCTCCATAACCACCTGAGCTGTATCCTCCGTGTCCACCACCCGAAGAGCTGGCTGCAATGGCTGCTGTGATGTCATCATGTCCTCCATGGCCACCACCGCCACCGCCGCCGCCTCCATAACCACCTGAGCTGTATCCTCCATGGCCGCTGCCTGCTGAAGTAGCTGCAATGGCTGCTGTGATGTCATCGTGTCCTCCATGGCCACCACCGCCACCGCCGCCGCCTCCATAACCACCTGAGCTGTATCCTCCGTGTCCACCACCCGAAGAGCTGGCTGCAATGGCTGCTGTGATGTCGTCATGTCCTCCATGGCCACCACCGCCGCCTCCGTAACCACCTGAGCTGTAACCTCCATGGCCGCTACCTGCTGTAGTAGCTGCAATGGCAGCTGTGATGTCATCATGTCCTCCATGGCCACTACCGCCACCGCCGCCGCCTCCATAACCACCTGAGCTGTATCCTCCGTGTCCACCACCCGAAGAGCTGGCTGCAATAGCTGCTGTGATGTCATCATGTCCTCCATGGCCACCACCGCCGCCTCCGTAACCACCTGAGCTGTAACCTCCATGGCCGCTACCTGCTGTAGTAGCTGCAATGGCTGCTGTGATGTCGTCATGTCCCCCATGGCCACCGCCGCCGCCTCCGTAACCACCTGAGCTGTAACCTCCATGGCCGCTTCCTACTGAAGTCGCGGCAATGGCTGCTGTGATATCGTCATGTCCTCCATGACCTCCGCCATGACCACCGCCATAGCCTCCGCCGTATCCGCCGCTCGATTGCCATCCACTACTGAAACCTGATCCGCCGCTACTGTGCCCAACAGACTCATGAATTATGGCGTAGGTCTCAACGTGCTTACCGCCACCGAATCCTCCGTGACCACCTCCATGACCACCTCCATGGCCACCTCCATGACCACCTCCATGACCACCTCCATGGCCACCATCCGCAATGACTACAGTTTCAGCGTGGCCACCATGACCGCCACCGTATCCTCCATGACCACCTCCATGACCACCTCCATGACTACCTCCATGGCCACCATCCGCAATGACTACAGTTTCAGCGTGGCCACCATAACCGCCACCGAATCCTCCGTGACCACCTCCATGGCCACCTCCATGACCACCTCCATGGCCACCATCCGCAATGACTACAGTTTCAGCGTGGCCACCATAACCGCCGCCATGTCCTCCGTGACCGCCGCCATGACTTCCATGACCACCATCCGCAATGACTACAGTTTCAGCGTGGCCACCATGACCGCCACCATGTCCTCCGTGACCACCTCCATGACCTCCGTGACCGCCATCGGCAATGACTATAGTTTCAGCGTGGCCACCATGACCGCCGCCATGTCCTCCGTGACCACCGCCATGACCTCCGTGACCGTCATCGGCAATGACTACAGTTTCAGCATGGCCACCATGGCCACCATGACCACCGCCATGTCCTCCGTGACCACCGCCATGGCCGCCATCAGCAATAATCACAGTTTCAGCGTGTTTCCCTCCATGGCCACCTCCACCACCGCCGCCTCCGCCATGGTGGTGATCATGAATAACCACTTCCTTCTCGTGGTGACTCTCATGATGCGACTCTGGCAGATGTATCCTTATGTGTACATGTTCTCGACCCCAAGGTTTGCAGTGCGCAGCACTGGCCAACAGCAGAAGAGTTAACTGCGAGAGAAAAGAAAAATATAAGTCCACTGTCCACATCCACACAGACGTTGCGCGTAATCCTTGTTCGTAATACTCACAGCTATCTTTGAAGCCATAACTCTCAATGAAAGGTAATCCACAAAATTTGAGAAGCTCTTCACAATACGGATGTATCTATAGCGGTGTCCTCTTAAAAGGGTGAACTTCGAATGCTGTACCATCTGCAGTGCGACTGCATTTTATATAGCGTCGCCAAAAAATAACCACAAAGTGGTGGTCCACGACGAAACTCTTGCATGACCTCTCTCTCGCTCTCACTTTCCGAGGTGCAAGTCCCAAAAAAATTCCAATCGAGAGAGTGAAATGACGAAAGTCATGGTCCAACGATGATATAGTACCTACCAGTAGCGGTGGTAGTTGGTAGATACTAGATACTACTCCACCACCACCGCCAACCCAAGAGTGGGAAAGAAGTCAAACATCTCATAGAGTACACCACACCGCACGGAGAGGAAGTGAAAAGCTCGAAACATCTTTCTCTCGAAGTCAGATTCGGATTCAAGTTATTTGGGAAGGTCCGCCGCTGTCGCACTGGGGTCTGCGTAAGGTTGGCGTACACACGACGAAAGCAGTGGCGCACTTCTTCCACCAGAGAGAGAGATGTTTTGCACTCACTCCATGGGCGAGGTCATGGTCGTGTTATGTTTTTTTTTTTTTTTTGTCTTTCGTTGATGATGGTGAGCCGCGGCGTGTTGGCGGAAGCCACACTCAGAAGCAATCAATTATGCTAACGATATCGAGATGGGGGGGAGAAAATCGCACACTAGATGAGGTCTTGAGCCGTTGTTGACATAACTTCTATGTGCACGCTCGAACACGTAACAAGATTAAAAAGATTGATTTGTGAGCGAGGCAATGTTATGTGAATTCGGGAAAATGTCCAATGCGATTTAAAGTCCTAAGCCATCCAAGTGTTTGGCAATATAACGAGATGTGGCTTACGAGTGAACGAGTTTGTGATGAAGGCATTTAGTAAGCGCTGTGCACAGATCAAGATGGATTTATTGGCGGTTTCGGTGGACTTGAGCCAAAGGCGGGATGACTCTAGCAAAACTTTGAGACTCCTGTTTAACATACAAATATAGTTTCTAATTCGAGGAATACCTATTCTGTTATTATATTTTTTTTTTTAAATAATTCCAAAAGATTGTACAGTAAGGATCAATGTTTTGCCGGTACAGTTTAGAGACATATTTTGATAGCGGCCTACGTGAGATTTTTAAGGTCCAACCCAGTTTAAGTTCATATAAATGGAGAGCCATCTTCAGGTGTTATTCGATATTACATGTCGTTTTGACAGTTACAGATCATTTCGCAATACAAAAAAAAACAGAAACCACACTCCAGTCACCGACTAAATTTGTCTAGACTAGATTTGCCCTAAAAGCAAAAATTGGATTGATTTTTTCTACGTCAGCCACATACACAAACTGTCAACTTCGTACTCCAGTCACGAAATTCTTGACTAGATTATTTTCTTCAACCCCCCCATAAACGCCAAATTAAAAAAAAATGTTCATGTTACCGATCCAGGCCAATTAAAAAGTTTGACGCATACACCCTTATCGGAAAAAATTCCGAAACGAAAGTCAAATCTGTTTGAAAACAAAGACAAAAACGCGTTCATTTCACATTAAAATATTTTGCAGCCATTAGTTGTCGGAGAGCATCTGAAGAAATGTGCAGTTTAGCTGTCAAAGTAATGTCGTTTTCCATTGGGATTTTCCGATTTTGCCCAATGCTCAATGGAACATGAAGCGAAATTTTCCTTTCTTTGCATTTGTGGTGGTGCGTGTCAGTTGTTTTTTAATTGGAATTTGTGTTTATAAAAGTCTATTTAATTTATGTTAATATTTATTGCAGTAGCCAAATATAAATTTGTCTCTATATTTCACAGACTTGTCGTCTCTAAAACATAAAATAACAAACTTTAAAGTTTGACAAATGACAAATGTTTTTGGGTTAGTGTAAGACGGTGTTCAGGTTCAGAAGGTTCAGGTTCGAATCCCGTAAAAACCCAATTTCCAACTCAGGGTTTTTTCACTGCGCCACCTCTCGCGAACGTCTGACAAACGTCCGAGTGTATAACTGTCATGAAAGAGCTTCTCAATTAGCCGTTTGGAATCGGCATAAAATTGTAGATCCCTTCCATTCGTTCCAAAAATGAAAACTCACACAAAACGAATGGTTGTGAGAAGCTAGGACTAGGGTCCCTACGGACCATTTGCGCCAATTGTTATTATTATTATTAAGATGGTGTGAATCTCGCTCAGAAATCGAATTTCGCAAAATTGCTTTGACTCTCAAAAAAGTGTTTTTTTTTGCGGCCAATGGAACATGAAATCTGACAGTCCGCTAATTTCGAGACCAGAAAAACTGCTCTGAAAAAAAAGCTTTTTCTGTCCCAATCCTATGGAAAACGACATAAGTGACATAACGCGGTACAACGCAATGCGCCAAGGTGGGTTATATGTCATCGGAGAATTTTTCCGAAATTTGTATAAAAACGGATATCGCGAATGGAATTTCTCCGATTTATACAAATCTGAGAAAATTCCGTTCCGAATAAATACCTCAACCAGCTGCCAGACTTACTGGACTAGATTTTTGAATGTCCCCGATTTACTACTTTATTAAATATTTTCAAACTGACGCTGTCTTAGGTGTAGCGACCAATTTAGTCATGAAAATCCTGCCTGGGCTAGGTACTCCATAGGTAGACACATTGAGGAGTCAGAGTTTCTTTTTGCTTCAAATAATCCAGTTGGTCAATAGCTATTCCGGGCAATCTGCAATTCGGTTTACTATTGAAAATGTATACAAATATTGGAGTTTTTTATTGATTTTTTTTAAGGTGTTCATTCTTAAATTTCACTTTTAATATTTTGTAGGTCACAAAAAGTAGTTAATTATCCGAACAAATTTGACATTTTGAGTTGGTGGACTTCAGACCGCGCTTAATCTATTGTTCGATCTAATAAAAAAGTACATGACTGGGTCGCACTAAGCTTTCTCATTCACTGCAGTTTAACAGCCAAAAATGACGGTTTCACAGTGTTGTTAGTATTCTTGTTTTGGACACAAAAGACGAAAAGCGATATAAAAAAATTGATTTGAATAGCAAAATGAAGAGTCTGTCTTGTGCATATTTGAACAACTTTTCTTAAAACTGATTTAAGTTCCACTGTGACTCGGTACGAACCATTGCAACTTGACGATGACGTCTTATAATGCCGACCAAATGCAAGAGAGTTTCCGACTGATCGCCAGTTGGCTGTCAACAGAAACAGTGCTGCCAATTTAAAAATCAAGCCTGCGAACGAAAAGTGATAAATATTGACACAATCCACCTCGGCTCAGCTATAAACTGTTAAATTGACATCACACTAGAAATCAAATCAAGCGTTACAAATTCCAATCGCTGTTTCTTTTGCTTAAATATTTAAGGCCCCATTCTGTGGAAGGGTATGTCGCACAAAGTTCTGCGCCGCTTTGTACACGACATCGCTGTGGAACTGTAGTTTATGAATAAGCCCGATTCAATACGTAATTTTTGTTTAACTATTCCGGTCTTGCATCAACAGACAACGCTTTCGGAAATCCAAATTCGATACGGCTAATTTTACCACAAGTTTGGAACATTATGCAGGAAACTTAATGCCCGGGCCATCCCTTATCGCCCATTATCCATGCGATGCCAAATCGCCGATTTTCTCACGACCAACTGACTCCATCCATCACTTTCGCATATAATTTACCACCAGACAATTTGGCAGCTAAACTCTGCACAGACAAAAAAAAAAAAAACACAAGCCCGCATGCCAAATGAATGCGTCTTCTTATGACACTCCTTCTTACGTCACACTTGCATCGCGGCCTTATATCACAAGCCCATACAAATTCCACCAGATGACAGAAAGAAAATTGCCGAATGCATTTCACCTGCGCCAGACCCTTTACTGTCGCACTCATGATCGAAAAATGGGAAATCCAAACTATATACGACCGACGCCCAAATGCCGACGGAAAAACTTTCACTTTCGCGACCCGAGTGCGGATCTGCGGATAATAATTCTACTGCACATAGTCGATGCCGGTCAAAGAGAACAGGTTCTCCGTGCCTGTAGGCAGATGATATTATGATTCCGTACACTCTCCGAGACGGGACACAGTTTCAGGATTGTTACATAAGCTCCATGTGATCGTGCCGTTGTCATAATGCCAAAGGCAAAATCCGGAAGGAAGTGATCTCAGCAATAGCTAGGCAAAATTTTATCACGACAAAGTTGCAAATGTGGACCCTGTGAGCATCCACAGTCGGCAGTGAATTAAAAGTAAGTCGCGTGCCTGCGGGTCTCATGCATCATCTGCTTCCGATGGAAATCCGCACGTCAACCTCATCTTCGCTGTGCCGTTGGGTTTGTTGGTTTTGTTGGTGTGTTATGATTACGAAACGACGAGACCTCCTGGCAAAAGTCACAGCCAGGTACAAATGGTGGTCGTCATCGGAGAAAAATAAAAATTGGCGAGGAAGTGAGTGCAAAAATAAAAGACTTGGCATCAGACATTAGAGCGAACAATTGGACAAAGTTGCAGCTTGTAAGTTTGCGAACTTGAGAGTTGAGCCTCGGGTCGGGTTGGTTATGAAGACTACCGTGAAGTGGGTTCGAGTTGATAAGACATATACCATTAGATCCACACCCGAAGATTGTGTACAAGTATTTCTGTGCGCCGGCAGGAGTCAGAGGAAGCAAAGCGCTTTCGTTTAATGAAAGGGAAAGGAAGGTTAATTGCGATGTAGGCATGCAACGAAACGAGAGTACATCGCTGTTGTGAGGTTAAAATATTCAATCAAGCTGTTGAGTTGAAAGTTCTCACGGGATAATTACCAAGGAAGGAAAACAAAAACAAGGAATTCCGAAAGAGAAGGTACAAGTACCAAATGCGAATTTTATCGTATGGATACTTTTGATGTTTTTACCCGACTGGTTAGTTGATTTGCTATTCCTTCGCGAAAATAATTTAATAATTTAATAATTAATAAATTAACCGAGTGCAGTGTAGTCACTGATTTCGAGAGAGGTGCAGTCGCGTCGGTGGCGAAGGTTTGGTGTAGAGTGCGGTACACGACAAGTCATATAAATGTGAGTGGAGTGAAATCATTGTGCTGAATAAACAGACAGTTCTTTTTACATCGAGCAGAAGTGAGGTTAAATTATCCGCAAATCATCATAAGTAATCATTTTTAGGTCGACCCTTTTTTGAATACTTATCGCTTCAAACGTTTCTGAACCAGTCGGTGTTTCTGTACGGTTCGTAGAGTCAGCTGTCCAATCTCCTTTTCAATTGCCCGTCAACACAAATGGGCCCGAAAATCATTCGAAATATTTACAGCCGTCTTTTTTAAGGGCTACGCGTGTATTAAAAGCAAAAATACTAATCATTCAAATTAATATGTAAAAAATCCTAATTTACACATATGACATGTGAGGTTATGGTCCCTTCCACTTGATAAAAATCGCTGTATTTGGAACTAATTTTGTTTTTGGCGGAAGTATCCGTTCACTGGGTCGAATTCGTACTTTTTTTCTATGCTCACTGTGGCGTATGCGTACTTTTACCTGCTATTTTTCCCAACTATGCAGATCAAATTTTAACGACTGAGTTCTTTTAGGGATTTCTCATTTCTAGTAATTGGTCTGTTTGATAAAGGAAAAGAGCAACAGAACAGGTCAAAGCAGCACAAGTAAGTGAAAACTGTCACAACAGCTTCGTATTGGACGGGACAATATAAATGTGTTGCCCATTCAGCTATTGGAATAACTCTTCAACTTTCTAAAGGTTGTTTAATAAGAAAAAAATGCACAAAAGGACTTTGAAGAAACACTGCTGAAAGTTGATTAAAATAAATTTTAATCAGATTCTATGCAAATTGCAGGTAAATTTAAGAAAATTGTAACTAAGTTGAAAAATAAGTAGAAGTAGAAGCATAGAGCTGATGATTTTGACACTTGTCACTCGGGTCTGCTCTTATACCATAGAAGTAGATGCAAAAATGTTGTGATAGACTACGCAGCACAGGGGGCTAAGAACTTGGCCGTAAAGCGCATTTTTTATCGATTTCCCATTTTGGTACTATTCAATTCGCCGGTGAAAACTATCGCAATTCGCTCTCGTACATTCATTTTATTCACGTCAAATGCGATAGATGTTGTGATGGCGAATGAAGTTATTGTTAGCGGTGAATTTGCATCGTGAAAAAAAATTAACTAAATGAACGACTATTAAGAAAAATGCTTTGGTGATGGTTATATAAGAGTTAAATGAATGTTTATAATCCTTTCCTTGTTTATAATGCTTGAAATTAAACAAACAAGAACAGAATGTTTTTTTTATTTACTCAAGGCGCCTCTAGACGCTCAATATTATTGTGAAATATTTGATATTGCGCAACTTATTGTTCGTCTGTAGATAACATTGCAAGTGTGAACCACATTTAAGTTGCACTGCGCGAACTCGTCAAGCGCCCTTGAAAGTCAGATACGAACTGCGATCTTAACTCAATACGTCTAACTCACTTGACGAGCTGCATTGTGCAGTCCTATACTAATACTACGACACCTTTGAGCAGGAGGGATTTCCCTGTTCAATGAAGCTGTACCTACTTTACAGGTTAACAACTCGGCCATCCTGTATTGCACTGTCCTCAGTGCACCTAGCTAACTATTCTTTTGTTTTTTTTTTTTTTTTTTTTCGCACTCAGCCGTGGCAATTAGCCTTTTTTTTTCGCACACAGCCGTGGCAATTAGCCTTTTTTTTTTCGCACTCAGCCGTGGCAATTAGCCTTTTTTTTTCGCACTCAGCCGTGGCAATTAGCCTTTGTTTCGCACTCTGCCGTGGCACTCAGCCTTTTTTTTTCGCACACAGCCGTGGCAATTAGCCTTTTTTTTCGCACTCAGCCGTGGCAATTAGCCTTTGTTTCGCACTCAGCCGTGGCACTCAGCCTTTTTTTTTCGCACACAGCCGTGGCAATTAGCCTTTTTTTTCGCACACAGCCGTGGCAATTAGCCTTTTTTTTTTCGCACTCAGCCGTGGCACACAGCCCTTTTTTTTCGCACTCAGCCGTGGCAATTAGCCTTTGTTTCGCACTCAGCCGTGGCACTCAGCCCTTTTTTTTTTCGCACTCAGCCGTGGCAATTAGCCTTTTTTTTTTCGCACACAGCCGTGGCAATTAGCCTTTTTTTTTCGCACACAGCCGTGGCAATTAGCCTTTTTTTTTTCGCACACAGCCGTGGCAATTAGCCTTTTTTTTTTTTTTTTTTCGCACTCAGCCGTGGCACTCAGCCTTTTTTTTTTTCGCACACAGCCGTGGCAATTAGCCTTTTTTTTTTTTTTTTTTTTTTTTTTGTTTTTACTTTTTGGCAACGTTAATATTTAAAGTTTGCTAAGAAATTGTACAAATGCGAACACGTACTGAGAAAATCGCAACAAATATGATAAGAAATCCATTTACCCTCTCCTCATTCCTTCGCAACTTTCTACTCGCCGAATTTCGACTTACTGAAAAATGAAAACGAAAACTGACAACTAAGTGACAGCTCAGACGTTTGACAAGCAAAACTCTATTCAATCTCGCCCTCAACGAAGTCGGACGAAGAAATGGCAACTAAAATGACATTTCTCAAACCTTTTGCAAGAAAAGCGGTCACGTACCTCTCTTGAAATTGAGACCTTTTATTTCATTCCGTGAACTTAATTTTGTGTCGCAAATGTCATTTCTTGTTCACGCTATTTTCTCTTGATCGAATATAAGTTAATTGAAAATAACGGAAAAACAACATATAGGTATATATGTAATATAAAAAACCCTTTGACAATAAGCGTTAAACGTTATTAATACGTCGCTTGAAAACCTGCTTTTGTAGTGAAACAGGACTGGCAACTTCCAATGTTCTCGTTTCTTTTAGATTTGCTCAACTCATATCAGTACAACTCAACTTCACCAAACAATCTATTTCGACTGCGCACATGATGTGCAACAAGTCCCCTTGTGAATTCATTTAAACGATCATGTTTACTCACGGAACAACTCCATCCCTGTTTGAACAACTGAACCAAGTACTTTGGTATCTTAAACAGAACGCAACCTTTCACTTTTCCTTAAAATCGATGTTGGTATCGGTACTTTTACTCGTAGGCGGTAGTCGGTATTCCCCCGTATTAATAAAAAAAAACGCTATCCGCTCTCTAACACGTGTTTTAGCTGGCAGACGGATAGTGACCCTATCCGTTTGTTAACTTTTCTTATTAATATTCCATCTACATATTATTAGCTATTCGCTCTTTATCACCTAACGCACGACAGCACTACACGGAATTGTACTTTGACTGCGTTATTTTACATAAGTGATGTCTACAATCATTTATTCTAATTTATTTATTTGTTATGTTTATATTTTGTTGTGTCATGGGCAAAGTTGCAATATAAAAACAAATTAAGAATATATTAAAAAATATGATGAACTCAATAAAGAATACCGCTGAGTATGTGACAAAAAAAAAACGACGAAAAGTAGGGTGGAAGGATGAATTAAAAGTGTTTTAATTGCATCAGAAACAATAAGAACATTAAGCAAAATTTCCAAAAACGTATAAAATTTAAACATTATTTGCTTACTTTCATGCGTAAGCAAATTTCATTCCATTATGGGTTAATTGGGCCCATTTTGCGCAATCGTTCATTCCGCTATGAAATCCCTGCCACAAACCATAAAAGTTCTTGACCACAAAAGATCTTTTATAAATCGCATTCCGAACTCTTATGAAACTCTGTTAAAGAACTTCGAAAATTGAAAACAGATTTTTTTTTTTAATACTAAGTGGCACCTGACAATTTTTTTTTTTTTTTTTTTTTGTTTGCAAAATAACATAAAACTGTCGGTGAAAGGAGCAAGTTCCGAACTATCACTCACATCAGGAAGATTAAATGGCTTACCATCAAATCTTCAGCAAAAGTGATGGGTGTTTTTGTTGAAATAAGATTGTTATTTACATTGTACATTTATATGATAGCACACTACTGAATTCCATTTTGTCTATCAATTAGCTCTATTTAGCACCGCTTTGAATTATTACTAACTTCACACTATTCATGAAATAATAAACTGTCTAATTCTATCTAAGCTCCAAGAAAGTCGTGGTTTTATTTTTTCTCTCCACATTTCGTTCCTAAAAGTACTTTTTTTTTGCTGCGTCGATAATTCTGCAACAGTTTTCGGCTAAACAAAAATACAAATGTTGAAACAATTTTCAACTATATTACCCTTTTACACACATCCACTACACTTTGTCTCCATTTTCAAGCATTTCGTTGACTAGGCATTATAAAGAGAAACATCCCAATCCAAGACCTTACATCCAACAGAAATCTTTTATTTATGTAATAAATGTAACAGATACACACCAATCAGATTTATGCTCAACACCTTAAGATGGTTAAATGTAAATCAGAGGCTATATGTCATGACTATGTTATTTGTATACAAAATTAAAAACAATATGCTTCCTGGTTATTTATGTAATAACGCACATACCACGGGTGACGATGACGATTCATATCAACTAAGGAGCACGGGCAATCCACAAATTCAGAGGATGCGAACGATCAGAGGGCAGCGACACATTTTTTTTTTTTTTTTTTATGGGTTTTCAAGAATTTAATAACCTACCAAGCAGTCTAAAGAACATACATAATTTTAATGAATTTAAGAGAAATTTAATTGAATACGCTAGATATAATTGTCAATAACAAAATTTAGTTGTAACGTTTGGAGTTGTATATATGAACTAAATGACTATGTTAAAATTATTATAATGGCTTACATGAGCTAAATAACTAACCAAACTAAACTAAACTAAACAATAGTCACAAAATTCCATCTTTTATTCTGTTATTAATAGAATTCACAAAAGACCCCTCCACACAGAATACCAATTTTAGAGCCCGAAAAAGATCCCCTGACAGTCCGAACCCCTGCATGGAAATTCCCAACAGAACAACAGAAAAAATTGATAAAAGACTGAATAAGACGCATCGAAAATAGGTTCTAATACAAGATGATTTATATGTACATACTTTCATATTTGAATACGTTACTATGGCAATGGTGGCGGCAAATTGAACGCCACCAAAAAGGCTTGCAATAAACACTGAGCGTACAGGAAATTCCTAACCCAATTGTACCAGCTCCAATGGCGACATACGCTCCCAATTTTTTCAACTTTCTTCGTTAACGTTTTTACCAAAATGCAAACACAAAGTCAAATGAATGTTTTCAAAACGATTGAGTCCTCAATTTTCAACTCGAAGCACCGAAAACGCCAATTTCAAAAACTACTCACATCTCGAAAGCTCCATTTCCGACTTCGACAAAACCTCAAAACTAAGCAATGCTTACATCCCGAACAAAAACTTACAAACGGTCCTCAACTAAACGGCTACGCAATAGCACCTTTCAAAGCAAACACTGCAATACCTGGTACCGTCCCGCCTGCCTGGCAAATTTTGCAAAAACCGCTCTAACGATTTTGACCAAAACACATGTAAAATATACCTAACATCCGAACTATATACATATAAGTATTCTTAATATGATCTGTTAAAACTCAAAAGTTGCCCCAAGAGGGTGTTCTATGGCCCTGCTATTGTCCATCGTATTAAATTAACTGCTAAACATACTCAGAAATAAGGGGTTCTATGTCCATATGGATACTCTTAACGAGAAAGTTTCGTTTGACCCAGTCGTGCTTTTTTATTTTTTTTTATTTGGTTGTTTACCTCTATTGCACATCACCCTTTGAATGATACAAGTCTCATTCTCCTCATTTCATACTAGATACCGTTAAAAATGTACGGAAACATTGAATGTTCACGTATTCTTCATATATACCTACTCGACGGATGAATGAATTTACCCAAACGAGCGTTATTCACAGAAAAAAATCAGTGCACATTTCAAAATACGTAACGAAATGAATATCTACGCCCACCAAGCCTGACAGAAAATTTGGTAAAAATGATCTATCTACGTATTATACCTGTTTTTTCACTGAAACGAAAATCAACCCCCAGCTCAGCACGACATGTGCATTGTGCATGCAGTGTGCACGGAAAACAACAAAAAAAAAAACAGAAGCAATCCCGTTTTGCCGCCTTCTGCTAGTTCATTATGCGTTCACATATCCCAAACTAGGTACCCCGTGTATAGTGCATACCGCACTCCATACAAGAAAATTATTTCAGTATTTTTCGTGTCCAAATTATGGCTTACCCAATCCGAGGTTTAGCTCACTCAGATCTATACCTATGTGCGGTTTTTCTAAAATTTTTTTTTTTTTTTACACACACGTTCTTTCTGTTTTATTGCCAATCGGTCGGCAACAGACCTTAGGCATCTCAACTCGCGGAATATGTTCTTTAACTACCTACCTACTTGGTATTTTTCATTTAGGTACCTTTTTTTTTCTTTCACATTCACTCCACTATGCACTAGATATTGTACACTTTAGAAAAAAAATTTTTTTTTTTTTTGTTTTTCTTCACTATACAAAAGAAGGACCAATGGGCAATCCCACTTTTGAAAATGTGAACCACATTTAAGTTGCACTGCGCGAACTCGTCAAGCGCCCTTGAAAGTCAGATACGAACTGCGATCTTAACTCAATACGTCTAACTCACTTGACGAGCTGCATTGTGCAGTCCTATACTAATACTACGACACCTTTGAGCAGGAGGGATTTCCCTGTTCAATGAAGCTGTACCTACTTTACAGGTTAACACAAGGTTGTGCAATATATTGTAGAAAATCAAAATGCTTTGAAATTTTTTAGAAAAATTGTATCGTCTGTGGGTAATATTGCACCATATTTGTTCATTTATATTTCAAGTGTCGATAAAGAAACATCTCCGCGAGCCAGTGGCGTAGCGTGGGTTAGTGCCGCCCGGGGCAGACCCAATTCTTGATAAATCGGAGTATGTGGAAGAGTTTGACTGATTGAATTACAAGCATTCGAGAAGAGGAAAAGCTACAATGCATTAAGAATTACATGGTGGAGTTTGCTCCTTGCAACAGCCACTTTCGAAAATAATCTTGAGGAGAACTTTCAGTCTTATTTTTCCGCCTGTTGATACCATTTTAATACTCAAAAAATCATAACAAAAGCACGCATTTATGCCAAACAGGGCAACAAATTTCAAATCATCTGGTAATTGTAAGGTGGCGGATAATCTTTCCAATTCTTACACCAAGAATTGAGTAAACATTTGTAAGAATTAGTAAAGGAACAAACCTATTGTTAGAAAACGTTGAAGATTTTTTTTCTTCTTAGGTAGGTGTTAATTTAATAGATGTTTATTGGATGAAATATTAAAAGGAATGAATATATAAAAGTTCAATTGATATAAATAACAACGATTTATAATTACAGTGCTACTAGATATTTTAGATAAAGTTGATTTCCGATTTGTTGTTAACATCTACCTCGGCAATTAATTTTCAATAATAAAGAGCAAGGCAACAAGACAAGACTGCAACTTTTATTGGCAACTAGAAAGTTTGTGTATATGTTTGCAAACTTCACTTTGTTTGAGCAAAATAAAACAAAATAACATGAACTCAACAGAGAAGAATATATCTGCAATGTAGTAAAATGTAGTTGCTTACTAGGGAGAAGCGTTCATTGGATTTTGTTGCTAAGCAAGGAATGTCTCATTACTTACTGTGAAGCAGTGTTAATGCTGTTAAACCTTGTAAATAAATTTGTTGAGCAGGAAAAAGAATCCGTTTCATAGATTTTATATATTTAAAAATTGTAGCAGCTCCAAATTGCCGCCCCTAGCAAAGTGCCGCCCGGGCCTTGTGCACCCCTTGCACCCCCTCGCTACGCCACTGCCGCGAGAGAAAATGTGAAAACTTCAGTATCTATCAGTCAACATGTTGTCTACACAAATATCAGCGGTCAACTAAATTATTGGGAAAATATTGCACTGTCTGGGGCGCCCAGCCAATAATATTGTGCATCATATTTCACAATAATATTGAGCGTCTAGAGGCCGCTTAAGAGTCAATAAACAGACCTTTACGTGTCTTAGAACTAAATGTGTTTGAAATTGTTACTTAAATAATTCCAATTCAATGGGGCTGCTTTTTTGCAACTTTCCTTATAAGTCAAGTATTTAACCTGAAAATAGTTACTACCTTTAAAATTCGTTTGTCAGAAATAAAGTCTAGCACTAAATTAAATCTATTTCCAGACTCGTATTATTGACGTTTAATATTGTCACTTAATTAGGGCTGCTCTTTTGCGATGTTAGTCGAACTTTTTCTGACTGGAATTAAAGATAGGAAACAGCTGTTTTGCAAAAGGGCAGTAATTAAACTAGGAAAATTCACCACAAGTTTAGAAATTCTTTTACTGAAAGTACAGCTGAAAGTGGGCCTCCAAACCTCGAAGTTGTTGTAACACCTAAGTAGCAATATTCTTTGTGCTGTGTAAACCGCGATTTCATCCCACTTGAAATGTTTTGAAAAACCATCATTTTCGAATAGATATATTACAAAAATAGAAAATTTCGCTCACAGTGATCTACTAACTTGTTGATAATACGTTGCGACATGACTGGTGAATCTCTCATTAAATGATAATTGTTATTGGTATGGAGAGGACTGCTATAATACAAGTTTCGAACTTAAGGAACCAAATTTGGTGGCGTCAATAACGATTTACACCTTATAGATCTTCCTGCTACGTCAAACTTCTTTCTAACGAACTTCCTCATAACGTAATTCTCTCATAATAATAATAATAGTTGGCGCAACAGGTCTGTAGGGACCCAGGGCCTAGCTTCTCGCAACCATTCGTTTTGTGTGAGTTTTTAATTTTTGGAACGAATGGAAGGGATCTACAATTTTATGCCGGTTCCAAACGGGCCGATTGAGAAGGTCTTTCATGACAGTTATACTCCGGATGTTTGTCAGACGTTCGCGAGAGGTGGCGCAGTGAAAAAAAAACCCTGAGTTGGAATTTCGGTTTTTGCAGGATTCGAACCTAGACCCCTCGCTTAGTAGTCCAACACACTAACCACTAAGCCACTGCGACCACAATTCTTTCATAGGTCTGTTTTTTTGAGCTTCGATCTCAGCAAAGCTAAGTAAAGTAGGATTTTCAGCACACAATTACAACAACTACGCTAGACGTGACACTTCGAGACTCGCAATAGTTGTTGATTGCGTGCTTAAAATCCTACTTCACTGTGCTTTGCTGTGTTCGAATTCGAAGCTCAAAAAAACACGCCTTATGAATGAAATATACAATTGCTTCATTAGGCGGGTTAAAACTTTTGGGTAAATGTATGGTAACCAAGCTTCTTTCTATAACTGAATTATTTGAAATTGCAAATTTCGCCACAGTCCTCGATTGTGATCGGTCTCTCTTTTAACCCAACCTTCAAACGCATCACTATACCCAATTCAACATAATCTTCATCATCTACCGCACAGTCATAACCGAAACTACTAGTTTTATTTTATAACTTATTCCGTAGAAATCGAAAAGAAATCCCGCCTTGCATAACTGACTTACTGCTATAAAATTTATTCATGATGGCGACTAAGTGTCATTCGCGGCCCGGCCATTAATTCATTTTCAATTACGCGCCAGCCCTATTTACCGGCATCCAAATAACATTATCGCTCTAACGAGACTCACTCAGATATGATTTACTAATTATTACAATACTACCGGCAGAACGTTTAAGTAATACCTACTCACTCAATTGTCGTCCGCTTGACAGCTCTATTCCCCCATAAATGCTCCCCATTTACCCGCCAAAACACTAATTTACCTGCGTCTATCAACACTCGTCTGTTTTCTTGTAATATCCGTTTCTTATGCACATAATTAGTAAATGCAAAAAACAAACGCAACAAAGAAATTTCTTTCTCTTTCCTGGTTCACATAACTGAAGCATGTAAAAGCGAAAAATGTATAAACCAACAACCCAAGCGAGTTTTATTGAATCCCAACGAATCTAAGGCATACATACATTAAAGCGCCACAAATTTGTGTGTGCGTTATTAAGAAATGTATTTTCTCCATATATTAAATGAAATATGATATCAGTAGAATTACATAAAACGGTTAAGTAAAGTATTCATTAATCTTTGGACTACTCGCGTTTCATCTGGAACGTGCGAAACAATCATTACCATCATCAACATCAACATGGCGTTCCGTCATAATTTCAACGCGTATCTAAGCTTTAGTTATACCTATCAAAAGAAAAAAAAAAAAACCGATACAGTATATTTTTTATGTGTGTTTTGTTTTCTTTTATTCGTCGTATGTGGGTGAGTTTTTTTGTATTCACCAAGTGACATACTACATCAAGCTCACCGCACACGAAAATGTCAACTAGAGCAATTGTGAGAGCTCGTTCAGGCTGTCCAGAAATGGCAGCCAACCGCCTCGGCATCGGCAGCCTAAGCACTTCAGAAACAAGTGTAATACATCTTTTCAAGGCAACTTGAGGCTTTTCCAGGTCAGCCAATAGGATTACATAATATTGATGGCCAAAGAAATTGGCAGTGTGTCAGTCCTAGTGGATGTAATAGATAGGTTACTTGATCCGCATGCCAATTTGTTTGGCCGGAGAAAGGTCTGGTTTTACGCGATCACTTTCGATGACGGAATTTGTGTGTGTGTGATATGGACAAGTTAATGACATCTCTGTAATTGAATCAACAGAAATTTGCTTTTGGCTGTACTTAAGGAGGGTACGTAGTAGTTGTGGGCGCTAATGGTTTAAAAGTTGGTGTGATAGACTGTTGGACCGATGGGTGTCAGGTTCAACCACCGAATCGTGGTAATTATACTTTAATGTTTTCTGTTAGTGCTGCATCTCTCGTATATGTCGAGGGCAATCAGCGGAGAGTTTTAACTGTTTTGGAATGGCTTCTCATCAAATTATAGGTTATGTCCCAAAAATAAAAAAAAACAACACAAAGCTGTCAGAAGTTAAACCTAATATTGACCTGCTCCGCAAATTATTGATCTGCTATGAGTTGTTGCTTGTTTATTTTGGACAATATAATTTTCAAGGCACGCTTAAGGTTGTGATTTTACTCTGCACTGCGGGAACTCGTCGAGCGCCCGTGATAGTCAAAATGTCAGATACGAACTGCTCAATACTTACTCAATATACGGCTGACTCACTTGACGAGAAGCATTGTGCAGTCTGCTAAACTACACTGCTACCTATACCTTTTAGAGGTATTTCTGTGCTCAATAAGCTGTATCCAGTGATACCAGCTTTTTTAATGAAAAAAGGGAAAACGAGGGACAAGATTAAAAATGGGAAAAAATAAAACATCTCTGTGAAACGTATCTACATTTTTAAAAATAAGACTAAAACGTTTTTTCTTGTCTAAAATAATTAAAATTTTTTTTTTAAATATCTGATCTCACATACCATGGGTATTAAGATCCCAAAGACCGAACTAACTGCATCTACATATTATGCACTCGTAAATGGCAGCCACTGGTGTGTGTTGTTGAAAAGACTTTGTCATCGCCATCCAAGAGCTGTCAATACACACTCCAGCTCGGATTTTCCCAGACTCGAGATCTTTGTGCAGATCGTTAAACTGATCGTAGGTGTACCTAATTTGCTAGTAGATATAATGATTCCAGTGAAAGTGGAAACATTTACGCGCAATACGCCAGGAATAGGCGAATACCTCCAATATTTGCACGACAATGTAATCTTAGACTCCGCAAGGCAAACTTGCACACACTTCCGGCACAGCCAATGTCCGGAAATCGTAAATGCCAAAACATTTATATGCACCCGGTGCCGACGTATCCAACATTGCACCGAGCAATAAATAATAAATGGTCAAACATCAATAGAGCTTCAATCCAATCTAATCCAATCTTCGTGGCGCACACTCATGAAGGCATCAACATCGATAGACACTTGGAGCAGCACAGTCGACCAGTTTTATCGAAAACAATCGAAAGTGAGAAGAACTCGTTGCTGGTATGAAGTGGATTTTCCATTTCATCTTGAGTACATTTTCGATTCATCTTCACCTAGTGAAAAGAGCACGAGTGCCTAGTGTTCTTCACAAAAGTGCACAGGAAGTGATTTTAAAAGCTGCGTCTCTTGTCTGGACTCGAGACCAGTGGAGTGGTCTGGTCTTCCGCTTTGCGTGCGGCAGAGAAATTTGCATCGGAGTCGCTTTCAATCGCCTTGATCGTGTAGTGCACCACCAATGGCGACATTGTGCGAGTACATGAAAACTAGTTAAAAACCGTGCTGTGTTTGTTTGTATTTGAAAAAATTGAATCGTTGGTGTCTTAGTTATCGCTATGGAGCATTGGAGCAGTTGCACTTAGTTCAGGCCGTATGGTGAATGTTAGCCGTTGTTAGGTGCATCAACGAGTAATGGCTTCCGCAGTGGGGTGTCATTCCCACGAGTGAAGTTTAGTGGAGAAAACCAGTAACACTTGGTCCTTTTGATGGTTGTATTTAGATGCAAAGTGCGTACTCATGGTGCTTTTAGTTGGTGTTTAATTGAGTTCGACTGGAGGGTTCGATGAGTGCGTTCACACACTTGTGAATGGAATGGAAAGTTAGAATGGACAGTCGATCAATTAAAAAATTAACAGAGGAGGGTCTCCAAACTGGATGCTTAGAACTGCTATTCATATGAGAGCGAATTGCCAACTGTGAGCAAGTGAATATTCGTAGTTTCTGACATGAAAACCTTTTCTAACCGCAATTCATTTTCATTGTTGAAGGTTAAGTTCGAACGAATTTTTCATTCGTGGGCTTGTGGATCGCGACTGTGAATAAAGAGTGACAGTTCGCGGAAAGAACTTTCAATTCGCGGGAAAATTTCTGTAATTGTAAATTAAGCCTTTTAAATAAATTAATATTTTTTTTTATAAATTAGATGTTAGATTCATTAAATATAAAGCCTTGGTGGTAAAACAAATAGCAGTTTTCAGTACATAGACCAGTGGTAGAGAAATAGCAGAGCTGGAGCAGAGTAGCAGAGCAAATGCAGAGCATTAGCATAGTAATAATATCAGAGAAGTAGCAAAGCAGTATCATAATACTGACAGAGCTCAAGCAGCGGGGAGGCAGAAGTGCAGCCGTAACAAATCTGGAGCAGATTATTAACTGAACGACGGCGGTTAAGTATAATAGCATTAACAGAGCTTTAACAGAGTAGAGGAAAACAGGGAAGTAGCGGTAAGACAGTACCTGAAAAGCTACAAATGAGCAGCAGAAAAGCATCAAATAATGACAGTCAGTGTTCTCTTAATCTTTAAAAGTAGCAACCAAAACGAAGTGTTTTTATAACAGACAAACGTCAGCTCAATAGTATAGGAGAGTAGTGTAACATTTTCACAGCAGGGCTGTCGTAGCAGTAGGTATAAAGCTGATAAATGTGAATAACATTAGCGGCATGCACGCAGGTGCAAAAGCTGTAATGGAACTCCAAATAAGTAGGAGCAAAGGATCGGATTAACGCAACTGTAATACAGTCTGCAGTCTGCAGGGCAATAACAGCCATGTATCCAATATGTAACATTTCCTGTTATATTTCAACTGTAGCAATAAAATAATTAAGTAGGCAGCAATAAAAACGTGGTTTATTTGTAGCTAATACATAATATAATATATTGGTAACTGTTCTAATAGAAAGGAGTACGTGCTGTTATATTAAACTGTTCTTGGTAGAGAAATTAAATTTCATGACAGAACTCTCTCCCTATTTTTATCAGTTTAATTTCACTCCTGCGAGTCATTCTACACTAACTTTAAATAGTTACAGAACTACTATTATTTTTCCTTGAAGCGTTTTCCTTTCTGGAATTGAACTTAGATCCATTCAAGAAGCACGCAATTTGATCATATAAGTTACCAAGGCTAAAAACCTGTTAATTTTTAGGAACTCCTCGTGTACAGCTCCTTTAGTCACTCGAAAACCCAAGACACTTTAAGACATTATCAATCAAACTGATCGACTTGTCCAACTATGATCTACCAGGATCACCTCTCCTTCCCGTATACAATTTCCGCTCCCAATTCAAAACTGCGCCACTCCGTTTCTGATTACAACCTTGCACTTTATTACATACTCGTAGGTAGGAAGTAATCTGTCTTTCACGCCGAGCGAAAACATAATTGAAGATCATTCAACTGGAATGGATGTAGACTCTTAGGCGGCAGCCATAATTAACCGGCTTCAGGCTGTACACCGGTGTAATACTCTATCGCTGCCATTGATCACGGGCCATGGCATTCGAAATGATTGCACATGCGCATAATCGTGCATTAGGCAGGCGGTCTTGGCTGAAAACGATCAGTTAGATGTTTTTTTATGCACAGAAATATGTTTTATTGCACAAATGCAAATGAAGTCACATTAAGGCATTTTTTTAATGGACCCACACATAGCTATTGACGATCGACGAAAGTATTTGTTGGCTTATTGCATAAATTATGCAAATGTCAGTGGAAAGTGTGATTAATCGACGGGGAGTGCTCGATTAATGGCTTGAAAAAAAATGCCGGACTTGACTTTGACACAACACTGAAATACACGAAAGTCGCAGTTAGATTTCGACCGCCAATCAGATTCAAAAATCCCAATACGACAACGAACTGTCACACGTGCGTGTAAACAAGTTTAACCCAATCTCATCAATAAAACGACATAATCGAGAGATATTCAAATGAGCCACTTTTACTCTTACGAATCAAACCGGCCGTTAGGCGACGGAGATAGTGAAAGATTACACAAACCTAAACTTGCAAGAGCTAGGAATTCAACCGAATCGAAACAATGCGCATGACATAATGCGGGCATTAGTATAGCTCAGCAGTTAAATCCGGATTCGTATCGCGGCCGAGCGGGCTTCCCTCATGTGAAATTTTAGTCTGCACTGTGCACTCCCCAATTTGCATTGCTTGTGTCGGTACAGTGTTAATGTTGGTCTCTCGCTATAGAAACAGTGACGCCGCGATGTAAACCCAACAAAGCCGCAATTAAATCTATTGCAAATGTAATCGAACTGAAGCACGTTTGTTTTTCGCCTGGACGCAGGTGCGTTCGGTCATAATTATGTGAAACAGTGTACAAGAGAAACGAAAATAAATTTACAAAGCGTCCCGTCATGACAGGGAAACTCAATTGTTTTGACAACTATTATACTGCGTTGAAGTTAAAAATTGACTCCCAAATAATTAGCGTTTAGCTGGATAGTTTGTTTAGTGTATTTCGGACACGGCAAGAGGTGCTGTTGTAAACAAATTCCCATGATGTTATTCAAGATTGATTGCACCTTAGAGAATGGAGAAAATGGATCAGCTGTTGGCCAATATGGGTTATGGTCAGAAGTGTTGTGACTCGAACTATACGAATATTTTTTCGACGTTGAGTAACAAACTGTCTGCACCATGTATCGATTGCAATAGAGAGGCCTTAAATTAATAGTTGCGATAACTTTCGAAATGCATTAGAGATTTGTGTTGCTACACTGTTTGTGTACAAGTCGTTATGTGTGGTGGTTGCAGGCATTGAAGAAAGGAGGGTAAGCTCAGTCTTCGCAGCGCAATGTACTCGCCGATAAAAGTTTGAGAGATAAAGATAAATTGTTAGTACGTGCGAATGATTATGTTACTTCATTACGCACTGAAGTCTGTGAAATGGCTTTGTTCATAATGGAGACGTTGTTTGGGGGGCTTAGCAAATTGAATGTGGCTACATTTCCTACAGGCTTCGTTGAAAGAGCTGTCAGTGAAAAATGATTTACAATATATCGATCACAGACGCAGGCTAGCAATAAGTAGCTGTAGGCGGTAGTTTTTGTGTTACTTGTTAAGTAGATGGATGACTGCCTTTTTGGAAATTAAGTGGATTTAAGATTTGTTAAGCCCTGAAAAGTTTGGACGAATATATAAGTCGGCACACCAAATTGTTGAAATGATATTCGTGCCAACGGATTCAGCAGCTAATGTTATCGATGCTATTGGGCACATTCAAGGTTAAAACCCCCGAAAGTACACACTTTAGCTCTTAAAGAAAGAGTGGAGAAGAACACTTCTTTTGTTATTTCCTAGCAAAATTACGAGTATCAAGAGAACATCCAAAAAGTGTGCATTTTCAAAATCATCGTTAGGTCGGTGTTAAACAAAGCAACAACCAAAAAAAAAAAAAACATCCACACACGCTATTTACAGAGTAGCAAAGTAGAAAAATGAAAACTACATCAACTTTAAGTAATCGATAAACAAACAACGCGAATTGTCACATAAGTTTGTACAGCATGCGCCATCATTGGAGGCGTTCAGATGGGTGAATTCAGCAAACTATGAGCACCTGTTCAAAACAATCGAATTGTTATGATGTCACATCTCTCAATATGTTTTTTGTTTACACGAATTTAACGAAATGAAAGATTTTGGTGTGGCAAAATCATTCGTAAGGAAAACATTGATGGGAAATTGTCTACATAGTCGTATTTCGTGAAGAACACAAATTACATTTTTATGTCAGTAATACTTGAGACAAAATTTGATTACAATTGTTTTGGTAGTGCAGCCAGAAAGAAACATTCACCACTTGTCATCAGTCTATCTACAATTTGATGGAGACGCACTCACAAGTAGACGATTAGTCTTGGAGCTTATAACCTAGTACACAGTTTGAACTTAATATTCGAACGAAATTACACACCACGAGTTTTTTAATTGCTGCTTAATTTTTTGTGTAAAGTAATTTGTAGACAACTTCTTTACTCGCTTTAATTGTTAAAAGTAAAGTACGCTGCTCGACCTAAACTAACTTTTATCTGGCCTCCAACTTTTCTCTACAAACATCAGCTAAGTTCATAGCTAAACGCTGTGGATAAATGTCACAAAAAACATCTGTTTTTTGAAAATAACTTACTTCAAAAATTTAACTCTCCCTAATTTTAAATTTTAGCTCCCCCTCCAAAATGTAGCTGAGGTAAATCTAAGCGAATGCTCTTAGCAGAATAGAACGCAGACCCAAATGAAAAATCAAACTTTTGTTTTAGAATGTACTTCATGTATCTGTCAAAACTTAGCGTGCCCATTATTGGGACGGCACATTTTCTCGAGCTAAACTTTGACAGATCGTTGTGTTCTATTTTGTTTTTGTATTGCGGAGAAGTTAGATGAGTTTTTTTTTTAATAAATATCTCCCAAATGTTTGCAATCATTGCAAGTTATTTTCAAAGAACAGCTCTTTTATGTGACACACTTATAGTCTTATACACTGCGAGATATAAGTCGCAATTTAGCTGGGATCTTGGCTAATGTGTGGAGAAACATTTTGAAATACACTCTGTATCGCTTGATTGAGGACTACAAATCGTGGCTACAAATAACTCTATTTCAATTTTGGTAATCCGCTTGATTGAGGCACCCTGACGAAGCTTATAAAAATTCCCACAAATGCTACAATTCCTTCATAACGATTAATTTATTATTTTTGCCCGCATTAAAACTTTGAAACATGAGTGTTTTTTTGCAGCAAATTATAATATAATGGTGGCCTCATTTAAGTGACGCAGAGTGTACGTACTCGTATAAATGTGTGGACAATGAAGCGTGAAAACAGTGACACGATTTGAACAAATTAAAGCCGCGGCATACTTTTCTCACTAGAGTCTTCGATGGGCTTAAATACACAACAAAAGTATAAATAGTTTTTATTTACAAACAAAAAACATCTTCAAGCCCGCACCAATCAACTTTGCCTCTCCCCAAATTTCACCATCCCACGACTTAGGACCGTAATCGGGCTTTCATTGCGAGTTGCCTTTTTTATTTTGATTTTACTTTTAGCCTCTGAGTCGTTGCGGATGGTGCGCACTTTTACGGGCGAAATTTTTGGTGTCTCCTTCGTCGTCCTTAAGGGTTCGCGGGTGCTTCTGGTGGGCTCACGAGTCGATTTTGCTGGCTCGAGTGTTGTTCGAATAGTTTCACGAGTTGTCTTGACCTCGTCTTCGATGACAGGTGGGAGCTTTACAATGAAGCTAGTACTCTGCTCAGCAATACTGGTAGTTTGCACTTGCTTTGTGGAAACCGGAGTACTGGTGGGTCGGTTGAAAAACAGTTTACTCGACTTGGGACGGTGCAAGTTGTACCGCTTGAATGGGCGTTCTGTGGTACTACGCGTTGGCAACCTGTTGGATAGAGTGGGAGCGACGCTGCTGGTAGTTACCGTGGTGGTTGTTGTTGGCGGATAGACTCGCGTTGGCACAAATTGCTCCTCGACTGCTTGGAGATTTTTAAGGAAGTGCTCTGGATAGTTGGGCAGCTCGGTAGTGTCTCGCAGGAAATCAAAATGATTGGAGGGCTTAAAGGACTGCTCCTGTTGAATTGTCTCCTCCGCATTGTGCTCTGTCACCTCGTAGGCACGGCTTTCATTTGGGTCGTAGTGAATTGTCGGTGACAATGATGAGGATGGAACCAAAGTCGCTGAAGGCGCGATATTAGTATGAAGTTGGCTGACAGCAAACGCCTTTGGGGTGGAGTAGGGCACCTGTATCGGCAACCAGCCCTCCCCAAACTCATTGATCCGCCCACTTATCACGTCGGCATCCATATGGGTCTGATGCGAATGCTCATGTATCCCAGCATCATGGGCACTCTCCACTCGCTGTTCTTGCTCCTTTTCGATCTGGCGAAGTTCGTCCTGGCTCATGAAGGGAAACACCAATTTAGGCTTTTCTGACGGCATCGATAACAATGGCGCCGCTGAAGGAATATCCACCAAAGGCGGATGGTAGAGGGGAATTGTCTTCTTTGGAGCGCGGAACTTCATCATTTTCATTCGTTTAAATGGTGGCGGCGGCTTCTTCATGACATACTTGTATTTTGTCGTCGATTGTGTGTCGTAGTCCATCGGATTTCTATACCTGCCCATCGACGGACTGAACATATGTGTCATCGCTCTTGCCCCGCTCGCAACACCACCCATAAGCTCATCAACAGTGTCGTCCACGTCTTTCCACATAAAGCGACGTTGCATACTCCTAGGCAGTGGTGCAAATGGAGCATATTTCCACTGGCGCATGTAGTTTCTAACAGATGGCGACAGGTATCGCATCGATCTTCTGAATGGGAAATGGAAAAATGTTAAATTCAAATGAATTCGTTTGGAAAAGAGTGTCTTTTAATTACGAGTATCTTACTGCACTGGAGCATTGAATGACCGACAACAGGACTAAGGACACCACAAACTGTCGCACAATCTTGAAAGAAACGATCGTTATTAATATTTTTTTTACATTTATGTACGTCAACACAACTCACAGATGTAGCTAGATGCATACTTTTGCGTGTCAAAAGAACTTTACAATCACAAGTAAATTAGAAAATAAAATAAAATTAATTAATTATCTTTGGTAAACGAGTCTGTTCACGTTGAACTATTTCGCTAGATTATTTCACCAGCTGACGGTGGACTCGGCTTATATACTTCTCATGGTTTGTTAGGTTTCGTGTACACTCAGGCGATATCTCCTGGTCGGGGAGCGGTGCACACACGCTAAATCGATTTGTGTAGTGAATTTTTGCGACTGCGCTCGGGCTAATTTGCACAGAAACATTCAATGTTAAGGTTAACGTCTGACGTGCGTTCCATTTCACTTGGTTTTGGCTAATGTTGATACAACACAGACGTTTGAAGAAATTTTCTTCGTTGGTGAGTGTTTAAAGTGCAATAAATTAAACGGAATGGTGTGGATGCACGGCAATTGGGTGTTGTGGTTTCGCGCGGAGATATTTGAATAAGGTGGCTTAAAGTTTGTCTCCTCCTTGATATTTCCAGTACTTCTGTGCTTGTTGGTTCTGCAACCCTTATTGTTGTAAACTTCATTCAATTATTAGAGAACTTTTCAAAAAAAAAAAATGGATCAAACACGATCTGTGGGATGATCTTCAGGAGTAAATGATGGCCGATCGCAATTTGAGCACTAAATTAAATGTAACGATCTTCGTCTTCACACTATACTTACTGATCTCGATCGTGGATACTGTGTCGATCATCTTCATGTTTAAAATATGCAGTGCTGCGCAGTGGTCCCAGATTGAGGAGAAAAGCGCCAATTTTATCGCTCTTTGAATGAAAAATGGTAAAAAGGGGAAAACTGTAAAATCGGTATGAAACGTAAAATATTTAGAAATTAAATTGAAACGTATTTACATACGAACAAATTTCAAAGAATGAATTGTTCAGCTTAGTAAACTGCTCAAGATAAGCAAATTTTATCTGGTCTCCAACTTTTCTCTCCAAACACCAGCCAAAGTCCTTGCTAAATTTTGACATAGAGATCACTGTGGATAAATGTCACAAGAGACAGCTGTGCTTTGAAAATAGCCTCCTTCAACAATTCAATTGAGAAAAAATTAAAATTTTAACAAATAACAAGGATCGACGCAAATTAAATTGAACAAGACTTGATTGCTTGTGCACCTGCGCAAGATATTGCAATAGCTGGAATGGAACAAAAAAAATGCGATGGTATCCATTTCCAAGGCTCCATATCGATGGATGTTGCTCCACCAGCATCGACACTTATTTTTCTCCTCGACGCTGAAAATGTAGGTATATTTTTTATTATTCAATTCCGTGGACTTCTCTGTTATTTCAATAAAAGACTTTAGCTTCAGATATTCAGGGTGATTCTTCACACAGTTTCTTCAAGTTTCTTCAGGCCAACAATGCAGACCAGTAAAGCCGATCATGCCGATCATGATCTTTAAGGTGAATTTCTCAGTAGACAAGCATGTAAATTTACGAGGTAAAAAGTCAACCCTCTTGAAGAACAGACTGATCTTCCACTTTTTTTTACTTTTACGATCGGCATTGTAGCTAATGACATACCGATTTTCATTCTAAATTCAGGTGATCTTTAGTGAAGCAATGCTGATCGTATATTCAATATTTTTTACGATCTATTGATTATCACGTTAAATTTTAAATAAATTGCCGATTCCATTCGGGATAACGAAAGTCAGTCCCCCAGGGAAGTGGGTTAAAGTTCCTTGCTAATGCAGAAATGCTTCTTCTCTCGTTTTATCTCCGCGAATTTCGATGATTTCCAATTTCTTCCAACCGACATTCAAAAACCAAAATATATTAAAATTTATAAACCTAACATACATACATGTAGATCGCTAAAAATCGTTGCATTTGGTGATCTTTTGGGAAACAGAAATTGAAGGGAACGCCTCCATATTTCTACCTCCATGAAGGTCGCAAATATAAACTACTTTTGACTCCGATTACATCCACGATCACCTGGGATCGCTACTGCCAATCTTTTTGAAAACACTCTACACAGAAGTGAATATCTGAACTCAAATATCTCCGTTGCCATCTTAAAAGCATAGTAGCGAATCGTTATAGTGGTTTTCTAAGATCTGACCCAGCGAAGGTCAAAAAGATCATAGTCCCTCTCGTGGAACTATTTAGTAGTTCTTTGGAGAGTAGCGTTTGTTTGAAAAAGTGATGTCTTCTTACACTTGGGAGACCATAAGCAGTTCTCAACTTTAACCAATGCGCAGCTTCTCAAATATACCATACAAGTCGAATTGAAAGATCGCATAAAGACGGCGGTAAAAGAAGATCTTTAGGGAGGATGTCTGTACACCATTTGAAAGCTTTTACTGACCTTAGTCCTCACGATCGACCACACCTTTCAAACGTTTTCGTCTTTAAACTAATGATCGTGCCGGCCTCAGTGATCTTCATGGAATATAATACTACGTACTATTGAAGTCGTTATCCCGAAAATAAGGATCAAAGTAATTATATTGTTAATTGAAGATCGTTTGGTAAAATTACCAGACAGGACTTACCCTGTTTTGAAGAACATGGCTGTTTTGCTGTGCCCACCAGGGACATACAAGCCTATTATTCAAATACGTACGCTATAAACTTTGTCTGGGTCTAATGGGAAATTTTAAATTTTCTACATACCAATACGTGACCAATCACTTCACATTAAGGGTAGAACTTCCTACAACACATGTGTACAGATCTCCACTTCCGAGGCCAACTCAACTCCGCTTCAGCTAAGTATGTCGCGGCCCAGTACAATACCGTCTTCTTTATTACGTCTTATGGTGCCGTCATTGTCTCGACCGCCTATCATGCAGAGCTGATGGTGGAAAGTGCAAGTGAGAGCTAAATCTGCACACATCTCTCTGTCGGTTTTGTAATCGTTTGCATGTCCACTCCAGCACAAGTATACCTTGCTCCGTTGGACAGAGAAACATATTGTAAGCACCAGACATAAACTCATAAACTCCCCTTCGTCGATACCGTTGATTGCATACTTACATAAGTGTAACGAACCCGTTAAGGCATTGTGAAGGGAAAACCATGGAGAGAGTGGGGAATAGTCATAACTCCACGGCTTCCTGTTGACAAAGTTCGACTTTCCTCGCGATCGCCTTGACATTGCATGAACGGCTAGTTCGCAAAAGTACTTCCATCTCTGAGTGTCCATTGTAATTCGAGATGATGCATGGTATCGAGTTCCCTTGATTCGGTTTCCATCGTTAGAAGGGGCGGTCAACAATACATCGAGACGGTTCCGTTGACTTCTTCAGGTAGAGTATGCGGTGTGGCAATGCGGCGATTTGCGATTTGCTCATGCAAAGTTCCCCGATATATGGTCATGCTGTGGCAGCAAACACTAAAAAATCGGCGGCTTCATCGGGCGTGTGCTCACTCTTGACGGAGCCAACTACTCGTATATAAAGTTGGGGTACGTTGCCATTTGACTAACAGATAGGTCTCATCGACTGGCGGCGAATAATCTGCATAAATACCGCTCGGATTGGACATACGGAAGGAATACAATTTTTTTTTACAGCTCAAAGCATGATTTCACATTTAACCGTAAGTTTTCATATTCGGATCCTTGTGAGCCAGTGATTGATTGATTCGTTTCAGAAGCATTTGGCAGTTGGACTTGTGGTGACGCTGATGACAGTTCCGTTCAATGATGCCGGCGCGACAGGAAGCACTCACAAGCGGTTCGTTATTCATGTGCCGATGAAAATGAAGACGCACCACCACACGCACACGGTGTATACACATATCCATCATGGCGGAGGGAAGGTCGAGTACAAGGTTTTGGGCTACTCACATCAAGGACTCGATGGCGGCCATGGCGATAGTTCCTCACACCATGGACTGGAGACTGGCCACGGCGGTGGAGATCTCGTGTTCAATCACTATGCCCGGAACGGTGAAAATCATTTGGCTGACGAATTCGTAAGCGATTACGAGGATTGGGATCCATAGTGGGCGAGGTTGTTTTCTCAGCCATTAGTGAATTTTGTTGGCATGACGGGTGGGATTCCACCGCCCAGCCGTTGTGATTTTTGTTAAGAGCGTGTGTTTCATTAAACTAGTGTCATTGTAGAACGTAATTTATGAACTGGTGTACCTTACGTATGCAGCCAGGAAATATGAAGTAAATGTCTAATTTATTTTTTAACCAAATTTGTGGTTTTTTTTTCGAAGGCGTTGTTAATTGAGAAATGATTATGCTTGCAGTAAATTGGGTCCGCCGAATGACGCTATGGAGTTATGGAGAATAGTTCCGTTTTACAAAATCTCCACATATATTCTTCGCTTTTCAATTAAAAATGCATTGTCTGGCTTCCAATCCTGATTTGTTCGATGAAACAGAGCTTCAAAGAGGGAGAAGAATCCCCTCTATATTATTTCTGTAATTTCTGTAGTGTGTTTCTCCCTTTTGCAGTTCACACGGTCAACCAATCTTAACAAAAGAAGTGTCAAAAAAAAGATATTTTTAGGGTGCTTATCTTTGCATTTTTACTTTTTTTAAATATTAACAATTAAAAAAAAATCATTTTACTGCATTAAATTTCAACTACGCAGTTGTGTACAAACTATGATTCCGGGAAATAAACTACAAACGACGTCACGAAAGAGAGTCGACGGAAGAAGAGAGTTACAGTCAAGATTTATGTAAAACTTCCTGACTACGCCTGAGCGATGAAGGGCACGTCGACCTATAAGATCTATTGTGCCATAGGCCCAAAATAATGTTTAGGCGAGCAGATTCTTCACTCTTCTAATAAAGTTTATCGAGCTGCTGGCTGATGACTTCTTCATCTCTTCAGGGCTCAGAAGCTCCCCCATAGAAGATAGTTCTCCTGATTCCACATAGGGCTGGACACTCACATATAAGTGCCCAAGCTGTTTCGTCTTCTTCAAGACACAACCGACAAAGTGAGGAGTCGGTTAAATTAATTTTATTTAATTGATATCGTAGATTGTGATGTCCTGTGAGGAAACCAGCCAGATTTTCGATATCATGCCTTCTTAGATTTAAATTTCTGTTGGCATCTTTTTTGAACGGCTGAATAGCACGCTTGACCTGTCTTAGACCTGGGATATTCTCCCAATATGAGCTATATTTTGTGTGATTTGGGAGTGTAGTAGAAGGGTTCTACGTCCGAGCGTTTGAAGGCCGTTGAAACATCTTAGTACTGATTTGGAGGCAATAATAGGCGAGCTAAGGGCGTTTATAGCTGCTTGACTGTCCGTGAATATATGGATGTTTAGTACCTGTGTTGTATATGTGGCTAGCACATTCATGGAAGGCGTGAAGTTCTGCCTGGAACACGCTTGGGCTAACCCTTATCGGTATTGAGACATCGTGGTTAGGTCCGTGGAACCCAGCATCCACTCCTGTTTCCATTTTGGAACCATCCGTATACCACTTTAGACCATTTTGGCAAGTAGGTGGGCTATTGTACGCCCATGCTTCTCTACTAGGGATCTCCGTAGAGAACCGTTTTTTGAAACTTAAAGTCTTTGGAAAGCTGTTACCGTGCAGATCATGCCAAGTACTGTAATTTCAGAGAAAAAATCCTTTAACTCAGGATGATCGCTGAGAATTGTCTTTCATTTCGATCAAACTTGCCGAGCTGCGAATTGCCCTTTGCTTATGTATGTACATGTGGAGAGGTGTTAGTCCTATTAAGGCTTCTATAGCCGCAGTACGATAGGTACGCCTACGCATGGCTCCGGATATACCAAGACATGCTTAGAAATGGCGTTCTTTTGTTTTGTTTTAGTCCGCCATACTAAAGAAGCTATGTTATGATGGGCCTTATCGTTATTGTGTAGATCTTAACACCAGATAGGAAATCTAAGAAAGAATTTTATTTTCAAAATTTTGCGTGGGAATTGGGTAGGTGCGCTGACGGTCTATCCGATGCGTGGCGCTGTTGTCCATCTCCGAAACCACTCAACCGATTTCAATGAAATTTTCTGGATTACCCATCCAGTTGGTTCCAGTTTTAAAGATGGGATAGTTTTGGATCCGATAGTTCCACACGAAAGGCACGCACAAACCGGGCGGGTACCCCAATATATAAAAGAGACTGACGTCTGTGTGTGCACTCATAACCAGAGAATGGATCGTTAAATTTTTACAATATTGGGCTTGGGGGATTCGTATTGAAATGGCATTTATGCTACTTTTTGTAGTGAAAATAAAAGTTAAAGGGGATGAGATTGGGAATGGAACTTGGATAGATAAACGGTTAGTGCTACTTCCAATACAACCAAACTTATTTCAAATGTTTAATTTTTAAATTCGTTGGATGTTCGGGGCTCATCGCTACACAATTTGAAACGAAAGTTTGATTTGAATGTGAAGAATCTCAAATCCAATGTCATGGAAGCGAAGATTTTGACCTAAAAATTCAAGCAACCATTATATAATTCTGCGGATTCTGATGATTTGCCATTGGTTTTCAAGCGCCTTCAACTTCCCATGCGTATCGCTTTCACTACGAAAAATAATAAGTCGCATGGACAATCGCAGGATATTTGTGACATAAATTATCCCATGTTTTTCAAATGGTCAATCGTATGTGGCGTGCTCACGTGTGACTGAAAAAGTGGAAAGTTGGGAGACACGTCAATCATTGCGGTTTGATTTAAACACATCGACAATGCAATACTTCAGTTATTTATATTCCGCGATACCAATAATCATTTTTAGTGTCCAGACTAAGTTTTTCGAACTCACAATGTCGAAATTTTCCATACAAAATTGCATATTGTGACCTAGGAAATATTTAGTGTGAAGGTTAAAAATGATTATTGGTAAGGCCAATTGTATTTAATATAAACTTTTGAATAAAGAATTTGAATTGGCCGAATTACATAAAGCAGCATGAGCATTGCTCATTCTCGGAATTATTATTCTCATTACATTAACGAATTTGGGCGGAACGAAGTTCGCTGGGTCAGCTAGTAACATTTAATAACGCCTCAGGAAAATCGACTAAAATGGCGTTAAATGCTAGTCAAAAAACAAAGTAAAAAACAAATAAAATGCGCCTAAAAAGAGCGTCAAGATCTTGCGATTGAATAACATCAAAGAACGAGCAAAAGCCACATCAAAAAAGGGTGAAACTGAGAGTGAAAAAGACTTCAATGGAAGCCGGATTTATACTGCTATTAATATTGACCAGATTGAGATGTCAAAAATAGAAACAGGAAACCTCGCATTTATAAAAAAAAAAAGAAGAGTATCAAAGTATCAACTTATTTCCTATACAGATTTAAATATAAAGCTGCCCAACTTAAGCTTCTGTTATTGAGCTTGAAATAGAAGCTGACACCATTAATGAACTTTTTTTTTAATTTCCTCGATTGCGTAGTAGGAGAGAGATATTGTATTAGTTGAAATTACGATGAAAAAGTTGGTCGCTAAATTCGGTCCTTCTGTCCGTCTGTCTGTCTGTCCGTATGTTCCCGAGGCACAGACTGAACTGCTGCCGGAATTTGGTTGAAGCTTCGGGTCTGTAATTTTTGGGCCTACCGTTTGGAACCGTTTTTTTCTGCAAGGTAGCCTCAATATTAATGGTACATCCCATACAAAATTTTCGTACCAGCTTCATTTGTTCGAAAAAGGTTCTAACGACTTCAACCAATATAATATTTGAGCTTAAGTAGGTGAGGGACAGCAACTGTGTCACACGAAACTTGTATTGCCAGCTGCCAGGAATTCTTATTTGAATTCGACACAAACTAAAACTTCTTTCAGGGAACTTGAGAAGCGAATAAAACCAGACTTGCCTGGTTTTCTATTAATAACTGAAGTATTTAATATTTAATAAAGTCGCTACCTACCTCAGTGCACCAAGAAGACTGACAAAGAACATTTCTCAAAATACATAATTTGAAAAAAAAAATCTCTGCAAAAGTCTTCAGAATCGAGTAGGAACATATTAAATATGTTCCAAAATGAAATGAATTGAAAAAAAAGACAGGCACTCCGGGAGTACCGACAGAAGTTATTACTTGAACAATTACGTGTGCATTTTTCGAATCGTCAAGAAATACTATTATATGAAGTGTTTTTTTATTGATTAATATAAACTAGGTACTTCTACAAATATTATATTACAATTTTCACTTTCATTTAAAGCGCTATTGTGCATGAAAAATAATGCATATTATTTTACATAAAAATATTGCAATCTATTGCTTAAAACGTACATTTCCAAATATGCATACATGAAATATTGAATTTAATAATTAATTAGTATTCTTTGAAATGAATACCAATGAAATTTATGAATTTTCATCTACAAAAATTACAATTTCTATTTAATTTGTAAATGAAATATCCAATCTTTCTAGCTGCATACAACCAAGCACAAAAAACAAAGTTTCATTGAGATCGGTTGAGTTTCTCAAAAAAATCGACAACAGCGCCACCTATCGGGTCCAAAACTATCCTATCTTTCTAGCTGCATCCAACCATACTCACATTCAAAGTTTCATTGAGATCGGTTGAGTTTCTCAAAAAAATTGACAACAGCGCCACCTATCGGGTGTCGGTTTCTCGGTGTCGATATCTCGGTGTCGATGACGCGGTGTCGTTTTAAAAGTAACCTGAATTCATTAATTTCTTCCCATCTAAAAGTGCCCAACGCGCCTAAAGAAACTTAAAAAAAAAATTGGACTAAAACGTCGTCAAAAAATATGACAGTCATCGCTACCATAAAATCACATCTAACTGCTCCTCGGAATAAATAAGACAGATGAATTAAATGGTCATTAGTAAGTCTGACAGCTGTCTGACTAGATGTGTTTCAGTTTTTATTTACCCAGAGTGCGGTCAAGTGTATAGTTTTTGCAGTTGACGTTTATAGAGGGTAAGCAGACAAATTTAGTCAAGAAAATCCTGCCTGCATACTCAGTTGACATTTTGAAGAGTCAAATTTAAAATAAACAGAGTGGCCGGTGCAGAATTCTGAAGAGTCTATAAACGGCCGGTGAGAGAAAAAGGTGTCATTTCTAAAGCTACTCTGGTAATATCACTATTTTAAAAGATATATTATATCTTACTGTGTAAGCCTTTAAATAACTACTTTAAATAAAATAAATACAAAAAATAAAATAATATATAAAATTTTCGCACGATATTGAACAACCATTAGTTCGCATTAGACTATAATAGTGTTGTGATAGGCAACCGTGTAACATTTTAAATGTATACTTATTTGGAAACAACAATTTTTTAAAAATGTATGAAGGCCCTTTTCCAAATAAAAAAATTCCAAAATCAAACAAAGGTAACGCTGACCGCGAGAATACAAAAACAATTCAAGTTGCTTAGTCAACGCGTTCGGATTCATAGTCCCGACAAATCTAGTTGACGTTTTACATAAACTAGGTATCGGAACGTCCCCAAAGCGCTACCAAAGTCTCCTAAGTATACATTATCAAAAACTGAAACAAGAAACTCTTTGTAAAACGAGCCATAAATTAAAGAAAAAACCCACTGAAAGACTACAAGAAACGCAATAAAAATATTTACAAAAATCGGCTAAACAAAAAGCGACAAATCGCATCAATAGGGGCTTAAAGAAATCCTTATTAAACGCTACACCCAAGGGTTAGAAAAGTGAACGAAAAAGAAAACAAAAATCTGCAAAAAATACTATACACACAATTTAGTATTATTTATCACCCTTATCGTGGAATACGGCGTATTTGAGATTCACTTTCCATATACATCGTGAAATCCACCGGGAGAGATTTTTTTTCATTTTCATTCAAAGTTGGTTGGAAAATCAGCTGTTTTGCAAGATAGAGCAAAGTAATTTAAACTGTATTTTGCAGAAATCAAATCAAAAATAAATTTAAAATGTAGGCTTGTATTTGAGTGGAGGATATGCAATGGACATCATGGACATGGACATCATGGAAGTTTCGGATTCGACGTGAGTTTGCTGAAATACAATTGTTATACAAATTGTTAATACAGTTTATTTATCTCTCAGGATTACTAAGTCTTTTCGTTTAATTAAACCAACATTTTCTTGTTTTTGATGTTCCGAACTTAAAAATTTTTTAACGACACCGCACAACAAACGATAGGATCGATATGCAATGAACTACATGCGTATTTAAAATGTCAAAGTTTGTATAGGGAGTTTCACTTCGATCGTTTTCTGCGATTGTGTTAAACGCATTCACTTTACCGACTGGTGAATCTTTCACTTCGAATGTATTCTACGATGCAAAGTATTGAATTTGAGTGAAACGTTCCCCTCGGCGTATTCCACGGTATAGGGGTGAATATAAAATTTGAGCTAGATGACTAAACTGAACTGAAACACCTGCAGCTTTCCCAAGGCTCAGCGGAATTAGAAACCAGAGAGATCCACTTCCTAAAAACCAAGAAACTGGCCAGGAAAATACTGTCACATCATTTATAAGTTATTCTCATTTTTAATAAAAAAAAATACCATAAAACTAAAATACATTTTTATAAATTAGGAAAGCTACAACTTAACAACTACCACCCCAACCCCAGCTAGTAGTTTATTCTGAACCCAGAAGAGGGCGACCTATTCCTCTTCTCCCCCTTCGATTTCTTCTTTTTCTTCACAATCCGTGCCTCGCTGTACGGATCGCTTTCGAACGCCTGCTGTTCGAACCTAATTCTGGAACTGGACAAGGGTTTCGCTTTCGCTATGTGCATAGTCGTCGGGCTGGAATATCTGCCGTACGCTGAATAGTCGTTCTCAGTTGTCGCACTCAGCCAACCGGGGGTGCCACTTTCATATTTCATTCCACCGCCGCTGTACGGTTTGATGGATGACTCGAACGCATTGGAATACGACGACCATTTTGGCCTGAATGCACCACCCGTCATTGGCATGGCATACGGATATGCACTACCAGCGATTCGCTGATCCACGAACAGGGCCTCCGTCGATTTGGCATCATAGTCATCTGCGTAGGCGTCATCGTCATCCTCATCCATTGGATTTGAGTAATTGGGAAGCTCTTCCACAGGACGTGCTCCCATGAATTCGCTCGGCTGCCTCATGCCATGGAACTTTGTCAACATACCATCGCTCATGAACTGCGCCATGCTGTTAACTTTCGGTCTTTTCAATATGGTCGCCTCCAGGGTGTTGTCCACGCCGTATGTTGGTAAATCCGAATAAGATGGCAGTCCCATCGGGTAGGAGTTCACTTGCAATGGATGGAAGTGGTCCATGGACATCATGGCATAAGGCGTTGTGTCCAAGTCGTCCGCCAGAAATTCCGCACCCTTTACCACCTTCTTCGGGTGGAAATGGTGTTTTTGAATTTTCTGAAAGTGCGTATGTTTGCGATTCACCTCGGGGATGTGCACCTTGATGTGAACACTGGAAAGTGTGAAGAAAAAAAGTTGTTATATGTTCCACCCCCTGCAGGGACACCCAAACTCACTGTTCCCGATCATCAACGGCGCCCAGGACACCACTCGAGCCGAACACAATTTGTATGACAATTATCCACTGGTGGAGGTTTGACATTCTCTCGCTTTTCAATATAGTTATCCACGTTCGACGCACTTTGATCACTCACAGCAAATGACAACATCCCCATCACTATCGCTCCATCTTATATAGTTTCGCTGAGGCATTCTCCTCGGTGATTTCGCGGTCAGATTGAATTTCCGATGTGCGAGTTCGAATATCTATCCCTACTGCGTATGGATATAAGCATTAGCTGCTCCAGCTCTAGGTCTGGCATCTGCGCAGCGTCGTCCGTTCATCTGATCGTCATGGTCTGCCGGGTGAGAAGGGGCAATGCGTGTTCATCTTATGGGATGCTGGGATGACCATATCCTCAGGCAAATGAGGGTCATTGCCTGATCTTTCTTTCAACTCCACTGTTATGTGCGCGAGTGTGTGCGATCCGAATTACCCGTCTGACAATGAAAAGAAATCTGTTTTTGTTTTGCTTTCTTTCGCAGTTAGAGATGAACGAGGAAAGTGTTATCGCAAGAACTGAAGCAAAAACGAAGATATCGTTATGAAGATGAAAATTTGTTGTTGGATATGTAATCGAATACCGTCGAGGGTGAGCTGTGCGCAAAAGAAGTAAAAATCGAAAACAAACCGCTAGACAATTCCATTCAGTTGTTCTCATAGCGCTGCTGCTGATTCGGGTTACCGAGTTTGTGTCGTTAATTGATTTCGTAATAGAAAATGGAATAGAAAACGAAAAACACTGGAAAATCACCGCGGTAGGGGAAAATGCAATTCACATTGAACTGAAGACGGTTGTGACTGAAAATATGTTTTATTAAAATGTCCTGCTAGCATTTAATTTGTCTTCGATGTTAGTAATTAAAAATAATGATCATAAATAAATAAATAAAATAAATAAATAGTGAGTTGGGTGCAGATGACGAATTAGTCAAAAAAAAAAAAAAGAAAAAAGAAATAGAAACTAAAAACGCCGACATAATCACATATTGACAATATATTCCAGGTCTATATAGTTTTAAATTATTGCAAATGTGGACCTGCTTACTTGGGCATAACGCTCAAATCTTTGTTGGCCACCGTGTGAGCCCAACATGTCCTGATAATTTTTCTAAATCTGTAACCTTTTAGACAGAAAATGATAGAATTCAGAAAAACAGTGAAATCTCCAAAAACTGAACAGCTCCCTTGAGCAGATGACAGATTTCTAAGGTTCATACATTTTTCTATCTTCCCACAGTTTCGTAAATTTCACGTTTCCTTGGGCGAGTGAACCGAACTCGGTCTAACTTTTGACAAAATCATTTCTCGAATTTCAAAACACTCACGAAAGGAGCCTCCCTTTGACAATTTAGTTTCTTAATGACGTGCAAACACATTTTGATGAAGCTCCAATCAGTGGTCCTAGATTGAGGTGGAAACCGCCTAATTTTGGATATTTTTGAATGAAAAAGTTGGAAACGAGAGACAAGATTAAAAAAAGGATAAAATAAAAAAATCTCTGTAAAATGTAAATTGTTTAAAAATAGCGCTAAAACGTACCTGTTTCGATTTGGAAAAAAACTTAAAAAAATGAACTGCTCGTATTAAACGTGAATGAAACCAGCCCATCGAACGTCTACATAAGAATTTTTGTCTATCTGAATTCATTCACTCGGTTGAAAGTAAAACGGCATTTACATCATCTCGCACGCGCATTTTAGCACGGGACGGAACACCAACATTTCTGCAATTAGGTTCGTTCGCGTACGCGGTTTGAATCGAACGCAATCGGTATAAATCGATCGCAATCGCACAAAGTCTATCCACGTACTCATCAAAAATGACAGAAAAAGAGAAAATTAGCAAAATAACGAGTAACGAGCAGTTCCTCTCTTGCCTCGAAACAGCTCAGACAATTTCAACGGGTTAGTACTGATAAATATGTCAAATCCACAAAGTTCACATAAATTCAAAATCCGTCAAACGTCATGCGCTGAAATAAAATGTGCGAAAATAAAGAAAATACGGTGGTGGTCCAATGTTCTCCTAGAACATTTAATTTGTTGCAAAATGGTAAATATTAAATAAACGAATTTTTGAAAACCACACTGTCGTGACAAGATCCAGGAAACAAAGATGTAAGTGGCTCGAAGTAGCTAGAAATCTATACACGTACTTTGGAGTCAATTTTTCGCTCTCTGAGAGAATTACGCTCAATTTTTTAGTTTGACAGATGTTTAGTGCTCAGCTCGGGAAAGTACGCGAATAGACCTATTATTTGAAAACGTTTCTAATTCTGATTTGAAACACGTGAAATGAGAGTGGTAACTAGTTTCAGTAAATTAAACCAACAATTCATCAATCCAGTTATACGAAAGTTCTATACGTTCATCACTTCCGGAAAGCATTTTGTTTTAGGTATAGGAACGCGGAATTTCGTTAGCCATTGCTATAAAATTATCAACTTTCGGAGCTATCCCGTAATTCGTACCACGTAAACATGATGGCCGACTTTAATGCGTGCCGCGAGTTAGGTATTGCTGTCCCTTTCAGTCACACGGCTATTTAGTACCTGGCATCCCTTTAATCTTTGTGTTAGGAATGTGTGACCGTGTAGATACAGCATTAGATTGCAAATGGTTATAATTTCTAAATGGGTTACGAGAATAGTCAGAGAGTAATTCCTTCCTTGGTTTTACATAAGGGAGTAGTCAGCGTCAAAAAATCCCCTTCAACATAAAATTGGGAAGCCAACAGAAGAAAGGTCAGTGTAAAAGCTGTTGCAATATAGTCACTTATGTAAGTACTTTAAAATAAAAATTTGGTTGTTTTTAAGGAGGCTGCAGTTCAAACTTGAAAGAAATTGCACACCCATTTTGCATTCTTTTGGCCTTTGGTCTTTTTTGACTTTGACCACTTTTCTGCTTGTGATCTTTTGGCTACCGATTTGGTATGAAATAGCCAATAGAGGTACCAACTGTTAAAGCAAGTTATACGCCACTTGTGAGTCTTTTTATCCATCCTAGCATGAGTACCTGAATGCATGAAGTATTGTCATTCAAATTTTATCACTTTGTCAAGTTCGAAACTGAACTCCTTTGACTAATAAACCAGATGTCTGTACAGACAGATCATTTCAAAGCGCGATACTTGACGATATTCCACTGGTGATTTAGTGTCTAGATCTTACGAACTTACAATGCCGGATTTTCCATATAAAACTACCCATTGTGACCCACAAAACATTAAATTCAAAATATTGGTAACAACTACCAACTCCAAACTCAAGAGCCATCAACGGACATAGCTTATTGTCTCATGATGCATGCACGCTTTTATAAAAATATGATTTCATTATGTTTGCAGCGACATCTGTGTGAGATATCTAAATCTATTTTTCCCATGATTTTAAGTTGACGTTTTTACAAAGAAAATAAAGTGCACGACTGGGTCGAACGAAACTTTCTCGATACTAGACAAAAGAAAACAAAATTCTCTTTTGGATATTCATCTCATATGGCAGTTACATAAAATAAAAATATAAGTTGCAAATATTGCAATGTTTAGTTGGAAAAATACTATTGCGTAATTATTAAGCTGAAAACTGACTGTATGATATTGTTCCGGATAAAAGAAATACTTCGTTTTTGACAATTTATCGAAATCGAAGATGGGGTTTTCGAGATATGAACAGTTTTTAAAATTAGCGTTTTCGGTGCTTCAAATTGAAAATTAAGGACACAATAGTTTTGAAAACATCCAATTGACACTTAGTTTGCATTTTGGTCAAAATCGTTATTGCGCTTTTAAGTTAACTAGACAACACTATATTTTTAAAAAATTACTATTTCGATAATATAGAGAAAAACTTAGCTTGCTATTAAGTTATAAATGACCACATTCCTTAGAAATTAATTTTTGCTACAATCGTATAGACCGTTTTTGAGATATGTCGAAATTTCAAAAGTATCGTTGCTCGAATTTTTAGCCAAAAACTGGGTACGCAGTCATGGTAACCTCACCTACTTAAGCTTAAATATCAATTTTGGTTGAAATCGTTAGAGCCGTTTTCGATCAAATCAAACTGGTACGAAAATGTTGTATGGGAAGTACCATTAATATTGAGGTTACCTTGCAAAAAAAAAACACCTCCCGAGCTGTAAGCCCAAAAACTCCAAATCCGAGGTTTGAACGTAATCCGGGAAGCCGTTTAGGCTGTAGGCCCGTGGAAGGACGGACAGACGGACAGACGGACAGACCGGACAGAATTTTGCGACCCACTTTTTTGAGTTCCTCTATCATCGTAATATCAGAATTGATTAAAATCTCGAGTTCGAAATTTTGTACGAAACCAATATCTTTCTCTTACTACGTAATGGAGAAAGTTAAAAATATTTTTTTTGATTTTATTATAGGACCTACATAATTATCTAAATTTAATGTTTATTGCTACTCCAAAACAACCAAACTCACTATTGACAATATTTGCAATAAGCAACAACACGAGTCTTATGGTAGCCCGCGCATCTATTTGTAGGACACTTCCATTCTTTGTACCTAATTTATAGCAAACACTTAAACCCTAACAAGTCTTTAGCCGCATCGCATCAGTGATGCTCTTCATATTCCTCTTCGTGATGCTGTTCCTCGTGATAGTGCGGGGGGATGTGAATCTCTTCCTCCTTGGCCTCCTCGATCGTCGGATGCTCATACTGATGGTGATGATGCAAATGTTCATGACTGACGTGCTTCTCCTGATGGACAACTGGCTGGATTTCATGTTTGATAATCTTCTCATTCTTGATGACAATCGGCTTGTGATGATGATGAATGTGTTTGATTATGGTGTGGACATGTTTCTCCTGCTGCTTCTTCACCGGAACATGTATAACAATCTTTTTGTGATGGTGACCTCTGTAAAATGGAATTTATTCATTAGTTTCGCACTTAACACCATTATCGGTAACCGCTTCCCCACCCAGCTTCCGATTGAGTGATGACAACCAAGACTAGTCCCAGTAAAGCCAGCCAAATCTGTGTAGATGGAAATAATGTTAATCCTGAAGTTGCAGAAGCCTTCTTCTATCTTACCACAAGTCTCAAGTCCATTGCGTTGAAATATTCCTACAAACCAATGAAGGACGTTCAAAGCCTACGCGATGCACACCAAAGCTTATTGTACAAACGAATGTGAGAATAGTCATGCGCTGGAGTCTTTTATAATGACGCTGCAATATACATTGCTTCACTTCCTTGGTGGTATACCATCAGTGGCGTTCACTTGGAAACTTTTGTTTGGTTAAACAATTGCGTGCTCCGAACGCGTTGTAAACCGAAATTCTAAAAAAAACTAATTATCAGTATCATTTTAGTGCAGCAAACGAAACATCCAAGCCAGCCGTTGCAGACTCGTCGCCATTGCCTCATAAGGAACAAGGCTAATTACACTGTGTGCATGAAAACACAATGCTGCAGTAAGTACATCCCCATATGAATATGTGCGGTGTGTTGCCTTTTCCGCAATCCTCTCTTGGCAGCTATACTCGTTTCTGTTTCTGCATGTGGTGCCCCAAAAAGTGAAATGCCAAATGAGGCGTTCGGTTACAGTTTACTGGTGTTGAGTGAAAAAGCCATCAGAGTGGTACCCATAAAATCCATCGTGTGAAGCTGAACATTTGAAATGCACCAGAGGGCGCATACCTGCCGGGTTTATCGGATATGCCTGTCCACCTTATTTCCCAAAACCTTTCGAAGCAAAAGCCACTCAAATAGACGGTATTTTTGTTGGTTTCTTTTGGATTCGTTTTGTTGGAGATAATCGTTGAGCTTTGCGCGATTAGGTGCATGAGTTGCGTTTTGAAAGAAACGCGTGATTTCACGAGTTTCCTGGGTGCTCGCACGCGTACAAAAATATTTCTAACGTCTACGGTAACACTTTAGTAGCCAGATTTTGACCTAAAATAAACCTGTCTACAGTATATCATTAAAGGGTCCTACGCGTGTCTCTGGAATGCAACTATACGGGAGAGGGGGCAAGATGGACTTTTATACATTCATAACTTCTTTAATATTGATAAGATCCGAACAAAAGTTTTTGCAAATAAAAACAAGAAGGGTGTATTTAGCTACACAACCGAAAATACAACATAACCTCAAAAATCCATACATAAATACTTTTGATGGCGAAAAGCTATGTTCGTCCAATACTTATGTATAAAGCTCAAAGTAAGCTGAAACGACTGGCTTAACGAGAGCTTGTGTTATTTTTTTTCCGGAATTCTAATGTCGTTTTCCATTGGGCAAAAAGAAGCGTCCGGGAGAGTCCGGAATCGAAAAAATCACTTCTGAAACCGTTCCATTGGCACAAAAAATACTCTTCTGGTGATTCTGAGGAGAGAATTTCACTTCTGGATTTGAAGTCAGAATCCACTCAAGAAGCACTCACACCAGTGTAGTTTGTGTATTTTATACAAGTCAACTGACAGCTGCCGTAGATTATTTTATGGCATTTCACCAATACTCTTGTGGATTCAATCAGAAGCAGTTTTCTTGTTCCATTGGACTACAGAATGAGTGGATCCCCGAGTGAAACCCTTTTTTGAAAATGAAATAGACATATTTTTCAAGCCATTCATTTCTCTTGACAAGACTTTGAGCTTTTTATTTGTTTCCCCCAGCTCGTAAGTTAGTGCTCGTCTTGAGTGGAGTTGACATCCCTATTAATATCTTTTTAAACTCGAGAAAAAATATTCAATAAGTCAATTTTCTTGATCAGGATTGAACACTAACGTATGTGCAGAATTCAATGCGCAATCAAGATTGTAATACACGCGTAACTTCTGAACTCACTGCAGCACTGCAATATGTCTCTGTTTCTAAATTTGCTGCAAAATTCAAGGGTACCACAAAACAAACGAAAATAAACTGCAATTTCAAGTATTTGGCATCATCGCCTTTTGACACTGCTGATCGTGTTTGTGTTTGTTTTGGTTGTAAACACATCAACTGCTTAGTCGTCGAATGACAGCAGCCCTATTAACCGACGCAATGCATGTCAAACAATTTTCTGCACATCTGTTTTAGTTGCAGCAATGCACCCTGCTCTGCGTCCGGAATTTCTGCACATGTATTTTGGGCATTAAACCATTCCACCGTTCTACCAGCGGGCAGCGCTGACGTTCTGTTCCTATTTGCCTCGCAAGAGATTTTTAAACAATCTGAATCTCTAAACATGTCTTTTAGTAGCTCGCATCATAATTGAATCTATCGTTATTAAGCTTTCACTAAATTATCTTATGTCTTAATAAGTAAGCATTAAACTAGAATAAATAAAAATGAAATAGAGATAACAGCAATTTATGTAGTAGAAACTAATATCTCCCAGGAATTTGGGCAACAGGCTAGCTGTCTTTCAAAAACTACGAGTTTTTTTTTCGGAAATTGACTGTTTTCATCTGTTTTTTTTTAATTTGGAACCAACTTCACTCTGTCAATGAAACTAAGGGATGCATTGCCATTTTTGTCTTTTAATTAGCTGTGACTAATGAAAGTGTGATTAAGCTAAAAATGAATTGGTTTGTTTCTTTTTGCAGCCCTCCTCACCCCTGCATGCTGATCTGTGGATGAGCTAAGTCGTTTAACCTAAAGATCCTAGTTAGTTGTGACCAGAGACATACTGAGACGACTGAGACCACCAACTCGCAGTCCTCTTGCTGCTGGCCCATACTATTTTTTTTTTTTCCAAATTCGCCACTTAGTTTTCTAATCGGTGTTCTGTCAATCAGTGTAACATGCAAAAACATTCAAAAAATACAAAAAAAAAGTGCTGCCAACATTGGGGGAATGTGATAGAGTTCGGGAGTACAATATTCTAACGTTTTTGAATGTCATTGGTTAGTTATTATTATTATACATTTTTAAGTGCGAATAATATAATTTGTCTGATTAATAAAATTATCTAAATGAGATGTTGCATATCAATACTAGAAACATATAAGGACAAACATGGTTGTGTATTTCCTCTTTCTCCTCATTAACTCCGATTTCATGTGTACATTTTTCTTAAGTAACTGAAGAAAATTTGGTCAAAATGTTAATATTTTAAACAAAAGTACATTTAGGTATTCCTAAAAAAAAATTCCACATGTAACGAATAATTTCAAATGTAACGGATCAAATCTTATGAACGCTGACATCAACCTTGTGACATCTTGCCAACATTTAAGCATTTTTTTAAATCTCACCCATTCAATGGATGCAACCTCATCATTACTGACAACTAGCTAACCATGTGGGTCCTATTCCGGACAGCAAATTAGACCCAACTGACCCAATAAACAGAAAAAGAAACGAAATTTTTCTAAACAAATCTTTTATTTTCGAATTTAGTCACACACTTCCTTAGTGAATCGACTTCTTTTGCATGTCTTCTTCCTCCAAGTCCACACTATTCTCGGCGGTGTCTACATTTTCATTTGGACTGTCCGTTGACTCCATGAGTACTATCCCATCGCCATCGGGCATCGTTCTCCTTTCGGTTAAATCACTCGGAGGTGTTGTAATACTTATGGGACACATGCATGGAACAAACTGCACAGTGGATCGTTGATTTTGTGGCGAATAATCCGGGTACGGGTAGGGTCGATAGAACGCAGGCGGCTGTTGGTAGTATGGCGAACTGCGTCTGTTGTACATGCCGCCACCTTGGTATTGTGATCCACTTTGATCGTAATACTTCGATGCGACGTTTATTGAATTCGCAGAGCTGATAAGCGGTGTTGCCATTCGATCTTGCGGTGGCAATGGGGGCTGGGTTGGGTGTGGTGGCGGCGGCGGTGATGGAGGCGCAGTACTTGTGGTGGTTGTTGTGGTAGTCGTTGTAGGCGTTGGCGGTTTGCTTTCTTCGGTGGTGGTGGTCGGTAATGGATATAGCTCGTACTTGGTACCCGATAGCATGGGAACTGATGGCATTTTAGTTGGCCAACTGAACGGATGGGCGGCTGTACCTAGAATTGAGAAGGAGTAGGGCGCCGGAGCTCCCACTGGTTGGTAGGTGTACGTTCGAAAATATCCAAGAGGTATTTGCTTCAGCGATTGCACTGGTGTTTCACTGAAATGAAGTGGGTTTTAATTTTGATGTCTAAATAGTTTAAATTGTTTACGCATACGTTGTTGAAGGGGGATTCCACCAAAAAGCCTGACATGTCACGAGCAATGTTGAAATTATCTGTTAAAAAATGGTTTTAAATTAGATGCAATGAAATCGGTGAAGTCTATCTATTTTCTATTTATTTATATAATTCTTTTAGGGTGAAACTCGATAACCGCTTGGCCGATTTTCTGGTTCTTTTGTTGTTTTGTTCGTACAGCTGTATTTAAGGATTAGCCAGATACAAAATTCCGGAAATCACATTTTACGCTCATCGGAGTTATAACGGGTCCAGCTTGTTATAGATAACATTTAGTTTTTTTCATCTAGTGGTCGAGTAAAATAAATTGGTCCAAGGTAGGAAAACTATACTGAACAAAATTATGCGCTTGTCTTCGAAGCTCAATTTAGAAACAAAGTAGAGAATAAGTGGATGTCCAAAATGACAGCTGTATAAAAATAAGTCGGTTTATAATGTAACTAGTCAATTTTAGACGAAAAGACTTGTTTTAATGTAGGTACCTACCTAAATACAATTTGTCTCGACTTTAGACTAATTGCAACTGGATTTTTTCAATGGCCGCCATGTAATATACATTTCTTAAAATGAATACCTAGTGCACCATCCACATCATAATTATGTTAGATTTGGTTTTTGGTACTACTTTGGATTTGTTTTCTACAGTAGTATTGAAGGTTTTTAATAAACCAAATCAAAATATCTCATTAAAGTTCATAGAGCGTAAAATTTGAATCTGATGTCGTTTTCGATTTGGCAAAAGATCAATTTTTTTTTTGATCGAGATTGCTTTTCATGTTCGATTTGCCACAAAAATCAATCTTTTTTTTGATCTCAGATCACTTTTGAGAAATCTCAATTTTTCCTAAGATTTTGCACATACTTTCACTAACACCAATGATTATGACACACAGCGTCGGTTACGAATTGTTTATCGTTGGAAGGGTTGCTTTTTTTAACTGAATTATTTATTTTACGCATATGGGATCGAGTTTTTATATTAAATTATTTCGAAATGCAGTACTATAAATGTGTGAAAATCAATTGAAATGGATTTCGAGTGCAAGTGCAAAAATGTTTTATTTTGCCGCCAACTCAATACACACACATACCAATATAATTCAGATTTCATGTTCGTTTTGGCAGCAGAAATCTGAAATCTCAGATCAAAATCTGAAAAGCCAAATCGAAAACGACATGACAATAAAGCAAACATTGCAATCTGACATTTCGCAAGTGACTAGGTGACTAGGTCTGTTCATTTACTTTTGCAGTAAAAATGGAAATGACTGTCAAATGGAAGTGGTAGGGATAAATTCTCTCACAGAGAGAGACAAAAATGACAGATGCATAATTCAAATATCCAAAAAAGTGGTACGAACAACGAAATATCGTTAAAATATATGATAAGCTCGAAGAATTTGCTAATTTACTGCCAAAATTAGCTATGAAAATGATTCGGAACTTCTTTTTCATGAATCCGAGTATGTGAAAGAGTTTGTAGTGTTTAAACTACAAGCATTCATGAAGAGGAAAAAGCGGCGCTGCTCTAAAAATGGCATGGAGCAGATTGTGTCATTTTAAAGCAAGGAAGAATTTCGTTGACACTATAGAAATGGAAAATAATGTTGAGAAGAATATTTAAAATTATTTTGCCGTCTGTTCATACCATTTTAATACGCAAAAAAATCAACACTAATGCACGCATATGCCAAATGGGGTAACAAACCTCAAATCAGCTGTTATGCCGAATTCACAATGTCGCGTTGACAGATTATGTAGAAACAAAGCGTTCATATGCTGCTACACAAAATAGAGCTTCAGGCGTTGAGTCGACTTTAGATCGTAAATATCGTAAAGTTCAACGCGACGCCTGAGTAGAGCTACTTTCTACTATCACGCGCGTTTGATTAGATGGAGTGGCACAGATCCACAAATTTTTATTTTAAAGAACACTTTTCTATTTTTTCAATGCCGATTAATAAATTTAGTGTGTGTAAATGACGTATTCTATTTTTTTCTTGAGCAATTACTAATTTTTTATGTTTTTCTTTGAAAAAAAAGTATTAATCATTGGTAGTGTATCCACTTTAAGGTTGTTCTTTGCTTGTTATGCTGTTATATATGATTTTTTTTCCATTTCGGCGAATACTCTACTCTCTCAACGCGCATTCGCTTCAAAGCAGCATTTCGTTTTACAAAATTGTTGCTCGCGCGCTTTGGCACTTAAAATCGTAAAGTTTCGATAAAGCGTGTCAAAGCTAGACGACGCACGCACGCGTTCAACGCGACATTGTGAATTCGGCATTAATTGTGAGGATTCGTCAGATTCTCAGTGGAGGGGTAATATCTTGTTCTTTCGAAGCCGCTCTCTTTTACGAGTTTTTCGAGTTAGGGTCTTAGGGAACAGCAATGAGTAAAAATTCGTAAGATATTAAGGTAAAGGAACAGACCTAGTGTTTGTGAGTTCAGGGCAATTCTTACAAAATATCTCGAACTCTTTTGTCATGCACTTATTTCTTTAATGAAATATGGAAAAAACATTCTAGATTCGGTCTGGTGATAGAAAGAGAAAGTGCTTTTCTTTCTTCTATCAAAAACTCCATGAGTCAAATCAAATTCTTGTCATTCTAAATTAATTTGTTAATTGGTCTTGTGTATGCAACCAAGTTTTTCTCACAAATCGAGACTGGCTCCCTTTTACACAGGTTTTGCACAAATATGTGTAGTATGTCAATGGGTTGAAGGTTGGCTTTGTACACCAAATTGTCACCAGCATTGCCAAATCAAGCAAAATGGAAAAAGCGTACTATCTGTCAAATTTGATTGCAATGATTAAATCTAAACTTATGCAGTTATCCTTTTGCAGAAGTTTTCATTAATATCGGTGTTTCAGGTCCAGTGATTGGTCTTTCCTTGTAGGTATGCATAGCAAAAAATACTTAATTATAACCAAAATTATTAATTAATGTTGATTGTAAATAAAGCTGTCACACTTTATTTACAATTGATTGTAAATAAAGCTGTCACACTTTATTTACAATCAACATTAATTATCGTGGCAACAATTTTCAATTCGACGGAAAATTACTGTAAATTACTATTTAAATCAATTGGGACTCGGTTTTTTTTTAAGGTTAGATGTTAGATTAATTAAATATAATGCTTTCGTGGAATTTTCAGTTCATAATACCGTGCAATTGATTTATTGGCATAAGCCTATTGGCAATTCGCTCTTATATGAATACTAAAATAATCGTTAGTTTACTAGTTTTGTATTTTTTCTGTCAAATTGCAGGAAATGTGTGATGCGACTGCGGACTGCGTTCGACTTGACCAGATGTTTGTGAGACATTCCCAAGAGGTGGTGCACTTAACCTAATACCACTCGCTCAGCACACTTAGCACTCAGTTCACAGCATAATCTACTCAAAGTATAAAACAGTCACCCATTTTAAACTGTGTATAATTGTTCTGAGAAATCCTTTCAATTGAGTCGTTTGGATTCCACATAAGGGTGCATCCATCCACTCCACAACTAAAAGATCCCACAAACGAACGTTGAGCCACCACTTTAATTTATTTTTATGGTAGATCACGAACCATTAATATAAAATTTTCAATCCCAAGAAAACATCGCCACATTATCTACTATTGAAATTTAATCCAACAATTTTGGCAGACCAGATCCGATCGCTTTTCATTAACCCCTTTCATGGCGTTATTGCAAAAAGTTGAAGACACTTAGTGAGATTTTGGTTGTTCAGTTATCGACACATTGAATACGTTCCTACTATCGCTTTTCAAACACATTTCATTTGTCACCAATATGTGCAATAATGCCACCGTTCCAAAACTTTTTTCACTTCACAATGCTGTTTTTTTTTTCATGCATATTGCATTTAATTTAAGGAGAACAAATATTTTATCCAATTCTCGTACCACGCAACTCCACATCCACATCACGTTCGTCGACATCCTTTATCGCGTGGTCCACACAAATATTATAACCGACCAATATGAATATCGAGAAACGTCAAATCACTTTAAAACTCCTCGGCAGTCGGCACTACTATGAAACCGTGCATCAAAAGATTCCTCTTCTTATAAGTGCTTATCCCCACCACCAAATTGAAGAATCCACCCAAATTCTTAATAGAACCAACATCATAATCTCAATAGCCAATCATATATCAAAATGCATTCACTCTCGCACACGCCATTCCCTTTAGTGAGGCTTCGCAGTCATAATCTTTGAACAAGGCAACATTTGGTATTCGTTTTGCTCTTTAACATCGAACTCACACACAGATGCGATATCATAACAAAAACATGCCTAAGGAATTAACAACATTTTGCTTGTTTTACCGTTCGATCGGTGCCATCAAAGGCTGGGAAATTGGAAGGAAAGCAGCAGAGCCCACTCGATGTGTGTGCGAGTGCAATGATTGATATTTGGGTTGTCACATTGACGTTTGAAAAGATTTTCAATTATAACATCAAACGAGTTAAACTTATATGCTAACTGTTACCGTCCAACTGTTTACTCTATTTATTAGAACCCTTAAAAGAAGAATGAAAAAAAAACTGACATCTCTGTTTTGACAGCTCTCATTTATTTTGTACTAATATTTTTGTTTCTAGCGCAGCCGCCGCCTTGTGGTTCTTCGTTAGTATTTTGCTGGACATTGGATTTAGGTAGTTCGAGGAATGGGTGGCCTTGTGTCTGTGAAGAAAAATGTTTTCGAATATTTTGGTCAATATTTGACAAACTCACCTCGAATCCCAAATGAGCCAAGTCTCTTCCGATGCCTTTCGCTTTCGGTCTGCAATATCCACAGCTCTCCTTGAAAACTGATGCGGCTCCTCTTTCTGGGGCTTATACTTGAGCAACTTGTTGAGGGTGTAAATGGGGTACATGGTCTTGAAGCCGCCATACTTGGCGCTGTGAACAATTCTGTGACGTTTCTGTGGTGCGTTTTCGTACTCACTCTCATACATTATTCGAAACTGGTCCTCTGCAGGTCGTGGCATTGGGGTCGTTGTCGTCTCCATTCGATGATTGGAATAAATTCCACTTGGAAGGGCCAGCTGCCGATTTAGGTCCATTTGTGTGATGGATTTCGAAGGCGTGGGGGTGGTGTATGGCAGCGACCAGTACTTCGTTCGCACATCATCCTGGGAGTAGTAGGAGTTGTAACAGGCAGGTTCGGTGTCCTCCTCGTCGGTTAAGTATTTGTAAGATTCCACGTGATTATCGTGCAGTTCTTCACTAACTGGCCGAACTGAAGTCTCAGACGTGATTGGTTCGTGGTTCAGCTGCCTTGGGTCTACAGCCTCGTGGGCATAGAACGGAACCAGTGTCACATTGTGGAAGACACTTTCGGGGTACTTCGAAGTGCGGACCCTCTCCACCACAGGGGTGGGCTTGAACTTCGGAGAATATGGTGGATACATCACCTGACCCGGGACCGGCTCCTGCATTGGGTACTTCCTGCCTGTCATCATTGTATTGAATATCATTTCAGCTTTCGGCCCGCGATAGATGAGAATTGGGTCGGAATGAGATTCGAAATCATCAAAGACTGGAAATATACGCGAATTCTGTACGCGCTTGCGATCCCTTGGCAAGGATTGCGGTGACTGTTGTCTTATAGAAATGGAGTTCAAGTTTGAATAGTGACTCGGAAGCTTCGGTTGCATTAGACTGGGCGATATAAACCTGCGCTTGCTCTTGAAGGGCCTGTGGGTGCCAACTTCTATTTCACCAGGACGAGCCACTTTGTCCTCCAATACCCAGAGCGGGCGATCAGCCTCCAAGTAGGACTTCTTCTTAAAGTACTCTCGCCGAGGATGAAATTGGGGCGTGGTGTTCTTCTTGCTGTTGACAATACCAGCGGCTGGCTGCGCCGTGAGCACAATTATCCAAAGCACACTCGAGACTACCTTTAGAACCATTGCAACCGTGAGTACCTAATGAAGACCGTTGCACGAACTAAACATGAGCCTTAGGTTCAATGGAGTTTTATAGTGAAAACTCGGACAGAGAACTTGTCACATGGTGAAATTTTCATACACGCTTCTTCGGGTCAGAGCGATTTAAAAAAAAAAAAAAAACGTAAAACAAATTCCCGCCATTCCGGTTGGCATTTATGGTAGTAAAAAATGTTCTACCCAACGTGACCATGAGTAGATCACTGGGACAGAGCGTGACGTTTGTCCAAAAAACAAAAGTAAAACACGACCGATGATGGTGGCCAGTTTTGCTTTCTATTGTGTGGATCACTTTTTTTTACGATCACAGGTTAATTACCCGAAAATCGCTGGCTTATACTGCTGGGATGCAAGTGGAATTGTAGGTGAATAACCTCAGCTTGTTTTGATTTATGGGCAAAAAAATTGATCAATCAATCAGAGCCTGAGTATTAGACATCATTAAATTCTATTATTTGGCATTTTATTTAACCCACCGAGCCTGGGGACACAACAAGGCAGCTAATGATGTGCAGCGATAGGAGGGTCACTGTAAACGTCAGGAAGTCGGTCATCCAGTGCATGCGTTTAGTACCTATATTCGTGTTTCATAATGATTAAATACTCATTTCTATAATGCTTTGTATACATCGACGGATGATTTGTTTTCCTCCAATTCCCAGAAGCGCCGGCGTTGCTAATGGTGTCAGCCGTTGGCGGCCGTATTATGGTTTCATGTGATCTCTCTTGGGTCAATGTACTGATTGATGTAACTCAAGAGAGTTTCAGTTTCATCTATTCTTCGACTGGGCTTTCGTCTTTAGTTTTGCTTTGTTGATTATTAATCTCAGATGCAGTCGACGGGATAGGGTAATTTAGGAAGTTGGTAACGTGTTGTCAAACTCTGGGTGTAAGTTGAGTTGCAATCATTTTTCATTCATCGAACTTGATAGGTAAGGAGGGAATTTCTTGGATATGCACCATGACCAATCATTCTGATGGTTTGGAAAATTCTTTGGGAAATTCCATCGGTTGTCAGGAAGGCGGGTTTAGGCTTTGGAATGCAGAGGGTCACATGTGTAGGTTTTGTTTGAAATTCGTTAATTACTCAGGTTGCACTTTCATATATTGAGTCACACAAAACTCTTTTAAAGACTGCAGGTGATTTATGTTGGGAACCATAGTTTGCTACCCAGCCTTTGTTTTTTTGTTGATATGGTAAATATGCCCTTCAGGAAATTGTAGATGTCCGATTGGAATGCATTTTTTGAATTTTGCATAATCAATCATCGGTCACTCGTCGTCACCAGTCTTCATTTCTTTTTAGTTAAACATCGCTTTTCAGAAAATGACGTTCACATGATCTCAGCATTTGGGTTGTTACTTTTTCAACAAATGTACTGGTTTAAGCTTGTAAATAAATGGACTTTGATTGGAAATATTAAAACAAAAAAGTGGGACCAAACTCTGCGGTAAGAAAATCCCCAGTTCGCTAGTAGACTCTTTCGTTTTTATTCACAAGAATTGCTGATTTTAAGTTCGATTCAGTCTTACTCGCTGAACAAAGTAGCACTAGAGCGTACAACGCCCACTAAAACTCACTCAATCGTTCACGCGATCCCATCAATGTAGTACAGCTCCAGCATCGCGCAGCATTCAAGAGCCGACACAACATTATACTACTCGTCGACTTCGACTTGCTTGCCAATGCCACGACAAAAATGTTGAGAATAACTCATGTGAAAGACAAAAAGTCTCTTCGTCTTGAAATTTAAACACAATAAACAGCCAACTCGATGACAAATAAAAGCCATCTAAGAACTTGAGAACAAAATTAATGTTAAATTAAACCAAACATTTGTTATGCGACCATCTAAGTGGCATTGCTGAGATGGTGCGGATTACCAAATAGGTGCGACAAAGGCAAATGCCTATGGTACATAAAAGAACCGAATGCGTGAAAAATCTTCACAATTTGTTTGGCTTATTTGTTAGACGGGGGTATTCCTATTCATGTGTGGAGGTGCTCAATGAATGGTATGTAACAACAACAAATAACAATAATGAGAACAGAGCGTCTCGAATGAGTTATGTTAATCAGTGTGATGTGTGATGTGTTTATCTAGAGTTTGTTTGGTGAGAGGTAGAGAGAGGGATTAAAATTGATAGGTTAGAATGAAGCTCGATTAAGAAACTCTTGTTGGTAATACGAGTAAAATCGATTGATCTTCAAAAGAGAAATATTAGAAGATACTTAAGGTTGGCGTATCGGCGGTTCAAGATGAACATTGGCTTCATTGTATGTATCTGTTCTTTAAGAGTTGTTCTGACGGTTGCCTTAGAAGTGAGAACCCATTGAATGTGAACTTAAACTCGAATCCGTTTCTTGTCTTCAGTTCCTTGATAAAAGGCACGATAGTTTGTCTCGCGATTGTTCCGTTTAAACAAAGCGCATACCGACCCTACCTGAGAAGGCTTCTCAATTCCGTCATTCGGAGAGAGAATGTGAGAGGTTTATTAAGTAAAGAATCAGGTAATTAATTTCTGTACCGCGTAGAATGCGCATTTGTTTCGACTAGTGGAATAAATGGGAGATTATAATGTAGGCACTTCCACAACTTCGCAAAGTTTCGTTAAAACTTTAGAAACATTAGAAGAAAGAAGTTCTTTCCTGGCTACCAAGACAAGGTGCATGTATTGTGATAGAGTTTTTCTGAAAGCTATTGAGAAACCCAAATTCCAACTCAGGGTTTTTTCACTGCGCCACCTCTCGCGAACGTCTGACAAACATCCGAGAGTATAACTGTCATGAAAAAGCTTCTCAATTAGCCGTTTGGAATCGGCATAAAATTGTAGAACCCTTCCATTCGTTCCAAAAATGAAAACTCACACAAACCGAATGGTTGTGAGAAGCTAGGCCTAGGGTCCCTACGGACCTGTTGCGCCAAAAATTATTATTATTATTATTATTGAGAAAACGTTGTCTCTTCATTTAACTTCATAGCCGCATATATATGCTGATTGCTATTGCAGAATCTAATGTACTAATGTACGATGTCAATATTAGCAAGAGAATTCAAATGTTTTGGACGAACTAGCAGGAATCGTTTTGACCAAAATTTGATACCAAAATCGGCTTGAACACAATTCAACGGTCTAAATACCACAGCAGAATTGTGAAATAAAATCGCAACGCACAGCTGTTCAACAGAAATATCATACTATAGCATAGCCAATGCCTTTAACTTTATTCACTCATTCGATAGCATGGCAATGGCACTTGTACAAAACTCTCAATTGTCGCCGTCGCAAAGCCAGTAATTTGTGTATTTTGCCTCAGACTGGTGTATATCTCTCGCGTTGCTCTGCCCAACCATTTTGGAGAAAGTGTTTATTTGCTGTTGCTGTGCTGCTCCCATTGCTCTTTCAATCCTCACCACCCAATCGATAGGTACCAAAAGAAAACGAAAAATCAAACAACAATCTCAACAATTGAAGGCATGATCAAATCGACTTGTAGCCTGTGGCTACTGTTGGCATTGATTTGCTTTCCACCACCAGACGCACTGAGTTATGATCCGAATGACATGAAAATCGCAGCCGTACTTCCACCCGAGGGTATGTTCGAGGCTTTCTATCCCCGCGAAATGGACGGAGTGCCAAATGGATCATCGAGGCCAGCTCATGGTCATGGTAGTTTCTTCAAGCACCGCAATCCGGCACTGGTGGATACGAAAAATGCCGCAGCCTATGGGTACCGCTTCGATGGCAAGAGGAGATTCAATTTCGACTAGAATTACGAACTTGAGCATTGGTTTTTGTGAAATAAAGTGTTTGTGGAACGAATATTTCAAATGAAAAATGCCTTTCCTTAAAAAGCGTTCGAAGGATATTACATTTATTAATTCTAATCCTAGGTCCCCTATAAACCAAATTATTGGACAGTCTAAATACAATGGAAAAGAAAATCAATACAACAACCCCGAGAAGAACATGTAGCGCATGTGAATTCTGTAAATCGGAACAGCTAGAGCTCTCTAGAGGTATTACACATGCACGCGCGCGAAATTTTTTGCGAGCGACGGCGGCGGGAGTAACTTTTAACTAGGTGTAATGGGCTTTTCTTTTGTTTCATTAATATACACGAGTTTTCTGTTTAAATTCTATGACTTAGTTCATAACTTGTCTCTGTATAAAGAGTTGTTTTCATCTCATGCGGCGCATCTTTCGCTCCATTTTTCGTTGTTTCTTCTCGTCTGTTTCGGGCTCGACTTCGTTGCGTGATGCCAACCAGGGTTGAATGACTGTACCCCAGAGCATCCATACAGCTCGAATGGGTACCAGCAGCAGCAGGAACCAGAAGTAATTGGACAGCAATGCGAGGAGCAGAGTGCCAGAGCTAAGAATTATCAAATCCTTTGCATTTCTAAAACGAAAAACATGCTGTCAATTGGAATTTTCTATTGCTATGGACTATAAACGTACTCAGCGATCCCGCCCTCCATGTTAAGGTCATTCCCAGAGTCTAGAACAGCTCCGGTGTCGGATATCTTTGCTCGGGACATAAATGCCATAAATTGATAGGCACCCAGAAGGGTTGCAATTGTCACCACAGACATTATCTGGAATGACATAATAAAGTAGAGAGCACTTGTACTTTCATTCAATCTAAGGGCGCTTTACACAACTTACCACGGACAGTTTGCTTAGCTCAAAGAAAATGAAATTCAACAACAATGAGGCAGCTGTACTGCCAAAGGCCATGTTCCGATAGAAGTGAAGTGTTGCGGTGTTTTCTTCCACAATTTGCTTCGCACCCTTTGTGCCTTGTTTTCCTTTTGGTACCTACACAGAGGATAATCAAAGGATTAATATGAGAAAGTGAAAGGCAATCGATGACTTACAGCCATACTGGGCGAGACTATATACTTCGTAAAAAGTTATTTTATTTGGAAATCTCGGATTATTTAACTGGGAACGTAAATTTTGATTTGAACAGGAACCAAGGAACTATTTAAACAGCAAAAGTGCAAAATCATAAATATTACGGCAGGCCGCAAGGTACTTGTCTTAATTATGACACGCGTCAACACGTATCTGACATTTCGCCAACAAAAACTGACAATTGAATGTCGTCATCACAGATATGTAAAAGAGGTTATTTTTCTTGCAGTAAAAATAGGTTATAAAATCACATTTTATACATAGGTAAACCCCTAAATGGGCGGATAGCAAATTTGACTAATGGAAGCACGTATACCTAGTTTACTTGTTAACTGCATGCAATTAAAAGGTCTATTCCCTTATGGTAATGAATTTTAATACATTAGTCAAATGCAGTCAAACTTCGTTCACTTCTACTTAACTTAACGAAACGATGTTTGACTAAAATTTATTCGAATGCATTATCGTAAGAGAACAGACAGACCTAAGAATAATTGTGTTAATTAACTGATGTAGGACACAGAAAGAGCAATTACTTCCTTTAACCAGAACACACAACCATTGCTCTTTTAATCATTATTGTTTCATTAATCAGTAATCAAATTACAGAATTGATAATAGAACAGAACGAGCTTCCGGGGCTAGCGGCTAAAGTCCAATTATTATTTTCAGCGTGATTTATTTTTCATCATGTTAAACTGATTTTTTAAGTTTTCTTCATAAGTCCTTTCTTAATACTCATTTCGTTTTCCATTGGTTTCAATCGGGGATCCACTCATTCTGTAGTCCAATGGAACAAGAAAACTGCTTCTGATTGAATCCACAAGAGTATTGGTGAAATGCCAAAAAATAATCTACGGCAGCCGTTGACTTGTATAAAATACACAAACTACACTTGTGTGAGTGCTTCTTGAGTGGATTCTGACTTCAAATCCAGAAGCGAAATTCTCTCAGAATCACCTGAAGAGTATTTTTTGTGCCAATGGAACGGTTTCAGGAGTGATTTTTTCGATTCCGGACTCCTCGGACGCTTCTTTTTGCCCAATGGAAAACGACATCACATTAACGGAATATAGGTACACAGTTAAAACTGGTTAAAACAACTATTTTCTCCTATACCACCCAATTTTGATTTATTTATGTACAATCCTAGTTAAATACAACGATGACAATATAAAAATAGAGTTGATATCCGAAATAGAAAAAATAACTTAAAACATTAAAATAAGTCAGCGCTTCGTCAGGATCATCAAGCTGGAACCAGTTTCATCGAAGGCTGTGTAATTGCCAGAATACCAGCCACTGAAGAAATAGCTCCCAAAATTCCAATTGTTCGTGGCGACAGCTTAGCATAGCCCAGGCCAGCGAATGGAATGAAGAAATCGCACACGTTCTTGACAGTATCCACAGCAACATCCCTATGCCCGTAGATGACTCCATAAGATTCAAGCAGAAGTCGCTGTAAATCTCTCGGCGATCGAATACACACCGATACACTGCTGTTGGAAATTCCAGATTTCTGTCCAGCTCGACGCAAGTCGATTAAACGTATTATTTCGTAGACATCTCTACAGAGATTCATCATAATTGAAAGCAACCAGTACCTGTTGGCGCGTTCGCCCCACTTCTTGGCGTTTATGTTCTTGAAGAGTCCCGTCCGCGAGAGCCACATAACATGATCGGCCAGAAGGTAAAGGGCTTGTGAGATTTTGCTCAATGTCAGGGTGACCCTAATGGCCAAATCCGGATAGTGAATGCTTTTCAGTGAGGCGTAGAACATGTCCAGACATTTTCCAAAGCGAAGCACTGAAAATAGAAACTGGTTTATACTCTGATGAGAAGAATAGATGTATGCGTGATTTTACGTTTCCTGAAGGAGCTAAGTATGTATTCCAATGTTTTAAACTGATCGGCAAGGGCTGGGCTGGAATCGGAACTTTCGAGGATGTCCCACGCCGCTCGAGATGAATATTGAATAAGACTGCAAAATAAAATATTTGTACGATGATATCACGAAGAGTACTGTTTACATTTATGGTGTTTGTTTATTACTTACCGGGCAACCTTGTCCTTCCACCCAGTCTGATTGTTGAGACCTATCAACTTGTCCATCGTTTGTGTTTGTTTTGTATGAACGAACTCACTGCGGAAATGAAAGTAAATGCCTTTAACTTCTTTTGTTAAGTTTACACTAGATTTAAGCTGATTAGCAAAGTTCAAGGTACAAAACTAATGCAAAAGGTATGAAAATTTCGATCGTCGCTGATAATAAACATACCAAAATATAATAAAATTCTTTGACGTTTAAAAGAATACAGTAGAGTCGTGAAAGATTTGTTTATGGAAAAAACTGCGTATGTAGGTTGGCTCTGTTCACTGTGCGGTTTGTGGTGGATTTTTTAAGGGATTCAGTCAAAATATGGATTCATACAAATAATTAATTGCAATTTGAGCCAGACTAAATATTAAATTTGAATAAAAATGTGCGCTCATTTTGATGTTTGTCATATATCATTCCAAGCGGTTTAAATCGAACGCAATCGATATAAGCCCTGTTTTTTTGAGCTTCGTTCTCAGCAAAGCAAAGTAAAGTAGGATTTTCAGCACGCAATTACAACAACTACGCTCTACTTGACACTTCGACGACTCACACTAGGTATTCATTCCCAGCAAGATTCACTTGGGAGTAAATGTATACTTCTGAACACCAGGGGGAGAACATTTTTGTTGCCCTCCTTGTATAATATGAATCTGTTCACAAAGTTTCTCTATTTCCAGTACATACTATTCGTTGGTTGTGATTGGTGGAAATTCATAAAGAAATGCATAAGTGAACTAATTTTCAAAATAACAAATAAATATAAGGGCTTTTATTAAAATATGCAATAAATTATTTTTTATGTAAGCTGCAAATATTGTTTTAGACAAATATATACCTTATTAAACTTGTAATCGTAAGATATTAGTGTATTAATCTTTGAGATATATATTTTTATATTTTTTAAACCCCAAAATATGAGGAAGGATCAATATCCATTGGGAAATTTTATGCAAAAAAAATGTATTTCTTTGACTGAAAAAAGTTACTTCTTGTGATGTGCCCAATCATGTTGTATCATGCTACCTACTGAACAGGCCCACACTGCCACCTTTTTTGATAAAACCTACTGTTCAGAAAGCTACTGGGAATCGTTTAAGTGCACATTTTCCTACTTTACTTTGCTTTGCTGAGATTGAAGCTCAAAAAAACAAGCCTATAAATAGATCGCAATGGCACAACGTCTATACACGTCATCAAAAATGACAGAAAAAGGGAAAATTAGCAAAATAACGAGTAACGAGTAGTTCCTCTCTTGGCTCGAAACAGCTCAGAGAATTCCAATGGGCGAAATGTGTCGAATGAAAAAAGTAGACAAGAAACAAATTCAAAATCTGTCTCAACAAAAAGTCGGTGGTGGTCGAATGTTCTCTTAGAACTTTTCATATGTTGCAAAAAGGAATGTTATTTATTTATTTGTGATATGGATTAGATGGATTAGATGTTAGTGGTCGCAGTGGCTTAGTGGTTAGTGTGTTGGACTACTAAGCCAGGGGTCCAGGTTCGAATCCCGCAAAAACCCAAATTCCAACTCAGGGTTTTTTTCACTGCGCCACCTCTCGCGAACGTCTGACAAACATCCGAGAGTATAATTGTCATGAAAGAGCTTCTCAATCGGCCCGTTTGGAACCGGCATAAAATTGTAGATCCCTTCCATTCGTTCCAAAAATTAAAAAACTCACACAAAACGAATGGTCCGAGAAGCTAGGCCCTGGGTCCCTACAGACCTGTTGCGCCAACTATTATTATTATTATTAGATGTTAAAGATGAAAGTGGCTCAAAGTAGCTCGAAGTCTATCCACGTACTTTGGGGTATTTTTTCAGGTCTCTGAGAGAGTATCGTTCGGTCCAATTTTTTATATACGCGAATAGACCTAATATAAATCAGAATTGGTATAAAACATAGATTTCTTGGAGAAAAGTGGATTAATTGCTTTTAAATCGCTGAAGTGTACCATTGTGCCGATGTCACTAATTTCGATGGCAATTACTGTCAGCTGTAACTTTGAAAAACGGATTTGTTTTCATATATTTCACTTTCGCTTGAGCAGAGGTTTGTGTTTTGTGATAAGAATATCCGAATATTTTTATTTTTTACATTCCACTGTTATGATCTTTAGTAGTTCGAGACCAATCGACTGATAATAATCAGTTGATGGACTACCAATACGCACCGATGCCGTCCAGTGCGGATATGCACAATCGTTGCTGGGGCGGTCGGGCATGGTGTGTGAAGGTGACTCTCTCTCTAAAGTGATTTCCAAATTCCCGGGCGCTATAATTTGTATCTCTCTTTTACAGGATATTTGTGGCATAGTGTGTGCAGTGCTTACCTGGATGCTTATACTCTTCGCAGAGTTTGTTGTTATGCGTGTGATCTTGATGCCTAGTCCTAATGTGATCTTCAGCACGATCAACATGATTATATTCCAAATGCTAGCTTTTCTCGCTTTCGCATCACATGTTCGAACAATGCTGTCGGATCCAGTGAGTTTACTCATCCTCAAAACAACATAAGAGTACAGAATGTTTTTATTTTCTATAGGGAGCAGTACCGCGCGGCAATGCCACCAAAGAGATGATTCTCCAAATGGGCTACCGAGAAGGGCAAATGCTGTTCAAGTGTCCGAAGTGCTGCAGCATTAAACCAGAGAGGGCACATCATTGCTCTGTGTGTCAGCGTTGTATACGCAAAATGGACCACCACTGTCCGTGGGTGAACAATTGTGTTGGGGAGAACAACCAAAAGTACTTTGTACTTTTTACAGTAAGTGGTATTCGTTATCCCGGGGAATGTCCATAATGTCAGCAAATTTTTTTAGTTCTACATTGCTTCCATCTCGGTTCATGCTATGATTCTTGTGGTTAACCAGTTTGCACAGTGTGTAAAGACCGAATGGCGGCAATGTTCGCCGTATTCTCCACCAGCTACGGTGTTTCTCCTGCTTTTTCTAACCTTTGAAGCACTTCTCTTTGCGGTTTTCACAGTGATAATGCTGATCACACAATTGACAGCCATCTTAAACGATGAAACGGTATAGTAGACTCCTGATGTAATGAACTTTCTAGTAACGTCATCTCTTCGTCTGCTTCTAGGGAATTGAACAACTCAAAAAGGAGGAAGCCCGCTGGGCGAAAAAGTCCAGATTGAAGAGCATCCAATCGGTGTTTGGCCGTTTTTCCTTGGCATGGTTTTCTCCTTTTACTAAACCCTCCTGCAAGGCTAAATTTGACACACATTTCTACTCAGTTTGAATGCAGCTGCGGCTCTAGGAGTACCGCAGCGACATAGCTAATTTGAAATATATTTAGTTTAAGAAACGAGAGACAGACACTGGGGCAGGCAGTGAAAATGTGTTGGGGTTGGGTCGTATATATTTATGATATCTTCCATCTCTTAGTTTAATTTATTTGTAAATTCAATTTTTTATCCTCTTGGGTAAGCTACAAAGATTCCGTACAAAGTGTATTTAGCGCGCTCGATCAAGGAATTTGAACATTCTACACAAATGAAGTGCAAAATAAAACTATTATATATTTTCTTCGGTGTAAATGAAGTTTATTTTTAAATTTTTTCTGCAATCGTGACTCACTGGAAGTGTTCATGGTTGATTAACTGTTTAGCGCTTATCGTCATTGATAGTTATTTTGAGCTCCAATTCGCTAAGTGAGGTAATGCGAAGATACGCGTGTTCCATTTTCAGAGATAAGATATTTCTTTACGTCGTTTGTCTTAAGTTTGTCGGATTTTTTACACCAACAACATGGGAACCTATACGTTTCAAGATTGTATGCCACCTAGCTTCTTTGTGGAATTTGTTTTTTACATACCTACTTACTTACATAACATGCTTCCCTTAAAGTTTATAGTATGCCTGAGACATTGTGACCTGTCATTTTTGGAATAAAAAAAAAAACATTGCTTCCAGTTGTTTTTGGCGTTTACTCCAAGGTAGATGCATTTTCTTACTACCGCAAAGTTGGACTGATGTTTTTTCCTGAACATACTCTTGGGTTCGTTTTCTTTCACCCAGTAGCCAATTACTTGGCTTATTAGGTTTTGTCTTTGTATGTAGTTTTGAGGATTTCTTTAATATCAGCGACTGCAGATATTAGGCTTACTATATATTTTGAAATGCAGTTTTGATTTTGGTCACAGTTTGGCATTCACTTATCACCGGATCGTTTGCTTCAAAACACCGAATTAACAACCGAAATTATAGTCGTTTATAACAAGGGCAAACAGGAATTTGTGTTTTGAAGCCGATTTCGCACAATGAATAATTTGCGAATAAACTTTCTCTGTTCAAATCAGATGATATTCATCGCAGGACCTGGTTTAGCAATGTGTAAAAACCGAATGGTACTTACTAACTGACATCTTTTGAGAACCATTTAGACAGATTATTAAAGTTCTAGAACCTAACGCGCTCGATTCAGCACTTTGCTCGCACTTGGAACTACTGAACACCTGTTGTCAGATTTTGTAAGGCGAAACGATCAGACGTTTTCGTGTGCACGAATGATTTGCCCTATGTTAAACATGCAAATTTCTTCGTGCACAAGAAAAGATTTTAACGTTTTGCCTTACAGAATCTGACCCATGCATTCTGGGGCTAGCTGATCCCTGAACTTACATACAGTATTCCGTCATTGCAAAAGGTCTGCTTCCTGACGATAATGCATTCGAATACATTTTAGGCAAACTTCGTTCCGTTAAGAAAAAGTTGGGTAGAAGTGATCAAAGCTTGACTAAACTTGACTAATGTATTCCAATGCATTGTTGTAAGGGAAAAAATCTAAAATCTAAGTCTAAGTTTACAAGAGAACAGTACACTAAGGAAATGCTTAATTTTACATTTCACTCTTTAATGGCTATATTATATTATTCATACTTCCAGATATAATTGAGGCTCTATTTAAGGTATTTTCCCCTTCATAAATTATTTACATGCAGTGATAAACACAGAAACAAACAATTTAAAATGATTTCATAGTTTCCGTCACTTCCGTATCACCACATGACTGATGTGACATTCTTTACTAAAAGTAAGAAGACAACCCTTAACAACAGAATAAAATATTACCAATAACTGTCACCACAGATGCTAGACATTTTAATCAACTGAGTAATAAAACAAAAAAATCTAAAAAACATAGATTTACAACAAAAATGTTGAAAAAAATAAAGTCAGCTCGATTGCGTAAAACGTCTAGCCAGTCACAATTATTAAATATCGTGTTGAATAAAGTTTTTTATTTGTCGTGAAATTGCGATGACAAAACCACCACGCACCGGCATGATACCAAAAATACACGAGTACTTGAAAGCCTCCCGTTTACAATCGTCTGTCGAGTGGAGGAAAATTCGAAAATTATAAATTCCTCCATCCAAAGAGAGGTGCGCACACAAGATCACCAAAAAGAAGAGAGTCCTCGCAACTGATCTTCAGGCTGAACATTGAGTTTTCTCAACTTTTCCCAACGACAATTTTCCGACACAGTTCAGTCTGAGAAAAACTATCGGGGCTCCAGGTAGACGCTGGATGTGTTGCTCAAAAATAAGTATTCTAAAAAAATTTCTGTCTGCATATATATTTAACGGTATTAGGGAAAGATCTTAAAAAAATTGTTCGTCGCGATTTTCCTTCTTCGAAAGCAATCGATTTTAAATTAAATTTTCCGCAAAGTTTTCAACACAACTTAAGAATTAAAATTGATTTGTCGTGACGCGTGATATCTGTTCCCCAGTACAAGAAAGTATATATCAAAGAAATATACTAAAAAAGAAAATAAAATAGTGGAAAAGTGTATTTTTGTCTGTGAGCTAAATATAGTTTTTATTTTTTTTTTTGAAAATTTATTTCAAAAGAAAAGCTAAGAAAATAAAATCAAAATCGTATAAAAGGAAGTGTGATAAGTGAAAAAAAAAAAGTTTTGTACTAGGCATTGTTAAAAAAGGGAGGAAAATTGGATTCCTTTTGGGAGACCGATGGATTAACTTGCCTCCATACGGGATACGGATACGACACGGATAAAAATAATTACAAAAAAATATGGATAAAGCAGCGCACGCAGCAGGTAAGAAACGTTCGTTTTGTCCTTCTCATACACGTCTCCGCGATAGCGACAGTATTTGTGAGTTATGCAATTATTGATTTGAAAGGAAAAATTTATCCATTGGATTTATTTTGGCCCGGTATAGGGTAAATTGTGCTCGTTTAGCCGGTGTTTTGAATTTCTACCAATGAAATTAAATGTATGGGAACGAACACTGGCAGCGATGTGTGTGCTATGAAATGCAGCTGTGTGATTTGTTGTTTTTTGATTGAGCTAAAAAGAATTTAAATTCGCACGCTGGGATTTTGGAAAGAGCGAATTGTTTTTAAGATTTGTCCAATTAAAACCGTTTAGAAGAAAATTTATCAACGACAGAGGCAACAGAGATAAATTGCATGCGAGAGTGGTAACCCATCGTTGGGCGCCATTTGTTCACCAGTGGTTCTTTTTGGCAATTACCGGCGCATTCATAATGTATGAATTGTGGATGAGTCAGACTGTTCATTTTAGAATCGTTTTATGTCCGGTAGTGATATTACTCAGGACATCTCCCCTTTTCCCCCACTCATTTGGTATCACAAATGACTTATACCAATATGGTGTAATTGTGTTTCTGGACAGTCCTAGTAACCTAGAAACGCTATAAATTCCATGACGACAGATGACAGTAGTCCAATGCAATTAATATAACGTGTAAGCGGTTGTTGCTTTTTGTTTGTTTGCAGCTATGTGCAAAAAAGGTGCGTTCAATGAAAGTAGTGTCAAAAGTTATGACGTTTGTCTAATTGGCAATGCCTGACTTAAGTAAAAATTGTGTCGAACTATAGTTCAAACACGTATTGTGTTTTATTATAAAATGAATCTTTATTAATTTTTGACCCCACATTAAGCCAACATAACCCTATTTGAGGTTGACCCTTCAATATTGACAGGAAAAAAGACGAAAGATGAAAAATACTGTCTAAAAGAACCAACGATAGAATACAGTGTTAGACAAAGGTTTAACTGAAGTAGCCGATCGACATTGAGTCCCTTACGTACCTATTCTGCGTTCTTTTGTACTATATATGTACTTATAACGGGTGATTTTTTAAGAGGTTTAGAACTTTTTTAAAAAAAAAAACACAAAAAATTCGGAAAAATGAATGAAATATTTATTTGAATCGATAGTTTGAACCTTGCAATTTAATGTTTAAAGATAATTTCATGCAAATGTTGACCGCGGCTGCGTCTCAGGTAGCCCATCCGCTGAGTCCAATTTTGGCATACTCTTTCACACATATCGGCCGGTATCTCACGAATGAATGCATGGATGTTGGCTTCCAGTGCGTCAATCGAAGCGGGCTTGTCCCTATACACATTAGCCTTGACATACCCCCACAAAAAAAATCTAATGGTGTCAAATCGCACGATCTAGGCGGCCAATTGACCGGCCCGAAACGTGAAATTAACTGTTCACCAAACTCGCCTCGCAATTGCGCCATTGTTTCGCGTGCTGTGTGGCATGTGGCACCGTCTTGTTGAAACCACATATCATGCAAGTCAAGAACTTCCATTTCGGGCAAAAAAAAGTTTGTTATCATCACTCGGTAGCGTTCACCATTGACAGTAACGCTGCGATTCGCATCATCTTTGAAGAAATAGGCCCAATAATGCCGCCGGCCCATAAACCGCACCAAACAGTGGCTTTTTCGGGATGCATTGGTAGCTGTTGCAATGCTTCTGGCTGATCTTCACTCCAAATGCGGCAATTTTGCTTATTTACGTACCCATTCAACCAAAAATGAGCCTCATCGCTGAACACAATTTTTCGATAAAAAAGCGAAAATGAACATTTCGAACCGAGCACGAAATTTGATAGTAAAATTCAATAATTTGCAAGCGTTGTTCATTTGTAAGACGATCCATGGTTAAATTGCAAACCAAACTGAAGCTGTTTGACAGTGACACAAGGTACTAAACACACGTCAGCTGTCAAAACCAGTGTTGCCAAAACCAAACCAGCTAAAAAATCACCCTTTACCACAAATAAATCCACTTCTGACAGCTTGTATCCTCGACCTAATTTCTTCAGACAGTATCTAAGACGTTTGAGATATCCTTGGCTTTAACATAATGTCGCCATATGTCCTACAAGGTACCAATACATTTATAGAGACAGATCAGCCCCCATTTAACGAAACATAAAGGTTGTTGTCAAGTCATGTTCGTTTAAAGTAAAGAAAGAAAATCAACGTTGGGCGCCATTCTTTTTTTCAGATGCAAAGCTTTTTTTCAATGGATATTGTTTCCCAACGATCAGCTGATTTCTAAGGTTCTGGTTCACCATTGAAGTAACCGTCAATATTTCAGTATTTAAAAAAGTAAAAGCAAAAGAAAAAAAAAACAGTCCAGCTTCTTTGTATGTTTTCCTATAACTTGTTTTAACGTCTTACCAAAATCTGAAAATAATCACCGGCCGCTGCAGTAGAAAATAATCTTCATTCCCTGCACCAGAATCTCACAAAAAATGGGAAAGCCTAAATATAGAAATAGAACAGCAGCCGCAGCGCCAACATTGTGACAGTCTCCAAACGCTGCCGGGACTTCAAACCGGGACCGACACACACCACAGACAAACGGAACGCTTTCACAAGAAAAAAGGATACAAGAATGCTGTTTTTCTTTTTTTGTTTCGCCCCAAAGAACAGCAGCACGCGTTATTATCTCTCATTTCTGTACACAAACACAGACGCTAAATAAAAGAAAATGTTTGCTCGAATTTTATTTATAAATTTTCACACAACCGCAGACTGGGAACACCGTTCTTTTTCTGCATTAGAGATATTTTGTGGAATATGTGACACGCGATTAAAAACACGATCTTTGTCTATGAGTTTAATTATTCGCATTGTTGTTTTCCATTCGCGGTTTCGTTCTCTATGCGCTCTTGTTCTCTCTTTCGATAATTTGTGCCATTGGCTATTTGGTTTTGTTTCATATTTTATATTGCTAATTTTTAGTTTTGGTTTAGACGCCGAATACATTTTGTTCGCGTGATGTTTATAAATAAAAACAAAAAAAGAGTCTTCTTTTAATTTACCTACCACTTGTGACCGTTAACTCAACCAGCTTTGATGTGCATAAGCCCATTAAATTGTTGGTTATATTTTATTGAATCGGTGATGTAGGCAAAATCGTTGTGTTGTTATTTGAATGTCATCGAGGAGATGGCCGTTTGTATACGTTTCGCATGTCAAAAACGCTATTTTCGAAGGCATTACTAATGTGGCATATGCCAATGACTAACGTCGGAGCGTATAGATATTTTCGAACATTACACGTTGATTGAGGTGGTTTATGCTGGGAACGATTAGAGTATTATTCGCGGAAATGCTGTGATTTTACTGAATCTAAACAAATCGAGCGATCTAAACGTTTTATTACACAAGTCTCGGAGACTGGGGGGCATTTTTGTTTTGCTCAAGGCGAATTACAGTTTACCCGTTGTTATGCAAACAATAATTAATATACCTGCTCGTTGGAGACTGTAACGATGAAAATATGTACGTAGAAAAGTGTTGTTGCATCTGCTCAGTGTACGGTACAGTTTGGTTGGCTTTGATATATTCACGGATAAGTTTATTTTTAGGTTCTGTGTGCAGTCGGATGCATTTTGTGGATAAGATATTACGTGCGAGTTTGTCGAAGAGTACAGAGGTATGCAGAGAAATTGTGGGAAATATAAATAACTTGCGCTTTTGAAGATCTTTGACTTTTTTGAGGTATAGTGAGCGGTCCTTTATAATGAGGGAGGAAATGCTAAAGGTTAGTTTAAGATGCGAGTTGAAATTTTGAGTCCCTATATTTCTTTAGAAAAAGTGGAATAACGAGGTACATTGTACATAGATGTCGCATCGCTTATATGCAGTTGCAAACAAGTTGAGTTTGACACAAGACAAATCCAGACGTGATGTTGAAGAACATTTTGCATTTTACAAGTGTAAGTAATCTGAGTTGCAGGAAAGCTATTTGACGAGACAGAAATTATTTCAATCAAGTACGATAGAATATGATGGCTCGCAAAAGAGAGACATTCTAAAAGCGACTGTGAGGACATACGAAATAAAATTTTTAAGATCGAGTCCAATTCAAAAAAATCACCACTGAACTAAACTATCCGCTCAGCTTCAGTTGTCATGTCATCTGTCGAATTTTGGTCCAACATAACGCTCTACTTGACACTTCGTGACTCGCAATAGTTGTCGTAATTTCGTGTTGAAAACCCTACTTAACCTGGTGTCTCCACGTGCAATTTTTCATTTCATGCAATCTGTCAAATGTGGTATAGGTTAGTTCCCGACGACGCACGTCAGGGTCAATTAAGAAGAAAGGAAAAGTCCAGTGAAAGCTAAAAAAATTGTAGAAAAACAGAACAGAGTTTATAATATGGTTGTAGTGTTATTCTGATTGTTAAAAAAAGTATATAATAAAGTGCAAGAAACTAAATTTAACCATTGTTGAATTGAAAAATTATGTTTATCAAACGTATTTGGTAACAGCTGAGATGTTGAAGTAATTTGAATTGTGCGCTTTTAAAACAATATTTGAACAAAACACTAGTCTCGCCATTCTAATCCAGCTTTTGTTAGAAATAATTTATTGAATGTAAACACTTCCTAAAGGGCCCAGCCCATAGAATCCGTTGCGTCCGTCGCGTCGACGAATTCAGACGAATTGCCGTATTTGACGGAACGAACTGTCCCATAAAGTCCGTCGCATACGGTGGCAGGCAGAGTGTTTAAGTACTCTATACTTATTTGTCCCAAGAAACGTGGTAATTTATCCCTTTCTAACGTACGCAAATTACCTTTTAAATAATTATTTTGATAGGCATTTTTTGTGAAAAAATTAACTTTTTAAAGTAAAATTTATGTTGTGCGGAAAAATAATCACATTAAATAACCTTTCGTATAAAAATCGCATTTTGTTAATGTTATAATGATCCTCTCACGCTGTTCCAACTGTCAACGGAGGCGAAGGACAGAAAAGTAGAAAGTAAACTTACTTTATCCGTCGCGTCCGGTGGCGTCCGGCACATGCGCTGCTTATGGGTCACCTTCCATAAGAGAGTGTGTATTCTATCAACTTGTCAGTCGAAAACGTTGCGGCAACGGACGCGACGGATTCTATGGGTTGGGCCCTTAAGATTTATTTTTATGAACACACCTTCAGCACTGAACTCTTTCTTTTTACTATCTGTCATTTTTGAATAATAATAAAATCACTCTTGTTTCCAACGACGTAGAATCGTAAAGCACTTTTATTAATTCTTTTTAATTCACTGCGTGGTCTAATTTTATATCAACAGCTTTGTTTATCCTACAAGTTTTTTGACGTTTGAACCAAAAAGAAAGCCCATCTGTATAAGGCTTCGCGAAACACTATTGGCACTTTCGTTTTGTTCTAGGTCAGTTTTATGTTCGTTCGGTACAAAAAAAAATCAATATTTTTCAGATTTCAGAGCTCTTTTGCGAATCTGGATCTTTTCTCAGATTTGCTTCAGATTTACCAATACAAGAGAATTTGAATTTGACACATGGTGGGGATTGTTTACGTTTAAGAGAATTTTTTTTTTACTATAAGAAAGGCATTGCATCGGGTAAATCTAGTTTTGTAAACTATTTATGTACAAATATTTAGAAATCAATCGGGACTCAAAATTTCGAATATTTTCATATAAAATTTAAGCAATGAATGGAAAACACTAAGAAAAGTTGTGAAGGCTACACATATTCGAAGCGCACGAATATCAACACAAAAAATTGCAAGTGACGGCAAGTTCAGTTTAAAAACAACTTTCCGTGGCTTCGAAACCATTCTATTTGTCTTTTGTTTTCCGTTATTAATCCATTTGATCAGTCGAAATTAGGTTGTGAAAAAAACGTATCATTTATTCCGTAGACTAAATTTTGTGCATATTTCTTGTAAAGTGGACTACAAACTCAGTTTGAACTGCGTACTGCTTTGATGATTTGCTTAATTTTATCTTTGAAGCTATTTCTCTTGCATGGGACTCAATTTTAACGAAAACAGCGTAGGTACTAGACGTACTAGACGTACAAAGTGAAATTGACAAAAACATTTTGGTCTTTATTCTAAATATTTCTTCAAAAACGTTCATACAACATATCATAACACTATAGACACATGAGAGCTCTGATGGTTATAATTTATAAATTTCAGAGCATGGTCAGAGCTCAAATGTGTTTCATAAGAAACTAGTCCTCAACATTATTTTCGATTTCGATAGTGTCAACGAAATTCTTCCTTGCTTTAAAAAGACACAATCTGCTTCATGTTATTTTTAATGCAGCGTCGCTTTTTCCTCTTCTTGAATGCTTGTAGTTTAATCAGTACAAACTCTTTCACATATTCGGATTCATCAAAAAGATGTTCAATTATTTCCGAATCACTTTCATAGCTAATTTTGTTATTAAATTAGCAAAATTCTTCGAGCTTATCAGACATTTTAACGACTTTTCGTAACCCTTTTTCTCTATCCGTGAGAGAATCTATCTGTCATTTTGACAGTCATTTCCATTCTTACTACCAAAGTAAAGGAACAAACCTATTCTTTACACGAGAGAGGAACGTCTAATGGTTGCTATCGGAACTAACTGTCAAAGAGCTCCCAATTAGTTTGATCACTTCACCAGTTTTAAGATGAAGTTCAAAGACAAATGAAAAGCTATCCCGACAAATCTAGTCGAGAAACCTCTACTTGCGTGCTCAGCGCAGGTGGGTTGACAGTCGATGTGTCAAATTTTGTCAACAATGAAAGAAATTAACATTGTGAAAATATGGAGTTGGAATACCTAGTTCTTAAAACTACCTATTAACAAAATGAACTACAAAACCAGATATCACAACTTGCTCATATTATATTCTTCTCATTCGTGAATCTTACTGTCAGTGAATTCACATTGCGCTATGTATACTTACGAGTATTTGTAGTAAATCAAGGACAGCAGAAAATCGAGTATTAATGTAAACAATTTCAAAGGTATAAATTAAACACAAAAATCTCTTGGCGCTTCTTGCATGATTTAATACATGTAACAGTCAAAGTAAACACATTTCAAATATTCGATACAATCGTTGAATTAATTGAACGTGGACGAGTATATTAGTGAGTGCAATTCATTTGTCGCACCACCACGACGTCTATCTATAAATACCTATTTCAAATTGAAATTTCTTGGCCAAAAATATTTATTCTCTAAACACTTTATGTAATCCGACCATATGTTGGGAAAATAATTTCAAATTTGTATTCACAAATGCGATTAGTCACTTGAATAGTGATCTGTTACAAAATAATGCATAATGAGCGGATTTAGATTTGACAATATGTCATACTCATACACTCGAGTACGAGTATTGTTTGCCATTTTATTGTTGGGTGCATCTGTCATTATCTCGCAGTTTCTACTTACATATTCGTATGAATGTTGTTTGAAAAAGAACACGAGAAATATCTTGTTTTTGAAAAAGCACGTGAAACATATTCTTTGGGTTGGTCTCGAAAGATGTATCATTTGCCAAAACAAAAGAAGAAACATTTCTGTCACAGACGTGTGATTAGTGGATTTGTAAAATTATCGACACATAAGTAAATGCGTTATAAGCATCCGCGTCAAGGTTAAGTTTGCTTGCAGCAGCTTCATATAGAGGGGAAAGATTGCCGGTCCAACTACAAGTCTTTGATGCAGTAGATCATTCCCGCTCGTAGTTCGACAGGCAGTCTTTCCCCTCTGTTCCAAGCAGTTGCAACTAGCAAGCAGCCGTCATTAGTCATCTTTAAGACGTATCACAACCAACACCTTTAACTTTGACGTGATTGAAAGCCTTTACTATATAAAATTTGAGAATAACTTGACATCAAAAGTGACGACTTCAACGACTTTAATTTTTACAAATTCCATTTAAAGTTCTTGGGCGATTTCGAGGCCCCGTTTTGGATGCGGACCCTTTAAATTGCAGTATGCAATAGTTGGCAGAATATGTCCTTTATAACTTACTTAATCTATTAAGAGCTCTTATCAAAACTAAACTTGTTGATGGGTTGGTGATCTGTCTCCTTATAGCTTCTGAATATAGTTGCTGAACTGTCAACATCGGTCTTCAACAGTCCAATAAAGAAATAAGTTAAATGGCGCCAAACCCTCTTTCCTTTTCAACTCTATACAGTAGGTACTCCCCGGAAATAAGTAACACCCTTAAAAGCAAAACATTTTTAATGGCAACAAATTATTTAGTGTTGGAACTAAAAAAACGGCAACTTTTGCACTTCATGGGTCCCCGCTTAGTAGGAATTTAATTGAAAACCCGGCTATACTTTTATAGGGTTGGGTACGAAAACTCAAAAATTAAAATCCCCAGACTGAAATCCCCAAACAGAAAATCCCCAAATCCAAAATACTTAATCATTCAAACTATAAAATCTGTATGGGGGGGGATGCTGCCCCCCTGCAACCCCCCTGCTTGGGTTTACTGTTGGATTACGGGGTGGGTGCAACGTTGGTCTTATTACTAAAACTTGTACATGTATGTACAATCGTCGTCTGTGTACCATCGGTATGTACAATAATAGTCATCTACTGTGGGGATTTTGCGTTTGCAAAACGTTTGGGGATTTTCTTGGGGATAGTCAATTCGGGTATTTTTCAAAAGGTGGGGATTTTGGGGTTTGGGGATTTTGCACTTGTGTATTATGTAAGTATCCCACTTTTATACCCATGCGCATGTGGTATTATCCGGGGAGTACTGTATACGGTGCATGGCTGTCGTCTGTTCCAAAACCCGTGCGCCAAACATTCGCTTTTCCTTTCGAAATCTCTGACTAAGAGGTCAAAGCTCCCTAATCTGCCGCTGTCTGCACTTAGAATAGATACCCTACAACACTTCCGCATACTTTCTAATGCCCACTTCATTTATGTTTTTCTATTTCTAGAATCTGAGAACGCATCAACTGGAAACGCTGCACCAGCAGCACCGCCAGTTACACCGTCAACCAAATCATCACCACAAATAACATTCAGCGAAAACTCCAGCTCCCTGGTCAGATGCATCCCCAACGAGCGAGCAACGTTCTTCGTAAAGATCGATTGTCCCGATGATCCGGAGATTCTTCCACTAAAATTCGAATGGTAAGAACATTTCAGCAGCAAACTATTTCAAAGAGAGATCGCATATTTCGAAAACATCTGTTTTTGTTTTTTTTTTTAATGAAAGAGAGTGCGCTGCGCACCAACATTTCCGATCTAAGAGCTATTTTCTCTTAAATCGGAAGTTGTACTCGTGTGCGGCGCAAGAATTTCCCACTGACCCACTGAGATCTGAGAGTCTACCTTATTTCCTAGAACACCTCTTGCTCGCGAAAACAGAACGCTTTTCAATGTTTTGAAAGGCACTTTTCGAAGAATTTCCCTCGCTAGCTAGCCTCTAAGGAACTTTTGACAGTCGCCCGCCCCAGTCCAACTTTGACGATCGGCGCGAGCGTTATATCTTCAACTGCTGTCAGTGTCCCGTGTTTCTGACACCCCTCAGTTTAGTTGTTCTGAAAAAAATATACATACCTTTTGTCATAACTGTCAGTGCTTTTGTGTTTTCTTTCTCGACAATAAATCGATTTTTGTCATCGGCCTTAATATTAATAATTTTCCCGAGGCGCATAGATATAACCGTGTAACCGTTTCGACGCGTATATAGATATTGGCAGGGCTTACGGTGCTTTGTGTTCCCGCTGCAGCTAAATTTAGAAAATCGTTTACGAGTTTTAGAATAATAAAATGAATTTGCGCAAGTTTTTGCTTTTGGGTGGAAACAAAATTTCGCAATAATTTGTGTGGAAAGTGCATTCCTGTTGATTGGCCTAAAAGGGTTTTTCATTGGTGGAAAAAAGGAATACTTACGTAACAAGGTGTCGCAAGTGTGTTTTGCGAGAAAATGGTGTTCTTTTTGGAAGTGAAACACGCGTAACATCTGTGCGATACAAATAGATTTCGCTACTTTAAATTTCTTTTCTTTTTTTCCTCGCCGATACAAAAATAACGAAAATATTTTTATTTATGCTTGCGTATAAATGTGATTGCCATTTAGATGATCGCATAGTACGAGAATAATAAATTATTATTTATTATTAATGTGCGGGTGTTTTATAATCGGTATAGTCGGTAAAAAAGGAAATTGTTTCCATTGAGAAAGATAATGTGGTAAAAATTACGTGAAAAAAAGAAGAAATTTTGTGAAATATGGGCAACGGTTGTTCGAAATGTTGCAAATGCAACGAACACAAGCATTTCCACGGAACTCTGTCTTCCACGGGCTCATCGGTCTACAGGAGGAGGTAAGATCACCCTTGTGTGTATCTGTATATATTTTGAATGTTTATTGTTTAAAAATATTTTCGACTGTTTGTTTGATTTGGCTTTGGCTCGAGTGTATTATCAACAAATCCGCTGAATAGCATCATTTCCGAATGAACATTTTGAGTAAATCTATGAGGTACCTACTTTGGCTTAAGATTTATCACATATACATCTTTCAAAGTGATCTCATTTTGAGGAATTTTCTTCGACGGGACTAGTCCAAGGGCAGTTTGAGTGATAGATTGGATATTAGTTGTGTTTTTCTATTTGAGTGGAGAGTGGGTTTTAAAAATAAAACAAATTCTGTCTACGAATTTATGCCGGATATGTGAATGCACAGTGGAGGCTGGCATTCTTTAGCAGGTAGCTTTGGATGACTTGACAGCTTGTTGTTTGTTTGATTCACTTTGAACTTTGATGATGTCATAGGTTGACTCTTGGAGTACTTACATCCGTGGAAGTTAATGGGATTTATCGATGATTTGCGGCATCATGACGATTTTGACAGCTTTTGAAAATAAACACATGATGGCGTTGTTAGAATTTGTTCTTATTTTGTCTGCAGGGCTTCGTCACGGGATTGGGTGCATCACATGAAATTTTTGTTGAAATTGGGTGTTCGAATTTGGATGAATCTCAAATTAGGTTCTGCAATAATTATGGATTCCATTAGTTTTTTAACTTCTTATTCAGGGTAGAAAGTCTGTCACTCAAGTCAAGTCACTCTAGTCAACAGAGGACTGGATTAACATTAAGCCGCTGAAGTACCTACTGTTCTGTTTTTAAAGAGATCTGGACAGTGCCAAATGATTAAGCCACTCCATAAAAACACCGATCACTGAAAAAAAAAACCACAAACTCCATCTTAAGGTTATTTTTTCAATCTCGAGAACGACTGACAAACATTCAAGAGTATATAACTGCCTTGAAAGAGCTTCTCAATTGGCCGTTTGAACTCGGCATATGTAAAATCGGAGATCGGAGATCGCTTCCATTCATCTGAAAAATGTGCTAGGTCCGGGTCTCTTCGGACTTGTTACGCCAAATTATTAATATTATTCATATCCCAATTGGATTAATCTTTTTCCTTTCCTTAACTTTATGTCTAGCACAAAATATCCCATTTGAAGGAACGCTTGCGCTAAAACGATAGCGCCAGCGAGAAAGTGTCATTTGTCACTATTTTTGAAATCATTTCTTCATAAATAATTTCGTTCCGCAAAATTATTTCCACACTACGTTTGAACGATTTGCTTTGACAGGTCGCTCTTTTTTTTTTCTCTCAATCCAGCGGGTAGTTTTGCACAAGATTTAAAAATTTCCCTGAAAGGAATATTTCACAAAAAGTGCTACACGTCCAGCGCAAATGGTGAAATGCAATTTTTTTAAATGAAGTTTGACATGCCGCAGCTCATCTAGCGGGCAGTGGATCGCGGCCATTTTCCTTGCCTAATAATTAATCCGGATTATAGCTCTTCTGCTTGTTTTCCCTAGCGCTTTCTGTCAGATACATCTCTTGAACTTTCAAGTATCCATTTCTTAAAATTCGAACATGCTTTACTTAAAGAGGAGCAGGGTCATAATTACTTTTGATTTTCTTATGGTAACTGGAAAGTGGAACGGTATTGGTCTGAAAACACGTTTTCTAATTCCTGTCAAAAAAAACTGGTTTATCGTTGGTTTGACGTACAAATACTTGTCGACTTGCCACTGAAACATTTTCCTCGAATCTGTTCGTAGCTCAATGAATGGTACCTCCAGAATGATGTTCGATTCAGATTCGTACTCAGATTTCGTGTGCTAATCGAACATGAAAATGTAATTTGTTTTTTTTTGTTGATATTCGTGCGATTGGAATATGTGTATCCTTTGACAATTTTCTAAGCGTTTTCCATTCACGGGCTTTATAGAAATATATTTTGAATAATATTAGTAGTAGTAGTAAAAATAAGTTACTTAGTACTGCAGAAGCGTTTTTTTTTTTTCATTTCATTCCTCCAGCCAACTATAATCCACAATCAGCTGTCAAAAATTGATCATAGATAGGTTGCTGAATGACAATTGAAATAAAATGGCCACTTGCAATACTCTTGTCGTCGTAAGTCGACTTAATTTGGCTAACATCAGGTTCCGCTGAAAGAAAAAATTGGAATGGTGGGTAAAGTCACTTTTATACGTCAGCCATAAAATCGTAATATTAACGTAGTACTCTCTAAAGCTTTCATAAACGTCAACTGAAGATCTAGATCTAGATAGACCAACAAAAATTCGGACATTCGACCGACGCGACGGCCGGAATTAGTAAGCAAAGTCTTAAACGTTTCCAGTCGTAAATTGGAATAAACAGTAAGCATTATTAAAAGAAAACAATATCTTTATCTTACTATACGTAATGGAGAAAGTTAAAAATTCATATAGAAAATTTGTTTTCATTTATAAAATTAATTAAATTCAAAACGAACGTCATCGTAAACGATTATTTCTTAAAAGCCGATGTACACAGAATTTGTTTACCTAAATCTAGAATAGAAAAACATGAAAGAAACACATAAAAAAAACAAATCATGTGGCAAACTTCTTCCAAGCTTTAAGTGGCGCTAGCTTGATTATTCATCAACTTTGTTGATTCTTTTTCGAAAAATAACATTTTGACTCATCATCATCGTCACCACAAATAATATTTTTATTAATGGCGATTGTATAATAAAAAATTTGCAATTTTCTGTGATAGATGGTCACAACCACGCACTCACTTTTCTTTTGAGACAAAGTCATAAACATAGATAGCTAAATATTTTTAAAATAGAAATTATTAAAAATGAGAAAACAAATGCCACACCCACTACATACCAGAGCAGAGAAGGTACTACTACTACCTCCTCCAGGCTGAACACAATCCGCGGTACTAATAATCATGTTTAGTGTCCAGGCTAAATTTTTGGAGCTGGCGAAATTTGCCATACAAAATTAGATATTGTGACCCAGGAAATATTTAGTGTTAAGGTTAAAAATGATTATTAGTAAGGCCCAATTTCTCGGTTATAAATACCTCAAAAAAGTTTCTGAAACAAAGTTCATTCCTTATTCAGCACAAACACATGAAAACATAAATTACCAACTAGCAATTCGATCCAAATACCTATAGCATTGTTTTCACTCAACTTTTGTTGTGAAACTCACCAAAGAGGATCAGAGGAAGTTCCATTACATTGTACAATTTGTCTATTACACGAAATTCCGACAACAACTTTCGATACACTTGGCAATCGCTTGCGAATGAATCTATCGATTGATGTATCAAATTGATCGTGCTGTTCTCTGTCTCACTATGTCACAGAGTGTATTTTTAGACCAAATAAATAGAAATTCATCGTCGCTTCGTGTCGGCTGTGGACAAATCCGTTCACATTGGTAATGGACTGGTATTTTTGGTTTACACTAGTTCCGTAAATTCCGACAACAATTGATTTTGTGAACTACAAACTAATTGGGTCGAAAGAACTTTGAGCTGATCTTGTTAGAAGTTGTTGAGTTCAATTGAAGACAGAAAAAGAAGTGGACGTATCTATTTATATAGAATAAAAGGAATTATAGATATTTGGCTTATTTGCCGGAATCCGTCGTAGAACTATAATGTCTGCTGATCCCCGATCGTTCCTTGAGCATGGACATGTTATTTAAAGGGATACGATGCGACCGGTAGCATAATAGTTGTAGGCACATACTTGCAGATAGTTTCAAATAACATACACTTTATGAAGGCTTGATTGAATGCGGAACTTGTTGCAACCAAAATCAAGTAATTACTCACATAGGTGGCGCTACAGACCGGGGTGGACCTGGACCTCAACCAATACGCCTCTCCAGTTAGCGCGATCTTTGGCTAACTGCCTCCAGTTGCACAATCCAAGTTGGTTGAGGTCCTCTACTGCGTTGTCCCTCCGGGTTGGAATCGAAGGCTCTTCGGGCCAGATCGTTGGTGTCCATCCGCTTTACATGTCCCAGCCATCTTAGTCGCTGTACAGCACGCTGTTATATCGCCTCCTCCAATGAAAATATGTATTAAACAAATTTACATCCAACCTTCAAAGCGGTATCGAAATGCAACTCTTACTTTTTAAAACATTTTCGGAGCATAACCACAACTTGACATTTTGGCTTGTACTGTACTAGCGTTACCAGACGGTCTAAATATTTCCCCCAGATAAATCTGCAAAATCCCCAAAATTTTACTATTTTTCCCTAAAAAACGTCCTTCTTGCCATTATTTTTTTCAAAATGTTTTATATGTACGATTTAAAAGTGGGAAGTAATTTCAAGTTTCAAACGGGGACATTTTTCAGTTCAATTTCAGTTTAAATATTTATTAAATAGTGAATAGTCAATAGACATTTAAGTTAGATTTTCCGCATGCAAAAGTGTGCGGCAAAAAAATACACGCAACTTTGATGAAATTGTTGTTTATAAAATTTACAGATCAGGGCTCTCATCGCGTAATTTATCAAACGATAGTCGTCGAAACGATTGAACACAACGATATCGTTTTTAGTTTGCTTCATGTAACATCATCGTTGTATCGTTCAATCGTATCGTTCCTCGTTTTCATTTTGAACAGTTTGAACATGACTGTAAACAAACTCTGACACCCAAACAATCAAAAAATGTATGGAAATTGTTTTTTTTTTTTTTTTTTTCTTGAATTTGTGTATTTTTCTCGTTGTCATTGCAAATAGTAGTAAGGAATCTCTAAGTAAATATCAAGATGCAAGTAAACACATCGCCCAAACAGAGTGAAATGTGAAAGTGTGCAGTGAAATTTCAAAACCTTTATCTTGGAGGAGAAGCTGTCGACGAACGTCTAGCAAGAATTGAAACAATATGCTAAACTGTATGCAGATGTAGGAGAAGAGAAGATTTGGTGGTTTTCGAATACATGTATTTCTTAAAGCAATTAAAATGCCAATAAAGATCTTAGATTTCGTGGAATAGATGAACATTTTTATTTGCTTAGTTGTAAAAAAAAAATAAAACAAATGAAACTCAAGTGCAATATGCAATAACCATTTCTTTTTTGCAAATAATGCATTCTTTTACAACTCGGATAAGATTGAGTATCTTCCAAAGAGTGTCTCTTCATTCAAATAACTGAAAAAATTCACCAAAAACGATGAAACGACTGCAAAATAGCAATCGTTCAATCGAATCGTTTCGACGAGGGTATTTGACGTTTGAATTGGAAACATGAAGCAACAAAAACGATGATCGCCCAATCGTTTCGACGATTATCGTTGTTTGGTTGTTACACGAAGTAGAGGTATCGTCGAGACGATGTCGTTCGATCCTTTTGTGCTTACGCGATTAGAGCCCAGGTTTTTGCTTGAATCCGGAAATATATTAAAGGAACTGCTCCAAAATACTATAATACTTACGAAACATCAGCTAAAGTCCTAGCTAAATTTTGACATAGAGAGCGCTGTGGATAAATGTCACACAGCTGTTCCTTAAAAATAACTTACTTCCAAAATTCAATTCTCTCTAATTCAAACCATTTCCAATTCTAGGTACTCCTCGTCGAGGAATTTATTAAAAAAAACTCATCCTTGCTTACTTCTACCGCTCTCCGCAATACAAAAACGCAATAAAACAACAGAACACAAAAATCTGTCAATGGGCACGCTAAATTTTGACAGCTACACGATGTACATTCTTAAACAAAAGTTTGATTTTTTAGCTGGAGCAGCGTACCGCTTAGCTAAATAGGTTCGCTTAGAAGAGAATTTTTTTTAAAAAGAAAAAAGTCCAAAGATAATTGTTACTTTGAGAAAGTGTCATAAGGCCAAACTAGTTTGTGACATTAGGCCAAATGAACCAACAACAACCCACTTGAAGTGGGTAATAGCATTACCAACATTTTATGAAATTATTTCCCACCTACAATTCGAGAACTTGTTGATGTTAACTGGAAAACAAAATCAAATTATGTATTTGCATACACCCAAACTCGAAACTACTCCCACCCCTAAACAGAGAATTCAAGCAGGGGGGTTGCAGGGGGCAGCATGCTCTCCCATACATTTTCCACTGTTTATTAATTGTATAGTACGATGATAAGAAAAATCACAAAACCCAAAATGACATAGTGCCAAATTGGCTTTATGACACATTACCTAAGCGACATTATGCCAAATGCAATAATTCGGCCTAGTGTCACTTTCGCAATCTCGAAATTTGGCCTTATGACGCTTGGCCTTATGTCACGGCACCGAAGTAAGTTCTTCGATGTGCCAAACAATGGATTGTCGATGGGTGCATTCAGCCTCGACGTCCGCACAAATATTAATCTCGTCAGCAACAATAGGCGTGTTTTTTTAGCTTCGATTTCAGCAAAGCAAAGTAAAGTAGGATTTTTAGCACGCAATTATAACAACTAAACTATTGCCAGTCTCGAAGTGTCAAGTATAGCGTAGTTGTTGTAATTGCGTGCTGAAATCCTACTTTACTTTGCTTTCCTGGGATCGAAGCTCCAAAGAACAGGCCTAATATTAGAACAACACTTTTTCTCTCGATAGCTTTGGAAGATCGATCGGTTATTTAACAACATTGTGAAATAACTTACATATTTATTTCACACACACATATTTATTTCATTCTCGATTGTCATATTCAATTTTGAATCATTTGATCATCATCATCAGGACAGAACGAAGAATTTAGAATTTCTACGCTACCTCATTCTAAAGATTAACCTACTCAGCATTTCCCACGTTCCAGAATGTCTATTAATTAAATTTTTCTGAGGTAGCACATGGTATGGTTACCAAAAAGGATATTATAACGAAATACAAATAACATAGAACCCTCGATTTCCGCCTAAACAAAATCCCCCCGTCGTCGGCCCGCGATTTCAATAAACAAAATCTGCATGGAAATTTCTAAAAGTGGCCAATGTGCTTGAATTATGATAAACAAACCAATTTTGTCTGAAGAATTTTAATAACTTGTGCATTGCCATATAAACCAGTAACATTGTGTAAACGATTTGGTTGTAGCAGAGATTCAAAATTGTAAACAAAGTTTGTACATGTTTGGAGAATTTAAATTTTCTCATTTTGACTTACGAGCGTCAAAGTATTCAGTTTTCAACACTTCAGTTGTATTTTTGCAATTTAATTGTATTTTGTAACATAAAAGAACCCACCCGAATGGCGAACTCAAACCGATGTCCTCGAATTTGATTTTTATTTCATTGACCCTACCCTTAAAGCGAAATTTTACTCCTAGCCCACCTTCGCGCCAACGATTTGCGCTGTCATTCGATAAATCGCACCTCCAAGTACACACCAATCGAATGGAAAAATTGAAATTAATTTCCGAGCATAAATTGCAGCATGTTTTCACGGTGTTGCTGTCGACAAAATTAGTCCGAACAACATCTGTAAACGCCGGATATTAGCCACATGTAGGGGCGCGCTGAAATCATCTCATAAACATGTATAGGGAACACGATTTCGATTCTGTGAATTAATTAACAATAGCTACCCTAAATTTAAAACAGGCATCACTACGTACAGATACAGTCCCCAGACAGCCTCAGAACTGTGCGCGATGAAAGGACGTTTCCTCTCGATTTGCTGGCCAGTGGCCAAGAGCAAATGCTCTATAATTCGCCTGCGAATGGCGAGCTTTTCTCACAAAACCACTTCTCTTTAATTTGTCATTGCAGGAGCCGTGGTGAATTACCAATCGAGAACTCCGATCGTTTCCGCATAACACAGACCAGCAACGCTGTTCAGCTGGCAGTCGAACATGTGCAACGCGAAGACGCTGGCCATTACACGCTGTACGCTCGCACCAAAAGCGGAAGCGTCATACGAAAAGATGTCGAACTGCTTGTCGAAGACAGATCGACCGGCGATGATCCGCCGATATTTTTACGCCGCCTGGGTGATCTGTCCGTCAAAGTTGGAACACGGACAAGATTGCTTGTCGAGATTCGCAGTTCGACAGATGTCAAGGTAAGTGCTGTGCAATGTTGTTCCTCATATACCTTTCGCCCCTTAGGCTAGTTGTTGCATTTGAAAATAATAAAAATTCCAGATCACTTGGTATCGAAACGATCGTCGAATCTGTGAAAACGATCGAATCAAGCAAATAAACGAAGGATCGTTCTACTGCATCGAAATCACGCCGGTGATTCTGGAGGACGGGGGCCAATGGATGGTTATGGCAGAGAATTTGGGGGGTCGAAATTCCTGCATAGCCCATCTGAATGTGCTCGTTCCGAAGGCGTACAAGCCGCCGGAATTCATCGAGGAGTTGCGAGCGGTACTAACCGATCAGGGAACAGTTTCACTAGAGTGTAAGGTTGTCGGAGTTCCAACTCCGGTTCTGAGATGGTTCAAAGACTCTAAAGAAATTAAGGCTGGCGATGTATTCGCGCTTACCGCCAATCCAGATGATCCCACCTCGTTGGGAACATACACGTGTGAGGCGGTCAACTGCATGGGCAAGTCTTATTCCAGTTCGAAGGTTCACGTTGTCGGCCGAGGAAGCCGTGAGGGATCCCTAAAGCCTGCAGATAGGTATGTGTCAAATTGGTAACCGCCCAGAATTGCAACAGAATGATGATTTTTAAAAAAATATTTACAGCGTTCAAAACAACGCACCGCCTCCGATATTTACGAACGAATTACGTGGAGCATCGGTACGCATCGGTGACACAATAATTCTCGGCTGTCAAGGTGAGTGAGAGACGAATTTCTTGATCAACTGCCAAAGTATTTTAATCATGTTGAACATTTTTGTCGGGCCAATCTTGAACTTCACCGTGTTGATGTGGGATAGGTCGTGATCTGTCGTCTTGGGGAGAATTGATTTTTCGTTCTCTTTTCGCTTTTTCGCGGCGGGGAGCGGAATTGAATCAGTTCTCTTCGGTGCGGTTTTTTTCTCCTGAGGATTGCCTCTCGCGGAAAATTTCTTTTTCTTTTGGGAGATTTTAAAAACAAAAACTTTGAGCGAGGGAAATTTTTACTCGAAAAGAAATTTACAAACTGAGAGTGACGCACAGGCAGAGTAAACATGTTTCTTTGAATCTTCGTCGAGATTTTGGCAGTTGGAAAGTCAATTTATCAATCTCCGCATCAACAGTTTTATTTAATGGGAGGACTTTATGGCCTACCTGGTCATGATGTCTTGCTCAGTTTAAACAAAATTAAGCATAACCTCCGTTAATAAGTATTTCCTTTTATTTTTTCAGTCGTCGTTCCGCCATGGCCCAAAACGGTAGCCTGGTACAACAAGGAAGGACGCGTTGAGGCCAACGACAAATACAAACTAATCGAGGATGGTCTTGGCGTCTACATGATTGAAGTCAAGCCCTCCGAAAGCTGCGACGAAGGTGAATGGAAATGCGTGGTAACGAGTCAAGAAGGATGTGTCGGCATCTCATCCTGCTCCGTCACAATGGATAGTAAGTGCCTCAAGCCTTCCCCTAGCTAAACGTTATACTCAAGACTTGCCTTTCTGTTTTTCAGTACCCAAAAACTACAGAAAACCCCGTTTCATGGAGAGTCTCAAGGCTGTGCTCACCGAAGAAGGTCTCGTCTCATTCGAATGCAAGGTGGTTGGTTTTCCAACACCGACACTTAAGTGGTTCAAGGACGGTCAAGAGCTAAAGCCTGGCGATGTATACCAACTGACAGGAACGAACTCGCTCGGTACCTACTGCTGCATTGCCAAGAACTGCATGGGTGAGAGCAGTAGTGTCGCCGTACTGACAATCGAGGATATAGAAAATCAGCTAAACGACGAGGAGCGAATTATGTTCACCAAACAGAACCAACCGCCAAAGTTTGTGTCGGGTTTGAAGACTCAAGACGCAAAGATTAACGAGTCCTTCCGGTTTACTGTCACGGTTAAGGCTATTCCAGACCCTGTGCTTTCATGGTTCCGGGACGAGCTTCCCATTGAGTCGAACGAGCGATACCATCACTACGCTGGCGAGGAGGAGACCTATCACTTGGAGGTGAAGTGCGTGGAATTTGTCGATCAAGCCGAGTGGAAGTGCGTGGCTGTGAATGACTTTGGGACCAGTGTCACATCGTGTTTCCTGAAACTTCAGATCCCACGTCACTACAAGAAGCCACGGTTTTTGGAGTGCCTAAGGGCAGTGCTCACTGAGGAGGGAGCCGTCAACTTGGAGTGTAAGGTTATTGGAGTGCCCCAGCCGGTCCTGAAGTGGTACAAGGATGGAATCGAGCTGAAACCAGGAGATATACATCGAATTATTTCGGGACAGGATGGCACCTGCTGCCTGGGAACGTACACATGCGAGGCGCGCAACTGCATGGGAGTTGTGGCCAGTTCGGCCTCGCTCCTGGGCTTTGAAGATGCCATGAAGAATCAGAAAACTGAACCACCAGTCAATGAGTTGCAGAGGAACTTTTCCCTGTCCACGATTCAGGAGGAACGAACGTCTCAAATGTACGAAAGCGCGCTGGGTGACATCACGATCGACGAGAAGGGCGACATTTCCTTCTCGTTCGACGGCAAGGAGGTGTCTGTTTCCCTATACGAAACACCCGACTTGACCGAAGAGGAGGCTCTGAAGATTGTCGAAATGTATGCTGATCAGATATCGGAGCATGTGACGGAACACAATATTGTAGAACTACCGCCTCTGAGATTCATAAAGGAGACCTCGCAGTCGGGAAATCTGCTAATGGAGGCAGTTGTCATTGACATCGATCCTGAATACTTCTCGCACGAGGAAGATATGCGCACTGAGGCTGGCATGGATGACATCTCGATTTGCGAGGTCACCATCCATGGGTCGTCTGGTCATGGCGAGTCAACGTTCGACAAGGAAACGGAAGATTACGCACGGAAGAACATGGAAAAGATGGAGGAAGAGCTGGCTATGACAGCACCAGTGAGGAAAAGAAAGAAGTCACGTGGCACAGAAGTGGAGGAGTATTTCAGTTTGTCATTCTCGAAGGCTTCCGAGAGCCAGGGCGATGAGGACACTTCGGAATTGCAGACATTTGCAAGTGCCAGCGCCCAGCTGACAACATCGAAAATAGAGTCATTGGATTTGGAGGAGGCTCCTCCGGATGAAGGAGTTCGGCCACCAAAGCGAAAGAAGGGCAAGAAGAGTCCTGAGAGTGACTCATCGAAGACCACAGATGCCGAAGCCAACTTGCAGGACATTTCTGGAGCAGCGGGAGATGGACTCAAGCTGCTAAAGCCTTCCAAAGCGGTCACAGATGAGGCTGAGATCCAGTCGAATCTGAAGGCACTTCTACCTCTGGCCAAGCTGCTAAAGACTATTGAACAGCACTTGGTTGTTGTCGAGAACGAAGTGATGTCACAGTCGGTAATGATGATGTCGCCCGCTTCGGCGGAGCAGAGCATCGGCATCATAAGGAATGTCCTCGAACCGATCAAGCAAATCCAGGGCAAATTGAAGGTGTACTCTGGCGAGATCCCTATCGAGGTGCTGTTCGAGTCGATGGAGTCTGACATAAAGTCTCTGCACACCGGCCTACAGGTCATAGAGAAGTGCGTCTCGATGGACGAGACAGGAGTGACTCTAATTCAGCGCACCAGTGTGTGCATCATCGACAGTGTGGGTGAGCAGTTTGTAAAAACATTTGAGGAGGTCAAGACCGTCGCGAAGAACTTCGAGTCGGAACATATTAAAATGCAGGCAGAAATAACCGCAGAGGACATTCAGCAAGGAATCCAGATAACACAAGACACTATCAAGTCGCAGGCGCTGCTGCAAGAAGCTCAAGACATAGAAACGGCACAGCATGTATCTGAGTCAGTGGCAAAGCTCCAAACCATGCCACAGACAGTCCCGTTCGAAGCGGTCACCGAGGCTAAACTTCCTTCTGAAGCGGACTCTCTGAAGTTAATCTGTCGGCCGGTGATCAAGATCCAACAGGCCCTGGAGAATATTGAGAATGAACTGTCGCTAGAGGAGAATGAAGAGCAGCTCTACTCGCGGATTCACGAGGGCGTCCTATCTGGCCTTCAAGGTCCAATCGAGGAGCTTCAGCTAGAGTTGGATAAAATTGAACAGAAAGTCGTCGCCGCAGGTGGCAGCGAGACCATAGAGCAAAAGATCGATATGACCATTCTAGACATCGTAACGCCGCCACTCTTCGAGCTGAAGAAAGGATTGGAGATCATCTCGAAACAGTCGGCGGGTAACATTCATTCGGGAATGATGACGGTCAGTGCGATTGAATCCATGGTTCCGCCGTTGCAGGAAATCCAAAACGGTTTAGCCCAACTAGGTCAGGACATCGAATCGGGACAGGTGAAAGAGGACTTTGTTCCAGACTCAGCAGATACCCAGAAACTGCTGCAGTCCATCGCCCAAGGAGTCCTGCACTTTGAAACCAATGTCGAGAGGCTCTCGCAACGCCTGTCGCCGAATATTCAATCAGACCTTTTCGGCCTCAAAGACGAAATGTCCCGGTTGATAGGCAATATCTTAGACTGCAGCCTAAACAAATACCGGCTTACAGTGCTGGAAAATCTCAAGACACCAATCGACGAGCTAAATTACTGCCTGCGTCAGATAGAGCAAAAGTCGATATCGGGCTCGCTAAGCGATCTGGTCGATCCAGTTCGGGGACTGCGTGAGAAGGTCAAGCTCGGCTTAGACATTCTGTCGATTTCGGATCTTCAGCAGAACGACATGAACATCCGAAGCTTGCTGAAGATGAACGACATCATCAAATCTATCGAAATTGACATCGAGGAGCACGAGTTTAAGCTGCTCCAGAAAGAAATCGAGTTAGACGAAAAGCAGGCAACGGAAATGGATCAGTCCTTCATGTCAATGAGGGAGACTTTATCGATGCAGATAGCGAAGGAGGAGGGTCAAAAAACCGTGCAGAAGATTGAAGAGATCCACGAGTGTCTGGCGACTCTTCAAGAGGAAGTCGTACTGGAAGATGTCAGAAGCCTAACTTCGGACAATATTTCGGTGCTGAAAAAAATGGCGAAGCCTCTTAAGGAAATGTTGGAATGTGTCGCTACGATCAAGAGTGGTGCCGCATTCGACACTGTGCAAGAGTTCAACGCAGACGTCAACATGAAGGTGCTCCATGAAATCGCTGAACCTGTGAACGCTTTGGCCGAGGCCTTGAAGATCGCAACTGCACCAAAAATTGTAGATAACCTCAAATCCATATCTACACAGGATGACATTTCAGCGTTGAAAACTCTGGCCCAACCCGCCCAGGAGCTGATGAATTGTATTGCCAAGATTGAGCAGGAGGTGGCGTTCGAAGAACAGGTTCAAAGTTTCGCCGACCAGCAGGCATTCTTGAAAATTGCAAAACCATTGTGTGAGCTACAAGAGTGCCTGCAGGGTCTTGTCGCACAAAACGTCGCCGAGACAATGGAGGATGTGTCCACAATGGATGACATTTCGGCACTGAAGACGGCTGGCGAATCTGTGTCAGAAGATCAGCATCAGGCTACGCTGAACCAGGAGGACCAACCTATGGAACAACTAGAAGATCTTGAGCTTAGTACTACGAAACAGAGAAAGGCGGAGATTTTACTTACTGACCTGAAGCAAAGCCTCGAATCTGTCCTGGTACACTGTGCACAGTCGGATCTCACGTCCCTAAAGGCCGACACTATGGATCATCTGCGGGCCACTGTAACCAAGCTAATGGACCTGCAAGGGTGCGTAGCTGAAGTGTGCGAGACCAGCATTCGGGATCCAGTTGCCTCGGTTTCGGAAAAGATTGATCCGCGAACTTTAGCTGAGGCGGTGTACAGCTTGGAATCGTGTGTTCTGCAAGTTCAGGAACTTCTACCCGGTGAGGACTTGAAGATCTTGTCAGACAGTGAACCTATCACTGGCCTGAAGACTTTGGCAACACCACTCCAAGAGCTCAGGGAATGCCTTATGGTCTTCCACGCACAAGACTTCGAGAATGTAGACACATTTACAGCTCCAAAGGTGTCCCTGGCATCGGGGGATATATTGGAGGCGATAACGCCACTAGTGGTAGCCGTGCAGGAGAACCAAGCAATGGAAACCCTCCGGAGCCTGATAGAAATGGAGAACTTGGAATCATGTAAACAAATCCTGGCACCAATACAGCATCTGCAGAAGGCGGTTTTAGAAATTCATGATCAGTTCCACTTATCGCAGGTGGGGGATGTATCCACCGAAAAATCTCTTGGAACCTTTGCCAAGCCGTTGATAAGCCTGCGCGAGGCAATCGTTAACATTCAAGAGCAGTTTACCTACTCCACTTTCGAGGCCTGTCCAGAGTTCAAGGTACTTCAATCCAAGTCCAACGCAATCTACCAACTCTTGAAGTATGTGGAACAGATAAACTGTGAAGCTTTGGAGAATATTGCAGATATGTCAACACAAGCAGATGTCTCAGCCCTAGAGACCTATGCTGCTTCCATGGAGGCAGGCAGTGGCAAAGTGGAAGCAGTCCAAATCGAACCAGAAGTCGTAGAACCGGCGGCGACAATCAAAGCCTGCGTAGAGGATGGCATTAAGCAGATAGACAACTGCCTTGGGAAGCCCACCTTCAAAAGGTCCAAGGATCTAAAAGAAGTCGAAATCATTATGAAGGAGCTGAAAATCAGCCTCCAACAAATGCAGCAAGAGCTTAGCAAAGAGTCTGAGGGCGAGTCTTCGATTTTAGCCAAATCTAACATTGCCAGAACTCTCTTCAAGCTCAAAGAGTGTCTAGTCCATACCTATGAGGGAGGCTATGAAGAGTCTCTCGATGATATCGAGAAGACGTTTGAAGACATTCTGCAAGCTCTGCCGGACTTGGAAGTGCTGCTCGCTCAGCAGATGGGTGCAAAGGTGGTGAACAAAATCCGTGAAACTGTCGGTGTCTCGGAACGCTGTGCAGAGAATCACGATGCTCATATGGAGTTTATGAGTCGCCTGGCGATTCCGCTTAACGAATTGGCAAACGACATTGAGAAGTTGGGACAGGGACCCGACACCGAAGTGTCCAAGTCTTCGGTAAATATGGTGGGGTTGCAGTCGCGTTTTATGAATGCCTTTAGAGTCTTAAATGAGGTCAGTGAAAGCGTCCCCAATGAATTACTTGACTATGTCCTGACCGGACAGAGTGTCCTCGTATCAGTATTTGATTTCATTGAAGCAACCGATCAGCTGAGGATCATTGAGGTCTTTCAAGAGATCGACAACCTGGTGGCGCCTTTGACGGGGCTTAATGAGGTCTTAAGTGAAATTTTGCGACAAGCTGAAGATCAGCAGCTTTTCGAGCTGTTGAAGCCAGTGAAGGAGGCCCAGGACTTGTTAACGACGCTACAGGAGCAGTTGGCAACTGGAAGTGAACTATCGAGTCAGATGGCAAGAGCCAATGAACTTGTCATCGGGGAACTGCAGGAGAAGATCGAGAGTATTGAAAATAAAATTCTCGTCAAGGAAGATTTGTCCCATTTGTCTATGGAAGAAGTCAGAGAGATTCAGTCTATTGCGGAGCCGTTGGAAAGATTACAAAATGCGTTAGTAGAATTTGCGAATAATAAGGTTGAACAGACAGAGGTATCCAGTGTTAGCCACGATGTGACCCACAAACGAAAGGTCGACGAGGAGGAGGAGAAAAGTCAGTTTGAAACTGAAGCAACCGAAAAGGCAGAACGCGAGGTGCCTGAGAAGAAGGCTAAGCTATCAGAGGCGATTCCTGAAAAAGTGGAGCAGCCAGTGGAACTTCAAGAAGCTAAACCGAGCCTTGATGAAATCGAGTCCCAGATTGGTCCCGAAATGTTCAGGTATCTGCAAGCGTTAAAACTTCTGCGAGAGCAAATCGTAGAAGTCGAGAACAAAAGGATCGACAAGGCGTCCAAAGAAATCTTAAGCACTCTCGAGATAACTGTAAATGAATTGGAAAATGTGCTTGCCACAAGTACCTCGGACACACTCGAAGACAACCTATTCCTGCCACTTTTCAAAATGCGGGACCTTCTGGCCTTTATCAAGCAGAATCAGGAACATAAATTGGAGACCAGTGAGGTACTGGGTAATGCTAACAAGGTCTTCACGTCCATTCTTAACCAAAATCCAGATCTGAGAAGGAGTTTCCTACAGGACATTATTCAGACACCTAAGGATGGGCTGATGAGTTTGATTCCGCTTCTGGAGACAGCTCCAAGCTCAGAGACCTGCAGGAACCTTTTGGCAGTTGCCAAAAAGCTGGATTTGACTTTAATTGAGATTGTGCAAAAGAACGAAGGATCTCAACACAGATCTTCGGAGACTTTCATCAAGCTCAGGGAGAACTTGTTAGAACTTAAAAATCAATCTGAAGACCTGGGAAAGAGGTTGCCTTCGGACTTTAAGAAAAATTGCGTAAAACCATTAGAGAAGGTGTGTGCGGTTGTAGACGATTCAAGAACTGAAAGCGTCATCGAAGTCTTGCAGGAGATGGAAGCACTCAAGGGTCCCTTAAAAGTATTGCTCGATACCATGACACGGAGTATCAATAAGTTTAACGAGGCGCAGAGATTGCAGGAAGCTGCGAGCATAGAAGTTAAAGCTGTGGAAGCTGAAAAGAACGAAGTCGATTCTGCGAAAGAGGTCACCAAGGATGTTTTGCAGAAGTCGGGAGCTGAAACTGTAAAGAGTGGAGACGCTGATGTGTCTGTGGCATTAGCTGACGAAGCACAAGAATCTAAGGGCGAGTCAGCCGAGACGAAGCCGATAGAGGTTGCCGAAAAGAAGTCCGAAATAAAACCGAAAAGCCAAGATGCAGAGAAGACAGATATAAAAGCTGAAACCGAAAAGGCGGAAGAAGAAGCTAAAGTTAAAACTGGAACTCAAGATTCGGATGTGTTGAAAGTGAAGGTAGAAGAGCAACAAGCCAAAGAAACCAAAACCGGAAAAAATAAGTCCAAAAAGACTGCTACCGAAGCTGAAGTCTTAAAGCCGGAAGAAGTTGCTAAAAAATCAGAAGACTCCGGTATTGCGAAGAGAGAGGCGTTAGAAATGAGCCCTGAAAAGGCCGACACTAAGCAAGTCGAAGATACTACGCCACAGGTGAATATTTCGGAGACTGCGGTGGAAGCAGAAGCCGTCGACTCTAACGCAGAAGTTGAAAAAGAAACACCAGAACAAATCGGTGCACAGAAAGTGATTCCTGATAAAGATGCCACCATAGCGAAGAAGGATGAAGTGCAGGCAGTCGAGGAAAAACCAAACAGTTCCGATGTTGCGGCTGAACTTGTTACCGTTAAGAAAGAAGATGAACAATTAGAAGCCACCCTTGTGACTTTGGCGGCGGAGAAGTCTATCACAGAACCAGAAACAGCTCAAGTGAAACAGGTGCCCGTTGCTACCATTAAGCCTGGGGAGCAAAACTCTAAGGAGACCGAGACCGATGATATCTCTGAATTAAAGCCCGAAGAAATCGAGCTCAAAAAACTTGAAGACGCAAAGCTGAAATCAGAGGTGACAGAGGTTGCTATGTCAATTGCTTCAATATCTGTAACGGAATCAGAGAGAATAGAAACAGAATCGGTCATAGATGCTGCGAAAAAGCCGGAGATTATTGACGAGCAAACACCGGAGCCTAAGGAACCTCACATCTTGCAGGCTAAGTCAGACAAGGTGGAACTCCATCAAGTTGAGGAATCAAAGAAACAACTTCAGATATCCGAGGTAGAGGTCGACAAACCAGGTGCTGAGAAGACGTTCACGCAACAAGAAAATATTGAAGTAGTGCAAGTGACTGAAAATGCGCAAAATGCTGGTGAAGTTGAGATTAAGCCCGTTGAATCTTCAAAGCCAGGCATTTCCGAGGTGACCCCACAGCAGATTGATCAGAAGGAAAAGACTGAGGCTGCGCAAACAATATCGGAAGTCGATCTTAAGACAGCTGCTGCACAAAAATCCGAAGTTTCTGACGTAACGATGGAGAAGGTTGAACACGCGGATGTTGAAGGTTCTAAGAAAAAGGTTGATGTATCCGAGATAGCAGCAAAGGCGACTGCTGACATATCAGCTACAGAGCGGGAAACAGTTGTTGATCTCGGTAAAGTTATAGAGGCTTCTCAAGTTACAGGTGAGCTTGAGGTGGCCCAGGCCCAGAAAGCACACATTTCAGAGGTTAAAGCCGAAGTTATCGAAAGAATGGAGACTGAAAATTCCCAAAAACAGGCAGAGGGTTCAGAGAGAGCTCCACAAATACCTGAGGCTGCAGCTGAAATCGACTCAGCTTTAGTGGAGAAAACAATCGAAGCAATAGCAAGTCTAACCGCGAATGCTGAAACAAAGAAGGCCATATCCGAAACAGTAACCGACCTAAATGAATTGAAAGACCAATTGGCAGCTGGTGTTCCTCAAGATAACGACCTTGTCAAGTCTGTAGCAAGAGCTTTCTTCAAACTAAGAGAATGCATCGTCCATACTTATGACGGCAGCAAGCTCTCGGATGAAGAAGAGGAAGCTAAACTGAAGGTTGCCAATGAAGCATTTAAGGACATCTTGGAAGCCAATCCCGCCATTAGAAAGCATATCTCTGATGAGCTCATGAGTCATACTCTAGGTTCTATTGAAATGCTGAAGACTGTTCTTTGTGAAGAGCCAGAACAAATTCAATTAAAGAACGTGACAAATTTGCGCCCCCTGGTGGCACCTTTGTGTAATCTAAGAGATGCTATCGAAAATCTGACGAAAACTGACGAAGATACATTCGAGAAATCTTCCACTAAAATGGTGACGCTACAGTCGTCCTTGATGGATATGTTCTTCAAATGCGACGATATCGCCTCAATTCAGTCGAATAAGGAACTCCAGGAAGCGATGCTCAGTACTCAGGATATACTTTTGATGATTCATGATCATTTTGAAAAGTCCGACCAGCTTATTGGGAGGATTGGCATTTCTGAAGATGTCAGCCGATTGTCCGGACCGTTGGAGACTATATCAAAGTTGTTGGCAAGTTCCTCTCAAGAAGCATCAAAAATGGAACTGGAAATAGCGAGAGCCAGCGAGGTAGACTCCTCTGTTATGAAGCCCGAAGTAATTGCTGTCGAGTCTGCTGAAGCAAAGAATGCTGAGGTTTCAGAGGTTAAAATTGAAGATAAGCAACTCAGTGAATCATGGGAAAAGCCAGAAGAATTGACGAAAACGGAGGCAGAAACGGCAGAACTTGGCGGAGTTGGAGAACTTGATCAAAAGTCTGAGTTGTCTGAGGCCGATCAGATCGAAGAAAAACCATTTGACGATACAAAGAAAATGGCAGACGTCTCCGACGGAGCACCTATCGAAGAATCTGCAGGAGAAATACAGAAAGATTTGGAAACAGTCCAACTAGAGGAGAAGAAAGATGTCGCAAAGGTTGAAGAAGGTGGTGTTACATCAGGAGAAGCTAAGAAGGACGACATCTCAGAAATCAAGGCCGAAAGCATTCTGGAAACCGATGTATCTGATGTCGTTGGTGAGATTAAAGTTGCTGAAAAGTCTATCACGGTACTAGAAACGGCAGAGGTTGCACATGTTGAAGAAGAAATAATTGAAGTTAAACAAGCAAAGGAGGGAGAGAAAAAGGTTTCGGTGTCAGTAGCACCTGCAGCAACAACCGCCGAGAAATCTGTTACAAAACCAGAACACATCGAATCGAAGGAGGTCACCGAAGTAGCTCAAAAATTAGGCGAACAGCTTTTAGAGTCAAATGAACCTAAAACTGGTGAAATATCTGAAGTGAAAGCTGAGCTTGTAGAAGAGAAGGAACTCGAAAAGACGAAGAAGCAGGCAGATGTCTCAGATGTCGCTTTAAGGACAGCCTCAGGCGAGGTTTCATTTACTGAAGCCAACAAGATCGAAACCGTAGAGGTTGATGAATCTACTCAAAAGCCCACAGAAGGTGATGTTAAACTTGATGAGTCTAAGCAAGTCGGAGTGGTTTCTGAAGTCAAACTTGAAGAAGCTGATGTCAAGGTCGTTGAAGTCGGTACAAAACTGGAGCAGATTGATGTCAGCCCTATACAGAAACTTGTGGAAAAGATAGTTACTGAGGCAGAAGCTATTGTGCAAAAACAAACTGTAGAGTCTGTCCAGAAATCTGACAAGCTTGAAGAGACGCTGGGAAAGAAGGCAGGTGATGTATCTACCACTGACATGGAACGGCATATAGCTGAGTCGGAAGCGAAGTCAGTTGAGATATCAGAAATTAAGGCCGAACTTGTGGAAAACAAAACGGAAGATGGCGCTCTGATCCTTGATGTTTCAGTAGAAAAAAAAGAAGCAGAAAAGACTTCAACGGAAATGCTGAAGACTGAAACTGTAGAAGTGAAGGAGGAAGCACAGACCACCAATGTTGCTGAGGTACAAACGGTTTTAAAAGAGACTGCTGCAGACATAAAGACTGGTGCCGACATCACTAAAATTGAGACTGAAGTCTTAGAGGCTAAGGAGTTTTTGGATGCATCGCAGAAGCTTGACGAAGAAGATGTTCAATCAACGAAAAATCAGACTGTCGAAGTGTCAGAAAGAAAGCCGGAGAAGATCGAAGAAAAGGAAATAGAAGATCTAGAAGAAAAAACCCAAGTCGAAGAGGTCTCAGCTAAGAAACTAGTTGCTGAAAGATCAGTCGCAATGGAAAAAACAGGAGAAACCAAGGACAGTGATGAATCCAAGGAAAGTATCCAAAATACGAAAGTTGAAAAATTGGTGCCAGCTGAAGATTTGAAACCAGAAATTGAGCCAGAGAAAATTGAAGCTGGAACTATCCCGAAGACTGAGGAGGAAAAACTTGAAGTAACAACCTTTGAAGCACCTGATTTAAAGCAGGAGGATGGTAGATCTGAGTCTGTTGATCAGTTGCAAGCTGAATTTAGCTCTACGGAAGTCGCAGTTCCTGACGTGACAACAAAAGTAGAAAAGGCAGATGAAAAGGTAATTCACACAGAAGAAGCTCAAGCGACAGATCTTGTTGAGGAGAAGAAGGATGAGCCTCCTAAGAAGCCAAAGCGAAAAAAGTCAAAGGCTAGTCCAGAGAAGAAAACTGTTAATGATGCTCAAGACGGAGAAGACGCTCAATCAGATGCCGATGCTAAAAAGAAGCTGAAGAGAAGGAAATCCAAGACAAGCCCTGAGAAGTCAAGTGCTGAAAAGAAGGCAGAGGCAACAGCATCAGTTGTTGTTCAGGCTGATGAGGCAAATAAAACTGAAGAAGAGCCACAGACTGAAGCACTCGTGCAGAACCCAGTGACAATACCTGAAGTCAATGTAAACCTTCTTCAGAATATGTTGGCAACTGTAGAAAACATCTCTTCCGAGATTCAAGTGCACAAATTATTAGAAAGCACCGTTGCCGATATATCCATTTTGAACGAGCACCTCAAGACTGGTTCTGAGGACGAGAATCTTCTAAAATCTTTATCCAAGTCATACCTGAAGCTGAGGGAACACATAGTTCATACCTATGATGATAGTTTGTTGTCGTCTAAAGACAAAGAAGAAAAATTGGATGATATCAAGATGAGCTTTAAAGACATTCTAGAGGCAAGTCCGGGGTTGAGAAAATATGTATCCGATGAGCTCATGAAGAGCTCCCTAACAATTATGGAACAGTTAAAGAGCACACTCATACAGAAGTCCACAGAGAAGATTACGAAGAAGTTGGTACCAATCATTGAACCGCTTTCAAATTTGCAGACAGCTGTAGAGAGTCTAACAAAGGTCAAGGACGAAGCTTTTGATAAATCTTCAGGTCAAATGGTAAATCTCCAGTCGTGTCTTATGGACTTGTACTTTACGGGTGATGATATTAAGCCAAATCTTGATATTAATCTTATGCAAACGGTTCAGAATGTGATGCAGTTAATGTTGAAGATTCATGACCAAGTCGAGAACGTGCCACAATCTGTTGACCGCGTTGATATGGGTGAAAGTATTGACGAGATTAAGGGTCCTTTAAATAAAATATATAAACTTTTAATGGATGCTAAGGATGAAGTAGTACTTGAAGTGGAAGTTGCAGATGATGAAGCTGAAGTTCTCGAAGAAAATCTTTATGAAGATGTCACAGAGAAGACAGCTACAGAGAAACCGGCTGTCGAAACTGAAATTGTCAAAGAAGAAGCCACTGCGAAAGAACTTGAAGTTGTTGTAGATAAACCATGTGAAGACGTCATTAAGAATAAAGAGGATGCCACTACTGACACTATAGAAAAGAAGGAAGTTGAAGACGACAAGAATAATTCAACAAAGGCTGTCGTTGAAGATGTTAAACCACAAGTATCCCAGAAGGCTGAGGTTTCGGAAGTTAAACCCAAAGTTGTTGAAAAGAAAGAAGTTGAAGTTGAAGATGTTAAACCACAAGAATCCCAGATGGCTGAGGTTTCGGAAGTTAAGCCTGAAGTTGTTGAAAAGAAGGAAGTTGAAGACGTCAAGAAGAAGTCAACAAAAGCTGTTGTTGAAGATGTTAAACCACAAGAATCTCAGAAGACTGAAGTTTCGGAAGTTAAAACCGAAGTTGTTGAAAAGAAGGAAGTTGAAGACGTCAAGAAGAAGTCAACAAAGGTTGTCGTTGAAGATGTTAAACCACAAGAATCTCAGAAGGCTGAAGTTTCGGAAGTTAAACCCGAAGTTGTTGAAAAGAAGCAAGTTGAAGACGCCAAGAAGAAGTCAACAAAGGCTGTCGTTGAAGATGTTAAACCACAAGAATCCCAGATGGCTGAGGTTTCGGAAGTTAAGCCTGAAGTTGTTGAAAAGAAGGAGTCAACAAAGGCTGTCGTTGAAGATGTTAAACCACAAGAATCCCAGAAGGCTGAAGTTTCGGAAGTTAAACCCGAAGATGTTGAAAAGAAGGAAGTCGAAGACGTCAAGAAGAAGCCAACAAAGGCTGTCGTTGAAGATGTTAAACCACAAGAATCTCAGAAGGCTGAAGTTTCGGAAGTTAAACCCGAAGATGTTGAAAAGAAGCAAGTCGAAGACGTCAAGAAGAAGCCAACAAAGGCTGTCGTTGAAGATGTTAAACCACAAGGATCTCAGAAGGCTGAAGTTTCGGAAGTTAAACCCGAAGATGTTGAAAAGAAGGAAGTCGAAGACGTCAAGAAGAAGCCAACAAAGGCTGTCGTTGAAGATGTTAAACCACAAGAATCTCAGAAGGCTGAAGTTTCGGAAGTTAAACCCGAAGATGTTGAAAAGAAGCAAGTCGAAGACGTCAAGAAGAAGCCAACAAAGGCTGTCGTTGAAGATGTTAAACCACAAGAATCTCAGAAGGCTGAAGTTTCGGAAGTTAAACCCGAAGATGTTGAAAAGAAGGAAGTCGAAGACGTCAAGAAGAAGCCAACAAAGGCTGTCGTTGAAGATGTTAAACCACAAGAATCCCAGATAGCTGAGGTTTCGGAAGTTAAGCCTGAAGTTGTTGAAAAAAAGGAAGTCGAAGACGTCAAGAAGAAGTCAACAAAGGCTGTCGTTGAAGATATAAAATCACAAGAATCCCAGAAGGCTGAGGTTTCGGAAGTTAAACCCGAAGTTGTTGAAAAGAAGGAAGTTGAAGACGTCAAGAAGAAGTCAACAAAGGCTGCCGTTGAAGATGTTAAACCACAAGAATCCCAGAAGGCTGAGATTTCGGAAGTTAAACCCGAAATTGCTGAAAAGAAGGAAGTCGAAGACGCCAAGAAGAAGTCAACAAAGGCTGTCGTTGAAGATGTTAAACCACAAGAATCCCAGAAGGCTGAGGTTTCGGAAGTTAAACCCGAAATTGCTGAAAAGAAGGAAGTCGAAGACATCAAAAAGAAGTCAACAAAGGCTGTCGTTGAAGATGTTAAGCCACAAGAATCCCAGAAGGCTGAGATTTCGGAAGTTAAAACCGAAGTTGCCGAAAAGAAGGAAGTCGAAGACATCAAGAAGAAGTCAACAAAGGCTGCCGTTGAAGATGTTAAACCACAAGAATCCCAGAAGGCTGAGGTTTCGGAAGTTAAGCCTGAAGTTGTTGAAAAGAAGGAAGTTGAAGACGTCAAGAAGAAGTCAACAAAAGCTGTCGTTGAAGATGTTAAGCCACAAGAATCCCAGAAGGCTGAGATTTCGGAAGTTAAACCCGAAGTTGCCGAAAAGAAGGAAGTCGAAGACATCAAGAAGAAGTCAACAAAGGCTGCCGTTGAAGATGTCAAACCGCAAGAATCGCAGAAGGCTGAGGTTTCGGAAGTTAAACCCGAAGTTGTTGAAAAGAAGGAAGTTGAAGACGTCAAGAAGAAGTCAACAAAGGCTGTCGTTGAAGATGTGAAAAAAGATTCCCAGAAGGCTGAGGTTTCGGAAGTTAAGCCTGAAGTTGTTGAAAAGAAGGAAGTTGAAGACGTCAAGAAGAAGTCAACAAAGGCTGTCGTTGAAGATGTGAAACCACAAGAATCCCAGAAGGCTGAGGTTTCGGAAGTTAAACCCGAAGTTGTTGAAAAGATGGAAGTTGAAGACGTCAAGAAGAAGTCAACAAAGGCTGTCGTTGAAGATGTTAAACCACAAGAATCCCAGAAGGCTATGATTTCGGAAGTTAAACCCGAAGTTGTTGAAAAGAAGGAAGTTGAAGACGTCAAGAAGAAGTCAACAAAGGCTGTCGTTGAAGATGTGAAAAAAGATTCCCAGAAGGCTGAGGTTTCGGAAGTTAAGCCTGAAGTTGTTGAAAAGAAGGAAGTTGAAGACGTCAAGAAGAAGTCAACAAAGGCTGTCGTTGAAGATGTGAAACCACAAGAATCCCAGAAGGCTGAGGTTTCGGAAGTTAAACCCGAAGTTGTTGAAAAGATGGAAGTTGAAGACGTCAAGAAGAAGTCAACAAAGGCTGTCGTTGAAGATGTTAAACCACAAGAATCCCAGAAGGCTATGATTTCGGAAGTTAAACCCGAAGTTGTTGAAAAGAAGGAAGTCGAAGACGTCAAAAAGAAGTCAACAAAGGCTGTCGTTGAAGATGTTAAACCACAAGAATCCCAGAAGGCTGAGGTTTCGGAAGTTAAACCCGAAATTGCTGAAAAGAAGGAAGTCGAAGACATCAAAAAGAAGTCAACAAAGGCTGTCGTTGAAGATGTCAAACCACAAGAATCCCAGAAGGCTGAGGTTTCGGAAGTTAAACCCGAAGTTATTGAAAATAAGGAAGTTGAAGACGTCAAGAAGAAGCCAACAAAGGCTGTCGTTGAAGATGTAAAAGCGCAAGAATCCCAGAAGGCTGAGGTTTCGGAAGTTAAGCCTGAAGTTGTTCAAAAGAAGGAAGTCGAAGACGCCAAGAAGAAGTCAACAAAGGCCGTCGTTGAAGATGTTAAACCACAAGAATCCCAGAAGGCTGAGGTTTCCGAAGTTAAGCCTGAAGTTGTTGAAAAGAAGGAAGTCGAAGACGCCAAGAAGAAATCAACAAAGGCTAATGTTGAAGATGTTAAACCACAAGAATCCCAGAAGGCTGAGGTTTCCGAAGTTAAGCCTGAAGTTGTTGAAAAGAAGGAACTCGAAGACGCCAAGAAGAAATCAACAAAGGCTATTGTAGAAGATGCTAAACCACAAGAATCACAAAGGGCTGAGGTTTCGGAAGTTAATCCCGAAGTTATTGAAAAGAAGGAAGTCAAAGACGCCAAGAAGAAGTCAACAAAGGCCGTCGTTGAAGATGTTAACCCACAAGAATCCCAGAAGGCTGAGGTTTCCGAAGTTAAGCTTGAAGTTGTTGAAAAGAAGGAAGTCGAAGACGCCAAGAAGAAATCAACAAAGGCTATTGTTGAAGATGTTAAACCACAAGAATCACAAAGGGCTGAGGTTTCGGAAGTTAATCCCGAAGTTATTGAAAAGAAGGAAGTCGAAGACGCCAAGAAGAAGTCAAGAAAGTCTGTCGTTGAAGATGTTAAACCACAAGAATCCGAGAAGGGTGAGGTTTCGGAAGTTAAGCCCGAAGTTATTGAAAAGAAGGACGTTGAAGACGTCAATAAGAAGTCAACAAAGGCTGTCGTTGAAGATGCAAAAGCAGAAGAATCCCAGAAGGCTGATGTTAAGTCAGAAGTTGTTGAAAAGAAGGAGGGTGAAAACGAAAACATAAGTGACGTAGGACCAGTTAAGCTTGCTGAAGAAACAAAGTCAAAGATTGCTAAGAAACTTAGCCCTAGAAAGAGATCTAAGAAATTGGAAGCTGAACCCACCAAAGACAGCAATAAATCTTCTGAGTTAGAACCTAAAGAAGGCAATACAGGAGAGATCTCACAGGAAAAAACCGCGGTCTCAGAAGAATCGGCAAAGGCGGAGACTCCCGCTACGGAAAGGAAAGAAGTCCAGTCTGAAGACAAAAAGGGGGAAAATGTTTGCCCCGAAAAGATTGCCGATTCCAACAAAGCTGAAGATGTTATCGATTCTCTCAACAATGAACTGGTGACGAAAGTTATTGAAGAAAAGAAAGCAGAAGACGCACCAAAGGGTACAGAACAGGAAGAAGAAAAACTTACCAATCCAGAAAAGAAGAAGGTCAGAACACCGAAAGCCAGCCCTAAGAAAACAATTGAAATGAAAGCCGATGAAGATACCCAAAAAGCCGAAGCAGTCGAAAAACGTGATGACAAGTCTGAAATCGTTCAGAAACAAGTTGAAGGACAGTCTGAAAGGGATGATGAGAAGGTGCCGACAGATGTCAATAGACTTGCAGAGAAAGCAGAGGACATCAAACACGAAGAAAATACGGACTCCAAAGGAACCAATATAGAAGAGTTTAAGAAGAAAACCAAAACTTCAGAGCATACTGCCAAAGAAATCAAAGAACCTGAGGCTAAACCGGCACAAAATGGTACGGCCGTGAAAGTCCAAAAGGATATCAAGCAAACAAATCTGTCAACCGATACCAAATCGAACGGCGAAGAGAGCATAAAAGATGTCACAACCAGATCAGTTCACGAGGAAGTCCGCGATGTAACGACCAAGGCCAGCAAAAAGGAATCCAAACGCGCTCCCAGCTTCGATCTTAAGCTAACCAATCGTAACTCACCCCTAGGTAGCGACATCAAGTTAACATGCTGCATATCCGGCAACGACGTCACAACACAATGGTTCAAGGACAAGACGCCCATCGAACACGGTACCAAATACTTCATCAGTTCCGTCGACGGCCTGTCATCGCTCGAGTTCCGTTCCGTCGAGAAATCCGATGCCGGAATATATCGTTGCGTTGCTTCAAACCGCAACGGGGACATCGAAACAAGTTGTCTCGTCTCTGTTTACGAAGTTCCAACAGCGAAATCCGGCACTCCGCCAATTTTCACTCGCAACATTCGAGGTATGTACTCCAAGTTCATCACATCGCACGCCTTAATCGCATAGCTTTCCCGCGCGCTGTCTTGTCGTGTATTCCATGCCATTGAGTCACGAGAAACAGCCTATTTTTAAACGAACTTGTGACAATTCCGCCTGGCTAATTTAAGAAACCGCACGAAGCCATGTGATTGAGGCAGCCGATAAATCGTTTATCAATACCGCTGAGGAGTTTCAAAAATAGCTTACCCCATGCACATAGGAAGTTTTTGGCTTCTTTTCAGCTGTTTTTCTTTTCGTAAAATTTCTCTGCTTTCCAAACGCTTGTCCTATGCTTATTCTTCTTCCCTATTGTTGCGCTGCACTGTGCCAACCTATTTTCGAAAACAAAGTCAAATTCTCTAGCTATTTATGTAGCGTTCCCTCTTTAACCGAATCACCACATGACACCTCGCACGTTTGTTGTGTAAGTAAATACAGGTAACAGTCGCCGAATTAACGGTAAGTATTTGCTCACTTACTCACGAAGAATTCGGAGTAAAAATAGCGAAGCAAATTTCTCAAGACAACTTGATGCAAGCTGCAAGAGCAACAAAGAGGCCCCAACATACTTTTGTCGCAGATTGCGTTTACATAACGGTCCAATGAATCGTCTATAACGAATCGAACCGAAGGTAAATATAGCTCTTGGCATCAGAACCCAAATTAGCTGATCTTTGTGCACGGTGGTCAGAAGACGGCACTGGTTTCTGACATTCGTCGATCGAGTATCTCTAGTCCCGTCGCGAATCGAATCGATCAGTCGTAGTTATAATTTCTTATCGAGCGGTCGATACACGATAGAATTGAACGGAACCTAAAGAGAGAGCAAACCACGGACACTGTGTGTGTGTGTGTCCTTTCTAAAAATAGGATATTAATTTTTTTTTTCGAAAATTTGATCTTGAAAACGGTTTTCAAGCTTACGAAACGTTATTTGGATAATCCACAGTAGTAGAACGAAAAATATCTGAAATGGGCGAAACGGATGGAGATGTTGCACCAGCGGACGAGCGTGCTTCACAGGAGCCATCACCAGCACCGGGACAGGATACGTTGCAGGTGCCAACGCAGAAGAAACGCAGGATTAAGTCACCAACTCCGTTGGGACTGCGTGGACGCAGTGCAACTCCGATCCGTGGCCGTAGTCAAACCCCGTTTTCCTTGTACCTAACCCGTAGGAGTGCCACCCCATCGACATGGAGGAGTATAACGCCGTTCTTGAAGCGCGAGGATAAAGAGAAGACGCCTTTTGAGCTTGGTCGAGACATCAAGACGCAGCTGTACTGCAATAAGGCGGTTTTCGACAAGGCCCTAATCATGGATATCACAGAGCCTGAGGTGCCACCAGTGCGTTACATAACCTCCGATATGTCTGTAATCGATCGTGCGGCCGTCATGGACGTATCGAATGTCGAGGTCATATATGTAGTTGAAGAGTACGACGACTACACCGAGGAGGAGGAGGAAGAGGTTATCGTCGAAGTAAAGCCAAAGAAGAAGGAGAAGAAAGGCAAAAAGGGTCGAACACCGCGCCGATCAACCGACAAGGAGGAGAGCCCGCGGGGCGATAGCGAGAGTCGTGGTGAGAGCGAAGGTCCGGAATATGGCGATCGGGAGGAAAGCATCGAACCAGAAGGGGGCGAAAAGAAAACCAAGAAGAAGACCGTCGTTAAGAAGAAGGAAAAGAAAGAGAAAAGTCCGAGCCCCAAGCTTTCGCTAAAGCTCGAGCTGGGCGGTGGCCCTAAGGCCAGCAAAAAAATGTTCGACCAGGCCCCACCACAACCACCACCACAGGCGGCAAGGCCGCCACCAAAGAAGAGCAAGATTGCTCTGCAAATGGAAGAGCAGGCCAAGGCCGCCAAGGCCGCAGCCGAGGAACAGGCAAAGCGAAACGCCGAAAAGCAGAAAAACGAAACATTCGAGGAGCGTCAGAAGCGCCTGAAGGCGGAGGCCGAGGAGCAGGCTCGTATCGAGGCGGAACTTCGTGCCCAACAGGAGGCTGAAGAGGCCGAGTTGGCAGCAATGGAGCATGAAGAGGAAGGCAGCGGCGACGACGAGGAGGGTAGTGAAGCTGGCCACACTGGCTATGAGACAGGCGATGGCGACACACACTATGAGGATGAATCCGCCGAAGATGATGATGCCGAAGCAAATGAGGAGGATGATGAATTCGAGGAGCATGCCACAGACGAACGACGGGCTAGTAAAGTATCCGTCGACAGCTTCACTCGGCCCGATCCCGAAGACGAAGAGAGGTGGAAGAAAATCGCTGAAGAGGAGGGCGAGGAGTTCATGCTGCAATTGCGCAAGTACAGCCGAGCGCAGGCGCGTAGCGAGCGTGAACGCGACGCAGATTGGCAGAAGCATCGTGAACAGGCCCGCCTGCCACATTTCATTAACTTCCTGACTGATCGTACCGTCGAGGCTGGTCACAATGTGCGTCTGGCATGCGCTGTTGGCGGCCCCGAACTGTCCGTAAAATGGTTCAAGGATGGCAAGCAACTCGAACGTGATGCCACACATAGGATCGCCAACAATAACAACATCCTGACATTGGAACTTGTCAACACAGTGCCCACCGACTCGGGCGAGTACTCGTGCGTGATTGCGAATGTCAACGATGAGGTTACGTCATCGTGTATCGTAACGATTTACGAAGTCTTCAAAGGCGAACCCAGTCCCCCTACATTTAGTTTAATTCGAGGTAAGTTGCAGAGGATCCCTAATCCTTAGGCGGCCTAATCTTATTTCAAATTTTGTATAGATTTTTACCACTTACACGACGACGAACTGACGATCGAATGCCATGTGCATGGTATGCCACGGCCCAAGATAACCTGGTGGTTTGGCGCCTTCGAACTTAAGGCCAGCTATAAATTCACTATTCTCGAAGAAGCCCACGGAGTGTATAAACTTCTGATCTTCCGTCCATCGAACAAGGACTCTGGCAAGTATATTTGCAAGGCTGTCAATTCTAGTGGCGAGGCACAGATCTCGCATGCCATAGAAGTGGCCAAGAACAAGAACTTCCACGTGCATGGGATCTTCCATGCTCGCGGTCGTTTCTCACGCGAGCGCGAAAGCATCGCCCGGCAGGCCATGGAAGAGGCTATTGCCTCGAAAAAGGAATCGGACAGAAAGCGTGCAGGAACTGTAGAGCCCCGAGAAGCGCGAACATCATCGGCCAACGAACCAATTGTTTCTCCAAAGAACAAACTGAAGATCGCGACCCAATTGCGTGATCGCATGGCGCTCGAAGGTGCAACAATCAAACTTTTCTGCAATGTGACAGGTCCCGATCCACAGTGCCGCTGGATGAAGGACGATAAGTTTATCGCGGTGGGTCCGAATATTCGCAATCTCACCGAGGAGGGCAGGGCGGTTCTCGAACTGATCAATGTAACCTCCGAGGTGTCAGGCCAGTACAAGTTGGTCGCGAAGAACGAGCACAGTCAAGTTGACACGTCTTGCTATCTGAAGGTCTACAGCACACAAGTCGAGGGAGATGAACAGGAGCCAATGTTTGCGCTGCCAATCAGAGGTAAGCGAAAATCGAACAAAATCGCAAAGATAAAAGCAAAGCACAGACTGACATATCGAGGTCGCAATCGGTCTGAAAATAGACAATTCGCGGACCCAATTTCGCGTATTTTGTCGATCTATCACTTGTGTCTGTTTGTGAGTGTTTGTGTGAGTAATTGATGGGTTTTCTCTCTCTCTCTTTCTTGTCACAGATGTTTACCACTCGTCGGAGAATGATTTGATAATCGACACCAAAGTTCGTGGAAACCCGCGGCCAACCATTTCTTGGTTCAAAGACTCGCAGCCAGTCGTCGTAGACGATCGCATCCAACAGATCGAGCACTTGGACGGTATCTGTGAGCTGATCATTAACAAGCCAACCCCCAGAGACAGTGGAGTGTACGCTTGTGAGGCTACCAATAAACTAGGAAGTTCGAAGATAAACCATTCGGTTGTGGTTGACCAGTTGCCAGCGTCAAGGCGATCCAGTGCTTTATCAAGCAACATGGGCGAGGACGGTGCTGCCGAAGGTGGAAAGCAACGTGAAGGTGGTGGTGGTGATACGTCCCGTCGTCCACCAAAGGGCAAGAAGAACGCCAGCGATGAGGGTGAGGCTACCTATGAGCGTAGGTCCCGTATGCCGGATCCATCTCCAAAGATGGCGCTTTACTTCATTGGAAACATTTCCAATCGTTACCTGGCCGAGGGTAATCGGGTGAAACTTCAGGCCGTCATTGGTGGACCTGATCCAGCAATCAAATGGCTAAAGGACGGACAGAATGTCGCCTATGGACCGAGGATCAGAAATTTGTCTCGCGATGGTCTGGCCGTACTGGAGTTCACCAAGACTGAAGTCGGAGACTCGGGCACGTACACAGTGATCGCTCGTAACGAAGCGTGTGAGATCAGCAGCACAGCGCTGTTGCACGTCTATCAGCCCAAGGTTAACAGTGACATCGAACCAGTGTTTATCCGATCGCTCAAAGGTATGTGTTCTAAAAATAGATGCACAAAAAGAGAGGGACCGATCTCTAAAGCGATCTGCTTCTGCAATCGATCTTGCATAATGGCAGAGTCGAATCGAAATCACTTTATTCTCATTTCTCATCAATCTTTCTTATTTCAGAGACCTATCACCTGAACACAAACGAGCTAATTTTAGAAACTGGGGCTCGCGGCCAGCCCACCCCCACGATAACATGGTTCAAGGACAGTGTTGAAATAACGAACGGTGATCGCTTCCAAATTATCAACCATCCGGAGGGCACCTCAGAGCTTATTATTGATCGCCCAACGGACAAGGACTCCGGAAAGTATGTGGTGAAGGCCGAGAACCGTGCCGGCAAGTCCGAGATAGCCCATCATGTCCTTTTCGAAGGCAAGGAGACGCACATTGCGGAAAATATCCACGGCGTCTTCCATGCTGACAAGAACTTACTGCGTAAGGCCCAGAAGGAGGAAGAACGCCCTCCATCTTCAGTAGCAACCGACTCTGAGGTCGAGGGAGAAGAAGGCAAGGGCAAGGGCAAGAAGGGCAAGAAGGGCAAGAAGAAGGAAGAGGAGGAGGAGGTGATTGAGGTGCCCGATGTTCCTGTGAAGGAGCAAAAACGTGAAAAGCACATCGGGATCCATTTCAAGGCCAAAGCCACCGATCGGGTAGTTGCTGAAGGATCCAGAGTTAAGCTGACGGCTTACCTAGAGGGCAACGAACCACAAGTCAAGTGGTTCCGCAACGAAGAACCTATTGCCTTTGGCCCCAAGGTGCGACACAGCTACCGTGAGGGCTTGTGCACTCTGGAGTTGGTCAGCGCCAATGTGAACGACAGTGGACAGTACAAGTGCGTGGCCCGCGATGGCACCGGTGAGGTTTCAACCGCCTGCAAGCTCGAAGTCTATGCAAGGCCGGACAATGCCGATGTTCCGCCAACATTTACCCGATCGATCAAGGATGCCTACCATGGCAAGGTTAACGAAATTGTCCTCGATGTCCATGTCAGAGGTTTGCCGACACCGACCATTACTTGGGTCAAGGACGGAGTAAAGATCGAACCAAGCGACAAGTACCAGCAAATCGATCACCCAGATGGTACTTGCGAGCTATTCATCAGCACCCCGGTGCCAGGAGATAGTGGCAAGTATGTGTGCCAGGCTGAGAACCGCAAGGACAAGGCAGAGATCACCCATTTAGTGCACATTGAGATCCAAAGGAAGAGGGCCGTGTCACCTGGCAGGGAAATCCCGAAACTGCCCCCTTCGGTTGCGTCTGCGGACGAATCCGCTGAGGAAAAAGAAAAGAAGAAAAAGAAGAAGAAAGACGATGAGGAGGAAGAGTCCTCATCTAGGCGCGAGGTTCCACCTCCACCAGATCTACGCAAGAGAGTCTATCTGAGGAATTATCTGTCCAACCGCACAGTGCCATCTGGCAGCAATGTCCGCTGGGTGGTCAACATCGATGGGCCGGACGCAACTGCTCGTTGGTATCGTAACGAGCAACTGATCGCCTTCGGTCCAAAGAGTAAGCTCGCTTGCCAAGATGGTATCGCTTTCCTACAGTTGGTAGGTGTTACCGAGGAAGAGGCAGGCGAGATAAAGTTGGTGGTGAAGGGTGCTGAAAATGAGGTTCAGAGTACCTGCACGTTGTTTGTGTATAATACGGCTAAAGTTGAAGAGGCCGCGCCGGTATTCACCGTAGGCATCAAAGGTAGGCTAGTGTTTTACGTGTGAGTCGTGTCCTGGAGATCGTTGTCTGTCCAAAGGTATGTACTGTTTGCTAATATATCCTTTTTGTGCTCTCACTGCTGCTAACAAATTGTGTCCCCTTGTGATGTCTTTCACTGTCCTAAATGTTCCGCATCTTATGTTTGTTTCATTAGACACCTACCAGTCGCAGAGTAATCAGATCATTCTGGAATGCAAGGTCTCTGGGAATCCGAAGCCGAGTATATTCTGGCAGAAGGACAATCTACTTCTGGAATTCCCAAGCGACAAGTACCGGCTGGTGGAGCTGCTTGAAGGCATTAAGCAGCTGGTTATAACAGGTCCCAGTGAAGAGGATACCGGTTTGTACACCTGCTATGCGGAGAGTGTGGGTGGACAAATGAAGCTGAGTAAGTTCCTTGATGTGACGGATCATGTAAAGCAGAAGTTGGAGTATAAGCAGCCACAGGATATCGATGGCGAGATGGTGGCGGATCTGCGGGAGGAGAAGGAAAAGGCTGTGAAAACCAGGGAAGCCAAGAGGAAGCTTGTCGTTGAGGCAACCATGAAGAGCATGACCTTAGGCAGCGGTAATAAGGCACAGTTGCTGTGTAACGTTTCGGGGCCAATCGATGAAGTTCAGTGGTACAAGAATGGCCAACGAGTCTTCAAGGACTCAAAGCACAAGATATACAATATCAACGGGACCCTCAGCCTCGAGATATACGACGCAAGTCCGGATGATTCGGGGGAGTACACATGCATTGCAAGAAACGCGCATCATCAGGCAGAGAACAAATGCAGCCTCAGCATATATGATTCCAGGTCCAGATTGAAGCCTCCAGAAAGCTTCGCTAGCGCAATTAGAGGTTGGTAAGCCGGGGCTTGAGGTATTTAGGATATTTATGAGTTTTTCTTTTGCAGAATCATTTGATGCGCATCGCAATGAACTGGTTTTGGAGTGCAATGTCCACGGTCGTCCTCGAGTCACATGGCTGAAAGACGATCACCTTATTTCCAACAATCGCTACCGCCAAATAGAAGAAATCGGAGGACTCCGGCGACTCGTGATCCGGAACCCAATTTCATCGGACTTCGGATCGTTCGCCTGCTATGCTGAGACTGACGATCGAATTGAAGCGATCGCCATCACTTTGAAGGCCGCTGATCTTAAGAAGATCATGACGGTCACAAATGGACATGCCACTGACAGCAGATCTGACGACTCGTACAAGCATCACCGATCCTCTGTCAGAGACCAGGAAGAGGACTATTCCCGTGGCAGATCAACTGCAAAGGAAGGAAGCTACAGCTCAGAGCTCAAACGGAAGCCGGTCTTCAGTATGCTCCTAAACGATCGTACTGTCTCGGAATGTTCCAACTTGCGTCTTACCTGTAACGTTGTTGGAGAAAGTGAGATCACCTGGCTAAAGGATCATAACCCGCTACCAGCGAACTCGAGATATCAAAAATACTTTAGCAACGGTACAGCGACTCTGGAGATATTCTCAGCCCAAGTGGAGGACAGCGGTAGCTACACGTGTCGCGCCTACAATGAGTACGGCGAGACTTTCTCGTATGCTCAGGTGAAGGTCTATCAAAGTTATGAAGACGCTCCTCAACCACCCACGTTTATTCGCTATATGAAAGGTATACCATGAACGGGATAAGATCCAGCTTCGGAGTCATCGCACACATCTGTGTTCAATGTCGTGTGACTCTGTCTATCTTTGTGTTTTTGTTTCTTTCGCTTTATTGTCGCTTGTCTTTTCTTAAATCTTTTCCATTTCCTTTAGATACCTACTCACTCAACGAAAACGAACTGGTGCTAGACTGCCGCGTGCGTGGTAAGCCACGCCCCGAAATCCAATGGATGAAGGACAGCGATATGATCAACACCGATGATAAATATCGCACCATCGATCAAGCCGATGGCTATTGCAAACTTATAATCAACAGCCCCACTGAGAAGGATGCCGGTCTGTACTCTTGCATAGCAAGAAACAGCGTCCACGAGGAAAAGATTACTCATCAAGTCGACTTCCAAGGAAGAGATAGATTCATTTTGGAGAAGACACATGGCTTCTTCCATCGTGATCCCAACAAGCCTCATTTCACCAGTCCCCTGGGTAACCAGACCGTTACTCCCGGCGGTACTATCGCCATCCAAGCTGAATTCCTACCGACCAGCACCCCAATCGATGTTCAGTGGTTCCGCGAAAAGCAATCTCTGGCCGGCCAACCCAATGTGCGAACCTTCCTCGATCATGGCGTTTATACGCTAACCATTCAGAATGCTGCACAAGAGTGGGAGGGCACCTACACGTGTCGAGCATCTAATGCCTTCGGTAAAATTGAGTCACATGTTAATGTGGACATTGCTGCCAAGGGCGGCAAGGCCGCTGGTCCACCGCTGTTCCTGTCCCGACCAGAGACAGAAATGAAGATCGCCGTTGGTGATCCTTTCTCGATATCTTTCAGACTGCAAGGTGAACCTAAACCAAAGTGTAAGTTCGATCAGGTCCTCAAGGCAGGCAGACTTTCTAATGAAAATTACCTCATTTGCAGTGACACTATTGAAGGGTACCAGGGACATCACCAAATCAGACCGTGTTAGCAAGGAAGCCTCTGACGATTACATCAGATTTACGGTACAAAAGTCACAAGTAGCGGATTCCGGCACCTATTTCGTGGTGGCTCGCAACGAGTTCGGAACCGACCGGGTGTTCGTAACAATTACGGTAATGATTCGACCGATTGGTATTGGTTGATGCTAAAGATTGTGCTTGACCCTTGGCGAATTTTTAATCTCATATATTTCTCCTGCTTTCTTTTAGGTCGCTTCTCCCAAAAAGAAATAGATTTTAACGCAAAGTTGATACCCTTAACCTAAATGCTTATCAATCCTAGTTTTTATCACAAAATACAAACTAATATAGAATTTTAAATATGATTTCGGTTCGGTTGACAGGTACTTCAGCGGGCACGATCAGCGACACCAACGTCACCGCGTTGGGGTCTACCCTTAGAAAGCTTCCCAGACACCTCATACTTCAGAGGTAAGTAAAATTTTTGTTTTCAACTGACCAATTGTGACTTCTGTGACTTTTTGATATTTGTCAACATCATTTGCAAGTATTTCAAATGACATCTTTGTGATTGTTACATTTTATATTTTATGTTGTTTTTAGTTTTATGTAAGTGAGTGTAAGTTGGTATTCGTCTCAAATGTCAAAGGCTTCTGCTGTCATTCCGTTCGTTTGTCGTCTTGTCCCTACACTTCTGTTGTCATTTTCGTACCTAGCCTCTTTCTATTTCTGTCGGTATTCCTAGAATGCTGATTAACATGACTGTCAAAATGTTTTCTGTACTTCAAACGTCAAGTGTTCTTTCAGAATTGAGTTTATTTCTGAAATGTTAAATAATGTATTCCATATTTCACCACCATTTCTTGTCAAAGGTCACTCAAGATTGCAATTTAAACAATGTTTCTAAACAGCCGTCCAACTGTTCTCTCTCCTTTCAGATATATTTTTCAGTTCAACCATTGATATTCGAAAATCTTCAGCACCTTGTCAACTTTATTTAAATTTGATTTGTTTTTGTTTTAGTTGATTTAGTCTTTTTTTTAGTAAACGTGAAAAAAAAATGTTTAAAAGGAATAATGGATCGAAATAAAGATGTATATCTTCGCTTATCTAGAAATGAACAGAAATGACAGAAAGATATGATATTCGGAAGCTATTTGTTGTCCTGCGTATACGAGTACGTGGGATTGATTTCTAATTCCTTAAAACTTCATCACAAAACCATAGACTTCCTCCGCAAAAGAGATTCTTCAAAGTGTATTTAATTTTTTTGTTGTTAGAGTATTTTTTTTTTCTTTTTCTTTTAAGTTAATTATTATTATTATTATTATTATTATTATTGTCATATTATTTTTCTTGTACTAAGTTACAAATCAAAACACACATATATACAAAAAAAAAAGATAAAAATAAAATAAAAAAAATGTTTCTCCGGGGAAAAAAAATTTTGTTGGTTTTAGTTGGATTGGGTTGAGGCCAACATTTTTGTTATTTCTTTTAGCATATTTGGACTGTTAATATAATATGCTCCCTTGAAATGATTTACAGGACGTTGTTGGAGTTTTTTTTCATGCAAATTGACGCTGTTAATACCTCCAAAGTGGAATTGGAAAACCATATTTAGTGTCCAGGCTACATTTTTCGAACTCACAACGGCGAAATGTTCCGTACAGAGTTTTATATTGTGACAGATGAATGTCAGGCAACTTCCAAAGAACTTTCAAGAACTAGCAAAAGGAATCGTCGGTTCCAAAGGAATTTTAATATATATATACAAAGATGAATCAACATTGTCTTTAGACACCTCTGATAGACTTCACTGAAAGAAACATTAATTTCGAAAACTTGTTAGCTTTTTAAGTAATTTAGAGGAAACGCTAAATACGGACTTAAGCACCAATCGCAAATATTATCCTAGGACTGTGAATTGTAATTTCACTCTGCGCGGTACTAATGTGGTAATCGATTGGGCGCTCTCAGAGCACTTTTTTTGCTCTCAGAGCAATTTTTATGTTCGTTTGGTACAGGAAAAAGCAATCTTTTTCAGATTTCAGAGCACTTTTGCGAATCTAGATATTTTCTCAGATTTACCAATACAAGTGCGTTTGAGTTTGACAACTGATGGAGTTTGTTTACTTTTTTAGTGAATTTTTTCTCCAGCAAAGAAAGGCATTGCATCGAGTGAATCTATTTTTGTAAATTATTTATATATAAATATTTAGAAATCAATCGGGACAAATATTTCTAATGTTTTAATACAAAATTTAACCAGTGAATGGAAATCGCTTAGAAAAGTGTCGAAGACTACACATATTCAAATCGCACGAATATCAACACAAAAAAGAGCAAGAGCAAGTTTTATGTTCGATTAGCCACACGAAATCTGGAATCTGAGGGCAAATCTGAAGAAGCCCAAACGAATACCACATAATAATAATAATTTTTAATGTTCAGGTTATATTTTTCGAATTCACAATGGCGACTTTTTCCATACAAAAATATATATATTGTGACGTAGACAATTTTTAAGTTGAAGGTTAAAAAAAAATATTAGTAAGACGTTCTTTATCAAGATAAGAGAGAAACAAAAAAATAAGTAAATAGTTGGCGTCTATTCCGCATAGCTTCTCACAACCATTCGTTTAAGTTATTTTTTTTTCTTGAAATGCTTCTTCAGAACAGTTGTACCCTCGGACTTATGTGTTATGTCAGACATTCGTGAGATGTGGTACAGTGGAAAAAAAGCCTTTAAGGTGTAAATTCTGTTCTCCAGAGATCACATATAATAAATCGCGCTCAGTAGTCACCAACACTATCCACTGAGCCACTGTGCCTAATAATCAGAGTTAATTTAGAGTTCGATTGTCGATTGAAACGCAACGAATTTAACGTTCTTTTATTTTTTGCGATAATTGCCAATATAACTACAGCGATTTAAATGATACCGTTTTGTGTAGAAGGTGCAACGCTTGGTGCATAAAAATCCATGAAATAAATGCAAATACGTTGCTTTTGTAAAATCTTACATGAACCGATCCACTTCTTTACCGATGGAACAAAAACTGTTCACGATGTTACTGGTAGTAGTCCAAGAACCGAACAAGTTATGTCCTAAGGCATAAAAAAGAAGAATGAGTTGCATATAAAAATTAAAGCTTGCTTGTAGACACAGGTAAAAGTTGAAAGGTTGGCGGAAATATTTGCATTTCCGGTACGATTGTCTTTAATTTTCTAGCGCATAAAAAAGAAGATTAAATGAGTAGTTTCGACTCCAATTTTAAGTAGTTAACAGTGGCTATATTCTTCATACAAATTTCGCAATTGTGAGACTCCGTAAATTCAAAGTTGTGACTTAAATTTGTTATTAGTGCGGCGCATTGGGTATTGGGTTGGGATCACCCATTCTCCCACAAAAAAAAAAATAATAGGTACTCGCAAACCCTATTTGAAAAACTAAATTTTGTTCATTGACTATAAAAAAAATTTCGAACAAATACCGTTTTCAAGTTGTGGGAACGTAGACAACAAACGATTTCTAGCCCATTTAAAAGTTATAAGGCGCCACTGTTTATAGTTAATCTAAAGAGCGTTTTAATTATTTAAGTTGCATGCAATTTGCCATACCCCGTTGTTGAGTATAGTTCATACTTTGCGATATGATTTCTATAGACTTGGGGCCTTACTAACAAATTTGGCTACTGTGAGTTCGTAAAATCTAGCCTCCGGGTCAATAATTCTGTGAATGCTGTGAAGGGGTGCGAAAACAATTTTGTTTCACTTTTTCAGAGAAGGAGAATTGACCCCCTGGGACACTAAAAAATGATTACCATTTAACTACATCCATATATAACAAAATGCCAAACTGAATCTGTCAATAATGTCAATTGTAACGTTGTAAGATTTTGCTGTTCTCAATTCTGATCTTGGGCTTGCAATAATGAAAATGGGCTTTGGCTGAAACAGTTAAAGCTCTACTAGCAAAACCAAAAAAGAGAGAAATAACTTAAAATATATTCAGAACTAAAGATCAGTTTCAAGGGGTTCAAAAAAGCAAAATAGTTTTTTTCGTTTGTGATTTACGAATTGCTATAACTGGGGTCTTAGTTCGAAGCTAGAAAATTCAACAAGACTGTCTTTTAGGGTAGTTAAACTCTTGGATGTTTGCAAGACTTTCACTCAAGGTATATGGGAGTGAAAAAAAACCTTACGGTGAAGTTTGTGTTTTAAAATAACTCGAACTTGGTTCCCGGAATTGGGGCCCCTTGCTCAGTTGTCATAATAAACACTGAAAACCTACACGCAAATCTACTTATAATAATACTTTAACTTCTAAAAAGCCCAGTAGCTCTAGATGGTAGTTTGAAACCTATAGTCAAGCTATTTCATGGAAGTTTTCTTCTAAATTTTGCGAGTTTTGTAAACGGTTTTCAGGCCGCAACCAATTTGACAGCTTAAAACTCATTTGTACTCATTTTGGCTTGCCACTTCACTATGAGTAGGTATATAAATTTTTACTTCCCGATTTCGCTTTGTTCTTAAACAGTGGGGGCAAAGATTGTTTTTCGACTAAAGTCAATACCAGGGTTGTTGTCATGAGTTGTATCTGTGATTATTTCAAAGTTGTACACCACAAAAACAGTAAGAATACTGGACTTCAAGACTACAGCCTAAAAACTGTTATCTTTGGCACTGAATTTGGAAAACAATCTTCTAGAGTCCTTGGGGACACAAGTTAATAATCTAAATAAAACATTTCGTACGTTGGAACGTGACACATTATGTCCTGAGGACATTTTCTTATTTTGGATGATTATATCTGTAAATTCGCACTTCTGTTTTTATTGTTAGGAAATTTCAAATTCCTGCGGACATTATATGAGGTCGAACAAATTTTCAATCTTATCGCCGTCATTAAAATTCTCTCCATCTTTAGTTGCACCTAACCTCGAGGATATAGCATGTTGAAAGAACCCTCCTACTGTTCAATGTTTCCGTGTATATTTTTCTTATCTCAGTCACAGAAGTCATAAAGTTTGTGGTTTAAAATTAGAATTTCAATAAAAATTTTGCAATTTCCAAACAGACCCACCAGGACCGATATCAACGGAACCAACAGTTATCGATGCGGGCAAGAGTCACATCAGCTTGTCATGGGGCAAGCCTCAGGGTGGAAATTCGGCGCCAGTAATCGCGTATCGTGTTGACGCCTGGATTGTGGGCAAAGAAGGAGGTGCCATGTGGAAGGAGATAGGGATGACCCCAATCAACTCGTTCGATGCCTTTAACTTGCTGCCAAAATGCGAATATCATTTCCGGGTTACACCGAAGAATCGATACGGCTGGGGACCATCAGTACAGACGAGAAGCCCAGCTCAAGTGGGCGGAGCCGAGTGCCTACCAGAATTCGTGAAAATCCTCCCGGGACAAACAAAGGCTCTTCTCGACAAGGAATGCAGCCTGGAATGTGTTGTGCAAGGAGCACCACGGCCTAAAATCATTTGGTACAAGGACGGCTTACAGATTGAATCCACGGAGAGAGTACGAATTAAGCAGTTCGGTTCAGTGTGTACCATGCACATAAGTCAGGTGTTTGACATCGATTCAGGACGGTACACATGCGAAGCCACCAACTCTAAAGGAAGAGTTTCTACCTTCGCCCGGCTGCAGGTAGTTGCTGATGCAAAGCTGTACGCAGCCGATCACAAGCTGAAGGAGCTTGTTACAAGTGAAAATGGAGCACCTCTGGGAGACACGATCCCCATCTTTACTATGCGCCTTCGTGATCGTCGTGTACAGGTCACCTATCCTGTGCGGCTTACCTGCCAAGTGATGGGCTATCCAAGGCCAGAAATCACCTGGTACAAGAACGACGAGGTTGTAGAACATTCTCGGACAACCGTCATTACCGATGACGGCCAGTTCAATACGCTCGAGATAACATCCACCAAACTTGACGACAGTGGCATCTATACGTGCACAGCTCGCAATGAGCTCGGCTCGGTTTCGTGCCACTGCTCCTTGATCGTAGATAAAGGAATTCGAGCTTACATTTCGCCTGATTTCTATATGCCACTGGAACCGTTCTACATCTTCCGAGAGGGACAGGAGATTCGATTGACTGCCAAGGTGGAAGCATATCCATCGGTTGGAGTGTCGTGGCACAGAAATGGAGTCAAGCTGCGTCCAAGTCGACGAATCTTGGCCACCCTCGACTCGAACGGGTTCGTGGAGCTTATCATTGCCGAAGCTACGCAGCGAGATGCTGGCATTTATGTGTGTGTCGCCTCGAATGCTGTCGGTAAGGTGGAGACGAGCACGCGTGTTACTGTTGAGGAGGCCACTGAGGAGGAGCGCAAAAACCTACCAGCAATGAGAACAGGCAATTTACCGTGAGTTTATAATGTTTGTTTTAAGAATGAAAAATATTTTACTGTGACTTTACTTTCTTTCAGTTACTCCAAGGAACCACTGTTTGTTGTGAAGCCGCGCTCCAGTGAGGCCTACGAAGGTGATACTGTGATTATATTCTGTGAGGTGATTGGTGATCCCAAACCAGATGTGGTTTGGCTCAGGGATTTCCTAAAGGTAAGTCGAACTTTTTGCGTGTTTCCAACCAAGTTTTGCCACTTGATCTACGTATTTTGTTACGTGGATGGGAGGATAGTGGATATTCGCAGTCAGCGCCATCTGTTGGAGTGAATAAAATATACCCAGGTTTCAAGACATTGCAATATGACTGAAATTGTTGGCGCATTCTTGAACTAAGTCCGTTATTGTCAAGACAAAAGAATGTAGTTGATTTTTAACTACCTACATATTTTTCAAAATACTTGCGCAAACTCATTGCAACATATTCTTTTATGCGAGTAAAGGCGACTATTTCCCAAAAGGGACAGCTAGTCTCCACGGGCAAACGTAATCGCGGTTAACTTCTGAAACCTTCGTTTGAGTCCGAAGATTTCCAACACACGCAACAAACTAGGATTGCACCGAACTCGCCTCAAACCTAATACAGATATACATTGGGCTGGCTGATTCATAGCACGATGCGACAGTTAAATACCCACCTCACTTCTATTCATCCCTGGTGCAATATGAAGTTAACTTGCCGTTCGATCCAACTGGGTATCTACCTATCTCAACGAATCCAAGTGTCTACATGACTCGAAATCGAGAATCCAGCTAGATGTGCAACAATGATTGCACGAGATTTTCGTCAGACAGTTCAATTCGTCACTCTAACAAGTGTGGGTCGCAATACGCGCACGTTCTTAAAGTTCTATATACCAACACCTAGCTGTATAGAATCCGCGTATGTACGAATACACCGTCGGATGTAATCTCAATTCGATTAAATCGAAAGTGAAGTGTGGTTAATAGAGTTTTTGTGTAATTTAACTCGAGTTTAATCTACAGAGAATATTATTAAGATATTGTTTGTATAGACAGAAACACAGGTTGACCATATATGTCGAATGTCACCTACAATTGACACCAAGCTCGGACGCACTTCGACTGCGACTGTGGGATGATTCGTGTCTCCGGATTTAGTGTTTCAGGTAGTGTGGCTGTCAAATAATTCAAATTGTATAAAATATTGAAATAATAATTATTCATGAGTGGAAATGCGAATGAATATTGATTTAATGAAGCAGACGCTGGACAGTTATCCGCCCTAATGCCACAGGAACATTTTGAATTTACCTTCTGAAATGGGAGCAGTTGAATTGCAACAGTCGCGACGAGTAGTTGACGCGTTTATGTTGATTGTTTGCTCTGGTAACAGTTGTTCGGGACATAAGAACAAAGTGTTTGACTAAAAGAAATTTCAACTACCTATAAATAAATATAAAATAGCAACAAGGGTAAATATCTGGTGGCAAAGTTGAAAGTTTAAACACGCAGTGAACTAGAATTTAAAAACTGAAATAATAATAAAATAGTTATGAACAACTTTCACTCCCTTAAACACAACATATTCGCTTGATTTTATTTTTGTTGGGAAGATTGTGCAGAGATGCAATGTTGTCTGTAATTTATTTCCCAATTGGTTGTGTATAAGCCAGGCCAATAACTGGGCGAACTCTAGTGTAGATAAATGCACAAACAAATGTTCAAGTTTGAACATTTAAATAATTTATGCGAGACATGATTTGTGCATTAATCCAAGTGAACTGGGGCGGTCACCGTTTTTGTCAATTGTGGTTTGTGGACGTGGAGGGTAAATTAAATCAATCATTTCTGTATGTCTGTACGCGCAGACCAATGTTACTGTAAAGGCTGACATAAATCACCCGCAACGCTTAGCATTATATTCAAATTGCTCCACCTATAAATGAATTTATGAGTTATGAGTTGGAGGTTCTATTAAAATACAGTTTAGCATGCAATGGATTGGATATAGGACCTGCTTGGAATGTACAGATCTGTTGGACCTTTCGGCGTCTTTTTCATACAAGGAGCTGGATATTTTGTCGAACGGTCCTAAACATTATACAGTCGGTATTGGTGGTCTTGATCTCTTAGGGAGGTGGAATCATGCCCGAAATTACCTAGGGATGAAGTTAGAGTTGCTTAGTTCATATTTTAGAAAGAAAAAAAAGCGTTAATACCTAATATTTTTTTTTACAACTTTTAAAAGGGAAGAAATGTAATTGTGAACAAATCCCACGAGTTGTTAGGCTTCGAAGCTGAACAAGTTTCGTGCGTCTTCATTTCCTGAAGCCCGTCGTGCAACAGTCAGTCCATAGCAAGCGCTGAAGTACCTACCTGTAGAATGGTACCATATTATACAGTGCGGTTCATAAAAATAGACCCACTAGAGTAAGATTTTAAATCGTAGTACACAATTGTGGATTCTAAAGAAGAACTTATTTAGCAAAAAGGTACATTAATACTTAATAAAACGCCAGTCATCTTGGAAACGTTTACCAAAACCGACATATTGTTATAAAAGTGCACCCCGCCATACAAATGTCTTCTTTTTGTCTTTTTGGTTGACGTTTCAAAAACATATTTTCGCTCCAAAGATCATGCAAGTATCAGTTGTATTGTAGTAGGTATTAGAAAGTTGGATCCATCCAGATTAATCTTTTTTTTCCGAAAACAGCTCTGGTCCAATTTCTTAAGACCTCTTTATTTTGCTAATTCACGGCGTTGTTGCTTGTGTGCTCGCCAAAGCGGTGTTTTCTTGTAGTTTTGTAAACTTCAAGACTGTCGCACTCGTAACTACATTGGATACAGTGCATGTGCTACAAATAATACCCCAGCAAGTTCGCTACTTTCGGCTAATGCATTGAGCGGAATTTCACTGCTCTTAAACCGAGTAACTTGCTAACTAATGAATTTATGTCATCGGTACATACTATTCAAATGAACCAAAAATATGCAAGTTTTAATTATGCACGGGAAAGATAGCGTAAAATTATCATTGTGGATATCTTGTCAAGTTAGATGTTGTTGTATTTAATATGCTGACCCCTTTTTTCATTGGTGCGAAAATTATTAAAAAATATACCTAAGTATCTGATATATAAATCTAGTACAACTTTCTAATTGCAATAATATTTTTGCACATTGACAACTGCCGATTGAAGTTTTTGGGCTAGATTGTACCTTCTGTAAAAACTGGTTCTTGAATTGGTGAATCTAGAGCAAATCAGAACAGAAATCGAGATTCGGAAAAAGTGGTCTCGATCCCAGAAAGATTGCTCTCATTGTGGCAATGGGACATGAAAAGCGATCTAGATCACTGCCCAATCTAATACTAAATGGGTTTCTCTGAACACATGAACTGACAAACTATAATATTTTAGATTATATTTTTGGGGGAACTTCAGCACTCCTCGAAATTTAAAATTTAACTGAGAAAAGTTCGAAAACAGATAAAAAAGTGTCTCGCTTTTGCTCGAGGTACTTATAAATATAACATTCAGACGTCGCCTTGTACAGATAGAAAATAAGAATCAGTACCGTACCCATTGCAAGCAATAATAGTTCGATGAGATCTGAATGGATGAGTTATCCCAGGGCCAGATTCTGTAAGAAGAAACGATCAAACGTTTTCGTGCGCACGAATGATTGCCCGTATGTTACACAAGCAACTTTCTTCGTGCACACGAAAACGTTTGATCGAATCTGCCCCTGTATTTCAGGTGTTTCGAAGATGAGATGTGTGGGTGAGATGAGTTCGATGGCAGTTTATAGTTCTGACATTAAATTCACCTTTGTCGTGAACAATAGTTTCCCCGGAAGGTTTTAAATTCAGCAATCCGATTTACAGTGCTGACAGGCAAACATTTCCATCGTAACTTATTATTCACGATACCCCAAATAGGATGAAAACCACACTTTCGAATTTCTCTAAAGTGCACAGGCAGATAACAAACAGATGAAACTCACTCCGCATCTCGCATACATAAATTAAATTAATCTGTTGCACAACTTTAAAAGATAGCTGCACTTTTGGTCGGACAGCGACGGCCAAATTATGGTGCCTCTTCAACATAACCTTAACATTTAGTTGAGCTCCTTAGGTGTTACTTGGAAGACGAAATAAAATTCCAATCAACTAAAAGATTGATCTAAAAAATCCAAAATTGTCAGCAATGTGGCCAAGTGCTAATCTTTTTCTCACCATCCAAGTTAAGTCTATTTTATTGCTGCAACTGCACTCCAATAGGAATTCATTTGCTCTACTCGTCGTATCTGTTTAATTAATCACAAACGCATGCACACCAAAATATCAAGAAAATAAAAATCGTATAAAAAATCAAAATCCAACCAAACTGAGGACGCATGAATCACCCAGCCGGCCATATAAGCACAAGTCCACATTCGCCGATAGATAAAAATACGTCCCAACCATCCACGTCCAGCCTGACGTTGATTCACTTGTCTCTATATCTCTGGCGGTGGCTGCGCAAAATTTGTTGCTAGCTGCTACGTGAATTGTTTATGTTTTCTATTTTGTTGTCAGTACCCTGTTAACTGTTTGATGCATGGTCAAATTGTATAGTCACCACATTGCGAAAACGAGTCGTTGTGAAAGCGTATACAGAACTCACGTAGTAGCTTTGTGCAGTTTGCGGTAAGAGATCGCAAACAATGACCTTGAATGTGATATACACGCTGTACTGGCCAACATGTATTCTAATTATGCTCCGTCAAGTTGTAAGGAAACTTATCCGAAATTAGAACAAAACTTGTAATCCAGCCAGAGTGTCACTCGAGACGCTAACGCCAACGAGCCATGTAATGATATGACATGCGAGCGTGATTGTTAAAGTGATTTCAAGCAAGAGGCGGCTGACGTTTTCACGGTTACAGCATTTCACTGGGTAAACGTTTCCCCGAGACGTTGCAAAATATGCGAGATATTTGAATACAAGGATCAATATTCAATTGACTAATTAAATGAATGAAAAATACAAAAAAAAAAAAAAAAAAAACATATAACATAAGCTGAGCAACATGAACGCGCACACAATGTCGTAACGTGAATTGTGCTATTCCAAAAAAGGCAAGGACGTTCTTAAGTTGTTTAGTAGAAGCCCGCTGTAAGAGATTTTCGCGCTGTCGTGTATATTTGATGCTGTGTGAGGCGCAATATCTGACGGAATCCCATCTAGAGAACTTGTTGGATCCGATGATTGGGCTATTAAGGCGAATTTGGACTTGTCTAGGTTGGACATGGGGTTCTTCCGTAGAAGATGATTGCAGTCGGAAGGTTTGTTTTGAAAGGTTTTAAGAAAATCATACTCTAATAGAAGAATATTATAAATTATGTTATGACATCAAAAGTGACCCACTTTGCACCAGAATTCCCAAAAAAAAAACTACCAAAGGCTTCGCTTGAGTGTTACCCTCCTTCTGATCTTCGGTGTAGTTTGTATCGGTTCATTTTGAGGAGCAGTCGAATGATGCAAAACTTGTCAGAAGGCTTTAATCGTCATTGAGTACATTATGCTTGCAATGACGTAGACGGTTTCTGTTGAATACATTTTTTTTTTTAGGTTAGGTCAGACATAGTATGAGGATTTTTATACAACCCTCGGCGCAGTTCAGACTGCATTTCTACCCAAATACGGCCCTTACAATTGATCCATCCTCAAACAACCAAGTTAAAACGTTCCCTTTGTTTCCCTTCCAGCCTGAGTACTATAAGGACGCACCGCACTTCCGCAGAATAGGAGACGGTCCTGAATACCGATTGGAAATACCCAGCGCGAAGCTAGACTTCACCGGAACGTACTCCATCATAGCCAGCAATTGCCATGGCCAAACCCAGGCCATAATCTCGCTACAAATCTTCGCCAAAGGTAAGTAAATCAATCCATTCCGACATGCAACTTGGACTTATAGAAATTACAATTTATTTGCTCTAATTACAATCAATATAAATCTTGATGAGTTTTGGGAAGACCACCTCCTTGAAGTATTCCTCAGCGGCACTCAGCAGACTGGCAACAAATTCCATGTCCGCCTGCACCCACACGTAGTGCAAGGCGCCATTTGTATCGAACGTCGGGCTAAGAACACAGTACAGAGCCTTGGTTACATTCGCCATGTACATCTGGATCTGAATCTGTGCCATGTACTTGGGCGCGATAGTTTCCTTGCACTCCAAGTACTTTTCGAACTCTTCATCGGTCTTGGGCGCCTTGATCTCTACAATGTGATCGTCGGTGATGCCATCAGGTGAGGCACACAGATATGGATAGCTCTCGTTCAACAGAAGCCCACACTCTCGATATGTCTTGTTCTCCAGCTTCTCCGTCTGTTTGAGGATGAAGCGCTTGTGCTGTTTCAGTTGGCGTCGTTCCTCTACGTTGTACTCTCGTTCTTTGCAGAATACTGATTCGAGAATCTCCTCGTCCTCCTTGGAGTCCTTTCGCGTAGCCACTCGATGAATCAAGGAGCAGCGTATGCGGCAGAACTGTGTTTCCGTCCAGAGGGGAGTCTTATAGCTATAAATCGAGATCTCTGAGAGTTTGTCGAAGAGGCCCTGCTTTGCCACATCATCCATGTGCACCATGAAGCTCTTAAAGTCCTTTATGTAGTTGTTGCCAGTGTCCAACATGGTGTGATGGATATACACTGGCTCAAACTCGTCCATAAGCGGACGACAATGTTTAAAGAGCGAAGATTCAGTAAGACCTACCTTTTCCATCTCATCGAGAACATTGTTCAGAAATGCCTGGCCTTCCTCTTCGGTTACTTCGTCAGCTTCTTGGTCAGCCTCTACGCGCAGCTCATCGCTGGCAAATATATCGTGAATCCTCATAGCAACAATGTTCTCCGGCAGAGCTTCGTACTCCGAGCCCCAGAATGTGCGAAATGGATGCGAATCTGCATCGCCCGTGTGCCGGTGCAGCCAGAAAATAAATGCAATCACATGCTGGCATACTTCTGCAAGTAGATTAAGCATCAGTAAAAGTTTTACATCGAATACCAAAACTCATACCAACTCTTTTACTATCCATGCACTGGTCACAACCCGATTCCTTGACCACCTCTTCGCCTTCATCGATTTTCAGGTAAATATTGAAACGCACCCCGTTATTAGCCGCTTCTGGATTAGTAAATGCAATCGCCCGCACTTCTAGTACCTCGGCCTTCTTTACTTGAACGAAATCTATTTTGTACTCTGCACTCTGCCCACCCCTAGATCGTGGATTTATTTTTAGGATTTTCTTGTGAAAAATGTGAGCGGTATAAATGTTTTCTTACTTGACTGGGTCAACTCGGCGGCCAGTTTTTCCGAGATGGGTAATGAAATCGAAAATCATTTCACTTGTCATAGCGGGGATGTTGTTGGTATCACCCTTCTTGAATCCTTGTTCCAGTTCGATGTCCATTATTCGTTTTGAATGAATAAATTAGCTTTTTCCTTTTGTAAATGTTGAAATTTTCCGCGTTTTCCGAGAGCTAAACAAAAAATAAACTTCGCCGCGAGAACACAACACAAATGAAATGTTTAATTATAGATTTTTTTTTTCTTGTTTGGTTATGTTGGCGGCACTTGATGTCAAAGCTGTGACGTCTGCAGTGTTACCATGTGTTATTAATAAATGAATTTCATTTGCGCCTGAAAGTAGATGAATAAATATTTTTTCAGCGGAAGTGCAGACATATTGCGTGGATGGTTCTTGTCGTTTTTGATTTCTATTTGAATTAAGAGAAGTGAGGGTTTAAAAATGGTCCATTTTTTTTTGAGACAAAGTACATAATGTGATAAAATACATTTTCCTATAACAAAAGAGTAGAAACAACTTTTAATGCAATTCCTCTCATCCTTCTATAGACATAAACAAACTAAGCTCAATGGAAAAGGGTTCAATTAGACATGGGTAAGTGCAATCTCTGCTGATCCTTAAATCCAAATTAATGGTTTATATTGAAATATTCCAGAAACGTTGAGACACTTCCCTTCTTCATAAGTCCGCTGAAAGACCTGCGATGCTGCGATGGAGACGCGGTTACCCTCGAGTGCCATGTTGAAGCTGTCCCCGAGCCCGCCATTATATGGGAAAAAGACGGTCATGTCCTTCACAGCGGAAAAGACTTCGATATGGTTTACGACGGCATCAAGGCCATACTCTCGATTCGGCGAGTTTTTTCAGAAGACGAAGGCGAATACACTTGTGTGGCGAAAAACAGTGTCGGGCGAGCACTCTCCTCTGCCTGTATCATTGTTGATGTTCCTGAAGAAAAAGAAAATCTCCTCACCCGTCAGCTGGCTCGTCCATCGGGTCTTCGATCAGCGTGCTCGACGCCTCGATCCACCCCACGAACGACACCAAATCGCAGTGTCTCTCCACTAAGACTGTCCTACCGGCATACAAGCATCGATCTGACAACTTCCCGGCGAGCAGTTGCCGCTCCTAAATTCTATGCCATTCCGCATAATAAAGTCGTTGAGGAGGGTGATAGTGTGCGCTTCCAGTGCGCTATCACCGGACACCCAACACCCTGGTCCACATGGGACAAGGACGGATTGATTGTGACTCCAACAACGCGCATCTCTGTCAAAGAAATCGAAGACTTGAGGATGTTAGAGATCGATGAGGTGACATTCGACGACGCTGGACTGTATCGAATAACGTTAGAGAATGACTATGGACGCATCGAAGCGACAGCAAGGCTTGACGTCATCGGCAGCAGTAAGTATTCAAGGTCACCCGCCGGACGAGCGGTTAGATCGTCGTCGTCGAAAAGAAACTTTTTCATTTCACGTCGGATAATGGGACCCTCGACGAGAATTGGTGGTCGCATGGCTCTTTCAACCGGTATGCGAGGATCATCAGTGCCGGCGAGGAACTTCTATCACAATGGCGCTGAGGTGACGGCGTCGGAGAGGATACAAATCGCACTGACAGACAGTGAAGCCTTTCTGATTGTAGATAATGTCACGCAGGCCGATGAAGGTATTTACACGTGTATTGCCGAGGATGAACAAGGCGTGCAGGCCACTTCCACATCAGTGGTGTTTTACACTGAAGACGATGACATACCATGCGATCCACCGAAGATTGCATCGCCCTTGCCAAAGACAGTGGAGGCCTACGAAGGTCAGACAACAGATCTGGCATTCGAACTGGAATGCTTCGAGCCGTACAGCTACGTGTGGACGAGAAATGGGGAGGTTCTGCCAGACTCGTCCGAGTTCAAGTGAGTATTGATTCAGAGAAGAGTGCGGTTCTCAACTATTCGTTTGTTTTAAGTTGCCTACTGACGAGCAGGCTCGAGCGTAGTATTTTTTTTTCCCGAAATTTTAGTCAGTCAAGAAGTCAGACAGTCATGTTGACATCGGTATGACACACACTCGCAGTTTACTTCTAAACTTTACGTTTTGTGCGTCCATTGACTTGTGCGTCAGTAGGCACCGCAACCAACATTTGCTCACGCCTTCTATTGGGTCACCGACCCCAAACATTGTCTTCAAGAGTGGAGTGGAATCTTTGCCATCAACAGAATTAATTGAAGTGCCAAACCCCCATCTATAATTCACAGATACATCGACCACGGCAACGGCGTTATCTGCCTCCGCATCCAAGACACATTCGACCTTGACACCGGTTTGTATGAATGCGTAGTCACATCCGTCTATGGAACCTGTACGACAACATGCGAGCTCCAAGTCAATGACCGACATCCCGCAGTCAACACTGATGACGTTGATAGATCTGGTCTAGCAATACTGAAGCATCCACTTCCAGTTATCGGAATCGAAGGCATGATCACCTCGTTCTGTGCCAAGGTTTACCCATTGAACGCGCACACCAGCTGGACAGTGTGTGGCCGAGACGTCACCACTGACTCACGAAACTTTTCGGTAAGCTAGGCTAATTTTATTTTTATTTGTTTATTATGCAAGCGGTTTCTCTTTTCGCCAGAGGGTGTTGATGTTGGTGGGGGACGCATCAGCAACAAAGCTGACCCTTGTCAGTTTAGTAGATACTCGTACCTTGCGCGCTTCAGTTCGTGCTCTACATTCGACGCGTGTTCCACTGTCGATCGCATGTGGAATTTTGTAAATATTTTTAAATTTAACGATCTACCCACGATTCTGTTTGTTTTGTTTCTTTTTTCCTGTTTTGACAACAAGATGAGTAAATCGAAAGTAAGCGATAATTGAGTGGAGAATAATTATTTGTGGAAGGGAAAGTGTATCTGTATATTTTGTGTTCGTTTCTAATGGATTTAGATTAAAATTATTCGGACGACTCGCTTGAAATAGATTTCGGAGTGTGGCAGTGGGCAGTGCTAATGGGCGCTTATTGTAGAATCAATTAAACGAGGTCAAAGTGGCGACCAGTGTGGAATGCAAATTCAGTTGGTGCCAATTGATTTATTTCAAATGGGTTTAATTTGGACAATATAGTTACTGTGGATGCAGTATATAGTATGATGTGATCGAATCCCGACTAGTGCCTCTGTAAGGCAAAGGTGCGGCGTTATCTAACGAAAATGTCACCTTGTCGGGGCTCAAACGCAACCAAGTGGAATTATGTTTTATTCAATGAAATTACGTTTGTGATACCGGCATCTGGTATCCGCTATTGACAGACAAGCCCTCCCCCTCATCCCCCATTTGCTGCGATGATGATTCAATGCACGTACTGTGATTTGATTTATACCAAATCAAACGATCCTAGAAATTTGCATGTAAATAAAGAGCTTGAAGTGGCGCTGCTCAAACAAAACAATTACTTCCAACAATTAAGTGGAAACTGAGCGTATTTTCAAAGTTCAATTATGAAGTATGTATGAAGTATTTTGTGGTCACTCTTGCGGTTGCACTTGCAAATAAGGTTTTATTTTTCATTTTGTACAATTGGGTAAACTGTATAAACAGTAGATAATCACTTTATCCTTTTGCGTATGCCTGTGCAGCCACAACAACGACACTCCTTTTATCCATAACTTACAACCGAATCAGTTGATTTATAGCTGATCGGTTGTTGAAAGCTTGTAATTGATGTTTTATGTGAAACGCGTGTGCTTACGACGCGATTGCATTATCCGAAAATTCCGAAAACGTTGACAACAACAAACTGACATAATAGCAGATTTCGGTTTCTGGTTGATGATAACATGGGATAGCGCAACGCGGACCATATTTATTTTGGAAGTGACATTCAAATTTATGGCCATCTACCATGTGGTGGACACGCCCTACTTGAAACACACAATTCGTTGTAAATACGAGTAGGTATATGAAGAAGTTGACTTGAGATCTGCCCATTCTACTTTGACCTTCCACTCATTTGGGAAATGTATTCTTTCTCTTTTTCTAATGTGGTATTCGTTTGGGCTTCTTCAGATTTGCCCTCAGATTTCAGATTTCGTGTGCCTAATCGAACATAAAAACGTCACTTGGTCTTTTTTGTGTTGATATTTGTGCGATTTGAATATGTGTAGCATGTGTAGTCTTTGACACTTTTCTAAACGATTTCCATTCACTGGTTAAATTTTGTATTAAAACATTAGAAATATCTGTCCCGATTGATTTCTAAATATTTATACATAAATAATTCACAAAAATAGATTCACCCGATGCAACGCCTTTCTTTGCTGGAGAAAAAATTCCATAAAAATGTAAACAAATTCCATCAGTTGTCAAACCCAAACGCACTTGTATTGGTAAATCTGAGAAAATATCTAGATTCGCAAAAGTGCTCTGAAATCTGAAAAAGATTGCTTTTTCCTGTACCAAACGAACATAAAAATTGCTCTGAGAGCAAAAAAAGTGCTCTGAGAGCGCCCAATCGAATACCACATAAGGAACGCATTTTTGAAAATTCCAGCTTAATGACAGTTCAGATTAGCATTCCAGAAGTAGTTTTCCCGAGTTTTGGACACGTCCCCCTCTTTCGGATGAGGACAGAGACGACTTTAATGGCCGCATGTCAAACTTCATAAGAACAAAATTAACGTTCAACTACCGCAAAATTTCCTGTAAGAAATTGAGTTGCCAGTGCAATTACGTAGATTACGTTCATCGATAAAATTCACAGTCAAATGTTTGCGAGGCGCTTCTTTCTTAAATTGGATAAATGCCTGTAGAACCATATTCTCCATTCCACTGGCAAAGTTATTCCCACATTATCGTTTGTATATTCTTTAAGAAAGCATAAATCTTAATAAATGAACACCTCCACTGATACATCATCCGACTCTTCTTTCAACTCTCTTTATCATAGACTTATCATACAAAATACAAGGACCGCTTGTAGCCAACTTCGTGTTAGTTCCAGCACTAGCGCTGGCGCTCTTGGTTCAGAGCGGAGTAAATTGGAAACAAATTAGAAGAAGCAGAAATGAAGAAGGTTTCATTATTTAGTGGCTTTTTTAAAATACATTGAAGACAAAAAAAAATGCTTGCAATACATCTCGTCTTATAAGTTGAACAAGGACGAAAGTTTATTCAATAGCTCCTACATGTCCTATGTTGATAAAATTCTAAAGGAATTCCATCCGATCCTTACATCGTTCAAATGATTTGGCGCCATCTGCACATCTTCCAAAATTATGAATCTTCCCAAAATATCGTTTTAAAATTTGTAAAACTGTCGAGAAAGTTTTTTTGATATAAATTTAAATATTTAAGAAAATTAAAAACAGCAGAAATGCAATAAATGCATTACAATAGGTTTGTTTGCAGTGGCTAGCACTAGTGCCCACTAGTGCGCACTGAGAATTGTCAGCTTTTTTTCACACCTGTCAAAAACCCTGCACAACCCTGAAAATTCGGCATCATATCGAACGCAAAATATGCTGCCCTGAAGTCTGTCAGTTTTTGAAATTGACAAATACTTATCTTTTGGTGAAGGAAGTATCAAGATGATAACACTTTTTCTATTTATTGCTAAAATTTAGTGAACTCAATACTGATCTTGAGCTTGCCATAATGCAAACAAGTTGATGATGAATTTAAAAATGTTTGTAGCTTCGATTCTAGTCACACTAGCGCACTAGGGTTCACGCCAAACAAACCTATAATATGGTTTATTATTAACAATTTACCTACCACATTTTCAATACGACATCTATTGTAAAACGTTCCGCAGCAATTTGGTTTTTAACTGTCTTACCTAGCAAATCCACTCACACCCAATAGGCGTCTCTAGCATTCTATGGAGAAATCCAAGATTTTGTTATACTTTTTACTAGCTTTAGTTATATTAGTGTCATTTTCTGGCCAGAGCTAGCATGGAGCTGAAATTTCACTAGCAGTCCACATACCCTAATGTATGTCAATGCTGTGTATATATTTCACTTCGAATGACGTTTCTATTTTTCGATTGTCGGGAAAGTATTTTTTATTGTGGTAGTATTGACAGATTTTTGACATAAAAGTTCCCCCATTGAAGACTCTCTCTCTTGATATACTTCTTCAAAAAATATATTCAATCATTTCACTTAATGAAATCAGTCACGGATCAATGAAATACAATTGTTTTTAAAATCTCTGGTTTTCGATAAAAGGTTATAGCTGTCATAGAGCTTGATTAAAGTTACTGAAGGTATTCGTGTCTGACAATTCCTTAACAATGACAAAGGTGTTCGCGTTCGATATTTTCGACTACTCTCCTTCACGTTTTTTTGACACTTTGACAATGATTTGTCAGATCTCTCTCCGAGCTCACATGGCGTTTCGTTGGCTTAATTTCGGAACTATGTACCTTTGGTTTCGTTCTGTGTTAATGAATTTCCATCTGCAGCAAAAAATAGTTAATATATATATCTTTAGGTAATATGACGTGGAAATGTATGCCACTCACCCGCTACATAAAAACGTCTCTTTAACATGACTTTGCTGTCAAACAACCTCCTAAGCCATCAACCACATGTCTATACAAAAAAAAAAAATATGTAATTTGGTATGGCATCATTGCAATCGCGAATGGTAATGAACCCGTTTCCACCAAAAACGAAAGTCAATTGTGTGTGCACTTGATCATCTCTTGGCCTGATGTATTTGTAACCATCAAACTGTCAGTCATTTTCACATTGGAAACACGTGCTAATGTAGGTACCTAAATGAAAACATGAGTGTTTGAAATGGTTAAGGAGTCTCGCGTTTCAATTTGATTTTCGTATTTCATAATTTATAAGACAATTTGTTAAACCGCAAAACATAATTATCTAACTGCATAAATACATAATAATACTACAAGTAGGTAGTTGTTATCGCTATACTGTTTACACGGAAAATGAGACACTGCTTTCGCATACCAAACAGCGGTTAAAAGACAACTACTTATCATCTCTGTTTAACAGAAATCAAAATACTAAAGACCAAATAAAACGCAAAAAAAAACTGCACAATGTCAAACGAGAGTGATCAGTTTCAAGCACCACTTGACACTGATGGATGGTACTTGCCATTTGAACTTTTGTAGTGACTGAATCTGCAATTGGTACCTACCCGAGGAACCGGAATAACATTATTAAAGATAACTTTAGGAAAAATTGTATTAGTTTAGTTTAAAACAGTCATCGCGATAGACGTCGTGCTCTTTTTATCTGTATGATGATTCATACCCGATTATGTGTATCTATTTAATATGCGTAAGGTTATGATCGTAGTCTTCACGTCATGCTCGAATTATTTATTGTTGCTTGAAAATTACTTTTTCGTAGTTAATATCATTTGCTTTCAGATGACAACACAAAAGTAACTTCCTCTATTCAAAATGGTCTCATGACGTATTTATTAAATCGCGTTTAATCGTTAAAGTCCACGGGCATGGTAACACTTTTTCCGCTCACTTTTACAAGTGCTGTTCCATACGCATTCCAATAAATTCAACTATAACATTAGATTCTTTTGTTTTAAAAAGGTTATCAAATTTGGGGGTGTAGGTGTTTTGTCTTTGTAATGTGCTGCTACAGTTGACAGGCTGCCAGTTCAAAGACCCTTGACGTATAATACATACCGTTGCCATTTCTTACGGTGAACATTTTACATATTTGCTTATCACCTGTTGTTTGTCAATACGTTTTGTTATTTGTTTTTATTTTTTTTTTAACGGTGTTCGAATAAAATGTCATAATGGCACGTTGTGAACAATTTACTTCGAAGAAGAGTTTGCACGCGTACGCGATCTTTGAACCTAAAAATTCGGGAGTTGTACTTTCATGAAAAAAATTTTAATACCAGAGACAATACTATTGTATTGTGTATTGTCTCTGGTTAATACATTGCACGTCACCAGACATACATCAGCAGCATGTTTTTAATGTGCACCCACGCCGAGAAAAAAAGTCACAAATCAAAGCTGTCTGTTCTGTTGTTTATGCAAACTGCTCTATTCTATAATCGAAAATACATTTCGAACAAAACTATGTATACAAATATTACGTATAGACAGAGTTTTTCGAATGTCATACGTCACTGCCTGATGACACTATTTAGGACTATTTTTCTGTTTTGCTTGCATCAAACGTCGAAATCTTTTTTTAATTGAAGATGACAACCAATATGGTCGCTATGCAGTTTTAATATGTGCAGATTGTACCTATAATAAAGTGTGTTCGACTTGGACTATTCACATGAGAACGAGCAAACGAATTGCTGAAATGCGAACAAACCACTTGTGATGCATTTATGAACAGAAAATTGTTCATTTTACATACCTACCAAGAGGAGCATAATTAATTATTCCATCAAAATGTATTAAGAAAACTTGTTTATAAACAGTTTAAACAATGAAATTTCGAATTGCTAACTTTTTGCCGCGAACGAATCCACACTTGGTGCGAATTGTCAAAGTTTATTCACAATCCACATCATTCAATTCGCGTTCCACAAACCAGCGAATAAAACATTCATTCGAACTTAACCTCAAACTTGAAATGTCATAGAGACAAATGACGGCGGCTGTCATTGGATTCGCGGGCATCTGCGACCAAATTAAACGTATCATTTGAATGGACTGTCAAAACTTGCGAATATTCATTCGTTCGTAGGTAGTTGGTCGCTCTCACGTGAATGATCCTTTAGCTGATTCCTTCCACTTTTTCAGTGGTCCACTTGAATTCTCGGCGGAGATATCAAACTTCGAATATTTCCAAATCCAAGAGAAAGGGGTAGCTTTCGAACTCGAATTCTTTACTTTTATTCAATTCAACTTTTTTAAAGCAACTTCAATTTGTGAATTGTGACTTTCAAATGAAAGCTCTACGTAGTTTTGTTTTCTTGGCGAGCAGTACGATGATATCAGGAGCAAAGAAAACTGTCATTCAAGTACTTGTCGAAACCGTGTCTTGTTGACTCGTCGACTTGTTGTGTCTAATACCTCATACTTAAAGGAATATGTATTGACAAAACCGAACAAAATTGACAAAATTGACAAAACCGAACATAAAATATTTAAATTTAGTGTTGCCAGAGTAAAATTTCATACGAATCGATTAAATTCAATTCGGAGCAAGAAGAAGTGTCAGTTTCCAAAACATAGCTTATACCTTCAGTACCTTATCTAATTTAATTTCGAATATTATTTTCTTCTTCAGGAAATTTACCGAAAAAACATTTTTTTGTTGCCAATAACCTCTCAATTTACAAGTAGTGACACTTCATAAAAAGCTTGCATTGCCGTTCAACAGGTATGGACATATCAAATGGACAGCATTTCACGACATCATTCTTGTTGTTATGTCTGTTTGTCCGTTAAACAGTTTCCATGTCTCTCGGCGACGGCCTTGAAATTCATTATTTCCCTATAAGCACTCAATAAAGAGCACAGCCCCGCTGACAAAACTCCATAAACACGCAAAGATGCATTACTTGTAATTTCAGCGATTAAACATCGCTTGTACGGCTACGTGACTGCGCGTATTTGGGCCCAGTAGCAACACAAAACAATCGCCAACACTCAGCCTGCAGAAGTTGTCAACTTGCAATTACCTTCTAACTGCCGACAATAGTGCAAGTGCTTACGTCTCTAGGAAAGCGATCGCGTAAATTCAAATTGAAATCCAAAAACAGAGTGGCGGCGCGACCAGCAAGTAGACTCGAACTATGCGGTGCGTGACAATTACAATTTTTTTTTTTTTTATTGCTACTTTGCATTCGGAACGGGCGGCGCGTCCGAGATAAGCGGGAAAGAGAAAACGTCACGATGTTGATATAGAGCGCGCAAGGCGCAATTACTACTGCGCCGACGTAGTCAAGTCAAGTCATTTTCCATTTGCACCTTTTCGTAGATCTAGAGCACACTGGCACAGGTTGAACTAAGCTCCTATTAGTCTTGAAGATCGATTGTTGCCGGCAACACAAGCAGCTGTCAATATACCGCGGCGGTATAGTATACTGTAACCCTAGACATCTTAATCGTTACGCAAGTGTCAAGTGTGTTTTTTATTTTTTTTTGGGGACTGTTGTTTTCTGTAGAAACAATTGACTGATTTTATTGTGACGATTTTTGCAGCTGGAAGAGTCACACTCTGACGGAGTGAGAATCTTACACGTCCTCGGTTTGGATTACAGTCACAGTGGTGAAGTGCAGTTCACAGTTCGAAGTCCTATTCGGCCAAAAACTGACAGGATCACTACGTACACCAGTTTGGCTGTTCTTCCCGGACTGCCGAAGCCACACTTCAAACTTGAAACGCCTGCCACTGAGGAGGTATCGGCTGTTCCTGCGTACATCAATCAAGGACCCGCCGACTGCACAGCGCTCATTGGGGAGACTGTGAAATTACGTGTCACATACGGTGGATATCCAGTGCCCGCTGTTAAATGGTTTAAAGCGGTAAGTACAGCAAATAATTTTTTTTTTTCTTATTTAGATCGCGTATTTTGCTTATGCAAGAAGCATAGGCTGGGAGTTGATTTACATTTCTTGTCAGAATATGGTGAGGTTACCATTTGTGGTAATTTTCCTACAACTAACGAGAGCGGGCGCTATAAATTTTCCCATCGGCTGCACACTGAAATAATCTTGGTCTACAGATTTGCGTCAGCAAAGAGACTACAAAAGAAAACAGTAGTTGTGTGTTTTAGCAAGTCTGACTTCTTTTCTTGAATTCTTAGTCTGGGTACAGTGGTTGCTGAAAGTTACGCTTTGAATAAAAGATGTGCAATGACCCAGATTGGAAGTGCGCATAGGAATGTTAGATTACCAGAGTTTCGCCACCTATTGGGTATAGTTGTTGCTTTCAATAAACGGAAGTTGCGTTTAAAAAGATCGGTTAATTCTGATGTGAAATAGCTACAAATCAGACGAAGACGAATGACAGATGTCAATATCTGCCGAAAGTGTCCAATGAAGTACCTATAGGGGTCGTGTGTTCCATTTGTTTTGCTTGCGGAATTATTGATTGAAGGTGAAAATTGATTATCTAGTTTTAGTCAACTTTCAGTCATTGACGTATAGATCTGACTATAGTCCTTCAAGTTTGAACCTAAAACAAGGGAATTATTTATTTGTCCTCACTTTCCTGAATGTTTATTCTTTCCTACTACTTGGAATAGGTCATAAATTATCGCATTTCTCCTTGGTGCGTTCAATTTGCAACTGTCAAATATTTATTTCCATTGTGTACCGATTTCGAGAGCTATTTGAATGGACTGGGCACTTATTTTGAACACTATCCACATCCTCGCTTTGTTTGCAAAGATGAGTGCGCACATCAGATTTGGTCTTGGCGACAATATATACCGAATGTCAATAGAAAAAACAGATTAGTTATTATTATTAGGTACATGCTCATAATGAGAAAAAAAAATTCGACCATTTGCGTTTGGTTTATTTTTTTGGTTTAGCTCGAAATTTGTTCAATTAACTTATATTTTCATGCTATCTTATCAGCTTTTTATGAATAATGACACCAACACCTTTGCATTCACACCTCTGGCAGTTTTCTCAATTTTTATAGAGACGCTCTCGGCAAGATGTAAATATTTGTAATAAATGAACTAAAGCAGTTGTCATACCGTAGGTACGTTCTCTGCTTGTTTGTTGTTAAGGTTTTTGGTTGTCGAAGGTTAATGAACTCATTAATGAGCTTGTTTTATTGTAATTTAATTTATTTCCGGTATTTTTCTTTAATTGTTTTAAACTTTTGTTCTGTAAAGCTTTTTCATAGCTAGTTCCGGTAACGAAAGATTGTTCCTATATGAGAGCGAGCTGCCAATGAGCGAATATTCGCAAATTCTGACATTTCTTTTACATGAACAAGTTTATTTTGGGTCGCAGCAAATCTTCAATTTGAGCTCGCAGTTTATAGTTGCAATTACCTACTATTTTGAGGTTAGGTTCGAATGCATTTTTCATACCCGGAGTTAAAGATGGCGACTATATTTTGTGTGTTAACATTGACAGTTCGCATCAATTGAATGACCCCTTGTGCATCAAATTTATGTTGGCAAACACTGTTTGAATCTTGTTCGTCCTTTTATTGTTCAGTATACCTAGGTTTCCAATCTATTGATTTCTAAGTCGCACATTTTGAGTTAAAAAGTTGCATTTGTTTCATTTTGGACCATTATATATCTCTAAACGTAAATAAGAAACATTTTGGTTGCAAAAGTGTGGCTACTTTGAGCAACACGCAACAGTGCTTTTTCCAATTTACCATCAATAATACTACATGGCATCTCCCAATTAAATAGACAGAGTGTTAATGTCAGCTCATTAGGATAATGCCTGTCGTTCACTGCATGCGCAACGCATCAATTCCGAATACAACCAACTGCCGATGGCTGTAAATCGTGGCTCAATAAATGTGCAGATAATACACGAGCTAGTGTCACTTGTCAGAAAAAATGTTCTGCCCAACATTTTTTCAACGCACTAAGTTAAACAGTGCGTTGAAAAAATCTGCCAGCTGTTCGCTGTCATGCATTGCGTTAAGTGCGTTAAAGTATACTTTTTCGAGTGAGTTGAAGCACAGCTATTATTCCGGTCGCTAAATGTGATAATTCAGCAATCATGTTCGAGATGCGCTTAACTGCAGATTTAATATAATATCGAGATCGAGAGTGTTCAACGCATTGCTCGACGTCGGATTTTCGAGGGAATTAACCACAATGCGGTTCATCAACCCGAGCAACACATTGATGAGGGCGTTCAACGATTGAAAGAGTGTTGTTGCTCAACTAGGATTCGCCGCGGTTTTAGTTTTTCACAGTGGTGATATTTTTCTTATAGGTAACTCCTAAACTTTATATTTGGGAACCGAAAGAGCACATTACAAATTTAAAATGATTTAATGACGGCCCAACTCTAGTTGTACAAGGTTTTTTTCCTAAGAAGCTGTTCGAAAACTCTCATCGCACAGTGTCTACCTATATGGGTAAATTTACGGTTTACACTAAGAAGCACTGCCTTGATCTCATTATTTATTTCTGAATTCAATGCTCGTTATGACTTCATTTCAACTGAAAACCACAAATACACTGTAGTTTCTGTGGTTACGAATTGCACCACCCCCCTTGCCATAATAAGACAGAGAAAGGGGGACAGAACGACAGAAAGAGGTGAACTGCATCACTGGCGTAGCGAGGGGGGGGCAAGGGGAGCACAGGCCCCGGGCGGCACTTTGCTAGGGGCGGCAATTTGGAGCTGCTACAATTTTAAAATATATAAAAAATATAAAACGGATTCTTATTCTTGTTCAGCGAATTTATTTACAAGGTTCAACAGCATTAGCACTGCTTCACGCAGTAAGTAATGAAACATTCCTTGTGTTGCTTGCAACAAAATCCAACGAACGCTGCTCCCTAGTATAGAACTACATTTTATTACCTTGCAGGAATACTTCTCTGTTGAGTTCGTGTAATTTTGTTTTATTTTGCTCAAATGAAGTGAAGTTTGCAAACATACACAAAAATTCTAGTTGACAAAGTTTGCAGTATTGTCTTATTGCCGTGGTTTATTATTGAAAATTATTTACCCAGGTACCTAAGAAGAAACAAAATCTTTCGCGTTTTCTTGCATAATACTTTTAAATCTTACGGTTTTTAACGAATTCTTACGAATTTTTACTCAACTCTGTAAAAGAGAGCGTCGTCGAAAGAGCCAGATATAACCCATCCATCGAGAATCTTTCGAATTTTGACTTTCAAATCACTTTTCTTTAATTTACTTCGTAAATAAGCAGATTCCTCGAGTTTATCAGACTTTTCGTAACCCTTTTTTTGAATATTTGAATTATGTAACTGTCATTTTTCATAGATTAGGTACTACAAAAGCGTTCCCTAACTTTTCCCATTTTTCCTAAAAAACTAAAGGAAAAGACCTAATGTGGAATAAATTCACGTAATAGTGTTTTGTTTATAATAATAACAAACAATTTATGTTTAATTTTAAAAATTCACTTGTCCTTGTCCATGCTCTTGTGTTTTTTGTTGCTTTTGTACCTATCTACAAGGGGTTGAAATCTCTACCCGAAATATCTGGAATAAGGAATGTTTTTTCCTTAGATAGAAGTAATAAAAGCTTTTTTTTTAAGTTTAAGACGTTGAGTGCGGACTTGTAATTCGTTCCACAATCTGGGATCACTGCTTCGCACACGCCACCGGCGATGCTGTGTTGAAATCTTCGGAAGCAGAGGCATATTAATTGTGAAAATTGCACACACATTTTTTTTTGCTTGATTTCTTTTTGTAAGACTCTTTTGTGTGTCGCTAAGAGAGTAAAATAACTAATGTAGTTTGGACGTAGCTATTATATTAGAGCTCGGCTGGAAGAAACCTGATTTCTATCCGAAACAATATCTCAATAGAGTGGAGAGGCAACTTCATCATCTAAGTCTCTATTGTCGTCTAACTGGTATTGGAATGGTAGGGAATATCCTACTGGCGCGATACGTATTGCAATGAAATTAGGCCTCTACTAACTAACAAAAACATGTAATTCAAAAATAATGTGTAGTGCGTTGTATATACTGTTGTCAGGGCTAGAAAATGTCGGCTGTTAACTCTTAAAGTATAGTCTTTGTAAAATGTTGAAATTTTTCCAAGTTTATTGACATACATATGTGTAGGTAAGACTTGAAACCTTAGACAAAGCTTTTTTTTGTGTGTGTAAAAAATCTACTAGGGGCGGCATAGATTGGGTCTGCCCCGGGCGGCCCCAACCCACGCTACGCCACTGAACTGCATATTCATCCCTGTGAAAATTAAGGCGTTTTCGTTCTATTTTGAATAACGTTTCTCTAAAAGGGTGCGTCTGCATATGTAGTTGAAATATAAAGTTCAGATGTGTCAACTAAGGTTTCGTAATGTCAATTTTTAAATAATTACAGGGTCGTCTAATAACTGAAAGCACCAATACAAAAGTGTGCACCATACCCGGTCAGTCGACACTTGAGCTGACATCAATCACAGCGGATGACAGTGGCAAATACACTGTGGAAATAATGAACAATCACAGTAGTGATTTTGCGGCTGCTTCTGTGGCGGTTGAGGGTCCGCCAGAGCCGCCCAGTGGCAAACCAAGCATTTCACAGGGACCCGATCGTGTTGCAGTAGCATGGTGTGGACCACCATACGATGGCGGATGCATGTTGACAGGATTTATGTAAGTGTTGGCGATTCCATTGCAGTTCTTATGTTTTTACACATCTCTTTCATCAGAATTGAAATGCAAAACGAAAGTGACGGCGAATGGCGAGAAATAGCCACCGTGGTGGACTCTCTTGCGTACACAGTGAAACACCTTACACCACAGTCTGCCTACAGATTCCGGGTTCGAGCCGAGAATATCCATGGACGAAGTGAACCAGGCTTCGCAAGCGACAAAGTCGAGATTTCCGATCCAGAAGTTTCAAGCGAAGGTTAGTTTACATCGAATCATGACTTTTGACTCAAGCTTAACATGATTTTATACCTTTTCCAGACTTCCAAAGGACAATCTCCATCAAAGCTGGTGGCGATTTCAAGAGTCGCTTCGAAATTCTCGAAGAACTGGGAAAAGGCCGTTTCGGAGTTGTATACAAGGTTCAAGAGAAAGACACAAGCCAAACTCTGGCAGCGAAGGTTATAAAATGCATCAAATCCCGCGACAGACAGAAGGTCCAAGAGGAGATCTCCATAATGCGGTCTCTGCAGCATCCAAAGTTGCTGCAGCTGGCGGCATCATTTGAAAGCGCACGCGAAATTGTCATGGTCATGGAATAGTACGTATGACTGACGTTTTAAAAACGCTGTTACAACTGACAATTTATTTTAGCATTACGGGCGGCGAACTCTTTGAGCGTGTTGTGGCCGACGACTTTACACTGACAGAACGAGACTGTATATTATTTTTGCGGCAGGTCTGCGAAGGTGTCGACTACATGCACAGCCAGTCCATAGTGCATTTGGATCTCAAGCCAGAGAATATTATGTGCCACACGAGAACTAGTCATCAAATAAAAATCATTGACTTTGGTCTGGCACAACGTTTGAACTCCGATTCCCCAGTCAGAGTTCTGTTTGGCACGCCCGAATTTATTCCACCAGAGATCATCAACTATGAACCGATTAGCTTCCAATCGGACATGTGGAGCGTTGGAGTTATATGTTATGTTTTGTAAGTATGTAGCCATGAGATGTGCTGTCTCCAAAGTGAAAGTGAACGTTGTCAAATCTCAGACGTTTGTCTGACATCTTCCGATTTCGTAAACTGTCTTTCGTGTGCGATCGGTTTTTCTGAACAAAAATACGTGTGGAAAATGGCCGCAAACGAACTGTCCAACTGTCATTTCCTTTGATTCTTCACACAATTGGTAGGCAGGGAAGTGACAGTTCTCTGACTTTCAACTAAAATGTATTCTCTTGAAGTAGAGCCGATAGATAATGCATTCGAAAATTCAAGTCAAATGGCCGAACTCGGTTCCCAATTTTTCAATTGTTTCCAAATTAGGAAAGAAAAGCGCCTAAAAATGTTGACAGATGGTTGTCAGTTCTTTTAAATATCAATTCGCAGGGAATGCACTTTCCTTAGCGACACTGTACCAACTTCCTACGACCATTTGCTCAAAAATTGTTCAAACTCCGCTTTTAGACTCTCCGGGCTGTCACCATTTATGGGCGATTCCGACGCTGACACATTCAACAACATCACCCGAGCCGATTATGACTTCGAAGACGAAGCATTCGATGCCGTGTCACAGGAAGCAAAAGACTTTATTTCGAATCTCTTGGTTCATCGAAAAGAAGACAGACTGACGGCGAAACAGTGCTTAGAATCAACATGGCTGACCCAGCAACATGACGAGAACCTAAGCAACAACAAAATCTGCACAGATAAGCTCAAGAAATTCATTATCCGAAGGAAGTGGCAAGTAAGTAGATCCCAAAAGCGTTTTGTGACAAGTGTGATTTTATTGCTTATCTAACCCTGCATGGTTTTTTTGATTCCTACATTTGCTTTTGTGTGTTATCAACTTAAGAAAACTGGAAATGCAATCCGAGCCTTAGGTAGAATGGCCAACTTGTCGGCTTCCCGCAGAAATTCCGCTGTTTCAGCAGCTGGATCATTGCCAAGTAGCCCGCGGCCATCGGTTTCGGGAGCTTCGATCTTTAATCCGAACATTTCAGCACACATGACATCGTTGAACGAGGAAGAGGACGACTTCAATCCCGACCTACCCAGCCTGGAGCTGAAACTTAATGTACGAAACTCGCTGAAGGTCCGCGATAAGACGCAGTGCAGTGAGCGCAGTGACTCCGGCTTCAGTGAATGTTCGACATGCAGTGGCGGTGTTAACGGCCAATGCCACTGTCACAACTCAATAGTTGATAAGCCAGCGATGCCACCGAAGGATCCGGAAGAGGAGCATAGTCCACTTTCGGTAGCAGTGCCTCATGACATTTTGAAGACAAAACTAGAGGAGATAGCCAAGTCCCAACTAGTTGAGCATGACGGCTCCGAAACTAAGCCAGTGGAAGCTGAGCCGTGGGACAAGAATCCCCATTCTAATGAAGAGGAATCTCCCTCACCCGGTCCGAGGTCGCCCGGGCTCGAGTTCAACTTGGAACACAAAAACGTAACCATGACAACAGAAACAGTGCCGATTATGCGCTCCGACTTCACCAACACCATAAAGATGCGCAAAAAATCGCTCGAAAACAACCTGACCAAGGAGAAGGTTAAGCCGCCAAAAGTGATCCCCGAAACCGCCGGTAAGGTATCCATGCTGAAGAACAAATTCAGCCAAGTGCAGCCGAAATCAGTGAGTAACCTTTTTGAGTGCAAAGCTAACCCAAAACCTAGCATGGATTTGAATAAGCCCAGAAACGTTTTTGACAGATTGACGTCTTGTAATAAATGTATGTGTGCAGTGCAGAGTGTTTCGAGTTACTTACAACTTTGTTTTCTAGCCAATGCCGCTTCGAAAACCAGCGCCTCTGTATCCTTGCCGAGTTCTCCCCTACCAGTTCGCTCAGCGTCGACAATGCGGCTAAGCGGACGGATTCGAGAGGCCACCGAACGACTATCACAGCCCAAGACTCCACAAGCACCAAGGAAATTCACCAATAACATGATCACCACAACCGGCAGCGACATAACCCTGAAGAAATCCAATTCAGATCATCACCAAGCGAAGAATCTAAAGACCTTTAGAGGTCTCTCATAGAATGTGAATCAATGAATCGACTCGCAAACGCGTAGGTACATCTCGTCCCACACAAACGACGAGTCAAATGTAAAATTTACAACGAAGCTTGACCCCCAAAACAATTTCGAATATATTATAATTTATAATTTGTGTAATATGTACTTCAGTTTTTCTATTATTACTATTTTATGTTTGATTTAAATTTTCTTTTCTCTCTGTAATTCATAATTCTATTTATAAACGAATATTTAATTTGTAACCGTATTCTTATTTGTTTGTCTTATATAAATATAAACATAAACATAAACAATTACTATATTATTGTATGATTAGAACGTGTGCACTTTTTATTTTAGTTGTATGACCAATACTTTTACACCCCAGTGTTGAACTGGAAGGGGTGGTAGCCATAAATGGAATCAAATAAAGTTTTTTTTAAAAGAAATTTGTTTGCCGTTGCACATTTCATTGATTCACAATATAGGCGAGGGCGAGTTTAGGTAATTAGCGCTCACCAAATGTCGACTTTGAATGAAACAGTGGGGCTCACGAGCAATAAATGATTGGGAAAAGTTTTCTTGTTTTTTTTAGTAAATTTATTTTCATTATTTTATTAAACCTCTTTCTTCGGTCGAACGTCAGCTATAACTAAAAGTGGAAACCCTAATCCTAAAACTTAACCTAAGGCAATTGAAATATAGTCAAACATTAACAATTTTTATCATCACAATCCAAATGTCCCTGATTTCTCTGTTTCCATTTAGCATAATTCCTGCTTACGACTACTCCTGCAGTTCTGTCAAATCCCGTCTGTGCTTGACCCGAATCCAAAGACCGCCCGACGCTCTTAAGGTTATGCGAAACGTTGCCTCGACTTTGGTCTTCCCCGGCACGGGCAGCAACTCATAGCTCCTCAAGAGTCGTGATATGACAGTCTTCATTTCCATAAGGGCAAATCGATTGCCAATGCAATATCGCGGACCAGCGCTAAACGGTATGTAGGCATACGGATGCCTGGACTCGGAGTTTTCCGGTGAAAAGCGTTCCGGATCGAATTTTTCCGGATCCGGGTAGATGTGCGGCAGCCTATGCGTCGCATATGGACAGATGAATACATTGCTGCCAGCGGGCAAGGTATGTTTGCTCAGTTGGATCTCTTCGCCGATCTTACGAGCAATTAGAGGCACACTGGGATACAGCCGCAGGGCTTCTTTTATGCACATCTCCAAGAAGCGCATTTCTCTCAGGTCACTCATCGTTGGCGGGCGATTGTCGTCACCGAAGATCGCGTCAATCTCTGTAGTGCATTTCTCCTGCGCATCGGGGTTCTGCGCTAAGAGGAATAAGCTGAAGGCGGTAGCTGCGCCTACTGAATCCTGGCCAGCTAACATAAAGGTGCAGGCTTCATTAACTATGTCTTCTTCTGTGAACTCTGGATTGCTGACCGAGATCTCAATCATGTAGTCGAGAAGGCATTTGCGTTCGTTGGTGTCACCGCTTTGCAGTATCTCTCGTCGACGTTTGATCATCTTGCGCGTGAAGTCGTTGAGCCGTTTCTTTTGATCCATCTCCTCGGAGGCAAGCTTGGTCATATGGTAGATGCTGTCGAGCAGCAGCCATGGCTGGATGAAGCGTTGCGGGATCACCATTTTTCCCCTAAAACGAAGAGTGAAGAGTTGCAGTGAATTATAAAGAGCGAGAATTATAATTTTCTAAAAAAAAAAAATGCACATACATATAAAATATCGAATCGCTGATAACGATTTACTCGATATTTCTGGCCATCACTTTGACTACCTCAAATCAATACTGTGGTGTGGAGTGTATGGTGGAACCTAAAATGGTGAAGTTTAAGAGCCAATAAGTCACCAAACAAGTTCCACCTGCGATTGGAGACTCGAATCTGTCAAATAGGTGGAGAGTTTCGTGAGCTAATTCTAGAACCAGCCGAAACAACCGGAATAAACTAGAAACCTCTCGGTAGATGGCAGAGCGGATATAAAAGGCAGATTTGAGAACAGGGACGGAGAGTGGAGAGTTGGTCTGATAATACGCAAAAAAAAATTACACGTATTTAGGTCGTCCATCTTGTTTAATCGTTTAAAAATTGTTTGAGTGATTCTGTTTTGGTTCTTGATAAGTGAATTATTAGAAGAATCCATAAAAAAAATCCAGCTCAAACGTAACAATAAATACGAACGTCAAATTGATTGTCTACTCACTGTCTAAAAGGCGATTCCTCCATATTGATGCTATCCTTCTTCTTGACAGGTACTCCGAGCACAGCCTCTGGAATGCATCAACGCATTAAAACCAATTCAAAGTCACAACCATCACACTCACCATTCAAAATATCGATTACACAGTTGTTAACAAGCTTCGCTATATTGATCTCCTTCTGCGTTGGATCCAAACTCTTGTACATCGCCTGCGAAGCGTCTGCAAATGTTCCAATGAACTTCTCCAAAATGCTCAAATGGAATGTCGGCTGAATGAGCCGACGATGTGAGCTCCACTTCTCTCCGCTGCTCGTTATCAAGCCGTTTCCCAAGAAGTTATGCATCAACCGATAGAAGAACACCTTGTTGGTGTGTTTCTTCGATGACAGCACCACCTGCAGATCATCCGGTTGCAGGACAACGAAAAACGGAAACAACAGTATCCATATCCGCACCAGTGATCCGTACAGGTCGAACGCCTTAGATGCTCTATTCGTCAGTACTGAAAATGAACCAATAATATAAACGGGAACAAAAATAAACCAATAGGATCTCCCTTACAATCTCTCTCCTTCAGCAGCAAGCAATTGCCCAAGAACGGAACTGTCGGCGGTCCAGACAGCTTTAGCGATAGCAGCACTGACTTCAAGTAACCCCAGAACGTGTAAATCGTTATTCCAAGGATCAGCACACTGGCAAAGCTCCACAGTTCCGAGTTCGTTGCGCGATCAATCTAAACAAGCAGCACAATCGCACAAGGTTAATGTCAAGTTTAGCCTAAGCTTATAGAGTAATTAGCACTTTTCAATAGTTGACATGCTAATCAACGGAAATAACCAAAATCGAACATCACTCCATGTACGGAAGAGCCTATTGCTCATGCTCAGTGTGTGTATGTGTATCATGTGAAAATGAAGACTTAAGGAGGTTACACGAACGGGCCATTAATCAATAACAAACTCATTTTGTGTGGTTACACGTAAAATGTGCTAATTGTGAGACACAATACAATTACATAACACTTAAGACCCATCACTCAAATAATGGGGTGACAAGCAAATGCTCATTCATCTATCGGTCGGAGGAATCTTGAAAGAATCCTGCCGCCAGCTGTTTGACCCTGAACTACAGCCCACTATTGATCTCCATTCATTACAGCAAGCCAAAGAGTGACATCTGTCAAAATTTGATACATCACGACAGTTGAACTTGTTGCAAAAACTTGCTTCCATCACTGACGCTTTGTTTGCTTGCACCGGGCTTACTAATTTAGAGGCACTTGACTTGATAAGTAGCGAAATTGAAAGGAGAAAAAAAGAACGCGAAGCCATGCAAATTATTTGCACAATAATTGCCAGTTTCCCACAATAGGTATGCACACTCTAGTTTATTCGATTGAGTTTATCCGCAGACATGTTGACCGGTTGGTACTTTTTTTCAAATCGAATTGGTTCCCACTGCTACTGTTCGATCATCGATCACGTACGAAAAATGCCAAAGTATCGCGTATAATAAGAATTGTACTAGACCTATTCACACTCAAATGTGAAAAATAACGTATCGAGTGGTGTGTGGGGCGGTATAATTCTATTTGCCAACACAGATTTTGGGCGCTTCTTTTGTTAGAATAAATAATGTCATTGTGGTACTGTCCTGTCATAATTCATTTAAGTGTTATTCCATTTAGAGAAAAGAGAAAACTGCGCGAATGCAATGGCATTGACACGTGTGTGTCATTAAAAAGTTATTTTCAGTCAACTTGATTGTTCTGGAGTAGATGTATCATGAACGCCAAAACTAAATTTGGTCGGTAACTTCACTTTTTCGACGCCAGTCACATAATATACGAACTGTCAACTTAGTAATCAGTCGCCAAATTCTTGACTAAATTTGACGGCTGTTCCTCTATGGACGTCAACTGAAAAAAATGTTCATGTGATCGACGTAGGCCAATCAATAGTGAAGCGCATCAACTCAACCGGCTGTCAAACTTTCTTAACTAGATACTTTGACATCCCCAATGGGCCGAATTGCCACTTCCGGGAACGAGCTGTTCATTTAAGATGACTTTACATGTGAAACAAAAGCAAATTCCATCGTGTATGTATTGCTCGTTCACGGATGACACGATTCGAACGACATGGCTCTTGCGTCTGGCTGTTTTAAAAAGTCAGTGAGGACTCACATATAAGAATATGTCGTATTATTAGTTACCTACGTTTGTATGTAAGTGCTGGCTTAATGCAGCTCGTGAATTTAAAATTTCGCAAAAACAAATGGATGGAATTTGAGCGAGCTTTAAAAAACGGCTAATGCATCGTCTAGGGAAAAAGTCAATAGTTTCAAAAATTCTTGGGAAACCGTTTTGTGTACTCCGACTTTAAACGTTGCTAAAATTCCTTCTACCTTTTAACAAATTCGCCACGAAAAAGTCGACTGCAAAGCTGACAACTAATGTGGAAAGTGTCACCATCTAACTTTAGTGTTTCAAGCCGATAAAGGCAGCTCATAATACGTTCCCCATTTATCGAAATAAATTCTTTATTTACGTCCAGAAGGTGGTCAATTGCGGCAGCTGTGAGTGGGTAATTAGTCAAACAACAAATTTGTTAATTAACTATATTATGTAGACACACTGGGTAACAATGTTTTTAAACAGAATTATGGTAATTCATATAAAATCAATGTGTAAATTGAAGATCTCATACTCATTAAATACGTAGGTATTGTTTTCTGAGAAATTGGTGACTCACTAAACTAGCACAATTTCTCAACAGGGATATAATGGCGCAGTATTTATTGTTGCCGCTTTTCGTGGCGCGTTAAGGTAATGTACGTTTTCTGAACACTGCCGTTTCGTGGATCGTGGGTTGTTTTAATTATGAGAGACTATACCTGCAAACCGAAACAAATTTTCTGAATTAACTAAAGGCACCAAGTGACTAAGAATAGAAACAGAACAGAAAGTTTTTTTGGTCTGTACAAAATTGTGGTTCTATTTACTTTGCTCGCTGAGGTTACACAAAACTGAAACAGAAACAGATCCATAAAAACATGGCTGCCTCCTATTCTGTCAAATTGTGTTTCGTTTAATTATTTTAGCTTTGACTTCAACGAAAAAATGGAACAGATTTTGGAAATGTTTAGTGAAGACGATTTGATGAAGTTCATTGTCGAATTGCGGTGTTTAATTTGTAATTCATACGTGGTCATCACAATATACAAAGTACGATGCGAAACAAACAGCCAGGTTACAGATGCAGAAAAATCCAAGCTAAAAAAAACTTTCTCCCCACTATAAATTGGTATTTCTGTTGCTGGCAGCTGGCAGAAACAATCAATACAGACTTGTTGTCTTTAAATTCTGTTACTGAAAAAAAAAATCTGTTGCTAATTCCGTTTTTGTTGCAAATGTGACTGTTTCTGCTCCTTTTTCTGTACTTTTTCCCTATGTGCCTTACGTAAGTGTCAAAAGCGAATTGCTCGTTACTCGTTATAATTCTAATTTCCCTCTTTTGTCATTTTTGATGATTGTCGAGTGTCACAATTTTCTTTTGAAATGGTTTGTAAGAAACGCATGTGGAAACACCACAGACTTTGTTTCTTTGTTCGCATAAGTACAACTTGGATATAAGTGACAATTTTTTAAGAGTTCAGAAGACTTCAGACATTTCTTATAGCCGCCTTGGATTGTATAAGAAACAAAAATAATCATGAACAATGTCATGTGTCCACTGGTTTGAGTTGCTTTCGTGAGAAAAATAGTCCTCCGGGATATAAAAGTAAAGTGTGCTAAATTTAACTATCTATCGTAAAATTAAAATAAGAACAAATTCAAAACAACGCATACATAAAGACCTGCACTCTCAATTCAGAGTTTTGATAAGCAGCACAAGTAGGTACTCGCGATAGAAAACGAAAGGAAAAACACAACAGATAGGTGCTAACAAAATGGAATTACCGCTGTACAGCAATAATTTCATGAAGAGAATTTTAACAGAGGTTTGTTTAAGATTCCAATCACAATTACTGGCGATCACTAGTCCGGTCTGAAGAGTGCACATGCACAGTAATATTATTTCAGATACCTGTAGCTACTTCAATGCGAAATTGTGATCACATTGCATCATGGGTGTGCTCGATTTAGAATATAAAGTACTTGTTAGTCAAATTTTGTATTAGTTGTCGATTACTTAATGAGCCGGAACTCCACAAGGTATGTACGGGTATAAGAAGAAGGGAGATGCCCTATTGCTACGCGAAATAAGACATCAGAAATAATGCCCTAAATATAAAAATGAAATAAGGCGACCCATTTCTAAAATGGAAATTAGGCCCCAATGATATGAGGCTTATAATTTTAATTAATGGTTTTCAACTCTCAAATTTATCAGTTATTCTAGTACTCGTTTACATCAATGTAAAATTTAAGCCTCGCTTTGAAAATCGGTGAACGCTCAACGTGAAAATTTCAATTTAATTTGTTCAGATATTCAGCTAGTCGCCTACTTTACTCTCACATTTTTTATTCTTTTTTTAAATCAAAATTAAATTGGGCCCCAAAAATAATGATGGGATTTGAGTTGATTGGGGCCTTATTTCATTACAAAATTAGACCACAATTCAAATAATTAAATAAGGCTCTAAAAATTTAAGTTCAAATCTAGATTTAGAAAGTTTTTGTTGCTTTTGACTTGCACTTTTATGGCCTTGTTTCATTTTTACTTTGGGGTCTTTTTTCCTGAGGCCTTATTTCGCAGAGCCACGTTTTGTATAAGCCAGGTTTCTATATTGTGTTAGAATTTGTACCACTGGACAAACACCAGTAACTCATGAAATTCTGTATACAAAAGTTGTTCAAGGTTAAAAATGATTATTGGTATAACCCCCTAAGTGAATATGACATATTCTTTTTGTTATTTTTTATCAGTAATCAACAACTTACCAATATGTTTATCTCATGAAAATCGTGGAGTTCTGTTGCTTTCGACTACAATATAAATGTCAATATTCAATCCACTTCAAATGAGTTAATTTGCGTATTTAGTGGATTCACCCATTGCTTCAAAAATGTTATAATTTCTGTATAAAAGATATTTCTATTATTTAATGCAATGGGAAACGTTTAGGCAGTTGCAATGCGGATATGCTGCCATTATAATTGGTGATATGTACGAGTATATTGGCAATGCGCATCCGTCAATTAGATTGGCGGCCCACAGCCGCCGTGTGCTAACTACTAAAGTGTATTTACGTGTAGATTAATTGTTCATTTCTAATTAATTAGCATATCTATAACAAAACCTTCGCATTTGTTTAACTTGCTTACCACATTCTGTTCGACAGAAGTAGACATTATCGTATTTTAGAATAAACTGTCTGATTATGTATTTTGGGGCGAAACAAAGATAAGGGTAAACATGTTTCTGACTGACATCGTGATGGAAAAAGCTTAAAAAAAAGGTTTCATATTTGAAGCTAGACGTAAGATTAATCTTTCAATATTTAAACCAAAACCAATAAATATGAAACAACTCTTGCTCTGGTCCATATCTTTATGTAGTAGACGGCAAGCACAATAAAACAGTAGTTCGCTCCTGAACTCTTTTGTTTTAATGTCAGTTCTATGTCGCGTAAGGGCGAGTCTCATATGTTGCTCGGTAATTTGCTCGTTTGGCCGTATACCAGGCAACTAACTTTCTTTTTAGCAAACTGCCCCAATTTTTATACACTTGAAGCTGGTCAGGGTAGTTTTATCTTTTTACTTTTGGTACATACGCTCCTTAAAAAATAATCAGATCCAGTGCGTCTATATAGTTTAGAAAAATTAGAATTCGCTAAACCCCTCCTCAAACAGCTTTCAGTTCATTTATTGATCGAACGAGATAAATATAAGAATCAGATAAAAGACTGCTGAATGAATGTATTGAGTTCATTTGTCAATTTTGTAACTTTTAGTAAGAATTAAACTGCACACCGGACTTTACACAAATTTTTATCAAATGTTGTAATTTTAAGGGAAATAGTTTCAATTCATTGGAAACCGAAATGCCGAACGAAAGGATGCAAAAAATGACAGTCAAGTGAGTAACGTTTGTGGAGGATCAACTGAAGACAAATCTAGCCAGTTACGAAGGCTGAAATGTGCCCGGCGTCATATTTTGCAAAAATTGTTGCGCTGAAAACACTTTTCTTCAACAAGTTTCATTTTGTTGAATTTTTTATACAAAACGCCCCTAACAACTATAAGAAGGTAGGATTATATTATTTACTTGATATCTCTTTTCTTTTCCCCATTCTGTGGGCAATTTTAGAGTCAGTAGTGTTTGAAGCGAATTTCCCTCATCACTATTCCGTGGCATTATTGCTATGGGGAAGACATTTTAAAACGCACATTTCAATATAAACACACGCAGTCAAACAATTGAACACGTCAACCAGGGTGACTTAAAACTCTTCCGCAAACACGCAAATTAAAGTTTTAATATAAAATCAGAATAATTGGCACCCACAAACATGTACGGTGTAAACTTTAATAAAAAAAAACTTCCTATTGCGAATCACAAGAGTATCTGATATCCGAACAAGTGTTTGCGAAAATGGTCCTTAGAATAATTGTGTTGACCAGCAGAACTCGTTTCAAAATTATCATCAAAAATATAAAACTCATTACCTCAAGTGACTAGAAAGAAAAACAAAACCTACTTAGACAAAAAAAAATTCGCATACTTTGAGGACAAAGCGCAAACGAATGGTAGGTATCTTGTATAAACAATTGCGCAAACAATTAGCATCATTTCACTAAAATTCAAGAATTGCTCTTGCTCTTCACACTGATTGCACACTGAGGACGAGTAGGAATAGAAAATATAAAAAAAAACCTCCAAGCCCACTGTCGCTTTCCTTCCACCAACAACTACACTCACCACTTTTTCCACAATCATTTCAGTTTGGTCTATTTATTAACACAAATTAACAACGAGCACCGAAATACTCGATTAGTTAAGATAAGTTTATTTTTTTTTTTTTGTATCGACAAGATCGATCTTTTATTTAAAATTCAAACAGCGAACCGGGTAACGTCTGTAAGCCACACACGAAGCAACAATAATGGTCCGACAGTCCCGATAGTAAAGCTTGTTGTGGTCGAGCTGAGCTTTTAATGTCAGCCTCAACGTTTAGCATCTTCTATTTATAACCACCCCCGATCGAGCTGGCCACAAATGGTATATACAGAGGGCAGTTCGACTCTTGAGACTTGTACTTTTGTATGCGCGTGATTTTTCGCTGTCTGTCAACAAAAATATGACTGCATCATTATCGGGAACTCGTATAAGCGAAGTTTCGGTATTTTGTGCTGAATAGCTTACTTCCAAGCTAAACACAGGATTTTGCGGCGGAATGTCCTCCTACTTCCGTGTAATGTCGGCGGCTTTAGGCTTTTGATGTTTGAAGGTAGCAATAATTTTCTAAATGCACTCACAGTAATTATTACTTTGTTTGCTTGCGAATCCCGCTAAAGAGTGTTGAAGAGATTAATTGCTCAGAACAGCTAATCAATTATTTGCCAGTTCTAAAACTCCCTGAGCTGATGACGAGCGAAGTATCGTTCGGACTCTAGGCTGTCGATGCACATTTAGTCGTTACTGTGTTTACCTTTGGATTAGAATATTCAAATGTCTGGTCAATTTGGGCGAAAGATTGAGCGTGCCAGTCTGTGTAACGCCGTATGCATTTAAAGTGTGTTTATCGTAGACACAATATTGGAAAAAAAAAGTTTTATGGCAACTTAAGTCGCTGGCTTTACTACGGACGTATAGGAGAAGCGGGACCAAAGTACCTACCTTGAGTAAACAAAGCTCCTCAGTGTTATTTCCCCATCGGGCATTATTCAGCGCTGATTAAATTAGATGATAGATATTCGACAAACGAATCAACGAACATCAGAACAGATACAAATACGTAGTAAAAAAGATAAAAAAAAATAATATGCCAAAAAAACATTGTTGGAGATTTTATTTAATATTCACGGAAGGTGTTGTCGCCGGTGTAGTGGAGTGGCGCATTTAATTCATTGCAAATCCAGTGGTGACGAGCTGTAGCTGTAGGAGTGTTTGTACAGTACTAACAAAATGTTTGATTGTGAATGAATATAAACGTAGTGGAGTCTTAGGCGGAATCAATTTTAAGATGCATACTTCTCGTAAGAAATAGAAGACCAACTAATTTTTATGAAGATTTCGCTGGCTTTCTTCTTGTTCTTACTTACTTCTTTACTTACATAGGTAGCGCTGAATTATTTCTGATACAATACGTATGTCCACCTTTTAATCAAATGACTTCCGTAGGTATAGTTCAGCGCAGTTCAAGTTGGTAGAGAAGTCGAAGTAGAGTGTGGAAATTGGTCCAACTATGTATATGATTTTCTGCTTGCATATATAGGTGAACGGAAAAAGTCCTCACAAAACCATTGACGAAAATAACAAATTTTTCGCGCAAATCCGCAAGTTCTCGATGACTCCGTTAATTGAGGTTCGCTTCTCGTCACTGAGTTTGAAATAGTCGAAACAGCTGGATATATTTCATTGACAAATCGACGAAAGTTCATCAAAAGTTTCCGATCGGAAGTCGTAGATCGCGTTGACTAATTTCTTCACATTGACATTTCCTTGATAGCCACCTGATTTTATGGCAACTTTTAGAGCCTCTGCCGCATTGAATTGAATGTCAGCGATAGTTTCATTCAACACTGCCTTGGTCCTCCTGTCGGAATCGCTATTATCCAGCAGCAGCATTTGGCTCTGCCCACAGCAATAATTTTGTATGGATCATGATTTCCATCATCTAGTATCCAAATGCGAAAAGAACATTGCAGACAAGATCACTTTCCGGCATTGACATGGCAAAATTCAAAAGCCTATCATTGTTACCTTGACATTTTGCGTACAAGTCATGCACCACCATTATTTCCCAGGCTTTCATCTGCATGTCCAGTGTATTGTAGTAATTGTTGAATTATGTGATTTCGCTGTCATGCTTGTCAATCAAAGCGGAAATCTGGCGAAATTCGTCAGCGAATTGTCGAATGAGATTCTGAAACTGATTCTCTAGTGTCGACAGTCGCAACTTGAGATATTGCTAGCTGTCACCTGATTCTAGATTTGATGTCAACGATTTCAGTTTTAATAGTCAGCATGTAGCTTTGAATTCCATTGATTCTCAGAGAGCTTTTTTTTGCAATCAATCAAGCAAATAGTTTTAGATTTCAGATCGCTTTTGCTAATCTGCATTTTTTATCAGAGGTGCTTCAGATTTACCAACACAAGTAGGTACGTTTGAGTTTGACAACTATACTGGAGTTTGTTTACGTTGGTGGTGGATTTATTTTTGTTTATTATTGATGTATAAATGCTTAGAAGTCAATCTTTGCTCAATTTTCAAATGTTTTAATATAAAATTTAAGCAGTGAATGGAAAACGCTTAGAAAAGTGTAGAAGGCTACACATATTCACATCGCACGAATATCAGCAAAACAAAAACAAGTGACGTTTAAGATGTTCGATTAGATACCTACACGAAATATGAAAACTGAGCGAATCTGAAGTCCAGTGAAATGAATAGTTAAAAACGAAAATGAGTGGAAACAATCGGTTTTGAGCGTTTACAATAAGTTTTTATTTTTGAGACTGTTTATGACATTGGTAAAAGAGGACAACATACATTTCTAGTACCGCACGTTTCAAAACTTTTATTAACAATTTCGGTACTTACGTCAAAAATATATATGAAGCTACCGCTATAAAAATAAGGCAGTAATGAATTTGCTACTTCCTTGAATTCTTGTTCTAATCTTGACCCCATTCACTTGCCCCCTTTTTCTTTGGTTTACTCACCTCTTTTCGAATAAGAAATAACACACAAAAATATTTATTTTTTTAATAATCAAATAGGTCTTCCGCACACAACACAATAATACTTTAGCTACGTGAATGACATTTGTGCCCGAAAAAAAAAACACTTTCCATCATCCCCAATGTATTTTAATGACTAGCCACACAGGACTCAAGAAAGCGTGTTCAGCACGTCTACTACATTTGCCGGCAACATGCGTAAATGCGTAAATGTGAATTATTAGAAGTGTTACTATTTGCAATTCACACGCCTACCTCTAAATGTTTACAACGTGCTTTCTGCCTTTTCCGGTGAATTGTGTGCGGACGACCTTACCTAAACTTTATTTAATGTTTCAAGTTTCAACATATGAAATCTATTTCCCTGAATGTAACTAGACATGATATACAAGTTTATCCTTAGGTCCCATACCAAATTGTCCACGAATTAATAACCATACAAATATAGGAACGTCTTTGCAAACATACAGCTTAATGTCTAACATTGCCCACAGCAACCAAGTTCATTGACGAGCTTATCAGCGAATTGAGTTTCAGCTTCAGACACACCCAGTACAGCAGCCCTCCCAAAAAAGCAAATTTGCAAAATCGGTCAAGAACATACATCCTGAAAGACAAAACGATTTCAATAAAAAGAAAACATCAATGTAAACCCACCAGTTGGCTTACAATTTGATGTGCATCCTTGATCTTGGCAGTGATGAGACTGGCTCCTTCAGAACATACAGTCTTCCACCCAAAAAGCAAGCCTTCAAGTACTCCAACTGATCCACATCCTCAGAATCCATTTTGAATCTGCAATAATGTTAGCACAATGTAAACAAAAAAATATATATATATTCCCAATCATACATCGTTTGATCAGTTCCATTTAGACCATTAAATGCCATCACAAAGTTGTCCGACTTAAAGTTCCATTCTCGTGTTGTAAAGAATTGCAGCACATCCAACCCGATGGCGATTTTAGTCTGAACTCGTACCATGCTGTAGCAAGATAAAATTAATTTAATTATTTTTGACAAATGCCCAGAAGAAAAAAAACCATACAATCTCTTCTGGCCGATAATCAAGAGTAAGAAGTCGATCAGATAAGCCGGCAGCCACATAAAGAAAACAGAACAAAACCAATGGTACAGCTTGTTCGTTGTTATGTTACCATCAGGATACCATAGACCGACCTCTAAGGGGTACTCATGGCCCAACTGTCGACCTAAATCCATAATCCACTTCCAGGTTTTCTTTTTACTGTCGGAACAAGTTAAGTTGAACACCGGCACTTGTTCTGGTCTAGATTGGGCGAGAAAGAGACGTAATAAAATAAAACGTAAACATATGAAAGAAAAATAATTGTTGCTGAAAGACCGGCAGGTAATCGGGTAAAAGTGACACACATAAGGGAAGCCATAAAAACGAGTCGCATTCTTAAGTGACGTTTATTGGAGAAAGCGGAGGGTGTATGACATTTTTATTGAATGAGCGATTTTGCAACACATACCATGCAAAATTGATAGTTACCTAGATGGTTGCCAGGAATGGCATTGGATCTTTTGTCAAATTATCTTTAGCTAAAATCACTAATCACTTGTCATTACTCTACCTGTCATCTTTGTTTTCAAACAATATCGCACGTTTGTTCCCATCTATCTCTTTCCCGCGGTGACTTTTGATTAATGGTTTTAGATGTGCGTTGCCTAATGTCTACCTCCTCATTAATTTAATCATTATTCAAGCTGTGTACGCGCTTGCGCTTTTCTACACCACAGACGTCAGACTTCAGACATTGAGAATGTACACGAATTGCTTGGCGAATGAATGCATGAACGATTTCCATTTACAAGTTGCTTTTGTGTAACTTTCTTTGTTTCCGTTGTGTGTCTTCCGGCGGCCACTACCAACTCGATTTGAGTCACAGAATGGAGAAAAAGAATTATTCTCATGAACAAGTTGTTCTATTTTGTGCGCGAAGTTAGCCCTTATTGTGTATGTAGTATGTACATTGTACAATGTACATCACTTTCTGCTGCGCATTTACACTTCGGGAATGATTCGATAAAAACTTTTTTTGCAGTTTACATGTTTTTTGTTTGATTTTATTAATTCTCGTGCTGGGAGGAGTTCGAAGAAGTTCACTGTAAACTAAATGAGCAATAATTGTCGATTTCGTCACTTTGGGACTGCGTTTTGTTCCTAATGTCATTCTTTAAGTAAAATGCATTTTTCCGTGTTTGTGTCACACTGACATCCAATTATTAGGACATTCGGATATGGTAGGTATAGGTACCGTTCTACGTAAAGTAACGCAACTCCACGAGTTTTTTTTTTTTCTCTTTCAAACTTTCCGGTTCCTTTATCTGTCAAACCGTAACATTTTTTGTTAGTTTAGTCAATAATGCAGATATCTTGGAACTCGCTCCTGATGGTGTTATCGTTATCCACCCTTGAACATTTTTTGAAAGAGTTATAAGCACAGTACAAAAGGGGTTTTTGTGAGTGCAAAACTTTCTACATTCGACAAGGAATGACTGACTATTCCTTTTGACAGCCTACCACACTGGCTTGTGGTAATCGAAAAAGCTGTATGACTCTCAGAACAAAATAGAAGTAAAATTTTGCTGCAATTTAAAAAGCGAACATTCTATCTCTTTTCTCAATACACATTAAAGAAAACCTAACCTCCTAACGCTTACAGAAGACGTCTGATATGATATTTGTCAGTCGGTAGTTAGAGTTTTTCGATTTCACTAAAGCAAGCAACAATCCCACCGTGTTATAATAAAGGCTGTCTTCTGTCTTGAAGTCATCAACTGATTACACATAAATTACGTCCAATTTTTACATGCTTACGGACGTCTGCTACCTAACTAACTTGTGCACCTATGTTTATTAATACGCAAATCAATTTATTCACACCCTGTATACAGTTAGAGTAGATAAACTTTTACTCACTTCGTTTCCAGCTGTGTATAATGGAACGGCAACACAATCAGACTGTTTATCGCTATATCGACCGGTATAACCTCGGACTTGAGCTCTCCGTTGCACAGCATCGATCGTATAACACCTTTGCCTGCACCAATCACTACTCCGGTAGGTCCATTCATGTTATCCACCCATCCGGGGAGCGGTTCAGCATAGGCTGGGGTCACTATAAATAAATACATACCAACCGAGACAAACGTTGATTTACTAAATTTTGCAAACAAATAATGATAACTGGTTTTCACCGTGCGAACGTGAATTCATTTATTTAATGATAGTGCGGTTGCACTTTTCGCACACACACTAAAACAAACACTCAGCCACTTTTGGGTATAAAACGCCGGCGAAGTGAGTCAAGGCCGTTTAACAAAAATAAACAAAATTTGCTAAATTTGAGTGAAGACGAACTTATAATCACGAGGAAATCTATTCATTTACCGATTGGTTATTTATTTACAGTTCCGCACAAAAACAAAAAAACACACACACCATATTCATATATAAAAATTGTATCTTAAAACTAAATTTAAATTAAATGGTCGAATGTTAATCGAATATTGCTGCCAAAATTCCCGTCGCAGAGAGGAACCAATAGAGCAGGCCTGAAACGATGAGCGTCTTGCAGATCCGGTCCACATAGTACATTCTGTGGAAAAAACACGATGAGCCTAATTGTAATGATTCAAATTGAGTCGTAGTTTACATGCGAAGGTGTAGCCTGGCCCTTGGAAGACTGTCAATGGACTCCTTGAGCAGATAAAGACGTGCGCCCTTGGCGCATCTTACCAAGATTTCATCGTCAGTCACTTTGGTGTGCATGTCCATGTTGAAACTGAAAGGCCATTATAAAAGTGAAAACATGTGGCCAGCTTGAAGGCATACTCTAAATATATACATCTCCTTGTCGGTTTTCCCCAGGCGCTCCCAAAGTGCTGCAAATCTCTGTGACTTAAACGTCCATGGGGTTAAGGTGAAGAATTCCAAAACGCTCATCCCTGTGGCGATTTTCTTCTGCACCCGGACCATGCTGTAAAAATATACCAAAATGTACACAAAGGTCGGCTCTATAGTATAAGCTCCCTTCCCTACAATCTCTTTTGTCCAAAAATCAGCAACAGAAAGTCAATAAAGTAAGCTGGCAGCCACTGGAACAGCAGCACATTGACGGCATTGTAGAATCTATTGGTTGTGATGCAGGGATCGGGATACCATAGGCCCATGTTCAGGGGATACTCCAGGGCAATGCGTTTGCTCTTTTCAATGACGTCGCCCCATGTGATCTTGCGATGATCGGCATTTGTTAAGTTGTACACTGGAATTTGGCCAGGCCTGCAACAAAGTGGATTAGTGCAAAGTGGATATACCGACTTCTAGTGGCAAACCTTGTCTTTTCTCTATTAAACTCGTAGGCAATAACAATCAGCCCATTGATGGCGTAATCCACCGGGATAACCTCAGACAGGTTATTTTGGTTGATCAAAATCGAGCGGATGACACCTTTACCGGCACCAACTATGAGTCCTGTGGGTCCGTTCAGATTGTCAACCCATCCGGGGAGTGGTTCGAATATCGCTGGGGATACTGTTTTTGGCGAGCACAATTGTTTTTAACTTAAATTCACTGTTGGACCAAAATCTACTTAACTTTCCCATGACCGCGAAACCTTATGAGGTTGTTAAAGTGAATTGGTTATTATTAAGTTTTTTTTGTTGTTGTTAGGACAAGTGTGTGAGTGTTAGCGTAACTTGGTGTTTATTTTATTAGAATTGAAATTTTGTGTCAGGTTTTTGTTTCATATTTTTACAAGAAAGAGATAACAAGAACAACTATGTACAAGTATTCATTCTTTAGTCGAAAATGAGGTTAGCTGTATGTTAACCGAATACCAAATGAAATTCAATCTATATGTCTACTTTTGTGTCCTCCCAGACGTACTTCCTGATGTTTGGCTAAAATACAATGAAATTCAATAATATGGCTTATATAGCGAGCTTCTACAAATGAGTACATACTTCTCAGCACTAGCAAAAATATAGACTCACAAGTTCGAGGTAAAGTCGTTCTGCATAGCGAGGCTTATGTATTTAGGATTGGGATTGGAGAAAGCTTACGGACTATTTTGCGCTTGAAAGAGGAACCACAACGTTATGTTTCTCTTTTGTCAACAGAAATGATATTTCATTAATTAAGTGGTTGTTTTTAGTGAATTAGAACGATCCTGGCATCTTTCTAAATAGTTCATGGAAAAAGGGAAATTTTACATTTCATCCTGTGATTTTATGACTTGGTAGTACACTATTAACGAATGCAATGCAATATTTGACATATCGGTATAAAAAGTAACTGCTGCCGCGTTTTAGTCGCTTTAATCGCTGTCAAGTGTAGCGCTGTCAAAATCTAGTACATAGGTATACCGAAAGCAGTGTGAGCAGAATTACGAGTTTCGTGTTCCTTCTTCGTTGTCTAATTCGCCACCTTCGAAACGCAAACTAGATTAGTGGGTAACGGACTTTTAATACATCAGTCATCCATACGAAATGTCAACTCAGTCAAGATGTTGGACCCATTCAAGAATCCAGTTATCTTGGTCTGCATAAGATGTAACCTGAACGCAAAAACTAGATTGATCGGGAATGTCACTTTTTTAACGTCAGTCACATATGCGAACTGTGAACTTCGTATATTCAGTCACGCATTTCCTAACTAGATTCGTCGTCTACCCCTCCATGAATGTCATCTGCTCATGTGACCGATTTGAGTCAACCAAAACCGAGATACCTCTAGGCAGACAGCTGTCAGACTTAGTAAACTAGACCGTCCCCCATTCGTGACTAGATTTATCTTCTACCTTTCCATAAACGTCAACTGAAAGAGATGTTGAAATGAAATCAATCCAGGTCAATCATAATGCAGACATATGACGGCGTATGCTTTCAGACTGGGTGAGATGTCAGATAGAAATTTGAACGCCCCCATTCTCGCAAATTAACATTTACAAAAAACATTTATGTTGCAGGGTAACACATTATTCTTTTCACGTTTGACACAAGTTCGGTTTAGTATTTGATTTTGACGGACTGATGCGATCATCGAAAGCTACCTTATTCTATAATTCAAATAAACTTCAGACCGATTTAGTTCAGCTGTCAGAATGGTTTCACTGATTTTTTTTTATAACTAGTTGGTGCATAGCGGTCGAAAATAACCTTTGATTATGGAGCATCTCACACAACATTTATGTTGACGTTTTTCAAACATATTTTTAGACAATAAATGTGCAGTTAGAAATGAGCGAAAATAATTGAGCAACGAGTCACATTTTGACTTGACAAATGGCTACCGGACAATTGAATCTACGAGCACCAAAAATTAACGACGAAAAAAAAAACATTTGGAAACATTTTCTAAATTGCAGTCCTCATGACATGTACCCTGGTCGCAGTGTCAACCACCAGGGCATGGGATATAATTAAAAAATATGTCCCCAATTCCGCAAAGCTTGGTTTTGTTTTCTAAAAAAAAAATTAAAATACGTTTATTTATCATAACTTTTGTAACAAAACCCTTAATATTTTACTAAGTGAACAAATTATTTCTAGAAGAAACCTAAGGATCGAGCTATATAGTACAAGATGAACCCTATCGCAATAACCTTGCAAGTACGATCCAGAAGGTACATCCTAGAAGAAAAGAAAGTGTTGTAGCTTCACCCCGTGTTTGAATATTCGATTGGCTTACATCTTTAACTGTCTTCGAGCTTTTGGTAAAGTGTCAAGAGACTCCTTTAGCAAATACTGCCGTCCACCCTTTATGCAAGATATCATGTACTCTTCAGCGTCCTCAACGGCGTCCATGTTCATGTTAAATCTAAAGGTATAAACGGTCGACGTATATATATAGACTTATGTCCTCAAATTTAAGAATTTGATCTCGAGAGCAAAGTTCTAGTAACTAGTTACAAAAAAAGTTGCCCGACAGTCGTTGCTCTTTGTAGTACCAAAAAAAAAAATGCTCTCTGAGATCAAATCCTGAAACTCCGACATACATCAACTTGTCCCCCTCCGTCAAATTTTGCCACACATTTCCGAAATGTTCCGACCTAAAACTCCACGCACGAAGTGTGAAAAACTGCAGCACGTCGAGTCCGATGGAAATCCGATTTTGCACCCGTATCATGCTAGAATGGCAGACTTTTTTAGAAACCTCTCCTAGGCCAGAAAACCGTCCCAATACTTACAATCTCTTCTGACCCAACAGCAACATCATAAAGTCGATCAAATATGCCGGCAACCAATGGAACAGCAACACATTGATGTTGTGGTGCAGCCTGTTTGTGGTGACACATCCATCCGGATACCAAAGGCCAGCTTCAACCGGATACTGATAGCCAATCTTCTTGCTCAGCTGTATAACCTCGCCCCACTGCAGTTTCCTGTGCTCAGCACAGGTGATGTTGTACACCGGGACGCTGGGAGGTCTACAAAAAATGACGTTAAACAAGTCGATCCTCATATCACAAGACCATTTACTTGATATCGGCGGTAGCAAATTCGTAAGCAATCGTTACAAGTCCATTGATGGCATAATCCACTGGAATGACCTCCGACTTGAAGCGGTCATCAATCAGCATTGAACGAATGACACCCTTCCCGGCGCCCACCATCAGGCCCGTCGGTCCGTTCAGATTGTCCACCCATCCGGGAACAGGCTCATAGGCCGATGGCGATACTAAGACGCCCAAAAATCTGTTATAACCTCGTAATCAGACCACAGAGGGTGTGGGTACTGTACCGCGTGCATAACAACCTAAAAGTTCGGAATCATGCTAACCATGTGCGCCCATAGTTGTCGCGTATTAAACTTTAAGCTCAACTTAGAAAGTAGGCGTGTTGGGATTGTTTATGTTTACACAAACAGCGGGCTTTATTTTCGTGCAGCAGGTGTCTTAAGGCAGTTTGTTTGTTTTTTTTTTTTGCAAAACAGCTGCAGCTGTGTGTAGCGTGCTGCGTGTTTCTTGTTTTTATTTTTTAATTTACACTCACAGAAGGTACATGCGAACTAAAAGCACTAAAGTGTTTGTGTTTTTATATATTTTTTCTGTCACTTTTCACTGTAAAGCACTAAGTTATGTGTCATGCAATTTGGCAGAGTTTGGTTGCTTTTTTTGGGGTTTTTGTCATTTTTATGTCTTCTGTTGTCTTTTGTTTGTTATTTATTGTTGTAGAGCAAGCACATTAGGCCATTAAGTAATTGCTTGGAGTATGCTTGTCAGGGGTGCAGGAGTGTCAAATTGATCAGTATTATTGAAAGAGTAAACTTACCGATATCATTGTGAAATGTCATGTTGTATTAATGGTGTCCACTCCTATTGACTTAAACTTACATACAATTATATACATAAGCAATTATGAAATTTCGCGCGAGCATTCAACCTCATTGAACCCAGAGGTAGTTAGTGTATTAGGTTTAGGTACCTAGTGTTTCTACTACTACCATGCTTTTTTGGGAGTGGGAAACCCTTACCGACCAAGTTTACTAGTGTATGTGTGCGAAAAGCGTTTTATATTACATATTAATATTTTTGCAATGCGGTTTTAACTAAATAGAGAGTTAGTAGAAAATATCTAAATTGTTCTACATCAAAACAGTTGATAAATATTTACAAATGAGCAAAAAAAGTTTGTGTCAGAATTTTGCACTTGTGTTCTATTTAAGGATACAATCATATTCGCGAATAAAATCGTCGATGTTTTTTTCTATACCCACTAAACCTGTTGAAAGTAGCGACGAATAACTTTCCAGTGGAAAGGCGAAGTCAAGAAATATGATCATTTCTTTTCTAGTATATGTGAGTTCATGAATTGGACCTTAATACAAGAATTCGCTACCTATTCTGAAATTTCACTATTTTTTCTATTCTAATCGAAACCTTAACAAAAACCCTCCAAGTTCAATACGAAACAGAAAACAATTGAACACCACGATGCGAATAAAAGCAAAAGGATTGGTGGCCGCCTGGCCGGTCATTAGCAAAAAGATTTGTTTAAGTCACACGTATTCACAGACAGGGATTGGAATTACAAACACAACAATGTAAACAAATGGGTTTTGGGGGGAATAGCCATACGAAAGTTATCCATTTCTTTTAATTATTGATCTCTGCATCAAGTATTGCGTCGTATGACAGAACTCAGAAATCAATGCTGCCAAGCCCGCTATAAATCCTGCCACTGTTTGCATTTTGTAAATAATATACATTTAACGATTGCAGAGAATATGTCGTCGTTTTCACGGTAAAGTGACATAAGTCGGAAATGTATGATTTTCAGAAGAGACGTTTAAAGTTTTGCGTCACCTTAAAAAATTGTTTTCTTGTTAATTAAAAGCAATATACAAAGTTCGTTAACATGCAATTGAAGTATTTTGTTCCTCTTCCAGATAGTATAATATAACGTTTAATAAAAGAGACAATATTCAAAAAAAAATCTTTTGGGCTTATGACGTTTTGCGAAAAATCTATATTTTTTTAAGTGTTTATTTTCTTATTATGATGCAAAAGTGTCGTTTTGAACTGAAATTACGTTATTGACATTTTCGGAAATACGACTATTTGACTGGTTTTGACGAAACAAACAAAACGTACAACTCACAAAATAGGGTTAAGGCACAAAAAATTGCAGGGTTGTTAGTGGAAAATCCAAACGACACTTTTCACAACGTGGAATGTAGAAGAAGTACAATTAAGCTATTTATGCAGACAAAATAAATATATTTTGCGGTCATTTCTGTTTATTTAACACAAAAATGACAAATTTCGTCTTATGTCACTTTACCGTGAAAGCGGCGATGTAGTTTAGAAAGAACTCTACTAACGAAACAAGAAAAATGTTGCGTATCCAAAAGTGAGCAGAGTAGAATAAGTCAAATATTTTAATATGATTATTTGAACTCTGATTAAAATCATTTATTAACGCCTCTTAGCAGAGAGCATGCTTGTAACATTCCAAGCAGTTTCTTACAGAAACTAATTTGTAACATTAAAATATTTCCTTGTAAATGTAGTCTACAGGGTGGCTGATGAAAGGCGCTACAAAAAAAAAAAAAAAAATAATAATAATCAATCATAATAATCTAGTGGTCGCAGTGGCTTAGTGGTTAGTGTGTTGGACTACTAAGTGAGGGGTCCAAGGTTCGAATCCCGCAAAAACCCAAATTCCAACTCAGGGTTTTTTTCACTGCGCCACCTCTCTCGAACGTCTGACAAACATCCGGGAGTATAACTGTCTTGAAAGAGCATCTCAATCTACCGTTTGGAATCGGCATAAAATTGTAGATCCCTTCCATTCGTTCCACTATTATTATTATTGATAATCTAGTTATTTTTTTTTTTATTTTACATTGATTTTTCGATTTAACAAAGAAGCTTATCTCTCAAATCGGTATAAGCAGAAAGTCATTGCAGTCAATAATTATGCACAATGAATTCCATACACTGAAAAAAAAGGTATTTCAGTTTCTTAATGTAGCAATATTCATTAGCCACCATTTATAAAAGTCCAAACTGTCTTAAAAAAATCAGAATTTTTCCGCACAAGAAATCCTGCACTGGTCAAATAAATTAATACGCTGTCATTTGCTTTCAAAGTGCTACCAAATATCACTGTTTAATATTTTTTAAGCTACGGTAGGTATTCATATTAATTTTTTTTTTTGTATCCTAGAAACCTTAAGAGGAAAGTGAATAATACAAATAATTTTTCACGCACTTTAAACTGCATAATATGTTTATAAAGACATTTACTTTGTTTCCAGGTCGACGCGAAATAAGAAGAAATTTCTTTAAAATGTAAGCTACTTCCTGTTCGTAATGAAATCTACATTGTCCAGATAAAATAAATACCTTCAACAATTACTCTTCCAAGCTATGTGGACAACCTACGACTTCTAACCTCTATTATACAACGTAGGTACTGTGATTCTTAGATAACTTTATCACCTCCAATTATTACTAATAATACTGCTATACACTAAACGCTGCAAATATTCGCAATTGCGTCAGGCTTACTAACCGATTAACCCACTGTAAGCCGTAGATAATTAAATAGTGGTAAGCAAAAAAAAAACCCCCGGTTCCCGATTATGATCTGCCAACTTTAGGCAAACAATTCTGTTGGATCGCCAGTGGGGAACGAAAATAGCCTACTCGGCGAAACAAACTTTCGTAAGACCGACATAATCCACGACATAGTTTAGCCAAAAACCCGCCAAGCAGGAAGACAAATACAAACACTATTTGCACAGGAGAGATTAGAAAACGAATGCAATTTTTCTTCTCTAGGAAAAAGGAGAAAATCCAGTTTATCGGCGATGGACAACATGGGAAAAAAAGGAAAAGTCACTCTGCGAAATCGTATGCAACTGGTAAGTGAGTTTTGAAACTTTATCCAAGTAGTCACACCACAAATAGTTGTGCAGGTGGTTTGAGATACTCATGGCGCGCGCTCCGTTACGTAACGTGATAGTGGCTACTGGCTATATAGAATTCCAATCTCTGTCAATGGATGAATGCGTTGATGTATTATTTCCAGGTCGACGTGCTACACAGCCAGACAATGTTGTTTTCTTGAAATCGCCAAACACAGATGCAATTCTGACACAAACCGCAAGCAAATCATATAGCATTATTTACATTGTTATCCACTTACCGATACTAGGTCTAGCGATAATCACCGGCAGCGTTGGGTAATGATCTCGGACCAATAGCTCAGCCAAGCGCTTGGAGTAAGTGTACGTATTGGGGTGTGGTTTCAACAGATCCGGTGTGATGTTGTCCAACGTTTTGACGTCCATCCATTCGGCCAGGCGCATTAGATCCTCGGGCTTGTGCTGAAATTCGTAGACCTTTTCGTACATAACCTCTTGGTCGCAATTGCAAAAGGCCGTCGACAGATGGACAAAGGCTTCCAGATTCGGCATTTGCTTGGCAATATCCAAGGCACGTTTGGTTCCGCTGGTGTTCATGTCAATGGCGTCTTTTAAGTTGCCCTCCAGCCTTAGAGTGGCCGCCATATGAAAGACAATGTTAGTGTTGTCAACCACATGTTTGAGGTTGTCGCCACTAATTCCAAGAGCTGTCGAAGTGAAAGACACGTTAATGCGGGTTATTTTCAAAGTTATATGTCAACTTACTGTCAAAAGTAACGTCGCCCTGGACGATGGTGACCTTCTTGAGAACCTCTGGCTTTTCCTCCTTGATACGTTGAAAGATCTGAAAGAAAAATACCGCTTATGGGAATAAGTTTCTTCATTTCTTCATTTTACTAGGTCTTACCGGTGTTCTGAACATCTCATCGAGCCGGGTTTCGGGAACCTTACCCCTCTTGGGGCGCATCATTATAATGATTTCCTTTAGGTCCGAGCATGAGTACAAGAGTTTCTCCAAGAGAACTTTGCCCATAAATCCCGAGGCACCGGTGATGAATACCGTCTTCCCTTTGTAGTACTCCTGGACGGGTGTAAGCTGTGCCATTGTTCGGTGCTGCAGGGGAAAGGTATAGACAAGATAAAACTCATTACTAACATTTAATTAATCGACGACGTGATTTTTCACTTCTAGTGTCAAAGATTAATAAAACTTGTTGGACTCCGTGCTGTTTTCGTGAGATCGGAGCTGGCGATATAACCAGAGGAAGGAAAAATGAAAGAACACGTTTACCTTCCCTACAGATACCAACCCAAGATGGACTTGCAATTCGAGAGTGTACATAGGTATGACTTAAAATACCACACTGACTAGTGAAGCGATGCCAAGAGGCATTTGCAATGCAGATTAGCTATGTAATTGTGACGCCTTAACATCCCACTACAGGTTGTTGACTTTGCTCGTTCAAGAGCCGGGTATAGAAGTAATGTGTGTGACCTGGAATTACCGTTTTTCTGTCATTAATACGTATTGAGTGTTAGAGTGTTTTATTGGCAATATAAACCGTGAGGAATGCGAATGAGTTTAGCACTAAAAGTATTAAATTTCATTAGTGCTGTATGTATTTGCATCAATTACGGATATGATGGGTGGATCTGGATATGTAAGAGCGAAACGTCAAAATCAGAACCAACTACTGCTGACAAATCTAGGATGACGTTCGAGAACTTTTAATTTTGGCGGATGCAAAGATGGCCTTAAATGTACAGCACTTGTGTGGATGGTTGGGGTCCGAGCTGAGTTTTTCACCCTTTTCCAACTGAAGTATGATTCCAATGGCAGCTTCTGAACATCAGTAGTTAGCAACATACTTTGACTTCAAAATGACAGCATTAAAGTCTAAAGTGGAAAATGTTTCTCCATCCATATCATCAGTTCCATTCCATCATCATTATGCCTAAATGACACGTGCAGAAATTCTGGCGGCAGCTTAGAGCGCAGTGCTTCAAGTTAAACAGATGTGCAAATTTTTTGTTGACATGCATCAGTTAATATGGCTACTGTCATTAGCCGACGCGATTATAACCAAAACAAACACATTCAGCAAATGTCAAAAACCAATGATGCCAAATACATGAAACTGTCTTCTGTGTCGTGGTAGGCTGGAATTTAGAAATAGAGACATGTTGCAGTGCTGCAGTGAGTGCAGAACTTACGTGTGTCTTTATCCATACAAATATGTGAATTCTAATCTTTCAGCACACATGTTTTGGGCATTAGACGCTTTTTTTGTCAGCGACACATCCGACTCCATTTAAAAATGAAATCAAACTCAAACCGTTTGTGCATATTGTACATTTTTTCAAACATGAATCCAGCTTGACATCTGGACATCTAAAAAAAATTACTACTACATTAAAAAATAGTGCCTATCACACCGAAGCGCGATGAGCCATTGAACATGAACTGTGCAGTGTGCATTTGCATTACCTTTCACGTGTGCATCAGCGTAAAATTGCACTTTGATGTCTTGCTCTCCCAACTTAATGAATCTAATTAAATAAGTGCTACCAAGTTGCTTAATTGCACAACTTAATTGCAACAATATTCTGTTACACGTGGAGACAGAGAACGCGTTTATATAAATAACAACTGCTTTGGCTATACTCGAATAAGTAACAATACTTTGGGTGGAGTTTTTGCTTCGCAATCTGACTTTTAGCGTCCACCTGTCAAGTTCAACTTAGTGTTACTTTTTTCCAAATCAATGACGATGCCACAATATCTATATACATATATACAAAATGAAGATTTAATTTACTGTGAAAGAAAAATACGAGAAACCTTACTCATACAACGAGTAACTACAGTTCGCACATTTCGCGTCGCACAATGTTTAGGCAACTTTCCAGTTTTTTTTTTTTTTTTTGAAGCAAACAAGAAACGATGCATAGGAATACCAGCGAAACAATAACTTTGAGACACTTTTGCCGTGGCTAAAGGGTCATCAAAGATCCCGCTTAATGGCAGTTCGCAGATTTTCGGATTTCGCATTGGCACCAAAGTAGGTAAGCTTCATGCGCACGTCGTTAACAAAGCCTTGTTGTGTAAGGGAGAGCATTGTAATGCAGACATTTCGTAAGAAATGCAAGCCCAACTAATCATCCTGCTGAACAACAAGGTATTCGATTTTGAAAAGCATTTTTATTTCCCTTAAACCGGGGGCTATACCTACTACCTACTTCACTACTGTTGCATAAGTTTGACGCGAACACAATCTGATGTCTGACAGTGGTTTTCAAAGTTGAATGATGGCTCAACACACATGAGTCGTGCAGCAACAAGCACGTGTGCATGTACAACCAATACCAAGGTAGCGCTGCTGCAATTTTCCGGAAAGTAGCAGCTAATCGTATATGCGATTTATTTCAATAATGAAAAGTATATTTCTTTTCGTAGACAAAGCAATGAACGGCAAGCTAATCTAGGCAATTCGGAATAATGACCATTGTTTACCGTATACTTGACTATACGATGGTGGCAGTGCGCCTTATTAACGAGCTTTATTTTTTTGTGTCCGGTAACCGCATAATTGTAAATAATAAAATATAAACGCTGCTAGTTATGCTTATATGCGATGAAATTAATCATTTTGTTTTTAAAATGGATGGGTAGGGTTTGCAACAACGCGGTTTTGTGAAGCGAAGTGTAGCTTAAAGTAGGTATCGCACTTGCAAAACGTTCTTTTGTAGGTTAGAATTCACAGGCAAAGTGGCGATATGTGAATACGCTGAGCGGAGAGTTCCGAATTCTAACATTTCGATGTGAATAGACGCGCTTGGATTTCAAGTTTATGCAATCTGCCATCAGGCTGACTTTTTTTTTTACAAACCAAGATTGGGCAAATTCAGATAGGTATCCAGTTTTCTTCTTTAGACGAATAGATTGGTCTGGACTAGATGTAACCTGAACGCAAAGAATTGATTGGTCGGTAATGTCACTTTTTGTTTATCATTCATATAACTGTCAATTTGATTCCTTCAAAAACGGCAACTAAAAAGCTGTTCATGTGACCGACCTAGGCCAATCAAAACTGAGACACAGTTTTTCAGCACGCAAATTACAACAACTTCGCTCTACTTGACACTTCGAGACTCGCATTAGTTGTTGGAACTGCGTGCTGAAAATTCTACTTTAATTTGCTTTGCTAAAATCAAAGCTCAACAGAACACGGCTAATGTCAATAATCGATCGAGTGGTATACAGAGACAAACTGCAGTTTTCAATTATGAAATGTTGCACAAAAAACATTTATTTATAGCAAAAAAAAAGTTCACGTTGGTTGCATAACTAATGCACCGCAACACTTTCTCATTATAAAAGGTTATTATAAAATCTTTTAACTGCATTCGTGAAGACCCATGTCCGTAACCACACATCCATCCGCTAAAGGTCTTATTTCCTCCAAATTTTGAGCAAAAATTATCATCTGAGGCTTTGATGCTTAAACAATCAGTTGAATTTATTCAAATTTAAACCAAATTTTCGTCTCTTTTCTTTGTAAATATGTAAATGTTTTCATGGACGAAATGAAGTTCTTGAATCGATATGGTTTGCAGACCTAGAAATCTTAATTGAGAGGTTTGAGTTGATTATCCAAACCGCACGTGACTATATGACAGAAGACAAAGCCAATGAGAACATAAATACTAATATTTCGTTGGTTGATTTTTGGAGCGTTCAATTTACGATGTGCTAAAAAATGTACAGTTGTGGCTTTTGATGATCCTAAAATTTGTTATTTCTTTAAAAAAATCATTGCCACACGAAGTTGAATCATCTTCGAGACGACGGACGCCGTTTGACAGTTTTCTTTAAAAGTCTTGAGTCTTGATTTATTAAAAATGAAACAATTTTTTACTATTCGATCTTTTTTCCTAACAGAATAAAAGTTTAACTTTAGAAATCGTAAAAAATGTTTGACTTTCGTACAGCATAAAATTAAACCACTGAATTGGTTCAATTGCCGTTGACCCTGAAAACTGATTTACGGCGAATAAACACTATGGAAATGGATGAACAAAATAAATGTCGACAATAGTAAAGCGAATATGAGCAGAAGTAAAACTAAGAGAGCAATTTGCTATCATATTATAACTCATTGACCTTTTCCAACTAACCTAAGTACCTTCCTATATGAAGCATCACTTGAAAGCTGTTATCTCACCAGTGTATAGAAGTGACAGTAAAGTACACTACTTAACGCAATATGTAAACAACATGTAAAGTAAGTCAGAACATATTACAAAAAAAAAAATTAAAAAGCTGGAGGAGTAACACTGATCTTACGAAGTTTGAATTTAGTTAATCATAAGATATTATACACAATAAACAACCTAGTACCTGTTCTTTCCGCTTATATGAAATTTAATTTAAAGTAATTCATCAATTGAGAACGGCTGGGCCGATTTGGATAACATTTTTTTTGTTCTGTTGTCGGTAATTGTCCGGAGAAGGTTTTTTTTTTTTTGGAAAACCCTCCGGAAAAGTCGAGAAATTGGGAAAATTTTAAATTGAATTTTTTGTATGGAAAATGTTGAAAATTTTGTGTGGAATTGTTAAGGAATGGCTTTTCGAATGAACTATTTTTTTTTTTTACGAAATTTTGCATTTTATCGCAAGATTTGATGTAAGAGTGGAAAATTTGATGAAAAAATTTAAATTATTTAATATACCTACCAAAACAGGCTGGGGTTCGCTCTAGCAATATTATAAAAAAATTCATAACGTTACTCGGACGTCGGACCTTTGAGAAACTTTTCACAACTGCTGTACTGCATTTTAACTGTTCGGAAATCGGAAAAAATTATAATAATTCCTTTTTCGGTGGTTGGACCCTTGCCCAACATTAACCACTGAACTACTGCGCTACTGCGCCCAAAAGCAAGCTCTTTGCAATTTCATGTCTTGTAGGTAAGTGTAATTTGCAAATATTAGCAAGTCAAAGCGAACACTAAAGCTGACAGAAACTATAACAACTTTTCACTATCGGAATGCATGTAATTTGTGTGTACTACTACAGTGAAACCCAAAAACCCAATTTCCAACTCAGGGTTTTTTTCACTGCGCCACCTCTCGCGAACGTCTGACAAACATCCGAGAGTATAATTATCATGAAAGAGCTTCTCAATTAGCCGTTTGGAATCGGCATAAAATTGTAGATCCCTTCCATTCGTTCCAAAAATAAAAACTCACACAAAACGAATGGTTGCGAGAAGCTAGGCCTTGCGGAACTGTTGCGCCAAAAATTATATTATTATTACAGTGATTCCCGGATATGTGACCCTCGCAGTCCTCTTTTAATTCATCCCAAGAAAAGCACAGAACTTTTCCCGTTTAAATGCGTTACTAGGCTTTTTGCGCTCATATCAAAATCTCCCAATTGGAAATTTAGTTTGCTTACAACTGTAATAAAATCAAAGACAATTGTCAAATCTATAAACCCAACTTGATGTTGCGCTGCGCGAAATCGTCAAACACCCTTGAAAGTCAGACACGAACTGCGATCCTAACTCAATACGTCTGACCCACTTGACGAGCTGCATTCTATACTAATACTATGATACCTTTGAGCAGGAGGGATTTCCCTGTTCAATGAAGCTGTACCTTTTACAGGGTAACAAATGAATAATTGTCAAATTGACATGACTTTATGTCATGTAATATTGTTCCATGTCCTTATTTCTTATCATCAAGTGAAACTATATAGCTGTGTAGCTAGACACCATGGAATAAATATAAATCAATTCTAAACACCCCAAATTCATTAATCCAAAAAATCATTTCATAGAAAATAATAAACAAACATAAGAAATAAAAAATAATTGAACGCAATGAATCTTCAAATTGTACGATAGGTATGAAGAAAATGATTATTTGTTTAATTCATTTCAGTATGAATTTTGGATACATATAGGTATAATTGATATCAAAAACTGTTCGCATGTTCGCCATAGAATTTCCTTTTAAGTTTTTCAACCTATTTTTCCGTTCGCATTCTCTTGTTTTTTTAAATGCTCGAAAAATCTATTTCGTGGAATAAATTGTGGGAAGAATAATAATAAATGTGCAGTCATCATTTTGCAACAAAATTATGGAAGGTTATTTCCACACTCACGGTGGTATCTTTATTTTTATTTTTCACATATTATAATAGCCTTTATAAATATACATGAAATGACATTATTTTCATTCATAAAATGTCTCCTAAAATTTTTTCAGTTGTGTTTTTTTTTTGCTTTAAAGAGTCTGATTACTAATGAAGTGAATTCGTATGAATTGCAAAAAAAAAATGTGCCAAGTATCACTGGGTACAAATCAGTAAACATAAAATTTCGTTGACTTTTGTTAGAAACTTTGCATTATTCATATTCTCGGTTAAATCAATTGTTTTTAAATGCAATTTCATTAATTATGTCATTTATTTAAAATTTTCTAAATTTAATTAGTTTTTTTTTGTTGTTTTGCGCTAGTTAACGGAATCATTATTTAAAGATTTTACCTAAAAAAACATATTATTCGTAATCTTTAAATTCTTCACCGTTTTTCTGACATTCAAACAACAGTCGAAAATTGTAGGAACCAAAATATCTTATTTTACTTCCACGAATTTCACAGTTTATTCCTTTATTCAATTATATTGATTTTAATTAGCTAAACATTTTCTAGAATACTCAAGTGGCGAAATAAAATAAAGTGCAAAAGAAAACAAAATCCACTTTTGGATATTTATCTCATATGACGGTTATATCAATTAACAATATAGGTTTAAAAAGTTCAAGCTCTCAGTAACAGGCAATTTTTGCAAGTCCTGGCTAGGGGCTCCTATTGCCGTTTTCAGGTAAACTAAACAAAGCTAAATATTTTAAAAAAATACTATTTGCAAATATCCATTGCACGATAATATAGAGAAAAACTGAGTTTGTTATTAAGTTCTAAATGACTACATTACCTTTAAAATTAATTTATGTTACAATGGTATAGACCTTTTTCGAGATCTGTCGAAATTTCAAAAGTACTGTTGTTCGAATTTTTAGCTTAAAACTGGGTACGCAGTCATGGTAACCTCACCTACTTAAGCTTAAATATCAATTTTCATTGAAATCGTTAGAGCCGTTTTCGATCAAATCAAACTGGTACGAACATTTTATAGGTATGGAAAGTTACCTTGCAAAAAAAAAAAAAAACGCTCCCGAACTGTGAGCCCAAAAACTCCAAATCCGAGGTTGGAACGTAATCCGGGAAGCCGTCCAGGCTGTAGGCCTGTGGAGGGACGGACAGACCGGACAGAATTTTGAGACCCACTTTTTTGAGTTCCTCTATCATCGTCATATCAGAATTGATTAATATCTCGAGTTCGAAATTTTCTACGAAAACAATATATTTCTCTTACTACGTAAAGTTAAAGAAAGTTAAAAACGAACTTGAGAACGCATTCATCAGCTGATACCTGATAGAAACTCATCAAATTCACTACATCCGTCAGCGTCAGTGTTCTAAGCACTCTCTCTTTATTTTCCCCACGAAGCGTGGTCGTTTTTCCCTTTCCACAGAATTCAAATTACCCCGATATTATTGAAAAAAATTGCGGGAGAAATAGGGGAGACGTAGGAAAGCTGTCTGTCAGTTTCATCACTTTGTTAATTTTTGCTCTGTATTTCATTTAAATTCTGTTTTGTTTTTGATGAGGCTTTGGTTAAATTGGAAAAGATGTTAAAATGCACATAACATCAATACCGAATTCCTATTACAGTTTATTTCATAAGCTCATTTATCTTATTAAAGTAATGAGCCGCCTTTCCACTGGAAAGCTATAAATCTCTGCAATACCATTATCTTCGGTCTACTTCAATTTATTTTAAAGCTACTCACTCTACAAACACACAGCAATAATTTATACCTCCGAAACATACTTCACACGAATATGATTGAGAGGTGCTCTATCAGAAATTTATGACCATGGCATTGGCCCTATTAAAGAACTCATTTAAGGAGTTATTGTTCAGTTTCCACAGCAACAATTTTCTTTCTTACTCTTAATTGTTGGTTAAAATATGTAAACAATTCTCTTCGGAAATGATGTATATTGTTGCTACTTTCGTTTCCATTGCAGAAGAATACACACAACCGGTTGCCTCGAGTGCGCAATGAAACTTAATTATTTGTGGTATTCCATTGCGACCACCAAATAATTTTTGAAGATCTCAGATATTACGCTGCCCATGGAACATGCACCGAATTTGATCTGCGTTTGTAAATGTAGTATTGTATCGACTTGAAAAATGTTTCTCTCTTGTAGATGCAAATATAACATAAGTTAAAACTATATTCGTATTACTGTGTAAATCCGAAAAAAAATCGAGATCTGCAAAAAGTGATCCGGATCGAAAAGTAAATCGAGGTTTTGTCCCAATTTAAAAGCACAAAATGCTAAAGAACCATCTAAGTCGAACAACATCATGTGGAAGTAAAAGATTGGTACCGATTCCATCCATGGAAATATGCTAATTTCATTCGCCGCAATGCACGTTGTAGCTTGTGACACTCGTCAACATTCGAAGACGTTTCCACCTCCAGCTCACTGTTACTGTCGCATTATTTTCTCTTGGTTGAAGTAAAATATTTCAAAAGCCTTGCATTAGAGTTGTTGCAAACTGTATGCTAATATTATATGCATTTGCATAAGGAGTTTAAAATTTGTATAAACGTTTCATGGCCAATCGAATGCAAAAATGTTTCCGATGATGGCATCTTGCGGTTGACGGACATCCGCAACCATAAAATCGTGATCCACTAAAGACATTATTTGGGTTCAAGTTCCGTGTGATACGTTTTGCACAATATTCAATTGAGAATAATCGCCAATGTGAGGAAATAGTTCTTGAACCTAAGCACTGCACTATATTGTTATTACAAATTCAAGTCGAGGAGAAAGATCACTAGATCATTATGCTGAAGGCAGAGCTAGATCTAATTTGTTTGCTGGTGTCTTTATGGAATTATACCTTTTTTTCTGTTATCTCCGTAATGAGTTATAAACAATTTTATTCACTTTACTTGTTGGCAAAGATTCACTCAAGTGGGAGAACAATTAACGCGCACTGTGTTCGGTTTGGATATACAACTGCTTCGAAGTTAACACGACTGTGCGATCCGCTAAATACGACTTTGTTGCGAGTTGAGCGGCGTCCGATTGAAGACTGGGGCTCGCAATCACTTGAACGTGCTGTTATTATGCGGCTCTCCTACCAAGAGATGAAACTAAAAACTACCAACTACCAAGTCTGGTTTCAGCTCAGAACTAGTCGCGTCATACGCGACCTGTGCTTAACTTATTGCTGCATAATGGCAACATGCATTGAGATACATGATACTTACATTCATTCCAATTTGATTAATTCGTTTTCTTAAATATTGAATAGAATAGGTACTGGAAAGTGTTAGTACTTTTCGAATTCGGTGATGACATTTCTTTTGTTTTGCCGGCTTGACGATTTTATTGGGTAATAGGAAATTAAGTTATTCGCACAATGTGTGTTATGGACTGGACGTTTAAATTTAATACACTGATATTAGCCGTTGCAACTTTTTTGTTTGACAGATTCACAATATTGAGTTATTGATTGTCTGCCAATTAAAGCTTAATTGCGGTGCTGAAAGTTTTTTTTTTTCACTGACGTTTCCTTTTGAGCGGAAATGTGTTGTTTACCGGGTATTTAATAATCGAATAGACCGGGATATTATTTGAAAAAAAAAAAAAAATGCGTACGATTAGTTGACACACTCGCCGGAAATTGAGATAAGTCGGCGCAATTTAAAGTAATCAAGTGAATGGGAAGAAGTTAGATCTTACTTAGACCACGGCTTTGAGAGGACAAAAAAAATCCGAGACCATTAGTTGCATTAAAAAAGCATTCGTCAAATTGGACCCAGCGAACGGTTGAGGATAGCGAACTGGAGAGCAGTTACATTATGGTTCGTTCTCTTAGGGAGCTTTCACACCGGATTGAACAAAACGCCTTAGACAAACTGATCAGTTTTTCTGTATATTTTTTGGAGTTTAAATACCCACATTTAAATATGCGCACCCACACTGAATAAGGCAAAACAAAACGAGAAAAACAGTTTTGTTCGTCTGTTCCATCCGGTGTGGAAGCACACTTATAGTCAGGTCCTCTTTAGGGACAAATGGCCTCTTTTTGAGGCTAAGGACCCTTGACCCCCACTTTTTGAAAAAATTATCAAAAATACCCTTTTTCAGTTTAAGTAAGAATTTATTGTTTATTGAACGAAAAAGAATGCATACATGGTTTGTTTTCTCTTTTTTACTAGTATTTTATGTGGTGGTCCAATTTTTTTCGGCTCGGGTCCCTTTTTATTCCCATTTTTTTAATTTTTCATCTCCAACGCTGGTCAGGTGGACTGTACATTGTTGAAAATTTGCATATTTTTAGAGCAAGCGTCACAAGGAAATTTAGTGTGTGACAAGTCAGTAAGCTCGCATGCGATTAGCCAGTGACATTAGGTACCGAGAACTCTTTGAACTCAGCCACAAGAGTAAGCTCGTTGACTTTAGCTTGGATGCCAAAACCTGAACCAAATGTCGTTTTCCGTTGGGATTTTTAGATTTTGCTCTCATATTTCAGATTTTTCGTGCCCAATGAAACAAAGCTAGATTTTTCCTTTTTTTTCATTCGTGTTTTAGTGGTTCGTGTTTTAAAAGTCAGCTGTTCTTAAATTTGATTTTAAGTTTACAGAAATCCATTCAATTTATGTTGTTGTCAGTTGCTCTATTTTTGACAGACTTGTCGTCTAAAACGTAATTAATAACACGCTTAAGGGTTTGACAAATGGCAAATGTTTTGATGTTAGTGTAAACAGATGTAAATCGCTCTCAAAAATCGAGATTCGCAAAATTTTCATTGTCTCTGCTTATTTTGCCTCCGATCTCCGATGGAATATAAAATTTGACAGCCAGCTGATTTCGACAGCAGAAAAACCGCTCTGAATTTGAACAAAAAAAATTGTTTTCTATCCCATAATGGAAAACGACAAAAGTTGGGTCGTCTTGCGTCAGCGACCAGATCCTCTATCGACTACTGGATTCTTAACGAACGTTCTACTCGATATGCATTCGACAGACAAAAAGCCTCCAAGCTAGTCAAGATTGATGGTGCACTTTTGCACACCATTACCCATTTGAAATGCCATAACTGAAAGACACGGTATACACACTTCCAATAATCTTATTCGACCGCCAACAGAGACTACAGGACAAACTACATGCGAATAATGTACCAACATGAGTGAATGACAATAACTATTATCGCATCGCGCTCAAGTCTTTATAGGCATAAACGTATTTTTTATTTATGACATTACCATTACTCGTTATGGTATTTTATTCGATTGATATGATTGATGGGTTTTGAAATGTTCATTTCGATAGGAAAATGTCATATAAACGATACGGTACTATGCGCACACTGATGCATAAATTTACGCACAACTTACTGTAAAATAGAACCCGAAGCACCTGCTCCCCATGAAGTTTGAAGAACTGAACGGAAATGAACCGCGAACAATGGTATTTTGCGTAAGTCTTGCTTCAGTGTTTTCTAAGACGACCAACTTTTCCTTGTGAATCGATGCGTTTAACTCGAAGTTACATTTTAATTGTCTAATTGCTCATGACAGTTTGAGAGAAACTTCGGTGACAAACAATCGAGTTAGACTTTTAAATATACAAATGCTATACTAATTGTTTACCTACACGGCGGTAAATTGTTCGGGATTGCTTCAGTAGTATAGCCTTGAAAGTTAGTGAGTCTTTTTCGAAAATTACTAGCCGTGTTAACGACCGATAGTGCGCGCTTCTGGTTGATGGGTATGAGAGCAGAACTCTATTAATGCTTTAAATGGATAATATATTGCAAAATGAAGCCAATGAACGTAAGACAAGCCGGATAGTTTAAGTCACGAAAGGTGTAATGTAATCACAGAAGTTGATTCCGAACTGGGTCAAGGCTGGTTAGAAGTGTAGAATTCAATGCAATTTTGTTCGTAATTTGATTCATTTTGTGTTGAGATAGGAGTCGACTTAAGTCAACTAGATACTTGAATGCGGCCAATGTTTACAGTTTTTCTGTTGACGTCTATGTTGAGGTTGATGAAAACTAAGTTCACAGTTCGTATATGTTGCTGACGCAAGAAAACTGATGGTACCGACCAATCTAGTTTTTACGTTCAGACTGCATCTAGTGCAGACCAATCTAGTCGACTTACGATAACCGGATTTTGTAATGCATTCGACATTCGACAGAACAATTACAGTTATTTTTCAGTTTTGCAAAACCGAGCTCAAGGAAGGCAAGAAAAAAATGTCAGAGTCAAATGAACATCACATTTATAGAAATTAAACAAATGAGTATAGTTGCCAACCTTATTAATCGTTTTGTTAGAATTTGTAAAATAAAAGAGTAAATAACCTCTAAGCCAGGATTAAAAAAAAAACTTAATTCGGCAGTTGAATGATTCCTAGAATGTATAACTATGAAGCGACCTTAGAGGTCCGTCCGAATTCCAATCTCCACATCCGCTATAATTCTTCCATTTAAATTTGTTTAGCATTCTTGACAGTATCTTTAAATTGCTAACCTTTTTTCCACCTTCGCGTCATATGCAGCAGTGTCAAATGTGCTGCTCCGTAATGAAAAAAAAATTGAATTGCCCTAAAAAACCTATACACTTCCTTTATGAGAACACTTAGCGACCTTTTTTTATGATTGAATTAATATATTAAATCGACCTTAAGTGGCATACTCAGTTTAAAAAGTAATTTGTCTGTCCGAATTTCAGTAGCCTTAACTACGCTTTTAATTACAGTTTTTATCACAAATTATAGTACATATTTTGAACTCAATCAAAAGATTGTAATAAACAGCGTTGATGTTACTAGCGCCAAATGAAATCATTTGGGGTGATTATTAGAGTTTCTTAAAGCAACGCGGATAGTTTCAAGAAAGTTGGACATTGCTGACAAACACATAGTGCCCTTAACTAGTTCTTCGCTTCAACTATATTGAAGTTCGTCAAAAGAAAAATGATAATTTCATAGTTAACTTTAAATGCATTTGTTCTTTAGTTTTATTCTTTTTAGATCTACATTTCAGTGACATAACTACCGGCAGGAATTCCTTATTTAATAACAATATTACACACCACAGCGCAGCGTGTAGGTATTTTTTCAGAATCATCTGAAATTATCAAACCAGCATTGACTTTAATTTACTAATTTTTCACCAGCAAAAAAAAAACAAAAAATTATGTGAATTAACTCATTACGTAGGTACCTACCTATAGTTAGGTAGTATCCGTTTACTCATTAGCCAATTACCACAGTAAAGAATGTTTATGGCAACAATAAAATGAGGAATATATGTAATACCAACCTACTGCACTGACTGTTAATATTATCTATTTAAAAACAACACATGAGTTACCTACCTAGTTCTTGAAAATGAGACTTTGTTAAGTCGGCAAAACTAAGTAGGTACCTGCTAAAACCACACTGGTTGTTACATCAACATCACCCAGAGGGCGTTGAAGTAGAATTAATCCTATATCAAATAAATTAAAGGAATAGAATTAAGTGATATTAGATAAAGTCCTTACCAAAACCTTACCTAATTTCTACTAATTCATTTCTAGCTATGTAAGTCATTGCGGACGTCCAAGTATATAGTTTAGTTTAGTAAGTCTGACAGAGTTGTCTGACTTGATTTATCTAGGTTTTGTTTGGCTGAAGTCGGTCATATGAGATGTGTCAGTTGACGTTTATTGATTGATAGCCGACGAATCTATTTAAGAAATTCGTGGCTGAGTACTAAGTTGACAGTTCGCATATGTGGCTGACGTAGGAAAAGTGACGTTCCAAAAAAATATAGTTATTGCGTTCAAGTTACATCTTATCCAATCTAGTCGACTTAAGATAACTAAATTCTTGAATGTGAATGTGTCCCCATTGTCAACAAATTGCTTGTCAGTTCATTACAAGTTAAAATACGAACCAATACTTACTCTTGCGAATATTTTTAGTAAATTCAGTAAAGGTATGTCCGGTCAGCTATTTGCACTAGCAATGGAACACTTTTAATTCTGAACTGAAATCTGTGATATGACGCAGTGCAGAGAGCAGATCTGCAAACTTAAAAAAAAAAGTTGTTTTCAATTTGGCGTCTCGGATTTTGATCTGAGATTTCATATTTCTGCTGCCAAATCGAACAAGAAGACCGGATTTTATTTGTTCTTGTTTGTATTAAGTTGGTTGAAAAAAAATTTTTTTTTTCACTTGCACTGGAAATCCATTTCCACTTTTATAATAAAGATTTTCGAAATAAATTAATATAATAACTCATTTCCATACGCGTGAAATTAATAATTCTGCTAAAAAAAGCAGTCCTTCCAACGATAAACAATTCGTACCTGCCAGCTATGTGTCATAACTCATAAGCACTGGTATTAGCGAAAGTATGTGTAAATCAAATGAAAAAAGATTGATTTTTTGTCAAATCGAAAATGAGAAGCAATCTGGATCAAAAAAAAAAAGAGACGTTCTCTCAAAAACAAGATTGATTATTTTTATTGGAGTCTTTTTAAATTACAAAGCTAAAAACGTCCTAAGTGTAGCATGTGTGCAGTTGAACAATTGCACTGACGAAAGCTGGACGAACCATTCAATAGTTGAGGAAAAAAAACTGTCAATGTCATTTGAAACCGAGGAAATCATTTTGGAATCGATTCCACTATTTCAACTTGTCATGCAATAGCGTTGTCTGTCCTTGACAATAAGCGCTTTTTATTAATTCAATAAATGTATATTTTGCCTAACTTCCATAATATTTTGACCTCTTCTTAACAGTTTTTACAAATGCATTAAAGTTTAATTATGTAAAGTTATCTTTTACCTTTATTCTGCACTTTATTAGTATAGGTAGGTAGGTACAAACTTTTCGCTCAGCTAGGTTGTTTTCATCACAATATCATCTGAACGCACTCATCGAACACCTAATCTGCACTCGCTGCTTTCTACATCGCTCGTTATGGAACTTCCCTCCGGCGAACAGCAATTATAACGAGTACCGTATATACTCTTCTCATCTCTTTTTCGCTTGCAGACATTTTTTAAAAGGTCGCAAGTGGCAAATCCCTGTCGTCAAAGATCCGCATGTTAATTCTGCGGAGAGTTATTTTTTAATTAAAATTCCATACAGGAAAATTACATAGAAACTTCCTCCTTTATTTGAAAACCCATCATAGCTCAAACCATGGCCGATTTAGATGATTTTTTTGCCAAGAAAGATCGCAAGAAGTCTAAGGGAAAGAAATTCCTCACAACCGATGAGTTGGTGAAGAATTTAGAAGACACGTCAAAACGCGAGCCACCAAAGCCGAAAAAGGAACCAGCAGCTCCGGTAGTTGCTGTTGCTCCCACACCTATTGTCGGCAGCGTGGCAAACGATACTAATGACAATGTTTCTGAAGAGGTAAGTTACAAAGCATTGTGTATATATCGTGGAATATGTTAATATATCTACCAATTTTGTTGCCCGCACCGCATAACCCGAAGGGCACCAGCAACGAGGAGGAGTGGAAGGAGATTGAGGTGGAAGAGCGCAAGGATTACAGTGGACTAAAAATTGGCCAACTCACCGTTAGCGATGATGACCACAATCAACAGAATGATGCTGATGGTGATGGTTTTGATGAAGATGAGGGTGAAGGCAACGAAGGCAATCAGATGTTTGAGTCAAAGGGTCATGGACCCTGGAAGAAAGTCATTCCGGCTGACGAGGTTACACAGATTCCAATGGAGATAGAGAAGCCGTCTTCCAACAAAGTGTACATCAGTCCGGCACTTCGAAATAGTGTAAGTATTTTCTGTTGCATAAGAATGGGTGAGGTTTTTCAGAATTTATTACTATTATTTGTTGTTTCGATAAAGCGTCCTAGTAAACGTATTGAAAGCTGATAAATTTATTGTTTAATTAGTTGGTAGTGGAAAGGTTAAGTACTAGTATATTCGTGGTAAAAAGCGTCTATTCAAAAGGCTTTGGTCAATTCTTGTTAATGCATTGGTTTTTCCAATTCATGCAGCTGACTCATCCTAACATGCATAGATTAAGGTTGTCTCATGAATGTAGCTATTTTGTCACCCGGGCAATTAAGATCGAAGATAAAAAGTACAAAATTATACTTAAAACGTTTCTTAACAAATGCATTGTTGCGGCCATCGTGTTTCATGATTCTTGTTATATCGTTCAGCCCTTAATGCACTTAGTGTGTCTTGATTTGCCGCTTCATTTATTACTCAGTCCAGTTATCAATCTTATGTCCTCTTGCTGTGGTTGAAGTGTAGTCTCCTATTGATTACTTAAGCATTGATTTATGTCTGTCGAATACCCCATTATTGGACCACAAAACTAACGTATTCTAACCATAAATATAACTTTTAAACGACATCTCTTATATTAAGCAATTCGCTATTGTCTCCTTCGCAGCAAAATGTATCAGCTCTGCGCATGAATAAACTACGCAAAGGCACCGCGCCAGACATTACCAACGAAGACTATTTCCCTACTCTGGGCGCTGCCCGGCCCGAGGAGCAGAAGAAAAAGAAGAACGAACCCGCATTTGAAGAAGTCCGCCACGGAGGTCGCGTGCAGCGGGTTCAAGAACAAACTACAGCGCCGGTGTCGGTAGCGAATCGTTTCAAATCGCTGGAAGACGACGACAGCTAGACTACCGATGTAGTGCGCAACTCCACAACTCACAACTAAAATCTAAAAACTGCTAATATTTTTCAAATTGTGTTTCGAGAGAGAAAAATACAAAAAAAAAAAAAAAAAACAGAAAAACCAACCGAAAAATAATATCTAAAGGCTGTGGTGCTGCTCCGCTGCTTTTGTGCTCCTTCTTTTCCCCGCACTACCTTTGACTCCGTATTTTGTTTCGTTTCCATTTATGATCTGTTCCCAGATTCCTTGCTGCTGCTTTCCGAGATTACGGTCGGTGCCGGAACGTGTCCTTTGTATTTTCTTTTCTGTTTTACTTAAGTAGAATTGCAATTTACGAATTTGTTTAATATTGTTTTTTATTATTACTTTTTGTTGCTATTTTGTTGATCGCGTCTGCTTTGTGTGCGTCGTACGCACGACTGGAAGGATCCTATCATTTGTCCTATATACACATACAATATAATCGTTCGTTCAAAATAGATTTTAAATTAATGAAAAGTACTAATATTATGTGAGATGATGATCAAATTAAAACAACAAAAAGAAAGAAAGAAAAAAAAAAAACAGTAAACAAAACCAACAAAACAAAAGGAATATTATTTAAACATTTATTATACATTAAAATGATATTATGAAGATTTTTGCTGGTTTTTACTACTGAGTCATGCAGTCAAACGCAGAAAAGTTGGATAAGCCAGCATCTCTGAAACAGCAGGTGTATAATAGACCGACTTTTCTTAAAGGTCTGTCATCAGCTTGTTGGGTTTCGCAACCGATTATGTTTGGCGTTTTTGTTTCCTTAGAAATCCGAACAATCTAGAGAAAAGTACCTTAATTAAAGGCAATTTACTTCCCTGCATGGATTGGGGTGGATACAAAGATTTTAACCCAAGTTTAAATTGCGACATCCGTGAACGTATAGCTCGTTAAGTCGATCTTACATTCTAAATAAAAAGCAAATTCCGTTATCTATTGCTCGTTCACAGATGACTCGATGGAACTGACTGGAAACCCGTTAGGCTTGTTTGTAATAGGATCTTTAAAAATGATGATTGAATAAAACAAGTTCGTGTAGGAATTCCGTAATAGGAAAAACTGAAGAACTATTTATTCCCAACTATTTCATAATTTCTTCGATGCAGCTGGCGAGTGTTGGCGGCAGTCAACTCCAAATCGACTTCTTGACAATGACACTCATTCGTGCATATCGTTAATGCATGACTCCTCACTGGAATGGATAATTATTTATAAGCTATTAGAAGGCAAGATCATCGATTGCTTTAATAAGCTCATCACGTTGAGACCTTTCACAGTACGGCTGTTCCTTGGAATTTGTGTACGAGGTTAATAGTTTTTTCGACAGCATTGATTCGGGAAAATTTCTAATCAAATACAACCAGCATGGAACTATAGAACTGAAAACATAATTAGTTTCACGGTTTCAACGAAATAAATTAAAAGACCTACCCATCTCCCGTTTCAATTTCTTGAATCTCACGATCGTAGTAAACTGGATACTGCTCGAGTTCGTCTAGCTTAGCAAACATTGATTTGTCTATTTCATAGATCTCACCATTAATGCGATTGCCAGTTCCCTTTTTATTAAGCAAAAATGGAATGTTGTAACGTGTTCCTACAACTAGTGGAAATGTTTCCACAGTTTTACCAGTGGATATAAATTTCCCAATTCCATTTGAAGGATTTGTCAGCCAGTAGTGATTCGGCTCGCCTCTTTTCAGAGTTCCGTAAACAAAGACTTTTATCAGATTGACTGAGGACATGATATTGGAGTGGAAGATATTTGAAGAACTCTATTCTAGGAAGGATTTTATTTAAATTTCATTCCTCGCTATAACAAAATATTTACAATGACCATCCCTTTCAAGCTCGTTAAGCTAATTTGTATGCAAACAAGCTGTATGTAAAAAATTTAAATATGCTATAGAAATGGGAGGTACATTTTTTATTAAAGTGATTTATTAGTTCCCGAAGTAATTAATTGATGAAAATTTAAAACAATTTGACATTTTCTTATCAGTGACAAGACAGCAAGTATACCAATTAGTGCTGCCAAGTCACTACGGTTGCGAGTAGGTATGTTCGTGTAATATCTTCAGATGCTGCTCATTATTTAAATCCATTCAGCCGACGATTCAAAAATAATTCGTTTATAAGCTAACATCAAATACCTTTAAGGCCCGTTTGCTGATACTACTTATAGCGATTTAAGTTCTACTTAAACACCTTATGGGCTACTTTTTCCTTGTCATAAACTGTCACATAAGATTTTAAGTGGAACTTAAACCGCTATGAGTAGTATCAGCAAACGGGCCTAAATCTCTTATCTTTTGAATTGCTATCTTTCTCGAAAGCATTGATTTGGTATACTTTCTGATCAGATACATCCTACATTGAAGGATTGTATTAAAAGAATACCTATTTATTTAGACTCGAAATGAATAGGAAATTAAACTTCAGTAAATTACCGCGCAGTGGCTTAGTGGGTAGTGTGTTGGAGTACTAAGCCAGGGGTCCAGGTTCGAATCCCGCAAAAACCCAAATTGCAAGTCGTTTTTTTTTCACTGCGCCACCTCTCGCGAACGTGTGACAAACATCCGAGAGTAAACCTGTCTTGAAAGAGCTTCTCAATTAGCCGTTTGGAATCGGCATAAAATTGTAGATCCCTTTCATTCGTTCCAAAAATGAAATCTCACACAAAACTAATGGTTGTGGGAAGCTAGGCCTAGGGTCCCTACGGACCTGTTGCGCCAAAAATTATATATATTATTATTATTACCTATAACTTACCCATCGTCTGTGACGATATCTTGAATTTCTCGATCCTAATAATCTGGATATTGTTCAAGTTCATCTAATTTGTTAAACAGATCTTTGTTTACTTCATAAATCTCACCATGGATGATGGATGTGACTGTCAGTTCCCGTTTTATTAAGTAGCATCGACAGACAATAGCAAGTTCCTATGACAAGTGGATATAATAACTGTCTAGTTTTGCCATTATAGATATGAAAGTTGATATCCCATCGATGGGATTTGTCACCCAGTGGTGATTTGGCTGACCGCGTTTTAAGGTTCCGTAGACAAGAAATTTAGTTAAATGCGATGAAGGCATACCGACAGATGTACACACAACATTTGACTAAATCCTTCTTCGGATATGGAATAATTATATCATATTTTTGGCATATGCTACGCTTATCGGTTATTGATAAGAGCTCCCAGCTATGGTGTAGTATAGCTATCCACATTATCTTGAAGGGATCTTACAAGACCTGATATAGCTTCGCAAAAATAATAGGTACTCATTTCGATACCAATAGATCTTTATAAATTTTAAATTGAACGCAACTAATACGAACTTTAAGTGATTTTTAAGTGACATCAGCAACTTGTTTTTTGACGGCTCGCACATATTGTGATGTAGGTACATACCCATCTATTGTTGTATTACTCGTTCAAGAAAAATGCAAATCTTAATAAAATAGTATTTTTTTTTAATAAAAATATTTACAACTTATTTTATTTCGCTTCAAACAAAAAAAAAAAATCGCACAAAAACTATTTTTTTTAATGATAAAAATGGAAAGTCCTAGTTTACCGAATAAATGCTTACTTCTGTAAAATTTTCACGTCTTGCGAAAAAGCAGAAAACCCTCATCGTTTTTTGATGATCAATATCAGTACATTTGGTTCTGTTAAGCAGCCGTTTCTTTCAATGAATAGGAAAGATCTTCATTGGCCGGATGCTTGTGGGTACGCTGATTTCTTGTTACATATGGATGGGCAGCGCTATTTTCATATGACGATAGAAAAGGTAACGACAACAGTTTCTCTGGATACTTTTGCAGCAAATACACCCAGCATGGAACAGTACTAGAAGAAAAAAGAAATATGTAATTTTCTTTTTTTTTTTAAAGGCGCATGTTTAGACATCTTACCCTTCGCCAACGCCAATATTCATGTCCAGCATCTGTCGTGTGTAAATATCTTGACAGTCTTCAAAATTGTCCAATACCTCGAGCATTTTATTGTCAACTTCATAGATTTCACCTGAGACATAGTATCCAAGTCCTGGCTTGTTTAGGAGAAACGGAATGTTATAACGTGTTGCGATGACCAATGGTAATTTTTCTGTTGTCGTAGCTCGGCACCAGAATTTTGCATATCCATTACCATGGTTGCCTAGAATCGAATTGTTTGGCTGCCCATACTTCAAAGAGTTGCAGACGAAGAGCTTATGAAGAGCGGACGAGGCTTTCTGTAATTAAAAAAAAAAAACAATAAGATTTAGATGCTTCCGATGAGAGCTTTGTCAAATATTAATCATAGCTTAGTTACGAACACTTTATGCAGAAAAAACCGTGGATGTAGAATGTAGAGTAAAACGATCTACTTAACCACATTTAAGACGACCCGTTTTGTAAAATGATTCCGAAATGTCGTTCAAAACTTGAACGGCAGAGCGGAACATTTCTCCTCATTTCTTTGGACTAGTTTGTTACAAATTGATGGAAGGTTAAAAGCGAGAAACGCTGGATCCAACTAGATCCTTGATGACATCTGGGTATATCAATTTTTTCAATTGGGACGTTCGGATTTCTGTCTGACTATAGATGTGTTTCAGTTTCTAATGGCCCAGAGTGGTCACGTGTATAGTTTTTGCAGTTGACGTTTATGGAGAGGAAGCCGACAAATCTAGTCAAGAAAATCTTGCCTGCATACTCAGTTGACATTTCGAAGGGTCAATTTTAAAATAAACAGAGTGGCCGCTGCAGAAATCTGAAGAGTCGAAAAAAGGGCCGGTGAGAGAAAAAGGTGTCATTCGCATTCCTAAGGCTAGGTACTCTGGTAATTTAGAATTTTCGTACGATATTATTTAACAACCATTAGTTTGCATACGACTATAATAGTGTTGTGATAGGCAACCGTGCTACATTTTAAATGTACTTGTTTGAAAATAACAATTTTTGCAAACTTATGAAGGGCCTTTTCGAAATAAAAATTTGCAAAATCAAGCAAAGGTAACGCTGACCGCGAGAATACAAAAACAATTCAAGTTGCTTAGTCAACGCGTTCGGATTCATAGTCCCGACAAATCTAATTGATGTTTTACATAAACTAGGTATCCGAACGTGCCCTATCAGCTCTTGTAAATCGACCTTGACTCTTACAAAGGCCGCTTCGCATCCAGTAATGGCAATATTTGTTGACAATTGGAATTTTCCCGTAGATTGTTATTGTTTATCTTCGAAACTTGTTACAAAATTTGTGACTCAGTGTCAATAAAGTGATAATAAATGAGTGCACAACATAATACATAGAAGGTGCATGTAATTTAAAATTAATGAGAATGCTTAAATTTAAAAGTCAGCTTAATGACTTTACTTTATGTCCGGCAAACGCGATCAACCTCAATCTTATTACAAATTAATACATAGATGTAAACGTAATTGTATGCACACCTATTTCTATAGTCAGTTCTCATGCAATATAAATGTATCCTTTGAAAGGTTGAATAGGATAACGGATTCTCTCTATGATCTATGAAGTATGAATGACAAATGTCCTACTTAATATATGAAGCGATCTTCTTTTGATTTTGTTTTGTTGCTGGATTTATTTAATTTAATTCTTTCATTCATGCGTTGTTTGGCCAAATGCAAATACTATTTATAGACGTTCCAAAGTGACGTACAATTAGCTAGCTACCCACACGCCACACACTCAGCGCCAACGAGAAAACGTAAAACACGAATGATAAGCTGAACGTATACATTTCTGACTTTTAACAGCCAAACAAGTTTCTCCGTTATCGGCATTTATGTACTTTTAAGTTCCCTAAATGTGACAGAGAATAAAACGGGTTTAAATAACGACTCCGTGCATATCGAGAAAAAACTGTCATTTTTGTTTTTAATTTTGCTTTGTAAAAAAAAAAATGCAATACCTTTTATATATCTATATGTAGGTATAGGTAAACGAAAATGTTAGTGACACAACAACAGCAAAGCACAACAAAGTGAAGAAAAAGATATTGTTTGTTTCATGGTAAACAGACTAAATTTATCTACCTACTCTCTGTTTGTCATGCATGTCGTTCGCTCTATATTGATGGCAGCATTTTATAGACAAAATGGAAAGGAATTATTGCGTTTTGACACAAAACGTACATCAATATCGCACTTTTTACGCAGTTAATTTTACAGAAAAATACAGAGGTTAAAATAGAGGTACCTAGTTCTCAACAATGTTGTCGTCATACATGAAGTATGTTGGAACCAGCGTTACCAGACGGTCAAAATATTTTCCATCAGATAACGGTGAAGAACCCCCCATCTTTGGCTACTTTTTCCAAGAAAACCCACAACTTTATGTCATTATTTTTTAAAGTGTTTTTGTACGTCTTAAAAGAAGATATTTCGACATTGAAACGCAAACATGTGAGTTTGGTTTTCCGAATGCAAGAGTGTGCGCCAAATAAATGCAACGCATGTTGATATTGAAAATATGAAAATATCTTGTAAAATTCGACACAGCCTGTTCTTTTTATAAAATTATATTATAAAGCGAAATGTAAGTATAATAGAGTTTAAAAAAAAAAAAAAAACAGATTTCCCCCTAAACAATTTCTCCCCCAGATTTCCCCCCGTCGACCAACAAAAACCCCTAAATGTGGCATCACTGGTTCGAACATAGATTTGTTTAGATGGTTGAAAAACTTATACCTAATTGATTTAAAAAATACAAGAAAGGTTTAAGCGCACTTTTTAATGGCAACAGCCCTCCCTGTACATTACCTCAGACTTTTTAAGCCAATTAGTAGATAAAACAATTTTACTCTGAAATAGCAAATCAAGGGAAATTACTTGTTTTACACCCTGGTCACATTAGATAGTTACAGTGGATAGAGACTCGCATGACTTGTTAGTAAATAGAACTATCAGTATTTTTTTGTAATGCCATGATGTTGTTCTTGACTGTCCTCCAAGTCTTATTTTTATTACATTAACGAATTTGGGCGGAACGAAGTTCGCCGGGTCAGCTAGTCGTTAATTAATTTAAGAGTGGTATAGTAAATAAATCATGTCTTGCTTATCAAAATTTGTAGAATTTGCGCGCCTTTAAAATGTACACATTGTTAATTAGTACAAAACAAATATTTCCAAAAAAAAACAAAATCACCTATTGCCTACATAACCACAACCAAAAACATCTACACCCTTGTTTGTATATTGTATTGGATATATATTTACATTCATATAAATTTATATTGTAAGCAAGTGTGAAATTATTTAGCTAGTAATTATCAGAGAATAAGACGCCGAAAGATATGCCACCGCATTAACTCGGCGCGTTTTCCAATTAACACAAAACTACCTCCTCAGATAACTACTCAATTTAATTGTCAGTTAATGTGGAATTCTTAGAGATACTTCAGCCTTTCCATTTCACTGTGATAACCTTGAATAGGAAATAAAAACTGATGAATGTGCATGTGCAATACGTCTGCAGTGAAACCGCGGTATCTCCGTCACCTGACATATAAGAAATCCAGATTTTTCTCCACATAAAAGTGCCTATCGAAAAATCTTGCCCAACAAGGGAATGTGTATGTATGTCGTATACGTACTGGATTTACGACCTACTTAAAATGCAGTAAATACGTAGCTACCTTTCTCATGCGACTAAATTGTGCAAATTAACTAAATTGTCTTGCAACATTGCTCGTGAGGTGATTGTGATGGGTAATTGGCTGGTTTGACAGCAGTTTTCTGGAACTTAATAAGAACCCCATCACGTAGGTATAGATGATTATATAACAACGTGTTTTCTATATACACAAACAGGCTGCGTTAAAATCGATAGCATCTACAAAAGCCAAAGACCTGACCAAAATAAATGATAATATGGTCCTCTATCAGCGACACACCGCGCGTAAATTTTCCACCTTAGACTAGACCCTTTATCTAATTTTTTTTCTTTTTCCTTTCCTGCAACAAGAACGTGTCTACACCAAGCGTCATTTCTTCAGGGCTACCAACTGTACACACAACCTTACATAACACAGTCTTTCTTGAAGCACAGACCAACCCCCAGCCAAACACACCCTCTTCTAAATTTTCACTTTTTAATTTTTATAAATATTCGTCAACGTGTAGGTGTTCTAAATACATGATCCAGCTGCCACGCAGATGACTGGCAAAAAGTTCTTTGCACTTGTCGGGCAAACGACAAATATTTCCATTATTGTTAAAATTATAATAATTAATGTGCAAATTAATTTTTTTTCGATTGAAATCGAAAGCGAATAGGAAAAAATAATGTTAATACTAACCCTGAGGTTGCACATGTTTCTTATTTTTTTCTTTTATTTGTTTCTTTGATTAATTATTAATAGGATTAAGCACTTAAAACTCAGTGTTTCCAGAAGTGTTTTGTTATGTATTCCCGAATACGAGCAATTACATATATATGAACTAGGAAAACCAAGCAAACCGACAGTACCGCAGGAGAGAAGAACTCCAACTGAATGTTGAAGCTTGAAGAGAAAACTCGATAGCTGTTTAGTTTCATCCAACTTTTTTCTTTTGTGTTGCCGGCAAATCCAATGCAGAACCAGGGGGTGTGTGGGGCTGGGGTGAGTATAGGTAGGTATGCTTGCATAACTTCTCCAAAGACTAGGCACGCGTACATTACATAGTCAATCCTAAAATATATATAGAACACGTTTAGATTATTTCGTTGGTGGTTCTTGTTATCATTATCATAAAAATCTGCCATTGATGGATATTAAAAATAGCTTGGAGATAGTAGAGAGAGAAAGTTTCACAATTCTTCAGACCAAACAAAAATATTATTTAGGTTTTCTCTTCGCTTCGTATTTAAAAAATGTTATTAAGATTCAGAAAGAAGTCTGTACAGTGAGTAAGAGATTTCTTGTGACATATGGTAGGTGTACTGTTTTTCATTAAAATGAGCGATAAGTTCATTTTAGACTTTTAAATTCGACTGACTTTAACAAAAGCTAACTTTTTTTTTCTATTGTGAATCCTCTTACCAATGTGAACTTCATTGGATTGAATAAATAGGTAGAAGTTTGACATATTTTCCTAATAAAAAAAAACGTTGGCGGCCATTTTAGATGTAACTTAATTAGCAGTGGCTCATTTTTTTTTTTAATCTTATCTGTCATTCGAAATTTGTATTTAAAAAGCAATTGTGTAACCGACTACTTTGTGAACGTTTTTTATTCATATCTGCTTAACCTTTGGTAAATCTCATCTTTAGTAGAGAATTAAAATTGTAGGAGCAAAAAACGGCTTTTTAAATTTGTGAAGGTGGTCTTTCGAAGCCATCGGAAACTATGATGGTCTATATGAAAGCTCTGGAAAACATTTTCAAAGTTTTCATCGGTGATGGGCTGAATATTCGGACGAATTATTTGACCCACTTAATTTATTTATCCGAAAAAGCTAAAATTATTTGCAATATCCGTGTAAAAAAATCCTCCTCCGCTCGCAAGTGTACTTTCGCATTCACATTCGCATTTCGCATTCGAAAATATAAAAAAATTATTAACTAAACCACTTGTTTTTAAACATTTTATTTTCTTCCACTTTAAATTCAGCATTTTTTTATACAATACAATTTTTCTTATAAATATCTTCATACACCGCCGCGTTAAGCAAAGCTTAATACAATTAATTTACAACTATAATCGATAGGTACAGCAAAAACGAATGTAAATGTATATCCAAACATATTTAACACAATTCCGAAACTATGTTCTTTATATTTTAATATTTATTTAAACAGTTAAAGGAACAAAACAAATAGTTCCTTATAAAACACATGTAAATGCCAAATGTCAAAACGTTCATCGGGCTCTTCTGACGTTAGATGCACAGAACAAATCAAAAATGAAAACTTCATTGCGCCATCTTGTCTCTTTGTATCATGCACATGCCTCGTATCTACACTACATATTATCTAAAGAAAAAGAGATGAACTGTCAAATTAAATTCGGTGATAAAGCGAGAAGTTAACAAAAGTTTGCGGTCAAAGGTGTAAATTATGAAGGGAATAGAAAAGTTTAGTTGTGAGATTGACATTTTGCTTTCCATTGGCTAGGGATAGGGAATCGGGATACCTACGACTTGAAAAAAAAAATAATAAACGGCTAAGGGCCACTTACACCAAGTTACTTTTCACACCGAGCCCAAAACCGGGTTTTAATCGAAAACTCGTCGATGCATTCACACCGACCACCAACTCGTTTTCGTTCGACGTTTCAATCAGCTGTGAGACACTTGTCGTTAAACTTCGGTGCAAACTTTTGTGATTACGAATTTCGATAGCATTAAATAACATAAGAAAATCAATTTAGTACATTTAAAAATAGTATTAGCCCATCAATTAATTGTGGAAAATGATTTTAATTTGTGAGTTGTGACATTTGTTCGGTCAGCCGTTTTGCTGAACATTGCAAAAGGTGTGTTTGTTCCCACAACCCAACGATTGGAAGTCGTTTTCGTGGTGTTTTCGCGGAAATCGAGTGCAAACGACTCGTTTTGAAAACTGAAATATGTATGGGAAAACTTCTGTTTTCGATTAAGTTTTCGTTTGTTTTGGCGAAAACCCGGTTTTGGGCTGGGTGTGAAAAGCATATAACTAAGTAAACTTCTGAATAGCTAACCCAAGATAAACAATAAGCTTAACTATCTCACGATTCCAGTAATATCGTGAAAGATTTGTTTTAAATATCACCAATAGTGTTTTTTTTTTTAATTAAAAATCAGGTTACCAAAAAATGCACTCATACGGTGGAAGTAACTTCAATGGAAAACGTAGAATAACAAAGCGTTAACTGAGGTACTCGCATAATATTGTGACCACATAACTTAGACATAATCGTCAATCCAATGACGTAGATATTTATTTATTTTTTAAAGCCGTATCGATTCAACTCCAACTCACTGTACACCAACCGTTCGTAAATAGCTTCCAGCAAATTCATTCCATCTCCTTTCAGCTCGCACAAACGTTGAGGCTTAAAAACGAGAATGGAAATTTCGAAATTTCTATAGTGTTGACATTATTGCTACGCATTTTGATATACCTAAAAGTACAACTTGGTGTTTATTATTAAAAAATGTTTATACACAAGTAATTGCCAGATATTCTTTGCCGGCATGCAAGCACGTAGACCATTGTTGTGCGTAGGTGATGTTTTTCTGCCGAGTTCTGTTTCTTAAGTGCGACTGGACAAATTTTTGCTAAATGTATGGTACTATTTTTGGAGGCCACGCCGTAATAAAAGTGGGAAACCGGTTGCATCTATTCGCTCTGTTTCCTTGCGAGCTGACGTCTTTTCTGCTGCGGAATAATTGACACAAACCAAATTTATACGCTAATCGTCCGATCACGTGTTTTTTTTATTTAAAAAGGGGGTGTGGCAAACGTTGAAATGGCCCATTCCGATACACTTGAAATCAAATTCCATAGGAAAAAGTGGTTCGGTGTTTGGCGTGCAATGCACTGGAAACGGCCTTCTCAAATACTTGTGTACGGATCAGCTGATCAGGTATTTTTTTCTAGTTGCATTTTATCTCAAGGCGTTGCAAATATATATTTTTTGTGCAGTTTATTGACTTTCATAAGATAGCTATGCATTTATACATAAATTGACATTTAACAGAGTGAGCTATACCTACCTAGTTATGAACAACCGCTTTGTGCTTCTTAAAATACATGCTTCGCATTTGCCGGCTGACTTAAGCTAATAAATAATGCAGTATGAACGATAAGATAACAACGTTAACGAAATGGAAAATGCCTGGAAGATTAGATTAAAGGAGGAAATTAGGATTGATGTCAAAGAAATGTACCTAATATAGATATACACAAGTACTTCGAAAATGTGAGCGTTTGAGAATATGTTTATTATTTGGGAATTAAGATACCTATTTGCTATTTTAAATCGATCTTTGCGCAAACTGAGGCAAAATCGTCTTTTTTATGATAAGACTCTTTTTAGTAAAGTTGTTGATAGTAATGAGTGCTTTTTTGTCCATTGTAAACCATGCAACGATATGAAACTAATAGAGGGTTTGTCATGCATCTGGCTCCAACAACACTTTTACACTGTCACGATTTGGGCTGTCGAATGCTATCCTCTATCATATCACAATAAAAGTTATTTTGCTGAATTTCGAATAATGTAATGACAGCTACTTTCTGAATTCTCATTTTGTTTCGACTTTATTTCAATATAAACGAATACACCACAAAGTAATAATAAATATAAACATTAATGTAGATCACAATGCCGACGCATGTGTCATTCGTTAGCCAAAAACGCGACATTCTTGGCGCCTGTCAATAAATAAATAACATTATATTGTACCTACATATTTTTATTTAAAACACTAAGGGCTATATATTGCAATTAATTGTGCCATGACGAACTTGCATTATTTTTAGCACCCATAAAATGGTAAATAATATTTTGTTCAGTCATATATAGGTATCAAAAGAGTTATGGCGACTTGGTTTTTATTAAATACGTCAGCAACAAGAAATATATTTATACAGAACGCACATTGACTGCAGGCAGTCACAGTAAAAACAAATATGAATGTGCGCAAATTTCTAAACAAGAAGATGACAGACAGTGGAGGTGAGTATAGTCCACACCCGCGCCAGTTTCAAAATAAAAGTTTATTTATAGTCACCACAATTCAGCTGACGTCGGTCGTATTGAGCAGGTAGCACAGGCAAAAACGTGCCTTGTGCGTTTATTTGTTTACTATGAAATAGTCATATACAATATACATTTATTAATTTGCTTAAGGTACCTATTTAAATTGAAGGCAAATACAAATTTCAATGAGCTTTCACGGCAATTTCAAATGCACCTAAAAGTATGCCAAGGTTTTATTTTTTTTCTGCCGGAAGAGGATGCGCTTCGTGTCTGGCTGGATGTAATAGTATGTACATATTTGAAAGAACATGAAGGATGTAAGAAATATGTATACGGAGTAAAGTAAGTCCAACTCGGGGAGTTTTCCGTATAAAAATCTCCAAGTTGTGTTCAACTTCGAGTGAATAAAATGGGCCTTATCCACTGTAGCATGCTTTTGTTACTCAAATTCAACGAAACGTCATTATACCAAAAAAGGTTTATTTCCACAAAATCATTTATCCAGTGAGATTATTATCAACTATTTTAAGTGGTTTTGTTGGATTTGTGCCCTAAGAAAATTTAATAGTTTATAACCAGGTTGAGCTTCCAGTAGAAATTTATTCATGTGATGAAGGGAGAAAAGTTGTTTCTTCGTGTGAAAAAAATTCTTTTCAATATTTACCAAGAAATTAAAATGAAAAATGCATTTTCGTTCAATATTCAAATTTGCAATTCAATAGTTTCTATTAGCAATTTGAATATCTCAGCTGAAACGCAACTTTCGACGCTGAAAAATATGTTTGCCGACATCTTGAAAAAAGCGGGCAGTAACATGTACGACAAGTTTATAGCTGAAGCACATTCATCGCAACATAGGCTGGTCTATAGTAGGTTGAACTATAACCTCATTGCAAACGCTTCTACATACTTACTTAACCGCTATCCTCTGCAAATGATAAGCACAATATTCAAGCTTAGAGGAGAATTGTTTAACCTCCATTTTATCCCGCATCGACCTGATCTTCCAATTTTATGTGACTTGTGCAACCTTAAAGAGAGGGAGGATGTATACCATTTCATCGGAAGATGCCCCATTTTAAGAGATTTCCGTATAAGATACTTCGGACGAACTTTACTGGACTTGGATGAGGTTATTGAAATTTTGGACGGTAGTCTTGGATGGGAAGTTTTATACAACTATGCCACAACTGCAAGTCGCTACAGAACTCGTATCTTGGAAGGCGATTTTTGATCATAAACATATTGTACATATTTAAAGTCATTAGTCATTGTATATATATATATATATTTTTTTTTTTTTTTTATAACTAAATTGTCAATCTGGTAGACGGCCATAAGCCAAACCATAAAAGACTTAGTTAACATTGTTTGTAAATACAACCAAAACATTATAAAATTATATTAAATGTTAATAAAGTCGCTATACTACTACTACTACTACTATTAGCAATTTAAAGGAACAACTTAGATTTGATCAGAACTAAAAAAAAGGAAAATACAAATTTGCACAATTTCATAATAATTACATGAATATTTGTATAAATAAACATCTACTTTTATTTATATATAAAAAATGTTTAGTAATTAATCAATTGAAAACGACTTCGCCGATTGGGCTAAATTTTTTTTTTTTTGCAGTAGTTCGTAATTGTCAGGTGAAGGTTTTTACGAAAGAAAATTTTAGGAAAACTTTCCGGAAACATCGGAATTGAAAAAAACGGAAATTGTTTTTTTTTTTGTATGGCAAATGTTGAAAATTTTGTGTGCAATTTCCCCGGAACAGAAAATTCTTAGCGGAAGACTCGGAAAATTTGGGAAAAAACGCGTAAAATTTGGTTAAGCTTGGAGAATTTCGTCCATAAACATTAATTATCGAAACTCCTCGACTCAACGAAGCAAAATTATGTGGTTTGAAGAAATAAAATGTTAACGCCTAGCAAAGCAGGCTGGGGCACTTATTTTGGCTGTCAAATATCGATCGGAAAACAGCTTTTACCGATAGTCGATTTTTGATTTTGGTACTGTGAGTCTCGATCATGGTCCAAATTTTTCGATTTTCTGATCAACTTGTTGTTTGCAATAAATGAAAACTGTTTAGTGTGACGTATGTCACCAGCAATGCCGGTCAACATCCAAAACAGAGTTAGGTATTCTTCCACATCTTGTCGTCGCATATTTATTTTGGATGTCAAATTTATTACATATCTAAATAAATTATAAAGACAGTTCATTAAATTAAATTAAAATATGTATTTCATTCAAGGGCTCAAGGCTGGCAAGTTCCATTGGATCCATAATGTGAGTGTCTCTTAGAACAAGCGCACATATCGGGCATATAGCAGTGAGCATTTGGGCCACAACTTCTGCAAGAAAAAAATGTTAATTAAAAACCAAAGAGGGGAGTTTTTTTTTTAAATGCTAAAGAAATTTAATAAGGGAGAATCTAAACTATAGTGGATGACATTTTGCAGAAAAGTGAAGGTGCAACAAAATAGCCAAAAGTAGCTGAAAAAAGTATCCACAACATAAATCTCCACGTCACTTCCTGGGCAATAATTACAATGTTGCATATCGAAAAAAGATAACTCCCTCACCCAATGAAACAGCACATAAATCATATACCTAGAACAGCACAAAATACTTACATAAAACATCTGGGATAACAGAGTTGATCGTACGCCGTTGCTGTGCTATTAAGGAAATAACCATTGGCACAGGTGCAAACACCAGTACTGCTGCAGCTACCATACCGGCATTGTCTGAAATTTTCAAACTCAATCAGAAACAGTGAACGCCTTCGCAATCAATCATTTAACTTACCCCTTGCACGGATCGAACCACTTTGGCTGCCAGATGCACTTCTTTACATTGCTGTGGAAAACTGTTCCCTTCGGACAGAGGCATAAATTGGTTGCAGCACAGATACCACCTGCCCTTTCGCAACCATCAATACAATCTGGGGTACAGAGGTACCCTTGGCTAATTGACGCCGAGTATCCAACTTCACAGGCGCACTTGTTATCGTCGTAACAAAGTCCACTCCCACAGCTTACCGGACAGCGGGCAACACAGGTTTTTGTATTAATTATGCGAACTTCGTACTTGGAACAGGGTGGTTTGCTCTCTTCACTTGGCGCCAATACGAAGGACATGAGGACGAGCGTGGCCACCGCAAATCGTGTTTGCATGGTTACTTTTCTTTTGTATCGTTTTGCTGATGAAATAACTACGTTTCAATGTTTTTCTTAAGAAGTTTGAACTACTGTAAATTACTTAATAGTATTACGAGGGAAACTGGTGGTATAGGTACCGTGTTGAATGAACCTTCCTGATGGACTGAATATGAGTAGAAACTCAAACGTGACACTCAGTTGCTCACTCCCACTTGCACTTTCGACTGGGTCTCCCGAAAGGAGGGGATGCGATTGGTTTACTGAGTTTTCGATACAAATTTGTAGAAATTGAATTACCATGGCAGTTTTCACAAAATGAAAGTTACGATTAAATTCGGAAAACTGTTGAAAGCTACAGAGAGCAAATTCACTGTCCGATAACTGGGTCAATACTCCCGCATATTATAGCGAAAAGCTTGCTCAAATTGTATGCAAATGTTATGCAGTTGTTGGAAGAATTAACCGTTTAAATATGACAAGCTGTCATGAAGGTGCTGCTTCGCACTCTGCTCTGGGCTTACTTGCATTTACCAGTTATCGATGAGCATTTATGCAGTGCGGGTTATTTAAATGCCTGTGTTGAAATTTTGCTGACGACGGTAAGATTAAATCTTTCAGGAAAATGGATGCAGGCCATTGTATACTTTGACAGCAACGGAACTAAATGGATGTACAATAGCCATTGGCTTATTGCTGTTGTGACATGTCAAGTGTGCACTTGTGCAGTCAGTCTTATCAAGTGTCAACAGAGGGAAGTTGCATGGACTATAGGCTGATTGGAACCACCAAGGGGAAGATAAGTTTTTATATACAAAAGCTAAAAATATAGACACAATTTTTGTGGTTAAATCACAGGCAGCTTTTGATTTTTTGTCAATAAGCGAGCTCGGATTTGAATAGATTTATCGGTCCTTCAGATTCCCCAATCGCGTCGAGGAACTAGATTTTCCAGTTGTCACACAATTGATTTACTTTCCACTTTTTTTTAAATAAAATTTCAATTTTTTAATAATAACATTTTAGTTTACATGTAGCTCCACAAATTATGGTGGATTGCAAGAAGCTCTAAAACCTTTGTAGGAGTACCCTTTGCATAGCTCATTCCTTTCCCTTTTTGTTCCCTACTGCGAGTCTGTCGCCTTTTCGTTCCTCTTTTCTATTCCTTTACCAATAACTGCTATGCGTACGCCCTCCTGTTGCTTTTACGTTTCATCAGAATCTGAAATAACTGTCCAACGATAAGTTTTTCCTATCCCAGTCGGTTTTTTGTTTCAGTGGAATTATTGTCCAGGGGAAATTTTACTTTTACGGGAATTGAAATCGTTTCGTAATTATTAAAAATAACATACAAAAATAACTTACGTGACCTTCCGTTTCACAGGGGATTTGATGGACGAATGAAAATGCAAAATCGAATCGATAGAGAAATTTTGATAGGTACCTATAGCTACGGTAAATCACTTAAACGATCTGTTTTCCTAAAACACATATTACAAACGCAAAAAGCAGCACTTATAAATGTTAAACAAGAATTCGACTGCTTAATTTTTTATTTCCACTGGTCAACGCTCCTACCTAGAACCCTACTTCTTTTCTGAACGGAGTCCCACATTCAGCACATCATCCCTATGCTTCTAATATTTATTAATTTCGTGCAAAGGATCTATAAACCGCTTTCGTTGTCACATTTCTCCAGTAATCCGCTTATTCAAAAACCACCCCCAAGCCATATTTGCCCATCCAAGACCCCCGTTACACTTACACACTGTCCTATAATCTCCCCTGAACCACATATTGCATAACCACCATCAACTAGTTAATCCGTCGTAATGACTAAACTGTCTAGAGACATGAAAATTCCCCTACTCAAACAAATATGACAATTTATTCGAAAAAGCATATCTTCATCAAAACAAACAGCTAAGAATTGTTACACATTCTCTCCCTCGGGCCTCGAAGGCAAGCCTCGCCGCCACCACCGCGAGACCAAGAGTCTCGTGTCAATTCCACACCATTTCCCACATTCAATCGCCACACAAACTTCAAATTAAAATAACAAAAAACAAAAAAAAAAAACAATAACAAAAATACTGCAACAGTTCCCATTCCCAGTCCCATTATACCATTTCATGTTTCATCCACCCGCCCTGGAATGAAGTACAAACAAAAATAATAAAAAATCCCCAACTCGATCTCATTGAAAATATAAAAAGCGTTCAAGCGAAAAACTCCTCGCGCCCTCCAAAAAATGCGCCGAAGCAGTCTTCTCATCGCCACCATGCCAGGACCATAGTCAGTCTTCCGCTGGCAGTCACCGTGACTGGATTATAACCGCGTTCGCGTATCACACTCAAGCCTACTCCATCAAAGGGGATCTTTTCATTCGCTGTTTCTTCGCCGCCTTTACCCATGTAACAATATTCATAAATAAAAACTTGATAAAAAATAGAATACAACAACAACTCTCGCGATCGTTAAAAAAATATCGTTATACCATTTGGCGACCAGACGCATTATTATTACACTGCGTCGAGTGCCCGTCCCCAATACCGAAGGAAGTCAGCCTTAGTAGACTCTTGGAAGCGCGGTGCAGGCGGTGAAGGCGGTGTATTTGCATACCGGCTGTGAATTTGAATAGACGTCGGTCGGCTCGGGAGTGTGTACTGTGTATAGTAGCTCAGTGAATCGGCAGTGGCAGCACTCTGGAACATGACAGAAATTCCTAATCCGACCGCGATATGAATTTTTGCAGTTTTGTATCTAAATACATGCACACGTAGGAAAGAGGAACCTCGGAGGACACGCTACACGCATTCTCTTCTCTGTACTTATACGGCGAGCGAAGACGGGTGCGCACGTTTAAAAACGGGTATCAAAGGTAATGTGACAAGTAGCCGGACCCACCTTCTTTTCTTTCAAAATAAAATAAAAAAAAAGTTCATTACCGACATTAATTCTATTCTATTACTGGAACTAACGATGTGCCATTGAAATCGAACAGATGGTATTGACGCACTGGCCAAATTGTTTATTTGTATGAAAAGAAAAATTGAATGAGAGCTCTGTGTAGTGCGTACGACGAAAAAAGGGTGCACCCTCCGAAATTGTATACGCCGGCACAGTGGGCGACGTTTGGATTGTGTTTAGTTACAATTACAAGTGCGAGGTGATTAGTTGTGTACTTATTTCTCTTGTGAATAATTGAATCGAAACGATAAGAGGGTTTACCCCGAGCTAAATAAAAGCAAAATTAACTGATGTGAGTTCGTCGGGTTTTTGTTCATCGTCATGGAAAGCCCACTTTACATTTTCCCCTTAAAATTGGAAGCGATTTTTAGATTGATTGCAATGCTGTAACTATGACATGGATTTTCGAAATCTGTGAGTGCCTAGGTTTGAAAAATTCCAAAACATCACACGATTAGGTTCAAGTCGTCGTATGAAGTTTCTGCGAGGTTTGCTTTATTTCCAGATGTAAGACATTTTTCTATCTATTTTTGAAGTATTCGTTACTTGAGCGTAATCACTGATAGGTCCAAATATGTCACCAGACCACCAGATCAAATTTAAATGTGCAACCATACAATGAGTGTCAAAAATGTGAATTCATTTGCTTCAGTCCCTTTTTTAACATTAACGTAATAGGCTCGATCGTGAAATGTCAGCATAGAAAAATGAAAAATGTTAGATCTGAAAACTCGAGAGAGAAATCTCTCAATTTCAAGACTGGCTTTCTTACAAAGAATTGTCATTTTGACATTTGCCAAAGTTCTCTTCAGATGCAAAATCTACAAATTAAATTGGAATTGAATTTTTTACTGAATACCTACATATTAAACTTACCATTTTGAATGCGCTGACATCGTTGAAGAAAAAAAAAAATAAATTTGTTGTACTTGTCAAACTTTTAAGCTGCTACTTAGTTGCATGTTTTCATTTTTTATTTTTCAGTAGGTAAAGCTTAGTAAGCTGCTAAAGCTAAATTTTCGCTTCCATACAAAACCCAACGATCTGTCAAAATTTAGCGCGTTCATTTAATGGGTCGGAACATTTTCTCCAGCTAAATTTTGACAAATCGTTCTGTTCTCATGTTTTTTTGCGTTTTTGTATTGCGAGGAATGGGAGAAGTAAAGCAATGATAAGTTTCTTGAATAAATAGCTCGACGAGGAGTTCATAGAATTGGAAATGGTTCTGTGACATTTATCCACGGCGAGCTCTATGTCAAAATTTAGCTATGACTTTGGCTAATGTTGGAGAGCAGATAAAATTTAGTTTACCTTACCTAAGACGAAATTCGGCGAGTGGTAAATTAAAAGATATGAAATGGATTTTCTCTCATTTTTTTAAATGTTCTCCAGTACGTGGTAGCATTCGCACAGTTTCCTAGCAAATTTAGAATAATTTTACAATTTGCAAAAAAGTACCTGAACGAACATATTGAAATGCTCATGGGCTAATCGGTTTTATTTTGACAACATTGAGAGTAAAATACGCAGTCTTATGCTAGACGGTCCGAGATAATTATCTGAGGCGCTTTCTCATTAAACTGTTGCTGGTTATTTGCCAAAAGACTGATAGGGTCGCTGGGGTCACTTCGAAAGAGACCTACTTTAGGTTATACACCCGGTTGTCCATCAGGTCCAGAACTTACTGCAATCTCTTCTTGGGTAACAAGAATTTGCTTTATCTTTGTAGAAGGGTATAATTTCTATTAAAAATGAGGTCTAGATTTTTCAAGATTGAAACCATCTATCATTTATGTCATTGATATGACAGGTTTAAAATTGACAACTTTTTGGGTTTCACCGTCATTAAAAACTTTGGTCTTCAGTAAGAACGTTGGGAGTAAAAGTCCAATTGGACTGTTAAGTTATACGAGTTTATGGATAAATTTTTCTTAAATATCATATGACAAGAAATTCCTTTTGTCTTAAGTAGTTAACATTCCGAAAGCATACGTACGACCGGCTTTTCCATAGAAATATCTTGTTGCCATCGTGCAATAAAATCACTTTCAAAATTCAAAAGAAAATGTCAAGCTCAAGATAATAGGTCTGTTCCCTTACAATAATGCATTCGAATACATTCGAATACATTAGTCAAACTTCGTTCACTTCTAACCAACTTTTGCGTAAGGGAACGAAGTTTGACTGATGTATTCGAATGCATTATCGTAAGGGAACAGACCTAATGTTTACTGTCTGATATCTGTCAACATGTTTGCATTTTTCAATAGGCAAATCCTCAATGGAATTATCTCCAGTTTCGAGTTTAGCCTCGCATAGTAATGACCAATCACACGAACTGTCAGCGTAATGAAACGTTTCTAGACTACGATTAGAAACTAATTGCCATTCACACACAATTGTGACAGGTGTTATTCTTTGTTAACCGCCATCTGACACACTATATACAATTCATCCGACACAATATAGACAACTTTTCGTCGCCGAGTGTAAACGCATAGCACTGCAAACAGGGGGCATTGCTCCCTTGATAATCGCGTACGCAACAGTCTTTTTTTTTTCTCAGCCCAACTGTACGAGTACACAATGTTCACTCCACCAAAGCACAAGCTTCTGTCAAACTAGACAAAGTATCTGGTTGGATTATTTCCTATCCGTTCAGATCAGGCACACATTCACTTGAGCCTCAGCTGGATTCGTTTTTGGATTTGATGGGTCGATTTGGTTCGATGGCTAGCGCGTTGCGTTATCCCAATTTTGGGCATCAATCAATTGCGAGTTGAATGCTAAACGATGATTGTGGTGTTGTTTTTTTTTTATTCTCATCCCGCTGTTCTTTGATAATAATGACAACAACAACACAATCATAATTATGCTATAATGTGTTTTGAAAGTGTGCGGGCGCGGGTAATATTAATTACCTACGCATGCCGGTGGTGAAAGGGCAACGGCAATTACATCGTCGTCATTGGAGAGTGCTCTCCGGCACAATGTGTTGACCGAGTGCCGCCCACATTTGCTCCTAGAGTCGAATTAAACAGAACATTATAATATCGTTATTAGGAGGGTTGTTATTACAGTTTGCTTTTAATTAAATATTTGGATTAGAATCGTATTTTGAAGATGAGCCTCTTGGCGCTCATGCCAACTTTCTTTCTCAAGTGTGAGCCCGCAATCTACATTGTGAGACGAATGCGAGGGTATACGTGTTAACTACTCATGGGAATTACGTAATGTCTTGTTTGTGCCTACAATTTACTAGATAGTCTGCAAATTGCGCACCCACGTGCTAATTGAAATTACTCACCACTCCTAATGCATTGTGGAAATATGTTTTGCCGCAAAACGCAAACGCCATATTAAGAGAGCTCGTAAGGATAGATTTATAAGATAAAAAGTTGGAATGGTACCTATTTTATTAAGCCTGCTGAAAACGAATGGATGTAATTACAATTAACAAGTTGGTGGATTAAATAGAGTTTGAGACACTAAAGTGTGACTCAGAGTACCTAGAGGAGAAAGAAACCGCAGTGACAGGCCGATAAATTACTTCGTTTGATGACATTTTTTGGCGTTGTCAAATGTCAAAGGAAAAGAAATCAAATACTGAAAGAGAGGATCAGCGAAAATATGTCAAATAAATAATTGACTCCGTTCTACTGACTACTAGCTAAATAGCGCGATATAATGCCAAACTCAAAAACACATTTTGACATATTTAACTATTGCACTAGAGATCCATTCCCGCTGAATTGGTAAATAGGAGTAAAGAAACTAGCTGGCAATGGAATTCGAATAAAACTTTCACCTGAGAGCGAACAGAATTGCGAACAAGCCAAATTAACTGCATTCATGATTTGAAAATTGGTATTTGTTCTACCACAAAACTTTCTATTTAATTAATCAAACATACCTATTATATAGTCTAAAAAAAAATTGAGTCTTAATTGATTTAAATTAGGTAGCCAAATCTTGCTATTGAAAATGCTTCACCCGAACTGTCACTAAAAAAGTGCGAATGAAGTGTCAGAAACTATATGAATAGGTACTTATTCGCTTGTTCGCAGTTCGCAATTCGCTCTCATAATGAATAGTCCTTTCCATAAGGCAAATGGTTGGAATGAAAGTAATTTTTTGTACATAGAATTTGCCTTTATGCCGTTTTTCATTGAAGATCCGAGAGAACTGCTACGAAATTCAGAACTGCTCCTTTCAATGAAATTCTTTGGAGCACTTTTGCAGTAGTGACACCATATATGTGAGATTTGGTTTTCTGTTGCTACTTTTTTGTTGTTTTCTAAAATAAATGTTAACGTTTTAATGAGCCAAATTAATTTATTTCAATTAAAATTTAAGTTCGCACTCTTAATTGTTTATTTTCGGATCACATGGCACTAAAAACTGTTTCCAACAACACAGGAAACATTTCAATCTGACATTTTGCTAGTGTGTGCTGGTTAGTTCAGGGCAATTCTGTCAAAATATCCCACACACTTCTGTAGTGTTAAGAATTGACCTGGAAGTGCACTTTTTAGAAAGGCATTTCACATCTAACTGAAAATAATAACAGGTGGAAAGCACTAACCACCTGTGAGGTATCTCAGAGGCTATGGCTAGGGCTCCAGGAAATAACCCCCCAACGAAATAACCCCCCAAATAGAAAATGAAATAGCCCCCCAAAATTTGTATGGAGGTGGGGATTTATTTCACATGAAATAAATCCCCAAAATTGGGAATTTATTTCATGGATTTTTGGGGACTTATTTCATACTTCAAATTGGGGGGTTATTTCACTGTGAAATAACTCCCCAAATTGAACTATGAAATTTGAAAATTCAACAAAAAATATAAGAAAAAAACCTCGCACCCACCCCGTAATCCAACAGTAAACCCAAGCAGGGGGGTTGCAGGGGGGCAGCATGCCCCCCCATACACATTTCATAATTTGCGCAAATTACCATTTTCTCAAAAATTAATATTAATTCGAGAGAAGGGCGCCCGCGCCGATTTCTTACTTATTTGGGAACTTATTTAATACCGTCTTGGGGACTTATTTCATACATTTTGGGGACTAATTTCATGTTCGATTTGGGGTATAATTTCACAGTGAAATTATTCCCCAATTTTGGGGGGTTATTTCATTTTCTATTTGGGGGGTTATTTCCTGGAGCCTATGGCTAGTATATGCCAGAGGCCGAACCATCAAGCTTCTACAGTATGGCAGGTCATCGCTGTCTAAGCTGGTAGGGGCTCTAACAGGTCACAACTTCTTAAGAAGCCACATGATGAAACTAAATCTCAAAGATGACGATGTATGTAGAAGCTGCGGAGACGAAGAAGTCCATAAGGACACACCTCACTACCTCTGTCATTGCCCGAGCCTCTGTCACTTGAGGAAAAGAACACTTGGAAGTTATTACTACCATGACTTGCGAGAGCTTTCCGTTTTTTACAGGTTCTTGAGGACATCGGGATGGGTGGACGGCGTCGGGTAAACACAAGAAGGAAGACACGAGCCAACCATCAACAACACCAACGGATAACCCCCAAAAAGGGCATCACAATGGGTCCACAAGGACCTAAGTGGGGTATAGTAGGGTTTACCCTGTTCTACCAACCCGTAAACCTAACCTATCATCTAACCGCTACATCTCTTCTCTGAAAATGATGGAAATTCCACGCAAATCACGATGATTTGAAGTAAATATTAAATATTGCCATATCGCGCAACCCACATGCGCACTGTATCGAAAGATTGCAAAAAAGGAACGTTTACTTTTATCGCTTCAACTGATTCAGCTGGGGTCCCCCAAAACCCCAACCGAACCGACCATGTTTCCATTTGTATTGCGTCACAAAAATACAATGCACATTATGGCCGGTCAAGTGCCGTCCATTGTACATATGTCCACCTGCCGTCTCCTTGGCAGCACCTACTTTCACCCTTTCACTTATCCCTTTACTTGTTAACATGCCCAAAACAAACATGCATCTGCGTCTGCAACAACAATCGCCCCCGGTTATGCTTCGCAAATATCATCTGGCAAGCCCCTTGGAATTTTATTTTTGATTTTGTTTGGGTGGCGAACATCTCCCGAAGGCACCACATAAATATACGGCTATTATTAGGGGAATGCATCATTGATGACGGACAAGCGGGACAACAACAAAACGCAATCGAGTCGCACACGCCTGCTAAAAAAAAAGAAGATGTTTCCAAAGAATTTGCTTTGGCCGAATGCCGCTTCCACCAAACTAATCACAACGAAAAAAAAAAGAAGCACGACCGCGACAATGATGATACGCAGCCGGTGGGGCTGAGGATGAGGAGTACGAAATGAAACTGACCCGCGTTGGTCGTGCATTGAATATAGCGATGACGTAACTCGGAAGAGCCCCACATAAATAACAAACGCGTTTGTTCGTCTCACACTCATTGTTATTCCTTGGTCGTTTCGTCGAATCCGAATTAGTTGTTCGATTTTGGAACGCTGATGCTTGATGGTATTCGGCATTGGCTTTCGGCTTCCGTTCCATGATCGCTTGTGAATTCCTCTTGTGCATTCATGTCTGATGAATTTGTTTGTTCTTCTGTTTGCAGGCAAGGCGATATCAGTTTCTAGTCTAAATGATCGGCTGGAGGACGTCGTCGTCGTCGGTAGTCCATCATACAATACAACACAAAGGAGCTAGGGAATATACACCCAATCGAAATGTGCTACATAATCATCACAGGAGGCAGCCTGGTCTGGTTTATCTTGAGCCTGATCGCTGATATGTTTATCGTGTCGGCAATAGTTACGCCAAAGTGGCTGATTGGTCCCCACGTGGAGCTGGAGGCTTCGGGAGCATCCAATCTCACCGCCCACAGGTATCCGTCGGTGGGCATCTATACGCGATGCAAGAAGATGCAGGGAATGGGCTATCACTGCGGGCCATTTGACTTGGATGGCTTCGCGACAGACAGCCGAGTGTATCCAGCCGAGTGGAAAGCGGCAATGTTCTTCATTTCGTTGGGCTTTGCGATCCTTACAACGACCGTGTTCCTGACGCTTCTCACCTGTTGCCGACAATCGCTGTTCGGCAAGAGTATCCACAATATCACGGGCTGTGCACAAGTTGTTTCGGGTGAGAGAACGATCGGCATCTAGAGTTGAGATGTTGGGTCATTAATTTTTCTGTTCCCTTTCTTTCTCTGCTTGCAGGAATCAGCGTAATGATGGCGATATTTCTGCATCCAATGGGATGGGGCGCAGCGAGAGTAGTGGCGCTATGCGGACCGGGTGCGGAGCCATTCTATCCATCAATGTGTAGCGTGGGTGAGGACATAACAAGAATTTTCTATTATACTAAACCGTATACCTAGTTGCTGGTTCGTTTTCGCAGTGCTGCAGATTTATTAACGCTTTTTGGTGAAGGTGGTACAAGTTAATGCTACATGAAGTAGGTACATTTCTTAGCGAAGGAAAAATTCGCTATGTGGCAAGAGCGTGGTTGCTACATAGAGCCAATTGCACATATTTGTATAAGTTGACATAGTGTGCACATGTGAATCACATGTTTGGGGAATGCGCTCCAGATTTTTCTCTTCCGCAAACATCAGAGATTACCAATGGTAGTTTTTTTTTGCGCATGAAACGTTCGGGTCTCAGAATTAAAATGTTATAGTGATTCTAATGTAGTTTTCGACTGGGATTCTTCGGATTCGCTCGCAGATTTCAGATTTCATGTGTCTAATCGAACATGAAAACGTCAATTGTTCTTTCTTTGTTTTGATAATCGTAAAACATTCGAAACCTGATCTCATTGCACGTACAAATGGAGTATTTTTGGGGACTTGTAGTCTTTAGATGACGAGGAAAACTATGAAGATAATAGTTCCTCTTAAATTATATCCATAGCTATTAAATATATTTCGTTATTTTGGTTTTCACGAAACTACCCCCATTTGTCTTCAAAGCAAACTTCTTAAAATGACGTAGAACAGCTGCGCAAAGTAGGTATATTGGTATTGTGAGAGTGCGTGTAGATCTGAAAAAATATCGAGATCTGCAAAAAGTGCTCTAAATCGAAAAAAAGATTGATTTTTGGTCCCAATGGAACATGAAAAGTGATTTAGATAAAAAAAAAGATTGATTTTTGGTCCCAATGGAAAACCACATAAGATTTCATGTTTTATTTGCCGCATAAAAAAAAATATCAGATACCTATATTTTGCAAATTTTGATTTCTGAGCGAGATTTACACCAAAACATTTGTCATTTGTCAAAATGTCAAGTGTGTTATCAGGTCTGTTCCTTTACTTTTATATCTTACGAATTTTTACTAGTTCTTACGAATTTTTACTCACTGTCGTTCCCTAACTCGTCATCGAGAGATCAAGTACCCCTCCACTGAGAATCTTACCAATTTTTACTCAACAAATTTCTTGGTTTAAGCCTAGTATGCTGCTCGCGCTTAAATTAAGCCCCCATACAAAAATATCTCCAAAGATAAAATTAAGCAAAGCAGTTAAGCCAAGCAGTACGCAGTTCAAGCTAAATATCTGAGCCGCTGTACGAAAACTCTCTACAGAATTTAAGCAAGCAAATTAATGCAAAATACATTTTTCCACAGCGAAATTTTGACAGATCAGAGAAAATATCGGCATTCGCAATAAATTTTCAAACGAAACAGTACCAATGGAGAATGGTTAGTTCAACACAAAGAAATTCGTTGTTATTAATATAATTTCTTTTAAAAAGTAGAAATTTCTGTAGAAATTTGACGGAACTTGCACTGTCAAAATTAAGCGAGCATTAGGCGAAGTGGTGGAGAGAAACATTGGAGAGGCGCTTAATTTTAGCTTTCCTGGAACAGCATACTAGGCTTTAAGAATCGAAAATTCAATCGGAAAACAATTAACAGCTGATTTGAAATTTGTTGCCCTATTTGGCATAAATGCGTGCATTTGTGTTGATTTTTTGCGTATTAAAATGGTATCAACAGGCGGAAAAATAAAATTGAATGTTCTCCTCAAAATGCTTTTCTAAAGTGGTAACGAAGGAGAAAGGAGTAATCTTCACCGTGTAATTCTTAATACATTGTCGCTTTTTCTCTTCTCGAATGCTTGTAGTTCAATCAGTCAAACTCTTCCACACACTCGGATTTATTAAGAAGAAATTCGATTGATTTCAGATCACTTTCATCGCTACTAAGATTGTGTACCTAACTAGTTTTCTTAGTAAATTATCAAAGTCCTCGAGTTTATCAGACATTTTAACGACTTTTCGTACCACTTTTATGAATATTTCAGGTAGGTTTCTGTAATTATTTATAGATAACTACAAAAACGTTCTCTAACTTTTTCGCAAGTGTCTCTCTCTCTCTCTGAGAGAATTTATCCCCACCACTTCCATTTTGACAGTCTTTTCCATTTATACTACAAAAGTAAAGGAACAGACCTATTACCTAATTACGGTCTTAGCCGACAAGTATGGAAAAAAAAAGAACAATTTACAACTGGCCGATGTAATGGATATAAACATAAATTGCATTGCAAAATCTCGCTTTATGTTCCATTGGGCCCAAAAGATCTGAAATCTGAGAGCACAATCTGAAAATCCAGATTCGAAAAAGATAAAAAGTGAGCTAGAGGAAAAAAAAGTGCTCAGAGTTCCCAATCGAATATTATAACAGATACCACATAATATTTTTAGAAATGGCAGCGTTTTAGAAATGGTCGTTAGGTGTCTAGCCTCTAGCATATTATATTCCACCTAGAGGAACTCTTGTCAGAGCTTCAGCGCCAGCGACAATTGACTTGGTGTGTGTTTCTTTTAATGGAAAATAATAGCGATTTTAGTGGAAATAGACATCATAGAAATGGCGCCCTATGTGACATGTGTTGCAACACGGAAAGCCGCTATATTCGAGTTTAGACGAAATTCAGTTTTTTATACCATTAGATTAAGCATGCCCAAATTTGTAGGATACATTTTTTTCTAGCTCTTTATCTAGATAGTCTAGACTAAACTCTAGAAACATAATTTATTATTTGAAAAATTATCAAATTCTACTTCAGCGGTTTTTCCTTGTTGCAACGGATTTACCCTCACGTTTACAAATAAACTCCGATTTTTGTACACCAGTATAATTAGAGAGATGTAATATGTATGCATTACTTATCAACTAAACGAGTAAACATTCTTTAGGTCCATTTGAAATGATAAAATAAAGCTAACACTTAACACTGACATTTTTGTTTTAACTCTTTTCCCAGGTCATTCATTCTACTGCGCCATCCTTGGGTCACTCCTCTGCTTTGTCTGCGCTGGAATTAGTCTGAAAGCTGAGTCATCGAACATGCGAAGTCGTGTGAAGCGCCGTGTGGAGGAAGGTGATCGACTCGTCTGTATACCGTAACGTCCCAGTGGAGCAGAACTTCACGCAAAATTAGCTATAAGTTCATTATATGTATTTTAATGTTGTTCAATTTATTAACTTTATTTTAATAATTATCATATTTACAACAAATCATTCACAATAGCTAGTGCGTAAGGATGAAAGTCGCAAAATACGTGTTGTATTATTAAAAGATCACAATAAGGGAGGTTGTTTACTTATATAACATAATAGCGTCTTTTGCAAGTTACTTTCGCTTGGCTTTTGATTTTTTTGTCGTTTGACTGTTAGCTGATACTGGTTTCGTCTTGGGGATGTACACGCCATGGTTGGCCTTCTTGAGATGTGCAAAGAGCTTGTTCTTCGAATCGAATGTCGACTTGCAGGTGACACATATGTGGCTGGTGTCAAGCGAGGGCGCATCTGAGTCAGTGATGTTGTTTGGCAGTTTCTCCGAAGGTACCTCTACTTTTGTTGGTTGTGACTGTGTTAGCTTTGGTTCCTCGGTTGTTGGTTTCTTTTGTGATTTCTTGTTTTTCGACTTTTTAGCGGGTTTCCTCCCCTTTCCCCATCCATCGTCGGTGTCGTCATCTTCTTTAGGATTTGTCTGCAGTTCAATTATTTCAACGTGAGCCTCGATTTCCTCTTCTACGGCTGGCGATGCATTGAGAGGCTTTTTGCCTTTTTTGTTCTTTTTTCCCTTCGCCTTTTTGTTGGTGATGACTTCTTCTTCGTTCTCGACGTCCAGGTCTTCCGAATTGTTATAAAGATCATCTAAGTCGTCTTCCTCGGCTAGGGGCGGTTTTGCCCCCTCTTCCTCTGCATTAGTACTGTCTTCAAAAGACTTCTCTTCGTTTTGCATCTCCCGCTTGAGCCTTTCGATATTGTCCTTGTGCTTCTTGCTGGTTTCATGATTCATGAAAGCATTATCGTTGGTGAACGCCCGATTGCAAGCAACACAGTAGAGATCGTCCACGTATTGGAGTTCGTCATCGTCATCAAAGTGTATTTCATTTGTGAGTTCATTTAACTCCTGTGAATCGTCATCCTCATCGTCCTCTGATTCTGATTCAAATTCACCATACTCCTGTTCAAGTTGCTTTAGTTGCTCTTCATAGCCGTCATTAAAGGAATTCGCGTTATTCTTTCGCATTTCTTCGACTTCTTTGTTACGCTTTCGTATTTGTTCGAGGCGATTCTGTTCCTGCTTTTGTCGATTAAGGGCAGCCTTTTCTTCCAGTAGCTTCTTGTTGGCTTGAACGCGCTTGTCTCTCTTGCGGATGAATGACACCAAGTTTCTCACCTGAAATTTAGAGCACAGTTTAGAGAATAATTTTCTAAGATTCTATAAAAACACTAACCTCTTCATTCCTCTCCTTCTTGGCGTCCCTCACTACCTTCTTCATATCCTTCTCAATTTCTCTCAGCACTCGACGGTCTTTAATTTCAGTAATATTGTATGGACACAACCAAGTGTACGTCTTTTTTGTACAATAACTCTGCCAGTAGGCATAGAATGGCCCCACGACATCCTCATAGCTGCTCGTTGAATCACCAAATTTAGGAATTTCTTCGATTTCTTCCTCATCATCCATAAATTCCGCATCCTCGGCTGCGATTTTCTCAAATACCTCAGCAAAGGTCTTGTAAAATCCCTTCGTGTCATCTCCATACCCCTTAAAGCACGACACTGTGAAATATTGGAACAAGTCCAAACTCTTGTCCTCATAGTCTGAATTTTTCCCTCGGAGAATTTGTTCCCGATGATTGTCGTACCATGCACGTTCATGCTGATCGGAGAGCACCTCATAAGCCTGTTGCAAGGTCTGGAATCGTTCCTTGGCTTCGTCGAGATTATTGGGATTCTTGTCAGGATGCCACCGTAGAGCCAATTTTCTGTAAGCAACTTTGATGTCAGCATCGTTTGCATCACGGGCAATCCCAAGTTCTTCATAGTAGCACTTCATCGCGTTACGTGAGAACACAACAAATTTGGGAAAAACTCTTAAAACAAAGACTGGGAAAATTTTATATCTTTGCCAAAAATTCGCAAATTATAAATACAATCTTCGATGACAGCATACGAAAGCATGGTTTTGACAGCTTACAAAACAAAACAAACTGGAGATGTCAACCTCAGCAAGTGATGCCAAGTTCAAACGGTGCTATAATTTATAGAAAAAATGTCTAATTTAAGCCGACCTTACATTGCTAAATTTATTATGTTTTCGAGCTTATAAAATGACTTCGAATCGCTTAAGCCCATATGACACTACATTATTTTCTGCATTTTTCAGACTTTAAAAATTAAACTAGAGCAGGACGAAAAATTACTACGCAAATTCCTAATAAAAGTGAGTATGCACTCACACACCAGCCTAATTAATGTGGATATGTCAAAAAAAAAATTCATTGAAAATGTATTCAATTTACATTTTTTTAAGCTGCTGGCAGCTTTTTTGAAGCGAATATAGCTTTTTTACGGACGGTCGGTGGGTCACGCATATAAATTATTCAAAAAGATGGGGAGTAAACCGAAAAAAATCGTCACCGTAGCGTTAACTTCCCCCTCCATGGCGCACTTGGAAGATGAAAACTCGAGAACGGCTCCACCGATTTGGATGATTTTTGTTTTGTGTTGTTCGTCTTGATTCAGGGATGGTTTGGGAAAAAAGAAAAGTCGGAAAATTCTCAAATATATGTGTGTAGAGAGTGAAAGAGGAACAGAGAGAGTAATCTAAACTAACTGGCACTATGAACCGAGAAAAGGTGAAAGCGGTAGCGTTTATATCTTTTCTCTCAAAAGGTGAAAGCGGTAGCGTTTATATCTTTTCTCTCTATAATATAGATAATGTAAATAACAGAAGATATATATAATATGTTTGTATATATATGTATATATGTGTGTAGAGAGCGAAAGAGGAACAGAGAGAGTAATCTAAACTAACTGGCACTATGAAAAATTAAAATGAATTTCAAATAGGCCGCCACGTAACACGGGCCAATACTTTACGTCCAATGCTTCGCTTCATTCGGCCGTCCCACGACAGCTCGATTTTTTTTTTTTACATTTGGCTCCAGCAGTGAACCCAGATTGGAGGGAAAGTCGGCAATTTTGTCGTGTTAAAAAACTGGGATGTTTTTTTTGTTCTTTAATCTGGGATCCCTGGCCTGCCGTCACTTTGAAGTTTGTGGTTATAAATTCTTTTGAAAATTTGTGGTTGCTTTGCAAAACAATTGTTACCCCTTTCAAAATACACATTTTGTCTCTTTTACACGAAGTTGACATTTAAATTTTCAACATGATTGAATGCTATAAAAATGAGGAAAAAATGAGAGAAAAATGTAGTGTCATACGGGCTTTAGCCACATATGCAATAATTTTTTGCAGATTCTTTCTTGTTCAGCAGAAATGAAGCAAAATAACTTTTTCCGAAACTCTAGTGAAGTGGCTCGATCAACACCAAACATCAATGATTCTTTAAAATAAAATAAGAAGACGGGAGTGAAACCCGTCCGACTACCGATTCAACCGATTCTTATTCGTTGCAGCTATCATTTCTTTAAAAAAAAAACAGCTTATTTTATTTTATTATTATTATTTTATTCTTTTTCCGATCCACACTCGCTATTTAAGTGTTCAGTTATATTATGCAGTATATTTTTTAGTTTTCATTTTTGAAATAAATCCTAGATTTCCATGGTATCCACAATAGAACTGTCTCTGGTATCCACTAGGTCGAGATCCCACATAATGTTCGAAGTTTAAGGGGCTTCAATTGTTTGAAGTCATCTTGCATTGGATTTTATTAATATTAACGCAGCAAACAAAACAAGGTAATGGAAATGTTTATCCTTTGAATATGTTTTATCTACTGCGATTATCTTAATTGCCTCAGCCAAGGCCTTGGAAAGTCCCTTCGTGTCATCTCCATACAACTTAAAGCACGACGCTATGAAACATTTTAACAAGTCCAAACTCTTGTCCTCATAGTCTGAATTTTTGCCACGGAGAATTTGTTCCCGATGATTGTCGTACCATGCACGTTTGTGCTGATCGGAGAGCACCTCATAAGCCTGTTGCAAGGTCTGGAATCGTTCCTTGGCTTCGTCGACATTATTGAGATTCTTGTCAGGATGCCACCGTAGAGCCAATTTTCTGTAAGCAACTTTGATGTCAGCATTGTTTGCATCACGGGCAATACCAAGTTCTTCGTAGTAGCACTTCATCGCGTTACGTGCGAGCACAACAAAGACTGGGAAAATTATATATCTTTGCCAAAAATTTGCAAATTATAAATACAATTTTCAAACAAAACCTCAGCAAGTGATGCCAATTTCAAACGGTGCTATAATTTATAGAAAAAAATGTCTAATTTAAGCCGACCTTACATTGCTCAATTTATTATGTTTTAGTTTTTCAAATAACTTCGAATCGCTTAGCAACATAATGCAATAATTTTTTTCCATATTTTTGTTCAGCAGAAATGAAGCAAAATAACTTTTTCCCAAAACTCGAGTGAAGTGGCTCGATCAACATCAAACGTCAATGATTCTTTAAAATATAATTAGAAGACAGAAGTGAAAATCGTCCGACTACCGAGATTCAACGGATTCTTGTTTGTTGCTGCTATCATTACGTAAAAAACATCTTATTTTATTTCCTCTTTCCGATCCGAACTCGTTATTTAAGTGTTCAGTTATAAATGTGGTAGGTATATTTTTTAGTTTTAATGGTCGAAATAGATCTTTGATTTTTATGGTATTGTGGCGTGGAAGGTATCGTGTAACTTAAGTGGTGAAACAAGCCCTTAGTCACAGTTTGGTGAAACCAGGCCTTAGACAGTTTGGTGAAACCAGGCCTTAAAGTCACAAAACAAGTTCCACTCAAGTGTCACTTCCAATTGGAGACTGGAATCTGTCACCACTGAACCTTGTTCTAGAACCACTTAGAATTAGCTAGAAAGTTCTCGTCAGATGGCGGAGCGGGTATAAAAGGACAGCTTTTAGAAGAGGGCGGCACAGTTGATTTATAACAGTGATTGGTTAAAGTTCGAGATAGTAATAGTTTGTGAAGATAAATAAGTGAAAAGTAATAGAGTAAATTAAGTGATTGGTTTGAAACGTTAAAGAATTGTTTAAGTAATAGTGTTCTGGTACTTTATAAGTGAAATATTAGAATAGTCGATAAAAGTGTAATAAAAGTGAATTTTATTAGAGAAGTTAAACGGAATAGTGTTTTATCTTTACGAATCCCAGCCTGAATGTAACATTGGTGTCAGAAGTGGGATAAAACTTATTCTGTGCTAAGTGTCTAAGTGTAGTTTAAAAAAAAAAAAAAAAAAAAAAAAAAAGTGAATTTGTGTGAATTTCTAAATTACAAGAGACAAACAAAATGGGTCGTATATTGCTGCAACTAAGCATACCCCAATTAAAAAGTGAACTAGAAAAACGGAATCTATCCACAGCTGGAGGAAAAAGTGACCTCATCCTTCGTCTACAGGAAGCTGTCCAAAACGACGGAGAAGATCCAAAAACCATGCTATTCGACGTGTCAGAAGAACAAGTAAGTACAGGCGTTGACATTAGCTCTATGATGGAATTACTTCTAGCGAAGATGGAAGAACAGAAATATTCTATGGAATTGAAGTTCGCAGAGCAGAAGAATTCTCTAGAAGAACAGAAAAATTCTATGGAATTGAAGTTCGCAGAACAGAAGAATTCGCTAGAAGAACAGAAAAATTCTCTAGAAGAACAAAAGAATTCTTTAGAAGAACAGAAAAATTCCATTGTCGCCGCACAAAAAGACGCCGTGGAAGAATTTAAGAATGTTCTAGAAGTAAAAATCGACGAAATTGATGAAAAATTAAACGAGCATGAAACAAAGTTTGAGAAAATTAATGAAATGTTTCATAAACAAGGAACAAACATCGAGAACATAGCTAAAGAACTGGAAAAAGTCAAGAAGCAAAAGGCTCGGGAATATTCGGCTGACTGCCCAAGAAGGAAGGAGATGCAACCACCCGTTTTTGATGGTCAAACATCATGGCCAATTTATAAGAGACAGTTCGAAGCAGCTGCAACGACCAATGGATGGGACGACGAGGAAAAGTCGATTGCATTAACACTCGCATTACGAGGTACAGCTGCAGAATTGCTTCAAACTGTCTCAGCAGAAAAACAACGCGACTACGATGCATTGGTGAAGGCTATTGAGATGCGATTCGGTGACGACCATATGCAGCAAGTATATAGAGTGCAACTTCGCAGTCGAATCCAGAAGAGGGGAGAAACACTCCAGCAACTGCAAGCTGATATCGAACGGCTAGCGCACTTGTCTTATCCCAATGCCGGCGAGGATGTCATCAATGAAATGGCTATTGAGGCATTTACACAAGCCATAGAGGACAGACAACTGCAGATGGCTCTACGAATGGCTGGAAAGAGAACTCTTCCTGAGGCACTGGCATTTGCTTTAACCATGAGAGCTGCTGACTAAGCATCTCAAGGATTTCACCGCGTGAGAGAAATGACATCCGTTGAATGCTCGTGCCAGAGAACAGAAGTAGTCGACCGTAACAGTTCTCGAAGGGGACCGATCCGTTGCTGGAACTGCAACAAAATTGGACATCTACAACGACAGTGCAGAGCCGAACGTAGACAGGGCAGTTGTCCACATTGCAGAGCTAGGAACGAGGAGGCATTTGAGCGTTCGGCGGATGGAACATCACAAAGCCATCAGTCGGGAAACGAGTAAGAACCAACTTCGCGGGGCAGAAGCTGGTTTCTGGAATCGACGCCCCCAGGACCACAATTCAGGTTTCCCAGACCAAACGATGTAATAGGAGCCTGACAGTGGAAGCCCATATCGGCCAGAAAAAGTACGTGGCTACAATCGATACAGGTGCCACCGCTTCCATAATCAGAAGGGACATCGTTCGCCAATCATGGCTGCATAACACCAGCAGCTACTGTCTGAAAACAGCAACTGGAGCAACAGCAAAGGTGTATGGTGAGGTACTCTTGACGATAAACCTTGCAGGAATAGTCTTCTCCCATGCATTCTTAGTGGCTGATATATGTGACGAATGCATCATCGGAATCGACTTCATGAAGACGCATGACATAGTACTCGACATCGGTTTGCAAGTTATAAAGTACAAGAACGTCGAGATTCCGATGGTTTACGGAAACGAGAACGTCGCAGCTCTACGGACAGTTGTAAGTAAGGACGAAATATTACCACCTTCGTCAGAGACAGTTATTTGGACAAAGCTGGAAGGTGATCCTGGGAGCCACCGATTCTACCTAGTCGAGCCAGATCCAGAAAATTATTATCAGTGCTATATTGTCGGAAAGATGCTGGTTGAACCCAAAAACAACATGGTTCCCGTTCGTGTCCTCAATGTGGAACACAAAAGCGTGAAACTAAAACAAGGAGAAGTGATTGGAAAGTGCGTACCGATTACTGCGGTCACAAAGTTGTCCAATGCAAGTGATGTGAAACCGGTTAGACCAACGGAGATATCGGAAATGAAAAAGAATATACTCGGAGAGTGCGAGCTGGATCAGGAGCAGCGGTCCATGGCAGGTAGTTTAATCAACGAGTTCGCTGATATATTTGCTTCGCAGAACAGCGAGTATGGCCGAACACATCTTGTACAACACCGAATCGACACCGGAGATGCGAGACCGATTCGTCAGCCTCCCCGACGACTACCATTGGCTAAGCAGACGGAGGTTGCAGAAATGGTGTCGACGATGGAAAAGGAAGGACTGATTGAAAGCTCAAAAAGTCCGTGGGCATCGCCGGTCGTCCTGGTCAAGAAGAAAGACGGAAGTACGAGATTCTGCGTGGACTATCGCCAACTCAACAACGTCACCAAGAAGGATAGCTACCCCCTTCCAAGAATTGACGACACCCTGGACACACTATCTGGAGCCAAATGGTTTTCGACTCTCGATTTGAAGAGTGGCTACTGGCAAGTGCAGATCCATCCAGAAGACCGCGAGAAAACAGCATTCACAGCAGGAAACGGGCTTTGGCAGTTTACAGTAATGCCATTTGGACTGTGCAATGCTCCAGCTACCTTTGAACGTCTAATGGAGCGCGTTCTGCTGGGACTAACGTGGAAAACCTGCTTGGTCTACCTGGACGATGTCATCGTAGTAGGAAAAACATTTAACGAACATCGAGATAACCTTAAGGAGGTGTTCCAAAGACTACGAAGTGCGCAACTAAAACTTAACCCGAAGAAGTGTTCCTTATTTAGACCAGAAGTGAAGTACCTCGGGCACATCATCTCTTCCAAAGGAGTCAAGACTGATCCGGAGAAGGTCGATGCAGTGAGAAACTGGCCGGTACCCAAAGACAAACATCAACTGAGAAGCTTCCTGGGACTTGCGACCTATTACAGACGATTTGTAAAGGACTTTGCCAGGATCGCGAAGAGCTTGCATCAACTGACAGAAAAAGGCAAACAATTCAAATGGTCAGGTGAATGCGAAAACAGCTTCAAGGAACTTAAGCAACAGTTGTGCAACGCCCCCATACTAGCGTACCCCACCCCTGGGAAAACATTTATTGTGGATGCAGACGCTAGTAATGTGGGAGTTGGAGCCGTCCTTTCCCAGGTGCATGATGGCCAAGAGAAAGTAATTTCCTACTTTAGCAAAGTTCTCTCAAAGCCAGAAAGGAACTACTGTGTTACCAGGCGCGAGCTCCTTGCTTTGGTACTGGCAACAAAACATTTCCATAAGTACCTTTATGGGCGAAAATTCATCCTCCGCACAGACCATGCGTCTTTAAAGTGGCTACTACACTTTAAGAATCCTGAAGGCCAAGTCGCAAGGTGGATCGAACGGCTGCAGGTGTACGACTACGAAATACAACATCGAAAGGGAAGTCTTCACTCTAATGCAGACGCTCTCTCCCGTCGACCGTGCAAAGCAAATTGCAAACATTGCTTACGACACGAGGAAAAAGATGTCGCGTCCGTTCAAAGGGTGAGAGCTATGCCCATTGGTGGCTGGAGTGCGCGGGAAATACGGGAGGCTCAAAGGGAAGATCCGGATATCGAACCGATTATCGCCTGGAAGGAGCATGAGGGAAAACCAGACTGGCAGGAGATATCCAATAGGAGCCCCGAGCTGAAGGCATACTGGGCGCAGTGGGACTCCCTTCACGTACAAGACGGCATTCTAAAAAGAAGATGGGAAAGCCCGGATGGAAAGTCGTTCGTAATGCAGCTTGTTGTACCCAGGTCAAAGGTAATGGAAGTGCTCAGGGAATTGCATGATGGAGTGTCTGGAGGCCACTTGGGAATCAATAAAACGCTCGAAAAAGTGCGGGAACGCTTTTACTGGATTCATTCAAGGGAGGACGTTGACACTTGGTGTAGGAAATGCGTTACATGTGCGGCCAGCAAAGGTCCGAGACTGAAAGTCCGTGGCAAAATGCATCAATACAATGTTGGAGCCCCTTTCGAAAGGATAGCAGTTGATATTGCGGGACCGTTTCCTGAAACAAACAATGGAAATCGTTACATCCTCGTTGTTATGGACTATTTCAGTAAGTGGCCTGAAGCATTTGCTATTCCAAATCAAGAAGCTAAAACCGTGGTGGAGCAAATCGTCAATAACTGGGTAAGCAGATTCGGTGTACCAATGGAACTGCATTCAGACCAAGGACGGAACTTCGAGTCGAAGATTTTCCAAGGAGTGTGCCAGTTACTCGGGATTCACAAGACAAGGACAACCCCGCTTCATCCACAATCAGATGGGATGGTGGAGCGCTTCAACAGGACACTGAATGAACACCTCTCTAAGGTCGTTGGCGAAGACCAGAGAGACTGGGATAAGCAGATTCCCATGTTTTTATTGGCTTATCGAGGAGCAGTGCATAACACCACAGGACATACTCCATCTGAAATCTTATTTGGTCGAACAGTCCGCCTACCTAGCGAGTTGATGTTTGGATATCCATGCGAAGAGCCCAAGAATGAGGAGGAATACGTTACAGACCTCAGGGATATCATCAGGGACGTGCATCGAGACACTAGGGATAAGATTAAGATAGCCAGTGACCGCATGAAAACAAGGTACGATACCAAAACGACAACTACAGGATTCCAGGAAGGAGATCTGGTATGGCTATACAACCCTCATCGAAGGAAAGGTTTATCGCCTAAGTTGCAACAAGACTGGGAAGGGCCCTATACAATCGTAAAGCGCATCAACGATGTTGTCTATCGCATCCAACGAGGAAGAGGCAAGCTGAAAGTCGTTCATGTGGATCGTCTTCATCGTTATAATGGGGAAAATGTTAACGAGTTTGTTCGGGACGAACAAGTTTAAGAGGGGGATATTGTGGCGTGGAAGGTATCGTGTAACTTAAGTGGTGAAACAAGCCCTTAGTCACAGTTTGGTGAAACCAGGCCTTAGACAGTTTGGTGAAACCAGGCCTTAAAGTCACAAAACAAGTTCCACTCAAGTGTCACTTCCAATTGGAGACTGGAATCTGTCACCACTGAACCTTGTTCTAGAACCACTTAGAATTAGCTAGAAAGTTCTCGTCAGATGGCGGAGCGGGTATAAAAGGACAGCTTTTAGAAGAGGGCGGCACAGTTGATTTATAACAGTGATTGGTTAAAGTTCGAGATAGTAATAGTTTGTGAAGATAAATAAGTGAAAAGTAATAGAGTAAATTAAGTGATTGGTTTGAAACGTTAAAGAATTGTTAAAGTAATAGTGTTCTGGTACTTTATAAGTGAAATATTAGAATAGTCGATAAAAGTGTAATAAAAGTGAATTTTATTAGAGAAGTTAAACGGAATAGTGTTTTATCTTTACGAATCCCAGCCTGAATGTAACAGTATCAACTAGTTCGAGATCCCACAATGTACTAAATTGAAGGGACTTTTCGATTGTTTGAATTCTTCTTGCACACTCCCATGACGAGAGCCGCATTGTTGCACTCATTTAAAACTAACTCTAGGTGTTTATTAACATGAATACAGCAACTAAAATAAGACAGCAAAAACGATTTTCCTTTGAATATGTTTCCATTTATTTTCTTATAAAAAGTTTAACTTTCTCTCCTTCATACAACATATTCATCATGAATATAAAATTTAATTAACTTACATCTTCGTTAATTTACACAACAATGAAAAAAGAATCGAAAGGAAAAATAAAGAAAAAGAGAAAAATAAAAGAAAAATAGATGTATAGATAAATGTAAAACTGAGTCAATACAAGTGCATTCTCTGGTTTTATAAATAAATGATAATATACTGGACAAATGACTTTCAAGTATGCTTATTGAACATCCTAACGCGTTTCGCTTAAAAGATTAGAGAACCGAAAGTACGAAAAATTATAAATTTATTAACTATTCTCTACTGCTCTCCCCAGACTGGTCTACAGTTCGTCGTGTTTCGGTCCGGAGAACTCATCATGCGAGATGAATCCATTCTTGTCCTTATCCTCATGCTGGAAGATCTCTTCGACAAGCTTATCGTTTTCCTTCAGCATGTTTTTGAGCTCATCTGTGTCCTGGCCCTCAACGGCGGACATTTGTTTCTTCAGGTATTCGCTAACCTTTAAAAATGGGTAAAGATAAAAATACAAGTGTTAATTAATTTATTCATGGAATTAGGTAAGTGGGGAGAGTTTAAATGAAACAAATCTGAATTAGTGACCGGAAAGAAGTTAGTGTCTTTGATTAGTAACTGTTCAAAGATAGAATTTGATTAATATTGAACAGAAGCGCCAATGGAGGAATGGAATCAGTGTTAGTTTATGTGTCACTGGTTATGAAATTGTGAAATGTTAACGTAATAAGCAAGTTACCTAAACAAAAATAACATCAGAGAAAAGCACTGCCAATGGAGTGTCTTCGGATTGAAAAGTTAATGTTTAAATATATTAGTTGTAGGTACTAACTATTCATCCTCTTTAATTTGCCCGATACCTCGCTGCTAACATTATAACGGGTGATTTTTTAGCTGGTTTGGTTTTGGCAACACTGGTTTTGACAGCTGACGTGTGTTTAGTACCTTGTGTCACTGTCAAACAGCTTCAGTTTGGTTTGCAATTTAACCATGGATCGTCTTACAAATGAACAACGCTTGCAAATTATTGAATTTTACTATCAAAATTCGTGCTCGGTTCGAAATGTTCATTTTCGCTTTTTTATCGAAAAATTGTGTTCAGCGATGAGGCTCATTTTTGGTTGAATGGGTACGTAAATAAGCAAAATTGCCGCATTTGGAGTGAAGATCAGCCAGAAGCATTGCAACAGCTACCAATGCATCCCGAAAAAGCCACTGTTTGGTGCGGTTTATGGGCCGGCGGCATTATTGGGCCATATTTCTTCAAAGATGATGCGAATCGCAGCGTTACTGTCAATGGTGAACGCTACCGAGCGATGATAACAAACTTTTTTTTGCCCGAAATGGAAGTTATAGACTTGCATGATATGTGGTTTCAACAAGACGGTGCCACATGCCACACAGCACGCGAAACAATGGCGCAATTGCGAGGCGAGTTTGGTGAACTCGCCACGTTTCGGGCCGGTCAATTGGCCGCCTAGATCGTGCGATTTGACACCATTAGATTATTTTTTGTGGGGGTATGTCAAGGCTAATGTGTATAGGGACAAGCCCGCTTCGATTGACGCACTGGAAGCCAACATCCATGCATTCATTCGTGAGATACCGGCCGATATGTGTGAAAGAGTATGCCAAAATTGGACTCAGCGGTTGGGCTACCTGAGACGCAGCCGCGGTCAACATTTGCATGAAATTATCTTTAAACATTAAATTGCAAGGTTCAAACTATCGATTCAAATAAATATTTCATTCATTTTTTCGAATTTTTTGTGTTTTTTTTTTTTTTTAAAGTTCTAAACCTCTTAAAAAATCACCCGTTAGAACTCTTTATCTAGTTCTTTTGTAGGTATCACCAAAATGCAATGAATTTCAAATTAACTTATTTTTGTATTCACAATAATTAACATTCCATAGCTACTTTCAAGTAGTGATCAAATGCTTAATGCAGGGTTGAAGTTTTTGAGTGTCTTCGCGAAAACCCGGTTTTCGGCTCGGTGTGATCAGGCTATAATTCTAATTTACACAATACCAAAAAGTACTTTAATAATTTTTATGGCTATTGGTGTACTTAATATATTTTTTAGTTTCCATAATATATGACATTATAACTGGAACAGACTTATGTGTATAACGTTTTTCATTTAAGAAGACAAATGAGTGCTTCTACGAGTGCGTTCAGAGAACCGAATATGTAATTTTTGTGATTTTGGGACAGGTCAAAAGCAAAGTCAGTGGCTTTTTAATACCTTTCGGGTAAAGTGAGCATTCTTTGACGATCATTATTTAGTTCTATCCACCATTTGTTTGTGTTTAAAAGTGTCCTTCACCGAAGAAGACCATGCCTTAGGTAGCGACCCCGCATTACACACCAAACAAAGAACGAAGACAACAAAATAAAAGTGCGATTCATACATATAAGTTTACCTCTTCGCGGCTCAACATATTGTCCTGATTGTCATCGATCTCCTTAAAGACATTCGTTGTTGGTGGAGTATTGCCAATGTTGATCAGCTCAACGTCAAAAATCAAAGTTGCCTTTGGTGGAATTACATTTCCAGCACCACGGTCACCATATCCCAACTCTGGTGGAATGGTCAATTTACGTTTCTCACCTGCAAACAAAGAAAAATTCACCAATTAACGAGTCAACTTTTAATTGCTGCCATAAAGTGCTGTCCACTTACCGACACACATGTCTAACAATCCCTGGTCCCATCCCTTTATCACTTGTCCGGCGCCCAATTGGAATGTGAAGGGTGTATCGCGGTCCAAGCTGAAAAAGAAAAACAAAATATTATATATCTCAAATTTTGTTTCAAATTTAAAATGAAACTCTGTTATGCAGAAGCAAATAACGTCACATTACCGCTATATTAAGAGGCAAAGGCGGCATCTTGCGGTAAATAATGACAGAGTAATGCATTTGTCATATAATTTGAAAGCTACTCGAGCGCGTTCCCTCTCATATCTTTTCGCAACAATTCATCATTTTGTAATTTTATTTATGGAAAGCGCGGTGTTGCTGTACAGCATACACCAACACCTAGTGACAACGCAGTAAGACGCTTTAAAGGCGGGAGGGAGCAAACAAAAAAACATGCACACACAATTCTTTAAGCTGTCATGCATGATTATGTGAAAGGGGGTACAACGCTTTAAATATTTATCACATCTCGCGAGAAAAAAAAAAACAGCTCAACTTCCGTTTACACATTGATTGAGTGTGTACATGAAGCACCCCTTGATGTTTTTGTTTTTCTTCCCAACTAAATATTTAATTATGTACCCATACTTTGGAGTCTACCAAACAAAACGTTCCATTAGTTGTTGTGCCTAATGAGCATAATGGTCACCTTAAGGGTAGCTTGTCGGCCTTCATAGAAACATGTCCAATTTATTTATTGCCACGGAACATCCTCTTCTTTATTTTTTCTAGCTAAATTGTCCAAAAAGTTTGCAACATGTTTCCCAGGAGCGCAACAACGACATCGTCTCATTTATCTATAGACTTTCCTCCTTTGCATATGGCAGGGGGTCTGGGCTGTTGCATCTCACACTCTGGCTAAGCCAAATTGTACATTCATCCCAAAGGCAAAGTTTTCGATAAAACTTGGTTTCACGTTATGTCGCGAGCGCCTTCAAGTTTATTTATATTTTTTTTTCAGTTAATCTCCTGACAATTCATCCGTGGAATACAGCATTTTACTAGCAAAGTATTTTCCGGCTGAACTGGGTAAAATGTTGTTAAAAAATAACGACAAATAGTCAAACAAACACATTGGGAGTTCAAGTTCCGTCATACTGTTTCGAGTTTTTACTATGTGTTTCTGTTGTTTTCTTTGACAGTGACACTTTAAGCGAGTTCTCTTGTGCCCTCCTTTTCAACAGCGGTATCGTTAGTATTATTATTATCCCAGTCTCAAGGTGGCACAGAAGTGGGGCTCAAACTAGCGGTTCGTGCGGTGATGGTGGGTATTTGTGTCTAAAGAAGCGTTTAAATATTTTATTTCGTTCTCCTGGGGTATCAACTCAAAAATCACCCTGGCTTGTTTAGGGGGAGCATCGCGAAAGAAATCGCATACAAATGTCATGGTTAAAGGGACGTTCGTTTTTTGTTGTCTTGTTTTTTCTTGTGGCACCTTTCTTGTTTTCGAATGTTCACATGTTCATGTGGGTGGATTATGTACACGGGGATTTGCATTTGGTTATTTGTATGAATTTTTATTACATGCATATCCATGAATATCTAGTGTGAGTTCCTTTTATTATGGTTACCTGGCTGATCCGAGGCTTTGGCGAAATCCACTTTAAGATTTCTGTCATTCAAATGTATGGCGCCAAGGTTTTACGGCCGATTTGCAGAGATGTAACAAATTAATAATCATTGGTGTCATAAAAACCGACATTGAACAGTGTAAACGAGATGCCAAAGAAGACGCTGTCAAAGGTAGAAGAATATACATTCCATTAGTTCGATTTGAACTTCCAGATATGCATATTCGAAAAAAGTAACACACAATGAACACACTGCATTAATTGGGTGTGTTCGAGAACACCACTCGCATAATTTGTTAGATATGCTTGCAGCAATGACAGCAAAAAATCTCTGATATGTAGGTGTCAGAGACTAGACGTTTATAGAGGAGGCAATTTCAGACGTAATTACTACTTGGTATAGTAATGGCGTTGAACATGGATCTGGAATTAAACACTCTAACCTCTGTGACACTTTCCAGTGTGTTTTGTTTATAGTGTTATTATCTCGGGTGTATATAATTAATGTTTGATCATTGATCTTGTTTTTGTATACAAACATTTAAATATTGTAAGGCTACTTCCATGAATCAAGATCTAAGTTGATTGTGGAAAGCAGTCTTAGCTGTAAGGATTATTATTTGATACTTATTTTAAAAATACGTGTCATATGTCAAAGCAGAAACGTTCACATGTTTTTGAATACAGCTATATACCACCTTAAACTCCTGATTTTTTTTTAGGGCTACCTACAGTCTGTGTTGCAAATATTACCACGGCAACATCTGCATAAAAAAATATGGTTTAACTTTACCGACCCAACAATAATATACCCACACTGACGTTAGGCAATAATTCACTGACACTAGCTTAAGTCTACATAATCTTATATGGTTTCCCCCTTAAACCCGTTTAACAAACGCCCTGCACAACAATGACAGAACAAAACGATTCGTAGAAATCACCTGTCAACGCATTCTGTCACCCTTCAACTTGGCAAATTTTCATAATTCATCAATCAAAGAAAACAATACGCAAATTAAATTCACAATACCATTCTTTACATCCAGCCAAACATTGTTAACCCAAGTAAACGCACTCATTCAGGAAGCATCCAACTGTCACCCATGGGAATGACACAGCTACACGAGGAAATCAAAAAATCACTCCGCACATTATCAGGGTGTGGTAAATTCTCATAAACGGATTCAATTGGGGATGAAATGGCTCGCCTGCAGCAGATCTGGACAGGTGGAATACTACTGTCCGGGCATACCACCCAGCGGGAGTCATATTCGGATGTTTGTTTTTTTTATGACTCCACTAAATATTTGATGAAGCTTCCTTTTCGATACTTTTTTCCGATGGTGGCATTTTTTATTTATTCCAACTGCTACACCCCAAACGTCATTTCCAAATCAGAAGTATTCAAATGTGTGTATGTCTCACAGACTCGCTCTGAACACACATGTAACCCTATTGAATAATGTAAAACATATCGATGCGATTTTTATGTGATTCCAGAATGAATCTCAATTTTTAGCACTCTTCAACTGTATACAGTTTACACCCGTCTACCCGCAGCTGTGCGAAAGTAAGAGTTTAAAAGATGTGGTTAGGTGAATTTGTTGGCTTCCGGTCCGTGTGTGTGTCTTGGGACTGAGGAAAAAGGTCATTCAATGGATGATGAACTCTGCGGGCAGAGTCATCATTATGGTTTGACTATACAATTTAGGAGTTCTTCCAAGTTTAAATCTTGGTCCTTCAGAGTTGTTTCGAGAAAGGGATGTATGTTCGCCGTCGCCCCTCTCTAATCATAGAAGTGCGTTGGTTTTTTTTTCAACGTTTTTTCGGCTCTTCTGGTACAATTTATAGTTACATCGGAGCATCACGTTCTTGGACCATTTTTATTCGTGCTGCTTTTCTTTTTACAGTCTACGCGATTCATTCAAAAACCATGGGTAGATACACTTGTACTCAGACGCCCAATGGTAGCGTACTGCGCTGCTGATTAATTATTTAAAACTTTCTTATACCAGCTTGAGACGTTTCTGGGCATGGTACCTATATTACCAATCCCGATGCGCTTTTTGATAAATCCCATGGAAGGGTATATATAGAAAGTGGATGGAACTGAGAAACATATATGAGCAACCGTGAATGAACATCGTGTAAAACGGCCGTTAATTCGGAAACGAAAATTGCAGGAAGAGAGTTATGACCGACGTTTTAGGTTATGTATACGTGAAATTGCAGTTTAGGTGCGCTCGTTTGATTTGATTGCTCCAGCACCAGTATGGCTGTGAATTTTGGAGGAGGATATGTCTGGTTGATAAAGCAATATGCTTTGGTGTATCTGTAAAGATATAAGCTTCTAAATATGGGAATGAGAGTGAGCCAGATAAGTGTTTGACATTTTGATGACAGTTAAAACGTTTTGAAACTGAGGTGTGAACTTGGTGTAGGTAAGTCAAATGCATCCAGAGTGGTAAGATGTTGAAATTATTTTCGCATTTTCACATTATTGTGTCAACAAAGATTTAAAGTTCCATCATAAGAGATAGATAGAAGGTCTGTTCTTGTAAAATTCAGAGAATTGCAATAGGTCCGTTCGTGTACTTTCAGCATAGAAAAATGTCAAATCTCTAAAATCGAGAGAGAATTCTCTCAATTTCAAGAGAAGTAGGTACCTGATCGGTTTTCTTACAAAAAGTTTAAGAAATGGCATTTTGACATAATCGTAAAATGCAGCATCTGCAAAATAAGTTGGAATGTAGTTTTTTGTAAGCTAAATACCTATTAAACTTTCCATTTGAATACACTGATATGTTCTAGGGTAACTCTGACGTCGTTGAAGACGAAAATAAATAGTTTTATTTGTCAAACTTTTGAACTGTCACTTAGTTGACAGTTTTCATTTTTCAGTAAGTCGAAATTCGGCGAGGAGAAAATTACAAAAAAATGAAAAGAGTGGAAATGGATTTCTCTCTCATTTTTTAAAATTTTCTCAGTACGTGGTCGCATTTGCTGCACAGTTTGTTTGCAAAAAAGTACCCGAACAAACCTAATATGTCACTGAGCAAAATTGCTGAATTTACAGGTAATAGAATTAACATAAATATATTATTCACAATTCTGGAAAAAAACGGATATACACCTTTCCAATTTGGCATCGCTTTCGAGAATAATAAAAGTAACGAGTGACGAGAGAGATCTGTCAATTACATTTTGGGGTAGACAACAATTCAATGCACTGGCATTAATAGTAAGTTTACTAACATTTCAGGGTTTTCTGTTGTTTTTATTTATCGCCTAGCTGGACAGGAAGTAACAAACAAAATATATTTTCAGAATTCTGTACCAACAACGTGTCTTAATTTGCTTTCTAATTTACGCTTTATTGTAGCTAGTGCGTGTGATTTTCTCTAAATTCGTTACAGCCAAAATAAAATCACTCGTTTCTTTGTTTGAAATTAAATACTCTACATTTTAATAAAGATGTGGACAAATTCGTTAGAGCGGTATTTCTAAATAACTGAATAAATAGTGGCTTAGGCTTTTGAATTGGCCAGTTCCAAAATACTTTTAGTCCATAGCAATACATAAAAGAATGAGCAATCTCTTTCGGTGATTAAGATCGTCTAATGTCTTATTTCATCTATAAATGTTACGTAACAATTCATTAAATTTAGCGGAACAACTTCATTACGGATACTAACTCCGAATAAAGATCGCCAAGCACCGGAAAAGAGCCATGTTAAACAACCATCAAATAGCCAACAATCTAAAGTCAAACAAATAAGTCGTAACTCGCAAGTTCCTCCAAAGATGTTTTTTTTCAAGATCCCATCATTGTTACAACATCATCTGTCAGCACTGTTGCAGAACATGAATGAAAGAGAAAACATCTTTAAAAAAAACCAGATAAATATTACCTATTTCTTTAAAACCTTCTCTCAAGTGAAGCCACTTTTTGCAGGAATGCCCCAGCCCACAAACAATGGCCAGTGTGCCAAGAGGTAGGTACCTACAACCTACATATTGCTATAACAAGAGTCCCGCTCAAACAGCACCATTGTATGTTAATCAAGCGGCAATTATTGCGGCTTGCGGCTAGGTAAGAAATATCTTTACCTATTAAGATGCGGTTAAGAGCACAAATACTTCAACAAGTTTTTCGTTTTAATTGTGCACTTGACGTACCAAATTGGGTAAAAGTCATTTGCGCGGTCCTTGATCTACCTTCATCACGAACAATAAAAATAAATAAAAAAATAAACAAAAAATTATAAATGTAGTTCACTTGTGTGTGCACCATAAGCGACAAAAAACTTTCTACTTGTTGGATCTTGGCAATGATCGATCATCGATCGATGCATGCGACTACGCCGGCAACTCTGCCAGGCATACTTCATCTGCCAGCCAAAAATGGTGACATGGCTGTAACTTTCACTATGGCTCTCTTTCCCGCACACACCCAGACCCAGTATGTAGATTGTAGAGCATAAAAAGTGTACTGACTGGCTGTAAACTTTCTGCTCTTCGTAGGTGTGAGCTGGTTGCACTTGACTTTCTTACGATGCATGCACAACATTCATGCGATATATAAAACATTTCCCCCACCAAAAAAAACATCGTAACGCGGAATTAAAGTACACTGTTAGCTGTAAGGTAAGCTAAGAATTATGGACGCAGAAGAATAGGTATCCACAAAATAATCTACCCGTTGTTGCCATAAATTTCACCTATGCGCTGACAGCAGACGCAGTGAGGAAGACACCTCATTCATGTCAAAATGACAGACGACGGGGTGACACAAAAAGTAGATGCTGCTACAGCAAATGAACTATGACACTCATAAGTCATAACTTATGATTAGGTAATTGCTCCTCTCCGAATTACTATTTAAATTAATTTGTTATCTACAAAAAAAAAAAAAAACGTTTGGCACGTGAACCCGTTTAAATGACAACTTTGATGAAACAGGTTGCAAAACACTGCTGACAAAAGCCGTGAAAACGTGACGCGAATTTTACTGGACAATTGTCTAAATATTTTATAATTCGTTTTTCCACTCCTTCTCCTCAGGGGTGTCGGTGGGGTCGGGGATACATTATTCAAGCAGCGGTTGAGCGAGAGACGACAAATTGTTGTATAGTCTTGTAGCAGGTACTCCCCCGTCACCGTCTACCGTCGTCGCTCGCCGCCAAAAACAATGCAAAGATGATACAACAGGAAGTAAATTGAGGCGAGTTTTTCATTCGAAACATAGCATAGTGTAGTGACAGTAGTCACCCCAAGTATACCCGATATTTTATTCATCCGAATGCCGCCTTTAGCTACGTGCTGGAGGTTGGCAAACGACCCAAACTCGAATGCAATTCACTTTCTCTACTCGTGGACGGTGAATGGTTACGTTTGTGCTGTTTTTCTTTCTTCTCTGTGTCCATTTGCTGCTTCTTCTGCTATAATGTGACCTCGTCGGAAACTACGACGACGACGACGATGTTGGACCGTAATGAACGGCAAACATGGTTGCATAACATAATCCTTTTTATAATTAATCAGGCACGTATGCAATTGTCTTGGAGGGAAGAAAATTCTGCCTCTATGACAAAACCTCCATCTGACAGGTGGTGGACTGTCAGTGACATCTTCTTTCGTCGATTGAAATTAATTTCCACTCGACTATTATGACGGTTTTTTATTGTTGTCATTGAAAGCGGGCAAACCGTGGCTGATGCGGTAGTGTACTCTTATATCCTTTGCCTGATTAGATGTTTTTGGATGGGGCAATATACATATCTGGTTACGACATCGAATGAAAGAAAAATAAACACAGAGTCGCGTTCCGTCCTATGGTGCGCAGCTATTTGCTTAAAGCATTAAATCTCATCCTCGCGCCTCAAAGGAGGATGCTTTAATTGCTTGCTTTGCACCTGCTACAGAGAGCTTCGCATTTGAAAGGATGAAAAAAAAAGAAGACAAGATTATCCCTTGTCAACGATGTGCAAAAGATGCTTCTTTCGGTTAATTTCCGGAAAATAGTGCCCTCTGGCATGTGGCATCTCCTCTCGTGATGCAACCACGAGAGCAGCCTTTTGAAGCTGAAATATCCTTCAAGCGTTGATGCACCCACAATGAATGGTTTCAAAGGTGCGAATGTGCTGAATCAGACTGGGAATAAGGAGAAGCGAATGAGTATTTAAATTTTTCTCGGCGTTTAACATCAACAAGTTCTCTGCATCTCTGAACATCTGAGTTCTGAGGGCGGAGATGGAGACTAGTAGACAGATTGTGGCAAAATGAATTCAAATTGCATACAAAGTTTGCTCGAGAGTATTCGCCCCGAGGCATCGGGTCAACTCTCAACTGACGAAACAATTTAGTTCGCCCGTTTGCTTTTGATTTTACTCAATTAGGCAAGGACGACGTCGACGAGACATTGCAAAGTTTATCATCATCATGATGAAGAGCAGATTTTTGTAGTTCAACTTCTGTGTGCGATGAGGGATGTTTATTCGAAAAGGGCCACTTAAGTTGTCACGTAATGATGTGGGGCAGGCACGGAGTGCGGTATTGGGGCGCCTTGAATTGGGTAAGGGCCGGTGGCGGGTAACAGCCATACACGAGCACACACTTTTATTGTGTGATAAGGGGGACATATAGATTCTTGCAAAGCATTTAATGCACATTCACACTACTGCCCACCCTGGTCGTCGAAGCTGTGTGAGTTTTTTGGTGTGTAAGCGATATAGTTTTAAAATCGAACATCGAACCGTGTATTTTTGTTAACTTTATTTTTCTTAAGCGTAATTTTTCCTAGCATTAGGTGGGCTTAAGCTGCTGTGTCAAAAGTGTTGAGTATTCAGTATTCACCTATATTGCAGACAAAAATATGGCAAGCCTGCACATTCAGCACCCAGATTTAATTCGTTTTGTTTTTCGTACAAAAAATATATATTGCCAAAGTGACGTATAATAGTTCCGTTTGTGTATACTTTCAGCGTAGAAAAATGTCAAATCTCTAAAATCGAGAGAGAAGTCTCTCAATTTTAAGAGAAGTACCTGACTGGTTTTCTTAAAGTAAGAAATGTCATTTTGACATTATCGTAAAATGCAGCATCTACAAAATAAGTTGTTGTAATTGAAGCTTGTAAAAAAAGCTAAACACTTATTAAACTTTCCATTTTGAATGCGCTGATATGTTCTAGGATTCTAGGAGAACATTCAGTTCCTCTGACATCGTTGAACCCGGAAATAAATAGAGTTTTACTTGTCAAACTTTTGAACTGTCACTGTCATGCTGTTACAGCTGGCAGTTTTCATTTTTTTATTTTTAAGTAAGTAGAATTACGGTTAGTAGAAAATTACGACAAAAATTAAAAGAGGGGAAATGGTGTCTCTCATTTTTTTAAATGTTCTCCAGTACGTGGTCGCATTCGCACAGTTTCTTAGCAAATTTTAAATAATTTCACGTTTGAAAAAAGTACCTACCCGAACGAACCTTTCGTCTAATTGTTCTTTAAGTATTTTTACAAATTCTATTTATCTATAAGTAATACAGATCTTCTCATATGAAAAAAAAAAAACGCCCTCATGGTAATGCGGCCCATTTCAAGTTTCACAGCTACACCCCTGTAAAAATCAAAGCCAGAGTTCACATCACTGTTTCCAAAATTTCATGGTAAAGTCTTTCAAATCGCGGTGTGCTTTTTGATGTCATCGCTCTGGCCAAAGTTCTCCCCTAAACTATAAATACATTATAAGACAATTTCCGGTAGAAGTTCTCTCAAAATTATTATCTATCTTTCTGCATATGTCCCAGAACCTAGAGGAACCTCTTTGCAGCAAAATATACTCGAACTCGTGCAGTGTTCCCTTCAGCATGTTATTACGGACCATTCAGGTGGATGTTGATTGAATTTGTCCGTCAAAGGATCTATTAGAAAGCAAAAATCCAATTCAATTGCTCTAACGCTATCTGAGATACGACATACATAGTACAACTAACAAGTGTGAGTGTCCGAAAATGTCTATAAATTAGTTTCTCCAGCGAATTGGAGCTCAGTACACGCTTATCACTCCTCCAACCATTTGTGTTATCATTATGACCCCAAAAATAATTTCAAACAACAAAGTAGACGTCGTGAAGGCACTACCATTAATTTGTACAACTGAAACCACATACGGATGAAGGTGTCGTCGCCAAGAAGGAATCTGTTCCGCAAATGTGAAACTTAATCCGTGGCAAATTCTGTGTAAACAACGTCATTGTGGCAAGGAGAGTATACCCTACACTAGTTTGCCGTTTGAGGACACACGATATAATCGTCTTCTACTTGGATTTCCTAAGTTAATTATAACACATGGAAATTTTGAAGGGTGGTAGGTGGCAGACATGGGCCGGGGAATGTATCCACAAATTTGTTTGAATTTAATTACGTGGATTCACGTGGGAAAAATAAATCAGCCGACTGAGCCGCGCTGTATACGTTGTATAAATTGGAAAATTCTCTTTTCAATTTAAATCACTGCATCCGCACAACGAGTAGCAGCCACAGCATGACAGAGAGAAAGAGAGAGATAGAATATATGCGTTGGTGCAGGTTGGTGGGATGGCCTTTACAAGCCCATTGTTTTGGCGAAACTCCGATGTGATGATTTTCTGGTCGAAAGATCTCTTATCGATATGAGCCTAATTTACGAGGGTCAATCTGCATTTTGCAGTGTTGTGGTAGACCGAAAGAATGAAAGCAGATGCTAATTTACAACATTACACAGCGGTTAAAATTTAACCATATGTGAGCCTTGTGCAGTTGTTGGACGTTGTGATATGGAAGGGGTGTAATGGTTTTGGTTAAAGCTTTGCCAAACACGATCACTGCTCAACTCAACTTACCTGGAATCGAACTTCTTGCCGTCTGTCAGCGTGCCAGTGTAGTGCATTGTTAGCATGTCTCCGCTTCTTGTCTTTTGTTCGCACGCCTCAGGCACATTGACGACGTCGATTTTGAGGTCATCGCAGAGAGCACCCGCCACGAAAAGGCACGTTACAATAAGTACTGTTTTGAACATCATCTGGAAAGGTAAAGAAAATTGGAGTAAGTCAGGTGTCGGTGTATATGTTGGCGAAAGGAATGTGTGTCTCGTATTTTATTTTAGAATTACTAGGGAGTAACCTAACTTAGGCCTAGAGGCGTTTACATTAGAGTTGCATGTCATGCATAGCCATAAATTTCATTGAGTGAAGCTAATGTCGTTTTCCATTGAAACTAATGTCGTTTTCCATTGGTTTCACTCAGGGTTCCACTCATTCTGTAGTCCAATGGAACAAGAAAACTGCTTCAGATTGAATACAAAAGAGTATTGGTGAAATGCCAAAAAAATAATCTACGGCAGCTGTCAGCTAAGTTGTATAAAAAACATAAACTTCACTTTTGTCAGTGCTTCTTAAGTGCGGATTCGGACTTCAAATCGAGAAGCGAAATTCTCTCCTCAGAATCACCAGAAGAGTATTTTTTGTGCCAATGGAACGGTTTCAGAAGTGATTCCTTCGATTATGGACTCGCTTTTTGTCCAATGGAAAACGACATAAGTAGATTTACACTAATTTTTGACAAAAGGATAAGCCAGCTTAATACTTGTAGTTGATCCCTTAATTGCGGTTGTAAATATTTATTTCCGTTCAATAAATTTGAATTCTCTGAAAAAAATGACGAAGTGTTGAGCTGTGTATACAAAATTTCGTGTTATAGCCCCCCTGTCAGTTTCGTTTCAACAGCAGTGTTCTTCAACTTGCAATGTCAACGTAGAATAGGTTGTCCTACAAACCGTCGCTTACGAAAGTTAACGTTGGGGGCTAATTCGACTCATTGTGAGTGTGACTATTGACGTTTTTTTTTTGTGTCAACATTGGACAGCTTCGCAACATTGTCGCTTTATTTGGTATTGTCCTATGACAGCCACTACTACGAGAAATAAATAAATTGCGACTACGTAAGACCAACAGAAACAAGTTTGATACAAATTCAAAATTCTACGCAAATCCCATCTTAACCCAACTTCATCTCCAACTATTGGTCAATTATACTGACACCGGTGGTAAACAATACACTAAGCCTAAGCCAGCACCCATGTGAGGGGGAAAGTGTAGTATTTGTGTTTAGGCCTGCTTGTGCACAATATGTGAAACACGTTTCACATCGAAATCATCACAAAAGAAAAAACCATTAAGCACCATCACAATTCAGCCGAGGTTTCATTTATAAGCGTATTGTGCAACTATAATTAATCAAAGATGTTGCAAACTGACAATAGAAATGAAATCTACATAGAGATGTTTTCTGCAAGAATTGGTTGTTTCCAATCTCGCCCACTTCCCGGAACTGATTTCCATGACGTTTTGTCAAGCGTTTTCGACAAAAAGTATCTCACTTAAAAGGAGCATTTTTGTGTAGGCCACAAAGGCGAACTGAAGAGAAACTATTAGCAAGCTTTCTTTTGACTATTTAGCGAATGATTTTCGGTTTCCCTTTTTGTTTTCCAATGGACTCGAATTGCATAAGAAACCGGGTGGTGAAACTAGTGCTGTATGCTGTATTCAGGATTCATCTCTCAAAGGGAAAGTGGCCTAACCACAAAAAACATTGTAGTAGCAAATCACGTTTGCATCGGCAATATCAATGGTGCAATTGCATACGCATGAGTTGCTTTTGCAAACAAAAACTGTTTTCAGACTACCTTCATGGAGTCTTTGAAATCGAAACGTGTTTTTTTTTACGACACGCTTTTAGCGCCTCTCCCGCTTGAGACATCCCAATCAGGCGTGTTAGATGTTTCATAGTTATTTCTAAAGTGTTGCCTAGGGTCAACCTCTTTAAAATCGATTTGTCTTCCACATCTTCGTATACGTAACATTATACATAACCTCTTATCCGTATGCGACTATGTAGTAATGAGGAAGTTTGTAATAAAAAAGAAAATACAACAACTGATTAATATGTCAAGGCATAGATTGTCGCATCGAATTACAAACAGTTGAGTGTTTTTCTTTCCCACCATTATTCGTATGAAGTTGTGATGTGGGAGGAAGTTTGGATGCATATTTTTCAGTACCTAAATGGAAAGTAAAAATGTCAACTCAAAATGCCTTAGTCAAAAATTAACACCAATCGCAAATTAAATTGTATCATTTCGACGTATTCGTATTGTTAATGATTGCAAAATAAAAGTGACATTGACATTCGTATAAGTTGAGCAATTTTGAACTTGTAAAGGGCGTGACAGTTGACAGTCGATAAACAATTTTAATAACACAGAACTTCAATAGTGCCAATGCCAACTATTTGCACATTTGACAGTTCATTAACAGCTCAATTCAAAAAAGAAATTAAGCGACTTTTAATTGTTTGACGTCTTGTGAGAAAAATCCGAGAATGGAACTGTTATGAGAAAGCACATTACAATAGAAAAGAAAACTAAGACCGAAGTCATCTTTTCTTCTTCAATTTTAGCAATTTCTCTCTGCCTTATGACTGTCAAATTTTGCATACAAAAAGAACGATTGCGATCACACCTTACCATTTAATTCCATGCAGACTAAGGGGTGAACAATAATGATAATTCGCTAAATTAACATAGCGTCACAAATGACTGAATGAGATGACAGCACTATCGGCTACGTTTTAACTTCTATTTGAATGCAACTAACAACGAGCCCAAGCCCAAGGTCAAACCATTTTTAAAATGCATGTCCTTATTTATTGGTAACAAGTAAAATTATTTAATATTTATTTATTTACTTTCTGTTACCACCGTATTAAAGAGGTTTTAATTACTTTGTTGATTTATAAAAGCCGGTTAGTGTTTAAGTTTCATATTTTTAACATTAAGAAACCCGTCAGGTCTTCAATAATGTTTCCTGATGATGGATGGATTCAAAAAGAAGTATATAGCTAAGCTAATCGCTACCCAACCAATAACAAAATTACCGGTATTTGTTATTTACGTCAGATGCTAAAAATGACAAAACCTATGTACCTTCCTAAAAAGCCATCAGTAGGTATGTTTGGGCACATTCAAGAATATGGTTATCTTAAGCAGACTACATAGATTTGTGTGGATAAGATGTATAGGCTGAACGCAAAAACTAGTTTGGTTGGCAATGTCACTTTTATTACATCAGAACTGTCAACTTAGTACTGAGTCACGATTCGTCGACTACCCCTCCCCCATGACCGATTTCAGCCGATCAAAACCGAGATACATCTAGTCAGACAACTGTCAGACGTCCCCACTCTTACTGCTAGTAACAAGATGTCCATTTTAAATAACTGTCGGGCGCTTTATTTGTATATGGCTCATCATTGTCTGTGAATGTAGACGGGTAAAAAAGATTTGCATTTCCCAAATGTCTAAGCTATACAATTTGTCCGTAGAAAGTTTAAAATGATTCATTGGTAGAAAGTATATTTTTTTATTTGCAGCTGTCATCTTCGACGCACAGGAAAGCCCCGTAACAATTTTGTTTTGCTAAATATTCGCTGTGTTAGCTTGATTGATGAATGTTCACGAAACATAAACTAAATACGAAAGGTATACGTGTAGCGGTACAGACTGGAGATCGCTTATTTTAATTAAATATTTCAAAACGATTATCCCACTTGAAGCGAGCCCATTGTTGCTAACCTTATTGACATACTGCAATCTGTTGGCTGACACTAGGTACTACAAATATACTTGCTTTCTTTTTATTAGTTTATGACGTTCACGAGACAAACAATTTACACAGCTGATAAAAGCCTCACACGCTCGTAGTTTCATTGAGCACCCGCAGTTGTTAGTTTAATCACAACACAACGATACTAAATTTGTTGGTGCAGTAAATAATAATAAGTGTTTGCAAAAACAGCATTTTTACACATTATTTATTTAACCGATTAGCATAAGTCAAGTCGATTAAAGTTTGTTGTTCCACTTCCAGAGAAATGGCTAGATGCAGGCCCTGGAATACCTGGTTTACATCTGCTGACGCGTATTTCTAAATCAACAATGTTATCTTTTCTTGTGATATGCAGGTCAGATTATGCAACGTAATCATAATATTTTAAATTACAATTATAGCACTGGTGCAGCGATGTGTTGCGTGGAAGAGTATGATGAGCTTGAGCTGATTGTATTATACATATCTCTCTGATCGATGTTAAATAATCGTATGACTCAACGTGGTAAGAAAAATACAATTGCATCTAAATAACAAAGCCTCGTGATACGAACAATGGACGAGGTCTTTAAGATACTGATCAACATACAAGAAAGATGTAAGATTAACGCCTTTGGTTTTTTTTTGTATTAAATCTGTTTCCAATTTCAATTTCAGTGATAGTTTTTATTTTCTAGTTGGAATTTCGCTGTTCCTAATATATATTTTTATTACCAGCAGGTGTCAAAATAATTAGTACAGTTTGTCTGACTTTCAGGTTATTTATATAATAATGTTATAAAAAAATATAACCCAAGTTATGGGTGCTAAACGTGTGTTCACCAGAAAGTTGGGTGACTAAAAACTAGAGCGACCTAATCTGAAGCTGTAGCTTATGTCGTTTTCCATTGGGATTTTCTGATTTTGCTATTACATTTCTGACTTTTCGTGCCCAATGACTCGTTTTTTTTTGCGGCCAATAGAACATGAAATCTGACAGCCAGCTGATTTCGAGAGCAGAAAAATTGTTTTTTCTGTCCCAATGGAAACCGATATTACAAAATAACCTGTCTTATAATATGTCACTTGCTTGCCTTAAAAAGCAAAAGTAAGGGCCAAGGCACAATATATTTTAGGTCTTTTTGAAGCCGCTTTTATAGATTTAATATTTTTGTAAGAACATTTTACAATATTTCTTCGCAATATATTATCAACTGTTAGCTAGTACCCACTCACATTTTCTCAATATAAATCATTACTTTTACTACCTACATAGTAAATTTGCCGTCAAAATCTAATTATTCTTTTAATTTAAACCAGTGATCCCGAAAGAGTACTTTAACTCGTTTTTTTCTCGACTTATCGCTCTTTGGTGGGTCTATTTTATTTTATAAATAAAAATATGCGATAGGGCTTATCAGTTATTTGACAGTTTGTTAAGTCAGCTACTAGATAGCCGAACACATTTTTAAACTGCCCTAAATTTAGGACTACGAACGTTACATTTGGAGTTTGCAATTTCAAACGATTAGTAATCATGTCGCACAATACTATCTAGGTACAAGTCCGTCGATGGCAAGTTATGCAAATTTCATTTTGACATCAACAAACATGACACAGTCAACCAGCAATTTCCAAGACGTTATCGTGTCACCCGTTTTGTGGAAGACATTGTTGACTAATTGCCAATGTGGAGAAATTTAACACCATTCCAAATAAAATCGATCTTCGACTCGAAATGAAAGTCCTCTTCGTGGCTCGTAGGTGTGAAAGGCCAAGTAGCGACCAATCGAGAAAGAAAAATTTGTTGTAGAGAGAAAGGCCATTTCATTTCCAAAAACAGACATTTCAAACTAAATATGTCTTTGTCCAAAATCTAGATGAGCACTTCTTCGATATAATTTCATTCGGTAGAGTGACATGGCGAAGCTACCTCTGCGATCACAATACACACTGGAAATTCATTTCACGCTCAACGCGCGATGACAACGAGCACTCAACAGGTAAAGATATCGTTTCTCAGCGAATTTAGACGAGAGGTTTTTGACCTCTGCGTCGTGTGGTATAGGTACAAATTGTGATGGTGATCTAAATATGCACAGGAAACTAATCCAACCACGATGCGGGCAATTAGCGTCACACTAACGTTAGCTCACCGTTACTTCCTTCTGTCAGTAAACAAACACAAATCTGTCATTTCTGTCTTCGTGATTATGGAATTTATCCAACGAGTTGTCATGCCACGAATGTCCAGTGCCACACATAGTTGTGAAAATCATGATGAAGTCATAAACACTGATAAATTTAAAATAAAAAAAGTCGACAAACATCAGATGTGCCTTGCCTACTTCTCGATGGCGTTTGACTTTCTTATCAGCAAAATTTCACCGAACGATCGAGCTGTCAAACCAATGTCAAACGTCCAACTTTTGCAACACTGCAAGGAACATTATCTGCATTCACGAGAAATTCCATTAGCGAAAAAAAAAGGAATATAATTGAAACAGGTAGAAAAGCGAACAACCCTGTCATTCTTTTTTTTAGCCCAAATAAAATTTCTTTGCCACAACTCGTCCACGTAATCATTCACGCGATGATCGGTATGTGCGCTCTTTCCCACTTCGACGAAGATCAGCGTTTCATTCCAATCAAGTGTCACTTCACAATTTTTCAACGTCAAACAAACTGCCAGCAAGTAGCAAGCCCCGCACCAATTTAATTATAGGAACATAAATGATTTTATGACTTACGTTTGTAAAATAATTAACTAGTTGGAATAAATGTAAAAAATGTTATAAATATGTGAAAATATTTTCTTTATTGTAGGTATGCTACGTATGCCGTTTCTAGCAGCAATCACAACCACTTCGCATCGCGTTTCAAATACAACTGAATGTTGGTATTTTAGCTCTTGGCTGGATATCTCGTCGACGTCGTCGTCATCGCCCATCGGTGGATTGTTGTGGCGCGGCTGCCTTTCCCCAATCGACAAATACAGATAAAAAAAAATAGGAATAAATCAACAACAACAAAAGCGGGACAAGCTGAAGATATCATGCGTTTTGTGGGCACCCCACCCCCTTGTTTTACTAACCTTAACACACCACATGAACCGGTAACGTATTTTCTATAATTTTTGGTGGGTTTTTTCGCTGCTTGTGATTATGGAATATGGATAGGTTATCAAATTGTTTGACGGGGGTTATTTTCGTTTTGACGGAGCATCTTCGGCGTGGTGGGATAGAAATAAGAAGATTGCTTTTTAGATGCAAAACGAATTGTTGCGGCAACATGTGAGGGGAGGGAAAGCTTTCGCAGGGCTACCATGTACTTATGCTAGACGCAAGACAAATTATTGTACATACCTACTTTAAATGGCTAGCGAAATTTGAAAAAAGAAATAATTTCGACAAACTAACAAATTCGTACAGCCGAGAATACAAATTTCGTTCATATTTTTCAGTGAGAAAATATCAACTGACAGCTGAATTATCAAAACATGGGAATTTTCATTTGTTTCATCTTTTTGGACATAATTCGCTGCAATACTTAATACATAAGTTTCCGTTTGACAAAACTGAGCAGAAAAGAGCAAAATATATTGTTCGGGCCGGCTGTATAAAGAAACTATCTCTATCATTTACACTATCGGATATTTGTCAGAAGTTCACAAGGAACGGCGGACTATTTAGAACTTTCAGGTGTAATTTGCATCTCTTTTTTTTGCGGCTGAATCGTATACCCCTCGTCCAATTATAATAATACTTTAAGCCAGTCAATACTTTAAACCACTTAAATACCTAAAAGGGGATTAAACCAACTCAGTTTTTAGGTCTGTTCCCTTACTTTTGTAGTAAGAATGGAAAAGACAATTAAAATGGCAGTGGTGGGGATAATATCTCTCACAGAGAGAGACACTTACGAAAAAGTTAGGGAACGCTTTTGTAGTAAACTATGAAAAATGACAGATAAATAATTCCATAAATTGCAGTGGTAAAGAATATTTTCAATACCTACGCGATGGAATATTCGGGGAGAACATTCAATATTTATTTTGCGACCTGTTGATACCATTTTAATAGAACGTAAGAAATCAAAACAAATTCAATCGAATGTCAAATATGACAAGAAACTTCCAATCAGCTGTTAATTGTTTGGTGACTGACAGCCCTTCAAATTTCTTACACCAAGAAATTTGTTGAGTAAAAATTCGTAAGATTCTCAGTGGAGGGGTAATATCTTGCTCTCTCGACGACGCTCTCTTTTACGAATTTTTCGAGTCAAGGAACGACATTGAGTAAAAATTCGTAAGAATTCGTAAAAATTCGTAAGATTTAAAAGTAAAGGAACAGACCTTTTATGTTCGAAGTTCGAAGAAGACAGGAAACATTTCAATTCTTATCCCAAACATGTCAAAATATATTTTTACTTTTATTTCATTTACAGTAGAAATCGGTTATAACGATATCGAAGGGACCTCGGAATTTCATCGTTATAACCGATTCATCGTTATATCCGGTACAATGAAAATAATGAAAAAAGGAAACTTTATTAAAAAAAATGCTTCAAATGCTCAAGAAAATTGTTGAGGAAAGAAATCAGTAATTTGTGTTTGTTTTGCACATTTAGTTGAGTAAAGAAAATTTCAAAGAAAAATTAATATGTACTGAACTCTTCGGAGATATGGAAATCGAACAGGGCATGCCATGAAATTAGATGAACAGACAGACCAGTCACTGCTGTGGCTACAGGAAATTTAAAAATTTGTTTATAACTATGTATGTATGTATGTATAGTATGTGCATACAAAATATCGATATGTACATATTTAGAAGCAGAATGAAAATAACAGGCAGTAGGCATGTAAGAACACGTTTTTTACCATCGCTATAAACAGTTTTTAGACTAAAATATGATAAATTTTCATCGCTATAACCGATTTCATCGTTATATCCGGAATCGTTATAACCGATATCAAATTACCTTGAGTTAAACGGAGTTTGTCGGCGCAGTGGCTTAGTGGTTAGTGTGTTGGACTACTAAGCGAGGGGCTCAGGTTCGAATCCCGCGAAAACCCAAATTCCAACTTAGGGTTTTTTTCCGCTGCGCCACCTCTCGCGAACGTCTGACAAACATCCGAGAGTATAACTGTCTTGAAAAAGCTTCTCAATTAGCCGTTTGGAATCGGCATAAAATTGTAGATCCCTTCCATTCGTTCCAAAAATGAAAACTCACACAAAACGAATGGTTGTGAGAAGCTAGGCCCAGGGTCCCTACGACCTGTAGCGCCAACTATTTATTTTTTTTTTTTAAACGGAGTTTTGCCGGGACTTTGAAAATATATTGTTATATCCGGTTCATCGCTATATCAGGTATTGTTATAACCGATTTCTACTGTATTTCAATTTGGAACTTGTACTTAAATTTATTTTATTTCTGAGATATGGCAGCACGTAAAAATGTAGTTTACAGCTTTCTCTGCACCAGAATGACAAAAGCTGGAAGCATGTTCGTGGCCCCTAAATTTATGCAATACACTTCATATTCCACCTGTCTCACATTTGTGACAAAATATACGTCGTGGAAACAAACTCTGTAAACATGTTTCGAAAGGAAAGAACCGCCCAGTTGGAAAAAGGACATGAACGAAACTCTTTGACTCCTCCCAAAAGCTTCACAGAACATGCGCCATATTTTGTTTATCTGTTATTCTGAAATGCACTTGTTGCTTCATTTGTTTTTATAGCTCAGACATTATGTCCATTGACTATATTCTCGTGAGTTGTTAGTAAATTTTATTACACGACTTCACCAAACGCTTTTAATTTTGTTCTTTGATAGGTAAATACCTACAATAATTATAGATGTATGTAAATTCATTTCACCTGCATATTTTTTCTAGCGATTGTGTTTCATTTTACATCCGTTCATCATATTGACGCGTGTCCAAATGACAACCAATTTTACATGCACTTAATATCAGAATTATTGCACTTAAGTGGCACGAAACAAAACAAACATGTTGTAGAACTCAAATTCGCATAGACAAATGAGCAGAGCTTGGATATGAATATCAATTTCTACTACTGTCTGCGATATATCTACTTGACGTCAGAATATATACTAGTCAGTGTAGGTATACCTACCTACTGCAATTTGGTTAATAATTAAGACCACGAAGAACGAAATGGTGTTTATAGATTAGAGTCCGCTTAGAGTTTGTAAGAACAGGTTCCACTCAAAGATAATGAATGTACCGTTGTACCCTTTCAGTACATTGCATTGCTGTGCATTGTACACGTCATGGCGCCAAACATATTGAAATGTTTATCGAAAACTGACAATTGAGTGCAAATGTCAAAGTCGTTCTACCCATAACAAGTTTAAGTTGACTTCTTGTGGAACTATGGCGTGATTTGTCATGGATCATTATGTCTGAAGTAAAACTGCAAAAGATTTATAGGATCTTCACACCAAGCCGAAAACCGTGTTTTCGTCGATGCATTCACACCAACTAGTTTTCGTTTGACGTTTCAATCAGCTGTGAGACACTAGTCGTAAAACTTCGGTGCAAACTTTTGTGGTTACAAATTTCGATCGCATTAATTAACACACAAAATTAATTTAGTGCATTTAAAAACAATAATAGCCCATCAATTAATTGTTTAAATGATTTTAAGATGTGAATTGTGACATTTGTTCGGTCAGCCATATTTCTGAACATTGCAAAAGGTGTGTTTGTTCCTACAACCCAACGATTGGAAGTCGTTTTCGTGGTGTTTTCGCAGAAAACGAGTGCAAACGACTCGTTTTGAAAACTGAAATATGTACCTATGGGAAAATTTCTGTTTTCGATGAAGTTTTCGTGTGTTTTGGCGAAAACCCGGTTTTGGGCTTGGTATGAAAAGCTTATAAGCTTCGGTGCAAACTTTTGTGGTTACAAATTTCGATCGCATTAACAAACAAAATGAAATTAGGGCATTTCAAAATAATATTAGCCCATCAATTAGTTTTGGAAAATGGGTTTAAAGTTGTGACATTGGTTCGGTCAGCCATTTTGCTGAATATTGCAATCCAACCATTGGAAGTCGTTCTCGTGGAAAACCACTTTAAACGACTCGTTTTGAAAACTGAAATAGCTATGTGTGGGAAAACTTCTGTTTTCGTAGAAGTTTTCGAGTGTTTTCGCGAAAACCCGGTTTTCGGCTCGGTGTGAAAAACCTATATTAGTGGCCACCTTCTTCGATGTCTTCCTATAACGATCCAGTTTCTATTTTTCGATTTGCTACTAGAATGGTAAAACCGTAGCGTTGTATACGAAACGCATCTTAGCTAGCCAGAAAAATATTTCGAGCTTTTGTTGCCACCGAGCAGGGCTTTAGTGGCGGGTGGCGCTTACAATAGATTCCAGTTTACGGGATAATTTAGAATTGGCAAATTTATTTTTAAACGAAGTATCAGCATTTATGAAGACAAGCCGCCGACTGTTTTCTATAATTCAGCTATACAAGTGGGACTTACATATAGCTGTACTGAGCACTAATATTGTTATACCCTTAGCAACAAATGTCCAACTTTGTTGGCATAATTTCTTGGAAACTCTCCAGCAACCACAAGTTTTCTCTTTTTTGCATTTCGTTTTTGATTAACTGCGACTGGACATTGACCGAGTCGTGACTGATTGTGGCAGAGTGTCTACATCATCTGGGAACTGATTTTAATTGATGGGCGGAAAGCAATAGCTTTGGAAATTGTGACAGACAGCACCATATCTCTGTTGATTCTGTCTTTTGGGAACTTCCCACCCTAAAACGTCTGCCGAGGTATATTTTTATATACGTATAACTACAGCTCTCTTTCAGCTGTTCAAATACAGTTTCAAATCACATTGTGTGTGCAATGTGCATTGATAAATCAAATCGCATCGTCAAATGGTTGCAGTTTGCCAAGCACCACAAACGAGGCAATAACGCCGTTGCCAGTGGTGCGCATTCGCACACCGGTTGCTTTCAATTAATTGAAATCGAAAATACCCACAACTATCAGGTTGACATCACTCCCGCTATTCAATCGGCGTATATACGACAACAAAGCGCGTGCGACCTTGATTGCTTTTAATTTTCCGCCCCATTGAGCATCGACAAAATTTAATTGTGCTATAACTCGGCCATCTTCCCGGGGGAAACGATTTCATTAGCGAATTGATTAACAGCTGCACAGTGCAAAGCTATTAATTTGTTCCGAACTGGCGCGAGTTGGCAGTGCTAAAGGTGAATTCTCGCTGTGCGATCATTCAAAGTGCAAGTGCTGGTGGATATCAATATCTGTTTCGGTTGCGGTTAAAAATTTTCTTATTTTATTCGCCTTCAACTCATCCGGGGAGTACAGTGTAGTTGTTGTTGAAGCTCTCGTCACAGTTGCGTTCATCAACCTGTATGTTGTGGAAGGATATATCATATCCCAGTGCCTAAATCGTGATGACGAAATCAGAGGATATGATTGGTGTTGTGACTGCAGGCAACAGGAAGGGACCAACAACAATCAGCGCTTTGGTGGATCAAAAGCTTTCGTCGGGAGTGGTAAATCCAGCCTTTACACTGGAGTACGGTGATGACGGATGTGCCGTCAATAGAACTGCCGAAAGTAGATATGACCTGGACAAGTGGTACGTATAAATATCGGTTATTTGTTTACTCCAGTGAAAATGACACAAGTCTACCTAAATGCTATGCATATTGCTTCCTTAAAAATAAGAGTCATTCTGACACGTTTAGTGGATATTGTAAATCACTTGCGGTTATAGTTTCAGTTTTGTGTGACAAATGGGACTGGAGTGCTCAATGAAAGATTTATGGGTAACAACAGTGAGTGATAACAAAAGTGACAGCGAGCATTGACTTGTCATTTGTACATAACTAAAATCAAATCACTCCGCCTGCGTGTACATGAAAATATCAATTTAAGCGCCGTTTTGATGTTTGTGAAGCCTTTTTGTTGATATTCATTGTCTACTAGGTATATATTTTTAAATAATTTTTGTTTTTGTGATGCAATAACACTTGAAAATAAACAAACGAATCACTCAATCGTATTGCAGAAATTGTCTACGGTTTTGGAGGCTATTCTTACATATTTAGCGCAATAAACACACTGTCAATTGTGAAATTTTAAAATGACATCTGTGGTCGTACCTACCTACATAATCCTACAAAACGTCACCATTCACACTTCCGGCTCTATTCAGTTTAAAAAATGGAAGCGGAAGAGCAACGACTGCGCCTAAAAGCAGAATACACTGAATTTCGAATGTATGTACATTGCCCATTTCCGTAGAAAGCTATCGGAGACAGAAACCATGTTCGAAATTGGAAGTAAACTTGTCATAGGTAATAGCGCTGTCATTTTTCGCACAGTAGGGGCCGGTTGAATCAACAATCGGTTTCTACGTGATTTTTCTTTTTGGGTCGCGAACTCACTTTCATCCGATGAAAGGCTTCTTGATTTTTCTCGTCGATTTTGTATTGTAATCAATCGGATTTCTATGCCGATTATCGTTGATCTGTTAGAGTTAGAACGGAAATTACAGCGAAACGCTTGGTTTGATCGAAGTGAAAGAATAAAAAAAGGAAAAGTGAATTGTCTTTGGTAACGTATACATTTCTAACATATTAAAAAAAAAACATTTTCAATCTACTGCAACTTGCAGAAAGCCTCCTTACTTTCCTTGTCAGGGTCTAATCGCAGAGTAGCTAATTATTTGACTGCGAAAGTTCCGTAATTTTATTTAATAAACCATCTTCAACTCGTATCGTATACTTTCCCCATACCTATAAAAGATGACACGAGTATCAGCACTTCGAAAAACCAAAAAAATATAATACTGCATTTACAAGATCACGTTCTACTCGCATTTTCGCATAAGACGGGACAGGGACATTCGATTTTTCGCAATCAATTCTAACCAAATTATAGTTATGTAAAACGGAAATAAGCAAAAGTTCCGGTGATCAACATTTCTGCAATCATTTGAAAACACTTCTATTTCAACGTTATTAATTTACCTAAAAAAATGACTAAAAACAGAAACAGAAACTGAAACAGTACAAAAAGTTTTTCATTGGCCGCGTTCCTCTGCCCGCTAGTCTTCTAGCATAAAATATCCCAGATGAAGGAACGCTCGCGCAGCGGCAGCGGCAAAATGACATTTGACTTTCCTTCATAAATAATTTCGCGTCGCATAATTATTTCCAAACTGCATTTAAAAAGAAATGGTACATGTTATAGAAACTATAATAATATCGGAATTGCTATTTTACTTACCTTATTACGAATTTAATCACAATTGCAGCTCGGCTTCGTATTTTTGTTTTTATTTTGTAGATGTTTGAACGATTTCCATTGACAGCTGTTTTTTTGTTTTTTTTTTTTTTCTCTCAAAGCAGCGGGTAGTTTTGCGCTAGATGGAGAAATTTCCCTGAAAGGGATATTTCACAAAAAGTGCAAGACGACTAGCGCAAATGGTAAAATGTCAATTTTTTTTATATGGAGTTTGACATGCCGCTGCTCATCTAGCGGGCAGTGGAACGCGGCCATTCTGTAGTAAATTCTGGCTCTGTTTACGTTGTTCGCTCAGCTACACAAAACTGAAACAGAAACAGATCCATTAAAATATGGCTGCCGCCTATTCCATCAAAATATCGAATTGCCGAATTGCGGCGCAACTTTTGAAAACAAATATTTACGTTCCTAGTTCTGTTTTTGTTGCAAAAAATGTATGGGATTCTGTTTCTGTTTCTGTTCTTTGTCACTAACTTGGAGCCTTTAGAAACTACTTTTTTGTTATGTAGGTTCCTATGTAAATATCATACAATACATACATTACTTTGATTATCAAAATACGGAAAAATTACGATAACTACGATTTTATCACTAAAATTTGCTAGGAACACTGACACTGAGGACGGTTCATAAAATATACGTATTTGTGCGTATTCATTTTAATTTCGTTGACATTTTTTATTTGAAATTGGAAGTGAAAATCCTTATTGTACCGACCACAGAAATAAGCGTTTAATCTTTTCAAGGCACCCAATCAATTTGAGCGATTATTGGCACCAAAGCATTAAAGTACCTATTGTGAAAATATTTCACTTGTTTTTTAACCTTATAATTGTAGTATCTTATGTCGTATCCCATTGGTATAGAAAAAACACTTTTTTCATATCCAGTTTTTCTGCTCACGAAATCAGCTGGATGTCAGATTTCATGTTCCATTTTCCGCAAAAAGAATCAGAGCAATTTTTCGAATCCCGATTTCTAAGCAAGATTCACACCTTCTTACACTAACACCAAAACATTTGTCATTTGCCAAACTTTAAAGTGTGTTAGGTATTTTAAGTTTTTAGAGACAAGTCTGTGAAAAAAATACATTTTCCCGCCGCAATGGATGTCAACATTAATTGAATATATTTTATAAACACAAACTACAATTTAAGAACATTGGTCACTAAAAAATCGGTAATCTGAGAGAAAAATCTGAAAATCCAAATGGAAAATCCAACACAAGATCGACTTTGTAATCGGACATAAATAGCAAAGATAATGGAATACAGAGATATATATCTTTCCAGTGGAAGGGCGGCTGCCTACAAGCTGTTTTCCAGAAAAATTCATGAAGTCACACACACCTGCTCATTTTTATTATAGTATATGTGAGTTCATGAATTGGACTTTGATGCAAGAATTAGGTATTCTCTATTGTGTATTTCACTATTTTTTCATTTTAATCCACACCTCCACAAAAACCGAACAAATTCAAAACAAAACACAAAATAATTAAACACCGCGATACTCATAAAAGCAAGATGATTCGCGGTCGGCCATTAGCAACATGCTTTTTTGTTGGTCACACGTATTCACAGACGGGGGTTGAAATTACAAAAACAACAATGTAAACAAATGGGTTTTGGGGGGATAGACGTACGAAAGATAGCCATCTCTTTTATTCATTAATCTCTGATAAATAGCCAGTCATTCTGAACGAGCCCCTTCGAAAATCCACTCTCCTTTCCAGGTTCCATATTCCATTCCACTTCCAATCCAATTGGATTTCCAATTTCGCTCGGCCTGGATGGATTTTTACTTCACAATTTAGAAATTCTCATTCGAAGTTTGCATCGTGCAAGACAAAGTTGTAGTGGCAGCAGTTTTATTTGACGTCTTTGTGTGTGTCGCATTTCGGTCGTTTTGTAGTTTTTCTCAATTTTCATTTCCGTCTGCATAGAAGAGAATTGAATAAATTTGCATTTACAAAGTGATAACAAATTGTGTGGAAACAACAATTTGTGAGAAGTGATATAAACTCGATACTCAGTGTTTTGAGAGAAAAAAAAAATCCATAATCGATTTTCCGTGAATCACAACAACAGAGGAACATCTAACAAGAAATTAAACCAAGTTTTTCACCAAGCAAAAACAAAAGAAAAACAAGTTTTTTTTTTGGAAAGGAAACCTCCCTCGTTTAACACAGGTGAGTAGCAGAGCTAGCGCTTTGGACAGCGAATTAGATAACTCTTCCTTCTCCGAATTTTCTTCGCCCTTTTCCATTTTTTCTTTTTGTGTTCTCAATTTCATTTCTATCTCCTCATCCACACCCAGAAGCCCCATAAAACGAAAAAAATAATATCCCTCCCTATACCGATTCATATTTCTTTGGTAATTTTCGTTTTTATTTCTATTTATTTCAATGGAATCCTCATCGCACTTCGTTGGTCGTAGAACATTTTTGATTTTCCTTTTGTAATCATGTAGCTCGTAGTGTATCAAATGTGTGAACATCGCTCATCATTTCTGTGGGAATTCATATCTATACATTTGCCTGTATAAGTACATGTAACTAATTACTAATTAATGTTGTCTTACATACTACCTACTAATCATACCACCTACTTAACTACCTGTCTGCCTATGCCTATAAACTCTTCTTTGTCCACTTCTGTACTTCCGTTTTGACTTGTAGTTTTCCGTTCGTTATTTTGTGGCGTTTTGTTGTTGTTCTTGGTGTTATAATATTGGAAAAGTTAAGCGGAGAACTATGACGTAGGAACTCCAGCAGGAGAATGCATAAAATTGGGTAAATATGTATACGAATGAGTCACACACAAATTGAAACCATCAAATTGCCATTCAGCGCGGTTCTATCTTCTCCCTACACCACCAATGTCAGCCCTTCTGTCTGCCTGGCACAGATGACGATTACGACAACGTCGACGACGATTGTGGTGAGGGAGGCTGTGATGCCAGCCTCAATCTGACGTAATAGTTTGGCGCCCTGCCCTCCACCCAACACCCAAGTAGCGCAGGCAGTACAATTCGTGGTTCAATGTGTCGTTGTTGTTGTTGTGTGGCCTCATTTCACAAATGAGTCCCTGAGCGAAAAATCAGCTGAGAATCTTCCTTTCACTGCCGCCATTCCCTCGCCCCCTTCTAAAACTTGATTCTTGCGGCAGGACAAAAACCAACGTTTTTTTTTTTGTTGTTTCTTCAATTATTTTAATGAGAGATTTCTGAGGATAAACCTGGCAGGCAATGCCTGCAGGTGCCGTGGTCGATAAAAGTAGTGGAGGTGCTGTGGGTACATGCGAATCGAGTTCATGAGAGAGAAGTTACAACAAAGTTTAGAGCCGTTGTTACTATGGTGTGTGGCAGGGACTATATGCACAATACATATACGATACCCCGCTTTCGAATCAATAGGAAGGACGTTCTTTTTTTTTTTTTTTTTTTGTTCGCCGACAACGGTTTCCATGGAAAGATTGTGGGATTAGAGAGTTCTTTATTCTGTTCGTGTGGTCTACGTTGCCGTTCGGTGGAATTTGAACTGTTTAATTTGTTAAATCCTTGAATGCAAACGCGAGGCGAAGGATTTACGAAGAATTACGGACTTGCCAGTATTATTATATTAAAAAGCTTCTTTTGCGAGACTTTGCTCTGTTTCGTTTACGAGATGGGTTTCGGTTTTGCACTCTTTTGGCAGTGGCAAGAATATATAATGTTGAATATAAGTAGGTAGCCCTTCCACGTAAGAAGTAGAGTACCTATTGGAAGTTGAACTGTCGTTGACGGCTGTGGTCGAATAACACAGTATGCAAGTGGCTTCAAATTTATTGGAAGTTTGTGAATGCGACGATAGTTTTGCATCAGCCTTAGCGATCAGCATTTTGTCCATACGATCAACAGCATCTTCTGTGTCAGGAAAATGAAACAGTTTTTCGGGTTCCAACACTATTCGCATTTGTAATAACCGAATTCTCCCTCGACACCATTTTAATAAATAAATTCCAGATGATAAACCAGTCATACATTCTCTTCGCAATCAGTTCGCCAAAGTTGTTTACATATACTGTCCGGCTAGTTCGGCTATTTCACTCGAACTTGACTTGAGTATGAATCATAGAATCTCTATCTGTGCCAGTGCCAAGCCAAATATGTAGTTGGTAAAACCGGTGTTAACCAGCCACTGCGAGTACTGACCAGCCACCGCAAATCAAGTGACACAAATCACCTCAGACCAATGTCTGGTACTGCTACTGATGTCGGATATTGATGAATGTGTGGACAGCCAAAAGGGGCTCGTTCTTCTTGTTGATAAAACATGTGCATGTGTGCGTTTTACGAAAACGTGTGAGCCTGGCTTTTTTTCTCTCTTATCTGCACATGACTTTGATTTTGTTTATGACGTTAATTTACTGCGGAATCGATCTTGCCATTGGCAGACGATCAACGGCAGAATGACAATGAAAACGCATTCGTTGGAGGAACATTAATTGGAATTGGAATGGATTTCCAAACAACTTTGTACAGTGAGAAACTGGTAGCAGTTAACGAGACGTTGACGTCCTCTTTGAATGACTGGTACCAGTTCATTGACAGTTTTTATGTAGTACCTGAAACTGAAACGATTTTCTGAAACTCTTTGGTACGACAACTAATTTTGGTCAAATTATGCATTCAAGCACACAGTTTCTAGTAAACCCACCTTTTTTGTTATTATTTACGACATTTTTTCCAGTGTCTTCAATCAACTTCAAGTCTTTTCGCGGCTGTATTCACAACCGGTGCTCGCCATCTCAACTGTTGTGATCTGTGCAACGGAATCTACTATGACGAGCCCGATAGTTATGGATAATGATAGAAAATTTACGAGACAGCTATTTCGTAATAAAAATGAACGTTACTTACACAATGTGGCATAGGTTAAACACGTTCCGAACGTTTTGTGCCAAAGGAGATAGTAAATATTTATGTTGTTAAAATTTAAGCTTGAAATATCTCTTTGGTCATGTACAAAAGTTGAGTGAGAGCATCAGGATATAGTGGGAGTTATCCAGCTTAGGTTAAAGTGCAATTACGTTCGTATTGGGGTTGGCAGAGTCTCAGTGAACTTTTGCTTTTTGTTTGACAAATGCCACTTTTGGTCATCGCCTCCTGCATCCATCAACAATCAAACGAAATATCGTTCCTATTATCAGCGACCAGCTGTCTACTATCTACGTACAAGGTAGCAACAACACACTTTGGAATACCTGATTTCTTTCTTGATGAAAATGTGTCATCCCAATGTCAAACCGCACAGAGGTTATTTTCTTCATGAGTGGCTGTCCAATTTGCGGCCTAGCTGAAGTAAGAACATTTCATTTTTATTTCGAAAATGGAATTGACATGCACCTCCCTCTTGAACAGGCATTGTTTCCGCGAAGTTATCCCGACGTTTTTAACCCTCTCGTGTATCCTCTTTTAAATTCACTATATTTGATTCCCAATCTGCCTGGACCTCCAATCCACCACCACAAATAAACAGATGGATGTAACCACGGTGTATGGTAAATTCTACACATAGAATTTCGTGTCTTCCCTTCCGTCACACACCATGGGACTTGTCACATTAATGGCTTCGCTCTCCATTTTATACTGGCCCTTTGATTCCTTTACATGGGCAAATTAAAACCATTGAAAACCATCTAGAAACAAACAACTGCAGCATGTTACCTGTCATGAACACCAACAGCGATTAAAATTGCTGGATTTGAGGGCTTCGATAAAATTGGAAACCTATTAGAATTTGAAAAATGGTACTGAAGTCTTTTTCGCTTTGAGCTAAATCCAATTAACACCGAAGCAGCTATTGTGGATGACTTTTTTTTTTTCCTCTTTATTTTAATTTATTGCGATGTGATGGTCATGAGATGTTTTGTGACTCGACAATTTGAATGGAGCACCTAAAGTTGTAAAGGTCAAAGTGGTTGTAAAATCGATTTAAGTTCATATTTAAGGGGGTAGCCCAATTCAAAAAGAAAAGGACATCAATTGGTTTGTAACTCTGAAAGGGATACCACCGAAATAGAATCATTGGCGATATGGGAATGTTTGTATTTTGGTTGGAAATGCCTATTGATCACTGACAGTTTTGTTTGCCATATGAAGTGCCTGCCACCCCACATGTAAAAGTTGGAAATGAATCGCTTGAACTTCGTTTTTATAAATAGCAACACAATATTCCGTTCCGTTCATGTTAGTTATCAATTTATAACCTTAAAACTCGACAAATATTGAGGTTAGATAAGGCTACTTTCCAGACAGTTGAATAAATTTATATTCCACAAGCGAAGCCACTGTAGCGGCATCTGCCAGGCTGATTTGTGAATCTAAACCATCCAGGGCGCCACTCAAACGCATACAAAAAAAAAAAATCATTCAAATCGGTTCAGCTGTCTAGGAGGATTTCAGTGACATACACATTACACACGTACAGTAGTATTATTATTAAGATAACTAATCGGCTTACTTACCGTCAGTCTTAAAAACGAACAAGCAGGTGCTGCCAACTCTCTTATAATATCGATCGATCACATTTAACTACAACAGGACTTAATCGATATTTGTATATCTGAAAAGAAAAATTAATAGCTGTCGCAAAAGGTCCAAAAAAATAGGACTTCTTACAATCATTCGTCTGTCGGAGTTTTTATTTTCCGGACAAATGCAATGTTCGTTGTCAGCAATAGCTAATACATCGAAGTCTAAAACCTCAAACGCCATCTGTTGAGTGTAATCAATATTTAGAATTGTGCTGCAAATATCGAGAGTTCACAAAATTTATGGAATAATTGAAGAAATTTGTTCCAATTTGCTTCATAACAATGACTCGGTAATCAAATTTAGAATTTCACAAACAGTAGCGCCATCTGTTGCAAATCAACTCTATTTATTTTAGTTTAGAATTTACAATTTGTTATAGCACAATTTACATAATTTAAATACAGAGATGTGACAAATTTATGGCTTTCTACTGGAAAAAGCTTACAAGTGACAAAAAATAAATAAAATTATAGAAAAATGTTTGTTTTGAGGAAAAACAACGACTAAAAAACCTCAATTTAAGGGAGCCATCTTTTGTAATAAACCATTGGACTCAAAATATCAAATTCCGTATTATCTTTTAGAGTATTTTTCGCCTTGGAAAGGTACCGGCTTGCACGGCATTTTGTATTTGAACAGTTTTGTATAAAAATGGCAAACAAGAGCAATTTATTAAAATACAGCGCCATCTGTTGGGAAATCGCCATTTTAAAACCAGAACATGATGCACGTATATCTTTATGTTCTAGCATATTTTTAGCCATAAAATTGTACAACTTTTTGTTTGTGTTTCTCCTAGATAAAAAGTCGAACATTTTAGACAAACTTCAGCGCCATCTGTTGTTAATGGATTCGTTGGCACAGTGGTCAAATATATGAAATAAATAAATGTTTTAACTCATGTTTAACAGCTACCCAGCAGTATGTCGACAAAATTCGCTTTCATCGCGGTGATGCGTCTTACAAAGAACATGCTGATAGTTCTTGACGGCAATTTCTGTAGCGCCATCTATTGTAATAAGGGGAATCCCTATAAGGTCAACTTAAAATCCATTTAGTCGCTGTTCCAGGGCATATTACAACTGAAAATGATTTCAATTATTTCAACAGTCAAGTCATGACTGCTTGCGGCTGTGACTCTTCTGTTTCTCCTTTCTTTGTTTGCCTTAGACTCAAAGTGAATTTAATAGAATTTTCCTTTTGAGGTGGGTGAAAATTTTAATATTTCTCAAAAGCACTTCCCAAAAATATTCGCAACGCCTTTTGCATTCCACGAATGAAAAGTGAATTCTTCTTTCTGCGTTTTTACGCTAAACGCATCCTTGGTCCTCTACGTGCTTTAATTAATTAGAGAAAATTCAGTTCTCATTTTTCGTAATGAATTTAAACAATGCAACTTTGAAGTGAAACGCTTTTCCTTCTTCACATTGCTTTAGTGCGCCACAGCAACAATGGAACGCGCAAGGAGGGAGCCCTCTTCCAAGCACGTGTGGATGGAGGAATTCCTCTTCCTTTTGTCGTTTTATAATGTTGATGATGATGATGATGATGGAACTAACTCTTCATCGGAACAGGCAGACATTTAGTCCTCCCCCTCTTTATGTAATTTCCATCGATTTGTGTATTTCTTTTTTTTTTATCGGTGGAGAGGAGGGTGAAATTGATTCTCAACAGAACTTTCTCGGGTATGGTTGATTGTGCAGGGTGTCAACCTCTGGGTGTCACATTTCCTGAGTGTAGAACTCAAAACAAGGTTGCTTACTTGACTAATCACATTTAATACGTATTTGGCAAAGCAATTTTTACAATTTCTTTCGGCCGCCAACTACTGTGAATGTTTTTTTTCGGTTATTTCTATATCATTACTGTAATCTACCACAATTTTATCGATCTCATGGCACTGGGACTGGTGCGCGGGGGTAACACAAACACAGTAACCCTTCGGTTGTGTTACGTAAGGTTTTATATGTTTTTTTTTTTAACTGGCAGCCTTGATGATGCGGTGTTGTGACCACCAACGCTAACCGCCAAATAACTATTTGAATAGGAACAATCGGGGTGGTGGAGTGTCCGCCACTTACACATTTGCCGTCTAATGTCAGAGCTCGCCAGTGTTTGTGCGGGTATTTGTTGGTTTTTAGGTCGCCCGGGAACAATGGACGTTGCTTATTAAGTCTTTTTATATTTTCTTTTATTTATTTGTTCGTGTAATAACAAAAAGCAGCTTGCGCACAGAAAAATGAGAAATAAAAGGGAAAACAAAGAGAACTACATTAATTGACGGGCGGTCTAGTTTGTGTAGGTTGTAATTGTTATCCGACGGGTTGCTGGGTTTTGCAGCGAGGGGCTTTGGTCAAATTAATGCAAAACGTAAATCAGACGCTGACAAAGTGTCATTAAAGAATTTGCGGGTGGAGAGTGGTTCGTGGCGTGTTACATGTTTCTTCGATGAGTATAATGTATGGATGTGTGGAAATATGGAAATTGTGGCAAGTTCCCCAAGTTATTGAAACCTAAACTCACATAAATAGCATTTATTATTATAATTGTAAGCGAAGGAGATTCGAAGGTTGTATCTGTATAATTTACTATATAGCAGCTTGGTGATACCTGATTCGTACTATAGTAACTTGAACACTCAACAGATGTCAGAAATTTGACTTATTTACCTGGTAATTTTGACGCAGCCGTGTATGGAAGGGTAATTGATTTTATTCGTGGTCAAAACGTGAAGCAGTCATTTAATTGTAAAAATAATCTAAAGACCAAAGGTACGATTTGGTTAGGGTAGGTAGAGGTAGAGATGTCCCTTGTAAATCTAGAATAAAGTTTGAGCTTCCAATCGCGGGGATATGCGAAAGTGAAGTGATCCTTCACGGGACTCCGCAGTCACCTTTTACATACACTGTTGGTCTTAGGTTACACGCACCAACGTTTTTTTAATAAACTGTTCTATTTACCATCACGCATGTTCTAATTGTCCAAAATGTTTGTCCTATCAAAGTTTGAATCTTGTTCGAAAAATATGCCCTCATAGTTGGTTGATGTGCAGAAAAAATAACTGTGCATTCCAAGTCTCTAGCAATGTCTATGCAATTGCGTGGGTTTTCGGCTGGTCATTGAAATAGACGCGTAAACAAGTGCAATTGTTTTGATTGAAAAAATACTTTAAATAAACAAATCAAGGGTTCTAGAGCAATATTTAAGGAAAAATGGGAAAAGCTGCTGTTATGAGCTCCAGAATTGTTGATCGATATTTAAAGGATCCAGATCCAGAGTCATATGGAAAACACTTCAAAGGAGAAAAAAAATAGAATTAGAATTGCATCCAATTCGACTAAGGCCCATTTTATTCACTCGAAGTTGAACACAACTTCGGGATTTTTATATGGAAAACTTCCCAAGTTGTGTTCAACTTCGAGTGAATAAAATGGGCCTAACTCAGCAACTAAAACTAGGGAGTTAGCCGGGGTAAATGCAAGCCTTTCAAGCCTTTGAATTTTACTGAAAGAGTTTTAATAGCAACATTGTGGTAATAAGTTAAATGTTGTAGAGTGATGGGACCTGGACTAAAAGAAAGCTAAGGAAAACGAGAATTTTGTAATGTAAAAAACTCGAATATGGCTTATGTCGACATAAGCTACTTCAACTTATTGCCACAGATATAATAATGTTGAAAAAACCATTATTATTATTATTTTCCAATGCACTTTACACGATAAGTTCAACAGATTTGTAGTTGATTTATCGATTCAGTCAAATTGCAAATTCAACATTTTATGCTATTAGCAGAAAATCAAGACCAGAAAACGTTGAACTGACTGTCGTTTTCGATAATTTCAACAACTTATTTTTCTCCGTGAAGTGCTATATACGCAAAGAAAAACGGCTTCAATTTGTGAAAAAAATAATATATGACGTGCACTGTTCAATCTGACACTCGACTTAACGATTGGCGGTCGGTTGTATTCGCTGATGAAAAACGTTTTAATTTCGATGGCCCTGTCCTTATGGCTTTCAACACTATTATCACTATTTGCGAAAAGATGATCTATATTTAAGCCGCCATCACAGCCGAGAAGGTTTAGTCATGGTCTGGGCGCCATCACGTTTTATGGAACAATTGACTTAATTTTTATCGATAAGAAGATTAACAGCGAGAGCTTCAAAAAATTGTTGGAGTCCGTATTTCCAAAGTTAAATGATCTCTTCGGACCAATTCCATAAATTTTGGATAATGATCGAGTCAAAACGTTAATATCATCTGTGGCAATAAGTAGAGGAGAAGGTGGGAATATGGAACCCCATTTGGTTTTTAAAATTTTTTGTTCATACCCGTTATCTTAAGACATTAAAAATTGTTCAATTATATTATGTATATATTCTTACATGATATATAAGAAAAAAAAAACATATTCTGAATACTTTTTGTATTAAATTTTGTACTTTATTCAAAGAAAGTCATTTTTACATTTTTCATTTTTATGTTCCTTATATGGAACCCCGGTTTCCATATTAAATGTATGTAAAAATAACAATTTACATTTATGTGCAAAAATCGAAAACATAATAATCATGATCGCATCCTTTTTGGTTTGGGTGGCGTTTTTATTTGACTTCGCGGCATGACGGTGGGTTGAGGAAAAAGAGAAAAAAACATTGCTAGGTAAATAAAAAACACGTAATGGTAATATGGAACCCCGGTTCCATATTAGGTTCCTATAGGAGTTCCATATTACAAGATTTCATATTTTAACAAAAAACACTGGTTTTATCACTTATTCAAAGTAATAAGAAAAATCTTACCTGAAAAAATGTTAATTCACACACTAATTATTACTTCCGAATTTTCTGCAGGAAAAAAAACAAAACGACTTGAAGGCTCTAGACTTGCAAACAAAATGAAAAAAAGTTTTCCATTTCGCTCGGTTACTGAAAATCACTTTACGGCGAAATGATCAAAGCGAAAGCTGTGTAGATTTATAATATGAGTTTTGGTTTGAGTCTTCGCAGTGTGTAGCTATTGAGTAATAGATGGCACTTACAGTTTTGGTTTTAGAAGGGGGTTCCAATTTAACAACAGGTTCCATATTACCACCTTTTCCTCTAATTGAAAATGTTTGGGGCTGGCTTACACGAAAGGTGTAGGAAGGGGGAAAGCAATACAAAGATAAGGAGACATTTACTGCAGCTATTAAACAGATTTCCTTGACCTACATAGGTTCCCTGCATCATTCTATGAAGGATTAATGAAGTTAAAACTCATTACTGAATTTTTTTTCTTTATTTCTTAAAAGTCAATTATTAACACCAACTAAAAATTTAAGTTAAACATAAGTTACTTTTCTTCCAAAAAAATTAATAAGTTTTTCTATTGACATTAGAAAAAAGTATTTCAAGTAGCTTTACGAAAATGTTTGAAAAACACAATTCTGTTGAATTTTTATATACCTATAGATTTTTGTATATACCTATCGACTTTTTTTTCAATCATCATTAAAGTAATAGATACTGAACAAATTTGAATGCAAGTAAGCGTGCGTCTAACCTATGACTAGCAGTGTATATTTTGACATAAACCCAATATGTAGGCGCAGTGGCTTAGTGGTTAGTCTGTTGGACTCCTGCGATGGATCCAGGTTCGAATCCCGCAAAAAAACCCAAAATTCCAACTCAGGTTTTTTTTTCACTGCGCCACCTCTCGCGAACATCTGACAAACATCCGAGAGTATATAACTGTCTTGAAAGAGCTTCTCAATTAGCCGTTTGGAATCGGCATTAAATTGCAGATCCCTTCCATTCGTTCCACAAATGAAATCTCACACAAAACTAATGGTTGTGAGAAGCTAGGCCTAGGGTCCCTACGGACCTGTTGCGCCAAATTATAAATATATAAACCCAATATCTTGGCTTGGTCAATTTATGAACTGCTTTATTGAGAGAAAAAGCTGTTCGACTTCGAATAGGTACTTCTCGTAGTTTTCTGTTCCTTACGCGATCTCTGCGAGTCACCCCAACAACTCGAGAAGAAATATCCTTTTCGCAGCTAGTATCAACCATTTTGTTTACACAAAAGCAAAAAAAAAAAAAATGCAGACCAACAACAGTTAAGACAAAAACCTTACGCAACTTTGTGTACCCAGTTGTGACTCATATTTATCGACCTATACCCTCTTTGAGCTATGCATACCAAATTCGCATCAATCCCCCATCATTCACAGTCAGATGGGATACTCGTACACCGTACTGTGCTGTTGGTCATTTAAAAGAACTTTATCGCCAAGCAATTCGCATAGTGCATAGCTAAACTCTTGCGTCGGGGCCTTTGACTTTTCAGACTTGAAACCAACTGAGAATTGGATTTCCTATAAAACTCTTCCCGACTGTTATTAGCTTTTTTATGTGTGCACATGCTGCAGACGCCCAGCCATATACCCATAGCATTTCTATTTACGAGCGAAAAGCACAGTGGGGTGGAATAATAAATTGCCCCATTTCACAGGGTATACCCGCGTAGGGACGCTCGTCATCTCTTTGGCGCTGCATTAAGCTCACACTTGAAAGTAAACATCCAGAGCCTTATCCTCGTTAAACAATCGGCGGGACATCCTCTGCAGTATCCTCTTTAAATATTTATCCAACAACAGCGTATTTTCAGTCTACAACCAGCGCCTAGGGTCTTTCTGCTTGCATCAGTTGACGAATTTGCCAAATTTTAATTAAACCAAAATTCGACTCGATAGGACATTGTGCCTAATCTCAATGTGCCCACACACTCAGAAACCATAATTGCCGGCTGAAATGATACAGACTTCCTTTGAGGCATTCCCCCCGCTCTTGGAATGACTTCATCTGATGGCGCAATTCAAACGTTTTAGCTTAGCGGTCGACAATAACGCTGGTGGCTGTAGCTGGCTGGTATCTCAATGGAATCATTCGAGATAAAAGATACTTTTGATGAAGAAAATGTACATACGCACATATAATATTGTGGCATCTCCACCGCACCAACAACGACGGCGGAGAAGATTATTGCGACGTTGCGTTGTAAAGTGGAATTTTCTCGACTTCCTTTCGTGGCGTCGTCGCTTTGTTTTCCGTTTTTGTTGTTTTTCTCTGGTTCAATTTGAAGATTTCCAAATGCGGAGCTTAACGAGTATAATTGAACAGAGGCTCGACAACGAACGCTAGATGTTTTTTTTTCTTTGAAAATACATGAAACTATACAGTATGGCAAATGAATTGCGTGCCTGTTGACAGTGAAATGACAGGAAAATGATTGAAAATTGGAATTTCGTTGAGGGAAACATGTGAGACTGAGAATCGACATGTAGGCAATCATTGTCATTGGCAGAGATCGTTATTATTACTCGTGGTTGTGTAATGTGGGAAATTGCAAACCAAATGAAGCAATTATAGATGTCATTGACGGTTATCATAGGTCACAGTTTCTACTCAACAAATATCGAACACGAAGTGAGAGTTTCAGTTTTTGCAGTACTTAGCGCGATGCATATTTTTGGGAAACTGAAAACTCTCTCAAACCGAAAACTCTCTCAAATTCGGATGGCATTTATCTCAAAAGACAGTTTTACTGGTGTATTGTGTATAACTCATTGAGCAAACCCTAGTACCGAAACTATCTGCCCGGACGCGAACTCGGGTAGACGCCCTTGCTGGTCAGATGGAGAAAGTGATATGAACCCAATTTGCCTGCCACATCCACCGAGCTGCGTTTCGCAGCCTACTCTATGGTACCTAATTAAGCAGGAGGGGTTTCCCTCCTCTCTCTCGCATATGATGGATTATGGATATCGTCGTTTAACACTGGTCTCCACTTTAAAAATGCGCTTCGCCCTGTTATTACTGATGTAGACGCACAATTCGCTCTATGTTTACCAAAACTTTTCATCAGAAACTGACTGTGAATCATACATAACCTTGAAATGGATTTTCGGTCGAAGGTCATCGCAAAATGCTGTGGACTGGTGCGTGTTTTTATATTTCTTTAAATTTAGTTGATACCCAAAAGGCTTCTAACCAGAAAATATTTATATTTAACGCATCTCTCCCCGGTGGCTATGACATTTGCCAACACAACTGGAAAACCTTGCACCCGACTCTCTTTTGACACAAGGAGAAAGTACACCATTCGAAAACAGAGTCGACAATCGATCGTCGCTTGTTTGTTCACTTCAAATTGCACTGATATGAACGCAAAAGTCGCTAACAACTGATCAGATCTAGTTTCAACTTCTTCTGATGCAGATAACATCGAAAATCGAAACGTATCCAGAAAGTACTGGTAGGACAAGAAATTTCCATCCAAAATAACTGATAAGACTGCAGTAGTAGACTGCTTGCACCGAGTTTATAATCAGCAAACAATACAAAAGTCGCCTCTATATGATCAGTGCGGACGCAATGGTCTTATTTACCTCCAAGAGTTGTGAAGACTGATGATAGATCTGCTCCTTTCCGCTCAGAATTTAAAGACATGTGTTTTTTGAACAGCATATAATTCTCGCTCGGCTCTTAATGGGGACGTTCACGTTTTTTAAGCCGACTAGATGTACCTCGGTTTTGATTGGCTGAAATCGTTCATAAGAGCAGCTCTTTCAGTTGACGTTTATGGTGGGGTAGCCGATTAGTCAAGAAATTCGTGACTGAGCACTAAGTTGACAGTTCGCTTATGTGGCTAACGTAGAAAAAGTAAATTTAGTTTTCGCGTTCAGGTTACATCTTAACCCGACCAATCTAGTTGACTTAAGATAACTAGATTCTTGAATGTGCCGCATTCCCTAAATTGAAGGTCCCCTTGATGACGGCTGTCAACTGTCAAAACAGTATCTCGCCGCACCCTATTATTGATCAACGTACATATATGTCAAAGGTAATTCTTTTGTATAGAGTAGTCCCAGTTGTACTCTATATCTTGGCATATAACTGACGACCATTATACAATCCTCCACACACCATTTCACGAATCAAACTAGAAAACTGGAAGAAAAAAAAAAAAAAAGCATTTCCAATTGAAATTTACCTCCGACCGACGGAATTAAACTTCCACAGCCAATGGAAACAGTGCTGCCCATTCATACGCAGCTCTCATATCTCTCGACTGCAAACAGTTTGTATTGAGTGGCGGTCGACCGGCACACTTCAGTGCGTCTTCTAATTAACAAAATGCAAACAAGAAATTAAGGTCAGCGATTGATAACAGAGAAGAGCATCCCCTTTGCAGACTTCACGGACCGAACAAAAAATACAAGTAATTCCAAGGACTAGTCACTAGTGCATGTACTTCATTACTTCGCCTGCAGCGAATTTAAGTTGTTACTTTAGTACGCTGTACGTGATTCTCTACAATTATTGACGCAGTAGCTGTAAAGTGCATGCAGTCAAATGCCTGACGCCATTGCGACTTTAAAGCTTCCTTATGGTTAAATCGGGTTTTTTGTGTGTATCTTTTGCCCTCCATTTAAAAACGACGAAGAAGCGATGACTTGCCTTGGGATTGGTATCCCACGAAAAACGAAAAAACACAAAAAAAAAACCTGTAATGTCATTCACGAGGAACAAAAACTCAATCAGGGCACGAATAACAAAAGTAATTAGCTCTAATTCGAGAAAAGTTCTTCCTTCGAAAATGTAATGTTAATTGGGAAATATCTTCCTGAATGCAGAAGCAGCAGATGATGAGATCATAAGGTGGTAGATAGGTCTGATGGGAGGGAGAATGTGTTTATTTGCGCCGAATTTGAAATCTTTTACGCAAATTAAGTGATTCAGAGAATGAATTGAAAGGAGCAATCAAGGGAGAGCTGAACGAGCATAAGTTTAGTGGATAAGTTCAGTCATGGTGCCTTTCTGGAACGTGGAAACAAATTTGAATTTAAGTTTGAAGGACGGTGCAATAATGATTTGTCTGCGAACAGAAAAGAAAGAAGAAGAAGCTCTTTATTGGATATTTACTTCAAAAATCACTTATGGTAATGTTACTATATGTGTTGAGAAGCGTCCTGATAGAATGACAATGAACAGAAGTGGGGGTGTTTATTTTTGTGTTGAAAAATTAACTTTAACACCACCTGCAAAAGCTGTGCTGTACTAAACAGTAATGACAGCGATCCCGGTAGCCGGTACCCGGCTTGACTGTCAGAATTCGACTGTTCAAACAATAGATTTAAGAAGTCTGAAGATGAATAAGTGGTGTAGCTATAAATCGCTGAAATTCCAACCATGAACAACTTTTCACTTTTTATCTCTGCTTTGTTTTAATATTTTTAATATTTAAGCCTTTTAATATGTAAACCTTTTAATTTACTCGACTACTTACAACAATTCGCTTTTTCGAAATTTACAACAATCGCCCAATTTCGTTTATGCTTTTGTCACAGCCCTGTACCATTGCAAAGAGAATCCATTACAGCGGCTCCTTTAGTCCGATGTAAACGCGGTTACTTTGTGGTGCTATGCCAACCATTTGCAAATTGCAATTCACACACGCTGTAATTGGAATTGCTACTTTCTCGCATTTTTTTGAGCGCGGCATAATTTAAAAAACAAATTCAGTGCATTACATTCGAGGGTGTAATCGAATTTCAATCAATCGAATTAAAGTTGTATACCCACAGCGATTGCGAAATAATTTTATCTACCGTTGCTCCATTAAATATGTACTTCAACAAAATCAATTTGTTTTTAATGGAAACTGCATTATTAAACAATTTATATTTGCACGGCCCCAATTCATCAGGGGAGAATAAATAAAAACAATCTCGGCGCGCACTGTCATCGATAAACTTCTACGGAAACTTCACCCACAGTGTGGTTACAGTATACAACAACTGCACAAATCTGCTCTGGCTTTACTTTGCATATATATCTCCGTATCAGCTTATAACACAATCGCCCTGTGCATGGACAAACCTCGGTTAACTGTGGTTCCGGTTCATGTATATGGTTACGATAGTGTGAAGGGCTTAAAAAAAGCAAAAAAAAAAAAACCGACCTAGTCTTAGCAAAAGAAAATCGTTCCTCTCCATTATTTGGGGCGCCATTTTTCGGTGACACTGATACATGGCATAGGCATGTGCATTTTTTATGGACGTGATACGTGTCACCCTTGCACCTATTATGCGGAGATATTTTGGCTATGTCGAGAATCGGAAATCGGGTCACAATTATGTCATAGCCAGTAGCAACACCAACAACCCGAAGGACAACACACGTCACAGAGAGAGAGAGAGAGAAGAAAATTCTGCCGCTGCAACTGCAACACAGTTTACTCGACCTGAATTCGTGCGACTGTTTGTGTGACACATGAGTTCAGCATGCCACCCCTCAATAATATTTGCGTGAACGAATTGCATTGCAGAACAGAAACCTTTCAACGAAATTACATTATAGTCCACGTCCACGTCCACGTCCAGTGTAGCGTTTGGTCATTGCAATTGCAGTACGGTTGGCGTGGCGTAGTACTTGACGCGTTTACATGCGTTCCGCTGCGACTTAATGTGACTTAAAGTACATATAGGGATAAACACCAGTGCTCTTGGTACTGAATGGGGGTGTTAATTACCCCAGACATGCATTACCATTGTGTTTGCTCGCTCTTGTCCAGCTTACTCACATTTTTTCCGGTCGAGTTTCCATGGCGATGCTTTGTTTGCCAGTTGCCACTTGGCTCGTGTTTGAAAAGTGTTTTTTTTTCCACTTCACACACACCCACACACACACACATTCGGTCGTCGTACAATGAATGCCGCGACGTGTAATCTTCGGAGCAGCTTTGCACATCCCCTAATCGTTGTGTCAGCAATTTTAATTTAAATATAAATTGCGACAATTCAGCGCTAGTCTCAGGGCGGATAAAACTGTATATACGAAATGAAAGTGTGCGACTGGAAGTAGGTATCTAGCTATATTCGCTTTTGACTTTATTTGGATTTAATTAAGTCAGTGGATGCAGTCGGACACAGAGATCACGCTTTGAAGTTTTCTTTTGAATGCAGAAATGTGTATATGGGAGAAAAGGGGAATTTATACTAACGCTATATCCGAATAAACATTTCACATTTCGAGTTGGTGTTCAAAGATGCGGATGCGGACGCTCAAGGTCAATCATAAGGCTGTCTCTTATTTTGAAAATTCAACTGAATTATAAGCGAGAAGAACCGTTTTTTCTTTCTCCCGAATTGGTTTGTTTTATAAGCAGACAGATGACGGACTTGGGGAACGACTGCCATTTGACAGAAGATTTATATCAGTTTCTGTGTAACGTTATTAACGCTGCGGTGATAGGTATGACACTAGTGAGTCGCATTAGGTAACTGCACATAAGTTTCTCAATCGTATTCAATTCGTTAGGTATTTTTGACCTTCATACAATTTTTTAGACTTGTCTTATACAAAAAAAAACGGAGCTTACAAAACTCGCATTTTCCTCGAAATAATTTTTATAAAAGTCGCTAGAATTTTTTTGTAATATGATCATTAACGTTGGGTTTTCACTGAACTACATAATTTATAGAGTTTCGTGCTACCCAGTCGTGCACTTCTTCCAATACTTTTCCAAACACTACCTTAGTTTTTACTTAAAAGAGTTTGAAGCTTAAACCTTGTGTCTGACGCAGTTCGACAACGAATTTGCTTCAGTTTTTTGGGGCGCAGTTTCAGCTATATGAGAAAGAGCAAATACTTACACGAGTTTAGAACCGAACAAAACGTTTTCTTCCCTACCCTACTTTCAAGCCACTTTGAGGTTAAATGCGAAGGAATTTTTCATTCTACATTTGTTGATCGCGAGTATATATTTTGTGGACTGTGAATAGAGTTTTCCAGTTTTAAACATTTTGCTGTCCTTAATTCATATACGAAAAGTAATTTAGCTGAAAATACTACAATCAGTGAAAAGAACTTTAAACGAGTGTTTGCAATTCGGTAGTGGAAGCGGTTTATTCGATTGGAAATTGCTACTAGAAACTGATGGAGCTAGCGGACGCGAACTGCTAGTGCTGATGTGAATGAAAATGATGAACGATTTGGCCGTGCGCAGTTGGCAATTCGCTCTCATTTAAATTTATAGTCTATCATAGCTATGCGCTGAAGTGTGGACTTATGTGGGATCAAAATTTAAATCGCTTGAAAAACGAAACAACGCGTTTTACACAAGTCAAAGTTGAGCCGCTCTATAAATTTCAAACGCCTATTATAACCTCCTCCAACGATCGTCTATGAAAAATCCACAAGGCACCAAACGTTCAAACTGTGAGAGGGATGAGATATCCTTTATCTAAGTGGAAATTAGAAGTGCAATTACTAGTAACCCTCTTGTGAATTTTTCACACACCGATGCTTAGCGCAATGTTCGTTTAAATGGACTTAACGTGCAGTTTGCATGTCAACTTCTACATACCCGAAAGAACATCAAAAATCCATCAAATTTTGTTTTCTGACCTTTGCCAACACTGGCTCGTGTGAGAGCTGCTCTGAATAAAATGCCACTACACAGACTTGTGAGGAAAACCACGTACCCAGCTGGATGTACGTCGAATCTCTGTAAGTCGAACCTCATTTAACTCGAATTTCCCTCTAACTCGAATTTTTCGACCCAATTTTTGCATTCCTTTCAATTTTGCATATAAAAGTCATCCTCTAAGTCGAAATCACTCTAAGTCGAAAATCCCTCTAACTCGAACATATTTTTTTGATTCTTGACCTACTACAATATCCCTCGAAGTTGAATTTTTCGTCTGAAGAAAACAAAATTAAAAAAAAACGCAATTGAAATGACCGAAGATGTCCCAGAGGAGATTCACTGCTGCCTATTTAAAATGGAATCATTTATTAAACGAGTGAACACTGCTACTTTCACATCCCAAAAAAAAAAAAAAACACATTTGTTTAACTAATTTTGTTCAAAAAGTACCTACTTTCCTATTATTTTAATTTAAATAAATTCGGTTAAAAAAATCCCTCTAACTCGAACTTTTTTTAACTCCCTTCAAAATTCGACTTAGAGGGATTCGACTGTATTTGAATTCAAACGAAGACATTCTCAAAATGGAGTATCACTTTCATGTGGTCCATAGACGCAGTAGAAACCCCTCAATTTATCTTGAAGTTGAAGCCCCTCTTTCAACCGCGCAATTAGCGTAGATATATTAAAACCGCCAAATTATAACTCTAACAACACCGCCACGACTATTAACGCCTCCATTTATCGCGCTCAATTCAAATTGTGTTATCGTATACTAAAACTAAAAATATACGCTTCATTACGTACTGTGCATTACTAACCCCTCGCGTGGTGTATTGCTTTATCTATAGACAACAACGAACAAACTCATAGTAGACCACGTACGCTACCACCAATGACGTTTGTTGGTCATTTGCTTGCCGTTAGAGCTTTTGCATATTTTCTTTGTTTTGGTTCTTCTATTCTCTTTTTCTCTATTGCTTTCACGCTGACATATGACAATCGAAAGTAGTCGTGCACAGTCGAATTCGAAATCTAAATCTAAATTGACTTACGTCACTTGCAAACAAACAAAAATATATATATCACACCTCATCATCACCATATACTATAGCACACCGCACACGTCGTTCATACACACTGATTATCTCGCTCTACATCTGTCTATCTACCTATCTCTGATTTTGCAATTTGTTTTACAATTTTATTTCTTACAATTATTTTCATATTTCTGTTTTTTTTTTTCTTTTGTTTCTTTCTATTCGTTTCCGTTTGGTTTTCACGCGAACATTTATTTCCAAAAACAATACGAACATACCTAAAAAAAAATAAATCAATACGACCTGATTATTGTATACATTGGCAACACCCACCACTACCACCACTACACCGCACCTCTATAATCGCATATTCTCTTCGATAAAATATTATATCCTAATGTGTATATAAACCACAAAAAACTTGCCTACTTTCTTTGACGATACAAACAAAATTGGTAATCAAATTGAAAATAAACAAAAAACATAAAAAAAAAAAATAAAAAATATTTGCAATTGGATTGTTGCTTCGCTGATTACGCTCACGCAATGCGCGCACCCCAACGCTTTTGGCTGGCCCACCACACCTACACACAGGGAAAGAGAAAAACCGCCTATATCCAGCAGGTTCTTAAGATAAGTATTTGAGGTGAGAGAGAGAGGCAAACAGAAACAACAAAATATGCCACAGGCTGAGGGTGGTTACATATCATTGGGTGATAACCCAAATAGCGCCATCTACAATCAAACTACAGAACCAACCGGACCACAATCGGTCTTCGAGTCGGTTAAACGGGCCATTAGTCAAGTAGTCGGTAGTAATGGCAATGGCGGCGGCGATACAGATGATTTATTAGCCTCTAAAGGACGTCCCATGATTGTCGGATCAAGGTAAGCCAATATATTCTATATGTTTTATTTTGTTGAGTAAACATATTTAAGAACAAAAAAAAAAAGACAAACGTATCCCGTAAGTTCAGCATTCTGTTCAGAGGGTTGGTGTAATGGTGTATGCTTGCTATTTATACTTGTTTATTCGTAGTTCTTCTCCTTTCATTCGTGTTGATGTAGCTTTGGATATTATGTTGTGTTATGTGTATTTTATTTTGTTTCCATTTATTTGCAAAACAGTTTTGTCGATAAATTAAACCGAATCCACTCAGTGATATTCGACAGCAGTATGGGCTGGGGCTCGTTGAAAGTTCAAGGTGAAACCTGCAGCCAAGCAGGTCCTTACCATGAATACATTATTAACAATCCCTAAATCCACTGGCATGCTTAGCATGCCCATGCGAATACTCAACAATAACGAGAGACAAACATGCGAGGTGCTTGATGACATAAAAATCGCTGGGGGTAAAAAAAAAATGGAATCTCCTCCAAAATGATAACGAAAACCGTTGAACTGCGAAATGTTTTACGTAATTAGAATGATACCTTCGTAATTTTTTGCGAGTAGTCGGAGATACCCACAGTGGGAATAATACGCGAAAGCGATTCAATAACAGCTTTTACCACTCGACAGGAATTCGCAAGTGTGTGCTAAATTATTACTGGAACGAAAGAGAACTTTGCCAGTGTTTGTTGGAAGTGGCTAGAGCGCGAGTGATGAGTAAATAGGTCCGCTAAAGCAGTGACTGCAATGATATGTGGTATCAAAGTCATGCTAATCTGTTTAGCGGAACGGTTGGTTGTTTGGCATATTTCGTAAAATTATGATTGCACCAAAGTGGAAATGTGCCTAGTAAGTGAAATTTAATTAATAAGGTGACAGTTATTAGGAAAGTACACTAAAGACTAAACAGCGATGGAACTGTAGATTTGCATCTTACCTTGAGCGCAAGTCCAAGTCCCATCAAAGAACTATCCGCGGTCCTGATTTAGATAAAATAATTACAGGAACTGTCAAACGAAGTACAGGGTGGGCCAAAAATGATAGTTGATCTTGCACTGGAACAACTTTTTATGTGCTAAACGAATTTTAACAAGTTTGGAAGATGTTGATGTCGCTGAGAGTTTAGACTTTAATTCTACTTTGCCTGTTTATTTAAAAGACTGTGCATGAGAACGAAGCGCGAACTGCGAACAAGCGCTTATTTGTAGATTCTGACATTTCATTCACATGAGAGTTTTTTAGTCACAAACCAGCGATTCAGCTTCATTTTTAAAGTTGAATTTCGAACAAATTCTTTATTCGTGGGCGTGTGGATCGCGACTGTATTATGTGGATTGTGTTGTGAATAAAGTGACAGTTCGCACAAGAATTTCTTATTAACGAAAAAATTCCTTTAATTGCAAATTTCGCTTTTTAATTCAATATAAGGCTTATGATTTTTTCTAGGTTAAATGTTAGGTTAATTAAATATATAATGTTTTTTTGTTAGAACAAATAGCAATTTTCAATACATAAATACATTTTAATTGATCGCCTATTCGCAGTTCTCGCTCATGTGAATTGTCCCCTAGGTAAGCAATATTTTGCGTCTCGCAACATTGTGCTTAAAACTTATTCAAAGTTTTGTCGATTCAAATCCGAATGGGGTTTAATGTAATTTTTAAAGGTCGTCTGGAGACAGGAGATGTTTGTTTTGTACAACCTTGGACGGCTTAGCAAAACTATATGACTTTGTTTTTAAATTGCATTGAAACGTTGTATTACTACGTTTTTTTCTAATATATTTCAATAAAAGTCTTCAAACTAAAACCTACCTTTTAGATAACTTCTTAGGAAAAAGTCCTCAGCTGTTTGGCTGGACACGCAATGTCTCAATCTACTGAAAATATTTCTGAGGCTGAAATGGCTGTAGTAGCGCCATCTTATTAAAACCATATGCAGTTATTCATCTGAACATTTTTGAGCGTAGTCGTGGACATTTATTGGACCTCATTTATTTGTTGAATGAAAGCAAAACTTGGTATTAAATGAATGCTTCCGTTGTGGATCATTGTTTTTCGCACCCCTGAGTCCCACATATTGTTTACAGACGAAGTTTCGTCTGACCGAAACCTTTTCCCCATAAGCAGCAATCTGCGCCTTCGTCACATTGACATTAGTTCTAAAAACTGAATATTTTTCGTTTTATATCATCCATCATAATGGCATCACTAAAATATACTTACAAAGACTTGGCACCATTGTGGGAGACAAGAGCAAAGAAGGAACATGTTATACCTTAACCAACAATTGCCTAAAGATACTGGGCCTCACTAATAATCGTTTCTAACATTTTGACTAAATACTTTGTAGTTTACAATGGGTAATTTTACATGGAAAATTTCGCGAGGTTGTAAAATCTAACCTTTGTAAAATCTAACCTGGGCGGTAAATAAAATTATTAGTATCGCGCACTCTTTCGTGATGATTCCGTTTTTATATCACAATTCACAACTAAACATCTTATTGACAGCGACCGTCAATGTCAAGACATATCGCATGGATTCGACATCAAATTCTCGATGTATACTAACAGCCGTATTAATAATTGTCGCGTAACTAAATGTTAGGCCTAACTATTGACAAACACATTCGTTAAATTGAAATTGCTATTATCAAACATTTTTAGAAGATAACTAACGCTTCGTAACTTTTACATAACTAACTAAAGGTAGGAGGTTTGTTAGCGAGTGAAAAACTCTTAAAAAACATGGTTCCCGTCAAAATAAAAAAAAATATATATATAAATTTGAAAAATTGTGGAACAAAATGGCTCACTGTTTTTTTTAGTGTTTTTAAATAGTCTAAATATTTGGTGAATATGTTAGGGGAGGAGACTCGGTTACCATCGCCCCAACTCGAAAAAAAGTGTACAAAAAAAGAAAAACTATGACAATATTTACAAATAAAACATTGAAAAATAAATAAAAGTTTTCTGTTGTTTTCCTTTATTTTCTGTGTTGTTTTTTTTTTCTTTTTCATTTGTCACAATTAAAATTTACTAGGCAGCCGTGATGTCAGCCAATATGTAATAGTTTTTAACAGTTTTTAGTACAATTTGGTTAGGTGATGCCAGATCTAAAACATTAGTTATTAGGTTCATTCGCGTACGCGGTTTAAATCGATCGCAATCGCACAAAGTCTATATGCACGTTCTCATCAAAAATGACAGAAAAAGAGAAAATTAGCAAAATAACGAGTAACGAGTAGTTCCTCTCTTGGCTCGAAACAGCTCAGGGAATTTCAACGGACAAGTGCTGACAAATATGTCAAATGCAAAAAGTTGACAAGAAACAAATTAAAAAATCTGTCTTAAATTTCATTTCCAAAGAAAATAAAAATTTTGAAACTAAAAAAAAAATCGGTGGTGGTCGAATGTTCTCCTAGAACGTTTCATAATATATTTTGGCAAAAGGTATGCTAAATATTAGATATGGATTAGATGTTAAAGATGAAAGTGACTAAAAGTAGCTCGAAGTCTATCCACGTACTTTGGGGTATTTTTTCAGGTCTCTGAGAGAGTATCGCTCAATTTTTTATGTTTGGCAGATTGTTAGTGTTTTGCTCGGGAAAGTACGCGAATAGACCTATTATATGAGTTATTTTCATTTATTAATAGGAAACATCAACTAATATGTTATTTATTTAGCTAAGTGCTAGGTAACACGAGTTGGAGAATATAGTTGCGGGTTTTTAATTAATACGGGCGTAAGTTGTTTGCTTGTGTGCAATATAACGAATTGCTTTGCTGAACAAACGACAAAGCAATGCATAAATTCGAAGCATGTATAACTTTTATACAACTGTACATGGCGTTGACATGACATATTCCACACATTTTTTTCTTGCATTGCAAAACAGAAAAAAAAAATCACATACTGGACACGCTTTACAAGTCTCACCCTTCTGTTTAAGTGTTGGCATTAGTAAGGCCTATTTTATTCACTCAAAGTTGAACGGAAAACTTCCCAAGTTGTGTTCAACTTCGAGTGAATAAAATGGGCCTTAATCATTTCTCTCTCTAAATAAAAAACTCTACAGTGCAACCATCACTGTATATTCTCGGTTGCCTCATTGATTGCGCACAGCTGACGCCAATAACCTTTTTCATTATTAAACTTTAAACAGTTCAATAAATCATGGTCGAAACATGCAACCCTACGTCTACGTCCATGGACAATAAATAGAAGCAACTTTGGCAACAGAATAAGTGTCCTAATAAACTCTCCAGCGACTGTCATAAATAACCGAAAATTACTCGTCGGCCATTTCCAAGTGCATTAACCCAACTCTACGGCTTTTTGGCTATCGTTCAGCTACAACCATCGTTCTATGAAAACGCAGAAAAAACCTCGTTAAAAAGCCTTTCAAATCTTCTCTCCCTAACCTACTCAACCACCCGAAAAACCCATTTCAACTGCGAGTAATAATTACATAGAGACACCCGGTACAAGAGATCCCATTCCGACACAAGCAATGTCGAATCGATTTGACCCAAAACCTGGGGGTTGAGTGTATGCGGTTGGAAGGCTTTTAAAAATGAATCCCTCGATATTCGGATGTGAAATTATTTCGAAATTATGAAACGTGTGTACAGCACACTATTCCGATTGCGAGACAAAGTTCGCTTTCGCGCCTGACTGAGCTGCTAATTATGGATGATAAATGCTTCGTCATGAGATCACCCAACTTTGTATTCGTACAGTGCAAAGATAAAGTCTCTCGAAAGGATTTTCCAAATGCTAACCATATTACCCCCGTTCGGTGTATTATTGATTTTTTTTGTATTCCACTCGAATCACAATGACGTCTGACTGCCGCCACCTTTAGGATCCACTGAAAAGGAACATGGCAATAACGATGGCGACTATACACATACAATGCCAGTAGCCCTATCTCCCTCTCTTTGGTGGATATACGAAAGAGAAGTATACCGACTTTCATGTATTATTAACCTAATTTGCTGAATTATTATAGTCCTTTCTCTAGGAATACCTGCCGACACAAGCAGGCACTCTAGTACAGGTCGAACGGGGGTTAAAGGAGGTCTTGTTCCACACCGCCCACATCAAGGTGAAGTGGGTGGAATTTATTATTATCAATTTTTGGGCTGTGAAATCCGAAATAAAGCCAAGATTTTCCTTTTCCCCTGCTGTGTGCTGTTTTACTTAATGAATTCGAAATGACAAAAGGAAAATCAATATAGGATATTTTCTGCAGTCACTTTTTGTCGTCCTTTATTGGAGAGATATGATTGAAGAGGGCTACTTTGTCTTTGAACTGGATGAATTTGACAAAGACGAATGCCGTGTTGACTTGAGTAATTCAATCACAGACAGTGAGGGAGTGGGAGTAATGCATTTCCAATGCGGGTGGCGAATATGCTTTTTAGTCGTATTATTTGGACCTTACATTTCTTTGATCTGTCAAACTCAATATGGTGTCGTTTCTTATATGAGTGAACCAAAATGAATTGGAAAATTAATTGCCTTTGGTTCAAAGCATTGAAGTGTCTTTCTTGACTCTAGGTCCGAGATTTTGTAAACCTTTTACCACGTGGTTTACAAAACAAGATCAGGAGCCGAATTACAGGCATCCGTGAGCGAGCCATACGTCACTGAATTTTGTGGATTTCACAAGCAAACCAACAACAAATTCAGTCACGTATTACTCGACCACGGATGTGGTAATTCAACCCCTGTTTAAAGGGCTTTCTTCACAAAAAATATAAATATTGCTGCCCGAGATCCCTCCTACCTTGCAGCACCAAATCGATGTGGGAAAATGTATATCCTTTCCGAAACCGTAGGTTGAAAACATATTTTATAGTAGCATTAAAAAATCTTCAATCATAAAGCTACACCAATAAGAATGTGTTCCCGAAAGAAAACTGCTGACACAACCAAAAGTATCCTCGCAAAATATCTGTTCAGATTAGTAAAGCTTACTTAGAACTCATTCCAATCAAACGAGTCATTGGGAAAGCAAATATTATGATGAATCAATTGGAACAACTCCAATCTTATGTTTGTCTTTCGGTTCATCGCATACAGTCAAAAACCCGTTTGCCCTCGCTCAAAGAAAATCGAACCAGTTCGGGTGGGTTCTCGAGAGGGCAATCGAAACCAAACAATGCATTCTCAAGCCATTCACTTGATTTGCTTCTGTGTATATCGGTGATTGTCAGCCTGTTACGGTAAACACAATAATTATAGCAAAATGGTTAATCATTCTGGCGATGGCAAGATGCATGGATTAACAAAACGATTAAGTATGCGCGCACACAGATCAGTCATAATGGCTTTGTCCGGCTTAAACTACTTTACACTGGTTGAAGGCTGGTTCATCTCACAGACGTAGAAGTCGTTATTCCAGTATGCGATGTTTTCCAACAGCTGGTGTTGCTCCAATATAGTAATACGAGCAAACCACTCTATCGCTGGCACAGTGGAAGATAAACTCATCAAGAAAATTTGGACTCCTGCCAAAAGGATGATGGTTTCAAATGTAAGCTTTTTTTTTCTTCGCCCGCAAACACTAAAATTTGCAACCACTCAGTTGTTGGGGGTGGAAAAAAATGTATTCCATTTGGAAGAACTTCCTGAGAGCGCATACATTACAAATGCATGAAACGTTCCAATTGAGTCCCCCAGCATGTATAGAATTGTACAAGTGGGCGGAAGGGCCGTTTTTTTTTTCTCTTCTTTGTTGTAGTACAAACTGGCCACAGTTTTGCATAGTACGTTCTCATTTTGGCATCTGACATAATCGAAACGAAAAGGTGAAAGAACTTTTATGTTTGTTTTGAATTCTGGTGGTGGATTTAATAATAATTTGATTTGTTGCCATGTGATTGTGGAAAGTGCACTTTGAGCTGTTTTTAGTTTGGAAAAAGAATCGCAACTTACTACAGAGTGGGCGCAGTCTGCTTCCGGTGGAAATATGGGTCGAAATTTATTTCCTATTTGCGCAATAACTCAGCTGAGACTGAGTCAACTATCCTATTGCTGTGATAAAATTTGATTTGCAGCTAAACGATGTATAAAACAAGTGAGACGTGACTTGTCTTGCAGTAAAAATCACAAAGTTGTCGAGTGGTTGTTATCATTCTGTTTGTGAGCTGGGTAATTGTGGAGGCAGCTGTAAATTGCCCTTTGTTGTTATTTGAAGCAATACTTGGCACATACTATCTGTCGCCGGAGATGATTGTTAATGCACAGGGTCGCACAATGAGTGGAATTGGAATATGAAAAACTTTTTATTTCATTGGAGAATTCAAACCACAGCAAATGAGTATAGTATGGCGGCTAACCTTGTTTTTCTTAGCAAACATTTTCGGCTGTCAAAATTTGTAATTTTTTCCGCTCTTTATTTGCATTTCAATTGGCATTTACCTTGGCAAAGCTATCACTAAAAAGTGCGGGGATGGTCAAGTACAAACCTAGTTTAGCATGTCTGACAGGTGACAGCTGATTGACTTGATGTAACTCAGTTTTGATTGGTTTGGATCGATCACATGAAGAGTTTTTTTTTTCGGTTAACGTCTATGGACGTTTAGCCGACGAATCTTTGAATTTCATGACAGACTGCCCAGTTGACAGTTCGTACATGTGTCTGACGTAGAAAAAGTGACGTTACCGACCCATCTAGTGGTAAATCTATAGTCCAGACCAATCCAGTCGACTTAAGTTACAACTAGATGTGCTTAGGTGCCCTTGCGACACTTTGACGTAAACGATAAACTTCACTATGTCACAGTAGTGTACATTTTTATATTTGCCACCTCCATTGAATAATATTTCTATGATGTGAATTTTTTTAGTAAAAACGCCATAACAATGTTGGGATAGTCTTGTTGGTACTTCGCAGTATGAATGCAAAACAACCCCAGCGCTGTGTAGCATTAAAAACTTTGCCGAAAAACAAACGCAAACCTCAACCAAACCTGCTCTCTGTCTATATATACCGAGACCCAACCCCAACCAGCTTTCATGCTAAATACCTCTTCCGAAAGTCAATAAAACTTTTTCTATTTCCGCCCAAAAGTATCACGATAACTAAGCAATAAAGCTCTTATCTCACTTTCGAAAGAACGCATACCTTAATGTTGCTTCCACTCGTTCTGGCACTTTCTGTTGTGTAAACTACAGTTCCGCCGAATTTGTGTTCCTAATTGACCTTAAAGTCTCTCCGGTGGATTTTTTTTTTTTTTTTGTTTATCTATGTTTACCCCACCCAAATCCCACCTGCTCAGTTTTTGCGCAGGAGAACAAAATGTCGTCCCTTTATAGAGAGAGAGGGTTTTTTTTTTTACGACGCAAAAGCTGTCAAGAGGGTGAGTTATTGTCTTACTCATTTAACCGGGAAGACTCCCCCATCAGAACAATGTAAGTCCGCGAATGTGTTAATTTCCAGCTTCGTGGTTTGAGCCTTGACTTAAGCGACTTGTTGTCTGGCTGATTATTTGTTTCGCTGCTGTTTGCGCCACTAAAACTAGAACTTCACAATAACAAGGAATGTTCATTTTGCACGAATTCGCCATCATTTACACTGTCATCTACTCTAAATGCCAAGGACGAAGTACGCGTCACGGGACAACATTTGAACTCATATAAAGTGGTAATGGTTTTTGTTTCTATTTTTATGCTAACTCTGTGGATGTGTTCTGTCCCTTGTGTAAATACGACGGCGCCTAAGTTTAAGTGTTGTGTTCCTTATATTTTTGAAATTAATTTTTATTTCCATTCTACTCTGTTCATCCTCTCTGTCACTAACACACGTACACTATAAGTATAAGCCGTTGCTGGTTTATTTCCTTGCTTAATTTATAACTTTTACTAACAAAAAGAACGCGTATGACTAAAAAAATTATTGAACATTATGTATTAGTGAACAAAACTTAGCTTTAGATAACGAATTAATTTTTTTGTTGAATTTTTTTTGGAAAGAACCTTTGCTTGCATGTTTATAGTATTTATTTCAGAGACCGGGAAAAAACTGGTAAGACACTGAACACTAAGATGCCATCAGCACCAGCACACACTGCCGAGGAGGCACGTTTACTTGGGTAAGAGAGAGGTTCCGTTCCTTTTTTGTCTGTAATTTTATCGTTTTTTTTTTGTAAATGAATGCTTATTTAGTGTTTAGACAGACAGTTTTGATTTGTTATTTTTTTATATAAGCGATGGGATACATTTTTATTTAATTTTGGGGCGAAAATGTATAAGCGCAAGAATTCTGCACACAAACCTGAAACTCAAGACACTTGAAAAGTTCTTCGCATCGTGGAAAGAGTGTAAGCAGTGCGAAGAACTTTTTCACGGGGAAAGTTTTGTGTGTTGCGGTCGTGAAGTGCCTCAGGAGAGCATTGGATGCCCTCTTCTTTTATTTTTCCTTTTAAATTTAATTTCTCCACCGAGAGTTACCACAGTAGCGCTGCACACTTGATCCTTGTGCATGGAACTTTCTTTTTTTTAAGTAATTTAATATTGAATATACTTTTGCAAACATCAACAAAACTCTGTAATGGAATTATACATATATACAGACCGTTGACGATGGTACTTGCGTACATCAGATGGTTCAGAAGACGAGATGATATATAAGATTGTGTGTATTTCACTGGAGTAAACTTGTGTGTTTCTGTTTTCTATATTTGTGTTTATCCGTCCTTCCCCGTTTGGCAGGGCTTTTCATTTTTATTATTAATTGGAAATTACATGTTTTTATAGCACAATGCCAGTTGATCCCATGGATGATATCGAATTGCGTTCGGTTCAGTTACAATTTCATCGACGTGATTCCATCGTTGACCATTGCGATATCAAACGTGTGCCAACGGATAAGGGCGAGATTCAAGTGGCCATACAAGGTGACCCGAAGAAGTCGGCTATTTTGACGTATCACGATTTGGGATTGAACTGTAAGTGAGGTGCGGAAGGAGCCATTGGAATTGTCTAACTGTGTGAGTGTGTTTTTTTTAGATGCAACGAGTTTCTCAGGATTTTTCAATTACCCCGACATGCGAGAGATATTGAACAACTTCTGTGTGTACCACGTAACAGCACCGGGACAGGAAGATGGTGCCCCCACTCTGCCAGAGGAGTAAGTCAACTATAACAACATAATCAATAGGATTTTGTTGGTTTATGGGCTGTGTTTTGGGTGCGGTCATTCATTGGAAAGACGTAGTTTGTTCGTGCGTGATATACTGGTATTGATACGAGGTCCTGACCCTATTGCTGTTGAAACTTTTACATGTACTACTGAATATGACTGGTGTGAAAAGACGCTTGTTCTCCACTCGCTGCATTGTGCTATTTGCAGTTTGAGTAAGACAGACGCCGGCCGTCTCCAAACTTTACAATGCTAAGGATCACTTGACCGACTTCCAAGCCGTCAACATATCTTTTCATCAACTGATGCCTTCTTTCCTTTCGATGACCGCTCTAAGCACCCATTGCATAGTTACCCAATCTTAACTGTCAAACTTTCCCCCCCAGTTATGTCTACCCAACAATGGACGAGTTGGCAGCGCAAATTCTCTTCGTGATGTCACACTTCAACTTGAAGATCATCATTGGATTCGGTGTCGGTGCTGGAGCCAACATCTTGGCCCGCTTTGCTTTGCAAAATCCGCAAAAAGTTGCCGGTCTTTGCCTAATCAATTGCGTGTCCACCACCTCTGGCTGGATTGAGTGGGGCTATCAAAGTTTCAATGCTCGTTTCTTGCGCACGAAAGGCATGACCCAAGGCGTTGTTGACTACTTGATGTGGCATCATTTTGGGCGCAATCCCGAAGAACGCAATCACGATCTTGTACAGATGTACAAGCATCACTTTGAGAATGCTGTCAATCCGACCAACTTGGCGATGCTCATTAACGCGTACATTCATCGAAATGATTTGAACATCACACGATCACCACCACCAACTCCAGGGCAGCAGCAGAACATCACCACCCTCAAAATGACTGTGATGAATATAACAGGAGCTCTGTCGCCCCATGTTGAGGACACCATTACCCTGAATGCTCGCTTGGACCCCGCTAACTCAACTTGGATGAAGGTAAGCTAACAGTGGAATCACTTGACTAGGACTACAATGTTTTCTGTTTGGTTGTAGATCTCCGATTGTGCAATGGTTCTCGAAGAGCAACCTGCAAAGGTCTCTGAAGCTTTTCGGCTTTTCCTCCAGGGCGAGGGATACGGTAAGTGTTAGAACAGAAAAACATAGATTCATCTTCAAAAAAAAAAACCAACAACAACTTCTACAAACATCACGATAATCAAAGCATCAGAGAAAAACATAAAAAAAAAAAGCGGTCTTTGCAAAACATTAATCATAAATCAGAATCAAAATCTAAATCATAGAGAACAACTGTAGAGAGAAAGAACACACACCAAGCTCAGATATATACAAAATCATATTCTCTTTCTTCCGTTCGTGTTTGTCTTCACGCATCTTTGTTTTTAAGTTTTCGTCATTGTGTGTGATTCCGACTCTAATAGCATTAATCTCTCTCTCTCTATCTATTTGTCTATCTCATTCAAAATTTAATTGTACAACAAACAAAAAAGCAAAGTTGCAAAAAGTTCTGTTTCGTAGCTGATTGAGTAATTTTCTTGTTCGATATTTATTTTTTTTTAGATAAAAGCGTTTGTTTTTAGCAAAATTTTCTTACACTAAACACCTTAAGATATAACAATGTTTTTTTTTTGTACATAAAACTGGTGATTTTGCAATCATAATTTATTGGAAATTGAAAATTAACACGAAGAAAACATCGAATTTAAAAAGTTTGATAACAACTCACAACAGAGAGTAAATAAAATAGATTTTCTTTGCTTTATACTATAATGCTTCAGCTGTAAAGTTAAATTACGAACAAAAATGGAGCATATCAAAGAGGAATATTGAAGGAAACATAGAAGCAAATTGCACAAAGTAGGTCCTCCGACGCTTTAAAGGCGGCAATACGAAATAGTTCCTATAAACAGGTTTGGATCGGCATTGTATTTTGTATTACCTTGTATTACAAGGTATACTTCGTCTCTCACGAGGGTTTTTACAATCCTGTTCCGGTCCCATACTTTATATGACCTCCGCACCGATGTCATTGTTAAAGCAGAATCTATGTAGGCAAAGCACTCTGGTGACGTTCTGTGAATGGATCCGATCTGGAATGCAAATTCTTGTCGACAGGATTATGTAATACCTCTTTTTCCATTCTTTTAATTTAATGTGAAAATCACATGAGCGTGCGTTGACTTATCTTAAACCGATTCTGTAAAAAAAAGGTATCCGTAATGTACACTTTGAAGCTGCCATACTATCTAAGAAAAACCCTTAAAACAATTGAAAGAGTCGGTGGTGCGTTGTGAGTTTCGATTTGAAATTGCTACCTTTTTTCCAAGACTTCATTGGAATTATTTTGAGTCAATAAATGGGCTTGATATTTTGTTAAAAATGGTCCAAAATACAGTTCAATTGAGGCAATCACTTGTAATGGGTCGAACAGTAACGATGTGCTAATTCAATGTAGCCACACATTGCCTTTACCTTTCCCTTCTTGTTACTGTTTTCTGCTACTGACAGTTGCTCACATAAAGGGTTTTCCAATAAGAGGTGTTATTTTGGTATTCAAAGAAAAATGTAATTTATTTGAGATAAATAATCGGATGCTTATTTCATTATAAAGAGGAAGGTATGCTGTTAATAATGAAAAACAACATCAGCCAAATGGCCACCACGAGCACGCATACAGGACCATATCCTTTTCATGAAATTTTCCATAACCAAATCGCAAAGTGGCTGCCCTATGTCCTCGATAGCCTCACGAATTTTATGTTTGAGGTCTTGAATCGACCCTGGGCTGTTGGCGTAGACCTTATCTTTCACGTGGCCCCAAAGGAAGAAGACGCAAGGTGTAAAACCAAAAGATCTCGGTAGCCAATTGTGATCACCTCTTCGAGAGATAACACGGTCCGGAAACTTTTCCCGTAAAAGATCAATGGTTTCGTTGCTTGTGTGGCACGTAGAGCCCAATCAGCAAAAACACGACGTTGCTGATGATCGGCCGGCTTTAGTTCTTGTGTTAACTGAACTTTATAAGCCGTAAGATCCAAGTCTTTATGCAAAATACGGTGTAATGACGTTTGTGGAATGCCCAATTCCAAAGAACGACGAGGAATGCACAAACCTGGAATTTGTTCAACACTTTGGGCTACAGCAGCAATATTCTCAATTGTTCTTGAGCGACGTGCACGGGTTTTATTCTTCACATCACTAACTTGTCAAAACAGCTCGAATTTTTGCACCAATTTCTGTATTGCGGTCCGACAAGGTGCTTCACGACGACCAAAAAATGCTTTAGTTTTGCGAAATGTTCATTTTCACCATTTTTGTAGTGAATTTTAATAATTTCAATGCTTTGTTGAAGCGTGTATCGTTCCATTTTTAGTAATGGCGTAGTTTCTACTTATGAATGAAATGAATGAAATGAAAGCTCCAAAGTGACAGCTACCGAAATAGCGGGTCATTCATAATAACACCTCTTATTGGAAAACCCTTTATCTTGAACTATCCTTTACAAGCTCATCGCATCAACTCTGCACCTTAATTGAGGAACATTTAGTGCATAACCTAAAATCTGACGTACAAAAATCACTAACTTTGATATGCTTCATTCACAAAAGCACTGCCGTTTTAATACAGCCGCTTAATAGTTTTTTTTTTTCTTCATGTAATCTAAATGTCTTTATTTATTTTCTTCAATCTAATTCGATTGTATTAACAAATTATAACACAACAACGACTTATTTAGCAGAAAATAGATCATACCCTCGCTTAATCCAGAGGATTGTCATTCTCAAACCTTTCGACCTTTTTAAAAACTCTGGATACTCTCCGTCCTCCCAACGTAGCCCCTATTTGTTTTCCCTTTTATAGAGAGGTGAAGAGAGGTTTTTCTTTTTGTTCGTGTAGTTTACAAAACTCGGTGCATAACCGTTTCAATATTTTTGTTATTTGTTTCATTATATTTACAATAGCATTGCAGGTTTTCTACTTTCTGTGAATGGATGAGTTTATAAAAGTTCGGCTTTAGTTTTATTATATTAACAAAATAAACAAAAAAAAAAAAAAATTAAAAAAACCCAAGTATATATTTAAACAGTATTTTCCATAGGATATTATTAATTTGAGAAAGATCTACAAACAAAAAACAATGATCTAGGGAGCTTTGTATAAAAATGAATGCATTTTGTAGAACATTTTATTAAAAAAAAGAAAGAAAAACTACCACAAAAATATAAAACTAAGTTATATATTGTTAATGTAATTTGTTTGCATTCATTTAAATTAATAAACCGACAAAAAGTATATATTATTAACTAAATTTAATATCAACTTGTGAACAGCTTACGAAATATATTTATATATGTATAAAAGTATAGACAAAAACCAAAAAAAAAAAAACTTTATAAGCATTTAATATAACATAAAAGTAGCTATACAAATATTATGTTGTTTATAAAAAAAAAAAAAAAACATTTTCAAAAATTTTGATGAACGAATGAATTTTTAAATTTGCTTTGCAAAACTAAAATAAAGTGAATCAAACCAAATTGGATTTTTTCAATATTTCGTTTTAAAAAAAAAATATTTAGTTTGCCATTTATATTTCATTATAATCTGTAGTCTGTTTTTAGAAACTGAGTGCTTTATTGTATTGTAGAGAATGTAGTACAGAATTCTTTTGAGGGAGTAGAGTGCTTTTGAAAACAGAATGAGTTTGCATTTGTTCTACATATGGAATCTGCCGCATATCCATCTCACAGAATATTTATTTAATAGTTTCACAGACTAAATGGGGACGTTCGGATACCTAGTTTATGTAAAACGTCAACTAGATTTGTTGGGACTATGAATCCGAACGCGTTGACTAAGCAACTTGAATTGTGTTTGTATTCCCGCGCTCAGCGTTACCTTTGTTTGATTTTTTATTACGATGTTTTCTGGTTGAACATTCATCTGCCTACGCAGTGGGTCATTGTTTTTGACAATATATATATACATATATTTGAGAGATGTTCGAATCAGACCACCATTGACGGGTCTCTTTTCGTCTCTCTGCCACTATAAATCTTAGCCAGATAGACTCTCTGGATTTCTCCAGAGTTCTTCCCAGGGTTCGATTCCTAGTGTTAACGCTAGCATCTGTTTATGTGAGATCTGTTTCATCGACTGGGTCTCCACCCAGTGATGCCCCAATATCTTCATTCTTCTGCCAGCCAATGCCGGACATTGACACAGTATATGTGCCGCTGTCTCGGATTCCTCCAGGCATAGTTTGCAGGTATCGTCCTCTCTAAGGCCCATCTTCCTTAAGTGATACCCGAAATTACCATGTCCTGTAGATAAAGCCACCACCTAATTCAGTGTTCCTCGACTCATGCTTAGAACCCTTCTTTGAGTGGAGCAGGTCGGCCATTTAATAGCCATTTTAGACTGTCTACATTGTTCCATGGTTGACCATCTTCTCAGATGTTCTGCCGTGATCCAGTTGTAAATCAGTTGTTCAACCATTCCTCTGCCAATTGAAGAGAATGGTTCTGGTCCCAGAAACTTTTCAGCTGACCCCTGTTTTGCAAGGGAGTCCGCCTTTTCGTTGCCTTCGATCCCTATGTGTCCTCGTGCCCAAGTCAGTGTTATTTCATTTTTAGATGAACACTTATTGAGCTTGAGTACACATTCCAGTGCCAATGATGTTGTAATGTTTGCTTGCTCCATGCATCTGATCACCGCCTGATTGTCCAGTGCTATAAGGATATTTCTTCCCTCCACCTGACCCTCAAGCAAGTAGTCCAACGCATGCAGCAATGCAATCATCTCAGCCTGGTATACAGAAGGGTGTTTCCCGAGGCTAACGTGACGGGCTAGTTCCAGCTCTTCTGAAAAGATACCGGCACCCGCTCCGCCATCCATCATGGATCCATCTGTGAAAATCACTATTTCACCACTCCTTTTTTCTGGAAGTAATCCGTTCTCAATACGAGTTTTGTGATTCCTTTCCATAACACGCACCCTTGTAATCCCATCCATAGGCATGTTTAGCTCCCTAATCTCGTTTTTGACAAGTTCCAGGATCTTCCTATGTCCATAGATGGTACCACGATTATGCCATTTCGCATCTCGATGCAAACGAAGTGCCGTTAGGGCCGCTGTTTTCTTAATAAATAAGTCCAGCGGTAAGATCCCCAGGATCACTTCCATTGCGCATGTTGGTGTTGTCCGTATTGCACCTGTAACTCCTATACATGCTAAGCGTTGGACCCTATCCAGGTGCTTCCTCACTGTTTTCTGGGAAGCTTTCGCCCACCATACAACCGAGGCATAGGTGATAATGGGTCTAGTTATCATCGTATACATCCAGTATGCTGACCTAGGCGAGAGTCCCCACCTCTGTCCACATACACGTTTGCACTGATGTAATACCCTTTTTGCCTTCTTGACCTTCTCCTCAACATGGTAGTTTGTTTTTGACAAACAATGCACTCTATCATTATTTCAAGTTATAAAAAGTGACAACAAGTAGAAAAAGCATTTTCGTACAACAAAGCAAAACAACTCAAATTTAAAATGAACAATACCTAAACTTCTTCTCTTTTTGTGGGGGCATTTTTTTTCCAGTTTGTAATCTTGCTAAAGTTTATATTTCTTATTATTTAGGCATCTAGAACCTTATTTCATATTTCATACCCAGTTGTCTGTTACATTAAAATTTGAAAGAGCGTAGATTGTTTTTATAGTGTTATTCATTTTATGTTCAATTTTATTACAATTGCATAATATGATGTTAGACTTTAAGTTAGGTTTTTACTGTCGATTCTAGGCCTTTTTTTATTATGCCCACATGATCTACATATATACATAGATCATTGATATCCAAGGTTTACAGCAACAGTTGGATCACGTATTATTGTTGTAAACAGTGAAAATCAATGATCTATGCAGATCATGTCTGCATAATAAAAACGACCCATTTGTGTAAATGATTCCATCCACAAGTCTTTCGTATAGATTTATAAAACTAGCTGAACACTGAGCTGAGCTTTTGCGAATATAAAATGATAAAAATCTATACGTGTGTCAGAATAGGCTTAAGTTTGCAATATTGTCAAATAACCACACTCGGTCCTTCAACACGCATTGACTATCCGGAATCTTACTTAAGTCATGCTTGGTTCAGAAAATGTGTCAATATAATCGAATCAGAGGTCGCAAGTAAATACTTCTTAAATGGTTCACTACTAACTGGTTTGTGTATCAAATAAAGAAGACTTCTGAATATAAACAGCTTATTCAGAGAAGCTCCATTGGACTTGTATCCACTTTAATTTACTTACATGTGTTTGATATCAAAACTAGGCCAAACTTTTCGAGAATGATAAACGCGTATGTTATTTAACACCTCCAAACGATTTAAGTTCGAATAATTTAGCCGAGTTAAACCGAAATAATGCACCCAAAACTTATGGACAAGCACTAAAATCAGAGCGCCTTTAGGTTATCTTGTATTCGCATGTGTAGAAGGCAGTAAAATTAGTGCGGAGTTTCTTATTCCTTTTATTTTGTTGTTCGAATTATAAGCATTTTTCGCAGATGGATTTCTTTTTCGTTGTGTTGCGTTTTACAAATCTTCACTCATTTGCACAGTTGTGTTTATATGCTGGGTAAACTAATAAAAAAAAGAACTTAAAGATTGGCAACCTCATTTCACCTAAAAAAAAATTGAAGAATACACACGATACGAGACGACACCACTACATGCATTACAACACTGAAAATAAAACGTACGAATTATTATCAAAAAAGAAGAGAAAAAAAAGTAATTTGGATATTTATTTATTTTTTTCTTTTTCTCTCTTATTAAACCCACCACCACACCAAATACTTACCATCCATTCTTCCACCCACAACCAATAAAATAAAACAAAACAATACACCCTCCTTTTGATTTGATCAACTTTCTACCTCATAACCCCATTTGCGCCTATCTATACCATCCCCATCGCGTATTAAAAAAAAAAAAAAAAAAAAAACTCTGTATCCCTCGTCAACATCGTTGGATGAACTACAAAAAAATATAATTAATTTTATTTATATTTGCCAAACGCACTGTTTTTGAAACGTCTTCTGGTACGTATTATAACTACCTTACACACTTTGTTTTTCTCTGTGTTTGCTTTTATTTCCGTTGCTGTTTTCCTGTTCCACCTTCAATCACAGCTGAAAAGTCGCAGTAATTTCTCACTAACAGATGGCGCTGCTTATATTTTATGAAATAAATGAAATGAATCCCCACCACCATCTAATGTCACCACTTATCCAGTTCAGCTCGGAATATTAAAATAGAAATGTTCAAATAAAACTCAAAACCAAAAATATGTTTTTTCTCTTTTCGAAATTTAGCAATGAATTGATTATTATTTTTTTTAATATATAAATGTTTTAATTATTTGCACAAATTTTCATTTGCTATGATGCAGTAATATATTTTTTGTTCCTTAAATTTATTCATAAAACGCGTTTTTTAGGGATTTTGTACAGATTTTTTCGAGAGCTATACAAAAAAAATTGTTTTAAATACTGCTCCGAAAGAACACCGTCTTGAGGGACCGTTCACAATCTGTTATATAAGGTAAAGTTTTGGTCCATCTCACAATATAAGCCATGGCGTGTCTATTGTTCGTTTTTCTTTCCAAATTATATTTTCATTGTTTGATAAAGGTTCACTTCAGGATGATGGGCAATCCTACATGACCATTTTTAAGCTTGTTGCCTCTGTGATGATTTTTGTTTTAGTTACTAAAATAACAGAACTCCCTAACTGCACTGCCGTTTAGTTGTTTATAACAACTTGACTATTTCACAATGCGATGATTGGTTTATGAAGAAAACTTGACTTCCTTGTATTAATTACCAAGACGGGAACTGTTTTTTTTTTTTTCAAACTTGATAAAACGTGGCCATACAATGAGGTTAACAATTTTCCCTTTTTGTTAATTTAAATTGAAGCACTTCCTGCATGTTTTTAGTTTTAAAATATTTGTTGGCTTACTCTGTGACCTAAGTCATTTATGTCCGAACAAAATAAGCTTGAGTTTAAAGTCTTTTATGAAGGAGGTTTGAGCTTCATCGACTGTCGAAATTTTAACTGAATTTATTGCGACGCCGTTTTATCTAACGTCACTAATAAGTAATAACCAAGGGATGCATTAAACGTCAAAATGCTTGTAAGGAGTAGACGTAGAGGAACAAAAATACAATACAATTGATTTTTAAGGTCTTAAAATATCTTCTCACTCTAGTAAGCCAGTTACTAAAAATCGAATTATTATTAAAAAATGTATCATTTGTAAAGTAACTAACTAACAAAAATATTATCAGCGCCTATTTTGTACTGCTTTTACTTATCTGATGTTAGTAGCCGATGTCACGTATATTTTTGTTTCTTTTGATTTTCTACATTCACAATTTATTATTTTCTTGTTTTATCATTATTTGCCTATAGCTGTTGGTGCACTTCAATCGAGACGGTCGCATGGATCAATTAGCTTTGAAAATTCCAAAAGTTTAGTGTCGTCACATCCACAATCGCTACCCCATTCAACACCGGACGCGTAAAACCAAACTATAATATTTGATTATAACTTTTTTTTTTAATTTCTTATACACACATTTGTATAGATTTATATGTTACAGTATTTAAAATAACTAAAATATTTTATATTTTATATTGTTATCTGTTTTATATTTAATTTTTATTTCTGTTTTTAGCTTTAGCAGATTATTTTTCTTTTGCAGAGTGAGGAGTGAAAAGCAATTTTTGTGGGATGCTTTTAGAAGCAATGAAGCATAATTATGCGAAGTTAATTAAATAAAAAAAAATGGTATATGTAGTTTATTCGATAAAAAATTAACAGCTATTTCCTCCCATGAACCGTTGCATTTTTTGGAGTCCATTGGACTCGCAAAACTCGAGATAGATACAACAAAAAAAAACTCCAAAGTTTGTCTTCAGAGAGGTGAATGACGCGACTGATTGTCTTTTAGTTTTAAAATTATTATTTTGTGTATTTCTTTTGCTTGAGTCAGCCATGCACGATCAAATTTTATCGTATAATGCTAACAGTTGGTTAGACATTGAATCGTGTACCACCTAATTAACACATTGTAATGTTAATGCATATTGCACGATGAATACAAGTATATTTGTTTATTATTTTTAGTTCTATTACGTTAAGTCGAAATCATGTTTTGTAAGTTTTGTAACAGTTTTGTTGCTTAATATTTTGTTTCTATTTTTTTCCGCACATGTAGTAATAGAGAAAAACCAATATTTTTTGAGTACCTTTTCTATTTAAATATGTCGCTCGAAGCGGGCCACTACTTTAGGAATTGTAATCGACTATGTGTAAAATAATAAGCGAGACATTTTTGTTCTGAGCCTATGAATTTCAATATAATAATCATAAACAAATAAAATAAAAACCATATTTGAAGTAAATACGATTTTTTAGATATTTTAAATGTGATAGTTACCATTGCTGTGTTGCAGTCGGTGATCAGTGATCACTAAAGAAGGCGTAACATTGTTTTGCTGGAGGTTTTGATACCGTTTAGGGTGTGTCGAGTGTGTTAATTCAATTCTGAATTCTGAGCACTTTTCTTGCTCTTTGTGTATTGTATGAGTGAAAAACATCGGAGGGTACAATATGTCATCCGAAAGCTGATTTCATACACGTCACATCAAAATGCCACTCATGTCGACCCGATATTTCTTCAGTAGATATGGGTTTATAGCCACAGACCGAATGTTTATATGTTCAACGCCCAGAGGTCCTTTTTTTTAAAGCTGTACATTGTTATTTAATGTTGCTTGCGCAATTTCCTTCACCCAGTTCGGGATAGGATATACGATATACCTCTGCAGGTAGAAATTTTTAATTTAAGGCAGACATAAAAACACAAGTATAGTGACAGGTTACCGGTAATAGAGCGTTTTTCTCTGACGTATACCCGAAAGAGATATGTGATACTAAATGGTTATCGAAGGGCATTAAATGTTCGCAACATAATCTGTGTAGAGCTCAATAAACACCGATAACGCCATCTACGAACCGAACGGAGGTTCTTTGTTTTACGCAGAAATCTATAAATAACAAGAAAGAAATGTGCTCTTGTAATATCATTCATCCATTACCATTGTTGTTCTTCATCTAAATTCACCATTATTATTGCTATTTGACGCGCGAAAATAGACATATGACTTTCCATGCAAATGTGTACGTTCCTACAGTGATGGACAGTAAAACAGCACACTTTCTTCTTCATTGAAGTTCATTTATTTTGAGAGAATAAAGAAGCATACAAAAATGTTGTAGTATTTTATTTAAAAATTCAAATGTCAATTTTTTCATCATACTAGAAATTCCATTATCTTAAGACAATAGATGTATGAATTTCAACGTGTCCACCACGGTATATGATGGTCACATGAGTTCTCTGATCTGATTTGTGATTTTTGACAAGTCATATGCCTTTTTAATCGCGTAAAGCACCCGTTATCCGAAAGTCGTATCAAAAACACACACACACTATACTAAACACCACACAACATCGATCTGATAATTTTTCCGAGATATATTCATTTTGTTTTGTATCACACTCGAAACACTCACATCCACTCCACAACCAAATGCCTCTCCCCACCAAACCACCCCTCAACAAAACAAAACCATCAAGATGGTTAAAAAATATTTAACAAAAACAAAACTATCCCCCTCCTATTGTGCGTGCTTTGACAACTACTAATACAGTTACGCCACTGTCTTCACCGACAACGCCATCTGGGGCGAGTAAAAAAACAGCATCGCTCTTCTTTGGTAACTTCCACAAACAGCAGCAACACCAACAACCGAACGATGCCGACCTTGAGAACGGAAATGCCAGTGACAGTGGCAACCCTGACGAATCCGACATGGATACCAACGTGGACATGGACAATGCTACTGTCTACACAGGCATCAATCTAAACTCGACGAAGATCCGCATCACGGAAAACCCACTACCGGAACCGGTTTCATGTTAGATTTTGTTCATGTAGCACCATCTGATACATTTGTCATGCCCTTAGTGTTTCCTAAAAAAAAAGCCCACAAAAAAAAAAAAAAAACCAAATTGGACAACAAATAATCAAAATTCTATGTAAAAAATTGTGTGGACAAAAAATGTTAACATAGTTAGCTTTAAAGAATTAAAAAAAAAAAAAATTATCTTATCACAACTGAACAACTGTCATTTGTTGAAAACAGAAATCGATCTACATTTCTGTCGCCGACTGTTCGCTCTATTGTATACAATGTACTCTAGTGGCGTAGTTCAATATCACAATTGTTTTGACAGTTTTAGATATATGTACTTAGAGATGACATAGAACATCTGCTTTTGAGCTTTAAGTAAACAGCTATTAGCTGGATGTAAATTAAAATAGAAACTTACAAATAGTTCAAAGAAATTATTGTTAAATAAGAAAACAGAAACAATTCGTATAAATATATATATTTGTAGATTGTAGTTTGCAAAGTAGATACGACAAATTAGACACAACAAAGGAAAACAAATTTTTAGCTAAATGAAACCCACAACTCGCCATTTAGTAAAATTTGCAGTTCTCTTTTGTCCTCTTCTTTTGAAATGATCAATTGGATATTTTAAGTGGTTCACAGAACAATATTTTTGTCTCTGTTAAATCCTAAATTGCACACCTTTTTGATATGCCAATTTTAAGCTTCTAAGGTTAAAGCATAACGGAAAAGATAAACAGGGAATTGATTTTTAAAATGAAATAACTATATTTTTAGCATTTGCAAAGAGTTTTTAGTTTTACAGCATAAAATAACTTTTCATTTCACTTTGTGCCTATTATAAAAACAAAATATATATTATATATGCCTACCTATACATCGTAACCCAAAGCTAAGCAAATAAGTTTGAATTGTAATTTCTTTGCAACGGACTAAAGGAGACATACATCCATAGATGGAAGTAATAAGAAAAAAATAAAACACTTTAACCATATCAAAGGACTAACCAATGTTTTTTATTAATATTACACCCACAAATATTAAATTCTATTATTAACAACGAAATATACACTAAACTAAAACCTAACAAAGTGTAGTTGAGTTTATTATTCAAATAAATTTATTGCAACATAATTTGTATGATGATTTTAGGAGTAAAAACAAATTGTTTTAGATAAGAACTAAAAACCAAAATAAATTAAAACAAGAAAATAAATGTTTTTAAATTTTACACACTTAATATTAAAAATTAAAATAATAAGTAAAGGGTAGTTATAAAATAATCGCTTTGCTAAAAGCAACCCCGTTGGGAAGAAAAAAAAAAACAAACAAACAAACACACACACATCAAATGATCGAAAGAAATCGTATAGACGCTAAATTTATGACTTGAGTAATAAAATAAAATAAATCTGAAGGATTTCGCTTTTTGTAAAATAATATAACGTGTTACAAACAAAGGAAACAAATAATTACTGTATTTTATTTCTGAATAAAAGTGATTTACGCAAGCTGAGGATGAGGGATTTTTTTACTTTTTTACAGCTGGCAAGTGAGATCTCGATTGCTGGTAAGTAGCTAGACCGGTATAGCTCCTGCGTGTCTTGTAGTTGTAATTCTGTTCGCTGTGAAGGTCTGGTTAAATGATGAAACCAAAGGTGGAGCTCCATCCGTTCGTATGACAATAGTGTCAAAAACGGTCCCTCTGGCAAAAATTATTTTGAATTGTAACACGTTTCGCAAAATTTTGTAAGAACCACCATCTATTTCCTCAAGTTGTAGGTGTAGGTTATGTTTGCAAAAATTCACTTTATTTTCTTTTTTTTTATACAAATAAAAATTTCTGTGCTCTAGCACTTTCCTTATCTAATGCAATAGCATATCCGCCTGTTGCAGCGTCCTTCCTTGTACCTCATAAGTAAACAATAATTCGCACAGGCCGACCGACTAACGTCACAGGCGCTTAACAAATCGATGGTAGGAGATAGCTCCGACATTAGTGCTCTTTGACTAGGATAATCCAAATCAGTTGACTTGTCCGATTCAGGTATGGATGCTGCCAGAGAAATATGTAAGACGATCGCGAAAAGAAAAACGAACGTAGTAGTGACACGCATTTTAGTTATTTTGTATTTATTTTACGAAACTGAAAAGCTGACGACCGATTACTGCTGTTTTTATACCGATCTAAGAGCGTGACTAGTAAAAAGTGAAAAGCGAAACACATATAAACTGCAATAAAAGCATCGAGAAGTATGCATTTCTTGCTGGACAACTGTAAATGATAGTGCAAATATTTAAACAGTTTAATTAATTTCCGTAGAACAGTTGTAATGTTCAAGTACATTCTGTGATGTTGAGATAAGTACCTAAGTACGGAAGACACACATAATGGGTCTAAGAATGAAAACGTTCACAACAACATCTTATAGTTTTGTAGGCTGGGTACGAAACTATTTCGAATGATTTTCATTCATGAATGACAGCTTAAAAAGTACTGTGAACTAATTAATTTTCCATGTAAATAGTCTCTCACCTTCCGTTAAAACCGCATTTACATCATCACGCACGCGCAATTTTGCAACAAAACCGAAAAGAGAGATCCGTTTATCCGCAGTCAATACTATTAAAGGCGTAAGAAAGAGATCACAAATCAGACGCCTATGGTGTCATGGATGCTCTACCCATAATTATAGATACGTAAAACGGAAATAGACACAGGTTCCGTTCCGCTCACCAACATTTCTGCAATTGCTTGAAAACATTAATATTTCTGATTTGGAACATGTGAAATCAGATTGGTTATTAGTTTCAGTAAAATAAACCAACAATTCATCAATCAGTTACACGAAAAAAATAAATAATTGTCCGTTCAAGGTTGGCATTTTGTCACATTCACCCTTATTGCGAAGATCAGCAACTATCAACCGATTGACGTTTGATAGAATTTATCAATTGAATTAAAATTCGGTATTGTGAAAATGAATTGATAAAATATTGTGCTATTGTAAATACTTTCAAAATATTTCTATTATTGTGAATGGGAATGTGCGTCTGACAGATGTCTATTTTCTTTTTTGAGAAACAAAAAGAAAATCATCAGAAAACAACAGAATCAATAAAATTAAAAACAAAATTGTGTTGACAACAAAAAAGGTCACGTAAAAGAAAATAATTAAAATCAAAATGACTTCAACTGAACTTTTTATTGACGAAGATGAAGAGTTTGATGATCCTGCTATCGTTGAAATTATTCTCCACTTTGCATTAGCTACAGATTTAGAGCAAAAAATTGGCGAGTTCAACGTTCTCTTCCATCAACTGGACCAATCTGCACAACTGTCTTGTTGCCTAATGCTTTTTGAGACCTTTGGAAACAAACCGGGATACCAATAATCATTTTTTAATGTCCAGGCTAAGTTTTTTGAACTCACAATAGCGAAATTTTCCATACATAATTGCATATTGTGACCTAGGAAATTTTTAATGTCAAGGTTAAAAATGATTATTGGTAAGGCCCAAAGATATTACAAATTTTATCACTTATTTAACTCGAAACTCACATTATTTTAGTTGTTTTTGTAATCAACACGAACGACGAACTCATCAACTGCAAATTTACGATTGAAAGGAAAATTGACAGCTGACAATAAAATCGATGAAAATTGTTGTTCGCAATACCGACTTTTTCTATTCACAATAGATTTTTAAACAAAAAATCACAATGGATCAACAATATTGACAGTTGACAGTCACAATTGGTTACAATACCAATTAACAAAACTGATTGATAAGTAGGTATCAACTATCAATTGATAGAGTTGATCTTCGCAATAGGGGTGATTTTTTGTCCGTTTTGCACAAAGATTGAAATTTATGTTGGCGTAATTTTTAACGCACAACTTGACTGAAACTGACATAGTGACATTTGCAATCAATATTAAGTATCTTTTGGATCAGTTGTACAGCTATTTGGAAATCACCCTGTACGACTAGGACACAACTTGGTCTTATGAAAAAAGTCCTATCTCCACGCAATAATCGAAGCTGAACGAAATGGATGATTTATTTATGAGTAACCGAAAACTCTGTTGTCTCATGGATGTATTTGATGAGTATGAAATGCTGAAGGCTACCATTTCAGTTGCATTGACCCCTTTTGACTATTGCATAAAGTTGTAGACAACAACTATTAAATCAAACAAGATATCTTTGCTTTAAAGCATGCTCACAAAAATGCTATCACATTTTTTTATTTAAATTTCTGTTGAAAGATACAACCATTTTATTTATCTGCACCTGCATACTCCCCTCGAATCGCAGTAACCTCCCCTTTTTCCCAAATACAGGCAATGGCCGGCACAAGCCGAGTTACCGAAACTCCAACCGTTGATGTTGAAACTCAGCAGATCGCAAGTAACACGTGGCTGTGGAACGAATTGTTGATCTTCCACTTCGAATGCCTTGTTCTCAACGTCGTACTTCTGTTCGTTAGCTGATCCAAGCTTAGGGACATGTACTGCCGCTGATGACATCGTACAAAATACTCCGAAGAGTAGAACAAGTGCAAAATTAGCCCGCATTTGTCTTTACAAATATATAAACGCAGTTGGAAAGCTTAAAAGTTGAGTTTTCGAAAGCGTGGGGTAGGGCCAGTCGTCTGCTTTTATACTGCCAATTGGACGCGGAGGTATTTCGGTAAACAGAGATATCTATCGCACAAGTGGCTCCATTCGAATCTTGTAGTGAAGTAAAAAGGCACACAACTTGAACTTAGTTCAACAAACACTTGACATTTAATATAATAAAGTTACATAAATTTAATAAGGCACTCATTTAGGAAAAAGCACTCTACTTATGGGTGTGGCCTTGGGAGATATTTGAAAGACTTTCAAGAGGTGCGTATCTTATATTAAACATATTGATACAGACTGTACCAAAGTTAAGGTCGTTTGTGATTCGCTTTAATTTTGCATTAACGTCTTAAAAAAATTTAACAAAAATTGTAGTCAGGAATATGTACAAAACATTTTACAAATGAATAGATTTAGTTTTGACACACATGTACAGATCTGCATAATGTCCTTTCTAAGTATAACTTTAAAGAACGAGTGAATTTCTTAAAACTCAAAAGCCGCATTTTCGTCAAATTAATAAAGATGTGGTAACTCTCTACAAAAATTAGATAATCCTGATATATTTACCCCAGTGAGCTTATGGTTGTTGCTTGTAGGGACACAAGTCCTATACATCCCTATATTGGGGACTTCCACATACCCATAGTACGTGTAAAACGTCAACTAGATTCCTGAGGAGTATAGGTATACGAATTCTTGGTATATTGTCGTGGTCTGTTTTGAGTTTTGACACTTCGAAGTATGAACTGAGATTTTTCGGCTACCTATCCATAAACGTCCTCTAAAAAAACCAGTCACGAAATAAAAACCGAAATACATCATATCAGTCATCTGTCAGACTTACTAAACTCGAAATTCAAACGTCTCCATTCTTATCAATAGCACATTTCAACATAAGTAAAAGGCCCACAAAGATTTAAATTAAAACGACCAGTTAATGCACAATTACACGTTTTATTATTTTCTTCTTTACAATGGCTGCCGACTGCTCCGTCTTCCACATTTATTCTCCTCCTTTCCGGAAGTTCGTCTTTTCAACATGGCCGTCTCTTCTACTTGCTTCTTATTCTCAACGCTAGAGGGCGTATCTCTCACATAAACATATTTTCTTAAGGTACAATCACATTCATTTCAATATTATCTTACAGGTACAATCACATTCATTTCAATATTATCTTACATAAGATAAGTTATGATCTTGCACGACTATGATAGTTCACTTCTTCTGGTAAATTGCACCTGTGTCATGTATAAGTCAAAAATGCTGAAAATGCGAAAAAAACCTCATAAAAAAATGCGTTTTGAACCAGGTAAAACAACCTCAGCAAAAAACGAAAGATTAGATTAGTCTAGGTCTAGGTTATACAAATACCTGGGTAATCCAAAAACTCTGAAAATTTTTAAAAAATCTTGTCCAAAATTCATAAAAAAAAAACCCAAAATACGGTTAAAAACGCGGCAAAAACAATTAAAAAAAAAGTGCAAAAAAGAACTCGTTAAAAATTATTTTTATTTGGTCAATGGTTGAATCCTAAAATCTGTCAAATATGCGGGAATATACCGCTGAACAAACGTCATTTCCCACCAAAGTTTTGTGTCTCGCATTTCGTTGATATGGCTACCTTTCCTAATTTAAAAGCCTTTGCATTTACCTACACAGCGGCAAATACCTTCTGAGCGAGATTCATCGTCCTTACCTCATGCAAACACAAACACAAATCTTCAGTCTTTATAATAGAACTTTAAATGCCAGCCTGATATTTTTCATAACTATTTTATAGTTTCTGAACATAGGTAATGATTTTTATAAGCTATCTAAAACAAAATGTCACTTGTTGTGAGTGTGAGCCTCTGTGGCAGCTGGGCAGCCCTTATTTTTCTCGATACCTACTTACGCATAGGTAGCACACGAAGAAAAAAAGCTTTCAAACCCGGAAAACATTAACCAAGGAAATTTATAATGCTGAACGCAGTCATTTGCTGTTAATCATATAACCAAACCGATCGTACCCGCAGCTCTCTTCTACTATTCGATCAATGAACCAACGAAACAAGAGAGAGTAATTCATTTTTAGTCTATTCTACTCTTAATTCCCACCAACACAGACCACTACCACATCAAAATCAAGCCAAAATCGAGCTCACAAATGCAATTTGTTTGGGTGCTGCTGCTGTGCTGCGCTACTTCGTTTACCAGCTAGTGTCATATGTCACTCATTGGCAGAACAGCCACTCAGCCAAGCCAGATTCCTTTTCAAGTTCCACACATCTCTTCTTGATAGTTCATTTTTCAGCGTTCGTAAAGTCTAACAGTGTGGTGGTTGCACTCCAATTCGTTTATAGAGATACACTTTTGTTTGGTATTGGTGTTGAGCTGAACTTCACTGTTCAGTGTTCACTGTTGTGTTCAGTGTTCACTCGCTTCGTTTCGCCGCAAGCACTTGTTCAAAGAGATTTCAAGCGAACGGTCGACGGACGGGCGGTAGCGACTTTTTTTTATCCATTCCTACTCTGTTTTGAATTATTTTTTTTTTTATTTTACAATTCGAATTGTTTATTCCACCCAAACAAATATTGCCAACAAACAATAACTATTGTGTGTGTTTTTGTTGTGTTCTTTTGGTTACGCGCGGTACTACCTATCTGATCAGTTTTGCGTGATTCACGCTCGGGTGGCAGTGTTTTTCCCTTTTATTTGCATTTTCTTATAAACAATTACGTTTAACAAAAAATAAAAATAAAATAAAACTTTACAACCGATCGCGTTGAACTGGATAACGAATCGTTTACCTGCGGGAAGGCATTCCGGGTGTACAAAGAGATATAAATTTGCATTGAATTGCAACACTGTGTGTGGTGTGTCTTTTGCAAAGTTGGTGAATACAAAAAAAAATGCTCACATGAACGAGTATATGCAGATTGTTCGCGTTTAGAGATACTTTTCGAGTGTGTTTCTGTTTGACCCAATCGCCTCTTCTACCGGAGGCAACAAGTGTGACCGATCAGCAAACCAGAGAAATGAATTCAAACAAAAATATTTGAATTTCAAAAAAGTTTTGTTTCTTCTCAAACTTGAAATTATACAACTCGCGCGCGCAAGAATTCAATGCAAATGTTGTTCTGACTTCAACAAGTGGTTTTACCAGTTCCTCGCATCGTTTCATTCATTAAAAACCAAAGCGGGAGGAATACGAATCAAATATCACCAACTACCATGGACTGCATATGCATAGTATCTAAGCGTAGAAAATTCCAATAAAATATTATCTACTGCGTGTATTTTGATATTCAAGGATCTAGTGAATACAAGTGAATATAGTGAGAAAAAAAAGTGAGAATAAACACAGACGCGCAACGATAATCGCATCGGCAATGGATTTCTCAATATGGCAACTCTGGATATTTTGGATAACCCTACAAGGTCTAGTCAAACCTGGATTTTTGTCTAGCGCAACATCAGCAGGATATGTCGATGATGGCGACATGAAAGGTGAGTCTCTGAGCCAATGAATTTCATTCCATTGATAGATTTCGGTTGGTATACTGGCATTTCAAAAGGACACGACAATAAGTGCATTGGAACAGCCAAAAAAAAAAAGAAAAAAGAATACACAATAAAAACTCGTTTGTTTGTGCATGACAGTGCATCTGTCGGCGAAATTCCCTAGTCGCACCCTTGAACAGGTAAAACTCTCAGGTATAATTTATCAGCTACCTACCTACCTGTCGTCTGGCTACTATCCACATCCACACACGAATACGGCGGCGGCCTCTACTACACAGTCGCACATGCATTGCTTCATTCATGGGATCTATACGATAGTTTGCTGGAAGACCGTGAATATAAAAACTCTGCAGGCGATTTCGGGTTCCCAGGCGAAAATATATACCCAGCCACAATATAGTCGAATGCTTTGCGTTTGAATGCATCGGCTCGGCAGCGGCTGCGGCAGCTCAGGCGAGGAATGAGATTTGCAAATGAAGATAAATGCGTTAATTGCATAACCGAAGCGAACCGAGTTGCATCGATCTGGCACTAAGCGCAGAGTGACAGACGACGTTGATTCGGTTTAGGAATGGCGGATTTTCTTTTTTGCCATGTTTGTTTTTGGAAGTGGGGATCCTATTAGCTAGGTTTGCATTTCCTTTTAAACGCCGCGGGCATTGTTCGAGACAACGAAAATGATAAGTGGCGCTCGGTGCTGCTCATTTTGGAGAAAAAGCACGTACCTAGCTACTCTGACAGCACTTATAGAACTTTGACGTACATTTACGAGTATGTGACGTAAGAATATACCAGGAGTCGGCGAGAAAAATTCGTGCCCACGAACAACTTGCTATAGGCCATAGAAATACATTTTTTGTGCACAGGAAAGCTTTTGAATGTTTCGCCTTGCAGAATACAGAGCCAGGCTTTCTCCTAAAAATTTAGGTAAAAATTTGTTTCATAAAAGTTGATGGCTAGTGTGGGTTGTATGACAACAGTCTAGAACGATCGTCAAAACTTTTAGTTGGACCGCTCTGAGTTGAAGTCATCGAGGAGCTCTGATTGGAAACAGATTTTAAAGAGGTATATGTTCAAGTTCATATCCTAATTCCTTAGTGTGAGTTCAAACTGAGAAATTTCCTATAGGAACCCTCTATGAATTTCTCAAAACTTATCCCTGCCGGCGGCCTGCCTCAAACTCTATAAAGTTAGGTCCCCACCTGTCAATGAACGATTTGTTTGACCCCCTTCTCACCTATCCTGGTCGACTGGTATTCGAGTTATTACAAAAAAAAAACACAAACGAGCTCACTCAAGATCCAATCAATTCGAAACCATATCCAACAGCGATCTCCTGCTGATCGTAAACAGCAACAAATTTTAAATCCCACTTACGAAAGGGTGCGAAAAAGCCACAGATAGCGTTTTGTTTTTGTCCCACTTAAGAGTTATTGTCTCAAGAGGCCGGCTACGCTCGAATTCGATACCTGCGTAAGTCGAATCGACGCAATTAAATTGCTTACTAAACATCTTATCAAATCAAATGCCACTTTGTTTACACTATCAAAGGTTGGTTGGGCTTCAGACGAAAAGAAAACACAAAGTCCCACCTAGTATTTGCCCCGAGTCTTATCTCAAATGATTGTAGGATATAATAAAACAGTTTAGTCATCATTTTGTTGTGTGTCTTAATTAATTTCATCAGAAGTCGTTAAATCGTGGCGCTGATAGGTAAATCTGTGTGCGCTCATACCTTTGTATAATAAAAGGCTTTCTATTGTCGCGACAAAATCCCCGCTCGGTAGTGGGCCGAAGATTTCCATCTCGAAAACCCTTGAAAGTAACCTGTCTATCTGGCTTACTTAAGTAGATTAAGTTCCGATATCAGTTGAATTGAACGGGAGCAAAACGGCGCATCGGGAAAAGTGCATGACTGCATCAAGGTGTGTGCACAAAAAAAAAACAAAAAAAAAAAAATACTCTTCACATGGACGAGGATGAGGTCCACCTGCATTTGCAGGTTTTAATCTTTATTTTACTACTTCTTTCGTCCTCACCTGCCGCAGAACACTGCAAATGCACAACGAATGCACCAACAGCTACGGCACCTTTACTTTTGCGAGGAGAACTGTGTGGGTTTTTTTTTTGTTTTATTTGCAGATTTGGAGAAGATCCCAAACTGGTTCGTTTGCACAGATAAATTGCACGAACACAGGGGTGTAGGTCGCTGATGGTTATTTGGGGGTAAAGCGGTGGGGGCAAATCAATGCGATGTAGGGGTACCCCCTATTAAATAGTCGACTTAATGAAATGTGTAAAGGGTGTCAATTTGTGTCCGTGAATATACGTAAGTTTCAGTTCGATTTTTATACAGAAGCGACTTATTTGGACTATTTTAGAGGTTTGATTAGGGCTCTCGTGAAATGGCCAGCTAAGTCCCTAGTTATAGTTATATCCATACGTAAAATGCAACAGAAAAAGTTGGAAAAGTATGAAAACGATTTTTTTTTTTCGTTTTGGTGGTCATAGCGAAAATTCCGTCAGAAAAATTTTTCCCTACGAAAACATTAAATTAACTATAGGCCTGTTTTTTTGAGCTTCGATCTCAGCAAAGCAAAGTAAAGTAGGATTTTCAGCACTAGCAATAGTTGTTGCAATTGCATGCTAAGAATCCAACTTTACTTTGCTTTGCTGAGATCGAAGCTCAAAAAAAAAACGGCTTATGTAACACTGATTGGATTCCACCAGAAAAAAGTTTCCTGACATATGGAACAGTAAAGAAATTAAATTTCAGTGGAATGATCTGGTTTTTAAAAAAGCACGGTCTCATTTTAAGTATGGCTACAACTAGGGCCTAATCCATAAACGTAAAAAAAGAAACATTAAAAAGAACGAAAACAATCGCCAAAAATGAGGTAAAATCCATGCCAAAATATCCCTTGAATACTGGCTAAAAAATTGTCCAAATACGCTGAGTTAAGAATTGAAGGTAATTATCACTTATTATTATACCTATCAGTGAATTTCCTAAGTAGATCTACTACAATATGAAAATTGGTTCTATTCCTAAAGTAGAATAATTTGTGTAGTTTGTGTTTTTTTTGTTTTTTAGTCTTTTTACAAATATTTTTCCGATTCTACGCTAAAAAATTCACACCCTAACCAATGTTTCAGATGAATTTTCGAGCGATGCCTTTTTTTATTTTCTTGGCAGCATAGATTCTGTAAAAAAAACACAGTGGATTTAATTAGTTGGCAGTAGATTTAATGTTCGAAACGAATGCAGTAGATCTACTGATCGCTGATCGTTCGTGTGTCGCGTTGCCTTCGTTCGATTGCTTCTTTCTTTTCGTCGACTTTTGATGTGGGTAAGTGGAAGATAATAAAACTAACTCAACCACACAGCTAGTGAGGAATACCCACTTGAATTCAAACTATTTATTTGTTATTAACTTTTGTTAATAGTAGGTTCATTCGGGTATAAGCTGTTTAAATCGAACGCAATCGTACAAAATCTATACACCTTCTCATCAAAAAAGACAGAAAAAGAGAAAAAATACCAAAGTAACGAGTAACGAGCGCAGTTAATCTCTTGGCTCGAAACAGCTCAGAGAATTTCCACCGGCAAGTACCTACTGATAAATATGTCAGATGCACAAAGTTGGCAAGAAACATTATATGAATAATCCGCCTTAAAAATCAATTGCACTCTTCTCGTAATATAAAGTCTATGGGCCATACTATTAATAATTCTTAACCTCCACACTAAATATTTCGTAGATCACAATATGCAATTTTGTATGGAAAATTCCGGCACAGTTAGTGAGTTTAGCCTGGACACTAAAAATGATTATTAGTAGGTACCTATAGCGGTATGAAAATCAATTCCATGGTGGTCGAATATTCTCCCAGAATGGTCCATATTATGTTTGCAAAAAGGAGAGTTAAACATGTATTCGCGATATCGATTCGATGTCAAAGATATAAGTGGCTCAAAGTAGCTCGAAGTCTATCCACGGAGTATATTTTCAGCTCTCTGATACAGTTTTCGATCAATTTTGGAAGATTTTTAGTGCCTGCCTCGGGAAAGTGCGCGAATAGACCTTATTAATTCATTTAAAATCGCTCGGGGTGAATGGAACGAATAAATTGACATTTTGCTCTGTTGTAATTAGCGTGCTGAAAATCCTACTTTTACTTTGCTTTGCTGAGAACGAAGCTAAAAAAAACACGGCTTATTATTGACAGCAATACACATCAAATCTAGTACAAATGATTCAACGCATTTTTTTTGCTTAGATCCCAATCTTCTATGCCGCTTAAGGGACCATTCACATGAGTGCGAACTGCGCGAATTGCGAACAAATCAATTTAATTGTATGTATTTATGAATTGAAAATTGCTATTTGTCCTACCACAAAATTAGTCGAACATCTAATTTAGAGGCAAACCTGCGTGTCAATCGATTTAAATAGCTAAATTTAATTACAATTACAGCAATTTTCCCGCGAATTGATAACTTTTGCTGCGAAGTGTCACACTTTATTCACAATCCACATAAAACAGTCGCGATCCACAAACCCACGAATGAAAAATTCGTTCGGACTTAACCTTCAACAATTAAACCGATGTGAGGATAGGTACCTACCTCTGCGACTAAAAAAAGTTTTAACGCGAATGAAATGTCATAATCTACGAACATTCGCTTGTTCGCAGTTCGAAATTCGTGTTGTTCTTAACAAAACAGTGACCCTACCAATAAAATCTGCATAAATGTCCAGTTCAGAATAAATTCCGTTGTATTTTACTGTGGGAATTAGATCGCAGCATAAGTCAAAGTCCTACTATTTGCATAATTCTCACGAATCAGTTTATGACGCTCCGGGGTTCCAGTGAGTAGGTAAATTAATTTATTTCAAAATCCGAATACTGCATTTTTCATGTGCAATTGATTGATTTTTCGATCCCGCCTTGCCCATTCCCATGGCCAATTTATAACCAAAAATTATAAACAGTTCGGACTATAATACCATTTGGGAGGCCGAACGCTCCCCCACTGGTATCGATTTGTTAACTCATCTATCCAAATGCTAATCTATATGCAAATCATAACCAGAGTGGATTGCATTGGGTAGGTAGGTATTTCTTTGTGCATCGGAGACAAGTTTTTAATTATTTACAGTCGCTGTAGGGAGAAAGCTTCGTGACGCGATAGGTATGATGTGAATTGAGGGAACAATAGTTTGAAATGCCCTCAAAGGTAGTAAACATCACGCATTTGCATCGTTGAAACACTTTCTCAATTTGAATAGATCTTTCGAGTGCATTAGGTATAAGTTTAAGATTCTTGGGTGTGAGAAGGTCTATCAATTGTGTGAGAGCAACATTTAAGACGTGTGAAAAAGAGAAAATTACAATTTCACCAACTTTTTGAAAACCCCAAATTCTGATCTAAACTTTGACTCTGTCCTTATCCAATGGTACCTAATCCTTGTATTTCTAAAGCAAAAACTATTTCAGTCCATCCATGGCAAACAATATTTCCACCCCCACCCAAAATTTGTTCGAACCTTTAACACATGTGTTGCAATGTTGCACACTCTCCATTACTGGATAACCCAAAGTTCGCACTCCCATTCCAACGGATTGCACACAACAATTCTTGCCTACGTCGGCCCAAAATCATAATCGTGTTCGTGTCGTATCGACTTAAATTTCAACTCGACGAATTCCCAAAAAGATTTTAAAAGTGCATCACAGCAATATGCAAGCGACAACAATACCGTCTGTGCTGGTGATTCGGAGAACAGGAAAACTCACTTCCAGCCAGGAGACAGAAACTGAAAAAAATGAAGAAAAAAAAATGGAAAAAAAAGAACAACAAACCCAAAGTGGAACACTTGATGACACTTGGAAATCATTTCCTGCCTAGAAGACCTTTTTGGCGAAAAACAAAAAGGAACAGAGAAAATACAAAGACAAAAAAAAAATTATTACTGAAAGGAAGCAATCATTTTGGGATTGAAATTCCTCAAGAATGCCACCTTCCGGGAACGGGAATTCTGGTTATGAAATATGCGGCATTGTTTTCACGGCACGCGTGTAACATATGAGTGCATACGCAGCGCAAGTATGTCCTTTGTCTCGAGTACGTGCGATGTGTGTGCAACTTCCTTTGTAGCCCTTTCTCGTTCGAGAGACAGTACAAGTCCACACGACATCAAAGCGGAAGAGGAACACAGAACACACCCCCGCCCTAATCATAGTCGATGGCTGCCATTTGGCGGCGACGGGATCCCTTCAATAAATAAGCAATCACCCATCGCCGCGTATAGAGATTCGCGTTTGGAACAACAATCCCCATCGATGGTAAACAAATTTTTAATTTTGGTTTATATTTTGAAGGTAAACAGGCACAGCCGGAGGAAGCTGCTGTCTATTTGTGAGCATGCACCATATGGGTACATGCGCATCTGACTTTCGCTTCGGATTGGGTGCGTCGATCGGCAGCATCCATCAACGGCCGGGAGTAGGGAAAATTTCCCTCAGAGCAGTATGTGTGTGAAATTGGCGACGAATCCAATCAAGCATTTCAATTGACCGCCATGAAGGCGGCGCGCACGCCAGGCGCTCCACTTCAGCGGCTCTTTCTCCTTCTATGTGTATGGAGTGTGGCCTGGCCATCATCCCAGTCCCAGCATCCATTACATCAAGTGGGCAGTATGTGGTGCCCTCCAGAAAATGAATACCGAGCCGGAGAAATGATGATCACTTTGCGTGGCGGTATATACACGAGTGAATGGCATTTAAGTAGGTATAGGGGAAATGTGCGTATAGCGCATATGATGGGCAGGCGTCCGTATTCAAGTGGCCACTTGTGGGTTGTGTTTCTTTTATGCTTCGTCCGATAGAATGGTGACTGTTCCACGCAGTTATTCTGCAACACAAAGATTTGCTTTTCCCTCGGGCAGATGCTGCTGATGGGAAATGATCGTTCAATGAAATGTGTTCCTAAATGAATGGAAGTCCTTGATATTTTTGGTTGCGTGCACTTGAAGGTAGTACCTACACCAGTGCCGGGCAGAATTCCCAAACAGTCGTGGGAAGATCTGGATGAGGACTTCGTTTGGAAAAATTAAGTTCCATTTGTGTTGTCTGGCGATCTTTTCGGTTCTGAAATGATCTCTGTGAGCATTGAAACATGCATTTTCTCACCCAATCACTGATCAAATTCTTTATGACAGATTTGTGGACAGCCAGTGGTGCCAAATATACTCCATATGACTATCGGTGTTCTGTTAAATAAAGTAAGCTCTTCGACATCTTTTATTGCTTGTCAATAATTGTCCGGCCGGAGTCCATACAAGTCACAAAGGCATTTATTTGGCTTCTTTGTCGGCTTCGTCGTAATATAATGTCTTCAGATATTGCACGACCTGCAACATCAAGATGTTCCACTCCGTCGTAAGTATAATCCTTTGTCTGGTCTCGAAAGTGGTATGCAGCCGATTCATCATCACAAACAACCTATCATAGTCATTCGCACTCTCCAGGAGCTCTAAAAATATTGTTTTTCCAACACTCTCTTATAGATTTGACGATAACATGACTCAAATGCAAGCCATTTCCGTCCGTAGGACTTCGTCAACACCGATCAGGTCAACGAAATTAGTTATCGCTCTTCTTACCGCAAAATTTTCGTTTCCAGCTCCATTCAGAGACGATCTAAGTCACTCTGTCAAAAGAAGACTAATGCCGGTCGTACACTGAAAGGGCATTTGTCCATTTTGAATGCATTCGAGTCAAATCTGTCTACGAGGATCTTACCTCTGTTTAAATCAATGCATTAGAGGTTGTTTGAAATCGCCTTCATCTATCTTGCTCAACGCTCTCTCTGACACCATAACCACTTTCAAGCTGTGCTACAGCCGAAATCTGTCAGTTGCCAACTGTGCTTATATAGCACTTCTTAACGTGTAAAAGTTTATAAGCGGGGGCTTCATAACTTATAAAAAAAAGCATTTGAACAACTAGGGCGATAGAATTTTCTGCCGAATTGTTTAAACTCACAAGTTGCCCACAATGCCATTCAACAATCAAATGAGTTGACCAACTATGTGAACGAGGCTCCCTATTAAGAGTGTTCAACACGATTTTATAATTTTTTTTTAACGAATCCATCAATCAATGCGGCGAAGTTTGTCATTTGGACTTTACATTTGTTTATTTAATTTAAGAGCTCAACTCATTCGGTTGAATCAGTTGCGTACGTAGTGTACGACCGGCCTAATACCTCATCCGAATTATTACATGCGCTCTTAAGATTTACCCACTAGAGGTCGGTGATGCTAAGATATATCTTTTTTATTTCAAGTTTTTTGAGCTCCAAAATATGTAAAAGACCTTTTACTTCAAGTTCATCAAATTTCAAGATTTCTGACACCAATCATTTTTGATTTTTCGAATTCAAAAAAATACTTTCTCTATTGAAAAAACACGTTTTCTATTAAGTCCATCATTATGTGTAATGTGAGGCGAACATAGCCCATGCACAGCTTCTGTTTTACCTAAGTTTGAATCAAGTCTAAAATAAGAAAATTATTTGGCAAAATAACTGGTGTAATAATTGTTTGTTGAAAAATTTTTTAGGAGTAAAAACTGCGGATGGGAACTTCTCATATCCAGCCCTAAACGATTTTATTTTCGATAGTTCATCGCCTCCACATGACTCTACAAATGTTGGAAGAATATTTTCTGTCGTAAATTTAAATAAAACAAAAATTCTTAATCGTTGAGTACTGAAACAATTAAAAGTTTAATCTTTCAAAGGATTTAATACTAATGCGAATTGCTTGGATCTTTATCTAAGTAATAAATAAATAAAAAAAATAAATTCTTAATTTAAATGCGTACCTATAGATTAATAATCGTATGTATGTAGGTTCCAAAATTTCAAAAAACAATGACATTGACATTCAATTATTAGAAATAATTTTCTTTTCGTTATTTATGTCGAAAACCTAAGTACAATTTTTATTTAAAGGACTTCAAAATTTTGTTTTATACGAGTATTTCGATCTTAAATATTTTCCGAAAATCTCGCAAAAAAAGTTTTTTCTACTTCGGAAAAACAAGATTTTCAGATTTTTTAACTGGGAACACTGCTGCAGGTTGCGCCGTTCCGAATATTCAGCTTCACACTCAGAAGTCAGAATTCTGGACACATTCGAGGTTCAGTATAAAATAAGTTACCACGTTTTTATAAAATAAGCCCTACCTCTCAAAACAATCTGCACAAATGCAGCTCTGCTTATGGTTGCTGAGGAAAAATAAATTAAACGGATAAAATTTAATGTCCGAATTTGCTGCAAGTTTTTGAAATACATTCTCCCGTTTCAACGGCTTTTTTAGTTAATTTTTTGCCAGCATAATTAACCAGCACACTAATTATAATAAATAGCGACCCCTGCAACACCCTGTTTGAGTTTTTTTTTAATTCAACCGGAAGCTACCGCGATAAAAATCAGTATACGCTGCTGTATCCTTTGGCAAGCAGAACGAGTGCTATCCACACCATTGTCACACTTTGGTAACCGACTCTCATTGAATTAATTAAGCCGGGCGACACTGTGTAGCATAAAGATCTGCCACATTACTAAATGAGATATAACCCAGAGATACTATTATTTTTTTTTTAATCAAAATTAACCGCGCACATGCCAATGCCAACGATCCTCTCGCGTCCATCTCTTTTTATCGTGACAATTATGTTGTGTGCAGATCACCCAACCGTTCCTTCGATCGCATTTCCTCAGTGCGGCCGTCAAGTGAAAAACAAAACAAAAACTGAAACGAATACAAACACAAAAACAAATACTCTGTGCTGTATAGTGGATTAAGTTTTCGATTGTGATGGATGGTTTTTTATGCTGCCCTGTGCAGAAAAACGAAATGAAAAAAAAAAACGCGTTAATCCTTTGTTTGTCTACAGCGAGAAGAAAAATATAATCATACCCCAAGTGTATCTGATTGATGGAGTTTCTGTATGTGTCTATAACTTTGTTTAAATTTACCAGTAACTTTGAGACACATAATAGAATCTTAATGAATTTTGTTTCATAAAAGCGACACGATCGTTATTAGAAATGGAAACATTTTGCAAGACATACGCACAAATCACATCGACCAAGTCTGAATAATGACCAAAAAATGTTTATAGAGAAACCAGTTCTATTATTTAATTTTTCTATGCTGGCTACCCCCCACAGAAATGGAGCTTACATACTGCGTGTGATAAAATCGAAACCCCACCTAATGAGCGAATGACTTGTTATTGCGGACATATAAATATATTCAATCGTTGACCGGTAGTGAAATGATTGTTTAAATTATACGAATCGAAACAAGATCAATGATCTTAACGAGGGGAAGTTTGGGGCGATCATAATGCTGTGAGGTTCATTGTTTTAATGCTGAGAACTGATTCCGACTGAAAGATTACGCCCATCTAATACATATGATTAAGGTGTAATTTATTTGGGAATCGGTGCGGTTTCGTCTTGTAAACGTTTCGAGTTCAAACGAGTGAAGGAAATGATCAGCTCATTAAGACAGAGGCATGCGATAATAGATTAGACGTGATTAACATGATTGAAGACGATATTGAGTTGATGTTAAATTGGCGATCATTTTCGGATTTAGGTCAGCCATCACTTGGGTCTTTGGAGCCAAACTTGGTAGTGGTTGGACGCTTGGAGTGTGTAGGCGACGATCAACGATCGACGATCGGCTTGAGTGCGGCACGAGATGTGGCAGTTAGCTGTAGCGAATTAGGAGGCAGCTCGTCTCGTTGCGATTTTGATAAATGTGCGTAGGCATTTGGCTTGGGGAAATTGGTGGAAAGCTTTTCAAACGATGTGTGTGCTGCTAATTAGCCAAATGTATCCCGGGGCTTATGTCTTGTGTCTTAAAGCCAGAACGCATTTTTACCACGCTGTACTTTTGCTGTTGGAAATTCGTATTAACGGCAATTGGGCAAATATACCTCGAACTCCTTTCAATACTCTGTTTCTATATTTGAAGACTTCATATTCATTTTTTGCCGATCCTCAGTTTTAAGTCATTTCAGGGAAATTTGTTCTGCAAACTTGAATAGGTCAATCGTCAGTAACCACCAGAGAGAGCATGGGTGACAGTATGCAGCATCAGTATAAATTTTCTGGATCAAGATCAAGATCAAGATCAACAGAAATGGTAATGAGTACTCGGCGGAAGAACGAAAAAGTAGCACCGAGGTTTGATGTGGTCGAGACAAGATCGTTATTAATTTCAACGCCTAAATCGGATCTACACAATTTACCTTTAAGCCTGCTTGAATAAATTGTTGAATATATTGTTTGCAATACTGAAAACCTGGTTATTCTAAAGCCAGTCTTTCCAATTTTAAAAATCACCTTTCCTTGGAATCATTATGAATACTTTAGACTGAGATCGGTCCAAGTACTACAGATTTTCAAGCGATTGGAGTCTTTGCTATACCGCCTCAGTGGAAAAACTTACAGCTTCTGAACTTAAAAGTGTCGCGGCGATATTTTAAAAGTGATCATGCACGACAAGATCACTTTAACAGAGGCAGTTGAATGCATAGTTTTCTTTAAAAATTCGACTATTTTGAGAAGATTCACCGGGTAGCCAACGTCAATAAACCTCTGGCTACGTTAGATTAAGTAAGTTGGCTGTCTCAGCTAAAATCAATACAGACTTTGACTCTTTTGTGGCTATCTCACAACCCCACCTACCCTAACCTAAGACCAATAATTTGAGTTCCCCTGTGATACCTCAATGTGAGAACTAAAGGTAGGCCTTCAATTTCAGTCTAGATGGACACTTTTCTAAAGATGCCTGACCTTATACTGTGAGATCTTCTTGATCAGCCCTAAATTCATTACGCCAACTTCCTATTCAACGAAATACCCGCCCTCACAAACTTGTGCATCGTGCCTCCACAATACCCTCAACATCCGCCGAACTAAGACGCAGATTTACACGAATTCCGATCCCCGGTCGGAAACGAATCTTCAATGTCCAGTCCACCATACAACTGTGCGATAGCGTTCCATAAACGGATTAACCTTTCCAAGGCGTGAGCGCACCCGATCGCTCACAGTTCTTTATTCACTGTCAAGGGAGACGTCATCTCACCTCCTCACTGTCAACGCACGATCGTTATACGCCGGGTACAAAATATAGAAATTTACAACTTAAACACTTCCCATCGCCATTTTGAAATGGGGAGATCACCGATCTTGTTGACCATAGATCAGTTTTTTGATGTCGCAAACAAAAGGATCGTCGCACTCGCTGTGGATACAGATAATCGTATTCGTACTCGTATACTCGTATATATACTCCACCGAAAACGGTGAGTGCAAAAGAAATAAAAAGATCTTGTTGCTGTCCGATCGTGCGAGGGAAGCTAATCGGTGTACATAAGGGGCACGACACAGACGCACAATCGCGCACCGAGATTATGCAAAGGTTAGAGCTGGGTGCGCCGTCTCTTTGCTTATGGCGCACGTGTGACGTGACGATGGACGTGATTAATTCGTCAATTTACATTCGCATTTCATAAGTTCTATAAATTTCAACCGAGCTGGGTAAGAGTGTGTGGAATTCAAGGAACGCTGCGCTGGCGAAAATGTGAAAGGACCGGACCGTTGGACAACCTGTTTCAGCGGCAGCGTATCCGATTTCGCTAAAATGTCTATAACGAAGGGTCGATTGTTTTTTGTCATTGGATACATTTTTGAGAGAAAAGGTGGATGATGAACAAACGAATACAAGGACAACACACCATCTTGTGCGAGAGGTCCAGAATCCAGATGCAAGCTGTTGCTTGGTTGCCACGAATATCTTCTTTTTTTGTTCCCTTTCGAGATAGAATATCTTTTCGTTAAAGGTAGGCGGTAGCAGAACGCATATGGTGTCTGATGGTATGAGATACAGTTTACTCCATCCAGCACAGGAATACACCCGATTGTTATGGTTCGTGATTTTTATGTGCGGACAAGCCGATTTCGTATATGTAACCCATTTCAACAGAAGCGCATGCGGTATAGGAACAACACAACACGAAACAAAAGGGAAAAGCTGGGAAAATGACGCTGAAACGAAAAGAAATCACGAACAAAAAAAAAAAATGGAAACGACTTGTAACGGCAGTCTGCACTTAGCCATGTGTTTCAAAAGCCCCAGCACCAGATACGAGTTGAATCCGTCAACAGCGTTTGGCTGGTTCAGTCACTCGCACTATTCTTGCCGCTCATTAGCATAAGAACAAAACAAACTGATCGTCTTCGCCGTCAGCGAATACAGACGTTGCCAGTTGACGGCGATATAAATATGGTGGGAAAATGAAAATTCAAATTTCGGCCGTCACAATGTGTTTTATTTTGTTACGCTTTGAGGGCGCAATATAACTTTCGATTGTGTATTTCGTGCAATCGGTTGTGAGCTATTTTCACACAGAGAGTTGTTGCACGAACTGCAACTAGCGTTCGAAAAGAGCTCGTAATGGTCGCGAAATTTGGGAATTTTTTCATGCAGTGGAGAAACCTTTGGAGAAACAGAAGTCTAGATTTTTTATTCACAGCGCCAACTCTCGGGAAGGTGTGAAAAGCATCCGAGAGTATAAGTGGTCTGAGAAAGATTCCCAATTCCGAAAATAAAAAGCTCAAAGGGCTACTCTTTTGTAAACGTCACATTTACTTAAAGCACTAGCGACATCTGTTGAGAATTTTTAATTTTTCATGAAAAGTCAAAAAGTCGTCTTATTGGTGATTTGGAAGTCTTGCAATAGACTCCTACAATCTGATGTAGCTCACAACTTAAATGAAGCACATAGCAGTAGCGACATCTATTGGAAAAGTGAATATTTTGATATTTTGAATATAATAGTGACTCCTTGTCATAAACCAAATAAACTTGACATACTGATGTATTTTTGAGAGAAGAACAACTCGTCGAAAACTACTCAGTTGGAAATCGAATAAGAAACCCCAATAATTCATCAAAAGACTCTTTTAAGAAGTCGCTTGGAAAGTTGAATTCTGACAGCTAATTCTCCGATCATATTCCTCGGGTTAGAAATTATTCTTTCCACTGCCAGAAAGTGAACCGCTCTCCGTTTTGATGTGAATTGATCAAGCGCCTTTCAGCAGTTATTGAATATGATAGAGAAATTGGCAATTGACAAGGCCTGCAAGCAAATCACTGACAGTCGCGACATCTACCGACAAAATTGCAAAATTTAATTTCGATATGAAGAGTTGACTTTATTGAGGTAGTGCAATTGACTATACGCAACTGCGCCACCCTTCGCAAACGTCTGTCAAACTCCCGAGAAAATAACTGTCATGGAAGAGCTTCTCAATTTGCCGCTTTGACTCAGCGTAAAGTAGTAGATCCATTTCATTCGTCCCAAAAATTAAAATAAAAACTCGGAAATAACGAATGGCTGTGAGGAACTAGACCTAGGGTCCCTACGGACCTGAAGCGCCAACAATTTATTCCTTTTTAACTGCTGATAAACTGATGGCAGAAGCGACATCTATTGAAAAGTCAAAATTGTCTGGAATCTGGATAGAAAGTTGCCATTTAAGCAGTCGTTTCTGTAGAAAACGCCCTCGCTTAGAAGTGATCGTAGCTCCTTCATATTTCGTACGCAACCCGCTGATCACCCCCAAAAGTATACAGACCCTTAATTGACTCCCTTGACCCATTGACAAGGGTCATCGTATACGGCCAGTTGTTCATGCTGTGCTTCCAACCAAAACAATCTAAACTGACCAAATCTGGTTGAAAGCAGTTTCTAACCACTGCGCATTATCTCCAATGACGTCTTTGCTAAAACAGTGCCCAGTCGAAACCAAGGAGACGACAATTTGTTACTCCAATCATCGTGCAGCAGCAGCAGCAGCATCAGAATCAACCAGTGATCGTGACATCCCATTTGATTATGATGAATCTTCGATCTTCGTCATCTGCGTGCGGCACTGATTGCCACTTAAGAGATATTCCCTTCCGAATGCGCCAAGAGTCAGCGTCTCTGTGTATGCGATCGAATCGAAAGCAAATTCGATCACCACTCCGGCGATCGTCATCAATTAGCGAGCAATGATGATCTAGAAACGCTCATGAATCATCTTTGCATCGAGTCGCCGCCAAGCTGAAGCAACACAATTAACCAGAGAGCAAGGAGATGTATTTTATTTTCTCGTTTCCCTGTGTATCTCTGTTAATTAAAAACAATTGAGCCATAGGGCAGAAGTGTCATGGCGCACACAGCACACAGTACCCAGTACACAGCACACACAATCACAAGCTTGCGCTCCCTTAAAGTCTCCGTTCATCTTGAAAGTGTTAATTGAAAGGTTTTGTATATTTGGGATGTTGCGGCGTCAGTTCTTTCCTCCAACCACCATGCCATGGCGCACGTACCATAAACCATACCCTCATCGTTCTTAATTCAATTTCGAGAGTACACTCAAGCAAATGGGTGTGCACTGTGCACCCTCTATACCTAGTTTGGCCAAAAAATGTTCCCATTCCACTTTATAATTGAGCGCACGCAATGCATTTAATCGCAGCCAGGGAGAGCCGGCCATAAATTGGCCAAGACAAGATTCGCCCAACGTATACCGTGCTTGTGGTCGTTTTGGATCTTAATTGCGGTTAATTGGTATTAACGTTTGCTAAACTCCGCTGTGCTGCTCCAATTTAGGTTCTTTCTCAGAAGAGGTTTGGCCCCTTCGCTCTTTTGCGGGACTTAATCCGAGGTCAATGGTCCGCTAAATCTATATAGGTACACGGACCTTAATTGGTATCCGTTTTGGATACTCAGTTAGTGATCAGTTCTTGTGAATTATGCTTCCGAGAGATCTTCAATCAGTTCAGCGCAGTGTTGTGCCAGCACAACAAGAAAGGAGAAGAAGCAGAAGTTGAACAACATCTCCAGCGTAATTCCCTTTCTTGTCATCGTCATCGTCATCATCTCGACTGGAAAGGTCTAGGTAAGGTAGGTGACCCCCTTTGCTCCTCCAGCGCTACTCAGTATCGATATTGCCACACATAGTCGTACATGATGATGAAAAGTACGAAACGTACACTCCCCGCGCCGCCGGACTTGGCTTAGTGGTAGCAATGGCAGGCAACGCGGCGGCCCCAACAGCATGGCATGTGTGAGAAAGATCGTATTCCCTATCTCAAGCCGGTTCAGTTTCCTGTTGTGTGTTGTAAAGGTGTACAAAAGAAAGAATTATGATCACAAAAAAAAACAAAAACAAAAAAAAAAAAGGTAAAGAGGAAGGAGGAAAACGGAATGGGGAAAGAGAAATGAAAACAACAACATTTGGTTGTGATTTTAAGCGGCGGCTCAAGTTTGTTGAAGTAACGTACAAGACAAAAGTACGTTCCTGAGGAACAGTTTTTTATTTTTTTTTTTTGTGAAAAAAGGTCAAAAGTGCAGTTTTTATTATCTTTGTGTCGGCCATTCATAAAAGGGCGAGAGAGGAAAATTCACGAAAACAAGCGTAGCTACTTGCGTGCGATCTGTACTGATCGTTGGAGTGGATCGTGCGTTTGGCTGGAGGTTGCTCTTTTGGGGCGATGATTATTACAGTCAGAGAGTTAGCCCTTGGATCTTGGAACTTAAAGAGGTCGCAGGTGAGCTTGTTATCTTGCTGCGGTAAAATGCCGGAAAGTGTTCCTTCAGGTGATCGCAGTGATCTTGATCAGAGGGGTCTTGTACGAGCCAATTTCAACTGAGATTTGGTAGATTTGAAGTTTCTTCGAGGATCTTTTGGACACCCTATCCATAGAGTTGTAAAATGGTCCACCTATAACAGACAAGTGCAACTTTGGTTCAGCAACGATAATGTCTACTTGTCGAGTTAAGTATTGGTTAAAGAAGCTTCTTAAAAATGTACCTACCTACTTGTCACTGATGCTAGCCTGTGGCTTTCGTACGACTGCTTTGAATGGGGAAGATGTTCTCTATGTCTTCAGACTGCACAGGGTACGGGGTTTTTAAAAAATATCCAAGCAAAGCGTCTTCTTTTTATTTTTCACCCTGATGATAAAGAACTTACTGACATTTATAGAGTCGTAACGCAACAAAGACGTCTATCTGCAGGTTCTCTGGACTTCTATAGAAAAGCGGGCCTCATCCAAAAAATCCAGAAAATTGATTAACCCCTTTTAATTTGATGGTTCAACCCTAAGCAAACGTTTCAGTAGAAAACGAGCTGTCCAGGCAATGATTCTATGGAACTGGGTACAACTCATCCACACAGAGAGTTACCACCTAAAGGTTACTCATTCGTATTATATATACTTCGTCTGCTAAAATTTTTCTGTATATGTGGTGAATGTTGGAAGAAAAGACAACTCAACCAAGGTCCAATAGATCAACCAAACCTCTCGCATACTAACGTTTAACCTTCATGGACATTTCGTTTAAAATATACGATGTTGCAAAATCCTATGCGTTTGAATTAGACGATCCTAAATATTTTTACTTCCTGAGACGTTGGAATCTGAAGGTTCGTCGATAATAGTGTAGAACGTGTAAAATTGAACGTGTAATGTACTTTTCAAAAGATCGTCCTTTATAGACACCTTCTAAAAGTAAAATGTCAATTTCATATACTTCTGCGAGAAAATTATGTTTCAAAACAGCACAAGTGTTACTGTCTTACAGCGGATTAACACAGAAGCACATAAATGCCGAAGGCTAGTTGTTCTTTCCATGGTAACGTAAACAAAAAAGGTACCTATATATTTTCTAACAAAAAAATTCGTTTCCTTTGAAACACGTAAAAAAAGCTCGTCATCTATTCAAAAGATGCAAAGCTGCAAAGAGTGATTTCAAATTAATTCTGGAATGTTTATTATTTAAAAAAAAGAAAACGAAAACAAAACATTTCTTTCTTATTGACTAATAAACTAAAAAAAAAGAGTACAGGTAGATCTTTCATGTATAGTTCAATCACACTCATACTTCTTATATCTTCGGTGGAATTTAAATTCATGAAATATGCGACAAGTTTGTTATTTTTGTTTATTTCTACATCCAATGACTTTCTTGGAACTCCAGGGTCCATGATATAAGAGTTTTTTTTTTATTTAAATAAAATCAGTGTAAACAACTAGTTATGTAAAGATAATCTTCTTAATATATAAAATTCGAGTGTACGTGTTTATGTCACTGAACTCCTTCTAAACGGCTGGACCGATTTTAATGAATTTTTTTGTATGCGTTCGGGTGGCGCCCTGGATGGTTTAGATTTACAAATCAGCCCGGCAGGTTAGCACAATAGATTCATTTAGGTTCCCTAGGCCTTGCTTCTTACTCCCATTCGTTTTGTGTGCTTTTATTTTCGTGAAGAAGGGAAGGGACCTATAGTTATAGTTATTGTGCCGAGTTCGAACGGCTGAATTGCTAAGCTCTTCAGGACAGTTATTCTCTGGGATGTTTTTCAGACCATTCACTTGAGCGTGAACATGCAAATTCGCGAATAGGCGAATTACTAACCCGCATAAGTATCTACCTCTTTTCTTGAGAACCAAAATTCTGAGAATTTTTTCATTTAAAACTCATCTTATAAGTAACTTTTGCCTAACTACATTTTCCACTTAATTGCTTTTATTTTATAGGTATGCTTTTATTGAAATTTACCTGAAAAAATTTCTTTTAAGTACACATTTTTGAAATTAGCTGAAAAAATACAAAAGCGAAAAGGTTACCGATACTAATCAGTTAATGAAATGTATTTTCTTATTTTTTAAATAAAATTAAATGGTTTTTTGTTAAAAAAAAATTTTTTTGTTATATTTTTTATAAATTTAGAGAGCGGATTTTTTTTATAACTTCCTAACCTTCATAAGTGCCTATCGAAACGGGACATCTAAGGTGAGGTACTTATCCGGGTTTTATTGAAAGAAGAAGAAGAAAAACCTACGTCCCAATTGATTTAGGCCCATTTTGTTCACTCGAAGTTGAAATTTGCCTTAAATAGCTAAATTAACAATTACAGCAATTTTCCAGCGAATTGATAATTCTTGCTGCGAACTGTCACACTTTATTCACAATCCACATAAAACAGTCGTGATCCACAAACCCACGAATGAAAAATTCGTTCGAACTTAACATTCAACAATGAAACTGATTCACGGGTACCTGCTGCTAAAAAAGTTTGCATGTGAATGCTACGAATAATCGCTTGCTCGCAGTTCGCAATTCGCTCTCGCATGTCCTTAACAAATCCTATATTAGTTGCCACTATCGGAACGCATATACGAGTACCACATGCAAATTTGTCTAGAAAGTAAACTCGTCGTTTTAAGTTTACATTATTTTTCCGCTGTAAAACATTAGCGTCTAAATTTTTTGAACATGCGTGAAGTTAGCTACTATGCCAGTCCATTATTCTTGAGTTCTTGGTTCTTGGCTATGGTTAGTTTAAATATAGACTTCGTTGCTTGATATAGGACCTTTCTATTTAAAACTTAAAGACCTCTCCGAGGAATAATAAATTCCTTTTTAGATTCGGCTCACTGACATCCATATAAGCATGTAACGAACACGAACAAGGCTTTTACCTTCCGAGAAGCCCAAAAACACTTGTCAATCCGAAAATTTGTGAGCTGTAATAGTTTTCTTAGTAAGCCTTGACAAATTCGAATATTTAAGACGTCAAAAACAAGAAAGTAAAAAACTGGGGAAACTATTTTATCATCGAAAAATAGTCCAACTCCAGCCGAATTTTAATTTATTGTATTTGTATACCGAAACCGAACTGCAGCGTACATCCACCTGGATTGTCCTTCCAAATAAAGGTTCTGGGCAAGTCCTATTTCTGGACAACTTATTAGCCCGTAAAAGGTAGGTGCATTTTAAATATTTGTTTGTTTTTGTGGCTCCTAAACGCTTGAGAGGGACTAAGCTCCCTAAGTCTCCGCACTCAAACGACGTGGTAAAATGAAGAAATACATCTCACATCTCACATGACATTGCCTTTCCATGTGGAACTCTAAGCGAACCGTAGAAAAAGGTCACAGCCACATCCTCGCCCCTCGCTGAACCACCCCACTTCATGTTCAACCTACAAGCTGGCCAGGTTAGAAGTCTCATATGTCTTCGTCATCACATGAACTACGGCGCTCTTGGGCCGCACAGATTTGTAATCGAATACGCGGACGCGGAGATCTCGTGCTAGTTTTGCTCTCTCTCGCTTGTCAATGACAATTTCTCTCGGCATCGTTGTCATCGTTTTCGCATGATGTGAAGAACCTGAACCGAGTACCACTCTCTATACAATTGGATGTAAGGAAAGACTCGCAATAATCAGGCACCGTGTGACCGTAATGAAAACTCTTCCACGTCTGCTGCCTGTGCCAAATGTGAACTTTTTCCCATCACCACCGTCGGAGGAGCATGTGCCCCGTGGGTGGGGATGGCGGTAAGCTGGATCGGGTGTTTTCCACCACCGGCTGATACTAATTTTCGTTAGTTTGGCGTTTTGTCAGCCTATCTGGTGTGGTCAAAATGAATTCCATTAATTGCTGTCAATTGAGTGGGTTAATTGTGTGAAACAGCGAGTGTATCTCTGTGTGTATAGTGACCGAATGTATTTGTCCCCTAATCGAGTCCATGGAGCTGAGCTGTTTTTTTTTGTTGTGTGTTCTACGAAAACATGACAGCAATTTAGAAAAGTACAAAATGGTTTCATCACCATTTTTTATGACGGCGGCTGTATTTAATGATGTAACATCGCACACACGCAACCGATCGCATGCATGTGTAGCTGCGTATCTACTTATCTATGTATCCTGTAATTATTATCAAATTATCGAATGGTATGGTAGGTGCTTAGTTCGGCGCACACGCCTCGCTGTTTCATGAACCGGATTTAACAAATACCTTAAAGGTGAGATTGGAACCCTTTTTTTATTTGTGCGGACCTATATGTAGGATCGTGCATTCATTTCCGCATGTGGTTGGGACGAGATTCCTTTGGGATTTTTGTCGTGCCATCGATTGTACATTTGTCAGCTTCCGGTAGTGCCTAGACCAGTTTACGTGTCTATTCCTCTTCATGTGGGTTTCGTTTCTCTTTGTGCTCTGATTATTGCTTCAACTCTTTTCTTTGTAAATATTTTTTTTTGCTTCTAATTTATACTTTCTTGTTGCGCGAGGATCGCATATTTATTTTATTTGTGATGATAGATGATGCGTTACGGGAGTGGTTATTAGGGAGACGTCTTGTAATCATCACGCTAACAACAAATTATGTTGGGAAGTTTGTAAAACGTCACTCGGTTTGACGCAGCGGAAAATGAGGTATATACTGGTTCTCTTGGTTAATGAGAGGAAGTTCCTCTTCACGAGGAAGGAAGGAAGTTGAGTATTTCTCGAACAGGATATGGCCGAGTGAACGGAAGAGGATATTATGTTGATGGTGGCAAACTGAAGGAGGTGGGTACAAACCATTAAATAGCTTGGGGTGCAGTCTTTTGACTGTTTTTACAAGATTGCCATCTTCCGATTTGGAAGTGACTGCTTTTAAGTGCCTTTACCTTTTAACGAACGTCAACGAGCTGAACTTCCACGAAGGAGCCTCTCAAATCATACGCAATACGTAGCAGTTCCCTTCCAAAGGTTGGGGAAAGCTGGCCAAAACGTTTCTATGAAAAACGTTTGCCGTGGATACACAGGGTATGTACAATCTTTCAGTCTTTTAAGCTGTTATGGGAAGTTTTAAGTCGATAGCATTAGTTTCAAGCCTCTCAGGTTTTTGGCAGGTCGAACTTCGCTGCATTTTATATCAGACAACTTGGCCTACTCTTCCTAGTGATATCATTAGCTACTCGTTAGTTTGATAATTCCTTAATTTTATGTAATTTTTTTTGTGAAAGTGTTTGAAGACTTTGGACGCTACTAACATTCATTACATCCGGATGATCAGTGGCTTGTTGGACTCTTAGAACACTATCACTCGCTACTCGTTAATTTTGCTAATTCTTTGGTTTTCTGTAATTTTTTGTGAACGTGTTTAGAGACTTGACGCAACTAACATTCATTAGATCAGTAGGAGCAGTGGCTTAGTGGAATCTAAGAACACTATCACTCGCTACTCGTTAGTTTGCTAATTAATAAATTGTCTGTAATTTTTGGTGAAAGTGTTTGAAGACTGGACGCTACTGACATTCATTACATCCAGAGGATCAGTTGCTTAGTGGACTCTAAAAACTCTCAAGGTAGGAACTCGTTAGTTATGCTAATTCGTTCGTTTTCTGTAATTGTCGATGAAAGTGTTAAAAGGCTTTTGACGCAACTAAAATTCAATAGATCAGTAGGAATTGTGGACTCTAAAAACTCACTAGGTACTCGTTAGTTTTGCTAATTCTTTAGTCTGTAATATTTGGTGAAATTGTTCAAAGACTTTGGACGCAAGTAACATTAATAAGATCAGTAGGAACAGTGACTTAGTGGCCTATAATAACTCTTATCACTTGCTAATTCCTTAATTTTCTGTAATTTTTGGTGAAAGTGTTTAAACACTTTGGACGCTACTTACATTCATTACATCCGGATGATCAGTGGCTTGGTTGGACTCTAAGAACACTATCACTCGCTACTCGTTAGTTAGATAATTCTTAAATTTTTTATATACTTTTATTATTTATTATTATTTATATTCGTGTACTTTATCGATCCAAGTCCAAGCACTTACAATCTGTCAACTGTCAAATGCCGGAAGAAGTTCTCCGAAATTACTCGTTACTTTGTTTATTTTCTGTCGTTTTTGATGAGAACATTGGTTACTGCGTTCAATTGAAGTACATATTATTTATTTATTATTTTAGTTCACAATAGTTAATTTCACATGGAAAATATCGCCATTTTGAGTTCGTAAGAAACGATAGGCACGAAAAATTATTAAAATTTCTGTGCTTTGATTTTTATTACATTCGATTAAAACCAAATGCGTGGCTATACCTGTTTGGATAGAATGGGTAGCAGGCTTCGATTTATTTCAACCACAGTTCTCCACTCCAAAGGGGGTAATACAGGGAAGTTCCCATGATCGTATCGAATCCCATAAACGTATCCAATTCTTCTTCTCAAACTTAATGATAACTTTCGTCTATCTAATGCGGAGCAACCGTCAAAGGCTTAATCCAACCGCTGATTATAGCCTGTAGATTTCGCCTTCCAGACTACAGCAAACACACATAACAACACAATTTCTTAAATAGTCTTTAGGGGGCAAGCCTAATTGATTATAAACTAATTTTAACACCGACACTTAATTGGTTTCAAGCTCCATCAACAATTAATTACCAAGCTGCTGATTACCATTTGCTTCTTATGTCCATTTGTTTTCCCAAATTTATTTATCTACGTTCTTGCTCTAAAGCTACAAAGAAACAATTAGCAAGAGGTTGGCCTCCTCTATTGCTATAATTCTCCCATAACCGCAGACTCTAATGACCGCGTATATACATGTGTGTGGATATACTTTGAGCAACTACAAAAACTCATTAAATAAATTCTTTCGCTGAAAGTTTCTTGATCTTGTAACTTTTAGACGAACACGAACACGACGATGACCGCACTCACATTTGGGTCAGAATGGGTGATACTACTCGCCCATAGAAGGCAAAAGGTTCTCACAAAAAAAAAATAACAACAATCAAACCTACAAATTGGGGTGTGCTTGCGCGTGGCTTGTGCTTGGCATTTGTTTCTCGATTCTCGTTCCTTTTTCTGTTCATGTATTGATAGTCGCTTAAGTTTAAAGTGCACTCGTCGTCAATTTTCAATTATGTGTGACGGCACAGTACTGGCCTGACTATGTGGGCCTTTATGGTGACATGAATAATTATCACGCAAACACCATTGTTCGGACTGGACGAGTACGAGTACGAACGGCGACAGAAAATATGGTTTCGTCTAAAACAATTTGAATTACACGCATATGTTGTAATTTGAAATATAAAATGAAAATCACGTCTCACTTGCATTTATAGGGGGGACCTCAGCGAAGGATGACTCAGTGTGTTTCTATTCAGAATACTGGGCATCCAAGTGACCTTTCATCGTCCACCATGTATGCCCTCGTGTGTATCTGCAACTCACTTAGCATCTCATAAATATGTAATGTCCCTCGAGTCTGTGTGTAACTGGTCAAGGTATCTTTTGCAGCATAGCATTAGTGGAATTAAACAAATTGTTCAAGTTATTGGACTCACCATTCAATACGTAATTAAGCTAAATGGAAACTCGTTAATTGTTAGCCTCCACCCGTCGCCGGTACACCACCACCGAACTTTAATGTAATCAATGACACTCTCTCGGCCAGCATTGCATTGAATCGAAACTAACCAGTAACCACCATCAACAAGAGATACGATAATAAAAACAACATTCGCTCACTAATCATATGGAATACCTACAGCTACACCGTGTGGTGTTGGCTACTTTGCCAATGTTGCGAAAGGATGTAATTTGGCACAAAGACCTGTTGCCTCGTTTCGCCTTTCGAGTTGCAAAACCCATTTTGAGCTTGGTACAGAATGTTGATGAGCTAGGTATTAAGCTGGCATCGACCCGAAATTAGTCAAATAAGCTGCTGTTGGTGGATACATTCCATTTCCAGTTGGTTTTTGGTTAGCGAAATTCAGCTGAATCAATAAAAAAAAAATATATGTTTTGCTCTGTGGAATACGAATTTATTTATTTTCAACGTCACTTCTTCGGAAACGATTTTTATTGTGGCGTGGCTGGCCTTTAACCCAGGTTCCAATCGAGACCACAAGACTTAACGATGTTTTTGTGTGTGGTTTCCCTGAGAAAGCCAAACACCAACAGAGGATTGGCTGTCAATATTCGGCGAAAAAACAACCCGGACTATAAATACAAACAAAACATGTATTCTATACGGAGACGGACTTGGGGAAGCGTTACGTTGATCAAAATCTGTCTCGTCAATTGTCACTGGGTGTAGAGTTATACGAAGCAATAACAATAAACAATATATGGCTGAGCGCATGGTGATCTGATGACCAGCGACGCTATATAGCGTGCTCAGATTGAAAATCGCTGAATTCGTAGTAATGCAGTTACAGCGAATTAGCTGTCAAGTCAGGGGTTAGCAATCGGGGACTGATTAGCGGTTTGCTTGGAGTTTTGTTGTTTTCAAACTGACATGCGCTTGGGATGATGATAAAGGCACGTGGGGTTTTCCTATCGAATTGAGATTGGAAATAAAAATTCAGCTTACTCAAACTGCGCAAACATTACGTGCTTAAATGTTTTTATTCAGCCAATCAATTTTTGTCGATCTTTTAATTGAACAAATACATACGATTTTAATTACGAGAGCGAAACGTGTGAGGAATTTTTCGTTCGAAGTCAATTTTCGAATTTTCGTTCAATATTTTGTTGTATGCAATCTAAGCTACCCCAACTTGCAGAAATGAGTTTGAACCTAACTTTGAGTTAATTTATACCTTCAAAATTTGAGTGATTAAAAACGAAGGTTTTTTTCGTTTTTGTTCGAAGTCAATTTTCGAATTTTCGCTCAATATTTTGTTGTTTGCAATCTAAGCTACCCCAACTTGCAGAAGTGAGTTTGAACCTAACTTTGCTTACTTAATTTATATCTTAAACATTTAATGCATAAAAACGAACGTTTTATTCGAAGTCAATGGTCGAATTTACGCTCAAAACCTGAAAGAAATTGTTGACTTTTGATGTTAGTTCTCATTGATGCCAGATTTTTGAGCAGATTCCCCCTTTGACGGTGCTTGTCCCTGTTTAAATTCGACTCTCATTTTTAATACAAATTGCTACTTAGCGAGGTACTAACCTTGTAGTAAAATTTAAGGGGACATAAAATGTATAAATGCGTCCAAAAAGTGATAGCTGCTCCTAAATTTCGAACACCTTTCTGAGCTTAACAGGTTATTATCAAAGAAAAATACAAAAAAATTCAGTCAAAGCATTGCTATGTGTACAACATTATTTTATTCGCCTTCTGCGCCCTTTTGGACACAAAAAAAAAGGTTTTGAAAGTTCAATACAGCAGCTGAAAAACGTTCCCACTCCTGTGGTTCTCACAAAGGTTTTCATATTTTATTTAATTGTACAGAGAGCTCAATTTTGCTAAAATCAATATGCTTGTTGAATTAAGTCGCTTATTTAGTTCAATTAGGTCAGTATAGTGCACTCTCAATCTCAGTCTGCGGCCAGAGTTTGCTATTTTTGTCAAGCTGTGAGTTTTGCGTCTACTCGCCGACGTTTTTTTCTAATCTATAAAAAATAGGGAATGATGATAACACTGCTCAGTGCTCTGTATTAATAATCATATTTAGTGTGCAGGCTTAATTTTACGGACTCACATAGCGAAATTTTCCATGTGTGGAGATTTAAATGGATTAATATAAGACTCACTGACTAAAACGATTTGAATACGACCGAAAAAATCTAGTTTGTGTCTACAAAACAAACTCTGCCAGATTTCTATTCCCATTAAAGCTCTTTAAGGCTTAACCTCGGTAATTATCTTCGATGCAGCCTGTGAGCCTGTGACTATAGATTATCATTTTCCGACAATTAAGATTAGTCTCGTTATCAGCGACTAAGTTTTTATGAATCTAATTTCACCTTTTAAGATGCGATAGTGTTGGGTTCCATAATAATTTACTGGCAACTTTTATAGGTACTATTTTGACATCCTAATGGGATGGCCTGGCCGCATAAATATTACGGTCAATAAGGTTATCTAGTCTTCGTATTGTTCATTAGATTAGATGAATATATAAAATATGAATAGATGGACATAAGTACTTTTGTGCTGAACTTTTCTAAATTCGAAAAAGTTTAAGTTAGAGAACTAAGTTGAAATTAAGTGCGCATGGGTCTGAACCGTCTCGTTAATTGTTTCCTGTATAGTTCATTAATTCGTTTTCAATATAAGGTCTGTTCCCTTACTTTCTGGTTCAGAATTGTCACATTTCGCTCATTGCAAGATAATTCGCTCACCGAAGCGAAATATAACCAAAGGGAAAAGGAACGCTTTGAACCACAAACTTGAGATACGTGAATTTTTTTATTGGGGAATATTTCAGTAGAAAAAATTTCAAGTTTATATTTAAGAGCAAAGAAGCGTACTTTTTTGATTTCTGCAACATTCGAGTTGAATTGCTTTTCTATTTATTCTTACATCTATTTGAATGCTTTTCAAGAACAACATAAAAAAGAAATCAAGTGAAAAGTCAGTTACAAATTAAAAATAACCAATTAGTCCAAAGAAATTTCCGTCTTTTTGGCTCTCTTCTGACCAACTTTTGCGCAAGGGAAAGATGTTTGACTAAATTTGACTAATTACATAGTTCGAAATTTCAAATACTGTATAGTTTTGCGTTTTTCTTTTCCAAAACTTGGTACTACTCACCTGTGATTTGAAATTTAGGTACTCAACTTCACCTCATTGGGAAAATTGGAAATTGCAATACTTCACCTTGTGGACGAATTCCTTCAAGTGCGTATATTAAAAACATCGCATTCCCCCTGAAGCTTCAAGCTTCATAACCTCAATTCCTGTTCGCGAATAAAAAACATACCAAAGCTATTTATTTTTCTGGGGGTTAAAACGAAATTCTCTCGCTTTATGTCCAAGAAGAATTGCCACACAGAAGTACAAATCTCAAGTCGATATAATTAGTAAAGGCACCCGACTTTAAACTGCATTTACACCATCACGCACGCGCTTTTTTGCACGAAACGGGACAGAGAGTGAGAGATCCGTTTATCCGCAGTCAATGCTATTAAAGGCGTAAGAATGAGATCACAAATCAGTCGCCTAAAGTGTCACGGATGTTCTACCCATAATTATGGATCCATAAAACGGAAATAGACACAGGTTCCGCCCACCAACATTAATTGTTTGAAAACATTTTTTTTTTTTGATTTGAAACACGTGAAATGAGAGTGGTAATTACCTTCAGTGAATTAACCCAACAATTCATCAATCTGTTATACGAAAAAAATAAATAATTGCCCGTTCATCATTTCCGGAAACCATATTGTTTTATAGGAACGCGGAATTTCGTAAACCATCGCTATAAAAATATAAACATGTGGAGCTTTCCTATAATTCCTACCACGTAAACAAGATGGTTGACCTAAATACGTTTCACGATTTTTTAGCGTGTCAGGTATAATGCTGTCCCTTTCAGTCACACGGCTATTTGGTATTTAGCATCCCTTTAATTTTCCGTGTTAGTCATGTGTGACCGTGTAAATGCAGCATTACCTAAGCGAAAAGTCTTCTGCCTTTTCCGCACATATATCCGACCAAAAATCATGCGCAGCTACGCTACGAAAAGGTTGCCGGCAGCTGCATCGTGTGTGCCGCCAAAACATGCACACAAAGTCAAAAGCACACAAAGTCAAAAGCAAAAACCCATCCCCATATACCTACATGTCTCTACAGTGTACATGCGTGAAATTGCGCTGATCTCAAGCCCACAGCCAGACATAATGCACGGGCATTCATTTTATGCTTGAATGATTCGTATCTGTCTTGGAAATTTAATTAAAAACAAATAGGTAGCATTGTGTATCTTTTACAACTACTAAATGCAATCATCTCTCCGATCGCCTCCTCCTTTTGCTTTTCGTTTGATCCACTCCCTCTTTACCCATAGAGAGAGGGAACAGAGTGAAAAAAAAAAAAAACAACAAAAAACACAACTTATTCATGCTTCATATTACACAGTCGAATGGTTGTATCGAATGTGGTGGCCACATTTTATGGAAATAACGAACTTGGCCACTTGGGCGCTTTGCAGAGTTATCTCCTCTTCAAGTTGAAGCTTCAGCTTCAGCTTCAACAGAAGACAGAACTGCCAAACGCGCATATATGCTCATGCTAATGGTAATGTTCTGGAATTCTCGACATGGTCACTGCTGCGGTGTGCGTATCGGATAGTGTACTCTATAGCGCGTACGTATATCTGATTCTCATTGCTGTCACGTAGCTATGCTTCGGTTGAAATTTATTCCCTCTATATGCGCGCACAGACAGGCATTTGTTGGATTTGATTTCGATAATTCACTAAATCACTCCACATAACCTAAACCGAAAAAAAAAGAAAAATCCACAAAAGAGGCTAACAAGCCTAACAAGATACAAATGCGACTGCCGATACCCATAGCCGTATAGCCATGTCCAATGTCCGCATGTGGCTGCAGCCTAATGAATTGCCATTTGCATTGTAGAATATTAATCCGAGTGCAGGTAAAAATGCTGTTGAACATGCAGATTCCTTGTGCTTTTGACAGTCGATGTCAGTCTTCATGTCAAACATGGTATCAAATGCGAGAGGATGAGAAACATGGTTGATGGTTGGTCTTGGTATATCCAGAAGGATCTTCGATGGAAGATTTTCCCATGGTTCCGTGCAAGTAATGCACCTTATGGCAGGCTACTTCTGTTGGGTAGTGTTTTTTTTTTTGCTGTCTCTATAGATACACATGTGAACCGATCTATATGGGTGAGTCGCTCGATCAGGTTACAACAATCTATACTCTCTTTGGAACAGGATATGAGTGCCTTAAATCATTTTTCTTGCTTGATCGCACTTCCATTAGCGTCGATGCGTGTAGTCGTGTCGATTGGGTTTCTTTTTTCTACAGACCTATACCCTCCGGAGGGTCAAATTAAAGGACATAATGGAGGCGAACGGTGCACGATGAGTGACTACCTAACAAAGGTTATTCATGGAAATTATTGATGGAAGGAAGATAGTCATATTTTGTAGCTGCGTGTGTTTTCGAGGAACTTCCTTTTTTTCGAGGGATTGCTCTTTTTTTTGAAGGAAATGCGGGCGGAAGAATAATACCAGAACGATTGCATAATAAAAGCATACCTATGTGTGTGTGTGTTTATCGATGGAAACTGATTCTCTGTAAGATTATCCGTTGGGAATTTCTGTAGAATTTTTAGGTGCACACCTGTCTGAAACAAATTGGAAAATCAATTTCCAATCAAACTCCATCAAGTGGGTGCAGCTTGCATTTTCTGTAAGTCGGGCGGGATGGAATGGATTAAAGGAAAAGCGACATCTGGCGGGAAATTAACGCCAGTCAGCCTTATGTGGCTAAGAGTCGTTTTTCTTTTCTTTTTCAAAACAAAGCACTGACCTGATCAGAGCTCGAGATGTGAACTGGTCCGTGTTTAGCGCGATCTGTTTTATTCGGGTTTGAAACACATTCAAGCAGTACCTACCTGTCATATGAGGAATGTGCTCTCAAATACACCATTTAAGCAATATTTATTGGGCCTTACTAATAATCATTTTTAACTTTTACACTATATATTTTCTAGGTCTCAATTAGGGCTATCGCAAATAAGTTCCGATGGAAATGTTTTCCTTGTCAGCAATGTAAATAAGATTGCTGAATAGGAAACATTCCGGGGAAATGTTATTCCCGATAGGGGTGAATATGAAATTTTGTATGGAAAACTTGGCCATTGTGAGTTCGAAAAATTTAGCCGGGGCAATAGTAGTACCACGGATTGTATTTCCTCATCAGATTTATATACTTTCTGTCGATCTGCTTACGTTTTCTGTGTCAGCTTTAGCATTCCTGGTCACTGATCAGATCAGCAATCATGTGGCTAGCTGTCAAAATATGCTGTGCTCCGAATTTAACTTAGACTGATATGTCAATTTATACAGTACTGATCATTCTCCCAACTAAAAAAAGAAGCAAAAAGTCAGAGTTCTGACGTTTGAGTTAGAAAAAACCAGTACTTTTTGACAGTTCTTACTCGATTACCGATCACCGATCTCACTTATTCACCGATGTTGACATTTGACCCCGTTTACTCCCGTCAGATGCCGTCTGTTATATTTTGTTTTAAGGAGAATGTTTGATTCCTATAATTTTTGCAGTAATCCTGTTTATATCAACATTTTTATCAATGAACCAAAGTTAAGTACAGAATCCTCTGCTGGCATTGTAATTCACTCCACGTGGCGCTTCTGAGAATCAGACGAGCTATTTATCTGAGTTTGAAGTGATTTGGCAGCTGCTTAATTTTGAGCTCCAGTAATAGTTTATGTTGATAGCTTCTGGAGGTGGTACTGCTTTTCCATTCACTGGGAGAACTCAAAATTAAGCTTAAAGTCGAGAGCGAGACATACATCAAAAATCAGTTTATCATAAATGCTTGCATACCCGCAGGCTGTTTCGGAGAAAGTCGCCTTAAATTGCCTTATTAATGTTGAATCTGTCTTGGAGATACAAGATGGAATAGAATGACCTTTACTAAGGTGGTGCGACCAGTTGCGCGAATTTGGATTGGGAGGTGTCACCTGATATTCTGATCCATAGAGCTCGATTTGGGTTTGGGTCTTACGTCTTATACGTTGCATTATTTGTTATTCAGTCGCCTTTTCATCTCAGGGAGTGAAGTTGTTCTTCGTTTGAACTTCTGGAATCTCGCCGATTCGTAATAATTTACAGGCGGACAGGCAGACTTTTTTGACGAACCCTTTCTTCTGTATATATGTTGGCCTGTTTCACGCAATCGCTTCAAATATGATGTCAAAGGAGCAACTTGACAGCGCGTTTCCTTGTTTAAATCCATTATTTCGTTATCCGTTCACCGATCTTGGCAGACAACAAGCCAAGTGTTGGGGAATTTAATATTTATGCGGACTGTCAAATAAACGCTCCATACATTTCGCCTAAATTAGGCACATATGACAATGACAAACCAACATCCAACATCCTCATGAGAGATTCAACTTTCCGACTTTTTAGCACACAAAGGCTATTACCTTGTCCCGTTTAAGCCAACAAGCTCCTCCGCCCGACCCCGTATAAGTAATGTCTCAATAAAATAGCTGCAGGACATCATCAGCGAAAACTGAATATCCCCTCGAAATGAATTCCTCTGCGTGTTCCATCAACGAACACACCAAACATGGACGAAGACGAATGACTGTACAAACAATATGACAACGGCCAACAAATTCCAGTTTCCAGCATCGCAATTGCAATCCTTTGCCTCTGCCTCTGCATCAGCCAATTATGGTGATCGGCTTCTCTCTCTCGATCTGGTGGATGCCTGTCAAATATGGTCCTTACTGGTTTTCAGTTTGGTCTTGTCCCAGCAGAACTATGCTGCGCGTACAACTTGACGGAACATAATGTATCTTCATTGCGCCGACCAATCGTTCGCGTCTGTCATCTGATTGCCTTTGATGTCTCGTATACTGTGTGTTTGCACATGCCCAGTGGAAGTGGACCCTTGTTCTGTCCATTTATGCCCATAGGATGTGTATACTCGCGTTTACAGATGGAGAGAGAGACACTTCTTGTCCTGTCCGAGTTTGGTCTTGTCAAGAATTATGAGCGCACAAATTTGGTGCTGCAACAGTTGGCTGGTTTTACCACCGTCGATGAAGTGGAACTCGCGACAATCGACGCTTAATGAGTGCGCGGATCTCTCTGCAGTGCTCCTGCCCTTTTGATCTCGCTCGCACTCGCTTAAGTCTTTGGCACATGTTTTTGCCTAAATACTGTAACAACAGCTCTAAATGAGTCTGTCGGAAAAATAATCCACTATCAACATGGAGAGTGTGATTTATGGCATTAATGACCCGAAAAAGGGCAGCATTTCTACACGAGTGACACAAAGAACTGTCAAACTCATTGTGCTGCGGATAATCGTTCCAGCAGTTATGCCATAAAAATTATGAGTTCTTTTCTCTTTTTTTGAAACTGCTCGTTATTTGTCGGGGAAGCTACTCGTAGAATGTAAATATTTTGCTGGCGCGCTCGAGCGGAGCGATAGCTTTCTTGACCCACACCCGATTTAGCCGCATACGCTGACCGTTGGATTGAAGACGCCACCAACAACAAACAGTGTCTATCAGTGAATGCCATTTGGTTGGTTGTTTTTTTTTAATTAAACCAAAAGATAAGAAAGATCATTCGTTTCAATTGAATTTGTGCTGGAATTCGATTTTTAATGCACGGATCAGTTGAACGCCGGGAGTGTTGTTCGAAATATTATAGAAACGAACAAAATAAGTTCGAAGCAGCAATTAAGGAGCACTCGCTTATATACGCGCACAGTCGCAGTCACAAAGGAAGGGAAAATTGCTGCAACTCTGTCAATTACGTGAGTGCTGTCGTGGTGCTGTTTTCAGCTGATGCCGCAATCATCAGTTTTGTTGATAGGATTGGAATTTTGTTCTGATAATTGTCTGTGTGGAAAATTATGTTGAATGCGACCCCGAAGGTTAATCATATTTGATCACGATACTTTTCAGTGTGTGAAACGGCGCTGACGCTGCTGATGCTGACGCTAAAGTTGCACAGACTGATGATGATGATTTGGGTAGCGTTGCTGTTAAATGGAATGTGGTTTGGTTATTCAATACGGCTTCAGAGGTGGAATTTAATTCGAGCTTTGGGAACGGCTACAGAACGAAATTCCAGGCTAATTTTAATGTGTGTTGAACATGTGTGAACATTGTTGTTGGAGCATTTCTCGTTACCCATGCAGTTGCATGCTTTTCCAAGAGGAACTTGTACATTTTGTAAACAAGTGTCTAGAGATGAAATAGAAGACCACCGCCAAGTTGCGACAGAGGGACCAAGCTGTCCTATCAATGTCGGTGTCTATAATAACTTGCAAATGTGTTCAGTAATTTTCTTGGCCTTCTTTACAAGTAGAGGAGAGATTTTAAGCCATCTCTATTTGGGTCTGTACGCTGAGGTCGCCTACCCGATGGAACGGATTTTATAGCACGTTTGCGTTTAAGGTAACCCAACCACCGCAGCATGAACTGCTCCGTACGGGGAAGTTTCTGCTCGACATTGGTAGTATCCTAAAGTATTCTGGGTGCTCCTTATACGATATCTGCGAGTCACACCAGCAATTTCAAGCCAACGGGTTGTATTTGCGGTCTTATTTTTTCGGTCGGTATACCCAAATCTCATGACAAACAACGAGTTTAGGCCCAACAATTTATCTTTGACACCAAGCTCGGTCGTCCTGATATAACCTAGCAGTCTCAAAACAGCCCTCGGCTGAGCAATACTAGAGGACAACTCGGCATTGATCCTTATATGGCTCCGGAATAATACCTCGAGATAAATAAACTTTTCCACCAGTTGTTATACTCGAGTCCTTGTCGACTGCATTCAACATGCGTTCTGAAGGCGTGCCCTCATTTTTGAGGACTCCGATCTTGTGATATTGGAATACCGAGAGGATTTTTGCCGCTATAACTTGAATTAATCTGCCAAGAAGAACAAGACAGTCATTAACCAGGAAAAATATTATTACAAATTAAAGCGGTATAGCTCCTCTCTTTGTACTTAGCCTTAAGTGGAGCATGACCTCTGTTATAAAGGTTTTGAATAGAGAAGACGCCCCACAAAAATGCTAATGAGAAACCTTTTTTTTCTAAGGCATTTCTCTACCAGATTCAACACCAGACCTGAGTTGGAAAGGGGAACATGTTGGTGGTGGACTTGTAGTCTCACTCAGCAATGATATTTAAAAGTACACAACAACTCATAAAAACTAAGCTACCGTGGGTCTTCTCTCCTTTGCATAATTGTCTCCAAAATATTTCTTCTTCCTTGTATTATTTACTGCGCAGCTATTTTTGTGTCAGCAACACTTCTATGGCCAGCACAAGTACCTACAAAAAGTCTTCCACTTCCACCAAAACGCCACCCAAAACAAAAATTAAAACACAGTCATCACGGCACCCCAATCGATCCAACACTTAATCACCACTTTGACACTCCGTAACGCCATTCTGCACATTGAACAACTCCAAATGCTGCCATTCACGGTCTTGACACTGCTTAAGCTTTTAATTCTCTCTTTATCAAAAAAATAAAAAAAAAATGTATTTTAAACCTGAGCAACAAAAAATAAAAGCCGACCCCGTGATCACCAACTGCAACATATAACTCGCATCACTGCTTCCAAAATCCATCATCGAACACCTCTTTAATTCCAAATTCGTGGCAGCACAAAAAACACTCCCAAAGTCTCTCACTCTTATGGGATTCCAAATTTTTGCATCTGTTCCACACTTCAATTTTTAATGGATACCAAACATAAATAATCCTCCATGGTAAACAAACAGACGAACGAACGATGGAAAAAAAAAAGAAGATGAAGTACCTTATAATGCCCAAGAGAAAGAAGAAATCAAACAAAAGATACACCAACCCAGTCCGGCCCAAATGGCGATCAAATCAAACAAAAAAAAAATGAAAAGCAAAAAATTCCTTCAGATACTCGTACACAAACACAGCCGTATGGCAAGCATGCATTCGTTCTGGCTGTACAAAACAAAAATATAGATCGGGATGGAAAACATTTTTGTGCAAAAGTGTATGTCAATGGCAACGGGAAAAAAATCCAAAAACAACCGTGAGAATTTTACAAGCCCTAGAACGGGGGAAAAAAAAAAACTAAACCGATCCACATCTTGCATTTGAATTTCAATTTCAATGTCACAGTGTCACTTCGCGGCGAGGAAAATCTTTCATCTCTCGGTTTTCACATTTATTTTCAAAGTTCTTCTTTTTTTTTTTTTGAAAATATTAAACAAATCCGCCGAACACGACACATGGTACGGGGATGTTCCTCGTATAGTGGTTGTCGTCAATGGTGGAACTTGGATGAATCTGTTGGAAGATACCTTGTCTTCGAGTGGCGCATCGCAGTATGCATTGTGCAGTGTCAACTCATTATCTGCGGACTGCGGAGTGTCGAAAACGATGGCGTACCCAGTGCCATCGGTGAAGTGGCGTAATAATAATAAGTGCTATGTGACAGCCGAGTGAAAGGGGGGTTTGTCTTTGGAGACATCGTGAGAATTTATTTTAATTTCATCAAAATGTTGTTGGTGGTATAACTGATAATTGGCGCGAAAGTTAATGGTCGTTATAAATTTCACATGGATTTTCCCTTCCACGCTGCTGTTGGATATGATTTTAATTTTCCATGCGCGTTTGTTTACTCGAAATGCTGCTCGTAATTAAAGCACTTATGAGGGGGGCGGGGGTGGCGGCTGAGTACCGCAATATAGTGTGGGGAAGCCATTTGCGATCGAGACAGGGAAATCTAATATGCATCTCCATTGAAGCGCATCCATTGTCTATGACGAGTGGTTTCTGTTGAATGCGTCTTTTGTGCGGGGGAAAGCAGCCACATGCGCACATATGGTGTGGATCGCCGAACAGGCTGTGCGCTGTTTGTTGTGTCTGTGCGATGGCCATGGGGAGAAAGGGTTGCCTTTGAGATCGTCATTAGGATTAAGCGATGCAATTTATGTGAATGAGAAACTAATTTTTTCTTTTCTCTCTTTCTAGGTAAGCAATGGAGAAATGGAGTTGTAATTATAGATGGGGTACTGATGGTGTGGTGTGAGTGATGCCGTAATTATGTAAGTAGTCGGATTTTGTACTTTGTCGCAATTGTGTCTCATTTGAATCTGTCAATTTCGAGGTTCCCATTCCCATTAGGAATCATGGTTCGTTTACAAGAAGTGGCCCAGTACCCCTATAGCTTTTCCACTGGATATTCGGATTATAAGCTTTGAGAATTGATGTCATTCATATGATTTGGGTGGCATTTTTTTAACTAGATAAGGAAGGTACAATTTTTGTTTGCACTTGACAGAGGTTGGGTACTTCGTAATATAGAAAGTAGTTTGAAAGTCGATGGAATTTCTGATGAGGGCTTACAAGTATAGTATCATTTGCTTTACATATAGTACCAGAGAAATATTCTTTGTAAAGTTTTCGGCTTGGTTTGCGAGTCTGACTAAGAGCTTTGAAGATGATTAATACAAGCTGTACAGCGACATCGTCCTGGTCAATAAATTACTCTTCAGTCGTTAAAGATATCTTAAGACATGTAGAGAGATTGTAGAGATAACTAACCAACTAAAGAATGAACACAAATGTTTTGTCGCGTAGAGCCCTTAAATCTAACTCGGAGGGACAAAGGAGTAGAGGAAGAAATCCACTTAATTGGCGCAGTAAGTAAGCAAGAGAAGATCGTAACCAAGCGCTGGTCTAATTGGAGGAATTTGTTAGTTGAGGCCTCGGTTCACCTCGTCCTTAGATAAGTTAGCAAACTTTGCGTAGGAAAACGGATTTTTCTTAAAAGGAAATGACCACACTGACAGTGATATGACCACTGACACAGTTTCAGACCTGAGCGGACTCAATCTAAATTAAAACTACGAGTGGTTAGGAAATTCCCATTAATTCGCCGGCGATGGCTTTTCTAGCTCACTTTAAAGATACGGGCTTAAAAACTGTTTAGTTTTTCCTACTGCAAATGACGCTACCTATTGACAGTTGGAAGTTTAGCACATCGCCTGCCTGTTGATCTCGGCACAGTTGGCAATGACGTACCTACTTATGATGCTGGTGCATAGCTTTAGAGAAGAAGATCAATTCGGCAAAATAAAGGAGACGTAAAGTAGACAAACTTACTTAAGGTGGCGCTATACAGTCCAGGGTGGACCTGGGCCTAAATGAACAAACACTAAAATAAAAATAAAAAAACCCTGAAAATATGCAATCATTTGTGAAAAAATGGCATAAACTGGTAAACTCGGTGTATGTCCTCGATAATTTCTTTGCCAATGAGTGGCAAAAGTTTAGTTTTTCGAAATCCATGGCCACGATTCTTCTTTTTTAAAACTTACTTAATAAAATATTGAGAGCTTAGCTATTGTGGAAAAATAACTGTTCGTCGGGCTCCCCCCGAGCATGGTACTTTATAGCTTGAACGTCTACTACGATGTCGTGCAGAAAAATTGATTTAAAAAAATTCCGAAAGCCATTTAAAGACTGTCAATGAGAGTTCCCTTCAATCTTGCTCTCAACTTTCACTTGAATGCTGTTCACTAGAGACTCTATTGGCAAATGTGCTCGTGCATTCACCTGAACCATACCCAACTAATAGGCGCATTTAACATAAAAAAGGAATAGCATCGCCCAACCTGATTCCTTTTTATTGGTTATGCGCGACACACATTAATTATCCCCACTTCCCGAGCCACTTGGAAATCCAATCAGGTTGCAGCCATTTCCGGCGATTTACATCCTCCGAAACGAGTTCTGCACTCCAGGCTGTGTGCAATTACATCCTTCCTCTCTCTGTGGCCACATAGAAACGATGACCATCAGAAAAATAGTCAAGTGGACACTTCCCCCCTCCACCCATTTCAGGCGTCATTATCGTGCCCAGAACGCGCGGATAATGATCTATTATTGATCATTACACTCATAGCCCCACTGGGATTTAATGCTAATGCTGGTGCTCCACCCTTCAACCGTCAAGCATGCGCTATATGCAAATCTAGTAGAAAATGTATCTCCATCTAGATTCTAGACGACAATTGAACTTCGAATGCAATTTATTGGCCAGTGTCAACTGTATGTTAATTCGCTATCTACTGACAGATCGAAAAAGTATCTTTTCCACACAGTAGACGATTGAAAAAGAAAAAAAAAAAAACCGAAATAAAAGTAGAAAACGTCAAAAATTGTGTCAAGCATATTCCCAGGCACCGCATGGAAATGGAAATGCAAAAAAAATGTGCAACTTTGCATCCTTGGCGCGCACCGTCACACAACAAATTGGCATGGCCAGCGTCTGGCAATTAACGATCATGGGATATAGATATACGAGATGGCCCACAGTCATAGATCAGATGATGGTGTGAACTAACGCTTTGGGAAACATTTTTCCCACCCACCCACATGGGAGATGCAGGGAGAAACAAATTCACCCGCGCACCCGCCAGATGATGATAAATGTTTTAATTTATTTATTAATCACGAGCCAAGCGCTGCGACCATGGCAAGTATCTACTACACTTGCCTGAAGCCCAGCGAATGGTGTGCGTATCTATTGTTCTCCCAAAGTATACACCAGCCAAGCGAACGTTTTATTATTTGAAAACAGTTTTTCGTTATTTTGTTTTTTTTCGTCTTTTCTCATTTTTAATTGCAAGCGAGTGCGATCGCGATGCGAACGAGGAACGATGGAAAAATAAATTCGGTAACCCACTTCGATTGAAGCCGGTGTCACATCGCGCACATTTAATGTATAGGTACGCTCTGGCGTCCGATGAAACTAGCGAGGCGTGAATTTGGTGTTCCTTTCTGGCGTTGGGTCGTTAAATAATTACCACGCTTTGTGATTCCCCTGTGCGGTCTGTCTCTGTATCTGTTGTTCACTTTTTGATGAATATCCGATCTACAGGCAAAAAATAAAATACGAGACAGTCCTCTCAACTCAACTGATTTATTTCGGAACTAAAATATGACAGAGTGGGGCTAACATTGTAATTAGCAGCCAGCAGTGGTTGCTTTCAGTGTTGGTCCCCCGGTTGAGAGGGAGTCCATTAACCCGTTCACCGTTACGAAAATAGTTCAACCAAACGAATGAGTTATTAGCCCATTAGGGTGTATAACAGTTGAGCGAGGGTAAAACTCGGAAGGAAGGAAGGAAGCAAACACACCGAGTTGGGAAGGAAAAACCTTCATGCCAGGCTAACGACCAACTCCTTTGGGTGCAAGGAAAAGTTCCCCATGCCTATGAGGTACTATGTCGGCACCGTCATGCATGAGGTACGAGTAGAGTGGTTCTTTTTAGCAATCCACCTGTTGGCTTGGTCGGCCGTAATTATACGTTGAAATTTATTCGAGCATTTGTGTGACATTACAATTATGGATATCGGCTATACTGTTCCTGGAACGAAACGACATACTCGTACGTATATACAGCCACGCAGAGACACAGCAAAACAGCAACGATGTGAAGTGATCCTTATCCCAACGCATGTTTGAAATATGGCGGTGGATACTGCGAGTTGTGATTCAACAGCGGAACTGTGTAGAGATTCGGAATGTACACATATGGTTCATAGATGATTGAGGTGTTTGTGGTTCTAGTTGAGAACAGATTTTTAACGAAATTGGTTTTGAAAAATGGGCATCTAGGGGTGATTGTTACGAAACATTTCACGGTTTAATGAATCCATCTGCAGATGGAACGGAAAACGAGAAAAAATGAAAAAAATTCACGTCTTTAAAGAACGAATTCTTCAAATGGATGAACGATGAGTTACGTGGGTGGCAGACTAGGAGAACATTCAACTACTGTGATCTGATTTATTGCTCTTGACAATGTCCACGGAGTATATCTTAACGCATACCTATGTAGGCCTTTTTTTTATTATGCAGACATGTTCTATAGAACATTGATTTCCATGGTTTGCAGCAACAGTTGCATCACGTATTATTGTTGATCAATGATCATGTGGGCATAATAAAAAAAGGCCTAATGATCAGTTCAGTCATCAGTCGCAACAGTGCAGCAAACGAATTGGGAAAGCTAGGAGTAACAACGTTTCAATTTTGTAGCAGACTCTGTCCGCAATTTCTCATTTGTTTGGGGAGAATCGTAACTTTTTTTGAAAAGTTTTGGTTGAAATTAAAGCTAGTTTAGCGAAGTACGGTACCAATTCAGTCTCCATTTAAGTGACGACTTGAACCAGTGACAAATTAGTATAAATGTATTGCTAGTGAATTGCCAGGTTACTCCAACCTGCGATCAAAAGGGGATCAAGATCAAACATCACTTGATCCAACGAAGAAGAGAGTGTACAACTTCGCTACCTTTTAGCAGAGACATCTACCTCAGGCAATATTTTTACATAGAACTGAGTGCAGTAAATAAAGCGAAAACCACGGAGCTGTGGGCACAACAATTTGATGTAACACTAACAATAAACTAAAAAAGACTTCACTATTTGTACAAATTGGGAGATGAAATTTGATTCTGTCAAATTTGCCTACCACCGTGTAAACCAAAAGAGCCAGAGCTTGTGTTTTATGGTCTATAGTCTTCGCACCTTCGAACGAGCAATATGCAACACAATTGTATTTAGTTTCGTGTGTCAAAGTACCAACATATTATTCACGGTTGCGGCTGGCGATTCGATCGATGTCGACGTAAAACCCATAGAGTTCCCTGTTAAACCTCCTTCAAAGGCCGTCAACGCAACGAAATGTTTGTTTATTATCACATTTTGTTTAATTTTTTCTTCTTCTTTGAGGAGAATGGGCTAAAAAAAATATATATATTTTTTTAATTTTCAAGCTTGGCAACGCTGTATCGCCTTAAATATTGGATTTACGTAAAAATATAATTTGACATCAAATGGAAGAAATTGTATATGCTACATTTCTTTCCTAAGAAATTTTTCCCTAAGTCATACCAGAATCAAGATATATTATATTCGAACATTTTAAGCCGATTTTTCGAACATTTTCGAAAATTTTCGAACTTACTCCAAATACGTAGAGGTCATAAAATCCTCTGTTAGTAACCTGTTTTCGTGACTCTTTACATTTTTGGATATGTGAAATCGAGAAAAAATACATTATCAAACCAGTTGTCGGATATAGGTTATGTCCTTTGAACGACTATTACCTTTGGTCTTTAAAGGCGGGACTCATTGCAATGTATTTGCCTGAAAATGAGGGATACAACTCATTTGTAGCGAGAACAAGAACTGCAGAATGTGAAAACTAAAAGTGGTTTTCAATAGAACTACGACAGTCGTTACATTTATAAAAATTACCCTTTACCACAAATCACATAGATCATGGTATTGTAAAAGTATTTGAATGAAGGGGCCTTTTCTGGAATGCATTTTGTCATTTCAGGGCATGCAACCTAAAGCCACTATCGCCTAAGAGAGGACGGCCATTAATAATTTGCTATCGGTGACTTGCTTTCGTTTTCCTATTTGCAATAGTAGGTACCCATCGGAGGTACCTTCATCAAATTCCCAAATTAGCCAACCCTGTTGCGAGGAATCACTTCCGGATGGTTGACTCAGTTTTAATCAGGTTCACGACCTGATTTGCACAAGCACATGCGACTACTTCAGCTGGTGTTACATTTATATTTACGAGTTCTAAGAAAAAATCGAACGATAATTGTTCAGTAATTGAACGTCAAAGTGAATATTGGCTATCTCTGAGTGCGAGATGCCACTACTTTCGGAAGCAGCTATATTTACAAAAATTTACTGATTCATACGGCTGCAGTACTTCCTGGAACTCCGGCCGATAATTGAGCATCCGTTGACCCATAGTTCAGTCCTAAAAATCTAAGAAACAATGAGAAATGCGAAATGACCGGATGCCGGCGGTAGGCTATTCGAAAATATTCGTCTCAGCGTTTCGTGTATCGACATCTATTCCAAACATCAGGTATACCAATCCCAAAGCTAATATAAAATCCTACAAATCGCACAAGCCCGTAAGTGACCTTTAAGAGATTTCACGAACACTCCCAAATTCCAAGAGCGCCTTTTTATTTTGGTCAGCCAGAGTAGTTTTAATCCGACTTAAGTATACTAGATTAAGGTCACACAAACCTGGTGCCTGTAACTGACATTCAAGTGGCATCGATTTTTGTGAATATAATACCATTTCTGCAGCCATGGTTTCCTTTGACGTATCCCCTCAAAACGGAAGCAGTTTCACTTTCGGCTGTAACAAATCCAACCATCCCATTTTTCGATGTTAATTTCTGTCCCAATCCAAGCCTAAGCCTGTGACAACTATTATAATTTTTTGGGTCGACACAAATTATAATTCGTTCAACTTGCTGGTCAATCTAACGCATTACGTTTGTTGTTTGACGCCACTAGATGTTCATATGGAACATTGATTTGACGTGCTGGGCATACACAGTGGCTCATCAATTTTGCTTAAATTGTCGCGGCTAATAACCGCTCGCAGATTTTATCATATTTTTCATTCGCCCGTCTCTGTCTATGGGAAGTTTGAAAGTTGTTTTGAAAAGCTTAAAAAAAACTGATGAACCCTGACAATGAGATGTTTTGTCGCTGGGTGAATATCGATTTGTAAGATCAAACATTTCAAACACGTACATTGTTTGTTGAACCGTTTTTTTTGCATAATCAGTTAGCTGTGAGTGAATGGTGGACCATTGATTGAGGAAGTGTTGTTTGCTTTTGGCGCATAAATACACGCGAATTCCTGGGAAGTTGTTCGCATCACAGATGAAGTCATTGTTGGTGGTGTTTCTTTTAATAAAGTCGCTTCAATCAGGATATGGTACACCTCAAGTTTGGTAGTGTCCTATGTATTGAGTTTTGTTTACTTGTTTGCCCCCTATTTCTAACCTTACGCACTCAATGTATATCCTCCCCCAAAAGCCACTCATTGAGTATATCCTGCTTACTCTGAATGTGGGTTTTTGGTTGGTAGCCTTTTTAATCAAATTATGCTCTACCTAAATGCGATTTTTAACTGCGCTAGTTGCAAGTTTCCCTTGATTTTTGTGGTAGGACACATTTTCTGACAGAAGACTCGAGGTGACATTTAATCTAGAGCCTTCTTCTTAAAAAAAATGTAACTGTAGCTCAAAATTGCATTTCAATCTTTTCCGAAGATCATTGCTTAAACCCCACAAAAAAAAATCTACTCACCGAGATACAAATAAACCACCCAAGAGGAAAAAGACATTTCACATACATCACGTCATTGAAGAACTGGACAGGAAAACCGGAAGCTATGTCTTATACAGATGTCTATGGCAAAGCATTTCTGTGTTCAAATGGCAAGGCAACTGATTGTTGTAATCTTTACTTTAGCAGGTACTCCCATCGTTCCCATGCCACTGGCATCGGTAAAACACTAACCGCCACCCTGTGCTCGATCCGATTGTACAACCGTCGAGAAAGCACATTCCATCCTATCTCCCAATCAAACGATCTTCGTCGTTTTCTCCTCCTCGAACCACATTCGTTCAGTTGGTGCACAAACCTTGGACGCAGTCAACAGATTTTTGTACATTCACTTAACGACTAAACCTATCGAAACCCAAAGCCACAACCACAATGCAACGTATTCGGTTCGTGCACGAGGTGCGCCACCTTCAAGCAATTCTTCGTACTGCTCAGACATTTGATTGAAAATTCCCCTCCCATGGTAGGTAGATAAGAACCGTTCAGCGGAATCACGTCAAAAGGGTTCCCAAATGTGTGCTCCAATCTTATTCCAAGGAAACTCATCGACGCCTTATCACTTTATCAGGTTGTTTGCATTTATAGAGCGAGGGGGTCCACTCCAAATGCGTGTTGAAAATAAAATTCTAATCAATTGGCATTGGCAAACGTGTGGGATTAGAAAACTGGGAGCAACCTGAACAAACTGAAGATTAAGATTTCCCTTAGGTTGGCACAAAGAATTTTGTTGTCTACCGCTGTACATAGGGTGTACCTCGTCCCTGTTCGATGCGAGCTGGAGGCTATGTTGACAAGCATATTCCCAGGAAGAGCTAATTCATACGAATTTACAATTTAGCATGATAGGGGGGTTTAGTGGCGTGTCCCCCTAGAAAAGCAAACCGCAAATTTATTGAGTACGACACCGCATAGCAGATGGTTGCCTATCGGGTCATGGGATTGTCATCAGGCATTCCAAATATGTTTGCATGAGCATAACGAAGTTTTTTTCTTCTATTTCTTTCTGATCGGGACTGCAGATTCGAGCAAGTATGTGCAGACGGGTAGGGGGGCCATAGCAATCACACCTGGGTTTTCATTTTCATCTCATTTATTGTACTACCAATTTTGTTTCCTACCAAAGCGACTGAGATGGTGTGCCAGGCTATAGGTGTGGTATGCGCGTCGGTGTTGTGGTCCATGATACCAACATATCTGTGCACACAGCATCTGAGAGAATCAGAGAGTCGAGTTGGTTGGATTGGAAATACCTTTTTTGGAATTTCAGTCTGTGCTCTCTGGTGAAACCGGTTTCGAAAGGAATGGCTCATTTTCAAAGTATCTATACAAACACAGAGTCGCGGTAATTGTTTGAGAGTTGGCTCTGGAGATATATACGTGTGCACACTGCACACTCACCGATGACTGCCAGCCAGCCAGCCCAGCCACATTGCCATAGAGGGCAGCCATCACAATCATCACCATCATCATCATCATCGTCGTCAGCCTCTCATATATATGTACTTGTGCTTGCATCTACGTGCCAACAAAGTCGGAGTTCCTACATAGAAAACAACACACCAAGTGTAGTTTGAACCTTGTCGTGTCGTTGTTTTTGTTATTGTGTTTTAAATGTTGCAGCCACCGCACCAGGTAATTCTCTACCTAGGAGAAATTACCATCAACTGTGATCGAAGAAAAAAAAAAACTTACTTTGAAAAGTATCTGACGATTTGAAGTCGAAGAGGTCTTTCGCGTGAGAGATGAAGTTTGCTGGAGGTGATGGTGGTGGTGAAGTTAACACTGGTGCTAAAAATCGCCAAAGGGATTTATTTAACTGGGGAAAATTAAACTTTGATCTCCACCATGGGAGTGGCGCCCAACGAGGGGTTTTCCACATATTTTCGCAGAAACGTTGTCGGTTCGTTTTAAGATGGTCATACCATTAATTCTTTTTGAATGGAACTGGACCCAATAAAGAACAAAAAAAGTTGACACACCAACAGCCGTAATGTATAAGAACAGGTGGAAAGAGTGTTGTCATCGGAGATTGCCGATGAATGAACACTGGTGGCGAAAATATCTATATGTAAATTGACTAAACTTGGTCCAACGAAAGATAAGTGGCGCCCAACGCGAGCTTTTCCCAGTATCAATCCATACGCTTTATAAATTTTACTAAGGTTAACACACTCTTTTAATTTAAACAATAGATATTTATACTTGTAATCTGTATTGCTTGGCTAGTACATGAAATGAAATAAATAAAAGTATAGTACCTATTTGCGATAACTTTTGGCTGGAGCTGGTGCTTGTTACAAAAACACACTTCAATCTCTGTTCTGCACAATTTCCGAAATTTTTCGATTATAAAAGAAGTAGCTCCAATGTAAAAGTGATAGGGAGACCTGTTTTGTAATACGAAACATAACCAGTGCTTTTCTGCGACCCGAGGCACTCATATAAATTTAAAATGGCGCCCAACGCTAGACTGTATCTCTCCAATTAAGTTCTAAGGCTATATACAAAATTGTGAAGTTTTTTGTGAGAGAAGTCATTTTACTATTCCTAAGTTCGGGTGGCTTAGTTTGAGGATTTCCTAAGTTTATTTTTTTGTCACAGGGATACACCATTTGCGATGGGTTTTTAAAATTGTAAAAGTTTTTACAAAACATGTAAAACACTTTTCAAATTGTAATAAAAGCAAGCACACAAACAACAGTTTTCTAGACAAAAACATAGACGGAAATTTGTGATTTAAAAAAAAAATGGCGCCCAACAGTTGACTTTGTCCCAATATACGAGTACATTGCTCGCTATCGAGATTGAAAAGGCAAGGGCAATAGTTTCTGCAAATTTGTTGTCAATTCAAAAATCTATACCAATGACAACTTCTTGATAAAATTGCATTCAAATGTTTTTTTTTTTTATAACTCTCAACTTGAAGTCACCAAAACTGCGCCTAATGGTCGCTTTTCAACAGAAACTACCCATGAAGTATATGAGGTTTGATCTTGATTGATTGAAACCAAATTGAGCACCGAAGCTAAAATGGATTTCCATTGGATCGATCACTTTGTCGATTTTAAATTAAATTAATTCAAAATATTTTACTAATACAAAAATTCAATTGCCAGCAATTTAAGGTACACGAACAGCTACTTTGATAATGGTAAGCACAGGGTAGAGATATAGTATCCGGCAATAAGAAAGGGTGACCCTTTATAGTATTTTTTTTTTAAATTGTCATAAAGACAATTATTTTAAATGTTTTAGAGCAACTGCGGCTTCCAAGTCTCCAACCAAAAAGTGTGAAAGTAATTTTATTGAAATTAAGACGTCTTTGCGATTCCCTCAATTAAATCTGAACGAATACACCTCAGATCTGTTGGAAATGTCGGACACTCCTCTCCCAGAAACCGGAATTTTTTCCTCAGGGAAAAAGTGATCAAATCAAAGAGATGCATGATACAAATTAAAAATTTGTTTGTAACCTGAGCAGTCAATGTTCCTAATAGTTAAATGTCAATATTGAGCTGCCAAATCTGCAAGTGGATCATTCTCTAACAAGCAAAAAAATAAACAATCGTATTGTAATTAAATGAGAAGTATTGAGATTTATGGGACCTGCAACATTTTGGTCCTTCGAGCCGGATGAATCAGCCACCAAATTCAAATGGCAATTAAATTAAAATAAATCCACAATCAGTCAACAGAAACGCACCAAGTGAAACCGCCAAGTGAACCATGCCCATCATTATTCACAACACAAAACTATAAACTGCAACCGACTACGAATCAGTCTCGCGCACTCATATCAGCAACTCCACCGTTTGTTTTGTGTGTGCACATAGCGCGCTCGCCTCCTGATGGTGGACAATATGCGCCCCGATGCTGCGGGGTCCATGATCTGTGCTCGATGGCATACCCCGGCTCGGGAGTTTTCCTCATTTTTCCAATGCGCTCGTGCTAATCCACTCGCCTTGCATACCTTTCTTCGTTTCGATCGTCTGCATAGTTGCTGGCAGCTGGCTGCTGCTGCTGCTGCTTCTGTCTCCATCCTAGTGTTGTATGTGGCAAAGGTACAAAAATAATTAATCCGCTAATTTATGTAGGTATCACCTAATACACGCTCAGCTCGGTACAAACAGCATTCAGGTTCTTCTCTTACTATACAGAGCTTGGTGCGGTGCCGCAGATCTCGTGTTCGCTGCTGCCTCAAAAAAATGAATAATTGCAAAATTTCGCAGATATACGAGAGTGTGCTGTCTTTGGTTTGGCTTTTCATTTCTTTCTCTCGCTCTCTCTCTCTCTCCCTGCGCACGGCACTGGTTTTGGTTTTCCGCCATTCGGTCTTTTCGATTATTAATTCTGGTTTTACGATATTTTTTCCACTCGTTTCGGCCATCAATTACGCCTTAATCTGATTATAGACTCTGATGGTTGGATGTGATGTTACTCTGTCTATATAGACACACGAACACGAAGTGGAATGCAATTTGAATGGCATAGTAAATTTAAAGATGAAGAAGCTACTGCTTCGGTGAACTTCCGTAGGTTGGAAATTGGAAGTTTTGTTTTGAATCGCAACCCACTGAACTGCGGACTAATGGACGGCCCACGAAAGCGGGTTCACAAATTGGATAGGAAGTGATCAAATATTTGAACGGCTAAAATGGAAATTAGCACACGCTTTAGCTACCGGACATTGGGCAATAAAGTAAGAGCGTATACCTATGCCGATGGGCAGAAGGAAATTAAAAGGTTGCGGCTATCAAAATGAATTGTATTTGAATGGTTTTTGAGGTTAGATTCTTTGTGATGCTGGCTTATTGAGCAGGAAATTCTTGAGCGTTCAGCCATAACCCTAATCTGGAGCCAAACATTCACCCAATAGTGTTATACTTGGGTGAACGTTTTGATATTTTCAAAGTGAGTAGGAAGGACAGACGGCCGGGTTGAGGGCTGGATATAGAAATAAATTAACAGCTCTGCAAAATCACAGAAACCCAGAATTACTGAAATACAAAGTCGACTTCCCTAAAACGCTATTGGGGAGGTGGATGCGTCTACAAGTAGTTGTCGCTCCTGTTGGTAACCTTGTCTTGGGCTCAATGAATTTGTCCCAAGAAAATATAGAAAAACCATTTCAAATGGAGCTAGTTTCGTTAGTTTTTTGTGGTCACTGATCAATCATGCTATACGTAAAAGCTGCTACCAGTCTGAGTCCTTTTTGTCATGTTTCCTTAGAAGGCAGCGGATTGGTAATGTCCTGATTTGCACCTCTTTTGTTTAAAAATGTTTTTAAATCGCTTGCTATCAAAATATGGCCAAATTATCTTATATAACCCACACCTTAAAAGATTTTGAATTTTCAAGGCTAACTTTGATACTAATCCGTTAGCCCCTACCTTCCGTTGAAAGACCCAAAACAACTTGCGTGTTTTTCCTGATTTGTGAAAGAGATCTTATTGCAGAGTGAAGATTTAATGGATATCTTCTACTCCTTCGGGTGTAAAGTTGCATTCGTGATGATACTCGTATATCATGCTCCAAAGTATAGGACCCAACACCGACTCTTGTGGCACCTCACCTATTTTGTGATGTTTTCGTTCTTTGTGCTCCATTTGCGCCTAATAATGGCTACCATGTTTTCAACAATACCTTGGTATCTCTGTTTTTAAGGAGGATTCCAATATAAGCTGTCAAATTTTGCCGTGTGCTGAACAAATCCAACTCCTCACCATACGGCAGAGTATTTTGGTTATAAAACTGATTTAGTCCAAGTTCACTATCTGATGATCGCAATGGAGAAGAGAGCAAACCGCTGGGCGAGCAGCTCTTTTTCTGCAAAATTTCGAGTAAATGTAATTTCGTCGGAACTTTGGGACTGTGAAAATTCAAAGATCGTCCTCCTAAGTGGACACTTTTTTAGCACCGAAATCTAATAGCAAAACACAACTTTAAGGACTGCTTACATTTTTGAGTGAGGTAGGCTTTCGCTAACATTACAGTGCTTGTCCCAAATTTGTGACAAGGTTGAAAGAAATAAAAACGTCCTTGGTAAAGTATATATTTTTATTTAATAAATATGAAAAAGAAATTTTAACATTCAAAATTGATTTTTTGTAGCACTCAAAAATTTAGTGGCTTTCCCTCTCCTTTCTCCATTATTTGTTTTTACGATGACAGCCTCCAGGCGCGAAGTCGTTTTATGAATTTGTTAGTTTTAGTTGTCGACAACAGTTTTCATCGACTTTTGGTTGCAATTTCATTTGTCGCAAATTTTCATTTATTACGAATCGTATTGCTTGTTGAAATGTCAAAAGATTCCTGTCAAAAGACTAAAAGTTTCCATTTCCAATTAATCGAAGTTGGTCAGGCTTGCCATAGCTCTATTAGAATAAAGACGCAGCGTTTCATTTGTCGCCTGTTTTTTGATGCAAAATCTTGCAATAGAAAACATTTCGCCCATTTAAATGTCAAACGATTCCTGTCAAACAACTACAACTACCGAGTTTTGTCAGCGCGTTGTTGGTCAAACTGATTACATGTTTTTTTTCAAGTGTCATGTTCGTTACCAATTTTTCAACAGAAAACTTGTCAAACGTCAAAGAACAAACACTCTCCGCAGGTCGCCGACCTTCGGTGACAATAATTTATATTCGCCACGAAGGCACAAACAGAACACACCACTTAGGACCGCTCTTCTCACCTCTAGCGCATCGAAAAGTGGCTCAATACTCTTGTAAAGTGCATTCCACGGTCGTTTATATATATTCACGAGAAAAGGATTAGCATTGCTCTTGTCAGAATCAGAACCCTAAACCTACTTTGTTCACAGTATTTACCCGGCGACTCTTTAAATTGTATTTGGCTTTCGTTTCGTGAAGTGCGCCACAAACTCGCAGTGCGCGTTCTCGAGAAAATGTCAACACACTTATCATGGAGGTAACTTATGTCACTACACAAGCCGACACACACACGCAGCCTCAAGTGAAGTGAAAATGGGTATTTCTCGTTGTTGCCTCTTCGTCTCGTAGTCGTAGCCTCCTTCACAATGCCAAGTGGATAAGCCATAAAAATCTTAAACAAAACAAAAGTCAAGCGAACACGCTCTACGCTGCACAGCGATCAAAACATTTTGTAGGGAGTACGAGTCCATGTGCACTCTTGCCGCTCGCCTCTCGCACAGCTCTGTCTTCTGTGATCGCCTCGACGGTGATCGTGCTCCCTCGTTCGAATTTGTGGTCACGAATTATGATTTAGTGAAGAGGTCGTCAAGATTAGTATTTTCTTGCATTTTCTGTTCGTTCTAAGAGCCGCTCATTGTCGCTTCGAAGATTACATATATAGAGTTCGGTTGCGCAGATTCCCATAAATACCCGACAGAGCGAGATGCGCTCCTCTGGGGCAATCTAAAGCGATCCAACTGTGCCGCACTCTCCTCCTAATGGACTGCGGATCGTGCAAATTCCGAAACATTATCTGTTCATGGAACGACCCCCGAAAGCATGTTCGTTAATCCCTGGGCTGGCACCCAACTATGGATGCAATGGAAGAGGACGCCGCAGATTATGGAGAATTCCTGGAGATCTTTTGTTGGCCAATTTGAGAGGTTGCGCTTGGCCCGAAGGTTGCTGGCTCAAGTCATTTGTTTTATGCTCGCGCGATGGTCGAAACGAAGGGCAACTCCGTCCCCACGACATTCGCAACAGTCTTTCCGAGTTTTTCTTATCAGATTAACGTCGCCTGCTGTTGCGGCTGCGGCTGCTGCGGCTGCTGATTCGCTCCAGGACACTCTGCACGATTGTGCATATTTGCCTTCGCTATGTGGTTAGATGTGTGTTTTATTTTTTGTTATCTCTATACTAGGTATGCAAAGGCGAACCTTCCTCCTCATTATTTCGAAGAAGACGAAGACGAGAGAGAGAAAAGTTTTGTCCAACAATAAAGGTGTAGAGCAGCATTTGTCAGATACCAACGGACGGGATGCTGGTTGGGGCCACTTGTATAGTGGCATGTAAAACATCATCCTAGACGTCTGGTACACAAGTAGTTCTGTTCACGGGTCGAAGCAAGGGAGAGAAGAGAAACGAATGGGCGAGTTGCACGGATTTTTCGAACGAAGGATGTTTGGGTCTGCCTGTAATGAAATGGTCTCACTTGCAGTCATGGGAGGGGAAGTGCGAGAATGTTATAATTTTACAGGCAAAAATAGGTACTAAGTATAATGACAGATGTCACGTAGATACAGAGAGCAGTACCTACTGTTATTATTTGCAAAATCTACTGCAATAGAAAGTAATGCGGGCGGTATCATGCCACATGTCATAGTCCCCTGGACGGCAACAGCACACTTTTTAGAACCTGTGGAATTTGATGGCGTGGAAAACAAAAAATTGTAAGTTTTTTCCTGCTGTACAATGTACATGTGCCAACAAACTTGCGGACCTCTTTTCAGACCTCGCAGCTTTTAAATACGAGTATATGGCGAAATAACACACGAATTTTCGGGCTAACGCTTGAAAAGGTCGTTATCGATAATGTCAATCCGTTTTTTACGACTTCCGGGGTTGAGGTTGTTCATTCTCGAAAAGAGTCAATTTTTCCCCTTAAAACTTTACAAAGGATTTATCTGCTAATTGTCAGGAGAAGGTTTTTACGGAAGAAAATTTTGGGGAAAAACCTAAGGAAAAGTCGGGAATTAGGAAAACTCGATAACTGATTTTTCGCATGAATTTTATTGTATGATTTGATGTATGGATGGAAAATTCGTTGTGAAGCTTGGAAAATTTCGCCCCTAGACATTTACCTATCGAAGATCGTCGATTCAACGAAGCAAAATATGTTCTTTGATTTTTTTTTTAATTTTAACGCCTAGCAAAGCAGGCTGGGGCCTAACTCTCTAATTCGATTCGAAAGTAAAAACTGTTCGAAAGTTGTTTCCGATTCTAATTTCAAACGTTACTCTGTATAACTTTCGAATCGAAAGGATATGTTGTAAAGAAATCTTTGCAACTTTCGAATAAATGTTCCGAGACTCGAGCTGTTTTTTGTCAAAAATGACATTTTAAATTCAACAAAAAGTCAAATAATTCGTTTTTGATTATTTAAATTTATTCGTTGACAATTGAATTTCACAATGGATATGGATTCAGTTGTATTGTGGCTTGATGAAGAAAATGAAGAAAGAATTCAAAGAAAGATACTTAGAGACAATTCTAACATAATGGGCTTATCAAGTAAAAGGTAATATTAGGCTAGGAGCGCACATGCGATTTCAATCGCACTACTGCTTAGTCGCAAAAAATGTAACACAAACATTTCATTGTGAATGCGCGCACTCAGCATTTGAAATAGGTGGTGTGGAATTTTCCTTGTGGGCTTCCGCTGATCGCATTTCCGAGTCCATCATCATGGCTTCATACATCTGTCCAATTTCGTCATCTGTTGTTTCCTTTTCGTTTTCATTTCCTCCAAAATCTTTTGTTCCCACCATTCCATTTACAGCCTCATTTATCTGCAGCAACTCTATTACCTTTTCTTCCAAAGCATTAAAACTGCAATACTTAGACGGGCCACCTCCTGTTCCCGAAATACAATTTTTGTTTTTTCGAGCTTTCGACTTTATGTTGTTTTTATAATCGGCCCAAACCTTATAAATATTTTAATTTTTAAAATAAATATTTTTGAATATGTACAATCAAGTTTAAACGCTTACTTTTTTCCATGCATAATCTTCACGCATTGGTGGACCAGCTGCATTCAAATCGGAAGCTAAACGCTTCCACAGATTATTTGAAGCTCTCCGTGCGTCCGCAGTTTTTAAATAGCCCTTTGATAAATCCGGATGGGAACACATAAAATCAATTAAAATTTCAAATTGATTTTGTCTTGTATTAATATTTTTATTCGTGCCTTCCCTTTAAAATAAAATAAAATCGTCAAAAATATCATCATATTAATATTTATTATCTTTTCTTCAATTAATTTATAGCATCTTATCAAAAAATATTACTTATGTATTTTTTTTTAAAATAAATACTTACATTTTAGCTTTCAGCAAACCTTTCCCGAATGGCTATTAGATATCGAATGAAATTTCTGAAATTCGAATGTATTTAGCAACGAAAATAGAATTGTAAAGTACGACATTTCCGATTTTCGAGCAAAGGTATCTAGATAAATGAAACTCGGATTTCAATTTTCGATTTTCAAATAACAAAGTACGAATTTTCCGAATTCGAACGATTTAACTTTAGAATCGAATTACAGAGTTAGGCCCCGGGCTCGGCTAGTAAATAAATAAAAACTTCAACTGACAAATATAACGCTGCAACTACCCCATTATCGATTCCTAATTTCATTCCTCGTCATTCTCCTGGTTGTGCGTGTATTTATCTCTCGTATGTCGAAACACATCTCGTAGCAGAGTTCACACACCTATACACCTCCATGCAAAATAGCCCTCAGGCGAAACGTAGAAGATACATCACATCGAAGCATGTCGTCGTCGTCGTCGGTAAGGATTAAAGCCTTTCACTAAAATGTCTTGGCGTCATACTGTCCATTTTGTGCTTTGTTCTCTCCCATTCGGAGTGCTCTTTACAGTCTCCCTTCAATATAATATAGCCCCGAACATCCTTGAGATTTCATATCGCATCGCCGCGAATGCCACTCAGCGAGGGATTCTTCTGATGCTCCCTGTGGTATGTTTGTCTCGCAGTGCAACTCGTGTGTGACGGTAATTTCGCGGGACTTATGCCTCGGATGCCAATGTAGCCAAATATCGTGTTTTACTGGTTTCCAACGTCTTTTACTGTGCATTCTTCTGCATCGATCGCGATGCGCCCAAGAAAGAACAACAAAAAACCTAAACCCAAACCCAAACCTGGACCACGGATTATAATCTCTGACGGCACTTAGCCGGTGGTACCAGACTTCAATTCGATTTATATACACGTATCCATGTGTACGTACATACGGGTCCCTCCTCGGGCTGCATTTGTGTATATCTGCCTGCTTCGTCGTGCATATCTGAAGATTAATTTTCCACGAATTTGTTACGGAGTCGCACAAATGCGGCAACCGGCCGGCCGGGCCCCAAGACACAACAGCCGTACACATATACAAAAAATGGTGTGCTATGGTGACGGGGATAATTCGCCATCACAGTGGTGGGCCTGACTATATGGTATCTATAGCGCCCAGTCCGTTTTGCAATTTATTTTCTCGTAAGGAAATTCTATTAACTTTGGTTTCAGTTTTCAGATTTCGTTGTGTTTGGTTTTTATTTTTTTTTGTTTTTTCCAGCATTTTTCTTGTTTTTGTTGGATAGTTTGACGACGAGGTCATCGGCACAAATCCCCTCTGGAATGTGTGCTTTTTCGTGTTCTCTATCCCAGTCATCGACATCTCGAAATCGGTATCGTGGTCTATAGAGTGTTGGAGGTGAACTCAACACTTTTTATCCCAACGAATAATGGGCTTCTTCACACGTGATAAACGTTGGTAGAAGTCGGTCCATTGTTGTGTGTGGAGTATTTCCCTAATCCTTTCCACTTAACCAATTCGTATGGTAAATAGGGCGATTGTCTAGTGTGTAGTTTTGGGGCGCATCATTAAAAATTCCATGGCAGTGGGACAGGCCATTATTGGCTTTCTTTGAAATTGAACGACTAACTGATGAGGTAGGAATATACAGTCATCTGCCTTGGACCGCAAATCGTTTGATATTCTGCTGATCTTGTCGATCTTTTAAATTGGTTATTGATTTTCCTCCCGCAGAATGGAAGTGATCCACTCAAGGAGAACAACGTCCATGCAGTGGCCTTTTTAAAAAGCGATAGGGTCTTCCTAAATTTTTGAATTTGGTTCAAAATAGAAGGTGATCTTTCAGAAGTAACGATCTTGCGATGAACTCTCTCGATTGGAGAGATTTTGACTCCTAAAAGTGGAAGAATGTACAAAGATCCGAAAAAAAGGCTCCTACAAGTGAAAGGATGTACGAAATTTGGAAGTAGAAGGAGATCGTCAACCCCGGACCTGCTTGAGCAAAGAAAAACTATTTGAAAACTGCACCAGATCAGTTAGATCTCAGACCGCAACTAGTTTGTTCATTCCATGATCACTTGATTTGGTATCACAAAGGACCTAATCTAATTTTTCAAAGTGTGTCTTTCTAGGCAGCTATCTTACCTAACCTAACCTAACCTATGATCACTTGATAAATTTTGTTGCGCATTTATGTTTAACCAGAATTAAAAATTTCCATAAAGAAAATTGTAAAGATCAGGAGAAACAAGATCGCCTGATCTTTAAAAATCAAGACTCGCATCGAATCAGAACTGATCTTTGTAGGAGTAATGATCTTGCTATCTGATAACTTGATTGGGGCATTTTAAACTCCCACAGGCGGAAGGATGTACAGGGTTTTGAAGTAAAAATTAAACCAGATCAGTTGGAATATACCGATCTTAATATGACACTTCCTTTCATGATCACTTTATATAATACTATAAACATCAAGCGAAACTTTTGCAAAGCCATCCAAGAAATTCAAGACCATTCTAAAAAATATAACGCGATCCTCTCGAAGAAAAACTATCAACAACCGTCCACTCCAGCTTACGATCAGCTTACAGGTTTCTTAAAGTCTTTAAATATCAAGATTTGTTAAGACATGCAACACGGTGAGCTGATCTTCACCATAGAGAATTGGCTAGTGATCTACGTACACGTACGAATGGAGAAGATTATTGACTGCAACATTTGCAACAGTTAAAAAGTGAGAAGTGAGTGAGAATGTTTTAAAAAATACTGATCGCAAGATTTCTATAGTTTTCACGATCGCTTGCGATCACTTAGCGCAATATTGAGTTTCTAAAACGAACCCGCTCGAGTTGCTTTTACATACCCGCATCTAACACAATTTTCTCAAAGCTGAAACGTCCCCTCAACTTCTGCAAAATCGCCCATGATCACTTAGAGTCGCCGTTCAATACAGATCTTCAGTTGGAATTCGTTGAAGCCATTTCCGAAAGTGATTTGTGGTCACTGGATAATTTTTCGACTTTGAGTACGCTTACCCGATCGTCCACGATCAGCGTTTAAAACATCCAATATAAGAAGCTGGTGCTTCAAAGAAAGCCACTCCTTGTGATCTTGTAAGCGATTGACAATTTCGTATCCTTTTCACACATACTCACCGTACCTACGATCACCGAAATTCCCTCCACAAGATCGCTTACTTCATCGATCTCAAAATCAATGTCCCAAGTTCCACCTATGCAAATACTCTGCTCTAACATTGAGAATTGAATCTCCCAAGATAAACTCGTCAATCAATTCGTTATCTTAGTGTTTGCTGCAAAGCCAATTTGCAAACATAACTTCCCTTCGATTTCCTGCAAGTCCCCTGCTACCACCGGAAGAGCCCAGCCAGATAAGATCAACAATAGATTCGTTGTGCGTGTGCCCATATGGATTATGGATTGATTCGGCAAGCCGCTGGCATAAGACCTTTTACGCGACAGCACCGGAAAAGTGTGCTGTTCCATTAGCTTTCCTTGAAAATCCCTTCGGTCAATAGATGCCATTAATAGGCTTAGAAACGGTTAGGAATTGTGTCCACAAGCTTTACACCATACCCAACAGGTGCCTATATGGATTGTCGGTTTGTTGGATTGTTGGATGGTTAACGCATGCCAAGCCAATGCCCTTTGCGCGATGTGAACCCTTTTCAATTAGGCCAGTACCGATTCCACTCCGGGTCTCGGAGCAACTCTTATTCATCAAAATCCGATTACGAAAACTGAGCGCACAATCCCGAATCAGATACAGAAACATTTTCTGTGTATACAATTTCTGTTTTGTTGTTTGACTTAGCGTTAGCATTAGCGCTTGGGTATTTTCGTTTCAGCAGTAATTAAAGATCCCTCCGCACTGGTGGAGGGGCGGAGCGCGGAGCGGAATTGGAATTCGCCGCTCAGCTACAAAAGAGAGGAGGGCTATGCGTCGATTCGAAATCGTTAAGCACACAAACATTCCAGCCGCGAAATTAATTTCTGTATTTTGTTGTCGCACTTAGAAGGAGTTTCTTCTTTTTCTTTGCCTTTTTTTGTTTTCATTTTGGTTTTGTTTGTTCGACGAATGAGTTAAATGAAAAATGTGTGTGTGTGTAGTGTATACCCTGGACCGAGAATCGCAAACCATACCGAACGAACTTTTAATTACCATGTAAACAATCTAAAATGGGTTTGTTTGTCAGGTTGGTCGCTTGCTCGCTCAGTATGTTTTAGTTGACACAACAAAAGCCGTGAGGGTAATAACACGGCTTGAAATAACAAAGCGAGGTTTCGGTTTTTTTATTTAATTTTTTTTTTTTCTTAATAAAATCACACTTGAGTGTGGCTTTAAATAATTTCGTGTGTTCTTTTGTGTACCAGTAATTTTGGCGGGGGGAGGCAAACCGAAGAAGGAATATTATTTTTCAAAGTAGAGTTGCCAGATCGGTGAGTGAGTGGTCGGTGGATGTTCTTTGATGTGGGGGGACACTAGAACATCACGTGCGAGAATACCTATTTCCTAGAAACCGGCGGCAGCGTGTTTGGAATTGATATTTTGGAAAACGATGCTTCACACTTGAAGTGTGATCCACAATAGTTTGTGTCTTTTATTATTCAAATTAGCTGAATTCTATTAGCGGAAATGATGAAGTCTGACGTCTGAGAGGGTTTGTTGTTGCCAAATTGTGTGGCTAAGGCGATTCGATCAGTTCAGAGCAGAGTTTGATCAACGGTGGGTAGTGGAAACGCATTCTTGGTCATAGCATGTTTTAGAGGTCTGGATTGACAAATGCATAGGCACACATGGAGAATCACTTTGACTTCGTAATTCATGGTCGAAAAGGGCAGAGAATTGTAATTAGGTAAATGTAGCAAGAATGTCAGTTAAACTAAGTTTACCCTTCCACTGGTTGATCATTTCGATAAGTTTACCATGCGTTTTCCGACATCGATTCCACTTTGTGGTGGTCATTTCATGACGATCTTGAATTATTTAGTCGTTCTACTCGTTGCTAAGTACAGAAATTATATCCAAAGCCGTTTTCCACTTCACCATGGCTCGCGGACCCCTGTTAAACTCCCGAGTGTATGCAACAGTCGCGAGAAAGCTTTCCAATTTGCCCGTTTAGAATCGACATCGTTTTGTAGTACTTTTCCATTCGTCGTAAAAGTTAAAACCCACCCGAATTGTTCTGTGAAGCTAGGCCTATTTTCTTTTAAAGACTTCTTGCTAGTACTATTTATTTTATTATTATTATTTTATTGTATCGTTGCCCCTTTTTGGTGGGGGCAATTTATAATAATCTTATTGATGATCAATTCGCAAATACACAACTAGTTCAGATCCTATGCTATCCTGCAATATTCAAAATAAATACCCCATTTGAGGGTCAACTATATTTTAGTCATTCTGCTGAATGGTCAATTATATTTCTAAGGATGTCTTCAACAACTTCTTAGGAATATTTTCAAGCATAAAAAGTCTAACTTCGCTCGCTGTTGGTTGTTTTTGAAACCTTACCATTTGAAGACACTTTTTGAAATGCGTTGCATGGGAGCCCCCTTTCGAAGGGGTCACTTTCGTCAACTCGTCGTCTTCCGGTCAAGTTCTCAGAATGTCTGCAACCACTTTTATTGTATATTTTGAAGCATAACAAGTCTAAGTTCGCTCCTTGTCGGTTATTTTTAAAATCTAACCATTTGCAGAGACTTTTTGAAATGTTCTACATGAGAACCCCTTTCGGAAGGGGTCACTTTCAAACAGTCGTGAACTCGTTGTCTTCCGGTCAAGTTCTCAGAATGCCTTAAACAACGTTTAATGGATATTTTCAAGCATAACGAGTTTTAAGTTGCTCGTTGTTGGCTATTTTTGAAATCTTACCATTTACAGACACTTTTTAAAATATATTTAATGAGAACCCCCTTCGGAAGGGGTCATTCTCCAACTGTCGTAAACTGGCTGTGAATTGTTATGTAAATGACTGACTCGATTAACGTGGCTTGCCCCCTCAATGGGGGGTCATTTCGGAAAATTTTAATTATCTTTAGGTACACTCAATCTCACTGGAACAAAAGCAAATACTTTCCAGTGGTATTTACATTTTTCCGGTGAACTTAGGTTAAATTTTTTAGAGTTTTGCCCCACTTTTTGGCATACCACGTTTTTCCTCTAAATTTCCTTTTGTGCTGGAAGAGCAACACAAAATTTTATGGGGTCAATTCCGCGGTGAAACTTAAAACTGGTCATATAAAAAATCCAAATACAGCCAATCAAAGAAAATTAACTTCACCTAGCGGCGATTGTGATGCAAAGTATGATACAAAGTAGTGCACGCTGTTATTTCGAGAACTTTCCGTCGCATCTGGAAAATGCTCACGTGGGTATGATACTTATGACTCCATAAAGCTACGGCTGTTATTATGGTCTCAATCGATAGCTCTATTCTATATACATATTTACAGAGGACAACTTGTCGGAACACTTGCAGATTTTCCTACTCTGAATGCGTATAAAGCGATCACTACTTTGGTTCAGCCAGTATCCAAAACCCTTTCAAAGCCCCATTCCGCATTCATAGTTACTCATTTTTTTCCCCTAAAGCAATAAACAGTATTGCTGCTAAGTGGCAGCGCTCGGATGGCATAGAAGACTTGGAAATAAAACCAATAGCTGAACTTTGTGAGGCCCCAAATCTGTGTCCCCCGGTCAAGTAACCGCCTCAAAATATAAAACCCTCTATCGCCCATTAAACGCCTTATCATCATCTAACTCTTGATGCGGTCCAGAACCACTTAAACCGCTTCGCCGAAATAGAACCATACAAACGATTATCATCGTGATCATGGTCACTATAAAGAAATTCTATCAACTTTGCTGCTCGTGCACTCGACCCAGGCGGACAGCAACGCCCGATCGTTTTGTTTTATTGTCGAATCAATCACTTGTGCGCCTATGCCCCCTTCTGGACATTCACCAAGTCGCCACTCGACATTACAGTGCCGGTATCTATCCTTCGTGTACCACTGTGTATACGCATCCAACTTCATGAGGTTGTCAAATTATATGATAGATACTGATGCGCCACCATCACCTGAGGCCGCCATCCACTTCGTGGATCTCCTCTCTTCATCATCATCAATAATGCGAGTTCTTTTCTTCACCAAATCGAATCCGAAAATACGGCCGAGTGAGGATCGAAGAGATTCTTTGGAAACATCTTTTGCCGTCTCCTCCTTCCATCGACTCCATCTTGACTTTGATTTTTAAATTGATGGCTTTTCACGAGATTTTCTTCTTCGGGTTGGTTGCGTTTGATTTTGGGACAATGCCTTCGAGAGGGCCATTGTTTCTCACACCGTATAGTGAGCAGGAGTGAAAGGAACAAGTTCACCGATCGGTTTTCTAAGGAAAATTGAAAAGATTTTTCAGGTATAACGCAGGTGAGCGACCTTCCCCGTTTTGTACGGTCTTTTGTTACACTGATCCCCGACATGAACAAAAGGACGTGAATTGGATCGGTATACAGTTTTTTTTTCATCAGTCCCAGCTCTGTTCGTTTTTTTGTTGGTCCTTCAAATATCATTTTCGAGTGTCGGAGGATTGTGTGTTATCCTCCTAGACAATGGAGTATTTTCGGTCCTATGCGCGATCATCATGAGTGCAACGTGCAAAAGAACAAGCATCATGTGGTGCGCACCTCTGGCGGTTTTTTCTGTATTGTACGGGTTGCTGCATAGTCCCAGAAGGTATTCGGACTGAAACAAAAGGACGTATACAATTCAAGTGCCACTTCAAATAGCTTGTTTGCAGTTACACTAAACACATGCAGTGTGCCAAGTGTATCGAAAGTTCAACCTGCGCCGTCGACGCACGGTTATGCAACTGAGAGTGTTGCGCCATGTTCATGTGAAAAAGATTAATAACTTGGAACTGAAATTGAAATTGAAGTTGGGAACGACGCAAGTACTGAAGGTTTCCCCCTCAGTTTTGTTTTGTGGCCTGTTTTCTTGTCTTATGAAATCGATCGATCATGCGGGCAGATTTAGCGCGATCGGGTGGTCTTTTGGTCTCAAAAGAAAAAGAAAGAATGGAAACAAAATTTCATAAGCCCCCCAGTGTATATGGATGGTAGCGAATGCGTAAAGGGTTGCACTGCTGCGCTGGGAATTTTACTAAAGGGAACCTTATCAGAGCTTTAGCTTATTCAAGGGCTTAGAAGTGGGGACTGCAAGTGTACGTGAACCCATTATCAGGTTTGGTTTTCTTGTTCTGGTTTGAATGCGCCGTGCGATTGCAATATTTGTTTGTTGTAAGTCGAAATATCAGCGGGAAGCGATCGCTTGCTACAAACGCCACAAATTCTGATAATTTGATTCATGAGTATGGGAATCGCACAGAACTGGAAACAGGGGCTACTGAAGGTAGTTTTTTGTAAATACCAAAATTATGTGACAGGCGAGAGAGATTTACGGTTGTAGATATTATGATGGCTGCCAAGAGCTTGATACTGAAAGGTGACAAGTCGACGGTATTCAAACTGATAACTACGAGTACGAGTATTATCTCCTGCCAAAAGTACCTGTCAAGTATGCTCTACTTTGGCAGCTTTGAATACATTTTTTGAGTTAAATTTTTCAGTCTTCCCCAGAAAGTCGCTTCTCGTGGATCCATCTTCAGCAACTACAACTGAAAATAGCATGTGTGCAGAACTAAAACTTATCGGTCGTATCGTTTCTCAAAATTTAGTCCTCTAATTCGGGCTTTATCAACATGCATTCGATTTATAACGAGCTGACATTTAGTTCTTTAAAATCGATTTTTTTTTGTGACGTATTAGTTAAATTAAAAACCCGAGTGACGTTATTTTCAGTACAAAAATACGACATGCACATGAATTTCGCGGTTGGTTATAATTCGTTTGCTTTGTTTTGTGCCGTACGTGCATGGGCAAAATTGGGTTAGGTAAAAGCGACACTCCAAGATACAGCTAATAGATTTTTTTTTTTTTTTTCATTTTTTTTTATTATTGTAATGAGTTCAGATTTACAATACATATGTTTAAATATCTGCGAAGCTGTAAAATAGCTTATCTGCAGAAGGTTGTTAAAATGGATTAGATGGAGTTCTTTTTACTGACGAAGCGAGCTTTTTTTAAAGGTCGCTTCTTTAATTTGGCTGCACGGGTAGATAACACAAAACGTAGAAATCTTCCTAAGAACTCACAAAATAGTTTAGCAAAGCTGGACCTACATATGGTTCCACATGAACTCGTTGCGGTACAACAATTTTTTACAGGGTCTGAAAAATCTTGGCTTTTTCATAGAACCCTGCGGTGTATGAGTTTTATTTTTAGGGCGAATAGAAGTCCCCTACAGTTTTGTGCAGGGTTCAAGGGGCTTTTGAGTCATTTAGCAGGTTTGTGTAAGGTTTTAGGTCGCGGTTGCAAGTGGTCGAAAGCAGATAGGTCACACAAGCTATTGAGAAGGCATCTCTGCGCCTTGTCTGAAACCAACCAGCATTCGAGTGCATTTACAGCTTAAACTGAAATATCCTATAGCCCAGCGATCAGTTGGCGATCGATGGTGAAACGATCGCAGTTTCCGAGAAGTACCTACTGAAAGAAGCGGTATAGCCTTGTTTACTTTGTGTACAATCTTGTGTAGGTCACGAATTTCAAGAACGCACCCTGACAAGCGAACTAGATTAACTAATTGAACTTAGGTGCACATCCATTATCCAAGTTCATTAAGATCACTCAAGTTAACTTTTTGACGGAGATTGCCAGTAGTTTGTGCAAAAAAGGTCAGAACCACAGGAACTCCATCAAAAGGTTAGTTCGAAGGTGAGTTCAACTGCTCAGTCCTCAGTTCAATTTGTTCGCGGTCATAATGTGATCCTCACGAACTAGTCCGATTCACCGCTTACTTTCTCACTGTATACACAACACATGCTTCGTAGGATTGAAAAAGTCGAACTAAATGAACTAACTAGTTATGTTTGGTACTTTGGCGATCAAATTTATGAGTTCTACAACGTTGAACCTGGTGAGCGATGGTAAGCCGGCTATAAAAAAAACGTCGGAGTCCTAGATCTATGATCGCACAACAAGCCCAAAATTTTACTGAATATCCACGAATTATTATCTCCATCTAATAGCACCTTTCCCGTCACATTGGACAAACATTCTACCGCTCCCAGACCTCTTAAACTGTCACCACATTTGCATAAAAAAAAATCGAAATAGGTATTAATATTCCTACAAGTTTCGCACGTCATGTTTCTATAGTACCTGGCGCTATGACCCATTTTGCATCATGCTGTCTTGACACCTTGTACAAATGTGTGCAGCGCACTATACCCAAGCTAATTCGAAAGTAGTTTCTTCAACAGAAACCAAAACTAACCTATAAAACAACAAAAACCAGAATCTCTCCCTCTCTTTCTCGTATACAAGTCACAATCACAATCACAACCGAAACCGATTCTGGCTGCTGGGCCGGTGGTACGAGTACCGAACCGATCGATTCGTCATACGTCATCTCGCTTATTTTTCTCGTTTTATTTTTTTGTGTTTTTTTTTTTTTGATGTTGTTTTTGATGACTTTCGGCAAATCTTCTGAGCATTACTCTTCAGAAGATCCTTGAGCGAAAGGTCTCTCTGGTCTCCGATTGAAAGACAATGGCACGCCTCTTGAGTTTCTCTCTCCTTTCTTTTGTTCGAGAGCTCGAGTGTATTCCGATTTCACGGAATCAATCCCCAAGCAGCAGGAGTTCCTCTGCATACCACGATCTACCTGGGTTCTTCATAGACTTCGTTTATAACTTTGACAGGTGGAATTTCGCCGGCCGTCGCTGCCTGTTCTGTTGTTGCCCAGTTCATTTGTGCTTGCGTTCTCAGATTTCAAGTTCAGCTTTTTCTTAGTCTGTTCGATTTACATCTCAAAGTCATAACTAATCTTTTTAATGTTGGTTTCTTTCTTTGTCATTCCAGGTAAGGACTTACAGTGTAACACTTTTTTTTTCTTACGGAGTTGTGGACCGACTTAATGGGTGTAGTTCGGTGAGTAATGCTCGTTAAAATGTCCACGATTAGCTGAGCGATAGAAGGTCCAATGAATTGTTGCGCTGGCAATTAGAAGGGAATCATATGCGAGTTTAAGTGATGTACCTACCTATATGGTGTTGCGATGATCGTGTGGCTGTGTCAAGATGGTGATTGTAATGCGCGGCAGAATCCATTGGGAAAGTCCAAAAGTATGGTGCACTTGTCGCGCTTTTATGACATCGTAAATGTAGTGCAAGGGTGAGAAACCTTTCGGTTTCATCAGGAATGACTGTCATAGCTGAATATTCAGCTGGTCAAGGTTGGTTACAGTCGTTCTTCAAAGTACTCCGATCGCACTCAAATCCCGCTCGTCAGATTCGAAGTTATTAAGCTGGAGACAAATAAAGTGAGAACAGAATACAAAAGAAGTGGAGGGGCCCGACAATTCTGGGAGAGTCGACATCTTGCAGACTTGCAAAGATGTCACAATGATCTCTACGTCACGTAATAAAATCGCCTATCGTTTTGTATGTGGATTTGTTACCACTTCTTGTTGAAACTGCTGACCAATCCATTTTAGCTCCTTAAGCATAACGGATGGAATTCAATAGAGCAACATTTAGATTTCTGTTTGTCTCCCTTTCAGGAGATATACGAATTTAAAGTTGGGTGACAGGAGGAATCGCACTGTGTGTCGCCCATGTTAGAAACATAACGATTAAGACCGCTTTTATCCATTTCTCAGTGCCAGGTTCGACCTACGGAACAACGCCAATTAAGGTTTTTTCAAACTCTCACAAACATCTGACAGGCATTTCACAGCGCAACTGTCATGACAGAGCTTCTCAGTTAGCCGCTTGGTCCCGTCGTAAAATCGTAGATCCCTTCCATTTGTCCGAAAAATTTTATAAACCCACACAAAACAAAAAGCTTGCGAACCAGTTGCGCCCCCTATTTAATTCAATTTTTATTTAATTAAATTTTATTTGAGCAAATTTGTAAAAAAAAAACACGTCAACCGTGTCGCCGATGTAAGGAAACTTCTCCAGACACTTGGCTACCTTACCCCAGCAGCTCTTCCATCAGTGGACGTACCTCCGTCACTCCCGACATTGCACCCTAAAAGCTGCAAAAAAAGAAACCCCTCTTCAAAAACACATTACAATTGAATCCTTCGCCTTCCATCACAAATCGATGAGCATTAGCGGACTGAAAGCACTTAAGCAGTCCCATACTAACAATCATCATTAAACGACCGCAGTATCCCCCGCACATCCCCATGCACCCATGTTCCCGTGCTCCACATTGGTACCTCCTGCCTCTACCCATCATAATATTTTGTGTACACTTCGCTCCAATTCCGGCTGCGCGCCTCTCTCTTCCCATCCATAGCTCGGAGTCGGATATCGAATTGGCGACAAAATAATCCCAATCAAGACACCCGTATACTCAGACCCTTCAGTGGACCGTTATTATGATCCCCAAACAGACAAACAGCCAAACAGACCCATCGAACTGAAAACACAAGAAAGACGCCAGCAAATCAATAAGAAAACACTTTGTTCCATTACTCGTTTTCATGTTTTCATTGGCACGCCAGCCGATTCCGACGATCATTGTCGCGCGCAAACGAAGAAAATCGCGCGCTATGCTACCTCTTGTGTGTGCGCCTCTGTTGTCTTCGCTCTTGCCTTGGGGAGATCAGTTTTTTTTTTTGGTTTCGGTTTGTGTCCACGACGATGTTCGGTATTCACAAAAACACAGGTCAACCCGAACTTGTTGCGGCTGCATTTTTCCGAAGAAACGTTTATCGCGGTTCGATTTGGTTTTGCCTTTCCCCCCGCGCAGCCTCAGCCAGCAGCTCGTATTTTGTTTTTGTAACTCATACCCACATGATGGCGGTGATGGCTGCGTTTGCGCGTTTCCATCTCCACTTCAAGTGTTTCGTTCGTTCGCTATGGCATCGGTTTCGGTTCTGCGTTTTGGATTAATATTTCCCTCATTCGAGGAGGAGGTAGAGAGAAAACGCGAAATGTCGGACGGGAATCAAGAGAACACAATTTTTTTAAGCAAACACACGTTTTTGTCATGCTAACAGTTTTCTGGTTTCGTAAGTGGCTACACACAAACTGAGGCTTCAGCTGTGTTAGTGTGCGGAGTTCTTCGTTGGATAAGTTCAAGACGAGCAGTCGTGTCCTAGCGCTAAATTGACGTCAAAAAGAGGAATAATTCTCGCGCGCACGCGCACTTTGCATTGATTTGGCCAGTGGACTTGGTGGGGTGCCCAATCTCAGGGCCGCGGGCTGCAGTCGGACCTGTTTGGATTTAAGAATGGAATTGGCTAATTTGTTCGCAAATTGGGGTGAATTGGGTTGAAGGCTTTTTGGCTATTAGTTTAGCATCGGAGGTTAATTTCTTCAGAGGTAACCTTTCGAGGTCACTTTGGAGCTGTCGTTTATATGTTTTTTTGGGGCTGTGAGTGTATCAGGGAGGTCTATAAAAATGTAGGGGACCAAAATCGCAATGGAAGAAGTTTTGGTTCATTCGTGGTGCCAAAGGGAGTTGCACAAGGCGGTTTTTGACACTAATACCTTATGCCCCTTGTCAAAAGGGCGGTAGCTGAAGATCAATAACAATACTTGACTCACATAACGCCTTTCATGGAGCTCCACGAATCTCGCTGTTTTTCTATACCAAAACCCCTCAAGTTCGATAAATTAAGCCAGTAAACAGTTAAGTACGACGAGGTCTTCTCATTCCACAAAATTAAGGTAAAGTGTGGACTTGAGTTCCGCTGATTGGGTGAGATTAACACGCAAGGATGTGGTGTTGTCAACTTTTACCCACTCGGATATTGCCTTACTCTTTTGAATTAGAAAAAGTAGTCGGAAATATTTATTTTTACACCAAACTAATATTTTTATAACAAACAAAAGCAAAATTATGGCAGATCACTTGTATGCATAAAAGATCAAAACTTGTTTCGCAAGTTTTTCCCTCAAAAGACGCATGAAAACAGACATTTCTAATCGGCAACTGACAATGCACATCCGAGTCCTGTAAATACGTAATCCGCCCCCTATTTTCTAATTAATTATAGTACAGAGTCCCACCAAATACTTATTTCCACTTTGCTGCAATGGCCAAACTTAAGTCATAACCCCGAACAAACAAATAAGCGATACCCACCTCTTTGGCTACCCACTCGCGTAACCGCCAAAGCTCTCGCAATCACAACACAATCCCGCGTGTATAACATCGACAAGAGGAACCAGCAATGGATCATGATCACGAGCTAAACTCATCTTCTTCGACTTCCCACACCCGGACCGCTACACCATTCTCCAGCGATGACATTTTCAGTTGCATTGCAGTTTCACAGATTGGGGGTGCAATCTTACCTATAACTTTTCCGCACCGAACAACACAAGTAGTCCCACGCTTATGTGCATCAGAGACGAGTCAATGTGTGTGTGTGTGTTGGTTTGGTGGTGTTATATTTGTAGGGTTTACCTCTTCGGCAGCGATCTCTATTGTATCGTAATCGTACTTTTTTTATTACTACCTTATCAAGTACTATTTTCGACGTACTTTTTTTAGGAAAATATTTATTTTGCAATAGAATCGGTTCAGAGGTCTATTACAAACATAAAATCATTTCAATCAGTGCTACATTATGTTTTGTTAACGTTATTCATGTTCCACTGAAACAAAGAAAAAAAAAAAACACTGTTGAACATAACCTCAATAGGCTTACAATTATCAGGTTAATTTCTCGCTAGAAAAGTTACTCAAACGTCAGATATATATTCAGGGACGAGCGAAATCAGTCCAGGTATAAAAAAAAAGCTAGAACTAGCTACAACGCTTGTAAATAAAAAGAGTATTAATTTTTCGAACTATTATTCACTTAAAATATAAGCTATTTTTTGTCAAAGTTCGGTCGTAATGTCAAAGAATCGCACATTAAAAGTGATCTAAAATGAAATTTTACTTGACTGACTAAAGCAATTCTATAGACAATAAAGAGAATCTTCAAAGTCACACGAAAAAAGTATAAAAAAAATGAATTTTCGAAGTCACCCAAACAAAATTTTCGAATACTCATCTCCCACAAAGAAGTTACTAGACTATGAAAGGCAACTCCATAAGTGAAGACACCAAAGTGGAACATTCGCAGTCACCACCCACAAGGAAAAAGTGTTAATACTTGACTATCTGAAGTGAATCTTTTGTGTGTGAGTAGAATTTTCGAAGTCACTCAACGCATGAAGTGGCAGTACATATTTGACTATCTCTATGAGTCGATTGTTACAAGAATTTGCAATGTCACGTAAATATAGTTTTCGAACTCATCTCCAACAAAGAAGGTAGAGGTTAAACCAAAAAAAGGGAAGTTTGCTTTTCTTTTTTAAACAAAGCAAGTGGTGGAAAAAGAAACATCATTTATTTGATGGTATAGAAAACATTTTTGCACAAAATGAAAAAGCGTATCTGATATGGATGCTTTTTCGAAAGGCCCTTGTTATAGAACCAAATCCTTTAATACAGAGCTCTAAACTTATGCTATTACATTATTTTTAATGGTATTTAATGGTTTGGTATTGACAAATTCAAATGTGTGGTGAGACATCTTGTGGTGACGAAAAGAGTCGTTTTATGGATAATTTTGAAAGAAAGTCTCGTTTTCTTTACACAAAGCCCTCAAACTTATGACTTTGGAGCTGGGAAGCTACTTTGATGAGTCTATTCGAATTCTAATTTGGTCACAGACGTATTTACCTGACAAATGTTTTGAAAGCTCTTCTCTATTTACAAAATTATACACCCTGTGGAAGTGTAGAACATCAATATTAACGCGGTCTTTCGAACATCCATACAGAGCTCAATCAACCAGATGTACGATCTATATAGGAAGTTTTTTGTGGACTAGAACATCAGAGCAAGCCTACTCTGTTATACTACGATTGGTGAATTAAGTTAGCTGATCAAAAATCATGTCTTATGGGACTTGGAAAGCACACGAGGTCACACAAAAATACTAATAGAGCCGCGAATAACGAAAATTTCAGTATTTCGAAAAGTTATGCTCCCAACTTTTTCAATATGGTTAATTCCTCTTGAGCCGAAACTCGAGTCTTTATCTTTGGAGAAATTACCAATTTTTGAGCGAACTGTCAAATGTTAGCTTAGTTCTAAATCTCGAAATTCACTCACGTCCACTTCTAATTCGATTTTTCACACCCTTTAAGGCTCCGTTGGTTAAATTAAACAGCTTGAAGCTAAGCTTAACAACAGTCTAAAAATAGCACCCCTTCCACTACTTACCAAAGTACTATGTTCTTTATTGCGATGGAAACTCTGTTCAAAACCCTGTATTCTGCGCATTGTTTTGCTCTACCTTTTGGTTAAAGTTTGTCTTTATACGCAGGTAAAGGTAAACCAACAACCAGAGACCACAGCGCAGGTAGGGTAACACAAACTCTAGCAAAAGAAAACGCTCTCGCATTCACACAGTGTGACTTGTGACGGTATGCGCGTTGCTTACCACACAGGTAAGCACTCAGGTAACGCTGAGCTCTCCGGTTACCTTTCTTCAGAGATACGATTTTCCACAGCTGTTGTTGCACAGCACAGTATAAAGTATGGAAGTAGAAATCCACATCGACTGTGATTGTATGTGGCACCGATGGTAGAGGTAGTAAACTGGCATCGCGATCGGTGTTTGTGTTTTGTGAGAGCTGGAGTTCGATTCGAACGATCAGTTTCATCCAAAACGTATGATTGCGTAGACGCCGGGCTGTATTTGTGCCGCGAAACGGATTTTTCAAAACCAAAACAAAAAATACAAAAGAACCAAGTAACTGAACCCTTTTCGAGTTGAAAATCGCGGCCCAACACGATCGATCGTTAATTGGATTTAGTTGGTTGTTCGTTTTTCCTTTTATTGCGGTCGTTTTGAAACTTGATACATTTTCGAATATAAATTAGAAGAAAACCCCCTCGTTCAAGTGTGCTAAGTAGTGTCCCTCTCGTAACACAATAAAATCCAAAAAAAAAAAAAACGAAGAAAAATTCGAAAATAAAAGAAAGAGGAATATAAACGATCACTCAAACTGGATCGTAAAAAATAAGAGAATTTCTTGTTTTATTAGTGAGCGCTGTGTACTTCAACTTCAGCTTCAGGCTTTGCTTGCCACGAAAAGCAAATACAACAAATAAAGAAAAGAAAATAAGTTTTAAGCAAGTTTATATGTATGCGTACACGATCGTGTAGTGTAACACTACGTAATAACTTATTTGAGTACGACGATTAGTGAAAACAGAAAAACAACGAATCCACACGCGGATAATGTTGTCATGATGAAAGGATTACTAATAGTGGGACTATTGCTCCTGAATTTTGTAGCTGAGTCCCAGGCGGCACGTGATCATCGCGATCGTTACGTGCGAAATAATAGTGACAGATATAATGATGGAAACGAACGGCACAACGGTGGCGGCGGCGGCGGTGGTGGCGGTCGAAAACGCAACCAGGAACGTCTGTACAGACAACAACAACAGCTACAATCCAAACAATACCAACTGCAACGATTTAGTAATAATAACTCGCTGTCGAGCTTGCACTCAATCTCAGAGGATAACCACACAGAGTTTGTTAAGGGGAAAAGTAAGTCAAATTGTCTTCTTTTTTTTTCCTGTTGATTTTGGAAGGAAATTTATTGAGCTAGAAGATGTTCCCAAATGCTATGAGGATGTGTACGAAGTTTTAGAAGTGACATCCAATCCAATACCAATTGAAACGGAGAGACGCGGTATTTTTTTTACAGATCCGGGATACATTTTGATTCACTCAGGCATTTTGAGGGTCAAAACGGTGGTCGTAGTTCGCCAGAAATACTTTAGGCTAAGAATTATTTTGTCCTAAAATGTATCGTCTTGGAAGGGATGAGTGTAAGCGGTGGCTTGCTTTTGATTCTATGGTCGAAAAGAGGTTACAAATATTTTCATTTCAATGATTGACCACAATTGTCATAAGCATCGGTACAAAAGTAAAAAGTACCTACCGGAAAAGATGTGGCTAGGGTGATTTGATAAGCATTTAAGTATTTTTATTTTTTATTCAAAAAAGTTTCAAATTTTGTCATTTAGGCGGCAGAGGACTCATTGACCAAAATTGTCATAAGGATCGGTACAAAAGTAAATAATACCTGCCGGAAAAGATGTGGCTGGGGTTATTTTATAAGCATGTATTTATTAGTCAAAAAGGTTTAAAGTTCTGCCATTTATCCGGCAGATCAAAATTATTACGAAAAGAGTTGGATGCCCTAAAAAGTCTTGACTGAGTTGAGCAACTTTTGTGCTTAACTCAACACTACGTCGTTTTATTACGTAGTTGAAAAAGTCAAAATTGTTGAAAAACTTTGTCCCAAAAACTGGCTGGGTGTTGGGTGCTTTGATACATTGCGACATTACGTTCTTTTTATTCTGCAGTCGAAGAAGTCCTTCCATTTGCCGGCCGGTCAAAATTGTTGTAATATTTTGCACAAACGTATTATATCTAATAAAGTTTTTTTTTCCAAAAAGTTTGGAGAACAAAGCAGCGCTCCTTCCTTTTTTTATATTACAGCCAAGAAAACTGTTCCAAATATTTACATTTCTGTGTTTTTCCAAAATTTCTACTATGACCTAAAGGATAGCTTAATGAAATATTGTCCTAAAAAGCTTCGGAGAAGATCGGTGTGGTGTGTGTTTTGCTAAGCATTTTGACATTATTATTGGGTAGTCTGAAAAGTTTTCATTTTCCTGCAGACTTTGTCCACATTTTGGAGCCATAATTTTCCAAACTTTATTGGGACATGTACCATTGGCTCCAAATAAATTTACGAATGACTTTAAAGTTGCTGTGATGCGCTCCAATTTCTCGTGAAATATGTTCCAAATTGTTCAATTTACTTATCCACAAAAAAAACTCATAATTTACTATCCAAAATGTGCAATTTTCAGTCCCAACTTTTTTTCTCGTCAAATATGTTCCAAATTGTTCAATTGACTTTTCAAGAAAAATCATAATCTGCCATCCAAAATGTTCCAAATTCAGTCTCAAATCAGGAAAAAATTTAAGCAAATCTCTATAAATACCCGAAATGTTTCCGAGAGAACCGAATGGCTGGGGGACCTTCCCTTTTTTAACGCTGAAATGCATCTTCGAAATTTGTCAGAATTGTTATGCCATATGAGTCTGAATTTGGGATGCCATTTCGGGCATTTGTTCGAAAATCTTCACAAATGGCTGTCACCACTTTTTTTCGCATATGACATTTTTGACTCGAAATTTGTTCCTCACTTGATTGAAAAGTTCGAAAATAATGAAAACTTAAGGACAGCCTATATTTCAAATAAATTAGCCAAAAATCAAAGACAATTTGACACTTTGACCGCCAGAAAATTGCCACATCAAACACGTTCAGTAATTTATACGTATCAAAGTGAAATCTTCAATTTGACGCTTTTTCTCTTACATTATGTCGATTCTCAAACAATAAATACTTAGCCGATGGACCCATCTAAACGAAAATTATTAACCACTAATGAATTCGATTCATCTTAATTTATAACACGAAAAGTTAAAAATAAAAACAAGAGATTAGCGCACACGATACCACGATACACTGCTGAAGAATTTAGCTCTCCGCGGGCACCTGTTTATGGCCACACGTCATTTCACATTTGGTTACGACCTCGATGGCTATAACCCTTTCGCTATGCAATTAACATATTTTCGTTATATTTTTTCAACAAAATCAAAAGCTCAGTGAGATAAAAGTCTTTATTGACAGAATTATGGGCAATTTGCATCATCTGCTAAAAGGAATACTCAAAAATCATCGTTCAATGTCAGCATCTGTCGTATTGAGATTTTATGATCGTGAAATTTGCAAATTTGGACTACGTTTATTTATTCAGCTGGAAACAATTTTGTACTTAAAAGATATAAATGTTGTAGTGGTGGGTAGTGATCTTACAAAGTGTACACAAAATGTGCCAAATTGGTGATTGGTGCGTTGGCTATGGGATATGAAATGCCTGTATGAAGTTGGTCTAAAAACGGAGTTTTGTTTCACAAAAATTTGGCCCAAAAAGTCAAAATTAGACAATTGAAATGGAAGATCCCTTTCAAATTTAGAAATCAGATTTTAGAATTTTACGGAACCAAAAACTGGCGGGATTTTAAAGTACAGTCAAATGTGAAATGCTGCAGCTTAAATTTGTACTAAATTTTTCGAGCACTTCTAAAAATTTCATATTGATTTTGAAACGAAGGAACTCTTTTTACTCAGAATGGATGACAAATTTTGCTTCTTACATATTTTTGTCGACTTTTATATTTTTTCAACCAACTCCGATTGGATTTAATTTCTGACTGAAGGATCCAACTTTAACCTTCTCTGTCTTTCTCTCAGTGTTATAGCTCGCTATTGTCTTCAAATGGCCCAAAAGTCGGCTATCCACTCATTTAGATCTTCTGAACATTTATGTCACACAGAACAAAACGGTTCCCATCGATCTCTATAAGTTAAAAGCTGATAGCCACAGCACTTGACACGTTGATTGATGGCAATGGGCTGTCTATCAGCCTGACAAACCTTTACTCACAAGTCACTTTGCATCGGATATTCGTTGATTGAACGCACTTATCCATAACCATTCGCGTTGGAGAGAATCTATTATCAAATAGAGACACTTCAAAGTGACCAATGTGCTGTTCAAAATGACAAACGATGGCCTTAGAACTTAAAATCTACCAAGCTTAATACAGATTACCAGATTTTTTTGAAGGATGCTTTAGAGAAGTTATTTTAGTATCTGACCTGTCACTGGATGGAAATCTGTCGAGATAAAATCAGTAGCTAGGTATAGGCAGATGGCGATCCTGCTCAAAATGCGTTGAGGAACCACCTGAAATCGAAGAAAACTGTCAGATGTCAATAAATTTTCATCTATAATTCCTTTTGATCGGAATGTATTTTTGAGCTTCTAATGGGGCCTCCTACTCTTCTTGTTGTCGGAACTCACAACATATTACTGAAAAATATTTCAATATTCTCTCATCCGACGTTTATACACTTCAAATGGTGCTTAGGTCGTTTTTGTCAACGCAACTTGTGGCGCCCCATTTTTCGGGCTTCTATCCCCAAGCCGCATAAATGGACCTTATACAATTGGCGCTTTTTCCTTATTGCACTTAATGTATAATATTTGATTGATGGAAGCATAATGTGGTTGGAAGCATCCCTTCCCTAATCCATTCCATCCCGATTTGAATCCTCCACACCGAGACACTTTCGCACCGAATTCTCTTCCAAAATCCATCTCCAACTTGCGAATATTCACCATGACAATTTTATCACCGCGCATAACATCCATAAAGACTCGAGTTTCAACATCAGCGCAGCTGAAATTGGATTTTAATTTCACGGAATCAATTAATTAAAAATTCGTTTTCGTTGTTTTTTTCATTAATTTTAACCAGCCAATTAATGCGCTCCGCTAATGATTAGATTGTATTCTTCTCCCTCTCTCTCTAGATGCCACCAAAAACCACAAGAGTATGTATATTAATATTGGATTTGAATAAATTTCCTATACGGCCCCTCAGGCCCAATACCAACCTAATCCTCCTAATGAATTGAACTTAATTGCTATCGCAGGAGATGAACAAAAAACCATATAAATACCCGATCCTCCTCTGTTCGATTGGGCGCTGTTATCTCAGAACGACAATCTCGGGGTAGTGAGTGAAAAATATTTACTTTTATTATTTGCTGCATGAAAGTAACGAATTTAGCAAACACAAAATCAATTTGTCAAGCATTATTACGAGAATCGTACACATACGAGTTTGTTCCCCTTCACTTTTTGCCAATAAAACTGGCTTCGTCGAAAGCCATCAATCTTGAATTTACGAGGGAGACCTATACTGACAGTATCTGGGTTTGCTTATAGTTTTCTTGTGAGGTGATATCGTTTCGACGTGACATACTGTGTGTCAATAGAACTGCTCACCTGGAAGGCCCCTCGCCTCGCGCACCTACCGCGAATGAAAACATACATTTTTTCGGAGGCATCATATATATTATTTGTTGGCAGATAACGCAGATAACATGAATGCATTCACGCATGCAGCAGATACGAATATTCGAGGTGCACCAGTTTGATATGTTGGGCCCACCAACCAACCGAGATAAGATACGACGAAAAGAGTTTTGTAACCATCAAGAACATCATCGAAGGTATACCCGCGATAAGCCCAAAAGTGTGAACACCTTAAAAGATAAGAAAGTACAGAAAACACAAAAAACCAACGGAATTATTTACAGGAGAACAACAAGAAAAACCAACGAGTGACCGTCTTGGGGGCTAAACTCTAAACATGCAAATAACATGGGAAGAGTGGGAAACTGTCGCATTTGCGTAAAATTATATGCATGGCACGTAGGAACCAGAGTGAACTATGGGCGCATGGTGGTGCATGACAAGCGGCCTTATATTGCAATATTTTTTGTTTTTTTTTTGTTTTCGTATTGTTCTGAGTCTCTCTCGCTCTCTCGGGCTGTGTGTGTTTATGCCAGTACCCAGTAGTTCTTTTGGAATATTTTCTAGGAATGAGCAAGGTGAAGACGAAAAGGAACAAGACAAATCAAATCACAAACGGCGACAACGATGATGACAATGATGGAGAGAAGAGACGAGACGAGACGTTGGAATTCCATGTCAAGCGTGGTGACAGTTTCAGGCGAAATCTGTTGAGCGCAGTCTGAGGTGGGATGACCACCAGTGAAAGATTTCGAGACAGACAGTTGCAAAAAATAAATAAACGAATGATTTTGACGTTTGTTTCTACCTGACTGACAGATGCTTTCCTTGGCTCTTCTTTTTGAAATCGAAATGTTTTCAACTGCTGAAAGCTCGATTTGTCTTCAATTAGATGATTTTGCAGGCCCTTTGTGGCGCCCCAATTCTGCTCTTTTGGTTACAGATTTACTAAGTAACGTTTTTTGTTCGAACGAATATGTGTTTTTGGTTTAATTCTATAGAGCGATTGGTCCTTCATTTGAATTCTGTCAGTATTGGGACTTTTGGGCGCCCCTCTTCCTAAGAACTGTGACAAACACCGTTGAATAGGTCACAGATTTTACACAAAAATGAGTCAATCTGGTGATCTTTGGACTTTTGATCGGATCTGCATAAAATAAGCTTATCCTTGACAACTATTAAGGGCGCCTTTGTTTTTGTATTTTGAAATGACTACTAGTGGTTTTCTTAAGCAAAAGATCAACGGTGAGTTGCTCATAAAGCCCGGCTCTAAGTACATAAGAGAACATGGGCTTCTGTTCTCTGGCCTGCTTATTTACGAATTTTTCGATACCGCCTGCTTTGAACTCACCGGTGACTTGTTGGCTTTGGTGCAGTATAGGAACAGCTCAATATTTTAGGCATCTCCTGTTTGGATTCTATTGAGGGTGGCATCCATATAATCCAATCTTTAATCTTGGTACTGTACCTGACCTTCAACTGGGGCTTTCAAGTCTTTCGAAGCATCTATGGGAACATTTTTGTACATTCAAGTTTGCGCTTAATAGGTTCGTGTCAATACTAAATAGCTCATTGAATGCCTACTGCACGATGGTTTTATATAATCCAGCTGGGAACATGCTGTAATGTCAAGCTCACGCGTCAATACTCATTTTATGAAAGGCCACAAGAAAAATCCGTTCAAATACGATAGCAAACAACCAAATTCTTTCGGATTGTGTCCGCGCTAATTCTCGTTTTCGTACTCTACAGCCTGTTCTCTTATAAATGACGCAATTCAAACTTTTTCCTTTACTAAATAGAAGTAAATAGAACTAAATAGTAAGCTTCCAAAATCTACGTGGCTTCTTGTAGTAAACTTATTGTCCTAAATTTGTAAAGACTGGTTCACCGAGAAGCCGGTCTTAGAGTTAGAACTTTGATGTGAACAGAGTCAAATTTAGCTACGAATTCAAGTCTGAATTTTTCTCCAGTTCGAAAAACAAATTTCTAGTTGAAGTTGAGAAGCGCAGGTACTTTTCCGAAGAAGCAGTAGTTCTCCAATGAAGAATGAAGCGCCTGAAACAAAAAAAAAAGAGGGCCCCTCCAAATTTTTCTGCAGCAACTATAATGGATTCTTTAAAGTAGGTTTCCATTGGGGGACTTCAATTTTTATGCAAAAGTCTCAGCTTTTTGGAAGGTTATACACCAAATGAAGTCCATGGAAGATTGAATCGCCTGAAACAGGAAAATGGGGCGCCCCAAAATCTTTCAGCAGTCACTTAAACAATGTTTCAAGTAAATTTCCGTTGGGGGACTTCAATTTTTATTGAAAAGCCACAGTTTTTGGACGGTTATACACCAAATGAAGTCCGTGGAAGATTGAATCGCCAGAAACAGGAAAATAGGGCGCCCCAAAATTTGTGTGCAGTCACTTTAACAATGTTTCAAGTAAATTTGCGGTGGGGGACTTCAATTTTTATGGAAAAGCTACAGTTTTTGGACGGTCATACACCAAATGAAGTCCGTGGAAGATTGAATCGTCTGAAACAGGAAAAAAGGGCGCCCCAAATTTTGTCTGCAGTCACTTAAACAATGTTTCAAGTAAATGTCCGTTGGGGGACTTCAATTTTTATGCAAAAGTCTCAGTTTTTGGAAGGTTATACACCAAATGAAGTCCATGGAAGATTGAATCGCCTGAAACAGGAAAATATGGCGCCCCAAAATTTGTGTGCAGTCACTTTAACAATGTTTCAAGTAAATTTCCGTTGGGGGACTTCAATTTTTATTGAAAAGCCACAGTTTTTGGACGGTTATACACCAAATGAAGTCCGTGGAAGATTAAATCGCCAGAAACAGGAAAATAGGGCGCCCCAAAATTTGTGTGCAGTCACTTTAACAATGTTTCAAGTAAATTTGCGGTGGGGGACTTCAATTTTTATGGAAAAGCTACAGTTTTTGGACGGTCATACACCAAATGAAGTCCGTGGAAGATTGAATCGTCTGAAACAGGAAAAAAGGGCGCCCCAAATTTTGTCTGCAGTCACTTAAACAATGTTTCAAGTAAATGTCCGTTGGGGGACTTCAATTTTTATGCAAAAGTCTCAGCTTTTTGGAAGGTTATACACCAAATGAAGTCCATGGAAGATTGAATCGCCTGAAACAGGAAAATGGGGCGCCCCAAAATCTTTCAGCAGTCACTTAAACAATGTTTCAAGTAAATTTCCGTTGGGGGACTTCAATTTTTATTGAAAAGCCACAGTTTTTGGACGGTTATACACCAAATGAAGTCCGTGGAAGATTGAATCGCCAGAAACAGGAAAATAGGGCGCCCCAAAATTTGTGTGCAGTCACTTTAACAATGTTTCAAGTAAATTTGCGGTGGGGGACTTCAATTTTTATGGAAAAGCTACAGTTTTTGGACGGTCATACACCAAATGAAGTCCGTGGAAGATTGAATCGTCTGAAACAGGAAAAAAGGGCGCCCCAAATTTTGTCTGCAGTCACTTAAACAATGTTTCAAGTAAATGTCCGTTGGGGGACTTCAATTTTTATGCAAAAGTCTCAGTTTTTGGAAGGTTATACACCAAATGAAGTCCATGGAAGATTGAATCGCCTGAAACAGGAAAATATGGCGCCCCAAAATTTGTGTGCAGTCACTTTAACAATGTTTCAAGTAAATTTCCGTTGGGGGACTTCAATTTTTATTGAAAAGCCACAGTTTTTGGACGGTTATACACCAAATGAAGTCCGTGGAAGATTAAATCGCCAGAAACAGGAAAATAGGGCGCCCCAAAATTTGTGTGCAGTCACTTTAACAATGTTTCAAGTAAATTTGCGGTGGGGGACTTCAATTTTTATGGAAAAGCTACAGTTTTTGGACGGTCATACACCAAATGAAGTCCGTGGAAGATTGAATCGTCTGAAACAGGAAAAAAGGGCGCCCCAAATTTTGTCTGCAGTCACTTAAACAATGTTTCAAGTAAATGTCCGTTGGGGGACTTCAATTTTTATTGAAAAGCCACAGTTTTTGGGCGGTCATACACCAAATGAAGTCCGTGGAAGATTAAATCGCCTGAAATAAAAAAACCTGGGCGCCCCTAAATCCTCCCATGACCGAATTTGACTATGTTTTAATGAATTCTACTTTCAAAGTTGCGAAATGTAAACTTTCTTATAAAGGTTGGCGTATGCTTAGCACAATCAACCCTCAGAGCGGTACTTACTGTCATGTAACACGCAAGTGTTTCCAACCTAAGCCCACATACTTCACATTTGCCACACAAAAATAATGGTAAAACAATTAAAAATCCAAATCCAAATTTACCATCATAAACACTGTCGAGAGATACCTAAGCCCATCGCAGCCGTCATGTAGGCTTACCAACCTTAGCTCGTATAGAAAATCATAACAAAAAAGAACAGAGATCAAACCAAAAAGAAACTGGATAGTGAGTGGTCGTCGTCGTCGTCATCATCATCATCATCATCGTCGTCGTCGTCTACAACCACAACAATATTGCTTTGCGACTAGGTACTGCTGCTGCTGCTGCTGCTGCACTTTAGGGTGTATAGAATGGTGCGGTGCAATTGCATGCCAAATGCAATAATCACACGAAAGAAGTATCCTCGGCAAATGTCAACATGACCCAAGCAGCAGCAGCAACAACAACAGCAACAGCAACCGAATTAGATGTATTATTCTATTTGCAGATAGATTTTCTCCCCACACACATCCAATGCGATATACCCACTCGATTCACACACACTACGTACGCTGTACGCATATCAGTTTTTATTCCTGGTTTCGAACTCAAATACAGGTTTTCCTTGGGCGCAAAACAAGAAAACACAACACAAGTTCGAAGAGGAGAATCGAATGACAGGCAGAAAGAAAAAAACACCAGAAACACACACACACGAAGGGTGGAAGATGTATTATCTCCTCAGCACACATAGGTAGACGAGCATTTGTATGCAACTAAGTGAGACAGCAGCAAAACAACGTAGGCGTACTTTGTCTTACCATAATAACGCCAGATATTTGATGGGTGCTTTTCAGATATAGCAAATACCTGTAAGGCACACACTCAGCTTTGCAGCCTATATAATTAAGCTTTGAGGGAAAAAGAAGTGCCCTCCTGCTGCCGCCGGTTCTCTATCGTTTGACCATTGTCTGCAACGATTTGTAGTGCATTCCTGTTGGGCTAACTCGTTTACAAGATAATCACGCAACAGTTGCACACGCATTCGAATGTGTTTTCCCGTCCGCCAATAACGAGTTTGTGGCGCCGCCGCCGTGCGTCGTCTTGTGCAGATATCTTTTCAATTGTCTTTCGAAAGAGCGTTTTATTGCCGCCGCAACCAGATAATAATTGCCATTTGCCAACAGCACCAGAAACAGAATAGAAGAAAATCATTTAGAAGGCTCTGGCTCTGGCTCTTGCTCTGGCTTCTAAGAGTGTTGAGCTTACTGGGCACAATTCCAAATTCCGATGAATTATTTATCGCTGCACGTCTCGCTGAGCGTTAATGACTACCGCGGTGCGATGGTCTCTGTCTCCTTTGAGGTGGCACCGCACGTGCTCCGATTTACTTTCACCACACAACAAACCTGTTGAACTGTTATTTCCATTTAATCTAAATTAATTAACAGAAAAAAAAAAAAAAAAAAAAACAATTATACCTGGCACTTTGTTCGCTGGAATTAAAGTCCAATTTGTACAGCGTGCAGGCAATTACAGCCTTTTGATTTATTCGTAAATCTCGCAGGGAATTCCACATTCCGGCTTATTTTCAACAGAATTGCCAAAAGGGTATAGGTATATACACAACTGCGATAATAACAATAATTTTATGACAATTTTATCGGAGACTCGAAATCTTAATGGTGTTCGCTTGATGCTGGCATATCTCCCCGCACTTAATCCCATATGGATGCAAAGCAACAGAGCGCAGGCAGCACGGCCCAACCCGACCCGAATTCTGTCAGTTCCCTTGTATCTTTTCGTATTTCTGTTGGCCTTTTCTCGTTGTCGTCGTCGTCGTTGTTGTGTTGTGTTGTTGTTGGTTTCTTTCTTTTGTTCTGTGTGTCGTCTTTAAGAAGAACTCAAAACAAATTCCAGGTGTGTATTTTGTGTGTAAAATGTTTTCCACGAAAAACCGTTTACCACACAGACCAAAACCAAAACCAAAACCAAGTCCAAGTCCGGTTGAGCAGCCTCTTTGCCGTCCTTTCTCCTGCGGCGGGGGGTGTATTTCTGCTTTTTCTCCGATCGAGAACGAGAGAAAGATTCGTTGCTTAGATACCGCGAGAGGAACGTGGTCCATGACATAAACTTTCCAGCCAACACCACCAAAAGTTACAGCACACAGCACAAGCTGGCCGAACACAGCCAGCCAAGGTAAACAAATTCTACGAATTCTCTCTCTCTCTCTCTCTCTCCAACTGGTTAGTGAATTTATTGCTTTGTTATTAGATTCTATTATTAAAAGTTAATAATTCCCCTACGCCGCTGCGCCGCCGCCGCAGTGATGCTCGAAAAGGAATTTTAACATTTTTGCTGTTTAATTTGAAAATCCAGTTCGTTGTTGGACTCTTTTGTTTTACACTTTCTGGCAGTTTGTTAATTTGAATTTTTTTCCACTCGCCTCGTCTTCCCTGGGATTACTAATTCATAGGAAACCGTCATATTTAAAAGATTAATAGTTGTGTGTGTGTTTTTAAATGGCTCGGCCTTTCGATAAATGTTCGCCGATAAGGGCCTAGGTATGACAGGTAAAAAAGGTTACCTACCTGGCCATCGATAACATTAACTGAAAATCGAACACTTGCAGTCGAATAAATGAAACACGACACACATTAAAGCGACAAGAACAGTCCAGAGTCCACATCAAGCACACCATCTGTGTGTTAATTAAGTGTCAAAAAATGTACGGTCGCACTTCTTTTGAGAAATGAAATCTCTGACTCTGGCTGATGCTAATGTGGTCGGTGTACTAATTATAGATGCACGGCAATTATGTGCAATTAGTAGAGATGTCGATAAAAAAGGAAAAGCGACAGCAAAAACCCACTTGACATACAAACGTCGTTTACTCTCTCACTCTCTCTCTCTCTGTGTGCTTCGTCAGCGGATGATTTTTTCGAAGAATTCGCGCAATCGCATTTGTAGTGTTGTGCGCGTGAGCCCTAATGAAACGTGTCTTAATATTTAAATAAAATTTCGATGACTTCACCTAGGGTTGTGCTAATTGGCGTAGAAAGAAGAATGCCTAACATACCAATCACGATTGATTTACAGCATAAAATAAAAATAAACTCACATTTCGATCTGGTTGTATAGTGTTAAATGTTATTGGTTGTACATCACCTGGTCGTGTGGTAGGACAAATGTTTGAACTGAGAAAACCAGCTTCGCGGGTTAATTAAGCAATTAAAATTGTTTTTCTTTTTGTTGCACACTTTGATGCAGGAGTGGCTTATGTTTCAGCATTTGTGTTGGGTGTCATTCGATGACTTGTTAAAGAAACTGCGTGTGTTTGGTCGGCACTAATTGATGCCAGAGGTGTGTTGGACTAATTCGCTGAGCTATTGCTTTGGTTCGGTGCGACGAGCGATTGTTTTTGGATCCACTGACGCACTTTGTCACCCAAGTTGCAGCGAGCATCTAATTTAATTCCCTGTACCGTGTTCTACTTCGTGACGTGATTGCTGTCCTAATGTGAGTGTCTGTTGCGCGAGTCGGAGAGTACACTAAACAAAACGAAGACGCCTCCGCAGTCGAGTTATTTTTAAGGAGCGAATTCCTTCAATCCCATTAGGTAATATTTGTGACAGTAACCAACAAGGAATATATATGTCCCTTTCAATGAATTTATTAATAATTTCAAGCTCAACCTGGTGTGATGAGGGTCGACATTTATGTTATACCTCTGAGTAGTGTTTTACAAGCCAACTATAAGCATACAAAAGAAAAAGCCAACCTTCCCGGAAAAAGATGCGTTTGACATTCTATAATTGAACCGCAACTCATCCTAATTTATTTGGCGATCATGGCAAGCCCAACCAGAAGTGGTGCAACCTGAATTAGGAATAACCATCAACGTCAAACATCGCAGATTCAGTATTCTTGTTAAAAGAATGTTCATGGATGAGATGTCCATCTTGTGCTGTTGTATTATCTAATAAGGACAATTCGTTACCTTTTCATAGAAATCTCTTCCTGTATCTTACATTTGAATGACTAGCGGTGTTAAAAATCGTTCTTAAGAAGAAATTAACTCTTCTTTCGTCCAGTGTTGACGGGTCCTAAAATCTGACAGTTCGACAAAAATTCAACACTGCAAAAGCAACCTACCAGCAGCGTCAAGGAATACAAATAATTGTTTCGACATCATCCTTGCAAAAAAGACCAGGCATCTTCTTAATTATTTTTTAAATTTTTGGGCTTTTCTACTGTTAGTTTTTGACTAAGGTTTCGGGTCGTTTTTTGACGCTTTTTCAAGTCCGACTTCTTTTACATTACGGTTTGTATACGATTTTGCCAACGTTTTCGAATAATTTCGGCATTTTTGACGCTTTTATTGGTGCCTTTTCCGCCTGATTTTAGATATGATTCGGGCAGATTTTAGGAGCAATTTCTGACGCCTTTTTTGGACGAATTTCTAATGCGATTTGTTTTGGGTTTTCGCTTTTTACTCAATTTTGTATAAGACTCTTTTAAAGATGTTTTAAGCCCTTCTGAATGGAATTTTTCATGTTTATTTTTTCCTTAAGGCTTGTTGTTGAATTTTTTCCGAACTGTTTCTAACTTTTGTAGGGACAGTTCGGACGGGTCTTTTGACGAGACTCAAGCTCTTTAGGAGCCTTTTTTTAAACATCCTTAAGCTGCTTAAATCTCTTCTTTTTGAACAATTTCCGACGTGAGTAGTTATAGTTATTTTTGATCCATGTTTCTACCCAAATTTGGATATTTTTTTCAGTCCGATTTGGACGTTGTTTGACGCCATTTTGACTTGTTGTTTGATACGATTACCATACCTTCTTTTTGAACAATTTCCGACGTGAGTAGTTATAGTTATTTTTCATCCATGTTTCTACCCAAATTTGGATATTTTTTTTCAGTCCAATTTGGACGTTTTTTGACGCCATTTTGACTTGCTGTTCGACCCGATAAGCAATTGGACCTTTTGAACAAACCCCTTCGTTTGCATTTTGTTTTCTGAAGAACTTTCGACGGAATTCTAAAACCGTCAAAAGGATCTAAAACTTCATTAAATACACGACTTTCTCTGATTTACGTCTTAGGCTCTATCGAATACTTGTTTGACACACAGTGTTTATGATAGTTTGTTAAAATCAATGTTCTTCCAGACGCTATTGTTGGCAATATTTCGCTGGGTTTTCTGAAATGTTTTTCGGTTTGATTTTTTAATATGGTGAATTTTTTGAAACGATTTTCTATACATTTCTTAATAGTTTGTTTAAGAAAAGGTTCTTGCCGTTGTTTTAACCTGCAACTTGTGCACAAATTTTTCGATTCATTATTCTCAATGATTTTTCGACTCGTTAATATGGTTTCTGATATATTTTCGACAGAATAACACAATTCCTTCTAGCACCACAAATTACATTGAATTCCTCGTACTTTTTTGGGGTTCTTTTGTACTAATTTTTTAGCACGCGTTAAGAATTTTTCTAAAAAATCGGGGTTTTTAACGCGTTCTTATGGGCGTTATTGTTACACTTTTAAAGGTTGGCAGAAGTTTGCCTCTCTTTTTGGTAGATTTTTCGGTGCGACTTCAAGAGTCAAGACGTATGACACAAAGACCAACGCATGATGCGACAAATTGAATGAAAAAGAACCACATTGTTCCAGCAACTTGTGCCGAAATTTATGAATTCAGTATTCGATATAACGATTTTTTTTACGTAATTTTCGGACAATTTTTTTGGCTTGTTTTAGGCTTCTTTCGTTTTGTGTGAGTTACTCATTCTTGGAAAGGCTTTTTCCTTGAAGAAATATGTCTCTGCAGTTGTTAAAGTTGTATGAAACGTCCATGGATGAGTTGTCCTAAAGTTGAATTGCATTACGAAATGAACTTACAAATCTTACAAACTGGCAGTGTAAACAGGTTCCGGCACATCAAGCTAAATCCAAACCAATTCCAAACCAAACATGAATAATGACAATTTTATCGTTGAAATTCTAGACAACACTCACTTCTGTAAAGCACATATTTTCCCCCACTGCGACCTAAGTCGTCTCCAAAAAGATCCACAGTATAATTAATGTCATGGTGGAGATCTCTTTTATGGCCTAGAACTGCAGTTCGTACAAGAATACACAAAAGCGTTTTACTATGTGCCATAAATTGGAAGAATTTTAACCACTCCCTCTACCTTTTCCCCTCTTCCCCTGTTGTTTATTATCTAACATAAACATTTCAAAGCACCTTACAGTGGCAACTCGCCTGAGTGGGTGAATACATTTTTTCCCACTTTGTTCCTTCAAGTTTATTTCGATTTCTATTCATTTTTAAATTGCACCCATTCCTACGTAGAAACATAAAAAAAAAACGTTTCACCAAAAATCGCCCACCGCCAAAGAAACATCGAAACAAGTATTCTATTCAAAATCAGAAAAGGGCACACACTGCACGCAAGCCTACAGATTTTTGTTTTCCATATTTTATTTCCCTCTGTTATTGTCTTAGCTTCGGTGGGCGGTTCTGAAGGCAAGAAAAGTGTGCCACCAAATGCATCGGGAAAATTCTAATGATGTGCATTTTGTTTAACATAGTAACGGGTAACGGCTCTAATGTCTTATGATTTACAACCCAAGCTTTCACAAAAGTAAGAAAAAATTAAACAGTATTTTCTGTCAAGAGAACGCTCATCAAAAAAACGAAAGAATGTTTAGAAGTGAAAAGAACAAAAGGAGGCTTCGTGCTGCAGGGCAAACATTCAAATGTATTTTTCCTCTTTTTTTTTTTTGTTCGAAAAAACATTAAAAATGGAATCAGACTGATCTTGCCTGGCGGGCATTTTTATACAAAATTATTAATTACACGGTTCAAACTAATAGAGTTAATGATTGGATTCTTCCATTTACAGTCGAGTGTATTCAGCAACACAAAGAGACAAAAAAAACGAACAACCAACGAGAGACAAGAGAGAAAAAAAATCCAATATCGGTACAAAATATTTGAAATATCCAAGTCGGAGCGGAGAATTTTATTGTGTCCCCAATTTGGAGGCCGACTTTAATGGTTGTACGACCGTGCAATTTCCATTGAATTCTTCGCAAAGATCGAACATGACAACACGGAGATAATGGCGGCTCAGAGGAGGGAATTTCGAACTGAATTTTTCGGTGGATCTTTGTTGGCGGGCAACAAAAAAGAAGATATTTATTTTTACTTGAGGATTTGGTGGGAGTTTTTGTATTGTAAAATCAGCAGGAACATGTTGCGGTAGATGAAGAAAAGAAAAAGTCGTCCTTTACGACGGAGGTATTTGACGCATCTAGCAACTTACTTTCGTTGTCGCTCGTGATTGTTAAATTGTTAAATTGTTAAATTGGAGTAGAGGAATTCGACTTCAAACAGACGAAGGCAACATCAAACAGTGGAGTATAATTTGGATCAGAGTTGCGACAGAAGTTTCTGTAGGCCTAATAAATGAGACGTCTTCTTAGGCTCTTGGGAAGAGTCGGTTGGACCAGCAAACACCGGTAGTTTTAAACCTCATGGCAAAATGCATATGTTTCAATAGGCAACGATGTGACAGAGAATAAGTGCTGGCAAGTTTATAAAACAAGCCACTTATTATCCCACTTTTTAGCAGAAACTGTATTGAACTCTCCAGGTTGCTTTTGTCGGACTATATTCGCCAAATGTTGATGGAGTTTTTGTCTTTATCCATCTTCCTTTTGGTAAACAAAACACGTCCATTCACACCATTCACAGATGGGCCAATTCACGTATGGCTATCGTATTCTGGTTTACAACGAAATTGTCGCATTAGTTTATTCTACCTATGGGCTTCGAAGTTCTGCCTTTCCTACTAAATGCACGGTGTATACTTATACTTAACTTCCATTCGATCGGTATTTATGTGCTCACTAATCGATTTTGTAAACAACTTGTAGGATTTCATTCTTTTCGAAATGGAGCGGTTCTAGTTAGTGGCTGTCAGTTGGACGTAATAACAAGGCTAAGTAATAGTGCGGGTGTCGTAAGTTGTACCATTTTATAGCTCCTGATGTGTTTTTAATAAAACGAACGTCGTTCGACCTGGTTTGCACCAGAAGTGTGGACTTGTATTTGCAACTACTTAAAATATAGAACGTTTCATCGTCTTCTTAGTTTTGAATGTCCTGTTTGTCCACTATAATAATGGCCGCTTGTGATCAGTGATCGTGTCTTCATTTATTTGGGACTCGAATTCCACCAGCAAGTATTTTCCCTTCAATTGGGAAGATGACGATCGGTGCTGTAATATGAAAACGATCACCAATTTTCTGATTGTGGTAATCTATCTTGACAAGGATTGAAAATTGCCACTTGGTCGTATTTAATTTGATAGTCTAATTGTCCTTAACATTGGTGAATTAAGATCAGGGATGATCATGCTTAGGTCCACCACGGATTGTAGCGCCACCGAAGTAGTTCGATCGTTCGACGTGATCGTCTTACAGTGGTTCTATAAGATTTAGGTGGTTTATGGCATCGTTGTCTTGAAGGAGATTACATTGGCCTACGCAAGAATCAAGCTACATGTGAACACTGTTGGGCTGTGTCAACCGATCACAGCAAGGTGATCTTGCATAGATTGAAAATCGCTCACAATTTATAGTCAAATTCAAAACATCTCCTCAAATCGTAATATGAACAATTATTGATCATAAGTAAGCGATCAGCTCGACCACTTTTTGTTCCTAGCTTTTGTATGGTCGGCAGTGATCGTATCAAGTGACCTCAGCACTTGGCCAACGAATCCCTCAAAACCAGGACTAAATGGAGTTGGTTTTAATAGGCACAAATTTTGATCCACTGATGATCGTGCGACGTGATTTCTGTACAGACTCTCTTAATTTTATTTAGGTCAAACATTTGCTTAGCCAAAAAGTGAGCGACCTTCGTTCAGTTTTTAGACTCAATAGTGATCGTATTAAGAAATCAGCAAGAAGACGCGTTTGTTGATTATCTCCTTTTGACTTGTGTCTACTTCTGCATTGAAAAATATTGATTCAGGTAGGCGCAGTTTCTTAGTGATTAGTTTGTTGGACTACTATGCGAGGGGTCCCAGGTTCGAATCCCGCAAAAACCCAACTTCCAACTCCGGGTTTTTTCACTGCGCCACCTCTCGCGAACGTCTGACAAACAACCGAGAGTATAACTGTCTTGAAAGAGCTTCTCAATTAGCCGTTTGGAATCGGCATAAAATTGTAGATCCCTTCCATTCGTTCCAAAAAAAAGATTAAATCTCACACAAAACGAATGGTTGTGAGAAGCTAGGCCTAGGGTCCCTGCGGACCTGTTGCGCCAAAATTTATTTATTTTTTTATTTAAACTACATCTGAGTTTTGACGTGTTTTCTTGAACGGGGACTGGCGATCGCAGCAGGACGATCGTTGGAAACTTATATATTTCCCTCACACAAAATAGAACTCCCAACATCCATTTCGACGAATTTCCCTGCCTGATCTCGCCAAACTTTCAAACTCTCAGAATTTCCTGCCAACGAACAAAACAAAAGAGTCCAACAACGAACTGTCTTTTTGCTTCGCCTCAAACATATCGAAATGCGAACCATTGCTCAAATATCCAATTCCGCGGTTGGCCGATGAACTTTCATCTACCTTTGCGTCTGCATCCTAGAATGTGGTTTACATACCCAGAGAGTCAAAGTACTCTTTTCCTTTTGAAACCACACCACTCTACGCACACTCTTCACCAGAAGAATGCGCGTGCGGTATTCAGCTTTCCTTCGAATAGAATGTCTCATTGATTGCAGTTGATTTCTCCTATCTCCCTGTTTTGTTTTTTCTTTTTTTTTCTCGGCGACGGATGCGCCTATCAAATATCCCCCGTACTCATATTGTATGCCTGCATTTATAGAAAAACAATTGACTTGCCGTCAACCTAGAAAGATGCTGATCAAGCAACAAAAAAAATTACCATTATGCTGACAGCATAATGCAATAAAGTATTTTTTCCCCTCCCCCCCCAGCTTGCCAATTCGATGATTGATGACATGGAGGCTTATTACACAGCCTCAATTGTAAAAATCCCAATGACAGACATACTCTGTGTGCCATATATGTACATTTATGTTTTGCAATCAAAACATTTCAAAAGGCAATAAAATCGGCAATTAATGACTCTGCATGAAGCCCACTTCAGTCATTGATCGGATGACAGCCAGCAAAAAAGTAACAATTGTGTACCAAAAAAAAACAACAAAAACCGCATCATATTGACCAACTTCCTGTAGATAGTTTGTTTTCAAGCCAAACCTGCTCCGCACAAGTCAGCCCACATATTCAGCGGAAGAAGACGAAATGTTTTGTGTGTCATATTCGTCATTGTTTAAGTTTATCTCATTCGGAAATTAGATTGAATAACTAATTAATGGGTGTATAGCAATTTAGTTAGCATAACTCTATGGACACTGCCTTTGGTATAGGGCGACTTTCTTAGTTGTCGCCTTCGTCGGATGCCCTAGCATCAAGTGTCACAGACGGGCTACACAAAGGTGACACCCACGGTTTATTGTGGTTTTCCAAAAATACGAATATACGACATTAGGTGGGTGCCCGAATGTGTTTATTATAATTTTTGGTGTCACCAAAGAAGCTCTCGTGAAAATGGAGCTTACTTTCGAAAAAGTAATGAATTTTTATTGTTGTAAGTTATTGATGTAGTAGGCCTTTGTGCGGTTGAAGTAGGTGGATACACTATTTTTTTGTGGGCGCCCTCTACTTGTTGATATTTCTTATCAATTGTTAGTTGATGATGGGTGGAGATGAAGATGTTGTTTTACTAAGTAGTCTCTGCACCATATGGCAACATTGAATTGAGAGATTTGTGCCGCCGGTGCTGTGTGTCACGGAATTTCTCTTTGAAAAATTACCACCGGAAGTTATGTACATTGCTTGACATTTTCGAAAACGATCAGTGATCCCGACATAAAATAAGAAAATTTTCTTGTTCAAAAGTCTGTCATTTACGAAAAAACGCAAATCAGCGATTTATTCAAAAAGTTCCAAACCCATGACAGTGGTCGATCAGCGATCTTGCCAAATTATGAGCCCAACCTATGGTCATTAAATCGGCTTTGCCACTTTTTTTCTTCGCTTAATGCACATGGCTTCCATTCGCAGACACATTGGACTCACGTTGACTATTCGGTGCGACGCTTTAGGGTTGGGAATCGCTGGGGCGATCAGTGATCTTGTCAATTTGATCCACTTTTAACTCCAAATTGCCTTTGGATCTGTTTTTTCGGTTTTAAACGAAGAAATTTCATCACAAGTCTTAGTTAGCGAGGTAAGTCCTTACCTGCAAATCAAGTGATCAGTAAGTAAGTGGTTGCGATCTAGTAAGGTATGTACCGTCTGAAATTTACATCCAGGAGATCTCCTAACGTTTTCAAGAAACGTTCGACTTTGCAAGATCAGTGGCCTCGTAAAGGAATATTCCTTGCCCGTGCAGCTTCTATAGAATCAACTCGTTAGAAGTGTCTTTAGCAAGATCATTGTTCGACTATGAATTGTTCAAGTGAAAAAATTCGATTTTATTAATTGATCTCGACGCCAGGTTTCAAACAAACATAAAATCAACATATTTAAACCTTTCAAAAGTGAATCTTGTTATCCCGTATGGGATGATCATAAGCGATCATACTATATATCTGGAAGTGACTGATCCACGATCAAAATTACAAATTAAAACTAAGCAGAAAAATGTTTGCGTTATCTTGTCAAATGATCTTAAGACACCTTCTGCAAATCTCTGATCTGGCAGAGTGACACTGACACGGACAAGTGGTTCTTGTAGTATAAAAAAAAATTATGGAGACTTGGCAAGTGATCGCAACTAAGGTTCTTGTTGATTTCGATGGGATCTATTCAATTGTAATTTTCCCTGTTGTATTATATCTGCCTGCTGATTTTTGCGATCTTGCTAAGTGATCAGGCCGCAGATACGAATTTTTTTAACCGATCATAACGGGCTAGATTCTTTAACTCTATTCGGTAGTCGGTTTCTCATATCTTTCCAAGTGATCTTGTAATTTGGCGTCGTAACAACTTCCGCAGGATGTAAGCCGTGGAACACTTGACGAATCCAGTAAATTTGTACTTTTAAACCCAAAAACATAAGTGATCGTGTGTCTTTTGATAAAATTTACCAAATAGGGTTAATTGACCTAGAAGATCAAACCCATCAAAGAATGTAGATCTTAATATTTGTAAAAGGAGAGAAAGGTGCTAATCATTTCAGTCCCACCTTAAACGATCAGTTAGACTGTCAATCGACATGGAAATAGTGATCAGCATCAAGTTTTCAATGATCTTGTCAGCAGATGCTGGGCAATTCATTTTAATGAGTTGTCCCGAATATCTCTTTCCCTTGACATGTATTAAAACGCTCGTGCTCACCAACTCTTTCTATTTACTCCATTCAAAGATATGCCGCAAACTTTAAATAACCTCGCGATCACCCGACTGATTGCGCAGAAAATTTCCATTCCTCGACCACGATCTACCATCAATCTTTCCCAACATTGTATATTAGATATGAAATAAGCAGAGCCTCAATATTTCCAAACTCGGGTTGACGACTAGCCCCACCATAAAACACAACGAATCACGATCACCGATCACGATCATAAAACAATTCGGGACCAAACTCAAAATTCAGAAGAAACAAATAAAAAGCAAATCCTTTTCTTCTTCTTCTTGTTTGCCCCATCATCAAAGTCATCATCTTCTGGGCTGTCTCTCTCTCTCTCTCTCTCTCTCTCTCTCTCTCTCTCTCTCTCAAGAACGAATCGTGCCTTGTGGTAACAAATAACCAGATTTCCAAATGGACTTTGGTGCACGATCGACGATACGAGTATCTATTGCACTGTACTATGATGCAACCCGACTTTAAATGCATTCATCACAGTGCTCTGTTCGTCCACACGATCGCGATCGGTACCAAACGATCATCGTCTTCTTCTGTTTTCTTTTCTTCACGACGACGACGCTAACACTGACGCCTTACAAAATGCAATGTAAGCATTTGCTTGACTGGTTTTACCAATCTGTACCTACTTCTACTCTGCAAGTGAACAACTGAACGACTGAACTGCCACCGGGTATCTAAATGAAAGGTCTAAAGTCCAGAATATACTCGTACAACATTTGCGGATTAACGTCGCCTTGCAAGAATTCCGCATGCAGGAGTAGATACACTTGGAAAGGTAATGCCTGCCAAATGTCGCGCCAGAGCATGCGCACCGCACCGCGCCGATGGCTGAGGTTGGGTTGGGGAATTTTCTTTGGCCTCACGTCGTTCTAAGGAAAATCGTTATACCCAGATAGACGGGGATGGTGAATGTATTTTTGTAATAAAATGACTTTCAGATCACTGATCGAGTCCAAGAATGAGAGTTGACAATTTGAATTTTGTTTTTTTTTTCTGGGGAAACGCACCTAATTTTCTGAGCACACTGGCGGGGAGAGGTTTACTAACGGTCGGTGGTCAGTGATCTTGCAAGATGTGTTCTATTTGATTTTCTTCCTGATTTTCTGTCACTTAAGGTCGGTGTTATCTTTTAGTTGTAGAACTATCTTACCCCAGTTTAAACACGGCCTCTAGAACAACATTGAATATTCAGTGAGTGGCAGTGATCCTCCTCATCTTGGAAAGAATTCGGTCACTGATCATGCCACTGATTGCTCTCCTGCCTTCACCAAAACATCTTCTAAGCTTTAACTGATCAGATCAGTGATCTTCAAAGACATCGATCAGCGGGATTTTAAAAAATTCCCCCAGATCCTGCTTAGAATTTATTTCACTCTCAAGCGGTGAAATGGTGATCGCAGTTGAAGCTCGATCAGTGATCTTTGCATCAACTGTAATCAATTTAGCAAAACAGAGTAAATAGACAGAATTTAATAATGAGACCGAGCCTTCAGTCAAACGATCGAGTCATTTGATTTAGAGTACAAACTTTCTAGACCAGGTTAAAGGACAAAGCCTGTTCTTATGTACACATCAAATTGTGTTCCGCACAGATCGCGTCAAATTATGATCGGAAAATGGAATTAGTTGTGTGACAGTACTTGGGTGCACATCGTATTGCTATGGAGATACCTTATGATCAGTGATCTTCTCAGATCATACCTGTAGAGGTCTGAACTGTTTAGAACCGATCACGTGCCGACGAATTCGTCAATTCTATCCACGGCATTTCCAGCCACAGTTGCACCGGCGCGCGGCTGGTGATCCTTTCGGTGATCTTGCCAAGTGATCTCGTCACAAATCAGCTCAAGAAAGATGGTAAAAGACCCCACCTTGCATCAACTTCTCCTGACCTGATCAGTGATCTGTTCACAGAAGGTGAAACTAAGATCAGTAAAATCCTATTCTTGTAACTATTCATTGATCGAGATGTGTCGACAAACTGTCGACCGCCACTGTACCTCAGTCAACAGTCAGGTTCTTAAGAGGAAATCCCATCTCCATTGGCTGGCTTTCGTATTTAATTAGCTCGGAGTCGAGATGCCCAATCAACCGCCCCAACTGACATAGACCAGCTATCGTTTGTTATTGCTGCTGGTCGATGCTGGTTTTTACCGTAAAAGGGCAACCTCTTCTGTATACGTCTGTGCTATAATGTGTGTTAGTGTATACGTGCCTAGATCGATGACTCTTTTGGTCATGATCACTCTCTATGAGCCGCATTACGTGTCCGCTGGAGTATTATCACTTTTTATATTGGTCCCACCAATGAAGCCATATTTGGGAGATACTACTTAGGGAATTGGCATTTTATGATGTATTAGTCTGACATTTGTGGCGCCAAATTCTAATCTTCTCTCTCTCTCCTTTGTGTCATTTTTCAGTTTGCATTGGAACCAAGTCCCGGCTGTCGGTGCCATCGAACCGGGAACATCACTATAGGAATTTACGCGATCGTTACAACAATTGTACATACGTGGATGGTAATCTGGAGCTCACATGGTTGCAGGATCCCAACTTGGATCTGAGCTTCCTGGAGAACATCCGAGAGGTGACTGGCTATATATTGATCAGTCATGTGGATGTGAGGAAAGTCGTTTTTCCAAGGTAATTCCAAAGGAAGTCCGTTGTAGTTGGCGTGCTAACTTTCTGTGTCTCTTTTTAGACTTCAAATAATTCGCGGCCGGACACTGTTTAAGCTGAATGTTCAGGATGAGCAGTTTGCCCTGTTTGCGACCTACTCGAAGATGTACACACTCGAGATGCCTGCACTGCGAGATATACTGCAGGGATCGGTGGGATTTTACAATAATTTCAATTTGTGTCACATCAAAACGATCAACTGGACTGAGATCATTTCGGGACCGAAGGACATCTACACCTACAACTATAACTTCACGCTGCCCGAGAGGGAGTGCCCGAAGTGTCACGAGTCTTGCCAAGATGGCTGCTGGGGCGAGGGGCCGAAGAACTGCCAGAAGTTCTCGAAAATCAACTGTTCGCCACAGTGTGCGCAGGGGAGGTGTTTCGGACCAAGGCCGCGCGAGTGCTGCCATCTGTTCTGCGCGGGCGGGTGTACCGGTCCGACGCAGAAGGAGTGCATAGCGTGCAAGAACTTCTACGACGATGGGGTGTGCAAGGAGGAGTGCCCTCCCATGCAGAAGTACAACCCCACCAACTACCTGTGGGAGTCGAACCCGGAGGGCAAGTACGCCTATGGAGCGACCTGTGTAAAGGACTGCCCCGAACATCTGCTGAAGGATAGTGGAGCGTGTGTTCGCAGCTGTCCCTCGGACAAGATGGCCAAGAACGGCGAGTGTGTGCCGTGCAATGGGCCATGTCCAAAGACGTGCCCGGGAAAGGCTATTCTTGACTCTGGCAATATCGACTCCTTCAGGGGTTGCACTGTGATCGAGGGATCTATTAGAATTCTGGAGCAGACCTTCACTGGGTATCAAGAGGTCTACAAGAACTACTCGCTGGGACCGCGCTACTTATCCATGCATCCAGATCGTCTGGAGGTGTTTTCGACAGTCAAAGAGATCACCGGGTATCTGGACATTCAAGGCATGCACCCCGACTTCAAGAATTTGTCGTACTTTAGGAACCTCGAGATCATCCACGGACGTCAGCTGATGGAGAACTATTTCGCCTCGTTGTCGATTGTGGTCTCGTCCCTGGAGAGTTTGGAACTGAAAAACCTGAAGCGAATCAACTCGGGAGCTGTGGTCATCCAGCAGAACGAGCAGATGTGCTTTGTGAATGGCATCGCCTGGGGAAAGATACAAAAGTCGCTGGATCACGGCATCGTCATTGCGAAGAATCGCAACGAGACCGATTGTGGTAAGTGGAACATCAACGTTCACATAACTTCAGAGCTTAATAAACCCTTTCCTCTCTAGAAAAAGACAAAATGGTCTGCTCGGACCAATGCAACGACGCCGGATGCTGGGGCGCCGGGTCTGACCAGTGCCTGGAGTGCAAGAACTTCGGCTTCAACGGCACCTGCATCGCTGACTGCAAGAATATTACAAAGTAAGTTTGTCTGACTTCCCGGATTGGGGAAAAGCGTATTAACCCCTTTTTCTCCCACAGTGCTTATCAGTTCGACGCCAAGATATGCAAGGAGTGCCACTCTGAGTGCCGCACCTGCGCCGGGCCTGGCGCTGAACATTGCGACGACTGTGTGCACGTGCGCGACGAGCAGAGATGTGTCGCCGTGTGCCCAGACAACAAATACTCCGACTACGGTACCTGCAAAGTATGCCACGAAACGTGTGAAGGCTGCACGGGACCGAGGAACACCATTGGCCCAGGGGGTTGCAACACGTGTAACCTTGCGATCATCAACAGCGACGCCAGTGTGGACAGATGCCTGAAGAAGAACGAGAAGTGTCCCGGTGGCTACTACTGGGAATATGTGAACCCACAGGAGCAGGGCTCCCTGAAGCCACTGGCGGGCAAGGCGATCTGCAGGAAATGTCATCCGCGCTGTGAGCTCTGCACGGGGTATGGCTTCCACGAGCAGGTTTGCTCCAAGTGTGCTGGGTACAAGCGCGGCGAGCAGTGTGAGGACGAGTGCCCACCGGATCACTATGCAGACGAGGCCCGCAGAGAGTGCATCGAGTGCGACCCCGAGTGCAAGGGCTGCAATGGACCTAGCTCCGAGGAATGCATAGCTTGTCGCAGCTTCAAGGTCTACGGCGAAGGTGATCCGTACGACAACTCAACGCTGTTTAACTGCACTTCCAAGTGCCCGCCGGAGTACTCGCATGTCATCTACCAATCGCTGAACGTGGGAAGTTTTTGTTCGGCTACTGAGCCCCAGGGCTCACGGATTCACCAGAGCCATGACAACTACATAGTCTCGATCATCGCTGTGGGGACACTGGTTCTGTTGCTGTGCTCCCTGACTGTGGTCATGTATGTGTGCCGCCAGAAAACGAAAGCCAAAAAGGAAGCTGTGAAGATGACAATGGTCCTTTCGGGATGCGAAGACTCGGAGCCGCTACGACCGACTAACATTGGAGCTAATTTGTCCAAGCTGCGCATAGTTAAGGAGGCTGAGCTGCGCAAGGGAGGCGTGCTGGGAATGGGTGCGTTTGGACGTGTGTTCAAAGGCGTCTGGGTGCCGGAGGGCGAGAATGTCAAGATACCCGTCGCCATAAAGGAACTGCTCAAATCCTCAGGAGCCGAATCGAGTGAGGAGTTCTTAAGGGAGGCCTACATTATGGCTTCGGTCGAGCATCCAAATCTACTGAAACTCCTAGCGGTCTGCATGACCTCTCAGATGATGCTGATCACTCAACTGATGCCTCTCGGTTGTCTATTGGACTACGTGAGAAACAACAAGGACAAGATCGGCTCGAAGGCTCTTCTGAACTGGTCGACGCAGATTGCCAAGGGAATGTCCTACCTCGAGGAGAAGCGGCTGGTGCACAGGGATCTGGCTGCGAGAAACGTCCTCGTTCAGACCCCGTCCTGCGTGAAGATCACCGACTTTGGTCTCGCTAAGCTGCTGACTAGTGACTCCAACGAATACAAGGCCGCTGGCGGCAAAATGCCAATAAAATGGCTGGCGCTGGAATGCATTCGACATCGGGTGTTCACCAGCAAGTCTGACGTGTGGGCCTTTGGGGTGACCATCTGGGAACTGCTCACCTTCGGCCTAAGGCCACATGAGAACATCCCCGCTAAGGATATCCCCGACTTGATCGAAGTCGGTCTCAAGCTCGAACAGCCTGAAATCTGCTCATTGGACATCTATTGCAGCCTGCTCTCTTGCTGGCACCTGGACGCCGAGATGCGGCCGTCCTTCAAGCAGTTGGTGAATGTGTTCGCTGAATTCGCCCGTGATCCCGGTCGCTATCTGGTGATTGCTGGCGACAAATTCACCCGCCTACCGTCGTACACGAGTCAGGATGAGAAGGATCTCATACGCAAGCTGGCGCCGACTTTCGATGGCCCCGAGCCCATCGTCGAGGCGGAGGACTACCTGCAGCCCAAAGCCGCCAGACCCGGACCCAGCAATGAAGCGTCAGATGAACTGCCCACTAAACTCAACCGCTACTGCAAGGATCCCATGAACAAGACCTCCTCTGGCGGCGACGATGAGATCGACGCCAATGCCCGGGAGGTGGGCGTGGGTAACCTCCGCCTTGACTTGCCAGTCGATGAGGACGACTACCTGATGCCGACTTGTCAAACATCAAGTCAGCCCCCGCTCGGCACCGGTCCCGGTGGCTACATGGACCTCATTGGAGTCCCAGCCAGTGTGGACAACCCCGAGTACCTAATGAACGGCCAGGCGCTGAGTAGCGGCGACGCGCCTATCCCCACACAAACCATCGGCATCCCAGTGGTCATCATGCCAAATGGCACGAGCAACGGTGCCATCATTGAAGGTGAACAGACCAGTTCCGATCACGAATACTACAATGACACACAGAGGGAGTTGCAGCCGCTGCATCGCAGTGAAACCAGAGTGTGATAGCTGACTTCCTCGAAGTTTATATACTTGCCACGCGTTGTGTATGAAAGTTGTCATCAAATTTAGGCTTCGTGTACATTTCTGTTGCTCTTAGGATCCGGTAGGCTATTTATTTTCAATGTAAAGTTTCATAGGCTTAAGAAATGTATAGACACCCCTAGCGGAGTAAGTTCTAACTCTTATTTTGTCGAAAGTGCCTTTCTGTCATTGTACATTAAAAAAAAACTGAATAATAGATTGTAAATTTAGTACTTAGAAGTATAAAACAATTGTAATATAGAATGTCACCTCTCACACTCGAATAACGCACAATGTAACCGTTATTGTTTGTATTCTTAAATAATACCGCTAACTAGATCGATTATGTAAAATGTTTACTCTAACACCCTCCCTAGTTATGTAAGATAATCTGTGATAATTATATGTTAAGTTTAAAAACGAAGAGAGACAAAAAAATTTGCCTTAAATGTTATACTGTAGACAGCCAATCAAATAAACCCAGAGAAAGCACATCAAAAGTAATTTTAGTTAAAAAGATAGTAGTTGGGCGCGTTTTCCGTTTTATTTTTGAAATAAAATTTGAAGCAGCAGCAGCCCCAATCAATTTTGTAATCGAATTAAATTCTGGTGGGAGCATATGAGCTGTGACGGTGACAGTTGAGGATCTGACGTTACGTTCCAGTGACATTTGCCTAGCATTTGACATTTATTTATTATGTTGCTCTCTGTTGTAAGAGTTGGATTTTGTTGCCAGAAATGGTTTGAATAAAAGAAAGGATATGCAGGCCTGAAAAATCCTTAGTTTATACATCACTGTTCAAACCGAGCTGAATCGAAAGTTGTTTGTGAATATTTTTCCATCTCAAAACGTAGTCTTTGATTGTTGACAGGAATTCAGTCAACTCTGCACCGAATTCAAGTCGATTCCAGAACCAACATTTCTGTCCTCTACCCAGTTTATGTAAGCAAAACTCTCTCAAATCAGCACCGCGCTCTGTCACAACTCATTTCGCTTGCCCAGACTGCACATGCACATATATCTGCGCAAATCAGTGTCTATATTTATGAATATAAATATTTTTTTTATCTAATATACTTAGGAATGTACTGTGTGCCATTTTTGCCTTCAAATTTTTATCGATAAGAATACAAAAGAGAACCCTATAATTTATTGGCACAAAATCAAAATATTATTATTTACATTTCTAGAAGAAAAACAAACAGCAGATGGAAGATTGTTATTACTTTTATTATTTTTTTCCCACTCTATATGTAGAGTAGTAAACAAAAGAAAGAAACAAACAAATCATTTTAAAAATAGAATTGTAAATTAATAGGTTAGGAGCATGGAAACAAGATTAAGGATAACATGGAAAAAAAATGCAAAAACAAATATTTTCTATTATTTTCATATTTTTAAGTAGACTTATATGTATGATTTATAGAAGTTGTATACACTGTTTTTAAATTGTTTTCACATATTTATATAGCAATGTAAAATTTTAAATAAAACAAAAATCGATTTTTATATAAAAATAAATATTAATTAATAAAAAAAAACGAAATTGCTTTGTGTATTGTTTTTTCCAGCAATAGGTAGAGGAGATGTTCTTAGTCGAGCTGTGTGGGAATTGATTGGTTTTGAAATAAATGGTAAGCTAAGGTCTTAGGTTTGGAAAACATTGGAAAATTATTTTGAACTGAAATTGTAGCACGGATTTGTTGGCTGTCTTAAAAAAAAAACTCATGCTTTGACATTATTCCCTACAAAAGGATTAACACTTACTAACGACAATTATAGCATCTTTGAGTTAGCTGTAAGTAAAGCTAACAGAGCTGAAAGACCGCACACCTCAAAAGCGCATCCAACAAGTCGATGAAAAAACCGTGATAAACGCTTTTAAAAGGGCTTCAAAAACGCTTAAAAAAACGAATCAAAATCTCAAAAATCGTCGGAAAAGGCACCGAAATACGTATTTCAACTTACGTCAAAGAGGCGCGAGGAACAATTCAGAAAAAACCTATCCAGAAAAGCTTAAAAATAAACAAGTCCAAAGCGCATTGTAAAACACGACAAAAACGCGCAGAAAAACGAATCAAAAACGTGACGGAAAATGGTGAAAATCCCTTGTGAAATTCCGCCAAAAATGCAACAAAACGGGTGCAAGATCCAAGTCAAATAAACAAGTAAAAATCCATTAACAGAATTGTCAAAAACGGATCCTAAAAGCCACCGCAAAACGCGTCCAAACCTCTTAAAAAAAAAAACACGTCGAAAAACACTTCAAAAACCACAACGATAAAAATGAGATGAAAAGTACCAAATACTTTTGTAAAACTTGTCCAAAAACAAGTCGAAAAATGCTTCGAATATGCGCCAAGGACTTTTTCTATCTATACGCCAATACTCCTGTTAAAAACCGTTTAAAATACCAGGCAAATCGTTTGACCGAATTTCAGAAGGCAGGTGCAATCGGAGAACGACGTCAACCGACTTGATGTACTTAACTGCAACCAGAAAGCTAAGGATTTGCTTCAGATAGTGGTCTGTAACCGCCATTTAAAGTCGACTAAGAAAATATTACCACACATGGAATTGGCTCAGGAAAGAGTCAATCAGGAAGTTTTTCGTTTGTTACCTTCTATTTACAGGATAACCCGGATAACATTTGAAATGCGCCATCTAAAGTGCATCCGCAGAAGACATTTACCTACTCATACCCGCTGCAAAAAAAAAACTGAAGTGGCTCAAGCATCTAATAAGTGTCCATGGTTTGTGCATGTGATATGCTGTTAGCCCATCCAATCACCCATTCCATTTTCTAGTTTATACTGAAACCAATCACTCCATTAGACCATTCACTGATTTCATTATGTACATGTACACATTTTCACATTTTTGCAGGGACTCTGGTCAGTTTATGAGTCGTCCTGTTCGCAAGCAACCTCACCGCCACCTCACAATCAATAAGAGGTCCGTGTGGGTGGCAGTGCTGATTGCAATTTGCTACCCTTTTGTCTAACGGAAGTTGTTTGCATTTTCATATGCAAATTGCAAATCATTTCTGTAAACCCACCGTCCGGATGTCAGGATTTCATAATTTCTTTCAGACTTTTGCCAAGTGAAATGTTTGTCGGTTAACAATATGCGCTTCGATTGTGTGTGCTCGGTGACGTGACTGAATCAAGATTTGCGCCGACCATTTAGATTGCATCGGACACACCCACGCTTCCATTTGGGAGGGTAGGTGTAAGAAAAATTCGCTTTTAACACTTTTGCATAATTTAAATGTTCGCCATTAACTTGCGGTGGCCGATGCCTATGGTGCCGAATAGCGATTGCACAATAGAGTGATGTAATGAAATGGTTGCTTTGATTTTTTGTTTCTTTTGCAATTTCATGGAGAATTTATGCGAAGAAGGGTGCATTCTTTTAAAATGCGTCTGACAGCTCAGTAATTATTACTTCAACTGGTAGGCGATTCTTCGTGTTACGTGCAACTGCTGCTCATCTTAGAAACGCATCAAAATGGAAGCGATTGATTCATTTGGAGATTTGATTTGTTGGGCCTATTATGGATGCCGAAGGACACAGTTTACTCCTGGTATCCCCTTTAAACTCGTCAAACTGTCACAACTTCTAAGGTGAAATATGTGCACATTATGTATACCGCGGTTGATGGACTATATGAGAGCGAATTCCAAACTGCGAACAAGCGAATATTCTTTCATTGTTGAAGGTTAAGTTTGAACGAATTTTTCATTCGTTTGTTTGTGGATCACGACTGTTTTATGTGGATTGTGAATAAAGTCTGACAGTTCGCGAAAAGAATCTTCATTTCGCATTTCGCTGGAAAATTGTTGTAATTATAAAATTATCTATTCAAATTAATTGTGTGACAGTTTTTTTTTTAGATTAGATGTTAGAATAGTTATAATTATTATGCTTTGGTAGAACTGAAAATTCTTGCCGTGAACTGTCACACTTTATGGCACAATCCAAATAAAACAAACGAATGAAAAATTCGTTCGAACTTAACGTCTAAAAACGCCAATAAATCGCGGGTACCTAAGACTAAGAAAAGTTGTCATGTGAATCAAGTGTCAGAAACTACGAATGTTGGCTTGTCCTTAAAGTCCTTCAAATTTCATTTAAATCGATATTTTAGCAAAATTGCTCCAAAAAATAATCATTAACAAACAGCGATTTTGAAGGTTAATTTGATGATATTTTCTTTCCGAAGAATGCAAGTTTGACGTGGAAAAATTGAAGAGAGAGTGCTAAAAACACTGACAGACCACAGAGTATTGCGTTTTTGGTGAGTTTCTTTCAGCTGATGGGTGCGTCCATAAATGTTTAAATTTGTTGTTTTTTTTCACCACGTATAGGTAAACATGTATTTTGCAAAATGTAAAGAACATAATAAACTGGAATAAGCTGCGAAATATTCATTCGTGGAAATAAAAAACATTTTTGTTCCTATACAATTATTCGTTTGTTTGTTGCTTTTGGCGAAAAATCATGAAAAACAAAAAGATGTACCCCGTGAGTGTAGAAAATAATCATTCAAAATTTTGTTGAAAGATTTATTATTGCTTCTTCGTGGGAACTGATGTTTTTCTTTTAGGTTTATTTTTTTTTTTAAATTTGTCTTCCACTTTTTTTTAAGCGACAGTACCTACAGTTTCTCATATTTGTCCAATGCTGTTGTTAATTGTTTGACAAATCGATCATTTATAGGTATAGGTACTTAAAAAATATGTCACAAGAAAAATGATTTGCGAAAATTGAAGTAAATTCTATGGCGAATATGCGAAAAAAAATTGTGATATCGATATCATTAAAAATATGTCTATATACATTTATAGAAAATTAATTATGGAATGACTTAAGAAAAACATTCCTTTTCCTTATATCCTCCAATTTAAGCATGCATCGCCCTTTAATTATTTCAAATGTTTTTTCTAAGTGTTTTCTTTGTAATACTTTTTTGTTTAATGAATTTGCGGTGTTTAGAGCTGATTTTTATTGCATGGTGTCTACCTGCATATAACTAGTTTCACTTGATTATACAAGAAATAAGAAAATCGATCAACTATATTTATATGATTTTATGTCTTTTCAAAAAATTTTACAAATTGTTCAACCTGGAACTAAGAAAACAATTGTTCGCCCAACACAGCCACCCCACTGGAAAGCGAGCTGAGAACTTACCTCAGGCTATACATGCTATCCCGCTGCAACCGGAAATGTAGGAAGTTTTTTTGTTAATTATGGGTAGGTACGCCTTGACTAAAATGGGTACAAGTCCATAAATTCAAACTGGGCTACATCCAAGAGGTCAAATTCAGCATGTTAGACAGTTCCTCTTTTTTGGCCGAAGGTCAGTCTGTTTCATACTTATTTTATGGTTGGAAACGTTATAAAAAAGGAAATTTTAATAGAGAACCAAGAATCTAACGACTTCCGTCGAAGTTGTTCCGCTCCTTTTTTGACATAAAAATCACAGAATCATAGCAGGCACCTAAATACTAAATTGCTGTCTTCCGAATGCTACTTCTAAAACGAAGATTCATTGGCCCTTAAAAAAAATCGACTTTAAAGACCTCTTCTGCTAGTGAACTCTAAATTCCACTTACAGCACATCATAGAAACTAAACAAATTTAACATAAGTCAACTTCTGCGAGCATCCAATAATGCATTCAAATGCATTAGTCAAATTTAACCAAACTTAGGTTACTTGTACCAGACTTTTGCGTAAGGGAACGAAGTTTGGCTTATTTATTTGCATGCATTAACGTAAGGGAAAAGACCTATTGTGAATCTAGGGTAGGTAGGTAGAAGTGGCGGTCCCGCTTGGAACCCAAGTAGCACTGATGTGCCTTTTTGTTACCACGACTGTGTACCTAGTTTGTGATGTGTGTTAAGGGTGCGAAGCATTCGGTGCCTATCCAGCCTGTGGAGTTGAGGAAACGTATTATGTCTGATATCCCTATACCCGAAATGTCGCTGAGGTTGTCGAAAAAAGGTTGGTTCAGTGTGCGCAGTCTGGCTCTCGCTAGTGGCGGACATTTGCAGAGAAAATGGAAGAGAGTTTCTTTCTCATTGTGACTCTATTTTGTTGTTTCACCAGAAGCGATAAAAAAAAATTGTTACGATTTGACAGATAAAGCAAGGGGAAATTAAAGTAAAAACGCTTGCGATTTGTCTTTCAACTTGGAACTCGCTTAATTTTAACTAATTCGAGTTGGCAAATGCCACTTTGACTTATATTCAGCGGTGAGGGTGACTCCACTCTAACTATTTCCCAACTAAAGGTGAATTTTAATGTTTTATTTCTTATAATTTAGGCTAAGCATCGTTACTAATAAGAGATCTTAGTCACGAGTCACGACTTAGAATTTGCGGAAGCTCACAATTGCGAAATTTGTATGGAAACTGTAGCCACTGTGAACTACTATACAATCTAGAGTCGAATGCTTATTGGTAGGTACGAGTATGACCCTAAGAGTTGAAAAGTCGGATCTAAAATGTTCTATTGCTACGGGCCATTGTGAATAAGTTAAGACTTTACGAGACACCAATAGGCCTGTTTTGTTGGTCTTCGATCTCAACAAAGCAAAGTAAAGTAGGATTTTCAGCGCGCAGTTATAACAACAACGTTCTACTTGACACTTCGAGACTCGAAATAGTTGGTGTAACTGCGTGCTGAAAATCTTTACTTTGCTGAGATCGAAGCTCAAAAAAACACGCGCCTAATGTCTGCTACCGAAAAACACAGCAGCGCAACTGTTTTTCCTTCGAATGAATCTCTTACACGAGCAAATAAAAACAGTTCGCACTATATGAGCCGACTCCATTGATGTCGTTGTCGTCTCCAAGCCACGGTTCATCGTGTAGGTATAGATCACAGTGACACATTTGTCAACCGCACACAAACCAATTCCCAATTCCCACCTTATTGATGTTTCTCCACGCATTGATCGATAATTAAGTCAATGATGACAATAACCGTTTAGACGAACTTCTTAAGAAGTCCGCCGACCGTAACAAATACCCCGCGGCATCGAGCCCACACAGTGGATCGCAAGTGGAACCACCTTTTGTCGCCGCCGCGACACGCATACAAATTGTCCGAAATTATTTCATCCAGCTTCGAACTTCGATCAATTGGTCCATCTGTTTCCAGTAGCAGCCCCTCTTATCTGGCATCCTAATCTAAACGATTCGGCGGTAGCAGAGGTACATTGGATCGGCCTAATTGAAGGTCTATAGATCTGCGCAGCGCGCTTGAGATCCATTGGCGCTCGGCATAGTGGATTGCGGCGCGATAACCTTTTGATATTTAAACTAGCAAAATAGTTGGACAAATGTCCAAACGTTTGCTCCAATTACCACCGCGGCGATCTCTCAATACTGGTACCACCACCGCTAACGATTATGCTAATCCCAAGCCATCGGTAGCTGGAATCAAATTGTACTAGCAGCGTTTGGACATGTGTTGTGAGTGCGGCGGTGGCGGCTTTTCTTTCTCTCACAAAAGAAAGGCTGCCGCACAACATTGTTCTCCACTTTGGCCGGCGCCCCTTCCCCACTAACCCGAGCATTTCTATTTGTTTTTCGGGAATCGGTACATCGTGCCTGTACATCTCGTCGTAGCACCAGCGGCGGCGGCGGCGGCGCATACCTCTCTGCTTCTTCACAATTTAAAATGGACCATAAAAAAATCTGGTTTATGAGATGCGATGAGGACGGGTTCATTATGGTGCGTCAGTGTTGAACGAAATTCGCGTGTGAAGTCGCATCTGGAAGGAGGATACATGCGATGGTTACGGTGAGCTATGTTCTAGGAAACGATTCGGCCCGTAATGAGGTGCTAATTGCGTGTCATACCTATAGAGGCCCTATGACCGCAACAAAGTCGTTCATTTGTTTGTAGGTATAGGTTGGGTATGTCTTTATTTTTGTTCTGATGGAGACGTAAACGGCGGCGATGAACTGTATATACGGAAATTAAGTTGGAGATGCGGCCTGGAGATGACTTTTATGGGGGCAAGTGGTAGGTAGGCCTAAATTGATGCGAATAGAGGTAGGTACGAGTATACACAAAGACCTACTCGCATATATAAAGGCGCCCTCGAGTTGGAGACTTATTGGTATGAGATATGGCTGCAAAGTAGATCACAGCGGAAGGCTTCAGATTTGGAAGCGATTTGGAGACAGCGGCACAGTTTGCGTGAGTCTTCTGGCAGAGGTTCTTCATATAATGATCTTCTATTAGGCTTTTTTATCTGCACGATCTGCTGTGGTATCTACCTATACGAAGGTCTTAAAAGCCTGTTTGAGGAATTTGTTATGGCGTCACTCTCAAGACGGAGGCCGCCTGTATTCAATTCCATCCCTTGCGTCCCTTAGGGATTCCCCTGTTCAAATCTAGGCGAAGGTTGAACAATTTACTAAAAACTTCTTGAACAGATACCGTGTGCTGAATAAAGAGTGCTAGGTTAGAATTGGTCAGCTTCATTTCTATTCCGACGGCTGTGTTCAGTCTTGGCTAAGGGATGGCTATATAACTCGGCTTCGATCTTAAGAAATGAAATGACAACTCTGTAGGCGAAAGCCCGACTTTGGTGCCGCACACAAGAATCCATCTGAATTGAGCCCCAATCAAATTTTAGTATATGACATCGATGAACAGGAAGTATACCCACCTCATCTTGTAAGAGCTCAATGCCAATTTCCATCGGCGGTTGTCCAGTATCCACCCCAATCAACACCTATTAGCAGCCCGAATGCCTCACTCGCAATTAAACGAGCAACCCCAAACATCGTTGGTGGAATTTTAATGAAACTCATTGCGAAATGTCAACCTCCCTCCGAAATACGTCGAATTCCATGTGCTCGCACGCAAAAAATGTGACTGCCGGCAGAAAAACTGCGCCACCAACCTCTCTGTGACGACTGAAACAAAAAAATTTTAATAACTTTTGCCGTGCGCAGGTGAAACAACGGCCCAATATATAAGTGAATTTTCTAACGAGTAAGCTTGAAATGTTAATAGCCCCGCATTACACAACATAAATGCGCGTAGGTATTGTGAACACACCCCGCGATAAGCACAGCCGTCAATGAACCTCACCGACTGACAGCAGAGATGACATGTGCTTGTGCACTGCACATCAGCCCGAACACAGTTTCGCAATTAATCTCGACAATCATAACATAAATTTCCCGTCTTTATGTTCGCTCTGTGGAAGGCACTAACTGTCGGATGGACTGCTTTCGAAACGTCTATACGCGCAGAGGAAGAGCGCAGCCACTATACGAGTACACATAGTTTGTCAATATAACCTTTTGATCGATCGAGAAACAACAAAACCCCAGACATCGTCTGACAGCAGTATGTAACCACCAACCGGTAGGGAACACAGAAGCACCGTGCGCATTAGGACACCATGCTGGTGGGGGGGCGCTTTATAGACGCATCCACGCGGAGCCATAAGACTTTGCTGCGTCGCCGAGCTGAAAAGTTAATTAAATCATTGCCTCTGACCATTAGTTTCGCGATGCGCTCCCAAAATCGTTAAATCGATAGTAAAAACGTGAGCGGAATCCGCGCACTCTGACACATGCCTGTAACTCTCTTTAATTAACGCTTAATGGTTTATAGGGCACATCTTGATATTTGCGTTGATCGGAGCGAGAGTTCGAGAGAAGCTGCCGGGAGTGCCCGTGCTCAGTGCCCGCTGGCTAAACCGAAATCCGTTCCAGCGGACTTTATGGCTCGGGGAGTCATCCATCCATCTGATGCAGCATGCAGCGCTTTATGGCGGTAATAAGATAAGAATGTCATAACACAAAAGAGCAATTAACTATGAGAAATTAATTTAGCTCGGCGCGTTAAATAGAGCCTCACCGCAGTGAGTTGGATCATAGCCACACATCGTCCACATCATCGCATCTTCATCGTAGAGATAACGATTCTCATCCAAAGAGGGTTTTTATGGCTACCCACTCCACGAACACGACCGTGTAGAAAGTCGGAGAGAAATGCACAGCACAGATCAGTGCACTCTGGCACTGGGTGCCCGCACTGCTTATACGCCGAAATGGAGCAATCAACTGTATCTGCGACGTAATTCGTGTATATCTATGACCTGTAACCTGTAACCGGCCGGGGAGGGAGAGTTACCATTACCAGTTCGCATCCGGTGAACAGTGACAAAGACGTGACACGCGTACACACAGCAATCACATCGAGGGTAGACACAACTTTGCAGTGAATCGAGAAATGAATCTCCATTCACATCCGCCGAGGTGTGAAAAGTGTATCTATCCGCATGACAAACGTTCGCAGTACGCCCATTTTAAAACGAAGGCGTGCTCGATGGAAGCACTCGTCATGCTCGTCGCTTGGCATATGGATGCGCCAGAGAGGGCAATTGTGGGCGGAACTGAGAAGCAGTGATGAGTGGGTATAGCAGCAGTGGTTTTAAATGGAGGAAGCTGTGTCAAAGCAACGCAACGGGTGGGTGGGTGTTTGAGATTAATACGAATGACAGTTCTATTTGAAGGGGCAATCACATTTCCAATTGAACTCACTCTCAGAGTGGGTGGGAAGGATTAATTGGAAAAGTGCATATAGAATCAACTTTTGAGCTTGACATGGAGTTGTATTTGAATGCGGTTCTTTAGATCTCGGGATGGTGAAGGTTAATTATTAATAGCAGATTGTCAGCTTGTCCGACTTGCTATAAGGATGTTGTTTAGATGAGTGCAAGGTTTTTAATGAGAGTTTTAACGTTCCCCGCATGGAAGTTGGAACTGCGGATGACAATTTCGACGAACTAAAGTAGGTATAGGTAATTTGAAGTTGGAAAAAGTCCAGTAACCGTAATTTTTCTCGAAAGTAGTCGAACTTCAGGCCATAGAGTGGACTCCTCAGTTGGCAATGTCTTTGGCCAACTGCTGGCCTGCGTCGGGAACGGACAACTACCTATAACCTAAAAAGATGACGTTAGTAGGTACCACGAATTTCGATCTGTTCTGTTCTACATTCCAAATGCGTTAACAGACCAACAGACATCACTTAGAAGCTTTCTGAACGTAGTATGCCTTGTGGAATAGCGAATATGCTAAAATCCCACTTCTAAGGTCGTCTAAAACATAATTCTGTTGAACTATTAAATGAAACGCAAGTTTAAAAAAAAAAAAACAATATTAGCCGTGTTTTTTTGAGCTTCGATCTCAGCAAAGCAAAGTAAAGTAGGATTTTCAGCACACTAATTACAACAACTACGCTAAACTTGACACTTCGAGACTCATAATACCTAGTTGTTGTAATTGCTACTTTACTTTGCTTTGCTGAGATCGAAGCTCAAAAAAACACGGATATTGATCAGTACCTATAAAATAATAAACTACCTAGTTTTATTGGAACGAAAACATTCACACAGTAGTAAAAGGCAAAAGTAAAAGCGCTTTTCGCACAGAGAATTTTCCAAAAGAAGGAGTAATGGCTGCGTTCAACAAGTGAACATTGGAATGGTCAGTGCTGCAATGAAGATGTAGGTAGGGTGATGGCACCAGTAGTCAGCCCCTTAATTTTTTTTTTGAGTTTGATTGGTCCTTAAAAATCCATTTTTTAACTATTTAATCAAGTATTTGGCTTTTCGGAATGTTTGAAGTCTGTGGATTGGAAAATATTAAGCTTATTAGGGATATGAACTACCTAATGCAAACTATTTGCAAAATAAGTGAAAAAGGTATGAGTTGCGAGTGGTCAGCCCCCTCAGCTCCAGTAGTCGGCCACGCAAGTATCCAGTAGTCAGCCCCCCCGGCTGACGACTGGAGAACGTTTAAAAGAACCGTGTCTCTCATAGTCAGCCCCCATTTCTCAAGTAAATGTACAGGGGGGCTGACTACTGGAAATCAAAGAAATTTTATCGAAATTTTTGCGAGAATCAATACTGATTGAAGTTTCCATTCATTTTGCATACTCAGCTATGAAAAATAATAAATTAAGGTAGTCTCCAGTAGTCAGCCGGGGGGGCTGAGCTTAGGATAATCATACAAATAATGTCTCATAAGGTCAGCCCCCCTCTTAATTATTTAACCGAAAATATTTTTAATAGGTATTTTAAGTTAAGAAAAAAGATAAATAAAGTGTTAATATCATAATAATAATCATAAACTGCACATGCCTTCAGCATATTCGTAATTATATCACTTTTACAAAGTCACTTCAACTATTTTTTTTTTTTGGTTAACCACTCGTATCCTGCACTTATGAAAACTGTACACAGACTTATATTTGTTACGCTCGAAGTAACAAGTGTATTGTGTCAATTTTTTGCACGCAGCGAGGAGAAGTGTTACCCAAGAGAGTAATATTTTTTGTTTGGAAGAAAGGCAAAACCATTTACTATTGCGCTGTGATTTCTATGTCAGCGGCTGACTACTGGAGGGGGCTGAACTTAGGCGCCATCACCCTATATATATTTCAACAACTTAATGGTGAAGAACTACCTTACCTGCAAACGATTTATCGGTAGATATAATAGTTTCAACCAAAAACATGGAGAAATTTCGGGGGCAATATTAAGACCTTAGAACGATGTAGGTAAACGGGACTAAAATCCTGTCGAAAACATGTGCACCTACGACGAACAAATTTGAACTTTTTGTTTGGGTTCACCAAATACAATTGATCGCCATTATGATTTTCTTGACTTTAAAGAACTAATTCGGACTTAAACAACGCATTTTTCCAAGTAGTACCTATTAGGTATTTAGGCATATATGTTTAAATTAAAATATCAATCGGACACCAGATAAGAGTTTTTTTATTTTTTGTTTCTCTAAACTGTGAACACTTTTATGCTTAGGTATAGAAATAAGTAAATCAAAAAATGTTGTTTTCTTTTACTCCAATATTCTTACACCGGTATTTGAGGGGGAAAGTTGAGTTTAAAAGAAAACTATGGCTTTTTTTAAATTATTTCAATTAAAATACTAATATTTTAAATTTGAAGCTGAATTTTTTAAACTTTTTAATTATAATTGATCACCTGTTCCTGGCAAAAATTATTATAGCCTCTGAACAAGGGGATAAATTCTCGTTCTGTGAAAAAGTGAAACGAAAATGTTTTCACCCTTTCACCGCAATTCCGATTATCGTTCTATGAAAATATGAAACAAAATGTCAACATTTTTTATATTCATAATTTCTTTTCACTGCCCCATTTGCAAGTGAATGTTTTTAGTGAGAGTTTGAAAATTGACATACAGCTCAGCAGGTAGGTATGCGGTATTGAATTCATCACAACTTTTTCGCTTATTAAACGGGAATCGCTTTTAGCACAAAGTGAATCGAAAAAATGAAAGCAATGCGTGAAAGCGAAAAAAAATTATTTGGGTAGGTACCTACGATTACATTATTTTTTACACAATTTTTTACACCTTTTACACCATTCTTACAATAACTTTATTGGCTGTTCTCGATTATATTCAAGATTATAGGAAAAAAATGTTTTTGTGATTCTTTTTGTTTCCTTTGCGTAGGATTATAAAGCTAATACCCGTAGCTTAAGATCTAGGGGTAGGTCTAGCTTCTTTCATTTAGATTTTTCACCTGACGTATGTCATCGCTGGGTAAACCTGAGTACGCTCTCGGTCACACAAAATAAAATAAATTAGCTGAGCTCCATTGAAGTGAATCTATTTACCTGAGTGGTACGCAGTTCGAGCTAAAATATATTAAAGCTTTTGTTTCAGAATGTCCTTCATGTATCATGTATATCTGTCAAATTTTAGTGCCCCCATTCAATGGGTCGGGGCATTTCCTCAAGCTAAATTTTGACAGATTTATCTGATCTGTTTTTTTTCTTGTGTTAGAGCTAGAGTCTCTCATTAAAATGACAGAGAAGGCCACGGAATGCAATAGAAAAAAATAAAACGCAAAAATGTAACGATTTTTAGTGTCGAGAAGAAACAAAATTTCTGTCCATACAAGTTAATTATTAAAATTTAAATATTTGCTCAATTGAATTGCATTTTTTGAAGGAAATTATTTTCAAACAACAGCTGTTTTTTGTGAACATCCACAGCGCTCTCTATGTCAAATTTGAGTTGGGTTTTTAGCTGATATTTGGAGAGGAAACTTAGAAAGCAACTGAAATTTTGTTTAGCTCGGCGAGCAGCTTAATACTGCAAAACATTTCCTAAAATGGCATCGGCATGTTATACGGGGATGTTGGTGAGGAAGGTAACCTTCTTAACACTTCTTTAAGTACGTCAGGATTTCATTGACAGCAGTTTGTACGTTTTACTTCAAAAGAGAGTTTTTTTTTCAGATATACCTACAGAACATAAAAATAAAGTACATAAATAATAGTCACAACAATGGCTACGCTTTTGACGTTTATAGCAAGACAAATGGCATTTCTTGCAATTTATAAGCCGCTGCCGGGAAGTCTAATCGACGGGATTTTCAAACAAATGTAACCGTGTGTGTCGTAGAAGTCTACAAGCTTTTGGCAACCGTTTCATAAGACTCCTCTTGGTGAAATGACAGTTGATAGGTGAAAGTGGCCACAAATGAATTAGAAAGAAATGAGCTGTCACCTGTCCAAATTGATTGTCGCTGAAAAAAGTGCTGCCAATTCGAAAAACAAACCGCTCAAAAGACGTTCTATTTCGAGGAAAGTTTTGTGTCGATTATGATTCTTGAATTTCAGTGATCAAAAATTCAAAATGGTCTTCGAGTCGTTAAGAACTATTTACTCTATAATTGGAATGACAGACACTCCGAATTCCCTGGGAATGTTTCACTTCGAAAGCTCGTCATTCCTTAATCACTTTTAGGAGGCAGGGGCGATTCCTCTCAGTTAGCTAGTTTAGCGGCGCTAAACCAAGAAAAATTCTTTGAAAAACTGACGAGGTTAATAATTGCAATAATCAATGACTTACTAAATAACAAAATTACCTATTTACAAATCATACACAAACACACAACACAATCATCCCATACAAAAAGTTTCCCCTGAAATATTCTTTAGCGTTAAAATTTGCGATTCAAAATTCCTTGCCTGCACAGTGCACACACGCAATCCAAAACTCTCATATAAAAGTCTCCCTCGTCCCGCATTTAGCGTAAAATATTGCGCTACCAAATTTCATACAATCTATATAGGAGTGTCGTACGTAACTCGTAAGCAAAGCCCTGTTAAATGAACAGCAATGTTAGCGCAAACAAATGCGCTAAAACTTAAAAATGGGGTTGATTGTGCGTTCTCTTTTTTTTGTACTTTCGTATGTTTCTCTTACCAACTAGCTAGTGATATTGCAGTAAGAGAATTCGTGTGCTTAGGCTTACTTGTTTCGTTATTTTATTAAGTGTTATTGAATACCAAAAGCCATTGTAAAATTTGTTAATTTATTGTTTTATATTTTCGTGGATTATTAATGTGAGTAAATAATATTTTTGTGGATTATGGGTTGTGGACGTGGTGTGTGGTGCTTTGGTATATGAGAGTGCGCTCTTGTTTTTTTTTTTTCTTTTCTTTTTTTAAGATGGAAATGGAAGTAATGCAGGGCTAAAAACAATGTTGAATAGATCATAAGGGGTATTCACGATTCGATGTAACATTTGTATTTCGATGTAGGTAGTAACGATGTGAAATTTTCATAACTTTATTTTGTGCAAAATCCCGTGTCGGTCTAACGTGGATCTATTTTTTTAATTGTTAAATGAACTCTCTGAGTCTTTCATCCTCACATTGCTGGAATCTTTGTATGGAAAGTTTCCTACAGTTATTGTAAGACGGAAATTCGTTTTGTTTCGTTACATAAACACTTTTCGTCGATAAATAAGGCTGCTTTTTCATACTTCATGTTATTTGAGTAGGAACAAGATAAATAACAGGATTTTTATTTTGGTATGAAATAAAATGATATCTGCAACAATAACTGCCCAAACAAAATCCTTAAATGAAGATCTATAAGAGAAACCATTTGGAACGAGATTGAACGAGACGCGACCCGGTGGCCAAAACTAGTTGATCACTATTTAAGATCAACGCACAAGGGCCGCAATAGAGAGTACCTATACTAGAACTTTAACGAAAATCAGTTTTCCCTATACTAACTATAATTTAAATTAAAAAATCAGTTTTTTTTTTAGCGTAGCTAAACCAATGCTTAAGACCAGGAATCGCCACTGCTTTTAGGCTGCTGTACAGGGTTTGGTTCTATTACAGACTTTTATAAAAAAAAATACAAAGCTTACCTTTAGTACCATCAGAGAAACTGTTCTGTCCGCAAACATAATTTACTCACTCGTTTGCCTAAAGTACATCCCTGAGAAAACATCGTGAACAGTGTACATCACATACTGGATTGTAAAAATGTCGCTCGCTCCTCGGGCACCGCAACAATGTACCTATACCAACAACTATACGAATCGCTGCATTCGAAATAGCTTCTCCGAAGATCGCTCCCAGGAAATAGGTATGCCGTGGAAAAATGTGGGTACCGCATAACTCCAGCGTGACTACACGCACTACTCTACTGCACCACACTCGATGGAAATTCCTTCACAGATCTGCTTGGCCCCTGATGCGTTTATTTTCCAATCAAATGGTTATTACTGAATCGAAATCAGGTCGCCACTGGAGTCGCTATCTCTGTCGACGTGTCTCAAATAAAATCATAGATTCATCCCGCAGATTGGTTATTGATCTATGAAAACATTTTTCATATCCCATACGTTGTATGGCGATGTCAAAACGACGCGTACTGCTAATCGCGTAAAACATAACACCATTACCGCCATAAAATAAATTTTCTGCCATGATATGTCGTTCCGAGAAAGGACATCTGCGCACGGGCAAAAACCACCCATTCCGCGACCATTGCACTGCGTCCTCCCGCCGCCGCCGCCGCGCCGCAGCCCCACCGCTGATGGCTCGTCATAGCGGAAACCTGACTGAGAGAATTACGCGTATATCGCGAATGCGATTTGATTTGATTTACGGTGCCCCAGCAGCAGGAAAGTAACCCGCACCACCATCAGCATCGACAGCGAAATCCGTGTGTCCGCATGCTCGCGCTGCCTGATGCTCATTGATATTTCGATCGCGACCGTATAAAAATATTCTGTCGGTCATCCACGTTCAGATATTTCTCAGAGCGCACGCAGACAGCCCAAAAACCTATCATCGACATCGCCGCGCTCTGCCCATAGAGAGATGGTGTAAGATTTCAGATACCAATCGCGCCGCGCTCCCCTTTGAGGGCGACACTTTTTGCGGGACAACCATGCCATACCACACCACACCAACAGCAGCCAACAGCCAACAGCCAACAGCCAGCAGCATCACCATGGAGCTGTCATCCGGAATTTCATTCGCAACGCGCGCACCGCAATTGACTGCTGCTTCAATTTTTATGAACTCTTAGCCCGTTTAGCCCATCAGCGCGCGGACCAGGACCATGCACGTGATACAATTATTGCGGCTTTTTGTTAATTTGAAATCTTTAGAGAATCGTCTCAGCCACCGGGCCAAAGAAATGTATTTTATATCGCGCGTCCGCACGCTGACGGAATATCTAACTAGCCCCCGTCGGAAACCGGCGAGGGGTTGTTTTTGTGCCGCTCTTCGTTGAGCGAGGAATTCCGAATATACCTCCACTAAATGCAAATCCGGAGCAGACCAATTGCAAATTCTCACGACACAATTATGCGGTGGAATGAACTGGTATCCATTACCAGGAGGTCCGCAGACCTCCCGAGTCCAATCAGTGCGCGGAAAACTAACCAATCCACCACAGCAACGCTGTAGGTAACCATTAATATCCATTTAAGTCCGGCCACTGATTCCGAGGTGCAAATTGACTTCAACGCCCCATAAATTCTTCCTCGTCGTCCCGGTGCTCCTGCTCCAGCTGCACACCAGCGAGCCCGAGTATGTGTGACTCGAACAAGCCACAAGCTTGTCCGTAGTCCATATCTGTCCTCGGTTCTCGGTTCTCGCATCGCACCACAAACAAAAACAAATGAAAACCAACGACAATCGGTTCGGTGTGACAAAAAGCGACCAGTGTGATCGTGGCCCGGCCGCGCACCACTGTGGTGTAAAGAAACGTGTTCGACATAGGGACGATCGCGCATCGCGGTCCAGAAAAACGCAAAACAATTAAAAACACGCAATCATCGCGAATCGATCGCCTGGGAAAATTAAGTTTTTACTCCACGCAGCCAGTCCACTATCGGGCTCCGGCTCCAAAAATGGCCACGCATCCAGATCGCGTATATACATAATCGTAGATGCTCATAGCTCGTAGCTCGTAGTGCATCGTAGCTACGCGCTACGTATGTACGTGCGAATTCGACGCACGTACTGTGATCGCACAACGCCAAATTGGTCAGATTGGTGGCTCGGTTTGTTTTGTTTTCCATCGATTTGATTTGGATTGGTTTGGTTTTGGTTTGGTTGGGTTCTAGTGGCCGCAACAGGTAGTGCGTCCGCGCAGTTAATTAAAACGCAAGTCGGTCGAGGTGTGCGGATCTATATACCACCGACGACGACGATAAAGTGTGCAACCGAAAATTGTTCCATGTGATTGATTGGACTCGCGGTGGTGTCAAAATGAACCGAGCTCGGCAGTAGGCACTGCTGTTATTATAGTGTGTATGCGGCTGGGAAGTGTCACCATTTTGGTTGGTCGTTATCAAGTCGGTGCCAAAATAAAGCGCGACGTTTTGCAGTTGTCAGACAAAAATGCGCAACGCAACGTAATTAATTAGAAACATGAAATCGCCGCTGTAGTTGCGTTTATGCGGGTTAAAGTGGACGAGCGCTGATTTACGAGGGGTGCTCAAGAGCCATACACTGCTGACACAGGGCAGCATGATTCATGGTGCCAATAAAACCGGGAACGGTGTAGGTTCTTGTTGGGAATAACATCCTGTTGATGTTATGTTCCACTGCACAAGGCCCTGACTGCTGAGTGACTGGCAATACTGCAACTCTGATGTCAATCCTCATATTTGCCAAGGAATTCCAACAAACGTTTTCAGTTTCGACTTTAAATTGAAGTATTTACTTTCCATACAAATTTGCAATTGTGGGTGTTGACAGATTGGACCATTTGTCACATTTTGGGCTATTTTTATTGATAAAAAAAGAAACAAATGTCTCCAATAAGCGCCCGACGCAATTCTGGGCTACATATCGTTTTGCAAATATTCTGCTAATTTTATTTGTTTCGATTCTTCACAAAACTAAAAAAAAGGAATATTTTCGAACAAACCCGCACTTTTAAAACTTGTCATTGCCAGCACTCTGGCAGTAAAGTGACCTCGAATAGTCGTTCATAACTTGCATGCACATAGTACCTCGCAATTTATTTTGCAGGCCTGTTTGTTGACACAAACCACAAAGGCCAATTGCAGAAGATAAAAGTCAAATAGAATGCGCGACGCACACAAGTGAGATGGGTAAGTGGGAAAAATACAAAAATTTTCAAGGATTTTCATGATTCTATGGAATTGATACAATTCAATTCAATTTTCCGAAGGACTTTCTGACAACGTCAGTTACCTTCCAGATCGCACACTAGAATGGCGCAAATTACCCTTTCCCATCGACTTCCGCTTTGACATATATCACTTTCCCTTTCTCAATTGCTACACTTCTTTTTCGGCAACGATTTTGGGCTACATATTTCTATAGGGTTTGCACGCTTAAAGCTATAAACATTCGGGCAGCCCTATCCGTAAATTAAGAGTCGAGACTGAAATTTGTTATAAATACGGGTACGGCGCATTTTATCAGAAGCGTGATGTTTCGGTCTAGGTATGTGCGCTTCATCGAGGACCGCCTCCAAATCAACAATCATACCATAATTCAATGCAAAAGAAGGGCAATATCATTCGATCTGGTGGAACATTTATCAAATTGAGCCTACCGGGCAGCAAACCCCCACTTAAAGCACAATTTTTCTTAGCCCAGAGCTCAGATGTCCCATAAGCATACATGACAGTTTTTGTTTCTCTGTGTCGTACTCGAAAACTACTCAAGCGATTTCGCTGAAAATTTAGCACATTGTTCCAGTTACCGGCGGCGGTATTATAGGAGTATTTTGAATAAAATCGGATAGGTGGCGCTGTTGTTTTTACTATTTCTCCTTTTTATTGCATCAATCTGTATGACAGCACAAATCTCGAGACCCACTGGACGGATTTGGACGTCGTTTTCACGGTTATCATCTGCGTTTCGGTTTCTTGGATATAAAGTAAGACATTTTGTAAAAAAAAAATTTTTTAGAGCTTTTTAAGTATAGCTGTCATAAAACTTTTAAAATTTTTTTTTTTTTTAAATAGGGAACTGTATACAGACATCTCCAAGATTAATTTCGGTTCTTTTCTGTGCTGGTTTTTGTGACATCTTAATCTGCATTTACACCATCACGCAGGCGCATTTTCGCATGAAACGGGACAGAGAGATCCGTTTATCCGCAGTCAATGCTATTAAAGGCATGAGAATGAGATCAAGATCACAAATCAGACGCCTAAAGTGTCATGGATGTTCTACCAATAATTATAGATACGTAAAACGGAAATAGACACAACAACATTTCTGCAATTGCTTGAAAGCATTTCTATTTCTGATTTGAATCACGTGAAATGAGAGTGGTAATTATTTTCAGTGAATTAAACCAACAATTCGTCAATCAGTTACCTACCTATACGAAAAAAATAAATAATTGTCGTTTTATAGGAACGCGGAATTTCTTTAGCCATCGGCCCATCGCTATAAAAATATCAACATGCGGAGCTCTCCTATAATTCCTATCACGTAAACAAGATGGCCGACCTAAATACGAGTGACGTTTTTGTGCGTGTTAGGTAATGCTGTCCCTTTCTGTTACATGGCTATTTAGTATTTAGCATTCCTTTAATCTTCCGTGACCGTGTAAATGCAGCATTAACCGCTCTGCCGCGCTTGGATAGCGCTTGTGGTACTGATGCTCTCACTTATTTGATCGACTGTAGAGCGTCCATTTCAAACAATTTGGGAATCAAGTCGACGGAAAGTTTGCACGCTTTTTAAAGAGAAGCAAAAAGATCTAAAATCGCTGTTGGGCGGTAAAAATTATTTGGCACATGACAGGAGGCGTTAAGTCTGATAGCTGCTCTTGAGGGAGTCTTAAAAGAATCGCATTACCTAAGCAACTCAAGCACAGATTCCACCTTTAAACCGAACTTAAGTTTAAATCCATGCATCCATCTGCGTCTCAAAGGACGAGACCAGCCTGTCGCAGCTTACCAAATCTAGATTCCGTTCAAAAAAAGTGTAAAAAGTGCACAAGATACTTACTCAGGGAAATATGTCTACACACAGTTCTTCAAAACGGATCTATGTGCACAATATTCCAGTGCTTCAAACCAACCCCAACCCATCACCAATAACAGAAAAACCGCATCCACATTTCGTTTTCACAATTTTATTTCTTTAAGAACAATACCTATGTCTATTTATAGCACTACCCTACAACTAGACTGAATATTTACAAAATTTAACTCTACGCGGATAAATAAATAATAAAAACTTAAATTTCCTATCTCACGAGCGGTCACCTTTCAGTTGACCACCTCGACATTCTCCTCCAACTTCACAGCGTCATCGTCGCCGGCATCGTCGACCGCCACCAGAAACTCCTCTCGTTTCGCCTCCTCCGCGGACTCCATCAGCCTCAGCCTCTTCTCTGGTTTCTTAAGCAGCTCCTCTATCGAGTATGGATTGCGCTTTCTCGAACTCAGTTTGGTGGCGGAATGCGTCAGTGGCATCACCGTTGTCGGCGTGCCCACAGTCGACGTCGATGGCGACGACTTACCCGAATCACAGTCGCTCAGCGGATCACTGCCGCCGCCGCCGGTGGTCAGGTCGATTGAACTCTCCGACTTGGTCACTCCACCGCCGCCGTGGAAATAGCCGGGGAACTGAGCGTGTGCATAGGGGAAGAAACCCGCCTCGTGCATGCGTTGAGTGGAGTACAGGAAAGACGGATTCCATAGCCAATGCTTGGGGAAGGAGGCGATTTGATTTTGCTGCTGCTGAACGTAGCTGAGGTCTTGCGCTGATACTTGCGCCGAACCACCGCCCGCACCTGTGACCGGCAACGTTGGGGACGGTTTGATGGGATGCTCACTGCGGGAGCTCACCCCGTACCGAAACTGGGGCGGCGGGTGTGTTAACGAAGTTGTTGTAGCGACGGCAGCAGCGACTGCCGCTGTTGCGACGGCTGTCGGGTCGGTGCCGACCACACTGCCATTCGCCGCGTAGATGTGCTGCTTTAAGTAGCTCTCATGCATAATGGCGTTCTGCTCGTTGGAAGTCATCTCGTCGGTCCACAGACCTCCGTTGCGCAGAATTCGATTCACCGAACTGACAGATGGAATCGAACTTGGGTCGCAGATTCGCTGCTGCAACAGTTGGTCGCGAATTTCCCACGCAAACATTCCCGGGTTCTCTTGCTTGAAGCGCAATATCTTCTTCACCACGGTCGGTGTCGCCACTTGCTGCAATGACAGAGAACAAATGTCAAATTAAATACCATGAAATTCCGCATATTTTTCGCGCAACAAAAATGCACGCCGCACGCAATCTCATCGAGTCAACCCTCGCAAACATGTATAATATACAATATAACCTCAGCATTCGATTCTCATAAACAGTAGCTGCTGGCACTTCACTTTTATTTGCACTTGACAGGTTAAACGTCACAATTGTGCGGAGGGGCCACGGCCAGCACAGCGAAAAAAACAATCAGAGCTGTGTTATCTCTGAAAAGACTGTGTTTAGCTGGTCTTTAGTGTTTACCCTTTTCTACGGCCCACTATACACCGGTGTGACGTGTGACGAGGCAATTCATTAAAAATGCATAACAACCCCTAACTAAATACCACAAGGTAGCACACTTTGCAGACGTGTTACACTATCTCTGTGTTGTGCACCCTAATCAGCGCCGCTACCTGGCTATAGGTAATTTCATGTTTTATGTGAAGTGATTGATTATCGGCAGCAAAAAAACACTAGCTATCTGGGACGGAGTTTGACAGATCCGCACCACACTAACCTGTGCACGAAATGTATATATAGATAAGGTGGAATGTGAGGTGAGTTCTTGTCCTAGCACAAGGGGGGTGCTGTGGGGGGAGAATTCATGCGCCCATATTTATTGGTATAATGTTGTAATTAGGTGTTTTATGGCACAGATTACACAGTCACATCGTGTGAACGCACCCATCAGGTGACAGGTGGTGACCCTCGCGAGAGAGAGAGATAACAAATTGAATTTGTATCCCCTTACTGCTTGGTGGATGCGATTTGCCGTCGTATCGAAAGCGAACTGAAATTTTGATAAACTTGTTAAAGTTGGTGCTTGACGTTTGAATGAAGTTTGTTTCCAACAGTTTGGTGACCGGCACTGAAAATCATGAAAATTCCAGCTATATTGTGAGGAGACTGGATAATGGATATTTACTTTGAAAAAAGCTGCCTCATTCTCACATGCGTGTGTTTTCTTTATGACAGATGCCTTGACATTTTTGTTATCTGTCAGAATCACGGAAATTTCTGACCTAAAACCATTTAACTGTTTGTTCTATAATATCTAAATCTAAATAGTAAATTGAATATTTTAAAAGTGCCACACGAATAGTTTTGTCAATTGACGTCTATCTACTGGTAGCTGAAAAATCTATAGTCCACAATTTCTTGACTGGATTATACCTACCTAGTTTATATTTCGGATATGTGGCTGAACGTAGAAAAAATAAATTTCCAATCAATCTTGCTTTAGTGTTCAGAGTCCATCTGGTCCAGACCAATCTAATTGACCTAAGATAACTAGATTTTGGAACGCACCCATAATTGCAAATGACAAGTATTTATTGTTATCGTTGATTGTTTTCGAAAAAAAAAACACTAATTAACTAGTATAAGTGATTCAACTAACTTACCGATGCATTTTACCGGAGTATGTTGATGGCGACGTCTGAACGCACCCATCGGATGAAATTTGGTACATCACAATAAAACTATCAATTAGCTGCGCTTTCTATTCATACAATAAGCGCTTTGATGTAAGCAGGTACCTTGGGAGTTTTCCGTTAATGCCTGAATGCTACCAAATTTTGACAGATAGGAAAGGTGAAACGTGCGTTGGTAAGTGTGATCTTATAAACACAGTTTCTAGTCCCTAGTTTTTGCTTAATTTGTTTAAGTGTACTCGACTAAAATACCGTTATTCGTGTTACGATTTTTTCGCTTAAAATGCGGTTGCGTGCCGCATTGTTTCCAGACACGAAACTGAATTATTTGTTTTCTCACATAAACTAGTACCTACAGCATTTAATTGCAAACCCCCATCACTGACGCAATACAGGCGAAAACTACCCCTGTACATAAACCAATTGCATTGACACTGACATCCGGCCATCCGATGACAGATAATGAACCATACCCACACCTGCCGTTCGACGAATGAGATTTTCCACACATCGTTACCACCCATTCAGCGACTCAATTAAAATTTTACAAATTATTCTCGCGCTAAAAACGTTTTGTCGACACTATCTGCTATCTCCGTTCAATCTGGAGTACATGGGTCAAGCGACTACTGTGACAATGATAAATGACTGACAGAACGCACACTCACCTTTGTTTTACTGCCACCAATCGATCCGGGCCTAATGGAACCAGTTTCATAGAAACGTGTCAAAATCTTTGACACACAACCTGCAAAGAGTATATTAGAGGGGAACAAAAACAAAAGCGTTGTTAGTGTGAACATCTTAATTTCTTAATTGAAGAGAGCGACTGAATTAGAATTTCCTAAAAAGAAGACTCACCGTGCGAAACAAGTAATTGCCGTGATATATCACATGGTCGGACGCCCATTAGAGCTAATTCGACGATCCGTCGACGCACACAGTCGGGCAGTGGGCGTCCATTGACAAAAACGCCGCCCAATTGATTCACACCGGCTTGTCCTGAAACGAGAGAGAATTTGGAATACAAATTAGAGCTTAGAGTTGGTTTTGGTTAAGGCCAAGACTGGCGGCCTAATTGGTATGTAAATTCTTGAGATAGTGTTGGACAGTTTTGGGATATCTTTTGCTGCCGCCGAGGAAGTGCATTTAGTTGTAGACGCGATGGCTTAATTGAAGCGGAATACAAATGGGAGTTACAGTAGCCAATTTTTCCAATCTGATGACAATGATGATGGCAATCGATTGGAACGATTAATTTTCATTGGAAACATATTTGTTAGGTGTGTTTGTTCGTGCGCGTGGGGGTTCGGTGATGAGTTCGAGGAAATCGATTCAAAGTTAAAATCGAACAAAGTGAGCTCGTTTCACATGAAGAAGCGAAAGATTGTGATCTTGTCATAGGATGCACAGCTCATGGAATTTAATTTTATCAGATTTGGATTACCCAGCTAAAGACGATAATATGATTACAGAAGACGTCGGCAATGGTCGCTGCGCTGACTCTACAGAATTCTTCGAAGAACAGGACTTTGTCTAAGAAGGAGCAATGACATTTACGACCTTGGGGGCGTTTAGTCTCTTAGGTCGTAGGAAGTATTTGTATCCAGAATTAACAAGGTGCCTGATTAGACGTTGTTTGACAGGTTGTGGAACCACCGATTCCACAAACAGCTTTCGACTTTGTCAGTGATATCAACATTGTCAAACAACTACGACTTTTCTGTTTAAGCCTTGTAAAGCTTCCATATTTAACAAATGCTCACCCAGTGCAAAACTCCATTTAAACTAACCTCACTTTTAATACAAGGTTTTTTTTTCAGTTTCAAGGGCGCCATAGCTTTTTCCATGAATATAGTTAGTTATAACCCACGTTAAAAAAAAACATGTTGTAGTTAAATGACAACGACCATTTGATGTCCCCAAACTCTCTCAGTGACGTCTCCTATCAAACATACCTACTTTCCATTCATGTACCAACTACAGTCTGTCGTTTAACCATCAAATTGTTGACGACTTTCTGCCGATAGGAATCAACGCACTCTTACAAATTGGACCACGAAGCTGCCAAAACTACTTAAGCCTACCATCACCAGCTCTCTCCCTCTCCCTCGAATTTTATTGGAACGATAACCGACGAAAATCCCACCCATATGCAAATGACATAAAATTACAAATCAAATTCACGTATATGGAGTCGCTGCAATGTGCACGAGATTTATTGCCTGATACATGCGTCACGAGCACAAAAACTCACGTCACCGCCAATATAACTGCGTGCTCGCGTTGCCTCCTCTCGAAAGTCAAAAGTCATTAATTCAGCAATTTCCATCTCGGTAATGGCATCTCCAAGCTCCAACTAAAACCAGACAGAGGCAATGAGTGCGAGAGCAGGCGAATACAAAAAAAAAAACCCAATAAAATCCATTGCTGCCAACAACAAAAGAGGAAAATGTCAAGAAAAACACTGGTGACGACTGGAATGTAACTATCTTACACCATCGCCAGAATATCTCGGGCGAGAGATCTCGAACAGCAACAAACGATTTCCATCGCATCTCGTCGTCATCGTCAGCCAGGAAAAGGAGCACAGATCTCTCAAAACAGAATATTTCTACACGGTCGCGTTCGAAATATTAATGATGCACCGCCAGACGTTGTTGAACGACGGAACATAAAACAAAAAAAAAAACTAAAAAAAACTGAATACAAAAACTGGAATCACGACGCGCAAGAGCATCCGTCAGGTCTGTGCACTGCTAAGACGACGACCGATGGTGGAGAATCGATGTTTTTGTGTTCCGGAAATATGTCGGCCACTGATATATACCGGCCAAATGGTGTTAAGTGTTTTTGGCACTTTTTCCCCGCTAATTGTGAGAGTTTGGCGATTTTTTGCACCCATCCTCAGTGGCATCTGCAATTTTATTGCACGCCGCACCAGACGCGCGGCCAATAAAAGTATAATAACCGTGAAAGGTTGCACTCGGGGATAATTGTCGAGTGCGCATCAGCCGAATAATGGTTATGGTGTGCGAATTACACCGTTCGAACCATTAAAACGCAATTAAAACGATCGCACGATCGCTCCCCAAAGGCAGGGGCTGCTATATTCGGACTCGGACTGGGGCACCGGCCACCGGACAGATGGCAGAGAGTGCGGCGGCGGTCTCTTCGAGCGGCAGTAAAAGCCCACAAAAGGGAGAGAAAGAAGGCGGTTTCAGATTAGCAGCGTTTCCTTTGTTGGAAAACGGTCGTAAATATCGTGAAAATCGTAAAAACCAAAACCGATCCCAAATGAACCGACACAGTCCGGCCATTAGGTAATGAGCGTCCGCATTATGGCATTTCCTAGTACGGGTCGCTGCCGACCCTTAGGGCACTTGGCCCGATAAGCGATCTCCTCCAGCATGCAGCATTTTTCAATGTTCGAGGTGTCGACAAGAGGCGCGCCAGGTCAGGGGGCTGTGGGAGTTCTGCCCAAAAGTGTAGCAAACATAAAATACCAATTAAAAGGCAATTAACGGCCCAAAACACTCACTCACCTGTATGGGGCATGGTTGTCAGGGCGGCGATGGTGGTGATCTATGATGATCTATCTCGATCAGGTGGCAGCGCAGAGCAATAAAATCCGCTCCTCCGATTTATTGTTGGTGCGACCAATTCAGAGTCGATCTTCGACTGGTTTCTCTTTTGGGTGTGATTTCTCCGAACAGTGATCGGCGCAGTTCTCTGAAACGAAAGCAAACGACACAAAATCAATTCTATTTCCCATATAGGGTGGCTGCGTTCAGCGAGCGATCGCATGTCGACCGTCAATAAAAGCCGCCACCGAAATTAAACTACGAGTATATCGCAAAGGGCAGCAGCGGTAGAGCATAAAATTAACTCTCTGGTCGCTGGGTGATATTTATCGGCTGTGACCACCGCATAAAGCGCAATGGTTCCATGAGCACACGCTTAAGATTTTTTCACGTAACTTTTATGCAAATTCGCGTCGTCAACCCTCTAAGCCTACCCTGTTGACATGTACATGAGTTCGAGCGTTAGACCTGTTTTCCTGTTTTCCTGTTTGCCTCTATTTTCCGATTCAAATGCAAAGTGGGCCGAAAATTTACAACCTGATGAAAGTGCGCCCATTGTTGTTGGCCGAAGAAATATGGGCCTTTCGCCTTTTTGCCGCCATACACCGAGGGCCAAATTAAGTTGTAGAAGGACATTCCTTCTGCGTTTGGGGGCTCACTTTGGCGAAATTTCTTTTCAGTTTCAGTTTATAAATCAAAGAAAATAGCTTTAAGCCAATTAAGGCAGAGATAAGGATTAATTATGTTCCTGCTTAGTATTCATAGTTCTTTTTTTTTTCCTGGACTCTGACCGCAAGTGCGGATGATTTCCATAATAAGCTGGCGTTTTGGTTTTATTTTCCATCGGATAGTGCGGGCTCCGCGCAAAGTGCCATAGAGAATGACCGAAAATTACTAAAAGAAAAAAAATCCGAAAGTCGTGGGGTGGGATGAGTGAGTTTAACGATTTGCTATTTCTGGTCGAGGTAAATTATGCAAGTGAACGCGTTTGGGTGGGTGTTTTGCTTTAGGGATCAATATATCCAGAAGAACCGTATAATTACCTAGAATTGGAGGGTTTTGTTGATTTTTTTATGCGGTTCGTTTCTGAGGGGGCGACACGTAAGCACGAGTGTTGTGGCTAATGTGCGCGAAAATCAAATCGCTTAGCCGTTGATGTGACAGGCAAAATGCTCGTGAATGACATTTTGACATTAAGTTGTACGGAATGTGGTCGGTGGAGTATTTGAGTCGGAAGTGACGCTCGCTCTGGTGGGGTGCATTTTCAAGTGGTCAGCAAATTCGTCTTTTATGAGTGCGAACCGTTGACGGAATTGCCTTTGCAAAGACTGATTAATGACAGCTCGTGTGTAGGTATTAGGGTGCCTTGAGTGCGCTGTCGGTGAGAAGATAAGGGAAATACCGTCAGTACAAGGGGCCTTACCAATAATCATTTTTAACCTTCACACTAAATATTTCCTAGGTCACAATATGCAATTTTGTATGGATGTTTTCGCCATTGTGAGCTCGAAAAATTTAACCTGGACACTAAAAATGATTATTAGTACCGCGGAAGGAGTTTAAGAAATCATTTGCGTCTGCCAAAGTCGTCGGGTTTTGAAGCTTCATCCGCTTTTAATAAACCAATTGAGTTCTCCGTTTGTGAGAGGTCCCATCAACGACCAATATCGACCAATTCCATGTAGCAAGCAGTAAAAAGCAGTGTTGTTAACTGTCTTTTTAATATATCCAACGAAGTGTTGTAATTTTGTCCTTTTAGCCGAACTTTAACTCTGCACATGTGGATAGATCGTAAAATCGAATATCACAACCTAGTGAACGCTAGTGAATTGCCGTTTGTCAAATTTTTATTACAATATCTACCAACTATGAACAAAGTATACTTATATGGGTAGGTGGGAAAATGCAATTCTTCTGGATTTATTTATGAAAAGTAGATTTCGTGGGCAGCTCATTTTTAATGAATTTTAAAGTTTTTTTTTTAATGAATATAATAAATTGCTGAAATTACCTCAAAAAAGAACAAAATATCCCACGATACTATAACACTACTGGGAAATATTCTTAAATATGCCTCTTCTTGAGTGGTTCTGTTGCGACCATACCTTCTCAGAATTCCTAGGACAATTCTGCTCTGATTTTCTCAACACAAAACTGTCAACCATCCGCCCGACTTAAGAAGGAAATTTTATTTCCCTAATATTTTATAATTCATCCATTTTTATGTGAACTAGCTTGAATGACAGAATGACGCTATTTCGATCCTTTCATAATTTCACAATTTACCAAAACCCTCTAAACAGGTGTTGCCAGAATTAAGTTTTTAATGAAATTTATTTTCTTTCCTAAAATGGGCAATATTCAAATTCGGAAGCATAAATCCTTCCATACCATGCTTCCACATTTTTCTCGCTAAAGGTCATCGCGATTGGCGGTCAATGATGAATCAGTTTAACAGATTCTTTAAGCTGGTTTTAGGTTATGCAGCTATCAAACGATCAGCCTTTCATTCTTCGACAATAAAAGTCGAAATAGTGAGTAGTGACGGAACGACACAGTTGTGTATGCAAAATTAATTGACGCATAGGTAGGTATGCATAATAGATATTCCCCGTCTGTCAAATCTATTTAAAGTCTAAAATCAATCCAGTTGCAGAAAATGTTTTAACTACCCGACGCGTATATTGTAGAAATAGAAACTAAAAGAGTCCGACACATTAACCGAAAACAAATAAAACTGTTAACGACTGATCAAATCAGGGCGCGGACAGGGGCCCAATTGCCCCCCCATCGGGATCACAGATCACACAGCCAAACGGGTTATGACTGCGCGTTTGTATGTAATAAACTTTTCCGTCGTTTTGTTCTTGTTTTTCGTTAATTGATGCGCGACAACCGACAGCATTTGCATGGCCCAATTCGCAGCTATCGACTGTAGATGTCACACACAGGTCCGGGCATTAGACGCAAGGTTCCCACGGTTGTACGGCCGATAATCATATTCCCAAGCGAGGCAAATTTATGCTGATATGATTGAGAAGCTACCTTTGGTTGGAGCTTCACATCGATTTGACAGATGAGCCATAGATTGGTTAAGATTCGGAGACAATCCCATTCAGTCGTCACAGTTGATCTTTAAGATGAAATTAATTCTCGGTGGCGATGGTGATGGCGATGGCTCTGTCTCTTCTTCTGCTCCGTGTGTATGTGACGAAAACTCAACAAGACTATCGAATTGGACACGTATTATAATACGTATACCAAAGTCGGTGACAGATTCCCACTATCTAACCGGAAAATACGTATCACCACACGATTTGCATAAACGTTTCATTCGAAAAGCCGCTCCGGTCTTTACCGAGTATAGAATCAATTTGTTCGTTGCCCGCGATGTCCAGTCTATGGTGGATATCTTGACTTCCGCTTATCGTAATTTATTTGTTTTTTGACCCGAGGTGCGTGTAACGTGAGAGCGCTACCAGAAAATGAATATTTGAACCCTGAGCTAATTGGATGCGAAAATGAGATGTTTTACATGCGCCGGATTGATGAGAGAAAAATCGAATCCATGAGCTGTAATGGTTCACACGAGCTCACCGGACGGAAGTGGATTTTGCACAAGCCGGTTGTGACAGAAAATTCGGCCTGATTTCGTCTGATTTCCGGTGCTCGATGGGAGAAGAAATCGGCGAAATTTGTGGTAGATATGTATTAACAATTCAAATTGGATCTGGGAAGTTGAAGTTCGGAACTTAGCGTTTTGCCTAACTGCTGTCGAGCCTACTTTGAAAAGACGAAGGGAATATAGTGGAATTTTGAAATATAGCACTGATGACGTGGTGAAACTGTGGAGTTGGAACGGAAGCTTCTACTATTTGTTAAAATGCCTGAGGTTATCATTCTGGGTATATTTAGAGAATCAAACATTTTAGAAATATGTCTGTTAAATGAACTACAAAAATTACTCAGACGGCAACAATCGGGTAGACTTATTATAAGATGGTTAGATCAAGTTCGAAATCTCTCATTCACCTGATTGCCCTTGATGACTTATACCATGTTCCCACCAAACTGAAATCGCGAGGTTTCGATGAACTTTTACCGAAACCTTGCAAGTCGTTCCCACCGAGTTCAGTTCAAAAGTCATAAGCTGTCAAATTTAAAGTGGCTATCAAGACAGCTGGTTGTTCACGCAAAATAATAATATACCTACCAAAAATGAGTTCTGAACAAATTTAGGAAATTATTGCAGCATTTATAGGTTATTTCGCCAGTACAAAAAAAATCAATTCATTACAATCCTAAATGTACAAGTTCTTAAACTCTTACATCTAATAAGGAAAAAAGCTCAAAATCGGAAGAAATCAAGGAAGTTTTTTTGACATCCAAAAATATGAACACAAATTAAACCAAAGCTCACTGTAAAGGCTTGTTCGGTTTGATAACCTCTCACGTATGGGGTATGGAGGAACTCAGAAGAATTTCAAATGCGTTTCGCTGAAAACCCGATGTTTCGACACCTCAAAAATGTATGGCAAAACCTCGGAGGCTTGGAAAAATTTTACAAAACCTCGGGGTTTCGTTTGGTGGGAACATGGTATTAGAGTCGATGGCGGACGCCGGGTCACTTTTGACAGTATACTGTACCCGCGACCCTTTTAATGAGTAAGTGGGACATTGAAAATAAATGAATATATATGAAAGAGCTACTCTCCCAATTACAAGTGACTTGGGAGGAGCTAAATTCTTTGGTCAGATTCTGTAAGCCGAAAACGTTTAAACGTGTTCGTGAAGATTGATTTCCTATAAGTCACAGAAGTAGGTAAATCGTTATCGTGCACGCTAGAACATTTAAACGTTTCCCCGTACAGAATGCCAACCCTGAGCAATAGGGAATATGTGAGTTTATGTTGACATCGTTCTGGAAAGATCTTACTGTTTTGAGAAAGCCCCAATTTTGGCGCTTTTTGAATGAAAAGCGGGAAAACGAGGGACAAGCTAAAGAATGGGGGAAATAAAACAAAAATCTATGTCAAACGTAAATTGCTTGTTAAAATTAAGGCGGCTCTCCCACTGAGGCAACAAGCAATAAGCAACTTTTATTATAACCTATTCTCACATTGAAGCAAGAGTGTTGCTTTCCATGCCTTTTAATAATTTTAATTTAAACGCGAAAATGTGCATTTAGAACCTGCATTTAGAGCTTACGTAGATATGTTTTGCCTCAAATGTCATTTGGTCGTGGTCTAATTCTAAACACAACCAACAAATGAAACAAGTTTTTGTTTGTTCATTTATTTCGCATGCTGTGCAAATTTCTGCCAACGGATTTTGTTTGCATACCTATGCAATTATAAAATATAAATTATATTTATGTAATAATTAAACAAAATTTAAATAATTCTGCGTTTGTGATAATTATTTCTGTGTGGATGTGTGTGAATATGTCTACCAATGGCCTAGCTGGCCAGGAATATGGAAACCTATACAAAGTCACATAGATATATGATTACAGTTTGATATTTCAGCAGTCCCTTCGAAAACACTTCGGAATTGTGCCAGATAATCGTAATTTGACTTTTTACTGTGTAAAATTATTATATTTACAAAGGTAATGACAGCTGATGTCGGTTTCAGAGCAAAAAGTAACAGATTTCAGAGGTTTTTGTAATAGTTTATCGATTTTTTTACCTTTTAGACACAAACCTCGTTTAGTAAAGTTGCCGAGAAAAAAATGTTCTAGGTATATAAATAAAAATCTTACGAGAGCCAAAGTAGTGGCTGCGCGTAAGTCCTTACGCGATGCTTAACTAAACAACATCGTACAGGCATCGTATATAAGAGAATCTAATAAATACGTCTGTAAGTCTTTAAGCAAACCTTAACATTAACTCGTTTTCTATTTTTGACACAGTGCGTGAACTGTAAAACTAATCAAAAGATGGAACTCTAGGCTCCACTTCGAATCGTACAACAGAGGTTTGTTTTATTAAATATGCATCTCAGTCAGTTCAGTGGCCCAAAAAAAAAAAAAAATAAGTCGAAAAATTTCTCTAAATACAATTTAGAGTGAATCCACCTGCTCCTGCATGCTATCATTTGTGAAAAAGTTCTATTAACTTCAGTGGCGTAGCGTGGGTTGGTGCCGCCCGGGGCAGACCCAATTTATGCCGCCCCTAGTAGTTTTTCCACACACTAAAAATAAAGCTTTGTCTACGGTTTCAACCAATTTTACCTACACATAATGTATGCCAATAAACTTGGTAAGATTTCTAGAATAACAGGAAGGGCCCAGGAGAAAACATATTATTTGTTTCTTATTTAGAAGATGTTTCAAATAATCGGGTAATTTATGGTATACATACCTACATAATTTAAATTAGATATTCTACGCACGGCACGTCGCGTTCGCACAACACGAGATAACTGCTTATTTTCTATTTTCATAAGGACGTTTAAAAACACGTCCTAAAACTTCTTATTTTAGTGCACTTCGTATTAGATACCTACAAATAAAAAAATAACACGAACCTCGGAAAAGAGTGTGTCCAACCTATAGTTCTTGCAACTACATAGATACTCGTAGACATTATAAAATCAAAAAAACTCAAGATCATAGACATGGACAAGTGTTCTGTACAAATTAAACACATTATGTATCAATTTTTTGTTTTATTATACCCACTACCGACTGAGACGTTTGCAAGCTTCACTTCGTATAAACAAAACATAATTACATGAATTTATTCATGTTCACTGTTCACACAAATATCAGCAGTTCGGCTGTGCCACAAATGTTATCTGTTCATATCTACATTAGGTATGTTCCTTTACTTTTGTAGAAAGAAAAGAAAAGACTGTCAAAATGGAAGTGGTGGGGATAAATTCTCTCACAGAGACACTCGAAAAAGTTAGGGAACGCTTTTGTAGTAATCTATGAAATATGACAGATACATAATTCAAATATTCAAAAAAGTGGTGCGAAAAGTCTGATAAACTAAGAACATTAGTTACATCATCTAAATAGCGATGAAAGTGATCTGAAATTAATCGAACTTCTTATTGATGAATCAGAGTATGTGGAAGAGTTTGACCGATTAAACTACAAGCACTCGAGAAGAGGAAAAAGCTACACAGCATTAAGAATAACATGGTGGAGTTTGCTTTTTGCTACAGTGAGGAAGAATTTCGTTGCCACTTTCGAAAATAATCTTGAGGAGAACTTTCAGTCTTATTTTCCCGCCTTTTGATACAATTTTAATACTAAAAAAATTTAAACAAATGCACGCATATATGCCCTGTTTGGCATTGTAAGGTGATGGATATCCTTTGCAATTCTTACACCAAGAAAAGTGTTGAGTTACGAGTAAAATTCGTAAGATTCTCGGTGGATTGGTTATATTTGGCTCTCTCGACGCTCGGTAATTAATTTTCAATAATAAAGAGAATGGCAACAAGACAATACTGCACATTTTATGCCAACTAGAAAGTGTGTGTATGTTTGCAAACTTCATTTGCCAACTAGAAAGTGTGTGTATGTTTGCAAACTTCATTTCGTTTGAGCAAAATAAAACAAAACTACACGAACTCTAAAGAGAAGTATACCTGAAATGTAATAAAATGTAGTTGCATACTAGAGAGCAGCATTCATTGAACTTTGTTGCTAAGCATTACAAGGAATGTCTCGTTACTTACTGTGAAGCAGTGTTAATGCTGTTTAACCTTGTAAATAAATTCGTTGATCAGGAATACGAATCCGTTTCATAGATTTTATATATTTCAAATTGTAGCAGCTCCAAATTGCCGCCCCTATCAAAGTGCCGCCCGGGGCCTGTGCCCCCCTTGCCCCCCCCCTCGCTACGCCACTGATTAACTTGTTATTTTGGTGTATTTGTCTGTTTAATTTAGCGTTCTTTTAGTAGGTACCTGCTCACTGCTGAAAACAGTTTAGTATACTAGAAGAATAAGTACCTACTACTTTCGAAGAAGACAGAGATATGTCAAACATGATCACGCAGGGTGTACACTTTGCTTTACTGAGACAAATGTTCAATCAAACAGATCTAACATCTAAGTATTTTTAATATGTAATTTGTACCCTGAATTTTAAAATATTAATTTATATGAAATAAATCGTTCATTTCCCCTTTTTTGTTTATGCAAAATATATATGCAATTCTTAGAATAAAGGAATAGAAAAATAATGTTTATTACAACTGACCGGAGTTTTACCTAAGGATTAAAAAACGTTTCTTTTGAACTTTCTGTGGGTAGCCAAAACCTTATTCTAAACTAAAGCTGACATGATTTTTTGTTAGCAGCTATTCGCGAATACACCAGCTGTCAATATTTTCTAGTTGCAATACTACTGTTTTGTGGTTAGGTCCGAACGAATTTTTCACTCGCGGATTTCATGATCGCGTATACCTATCTCCCTATATTTTGTGTATTGTAAATATGATATGTATTGTTAGGTTATTATAAGTTTTGGCAGTTTGTGTCACGCACGTTTCTATTTCGTTGTGTAAAAGTCTCTTTGGTTTTTTTTTTAGTGCTGCCAAGAGTCTGTGTTGATGGTACCTACCTATAGCGCATTGCGAACAGCGACCAAACCAATTCTCGCAAATTGTTCACATTTCATTCACAAAAAAAAACAATTGTTTAGTCCCAGATGTTCACGACTTTGTGTTGGCTGTCAGTTTAAAATTGTTCAGAAGCAAAATTTAGTTCTTTTATAGGGTTACGTTGAAGTGAGTTGTGTTTAATTTTGATACAGAACTTTTGATGCCACAGCCACATGATTTCAATTCAGGTCGTGGTCCACCCGGACTGCAAGCACCACCAAAAGTATAACCTGTCACTTAAAAAAGGATTCGTTTTTGAAAATCGTCTCGAAAATTGCAATTATGGCGACAAACAGCTTTAAAGTTGGTTCAGAAGCTCAATTCGTACTTCTGGTTCAAGGGTAAGTCTTAGCAATTCGCGTCTCGTATGAATGAACACAGTCGCAGGCCCTGTAAGAGCAGCTGTCTTAAAAATGTATGTAAAATTAGTAGGTATTTAGGTATCTACCGCCATACATGGAACCATAACTCTTCAGCAGCGCTGTGCGATAAGGACTTCACTTACTTAACTGCGTTAGCAATTATCAATTTAATATTTTCCACTTAGGTTGTGCAAATTATTTGCCGTAAAAACAGTCTTTAACTTTTTTTTATAGGTACCTACCTATAGGTAGTAACATTTGGTAAAAAATAAAACTCAACACAATTGCTCACCTCACAACGGCATCTTAGTCTATGAATTTAAATTTATATCCGACAATAACTTTTGGTAAGTAGGTAACTCTAGCAAACTTCACAATTTGATCACCTGCCAATATCGAAACAGTTCCAGTTCCACTCACTTATGTCACTTCGTGTGCATCATAACTGAGCAACAACAACAACAAAAAAAGAAACAGAAAATCCAACTCAAACCGCGAATCTACGCCGAAAAAAGTGCAAAACTACTGTTAGATCGACACAGAGAGAAGAACGAGCAGAACGCGTGCTATCGCTTGACCACTACCAAAAACAAACTAACAACTGGAATCGACGAGCCGTATAGAAACGTTCCACCACGTCGTCGTCGGTCGCGCTTTTTTGCCATCCTCTGCCAGAGCATTTGCGTCTCACTCTGGCGCACGCTCTGTGAAATAACCATTTCAAAGCGAAACCCATCGCGTCACACAGAGTGGGAAGGCATAACACACCTCTTTCCACGGCTGATAGATAGATAGACGAGACTGGCACACACCTCCGCCAGCGCCATCTAGAACGATTCAATTTCCACCACCAATCACCACATCCATTGCCAACCAGAAACGAGCAACAACACTGGACAAGCCGAGTCATCCGATAGGCCGAAGCCGAATGCCGCAGTTACAGTTCATCCATTCACCGTGGATATTCATTTTCTTTTACAGTTGCGATGAATTCGAAGGCGTTACCCGGTTGCCGTCAGTAGGTAGCACGACAGCAGAAAAATGTCGGCACGATTCGCTCTTTATGCGCTACGCATGCTGGAAATGGAAACAGAGGGTTGCTGTGTGACGAAGTGGAATAGCGATACGTTTTCCAGTTCATTCTGCCACAGTGAACGACGTGGCGTAACCGTCACAGACACATTCTCGGTTTCCGGCCAATCGCAATGCCAATGGCACGCGAATGCAATCGAAAACCACATCAGAGTGTACGTTTAATTGAAAAGAGGATGAGTGCAAAGGTGGCATTGGTTGGATACAGTTAAATTTGCGGTATCGCAGGTGGGGGCGAGCGAACTGGATTTACTTGTCAACTGTTGTATTATTGACGCAAGTGGGTTTGTGTGCGGATGGGAATGTGGATTATGATTATCCATCGGATTTGGTTGTGTGGAGAGTTTCCAATTTCAATGGGAAATAAATTGAATGCCGCAGCCAGCACCGAAATGTGACAAATCGCGATAACAATGCTTAATGACGGTAATCGGGCTTAAGAACACAGCAAAACCACCCCGCAGATGTTGATGAAATGACAATTGTTTCGGGTAATGGGTGGAGAATCTAATTTCGGGAAAAGTAATCGCGTGCGGTCACATTGATAAGGAAATGAATGGCTCCAGGGGGTTGAAATTCAATTATCAACTTTTAGTGCGCCACGACCGTACCGGGGGGAATTCGGTTTTAGTTGCGGTGAATGTTTCTCTAAGTGGTAATTTTGGAGGTTAAGTGTTTACGGTGTAGGTGGATGGGTAGGTAGGTAGTACCTATAAACGAATAGGTAAACTTTTTATTATCTAGGCGGAAAGTTGGAAAGTCTATCGAAGTTTGGTAGAAAATACAAATCGGATGTGTATTTCAACACGAATTTCACTATTGATTCAAAGTTTCTGTGAAAATGGGTAGGTATAGGTATCTACCTATAGTCCACAATAATATATTTAGTTATGTAGAATGTAGGTAACCTACGAGTAACTTGCGAATAAAATCAAGCAAAGCCGAATGAAAACTAAGATTATTTAATCAAAACTTGGACAGGTATAGTTACCTATGCCTATAGATTTCTATAAACTAATTCCCTGATTTTTATCTATAGGTACCTACCTACGTAGTTTGGAAATATTTACTTTTCCGACTATGTACCTAGGTACCTACTAAAATAATAAGAAACGTGTTTTTTTCATATTAACAGCAATTATTTTTCATGATTTCATGTTGAAGCAAAGGATTTTAGTCTGTTTGAAAGTTCTTCCAAGTTTATTGTTCGATATTATTTTCCAGCGACTATATTTTTCACTCCGGATGTAAATCAGGCTTAAGCCAATTCTAATTGTACACCCGGCCATTTAATGCGATTTTCCTAACACCCGGCAGTATAAATCTGCGTGTGTAAAATTCGCTCAAAATCATGCATTAAACCGCTGGATTAAAGATGCATTTATACTCTGATTTAAAAGAGTTTGATAACCGATGTTTAGCCAGTTTTAAACCTATTTTATGTCAAATTTACAATAAATGACATTTGTTTTTTGTTGCTGCAACTTGGAAATTGATTTGATTGGTTGTGTAGGTATACCCAGTTTTTAATTTGTAATATGCATTAATTATGTCGAAAATAAATGTAAACAAACTTTAAATGAAAGTAGGCGGTGACGATGACAACGACAACAGCATCAGTGATCTCGAAATGCAATTTTGTATCGAAAATTTCGACATTGTGAGTTCGAAATAAATATTGTGAAACTGAGCTTTAAAAATGAAAAGGAAACATAATTTGCAAGATTAGTTAAGAGTGCCAACTTTTATTCATATTAAATCTGAAATTTCCTCGAGAAAGTAAAAAATTTCCACGATCTGGTATCACTTATACATTATTGTGGCGACGCTTATAGGTTACATTGTTATAGTAACTTATGCTTTTGCTATACTCCTAGATCTCTTCCAAATTGACTGCAGAGCAGAAAACATCAAGGTTTTAAGCTAAAATCAATTGCACGTAGTTCTGGCTAATTGGTCCTTTAACAATAATCGCGGATTATCGCAATCCAACAAACATAAGAATTCAAATTAAAAATTAAGTCCGATTTTGAACCTGGCAGCTGGCGGAGTGCCACATTCGAAAAGTGTAGTTACACTAATTAACAAATTATTTAACCTTAAAATATTTTTCTAAAGTTTCATGCAAACGCAGTCATTTTTGTTTGGTTAGGTTTGCATTCAATAAACTTCCAGAAGATCGTGTAAGGTAAATTGTGAAAGTACCTAATATGTTTAGATGTAGGTACCGTACGTACATATGAGGAAATATTGTTAACTTACCTATATTGGGCGTGTTTTTTGGTCTTCGAACTCAACAAAGTAAAGTGTGATTTTCAGCACGAAATTGTAACAACTATTGCGAGTCTCGAAGTTTCAAGTCTAGCCTAATTGTTGTTGTGTGCAGAAAATCCTACTTTACTTTGCTTTGCTGAGATCAAAGTTCAATAAAACACGAATATTGAAGCTAATAAAAGTCTAAAAGTCGCATTAAATATGAGACCCAAACATAACCTGCTTACTTTTTGAAAAAGCGAACATTTTATAACAAGGCATGTGAGTTTTTTCTAAAAAAAATACTACAGATGACACACAGGCATCTTTATCGAATTTTACAACGAAAACAACTGAAAATGACAGAATTTTTGCGAAAAAAAAAACAGTTCACAATGACCTATCCAAACCGGGGAGAGAATTTCAGTCCCCTTCGATTTTTGTCCGGCTTTTTTTCTTCACACGCTTACATTATAAAAATACATCTCAGTTGGACGCAATTAAAAACCGAAATGTGCAGTCAATTAAATTGTACCTTCTGCTTTAATTGTTGACATTTAACTGCCGGAAATAGACGTTTAAAAATCAAACGAGAGTGTCAAGCTTTTTTCTTTAATGAGCTCGCTTCGGATCCTCGTCTAAGTCGCAGGCTTTTCCTCCCAAAGGGAGACGCGCATATCTCTTCTTTTGTGTAGTAGAAATTGAATAAAACGCGCCATTGATTAGCATAACCACTCCGCACATCCATCAGAGACACCGCCACCTGTCTTGATCTCGAAAGAGACACCGATTTTCGACATGTGCGATCTACGGTCACAGTTGAATGTTCGCATAAAATCCGACTTCTGTTTGGTGAAGCGTGAAAACTGCGAGCTGGAGTTTGCCGAGGGTTACATATTACATAATCGGGGTTGCGATTATCAGGAGCTGGTTTTCTGCTGTCATCGATTATATACCAACGTTTCTATTTCGAAAGAGAGACATTAACACATGTTTGGTTTTATGGGCCCACTTTGGCAGTTGGAATTTGCCGATTTGTGTGGTGATTTATGTTGGCGATAGCGCTTTTTAAGTGTAAATCCCCGTCACTCATCTTACGTCAACTACTCCTCGCATCCTTCAACAGGAGTGTGTGGAATAAGCTTTAAGGGTCCGCCAGCACAGCCCAAACCTGTGATTTGCGTTGGTAATCACAGGTTAACGATCACATCGAACCTCGAGTCGCATTACGTCCCTAATTTGCATATACACAGGAGGACCGTCGGCCGTCGAGCGAGTGTGGTGGCGAGAATGCCCCGAATCCTAATGCATGCTGGGAGCTACCTAGAGCACGCTTATTTGAGCGCGTGCGTGATTTGACGCAATTAGTCGAGAGCTCCCTATCTGCGATCTCCTTGTAGCATGCCACTAGCGGCTACTGCAGCCAGAAATGCATTAGATGCGGATTTTTGGGTGAATCCGAAATTTGTGGCTTAATTTGCAGTAGGTATAGGTGTGCATCAGGACTCAGTGGAATGGCCAAACATTTCATGGTCATTATGTGGATTTGCAGTGCACAAGTGGGTGGAATGATTGCAGTTGGCCGCAGGCACACGACTGGTTTGCTTTTTCCTCGAGGGGAATTTAAATTGGCCCATACCCTTGGTCGGAGCAATGAACCTTTTCTTGTCCTCTCTGGATCCGACTGTCCTGCTCATGGATCTCTTCTGACAGCATACATATTCCCAAATCGCATCTATTATTTCCGCTAATTTCTTGAGACTATTGCCAAGGACTGTAATTTATCTCCAAGGAGGACGGTTTGTTTGTGAATAGAAGTCTAATGTCCCGTGTCCATCGAAGGATCGGGCAGGTGCCACACGGAGTTTAGAGGGTGATCATCATCAAATTGACAACAGCCAAGCGCCGCTTACAATTCTTTGTTACCTGATTGCGCATCAGATACAAAAATACAATTGGAAATATTATAGAGTTTAGAGATTTCAAAGTGGTTTTGGCACACGAACAGGTAGGCCGATTAGATGGTATTAGGGGTCGTCGTTTCTAATGAGGATTGCTTCCTGGGACTCAGGTGTCTTTTGCACCTTTTGCGAGAACATGCACGTTATCTTGTTCGACTCGTTTGTCGGTTCAACACCGGAATTGTGTGTCGTGTGTCGTGTGTCATGCACGCACAGGGATGTCGAAAACAATTACGAGATTGTTGTCTCTTGTCTGGTGTATGGGGATGATACTCGTATCTTGGGTTTTACGAGTCGAAATGATGTGTCCAAATGAATTTATTGCAAAGTTTTATTCGTTGCTTCGGGACGTTCCTAAAATTTATTGAATCGTTGTCGTAAATTTATCGAACTGGAGTGGTATTTGTCAGAGTGAATCGGACCGGTAATTATATTTGTGACTGTTTAGATTAGGGCTCAATAATATTTATTTGAGATTAAGGGGAAATATAGATCGAGATTACAATTTGGATGCAGCCCAAGGTCAGGTAGGCACTTAAATTATAACAATCTTCATCAGAATCTTGAATTTTCTATCAGATGCAAAGGTGCAGTGCTTAAATTAACTTATTCCTCTTCATAGACAGTTTGACTGCTCGACGAAATTCGGAAGCTAAGCTTGTGGTTCCGCTTTTCACCTTCCCACTCTTTTGAAAGTGAAAATATATTCTATGTTGCCTTAGAGCTGTCTAGGAGATGATGGAAGAATATGGTGTTCACCGGCGAGTTCTTCTGAGAATCCCACGCGATATTTCAGATATGGTTGACGTCTTACCGAATGTCGGTAAGGGAATCGCCACAACCCATTCGAAACAGCGAACATCTGAAGTTGGTTTAAGTGAATCGGGAAAACATACGGCTCTGGCGATGGAATGGCGAATGAGCTAATCGTTTTGCTTGGCGTCGCATTCATTTCAAAAGAGAGGGAGGTGTCAAATTTAAAAAAGACACTTTATGCCTCCCTCTAGTTTTAATCAAAATTCAACCTCATTCGCAATAACTTCTTCTGGAAGAGCATATTCAGCGAATTTTTGCTCGAAGCCGCTGCTTTTCTGTCTAGTCGTCCGAAGAACAGGGATGTAGATTGAGGAACGACTTTTTGAAACTGAAACTGCTTTCTGCATCTTTTATATGGAAAAGAGAAAAAGAGGCTGAACAAAAACAGAGACTTGCGGAAGACCAGCCCACCGTTTATATGTTCAATCGACAACTTGAAACCGTCCAAAAGAAATTGTACCTATACCGAAAGTCCAAAACCGATTGTTCATTCAAAAGCGAATTTTCGACTAATGTGCTAGATGTCGAACTCTGTCAAACTAAAATATCTAGAGCAACATATCTGTTGGCAACGCCCTCAGGGCCCCAGGCATCGATACTCGAACAGCTTTAAAAGCGCCGCCATTAAATCAAATTGAATGACAGGAGAGAAAAAATTAAGATATTCTATTAAATTAGGTACTTATTTTTATTTATGAATTATTTTCCTTTCATTTGCAGGGAATTTATAATTTTCTTGCAGTATTCTCGTTTAACTTAAATGCAATTATTTACACCATGCATAGAAGCAACAATATGCTCAGTTTTGTCGAAGTGGCTTGAATGCACTTTAAAAATAAGTCAACAAATGAACAGCAATGAAGAGAAGAACTTTTGCAGTGGAAACCAGGTTGCCGATTTAGAAGTCAAAGTTTTTAAGACTCGAAAAGGCTCCAGAGATAGACAACACCACCGGAAACATGGTGCTATTATGAAGACCTCATAAACTGAATGGAAAAAGAAGCAATCTTCTGCCAAGCCGACAAATTGCAGCATAACACTTTTCCTGCTGTCATATATATACACTCAGAGAAAAAGAAAGATTGTTAAGCGAAGAATTAGCGATTTTTTAATAGTTGTAAGCTTAAAGTATTAGCTTCAACAATTGTTTTTGATAGCAACAACTCGTTCTTAGGTTTTAAGAATCAAGTTTTCAGCGTAAGAATAATTCTACTCGCCACAACTATTTTCCTACATCATTGCCAACACTTTCATTCTTAAATCAAACATTTTGACATTTGGTTTCATTTTAACCAACGAAAATTGTTGTCACTTAATTTTTTTTTAGTGTACCTAAGTGTTGGGAAAATCTCTCTTTTAAAGCTCCTTCTAAGCGTGTGTGTCTCTTCTGTTCTTCCCAAAAACTCAGTCCAAATATTGGTTTTAAGAAACTTTACCCCAGCTTTAGGGCAACCTAGCTCCCAGTCAAGGAAGACATTCGGAATCCCACAGGTCTTACGACCCACCCGTAAGATGTAAATGAAATGTCCCTGATTTAACCTGGGGTGGAATCGGCTAAGGTGATAGTTGATAGTTGACAATCAAAATCATAGCATTACGTCCACGTAAGGTGATTATCAAATTGACAATCGCTTTTTTGCGATCAATTTCATGTGACACCTATTTAGGTGTCGTTTTCATACATTTTAGTCATTCTCATTGGTATGCACCTCGGCTTCGACTCCAAATAAATTAAATACGTTCGTGAAAAAAGAATATGGGTAGGTATATTAAAAAAATTAAATTAAAAAAGTGAAATTTTAAAATTCGTGAAGAGCAATGTTTACTTCATTGAAACTTTTCTACAGAAATGAAGAAAATAATTACATCCAAGTCCAGCTATGAAAAACATACCTGAGAAATAAAACAAATAGGTAGGTATCTTGGAACTTCCAAACGCGATGTAAGAATGCATTATCTATAAATATTCATTGTTGATTGGTGGCATTTATTATTGAGTATTTTAGATTTTTGGAAATCTTTCGCTTATCGAAAAAAAGCGTTTGTGTTTGTTTTGAGACTACCTGATTTACCAACTTTAGTAAGGTCAACGCATGTTCCACCCATGCTTCAATTGGCTGCAAATTTAAATACTTTAAATCTTCTTTAGGGGTGGTGGCTATTTTAAATTTTCCCTTTAAATTTTGCAGTTAAAGGGTTGATGGAACTAATAATACCTACCTATTATGATTATAAGGCCAATGGAAAATGAAAACATATTCTTCAATCGGAAGCATATACCTAAATGTGCTTCCCTAAAAAAAATAAACAAATTTATTGCACTTTGTGAACATTATTATTATTATTCTCAAATTCACTTAGGTACAATTTTCACAATAAAGAAGAAACACTTCGAATATGTAGGTATCATCTGCACGAAATGACAGCGTCGGCAAGGAAGTGACGTTTAAAACTCTAAGTGCTGCCAATAATCAATCATTTTTTAGTGATCGCTTTACACAGAGCAAAGAAGAAGTGATAATCAAAAACGACAATCAAAAATGCGACAATCAACTATCACCTTAGCCGATTCCAGCCCTGTATCAGGTTCCTTATACCCTCATCAATAGTCTACGCCAGCATGAACCAACGACTCTGCCTGGACCGACAATCTTTTCACATGAGTGCCCATGAGTCAATTGCTTGACCTATTCCATTCCAAGAGTTACACTACTCTACGCTCTTTCATCCACCAATCGTCTTTTGACATCCACTGACTTCCTCCGTCAAAATACACCGAGTTCCAACTGTGAGTCAGTGACCAATTGTTGCCACTCTACATGTTCGCCAACCTTTCGCGCTGAAACCATCGTAAAAATATACCGTAAGTTGAATCCCTGTAAATCAGTCTTCCAAGTGGCACCTCGTAAAAGCCTCTCCATCCATTCATATATCTATATACTGCTGGAAAGACATTTCACAACGGATAGCTACCGGCATATTGCTCTCTGCTAGGGCAGGCAATCCATTAACTTTATGACGCCTCAAAGCGTTCCAGTAAAATTAATTTTTGCTATTTTACAAATTTTACAAGCGATTTACGGCCAACAATTAAACACTCATGTGCTACTGTTGGGGAATTTTCCATTTAAATCCATTTAAAGCGCCAGACTTAGGTTGCCAAATGATTGACACTCATGAAATCGATTTGGCGCGCTGATTGACGTCCGAACGCTACCCGACGGACTGCAGCGAATCCGTAATGGCCAACTAAAGCCGAGAGATGTTATCCGCCAAAAAGTGCGCTGCGAGGCTGCGAAGATGCGAACATTGTTATTACACACGAATTGATGCGTGTGCGGCTGCACCTCACGTCGTTCACTGATTAATTAAGCGCAATTGCCTTCAATTAGACCCTTATTCTGGATGGCCCCAAAATTACTGTCAGCCCACTGTCGTCGTGTGGCTGCAATTACGCGCCACCAAATGCCGGGCTCCGATGTTGCACTATATTTGTGCCTGTCAATTTGGAGCGCGCACGCGGTGACTTTGCGCAAAAGCAGAGAGGAGTCTGCCAAAATATGACATGCGGTCGTCAACACCAAGCTGTGGCGGCCACACTTTATAATACCACGGCACAGCCTAATGATGACGATGTGGATGATGAAAGGGCAGCCACCAGCCAACAGCCATACTCACAGAGCAAATGACTGGGTTCGCGTTCGCGCACCACCGACCGTCTTGCACGTTGCGCGAATATCGACGACTCGACGACGACCGACGGTTGAATATGTGGATCGTCGGTCGTCGGCTGCGTTTAGCTTTGTTTGCTCAAATAATGACGTTTATATGACACCGCGATTTGGGCTCTTCTGTCTTCTATGTGTCAGCCTATGCTTGCTCGTTTAATAATTATGTCAGTCACTTAATTTATCGCTGCGAAAAGGACGACGAGGACGAGCCCGGGGGTCACGAGCACAACACAACTCATCACAACGATGAGCGAACAGACGGACAACACGCAAACGGGAAACTTTGTTTTACTGTCGCCGAGCAGTAAAAGGTCACGAGAGCCGTTGGGGTAGTTTATTTAAGGAATTGGAATCCTGGTCACATTGCCACATTGTTGTTGTCGAGCGACGCCTTTGGGAAATTAACTGAGATCCCTATTTGTGTAAAATATACAGATTGTATCACTCGTGGCGATGGTGGTGTCGTGCGAGCTTGATATCCTTCGGACCAATTCGGGGTTCGATGTGAGAAATTCTTTAATGTCGTAATTACCGGTGGTATCTGCGCGCTTCCATCTAAGACACTGGAGTGAATCGGGGTGACCAATTAAGCCAGGAGATATGGAGGAGGTATACAGGTGTATTGTGTATATATGCCGTTTGGTATAAGGATTCGCGCATTTTCAAATGACCATCGGATTGGACGTGTATGATAAAATTGTAATAGTTTGACAGGACGAATTTATGGAACGCATTTCGTGCGTAATCAATAAAACAATTGCCACAATGGAGGGGGGGACGTTCTTCATTATACGTGTAGATTTATTGTTGTGGTATAAGGTCCGTATAAGGAGGTGGAGACGGAGTGGGCAGTTGGATTGGAGTTGGGTTCAGGGAAAACTATAAATCGCAGTGCGTTATAATATACAAAACTCTTATCACAGGCTAAAACTATTCCAGTCACTGATCAATTTGAACAGAGTGGACCTTATCTATTCGTTCAATAAAGATAAAGACAAATTCAGCGCTTCTTGCGATGTAAGTCGAACTGAAGTAGAAGTCAAAATAAGCAATCCTTCAATCAAGCTCGGACCAGAATAGAATCCTACTACAAAAGGATTAATTTCCAACAAAAGCCACTTTCTAGTTTGACACACATGTCCGAGGCAAACTACAGCTGCTAAAAGAATTTTTAGCTGAACGCATTGCGTCAGTTTTAGTAACCCGCGCGAGTTGTACTTCAGAGCCTCTTATTTCATCCGGTAGCACATATATCTACAAAAAGGTGGTGGGGTGCATGATACGCCTACTTTTTGGAATGACGCCACGCCTAACCTTCATAAATTTCGCTTTGTTCTGTCAATGCACATCTATATTCCAAGTTTTACTACCTTATACCTGCCATGAGTGTCGTGTGACAGCGTTTTCAATGTTTTTTTTGTATCAAAGATGGCACGCTCTTCTGTCCACCTTTTATTAAATGATTCCGACAAACAACATAAAGTACGTCGCAATTTTCCTAATTTCAAGCCAACAGCTGCTATAAATGTCAAAATCTTGTGTTTTAAATAATTCTGTTGTATGAGAGGTGTCATACCTACCCCTTTCAATTTTTTTTTTTTTTTTATTTTTGTTTGCAATAAACCAACTCGCGTTTTACAATGCAACATTTTGCCAAAGTTCCAACTCAATCGATTGACTATTTTCGAGTTTTACGAAAACTAATTCGAACTTGGAACTTCGTATTGGCAACTCTTACGAAGCGTCAAAAGTTCCCTCTTAATAGCAAATTGGTTGGGAAAAATTTTGCAAAATGAAGATAAATTCCGTTATATGCGTTAACGAAGATAGTCTGTTGCAGAACGGTTTGAGACATTTACTCAGCACTTTGGACAGAGTCCCATTATATCCAACCTTTAATAGTGACAGTGATATTCCTCTAATCATTGTCTAGAAATGTGCTAATATCTTGTTCAAGCTCTGAACCTAGTTGCCCTAAAATAACAGTCAAAGACATTTGGCTGTCGGGATGAAGTATATTGTTCCAAATTTGACATTTGCCTCCCATTATGAAGGTATAAGGTATATATGTTCCTTTACTTTTAAATCTTACGAATTTTTACTCATTATACTGTTCCCTAACTCGAAAAATTCGTAAAACAGAGCGGCTTCAAGAGAGCAAGATATTACCCCTTCACTGATAATCTTACGAAGTTTTACTCAACAATTTTCTTGGTGTAAAAATTGGAAAGACTATGTCAGTCACCTTACAATTAACAGCTGATTTGAAATTTCTTGCCCTACTTACCACAAATGCGTGCATTTGTTTTGATAAAATTGAATATTCTCCTTCAAGATTATTTTCGAAAGTGGCAACGATATTCTTACTCGCTGTAGCAAGGAGTAATCTCGACCATGTAATTCTTAATGCAGTGTCGCTTTTTCCTCTTCTCGAACGCTTGTAGTTCAATCAGTAAAACACTCGGATTCATTAAGAAGTTCGATTGATTTCAGACCACTTTAATTGCTACTAAGATGATGAAACTAATTTTCTTAGTAAATTAGCAAAGTCCTCGAGTATGTCAGACATTGTAACGACTTTTCGTACCACTTTTTTGAATATTTGAATTATGTATCTGTAATTTTTCATAGAATACTACAAAAACGTTTCCTAACCTTTTCGTAAGTGTCTCTCTCTGTGAGAGAATTTACATTTTGACAGTCTTTTCCATTTTTACTATACAAAAGTAAAGGAACAGACCTATAGTATTGAAAATTTGACACTTTGCATTCAAAATGACGAATGCTCACGACGACTAAATGCGCGAATGTCCCCCACAATCAAGTTAGCAATTCGAAAATAAGTTCCAAAGACCGTGGGGAGATTACGTTAAACGTTACGTGCCCACCCTAATACTTGTGAGAACAACATAAGTCCCAAAAGCGGGACTTTGCGATTCACACACAGTTAATTAGGGAGATGTCAAAATGTCAACAACTCACCAGAAAGCGCACTTCCCTGCTGCAACTGATACCAAACCGATTCAGTTGTGAAATTAAATTGAATCAACGCCCGAACACTGCACTGGTGTCACCCTCAGCGCTGCCTATGGTGCTGTGCTGAAAACGGGCTGCTGGCTGCTTCAACTCTGTCATTGTAATCCACTTATAAAGTGTTTTGCCAACACGACCATTATGTAACGATTACACCAGGGATTACCGCTCAGTTTAAACACATAGGTATATACTTCAACGGCGTGCGCCAAAGGAAGAGGGTTGGCGGCGCCTCTTTTCCCGAGTGTGGGTAATTGTTTCCTTATCCGATAAAAAGGGTGCTTAAAGAAGTCAAAATATAATCCCATTGTCAACTGGGAGAGTTGCGACTCCGACGTTGCTTGCGGGTTGGCCTGGTCGACGTTGTGTTTGTGTGTGCGCTGGTATGGATGGACTTTTGACATGCAGAAGCTTGCCTTTTGACATGGCAGCAGGCAGCAGAGGCGCAGTGCGGAGCGACATAATGTGATCTTATTTGACGGTTGGCTGGGTGGGAAAAGTCCTTACTGCTGGCAAAGTACCATTGTCTATGGTCTTATCTTGACTTTGCAGAGATTCCTCCTACAGCCATGCAGTGAGGAGTTTCCATTTGCGGTGGCAGCACAAAGGCGTGAGCCCATCCGGGTGTACATCTACAATATACCTGCCTTTTATGGTGTGGGAAAGTGGTTTGTCGGTTATACAGGAATTCACGGGATATGTAAATGTTTTCTGGTCGAAGTGGAATATGTTGGATGGTTTGTTCTTTCTTTTTTTTTCGCCGAGTGATTTCCTTGGCAGATTTAACTTAAAAATGGGACAAAACCCGTGACAAGGTGTAGAAATTTTGCATGTGTCAGTTTTTGGTTGTGCGTTCGGTTTTCGAAGGATTTGTTAACATATGACGCACAAAAAAAAATTATTTATCAGTCGCAGGGATAAATTGTCGCGTGATATTTGGGGATTTGGCAAATGCCTTAAGGTACGAGATGGACGTCGAGGTCTGAGTTGGGAAAAGGAGGAACGAGTTACTCATGACGCTCAGAAAGTGGAATTGGAAGGCAAAGTAGGTCGTCTGTTTTTTTAAACTGTTTCCTACGGAATGGTGCTGAGAGGATTGGTCAGAGTCCTACTGTAGCAACTATCTATTTATTAAATTTTATGTTCCTGCCTTTGTCAGTCTTAGTTATATTTAAATCTAAAATTCGAAGTACCTACATCCTTTAAATTTTAGTTCTAAGCCGAACCAAAAGGAGGAGCTGCTTTCATAGTTTTATAAAATTAATTGTAGGTCCTCCAAATGCATTCCCAAGAAATACAGATGACAACAGTGAAAACCGCGTCCAAATCTAATCAATGGTTCTCGAGCTTAACGCAGTCAGACAGATTGAGGCACTGAAGGTTAAACATACCGTAGAAACAAAAGCGCCACCTATCGGATCTTTTTGAAACTAGTCTGTAAACATTTTCGCCAGGAACAGAAGGGAACTGTTAAGTTTTCAGATAAATCGGTCGACTAGTTGATGAGTAGACATCTCACATACGAACAATGCGTCTAGAAGGGCTAGGAATATTGCCTTTTGAGGGAGGCTTCAAAAGCACAGAAGATGTAGACGGCTGCTTTCTGATGGAGCATTTGGAGTAGAGCTCCTTAGCACTCTTGCAAGAAAGTCGCACAAAAGAAGGTTTCACTGAAGCTTGTTTTGCTTAATAAACGTTGAAGGCCTAAAAAGTCCTTTATATCTCAATAACTATAGAAAAGGTGGCTCAAATTTTCAATCTGCAGGTCAAAAACTATGCAATCACTTTTAAAACTTGATTCGAAAATCACTCTCTACCAGTGTTACACATAGATAAAGGACTCAAAGGATTTGGGATTCCTTTTTTATGCAAATCACAATCCACTGGTCCTTTTGGAACCTTTAAAGAGCCATTCCGCAGTTATAAATTGAGCTAAACTTGCCTTAGATTATTGCTAAAACACCCAAAAGCCACCTCATCCCTCCAGTACCATCTCCAAAAACAAAATAGTTGGTCTGTCAACTGTCACAAACCTATCGATTAAAATCAAACGACAGCATCACCGAATACAAACCTTTTTCGAAACCAAGGAAAAGACCCATAAAAACCCGCACAATCAGCGTAAAACTTACATGGCTCGCCTTTGCCGCTCAAACTCAAATCGTTAAAGAGTGCACGTATAACCAAAGGAAGAGCTCCCATCATCAAACATCAAAACTGCTTAAATAAGGAAATTTATGGAGCAAACTGCTACTGTATGATTGCGCGAGAATCTCTATAACAGACTCAAGCAGTTCTATGAAAAAGCAAACGACTCTAAATTTATTCAAGTCAAACAAAGCATTTAGAGCGACCTTCCGTTCCAGCGGCATTTTTAATGTCAGCTAATTCATAAAGGCCAAATTAATTAATTTCTCATTGAGAAACAGATAGATAGCGCGCCGCATATCTACATTCGGCCGAATTGGGAATCTCAAAGGAAGCCATCAACTATACCAGGTCGGGGGGGCTCTCATTTATCATGCAAATGAGATCGATTGTCGCCATTAAAGTTCATCAGCTAATTAGTGAGTGGAATAAATGAGCCAGCAAGAGGACAAAGTAAATACAGCCTTGGCTACGCTACAGGCTCCGCATTTGGGACCAATAACAATAACAATTAACTGACACACCGCTCTGATGTGAAACAAGGCCAAGGCTCGTGTACGCAGCGATTGCAGACCAATGGAATGGTTCCTTCCATTCCAAAGCAAAATATATACCTACCGTCCATACTAATAATAGTTATTAAATGCGAACATGCATAATACTGATCGTTGGGGGATTTTTATTTTTGTTTTCTTCTGCCCAACCTGGGACACGTTTTCCTGTAATTTTATGAGGTGACCATCAAAAGAGATACGCTTGCGAATAAATTGCCGAAAATTTCTGGCAGCATGCAACGACGACGCGACGGAGACATGATGGTGGCAAAGTTATCGGACGCCAGGTTGGGGTGCAGATTTGCAACTTTTTTACGCAAGATCGTGATTTCCAAACCAGATGGAAGTAGTTTTGCAGTTTAAAGCGACGTTTGTGTAAATAAAATGAGTCTTAATCTACGAATTGGTATTTGTAGGTTATGCCCGCCATCTACGGTTGAACCTCATTACCAGCACAAAATGTGTTGCTGACTTAAAGTCTACTCTTTCCAAACACTTTCTAAAAATTGATCTGTAAGGTAAGTACCTACTTCTGTAAAACAAATCATCTTAAATAGCAACGTGCGTTGGACGGTCTTTCTTTTACAAACTAATAGATTTCCCTTTTCATCCTTAAAAGCAGTGAGTTATTATTTCTGGTCATATAGGGTCCGTGAATTAACACAAGTTCGACTTTGTATGCGAAAACGAAAACAAATACCACACTCGTTCACGGATGGGAATATTCGGCCACTTTACATTATGAATTCAGCTGACAGAATGACAGGAGTGGCAATTGGATTGCAAATTCAATGTCAAACTCTTGTCATCAAAGAGCCGTCACATTCAGTAAAATTATACGCAATTTCTTCCACAAATCTATATAGATATTTTGAAATAGTTAACTTTTGTGTTTGTATGCTGATTTGCACTTACATCAGGCGAAAACTGCCTACAATCGCCTCTGGGAAAACATGGGGCTTGACACAAAGCAACATATAAGATGTTCAGCACAGAAAAATGAAAAATTCCAAATCTCAAAAATCGAGAGAGAAATCTCGCAATTTCAAGAGAAGTACTTGACCAGTTTTCTTAAAAAAAAAGGTTAAGAAATGTCATTTTGACATTTGACAAGGTTCTCTTTAAATGCAGCCTCTACAAAATAACTTGGATTTTATTTTTTTATGAGCTAAATACCTATTAAACTTACCATTTTGAGTGCGCTGATATGTTCATCGAAAATAAATAGAGTCTAACTTGTCAAACTGCTGAGCTGTCACTTAGATGTCAGTTTTAATTTTTAGTTTTTTAGTAAGTCGAAATTCGGAAAATTATAAAACAAATTAACAGAGGGGAAATGGATTTCTCTCAGTTTGTCTTTCATCCGCACAGTATTTTTAGCAAATTTTTAATTTTTTCACGTTTGGCGAAAAAGTACCCGAATTTTTCTTTAATCGCAATCGGCACAAATCATTTAGTGGATACACGAATTTGAAGCTTTTTCTGTAACAGATGTCATTGTCCATTATTGTCTTATGAACAAATTGTCAATTCATCATTTGATATGAGGCGTGTTTTTTTGAGCTTCGAATCTTTGATCTAAGCAAAGCAAAGTAGAGTAGGATTTTCAGCACGTAATTACAACGTCTATTGCGAGTCTCGATGTGTCAAGTGGAGTGTAGTTGTTGAAATTTCGTGCTGAAAATTCTACTTTACTTTGCTTTGCTTTGCTCAGATCGAAGCTCAAAAAAACACGCCTATGGTAGGTAAAAGGGTGCTCTTGTGGCAGTTTGCCACAGCTTCACTTATACCAACAGTTGGGTCCATTGTGTCCAAAAAAAAACACGCCTATAGTTTATTTAATTTTCACGCAAGATCTGCATTTTTAAATGGCAGCTGTCAGTTCATAGGTGTGTCTCTAATTGGAACGTGCTGGCCTATGAACTGGTATTAGTCATGTGTCGCGTTGTTTGCTGCTTCCTTTTCGTCGACATTTCAAACAAGGAAGGTGTAACTTTGTGTAGTCCATGCGAACGAAGATGCTGTCACAATTGCAACAGAAGTACAAGTGACAGCTCGCAGCGAACAGCCAGAACTCTATTCTGTGAAGTGCCAGAACAACTTATCAAGAACTAAGCTTCTCCGTAAAAATACCCATAAGAATGTAACTGTCAAAGAAATCGCAAGAGTTTCATCTTGTGTTCTTGCCTTAAGACACTTATTGTCTGCGATGAACAAGAGAAAAGCGAAGGTCTCGCAACAGGCAGGCACAACTTTGAGTTAAGGGACTGATCCCGGAGGAAGAATGCTTATGGTTGTCTAGTTTTTCTGTATATTTTTCCGTCAGTATTTCCAAGCGATGGATTAAGATTTAAGACTCCGCTAAGCAAGCTTCTCAATTCAGCAGTTTCAACCCAGTATACAATGCCTTTCATTCATCCCAAGCCAATGGTTTTGACTTTCGACTAAGTCCCTATACCTACAATCCCATACGGACCTGTTGCGCCAGCTATTTAGTTTGTAGAATATTCACAATTTGTCAGGTTACTTCACGGACACACCGTAACGCACGCAGGTACTTCCGAAAACAGTTCTCACCACCGGCATGATGCTTGTGGCGAAAATTCCATTCCCAGATTCAGCGATTTGCCATTAACCATTGGATGGACCACAACTATGTTCAGTATATTAAGCTATAAAATTGAATTCTAATTGGATGCCATTTAGTAGAACGAGCAGGAGCGCATTATACACGACCCGAAAGTGTGTACACGCGCGTACACACTTGACAGCCAGCGCTGGGCTGTTTGTATAGCACTGCAATTATGTGTCATCACCGAGCGGAGCAACAAATCAGTGTGCGTCTGTCGTCAATTTACTTAATAAGGCGCAAATTTTGAACGCCAAACAAATTGTGCTTCACCCCCAAAAGGCAAAAAAGGGACACACTGGCACGAGCATCATCACCGATAGCGACAACGATATCGACGACATGAACAAATTTTGTCAAAATTAACAAATTGTTGATGAAATTCAAATTATCCATCCGCAGCAGGTATTCGTACCTATACGTATTCGCCGTCAGAGGACGCGCCATGCATTCGGATGCACGTCGGACACCCATTAAAATCCGTATAATTAAAAGTGCATCAGTGCGCTCTAAGTCAGAGGGGGAATCGCGAGCGAGTACCGCCGAAAGGTGCAAAGCCGCACTGCACAAAGATTTCGGCGCAGGTATGGAGGGCACACATCCTGAGGCCGGCCCCTACAGTTGATTTCGCTAATGCTCTAGTCGACAGGTGCGTGCGTCGTCGGTTGCCAGAGCACGGAGGGCTGAGTGGATTAATATTTGCTTCCGTTTATCTGTGTATGATCTGGACGTCGCGTCAGCGGATGGATTTAGCCAACACTTCGATCCGCGAGACCAATCAAAGCGCACATCGAACTGCCGCAATGACAGATACGTGCCGCGGGAATTCGCACTTGACGCGCACACGACCACGACCACGACCAAGTCCAACCCAAGCGAATGACATCATCTGCTCGTTTTTGCTCGCCGATTGATTTTCGCCGGGCCAGCGGACAACAGATTTTTCGGCCCAAAACGGACAAGGCAAAACGTTGAAGAATCCAAAGGTGGTCATTACGGCACACCAACCCTTTTGCCGGACGCTGTGATGAGCCCCAGCCAGCACATGTGGGCATGTGCAATTATCCTGTGTGCGCGCAATTCGTAAGGGAAATTGCCAACCTCGTGTAAGGTTACAAACGGCACGCGTCCGTAATCACAAAGTAATTTGTAGCGCGATGTACGTCACTTTTGCGAGCAGCAATGTAAACACGAATTAAGCTGGGTATTTAGGAGCACTTAAGACCATTTCTGTCAGCGATGGAATGAGAGATGGGGCAGAGAGGGAGATGCCTACACTGTTGGCGGATGGTCGTCTTAATTGATGTCGGGAGCTCTTAATCATTTCATGCGCTGACGCTTAATGATTCGGCGTGTGGTATTTTGTGCGCGCTTTTACTTTCAGTGCTGGCGCAGTACCTACAGCTACATGCAGGTGCGCGTGAGGGAGTCTTCAGATTCGACACAGCCAATCGAGATGTGGGTACAAATATTCGGTAATGATGGACGTGTGTCAAATTAAAGCGTGCTTCCTTCCTTTGTGGCTGTTGCGGATGGAATTGTTTTTGAAGTACCTACTTAAGTGACGAGGCACAGTTTGTTCATATTCTCATTAGATTGATGGATAGTTATGGTAAGGTGTGAACTTCAAATCCGGACGGTCTTATTCGTTCACCTCCAATGGCCTGTGGATTGTATTAAAAAACTACCAACGAAATTCCGTCCATTGATGTTGTGAATGCGCTCATTTCAAATTTCTACAGCCAGGTTATGTCTCAATATCGGAAAATTGTAGTAGATTAATGTCTGCACTATAAATCATGTTTTGTTAGATCATTTGATCGAGTATGACCACGACTTAAGAATAGTACGAAGTTGTTCCGGAAAGAAATTTATCGGTGGTCTCCAAACATCAGACAGCAAAACGTCTGCGGAAGGGTAGCGGAAAATAATTTGTGGAGAGTTTTATCTCCGATTTGGATACTCTAACTTTACTTGACTCCTTAGAATTGTCATTTGGGAATTACTTTGAAGCTTGGCGATTTCTCGGCTCCTTGAGTATTTCTAAAAAAATACATACTTCAATTGTGAACGTACTCTTTTCGTATTACTAAAGCTCCATACAGTGAATTGTGAATGAGCCAACTCCATTTATTTTCATACAGTTTTTGAACAGACTCTTACATCTCAGCAGTAAGATCATCTCACAAAATATGCATAACTGTGGGAACACACTATCCCAGTATGCGGTATGTATATGCACCAATTTTATTAATCCAGCTAAATGCCCTTTTTTTGTTAACATTGGAAAATGGAAACCGCAGAAAAATCTTTCAATTTCGAGTTTTTGTTGTCATTTTTAATTTACAACTGTCGTCTTTAGTAAAAATTTAATCAGAATATGTAAGTGCGCTTATGAATTACAAATATGAGCATTTTTTATCTTCATATTTGAGTTTGGGTATTTTTGGCTCCAAAATGTTTCAGTTTGGCTCCATACCTCTTATAAAAGCTGGTAACACAGTAGTAGCAGTACAAATCTCACATTTTCGCAAGCAAATTAATATCCCGGACAATAAACGTGTGCCAAAAGAAAGTGGAAAATTGCACCAAGCAATCTACTACCATTACCCACATTTCGGCCATCATTTCGCAGCAGCTGTGTATACCTACTACAAAACGAAAAGCAGAGCAAAATTTTGCTTTTTGCTTTATTTTGTCACTCTTGTATGGGTATTTTCGTTCCGGAACAGCTGCATACTAAGATTTAACTTTAGAAGAACAAACGCAACCAACTTAAAGAAAGTGGTGGGCATTCAATGATCTAGATATCTTTATTCGACTATAGTTTGGTCTGGACTAGATTGTTCGGTAAACGTCACTTTTTCTACTTTAACTAAATATGTCTACAAAATGTAAACTTAGAGCTCAGTCATGACATTCTTGACTAGATTTGTCGGTTATCCTTCATAAACGTCAACTAAAAACCAATGTAAGAGTGACCAATCTTCCCCAATGAAAACGGAAACACATCACGTCGTCGGCCAGCTGTCATATTTTCTACACTACAAATTCTTTAACCGCCTCCACTCTTCTCTCGTTTCTCAATTCATTTATCAGAGCTGTCAAATATGAAAAGGACACGTTAAATCATTCATCTAAAAGCAAAAGTATAAAATATGAAAATAAGAAAATGCTACTAATAAAAAAGGTCAACTAGCATGCCTTACCAAATTCTGGCAGCTTCAATTTCCCCAAACACCATCATCGCGTGGGTCAAAGTATATATGGATTCTTCCTCTAATCAGAACAAGTGATAGCCCTAACAAGCGATCGTTTCCACTTCGCCCATCATCATAAACTTGTACATATTCAACGCCATATCATGCTTGTCTCCACTTAGTGACCTGAAACACGTTTATTTTGTCATTAACTGGTGACAGATAAAAATGAGTAAGCATACGATTTATACGCACCATCACATTTTCCAACGCAGATATCAATCTACCACCAGTCGATCAAAAACCCTTCACCATGAAAAAAATATCTAAACACAAATAAAAGGACTCCAAAGAGCGAGACAGTCATACGCCCGGTATCACATTACAGCTCTTTACTGCTCCCCGCGCAATTAAAAACCAATATTCCGACACAAATTCAAGTGCTTTACGCATCACAATCCATCCCAAAACTGGTATCGTTCAGTGTTTTATTGTGAACACTTGGACGCGACCTGACATTTCATTGTTTGTCGTAAGCACTTGTCACTCTTAATGTCAGTTTGTTCTTGTGGCTTGCACATTTTTATTCAACGTCAGTAAAATTTGAGTCCCCACACACTGATGGTGGATCATCACTAAACCGACCACCATGCGATCAGAGCCAGATTTAATAAATAAAAATTCCCCAAACTGTCATCCCTTTTCCGGGCACACACATATTGTTGTCTTTTATCGTTAATGGCCATTTAATTAGTTATCTTTGGGCAGTGGGCTTCGGGGACTATTTCCATAACAGCTATAAAATCAAAAATTAAGTTGCGTGGACGGTGGACGATGTACCCCATAAACTAATCAAACCTTGAGAACTGTCAAACTGAGGTCTCCATTAACGAAAATGTGGCGCCAAGCACAGTGTTCATCGTTTATCGTTTATGATTTAACTATGTGACAGTTGCGTCGACTACTTTTCAATGCGGAATGGAAGAAGTCAACATTTTGCGGCTTCATGGATGGATACACTCCCGGCAGGAGCATACACCATGACCAGTACTGCCACATATGTTACAGTAATTACGCTCGTAGATAAATTATTATCTGTTATTGTGAAGTGGTGACAACAACTCAGCAGGATGTCACACCAAATCGCAATCGTTTTATGCGCGTCTCCGTCGCCGGTTCCATTGTTCGTGGTAATAAGGGTTGATATGTTTGAACCGGTCCTCGGATTTGTTTTGGTGTTACGCAACATTACCTTCGGTTGGACCCTGCTGTGCTATATGCCACACAGAAGTGAGAACTTATAACCTTGTTTGGATTTGCGTTTGTGATAACATTATTAAAAGTAAATTTATTATTCCTGGCGAGTGGAAATTGATGCTGAAACATTGGGAAACAATTGGCAACCCCTCTCGGAGGGTAACTATGAACTGAGCATCAAATGGAAATAAATGATTGTAATGTCATTGTAATAGAATATGTTTGTTTGGTTGTGGTGAGTGTGGCAATTTTGTTGTAAACTGAAGCTGACTTGTTACCAATTCATTTAACATTTGCAAGTTCTGTCACGTGATTGACAATGAAAAACCTCCTATAGCAAAGTCTGGGCAACTTTGTGCATAATACATTGTAACACGAAGATCCGTCATTATTCCCCATAATTTTGTTGCTTGCCAACCGTTAACTACATATACCCTTCTCACAAGCAACAAAGACCACCTGATACATAACTCATTTTCACTGATGCGAATTATTCCACACTGAAGACGCCAAATTATTTACGGAAAATCCTTCATCAGCATAGTAAGTCCTCAGCTGGATCCCCAATTAGCGGCAAATAAGCACGTTCAACTTTTCTTACCCACACCTCGATTTCAAATGAAAATAAAGTTACATCAACAAACAATAAACATGCGCAGCACGGCGCCCTTCGGGGCGTTTTTGATCCCTAATTGCATCATGGTATCGTCCGCATCCGAACACACGCAAAAAGCCACAAAGCAACACACGGTCTGGGGCTACCCCCAGAGCAGAAGCATACTCCGAGTCTACATCAGTTTCGCCTTCAAGCGCACATACAACAAATCAAATCGCACGCCAGACTCATGTTTAATTAGACATCTCGATTGCCTTGATTATGATCCTCACATGATCCACACTCCATTCGTCGGACTCTGTGTCTGAGTCTGATGTCCGCAAGTCGTGCTTCGTCCACGACACCCAAACATATACCTGTGGCTACATCCAAAAGTGACGATCGACGATGACGGCGAATTACTTAAACGGAAATGCAATTTGTTCGCCGCATTTGTAAGGAGCTGATAAATCAACGATTACCCTTTCGGAATTGCGCTTCTTATTATTCTTTGTGCGGCGTGCGACGACGCACACACCGGTGCACACAGGATATATCATCTTTAAATAGCAGTTTGCAAAAGTCCTACCGAAATTTGGGGGTTTCGACTTGCAGGGCAGAGCAAAACACAACAAAAAAGGATAATCACAGCTGCAATCATGGCAGCGCTCGCACATTGAGTAATGTGCGTGCACCCATAAGAACACTGGATCGATGGATAATTACGGCTTTTTGCAGCAGGATTATGTTCGGCAATTTATTGTGTCTCAATTGACGATGGCCGATGCTGCAGAGATACGAATTGATGGAGATAATTGGACAGGATTTTAAGTAAGTGAGACATATTTAAAAGCAAATTAACCTTAAGGATAATGTTTATTACACCGTTGAGTTTAAAGTTAAAACAAGTGGGTTAATGAGTCGTATGTGCGGCTATAATTTTGGTGCATATAGATGTCTTTGGATCGATTTTGAGAATAGTCCTGTTTTTTTTAGCTCCAAAGCAAAGTGAAGTAGGATTTTCAGAATGCAATTACAAAAACTAGCTTTTGTAATTGCGTGCTGAAAATGGCACTTTCTTGGTCCGTCAATGTGACCCACTTAAAAGGAATAGAGCAGTTCAATAAATGCAGCGCCACCTAAATAAACCGACCACAATAGCTTCCAAGAACACATCGAAAAAGGCGACCAAAAACAGTCGAAACAAGTGCTCTGAATACGGTCGAAATAATTGTCGGGTTCACAAATGAGTCGAAAACTTACATGGAGCTACAGTTCGGGATGGACCTGGACCTAAATATTAGTCGAAAGAGCATTCTAAAGACAATTTCACAAACGGGTCGGAAAATACGTTAAGAAACGCATCCAAAACCAGAAAACTCTTTGAAAAGTACGTTTAGAAACACTGTAGAAAACAGGTCCGTACAGCGTCAAGAAACGTGTCGAAAGCATGAACAAGAACTAATCAAAAATGCATTGAAAAAAAGCGCCCAAAAACCCAAAAACCTATCGTGAAACGCACCCAAAACTACGTCGATAAACTCCTCCAAAAGGTGTCTGATAATATGTGACAAAAACGTAGTGCGTCGTTTCGCATTTCTAATTTCAAGTATGAATACCTGCTTCGATAAAATTCGCGCATCATTCTCTTATAGTCTATTCACATCGAGCCGAAAACTGGGTTTTTGCGAAAACACTCGAAAACTTCGACGAAAACAGAAGTTTTTCCATATATTTTAGTTTTCAAAACTAGCCGTTTTCCACGAAAACACCACCGGTATACCTGCTCTCAATAATATGCTTTTCAGACCGAGCCCAAAACCGAGTTTTCCCATACAAATATCACTTTTAAAAACGAGTCGTTGCAATCGTTTTCCACAAAAACACCACGAAACGACTTCCAATCGTTGGGTTGTTGGAACAAACACACCTTTTGCTATATTCAGCAAAATGGCTGACCGAACAAATGCTACAACTCACAAATTAAAATCATTTCCCACAATTAATTGATGGAAGGAGAGTGTCTTCTCACTTAGGCACTCCCTCCTGTTTCAGGCGGCAGCGGATGAATTCCCTAGACGGAATCAACGGTGGCGTCTACAGTTCCAGTTAGGTCGAACTACTAAGTGTTATCCCTATATGAGCTGCTTCAACTTACTTGGATACCAGGTCTATAGGGACTTAAAATACTGAGCCAGGGTGTTGGAAAGAGTTGGTGGCGGATGAGCCCTTTATGGGTCAACGGCAGCGCTCATATCCCAGAATGGGATACTGACATCGGATTATCCGGCCCGCTGTCCTAGGGTTAAAACAAGGGCCTGGCCCTCCAGGTTGGGGGTTGTGCCGTCGGGGTAACTTCCCGACCACGGAAAAAAACACTAGTTATGAGAGAGACACAACCAGCCTCGGATAATGGTACTCCTCAAATGGCAACAAGACCCGGAACGTCAATGGACTACGACATGAGAGTATGTACCTGGAATGTACGAACGCTCTACACCCCAGGTGCTACTCAAAAACTTGAGTCTGTCCTCACGCGGTACAAGGCAGATATTACCGCGATCCAGGAGATACGATGGATAGGATCAGGCATGATGAAAAGAAAAAATTGCAACATCTATTACAGCTGCCATAAGAGATTGCATGTATTAGGATGCGGATTCGTCGTGGGAAACCGGCTAAGGACAAAAGTTATTGACTTTAGGCCGATAAGTGATCGCCTAGCTGTGATCCGCATCAAAGCTACCTTCCAAAACATAAGCCTAATATGTGCACACGCCCCTACCGACGAGGCTGAAGACCCCATAAAAGAGGAGTTTTATGACCTCCTGGATGGAGCCTACGGAGCCTGTCCGGAGTATGACGTTAAAGTTGTGCTCGGGGACTTCAATGCCAAAATCGGTCAGGAAAACATCTTTGGCGGGTTAGTCGGTAAGCACAGAATCCACGAAACGACAACAGACAACGGCTACCGACTAATTGACTTTGCAGCAGCTCGTAATACGGTGATAAGTAGCACTAGGTTTCCAAGGCTAAGGATCCACACAGCAACCTGGCGCTCTCCAGACGGTCGAACCGCCAACCAAATCGACCATGTGCTAATCGATGCGAGGCACGCATCCAACATCCTCGGCGTGCACACATTCCGAGGGGCAAACGTCGACTCTGACCATTTCCTTGTTGCAGCTAGATTCAGAGCTCGACTGTCCAACGAGAAGAAGCTGCGGGCCGCCCAGAAGAAGAAATTTGACGTTGGACGCCTTAGCACACCTGGAGTAGCCAGAGCCTACAGAGAGCGCCTGAGCATGAAACTCTCCACTATGCACTCGCCTTCCACAGACGCCAACAATCAGTGGTGCCAGTCTCGCGACATCATCAAGGAGGTAGCCGAAACCACTGTAGGGTACCAGCCACCCCAGAGAAAGAGCCCGTGGTATGATGATGAATGCGTGTACAGGAAAAAGGTGACAGAAGATGCACACAAGAAAATGCTGCAGCGCAAAACAAGGGCAGCTAGGGAAGAGTATCGAGCCAGGAGAAGGGAGGAGAAAAAGATCCTGCGTAGAAAGAAGAGAGCCTACGCAGTATCCCAGCTCAAGGAGATCGAAGAGTCTCGTGATCGCAACAACATCCGGAGGTTCTATAAGAAAGCCAAGCAACTGGCTGCTGGCTTCAAAACCGGAACACAGGCTCTTCGAGACAGCGAAGGAAACCTAGTCACCGAAGCGCAGGGAATAGTAGATGTATTTAAGCAGCATTTCCAGCAGTTGCTTAATGGGCATCATGTTGAGAGAGTGGTAGGGCAAGAAGATAACCCGCGTCCAGCCAATGAAGAACCTATTCCACCACCCAGTATAGAAGAGGTTGGCTTAGCTATAAAAAAGCTTAAGAACAACAAAGCCGCAGGCTCGGATGGCTTGCCAGCGGAGCTCTTTAAATACGGAGGTGATGTTTTGGTAGGGCGCATGAACCAAATCATCAACCAAGTATGGATGGAAGAAAACATGCCCGATGACTGGACTATCAGCTCCATATGCCCCATCTACAAAAAAGGCGATCCTATGTCTTACAAGAACTATCGAGGCATATCCCTGCTAAATGTCGCGTATAAGATCCTATCCAACGTACTGTGTGAACGTCTTAAACGGTTCTGCAACACACTAATCGGCACGTACCAGTGTGGCTTCCGGCCCGGCAGATCGACTATAGACCAAATTTTCACACTGAGGCAAATCCTGGAAAAGACCAACGAATTTCAAGTCGAGACACACCATCTATTCATCGACTTCAAGGCCGCGTATGATAGTATACATCGTCAGGAGCTGTATATGGCGATGGCCGAATTCGGAATACCGTCAAAATTGATTCAGTTGTGTCGCGTGACACTCGAAAACACGCGTTGCAACGTGCAATTTGGAAACAGCTCCTCCGAACTATTCCAAACATGCACCGGATTTCGGCAAGGGGACGCGCTATCATGCGACTTCTTCAATCTCGTACTGGAGCAGATAGTGCGTAGGGCAGGTGTCAACACGGAAGGCACTATCTTCAACAGATCCGTCCAGCTGCTGGGGTATGCGGACGATATTGACATCATCGGTCGGTCACAGCGCTCCGTGATAGAAGCTTTCACGGCGATTGAAGAACAGGCAAAATCTGTTGGTCTTGAAGTAAACGAGGACAAGACTAAGTACATGCTATCAACAAACAAACAAACATCTGTCCATCGCCTAGGACAAAACGTCACTATTGATAGCAACAATTTCGAGGTAGTTAAGGAGTTCATCTACCTCGGAGTAAACATGAACTCCACGAATGACATCCTAGTGGAGATCCGGCGGAGAATTACCCTAGGAAACCGCTGCTACTTCGGTTTGGCAAAACAATTGGGTTCAAAACTCCTAACTCGAGGGACGAAATGTATGGTTTACAAAACCCTTATACTGCCAGTTCTGCTCTACGGCGCCGAGTGCTGGACGATAAGCAGGAAGGGAGAGCTATTACTGGGTTCCTTCGAAAGAAAAATTCTTCGGCGGATTTTTGGTCCTGTGTGCGAGGAGGGCGAATGGAGGAGAAGATATAACCGCGAACTCTATGAGCTGTATCAAGATGTGGATGCAGTCCAAAAAGCCAAAATACGTCGACTACATTGGCTCGGCCACATCGAGCGAATGGACAATAATGCTCCAGCTGAGAGGATCTTCGAATCCCAGCCCCCAGGTTCGAGAAGACAAGGAAGACCGAACCTCCGTTTCAAAGACCAAGCCATCGCGGATGCCAGAGCGCTTGGTCTGGACAATTGGAAGCAGCGTGCCCGGGATCGTAGAGGATGGAAGGCTGCAGTGTCTCAGGCAGAGACTCTCCACGGGTCGGGAGCCCGTTAAGTAAGTAAGTAAGTAATGTTATTTTGAAATGCACTAAATTCATTTTGTTTGCATTAATTAATGCGATCGAAATTTGTAGCCACAAAAGTTTGCACCGAAGTTTAACGACTAATGTCTCACAGCTGATTAAAACGTCAAACGAAAACGAGTTGGTGGTCGGTGTAAATGAATTGACGAGTTTTCGAGGAAAAGGCGGTTTTGGGCTTGGTGAGAAAAGCATACATAAAGTAGTTCACGAGGTTACACTCCTTAGCCTATGTTTCAACCTTCAGCTTCATATTCCTGCAGCAGTATTAAATACTAAGGTGAAAAGCAATGCAAAGCAATTAACTAAGATAGTTCAGCAATGCACCAAAAGATGGTGAACTCTTTTTAATACAAAGAACTATAAAAGTCGACGAAAACTTTGCTGATATATCAATTCACATTGGGATAATAATATTTTACAATCAGTAGGTACATTATCCAGCTCCCTCGAAAAACAGTTATAATTTGAAAAAGGTGAAGAAGAAACACGCTAAAACCCTACGCTTCTCAATCTACAAATTTGTGACTGTTTCATTTAATTATTGCGCGGAAAAAGGCGCCTTATTCAGCACAAGTTTCACTGCACAATGGCCGCCCAGAAACATGCAACAGTTTTTGTTCTTATTGCTACTGATAAATGTGGTGTAAAAACTGGCGTAACCGTTGCTCTATGTGTACAAATAATATGTAGGTAAATAAAATATTCGTATTTCCGTGGTAATTTCATTTGTGAACAGAATGGGTACATTTTAAACTCGATTAGATTCGTGAGACATTACGTATGAAATGCCAGGAAAAGCCGTTCACTTAACCAATCGAGGCTAATAAAAACTGTAACACATCAAGAAGTCAGCCAGCTGTCATACTTTCTAAATTTGAGTTTTACACGTCCCCATTAATACGAAAGTTAGGCAAAACGTAATATTCACGAAATTAAAGCTATTTAGGAAAATGTTGTTTCACAAATCAAAACACAGACAAACGATGACACAAAGGAAGGTAAATAAATGTAAATCATATAGGTTTGACATGTAAACGAGAAGCAAACCTTTAACAAGATTTTTTCAGAAATGATTTAACTAAAATAGTGAGATTTTTCTAAACACCGAGCGCCAGCGCACCGATAGAAACGAATCAAAGCGTCTGTCAAATGGCTTCTTGCTCAACTTCAATTGCTCTCTAAAACGATTCCTGTAGTGCATAAGATTTCATTGCCCAGGTCGTTCCATTAAGTTCCGAAATGTTATTGACCTACTTGGCTTAAGTTTACGAAAATGTTTCAAATTCATACAATAATGAACTGCGACGAAGGACATTTGTACAGTCCGAAAAGAATGTTGTGAAAATTTAGCGCGATGATATTGCCCTGCTCGGCTATAATGCTCTTGTCAATTTAATCTTTCGGGTATTTGTATGGGACTCTTATTTTAACACGAACAGTGTACTTAACTTGAAAGGTAAGAAAGAGGGAGTAGATATTTGGTCAATGGCGGAGACTTTCTTAAAAACAATTTGACAGATAATGCTTACAATCCTTACAAACACTAATTCGATGGAAACACTTAAGAATCTCATCAATAGAAACAATACATAGGTAAGTCATTCTTTTGGTCGACATTTAGATTGTCAGTCATTTTAGAGTTTAGTAAAACCGCTAAATATTGCAAATCAAGTTCACTCAAGTTGTCGTGAATAAATTCCGAAGGAAACATTTCCTTTGTCACCAATATAAATAAGATTGCTGAATAGGAAACATTTATATTCGGTACTGCAATGAAAACTTTGTTTTAAAAAGCTTTCTGTCTAAAATTATACACGTCAAAATAAGCATGTACCTAACGCAAAAGGTCAATATATCTGCGTGCGATATAGATATTCATATGGCGCAACGTTATGCCGTGGATCATTAGTTTCTTTAATTGCAGTATTTAAGTGGATCTCTTAGGCCGAACTGATATTTTACTGAACCAATATCGAGTGTCTATTAGACCGTGACACATTGCTCTTAGCTGAAGCCTTTCCCCATCAAGGTCATTGGCCAATTGGCTGAACCTTAAACCAAACTCTTTCCACTGCCAATTGCAATAAATCACTGAAAAACGGAAAACCTCCTCAACCTTGCCCAACTCAATGGCCATGCTCCAAAGGTTCTACCGTCAAGCATCTAATTTTAATTTGTCTTTGAAATTTGGCAACTGCTTCAAAGGTTATTATGCAAGCAGTTTTCAATCTTTCAAAAAACAATAACACACACAATCCAATCATTGCGTTGATGTATTAATTACTACGTTTCACCAGACCTCATTATTCCAAGAGCGGCACTTCACTTCCAAGTACTCCAATGGGGAGTTGTGTAAAAACAAAAAAAAATAAAAGCCCCAACTTGGATTACACACAATGCAGCACACCAGACACCTTTCCGTCTCTGATGTAACAAGAATTATTATAAACATCACCTGTCATTGTGCCGACAAATGATGGCACATTAAAAGTAAAACCGCACCATAGACCCATTATTATGGAGACGAAACAAACGGGTATCAAAAGAAATCGACAAAAAAAAAATTGTATCTCCTTCTCCTCCGTGACGCCATCTTCGTTGCGGGTTTCTCGTAGTGTTATGTTGGAAATCGTTGTTTCCCCTATAAAACACAAAACCATACATGACGCAACTGACTCACATCACAATTACATAATCGCAAAATGGGAATAATCGCACCACGTTGGACCGGACTTTTGCCACAATTAATTGCAGTGTTGAGCCAGAGCCCGCTGGTTGATTTGACTTCCTCCATGGAAGAGAGCACCCCTCCAAATCATTGTATCGTGTAGCGCTTTCACTATCTAAGAGAAAAACCAGACTTGTTGTGTGGTAGCGCTTCCTGCACTCCGCAACAGGTTTGCTGAACCAACTTTGTTTCACTGCTCCAGTGAGTGAAGTTGCATTGCTTTTTTGAATGGGGGCTGAACTGGCCGATTTAGATGACAGGTGTGATTTTTTCATAATGTTGGTAAATATCGAGACATTCTCAAAGTGTAAATTTTTCGAATTCTGATTCCATCGTAGACTTACTGTTGATGGCGCTGAATGCACTCTCTAGTTCTTAGAGGTGGAAAAATGCACCGCGTTCAGGCATTCGCCAGACAACCACTCTTGCCGTTCAGGCTTTGAGGTGCAATAAAATATAGAAAAAAAAACATTTTGAGACACTCGCGTTCAGGCATCTAGCTGTGAATTTACTACCAAGTTCAGGTTTTCAGTTGTAATACAATAAAATTGTTTAAAAGTAAAATAAACAGAGAAGGTTTTTTTTTTAATTTTTTACTTATTTTTCTTTTATCAATAAAAAAAATTACAATAGTTTCATCTCGCGTACAATACAATATAAAAGTATAACACATTTGGTTTATAATACAAAGAGCGGTGTTCTTTTTGGGGGGAGGAAAAAAACAAACACCACTTTAAGTCAGCTCAACATCGAATTGGAAGTAGAAACCCACTTCCGGGACATAATTTCATCGTTCTTAGATACAAAATCGGTTTGAATTTTTTTTTTAGTGATGATAGGAAGGGCTATTTAAGAAATTGGGAGAAATAAACAAACAAAAAGGTTTTTTTTTCTGGTTTTCTGAGGGTGGAGGAGGAGTGCCCTTCTTCGATCTGTTTTTCTTTATGGAAAACTCACTATTCATGGTGTCCATGATGGGAGTGATGATGTTCTTTGTGGAAGACTGGCACTTCGACTGGGTACTTTTCGGCGATTGGAATCTCCCTGTGAACGGGTACCTTAACTTCGGAGTAGACTGGGTATGGTTTGTCAATTGGGACCTTGACTTCATATGGGACTGCCTTCTCTACGGTGTATGGTACCTTCTTCTCGACGGTGTAGGGCTGTGGAACTGGAACCTTTACGTGCACGGGATATGGTTTCTCAACGTAGACATTGTATGGCTTGTCGACTGGAACTTTCACCTCGTATGGGACCTTCTTTTCGACAACAACTGGGTATGGTTTCTCGACTTCGACTGGGTATGGTTTTGGTACTTCGACGGGGTATGGCTTCTCAACGGCGACCTTCACCTCATATGGAACCTTCTTGATGACTTCGTATGGTTTTGGTACTGGCACCTCAACTTTCACCTCGTATGGGACCTTCTTGATAACCTCGTAGGGCTGTGGCACTGGTACCTTAACTTCGTATGGGACCTTCTTGATCACTTCGTAGGGTTGTGGGACATGTACTTTGACTTCGTATGGCTTGTCGACGGGGTATTTGACTTCGTATGGGACCTTCTTTTCGACAATGTATGGTTTGGGCACATGCACTGGCACCTTGACGTACTCCTTGACATGAACTGGCACCTTCTTCTCGACGTAGTAGGGCTGTGGAACGTGCACCTTAACCTCATAGGGTACCCTCTTCTCAACGGTGTAAGGAACATGCTTGGTCACAGTGTATGGAACTGGCACTTTCTTCTCGATAGTGATGGTCTTGATGTGCTCGTGATGATGATGGGAATGGCCATAGTCTCCAAGGTGGAGACCACGTTTTTCCAAGTTCTTTGATTCCTCATTGGGAGCGGCTTCAGCTGCCGCCCCTGATGCTGCTGACTTATCCTCAGCTTCAGCAGCCTCCGGGACGGCTGACCCGCTGGCCAATGCCACGCATAATGCGAGGCAGGGTAGAATGAACTGCAAAGAAGGAAGAGAAAAGACACATATGGTTTATACCAGATACAATTAGCTATAGCAGAGAGAGAGACTATTAATTATGCACAATGAACACGAGACGTCGGTTATCCTTTCTGTGTTATGAAATCGAACTGGTTGCGATGCGGTAATCCAATTCATTCACTTTCGTTTGCAATTTCACTTTCGATTCATTGCACTCTTGCTTACATCGTCGTCTTTGGTAATCAAACACACAACAATTATTGTTATCCGACAGACTGTTTTTTTTTCGTATTTTTTTTTTACTTTTTGGTTTTGCTGTTCCGTAATAAATCACACTGATCACACTTTAAGGAGACTTGTAGTATTACCATTCGCATGTTGAGCTGGTTCACTTATGTTTTCGTAGCGAGACGATTTTATTCCCAAGAAACTGTTTAATCCAAAACGAGATCCAAGTCGGTACTGATTCAATTCCAAGTGCAACCTGGTATATATACAGATGGCTTTTACCATGCCCCTACCACAAACGATCAGCTGGCTGATGGCTGCAGGCTGTTGGATATGCTTATTGTGGTGGTGGTGGTGGTTATGGAAGTGGAAAAAAAAAACACTCTTCATCGGCTGTGAACACGAAGAAGCGAATCAGACACCAAGTCAGTTGAAGGCTGAGGTGTTTGGTGTTGCTGTAGCTATTCCTGTTCTATTCCCTATTAGTCCTAATTTCAATCAATCGACGAGTAAAGCACCTGGAGTCCATTGTCACCACAAATTGGTGGGACCCACAGAAAAGAAAATCCGATTTTATTTAGATTGACAAGTGGTTTGTTAGCAACCAAACAAAAAAAATAAAAAAAATATTTGTCGGTACGTTGCGTAATGTATGTAATTTAAATCGGATACAGTTAGAAATACGGATAAGCTGTGTGGAAAATCAGATGGAAAACACAGAAAAGTAATAATCATAGGCGGTCAAGGTCAGTTTAGACAAAAATGCATCCCATACTTGCAGACAATACACGACCTTGCTTTTTGAAAAAAAATTATAACAATAATAATAGTATCGTCAGCCGGCAGTTGCCTAAGCTTAGCTTTGTAAACCTATTTTTTTGTATCTTGAGAATTTGGGTACAAAACGAAATGAAATTGAACGCATCTCGAGCCAAGATGAATCAGCGGACAAGCTAATCTTTGGGTAAGTGGCTTTAATGTCGACTTTTGGCTTGTGTGTTATAACTCACTGTAAGCTTTATGTGAATATGTGCAAGCAATAATTGTGACGATTGATTTAAATTATATTGCAGCTTTTTCAGTTCTAAATGGTGGTATCAGTTGTAATTGTTGGAAGTTCAGCATAATGCTGGGGCTTCTTTTAAGGACTTGAGGAAAATATTTAGGCACCGACCGGTTTAAACAAAATACGCCAAATCACCCACCTGTATTCATGGCAACTTCCTATCGAAAATAATTGAGTGCTTGTAGAAAAAGCCGCATAACCACTTGGGGATTTTAATAATAATTATTGCTTTAGATACCTTCCACAGAAGTGGGCCTTGCGCTTGCCACAATAAATATTTTACACAGTCCGGACAACATTAAATATACAAAGGGGATTAACAAGTACATTCGTTATTTGTTTACATTTTTTTTCAATTACAATTTCTGCAAAAAAAAATTGCGCGACTGTGTCGTATACGTAACTTTTTGTGTTACAATTTCTTCATAGGCACCTACTTGTACTAATAAATGGCTTTCATGTTTCACGTGACAGTTGCAGTTATATTTGGGTACAGGGTACATGTCCCATGGAATTGTTGATTATAATTGGATTGTTATTCTAAAAATTCGTCCCACAAATGAAAACTACTAACAGTTGTATTGAAACTAGTTTTAAAGTCTTATTTCGACATTTTTTACCAACTATTTCAGTAATTTTTATTCAATAAATGACAGTGTCCTATCTATATCTCGCAATAATGAAACGTTCCAAATATTTCCAAACTGCTAAGCTTTATTTATTTCACTTTAACTAAAATGGATGCACGCCTAAAAAATTCACAGTGTTCGTATTTGTACCGGCTGTGTTAAGAGGGTATACTCTCTTTTAATTTTTTTCAAGGTGTGCACCGTTTAAGTGACAGCAGTGATGCGAATCTAGTTTTCCAACTGCGATGATCTCTAGAACAAATGTATACAGATAAATGAAAGCGATTCTAAGTTTATGCACAGCCAACGGCAGAATAGTGACAGATGTAACATCGGCATGACATTTACGAATTCAACGCAATAACAGAAGTACACTTCTATCACCGACGAAGTTTCGGCTTAGAATCTGTCAAAATTAGTACTGTTAAAGATATCATTATTCTGTCACAAAAAAAGTATCAAACATTAACTTCTGATTTAAACCAGCGGAAAGGAAGGTTTGCTGCCGAGATTTATGGAAAGAGATTTGTAAGATTTCTTTCAATTGCCGTTTATCTAGAGTTACCGAAAAATCTAGTCCAGAATTTCGTGACTGAGTATTAAATTGACATTTCGTATGCGTGTCTGACGTAGGACATAAGTGACGTTACCGACCAATCTAGTTTTTGTATAATAAGTCGACATAAGACAAGTAGATTTTTTTTTTAAATGGCTAATTCCCTCTTGGAAGATTATTGAACGACATTAAAAACAGATAAACTTTTGCATGCAGAAACCTTACCCATAATTATCTCTGCCAATGTCCAAACCATCTGCTTTTTTCCTTCAAAACCGTATCCAGTTCTAGAAAGCCTATTGTCGTTTTCCATTGGGATTTTCAGATTTTGCTCTCCGATTCCAGATTTTTCGTGCCCAATGGAACATAAAACGAGATGTTTCTTCAATTGCACTTTTTCGTTGTGAGTGTTTTAAGAGTCAGCTGTTCTTAAATTGTAATTTATTCCTATAAAAATACATTGCAGAGGCCAAATGTATATGTTTCTGTATTTTTCACAGACTTGTCTTCTCAATACGTAATTAATAACACACTTTAAAGTTGGACAAATGACAAATAGTTTGGTGTGAATCTCGCTCAAAAAATCGAAATGAACAGGAAATCTGACAGCCAGCTGATTTCGAGAGCAGAAAAACTGCTCTGAATCCGATGGAAAACGGCGTAAGTCTTTTTGAGAATTCTTCGACAAATATTTTAAATCTGACCGATTTCAGTGACAAGTACAAACGTCACCTGAACAAGTCTTAAATTCGATAACTATAACTGAAGGCGAGACTGAATTAACCCAACATTGATGTACGTGACTTATGTCTTCAGTACCTAATTTCGGAGTTCAAGATGATATAAATTCCTCGCGCTTTAAACAAATACATAAGTCAAATCAGTATTGATTATTTGATAAATGACGCAATAGCTGTAATGCAAAAAAAGGCAGATCCGCATCCAATTTAACGAAACAATTATTTATGTCTAGTTAGCGAGCCAATTTTGTTTACGCCTTACTTCAAATCAAATCGAATGTTAAATGGCTTGTCAAAAGTCTTAATAAACATTATTCAAAGTTTCCTTTGTCTGTACAATATCGGCAAAACATTTCACTTGCTAAATAATAATCGTCCATGAAGATGAGTGCGGAGTCTATGAGTGATGTATTTGTTTTCCTCTGCCAAAAAAAAAATGAAAGCGCCACGCCGCGCGCCTCTGCTGATAATTTATGTTAATTCAGCACTAGCCTCCCAAGTCATTTGTAGCGTCCATGGTGATTTGTTTCTGTTAACTAGTTACTTCCCTTTTTTTTTGTTTTTTTTTTTCTGTATTTTTGCAGACATTCGGTTGACTGTGTTTATGGAGTGGTAACTATTTGCATTTGTGGACATTGTTTGTTTTGTTTTTCTAGCACAAACGCTTACCATAACAATGTCTGATCTGCTACTGAAGTGATAACGTGTTTGATTGGAGTCACGTTTGCATTGGGTATTTGTTCGACATTTCGTTTTGTCGTTTGTTGATTTGAATGATCTCCTTTTGTCTTTTAAAATGTAAGATGGTAACAGTGTGAAATAATAATTTAAACAAAACAAAAATGCTTTGAGTGTCAAGTGGCGATGTACCATAAATCATTATTGTGCATAACATCGTCGTTCGTCTAATGGCAAGGTTACGGACGGGCGTATAGGGTGCCGAAGTGTATAAGCTTGGTTCAGACACTGCTGGAAGGCCAAAATTGGTTTGGGATAGGTATAATCGGTTTGATTGGGAAACTAATTACGTTTTATATAAATTTGTTATGTTCCCGGGTGGAATAGGGCGTACCCGAAGCAAAATATAAACGTGGTGTGAAGTGAGTCCCAATTAAAAAGAAAAACATCATTAAAATCTGAAAGCGTGGCGCAAGTTTCCAATATGGCAAGGGACTGGGAATTCAAATTTCACCACAGTTTGCATTTACTCATTCTTCAACAATAAGTGGGTGGATCTTAAATTAATATAAATTAATAAAACTGTATGGCGCCGTCCGATTCCTGTGGTCTGTACACAGAAAAGCGTATATAGCTGCGACTGTCCAAATAAATATCGAAGGTTTAGCGACTTAAGGTAACAAAATTGATCAAATTCGAACCACTATATGATTGGATGACAGTATTGTCCAGCTTAAACCAATTTGAGGCTAGGCACTAAAATTCCTTGTTATTGCAATGATATTTTAAGCGTTTGACACAAGTAAATATCTGACATAAGCTTAAGCCCACATAATCGAGATATGGTTGACGCTTGTCTAGAAATCTGCATGTAGATTGCGCAGTGAACAACTGGGATTAAGCATCACCCAATAAGAGGAAAGAATTTGGAAAGAATCATAGGGCCTTACCGATGAATTGTAGTTGAAGGTTTGACATTCGCAATGTGTCAAGCGGTTCTAGTTGAATCTGCATACTTTCTTCAATTTTAAATGTTCAATTGACCTGCTTTCGAAAATCGATTAATAGGTTTAAAATGCGATCAGATTTCATTCGATATTTTACCAGTGCTTATTTTACACCGTTACTGACATCTACTTCAAAAGCAACAAATATGTCGGTAATGAAGTAAATCTAGAAACTGAACTATTGCTTCTCATATTAAGCAATTGATTCGTGCCTTGTTCTAGTACAATTTTACTAGACTTTTATATTATGCACTACGTCCAGTAAAACCATGTTTTTGTTTTAGAAATTAATAACAATTTCCTTTTGCAATAATTTAACAGAATTTAACAAAAGGAAAACTGCAGTCGGCAACGAAATCGACACTGCGATGATAGGTTAGTTTGGTTTATTTTGTTTCGAGTGTTGGAAATCGATCCTTAATAGTGGAGTAGGTTTTTCTTTGGAAATATAAGAATGCTTGTGTTTTAAAGTACTTAATTCGAATTCGAATAAGCGCCACCCTGTTCTATTATTCACAATAACATCGCGATTTGTACCCTCATACATCATTTCGCATAAATATGCATTAGGTGATTATCTTCCGCTTGGTTTATTATATTACACATTAATTTATTATAAATAATCCTAATGCATTATTTGAACTAATTTACGGCCCTCTATATAATTATACAAAATTCGGAAATTGTCACGGACGTCTTCTGTTTTGTGTCAGCTTCGGGTGAAACGTTTACCATAATTATTCTATTATCGGTTTGTTTAAATTCCCTTTTCCAGTCTGTCTGGCTCCGACGTTCATTTCGAATTCGTTCAAGTTCACTTATATTATCCAATAAATTGGAAGGCGCCAAGATTTTGAGGACGTTCTGGCGCAAATGTGAAAGCATCATGGCAAATCTAAATGAAGCATACCTTTCAATTAGACAGATATATGCAAATTTGAAGGGCTTAAAATATCGTAGAGTTCTTCTCAGCTAACTAAATACATTCCTACAGACCTGTTAGATCCACTAACAATCGGTTGAGTGAGCGATGGAATTGATTCAGTAGATCGACTTACGTTCGAACAGAGCTAGAACAAAAAAATCACAAATACACACTAATGTTTTGTTTTGTTTTGGTTATTTCGATATGAAAGCTACGAAAACTGATTTTCAAATTAAAATACTTAAATTGTGACAGTAGAATATGGATTTAAGAAACCGAGTAAATGTCAAAGAATAATCAAATAAGTTATTATTTTAAGAAATGTGCGAAGAGTTGTCGGCAAAAATAACAAGCAATACCTAATAGAAGTTTTAGTTTTACTACATTACCGACATAAACGAGATTGCTGGAAAATTTGCTGTCAAATGTGATTCATTCGTATTGGTCGAGGTCGATGACACTTTTATAGCACAATTTGTTCTTCTAATTTTCGCAAATTCTGTAGATACTGCGAACTTTGCCAGCTAAACCTGAACAAAACATGAGACAAGTTCGGAATTCGGAGAGTGTGTACAGTTGTTTATAAAGTTGTAGGGAACTTCAAATTACAAAAGATCGCTTTGACTTATTGGGACTTGCAGATAAAATAAGCTTAGCAGAAAAATGAATTACAATTTACTGTAAACTTAAGTTTTTATTTGATACGAATATTTGGAATCGCTAATATAAACTGACAAATCCAAATGTCAACCGAGTAGATTATACCTTTGTACCAAGCTTATACTCATCAGTCAGGAATTTCTCTACTAAATTTTAGGACCAACCTGAATAAATGCCAAAAAACAAATATTGCGTGATTAGGTAATAGAAAGTCATAATCGGATTGCAAAGAAGTAAGCCAGCTTTAGCCAACGTTCGCTTTCATCGAAACTTTATGTCGTGATTGTAAAATAATTGATCTAGAGTTTCACTTGACTCCTGTGCACATTTATATGAACCATATTCAAAATAGTCACCATAAATCCTTCTTTCTGTCTAAGAAGTAATTTACTTAAGCCAACAAATGACCGCAATAGATGCAGTTTCCAATCAATTCGCATATTCAAATAGCACTCCGCACAGTCACCAACATCATCACATTCACCAACCGGATCGACATCGTTGCCGAATGCCGAATAGAGATTTTTCCGATTAAACTATTCATTTCATCGTCGATTGGAATCTTCTTCCTGCATTGCAACATGCAACCAGGATTTGATTGCGCCCGTCGTCGGTGATTAATTTGAGCCAGAAACTAAATCATAACAATCAAGCTATTGACTAATTGTGTTCAAAAACACAAGCTCACGTGAGAGTGTGTTATTGCCTCTTTTTCTTTTCACTTTTCTCTCGGCGAGCTGATATACCACAGGTGATTAAATTCGCTCCGATATTATTTACCCAAATGTTAGTTCACGCCATACAAAAGCGCTTCCTCCTGTTTCTGCTGTGGTGGAAATTGCATGCGCGATTGGTACACAGCGCTCACTGTACAGTAGCGCATACCATACCGACGACGGGGTTACGCAACATTGCATTAAACTACAATAAACTATTATACTATATGCGAATGCGATGTGTGGTGTCGGTAGGATTTGGATAGCCGTTGATTGGGAAGGCCTGTTCGCTTTGTTTGGAATTGCCATTATAGCGCGCCTCTGCGTCCACCGGTGAAGCCATCGTTAACAGATCGATGCACAATGCACAAGCGCACATAACAAAAACATTTGATTCATGGCATGCCGTTGTTGTTCAAGAAAGAGTGAACAGCCTGTCAAGCTGGATGGTGGCTGAAACAGCGAATGCGACAGTTCTCGATCGCAATTAAATTGATGGAAATCGAAATACGAATCATCGCATGTGAAGCGAGAACCCCTGGTTGCGTTGTTCGCACCGCACAATCGGTTAGGCAATCCAGAGTGCAATTCGATACAAGCAGCGGGTTCGTAATTTGAGAGCTGAATGGTGCAACTATGTGAATGCACTAAAAATCAATGAGGTTTCAGAGAAGCAGCACTGATTCTAATGCGAGTTATCAAAGTTTGCGTTGCCTTGTGTGTTGTGACCACAAAACAGTCAGCAGCCATACGTCAAATAATGCGCTCTCAATGGCATAAATATACTTACCATTGTTGTATTGGCAGTCCATTAATGATATACATAAATAGCGCGATGCCATAGTTCAATTTTAGGCTCAAGGTCAATGGTCGATTCGAAATAACCTAACTGACAGCTGTCTGCCTATGAATACACTTATTTTAGGGTAGACTGACTGCTTGTTTCCTATGCAAATGCATATCAATGGAGACGAGCATAAATAGGTATGTGTAAGAAAGGGGAATTTCCCATTAATAAGTCATAATATGATAATAACTAGTCCGAGAGGAGATTAAGTCACTTGAGCTGTCAGCTGGTTACAAGCGACTGGTCAAGCAATGGTGGAATACAGTACGACCATACTCAGATTTTAGTTCACACACAGGTGATGGGAACTGCAGCCAAGTGTGTTAGCTACATTGGTTTTAGTACTCCTGGGAATGAAATTGTCTGTGGAATGTTCACCTCAGGTTCCGCAGTTTCTTTGGCGCCATTCAGCGCCGAACTTTTTAGTAAAATATAAATCCGATCACGTTCTCCATCATTAAGTCGATTTATTGAACACGATTAGGGCTCCGTAAGTAAATATCAGATACAATTATGTAGCCGCAGGTAGTGGAGGACAGAAAGACCAGCAGCGTGTCACGGTGCGCGACTAATGGGCATTGACAATGTGGTATTGTTTACTTTGGCACAGTTTGAAACTATGACGGTGTTTACATTGGAGTCGGAGCGCATACTTTTTGAAGTCTACAACGGAGAGGGTCAATGGTATAGTGTCGTTTTGTCTGAGGTAAGATTTTCCGATTTGCCAAAATCGGCTGTCAATTTATTTCGAATTCGAAAAAATATGTGTTAAGCAGAAAGAGACAGAAATTGTATTACCTTTGTTTTTGTCCCATAGGACTTTGAAGCATTGAAAACGATCAATTTCGAATTCGAAGATTGCCGGATAGATTTTCGAACTTCTTCGAAAATTGTTGAAAACTATAGGGTTGCAAAATCAACACCAGTAACGTTCGTATTATTTATATCATCTGTTTTCGAATACGAGTGTGAATAAACTCTAAATCTTGCTTCATCTGTCATTATGTGACATTTATCCTGGTTCCATTTTCGGTGAACACATTCTCCTGCACAAGTGGTCTTTCTTTGAACACATAAATCACGTTTTAGCTCCTCACTTCCACAGATGGATTTCGGTTTTCGGATGGATTTTGTAAATAAAGAGCAGACTTCCTGAACGCAATTAAACATCTTCCGGTTCGGATGTAAAAATAGCTCAGACGATTAGATTAATATGCAAGAGTGGACGATCTGGTTGAAAAACTTGTGCAAGCTTATCTTAATCAAGATATAAGTAAGCTCACTATCAATGCGTGCACAGTCTAGTGCGTTTATATGCAAAACAGAAGCCGCATTTGGCTTCACGCTGCGATGAAGAAAAGTACAAAAACGCGACCATAGCACCCAGCCAATCATACGATACAATTAACTCTTGCATAATACATTTATTATACCGGACTTATTGAAATAAAGTCGTAAACACAACGCGGTGCATGATACCTTTCACAAATTTCGACCACTCAGCTGCTGTTACTAAATCATTTTTAGCTCGGCTATGCGATTTCATGGCTCATGAAGCCCCCCCAAATAATCTGACTTAGCGCATTCGTGACTCCGTTAAAGACTTATTATTGGGCAATTGACGTTGACTAACACACTACACATCAATCGATAAAGTCCATCTCATTTAATCCTATGGAAGTCGATTAATCACATGCCCATCTGACTTTTGTTCATAATCTGACGCTGAAAAGATGGAAACCATACGAACCAGCTTCCAAACATTAAGAGATTACGACCATGCTTCAGCCATTTGTTAGGAAGTAGTGCATTACTGCAGGCGCATTGACTTTCCCCCTCAACACATAGCTCCTCGGTAGTAGCAGTGCATGTCTCTATGTCAGCACTCAGCAGTCGTCAGAGTTGTGTCAGTGCGGACTTTGTGCGGAATGGACAAGACATCGATCGGATTTTTCCTGCATCACGACTTTCCGCAGACTTTGTCACACATCGGAGTATCCCGTCCACATATTGTTGAACCAAAAGCACAGTCTCTCCACAGCTGAAGACAATTAAGCCCAAGCCTCGATATGGCGAACATTGTCTACCACTGTATACCAGTTGAGCTCGCGCGAAGTTTTAAATTATTTAGAGCAACCGTTGTGTATTGTTATGAAATTCGATTTTATCGGTTCCGTGTGCTCCACGGACGAATGTAATGCACTGGCGCAGCGCGCAGACCAAGTCCAGCGCGTGTATGTAGTAAATAGTGGACAGGCCATAGCTAAGGAAGATGAACGGGTGCCTTCGTGGTAGCTGGTACAAGAAATATGGTTTCTTTGCCTCGGGCCGTCGTTGTGGCTGCTCTTGGACTGCATTCGCGCAAGACACGGAGAGTGTTGCGAAAATCGTGTTGTGTAGCAAGTGGTAATAATGGCTGCGGTGATGGTGGCTCGTGGGACGTACACTTTTGCATGAACCAATTTTTTTTATACGCCGTAGTGCAGTAACGAGAGCATGCATAAGTCGAATTGGAATTCAAAAAAAAACTCTGCAACACAACAACAAAAGCAGTTTTGAGTATGTTGCGAAATACTTTCTCCATACTTGTAACAAAGAGTGATCGACACTGTGGGTTCAATTCGCATAAAAGACACCTGTCCGCGAAGAAGGTGAATATCGCTAAATTGACAAATGACAATGTAGGTACAAGCTGTATGAAGTTTAAAAGTATGTGGCTCGAAAAGTTGGCAACTGATGCCTGGGTGGAGTGGTGGGTAGATTGCTTCCGTCGGTCGCCATCAGGAGATGTGTTGGCAATATTAGGTTTAATCGGTTTGCGGCTGTCTATGCGACAGAGGTACAATGCATCCGCTTCATGGAGATCGTTTACTTATATCCGTTTGAGTTAGATGGTGGATCAGATTTGCAGAAAGACACTTGAATATGCATGGGAATTCGGAGTGGGAAGTGAATTGTATTCGGTTACAATTGAACGTGGAACTATGTTTTGGAAACAACGAAGGTTAACAAACTGTTTTATTTGAATTTACAGCTGGAGCCGACTTTCTTTAACTTCTTTTTTGGGTTTGGGGGAATAGGTGGTTCAATAAAACGTAGTAATTGTAGTTGCCGTTGCTCTTGTAGTTGTGACTGTAGTTGCAGTTGCAGTTGTAATTGTAGTTGCTGTTGTAGCTGTAGTTGAAGTTGTAATTGTAGTTCTAATTGAAGTTGTAGTTTTGGTTGTAGTTGTAGTTGTGGTTGTAGTTGTAGTTGTAGTTGTAGTTGCAGTTGTAGTTGCAGTTGCAGTTGTAGTTGTAGTTGCAGTTGTAGTTGCAGTTGCAGTTGTATTTGTAGTTGTAGTTGTAGTTGTAGTTGTAGTTGTAGTTGTAGTTGAAGTTGTAGTTGTAGTTGTAGTTTTAGTTGTAGTTGTGGTTGATGTTGTAGTTGTAGCTGTAGTTGAAGTTGTAATTGTAGTTCTAATTGAAGTTGTAGTTTTGGTTGTAGTTGTGGTTGTAGTTGCAGTTGTAGTTGTAGTTGCAGTTGCAGTTGTAGTTGAAGTTGTGGTTGTAGTTGTTGTTGTAGTTGTAGTTGTAGTTGCAGTTGTAGTTGAAGTTGTAGTTGTAGTTGTAGTTGTAGTTGTAGTTGTAGTTGTAGTTGTAGTTGTAGTTGTAGTTGAAGTTGTAGTTGTAGTTGTAGTTGTAGTTTCAGTTGTAGTTGTAGTTTCTGTTGTAGTTGTAGCTGTAGTTGAAGTTGTAATTGTAGTTCTAATTGAAGTTGTAGTTTTGGTTGTAGTTGTGGTGGTAGTTGCAGTTGTAGTTGAAGTTGTAGTTGTAGTTTTAGTTGTAGTTGCAGTTGCAGTTGTAGTTGTAGTTATAGTTGTAGTTATAGTTTTAATTATAATTTCATCATTTGCGGCAAGGCCAATTGCAATAAATTGTTGATAAATGAAGCTGGAAAAGGCACGTCAAACGCACTTCAAAACGTCGCCTGACACAAGTCGACTTAGCTTAAACGCTAATAGTTGGTTTTATTATACGAATTAAATTTTACGTTGACTTGGCGAACCGCTGGCCAAACAACGGCAAAGGAAGTCTTTGATCAATGAATGTGTCACAGTAGGTATTTGACAGCAGCATATACTAGAGTCAGAAAAACTTATGTTGTTTTCTATTGCGGGCATTTCCGGAATCGAAAAAAATCACTTCAAAAACTTTTCTGGTGATTTTGAGGAGAAAATTTCGCTTCTCGATTAGAAGTCAGAATCCACTCAAGTCAGCTGACAGCTGCCGTAGGTTATTTTTTGGCATTTCACCAATACTCTTGTGGATTCAATCAGATGCAGTTTTCTTGTTTCATTGGACATACAATGAGTGGATCCCCGAGTGAAACCAATGGAAAACGACATTAATTGCTAACCTTAAAGAAATTTCGAATCCGAATGCAAAAAGTTTAAGAGCTTTGTTTAAAACGAATGATTGACTCGCTCGACTACCGCTTAAATGAAAGTACCCATCCTATATGTATGTTGCCGTATTTAAACCTAGTTTCGACTGTGCATACGGTTAGTTCAAATTTAATGTACTTATCCTCAAGCCATTTCAGCCAAACGACCAAAGTATCACAGCGCGACCTATTTCCTCATTTATCTCATTTCGCGTAACACCCTCTCACTTACAGCATCTAAACTAACTGCAATTACACATACTCTTGGCTCGCATAACACAAAGTAATTGCACGGCATTTCTACACACATCTAACCGCAAAGATTATATGGGACAACCGCTGACGACTGCGATAAGAATCTGCGCTGCCACCATGTCTATTCATACAATTTTCCGACAACACTACTTGCCCATTTCTTCCATTACCATGCAACACACGTACATCTATTACCGCATATCTTGACCACGCATCAAGCGAATCCGAATCCGCCATGCAAAATACTGTTACTTCGTTGTTTTCGGTCAAACACTGGCAGGTAACAGACAGAAAGGCAATACTCGTATGTAGCCAACAATTTGGCAAATAATAGTTTAACCTGGTTATGTCCTCTCTCTCTCCGGTCTGTCATAAGAATTTCGTATCGTGTGTAAGCATCCAGCACCAGCACACTTTCGGTCATATGTGAGGCGAAAGACTTAACGCCGACATCACAGCGTCACGCTAGAGCGCAGTCCAAAGCGCACTCATGCGCCTACGGTTTATATTTCTGATTCAATTCACTTTCATAATATACGCTTGCTATACACGATGTACACTGTACAGTCGCTCACTTTTCACTCTGACATAATCTGCATTTCCAAATGTGTGTTGTGTGCTGCATTAAGATCATAATTACTGCGTCTTTGATCTGATTTTGATCAGCCGTTTACTATTTGGACTGATTTTGAACAAATTAAGGCCTGATTATCACTATGACCTTCAGATTCATACTAGCCTACTGAGTCACGCACATTGTGATTTGCTAATCATAGTTGCAGCGATATTCGGCCAAAGATGGCTCCATTGCCCCATTAGGGCCTGATTGCAGCAATGACCTTCATGGCTTGTAGCTTGTACTGATGCTGAGCGGTGTGCCCGCGGATGATGTTTGCTAATGATTAATGAACACAAAGCCAAATTATAATCGATTGTGTTTTTGACATGATTTGAAGAAATTTATATTGCTGAATACTTCGGAGTCCATATTTGTTTTCAAGGTCCGCTGCGCAGTCCTATATGTTCGAAGTAGGAGTTTCCGTATTAATTTAGTATTGCTATAAATGGTATGATGGGTAATCCAAGTGCATTCTTGGCAAAGCTTTGATGAATTGCAACAAATAAAGATTTCCCACCACTCATGGCGAATTTCAGTAAAAGAATATAGAATGGTGATTGAATATTAGATAATGTTTATAAAATATTTGTGGTCCCACAGGGAAGTCACCTGTGACCTATACTATTCACAACAAGTAGGTGTACTTCTCTGGAAATATTTATGCCGATGGTTAAACAAACGTTGCGTTTACCTCATTTGGCTGATAATGTTTATAAGATATCGACAGATTCAATATGGTGGAGTACAACTCAAATGATTATTTATCTTGTGATTTGCATTTGTAAAAGTGACAGCAGATATAGATACATATAGACTTGATGTGGCTGCATTTGACTTATGAAGCCAGGTTTTTAGTCATAGCATTACCACAATAAACAAGACGTCTGTTTCAACGGTCCTACCATCTTATCTCAAGAAATCATTTGTAGTGAGCTTTAAGTTCGAAGGCGTAATTAATTTAAGCTTTTCCGTTTCAAAGAGACGACTTATTTTGTGTCATCAACACCGGCCATCAATTAAGTGAAGTTATGGGTTTGTTAAAGACGTACAAGAACTGTGGAGTTGCAATTACGTTATAATTGGATCGAGCAATTAAGTCACCGTAGGCGCAGTGGCTTAGTGGTTAGTGTGTTGGACTACTAAGCAAGGGGTCCCAGGTTCGAATCCCGCAAAAACCCAAATTCCAACTCAGGGTTTTTTCACTGCGCCACCTCTCGCGAACGTCTGACAAACATCCGAGAGTATAACTATCATGAAAGAGCTTCTCAATCGGCCGTTTGGAATCGGCATAAAATTGTAGATCCCTTCCATTCGTTCTAAAAATTAAAAACTCACACAAAACGAATGGTTGCGAGAAGCCAGGCCGAGGGTTCCTACAGACCTGTTGCGCCAACTATTATTATTATCATTAATTAAGTCACCGACACCCTTGGCTGTAACGGTCTATAATGTGGAATGCAACGATAAAATTTGATACCATAACCTCAAAATGCGTACCTGCATTGTAGAAATTCAACATGATAATTACAACAACTACGCTAGACTTGACACTTGGAGACTTGCAATAGTTGTAATTGCGTGCTGAAAATCCTACTTCACTTTACCTTGCTGAGATAATGGAAGCTTAAAAAACACACCTATAGTCAAGAAATTCGTGACTGAGTACTAAAGCTAAGATTAGACTGTATGCCAATTAAGCATATGAATGCCAAAAGGCAAATGACCAGATTAGCTGTCACATTAACAAAATGCCACAATTATCAAAACTTTATATTAGAATATATATGACTAAAATTACCAATACGGTCATATTTGCCTCGATGGTCATTTAAGGCATTTGTTATTTATTACCCAATGTTGTAGAAGGGTAATGCTGTAGAGAAAAACAAATCAAAAAAGTTGAAGTTGGAAATTTATTAGTAGCACAAAACAAACAGAAAGCAAACAATTTTTACACACAAAATTTAACCAAAATTTTACAACAGGAAAAAAGTATATACACAACCACAATGAGGGACTAGAACAAGACCACTAATTAAACTTAGAAAAATTACAATGACAAGATAATTAAATAATTTACGCAAATGATATAGATTCAATAATCCACAAAAAGAGATAAAGAAAACAAATCCCAATCCTTCGAACTCATGAAACACCGATGACAACAAAATAATACTTTGTTCCATCAAAAATAAAAAATGCCAGCAATGCCATAACGAAATTTTACGAAAGTGCATATGGGCATATAGGGCTTTATGTTGGCATTCGTGCTTATTGTCCCATTACACTATATGCTATTTCGGCATTTTTATCTGTCAAAATCAGCCTGGTCATTTGTGGCATTCAGGTCATTAGAGCATATGAGATATGCCCATTACACTGTATGACCATATTTTGACAGGAGAACTGTCAGAAATTGGCATTTTATGACCACTTGGCATACAGTGTAATCTTACCTTAAGTTGACATAACACATAATGTGGGCTGGCGTAGGAAAAGTGACGCTCCTGAACAATCTAGTTCTTGCGTTCAGGTTACATCTTATCCAAACCATTTTAGATAACTACATTCTTGAATGTGCCCATTGACTACACATATACCCATGGATTTTACTTTTCTAACTTAAATAGTTAGTTATATGAAAAATAATTTTATTTTAATTTCCAAAATGCAGACATCTTCCTGGTTAGTTCTTGAAACAAACACACCTTTCTGACACATTCGGTGCACTGCAGCTCACAATTTCTATGTGAAAGAGTAGGTACGAACAAACATGAATCTTTAAAATGAAGTTTGCAAATATATACCTATGTTTGCCAAATCGAAAACGACATACCTATGTTCCTACGTACCTTCAGTTTACAACGCCCTAGAAATTAATAACTAGGTACCTACCTAGGTATTCCTAAAATTTTAAATTAGGTACCGCTCACAAGGAACACCAAATATCTCATACTCCAACCCTTGGTATTTGTCTTTTTATTTATTTATTTCAAGATTGGCTAACCTGCTGGTGACATACTTGATAGTTGATACTTTGACAGCCGACAGCGACACCAACAAGCGATCAAAAAGTGTTTTGTCATTTTCGTTAGCGAAATTCAATCAGTTTGCATTTCTATCTAAAGTAAAAATTATTCCATTCAATGTAAGTGGTTGTTTAAATTTATCTCTAGACAATAGCAAACAATGGAATAATAAAACTATGAAAGACGCAAAGAAAAAAAACATTTTGCAAATCATCAACTAACCTCAAAATTTGTTTGACCGTCTATTCTTTTGTTTCGCAGAAAGATGTTTCTCACCCGGTCTGAATACGATAGAGGAGTAAACACCTTCTCTCCCGAGGGTCGTCTTTTCCAAGTGGAGTACGCCATTGAGGCCATAAAACTGGGTTCAACCGCTATTGGCATTTGCACTCCCGAGGGTAAGAAATACACAACTAAGCACACAATTCTGATTACTCATCCGAGTCCCAATTTAGGAGTTGTATTGGCCGTTGAAAAGCGCATCACTTCGCCTCTAATGGTACCCGGTACAGTGGAGAAAATTTCCGAAGTCGACAAGCACATTGGATGTGCTACTTCTGGACTGATGGCAGACGCCCGTACACTGATCGACCGTGCTCGTGTTGAATGCCAGAATCACTGGTTCGTTTACAACGAACGTATGACCATTGAGTCGTGTGCCCAGGCGGTATCATCACTTGCCATTCAATTTGGCGACAGTGGCGATGGTGGCTCTGCTATGAGTCGTCCATTTGGCGTGGCGATTCTTTTCGCTGGCATCGAAGAAGGCAAACCACAGCTGTGGCACATGGATCCATCTGGCACGTATATTAGATATGGTGCTAAGGCGATCGGTTCTGGCAGTGAGGGTGCACAGCAAAATCTTCAAGACAACTACACCGCAGAGATGTCTCTCAACGAAGCCATTGAGCTGGCCTTGAACACCCTCAAGCAAGTAATGGAGGAGAAACTGAACTCGACGAACGTGGAAGTCATGACTATGACCCCCGATGCGCTTTTCCGTATGCACAAGAAGGAGGAAGTGGAAGGGATAATTGGCAAATTGGCTTAAAAGTCACTTTTTTTTGTTTGTCATCTCGTCTTTAAGGGGTTTACGCTGAGGTCTGTTTTTCTTTTTTAAATTAAAATTTAAATTTTTGATTTGCTTGTGGTATGTCTTTTATAAACAAATAAATGAAATTATCCAATTTATTTTTGCTGTTGTATTTTGATTATGTGTGGCTAAAAGCGAACCGTTTGCCATCACTTCCTGGGAATGTCCCAATGGCGACTGCTTGCAGATAGCTGATGGATCTGTACATAAACTCTTTGTAGGTTGTATTTGAAACTCCATATACAAAGGTTCTAGTCCTCTGGGAATAAATCGCCAGTTAGTTTGTACTGGGGTGCAAAAGCGGTTTTTAAAAAAAAGTCCGCGATACTAATAATCATTTTTAGTGTCCAGGTTAAGTTTTTCGATCTCACAATGGCGAAATTTTCCATACAAAGTTGCATATGACCTAGGAAATATTCAGTGTGAAGATTAAAACTGATTATTGGTAAGCCCCAGTAGTGTCTCGTTGTTGTCTACTGTTGTTCTGCTGGTTGATGCGAATTGGTTAAGGATGTATTTCGAGGGATAATCATTTACGACCATCATACCAGATAAAGACGTATTTTCTTCGAATGATAGCGAATATAGGTGTTATGCCAGGGCTATACGTGACGCAAAGTAATTAACTTGATCTCTTACGATTGACAGATCGCTCGTCGTGCCATCTGCATAAACAACGCTCACTCCCGCTCAGTATACATTCATTTTCACGTTGTACCTACTCAAATAAACTGCAAACCGCTTTTTAATTTTAAATTTGGTGTATTACGGAAGACCTTAAAAATATTAAAATTTCATTATATAATATAAATTTTGTTTATAGTTCGTTAAATACTTTTGTTTTCTTCAACAGATTACATACATTTTAACAATAGATTTATTTAATTTGTTCTTCTACTCAATATCTTCTTATGTTTCGTTTAGAATTTCCAGCATAAAGCTAACAAAATTGCTACTAATACAAAGTGGTGTGTGCGTTGCAAGTGCGCTCTACCTTTTTTTTTTTGTTTCTATCTCTATATCGACTCGTTTTATGAGCTTTGAGTTTTTATTTTTAAAGAAATTAAAGGCACTACTGACATAAGGAATAAAAATGCGGTAAATAATACAGATTATGTACGACTTTGCTTTGTTAACTCTCATTCGAAAGCACCATACCTACGCGAGACGAGAGAATGCTCCAAAAGAGGGGGCAAACAAACAAAAACATACAAAACACCAACGAAAAAAATTGATAAAAAATAAACAAAGCACAAAAATAAAGTTTTAAAGTTATAAAGTTAATTTTCAATGAACAACTCTAATGATCACAGTAGTTTCGAAATTTTCCAATATTCGCGTCCTCTTTTCTAGCTTAATAACTAAGGAATAAAAAATTTAGATATATGTATGTATATTAGCTTCTTGCTGTTTTTGTTTTTTTGTTTCTTTTAATTAAAATTCGATCGATTGTTTAAATGGTGTTTGATCTAAGGATTGTGCAACATCTCGGCAACTCGGGGAAGTGTGGTATTTCTTAATTAGTAAGGCACCCTTACAGCAGCCACGCGGGACTACTGATGTGGAGGGTTTATACAACTTGAGAGTGGGAGGGAAAATACCGAGTATATTGGTAGTAGTGAGTATTGCCATGACGGTGGTGAGCAGCAGTTGTCGCAGAGTCGCAGCTTAGGACTCCTCAATGTTGTTGCGCCTTCGTAAAAGTGTTAGGCTAGCATTGGGATCACTTAGTGAGTACGTCTCTGGTTCGAATACCGGTGGGCACTCCATATTCGGGTATTCCGGCGACACCAACACAGCGGACGTGGTTGCGGCAGGCTTGTCCGGCAGTATTAACGGCGGTAGGGGCATTGCCACAGCATGATCCACCGATGTCGATGGGCCTGGGTATGGCTGAAAATGAGAGAAATAGTTGGTTAGAGGGAAGAGCTATAAAAAATGGTGTAGATTTGTGTGGAGTGTTTCCATTGGGACCATTTGCACAGTCGAGTTCACGTTTTCTTAAGCTGTGACCATTAAATCAATCAATGTTGCACCAGCAACATAAAAAAAAGACCCATGCATGACTCTTTTATGTTTCAACGCCCGACGAACGACATTTGGACGGGGGTTAACAAAAATATTTAAGCACCTGGAAGCGTTCTTGTTTGTTCGAGGAGTTCTGATCTATTTCTGCTTTCTGCATGTCGGTCACGGCAAATCCTAGCAATGTTGTTAACTAGTTCCACTTGCAGGCAAACAACTTTAAGCGGAGAGTGCTCGACAAAACTGTACGAAATGGTTGTATTCCAAGATTGTGTATCATTCGACAGCAGAGCATTCGCTTGCAGGCGCATGCTCAGTTCATGTCACATCACAAGAATGCCAACTATTGGGCGAAAGCTTGGAATTGTGGGCGCATTTTCTCAAATCATTGAGCTTAACTCTACAAGGGCCGAACATCCACTCAAAGGAAAAGAGACAGCTGGTGGCGGTTATCTGGAAATCACAGGTGCATTCCAAATAAAAAACCATTCAAGCAACAGAGGCGGCACCTGGCGAGATCCCTTTGGTGCAGACAAAGATTAGAGGTAACCCTTGCCTTAAATAAAACTCTGACCTTGGTCGAAAAAAACTGCATGAACTAACAACTAACAAACCTTAAAAAAACTCACCTTATTGCTGAAGTCCACAGGCGAAAAGATCTCGTGTTCATAGTCCTGCGATGAGCTGTTGCTGCCGATGGCGTTTCGGCCGCCAAAAATCGCTCGATGCAGTCGAGGCGACCCCAGCAGCTTCTTCTCCTTCGCCGTCTTGCTCGAACTGAAGCTCAGCTTCGACAAAATCGGCATCGGTGCCGAGTTCTTTCGATGTGCCTCGTATTTCTTGTCTTTAAATTCATTGTTGTATGTGTGACTCTTCTTGATACCGCCGCTGGCAGCGCCCGATCCCTGATCGACTTTCCCCTGACTGTTGTACATGTTCGAGGACTTCTTATTCAGGGGCAGTGTCATTGAAGTCAGACTCTTGGGTTCGTTGTTCGAATGCTTGAATTGAAACAAACGCTCGCTGGACGTCTTGAAGGCTTCCAGTTTGCCTTTGGTCTTCTTGAAGCTACCGCCGCGCTGATGGGTCTTATCACTCTCGCTCCCGCTCGAGTGTTTTTTCGCCTTCATCGCCGCCTGCTGCATTTGCTGTAGTTTCTGCAGACGCAGTTGCTGCTGTCGCATCAGTTCTTGCGGATTCTTGTTCGCTCGGCTGTCAGAGATGGGTTCATCGCCAGAAATCAGTTCATAGCCGAAGTCGCGCAGCTTGAGACCCTCCTTGGAGCGGGTGCGCTTGATGTCCTCATCGTCGGGCTTGAAGCTCATTTCGTAGTCTGGTGTCTTAGGCAGGCTACGACTCTGAATCTTGGACAGTTTGCCGGTCTCACCTGGCTGTTGATTGTCAGCACCAGGCTTACCCTTGAGTAGGGCGCTCTTTCCACTGCGATCGTCTTTCTTCTCGACGCCGAGCAGCACGCGATTGTTGTACATCTCCTGGGCTTCCTCCTTCTGCTTCTGCAGCATGAGGTCCTTCAGAGTGAGAAAGACCTGCAGATTGTGCGGCGCATCCCACGAGTTTCCCGGATTGATCTTGGGCAGTGAGTAATCTAAAGTCTTTGAGGTTTGAAAGTCAAATTCCACCAGATTCGGATTCGATGCGTGGATGTAGTTGTAGGGAAATGTCTTTTTCACTTTTTTGTTGCTTTCCGTGGAGTAGCTCTTCGAGAGGAGGCTGGGAGGGCTGGCATTTTCCTGTGGGGTGTTCGCCGGTGCGGCGGGTGGGCGCACGCTGCCCTCACTAACAGAACTGCGACTGGCGTATAGGGTTACTTTGGGCGTCAATGGCGGTGGCACATTGTGTTCGGGGGAGTTGGCCTGAAAGGGATGCAGGTTGTGGTCCGTGTAGCCAGGCGTGTTGGCGCCAATTTGAATTCCAAAACTTCCACCGGGCACCTTGCGGTAGCTTCGATACTGCTCTGTGGGCACTGGAATGTCACTTGACGGCTTCTTGTCGCCACCACTGCTCTTAAAGGGCAGCGTACTCTTTGTGAACTTTCGCAGCGACCCGAGGTATTTCTTGTCGTGCTTAACGCTTGATGTCGGTGTCTGTTGCAAGTTTTTTGACCCTAAAAAATCCTTATTGCCACTGGGGGAGGGTGTGCAGATGCTTTTGCTCGTCGAATCGCTTTCGTCGCCCGAGCTCTCAGTCTCGGAGAATAGTTCTTTCGGTGTATCTGAATCGTTTGAGCTGGATGCTGCGCCTAGCTTTTGCTGCAGAGTCGCCAGGCGAATAAAGTCCATCCATTGGTTGAGCGCCTCCTGCGATTCGGCCGCAAAGTAGAACGTCTTCGACGGGTGGTACACCTTGAAGGCGAACGGCTTCGAGTGGACCTCCTGAAAGTAAGTTTCATTTTGTAAGAAAATCAAAAAATTGTTTAGGGTATTGAAAATGCGAACCTTGGCAAGGGAAACGGTGAATCCTGGGAGATAGACGAAACAATTAGCCTTTCCCGCCTCCTTGGTCCGAAACCCATACAGGTTGGTGTCCATGAGAACGAAATACAGCCTCGCCCAGAAGGTTACGCCACGTTTGTCCTTCGTGCGCCGGTACAGATAGCCCTGAATGTCGCCGGTGCCGAGGACCTTGAGCGTTATCTTGCGCCGTTTGGCGATCAGGCTGTTCTTTTTCTTTAGCGTCAGCGTCTTGGTCTTGGTCGGGGTATGAAGCTCACATTCCTCGACTACATTCGGCAGATTCGGAGTACTTGTTGCAATGGCCGCCTCCGATAATTTCGCCTGTATCTTTTCTGGTGGCATCAGACTGATTGGTTTCGGCGGTGGAGGGGGCACCACTACTGGTGCCGTCTCATTCGGCTTCTTGGGACGAGGTGGCGGTGCCGGCGGTGTTGTCAGTATGAACTCCTTCCTTGGCTCTATTGCGGGTGGAGTGTCAGACTCTTCGCCCGAGTTGTCATAAGCTGGTGTGCTGTGACTTTTGTCCAACCTCCCCCGCCTGGCAATGGTTACATGATTTATCGCCTGAATTAGTGGCTCTTTCATGGTTGGAGTGGGCGTAGGAACCGGAGTTAGTTCTTCATCTCTACCCTCACTCGAGCTCGTATCTCTCCCACTTGTCGTGTCAATCACCGACACAGCTACTTCCTCTTCATCAACGAATGGAATTGGCTCAAAAGTTTCTAGTATCGTGTTGTCCACATTGCACGTGTACTTCTGATCTACCGGGTAGTCCTCGTACTTCATATTCGCATCGAATCGCACAACCTTGCTGACACCCGGCTTTGATTTCTCTTCACTCGTCGACCTTTTCGCATCGCCACCCAGTTTGAGCTCCTGTGAGAAACTGCTGTTCATACCAATGAGCTTGCCATTACCCGAAGTGATGCCCAGGCAAGTTGTCGGCCGCGGGGCGATCTCTAGACCAAATCCAAAGGAAACCGATTTATCTCTCAAACTTGGCGACGAAGGATCTCCGTTCTGTGTGCCATTCTTTCGTTCATGCCACAGCGGAGCATCTCGCAGATTCTTCAGCGAGTACAGCTCATCGCCACAGATAGTGTTTCTACGCTGGAGTACCGCTCGCGGCTTCGGATAGTACAATCGGATCTCTTTCTCGACAGACTTGGGATCAGTGGGCGTAAGAATATCACTACAGCTTGAGTCTGTGTCGGATGACGCAGCCTTTTCGCTAATCTTCAGCGGCAGATTGAACTCCGGCACTGCCAGGAAGCCAGCTCGTGGACTAGGCAGATTTTCACCCCAACGTGTGCCCATGGCGCGTTTCTTACTTGGCAGCCGATATGGTTGCATATAAATTTGTCCGTAGATCTTGGTGTGCTTGGGACGTTTCTTCAACGTCAACAGCACATCAGGCAGTGACTCTCGCAGCTGCATGATAACCGTTTTGTATTGCCACCCCACCACGGTCTGATAGTTGATCTGAACGATCTCGTCACCGTCCTCGATCTTGCCCGAATTGTGAGCCGGCGAGTTGTATTTTATATCGGTGACTTTATGTATGCCATGGTAGCTAGGTTCGATGTTGAAGCCCAACTCGGATTCGCGTTTTTTCAGCGTCACCAGACTCAATGAAGCTGGCTGCAGTAGCATTGGATCTGTGATGTCTTGAATGATGTAGTCGCCCAGCTTGGCCAGTGTTTCCGCCGTCATCTTGATCTGTTCCACAGGATTCTCGACAAATCGATCGCGTTGCGCACTAGTCGCCATCTCCAGACCCAGCCGTAGCATGTTCTTTCGTATTTCGTTGAATTGCAGCTGCCCGTGAAAGGGCGCTCGATCGAGCCAACTGATTATTGGTTTTATCGTCGCTATTGTCCGCGTAATATCGTTTAGAATTTGAGTCTCTATCTTTGAGTTATCACAGTGTGTTGCCAATTGCCGGTAGAGATTGCGCGCTGCCGTTGCCATGTGCAGCGCCAAAAATTGCAGGTTTTCTTTATCTAAATTATAGTGCTGCCAAAGGAAAGGGAAAATAGTAAGTGACATGTGGGTTGATTAGGAAACTATTGTCGAATGTTTAGGCACAGTATCGGAAAAGAGATGAGGGTCAGTTCGGTCGGATGTAGACTTGTCATTGAGCTTCATCCCAGGACAAGAACTATATTCTAATTTGTTAATATATCGCAGTTCTTCAAAAAAGCCTTTTCCATCCAATAATCCGTTTTAGCAGGGCATGCGCTCTACGGGTTATTGACGAATTGATTTTCCATTAAACGAAAAGAGAGAGTTCTTTTTTCCTCTTGGTGAAATATCTTACCTCTACCCGTCGACGTTCATAACAAAAAACTACAAACTTACAAAGTTCCTAAGATTTTCGACTGCTTCCAGAACGATCTCTTGATGTCCAATTGAGTTCATGCCCAGCTGTTCTAGTTCGTACGGTCGAATATTGAGCAATTGTTGGCCGCCCACCTCGTTGTTTGTAAATGAGTAGACATAATTGTACATAGAATCGTCCAGGCCTGCAAAAACAAAACAAAACAACTTTATTCAGTCATACTTCATACAGCGTACTCGAAATTTTCTGTTTGAAATCGAAATTATTTGTTTAGGCAATGAAAAATGGAATCGCCACCACTAAACTCTCCACGTACGTAAGCCAATCAGACTTTGAACGAAACCTGCCCCAGACAGTTGAGCTATTGAGAACCAAAGAGGGCAACAAAGTGTTCCTCGTTGGCACTGTTCATTTCAGTGTCAAATCCCAGGATGACGTGTCAGCTGTCATACAAAACACCAACCCTTCGGTGGTGATGCTAGAGCTATGTCCGCTGCGGAAGCATATGCTTGAGATTGATGAGGAGACACTAGTCCGAGAAGCGTCTTCCTTAGATGGGGCGAAAATTCGACAGATAATCAAAGAAAAGGGGCTCCTTAATGGAATGTTTTACGTTTCTTTTCTGCGAACGAATGCCAATATCACCAAGCAGCTGGGAGTGGCACCGGGCGGCGAGTGTCGTCGTGCAGTGTACGAATGCAAAAAGCTTAGAAACTGTCGGGTTATTCTTGGCGATCGACCTATAGACATCACGTTACAAAGAGCTTTACAACCCCTCAGTTGGAGGAAAAAACTCCAACTTTCTAATATTTTCAATGATCCATCCGTCAGTCAAATAACTCCTGCCGACGTGGAGGCCTTTAAACGGCGCGATACTGACTACCTCAAGCATTTAAGAAGCGACTACCCTTCTGTGTATCGATCATTTGTTACCGAACGCGACAAAATACTGGCACACAATCTAATGCTGGCAGCCAAGCAAAGCGGAAAGGGCTATCACAATCACAATGTAGTCGGTGTCGTAGGAATGGGCCATATGAATGGAATCTGTGAACACTTTGGCAAAACAAAATCCGAAGAAATTAGAAAAATAATGCGCAAAGATGTCGACATGAGGAAGGCTGGGCCAAATATCTTCGGAAATGTGAGAAAATTTTTAAATTTTCTCAAGTATAAATAAAGTGGGAGTTCCAAGTGGAGAATGCCTTACCCTTTAGCCAATCTGTCACTTGATCGGGCGTCCATTCTGCGACATTTATGTAAGCCATTGTTTATTTAAACTTTATTATCACACCCGCTTGCCGTTTACCAGTTGAATTCTATTCAGATTGGATATTCACATTTTCATATTGATTGTTTTGTTTGCAATAATTTGCATAATTAACTATTTTTCCTAAAAAATAAAATAACACAAATTGCAGCGAAAATGTTGTTCACTGCTGTAACGCAACACTCGAGTCATTTAATTAGCGTAACGTGACAAGTGACATTCGTTTTCGTTGTGTGGTGGAATTCAATTCACTGCACGGTTGCCCCATTGGTCATTTGTGACCAAATTTGGTCATTCATTTTTCTCTTGTTAAAGCCCGTATGACACTACATTTTTCTCTCATTTTTTCCTCATTTTTATAGCATTAAATCATGTTGAAATGTCAGCTTCGTGTAAAAGAGACAAAATGTGTATTATGAAAGGGGTAACAATTGTTTTCCAAAGCAACCACAAATTTTCAAACGAATTTATAGCCACAAACTTCAAAGTGAGGGGAGGCCAGGGATCCCAGATTAAAGAAAAAAAACATACCATATATATTATATTGTTTTCCCCCAAAAAATCACCCTTTGCTAGAAAAAATCAACAAAATTACCGACTGTCCCCCCAATCTGGGATCACTGCTGGAGGCAAATACAATTTAATGTGGAAATGTCAAAAAAAAAGCTGCCAGCAGCTTAAAAAAATGTAAATTGAATACATTTTCAATGCATTTTTTTTGACATATCCACATTAATTAGGCTGGTGTGTACGCACTCCTATCGGGAATTTGCATAGTAATCTTTCGTCCTGCTCTAGTTTCATTTTTAAAGTCTGAAAAATGTTGAAAAAAATGTAGTGTCATACGGGCTTAAAGCCCGTAAAGGACGAAAGATTACTATGCAAATTCCCGATAGGAGTGAGTGCGTACACACCAGCCTAATTAATGTGGATATGTCAAAAAAAATGCATTGAAAATGTATTCAATTTACATTTTTTTAAGCTGCTGGCAGCTTTTTTTTTGACATTTCCACATTAAATTGTATTTGCCTCCAGCAGTGATCCCAGATTGGGGGGACAGTCGGTAATTTTGTTGATTTTTTCTAGCAAAAGGGAATTTTTTGGGGTAAAACAATATAATATATATGGTATGTTTTTTTTCTTTAATCTGGGATCCCTGGCCTCCCCTCACTTTGAAGTTTGTGGCTATAAATTCGTTTGAAAATTTGTGGTTGCTTTGGAAAACAATTGTTACCCCTTTCATAATACACATTTTGTCTCTTTTACACGAAGCTGACATTTCAACATGATTTAATGCTATAAAAATGAGGAAAAAATGAGAGAAAAATGTAGTGTCATACGGGCTTAAGGACCATTCACATTAGAGCGAATTGCGAACCACGAACTGGCGAATATTCGTAGATTCTGACATTTCATTCACATGAAAACTTTTTTTTAGTCGCAGGTACCCGCGAATCATTTGTATTGTTGAAGGTTAAGTTCGAGCGAATTTTTCATTCGCAGGCTTGTGGATCGCGACTGTTTTATGTGAATAAAGTGTGACTGTTCGCGGCAAGAATTTTCAATTCGCGGGAGAATTGCTGTAATTGTAAATTTCGTTATTTCAATCAGTCAAGTCTCGGTTTTTTTTTTTAGATGAGGTGTTATATTAATTGAATATATAATGCTTTTGTGGTAAAAAAAAATAGCAATTTTCAATTCACTAACACAGATAAATTGATTTGTTCGCAGTTCGCCTATTCGCAGTTCGCGCTCATGTGAATGGTCCTTTACATTGTCGTTTTTTAGATTTTTTATTTGGTAATATTTTTACGAAACGAAAACAAAACTACTTTATGTCGTGTTCCATTGGAATTTTCGGATTTTGGATTTTTTTCTTCCTTCGCATTTGCGGTAGTGCATGTTTTAAAAGTCAGCTGTTCATAAATTGTAATTGATGCTTATAGAAATCCACTCAATTTATGTTGATATCCATTGCGGCGGACAAAGGTAAATTTTTCTCCATTTTTACATACTTGTCTTAGAAAAACGTTATTAATAGCACACTTTAATTTTTGACAAATGACAAATGTTTTGGTGTTAGAGTAAGTAGGTGTGAATCTCGCTCAGATATCGAGATTCGCAAAATTGCTCTGACTCTCAAAAAAGTGCAAAGTGAAATCTGATAGCCAGCTGATTTCCATAGCAGAAAAACTGCTCTGAATCCGAAAAAGTGACTTTTCTGTCCCAATGAAAAACGACATTAATTTTTGTGCGCTTTTCTTTTCGTCTGATTTTTTACAAATATTTCGGACGTAAATTATTTTGGTAAGTTATAATTACAGTAGGTCAGTTTTGTTTTCAATTTTGAAGTGGCAGCCTTGATCCACTGTACGAAGCGTAACGTAATGATTGTCAATATTCATGTAGCAAAACAAATCCTATGGGCTGATTACACTTTGTATGTGTGTATTTTCAGTTGATAGAGGTTTGGCATTAAATGATTGTCATTGTTTTTTATATAGGTACCGCAAATAATTCACGGCTTAATTACTTCCTTAAATAGATATCAACAAATTTGCACATTTCTCAACATTTCATGTTGTTATTCCAGTCTCACAATTTTGTCGAATCTAAGAATGTCTCAATTTGGTTGAAAATATTTTTAATTGTTAAATTCGGTATTTAAAGTAAATCAGACATATTGTTGTATAATATTTAATTTAATTGTATGCTCTTAAAATATTAGAAAAGCAATTTGTTTTTCCTAAATTTCAAATAAAAAAATTAACACTAGCTAATGAATAAAATACAAAGAGCAATTTAAATCGGAGTCAAATTAAGTTCGCGAATAGACATTTATATCACCCCTATCAGGAATAATATTTCCCCCGGAATGTTTTCTATTCAGCAATCTAATTTACATTGCTGACAAGGAAAACACTTCAATCGGAACTTATTTGCGATTGCCCCTGTATATTTCCTTTTACAATTTTAATATAGGTAGGTAATCAAAGCCAACCTTTTGAACGCTGCCAACCAGATATACCAACCTTGAGAAAACGGTGGTGATGCCATATCCAATGATATGGTGTGGGAAATGAAAACGTCAAATAAAATCTTCTCGTCATATGTTGAGACTTGTGAGTGTGTGTGTGGGCTCCATAACGTACCCCAACTTAATTTAGTACAATTGCAATACACTCATAAATATGAATGAAAGCAAGACAGCTTGTAGCCTGTAGGGGTGGCAATTTGCTCAGCTGGGTATCTACTAGTTTCGTCTGTGGTGGCTTCACGTTCACTCACAGTTGCACGGTTACGAACACTAACGTAATAGGGATTTTAGCTCAAAAGTCCCAAGTAGAACACACGTATTTTCTTTCCTTCGTAGTAAAATGTCTTCTTCATCACAACAGCAGGCATCAAAACAAGTTAAATATTATCCATGCAGTTCAGCAAGTTCTGACAGGTAATTCAGCAATATCCGCAGAACATCATCTTCATCATCATCATCCACCGCAATTGTTTCGCCACATCTCTCGCCGAAATAAAAATGAAAAAATAAATTTAAAACAGTTCAACCTTCAACGATTGTGTTCCATCAAAATCCTAAGTCAAGTGAAAAGTGATATACGTACCTACTTACTTGCCGTGCGCGTATTAACATTATCGATATAAGTGATTCGATTCTCCTGTGACGATTCATTTAAGTAAAAACCAAATCCCGATCCCGACTGCTGCTCTGATGCCGTCGTTTGCACTTGCTTCTGGAGCCAAGAATGGCCACATGTAATATTTTTTTTAATTTCTTTTACAATTTCCTCGCCTTCTGTTTGTCCTTCCTATTCATTTCTGTTCATATATTTTGTCTTGTTTTGGTGATTAAAAGAGTGCAGTTAGCAGATCGCTTAGTAATAGAAAAGAAGCGTGCTCGGTAATGCGACGAAATTTGCTAGGTTATTGACCAGTCTTCACACCGGCGACATGTGCTTGGGGGGCGTCTTTGTGCCAACAAAAAGAAAATCAAGCGAAAGCAGTCTATAGAGGATATCCCCCGGTTTGGGATACTTAAAAATAAATTTCCACTCCATACTTTGACTTGGTCTGTGCTGCCGTATGCCGAATCATTGTCATTTCCAATTGCAACGTGTCGTTTGATGTCACAAAGAGGACCTTTCCTATAAATAAATCTGCTATGCATGTTTTACTGCCCCCATTCTCACCAAATTAATGTCTGAACTAAATTTAAAATTTCTTAAATTCGAAATCAATTTGTGGGCACGTCGCTGTGCACGAATATGAGAGGAAAGTATGAACAAGATTCGCGTAGAAAACAACCCAAACAAGAAACACGACTATATGACGCATAATGTGATTCGCATTTTTGCTAAATGGCGATTTTCACGGAAATTCAAAGTTCAGAATTGTTCTTTTTTGAGAAAATCGTGTCAGACCTCCTGCATTAGTAGTGGGGGCTTGCCAATATGCTTTGTTTTCGGTCGTTTGTTGTTCGAAATTGAATTATTGGAGTCTTCATACACATTGGCAATATTTACAACGTTCATACATACTTTGCTGTTATCACTATGGCCTCGATATGTGTTGCGTGTTAATGTATGTACCTGCTTGGCGGACAATACAATGTAGCATTCTTAGCCAATATGACTGATTGCAATTAGCTGGATTTCTTTTCAACAACACCGGCGGCGAAGAAAAAGAAAGTACAATACCTAACCTACACTACTGTCGTCGTATCAGTGTGTGAAATGTAGCCATAAGCATCCCAGCCACGCACCTACGCTGTCACCCAGCATGTTGGAGTGGAAAGAAACCATCCTATGTGGTTACGAATTCTAATCGAACCAAAATTCATTTGAAACCTTTTCGTCTCTGTTTCGTGTTGTTTTGTACTTCCCCCCCAGCTCTAAATGTCGTTTAATTTCAGTGATGATCGTCCAGATGTTACAGAGCCCCTATATTTGGATGCAGCCACAATAGAGTTTAGCAATTCAAATGGTGCTGGTTACATTTGTTGCCCGGCATCTCCAACCACGGTGCCGGCAAAAACACGACCAAAACGTTCGAGCTTGTCAGACTCACCGGCGAAGGGTGTTCATCGACCAACGAGACCACCACGTCAGCGTACAACGTCTATAAATCAAAATTCAACAACAAATCCATCCGAGTGTATTATTCGTGCAAACAATCGGACCATTTACACAGCCGGACGTCCGCCATGGTACAATTGTGCTGGACAGCAAGTAGAGCCGTTTGTTATTGGTAAGTGCTTTCGGTTTGTGTTTTGAAAGACGTGGTAAAATGTAAACATTTTCTCATTTCTAAAGGAATTTGCGGTGGCAGCGCTTCAGGGAAGACTACAGTGGCTCAGAAAATCATTGAGAGTTTGGATGTACCCTGGGTGACATTGTTATCAATGGATTGCTTCTACAAGGTAGATTGATTGTTATAATGTTCGGTTGTCGAGACTTCCTCACCGGATGGAGTACTTTCTTTACGAAACGCTTTTACATTCAATACTCTGTCGTAGTGGAGCTCGTTTGCCATACTATTTTACTACAACAACTGTCAAATCGATTGAACAAAAATAAGGAAATTGTGACCGTAATAGGTTTATATAGGTCTAGGTCCTTAGGCTAACCTTCGCGATGTTTTGCGCAGGAACAACCTTCTTGCACAGTTGTATACTTTTATGGAAATATTGTGGGACACCGAAAACGAAAGCAGCAAGCGCCGCTCTTGTACGGCAACAATGTTTTCGACAGTAAATATTAAATGTACCTAAACTTTTTCTGTTTCATGTGCGCTTTTCCTCATCTCTTCTTCTCTTTATTAAATTCTTCCCGACCCAAATCAATAATGATCTTGGCGTACATTTTTCGACAAATAAATGTGCCAAGCCATCGGTGCCCCAAATTGATAACATACGCTCAAAATAGGGCACTTGAAGGCGAAGGTCAGCACCAACGGGCATTTGATAACAATTTCAACTCTGTGATTGTCATTATAAGCAGATCGGAAAAGTGTGGTTATGACTATAATCGACTATCGCAAATCAACTTACAGAATTCCACGCCGAGGGACATCTACCCTGCGACTACCTTGCAAATAGCCTAAACCAACTCGTCTGATCCTATGGCACAATAGATCTACTCAGGTCGACGTACCTCTTATCACAATGGCGAGTCAGAATTAAAAAAAAAAAACCTGGCAAATAATTCAGTTGAAATTTCATGTGAATTTACCGCCTCTGGGGTTATATGGGTAACTTTGAAATCGCTGAAGTACTACATTTGTTCATTCAGTGACTCTCGCCTTGAACATCCCTTTTCCGTGTCTTTTGTTCTCGTGCAACACTAACAACCTTGTGTCTAATTTAGCTTCAGCCGCCTCCAAATATTCCTTAAACAGAACGAAGTCTCCTAACTACTCAAGATAAACTGACTTGTGTGCTTCACAAAAACCTTAAATTGTTGCTCGCACGTGATGTTGCCTTTAGAACTTTCAAACAAAACAAAGGCTGCTGGCAATAAATTGCGCGTTGTATGAGTTTTATTTCTGCTCGTATGACTAATCTGCTGATTGATGCACGTGAACTTCTCACAATCAGACGACACATAAAAGTAGCAACAACCTACGTAAGAACTAAGCTACAGTGTAACTTCAACACACCCTGAACACGTTAATTGTTTATCTTTTCATTAAAATGGATAATAATTTATACAAGCTCTTATATACACTCTTGTCTGTGCATATGTGTATTTTTAATTCTTTTTAACTTGTCGGTTGTGTGCGTGCTACTCACTCACATACCAAGTAAGAGTCATGAACTTTTGAATTAAAACTTCTGCGCCGTAGATAACAAATTTTAGTCTCGACTCTTAATTTACGGAAGCCTCACAATTTCGAAATTTGTATGGAAAAAATGCCAAAATGAAGAGTCGAAACTAAAAACGTTTATTGGTAAGGCCCACTGTCCATTACAAATTCGACTTGCTGCTAATTGTTTTATTTGCCTACCCAGTATTTATTTATCCGCTAAATTTTGTTGAGATAGATTTATTGACCCCCTCTTTTGTACCAGTTAGGTGCGCAATTTGAAGAAACCTAGCTGTCGGTCACGTTTTTATAGAGATATGTTAAAATAAATACCAAAGGTCAGACTATTATACATACTAGGACAAGAAGCATTTTTTGTGATAACGACACTGTAATAATCGATTGAATTCAGCTTGTCATTTGCTTTGACGATGATGTGCCCTTCTGTAGATGTCAAGTGGAGGGTCTATTTTTAGATAGGGAGACACACCCCATCCACTGACGAGCATCTCCGTCAAGTAAACTGGATAGAACCAACTATGCTGGACCCACTCTCATGGATTGTAATTTATTTTTACAACAAAACCACAATCGCACTTTGACGTGCGCATAATTTGCGTAACTGCTATAATTGAAATGTTTTTTTGTTGTTTATTGTGAAGAATAAGTACGCAGCGCTCATTGGGAAGATACCGAACAGAGGGTGTGCTTCTTGCTTTTGCTTTTGGTTCCTTAGTCAGGCGTCATCGCTGTCTCGGGTTAGAAAACTGGCAAAACGTTTTGTTTTCTTGTAAGTTCTCGCTACGTCTAACAAACGTTCGGAAGTTTGGTTGTTATGCGACAGCTTATCATGTCCCTTTCATTTATGGGAAAAAATGTGTTGCAACAATGCATCAAGTCAATTTTTCGGTGTGCATTATTTTAAGTGACTCTGAGGGCTAATAATGTTAAATACACCGCCAGGTTGTCGCTTAACGCTCCTAGTCCTTAACATTTGTACTGATCACTCTTTTTAGTACAATAAGGACTGTCGATCCCAAGGTGAACGCTATTTGCAACTGATTATGCATACCAGTGTTGTCTTAGTCGACTTTTAGGCCCAAAATCTTAAGACAAAGAACATGGTAATTCATGAAGGTCTGGCTTCATACATCAGTTTGCCAAATACATTTTAAAAATAGGATAATTTGACTGGAATAGTTTCATATAACAAGATATATTTATAAAAAGCGCAACACACAATGAATGTGTGCCAAGTCATCATCATGTGTGTTCACTCCTCCGTAATAATAGGGATCATCAACATTTGCTGTACCTATTTTCAGATTCTCAATGAAAAACAACACGAACAGGCACTCATCAACGAATACAACTTTGATCATCCCGATGCATTTGATATTGATTTGCTGATAGATGTTTTGAAGAAACTGAAGGAGGGACGCAAAGTCGAGGTGCCGATTTACAATTTTATAACACACGGCAGAGAAACACAAACCAAGACAATGTACGGTGCGAATGTCATCATATTCGAGGGTATATTGTGTTTCCACAGTCCAGAGGTGCTCAAACTGTTGGACATGAAAATCTTTGTTGATACCGACTCCGATATTCGCCTAGCTAGGCGTCTAAAGCGGTAAGGTTATCACATTCTTTTTGTCAGCTATCGAATGCATTCATTTGTTTTTGTTGGCTGCAGTGATATCTCACAACGTGGCCGTGACTTGGAAGGAGTTCTTAAGCAGTACTCCAACATGGTCAAGCCATCGTATGCCAATTATATTGCCCCGACAATGGCGCATGCCGATATAATAGTTCCTCGCGGTGGAGAGAATAAAGTTGCCATTCACTTGGTTGTACAACACGTCCATACACAGTTGCAATTGGTAGGCAAAGAATTGTTGCAGTCAGCCCTATTTCTGTGCGTGTGATAATATATGGTTACTTATTTTTTTTTAGAGAGGTTTCAAGTTGCGTGAAACGCTCGCCCATTCCTATATCGATCAGCCAATGCCAGATTCGCTACATCTGCTGCCACCCACACCCCAAGTCAAGGGGCTGCACACATTCATTCGCTGCAGGAACACTTCCAGAGACGAGTTCATATTTTATTCGAAAAGACTTATCCGCTTAGTGATTGAATACGCACTGAGTTTATTCCCCTTTAAGACGTCCATTGTGGAAACGCCACAGGGTGTGCAGTACGAGGGTCAGCGCATGGCGAGCAAGAAAATCTGCGGTGTGTCTATTCTGCGAGCTGGCGAAACCATGGAGCAGGCTGTATGTGACGTTTGCAAGGATATACGCATCGGAAAGATTCTGATTCAGACGAATCAGACCACAGGAGAGCCAGAACTCTATTACCTAAGACTACCAAAGGACATTAAGGACTACAAAGTCATCCTAATGGATGCCACAGTTGCTACGGGTGCGGCTGCAATGATGGCTATTCGAGTTCTGCTCGATCACGATGTGCCTGAGGACAACATCATCCTGGCATCACTGCTAATGGCTGAAATCGGTGTTCATTCGATTGCGTACGCTTTCCCAAAGGTACGTTGGTCATTGTAAATTTATATGTTGTATATTTTATGTATTTGGGGCGGTGTTTTAGGTGAAGATAGTCACATCCGCTCTGGATCCAGAAATCAATGAGAAATTTTATGTCATTCCTGGTATTGGAAACTTTGGCGATCGCTACTTTGGCACCGAACCATCGGATGACTATGTGTAGTCGCAACAAGCATCAACCTCCCGTCTTTAGCTTTAGCATTGAAGCTCCCGGATCGGCCAAACAAAAAGCTAATATAATCTCTATAACTTACCAACGTCATCAGAAGAATGTTAAGTAAAAAAAACACATCAACGGGGTGACTGGGTTTCTGGTAGCGCCTACTACTTTGCGTGGAATCTCGTCCTCATCTCTGCGATGTGTCTTTTCAGATGTTTGAGATACGTACTTGCGCACAGTTGCTCTGAACTATTGTTTTTGTTTTCTTCATCTCTTTCATTTTTAAGAAGCCCCACATTGAGGTTATTCTTCCCTTCTTCTTCGGCATGATATACTTAACGAGTTTTTTTCTTATAATAATGTATGTAAGCGTAAAAATTGTTAATTATTATTTTAACATTAGTTTGGAAATTGTAATTTAAATATATATACATAAATCAATAGAAAAAGGAAAATTTGATTAGATGAACGATTTGTGTTTCTATTTTGTATTCTGTGGGACGTATTACGTGGCACTGATGAGAGATGTCTTACTTGTCAAGGCGGGTAATGTGGTAGCATGTATATCAGTGTGTGTTCGAACTGCTGGACTGTCAATATCAAACAAAAGGTTGGTTACAGCCGAGGTTACAGCAGTTCCAGCATAACCTGTTGCGCTTTTGGTGACCAGTGGCGATTAGCGACAACATATCTAGTTTGAAATGGAAAGTGCATGCTTCTCGAAACATTACAAGTTCTACTAGTATTATTATACCTTATATTTTACATAGCTACAAGCTACAACACATCAGCCCCATGATCATTATTTTGCTAATTTAAGCGGAATTTTTTCTTCCCTAACTCAATTAAATACCACATAATTTTAATCTCTGACAGGTTCTTCGTCGATAACCTGTTATGGTACCAAATGACTAATTGAAGCTCGAGTCTATTCACTTTCAATGACATTTACCTAAAACCTATAAAAAAAAATTCCGATTACTCCTCAGACCATCAGTAAACCTTGGCCATAAATAGAATGATGACATGAGTAGCTGTCTCAGCGAAATTCGCACAAGGCCGCATTGGTGTGGTCATGGTTAGGTATTAGGTTATCTCTGCGCTTTTTTATCGCATGCATGACCCGGAAAGTTTAATTTTATTTCGGCCCAGAAACTAGGAAAGATTAAACGGAAACAAATTTATAGACTTCACGTCAACAAGTGTATTTTCTATAAAAACTTCCTCAGTAGCTGTACAATGAAAGCGAACAAGAAAAACACCAAAGCATAGCCAAGCATCTTGGACTTTGGGTCATTTTCAGATATCGTTGTGGTGATACCTCCGTTTGTGACGTGTCCATTAAGCTGTGTCTGGTTTTTGTTACTGCACTTGGTCCAATCGGTTTCGTCGTCGAGAATCTCTGCACTCATGCTGAACTTGCTGGTGGAGTTGACTTTCACTCGAACTGCGGTGCCTAGTAGGTTCTCCCTCATTGGTAGAAGGATCTGCTCGTAGAATTTATTATGGCCGACGTAGTGTTTCTTGTCGTGAGAGATTTCCGTCACCAAGACGGTGTAGATTTGTCCCTCTCTACCGGCATAGGGCTCGTAGCTGTTGAAAAGATCGGTCAATCGTTTGGTTCTCTTCTTGACTTGATGCGGTGGAATACGAGTCATTAGGGCTGCTGGGGTTCCGGGTCGTGGGAAAAACTGATTAATGAACAAACTGGGGAACTTGTACTTTGCACACAATGTCATTGTCTCTTCGAAGTCGGTTTCAGTTTCAGTGGGAAAGCCGCATATAATGTCCGTGGCAATGGTCAGACCGGGAACACGTTCTCTAAGGAAATCGACAACATGTTCAAAATCCTTGCGGCAATACTCGCGCTTCATTTCGCCGAGAACACTATCGCTACCGGTCTGTACCGGTACATGGAGAAAGGCGTACACACGAGGATGCTTCAAGATTTTTGCTACCTCCTCAAGATGTTCAAGGATGTACGGTGGGTTTGTCATACCAACTCGCATCATACACGATTCGGGAATAACTTCGACCAGCTTCCACAGCAACTCCGGCAAAGATGAACCGATATCCCTTCCATAGGCTCCAGTGTCCTCCGATGTCAACCATATCTCACAGCATCCCTCGTCGAAGGCCTGTTTGGCACGCTCCACAATTTCCTCCGGCGAATAACTAGCCAAATCACCTCGAGCGTGTTTGGTTTTACAGTACGTGCACTGGTTCAGACATCCAGAGTTGATTGGGATAATTTCGATAAGAGGATTCTTGCGAATCTTAGGAAGTGATAACTTTGCACCCGCTACACGTTTACCATTCTCCTTCCTGCTCTGCAACAAGCGAACGCTATGCCCCTTCAGGGCCTCCTCGACAACTTCCACAACACGATCGATTTGTTGCACCCCAATCACAGACATTCCTCGCAGATAATCAGCTTTCGGCGCTCCTTGTGGGACACACCCAGCAACTACCACATGTTTGCCGTTTTGAATTCCAGATTCAATTTCATTGCGAAACGTGTCCTCTGATGGATTTTTTACGGTGCAACTATTTAGGAGCCATAGATCAGCCTCATCTTTTTTGTTTGTCAGATTGTAGCCATACGCAGCCAACTGACCAGCCATGTATTCCGAGTCAGAGTTGTTGTGAGCACATCCCCATGTTTTGACGAAGACCGTCTGAGTGCCGGGAATCACACTTTCGTGAATCGTTTTCGACTTGGCTGGTTCGGCAGATGTTATGGTGATACGCTTTTTCGCTCGCACTGTAACGTTCTTTTTGTTTTGGTAGCGCTCCTTTGGTTTGATGTCCTCGGGTGAGATTAAGTCCTCAATGTCGTCGATGAAATCACCGTTTTCAAACATTTTTAATGCGATTTTTCCCAATATTTTTAATTGAAGAAATACAATTTGGTAAAATATCCGACCGCCACGAGCCAGGTGACAGCTGTCAGACAGAATAAAACTATCGAGGTGCCTGTTGTTATCGATGACGAGTTAGGTAATTATTAGGCTGCATTCAGTGCTAAATGTAAGAGGAACGTTTGAGATTACCGTTAATATTTAAGTTGGATTGATAGTGAATGCAAAAGAGATGGAATTAATGTCGATCAATCTTTTTAAAAAATATCAGTTTTTTGTTAGATCAAGTTTGCATTTCATGGTCGATTTGCCAAAAAGATCAATCTTTTTTTGATCTCAGAACACTTTTGAAAAGTATAAATTTGTTCTCAGATTTACACATACTTTCACTAGCCCCAATATTTATGACACAACCTTCTGGGACTACGAATTGTTTATTGTTGGAAGGAAATGCTCTTTTAGCTGAATTATTCATTTTGTGCGCATGGGATCGAGTTTTTATATTAAATTATTCCGAAATGGAGTATATTATAAATGTGTCAAATTCAATTGAAATTTTTTGCTTCCAACAAATACACACAAGAACCAATAAAATTCGGACTTCATGCTCGATTTGGCAGCAGAAACCAGAAATCTGAAATCTCAGATCAATCTGTCTTTCTTAATAACAAAAGTAAAACTCGAACCAACGAATAAAAACCGATTAACACCGTTTCGCATTGTTCATAGTCTATTGTCTTATTAAACAGCTAATAGAAATGTCTCCGAATGGGAGCCAATGGCCACCGGAAAGATTTTTCAAAACAAATAACAAATTTTTCTAATAACAAACGTGTCAGTGATGTGCAATTACACCCGCATTATATAACTAAATAATTCAATTAATCGTTTTAGGCGGCATTTACAAATTGTTCACTACCTTCCAGAATTCTTTATTTCATTGTTACACAAGCTACAAACAACTCTTCTACGTGCCGAGGGCTCCCTTTTTTTAGGTTTCGTTTTTGGCGGTCCGCAACAACAAATATTCGTTAGTGGTACAGTTTCTCCTTCCTCCAATGTTTGTGGCAGATTTTTTCCCTTTGTTTCGGGCAAAAGCAAGGTTGCGAATCCTCCAACGACCAATAGAGCACCCATTACAATCAACGGTAGCACAAGCATGCGTTCACCCTTTAAAAGAAATTTGTAAATTTCTGTTCACCAACATCTGTACATTTCCTTACCATGTGATTAATAATTGGAATTAATATCGGCCCAATCATTGCAACAACGGCACTGAAACTCATGCCCAAGCCACGAACCACAGTCGGGTACAACTCGGAGGCCAACAGCGGCAAGACGACATATGACGATGAAATACCCATCTTCCCAATGCAATACAAAATAATCATAATCAAGTGATCCTTTGCATAGAGGAACGTTATAATGCATGCAGTACCACCTGTCAGCATAGAAATGCATAGAACCCATCGCCTGCCAAAGAAATGGAGCCCGGGCCAAAGGAACAGATATGTTGGCAGTTCCACAGCTCCCGCGAGAAAAAAGTTCCATATCTCATCGCCACCTAATGCAGGAGCATAGTAACTCAGCCCCACGTACACACTTGTATTGGTGAACCATATAAAAGTTATGATGATGGTCTTTTTCCTGATGTTAGGGGATCGAAACAGATCCATAATTCCGAGAGAGGTTACACTCTTTTGGCCACTGCTGACAGGTCGTTTAAGCTTCTCCTCCAATTGGGCTGTATAGCCGGTGGGTATATCCTTACCATTGATGCGTGCTATTGATTTAAGTATTTTCGCTGCTTGTTTGGACTTTCCAAATGCCGTCAGCCACCTTGGAGACTCTGGAAGTACAAAGAAACAGGAAAACAAGAGCAAAAGTGGCAGTGATACGGCCAAACTAAGAAATCTCCAATCACGAACGAGGTAAACAACGACGGCTAAAAAGATGAGGCCAAATGAGTACGCTATGTTGGATACGATCGTACAGAAGACCCGCTTTTCTGGTCCGACTAGTTCGATGGCTGCAAAGGAGTAGTACAAGTTTATTTAGACATATTCTATTATGTGCATTGGAGCTGAATCAATGAAATCAAATGACAAGTTGCATTTCTTAATCACAAAATCTTCATCTCAATGTTCGAATTTTGTTCTTTCGCGTGGACTATTTTCGGTGATTTATCTATCGACTACCGTAGGGAAGTTAACCTTCAAAATAATACTGTTGCCTTCCGGTTCCCTTTATTTACAATTTCTATGGAAGGGGCAACCTTTCCGGTGCGTTCCACATGATTAATTTTCATCGACGTATTTCATAGGCGAAATATGCAATAAATATTTCAGAAATAATTATAACATTTTTGTATCATTTTGTCAAAAATATTGAGGTTATGTGTAAAAGTAATGTCGTTTTCCATTGGGATTTTCGGATTTTGCTCTCAGATTTCAGATTTTTCGTGCCCAATGGAACATTAAACGAGATTTTTCTTCCTTCGCATTAGTGGTAGTGCGTGTTTGAAAAGTTAGCTGTTCTTAAATTGCAATTTATGCTTATAAAAATCCACTCAATTTTTGTTGATATCCATTGCGGCAGCCAAATGTAATTTTTTCTCTATTTTCCACAGACTTGTCTTCTAAATACGAAATTAATAAACACACTCTAAAGTTTGACAAAAGACAAATATTTTGTTGTTAGTGCAAGTATGTAGGTGTGAATCTCGCTCAGATATCGAGATTCGCAAAATTGCTCTGTCTCTCAAAAAAAGCGCTTTTTTTGCGGCCAATGGAACATGAAATCTGACAGCCAATCCCAATGGAAAACGACATAAAAAAGAGTATAAAGTTCCGTAACTTAACTGAATTAGCATAATCGACAGCACTTTGCTGGCAAGCTGTTTAACATTTTTGAGATTTTCGAAATGAGGCATGGATTTGAACACTTGAGAAGATACAGGAAAGTCTGAGTACGTTAATTCAATTAAAAGCACATATTGCGGAACATCGAACTGAAATTGCATTTCTCATTATAGCAACTTCGATTCCGCTCCAATGCAAGCTGAATGTCACATATTACCTAACACGTATGGACTGGAAAGAATCGCTGGTACAGTCAGTCCGACAATGAATCTCATTCCCAGCCACGAATAGTAATCCCAGGCAAAAGCACTTCCTGCACACGCCAATATCTCGATCATCAAATACAAATAAAACGAAGGCCTTCTGCCCCAAATGTCCTGCAAGTATCCAAAAATGTAGTTCCCTACGAGACCAGCGATTCCGAAAACCACCAATCCCAGGGTGACATACAAGTTCCTGTCACACACCAGATCCCACTGAGAAAATATCCGTTTGTGATTCACTTGCGGTCGTCATTAATAAATGCACTGTTACCTCTGACACAACTGTATTGGGATACATTGCGGTGTCGTAATGCCACCCATTTTGACAATTTACAATAGTCGCTCCTTGAGGATCACCAATGTCCCAAACTTTATCCAGCGCCAGGTCATATGGTGTCCTATACTCCAAGTATCTCACAATATCGGTGTAGTTGCGATTGTACATTTTACACTCTGAATACTTGAGCGCATTGTCCACCACCTCGACGGGGATGCTGAGGTTTTTCACCAACTCGCCGTAGTCCCTTGTCCACGGCTCCAGCTCGGGAACTCTACACCAGTGCTCAGGGGTAGCAGCTATAAATAGTTGGCTATAGTTGAAGCCAATTAGAATCGTTTTAAAAACAAGCACAATTCTGTTTAAGCACCTGTAAGCGTGGAACGCGCAAGGTAGGGCTGCTGGCAGGAGCACTCCACATATTATGAGCTTCTGGTACATGCCGAAGGCACCGACCTCGTTAAGTACGTCGTCGAAATCCATATTTTATTTAGAAAAGACCCAGTAACAAACGTAGTATAAGCGAAACGATTATTTTCGAACTAGCATTTCCGATAACCGTTTTACCTCCGAATCGATTCACTTCCGGTGGGTGTATTCAAATCCAACTTAAATCTATTCCGAGCTTACGATTTAACCATTTGGTACGTTGAACGTCTATCGCGATACTGACTGCAGTTAGAAATGATGAATAGCTTGTTGGAAGGGTGCCCTGAATAGAACACAATTCAAATGTAGTAGTGGATGCGCCTGCAAAACAAGATCCACTTGTGTAGCGATTCACAATAGGTGGTAAAACCCGCTAACCTATTGAAATCGGCCACTTGAAATTCTAACAAGAGCAATACACGAGTCAGGCGGCACTAGAACTATACAGCTGCGCATTTAGTGCTGAACTTCACATTGAGATCCGGAGGAAATCGCAGTAGCTGGACCTGAATAAATCGCTGCTTGTCGCAAATGGGACATAATTTCATTATGAGTGTCTAATTAAGCACGCTAACCGCGTCGTCGTCGTTCGACAGTCAGTGGTCCGGTTGGAGAATGAGATGCGCCCCCTTTCAATAGGTGCCTACAACAAGTGCGCTATTCTTGGGATGTAAACATGTTTGCCTGTCATTGAATGTAATTCTCTATTTAATTACCAGCGGGTGGCTTCAGCTGCAGCCAAGCCACCAACAAACTGTTCCAGGTTCTTTGTCATCATTGCAGGCAATTACGATGGCTTAATGGATTTGAATATTTGAGTCAATGTCTTGTGCCCATTAACCTGCCAAGTGGTGGCAGAAGTTGGACTGTGCTTTTCAGTTTCACTTTGATGAGAGACATTTACTGGGATACTTTTGTCAAACTGCATGGGGATAATTAATGTTGTCATGCCTCATGCAATTGATAAAGTGCGAGTAAAACAAGAGTCAGCGTAAGCCACTGAAAAGAAGACGGTCGGGGCTTCAATTCCGGGATCAGGTATCGCTAACCAATAAACCAAACCAAATCACTAAGCTAAGCGGATGCCATTATTGCATAACCTAATTTGTTTCGATGCAATTAACAAGGTTCAAGCGGAATACTTTACGAAAGCGAATATTTTTCGATTGTTGTTAGTTTATGGGAAAATGTTTTAATTGAAGTAGTTACATTGCAGTCCTATTAAGATACAGAAAACTAGTTTTGAGCGCCAAATTAACATACTCAAGCTACCGTAGACTAACAACCATTTGAAGTGATACAGCAAAAGGGTCTGTTCTTTTAATTTTAAATCTTACGAATTTTTTCTCAGCATTCTGAACACTGTCAACTGGAAGCCACTGGTTTCGGTGTTTCTTTGGTCTCGTCTTAGTAGACTCTTTAAATAAGGCCGTTGTCTGAACAGTTCTACTCTTTGGCGAGAAAGTAAAGGAACGTTAGCAAAGATGTCTCAAATCGTCTGGAACGCAAAATTGGAATTTGAGGTGTGAAACAAAAAGTTTGAGCTGCGAACTCTATGAGCTGCATAGTCACATCAACCTTGCGATTAGTCACATAAGATATGCGGCTACATTCGACGGACATAGCAATAGAGGAGGCCAATGCTTAGATGGTGCACGAAGATTTAGCTACCTGGAGGTGCGTGTTAGCGAAGGCTTAAACCTTAGTTGAAGGAAGACCATGGCTTTCTTGCACATGCTTCCATGAAGATTCACATCACCACTATCGAGGTGTCCGTTCGGAGAAACTCTGACAGCTAGGTTCCAGAAATCGAGTGGAATGAAATCGGAATCGAAATTGTAAATCGAGTGAATTCATTTTCAGTGTTCTGCATTTCGACCGATTTGGCTCCAAATTTTTTTCGAAATCACTTTTCGTGAAATTGAAAACAGCTCTCAACTGCCATTTGGGATAAATTGTCAGCTAGGTTCCAGAAATCGAGTGAAATGAAATCGGAATCGAAATTGTAAATCGAGTGAATTCATTTTCAGTGTTCTGCATTTCAACCGATTTGGTTACTCCGAATTTTTTCCGAAATCACTTTTCGTGAAATTGAAAACAGCTCTCAACTGTCATTTGGGATAAATTGTATAGATAAAATTGTCCGTTTGGTAAACAATTTCGCTGTTCTCGCGTTTAAGAAGAGTTATTTTATTATAAAAGATAGAGGAATCATTATAATGAGTGTTGTGTTAATTGCTGCGGTATTGCAAACAGAAAGATGTAAATAATATGCACAACAAAAAAAGAAGAAAAAAAGACGAAGGTTGAGAGTTTCATCAAATCCCTTGGAAGTGGATAGTATATATGTTAAGCGAAATCGGACAGTTATTTATTTTTGTTAATTTTGTCATGAAATATTGGTTAATTTCAAACTACCGTCTTAATAAATGTGCACTCCAAATGGTGCTGCAAATTGCCTCTTGGGCAGTATTTTTATGTTCAAAAATTTATTTTTAGTGAAATGAACTATCATTGTTAATGTTGACTCTTCAACCTCTCAACTCAGAATTGCTCAGAATACCCCACAATTGTCCCATTCCTAAATATTCTTCGTCGTCGCTTATCGTCTTGTAAGTATATTCCTGTGCAGATGTCTATTTCACATGGAATGACCAGGTCGATTTGAAATCACTTTGAAATCGGCAAAATCGAATTGTGGAACACAACAATTTCAATTCGCTCGATTCGGAAAAATTTTACAGCTAGGTTCCAGAAATCGAGTGAAATGAAATCGGAATCGAAATTGTAAATCGAGTGAATTCATTTTCAGTGTTCTGCATTTCGACCGATTTGGTTACTCCGAATTTTTTTCGAAATCACTTTTCGTGAAATTGAAAACAGCTCTCAACTGTCATTTGGGATAAATTGTTTAAATAAAATTGTCTGTTTGGTAAACAATTTTGTTGTTCACGGGTTTTTAAAGATTTATTTCTCTATAACAGATAGAGGAATCGTTATAAAGAGTGCTGTGTTAATTGCTGAGGTATTGCGAACAGAAAGGTATAGATAATATGCACAGGAAAAAATAAAAAGGCGAAGGTTGAGAGTTATATCAAATCCCTTGGAAGTTGCAGATAATGGGTATGTTAATAAAGCGAAATAGGACAGCTATTTTTTGGTTAATTTCAAACTACCGTCTTAATAAATGTGCACTCCAAATGGTGCTGCAAATTGCCTCCTGGGCAGTATTTTTATGTTTACCCCCGTTTAAAATTTATTTTTATTTAAATGTACTATCATTGTTAATGTTTACTGTTCAACCCCTCAACTCAGAATTGCTCAAAATACCCCACAATTGCCCCAGTCCCATATTCTTCGTCGTCGCATATCGTCTTGTGAGTATAATCCTGTGCAAATGTCTATTTCACATCGAATGAGCAGGTCGATTTGAAATCACTTTGAAATCGGCAAAATCGAATTGTGGAACACAACAATTTCACTTCGCTCGATTTCGAAAAATTTTTAAATCGAAATCGATTACAGTGAAATGTAGAACACAAAAATCTATTTTCGATCGATTTCAATTTCATTTCGAGTGAAAGTGAAATGTGGAACCTAGCTGAATCGAAATCGATTACAATGAAATGTAGAACACAAAAATCTATTTTCGATCGATTTCAATTTCATTTCGAGTGTAACTGAAATGTGGAACCTAGCTGTGAAGCAAAAGTCAAATCCAGTTCGGAACTCAGAAATATCCTTTTTCTAACAAAATAAGTGAAGCACATCAAAAGTGAGCGACATAACGCGGTACAACGCAATGAGGCAAGGTGCGCTATAATGTCATCGGCAAAATGTTTCCGTAAAGTGGTATCGAAACGGATATCACGAATGGAATTTCTCCGATTTGTACGAAATCCGTTCCGGTCGGATACCTTGATAGTGGTGATTGTGTGACAGCTGTATTTTCCAGAAACCGCCACAATTTGAAATCAACTCATTCGCAAAACAGCAATAGAAAGAAAACACCGAACGATTAGTCGTCATCTCCTTTTTATGGTAAGGAAAAATAATTTTATTTGTATTATTTAGTTTACAAAACAATAAATTTGTTGGTTTACACATTTTTGTTTGCATCAATAATAGTTTGGACTATCCTTTCTTCGCTTTAACCATGTATGCACTGCACAGTTACAGAACAAAAGTTAAAATACGAATAAATACTTTAAATATATATGTATAAACATTTTGTTGTATGTTTTTCTTCTTTTACATTGATTAATAGGTTTATTCTTCATGTTAGACTTTGAAAAGACAATAACTACGATACTTAAAATAAGTTGTTAGAGTTTGTATGGATTTCTGTGTATGTAAATTTATACATATAAATATTTGTTTTTACTTATATTTGCTCATTTATTTTATTTGTTTGCTTATTGTATTGATTTGCGTTCTCATCTCGAGACGTTCTTCTCCTTTGGGTTGTAGCATTTCATCGTACAAATTAACTTAACCTGCTTTCCCATCAGTGCATCGCTTCTTATTTCTATCAATCAAATATTGTGTGTGTTTAAATACATAGAAGGTATGGAATAACAAGAACGTAGGGCAAGCAATCACCATCTTAATATGGAGTGGGTTGGGCTAAAGTTTACTTAGTATAACAAAGTATTTTCCATTTCTTTTAGTTATTTTTAGCAATTACAACAATTAGTCAAATGAGAGTTTTTTTTTTCTTTTTTGTTAAATCTAGGTTCCATTCATAATTTTAGTTACGGGCGTCCTCTTACTTGCTACAGTCAATCGAAAACAGTATAAAAAAAAACGTTTTCAGACTAAAATAAGCTCACCAAAATTATATATTAAGTCAAGCTTCAGTTTAAACAAAAAAAAAAAATTAACAGAAATAAATTATTACAAAAGAAAATTTTTAACATAGGAAAATCAATTATACCGGGGAATTGGGTTGCAGGGGATTCGCCTAATCCTAGTCCTTTGAACCGACTATTGCCAAGATGTACAAGAAGATGTTGACAATGTCCAAGTATAGGTTGAGGGCGGCAAAGATGTATTCCTCGGGGCTGATGGAGTACTTGTGCTTTCCGCCCATCATCAGTTGAGTGTCGTAGATCAAGTAGACGGAGAAGAGTAACGCACCGATGGACGAATACACCATCGTCATTATTTTACCAGTGAAAAAGATCGCGACTATGCCGAAAATAAAGAAGATTACCAAAGCGACCAGTAGTACGCCGCCACACATGGTGAAATCGTATTTGGTTTGCATGGCGAATATAGACAATGCCAAGCAAACTGCAGCGGTTATACCGATTGCCATCATAACCTAGAAAGAGGGATATGCAATTAAAAAAGGCTCTCTCTTATATTAGTTCCTAGGAAAGTAACATCACATATTGGACTTTGTAAGATGGCATGCGTTAGGCGAGCTTTCTTCTTAATAATGACAGAGGAAGAAGAAGGCAGTGACGAAAGAGGACAATTGTAACTAGCAGCTTTAGGCCCATTTTATTCACTCGAAGTTGAACACAACTTGGGGATTTTTATATGGAAAACTCCCCGAGTTGTGTTCAACTTCCAGTGAATAAAATGGGCCTTACTGTCTTTCATGTGTAGAGGAGTCGCCTGCGGAGGGGAGGGTTATTCTTCATTTGCTCTACATGTCCTGGCCATCTTAGACCACTGACATCGCCACTGACTCCAACTTCTTTGACCACTTTGATGTTATTGTAAAGCTCGTAGTTATCACCCCGTTGTGGTTGATCATGTTCTCAACTAAAATTCTCAATCTAAAATTCTACATAAATGGAATCTAGGCTGCAATGCCATTGCGTGTGCAATGCCACGCCTGTGACGTGTTTCTCCTTATGTCTTGTTAGTTTTATGGCAACTACTCAAATTTTTGTTTACTGGCAACTGTCTTGTACCATAATATTTCTCAGTTGTGGGCGTAAGGCCACGGAAAAAGAGAACAGTCGAATGATTCTACTTTTCAATGCGACAGTTGTAAGAGCCAACCTAAAATCAGATCGTCAACTGCATATCTACCATATAGAGTCAAAGTCCAATATGTATTAGAAAAAAAAAGAGCAAACGTATTTTTCAACAACTTACCGCTTCCGATTGATAGCGAGCAGCACTCACGCCCATGAGAAATGATTCAGCTATTGTGAACAATCCCAGGAATATAAAGTTCGTCGGTGTCTGCCGTCGTACCCCTTCGCAGCAAGCCATACAGATCATAGTTACCAAGAGCATACCCAACGCGACCCAGAACAGCCATCGGTTTCTGAAGGCCCATTCCTGTGTTGGCTTGTGGTACACAAACAATGTAACAATTCCAAATGTAACTACCAATTGACCCTGGAAAACCACACTCCCAATGAATACAAATCGTCATTTAGCAACTGCGCATCAAACAACTCACCATCAATATAAGGTACACCTTACGAATGAATCCCTTGCGAATGCTCTGATCGTCGAAGGAAAAGTTTTTCACATCCTGTGACTCGGGATCCTCAAGGCCACCGTAGCCGACACCTGCTGGAGGGGGTTGAATAAAACCTGGTTGTGGTGCATAACCGCCTGCTGGTGGTGGATAGCCCCCCTGTGGGGGAAAGCCACCTTGTGGCGGATAGCCCCCCTGTGGCGGATAACCTCCTTGAGGTGGATATCCGCCCTGTGGAGGATAACCTCCTTGTGGTGGATATCCTCCCTGACCGCCGCCATAATATTGCTGATTAGGATCTGCAGAATCCGAATTTATAGATTGATACATTATTTTACTGTTTACCTAAATCGCCTTCTAATGAAACTTATTTACACAAACGAGTCGATTAATTTAATTCTTCTTCACTCAAATTTCAACCACACTCTCGCACACACTCACAATAACCGTTCCAAACGAAATGAGCTCTCTACGTGCAAAAACAAAAAACAACTTCAAAACAGTTATCGCAGTGATATTAGTAAAAAAAGCCGAGATAATTTCTATTTCTAATTAAAACTGAAAGGAAGTCAAAGAATCTTTGTGTGACTACTTGCCACCTTGGCAATGTGGTTTGTGGTGAACAATTTCACAAGCGAACGCAGCTTTAATCTTATCAACTATCTGTGCAGTGGGTTTGTATGGGACGTAGCTTTTTTTAAATAAGCGCTTTGTTAGTCGTTGTAAGTCCAAGCTGTGTTGATGACGAACGTTTCTACGGGGTTTCACTAGGCGGCAATGAATCATTTATCTGTTTGCCCTTATCAGGCGTCGAATTGTGCAAATCAAACGATGAGTTATTTTTGTAGTGGTGAGTTTGTTTATCAAAAATTCTACACACTACTGCTCGTTTAGCTGTTGCACTCTTAAGCACTGCGGCAAGCTTTCACTCCCCTAGCTATTTATTGATGTCAAAACATACAGTGTCGCTTGGAGAGCGGTTTGTGTGGTATGCTGTTTTCTTTGGTCAACATCTTCGAACTCATTATTAGAAAACATACGCCAATTCGTATTTGGACTCTCAAGACTACTCCATCCGGAAGCTGTCAAATTCTGAAAGTGATTTAATGCTGTTTGCTGATACAATCTATTTTTGTAATGCATAAATTTTAGCGTCAGATTTCATGTGAAACTCAAATCGCTATGAGGGGTATCAGCAAAAGGCACTAAGCTCTCAAAAATATTGTTTTTTTGAGTCATTCTGCTCAACAGAAAACTAAATAAATGTCGCCAATATTATTTTGCAAACGAGTAGCTATTACAGTCCCAAACTAAATAAAAATTAAATATACATGTCATTTTAAGCCACTTTTCAGGAGCGCAGGATAAAGGTTTGCCTGCATATGGGGAGGACGACTTATGCGTTTGTAAGTAAGTCCAAACTGTGCTGATGACCGGAAGAGATATTTGAATGAAAAAAATATAACATGTAGATCAGGGGGTCAATTCTGGTTCTGTGAAAGAGTGAATCGAATAAATCGTTTTCACATTCGCTTTCACGTATTGCTTTCATTTTTTCGATTCACTTTGTACTAAAATGCGATTCTGGTTCAATAAGTGAAAAAAGCTGTGGTGAATTCAATATCGCACACTGTGTTGTATGAAATTGGGCTCTCAATTTACAAACTCCACTAAAAACTTTCACTGGCAATTTGGCCCGTGAAAAGAATTTATTCATATGAAAAATTTTGACGTTTGGTTTCACATTTTCATGGAACGAGAATCGAAAATGCGGTGAAAGGGTGAATATATTTTCGTTTCACTTTTTCATAGAACCAGAATCGACCCCCAGGGTACGGCGCATCCGATAGTAACATTAACTCAATTTTGACAAAAGTCGACTTATGCCGTACAACACGAATGTGGAATGCCTTGCCCAGCTCGGTCTTTCACCCTCGGTGCAATTTGCAGATATTTAAAACAAATCTCCTATCTTCTCTATCCCAATTTCCTTAAAGCCCTCGCTGTGTACTTCAAACTACACCATAAGAGTAGTCATAACCTCTTTAGCTGTTTTCCTTGTTGCCACAGATGTGCAAAATTTTGAAAAATGTCAACAAAACGTTCGATTAAAATATTCATGCCAAGCCAATAATACTCATTTAGAATGTGAAAAGTGCAAAAAATATGAAACACTTACTACATTAACTGGCGCACAACCTTACGGCCGGCGGAGCACAGTGGTCCCAATTCGGGTTTTAGTGTGCATAGAAATGAAAGCCAATTTGTTGAGTCGGAAGATTGTTTGTGACAGTTTGTACAGAAAGTGGGAAGGGAATCCTCAACAAGGAACTCACTCGTCGGTCAGAAAAGTAATAAAATCAAAAGCCACGGCTGAATATTGATTAATTTCCTTGTTGTCAATGCTAGTTAAAGAATGGATGAAGCTTTGGTAGGTGTAAACTCAGGATAGACCTATTGCTATAATGGCTACAACGCCTCCTGTGTCGATCAGAAACACAAGCTGCACACTCAAAAGGTTTTGTGGATATAAGGTGAATAATTGAATATGTTGGGATTAACCAAACAAACTAGGGTACGAGGTCAGTAAATTTTAATTGCGCAACGCAGAATTATATCGAATGGATTCTCCTGAACCGAATAACGATCACCCCTTTGGCTGATGTTTATCTATTTCAAAAAAGCGTTCGACAATGGGGCCGAGAGTTGGCTTGCCTTGCATAGGAGAACGTATTACAAACAAACCCCGAAAAAAAAAAAGATTTTTCATTGAAAGGTCTTTGTCCACTGCGTCTCGCGAGCGTCTGACAAACATCCAAGAGTTGAACTGTCATGAAAGAGCTTCTGGATTAGCCGTTTGAACTCGGCATAAAATTGTAGATCCCTTTCATTCGTCACAATTTTGAAAAACTCACTCAAAAGGGGTTGTGAGAAACTAGGCCTAGGGTCTATACCAACTATTAATTTTATAAATTAGGTAATGAACAAAAGTTGCAGTGCCTGGGCTGGAATCGGCTAAGGTGATGGTTGATTGTCACTTTTTTGATCGTCGGTTTTGATTATCAACTCTTCTTTGCTCTGCGTAAAGCGATCACTAAAAAATGATTGAATATTGGCAGCACTTAGAATTTTTAACGTCACTTCCTTGCCGACGATGTCGTGTTGATACATATTTGAAGTATTTTTTTTTATTGTGTAAGTCTTAAGTGAATTTGAGAATAATAATTTATTATGTTCACAAATTACAATATATTTGTTTAATTTTTTTAAGGTCTCAAGCTAATAAAGAGCAAATACGGATCTTCATTTCCGATTGAAGAACATGTTTCCATTTTCCATTGGCCTTAAAATCATGATATGATTTCAATCAATACTTTAACTGCAAATTTAAAATAGCCACCACCCCCAAAGTAGATTTAAAGTTGCAACCAATTGAGGGATGGGTGGAACATACTAGAGTTAGTAAATCAACCAGTCCCAAAACAAGGGGCCAGATTCTTAAAGACGAAACGATCAAACGTTTTTTCTCGAAAGTATTTAATTTATTTGGAGTCGAAGCTGAGGTGCATACCTATGAAAATGCCACAAATGTATGAAAGCGACACCTAAATAGCTGTGACATGAAATTGATCGCAAAAGAGCGATTGTCAATTTGATAATCACCTTACGCAGACGTAAAGCTATGATTTTGATTGTCAACTATCAACTACCTATCACCTTAGCCGATTCCACCCCTGGTCTTGCGGTTGAAGATTTTCTTGTTCAAGTGCTGTTTGGCAAATAGTCGATACATAAGTATTTGGTTTAAAAACTTTCTAAAACTCTAAAACACATTATATAAATTGTTTTACAACCGTGCAGTGCAGTGCAGTGGTTTCTTCAGTCTCATCTTAAAACCTGTTTCCACTAACAAATCCAGTCACACACGCCTTTGATAAAAACCGCCTGGCAGTACAAAAAGAGCCCAAACAGGATTGTCGTCATTCTATAAGCAGATCCATTTAATTTAAGCTGCACCCGAGATGTCCAGAAACAATTGTACGTTCAGTAAACTGTGCGTTTTATTTGAAAAGGTAGTTACAAAAAAAGAATGATTACAAGTACTACTCAATAGAACTAAACAGACACAGCTGGAATGACCGAATGCACCGTCACGCCTCGCTTTACGTCGATCTTCAAGTGAATCAAGGCATCGTCTACAATGCCACAAGACCACTCCAACGTCGACATCTGCAACGATGAAAAGAACACTGCCATCTTCTTGCAATCGACCGTGCATGAGGCCTCAACACGTCCACCAGTGCCACTCTCTGCGGTGGTATTCAATTTTCGAACCTCCAAGTTCTTATACCTCGTGGTCACAGTAGACAATTCCGTCTCGGCGGCAACATTCATTTCACCATTACTGGTCGCGTAAAACGTGATCGACGGCGAGAGATTCTTCAATTTGTCAATGTGATTTCGAATAGTACGATTCGACGAAACTGTGAGAACAATTTTCGAATCAGGCACTTGCGGCAGCGAGAAGCCACTCCAATCAACTCTGGGTATGATGTTTACTGGGACATCGTGGACAATTTGACGATAATGATCCGATACATTCGACGGTACGTCCATTTCAATTGTTAGACATGGATACTGATTGTTTGTCAGCTTAAGCTTACAATATTTGGCGCCGTTTCGTAACACCGCAATGGCTCGCGCCAAGTTTGATGGGTTAAACGAGAGCAGAATGTTTTGATAGTTTTCGTTTATCCCCTCCATTATGTATTCGGAGAAAATTGTGTCTGTAAAGACCTCGGCCCAGACAAGGGGCGCTACATTGCCGGTGTCCTCGCTAACGATAAAGTTGATTTTGTCTGAACTAATGTTCATAATGCAGTTCTTTGTCAGTTTGGAGAGCGTCAGAATTATGTTTACGAACTCCTTCATGTCTTGTTGGTCTTGCATAACGGCTCGAAATTTCATTTTAGGCCTTTGTGTGTAGTGTGTCTGATTGAATTTGATATGTATAATGTCACTTCACACTGTAAGTATATGCAATGGAAAATTGGGTTTAGAATGTTGATCTGTGACAGAGTGGAGGATAAGTTGTAAGGAAGCACGGCAAGTAAGAATATAGAAGGCGAGTGTGTAGTCGTAGTCGATGCGAACAAGGACGATCAGTATTTGCAATGCATACAGTCTATGAAGGGATGGATTGCCTCTCGGACCATAAACTCCGATCCGGCGAGCTCAATTAAGGCGTAGGAAACAATTGCCGCACAAGGCAATAACATAGCCGAATTCGTAAAAGACCGATGCTACAAAATGGCATGTGCCGTAAGGTTGCCTCCAGATGCGGATAGTGGAACCACCTCCATCAGGTTCTCAATAAAACCAGAAATTTGCATTTTATATTGACAAAACAGCTTTGTAGGCACTCTGACAAGAAACTGAGTTCTGTTTTATGAGTTCTTATAATTTCATTGCTGATGATGCAACAATGCGAGCGGACTGAAATGCACTCGCATACATATCTGATATTGATGACGCCGTTGTTTCCTCTTCCATTTCGTTCTCTATTCTATTTCAGTAAGAATTTATCCATAAAACAAAATTTAACGAGCAGTGCAACTTTGTGACGATTGCTCTTGGCAACATCTTGTTTACTCCCCTAGTTGTCTTCCTACTGAAGACACAAAATAAATGCTAATTAAATTTATGACCCAACTGGAAACCGAGTTAATTAACAAATAAATTAGAATCTTTCACACACAAATATATTTATAAGTGGTTAAAAGAATAATATCAAACTTTTGCCAAATCCGAATTCTATATTCACGAACACAAACACGGAAAGACCAACCCCGTAAAACAACAAAGTCGCTACCAAATTTTATGATAGGTACTTGCTGCACCAAGTGTAAGTTATTACGAATGCTATACAATCTACAGGATGAACAGATGTGCTATTTCTAGAGTGGCCTGTATACAAAGACAAACAACAAAACAGACTAGACATTTCTGGAATTGTTAGTACATGCATGCAATGGGTGTGCTGTTTAGTGATCAACTATGGTACAAATATTAGTAACTTGATGTCAGATGTTCGGTGCAAAATAAGAAATATTCGTTTGAATTTAAACCTTGATAGTAGGGCGGAGCGCCACCTTGCCAGGACATTTTGTGTGTGCGGTAGGGATAAACCAAATTCCTTCTCTAAATCAAATTTTATTTTGTTTGTTTTTTTGTTTCGTACGATAGACAGACAGAAGTTTTACACTAATCAGAATCACTGTGAAGTAGAAGACAACAAACACTTCCTTTTAGATAGACAGTCGCATACAGTACTTACCCATTTTTAAGTGCTAATAAAATTGGCTATCAATCAGTACCTGCAAAGAACCAATAATTGTGCTGTCAGTTAAGTAATCGCTATTAAAAAAATTTTGTGATAAATTCAAGATCTAAATGATAAGAAAGTATATGATAAGCTACATGGTTAAAAATAACATACTCCATTAATCAAGTTATGTAGAAACACAAATCAATTAACACATTCAAATGCAAATGTAAACAATCATGTTTGAAGAAGGGAAACCCCAAAGATCGACACGTTTTCCATCAAACACTTCTCGGACTTCTCGTCTCGTTCAGAAATAATTTTGTTATGGAAATGAAAGCACACTTTGATACGAGACGAGTGATGAAAAAATTAGATACCCTTCATGAGTCATTCGCAATTCGAAGTACCAATTTCGATTTGGGGTAAATTGCGTCGGTGTAATTTTACAAAATCGATAGACCGAAATTAGAAAACAATCAGAATTCAGAAACTTGCTTACCTTGAAAAGGAATCTAAACCGGATTTCTATTGATTTGCAATTAATTTCACAGTAATTTTAGAGAAATCGGTGATTTCGATGTACGCTTTCCTTCTTTATTTGCTTGGAATAAAAATCACTCAATTTTTCTATGCAGCACTTCAAAGAATGACAGCTATACGAAGTACGAAACGAACACTTGCAAAATGGAAACTGCAGTTGAGATTTGGGAAAACGTTTCGAAGTTATATTCGAAAATGGGGTTGGTCGACCGTCGACTTCGATTGTCTTCTAGAATTGTTGATAATGCAGTGTGTCAAACAGGGTGAAATGATGAAAAATATTTATATGGCTTTAATTGTAAAAGAAGGAATGCTGTTAAGAAAGTAACTGTAAAAGTGATATTTTGAACCTGATTTAAACTGTTGGAAGTTTCAGATAATTCGAATGTTCCGGCAATTATTTTAAATAGTCTGAAAACAATTTTTTGTCAATAGTGTTTTTTTTAGTGCTTCGATCTCAGCAAAACAAAGTGTAATGCCCAAAACACATGTGCAGAACTCACTGGTCACTGCGCAGCAAGATTATAATACACATGTTGATATGATTATAGACACACGTAAATTCTGCACTCATGTACTGCAACATGTCTCTATTTCTAAATTTGCTGCAAAACTCAAACATACCACAACACAAAAGAAAATAAATTGCAATTTCAAGTATTTGTCATCATCGGCTTTTGACACTGCTGGTTGTGTTTGTTTTTGTTTTGGTTGTAAACACATCAGCTGCTTAGTCGGCGAATGACAGTTGCCATATTAGCCGATGCAAAAGATGTCAAACAATTTTCTGCACATCTGTTTTACTTGCAGCACTGCACTCTGTGCTGCGTACAGAATTTCTGCACATGTGTTTTGGGCACAAAATGATTTTCAGCACACAATTTGAACCAAAGTGAAATCCTCGTAATTTAAAGATTTTAAATTTTACAGGAGGGACGAAGGTTTCCTACCGAGCCTAGTTACATTGGAGTTACGAGATATAAACAAAATTATTTTTATGAGATTCAAAGTTATGAAGAAGCTACCCGGTTTTCCGTAACAGTGCGCTCACCGAGTTTATAGCTATAAGATAGTAACAAAAAGTATTTTTTGCCAAAAATGGAGTTACGATGTTTTCTTATTAAACCGACCATTTGCAATTTCTCAATAAGTTTTTATGGATCACTGATTATTGTAAAAGTAACAGTGTCGTCAGTAGAAAATCCAAAATGTGTGCAGAAGTTTGCTTTCACAAAGCATAAGAAGAAAACCTCCTTGCCAGCATTCAATTTATACGAATGACCAGCCATACCGATCTTTCTTATACCAATAAAAAAAAAACCTAACCCATCTGTGAACACTGGTCATCTCCTCAAAAATAAATGTCAAAAAATTAACTTGCTGGCATGTCACATCGATTTGCTGCTGCTTCGTACAAAAATATGTGCTGCTGTTAAGTGCAACGTCTTGCAACGTGTAGGCGGCATTTGTCTTAAAACTAGAAAATCTATCTAAAACTGTATTAAATACAAAAGGTGATCAGTGCGGATCTTTGATTATCGCGCAAAAAAACATTGTGCATACCAAATTTTGTTGGTAAGTTTCGAGCTTAACTGGTTTTCCGGCCACTTTCTGTCTACTTGGTTATGATATGAATCATTTACAGCATGGATTTCTTTTCGCATTTTCCCAGTCTTATATTATGCGTGAACATTTAATTTGGGTTAATTGGCCTTATAGTTGTTGTTGCACTTTCGCAAATTTATTCAAAAATAGAAACTAAATACATTCGTGACGTAATTAAACAGTTCATGATGTAATTCGACGCCCATTTGTTGCAATGTTTCTTGTCTACTTGTTGAAAATTTGACTTTGTTATCTGCAAGAAGAGAGGGCAAAAGTTGGAGAATGTGTTTGATTATTTTAAGTCTTATCAAAAGAATAACCACAGGCAATAACAATGGTTTTCGGTTTCTATTTTGTCACTAGAAATCTGCAGTTAGTGATTAACCATGGGAGCAGAAAAAGAAGTTCTTGAGAGCGGCGGGTCCGCCGAGGAGCAGCAGTCGAAAAAAGCAGCAAAGAAGCAGGCTAAAGATGCGCTAAAGGCAGCAAAGGTGAGTCGAGGCTTTTTCTTTTATTTTATTGATTCGTCTGACATACATCTTCCGCAGAAAGCCGAGTACAAGGCGGCGGCTGGCAAGGAGAACGTCGAAGCCGGTGAATCGTCAGAAGACTGCTCAATCGGTAAATATGGCTCATCGGGCATGATCCAGTCAAAAGACAAAAAAGAAGATCGAGTCTTTGTGCACGTGCACCAGTTAAAGGACCACGTTGGCTTGGGCACTGTCTGGATCAGAGGTCGACTGCACACATCGCGCAGCAAGGGAAAACAGTGTTTTTTGATTATCCGTCAACAGAGCAGTACTGTGCAGGCTATAGTGTCTGTGAACGATGTTGTCTCCAAGCAGATGGTGAAATTTTCCAGCAAGTAAGTCGGAGGTTGTGCCGTAACCGCACAGGCATTTATAAAGTGTCTCGTTTCAGCATCAACAAGGAGAGCATTATCGATGTAGCTGCCAATGTAGTGTTGGTCCCCGTGAAGATTGAGTCATGTACGCAACAGGATCTCGAATTGCAAATCACAGAGATCTTCGTTGTGTCACAAGCAAAGGCTCAACTGCCCTTGCAAATCGAAGACGCATCCCGCCCCGAAAACCCAGATGTAAGAGAAATTTGTGTGCAACTACTTGCATCAGTTCTAATGTGTGTTCGATTTATTGATATAGGACACAGAAGGCATCAACATTCGAGTGAATCAAGACACAAGGTTGGACAACCGTGTATTAGATCTGAGAACACCAGCCAATCAGGCAATATTCCGCCTGGAAGCTGGAGTTTGTAAGCTCTTCCGTGACATTCTCACTGACAAAGGTATGGCACAGTCTCCAGTTTAGTTTGATTAGTTCACTCAGATCATGGTTTTGTTTTGCAGGTTTCACGGAGATCCACACGCCCAAAATCATTTCCGCTGCCAGTGAGGGTGGAGCCAATGTGTTCACTGTGAGCTATTTCAAAGGTAAGTCGCAGATAATCGACCGTTATCTCATTTTTATTTAATGAATTTAAGATATGCCATATCAACGGAATTTTATTGTCTCTCCCGAGGGGAAAGTGTGTTGCCAGCTTGTACATTGCAGTCGGAGAAACGAATTTAGATCACTAATAGCTTCCTTGGGGGAATATTTCTATACAGTCATGTCTTCGACCACCCACAATGGTTGCACTTGATTTTTAATGAGTGTGTTAAGCTTTGATCTTCTTCTCGTAGTGAACTAATCGCACGTTATTGAGCTACGACTTCATGGGCTGCACGAGGTTTTCCCGGAGCTCACTTTCTGTTTGCCAATAACTTGCTTTCGACGGCGAAAATGCAGGAAGGTCACGCTGACCATTTCTTGCCTTCGACAGGGCACATTCTGAGCTATGTAGCAGAACAGAAACGGAAACTGGAGCAGCTTATGAAGTACAAACCAAAAGGAGCGTGCTTGCTTCCCATGTCGTGCCAGCGAACATTTAAAGTAAGATTCCTCGCTCAAATCCACTTATCGCTGGATGTGTCTTTCCACCCCCCATCGATTCGTTTCTACTGTGAAGTAGCTATCTCTGAGACATAGTTGACCGCACATTTTTAGTTCACTGTCCCGCGAGTCAGTTAGAAACAAATAGTCTTCAAAGTACCATTAGCATCTCATTAGAAACATTGTTTCTCATAAATTTTCAATTTACAGACTCCGCTTACTTGGCCCAGTCGCCACAACTCTACAAGCAAATGGCAATTGCGGCCGATTTCGACAAGGTGTTCACTGTTGGTGCAGTTTTCCGTGCAGAAGACTCCAACACGCACAGGCATTTGACAGAATTCGTCGGTTTGGATCTGGAGATGGCATTCAAGTACCACTATCATGAGGTGCTGCACACGATCGGTGACACCTTCACGGCGATATTCAAAGGTCTGCGCGATCAATTCGATCGGGAAATCCAAGCGGTCGGCCAACAGTACCGAGTGGAGCCGTTCAAGTTCCTCGAGCCACCATTGATTTTGCAGTTCGCCGAAGGCGTTGCTATGCTGAGAGAAGCCGGTATTGAGACCGGCGACGAGGAGGATTTGTCAACACCCAACGAGAAGCTGCTTGGTCGCCTTGTCAAGGCCAAGTACGATACAGATTTTTACATTTTGGACAAGTTCCCACTGTCGATTCGCCCATTCTACACAATGCCAGATCCCAATGATCCCAAATATTCCAACTCATATGATATGTTCATGCGCGGCGAGGAAATTCTTTCCGGGGCTCAACGTGTCCACGATCCCGACTACTTGACCGAGAGGGCTTTACATCACGGAATCGGTAAGTTTATCAAAAAAAAAAAAGTCTGTGCTGGTGTGGTCACTAATAGTCCTTTGTTTAGACATCTCGAAAATTGCCGCCTACATCGAGTCGTTCCGGTTTGGCTGTCCACCTCACGCTGGCGGTGGCATTGGCATGGAGCGTGTCGTGATGCTGTATCTGGGACTGGACAACATTCGCAAGACCTCAATGTTCCCACGTGATCCCAAGAGAATTACACCATAAGCTGGATGCAGTTGAACGATTCCAACACCGTACGAACAAGCGAAGCATAATTAGACTCCAGAATAGAAGAACCAGCTCATAGACGCAGACCCACTTTAAACTGATTTCCTCCCATGATTCCTTTTTATTTCAATTAAGGTTCTACTTAATTATCGTAGTTAGCGGCAACATTCTGTCAAATACACTGATATCGTAAATTAAAGTCTTCACTTTTACATTTACCCCGGCTCTGTTGTTTATTATTGTAAATCTCTACCTACCTGGCGGTTTAGTGTCGTCGGGCAACATTGCGGGCAGCATCGTTTAACATTCCGTTGTGGCAGTGTAAATTATGAAACTTTGCAGTCTTTAGGCATTAATTGCATATCTTTCGACACTTCTTGTTGGCGAGCGTTTGAAATATGATCTCGTTGCATCATGATTATTGGGTCAGACGTCAGAGTGCTGATTAACTGGTGTTTTATAGGTTCGATGAAATGCTGACATTTGTGCGGCGAAGTGCAAGAACCGTTGCATTTTAACTTTTAGTTACAAAATGTTATTCTTTATATGGTATTTAATTGAATTCCTGTTTAGATGGTTGATGGTGGCATGGATGGACTACAACAAGCAGACGAGACGGCTCACAGGTGCTAAAATGTTTATTATAACTGTTCAAAATAAGAAGATGCTGACCTTTCAACAAGACTAAGGAATATGGGGAACACTGCGCAGAAATGCAGCTGCCAAAATTCAACGAATCAACTAAAAAATGTTTGACAGGAAACGGAGTTAACCTAACATAATGCGGGGACGTGTAAAGCAAAATGCACTTCTTGCGTAGAGCAGAATGGAAACGCTTTCAGCGATCTGTCAAAATTTAATACCCGCAAAACTATATTTTTTTTCGAACGATATGCCTCAATAGTTGGTAAGCTTGAGTGAATGCGACTGACAAGGATGAGAACTCAAAGTTGGCGCAACAGGTCTGTAAAACCTTTTTTTTGTACGTCTGGTTTAATTAATTGAATTAAGAAGCATTTCCGCGATAGATATTCGGATATTTGTCAGGCCCAGACGTTCTCGAGATCGAGACAGATTACTAAAGTATGGACTCCATTCTGGTACAGCAGTTATTACTGAAAACAAATACATAGAAAGTATGGAAATTAAACAGTCTTGTGGTCAGTTTAACACGAGCTCTAAGAGGTCAAACTTAGTTGTTCTCACACGCAGGGCCGTCTTAACCTAGGCTGGGGCCCTTGGGCACACAAGAATTTGGGGCCCTTTTGGAAAGTACAAAAAGCGAATTATAATAACATTTTGTTTAAGTGTGACCAATTATTATAGGTAATCATTAATCAAATACAGTATAATATGATATGTCATTAATGATATTAGAATGCTGCTGGTTTTTGGTTATGATTACGATAACGGTTTCTTTCGGGATTTCTGTTGAGCAAAATCTTTTATTATATCCTTAAAGTCAATTTTTTGAAGGATATCACTTTCTATGCACATAATTGACAAATTACTCAATCGTTCTTGGAACATTGTTGTTCGCAATTTTTTATTCTCTTGAGCTGCGAAAATGACATCGTGTTTCAGCACGGATCGTATAGTACGCGTACCCATGCGAAGGACTTAGTGGAAAAATCAGCATTCAACATTTTTTAATTTATTTTTGTCCGTAAATTTCAAGTTCGAAAGTATTTTTTTCAAAAACTATTAACAGTAATAGGTCGGTTAAATTTTTTTTTTTTTTTTGCACTTTATACTTTTTTTTTGTAGGCGCAGTGGCTTTTTGGTTAGTGTGTTGGACTACTAAGCGAGGGGCCCCATATTCGAATCCCGCAAAAAAAACCCAAATTCCAACTCAGGGTTTTTTCACTGCGCCACCTCTCGCGAACGTCTGACAAACATCCGAGAGTATAACTGTCTTGAAAGACCTTCTCAATCGGCCGTTTGGAATCGGCATAAAATTGTAAATCCCTTCCATTCCTTCCAAAAATTAAAAACTCACACAAAACGAATGGTTGCTAGACGCTAGCCCCAGGGTCCCTACAGACCTGTTGCGCCAACTATAGGCAAAATTTAGGCACCGAATTTTTATCTTTTGCTCTCGAATAACACGTCCACTATCAATTTCAATCACAGAATGCAGTGAAGCGATAAAGTTTACCTACCTACCATTTCATTGTCCTTAAGCATGCCGGCATGCACATATAGGCGTTCTATATCACTTGAAACCAAATTACATGAAAAAACTGATTTCTTATGGCATCAAGTGATTCTTAAAGATTATGCCTGCTGCTGCTACAGTATGAGAATCGCATGTAGCGATATCTCTATACTTCTTCCCACTCCACCGGCTTCCATTATTCGGCAATTATATTTTGATTTGCTTTTGCTGTGTCATAAACTGACATGGTAACATGACCAACCGTAAAAGGCATAAGGCTCTTTGCCTACACAAATGAATGGAGCGAAGTGAAAGGTGCAAGAAAAAACAAGAGCCTTATTCTCAACGCTTATTTTGAAGGCTCCTTGTCTGGCAAGGAAAAAATATGAACCAAATTTTTGTACAGGAATAAGATATCTGTATATTTTTATTCTCTGTGCTGAAAATTTTATACATCATTCGGGGATTCCCCCAAACAAAAATGTTTTGAGAATAAATGTATGAGAGAAATTGTCGGTACTTCGGGGCCCCCTGAGAATGGGGGCCCTGGGCACGGGCCCCGTGTGCCCTTATGGTAAAGACGGTATTGCTCACACGGGCTGTATTTTGTCCAGTTTGACGTAAAATACTGATCATGCATTCAAGTTTATTGTTTTAAATGAATGCAACTTAAAATAATGTTTACTATAGTCGGCGATGACTAGATGACATTGGGCATGGGCAGATTCAAGAATCTAGTTATTTTAAGTCGACTAGATTGGTCTGGATAAGATGTTACCTGGAACGCAAGATCTAGATTGGTCGGGAGGAAGCGTCACTTTTTCTACGTCACATTTATGTGAACTGTCAACTTATGTCGTTTTCGATTTGACAAAAAATCAATTTTTTTTTGATCGAGATTGCTTTTCATGTTCTATTTGCCACAAAAATCAATCTTTTTTTTGATCTCAGATCACTTTTGAGAAATCTCAATTTTTCCTCAGATTTTACACATACTTTCACTAACACCAATGTTTATGACACACAGCGTCGGTTACGAATTGTTTATCGTTGGAACGATTGCTTTTTTAACTGAAATATTTATTTAACGCGTATGGGATCGAGTTTTTATATTAAATGATTTCGAAATGCAGTACTATAAATGTGTGAAAATCAATTGAAATGGATTTCGAGTGCAAGTGCAAATATGTTTTTTTTTGCCGCCAACTCAATACACACACATACCAATATAATTCAGATTTTATGTTCGATTTGCCAGCAGAAATCTGAAATCTCAGATCAAAATCTGAAAAGCCAAATCGAAAACGACATTAGTACTTTTGTCGTTTTCCATTGGGATTTTCGAATTTTACTCTCAGATTTCAGATTTTTCGTGCCCAATGGAACGTAAAACGAGATTTTTCTTTCTTTGCATTTGTGGTAATGCGTGTTTTAAATGTTCTTAAATTGTAACTTATGGTTATAAAAATCCAATCAATATAATATGTTGATATCCATTGCAGCAGCCAAATGTAAAATGTTTTCTCTATTTTTCACAGACTTGTCTTCTTAATACGTAATTTGTGTTATAAATTAAAAGTTTGACAAAAGGCAAATGTTTTGGTGTTAGTGTAAGTAGATGTTGATATTGAACGTCCCCATTGACTTTACATTTCACAGTTTACCTATGCATGAGCTTTAGCAAAAACTGGAATTTACAATTCAGGAGTTCAATAGTTCAATCTAGGAAAAAATTACCCCTCTAGATTTTGAAAAAAAGGCAGAGCTAAAGCTAAGTCAATGAAGGTTAAATTCGCATGAGATTGACAGTTGAACAGTCACAGTTCTAACGCAAAAAGGTTAATAGGTAGGTATACCTACATTTTTTTGTACCTACAATGTAGCCATTTGGCGGTCAAATATAGGTAACTAGGTATCCTTGACCAAATGTGTCCTCTATCCCTGCGTACCTATATATTCTCAGGACAACTTTTGTTTTTTATGTTGAATGGTAGGTATAGTGACTTTCGGCATACCGCACTCAATCTTAGCTTCTGACACCGATTTTCAGGCCTAGGTTCCTATGTGACAAAGGTTTATTTTTACTTTCTGTTTTGCCTTCCGAATATTTGGTTAAAAGCACCAGGAACCATTGAACATGACCAATATTATACAATTATAACTTGTATAGGTACATTAGAAGTGCGATTTTCCAATCAGTTCTGTAAAAATGGAACTAACTACATAGTTCTTTTAACTATAGGAGCAGGAAGCGGACTGATGGTCTGTCACAGCCTGCTACAAAAAAGATTGCATACCTCTGTCTTGAAGTAATTCTGGGACAGAAATATGTTTTATTTAGATACCTGTACTACATATTGTATTTAGAAAACCTATACATACCTTAGGTACCTACTTATATATACCTTCAAAAGAGCGGTCATTATGGATAATGTGAGTATGCATTTGGCAAAAGCATAAATGGACTTTCACCAAGAAAGGTAGGTATACTTTCATACCATACACTCATTTCGTATAAATATCCTTCGACTTCACCGATAAACTTGCAAGACAAGGTTCAGAGGGGCCTCCGGAAGCCCCGAGCCTACGCTGGCTTTTTAACATCTGGTGTTAGTAGGTATACCTACGTATAGAACCACTATTTATGTCTAGGTTCTATAAGTGTATACCCATTTTCATTTAAGAGTTAGTTTCTCCGCCGAAGCAGAACAATTACCTACGTCCACGGATGATTTGTAGGTTTTTGTTATGCTTGATAATGTTCAAAGTAGTTACCATTTGGTTTCCATTATGTTAAATAGAAGTTATACCTATAGGTACCCTATACCTATTTAAAAAAAATAAATTAAGTTACATTTTTTTGCAAGAGCTAAGTTCTCACAGCCCTTGAGCAACAAGTTTCGTTAAAAAAAAACTTATTTCCCTTTAAAAGACTGCTTATTTAGTTTAGGTAACTCCTACCTAACTCGTCAACAAGCTGCTTCAAATATTTGCAACGCTTCATCAATACCTACCACAATTCACAACATTTTCTGGGTCAACAAATTCAACCCCCAACTTTCGTTACATTATCCTTATCCACCAACTTCCTTTTTTTTTACACGTCTCTAACACAAACCGAACAATGTAAAACTCTTAAAACAGAAAATGTTCTCTCTTCCACCCTCCTCATCGCTTCCAACTTATCTAGGTAGGTACTCAAGTAAATGGATGCACTGAATTGTCATAAATAAATTTTAAATTTCCAACGAAGAATGTCGAATGCACCTAATTGTGTCCTAATGCTGTCATATTCGTTTACCCCTGTTCTGGCTTGCATTGCATTCAATTGCACGCAAGTCCTTTGCTTTAGCCATAAAAAAAAACGAAAACAAATTTAGTCAGCCTCTCCCCATTTTGCTGCACAAAAGCTTCTCTTCCTGCCATTCAAAGTCCTTCTAAGCACCGCCCATAATCGTTTATATTTACCCACCCTACTTATGTATCTCATGAACAAGCTGAATAATTCATGAGAACCTTTCAACAAGACCAGGTGTGGTCACTCCCAAACAGGGATCCATCCAATCGCAAGCCACAAAACTGGTTCTCTCACGTCAACACCCCTTAATTTACATTCACTCACACCACGCAGTGAACACAAACACTACTGCACAGAAAATGATCATGCTATCCCCTTTTTATTCATACAACTGCCCTGCCACATGAGCGAAACACAACGATTGCAACGAATAAAAATGGCATCAGCCATTTCTCTACACACTAATGTGCTGTTGGTTCGCCCAACAAACGAAAATATCGCAACTGTCAAACAAACCAACAGTCGCTGTTTAACTCGAAAAGTTTAAGTGTTGGTACTGCGCGCGACGGTCGCAAATTGAGCAGTGTTTTCTGGAAATATTCAAATTACGCTCGAAATCTCCATGAATTCTGATAAAGTTATACCTACTATGCAAAATCTTGACGGCAGTCATTTCGAAATTCTTATATCTCACCGCTAATTAACGCGAATATCAGGGTGACACTACCTAATCAAACTGTCACCGCGAATGCGAATTCTTTTGTGAGCGAAGGAATTTCACGTGGAATTTCAAAAATAAAATAAATTGGATTAGGAAAATAAGAAGAGTTTTGTAAACAAGTGCGAAATTCGAAATATTTCATCCGAAAGTGCAATAAAACATCTCGCTTGTGCTAGTGTGTGCAATAAATTAATTGTATTGGCTTTTGTCACAGTGTAACATCGAAAATATTTCAGGATATGTCGCGCCATCATTAACTCATTGGATCGCCAATTATTTTCACTCCTACAACTACAACAGTGCAATATAGCAGTGAATTATCTCTACTGTCACTGCGTGCGTCAAATAATTAGTGGAAGTCTCCATATACGACAGCCAGCTGAAATAGGCGTTGATATAATGAGTTATGGATCATAAAATGTGAATTTATTTGCTAGCCATCATTTACATTATTGGTTGATAATACAGCATTGTGTTTCGTGTGGTGAATTCTTGTGGATTGTAAAGAATTTTGTGCTTCATTCACTAATGGATACATTGCCCGAGGATTAAACAAAAACGGTTGGTACCTATATTTAATAACACATTGAGAAATTTGAGTCAGTTGGTGTATCGCTGACGTCGAACCATCACACACTTTTAAATGCTATCTGTTTACACGTTTGATAACCTATATTACGGTATAAAATGAGAACTATACCTATTCAAAGTGATGTTTTGACAGCAAAAGTCATTTTCTTTTAACAGTCATAAAATATGTCAGACATCATGCGGGAATTTGTCAAAACATTATCTTCGGGACTGTTTATTTTTATGCAATCAAGTTAGCAAATCTAAAAATACCACTTCATTGATATACCAACAAGCAGACGAATTCCGATCGAGTTGGCGAAAACGTATTGCCCATTGTCACAAGTTGACGTTTATTAATAGATTCGATCAAACCATAGGAATTTCCGTTTGAAATTTAGAGAATTGTTGAAATTTCAAGCTCTCGCCTTACTAAATCAACTGAGGCGATTTCGATGTAATACCTAGTATATTTGACATCTTTATAGCTGACGTATTTATCTTTTAACACTTATGAAACAGGAATTTAAAAAGCAAACGTAGCGACTTCATCAAAACCAAAGTGATGTTTGCGTTTCTGGATACAGATATAGTAGAATTTTATTCCATTTAGCTGTAGGTATATAAACAAATTTATACAGAATAACAAAGTGACAGCTGTCAAAATGTTGATCAGCGAAGTCCGTTCGTTGTATAAATTAAATGGAGTTTTGCCAAAATTGCCCATCCAATAGAGTATAATGGGTTTATGGTGAACTAATAGCTTTTCGGACGTGATCGCGTGATTTAATGTTATTTTCGTGCGTGTGCATTAGTTTTCTGAGCTGAAAGTTGATCACTTTTTGGGCGGTTAAACATAATTAGCGAGTATAGTTTCCTTTTGTTCATTGGGCTGAACTTATATTCTTGAAATAATTTTTAGTTTCGACTTTAGATTTAAGAAGTTCACAATAGCTAAATTTTCCATGAGAATTTATAACAATTTTAAGCTTTAAAAAAATGCGTGAAGTCTACTTAGACTTGGCTTTGTTATTGACCAAGTTTTCCGAAGAATTTATAGTTACCGACGGAGATAGTCCTATATGCGGTGCGTATTAGGTACATGTGACCTGCCATAATTTTAATATCAATTCGAGATCTATTATGATAACAAATATACTTACATAAACCAGCATACCTATTTCTATATAGACCATCACATATGATTAATATGCGATTTAAGAAAATTTCCATGCTTTGCTGCCTTGGAAACAGATAAATGAGCAACTTCAGATCACTGCTTTGCCGCTTTGGTGATTTCATCCGTCGGTATAGTATGATTTCTCACTCCTTGATGGCTAACTAGATTTTTCTAAATCATTTGTCAAACCCTTTCGATTTTTTGTTAGATAGAGAGTATGATCACGATTGTCAGTTAGAAAATTCCAGACTAGATTTGTCTTATTTTTTGAACATGAAAAGGAAAACGAAGTCAGACTGAGTATATACTATTTGTGATCCAGACAAACCAAATGCTTCTAATATAATTTTCGTCCCGCGTTAAAGGAAATAGAACACGCCTAGGATTTGGACCTTAAAGCTTTTCATTTTCGCACTTTTTGTGTGAGGTTAAGTCTTATTTGAATGTGTGTTAACTTGATCTGGATTTTCTGTATTTGAAAATGCACATTTGAGTAAAATATCAATCTCGAACATCCACTCTAGCACTGCCAAAACCTCTTATACTAGAGTGTGATACATATACTTAATAGTTCCTATACGCAAGTATCCACCATAATGTCAAAACGGAATTATTTCAAACCGTCAAAACTTAGAATGTTCTATTTTGTTTCTGAATTCGTTGGCTCTATTGACGTGCATACATCTATAAATTACTTGCATTAATTTGACAGGGTCAATTGAGAGCTGTCAATGGAGTGATGCATTTTTAAAACTGTATAAAAACGTAGCTACTTATAAGTGGCTCTCATTTTTTTGTTGTTTTAAAAGCTCATTCTCTAACTCTGACGTCTGACATGTTAATGATTTTTTCCATGAAAAATTAAAGTTCTCGTACGAACATTCGATCGCATTTGTCAAGTTCCGTTCATGTGCACGTCAAAGTTTGGCCGAAAAGAAGAAACACATTTCACCAGAAAAAATACCTGCAAATTTTCTTTCAAGAAATCAACTTGAGTTATAATTTGTTTTTGGTTAAAACTGACAGACGGCTGTCAAATATTCCAAATGCTAATTCGTAATTGAGTATTTGTTCTATGTCATTAAACTTTCGAGTTTGTTTCGCAACGAAATGCGGACCCAATACGGAATAGAAGTGCGCAATTTTATAGTCCGAAATATGCACGGTGTGTTCTAGTACTTTTTGGCTGTTAAGTATTGCGAGGACCACAATATTGGCTTAAAACGCATTGGCAGTTGAGAATTTATAAAATAACGAGTGACGAGAAACTTTTTATTTTCTAAGGTCTAATGTGGTGTTCGATTGGCTTCTTCAGATTCTGATGCAAGGCGAAACGTTCAAATGTTTTCGCGCACGCAGTAATTTGCTTGTTTAACAAATCATTCGTGCGCACGATTTGATCGTTCCGCTTTACAGAAACTGAAACCTATAATATAAAGTTTTAGTACATAAACGTTGTTGTTTTCAAACAATTCCATTTCGAATATCAAATTCATCTATGTGGTAATAAGTTAAAACAGCTTATGTCAATTTTGGTAGTTTTTGAGTGTGAGCAAAAGTAATTTATCTTAAGGTTTTCAAATCTATTGTATTACATAGTCCAAGTAAATTAAAGCTGTTCAGTTTTCTTCATATTTAACGGTTCTTAATTGTTGTAGAGTGATGGGACCTGGACTTAAAGAAAGCTAAGGAAAACGAGAACTTTGTAATGTAAAAAACTCGAATATGGCTTATGTCGACATAAGCTACTTCAACTTATTGCCACTTAGAACGATAACTCGACAAACGAATAACAGCATAAGCGAAATGACAGCAAAACTCAGAACTGAATTCTTGCCCCGACAAATTATCTGGGGTCAGTTCAAGGCACAACTAGGGTCAGTCAGGGTGCCCTAGAAATCATGCCAAATACAGGTTTTCAGTACCAGGGCAAGTTGAGTGTTATATCGAGCACATTAGGGTTAAGTGCGCACTAGGGTCCACGTCAAACAAACCTATAAAGCACTTGTGGACCCCAAGCCTGCTTTGCTATATGTTCAAATAATTTTTTTTCAAAGTAAATATATATTTTGCTTTGTTGAGTCGAGGATCTTGGATACCTAATTGTTTATATACGAAATTTTCCAAGCTTCACAACGAATTTTCCACCCTTACATCAAGTCCTGCGATAAAATGCGAAATTTCGTCGAAAAAAAATTATAATTTTTCACGTTTTTCCGAAATCTCCCAAGAATTTACTACTTTTCCATTCGCAAAAGTCTTTCCAAATCAATTGCACACACAATTTTCAACATTTTCCATACAAAAAAAATCCATTTTCGATTTTTCCAAATTTTCCGACTTTTTCGGAGGGTTTTCCCAAATTTTAAACCAAATCGGTCTAACCGTTCTCAATTGATTTATTACTTTACATTTTTCCAACCATTTGCAACTAGACAGCCGCGATTCAGATTCATTTTTAAAGGTTAAGTTCGAACGGATTTTTCCTTCATGTGTTTGTGGACTGTGAAGAAAGTGTGACAGTTGCCAGAAAGCATTTTTAATTCGCGGGGAAATTGCTGTAATTGTAAAATTTCGAATGTTCTCATATGCGGATAGCCCTTAACCTATCTCGAAAGAGTAAAGAGCTCATAGAATTTATTTTGGCATATTGTTTGTACCGGCCGAGTTCAGATACCTAGTTATCAATAAGATATAAGAGATTATGTAGGGAATTAGCAAACATTCACCGCCATTTTGAAATGCATTTAGGTACCATTTAATTTGATGCTTTGTTGGAAGTGGCTAGTACCTAACTTATAGATCCTCTGAGACTCGTTTGTTCAATCTACCGAATTTGACCGATTTTCGTCTCAGAAAAATGAGGGTGCAAGATGTAAGTATCGACTAAGTATTCCAACTTTGACAGCACCATATTATGCGTAACTGAAACTACGGCGCATTATATTCCGGCAGTGAATAAGTAAAAGTGTTTGATTGCATTTCTTGGTAAATTCCAATTACTATACACTCCATTGGAGTCTTTTTATGACAGCCACCACCAACTGTCATTTCGCTAATTACTCCTCAAACTCTCTCGAATATGATAAATGTCACTTAAAATGCCATTTTAGGCCATATCAACACTCACGATTATTATCAATAACCCCGCACTGATGTTGAAATCACACTACATACGCCATCGCCGCATTCACTGTCATTTTTAATATTCCCCCAAGCGACAGAGACGACTGCAATGAATTTACCGGTAGTTGCAGCAATTATTTGTTTGACAATTTTTCTTAGTAAGCCTCACAAAAAAACAGGAACATACGATCGCGACGCAGATAGATAGTGATAGACTCAAGTTCCTATTGAAGTTGAGAAAAAAAAACAGCAACAACAATAAACTTTGTTACAACTTCCACTGGCAGAGAGCAGTCTGTTATGAAAATAAGTCGAAAATTCTGGGAAATTCACATCGCAACACACTGCAAATATGGCTAAGAGACTCACTCGGCGCAGTTAGCCTGAATTGCTGTTTGTGCCGCTAGACAGGCTGCCAGGCCTGCTGGCATTTGGACGTATCATAGCAGCCAGCAACACACTCCGCTGTGTGTCATTCAAATAAAAAAAAAAAACAGAACCCAACACTATTGGTTTTGTACAAGCTACTGCAGCGTCCACACAGACTATACTACCACACTCTACCTAACCGGTAGCAGCAAGTATATCTGCTCATATTGTTAATAATACAACTCCGAACAAGGTGTGCACCGACGACAACGTCAGGAGCACGATGTATCTATGCTGCACCTTCTGGCTCTTTCATTCAGCAAACATAAGCACACACTTCCCTGCTGTTCCTTAATGAGAAAAATATTTTAATTTTGCTTCTTTTTTGTGTTTTCATATCTAATCAGGGAGCTGTTGCGGTGACGCGACGCAATCTGCACAACATCAACGTTGGACAGGATAACAACATAGCCAGCACCAGCACCAACAACAACAACAACAACAACCAGCAGCAGCATGATCTGAACGTTAATATGTAAATTTGTGCGATATCGTAAGGAATTCCGTGCGGTTTTTGTGTTTAGTGCTTAAAATTGTACCAAAAGAGTTCGAGAGAAAAAAAAGTTCGTACCAACAAGATACACCCTGTGATTTGTTTCGCGCTGTGGAATAAATAAATATTTGAAATAAATTAAGTCGTGCGCGTCTCAGTGTGCCCTATAGTGTTCAAATCAAAAAAACGCCCCGCAAGCTAATTGTTTGATTCGCAAAATCTCGCGGTGTTCGTCAGATCTGACGGATTTCGGTAGCCGGTCGTTGGTGGTTTGAGGCTTGGATACATCGAAATGGCAGTGTCCTGCCCTGAAGTGATGTACGGTGCTTATTATCCATATCTGTATGGCCGTGCTGGACCCAGTAGATCATTTTACCAATACGAGAGGGTGAGTTTATAAAAATTAATCGAGTGCACATGCAATGTGCGTTTTAATAACACTCATTGAATTTGCATGGTTCACATGATAGACAGTTCTTGTAGCTGGAAAATATGCTGATTGAGTGGAGATGCGGCAGCCAATACTAACTGGTTGTGTCTTGTGTGTGTGCAGTTTTTCTCTTCTTTTTTTTGTTGTTTAATATTGTCATGCCATAGGCGAAGTCGCTTCGCGGGGCCCGTCGAGTGGAGTAATTATGTTAATGGGAGTAGCCGTTTTAATAATACCCACTCATTATAGGAGTCTGCGCTTAATTTATGCACTTGAAGTGCAGTGCCATGGTGGCCGTTGTGCTGTAATTAGTTGGAAAAATATTTTCTCTCTCTCTCTCTTTGTTTAGCTTTTGTTTAAGTTTAAGTCGAGTTCCAGGTAGGTAATTGTGAAATGCAATTAGTTAGGTTTTTCTCTCAGTTTTTTGTTTGTTTGTGGTGTATTTTGAGAATAATTTGATTCGTGGTCCGTAAACTTTTTTTCAAATAGTTTTCTTTGTAAATATTAATAAATTAGTATGCAATTTATGAGGGATTTTCTATTTTCGCTTAACGGTTCGCTTCTGCGGCAAATTAGCGTGAGTAGGAATACCTACAATGGAGTAAAATTGGCTGTATACATTGTTGCCAAAAGAATGCAACTAAAAATAGTTGCGAATGTAATTTGTGAGTAAGAATTTCAATTACCTACATGGTATAGTTTACGGGCAAACATTTTGATTGAGCTCGATCTCAGCAAAGCAAAGTAAAGTAGGATTTTCAGCACGCTATTACAACAACTATTGCGAGTCTCGAAGTGTCAAGTGTAGCGTAGTTTTTGTAATTTTCGTGCTGAAAATCCTATACTTTATTTTGCTTTGCTGAGATCGAAGCGCAAAAAACAGGCCTGTATGGATATAGTATTTTGTTAAATTTTTAATTTTTTTTGGGTCGAATCGATGAATTTAACATTTTATCAGATGACCTGTATTGAGAAGATTTCTCCAGAGCCGGACAGATATACTTTCAAGTATTTAACATAACTCTACGTGCAATATTTTCATATTTCAGGTGGATAAAGAGACCGCCCCAGCTCGATATAGTCCCACACTGACTTGGGAACTGTGTGCTTCTAAAATCCATCATTCATAACTGAATTCAGCCAAACACAAGCATTGCAGTAGGTACCTACTGGTACTGATGAACGATGTCACTTTCGATTCTAACCTAGATTTTTAGGAAATTTATCATTAGTGCCAATAGCAAGGCTAGGCTATTAAATTAAAATCTTTAATTTAGCGAGTCTCCAAATCTTTCTCTCACCATTTTCGCTTAACTTTGACTGTTCAAATTTATTTGGTGAATTTGATTATATTTCACTAGCTTTTTTCTATGACGTTCACATTCTTAATTCACTTGATGTGTCAAAAATAAGTTGCGGGAAAGTACAATTTTTAATTATTCCCTATAGCTTAAACTTTGTGGAGATTTTTTGTAAGGTATGGGGTACAAATTTTCTCAACTTTATCGGGTGGAGACAGTTTTCAATTTGAACGAGGTTTTACTATAAGTAGGTAGGTATATACTACAAGCATTTTGTTTGTCACCACCAGAGCGGCATTTTGTAAGGGAGCTTTTTGAAAATTTACAAACGTTGGTGATGGAGGGATGACGATGTGTCAAACGAGAAGACGAAAGAACCAAGTGACAGTTAAAATCAAGGAAATACGGATCTTTTAAAAGGTTAGATCATAGTTTTGTTAAAAAAATGCTGAGATATTAAAAACAAAGCACAAACCTATTAAGTATAGGTTCAGGTACAAAAGAAAAGTTTTCATACTAAGTTGCTATTGAGAATCTAGGTACAGCAAACATAGGTGTTTGTAAATGATTGGGCCCCCTTTTTATAGGAAAGGGATTGATTGTATATATGAATACCTATACTGTTTTACGTCTTTGGAAAGGTGTTGAAGTTCTTGGCAGTATGCTTCACCTATATTTACACATGTTTAGTAGACTTGGAGAAGAAATGCAATCGAATTCCTCTATGTATAGGTACTGCAATGTACGGCGGGATTATTCAATTGACGTTCATGTTTCCTTCGGGTAGTAAACGTCGTATAAATAATCCCATACCGGGCGTTAAACTCCTCCAGGGGTACCTAATTTTTTGCCTCCTCCTCTTTTTATAAGTAGAATTTATAAGTAGGTATACCTACCGGATGTTAGAGGGCGGCATGACAAAGAGCGTTTCGAATTTGGGTGCAGTGACTAAATCCAAAGTACCTACCCAATGACCGTCTAAAGATCGCCATGTCATTCCACCCTGGCTGCATATTAGTGTGTGGTAAAATCGACACAGGTTGAGTAGTTTATACATCTAAGCGTCTTGCCCACGAGAAATGGAATGAAATATGATTGACTTTCTTGTATAATTGATGAGACAGGGTTAATGTTGTGGGGGCTATTAGGTACCTAATAGGAGGACGGAGATACAAGTAATACGTTATGAGGGGCGGGTATGTTAAAAAAAGTTGGGAGCCACTGTGATGTGCGTTTCCGATTTTATAAGTCTTTCAAGTTAATGTCTAGACTACATAAGTCCAAAAATCTGCAAACTCAATCTAACCTCCAGAGCGGGCGGTGATTTTTTTCGAAGTCGTCTATGAAATTTGCCGGCAATAAATTTAACAAATTAAAAAAAATCGCACTCTTTTCTTTAGTAAACTTTTGGATTTACTACGACAAAAGGTCAAAAAGAGTGACAGATTATGTCAACTGTCAGACTATAAAGTACATAGGTGGGTACCTAACTATAGAGAGATTTGAACTCGAAAATACTAAAAATATAAAATATGCGCTTTTCTTAAAATAATTTCCACATACCTATGGTCTTAGCTTAGTTCTTAAAGTTTAGAATAAGAAAGCGCAATTTATATCCCTACTGCCAGTATTAAACGCTCCCAGATTCAGAGGAAAATTATTTGTTTTCAATATTATGACATTTTTAGCTTTATAACGGGTGATTTTTTAGCTGGTTTGGTTTTGGCAACACTGGTTTTGACAGCTGACGTGTGTTTAGTACCTTGTGTCACTGTCAAACAGCTTCAGTTTGGTTTGCAATTTAACCATGGATCGTCTTACAAATAAACAACGCTTGCAAATTATGGAATTTTACTATCAAAATTCGTGCTCGGTTCGAAATGTTCATTTTCGCTTTTTTATCGCAAAATGAGGCTCATTTTTGGTTGAATGGGTACGTAAATAAGCAAAATTGCCGCATTTGGAGTGAAGATCAGCCAGAAGCATTGCAACAGCTACCAATGCATCCCGAAAAAGCCACTGTTTGGTGCGGTTTATGGGCCGGCGGCATTATTGGGCCATATTTCTTCAAAGATGATGCGAATCGCAGCGTTACTGTCAATGGTGAACGCTACCGAGCGATGATAACAAACTTTTTTTTGCCCGAAATGGAAGTTCTTGACTTGCATGATATGTGGTTTCAACAAGACGGTGCCACATGCCACACAGCACGCGAAACAATGGCGCCATTTGCGAGGCGAGTTTGGTGAACAGTTAATTTCACGTTTCGGGCCGGTCAATTGGCCGCCTAGATCGTGCGATTTGACACCATTAGATTATTTTTTGGGGGGGTATGTCAAGGCTAATGTGTATAGGGACAAGCCCGCTTCGATTGACGCACTGGAAGCCAACATCCATGCATTCATTCGTGAGATACCGGCCGATATGTGTGAAAGAGTATGCCAAAATTGGACTCAGCGGATGGGCTACCTGAGACGCAGCCGCGGTCAACATTTACCTGAAATTATCTTTAAACATTAAATTGCAAGGTTCAAACTATCGATTCAAATAAATATTTCATTCATTTTTTCGAATTTTTTGTGTGTTTTTTTTTTAAAAAAGTTCTAAACCTATTAAAAAATCACCCGTTATAATTCAAGAGTAACCGACTGCTAGAAAAGAGGATCTGTCGGGCTAGATATATAACAAATAGGTAGGTATATGCATTGATAATACTACATTAATACATTAATAATATACCTACACAAATATAAATATACCATCAGGTAGGTACAACATATTTCATGTGTGTCAAAACTGTCAATTTTATAAATAATGAAGTTTACTTATGCAAAAAGAAATGCCGACGGGATTTCGTTAATTTTAACCCGCAAACATTTTGCCATACCTGGGTGACTTTTAAGGGGCAGGGTTTCAATAAACTTATAGCGTATGTTCAATATTTGACATATACGTAGTGGGAACTTCTCCATAATCCATATACGTTTCCTATATCCTTACTCATTCCGAATGATTCCTTCAGCGCGACTTCCAGATCCAATCGTATTTCCCAAGAACCAGAAACATTTCCAAGATCAGTTCCCTTCAATTGAAAACATATACCTATCAAGCTTCACCAAAATCAATGGCAAGCCGCCAGGTCGCGACCATTTTTCAACGCAGAGCGCGTCAACATAACAGCGCAGCTCTATTTCAACTCGATCTCGTTTTCCCACACTACCCATGACAATAATAATTTGAGTGCCAAAGGGAGAAGGAAAAACGAACAAAAATTCCCATCCCAACCATCAAACGCGGTCAATTGCCGGTAAAACACCGCCGAGTACAACTGCGATTAAGTTCATTAGCATTCGCATGCTGCTCGACAAGCGGCGACCGAGACCGACCGTCATCATCATCTACACCATCATCGGTTGGGTTGGCTGCCCGTTACCCCCTTTCTTTCCGCTTCCGCTGCCATTTTGCATGAGAATAATCGTCATCGTCTGCCGGCATCACATATACAGGTACGCATGTGTAAGGGGCTGCGCGGAAACCTTTGGCTAAATTATTAGGTGAATCGTTTTTGGGAAGAACTTCATGTTGTCGTTGTCGTCCAGAGTCCACGTTCACCGAGCAGTGTCCAATGTGCGAACCGAGAGTCACATAAAATAAATCACCGCAAAAGGGACCGAGGCCCGAAAGTCAACTCTGCTGCACTCCAACAAGGGAGTATAGAACGGGATGACAGGGATCGTGTTTGGCGATTATCCCTATCTGATCACCGGTTAGTTGCGTTCGATATACAAATTTTGCGATCTCAAAGCTCAAATCGGACACAGGCCAGGGATTTACTATAAATTACCGAAAACACGATGAGCAACCAAACGACCGAGATTGGAACCAAACAAAGTCTGCCTCCTCGACGGTGATTATATAGTCGTCCTCGACGTCGACGTCGACTGCCCTAGCAAATCGCACAGCCACAGTTAGCTGTTAGCTGCGACTCTGGGTTGCACTCACTCAGCGTTGGCAAATTTTCTCTTGCTTCCCCACATTTATCTGCGCCGGAGTTTGTTTCTTTTTTGCTGCGCGCGAGCTCTTATTTGCGTTGTGGCCTCCTCCATTTGCGCAAAGGTGCTTAGCGTCCCTCCTCTATATGGTCATATCGCGGAGTGGATAGTTTTATCCACTCGTGTGTATAGGCCACCATACATAAAAGACCAATTTTGTTTTAGTGCCGCGGCCTTGTATAATTGGGCGTTAAGACAGTCGGAATGCTTTTGTGCGCGGCCGCCAGCCGGCGATGTTCGACCCTTTGGACGACTTTTTAGACTCGGGGTACTTTTTTCTTCTCTTTTTTTTTCTTTTGTTCTCCTCCATGTTTCTTCCATTCCATGGGAAATTCTACAGACTCGCAAACAAAAGGCACATATACAGCCAGTGCGCATCAGTAAAAATGGCCACATCTCTGTTAGCGAGTGGCCCATCTGGGGAACTTTTGCTACTTCATTACAAAAGAGGCACCGCATCAACGGAGAGTGCACAATCACAAAACAACTATAGTTGGGCGCTGAAGGTCTGAAGGTCTGAAGGACCTATCCATTATCGGCATAGAAGTGTAATTGAGTGCAGATAAGAGAACAACGATTTGATGACGTAACCCTGTAGTTGAAATTATGTTTTCCTGATGGGCTTCAAAGCTGGGCGCATGTATCTATAAGTGTCTCCACTTATGTGGGCTCGGTATATACTATGAAAAGAAATGAAGGAACATCTTCCTATAAATTGAGTCAAATGCCCACAATCCTACTATATTTTTATTGTTAAAGTCAATCGGAAAGCTAATTTTTGATATAGCCAACTCCTGTAAAGAACGACTTTCCACAAATAAGCGCAAAGCTCAGAAAGCATACCTACACGAATTTGACATTAAAATTGTTGGTATTTAAAATCGTTCAAACTTGTACAAAGGGGTTGTAACCTCTGAGATTAATTCGCATACCTAGTTTCACTTTAAAAAAGTAGAATAATTGCCAACAATTTGACGATTCGACAAATATCGACTGTCACTGCATATGTCTGACTTGGTTTACGTAGATCTACATATGAAGTAGTTGTTGCCCGCTACAAGGTCTGTAATGCATTCGAACACATTAGTCAAATTTAGTCAAACTTTGTTCCCTTGGAAAACTATGGGGCAGAAGAGAGCCGGAAAGAGAGAACAACACATTCTCCCTATTGGTGTTATTGCGCTTTCAAACTATGAAATATGTATGGGGGGCATGCTGCCCCCCTGCAACCCCCCTGCTTGGGTTTATTGTTGGATTACGGGGTGGGTGCAAGTTTGGTCTTATTACTCAAATTTTCACTTTGTCGGAGTGAAATAAGGCCAACTGTTGAAATATGGCCTTATTTCGCTTGGCCTTATTTCACGGCACCCATAAAAAGCCTGCAAATATTAGCCCAAGAAATTTCTTATTATAGTTGGTTATATATCTGACAGATGGTTGTCAAAACGTTCAATTGCTTATTTCTGACTGACATTTTATTTGATTTAATTTATATATTTTGTGCTTGTAGGTAGCATTAAAATAGATGTAAGATTGAAAAGAACCGAACTTTTTAATTTCTGCAATAGGAGCAATTAAAATTTTGCTCTTAAATATAGATAAGTACTTTTTTTTGGAAAACTTTCCAATTTTAAAATTTTTGTTGGTGTATGCCGTAGATTAATCTAAAATAGGAAAAACGAATTCATCTCCAAAGAAAAGTAGCCTTTTACGTATATGAGTTACACAAGAAGAATGAAAAATAAACTTTATTGAAAGATAAACGTTTACAGGGGAGTGCTGCCAAATTACGTTTTTCTACTAACAACAGTGGTTCAACGCGTTCCTTTTCTTTTTGATTATTTTTCATTTCGGTGGGCGAATTCTCTCGCAATGAGAGAAATGTGACATATTCCCAAATCCCAATCCCAATATACTGAACTGAAAATGTAAGGAAAAGGACACATGCAGACGACTTTAGCGGCACGTCGAACTCCCGACAAAATGCACACACAAAAAATTGACGTTTATCCCAAATATCAATCGGCGGCCAACCAATTGGAACACGGGCTATGACTAATGTGACCATTTCACCCGCTTTTGGCGCGTTTTACCCTCTTTTTTACCTAAAAACCTTCCACCCGCCACCACAACAATTTTCCCGCTTTTTGATAAAAATCGGAATTAAATTTTCTTTAGTCCATTTTTTTCACTGCGTTTGAAAAACTTCAGTTGGCATAAATGTGCGAAAATTGCAAATGTCATGTGTCAACGAAACAACCGATTCCGCAGTAGCCAGCCGATGATTATTCCGATTCATCGATTATGGCTGCAACGGACTCCGATTACGATTCCGAGGAACAATAAAAGAATCAATTTTTTTAAATTATTTATTAATTTTTAACGAATTATACGTGAAACAAAAACAAAAAAAAAAAAAACGTTTTCTATTTTTGCACGACATTTTTCAGGTCAGTATCTACTTTTGGGAAACCCGCCGAAACACGTCCGCTTTTACCTTGAAAAAACCCGCCGCTTTTTGACAAAAAATAAATGGTCACGTTAGCTATGACCTACGACTCTGCTTAATAGACTTACATTTACCGACTCAATAACAACAAAAAAAGTAATGGAGCCTCAAGACCAACTTGTGCTTAGAAAGTCAATGACGTTATTCAAATTGATCCCTCAAATGTTCGAGAACTCATTAATGACATAGGTCCAGTCTAATTTTAGCTAAACTTAGGAGATTCCCTAAACGTTTCACTCTCATTTCATAGCTTCAGCAGTTGGTATTATAGAGGCTGTCAAGCTTGACTGCATGCGTTTCCATTGGCTTGTGACCTTTATCTCTGTTGCAAGCTGGCCTTCTGGAAATGACACAACTTGTAAGATTCTTCCTCAAAGTCTGTGTTTTTAGGTAAATTGCTTAGAAGGGATAGAATTTCTCCGCAGATAATATGCCAATCCGTCGGCTCCGACCTCCGATAGTTAGGCCAAGTCAGTATCCCTCGTAGTTGAATTAAGTCGGCCTGACTGTCGGCCGTAACTTTTTGATTATTATGAATGCTGATTCATAGGACAGGAGCAGCTTGCAAGCGATACCTGGGTAGGTTAATGTTTTGGGTAAATTAAGTCCTGTTGAAAAAAAGACCCGTCACAGTTCACGGTCCATTTTAGAACCATCAAACACGTGTATTTGACCAAGAATTTATTTTTTATTACCTTACAAACATTCCAATGCATAAACAACTGCATTTTTAGGCTTAATTTCTCTTTTGAACTGCAATACCAGCTATCTCGCAAGAATTAAATATATTTCGTATAGGTTAGGTGCCCATATTGATTTAACGATTCGTATACAAGTCACCTAATTAAGAGTATAAGTAACCGTGATAAAGAGAAACTTTCGTGCAACCTATACTCGTGTACTTTATTCCCAAATTCCCATCCCACTGTTTCGGATCGGACTGAGCGTTCATTCGTTATTACTCATATAAATGCAATGCAAATCCAAAGCAGCATTTGTTTCTACGCAAGTGATGTATAGCCTGCGAGTCTCATTCATAGTTTCTATGCAAGTGCTGCCAGGTTTTGCAATTTGCTTTATTCAAGTTTCAAATTGATTTCTATCCTCAATAGGCTTTTTTTTTATAGATAAAATTACCAGTCACTGCAAACAAATGTAAACCCATTCAAACAGTAAAAGTCGGCAACCTATTTTGGCAACTAACTCTACAACTTACTCGTAACTCGACCGTATTCTTCGATCAAATCCTTTTAATCTCTAAAGTCGGATTTCACATCAAAAACCACAACACCTCGACATCAAATCCAATAATCACCAAACATATCTGATACCCCCCCCCCCCCCCCCCCCAACGGAATATACATCACAGATCACACCATTAAGTGCAGCACACAATGCAGTATAGACTCGCTCTTGGTTGGATTCCAAAATCTGAAGCATACCGATTATGATATTTAGTCAGCGCATTAGGGTTATAACGGCGCGGCGCGCCGGCTAATGTGTGCCACCATTTCCATTCCATTCGTTTGTTTTAAGAGCATTCCGGTTGGCAGTTACCTCAACTCAACCTTAACCACCACGTGTTTGGCAGTACAATTGGCGCCGGGTCGCGTTATTTTTATCGAATGTTATATATGCATTTTGTGTTAAAGTACTAAAATGTTTATGTCGCTCAGTTTCAGTTCCCCCATAGTGTGGGGTTAACTGTTTGTGTGTCACTGCTGCCGCTGCAACGGCCTGACATACAAAAATTCTTGATTTATGATGACATCGAGCGAGTTAAGACGTTTCGTGTATAGAACAGAACAGAAGTCAGCCCGTGTATACTTGACACCGCAGCTGATATATCCCTAATGGATATAAGCGAAAGGATAATAGCGGATAATACATTTGTGTAAAGGAGGCTTAGTGTTCCAAATGAGGCAAGGAAATCTTCAAAATATTCACCCTTCTTGTGTCGACAAACCACTAATTAAATCTTTACATTTCGGTTGAATGATGAGGCAGTTTTCTAGGAAAATTGTGCTGCCTAACGCTTGTGCGTGCGATTATTCGAAGAAATGTGCGCGTATTGCGGTTTTGCTATGATTTTTGTGTGAGGAGGTCGTGTTTGGCGTCGGCTTCTTACCTAATTCTTTTTAACAATTTAATTGGAAATAGTTTAGAAGTAAACTCCCCTACACGCTTTTCGAAAGGTTTTCTCTTTAAAGATAAGTGGAGAGAGACCTCTGTGTATACTGGTTCTCTTGAATGTCTTGACGTTTATGTTGACTGTATTCCGTGGACGTCAATGCAATTCAATATCGATTCAAATTTGTGCAATTCCTCACAGGTAGTTCGCTTACTATTTCATTGGAAGAATATTTTTGTTTGCCAGCAAGTTCAACGCAGAAACTCTGTTTCATATGAAATGGTTGACATCTCGCCGAATTTCAAAAATCGACAGCATAATTCTAGCCCCCAAATAAAAAAGAGTTTTCTTAAAATAATGCTAACCAAACAATTTAATTTTATTTCACAAGGTTATCTAAATATTTAACATATTTTAAGGCGTCACTTTGTTTATTTAGGTTTTTTCATAACAATTATACAGAAAAGACAAAAGACATTTCTTTAAAAACAGCAATTTGTTGAAGCCTTTCTTTAAGCCAGAACTAAATCCACACTCGTTTTCATTTCCAGTTTAACCAAGATTTATACTCAGCCTCCGGAGTACCATTGGCATCATCGAGCGCATCGGGTAGTTCACACTCGCCATGCAGTCCGATTCTTCCGCCCTCAGTTAGTGCAAATGCAGCGGCAGCAGCTGCGGCAGCGGCGGCGCATAATGCCAATACCAACTCTAGTTTATCAGCGTTACCAATTGGAAGTAGTAATTCCTTACATAGTAGAACATTAACCAAAGAGGAGGATCTCGGCCCGACAAGGAGTGATAATGAAGGTAAGCTATTTAAAAAAGAACCATCTCATGTTTTTAACGACAAAATAAATGTCAAAACAAAGTCCTAAATTATTTCACTAAAAACTAAAGTTGGCAGCACTTTCGGCGAGTTTTTGATTGACTGCTTCTGATTGCATCCACAAAAGTATTGGTGAAATGCCAACAAATAATCTACGGCAGCTGTCAGCTGACTTGTATAAAATACATGAACTACACTTGTGTGAGTGCTTCTTGAGTGGATTCTGACTTCAAATCGAGAAGCGAAATTCTCTCCTCAGAATCACCAGCAGAGTATTTTTTGTGCCAATGGAACGGTTTCAGAAATAATGTTTTCGATTCCGGAGTCCGGACTCTTCCGGACGCCTTTTCTTTTGCCCAATGGAAAACGACATTATAACCTCAATTATTACATTCACACATTCGAGAGACGTCAAATTGAAGGCAAATCTTTTCAACAAATCTAACAATCCCACGGAATATGGATGTATGTTGTTTACCTCCCAGAAACAGAAAAAAATATAAACTGTCAGTTTTGTTCCCATTCCACATTCATCCAAATAAATTATTTCAAGAGTTCTTATAAATCTATTTGTTTGTTTTTCTTAAATAAATTTCTTAACTAGCAAAAAAAAATGTTTATTGCTTTCCATTTGACAAACATAACAGCGTTTGAGATTTTCTCAAAGATCTCTCCTTCACATTTTGCTTTCTGTGTAAATTGGGAGTGTTTGTTTGGAAAATATGCACCCGCCCAACTACAAATTTCTGAACAAAACTGTTAAATGTTCCACCATCCATACATGAACGGCTTACCTAGTTTTTGCCTTAACTATTAGGTAATATACACCTAATCCAAATCGATGTCAGTTGGTTGCACATTTCATGCAATCGCTCAAAACAAACGACGAGCGCACTCAAGCCGAAAGTGCTTATAATAAAACAAAGAAACCGTTTAACATTTCATACAAAATGAAATGTCAGTCCATCATAAATTCATCACTTTGAACACCTGAACGCGAATAGTTGGCATTTAATTTCCAGACACTGACATTTCGCAGATACCGCTCGCGAAACCCTATCATGAACATGCCAACGCCAGTCGCTCGTTCGACGACTTGCAAATTTATATGTTGTCATCGTTTTGTGACACTGAAAATTGATTACGCACTGAGCGACTGAGCCCATAGCCAAACAATAACAAAACTCCCTTCCCTATACCGCTAAATAATTCACGACTACATTATTTATTTTCTTTTGTGTTTTGTTTTGGTGTTTTTTTTTTGCTCCACTGCTTGTACTCCCCCTGTTTTTATGAGCTACTGTGCCTAAAATGTCAAACGCGACTCATGAAGATGTGTGCCTTTCAACAGTGGGTGCTCGCGTTTAAGCCGCATGTTCATGTTCACCCACCGACCGCCACGACAACGACAACCACACAACTATCGAACTGCGCGAATAAGCGTGAAAAAATTATAATACAAATTCACGTAAAAACATTTCAAGAATTTATCATTCGAAATCGTTGGAATATTTTAGATTCCATCTGCTGCGGTGCGGTGCCACTGACCGGCATCGCTCCACGCTCCAGGAACTGTCAATGGAAAAAAAGAGAACTCTTGTCTGCTCATTCACTCGCTCGTTCGATGTTTGTTTTATATTTATTTACGGTTTGTTTTATTTTACTAATGTGCCAATAAAGTCGGATCAAATTTGCATACCACACTGTGGCCATTGTGTCGTTCAATATTTCCCTTTCCGCTTTGCAGAAGCCGTCACTATAGCCGAAAGCGAGCTGAGTAGAGTGCTACTTCCACTCTGCGATGCGAAGTCCATTCAAATACCAAAAATGCTTTCTGCGACTAATTAATTTGCACATTTTTGAGATTGTTTCGTGTCATTAACTTTTCCAAACAAGCATGAAAATGTTTTGTAAGTTAGGTATTCGAATCGAATCGGATGGAAGATCATTGTACGGCACAGAGCACACAAATGAATGGAGAATTTCTCAAATGTGCGGAATTGTATAGGATAGGCTTTCGTTTTGGGTTTGCTCGGTTCATTCGATTAATCATTTTTGTTGATTAATATTTGTCAGTTATAATAGTGACATCTGACATTTACTTATGTTTCGTTCTCCGTCGGACAAATTGTTTATGATGTAAATATTGTTTTCAGATGTAGACTGACCTTTAAGCCTTTGTGGCGGCAGACATTTTAATCAATTGAACAAGTGGTACTAAAATTATAAGCATTCGATGTCATATAATTTGTTATTGTGGCCTTAATTCAATTGCGCTCAAATGGCTTTTACCTTACCACTTTCGAAACAGAAAAGTACATGGGATATTAAGTTAATAAACGTCAAAATAGTTAACGAACATATTTGACGTGTAGAAAATAGATAACATTAACACAGCGTTTTATCGATACGGGGATTGGTGTCTAATTTATTACCTCTGAATGTGACAATTTTTTTTAGAACTTAGAGAGCCAGCAAACTTCAGTGAGCCTACAAATATGTATTGTAACTGTGGTTTTGTTAACTTAAACACAATGTTTGTTGATATCGGAAATTGTTTCATAGAATATCCTTGAATCACCTCTATTTAAGTGGGTACATCTTTTGTTTCAAACGTCTTGGTCGTCATCTAAAATTCTACAAACAAACTCACCCAATTCACTGACAGTTGATCGCTAGATCGGTTTCTTTTTGAATTGGTTAAAGATACGAACAATTTCATATGGGCGAATGACATAGGAATGTATATCTTTTGCGATAAATGCATAGAACTGCAATAAGATTTTGTGTTAGTGACACTTTGTTCACAATCGACGTAGTACGGTCCACGAATAAAAAAGTCATTCGAACCTAACCTTTAAAAAGGAAACTCAATCGCTGGTATTTGCGATTATTGTAAACTTTTTATTTGAATGAAGTGTCAGGAACTACGAATCACAATGCGCTCTCATGTATAAATAGTTACTAACCTAGCTTAAGCCAAATTGAGATTACATTATGATGTACGATGTGGCCAAAATAGAATCTTGTAGTTTCAGATCTTTAGAGTTTTTTCCGCTTCTGTTTCTACCTTGAGCTTTCCATAATTCTAGTATGGCTGTTCCTCTAGTTTTCTAAATGCATAATGAGAGAAAAAGTTACTTCATTACTATTTCCAAGACAAACAAATTTTTATGTTTGAAATTAATTGGAAAAATGTTGTCAATGTCAGATTGACATATGAAAGTTTGAAAAAAGTATGCCGAGAGATAGAAAAAGAGTGAAAATATCCGACTATTTCTGTTGAAAATTTTAGAACCTTTTGTTTTCATTCTGTCATTATTTTTTGTTCGACCAATTTGTGTGATAATTTGCAAGTGACTGCCGAAATATAATTTAACTTTCTACAAGCTTTTTGACATCAGTGAAGTCTGGCTTTAGTTAGCTTACTCCCGTACAATCCTTAGACGTTTTCCCTTAAATCTGTAACAGATATACAGTCATCTGATATTGGTTTCAGCAGTTTCCACACAAGTCTTAAACTACACGGAAGCGCTCGTCTTTCAGTGGTTCACTTTCTCTGCATTTAAATAAAATCGGATGCAATACGCACCGCCTGTGACACCACGCTTAATATTTCAGGTGATGGCAACGCCTCTGCTTTGCCGAAACAATCATATGCCACAATTTTGTCAAAATTGTTTTCTGCCGACATTATCAATCAAATATCAAACATCACTTAATTTTAAAACACATTATACACATAACAATCATCATTAATGTCACCTACATTTTTTTACAGGTAGACTAGTCGGAGCGCATCACAACGATTCCTCATGTTCATCGGGTCCCGATTCTCCTCGCCATCAATCCGCCGCTAAAGATCACCCCCTAGACAGTGCGAGCAGTCAAGGGCAGCAATCAAGAGCGCAATACATTTCAGCATCCTGCGTTGTCTTCACAAATTACTCCGGCGACACGGCAAGCGTCGTCGACGAGCACTTTTCTAGAGCACTTAATTTTAGTAACAAAGAAAGCAAAGGTAAGTCCCTACAATGGCAACACCCCATATATAGGTCGTGTCAAAAAATGATCACAAATAAACATCATAATTAAAACATTTCAATTAAAGTTCCACCATGCGAGCCAAAAATTGTTTCACAGCAATTAAAAATGCCACACGGGGTATATAACGCTCGACTCGATTCAATGCAAAAGTCGCGTCTCTGACAGCGCAATTGCCTTTGACAGATGTAAGTACAACAAGAGTGTCAGTCTACCTGTCATTGGGCGGAATGATACCAAAAATAAAATCTTCCTCATTATATCCATAAAAATATATCAGCAACATAAAAAGAAAACATATTCCCAGAACAACAGTGCTCCCATCGTCGCTGTCACCCTCCAAATGCCACACACGCACACATTGGCGCAAAGTTATTTGACATGCTTTTGATATGTCACAAAGGAGTCTTCAACAATAAATTAAAATGTTAGATTTGCATCGGGATCCAAGGGAGGAGAGGTGCGGGCCTCTAACGACTTATGATTTATAAAATAATTAGTTTGCTTAATGAGAACGAAGACTGCGTGGTGTTTAGCACTCAATTTGCATGTAAGCGGCTGAGTTGCAAAGGACCACATCTCCCGTGTATGACTAGGCGACAACTAGATATACCATTGGGCGCACTATTAAGATGTTTGTGTGCGCGCCCCTTTGATTTATCTCAGATGAGCGCAACTCGAGTAGAAGGCATTAATTCAGCGAATTGCCCCATTTGATTGACTCTGAATTATTTAGGGAGCCGTCTCCTCTGGGTGCTGGTGCTGGAAATCGCGTTTTCGAAAATAAAACTGACACTTTGTGCGACGCTCATAAATTAATGCGGCCGACTGCATAAATTATTCTTTTGCTGGGCTGTCATGCGGTATAGGATCTTAGGAGCTGGCCGGTTTGGGTTCGCCTTCCTTCTTTTTTTTTTTTCTTTTTTTTTTTGTTAATGGCAATGCTGTCGCCTTTTGACATGAATGGAAATTAATTAAATAATAACTGAAACAAACAGATTTAAACGATTTTCAATTAAGCCATAAAGCAGCTGCTTATTGGACCATTAATCTCCACGCAGTCGTCTTGGCTGCAAATGTCAACGATCATCGGCAGTGTTTGTCTGGCTACTTGATATTCAAAAAATGTACCAAGCCCATCAGATTGAGCAATAACTCGCATTCCAGGATAGCCCAGGAAGAGGACATTTGCATAAACTCGTAATTGTACTAACAAGAACAACACAAACGCGTTGAAGTTCGAAAATTCGAATCCGATTCAGAAGCCAACAATTACCAAGGTCACGCAAAGAAATTCCGAACTGGTACACTGTACCTGGTGAACGCGGTTTTATGGTTCGTCTCGTTGTATGTGCGCGTGTGTGTGTTTGAAGAATTTTCTAAAGTTCACCCGATACGAAAATACACTTTTATCGAAGTGAATCGAATTGAAGCTTGCGGCCACATGCGCACTTTAAAGGTATGTCACACACCGAAAAATCGAAATACCCTAAAAATAAGATTTCTACCGAATAAATCCAAAAACAGAAACAACTGCGCGCTCTATTGCAGGCAGCCGCCGCAGCAGCAGTGAGTTTAATTAGATGCTAGGAATTTGCCGACGAAATTCCGATTGGGATTTCTTTCATTGCACGATGCATTTATAGAATGACACTTAATGCACATAGTATTAGCGTATCACCGAGAGGAGGACAAGGAGAGCAGGAGATGACAGGTGACTGTATTCGGTGTTATTTCGGGCGTGCGGCTGCGGCATCCGGGATGTGTTGTTTTGCGATCGGTCAAATGACTGCGAAACAAATATACCTACGACTGTCGACAGGTTTCAGGGACTTTTGCGACAACATTATTTTCGAATTTACATAACTTCCAGGGTTTGATGTTGACGCAGTCAAGTAGTTGTAGAGATTCTTCATAAATCGACCACCCATTGCGATGATAAATGTCAAGCGGGCCTTGGAAGAAAGTAAAAGAAACTGACGCGCGATCCAGATAGCAGTGAAAGGAGGCGGAACTGGAGAATGTCTAGGGGACTTCCATTTAGTTTGATGAAGAGGTAGTAGCTACCTGTTCTTTCTAATGAGACACTTATTTTCCGACAGTGGTAAATGTTAAATTTATTGATTTTCGATTCAGAAATGGTTACGATTTCGTATAAAAGATAAATAGGCATGGTGGGCTTAGAGAAAAGAGGCACAGAAGTTTATAGGAACCTATTTGTATGAGTTTTTTTTTTTGTATATGCCCCACAAACAGAACGTTTTCGTAGGGACGGCTTTATTGAGCAGTTAACGACGGCTACCGTGTACAAAATTGTCGTCTGTAAAGTTAATCAACTAATAATCAACACAAGTTTGTTTTGTAAACACAAATATTTGCGAAAATCTCTCAAATGCAAGATTAAACGGTGTCGATCATTGGCTAAGGCTTAAAACGTCACTTTCGCTATTGTGAATGTGCAGAATGTTAATGCTGGGCAGTACAAATAATTATCTGCACCGTTCAATATAGATATTTACTCTTGAATATTATAATTGCGGAGGCAATAACGAGTATCTACGAAACAAGTTTCGGAAGACTGACAGCTGGGTGACGCGTTTTCTCAGAGTTTAAATTCAACTGGGTTGAATCAAACGCAAGCGGTTTTTCATACAACGTAAATAAATGTGTACAATGTACATACCCGAGAAACTTGTAAAGAATCCCTTGACTGAGTTTAGTTAGTTGTACTGTCAAACCAGATGGTTGTCAGTGTCACTTTCAATATACAAAGTACCTACTTTGCGAAACGCCTTGGGATTTTATATGTGTAAAGCTTTTGAAATTATATTTTATATTTTAGGTTATTTAAAAAAAAAAGACAATGAATTATTGAACGTCAAAGTGACAGCTGCGCTAAAATTAGTTCGTCGCACTCCTATAGGCAATCTAATCCAGACAAATCAGGCCAACTAGGATAAACAAATAACTTTTTGAATGTGCATTCAGTCTCGACGTATTCTTAGATATGATAGTGGGGTTCAAGCGACAACGCGTCAAATGTCAGTAATGTATTTAACTCGACATAGAAAAATTGAGCTCCGGCGCAATTAATGCTCAATTTTACGATTGTATATAGAAAGAAATACCAACTTCTTACGTTTTTACGTATTGTAAATGTCAATTTCTTGGCTGTCAGTTGGATTGTGTGTTACTCAGGATGCTGGATGGATTTTCTTTTTTTTTTCCAAAACACGCGAATTGTATTCTTATCTGTAGAGCGGTAAATATTTTTTACTGAATTTGTCGGAACTTCGAATTCCAAGAACGAATTAGCCTCCAAAAGATTTGACGTATGTCACACATTATATACTTTTCTTTGTAAAATTTTCACAAAAGCCTAGTATACTGTTATAGGAAAACTGAATTAAGCGCCTCTCCAAGGTTTCACTCCACCACTTCGCTTAATTTTGACAGTGTAAGTTCCGTCAAAAAAAAACTGTCTTGGCACATCTGATTGACTTGCTCTGTTTAGTCACTTGGTACTTTCAAAAGAAATTTCTAAATTCTAAAAGAAATTAAATTAACAACAACGAATTTCTTTGTGTTGAACTAACCATTCTCCATGGAACTGTAGATTTGCTTTCGTTTGATATTTTGTTACGAATACCGATAATTTCTGTGATCTGTCAAAATTTATCTGTGGGAAAATGTATTTTGCATTAATATGCTTACTTAAATTCTGTCTGGAGAGTTTTCGTACAGTACGGCTAGCAAATTTAGCTTGAACTGCGTACTGCTTGGCCTTACCTACTGGTTTTGCTTAATTTTTTCTTTGGAGATATTTTTGTACGGGAGCTTAATTTAAGCGCGAGCAGCATACCTACTAGGCTTAAACATTCAACAAACTTACAAGAAAGATTTTCCACAAACTTGCAAGAGAAACATTTTTGTTTCAATTTATTTACTGATTTGACAGATTGAAATATAAACTGACCGTGTCTAACATTAGCATGAATTTTATAGCCTCAGTGGCACAAAAACCCGTCCTTGGAAACTACCATTTGTGCTTTTACGTTGACCTTTTCCACGCAGAAAGCAAATTGGGCAGCCTTCTCGCCTGCGACTTTTCGAACACCCCCCTTTAGCTGCGATCATTTCAAGTTCAAAAAAACAGATTGCGCCACAATCCTCAATTCTAATTAAACAAACAGAAAAGGACAAACATTTCCTAAAACCCAATTTTGAGGAACAATTCCCCCCCAAAATGTGTATCGCATGTATGCGCGCGTATTTTATCGCCATTCGACTTGTATGCAGAGTGCGCATTTCGAAATGCACCCATTGACATTCCAATCTTTGGTCTTTTGCGTCCACCGCCACTGCACCGATCGCATAAATGAGATTTTAGAAGTTCTCCATAGAAAGGCATCCAATATCCACCAAAAGGCGGGGGGTTGTGTTGGGGACTTTGGGAACACAAGAGAGATATGCCATCTATCTATTTATTTTTTGGTAATTGAAATTCTGTTCCTGCACGCTCAGCGCACAACTGCGTGATCCTATGCAGTTTTTATGGGAATTCCTTGGTGGTGGCATTTAAAGTGCCCCTCGATTTACTATCACTCATACGCAGTGCCACTCGCTCTCCACCATAGTTGTAGTTGTGTATATGATGTTGTCGTCGATCCGCAATTGGAGTGAGCAGCGAGACCGAGATAAATTCTGTATAGACTCTGGCACGCTGCACGATTGTCAATGCGACACAAGATAAATAATTCGACTTCTTTTCGCTGCTCCTGCTGCTGCTGCTGCTGTTGGAATTTCAACGAACAAATGTCGTCGTCGTATAATTTCCCATTCCCCTTGGCTTTTGAGCGAGATGCGCCCGGCGATTGCAAGGAATTTCCTTCTATTTTCGGAGGTTTTTTCGTTTTTCCTCGCTTTGCCTTTCGAGGCGATCATTTTCCCCGAAAAATGCACGCAAGCGCGCCAGCCATACATATACAAAATACAACTGGCATCTTCTGGAGGAAGCTGGTATTTTTATTACACCAGAGGGAGCGCGTTATGCCCTCCTAACGATGTGTCATTTAAATCAAATTAATGTAATAAGGCGTAGAGTTAAGTGAAGTCGCACCGTGCGATTGCAGTCGAGCGTGGGTCAGCCCATTAATTATGACCCTCGATGAGTTTGTGGATCCGAACCAGACGTGCGTAAATGTAATTCGGTAGGCGCAACAAGTCCATTTGGGTGTAGGTACACTTGTACCGGTTACGGTTACTAATAGGTGTACTCTTCGGGGCTTTGCGACTTTGAGCGGGCGGCTTTAACATTTCCAAATGACTCAAAAGAGTTCGCTTAACAGATTCCACATGCATTCCACAGTTGGGGCTGGTTGCGGTTAGCATTGGCCAAAAGGTATTTGCCACAAGCTATATCTTCATCGCGAAGAGTTTTTATTATTGCAACGCACCAAAGATGATGCTGATCATTCGCACAAAGGCGAGAATCCCAACTAAGACGGACAAGAAACTAAAACTCTGCACAGCAAAGAGGACTGGCAGAAAATAACTCGAAGATAGTGTTCGCTTCATGTTGCAGATACAAATCGTGTGTGTGCCTCGTATAAACCCACAAAGCCGCACTTCAAAGGAACTTCCGACGACATTCTTCAACTCATCGGGAGGAAAGCAAATCTTCTTTCTATACTTATCGTTTCGTTCTCCTTTGCCTCCATCTTTGGTATAAAATCGCACCATCTCCATCACTCCAGTTGATTTTATGTTTATTTATCGGCGCAATCTTTGTCTCTTTCAGAAGCATGTAGTCCAATGTCAGCTAGAAACTTCCCACCTTCGTTCTGGAATAGCAATTATGTGCATCCTGTACCAGCACCAGCGCATCCTCAGGTGAGATTCACATTCGATTTTATCTACACACATTTAGGTTGACATTTGCATCCACATATACTCGTATACATACCTACACTTGTGACATCTTCACTTGGCCGTTGTATATTTACTGATTGGCAACTCTATTCGAAACAGGTTAGCGATTTGTATTCGACTGATGGCGGCTACACCACGGATCCTTGGGTGCCGCATGCGGCACATTATGGATCGTATGCCCATGCAGCGCACGCCCATGCGGCACATGCGCATGCGTATCACCACAACATGGCGCAATACGGAAGCTTGCTGCGACTGCCCCAACAGTACGGTCATGGGTCGAGGTGAGCACTTTTCCGACAATATATAGAGCGGGCAGACGTCCGATCGGGTTTATCTATAATTGACATCTGTTTTATGCATTCTTACAGACTTCATCACGATCAACAGACGGCTCATGCGCTGGAAAGTGCGGCGGCGTACTCGAGTTATCCAACCATGGCAGGTAAGAGTTTGTCTTTTGAGTTGAATTTATGTTTTACTATACCTACGCATATCTTATTGACAAGGGTTACACTTTGAGGGTACAATCAAAAGTGGGACACAGCTCCTATGAGACCTCTGTTTTATTGAATGTTTTTCTTTGTGGGACTGTTTTGTTGAATATAACAAGTGAATCAAGTTGAAGTAGAATCCTCCGCACGAAGATGTAACAAGCACACTCTCCTTGGCATCTTCTTATTCCAAGTAGGTATAATAGTTACTTGACAGCAGTAGTTCATGATGACAGCTTTCTGGTGATGTGTTTATGACACAGTTATAGTAAACTGCTTTCAGTGCAATTCATCATTCACAGCGGGAAGTGGGAATCAAGCTAAAAATCGTGACACGCCCCACAAAATATACCAGTTTATAACACTTTATCACAATTCACAAATGTCGCTCTAAACTGTTTTATTGAATATTCGCCGTCTTTACTTTTCTTTGCTTGACTTTGTTGAGATGGTTATTTATTATTCAATCAGTCCCATTGCTAGAGAGGAAGCACCCGCACTCTTTAAAAGTGCAGCCAAGTACGTTTGCATATAATAAAACTGTGTCACTTTAAATGCGAAACAAAATGTATCGCCGGCCGAGTGTTTTAAGTTTTAAAAACAGTGCTCATATTTTTCCGTATTTTTGAGAACATAAAGTGCACGACTAGCATTTTATTTCCACCCATCAGTACAGTTGATCGCTGTCCCAAACTGCTGAAGAAGTTGTTTAGTCGGACTTTTTCATCAGCTTTCCAAATTTTCTGGATAGACAAAGTTCCTACAGTTTATAGCAAAGCCTTTGGCGGGAGCAAAGCGAGCCACCCTCCTGATGGTGCCTGAAATCTCCGATAGATTGCGTTCAGTTCTCCATGGATGAGTCGTATGGGTATGAGACGAGTCGTGTGAAGCTGGTGCAGATGAAAATCTATTTAACATAAGTCCGGCTCAACCCAAAATAATCATAAAAAATGTCATATTCTCCGGCGAACTCACACGCATATCCCGTCATAAGTGATAGGTATTGTCCCTTAATTAAAAAGCCCCCAACCCAGCCACACTTTCGCCCATCCATAGTGCAGTGTCATTCCGTTTATACCCACCCCCACCTACGCAAAAGTGGAACAAAAATTCCGACTCGTAGGACATACATAACATAACGTCGAGCAGCATGTATCCGAGTAAGAGAGCTCATAAATATTCTTATCGCTAGACGAAATTATAATAATTCAACAATATACACGTTTCGCACACAATCCAGGACGAGGATACGCTGCTGCTATGTGCGCTGTACACACATAAACTGTATATGTATACGCTCTCGGAATGTATAAGGCCACCCTCCGTCTGTCAACCTAACCCTAACTCGGTGTAGCCCTTTCTGGGCGCACAAAGTTATTATGCTGAGAAATGGGTAATAAATTCACCCGTCTCACTCTTGGCTCGTATAAATATCGTATAAGAAGGGAACTTTAGCTATCAAGTGCGGCGAGTATCCAATCCAAATGAAAACACTCCATCCCCCTGGAAGAGGAAGAAATATGCGCAATGCTCACGTCCATATGCATGATGAACAATACAAATGGGACCGTGTAGATGGAGACTATGGAATACCAAAGACCGGACCCTCTTAGCGCACTAAGCAAAAGAACGCTTTGGAGACATATAATATATTCAGCTGGCGAGGAAAGAGTTCGAGTGTTGAATGTTGGCATGTCATGGAAACTTAAAAACCGTATACATATAACAACCCTCGAGCCTGTTTAAACTATACATAGAAACAACCCTTTGTGCTAATAAATGTCCTTACATCTTTACGAAAGAAACGGTGTGCAGTGGTAGCAGAAAAGTTTTATTAAAAAAGGACCATAGGTCTACCTGAGGAAGAGTGTTTGGGGGGGAACCTTTTTGACATGTCTGGCCTATGTCCTTGGTGAAACTATACGGTCTAAAAAAATAACTCTCATACTTATAAAAAAATGCCCGCTTTTATAATTAAACTTAATTTGAATTTATTTTGCTTTTCGTTTCAGGCTTGGAAGCTCAGGTACAGGAGTCTTCAAAAGATCTCTATTGGTTCTAAGCTGTAAGAGTAAAGTGTTATGAGTTTTGGGGCACATGCATTGAGACTTGAGTTACCTTTCAATATAGTTCCATTTCAATCGGTAAGTTGAATTTCCGCAAGAGTGACGAAGAAGCAAAGCACTAGGGCGTTGCAACGAATGCCAAATTGAAGTTGAGTCTTGGTTACGCGAAGCCTCTCACTCACTCACCGAATTATATTCCATCTAAAATGTGTGCGCATGTGTTTTCGGCTTAAAAGTTTGCAGTGGCAATTGTAATCGCGATCTTCGTTCAGTGCGTAATTCGCTGGGTGCTGGCGCTGGGATTGCACGGCAATCATACTCTGAAACGAGTGTGTTCAGAGAGAACTGAAATGATTTATTTCTGAAACACATTTGAGGACAAGTTGTCACAAAAATACAGCATGTGATGAGTATTTCTTTGGTCTTTTTTCCCTTTTTTTCGGTACTAGACTAGCACATCTGATCGGAAATCATGGTTATCTGTCAAAATATGTTGTCCTAAGATTTTTACTCAGACTGCTTTCTCTATTTGTTTGACCTCATAGAGTGAACTTATAATACTGAAATAAGAGAAATACAAATTCAAATCTCTGATGTGTCTGGCGTTAAAATATCAATACGATCATTTTTTGACAGTTCGGGCTCTGCTCTAAACTCAAAAAGAAACAAGTTTTATTCAAACAAAAACGAGGTATAAAAGGTTTTACTTGGTGCTAGGGAACAAAGTCTTTCACTCACCAAATAGTTCAGCCATCGTTCAACTAGATGGTTTTTATTAATATCGCTGACATTGCGAGCTTTTAAAGTGCTGCCACTTTTTGTGATATGAGCATCAGCTGAATTTTTGTTTAATAATGTCAATCACGTATGCTTTCTTATCAGATAACACGTACGAAGAATGGTTGTTGTGCTAAAAGAGAACAATTCCCCAAGTCAGATGCATGCGCCCTATAATAAGCTGTTAAAACTCGCCGAAAACTACAATACAACACAAGCAAATAATGTAAACCTAGTTTAGGTATATGAAATAAGAGCATTAACAAACCAACATCTCAGGCTGTAAAAAGTGTACTTTTAGTTGAAATGAAACAATATAGAATCGCCTTTTGCGCCGTCAAAACAATCGATGACAGCTGTGCGAATTATATCCACCACTGTATCTTGAATGCAACTCCCCTGTACGTAGTAGAATGAAATTTTATTTGTGCAAAATACCACATACTTACAGTAGACCAAAATATTTTAATTTAGTAAATAGAAGAAAACATGTAAAAACACACACGAGACACTTAAAAAGAATAAATAAAAATATGTATAAACAATTAAAACCGCAGACAACAGATGAATGTGTATAGATTATCTAGTATTACGTGTTGATTAGTAAAAGAGAACTCTTAGATTTAATAAATTTATTATAATTAGCATTCAAATTTTATTCCCTTGGTGATTTATATAATTTCACTTTGTTTTTAAAAACAAACAAACAAAAATGTTAAGAGTGCATCCGATAACAGCTTCATTATCGATCTTTAACAAGTAGAGTGTCAGAATTATACGATATCATATGTATATATACTATTAAACAGTGAATGAATGTATGTATATTATTTTAATTATATTTAAAGTATACTTTAAGGAGAAAATATAAAATAAAAACCGAAAAATACAATTTTCCAAATGTGATGGTGTTTTTTTTTTCTAAAGGGTGTGGCAACACTGCATAAAAAAAGTGTTTAAATCCACAGAGAACAGACTGGAAATATTTGCTCATTAAAAATAATTCCATATTTGCATTTATTGCTTTAATGCAAAAAGAAAACACGTCGCTGGAACGGTGTTCCCACATCAATCGCAACCATCGCACCAACTACGGATGGAATTAATAGAATTCACCGCTAAAAATAGTTCAACATCGCTAAGAATTATTTTGCTTTAAGTGTGGCGAGAAGCTCAGTGCAAAAACCCTCCCAACGGAAACGACATTTTATATTAATTATTCGGTGAAAAATCGATTCGATCTTCATTAAGAATTCGATCATCGATGTGTATATTTATTCAAGCCGATCGCATTCCATACAGACATACGTACAGCCGTCGAGGGGGTTCATTATGCGACGATGAGATATTATCATCCTCGTCGCATCTCAACTCGTGTAAGGCAACACAACAACTTGCGGTTAGCGCCGCAGCTCCGAGCCCCAATGATTTATGATAAATCAAAGGCAGATAAATTCGATTATAGTTTGATGATCGTCATTCAAGTCGAATGTAAAATTAATTTTTTGTGAAAGCACTTATGACATGGCAGAAGCATAACCATGATGATGATTCGATAATCCTATCCCCCATAGCTATCCTCAAATGAGATCGACGAGGAGATACCCGCCATCCTTTTGATTTTTTTTTTTTTTTTTCATATGGGGATATATCGACATCGGTGGCGGGCTGTTGCAATTGATGACATAAATTTTCGAGTTATCGACATGTTTTAGTTCGATACTCGCAGCAGACTGCGGCTTAGGCAGAGTACGGATGAATGATTTGGACATTGGAAGAACCTTTGGTGGTGCCTCGATCGTTGTTGGTGGAAGACGGGAAGCGCTGGCTTCCTCCGGACTCACTTTACCGTGTATAGGACCGGCTCAGATGTCCGAGTGATAAGTATTTTTGTTTCTGTTGTATTTCAGGCGCTGGGAAGATTTTTCGTATGTGATTTTTACGGTGGTGCGGTGTGTGGCTACTTGTTTGTGGACTGTCGCGTCGCTCGTTTGGTTCCCAATGTTCGTTTGACACTTCATTATCAGCATTTAGGAGATGAATTCCCATAACTGTGCGAGTATCAGAGAACCGATGCCTCTGATCGAGGAGAAGGAGAGTCATTGAGGTACCTGTTTGGTTGATGTATTGAACGTAATTAATGCAGTCGCCTTTGTGTTATCTTTGGGGATGATTGCCTTCATTAATTTATTGAGGATCGGTTGCTAGGGAGAATAATTTGCATGTGATTTGTTTGGAATATAAAGTTTGAAGTTTGACGAAATATCTATGGAAATGGAGACGAAATTAATTAGTGGGAAATGCGGCTTCATTTCGATTGTCAGTGTTTGAGAGTATTGGGATTGGAAGAATGTTTGATTTGGTAGGGCAACAGTCGAAACAGAGAGGCACCACCTACTTTCAGGGGCAGTTTTGACGTCTATTCTTCCAAGCGGCATTTCCTCTCAATTCACGTAGAAAAGGCATGTCTTAAGATATATATTACGTATGAGAGTCATCAGAGAATAAGCGAAGCAGACTTAAAATAGCCAATCCGCCGTCGTACTCTTTTCTGTTTTAATTTGAAATATGCCTATAACCATTTACTACTTAAGGCACCAGCACCAAGTGACAAAGAACAGAAACTAAAACAGAAAAAGAATCCCATACATTTTCAACAGAAACAGAACGGAACATTTTTTTCCAGCAAAAGAATTTAGTGACAGAAAAAAGGATGTTGAAAAAACTTTCTGTTCTGTTTCAGTTTCTGTCCCTGTTTCTGTTTTTGCCACTTGGCGCCTTTATTGTCGACAAATTACTGTCAAGCGGATACCTTGCAATAATCTTTTAATTGTTATAAAGCATTTTCAATAAGTTGCTGCAGAGAAGAACAACATGGGTTGAGTTACCGCATCCGTGATCGAGTAATACGTGACTGAATTTGTTATTGTTTTGCTTGTAAAATCCACAAAATTGAGTGACGTATGGCTCGCTCACGGATGCGGTAATTCAGCCCCAGGAAATATTTGTATTTTCAATTCAAGAAGTTTGATTGTAATTGGAGTTATTGCAATAATAAACCAGAAGCAACTCGTATAGTCACTCTGACAGTTGACAGTTAAATTTCAGTTCCAAACAAGGCATAAATAGAATTTTTTTTCATTGTTTGACAGTCGTAAATAAAATGTTCAAACAATCAGTTAAATTAGCTCGCCGATGGCGAATTCGTATCTTGGCTCAATTTTACGTCAGCTAAAGTGACTCTATTATCAGAGGAACCAAACTTTGGAAGATGTCCTTCGGATAGAGGACAACTTGCACCACTTTCGCTATTTTCATAAAAGAAAGTGGATTCGTAGTAGACTATAGATTGGCAAATGTAGTAGATCGGCAACTGAATCATCTGTCAGACTCATGCCAACACAAGGACAGTGCTGATAATTTCTTATGAATATCACAAGTGGTAGTTCGGGACGGTCTCTAGCGTTTTGCAAAATCAAACGGACCGACGCGAAGTTCTTCAGATTGGACAAACGTCAATTCAGCTGTGCAAATACAAATGTTCCATTTCAATTCTTCATTAAACACGCCTATTGAAATAGTTGAATGGAAATGCTGACGCACGAGAATAATTAGAATAATTGCTCTTACAAAGTTTTAACATTTGCCAAAATGTCAATCGTCTTAAAATAGTAATCATATTATTTGTCAAACCCTCTGTAAAAGTATTTAACTTAAACCAATGTGAAGACCTAACCTTAAAGCGGGTCTTTAAATTCATTTCGTCACCCAATAGTCATCAGGTCCAGCCAAAAGCAATCCAATTTGTTTCACTAATCACCGGCAACGATCGAAGATATACCCTCGCCGTATAAATCATAATATAAATGTCACGACCAACACAAAATGGCATTTAATGACGTTGAACTTTCATAAATAAAACACCCGCGCACAGAACATGGGCATCGCCGTCGTCGACACGCTGCTGATGCCGTTGTTGGGCTGCACTTTTTTGTTAAACATATATCCTCCGCCGAAAAAGCACCAACAAAGTCCAAATCCAAGAAGGGAAACACGGAATGTAGGAGAAACCAGAAGCAAACAAAAACCGTCTAAAAGGACTGCGTCAACGACAACACTGCGGGTCTGCTCTGCGGCTCTGCACTCAGCTGGACAATGGTATATGGTGAAACGCGAAACACAATGGAGACACAATGGGAAGCGAATTATTTTAGCATAAAAATGCACTCTTCCCTCAGCACGATGTCCTCAAGGTGTTCAACAATTCGCAAATGAATGGGTTTATCGCTTTTTAATAAGTTCCCTGCTCGTGCGACCGGTTGCCTTCTCGTTCTCCTGTCAACTTCTGTTGCGAGATATTGTACAAATAAAATATTTATGTTAGTTCTGTTCGGTTGTTTTTTACTCCCCTCGCGAAGGAGACAGCTGATGGCGATTCGGTTTTTAGCGGAAAATCAAGATATCGACTGCATTCGGTCGACATATCTTTCGTATGCCAACTGTTGACAACTGGCTGCCATACATTATTCCCGAACTGGGTAATGAAAACACAGCAGCCCCGTGCGCCATGCGTATAAACTGTTTAAACGATTTAGTGCGCGGTTTGTTTACCTAAATCAATCGGCCGTGCGACAGGGAACGTACGCCCCGCTCATCCCACGGGCCGACTAATTCGTGACTTTAATGGCGAGATGACAATTTTCCAAGAGTGCGACGAGCTCCCCTAAAAATACACCCGCGACGCCGAAGATGGAATTTTCAATTTATTGAATTCTCGTCTACCGAACAAATTGATTTCTATTTTTGCATGCGCACAGGATCGTTTTTGGAATTCCATCCGCGATGTCCCCGCTAAATGTGCTCCGACTGAATATTAGGGTCGTCGCTGGCACGATCCGAAACTCGATAAGATGACATAACGTGTCATTTGCGGTGAAATTTATTGGAACTCCTTGAGATAATAATGTGGCGGCTGTAAATCGTTGGAATGCTTTAATTTAGAAAGCAATTGTCAAAGGTTGGACGTTCGAGTCGGGGTCTACTGATGCCATTAGGTTATAGGTGCGCGATGTGTGCACTAATACCGTAGGCAGGCAATAAATTTTATGATTTAAGAGGAACATCAGTTTTACGGCAACAATTTGTCGCCGCCCAAATTAGTTTGTGACGGGGAGGAGGTCAAAAATGGAATTTCATATTTGATGTAGGTACTCGTATGTCACTTATCTGTTCAAATAATTTTGCAAACGCAAACCGATGATTGCGGGGATTTTTGAGTTGGATTGCATTTGATCTGATGAACACAGTTATAGCTATAGGTAGTTCTTCAATCAAGGTTATTGCATAGTTTCTTTTAAATTCTGGGAACGCTTTCACTAGCAAGGTAGCTTGTTAAAACAATGGTGCTCTCTCATTGGCCGACTCATAGAATACATCGCTTCGGTTGCGTGACGGTTACGTCAAAGTCGGCGTATTCAATGAAACGAACAGTCCCACAAAATCAGTCGCTTATTTATTTAACAAAATACGTTTTCGCAAAATAATTAAATAGACAGGCAAAAATGTTTTGTGACTGATGAAAAATCCTCGCGTTAGGTGTGCATTTTCCAGCAATATGAGGTCTGTTCCCTAACCAAAAATGCATTCATTAAACAAATTCAGTCAAACATCTTTCAAAGCAAAAGTTGGGCAACAGAAAGCCAAAATGAGAAAACAAAACATTTCCTCTCCATAAAAATAAAACATGGAAAAATTAGCCCACACAATTTCTTTGGGCTAGTTGATGGTTATATCTGACAGATGGTTGTCAAATCGTTCAAATGCTATTTGGTAACTGACTTTCTATTTGATTTCTATTTCATTTATATTTTGTGCTTGTAGGAGCATTCAAATAGATGTAAGGAGGAAAAGAAACGAACTTTTTAATTTCTGCAATAGAAACAATTATTAAACTATTGCTCTTAAATATAAATCTGTACTTTTTATGGAAAACTTCACAATTTTCAAATTTCTGGTTCATCGCGTTTCTTTTCTTTTTGATTATTTTTCATTTCGGTGAGAGAATGTGACAAATTGCTAATATTGAACCAGAAAGTACTAGCCTATTCACCCAGTCGATGGATTCACACCGAACACAAACTATTTTTCGTTTGACGTTTTTATCAGCTGTGAAACACTAGTAGTGAAACTTCAGTGTAAAATATCTGAATAAAATCAATTCAGAGAATTTAAGAACAATACTTGCCCATCAATTAAGCGTGGAAAATGATTTTAAGCTGTGAGTTGTGACATTTATTCGGTCAACTGGTTCTGCTGAATCTGATGAATACCTATCGCAAAAGGTGTGCTTATTTCTGTTCGTGCTATGATCCAAAGGTTAAAAAAGTTGAGAAATTTTGTTCTTGGCAACAACTGTAATTCGTGGAAACCGGCTTTAAACGATTCGTTTTGAAAACTGAAATATGTATGGAAAAACTTCTGTTTTCGATCTAGTTTTCGAGCGATTACGCCAAAACACGCGGTTCTTGGCTGAGTGTATATAGGGTAGGTAATAATAAATAATAATTTTTGGCGCAACAGGTCCGTAGGGACCCTAGGCCTAGCTTCTCGCAACCATTCGTTTTGTGTGAGTTTTCATTTTTGGAACGAATGGAAGGGATCTACAATTTTATGCCGATTCCAAACGGCTAATTGAGAAGCTCTTTCATGACAGTTATACTCTCGGATGTTTGTCAGACGTTCGCGAGAGGTGGCGCAGTGAAAAAACCCTGAGTTGGAAATTGGGTTTTTGCGGGATAGGGTAGGTATACCTATAAGGAAATAGACTCAATTCGCCAACGTGCTTTAAATGGAAGGTTATCTTACAAAGTCTCTCTGATAGAGAGAAAATTAGCCAAATATCGAGTAAAAAGAACAGTTTGCATTTTGATGCGAAGAGCTTAAGAGATTTCAACCCGCAAAAGTACTGATAAATGTGTTAAACGCAAAAAGTTGACAGCAAACAAATTTTAAAATCTATACTTCAAAAGTCACTTGTACGTATAGTAAGTACATAGAAAAAGAAATAAATGTGGTCGACAACGACAATTTACTAATCTGCATAATTTTTCCAAAAACAGAATAGAAAATATGAAAAAAAAAACCATTGACAGACAGGAAAACAAAAAATATTTTTGATGAAAATGGTGAAAGGGAAACACCTGTGCAAGACTTAAATTCTTAAATTAAGTGTTTATCAAAATGTAGATGTTTGCAAAAGCCGAAAAGTCAAAGTGGTGCGTGTTGTATATTATAGTCTCTCTCTCTTTCTTGTGATCGCTGGTTATAACAACATGTGATTCAACAAAAGTCAACGAACGAACGAACTCCATCCGTCGCATTTGGCATAATGCATCCATTGCTTTTGGGCGAGCTTCTGTCAGATTAAATATATTGCCGCAACATGAATATAGCGTATTCTATATGAGTTGGCAGTTGGGCCCCTTAAGAGACTTCTGTCCATTCATTTATTCCGCCGATATATACCATTTATTTATTTATAGAAAGAGTGCAACAAAAAGTATCATTATAAATCAAATGGTCGGATCTTCGAAGCACGAGTGGTATTCTTATTTCAAAATCCAGCCATTCCAATACGAATTGAATGGTTCTCTGTCAATGACACCTATCGGCAGAGGAGAGACGATGTATATACGAATTCTCAAAATGATAAAGGAAGGGGGATAATAAGCGGGTGGATAATTCCTTTAAGAGAATGGCAAGGAATGGCCTTTATAAATGTTGCTTGAATGTACAAAAATGACGTGTGAAGTTCGAATCGAACTTTAAAGATCAAGAATCAAAATATTACTAAACAGTAGCAGGCAGTAAAAGACCTTGTCGAACAAAACACTTCCGCTGTCTAGGTATATCGAATGACAAGCAGTGGGTGTATAAAATATTCAGCTATGGCGATAATGAGCAGAAATCCCAAAAATGAGTAGGTACCTATCTAACACACTAGACATACTTATAGCCTAACTGCGGAGCTCCCCAGAGCTGTGATAGACTTAACCTGGTTTTGAAAGTTTACTCGCGGAATAGAACTTTAAGATTGTTTCTTGACATATAAAATGCGCTGTAGGTTTGACATACCTACTGTTTGGCAATACTGCTGTTAGCTATACCGGCTGATTTCGGCCGAATCGCTCCTAATAGGCTAAACATTATCGGACAGCAAGAGTACAAACTTATTCACGAACATTGTATTTTGTTCTAAAAGAAAATATTCCTAAAGAAAATAGAAGAGAACTAAAAAAGTAACAAATAAAACTTCATTCAAAACATAATTTGCTAATAATATTTTTTTTTAATAGGAATTTTATAGTATTTAGAACCACCTGAATTTGTCAAATAAATATTACAAAACTGAAGGACAGGAGTAGGTTTTTTTCTAATTTATTGTTGTTTCGAGAACAACAGCTACCTACCTCATCATGTGTCCGCTTAAAGCCGATCGTCAACAAATGTTTCAAATAGCCACTTATCATACGTTTTTAGGTCGGCAAATCTTATATGATTGACCAAGTTTTCACACTTTACAACAAAATGCATCTTGGAAAGGACCCACTAATTTCAAATCGACACCTTTTTAGCGATTTTTAGACTGACTTTGGCAACGTTTGCGACGTTTACTGTATAACATTTGACATTTGAGATCTCTCGTTGCCCTACATGTAAAAAAAAAAACACGGAAACATCTGTCAAAAAACGTCTCGCCGAATAGTAGAATATGGGAAAGATTTGAAGGAAACAAATTGTACTATAGTGAGTCCTCGATTCTAAATAGGTGAAGTCGGAATCAAAGACCCGCCGATTATAGCCCATTGGTGTCATCCTAGGAACACTTGTGTTATTAATCGACTTTCGCTGAGAAGGTTCGAGTATATTCAAACGGGCCAACGTATTTCGTACTTCGGTGGGATGGCACAGCAGGTTTCGATTGTGAATATCTTAGAAACACAAAAGCACAAGATTACGACATTCGTTGTCAGTTTATTCACGTTCTAAGTTATATGTGGAAAATATATAGCCACTATTTGAACTATTTAATTTTAGAGTCGAAACTGAAAATGTTTATAGGAAAGGCCCATCAAGAGATAAAACATGTGCCTGACGTTTCCTTGCGGTAAAAATTCCGCCACAAGTGCTTTTCGAATTCTCATACAAAACTGGGCGCAAATATGCGTCACAGGATAAGAAATAACTATGCGTCACTCTGTATAATATTAAGGTGTCGATGTTGACAAGCAAAAGTCGCATAATCTAGTATTTGCCCTTCCATGCCTGTTCTTCCACGATCTTGAGCACTGTCAAAATGTACAACCAGTGCTGCGAGTTAAAAAGAAATCCTATATGTCCCATACTGACATCTCAAATAGTGTCATACTCTCTATACATGGATCACAATTGCTATGATTTTGACAGCTGAAACCTTGTCATGCACGGCAATTGTTTATGTCAGACTCAGTTGATAATTTGACATTACCGCCGGAGATACTCGCATGGAATGCAAATTTGTATGGGAAACTTTCCCCATCCAAAAATATGGAAAGTTCATCCCCTCGAATCACAACCTAAACACGTTCCTGCTGACAATCTTTACAAGTGTTTCACCATTACAAACAGAATAGAATTCCTTTGAATTCAAAAATGCGGAAGATGTACCCAAATATTTGGGAAAACATCCTTAAAAGTGTACAATGCTGCCATCGGGGTGCGTCTGCCGTGTAGATAGCTCTCTGTCTCACGGTCGCACGCATGGAAGCCGATGACACCCAGGAACGTCACCGCTAATGTATTAATTTTGTGGTGTGTCACCGACACCACAACAAAGCAAAACATTGCGCCCAACGAAAAAAAAATGCATTTTTGTCCTTTCTTCCGAAACGAAGCGATGCGCGCCTACTGACTACTCTGAGGCTTGACAAGAACAAAAACTGCGCCACAAAATGGTAATCTCTCCTTCTCGAAAAATAATAAGAACATCTTTGGACCACATGTGTTCGCCTTCGCTCAGTGATCTGGATCTGTGTGATGGTGGCGGGGATGAGGAGTAAGGACCCAGGTCCGTCATGCGATAAACAGCGCAGAGGTAATACGTCATTTTAAGAGCTGGGCGACTGAACTGCTGGCGTTAGTGTGATTTATTTGTCTGCTAACCAGATCGCGAGGATCGCAGGACACATTTTCGATTTTTCTTTTTCTTGCCCTGTTCAACTCGACTCTGTCTTTTTCCGAGTCATTTCCTGAATATGTGCGCTGGTGGCTTGTGGGAGCGATATTGATTTTTAATTAAGTAGATGTATCTACTTTGCATTTCGGTTCACACACAGATGGGAAGAATCTTGCGCTTGCACATATGGTAATTGAATGCAAATGTCCTTAAGGGGGTGTCACTTGGTTAATTGATTTGATGGATGACTCTCACTACCGGCGATGCGTAAATGACAATAATTGGATCGATCCAATCTAGACACATCCGGTGTATAGTGGGCACTTGTAGTATACAGCTCGCGGAAGTCAGTTAATTTACCGTCGAAACACTGCGCGCCCATAAATAATGCTGAAACTCATGAAACTCATCCTCGGTTTATTCGGAGTATGGCGGACTTAATAATAATGCGCTGCGGCCTATCCACCTACAAACATGTACATCAGAGGGGGTGGATATATATTTTGTGGATTTCTTGGATTGGCACGGCTGTCTGGGAGTCCCTGTGCACCCGTTCTTACAAGAGATTGTGCGCTGCACAAGGATAAACACCTACACGCGGAAGTCGTCTTCATCCGTTTGTGTAGAGTAATTCTCTGAATTCCTTTGATTTTCTTCTTGGTGGGGTTTTCTCTGAAGAAGTTTTGAATGGGTTGCCTGGATGGGTGTGTAGGGCGACTACGGATAACGTTTATGTGTACCGCAAATTTCGGGTTGATTTCATTTCCAAAGATTATGCCAACGCAAAGGAGTGCGTACATGGACTTAATTTTCTCATTATAAGACGGAGCTTATGGCGTGTTGTGCGGGTTCTTGGTGGTAGGGCGCCCAAGAACATGGTTTATTTAATTTAGGACTTTCTAAGTGAGCGACCAGAAACCGGATAGCCAGCATTTGAATTAGGTCTCTCAATTGCCGATAGAAGGCAGTTCACTCTGGGTCGGTTCGTTAAATTGTTGTAAGTTGAGACGGTATAGGTACTCGTAGATTTTAAAAGCGGTACGAACATTAGAGAAATATATTCGAAAGCAGATCTTTCTCAAAGTTTCAACTTCTCCAAATGTGTACCTTCATATATATTTTATTTAAGGCGAAGGGGCTTCGGTTTTTATTATAGAAAAGGTCGAAATTAAGAAGAGAGAGAGAGAGGAGAGGAGATGACGCCATCTTCCATTCATGTGATTATTACAGCGTTAAACACTCCTACTCCGTTTGGTGGGGTCAACTATAAAGCTGATACGAAAAGTGATACATTTTTAAATAAAACCATTCGCCTGTGTGGCTGACACTGAGGCTAAAAAGATGTTTCGTACAAACGGGTTGGTTTTGACATTTACATACATCTTCAGTGTCAGGGTTTTCCTTCTCAGTCGAGGTAAGTACCTAATATGTATTCATAGGCCGTCGCAAGGGGCCCGACTTTTACGAGAGACCCGGAAACTCGAAACAAAAAAAACAAATAATTTGTAGGTAGACCTACCTAATTTTTTATTTTTTTAAGTATAGAATATTGAATGGAAATATATGAAAGACACAAAGTTACTACTGACGTTAAAATTTAAAATCTTCAGAGTTTAATCTCCGCGATTTGCAGTTGATTCGAATTTTATACGAAAATGTCAAAAGAGGAACTTCGAATAAAATCCTGACAACGAACCAACGAAATTAGACAAGGAAACGCTTTTTTTTGTGATATTTGATCGTCGAAAAATACAAATACCTAAGACGTTTATGAAAACTTGAAAGAAGAGTTCATCATTTTGAAGCAGACCTGTCAGCTGTCACTGGGATACGATTTCCCAAATGTTTTTATTGTTCTGCTTGTATTTTGCACCATACCTGTCACTGTAGCTAGTGCTGAACGTTCCTTTAGTGTTCTTTACTTTGTATGGGAAATTTCACCACTGTGAATTCGTAAAGTTTTCAGCGGACTTATAGCCTTTTCACAACAAGCCGAAAACCGTGTTTTTCTCGAAAACTCGTCGATGCATTCTCACCAACCATCACCAACTAGTTTTTGTTTGAACTTTCAATCAGCTATGAGACACTAATCGTTAAACTTTGGTCCAACCTTTTTTGGTTACAAATTTCGATCGCATTCATTTTAGCAAACAAAATGAATTTAATTTATTTCAAAATAATTGTGAAAATGATTTTAAGTTGTGACATTTGTTGGGTCAGCCATTTTGCTGAACTTGCTGAATATTGCAAAAGGTGTGTTTGTTTCGATTGGAAGTCGTTTTCGTGTTTTTTTTTTTTCGCTAAAAAACGACTTTAAACGACTCGTTTTGAAAACTGAAATATGTATGGGAAAAACTTCTGTTTTCGTAGAAGTTTTCGTGACAACCCGGTTTTCGGCTCGGTGTGAAAAGGCTATTAGTGTCTATGATTATACAATACTAATATTTATTTTTGTTTTAAATTCTGGTTCTGTGAAAGGGTGAAACGAAAACCGTTTCATCGCAAATATTTTAACCTACAAAGTATTTAGCGTGAATGTTAAAAATGGTTATTAGTAAGGCCCGTTGTATTTAAAACCTTTCTGCACTTCCAATACGCTTTTGCACAGATCTCTAGTTGCTCTAAAAATTCTGCTATGTTCATGTTTTAACGAATCACCGCAACGCTCTTCCATCAATGCTTACCGCAACGTCAATTATTACGAAACATGTCCAATCTAAGTTTTACGAACTTGTAGCGCCATACTGATAACAAATTGTAGTCTCGACTTTAAATCTACGGAAGCTCACAATATTGCGAAATTCGTATGGAGAATAAAATCTTGAGTCCAAACTAAAAATGTTTATTGATAAGGGCCAAAATGGCGAAATTTTCGATCCAAAATTATCGATTGCGTATCATAGCTATATTATATTTATGGTTATAAACGATTATTAGTGAGACCCTATTTTTCCAAACTGAACTGTAGGTCACAATAGTTTTTAATATGCGTATATGCATACTTATAGGGGAAGACAAAAGGTATTGTTATTAGAATTGGTGAGCAAATGGGTGCGTTCCATTGAAAGTTAGAGGACAGGCACCTAAGAAATTTTAAGGATTGGGAAAAGAAAAACTAAAAAAATATTCATAGGTATAAGGATGGTATTGACAAGTGATGAATTTAATTTTATAAGTAGTCGTCACATTTTTTTCCACTGGGTGTCAGTTTGACAAACGTTTTGAAGGACGTTTTAATAAAATCATAATATAATATCGTTCTCGAGGTCTTGACAAATTCAAATTTAATATTATTAATATGTTATCGTTCGGGTACTTTTTTGCAACCTTAAATTATTGAAAATTTGATAAGAAACTGTGCGAATGCCACCACGTAGGTATATGAGAAAATTAAAAAAGAAAAAGAGAAATATAAATCCGTTTCCATTCTTTACATTTTTTTCCCAATTTTCTACACGCCGTATTTCGACTTATATACCTACTGAAAAATTAAAACTGACAACCAACAACTGAAAAGTATAAAACTCTATTTATTTTCGTCTTCAACAAAGTCGGAGGAGAAGTTGTAGTTAAATGTTCTCCTAAAACATATCAGCGCATTCAAAATGGTCTAAAAGTTTAATAGGTAGGTATTTAGCTTTTAAAAAAATAACAGATGTTGCATTTAAAGAAAACCTTGTCAAATGTCAAATTGGCATTTCTTAAGCTTTTTCTAAGAAAAATTCAGAAATTTATATCTCGATTTTTGAGAATTGGCATTTTTTATTTTTCTATGCTGAAAGTAACGAGTTACTTTACTTACGAAAAACTGTCCATTGCGTCCTTCACTGTGGACAAATTCACATGTGTCAAAATGAGGCAACATTTTTTCGCATCACACAAAACTATACTCACAAGTCTATATTTATAGGAACATGAGACTGTCCTACTGCCCTCATAGTTACCTATAGACAGGTATGCAGTATGCAGACGTCAATAAAGAGAAAGACCAATGTTGATAATGTCCAAGGAGTTTGAATATACCTATTTATTTTGCTGCCAGTATGATCAATTCTAGTTCACTTTAAAGTGGAACTGTATGGCGTCGAGAGCCGAGCTGTATATTTTAAGCATGAACTTCCGTTGCAAAGTCCTGTTCAGCAATTTCTGAACATTAATATTTTAACTAAAGGTTGATATTTTATAGGCACCTGCTGCTGAGTACCTACTTAATATATCAAATGTGTGTGTGTTCAGTGTGTGTAGGTATTTCCTCGTCTAAAATGTTTATATATACAGGCAATTGACTAAATGATAGGTCTGACTACCCACTGCCTACCTATCTACCTATACCCACTTGAATAAATTATTTTAATCATGTCAATTACAAAATATTACAACGGAGCTAATTGAATATTTCTGTAATTGACATTTATGGCGGTGACAAGAGATAACTCTGATGCAAGCCACTCAGTTGGTTGTTGGTCGGTTGAGCTTAAAATATGCGTGAGTTTGAGTAGCACCCGTCAGCAGCCCAACTCAAATTTTTGCATGTCAAGCATCAAGCTTATCGTGTTCTTTAATTTTTTGCTTGTAGGTAGATAGGTATATTTCAAATTATAGTTAACAACATTTATATCCGTCGGCCAAATTAAAAGCACATTATTCAATAATCGCCTCTTTGTTGTTGTTTGTATAGATAATAATTCTTCCTTTATCATCGGACATATCTCTACATAGGTAAATATATTTCAGGCAATATTTCATTTACACAAAAATCAATAAGTTAGACAAGGAGAATGAGAGATTGGCTCCAGGGAAATGTCATTCCGGTTTGACACACGAGAGAGAAAAGGAAATTATTATTCTCGCAAACCAACTACAAGTTAAATAAACCAACACACACTCCACTCTGAATGGCATCGCCATCTGTCAAAAGGTTCCGCCCCAAAGCTTTCTGACTGAAGCGAGACAGACATATATCGCAGAACCACCAGCAGCAACGCATAAACGAGGAGCGGGAAGTATGAGAACGAAATAGGTAGCTGGTGTTGAGTTAGGGTTGGGCCACATTGCAAATGGTTGAAGCAGCCGTGCGTCGTCGTCGCCGTTGTGGTAGCAGGGTTGTCATGAAAAATATATATTCCTGGGAAAAAGGAAGCACCGAGTGAATGCAATGTGCCGCAAATTAAATGAAAGATAAAGCATTTCCATTGAAAAATGTAGGTGCATAGAGAAGTGCAATGAAACTTGTTCTCTTTACCGCTGCCGTTGCATAAATATTTCGGCAAATGCACACGCATATGTAATTCTTTTTTTTTTACGGCGAATTCGTGACCGATTCCCGGCGACTTGTGTGTTAATTAGTTAAATGGCGGCCTCTGGTTGAAGTTTCCTATACCTTTAGTCGATGCTTGCGATGGAAAATGTTTCGTAATTAAATTGGGCGGTTCTGCGAGCGGTAGTGTGGTAACAACCTGTCTTTGCAGTTCTGTCATCGCCACCGACTGAAGGGAGTGGGGCGGGCTGCTGCTGAGGCTGTGTTACATCCATAAAGGTATACTGGATTTGGATTTGCAAATACCTACACACACACAGTGGTGCGGTTGGTGAATAGTGCTCTTCTCTGTGGATAATGGATGCCATTTTGCGGCATTTCAAAGAGCATTCCGTTATGAGTAAGTCCAGGTGAGGACACCGATGGGACCGATGGACACAGCGACTGCAGTGGCTGGTGTAGTGTAAATGGAGACGGGGAGCCTTCTTGCACAAATTAATTTTCGTTTTATTAATAATATTCGAATGCGTCTTTCTGAGACGTGTCACTTGTATAGAGGAAGTTGACGTGCACGCATTGAATTGGCAAAAGGCAGGCGATGTCGGCAAAAAGTGTCGATGACAAGCTGAGAAATGTCGACTTTAATTGTGCTTGTACAGGAAAAGGTGCGCGTGCGGCAGATTGTCATCGTTGTGGGAGCTCGAATTAATTTGCTGCATATAATTGCTCGATAAGAAGAGAGTTCGTATTGCCAATTGTCAGAAATACATTCCAGCATTTTTTTCAGGGAAGACACAACGGACGTCACCAATAACCATTTTTAGTTTCGACTCTAAATTTTACAATAGTTCACAGTGGCTATATTTTCCATACATATTTAGCCATTGTGAGCTTCCGTAAATTTAGAATCGAGGCTAAAATTTGTCATTAGTACGGCGTAACGTTCTTCACAAACAACTAAACTACTGGTATTTTGTTAGGACGCCATTGACATATTCGAAACAAGCATATATACCTACATGATACAATTTACAAACAGTCGCTTGCTTGTGAACTGAAGACATTCAATGTCAAAAAGTAGTTAGTTTGACAGATGACTTCTTTGGCATCGTATATAAGTAGGTAATTGACGGAATTTGGGAAACTTTAAGGCTAAAACTACAAGCACAATCTTTAACCGATCAATCCAATAACTTTCACATGCGAATGACATGGACGCCATTGGAAGAACGTTAACGAGCGATCCGTCACTGGGGCGTTTTCAAACACTTATAGATACTAAAGTTCTAACCAGATATATATTCTTTGAATAAGAAAGAGACATGCAATAACAGAACGAAGACTCGAATGGAATGTCATAAATCATAACTGAAAGGGTTATTAACTGCAATAGCTATGAGAACTTTGGCTTGATACCACAGTTTTGCTATCAACATTTTTAGACGAATTCTCGTGCTGGAAATCGAGTTCGAATAATAATGCTTCACGCGTGCTGTCAATGCGAGTTCTTGTCCTTCACTATTCACATCATACAGTCTACACATTTTACAAGTTGATTTAAGACATCTGTTAAATGCCTTTGTTCAGGTCCAAAGCTGGGACTTCACATTGAGGTTATTGAGTAGTTTGACAGATCAACCAAATCTATTCCATAAAACGATTCTAATCAAGGAAACAATAGATATATTTTTTTTGGGACTAAGTATGTTTGGTTTTTATATAGGCAAGAATGTTTCTACGATCTGACAGATGACAGATGATTTATTCATATGTTATCGCTATATTGTGGCAACGAAAAATTTGTTTCGATGATAGAAATGTTTGTGCAGCGTATTACACATTTCTGCGTCATAATATTACTATATATGTACTAAAGCTAGTGTCAAAAATGGTCAAACGTCCACTTAAGTTATCAGGCTAACGTTTAAGATATGACAGTAACTCCATTAAGGCCGACTCTTCAATGTTATCGCTTAATCAATTTGGCTTAAGCTGGTTACTGACGTATGGTTGACCCTTAAAGAAATGTCACCCCAAGCTCATGGAATACATAATGTCAAAAGAACTCTCTTTCCTTCATTATCACGAAAATAATCACGATTGTGGGCAATTCTACTCTATAATACTCAATTCCATACCTTCCTCCCGAACATCAATCAAAAAAATACCACAACTCTCATTCGAATACTATACATAGATATATATTCAGATCCATATTTCTGACGTTTTCAATGTGCAGTTGCTAAAAAAAATCATTAATAGTGCACTTTGTTGCACAACTCTCGCTTCTGCCAGTTTATTTTATAATTGAGTTGGGCATACGAGTACGTACATGGAACTAAAGCCCTGATGCACCATCATGCAATAAACAATCGCGGACTTATGGAACTCTGCCATCGAATATTCACTGCAACGTATGAATAGGGGCCACGTGATAACGAGTGCGCCGAAAGGGTTGCACTTGCAATTGAGTTTGCAATGCATCACCATCATCATCACCGTGTGTAGTCTGTTCTGATTCTGATGGACGGGACGTGCGGAATTCCAAGCCAAATGCAATTTTAAATGCACGTCAAAAGTGTAAAAATAAAAACGAATTCAAGTGGGATGAATGCTGATGGTGAATGATGAATGAATAACGCGAAGTTTTCATTAACTTTTAACAAAAGAAAATAAAATACAAATTTATATTAACCAAGACTTGGCTTTAACTTCTTATTCTGACAAATCCCCACTGAATGGCGGTTACCCGCATTCAATTCAAATTTCAAGTCTTTAAACCCTCTCCCCATTATAGGCGACACAGAAAAAAAAAGAAAAGACTGGCATTTAGAGGTGTGGGGAAAAAGGTCCCGCTTTGTGAAAGTTTAAACGTTGCCCACTGAGATGAGACTTGAGTTCCCTTTGAAAAGAACAAAAGGATTAATTTCCATTTTTCTTTTCGCTCTTTATTTGATTTATTTTCTACAGAGATCTCATTCGAAAGAAAAGCGTAAACCCAGAGTTTTCCTTTTGTGAACAAAGGCCCCCATAGCAAACAACACACACACAAACGATGAAGAATTCCTCCTTCTTACCTATACCCAAGACTAAGACGACGAACGACGACGACGATGGCGCCGAAAGAAAGTGGTTTGAAGGATCCTTCAAAGGAAATATTTCCAAATCGTTTTCATTACTGTCATTTACTGTGCGGTATATTATTATGGTGGAGTCAGTTTTTGATGTTTCACCTTTATTGAGACAAAGCCAAACCACTTCATAGTATGGAATCGAATGGATGGAGTTATTTGGCGTATGTCTTAGTTGAAGTGGGGAGTTGACATTTGTGCGGTTAAAAAACAAGTTGGGGGGTAGCATGCATTGCATTACATACGTTTACGATATGCATTTGTTTTAACAAGATGTTTTGCAAGTCGAAATAAATGGAAATGCTGAGCCAAACAAAGCTTCGTAGGTGGGTGCAAAATTTTAAATAAAATGCCTTTATATACAAAGGCCAACAGCTCAACTCACACTCATTGACGGCTTTCTCCACAAATTAGAATTTTTGTGTGGCATTGTATCGATAAAATACATTTTTCGATCAACATTCGACAATCAAAATATGGGCCCAGCGATATACAAAGAACCCCGAAGGAAACTGAACTAAACCTTGATCAGATTCTTTAAAACTATGTACTGAAGGACATTACTTCCTGTAGATTGTACTCTCCATCCAGGCTATGGAAACTTCACAGAAATAGTAGAGTTCCGTCAGCCTCAAGAACCAGCACTACAGTGGCCACCATTAGCCTTAAAGATATAGCCATCCACTGCAAATGTAACCGGAGTAAATATACAGTCCAGTCGTTCACTTAATGGACAGCCACACTCAATCTGCGGAGAAATAACCTACACAAAAGTCAACTTTATGATTTTAACTTAATGATGTTTGACAGTTGCGGTTGCATTCGTTTCGTGAAAGGCAGTAATGAATGCATTCAACCGGAACGTATAGGTAAAGTAAATCTGTGAATCTATAAGTGTTGTTAAGGAAATACCTACTGAATAACGGCAAAACCCGACTGTGTGGCGTGACACTGAAAAACACGCCGTGAAATGCCCAAAACACATGCGCAGAAATTCTGGACGTAGTGCAGAGTCCAGTGACGCTGGAAAATACGCGTGTCTAATATTGATTGACATGCATTGCATCGGCTAATAGGGCTGCTGTCATTTGCCGACTATAGACAGCTGATGTGTTTACAATCAAAACAAAAATAAACACGATCAGCAGTGTCAAAAGGCGATGATGCCAAATACTTGAAAATGCAATTTGTTTTCTTTTGTGTTGTGGAACCCTTGAATTTTGCACCAAATTTAGAAATATAGACAGACAGAGAGTGAGTGCAGAACTTACGTGTGTCTATAACCATATAATGATGAGTATTCTAATCTTGCTGCGTAATGAACTCTATACCTATTGCTTATGCCAAAAGACACTTCAAAGCCCAGTAGCCGCCGGATTCAAAACAGGATGTACGTCCGAGCCCCCGGGTTCGAGACGACAAGCTCGTCTGATTGACCATTTTAAAGAATAAGGAATTGCGGATGTCAGAGCACAACGCATCGGTGACATTATCACGGGGCAAGCTTTTGACGATCACGCCGATGCCAGTCCAAGTCTCATGTCGAAATGGAGGCTAGCTACAGGTTTCTTGTTCCGAACTTTGTAAATAATAGCTGCTTCTAAGTTCTCAGCTAAGAGCACAAGACCTAAAGCGAAGATTGCATCCAAGGGCGATCATCATCAGTTCTAAGTTCCAATCAAATGTTTTTGACATTGAACAGAGTTATTGGGCCTTACTAATAATCATTTTTAGCACTCACATTAAATATTTTGTGCGTCACTGTTAGGAAAAGTAGGTATATACTAAACGCACCCATCAATATGTAAAGTACTGAACGAGCCCATGAAGATACGGTGGTGAAAGGAAAGCAGGGCAAGTAATAAAAGTAATAACATGTAATAAATGCTTCCAATAATTATTCTTATAAGTGAAATAAAGTAAAGATTAACAAACAATATCTAGAAATGTTCGCCAAAATCTAGCTGGTAGGTACACTAAAAATTATTTTCAGTAAGGCCCATTATCTTTGACGTTTAATAGTGAGGAATTCCCTGCCAATTCCACATCTATAAGTTCATCTACGCAAACTTCAAATTCCGCACATTTAATTCCCAAAATCCCTTTATCTAAAAACTTGACACTCTTCGTACCCGTTCAGCTAATCCTTTGGCTGGTCCGTTCATAATTCACCGGATCAAAAGACAAATCCGATACCTCAATGAAAAATGTAAATAATATACCAACGACAAGACGCAAACACCCTCGACCAGCTTTGCCTCGTCCCCTGAGCACTTCAACCCTATAATCATATCCAAATCTCGTTCAACGCTGCCACCTATATTAAGTTCGCAGCGAAACGAAACCAAGTTCCGGGGGGAAAAAACTAATAAACGACAAATTAAATGATTTGTCTACGAATTCATGCGAATTAAAGTGAAAGAGAGAGAGGGGGCTGGTAAGACAGGTCTACCCCGCACCCGACGATATGAATCTTCGGATAAAGTTTTATTAAATTCGCATCACCATGCACGGGATCATTTCTCTTGTGTTGTCGGTCTTTGAAATGTTGAAATGTCCGAATGCCATTAATTTCATGGTCGACAGTACCAATATTGCGTTAGTCCTCCACAACGAAGGAGGGTGTCGATGACTTTCACTATACTCTGCTGAAAGGGATGATGCGTTTCAACGACCTTCAATCCTCGACACGCACAAAACAAATTACGCAGCAATAATATCGCTTAGCATTCATTGTCGGAGCACAACAATTGAAATGACAACGATGAGGCCGAAGCTGAGGCTGCCTTTTGAGGACGAAGTGATGATGGTGCGATGGCATCCTTGCGCCATTCAAGTAAATGCGGATGAGGGATGATATGGTGTTGTCGCTGTGGGGTTGTTCTTCGGTTAGCTAAACGTATGTGCCCGGGGTCGAGCACCTGTTTTATTAAAAAAGCAAATAAATGGAACTGGAACTGGAACAGTCGTCGAGAATATCCTACACATCTAAAGAGGGGGTTGTCAAGTGGATGCGGATGTTTGGCTTTTTAATAACTTGAGAATAAAAGGACGATTAGGATATAGCGACGTTGACGATATGGCATGGGGTGGAACGTATGCGTGCGCCTGAAAGTGGGGTGCAGCGATAATTTTAATTAAATGTGTGAATTTGCATCGTGCGCTTGTTTTATTGGAATTTTTATTAATATGTCTTATTTTTCGCGTCAATAGGGCAGAGGGTAAATGTGACCTGGCAGCTGTTGGGTCGACATTGGGAGACTTGTGATTAAAGATGGTTGTTCATTAGGGCAGAACGACTGCGAACTCTCACAGATCCTCAGACGCTATGAATGTAAGTTCTTTTTGTTTGCAATATATACAGTCCACATCATTTATTTAGTCGGTGCCGCAGCCGCAGTGCATTCATAAAAGGACAGCAATCTACCAGCAATTTGTTGACGTCTAGGTTCTTCCCTAACCTAAAATACAGGGGAAAATTGTTTCATCAGCACTTGTCTGACAGAGAAACTTTATTTCAGCAACACAGAGATCTATGTCTACCATTTCAGCACTCGTCCTCCGATTTCTATACTGTCTTGATCCTTCATTGATTGTTTTGAAACTACGGTGGAGGCCTTCCTTTAATAATTGGAATGAAATATGCGCTGATGAGTTTAATATTAATTTTACGTGAACTATACACGAGAACCAAGAAATAGAAACAAGACGAAAGAAATTGATACTTGACTAAGCAGTTTGTTGTGTCAGAAGATAGTCTTTTGCATTAAGATTTAAGTGTCTTAAATCTAGCAAAATGAATCTTTGTTCATTTCAAAAGTGCGGTCTTTGTAATGAAATAAATATGCCAAGAAGAACGTTGGCACCAAAAGGCTTAATTGCGACGGAAACATTGCTCTGAGTTCTGTGTGCGGGCTGCACGATTTTTAGGGGTTTTCCTGTTTTGTCTATAAGATGACCCAACGACAGATTCGTATAGAATGCAGAATTCGTAGAGGTCGCTTTATGTATACAGAAACATATATAAATTTGTGACGCGCTTTCCCTAATTCTTCTCAACCACCAGAAATTATAAGAGAGAAATAAACACGTCTCCATATAGGCTAAAATCAGAAGACCAGAAGTTTTATTATTATAAGTTGTTATAAAAAAGCAAGTGCCAGAGGGCCTACCAATAAACATTTTTAGTTTCGACTCTAAACTTTAGCAGTTTACGGTGGCTATATTTTCCATTCAAATCTCGCAATTATGAGCTACCGTAAATTTAAAGTCGAGACTAAAATTTGTTATTACGGCGCAAAGATAAAGACCTCAAGACGCGTTACAAATAAATCATATTTAGTGTCCAGGCTAGATTTAACAAACTAACAATGGCGAAAACTTACAGATAATTGACACTTCGAGATTCGCAATAGTTTTTGTAATTGCGTGCTGAAAAAATCCTACTTTACTTTAGCTTTGCTGAAATCGAAGCTCAAAAAAACACGCCTAATGACAAATATTTGGGTGTGTTTGATTTGAAGTCGCTGAGCGAATGTGACTAAAATATTTTCTTCGTTCGCATAGATTTCGTCGATATTCACGGGGCGTACTTTTGAGTTGTTATAGCGATTTTCTCGGCGACATTCTCCGCGACGTTAGCCACTTCACACAATTAATGTATTGATTGGGATTATCATAGGAAATCGCCGGCGAACAAAACCTTTTTTCGAGAAAGTCGAAGCGATCGAGTTTTATGTGAGTTTATCTTTCTAAGAATCTAATTTTTTGTGCGCCATCTACGTAAAGACGTTGATAAACTCTATTTATTTCTGTAATTTCTATATCAACATTCTTTTCGGACTGTTAAGAAATCTCTCCATTGTTTTTTAGCTTACGTACCCATACCCATACGTAAAAAATGCGTTACATGTTTTCGTAAATTAAAGCTTTAGAATGCTGCTCGAATTTCTTTCTCCGACTTTTCTCTCCATCAAAGATCCGCCAAAATCCTATACTTAGCTAAATTTTGACATAGAGAGCGCTGTGGATAAATGTCACAAAAAACAGGTGTTCCTTGAAAATAATTTCCTTCAGAAATTCAATTCAATTGACCAAAATATTAAATTGTAATAATTAACAAGTATTGCCAAAAAATAAATGGATGAAGACGTCAATATTTGTGAAGCTGCTGCAATGAAACAAAAAAAGCTCGTTCTGTTTGTGTACTCCCCAACTTAAAAAAGAAAGCAGCAGTACATAGTTAGGTATATTTGTGCAACCTTTATATGTTGTATACATATATGTAAGCTTTAATATAATGAACGGAGCCCCACCGCATCGCCAACGTTTTTCTCTCATCGACGATAAAAATCGTTTTATTTATTTTTACTTATTGCATTCCGCGTACTTCTCTGTCATTTCATTGAAAAACTCTAGCTTTGAGTACTCCCTGTCGATGTATTCATTTAAATCACACATCTTTTTAACCCAACAGACCAACAGAGCAGAGCGATCTGTCAAAATCTAGCTTGAGAAAATGTCCCGAGTCCCGACCCTTTAAATGCGAGCGCTTAAATTTGACAGGTGAAGTTTATTCCGAAACGAAAATTTTAATATTTAGCTCGAGCTTTGGAGCTTTGCATACCTACATTATTGGCACACGTGTGCAGAATTCAGTGCGCAGCAAGATTAGAATACACAAGTTTATATGGACATGGCCGCACATAAATAATGCACTCACATGCAGCACTGCAACATGTCTCTATTTCTATAGATTTGCCGCAAAATTCAATTCAAAACACAAAAAAAAAAATCCAATTTCAAGTATTTGGCATCATCGCCATTGTTTTTGTTTTAGTCAAAAATGTCTCCAAGAGTATAGGTAACTGAAAAGAAGGAGTATCCGGAATTCCACACAATTAGAGGAGAGTAAATCGTACGCTGTGGACAAAACTGTATAGCCTTACCCATCAAACAATGTTTCATTAAAAGTTTACCAATTTAGCTTAGCAGATTTTTAGCTTAGACTTAAAATGTAAGTATAGTTCAAAATGGCTTTTTTTTGAACAATTTTTCAATTGTGAGCTTCCGTATAAATTTAAGATCGATAGTAAAATGTGTTATTAGTACGGCGGAACAACTTTGTCTTGCTACATTTCAGCTATCGGTTACGAGTTCTATTCTTTCATCAAATACACAAATGCCAACAAAAGATATTGCTTTAAGAGCCCAATTAACCTTTAACTCTAAGACTATCTATAGAGAGTAGGTACTATATAAGGACACTGGACGTTCGTTTAATAATCCCAACAAAAGGGTTGCTCTTTATTACACCCGCCTGCTTAATTACGCGCGTTTTGTCCCGTTTATTATAGAGTAAACTCCCCGAATGAGCCTTTTTTTAATTTCCCACTAAGATTACCATTACAGACCGAGATAAAAAAAAGGAATTTTTATTACGGAGAAAAAAAAAACACAATACAAACAATAAAACAAGAAGAATAAGAAAACAGCCAAAAGGGGTTGAAGTGTTGACATGTGCCCCCGCGATATGGAAAGGGTGTGTGTTGAGACCCAAAATGAGTTATTGCCTACTCCAAATCTATATCTGGAGAATGTCAAAGAACTAAATGTTCTAAATTGTTTTTGTGACTTCCTCATTAGATGGAGTTGCTTGCGCCTCGGTGGAATAATGAGAAATGCATCTTTATACGAGTATCCTGTGACAGGGATAAGGTTAAATAGCTGAACAAATTTGTGGGATATCGACCCACGATCAGTGCAGATGTCGCTTTGGTACTGGAAGATTTATATTTACAGTTGAAACCCTTTCTAATGAGTGTGCGCGTTTTGTGTGTGGCTGAGGTGGGAGATAAACATTGTGATAGGTGTAGTCCTTAATTAGGGAAAGATGATATATGAGAGTAAAACGTTTATTGAGATGTTTTTTTGAATACATTCCCCAGAAAAGGAATAAAGGTAGTCAACGGTAATCAGTCACCTGGAGTCATTGCTTTTGTGTCGAGTGTTTTAAATGTAAAGAACCATGAATAGTTCTTGTCAGAAACGACGGAAAATAAACTTAAGTATTTCTAGAAATCATTTTAACACCAAATATTTATTAGGTCACAATGGGTAATTTTGTATGGAAAATTCCGCCATTGCGAGTTCTCAAAATCTTGCCTGGGTTATAAATGTGATTATTAGAATCCGCGCTCTGTCTGTTGCATTATTCCGCAAGAAATATTTTGTGAAAGAAAATACACTATGGATTTTATGGGACTATTCCGTAAGTATAATACGTCACGTTAGCGTATTGTATTTGACAGCAACGGACACAATGGACTATTTTTGGTTGCACCCATTGGCTTTTCGCTCTCCTCAGCGAGTAGGCGTTGCCGCACTTACTTGCACCTAATTAATTTTTTTTTGTACTATAGGTAACAAATTACAATGAACAATTTAATTCACAATAGCAAACTTTTCATGGAAATACATCCACTATGAACTCCCTCTCAACTTAAAGTAAATACCAAAATGTTTTTTTTATATAAGGCCCGATCATTTTTAGTAGATATACGCAGGTTACATTTCACTACAAATCACAATGGCGACATTATCTATTGTGAACTTGAACATATGCTTGATGTGAATATATTAAAAATCATTATTAGCGAGGGCATTTTTGAATGTGCCTCTCTCAGTTGGGGACTTATGTCGTTATCGTTTTTAATCTTCAATACGTTGTAGGTCACAATAGGTAATTTTATAGTTAGTTTGTCTATGATTTCATCGTCGCCATACGTTTACTGACATAAGAAAGTCCAAATCACGATCTAGACTCTAGAGAATAGGCCGCCTCTCTCTGTCAAAGTCAATTCTTTCGAACCTTACAAAACTTACGAAACCGCGGAAGATCTCTTATCAAAAGTAAAAATTAAGTATTTTTCCAGAAATCTCACAGAAAGCATGTCAAAATGGAACCGCCAACAACATCTTGTTAAGTTGTTCGCTCGTTTAGCTATAGCTATAACCTTCCCTAAGAATTCAAACAATTGCTGTTTATCCCATATGCTCGCGCGTTCATGTTTCCATTTCTTAGATGCGTTTTATCTCAGCCAGATCACTGCGGCAGTTCAATGGTGGGAAGGAAAACGCATCAAGCAATGGAATTGCGAGCGTTGTCTGTAACACAAAACACTCCCGCCAACCCCAAAGGTTATTGGCAACATGTTGCTGAGAGTTAAACTGAAATTGTTATCAAAGTTCAATCGAAATGTTGAATCTTGTTCGCTGTATAGTTGTTATTGTTGTTCGTGTTCACAGGTCGCAGGCACACACCGAGCCGCACATACAGCTAATGCAATAATTTGCGATCGGCTTCTGTTTGCATATGTTTGTGTTAACCGCCTGTCAAAAAATAAGAGAAGAGAACGACACGCAGAAAAAAAAATCTCAAATCGCAGACCAGACCGTCTTCGCGCAGCAGCAACAAATTAAAAGGACTACGAGCGCAATACAGCGCGCGCGGAACGAGGCGAAACAGCTGAAGCCATGGGAACCAACTCCTTGCATTCTTCGGATTCTCTGATTCTTTTTGTTTTATATATTTTTTTTTCGTTTTTATTTCGCTCTTTTCGATGATAAACCTTTTTCTGCGAATGGAGCACGAAGGGATGCAAGTAAAAAAGTGTACCAACTCCTCTGCGCTCAGACTTGGGCTAAGTGAGGTGGCTGCCGCGGGGGGAAGGTCAATTATATGCATGTATCGGTCAATTATATCGGCGCGGTGCGGCGGCGACAGTCGGAAAGGTCACTCCGACTGGTTTGGACCATCATAGAGCGAGCTTTCAAAATGGCTTCATTACGCCGCGCCTCGCCGATGCACAACTGCGCGGTGCGAAATAGAGAAATGAATCGTGTCCCGTAAAGGAGTTATAGCCAAGTAATCGGAAATTCTCGATCGGAAACAAGGCACGGAGCCGCTTGGCTTGGCTTGGCTTTTTCTCACAGCCCACAACAGTGCGCATACAGTTGCGGTCATCCGATAAATTGCCATCTCTCGCGGCGGCGGGTTCTTGTCTCTTGATTTAGTTTCGGTCGAAATGCTTTCAAGTTGTTTTTCTGCGGAGATTAATAGCGGCCGGCCGGCAGTTGCTGGTTCAGCAGCGACAAAAAGGGACAACAGCAACCATACCGGGCCATTCCTTCGCACACACACACACACATTCTCAGTGGCGGAGGGATGGCAAATGCGGTCACAACCGTACGACACCATGTGCACATGGCCGTCAAATGCACATAGGATCGTGATTACTAAAAGTATAGAGGCCATGGCCAGTAGCTGGAATGTTTTCGGGGGGGCGCGCAGCAGAATATGGTTAATCGATCCTTGTGGTAACGAAGACTAACGAAAAACAAAAAAAAAAAGAACCAGCAGCCCAAACAACAAAACGAAGGAAAACATTTCGAAATTAATTTCAAAGTTTCTTTTGCACGCGACTGGCGATGCCGCGCTTATGCCCTTATGTAAAGGCGGTGTGCGTAGGTACGAGTCATCAGGATGCGGTCTCTGTGGCCAGGATGCCCGCCAACCGAAGGCAACACGATGATGATGCATTTAAGATTCCTCCGATTGGTCATTATTGGTGCGGGAATTTTTTTGCGTGCGTACATTTTTCCCATTTGCGCGATGGATGAATGCGCGTTTTGATTGATCTACTGCTGAGGAAAGATGACAGTCAGTCATAAGAGATGTCGGCCGCTTTCAGCGCAGCGCACCAGGCGCGCACACCAGATAGAGATAGACGATAAGGCCGCGGATGAGATCTGGTGCGCACTGCGCATCTGCAAGCACGCAAAGCGCTTGTGTGATGGCGGCAGTGGCGCGGCAAACCCAAGGACTTTGATGTTGGCAGTTCCTTTTCGTATAGGTATGATGGTGCGCGTTTTCCTGTGGAGGAAATTGCCGCGCCTTCTTTTTTCGGTTGCTCAACACACACGAGAAGGCACATGTTTTTGCCTCTTAGTGAATGAAATGCCTGAATGAATCAAAAAGAGAATAAAAACCAAACGGGATGTGTTTTGTCAAATATGCACCAAAATCTTCCAACCGCAGGTATATGTGAGAAAATGCGTGCTTTTCTCTCAGTAGGTGAGTACCTACCTATATATATCCTGCCGTGAAAACCTAAGAGGTGCCGAAAGCGACTCAAAGTGCGATCTTGGTGGATGGGCACACAGCAAATTGCAATTTTAATTCACATTCAATTCAAGCAAGAACATTATGACAGCAAATTTGTTAGCTGTCATTTGGAGTTTTTCTTTTTTCGTCCAGAATACGCGATGAGAGCGCACTCTATGATCTTAAAATCAATTGACTATGTAGAGAATGAAAATTTGGGATGAATTTGTGTGACGAACACAACATTATTTTGACAGTCAAGGATATTGTTCCTAATTCCTTATGAACAATAATGAATGAAGGAAAAATAGAGAAGATTGTAGAAAAGTCTAGTAGACCTACAGAAAGTTTGGCAGACTAAGCAAATAAAGTGAAAACCGTTGACATAGGCACCTAGGTATTTGGTTTGTTTTTAAAGTACCTACATATGACAGCTACTGCTCGATTATGTGTCCATAAATATATTTGACTTTTGTGAACACATTTGGAGCACTGCAGACCATTATCATACTATCATATACTGTACAAAAGAAAGCTCCGTAAAGGTAGGACAGAATCTCGCACCAAGAATCTCTCACAAAGAGTTCTGAAGTCACAAAATGATCTAGAAAATGGGATATCAATCGACAGTATTACATACCTATTCCAAAAGCAAGCGTGAATTGAAACTGAAATTTTTGTTGCTTCGTATCCAATATTTACTTAATTCCATGACATTATTTCTTGTTCACGGATGTACCCTAGTGCCTAGTAATGACTGATTAAATCATGTTCAAAATCCACCTTCGGTCGAGAAAAACACTTCCAAAATATTGGAATAGGTACCGGTTGTTCAAATTGTCCAGCAAATGTTCAGTTCAGGTATAATTTTAAACTATAATAACATTAGCCGTGTTTTTTTGAGCTTCGATCTCAGCAAAGCAAAGTAAAGTAGGATTTTCAGCACGCAATTACAACAACTATTGCGAGTCTCGAAGTGTCAAGTATAGCGTAGTTGTTGTAATTACCGTGCTTACCTATACCTGAAAATCCTACTTTACTTTGCTTTGCCAAAATCGAAGCTCAAAAAACAGGCCTATTGTTCTCTTTCTCTCTCTCTCTCGCCGTCTACTGTCATTTGATGGGGGGGTTCTAATTCTGTGGAGTGTGCTGGTTCGGCGCTACACCTCTCTATTTCGAACGTGAGTTTATTGCCAAATAATCGATTTGGTTGGAGGTCTGTCTACCTTCTAAGTGTTCAGATTTTTTTCTTACGGGTAGGTTTTTGTGATTCGCTGGTGATTCTTCTATTGAAATTCCCCTCAACGTTAACCATTTTAAACGATGAGCGACCCGACTGTTGTGAACAAGCCCGCCACCGAGTGTGAACAGGGGATAACCAATAACCAAATGCACATAACCCCTTTATGTCTAAAAGCTAAAATGTCAAAAACGGGGGGTTCATGTCTCAGTAGGTAGTTGGCTAGGTTTTTATTCCCTTTGATTAGCCTTCCGTGATTACTTAAAATATCGCTTGAAGTTATCCATTCATTCGCGCTTTATATATTCATTTAAAGTATAAGAAATACACATTGAAAGCATTATGTCTATCTAAAACCTTCAACAATTTTTATTCTCCACCCGGAGGTTCACAAAATGACAATAGGTCTCGGTTGCTGCCTGAGTGCACCAACACCAACACTATTCTGATTCATTTAAACCGAATACACGAATATTTAAAATAAATTAAACTTTAAATCCATGCACTGCAAGCTGCAACATAAATATAAAAGTCTATGTGAGGTTCTAGTTACAACTTTCCATGCGAAACAAAATTTATCCATTGTGATCTACACGAAAGGGCGAAAGGTAAAAATCATTAGTCAGTCCATTTCATTACCTATGCCTTTCCAGATCTACTCGTTCATTTGATATACCTATATCAATGATGCCTATACCTTCGCACGTATTGTACTAGAAGAAATACAGGAATAACTACCTACCTACACATATATGTACTTAATTTTAAGGACTTTTATAGGACTTTTTTATTCGGAGCAAAGTTAAACATTCCAAAAGTTCTGTTCTCACACCAGCTTTGATTTGTATTACCTTCATTTCCTGAATTTATTGGCCACTTTGCATAAGACTTGATGTCTAACTTTCTTCAAACAATGAATGACTATGACAGTTCTACAGGGCACATTTGACAGAAATAATTAACGACGCTGTATCAAATCCATTAAAAATTCTAAATTTCCCCATGGTCACGTGCCCCGTGTGCCTCATCACTAATTCATTGTAATAAAAGAATTTATAAATATTAACTGCTTTCTTGTGTTTTTAAGTTCATGTGTCCAACCGCATTATAGGTACCCAACAGCCAGATGAAGTTGTGCGCTCACCACCTGCTTACCGATTCATCACTCGGAGCTCGTAGCGCGTTTGGATAGCTACTTGTTCGACGCAGCGGTGAACGGCTGTTGGCTGGATGATGACGACGAAGCGACGATGGCCTCACTGACGGGACGGTAGGGTAGTCGGTAGCATTTTATGTCGGTGGTACCCCGATAACCTTATCACTTGCACTCCGCGCGTTGCCTTCTGTATTCTGTTGGTTGCGGCGGCTAATGTATGCATACATGCAAGGAACGCGCAGTTCCCTGTGCGTCTTATCTTAATTGCTACTGGCCTCAACGAAATGTTAAAGATGTTCGGGAATGCTTATTAGCACAGTGATGACCACCGTGACACCCAGTTTGTGGTCTCGTCTACCTGGGTGGTTGTTTGATCAAAAATGTAGTTCATTCCTTTTAACGTGGTGAGCTGCCACTATGAGGAATTATTGCGAGCGAAAATAAATAATGAGAACGAGTTGCTTGGGATTGGGATCAGGAAATCTCAGCGCTCTATCGCTTGTTTGGAAATCGTTTGCGGTACGTTATATGGAGCTGGGAGCAGATACAAAAGTTGTTTTTCTTTTGTGTATACCTATACTATCAGAACGATGTAACAATGTGTGTGTTTAATTGACGTTGGATAACTGTTAATCGTGTGAGAAAATTTGGCGCAGATCTGCATATTATATATACGAGGCGGTCTATAGCAAGATCAATGAGTTAGTTGCATTTTAACCTTGGCAGATATAATGGTGGATGTATATAGCAACGCAAACGCTAATAAGAAAGATGGGACCATCTCATTATGTGTCAAATAAGTATTCAAACTGCGTTCACACAAATTCACAAAATGGTATCAACAGTTGGCTTTGTTTTGAAACTCTCTTTGACTTCGTTTTTATTTAAATCAACCACAGGCAATTAAAAAAGTTAATCATAGTTTTGCTGCTTCTACCCTTAATGACCAATTTATTATTATTAGGCGTGTTGTTTTGAGCTTCGATCTCAACATAAGCCGTGTTTTTTTGAGCTTCTATCTCAGCAAAGCAAAGTAAAGCAGGATTTTCAGCACGTAATTACAACAACTATTTCGAGTCTCGAAGTGTCAAGTCTATCGTAGTTGCTGTAATTTGCGTGCTAAAAATCCTACTTTACTTTGCTTTGCTGAGTTCGAAGCTCAAAAAAACTGGCCTATAGTAAAGTAGGATTTTCAGAACACAAGTACAACAACTATGCTATACTTGACACTTCGAGACTCGGACTAGTTGTAATCGCGGCTGAAAATAATACCTTACTTTGCTTTGCTGAAATCGAAGCTCAAAAAAATGCTCCCATTATAAAACTTAAATTAAGAAAGTATCATAAGTGTACAAATTAAAATAGAGCAAATTGTGCTAATTTCATAATTTATGAAATATAATTTGTATTTGTATGAAAATAGGTGTATTACTACTCTTAAAATTATATCCCCAAACTTTACATTTTCCTTTTTAAAAACATTTAAGAAAATGAAGTCATTCATTGAACACTAAAATAACCGCTTCCATTTATGTTTGATTTGTGTCAACAGCTTACGAAGTTGTACAGCGGCGATGCTTTCGATACTCGAAACCATGACCGAGCAAATCGAGCTGTCACTTTTTTGACAATAACCAAACAGCTCATGGATAAAAAAAAATACAAATTTATAAACAAATTCGAATAACTATCAAGTAATCTATTGAATTGAGTATATATATTCTAGTTATTTTAACATCATTTAGTACTTCTTTTTTTTCCACTAGCCTGTACAAATCAAATCATGCCTGCCACCGTAGACAATCCCTCAGAAATTCAAAGAGAACCATCGGCATTTGCATCTCATCACGACACCTTTGAAATTGGAGAAACAAAATATTCTGTGCGAATATTGAAAATGAACAATTCAACTTTAATCTACATAGGTATTAATGGCAGAGAGTTTCTAGATGAAATCGGTATTGCAATGCCCGATGCAAATTCCCCCACCGATTTTATTAGCACATTCGCGTTGGGCCCCCAACTTGGCAATTCTGAGCAACTTGCACAAAAGTTAGCGAAGCGCCTGAAGAAACAAATCTACGTGAGCTGCAATGTGCCATTCGATCGAATGGTCATGCCAATGATGGAAAAGAGTTTGGTGAACATTATTCAAGAAAACCCAGGAATTGTCTAAGCAACTTTCATCCGATAATAAATTTTGTAAATAAAGACTGTTTTCGTGTAAATTACCTGTGTATTCCTTCTACTCCGTCCTGCAGTCATTCGTCGTGGAGGGCAGCACACATTCACCATTACGTTCCATACAAAGAGCACAAATTTATTTTTGGATGAAACGCATTTATAGATTCTACCATTTGGACCCCACGGACCTATGCGTGCTCTCATTACGTTCTGGTTCAGACATGACTTCGTCCCATGTATACTGAGTGCATACCTCCAATGAAGGTGCGTTAAGTAGCACGTGCTAGTGACGTTCGAGTTCGAATTCAGTTCAAGAGGTACATTTTCCACCTCCTTCCGGTTGTTTCACTCGGTGCGTATTATGGATTTACTGTTTTTTTTTTTGTATTGTTTGTGGGAACTACAAGTGTAGTAAAACTTCCCCGGTGTATTGTGATTGCAAAAAGAAGCAAATAAATAAAAACGGCTACTGCGTGTTGACCTCCAGTGGATTATTTTAATAAGATTGAGACAAGAACTTCAACCTTCGGCCGCAGAGGTGCAGAGCGTTTTCTGCAGCGCTTAAATATTTAACAACATCGCTCGGGTTTGATAAGGAGAACGAACGTTAAGTTGGTAAAAGGTTGAGACATTAATTTCGAAAATGTGAATTAAGAGCTCTGCCTCCAGAGATTAGATTCAAATGTTCGTACGATTGGAAGCAGAGTGGCCCTCCCCCAATCGAATGGTTGTATGTTTTTAACTTTAAATGCGAAGCTCACGGTCTAATGTAATTAAGGGCGTGATTTTGAAGGAAGGATAGTTTCAAAGTCTTATTAACTATTACATTCAAATTATGTCCCTACCGTGTGCTACTCAGGAAGAAATCAATTTGGAACGTTGTGCTGTGATGCATATTTTTTTACCATTCCCTGCCGTTCAGTTCGAAATTTGAGTGCATTCCAGAGACACGTAGTCTCTAATAAAAATATAATTGCTAATTAAAATAATATATTGGATGTAGGAGCTAGCTAAGTTACCGCTTTTGTTATATTTAAAGGAAAGTAATATAGTGGCACACCTACCTTCTTCAGCTTTGCTTTATTTTGTTTGTTTTGCTGCTGAAATCACAACTATATTTCACTACACACTTATCGCTCGGGTTCAATTCAGCTTGAACTTATTTTTCTTTTGATAACCTTTTCACGAATCAAGTATAAACTGGTTTCATTGTACTCTAGATTGATTGCACAACAAAAAGGAATACCTAAAGTTAATTAATTTGTAACTTTTGAAAGTGTTAAACTGACAGCTACCAGTTCAAACCGATTTTAATTCCTGTTGGGCAGGGTACTTAATTTGAATAGGAAAAGTATGATCATGGACTTTATATGGATATCTTAGAATAATAACTAGCCACTTTCTGTGGAAGTGAAATTGCTAAATCAGGCTGGCGCTGAATTATGAACGTTTTACTCTGCAAATGTATTTTCCATTCATAATAATGTAAAACCTACCTACCTTTCTTTTGGGCTGATTCGTAATATAATAACAGATCATTCAAATTCCAATTTTTAACTTAATGTCTGATGGCACACAGTCACACAGCGGAAAAATGATTATCTCAGTAGAAAAGAAAATCCGTACTAAAACATTTTATTGGTATAAACTGTCATTATTGAAACCATCCTCCTAACTTTTTTACACTCGTCAATTGAGCCTTAAACTAAAAATGTATTACTTATTTATAAAACCTTGAATGCGAATAAATGACCGATAGCTTATTGTTCTTATCTTCTCAAATCGACGTCCATTTATTTCGGGGACATACGAACTACATCAAAGCTGTCCTTGAAAGTAGAATAGACGCATAAGAAAATTAACTTATCTTGGATACTTTCTATAAACTAAAAAAAAAAAAACGTTTTTTAAGTTATTAAAGTTCTTATTTCCTAAATGAACATTTTATTTCGTTTATAGGTATGTGCATAAGTATATTATGATAATAAAGTCTAGACGGTGATAGCATCTAAGCCGTGTATTTTTGTCAGAACTATTGCTATGGAAGAACCTTCTAGGTATAGACATTATAAAGTCGACCGACCCGACTTTACGTGATATCGTTCCATAACGGCTCTCTTTTATCTGGGTATGTGTGGCTACAATATCAAAAGTTTTCAAATCATTACAGCCTAGCAGTTCAATAAGATAATGATAAACTTGCCGATAACAGGGCATTGCACTCATAGAAATAGGTGTAACATTGACCGCGACCTGCTGAGAGTTATTGCAGTTAAACTATAGGTTTGTTTGACGTGGCTATAGTGCTAGTGCCCACTAGAACGCACTGAGAAGTGTCAGCTAATTCTTACGCCTGTCAAAAACCCTGCACAATAATGAAAATTCGGCTACTATACATAACGCAAAATATGTTGCCTTGAAGTATGTCAGTAAGATATCTCAATTAATGAATGAAAGCAAGCGAAATGACAGCGAAGCTTAGCACTGAATTCTTACCCCGTCAAATTAGCTGGGGTCACTTCATTGCACAACTAGGGTGCCCTAGAAGTCATTTAAAGTACAGGATTTTAACAATTCAACCAATGAAAACCAGATACATTCAGTCAGACAGCTGTCAGACTTACTACTCTATATACTGGAGCGTCCCCAATCTCTTAGACAGGTTATGCATCATATAGGTTCTCTTCACTGCATCCGTATAAGACATGGATTTCAGCTCTTAGGTACCTACTTCATTAACAAAACCTGATTCCAAAAAGTTCAAAAACAAGCAGTTATTGTTCCTTTCTTAAAAAAAAGTTATCTCACAACGCCAGCCAGGGGATGTGTCACATTTCAAAACTACGTACCTACTTATTTTCCAGTGTTTTGAGTTGGACATATTAAATTAAATAATTTAATTGAATTAAAGGCCAAAATAAACCACATACCAACTATAGAATAATAATATTTCAATTCAAAGAAAAAAACTTTCCAGTTACTCCCCGTGTAGACTGCTATACATAACTTCCCCCATTAAAATTAATTAGATAAGATAAACTCAAGCAAAAAAAAAATGTTTGCTTTCGCGTGGTCTAAATAGAAAAAGCAGTACATGTGCAGGAGGCTTCGCATGTGGCACTGATAAGAACCATAAACCAATCAGTTTGAATGAACACGTCTCATACGTCATATGGTTATGGTACCACTGGGTTTCATTGCGGCCGGTACATCGCACTCAGGCACTACACCTGCGAATCACCGTACTTAAGCTTCGTCATTAACATCTAATCAGGGCATGAGCAATGAGCATGTCTCGCCGTCTGGAATAATTACCAACATAGCAGATCTTTTGATAACGTGATAAACGTTTACTAAAATTGCGGTGGATAAATTGTTGTTGTTAGCTAAGGTCTACCGTCCACTGGAGACATTTGCCATGAAAAGTCAAATGCCCGCGTTTCATTAACCACTTAATGGCTAACATGCATGTCTAACTCAAATATCAGAGCTGTATAGTGCAAATGGTTAGCTGTCAATTTATATTTATTAGAGTTTGACATTGATTTGACGTGTCAATAGTCATGCAGCCGTCAATGGAATGCCGAAAATAATGTATTTTACATTATCGAATAGATGCGACAAAAGTTTGCAGCTTGGCAAACGAAAACTTCGTCGTTTACATTAGGTTCGTTCGGGTACTTTTTTGCAAACGTAAATTTATTTAAAATTTGCTAAGAAACTGTGCAAATGCGACCACGTACTGAGAAAATTTAAAAAAATGAGAGAGAAATCCATTTCCCCACTTTTAATTTTTTCGTAATTTTCTACTCGCCGAATTTCGACTTACTGAAAAATGAAAACTGCCAACTAAGTGACAGCTCAAAAGTTTGACAAGTAAAACTATTTATTTTCGTTTTCAACGACATCAGAGGAACAAGTTATTACTGAATGTTCTCCTAGAACATATCAGCGCATTCAAATGGAAAGTTTAATAGGTATTTAGTTTGAAAAAAAATTCAATTCCAACTTATTTTGTAGATGCTGCATTTTACAATTATGCCAAACATGACATTTCTTAAACTTTTTGTAAGAAAACCGATCAGGTACTTCTCTTGAAATTGAGAGAATTCTCTCTCGATTTTAGAGATTTGACATTTTTCATTTGTCTATGCTTAAAGTACACGAACGGACCTATTGACTTATGCCGGCGAAAAGAAGCGCCCGGGATCGAAAACATTACTTCTGAAACCGTTTTATTGGCACAAAAAATCCTCTTCCGGTGATTCTGAGAAGATAATTTCTCGATTTGATGTCAGAATCAGAATCCAGAGAAGCACTCACACAAGTGTAATTTATGTTGGTTATAAAAGTCAGCTGACAGAAGCCTTAAGTTATTTTTTGGCATTTCACCAATATTCTTGTGCTGGATTCAATCAGAAGCAGTTTTCTTGGTCCATTGGATTACAGAATGAGTCGATCCCCGAGTGAAACCAACGGAAAACGGAAAGTGAAAGTAGAACGCGTGTTCTTTCGTATCGCTTTCAGATTATTGCGGTGTGCAATCGGCCTAGGACGCGCTGTCGGCACACAGCGCTACCATCAGGTAAGCCCGTGCTGTCCAATTGAACTTTGGATGTCTGGGCCAAAAAGAATACCACTGATACTGGTACTGGATAGCTATGTTATCTTGCTCTCCTTTTAGGTCCTTAGAGTGGCTAAACTGTTTTTACGGGCAGTGTTCTAATTTGTACACATTTTGGAGAACTCCAACTTCATCAACATGCATAGCAAAATTGTAAAATGCGGAAAGTTTTTGTTTACGTTACCGCTAAATTCGCCAACGATCCAGCGATAACAAATGCCCCCTGTAGGTTGGTAGATATTGTTTCGCTTAGATTTTTTGTCTCTTTTTCGAGCTCTCATTGCAGCGTACAGAGTTCAGTTTCGGGTAAGAAACACATTGGCAATTGCGACATATGGCGGGACTGTGATTATTATTAATTTTTTTTTTTGCGATACAGCTAGAAGTTTCATGGCGGCAAATCCGGGCAAAACCGGTTTCGCGCTGACAGTTGATGTGAGCTGTTTTCTTTTTTGTTTGCATTTTATTTTTAAACTGGGCTGATAACGATTGGACGACTGGACTGGGGAGATTGTATGTGCTTGTGAGCTTATCTGTGCATGCCCAGTTAGCTGGTTCCGAACTTGTGTGCTGGAAAAGTTCAATGAGTTCATCGTATTATTTCATGTGTAAGAGTATAGTTTTATAATCTAGTTTTCGGAATAGGATTCCAGATTTCAGACACAATGAGTGTAGTAGGACCACAATCTGTTGTAGCTTTAATTTGTAATAAGTTTTGGGAGCACTTTCCTTTGCGAATGTCTGCTAGTGAAATCGACACTTTATCGCACTGCAACGCAGTATGTATTGTGGCATCATGTCAATAATAATACGCAAAGAGGAATAACGATGAGCAAGTGCTCGTTACTGCATTGTTTAAGAACTTTGAACGAATAATATTGAAATAAATCTGGGTCCAAAGTGTTATAGGCATTTATCTCCAATGGGGGTTAGTCTTGGCTGTGGGTTAACATCTTTGTTGCTGACAAAGCGACTGCCAAAAGTAGAGCTTTAACATGACATGAGAAATATTGTATTATATTGAGCTATTCTTTGTTTTTCAAAAAAGTTATAGATTCATGATAATTTATAAAAGAAATACATACATACATCAATTCGTTCTTTGACAGTTGAACAAAATGAGAAGTAGATTAGTGACAATGCACATGAATATGTTGTTGCAGTCTACTATACAAGCAATAATCTACGCCTTCGTTATTTCGTATGTGGTTGTGACGATGACAGTCCAAAAGTGCATCTACGTCCTACAGTATTTACCAATTTGTAATACGGTTCATTTATCTCATATTATGTAATTAAAAACAACAGTCAAAGATCCGTTGCGTGTTTACACGGTGCTTTAGCCACACGCTTTCTCAGAGCTCAGTGTCAATATGCCCCCGAAATCTTTTGATTCCTAAGGTTATATATTCCTTTACTGTAGTTGTGCAAGTATGTGCTTTCAAAAAATACTTCATTATCTGGACTGAGAGTAGAACTGACCCTCAAATTTTGCGATTATTTCGAATTCCGAACAACTGGTACGGAATCGACGCAAGTGACATTCTGGAATCTTTCCATATATTAGAATGTATGCAGAATATTATGCTCAAATAGAATAATGTCAAAGTTCGACGTTGCCGCTAGATGAAGAAATGTTCCAACAGACTTTAATTTCGGGGAGAAAATTGTTTCCTTGTCATCTTTGGCCCACATCAAGTTGATAATGAAAGAGTCGAATTTCAAGCTCGCACACGAGTTGGTATATGATATCGAAACGAACTCAAAATTTGTGTGGCTTCAATTTATTACCAAATGTCAACGAAAAGTTAAGAAAATCGATTGATGATTGATTTTATACGCGAGCCAAACTCAGTTCTTTATTTCGCTTTTCATCTGTGTACCTGTCAGGCAATGTACCAGATAGAGCCCAACACACATTATCGCACGCTCGAAATTGCGTTATCATAATTTTTATATTGCGAGAATGACAGGGGTACGTGTAATCAATTGCAAATTCAAAATCAGGTCAGCGGTATGTATCCTGATCATGTTCTGAATGTAAAACAAACTGAATGAATCCAAAATGTGTGGGTGTTTGAGGCTTTAAGATTAAGTAAGCGAACGCAATTTTTGGTAAAAAAAATATTCAAAAGTTTTAAAATATTATATTTAGGTACTTGTAAACAAATGTAGTAAGTCAGTTGGTAAAGAGTCAACAGAAAACGTCCATAAAGCGTAGTATGCAGATGATCCGAAACAAAATTTTCCGGTGGTCTCCAAAAGGACAACGAAACGTCTGCGAAATGGCAGCGGAAAATAATTTGTGGAGGGTTCCATCAGCTGCTACACAAGTAGCAGTGCTACCATCACTGTCAATTTATCTTCGATTTGGATACTCGAACTTTTCGCTGGCTCCCTAAAATTTTCGTTTGGTAATTGTCCTAATTTAGAATATTTACTTTAAAATTTCGTGATTTTTTGGCGAAAAAAATACATAGGTACTTCAATAACAAACGTATTCTCTAGCATGCCGAAACCGTAAACATTTTCTTTTGCTTTTTTGACCACTTAAACTTGATGGCTGAACTCATTCTTGGTCTTCAAATGGCTTATGAATTATAAAGTAAGTTTATCAAAAAAAAATTGGCAAATTACCTTTAAATTTTCTAAAAGAAAGATTTTAGAAATTTTTCCGTATGAACAACTTTGTTCGATCAACTTCTTAGTTAATTCCACAAAAAAAAATAAACAAATCATTCTACGGAAATATTTAATTTCTTTACTGTTCCAATCTGTCTGAATTTGTGCTATGACTATTTTTCATTTATCGTCTTCCTTAAACAATTTAATAAGTCTGCCAATGAGTTTAGGTATTTTAGGCGCCAAAATTTTCCAACTTGCCTTCATACATCTTATAAAATCTGGCAACACTGGAGTACAAATAATGTCAAATTTTCGCAAGCAAATAATGTCCCGGACAATTGACAAATGTACAAGTTGGCCTGCGATATCTGGTGGCAAACAAAAGAACCCTATCAGACATACAGGAATCTGTCATCGGTAAGCGGTACGTGTATTTTTGCAATAGTAGTTTATTTATTTTATAAATGAAAAACTATTTCAATTGATATAAATGCCTTGTCAGTCTAAAATCGAAGTATTGTTTATGGAAAATAAAATAACCCCGGGTCAATAAATTATGTTTGAATCGTTTAAAAGTGAAATGAAAAATTTGTGTTGGTTTCGTGTAAACAATTTGTTTATTTTTGGATTATACTCTTTTTTAACTGTTTGAATTACTTCAAATTGTTGTTAATATTCTATTTATTATGCAGCATTAGGTATCTATTATGTGTAGCTGACGCAGCTAGCCAAGATTTATCTCAGACTTTCTCGATATGATAATTTTGGAAGGTTTCTGCTGGGAAATGCTACTTCGAGCAAACGCGTGCAGTATATGTTTTATTATCTCTTGCAATTGGCTTTAATATATCGCCTTCTTTAAAATGTAAACTACATATTTTAAAGAACTTGGGAAATTATTTTCCCATGCGAAGAACAATTTAGCACTTTTTTTTTCCAAGGAAACGAGTTTTAAACTTCTTTTGGATTTTTGTACATGGTTATACCATGTTCTCTATATGAGTTGCACTGGGGTACACCACAATGATACACTCGATCCAACAATTTTTCTTATTTTTCCAACACTGCGTAAACTATTTACACATTTATTTGTATGTTTTTAATTAACAAATGTATTTATTTGCGACAATATTTAAATATTTAATCTCGCTTAGCTTCTTTTACGTATATTTTTTCGCTGATCTGTCAAACTTGTATGTCTAGTAGGGTTCAAATTATAGCCGCTAGGGTACACCCTCCATTTCTCAATAAACGTGTGCGAAAAGAGAGTGGTGAATTGTACCAAACAATCTACTACAACTAACCACTTTTTCGCCATCATTTCGCAGCATCTGCGTACCAGCTGCGTATACTGCAAAACGAAAAGAAGAGCGAAATTTTTCGTTCATGATTTCGTTGTGTCATTTTTGTATGGGATTTTTCGTTTCGTGTCATCTGCGTACTGAGCTTAAGACTATAACAACACCTGTCACTCACGTTGCACACATTTTCAAACAAAAAAAAAAAAAAAAACATTTTACTTTTAAACATATGAACGTGCGGTATTTTCATTTAAGAAGCCATTTAGAAATTTTATGTCTCAATTACTCTGATGTGTAAATGACATTTATGTCAATTGATTTGAGAAACCATTTACAATGTCAACTATAGATTATTGTGGAATAGGTATTTTTTTGTATTTTCGCTGTTTATTTTGATTTTTGACTCTTCGAAATGACAACTGAGTTTTCAAAGCAGGATTTTCTCGACTTGATTTGTCGGTTACCCCTCTCTAAACAATTAAAACTGAAGTATATCTATAGTCAGTCAGCTGCCTTACTAAAATTGGTATCCGAATGTCACCAAATGACCTGATTGACAGGTCTACTTGCGCATAACCATTCATCGGAAATATTATTTTATTTCTTTGGCAATCCAAAAGCAAATTAATAAAATATATGAATTCCACTCTCTATCAGGTGCGATCGAGTACCAGCATTCTTTTAGAACGTCAATTTGCAAATAGTTACTTTAACCATCTGCTCATATTTATTGATGGATTTCCCGAGAATTCCTAATCTTAGTTTCACTTCAATAGACAATTTCCTCTTCACACTTGTTGTATTTCGTTGGAAAGCAACTTTAAAATCGAAAACGGAAATTCACTTTCAAGCTAAATGAAGAAATAATTGTAGGTAACTCATATGTAATACTTGGTCTTTGCTTTGCAATCGTATTACATATACAGACGTGATATCAAACCCAGATAACAGTAAGTATACTTGACTTTGAGACAAATACCCAAGAACACGTAAAACCCCACTGGTAGACCTTGTGTAACGCCACATCATCCACCTATACAATAAAAAAAAAAAAAATAAAAAAATAATCATATATATAGCAAAATGATATTAAGGGTGTATCATCGCCCCCAATTGATCATGGCTATCATAACATGTCTACAGGCGTAATACACATCCCGCGGGGAAAGTCAGGGGAAGAACTCTATGCAAGCAGACATTTTCGCGATAACGTCCCAAACGTACAATCAACAGTAGGCCTCGAATGCTAGCGTACGTTTTTCATTAACGTTTTCTCTTCTCACTGCGATGGCGATGGTGGCTGGTGGGTGAGCCGACAGCCACAGGCCACACACGGTAATTTTTGTTCTTGTTGTTGTAGTTGGCGCGAATCGATAAGCCTTATCAGCTCAGCTGGCGGGCAGTCTGCTTTAAAATATTACACATCAGGTTGCTGTTTATTAGTCGCTAAAAAACATTTCAAGCGTATAGTCAAGAAAGGAATAAAACTAGCAAATTTGCAAAAATTTATTTAAAACAAAAAAACACAACATCATACTCTTCGGCTGAAATAAGAGACAAACAATAATTACCCAAAATAATAATGGATTACCGCAGTCCAAATTTTAGCACACAATTCGGAAGTTTTGCCCACACTCCGCCATACACGTACGGATATGACTATCGGGGCTTCGTGCTCAATGAGGATGACCTAGGAGCTCAGCATTATTTACGCTTTCCTACACCACCAATAACCCCACCAAGGGAATCATCAGACCCGTGCAAAGTGCCTTTGTCACCATACGAGGTTAACTGCAGCACGGTGGATAGCTGCAGGACAAAGTCGGTCATAATGAAAGTCAGTTTGGATAATCAGATAACAGAAGTAAAACCAGCTGCTAAGGATCACGAAAGTCCCAGTGAACATGAGTTCGCCTGCTATTGGATCGACTGTGGAAGGTGAGTTGAATACGTTCCAATCTCTAGATTATTTTTTTCTAGCTCTGTCTACCGTTCGTCTACTAAAATTGTCGATTTTATCTTTTTGCAGGCTTTTCAATAGATTAGAAATGCTCGCTGCACATGTTACTCAAATTCACGCAATCGCCTCGCTAGATGGACTCTATTATTGCAAGTGGGAAGGCTGTTCGCGTACGGCAAAAGGATTCAATGCTCGCTATAAAATGCTCGTTCATGTGCGCACGCATACCAAGGAAAAGCCCCACCAGTGTCACCTGTGTGAGAAGAGTTTTTCGCGGGCAGAAAATCTGAAAATACACATACGTTCGCATTCGGGGGAGAAGCCATATATCTGCTCTTTCGAAGGCTGCCGAAAGGCTTATTCAAATTCATCTGACAGATTTAAACACACAAGAACGCATTCAATGGAAAAGCCTTACGTCTGCAAAGTTCCCGGCTGTCAGAAACGTTACACAGATCCTTCGTCGTTGCGTAAGCACGTGAAAACGTTTAGGCACTCTGAACAGATTCGTGAAGAGCCGAAAGTAATCACAACTGCAGACGAGAATTACGTAATCAACACAAATGAAAGTCATGCAGATCGGTATATGCTGGAAGAACCATACGAGGATCAGTTTTATGTTGCGGCAGAGAAATCTCCACAATCGGAGTGCTTTAGCGGCTTCCATAAATCCTTCAACCTCAAGTACGACAGTTACTACTATGGACCTCACGTGCCTGCTGCAGATCGTTACTGGATAACTTCCAGCGAACACAGTCATAAATATATTCTCCCCGTGGTACCGATGGAAACGGACTCACCCTTGGATCTCAGTACAAATAGAAGATAAAAATAGAAATAATGTGCAATTAACTAACATGTTTCGTCTAGTCGTGTCTACTTAATGTTTTTTTTTTTATTTATATATACTTCTACATTATGTTTATTTTTTATTTGATAAGAGCAATAACTATGCAGCTAAAAATAAAGACTGTTAATTGATAAAAAAAAAAGGGTGGATTTTATTTCTCTTTTATGGACGAAAATGTTGGTTAATCAGAAACTCAAAGGCTAATGTCTGAATCAGTGTCGTCTAATCCGGAAATTACTTCCATAAGATAAGACCAATAACTGGTTTTGGAATTCGTTGTCGAGATAGTTGCTACTTCGTGTGTAGATAATCTGTTGACGTATATCATACCATCTATGCAAAATGCACCGTGTCTAGACAGAAAGGAGCGGATAGATAAAATGGTTGACAACAAAAGAGCGGCCATTTTGTTTTCTAAGTTGACTCTGTATTGGATCTTAAAAGAGGTCAAGTTGGCATAGAGTGATATTTTCTTAAAGTGTGATGCACATAAATCTCTTTGTGGACGCATTGTTGTGTTTAAAATTTAAATGATCTTTTCATGGGCGGGAATGAGCACGACGCACGTGGCATAATATTGAGCTGCCAAAAATAAGCAAAAAAAAGCATTGAAGTTGTACAATAATACAAATGCAGTCGCCAACGAACAATTTCGAAAATAGTTACAACATACATAAATATCTGTTTCAAATATATGTCAATGACACTATGGCGTATACTTGTTTTTTTTTGTCGTTTGTCGTACTAGATATAAATGTATTTATATTTTTCGCTTGCAATTCATAATCTGACACCTCTAGACCTATGCATGGAAGAATTTGCTGCCAAAAGTGTCTTAAGGATGTGCCAAATAAACACTTGGAACCCTTGCAATTTTGGGCATGCACAGATATTAGGTAAATACGTAGGGAGCGTCGTCACATCCGACTATATGACTCCCCGTCCAGACTTTGACAGACCATTCACCTGCTCCTTTCCGAGTAGGGAAGAATGGAACACAAATTAACACACAAAAAGAAAATCAATATCCATCTACACAGATGGGTCAAAGATGGACTGTGGAACTGGTGCCGGCATATTCTCTGAGGAACTAAATATATATTGCTCCATCAACTCCCTGATAGTATAGTAGTGTCTTCCAAGCGGAGGTTCTGGCAATCGCAGAAGCGGCATGTAGGGCGTTGATATTGGCAATATCAGGCAGCGATATTACCATCTTCATTGAAATAAAATCCAAATTAGTCCACCGCTGCCGCGAGGAGCTCAAAGTTCTTTGCTCGCAGCACACCACCAATCTCTGCTGGGTCCCTGGACACAGTGACAAAACCGGCAATTAGAGGGCGGATGAGCTGGTGAGAGAGGGATCCAAAATGGATCTTGACAGAGCACTTCAATCGATCAAGCCACCACTTTGCAATCTTAGAGAGCGAGTGGAGAACAAAATTCGAATGAAAACCAACAACAGGTGGAAAAAACTCACTACCTGTGAAATATCAAGGAAGCTTTGGCCAGAACACAACAGAGGTCGGACCAACAAACTTCTACAGTTTGATAGGTCATCGCTATCTAAGTTAGTGGGAGCTCTGACTGGCCACAACTACCTAAGAAACCACTTAATGAAACTAGATTTCAAAGATGACGACATATGTAGAGGCTGCGAAGACGAGGAGGTCCACGAGGACACACCTCACTTCCTTTGTCATTGCCAGTCTCTCTGTCACTTGAGGAACAGAACACTTGGAAGTTACAAATCTTTCTTGCGGAGGATTCGTAATTCGCTAGCTAGCCGCAGCCGCAGGTAGTCCAACAACTACTTTAGGAACAAAGTCAGTGGTGCACCTGATTTTTACAATTCGACTATGAGTTGTTTGGGGTCTCACTGGCAGACTCGACACCAACAAGCCGGTGTGAAGTCTATCACGACCACGTTAATCATCGGTTGCCAAAGCATATAATTCATTACTATGAACTCTGGACTAGTGTGGGGGTATACCTAGTACACCCAATTGGAAAGAGAACGGGGTAGCACCGTCAATTGTTGGTGGGGCGAAACAGTCGATCGACCGGGTTTTCGGTACACGAAAACTTCATCGAAAAGAGAGTATTTATCCAATACATATTTCAGTTTTCAAAACGAGTCGTTTGCACTCGTTTTCCACGAAAACACCACGAAAACGAATTCCAATCGTTGGGTTGTTGGAACAAACACACCTTTTTGCAATATTCAGAAAAATGGTTGACCGAACAAATGTTACACCTCACATATTAAAATCATTTTCCACAATCAATTGATGGGCCTTGAGCTTCGCAGGTAACATATTTATTTATAACGTTTTTAAAGAAATAAATAAAGAATAATAATAATAAATTTTAAATGAACTAAATTCATTTTAGGTTCGTTCGGGTACTTTTTTGCAAACGTAAAATTATTTAAAATTTGCTAAGAAACTGTGCAAATGCGATCACGTACTGAGAAAATTTAAAAAAATTAGAGAGAACTCCATTTCCCCTCTTTTCATTTTTTCGTAATTTTCTACTCGCCGAATTTCGACTTACTGAAAAATGAAAACTGCCAACTAAGTGCCAGCTCAAAAGTTTGACATGTAAAACTAGTTATTTTCGTTTTCAACGACGTCAGAGGAACAAGTGATAACTGAATGTTCTCCTAGAATATATCAGCGCATTCAAATGGAAAGTTTAATAGCTATTTAGTTTGAAAAAAATTCAATTCCAACTTATTTCGTAGATGCTGCATTTTACAATTATGCCAAACATGACATTTCTTAAACTTTTTGTAAGAAAACCGATCAGGTACTTCTCTTGAAATTGAGAGAATTCTCTCTCGATTTTAGAGATTTGACATTTTTCATTTTTCTATGCTTAAAGTACACGAACGGACCTTTTGTTTATTGTTAATTAATGCCATCGAAATTTGTAACCAAAAATAAGTTTGCACCGAAGTTTAACGACTAGTGTCTCACAGCTGATTTAAACGTCAAACGAAAACGAGTTGGTGGTGCTTTCGAGGAAAACACGGTTTTGGGCTTGGTATGAAAAGCATAAAAGGTATCAGCGATGCTTTGCGAGAGAAAACAATATGACAACTACTGGGCTATTGCATGCTGGTTGTACTTTGTACGCAATAGTAAATAGACGGAGTAGCTAATCGGCGGCTGTGCGGTTGTGCAATATGCCTTGTACCAGCTGTTGTTGGGAAAAAAAAATTATGTAACGAATGCATCGTTACAACACGGTAGAAACTGAATGATTACACTACATTGGAATCAGGAAGTTCCGAAAGGATAGCAGAAATGGATATTAAAAAGGAAAATGGATATTACAGAACTGACAGTATAATATGGTCAAAGCATTAATGGAAACGTGTACCTTTATTTTCGTTTAAAAATATTTTGCAACATGCGGATATTGTTTAGACTTTTTTCGAATAGAATGTGCTAATCATAATATTTTATTTATTTATACTAATTTAATCAAACTCCATTTCCTCATCTGTTTTCTAGATACCTAATCTACATGTTACCACCTTTAGATAAATATTATCAGATATAAAATATTCGCCTGGAATCACTTAATATCAACTAACTTCACTTCTCTCTTGAAATTTTGAATTTAAATAGGTACCTATGTTTTATAAAAGTGGCACCTCTAAAGTCAAATAATCATGGAAAATTACCACTGGCAGTACCTTTTACTCGATTTAATTTTCTGTTACACAAATCAAACACACCTCTGTACAAATATGTCAAACAAAATCGCCCAAGATCGGAAACGATCATTTTCAAACCCATTTTCTTTTATAAGTTCAATTTATAAGTTTACAAAACGTTCCTAAGTAATTTGTACGCTTACGATGTCTTATTCAACAATATTCAACGCCTACGAACTACTCGTTGCCCAAAAGTCATCAATTCGACCAAAACTCCAGTCACTATCATCCGATTTATTTCCATCGGGTGGTCCAACCGCAAGGTCTCTGATTGAAATTACTGGACACAGCAATTCGGGTAAAACTCTTCTTCTTACTGAGATAATTGCATTTACCATTCTGCCCACTTACTTCAATGGGAAAGATGCAGGCGTTGTATTCATCGATTTGGATCATAAATTTTCTGTTCCCCATTTGATGAAAATTGCCGAGAAGATAATAAAAAATTCCGGCGAGAAGACCAGTCCGGAGGATATGCAATTTGCAATAGAACTGCGAATGCAGTCAATGCAGATTATTAATTGCTATTCGTCGGAGCAGTTCGAAATGGCTATGAATACATTAGAGGACCTATTGGTAGCCAATCATGATATAGCTCTATTGGCAGTTGACAACATTGGAGCGTACTACTGGCTGGATACTGATAAAAAGCTAGTTAGAAAGGAGACGCACTATAAAAATCACGTCGCAAGATTGAAGAATATCTGCAAGAAGCATAATATCGTGTGTGCCTATACAGTGGACTCGAGTTATGTACAGTCGAAGGCATTACGAGAAAATGTAGATTACTGCTTTGAAATAAAGCAGAAGCCGGGTACTTCCGAGAATGATATTCTACTGAGCATGACGGCGAAGGGACAGAGTAACTCCCTTCAGAAGCTGGTAAGAGTTAATGAGTTCGGAATGCAGTTTGGGTAGTTTTTTTTTTTGGTTCCTACGGGCTATAAAGAGAGTTTAATTTAATTTCTGGATTTGTTTTTATTATTCCATTGTAAAACAACCTCTAGTACTGATGCTTCGATTTAAGCCTTGGAATTTTGGGGTGGCTTGTTTGCCACGGCAGAATCTACTACAGATGGTAAAGCACTTGAAATTTCCTTTACTTACTCACCAAAAAGTCGCTCTTACAACTGCGCGCCTTGTATGTTAATTCTTCTGCTATGGAAAAGCACATGTCGCTGAGTTCTTCCTCAATAATTCGTAATAAAAATAATACATCGCTTTTACGACTGCTATTTTGCTGCTCAAGATAACACCCGACACAGATGAATTTATTTCCAAGTCAGCGGCGACAGCACTTGGCTTTCTTCGAGTCTTCCAGCCACAGCAATCCTGTTCAACTGTCTAAAAATGCAAAGGAAAACTACAAATCAAACTCAAAGGCCACGTAACTTCAATACACACTCTTAATGGAAGTGCGTTGTATAATTTATTTGAAATAACAATAATTCAATGAGGAAACCAGATAAATCAAATCATATATATCTTAAATATACAACTGGTAGTTAGGTATCACTAATATACACATAATATATATGCCTAGGAAATAAAATCAATTACAGAAAAAAATATCCTTCATCCAAAAGACAGGCACATGTCTGCCATTCGACCATTCGCCCAAATAATACAATTCCCCGGGGAATGTTATTAGTTTATCACGTTTGAAAAATAATCCCCCAATAGATTTGGTTCAGTAATATAGATTTGTTTTTTAAATATTCCAAGCGCACCATGTGGCTTGTTTTATATTGAAACGAGAAATAAATAAACACAGCAACAGTAATAGTTTTTTTTTACGTACATATAATTACGTTCATCCGCGCGTATAGCTGGTATCGTACTTGGGTCTTACGCACGAAAGAATCGGACCACTCGCACGATGTACTGTCGACAAATGGGACATTCGCTGAGTACCTTGCCGCAATTTGTGCATGTTGCCATGTGGCCACATTCTAAGATCACACACTCAATTGGAGCGTCCATACAGATTTTGCAGAGCTCGTCTGTGGGTAGTTTTTCAATCGCTAAAAGAAATCTTTTAATGGAGGAACAAATAGTTTGAGGGAGTAACGCCTTACCTGGACAAGATTTGAAGTTTTTCCATAATCGTGTGACGCGCTCTAAAAGTTCCTGCTTCTCACAACAGCCTTTGTAGTCGACCCGATTGAGGGTGAGGATTTGCTTCAGTTGCTTCACAGTTAGGTTATCCAGTTCTTCTCTGAAAGACGATACAAACGGTTACAGCCGCTGACACATTATATTGTGCTGTGCAAATACTTACAGCGAATCGAAATCGTTCAAGTTGAGGAAGCGGCTGGCCGCTGCTCTGGGATCATATCCTCCATCTGCATGCGCATAGACGTGAATGCCATCGTTTTCGTCGAGATAGGGTGATGTGGCACTGCCAACATCAACCAAATCACCGCACCCAGTAGATCTCGTTCGATTCTCCAGGTACACTAGGAACTCCTCCAGCTCTTGCTTGATCTCTGCCTCCGACATGTTCGCACTCTCTAAGTGTCGCCTCAGTTTCATGACGTGGTGCTTGATGTTGGTTTTGTTTTTGCCACATTTCCCACAGCATTTTCGTTCCCGTTTCCAGTTAGAACGCCGCTCAAGTAGATCATCGCTCTCCTCTTCGTCGTCATCTTCATCTTCATCATCGTCGTCGTCGTCGTTCTCTTCCTCTTCGACGCTCAACTCTTTATTGATTGAAAGGCCTTGCTCGCCAACATATCGACGTCGATTGAGATATCCATCTGATCGACGTCGTGTCACTCGTTTTGGCTTGGAAGCAAAGATGTGTGCCGCTCTACTTGGTCCTGATGATGATTCTGATGAAACTAAAGCGAGATCTGTTGAATTTCCTGCAGAAGTGGTACCACTGCCCTCCTCTTCGAGGGTAAGTGGCGTCTTCTTGTCGTTAACAGTCAGTGCTTTGCTCTCAGTTTTGTTGACAAACTGCCAGTTCTCATTTTGAACTAGTGACTCTGTCTTATTGTCGTCCGATATGCCACCAATAGCCCCCAGTTCTTCGAACGACGACTCGGATGATTCCTCATAGCTTCCGATTTGTAAACTGGGTGAACTCTTTGGTGCTAGCCCATTGACACTGCCACTGCCGCTTACAGATGGACCCGCTATCTGATTGTCAATGGGTGAGCTATTTGTGGGCGACGTTGATGTTCCACCTCCAACTCCGTCGCGATTACTACGATCTTTGAACGTCGTTATGAGCTCGTCATCAGAACACTCACACTCTGAAGCGATCCCTTCATCGTTGAGAACAGTCTCAAGCAGTCTATTTCTGGCACTTGCCAAATTCCTTGCCATTGGCCTTTCCTTGGATTGATCCGAGCGACTAGTACTCTGACCATCAGCGGCTGCCGGATGTGGCGATCTTGAGGCCGTACTCTGTGACGATATTGAGCTCATACTCACCACAGGACTTGATACTGGACTTGTTGGAGTGCTGCTGTTTGAGTTCTGCGCTGGCTGTGAAGGTGATTGTACTGACGGAGGTTGATTTTGGAAGCTGGAGTATGTTGGAATCTCTCGTGTTGTAATCCTTGGTTGGTCGGTAATGTTCGCAGATGTGCCGGTTGCAGCTGCTGCTGTTGTTGTAGCAGATGCATTGTTTGCTGTAGTCGTGGCAGAGGTCTTTGAGTCGAAATTAAAATCCGATGATATTTTGTCCGTGAGATTGTTGAAGAAATTCTGACACGTTTGCTTGATGTTGTCGAAAGGTTTATCGGCTCCATTGAAGTCCGAAAACTTATTGCCATTTGGACTGCCAATGTTTGGGGCGTCATTTTGGTTCACGTGCGTTAATACTAATCCAACGAGCTCCTCCTTTTCTAAAGTACAAACAAATGGTTAGATTGGGAATACTATCACTTGCGCATGCGCACTTACCAACACATCCCGTTGTGGAAATGTGCTTCGATTGCAAATAAAATATTAAGTCCTTTGGCTTTAGCTGGAGTAAATCAATTTTTAGCAGAGGCCGCTTAGCAAATATTGCACAACGCTCACACAAGATGCTCGCATTGCGACTGGTCAAGCAATGGCTACAGTAGTATCGTCTGAAAGTAGTCAAATTAAAGTTGGAGGATTGTTTCGGACGTGAAGTTAACAAAAAAAACTCTAATGCTAAACTATCCAACTAGCAATATTCCTGAAGACTATGGGTCCAACTAATCTTTGAATGTCAATGCTGTCCTTGTTATTTTATGAGTCAGGCAACTATCCAAAATAAAAGAGCTGACTAAGGTCGCTATCAATCTCCACCATGAAGGTCAGATGGCTCTGAAAATCTCCCTTTTCAAGTAAATACATCGGTAAAACAATAATGCTCCCAATGTCAACTGGAGTAAATCACGTTCTTTAGAATTCAATAACGATTGATTGCCCCCATTTCTTACTCATTCGAAGAAAGCTTTAAATGACCTCAACCTAATTACTAATGTCAGGGTCATTTGTGTGATTTAAATTCATATAATTTATCTCCACATTTTAGACCGGATGGAATATCGCATACGTTATGCGTTTATCGCTTGGCCATTGAAACATTGAGTTGTTTGATTAGTTTGTATGACTTTCTTTTGGTGCAGGGTTTTGTTTTACTGTGGACGATTCTTACGTTTATCTAATAAAACAAATAAATCCGATATGGGTTTCAACTAATTGTACTGAGTATCATGCAGGACGTCGTCATTTCACCTAACTGCCGTTAATATTAGTTTCCTAATACGATTCAATAAAATCCAAATAGCAATCTAATTTAATCTAATCTACGCTTGAGCTCCTACAAGCTTATCTAACCCACCAATAAGCCAAAAGTAAGATCCGATTTACAAGTTGGGTTAATGTGAAAATTGGCAAGAATCTTGCTCCACTCTTTCCTATTCACATTGGCACACAAGAAACGCAATTCAAGTCTGCATTCAGCACAGTACACACAATATTACGGAATTTCATAAAAAAAATACATACAACAGCAATCACACAATTTCAATTGAAAACTGACTTGTAAATCGATTTGTTTTGGATGTTTGTCGTCTTTTCTTCGACAGACCTCTTGTGGGTGGTACTAACACAATATAACAAACAAAAATCATAATAATAAGCATTATAGTACAAATCAAGGTTTCAATGTCACCATTGTTGTTTAGTTTTCGTGCACTCACCTGCAATCTGTGCAAATACGTTTCCGTTTAAAGACCGTAAATTGCACATTACAACCTTCACATGGCATCTTGGGTTTCCAACAAAACAAAACAAAAACGATTGTTCTTTCAAGAGCAATTAATGTTTATCACTTTAGTTTATCATTAAAGACTGCGAGTAACTGAATCCAAATAAGCAATAAAACTGGAATCAGCAAAAATAACTAGCTATCGCCGAAGTTGATTGATTCGTGACTAACTCGGAATGTTTTTAATAAAACGAATCGCATTGTACATGTAGTTGAGTTTCAGTGTGAAATAATCAGAGAGTTTTACCAAAAATCCTTCGATATTTTGAATATAAATAGGGATTTTTCTAACAATTAATTTTGAGCAAAAATTTTCCTTCGATTGATTGAAAATACAAGAAGACTTGTTCGTTTCGAGTTGAATTGTCTTTTTTTTTGTGTGACATTTCAGTATCACTGACGGTGGTGAAATTCGATGTTGGGTATGTTTGCATAAATGAATACTCGCAGTTGTGAGGAAAACTGTATTATCGACATGGTAATGCTAATGGTATACCATATGGGACAAGTCCAATTTTTCAGTTGCACGTTCGTGAAAATGTTCTCTAGTCTAGTCAATTTCCAGAAACTCGAAATTAACTAAAATAAAGGTTTTACTGTTTACGGCCCAAATAACATAGCATTTCTGCTGTTTGTTCTGCAGGTCCAGATTCCAAAACATTACACGAAAAAAAATCTGATTTGACATATTGAAACTATTAAACTATTATTAGTCGGGAACGTCACTTTTTATACGTCAGTCACATTTGCGAAACTATAACCATACGTAAAGAAACCGTACAAATTAAAATGTTGCTTATTAATTATAAAGTTAGTTTATAAAAAAAAAAGAAAAGAAAAAAAGTAAACAACTTTAATTTTCTAAAAAAAATTCTTAATTTTTTCCTAGGAAAAACTTTTTCTGATATATTTCCCAAAGAATTCCACAAAAAACAAATCATTGGAGGAATTTCATTTCTTTACTGTTCCAATCTGTCAGGATTTGTTTTTCTGTATCCAATCCAGGGGTCGTTAATTTCGTATGGAAATATTTTTCTGACACCTAAACGTAAAATAAAACTCATTTTCATACTGTTCCAACGGTTCCAACTTTTTCGGTTGCATTTTACGTATGGCTATTGACGAATGGAAAAGTTTTTCTGCGACACCTGGTGGAGAAAAAAGGAATATGTAGAGACCGCCTATAGAATTTTGACGTCTGTTTGTTTTGCAAGGGACTTGGATAAGGAATACGTGTGTTTACGTGTAAGAAAAGTAATTAATTATCAATTAAAAAGTTAACCAACTAATTGAAAACAAACTTAATTTGCAAGTCGAAGTACTACTTGTCCGAAAATTGCATATGTGGTATTCGATTATTGGGCGCTCTCAGAGCACTTTTTTTGCTCTCAGAGCAATTTTTATGTTCGTTTGGTATAGGAAAAAGCAATCTTTTTCAGATTTCAGAGCACTTTTGCGAATCTAGATATTTTCTCAGATTTACCAATACAAGTGCGTTTGAGTTTGACAACTGATGGAGTTTGTTTACTTTTTTAGTGAATTTTTTCTCCAGCAAAGAAAGGCATTGCATCGGGCGAATCAATTTTTGTAAATTATTTATCTATAAATATTTAGAAATCAATCGGGACAGATATTTCTAATGTTTTAATACAAAATTTAACCAGTGAATGGAAATCGCTTAGAAAAGTGTCCAAGACTACACATATTCAAATCACACAAATATCAACACAAAAAAGAGCAAGTGACGTTTTTCTGGTTTTTATGTTCGATTAGGCACACGAAATCTGAAATCTGAGGGCAAATCTGAAGAAGCTCAAACGAATACCACAATAGTGTGAGTCAATTCATCTGGTAAAACTAGCACAAACGTCTGTTCAAAGTAGTGTTGAATGTAATGCAAACAAGGAATAAATTTGCTTTTGTTTATATATTTCGGTTGATTTTTATCTTATAAAATGTGTGCTAATTATGATTTTTACAGCCAGCTTAGAAGTTTCCATGTTTGACACAATATAGCTCCGTGAAATTGAAAGTTAGCTGGTTAGTATCCCATAATGCAGTTTAGCTAGTGAATGATACGAACACCGAGAGTTGTTGGATGATTCTTCTGTATCATATCAGTAGTATTCTCCACCAAACTTGTGGGTTGATGTGTGATGTGTGATATATAATAAAAGTGGAAATGAATTATAGTAACTTGTAGTACCTTCGTCCCATAAAAGCAGCAGCATTCCGTGTATTCGGTCGCAAAATGTCAATAAGTAAAGACTGCAACATTCGGGAAATTTTTTCCCCATCCGAAGCACAATATACCCCATTTAACCAAAAGAAGTTTAGAGTTCCGAACTTCTTTTGGAAGATGGTACAATGTAATTCCCTCTTTGCGATATGAATTGCATTGAGGAACGCCACAATACTGAGCTCCGATTGCTTTCTGCATGTTCTACAAAAATAAAAACTTAGTATTCACTTTTACAACCAACATTTAACGCGCTCACTTTTAAGATATTATTATTCTGTTATAAAACGACTTTTTTCCTGTATTAAATGTTTATTTTCGATTAAAAACACAATTTATCACGATAACTTCTTGATTTTTCATATAAAAACACACCAGCTCTAAAAATCTATAGCAACCTAACCTAGGGGTTAGCCTCCATTCGTCAATAACTGGGGCCTAATTACTCAGTCACGAATTTCTCGACAAGATTATGGTCCTTCATAACACGTCAACTGAAACAGCTGCTCATAATGACCGATTTCAGCCAATCAAAACCGACATAAGTACATCTAGTCAGACAGTTGTCAGACTTACTAAACAAGATACTTGAAAGTCTAGATTTCTTCTACAATTTTAAATGAAAGTGTGCAAACAATGTCAATGTCAAATCATAAAGTATGTAAAACTATATTAAAGTTGTTTTTTTTTTTTTTTCTTTTATCCAAAAATGCTCTGTAAATAGTTTCTAACATAAAACTCTCGAAAATGTCCAAAATTCAGACTCATAAGTAATATTTCCAAATAAGTTGGTCAATATTATCCCTAAAAACTAAAAGCATTATAAAAATTGCGGTCTGAAAATGTGGATACCAAATTGTACTTCCATAACGAGTTCCACACTTTAGACTGCTAGTGGACCAACATAATAGCTACAAAAATCAACGGGCTGATTCCAAAAATTGGTTCTAGGTACCTCTCTACACCAACCGTCATCAGAATCTAAATATGAATTTGAAGTACCTACTCGAAGCCCAATGTGGAAACCAATTAATACACCTATATACCTAATACCTACGAAGCATGAAGCTTTACTTAATGTTAACTTTTCTTTCGTGTGGTGCCTTATTTTTGCGTCGATAGCTTCAGATAGCTGAACTGCAACAATAGTGTGAGAGGAGCAGAATAATATAATTATAAAAAAAGCTTCGATTGCCTCCTGTGAGGATTGAACTCACGACCCCTGGTTTACAAGACCAGTGCTCTGCCACTGAGCTAAAGAGGCGAACAAAAATTGTGAGTTCTAATCAATACAAGGGCGCAACGCGCAAAAGTTATCAATACCTATAGCAGGAGTTCGCTAACTGATGTGCGTCGCGACGCCCTGGGGAATCGCGGCGCTATCCTAAGGGCGTCGCAAGACGGTACGCACTTTATTTTTATTTTTTCACAGCTGTCAGAACAAAAGTGAAGTCGACTAGATTGGTCTGGACAAGACGAAACCTGAATGCAAAAACTAACTAGATTGGTCGGTCGGGAACGTCACTTTTTGGCGTGGGACCTAAGTGGGGGCGACTGTAGGTAGCAGGTAGCCTCTCTTAGAAGGGCGTCGGAAAAAAATTACAACCTGCAAAGGGAGTCGCGGTATAAAAAAGTTTGGGAACCCCTGACCTATAGTAACATTTTTCTACACCACTTCAATTATTGCAATTTATTTGATTTATTTTAATTCACTGTTATTCAATCTCTTCCAACTTTGTGCGTTACAATTGGCCGATCTATTCTCACAATTCTGTCTGCAATATTAAAGTATCCCTCATATTCTACAATATCCGGTGTAGTGTCATAATGATAATGACCTCCCCAGTTGCTCGTCGAAAAACTATGAAAATGCTGCAGACGAAGATCCAAGTCCTTAAAGAAAAAAATTTAAGACTTAATACACAGCGTAAGCTTCTAAACTTACATTTTCGTGACTAATCAATGTTCCAACGGCGTTTAGCGTAGCAGGCATATTGTAAAACTTGAGCCACTCGTTGACATCTTCGTCTGTATGGATTGGTGTCTTGGAGAAGTCACGCATTACGTGCTGATGAACCGAACCCTTTTTAATTAGAAATATTCCTCCCATACCTTCAAAATAAGAGCGCATTAATTTTTTGGAATCGAAATAGCTCACGCCCCCGGGTGGGCTCGAACCACCAACCTTTCGGTTAACAGCCGAACGCGCTAGCCAATTGCGCCACGGAGGCACACAGCGGTAGTTGTTCTAAATTCTATTCCAACTCACCGACGCATTTCTCTTCATAGTTATTCTGCAATCCAACTCGCATACATTCCACAAAGTTCTGATCACCCTTTCGTTTACTACATGTTACTTTTAATACTTTGCCAGGCTTTCCCTGACTTAGAAATAGGTTTAATAATAACGCACTTCGTGTCTCAGTGGGGGGAACTTGCTCAAGGACGCATTCCTCATTAGGACCCTGTACTTTTGCTGTATAGCTGTTGTTGGTAATTTCACCATTGGCAGCTACCTTTATATTGTAGATACCTTCACAGTTGGTTCCACGTAGTGGAAATGGTCCCGCTCCTGCGCCGATAGCAAAGATATTTGTATCTGCGTTAGGAAGACATTTTTTTACCAGCTGCTTAATATCGTAGATTTTTGATCGCTGTACAGTCGGCAGTAAAAATGGAGGGCCGCCGACTTCAAGGAGCAGTGGAGTCCCACCAAGTCCTAGAAAAAAAATTAAATGCAAACTTGGAAGCTGTAGACATTTGTGTGGCTTAAAGTTTTACGTGTACATACCAGGGTCCACTAAACTGTAGGGGGATTTGGTTAAATTTGGACAATCCACTACATCCACAGATACATTTTCGAAATTCTTCAGGAGAGCGGTTTGCAGAACTGAAAAAACAAATTACATACCTACATATTTATATTATAAACCTAATCAGGGTATCAGCTTATCAGGCAATCGTACTGCTGTCGTATGATGCCGACTTCTACGTTTGTCAGAAAAATATTTATTTGCGAAATACGTTGTGTTTTATATTTAAGTCAAGCATTTTTAAAAATTTCACTTCTATGCTATTCTCGTTTTATGTTCGTAGCCTTTGGCGAAATTTCCTAAATGTATCGCTGTTGACTGTTCCTAATTTTCGCCACCGTAAACCATCTTGCGCAATTTTGAGAAATCTCAATTTTTTCTCAAATTCACACATATTTTCAACCAATAAAATTCGAATTTATTTTCGATTTGGCAGCAGAAATCTGAAATCTCAATGTGAATAGCCAAATCAAAAAGCACTTCAATTTCTCCATTAAATCCAAGACGGAAACAGTCTTGTTATCCACACTGTATACTCTTGTTGGACTGTACAGTGTACAATTACCTATCTAAACATTTTTATCTGTCAACCATTAAAGCTTTTAGTTCCAAAAACAAGATAATTTGATTTTTTTTTTTTTTTTTTTGATAACAAACAAAATAAACACGCGTTAACCCTTAATCACACATTCTATAGTATAAATATGTACTAAAAAACATCATATATATATTCCACTAACAACAATGACTAAATGAACTTCGTTTTCGTGTGGCTACCTAAAAACAAATGATTCACAAAGTGCGGGAAACTGGATCACCTACCTGTCTTCACCTCCTCCAAACTTGGAACAAATAAATCCTTTTCTTCAAAAGAAAGATCGTTCACATTTAAAGCAGACATTATAATATTTGAGAAGATAACGAGTACCCAATTTTCAGATCACAAGATTATATACTACGTCGGAACAAACGTTTACTGCACAAGAAGTGGAAAAAGCTAATTGAACTAACTTGTCAAGCCAGAAGCACTGCTTGTTGAATGTTGCCGGAATGCAAGTAAACTGCTGGCGAAGTTTTGATTCAATTATATTTATAGGTGTAGGCTAGTTTCAAAAACAAATATAGTTAATTCGAAACTTGCTTACAGGGTGGACATTGTATTTTGGGTTGCATAAATAATTTTTTGTTTAAGGAAATTCAACTAGCGCACTCCGTCATTGCCTTAATAAATAAAGTGCATATTAATGTAATGTGTCTATGTAAAATATACTCACCCATTCCATTTTCAAAGCGAAGGATAGACAAAAGTCCGAGAATGTAACTGTTCAAAGCATTTCAATTATGTACGTCGTTCGCCCTGGGCATTCAGTTGAAGTTCAGCTCCATTTATAAGAATTCAAATATGTACCTTTTTAAAGGTATGCTTTTGATACTTTGTTAATTTACATACTTTTCTGACTGAGCAACAGATCTAAGGCAAACAAAGTATATGCTGTCAACAAGAAGGGACACCCAACATCGACGAATCGGGCAGAACGTCACAATAGATAGCTATAACTTTTAGGTAGTAAGGGACTTTGTCCACCTTGGCTCTGCTATAACATCTGAAAATGGCATCTCATCAGAAATCAAACGGAGAATAACTCTTGCCAACCGCTGTTTCTTTGGGCTGAGAAGGCAACTGTGTGGTAAGGCCCTCTCCCGAAAGACTAAGGAGACTCTGTATAAGACCCTCATCATCCCAGTCCTGCTGTACGGATCTGATGCATGGACTATTTCCGAAGCGGATGAAGATATCCTTGGTCGATTCGAGAGAAAAATTCTTCGTAAGAGGAGGAGGAGACGATTCAACGACGAAATATACGAGCTGTACAGCGACATCGACCTAGTCAAAAAACTGCATTGGACGTTTGAGATGGCTGTGACATGTAGAGCGAATGGACATCAACGCTCCGGCCCGCAGAGTTTTCGATTCCAACCCAGAGGGTCAACGCAGTAGAGGAAGACCTCGCCTAAGGTGGCGCGCACAAGTGGAAAACGACCTCAACCAACGTGGAGTGCGCAACTGAATGCAGTTGGCTAAGAACCGGGCCAGCTGGAGAGGCTTGTTGATTGAGGCCCTGGTTCACCCCGAACTGTAGCGCCACCTAAGTCAGTAAGTAAGTAACAGATCTAAGGCCATTTTGGATGTACATATCAGAGAAAATACTGTATTGTCTCTGGTACATATCAGCTTTGTGTAATATTTTCGTATGTGCCTATTACTTCGGAAATAAAAACAAATCATAATTCATAGATAAATTATTCTAGAAATATATAGATTGTATGCAAGTAAGGGAAAATCGGCAGAAGTTGGGTTTCTCGGTATGATTTCATGTTTGAAGTTCAAAACTAATTTTGTCTGCACCCTATTTTATTTTTCAAATAAACGCTCTTCAAGAAAACCACTTCCATAATAATTCCGTTGTGATAACATCTACAGTTACTAAAATGAATGTTATCAGTAAAACAAGCGGCTACACATGTTTAGTTAGCTTATAGTGAGAAAAAATTGACGTACGACAAGCAGTAACATGAACTGAAGTGTGAAACCTCTCAATCTCATATCCCCAGTGTCATTGATTACGGTTGTCTTGATAACGAATTGTGGTCTGTGGCATTAATTTAATTATCAAAGCTGAATCCTAAGTGCTTAAAAACTATAGTTACCAAAAAACTTATAACAGTTTTAATTGAGTTTCTGTTGTGACAACATCAGGTACCTACATATAAGTTTAAAATTCTGCTTCTTTTTGCACTTTGTATAAATAATGTACCTATTTAAATTAACAAATTAACTAACAATATAAGTAGTTTTACAATTCTCTCTTTGACACTTGAATGATGTAATACGTTTATTTCTAACATAGTTTTGTAAGAGCAGGCTATTTACATTTGCGTAGGGTGTCTGCCTTGCGCATAAAGGCAAATCAAGTCGAACAGCGTCGTCCGTAAACGAACACAGAACGGAATTTGTTTTTTTTTTTTTTCACATGTCAAATCATCTTAATTCTGTGAACACAATAAATCACGTCTTTCACAGAATCCGTCGTATTCGTAGCAAAAATATGTTCTCTACGACGGATTCAACGATAGTTCTTTCGGGGTTCGTAGCAAAATTCCAAATACGACGGATTCTGCGATAGACGAGAATAGCTCGTTGGATGCGGTAACTGGACCCATGGTTTTCATTGCTGCACCGGTGGTTGAACAGGTAAAAAATCATACCTACCCCTTAGACCGAACCGACAAAACCAACCAAAGCCACATGTGTATGGTAGAGGATTATCGCTGTTTGAATGTTTGTAGCCAAAATAATTGCTAGGCGCAACAGCAAATTCCCTGAAATTGCAAGTACAACCAAAGACACAGTTAAAGTCTTATAAATATCTTATTTACTCTTATTATATCACGTTGTTACAATATTTCATTTTATATTCTTTGCGATCATCCGATGTCAAATTTATTTTTCATTGCGATTTCATTTAAAGTAATTTACCACTATATACTTATTACGGGGAAAAGAATAGAAATGAAGCAAACAATCTTCTGTGGCTTTGTATTCCATAATACAAATTGTGTTCTTTTTTAATGAAAAACTAAACAAATCTTCATTTAAGTCTACTATTAGTGTTCGGGTCTTTGTACTCTAAAATAAGCGCTTTACTTCATGTCATTGACGTAGGCATCAAGTTCGGCATCCAGCTCCTCAGCTGTCGGCGCTGGGGTCTTGGGTGTATTGCGACGTCCGGCTGTAGCTCCTCCTGTGCGTGGGGCACCTGCACCACGTCTTGGTCCGCCTGCACCTCCTGCTAATGAAAAAGACAAAGAAATGGTTGAACACAAATGGTACAAAGAAGAATATTCACTAGTTACCTGCGCCACCTCTGCGAACATTTCCTGTTGCTGGTGGTCGTGGACGACTTGGCCCACTTGCCAAACGGGCTTTACTCACTGGTGATGGTACCTCGGATGTGGCAAGCTGGATGTTCATGGGACGACCGTCCAATGGCACTCCATTGTATTGCTTCATTGCCTTGACGGCATCTGCCCTGCGCTCGAAGACTACATCAGCCGTTCCTATAAAACGAAAGCGATAAAAGAATGAAAAATTAGCTTTTGTTCTGGGTAAGTTCGGTTCATTCCACAATTTTGAAACCAAGTTTATATAATGTACCCAATGAACGTCCAGATCTGTCGTAATGTACAGAAGCACTCTTTAGTGGTCCAAAATCAGCAAACAACTCGTGAATATCCGATTCTGATACTCCATAATCCAAATTCGAGACAAGCAATTTTGAAGGTCCTCCGACTGCTCCGCTGGCGGTTTTCAGACCGCCTCCACCACGTTTCGGTCCATCGTACATATCATGTTTCCAAGCGCTGTTCACATCACCCTAGAATTTGAGAGGTTGGATTTGTTGATGCATTTGTTGCCATTTTGTTTCCCTGCCACTGTCATCACACCGCCGCTTAATTGATTAATTTTGTTCGCAAGTAGATAATGAAGAACAAGAGCTATTTCGAGACTTGTATGGGACTTTTGATGTACCCTAACCGAGTCTGGTTGGTATTACTCTATTGGGGATTTGGGGAGAGGATTAAATTGACGCACCATCATTCTTGCACAATCGCTGGTGAAATTCTACGCTTCATTTGCAAAATGATTCATCTACTTGCATGATTCGTAGCCGAAATGTATTGCAGTTGAAGATACAATAATAAACGTATTTATACTTGTTCCGACAAATATGCGTGTATTTGGGTTTGGTGAATGGGAAATTTCGCTTTATTTTTCCGCATTCGCGCTGAATACAAATTAAAGATGGCCGCCGCCATTTCGCTTTTTTTTTCTCTACACGGCACTGCGACAAATTAACATTTAACGAAAAACAGACGTGATATTTCCATTAACAATACCAAAATGAAAATCACAATTTTTAACCATTTAAGCTCGGCATTCAAACAAAAACTAAACAATTTCTCTTTTCAGTGAGTAAAAAAAAAATGTCTTTGAGGCACACACAAGCTGCTAAGAGAAATATATGTAATACATATTTTTTCTTTTCTCATGAGCCAAACGGAACACCGCCATTTTTCTTTTTCTTTTTTGCGTTTCATATGAATTATTTTCTTTTTTGTTATAATAAAGTCCAACGAATCTTTACCCTGGGAAATTTGGATTTTTGAATGCCACCACGAGTGCGACCTTTGAGTACAGTGCCTCCACTGGTGCCTTGGCGTTGTATTCCGCCACCGCTTGGGACCGGACGACCACCTTTTCGTAGTGGCCTGGCAGCGCTTGCTCCACCTCCACGCCGTGGTGGGCCACCTCCTCGACGTACTTTCAGACTTTTGGTTGATTTAATGATATCATCCAGACTCATTTCAATTTTGTCAACCATTTTGATAAACTTGCTTGTATTTTCACGAATTTGTTTAAAGTGTTTATGAATAGTTGTTATTTCTAATGTTGATGAAGTATTTTGTAGCTTATTTTTAGTTTTTTTTTCACACGGAAATAAGATATTGAACACACACCAACGACCGTAAATGCAAACCACAAACTGAAGACTGAACTTAACTTGACGAAACGGTTCTGATATAGTACTAGTACAATGTACAGTACAAAATCTCCGTCGCAAATGAGTGCGCTCAGTACCACGGTGTCTCCACCTGCAATTTTCTTAGCATGAAAATTTTCATGAGAGGACAGATTGCACGTGGAGACCACAAATTTCATGAAAAAACCAGTCTCATGAAAAGTATTTCACAGTCACAGCTCCTTTCATGGTATTGATTTCATGACACGGTGTCTCCACCTGCAAATTTTCTTTCATGAAATCTCTCACATTTGGTCGCGTTGAAAGAACGACAATATGAAATGAAATGAAGGGTGGGCATTTCATATCATGAAATTTCATTCGTTGAAATGTCGTTGAGCAGAGCACATCGCTGCGTTCTCGCATTAAAGGCCATGAAGGAATTAGAAGAATTGCGGAAACGAGCTGAGAAAAGAAAACGAAGGTTTTGGGTAAATCCATTTCTGGAAAAAAGGGAAATGCACAATTTAGAGGAACATTTGTTGAAAGATGTTCTGTGGGAAGATGACGAGTTTCGGAATTTTTGCAGAATGCATATTGACAAGTTTCTTCTACAAGGAACTGTGAATGTTTACGATCCATCTTAATTACTCTTTGTTTCGTCATTTGTGTTCTTCTAAAAGGATCTATAAATGTTTATGATCCTTTCTTATCCCTTTTCGTTGTAGCTATGCATATTTTCCATTTTCTGTTTTATGATGCTTGTAAAACTATCTGGAAATGTTTTTTTCCTTGTTTAAATTTTTGCACATCTGGCAATCGTGTAAACATAGCTTTAAAAAAATTGGTAAAAGGTTCGATGACCCAAAAATAAACTCATACAACACGAACTCATTCCCACTCAGCCATCGCTGGAAAAAAACAAGAAATAATAACCAGCTATTTCCAAGAGCAAAATCTGTCTTGATCGACATGCAAAACTATAATGCCCATGTGACTACATCCTAGATCCTACCTACATCCATTCTCTGTTCCCATTTACCATATCCTTGTAATGACTATACTTGTCTCGTTTTTATTCAAATACCTAGTTTCAGCGCTACAACCCAGACAACCTACAAGCGACCATTCGCCACTCAGCCATCGTGAAAATGAAAAACAAGTGTCAAACTGCACAGAAATTTCAGTCCCTCTCATGAAATCAATACCATGAAAGGAGCTGTGAAATACTTTTCATGAGACTGGTTTTTTCATGAAATTTGTGGTCTCCACGTGCAATCTGTCCTCTCATGAAAAGTTTCATGCTAAGAAAATTGCAGGTGGAGACACCGTGTGAGAGGGACTGAAATTTCTGTGCAGTTTGACACTTGTTTTTCATTTTCACGATGGCTGAGTGGCGAATGGTCGCTTGTAGGTTGTAGCGCTGAAACTAGGTATTTGAATAAAAACGAGACAAGTATAGTCATTACAAGGATATGGTAAATGGGAACAGAGAATGGATGTAGGTAGGATCTAGGATGTAGTCACATGGGCATTATAGTTTTGCATGTCGATCAAGACAGATTTTGCTCTTGGAAATAGCTGGTTATTATTACTTGTTTTTTTCCAGCGATGGCTGAGTGGGAATGAGTTCGTGTTGTATGAGTTTATTTTTGGGTCATCGAACCTTTTACCAATTTTTTTAAAGCTATGTTTACACGATTGCCAGATGTGCGAAAATTTAAACAAGGAAAAAAACATTTCCAGATAGTTTTACAAGCATCATAAAACAGAAAATGGAAAATATGCATAGCTACAACGAAAAGGGATAAGAAAGGATCATAAACATTTATAGATCCTTTTAGAAGAACACAAATGACGAAACAAAGAGTAATTAAGATGGATCGTAAACATTCACAGTTCCTTGTAGAAGAAACTTGTCAATATGCATTTTGCAAAAATTCCGAAACTCGTCATCTTCCCACAGAACATCTTTCAACAAATGTTCCTCTAAATTGTGCATTTCCCTTTTTTCCAGAAATGGATTTACCCAAAACCTTCGTTTTCTTTTCTCAGCTCGTTTCCGCAATTCTTCTAATTCCTTCATGGCCTTTAATGCGAGAACGCAACGATGTGCTCTGCTCAACGACATTTCAACGAATGAAATTTCATGATATGAAATGCCCACCCTTCATTTCATTTCATATTGTGGTTCTTTCAACGCGACCAAATTTGACAGATCTCATGAAAGAAAATTTGCAGGTGGAGACACCGTGTACAATACAGCACGGTATAGAAATGCAAAATGGCGGGAAATTTAATGAGTTTCGCTGAGAATGTACTAGGTGCTTCTGCTTATATGTACTTAACTAATTACAGGGTGCTAACCAATTTTAACTACCTCAGTTTAATTTTAATTTCGTGGCCATTATAAAATTAGCGACGATTTATTATGTCAGAAATCGTTCAAACACGGGAAAGTTAAGCATTTGCTATATGCGTTGTACTTGGGATTGTTTGCTGACGATCGAAATTTCCATGCCAGGAGGTCAATAAATAAAGCAAAAAAAAATGTAAAACACATTGACTGAATCCTTAACTTAGCGAGAAACCTAACCTAACCTAATGTTTTATGGGCTTTAGCTTAAATTTTATGTAGGTAGGCTCGTAATTTTGCCAGAGTAAATAGCTAGTAACTTATTTATTAGGTTATGTTTGCAATTTTATAAAGTCTAAACTATTTCTAGATAGGCGTGTGACTGCTCAAGTACAGTCTTTTGCATACAAAATTGAATTAATAAGCATACATATTGCGGGAAGTACCTAAGTACACCTTTTACCTTTTATTGTTATTGGGCAACGCATGGTAACGCATTAAGTCTTAAATCAACATGACATACCTGTACGGTACCGGGTTGCAGCAGCGATCAGCAGACAGCTGCGGTGATCAGCAAACAGCTGCTTAGTGTAAACAGAAAGAATAGTAAATAGATGCGATATTACATAAAACAAGTACAAAAATGCACAAATTCCATTAATATTAACATAAATTAAATAATAATAATTCACACATAAATTGACTTTCAAAAGTTTTGCAACTTGTAAACATGTTGGTTTATTTTTATGATGAAGAGGTGATTGGTTATTTGAGAAAGTGCGAGTGAAACAGCGCAAGAACTACGAATCTCAACAATTTGCTTCTCAACATTTTTTTGGTCGGTAAGTAATTACGTACCTTGTAGTAGATTTTACCTGGATTGCTAAAAGTAGTTGTAGATTTCACCTAGCTTTCCGTTTCTTGTGCGCTTAGCTGAATTTGTTTGTATCAACCTTGTATAAAACATGATATGCCGACGCTGGTATTGCTCAAAACCCGCTCCCATTATTCCACGGTTTGTGTTTCTTGTGTACACGAACTTTGCTCTCAGTCTCAATACATATATTAGTTCTATATTCAAGGCAAGTTTGAAAATGAGTTCGCCTGTGAGAGTCAATATTAAGCAGGGTACTGTGGTTGGAGGTGAACAAACTCTCCCAAATGGGAATCCTTACTACTATTTCAAGGGGGTGCCATATGCTGTGCCTCCCTTAGGAGAGTTAAGGTTTCAAGTGAGTGCGATAATAAGAATAAATTCTAGTATGGATTCCAAAATCATTTCTTCCGAACTATAGGCCCCAGTTCCACTGGAACAGTTTTCTTCCACCGAAATAGACTGCACAAAGGAGGGCGATGTTAGTTTTCAAAAAGATCCACTGGCGGGGGTACTGACAGGTTCCGAAAATTGTTTGTTTCTGAATGTTTACATGCCCAATAGCAAAACTGCAACCCCACTGCCAGTAATGGTGTTCATACATGGCGGCGGCTACCTCTTTGGCAATGGGAACGGTGATTTGTTAGTTTTTTTTTTAATCGCCCGAAAACCTTTGTGATCCGTTTTCTCTCTTTTAAGTTATACACCACTTTACCTGCTACAAGAAAACGTTGTAGTAGTCACTCTAAACTATCGCCTAGGACCATTAGGCTTTCTTTCATTCCCAGAGGCTAACATTCCTGGCAACGCAGGCCTCAAGGATCAGGTGAGCAACAGTACAGTTGCATCATTAAATCGGATTTTAATGGAAATGTTTCCAGCGTCTTGCTTTGCAATGGGTTCAAGAGAATATCCATCAATTCAACGGAGATCCACGGAATGTCACACTATTCGGTGAAAGCGCTGGAGCCGCCTGTGTCCATTTCCATACTTTATCAGAGAGTTCGAAAAACCTCTTCCATAAAGCAATTCTGCAAAGTGGTACAGCTAACATGCCCTGGGCTGTACAGCTAAATTCAACTTTTAAAGCCACAGAGTTGGCAAAATATATGGGGTGTAAATCGGAAGATCCATTCGTGATCGGTGAATTTCTGAAAACTCATCCAAACTTGACTGATTTCTTGAAACATATGACCGCCGTACTGTCGCCCGAAGAACGACGACGCGACCTTCCAATGACTTATAGACCGGTAATCGAAAAAGAGAGCACCGAGGCAATGGTAACCGAATGGCCCTTGCTGTCAATGGAAAAACCGAATTCCATTGATATTCCCATAATGATGGGCTACAACTCAGCCGAGGGAATTCTAATGCTTGCAAACGCCATCAAAAACTTAGATGCGGTTGATAAAGATCTTGGACGACTTATCCCAATGAACATTAAATTACAACCGGACGACCCAAGAAGCTTAGAGTTGGCCAACTCAATTCGAGATTTTTACTTAAAGGGAGCGAAGGTGGATTCAACAACATTAAATAGTTTGAAGGACGTCCTCAGTGACTTCTTCTTCGTTATAGACATGAATGTAGCGGCGGAGATTCATTCTAGAAAACAGCACAAGTCACCGTTGTTCTTCTATCGTTTTGACTACGTCGGCGCGCTAAATATGTATAAGAAAATATTTGGATTAGAACAGTTAGACGGTGCTTGCCATGCTGAGGAACTTTTCTACCTCTTCCAAGCGTCTATGGCTGCAGAGCCTTGGGACGACCGAGACAGAAAAATGGTACAGATTATGAGCAAGCTTTGGGCGAATTTCGCCAAATACGGAAATCCAACACCGGGCGAAGGTGAACCATTTGTTGACTGTGCCTGGGCACCAGTGCGAAAGATTGGTGATGAGGACAAGTTTAGTTTGAATGCATTTATTATTGATGAGAAGCAAAGAATGCTAGAAAATCCGGATGGGGATCGGGCCGATTTCTGGAGGAGCGTCTATCGAAAATATAATGCAGCTCCAACCTCGAAATTGTAGATTTCGTAGAAATGTAGTAAAGTTTGATATAAAAGAGTAGTATTTGTTAGTGAAGTATGTACTGTCGCGGACAAACAAATGTGCCGCACAGGCCACGACCACGACTCCACGAGTCTTGTTAGTCTACGTATTATCGTTGTAGGGAAAGGGTCTCTCTCTCATTGTTTATGTTTAATAAATGGTTCACTTTAAGAACGGTTCGTATATTTTCTTTTTCTTTCATTTTCTCACCTGCAGCGGAAACATGTACCATTAAAACAATTGGAGAAGTTCAAGTACCCCGAGGTCTTGTTCACTAGCGATGAAGGAAGCAGTGCTTAGTTAGGCTGGGACAACTTTCAGACATTTCGATCAGTGAGAAAGACCAAATTTGGTGTCAGTGGTGTTTTCGTGTAACCTGCCAAGACTTGCAGACGTTCTGTTTTTGGTACTGTTTCTTGCAGTACCTAGGTCACACTGGATTACCTACATATATTTGTCATCTCTGAAGCAAGTCGTGGATTGAACAGGAAAAAAAGTTAAAAGTTAGTGATAAGAGTACTAAGTCTTGCCGGTTAATCTAATCTAATCTAATCTGGTAAACTAGATTAGGAACCGATCTTACTAGTTTTTGGTGATATACATTCGAGTTATCTCGCCAAAGTAGACTGAACTATTGGAAAATTCGTGTTGTTGGATAGGAAAGGTGGGGCGAATAAACAAGGTACGCGTCGCGCAGAAGTAGAAGGGAAGGAAGAAAGTTTGTCTCAGCTTTTAGGCTCAGGCCAACCCGACCAGTTCGTTATAATATACCTAATATGATTCTATCTTGACTAGTAAAACCAATTAGATGTTTAGTTTCGCGTGTGGAAAACAATTATGCACATAAAAGCATATGCAACAAAATTTATTTAAAGAAACCAGTTTGGGTGTTGTGCAGCGTATGAAAAACACACCGAAAATAAAAAACTGCGTCTCCTTACTGCACATTTGGGTGTTTTCTTATTCTGATACCGTATACCTATAGATACCTCATTTAGACACAACTACCCCACAGAGCTCCATACATTTTATTGTCGTAATGTTATGTCTGTGACCCAATCTGTGATAGCACTGACAAGTTTCCGATAGCTAGCCGATAAGAGTGTTTTTGTCTGTGATTACTTACTTTTATGTTCATTGTTTCAGACGAGACACATTTATTTGGCTTAATACATTGCAAACAACTCTGATACTGATCGCAGTCGGCACTTTCTTAAGTCATTAGCATTACAAATGTCATTATCAGTCAAGGTCGACATAAAGCAAGGCACTGTTATTGGTGGTACAGGTTGTCTTCCAAATGGAAGTGTGTATTACTTCTTTAAGGGAATACCATACGCTGTACCACCACTGGGAGAGCTAAGGTTTAAAGTAAGTGCGTGTTAACATTTACAAACGATGAAAGCTGAAAGTAATTTTGCTTACAAACAGGCACCCGTTCCATTAGAGCGATTTTCTACACCGGAAATTGACTGTACGAAGGAAGGTGCGGTGTCGTTCCAGAAGGATGGATTTACCGGCAAAATCGTTGGTTCAGAGGATTGCCTGTTCTTGAATGTTTACGCCCCAAAGACAAATGTCGGTGTACGCCTGCCGGTGATGGTGTATATTCATGGTGGTGCGTTCACATTTGGAAGTGGAAACAGCGACCTGTGAGCATACCACTTGTCATATGATACGTACTTCTTAATAGCTAGCCGGTTTTTTCCAGTTACAATCCGCTTTACTTAATGCAAGAGCAAGTGATTGTAGTCACACTGAACTATCGTGTGGGCGTGCTTGGGTTTCTTTCACTGCCTGAAGCAAACATCTTCGGAAATGCTGGCCTAAAGGATCAGGTAAAGAGACAAATTTTATAGCTTACATAACCAAAATTAAATTCCCTTCAGCGTCTTGCACTGGAATGGGTCAAGGAGAATATCGCCCAATTTAATGGTGATCCCAACAATGTTACACTGGTGGGTCACAGCGCCGGAGGAGCATGTGCCCATTTGCATGTGCTATCCGAAAAGTCGAGGAAACTTTTTCACAAGGCTATTATTCAAAGCGGCTTAGGTAATATGAGTTGGGCCATTGACAATCAAGGTTCAGACAAGACAACAAAATTGGCCAAACTATTGGGTTGCACATCAAATGATCCATTCGAAATTGCAAAGTTCTTACAGAACTATCAAGAGCTGGCTAATTTTATTAATCCTCCTGGTTTGCCACCAACGAATATTATGGAACAAGTCTTCAACGGCCCATCTATTCCAGTTATACCAGTTATCGAAAAGGACAATCCAGAGGCTGTGGTCGCAAGAGCTCCCTTAGAATCAATGAACGATGGAAATTCCATTGACATTCCTCTCATGATGGGTTACACTTCAGCCGAAGCAATTGTAGTTCTTCCGCCACTTATAGACACTTTAGAGTACTACAATGATTTAAGCCAAATTGTTCCTAAAAATTTCAATTTCAAATCGGAAGATCCGAGGAGCATTGATTTTGCCAAATCACTGAGGGACTTTTACTTCAAAGGGGAAAATGTGAACAAGGCAACTTTGAACAGCTTCAATGACATGTTGGGAGATATCTTATTTGTTGTCGATAGTAATGTAGCGGCTGAAGTTCATTCACGGAAGCAGCACAAGTCACCATTGTTCTTCTACCGCTTTGATTACGACGGGTCATTAAATTTGTATAAAAATAAAATATTCAATGTGAAAGATATTGACGGTGCAAGTCATGCGGACGAACTCTTTTACATATTCCAAGCGACAATGGCGCCAGAACCTTGGGACGGGGAAGCAAAACAAATGGTGCAAACCATGTGCAAGTTGTGGACCGATTTTGCAAAATATGGTAACCCAACTCCTGACCGAGAACGGCGAATAGTTGATTGCGCCTGGGAACCGGTGATGAAAATTGGTGAAGCCGACAAATTTACATTGAATGCGTTTGTTATCGATAAACATTCAAGAATGTTGGAGAATCCTGACGAAGAGCGCATAGCATTCTGGCGGGAAATAAGAAAGCAATATTATAAAAGCTGAACAATAAAAAGTTTATTACAAACAAAATATACACATAAAATATTTGAGATTAAAATGGTTTCAATGTGATGGAATATAGAACCATAGTCTAAGAAAACGTTGTGTTTGAATTTGTTTTTACTTTGTTAAATAAATATGCTTTAGTTTATAGTTTAGTTGTTCCTTACTTATCGCGTAGCCATGGTGATTTGTGATACCTTAACCAACCAGTCTTTGGAGAGGCTGAGTTACAAGCTGATGAAGGTACGAAAAAAAAAATAGGCTCACAAAATAATGACTGATAATAGTTTTGCGTTCGCGTCAATCTGCAAACACACACACGGCTTCATCATGAATTAGTCTTTTATCTTACGTTGTGTTGATTCGTGCATTTCTGAAATTGGTAGTTCGCCTTCATTAAGAGCTGTGACAGTTTATTCTATCAGTTAATATTCTGATAACCAACGGACGTAGCTGTTGAAAATGGTAGCATCAACGTACGTGAAAGTAAAACAAGGGACTGTGGTTGGGGGAGAAGGAATTCTTCCAAATGGAAGTGTGTATTATTTCTTCAAAGGCATACCATACGCAATGGCTCCATTAGGGGCATTAAGGTTCAAAGTAAATGCAGTTGCAAGTAAACAGAATTGAGTAATACAATATTTTACATGAATAGGCTCCAGTTCCACTAGAAAGCTTTTCTACCGCAGAAATAAGCTGTACTAAGGAAGGTCACAAGTCTCTGCAAAGGGACCCATCTACAGGCAATATCGTTGGCTCAGAAGATTGTCTTTTCCTCAATATTTATGCACCCCAGATAAAGAGTGATGCAACCTTGCCGGTGATTGTGTACATTCATGGTGGTGGTTTTATAACTGGCAGTGGAAACAGCGATTTGTAAGTATATGTGGTGTTAGCTGACTCACGCACTAAATGGAATATCTATTATTTAGGTATAATCCCCTTTACTTGATGCAAGAAGGCGTAGTTGTAGTCACCGTGAACTATCGTCTAGGAGTGCTTGGGTTTCTTTCATTGCCTGAAGCAAATATTCCAGGGAACGCCGGCCTAAAAGACCAAGTGAATGAGAACATCTGAAATTCTACCGCTATTATAATTCAATTTCTTTCAGCGCCTAGCACTTCAATGGGTTAAAGAGAACATTGGCTACTTCAGTGGCGACCCAAATAATGTCACATTGATGGGTCATAGTGCTGGAGGTGTGTGTGCCCATTTGCATGTTCTATCAGAAAGTTCAAGGGGACTTTTTCACAAAGCAATTGTTCAGAGTGGCTTAAGTAACACGTACTGGGCGATTGATGGTGAAGCATCTAACAAGACGAAGAAATTGGCTCAAGCAATGGGCTGCACCTCAGAAGATCCATTAGAAATAGCAGGATTCTTGCAAAACTATCCAGACCCAAGTGGCTTTTTAATACCTCTACGTTCTGGATCTAAAATCAACGATTTTTTAAGAGGCCATTCATCGCCGGCATCTCCAGTTATCGAAAAAGATAGTTCCGAGGCTGTGGTCACGCGAGCGCCATTGGAATCTATGAATGATGAAAATTCTATCGAAATCCCTATGATGATGGGTCACACTTCAGCCGAAGCAATCTTATTCCTTCCGTTTGTCGAAAAAGTAGAAGATTACAATGATTTGCGCAAAATCATGCCTAAAAATATCGATTTGAAAATTGAAGATCCGAGGAGTTGTGAATATGACAATGCGCTTAAAGAATTTTATTTTAAAGGGGATAACGTGAGTACAGCAACTCTAAGTAGCTTCATTGATATGCTGGAAGATATATTCTTAGTTGTCGATACAAATTTAGCAGCCGAGATCCATTCCAGAAGGCAGCACAAGTCAACACTGTTCTTCTATCGCTTTGACTACGACGGCGCTCTGAACTTGCATAAGAAGAAAGTATTACAAGCCAACGATTTAAAGGGTGCAAGTCATTCTGATGAACTATTTTATCTTTTCCAAACGTCATTGGTTTCAGAACCCTGGGAAAAGGGAGCAAAGGCCATGGTACAAACCATGTGCAAGTTGTGGACAAATTTCGTTAAATTTGGCAATCCCACTCCGGAACAGGATGAGAAATTGTTTGATTGTACTTGGGAGCCTGTAAAGAAAATTGACGCTGCCGACAATTTTACTTTGAATGCGTTTATTATCGATGAACATCAGAAAATGCTGGCGAATCCTAGTGCGGAGAAAGTAGCTTTCTGGAAGAATTTAAGAAAGGTATATGAATAATTTCTGGCGAAGTACGATCAAAGATTACAACCGGTTTTTTATGGAACAACTATAGTAATAACATAATGAGTTAATAAATATGGTTTGGGGTCATTTAGAATTTATTATTATTCAATTGTTAGCTCCGGAGTCAATATTATCTTCCACTTAAACAGGAAACCCCCTAGGCCTTCCAAGCTCTTCTCTCTCCACAAGTAAATGCAAAGGCCTTTGTCTTTGTTGTTCATATTGAGCAAATTAACGGACCACTCGATTAAGTGAAACATACATGCCTTCGGAGAAATCTAGCAAAAGTGTTTCTTGTTTTAATAATACTTAAAAATAATTGCGCATACGCCTCCGTTAAAATGTTCCGAACTTCATCTTACTTACTTACTTAAGGTGGCGCTACAGTCCGGGGTGGACCTGGGCCTCAACCAACAAGCGTCTCCAGCCAGCACGATCTTTGGCCAGCTGTCTCCAGTTTCGCACGCTAAGTTGGTTAAGGTCCCTTTCCACTTGCGTGCGCCACCTGAGTCGCGGTCTTCCTCTACTGCGCCGTCCCTCGGGTGTGGATTCGAAGATCTTCCGGGCTGGAGCATTCACGTCCATTCGCTCTACATGACCCAGCCACCGCAGTCGTTGGACCTTCACTCTTCTAGCTAGGTCGATGTCGCTGTACAGCCCGTACAGTTCGTCGTTGTATCTCCTCCTCCATTCACCGTCAATGCAGACGGGACCGAAAATCACTCGAAGAATTTTTCTCTCGAAGCAACCAAGAGTAACCTCATCCGCTTTTGATAGAGTCCATGCCTCTGCACCATAAAGCAGGACTGGGATGATTAACTTCTTATAGAGGGTCACTTTAGTTGTTCGAGAGAGGGCTTTGCTACTCAATTGCTTTCTTAGCCCAAAGAAACAGCCATTGGCAAGAGTTATTCTTCGTTTAATCTCAGCGCTGGTATCATTGTCTGAGTTCATAGCGGAGCCTAGGTAGACAAAGTCCTTTACCACCTCAAAGTTATATCTGTCTATTGAGATATTCTGACCAAGACGTCGGTGTTGGATGTCCTTTCTTGATGACAGCATATACTTTGTCTTGCCCTCATTGACCGCCAAACCCATTTTCGCCGCTTCCGTCTCAATACTCACGAACGCGCCGGTGACATCACGCTGCCTTCTGCCGATTGTGTCGATGTCGTCGGCATAGGCGAGTAGGTGACGGACTTTTGGAAGATAGTGCCTCTGGTGTTAGCGTTTGAGTTTTGCACTATTCTTTCAAGAATGATGTTGAAGAAGTCACATGACAGCGCATCGCCTTGTCTAAATCCTTTTTTGACATCGAAGGTTCCGGTGAGTTCTTTACCAACCTTGATGGAGCAGCGTGCATTCTCCATTGTCATCCTGCACAAACGGACGAGTTTGGCAGGGATGCCAAAATTAGACATTGCTCTGTATAGCTCGTCTCTATAAATGCTGTCATAGGCGGCCTTAAAATCGATGAAAAGGTGGTGGGTATCGATTTGGACTTCCTGGGTTTTCTCCAAGATCTGACGCAGTGTGAACTTCATCTACCTAAATGTAATTCGCTGCATTCCCGCCATAACCTCTTTTATGTTTTTTTGTTAATTTGTTGAGTCATGATCTCGACATATTTCTTAGGTATTTATACAATTTAAATGTTGTTTATTCAACCGACCCACAAAAAGATTATTTGTTCTTGCGTTCTGAGTTTTATTAGGGTGATGCGTTCGTTTCTAAAGTGTCTCCATCAATTGATTATGTAATTCTTAACTTTGAGATAAAGTAAATCTTTATTATTATACTATGGACTAAAATCGAAGTAATAACAAATATAATAAAGTTTTTAAAACAATTTGCGACGTTTATGGACTCTCTTTTTCATTTTATAACGCCGAGATTGATACAAATGTTTGTACAACTTTGTTGAAAAGAAAGAACTTAAGTTTGTAAAGTATGAACTCGTCATCGAAATGAATGCAATTTCAATAGATAAAATGCAGTCGTAATAAATATCGATAACTGCGTGTGGAGGCAAGTCTTATTTTCTTATAAAATGCTGCGCCCTCGTTTTTAAAGTCCAATAGCCATTCGGGTCACATTTAAGTCGTTTAACATGTCAGTGTCTACTAAGGTGAAAGTAAAGCAGGGAACCGTAATCGGAGGCCAAGGTACTCTTCCAAATGGAAACACATACGATTACTTTCAAGGGATACCTTATGCAGTGCCTCCAATAGGAGAGTTAAGGTTCCAAGTGTGTGGATTTACAAACATAAAATGCATTTAGATTCATTCTCATCTAAACCAGGCTCCAGTTCCTTTGGACATTTTTTCCACCCCGGAAATTACTTGTACAAAGGAGCGGATGATTTCGCTACAAAAGGATGGATTTACGGGACAAGTTATTGGTTCAGAAGATTGTCTGTTCCTGAATGTTTACACTCCGAAGAGCAAGAACGGTGCACCACTCCCGGTGATGGTTTATATACACGGTGGTGGATTCGTACTAGGTAGCGGCAACAGCAATTTGTGAGTTCAAGTCAAACCATATATCTCAAAGCATTTCTAACTGCGGTTTTGATCCTTCAGTCATAATCCGATTTATCTGATTCAAGAGCAAGTAGTTGTTGTCACCTTCAATTATCGCCTAGGAGTACTAGGGTTTCTCTCGCTGCCCGAAGCAAATATTCCTGGAAATGCAGCACTCAAAGATCAAGTGAGTATACGTCCATTTTAATCGCTAGCACATTTTTATTGGATTTATCCCCAGCGCCTTGCATTGAAATGGGTAAAGGAAAACATATCCCAATTCAATGGAGACCCAAACAACATCACTCTTTTCGGTGAGAGTGCTGGAGGTGTGTTCGCTCATTTGCACACTCTATCAGACGGTTCTAAAAATCTCTTCCACAAAGCGATTTTTCAAAGCGGCTTGGGCAACATGACATGGGCCATAGAGCACGACGCATCTAGCAAAACAAAGAAAATGGCACGGACACTAAGTTGCACTTCGAACGATCCGCTGGAGATTGCAAAGTTCCTGCAAAACTATGCAAAAGTCGATGAGTTTGTCAATCTTGCACTTGGACCACCGGGAATAGATGACGTTTTTGTTGGGCGGCCGGTTCCAATTAAGCCGGTCATCGAAAAGCCAAGTCCAGATGCCATAGTCACAAGACCACCTTCAGAATCAATGAACGATGTCAATTCCATCGATATTCCTCTCATGATGGGATTCAATTCAGCCGAAGCGATAGCGCTTCTTCCATCTGTTATCCCTAAAATAGGGGACTATAATGATTTACGTAAAGTAATTCCGGTAAATATCAATTTAACCCATAGAGATCCGAGGAGCCGCGATTTTGTCAACTCAATTAGAGAGTTTTATTTCAGAGGAGAACAAGTGAACAGGAAAACGTTAGGTGCTTTTGCTGATTTGTTAAGTGATATTGCCTTCAATGTCGATAGCATTGAAGCAGCAGAGATTCATTCCAGGAAACAGCACAACTCACCACTGTTCTTTTACCGCTTTGATTATGACGGATCATTGAATTTGTTTAAAAATAAAATATTTCACCTGAAAACGGTTAAAGGCGTCTGTCATGCCGACGAACTTTTCTACATCTTCCAATCGGCAATGGCTCCCGAGCCTTGGGATGTCGAAGCAAAGCAAATGGTACAAAGAATGTGCAAGTTATGGACAAATTTTTCCAAATACAGTAACCCGACACCGGCTCAGGGTGTGAACTGCACTGATTGTACATGGGAACCTGTGGGCAAAATTGACGAAAACGACGAATTTATTCTTAATGCGTTTATTATCGATAAGCATCAGAAAATGATGAATAAACCTTATAGCAAGCGAATATCGTTCTGGAAGGATCTTAAGAAAACTTATAACTAATGGAAGAATGATAGTTTCGCAGTTTCTCTGATAAATTTCATATATTTTAGAAAATATCGGTGAATTCGAAACGTACATCTCCCTTACCAGCAATGGATTAACGTGTTCTTCTCTGACGGATTTTATTCAGCTGTGGCGGTATTATTCTTACATCTGAGTTGAGGCATTTACTACAAACCAATTTAAAAGAATCCATAATTCTACCCCAAATTATAAATTTTCTTATAACTCCATTTCTATTTGATGCTTAAATGAACACAATGTTAGACCTAACAAAGCAAAAAATAAAATGTTGGTAATATATTTGCATTTGTATTTTTAAATTTGTGTTTTTTTTTCAGGAAAGGGTTTTGAACTTTCCGAGATCCTTTTCCTTGTTGGATTATTTTATTTTTCAACGTATTCTAAATCATTCAATTTACTCATTTTCTACCAATCTATAGAAAATGTAAAGAAAATAGAACCGAATAAAATTGTGAGTTCAAACGATTGGCAGATACCTGGCACTTTCATTCTCTGATGGCGGCCAGTCAATTATCTGAGAATGATTTTACTTCAAATATTGGTACCTAGACAAAATAGTAAGTTCGCATAGTTGGCTGTCATATATTTGGGACAATTTTTTCATTGGTAGACCTGACAATGTTGTCAGATCTGGCAATCGAGCACCTAAAGAATATTGTCGTAGTTTTCTTGACGAAAAAAATATTTTGAAGGTTTTGCTCTATCGCGTAGCATCAGTTTTGAAACAAACAAACCTTTTTGCAACAGATGATATGTCAAATTAGTGACAGAGAACAAAAAAAGTAAATAAGAGCAATCACCTTCTGTTATCTCTGTGTTCTGTTCACCCTTCACTTGATAGAAAAAAAAACATAACAAAAATATACGTAAATAATGGGAGCCCTCTTTGGAAAAAGCAAAAAACCACAAAGCAGAGTAACAGACCAGGACAGGGCAGTGCTGGTATTTATAATTGATGAACCACAGTACAAATAATTAAATTCTTAATTCCATCCAGCAATTAAAACAACAAAGAGACCGACTGAAACAGTATCAAAAACGCATCGAATTGAACCTCGAAAAGGATCGCGAACAAGCGAAAAAATGCCTGCAAATGGGACGAAAAGAGTAAGGAACTTCGTTTTCATTGAATTTTTACATTATCCCAATGCATTACTTTGTTGTAGACGCGCAAAGTTGCTCCTGCGAAAAAAGAAATACCAAGAGAAACTCCTTGAGAACACCGACGTCCAACTGGAGAATATTGAAAAGCTTGCCGCTGACATTGAATTCGCCCAAATCGAGTCTGAAATTGTGAACAAACTGAAGCTGGGCAACGAGGCACTAAAGAAAGCAAATGAAATGATGAATATCGATGAAATTGAACGAATCATGGACGAGACGAAGGAGGGCGCTGAAAAACAACAGGAAATCGATTCGATATTGTCTGGTGTGCTGACGGATCAGGATGAAGACGATGTTCTTGCTGAACTTGACAGTCTGGTGAGTGCTGAAGAGGCGGAGAATGTGAAGGATGATGAAATACATCTGCCTGAGGTACCAGAAGAGGAACCAGTCGCAGGGAAGCCAGACAAAGTTAAGGAGAAAACAAAGAGGGTGCTCGTTGAAGCTTGATTTGCCTGTTCAGCCTTTGTTTAAGCCTGAAATGTGTACATTTGCAATAGAAATAAACAAATTTTTAAACAGTCCTTACTTTAGTTTGAGAATTTATTAGTATATGCTAAGCCTAGTACCGTAAATGCTTCAAAAATACATAAGTTTGAGAAAACAATAAAAAATAAAAATAATACAAGTTTACATTGCAGCCATGCGAGCGAATCGCATGATGTGGTCATGGTTTGTTGGGGAGTCTGAGCAGATGGCAACTCGTTGCCAAGTTCGACTCTCACTTGATTTGCGAATAGCCTCCAATACAGCCTGCACGTACAGACCGTCTTCAAAGGTGGCTGCTGCCTGTACCGGCTCTTTGACCCACGAAGACTCTTTTTGGGCAAAGGCCTCTTTAAGAGCGCCTACCATTTTGCACAGTCCCTTTATGTAGGGCCTCGGAAGCTGCGAGTTTGACGTTGAGAAATGTAAGTCCTGTACATCCACATATATTGCCTCTTCCTTCACTTGGTTGTCTGACCTGGAGCGCAGAGCAAATAAATCTCCTCCACGCACCACTAAATGTCCATTCTTGCCGCAAACCAGAATCTCCTGAACAAAAGCATTCGAAGAAACTGTATGGCTATGCAGCGATGCAGTCACTAGAGCGCCGCCTTCCAGTTCCATTTGGAAGTTGCAAAAATCCGGAGCAGATATGTGTCGAATTCCATTCACCGACGGAGTTGTCTTCGTGTAAGCCTTTACCAATCCGTGGACTCTAATCGCTCGCTGATTCAGAAGAAAACTTACCAAGTCGACTACATGACTTCCGACGAGGTTAAGGGCACCTCCGCCCATAGCTGCATCGCACGACCAATCAAATTTGTCTGGAAAAAGGGAACCCATTTGCACACGAACATCGATCAAAGTGATTTCATTGAGGGGCCCAATGAATTCCTCGTGTAAAGCCCGCTTCATGTGAGTCACGGCTGGTAGGAATCGCAACGAATGATTAACCAGCGAAATCAAAGTCGGATAGTACTGCGACGCGCGAACCATTTTCATTGCGTCGGCTTGACTAAGACCCATCGGCTTGTCGCAAACAACATGTTTGCCAATGCCAAGTGCTTTGACAGAGATTTCCGAATGCAAATATGGTTGGCAAATTATAAATACCAAGTCAACATCTTTTTTCAGCAAAACATCATCGATTTTGTTCGTAAAGAAAGGAATTTGCTGTTCGCGTGCAGTTTCTTCGGCCTCCTTGAGGGTGCGACCCCAAATGGCTTTTATTTCGAAACCCTTCTCACGGAGCAAGGGGACGAGCACTTTGGCTACCGCTCCCGTTCCAAAAACTCCTATGCCAGGTAGCATGTTGGTTAGTAGGCGACGTATTGCAGGACCTAATGTTGGAGAATCTATTAAATAGAAATCTCTTTTATATTGCAATACACACCCGTGGGAGAAATTATTTATTTTAAAATTTGTTTATAATTAATAGGAATCGGTAGGGGGAGTTAAAACATTTTTTCTGTGGAGGAATGTTGAGAATTTTAATCGACAAGTTGTGTTGTCATGTCTAGTATCTAGTTTTCAAAACAATTTGTAGCTTTGTTCGGTTTGTGTGTTTGACATTTTTCAGTTGGTGAGGTGCGCTCACAATAATTTTATGGCGTTTTTCCCATAAGGTCACAATTGTAATGGCACTGAACCTAGGCCCCGATTCGCCAGGAATTTCATAATTTTTGTGGTGTATTTTTTAAAACTACGTTTATCCGGAGTTTTTATTTTTTTTATTTTTATTGGATGACGATTTTTCCGCTTCGGTCCATGCAAAAATAAGTTTCCCAATCTCTAAACCGACAGAAATATCAAATTCTAAAAATTGGTCCATTTTTGTTTCTTTTTGTTGTAAGACTTAAAACAAACATCCTATCTCAGCGAAAGTAAAGTACTACAACTAATGTTACCTCCTCCGAGTCAGTCTGCCATTATGTAACCCCCGTATTAATAAATGACGAGCAGCGGCGAGTTAGCACTAACCCACATGTTAGCTTCAAATTCCTATTAATAAACGTGTGTTTGGTTTCACTGACATGTAATAACGAGCGGATAACTTAACTCGCCGAATTCGGCGTATAGAGAGCGGATAACTTTTTAACTCAGAGAGGGTGAGGGACTTTACAAAATCTCGAATCCTTTTCGGTGATACGAATACCAAAAGTTAAGGTTTTTGTTTATATTAGTGTTACATTCGGGCTGGGATTCGTAAAGATAAAACACTATTCTGTTTAATTTTTCTAATAAAATTCACTTTTATTACACTTTTATCAACTATTCTAATATTTCACTTCTTAAGTACCAGAACACTATTACTTAAACAATTCTTCAACGTTTCAAACCAATCACTTAATTTACTCTATTACTTTTCACTTATTTATCTTCACAAACTATTACTATCTCGAACTTTAACCAATCACTGTTATAAATCAACTGACTCGCCCTCTTCTAAAAGCTGTCCTTTTATACCCGCTCCGCCATCTGACGAGAACTTTCTAGCTAATTCTAAGTGGTTCTAGAACAAGGTTCAGTGGTGACAGATTCCAGTCTCCAATTGGAAGTGACACTTGAGTGGAACTTGTTTTGTGACTTTAAGGCCTGGTTTCACCAAACTGTCTAAGGCCTGGTTTCACCAAACCGTGACTAAGGGCTTGTTTCACCACTTAAGTTACACGATACCTTCCACGCCACATTAGGTTTGCAAATTTGTGTAGATAAATTTGGGTTCACATTTCGAATAATAATTAAATATGAAATATATCCTGGGAACATAAATAATTTTCAAATGACAAGACATCAATATTCGAATGACGCGTGACGTGGACATAGGACATCTGAATCTGAACATTCTACAAGAGAGAATCTGAGAGAGAATCGGTGAATTTCTGAGCGCAACAACCGCTTGAAAAACGAAATATGACAGATGTACTAGAATGTTTAGTACAATTCCGTGTAGTGCTGTCGTGCGTTACGTGATAAAGAGCAAATAGCTAATAATGTAGATGGAATATGTTTATTAATAAGAAAAAGTTAACAAACGGATAAGGTCACTATCCGTCTGCCAGCTAAAACACGTGTTAGAGAGTGGATAGCGTTTTTTTATTAATACGGGGGTAAGTGTTTGATAAAGTTCTAGTTAGATATCTCTGTTTTGCTTTTTTATCTCAATTTGGTTAGATTATAGACCTGTTTTTTTGATCATCGATCTCAGCAAAGCAAAGTACCTAAAGTAGGATTTTCAGCACGCAACTGCAACAACTAAGCTATATACTTGAAACTTCGAGGACTCCGCTGCTTGAGACTAAATATTTATGTCAAACCAAAACAGCAAATTTATTTACTTTTCATGAATCGGAAAGAACTGCTTGCGTGAAGTTTTTTTTCCACTAATATTTCCAGATTAAAAATAAAACAATAAACATTATTTAGTTTTTACTCGTGTTTCTCAATTTTTGACATGGTCTCATGTTTCCGCTTTCTGGGGAACATTTCGTCTCTTATCTATTTCTTCGCTTAGTTTCTGATTTTCCTCGCTCAGTCTTTTAGCCTCCGTTTCCAAATTTGTCACCTTTTCTTCAAAGAACTTATTAATTCTTTCGGTTCCCTAAGGAGAGAAATTAGTGGAGTATTAGGGCATCAACACAATATGCAGGCTTACCACCATTATGTCCTTAGACTTCGTCTCATCTTTTGACCCTGTTTTCGTAACAATTTTGACCAAAATGGCCATATTTTTCATCTCCGTCCGTACACTTTCATTTTGACGACGGATTTCATCAACTTCCTCCAACAAGATTTTATTTTCTTCTGCCAGCTTCTTGGACATCCCTGCACTTGACTTCTTTTGCATCTTCTGCTTACAGCCAAGCATTATCTTCTCAATGTGACCTCTCTGCTTATGCAAATCTGCCTGCAACTGGGTGTCCAAAGTTACGAACTTTTTAAGAGCATCGTCATTTGAATATTTGTGGAAGAGGTACTTTATACCATCTTTCAATCTGTCAGTATAGTCCATATCATGAGCAACCTGATATATTTCAGTACAAATGTCTGTAATACATAAACGAGCTGACTTCGCTCTATCACGTTCCATTTTCAGTTCGACATTTGCACTCAAGCACTTATCTTTGAGCTCCTTCAATTGCAATTCCAGTTGCAGATTATTTTTTTGCAAACCATTTAGCTCCTGCTCCATTTCGGTGATTTGCTTTCGTTTTTCGACAATTTGCAGTTCCCGTGGCTCTATCTGTGCCTTCAGTTCGTTTATTTTATGATTTAGTACTAGTCTATACTTCTCTAGCTCTTGGTTTTTCAGGATAATCTCATCGATACGTTTCTCCTTCACGGTAATGGCTTCTTCACGATCCGCAACATCTTTATGCAGATCTTTAATGTCACCATTTAGTTCGGCGATAGTTGCCTTTGATTTGTAGTGCTGATCCTTTAGCTTTGCCACCTCTTCAAGCAAATTATTACTCTCCTTCCTGACTAAGTCGTACTTCAATTGATAGGCCTCAGCTTGATCCTTCCATTTGTCCGTTTCGTCACGCTCGAATTTCACCTTCTTCTCATAGCCAATTTGGGTATCGATCATTTTCCGGTCGTTATCGATCTCCACCTGTCGGCAGTATTCGGTAAACTCAAGCTTTTTGTCCTCCATCTCCTTCATCAACTGGCGTATAAGCTCCTGGCGTTCCTCCAGCTGCATTTTAAAGTCAAGCTCTAATGCTTTGACTGTGTCATGCAGGCAGCCATCGCTCTTCGTCAACTTCTCCTCATAGCTGTCTCTTATTTTGAGCATGCTCTCCCGCAGATTGGCGAATTTCTGATACTCCATAAGCATCCGTTCAGAGTACTGCGCCGACATGGTGTCCATGTGAGTCTTATGCTCTGAATTAAGTTCGTCGATTTGTGAGGTTATCTGCGATAGTTCTTCGGCATGCCTGACTGTTATTTCGTCGTTCTTTGCCTTTAATTCATTCAAAGCCTCACAGTAGCCTTTGTGAGTGTCAGCCATTTGCTGTTGGTCACTCTCTTCGTGCTGGCTTTGCTTTTTGTAGAACTCAGCAGCTTGTTGTTTCAGCCGTATTTCGAGCTCTTTTATTCGGTTGGTCTTTTCTTCTAGTTCCTTACGCGGAATAAGGACTTCATGACTTTTTAGTAAGTCCTGATCTATGGGTGCCAGTTTGCCTTCGATATTTCTCAATTGCCAGATGACTAAAGTTCCACTGGCAGAGCTTGAGATCAGAAGTGTCCCGTCAAAAGAAAAGCGAAGTTTAGTTATCGCACTGTCAAAGAAGGAGTATTTCGTGTAGTATTCACCAGATCCATCTGTCAATGGTAAATGAATATTGTACAAGTGGCCACCTCTGGTGGCGGCAAACAATACATTGTCAGATTTCGTCATGGCAATATCTAATAGAGGCGACTTGATGGGCATATTAATTTCACGAACCACTTGGGAAGTTCTTATCTCCTTAAGGACTCCCAAGTTAGTAGCGGCAAAGAAGCAGCCGGAATCACTTGGAACGCACAGTGCATGATATTCACTTCCTGGATGAACGATTTCTTGAAGTTTCTCACCAGTTTCTATGTCCCACTGAAAGAGTGCGCCATCGCAACCTCCAGAAATAACCGATTTATCATTGCGAGCCCAAGCTACTGTCAAAACATTTCCAGTGTGACCCTAAACGAAGATATCAAATAGATTTTAAACAACTTTCGCCCCGAACAGATGCACTTTTTTTCTACCTTGAATATCTTGAGATTCTCTAAATTGAAGACTGAGGTTATGGCAACACTGTTCTCATACGCTGTCGCCATCAGGTGTCCCAAGTGGGAAAATTTAATATCTTTGGCATTTGGAAAGTTATACGCCTTGATGAGCTGCAAAGGTATAAAATACGTTTAAACAGAAACCTTGTGAATTCACTCCTTTTTGGGACATACATTTAAGTCGTCCATGAAAATCTGCATAATTTTGACTTTATCAATAAAACCTATTGCAGCATACTGGCCCGAAGCGTACAGCTCGATGACAGTTATTTCTATGGGAAAACGCTTAACAAGTTCCACTTTCTCTGTCTGGTAGTTCCATATGCGTATGGTTTTGTCCTTAGCTGAAAATAATAAAGTTAGAGACATCTTCCGTCATGACATTTAGTACACACAGGAAGACACAACAATGGGCCTCCAAGAGCACACACAAATGTCGAGGATCTCATCGATGTGTATAAGCTCGCCGAGTGTGGTAAACTCAAGTTTTTCAGTTTTTAACGACTCGGGAACAATCAGTACTCCGACATAGATTTGATTGTGTTTCGGAGTCACAATGACAGTGTCTTGTTTCGGATTGATAGCCATGTTGGTGATTTGATACAAGTTCTCTTCGTAATTAACTGCCGGTATATCCAAGATTGTCTTTCTTTCGTACTTAGTCTTTGAGACTCTTTCAAACACGTATACCTGATTAAAGATGGCGAACGCTAAACCCTTAGCAAATGCAGTCATGCATACAACGGCTTCGCTTTTTATCACTACACCAGGTGCTGGCGGTGCCTCCAGGAGTGAGTGGTCTTCGGTTTCATGCTCAGCTGTGAGGTCAATGATCTCAACTTCTTTGGCCGGGAAACTAACCTTCCTTGTGCTTTTCTCGAAGAGGACGAGCATACCGTTGTTTGTGCCAATGATTAGCACTTCCGACGAGATCCACGCGATTGAGGTGGCATTAAAATCTGGCTTGGTGTCGCCATTAAATGTAAAAGACTTTTCAGATTTCGTCATCAGCTTCATTACCCCATCACCACAAACTGCAACAAGGCCTGAGTTTTGCGGGTTGCAGCAAATACAGTTTGCCACCCCATGGCGATTGGTGTTTCCAGCACGACCCTCAACAATCGTCCCTATTTTGTCAAAGAAAAACATGTACAACATTTCATCGGGATACTCGGTTAGCACCACAAAAGCTTTGGAGTCGCATGTGAAGGAAACTTGAGTTATTCGTTTATGTCGAGCTCTGTTGGGTAGCTGGAAGGTTCGTTGTTTCTTAAATGCAAGTAAATCGTAGACGACTATGTTGGCGAGGCTAAAAATAACTTGTCATTTATTTTCAGTCTCTATGTATATACTCACCGATTGTCGTCTTCGTCGATCGTTATTTCGACGACAGCCATTAAAAGCCTTGTTGAGTTGAGGGCGATTATAGCTGGGGCAGTATTGGCGGGCAATCTAGTGAAAAGGTAATTCAAGACTTCTGTGGTAATAAGTTAATGCGGCTTATGTCAATTTTGGTAATTTTTCAGTGTGAGTAAAACAAATTTATCTTGTGGTTTTTAGATCTTTTGGATTACATAGTCCAAATAAACTTAATGGTTTTCAATGTATCTAGAGTAATGGGACCTAGACTGAAAGAAAGCTAAGAAAAAGGAGAGCTTTGTAATGTAAAGAACTCGAATTTGACTTATGCCGACATAATCTACTTCAATTTATTGCCACAGACTTAACTCTTTAATTATAAAATTAATAATTACATAAGTTGGACACTGAGAGCATTCAAAGATCCGCTAGGAATCTAACAGATTAGAAAAATGAATTTAGGTGTTGCTTTCTCTTTTCATTTTAAAAATGGGCTCATTTCGCAAGGGAATTCAAAACTTAAATTAAATCTACGGAAGCTAACAATTGCGAAATTTGTATGCAAAATATATATAAAACTGTGAACTATTAAAATTTAGAGACGAAACTAAAAATGTTTATTGGTAAAAGGAAAACTCTCGACAACTTCTACGAAAACAGAAGTTTTCCCATACAAATTTCAGTTTTCAAAACGACTTTCAATCGTTGGATTGTTGGTACAACCACACCTTTTGCAAAATTCAGCAAATTCAGCACAATGTCTGACTTAAAAAATGTCACAACTAACAACTTAAAATCAGTGGCGATTCCTGGTCTTAAGCATTGGGTTAGCTACGCTAAAAAAAACTCATTTTTTTTAAATAATTTATAGTTATTAATTTTCACATCCAGCTAACCATTCGTAAAGGGAAAACTGATTTTCATTAAAGTTTCTAGTATACTCTCTATTGCGGTCCTTGTGCGTTGATCTTAAACCTGATAGTTTTGGGCACCGGCGTTCGTTCAATCTCGTTCCAAATGGTTTCTCTTATAGATCTTCATTTATGGATTTTGTGCATAGTTATTGTTGGAGATACCATTTTACCTCCTACCAAAATAAAAATCCTGTTATTTATCTTAATGAATAGGTACCTGTTCCTACTCAAATAACATGAATCAAGCAAATAAAAATTTAGCATTTGTTTGGAAATACATATGAAAAAGCAGTTTACCCTTATTTATCGATTAAAAGTGTTTATGGAACGAAACAAAACGAATTCCCATCTTACAATAACTGTAGGAAACTTTCTATAAAAAGATTCCAGCAATGTGAGGATAAAATACTCAGAGAGTTCATTTAACAATCAAAAAATAGATCCACGTTAGACGATGCTACCGCCACGGCTTTTTGCACAATAAAGTTATGAAAATTTCACTATGATCTACTTATTCAAAATTTTTTTTTAGCCCTGCATTACTTCCATCTCACTTCTCGCGAATAAAAACGAAAACAAAACAAGAGCGCTGTCTCATATTCCAAAGCACCACGTCCACAACCCATAATCCACAAATAATATTATTTACTCACATTTATAATCCACGCAAATATAAAACAATAAATTAAAAAAAATTAGACTTTTGGGATTCAATAGCACTTAATCAAATAACGATACAAGTAAGCACAAGGACAAGCACACGCATTCTCTTACTGCAATTTCACTAGTAGGTAAGAGAAACATACGAAACTACAAAAAAAAGAGAACGTACAATTAACCCCATTTTTAAGTTTTAGCGCATTTATTTGCGCTTACCCTTTTGTTCATTTAACAGGGCTTTTCTTACGAGCTACGTACGACACTCTTATATAGATTGTATGAAATTTGGTAGCGCAATATTTTACGCTAAATGCGGGATGAGGGAGACTTTTGTTATGAGAGTTTTGGATTGCGTGTGTGCAATGTGCAGGCAAGGAATTTACTTACTTACTTACTTACTTAAGGTGGCGCTACAGTCCGGGGTGGACCTGGGCCTCAACCAATACGCCTCTCCAGTTAGCGCGATCTTTGGCTAACTGCCTCCAGTTGCGCACTCCAAGTTGGTTGAGGTCCCCTTCCACTTGCGCGCGCCACCTAAGGCGAGGTCTTCCTCTACTGCGTTGTCCCTCCGGGTTGGAATCGAAGACTCTCCGGGCCGGAGCGTTGGTGTCCATTCGCTCTACATGTCCTAGCCATCTTAGACGACTAATGCGTACTTTTCTGACCAGGTCGATGTCGCTGTACAGCTCGTAGAGTTCGCTGTTAAATCTTCTCCTCCAAAGCCCGTCAACGCAAACGGGACCAAAAATCACTCGAAGAATTTTGCGTTCGAAGCGACCAAGAAGATCCTCATCCGTCTTTGCTAGGGTCCATGCTTCTGCGCCATAGAGCAGGACAGGGATGATGAGGGTCTTATATAGAATCTCCTTAGTGCTTCTTGACAAGGCCTTACTAATCAATTGCCGTCTTAGGCCAAAGAAACAGCGGTTGGCAAGTGTGATTCTTCGCTTGATTTCTGATGTGATGTCATTGTCAGAGTTTATAGCGGAGCCGAGGTAGACAAAGTCCCTAACTACCTCAAAGTTATAGCTGTCTATCGTGACGTTCTGTCCGATTCGTCGGTGTTGTGTGTCCCTTCTTGTTGACAGCATATATTTTGTTTTACCCTCATTCACCACTAAACCCATTTTTGCCGCTTCTGTACTAATACTTGCAAACGCACCAGTGACAGCTCGCTGTGTTCTGCCAACAATGTCAATGTCGTCAGCGTATGCAAGCAGTTGCACAGACTTTTGGAAAATTGTGCCTCTGGTGTTGGCTTGCGAGTTTCGCACAATTTTCTCAAGAATGATGTTGAAGAAGTCACATGACAGCGCGTCACCTTGTCTAAATCCTTTTTTGACATCAAAGGTCTCGGTGAGATTGTTTCCGACCTTTACGGAGCAGCGAGCGTTCTCCATCGTCATTCTGCACAATCTGACAAGTTTGGCAGGGATGCCAAAACTAGACATGGCTCTGTATAGCTCGTCTCTATAAATGCTGTCATATGCGGCCTTAAAATCGATAAAAAGATGGTGAGTATCGATCTGGACTTCTTGGGTTTTCTCCAGGATCTGCCGTAGTGTGAATATTTGATCGGTCGTGGACTTGCCGGGCCTAAAACCGCACTGATAGGGACCTATCAGATCGTTGACGAATGGTTTAAGGCGTTCACACAGTACAGCAGACATGATCTTATAAGCAGTGTTCAGGAGACTGATGCCTCTATAGTTGGCGCAGTTTAGAGAGTCTCCTTTCTTGTGGATCGGGCAAACGATGCTGAGGTTCCATTCATCAGGCATACTTTCATCTGACCAAATCTTGGAGACGAGTTGGTGTATGCTCTCTACCAGGTCATCTCCCGCTGCCTTAAACAGCTCGGCAGTTAAGCCGTCCGGTCCAGCAGCCTTGTTGGATTTAAGCTTAGATATTGCTATCCTTACTTCATTTTGGTCAGGTGGACGGTAATCTTGGCTTCCATCGTCCAGGTTGAATGGTTCGTTCTGCCTGACAGCGGAATTCGTGTCATCTTCGCCGTTTAGCAGTCTGCAGAAATGGTTTTTCCATGTTCTCAGCACCGACTGTGACTCTACTACTAGGTTTCCTTGTTCGTCTCTACAGGTCTCCGTTCGGGTCTTGTTGGCATGACACGTTCTTTTTACCTTTTGGTAAAACTTCCGAACATTGTTCCTGGAGTAACACCTCTCTATATCCTCGATCGCGCGCTTCTCATGCTCTCTCTTTTTTCTCCGGAGAAGCCGATGTTCTTCCCTCCTTTTTTGCTCGTAGAGCTGGCGAGCTGCTCTCGTCCTTCTATGCAGCGACGCTTCGTAGGCACTTTGTTTTGCTGCATGTGCTTGCCGGCACTCTTCGTCAAACCAGGGGTTTCGGGGGGGTGGGCTGGTGAAACCGAGCACATCAGTTGCGGCATTTTTGATGGCTTCTTGGCATCGGCGCCACTGGTCTTCGGCACTTGATGTCGGCAGCATAGGACTTCTGGAGAGGTTGAGGGATACGCGATCGGCAAAGGTTCTGGCGGTTTGTTGCGTTTGTAGTCGTCCAACGTTAAATCTCCTCACAGTATTTTCTCGTTGTTGTGGCGTCTGAGATATCCGCATCCGTACCTTGGCTACAACAAGGTAGTGGTCCGAGTCTATGTTGGCCGCTCGGAAAGTTCGGACATCTAGAATACTGGAGGAGTGCCTTGCGTCGATCGCAACGTGATCAATTTGGTTGACGATTTGATGATCAGGTGATCGCCATGTTCCTTTGTGTATATTGAGGTGAGGAAACCGTGAGCTAGCTATGTTAACATTGCGTCCCGCCGCAAAATCAATCAGCCTCAGTCCGTTTCCAGACGTGGTGTCGTGTAGGCTGTGTTTTCCGATTGTGCTACCAAAGATGTCCTCCTTTCCTATTTTGGCGTTAAAATCACCCAAGACGATTTTCACGTCATGCTTAGGACATTGCTCATATGTTTTGTCGAGGAGCTCATAGAAACATTCTTTGGTAGCATCGTCTTTATCTTCTGTGGGGGCGTGAGCGCATATTAGGCTGATGTTGGCGAATTTAGCCTTGATGCGGATAGTTGTAAGGCGTTCACTAACGTGTCGAAAGTTCAGGACTTCTTGCCTAAGTCTGCCGCTTACAACAAATCCGCATCCAAATAGACGCTGCTTTTGTTCTCTGTAGCAATCACCGTAGTAAATGTCACAGTTTTTCATTCTTCTTTTGCCCGGCCCATCCCACCGCACTTCCTGGATGGCGGTGATACCTGCTTTGTAGCAGTCAAGGGCCTCCGCTAGTTGTTCGGCTGCACGCGGTCTGTTCAGAGTTCGAACATTCCACGTGCAGATCCGAACGTCATTGTCCTTTTTTCGTTTTGCAGGGTCGTCAACAGTGAATCCGTCCTTATCCGAGGCTATTGGTTGCTTCGCAACTTAGTTGTTTTTCCGTGGTAGGGTAGTTAACCCCACGCACAACCCCCAACCTGGAGGACCAGGCCCTTTCTGCGACCCCTTGGGCAGTAGGAGCCGGAATATTCCGGAGTCAGTGACCCGCTGCGGGGATGTGAGAGCTGCCGTTGACCCATTAAGGGCTCTTCCGCCACCATCTCTATTTCAACACCCTGACTAGTGTTGAAAATCCTCAATGACCTCAGCTCCAAATATGTCGAAGTAGCTCATTGAGGTATCTGCCATGTTGACTGTTGACGCCACCGTTGATTCAACCATGTGAATTCATCCGCCGTACGTCCTCTTTCTGAGGGGCTCATGTAGGACTTCTGAGACTCGAGCAGACAGTCAACTCCAACAGAGCATTATAGTGTTGCTATTTTCTACGTGTTCAACACTCGCACTTATAAGTTCAGCAAGTCAATTCCGGATGGATATAGACCAGTACCCGGTGGTGACCACTAGGAGGTAAAATAAGCACAATTGGTGTATCTGAACAGTTGCAACAGCTGGGCATCGCCAAGTTGACGCCAATCAGTGTCTCTACCCTATTCATTCAACACCCAACCACCGGCAAGGAATTTAGTATCGCAAATTTGAACGCTAAAGAATATTTCAAGGGAAACTTTTTGTACCTACCTATGGGATGATTGTGTTGTGTGTTTGTGTAGCAAAGTAGGTATGATTTGTAAATATGTAATTTTGTTATTTAGCATGTCATTGATTATTGCAATTATTAACCTCGTCATTTGTATTTCAAAGATTTTTTTCTTGGTTTACCGCCGCTAAACTAGCTAACTGAGAGGAATCGCCCCTGCTTAAAAAATCATTAATTTCTCTAAGAGCAAAAAAAGTGCTCTGAGAGCGCCCAATCGAATACCACATCAGATTTGACTGTGCAACGTTCAGAGGAAAAACAAACACAACCGTACAGGTTCATTGCACTTTATTTCACCTCATGATTTCATTCTTATTTTCCTTATTTCTTCTACATCGCGTTGACATGACAGCTGAAATATTCGTTTTCTAAAAAAAAGTTTAAAAAGTAGATAAATAGGGATTATTCATTTTTTGTTTGTCTATTTTAGAGTCCTTCCAATTTGAAATGCGTTTCATTAAAAATATATTATTTGACTATCTCGATTTGAAGTAGTGACCTTGACAACGACTTTCCCTTGATCTGTCAAAATTAAGCTACGGATAAATGGCCGCGTTCCACTGCCCGCTAGATGAGCAGCGGCATGTCAAACTCCATATAAAAAAATTGACATTTTACCATTTGCGCTAGTCGTCTAGCACTTTTTGTGAAATATCCCTTTCGGGGAAATTTCTCAATCTCAAATGCGGCCAATGTATTTTGCAACTATTATTAACTATTAACTTAAATTTTGCGGAGGCTCTTTGTGTAGTAGCGAACCAATTTAACTTGATCTGCGTACTTCTCATCTTTATACTGCTTTGCTTAGTTATGTCTTTCGAGATATCGTTTTATGGAACTTAATCTTAGCCCGAATAGCGCAGCAGGCTAAAGTTTGGCAGAATCTGCTAGAACTTGATACGAGGCTTAAATTGGGACTGCACATTTTTGTTGCATTATTGTGAATCAGACATCGCGCTTTTCACTTCATACCATCTCATTAAGTTGGCTTAAGTTACATTAATTGTGGATAAAATTTTCCCTGACTTTGGCTTCAATACATACTTTAAAAATCTCTGCTTGTTCTTCACATAGTCATGGAATGCCAATACTCCTTCCACCGGATAGATGACTTCTTGATTGAAATTGAAATGAATATTTCCAATGACTTCGGGCCGAATTCCATACACATGTTTCGGCTCAATGATGACGGGAATACTCGCGTTTCCGTTTCCATCAGCATCCATTATAAAATATACTTCATTCAACTATGAAATTGAAATGATTTTCCGAAGTATTTTGAAGTTTTTCCAAGGGCTATACCGTAAATTGATTTGATATTTATACAGTCGCAAACATCGGAATCATTGTCATGGTGTTCATCGCCAAAACAACGACCCAGTTAACCGTTTTGTGTTTAGATACATTTCCTGCTTTAAAATAGCTTTCCTTAATTGATTTCTCTCATGAAGCTCGATTCGTATATCGTAATCGTAATCGTAATCGTATGTCGTGTCGACAGAAAGAGAGAATAGAGAAGAGCAATCAATTGGCAGACCGCAGACATAACCCAGCGAGCTTTACTCGAAGGGTAAAAATGCTTAATGAAGTTGTTCAATTAGGACTGGGGGGAAATTGCTTGTGTTTCTGATAAAATTGTGTTCGTAATTCAATCATAAATAATTTTCCGCCGGCATATTGTTGATACAAACTGTCCGGGGGATGCTGCCGGCAAATTTACGACTTGTTTATATGACTGGAAACCGTTTGCCCGGCCTTTGTTTTTTTTTTTTTTTGAAAATCTGTTTGCGGTTGCGTTTGTTCATTAATTAGCTACCTTAAATCGATTTTGTCTACCGTGGGAAATTAATTACGAATTTAGAACAGAACATCTGCTCGTCCAATGGGCGGGTAACAGTTTCCGTATGAATGAACGGAAAGCAAACAGATGTGCGCTCATATTTGAGTGCGTAAAGAAGGGTTTTCCCTCTGATTGGTACAAGTGTCCCGGTTTTGATTTACACGTGGCGTCGCTTAACCATTTGAGTTACCCAACTAAGCCGTCGTTTGAAATTTACCTCACAAATAGTATTTTAGCAAGCACAGGCACAGGACCTAAACGTGTCGTTATATGTGGTCATTTACCGCATAATGGCAAGGAATCACGATAATGGGAACAAACAGACTGTTGCGTAAGAGTCCTTTTACAGGTAACTACCCCGCTGCTGGCGTTTTTATAATCTTTTACGTGATAGTCATTTGTAGAGAATTAGTCCCCTGAACAATCGGTTTCGGTTGTCTATGCCGGGCGGCGCTCCGACCCCCATCAACAGGTGTCAATTTATTGCGCCACTCTTATGACACCTTCTTACATTAGCTAATTGATACGGTACACTGCATCCTGGTGTTATGCTAATCCAATCCATTAGCTTGTGTTATCGACAGTTTCATGTGGGTGAAGATCAGGGATTGTGGTAGACGAAGGACGATTTTCCAGATAAAAGGTAATTGATTATTTGGAATAATATATGCAATAGAGGTGAGTGTATCGGCTGATGATAAATCGGTGGGGGTTACTGTTGCAAATCGGCTATTAGCGATTATATTAAAAGTCACCAGGTTAATTCGACTGTGTTGTGGGTTTTTGAGAGATCAGCAACAAATTGGACAGAGAATTGAAAATCATCATTAAAGTGGCCAAATATTAATTGAAATGCGGCTAAAGACTGAGAAACGTATTTTAGAAAATGGAAAGTTTGGAACTCTCTATGGGTAAGTTAAAAAAACTAGATTGTTCGTCTGACAGTTGCATTTTTAACTCGTCTGCTTTGATTACCTACTTAAAAAGTATTTCTGTTGGTGTTTAAGGTAACCGACAAATGTAGTCGAGAATTCACTGTCTCAGTTGACATGCACTCCTCTGAAAACACACGACCTGACTTGAGAATTGTTTCGGAATCTTTATAATTCCTTGAGATATTAAATTTGTACTTTAAGTAAAGTATGAAATAAGAAATTGCAACTTATTTGTCAGAATATTTGTTAAATTACTCAAAAACAAAAGAAAGTGAATTAACAAAATGTCGAAATTGACAGCTACGCGGCAATAGAATGAGTCATCATTCCCAGGTAATACTATTCATTTTAAAACGTTTTTTTTCAATTGCTCCAAGACTTTGACGCATCAAAATGTAAGGTTAATGGGCTAAACTAAATTAAGACGGAGTTTAATTACGGATTTACAGAAAAATCCGTCAAGTACTGAACTTTTACGGATGTTTCAACGCGAGTCCTAGTCTAGTCAGGTGATCAATCATGACCCAAATCACGAGCGGCAAACGCCGTCATTCTGCGTAAACAAACACACCCATTACAAAACGTCAATAGAAACAATCGAACATGTACAGAAATGCAAATCTGCACATTTCGCATTATTTGCTTGGTATATGTTGCGTTCTCATCGCGTTCTCGTTGAGTTCTTTTGATTTTTAAACCGCTTTGGAAAACTTTTTTAACGTTTCGAAGCGTGTCTAGGATTTACTTATGAGAAAAAAAGTTCAATTTTTCTTATTAAAGTTCTTTTTCCAATTTGTTCCTGCTGTAAAATATGCGAGCCGTCACTTGGACAGGCGTTTGCTTTTTGTATTCTATTCCTTTTTTTAACCAGTTATAGCCAGTTATACGTAAAATGCAACCGCTAAAGTTGGAACAGTGTGAAAATTAGTTTTTTTTAGGTATGGCGGTCATAGCGAAAATTCTGTCACAAAAATTTTTCCTACGAAAAAAATAACAACAAATCAACAACCACTGATTGGATTCGATCAGAAAAAAAGTTCCTGACAGATGGAACAGTAAAGAAATGAAATATTTCATTGGAATGTTTTTTTTTTTTTTTTGTGGAATTGACTGAGAAAGAAAAAGAAATAAATTATTTTTCGAGTTTTTAACATTAATTTCAAACCACTATCGTTTTATTTTTAAAACTTTTACTCTCTTCTTTTTGTCAAAGCAAATTCGCTTCCTCGACTCCTTAGCACAACGCCATCTTTATTTTTTCTTCCGCGTCCGAAACGTCATCCGACTGGGTGCGTTCAGATGACTTTGCAATTGGGTTACAGAGTATTTCTTTATTTTTTTTTTTTATGAAATAACTTTATAATTCATTGGCAATATTATAAGACCAAGTTTGAGTTCAACCATTAGGTTTAAGCGGTAAAAAAAAAGCAAAAGTAAATGTGTACGGTTTCGTTTTACGTATGGCTTTATAACTAAGCTTTACTGAGAAGAAGAAATGATTTACATTTGGTACTTTTCGTTACTGAATTTTGAAAAAAAGATAAAAAAACTCCCAGTTTTTTAGAACAAAGCGTTTAATGCTAATGGTCTCATTAAGTTTTGTTTATCGTTTATGTTTGTGTTTCGTTGTCGCCCTTTGTGGCGACACCAAAGACTGATCCCATCAATCTGTGTAGACAACTTCTAACTGAAATATTACTGAAACTCCAACTAAATGTTCCCAAACTCGTTTATTTCCTGTAGTTCTTTAGTCAGCTCCTGGTTTTGCAACCGTAACGAATCAAGTTTCATCCTCAAACCCTTCAGAATATCCTTATTCTCAGTTCTCCGCTTTTCGATTTCCTGCGTGAGTTCGATAATTACAAAAAGTTACCAGCACTTAACTCGTGTACGTACCTACCTGCAAAGTGGCCATAAGGTTATTTTGTGCCTGCGGACTCCTTTTGCTGGGTATTTTAAGCGATACCTCCAATCGCCCCAGTTCCTTGTTCAGATGTGCATTTCCGTTACGCAGCTCTTCAATCTCCTTCAGCAGATTGATGTTCTCTTTGAGAAGATTTGAAGACTTATCCATTTGGCTGCGGTCCTGCAGCTGTCTCTTGCATGCTGTTATTGAGTCCTGAAGGTGGACTCGTTGACGATTGAATTCAGCTTGCACCTGGGATTCCAATACGATGTGCTTCTTCAGGGACTCGTCGCTGGCGTACCGTTGAAACAGCTTTTGAATACCACTTCTCAGCTGATCGGGTTCGCTGATCTTCCCCGCAATGTGGTAGATCTCCGTGCAAATGGTGGACATCAACTCTCGAGAGTTCTTCGCCAATTTTCGCTGCTCCTTGAGTTCGGCTACTGTTTGCAGATACCTGTCGTTGAGATTTTTCAACTGTACCTCCAGTTGGACGTTGTTCTTGTTGAGATCGTCCAGCTGCTGTTCCATTTCTGTGATTTTCTTTCGTTTCTCGTTTATTTGAAACTCACGTGGCTCTATTTGCATCTTCAGCTCAGTGATCCTGTGACTTAGTACCTGCTTGTACTTCTCGAGCTCTTGGTTCTTGTGTAGTATCTCTTGGATACGTTTCTCCTTCACACTTATTGCAAACTCACGATCGGTGACGTCTTTCCGTAGATCTTCGATCTCTCGCATCAGTTTGCTGATCATTCTCTGCGACTTTGTCTGCTCTTCATTAAGCAGTTCCACTTCCTCTATCAGGCGTTCTGCCTCTTTGCTCATCGTGTCGGACTTTTTTCTCAGAACACCCGCCTTTCCACGCCACATCACCTCTTCGTCCTGCTCCGCTTTAAGAGTGTTCTCATAGCGGATCACTGTATCCATCATGTTCGCCTCATTCTCGGCTGCAACCTGGCGGCAGTACTCAGTGAATTCGAACTTTTCGTCTTGGATTTCCTGCATCAGGTTGCGGATGAGCTGCTCGCGATATTCGAGCTGCTTTTTGAAGTCCTCCTCTAATGCCTCCACCGTGTCCTGGAGATATCCCGCGGAATTTCTGAGCTTCTCCTCGTAGCTGTCTCTTATTTCATTGCTGCTCTGACTGAAGCTTGTAAACTTCTGGTACTCCATGAGCATGCGTTCGGTAAACTGTTCCGACAAATTCAGCATTTGCTTCTTGTGGTCAGCCTTGAGATCGTTGATTCGGAAGGTGATCTCATTCAGCTCCTCGATGTGCTTCTGTTCCAGTTCGCTGTTTCTATTCTTGAGCGCTTCCAGGGCTTGGCAGTAGCCCTTGTGTATGTCGGCCAATTGCTGACTGTCGAAGATTTCATTCTGGCTCTCTTGGTATTGGAATTCGGCTGCCTGTTGCAGGATACGTGTCTCGAGGTTCGCGATCTGCTCGATTTTCTCTTTCAGCACATGCCGAGGAATGAGTACTTCGTCGCCCTTAAGCAGGTCCTTGTCCAGAGGTGCCACTTTTCCGTCGATATTTTGCAGGATCCAAATGGCTAGGGTTCCGCGTTTAGAGGCCGTTATGAGGAGGGTGTCATCATGTGAGAAGATCACTTTCGTCACAGCGCTGTCGAAGAAGCGGTAGTTTGTAAAAGTTCCACCACCGGCATCCAGAAAAGGCAATTGAACGTTGTACAAATGTCCCGCTTCCGTAGACACGAACATCATTAGGTCGGATCTAGCTAGGGCTATCGAAAGAAACGGTGTCTTGGACGGTGTGCTAAGTTCTCGCACCATTTCGGAATTTGACAGTTCCCGAAGAAGTCCCGAACCGGTGACCGCATAGATTGAGAGAGGATCAGCGGCTGTGCAGCGGAGCGCACGATACTCGGTGCCCTTTTGGACGATTTCCTGCACTCGGAGTCCTGTTTCGACATCCCACTGATAGATGGCACCTTCAGCGCCACCAGAAATGAGGTATTTGTCATCACGGGACCACGCTAGACTGCGAACGTTTCCATTGTGGCCCTAAAAAATAGAAGGAAGTTATCGTAGCCACATTTTTGTGCGCCCGTACGTCTTACCTACCTTCAGAGTGCGAACTATGTTCAAGTTGTAAACAGAAGTCACAGAAACAAAGTTGTCATAGGCCGCCGCCATCAGGTGGCCATAAAACGAATACTTCACTTGAGAGCATCGGGGGAAGTTGTACGTCTTGATAATCTAGGTTCAGAGAAAGCTACACAAAAAACCCCAGTCAACAAATTCCCACTCACGTTCAAGTCGTCCATGAAAATCTGCATGATCCGCAATTGATCGGAGAAACCGATCGCTGCAAATTGTCCCGTCGCATTAAGCTCTGTCACTGTGATGTCAACTTGATAGCGCTTTACAAGTTCCACCTTTTCCGTTTCGTAGTTCCACACTCGAATGGTTTGGTCCTTTGCTGTAAGTAGAGATATTGGTATTGGTTTAAGCCCGCGTACACCTGACATCCCACTCACAAGCTGTCATTATGATTGGTCTCCAGGAGCAGATGGATATGTCCACAATCTCATCGATGTGTATTAGCTCGCCGAGTGGGTTGAACGCCAGCACTGAGGCCATTTCACCAACTACCACCCCATTCAAGTCGCACACATAAATCTGACTGTGCTTCGCCGTCACGATAACAGTATCTTGCTGCGCATTAACCGCCATATTTGTTATTTTGTACAAATCTTCGGCGTAGATACCTTTGTGGAGCTTAACGATCGCCAGCCTTTGGTATTTATATTTGGACACTTTTTCAAAGACATACACCTCGTTGCCTATGGTGTATGCCAAGCGCTTTGAAAGTGCTACCATACAGGTCACATCTTCCCTAGATGCAGTTGAGGCGGTCGCCTCCTGGGGTTCGGTGGGTTCACCTTCTCCGTCTGTATCTTTTGAGATATCCATATGTTCGACTTCGGAAGCTCGAAAGCTCTGCTTAACCTCTCCATTTTCGATGAGCGCAAGTTTGCTTCTCTTTAGGCCCAGCATCAGGACCTCCATCGACAGCCATGCCATGCACTTGACAGAGAAGTGCGCCTTAATATTGGAACTTGTTGTGAAGCCGGTGTCTGATTTTGACATCGTTTTCAAAACGCCTTCACCACATACAGCCACCATGGCGGCATCCTGAAGATTGGTGGCAATACAAGTAGCCACCGCTCGCTGATTGGGATTGACTTGGGTGATTTGGCTTTCGACGCAGGTTCCAATCTTGTCGAAGAACATCATGTAAAGCGTCTCTTCTGGAGGCTTGGTCAACACAACCACGGCTCTGGAGTCGTGAACGAAGGTTATCTCTGCTATCTCTTTGGCGTGGGCATCGCTGGGTAGTTGGAAGTTGCGACGCTTCTTGAGTGTAGCCGTGTCATAAATGGAGATGTTTGTGGAGCTTTCGGACGAAATTGAACTGTTGGTCGGTGATTCGACTAAGGTTGCGGCATATACTTACGACTCGGAGTCAGATATTGTGGTTGCTTCAACGACTGCAATGAGACGCAGGCTTGGATTGATCGATATCACGGTTGGAATGGTCTTCTCCGGGAATCTATTGAAATTATTTTGTGATTATCGGGGCTTAAAAACAGCGGAAGACAAAAGCCAATTGACGGTTCGCATTGTGGCTAAATACGCCCATAGCAGCCAAATCGATGTAGTCTAATTTTACTGAAGCTCACCATTGCGAAATTTGTATGGAAAATATAGCCACTGTGAACTACTACGATTAAGAGTCGAAACTAAAAGTGCTTATGGGAAAGTTGTATTTATTTTGACAGACGAGATTCCGAACAGGCCTAAAATCTAAGCGAGGAATTTTGTACCCAGTACTCAGTTCACATTTCGATGTGTCAAAGTTTCTCAGCAACTCAAAATATTTCACCTAATTAAAATTGAAACAAAATACATTTTTCATAGCTAGCCGTGTCAATAAACAATTTTGGTTTTGACTTTAAATTCAAGTAAGTCAAAATAGTTATATATTTTTTATACAAATTTTTAGTCGAGACTAAAATGTTGTTATTCGTACGCCACAGCATTTAATGATTTTTTGTTAACACTTCGTTTCTACATTTGTGGAAAATCGATCTTTTTTAAATTAAATATGGGTGCGTTCAAAATTAGAGTGGATTATGTCTGACAGCTGGCTGACGTATTGGCTAATCGATCACTTAAATTTGCTCTATAATTCTGACTTTAAGGATCACTGACAAATCTAATCGAGAATCTCTCTACGGAGTTGGCATTTTGATTGCAGTAAATAACCGACCAATCTAGTCTTCAAGTTAATTGCAAATCTAGTCCTGACAAATCTAGTAGAGTTACAATTTTTTAAAGTACTAATTGCTATTGCGTCACCGCTTTCCAGATTGGATTGTCAATAAGCGCAACACGCTCAAATGGTTTTACTTACAACTTTTTGACAGCTACATTTGACAGCAACCCAAATAGCGAATATACAAAAATCGCCATCGTGCCGACTTTATTCCGTGAGAAAAGATAATCTCTGATAGAGATTAAAATTTGAAAGCCGAAAGCTTCATGGTCGCGTCACTTTGGGAGAGTCTCCAAAACTAAAAATCTTACCTCAAAAACCGCTGCTTATTTGTTGTGAAATCATGAAACACCAGTACACCTTCCACTGGATAGATAACCTCCTGATTAAAACTGAAATGAATGTTGCCAACAACTTCCTTGCGAAGGCCGTAAACATTCTTCGGTGTGATACTGACCGGTATCACAGTTGTCACAGTTTCTTCCATTTATTTTTGTTTCTCCAATTTTCTTTGTACAAATTTCACTTGATCACAAAAAACGGCGTTTTTCTTTCGGAATTTGAAGTATTTCAAAAAGCTATAGCAAATTGATGTAACATTCCTACAGTTCAACCACCCAACCTCTCATCGTCATGACAGTCATCGTCAAAACAACCGGTTTCGGTTGCGTTGCGCAAAGCAACAGTGGGCCTCTTCAAGGGAGAGACTTTGTTCCCAGTTGATGAATTACGAGGCTGCTTTGGGTGCTTTTTTAGCTGAAGCTTATTGTAAGGGAAGTGAAACAAGGAATAAGAACTTTGTAAGCTTTGCCTGAAGAGTCTAATAGGCTTGTACAATTTGGCTAATCAAATAATGTTGCTTTGTGTAACTTAATAATAAATTTACTGACAAGATGATTATAACATGCTCGCGGTATGCCACAAACCGCAAGTGGTTTGGAAGTTTTACTGAAATAGTTAGTGGCTTCCTTTTAAGGTGAACCCACATGCGGCTTAGGTTTGGCCAAATTTTTGGTTATGAATTTGTGAATAAAAGTTTGAATGAAGGTACATTGTTTGCACGAGGTTTCTAATGTATATTCCAAGTGTGAATTGCTCATCTGACAGTTGAGATGGCAAGAATGTAAGTTTATTTAATGAAGACCAATGGACAGCTCGTAGGTAGGTATACACAATTGTTTTTATTTTAGGGTAAAGGCGAAGGCTATACTGTGTAATTGCAACCGCCCATCAGCAGTTATAGTATGACATGAATTTGATTTTAAATAAACCAACTATGGTTTGACGTATGAATTTAGATTTTTGCTATAATTTGATGTTTTGTTTGAAGCAATCAATATGCTTAGACTGAAGCAAACGATTATTAAAATGTTTGGTCACAAAATTCCCTGTTGGGCAAACACACAGCCGTTATATATTTGTTAATGGTTGGTAAGCGTCAAATTTTATATTAAATATTTTGACACCTAAAGGCAAATAACAAATTTAACATCATGAAGTGAGAAAACGCCAAACGAAGATAACAATCTCCTTCACATCAGCCAGCTTGGTTCTTTGCTAGCTAAATTCAATAATGCACTTTAAGTTGGTTGAGAGATCCTTCCCCAATTATACGTGACTCAGAAATCTATATGCTATTATTTAAAATGAGCTCTAGTGGTTTTTAGTAATGTCAATTTATTGAATTCTTATACACTTTTGACAGCATTGTTTCCATGCATGTCTTTTTTTTTTTCTAAATAAACGTTAAATGAAGTGTCAACTAATAAAGCTGGGATAAGGCGGAAATTTTTTGATATTTAATTTGAACATTTTTATAAGGTGTGGTACATTCTATTGGCTGGATGCGATCATTTTTAAATAAACGGTCGACTCCGCTTATCTGAGAAAACCGGGTAACTGAAACACAAAATTTCTCGGGGAAATTTGTTTTCAATTATCCTTAATTCGCCTAAGAGAGCATTCCGGTTAAGTGAAAAAAAAAGTGTGGCAAATTCGTGTTTCAGTTAAGCCGACTGTATAAATGAAAACAGAAAGAGAAAGATAGAACCCTTAGTGTACACGCTCCGAATTTACTTATGGGATCTTCTTCTAATTTGTTGTTTCCCAGGGGACTTAAAAACTTGTCGGGCTCATGCGTTGCTGTATATAAGTGACCTGGTCACCTCAGCCGCTGTATTTAACATTTTTTGAGTTCATTTACGACAGTATAAATAAAAAAAATAAATAGGTTTCAATTATCCTCGTCAAAAGTCAATAAAATCTGACTTTTTTAGATCAAACTCTCCAATTGCAACCCTTTTTTCGACTACCACTCTGAAAGCCTTCAAACTTATATATGTATTCATATTCATGTGCTTCACTTCGAGAGGAGTTTCCAAATCGACCCAACCTTCGCACTAAAAGCACTCAATCCCAGTGAAGAATTCTCATCTTTAAAATAAAATTAAATTCCCAACATCAACTGCAAACACTTGGATTGTATTCATATATACCATAAGATTCGATCATCGAAAAACTTCACATTTACCAGTGTAAAGAGGCATTAAAAATAAATCCCATTCACCTTTGCACAAGCATGGGACATTTGCAAACAAACTGTTATCCTTAGCCTTTGACGTTTGAATATTTCATGCAGAATACGCCACTGATTGGGGAAACACGTAGCTGGCTAAGTCGTTTGCCAAATAATTTATAAAATTCGTCACCTTAAAAGAATTTTCTTTTATTTACTCTCCGTTTCAAGTGTTAAATGAACAATTTAATAAAGTATTTTAGCCAGTGAAGATGTGTTGCAAGAATTTAGCTTTGTTTGCGTAAACAAATCGTAGGTAGAGTGAACAATAATTTGTCAAGTAAACACAGGATATTTATCCTACTGCTTAATAAATTGCCTTGTTTTCGACGTGAGGTGATAAAATAATTTAATTTGTTTTCAACATCCATGAGGTGAGGTTATGTCGCGTTTTATTTTTTTATTTGATTTTATTGCGAGTGGGAGTGCTGAAAGTTATTTTTTTACTTTAAATCTTTGTTTAAAGTGAACGTGAGCAGTGGTGCCTATCAGAGGGTGGGCTACGTTCATTATGCTGCAGGCTTTATCTAATAACAATAGTTGGCGCAACAGGTCTGTTGGGATCCAGGGCCTAGCTTCTCGCAACCATTCGTTTTGTGTGAGTTTTTCATTTTTGGAACGAATGGAATGGATCTACAATTTTATGTCGGTTCCAAACGGTCCGATTGAGAAGCTCTTTCATGACAGTTATACTCTCGGATGTTTGTCAGACCTTCGCGAGAGGTGGCGCAGTGAAAAAAACCCTGAGTTGGAATTTGGGTTTTTGCGGGATTCGAACCTGGACCCATCGCTTAGTAGTCCAACACACTAACCACTAAGCCACTGCGACTTTTCCTAAGACCCACTAATTTCAGCTCAAATGGGTTCGAAGATGGGCTCAATTTGTGTTTGGTGTTTAGGAGTCCCTACAGAAATTGGCCTTACGTTTGTGGACGAGCATTTTACTTCTGCAGCAAAAGTGAAAGTGAACCTAAGTACGAGTAATATGTTCGTCGTACGCAATCAGTTTTACGACGTCTTTTCTCACCTGCTGCAACCCTTCAAATTAGTTATTAAACACCCATTGGACAGTTTTGGTCTGTGGTTTCTTTTGTTTTCTCTTTCAAAATGCGAGCGCCATTTTTAAAAGTAAGACAGCATTGCAGTCTTACTTGTTGCAGCCGCGGATCATTTTGAACATTTCGCCGATTTATGTGCGCACATAATAAGGAAGTTAAAATCGGTACAACATCAAGCGTCAGCTTTATCACGTTTGTTCCCACGTTGGGCGCCATTTTCAAAGAATGGGAGTAGATGTTCCCTAACCGTTTAAATACATTAGCTTTACCTTTCTGTGTTTTTCCATGCATTTTGTACCCAGAAGCCAAGAAGCTAATTCATGCAAATGTCAAATTGCCAGCCATACCAACAGTTTAAGCCTGATTGATGTGAATGGCTTCATAAATATCGTGCTGTCCTATAAGTCTCGCCATCAATCTTCGGAATACATCTCATCCTTCGCCTGGCAAATCGGGAACAAAAGTCATTTTCATTGGTATCCTAGTGCAGTCCTATGTGGGGTATAACAAATTGCGCACACTAAAGAGAACAAGAGCGGGTTGTGTTTGTATCTATTCTGCAGAGAGACTGCCTGCACTCAACAGTCAATAGACAGGTGGATATCCATTCACTGCACAGGCCATAAGCTTCGCGGTGTCTTCAGCAAGTTGTTGATACACAAAAGGAGCTTTTTTCACTCTCACTCACTCGGCCAAGGCGGTGCGTGCTGCGTGGTGGTGGCAAATGTGTAGTAAAATCCCACATTCACTGTTAAATAGGATAATGCACTGAGCGCAAGTGAGTTCCGCTGAAGTACACACGAAAATTCCTCAGTCATCTTTCCGGCAGCCAAATCGGCGGTTCGTCGTGCTCTGGCACATATCGCGCTAGTCCAGTGGAACCAAAAATCTCCTCGCTCCCCAAATACGGTGTGTTTCAAATTATTTTTTTCCCTAGTGTTTTGATTGTTTTTTCTCTGCTTTCGAAACAGGTAATACTGTGAATGGATTTCAAAATTACCTCGCCCTGTTGCCGCGTATTTCCCAATATTCGTCGAACATTAACTTGAAATTAACAAGAACTGTGTTGTGTTACTGTTGAACTCATACATATAACGGGAGAGTATATGTGCGCGGTAGCAATAAAGTTTATCTTGTAGTGTTTGTTTACGGGTGGAATTGAAAAATAGTCCACACGGTCCTCCGGGTTGTTCCCACTGTCGTTCGCCCCGTACAGAGAGAGTTGGCTGGTCTTCCCGATTCGTATGCAGAACACACTCATGTTGCTGATTTATTTTTAGGAACTTATATCTAGTGTCGTCGTCTTTTTTTGTCGGTTTTTATTTTTCGCCGAAGACAGAAGACACTGGTGCTTAGTTGGTGTGTAGGCAATTTTCACCTGACGCGAAAAATAGGAGGATTCCAGTCTCCCGCCCCATCCCGGGACCGCGTCTAATGTGTATACATGTGTGCAAAGTGTTTCCTTTGTTGTGTTTTTTCTGGTACGGCTCTGGCCGTGTGAAAAGTATATAAAATCAATATTAATTCCCTCTCATGAATAATAATCCACTTAACTTAAATACTCCGGGAGAACTGACTCGAGTGAATGTGCAATAAAAGCGTTTAACAATAAAATGTTTAACAAACACAACAATTTGCACATTACTTTTAGCATGAAGCTGTCAAGTGTTGTGTGCGGTTTAGTGCCGTCGGGCGTAAGTGCGCGCTTGGAATACATGTATTTTTAGCAGTACAATTTGTATATCGTTCTGCGAAATAATGTGTGCATCTGCATATATTTTTGCGGGAGGAGATAACTGCATCCGTGCTGGAGTCGTAAAGTTGAAATTGCATTTGCTCGTTAGATAAGTGGGGATGATAACGGGCAGTCTTTGTTGTGTGCCATCGTCATGCTGTGCAGCAGTTTATCCGGGAATCTCAATTCAGGAAACTTGTGTGCATTAGTCCTCTGTGTGTACTCTGTATAGTGCTGAACCCAAGGGAGACATTTGCTGGCAGGGGTTAGGGTATGATTTTCCATGAAATGGGGCACTTCAAGGAGAATGCATTGTACCGGAGGAAGGACTTTGCACACAATTTAGAAGTCAATTCGAAGTTTGCATACGACAACAATAAGCTTACAGTGGGATTCGAGGAATTTTCTTTTGGGTTATATGCCGGTTGACTATACGTGAAATGGCATTCAGTTGGTGGTGGCGAGCCAGTAATTGCTGGCATATTTGCAATGCTTTCTCGATTGAACAAAGCCATAGGAAAAGGGAAAATATGCCGAACTGATTTTCGGAGGAAATACTTGTCTAGGAAAATCAAACAGTAGTGATTTGAAATGTTGGGAAATATTTGACTTAAACAAGTCGCATATAAGCTCATTGTCTTGCTTCGTTTGAGAGGTGGGAATTCAGCTCATAAGTTGTCTTAAACAAAGCGTAGTGCCTTTTTGAGACAAATTTGTATACGCCGAGATAGCACGCAATATTGGTCCTCCAATGCTGATGTTAAAAGTTGTTTCAGCAAATCTTATGTTAAGTCGTAGAATTTAAAATACCAGCAACATTTTTTTTATTGCACATCTAATGATGGTACAAACAGCCTGTTAGGAGGATTCTTTAAGCCGGATAAGATCGATGTTATAATACTGAGGATCTAAAAAATAAAAATAAGAAAAAAAGCTGCCTTGAATGTTTTTGAAATAAATTTTAAAATTATCTCCGCTTGTTGTCCTTGAAGGAGAAGATTTCCTCAGTTCAAGTTCTGGTCTTTCTTCTTTTCTGTTCCAACTTATTTATGCCTTCTTTTAAAATTGCGGAGCTACTTTGCCCTTTGCTACTGCCTTGCCATCAAACACAACTTGTCGCAAAGTCGTAAAAAGAAACGCAATCATCTGGCTATAAATGAAACCATCCCAACGTCTGTCACAGAGGAAACGATTTCAGAAAGACGGAAACAACGTACTATTCGTCAATGAATAAATACGGTTCCCAGTAAATGTTGCAAGCGATTGAGAACTACCCCAAAAGACAGACAACATAAAAGAATTTATGTAGTAACATCCTAGAATTGCTGGGTCTTTCGTGAAATTGTCTGGCCATTCAATTTACCATTTGAAAGCACTTTACGAAAAGTATATAAATTAATTGAAAAGGGTTTCTTTCTAATTGAGCAGCTTGTACCTTTGTTTGCGATTTTCTGTGCAGAATTTCTTGTTCAAAGTACATCAAACATAGCTATGTTTCTTTTGCAATAAATTTCCGTAAGTTTTCTGGTATCATCGTTATAAAAAATCTTTAAAATTCTTTGCAAAATGATTTACGTCGATTCGCGCTGTATACTAACAACGACTTTTAGTGTCCATATTCCATTTTCCATTTTGCTCACAGTCGCAATATTTTCTATGCTGTACTAGCAATTGGGTAGTTCAAAGCAGTGATGCCAGGCTTTTCGGACGATTATCAAAAATGCCCTTTTCGCCCATTCCGGCGTTAAAAAACAACAAAATACACATTTTTTTTTTTGTTTTTCTGAACGCTAAAAAATTTAATTTTTTGCCCTTTTAGCTTATATTGAAATTCAAATTGCCAGATCTCACCCACGATCTGGAATCACTGGTTCAAAGTTGCGATAAGAAGATATTAGTAGTATATTTTGCACTGTGTGTGTGTATGGCGTATGAGTAACATTTATTTTCTTAAGAGTTACTAGTGAAATTATTTGCTTTAGTTAGTTGTTTTTTAATGAAATAAAAGGTGTGTTTTTTTGAGCTTCGACCTCAGCGAAGCAAAGTTAAATAAGAAAATGTGCAAAGAAACGGTTCTCAGCAACTGTTCAGAAAGCTGCTTTTATAGTTGGAATATTGGCCGCCTGTCCTATTTCTGTCACTTCTTGACATCTTGAAGGTACACAACAACCAATCAAATCACAAGAAACAAAAGCAACCGCGGAGATGTTCGTTAAGTGAAAACTGCAGAACAATATTTGGTGTTAATTTTTATACCATTCACTTTTTAAAAGTTTGTAAAAATTGTGTGAAAAGTTTTCTGGAAAATTTAGCTTTAACACTGTTTTTTAAGTCTTTGTTGGTCACAAAAAATCTTTAAATAAAATATAGAGGTAAGGTGATTTTTTTACTAATACGACTTTAAGACATGTGTAGATAATTATGGTGAGAATTGCTATAGAAGTACCTTTTTCCCAGCTAAAGAAAAACACTTTATTTTATATAATAAATTATATTAAATACAAATTTTATTAGATAAGTGTCAGGTAGAGCGTAGTTGTTGCAATTGCGTGCTGAAAATCCTACTTTACTTTGCTTTGTTGAGTTCGAAGCTCAAAGAAATAATCCTAAAGTCTACGGGAGAATGCTAAAGAAGTTCAGAATTCCTTGGTAAAAGTTTAAGCATTTTAGCTGGCCGACGCATGTGTGAACCCCTTTTGACATTTTAAGGATATGTCAATATTTTCATTCAAACTTCACCAGTTACATTTGATTTGTTGATAATTATTTGTCACCAAAAAGGTAGGTAACTAAATATTTTCACTATTTTTAAAAGATTACCCAAGGAGAAATTGTTGGTTATAGTGTAATCGCTGTTCCTACATTTCAGAAATATTTCCGTAAAAGTAACTGTGTATAGCGTATCAAAGTGCGTACTATTTCCAGTGCGGGATGGAAGTGGGAATAAGTTTTAGCTCTTAAAATTACTATTTCGGGAAACACACATAATGTTATTTTTGGCTTGTGACCGAAATGTGACCGAATTTCAGTGAGCTGTCAAATGTGTTTGTAAGTTGGTTCACACGAAAAAGAAAATCTGAAATAGAAATACTAATACCAATATAAAACGTAAACACATATTCTTCCCTCTTTAATGGAAATGCTTAAATAAGTAAACAAACATAAGTGAAGTTTTTATTTTTAAATCAGACGTAAATTCGATATTCGTTAAATGTTGGATACGCTACATACAGCCTTTAATGCAGAGCAAAGCTACGCGTTAGTGTTTTGAGTTTATTTCTGAAGTTGGACTCTTTTTCTAAGCCCGTTTTGCATTGCATTTATTTGGATAATGCCAAAGGTTGGCCTAGACCCAGTACAATAATTGTTGGGCCAAATTGTTTTTATTTTCTCACTTTATTAACGAATATTTTGTTTCTTTCACGATGCAGTGTGTTGTTTTGTTAATTATAACCGCCAAAAAATGTACAGCCGAGAGAGAGAGAGAGAAAGAATTAAATGTCAAATTGAATGATGGCCACCTCTTGCTTGAAGTTAGCTACGACTGCGCATTTGGTTAAGCCGTGGCCACACTCTTAAGATGATCTACTCCACAATAGAGGAAATGGATACTGGAATCACAAGTTTACAGTGGGGTATTGGCCCATTTGAAAGCCTTTTCCTGCATTCAATGTGATAATGCTCCGAATGTTTACTTGCTTTTGCAGCCGTTATAAATAGTAGAATAAAACATTTCATTTAAAACTGTCTTGGAAACAAATTCTACTACATATTGTTGCTTTGAGCTCAATTCACCAGTTTGTCACTAAAGTCCAGCAAATACATCCTTAAGCTGACCTAATTCCGGAAATCTTTGACACACCCTAAACGAGACTTGCACACTTCTACTGCCGCATTATTCCATTTAAACTCAAGTCAAAAGGAAATTCCTACCGTCACTTTCCCACAAATGAATTCAAATAATTGAGTTACATTCTTCGTTTAACAAGTTTTCCTCCCTTGCCAACAAATTCTTTTGCTCTTCCTCAGCTACTGCGCACTTCCTGTGATTTACTTCACTTTTCAATTGCCCCCTTTGACCGTTAAACCAATTTATTTCTTCATTTTAAATACATACTATTCGATGACTAGTTCAGAACTTGATCTCACTGTGCAACGGCAAATCTACTGTAATTACACACCCAGTGCTACGAGTGAAAACTTTCTCCATGTGTTGTGCCAATTTTACTTACTTATTGCTCCTAATCACAAACGTACATCATTCATACGTCATTGTTTTCTGAAGTTCCGAAGGAAATGCTGCAATTACATAAGTTTATTTTCATTATTAAGAAGTGTCATCGTGTTGCGTGAAAACCGGGGCAATTGGGTGAAGGCCTATACATGTTGTAGAGAAGTTTTCCTAATTGAAACTCACTTTGCCTCTGTCAACAACGACGACGACTACATTGCCGATGGGTGAAGTTTAATTAAAATTTTAGAATCTAATTACTAGAGCCCCCACCCATATACAAGCATAGACAACTTGTTGTCCTCACTTGATCCACGATTAAGGGTGTGCATAAAAAGTTTTGAATTCTGAAGGGTATCCAATTCTCCATTATTGGTTCGTTAAGTTTCTTGGTAATTACAGCTATCCTTCAAAGACACTGGAGACACAACATAAAAAAAAAACTTGATAAGCCGCAGTGAATTTATGCTGAATTTGCGACTGAGTTTGGATGAGAATAACTGGAGGCAACCACAATGCCAACGCGTTGTTTAATCCCTCCTTGATTAATAAATAACCGTTTGTATTTATGTTAGTATTTGTCATCGCACTGTTGATTTTCCCTTTTTAATCAGCACGCTCCCTGCTGTGAAAAAAGAAAGAAACACCGAAAGTGGGGAACGCTTTCATTCCGAAGATTGTTTCGCCACGGGATAAAGCGACGACAAACTCACGTTTATCGAAATGTAAATGAGTTTCACAATGACGTGCCTATTTTTAGTTTGTTGGCTTTTGCTGTACGATTTTATTTCGAACGGATAACATTATATATAAATAAATTAGATACTTAATTTAGTGTTTTCTCTTTGGAGAGGAGTTTACATATATGCAATGCTCTTTTTAAGGCTCTGCTACATGTAGTCAGGAAAAGATATTTTGGTGAAGAATTCTGAAATCGAGCGAAGGGAAGCTGAAAGTTATTCTCTCTTACACTGAAAACGAAAAATGGCCGGCGGCTCATGCTACACAGCTGGCCAAAGGTCGTTGACCGTAAATGTCTCTTCAAATGGACTTATCGGACGTTTTGTTTACGCTATTTGTTTAATTTGAACTTAAAATGGGCAAACGAATTGGATTTAATTAAATTTTCTAATCATTGCACTATTGGGGAATGTGCTCAGCAATCACCAAATTACATGTGCAGAAAACTCATTGTAGAATAAATTGAAGACAATGACAATCGCCAAGTGACATGTTTTAAAACAAACAGCACGATATTTCTTGTGCAGTCCATGCTATAACTTGAATAAAATAGATTTGGCAGCACTGGAACAGAAGCTATATGTGTTTCGATTTCAAGTTGGATCTTACACTTCTGTTCCATCTACAGTAGTGATTGCAGGAAGTGTTCAGAATTTCCAAAGGTTTGCGCAATGGCAACTTGGCTGTGGTTTCCACTGGTGAATAATTGTTGTCATTGATTTTATATCAAGACGATGAAGCGTCTAAGTCCGCAGTTATAGCCGTACGTAAAATGCTACCGAAGAAGTTGGAACAGTATAGAAATTATTTTTTTTCGTTTATGCGGTCATTCTGTCAGAAAAAAATGTTCCCTACGAAAACAATAACAACAAATCAACGACCACTGATTGTACTCCATCAGAAAAAAGTTTCTGACAGATGGAACAGCAAAGAAATGAAATATTTTAGTGGAGTGATTTGGTTTTTTTGTTGTGGAATTGACTGAGAAGTAGATCGAAAAAGATTCAGAGCAGTTTTTCTGTCAGCTGGCTGTCAGATTTCATGTACCATTGGCCGCCAAAAATAGCACTTTTTTTGATAGTCAGATCAATTTTACGAATCTCGATTTCGAAGCGAGATTTACACCTTCATACACTAACACCAAAACATTTGTCATTTGTCAAACCTTAAAGTGTGTTATTAGATTATACCTACATTTTTAGATGACAAGTCTGTGAAAAATAGAAAAAAAAAATTACATTTGGTCGCTGCAATGGATATTAGCATAAATTGAATAGATTATTATAAACACAAATTACAATTTAAGAACAGCTGACTCTTAAAACACGCACCACCACAAATGCAAAGAAAGAAAAATCTCGTTTTATGTTCCATTTAGGCCGACTGTAGCGCCCTCAAAAGAGCGTTTTTCTACTGATAGATGTTCCAAGAAAAATAAAAATAGCGTGCTTCGTTCTTCGGTATTCATGTTCAGTATTATTTGACGTACCATCCACTTATATTAAAGGATGTCACTCAGAATTGTTTTGTTGAGTGTTTGCCATCTTTACTTAGCCTTTTTGCCTAGGCGTTAACTAAAACAAACCTTCAAAAGTGTTTGTTGTTCTTGTTGCTTGTTAGGACGATAATGTGACACTAGTTTTGCGACCTACGACGTACCCATCAAAAATCAACTGACACTTTGTTTTTTACCAAGAATAATGGCCTTCCCTTTTGTAATATTCATAAAACTCATTGACCTGGATATAGCTTATTTGCCAGACGTTAGTTTCCAGCTGCCTGTAACTGAAATATTTTCCACAATTTATGAGTATAACCATTAACTTTATTTATCCGTAGCACGTCTTAAATCCCTTGTTAAGGGCCATCGAAATCTCTGTGCCGTCAACTCTCCGCTGAAGGACAGTATAATCGACTCGAAACATTCTTATTAACATTTTATAGGACCTCCTTTATATGCATATACTTACAATAAAGTCCATTATTCCGATTATGAAGGAGAACTTGTGCTATAGTCGATGATTTCCTTTGTCTCTGCCTTAAATGACGTAACTTGAACTGTCAATTTTATCGACGTTATGGTTAGAAGAACAAAAATAAATAATTTCCCCCCGCCAGTCACAGTTTCAAAGCAATGACGACTCTCTTAGGATGCAGTCGAAGCTACAGTATCCAAAAGTATTCGCCTGCACCATACTTTAATTTAAAACTTTTCAACTTTTCTCCTTTGCTAGAAATATTTTAAATTGAATTCAGTTCCAGGTGAAAGTAAACGTATTAGGTGAGGGCGGGTGGTTGTTTATTCGTTTTGAATATTGCTTTTGACGCCACTTGCGTAGCGTTCAGTTATGCTGCTATTAAAATGTGATAAACTGAAAAGTCCCAACCTGCTAATCATGGGCACATGTGTATGCGACTTTAGCATGAACAATTTTGTTTGTTAATTAATATTTGCTCTTTGTGGGGTTGCACGTGAATATTTTTATATCTGTCAAACTTTAATTAACCAACTCACTGATATTCGTATGTATTTCAGTGTTCAAAAGCCAACTGAGTTCAGTCTGACTACATTATTTCAAAGAGATCTGGCGCGATTACTAAATCCAGGAAAGAATGATTTTTTTTTTTCTGTCAGAAATCAGGATTCAGTGACGAGTAGGTACTCAGGAAAAAAAATATTATCTTAGGCCATATGACACACAGAAACTCTTGCAATTCGTGTCACGATTGTGTACACATTTTGTGTACCTTTTCTGATTTGAAATTTTTGAAGGAGTCTTCAGAAAAAATACAGACATAGAGATATCTTCTTGGTAAAATTTTACATTTGGCTGCTGAAGATTGTAGGTCACGAATTTACTCATGTATTTTACAGGTGCATAGATGGAAATTGAGTGCTCTTATGTGTGATTTCATTGTCAGTCGCATAATATAAAAGTGAAGTGGGATTTAGTTGATTTGGAATTACAAAAACCGTTTTCATATACTCGTACAGTTGCTGAAAGTGGGTTCGTTCGAATCTCTAATATAGCAGTCACTTTTTTGATTGGGTAAGACTGAACAAGTAACCAATCGAGAAATTTATACATTTGACGTTTAAATATGTCAAAGGCTTGTGGCGGTTTATACTTATTTGTTTAATTCATATTTGGGCCTATTCTGCGAAATCTTTTATTCTGTTATGAATCATAAAAGGTCTCGACCATAACAGATCTTTTATAAATCGTATTCTGGGTTTCGAACTTTTATGAAACTCTGTTATAGAACTTCGAAAATTGAAATCTGTTACGAACATTCAAACAAACAGCCTTGTTTTTTTTTTTTTTGTAAATACTAAGTGGACACCTGATAATTTTTTTGCAAAATAGCATAAAATTGTCGGTGAAAGGAGTAAATTTTGAATTAACCAGGAAGATCAAATGGGTCACTATATTAAATCAGTTCCAGCAAAAGTGATGGATGTTTTCGGCAAAAAAAAAAAAATATAAATTTAAAAACCATTTTCAATTATTATTTTTTTACACACATTTATTACATTTTGTCTCCATTTGTAAGCATTTCGTTGCCTAGGAATTATATAGAGAAACATTTCAATCCAAGACTTCATATTTAATAAAAATCTTTTGTAATAAAAGTCACAAATTTATATCTTTTATTCTGTTATGATTCTTAACAGAATTCATAAAAGTTTTTTTTCACACAGAATACCAATTTTAGAGTTCGTAAAAGATTTTTTGACTGTTCGAACTTTTGTATGGAAATTCATAACAGAATAACAGAACAAATTGATAAAAGATTTTGCCGAATAGGCCTGATTAAAATACAAATTTAAAAGAAAGAAATGGGTGCGTTCAAATCAATAGTGTGACAGCTGATAGACATAATACATTGGTGTATTTTAGCGCACTATTTTATGCGTAATATTGAGTTAACTTTTACTGACATACTGTTTCCACTTGACTCTTATTTAGAATTTAGTCCGCGGTACTAATAATCATTTTTAGTGCCCAGGCTAAATTTTTCGAACTCACAATGGCAAAATTTTCCATACAAAATTGCATATTGTGACCTAGAAAATATTTAGTGTGAAGGTTAAAAATGATTATTAGTAAGGCCCAGTGTGTTTTAAGGAGCATTTGTTTTTATACAATCTATCAACGTTTAGGGAACAGATTTCTGCTTCTTACAGAATATAGTAAATGTACATACAGTAAAGGCACCAAGTGGCAAAGAACAGAAACAGAACCTTTTGTTTCACCAACAGAATTAAGCGACAAAACGTACGCCGCAATTCGACAATTAGCTTCATGTAAATCGTCTTTAAACATTTTCATAGAATAGGCGGCAGCCATGTTTATATGGATCTGTTTCGGTTTCAGTTTTGTGTAGCTGAGCGAATAAACTAAACAAGAACAGAATTTCCTACAGAATGAAATAATGTTCTGTTCAGTTTCTGTCCCAATCCCCCAACAAAAAAAAAACAGCTTAAGATTTTCAAATTTCATCGACTGCGGTTTGTTAGGTTTAACGACAGGAAAAATGGTGAATATTTGCAATTAACTCTAATCCAATTAGTGAGTTTTACCTGTCAACCGACAATAGCGAAAAGAAAAACAAACCTAACCTCAACTTAACGGAAACGTTTGGGAAAGGGACTGAATTTTCTGTTTGGTCACCTGTGAGTAGGCACAAGTCAAGAAAAAATCAACCAAATTCGGTGTAGGTATTCTTATAATCATGCAATTAATTTTCCTTTTTGACAGTTCGCAGATTACTCTCCTATATTTCGTCCATAATAGCAGTTCAATTAGCTTAATTATTCTTCTCTCATTCCCCCCGTTTTAACGAACTTAAATGCAATACTTTGGTAGGCACATAATTATTTCGGCAGCCTATTTTAATGGCGTTGACAGGAGCATGCTTTTGCACTTTCCGAAGGTCGAAATACCCACACAAACCCACATATGGGAAGCACTCTTCCAGGCACGATAAATGTTATTAATTTCAGGACCTATGAGGAGTACGTTTCCAGTTCAAACTTTAAGTAGGTCAATTTCACGAGCGATAAATCCTCCCGCAGCGCCTGCATGATAGTGTTGAGATTTTTATTACCCAGTTTCAATTAGACTGTTTGTTTGGCAATATCTCGTAGCTGCCTATATATGAGTTCAATTGAACACTACTGTAACTTGGGAGGAGCAAATTTTAATCACGTTTTCCATATTTCAATATTTACTTTAGTCGAAATGAATTTCTCTTCAATATCGAACTTGTTAGTCGATTGAAAATGAGCTACGGCTAAAAATGAAAACAAATCAGAATCGAAATCGGAATAATGAACATAAAATGTGAATTGTATGGTGATTCGGTAAATATCATGTTAATTATTATCAACGACCGTGACAGTGATGAAGAAAACGATGATGAGAACATCTAAATATTCCAACGAAATAAGCCGGCTTCAATTAGTACTAAATTCGGCTGAAACTAGATAGTTTATAGCAACATAGCGACGCACTTTAAGGACTTCGGAGATCAATTACCAAAGAATACACCATCAAGACTGATTTTTTCGTTTCCTCTTCGTTTATACATATTCAATCGATATCATTTTGGACTGGATACATTTACCCCTGGATAGGGTTTCAACCGAGGGAGTTCCTACGTAGTTGACAAGGGCATCCGAGTAGCTGACAAGATGTTGATTTTTGTGGCAATTTTTGTCATTCATGCTTGTATCGCAGGTAAGTCTTGTACAAATATTATAGGTATACTTATTGCTTTTATTGCAAATTGATTGAGCTGAAAGGGTTTCTGTCATAACATTGTGATAGATAATTTAACTCACGAGGAGCTAATGGCGTTTGATAATAGCCAATAATTATATGTGTTGGTATATGATTATTTAGAGTACCATTCGACGATTTACAGTCCTTCAATGTGCCATTATATTACGGTCGTAATGTATAAATTGTGTAGCATTAATTTGCAGAATGCTTTGTTGCAGTGCATTTTATAACATTTATCGCAACATTAACAATATTTCGAGACGACTACTTACACAATATCCACATATAGAAACGTCCAATAAGTATTGCGCGTATAGTGAACATGTTTGTGACGTATTCTCTGTTTGTCAAATATTTGGATACTTTTAACATACCTAATATAAATCTACTTACATAAAAGTCAGTCCACACAAACTATTACTGTTTTGATCAGAGATGAATGAATAAAAGAGATGGTTATCTTTCGTACGTCTATCCCCCCAAAACCCATTTGTTTACATTGTTGTTTTTGTAATTTCAACCCCCGTCTGTGAATACGTGTGACGAACAAAAAAGCATGTTGCTCATGACCGACCGCGAATCATCTTTCTTTTACGAGTATCGCGGTGCTTAATTGTTTTGTGTTTCATATTGTATTTGTTTGGATTTTGTGGAGGTGTTGATTAAACTAAAAAAAATAGTGAAATACACATTAGAAAATACTTTATTCTTGCAGTAAAGTCCAATTCATGAACTCACATATACTATAATAGAAATGAGCAGGTGTGTGTGACTTCATGAATTTTTCTGGAAAACAGCTTGTAGGCAGCCGCCTTTCCACTGGAAAGATATATATCTCTGTATTCCATTATCTTTGGTTTTGATCAAGAGCTATATTATTTCGCCTGTCTGAATACTTTCATTGAAAGATCTGTCAGTTTCAGTATTGAACCGTCACTGTCAGCCTCAAAAATAGGATAAACAAAATCCGTACTTACTGTTACTAGCATGCGTCATTCAATTAAATATTCGACAATTTTTTTGTTAAATATATATAATCAATGAACGTTACAAATGTCCTTCAAAAATAGCAAAATGTTGAAATTCGAAACGGGCTGGGGTTTATGTAAAACATTAACAATGGGGACGTTCGGATTCCTAGTTTAGTAAGTCTGACAGCTGTCTGACTAGATGTATTTCAGTTTTTATTGTCCCAGAGTGGTCACGTGTATAGTTTTTGCAGTTCACGTTTATGGAGGGGAAGGCGACAAATCTAGTCAGGAAAATCCTGCCTGCATACTCAGTTGACATTTCGAAGAGTCAAATTTAAAATAAACAGAGTGGCCGCTGCAGAATTCTGAAGAGCCGAAAAAAGGACCGGTGAGAGAAAAAGGTGTCATTTCTAAGGCTACTCTGGTAATTTAGAATTTTCGTACGATATTTAACAACCATTAGATCGCATAAGACTATAATAGTGTTGTGATAGGCAACCGTGTTATATTTATATATATAAATGCACTTGTTTGAAAGTAACAATTTTTTAAATATTTGTGAAAGGCCTTGTCCAAATAAAAAATTGCAAAATCAAACAAAGGTAACGCGGACCGCGGGAATAGAAAAACAATCAAAGTTGCTTAGTCAACGCGTTCGGATTCATAGTCCCGACAAATCTAGTTGACGTTTTACATAAACTAGGTATCCGAACGTCCCCAATAACTCTGTTTCTGTTTTGTTACTTCAAATTTCTAAATGTCGTTTCGGCTGGTATTTCTTTACTTCTTTAAAACACGAATAAGAACAAATATATCGACTTCATCTGCTTTTATCAATTTTCTCACCCGAGAAATTCCCTGGTGTTGTGGTTGAAACGAACACGGAATGAAATGAAATCTTATTTTGCGTAGATACCTAGTATGAAAATGATATTTTTTTCGCTTAGGCGGTAATAGCGAAAATTCTGCAAGAAAAATGTTTCCCTACGAAAACTATTCGATCCAATCAGAAAAAAAAATTCTGACAGATGGAACAGTAAAGAAATGAAATATTTCAGTGGAATAATTTGGTTTTTTGCTGTGGAATTGACTGAGAAGTAGATCGGAAAAAGTTTTTCGTACTTAATAAATAATTTTTCCTACGATATGAAAGATTATTTGTTTATTTTTTCTTATAAACTAACTTTTTAAATCATAAGTAACATTTTAAGACCAAGATTGAGTTCAACTATTAGGTTTAAGTGATCAAAAAATGGCAAAAACTAAATTTTTACAGTTTCGCTTAACGAATCGCTATTACTAAGGCCTAGGCTAAACATGTGAGAATTCTATTTACATGAACGAGATTATTGTTAGAAAACGCTAAAAATATTTATTTTTAATGCTGCAAGAATGAAACGAAGGAAAGGCATTTTTTTTAGGTTATAATTTCCTGTGAAGTGTTGCTTTCGTTTTCGTATACTGCGTACAATTCCACAAGTAATATACTTTAGTGCTTCACTTGAAATCAACTACAACGTTGAGGCAGGAAATTTAAACGCCAAAGTGGAGGATAAATGGTTTTGTTCGCATGGATGCCTCCCATCATTCATTTCATTTTCAAAGGAGTTTGTATTTCGTCTAAGGGTGGTTCAGCAGGAAATGAGTTAAGCAAAATACTCTACAAAGTATTATTTTAGTCTAAGTCTTTCCAAAGAGTAAGCCCATTACCAAAATACGAAAGGAGAACGGGTGGTCCTTGAAAAGTTTCTCGATGAGATTCATTAAAGCGAAAAGGAGAATTAATTAATTTCATAAGTATTTAGGTTGAAAAAATGTCTTCGCCATAAACAATTCAGATTTTTCATTTCACTCGTATTTAGTAAAGAAATAAGCATCATTCCACTGATATTTAATTGAACATGCAGCAAGATGTGTGGCGACACAAGTGCTAGTGGATACAACATTGAAACTCCATTACTGAAAAACCTTGGAGGCTGGAAAAGTTCTGCTCACGTCGATACTCGACGTTGATGGCACAACTAATGAGGATTTAACAGCCTTTCTGACCCAAGTCACGATACCTACGTGACATACTCCCTCAATTAAAATCAGCTTGGGGCTGTGGCATTTATGAAAACCACAAACTGAACGAACAATATTTATTGCACAGGAGAACATTTTGATTCCTTTAAATTGAAAATATGATAAATAAATGTGTACAGCAGGTAATCTGGTCAGAGATCCACAATACAATTTAAGTGTCACGACTCATTTTTAATTTTAAACGCTTCTACAGCCGGATTGGATTGTCCGCACAAGTTTATGGGACGCGAACCGTAAATAAATTAGCCCCACACAATAATTCGTTATTTTCAGTCTCTGTAAAATAAAAAGAATGGTATTTTAAAACTTCCACAAATTCAAGAGAGAAATTCGAAAGAACATCAATGACATGTTGATAGCTGTGCATTTTGGACAACGACCACAAATGCATGACAGCCTTGGAGATGTTTTACTTGCAGAATAATAAAAATAATAAATGGAATGCTTTCAATAATATTCGTTTTTCATTTCATTTCCTTTTATTCTCCCCCGACTCGCAAAATAAGAAAGGGATACCGAATTTCATTCAGTGAATTCATTGAATTCCAGTTGCAAGTTAATCAACTCCTATATAACTTTTTCCCTGCAAAATTAAATTAAACTAATTTGGTATTCAGCAAAGGGGTGCAGCGAAATATTCAGTGAAATGTGGACCCAAAATTGTACCCATCATTAGGAACTTTTTTTTTACATTCTTTGTGATTGTGTAGCCACACTTTTGGGGAGGCAGAGTCTGTCCGTCATCCGGCCACTCAATTTTAAATTAGAAACAAAGAAAAAAACTGGAGCAAATAAATAAGACCCGAGAAGTTAAACGAAATGCGCCGTGAATTGCCTTCGAAAAAAAATAAGGTAAATGGCAGGATTTTCACTGTTAAAAATCATAATGAACGCGAACCTAATAATGTAAGATAATCTTCAGGTGGGTATTTTCGAGGCCCAGTGTTTGAATGAAATGAAGTGTCCCTTAATCTATTACAGACAGGCTGGAAATATGGAAGAGAAAGTACCTTAGTCCATTGAAGTGAATATTCGACAGAGTTTATCTGGAGTGTCCGAAATTAAACGAGGAGATGGTGAATAAAAAAAAAGTGATGGAGGTAACCATCTGCATTAGACAGGGTCAGGGTCCGTTTACAACCTTCTTTTTTTGACAGATGACAAAACTGAAAGCAAAATAACCACTAGATAGCCATAAAAGTGTGCTGCATAGTTTTAGGCTTTAAGTATTTGTAAAAGTGCCTGCCATACATTTGCTTGGCTGTGGACAATGGACACGTCAAATAATCTAGTTTAGTAATGTCGTTTTCCATTGGGCAAAAAGAAACGTCCGAGACAGTCCGGAATCGAAAAAAATCACTTCTGAAACCGTTCCATGGGCACAAAAAATACTCTTCTCGATTTGAAGTCAGAATCCACTCCAAAAGCACTCACACAAGTGCAGTTGGTGTATTTTATGCAAGTCAACTGACAGCTGCCGTAGATTATTTTTTGGCATTTCACCAGTACTTTAGTGGATTCAATCAGAAGCAGTTTTCTTGTTCCATTGGATTACAGAATGAGCGGATCCCCGAGTGAAACCAATGGAAAACGCTCGCTGATTTGTTGTATCTCAGTTTTAATGTGGCTTGGTTCGGTCACATGAACAACTTTTTCAACGTTTATGGCGTGATAGCCAATTGATCTAGTCAAGGAATTTGTGACTGAATACTATAAGTGCCTAACGTAGGTAAAGTGACGTTACCGACCCTTCCAGTCTTTGCGTTCAGGGTACAAGTTGCAAAGATAAATCTAGTTGACTAGGTTTTCAGTGTGTATAGTTTTAAACAGTAATATTTCTTACTTTTTAAAGTCATACCGCTGGAACTTACGTCAAAATGAGTCCACTATTTGAAATTGAAAAATTGCTCTCAATTTAGTAAATATGACAGCTTAATTTTCCCGCATATGTTAAGACTGTCATCAATTTTCAAATTTACATCGTTCCATGATCTTATAAGAAATTGCCTGAGTTTTTAAAATTCAGGTGTACACCGAACATTTGTGGTGCTTGTTCTTAGCTATTTCAAATGCAGCGTTGACAGTTGTGACATTTCAATGGAGGGGAGGCTATCTTAATTATTAGTGGACATCAACAGACAAAATCTAGCCTGGGAAGTCAAGATTCGCTTCACAAGTTAAACTCATATATGCAAACGCCTACATGTCGGTACATTCTAACTCTGACATTACTAACTATGAATAATGTCCGATGTTATAAAAAGTAACTAAATAAACAATAGTTCAACTTTGAACGCACACCGGGTATAAATCTGTCAAAACTAAAGTCACTCCAAAACATAGAAAGACATTGAGTAATTTAACGTTTGCTCCATCGTAGTCGCATTCGAGGAAGTTAGGCAACTTTTGACACACATCGTGTGGGAAATTGTGTAGCCTAGTGTGTTTATAATTTGGACCAGTTCATGACTTTTCTCTTGTATTTTTGCTTGAGAGGGTTGACGAGGTGCTGTGCAATCGAAAATTTTTCGCAATTAGCCACAAAGTCAGTAAAAAGCAAACATGGTCGGTATTGCAGTGCAAATTAATTTACAACTTTCCTTGCTCGAAAGCAGAACTGTATTGTGCGAGTAAAACTGTCGTACGATATTCTCAGAATTTGCTTCGATGAGCTTTTGCAGTCACCCACCTAACAGCATCTGGCATCAGTAGATTGTATTGCTTCACATACTTTGTATACGGTCACAAGTCTATAGATCGATTCATTAAAAATACATTGCGGGAACTGCATAAATATTGTAGCAACTGCAGGCAGACATCAAATGTCTATTTTCACGCTACGTACCATTCGTGTGAGTGATTTTAATTTTTGACACAAATGGAAGGAGACCATACGGTTTTATAGCAACTTTTGAATCCTGGCACATTTGCGAGTAAACATTGTCATGTTTTTTTTTCTAAATGTAGCTCATATACCTCCGCACAACCCTGTACTTCGTGCTACGTACACTGACACTGGTTGGAAAGAATCACATAACCATTTGGCTTAATCAACTTCTTAGCTGATGTACCTAGACGACAAATATTGAATTCCCTTGATATGTGTTCTACTATATGCAAAGCACAGCCAGGAGTATAATCTCATTTCAATATAAAATACAGAGAGCAAAAGATTCCACGAAGCGCACATGAAATATTAAAAGTTGATCCCTACCACGAACTGAGTTCGTCGTTCCTGCATAAGACTGACACTGACAGGGAAAATAATGTTAACCCCATCTGTGTCATGACCGCACGAGAGAGTAGTAAAATACCCAACCAAACGTGTACATACACATAATTCAATTCGATATGGTAAGCCACTTTGACATTATAGACGTCATTTCATATGGACTCCTATTCATGCTATCCTGGGGGATACATGTGCTGTGCATATATCGTTACAAATAGAATTTTCAAGCTAGCTTTGAATATTATTCTAAGAAATTGAGAGAGAAATGTCGGTGGAGAATTAAACTGAAATAAGCTAAAGGAATCTGCCATTAATTGCTGTTGGCAATTAAATCTTAGCTGTCATGGGATTTCCCAGTGTATATATAGATGGACTATAAGCGAACAGTTAAGATGTCAGACTATGCCATGTGGATTTGGAATGTTAAAATACAAGAAATAAATGTAATTAAACCCTTGGTAATTAAAGGAATAAATGAGCTACAAGGAGAGGACAAATTCAACTTAAAATCTGTTCCCAACATCAAAGGGTTTCTTTCTCGTTTGAGTGTGCCGTTTCATAAATGTTTTGCTGTTTTGTTTCTCGACGACATGATTTTAAAACGAAAGTTCTATTTCAATGGAAATAACATTTATTTGTCATTTACACAGGTGCTGTTTAGAATATGCATGTGTATTGTCCGACAGTAGCCTCCAGACTCATTTCCGTAATGGACCAAAAGAACAACTAAACAAAAATCTATTTGTTTGCAAAGTAAACATGACACGGAAATACGTTTATTTACAAATTTATTCAACGATGTGTTTTATTTTCTTGGATATTTCCATGGCAGGCAGCTGTCATCGCATTAACTGCTTGTCGATGTACAGTTTCGTGTGAAAAGCAACACCTGTGTGCCGTATTGCTTGGGATTAAATGGATATGACATTTGAGGCAACGAAACAAGTCATGTCCAATTTCCATTCCATTTCCTAATGCACTTTCCAACACCCGAATACCCGAACAACCACCTGTCAAAGTGGCTATCGTTTGGAAATACTCATAAACAGAGATAGACTAATTCTGGTGTCAAGAACAGAAGGCAATAAATAAATTATTTCGAAGTAGAATGCAGTGTATACCAACAATATTTTAAGTAATGAACATAATGGCAACGGCACCATAAGGGTTGAGTCAGAATGGAACGCGATGACTAACTGTTTGTGCACGAGACTGAGTCGCACAAGTAATTACCTTGAGATCGTGGTTAAGTGGGCTACTCGATATTAATAATTGCCATGGACTTTTCAAATTAATGGAGTGCGAATCCATGTGAATGGGAGAGAATGGAAAGGAAAATGTTTCCTTTCAAATATTTTTTTGTGTGCGAGTAAATTGAAGTTTGTGTACGTCATTTTCTTTTGTTCTACTGAATGAAGGTATCCTGTTCATATCGCATATGAAAATGTCAACAAAGATTATAATTAGAAAAACACTTTATCAAATTTTGATTGTACGCTCGCGTTAGTCATACGTTAAAGTCTGTTCAGAAAGCCCCATTTATAGCCTTACGTAAAACGAAACCGTTAAAATGTTCTTTCGCTTTTTTTGAAGACTTAAACGTAACGGTTGAACTCAATCTTGGTGTTTAAATGTTGCTTTTGAATTATGAAACTATTTTATAAAAAAAAATTAACAAATAATCTTTAAATTTTTTAGAATAATAACTTATTGATTTTTCCCCGTAAACTTTTTCTGATCTTCTTCTCAGTCAATTCCACAACAAAAAAACAGATCATTCCACTGAATTAGTTCATTTCTTTACTGTTCCATCTGTCAGGATTTTTTTTCTGATGGAATCCAATCAGTGGTGGTGGATTTGCTGTAAATGTTTTCGCGAGAAAAAATTCTTTGACAGAAAAACGAAACAAAATCATTTTTAGGCCCAAAGTTAACACATTAAAGATATATTTACTTTAAATCAACTAGATTGATCTGGACTAGATTCGTCAAAAACCAGATTGTTTGCTAACGTCACTTTTCCTACGTCAGCCACAAATGCGCTGTCATCTGATTACTTAGCCACAAATTTCTTGACTTTATTTATCGACTACCACTCCATAAACGTCAACTGAAAAAGCTGTTCATGTGACCCATCTAGGCCAATCAAAACTAAGACACATCAAGTCAGTCAGCTGTCACAATTTGGTAACTAGTAACTTGAACGTCACCAGAATCGTCGTGTTGGGTCGTACCTACTCTTACAGTTTTGCCTAACTTTCAATTTAATCAACTTAAATACACAAAGCGCTTTAGGAAAATCGGAAAGTTAATGGAAACGTCAATAATGAATGTCACAAGATAAGGTCTTGATAGTTTATTTTTATTTGTATACGCCTCTTGTCACATTTGACCAGCACAATTCAATATTTCGATGTTTATGACGTACTTCCTTTGGCCTTCTGTTGTTACAACTGCAACCGATATTGTCCCTCGCCTCGTTACTATTTATCTTCGGTCTGTAATCAAAACATTACTTACATGTATAAGCTAGGTACAGCTCCCCAAAGACCGTCCGAAAGTGTATCTTTCTACATTCGTACGAGTAAATTCATATTCTTTGCCGAAACATACATTGTCCCTACGACACTGCCGTCCCTTGGGAGATTTCCTGTGAGCCAGCAGAAAAATTAACTGAAGACAATTTTGTTCATTTCTATGAAAAGTACTGTGCATGTCCATTGTCCATGTCTCATGTCATCTGCATTTACACAATTTGCTTGTAGAGCTATTACTCCCACGACAATCCTCGTGAGTACGGCTACACAAACATTTTTAACTCAGCCTTGTAATTAGATCAGTCCAGGGTTTCATTAAATTCAACAAAAATAAACCGCCATAACAATTGTTTATCCATTAGTTCCAAACAAATAGCGTCATAGTAAAGCTAATCGTATGGAATTTCCCAAAGCCGATACAAGCCCTATGATTGCGTTCAGTGAACAATGCCTGGCTAATCTGCTTCCTCATATTGTATGTCTTCTTTTCTCTGGCCGTGCTATTTTAAAGGTTATATATTTCGATAGGTAAAAATATCATCGATATCACCGATACAATATCATCGATTTATTGGCATCAGGCATCCAAAGTTGGAAAGATAACCCTGGCGTTAATTGACTAATACAGTGCGTAGATGCGTAGATATTCATTTGCAAATTTTTCGAGTTCACAAATTTGCGGTGTCGATTCTAGGAATATTCGGCTATAACTGTGTATCTACTTGGTTTGTTTATTTTGTATCGAGTTCAATTGGTTTTGCTGTACCTCCTCGAGTCGGTGATTACTCTCTTGCGTGACCAGATAAAGTATACAATTGTAGTTTGGCAGCTACACGTACATTGATATAGCTTTGTGCGGTACCTATTGCATGGCAGTAATGGAATTTTATTGGCTTCTCCTTCCTTGATCCTATTATTGTGGCAGTGGCCCTATTTCAAAGTTCAGTCATGCATCAATGGATTTACGTGAATAATTCAATCAACTCTTATTATTTTAGGTGCTTCAAGTAGATTATTGTTTCTTAAATGCGACCAACGACTTACTGTCTTTTTATGCAAAGGAACAGTTGGAACTTAAAATTTGCAATGTTGAAATGTGCTACTTTTAAAGCGCTGAATCTGAATGGCTCCATTGGTCTTAGGTGTGTTTTATTGAAGATTCATCTCAACAAACCAAAGTAAGGTAGAATCTTTAGCACAGAATTGCAACGACAGCACACTCTGCTTGACACTTCTGAGATTCACACCAGATATTTATTCCAAGTGGCACTGTGAAAGTTATTTGAGAGCAGCACCTTATCTTAAACCCTTTTCGAGATGTTTGCATTGCTTGAAGTGAGCTGGATTTAGTAGACCAATGAATAAAACTAAAATTCAGGACGCACAATAAAATATACCAGTTTATACAACTTTTTTACAAATGTGACACAAATGTGACTGGAGAAATAATTTTATTGTGCATTCGTTTTCTTTACTTTGCTGAAGTAGATGTTCAATAAAACGCGCTTTTTGTATTCAGCCATTAACTTCTTTTAAATAAATTGTGACTTGATGTGCTTGGGCGACATAAATTCGGTCAGTGAATCGTGTCAGAAAACGTCATCTGAAGGGCGTTTTCTTTGGATTAACATGTTTTATTTTTGCGGCAATGGATAGATTTTTGCGTGTTTAGTGTTTTCTATCATAAGCGTCGAATTTCTGTTAGAAAAGTTGGCGTAGAATTTCCCCTGACAAGACCGTTATAACATTGGGAATGGGGACATTCGGATTCCTAGTTTAGTAAGTCTGACAGCTGTCTGACTAGATGTGTTTCAGTTTTTTATTAGCCCAGAGTGGTCACGTGTATAGTTTTTGCAGTTGACGTATAAGAAGAAGAAGCCGACAAATTTAATCAGGAAAATTCTGCCTGCATACTCAGTTGACATTTCGAAGAGTCAAATTTAAAATAAACAGAGTGGCCGCTGCAGAATTCTAAAGAGTCGAAGAAAGGGCCGGTGAGAGAAAAAGGTGTCATTTCTAAGGCTACTCTGATAATTTAGAATTTTCGCACGATATTTAACAACCATTAGTTCGCATTGCATTTACAACTTTTAAATAAGATTGAATTTGACGTTTGCATATGAGAAGACTAAGGCTATAATGTGTATGTCTCTCTTCTATTCATAATTATAATATCATTCGTGTGATTGAAAACCTCTCGCTCATAGAGTTGTATTGCAATATTTTTCGATCGCTTACGTTTAAAATTCTAGTTAAGAATGAGTCTGACAGCTGTCTGACTTGATGTGTTTCAATTTCTATTGACCTACATTTTACAAGTGAATAGTTTGTCAGTTGACGTTTATGAACGGTCTACCGACGAATATAGTCAAGATATTCGTAACTGAGTACTAAATTGACAGTTCCCATATGTGGGACGTATTATCAACGACGTTTGCGATGAATCAAGTTTTTACGTTAAGATAACATCGGGTAAAACGGAGTAATTCCGCATCCAGCTAGTTATATTAAAAGTTTCCCAAACATAATATCCCCTTTACATAAATTGTTACTCTCTTGACTCTTCGCATCGAAATTATGTTGTTGGACATCAAAGCAATAATATTCATTCACTCTTAAATGATAGATGTTTTAATTATTTCTTGAAAATGCTATTCAACGACTGGTAAAAAGGAATAGATGAATATTAAATAAGCAAATAGATGAATATATAAAACAAATCCGGCAACATTCGCTCTCAAGTAGTTCCTAGAATTTCGAACCTGGAGTAGACGAGTTAATAACGACTTAAATGGCAAAGTTTCGATGCTCAGAAGTATATTTCTCAAATTGTTCGATTTTGATTTTAGGACTTATTTCTTGTGCAAATTGTTAGTATTTTTGTACCCATCATTAATCCATTTTTAAGACGGTTACAATTGCCTTGGAAAACGTGGGACACAACTTGCTATTCAAATTATTCAATTAGCTATCTACTTCGTTTCCGCCTATCTTTGACATGCATTCTTATATGCAAATTCCTTGAATATTTGCCTCCTTGCAAACATTTTTTATTTCCACACAAATGAGGCATCTCAATTCAATATCTCCATTTTTAGTCACTTGCGTTGTCCTATCAGACTTTGACATTTGTTTATGATATTCCAATCATAGCACACAACTCCTGCCAAAGGTCACATTAGAGGGTAAATATTTAACGACTATTTATTATTCATATTGATTTACTTCCGTCGAAACCTATACAAAAAATTCAAAATGAAATGCCGACACTCCCACGCCGAACTATAGTAAACACTCCTTCATCTCGATTCCAGTTGTGCTACTGTCTTTCGATTGCACCTGCTTAGTAGTCTGACTGACGGGATTTTCAAGAAATTTACAATCTGTCGGTCTGAATCACTCTGCAGGTGCGTATCAAGTGCGTGACATTACCGAAGGTTGTCTATCCTTGGGCTGTAAATTATTTAGCGCATTTTTCTTCAATCAATACTTTCAACATAAAACTTACATTACAGAGACTGAATACGGTTGGGGAACTGGTAATTATTATAACCTATCCGTTGGAATTGGGTTGTTTCAGATACGATTTTTATTTAAAAAATTTAACAGCAAATCATGTTGATCCTTCGCCACCTTCAGGAGGTGTTTTCTTGGTAAGGTCAACACAGTCTTTTATAGACTGTTTGTATTCAATTTTTGAGACTGCATCCAAAACTGGATCAGATTCTATTACAATTTCCTCTATTCTACTACCCTTTTGACGTGCACCCAAAATGTCTGGAAATATTTTTATTTATACTAAATACAAAATTAATTAAGGCATTGACATTTATTTCCACCCCAAATAATCGTAGCTATTTATAAAGAGGAATAAAATTAAAAAATGTGCTCTTATATCTGACAGGCACGATTCCTGCGACACCGGAAAACATCACGGTGACATTTCTGACGCCAACTACTGTGCGGGTATCCTGGCAAACTAATCTGCACTCGGAGTCCGTGGAAAAGTATATCGTTACGTACAAGCCCACTGATGATAGGTAAGTTAAACGTTCTCCATTTAGATGTACGTATAAGTTTATTTATACATGTATTCTTTCATGTCGATGTGTCCGTGTCAAAAAGAAAGAAACTGAATTATGATAATCATAAACTTATAGTGCGCGAATGTTTCATGAGTGTGTGTGTGTGTGTTTGTTTGTGTGAGACCCAGCTTTGCCTTGCCGCATCATAGAGTTGACGTAACTTAATTTTATTTAATTTTCCAGCGTAGCTATCCGTATATGACATGAATTTTAATAGCTTGCATGTTTTGTGTTGAGATTTTTATTTTTGTTCTGCCTTGGAGCGATATTCGTGAGGGGTGCTTCGTCGGTTTATACCCGTATAACGATATCATCATCATTTTTCTCGACATTATCGTTTTCGTAAATCTAACACTCGTGCGGTGGATGAAACTCCTTGCTGTACACTTTAAGAAGGAAAGGAGGCATGTGTCCGAAATCCACCAGGGCATTTTTTCCCCAGGGTGGTAAAAACTATCTTTCTCGCTTTTAGAAAAAGCGTTTTAGTTGACCTTGCAAACAAGAAGTAACGAGTCGTGAGAACATCAAAGGCCGTGCATCAATTTAATTTAAAAATGAGTTATCCTCGGTCAATTTTCCGACGTTAGGTTTGTTTAATTCTACATTTTGTATAAAAATAATCGTTTCAGAGTGACTTGCATCGAATTAGCCTAAAATTATGCAATCATTTTGCAGAAACTGTCATATTTTGTATTGTTACATAAATACATCCATACGCCATACCTATACTACACCAGAATCCTCCCAACATGAACCGCACATTTCCCCTACCGCGAACCGATTAGTTGCTCCAAAGTCACTTCTACTTGACATAAATCCTACGAAGAACTGTCAAGTGGAGTGGATTTGGTGTGCGTGCTGAAGATTCGACTTTGCTTTGCTTTATTGATAGAAAGGTTCATTAAAACATCATGTCAAGTAAACTTTAAAGAAAGAAATAATGGTCGCATTCCATTCACTGTTAGATGGGTAGCAACATGCCAATCTCCATATAAATTGCCATCCAACTATTGAAACCAAGATGTCAATGCAATTTGATTGAAAGTAAACCCATTTCGACAAATATTTCTCCTGTCTCGCCAACTCACTTACCTGTACTCCCGCATGTTTTCAGTATTTTAACAAAGAGATTGTAACAAATTGAAGTAAAAGAGTGAAAGAAACATAAACAATATAAAAAGTAATTTTTGTTCCGCTCTACAGCTAGCACAGACATTCAGCGGACAATGGAACGTGGGAATGATATCCATTAATTCGTTTTCCATTGGAATTTTCAGATTTTGCTCTCAGATTTCAGATTTTCCCTTCCCAATGGAACATTAAACGAGATTTTTCTTTCTTTTCATTTGTTGTTGTGTTGTTTCTTTAAATTGTAGCTTGTGTTTATAAAAACCATTCAGTTTATATTGATATTCATTGCACCTGCCAAATGTATCTCTACTTTTCACACACTTGTCTTCTTTAAAAACCTAAAATAGCACACTTTAAAATTTGACAAATGACAAAAGTTTTTGTTTTGGTATTGGTATGAATCTCGCTCAGAAATCGAGGTTCGCTAAATTGCTCTGAGTCTGAAAAAAATCTATTTTTGCTGCCATTGGGACATGAAATCTGACAGCCAGCTAACTTGGAGAGCAGAAAAACAGATTTTTTTCTCCCAATGGAAAACGTCATAAGTCAAGTCTAAATAATATTTCCAGAATAAGTTTATTTAGCTTGAATTAGAGTGTAAAGTCACAAAATAGGTATTATGTCAGACGTCAAAGTTTCGCTTTTTAGTGTGCTAGTTGTCAGAAATGCGCAGCTATTGCCGTTGGCAAACCCTGCTGTACTCTTTACTTGTACACCTGCGCCCATATTCCATTATTAATGACCGATATTAAACCGAGTTCCTGACAAAGTTATGCACCCTAAATATTTCATAAGTTTTGCATGAAAAGGAAAACTTTTAAAACGAGTTAGGTCACTTTAAAGTTTCAACGACCGCTGACTTCACTCAAACCCACCGTGTTCATATTTCTCCTTTGGAATTCGAAAAGTACAAGTGTATACGTCAAAAAGAAGAAACGTAAGTCATCCGCTTTGCTAGCTTTTGTCGGATTTAAATCCCATGCGCTTTTCCACACATTAGCGTGTCACCAGGGACTCGTTGTTCTTAGTACCTACATGCAGATTGGTGTAATTATTATACACATACTTGTACTTGTAAATCTACTTGTCACCATAATGTGTGTGTACCCGTATTGTGAACGCATTCAAATTCCTTTTCCGCCGGTGGTTGGCGTCATGTGAACATCTGTGTTAATATTTAAATCAACGTTCTATGTTCACCCTTAAGAGAACTGTTTGCAAACAAAGAGGGCTTTCTTGAAAAATGGATACGCAGTCGTTGTCTCCAGCATTTCCCGTAAAGACAAAATGTGTAATTTGTTTTTCATTGTTGAAGCCAAAATTAAAATTATAACAAATACTCTCAAGATGTGTCCTCTACAGGCGCTTAATAGAGTAATTCATGCGTAAATGGGCTTAACATCACGTTGCTATACATCCCCTGCGTAACAAGTTCGCATTCGTTCATGCACGAAATCATTTGTAGTATTTAAGGAGCAAACCTTAATTGCGAACGATTATTCCACGCTCCTTACAACGTTTTATGGGCTACTTCCAGGATGTATATTGTATATACACACAAAGCTGACCAATATAATCTGTTGGTTGGAAATCAAACAAATTGCTAACTTTGACACATGTAGTACACGATGAAAAATGTCATTCAGGTGTAAAACGACATTTATTTCGTTGTTCTAATTAAGTGTGTGCTATTTAACAGAGCAGTCCTGCACTCAGCAGCCAGCTTGACTTTGTGTAATTTCTGCACAAAAAGGACTTGTGTCCGTTGCCATCGGTAAATTTTAATTTTGGTTGTTTTAATCACAAGAACTCGGATATCTTATAAACTTAAGCGGTGCCGTTTTAATATTAGCATTGTTCGTTCTTGATATGTTAATAAAATAAATATTATTTAAAACAAAAAGTTATTAGCCTATTGCCAACAGTTTTAAATATTTTTCTAGGCAGCTAAAGAATTCATAATTAGCTGTGGGACTGACAATGTAAATCGGAGCTAGTCAAACTCATGACACTGACAGGTAATCGGTGTGGCTTATTTCATTTTTCAATCGAAGCTCTGTAGGTAGTTCGTTGGTTTCATGGATGGGTTCGAAGTTTATCCGATGGAAAATACTAATTACGGTTAAAAATTTATATATTGTTAGCGACGTTAATGTATTACTTCTCGTACTTTCCCGTAACTCAGAAATAAAACTCTCTACTCGTTTTTATTATTTTTATATTAAGATAAGATTTATTTTAATTCCGTAAGAAGTTTCATTAAACGACCGTCTTCGACAACACGAACTTCAACCATCTTCTTCTCTTTCTTCCTATTTATTTTATCGATGTTGCCACATTGCTAACAATATTTATGTTTGTTTCACAATTCTACTTCTTTTAACGCACGACGAACGCACCCGCTACGAGATTCAGCACTGCAAACAGAACAACAAATTACTCATATCAGTGAATTTTTTACATTTCCAATTTAACGTCAGTTTGTTTTGTTCTTCAAATAAGTAAGCAATAACTACTAAGGTAGATTTGTTGAAAGTACATGCCTATTCCTATGAATGCAAACTGCAAACGGCAAACGAGCGATTAAACATACATTCTGCCGCTACTTTCACATGAACCCATTTAGTTTAATTGCAGCAATTCGTGACTTGCAGTTTCCAACTGTTAGTCTCTTGTTTCAATTACTATATTGAGGTTAATTTCCAGCAAATTCCTCATTCGCGGATATTTCGCCGAGTATATTTTGAGGATTGTAGTGTAAATAATCTATGACAGTTCAATTCTCATGATTGCTTACATAAGTTGTCTTATTTTGTCTCTTTTATTAATTTTTTTATTTTTATTTCATTTCCTTATTTCATTAATAGCCTAAAGTTATACAAAACCTTAAAACAAAATTCAAAGATATATATATTTACAAGATATTATAGCATTAAGTTATAAACTGAAATAGTTATGTACATTCTGTTGTCCGATTTTGGCAAGAGGCGAATGTGCAGTCGTTTTTTTTTTTTTGAATCAGCGATTAGACCACTTTAATATAATGCTTTGGAAATAGTTCAAATAGCCTTTTTCCCTGTTTATAAATATACCAAACGCAATTTGCTATAGCAATTTGCTCTCATATGAATATTCTCGTACAATTAATGGAGACTTTCGTGTGAAATTTTGACAGCTTTTCTCTTTACTTTTAAGGCGAACACACAAATAGATGTAAACAAAATTGTGGCTCAGTTTATTTTTTACAGAATGACATGCGGTATTTAATAATGGGTGTGTTCGATATTTTTTCATGATCCTCGATGACGCATTGGTTTGTGATTACGCGGTCTATACTTAAGCTTGTAGAAGCATCAAACAAATTGGAAGAAAATCTTTAAATGTTTCGGTTTTAATCTCATAAACCAAAGAAAACTAGAAAAATGTCAAGTCCGTAAAAATTTGTGATGACCTGCTAAGTTTTCACACAATGAAAAATCGCCACAGACGTACTTTCACTAACCCAATTATGCCGGTTATAAAATTAGACACTAAACTAGGTGTCCAACAATCATTTGCAATGGCATTTCCTTTGTGAGTACTAAAGACAGAAACAATCTTAGGTGCTTAATACGCTGTCAGTTTGACTGCGTTCGGAAGTACTCCAAAATACAGAGGTCCATATATTTTCTTGCTGCATATAATTATTTAACTGTACGTTCGGCATCGTAGTCAGTATTTGTTTGACAGTAGTGTTTTATAAAATAGTTTTCTTTTGGACTTATAATCTTTCGATAGGTAACTCCAACTTTTAAACTGTGCTGTGATACTGGACCATTATTTCTTGTTGTCTTTGGTGTTTGATATGCCATAAAACCACAAACAATTCAGCTCTTGAAAGCCAATATTCAGCACACTCCTTCTGTTGCATGTTTTCCAAGGTTTCATTTGATGTTTTCGAAGAAGAACCTTCTGTCCATATATACATCCTTCCATCGCTTTAAGTCCCTTTCAAAGTAAGCGATCAGACAAACCTTTAATTTAGTCCGTAATGAATTGCACCAAATATCTTGCCATCGAATAAAATCCTTAAACCACAATCTTCTCGTGGTAGGTCTAAGTTTCCCACAGAAATGGGGAACACCCTAAATACACTTTGTTCTGAATGGCAGTACGATTTCCAATCGATTACAGTCAAACTCAAATTGCCATTAATCGTAATCCTTGAACTTGTATGCCACATTGAATCCCATCAACCTTTGCCATCCGTCGATACGTGAAATTTGTTGATGCTCCCCTGGGTTGGCTGCACACACATTCTCATCTGGTATTATTTTTAGAGAAAAAGGACAATCTTTTCAATTTGACACAAGTAATTTCTTTTTCAATTTTCACATCGCCTGCACGGACGGCTTAAGCTTGTAATGGATTTGGGTCAACAAACATTTGAGCCAAACGACAGTCGTGGGGATATTCACTTTCAGTTGACAAACCGAAATAAATCCCACAGCATCCTCGAAACAGAGAGTGTCCTTGAGATGCGACTTTAAAAATGAAGCTATTAATATTTAATATCCATTCTTATTTCCCTTTCAGAGGTCGATCCATTGTCCAGTCAAGTCTGCCAATGAATCGCCATACCCCTTGAGTGTACTTAGGTCGAAGAATCAATATCTCAGAGAAGACAAGAGATGACCTTCGGCAGCCATCTGTATTAGTTTACGTATCGACACCACCTCGAACAGCGTAAAGTATCCCAAGGCTATACAACATTCCATAACCCCGTCAATAAGCACTTCAAAACGGCCATTTAGTAAATGGCCTGAAATTTCTTCATTCCCTCACGTTGTCCCTTTTTGTTTTCATGTAACAATTTTGAACGCCTTTCACTCCGTAAAAGTTGGTTCAAGTGCGACGAATGGAGGCCCCACTCTGGCTCCACACACCAAATGCAAAGACACTGCTTACAATTAAAGTCCCTATGGTAAACACGCAACGAAGATAGCGGTCGCAGCCGCGAGCATTCGTTTTTTGTGTCCTTTTTGAATATAAAATACATCGATTTACCCTGTGACCTTTTCGCTGCTCGCCTGCCCTCCCACGGGTAGTAAATTCCAAAAATGTGTTCACATAGCGTATAGTGTTACTATACTGCTCGGCTAACTAGCCCATTGAAACGAACGCACCCCATGCCACGACCCGAAATGTTAAGCCTCCGGGGCCAGCAAAAGCGTATAGTCCCACATGTCCGACAAATTATGTTCACACAAATTCGAGGCATTCCGAGGATATATACTCATTGTTAACCCAAATGGCTTGTTCCACCATACCCCAACATGTGGGTAATGAGAGGCGATTTTCTTTTCTGCGAGCGGGGTGAAACGCAGACAGTTGCCTTATGTTTCCAAGTGTTATGGGGACAATTATATGCAAATGAAGTTTTGAAGGCTGAGCACTGCTCTGGGGCTAGAACTTGCGATGTTGCAAGTTGCAACTCACTACAAGCGGATAATTACAAAAAAAAAATGTAGGTACGTTGTGCTATTTCTAGATGCCTTCAGCTATTAGTGGCGTTGCTTGTGCGCGAAGATTTACCAGCGCAATGGGAACTTTTTTCTAAAAATATAGCTAAGGTGTTGTGCAGCAGTGCGGAGGTTTGCAGCGAAAAAATTGCATGCAAATCAGCTTTAGCTCATTACAAATGGTATAAGGTATAAGCCTGATTAAATGAGTTTGGCTTAGAGGGAATGTCCTTAATTTCATCGAGATATGTATTCACGAAACAGCAGTTTTTCAAGCACATTTCACATTTGCATGCTATACACCTGTTTCCAATTATCCTGCCGCTTTATTACATTGGAATGGAACGAGATGATTTGGTGGAGAAGTCTCATAAACGAGGAAGCAAATTATCGTATTTCCCATTACATTTTCTACTCAGGAGATCTCTGTATCTCATTAGAAATTCTAATCACTGCGTGTAATGAGGAAACGCAGAGGTTTGACGTGGTTGATGTCAAAACTGGGGACAAGCCTCAGTTGCCATGATTTGTACGTCAGAAAACATCTTTTAACGTTTAATGTCATTTAGTATAACTGTTTTAGAACTGAATAAGTATTGAGCATAGTCTCAACAAATATCTTACTGTGGGAATTTTAACCTCAAAATTGTTGATGGGAAAACCATATCGTTTTATTGAAACTATTCGATTTTATTTTAGCCCCACAAAAAAAGACATAAACACTAAAAGCCCAATAGATCTTGCTCACTCATTCGTTAATATAAAAATAACAAAACTCACCGCAAAATATCGGCTGAAATTGCTCATTGCGTTTGCGGCCTTAGTAATATCTCCAACGCAGCAACAGCAAAGTGCAACCGCACATTAATCGATTTATCACAAAACAAACAAATAAACAAATCAAATGAAATAGGTAGGCAAAATTTAATTTGTGTTTTTCTGTCAGACTTCGTAAGTGACAGCCACCAGAACGGAATTTCCGGCTTGGTTAATGAAGTTTCTGGGAAATAGGCCCACCAGCATCTCTGATTTGAGATCTGAGGCAAAAAACCGATAAGAAGGTGCCTACACTCTTCTGAATATATTTCGTTGAGTGAAAACAAACTCAAGCGAAAGCACCTCCTTTTATTTGAGATATTTCGTTGTTGTTTTGCTTGTGTTATCGGAAAAGAAACAACATTTCTCCGAAGAAGAAAGCTGTCAAGGTGACTGAGTTTGATTTAGTGTGTAGAGTGTGTAGTACGTCTCGTTCCATTACAGAAAAAAGTGCTCATTTGGCGCCCGAAACTCTGTCATATTCCGTCCTACGCTGAATACACATTAGCCGTGTTTTATTATCAGCGTGATCTGATCCGAATCAGATCACGAAAATAAAACAATACGGATCATAGACGAGTTGTGGCAACAGTTGCTTTCAAAAGACGACCATGCCACCAGCCATATGGCAAACATTCTGTACAACGACATTTCAGTTGCTTGTCGGGGGTGTTGCCATATCAATCAAAATAATAATTTTTTTAATTTTTGAAGGCGAGAGTTTTTTAAGAACTTATTTAAAGTGTTTACAATCAGTTCGAAATATAATGAAAACCGCAGTTTACACATCTGGTCCGCTTAGATTGGAATAATTCTTAGACAAAGCATTATACTTTTCATAATAATACCATAATTCTCTCTCTGCACACACACAAAATACGTTTGATTGTTAAAATAAAATCGTCACTTCACGTAAATTTAAAGCTGTATGTCCAAGAAACTCGGCGAAAACAGTTGCAGTTATAAAAGAGTTTAAATTTATGCAGCATGCTAGTTTACATTTTTCATTAGATATTCCGAGATTTTCTGGACATTTGTACCTGATTTGTACTCTATGTAAAAACAAAAAACAACTCTCACCTTTCTGCCGGAAAACTTGTGAAACAATTATTATTTACGAACTGCGACACATTTCATAAACATTTTTTGTTAAACATTTACTTAAAAAATTATGGAATATTTCGCTGGGTTTGTCATACCTTTACAGAATTAAAAAGCAAAATCTCCAAGGACGGGAAATTTATTGGATGTAAAAAAAATGCTTATTGATTTTTTGTGCTATGAAGAGTATTGAATTTTTTAGTCTGGCAACGTGACTGTATGGCTATCTTTTACAGGCACACCAACATTCAAGAATGAAACAAACAGCGCCAAACAGCGCTGCGAGCAATAGTAGAAATAATTTTCAGATCATGGTTCATGATCTCGATGAGAAGCAGGATCATATGCTGTTGTTGTAAGTGCATGTAAATCGATGATCTATATAGATCATGGCTGATAATAAAACACGGCTGTTGAAAGCGATTTGATATGAATTTTGAAATAATTTTGCTCAAGTTAAAGGACACTTTATACCTACGATGTCAGAAATTATGTGACTTCTCATTATGCCCTCCTGAACTCCTTTTCGTTTGACGTTTCTATCAGCTGTACGTCATTAGACGTGAGACTTCTGATGTGCAAACTATTTTCATTACAAATTTCGATCGCATTAACTAACAAATAAAATGCATTCAGATCATGTAAAAATAAGTGTGGAAAGTGATTTTTAATTGTGACATTTGTTCGGTCAGCTGTTTTACTGAATTTGCTGAATATTGTAAAAGAGGTGTTTGTTAAAAGAACTCAACTTTTTGAAGTCGTTTTCGTGCAGGGTTAGTTTGATTGTGCTGTCTTGACCAAAACGGGCTGTGTTGGGTGACGATGAAAAATGTAAGTACACGGGCTTAAGATCATTTGACATTAAATTTGTTTGCATTGTTCATGCTTTTAGAACAAAACCAGAGCAGAACGAACAATCAAGCCAATAAATACCCGATAGGAGTGAGGAGTACACACCAACCTTATAAATGTAGACATTGTTAAGTATTTTCTCTTTTGGGACCGAAATAAAACACATGTAGAACTCTTGATTCTTTAAACAAGATGAAGGGCTTATTCGATGACAGCTAACTCATAAGTTTTAATACATGGTATATGTAATGTAATTAGTCTAAACATTATATATTATGTCCACAACGCAAAAGACATAGCACAAAAATTCATTGAAAATGTATTCGAAATTACATTTCTCAGCTGGTAGCAGTTTTTTCTTTGACATTTCAACATTATTTTCAAATAAACTCGTTTGAAAACTTGTAACACCATTTTAGTCTCTTCTGTACATGCGGCTGACATTGCAACATAATTTAATGTGATAAAAATCAGGAACAAATGAGAGAAAAATGTAGTGAATACGGACCCTTAGTTCAATTGACAGATGGTGACTAAATACCCAATGCGATAGATGAAATAAAGCAGATCTATTGTAAGAAATATGAAGAGAATAAGAGAAACTGTCTTTGAAGCTAAATAACTTCACACGGCGATGACAATTGCAAAACATTCCTGTCAGTGGAACTATGCTTCAAAAGAAAAAAATCGTCCAAAGCATATGTGACGGATTTTATGGTACTGTTCTTTTCGCTAATTAATTAAACATTGACATATTAATATTAAATACATACGTCAACGGACCCGACCGATTCTAGACGCCCCTCGATATTGTGTAAACACAGAAATTGCTATTTGATAAATGGGGGTTCAAAACTCGTCGATGCATTCACACCGACAACCAACTAGTTTTCGTTTGACGTCTCAATCAGCTGTGAGACACTAGTCGTTAAACTTCGGTGCTTTTTTGGTTACAAATTTCGATCACATTAATTAACAAACAAAATGAAAATAATATCAAAAAATTTATTGTGGAAAATGATTTTAAGTTAAGAGTTGTGACATTTGTTATGTCAGACGTTCTACTGAATTTGGTGAATATTGCAAAAGGTGTGTTTGTTTCAACAACCCAATGATTGGAGGTCGTTTTCGTTGTTTTCGTGGAAAACGACTATAAACGACTCGTTTTGAAAACCGAAATATGTATGGGAAAACTTCTGTACTATTCGAAGAAGTTTTCGCGACCCGGTGTGATAGTGATATTTGTTGGAGTAAGTCTGACAGCTGGATGATTTGATGTTTTCAAGTTTTTTTCAGTAAGCGCTTAGACAAATTGAGTCAAATGTTCCTTGGATGAGTCAGTTGACATTTCGGTTATGTGCTTGACGAACTTAAACTTGGTTTGTTTTTTTTCACGCAAATCTATAGGCTATAGGATTTTTCGCACGACAATATTATACCCAAAGATTTGAATTGCAACATGCGACACACTCTGCACAAACTTCTAAAGCTCAATATAAATTGGATAAGGAAATGACATTTTCGAAAACATTTTCCAAAACTCCCTTTATCGAACCTTTCCCCCGCCTAAATAGTAACACTTATTAACACTTTATCATCACCGTGTTGTACTAATGACTGTTGTCTATGTATGTGGTAGGCGGCCAATGAAAATCAATTTTTAACTTGCCAATCCAACGTATGCATTAATATGAATACACCCCTTTTGTCTCTGGTATACATCTAACAAAAGTCAATTAGTGTCAATTTATTATGCAAGCGACACATTAAAAAAAGCGCGCATTTGAATAATCACCTCAAACTTAATCCAAACTAGTTCAACGTTTTATTTATTCAGTCCACTTTATGTAGTAGAATGTCAAAATGTTAAATGTTGAATAATATGTATGTCTCCTGTGGGATACTCTGAAAGTTGGAAAATGCAAAACAAAACGCTGTTTGGTAAAAGCCATTTAATCGGAAAGCTTACGAAAATATCAGCAACTACTTCCATGGTATAAATAGAACGAAATAGCAATTAAATAAAAATTGTTCTTGTTCTAGTGAGTGCGCCGGCGACAACAAATGACTCAGTCGAATACAAACAAAAGCAATTAAACTTTCACAATCATAACTTTGTCCATTAAAAAGGACACAACATTATCAAGAGAGAAATTAATTCGTCGATAGAAAAATTAGTTCACGACATTAAAACCGCCGAAATGAGTTGCTTGTAAATAAATGAACAAATATTATTAAAACCTCTAATACTATAGGATTTTCGTTTGCCAAGTAAATGCCGAAAAAAGGATTAAAAAATAACCGCATATGTGCTCATGGATTTGTATAGAGCTTTATAAGCCATAAAATATTAATATCCTTCACGCTCAGTTGGAGGGAACAAAAAAAAAAGTAAAAGTAGATTTTAATACTAAATGTCATTCCGAATGCTCGGGAATAGCCTCTCGCACACTACGAGGCCACTGAAGTAGGTACTCATGAAATTCTATAAAACTTACTCCACCATAAAATCTACCACATCCTTTTGTGTGCTGACCAGTGGTGTCGAAAAAGGTTCATCGATCACAAATGGGTTTTCTTTAACATTTTTGCTCATGACAGATGGATATTGAAACGAAATTGGCTGAAAAAATGTTGATTGGATTTTTGTTTGTGTTCTTAAAATGGAATTTTTGTAATCCTTTTCTTATTACGGCCATGTGATTTTTGTTTGAGAACATTTTAATGAGAAATACTGCTTCCTTTAGAAAGGTGACAGAAAATTCTCAAATAAAACAGTTCTAGCAGTATGTGTTTTACGTTTTACTATGAAACGTCACATGAATTCTATGGGTGCGTTAAGACTATTGTCAGACTGCATGTATAAAAAATATAAATTTACTTCTATTATATATTCTTACGCTGTAAATAGGACTGTTTGTTTTTTTGAGTATATTCTGCCATCTGTCTATATTTTTCTGACGTTCTAAAAGTTTCTCTACACTTTTTTTTATAAATAGTTTATTTTATTGTGTTTTTTTGGGCGCTTACAGGAATGACATTATTTTAAGATTCCTTTAGCCAAGTAAACTTTAGGACTCTCTTAATGGGGACATATTTCTAAACTTACAATTTAACTGCATCAGAATTAACTCCTATCTGTCCCGGGGAGCTGATGAAGCAGATCCCCATTTTTCTTCTTTTGGGTAGGTCTCCGAAATCTTCAAAATGATTCACTAAATGTCAGAAATATTCTTCGCTCTAACTCAATTTTGCACTGTGGAAATTGAGCAAACGAAATTGGCCCAAATTTGCACAGGACATTGGGCACATTCAAGAACCTAGTTATTCTTAACTCGACTAGATTATTCTGGATGAAATGTATTCTGAAGCAAAAACTAGATTGTCAAGAACGTCACTTTTTCTACGTCAGCCACATATGCGAACTGTCAACTTAGTACTCAGTCCCAGAATCTCTTACCAGATTCATCGTCTACCCCTTCATAAACGTCAACTGAAACAGCTGCTCATATGACCGATTTCATCTAATCGAAACCGAAATAAATCTAATCGGGCAGCTGTCAGAATTACTAAACAAGATCTTTGAACGCCCCCATTCTATATTGGAGAGAAGCCAATTAAATAGTTTATTTTCTGACGTACGAAATTATTGCTCTTTCTGTCAAAACACATTTAAGATGAAAGATGAAAGATGAAAGTTTATGGCTCCATTCTTAAAACAAAGGCCAATATATTTTGGAAGAATCAGCCTGATGGCAAATGTGACAAAACACGAACGCGAAAATTACAAAATTCGTTACTTTGCTTGGAAATCATTCCTTGTCTGTGTGGAAATTAAAGCATATCTATTATCTAATCTGCAATGGAAATTATATTTATTTCGTTTAATTAATCCTTTAAAGTAAGTGCTACCAACTGAAAATTGACAACCGCAATTAAAGTTGGCAACGAAACTGTCAAGTGCATGTGTTTCCGCAAAATAGTCAAAGTTCACAAGTTTGGAAATCTCTTGTTGTTGGTAATAAGTCCAAGTGTTTAATTTTTGCCCTTTCAGCCCTTCTGTAAGTATTTTTAATTTTACTGCAGTTCTATACCCTTAAAGTGCGATTATTGAGGCCAACAAATGTATCGCACTTTCTTGTTGGATTTCCATTATTTGGAAACATGTCCAGCATGAAACTTTTTTACACTGCTCACTTACCGTCATAAAATATTCAAGCAGATAAGTCATTCACAAGCGTCATCCAATGAAGGAATTTTTCGTTTTATTTTTTTCCACCAGTTCGCATTTATGACCCCAGGGTACTTCCCCCCATTCGACGCCACTGTTCAAAACAAAACCATTTGCTGTATCATATTACTCTATCGATTGTTTTCGAACTGATGAATGATTAATTCGCTTGGCTGCCACTTCTAGTAGGACTTATACTTTTAATGCCTGGCTATGTCCCCTGTTCTGTCACAAACTGTAGCTCTGGGGAAAGTTGAAGGTTTCATATTCGAATCAATGACGTGGCCTGGGTGTTTCGGAAATCTACACACAACTGTCTATCAAGCTATCATGTCCGCGGGCCCTGTTCTATGTAGGCCAATTGAAGTCGACAAATGCGTGCTATCAACCCTTAAAACCAATCAATCAATAGACACCGCATGAGACACCACCAGTACTCGCGTTCGCCAAGCACCACACTTATAAATGGTGAACGAGTCGTGCTGCACTTGCAGTTCACCGTCATCGTCGGCTAGGACTAGGACAGTTGAACGGATATCCTTTGGCGCTTTTGCACTACTGTTTGGGCTGTATGCACTCTAATTCAACGAGTCAAAGTTAATTGTTTTAATTTCGCTCCTGCTCTAGTGTAGTTGTGATTCAATTGTTTATACGACGCAAAAGGTAGGCTACGACAAAGTGCGTTGACGTGTCGCTTGTAGATTATGCATGTCCTACTGTAAATTGTTTTCCATTCGAAATTACTATTCCCATTCCCCGTTTTAGTGTTGAACTCTATTATTTTAATGCTTGATGTTGATATATATAAATTGTCAATTAATTTGTATGTCACATGTCTGTAGCTATGTAGCAATGAATGGTAATTGAACGAATTCAAGTTACAGGGTTGTCCAGGATGTCGCAGGTAATAGTGAGGCTATAATTTTAGATCGTTTATCGCCTAGCACGCAGTATTCCATAGCAGTAACGGCTATTAGGCTTGGAAAAAAGTATCGCAGTAGACAAATTATATTTAGAACACTAGGTAAATGCGCGCCAACAACTTTATCCGCAGAATGTGTTTGCACTAACGAACTTCTTTTTTGTTTATAACAGATTCACCCAAGACATCGCTGCAGCAGGATCTAAGTGGAGCAATGCCACCGAACAAGGCGCTAAATCCGAACATCTACTTGGATGACATTCTGTCAACATCGGCCAGTAATCTAACGAATTCCACCCAACAACGTGAACTTCCACCGGTAAGTGTTGTACAGTGTACACATTCAGTCTCGTATCCTTGTATCGTAAAATATTTTATGTTTCCAATTTAAGATACGTGGCGTTGAGATCGGCATCGTTCTCATTGTTCTGATGGTGTGGGCCGGTGCCATTGCACTGTTCTTCAATCGTTGGGGTAAAATCAGAATGTTGCTCCCCTACCAGCCGGACTATAAGCATGAACAACTGAAAGTACCCGGCACCGGGGTGTGTTCGGGAGGTGTGTGCACTGGTCAGCATTCACATCAGGTAAATATTTGTGTCATGAGATTGAACTTGTCCAACATATAGACGTCGCATACAGCAAGTCATCTTCTTGGTATGAAATGTACGAGTACATAATACCAGTTCCAGCAAGGAATTGAATTACATAAACCAACACGAAGGCTTGCTGTATAAAGAGAGAAAAACGAATAAAATCCAGAAAGAAGGAGAGAAAAAAAAAAAACCGTGAAAATTCCATGTCATGTCTTATTCATGCTGAAAACGAGAAAGAACTTCAGGGTGGGAGCGAGGCAGGTATAGGTACCATGTCATTCTCTATTGAATAGTTTGATGAATTTTTCATGCTTCCTCTTGGCTTTATGCTAGGAAGCGAAACGAGACTTTTGTGAATTAACCAACGGAAAGTGTTATCGTATACATTTTTGACGAGAAATAGAATAGCTCAGATAGCTGTGCAGTGCCATTTCCTTCTGGACATTGATAGTTTGTTGTGGTCATTGACATTAATGACACTGCGGTTTAGTTTATAGTTGTGGAGGTCGTATTGCGCCTTTTTTTTTTCTGTATAGTGACGTCAGCGGATTGCAGTTGTATCCATATCAGTACAGCAATCGTGTTTCGCAGTGTTGTTTGTAGACTGCAGTGCTTTTTTTATTTGTATTGTCTGGAAGGAGTTGCTTGTCCGTCCGAACTGAAAATGAGTACAGACTTTGATTGTTTATTTCCATATTGAAAGGAGGTTGTAGAGATAATGGGCCTTAGCAATAAACATTTTTAGTCTCGACTTTAAATTTACGGAATCTCACAATTGCGAAATTTGTATAGAAAATATAGCCACTGTAAACTACTTAAATTTAGAGTCGAAACTACAAATCTTTATTGCTAAGGCCCATTCTATTTTGATGATTTCCTAAAGTAAAGATATCAGCGCTTGAGTTATAATTCTGTTTGGTTAGTAATCCCATTTAAAATAATTGCATAGACCTCTTGTTGGGTTTATATTGTTCTAGTAATTGCCACGGTTGCCACATTGGTCATCTGTGACCAAAATTGTCTTGGTCACATGGTCATTTTTAATTCCATTGGGTCATTTTTTACGAAATGAAATATTATTAATAATTAAAAAAATAAAATGTGATCTGTGTACATGAAGAATATGTTTAAATAAATAAGATTAATTGATTGTTCTGTGTTTACAAATATTTCGGACTTACCTAAATTATATTGGTCATTTTTAGCTACTGTTGGTCATTTTTATTTCCAATTTTGGACACAAACTTTATTTTAGTTTGCAATTTTATCTAAATTTCCAATTTATCTCCGTGACCCTTAGACCAAGTATAGAATCTTCGAGTCTCAAGACAGGGTGGCCCAAACTTGTCTTAAGTTTGAATAACTTTTTATTTTAATGTAAATCGATTGAATAATTTTATTGATGAACGTTCCAAGTAGACAGAATTATTAAAAGAACAATAATCTTACTTCCGTGGCCCCTAGACCAAGTATAGAATCTTCGAGTTCTAAGACATGTTTGAATAAGTTTTTATTTTATTATTTGATAAAATAGCTGTCAAAAATAATAACACATATTAGTCCCTGCTATATTTTTACGATGTTAAGAATAGAAAAATATCCATCGGAGCATCACTATTTTCACTTCAAAAAAAGGAAAGCTTCAATCTTTTGATGCAATTTTCCGTACTTTTCTCAAAGTTTTTCTTCAAGATGATTTCTTGGAACTTAGGGAAACATTTTATTTCCATGCCCACGAGAGACTGAATATTACTTTATCCATAGCCGATAGCCCTGGCAGCTAGTGCTATATTTTCTTGTATTGTTAAAGTAATTAAATTACTTAATAATAAAGAAATAATAAAGAAATAATAATAATAACAATACTTTATCCAACATGTAAAAGTCATCGAGCTACTGTTAAGGACCATTCACATGAGCGCGAACTGCGAATAGGCGAACCGCGAACAAATCAATTTATCTGTATTTATGAATTGAAAATTGCTATTTGTTTTACCACAAAAGCATTATATTCTATTAATATAACACTTAATCTAAAAAAAACCGAGACTTGATTGATTAAAATGACGTAATTTACAATTACAGCAATTCTCCCGCGAATTGAAAATTCTTGCCGCGAACTGTTCACAATCCACATAAAACAGTCGCTATCCACAAACCTGCGAATGCAAAATTGGATCGAACTTAACCTTCAGCAATACAAATGATTCGCGGATACCTGCGACTAAAAAAAGTTTTCATGTAAATGAAGTGTCATAATCTACGAATATTCGCCAGTTCGTGGTTCGCAATTCGCTCTCATGTGAATGGTCCTTTAAGCTGAAAGGAGTCGGACAACCACAACCAATGTCCAAATTGGTGGAGCCTTTTTGACATTCAAAATATTTTTTTTTTTTTTCAAAATAGTCATCGTGTTTCTGAAACTAGTGCCCTCTTGTTGCGACCCTTTGTGGGAGTAGAATACTTGGCCTTGCTCAGCAGCGCACATTTTATTGTTGTTTAAGAAGGTTACGGCCTTAAATGGTTTGCTTCTACTTTTGTACCTCATGGGAAAATCGAAATTTTGTAAATTTTCTCCTAAGTTCGCAGTACTTGCCAGGTGACGACTATTGTATAGCAGCTAGTTAGGTATTGTAGCACTACATTATCGACCATGTAACAACTCTGGTAAAATTGTTATCTAGTTGCGCTACGAGCGCTAGTTGTGCAAAAAGCACATTGCCATTTTTTTCTTCTCGAAGAAAGAGGAATAAAACTAACCTGAGACCAAGATGGTAGTTTTTATCCCGCGATTGGATTGTAATAAAAGGTCGTACTTTGTCCCGCCACTGGATTGTGTATCCCTTTACTGCAAATAAATTAGAAGGCTAAATATATCCATTGAAGAAACCGCCTATTTCCCATTTCAATACAAGCCATAACAGGCAATTTGTGTGGTCTGTACCTACCTGGCCGAATCCTGGGCTGGAATCGGCTAAGGTGATAGTTGATTGTCACTTTTTTGATTGTCGTTTTTGATTATCAACTCTTCTTTGCTCTGCGTAAGACGATCACTAAAAAATGGTTGATTATTGGCAGCACTTAGAGCTTTAGACGTTACTTCCTTGCCGACGCTGTCATTCTCAACAGCTGATGGGTTCATATTCGAAATGTTTCTTTTTTATTTTAAAAATTGTAAGTGAATATGAGAATAATAATACTCGTATGTTCACAAATTACAATAATTTTTTTTAAGGTCTCAAGCTAATAAAGAGCAAATACGTATCCTTTCCACGATTGAAGAACATGTTCTCATTTTCCGTTGGACTTATCATCATGATATGATTTCCATCAACCCTTTAACTGCAAAATTTAAAGGGCAAATTTCAAATAGGCACGACCCCCAAAGAAGATTTAAAGTTCTAGCCAATTGTAGGATGGTTGGAACATGCGTTGACCTTACTTGTTGGTAGATCAACCAGTTCCAAAACAAACACAAACGCTTCTTTTGATAAGCGAAAGTTTTCCAAAAATCTAAAAAGCCACCAATTAACAATGAAAGTTTATAAATGCATAATGCATACTTGGACTTTTTTGTAATTATTTTCTTCATTTGTGCAGAAAAGTTGCAATGAAGTATACATTGCACTTCACGAATTTTCAAATTCCACTTTTTTATTTTTATTTATTTAATATATATTCTTTTTTCACGAAAGTATTTAATTTATTTGGAGTCGAAGCCGAGGTGCATACCTTTGAAAATGACACAAATGTATGAAAGCGACACCTAAATAGCTGTCACATGAAATTGATCGCAAAAAAGCGATTGTCAATTTGATAATCACCTTACGTGGACGCAAAGCTATGATTTTGATTGTCAACTATCAACTATCACCTTAGCCGATTCCACCCCTGTTTATGGTGAAAACTAAAAGAGAACCAAAAATACTGCTCCATTGCAAAGCAACGCATCTTTCAAGCACACAAATTCAAATATTGGTGACAACAAAAACGACCTCCTACAACACTCAGCGGATTCAAATGAAATAAAACGAACAAAGCAAAAATATTACGTATACGCCATACGCTCTATTAAGAACTCTGAAGTCTGAAGCACCTCACCGTGTTGGAGACAGCCATTTTGAGAGATGTCAAAAACACAATTGAATTAACCCTCTCCCACACTGCGTCTTTCTCGTTTTCAGCTCGAATCTAACTAAATTGAATGACACTGCGTCGAGATGAATTAAAATAATTATAACTCCCCTTCCTACCCCATCAAACATATGTATTTGTATTGTATGTACATGTACATGTATCGAAACAGGCGAATATTTAATATTTATAACTTTGTACTTTTTTTTGTAGAATTTACACACTGACTTGCTCATACAGGTACATAAACTTATCCAGTACGAATCACGTAGTTTTTTCATTCATTCCTTAAGCCTAGACATTTTAAGCCCAACAATTTTTTGATTTTATACTTGAGATAGTTTCACATGCTTTTACCAAATAAAAAAAAATAAAAATTTACGTGTAAGTAATCTTCCACAATGTTTAAGATTTTTGTTTTGCAAATTCAATGGAGGATGTCCCTAGTTGAAAAAAATACGAATTGCAATACCGTTTACACCCCTCCCTCGTTCGAACCAGATTATTATATTGACTCCAGATTTTGAATGCTTTTTTGCGAGTAGGGCATCAAAATCTAGTTTCAATTATTCTGCTTGCTTCCGCTTAGTTTATTAGTTCAAATTTGAAAAAAAAAACAAATAGTTTCTCATTTCATTTCCATTTAAAATTAAATTAGAATTAAATTTATTTATTTTTCGAATTCGACTTTTTGTTGTACCTTAGTTTTGTTGAAGAAAAATAGTATTGAAACAAAAATCAAACAACTTTTTGGTTCGCTATAGTGCTTGCCGCGTTGCGAGGGCTGTGGCATATTCGATCGATGCTTTCAATATCCACGGCGGGAATTGGAACGCGACTGTGGCTGCCAGTTTGCCTTATTGCACAAGGCCGATGTAGAGAGCTAGCAACCAGCCCATGGTGATGGTGGTGCTTCGCACGGTCACGCTCGTGGCGCAAAGAATAGTAGCAACACCGCTGTTAGTACAAGCGTTGGTGCTAGCGGTGTTGGTAGTTCAAATAATGGGGGCGGCGGCGAGGAGCAGCACGATCGCCATACTCAAGCGCAATCGATGCAGGATAGTTCGCAGCACAGTCTCAAGGCGACACAATCAATGCCAAGTAGTCTTAGCAAGAAACTCAATACACAATCATCAGCACAGCAGAAAACGTCAGATGAGTATATTAACGATTTCGATTTACTTGATCTGGAGGCGAAACGTCAAATAATTTTGAAACGGCGACGCATTTTCAGCCAGTATAGGCAGTATGAGCAGTGGCGCAAGAAACAATTCAGCTACGATAGCTACCACTATCGTCCGATGGTAAGCGCTGCTGCGAATAAGAAGCGACGCTTGTATCGGCGTCAGTATTCGTGTTTGGAACGTAGTGAAGGCAGTCGTGACAGTCATGATTCCAAATACTATATCCCCAATGAGGGAATTGCTGCGCCATCGAAGGAGAACAGCGAGGCGAATAGTGTAAGTGTAAGTCTTAAGCGCAGCTGCATTTCGTCTGCACACCATTCATTCTGAGCATTGATTCCCATATGCACGCACCATATTGATTCACTTACACCTGTGTTCTGTTTTACATCGTGAATTTGTCCATAAATGTCCTGTGTCCACTATTTTTTGAAGTTTTTTTTTATCGACCGCAGTGCTTCGGAGATTGTTTTGTGACACGGAATAGATTATCGAGAATTGTTTCAAAAGTGCATTTGGATTATTGCAAACCCAGTGTGATGTTTTTTTTCATGAAATTTTATTTGCTTTTGTTTAAACGTATTAGAGTTTGAATATACATTATTTTCAGTGATGTAAATGTAATTTTTATGGCATTTGTCTGGAGCGACATGCCAAGTATTTATTTTTTTAAATTCCGCGCCCTCGCGTAATGTTTGATTTGCTTTCGCTACTTTTTGTATAGATAAGATAACTTTTGTATTATTTTTGCAAAAAGCAAATGTAAATATAACTTGCATACACAAGGACTTTTTAAACCGCAATTGTCATCAAATGAGTTGACTGTAATTTAAGATTTGACATCTTATTCAAATGTCCCGACTGGGGAGCATTGGGGACGTTCGGATTCGTAGTTTAGTAAGTCTGACAGCTGTCTGACTAGATGCGTCTCAGTTTTTATTGGCCCAGAGTTTTCACGTGTATAGTTTTTGCAGTTGACGTTTATGGAGGGGAAGCCGACCAATCTAGTCAAGAAAATCCTGCCTGCGTACTCAGTTGACATTTCGAAGAGTCAAATTTAAAATAAACAGAGTGGCCGTTGCAGAATTCTGAGGAGTCGAAAAAAGGCGCGATGAGAGAAAAAGGTGTGATTTCTAAGGCCACTCTGGTAATATAGAATTTTCACACGATATTTAACAAACATTAGTTCGCATAATACTATAATAGTGTAGTGATTGTCTGGCGTGCTACATTTTTAAGGTACTTATTTGAAAATAACAATTTTTTAAAGATTTATGAAGGGCCTTTTCAAATAAAAGAGTGCAAAATCAAGCAAAGGTAACGCTGACCGCGAAACAATTCAACTTTCTTAGTCAACGCGTTCGGATTCATAGTCACGACCAATCTAGTTGACGTTTTACATAAACTAGGTATCCGAACGACCCAATTTATTGTGTATTTTATGTGAGATATTTTTGACATTCAATTACCTGTCATCAATATAAAATATACTTATAGGTGCCTACTCCGCACATTCTACGTTACCTACATATTGACATATATTTTTTACATTTAACAGTGTTTGACAGGTATATTATTCAATTTAAAATGGAGATTGTAGGTATTCAAAGAAATATATGTACAATGAAAATGTCAGTTAAATGAGACGGACATACCCAGATATACGTTTCAACTTTGAAACATTAAATTGAAGGAAGAAAGACAGTTCCAAGTACATTTTGCTTTGTGTTTAAAAGTCATTACTTCAGAATGTCATACATATAAAAACTTCTGCGCCAAAATACGACATTTATTCTGCAACCTGCAGTGCATAGTGTAATGTTAAGGACTATTCACATGAGAGCGAGCGAACAAATTGCTGAAATGCGAACAAACCACTTTTGATGCATTTATGAACAGAAAATTGTACATTTTACTATTCCAAGAGGAGGATAGTTAATTATCCCATCAAAATGTATTAAGAAAACATGTTAATAAACAGTTTAAATAACGAAATTTCGAATCGCAAACTTTTTGCCGCGAACGAATACACCCTTGGCGCGAATTGTCAAAGTTTATTCACAATCCACATCATTCAATTCGCGTTCCACAAACTAACGAAAAAAGCATTCGTTCGAACTTAACCTCAATCTCAAAATGTTATAGAGACAAATAACGGCGAAAAGTGTAAAAATGACAAATTGGTCGAAAGTTTTTTGTTTTTGTTTTAAGTATCTGTCACAATATTATTATTGTTTCTTTTTGTCTCTTTTTTTCCTAATTTGATTTCTACAAATTATTTCGAATTGATGAGACACTTCAAAATGTCAACGTGTCAATAGCGTTAAATAATTTTGCCCAACGGTGTGCTTTCTGACACATCCGTTTTGAGATAAAAGGTTCGTTCACGTACATACTTTCAGCATAGAAAAATGAAAAATTTCAAATCTCACAAACCGAGAGAGAAATCTCTCAATTTCAAGAGAAGTACCTGACTGGTTTTCTTACAAAAGTTTGTCATTTTGACATTTACAAAATTCTTTCTAAATGCATCATCTAAAAAATAAGTTAGAATTTAATTTTTCATAGGCTAAATACCTATTAAATTTACTAGTTTGAATGCGCTCATATATTCTAGGAGAACAACAACTTCTTCCTCCGACATCGTTGCATACGAAAATAAATAGAGTTTTACTTATCAAACTGTTGAACTGGACCCCGAACGAACCTAAACTGCAACAAATTATTCTGTTCCGCGAGTTAAATAGGAAGTTATTATGTTACCTAGTTTTATTTTACGTTTTATTTTGCTTAGAATTTGATATTTAGGGGGAAATAAAACACAGAATTTAAAAATTGATTAATGTAGATACATTTAAAGAAAACATTATTATCAGAAACGTCAGGAAAAAAGCCAACGATAGATAAATAACACAATGGGTATGTCCATGATGTCACTAAATGTCAAAATATTTTTGCAAAATGGCTGACAAACAAACGGGGTCCATCTGATCCCATGTTGGGCGGCAGTATTCTTACAGTCAATTCTTAAAGAAACAACAAATGACTGCTTTTTTAAACAATATAATGGACATTGACACTGACACTTTTAAGTCTTCTTAACGTCTGAAACACAAAGGGCAGACATTGCTTCCTATGTATAATAATAACTGTTTAACGTAAAGTACGAATTAATGCGTCAATAAATAGGTGCACACATAAATAGTGAATCATATAACATTCGTTAACCGCGGAGTGTCAGTGTCACTCGTATATACGCAACCACCGAGTTTGATTGTCATATATCCGCAAAATGAAACGTTGAACTTGAGGCAGAAAATATTTATAATGTTGAAGATAACAGATTCATGAAAACTCAAGTTTACATTTGCGTGTAAATATGCCGTACCTACACAATCGAGCTTTTGTGTTTCAGAAAATTAACCAATGCCGTCAATTTCATACATAAACCTTAAGGGCCTTGGTTCATTTTCAAATTTCATGATTGGCATTCGCTTTGAAGTGGCTATTCATTTCACGACAACCCCATGTCCGTCAAATGCACAACAAAGGAAGTTGCATTATCATAAATTGGGAATGAATGACTAAGATCCATTACAAAAATACACAATAGCATTCGAAATCATTCTTGTGGCTGTAATAAGTAACATGATACTGGAGGGACACTCATCTATTGATGTTTTTCCTCAACGATCTGTGTGTGTATGCCGTCTAATCTGCGATGCACATGAACACTGGACGGGACATTTTGAGATTGGCCATAACCTTTTACGGGATTATACGATTCCATCTGCAGTGTATGGCAAATGTTATCGAGAGTGTCCTCTCCAATTTATGGGTCAATTTCTATTTTATATTGCAGAGATGCTGTTTATAAATCGCCCGAAAGAGCGCAGTACTCCAATAAAAATGATTTATCCTCGTAATGGCACTTTCTGGGGGAGTGGTTGATGAATTCGCCACAACGGCGCTCTCCGACATTTCTCCAGACTCCTGAAACATGTGCGTAGAATGGTACAACTTTCGCATTACAACATTTTTATGGTCAATTTATGAGCGTAGATTGTTGAAATTCATCTCACAAGAAACAAAGTTATTCCGCCATCCATTTGTCTTAATTATTAGGTGTCGGGTATCGTACGCAGACGTATTTTATGTCCAATTAAAGTTTAAGCATCTCTAAGCTTTATGTCGTGTATGCGAAGTGATACACACGTAATTACAGCTGTAAGGCTGGCTACACTAATACAATAATACAACGAATAATGTGTTCAAAAGACACATAACTTCTACTTGCAAGATACTCAATGACGAATCTAACGTTACACAGGAGAGCAAATGTCACATTTACTTATTCAGGTAAGGTACGTATAGAAATTACCAGCTTGTTGCTGCTTCAACTGACTTTTGCACGATGAGCAGACAAATTACCACCTTGTGCATTGTATTAATATTCCAAGTCCCAAATGTGTCTATTTCATAAACTTCATTTTGACACTTGGTTGCATGTGAAGCGAATTACCCCTGCCCGTATAACCGATTCAATTGGCGGTTGGAGTTTCGCCGCGTAACAACTACCACTGCCGCTATCATTATTTAGCTGTCAGTCAAACCGTATGTGCAAAAGAGTCCTCTCCTACCAACTATTATTGATACGTGCATAACTGTGTTGCCTGCTTTACTGACATGATAAACCTACAAAGTTTTGCTTCAAAGATCAACAAGGGGTTGTTTGCATTTCAGCCTAACGATGAGGGCTAGATAATATTGATGGATGACTTTTAAGCTTAATTTACGGTCACGTGGGTCGAAAGTGTTTGTTTAGGATACTTAACCATTGGTAGATTTTCGAATTGACTACTGGCCAGCATGTTTTCTTCTTTTCGTCAAGAAGGTTGTAATTCCTTAAGTAAAACATTGATTGTAAGATTGTAACTCCTTATGTAAAACATTTCGTTGGCCAACATGAATGTCAAGTGGATCATGTTTACGTTGTGCTCAGAATTACTTTCAACTAACTCTTAATCAACCTAATGGTCATCGAGGGTTGCAATGAGTAGCCTGTTTTCATTGTGGATAATGGATTTCAATTCACTTTGGTAATAAAGTGGGTTTGAGCGGAAAATGAGGTGAAAAATGCCCTTTATTACATCGTTTTGCGTAATTTAACTTGAGGTTTTTCTTTAGTTGATTTAAGGGCTGTGTTCACAGAAGACCGGGACGATGTTGACAACATTTCGAAGACGAAGAGCCAGGATTTTTATGGAAACTGAAGGAGACAAAACTTTTAAGGTGCTAAATGGCCTTTTCACACCGAAGCGAAAACTGGGTTTCGCTAAAACTCTCGAAAACTTCTACGAAAACAAAAGTTTTCCCATACATAGTTCAGTTTTCAAAATGAGTTGTTTAAACTCGTTTTCCACGAAAACACCACAAAAACGACTTCTTATCGTTGGGATGTTGAAACAAACACACCTTTTGCCAAATTCAGCAAAATGACTGACCGAACAAATGTCACTACTCACAACCTAAAATCATTTTCCACAATTAATTGATGGGATAATATTATTTTGAAATGCACTAAATTAATTCTGTTTGTTAATTAATGCGATCGAAATTTGTAACCATAAAAGATTGCAACGAAGTTTAACGACTAGTGTCACAGCTGATTGAAACGTCAATCGAAAACTAGTTGGTGGTCAGTGTGAATCCATCGAAGAGTTTTCGAGGAAAACAAGGTTTTCGGCTTGGTGTGGAAAGCTTTAAGGCAACAATGGCTTTCAAGGGCGGTATCAAAATAAAATAACAACTATAACAAATCAGGTCTGTTCGTTTACTTCGAAAAAATTGTCAAAATGCCTTTGGCTTTGATGATTTCTCTCACGAGAATCTTAGGGAAATGTCAAGAAACGTTTTTATGTGGATTAGCAGTAGTCGATTGTATGACATTTCTAATCTGCCAAGCACTAAAAATCTGTTATAAAAACCAAATCGAGTGAAAATCTATTATTTTCATAAGTTTAATATTCTTTGATTGAATGTAGATATTATTTACTTCATGCCTATTTCATTTTATCGAACTTGAACATTTTAGTTTCATTGCTACATCTGTAAATCTGACTTTTCTGGAGGGTCTGGTTGTTTTGCTAATTTTTTTAATTTAGTTTGGGGTGAAAACCCCATTTATTTGGCTTAAAACAAGCTATTGACTTTATTAGTTATCATAATTCGACTAGATTGGTCTGGGCTAGATACATTCGAACCCAAAAACTATATTGTTCGGTAACGTCACTTTTCCTACGTCAGCTACATATGTTAACTGTGAAATTAGTACACTGTCACAAATTTCTTGACTTGATTTATGAGCTAACCCTCCATAAACGTCAACAGAAAAACTTGATCATGTTACCGATCTAGTCCGATCAAAACTGTGACTCATCAAGTGTGCCAGCTGTCGGATTTAATAAATTTGATACTTGAGCGTTCGGATAGCTCAGCTGACATATGACAAATTGCGCTTAAGTTTTTTTTTTTAACACGAAATACGAAATAATGTTATTGGAAGCAAATGTTCACTCGCTTTATTAGTTTCGACTTTCAAAAAGCAAAAGAAATCCTTTCATTATTTGGTTTTTACCCGACTGGACACAGGGAGGGTTATGTTTTTCGCGCGTATCCTATGTTCGTTCGTACGTGACGCCCTGTAGTAGCCAAACGGCTTGACCGCTTTTGAAGAGTGAGGTGTTATTAGATTCGTATTCTTCTCCGGAGTGTCATAGGCTAAAAAAAAAAAAATAAATACAAGTTAACTTAAAAAAACACAAAAACCGACTGACTAAAAGAAAAAAAAACTAAAAAATATGTACAAGACACTATACCTACCTATTTAGCAGTCGGAGGGTACTCAGATTTTTGTTTAGTTGTGTAGGTATAGTATCCCCGACTACCTAGGGTTTTTGTTTTTTTTTTTTTAAATTAACTTTTATTGAATGTCTTACACATTGACGCATAAAGTCATAAGCACCAGAACTTTCTACGTCGGTAACTTCGTCTTACAGAATCCCACCCTTTATAAAACTGTAAGAACTTTCGTCCTGAACATTTTTTTTTTCCGCACTGGTTTTGCTCTCGTACTTAAAATCGGCGTTCTTGGTACGCTTGGTTTCTTGTTTTCTCGTCTGTTTGCAGGTCTTCATACTCAGGAGGAAAATCGTCGTAGATAATAGCTCCGTTTATGGAACTCTCTTTATAGAAAAAAAAAAAACAACGCATCCTTCGAACGCGTTCATGGAAACTTGTTACCCCAAGGACAAGCATTTTCTTTTTTTATAATTTTCAATTCTGTGTAGTTCCGATCGGACCTAAGCCATTGTACAACTACACGAAACCATAGCAATGGAATATCCTTCGTCTGTATTTCTCAACTACAATGGAGTACATTTCCTGCTGCACGTTTAATAGTGCCTCGTGAGAAAAGCAGCCCATCACCAGCATCCGATTACACAACTGTCATCACTGCCACCCGCACACTATATATAGAAACCAACAGAAACTGTTCATTAATTTTCATACTTCTCTTTTACGAATCGCACTTCCGTTCCGTTTCCCTACCCACTTAAAGGAAAATAAGAATCTTCATTCACGTTTCATATAATAATTGTAATTCCCAACAGGATTCGGTACCAGAAAAAAAGAAAAGTCGCACTACGCCAACGCCATCATTGAGATAATAATCAAATTTTCGACAGTCTGCTGGGTAAAAATCTGTATTATAGTAAAGCCCTAATTTATATTTAACTTGAAGGTAAAAACACAATTAAGCTTTATTACAACTCTTAGATGCAAAGCAAAAGTTACGTTGTTTGCACAAAATTCACACTCAAACTATATACACTTTCAAAACTCCAATTATTGTACCAGTTTACTGGGTCTGTGTCATTTTACGAGCAACAACTATTATCACCTCTGTACATAAAACACATTAAATTCTCAACAAAACCAATTCGTTTCAATATCATTTCAGTTCGACAGTGCCGATTGTGGAGCTTTAACATATCAACCACTGCACTTTAACAATCGCGTAAGTTCCATCCTCAAAATGTACACCTCCTATACCTACATAGATATGTTAGAGCGCCAACAACGTAATTTCATACATGCTATAGCTATATCTTTTTAAATGTTCTTTCCCATAAACGTCCTTTCGTCTCTCTGTCAAATAGAACACCTTTCCGGCTTTACTATTCGGTTTTAACGTTTAATTTGAAAACCATTTCAGCACTTCCATCTGCTGCAAGAGGAACCGTCTACCAGTATCACGGAACGGTGCACCCGCAGCAGAATTAATTCTGCCATATTCGTTTCATCGGAGGGCCGGGGATTCGATTCAATTGAATATCTTAGGAGGCACGGATCCCAGAGTGTGCTGTGTCGCAAGGCGCGCAGCGCCGAGAACATCACCGACAACGAACGAAAGGTAAATTTTCAAACGATGTGCTATAATTTGTAAATACGCTGTCATAAAAAACAAAAACCCGACACTATAATTGGTTTCTCCGGCAGAAGAGCTTCTCCGAGAAACGACAATGGTGCACAGATGACGGCAATCATCCCACTCGAGGTGAGGCAATTGAGCTCAACGATGTTGGTCCAGCTGCTAGGAATATGGAAGGAGATCAAATGGAGATTGCAACTCAATGTTCGGCAATGGCACCTCATTCGGCGACAGTGACGACGGCTAATGTCATTGTGGGTAGCATTTCAATAGAGGCACCACCGTCGCACTTAAAAGACGATATTACGGTGTTGAAACAGCAGTCGCAGGATGATTCGGCAACCGGTGAATCAGGCGAGGAGTACAAACAACCTGTGGCAGTGGCAGTGACTCGTCCGCGAAAACTCGTCCATCAGCGTTCTTCGACAACATCAACCAATCACAGCCAATCCTCGCCGGGTGGTTCGCCGCATCACAGTCCGAAAAACTTGAGCTTGAGGAATGTTAAGCAGCGCATCGTAGCGCTGCCGATGGTTTCGGTATCAGGGCCGTCACCACCGCACGACAAGGACTTTTTGTAACATTTACCATCAGAGACGTTCATTTAAAATACAACGCTTTAAATCATCGACCACGGGTTGCACCTCAGTAAGCGGGTAGTAATCTTTTGTTTGTTTCTTCAGTTTGTTTAAGGACTCTTGTCAATGAATGTCTCTGAGTTAGTATAAATCTTATCTTAGTACTTAATATCGGTGCGCAACCCGCAAACGATGGACCCAACAATTAGAGCTAGCATAATGGTTTATTGTAGTAAGAATTAATTCTAAGTCAATTATTTTATTTGTCAGATAGGGTAGCTATGCAGACACGCCAATGGACAGAATGAACTCGTTTATTTTAAATTGACTTGGGACATAATATCTACGAAGGATGCCCATCTCATGTTTATGACAGGATGTTAAAAGTTTCGCTTGATACTCGTAGTGAATGCAGTCATTAAACTGTGGAAAGTTGATCTCATGCTCGATGGGCATGTCCATCAATGACTCAGTAAAACCGATGCACGTAATGATGCTTTTAGTAATGTGCAATGAGAATTTTACCTTTATTTTCGCCATTAACTGGACTTGACTAATTTTTCTCCAAGTATGGGTACTTGGAAATAGTACTTAACCTAAAAACAATGAGTTTCGGTAAAGTTGAATGCTTTTGGAGAGTTTTTAAGTTCTCAAGTCAACGTGCTCACAGCAGCGAGAAAATGTGGTTGAATGAAATTCACGTTAGCGATATTAAAGTGAGCCGGGTGGTTGTAATGAAATTTCCACGGTTTATGGCACATTCGTGTCAGACGCGGGTGCTAAACTTTAAGTCATTCAACTGCACGTCGAATTTTTGCGTATGTTTTACCCAGATGTGCGCATATCAATTTAATATCAAATTTGAAGGTTTCATATTATAAACAAACATGTTTTACGATGTGGTTTCACAAGCGAGAAGGATATATGTCTGATCGGGAGTGCACACTTCAATTATGTAATTCGAGTAACGGTTTCACTTTTAAATGGTAAACTAGATTAACCTCTACCTAACCTAACTAGCTCTTGAAGCACCCTTGCTGCCGCTAGAGGCGCCGACGTATCAGTAATCAGATAAACAAAGATTTCCTGTTGTCAAAAGAAGTGTTATTTTTTTTTTTTTTTAATTTATTTGGCAGATTTTGTTTGGCTATGAAAAGCCGGGTGTAAAATATATTACTGCAACGACATGGCAGTATTTCCATCATTAGGTACTTGCTTTGTGAGTTTCGTAAATTTTACTAACGTCAAAAAAATAAGTTTATTCAGGTTTTTGTTGGTCTCAGTATTTCCTGCAGCCATGTTGTTTGTAATACAAAAGTACCAACTTGTTAATATTTTACACATAATACTCAATTGACTTAAAGCTACATCATCCATGTTTGTACTTCAAAATACACTTCAGAGCTATAAGAAAATTTAGCGAAAAAGACCATCCGCAGTACACCGGTGGAATATTCGCAAGAGTAATAGAGTAGTTTTAAACGTCAGTTTTAATTTGGAAAAAGAAAAAAAAAACAAATGATAGCTAAAAAAGTTGTAAAATAACAATTTCGATTTTGAATGGCTCACCCATAATTCTTCATAAAAAAAAGTTTATAGCAAAACACTAAAAGAAAATATTGTATTACATAATGCATAAATGCATAAAACCGCATTTACATCATCACGCACGCGCAATTTTGCAACAAAACCGAAAAGAGAGATCCGTTTATCCGCAGTCAATACTATTAAAGGCGTAAGAATGAGATCACAAATCAGACGCCTATGGTGTCATGGATGCTCTACCCATAATTATAGATACGTAAAACGGAAATAGACACGGGTTCCGCTCACCAACATTTCTGCAATTGCTTGAAAACATTAATATTTCTGATTTGGAACATGTGAAATGAGATTGGTTATTAGTTTCAGTAAAATAAACCAACAATTCATCAATCAGTTACACGAAAAAAATAAATAATTGTCCGTTCATCATTTCCGGAAGCCATATCGTTTTATAGGAATGCGGAATTTCTTTAGTCATCATCATGATTAAAGAAATTCCGCATTCCTATAAAACAATATGGCTTCCGGAAATGATGAACGGACAATTGTTTAATTTTTTCGTGTAACTGATTGATGAATTGTTGCTTTATTTTACTGAAACTAATAACCAATCTCATTTCACATGTACCAAATCAGAAATATTAATGTTTTCAAGCAATTGCAGAAATGTTGGTGAGCGGAACCTGTGTCTATTTCCGTTTTACGTATCTATAATTATGATGGGTAGAGCATCCATGACACCGTAGGCGTCTGATTTGTGATCTCATTCTTACGCCTTTAATAGTATTGACTGCGGATAAACGGATCTCTCTTTTCGGTTTTGTTGCAAAATTGCGCGTGCGTGATGATGTAAATGCGGTTTTAAACATTAAAGGAAACAGAGCGAGCATGACATCCGGCCGGTTTTTTTGAGCTTCGATCTCAGCAAAGAAAAGTAGAGTTCGATTTTCAGGACGCAATTACAACAACTACGCTCTACTTGACACTTCGAGGACTAACAGAAAACAGAATTTCGATAACATTTATAGAAGTTAGACCAATCAATCATCAGACTTACCAAGAGATTTAATTTTATGAGTTACACGCAAAATGTATGACCCAAAAAAGTCGTCTGTCCGAAAACGTTTTTGTGTGCAATTGAAATTGTAAGCACTTGTAAATAGCTAAGCAGACTATTAGTCACAACTGAGCTTTAAATAAGTGTACCCATTTCTATTTCTATCATTATAAAAGAAAGGTAAGAAGTTTAAAAAAAAATCACTCGAAAAAAGTTACTAAAATGAATAAAAAAAAACCTTAGCTCTTAGTATATTCAACAAAAAGGGAAAAATATCCGTTCTTGTTAACAACAGCGACTGAATAAGGAATTTTAGACAAACAACAGCTTTAAGGAAATATTATACAAATACTTTGCTTCAGTTGAATAAAGACAAACACTTTGCCAATACTTTACAAACTATACGTAGAAAACTTATCACTTGAAGCGATTTGTCTTACATCTTTTTGTTTAGAACGTAACAACAACAAATTAATTCTAAACGCAAATTGCCACATACAAGTCAGAACAACGTCCATTCACAAAAGTTTTGCATTTTTTATGGAAAGCAAATATACAACAGAATGAAAAATGCAATTATTCAAATTAACATCAGTTTAGCAATTAAAATATTCCTACTCTATCTCTATCTCTCTCTCTCTCTCTCTCTCTCTCTCTCTCTCTCTCTCTCTCCTATTCCAATTTTAAAGAATGAACTATACTAATACCATTTATGCATCACAATGTTTTCTCTCCTTGCACAGAACCAATTTATAAATAGTAGAAAACTAAGTACAAAATAAATTTTTTTTTTTAATAACTAATAAGCAAATGTAACACGTTCTCATTCTTTCCCTGTCACCTTGACTCATTATATTTTTAAAATTTTATCTGCCCTTATCTAAGACGATTAGTCCCACTTTTCCGCTAGATGGGGTTCTATATTCAATGCAACTATTAGTTGCTGAATTTCTTACTCATGCTCAACGAAATTTTTTAAAAAGAAAAAGCTATACTGATGTGCCTTAACTATATTCAAGTTAGTTATATAAATCAGATTTATAAAAAAAAAATTTAATTCTATTTAATTTAAAGGTCCAAAGAAATAGAATGAAATGTATTTTAATTTGATTAAATTATGTCTATTCGTATCACAAAAATTATTAATTGATTTATGGATAATCTTATGAATTGAATAAAAAGAAGGGACTTTATCATACGAACAGACATATTTCTTAAAAGGGAACCAACATATTGTTCATGAGACTAACTTGCTTAACTCTAAGATGTAGTAAATAGAAGTAGATAAGTAAAAGTAGAAAGTGTAGTTACTTATTCGTTAATTGATCCTACACGGGACCATTCAGTGTCTTGTTCACCACAAAGATGTTATGATTAAGGAAATTCAAACTATCTAAATATTATAAATATTGTTATTAGAAATAAAGATGTACCATTAAATTTATATCTACATAGATGTAATATTTTACTAATTTCATAATTATTCTTGTCAATTGCAGATTAGGTATACAATTTTAATTCAGCATTAAATTACAAAAACAGATCAGTTTTGTATTATCTGATTGTATAAATAAATGTCAACCTAAATATTTGTGTAATGCGTATATAAATAATATAGATATTGATAATTTTTAAACAGAGGTTGAATAATTTGTGTTTCAATAAACTACAAACAAATTGTTTTACTCTTTCGGTACGATTTGCTTGTAGCTCTGTCAGTTTGTTTCTAGACAATTCCGGTTGATAAGTAGCTTTGCGTGAAATAATGTTTGACATCGCTGTGAATAACACCATGAAGAATCATCGACGACTCGCTAAAATTCATTTGGATTAACAGGATGCAAATATTTGGAAGAGATATAGAAGAATGCATTGGAAATCCATGCAAATTTTCGCCAAAATGAAAGATATGCATACTAATAGAGTTCTTTATTACTGATTTTGAATCTCCGTAAATACAAAATTATAGCTCAAGGTTGTTTTTTGAAAAGCATAACAGCGCAGCCATTGTTTTTATAGGTTCATATATCTGGACCATTTCATTTTCATTTCTTTTTTTCAGCACATACCTATTCAATCTCAGTTATAAAATGTTAATTAAGGGTTACCATTTTTTTCATAATAATAAGAATTTTTATTTTTTTTAACTTTATTTGTGTCAATCTGTTCCCGGCTTAAGTGTCACCTTCCGAGCTCAATGCAAACAGTTCGTTTCGATACCACTTCGTTTCAATCACACCCAACCAGAAACGTCACCTCATTGAAAAATGTAAACAAAAGCAAAAAAAAGGCATGTGAAATTGATAACACCATTAGTTTTGCAATTTATTTCACTTGATAGTATATATTTTACATTGTAAGTAGTTAATTAATACCCACAATTCATCAACAAAAATATTCTATTTATCAGAAACATTAAACGAACACTTGAATTTGGTGAAAATGTGGAACAAGTTAGTACCTCTAGCATATATGTATCTGTTCTATCTAATTACCTACTTTCCCCACAAATAGTTTAGATTTATCGGAAATTAAAACTAATCTTCAAGACATCAACTCAAATCTGAAAAGCCTCATCAATGGCGAACAGCTAGAAAACTCCACCCTAGAAGATATCAAAATGCAAATAAAATTCATAAGAAACTCCTGCCCCCATGGTGCTTCGGCTCAGAATTTTATTATCGAACAACCGGAAACTGTGGAATTTATCAATCTAATCGTATCCAACAGCTTGGAAGACAAAGGAATCGCTGAACTGGCATGGCAATTCATAGCAAATCTAACAGTTCAAAATGAGAAGTCACAAAAGTTCATTTGGAACCATGTTGGTGAGAAACTGCTCGATGAAATACGCACCCAACCGATAGATTGCAACACTGACAAGAAGTTAATGATTGTCTATAATATATGCAAAGGTGGCTCACACGACTGCAGTGAGAAGGTGGCTCTAGCACTACTCGCCGACCTTTGGCATAGAATTGTCGATGAGGAGAGCAACGAGGAACTGGTGTTTGTTGATTTGTTTTTTGAATACTTTTTGGTCACCAATCAGTGGACCATACGGTTGTATGCGACTATCAGTGCACAGAATAGAATAGATATTCTGAAATATGTTGCCACGTATATTCGCAATGATAGTCCAAACGGGCCGATTAGGCCGATTTTTATGGAGTACATATCGAAGGAGTTCAAAAAGAAATCGGACTGTATTCTGAGGAGTTCGGGCGATATGGAGAATCACCTACACCCACAGGAGGTGTACAATTTACTGAGCGTTATCTCTTGTGCCACTGGCAGTGAAACGTACTACAATGTATATAGTAGAGATGATTGCTTGTTTTTGAGTGCTGGAGCTTTGCTGCAGAGCATCGTTGCCCTTGGCAAGAAGACAAAGAATCAGTTTACACCCATGACTAAGTTGGAGGAAGTCGCACCTGGATCCGAAATTGACACTTCCTTTGAGTCGGAGATATCATTTGAATTGAAAACGTTGCTGGTGCGAACAATTGGTAATTTGTTGTGCACAAACCGGGCCAACCAGCAGCACTGCATTGATACGAAACTCCTGCCTGCATTGTTAGAGTGCACCACCATGGACGCAAGGAATCCACGTAAATATAAATTTATTTGATAGCGATATTAATTGTTTTTGGGCAGGAGAAGTGAGTATAGAGATGTATTCAAATGTGTCACTTGGTAACGCAAACATGTGTGCATATGCAAACATTACCATCTCTGGGTATTCCTCGGCTGATCTCTCTTACCGTATGTTCTGAACCATGTTCGTGAAATCAACATGGCTACAACTGGATAGGCGGCCACTTTGTACTGCCGATATGTTTGCTTCGAAGTTCGGTGGACCTGACTTCCCATTTGGAGAACACTCGCAAATAAAATACAATTTTAATGATTTTTTTTTTTTTTTATAACAAAACAAAATAACAAAATTCATTTATTTTTACTTATGTTTCAGTCATTAAAGAATGGAGTATATTGGCCATACGGAACGCATGTTTTGATTGCCCAGAAATCCAACGAATGATATCGGAACTAACTCAGACTGGTGTGGCACCGAACGAGATACTGACTGAGCTCAACTTCGAAATGGGTGCTCTCCGAATCCAGCCAAGAGAATAAATAATACGAAAAAGAAAGGGAAAAATTGTGTAGTCGTTTTTTTTTTTATAAAATCTTGTCCACCTCGTGAGCGTATCGTTGCCACACGAGGATTTCAGGCAGCTTGGCGCAGTTTTTATCTACTAATTCCACTAGAATTTCATCGGTTGAGTGCAGCACTCGTACAGTAACAAACTGGTCGAGAATCATACCGGCAACAATTTTTAAGGCGTTGTCCTCGTCCACTTTGTTTCGTGTGGCATTGGCAATACCGGCTATGCGACATTTAAATGCTTGAAAGGAATAGGTTGACAGGTTTTTGTTCCACGCAGCCAGACCATTGATGGAGACCACATCTTCGTTGCCGTAGTCGACGTAGAAGACACGGAATGTGTTGTCCTCAAAGCAGTCCATTACTTGAGCTCGATACCAATTGCCGTCGTTGAATTGTGCCAGCACCATGTCGAATTGGAGTGGTGCCCTCTTCAGTTTGGTCTTGTCGGGGATTTCTCTGGAACTCCAAAAGAGAGGGTTATCGTTGCGTTCGCTGAATTCCATTTGTGCGTAGAACGAACAAACGTCAACAATGTGAGTGGGAATGACTCGTGTTATGGAACCAGATTTGGGAAACGCCATTGGAACACACATTTCGAGGAGAGTTGCCTCCTCGTCCTTAGTCCAGCCTTCCTTATTTACCTGAGTGTGCAGCAGTCTGCAGTTGCTGCCCTTGAAACACCCTTTTGTTACAGGATTGTAGAATTTGCAAATACGGGCGTCATCTTTGGGATCATAGCCCATGATCGCCTTCATTGCGTTCGTTGTCTGAATAGGCTCTTGGTAAAGCTCTTGTATTTCCTCTGCGGTCAGTCCATTATTATCAGTCACTGCTGCCTCTTCGTCTGGGTAGGTGCGCTTGAAAGGGTTCGTTTCCTGTTTTACAGGTAGATTTTCAGAACGAATCTCCGGTGGGTTGGCAGGTAGCTCCACAGTCCCATCGTTTTCCTCTAAGTTCATATACAGAATAGAATTATCCTTCCGCACAAGGGTGAACTTTGCTTTGGTGCATTCATATTTGAGGAGTGCTTTCCGCAGGTCACGGTCTGCATCGCCATTAACCGACACCAACTCGCACTGCACCGCCTGCGCTGGAATGTCTCTGTACCGTTGCGGCAGGTGGAACATCTCACTTACACTGTTGAGTTGTGTGATTTCGCCGAATTCCAACAGATACGCCAAGTAGCTCTGGCGCACTTCATTTGTATTCTCCCGTACGGCCCGAAGCAGTTGATTATCTATAACGAGTCCAAACACCTCCATCGGGTCAGGGATGCCATCGAAAGGCTTACAATTTCCATTCAGCGTCTGCTGTAGATTGATCAAAGTCGATATGAGAGGGTTCTGAATTTCACAAATGGAGAACTTTAACGAATCCCTATCAACATAAGTGACACATGCATCGATTTCTGCATTCACTTCGAAGTGGTCAATACTTGGTTTTTGATACAAAAACAAAGGCTTCTGGTTGACCTCCTCCACCGCCAGAGGTTTTTCGTCTTCGCAATTAAGGCAGCTCATTCGGTCACAAACACTGGCCATATCCTTTTTTTGTTGCAATTCTTGAAAATACAAATGAAGATTGAATTTTCGTGTCATATCAGTCAGAGTGGACAATTTTGTGGAGTAGTCATCGTAAGCGATTAGAGTAACCATATCGCTTCCCATGGTCGATCCGAGTTGATCACATATAAATTTATAGATTTTGGAACTTTCGTCTAGGAATGTTGTTATGCTAGTGTGAAGCTTATACATTTCGGCACAGCAAACTTCGTAAATAAGTTCGAGATTGTGGATTCTCTCTCGAGTATTCATTATTTTTTAGTTAAACGTAGTGTAACTTTGTCAATTTATGAAACTTAATATCTAAAATGTAAAGTCTAGAAGTTGTTGGAACACGAACAGATTTGCACAAATGCACAAAACGAGGCGACGGCTACTGTTATTGCTTTCTGCTGCACGGGATATTGCACTTTGGTTTGGAGAGGGAGGACAAACGACAAAACATCCGTTCATCGGCCGTTCTGTTCGAATTGACATTTCTCTCGGGAATAATAAAAAAAAAAAAACACATGCCATACTTTAGTGCAGTGGAGTAGAAGTAGAGCGAGGGTTTTGTCTCTGCTTTCTTTATTTTCAAATAAAAATTTATTTTATAAAAAGTAGCATTTAAATAACTAACCTACAAAATTAAAAATGTTGTCTTCAGCTGAGTGTCGTGTATAATTTATTATAGAAGCAAACACGAAAGAAACCCAATATACTCTACTCAGTATGACTATATTGTACGGATTCAAATTTACGATTGACTGTATAATTCATATGTCATAATGTAATTCATTTTTTATAAATAGCTTCTCCTTGAATATTTACCATGTTTTTCTCCACCATTTTGCAGTTATTTGAACTCCCCAGCTCCTTTATATGATATAAATATAGTAGCAACGTGACAATTCCTATAATTCACATAGCACTGGGTGGGATATGTTACAATTGCAATTTTTGTATTCTCCCCTTGATCATCAAGGAAGTATGTATAAAAGAAACGACTTATGTTATACAGGAGAGTAGAGAATGTCGTAATTTATTTCGAATCAATATACAACGATACGGTGCTGTGTATTAAACAATAATAATATAATACCATTCAAGGCCCCCAGTCTTATTTTATGAATGTTTGTTCGCACTAAAATTTACTGCTGCCAATATGATTTCAGGTGAGTTCGCTTTATCATACGAAACTTGTTGCATTTTTTTAAAAGACTGGCATCACTTATCTTTTGTTGTTTTTCTCAAATCTGTCATTTCTTTCTGCTGCAGCTGTTTGGAGTGAGATAGTACTACCATTTGCAGACTCCGAATGAAAAAAAACGTTCGGTTATAAATTTTATTGCGGAAAAATATATCAAAAACGTGAAGATTTTTGCAACACTTTTGTGAATCTAAGTAACTAATAAAAACAATTATAACAAATAATTAAAAATACTCTACATCATGGCGCAGCCAACAATTAAGGTTCCCATTGTCCCGCAATGGAATTTGGTTGCCGGGTGTGCAGCTACCCCCGATCAGGGACTTCTGTATGCCGGCTCAAAGACCATCAATTATATTTCACAAATCCAAGGAACTGAATCCGCTCCCACAATGAAGATCTTCCATACTCGCCAGTCAGTGAAAAGTCTTGATTGCGACACAGATTGGTCGCTCACAAAGTACTTTGCCATTCTGGCTCAGGACAACTCGGTCCAGATCTGGGATTTTGAGCAAGCCAAAGCCGTTTTTGGGCATAAGGCACATTTTATTAGACCACACACAGAAGGTGATGGTCCCACGGCGAACGATGGAGTTCACATGAGCTATATGTCGAATCGCAATATCCTGTCCATTTGTCCCAATGACTTGGTCATATATTGTGTGGCCTCGAATACTTACTGCAGACGACAGCGTATAATTCCGAAAAAGTACAGTGTGTCCATTCTCAAGTGTTCGCCATACAATGAGAACATTTTTGCGGTGGGAACCCCGAAAGGCTTAGTCATCTTGGCCGATTTGAAATCTGAGCGAATTCTGTATACCCTGAAAGGTCATGACTCTTGCATTACATCGTTGGCTTGGAATATTACCAAAGCTTCAAATGCAGATCAAGATCGGGCTGCAGCGACACCATCAGCGCCAGCCAACACGCCGAAAGGTCGCCAAAGTTCAAAGAATCCAATCGCAACCGATGACATTTTCGACATTTACGACTATGATTATCTAGAGAATGAGTTTGGCGCTCCAAGTGACACCAAACAGAGCCTAGAACAGTTCGAAGGTATTGATAAGAACCAAGAGGACGGCAACAACACCAACTTCAACTATGTTGAGGCTTGCGAAAGTCTCAAAGAAGAAATCGACGCATTAAAGACTAGCACTAGCAATTTTACGAATGACCCACAGGTCACTCTTGAGGATTGCCAAAACGTCGATCACCATGCTGAAGTGTCTAGCTCATGTGACTCGAATAACAGCGTGGAGCTGCTAAATAAGAGTTCGTCTGACGACAGTACCAATAAAGAAAAACATGTAACTCACCATCAGGCTGAAGTTCACACACAAGAGATGGAGGTTGAACTGCCAAAGACTCCTAATGTAGCTCCACAAAGTCCAGATAAAGTTACTGTTCTTGCGTCGGCTGGAGCAGACGGTACTATCTGGCTTTGGAACACAAAAACTGGTGCTACTTGCGACCAGTTGAAGGGACGAACAACACCACATGGCAAGAGTAAGTTACAGCCGGGTCTGTGCTAATGGGCAATTAAAATTTTGTTCTTTCCTTCAGACAACCACATTGAGACAATTTGGTTGAGTCCATCAACATTATTGGCTACCTCCAGATCCGGCACCATTACATCATTCTCGCTCGACAGAACTAAACCGGGCAAATTCAAAGAAGATAAGAAGGAATTTTCCCAACTGGGTGTGGCCTCAATTTGTCGTTCGAGAACTGCTCCCCTGCTATGGACTATATCGTCCCACCGAGAGATTATTTGCCAGAACATTGATACAAATCAAATAGTTGCCAAGTACAGCTGTGCTTCGACAAACATTATTACCATGCGGGAGATGCCAGACGACATGAACAAGTAAGTTTCGCTGTGAATAGTCGTAGAATATTGGTTCGTAATAGTTAGTGCTCTTGAGTGGACCACTGACAATACCTTGTCCCCAAAATTGTGCCTGAGCTTATTGAACTATTGTTGTTGCTAATAAAGTTGTCCTAAAGTTGTTTTTTATTTGAAAAACGTTAGTTCTTACTGGTAGCATCCATAGGAGATGACACAGAGTCTTGCGCACATTGCTCTGACATTTTATTATAAAAATTAACGGATGTAAACTTTGAAATGAGTTTGAGAAACCGGCTATGCAAGTGTGGTAGCAAAAGTTTCGATCACCTTCCTCGGAGGGTGTTTCTCAGATCGCCCTGAACACAGATTGGACGAATGAAAGGACAATTGGTAAGGCTCTTAAGTATGCAACGCATTTTGTGTCCGGCATCTTACCAGCGTGTGCACTCTAAGACGTGCAAAACGGATTTTAAACAAATTGTCTGCCATTCTAAGGGTCTGGGTTAATTTTTCTCAGTTTTGCAATCACTTTCTGCCTTTTGAATATGAACTCAGACTCGAATATTCCTGATTTCTTTTCAGAATCGCGATTGCATTTTCCGATCGTCGCATTGGCATAATTGATATTTCCCAAATAACGCCAACCAACGTTTCGATTGAGAACTTCACCAACAAAATAGATTCGCAAGTGTTTGCCATGGCCTGGAGCCCCGGTACAACTTATCTAGCATTTGGAACAAATGAAGGAAGAGTAAGTAGCACAGATGGAAATAAAATAAAAATATTCACTCAAACAAATTCCTTTATTTTGCACAGGTTGGTGTCTTACAGTCGGACAATCCGAGGAGTTCACCATACCTCTTCCATCCGGTGTGTGGCAAACCGATTTACTCTATGGACTGGAAGAACAAATACATCTATGTGTGCTGCAACGAGAAAGTCGCACTGTATCATGAGAATATGCAAAACAAGGGTAAGTTTACCTTGAAGTCTTGTCAAATGTTTGGATGGCAGCGTCCTTGGAGCTATATGTGATGTTGGTTTGAGTGGAATGAGTTTGGCATTTTCTCAAATTTGCCAGTTGAATCGCCCGTCGGCGATAGTTCCATATGTTCCAGGAGTAAGTGTTTCTTGCTTCCATAGTGCAGGGTGGTACACAGTGTTCGGTTTGAAGACTGGCATCGAATGATTTATTTTTTGTTGTTTCCTCTACATGACCGGCCTTTGTAATACGATTTAAAGGAGACGACTCGATTGGAATGTTGAAGAGTAAACACATTTCGGGGTTTTGAAATGCGGTTCCAAGGAAACGTTTCACTAATGGTTTAAAGTTCTTCTCTGCGAATGCACCGTAGTCCTTCCGTTTGAATGCCATGAATTGTTCCCGAAATGGCAGTACACCATAGGTGGGCTCAGCTTGAACTAAAATTCCGTTTGCTACGGCGATGGTGAGGGCGCAGAATCTTTGCAATGGCTGTGACTGAACGAGACAAGAAAATTAAAATAAAATGTTGGCTTAAACTCATAGTGCGGTACTAATAATCATATGTCTCTAGTTTCCAGGCTAAATTCAAAATCAGAAGAGCAATCTTTGCAATGGCTGTGACTGAACGAGACAAGAAAATTTAAATAAAATGTTGGCTTAAACTCATAGTGCGGTACTAATAATCATATGTCTCTAGTTTCCAAAATCAAAAGCACAAAATCAGAAGCACAATCTTTGCAATGGCTGTGACTGAACGAGACAAGAAAATTAAAATAAAATGTTGGCCTCAACTCGTAGTAATCATATTTAGTGTCCATGATGGATTCAAAATTTTACGAACTCAGAATGGCGAAATTTTACCCATTGTAACCTACAAAATACTAGTTTGAAGGTTAAGAATGATTATTCGTAAGGAAAAACGCTGTGGCAAAAAAAAAACACTTATTCATTAACTTTTCAACTTACAAAAAAAGGCGTAGTACTCTTCCGTTTTGTCCTCAATATCGGTGGTTCCTCGTCCGCATTTTCCATGTACCCTATATCGACTTCAAAAGTTTGTGCCGCTGTCCCAGAGCCGATTTTAGCTGCCATTTCCTCAAAAGGATACTCGGTCGAAGAAACGATTTCACACATCTCATCATTGATCCGGTTAACCTCGACCAAGTAATACAATTGCATTAGAATTTGATACCACGTTTCAAAGAGTTTTGCGAAATTCGGCTGTGAAATACACAATTAAAGGCGAAATTTCAATTCCTGACCTAACAGCACCTACAAAGACTAGTTCCGAAGGGATGGCCAATCTAAACTTAACCACATCGTGCAGCTTAAAAAGAACCTCTTTTAGCTGGCCAGTGTTATATTCAATCTTGTTCTTCAACTTGGTTAGGGGCTCCTTTAGTTCATTCATATATATTTCATATTGCAACTGCAGGTAGATGTGCTTGTTGAACAAGTTCAAGTCGACCATGGAAACACCCACTGGCAGTCTGTAAATAACCGTATTGTCGGGTAAGTTCACAGTGACTGTCGAGGAGAGAGCTCTTAGGCCACATGTTATCAGTTCATTGCACTTCGCCATGTTAAATCGAATGGATTCTTGAGTGTTTTGATAGGCCACGTGGATATCGTTTACCACTGCAATAGAAAAAGTAGTACAACGGAGAGTTAAAAAATAAACACGCCTGACTCACCATCACGAATAGGCTCTCCGCCCAGTCCCACGTGTTTGTTGAACAGCAGAATACCACACATGATCTTGCCCAATCGCTCCAGATAGTCTAGCCGGTAGTGTTTCTTCCGAGTAACAAAATCAATCAAGTCCTGCGTGGTCAGAATACTGCGGAGAGCGCACTTTGCCTCGGAAAGCATCTAATTGGAATAGCATTAGTGTAGTAAAAGTAGTAATTCGAACGCTTGCACCTCTGAATTCTTTGTGCTGAACATTTTATTCGAAGCCACAATGTAAATGGTCATCTTTTGGAATATCTCTTCTTGGTCCTTTCTGCCGCTTCCAGTGAAACTGCAAAGGTTCTCCAGAAGCGGCACCAGTTTGTCTTTCGTGATTTTTTCATATTTCCTCTGCACCTCTTCCTGATCGGCTGTAGAGTTCTTGAAGAAATGCGCCAGCTTGAGCATACGTATTACTGGGCCATTTTCTAAACGACACAGAGAGAGTGAGACTTGGTTCGAGTTGAATGACAAAGTTACCAATTATTTGTGTGCAGATCGACTGGCAAACGGTTGAGACGTTCTCTTTCTCGATGTGATTCGATTTTTCTCCACGTGAAACCAGCAACCATTCGACCATAAAACGCATCAACGGTCGTTGAATCAATATGTCCTGGCGAGCACATTGGTTAAGAGCTTCTCTGGTCAGATTATCCACCATAAAATTGAACTCCATTGTACGATAACTTCCGAATTTGTTTTATTTCGCTACTTGACAGACCCAAGTACTTATTGATCAAACACCTAGAGATGTTTTCGCAAGTGTATTCCTGCTGCCTGGGTCGTTAGGGAGAATGTATTCGTTTTCGAAAACAATAGATGTCATGCTTGGCTATGTATTCCTCCTTCTGAAAGTGTGGTTGCATTTCCGTCCTGATTTGATAAAACTCCCTGTCCACAGATCCAATTGTGTTGGAGTATATTACCGGAGCATCAGCCATTTCCGTGTGCAGCAAATATCTCTTCGTTGGCACCCAAAGTGGGCACGTTGAAATTTTCAAGGAAAAGGTCGGCCCACAAATATCCTACGATCTGATTCGAAGTCTCGAGATCGGGACCCGATACATCACTGACATCGCCTGGAGTCCAATAAACACATCACGTTTCGCTGTTGCATCAATGACACGAAAAATTCGCGTGTTCAATTTTAACGAAGACAATGGAACGGCTTCGCTCGCTCGCGATATTGTCATTAGCAGTAGCATGGCCGCGAATGCTTGTGTCAGGTGGAGCAATCGGCGCGAGAATATACTTCTAGCCAGCGGCTTCGATGGAGCAATGCGAGTGTGGGATCTTAACTCGCAGCGTGAAGATGAATTCTTCCTTAAGCAGTTTCATTGTCCAATGACATGTGGACTGCTCTTGCCCTCCGATGAGAATGTCGTCATGTGCGCTGGTCGGTCGACGTCAATTGAGATGTTTAACATGCTTTTGGAGAGCACCCAGAAGTATTCCAGTATTAAGTGGAAGAAACAGACAATGAAGACTCTAGATGGTGTGCAGTGGGGAACAAAGATCATCACTAGTACCGACGGAAGGCCAACCAGTGAGAAGCAGCGACGCAAAAAACGAACAAAGTCTGGAGGTGGCGGTGATGGAAATCAGAATGATATTAAGGTTGATTCTGTGGAGGTGTGTGGTTTGATAGGCAAGTTGCAGTTGGACGAAAAGCAAGAGGAAACCGAGAAGGAGGATGTAGGTGTAGGTAGTTCATCATGTAAACACTGCAAGGACTCGGTGACTCTGAAGGTAGGAAAAAGGGTTTTCGTGAAAAGGTTCTTGACGTCTCTCATTGCAGGATCCAGCTACAATCCTATACTTGACCACTAAGGAAATTAACAAGGATAACTTGGACAAGCTGAAAAATATGCTAAACTCGCCTAAGGATAAGCACTGTATGCTGACCCCGAAGCTGTTTGGAACTCAAGCCGATGCCAGGCACTTGCTCGACGAGGAAAGTAAGTCATCGCACACGCACGTAGCAATTTTAAAACAATTTTCACTAATTTCTTCTCCTCTTTGAAGTTCGCAACCAGCAAGGATCTGAAGTCAGGTCGATATCAAGCATTCTCACATTCCAAATCAACTCGAATCTGCAGCAGGAAATTTTAAAGCGTGTTGAATCGAAAACTCTCACCGAATGGCAAGTTTCTCTTGCACCATCGGTATCTTACATGTAAGCACTTGAATTAAATAATAAATGAAACCTTTCCCTAACTAAAAGCAATATCTCAGGTTCTGGAAGAAATGCTGCCAGGCCTACGCAAATCAACTCATTGAGCAAGGACACGTTCTTCACGCTGCCACATATCTCATTGCTCTGCACGACATCAAACAAACAATCAACATTCTGCTGGAGAAGCAGTACTTTAAGGAAGCGTTAATTATCGCTAAGGTCCACTGCCAGCCAGATGACAAGGTAACTGTGGAGATTACCGACAAATGGATTAAGTTCTTGGACTCTATGGGGAATCTCTACGCGGCAGCATATATGTAATTTTAAAGCGATCCTATTCAGTAGAGAGTTGCGAGTAATATCCTTTCATTTCAGTTGTGCTGCTGCTGGACAGCTCCAGAGAGGTTACAACCTCTTGTGTAAGATACGAAATGTTACACCCGAATTAGGGGAAGTGCTCGAAAAGATTCATGAGAAAACGATGAAGAACTGAGCGCGTTCCTGCTCTAAAATTACTACTATTATAATATTGGTTTCAAATGAATTTTAATCGATAGATTTTACTCAAAGGAAACTGAACTGAATTACATATTAATGTCGTTACATAAATAAAGCAACCTGAAGTTTGTGCTTATTTATTGAGTTTGTTTTTTTACTTTAGGAGCAGTTCTGTGGTTTATTCTGTTTACCTAAAACTTTGTGCAGACTACAATATTTCCCATTTAGTTATGTGATGTGATAGGATTTGTGGCTTTTAAGTTGGGGTCTTGGCTCCTCCCGAACTATAGAACCACCTAAGCATGAAAATAAGTACAGTCAAGTTTGTTGTTAAAGCCTTGTTACATACAAAACCAATTAAAAGGCAAAATAGATCGAAATATCCTCAGGGAATGATATTCTCCGTTTTTTACACTAGATGTCTTCGATGTATTCGACGTTTAAAAGTCCAGAGACAAGCAAATTGAACCCAACTGTGAGGGAGGGTATACTGGCTGAAAAGCGGAGTTACTGTCATTCTATACCTTAAATAAAAGTAAATGGAATCCCAAAAATATATCATTCTGTCCACAAGAAACTCTATCCACTGTGTGTGTAATAGATCTATAATTTGTTTCTGGTTAAGTTAATAATTTGACACCACAAGGGGGAGTCCTATCTCCTCTACTGTGGAACATCTCGATTAACAAAATACTTACATCCCTTGTCAACAGAGGTATCAAGATAGTCGCCTACGCGGATGATATAGTAGTACTAATAACAGGAAAATACCTTTCCACCATTAGAGATATTATGGAATCTACGTTATCAGAACTATCCAAATGGACGGAACATAACGGTCTTTCGGTTAATCCGGAAAAGACCGAACTCATTCTGTTCACCAGGAAGTATAAGGTACCAAAATGGGACCCACCGAAGCTTAAAGGTGTCCGACTTAATCTTTCAACCGAGGCCAAGTACCTGGGCGTGATATTCACCTCCAAACTTAACTGGAAACGGAATACTGAAGAAAGAATGAAGAAAGGACTTAATGCCTTTTATGCATGTAGGAAGACCTTTGGGAAAAACTGGGGCTTGCAACCGAACATTGTGCACTGGATGTACACCGCGATTGTGAGACCCATTCTTACCTACGGCTCAGTTGTTTGGTGGGAGGCGGTTAAAACCAAATCCCATCTTAAGAACCTGAACAAGGTGCAGAGAATTGCTTGTCTGGGAATAACAGGCGCAATTAAATCCACACCACAACTAGGTCTGGAAACGCTATTGAACCTGCAACCCATTGAGCTATTCACTAAGAACGTTGCAGTCAAAGCCGCTCTCAGATTAAGAGAGAACAAAACTTGGAAGCCTGGTTACTGCGGACACTCAAGCATACTTGAAATCTTCGATCGGAAGGGACTCACGTCACTCACCGATTACGAGAAACCCAGATATGACTTCGAGAAAAATTTCAGAATCACTATACCCAAAAGGCAGGACTGGAAATCACCCAGTACCATCATTAAAGGTATAGCCGTCTATACGGACGGTTCAAAAACAGAAAATGGAACAGGAGCCGGCATATTCTCAGAAAGGCTTGCTATTAGCCAGTCGTACCGACTGACCGATCACTGTAGTGTCTTTCAAGCTGAGATATATGCGGTTAAAAAAGCAGCACAGACTATCTTATCGATGGGACTACCAGCAATGGAAATAACCATCTGTGTGGACAGTCAAGCAGCACTTAAAGCTATCGGCTCCAATCTTATAAATGCGAAATGTGTTACGGATTGCCTCGTGGCGCTCAGGGCTATAAGTCATCACTCAATTCTACTCTGCTGGGTTCCGGGACATGTTGGAGTGGAAGGGAATGAAAAGGCGGACGAACTGGCCAGATACGGCTGTGATATGAACCCTCAACTAGCGGACGGAGAGGTGTTACCGCCTTTCAACACTGCTAAGACTTTTATTGAAGGCGTCACTACACAACTGGCTAAGGAACAATGGAGCAACACCATCGGTTGCGTCATAACCCGAAGTCTGTGGCCTGTGGTTGACACCAAAAGATCAAAGTTCCTAATCTCCCTTAATAGAAGCCAAATCCGGATGCTCGTCGGCGTTTTAACCGGACACTGCATCATAGGAAACATGGCTAAAAGGCTAGGACTTTTTGCAAATGACTTCTGCAGAAGCTGTAGAGACGAAGAGGAAATAGAGTCCGTGGAACATCTTCTATGCCACTGCCCAGCTTTACAGGAACGCCGCTCATCCTGTATGGGAGCTAGGTTCTTCGAAAGTCTGGACGACTTGGCAGGGGTACCCCTATCAGACATAAAACTATTCCTCAACAGATCGAAGTGGTTTTGTTAGCCACATGTCCTTACATGTACAAACAGGGTACTCACAATGGGCCTTCATGGCTTCTGGGTGAAATTTGCATCAGTTGCAAAACTGCCCTCCCAACCTAACCTAACCTAACCTAATAATTTGATGCAAACAAAAGCTGCTCTTCAGATTTAATCAATACGTCGCACGATCTCCATACATATTCCTGTAAGTTGCAGCATAAAAAAAGCAAATTATTTCCCGTAAAGAAGTCCAACAGAATCCATGTGCGTGCAGGCTATTGCACAGGGGTGATGACCGATCGTAATGTGCGCCCCTCACACCAAACTACTGTACCGTGAGAAGATAGTAATTGTAATATTAGTTATGGGAAAGAATATCTGCAACACCATCGCAAACAAACCAAGAGATTCCCAACACAATAGAGGTGATAATTGATGGGGAGGCTCTACTATGAATGAACTTACTGTTTGATGTAGGTACTAACCATCAGGATATGCAAATCCACCTAAATGAACGTTGGTCCTAAAACTACACCTGTTTGTATATTCTTTGACCAAATATATTCTGAACCAATGGGCAAAAGTACCAGCATCTTCCAAAATGAAATCTATGCCATAGACAGGTGTGTCCAAATTAACCTCGACAGAAACAAAGTCAACTGTTATCCGCTGGTCCAGATTGTATTTCCCCAATTGTTTTGAAGAGGTGTTCTTCCACGCTGGCAAAACCACTGCGTAAGCTTTTCCATCTGTCCCATTCTTCTGGACTCTTCCCGAGAAGGTGGAAAACAGCATTTGTCCAGCCCGTCCCCAAAAAAGGCGAATCTTCTTCTCCCACCAACTACCGACCCATAGCACTTACATCCATTCTTTCTAAGGTCATGGAAACGCTGATAAATCGTCAGCTCATGAAATATCTTGAATCACGAAAACTCATTAATGACCGGCAGTACGGTTTTCGTGGCAACAGATCCACTGGTGATTTGATGGCTTATCTCACCGAAAAGTGGAACCAATCGCTACATCACTCTGGTGAAACGAAGATTGTTGCGCTTGATATTTCAAAGGCATTTGACAGAGTTTGGCACCAAGCTCTTTTGTCGAAAATGCGTGCATATGGGATCGATGCGTCTCTTCTTCAATGGATTAGAAACTACCTCTCTGGCCGTTCAATTCAAGTTGTATTGGATGGCTTCAAGTCTGAAATTCACCATATAAATGCTGGTGTTCCCCAAGGCTCCGTTTTGTCTCCGACTCTCTTTCTCATTTTCATAAATGATCTCCTGTCTGTAACATCTAATCCAATCCACTCCTTCGCCGATGACAGCACCCTCAGCTTCTCATATTCATTCCAGGACTCACGTCCCTGCCCTTCGGCCGTAGAACTGGAACGGCAACGTATGTTAAGCTCATTAAATTCCGATCTCGACAGCATTATAAAATGGGGTTTAGCCAATAGAGTGGAATTTAATGCTTCCAAAACACAATGCTGTCTGCTGTCATTAAAGCGAAACCAGAATCCTCTGCCATTATCCATGAAAATGGCACTTGCATCGCCGAAACCGAAAGACTTTCCATTCTCGGTATGTGTGTCCATGACAAACTCCGTTGGAACGATCACATTCACGAAGTCGCCAAGAACGCTGCGAAATGTCTAGGTTTCCTTAAAAGGTGCAAGAAATATTTTACCCCTTCTGATCTGGCTACCATACAAGGCGTTCATTCGCCCCAAACTTGAGTACAACTCTCATATCTGGTCTGGTGCCCCTAAAACCTCACTGCACCTCCTGGATAGGATACAAAATCGTGCCTTAAAACTCATTGGAGACATAAATATAGCGAATTCTATAAATTCGCTCGAACATCGCAGAAATGTAACAAGTCTCTCATTGTTTTATCGCTATTTTTACAAACAGTGCTCAAATGAAATTGCCAGCTGCATTCCACCCCTTCAACAATTCAACCGCAATACTCGCCAAGCCAGGAATGCCCATCAGTTTACCCTTCAGCCTATTTTCGGCCGTACTCTGAAATATAGAGATTCTTTCATAAGCCGTACAACACGAATGTGGAACGCCTTGCCCGGCTCTGTCTTTCCCCCTCAGTGCAATTTACAGACATTTAAAACCAATGTGCATCGGAATCTCCGCCCGCGCTGTGTACTTCGAACTACACCATAAGAGTAGTCACAACCTCTTTAGCGCGTGTTTATTATAAAAAAAAAAGCTATGTATAATATCAGACAGCCAGGCTGCTATTATGGCAATTAATTCCTACATCATTAAATCCAAACTTGTACGAGAATGCCTACAAAAACTTAATAAGCTTGGTAGGAGGAACAAAATAACCCTTTACTGGGTGCCTGGTCACGTAGGAATAGAGGGGAACAAAATGGCCGACTCCCTAGCAAGAAGGGGAGCATCAGAAACTTTTTAAGTCCTGAATCATTCTGCGGAATAGGGGATCACACCCTCAAAGAAGAATTTAGGAAACCTAGAGAAAGAAAACAGGGCAAAAACCTGGCAAAACACTCAGGGCATGAGGCAAGCCAAGAAACTTCTGGGACAATACAACCGGAAAAGATTCCAACCTTGCATCGGCATGAGCAAAAATAATCTCCGTATCCTAACGGGGCACTGTAGACTCAAGGAACACATCAGGAAACTGGGTATAGGTATCTGCAGATTCTGTCGCCAGTGAAATCCCAGAACACTTGCTGGCACTGACCCACAAAAGACTGCGAAGTACTAGGGCAAGTACCAACTACATGATGAGGAAATACTGTCACTGGAGCTAGCTCTCATCCCTAGATTCTTAAAGGAAACTGGACTGGAAAGAGTGCTATAGGACGGATTTCTTCCGCCAGTGAGAAAGAACAGTACAAGAACCTCTAAAATGATTCCGAAAGGAATTATACTATGAGGGGAACTCTTTCTGAGGGAACACACCTCTCTGAGGCGTAAGCAGGAGGTGCAACAGACCAAAAGCTCGCAGTACAACAACCCTTTTCATATTATAATAATACGCGTAATCGTTTCGTAACAACAACTCAAAATTCAGAAATGCAAATAAAAGAAACACATATCGGTGGCTTTAATAAACATTCAAAAATTCCACATTTGTGTGATAATAGAGATCACAAATGCACGGTTTTGAATAAACCCAATCCACTCGAGATCCGTAAGAAATGTGTGTATGCAAATGTGAGGCGGCGCTTCAGCACAAACACCTGTTCCCATTAATGATGGATAAGTATTAATTGTGCTTTCTCTTCCCCAAATTTTTCTTTACATTGGGTAATTAATTCTAACCAAAAGAAGACCCGTTTCAAATAGCAAAAAAGCTCAGCAGAAACAAAAAAAAAAAAAAAAACAAATCACTCACAGAGAAGTCAAATCGCGAAATCTCTCTCTCTTTTGTGTTGCGCGGAGCTTCTCTTTTCCATTAGCAATGACCATCTCCATCTGATTCTGACTCTGAACCATGACTTCGAGTTCGAGCGCAAAACCATCATCGTACCCGTAGTCGTACAGTTAGTTCTCTTTTGGACCCACTGCAGGTTGGGTACGTTCTGTGTTCGCGCTGTGGTGTTAAAATGCAGCTCGCAGCTCAACTCTTTTGTTTTCACTTTTTGTTTCTGTCGGCCGTGCCACGAAAAATACTTAGTATATGAAAACCCTATCCCATTGGGATGTGAATGAATGTGTAGTTATTTTGTGAGTAAATTCGGAATTTTTTACGTGGTATCTGACGCATCAAAATGCCTCCGCGCGAGAGAAATCGTACGGGAAAAGTCCAAAATTTAAATATCAATTGGGCATAATCATAGCTGTGCTTAAAGCCCTTGTCTCTTTTGTCTTTATTTGTCCCGCAACAAAAGTGAAAGGTTCAATTTGTGAATTTCCCGGAACAACGCTGTGTTGTAGTAGTGCAGAGCAAGTACACACGCTTGTGCTCGTGCCCGTGATTTAATTTGCCTCGAACGTCGCCCTCTTTTTTGTTCGCTTTTTTTTCCATCTTAATCTCTGCGTAATTACAAGCATACTGTTATGCTGCTGCGAGAGAAGTTTTACGCGAAGTGGATTACGTAGCGCTCAAACTATTTCTGATATGCTAATTGGGAGATTGCGTCAGTGAGATGAGTGTGTGTCGTGCCATATGCCTACTCATAATAACGCACCTTGTTGGAATGATTTGATTGTTCTTCTGATTGTTTGTTCTTCGACCTCTCTCTACACGCTTTTTTTTTCCTGCGTTAAAATATGCAATTGTTCAGCGCGAGAACAACTGTTATTTTGAAGCGTAGAACCAACGATATAGCGAGCGAAGTGGACAGCAGTGGTAGCCGTAGCAGTAGCAGTATATTAACGATGTACGCAGTGAAACGGTCTGTTTATGGTTGACTATGATTGGCAATCCAAACAACTGATTGCCAACATTAGACGCCTCGAGTTCCAACCGTCTCCATTCTGGGCATGGGTAAACGTTTGTTGTCTGTATATTTGGTGGCAAATTGACGGGCACCATCCGGCACACGACACACAAAATATAAAACAAAAGAGTTGAGCTACGAACTGCGGATGTGCACAAATCGCGCACAAGACATATTTTTATTTTTGTTCGCGACTTCAGTTGACTGTGCTCAATCGTTGTTGTCACAGAAAGATTTGAAGTTTAACAATCCGTGTCTTTTATGTAGGTAGCGAACACGCTAAAGAGTATATTGAACTTTTTCGGGGCCAAAAATTCCAAAACAACTACAATGGTGGCCTTGCGAATTTTTCTCGCCCATTAGAGGTGAGTAGAAACATTTTGGGATCAGCGATACACACGAGTGATAGACACAAATATGAGTTTGATCAATGGCGCAAAGATGATGGAGGCTGGTGGATGCATAGGTGGTGCTGCACCTACGGCGACAGCACCAACAACTGTACTGGGTCGAGTGCACGCCTTTTGGAATGAACGCATTATGGAGCGTTTCATCAAGGCGAACTTGTTCCTCATTTGCTGTGTTGCAGCCGCACTCCTACTGGTAAGTTCAAGCTCTCGGGTATTCTGTATTTTTACTATATTTCCATTTACCGTTGAGAGTGGTAAGTATCTGCGCGATCTAGTTGTGAAAGTTGTGCTAATGCTATTGTGTGATGTAACACAATGGCACTGGGGCGCTTATTCTGATCTTGTTATTGTTATCTTAACAGAGATGCTCCGATGACGGTGGCCACACTCTCGTAGCGTGTATGCCATCGTTTTCACCCAAAGCAAGTGTGGACATTAGTATTGATGAAGCTGGCCGTTGATATCTACTCTCAATGGATAAATCTAGAAAGTTTTATTGTTTTGTTTGATGCACAGGCACACACCAGCTGGATACAGTGTGGAGACGAAATTAGTTGAAATACAGAAACAAGAAAAGAAAACGCACACGGCGGCACACTCAATTAGTTTGCTCCGATATCGATGAACATATTTAATTTAATTTTATTTTGTTTTGTTGCAGATCGCATATTTGGCTGCATTTTCTTGTGAAGTCTCATGGATTCTTGAGGCGAGGGGAGAACTGCCAGCTTCAGCTTATGTACTGTGTACACAGTTTTTTATTGTTTTTGTTGCAACGACAATTTTAATACATGGCCTGGTAACGGGACTCTCGTGGGGCCTATTTGCATGGTCGATTATTATTGGAATACTATCGGTGCCGGAGCTGTTCTTTGTCATGGTCATGACCACACAGCATTGGGTATGTTGGCTATATTAATCATGTTTGCCTCTTAATTGGATGTGAGAACTGAGAAGCTTTGAAAAGAGAACAATTAAACGCATTATCTGTATTCGTTTTCGTATAAACAATTGATGGGAATTTAACAAAGGTCAGAAGGCGAAGTGCACCTGCTGAGGTTTACATACCATATCAAGCGATTCGTTATTCTTGGTTAGGTTTTTGGGGCTTGTGTTTTTCCTTATTTAATTAGGTAGATGAAAGGTCAGCGGGTGTCTGGTCAGAAGTGGCATATTTAGCTCAAAGTATTTGTAAATTGACGTTGCCCTAAAATCAGCTTTAAACTAACTGCGTATGCTATTTGTTTGTCCTCCGAAAAGCGCGACAGATGATGATGATGTGATTGGGTGTTAAATGAAAGTTTATTTGGCGGATAAAATTGTAGGTAAAATTTTGAGACTTTGCAAAGTATTTGAATAATCTAAACTGAGATATGAGGTAGGTGACCCAAATAAGACCCACCTTATAGTTTTTCGTTAATAACTTTCAAACGCCTAAAAGAATTTTACTAAATTGATATTAGCATAAGCCTTACTTCAGCTATCTATATAAAAACGCAACGTTTATTTGTTAAAACACAATTTAAAATATATTTTTATAACATTTTTAAAAACCTTACCTTGGGCCTTATTACGAACACCTGTTCCGAATAAGGCTCATACATAATTTTGATCAGTTACATTGGTTATATTGCTGAAATAATTTGAAAATTTTGTCATGAAACAAATAAAACAACGTAGTTTATTATTGATATAATATTATAGTATTATTTATTAATACAAAACCATTTTGACATGGAAGGAAAAAAATTCAAATTAAAAAAAAAAAAATAACTTCAAGGCCCTTTTCATATCACCCGTAGACCATTCTGCCCACTTTCTGTTCCCTAATTTGCTCGCCTTTGACATTTTTTCTAAAAACAACCAAAACAAAAAAATGTTCTTTAATATTCCTTATAAGGCCTGTTAATATTTTCGGTGGGCCTTTTTAGGAACATGAAAAACTTGTCTTTACAAAAATTTTAACGAAAATATACTAAATGATTTAAAATAATACTTAAACCACACTAAACCTTAGTTTTATATGTGGTATTTTTAGTGTAAAAACTTGATTTAGCCGAATTATTATTTGCAATAAAATCAATTACAAAAACCTGTTTCTTATAAAAAGGGCGTGCGTTCACATTCACTAAATTGTATCGACTGTAAAAAAAACACGATTGCGTAAAACGGAAAATTCATTCGATTTTAGTGTAGCCATAGGTGGCCACAAGCACATTTAAAATATAATTCCTGTAGCTTGTCGGTTGTGCCGACTTTTGCACACTGGGCCTTATTAGGTTATGGGCCTTATTTGGACCACCTACCTTGTATGTTGATTATAAGACCCTGCTACTCTGGGTAGGTAGCAAAAATAATTTACTTCAACCCACATTCGTCTCAAAAAGTTTTTGTCCAGTCTTTTCCGACTAGAATTGTTTGAATTGGTCAGTAATGTCACTTTTATATCACACACACAATTGACCCATTCAAAAATCTAGTTATTTCAAGTCGACTAGATTTGTCTAGAGTAGATGTACCTACCGTGAATGCAAAAACTAGATTCAAAATTAGAACTGTCAACCTAGTACTCAGTTAAGGAGTTCTTGGCTAGATTCCTCGCCTGCATTAAAATGTCAACTGAAAAAGCTGTTCAAGTGACCAATCTAGACCAATCAAGTTTTGAGACACATCATGTCATCAGCCAGCTGTCAGACTTACTAAACTAGATTTGTGAACTTCCCAAATCATAATCAACACAGATTTGTCGGCTTCAACTCCATTAGTCTCAAATTAATGTCGTTTTCCATTGGGACCACCAAATATTATTTTTTTAATCTCAGATCTTACGTGGCTCATGGAACATACAACGATATTTCTCTGCCTTTTTAAAAATATTAGTGCGTTATTTGGCAGCAATTGCATTCCTTTTTGGAAAATCACAAATGGATATAAACTTGAAAAATGTTTCCCCTGCTGTAGACTCAAAAATTGAGTTTTTTTTGTGATTTGTAGTCTTCAGATGACCGGGAAGACGATGAAGATAAAAATTCCTCCAAAATCATAACCATTTAATTCATTGTTTTGGCTTTCACGAAACTTCGCCCATTTGTCTTGAAAGTAAATTTCTTATGTGGTATTCGTTTGGGCTTCTTCAGATTTGCCCTCAGATTCCAGATTTCGTGTGGCTAATCGAACATAAAACTTGCTCTTGCTCTTTTTTGTGTTGATATTCGTGCGATTTGAATATGTGTAGTCTTCGACACTTTTCTAAGCGATTTCCATTCACTGGTTAAATTTTGTATTAAAACATTAGAAATATTTGTCCCGATTGATTTCTAAATATTTATATATAAATAATTTACAAAAATAGATTCACTCGATGCAATGCCTTTCTTTGCTGGAGAAAAAATTCACTAAAAAAGTAAACAAACTCCATCAGTTGTCAAACTCAAACGCACTTGTATTGGTAAATCTGAGAAAATATCTAGATTCGCAAAAGTGCTCTGAAATCTGAAAAAGATTGCTTTTTCCTGTACCAAACGAACATAAAAATTGCTCTGAGAGCAAAAAAAGTGCTCTGAGAGCGCCCAATCGATTACCACATTAAAATGACGTAAAACAGCTGTGCAAAGAATAATGGTATTGTGGCAGTAATAAACATAGAGATCTGCAAAAAGTGATCCGAATCAATTAAGATTGTTTTTTTTTTTTGCCAATGAAACATGAAAAGTGTTTTAGATCAAAAAAAAAAAAAAAAGATTAACTTTTGTCCCAATTGAAAACGACATAAGAAACCTGTTTTCTGTTGCACCTATGCCAACTGTGAGTCGACAATTTAATCAATCTAGTCGAGTCTTGAACTCAGTTGACATTTTTTTGTGCCAACGTTTGTCTGCATTTATGAAGTATTTTGTAGAATTTTGATTAAAAGAACAAAGTGTGCAAATTATACGTGATTCAAAATTTTAGTTAAGGAATGGTTTGCAAAGTCGTTTAATTTTGATACCAAGCATCAGTTGGGGCAACAAGTGCGTACCAGTTTTTGTTTTTTTTTTTTGTATTTATTTGGGACGAATGGAAGGGACGTACAAATACAAACGTCTAATTGAGAAGCTCTTTCATGACAGTTGTGTTCTTGGATGTCTCTTAGGCGTTCCAGAAAAAATCTTAGCGAGTACGTTTTTCCGTGGATCGATCCTAAGACTCCTGGCTCAGTAGTCCAGCACCTAAAAAATGCGCTCATAAAGGATACTTAACTTAGGTTTATTTTGGGATGGTGATGACATATTCTCAATGTTATTAGATAGTTCGATAGAGCAGGTTCAAAAAGTAGTAAATTTATTAAAATTCACACTCAAGGGTGACAAATAGTTTACATATAAACAGGTACCTACTCATACTCAGTACGTTGCGTCGCGTAGCTCATATGACCATATAGAGAATCGCAATCCTACGTGTCAGTTGTCAAATGGATTCTTACCCAAAAATGTGCGCGAACATCTCAGTCAAAATGTAGTGTATTGTAATAGATTTACCCAATTCATACTCGCCCACGTCTTTAGCACCTTATACCATAAGCTACTGAATATAAAGTCTTTAATTTTATGGAATTCATAACCGGATACACCACCTCTTTCTTTAACAGGGCTTACAGTCAGTCCATGGTCTCACCGAACTCATATCCTACCTCATACGTCTGGTGATAAATTGCTTTGCACTGATTTGTGTCATCCCCACCGGACTCAAGTAGATGACGACTTTTTAATAAATATACAGCAAACAATACTAACATATTAAAATTTTAGATGGCGACGAGAATCACAGGTGCTTTCCCAGTTACAAAATCTAGCAACTCGCCTACAGCTACAAACACCGCCTCCGAGTGCTCCAATAGTGAAGGGAGATTCACGCAGAGCCAGTAAACGTAGTCACAAAAATGTAGGCGCATTCGATAACGCTGGCTACATCATCAACGAAACGAAACAACAACATGGTTTAGGTGCTTCGCAGCAATTCTTTAATAATGGCTCCCTGTATGGATCTCAGAATGAATTCAATGCGAGTATGTTTGCGACGCCAAATTCTCAATATACTGGATCTGCAGCCACTAGAGGTGAGTTGGTGCTGGATTATGCTTCTGAACTTTGTTATATTGACAGAAATGTGTGTATTGTGTATTAACTGTCAAGACAAACTATCACAAACACAGGTTAGATGCGTTTAGTGTGACATTTGTCTGATACCTTTTGAAGAAAACGCAATTAATCACTTGCCAAATCATTCATTTTACTTGCCTAAAGCTGTTGCTCTCAAAGTAACGTCAATTTAAATTGATGGGTTTTTTTAAGTGTGAGGTTCATGTTTAAGTAATGTTAACTGTAGATAGGTACGCCTGCAAACCACACGACTGATGGGTGTTCATGTGTTTATGTTTTTGTTCGCGCTATCACCACAAGCGTAATTGGCTTTGAATTGTGAAAACTGAAAGCAATTAATTTTGTAGGTACTTTGGAGGAGAGAGTATTATGGATCATTTGTTTGTATCTTGAAGTTATAATAAATATATCTATCTAAGTAAGAATTTGTGTGAAGATTTCTACTAATTTCTTATGAAATTCTTATTGTGAATGCCTGTTCAACTTCTACGACATATGGGGAACAATAGATTTTATTACTATTTTCGCCATCAGTTAAAACGAGCTTCATGAACAGGGACGTATGTCTATGTATACATTATTTATAAATTGGAGAAGTAAAATGAGAGTGAGTAATTATGATGGTTTATTTATCGGCCAACACGGCCATACTTGAAAGTTGTTCCCTAGGATATCCGTCGTCATATATTTCGTACGCTTTGTTAGGTTAGGTTGACACACTTAGACCATTATAATGTCCCTTGTGATACCACATGAATCTAAAATTCAATTCTTCCTACTCTTTTAACCAATTGGAGCTTCTGATGAAGCGAAGTAGATTACGAATGTCTATGTTTTTTAGATCGTTCAGATCATAATAGTAGAACGCTTCCAAATGGAGTTTTCGGTTCGTCTTTGTGATAGAGCCGGACAGGTACAGAGGAGATAATAATAATAATAATTTTTGGCGCAACAGGTCCGTAGGGACCCTAGGCCCAGCTTCTCACAACCATTTGTTTTGTGTGAGATTTCATTTTTTGGAACGAATGAAAGGGATCTACAATTTCATGCCGATTCCAAACGGCTAATTGAGAAGCTCTTTCAAGACAGTTATACTCTCGGATGTTTGTCAGACGTTCGCGAGAGGTGGCGCAGTGAAAAAAACCCTGAGTTGGAATTTGGGTTTTTGCGGGATTCGAGCCTGGTACAGAGGAGATGGAGTATGATTTCTTCCTCCTCCTCGTCAAGACAGCTTCTGCGAAAATCGTTTGAAAATTCGCCAAGCCTTGTTGCATGCCTGCCTACATTTAAATTTGTAACACCTTGTTACAAATGGAGATTACAAATTCGAAAAAACGTGTTGTTCGTTATGGAATCTATTTTATTGCTACCCAAAATCACCGTCATTATAAACATTTCAAACAGTCATTGCTTATATTCGACAACTGCCTTTTTATTGCATTTCGGTTGCAGTCCACTGCCATTTATTGAATACGAAATTCAATACCGTTCGAAAGTATTTAAAACCGGCCGGGTTCTCTTGCAGCCGAGGAGAAATAAAATCGCCAGGAAAAAAGTTACGTATACGTCCGAGTATCCATGACGACTTTTACATAAATATAAATAATGGCTAATTGACTTTTTGCTGGCTTAAATTCACAAATAAAAATGAAAATATACAAATTTGCAAAACTTGGAGCTTAAATTTGCCTACAACATGTATGCGACTCACTTTGCACTGATTTACCAGTCTTTCAGAATCATTTGTGGTAATTGGTTGTGGATTTTGAATGTAGACTGGGAAATCCAATCCACTTCTACATGAAATTGCGTTTGATCAGAGTGGCGACATTTTAAGACTTGAAAGTAAACTCTGTATATCTTCCAAACTCAAACGACCGTAGTGGCCTATAAAGGATTACATAATTCTTGTGAGAAACTTAACCTTCAGCTATTGTTGGTTACTCTTATTTAAATTCACTTCTTGTCTGAATTTTATTTGAAATTCCTTTTATCTCTGTTTCAAGCTAGCCGAGCCCAGTCGCTGATGGATCTACGTTGCACCCTCCCCGGTATGTACAATCCGCGTTACGCCCTCGACACCGAGGATAATAACGCCAAATACTTCAACATCACCGTGGACGACCTGAAGAACAACATGAACGATTCGAAAAAACCCAAACACTCGAACAATCCCGACGAACAGCACTCAGTAATCGGTTCTGTGACAGCAGATCCCATCTACTGCACAATCGATGCGGCAAAACCGCAAAAACTCTCAAGAAACTGCATCTCGCTGGAGAATCTCGACGGCATTGCCAAAGTCCAACGTGATTTAAGCTACGGTAACAATTTGCTACAAAACTACGAACAGCAATATTACATGGCAATGTTGGGCCATCCCGTCAACTACAATCCACATCAGCATCAAGCACTGCTAGAACACTTGCATCAGCATCATCATCATCCACAGCATTCCCGACACTCACATCAGCCGTACTACAATCCATCCTCCCATCAGCACCATCACCGACCCATGATGAACGGCTTGGTGGGCTGCGGTGGAATCGGCTATGGGGGATTCACGAATCCCTATGTCTACAATGCAGCGGCGAATAGTAAATTATCACTTGGAAATGAGTCCGACGACTACCGAAAGTATCGTGATGTGGCTTTATAGATTTAATACGATAAGTCTCAACCAAAGAACACAACAAAAACTAAAACTTACTATCCCGCGAAAGTCGTAAATTTCACCAATCTGTGGTTTCTTTTTACAACTATTCTTGAGCAACCTCATTTATGATTAAGAGATCATCCGTTCGAATCGACGTTAAAATATAACTGACGATGAATATTTTAGACATATGTAATCCAAACGGTGGCTAACTGTGCAATGGTAATACTCTTAAGTTAACTGACAAACTATAATAGTTAAGCGATACCAAATGTGTGAACTACTGGCAACGAGAATATTGTTCATTTTTAAGTGTATGTAGAATGTATTTAGTATTTATTTATATATGCAATCCATAGGTTATAAGGAATATGTTAACTTTAAACAATTAAATGTATACTATGTATTTACTAAGGATACTTTGTTGCTTCGTGTTTCTTTGTGTCTACGGGCCCAAGAGGTCCGATAGGGGATTGTTGCTGATTGGGGTTCTCTGCTGCGCCAGGGCAGCTGTCTTCGCTGGTGGTGGTTTTGATATAGGCTTTCCAGCTGAAATTAAAATAGAAAATTGTGTGTTAACTTTGGACGTTGTGTACGTTTTAATCGCACTCAGGAAGCATTGATGTGATTTTAAAATGCGTAAAAAGTACAAAAGGCTGATGAGCAGGAAAAACATAGTTACCTCCACTGGATTTCTTTTTCGTTGCTCCAAACAGATCATCATCGTCGTCGTCGGAAAGATCTGCAAATAGACTGGATGATGGTTTCGCTTTAGCCGACTCGGCCTTCTTAGGTGCTGGCTTTGTTTTAGGCTTTCCAAAGATATCGTCACCGGATCCACTCTCTTCGTCGCTGGAGAACAGCGACGTGGCTGCTTTCACTGGCTGATTTACTGGTTTCGGTTTTGGTTTCTTTTCGATTGTTTTATGCGGAGCTGGTTTCTTCGCAGTCTGTGACCCTTTGAAGAGATCATCGGAGCCTTCATCTGATTCGCCAAAAAGTGAAGTCGGCTTGGGAGTTGGTTTTGGCGGCTCTTCAGGGGAATTTAAGGTAGCTTTTGTGATTGTTCGCGTAGGCGGTGCCTCCGCGGGTAGCTTTTCTTCCGGGGAATCCGATTTATCAATGAGAATTGCCGATGGTGGTGGTTTGAAGGAGACTTGAGTTGTGTCCGACAATTGGGCAGGGGTTTCATTGATTTTCTTTGGGGTTCCAAATGGATTTTCATCGAGGTCATCGGAGTCGAAGAGCGAATCTTTTAATTTGGTTGGTTTTGGCTTTTCCTTTTTCGACTGAAGGCTTTCGAAGAATCTTCCGGTATCCGGGTCGGAGTCCTCGAACAGCGATGGAATTTTACTCGCTGAAGATTGCGATACCGTTTGTGGTATTGCTTTTGGTTCTACAGAAGTTCTTGTGTGGAATGCTTGTTCGTTTGCAAAAATGTCATTTAAATTTGACTTCTTAATATCGATCGCGCCAGAATCTCCGAAAAGCGAATTTGGTTTTGTAAATGTTTCCCCACTTTGTGGCTGATCACCGTCATCTGATCCTTCATCAGCGGCAAGGACAACTTCTTCTTCAATAATTGACTTTCTGTAGCTTTCCTGCCGTCCCCTCCGAGTTGATGGCCGTCGCTTCACCTGGACCCTGGCGCGATCTCTATTCAAGTTAGGTAGAATATTTTCCGGCAAATCGCGCTTCTCTGCCGCTTTGACGGTTGGTATTTCATCTTGCTTAAGGTCATCCTCAGGGAGAACAGTAACAGGTGGCACTGGTTTCTTAAAGGAAGGAACCTTAGCTGTTGGCAACAGCGCTCCAACATTGATTTTTAGATCCATTTTCTTCAATTTTGACACCTTCGGCCTTTCTTTGGAAGGTTTGGGTTCTTCTTTTGCAGCCACCTTAGAACTGTGCGCTTCATCATCGTCTGGCGGAGGTTCGTCGTTGAATATATAAGAGGATGGTGTTCGCATTTCGCGACTGGCTTCGATTGTCTCGTTGAAATCATCGTAGAAGATGCTGTGGATCCGTTTTGTCTTCATAGGAGCTACGATGGAAAAGTCGTCATCAGGTGGAACGTCGGCGAAGAGATTTATACTGTTGTAGGCTGCTGCTGCTGCTGGAGGTGTTGAGACTAGTGGTGCATCATCATCTGCCGGTGGTTCTTCGAAGGAAGGAGCTGACGAAGCGTTGTCGTCTGGCGGTGGTTCGTCGTGGAAAAGACTGGTATAGCTGGGAACTTCTGTTTGATTGTCTGTTTCTGGAGTAGGCTCGTAACTTGTTTTATCAGTGGTTGCTGGTAGAGTTTCGTTTTCTCGGGTATCTTCTCTTTCAGTACTGGAGCCGCTACCTTTCTTTAATTTTTCAGTTCCATCAGCCTCAGCTGGTTTCAATTTACTTTCAACAGCAGGTATGACTTCTTGCTGAGCCTCCGATCCGATCGTAGGGTCTATCTGAACGATGTCTGGAAACGTTGTAGCGGTGGTTGATTTAAGGTTAGCGGAGGAGGGCTTTGCTTCAGCAATGGTGGGTTTTACTTTAGTTATAAGCGGCTTTTCCACAGCTGTAACAACCTTTACTTCTTCAGGCCTGATGTCTCGACTTGGTGGTGTGTCCTCAATCGAAGGATTAACCTTCTCTGCAACCACCTCGTTTGCTTTTTTTGTCTCAAGCTTTGGAATAAACTCTTCAAAATCATCTACAAAATCGTCAGCAAATATGTCGGCGCTCGTTTTAATAGAAGACGCAGCTGCAGGTTTGCTAATAGCGACGGATGGCTTTCGACCAATTTCTGGGTGTTTCGTGGTCGATGTCACTTCAGAGACGGCATCAGAAATTTGTGACGCGTCATCTTTAAATCGTTCTGTTTCAAGTTTCGAGACAACTTCTTCAAAATGTTCTCTGGGCTCATCAGCGAATAAATCTACAACATGGATCTTAGTTGTCTCTGAAGAAAGTGCTGGTGCAAGTTCTGATTCCTTTTGGTCATTTGTTTCGACTGTTAAAGAAGGCTCTTGGGCAACGTTAGCTTCCCTATCCACTTCCTTGCTTGTTGCACGTTTCGGACCAAATTCTTCAAAGTCATCTGTAAAGTCATCCGCAAAAATATCCGCGATTTTTGTTCGTTTTTTCTCCGACTCTGTGGCGAAAATGTCTTCTGGCGGCTCATCTTGAAAGACATCTGCGAAGAGATCTGTTTTTAGTATATTCCCCGGCTTTGACTCCATTGGAGCCGGGACGCTTACAGGTTCTGCGATAACTTGCTCGGCTTCGCTAATTAAATTGCTCTCCAGACTTGAAACTTTCTTGATTGGATCATCTTTCCTGAACACATCATCCCCTTTTGTGATAGTTTCATGATCGCCAAACAAATCACTTTCCAGGGTAGGAACGTTTTTTGGTCTTTCGCTGAAAACGTCTTCAAAGAGATCAATTTTCTTTGCCGGTTTACTGGCATAAAGATCCTTTTCCATATGCAGATCATCCTCGTCGTCATCGAACAGTCCCTTCCGCAACAGAGGAACCTGCTTGACTGCGGCTTCTTTTACTTTATTTTCATCGGTCGCACTTTCTGTCACACCTTCCAAGTCTTCCAAGACATCATCAAACAGATTTTTTGTTTTCGGAGTGAATGTGCTCTTTTTATTTGGTTTTGCGGCAAATATTTTCTCAAAATCATCGTCGTCATCGTCATCATCGAATAGATTTTTGATTTTAGTCTTCGCAACTACCTTTGGCAACGCAGGTGGAATAAATATTTCATCTTCGTCCTTTGTTGGTGCGAGTTTTTTCTTTTCCACGTATGATCCACGGATCTTTGGAGTGAAAATATCTTCGGAGTCATCGAAAAGGTTAGGTACGGCTGCTTTTTTTGGTGGTTTCCGAGGGAAACTCTCCTCAATACCTTCGGAATCATCAAAGAGATTGGGAACTGCAGCCTTTTTCGGCGGCTCCTTTGGTAAGCTGCTGCTGCCGGTATTTGTTTTTGTAGCCGTTTGGACGCTGTCATCGAAAAGATTTGGAACGACAGTCTTCTTCGCAGTTTCCTGGGATGCATTCGACCCTCTCGCACTTTTATTATTCGCAGTCTTCACGATTTGATCCATAAATGAGCTAAACTCGTCATCATCGAACAAATTCAAGGGTTTCGTGCCACCTATTCGCCGGTTATTATCACTCTCAACCGGATCGGGATCTGGCGGGGGCTCATCAGCTATTAAACTTGGCGGACTTATTATTTTCTGAGCTGGTGGTGGCACAAAAGCTTTGGGCACAGTTTGTTGCTCTGAATCGGTAAAAATGTCATGAAAATTACTCTCCGTGTTACGTTGAACATGCTGATAGTAGCGCTGCTCTGGAATCGGTTGTATTATTGGCTGATTCCTTTGCGCTCTTGGTGTGGACACTTCCGACTGTGAGGAATCTTCTCCCTGCAAAGAAGATTCACCATCGTTTGATGGGGCATGAGTACCCTTTCTATCCGGCAAAATGTTTGTATTCAATCCCCAAGCTGTGGAGTCCCACTCAGACATCGTTGGGGCGGTACTCTCGTATGAATCGTCTGCTGTGGATGACGATTCGGAGAACTGTTCTGACTCTTCATCACCTGAAAAGTCATTATCCGAGTCGCAGAGACCGATATGCCACTTTTCCTTCCACAGTTTCGAGCCGTATATGTGAGGCAGCGACCGTGCTTCATATGGATTCTTCGAACGATAGACAACACTAAAAAAGTACATTTATTATGACCTTTTATTTGTGTTCAACTCTTAAATATGTACTCACTTTGTAGCAGGTTCATCCTCATCGGAGTCATCGTAGCTAATGGAATACGCTTCGTGACATGAATTCATCATTTCCAGGTTCTTCTTTAAGAACGAGTAAATATTGTGATTCGCATCTTTGTTATCCGTTTCCTATCAGAGACACATAAACCACAAATCGAGCTGTCTCTACATACATCTACTTACATCTTTACCCACATCTGGAACGTCCCTAACACTAGCCAGAGTTTCGTCATCGTCGTGCACACGATTCTCTACAAATTGAGAGTACTGTAGTGCAGCTAGATTGTTCGTAACATTGCTAAGAGCAACAGATGTTCTGTCCAGCTTGGTGGACATTTCATTTAGCGCAGTATTAGTTTTGATCACTCTTTCCTCGAGATTCTACGCGATTAAGGCGGATAAAGAAATACGGTAGGCATCATTTTTGTAAATTTATCTTGTTGGAAAACTTACTTTGGAAATTTGATTCATCCATTGGAGGAGAGTGCAGTCGCCTTCGAGTGTCCATTGCTTCGATTTGTCAATGATTTTGTCAACGGTCACTAGCGATTCGTCCTAAAAGAAATATCTAAATTGATATTCTTTGAAGGGTAATTAACAAATTTACCATTTTCCCCAAAATATTTCAGGTCGGTTGTTGACTTGTTGTTCTTTTTATCAGCTGACGGATTGATGTTTTATCGCAAAGGCCAGTGCATCCTAAAGTTTTAGAAAGCACAGAAGCTAAGGGACTGCATACATTTGGCTTTTCATTAATAAGCGGGCGATAGACTAGGTAGGTAGGTACTTTTCTACAACTACATTATTTTGAAACAATTTTTAAATAGGTACACTGGTAGTGTCTGCTAAAGCTAAGATTAGACTGTATGCCAATTAAGCATATGAATGCCAAAAGTCAAATGACCAGATTAGCTGTCAAATAAACAAAATGCCACAATTATCAAAACTCTATATTAGACTTATGACTAAAATTACCAATACGGTCATATTTGCCTCGATTGTCATTTAAGGCATTTGTTATTTATTACCCAATGTTGTAGAAGGGTAATGATGTAGAGAAAAACAAATCAAAAAAGTTGAAGTTGGAAATTTATTTAGCACAAAACAAACAGAAAGCAAACAATTTTTACACAAACAAAATTTCACAACAGGAAAAAAGTATATACACAACCACAATGAGGGACAAGAACAAGACCACTAATTAAACTTAAAAAAAATACGATGAAAAGACAATTAAATAATTTACGCAAATGACATAGATTCAATAATCCACAAAAAAAGATAAAGAAAACAAATCCCATCAAACACCGATGACAACAAAATAATACTTGTTCCATCAAAAATAAAAAATGCCAGCAATGCCATAACGAAATTTCGAAAAAGTGCATATGGGCATATAGGGCTTTATGCTGGCATTCGTGCTTATTGTCCCATTACACTATATGCTATTTTGGCATTTTTATCTGTCAAAATCAGCCTGGTCGTTTGTGGCATTCAGGTCATTAGAGCATATGAGATATGCCCATTACACTGTATGACCATATTTTGACAGGAGAACTGTCAGAAATTGGCATTTTATGACCACTTGGCATACAGTCTAATCTTACCTTAAGTGAGTAATCGTTTAAAAGTCATTTACATTCTTCTGTCGTTTTCCATTAGGTCCACCAGAAATTTTTTTCAGATCTCAGAACATTTCATGTAGATTTTGATCAGGCTTTTGTTAATACCCAAGCTGTTCAAATTGCATTCGTTTTATGGGAAATCATAAATATGGATATTGACTGGACTAAAATGTTAGTCTTTAGATGAAAAAGAAGACGAAGAAGATTTGCGCATTTGTTTTCAAAGCAAACTTCTTAGAATTACGCACTTCGAAGTCAGAAATGCTAAATCGAAATCAAAGCAAAATCGTTTTGGGAGAGTTATTTGTTTATTTTTTTTAGATGGGGAATTCTTCCTGTAGAATTTTCAAAATCAATAGCGAACTATGCGAACGCAGCCCACACGTACTTATCGACGTTCATTTCTCGAACGCTGTCAAAGAAAACTGACAGCAGATTCACTACACGTGCATGTTTGACTTTTTTTTTTTTTGTTTCTTGTCCCTCGTTTTTCGCTTGGTAGAAGAGTTTTCCGTAAAATAAAATCGCTTAAAATAAATATCTTTGAATTAATTTAAGATATTTAATTATAACGCATAACCATGTCAATGTTAGCAGAGCCCCGACGAAAGAAACGCTACAATTTGGTGCCAAGAGGCAAACCCCTATTCGAAGGTGAGTTTCCAATGGTTCATTAAAAAAATAAAATTCATATTTTTCTTTTTAGACGGTGATCGTTTTGGCACAAAAATGCTTGAAAAAATGGGCTGGAGCAAAGGCAAAGGTTTGGGCAGCAAAGAAAATGGTCAACAAGATTTCATTCGCATTCGCTACAAGAATGACGTCGACGGACTTGGTTTCGTCGAACGTGATGATCAGTGGACAGAGCACGAGAAACATTTCAATGGCCTTTTGGATACTTTGAATAGTGAAAATTCTACTTCTACCAATGCGTCGGACGAGTGTAAAGTCGCAGCTCCAACTGTTGGAATTGGTTTCAAATCAAAGACTTGTGGAAAAGAAAAGCTTACTGATAAATTCAGCGGCCAGTCATTAGAGGAGAAATCCAAGAATAGCAAAGCTAGAGTACATTACAAGAAATTTACCAAGGGTAAGGATATGGCTCAGTACAGTGAGAAGGACTTGGCAAACATCTTTGGCAAGAAAGCTAGCCCAGATGATGATATTTATAGCCAATTTCAGGCATTCAATGCGGGTGATAATAAAGAGGACACCGTTAAACTGGAATCAGGAACGAATATGGTAAATACCGGAGTGTCATCGACTGATTACTTTAAGCTGAAAATGGAGGCAAAGAAAGGTCTACCTCTAGGGAATGGCGTCGACAATATGGAGGACAAACAACCTTTGGAAAAGAAAAAAAAGAACAAAAAACCTTCAAGCGACGAAAGCCAAGAGTCTACTGAAAACCCAGCAAATGAACTTGGCACGAAGATCACAAACACCGCTGTGTCGGGGAATGATTACTTTAAGGCGAAGCCGGAGGCACTAAAGCAGAAAAGTGTACTGGACAACAATATCGAAGCTGGAGAAGATATGGCTTGCGTTGCAACAATAGAATCCGATCTTTCTCCAACTGAAGAAGTACCTATGAAAAAGAAGAAGAAGAACAAGAAACAGCCTGTCGACGAAGTGTTGGCAGAAAATTCATCTGTAGTTGAAGAACCGGAAGTCTCCTCTAAAAATAAAAAGAAGAAAACCAAGAACTCGACTGTGATCCCGGATGAACCGGATAGCCCTGCAGTTGAGACTTCATCCGTAGGACTCCTTGAAGATGGAATTCCATTAAAAACTAAGAAAAGCAAGAAGCGATCTGCGGAAGAAGTCGCGGCCACAGACGACACACAGTCTTTGACTAACATTCCGAAGAAAATGAAGATTGAAACGCCAGAGGAACCGGCAGCAGACTCTACGGAAATCCCCAAAAAGAAAAACAACAAACAAAGCACTGTGACTGAGACCCGAGATGAAGAGGAGAACTCTCAGCTAGAAGAGGAAACTTTTCCAACAAAGGAAACGCCTTTAACCAATAACCACCATGAAGAACGAAGCGAAACTCTACCCTTAGTACCATCTGCTAATGAAATTACATCAAAAAAGAAGAAAAACAAGAAAAATTCGGAGGTTGAGGAGCTGCCAGAAACTACTGAAGTACCAAAAAAGAAGAAGAAAAACAAACAAACAAACTCAACCGAACCTCCATCCGAAAAGAAAACGAATAAAACCGAAGTAAGTTCGCAACATGAATTGATTCCTTTAAAGGATGACTTCTTACATGATACTTACACTATTTCTACATTCTGCGCAGAAAAATTCCGCAACATAGAACTGCAGAAATTCCCTGCGTCAACTATATCACAAATAAACGGCTATGGACTGAGCAAAAATCTGGAATTAAACATCAAGAAAGTCAAAAACGATGAGCAGCGGATAATGCGACTGTGGAGCTGCACCCTGGATAAATATCAACACTCAACACCAAAACACAAAATCTACAGTAACTACATGACGAAGGCGAAAGAAGCGAGAAATGCGAAGAATAAAATACCCCAAATCAAAGTAAAATGTCTCAAGCGCAAGCATGTATTCCAGTGCTTTTAACTACAGTGTTGTTAGGTTTACAAGTATGGTTGAAGTTTTTAATAAAATGTTATATTTATTAACCAGCTGTTAGCATTTTTCAAAAGACACACAAAACAGATGTTTTTTCTTGGCGGGAGTTTTGTTCTGTTCGATGCGAAAAAACGGTCACATGGAAATAATAACGAACCAAACCGGGGGCTATTTAATTTCTCTCTTAGGTCGCCAATGGGTTTGGGTTTGGGCACTGCGGACTTGAAGGTTTTTTCTACACAAATGCAGTCGACATGTCAATTTGAAAGATTTTTTATTTGAAATGAAACGGTGAACGTCACTTGAATAGAGGCAGTTGATTATGGTAAAATCTTGTTGGCTTCACAATACAAAAAATGCAGCCAAATACTTGACACTCTTTGACGGCGCAAGGGATTAACCTGGTCCACAACCAGCTTTGGTTCAAGTCCCATCCTAAATGAACACACCACCTGGTAAGGCAGTTATTTATTATCCACCCCTGTAGAAGAATTAAAAATGTGATTTGAAGAAACATTCGTTTATCAACATTGAACTCATGCAAACTTTCTGTTGCAATTGTGCAACGCATTGCTCGTTGGTGACTCATGCCTGGTTGACAGTCATTCCGATTACAGAATCCGATGAATGGTCTGCGGATGGCTTCCGCCAATTTTTTGCACTTTTTGCTATTATAGAATCCGCCGTAAAAAAGTGCATGAATGTCGGTAACGCTGTTTGATTTTTTTGGGATTATGAAATACGCAGCCCATCCGAACTCCATATAACTTTTAACGTTTTAAATCCGCACCAAAGTCATTGCGGACGCCAACGTAAATAAAAATGGAAATTCATTATTAATTCATACACATTTAAGTTTTAGAATATATGTTACATTTTTAAGCAGAAAAATAACAACAACTCGTGCACAATTAGAGTAGATGGTGGAGGCAATGAAAAGAGAGTCGGATATTGCGAAAAATTTGACCAAAAAATCGCCAGATTTATTTCAGGAATTTCTGTCGCCATTATCGCATAGGTTATGATTTGAACCACTATTTCCCCAAACAAGTGAGTCGTGACTCGAACCAGGATATTTAGCGACAACATACCTGATTCTCAGTCAAAAACTGACAGCATCGATAAGAAAGTTCGAAAATGATAAGGAAGTGTTGCGAATCGGCAATGTTCTTGGCGGATTTGATAATTATATTTATCGCGGATGTGAATGGAGTGTGGATAGAGTCAACTCCCCGGGAATAAATTTTTGCCGATTCTGTAATCGACATGATTAGTTCTACAAATAACGGGTAGATGCCCTACCGTGAACCACTGAGTAACATCTGCTCACTCACAACAACAAGTGCTGACACTATATACAACCTGTCATGTAATCATTAGCTCTACGACAATCCAAACAATCATTTTACAAAACTTAGATAATTTATTTCCTTTCCTCATACATTTTTTTATTTCTTATGCTGAATTTAGTGGGGAATTTTAATCGTATGTACATTTATTAAATTAGAGTATGTAATGTGCTGTCTAAACGCATTAGCATTGAGACCGAAAAAAAAAAAATTACTTAATTCAACGTAACGTTAACACTACCTTATCCCTATCTACCACATAAAGTTGACCTGAAAATAGAGGAATACGAAACGATCTTTACTCGAAAAATTACATCCATCCATTGGGTGCACTTACATCATCATCGTCCTCTTCGTCGTCTTCGTCGTACTCGCCGTTTTGGGTTGCTATTCGGCGTGAACGGCGCAGTGGTCCCCCGCGATAGCGTGTACTATCCGCACGACCGCGATTCAGCACAGTCGTTTTGAAAGTATTCAGATTGACGTGTGTGTCCCACTGTGGAGCAGGCCTACATAAGATTTTGTTCGCAAGTTATCTACTGTTTTACTCACCGAACTGGAGACGATCTCCGATCGTACCGGGTGCCATGACAGGTCCCGTACAATGTCCTTGTGTCCTTCGATAGCCTCTTTGATATGACCCGTAAGGACGTCGTAGACTAGGGGAGGGGGAAAAAACCTATAGCATTCGAGTTGTGTGCATATACAACCAGAACTCACTTATTATCCGTCCTGTTCCACAACCAGTGTAGATGTAGCGTTGTCCCGTCTGCGCAGCAGGAGAGAACTTGGCTCGTATCAAACTCTTTGTTACCCTGTGTCCTCTGAAGGTCATCACACTGACATCACCGTCCAATATCTTCGTTGGGTTGTAATCTAAAATGACAGACAGTTAATTCAGTACGGAATCCATATAATGCGCCTACATTCACGGGGCACGTCATCCCATCGATAGTCCCAATCCAACATCGGCAGATCTCTGTCGGTGAAGACTTTTTCGATAGCTGTTGGCTTCCGCAGGTCCCAGATCTTGATACTTTGATCCTTCGAATTCGATAGAATGTAGTTGCCATCGTTCCTCGAGTCAATGTAAGTAATGCCATCGCAGTGGCCCAGAAAATTGGCAACCGGTGAGGCTATAGCATCACTCGCACCCAAGCACCGCTTGTCCCACAGCTTTATCACACCAAGATTGCACCCCGTCGCAAAAATATCCGAACTCATATCACTTACGAAGCTAACCGCATTGATGTCGATATAGTTTTCTGTTTCAGTCTACAAAAACAAAAACAGAACTGTTTATCGTTTATCCGACTCCAGTTGGCATGCTTTACGTACCTTGATAGCCCTCACTGTGGTGCGTTCCCTGTTACACATGTAAATACACGAATTGTTACATCCGCCAATGAGAGTGGTTCCGCAGGGAGAAAACCGCACAGAGAAGATTCCCGAACGATTTACTTCTGCGTTGAGTCGAAGCCATTGAAACTCATCGGTGCTACCATTCACTGGCACGACAAAAACTGAAATGGAACACCTCAGTTGTGCGCTATTACAAACCTTTGCGTTTCTTACAATAGTCCGACCAGGTGGAATAGGTGAAGAACTCGCCACATGGACTGAAATCAATGTCTAAGATGCCCCATCCGACGTCTTGCGCGTGAATACGGTTTATCCGGTGGTAGGTGCCCTTTGATGAGTCAAATACTCTTATTATCGCGTCTAAGTCGATTTGAGGAAGTGTTTAAACGGAAATGTTTCGTTGTTTGAATGGGCTTACCTTGACTTGCTGTGATTAGCCTGCTGCCGTCCTTGTTGAACTTGCTAATGAACACTTTGGAGTCGAACGACATGAGACGTTCGTCCTTATGGTTTGGCACAAACTGGTTTGCTATACGTCGATGCTGACTTGGTGTGAAGTATCCTGAAGTCTTGGACGCCAATCCATTCTCGCGCTTCATAAGGCCACGTTGCAGGGACCACTTTTCGTTAGGACGACGATTGGTGGGCGGCAACCCGCACAACTGTTTTATTTCCTTGTAAAGTGGAGTGTGCTGAAAGTGGTCGAAAGGAATGCGGATCAAATTGGAATCAATAAAAGGGCCTCATCTCATACTATGACAACCAAGAGGGGCATTAGTAGGAAAAATAGTTCAAGGCGTTAGTATGCCTCAATCTTGATCGCACAAAAGCGTTATACGTTATACATGACCTTGGTAATATTATCTTCAAGGCCGTTCAAAAATAAAACGCAATTGCCAGCGCACATGCGCATTGCTGCGAAACTCAGTTTACATCTGCATCTGAATTTGCACAAAATCGGACAATCTACATTCACGTTGTTCCCGCATGCATAAGTCAACACTCTTTATCTGGTTAATATACATTTGCTCTTCGACATTGTATTTCATAGTGCAATTTGTGTCTAACGCAATTGGGCCGTCATTGGAGACAATAGGACGGACGGTTGTTTGCTAGCAGAGTAATATTTTGATGCGCTTAACAGTTAGTTAAGTATGTAAACCATTTAAAATAAAACACGATACTCTAAAGAAAATCAAAACACAATTGAAACCTAGACTTTACTCTCAATTCATGAAAATGGCAAACACCCACACGCAAACAAAATAAAGTCTTCCCACTATAGGTACTCACTCTAAACTTCCTTAGATCTGGCCTCTTTCGAATTACTGGCATTTCTTTAGATGAGTTCCTTGGCAGCGTTCCTACAATTCTAAACGAAAATCGTTTAACACTTTAAGAAATTTGATTGATTTCAGACGACTTACTGGGTGACCATTCGTCCAAGTGCTGCAGTTACGTGCTCCCTGTATTCTAGATGATGATGGTCCAACGAGTTTACTTCATCGTTGTCGTCATACTCCTCTTCCATTTCATAAGCGATATTATTGCCCATTAATGCTGCAATAGAAATTGTGTTCCTTTGTTATGTTTTGGCAATGGATGCATTTCTTTTGATGGGCGAGAGTACACATAAGTTCTATGATCGTGAAATGTTAATATATTTTTTGGCGTAATTGTTTACCTAATATTATTTGTGGTCCGAATTCGTAAAATAAAAATAAATTCTATAGATTGGTCTGCTTTTCTTTTAGGGAAAATTACTTAAACCAGATGAAGAGGAAAAGGAAAACACACAAGATTGCAGTTTGACGTTCGTTGACGGGACGTCAATTGGTTTTGAATTTTCGAAATTTTTCTTTGATGACGTTTGTTTGGCGAAACTAGGGTGAGCTTTGAGGGAATTCGAACAGAATTTTTTGAAAAATTCTTCGGTAATTAAGTACTAGAATTAGAGAACTCTAAAGAACTTCAAAAGTGCCATATATGTAATCGTGGCTAGTCTGACAAAATAAGATTATTATCACTTTTACTTTTGTTCCTTCATAAGTGATACATTTTTTATAAATATCCATATTAAGAAACGATAGAAATTTTTAGTTTTATTTTAAAGCCTAGTACGGACATGTTACGAAACGATATTTTCTGGTAGTCTCCAAATAGACCACGGTTGCCGCATTGATCAATTGTGACCAAATTTGGTCATTATTTTGTCTCTTGGTCACATGGTCATAAATAAATGAAATGAAATTAAATTTTTAGCCACAGTTGGTAATTCTTATTTCCAATTTTGGACACAAATTTATATTCAAGTGACAGCCGTGGCTGCTTAAGTAGCAGTGTTACCAGAACTTGCTATTAATTTCCGATTTGGATTCTCGAACTTTTCACCAGCTCCTTAAAATTTTGATTTGGGAATTATCAAAAATGCATAGGTACTTCAAATGCGAATGTAGGTACTCTTTTCATATAACTAAAGTTCTATACAGTTAATTGTAAACGAGCCTCCATTTTCGTACAGTTTTTAAACAGACTCAATCATCTCAGCAGTAAAACCATCACACAAAATATGCATGAATATGAAAACACACTGTCGAAGTATATAGGTATAGGTATGCGGTTTTACCTATTTTTTAATCATTGGAAAATGGAGACTAGAAAAGGATCTCAATTACGAGTTTGTGTAGTCTTGTAGCCTTTAAAAACAATTTCATCAGAACAAGTGTGGTATGAATTACACAAAAAAGCGCATTTTCGATCTTATTTGAGTTTGGGTATTCGTATTTTTGGATCCAATATATTTTTCAATTTGGCTCCATACAACTTATAAAAGCTGACAGCACTGCAGTGCAAACGTCAAATTTTCGCAAGCAATTAATGTCCCGGGCAATAAACGTGCGAAAAGAGAGCGGAGAAATGTAATCAAGAATCTACTACAATTACCCACTTTTCCGCCATCATTTCGCAGCACCTGCGTACTGCAAGACGAAAAGGAGAGCGAAATTTTTCGTTCATGATTTCGTTGTGTCACTTTTGTATGGGATTTTTCGTTCCGGAACAGCTGCGGACTACGCTATGTTTTCATTAAAATTACTTCCGTCTGGTCAAGAAGTAGCTTTTTGCGAAGAAGATAGCCCTGTAGGATGTTGCCCTTACATTAAATTACTGAAATTCGTTCTAATTTTTATTTTGAACAACTACTGCTTTAACGAAAAACTGATGTCGATAATGCAGTTATTTGTGTATACTTGGTATCTATATGGTAGGCACTTGTTTGAATAATCTGCTTGTACCTACTTGTACGAAGAGGTTAATCGAATCTAGCGGTAACTCTATTAGTGTAATGGAAACGTTTGGGAATACGATAATTCAAAGATTATAACGTGGTAGGTAAATAAGAAGGCGGAGACAGGACGGCTTTCCGGCCACTTTCGAAATATACATTTTCAATTTGATTGACAGCTTGATTCACATCTGGTGACTGTTATGCTCCTTCAGGAATGTTGAGGTGAGAAAACCACCTTGTGCAGTGAAATTAAGTCTCGTAGCAGAGTCGCAATTACCCTAACTTTGATTTCAAATTATGTCACCTCCTTGTCTATTTTTGGATTAAGATTTAAGACTATACAGAGACTTATGCTATTGTTTGCTCATACATTTCGTCGCGTTTTCCTCAATGGGGACAACTTAGGATTGATGCAGATTTTTTTTCCAGCATCCACTAAAGTTGAAGTATTTTTACCAATTCAAATCCACTTTCAAATACATTCACATTTGACAATAGAAAGAGCAACATTTTTGTGACTTCAGCACGTCAAAATTTGCCACGAAAAAAGGCACGTGTAATCTTAGCTTCTGCAGTCTGCTTCAGTATGTCTTAATATACAACATACAAAGTTCTGAAACTCTTTCAATGCAATTCATTGACGACAGACCTTAGTGTGTCAAAATCATGATTACTTCTGCTAGCACCCTGTAGTTTTTGCTCATAATGTAGCACGTTAAAAAAAAAAAAAACTGTTTGCAAATCACACATGTGCAACGAACACGGAATCTCGCTTAGTTGCCATAACGAGACGACGCGTCGTCGTCGTTCGCTCAGTGGAAGTGTAGCGCTAAATTTAATTGCATTTTGATGGATAATTTCACGTCAATGCCTTTCCACGCATATGCACCAAAATAATATCTTAAGTGGGTAAATATACGAAAATTTATGATCTGTCACTTCGTCACTTTAAAGTGAAAACAAAATCTGAATTCAAAGTAACGTGCGTAAGACGTATTGGCAATGCGGAGTTGAAGGAAAGGACGAGCTATATCCACATGGTTCGTTTTCATTGCAAGCCCAAGTCACACGATATTAAATGTTTGACTATCTAATTAGAGCTAACAATATATGTTATCGAGTCGTGTACTCATTCTTCGACATCACCAATTTACAAAAAATAGAACCTAACAAGGCAATTCGATAATTTCCACGACCGGCGTATGCATATCCACCTCCTCTTCAACCGTATCGTGTGGTTGCATGCATCTAGGACAAGGATACAGCTATTTTATGGCCGCTCATCGACTCAAATCGATTATACATGTCTTTCGTCTGACATATAAATTAACCCTTTTGTCCCAGAGATAGTAGTTTGCCTATGTAACTGTTCGATAAACAATAATTTGCCATCAACCCACTAATTAGCTTGAAATTAAAAACCATTTAGCCTGTGTCCAGTGTCCTTTGTTATTCTGCCTCGGTCGGTTGGTCGGTAGTTGGTCGGTGGGTGTTGCTCCTTGTTGGTTAAACATTGCGGTTAGGTTAGGATGTTTCGTGCGCACTGGGGGTGCGTATTGCTAGTTATAGTTGCGAGCGTAATGTGCACCACCGTAAGCAGAATCACCCTAATTTCGTAACAGTTGTGCGCGCACATGCTCATTCCCATGAACTGACTTCGACTTCTATATCACCCAAGGCGCATCGGGATGTAATAATTAATTTTTAATTGAAAAATTAATTTGGCAATAAATTACGCCAATTGTTGGCAAATTAGATTTCATCCCACTTGTCGCCTCTCTTTGGAGCAGATGCCATGCCATTGGAATTGTTCGACAAATAGTTGGGAATCTGTTGGAATGCGCCGCGTCTGTTTTGCGCACACATATGCGCGGATTGTCATTTTCCTATATAGATGCCGACGACGACGAAGACGACGACGGAGTTATTCAAAGTATTTCGGACAATTTGTCAGCTTGCTAGCGGATTTGTCGTTTTTGATGGTTTCTCTCACTCGATCGTGTTGTATTTATGTATAGTGTACTCGGGGTGAGATATTTAAAGCAGCTCTTTTGACGAGGCAGGGAATGGGGTTTCGATGGTGTAGACATGGATGACATAGCCTCGCGGGCACCCCAAACGTCAACAACATTCTGATTTATTTCTGAGCATGAAATGCATCGATGAGTTTTGTTAATTTGGATTTTAATTTATTTTGTTTGTTCTTTAGGTTTGGTTTTTTTTTTCTCGTTTCTTTTGAAGAGTTGCATATCAACCGCGCGATTAATTTCAACAATAATCTGAAAACTGTGAGAAGATTGCTTGATCGGATTTTTACACAAGACAAAATTTGAGATAGGTAATGTATTTGCGAAAATGAGTGCAGAGTATTGATCAAAAGAAAACGAACTTGATGTGTGTGGATGTTGCAAACTGCAAGGGATTGTTTTCTCCCTCATGGGGTAAGTCTGCTTAAAAATATCACACTACTAATACATCATAATAACATTTTAAAAAACGTAGACAAATTCTACATGAAAATTGTGTTTCTGTTAATTTAAGCAATATTTATAACATTTTATGGGATAGCTTATCATTGTCTTAGATTGTTTGATTATGCCTTTTTTGACATCAATGTTAGAGGTGACATTATAATATATCCTTTTCGAGCGAACTCGGTTTTTGCAGTTGGCAATTCCCTTATCAGAATAGAATAGATCGTCAGGTGAATGTTTTGCACACTTCGTTAAATTAGGACTTTTGTCCCACAAGCTAAGAACTTGCCCAATTAAATTGTTATGAGCAGCGAGTCCAAGAGTCTTATGTCGTTTTCTATGTGGAGTTTCAGATTTCGCCAGATTTCAGAAAGAACATGAATTGAGACTGTAGGTTGAATTTTTCTGCATTTGTGTATTCTATTTTCCACAGTCGTCGAAAATCGTATTGGGAAGAAAAGTTTAAAGTAAGTGTAGTAATTGTCATATATACTAAAACTCATAAAGTTCAGTGCGGAGACGCCTTTCGTGATTTATAAATCACTTTGGCTAAAACACGTTGGTGGGAACATATGGTATTAGTGAAAGTAGATGCAAATCTAGCTAAAGAAATCGCGGGATGCGCAAAATTGCTCTGACTCTTTTCGGGGCCAATGGAACATGAAAATTGACAACAGCTGATTTCTAAAGCAATAAAACTCTTCCGTATCCGGAAAAGGTGTTTTTTTCTGTCCCAGTGGAAAACGGCATTATTCCAATACGGACCTGATCCGCTAGCGATTATCTCGCTCCTTCTTTAAGAAAAACATTTTGCTTCTCCTGATTTTAAGCTTGCATGATGCGCCACGTAAATTTCACTATATGACGCTTGCATGATGTTCCTATTCATAAACGCATTTGCATACATGGATATCTAGTCTTCCTCTAAATGTTGTCATTTGGTCTTCTGTACATTATTTTTTGTCGAATCGCAAGTGTTTCTTATAACCCGCATTTGCAGCAATGTTTAAATTCTATCTGCTTATTTACTATAATTGGAACAATAACAATATGTACCTATTTAGCGAGTTAAAAAAAATCCGACTTAAATTTTGACAATTCGACTGCCAATACTTACGCTTTTATGACCCTCGAATTTTATTGTCAAATTGTAAGTTTTTATACGATTTCTCTAGCTTAATATCTCGTGATCGTTTAGTTCTTAAGTTGACATTTGTGTAAGCGTACACGACGCCTTAACATCAAGTCAAAGAAGTTTTTTTTCTGATATTTTGATGTGTTGTAAACTTAATTTATGTGATGTTCCTTAGAATATCAAACTTTTATGTGTTGTGGCAAAAATGTATTAGTCCACTAGATACTTGACAGATTTATCAGCAATGCTGCTACTTAAGGTTATGTGACCGTGTCCGCTTCATCTGATTTAAACACACACTCCTCCGACGCGAAAACTCTATTACTTACTTATTCACAATCGAACTTAAAGCCATACAACATAAACTAACCAAATATTTTCTTTAAAATTTGTTTCATTTTAGAGAAAACAGAAAACGCGTAAGTTTTTAAAGGGTTTTTAAAATAACTTTTACATATAGGTACGTTCCTCATATCGGATAGCAAATCGCGGGCATCATTCGCTATCTGAAAATTGTTACCGGTATATAGTAGATTCGCTATATCGGATAGGTATTCATTATAATGGACATCCACTGTAACCTCTAAATGCATAAGTCAAAAGGACAAGCCCCACGGAAAGTAAGCCAGCATTTAAGCAGAACACACAAATTTACTGAAACAAACTTAAATTAAAGGCTGGCCTAGAATGGCGGAAGTCAATGGCCGCGTTCCACTGCCCGCTAGTCTTCGAGGTTCTAGCACAAAATATCCCAGATGAAGGAACGCTCGCGCAGCGGCAGCGACAAAGTGACTTTCCTTCATAAATAATTTCGTGTCGCATAATTACTTCCAAACTACATTTAAAAAGAAATGGTACATGTTATAGAAACCATAATAATATCGGAATTGCTATTACCAATTGGATCACAATTGCAGCTCGGCTTCGTATTTTTGTTTTTATTTTGTAGACGTTTGAACAATTTCCTTTGACAGCTGTTTTTTTTTTTTTTCAAAGCAGCGGGTAGTTTTGCTTTAGATTGAGAAATTTCCCTGAAAGGGATATTTCACAAAAAGTGCTAGACGACTAGCGCAAATGCTAAAATGTCAATTTTTTTTATATAGAGTTTGACATGCCGCTGCTCATCTAGCGGGCAGTGGAACGCGGCCAATATGTCGGTTTCGGGAGTATGCAGTTACTACAAATATTAGGAGTGTTTTTTCGTGATTTTTTTTCAGCACACAATTGCAACAACTATTGCGATTCTCGAAGTGTCAAGGAGAGCGTATAGTTGCTGTATAACTACGTGCTGAAAATCCTACTTTACTTTGCTTTGCTGAGATCGAAGCTAAAAAAAAACACGCCTATTGTCGTTGTAAACATGACCCGAGTAACCGATTTGTTAGTGTAGAGTGTATTGTTGGGCTAAAACTATGGTGCAACAGTATATTGGGCCTTACAAATAATAATTTTTAATGTTCGCACTAAATATTTTGTAGGTTACAATAAGCAAATTTTGTATGGAAATTTTCGCTACTGTGAGTTTGAAAAATGATTATTAGTATCGCGGACTATGTTCTTACTTATGAAATGTATGGGCTTAAGTAACGTAGCTTTAATTTTAAAGATATATCTTCACCTATATTGAAGAACGACACCTCTAGAAGTATTGAGGTATGTGATTTCGAATAAGAAAGGTGTTTAGGTACATACACAGTTCTAATCGCAATAAATATCCGTTCGAAAACGTTAATTGACCACTCAATGTCAGTCACATATCTAGATAACAACCTATCTATTTGACAATGTTGATGTTCATATGTCTGCCATCATTATGTATATTTGCTCGAACCCAGCGACACTCAGTATATAGTCTCCATAGTACCTACCTTCTATCCGCTGAGATTTCGTCCACAACTACTTTTACCCCAGCGGTTAGGGCGACATCTCTCTGTCTATGCACATACTCCTTCCTCGTTTACTGTGCTATATACCCACCTTCTTTTAAACGATTATTAAAGGGTATACCTGCCTATCTGCCTAGAAAATTACACAACTATATAATGTTATCCAATATTTATTAGGTACCAACTAACACAAAAATTATAAATGTAAGAAACATTGCACACATTAAATATAGATTAGCAGTTCTTTCGGTATAGGTACCTACCTACTTTAATAAGGGTAATTTTGCTGTGTGCATTGCAAATTATCTCCATTTACCTACGGTGTAACCTTAAAATAGGCCATAGAACGTGCGCACGTTAACTTTGAATTTCAGATTTAATTCATCTTCTGAAATTCAAAGCCCAAGGGTGTCAGACTGTCAGAGTTCTCTCCAAACTCGTTATTTTGCTCCAAAACGCATTCTGTCATATTTGTATACACCACACTTCGTACCACACCACTCTCATGACAATATTAGACAATACTTGTAATTGCGCCCATCCGGACACCAAATTACTTGTGGATGTGTCTGCAAAATTGCTCACTAATCTATTTGAAATTCATTTTAATGTAAGGGCGTGTCTGCGTGTTGCCTCCCTCTCCGCGCCATACTCACCGCATTGTAGTTGTTGCAATTATAATTAGTAAAGCACACACAGTCATGTTCAAAGAAAAAGTGCTGAACAAACAGAAAAACACGTTCATTGAGGGGCGCGTTCACTTCACTCGTCCGATACGCTCATTGGCATGCGTTGAAATATTGCAGCCATGTTGATTTGTACAAGGGGCGTACACTGGCGCACGCAGTACTAACAGGAACTCGTTTGGTCATTGGAGGGGATAATAGATGGCGAAGCCAATGCCGTCACCACAACCCCCGTCAAACAGTAAACGCTGGCATTGACAGTTTCACTTTGTACGTGGTTCGTGAATGTTGTGTCATCGAATCGCAGTGGCATTAACAAGAAACCTTTTATATTTATTTTCTGTGATCTGATTCAATGCACATAGCTGCCAGTTGAGACGATATGCGAAAGTGCTGAACTGAAATGGAGAATTCCACGCGTTCACTCGAAGTGGAAAACACAAAGTTGTCAAAGATTTCCAGTCCGTTTTCCATAGAATCGATAATCGCCAATCGGAATGCCCCCAAATCGACGGCTACGCGTCAGATAAAAGTTCCTTCCGCTGCTGATTCGGCAGAACTGTCATTTCCTCCCCATGCACTTGCGATGGGATTTCCGCCGAATTTCCCCTTCTACAACCCCTGGATACATGGATACTTTGGACAAAACCACGATCGCCTCAATCAGCTGCTGACAAATGGATCATATTACCTCGCAAATCAACATAGTACAGCTGCTGTGGCGGCGGCAGCAGCAGCGAATGCTGGTGTCAGCTCCACCACTCAGCTGCCACTCGGAGTGGACACGGAAAAAAGAGCTCCCGCTTTGGAAACACGTTCTCTGTCTTTACTTAGTTCAACGGATCAAAATTATTGTGAGAAATTGGTGAATTTCGTGGCGAATAATGTGAATAACGGAAGTTTTGACCCCGCGCGTGAAAAACTTGCTGAATTCCTAATAAACGCAAATGGCGCCGAATACAACGGCGATCGTTTGCAGTGTTTCAATCGAACTATCAGTGAAAGTGATCCAAGAATGTTGGAACCCAGTGACAGGTTGAATTGTGGTGCAATAAGTGCTGATCGTTTGCCGGTGACAATTTCGAAAATGGAGACGAATGATTTCGAACGACCGGAAGAGGATTTCGAGCACAGCGGTGATTCGTGCAGTGACATTAGCCTGACGATGTCACCGGAAGATCCGGATAAAAATCAAGGTGATTTAGGTATTAAATATAAAAATGGTTTCATAAAAATAAAATTGAAAACACCGTCTCAGTCACTCGAATTGACGCTTCGCTCATCCCCTGACTAGGTAGGTTCAAATGATTAAATTACATTTGAGTAGTCGCTCAAGAAATTCTCTGGTAGACTTTGTTGGTTATACCTCCGTACTTACCAATACGTCGCAATATCCCCACTAAATCCCAGTAAAACAATAGTGGGATCAACCAAGCTGTCAGACCTAGTAACCTACACTATACCTATTCATTGTATTTCGATCATCCGCCTACTACCTATACCTACTAACTTGGAAATTGGCTTCCAGTTATAATGCCCTGTTTGCAATTCTTGTTTACAGTACCTATGTTCGCATGAGTAGATACCTTCCAACTTTATTCTAAGTAAGTACTAAATACACCTATATACACCTACTCGTACCTACCTTTATAGTTGAGCTTGTATAGTGGCTTTTATCTTTTTTATTTCATCCTTATTATTCGCGTGTTATTGATGCAGTAACATGGAAGTAACTAAGACCGGCTGATTATATAGAACAATAACAACTACCTTGCTATATTTAGACTTACTCCATTAACTCTGAACATGCACCATGTCTGTGTCAAAGCTGTCATTTCCGACAAGTGTTTATTTATGTTAGTTAAATACTCTTTTAGTGCCTACTAAATAGATTTCCAAGCTCACTGGGGCTCGTGCTCTTCTTATTGATTGTTTCATGTGTATATAACAATTAATGCTTTGGTATGTTTTTTTCTTTAAAGCAATTAGTTATGTCTAGTCTATTCCACCAGCGTAAATTCATTTCATACTTCATCAATTTCAATTATTTAATAATGTGCTATGGCAATGGCCGTATCAATTTATAAATGTCGCTTTTAATTTGTTCACTACCTATTTCACTTACCTATTCTGAATGTTTTGGTATGACGTCGAAAAGAGTAAATATTTTTTCAGCCAAAAATGAAAAAAGAATGACGTTACACCAAGATATTCAGAATACGTGAATAGTGAAGAAATGTAAAAGGAGCACCCTTATTATTCACAGCTTGGTTTCTCCCTCAGTAACAACTAAATTATGTTTTGCCTCTTAATTCCCAACATCTTGATTTTTTAGTGACAGCTCGGCTGAGTATAGTTCTTCCAACAGTTTCTGGAAGTAGTCAGTCCAAATGGATTCCAAAGTGGATTGCAGTTGTTCGTGTACTTTCTCTGTCGAACTTGTAATATGTCAGATTAGAATGGGAACATTTCCAAAAAGTAAGATAGCAGTATCTATCAATACAGCCATTTATGAAATCATCAATTTTTGAGATGTGAACCTGTTAACATCAGCTATACCTACTGTGCAACGGGTTAAGTGAGACTGTTCGTTCAGTTTAAAACTTCCACGAAATTGTTCAAGCTTTATACTTCATGTTCGATTGGTACGAAAAAAAATAAATATTTTTCCGATTTCAGATCACTTTTGTGAATATGGATTCTTTTCCAGAGTTATGCTTCAGATTTACCAAAACAAGTGCGCTCGAGTTTGACAACTAGTGGTTACGTTTTCATGATATTTTTCAACTGCTAAAAAACGCATTCCATAGGTTTGAAGGTGGATCTATTTTTGTTAAACTACCTATTTATGTTATAATGGAAAACACTTAGAAAAGTGTTGCAGGATGGACATATATTAAAATCGCACGAATTTCAACAAAAGAAAAAATTGCATTGTGACGATTTAATGTTGGATTAGACACACGAAATCTGAAATCTTAGAGCGAATCTATAACAAAGCCCAATCGAATACCGTTTATAAGTAAATTTTCAAATGTTGAGTAAACATTTTCGCTTAAACGAACAGGCCTATTTTTTAAGAACGTGAAATGTGACGTTGATAAAGTCACTTTTTAAGGTTCCGTACCCAAAGGGAAAAAACGTAACCTTATTAGTTTCGCTCGGATGTCTCCCCGTCTGTCTGTCTGTCTGTCTGTCTGTCCGAACCCACTAAGCCAATTTTGTTACCAGGTCTATCTCAAGAACCGATTGACATTAGGAGGCTAAAATTTACACACAACATCCGGTATAACCTCTAGTTAAACGACAAATACCAATGGAATCTGGTGAAAAAAATATTTTCATTCGCCCAAAAAACGGTTTATTTCTTGATTCACAAAAAAATACATAAATTCCTTTTTTGTAGATCATGTTCTTATCTATATATGTGCTGAATACTGTTTTGCCGAAAAGTTAATAGTTTACAAGATATTTTCAGAAAATATAATTTTACCATGTAAAATACGTTGCTCTCATAAGTTTTAATCTCTACTACGCAGTTGTGCACAATTGACCCCATCAAAGACAGAAGAGAGTCACTGGTGGTATACCACCAGGGTTCCCGCTTGCTAATTTCGTTGGGGATAATTAGAAAATGAGATTCATGTGCGAGTAATTTTTGAGAGTAAAAATATTGAGTAATTAAATTAAACTAAATTGTGATGAATTCATGAAGAGGGGAAAGATTGAATGATATTATAGATTTCAAATAATATCTGATGTGTTGGACTTTGGCCACATACGGAACCTTCGGTGCGCGAGTGACACTCGCACTTGGCCGGTTTTTTTTTAATATTTCGTATTATTTGTGACTGGAATTTTTGGTATTTTATACATTAAAGTTAAACCTACATTGTTAATTCCGCTTTAGAGAAAAACACGCTTCCAAAAATGTTTGTTCTATAATATATGTCCACTAATTTAAGTTAAAACTGGATGAAATTATATTTTTTCTGTATACGAACGCTTCATTTGAGAACCGAACCGCCAAAGTCCTAATATCCTCAAAAAGACCTTGTCCCATTCGTACCGTATACCTACCATAAGGGCAAATGACATTGAAACTTCGCGGATATTTGTCGTATCACGCAGAAACCTAAGTTTGATTATATTTTTGTAAACAGACCTCATACACCTATACTTCTGTGCACCAGTTCCGAATACGACGCTCTGTACATCTTTTGACATTGGGCAAGTCTGGTTACATTTACATTATAGGTAAGTGGAGAAAATTCTGAACCAATTGGTCGCTAACATCATTTTTCTTATGTCAGTCAAAAGAATAAAGGGTCATTAATTTTTAGGTTTCGAATAGTAAAGCTAAATAAAACACACAGCGATACATTTTTGATGAAAATTTTATTTCATTATTATTGGACTTTGCCATTAAGTTTGAAAAAAAAATCATTCAAATGGCAGCCTCGGGAAGATTCGCAGCATGCGATTCTTTTGATGTAATTTTGAACTATTTTTTCGCACGTTCCGGCCGGTATCTCGGCCTTAACTTGAGGAATGTTGGTTTTTAAGGCGTCTAGAGTTCGTGGATTATTCGCACAATGTCAAATCGCATGATCTTGGTGGACAATTGACGTGGCCAGGAAAAAGCTAGGAAAATTCTTCCGCAATAAAGCCATAATGGAAGGTGTTGTGTGACTTTTTGCCCCGTCTTGTTGGAGCAACATATTGTCCAAGTCATGATCTCCAATCGCCGGCCAAATATCAGTTATCATTCAACCATATATCGCTCCAATGGGACTGCAACTGTCTGCCCATTTGCATCTTCAAAGAAATACCCGAGGGGGAAGTAATCAATGTTTTTGAGTGGTCCTTGAATACAGATTTGCTACTAGTAATTGCATGCGAATTCGTTTGAATACACTGTCATACACTGAGATTCACCATGAATACGCACAGAAAAGTTCCTTGAATACACCTGATTACTTCCCCCTCGGAAATACCGACCAATATGTAACCTTTCGACCATTACGTCCATTACGATGATGCACAGGCCTTATACGAGTTATGACATCAGTAACGCTTCCACTCTCTTCAAATTTTATCACAATTTCACCGATTGCGTGTATATAGTCGGTCGATTATGACGACCATAATCTTCGCGTAATGCGCGAAAAGTGGCTACTTCGGAAGTAAGTTGGAAATAAGTTTTAATAATTTTAACGCATTGTTCGATTGTTAAGCGATCCATTATATCGTAAATGGCAAACATTCAGCTAACATTATGACACTTCAAATGACAGCTGAGTTTGACAGGTGTTAAATTCCAGCGCTACCAATTTGAAACCGCGAAATGAATGACCCTGTACAAATCGAAATGTCAACTTGGTTCTCAGCCGAGAAGTTCTTTGCTAAATTTGTGGGTAGATAATCCTTTAATAGGTATACACCAAACGTTAAAAAAATTACCAATCTAAGTGAATTCTAAGAGTTTGAGCGAATTAACATAAATATTTCCAAATTCAATGCATTATTTCTATTCAGATTTAGGGTGCGGTAATTAAAAAGAATTGTAACCAATTTGTAAATTCAAGACTCTCATTATAGTATCAACGATGGGACCTCTAATATTGCTCATCTATGATGGCAGAGCGTTGTGACACCTTCTTATGGAGTAGCATAATATTTTGTTAAATGACCACAGTGGTATAAAGATATGTAATGGAATATAATATAGGTATTTTTACCTACCTTTGGTATTATGTATTGTTTCGCCAATCAATTGGTATACCTACTCTATTTCGAACTTCGAAAAAAAAAAATCATTTTCGACTTTGATTTTGACATTAAAAACGAAAAAATAAAAGAAAGAAATGGTGATACGTTCTGTTGACTCTGATACAAACTTTCAAGTAAAAGCAAAAGAGCATTGCTGATTATCGCTCATCAGCATTTCGTGACATTTTTGCTATAGAAGAGACAAGAGCGTGTGTTGAGTCAAAATCTGAATTTATTAAATCTTCCCAACTTCAACTAACGAAATATAAAAACTGTCAGCACATTTGGACCGCTGAAAATGCGCAGTTGAAGTATCCTTGGAATTTGCAGCAAATTTAATTTGCAAACGCTAAAATCGTAAACACAAACTATAAGCAGTGATTTAGATGAAATTTTTTTGAAAACAAACCATCCCCGATTTATTATGAATCTATACTGGAAATACAATTAGCAGGGGCTTTTGACTTTAAGGCATATGTGTCACAGGCCTATAAAATGGACCCAGATAAAGGTATTCAAAATAGTGACATCTGAAGTATTAATGATGCCAAGGACTGTTTCTCTCCGAGTTAATAACGTCATAGCTAATTTGTAACAAACATTAAAAGATCTGAAAAACAAACGAGGTCTCGAAACCCCCAATCAAACAGATCCCGTTGCTATTTACAATTCTTTTAAATCAAAGTATAGAGAGTAGGTTCTGCTCTTTTCTAGAAGGCCAGTAGGGCGATGTTATATGACCTCTATCTTAGTCGATGGTGCTTAGATATTCTTGCAAATAGGTATTTAAGCCATTGACAGGTAGCACCCTCTTTCAAAACCATGTAAAGCTTATTAATACTTCTATCAGCTACCCATTCAACAGAGTGAACAATTTTTTTTTAAGTTATGGCGAGCACCATAAATCTATATCTAACCCCCAAATGGAGTGGAAAATTTAAATTCGTAAACTGTTAAGTGCGAACACACCAATTCACAAACACAATCCATTATCCATTACGAGAAATCCTTAAATTGGGGGTGCGTTACATCTCATAATCATATGTATATCTAATTCGTAATATAATCCCTCAAAAGTCAATTGAATACAAAACGGCAACAATGACAACAATGAAATATTCATGCGCCCGACTTAATGGGGTGCGGCGCGGCTGCTGATGCCGCTTCTGTTGCGGTTGACATTATAATTTCATCATCATCCACACTTAATCCCTGACAAATGGGGGACGAGAAGCAGAAAGCAAGAGCGCTGCAGTGCGATGTCAACCCACCCGCAAATTAAATCACATCTCATCGTTTTCCTAACACTTTTATGGTCGAATTACCGGAACCCGAAAATCTCTCCGCGTCTGCCCTATACACTCCACTTGGTCTGGCTAAATGACTGCACCCGGATAATCGAGTCGTGAAAGGGACGATGAAATTTATATTCCTCGAGTAATTTACTTTGGGGGTGGGGTAAGTTGTTTTAGTGATTTTCGAAAACGGCAAACCATTCAACGTCGCCGTCGCAGTTGTTGCAGAGATATGAATATAATTTGTGCGCCCGGGTTGACGGATGATTGTTCATTTTTTGACGCAGGACGATCCGATTAATTTGACCGCTTGAGTGCTTACACTGCTTACACTGCGGAGAGGGCGATCTGAAGAGAGTTTCTGCATCCATTATATGGCTTTGAAATGCAACGCGCAAATGAATTTAGATTTTAAGGATTTTTTTTTTTGTTTCCTTTGGGTCGTCGGATAGGGTGGTGGCGGAAATTAACATATTCCAAAGTTATATGGATGTCAAGATGTCAGAATGAATGAAAAGATTCAGTTGGAGGTTATGGTGGAGAAATTTATTTGATTGACGTTCAACAACGGTGTTTTGGAAATTCGGCTCAGGCCACTAGATTAGCTCGGGTATTTGTTTGAAGAATTCGTATATCTATTTGTAAGGCGGTGTCAGTCAATGTTGTTATTCACATGTACTTCAAGGGAATAATGGATTTAATACGCATTTGAGGTCTGTTTTTAAAAGAGTGGATTCCAGAATTGTCTGAACATATGAAAATCGATTCCAAATGTCCCAATTATTCAAACAACCTTATTTGTCATTACAGACTTTATCCACTCAGACTCAGAAGACTGTTCCGACGATGACGGCGTTTCGGGCCCGAACGCCTCCAGTGGCAGTGGATCGATTAAGGGTCAGCAAAATGGCAGCAGTAATAACTCAAAATCAAGACGGCGACGAACCGCATTCACCTCTGAGCAACTATTAGAACTTGAGCGTGAGTTTCACGCAAAAAAGTATCTCAGCCTAACGGAGCGAAGTCAAATCGCAACTAGTCTCAAACTCAGTGAAGTTCAGGTAAGTCAGCCACCCAATTGAATCCGTTTCTTAGTTTCAAACATCGATTTCCCGATTAGGTAAAAATTTGGTTCCAAAATCGACGAGCAAAATGGAAACGAGTAAAAGCGGGACTTACTACGCATGGTCTTGGTCGCGGCAGCGCTGGCAATGGAACGAAAATTGTTGTCCCCATCCCTGTGCATGTGAATCGATTTGCTGTACGTTCCCAACATCAGCAGCTGGAGAAGATGGGCCTAAGTGGTCCGAAGCCGGATTTGCGAAAGAAAATCTCCCTGGAACTCAGCGGATTCGAGTGTTTTAATGGCAATGGTACGACGGCCCCAAGTGCGAGTAGTGCAGTCGTACCAACAGCAGCGAGAAACATTTACTAAGCCTAAGCCAATGGAGTTTGTTTTGTATATTTACAAATACTATATATAAATATTTATTAGTTTTTAAGCGAGACTAGATATTTCTATAAGTACCTATATAACGTTAAATTACTAATTAAGTTTGTTTTAAAAAACAGAGACAACAAGAGAAAAATGAAAAGAAAGTGAGAAGCAACTATCGTAAAAAAATTTAATAAAACCCGAAGCAAAAGCTATACAAGTTGTGAAGTTATTTGATTCAGTTAAATGGCGGAAAGTTCAATTTCAGCTGGTTCAATTTCCATACAGTGTATATACTGTCATTGTCTATATACAGCTATACAACAAAAGCCAAACAGAAGAAAATGCTGGAGGTGGGTAAGCAGATAAGTAAACGCCAAGCCGTAAGTACCTATAAATATTGTTGGTTACGAGAGACCGTAATAGATTCTAAATTTGTCTTTTGTTGTGGAATTCGTCGGAGGGTGTAAAAAAAACACTTCTCAATCCGTTCCATTGACATATAAAATACTTTCCAGACGATTCTGGGCAGTAAATCTGAGTTTTTGATTGTAGGGGGAAAGCGGGAGACTTGAGCCACTTTTTGTTAGATCGTTAATAAAAATTTGTTTATCAATCACAGCCACCTGTTAAATGGATTTTTTTATAGCTACATTTATCTATTTTAAGAACGGTCTCTTAAACTTATAAAAAACGCAAGAAATTTTCGGCAAATGCCAAATGTTTGAAAACAGATTTTCGGCTCAAGTCTCCCGCACCACCGGGAGACTTGAACACCCCTTCGGGGAGGGTTGAACATACTCAAATCCTACGAGAAAAACAATAAAACGAATAATTTATCCACTTCCAATGTGATTATAATTTATTTTTTATTGTTTTAGTGGTTTAGGTACTTCAGTTTCTTAGCATATATAAAGTAAAAAAAGGTAAACAAAAACTAAACTTCAGAAACATAACGAAAATAAATCAATAACTTAAATAACCTATTACAAGGTTTATTTCTTTGAGTTTTTTAATTAAATTATTTTTTTTATTATTAAAATTAAATACAAGGCTTTAAAACACTTACATAACATTTCATCAGAGCAAATGGAGATTTGAGCCACTGATCAACTCTCCCTTTAGAAACTGTCTCAAGTCTCCCGTTCGCATTTTTTAACAAATTTATATTCATAATTTTTGTTATATACAAACTAGAATGGTATCATACTAATATTTACAATGTAGAATATCAATATTGTTAGGTAACATCAAATTGATTTATTTAACGCTTTACAGATCAATTTTATAGAGAAAAAAGAAAAAAAAAATTGTTTTACTATTGGCACTGCAAAACACCTTTTCTCTTCCACCAACCAGAGACAGCTAATGATTTAGAATTCTTTTTGTGTGCAACTAGCTCGTCACTGTCTGCATCGCATACACTTACACTTGTTAGATTTCAATGGAATTTGAGCAAATTATTGAGAGTGGCTCAAGTCTCCCATATGTTCAAGTCTCCCGCTTTCCCCCTAAGTCAGAAATCACTCAAGAGGAATTAACAATAGGGCAATACAATTAATTTTTTGACACATCACAATCAATTACATGAGCGAAGTCGACTAGAAGCCGTTGTCTTAGTTCCAAAATGAGTGAAGTCACAGCGGAACAAATGGATAACAATACAAACATCATCATACGTGTCGCGATTACAGCCAAAAATGTAATTATGGCTTGTCACTTTTTTCTAATCACACCGATTGTTTAGGTAAATCATGTAACACATGTTTGTACAATTTAATTGTTTCCTTTCGATCACTTTGACAGTAAAATAAATATAGTAACTAACGAAATTGCTAATAGCATTGATTTGACTTCTTATATGCTAAGTTTCCATTCATCTGACACAAGAGCCATAAAATGCCCTCGAAATCTAATCCTTACATCTTTGGGGACGTTCAAAACTCTAGTTTAAAAAGTGTGACAGCTGGCTGACTAGTTTCTATTGGCCTAGATTGATCGTGTGAACAGTTTTTTTTTACTTGACGTTTATGGTGGCGTAGCCGACAAATCAAGCCAATAATTTCTTGATCTATATACCTATTTAAGAACTAAATTGACATTTCATATGTGTGGCTAAAGAATCAAAAGTGACGCTAACCGAACAATCACAGTTATTACCTTCAGGGCTTCAGGTGAAATTGCTCAAGTCCATGAAAAATCCCGTCCAATTAAGACAAAACAGACTGAATGTACCGATTCTCCCCAAAGACAATTTCTGTAGAGTTCGCCTCGGACACTACCTTACCCACTTGAACGAACTTTTATCGAGGGGGAAGTAATCAGGTGTATTCAAGGAACTTTTCTGTGCGTATTCATGGTGAATCTCAGTGTATGACAGTGTATTCAAACGAATTCGCATGCAATTACTAGTAGCAAATCTGTATTCAAGGACCACTCAAAAAAATTGATTACTTCCCCCTCGACTTTTATACTTTCGTCGACACAAATTGAATGTGAAAACCTCTGGCTGGAATAAAATCTAAATTTGCTCCGTTGTTGTCGTGAGTAGGTACGTGCTAAAACCTGATCCAAATCATATCAGATTCAGATTCAGATTTTTTTGATGAATTCATTATTAGCCGTGTTTTTTTGAGCTTCGATCTCAGCAAAGCAAAGTAAAGTAGGATTTTCAGCACGCTAATTACAACAACTACGCTACCTATACTTGACACTTCGAGACTCGCGATAGTTATTGTAATGCTTGCAGAAAATCCTACTATACTTTGCTTTGCTGAGATCGAAGCTAAAAAAAACACGGCTACAATATTCTATATAAAAATGGTGTGAAAAATGTATAGCAATTCATCAATTGAGAACGGCTGGGCCGATTCGGCTCATATTTTTTTCTTCTTGTTCGTAATTGTCAAGTGAAGATTTTCACGAAAGAAACTTTTGGGAAAACCCTCCATCGGGATATGGAAAATTCGAAATTTTTTTTTTTGTAAGGAAAATGCTAAAAATTTTGTGTGCAATTGTTCCGGAACGACTTTTCGAATGGAAAAATAGAAAATTCTTATTGGAAAACTCGGAAAATTCGCTGGAAAGCTTGGAAAATTTAGTCCATAAACACTTATCGAAGCTCCTCCACTCAACGAAGCAAAATATTTAGTTTGAAAAAATTAAAATTTTAACCCCTAGCAAAGCAGGCTGGAGTCCGCTAGTCTGCAATAAAAATGTAAGCACGGCTTCGCCGTCTGAATGGTTGACATAAAACAAATTTTAAAGCAATAAAATACAAATTTTGTTGGCCTTTAAAAGTTTTCATTCATATAGTACGATATGACAGTGTATTTTTACAATACATACGAGTACTTGTACAATTGAGCGACGTTCATTTCATTAAAAAGCAAGAGAATTTGATTCATCCAGATTCCAGATCATGTCAAAATGACAATTAAATGTGCTTTCCAGTCAAATATGCATTGCTAAAAACGGTTCCAACCAAAATATTAGGTTTTGGTTTTTGTAGGTATAGATATATGACATTTGCTAAAGCCAACTAGGACGAACATTTCAGCAAAAGGTTAATATATTATTGATTGTTTTCATTTTTATGTTCGAGGATTTGACCTTTTTTATTAACTCGAAAACAGTTCAATTTTCTTCATTGATTTAAATATTTCTGGTGCGATCGATTTTCCGTCTCCTCACCTACCCCAAGTGAGTAGGTATTGCTTTGCTGGCAAATAAAATCACAACCCCCTGGTTCATCAGTATAATTCACTTCTCCATCGTTAGTTCAGCGCGTTATGCAGAATTTCCATTTATTCCCAACGTAAATTCGTAATTGTGCTGCATTACAAAATAATTGCGCCCTGCTTTGCGAATTATGACAGTTGCTGTGTTTACATTGTTTGCTATGACACAGGGCGTGTCAATGCAAATGATAAATTACGACAGGATTTCCGTAAAATCTATTGAATGTTAGGAATATAAAAAAAGGATGTACCTATATGTACTTATATTGGCAAAAGCATAACTTCGCAGAGTCAGCCCCATAGCAATGGAAATTAAAATTTTCAATTTGACAGCAAATGCAGAATTAAAAAAGTGCCATCAAATTATACATGAAACAAAATACTACCTACCTACAACTACAACAGCAATTAATTAGAAGATAGATTACATTAATGAATGCTGCCACAAAATCCGTTTATTCAATTTCCCACCGCACATCGTTAACAAAAGAACCATCCGCCGACGGACGCACAGTCGGCGCAGCAAGGGGGAAGGCATTCAAATAAACGTGTCAAAAATATTCGAGGAGGCGTGTCACCGAATAAAACCCATTACGGAGTTAGAACACAAATTGTCGCCGTAACAAAGCACCAACTTTATTGAAACGTTTGTGTATGGGTGAGGTTGGATTTGCGTAGGGTTGGATGTGAATTGATCTTTTCTAAGCGACAAACAGTTGCAGCTTGACGTTTGTTCACTTTGCTAGTGAATAAGGAAGGGCGCCAGCTAAATAAATCAGCCACTTATTTAGCAGTGAGGAGAATCACTACCCTCAAACCCATTTGCCAGCAACAATTAATCCATGAAATTAGGTTCACAACAAAATAACACACATATAGAGGTGAAGGTATACTGACTGTTCGTATTGTAATCGATGCCGATGGAGTATGACTCTCCTAAGGGGCGTGAGACACCTGGAGGCATTGCATCAATCTGTATTGCCATGTGCAGATATACGCATTCGATGTCGGTCTCGGCCAACGGTGAAGTGTTGAAGAGATGAAAAACAGCAATTTGGTGCATGAAATTGCCAAATTCGTTCCGTGTAGTTGACTTTACCGTTAGTAATCGGCGAAATCTCGACTCTCGAGTATTATTTACCTATAGTTGAACGAAGCATTCTGTCACTTGGTCGATTAATGACAGTTGTTGAGGTAAAGTGTGAAAGTGGCCCGCATGGGCACTTCAGGGCGAGTGAAGTTGCTTTTACGATTAGAGCAGCTCTTAAATGTGAATAAGGGTAGGGGATACTCTGCAGTGGATTTGGGTTACTTATGCGGAGATTTCTTAAGTAAATTTTGACAATCAATTGAAAAAATGCAAAGTGATTTACGCATTTGATTACTTTTGACATTTTATCTTTAAAAAAATGTTAAAATGTGACTGGTGAGAAAAACAAAACAATTAAGGTAGGTACCTATATGTGTTTTATTTTTATAGGCGAGAAGCTATAACAAAAGGATATGTTAATGTGGCAATAAAATTGTGTAAATCGCATGAGCTATAATGCCAGTTACATGCGAGGAGTTTTCACATACATATTCGTATGCGGTTATTGGGAGTGGTGGTCATAAAATGGCACAGGTGTTGGTATAAGTAACTCTAAATACCTATTTGAAATTATTTTGTACACAAGAAAATGTGGTGTTTGCATAATTTTGATGCATTGTGCCAATGATTTACGGACATTTTGTATAATTTTGACGTATATCTATTCAAACTAGAGGTTATAAGATCCAAAATCTATAATATGAAAATTTTAAGAACCGCATTACCCACAGGAACAGAGCGCATGTATCGAATGACATTAGTAAGAAAAACTTGTCTCAAATCAGCTAAATATACAATTAAGGTGCCGTGAACGAAGCCCATATGAATTAACGCCATAATGGCGTAAATTCACTTTCAAATGCGAATTAACGCCATAATCCACTTATGGCCTTAATTCACTTTTAAATGAGAACTAAAGTCATATATGGTTTTAGTTCGTTTTAGAAAGTGGCCATAGTTTAGTAATTTGCGCAAATTATGAAATGTGTATGGGGGGGCATGCTGCCCCCCTGCAACCCCCCTGCTTGGGTTTACTGTTGGATTACGGGGTGGGTGCGAGGTTTTCTACTTATGTTTTTTGTTGAATTTTCAAATTGAGATTTTTAGACTTCGAGATTTTTGTCATATTTCACATTCGAATGTGAATTAACACCATAGGTATGGCGTTAGTTCACATTTAAGTGATGGCTGTAGTTCTCGTTTGAAAGTGAATTAAGGCCATAAGTGGATTATGGCGTTAATTCGCATTTGAAAATGAATTAGCACCATTATGGCGTTAGTTCATATGGCTTTAATTCATGGCACCTACAATTAAGTATTGATTTTTTAGTTAAAAACAAATACATACCTACTTATAGGTAACAAAAAATATTTATCGACTACTAATTCATATACTTACACAGACTCAAAGACCTGCCACTCGAACCATCTAATAAGCCAACATGTATATGACAGTTTCTTAGACTAGGTATAGGTATACTGTCAGGTTTGATAAATTAAATTGTTTGATTGGGCACATTAAAAAATCGTATTATCTTTAGATTGATCTGGACTAGAGATATAACCTGAAAGCAAAAACTAGATTGGTCGGGAACGACATTTTTTCTACGCAAACGGTAAGCTTAGTACTCAGTCACGAATCTCTTGACATGATTTCTCGACTACCCTTTAATAACCGTCAACTTAAAAAAGCTGTTCATGTGAGCGATATAGGCCAATCAAAACTGAGATATGCCAAGTCAGACTTACCACACATACTTGAACGTCCCCATTGTTTTTACTGTTTCTGTTTCAATACTTTTAAGTTTAAATCCATTCCTGATACACATTCTGCCTCAGTTCCCACGGCGCTGGCGAAATCCAATTTTTTCCAGTCAAGTTGGTCCCGATTATAGTCGGGTGCTGTAATGCTAAAATTTCATGTCCTCTTCTTTAACTTCTCCTCGTTGCAGATGTATCAGTGAGTAAAAAGATCTAGTTGCCTACGCATTCTTTATGTGGAAAAGCTAAAGCCATTTCTAGTGTGGGCTTTATTCCAGTCACGTTTACATACCATTTGACAGAGTATCAAATACACAAACCGATCAAACACAGCATTAACTTCTTTATCGCCTACATTAGGCCTGTTTTTTGAGCTTCGATCTTAGCAAAGCAAAGTAAAGTCGGATTCACAGCACGCATTTACAACAACTATTGCGAGTCTTGAAGTGTCAAGTCTAGCGTAGTTGCTGTAATTGTTTGCTGAAAATCCTACTTAACTTTGCTTTGCTGAGATCGAAGTTAAAAAAACAGGCCTGTTGGTTCCTTATGGAAGTTAGCTTTGGACGTTTATAACCTCCGAAAGGAAGTGATTAAATTATGAAAAAGAAACATACCAATTCAAACAAACGGGAGAGAATAATTTCGAAGCCTTCTTAAATCATCAGTCTTTCGGAATAGAAAACTTGCTAAAACTTTAATCTTGGAAGTTAGAAATATCCGAAACTAAAAAAATAAGAAGCGATAATTTAATATGTAATTTCACTACATTACCGACATATGTGGAGCTTTAGAATGCAGCCGATGGCGTCCAATGGGTTACCTATATCGAAAAATGAAGTATACTTACCTCATATTCTCTCTATGAAAATACAGCAAATCTTTGCAGAAAATATATTCTTACCGTCTTAACAGATTTGAAGAATTTTTTAAATTGTTACTTTTCACAAAACAGTTCCAGAAATGCTGAATGTTGTTGGATGTTGCTGTACTACAATTTGTGCTATAAATAAACGCCTGCAATGTTTTACAGGTACACTACGTACTAAATTTATTATAAAACCAAATTTTAAACAATGACTTGAATTGACCCCAAAAGTTTTGCAAATTCTACCGCACTCTTGCCGCAAGTCGAATCAGAAACCCTTGCTAAAACTACACAAAGCGAATGGGTCCCACACGAAAACCACAGGCGTTTCAATAATCTAAACCCACCATGGCCATCTTACATACCTATGCATATATATGCATTTCATAGTTCTTCTAGAAGCTTTTAATTGACAATAGCAACTCCCATAGAACCCCAATAGACACCTGGCCACCTTCTTTAAATTAAATTCAAAAGCCAAAGCCATCCCGCGCACTAATTAACTATTCCATGGGGTCCGATGCATTTCGAGTGATTGATTGCTTCCTTTATTACTAAATATATGATGTTACCATCGGATAATGTCACACAAATCACAAGACATAAACAAATTGTTTCTCATGGTCAAATTCGAATCCAAGCAACAAATTCATCTTCATTCACAAACGGGTGCCGCAGACTTTTCGACGCATAAATATGATCACTCTTGTCGGTATCTCTGGTGGACGATCAGCGCATATATAGGCGGCCACTTCAAACCGCCAGCAAGAACTCGTCGTCATCCCTCGATCACGTGGATGTATTAACAATAATTTAATTACTCTATTCTGTCGAACTGATAACTGGCGGATTGAGACATTAGACATATCAATGCACCTTGTACGTGCCCATATCGCATGGGAACCAAGAAGGACTGCATCCACATCACAATGTGTGTAGAAACGGGTACGCGTCCCAGACAAGTCCTTATTAGGCATTCAAAAGGGGATTGGATTTTTTTTCGAAATTCTTTAGAAGCCATACTCTGCGCAACGACGCGCACAGTAGCGTGTGCACTCACCGACAAAGAGTGTGACTCCTTGTAGCCGTACCCAAATGATGATGATGACGCTGATGGGTAGAAAATTTTGGGCATAATTCACCATCGATCGATTGATCCGCGCTCCGTCGTGATGATGGCTTTGTAATAAATTAATGATTCCATGGACAGTGGTCAACTGTCTGATAGGTGATCAATGAATTCAGATTCAGTCGATTGGATCACATGCATATGTATAGCAGCGGGGAGCTGAGCGCGCTTGCGCGAGAGATCGATGTTGGCCTGGCTCGCCACGCACAAAAGACCAGAATAATAAGTTTGGCAGGCGATTCGTCGAAATCGGCAAAACTTTGACAGTATGTGTTTGCATTTGTCATAATAAAAAGAACACTTTTCCCACACAGCGGCGCGGCGATCTCTCAAATTTGTGTCACTTGTGTTGTGTGCGCAGTGCGCGACTGTGGGTCGCAGTAGATGTTTGGGTAATTTAATTGTGATCATGCTGAAGCGGAGCGAGGACTTGAGTCTGGCACAAAGTCGCACATTGAATATTTTATATTCTAATTCAATTTTTATTGGCATTGTTCGATTTTCATATAGCTCGAAGCTGATTTAAATTCAATCCATTGACATTCTTAAGGCTCAATTTGCAAAAGAATACACAAATGAGCGCGTCGAAAATTGATTAAATCAAAATGCTGGCAATTGACAGTCTATCAGTTGGTATAACTAACAATTTATGCCTTTGTTGAACAATGCAGGTGGTCGAAGAAAATTGTTATCGATTGCTGAAATTGAGTTATCGGCTGTATGGCTTCGTTCAAGGTGGTTAACTTTTTCGAAGGATGCGGATTCATGCAGTTTATCAAAGTATAGGTATTCCAATCAGATGCATTGCTCCGTATACTAATAACAAATTTTAGTTTGGAAATATAGCCACTTTGACTTACTTGACTTAAATTTAGAGTCGAAATAAAATTGGTTATTGGTTTGGAAACAATTGGGAATTACCAATTTGTTTTGATGCAAGCCACTTGTGTAAAAGAAACTCTTTATAAGCCAAAAATAATACTTGTCCTGCTTCCCGGATAGAAAGCATGAGCTCTTTCAAAAGCGGATGCAGATTTCCGTCCCGAGAGAAACATTCTTTGCAACAAACACCTGTGAAAAACTGTTTACATGCTTTCGATTTTCATAGCGAATATGTGTAACCGTTACATACGAAATAAGAAATAAAAACGCACATCAATTCAAGGAAACTGCAGTCTCTGATGCGCATTTTATGGTAAATTTTATGTAGGATGAAAAGTCAATCGGAACATTGAACTACCTACCGACATATTCTTTTAGTCTTTTAGTAAATTCTTTCAACAAGGAAAGGTTTAATAAATAATCAAACCTAGCCTGCTTTTTGAGTAAGTGCTCGATTCGGATTAAAATCGACCAGCCCCAAGAGAACCAAAACACATTATTCGGCGATCTATGTACCTACCTAAGTGCGTACTAAAAACACAAACCTAACCACAAACCTGCCATATCGCTTTCTTTATCGACTGCAGTTTTGTTGTGTTTGCCAAAGTCAGCTGTAAATTATTACATAGTTCAACCGATTGTGTGTCATTGTATAAACTAGATTAGTCGTCCAACAATTTCTGAAGTTCTCGATTCACTTCATTATCGACATTTACCGATGGGCATGGGACTCTAATGTCGTTTTCCATTGGGCAAAAAGAAGCGTCCGGGAGAGTCCGGAATCGAAAAAATCACTTCTGAAACCGTTCCATTGGCACAAAAAATACTCTTCTGGTGATTCTGAGGAGAGAATTTCTTGTTCCATTGGACTACAGAATGATTGGATCCCCGAGTGAAACCAATGGAAAACGACATAATGGCGATTTCCATTGGGATTTTCGGATTTTGCTCTCAGATTTCAGATTTTTCGTGCCCAATGGGACATAAAACGAGATTTTCCTTCCTTCGCATTTGTGGTAGTGCGTGTTTGAAAAGTCAGCTGTTCTTAAATTGTAATTTATGCTTATAGAAATCCACTCAATTTATGTTGATATCCATTGCGGCAGCCAAATGTAATTTTTTATCTATTTTTCACAGACTTGCCTTCAAATTAGTAATTATAACGCACTTTAAAGTTTGACAAAAGACAAATGTTTTGGTGTTAGTGTACGTAGGTGTGAATCTCGCTCAGATATCGAGATTCGCAAAACTGCTCTGACTCTCAAACTGCTTTTTCTGTCCCAATGGAAAACGACATAAAGTAATTTATTATTGAACCAGAAAGGCGGCGACAACAAGATTTATTCGCTTTATATGTATTGGGGACGTTCGGATACCTACGTCAACTAGATTTTTCGCGACTATGAACCCGAACGCGTTGACTAAGCAACTTGAATTGTTTTTGTATTCTCGCGATCAGCGTTACCTTTGTTTTTTTTTCGGCTTTAGTTTACCTCCATAAACGTCAACTTCAAAAACTGACCACTCTGGGTCTGGGCCAATAAAAACTGAAACACATTTAGTCAGACAGCTGTCAAACTTGGTTCTGTAAACGTTCCATTTCAAAGGCAAGAAAGATCCATCAATGCTCTTATAAAACACATAACATTCGTGTAAACTGAACACCAACTCAGTAGTGATGAACAAGAGCATCATCACAATTGATATCCACACAAAAGCGATGAAATAACTTGTTCCATTAGACCTGAACGTTTGCGACCTTTCGTTAAGGTTCACAAATTTCTCTGTAAGCCCCCACTCCAAAGTCTAACAAATAAAGCACTACTCAGCAGTTTTCTCATAATCCTCACTATACAACCATACACCTATACACAGAATTGGCGACCCCCGCCCTAAGCCAACATATTTTCCATGTTCTACTTAATTTGGTCTTCCATCCACCCGGCACCGCCCCGAAAGCCACGTCTCCACTATACCGATTGACCAAAAAGCACAATAAACCGCACATCTAATAACCAAAAAAAAAAAAAAAAACAGAACACAGGACTAACAAAAAGTAAAATAATAATAATACATCCCTGAAATATGTTCGTCCCTGCAATTGAACCATAAAAAAACAGGACCAATCCACCCCCAACGGCGACGACGACGTCCACCGCGACACACATATACTACAATGTGTGAGGTTGCTTTTTTGGCATCATATCGTCCTGATTGCCGTTCGATTTGCTCTCCCACATACTGTGAAGTGGGCAGTGCCAATGCGCTCCACTGTTAATGGTCTGCACTTCAAATGAATTATTTATATCTGTGTTGTGTGATGTGCGCTGCTGGCCGCAATTTGTGGCGGGTCCTTACGGCAAAGGAGCATCAGCATCCCATCATAATACTGACTGGGAAAGCTATAGGATATATGGGTGGCAGTAGCAGTGACACTATGGCAGGAGTGCTTTTTTGTGAAGTCACTAAATTACGATAAATGTCCGCCTGGGTGGGAACCCAGGAATAAATTTCTTTATTCCACCGCAAAATGCCACCGAGTGTTTCGTTTCGTCCTTTTTTTATGTTTGTATACAGTTTTGATTTTTTTTTTGTTGTGTTCCCTTCATCATCCTCCTCGCTGTGCGCTGACTATGCATTATTAGAAGAACACTACTTGCCTCAGAGTCCTTAAATGTGCAATGCGAACTGAATTCGTAATAGGTGCGGCAAAGTTAATCGTTGCATCCGATCTAATGCCTCATTCAGTAGTAATTTGTCATTTGATGATGGTCGCACACTGGTGCATAGGTGAAACGTGCGTAGGCCCCACACATCGGCGTATATACATAATGTGCACCCATAAACCAAAACAGAAAGGATACCTCATGCTAGCATCCGGCATTCATTGGTCTCAATGCGTTGCGATGAGGATTTATCGCCTTGGAAAAATCACCGAATAGAAAAACAATCACGTTTCGTATGATTTTGATGCTCGAGGTGTGGTGTATGTTACTGGGTGTCCTTTGAAGGTGACGAGGAAACTCATTTATCAACCGCGCCGAGCGCCAAAAGAATGTGGAATAAATTTCGTACAAAGGGAAGAAATTAATGGCGGCTGGTTATGATTTGCATAAGAAAGGATCGCGGCAGACATCTTTTTACTTTTTTATAATAGAAATATAATCCGCGGTACTAATAATCATTTTTAGTGTCCAGGCTAAATTTCTCGAGCTCACAATGGCGAAATTTTCCATACAAAACTGCTTATTGTGACCTAGGAAATATTTAGTGTGAGGGTTAAAATGATTATTAGTAAGGCCCAATCTGTTACAGTATAGCGCAGACCACAGACCTAAATACTTACCTAGATACCTACTTATTGGCTAAAATCATACGCTCCCTGGAAGGTTTTGAATAGGTATAATACGAATTTATATGTTGCAGGCACTGTTTATCTGTGTTAATGCTGTGTCTGCTTGCTGCACGCAAATCGCCTTCATTAATTTAGCCACAGCAAAAACAGAGTTTTTTTTGGGGCAGAAACAACCACCTACACTGATACCCACTTCCTCAAACCCTCGACTGTTCGCGGTTTTATTGGTGATACTAAGTTTTTTTCTTCACTTGCCTTAATTGTTAATTATTTCATTCTTCAGGAATTCCTTCAACTTTGGTCGCACAAAACTCAAAACAATAGTTCTGCTCTTTTACTTGTAAATTTTACTTTCCTTAAATCGAAAAACTCGTAAAAGAGAGCGTTATGAAGAGAGCACGATATTACCGATCCACTGAGAATCTTCCGAGTTTTTACTCAACAATTTTCGTGGTGTATTGAATTGGAAAAAACTGTCACTCACTATTGACAGATGATTTGAATAAATTCGTTGTACAATCTGCTCCATGTAATTTTCAATGCATTATCACGTTTTCCTCTTCTCGAATGCTTGTAGTTCAATAAGTAGGTACGTCCTCTTCCACATCCACATGCTCGGATTCATCGAAAAGAAGTTCGATTCCGAATCACTATCATCGTTAAGTCGATGAATCAACTAATTTTCGAAGTAAATTAGCAAATCCTTTTAACGGCCGGTAGATATCTTTCATTTTTCGCGTTCCGTAAGTTTTCGTAAGTGTCTCTCTGTGGGAGAGAATTTATGCCATTTTGACAGTCTTTTCCATTCTTACTACAAAAGTAAAGAAGCAAATAATGCAATATTAGCAATTTTCAGAGGATGTTTTAGCGTATATAGCTAAATAGCTAAGTAATGCAACAAAACCTCTATGAAGGCCGCTTGTCGCTTTGACAAGAACTTAATACGGAAGAAATAGACAACTATTGTACTTTTACGAAGTAGGAACGATTGAGCGGCTGGATGTATTAGCAAGGGAAAAGTAACAACTAAAATTCAATTCTGTTTCGAAATGTTCCCTTATTTAAAGGACAAATAATAGAAGTGACTAAGTTATCAAGTATGTATAACAAGTTGGAACGGATTCCTGTGCGTTTTTCTTTTCCACAGAACCAGAATCCCCTTTTACACTAACTTGTCCGATATAATTTCAAAATTCAACAGCTAGGTACCTAACTTCTCCTTCATTCGATCGTTCTGACATCTATCGTTACTTTGTTTACTGCAAATTCATTCGAATACTACAACCAACTATGGACTAAAAGACACTGCCTTGCCGATACCTGTTGTTTTCACTCATTTTACACCGCACCTCTGCACATGACATTCCATTGGTAGTGACAGCCAGCAGTGTTTTTCTTTTTTCCACCCACCGAAAACAATAAAAAGCCTTCAGCTTCACCATTTCTCGATGAGCAATTTGTTGCTCCTTGGTTTGCGTCTTCATTTGTTGATATATTTTCACGTTTACCACTCGGAATATTATTAGTTAATAATTCAATTCCACTCCAGCAGCTGGGTGAAACAAGAAAAGTTTTGCTGACGTCGTTTTCATACAAAAAAAAAAAAAAACTAGGCATCATAGAGACATCGAAAAGTCGCCGAATTCGTCGATTGTTGTCTTGTCTTAGCTCTGCTCAGAGATGAGAGAAGTAGGATGAAGATTCTCCGAACAAACAACTATTTTTGTCATCATCATCATCATCGTCGCCACATCAGCTCTGTAGTATACCGCGTGTGACCACTGTGCCATGAATAAGTTCTGCAGCAGCAGCTACGCTGACGAGCAGAGTGTGTATGATAGTGGCCATCGTGTCCCAATTTGGAGCAAATCATCAAAACAACAGCAAACTGACCAAGTGATATTTTTTCCCTCCCGCGAACAATCTATAAATTAAGTTGTCTTTTAGTGTTTAAATAGAAAGTGTGTGTGTGTGGGCAAAGTGAAAATGCTTCGAATTCGGCGTTCCTTCTACGGCAAGTTGATAGTCTTTACGGTGGTTGTGTCCTGTTTTATTATCTACCTCAAAGTGATAAGTGTGCCTGATGAGGGGAACGAGATAGACTCGCCGAGCAAACAAATTGCCGCTCCGCCTCGAAGAAGTACGGAAACAGATAACTTCCGGGTGGCTCACAATAGCCTAGAAGAAGACAACGCTATCGTTACTCCTTTTATATATCCATCGGAAGAGAACATCTATGAGAAGCAAATCGCTGAGGACTTGGGTAAGCAAGTGGTTGGTCTGGGGGACGAAGGACGTGCGGTTACACTCGTCGGAGACGAGAAAATCCGCGGTGATGAGATATATGAGAAAATCGCACTTAACGAGGTGCTCAGTGAGAAATTGTCCTACAACAGGAGCACTCCCGATTCAAGGACTCCCCTGTGCAAGGCACTCAAGTATGACCTCAAAGACCTGCCCACCACCAGTGTGGTCATCATCTTCTTCAATGAACCGTACTCGGTGCTGCTACGCACCGTGCACAGTGTCATCAACACCGGAGACTCGCGCATCCTCAAGCAGATCATACTGGTCGACGACGGCAGCACCAACGAAGAGCTCGGCGGGAAACTAGATTATTATGTTTCCACGCGCCTCCCCAAGGGAGTTGTCCACTTGCTGAGGTTGAAGAACAGGTAAGTGAATATCTAGCTTTGTGATTAGCTAACAATGATGATGGCTTTGGCGTTGGCACATCTTGCGCCAACTTGTCTAACCTGTTGGTCATCTAACATTTGAGAGAAATTGTCTGCATATGCTAATCTGGGCTGAGTCGCAGATGCGCACACTGGCACACTGTCTTCAAATTATGAGTTGTGGTCATTTGCATGTGCTTGACGATATTACGACAGCAGCCTCTATGAAAGTGACTTTACTTACTTTGAACCGAGGAAAGCGAACGTGCGGCTGACCTCTTGGCAGACGAACCATCTATTGCAGCAACTATATACCTGTAGGTTAACGGGGCCAAATACATGGTTGATTTGTATTCGAAATTTATCCCAAACAGAAAAGCAGCGGCATACATAATTCATAGCCATCATGATCCGCTTCGAGTTAGAACTGTGCTCAATGTAGTTGAGGTGTAAATTTCTACTTCTCCTCTTCCGATGTGTACCGTTTATGCCCGCCTACTTATGGTAATGATCTTTAAATAACAGTTAGCAGGTAGCTAGAATTGAAGCAAGTTTCTTAATTCCAGTTTTGAATCACATTTTCAGTTGATGATTATGACGGTAGACGGGTTTTTACTTATATTTTGATTTACTGTCGTTCTGGGCTTAAACGAAAGATTCGGTATTTTTTGATTGTTGGTATTATTGTCCGCACTTCTCCGTTGTTTACTGAAATTGTTAGAGAGTTTTCGGGTGTTGTTGATTAGGCAGGCATACTACTGGTTATTGTGTGGCCTTCAAGAAGGTGGTGTGCGGCATTTTATTTTTATTATATTAATTATTGTTTTTTTGCAATCGTCGATGTAAGGAATGATTTACATGAAGTAGAGGAAAGTTCGGCTGGTGCATTGTACTTTGGCCTTGTTTGCTCTAATTTCAGTCGAGTTAATGGCGATGATGGTGGGATTGAAAAGCTTGCCCCATCAACCTTAAATTGGGTAACTTTCCTTCTCTTCCCGGTTAGATGATTTTTGCATAAATACAGACACTGTTCAATGGACGATTTGTTGTCATTTCTTCTTGGGTGTTAGACGATGTAAAGGAGTACTTCTAGTATACAATATATTGCCCCAATCCTCGACGAAGTTGAACGTACCAAGTTGTGATTGAATGGAGTAACTGTGACATTTTTGAAGTTAGGCTTACAAACGCATAATTATGACGCAATGCGAATTTATCTGCAACTGGGTATAAGCTCAGCTTTGAACTGGTATCATAGACGAGTGCACATCCTCCCAAACCTAACCCATCCATATGTTTCCTCAACAAATAATCATTTGCGGTAACATTTCCATGAGGCTTGAACATACAAGCTTTGTGTTTTTCCTTGCGGCTTTATAAATTCCTGGGGTGCTGCAAACGACCTTCTGACATTTTACACACTTTCACTTCTCGCTTAGAATTTCGAGAGGAACCACAAATCAGTGGTGCTAATTTTTGAACAACTACAATTAATTTGGTCTTTCTTTTCATTCAAAAGATTGGGATTAATTCGCGCGCGTTTAGCCGGAGCCCGTATTGCCACCGGAGATACCCTGATCTTCTTAGATGCCCACTGTGAAGGGAGCCCTGGTTGGATAGAGCCACTGCTTGCCCGTATAAAGGAATCACGCACAAGTGTTTTGGTTCCGATAATCGATGTTATCGACTCCAAGGATTTCCAGTACTGCACAAATGGATATAAACAATTTCAAGTGGGTGGCTTCCAATGGAATGGACACTTTGACTGGATAAATGTTCCTGAACGTGAATACAACCGTATTAAAAAAGAATGCGATCGTCCGGTGGAAGTATGCCCCACTTATAGCCCCACCATGGCTGGCGGGCTGTTTGCCATTGATCGTCAGTACTTCTGGGAAGTTGGCAGCTACGACGAGCAGGTATGTGGGTGTTTTATTTGTAAAGCGACACAGTGTAAATGTAAAATCTCTTCCACAGATGGACGGATGGGGTGGTGAGAATCTGGAAATGTCGTTCAGAATCTGGCAGTGCGGTGGCACAATCGAAACCATTCCATGCTCTCGTGTGGGCCATGTCTTTAGAGACTTCCATCCATATTCGTAAGTCCTTGGCATAGTCTCAGTGAAAAATCAATCATTACGTTCTTGTTAGATTCCCAAATGGCCGTGATACCCACGGCGTGAACACTGCCCGTATGGCTCTCGTCTGGATGGACGAATACATTAACCTATTCCACTTGAATAGACCAGATTTAAAGTCGAATCCTGATATTGGCGATGTTACACATAGAAAGATGCTGCGAAAGAAACTTCGCTGCAAGAGTTTCGATTGGTACCTTAAATATGTCTATCCAGAGAAATTCATTCCAACCAAGGACGTGCTCTCCTATGGAAAGTAAGTTGAACCCCACCATATGAACAACTTGTGAACGACAATCACTCAAGCAATTTATTTTTCACTAGATTTCGATCATTAACCCATAATTTATGCCTTGACGATCTGCAGCAAAACAACGAGAAGCCATACAATCTCGGTTTGTATTTCTGCGGCGGTCCCGTATCTAAGTCACAATTCTTCTCAATGACTCTCGACGGTGTGATCCGTAACGAACTCAGTTGTGCCACTGTACAGAGGAGTGATTCACCTCCCTACAGAGTAGTAATGACGCCATGCTTCGACAAACAGGACTACAACGAACAGTGGGACTATACGAACCAACAATTCATACATCTCAAGACCGGACTCTGTCTGGATCACCGGGGACTGAAGAGCAGCGACGATGTTCAGGTGGCCATATGTGATACAGAGAGTGAGACTCAGAAGTGGATCATTGAACGAAGATAGGGTTGAGCAGATACCTTTTTTTACACACTAGATAACTACAATATATAGAAACGTATATATAAATATATATTGCCTGTCAATGCGCCTGTTATTATTTGTTATGTGTTCTAGGAGAATTAAGCTTTAATTGTATGTGTACTCAAATTGTTATCGATAGCATCACTACTGAAGTCAATGAAACATTTTTTTTACAAGCAAAATAAAACCGATTCCTTAATAAAAATCGATTCAGAGCCGCGACATTTGTCTCTCGCAACTAGTCTATTGGCAGATGTAAGACGGTCGTATACAACTTTTTTTTATATGAACTTTTTTCTACGACAAATTAATGAAATTTTAAGAATATTGCAAACAAACTTATATATACCCGTACCGTACATATATCTAAATGTAGTTAGGTTGTATAGATTAAAATTAAAGAAAAGAACGACTATTATTTATTAATGGCTAAATACATTTCTTTTTATAATGCTAATTCAAGTTGAAATTGGTTTTATTTTAAAATCGTTGGGTGGAAAGATATGAGGGGGCTTCAAATAATTAGGTAAGTCCGTAAACAGTTAATACTAAAGAAATAACATGTATATTGTACTAGAGGGCGCAATTGAACTATTCTAATGGAAGGGACCGAGAAGTCGGGAATAACCTAATCCCGAATCCATACAACTGTAAATAAAACGTCAGTAGTGTTGTTTTGAACACCTATCTCAGCAAATGTGACGTTAATGTGGTATTCGATTGGGCGCTCTCAGAGCACTTTTTTTGCTCTCAGAGCAATTTTTATGTTCGTTTGGTACAGGAAAAAGCAATCTTTTTCAGTGCCTTGATTTTGTGCGGTTTTTTCCGCAATGGCGGTGTCGGAAAGGGTTCACGTATAGGCGGATTCTATAAATGTGTGAGTGATGTCGCGAACTGACAACTTCCAATTTTTCCTGTTCTTATATCGCTTTGTTCCTGCAAATTCCAGGCGAGCTTTCCCACACGCGACCTTTTTAGGTAGCGAGAAGGATGTCGGATGAGAAGAAATGACAACAGCGTGACCGTTGTGCGACAATTTGGTATTTTTTTTCGAGGACACTAATACAATTTGTTGTTCCTTTGTTCCTTTTTATTATTTGGAAAATTCACATTTTAGGACTATTCGCATGAGAGCCAATGGCGAACGAACTACGAACAAGCGAATTTTTTACACTTCAATCACTTCAATCATTGTTTAATGTTAAATGCGATAGAATTTTTTCATTCGTGGGTTTGTGGATCCGCGAATGTTTTATGTGGATTGTGTATAAAGTGTGACAATTCGCTGCAAGAATTTTCAATTGCTGTAATAATTTTAAATTGAGTTATTTAAATCGATTGAGAGTCCGATTTTTTTTTAGATTAGGCTTAAGATTAATTTAATATAAGGCTTTGGTGGTAAATAGTATACAAATCAATTTTCAATTCATAAATACAATTAAATTCATTTGTTCGCAATTCGCGCTCATGTTAATAGTACTTTAAAAAAGTTTTCAAAAACTGTGATTTCAAAATGAATATGTTCAAAAAAATAACGCGTAAATAGTGTAAAGCCGGCTAATACTTGTTAAATATTGGGAGAAAATACTGAATTTATGCAACAGCGTCAGAAAAAGGCACACAAAACTAAATTGAAAGATATCTTAAAAGTAGATATAAAAATGAGTTGATATAATTTATAAACAAAATTCAATTAATTTTTTATATATTTATAAATAAAAATCAAAGCTAAAAGGTTTTCATTTGAAAATTTGTCATTTGAAAACGAATTGCATCTAAAGTACTGTCTAGCTTACCCGCAGAACAACCTTAAAGACATCTAATTCTAATGTTATTTGGTTGTTTTGGGTTTATTTATAAAAGAAACGTTGTGAGAGAGTGATCTTTTTACAGTCTATATTGTATTGTGAAACTAAAACCAAAATTTATAACACTTCTCTAACAATCCGGGAGATCGTTGCGAAATTGTGAAAAGCAACAAAAAACAAGAGCGGTGAAAGAAAAAAGTGTCATTTCTAAAGCTACTCTGCAATTTAAGAATTTTCGCACAATATTTAACAATTGTTGGCTCTCCTAACACTATAATCGTGTTCTGATAGACAGCACCGTTATATTTTATAGAAATTCATTTGGAAATCACAGCGTTTCTAAAATTCCCAAAGTGAATTTTCATACTAAAAAAAGGGAAAAAGTAGCAACAAATAGTATGAGGGTCCTCGAAAAAGTGTCAAATTATTGCACTACGGTCACGTTGGTCACAGCGAACTCACACACTCAAATCCGATTCGGAACGTTCCCTAGCGACATCGCCTCAAAAACCGCACAAAATCAAGGCACTGATTTCAGAGCACTTTTGCGAATCTAGATATTTTCTCATGTGGTTTTCCATTGGGACCAAAAATCAATCTTTTTTTTGATCTAAATCACTTTTCATGTTCCATTGGGACCAAAAATCAATCTTTTTTTCGATTCAGAGCACTTTTTGCAGATCTCGATATTTTTTCAGATCTACACACACTCTCACAATACCAATATACTTTGCACAGCTGTTTGACGTCATTTTGAGAAGTTTGCTTTGAAGACAAATGGGGGTAGTTTCGTGAAAACCAAAATAACGAAATACATTTAATAGCCATGGATATAGATTAGGAGGAACTATTATCTTCATAGTTTTCTTTTTGCGATGTGTCATAGAGAATAGACGTGTTTTTTAGTCGCTCCATCTTAAATACAATATCTAAAGTTATTTCTTCTCTTCCTTTCTTTGCTTTTAATAAAATCGTATCCTCCAATTTAATTCATTCACACAACTAACTTCAGTGCTTAGTATATTTGATTATTGCTGGCATAATTGTTTATTTCACTACCCGATAAAGTGTTTTTTACATGCCAATAATGTCATCGACAGCAGGCCCATCTACGCGCAATAAAACACAAAAAGACGCACTCTCTTTGCATACGGTCTCTCATTCACCTTCAACCAAACTGCAAGTCAACGACAAAGGAACTGTAACTGTCAAAATCTTGGAAGAGCAATTCAACAAGCATTCAGCATCCAATCAACAAAAGTTTATTGAAGAGATGGATAAGATGCGTATTGAATTTTTCAACAAAATTGAAGAAGTCAAGGAAAGCTGGGCTCAACGTTTTGATAGTCTTAACAATGTGATTTCCAACATAATCGCACGCGTTGATAAAATTGAAGAAAGCACATCTGCTACTGCTCAAATGCATAGTTCTGAGATTCACTCTCTTCGTCAGCAAATAAATGTGCTCGAGAGAAAAGAAGTCGCCTGTGATGCTGTGTTATTTGGTGTACCTGTAATTCCCAACGAAAATTTGCCGCAATTAGTTCATAAACTTTGTGAAACTATAAACTGCAATCAGCCACAGTTGGTTCATGCATTTCGTGCAAAAAGGCGTAATGCCACCAACAACAACTCTGCACAGACTGTCCCACCATCAATTGTGCTCAGATTCAACTCTTCATATGCGAGAAATGCTACTCTTATAGCTGCTGCGAATTACCGCAAACAAAACAAAACAGTGCTGAAATTGACCGACTTTGGTGTTGCATCTAATGGCAGCTGCTATTTGAATGAGAGCTTAACCAAGCACTCACGCTTTCTTCTACAGAGTGCACTTGGGCTTAAGAGAAAAAAACAATTGTTCTCTGTTTACACGAAATCTGGAATAGTTTACGCTAAGAAGACGGAAAACGGAAAAAGCTTTGCTATTAATAGCTCTGAAGATCTTCACTCTATTGCTGCTGGTGTTGCTGCGACTCTTTAAACACAAAATTACTGTATTGTATTCCTATTTTCTTTTTATTTAGTTAATATTATAAAAATTGTTACTGATCTGTTCTTTATTTCCCTCTTCTTATAATTCATCTTTCTTTTTGTTTCTCTTTAGTCTGTGGCATTATTATTTTGTTTGTTTTGTTTTTCCATCTTTGATAATTCTTATTATGAATAGAGTACACTCTTCTTACAGTGCGGATAAAAAGTTAACGCACACTATGGTGAATGTTCTTTCTAATTGTCGTGATGGTTTTAAGGTTTGTCATTTAAATGCACGTAGTCTCAATCAATACAAGCTAGATTATCTAAAGTATGTATTTTCAAATTCTAGCGTTGATGTTGTTTGTGTTGGTGAAACATGGTTTAAAAGTGATATTTCAGATACGCATTATAATATACCTAATTTTGAACTTTATAGGAACGATAGGGTAACCTATACTTGGGGAGGTGGGATAGCGATTTATTGTAAATCTTCATTAAAATGTAAAATCATAAGTAAATCAGTTAACTTATTTTCAGAGTTCTTAATTGTTGAGATTCATGATGGTACGTCTAAATGCTTGATTGCGTGTGCTTATATACCCGATCGCAGCTGTTCGCCTCAGCCATTCTTTGCGACTCTCTCTGAGTTTTCTTCGCAATATGAACACGTTATTGTCTGTGGTGACTTCAATTCTGATTTGATAAAAAATGATTCCCGTGCATTTCAATTAAAGGATTTCGTATCTTCTTTAGGACTTCAAATACTTAATACAAATTACCCAACACGTTTCGCTAAGGATTGCATACCTAGCCTCCTCGATCTGACAATAGTATCTGACCTGTCGTATATTCTTCTTTTTGAACAGCTTTCGCTCGATTGTATTTCTGATCACGATCTTCTATTTTGCACATATAATATTAACTTTAACCATTCTGCTGTCCCCTTGACTTTTTCGTATAGGGATTTTCGATCAATAAATACTGATGCCCTTCAACTTGCCGCTTTATCTGCCCCATGGAGTAGTTGCCGCCTTTATGCTGATCCTGAAGTGAAACTAAAATATTTCCAAGAACTGATTCTCGATTTATATAATCAATTTGTGCCAACTAAAACAGTGAACATCAGAAATAGAAGCTGTCCTTGGTTTACAACTGAAGTAATCAATACCATCAAGGCTCGTAACAGGCTTTACAGTAAATGGAAACATAGTCCGTCAAATGTCAATTGGCTTGCGTACAAAAATATGCGAAACCATTCGACTGCTGTCATACGTAATGCCAAAATGAACTACTATGCCTCCAAGCTGAATACATCGCTTTCCCCCAAAAAGCTTTGGACTAATCTGCGTCAAATAGGTGTTTCTAGTAGTAAATATAGTTCCAAGTGTCAAATTGATCCTGATGAACTGAATAATTTCTTTCTTGAAAATAGTTCTGAGAATCTAAATTTTAATTTTTCTGAGAACTCTAGTCAATCTTTGGTAAGTGGCTTTGAAATTGAAACGGTTACTGAAAACGAGGTCATCGGCTATATCGCATCCATAAAATCAAGTGCTGTTGGGGAAGATGGGTTACCCTTGCGATTCATTAGGCAAATCCTGCCTTTTATTATAAGCCATTTAACTCACATCCTAAACCACTGTATTACAACGTCCTATTTTCCCAAATCCTGGAAAATTGCTCGAATCGTACCTGTTGCCAAAAAATCCACTCCGGTATCTGCTGCTGATTTTAGACCAATAAGTATTTTGCCGTGCTTGTCGAAAGTTTTTGAGAAAGTGATAGAGAAACAGCTTCTACAACACCTATCGCTGAATAGTCTTATCTATGAGGGACAATCTGGTTTCAGATCTAAACACAGTTGCTCTACGGCTATGGTAAATATATTAGAAGATATAAGACAGTGTTTTGATAAAGGACACGTTACGCTTCTTTGCCTACTTGATTTTTCAAAGGCATTTGACAAAGTAAACCATAAAATTCTTTGCTGGAAACTGAAAAATTTGTTTCGTTTTGGTAACTGCGCAGTAAATCTAATAAAAAGTTATTTGAGTGATCGATTTCAGAGAGTGGTAACTTGCAATTCTTCTTCAGCTCTTCTGCCAGTAAAACTAGGTGTACCACAAGAGTCAATCCTGGGTCCAATTCTCTTCTGTCTGTTCATAAATGACTTACCTTCTGTTTGCAAACATTCCACGATCCACCTCTATGCAGATGACGTCCAACTGTACTCATCAAAGCCAGTTAATGATAGGGATGAATTAGTAAATAATACAAATGAGGATCTTGCCAGTATTAACTTATGGTCTGTTACTAATGGATTACATCTAAATCCGAAAAAGTCTCAGGTTATTCCCATATCCAGCAAAATGATAGCCCTTAACCAGGGTGTCATGCTCTCTTCCAATAAACTCTCAATTGTTGAAACTGCAACAAACCTCGGATTCGTTATTAACCATAAGTTGTCAGGGTACGACCATATTAACACTGTTATCAGACGAATATATGGTTGTCTTCGCAAGCTTTGGATAACAGCAAGTTTTACTCCTACTAATGTTAGACGAAAACTTGTTACAACCCTAATTTTGCCACTTATTACTTATGCAGAAGCTGTTTACAGTAATATTGATTCTCTCTCCCTACGGAAGCTACAAGTCGCATTTAATGACTCTGTTAGATATATTTATGGCCTGCGGAGATATGACCATGTATCACAGTATTCAAAAACATTACTCGGATGTTCGCTCAAACACTACATCGACGCAAGAAATTGTATTTTCCTGCATAAGATTATAATTTATAAGACTCCATCGTATTTGTATGAAAAACTAAATTTTGCTCGTTCTCCCAGAACATGTGCCCTAATACCATCACGCTGTCGGTATCTTAATTCATCCCGTTTATTTTTTATTCACGCAATTAAATTGTGGAACTCTCTGCCACTAAGTATAAGAACAATTTCTAATGCCACACGCTTTAAAAATGCTGTCCTCCTTCATTTCTCCTCCCTACCTTAAATTTCCATATTTAATATCTTTGTTATATATATCACCCTTTTTTTTTTTATTTGCTTCTTTAATTATTATTTAAATTTAACTGCTCAATATTATAACTAAGTACTATAAAAGATGTATATCTTAATGTACCATATTATTTTTTTTATATATATGAATAAATTGTTTTCCTCGTCATCTGCAGACTACGAATCACCAAAAATACTCCATTTGTATGAGCAATAGGGGAAACATTTTTCAAGTCGATATCCATTTGTGATTTTCGCAAAAACAAATGCAATTTGAACAGCTGATATTGTTGTCAAATAACGCACTAATCCATTTACAAAAGCAGATCATTTTCGTTGCATGTTCCATTCGCCACGTTAAATCTGAGATCTGAAAAAGATTTCTGGTGGTCCCAATGGAAAACGACATCAGATTTACCAATACAAGTGCGTTTGAGTTTGACAACTGATGGAGTTTGTTTACATTTTTAGTGAATTTTTTCTCCAGCAAAGAAAGGCATTGCATCGGGCCAATCTATTTTTGTACTATATTATTTATGAATAAATATTTTGAAATCAATCGGGACAGATATTTCTAATGCTTTAATACAAAATTTAACCAGTGATGGAAATCGCTTAGAAAAGTGTCGAAGACTACACATATTCAAATCACACAAATATCAACACAAAAAAGAGCAAGTGACGTTTTTATGTTCGATTAGGCACACGAAATCTGTGCCTTGATTTTGTGCGGTTTTTGAGGCGATGTCGCTAGGGAACGGCCCGAATCGGATTTGAATGTGTGAGTGAGCCGCGCGCTGTGACCAACGTGACCGTTGTGCAATAATTTGGCACTTTTTTCGAGGATCCTGATACAATTTGTTGTTACTGTATCCCTTTTTTTTGTTTGAAAAGGAACTTTGCAATTTTTAGAAACACTGTGATTTTCAAATGAATTTTAGTAAAATATAACGCTGCTGTTTAGCAGAACACGATTATAGTGTTACGAGCGAGCCAACAATTGTTAAATATTGTGCGAAAATTCTTAAATTTCAGAGAATATTTACAAATGAAACTTTTTTCTTACACCGCTCTTTTTTTGTTTTGCTACTTTTCAGAATTTTGCAATTTGTTAGAGAAAGGTTATAAATTTTAGTTTTAGTTTTACAATAGGTACAATATAGACTGTAAATACTCGTAGATCATTCCCACACAACTTTTCTTTTATAAATTGAACCAAATAACTTAACAATTAGATGTCGTTTAGATTGTTCCGCTTGTGAGCTAGACACTAGACACTACTTCTATGAAACAGTAGATGCACGTTTTCAAATAAATTTTGAAATGAAAGCCTTTTTCTGATACTTCTACGTAAATTTAGTATTTTCTCCCAATATTTAGCAAGTATTAGCCGGCTTTACGCTATGATGGGGAACCGCGTTATATTTTAAACGTATTCATTTTGAAATCACAGTTTTTGAAAAAAAATTTAAGTAGGTACTATTCACATGAGCGCGAGTTGCGAACAAATGAATTTAATTGTATTTATGAATTGAAAATTGATTTTTTTACTAGCTCAATTTACAATTATTACAGCAATTGAAAATTCTTGCAGCGAACTGTCCCACTTTATTCACAATCCACATAAAACATTCGCGGATCCACAAACCCACGAATGAAAAAATTCTATCGAAGTTAACATTGAACAATGAATTGAAGTGATTGAAGTGTCAAAAATATTCGCTTGTTCGCTGTTCGTTCGCAATTGGCTCTCATGTGAATAGTCCTAAAGGGAGCGTATCGGAATCCCGCTTTTTGAAATCCCGCTTTTCAAAAATCCCGAAAAAAAAGTTTTAAAATCCCGTCTGCTAAAATACTGTTTTTTTTAAATCCCGTCTTCTAAAATCCCGCTTGTTCAAAATCCCGATCTATTATAATCCCGCTTTTTAAAATCCAGCCAAAGCCCGCTAATCCCGTTTTTTTTACAAAACATTGTTATCAAAAAAATAGATGTTGGTTATATGCGCTTTTCTATTATATTATTATATATTTAAAAATACCTACTCGACCAAAACAAAAATGCATACGAATGTTGTTAGTTTTAACTGTAAGCACACTTTTGTTTTTGCCTACATATTCTACATTGTTTTTACGCATTGCGAAAATAGTAGATAATATATAAATAATGCACATAAAAACCTACCTCTTGCTAACAGTGTTACCCTTATCATTTACAGCTGTAAATGGTTTGAAGTTTTTTTTTGTTCCCTTTTGCAGATCATCATATAACATTACTTTATATATATTTTTTTTAATTATTGAAGATTGTCATATTTATTACTTAAAAATGTATTTTGATATTATTTATTTCTTATTTTGTTACTTCATCTAAAAATGATAAATGTTAAAATAAACTGCATTTCAAAAAAACGCTCATTGCTTGATTTGTTTTAATTTTCTTATTATCCCGCTTTTACAATCAAAGGTATTTGTTTTATTTTCAAAAATCGCGCGATTTTTTAAAATAAAACAAATACCTTTGATTGTAAAAGCGGGATAATAAGAAACGGGATTATAAGAGGCGGGATTTCAGAAAGCGGGATTTAAAAAAAGCGGGATTATAAAAAGCGAGATTATAAAAAGCGGGATTTTAATAGCGGGATTTTAAGATTCGGCATTATAAAAAGCGGGATATCGAACCCAACCCAGTCCTAAAATGTGAATTTTCCAACTAAGAAAAAGGAACAAAGGAATAACAAATTGTATTAGTGTCCTCGAAAAATGTACCAAATTGTCGCACAACGGTCACGCTGTTCTCATCCGACATCCTTCTCGCTACCTAAAAAGGTTGCGTCTGGGAAAGATCGCCTGGAATTTCCCGGAACAGGAAATATGGGAAGTTGTCAGTTCGCGATATCACTCACACATTTATAGAATCCGCCTATACGTGAACCCTTTCCGACACCGCCATTGCGGCAAAAACCGCACAAAATCAAGGCACAGGAAATATCGGAAGTTGTCAGTTCGCGACATCACTCACACATTTATAGAATCCGCCCATACGTGAACCCTTTCCGACACCGCCATTGCGGAAAAAAACCGCACAAAATCAAGGCACTGAAATCTGAGGGCAAACCTGAAGAAGCCCAAACGAATAGGTTTGTTTGACGTGGCTAGCACTAGTGCCCACTAGTGCGCACTGAGAAGTGTCAGCTGATTTTCCCGCCTACCCAAAAACCTGCACAACCCTGAAAATTCGGCTATCATATCGAACGCAAAATATGCTGCCCTGAAGTCTGACAGTTTTTGAATTTGAAAAATACTTATGTTTTGGTGAACGAAGTACGAAGATGATAACACTTTGTTCTGTTTATTGTTAAAAATGAGTGAACTCAATTCTGATCTTGTGCTTGCCATAATGCAAACAAGTTGATAAAACTGTTTGCAATATATGCGATTCACTAAAAAATGTAATCAGCTTTGATTCCAGACTTTTTTCATTCCATTTATCTATAAAATAAGGTTTTAGTCCATAAACGTTGTTGTTTTCAAACAATCCCTTTTGAATATCAAATTTATTGTATTTATCTTTATTACGATATTCAAATAAACGAATAACAGCAAGCGAAATGACAGCGCAACTCAGCACTGAGTTCTTGCCCCGACAAAATAACTGGGGTCAGTTCAGTGCACAACTAGGGCGCCCTAGAAGTCATGTCAAACACAGGTTTTCAGTACCAGGGCGAGTTCAGTGCTATGTCGAACACATTAGGGTTAACCCAGTGCGCACTAGTGCGCACTAGGGCCTACGTCAAACAAACCTAATACCACATAAGTAGATGAGTGCACTGAGTCCAGGGTCGGCATTCTGTAAGTCGAAACGTTAAAACGTTTTCGTTTGCAAGAAGAAATTTGTATGTGTAATCCTGGTACCCTGGGGCCAGATTCTGTAAGGCGAAACGATCAAACGTTTTCGTGCGCACGAATGATTTGCCCTATGGTACACACATGCAAAGTTCTTCGTGCAAACGAAAACGTTTTAACGTTTCGCGTTACAGAATGCCGACCCAGCATGTAACTTGATACAATCGAGGATTGTTCATTGTCAGCCAACTCGAAACAAATAAATTTTAATTGTAAATCATCCAGTCTGCATCAAATATGATATTTTTCGAGTCGGAGAGTGAGGATGAAGAAGAATTTAATGCTAAAATCAAAAGAAGGTATTTGAGAGATAAAATCAATCCACTAGAATTGACTGAAAATGCGTAAGTAGGTAATCCTAATAACAATCCGCAGTACTAATAATCATTTTTAGAGTCTAGGCTCTAGGCTAAATTCTTCGAACTCACAATTGCGAAATTTTCTATACAAAATTTCGTATTGTGACCTACAAAATATATAAGCTGAAGGTTAAAAATGATTATTGGTAAGGCCCAATGTGTAAGAAAAGAATCAAATCTACATCATTATTTTTTGTTTGATTTGTGCAGCAGTTTCCAAGTCAGGGTTTTTTCACTGCGCGAGAGGTGTCTCGCGAACGTCTGACAAACATCCGAGAGTATAACTGTCTTGAAAGATCTTCTCAATTACCCGTTTGGAATCGGCATAAAATTGTAGATCCGTTCCATTCGTTCCAAAAATTAAATCTCACACAAAAACGAATGGTTGTGAGAAGCTTGCCCTAGGGTCCCTACGGACCTTTTGTTTCTTGATGATCTTCAACTCATTAAACTGTCCGAGCAACATTAGAAGCGCGTCAGTTCCACCAGTGTTACAGCTTTGTGCAACATTGAGTTTCCTAGTTTGTTAAAATTTGACCATATTTTGCTTATTTTCAATTATTTAATTGGTAAACGATAGGTGTTCACTATTTAGAATAAAGTTTTTTTTTTTCAAAAGTCCTTTTTTAGTTGTATGTTGCCGACTGCGACGATAGCCGAGTTTTTTTGAGCTTCGATCTCAGCAAATAAAAGCAAAGTAGGATTTTCAGCACGCAATTACAACAACTACATTCCAATTGACACTTCGGGACTCGCAATAGTTGTTGTAATTAGCATGCTGAAAAGCCTACTTTACTTTGCTTTGCTGAGATCCAAGCTCAAAAAAACTCGGCTGATATAATCGAAGTCAAACGATTGAACCGTATTAGTTGCTACAAACGTTCGATTATTTCGACTCGATTGTATCAAGTTACGTGCTGACTGCTGAGTGACCAGAACCTGATCAGGGCGCGGTATATGAGGTCAGAAAAAACTTACTGAGCAAGCTGAGTAAAAAGCTTACTACACATTTCCATACATTCTTTCATACATATTTGACAGGAAAAAAGGACTTCGTTTGCCGGGTATTATTTGACCTTATTCGCGTCTCTAAAGTGGAAGAACATAACAATAAGCTAGACCGGACTTATTTGCTTGCAAGTTTTTCCGCCTGATCAATACCACACCAGGATTAGATACAACCTTTGTTCACGTAGCCATGGGGGCGGCTTGAGGTGCTGAAGCCCAGTGACAGTATTATCTCCTTTGTAGAGCTCTTCAAATGCATCTTAATAAGTCATGAAGAAATAACGAGCACAACGGTTGGCAGCGGTCCAAAAAAGTGATTTCCCAGTAAGCCTGACTGTATCCTAAAAAACTATTCATTTTAACGCTGCCCTTATCAGTTTTCCTACAGAACAAATCCTTAGATTTCGTTTCTGCAATCGACCGCACAAAAGAAGTTCTGAATTCTCTTAAGAACATCAGAGAAAATGCTGACGATTTCTTCAGAGATGCTTTTCAATCCGCATCCCAACTTGCCGAAGACCTATTTGAAGTTCAACTAAGAGATTCAAGAACTTTATTCAAACACACAATGCGTTCCAATCCAGAAACCTCTTCTAATAAAGCCTAGAGTATCTATACTGATTCCTTGCATAGATTCGATAATACGAAATCTTACGGACTGATTCGTGGTCAACGAAGACGTTCTACCATCGTTTCAAGCTCTGCTCTCAGGTTTTGCTATAGTTAAGCGAGTGAACGAAATGGAAAAGCTAACATGTTACTTTTATAATGCAATTTCGTTGTCAGCTGCAAAAGCTGGTGCGAAAAAATATCGTCGAGTGATCCTTCTACCGACACGACGTTTTGAAATTGCTTCATATATACTCGTATGTGACAAGACTTACTAAACTTTTTGCTGTCGGATTTAGCCAAGCTTCCAGTGACCGAGCTGTGATATCTGTTCATTCGGATATTAATGTGGAACCGGATAGGGTGATTGATCTCATGTCAAAAAATAAATTAAGACGTCTTGTGCCTTAAAAAAAAAGGTTTGTAAATACATACAATTTAAAAATCAATGAATTGGAGTGTACCTCCTATATAGTTTCTTGTTTAAAGAATTCCTCGTAAGATTTGGAAACAAAATCCTGGCTACGGCGCTGTTCCCCATCAACTGTTTAAAAAAAAGAACACATAATCAGTTACTGGTTGACTCTCATTTATTTCTTTAAGACATCGAAAAATGTGTTCCATTTTGGTATTGTTATTATTTTCTTGTTTTTTACACATTAATAATTAAAATTTAATTTTTCTCATTTTTTTTTTATAATTACGTATAGTTAAACTAAAGTTACATTAAAATGTATTCATTTTCAAAAAAAAATTGTTTGTTGTCTTGTTGTTATTTTGTATGACTTAGTTTTATTGGTGATTTCAGTTATATTTCAAACGAAACAAAAACCAAAAATATTAACTGATTTTCCTCTAAAATTTCCTCCATCTTCATCACATTGTCACAAATAGAACAGTAAAACGAGATTATGTGGTAACACCTCCTTCATCAAAGTGCATTTATGCCTTACAAAAACGAAAATAATATTGTTAATTGCGCTGAATAGCATAGAAACGATTCAATTTAAAATGTAATGTAATAAATTGCTATTTAAAAGTTTCATAATTTATAATAATTCTTACAACTTTGCAAACAGGCTTTGTTTTTGTAGTTTCTGACTCCCGCCATTAAAGGGCTTTGTAACGTATCTAAAATATTTGTTTATGTACTTTATTTTTCAATAATTTTCTTTACTTGTAAATTTATTAATATTCATTTGTCTGGGTTTCTTTGTTTATTTATATAATAATAATATTTTACAATTGCAGAAAAATTACAAAAGGAAAACATTATTTTTGCTCTTGTTAATTAACTTTGTGTGTGAGTTTAAGTGTTTGTGTGTGTGTATATATAGATTTTAGAGTGTAAAACTTGTAGATACAAGCTGTACTACGGGCATTGTAAAAGCTTGTTGTTTTCTTTTTCAAAAAATTTACTCATTAATTTAGATTGAATAATTCTTTTAGATTTTTTTTTTTTTGTTTAAATTACCATCAAAAAGCACACGATTATTAGCTTAATAAATTTGCTAATTGTATATATAGATAGGTTCATATATTATGTATATATTTTGAGTGTATTTATAGATATTTATTAATAATATACGTTTCTTGTTCTTGTTGTTGCTGAATAGGATGGCTTTTGAGCTTTGCTGGTTGTCATTAAATTTTTTTTTTTACTGAATCCATGAGGCTATGGAGGAAAGTCTTTAAACTCATGGGGTTTTGTGTGTAGAAAATATATGCGCTTTGCCATTTTCGGGGCTTGGAATTTATTGTTTGTGCATTTATTATTTTTTTCTTGTAATTTTTATATAGTGGGTCAGGTATAAGTAGTTGGTTATGGCGAAGGCGTATTCCAACAAGAATAAAATGTATCCTACTAGGTAAACCAAAGGTGGACATTGTGATCTGTATCGGAAAAAGGTCTATTTAGGACAGGGACTAAGGCTAATAGCTTTACACGCATAATCTATTGGGCTAGTCTCGTTTTTGTAACGAAAGAAGACACCTATACAATGGCAAAGCCCCTTGGCTGGCTTAACGTTTCAACCGAATAGAACTGCGGAATTTCATGAACAAATTTCGAAAAATAGCCGATTACGTATGACAGCTGATGGTGGTTACGGTTACAAGTTTTCGACGTGCACATTAGGGCGCAAGAGTGCTACATTTGGCACACCTCAAAGCTCTATGTCAATGGATCGAGAATTGATCCTTGGACGTTATCTTCATAGATCCAATGGGTATAACTTTTTTTTTCTTTTAAGGCTGGCTCTACGTTGTCCTCAGCGCACTGCCTGTGTTTTGCATATTTGTGCCTGATACACTCAAAACTAAATGTGAATCTTATGTGGTATTCGTTTGGGCTTCTTCAGATTTGCTCTCAGATTCCAGATTTCAGGTGCCTAATCGAACATAAAAACGTCACTTGCTCTTTTTTGTGTTGATATTTGTGCGATTTGAATATGTGTAGTCTTGGACACTTTTCTAAGCGATTTCCATTCACTACTTAAATTTAGAAATATCCGTCCCGATTGATTTCTAAATATTTATACATAAATAATTCACAAAAATAGATTCACCCGATTCACATTAGAAATATCCGTCCCGATTGATTTCTAAATATTTATACATAAATAATTCACAAAAATAGATTCACCCGATGCAACGCCTTTCTTTGATGGAGAAAAAATTCCATAAAAATGTAAACAAACTCCATCAGTTGTCAAACTCAAACGCACTTGTATTGGTAAATCTGAGAAAATATCTAGATTCGCAAAAGTGCTCTGAAATCTGAAAAAGATTGCTTTTTCCTGTACCAAACGAACATAAAAATTGCTCTGAGAGCAAAAAAAGTGCTCTGAGAGCGCCCAATCGATTACCACATTAGTTATAGAAAACAAAATAGGTTTGTTCCTTTACTTTTGTAGTAAGAATGGAAAAGACTGTCAAAATGGCAGTGGTGGGGATAGATTCTCTCACAGAGAGAGACACTTACGAATAAGTTAGGGAACACTTTTGTAGTAGGTAATCTATGAAAAATGAAAGATATACAATTCAAAAAAGTGTCACGAAAAGTTGTTAAAATATTTGATGAGTTCGAATAATTTGCTAATTTACAACAAAATTAGCTATGAAAGTGATTCGGGAATAATCGAACTTCTGTTTGACATAGGTATCCGAGAATGTGAAAGAGTTTGTACTGATTAAACTACAAGCATTCAAGAAAAGGAAAAAGCGACGCTGCATTAAAAATGACATGGAGCAGATTGTCTCCTTTTACAGCAAGGAAGAATTTCGTTGGCACTTTCGAAATCGAAAATAATCTTGAGGAGAACATTCAATATTATTCTGCCGCCTCTTGATACCATTTTAATACGCAAAAAATCAAAACAAATGCACGCATATGATAACAAACCTCAAATCAGCTGTTAATATGCTTTTCACACCAAGCCCAAAACCGGGTTTTCCTCGAAAACTCGTCGATGAATTCACACCGACCACCAACTCGTTTTCGTTTGACATTTCAATCAGCTGTGAGACACTAGTCGTTAAACTTCGGTGCAAACTTTTGTGGTTACAAATTTCGATCGCATTAATTAACACACAAAATTAATTTAGTGCATTTAAAAACAATATTAGCTCATCAATTAATTGTGGAAATGATTTTGAGATGTGAATTGTGACATTTGTTCGGTCAGCCATTTTTCTGAACATTGCAAAAGGTGTGTTTGTTCCTACAACCCAACGATTGGAAGTCGTTTTCGTGGTGTTTTCGCGGAAAACGAGTGCAAACGACTCGTTTTGAAAACTGAAATATGTATGGGAAAACTTCTGTTTTCGATGAAGTTTTCGTGTGTTTTGGCGAAAACCCGGTTTTGGGCTTGGTGTGAAAAGCTTATAATTATTGTAAGGTGATTGACAGCTTTACCACTTCTTACGCCAAGAAATTTGTTGTGTAAAAATTCGTAAGATTCTCAGTGGAGGGGTCAAATCTTGCTCTCTCGACGAAGTTTGTTTTTACGAATTTTTTCGAGGTAGGGAACAGCATTGAGTAAAAATTCGTAAGAATTAGTAAAAATTGTAAAGTATAGGAACGTACCTATTATGTGCATTCACGATCCAATAATTCTTAAGCGGTTGAAATTGTGTGCGTTTGACAACAATCAAAAGTGGGCAGTGACGCTTTCGGCTTCCTGGGGACTGATTCTAAAAAGCAAAAACTTTGAAACGCTTTCGTGTGCACTAGTGATTTGCTCTAAGTTGCAGGAGAGAATCGTTCTTTTAATCGATAACGTTTGAACTTTTCGCCTTACAGAATGCCGACCCTTATTTCCCATTCACAAGCATCCATAGTTTAGACCCAATTTCTATCTAGGCACCATTCCAATAGACTACCAACCCAAACCAACTACTTATATTGACCACAGATAATCCAGTTTTCGCTTACTACGTTTTGCGTGGGTGCATTTGAAGAGAAGTGAAATAATCTCCATACAGTACGAATAGGGTACCTCTTGGCTATACCTATTTTGCGTTCAAATGTCATCCCTAAACATCTACTGATAGTTCTGATTAACTGATTAAACGAATAGTGTTCTTATTTTCTGTAAATTTTTACAAAATTATCGAAGATAAGACAAAATAAATCAAGTATGTTTTATGTATATAATATGTATGTTACTTTTTTTTTTGTTTTTCTCATTTAAGAAAAAAATTGGACGTTTTCTTTTGTTGTAGAAAAAATTATTCCAAAAAATTTTGTTTCTTTTTTTTTGTTTGTTTAAATTAGTTCTCACTTCGTGTCACTTGTATTAAATAGTTTTACACAGGGATTTCACAAAAATTACTCAATTTGTTGTTAATTCTTCTCTTCCTTTGTAAATTGCAATTTATTGTATCGAATTTCAAATATCTCAGACATAAATATATGTATTTTAAAATTTTGTTTTCTTGTCTTTTTAGGTTTCTTGTTGGATGGACAATTACATTAATAAATTTAAGGTTTCTTATTGTTATATGTTTATTTTGTTTTGCTTGTTTTATTCTGAGCTATATTAATAGGTCGGATTTATTTTTGTTGTTTGTTTTCTTTGTTTGGAAAACTAATAGAGATTTAGTTAATATTATAGTGCAGTGCAGTTTATTGCTTTTAAGACGAACAACCAATCGGCTATCATAAAAATGTTGTTAGCGCCTAAGGAGATGGCGTCTACTGAGATTATTAATAGCGCAAATGCAAATGTTTCTTCTTTTTTTTTTTTGGTTTTTAAGGTAATAATAATACACAACTCACCTAGTTATCTTATCTCACTATGCCACTCTAAGGGTGTAAGGATTGTACGGCAGAATATGAAGCGAAGCCGATTGCGTTTAAAACACGTTTTCTTTTTCCATCTAACGGATATCTAGTGCAGTTTTTAAATGTTTTTCTTTTTGTATTATTAATATTCATATAATAGTTATTATTCTGAACTGCTCCCTAATGGTTACGACAACAGATAATCTATTCTTATTTTTTGGTTTTCCTTTTAAAGACAATAAACTTATTGTTTTCATATTTTCGAATGATAATAATATAATAATTGTGTGTATCGCACTTTAAAAAATATGGACCTCCTACTCTATCTACTGCGCTACATGGTGTTTTCTACGTTCTATACCTTAGTATTTATTTAGTAATATTTACTTACCAGTCACAAAATTAATCAAATTTAAGCAAAATATATATTCTATTCTATAAAAAAAAAACAAAGTATTGCACATAGAGCCGCTCAGTGGAATGTGATATACCACTCAAGCAAATATTTATGTATGTAAAAAGACCTATGAAACTTTAGCTACATAAATGCTGGGTGGTTAATAATTTGCTGGCAATTAAATAACGATTACAATAGGAGTGCTGGTGAGCCAAAAGTAAGCATTATTATGGCTCTTAACCTTACTTTTATGCATTTCTATCGGAACATTTCTCAAGCCATTAGCCATCATCCAATTATTCGGGCAAACATAGAATATTGTTAAGAATTCAATGAGCATCTAGGGTTGTCGAGATATTGACAGTCGACTACTTTGGTAGTAATCGAAAAGACTGTCAACATGGCAGTGATGGGGATGCATTTATCTCTTGGAAGAAGAAAATTAGGAAAAAGTGGTCGTAAAGATTTCGTTAATTTATGCCGTTTGCCATTGGAACTTTCGAATTTTGCTCTCAGATTTCAGATTTTTCGTGCCCAAAACGACATTACTAACAATTTAATTTAATTTAATTTACCAGCTGCTTTGAGTTCTACCTTAGAAATCCAGCAATATGTTCATCAGTAGCGAAGCACTTGGAATCTTCAATTAATCCATTGTTCAATTCCTTCGCACAAAACGGAGCCAGGTTCGTTATAGACTTGTAAGTAAGTCATGCGATGACTTCCGACTTGAGAAATGTTCTTCTAAACTAAAAGCAATCTCGCCGTCTCTAAGCAGACTCCTAATTTACGACGCTTACAGAGTAACTCCTGCATTATTATTGAAAACAAAGAAAAATCAGTGTAAAGTGCTGTAAAGAAAAAGAAAGAAATAAAAACAGACCGCAACAACTGAACTGAAAGTAACAAAAAATAAAACAACAAAGTGTAAACTAAAAATAGATCACATAACAGTTTTACTTTAATTCAAATTTTTCTCGTTCGTTTGTTTTTTATCGTCAATAATAGTCTCTACATAAAACAAAAACAAAAAAAAAATAATAAAATAAAACATTTCATCACTATATTACAAAATACTTGGTTGTAAAATTAAAGTTATTATTTAAAAAAATAAAAACATACATAATGCATCTGTATAATAATCACAAATTACTTATTTTCATTTTTTTGATCTCTTTTGATTTTGTTTTTTTTTTTTCGTTTTTGGAAGCAAATTAGAGGAACAGAGACAACAAAAATATGCATTTGCTCTGAGAATGTATACACAGAAGAAATTAAAACGTAGTCTACTTTCGTAATAGTATAATCATAATATGCAAACGTATAAAAGCAGGATAACAGGGATACAAGTTTTACAAATCTATAGTCGAAAGGATATCCACTTGTAAGATATATATATAAATACGACAAACGCCTAAGCCTAACTATAAATATCGTATTCTCCTTTGTATATGGGTTTGTTTCTTCTGTTCAACTAAACACGCAGCTATAGTTCTAGTCTACTTTACACAAACAATAATATTTAATCTGTCTTTCAGCATTAGTAGCAGTAGTTTATGCAGAATTCACTTATGTATCTGTCCATGTCTACACTTGGAGTAGATACCTATTAGTTTAATTAAGCTAAGGAAACAATAAGAATAAATGAACAAAAAAAAAACCTAAGCGCTTCAAAATTAGTTAAATGTTGTTTGTTTGCTTTTGTAGTTTCCTTTGTTGTGACACGGGAGGGCTGTCATGTTCACGTTTAGAATGCAGTTGAACGCCTGTTGTAGCTCCGTGTGACTGTTGTGGCGGTGTTTGGTTTAGTGTTCGAAGAAATGTTCGCATTGGAGCGGCCTGTATTCCTGCTTCTGTTGCAAGACCTAGTATTGATGGCGGCGGCAGTAGGAGCAGCGGTAAGCTGCTCCTCCGTTTCTCCCCAACAGTGGAGACGCTGCACTTGATGCGAACATTTCGGATACAATCATTTGCGCGATGTGCCGAGCGTGTTTATGGCCTCGCCGCGGCTTCGTGATCGGGACATATTGGCATCTGCACAATGGAAGCACAATGTCAAATAGAAAGCTTTGTAATTTTCTTGAGATCCGATCTTACCTTTAGAAATCTTTTCGGCCTTGTATTGGCGCATTGCTTTTCCCCTCTTGTCCAGGATTAGTTTGTCGAAACGCACGAAAATGCCGTGCTTCGCTTTGCATTGAAAGTACTGAGTGCCTTGTACACTGCCATCGTTCTTTCCGGTTGGAGTGTCTAGTTCGACACCGATCCAGGTGCCACCTTGAAAATGTGTCTGACCAACAAAGCTGATAATGCCACTGGTGTTGTATGGCCGGATGAGGACTGATTCGCCGACAACTACCCAATCAGGGAGAGCGACATCAACATGATTCTTGCCTTCTTCTGAAAGTTAATTATACATAGATAAAAGATTCATATAAATTTCCACCACGTTCCACTCACCTTCTAACCTCTCGGAAGAGTCTGTAGTGCCACTGCTTGTCATATTGTTAAACTGAGCGTTAAGCTTGTCGTTGGACGATGTCAGCTCAACCGATTTCATCATGGGAAGCGATGCACGGTGTCCACTGTTCGAACGCACCTGACTGACTACGGTCTTTTTCCGGCGGACCACTTTTCCCGGTGGCAATTGTGTCTTTACAATTCCAGTTCCCTCGATGTGCACATTGCTTGTGTTGTTATCATCTTCGTTCACCGTGTTCGATGATGACTCGTTGGCATTTTGATTGTCCTCAGCAACAATAGTGTGTTGCCGCTCGGTGAAGTGATTTTTATTCTCATCACGTGCCGCGAGCTGTTGCTCAACGACTGGCATTATTTCGGTTTGTGCTTCGTTTTTGTTGTCATCACTGTACTGTGAGTCCTCCGATTGTGTCTCTGACTCGTCAACGTCCTTCAATGGATGGTCTTTTGTTGGCGTCAGACATTTGACCATTGGTGGCTCCTCAATCGGTGGCTCATCCGGTATTACATTCTTGTATAGACTTGGCATATCCTTTAAGAAAGGATTGAACCGTCCTTGGCGGCTGTTCACCGAGGGCGTTGGAATGTTTTCGATGTTGCTGCTGGTAGACGTTGTTGTGTTGTAGGTTTTGTTTGGCGGTGAACCCGAGTTCACACGATCGAAATCTATAAAGGAACTCATTATGAAAAGCCCGACAAACAGGTGGTTGCCTCTTATATTACCTGGTGTCTCGTCAATGCTCATTGATCGCATTGACACTGTATCATCATTTGTGAGATTGCTGCAAGATACCGCCTGAGAAGGGATGGCATTTATGGTGTAAACATTTTTTTTTTGCATCTGATTGACAAACTCACCTGTGACCCGTAACCACTTGATGTAGATGAACTCATGCTTGGGGTTCCGATTCCAGTTAAATGCTTCAACGTCGAGTTCGCACTCGAGGTGTAACTCATACTTGTGTGCTGCGAGTTATTGATGTCCATAAACGAGTCCATTGTCTTCGACGATGTAAGCCTTGACTTAGCCTTGAAGTTCTTGGCATACTTGCCGCTCTCATAGTCCGCATATTCAGAATCACTGTAGCTGTCTTCAGGCTCCTCTGCTAGGGGCCGCTGCCCCAATGGTTCCTCGTGCAACGTTGTCATACGCAAGCCCATCAATTTGCTTGTAGCCGGAGATGCTACAAAAGGAAAAACAAACATTTAACCAACCAAGTCTGAAAACCCTAAAATATTAAAAGTACGAATGTTGGCTCATAAACATACGCTTCGTGGGTTGGGATCTCAGTGAATTCAAATTCAAGCTGAGATTGAGGAAGGTGGGCCGAGCTGCATTCCAAATGTGAGGTTAAAAATTAAATTTACAAAATGTTAGTTATCAGTGAAGACAGCCGGGGTATTTTTAGTTGTTCTTTGTCATGTCTGTATGTATATCATTGCAGATCTCTAGAAATCTGTACACTCTACAAACTAGCTAGAACGTTTTTACAACATTTCTCTAGGTTTCTTGGTAGGATTTAAGGCTGTTGGATTTTTTTTTTTTGCGTTTTTTAATGGCTGCTAGTCAGCCAACGATTATGGGTGATTTAGTTGAATTTACAACTCTATTATTGTATGTGCAGCATTCTTTAACTTGATGATTAACAATGAAAGTGGGAATGATGATGATGTGATTTTTTTTGAAACGCCTAGGCTCGAATGATGTGATGATTGCTAATCGCGCTAGAGGCTACAGCAAAGCTTTTGGAAAAGTAATAACAGTAAAAAATCACAGCCAAGCTTTTAGTTCTAATTAAACACAGATTTCACGACTAAGTAATAACATTTACTATACACGGTCATATAAACAAATAAATGAGCACGCAATGGAATTACGACTTTTTAACTGCTAACAAAATAAATATCTGCAAGTAATGACAAACGCGTTGAGGGACACGTCTGTTGGTATAATGGCAATAAGTAGAACATCTGCTACGGAAGACAGCTTTTGACAGAGCGTTTTGGCAGGACGGAATATTGTTTAACTAGTTAAATAGGAAAAATAAATATAGAGTTCTAAAAAGAATTCCAATACATAGGTACCTCACAAGGCACAACATGATTAAAATTATTGACTTAAAAACGTAACCGAAATAGTAATGGAAATAGTAATGTACAATAGTAGGTGCACTTCGATGATCCACATATAATCAACCAAATGCGAAATCATTTTGCCGAATGGGACAGAGAGGCCGGTGGGTTAAGTTTGAAGAACGTGTTCACTAACTCAGCTCCAAATATATCGGAGCAGCCGTTCTGACTGTTGACATTGCCATTGATTTAATCTAGTGAATTCATTCCGGATATCCTACCTGCAGGCGGCTCATATTATATTTCTGCTGCTCAGCTAGTAATTTCCATAGGCGCGGCCCTTACCACCGTCCATTTTTTTTACCAACTTGTTTGCAAATCAACGCGTCTATCATTCTTCGACTTTAAACAATCACCCCTATCGTGGAATACGGCGTATTTGAGTTTCACTCCACCTACTCGATTCACTTTCACTTTCCGTATACAACGTGGAATCCGAATCCGCCGGGAGAGACTTCATTTCCATTCAAAGTTGGTTCGAAAATCAGCTGCTTTGCATTAAATGACAGCAGAGATAGAGCAAAGCAATTTAAAATTTACAGCCCGATTCTGGAAAACCTCACAAGTCACAAAACCCTCACAAGGTGAGGTGAAATTGATTTTGTGAGGTTTTCGTATTCTGCCAGTACACTCACAACTTGTGAGGCTCACAAAAACAATAGAATTTGTGATCTCCTATTGAGCAGGTCACAAAATTCAAAACCAGTCATAACGGCTCACAAATGGCAATCATTATTGCATTTGATGGTGGGTTTTATATTTCCACACACTTTATGACCTTAACACCGCATTTATGCAACATTTATAACCATTTCGGAAAAAGTACATTTTATTGTATAAAAAAACTGAGGAAGGCATCGAATTTAATTTGTGACAAATGTCGTTAATAATTTTGTAGTTCTAAAACATATTTCACGTATTGTGGCCAAAAAAATGTTATTTTATGTATTTTTAATAACTTCGTGTGCGAGCTCGGTCTTTTGTGGAAAATTTTGTGCCAATTTGGAAGTGACCATTCTGAGGTGAATTTTTTGTGAGTTTTGTTGTGAGGGTTATCGTAGAATTCTGAAAAAGTTATCGAATCACAACAAACCTCACAACAAAACAACCTCACAAGAGCTTGTGACTTGTGAGGGCTCACAACGGCAGAATCGGGCTGTTATTTTACAGAAATCAATTTAAAAATAAATATATAATGTAGACTTTTATTTGACAAGAGAATATTATTTAACAAGGTGGAAAGACCATCCTGCATATTGAGAGGAACTGCATAATGAAACTGTCGGATTCGACGTGAGTTTTCTGAAATACAATTCTTTTATAAAGTTTATTTATCTCTCAGAGTTACTAAGTGTTTTCGGTTAATTAAACCAACATTATTTCCATGTTTCTGATGTTTCGAACTTACACAATCACAACAAAACCGCACAAGAAACGATATGATACGCAATGAATTACCTGCGTATTTGAAATGTCAAAGTTTGTATGGGGAGTTTCACTTCGACCGTTTTCTACGATGGTGTTAAACGCATTTACTTTACCGACTGATGAATCGTTCACTTCGAATATATTCTACGATGCAAAGTATTGAATTTGAGTGAAAAGTTCCCCTCGGCGTATTCCACGATAGGGGTGAATAATTTCAGTCTATTACAATGTATATACTACCTTTGTCCACTATATTTCTACATGAATGTGAGGTAAAGAACTTTGTTTCATAATAAATAACTCATTTCATTTAGTTTTCATGAAAAGCATCAGTTAAAAAACGAAACAAACAACTAAAAAACTACGCCTTAAAAAAAATAAACGTTAGAAAATTAATCCTAACTGTTCAAAAGCACTAATTTCCTCTTACACGAGCACGTTGACAAAGATATAACGTCTCAAAGTTCTTCCTCCTCAGAAATTAAAATTTAAAAAAATAGATAAATAATAAAACAAAATTCCATTAACACATTAAAGATATAGAAAGATACACGAAATCGTTAAAGTTAGTAAAAATGCCAATTATAAACCAGAAACAGAGTGAGAAAGGACACAAAACCTAACGAAAACTAAAAAGAATCAACAGAAGAGGGATTTAAAAACAAAAACTAAAAGAAAATTTACTATTCAACACGAACTAACAATCAACGAACATATTCGGATCATACTCGTATATAGCGGTAAAATGCACACAATCTTTGGTAATTTTATAAAACATTTTGTTGGTATGTTTTTGTATGGATTTGTTGTTGTTTCACAAAGAAGTTGAGAGAGTGGGTTTATATTTAGTGTTTTTTTTTTTGTGTATAGAGTGTATTATATTTGTCTAGACAAACAAAACGCTTTTGTTTTAGTAATTATCCTTTACCTGACAGTATAGAGCCTGGACAGAGAGTTAGAAACAACACAAACGCGTACGTTGATTATAAACGGATTTTTTTTGTTTAAATGAACACAAAAATAATATATAAAAAAAACGAGAAAAGAATATTCACATATAAGAAAAATAGAAGTTACATAATAATTATATTAAAAGTACAACTAAACTAATGAAATTTGTTCTTTTGTTGTTGATTTTTAGGGGGTGGTTTTCCTTTTACGGGAGGGTAAATCAAAAAACACTGCTCACCAACTGATCCTTTTCTCAACACGAACAGAATCACTTGACAACAGTGCGGATAATCGCAAGAACTTTGATCGTGTATTTTCATTTACCTTGTAATAAAATATAATAATGCTAACAGAACAGAAGCTTATGGTGTTGGAAAAATTTCGTTTAAAATAGACAAAAAGTTTCAAACAGAGCCCGCGCTGGACATAGGACATAGCCATTACTCAAAAGCTAAGCACATACCATAATTTTGAGAGAAAACGTATTTTGGACAAAAACAAAAATTAAACAGAAATAAGGAGTAGAAAAACGAATTTGGTTTTATGCGCTTCTGTGTTGCTAAGCATATATTGTAATATGGAACATTCTAGGGAGTATAATGAAATAGGTGGGTGGCTAATTGGATACAAATTTGAGAGTGAAATGAAATTTTAAGCCTGTCGTACAACTACACTCGGTGGGATGGTAATGATGGGGGAAGCTCTTCTACATATTTCTAGTTTGCTGTTTCGGGGGTGGGGGGTTTTCAACAATTCAACCGGGCAATCTCAAATATTGGCGCAGTAGAACCGTTTCAATTCTTGAAGACCCCCTAAAAGTGCATGTGAGCAGTGCAATTTACAAACTGTTTTGTTTTTTTGTTATCAGCGTGGTAAAAAATTGTGAAAATGATGAATTTGGTAAGTGGGATGAGTGAATAGTGGTAGTAGTCATGATTGTGCCACATGTCAGTGATCTAACCATCTTGGTCTGTCGTTGACACAATTGAAAATCAGTGCCAAGGACTGCCAATAATCATTGGGTCAGATGAATAAAACATGGCAATTGCTTTTACTCAAGAGAAATGTCAAAATCGAAGCATTTGCTACGTTTCGTATGAATAAAAACCAATTTTAGTTAGTTCTAACTTTTGACATGTTCGAAAAGAGGCGGCACTGGCCTTTTACTCATCAGATCGGTATTAGTAAAACTTTGCAAATTCTGAGTCTGCTATTTAGTTTACTCAAACCTTTTGCTAAATATTTTGTACGTACATTTTTAACATAAAACAATCTAAGAATTGTGAATAGTTAAGTTTAATTCTGTTTGTACAGGAAAAGCAACAAAACGCCTACGGAAAAGCAGCAATTGTTTCGTTTCAAGCGGATTGGGGACTATTTGGCTAATATTTCTTTCAGATGGAAATATTTAGACAGAATCATTTGTTAGGTAGGTTATAGCGGAGATCCGGGCTTTTATGTTGACAGTTCTAAAACATCTCCTGAAGAAAAAATTAACCATCTTAAAAATTAACCACTCTTAAATTAACCATCAATAAACTTTTTGGAGTCGGCGCAGTGGCTTAGTGGTTAGTGTGTTGGACTACTAAGCGAGGGGCTCAGGTTCGAATCCCGCGAAAACCCAAATTCCAACTTAGGGTTTTTTCCGCTGCGCCACCTCTCGCGAACGTCTGACAAACATCCGAGAGTATAACTGTCTTGAAAAAGCTTCTCAATTAGCCGTTTGGAATCGGCATAAAATTGTAGATCCCTTCCATTCGTTCCAAAAATGAAAACTCACACAAAACGAATGGTTGTGAGAAGCTAGGCCCAGGGTCCCTACGACCTGTAGCGCCAACTATTTATTTTTTTTTTTTTTTTTTTAAAACTTTTTGGTAAACAAAAATCATATTTCCAGCTGCAATTGAAGCTATAGATTGCATTTATATTTCTGAATTTTATTTTTTTAGTTTTAATTTCCACAAGAGTCGTTAGAATCTTAAGAAAAATTCAAATTTACTGGTCAGGTTTGAGAGGAACTGCAAGGGAAGTAAACGTACAGCGAAGTAAATGCTTTGTTCGAATATTTTCGTACTTACTTTCATCCCGATACAAAGCAATTGCTAAGGGCTTTTACTTTGCTACAACCTTTTGCTCAAAGCAAATGCTAGTTTTTATTCATACGATCCATTATCTCAAATATTTTGTTACGTCACAATAGATGAGTTCGCAATTGTCAGTTTATGAACTCACAATGAATGGACACTAAAAAGTATTATACTGAGCAAGGGCAGATGCTATCCCGTTCGCCAAAACTATTGTAACACAGCATTCACAAGTGTAGTTGAATATGTAACGCAAACAAGCCCAGTGCTGATCTTTTCAGCAATTGCTGTCAAAATTCGGCTTGTGAGCTTGTGTTGCTGTGTGTCAAAAGCCCCAAAGTATTGTGTGCAACATGGAAACGAACAGACAGAAATGTGTTTTGGAATCAGTGGCTGATTTTGCATTAGAATTACGAATTATTTTTCTGAGGATAACAAAATTTGTTTCTAAACGAAAAATGTTGGTTGACTTAAGTCAATAGCTGGACCCCAATTCTCGAAAATTCTCGCATACGTTTATCAGTCAAAATCTCCGATGCTATTGCAATTCTCGAAATCCGCATACGAGAATTTCTCTTCGAATTGTACTCGTCTGCATTTTCCATGCGGATTTGCGCCTCGTATACGGAATTGTGAGTTTGACACTTCAATACTTCAAAAACGGTTTGTGTTTTGAATTATGTATATTTTTCCATTGCGCCTAACTGCTCCATTGCCAAATCAACAAATGCTAAGCCCAAATCACCCAAAGAATCCATGGCAAAAACACATAAATGTTCACAACATACAAGTATTTTATTCACCCCTATCGGGAATAATATTTCCCCGGGAATGTTCCCTTGTCAGCAATGTAAATTAGATTTCTGACAAGGGAACATTCCCCGGGAAATATTATTCCCGATAGGGGTGATTATATCTCTTGTTTTTGTCAATCAAAAATATTAATACGAAACGAAACCAATTTAAATTTGAATTTTGCTCTTTGAATTGATGGGAATTTTTTTTTCACAACCTGACAAAAATCGTTTGCTTGACGTACTCAAAAATTCTACCTCATTCGAGAGGTGAATATAATTTTCGCTTAAGCCAAAGATAAAATTAAGCAAAGCAGTTAAGCCAAGCAGTTAAGCCAAGCAGTACGCAGTTCAAGCTAAATATCTGAGCCGCTGTACGAAAACTCTCTACAGAATTTGAGCAAGCAAATTAATGCAAAATACATTTTTCCACAGCGAAATTTTGACAGATCAGAGAAAATATCGGCATTCGCAATAAATTTTCAAACGAAACAGTACCAATGGAGAATGGTTAGTTCAACACAAAGAAATTCGTTGTTATTAATATAATTTCTTTTAAAAAGTAGAAATTTCTGTAGAAAGTTGACGGAACTTACACTGTCAAAATTAAGCGAGCATTAAGCGAAGTGGTGGAGAGAAACATTGGAGAGTCGCTTAATTTTAGCTTTCCTGGAACAGCATACTAGGCTTAAGGTGGAAAAGAAAGCCGAACAGCTTTGAGAATACCAATTTTTTCCGTATGCGAAAATTTCAGGCGGATTTGCTCGTATACGAATTATGTTATGCGGAATTCGAGAATTGGGATCCTGATCGTTTGATTATACGAGGGTTGTTTGATAAGTCAGTGACTTTTTGGTTAATACTTTTTTTTATTTGCCAACAAGTTTTTTTATTTATCTACATAATCTTCTTTTAGCTCGATACAATTAGCCCAGCGTTTTTCCAATTTTTTTATTCCCTCCGAATGACAGGTTTTCTCAAAACTCTCAAAACAGGCATTTGTTTCAATGATGCCCTCTTCATTGGACCTAAATCTCTTACCGCCCAACCATTTTTTTTAGGTTTGGAAACATGAAATAGTCGCAAGGAGCCAAATGTCGAGAAAATACCGGATGGGGTAGCAGTTCATAGCGTAATTTGTGCCATGATGACAATCCTTTGAAATGGTCACTCGGTTGCGTTTATGGTCGATTGTGAGCAATCGCGGCACCCATCGCTTTCCCATTTCCAAATATTCATGTAAAATATGATATACCCGCTTATTTGAGATGCCTGATGCCTCAGCCATCTCACGAATTTTAATTCTCCGATCGACCAATATCATTCCATGGAGTTTATCGACGATTTCTGGCGTAACGACTTCTTTGGGGCGTCCTGAACGTTGGGCGTCATTTGTGCAGTAAACCACTTTTTAACCACTGACATTGATGGTGCAAATACCCCATACTATTTATCTAGCCTTTCATTGGTTTCGGTGATGGTTTTTTTACATACAAAATATTGCTCAATCAGCACACGAAATTCATTTGTTTGCATTTTTATTGAAATTGTAGAGGTTTATTGCTCTAAATAGATCTCAGCCGCAAAGTAAATGACGCCGGCTACTCAAAATTTCACAGTAGTCTAATAAGAGATGACGGTTGACGATAGTAAAATAAAAACTTACAGTTACTGAGGAAAAAATTCTAAAAGTCACTGACTTATCAAACTGCCCTCGTAGCTATTGTGACACTCGCTTCTTCGTACATTTTATTCGTCGGAAAATATTTCTATTTTACGCTTTGCCTGGAAGTGAGCCACAAATGTCACTATCAATTGTCCAAGCGCCTGTTTGTGGCAAAAGAGCGACTTACTGTTTTTTTGTTCCTTCCTAGAAGTACAAGGGTTTATTTGGTTTCTTCACCTTCTCTACCCCCATATAACAATAATTAGCTCACAAGATGTGAATTGTAGACACCATCAACACATAATATAAGATTGAGCCATCGTCACCGCTTTAATATCAAATGATCACCAAAATTGATGAATTTGGGCCAACAAAAAACTAGTTCTACTAAAATGAAATCTACACCCGCTGAAAGTATTTAAATTTACTAAATAGAAGAAGAATTTCTATAAACAGATTCTCTACATTCGCCAACAACCACAATAATGAGCAACTACAACCTCTAGTTCTATTTTTATTAAAAGAAAAGATAAACAAAAATAAAAACAAACTATTTTAGCAAACCCAACTAATAGTCCTAAATGTAGACAACGACCTTTTAACTATCCATCCAGTTAGCGTGCGGATAGGAGAATATCAAACGAAGCTTAATTAGAAGTTGGCCCAGTAATTGTGTGCCAGTACCCTGGAGGGATACCGAATGATATAACTCACGCCGCCCTTTTTGAATAATTAATAATATTTCTTTGTTCAACAGAAGGAAAACGAACTTCCCTCAACCCATCAACTTATTTGTTTAGAGCTAATTTGTAAGATTAATTATAGCGCCATCATTGCACAGCACATTAAATATTATATTTCGTTTGAGTACAGTGATATTGAGTAACAAATGCGCGCCTCACTGATGGAAGGTGACGTGCGGTGTGTAGTTGTACGACAAAGCTTTTGATACTAGAACGTCACAGTTCGTGACTAAACGATACCAACTATTTGAACATCATTTGCGTTTGCTTTTAATAAATAAACTAACCACTATGAATATTGTGCTAACAATGCCGCTAAGAATGCGGTTTAATTTTCTTGGACTTTTAACTTGAGTCATATACGATAATTAGCAAAAACAGGAAATCATAACAATAACATATGGAAAATAAAGCAATTTATGCAGTGGAACATGCATTCACATACCTATGCCGAAGGGCTTGCACGGGGAATCATCATTTGAACCCTTTCCACCGAAACTATGCCGATTGCGTACGCCAAAGTCTCGTGTTCCTTGTTGACCTGCAAAGAGAAAGCATGCAAATATGAATTAGATTGAATTAGATTGGACATTGAATTAAGTTATTTATCTTATAATCTTCCATCTGAGCAAGTTAGTCGGCACACAATGAATCGTTCTTGCAACACGTACACTTTAGTGCATATTACGCATCCCCTAAGCCGACAAATAGTGCCAACAGAAGAAGTTACTACCGTGGTAATGCGCAGTGTTGAGGAAAATCCGAATGAGAGGCAATCGAAGTATGTAGGTTATCGCGACATGCCCAATTTGAGCATTTCTTGTTGTGATTTTCCTGAAATGTATCTTGTTCATCAGCCGGGAATGGACTTCTCCCACAAGATATGCACTTCTAGGTAAAGCACCCAAAATTCGTTCTTTTTCATTACCACTCAACTTTACTTACTCAGTTTTGGCCACTTTATACTCAGCAAATGTCACACTGGAGACAACTTTACTGCGATAAGGACTGAAATTGATCACTTACCTGATTGCGATAAGAATTGCTTTGAAAAGTCCGTATTGTTAAGATCCACAAACGATTCGGAGCGTCCCACATTGATCAGCGACTCCATGGACACATCAAATCGCATTATCTACAGAAAGACACAGGCGATTAGATCTCAGAAAATATGTGAGAGCAACAGCAACTACTTTCCAAATCAACTGCAAAATTCTCTAACGAATGAAAATCATAAGAATACATTCCACAAGAGGCGGTGCTCTCTTTTAATAATTTCTTTTAGTGGAAGCTAAGCAACAAATTAAATGAAACAATACTATGAAAGTAAGAACAAAAGAAAACAAAAACAGGACACCAACTAAACAACAACAACAACAAGTATTGTTTTGCACAGATGAGAGAGAGAGAGATAGAGAGAGCAATAATACTTACACCTCCATTGGCTGCGGTATCTTTAACGGCCTGTTGTTGTGCGTTTTTGTGTGTGGTGGTTTCGAGACCGAATGGACAAAGTTTATTTTTTTTTTTTGTGAGGACAACAAAACACAGAGACAACATAGTTTTTTTTTTACGGAAGTAAGGGTGAAAGCAGTGAAGAACAAAGAAAGTAACAAAAATTTGATTGTGAGTAATGGATGAGAGATACACTGAGAGATAGAGAAACGCTTTTCGCTTTCGCTATGATGAGCAAAAAATTTGTGTGTACTCTTTTGAAGCTCTGTTGCAAGAGTGGAATTTATCCTCTCGTATATTACCTGAGAGAAGTTCGGCACGGAGACAGTCTTCCTCATTGACAGTGGTTGGCCATGGGCTGTTTCGAGTTCCTTTACAGCGACGTTCTGGCGCAAGCGATCCAAAGTGAGGATACTCTCCACGGCAGATACCCCTTTTGTGTATTTTTCTACAAAAAGAAAAGGACACGAGTAAGCAATCCGTCATCTCCGCAAAAAGAAGCTAACTCACCAATATAAGTCTCGCCGTCACTAGCTGAACAATCGTCACCGCTAGCAGCCAGTTGTGCTAGAGATTCCCTATCCTCTAGTTCCTCGGATGCCTTCGGAATGTTCGACACCACCTCATATGTGACTCCGGACAGTGCGATTGCATTCTCCCCTCTGACCAAGCGGAACTTCTTCAGCCTATCGGTGATACTTTGTCGCTTGTAGATGTTCAAGCTCAGTCGCTTTCGCAACACCAAATCCATTGGAGCTGGATGCGACAAACGCACAGTGGTCCTCAAGATGAGGTATACCCTCTCGTTGGCCTCGGTTACACGATTCAGTGCCTGACTGTCGTGCATTGATGAATCCCAACTGGCAATGGCACACACATCCTTGTCGAGGTGCTGCAGGATCTGTAGAGTGTAAAACTTGTGTCCATGTTCCTTGGACAGAATCGAGTTCAGGCCGGCAATGGAGAACTCATCGTTTGTGTTCTGTGCGGATAGATCATCGGCGTTGAGATTGAGGAATAGCACTGGCACATGGGGCTCCATTCCAGCTGGAGGATCCCAGGAAGCTGGTGCACCGGGTATTCCTGACCCTGGAGCTGGCACTAGCACTGCATTTCTCTCCTCTGTTAACGACACCCACTGATGGACCAAGCTTAACTCTCGTTCACGTTCCTCCTCGCTCTTGTCCTCCTTTTTGATTAGTTTCTGAATCTGTTGATCCAGATACTGTCTGCGGCGGCCCAAAGCTTCGCTCCACTTTTCCCTCAGCACTGTCAGATCTTCCTCCTGGTACGAGTCCAGAGGGCGCTGCAACCTTGAACGAACGCTCACACTGCCGACGGCAATGTTTACTATTGACTGGCAAATAATTGGCAACGTGCCCGAGTTCTGCACCGGCTTGACCCGCACGTGAATCCTTCTCTGTTGACCTTGCCGCAGTTGGTAGACCCCACCGGTGAGCACCTCATTCCGGTTTGTCACTTCAACAGGCGAATACTCTCCATTGTCGTTCAGCTCGTGGATCTCAACCCACAGTTCAATCTTTCGCGACAACTCAGCCCAACGGTCGACTAGCGAACGAGCCTTAGCTTGTTGCTGCTCCACTTCCCAGCCCTTGGACTTTGAAAATCCTGCACTCCGATGGCCCCACACTTCAATAGAAAGCGCTCCCTCGATGCAGTGCTCCAGGAACTCCTCATTTATCGACACGGTAAAGTCCTTTGTGTGCTCAAACTTGAACGACATGTTCTGGTCGTGGGTGGGCACCTCAGCATTAATCACTGGCACCACAGTCTCCTGGTGGCCCCAGAAGGTGTACTGGCAAAACACAAAGTTCGACAGCGTCAATGGCAGGCCTGAAGCCTGCTTGATTGTCACACGACAAGTGATTTGATTCGCCATCGGATCATTCGGATCGTAATCATCATCTCGACTATCGGTGGAGCTATCAGAAGCCGATTCACACATGCGATCCTGCGGCAATTGTCCAGCAATACGTGATATCTCCACTTGAAGTCGACCCGCGACTTCCCCCTGCTGACTGATGATCGGTGTATGGTAGTCCAGTTTGACATCATGGAACAGCACTTCCAAGAAGATGTTGGCCACTCCAATCAGATTGTGGTTCTCCTGCGATTCATAGAACGGATCCAGTGGCTTCTGTGGACCGCCCTCCTACAAAGAAAGGAGGTTTCTTGTAAAATTTGCTTGCATACATGTGTCTAGATGTGAGTCACTTTATCGAATGAAATAGAATATTTGATCGAAATTACCTCTTCGTTGTCCTCATCGTCACTAAAAGCTTCAATGATCGGCTTTAGTGGTGCAGCGTGTGTTAATGAAACAAATGTTTGCGAATGAATTTTGTTTGTTTAATTAGATTTTTGATAGACAGATAAATGATGAGCTAATGAACTTAAAACTAGATAGGCAAATGTATTAAGCAAGCAGAATGTGTTGCGCCTTACCAAGCCAGATAGCACGCGTTCCTTGTGCTCCTGGTACATTTCCCGCATGTCTATGAGTTTGTTCTCTAGCTTTTCCATTGTCCAAATTTGACTGCCAGAGTTGACGCGCTTCACCAGGATAGCTGGCTCGCTTACAAATGCCCCGCGCTGTGAAATGAACTCGGGTTAGTTTTATGCATCTGTGCACGTGGATATGTCTTACCCTTCGGTTTGGACTCAAGTTGGCTGGTGGGATTTGGAGGGTGACACTGAATTTGGTCTTCTTTTCCATTTCTTCGGCTAAGAAGTTGGCTTCTTGGACCAGAGCGTTCGCACGCATAATATCTGTCTTCAGCTGACCTAGTGAGCGTTTGAACATTTCGTCTCGTTCCTGCAGGTGGAAAGAAACAAGCAGTTAGGTTATGTTTAGCGTCTTTGCACAGATACCTTCACATAGCTGTTAGAATTATTATTCAAATCCAAATGAATTCGCAAGCAAATTCAATGTAAACTCAATATAAGTGAAACCAAATGTTTTCAACATACCTGTGCCCATTTCTCGACTCTCATTTGCGAAGTCGGTGTATTGGGTGTGATCTTTCCCAGTCTCAGGGGGTCGTATGGTGCATACGGAGCATATGGTGTGCTTGGTGACAAAATATTCCGCAGCTGTTGAAACTGACGCTCATATTCCTGAAAATACCAATAAAATACAGTCACGTGCATAGCACATCAATCGCACTTGACGCACCTGTCGCTGTTTTTCCAGAGCAACTTGTTTATCCTCCTCATGCTGTCGTTCGAGCATTGCAATAGCCGTCTGTATAGGATCGTTGCTAAGTTCGTTTTGCATGATTTCATCGCGCGCAAAATTGTAGTCAATCAGCTGGGCGGGTGTTTGCGGTTCAGAGCTCAGATTGGTGTTGGCACTTTTCGGACAATTCACCCGAAAGAAATGATGATTGCCCCACAGAATACGATCACCATGATGAAGAGGTGTCTTCTCGGCAGCTGGTGATCCATTCACGAAACATCTCGCACCCTGTATGGGCTCGAGGAATAGACCACCATCTTCGATGATGATCACACAATGTTCTGACTGAATACCAAGGCCAGACAACTGAATATCCGGCTGCTGGCCAGAAATACTGCGGCCTCCTACCAATGTGCGCTCCTGAAATGCAAGGAATCATCACCAACTCTAGACAAACTAAGTACGGATAACGCACCTTTAGGTAATACACTAGTAGTTCATTAAGGGACGGATCTGCATTCAAATTGACTAAGTAATATTTGTTCTTCTCCACCTTGATACCGCTGGCTTGCACACTGATGCCCATCTTCTCGAGGGCCTGTTGTCGTTCATTTTGTATTCGTTCGGTCTTCACTAGCTTCTCCTCCCAAGTCTGAGAAATTTGCTTCATCAAATTTTCGCTTTCGGCTAGTTTGTCGTGGATATCCACTCGCTGAATGTCACCCACGGGGGAACCCTTGAAATGAAAAGAAAAACACACTTAAGCACTCACACATCTGTGGTCAATACTGAACACTTACAGTGGCATGCTTCAGCATATTGCGCAGTGTCTCCACTTCGAGACGCAGCTCTCGAATGATGCGTGCATTGGGATCTTCGTTGACCACGGCATGATTGACGATTCGTTTGGCTCGGTCGGCATATCGCAGCGTGGAGAGAGTCTCCTCGAAATTGTCCGCAGCCGGTGATATGGTGGCAACCATCACTGTCTTGGAGTTACCTCCGAGATTATCCTTCAGCAGCCACGTCAGCACTGAATCACGATATGGCACGAACTTATCGTTGCGATTGTTCTTGCCACTCGATTGATCTGCCAGCTTTGAGATAACAAGACCTAGGGTTGTTAATGATCTGAAAAGAAAAAACTTGTCACTAACTCATTCATCACATCCGGAGTACTATACTCACTTGTTAATGTTGGATCCCTCTTTGAGGCGATCACCGACTGCGCCAGTTTTGACAGCTCTCTCACTACCTGCTAAATCGACTAGAGACATGCGCGAGACTTTCTCGCCGCTCACACCAGAGCCATGATCTGTTAGTATTTGTGTTAGTACCACCGAAAAGACGGCATGAGATCGGGATGATTCTGCGTTCATGTTTGTTGCGGCAACTGTACGCGACTTGTTGCCTTCTGTCATTAGATTGTCGATGTCCTACAAAGGCAAAAATAAATCATTTCTAAGTCATCAAGGAGAAACCCCTCCATTGCTCACCTTATACGCGGTGACTGCCAACTGTGACAGACCGTCCACATAGGGACCCAACACATTGTGCTCACGAACTTTCAGTGACTGCTTGTTCGGCTTCGGATCGAGAAGATCGTGAACTTTCTCATTGTAGATCTCCATGTAGGAGACTTCCACTTTGTACAAAAGCTCCGATGACGTCTTGTGACTGATCAGACCAAATAGCTCATCGCAGAGACGCGGAATTATACCCTTGGACTCTTGGGTGCCCATCATTGTGTATGATTTGCCAGAACCTATTCAAAAGGATGTGAGTTCAAGTGAGTTTCAAGAATACCAATGGGTAATACCTGTTTGTCCGTAGGCGAATATGCAGGCATTGTAGCCTTGGAATGCATTGTCAAGAATATCCCGTCCAACCGAGGCGAATACATCCTCCTGTGATGCGAAATTTGTCTCCTCTGGGTCAATGGAGTAGAAACAATGATCGAAGGCGAACGTTTTCGGTTGTTTTCTGAAAGAAATAAAGAAAATCTTCGAGTTAGTCATGATTTCGAAAAAAAAAATACGGCTCCCCTTCCGAACAACTAGCTGCTGATGGAATTGCAGGAAGTCGTATAGTTAAATGATGAACGGAAATGGAAGTGTCACATGGAAATCTTCAGACTAGGCTGCAGCGAGTTTTATTCGAAAGGCAATGGGGACATTCGGCTGGCAGAAATGGCTCCTCCAAGAAAAACTTAATTATACCCAAGACCACCTGTAGTCAAGTCAAACATCTGGCAATTGCCAGTACTCTATTTAAATTGCAGCCGTAAAGGAAAAGATGATATTTTTAGAATTTTCTTCAGACGATGACTGTGTGGTTGTGCGAATTCTGGTTATTGGCATATGCCTCTTCAGACCAATTCTGTGGAACTGGATTTGCTCGAGCCATAGGGATTCGGTGAGATTTGTACAGTATATTGAAAGGTAATTGACCACATCTATGAATTTTGTATGAATACAGTCTGCCACGATCAGGATACAATGTTGTTTGACATGCGTCACGGCAAGGGGCCAGCATTTTAGAGTCATTTATGTGGTATTCGATTGGGCACTTTTCATGTTCGTTTGGTACAAAAAAGAAAACAATATTTTTAAGATTTCAGAGCACTTTCGCGAATCTGTTTTTTTTTCTCTCTCAGATTTGCTTCAGATTTACCAATACAAGTGCGTTTGAGTTTGACAACTGGTGGAGTTTGTTACAGCATTGCATCGGGTGAATCTATTTATTTAAATTATTTATTTATTTATAAATATTTACAAATCAATCGGGACACAAATTTCGAATGTTTGAATATAAAATTTAACAAGTGATTGCAAAACGCTTTGAAACGTGTCAAAGGCTGCACAGTGCACATATTCGATTCACACGAATATCAACAAAAAAAAAAGGAGCAAGTGACGTTTTTATGTTCGATTAGACACGAAATCTGAAATCTGAGAGCGAATCTAAAGTAGCCCAATCAAATACCACATTAAATAGTTCACAATTCCCTTCAACTTTCGCAGTATTTCAGTCTTTCACGTCTTCGATCTAACAGCTCTGTAAAATTGATTGTCCTTTGTTCTTTTTTCGTTCGAGCAGAGTCAAAACTGTCAAAACAAACAGTGCTCCGAGTTTTCAAATTTGATCATAATATGCTTTTCACACCAAGCCCAAAACCGGGTTTTCCTCGAAAACTCGTCGATGCATTCACACCGACCACCAACTCGTTTTCGTTTGACATTTCAATCAACTGTGAGACACTAGTCGTTAAACTTCGGTGCAAACTTTTGTGGTTACAAATTTCGATCGCATTAATTAACACACAAAATTAATTTAGTGCATTTAAAAACAATATTAGCCCATCAATTAATTGTGGAAATGATTTTAAGATGTGAATTGTGACATTTGTTCGGTCAGCCATTTTTCTGAACATTGCAAAAGGTGTGTTTGTTCCTACAACCCAACGATTGGAAGTCGTTTTCGTGGTGTTTTCGCGGAAAACGAGTGCAAACGACTCGTTTTGAAAACTGAAATATGTATGGGAAAACTTCTGTTTTCGATGAAGTTTTCGTGTTTTGGCGAAAACCCGGTTTTGGGCTTGGTGTGAAAAGCTTATAAGGCACTCGGAAATTGGTTTATTTTACACGATTTGCGAAAAATGTGTCTTGACTTCGGCTGATTTTTCACACATTTTGTGACTGTAGTCTGACTTAACAGTTGTCTACCAATTTACCCAATTAAGTGAACTACATTTCGCCCAGTGGTAGAAATTCTACCATCTTAGTAACCTGGCTTAAATGCTTAATATTGGCCGCGTTCCACTGCCCGCTAGTCTTCTAGAACAAAATATCCCAGATAAAGGAACGCTGGCGCAGCGGCAAAGTGACATTTGACACTTGTCTAATCATTTTCGTGTCGCATAATTATTTTCAAACTACATTTAAAAAGTAATGGTACATGTTATAGAAACCATAATAATATCGGAATTGCTATTTTACTTACTTTATTACCAATTTCATCACAATTGCAGCTCGGCTTCGTATTTTTGTTTTTATTTTGTAGACGTTTGAACGATTTCCTTTGACATTTGTTTTTTTTTCTCTCAAAGCAGCGGGTAGTTTTGCGCTAGATTGAGAAATTTCCCTGAAAGGGATATTTCACAAAAAGTGCTAGACGACTAGCGCAAATGGTAAAATGTAAATTTTTTTTATATGGAGTTTGACATACCGCTGCTCATCTAGCGGGCAGTGGAACGCGGCCAATCTTAGCAACAAAAAAATCAAGCGAATATGTTGTCTTTAAGGCAGTGAAAGTGGTTCTTAACTATTTGCCTTCGCCTAAGATTACTTATTACTTTCCCTTTATTGACTGTTGGAATTCACTGTCAATTCTTTGATTCATTGACACTTTTGCAGAAGTTTGCTTCGACTTATTGATAAAATTCGCTGATGCAGCTGAAAGTGCTGAACAATAGTTCGGCTAAAAAAACACTGTCATTGACAACAATAATATGTCTTTGACAGCACTACCGTGTTATCTACAACCATTCTGAGTCAACTTCACTACGAACCAGTCGGTAGGTATACACTTGAATAGATAGATAAGCATGCGTCTAAAAAGAAAAAAAAAAAAAACAGCCAAAATAAATAGACCTGCTTCCTTGATGTCTGTCATTTTCATCGTGACGTCGCATTCCGACGCTATAACTTCACTGCTGTGCCGATAAAAACTTGTCTTCTCTTTGTCAAGAAATAGCAAAAGAAAATCTTAATGACTCTGCCGGATACCAATATATATAAACGTACCTACTTGTGCAAGCCAATAGAAATCAAGAGAGTGGGTGCTATTGCTATTTGTAAGCGCTCAAGCTGTTTTATCCCTAAAAGAAAAAGCCATGCCATACCACCTACAGTGCATCTCGAGATATCTCTTAAAAGCAATCAAAGTGCCATCATTCCTAAGCTATAAAAAGAGGGTCTGAACACAACGAACAAACAAGACAGAGACAAGAAAAACAAAACATGACAACTTCAAAAGCGTACAAATTGTTCTATAGAATCCTCACATCACGTGTATTTTTAGCATCGTCACTTTTGGTAAAGATACATCGCATACACGTCATTGTCTATGCGGCGGAATATAGTTTCATTCAGTTGATTTGCATTTTGCACACAACTTGTTTTCCATTTGTTGTTGACGTGTCCCTCTGCCGCGCGTCTAAAGTGCGGACGAGGAATAAAATTGTGAACAGTTTACATGTCTGTTGACAGAGGCATTTCCGCTCTATATAGTCACTTCCACTCCACCCAACTTGGCATCAATCGATTTGCGGTGAAATTGTAAGCAGGTGAATATTTAATATTATACCTATACTGAAATCGTCCTCATTTTATATACATACAATGGAGGAACACACACCACAACTGCCGCATTGGTATAACTTTCTTTTACGTTCTAGCTTGTCCTTTTTCTTTTGTTATGTCACACAATTGGGACAGGATATAATGCTTTTCAGTTCTGTAACTGATTAGAACATCCATTCCGAATGAGAATTGAGACGTGACATAAAAAGGACGAATGTGGAGCGTTTGTGGAATGTATTCATGGAAATTGTAAGCGTTTTCTTTTCTTTGAAACCTTCACCCGTCTTATGTACGCACAATTTGTTTTTTGTCGAAGACCAAGTTGGATGCCATTCATTGCTGACCAACTTTTTCCCATTTCTATTTGTGCTGCTTAAACGTCTCCAAGGAATTAGGTGAAATTGTGCTCAAATATACGCTCCAAGGATACTTGAGGTCGGATGAAAATTTGTCGACGACGCCTAAGCTGCTTAATGTCGCAGCGAACAGCTCAACAAAACAACAGAAAAAGAAAAGAAAATAATCAGCCCTTTGAAAAACAACTTTTGGCCACGGCAGTTGGTCTAATCAAATTGAGAGACATTTGCGTGCACAGAAATAAAAAGTGTTCCCTCTTCTAAGCCACCACAACCTCAAAGGTATATAAATGCGTAATTTGTTTATGTTTTTATTTTGAGTTTATTTGCGTGAGTAGCGTGCAGAATGCGAATTGGATGGAAATATTTTCATATAGACCAAGTGACGCATTTCCAAGTGTTTGTCACATGACGTAAGAAAGGTTTGGATACACATATATTCATATCCAGATAAGGGTTGTTTATACCTTTGGGTTTAGTGAGTGGCCTGATGTTGCTATTCGGTGTTTTATTGTTATGGTGTCGACACGATATCCTACATTGTTTTCGAAAGCACTTAGGTTTAGATCTTTGAAATAGTTTACTAAATATACGATGGAGTTGCCGCCTGACAATTTATCTTATCTAAGGCAAGGGATGGCTTTGAAATATGGTGGGCTTAGAAACAATGGTGGCTGGATTCCATAGGGACGTTCTAGCGGCGAATTTGAATGTAATATTGTTACTTTTGTCCGTACATTTTTCAATGAAACCAAAGGAATGTGTGCAACCAGCTTTGGTATATGACTACAAATGGGTATCTGTGTCAGAAGCAATGACATTCAAGGTTTTCTCACTCTTATTTACAAATTTGTTCACAAGAACTGGAAGAGAGTTTGTTTTACCAAAGTTCGCCTAAGTTTTTTGAGGTTTCTCTGAAATGTCAATCTAAAATAAACCGATCTACAATTTGAGTTAGAGCGGTCATTATCAGATCGATTGAGAAATATAAGAAAAAAGCTGTCAATGCACTTTCATTGAAAGAAACGAAAAACATTGAAAAAAAATATAATAATAACGAAGTGCGTCGACAAATTCGGAATAAAGTGAAAGGCCTCTAGAGGGGCATTCCTCCCTCAAGCACTTTATGCGTCAGACGTCAAGCGGTCAATGGAGTGCAACCATTGTGCCACTTTAACCAACGTATTTTAATTATTAAATTGCTGACAATAGACTGTTTTAGAGCAAACTAGTGATTTGCCAGACAATGTATGACCATGAATTTTGAATGTTTGTTGCGCCTATTGTGGCTTATAGTTCAGTTTCGTTAAGTTTTGCGAAACTTCTTATTCACACTTTTCGCAGACAGACCGACAAAACAACTGCACGATCGCTTTCGTTCATATATACCAACATCTATTATGTGGAACCTTACCTAACACCTAAGCAATTGCAGGCACTGAAGAAATTATGACATTAGTTGCAGTTTTGCTGACAACAACTGTTAAGTGACAAAAAACAGAAACAGAAAGCAGAAAGCACTTTTATTTTGTAGTAAATTGTGTTTTTGTTTGCGTTTCTCACTCAGCTAGACAGAAGCGCAACAGATCTAAAAAAAAAAAAAAACATGGCGGTTATTCTGTCAACTTGTATTTCATTCATTGTGCAATTAACTACAGATTGCTTGGTAGTGTGGACGATTGGAAAATAAAACAATTTTTTTAGTTTCCCTCTTCGGGACCTAAATAATGTGGTTTTCCATTGGAACAAAAAATAAACATTTTTTTTATGATCTAGATCAGTTTTCATGTTCCATTGGGAAACAAAATCATTCTTTTTTTCCTGATAACAATATAGGTACCTGCTTTGGACAGCAGTTTTACGTCACCTTAAAAAGTTTCAAGGTTTAAAAACAAATACGAAAAGTTTCGTGATAATCAAAATAAAGAAATATATAAATATCAAATAGCTATGGATATAATTTTGAAGGAATTATTATCTACGAGTACCTTGTCATTGTCTTTCTCGTCACCTGAAGACACTGGGCATTATACTAATAATCATTCTTAACCTCCACACTAAATATTTTCTAGGTCACAATATGTAATTTTGTATGGAAAATTTCGCCATTGTGAGTTCGAAAAATTTAGTCTGGATACTAAAAATGATTATTAATATCGCGGACTGAGTCTTTGTCGTCAGAAGGCGAAAACATTTTCAAATTGCGAAAACATTTTCAAATTGCAAGAGTTGATTTTTTCAAGAGAAAAGATAAACTTAATTATTATTTTGTTGAAGATTACGTGAACTCTCATATAGCTGTCAAATAATGCACTAATATAAATTAACAAAACCAGATCATTATCGTTGCATGTTCCACGATTTGCGTAAAATTTAAGAGATTTGAAAAATAAATATCTGGTGGGCATCATTTTTCAAAATAGTCACATGCAGAACAGGGTCAGCTACAAAAACAACTATTTTTGACATATTTCTCGTGTCGGAAAAAAAACCACACAATTTCCTGTCACTAAATTCGATTGCTAAAAATCACAAGGCGGGTCTTCAAAGTAAAAAAGGGTGTGTTCACAAATAAACAATACAAATGAGTCCAAAAATAATGCTGTGACCTGTGACTTAAAAAAACTTAGTTAATGAAATTAGATGAGAATGACCGACGAGATATAAAAATATCCTCAAATCGAACACAGAAGGCACAAGCTTGGAAGGAGTTTGTGCTAACAAAGACAATCTGTATACGTTATATATTCAAAGTGAAGTTGGCTGTTCACAAAAAAGAAATATATATTTCCATAAACTTTACATAAAAACATTGAAAGCAAATTAAATATTTAACATAATCCCACAAAACATTTCGTATTGCTAAAAAAATCCTTATTTAGACGAATGACAAATGAACCGAGACTACTGTCAGTAGTAGTAAACTAGCTCTTCAAACATAACCACTGAATATATTTACTTTATTATACAAAAAGTTTTTGACAAATTAGTAATTTTTATTTGTAACTCTTTCAAACAGTAGGCCTGTTTTTTGAGCTTCTATCTCAGCAAAGCAAAGTAAAGTAGGATTTTTAGCACACAATTACAACAACTACGTTATACTTGTCACTTCGAGACTCGCAATAGTTTTTGTAGGTGCCGTGAAATAAGGCCAAATCTGAAAATTTGGCCTTATTTCGAAGATCAAAAAAACAAGCCTAGTGTAAGTGAAATAAACAGTTTGCCATTATTCTACTACGTAATTTAATATGACAGTTCCTGCAAGGTGTCTTTTATTCAATTTCGGGACTTCAAAGTGATTTATCGTCATCAGCCTTGACAAATGATACCCCAACTAAGTTTTCACTGCCTTTTTTAATTACATTCTGGACGTTCTTTTATGACAAGCGTCTAAGTCACTCCAAGGCACTTGATAATGATACTCTTTCTATACTCGTAATAAGTGACAGTGAAGTACGTACTTATTCTGGCGTCTTTGCAATCTGTAAGAGGTAACTCGATTGATGAATGAAATGGAATTAATAAATAAATAAATAAACACCAGGGAAATATACGCAGTGGCTCAGTTGTTAGTGTGCTGGAGTACTGATCGAGTTTCGCTCCCCAAAAAACACAAAGGTCATCTTAAGGCTTTATCCACTGCGCCAACTCTCGCGAACGTCTGACAAAGAGCAGGGACTGCAACTCAATTAGTTGTTAGGCCCCTTCCATTCGCCCCCAAAAAAAACATAAAAATCACACAAATAGATCGGTTGTGAGAAGCTAATAGGGTTCATGAAGCTATAGGGTTCATGAACCTGTCTATTAAAATGAACTGTTCGATGCCCGAACATGTACCAAAACTGTCAATTCGGATGATATCCTATAGCAATCAAGATGGGGAGATTTACATCGATGAGCTTTTGTCACCTATAAACAACTTTTAAGGTAAAGATTAGTAGTTGTTATTAAGCCCGAAATTCTTTTCTGACGGTTGGTACAACTGCGAGCTGCAAATAACAACGGCGAGAATTTTTTTTTTTTTTTTTATCCGAGGGTAGGTGAAAATCTTCCAAAGACACTATGAGAATAGCAAGCGCGTTCTCATAGTAGTGTCAGATTTTTACTGACTAAAAACACCACCCTTCTAAAGATTGTTAGATACTGCAACTAAGATGTAACTTATCAAGCAATTTTTCTATCATGAAATAACAACTTTTGACAGGTTACTTTCCAATGAAAGATCCTGCGTGTTCCGCAAACTAAACGCGGTTAATCTTATCTTGCCAAGTCGAACGGTTTCGTTCGTTGTAGTTGGCGCAATAAATTGGTCTCGTCCAAGATTTGTCGGACTGTATTGTTGATTGTCCGATTAGTCGGTTTCTATGCTTTCTCGCGAAGCTTCTAGTTTCAGCTTCGATTGTTGGAATTCCGAGATCCCTATGGATATCGTCGTTTCTAATATACCATGGTGCTTGTACAATTTCTCTAAGCACTTTATTTTGAAAAGTTTGTAAAATATTGGCATTTGTTTTCTTGGTACAACCCGAAAGTTGTATACCGTAGGTTCACACCGGCTTTAGCACTTGCTTGTATAAAAGCAGTTTGTTCTCAGTACTGAGCTGGGAATGTTTTCCGGGTAACCAGTACATTTCTCTATATTTGATATCGAGTTCTTTACGTTTCATTTTCACGTGCGAACTCCATTTCAGCTTTGCGTCGAGTGTCATTCCCAGGTATTTGGCCTCGTTTGCAAAGGGTATTCGGGCCAAGTTTAGAAAAATTGGCAAGTCATTAGTTTTCTTATAGGTGAAATTCACGTGATGAAAAGACTTAGTTTCGTTGAGGGTGATCCGCCAGTTCCTTGAACACTCATTTACCTTATTCACTGCGGCGAGAAAATGGTGGTAAAAAAGCATTAGATTGAACAAATGTAACTCCCCAAGATGCATTCGAAGAACCTCGCCGCTAGCTCCTTATCTGAACTCATTACCTCTAGCAAGTAGAACTCTCCTCACAACACGGGAATACGGACATCAGAGAAAGAGTTGTAAACTGATTGCAACATCGGCTTTAGATCGTAAAGGTCGCAGTTCGCTTTACAACTTTACAACCCAATAACCAAACCGTCCAATGGTTATAAAAACGATCGGCTTATTCGACGCAGCGTTTGAAATTGCACTATTAAAATTAATGATTTACACACCACTACATGAATGTAACAAACAAATGCTTATTATCACTTACAAAGCTGGGCCATTCAAATTATTATTATATAGCCTGTATGATTTATGTTTCCTTTGCGTAAGCAGATTGGGCGATTCGATACGAGTACACCAACTGCCCTCAGAGACTTCACAGCAAGACAATAAATTCGAACCCACAAACAAATCAGCAATTTCATTTGTTTATTCCGATAGCCTATAGCCAAGCCAGCAGCGATGGCGTTCATTTCATCAACACAGACTGATAAATTCGTTTCGAACTATGTTTGCCTCAATTTGTGTCAATAAACGCGGCAGTGAGTCATTTGGTGATAATTTGTTCTCCATCTTCCCCGGCGTCCTATACATGCGAGGTCATAGGGATCAACGCATAAGAAGGAAGATTCTTTGTGAAACAACCGCGTCTGTTGAATATGCAATTTCAGATAATTTGCATTTTGTTTCTGTCCACTGTGCTTGTATCAATAAACCCGATGCCTATAGTCAATATACATTTCGCTCTCAAGTACGAAGTAATTATCAAGTGATTATGAATTTGTTTCGCAGTCAACGTATTTGAGCTTTTTCGCATTCACCCCCATTCACCATATTTTCTCGAGTATGCTAGCGTAATAAAGCGCTTAAGCGATAACAACACACCCCAGCTCCATCAGTAACCACCGTTTTCACCCCCAGAATAGTGAGTTCGCTACCATTCTATGTTTACATTCTGATAAAATTCCGCTGATTAAACTCTAGGCGTCTACTCCGGCGTCAGCAGCATTCAAGGTACGAATTGTACAAAAAAGAAAACAATAATAAAACTTCATCACAAGTGTAGCAATGTATAAATGTATGCAGTATGAGTACATGCTTATCGCAAAGTTACAGAGCTCGTGGCAGGGGGAAAAGCGGTGGAAATTTGACACTGACGACAACACTTTGGGTTGTGTTTGTGTCGCTTCGTATTCAACGTCTATCAGCAAAGATTCCCATGACATCGGATGAGCTGGGAAGTGTATATGGGAAAACATTCCTTCCACACATAAAATTTGAAATTCGAAATGATGAACACTCTCAGTCAGATAAGGGGGGGTCTGGTGTCACTCTAAATCAACACAACGAAAGTGTGCCTCCTCTAAGATTTATATCTGTCACATGCGAAGTTATGCTGTCGTTTAGGTTTTTAATTATTTTCAAGTGTGCATATAGAGGAGGTTTGGTTGGGATTTCATTCATGAGAGACGAAAATGGAAGCGGAATTATGGAAACGGGTAAAGATATGAATGTGTTTTTATCCCACAACATTTCTACATTGCTGACAAAGACATAATGTTTACTTGCATTCTTTGAGCAATTTGTCCCTTTCAACAACAACACGTCCTATCAAATTACGAATACGATGAGACAGTCAACTCACGGAATCATGCATTCGATGGAGAACCTGCCGCAGATGGAACAGACGTCCAGAAATCAGTTTAGACTTCAAATCGATTGCTGTCAATGTGGGAAAAAAAAACACTTGAGTAAGAAAGAATAAATGGTGCCCACTCATCGAATTCAACTGACAGATGGAGAGAATACACCAGTTGACACAGTGATGCCAGACTTTTCGGACTGAATTGCCAACGAAGATTACCAAAAATGCCCTTTTCGCCCATTCCGACGTTGAAAAAAAAACAAAATGTAGTTAATTTTTAGCTTATTTTGAAAGGAAAAAATGCCACGATCTGGCATCTCTGAGTTGACACATAAGAAACGCATAATGCGGGACATGAAGGTTAAAGTATGTTTATTTTCTGTATTCTGTCAAGTTGAATGTAAATAATGTCCGACTTGAATTTTTGTAATTATGACTTGATTTTTCTGAACTTCTGATCCTACGAACGATTTGACTAACTATCCCCGTACAGTCGTAAACCCTAGGTTCGCTCGGGTACCTACTTTTTTGCAAACGTATTATTATTAAAAATTTGCTAAGAAACTGTGCGAATGCGACCACGTATTGAGAAAATTGAAAAAATTAGAGATAAATGCGTTTCCCCTCTTTCGACTTACTGAAAAATAAAAACTGACAAACTAGGTGACACCTCAAAACTTTGACAAGTAAAACTCTATTCATTTTTTCAGCCGCACATGTTTGCTGCAGCACTCAGAATATCTTCTTCATCACTAGACTCGAATAAAATTCGTTATTCGTCTTCACTTTCTCTGAAAAGTTCGAAAATTGCATTTAGATTAGTATTACACATTTTAGAACGTTAACGTTTATGTTACGGTAATGTCAAAATGACATGTCTTAAACTTTTTGTAAGACAACCGGTCAGGTACCTACTTCTCTCGAAATCTTTTTGAGATTTGACAATTTTCATTTTTCATTTTTCTATGCTGAATTTATACGAACGAGCCTTCTGTCACACATTTGAGGTTCTTGTCACATTCTTTTAAAAATTAAACGATAATTTAACCACAGGCAATAACAACATTGAATAAGATTGCAAGTTGTTGCCACAATTGTTTTGTTTAATTTCTTTCGGTTTGCTAAGGTACTGTCGCCGTTTAAAAGTCTACTTTACTTAATCTGACAGCTGTTTGACGTAATGTGTTTGAGTTTTTATTGGCTTATGTTGCTTACGTGAAGCGCAGAAATCTAGTCAATAATTTCTTGACTCAGTTGGGAAAGTAAATAGTAAATAAATAGTTATCAACAAATCTCTATAGTTTTTGCGTTCACAGAGGAAATCTAGTCAAGACATCAAGTCGACGTTTTTAAATGTGGCCACTTAGACAAATATAAATATTAACGAATACTCGCTAGATGGTCTTGACCAGTTTTTTTTTTACTACCTCTCCGTCGATACCAATTTGAAAATTAGTCATATGATCAACAAAAGCCAATAAAATATTATCCAAATGATGTCAGACTACTGTCAGACTTATAACACCAAAAGCAATGGATTCTTTGGGTTGGGCCCTCATCAGTCGCTGAATTCCAACTTCTAATGATGTCAAATCAATTCAATTTAATTCACTACGTTGTTTTCAAGTGGGTTTAAAAAGATAGTCATTGTCCAGTTCGGCTTCAAAGTTCCTTCCCAATGAATTATGAATTAGTTCCATTAACGCACATGCCACATTTTTCCTGTTTCTACTGTTTTTAATAAACATGAATTGTTTATCTTTAAAGTATTTATATGGCTGGAGAATGTTTTCTCTTTAGTTGTGTATTTGCAACAAAAATTTCATTTCCATTTTGACACATTTTGAAACAAATTCTCAGTGTCTTCATTTCGTTCCGTTCCCCTTTAAATGAGAAATTCAAATGTCAAAAGTTCAATAGGAGTTCAACTGAGAAGTGGAACGCACTCCTATCACCAGGGGGCCAATTCCGCTTTTCAGCTAAAGTTCCATATCCATGTGAATTATTTCTCCTTTTGTAAAGCCGATATGGCTGTGTAGAGATTGAATAAAAGCATGGTTTCTCTAAAACACGTGCCGTGGTAGTATTGTGAACCTCATTTTCACTGAAATATAATCTCGGACGTGTCAAAAATGCACAAGCAAAGAATATGAAAAAGGCAAAACAAAAATCAACTGAAAAGTTCCAAAAAGTCTGAATGCAGCGACACGTCAGAAAAAAAGTGCAGCATGTGAAAAAAGGTTACGGCACGATTTCGGCCAATTAAATTATAGCGAGTACACGACATGTGGAATTTGACACTTTTTCATGTGGGAATCGGGTCACATTTAAATGTTAGGACATGTCAGTATTGATGCATAATTTGTGACCCACTCTGACAGCAAAATTATCTCCATTAAATTTAATTAGGTACTGCTAACTGTTAGCATGATCTGTTTGGACCCAGAAGCGCTCATCAATCAAAGTGTTAAAAATTACACAAACGAATCTTACGGGCCTATGCTTAACCTCCATACACTGGCGTGGACAAGTGGGAACCAACAAAATCTATACATGGATTTATAAAAAGCACTTGTCACAATAAATAATACCGACGATAACGATAGACGGTGGTAGGTTATTGCAATATCGGCTTTTGGAATAAATTAAATGGCCCTTTCCTGGAATGCGGTTCAATAACTCGGAAGGGGTTTTATGATCACCAGCACAGACATAATATAGTTCTTAGGATTGGGTTGATAAAACACACCGCATGTGACGAGTTACGGCCTCATATGTATGAACGTATAGGTTGGGGTCGAAATTCTGGCGAGGTCAAAATTCCTTTTTTAAAATTCTGCTTTCAAAATTCAGTTTTAGAAAATTCTGCAAATTACAAAAAAAAAGGTTTGGAAAATGTTAAAAAGCAGAATTAGCATAAACATATAAAATGTTTAAAATATTGCCTGTCAGAATTTTAAAAAGCAGAATTTTGTTAGACAGAACAGAAAAAAAAAGAATTTTGAAAAGCAGACTTTTCGTGTTAAAAGTAAGAATTTTGCAAAGCACAGATTTGAAAGCAAAATTTCGACCCGTTCCCATAGAGATTTTTCACGAAGCCATCAAATATGTTACTTTTGGCAGTTCTAAGATTTAATTGAGTGATCGGTCTAATAAAACATACATTTTAAGACAGCTGCTGTCAACTCTTGAAATATTTTTCACTGCTGGCCTACATTCTGACATATTTTCACTAAAAGTCTTTAAGGTCAGACACTCGTTAAAAGCTGCAAACATTTTCGTTTGCTTTCTTTCCAATTTCATTCGCTCCGAAAACAGCGTCTCAAATGGTTGAAAGTTATAGTCCAGCTTTATCATCTTCTTTCAAATTGCAACTTATATACGACAATACGACAGCTGTTGACAGTGCTGCCAAAGAATTCAGATTCTATGGGGTTTGGAATTTTATTTCATAACCCATCTCTACCCGAGCATATATACCTACTCAACAGATCCCCTGAATCGTGACTACGCCTACTCACGAGGAAGTAAGAGCAAGGACAAGAATAATCCCAACTCTTGAGAGCTACAACTTTCTTTTATATAGGTAGGTACCCTGTCAAGTTTTTAATTATCCTTCAGCGGAGAAAAGTAAAAAAGAGACCACCTCACCAACCTGGTTAAGAAATGTTTCAAGTAGCGCACAAGCATAGTCGTAGCCATCATCATCATCAACTTAACGATATACGCTGCGAGTAGAATATATTGCATTCAAAAGCAATGAACCGTTTCCTCTTCATGGACATACAAACAGACGGATATATACTTAGTGGCTCAATGACTCTCTGCAGCACGTACTTTTAAATCCCGTCAACAGACAGAATTTCAATCTTATTCACCACCACCACCTCCTACTGCTTCAGCAATCGGCACCGTTCCGTGCTGAAAAGAATTTCAATTTTTCTACTTCTTCCTATACACATCCTAGTTCCACCTGTTGTGTTTCTCGCACCGGCTCAGAGTGCAACGAACACACTCTATGGTTTCAACTGACTTCTCCGGTTAAATGCTCACTCATGCTCTCAATTTCGTGCCGCAGATTGAATTGCACAAAACCCAGCAAGTACACAATAATAACTAACACTTTCGCAGAAGAAAACTTCTCGGATTAGTGTACGGGTCGAGTGTTAATTACTATCTACACATCCAATTAGCCCCAGAAAGTGTGTTCAAGTTCAATCGAACACTGTTTACATGGACAATAACAAGCTGCGCCACCTTTGTTTCGAATTAAATTAGACCAATACAAGTAAACGTCGCAGATGTTCATACCAGAACTTGTATTCGCAGTGGGGGCGCTGCGAGGGTAGAGGCGGACACACTCGTATAGTTTATAACTAACCTCACTTCGGTGGACAAACTACGAACTTTAGTTGCCGCGAATCACGTTAGGGCAAATTTTCGTGACATTACCAGATTTGGCGTGGTTCCCAAGAGGTTGTTGCTTCCATGTACAGTTGGTTGGTTCTAGTAATTTTGTGAAAGTCAACCGACAATGACATTGACAGCGAACACTATGAATAACAGAACAACGATGACGATGATGCGGTGACCAATAATAGTAACACAAAAATACCCGTTTTATAGGTTGAAGGTGCAAAATGTTATTATTCACTTGACAGTCGGTCATGCTTTCTGGCTAACACAATCGATGATATCATATCAGGCGGTATTTCATTTTCGAGTCGGAAGTTTCGATAGTAGATAATTATTGTTATCGAAAAATATACAGTCGCGGATTGATAAGTGCAAATGAAGGTGGATAACTGGATAGCAATAGTCGCGATTCAAAAGGGAATGAGAAATCAATAACTTTGCTCGAATAATACACGATTGGTATTAGGCGTTGTTAGCGGCGATGTGTGCGCGTCAAACAAAACGAACAGCTGTATGCAACTTAAGCGACATTTACTGCAGTTTTATGGTTTCTCGCCTCAAGCGGGGCATTCTTTCGTGCAATTAACGTTGCCGACGCTTTTTACAACTCTCGCATGAGGTATTAGTCGACGCATATTTTAACAAGCTTAACTGGGTCATTTGAAGCAAAGTGTTTGTTCTTGGGAAATGCGTGCAATCGTTTACAATTCGTAATGTCAAACCGATGTCGTAATCATTGGGTGCAATGAGGAAGTTTCACAATCTAATTATACGGCCAGACTTGAGCTTTAAGTCACAATTCACAATTATCTTCTACGAAATACAGAGTGGGCCTTACTAATAATCATTTTTAACCTTCGCACTAAATATTTCCTAGGTCACAATATGCAATTTTGTATGGAAAATTTCGCCATTGTGAGTTCGAAAAATTTAGCCTGGACACTAAAAATTGATTATTAGTACCGCGGAGTGACACTAGGCGTTTGTGTTTTATTTTTATAATTGAAAACACTAAACAGATTAAAGTCACAAATTGTTTATTTTATTACGTGGGAAATTCGATATTACAGGAAGTCGCTCTTCAGTCAATTCAAACCATCCACTTCATTCGCTGGGTCTTATCTCGTTGGAACCGTTTCATAGCTTCGATAACCTAATAAAATATTGTGCTGAATACAACCATTCTGCTAAGGCCGTTGCTCCCAATTCTTGATATCGCACACTGAAACGTCAGAGTGCATCTGAAATCATAAATGACTAACTTCTTGAAGAGGTGAATTTTGTTTCTCGGAACAATTGGTCTTATAAAGGGTAGGTGTCACTTTTGAAGCTTTATTCTTTGACATTTGACAAGTAGAAACTACGCCATTACTAAAAATGGAAGTCGGCCGATCATCAACAACGTCGTGTCTTAGCTGATTGGGTCCTTGAAATGCATGACAATGATCCGGAATTCCATCGAAAAATCATCTTGACGATGAGGCCCATTTCCACCTCGGTGGCTACGTCAACAAGAGAAATTGTCGCATCTGGGGCTAAAAAATACCAACAGTTATTGTTGAGAAGCCTCTTCATCCTCAACGTGTGACTGTTTGGTGCGGTTTATGGTCCGGCGGGGTCATTGGACCTTACTTTTTTGAAAATGAGGTTGGATCAACAGTTACGGTGCATGGATTGCGCCATCGAGAGATGATTAATGATTTTTTATGGTCAGAGTTGGATGGTATTGATCTGGACAACGTTTACTTTCAACAAGATGGCGCTACGAGCCACACAAGCAACGAAACCATTGATCTTTTACGGGAAAAGTTTCCGGATCGTGTTATCTCTCGAAGAGGTGATCACAATTGGCCACCGAGATCTTGTGATTTAACACCTTGCGACTTCTTCCTTTGAGGCCACGTAAAAGATAAGGTCTACGCCAACAGCCCATCGTCGATTCAAGACCTCAAAGATAAAGTTCGTGATGGTATCGAGGACATAGGGCAGCCACTTTGCAATTTGGTTATGGAAAATTTCATGAAAAGGATATGGTCCTGTAGCCATTTGGCTGATGTTGTTTTTCATTGTTAGTGGCATACCTTCCTCTTTAATATGAAATAAACATCCGATCATTTATCTCAAAAAATGGCATTTTTCCTTGAATACCAAAATAACACCTCTTATTGGAAAACCCTTTAGTTCTATGCTGAATTGGAACGGATGAATTGCGTAAGTAGCTCTCTTAGGAATTCTACTCAAGGTAGGTCACTTACTTTCTCAGAAAAAAACAGAGTTCCCTGCGACAACACTGAATGAAGGAAACTTTGTATTTCTTTGTTAAGTACACATTCAATATAACAACCAACGCAAAAGTAGTGCAACTTACCGTTCGATTTTGTCAAGAGAAGCCGGATTGTGTAGTACCGTCTGATGTTTGTCCATTTCGACAATACATTGTGTTCCCAGTTCGATTTCTGCAAGAAAAATTCAAAATGAAAAAAGAAGTTAAAACCGACAACCATGCTGTTAAAAATCTTATAAAACAAATCTAATTTGACAGGCAAATGTCGTTAATTTTTAATTCCAAATTCCCCTTCATACCATTGAAGTCGTCTAAAAATGGAAGCGAGCTGTGGGCCTTAAACGAATCAATTATGCATCGGGTAGCTGGCTTATTTAAGTGTGTTGTCTGAACTCGAGGGCGCATATAACTTTGTAATGTAATGTCGTTTGTGTTAAGACTCGGAAGACAGATGGTCGCCTTACGCCATCATACTTATACTTGTTTCATTCAAAACTTCTCAAGCTAAGAACGCCTTTCTTGCCGCGGGAAATTGTCCTCCATAGAAAATCAAATTATCGAAGTTGGCCTCTTAATTTGGCGGGCGACATGCCACGAGGGAAACTCGATGAAAACGTTTTATTTGCTCGCTGTGATTTAATAGGTATTTTCGGGAGCTTTATTAACAAATTTGTACTGTAAGTAAGCATAGCTATACCTACCTAGTTTCGGTGGATAGTGTAGAAAGTCTTTATTTCGACCACACAACCCATTATGTGTAATTCGAAAGGGACATTGATAGCCTCCTTTATGTGGCTATATACTAGAGCAATTTAAGGGAAGAGCCATCAACTGATGCTTTCCTCATTACCCACAGCGTAACCCTAATGGCTAATGCTTGACAATATTCCAAATATCGATATGATGCAGTATTTGTTTTTTTTTTTTCACAAGTACACTCAATGGCAATGAGTTCCTATATACCGATTTGACATTTCAGGGATTTTTCTCGGAACATTATTTTACTATAAATAGCTCAATAGCTTTGGCTACTCCTTTTTTTTTTGTACAATGATTCTGAATAAATTTTCAATTGAATTTCGTTGGGTAGAAGGATCCCATTGACGTTGGGGCAGACGAGGCAAGATTCGTTCATAATGGCGCATACAATATGCTGGTATAGCACTCGCTATGGTTATTTTATGAGAGATGCTTCCAATAAAATACGTTGATTCAATTACTTGTTTTATGTGAAGGACTGCTTCGAATTTGTTCAAGGGAGAGGGTTCGAATTCATCACTATTGACATTTCATTCGTATTTTGAAATTATAATTACATATTACCTTTGTATATACATTCCTATAGTAGCGCCAATCCAGTAGTACCAGTAACCTAATAGGTGTCGCTACTCATACCAAATCGAGAAATAAATTACTGAGAGCTTTGAGCCTTTGATAATTTTATTCCTTATAAAAAAGCTTTCGTTGAGATTTTTACTCCTTCATTCATTAGATTAGAAAATTTTTTGTCGTTGGGTTTCGATTTGTTTTGTTGTGTGAATTTCTTACAAATTGAAAATATTAAAAATGTTTTGTCAATTCAGAATTGGACGCATTTCTAACCAAGCAATATTAAATCCTAGAATCAGTTTCTGATATTAGGGATTCAAATCTTAAGGCTCAAAGACCACCTCAAAATCAGCAAATTGTGTATTTCACACTAAAACGAATAATTTCAACTGTCGTTTATGCAGATCCCCTCATCCACTTCATTTCTGTTCACTATTCCCACGGTTAACGGCTGTCGAAGTCAGTTCACTTGTAAGCTATGTAGGCAACGATATCACACTCTTACATACTGAAGAATTCGGATCGCAAATAGGTGTTAAGCAAGGTTGCATCTTAAGCACATTGCTCTTCATCTTGTTTAGAAATGATATACATAGTTGAGGAAGTATAGAAGGAGGGATTAAACTTGGTGGTGTGCGGATACCAGCGTTAAAGTTTGCGGACGATAGGTATAGTGTTTTTGTCGGAGACAGTAAATGGGATGCAGCTAGATATCAATCGTCTTGAAAGTTACTGCAATCAATGGAATTTGACTGTAATCGAAATCAAAGATGATGATTTTTAGAAATGGTGGTGGAAGATATACTCTCGCAACGAAAAATGGTCCTATCAGGGTGTACGCGTTGAAGTGGTGAAAGAGTATAAATACTTGGGTGTGATAATTACATCTAACCTAAGTGTAAATATGAAAAAGCAGATCGAGGCTTATCTAGCAGTAGCTAAAATAGCCGTTTCATCAGTTTGGGGGATGCATCGACAACAAGTATATCGAGCACACTGGTATCTTGGAAGGCGATTTTTGAACATAAATATTGTACATAGGTATTTCAATTCATTAGTCATAGTAGTTTTGATAGCTAAATTGTCAATTGGCCATAAGCCAAACCATAAAAGACTTATTTAACATTGTTTGTAAATACGAACAAAAAAATTGTAAAATTATTTTAAATGTTAATAAAGTCGCTGTACTACTACTACTAATACTACTACCCATCAAGCACAAGTGCACCAAAAATAGTGAACGTGTAATTATTCTTGCGCAACTGCATTAATCGATATCTTTTATCTTGGTAACAAATTCTCTCTTCGTCCTCTTCGCGATCCTGGATCGGAGGCTAGTTTTATCTACGAAGATGCACAGTGCAGGCTACGACTTCCTGAAGGCCCATTCAGGCCAGCATTTCAGGTATGAGCTCTGTCGTTAGTTACCACAACTTCATCAAAACTATGCTCTTTAGTCTTGAGTTTGAGGCACATACAGTCGTTTAACGCCGTCGTTAATGCTATTGTTTTAAAACGTCTTACAGGTAATCTACCATCTTTCGTTATTAGTAACCCTTCCACCTTAGAGACACAGGAATCTCAATTTTAACTTCGATGGAAGGGCTATCCGGTCACCAAAGCAAGGCAGGCATGCTTGTTTAAGCCAGTGCTTAGCTCGTCGGAGGGTTATGGGATCTTCTGCGCATCTAGCGGACTACCGTACTTTTACATGCATCGAAATTTTAATGGGGAAGTCTTAAAAGTGGGAATATTAAAGTTTAAGAAAAGTACCTACAAAGAAGAACTCACAGAATCGGGAAAAAAACTATGTAGTCGATCTACCTTAAGTCGAATTTTCCATGAGTCGAACAAATGTATTAAAACTTAGACACAAGATTTTAATTTTCCCATACAGTCGACTCTCTCTAAGTCGAGACCCTCCACAAATCGGACTTTGCGGCAACTTTCCGTAGAGAATTCCCTCCATCTCTCATGCTCCAACACCCATGCAAAGAATGAAATGCAACTGATCTTTGGAATACACCAAAGACTAAAGTCATCGTAAATTAGTTGGAAAAACAAACACAAGTACAATTTAGTGTTTGCAGTTAAATACAAAACATAATATAGGAGTAGCGTCTGCATCTTGCAATTGAATATCCACCTACATGTTTATGTTTTATGCACCTACACAATAGGTTCCTTAAGATAAAAAGCCGCAGTGCCAGAGCCCCTCGAAGGCTCTCCCGGCTCATAATCTACCTACTTCTATAGCAGCTGAAAATACTACATTGCTATGTTGACGGATCTAGATATTTGGCAAACAAATCTTAGATAGTAATCGGTGAGGAAAAATGAAATATGGCAACCAGTCCAAATACAAATTATTTTCTTGACAAAATCCAAAATAAATAGCAAATATGCCAAAAAGTCTAAAAATATTACTTTTGTTTTTTTATCACATCAATTTTGTTCGTTCAAATATAGCTTTTGTTTGGACGAAACACTGATAAAAACTTAAAGCTCCGTCTAAATCAGTTAAGGGCACAAACCAGTTTTCATTATTGAGCGATTGAAGCGCCAAAGCTTCTGCGGGTTACTGGTACAACATTTTTATTAGATTCCTTGGCGCTACTATAGGAATGTATATACAAAGATATTACTCAGTACCACAAACATCTGCCTACTTAGTTTGTCAAGTGCCTGATGCGTTCTGCTCGAATGTTCATAAGTCTACATTAGGCCTGTTTGACTGAATATTTTTTGGTGAGAAAAGCTCTATAAAATCATTAAAACGCGATCACACCAACTGCACTCTACTTTGAACTTCTGAAATGCGCACTGGCTACACAAACTGGTAAGTATTTATCCCCAGTATAACTGACTTGACTGACAGCAGCAGTTGATTTTGACATCTTTCTGGTGATGTGTTCATGTCAGCTCGATTCACTGGGAGAAAGTTTAATCGAACACTCGAAAAAAACACGAGTTTGTAACACTTCCTTAAAAACGTGACTGAACTGTTTTATTGGACATTCGCTTATCATGCTTGGTGTGACAGGTTCAATAAAACATGCCTTCGGAAGTTTTCTATCAAATACCTACTTATTGTTTTTTTTTTTTTAGAAATATTAGCTGTTTGTGTATTTTTCTGAAATTAAAAGATTGCTCTCTTTGGTTTTACGATTTGACACATTTCAGTTTTTCAGTTTTAGATGTTATGAAAGTACGCGAACATAATATCTACTGATACTCGTTCATGTTATATGTGTTGATCAAATTCGCAGACGTAATTTCGGCTGATATACCTATAATGTTCGACATGCTGTTAATCATGTCTAGGACATGGATGACACAAAATCGGTGATAATTTTTTTTGACGTTTGCAAATAAATTGTTTGTCCTGTGGATTATTTTGCAAATGCAATGTTTATTCTGCGGACAATTTTGTGAATTATTTCGAGAACAATGTGAATGAGTTGTAAGAAAAAAATTTATCTGTCAATAATTAGTTTTATTGGCCCATCTGAATACTCGTTTACAATTTTTTCCGAGAATTTCTTATATAGTCTCCTTAGTGTATCTCGTCAAGGCCTTACTAACCAAATGCATTCTTAGTAACAGCAATAGGCAAAGTGTAACTCCTCGCTTGATTTTTGATGAGAATTAATTTTCATAGTAGGTTTGTTCCCTTACTTTTGTAGTAAGAATGGAAAAGACTGTCAAAATGGCAGTGGTGGGGATAGATTCTCTCACAGAGAGAGACACTTATTAAAAAGTTGTGGTAATCTATGAAAAATGACAGATAAACAATTTAAAAATTCAAAGTGGCATGAAAAGTTGTTCAAATATTTGATGAGTTCGAAAAATTTGCTAATTTACAACAAAATTAGCTATGAAAGTGATTCGGGAACAATCGAACTTCTGTTTGACAAATCCGAGTATGAGAAAGAGTTTGTACTGATTAAACTACAAGCATTCAAGAAGAGGAAAAAGCAACGCTGCATTTAAAATGGCATGGAGCAGATTGTCTCTTTATACAGCAAGGAAGAATTTCGTTGGCACTTTCGAAATCGAAAATAATCTTGAGCAGAACAATCAATAATATTTTGCCGCCCGTTGATACCATTTTACTACGTAAAAATCAAAACAAATGCACGCATATGCCGAATGGGATAACAAATTTCAACTCAGCTGTTAATTGTACGGTAACTGACAGTTTACCACTTCTTACGCCAAGAAATTTGTTGAGTAAAAATTCGTAAGATTCTCAGTGGAGGGGTCAAATCTTGCTCTCTTTTACGAATTTTTCGAGTTAGGGAACGGCAATGAATACAAATTCGTAAGATTTAAAAGTAAAGGAACAGACCAAGTATATATAAGTCCCTCACTACCTCATAGTTTTAGCTGTCCATCATGTGTTCTGCAAATTTGTCGATGTTGTGTGTCCCCTCTTGTTGACAGTCGCTTCTGTAGTGATACTTGCCAACGCCAACGTTGTGTTCTGCCACCGATTGGTTTGGAACCTTGAGGGACTCTTAAAAAAAAACGAAACGAAAACAACTTTCACGTTTTTAAAAACACCAAGCTCCTCGAACTCTCAAAATGATCCCAGGCCTGTGCAATTCAAAATGCACTGCTTCTTAAAGGTCTGCGCATAAAAAGAAATCAAAGGAAACGCCTTTGAAAACAGTTTTCCCTTTCGCACGTTTTTTTTTCGTTTCTTAGAGACCGAGAAAGTTGTTTTCGTTTCGTTTTTTTTTTTTTGGTCGGAGCCCCACGTTATTTTTCAATTTAAACAACAAAGAGGCTTACAATGTCTGTCAAATTTTATGGATTACGATGTAAATCTTGTGACATCATTTCAAAACTGACCTTTTCACACGCCAGGTACGAGACAAAGCAAATCCGTCACCTCAGAATCAACTATAATTAAAGCTCTTCGCTTTTGAAGTCCCCCATATATTAATCCTTCCTACAGTTGACAGTAAGGCTGCCTCACAAGTCTATTTCGGGATCAGAAATTCGTTCCTACCCTTAATGCCAACTGTTTTTGGTGGCACAATGACTTGGCTGATATGAATCACTCTACGTTTCTTCGCCACCATTAGCCCTTCCTTCGGAGGTGATTCAGAGAATCCGACTTGCAAAACAACTATTTATTTACCTTTCCTGTAACGTTTTTGTCAGGTTACTTGCAACTCCAGTCGAGTGAATCACTGCTGTCTGCTGGCTTGGATTTATTTTCATGTAGGGCGGCAAAAACCCACTTAATTCCTTCAAAGCGTTTCCACGTGCATAAATTATTCATTCTGCCCGACACTTGGCGCAACTTTTCGCTAGCCCCGCTTCGACCTTTAAGTCTTTCGGAAAATTTGCAAATTTTCCCCGTTGTTTATATTTAAAGAGGTTGACCACGCAGCCCTGTGCTGTAGCGCGCGAAGAAAAAAAAAACAACAAACTATTATCAGCCCTAGGGAGATTAGAAAAGATGAGGCACCAACTACCTAAGCCGCATGCAAATGTACACAATCACCCAGGGGGAGACCAGTACAATTTTCGTGTTCTGGCTTTGCTTTTGTTTTATGTCCTTTCTCTTCGGGTTTTATTGTTTTTCCGTGAAGGTAGAGTGTTGCATGCTGTTTTGTTTCAACGCCGCTCTTTGTGTGTACCGGTGAGGTCATAAATATCCTGCGCCACGGAGTGATTGTGTTACTTGGGCTCATTATAGTGCCGTGGCTTCGGGGAGGCTTTTGAGAAAATATTTTCTTTTACGGCCCTATCCCTAGGTATCAGCAGCAGGCCGCATGCAAATGTGTGACATGCTACATGAGCCCCAGGGCCACCACTGCCACTCTCTATATCGTGGAAATGTTAGAAAAATAATTATGCTGCGCATAATTGAAAGCTACACCGAGTACTGGACGCCTTGGTGTCCTAATTTGTGTGGCTGTTCAATGTATTGTGTTGTTTTTCAGGCTGGCCTTCATTGGGCGCTTCCCGCAAAGACACATCATTTCATTTGCCAAGCAATGGAGTCAGCGCAGCGCATCTGCCCATTTTTCGATTGTGCACAATTTTGATTTCCTATCGAAAGAGGAAACGAAATGAAACCAAAGAAGGTGACTGCAAAAAAAAAATGTATAAAAAAAATGCCCAACAAAAGACGGTTCAAAAAACTTGGTCGTCGTGTTTCTGCTGATGTTGGCTTTTATGTTACGTCATCTCTTAGCTACTCGACTCGTGTGTCGTACCTTAGTCGCAGGGGCTATCAATGTGGCATTTCATATATATAATATATATGGTCTGGTTGGTCATGCTTTTCCGAGTGTGGAAACTACTTTGTTCGGTTTGACGTGTTTATGTTTTTTTTTTCTTTTTTTTTTCAATTCACCTTCGTTCGAATGGAGGCTTTTGTGGAGTTCAATTCTTCAGTAGAGAGCGACTCGGCTCGACTGCTACTCAGCTATGTGTGGTCTCTTAGGCGAGCTACGAGGCGAATCTTTTTGTGTTTACATTGTGCTGATTTAATAAATCAAAAAAATTATCATAAGTAGGTTGTTAGGGTTGCCAACTTGGGGGAGGTGTATAAATTATTTACGCCAGAGCCCTCATGGAACACGATGATGGGCTCTTAACCACATCGTGGTAGGTGATTTGGGGGAGGGAATTAAAAATTCTCAATTGGTCGAACCGTTTTACCCGTGTGTATACCTCGGTCGACAAAGGAAGGTGCATGGAAAATAGGTCAAAAGCTAGTTGAACCGAGTGAATTCATGGGAATCGGCATAGAGAACGGTCTCTGCTGGCGGTGGTGGAAAACGTTCATGTTTTTGCTGTGCGTTACTTGTCGTGCTATAGTTATATCAAAGAGGGAATTCTACGAAGAAATTTTTTCTTTGATTTTGAAATAAGTTCTAAAACGAGGGAAGTGGTTCGCTTTGTGTGAACTTTTTCTTTTCTGTTGTGGGGATTTTGCGAAAATGATGCCTAGCTACATCAGAGTGGGGTCGGCAACGCTACTGGCGACTGACCTTTGAACAATTTTGACTGCCGTTGATGATGATAATTATGTTCTTCTGTAAGAGTTGAGGTAACTTTCGGATTCGTCATAGCTTTTTAGTAATACAAGTGGTCATTTATCGTTATTTTCGTTGGAGCTGTCATTACAATGGTGCTCGTTTTCCCTGTCAAAATGATTGTTACCATGATTTGTTTCCCTACGAAGATTTAGAACGCAGGTAGGCTTGTTGGGTGGTGGTAGTTATTTGTGGAATTAACGTCCTCAGTCACTTTTACATAATTTAGTGGAATTCATTTTAAGAAGGACATATTAAACCACAATTTGGGCGCTCGGATTTATCCGTGGAATGACGCGAAAGACCACGTCTGGTAACGAAGTTATGCTCGCTGGATTTGCTAGCGAGCCACATGCTTTTGTGAGTAACATTTCAATATTCAAAGGCGAACATACAGCTGTCTAAAATGGTCCGAAGTAACAGCCCCTTTAAACAACTGAACATCTTGTGCCAGGTTTTATCTGTCATATTTTTCGAGCACCAAAGACCCTTTGCAAATGATCTGATTGGTCCCTTTAGTGTGGTTTTAGGGCTAAAAATCCACCGTCGACTTGTTTGTCCTGTTTCGAAGCTAGGTTTGCCCATAACAATATTTAGTTTTCAGTAATTGTGTTCGAGCTTACTGGTCTATGGTTTCCAAATCCAAATAGAAAAAAAAAATCTTTTATTTATCTCCCAACGTTTCGTTGATGTTTTTTCAACTTCTTCTGGGGATTTTGTCTCTTTTATTGGGCTGAAATTACACTATCTTACCAATATTTAAGGCTAAATTAATTTGGGATGGTTCTTACTTTTACATTGGTCGAGTGGTTTCAAACATTTTAGTTTGTTTGCTTTAACCTCAAAATGAAAGCATTTTGTAGTGTGAATCGCAGGTGCTTATCCTCAATGTGAAATAGGTAGGTAGGTAGTCCAAATAAAACACGAAATATTAAAATTTTCTCCTCCTACTATAAAAAGATCTCCTTGCACCAACAGTGGAGGAAGACCTTCCTGTTGTGAACATTATTTCTTTGAAGCAGCCTGTGAGTCCATAAACCAACAACAACGTTACTTCAACTGCAGAAATGAAGGGCCCTTTGAGCAGTTTTTCATTTGCTCTGATAAGGATACCACTTACCTACCGATTCCTAATTAAGCTTTCGCTTGCCCAAACGATTTGATTGCCTACTAAATAATGTCTTCAGTGGCAGTTAAGTGCACATTATCGGTCTACCTCTGTGGCTGATGGGCTGACGGCAATATACCTACAGAGTAGTTATTCTCGAGAAGCAAATTTTTGACCAATATTTTCCCTCGTGGTTGTTACTTCGCCATTAACTCACGGCAATTGCGGATGGATGTCGGTTCGGTACTTACTCTTTCGCTGCGTTATTGGTACCTAACGCAACAGAGGCGCCATTAATTTCTCTGCCAAGATGTTTCAAGAGTTTTGTGTATAGGTACGTACAATTATTTTCACAATCTGGTTGTGGCAGTGGGTACCTTACTGTGCGAAGCGATTCGGTATAGTGACTTGTACCTATATACGAAACAATTGCGTTGCATAACCTTTCCCCCAGTTTTCCCCATCAATTCTAAGACCAAATAGCAACTGCGTCCAGCCTACTTTTTATTGAGAAATCTGCCTCTTACTTTACACATCGTGCAACCTTCTTCTTCCAATTATTTTTTCTCAACACTGTTAATGAATTCAAGAGAAGACAAAAACCAATAAAGAAAGAAAAAAAACAGAACAGGTAACCTCAGCGCAGTGTCTCACTCTCAGTCTATTCATCTTTATGGGTAGTTAGCGCTTTCGCTTGTCTTGATTTGCCTGTTCCATTGGCACACACATTCAGCGTGTGAGTCATATGATGATGATGATATGTCAGAGAGTCTCTTGAATCTGGTTTAGTAAATATCTTGTCACCTTCGCCCCGGACATCATATGTGAAGTCACCATAAAAGTTCATATTCTTCGTCCGACCATTTTAGGTTGTGTCGCCACGGCCTAGACAAATAATCCATCAGCATGCCCAAACCACCTGACACATGCCAGACACGTCAAACTAATTTGGTAAATTAATTAAAGGAAAATATTTGAACAGAGCAAGGAGCGAACTAAACTCACCACGTCGATTGAAGGGTCGCACCCTTACGGCCACTTTAATCTTATCCGTAGACATTTTGATTTAACCAGGATACACTTATCAATTATTAATAAAATTAAAAGAAATATTTTTATCGGATGGAAGAGGGTTGGAACAGTTTGTACAAACAAAGAGACGGAAAATTTTCAATGGAACACCGAGAAACAATTTTTTTTTTATATTAATTTTGTGTGGGGGAACAAATAGACTACGCGACTCCTTTTGGATATTTTTTTCCACGGTTACCTCTTTTATTTGCTGTTAATCTGAGATCGAGAGATCTGCGAATAGATACGGGGCACACTCGTGAAGATGAACCGAAAAAAATAACAAAAAAAAAAAAACACTTAGAAGGATATTGGGTCAGGCCAAAACGCCATTATTTACATAATTTTTCTCAGATTCACGTTGTTGGCTTGAACAACACAAGGATTCACACACATCACTTGAACCCCACTGTCATTTTTTTTTTTTTTTTTTTGCACACAAAACAATGACCCACGGGGGCAAGATTTTTTTTTATTAATTTTAATTATTTCGTTGGAAATATTGTTGATCGTTGTTGTTGCGAGAATATTGCACTTGGATTTGGAATGAAAGAATAAAATTTAATACTTTCGACTTGAAAGTCCTTCGGGAATCGATTTTTTATCCTTTAGGACACACGAATTGATCGCTTTTGCAAAGAAATAACACATACACACAACACCCACGATTCGATGGAGGATTTTTATTTCTATTGGCTGTTTTTGGTTTGCTGTGATTTTCAATTTAGTGAAAGTCGGAGATGGGGTTGTGCAATGTTCTTCGTTTGTAATTGTTTTAATGATTAATTTCTTTTGTATTTTTCAAGGTTTTACACGGATTTACGAACCCGAAAAACTGATAACTTGACAATCGACGCCATTTTTGATGTTCACTCCGAATTCACGAAGAAGAAATGGCGAACGTAAAAAAACAAGTGAAGCGATGGGATGTGTTCGGTGAGTAGAGTTGATGAGTTTGTGGTCGGCAATTGGTAGAGCGCATGACACGTCGGCAGAGTAGGGCGATAGTAAATGCTAAGCGAGACATTAGATGGGCATAGAAATATTACGCGATTTTCTATAAAACTCATTTCAAACAGAATTTTAGAGAGCATTCGTTTCTGATTATCGATAATACGGTTCCGATTTCGTATACCATTTGCATTGTGACCAGGGATAAAGTAACTCACTTGTACAACCGGTTCAAAAGAAATTGATTTCGACACACAATAAACGATATCAAAACATCAGGCAAAAATGCGAGTTTTACGGTAGCAAAAAACTTGTATACCAATAAAATGCGACCATTTTTATTGGAGAGTAAATGATATTTGACACGAAAGGAAAGTAGTGAGTTCACGGAATAAATATATTATCTGCCTGCCTGAATGTGGACACCGTATTAGACGCTGACATATAGGTACGTTTGTTGAATCTTATGAATGTGGCTGATAGATAATCTGGATCAAATAAGGAAACACATTGGGGATGTTCGGATTCCTAGTTTAGTAAGTCTGACAGCAGCTGTCTGACTAAATGAGTTTCAATTTTAATTGGCCCAGAGTGGTCACGTGTATAGTTTTTTCAGTTGACGTTTATGAAGGGAAAGCCGACAAAGTCAAGAAAATTCTGCCTGGATACTAAGTTGGCATTTCGAAGAGTCAAATTTTAAATAAACAGAGTGGCGGCTGCAGAATTCTGAAGAGTCGAAAAAAGGGCCGGTGAGAGAAAAAGGTGTCATTTCTAAGGTAATTTAGAATTTTCGCACGATATTTATCAACCATTAGTTCGCATAAGACTATAGTACTTAAATGTACTTATTTGAAAAAACATTTGTTTATAAAGATTTATGAAGGACCTTTTCCAAATAAAAGAGGGCAACATCGAACAAAGGCAATGCTGACCGCGAGAATACAAAAACAATTATTCAAGTTGCTTAGTCAACGCGTTCGGATTCATAGTCCAGACACAATCTAGTTGACGTTTTACATAAACTAGGTATTCGAACGTCCCCATTATTCGCTCTGTAACAATTTTATAATTGTTTTGATTTCAAAATATAAATATTTTTTTTTGTATTAAATTAATTTCCTGCAAGCTGGTTGACAATACTACAGTGAAATCTGTAGTCGATAATGTAGTGTCTAGTAATGCCCTAGCAGGGGTTTGTAATTAGTTTTATAAGAAAAGATCGGTTTTTGAAGGTTCATAGCTGTATTTCAGTTATTTGGATTTGCAATTATGAAATTGAAGGTAGTTCTTTAAGCGGCCTTATAGTAAATCCACATTAAATACGGAAATACTTTCATGCCGCTTGATTTTCTCTTCATTATATGTTCGGTATTTAAAATCGAAAAAATTTAACCTTCAAATGAAATAACAAATAATGAGATAGACACTGGAGAAAAAGTAAGGTTCAAATAAGAAGCTTTTATAAGTAATAAGACTTTCAGATGTTTGTCAGACGTATGGGAAAAGTCTTAAGATGCAATTCATTGTTTTTTTTTTGGGAAACGAATATCGACCATTGGAAAAACGCATGACCCTATTAACATAAGTGATCGAAAAAAATTTTAATGAACTTGCATACAAAGCTAGACTCAGCTAGCCTACAGCGGTCCAATTTTTGATTATCAATTAAATGGATAATTTACAGGTTGTAATTCCACAAATACCAACAATTTGTTAAAAAATAAATGCTTAACGACCTCTTGTAGATAGAAATCATATATGTCCACTTCTGGTGATACTTGACAGAAACGCGATTGCTACAACTAAGCCTTCGGGCCAAACATTTTAAAACCTACATCTGTTTGTGCTAATGACTTTTGAGTTGAATAACATTAGCAACGGAGCCTGTTTACAATATCATGTACCTATATTTGAAAAGACGAACGGTCAACCGGTCTTTTAAATCACAAAAGCTCTTAGGCCGTATTATTGCATTCCTTTACGAAGAACAACTTGCCCAAGGAAAGAAGCCATCGTAATTGGTGAAAGAAACTATACCTAACGTCGCGTCGTTCTCTTTTGGCCCTAATGCGGTTTGGCAGAAGGTACGTTAAACTTAAACCATTCCTTCGGGCAAATGAAATCAGACGCTATCGTGATGAATAAACGTTTCAAAATAGGACAGTGAACTCTTGAATGTTTGTATATCTTTTAAAAGTATATTTTTCATTCAAGTGGTTTATTAGTAAACTTTAAATATTTCCAAAATCCTTAAAAAAAAACGGATTTTTGTTGTGCATTTGTGAAGCAGGTAAACATTAAACTCAAGCACTGGAGTGCCAAAATCACGACACAACAAATAAATTGTTAATTGTTCTTATCCTGAGATATTTTGAAAACAAGCTCTTCATATGTCTCCGCACCATCTAAATACAAGGTCAACGTCAAAGTCGTTGGTTTAATCTATAGTCAATAGACATCAATTAGATGCCCTTGAAAATATTTCGCAAACATTAAACCGCAACGCAATAAAGTGTTGACATAAAAAAATTAACCAGCGCTTTGAATAATTATTCACAATAAACATTTCAATTCGGCTGTCAAAAGAAAAAAATCTGTCGTATCGTACCTAAGGCTAAATAATGAAACAAGAACCAGGATTTGAATTTGAAGTGGTTCACTCAAGAGGAAAACTATAGAGACACAAGCTGATTCTAAGAAGCATCAACACGAATATTTTTCGCAACTACCTGAACAAGTTTGTAAATTTTGCATATCGCCCACAGATTTCCTCCCGATGCTTGTACTCTGTTCTTGCGTGTGGATTTTGGCGATTCGCCGACAACTTTTCTACCGAAATTCGTCAACCATTTCATACCATGCATGTATAAGTATCGCTTGGGATTCTCAAATGAACTCCCCGGCGATGGACATATTTTTTCATGCGAACGCATTTGCTTGGCAGATGGACTTGGTGCTTTACATTTTGTAACTTTGCTACTTCACTTGGTATAAAATTACATTGGAAAACCAGTTTGATACACGTGACCTGGAAGGTTTAGCACGTGCGCTCTGAAAACACTTTTACCTCCGCCCGCTCTCTCCCAATGAAGTGTCCATGACTCAATCATGATCTGGGCTTATCTAAACATTGTGCAACAAAAAAGATAAGAAAGGCAATAAGAGAACATAAAAACAAAACAACAGCTTAACGCGAAAAAATATGTTCAAAGATTGAACGCGTGCACATAAGTGGCTCAAATAAATTCAGCCGGGAGCCGCTCAAACCCCCAGCATTAATCTTATGCGCTTGTATTCATCTCATTCACTGCTTTTTCACTCTCGTTGCCTGTCTTTTCTTATTGTCTACTATACCCAACCGGTGGCATCTCTCATTTTCGAACCCACCTCACCGAATCCATCAGCTCGATCATCACACCGAACAGCTTTTAGCTAGAGGCCCTGCTGCCCAAGTTTATAAAAGTTTTGGGTATCCCTCGGACGAACTTCATTCGTTTAATTTCCGTCGTGCCGTTCAAAACGCTCATCTATAGTCGGGTATTGTGTACTAAGTGACCAATCAAGTGAAAAAGGGTTTGGCCAGCCTGTCAAACCAATGTGTGTGTGTGTTAATTAGCCAAATTGAAGCAAACAATTGTCGATATTAGATGAACGATTAGCAAAGTGTCATAGATGAATTACAAACCCTCCAGTCGATTGAAAACGAAGATACATACATAAATGCAAATAGAAAGTGAAGCCAGTGTGCCATTGAGCTCTTGTGTCAAATATTCGAAAAGTGGTCGTTATTCTCGCCGGAACTGTTGTACACCGTAATTCCAGTTTTATAAAAAGCTATTATATTATTAAATGTGTCCACGTTAATTGATTTACTTAACAGCAGTGTTGCGCAACGAAACAGCGATTATTCGAAGTCAAGGATTTAACTTCGAAAAAGTTTATTAGCTACATCTTGCTGCGAAACGGATCAAACAAGTCGGTAAGTAGGTCATTCTCAACACATGGTCCATTTAATAAAAATGTCTCAAGTCTGGATATCTGTCTGCTGATGGTCGGATCTTAAGTAACATTCGAAAGTTTTGTGTTTTTTTTCTGCTTTTCGTTGGTGCGGCGAATATATATATCTTCTTGTTGTCGTACCACTTTTGATTGTTGAACATTTTTTTTTTCGGCAATGTTACACGACAACGGCGTGCAAACATAGTGCGGGTATGTGAATATTTCTGTGTGCGAGATGCGATAACAGTCAAGTCATATAATTAACTCGGTTTATTTCGTTTTCATTTTCGGTTTCGAATAATTTTTGGGTCGTAAAATGCGGAATTATTACCGTATTCCTTGTGGAAGTATACAAAAAATGACGTTTTAAAATTTCAAAATATGAAATGTTTGCCATTTCCGTTAGTGGGTGTTTGAATTTTTAAAATGTTCACATCATTGCAGGTGTTTGACATTTTATGTTCAACTTTGACCGTTCGTTTTCGCTGTGTACAAAAATATGAATCCTAAGGTGCACCAACTGACTGTTAATTAGCACGTCTGTCAAAAAAAAAAAAAAAATGTCTTTTATGTGGTTACAATTTGGCGGAAACGTGTGTTATGCACTTTCGCACCGCAATATCGTTTGCCTGTTTCATTAACACTTTTATTGGCATGTGCTGGAATTTCCAGCAGTTTTGTGTAGCTGCATAACTGTTGGCCTAAACGCACAAATGAATTTTTATTCGCTTTGGATTACAAAACATGCAGTTTACACCGGGTGCGACAATGATAGTAATACTGTGGCGATTGGATTTTTGAAAGTTTCGCAGCCTGGAACATGTTATGTCATCTTGCGTTTGGAATTTTCAATGACAATTGTCGTTGTTTGCTTTGCAATTGACATTTGCATTAATGGCGGTAAACAAAACAAGTGGAATTTCTATACATAGGAGAACTCTGCTCTGTGGCGTTAATGGCAAGTCATATTTTTTATTTCAGATGCGTAGCTGAACAAAATTTATTTCGAAAGCTTTGTGTGTTTACTGTCAAGTTTTAGTTTGAGACTTAAAATGTTGTTTCAATTGAAATTTCTGTTTTAATTCAAAGCAATCATCTGTCATCGCTTAGATTAGCTACGTATTGTGTGCAAACTTCAAATGGGCGGAGAATTATTAGAAATGATAATTTTATCGAAACGTCAGTTGATTCAATGAAATTATGTTTTAAAATGAAACGAATTAAATGGCAATACATGCATTGAGAGGGGTTTTTCTAATGATCCCAAAACAAAAATCAAATAACCGTCATTCGAAGAAAGTAAATCTCCATAAACAAAATAAAAACACTTGCACAAGCTATTTAGCTGTCGAAAACGTCAGATAGCATACAAAAACTGGACTTAATATCTACGTGAACTGTTGAAAAGTTGCGTCCGGCGTTTTAAGTGTATTAACTATGGGGTTATTTGAATTTTCGGCGATGTTAATTGGGATTGAAAAAAATTTTTGTCTGTTCTCATCTGACTTTCAGCTGAAAGTAGAAAGTTCTGAACATGTCTCAGTTGATAGCAGAATGTAGTTTTACAATTGAATTAGTAAATATTAAAGATTTCTTCAGTTCGTCTTTTTGGCACGACAGTGCAATGAACTTCATTACAATATTCATCATCAGTCATGACACCCAAAAAAGTGACAGCGACAGTAGGCAACCTTGTGGAACACAATCAGACAACCTGATAAAATGGCACCGGTATGACGTATAACTTACAAAACACGATCTTACTTACTTGTGAGTAAAACCCGCAGGGCTTGACACACATGGTTCCTGATTTGAATGTGAAGTAACCAACAATAGCCGAGGTCAGTCATCTCAAAAGCCACATTACCATTAATTTGTATTTCGCAATTTAAAGGCACGATCATCGCGTTAACGATTTAAATCAATTTATGGTCCCTACAAACTGTACGATAGTCATGCGTTGCACTGGAATGTTGCGTACAAAGCTTTATTACCGCACGCATCATCATCAAGATTCAAAATTAACATCCATATCTAATGTTCCATCCGAATGAGGTCATGGGGGTTTAGTTTTAAATGATTTATGGGAATTACATATTTACAAGGAAACGTACAAAATTCCATAATTATAAAGCTCCAAACAAACGGCATCATTACAATAATTTATCAAAAGCATAATCCTTTTGCAGACTCAGAATAGAACAGAAGAATTCGTTATAGCAAACAACTATAACACACATACGCTCACACCAACATATTCCGATTTAACAAAAAAATGAAAACAACTACCAAATAAATAAATAAATAACAAACATTAGTCAGTTCCGAAAGGGGGTAAATAATGAGTCGCTCAATGTTTGCATTTGCTAATTCTCCCCCAGGGTATAGAGGCTTTAATTAAATTCGTTTATTTTCTATGTACAACGTCAATTGCACTTAAGGACTAATGATTGTACGTTTAACCGATATAAACAAGCATTAATATAACGATATGGAGATATGTTAAACATTATTTCCATTGTTCGTACATACTGGTATAGTATTAAAATGGGAAAGGAATTTTTTGTTTGAAGGACTTTTTGGTCAAATAGTGATGTTGCTATTCGAATTTAGCTTGCGTACCTACATAATTTTCTGTAAATCCAATATTTCTCGAATATTTGAAAAGAGTATAAAAGTTGGCGCAGGGACATAAGGCCCAGGGCCATGAAGCCCAATTTTTATTTTTGGGGCCGAAATTGAATTTGGGCCTTAAGTCCCACTCTATTAAGTCCCCCTTAAGTGGGACATAAGTCCCAAAAGAAAAAAATGGGCTTTATGTCTCTGGGCCTTATGTCCCTGCGTTTGTTATAAAACAATAAATTGGTGACAAAAAAAAAGGTAAAACTATACCTGAAGTATTTAAAATAAATGCACTGAATGAATTATATTTTGAGTGCCAAACATTTTGATGTTAACGAGAGAATAGCTTATTTGTTAACACTAAAATTGATTTGACTCTGTTAACTTTGTTACCTGGTCCATTGCCGGTGCAGTGCATAAGGTTTAAGACAGGCATATCTTGATCCTACTACGAATGTGTAAGGAAAATTGACTTTCTGAATTGAAAAATGCAGATAGTCAGCTAAAAAAAGCTGTTTAGGAACTAGTGCTCACATGTCGAAAGAGCTGAAGCTCCTAAGAAAAGGGAATTTTTACTAAAGATGGTGTTTACAGGTTAAACTTAAACTAAAACTTTTCTCCAACGGAAAGGGACGCGCTGTAATTCCACGTGGGCAAACATGAAAGCATTTTGAGATTTGAATTGCCATTGTTTCTTCATTTGTAAATTTTGGCTCCATCTAAGGCTTGAGTCTTTCATGTTAGTAAAAAAGTTTTTATTTCAGGCAGTATTTCAGACCACAATAGTTTAGTCTTGCTTATTTGCAGTGGGCCATCGTTATAGTTTGACAGCGTTGCAATACCGTGTGATTAATTTTCCCTTTCTTTGAAAATGCGAGGAGTTCTTGACATTCAAAGCTTCTTTAAGTTGGTGAATTCTCCACCAAGCTTTAACAAATTTAAGAACATTTCTTGGTTTCACTTTGAACTCACTGCAGGCAGCACGCAGCACACCTCAATAACATTCTCTGAGGCTTCAAACACAACGCCTCCTGTATATGAAATACACATTAATTAGTGAGCAAATGCCGAACCTAGATACTGTCATACAGCACTAAGAGGGTAGGTTATGTTCAATCGGCTGGCAGTTAGACGCCAGCATAGTTTGACCAGCAATACCGTCTGGATCAAAAATCCCATTTATCCTCCGTCGCAAAACCAATTTGAGCTTTTAATGAAGCGATAAAGATGTCTGACGCTCGCTATAGTACTCGTATCATTGGAGTGAAGTTGTCTACACAAATCGTTTGAAGGTAAACCGAACCTATTTTCGTGTTTTCCTATCACGCACAGTGTTCAGTGATGACACCTATTACAGTGCACTCTGTTTATAAACAACTCTTAAAGCGTTTCAGATCCAGCTTCGGAGTCTGTTTTGTCACTAGGCACGTAATACCTCGTCCCGGCAGCCAAAAGAGATGAATATTAAACTGTCAAAATGAGACCTTTTTATTGCCGGTAGTTCCGCCTGGCTTAGTGGTTAGTGTGTTGGACTACAAATCGAGGGGTCCCAGGTTCGAATTCCGCAAAAACTGTCTTGAAAGAGCTTCTCAATTAGCCGTTTGGAATCGGCATAAAATTGTAGATCCCTTCCATTCCTTCCAAAAATTAAATCTCACACAAAACGAATGGTTGTGAGAAGCTAGGCCTTTTCGAAGACTGAAGAAGATTCTATGATTAAGTCAGTCAGATAAAACTCCTCCACCCAACACTTCGTCACTTCGTCAGAATACATGCTTTTATATATAAAAGTGAACCGACTTCATCCTCCCAGAATAACCAGAATAGAATGATAGCCTGGAAGTTCTTGTCAAAACTTAACTTGCGAGTAGTACCTACTCACTTTTGAAATCATTTTCCAATGTTCCCCAGCAACTTTAAGACCTAGATTTGATATTTCAACTGAACTAGTTTCGCCAGGTCACACTGACTTCATGGATAAAGCGGAGTAATCGAAGAATTGACCGTGAATATGCACAAAATGCATCCATTTGGACAGCGATTTAGTCAACGGAAAATATTACCGGATCGATTCATCTCGTTACCTACTTTTTCCAGCCGCAAAACGAAGCGCCACCTTTTAATTGCAGTATAGCTTATGTTTCCTCATTTCGACCACATGCATTAATTGACGCAATGTTTTAATGTTTTACGCGTTTGGTAAAAGTCACATTTAAGTTAAATGCCTAGCAACGGTTACACCGCCTTAATTGTTTTTGTTTCTTTTTCTTCCTTTTCGTAATCTGTCCATCGACACCTACAGGCAACTCTTTTGATGCACTGGATTAAGCCCTACGACCACTTTGTCATGCCCAATTATAATAAAGAAACAATTTAGTATAGCTTCCTCTTTGCATTTCGAATTCGAAATCGCCAATTAATCCCCAAAGCTCGCGTGCTACTCTTTCAATACCATTACATGATTGTAAAATTTAAATTAGTTATCTCCGATAGCTCGCACATAGCGGAATGGGCGAAACCATTTGTCCGAAGTATTACAAAACACACACGGAATGGTCATTAACATAAATAAATAAAGTGACATACCTGTAATACCACGCAATGAAAACAAAATCAAATCCGCAATGCTCACCATTTCGTGTGCTGGGCACACCGACCTCACCTACATCCACTCTTTAGACGGTTGAGATTGAGGTTTATGCTATATGGGGGTATTGGTCATCAAATGCGCCACACAAACAACCCCCAAGAGTGACACTACACACGTTGCACTTTCTTAAAAAACCCATTGACCTCCTGTGACACTCTCTCTTTCTTACTCTGAAATACCACAAGGTCCCGCAGTTCCGCAGTTCCGCACGACGCGATGTTTGCATTTCATTTGCAGTCAATTTATGCGCCGGTCGCTCTATCTCTTGCTTTTCTCTTTATATGTCAAGTCAATTGATGGAATTGCCCAATACCTACACGCTAGCTGAAATCTAAGCGGCGCGATAGCTCATTTCAATTTCTGATTAACCTTGGTTTGTTGGTCTGAAGAAACTGAAAACAGATAAGAAACAAAAAAAAAAGTCGGTAAGACACGATGCTGATGGCTATGTATATAAATATTACACAACACAACACCTCCAGTTCGAGGAAAGAAATGTCTTATTTCGGATTGTTTACCAAAAGATAAAAAAAGAACCTAATGACGCAGCACCTTTGTGATAGTTTTTCATGGATTTGACACCAGACTTGGACTTTGGCTTTGACCAGCGGGGTGTCGATTGAAAAATGGACAATTCGACAGTTCGCATTTTAAATGGCCGGTACTGTCCGCGTATGACCTCGTTCGGAAACAGAGCACATTTCTGTTTTTATTTTTTGCCAACTAGTTTTCGGTTTTTATTGTGTTTCGTTTTGTTTATTGTGGTGATGAAGCCATTTCATCAGCTGCGACTGGTGCAAGAGATGTTAACACCATTTCTCATAAAGTCATTCACTCTTTCAAGAGTGTTGGCCAAGATTTGATTTTTGCAGGCAGGGTTATGCTGTTTTATTGTGAATTGTATTTACATTTTTGTTGGCAATTCGCCAAAGACGTTGCGGATTAGATATGATTAGGTACCTACTCTCGTGCCAAAGATGTTTCGGATTAGGTAGTACTACTCTCTTGCAGTGTTACAACTAGTCAAATCATATTCAAACGTCAAACATAAAACGAAACTACATGATATGTAAAAAAAAACTGAAGTGAAATAATGACAAATTGTAAACTTATTGCAACTTTGTCTCATCCCTGGAACTTTGATTTAGAAATGCACTCAGCTTTAAAGACGTCAAATCAATTTGGATTATAAGTGACTTTAATAACTACAACAACGATTTCTTGAACGAAATAAGAAAGAGAGCCATTTTTGCGTAAAAATGGAAATGCAAATTATAACCTTAAAGTGTCAGGGACGAACGATTGGTAAAATGGATACAAACAGAAGTTCCGGCGAACAAGATTTCTCCGATCAACTGAAAACATTTCCATTACCGTTTCAAAACGTATTATATTTGATAGTTGTATAGGGCAACAAATTTAACGAAAGAATAATAATTCTCCCTTTTCCACATCCAGAAGCCATTTTGTTTTACAGGAAATGTAAGTTCCATATTTCTAGGCAATAAAAATACTACCAAGCTCATCTTTTCCGCAGGTACCTACTACATATTTGGTGACGTGAAATAAAGCCAAACGAAATAATGCCAAATTCCAAATTTGGCATCATTTCGCTTTCGAAAGCGAAATAGAGCCAATTTGGTTTTATTTCGAAATGCAAAACGAAATAATACCAAAAAACTAATGGAAATAAGACCAAACCACTCCGTTGTGCACAAATGTGCGAGATATAAATCCCAAGAAAAAATTTTGGGCCTAATGTTCCGCCCAACAATTTCCAAATTCAACAAAAAATATAAGTAAAAAATCTCGCACCCACCCCGTCATCCAACAGTAAACCCAAGCAGGGGGGTTGCAGGGGGGCACCATGCCCCCCCAAACACATTTCATAGTATACAATGGTAGCAACTCGCGTGCGCGAACGTCTCGTGGACTTATATGTCCCTGCGCCAAACGAAATAATGCCAAATTGGTGTTCTTTCGTTTTCAGTAACGAAATAAAGCCAAACTACAAATTTGGTTTAATTTCGCTTTGGAAAACGAAATAAAGCCAAATTTTGTGAATTCGGCCTTATTTCGTTTGGCTTTATTCCACGTCACCTACATATTTTGTATATAGTAAACAGGATGGCCGGCCGATATAATTGGCACTACCTTACCGGCAGTGCACTTTTTATTAGCACTCATATTACGTTACAGGCTTGTGTGCTGTTGTTAATGCACTATTCTCGTTGGAACTTGGAAGAGCGCCTCCAAAAACAGCAGATCGCCGATCAATTCCGAAAAAAACGCCCCTGCGGAGCTCTTGTCAATTTTGACTTAATTTAAGAGTCAGTCACTCTTCAACACAGATTTAGGGCGACGTTATGAATGGAATTGTAAATAAAGTAGATATATCTATGTTCTTACCAAATGTGCAAGACTACCCCTCTTTGAAGTGAGTGTATCGCGTAATTATTTCGTCTTTCCCGGAAATATAATCAACTGCCGTTAGCGAGTTCTGCAATTAGATTGGTGCTAACTATATAGAGAATGTTTTGCAAAAGAACACGAAAATAAAGATTTACAGCCAGAATGTCGCCAATAATAAGTCGTTAATTGTACAGCAAACAGCTGACAAACCGCTTCGGGAATACCCGTTCGCTACTTAATGCAATGAATATTTATTTGGCCAACCTTAATAGGGTTGATTTGAAGCCGTTCTACTTTATAGCAACTAAACGGCGAGAAGCGAGTTCAATTTTCCAGTAAACACATTTTGACCCATTATGCATCACATAACAGCGCGATAAGCTATCTCAAATATTTACACACTTACTTTCAGATCTCTTCCGGCCCACTCAAACAAAATCCCAACCAGGAGAGTGAGAGGGAGCGGAGGTTTTTTTTTTTGATTACGTAACTGACAAGTATCGACTGGCTGACGAATCACCGAAAACAAGTGAATCTCCACGAATTCGAACGTGGAAGTTTAATATGTTTACCATCAGCCATCTATTGGTTATAGCAATTAGCCTGAGTAGTCACTTGAGCGATGCCGATCAGTTATTACCCACTTCGTCATCCGATCGTCACAACTTGACCTGTGAACAGTTGTGTGAGCTGTCAGGCGCTGCCAATACACGGCTTGAAGTGAAGAAGGACTTCTTCGTGAGGGAGTCCAATAGGACGACAACTGTGAGAGATGCGAGTTCTGTGCAACGAAACCAGGTGTTGAGCCACTCTTCCGAGCGCTATCTGGGTACGTCTTCGATTATTTTTGGTCTTTCGAAGATCGCCAGCTCAGCGTACCTAAGTGAGGCATGCTTAAGCGACTTCAAGTCCATCGAGAAGGGGATTTTGAAGCGGCATCCATGGGCGATGAAGGGTATGAACAGTGTATACGTAGCTTCCCTTAAAACGCTATAACTTATGTGCTTTTGTTTGATTGCAGTTCTCGATTCGTCGGGTGGCAAGGAGTCCGGCTTCATTTGGGGCCAGAACTATTGGCTAGGAAGCCATCAAGGCTGTGCAGCAGTTCAAAATCCGGTGCGAATCACTCTGTCCGATCAGTTTCAAAGAACCATGCGATATGGCCTCATAGAACAGATGGCGCCCTTCAAAATGGACTACCGAGTCGTGTATATGAAGCACAACTCCCCTTGGCAGGTTGAAAGCAAGGTGATGACCGAGAGAATCATCCATGTCGGTCTGTGCTTGCCCTCGTCGTGCTCCTCCTATGAGATACACAACATCACTCAGACTCTGATGGACGAGAGTCTACTGGAGGAGGGCAACGTTTTCGATTTGCACTCAGAAGTGATGTACATCAAGGACCTGAAGTTGAAGGACACCTTCTTTGACAAGAAGAGTCTAAAGTTAATCGCTGGTGTCTTGGTCTTCACTGCGGCCTTGATACTTGCAGCGGGTTGTCTAAGCGTCAGTGAGCCGAACAGCATTCAAAAGCATACAGGTGGCAGTTTTCCATCAGATGTCGAACGAAGAGCGACCGAAAAAGAAACCAAATCCAATGGCGTGGCGGCGTTCATTAAATGCTTCGATATAGTTGCCAATTCGCAGGCTTTGTTCACTTTTCGAGAGTCGACCCCCAACTCTATACCCGTCATTAATGGACTAAGATCAGTCTCGTGTATCTGGATCATGTTGTTCCATGTGGTTTGGTACATGTACTTCACCGTCAACAACAAGACCTTTCTCGTGTCCTATGGCGAGAAGGTGTTCTTTCAGTATGTAAGCACGGCTCCATTGTTGGTGGATTTGTTCTTCACTATAAGGTAAGTGCCTTGAATATTGAGGTTTCCAACTGTTCATAAGTAGAAATTTTTCCCTGTAGCGGCTTCCTGCAAACGTATAACTTTTTGAGGAACGAAAAACAATGGGACGTGATCAGAGCGAATACTCTGGGACAGAACGCGAAGCTGTTCTCCAAGATGTTGGCCCATCGATACTTGAGGTGGGTTTTATTGAAAATTGCCTTATTTACAAATGATCTCAATATCCACGGTTCATCATCATCAGCAACTGAAAACAACGAGTGAACAATAAGTATGTAGGTAGTTTTTCTGCTGTTTCGCATGTTCATTTGCCAAATGTAAATTTTGATGTTAATCTATTTTTAATGTCAACAGGAGTTATTTGCCGTAATCGTTTTTACAGTATTCTTTTAATGAGTGTTTTGTTAAAAAAAACCAATGGCCTTTGGAGGTATTTTTATTTAAGATTTGCAATTCAACCTTTAGACACACCTAATTGCCTGTACTGTCATTTTGCTTCTCACATTTAATTGTTTTTATCTAACAAAAGTATGTTTTTTAATGACAGCACTGATGGTGCGTAATGGTTTTTAGTTTTGTTTGCATAACATACTTCCGCAAATCCGCACACAGGAGGGTTTGACGTATTCTCGAATGGTTGCACTATGTTACCGACACGAAATTTTAAGTGTTAGGTATGTCGTTTACCAGTGGGATTTTCGGATTTTGCCCTCAGATTTTCGATTTTTGCCCAATGGAACATAAAACGACATTTTTCTTCCTTCGCATTTGTGGTAGTGCGTGTTTGAAAAGTCAGATGTTCTAAAATTGAAATGTATGCTTATGAAAATCCACTCAATTTATGTTGATATCCATTGCGGCAGCCAAAGTAATTTTTTCTCTATTTTTCACAGACTTGTATTCTAAATACGTAGTTAATAACACATCTTAAAGTTTGACAAATGACAAATGTTTTGGTATTAGTGTAAGTAGGTGCGAATCTCGGTCAGATATCAAGATTCGCAAAATTGCTCTGACTGCTTTTTTTTTGCGGCCAATGGAACATGAAATCTGACAGCCAGCTGATTTCGAGAGCAAAAAAACTGCTCTGACTCCATATGGAAAACGACATTAAAAGCGAAAAACTTCGGTTATTCAGTGAGCAATTTAAAACCTAAACAACAGGGAATAATTTTGAAACTTCTCAAATGGGCTATGGGCATTATGTTCACGCAAAACTTAACAATATAGTTTGTCGCAGTTTGTTCCCAAAGGCAAGCCTATTTATTTTCAGTATTTGTTGATGAGAAATTGTAGTATGAAGCATGTACTAAATATTCTGTCAGCAAATATTTTAACCCCTTTTTCCCGATTTATTACGAATAATGGAAGAAATCACTTTCTGAAATAAGCTTCGCCCTGTCGCCAGTACCTACCAAAGATAATGGAATACAGAGATATATAACTTTTCAGTGAAACGGTGGCTGCCTACAAGCTGTTTTCCAGAAAAATTCATGAACTCACACACACCTGCTCCTATCTATTATAGCATATGTGAGTTCATGAATTGGACTTTACTGCAAGAATTAAGGATTTTCTAATGTGTATTTCACAAAAACCAAACAAATTCAATATGAAACACAAAACAGTTAAGCACCGCGATACTCGTAAAATCGAAAGGATTCGCGGTCGGCCATTAGCAACATGCTTTTTTGTTCGTCACATGTATTCACAGACGGGGGTTGAAATTACCAAAACAACAATGTAAACAAATGGGTTTTGGGGGGATAGACGTACGAAAGATAACCATCTCTTTTATTCATTCATCTCTGGCCAGTACTCTATAGCTATACTTACCTGCGGTGGACATCTATTTATGCTGAATCATTGATTTGTTTGTGCTGGCAACGCACCCACGCTTTGTATCTGTTTTGGCATACATAACCTTCACCCCTATCGTGGAATACGGCGTATTTGAGATTAACTTCGCATGCTCGATTCATTTTCACTTTCCATACACATCGTGAAATCCGCCGGAAGAGACTTCCTTATCGACAGGTATTTCAATTCAAAGTTTATTCGAAAATTAGCTGTTCTGCACTAAATGGCAGCAGATTAATGCAAAGAAATTAAAAATGCATTTTGCAGAAATCAAATCAAAAATAAATTAAAAATTTAGGCTTGTATTTGAGTAGAGGATATTAATTAACAACGTGGAAAGAGCATCCTTCGACAATAAGAGGCACTTTCGGATTCGACGAGAGTTTTTCTGAAATACAATTGTTATTCAAATTGTTTATAAAGTTTATTCATCTCTCAGGATTACTAAGTGCTTTCGTTTAATAAAACCAACATTTTCATGTTTTTGAAAATCGCACCTAAACAGCACAACAAACAATTGGATACGCAATGAACTATACCTACGTATTTGAAATGTCAAAGTTTATATGGGGATTTTCACTTCGATCGTTTTCTACGATGGTGTTAAACACATTCACCTTACCGACTGGTGAATCTTTCACATCGAATGTATTCTACAATGCAAAGTATACCTTTTGAATTGGAGTGAAACGTTAACCTCGGCGTATTTCACGGTAGGCGTGATTGTTCGCGTTCTATTGCCCGCTAGCGACATGCTACTAAATTAGCACGTTTTTTTTTGTTCTAGAGCTTTGTAAAACTTCCCATAGCTGAAAAAAACGATACAACAAAATAGCTGTCATTTCATTAAAGCATAACCCCCGTATTAATAAACGACGAGCAGCGGCGAGTTAGCACTAACACACATGTTAGCTTCAAATTCCTATTAATAAACGTGTGTTTGGTTTCACTGACATTTGAAAACGAGCGGATAACTTAACTCACCGAATTCGGCGTATAGAGAGCGGATAACTTTTTAACTCAGAGAGGGTGAGGGAATTTACAAAATCTCGAATCCTTTTCGGTGATACGAATACCAAAAGTTAAGGTTTTTGTTTATATTGGGTTTGCAAATTTGTGTAGATAAATTTGGGTCCACATTTTGAATAATAATTATATATAAAATATATCCTGGGAACATAAATAATTTTCAAATGACAAGACATCAATATTTGAATGACGCTTGACATCTGAACATTCTACAAGAGAGAATCTGAGAGAGAATCGGTGAATTTCTGAGCGCAACAACCGATTGAAAAACGAAATATGACAGATGTACTAGAATGTTTAGTACAATTCCGTGTAGTGCTGCCGTGCGTTAGGTGATAAAGAGCGAATAGCTAATATGTAGATGGAATATGTTTATTAATAAGAAAAGTTAACAAACGGATAGGGTCACTCTCACTATCCGTCTGCCAGCTAAAACACGTGCTAGAGAGCGGATAGCGTTTTTTTATTAATACGGGGGTAAGTGGATTAAAAAATAACAAACAGAAGCTGCTGAATATGTTAAATGTTTTAAGAGAGTGAGAACGAAAATGAAATCATAATGGCATTACTTGATGTAACACACGCGTCCATTGATTTCTACGAATGACTTGTTATTGTGTTTTGTGTCTATATAAGATGACGCAAGGAATTGAGTAGGGTTATGCCTTTCCAACTTCTGTGTTTTACACTGTCAATCAATCGACTGTCAAATAATTGCGATGACTAATGACAGATTAACGGAGGTATATTATTTAAAGTTCCAGTATTCGTTTTTACAACCTGCTGTTTATGTTTAGTGTTGCTAGATGATTTCCATAGAAAAATTTCCCAGTAATTTAAGGACTTTGGATTTAGAAACGAAAAAAAGGAACAATTTTCTTTCTCTAGTTCTAATTAAGATCTTTGACCACTGTGCAGGTACAGGTCGCAAAATATCAATAGAAAACCAAATTATTTCAATAATAAAGTTGTAGGGCATTTAATTTTTGATACGACCGTCATTCTTCCAAAGTTGCCAGTCGTAATGTTTCTTAATTGTAAGCAACTCCATCTATAATTCAAAATGGCGGCGAACGTCACTGGGTCGAATATTATGCAAAACAACTTTTAAACATACATATTTTTAAACTATAAACACTTCACCGGGCGCAAATTGTAAGACGGTTCTTATTTTATTTTCCAGATTAGCTCCCCTCTACCTGGTCCTAACAGGTATGGTTGAAATATTCACATCCTACATCGAAGACGTCTCGATATTCCACATTCACGACCGTTTCGATCAAACCTGTTCGAATCACTGGTGGAGGAACATCATCTTTATTCAAAACTTCTTCGACCACAATGAGCTCTGCCTTAACTGGACATGGTCGCTCGCATGCGAGATGCAGTTCTTCTGTGTGATATCCGTGCTGCTGTTTGTATACACGAAGTAAGTCACGCAACTAAAAATCGCTTAGAGTTCCTCTAAAATTTTCTTATTTTTCCTTCACAGACACCCTCAACTGGTAAAGAAACTCATAGTTGGAAGCATTGTTGGCACCATCGCATGGACCTACATCGTCGGCCTGCAGTCACGCTACCAACTCTCATTTGACGTGGCTTACCACACTGCCACCGAGATCTATATAAACCCCTTTGTTCGGATAACGCCCTACTTGCTTGGGTCGATAACCGGCTGGTACTTGGTCCACAGCAAGGGCCAGTTGCAAGTGGGCCCAATGGCTGAGAAATGCCTCTGGAACGTGGCAATTTTGCTGTTCTTTGCTTGCATCTATTCTACCATCAAACGCGACATGACCATCCTGCAAACGATCTCATTGTTAGTCTTTGGACGTTTTTTGTTCTCGATATCAGTGTGCTGGATGGTTATCGGCAGTGCAACGGGACGAGGAAGTTGGTGGTCGAGAATCTTGGAATGCAAGATATTCCAGCATCTGAATCGATTGTCCTACGCAATCTATCTGTTGAATCCGTTTGTTATTGCGTTCATTTTCAGCTTGTCGAACACAAGTTCACATGCTGATCCTTTGCAATTGGTAAGAGGAACTCAGTCTCTTAGAAGGATATTCGATATGACTTTAACCGCATCTCATTACAGTGTGTACTGACAAGCGGCTTCGTGGCCATCGTTTACATCGTGGCGATCGTGTTTTCGCTTGCCTTCGAAATACCCTACTGTAACTGGTCGAATGAACTGCTGAGGAGGAAGCTCAAGACCGCCTAAATGAGACTCATTACGTGTATCGTCCTTGTATATGTTATTTATTGTAGATATGTATTTTTACTTGCTATTAATTGTTAAGTATGTGTGTGTATGCTCGTGTGATTTGTCCGTTATTACACGGTTTGGGAACTGTTATGTGATGTTGTTTTTTTTAAGCTTTTAGAAGATTAATTTTAGATTGATAGTTCAAATGCATATAAGTGTAGTATGTATAATTTTTTTTTATCCAGGGATTGTTGCCAAATAGACGTGTATTTTTTTTCTGTATTTTGCATACGCTTGGGGTGAAGTTAACATACAAAATAAAAATGATTACTTATGCACTGTGAGACTTCCTTTTACTATGGTTTACTAAACGAGACACTGCTGGTGTCCATCCTCGTTGCGATCTGGCAACTACATGACTTGGTCTTTGAAGCAGAATTGTTGTTCTGCTTTTTTAATTATGGTCTTCGCACACAGGTCAATACGATATTGCATCGCATATTTGATTATGCGCCATGTACAAAACGAAAAGAAAAACAATCGCATTATTCCTATTTCCAAAAACTTGACAGATTGCAAGAAAAAATTACAGTGGAATCGTGTCAGAGTACAAAGCCAAGTACTTGCACTTTATGCTTCCTCTTCCGACTATGTCTCGTGGCAGTGATTCCAGACTTGCAGGACTGACTTTTCCACAACGATCATCAAAAACACCCATGCCACGATACTCCCCACGATACATACCTACACACATAGTTATTACTTACAGTATTTGAAATGCCTCATCTTTTGATCTTTTTTGGCTTATTCTGAAATACAAAATGCCCACGATCTGGCACCACTGAACTCGTAGGTATGCAAAGAGAACTTGAACAACTGTAACACAATTTTCGTAATATTCGTCGCTTGCGGAAATAGTTAAGAAAACGACAATCCCTACACGGTGTCTCCACGTGCAATTTTTAATTTCATACAATCTGTCGAATTTGATTGTATGACAGAACGACAGTATGCAATAAAATGAAATGTTGCTGAGCAGAGCACATCGTTTCGTTCTCGCATTAGGCCATGAAATCCTTTTTCTTTTCCCATCTACCATATTCTTGTCACGTAGTTTCAGCGCTACAAGCGACCATTCACCACTCAGCCATCGTGGAAATGAAAAGCAAGTGTCAAACTGCAGGTCATTTCATGCAATTGATACCATTCAATGAGCAATATATTTCATGATATTGTTTTTTTCATGAAAATTGTGGTCTCCACGAGTGTAATTTCCATTGTATGCAATATTTCATGAAATAAAAAAATTGCACACGGAGACACCGGGTTAAGAAACTTCGTTTACCATTTTACTTATCGGAATTGTTTATTTTATTATTGTTTTGACATTTCCCAACAAACACTGATGGTGGTGCGATTAAAATGTGGGCTACCCACTTGCCATTAATTGATGATATCTTCTATTTTAATTGTTACGAGATTACATGCGAAAGTTTTCATAAATTTATCTAGCTATTGTGAATTTATTGTGACCGACAAAATATTTAATTTTGGGTTAAAAATTATTATCAATAAGTCCTATAAGTATGCAATGAAGCCACCTACTGTAACCACAAGAATCAGTTTAGTTTTGCTGTCACTTTCTGTCAACTAAATGACAGTTTATTTGCGCTTTGGCTCTGAATTTGGTTTCCAATTTAAATGATTTTCTTCACTTGTTCACCGTCAATAGAAATGTATTTTGTAAAATGTCAAACTAGACTTGATAGTGACTCAGTTTGTTTACCAAATACGCTCTCTAAATGAAATCTGAATGAAATGAATTCACCCAAGTGCTACGCAGTTCCACCAAATAAATGAAAACTGCACCGATGCTCAAATTTCCCTTTTGATTTTGATACTATAAGAAGAACACAAATTGACGTCCAAAAATCTATTTCTCGTTACATTTCCTTTTCATTCAGTTCCAAAAGTAGATGCCCCGGAAACTGATCATTCTCCGCAGGCGCCTAAGACCATGCAGCGCTAATAAAGGGTTTTTCAATAAGAGCGCCACATACTTTTTTTTTTATATCAATGAATTTCTTTATTCCTGTGAAAGTACCTACGTTCGATGCCGTTATGTATGGAACTCGATTTCTTTTGCACGCTTGCAGAAGTCCAGACGCTAAACCAAATTCTCAACGGTTTTCAAATATAAATCGGCCGATACTGCTGCAATTTCCCGTTCGATATTCGTACGAAGTTCACCAATCGTCGCTGGCTTGTAGGCATAGACCATAGACTTGACGTAGCCCCACAGGAAATAGTCTAACGGCGTCAAATCGCACGACCGAGGCGGCCAAGCGTCTGGACCATTTCGTGAGATAACACGTTCACCAAACTTGGTTTCCACTAAATTGATTGTGACATTTGGTGTGTGGCGCCGTCCTGTGGGAACCACATATCCTCCAAGTCCATATCATCCAATTGGGGCCAAAAATATTCGGTTTTCATTGAATGGTAGCGATTCCCATTCAAAGTAACGTGCCGGTCTTGATCATCACGGAAGATGTAGGTACGGCCCAAATGACGCCGCCGGCCCATAAACCACACCAAACCGTAATTTTATCGGGATGTAATGATGACTCATGAGTGTACCGCATATTTTGTTTATTGACGAAGCCATTCAGCCAGAAATGAGCCTCATCGCTGAAGATGATTTTTCGATGAAAATCCGAATCATTTTCAAGTTGTTGCTCAGCCCAATTCACGAACATACGACGCTTCTGGTGGTCAAGCGGCTTCAGTTCTTGCGTCAATTTAATCTTGTAAGGATGTAGGCCAGGATCTTCGCCACAACGACGTCACAGAGATGCCCAACGCTTGAGAACGACGTGTAAGAGACACATTTGGACTTTCTTCAACTGAAGCCTCAGCGGCAGCAATATTCTCGACACTACGGGCACTTCTTTGTCTCACTGGCACGGGAACATTTTGTACTGTGCCTGTGGATTCAAATTTTTCCACCAGACGCTCAATTGTTGATCGGCTAGGACGATTATAACGACCATAAATTGGACGTAGCGCTATTAACGTTGAGGAAACTGACTCCGAATTTCGGTAGTAGATTTTAATAATTTCGACTCGTTGTTCGGCGTCGTTTGCTGTCCCTGTCGTTCTACTTTTGTAGCGTCCCTGTTGAAAAACCCTTTATTATCTTATTACTCAGTTTTCGTTGCTTGTCATTCCAAACCCCATTAACTACCATAAATAAATTAATTAATAAATTATTTATCTATGCTATTACATAAGGTTGCCTGTGTGACCTCGAATGAAATGTTCAAACGATTCTATAATTTGTTAAGACAACCTTTTAAGTCTCGAATTCCACAACTTACAAGTGTCAGTCATGGACGTACAGTACTAGCATCAAGTACACTTATTTCAATAGGGATATGGACCTTCAAATTATACGCACCGGAAAAGTGTAATGTGCCCAACCTGTCCACTTGACAAGTAGATTTTTTATTATTATTATTCCCGGAAGACAGAGATAATATTTAACAAACGAGGGGTACTTTTAAGGCAACGCTCAGTAAATGTCATCCTTATAGCGGACAAGGCATTAATTTATGTATCTGTTGATGACAGTTACGACAGCATCTTCAAAAAATAAATGCCTTATGAGCACACTACTGCCAAGTTGAAGGTGATTTCCAAGTGCATCTGACGTGTATATTCCGTTGGTAAACACCAATTTCAACATCTCACCACATATGGTGCTTAATCGTATACCAAAAATGAAATATTTGCGGTTATAGATCGACAAAAACGACTTGATTTATTTAGAGGAGGCGAAGTGACATTTGTCTATCCATGTAGGTGTGTACTGTGTACCCAAAAAGAAATGTCACCCCAACCAACATTTTGTGTTTTTGTTTCATAATAATTGACTTAACTCAAACACATGCCCAAGGTCAATCATATTCGAACCGAACCCACTCTTTGTGCGCTATTATTCAATTAATCAACTGCTGATTTTCTTTTCTTTATTGGTTCTGCGCTCAGCCACTTTCGATTGGATTATCACTTGTTGATTGAACTGCGATGTGATTTATTTTACGGGTAGCAATATTGTTAATGATGTATATATAACTTTTAGCTTGGGGCGTGACTTGCAACACTTTCTTGCGGGTATTTTTTTATATAATTCATTACAATGCGCAGTAGATATACCTAAAAAACAGGTTTCCAATTAGACTAATGACAGATTGATGGTAACTCGGAATTCTGTTTCTGACTGGACACCAAACACTGCAGCCAATAGTTATTTTGGTTGTAGTGTGTTCTAGTTGCTTTTATTGCTCCAAAATGAATTGTCTTTATCGCGTTTGCTATGCATCCACTCTACATCATTTTAGTAGAGCCATCACAAGCCTCGGAAGCGTAGTATGCTGAAATGCGCATTCCACATTCCAAGTGTCGCGTCGGGTAACGATATGCTGACCAAATCTCTGAACAATGCTTATATTTCAGATGGTTTAACCATCGACTTGGCACAGAAGTACTCTACCCGAACCGCGGGACGTTCAGTGACAAAGAATACCACAAACGAAAAGACAACAATTGTAACGGAATCTGGCCAATTCAATAATATGAAGGAAGTTGTTTGCCAAGTACCGAAACCTTTGATCAACCAAATTCTATTTCGCATTTTAACAGAAATAACAATTATAATAATCAAATCAATTGGCATCACCTTGGTTGTAACCGTACACGCGGCTAATATAAGGATTCCAATCGTGGCCGAGGCCGTGCGGTCGCTGGCGAGGTTGGTTACAAAATTATGCCCATTACCGCCAAAATGGTCAAAGCAATCAAAACAATATACGATACATAAATGAAGAACAAACTTCGAAAACCCGGACCAAACCCTAAATACTCAAAACAATATGACTTAGCAATAAACATTTTCAGCCATATTAATAAAAAAACCCGTCTTCTTATTCTTATTAATAAAATAAAATAACTCATATAACAACTAACTAATGTTTTCTCTAAAATAGCTACTTAGAGCTGGCATCACCTAACCAAATTGTACTGAAAACTGCTGAAAACTATCACATATTGGCTGTCATGATGCCTGGCTAGTAAATTTCAGTTGTGACAAATGAAAAAGAAAAGAAAAAACCACAGAAAATAAAGCAAAACAACAGAAAATGTTTATTTATTTTTTAATGTAACATTGGCTTTTGTTTTTTTCTTTTTTTGTACAATTTTTTTCGTTGAGGCGATTTACATTTTTTTTTAAATTTAAATTTAATTTATTTGTGACAGGCGAACTTCTTTCCGCCCAAATTCGTTAATGTAATGAAAATAATAATTCCGAGCATGCACAATTGCACATACTTCTTTATGCTATTCAGTCAATTAAAATTCTTTATTCAAATGTTATATGAAAATTAAATACAATTGCAATAACCCCAGCGTTGTCTATCTCGGTATTCAGTTTGGACGACTGCACGTTGTTCTTGCGTTATTCTTTCCCGAAGTTCCGACATAATTCTCACGATTGTTAATATTCCGATCTGACTGTCCTGATTTCCATTTTCACGAACACTCGCCATACGTTGTTCATTGCGGCTGAGACGTGAATCGTTTGACCTTCTCACTGGCGGCATGACCAAATTTGTCTTGAAATCGCCGAATTCAATCAATGAAATAATTTCAGCAATTTAATATAAAACAATTTAATTATTAAATAGTTCCACTTTTTTTTTTTTTTTTTCATAGTGCGTTTCCCCATACAAACTTTCATCCTCTATTTTATCCTGTCAAACGAAACCATCAAGCCCAAAATCGTTAAAAACTAACCATCCTATCTCGAGTTATGCACGTGAAAACTCAAAACTCTCAACAACTCCTGTTGCCTGCCATCATTGTCCACGACATCTCAATCTCCCCTTATTTCAACATACTCACTCATACTAATGTAAGGATCCTGAAAATACTTGACAAACACAGTGGGTTTTTTTCACTAATTTACCTAATTCAAATTTTGGAGTTCTAAAAAATACGTGTTTTATTATTTATAAATCTATCAAAAGAACTTAAATTTTGATTTTTGTACGATGTTGAGTTATAAAGGGTTAAAACTAAGATTGTGAAACTTATTACCTAAGTTTTCATAGTCTCTACATGGTCGAAAGGTCAAAAGGTCGAAAGGTCAATAGGTCGAAATTTCAAAAGCTCAAAAGGTCCAAAGGTCAAAAGTTCAAGAGTTCAAAAGTTCAAGGGTTCAAAAGTTCAAAAGGTCAAAACTTCAAAAGTTCACGAGTTCAAAAGTCCAAAAGTTCAAAAGTTGAAGAGTTCAAAAGTTCAAGGGTTCAAAAGGTCAAACGTTCAAAAGTTCAAAAGTTCAAGAGTTCAAAAGTTCAAAAGTTCAAAAGTTCAAGAGTTCAAGAGTTCAAAAGTTCAAAAGTTCAAAAGTTCAAAAGTTCAAAAGTTCGAAAGTTTAAGAGTTCAAAAGTTCAAAAGTTCAAGAGTTCAAAAGTTCAATAGTTCAAAAGTTCAAAAGTTCAAAAGTTCAAGAGTTCAAAAGTTCAAAAGTTCAAAAGTTCAAAAGTTCAAAAGTTCAACAGTTCAAAAGTTCAAAAGTTCTAAAGTTCAAGAGTTCAAAAGTTCAAAAGTTCAAAAGTTCAAAATTTAAAAAGTTCAAACGTTCAAGAGTTCAAAAGAGCAAAAGATCAATAGATCGAGAGGTCAAAAGGCCACAATTTCGAAAGGTCAAAAGGTCCAAATTTTAAAAGATCAAAAGGTCAAAAGGTCGACTCGCTAACAGACCTCCTAACGTTAGTTAGTTATATTTCAAAATTCTGCTTTACAAAATTCTGACTTACAAAATTCTGCTTTACAAAATTCTGCAAATAAAAAAAGGTTTGGAAAATGTTAAAAGCGCGCGCTTTTTATATTTGTTTTCTTTAAATTCGTAAATTGGTAAAAAAAAAAAACAGAATTAGCAGAATTTATTTGATTAAAATATTGCATGTCAGAATTTTAAAAAGCTGAATTTTGAAAAGCAGAATTTTGTTAGACAGAACAGAAAAAAAACAGAATTTTGAAAAGCTGAATTTTTAGGTTAAAAGGCAGAATTTTGCAAGGCAGAATTTTGAAACCAGAATTTCGACCCGCTCCCATTTGTGGCATCTATATTGAATTCCCGTGTTTCTCACATGGGAAAAGCGCCACAAAGAATAAATTCTTGACAGATTATCAAAAAACTTCCCTCAATTTGTTAAACCAAAGCTGACTGACCTGTGCAACGAATTTAATGATGTTTTGGCATTAGAACAGTATTTTTTTGTGTGTTGTAGGGTTACCACACCGGAGTGGCACTTATTACTCATTTCGAGTTGTAAAGATTGATTATTTTTATTATATAAACGCCTAAGATTTTTTACAAACCTAAAGCTTTTAACTTAAAAACTACAATCAGTTGTTCTCAATCAATAGTGATACATTGTGAAAATTAAAGAGTTAAACACAATTAAAATCTCTGAACAAAATGCCTTGCCCTTGCAATAAAATGGTTGAGCGCAACGATTCAAAAATCCAGTGTACATTGTGCAATGTCTACTTCCACCTTTACTGTGTCAAACTACACCCAAACGATGCAGCGTTTATGAGAAAGAGCAACACATGGTTTTAGAGAATCTAAATCAACGGAGGATGCACTCTTAAACTTTTTCACCAAGGTTTATCATAGTCTGAACCTCAAGAAACTAACTGCTTCCCTCTTTAATGATATTACAAAAGCATTTGATACTGTGGATCATTATATTCTCTTGTCTGAGTTGGGAAAAGCTGGTTTCAGGGGTTCTATTTTTGATTGGTTCGCGTCGTATCTTAAAGATCGAAAGCAAATGGTACAAATTGATGGAACTCTCAGTGAATGCCGTGATATTCGCACATTCGCACTGACGTATCGCATTCTCCGTGCTTGGGACAGTGCTATTTCTCATATTTATAAAACCAAGTTAATGTTTTTCAGTCTTCCGTCTTTTGATCTTGGTTCTCCAGATTTTGTCTTCCACAGTCGCGACTGTGAACATATCAGCTTAAGCTCTGAAACATGCCGTTCTACCAATAATGTGTGTACTTGGCGGTTCCGTGCCTTGCTCAACAAAGTGTTTCAATATTGGTGAGGTCCAGCATTTTCAATACCTTGGCCTTGCCATTGACAACAAATTGAACTAGAATATGCACACTGCGCGGCTTCTTTTATGTTGCATCACCTAAGACGTTTCTGCTCCAGAAATCTGCTTGTAACAGTCTACTATGGTCTAGTCCAATCAAAGATTCAATATGGTTTAGTTTGTTGGGGTGGCACCTTCAACTATAATTTGCAACCTCTGGTTGTGGCACAAAAGCATATTCTACGAATTATGTGGAGTAAAAGAAGTCGAGAGCACAGCTTTCCACTCTTTATTAATTCTGGCATTCTCCCTTTGAAACATCTTTACTTTTACAAAGTTCTTAAAGTATTCTTTTTAAGGAGCGGTAATCTCTTAAACCAATCGTCTGTTGTACATGACTTACGAAGAAGTGAGAGAAGGCTTGCTGTAGTTCCAAGCCATTTTACTCATCAGTTCCTAAATTTTTATTCTTCGGTAGCACGTAGGCTTTTTAATAAATTGCCTCCCGAATTAAGGAGTACTTGTTTCTCCCTTCTCATTCGTTAAAAAAGTTAAGCTGTGGCTGTTTAATATTGATATCGAACAGATCAATAACTTAATAATTTTGGTTACTTAATTAGTTATTTTACTGCAATCTTTCATCTAATTGTGCGTAACTCTTTCCTCTGTTTGTTTTTTTTTTTTTTTTTCTTCTCTTAATTTTCCTATTGGTTTCTCTATTTAAAACCATAACCTTTCTTTTTCGAAGTTTGTATAAGATTATCATTCATTCGTCACTAGTTTTTTTATTAACTAAAGAATGTATGTATAAATAATTTTTCAACAAATTTATTGTATTGTAAACAACATTAGAACATTAGAATATTATTATCCATGGAATGTCAATACGCAGAAAATTTTGAATTCCTGTAATTGAATGAATTTATTACCACTTGTTTGAAAACTAATAAAAGAAAAGTTGAAGTTGTTGAAGTTGAATCAGACCAAATTTATTGTAATTATTTTAACGCACAAAAGCTCCGCCTAAAGGATGAATCACTAGTAGTTATAATATAAAAAATTACAGAATTCCTCATTCACAAAAGGATGAAGTCAAACATGTTGATAAACTAATCAAGAATGATATAGTTGAACCACCAAAAAGTCCTTACCAGGAAGTAATGAGAAACGGTGGAGATTAGTAGTGCATTTTAGAGGAAGGGCAAAATACTTTTCGTATCTTGATTTAATATCGGGTTTGCATCAAATCGAGTTAGATGAAAAATCGAAAGATATAACATCGCTCTCTACGGACAAAGGATCATTTCGCTTCAGACGACTTCCATATGGCATCAAAATAGCGGTAAATTCCTTTCAAATGATGTCCATAGCGTTTAGTGGTCCAGAGCAAACTTTTCTGTAGGGGAATTGTGCTCAAGACAACATACTTTTTCTTGAAAATGATAAATAAAAATATCTAGAAATCATAGGTATGAAAATAAAGTGAATTCAGTTAATTTATTTATTGGTAAACAACACATAATTTAAAAGATTTCAGTTAAACAATAAATAGTAGGTATTTTTTAAATAATTGTTTAATTAAGATGGAAAGAGAGTTCAAGATGATATAGTGTGGTATAAGATAACATGCCATTAGTGTGGTCTTAGATGCCAGTAGCCAACCAAATTTATTTTCTGTGACGTTTTGAATATCTTTAGCCACATCCTCTTTCGGCCTGCTAGACGTTCTCTTGCAATTATTTTGCACACCAAAATGAGAAAAAAAAAACAAAATCAAATACTACCGCTTGGGTAAGATGACATACCGTGCCAAATTGGACGATCGGGTATCATGTCATCTTGCCCGATAGGATTAAAAATATTAAGCAGATTTTTGATACCAACATTTCTGATCAGATAAAAATATCACACAGAAATCACTAAATAGTATACAAATATTCTGCTTATAAGAAATTCTAATAAATATTTTTTTCACGCACAAAATCCTTAATTCCGTTCTCAATGACAGCACGTTGTAAACTTGCATCTGCATTACTTAACAACATCGCAAAACTGCATGTCTACCCGTGTCTGGCTTAGAGAGTTATTTGCAAGTATGTCATCTTAATTATTATTCCCATAGCTGAAAAATAAAAACGATCTTGTTCAAATAGAAAATAATAGGTACCAAGATCATTGTCTGTAAAAAGGGTTGTGTAGCGTGTTTATTTGCCTACCTAAACATTCCGGATGTCATATCTAGTAACGAGTACTGCCAATAATGAGTATTGCTCGTTACCCGAGGCGACACTTGACTTAACTCAAGCACATGTCCAAGGTCAATCATATTCGAACCGAGCCCACTCTTTGTGCGCTATTATTGAATTAATCAATTGCTGATTTCATTTTCTTTATTGATTCTGCATTCAGCCTCTTTCGTTTGGATTGACACTTGTTGATTGAACAGCGATGTGATTTATTTTACAGGTAGCCCTATTGTTAATGATGGATATATAATTTTTAAGCTTGCGGCGTGACTTGCAACACTTTTTGCGGGAATTTTATTATGTAATTCATAACAATGCTGAGTAGATATATCCAAAATACAGGTTTCCAATTACACTAATGACAGATTGATGCTAACTCGGAATTCTGTTTTTGACGTGGATACCAAACACTGCAGTCAATTGTGAAATTGATAGATTTTGTTACCATTATCACCTTGATTATATTTTCAAACGGTTTAAGGTTACACTAATATACCAACATTCTCTACACTTGTCGAAAATTTGTTTCACTTAAAACGTGGAAAGAGCCCTGGCCGAAACTGTCTGACCATGACTGTCAATCTGAAAACGCATTATTAAAAATCTTCTCGCCCTTTACTTTGTTAAAACTGTTCAGCGTATGATGATGCGGGTTGGCGAAAACTACAATGGTAATGCAGTTGAATACAATTTCTTCACAAACATATTAGTAGTTTTTGCCTAAGACGCATGTGCAGCAAGAATAGAATAGGTTAGGTTAGATTAGGTAAACGGGTAGGTAGAGCAGGAAGAGCCCTGCAATACCTTACTTAGGTCCTCGTGGACCCATTGTGATACCCGATATGGATATATTATCAATATACGTAAATTCTGCACTCACTGCAGCACTGCAACATGTCTCTATTTCTTAACTTGCTGCAAAATTCAAGGGTACCACAACACAAAAGAAAATAAATTGCAATTTCAAGTATTTGGCATCATCGCCTTTTGACACTGCAGATCATTTGTTTTTGTTTTGGTTGTAAACGCACATCAGGGGGTCAATTCCCGTTTTCGAATGCATTACCTATCGTAAGGGAGCAGACCTATGTTCGCTCGCACCTGTTACTTGATAGTCATTTCTGTTCCATTGAATATCGAATACAAAAGCCTAGCAAACTGCCGTATCGACTCTTTTACAGACTGCAGTTTTCGGCTGCCATAAACACCTCGTCAAGAAAATTTTTCCCAAGACAAATAACAACAAAATTCTTTTCAATTCATGAATTTTAATAAACGAATTAAAATTAAATTAGTAACATTACCAACTTTCGAGTAGGTATTGTTGTAAAAAAGATAACAAATTCAAGTCCAAGTGATGCCATTTTCATTTCGTCTAAATTATCATGCAGAGTTCACCATTTCTGCTAATAATTATTACAAAACCTATAAGCCGGTACAAAAAGAAAAACAAAAACAAATATGATTGTTGTGATACAATGGATTGACCTACATTCAGTTGGTTTACTGCCTCTGATCAGTCGAAATGATTGCACATTCGGATTTGGCACATTTGGTCTTCGCGTCTAGCCAAAACGATTTTGGCGATTCATTCAAATTGTTGATTTTTTATATATTGCTGCCGAACTTTAGGTTTTTTTCGGTGCTTGTTTATTATTTTTCTTTTTTGTAAAATATGTTCTATTCGTATGGGTGGAGTTGTTTAGTGTAGCGGAACAGGAAACATGCAAATTTTATTGCAAGTTTTTTTTTCCACTTTCCCAATCCTGTAGCGAACGCGTCCACGGCCATAGCTTCCAAAATGCAATGTTATTCAATGAAACGGCTGTCAGAAGCTATCACCTGCTTTTATAAGCTGAGTCCAGTCCATTTTTACAAAAAGTGTGGGTAAAAATTGTAAATTAAATGAATTTCGTTGAAAAATTTATTTAACTGTCGCATCAGTTATTTCGGACTTCCTTGCTCATTTTTGTGTATAGTCTGCTTCCGAAAGTATATTAAGATAAACGAGTAATTTTGCAATCTTTAAAGGTCTTTGCATTTTAAGTACGGTTTACGTTCAGCAAAATTGCCTTTGTATATAGATTTAGTAACTAAATTTACGATTTAACGAATTTTTCTTTCAGGCTTACTCGAATAATTTTCTTAGCTTAAGCGAAACCGAAAAATAAGAATGAATATCCGATGCGTAATAAATTCACATTAACGAATTCGGCAATTCACTTTATATTATCCACAAACAACCAGAAAGTCGTAAGTATTGCATTTCCTTGCAAATTACCATACTGATCGAGAAAACAACAAAAATACACCAGAACTCCGACATAGTTCAAAAATTGCCAATTCTCTGTGAGGAAAAATAAACACACTCAACGTGACCCAAGTTTTGCTTAAAGTTGTGCAACTATGTCGTAAACTGCATATTTTTAGGCTTGATTTCTGTTTTTGTTGATCAACATTTATTCAAATAAAAAGCGAACGGGCTCCTGCTGATCCGACTGCCCTGTATAGTTGCCGCCAGCAACAGCAAGGCGTCCACTTCGCAATCTGTATATAGCTAAAAATTGCAATTTATATACCCCGCATAAATTTGCCAAAAGCCAATCAATTCCAAATTGTATAGTCAAAAACAAGCTCCCATTAATTATAGAGAAAGACCTACAACCCAGCGCAGTATCTTAAAGTAAATACCACTCAACGCGCGTACTGCTGTTGCGTCAACCTCGCAAAAGTTATACAAGCGGTGTTTTGTATTTTTGGGTGGGAACTTCAAAATCGGAAGCACAATAAAATAATCGGATTTTGATTCACCAATTACTACTATCAAATGACTCACATAACGCCCTCCACAGTGCAGCATGGTACCGATCAAATTACGTGTTGTAATGTAAGAGATCTTGTTCGACTAGTCTTCGAGCCCATTACTACAGCGCGACGACCCAACCAACTTCAGCTGGTACATGGAAATGGTGGGCAGTGGGTACATACGCGCCTCGTAGTCGTATGTATCCCTTCATTTCCATTCGAACGCCGACCTCGAAAGGCGCATCACTCGAACGAATATACTCGCGTTGATTCGTACCTATACAAGACAAACAGAATTACAATTTTTCCCCGTCCTCATAAATTAACATTTGTTGTTGTTGACTTCCAATTTGGTAAATTTGGCGAAGAAGAAAAATACTCGCGACTACAACTCGCCAGTCGGCCAGTCAGTTCGAGCACCTCAGATTGGCAACATGTTGTTGCATTGGCACACAACGCTAGCGGTTACTTTCCTCCTCTTATCTGTGAGTCTGCGTTGCGAGAAAGTGAATGGCTCTGTGTATGAGGATGTCAGTGGAGCAGCGGCACCACCTCTACAACTGGATCAGTTACGGCTGGTGAATTTCCTTGTCGGAATATCGGCCGATGGAGTGCGTTTATCTAATGGCTCGCAGAGTCAGTGTACCCGCGAACTGGGATTGTTCCTCGATGATGTCGAAAAGCAGCAACTATGGGCATTGAAGGGTAAGTGCAGATGATTCGCCCCATCATGCCAGCGTTTACATTCCATTTGCAGTTATCGACTCTTTTGGTGTGACGCCGAACACCATTAATTGGGGAAACTATTTCTGGTTTTCGGCAAAGGAATACTGCCAGGACCTCAATACACCATACAGCATAACACTGTCGGAGAGATATCATCACACAAAACAATTCAACGTTAGCAGCCCGTTTCCCGTTCGCTTTTGGATGGTTTATTTCAATTTTTCCACACCAGTGCATGTGGACTTAAATCTGCAATTCGAGGTATGTGGTCGTGCGAGTGCGGCTCGCTTACACAATTATTAGGGAATTTCCCATGTGAGAGTGAAAATATTTGTTGTGCTAAATTTCCTGTTCGCAAAAGAGTTTTTCTTTCTCTATTTATGCGAGAAGGAATTTGGACTTAGTTCAGTGGGTTAGTGTATTAGCCAAGTGGTAAAAGTGTCGGTGGCGTATGCGTAATATTTTGTTCTGCATCTTTTTTTATTTGTTTCTTTGGAGTGCATACCTTTGGGCTTCAAGTACGAGATCGTTTCGGACTAAGTATAAACACTGTGTGCATGTGGAAAAGAAGTTTCAACCACAAAAGTGGTTAGCTTAACGAATGACTGATTTTTGTTGTGGCCAATTATTTTCGTTTGATGCCGAAATTATTGCAATTTATTTGTGTGGGGATGGGCGGACCTATAATAATTCAAAATGCACCAAGGTGTTTGCAAAAAGACAGTTGTTGGTAGTTGTAGTTTATTGGAAATATGTCTGCAGGAAGTTTACCGATGCTCTAGCTAAATAAGTTCGACGTACTTTGGCTTCAAGCGAGACCTCACTATCTAGTCGTTAAATAATTCTGCTCACCTTTCCCTTTCCTTTCAGAATAAAATTCACGTTGGACTATGTCTTCCGCAAAGCTGCACCTACGACGAGGTGGTCTCCTTCAGCGAATCCTACTTTGCGCAGAAGATATTCGAGCCACAGCGACGCTTCGATATCGAGATGACTGTAGTTGATGCCAAGACTCCAATGTTCGCATGGAGCGTGTTCTCAAAAACAGGATTTCTCATCTGTTTGTAAGTATCAACAGTAAGTCTACACATGACAAATGAACCAACATCTACCTCTTTTTTAGTGTCGTCTTATCGTCATTGGCAGCGCTGATAATCATAGCCGAAGTCATACTCCGAACTAGTAAAAATCGCGAACGTAACAGGGACAACAAGCTGCCGACGGAGGCCCACTCCAGGATGGAGGAGTTTTTCCTCTGCTTCGACATAAAGGACAACTACCAAAGGCTGCTGCAGCTTGAAAATTCAAAAGGATTCCTTCCGGTGATAGCTGGCTTTCGAACGATTGTCTGCTTGTGGGTTACACTCTTCCATGTCTACTTTTATTCGCTGTTTGCGATTAGCAATGTTCCTCTGATATTCGCTAAGCTCGAGAGGCCTGTACTACAGCCAGTCCTGCAGTCGTGCTTTTATGTGGACGTCTTCTTTGTTATAAGGTGCGAGGAAGTAGCTATATAGAGATGGGTTTGTGATTTTTAAATGAATTTCGTTTGCAGCTCGTTTCTGCTGTGCTACAACTTTCTGTCGAACTCTCGCAATATGGAGGCGATAAAGACGAACTCCTTGAAGGACAATGTTATATTTTTCCTCAAAATGGTCTTACAGCGATATGTGAGGTAGGTCAATAAATTCAGAATGTATCTCTTTCTCAAAACAAACTAAAAAAACTTGTCCGACAGACTTCTTCCTATAATGCTGATAACAATGATGCTGAGTGACTGCCTGCACGACTTCTTGGACATGTTCTCGCCATTCCGCATGGACCAATACACGGGTCTCTACTGCAAGAAGTAAAAGCAAACCTCCGCATATAGCCGGCTTTGAACATATATCTAAAGTACACCTTCTTTCAGAAACTGGTGGTACAATGTCCTCTTCATAAACAACTTCCTCGATTTGAAGGACATCTGCGCATCGTGGACATGGTACCTAGGCTGTGAGATGCAGTTCTTCATTCTGTTCACTTTGATCCTGTTTGTGTACGCAAAGAACAAGGCGGCTGGAATGAGCGTCTTTGTGGTGCTCCTTGTGAGCTTCCTCTCCATCAGCTTCCTTTGCAACTACTTAAACGGCGTAACGTTCCAGTAAGTTTGTGACAAAACTACTTCCCAAAACTCCGTAAACATTTAGCAAATCTGTCTTCCAGAATCGATGTGATCTACGGCACCCTGGAACAGCTGTACGTCAAACCATGGGTTCGAATGAACCCATACTTCGCCGGTGCATTGATGGGATTTATTTACTACAACCACAAAGAGCACCCGATCAAGTTTCACACGCCGTTGAAGGTGATCTTTTGGCTTTTTACATTCTGCCTGTACGCGGCCACGAACTTCATGAGCTACTGGCGTACCGCCCCAACTTGGTTAGTAGCGACGATAATGTCCTTCGGCAAGCTCATATTCGGCCTCTGCGTTGGCTGTGTATTTGTGCTGTGCGAATGGGGATACGGTGGCGTTGTGAACAGCATCATGTCATCGAGGCCGTTTCTATTTTTGAACAAGTTCTGTTTCAGTGTTTACATGGTGGCACCTGTGTTAGTTGTGATTAGTTTCGGTCTACGCACTCAGGCGACACACTTCAGTGAAGTGGGCTCGTCAACGGATTTAATTGGTATCATCGTGATGTCCATACTGATATCCTTTATTGTCGTCATATTGGTCGAGATACCAGTGCAGAAAATCTCCTCTAGGTTTATAATTAGGAAAAAGATCGCATAAAGGTTGTTTCATTCTTCGTATCATTAAATTAAATCGTAGCTAGTGATTAGTTTGACTTAAGTACCTTAAGTAGTTTTGTAAGTTGTTAGATGTACAATGAAAATGTGTCCCATGGAATAGCAAACATAATTCAAATAATTAAAGACCAATTGCGTTTTAATCAGCAAAATCACGAAATTTAAATAAAATCAGCTGCGCGGCTAAGGCAGGGCATGCATGTTCGGAATGTGTCCAACTTAGCTGGCGAAAATAAATTTAGTTCAGTTCATTCGAGAGGTAGCTCTAAATTGAATAGAGAATAACAAATTGCAAAGCTGATGGAGTGTGTCCTATCCATCTGTCAAAGTTGAATAAGTTGTCGAAAGGGGCACATATTTGTTTCTTAACATTCTTCACTGATAAAGGTGCCGTGAAATAACGCCGAGAGAAATAACGCCGAATTGGAAAACTCGGCGTTATTGCGCTTTCACAAAGTGAAATAACGCCGAACATTGTTTGTGAAATAAAGCCGAAGCAAATGGGGATCATGACGTAATCTCGAATGACACAAATCTCGAAGGCTAAAAATCTCAATTTGAAAATACAACAAAAAATATAAGTAGAAAACCTCGCACCCACCCCGTAATCCAACAGTAAACCCAAGCAGGGGGGTTGCAGGGGGGCAGCATGCCCCCCCATACACATATCATAATTTGCGCAAATTACCATTGTCTCAAAAATTAATATTAATTTAAGAATGTATTTATAAATGCAAAGTGAAATAAGGCCGACTCGGCTTTATTTCACTTTAGCAAAGTGAAATAAGACCGAACATTTAAATTCGGTGTTATTTCGCTTTCACAAAGTGAAATAATGCCGAATTTTGGAATTCGGCGTTATTTCGCTCGGCGTTATTTCACGGCACCAAAAAAAGTATTCACTAACTTTTATTACAACCGTCAAAGCCGCCAAATAACAGAGTCATAAAGACTGTGTATTATAAAATATGAAAAAAAAATCAACTAACATTTCGCTTTCTAAAGGGATCATTACAAACAGATTATATGGGTACCTAGCTTAGCCAACCTTTAGAAATTCACGATCCCCTTGTTCTTAGAATTTCTAAATCCTCACTAACCATTTGCTCAATAACGATTCAATGATTATGGTCTTTTTAATGGAATGAGGGATTGTGAAATGTTTTTGACAGGTCAGACAGTTTTTTTTTTCTAATATCTACCAAATATATTCATTTACGAGCGTTGCTTATGTTTTAAAGAAAAGCAAAGCATTTTATTAAGGTCGAAATGAAATTCATGTACAGACTTAAGATGTTAATTTTGACATAAGTCCGTGCTTCTCATATTCTATTCGAAACTTTAATATCGGTATAACAAATGTACTTTACGACCTACGAAGTCCTGTCATACCGCGAGTTGTAGATGAAAAAAACATATATATGGGTTCTAAAATTGAGGTTATATTAGATAAAAAATATGCATTTGAACTCAATTCCCTATTTAGCTGAGATGAAAGCTGCCCTACTTATATATTTCAATATTCCGAGGCGAAACGTAAATGAACTTTCGAAGTGGGTATACTCTACTCATCCATAATTCGCTTTCGAAAGATCTACAATTTGATGGTTTCACGCAATTCCGTTGGTGGTTGTTTTTAATAGGAAATTTAATTTTTGCTTTTTCTATATTTACAATGTCATTTGGAAAAACAGCGGGTGCTTTAATTGTCAGCTATTTTAAGTATTCGTATGGCTGTTCAAATGTACAGCGGTTTCCAGTGGTTCTAAGTTGTAATTTTTTTAAATTTGTCAAAATGGCTGAATGTCTGTTACTTAATCTGTTCGAATGACAGTGCTAAGCTGTCATTATTAGTCGATTTCTATGTTTCTGCCATATGCATTAGTAAAATATTTTGTTAAATGATTGTTAAACTATTAAGTCGTAACTGATCTTCTTAAAATGACATTTGGGAGTAGTAACAACTTAAATTGTTCCAACATGACAGAACAAATGTCCACACAATCACAATTTTGTTCGTGACTTTTTACTGTTTAATTTCACGTGAAATGTTCATGTCACTATAGGTATATTCGTTTAAGAATCTTAGTCCAACAGCATTCCTATATAACTATAATCAATGACAGTTACGGATGCCTAAGGGTTATTAATGATTTCACTTCACTTTGACAGCATACTCGTAAACGTACCTAGTGTTTATTACCTACATGCGTCGCTCAAAGAGGAGAGTTCCCTGATGGAACTGTCAAGCAAAAATGTTGTTTAACTTATGGTTATACCTATGGAACTATAATAATAATTAATAATTTTTGGCGCAACAGGTCTGTAGGGACCCTAGGCTTAGCTTCTCACAACCATTCGTTTTGTGTGAGATTTCATTTTTGGAACGAATGGAAGGGATCAAAAATGTTATGCCGATCCCAAACGGCTAATTGAGAAGCTCTTTCAAGACAGTTATACTCTCGGATGTTTGTCAGACGTTCGCGAGAGGTGGCGCAGTTAAAAAAAAACTGAGTTGGAATTTGGGTTTTTTGCGGTATTCGAACCTGGACCCCTCGCTTAGTAGTCCAACACACTAAGCCACTGCGCCTGGAACTATAAAGGTTAAAAGCTAATTGGAAAACTTGTAGCCTAACAAACGGATCAGTTTTGAGCAAGTTCCATCCATTGCCGGTAGTCCCTACTCTTTTGTAACTCTTACAGGTCCAATTCAAAGTATAGGTAGTCTTCCTACTGCACGCCGGCGATATTTTCTTAGAGACCTATCGTCACCACATAACCAACAAATATTTTGTGACCTTTCATTGTTGCCAAACGCAAAAGCTTTAGACTTCAGCTGATTTAACTTCGTACTTTAGTACTAAATATAAAGCACGCACTTGTTGAACGTAGCCTTTTATTTATATTCTTCATGTTCATTTTGCTGCCTTCATAAAAATATAGGTAATAGCTATATCACCGATTTAAACCACTTCAGAGCTATGAATTCAACAGCCCCAGAAAGCGTAGTGGCTAGTTTCAACACGTCCATGAAACAAAGACTGTCTCCATGGGATGGGTATAAAAAAGAGTATAGCAGTTGAAAAAATCATATTGTATTAAGCATTTCAGTCTTTAAACATCACGTAATGCGGCATTATCCAAAATGATATATCTGAATTTGATTTTAGTGGGAATCAGTAACTCCTGTCACAATGGCACATATTTGACTGTTTTCCCTTACTTTCACATAACCACCTGATTGATGTTGAATTTCCTCAGAATGCTACACCTTTCCAAACAAAATCAAATGTCCAAACTGTGATTTATTTTTGTTTTCTTCTCACCCATACCTACTCCAAGCTATACATAGAAATACCCAGTCTTTCCTTGAACAAAACAACAAATAATTCCACTTCTTCTTTAAAATCCCCTCTGGCCGATCACCAAGGTACACCTACCTGACTGATCCTTTATTATCAATGGAAGAGAAAAGAAATTCAATTCCTACCTGTAGTATTATAGACCCTTCATAAATCTTCCAAGAATCCAAATACACCAGTTTATGCCAAGGTTGACTGTCTGAGATTTTTGTTTTAATTTTAGTCGTACAACAAACACAACGAATCTTTAAAATTGCAGTCAAATTCAACCGAAGTGGAAAACACCGATTCGTCCAGAAAAAAATAAAAAAAAAAACACAAAAAACAACCACAAATTAACGTAAGTTAAGAGAAAATCATCAGGAAAACCACTATTTCTCGTAAGAATCGGACCCTTAATCCACTCCAACGAATACAGTTTTGCACTAAAAAGTGGCATCACTGCTGTCCCAATAATTTACTGTCACCCATCCACACACACCAACAAAAAAACCTCTATCGCCTTCGCCACTAGCATTCTGGCAATGGAAAAAGGGGAAATTGAGAATTCAGCAACCACTCACACTAGTGGAAATTCTCGGAAATGCCTGCGATGAATCGGCGGATGAAACCAAACACAACGGCATTGTGCTTTGTGCGACAATGTTCAGCAGTCAGTCTGTGTCAAGTCGTTATCCGGTTCGGTATTCGGCTCAAAGTGTTTCCTTAGCAATTCGTTAGATAGCGGAGTCAATAGTCGGTCACAAATAGTTCAAGTTCGTCGTCTGCTTTGTCGCGCCGAGAGTTTTCAAATTCCAAAACGGTATCAGCGCCCAGTGTTATCAGTTCATTTAGGTGAACACGAAAATTCAAGTGCTAGTGTGTGAGGAATAAGAAAAAGCAAAGAAATTTATAGAAAAGCAAAAATATACAAGTCAATCTAAGAAGATGAGTGCTTAAGAAAAACAAAAAAAAAGGTGATAAATACATAAACAGAATAGATTAATCCCTAGTGTTTTAGCGTGTGAGGGATTTAGCGAGCGCCAACGCAACCACCAAAACAGTGAATATGACTACAAACGCCGAAATCCTTCCGTACCACCAGACAACGATATCGCTACAGACCGCTGCCGCTCTGTCGAGCTATCATGGCGGCGGATCTGGAGGCGGTGGGGGTGGCGGCACAACAACACATATCGGCTGGACCATGGATGATCACCTGTACCAACAGACTGAACTGCACAGCATGACCCCACATCGAACACACCACCTGCTTCGCTTCACGCCGTATGCCCTGCATCGACCGCAGTTGCAGTCGCTCAGCCACCATCATCACCACCATCACCCGCACTTACCACCGGCGATATTCATGCAGCATGCGCCCGGCTCGGCTATGAAGTCACATCAGCGACCAGCCAGTCCTGCATCGCCTCCGCCGCCCGAGGGCACCCACATCGGTCACCTGTACCCGGAAATCCTCGAGATGATCTTCCAGAGGCTGCCGGTCAAGGATCGCGGTCATGCCGCACAGGTATGCACGAGCTGGAGGGATGCCGCATACGCCAAGAGCGTGTGGAAGGGAGTGCAGGCGAAGCTGCACCTTAAACGCTCTAGTCCAAGTCTCTTCGCATCGCTGGTGCGAAGGGGAATCAAGAAAATCCAAATTCTGTCCCTGCGACGGTCACTGAGGGATCTAGTGACGGGAGTGCCAAATATGGTGTCGCTGAATCTAAGCGGCTGCTACAACGTTGCCGACATCAATCTGGGACACGCGTTCTCCATGGACCTGCCCAATCTGAAGGAACTCGATCTCTCGCTCTGCAAACAGATCACCGATACTAGTCTGGGCCGGATAGCACAGCACCTGAAGAACCTGGAGACCCTGGAACTCGGTGGTTGCTGCAACATCACAAACACCGGTCTCCTGCTAGTCGCGTGGGGTCTCAAAAAGCTGAAGAATCTTAACCTCCGATCGTGTTGGCACATCAGCGACCAAGGCATTGGTCACCTGTCCGGTCTGAGCAAGGAAACTGCGGAGGGCAACCTCGAGCTCGAGTACCTCGGTCTGCAGGACTGCCAGCGTCTGAGCGACGAGGCGCTCGGCCACATAGCACAAGGTCTAACGTCACTAAAACGAATCAACTTGAGTTTCTGCGTATCGATCACCGATAGTGGGCTCAAGCACTTGGCTCGAATGCCCAAGTTGCAACACCTAAATCTAAGATCCTGCGACAACATCTCCGACATCGGAATGGCGTACTTAACTGAGGGCGGTAGCGCCATCGCCTCCCTGGATGTAAGTTTCTGCGACAAGATCAGTGATCAAGCGCTGACTCACATCGCCCAGGGACTATTCCAACTTCGCTCGCTGAGCCTGAATCAGTGCCAAATCACCGATCAAGGTATGCTCAAGATCGCCAAGTCACTGCATGAGCTCGAGCATCTCAACATCGGACAATGCAGTCGTATAACCGACAAGGGACTTCAGTCACTCGCCGACGATCTCGTCAACTTGAAAACGATCGACTTGTACGGCTGCACGCAACTGTCATCGAAGGGACTCGATGTGGTCATGAAGCTGCCCAAACTGTCAAAACTAAATCTCGGATTATGGCTTGTGAGATGATGCGTTAGCGGGACGCTGCTACGGTCGTTGACATCACCAAAGTACTACAGGATCATCATCATAATCATCCTCATCATCGTCCAATGTAATAGCTTTTATTGTTTTTGTTTATTTTTGTGTTTTATTTAATTTTTCTGACAGTTTGCCATAAATGTTGTTAGGTGGATTTATTATAATAGGCGAGAGCTGTCGGCTGTGCCGAATGGATTGTCAGTGTTGCTGCGGCTAGGTTTGTTTGTCAAACTAGAAAGTGCTCGAATTTTCGAACACTACAAATAAACGGCCTTTCGGACTGTGTTCTTGAACTGTAGGTTTTTCGTCGAATTGTCTCTTGAAACTATTTTTTTTTGTCATTATCTATGTATCAGTTCGGCTTCGGACATGTGTTCGAATTTTTCGAAAACTTCTTTGCAGGAAGATATTGGTTGGGATCTGCTGTTAAGATAGATATAGGTAACACCTGCTCGATTAAGCACTATCAATATCATTATAAGAAAAGCAGCCGTTTTCGAACTTCTTGTTCGAACTATCAGAATAAATCAAGTTGGCGTTGATCTGACATTTTAACTATCCGAATTTGTCCATCATTATTGTATTGAAGTCGTGTTATTTTCGACGCCCTTTTCGAAGTTCTTGTTCAAATTGTAAGAATTTTTCTAAGATCAGTCGCAGCTTTAACTAATTTCCTGTCATTGTCCTTTCAAAAACTTCGCAATACATCTCGTTTATTTGGGGAATTGACAAATATGTTGAATGGAAAATATTCTGTGGAAATATTATTTATTCTATTGTCCAACTTTTGCCACTATTTCACTTTAAAAGAATGCATTTCCATTCCTGGAATTAAACTCTCGTGTGTGCTCCCATTGAACCAACAATAATCCTTTCGTTTACCCTTTTGATTGTCACACTATACACATACAAGAACGATGTTTGCTTTTACGGGCTTTATTAGTTGTTTCGTTCTTTTCTGCAGTCACTTCTTTTTACTAAGGAACTTCGTCTGAAATGCTTCTAGCGATGTCCTTTTTTTTTTAACCCTTCACAATAGTTCTCTTACATCACAAATAACCTCTTAAACAAAGGTGATTGTCCATGACGTACATACCTACATTTAAGGTTGTTTACTAGCACTTGCATTATTTCACAAGACGAAAGATCGTTGTCTTTAAAACTGCGGCTGCAAATTCTCTTACGAGGTCACACCAATTTTGTCATCACTGTCGGCAATTTTAATCCTTTAACAAAAAATACTCCACAAAATCCAGTTTTCTTCCCGAACTCACACTAAACATAATACCTACCCACCTTAGCTGACTGAGACATACACGCATTTTGCAGAAATATAACTGGTCTCCAGGAAAAGCCAAATTGATCTGCGATGCATGAAGCGAATTTCTCGCTTCAGGTGGCTGACACTTAAATTTCGCATAAAAAGAAAGAGCCTTGCGTCTTCGTGTGTGTTCCGCACACGCACCTGAAGTTTTTTTCGTTGCAAATTTTACTGCAGTCGGGCATGATACAGGTTATTATCTACGAGAGAAAATATTCATGTACCTACCCAACTTAAGTAGAAGTCTCAACTTAGAATGCTAAATGTCAAAAATTCGAAATTGGTTTTACAATTTATTAGAAGGTAAAAGAGTGCCTTCGAAATGTTGACGCTAAATTCGAAGTTGTTGTGAAATCATTATAGAATACAGACTACTCAAATGTCGTAAAATAATACACTCACATATTTGATGTAGGTAGCAGCAAACTAATGCCAATCCCAATGTCAAACATTTAATCTAAAAATCAAAATGGTTAACAAAGTGGAATAAGTATTTACATTGAGCGAGAGCTACTATCTGAAAACTTAAGTTTTCGCAGTTCGAAATTTAGACCTCCAATCGAAATGTATTCTTTAATTCAGTTAATTGTTCCAAAAGAGGAGAAGGTTTTTGCGGAAATGTGAAAAGACATCCAGATGCAGTTCAAGTTTCGAGGTAGCCATTCCGAAACATGATTTTCACTCGAAAAATACTTAACTCGATTTTGTACTTCCAAGCAGACTATATAGGTACATACATAGCTATTGTTCTTATTTATATGGAGGTAAAACTTGACATAAAATTTCATTAAAGAAAAGCTGGCACCACTGACAAACCATCGCTCAAAAAGACAGTAATTGCAAAAAAAAAAAAAAAACTAGAAAAACATCAATAACTACACACCACAAAAAGTACATTACGAACTAAAATTGTTGAAACAATTAATCGTGACTAAAGTCATTTTAATGTTCGCCTAAGATTTACTGACGGTCACTTTAACAAATTTGGTATTGTGACTTCGAGAAAATGTAAGGTGGCTACAAAAACGATTCCTAGGACCGCACATTTTGGTTTTATCTTTTCTTTAAAAAAAAAAGAAACAACAAAAAGATGAGAAAACAAAAATGATAAACAAACAAATAAATTATACAACATATAATAATACGTTCTTTTCTATTGTGATACATATTAAAATTAATTACTAAACTAAATAATTATGATAATTACCTATATTATAAACAAAACAAAAAGGACACTATTTTAAGAAAATCTTGTAGAGAATAGTAGTTTAAAACAAATTTGTGAAAATAAAAAAATAAAATAAAAACAAGACAAAAACACGAAACAAAAGAGCAAATCTTAAGGCAAACTAAAATCTTGTTTTACCTAGAATCATATGCTATATATAATTAAGTTAAAAAAAAAAACAAAATCTATTAGTTATTGTTTTTCTTTGTTTTGTTATAAGTATAGTTTTCTTATCTTTGTTCTATATCAAATTTGTAAAATAATAATAAAAATATGAAATCGAAGCGAACTAAATCTAACTCAATTTAATTTCAATTTGTATGTTTTCTTTTATGTTTATGTGTAAAAATTAATTGAAATTTTTAAGAAAATGTTTTTACTATGTTATTGTATTATTATAGGTGGATTATGTTAAAATAGTTCTTAAATATGAAAACGAAGACAAATTGAAATGTAAATCAAAAAACTTCTGGTTAACCATTCAAAGAAGACGAGGAAAAGTTTAAACGAAGAAAAAGAACAGCAGACGAAGAAGAAGAAAAAAAATTAAAGATAACCTATATGGCGAAATGCGCAAAAAATTCAAATTAGTTTGTTATTATTTATTAGTGAGTTGTTGCTGGATCTCTCTCGCGAACGTAGGTAGGTGGAAAATATTGCAGCTACAGCGCTACAGGTTTTCCATGACCAGTTACTGGTTAGAGATAGTGGGCAGCGGCGCAGCAGCATAGTGCGGCAACGAAAAGCAGATGTGCATTTATTGCGACAAACTTAATTTGAATTATTTACAACGAAAGTGGATTGGTGTATTTCACACACATTTATGCTGTTGTAACAAACTTGAAATGTTGTTTAAAGGCGGTTTTCGAAAGGTTTGTACAGTTGCAGGCCTGTTTGATATGTTAATACTCATTCACCACATTCCTCGAAGGCTTTAGCGTTAGTTACTGGTACTGGACTATGCGAATGAGCGAGAGCTGTAGACACATTTTGATCAAGCCCGCTTTTGAACAAGAAATCAAAAGGTTCAAAGGTTGGCACCATTGATTCTATAATTTATCGATCGTTATGTCAGTTGTAAGGTTCTATTATTATTTCATATTCGAAAAGTACATAATAATATGAAGAAACTACTGGTTTCTACTTTATACAGTACAATTGTCAATAAATTGAGTGACTTGTTATTGACAAGAAAAACTGACGCAGCTTTTTTTAAATCACACAATTTACTCCTACATATTAACATAGACACAAAAAATAGTCATTTCGTTAAAATACTTTTTATCGAGATCTACTAAAAGATAAACAGATTAAAATTAGTAAATACCTCATACCGAAATTCCCTGCAAGCCAGACGATTCGCATTTCGTTCGAGTTCATCTAAGAAACGCAGGCGATACCTACATTTTTTTTTTTTTGTAAAACAATAGACCGGCTTTATTTTTCCAATAATTCGACCATTTTCGTGGAGACGTCTACTGGTTCCCAATAAACATTCATCGGCGGGAATTTTCAGATGAACTCACCGGGGAACATTACACGAACATTCAGAAGAAGTTTATTCGGATACCCATGTACAGGAAGACTGTATGCAGACATTTAAGCCAACGATACGCCAAAATATGGGGCGGAGTTAGTAGGTGAGAACATAACCTAAACTTGTCACTAAAAATAGGTCTATACCTACCTGGTTGAGCGTCAAGAGAGGCCTCGCACTGACTCATAGCCTAAAGAGACCTACCTACCATTCACGCAATTTGCCTCAAATTAGTGCATTCCTTTCGTCATCTGGCTTTTAGCTTAAAGCCGTCAACCATCTGCCACTTGGGCCCAACTTTGTTTTCCTGGATCACATAAAACCCATTAAAAGTCCCATTGCAGTATACTCGTTCCTGATCACTTAACAGGTTTCTCATCGGCAAAACCGAAAAAAAATATTAACCTACCTGAATTCAGGATCAAATTTAGACCTCCTTGACATGATCGATAATTCGCACACAGAACTCGCAAACGTTTTGCGTGTCATTTGATAGCTTGGCAAGGACCTGCAGTTTCACCCTGGAAGCATTTTCTTCAAAAAACCCATCACATGCAGGTGTCTAGTGCCTGAAGCATAGAAGCACCTTGCATACCACAGTCATGGGTTAGTTGCACTGCATTATAGTAGGTATCTCGGCATCGGCACCACATACAGGTAGGTAGGCACCATCACTGCATAAACAACAAACACCAGTCACAGTATCTGCCCCCGTTAAACCCTTTTCCCCTCTGGCTGGCTACAAGCCAGTGGTTACCTCACCCGTTTTACAAGCGCGTAGAACCAAGCCTCTCCAGACTGGTTTTCCAGTGTTTTTCAACACTGGCAAGTTGCTTCGCGTGTTTTGTTGTTCAGTGCATGCATCCAACCGAACCATTAAAATAGAACGAAATGCGAAATGAAATGAAGACGAGGAATGAAAACGAAAAGCAAAAACCAAAAACCGAGCAGGGAATAACAACAAAAAAGCAGAAAGCACCGCAAACGAGAGGCGAACAAAAAAAAATTATAATTCCAAATATAAGAAGGAGGCGAACGAAACCGTTTTTTTTTTTTTTTTTTTAGAAATTGTGGAATAATGTAAAATGAAATATCCTACATACAACATACAGAACAGATACAGTATTCAGTCAGAGCCAACAGCGGAGTATATCGATCTGCTGTGCATTCGGTACGACCAAACGAAGTAGGGTGGCTCGGCAAGGCAAAACTTGGAAGGCACAGTAGCAGACATCGAAGACCGAACACGCACACAAATGCTCTGGAGCGCACAATTCGAAGTCGAGTCGAACTAGCAGCAGCGGCAGAGGAAATAAGAAATAACTCGTCGTCGTCTGCCGTCATCGTCATCGCTGTCGAGCGAGCAGCGTTCAGTTCAGCTCTCAGCCAGAGCCACCAATAGGCGTTTTTCTTTTTTAGTTCAGAGCACAACCTGAACTGTTATACAAAAAGTTCGTGTTTCTTTTTTAGCTCAGATACTTCAGAGCTCGAATTTGTGTTTCTTTTTTCGCTCAGAGCATGATCAGAGCGCGCTCTATGAGCTCAGAATAAATTGACTGAGCATCCTGAGTAAAAAGCTGAGTACACATGTACATGCACCTTTCCAGTCACATTTGAAGGGCAAAAAAAACAGGAAAAACAAAACATCCTCTGAACGCTCTGAGCACGCATGGTTCAGAGCGCGCTCATAATGCTCGAACTCTGTTCAGTGCTCAGCTCTGAATTAAAAAAGAAAAACGCCTAATGTGTATCGGCAAGATACGAAAATTCGTAGTATATCGTGTCGTTTTCTTATAGTTTCACGTTGCGTACGGTTTCCACGTACCTACATATCTTTGTTCCAACTTCCAATCCAAGTTCCAACGACAGCACTCGGTGTCGGTATCGGTAGGTATAAATGTATAGAAACGTGTGCACAAGGGTATGTTAGCTACAACGTGTGGTATATAGATAGACGTGGGTATATAACTTTGGATACTATACCTTGGTTCGGATCGGATCGGTTTTTTGTCTTTTGTTTGAAAAGTAATACTGCTGGTGCAGCTGTGTGAGGTCTTCGTGTTGCCTCTTTGGAAGAATGCTTTTTTTTTTGTCCTCTTTTTGGATTCGTTTTTTGTTCTTCTCGTTCTTTTTGTTCGTAAACACGTATCTTGCGAGCAGACAGCAGAGAACATTTTCGGAAGGGTAATCTAAAGACGCGAAGCGCGAAGGCAACGAGGAGGTGTGTAACCTTTTTGGAGGAAATTCATATTTCTTAACATCTTTTATTTGAGGCAGGAGATTATTTTGTGTTGTTTTCAGGAATTTTTTGAAAACTTCAAAATATATTCTGTCCGTTGGTGAAACAGGAAAAAAAAAAAATGTGAATGTAAACGAATTATTAGAAATATTGTAAGGCAGGGTCAGTACTTACCTATTATCAGTGCAAAGTTCGTAGGTTGGTAGGGGTTAGGTAGGTAAACCTAAAGGTATTTTATATTTTTAACCTAATTTTTTTATAGAAGATGTACCAGCGGAAGTCTATAGGTGGATTACGATGATGATTGCAGCTTCAACTCGGCACATAATTGGCGAGCTCCTCACTTGGTGCCTAGGTACTGGAATCATTCATTAGACCACTGGAGACTAACAAAACCGACTACTTTTGTCCAAGTCTTAGACAGGTAGGTAAGGTAGGTACCTAGGTACTATATTAAACGGCGAATTTGTCACCTTCTTTGTAGATGAATGGTGTTAAAGATATTTGAAAAGCTTTCTAATCGCGGATGCATTCTTTCGCCAATACCTACTTGGCGGAAAGCAGAGGAATTCGATGGGCTCTTAGGTAGGTATTCGAATAGGCTTCTCAGATTTCAGAGCCTGTGTGTTTTCTCTCTCCATTCACTAGTTAAACTTTATAGGTAGGTAGGTACCTATCGAATCATTTGGAATTTGCGCCTAGATTGATTTCTAATGTTTACTAATTAGAGGCTGAATTCCGAAACGCATTACGTCTGCAATAAGACTTAATCAAGCGTTGCAAAAAGCAAGTCGATTACTGTGATGCAATGCATTGGCCCTTAGAAATAGAAAAAACAAGATTCTGCTCTAAAGTATGTTTTTGCTATTGAGTTGTAAATTCCACCTTGCGTTTCATAGAAATGAAACAAATTTAACAAAAAACAACTTCTGCGAGCTATTGTGACTCAATTTTGTTTTTTCACCAGAGGCGAGCTTCAATTTGATGTTGATATGAACCTGATAACCAAAAACTGTTATGATTTGACACATAAAGCGAGGGGAAAAGTAAAAACGCTGGTGAATTGTCTTGCAAGTTGGAACTCACCCCAGTCGGAAACTCAACTGATTGGATTTGATAGATTTGACTTAAGGTGTGTTTTTTTGAGCTTCGATTTAGGCCAACTAAAGTACAATTTTTAGCACGCAATTACAACAACTATTGCTAGTCTCGAAGTGTCAAGTATGGCGTAATTGTAAATGTTGTACCTAATTGCGTGCTGAAAATCGTACTTTACTTTGCTTTGAAACAAAAAAACAAGCCCTTAGTCAGCGCTCCGCTGACTCCAGTCTAACTATTTCCTAACTTAAGCTTAGTACGCTGCTCGAGCTAAATTTTCGCTCCCATACAAAATTCTCTCCAAAATGTTTGCTGAACTAAATTTAAGCGAACCCATTTAGCTAAGTGGTACCTACGCTGCTCCAGCTAAAAAATCAAACTTTTGTTTCAGAACGTAAATAATGCATCTGTCATAATTTAGCGTGCCGATATAATGGGGCGGCACATTTTCTCAAGCTGAATCTTGACAGATCGTTGTGTTCTGTTGCGTTCTTTTGGAAGAAAGCAAAGATTACCTTTTCTAATAAATTCCTCGACGAAAAGTACCTAGAATCGGAACTACTTTAAATTAGAGAGAGTTGAATTTTTGAAGTAAGTTATTTTCAAAGAACAGCTGTTTTTTGTAACATTTATCCACAGCGCTCTCTATGTCAAAATTTAGCGGCTTTTAGGACTTTAGCGGATATTTGGAGAGAAACGTTGGAGACCGCAGATAAAATTTAGCTAAGCTCGAGCAGCGTAGGTACTAAATTTTAAGGTCAAACTTTATGTTTGATGTTATATTTCTTACAATAATTAAGATTGAGGGGTGATTTCTTGCCAAAAGTCGCATCTAAAACGTTTTATTGCTACGGGCCATTGCGAACGCATCAACTGCGCAAACAAAATCAAACAGGCATCGAGAATGATTATAATGCTATAATGACATTTGACATTTCACTTTGAACCGGCAAATAAAATATGTTCACAGCTGGGAGTTGTAAGTATAAAAATATATTTTGTGATAATTTGCCGCTCAAAAGCTTCTAAACCTACCATCAGAAAAGCAGTGTGCATTCATAATGTGCATTTTTTGACGTCTTGGAGTTTCAGAGCGAATCACCCTATAAGCTATCTTGTTTCTTTTGTCTCTGTATTAATTCCAAATTAATTCCTAATACCTATTACAAATAAATAAAAATAGATCAACCCGATGCAATCGCATTGTGTTTTGTTGCAGATGAACAATTTTACGAAAACGTATTAACAAACTCCAGAAGTTGTCAAACTTGTATTTGTAAATCTGAAGCAACTCGTACGACAAAATTGCCCTGAAATCTAAAAAAATACTGCCTTTAAGGACCAATGGAACATAAAAAGTGAACAAAAGCAAACAAAAAATTGCCCCGCAGTCGTAGCTAGGTATATGACGTAACAACACAAATCAAACATCGCGACGACATAGGTTATGCTTGTTTTCTCACATACCTACCTAGTTGTGGACCTTAACCAAATGACAGCAGGGGGTCAATTCTGGTTATGTGAAAGAGTGAATCGAATAAATCGTTTTCACATTCGCTTTCACACATTGCTTTAATTTTGTTCGATTCACTTGGTATAAAAAGCGATTCTCGCTGAATAAGTGTAACTATCGTCGTGAATTAAATATCGCTACTTACTGTGTTGTACGATAGGTACTAGGTTCTCAATTTTCAAACTCTCACTTAAAACATTCAATACCAAATGAGAAGGAGAACGTGAGACAAAATTATTCAATTCACATTTTTTAAGTTTTGTTTCACATTTTCGCAGATTTCGAAATCGCGGTGGAAGGGTGAAAACATTTCTCGTTCTGCAACTGGGACTGAGGATCAAGTCTGTCAAGTTAGCATTGCTGGAATTGGAAGCCAACTTAAGAGATTCCGCGGTACGAATAATTATTTTTAGTGTTCATTCTAAATTTTTCGAACTCACAATGGCGAAGTTTTCCATACAAAATTGAATATTGTGACCTAGAAAATATTTAGTGTGAAGGTTAAATAGGTATGATTAAATATGGTTATGCTTTCGCAAAAGATCTGGGATGTATTGTCTCGAACAAAGGTGGAATCCAAAGGAATGTACTCAGCCGAATTGGCAAAGTCAGTGTTTGCAATGTTATTCAAGATTCGACGACAAGGTAATGCAAATTTTCGCTGTAGGTATGGCTGCAGCACTTGGACAAGCCTCAGTAACCCATGACTGGGTCTGAAAGTTTCGACAGCAAATAAACAGCGATTGGCTATGGGAATCTTCATAATTATACCATGTTTCTTTTCCGTCAAAATATTATCGAAATTTTGATCCAAATTTTGATGATGTATTGAATATATATAGAAGAAGTAGAAGTCTAAAGGTGTCGAAGAGCCTTGGTGTGTAGTTGACGTTGCTTAGCTTAAGCTATAGATCATGTTGCTCCATTCAGTTCCAAGTTAAGCAGCCTTGACTTTGTCCACACACAAGTTAGTTATCATGGTCCATAACCGCTCGCCATTGACGTTAGGTGTCTTACGTTTTTCGTTTTAAAAGGATCGCCTACGATTTTCGTATATATTTACCAAAGAGCGACATTATGCACCTTGGAGCTTTTATTAGGTAATAATGAATTCCCAGACGTTTTTCTAGTAGTACTTTTGTTCAAAACCCAATCCAGTTGAACTTGGGCTTTGCTGCCTGTCCATTGCCATTCCTAGGTGCGCCTCAGAGAGCTCTATACCAATCCTCTGTAAAGTTGCTCGAATACTGTGTTTTTGAAGTTCCCTTTTTCGACTTTCTTTTTTACACACATTTTTAGACAATACGTCAACCATTCATGGCTTTCTGCTTTAAAGTGCCTAAAGAAAGGTAGGTACACTTTATACCTACCTATAGCATACATACAACAGGCATCCAATTTACAAGGAAAAAAAATTGAAATAATAATCCACATCCACATATTGAAAAGTATACCTTCGACTGAAATGTTTAGATCCCTTTCTATATATTTACCCCCATTAACTGTGACTTTTTCGCCCCCCATGGTATTTTCGAAAACAGCCCGGCTTTCAGTATAGTTGAGTTATGCCTAGCACAAGTTATGTTCGTGATACAGGTGCAGTCCTTGGTACGCACACAATCCTTACAATATGTGCGAGGAAGAACAAACCAGAATTCACCCTCGCATATACCTATAGAAGGTATAAGAAGTTGCTGCACACACATTACGTACGTACCCCTTTTGTTGTACGGGTATTCTGTCAAACGGGGATACGAGACGACATACGAGCAACGAGCATGTAGTGTACCCTCCTTTTTTGTATCGTAAATGGATAAATTGGAATTTAAAATTTATAACATTTTCCCAGTGTGATAAGAAAGAGAAGGGCAAGACATCCAAAACTTTTTGTGCAATTTAATTCAATAGAATTCTGCTTTTGGTTACGCTCAAAGGATTTAGACAGCGGGGAGTGTAACTAATGCTGATCAAATGTCGTGGCAGCGTATTAAACAAAAACAAAAAAAAATAATAGGGTATGCATCCAACTGAGTCCAAACTTTTAAGTTGGGTCTACATACTATTGTGCATTGCGTTTGTATGCTGTGCGGCCACCTCGCGATTAACTTTTACTGCCCATCAATCACATCTGCCTTATGTAATGACGAATCGATGGCCATAAAGGCATTTCAACCTTTTACGGAACAAGTTCAGAGATGAGCTCAGCGTGTAGAGTCAGTATAAAATGACTAATGCAAGGTAATAAACTTTATGGCTTTCATTGCAAGTGCCGTCATCGCGCTGCCTCTTAAGGCTTGCATCGTTATTCAAGATGTGGAAGGAACCTTACACAATGTCCCTTTGGCACTTTAAAATGCGAGGTTGGAGAATATTTGCGTAGTTTTAGCTTAGAAAGATTAAATTTCGGCAGATGGATGCGTTCATCTAAGCTCTATTGTATTACCGAGGTGCAATAAGGATGCGTTTTCTATAATAAATTAAAGACTTTTAGTTCTAGTAGACAGAGGTATTTTTTTCTTTACCAAATGATGATGATATATGAAACCTGCCCTACCAAAGATTCTCTCTATGTCGAGGTCTAGACAACATTCCAAGAGGCTTTTAAAAAGCGATCACAAGAAAAAAACGCAAGTGGCGTAGCTATGCATCAAGAATCCCGCCACTATAGTTTACTTCGCATGCTCTACGTCACAGTGCACTTATACCTATTTGGATTTATTTTTATTTTCATTGCGCCGTACTGTACACAAATTTTCCTCGACTTTAAATTTATGGAAGAACAACAATTTATAGCAAAATTTGTTTGGAAAATATTGCTCTTTGGAATTACTAAAATTTGAAGTCGAAACTAAAAATGTTTCCTCTTTCACTCAGTTTTTTTTTCAATTTTAATATTTTAAATCCTATTTTTAGTGGAAGTGCCTATTGACAAACTATCAGCTTTGAAACAAGTGGGGGATCATCCGTGGTAGATTCTTGAAAACCATTTCTTCGATTGAGAGTTGAGACGCCTTACAGCCTAAGCACAGTGGGGTTTATATAGCTGCATGCGCTGCCAAATATTGAATAGGTAGGTACGTAATGGTACAAAAAAAAAACGCAACTGCATAGGTACATCAGAGTTAGAACCGCAATTGGTTCCCCAGTCCCATTTTGTTGAGGCGGTACCTATTCTTCATCGCAACTCTATGCCTATGCCTGCAAGTTGTCTATAACATCACTTCGTCCAAAAAATGGGAATAGGTACACGCATTCGAATGATCGCTTTCAGACCTGTTGCGTCCAAAGAAATCTTCTTCATAGCGCAGTGACAAAATTCAGCTATAAGGACTCTTTCACGTCTCTGTATCTGAAGATAGACCATCAAAAGTCATCTGCATAGAAAGACCCATTTGACTACCTACTTTCAAGTGCGTTTTCGAAATTCGAACTCTTTGGCCAATTTCAGCAAAGCCCTCTAAGTGAGCGAAACTCTTCCGAATGCATCCTTTCCCATTCTCTAGGACCCACCTTATGCCACTCACATATGCCGTCGTCAACAGAAAAAATGTGCCTGCCAATTTTGAAACACATGGACTGAGAGTGAGTGCTCATCAGGAAACTTGAAACTTGTGAACACTTGAGCAGACCATCGTAGGCACCCATTTTTGTTTTCTGTTCACACTCGACTTCTAAAGTATTTCTGCCAAAATTTGCATTTTTTCTTTCATCCTTCTCAGACAATTTTGCACCCACTCTAGACACAGAACCGACGCATTCCAGTACACTAAGGAGAAACACACATTTTCTCATACTGCCTGCAGAACTGGTGGGATATACCTACCTGCTAAGGCGCAACACACAAAAAATAAGTATTTTTTTCTAAGCCTCAGGACCTGCCAGTCCTTCATCAAAGTTTTTTATTGTCTTCTCGAGTTTGGTTTTTTTTTCTTCTCGGTTGCCGCATGCACAAAAGAAATCCCCCTCAGATCCGAGCAAGAAGGACAAGGGAGAAGGAAGGGAAATGAAAAAACAAAAAAAAAATAACTCGTAAAAAGGGGGAAAAGTAGTCTTCTTCTTCATCGGAGAGAACGAGCAGCGAGGAGAAAACAAAACAAAAAAAGATAGGAATGCACATCCTGCTGCACACATGCATTTTGGGATTTCGAAGAAGATATTCCTTCGGAGACCTAAAATCGGGACGGCCACGATTTAATACTGCGAAGTAGCACAAAAGGATTCCCGCTGATTCTACCTAGGTACCTTCTCACATAATACCAGATCATGCACCATCATTAAATGGACGCCGCCATACTCTTGGTTGTACTTCTTCGTCTCCCTACAACCGGCACCGGCACCATCCATACTTGTTTTGTTTGGGTAGGTATTCATATTATATTTTTTTTTCTCCTCGGCTCATATTTCTTGGAAAACGACAAAATCTCTTCTTTTTTGAGCCCTCGTTGCTGCACGGTCATGGTCTTCCTGCAGTAAACCCAGCCTAGAGGTATTTGCTCTGAGTTTTGACTTACATCCGTTGAAGCAACGGTCTTAACTCTTAATACGCATTTTCGTGTTCGGCCGGATCAAAGGGTGTGCACAGAATCGAGAACGAGATTCACAGAGCAGGACAAAAATTCCCTGAAAGGTATTATCGGGGAATTGTAATTTATTTAGGGGTGATCATGATCATGATCATAGACCTGGGTGTTGTTGATCAAAGCTGAATGATGAATTGGGAAAAGTTTCTCGAAAAATAAAAATCATGCCGAGCAGAGCAGAGCAGACAGTGTGAAAAGACAAATTTGACGGCATATCTCTGATGGAACGATGCTGGCGGATAAGTTATGGACACGGCGTATATACAGTATAGTCGATGAGTCAAGGTCTCTAAAATCGAAATGACACCTCTCTCTTTCGTTGGAGGTTTTTATGAATGGATCTGGCGATGGCGAATGGTAAAAGTCGTCGATATAATACAGCCGCAGGTTATGGGTTCGCGTGTGGTGTTGAAGACTACATGTAGGTAGGTATATTTAGATACACACCTAGGTAGGTATACCTATTCACTTGAAACAATGCGATGGTGTTATCTGATGATGGTAGGTATATAGCGCGAACTCGTAACGATCGATTTAAGAACCCCTATACCGTGGCGAATGATGAGTAAACGGTCCATGACACGTAAAGAGTGTTGCTTGAAGAACGTGTTAGCTAATGTCAAGGTCGCGGCGAAGACAATGTAGCGAATCTAAATGTTGCTATTAGTTTGTTGCGATGTTTTATAGGTAGCACTGAAAATACGTAGTTCTCATTGCCCAATGGCAATGAGGCTACAATTTACGAACTTAAAATCGCAAGTAACATACCTAGAGCTATATGCATTGTGACCTAAAAAATATAGGTAGATAAGTATATGGAAAGGGAGGTTAAAAAATGTATCGAGGTTTTGATATTGTACCTAGTTAAGGTGACCAGTTTTTCAATCACATAAACGAGGAGACTTTTTTGAAGTAAAAATACGGTCGAAAATGGTTGTTATCAACATTTGTAGGTTTTTGGAGGTTTGATTAAAGGAATTTACTAGGTCTTTGAAGATAGATAGGTACAAGATTATAATTTATTTAACTCCAACCTTGTAGGAGTTGAGAAGTCTGCCTATTCGCAATCTCTAATTCGTGTGGTAGAAAAATGGTCTTTAGCAAAAAATGACGACATTTGGAGGTTACTTTAGTAAAAAGAAGACAATTTATTAGGTTCATTCACGTACGCGGTTCAAATCGAACGCAATCGATATAAATCGACCGCAATCGCACAAAGTCTATATAGGTAGGTATACGTTCTCATCAAAAATGACAGAAAGAGAGAAAACTAGCAAAATAACGCGTAAAACGATTAGTTCCTCTCTTGGCTCGAAACAGGTCAGAGAATTTCAACCGGCAAGTACTGATAAATATGTCAAATGTACAAAATTGACAAGAAACAAATGCAAAATGAGTCAATTCCACACAAAAATGCATAGAGAAAATGCGGAGGTTGTCGAATGTTCTTCGAGAACGTTTTATTTTATATAAATATGTAGGTATTGCGAAAAGGTTATTTATATAGGTACCTATTGTTTTATGTTTCGTGAATCGTGATCGTGATATGGACTGGATCAGGATGTCAAAGATCAAGATGTATAAGTGGCTCGCTCAAGCCCTCAACTCAAAGTAGTTCGAACTTCGAACTTCGAAGTCTATAAAGAGTATATTTTCAGCTCTGAGAGAGTTTCGCTAATTTTTTGAGTTTGACAGATTTTAATTTTTGGTTGGTGCTTGGTTTGGGAAATTACGCGAATACCTACTCGTAATGTACCTATTCGTATATTGTTTTCTTTGTAAAAAGTCAGAGGGCATTGAAGCGAAAAAGGGGACTTTCCTCTCAAAAAGAGGACGAATGATCACCGTTGGGTAATGGGTACTCAAATATGCCGCTTTAATCTAATGGTTAATCCTAGATTCCAAAGTGTTCATGAAGACAGTTTCTGCGTTTTGAATGTGACTTGTTTGAGGTGATTATTGTCTGTTTATAAATCATAACTATACCTACAAGATTTTTTTTTTATCACAAGCACCTTGGACTATTGTCCCTGCAAACCAAAAGTCAGTAGTTTATCAAAAACACAACTACAAATAAACATGATTTTGTGAATGTGTTTGTGTTCTCTTGGAGTATTAGTATTTGGATTTATGTACTCTGCAAAATTTCAATCTTGTCAGTTTTTTGTTGTTGTTATCCTTCATAATCCAATTGGGATTTCTGCCTGGACAATTAAGAATCGCGACACTTTCCAAAATATGCAAAAGCAGATGCAAAATGCAATGTGTTGAAAGAAATCGAATCATTTTGACTTTCAGTGCGTGCTAGATGGCCGAGTAGGTAAGAGATCGCTGAACGCGTTAACTTTGTGTAGAAAAATGTTAATAATATTTTTTTATTATAGTTTGAAGGCACCATCAGAAGCAAAGTACTTCCTTTGCACTGCTTTTGACGAGGAAAAGAAGTACACCTTTAGTACTTCCTTTTACACAGGAGCAAAGTACTTATTAAGTACTCCCTTTTACGTAGGCACGATGTACATCTTTAGTACTTCCTTTTACGTAGGAGCAAAGTACTTATTAAGTACTCCCTTTTACGTAGGCACGATGTACATCTTTAGTACTTCCTTTTACGTAGGAACAAAGTACTTATTAAGTACTCCCTTTTACGTAGAAACAGAGGTTCAAGGCAGTAGTTTTTTCAATATGTTAGAAAGGGATGGGTGCTTCACGTATTCAGTCTTATAGCGTTGTAGGTGTAGCTACACCTACAGCCACAAAGAGGTAGGTAGGTACCTATTCAGCGATTCAGCTAAAACAGCAAATGGCTACTTAAAACTACAGCGTTTCTGTCGTTCTTCTTTTAAAACTCGATTCTCAGATAGATGTCACATCGGTCTGTTTTTATTTCATAATGGAACCTGGAGTTGAGTTGGAATAGAACGCTCTTTAAAAGTAAAGGTTAGTGTAAGTCGTAAATGATTTCGATTATACATATATTATTATATATCCATAATCGCACTCTAAAAGTTGTCTTTTTTTTTAGAGTCTGTATCAAAATTGCCTGCAAAAGCGACTCAGCCTTGCGTCATTCCTTATGTTTAGAGTACGGCAGAGCTTGATTGTGATTGCATATACCTATATATATATAGGTAAAGGTATATTTTAGAACGAGCCCGGATATGGTTGTTCTCGGCTCCAGCCTACGTTCCCGCTATCGTAATAGTGCATTTACAACTACACGCACTCCTTGCACGAGAGATTAAAGCAATCCTCATTTTCCAATACTAAATAGCCCTGTGACTGCAAATAACAATGCCTAACACGCAGAAATAAGTGACGCGTATTTTGGTCGGCCATCTTGTTTACGTGGTTGGAATTATGGGTGATATTTTTATAGAGATGACTTACGAAATTTCACTTTCTTATGAAACAAAATGGCTTCCGGAAGTGATGAACGGACAATTATTTATATATTTCGTTTAACTGATTGACGAATTGTTGGTTTAATATACTGACAAAAATTACCAGTCTCATTTCACATGTCTTAAATCAGAAATAGAAATGTTTTTGGCACGAACTTGAGCTTATTTCCGTTTTACCTGTATAGGTACATATCTATGATTATGGGAAGAACATCCATGACACTTTAGGTGATCTAATTTTTACGTCTTTAGCATTGACTGCGGACAAACGGATCCCGTCCTGTCTCTTGCTAATATGCGATTGAGCGATGTTGCAAAAGCAGTACCTATAAGGAAGCACGCAAAACAGTAGGTATAGTTTTAATTTTGTTCGCTTATTTGCAGTGGCGTAGCGTGGGTTGGTGCCGCCCGGGGCAGACCCAATTTACGCCGCCCCCAGTAGCTTTTTCACCCACTAAAAAAAGCTAGCTTTGTCTACAGTTTCAACCAGTTTTATCGAGGTACACATACGAGTATGTATGTCAATAAACTTGGTCAAATTTCTACATTTTACCAAGTTTATAGTAAATTTATTTTTTCAGTGCTATGCTTGAACAGAAGTTTGACGAAATTTGAAGTTTTAGATCTTCTACAGCCTTTAGAACTGTCTGTTTCGACACTTTAAAAGACTTAAATCTATATTTTTTTTTTCGTTTTTAAAAGAAGGCTTTCGCTCTCGTGTAGGTACCTAGGTATATCGAATTAAAGGAAGTCCATCAGAGACAAGTTCAAGATCAACTTTTAAGGGGGTAACGATTATCAGAGGTGGTAAGACCTGAAACAGCCGAAATCATAGATTTCCGTAGGTATAAGTAGGTATAGGTACAACAAATACAAACTAGAAAATAAAAATTAAATAAAACTGACAGTTGACGCTTGATAACTCCATTTTGAGAAGTTCAACTATCTTAACAGCTGTCAGTGCCGCCATCTACGCAACTGTTGCCATAGTCAGTACCTCATTCTTCAGTGTTATCATGTTATAGACAACATGTTTTGGACAGTGATTGATTCACAGTAAGAAATAAAGTGGTACCAGTATCGAAGGGGGTATTGAAGGTAATCATGTAATAATTCCGAAACCGGCTGCAAAACTTCCCCTCAAACGGCAACGGTGTTGGAAACTCACAAGCACCCACCTTATACCTACTGCAGAAATAATGTGATCATCTAATCGACTACCTACTGCTTAATCACAGCGATCAACGTCAGCGACACTGACAAGTGCAACAGATAGCTGTCACCCGTGTCGAACTTGTAACGTCAACCTCAGACTTCCCAGAAGCAGTTTCCATTTACATGAAAACCGAGAACAGCAATAGTTCCAAGTTCGTTCACATCTTTTGTCATCCCTGTCAGAACAGGAAGTGATCACACACATCCTGCGATCTGAGAATCAGTTGGGTATTTGCAGAGTGGTGTTGAGGAATTTCCCTTTTTAGAGATATTAATCTGCCTAGGTATATGTCCTTCCGGTTGCCCCGCAAAAGACACCATTGCCGCTGACACTCCCCAGCAACCCACTCATCAGCATATCTAACTGTCTTTTTGTTGTCATTGTCAGAGTCGCAATCGCAACGTGCTGCAATTGAAAGGATCGCTCCACATTCTTTAACCATAATCGGCGGTTGGCCTTCATTTGGCTTCGCTGGCTGGCTTGCTGTTTGCCTTTGCTTTGGTTCGTCAGTCGTCATATGCAAGGGCATCGTTCACTAGGATAGGAATACCATATTCAATTCAAACAAGAGAGCCAAGCGACATGACATCGCCGTGGCGCGAATGAGAGGGCGATAGAAAATATACACGGCGCGGCCCACACTCTGCAGAGGAAAAAAATCCACAAAAACCTTCAGTTTGTTTACAAATGTTTGAACCTTCCTTTTTTGCCAAACGTCAACGTGCACCAAGCACGAATATCGTCGCGGGAGGTGAAGTGGTATATGCTCAGGCTCAGTCGCTCACGGCTCACCCACTCCCACTGCCACTGCCACTGTACAAGCGCTGAATACCCAAGAGCAAACGAGGAATGTCGGAGAGCATTACCACTTCCCCTTCGGCATGTACAGACACGCGCCTTCCTTGTGTGGGTTGGCACTCACACATAGCGCCTTTGAAAAATACATTTTACACTGCTCTGAGATACAACCCATGAAGTGTCGGATTCATCGCACCGCAGTGGGAATGCGTTAGGTACTCGCTACTTACTGGGGTGAGTCGCGCCATACGAAATCCAGTTCACCAGCGGATTCTATCCACAGAGGTGATTCTAGATACTTTTCTGGGCGAATCCGCCCAACTAAGTACGGAGTATCTTTTGTACGAAACTACCCTGTCGGAGAATCACGATAGCTGCTGGAGCGTCGCGCCATGAAGTGTCGAGATATGTCAAACCTACGACTGCGTTCATGCGCTTCGAATACTTTCTGGGCACTTGGAACGGGGATACAGATCGTCTCATGAAGTTGCGAGTATCTGAACACTGCCAGTGGATAGCAAGCAAACAAGATACTTTTCGGGGCGCATTCAGTACAATCGAGGCAGCAATTCCGAATGCGAGTATGGCGAACGCCTTCCACTAGGCGACGTCGAATTGATGGGCCGAGTGTACTGCTGTCTATATGTCACACTGGTATAGCAAGTATACCAGTGGTGAGTGAGCGAGCGTGAGTATGAGAATCGCTATGTGTATATGCATGCAACGGCAGAGGCAGAGGCAGAGGCAGAGGTAGAGTGTGTCTATAACTACGGCGATAGAGATGGTGGCTCGCTGCTCGTTGTGCTGTACTGTTGCGATAGCTGTAGATACATGGTCGTATCTCGCATCTATGCTATGTCGCAGGCTGTGTGCGCTGCTTTGACTCTGGTGGAGCTGGGCTGCTGCCTGCTGATGATGGTGTTGCCCGCCGCCTTATCTGCTTAAATTTTTAGGTAGATGTGCTCAAACATCCGCACATAGCTCTGTGTTTGCTATTCGCCTGGTTGTCGTCTTTCGTCTTTGCCCGCCGCCGCCCCCGTTCGTTCGGTCGCTTGTCCATCCGTCCGTTGCGTTGGTTCGTCTCCATAATGCAGCTAAAATAATTATGTGTGCATTGTGTGTGCATAGGTACACACACAGAGCAATGTAGGCTGTGTGTATATATATGTCGGACATAATCAGCATCTCTCCCTCTGGTGCGGCCCGGTCCGAGCTGATTCTGCTTAAATTATATTGCAAAGATGCACACAGCCGCACGCATACATTGCGTGCATTTAGCATCCAATATCCAGCACAGCGGCGAGCATCCCCAAATGGCACACGCACACGCACCTTGTGCAGTTGCCTGATGGCTGTTCATGCGGCTCTACCTATGTGTGCTAAAAACGCGCAACGCACCAATATTGGTGCGTGCGAAAAACCGAAAAATCGCATAAAAACTGAAACGAAACAAAAATCGCCCATAAACGACCAAAAAGAAAGAGCAGAGCGGCACAATAAAATAAAATGATGGCGGCGGAGTGCGCTACACGCACATGCAATTACCCACGCATCCCATTGGAGATGTCCGACTCCGGCATAGCCACCATATCTCTCCTTCGTCCAGCACTCCATATACCACCGAGTGGTGCAGGTTTATCCTGCGGATATAGGAAGATCGATATGTGGGGTTGAACCTTCCTCCTCTCTGATGCGATGCGTTCGAAAAAAGCGTGCACACCGCCAAGGCGCCAACCGCCACCACAGGACTGCCTTGAAGCAGGAGCGGGTTTTCTTGTCAACAGTCGTAGAAACCACCTGATCCCCGAACGCACAGTGCACACACATTATTATGGACGTGACCAACATATCCTTACTGGGGTGCAGGATGTTGAAAAGTAACACAAGAACCAAGAACGTCGACCGTTACCTGCTCTCTGATGTGTGTGCGTTGCCCCCCTCCGAAAAGGAGTTATGTTCTCATGTCCAAGATGTCACACAAGGGTATCGAGGGATCAGAAACTGAATTCCTGCCCTTCCAGGGGGGAGCAACTTGATGCGGTAAAATCAGCTGAAGGTATAGTGAGGATGTTGGGCTTAACTGCGTGAATTTAAAAAAGAAAGGAGAACTTATCCCAAGGGAAGACTCAAAAGTTGTAACCATTTTTGATTGGGGGTTGGTTTGCACGAATTCCTGATATAGAAGTCGTCCAGGAAAGCATCTATCCAAAGGGACTACCTATACAGGCAGAGTTGGAAACATCGTTTTCATTTGTTCTGTCTTTCATATAAATAGGTAAATTTACCGGTACAACAACTATACTATACGATACATATACCGCCAATAAAGTCGCCGGCGATCTGAATCTTCTTCCGCGAAATTGGAAGCGAATGAAATGCGAATCGCCTAGTTCGCTTATCATTTTTGTAAACCAATCGCTTCGTATACGAACTTGGTTGAACTAATTGGAGTCGAAAACGCTTTGGTCGAGTTGACCAAACAACTATGCACAGCTGAAATTTTGCATGTGTTCCAAAATGGAGGCTGTGGCCCTGTCAAAACAAACACCAACTGTAGGAGTAGGTATACATTGAGTAAAATTTCCCACCGTAACGCAACAAACCGAGATCAGTGTTCAGAATTACAAACCCATCATCAGCTGAACTTGGAATTCCTTTAGGTAGGTACTACAAAAGGGGTGAGTTTTGTCCCTGAAGAAGTCCTAAAGTCACACTATTACGTGCCGATTAGTGTGTTGCCCTTGCAATACATAAGCTCAAGTCGAATTATGCTGAAATACCATGTCAATCTCATTTGAGATCGGCCCCATCTTTACTGCAACCCTTTGCAGAGCTAATGCAATATTGGTGTTTCCAATTGTCCCATAAATCTCCTTTGTGAAAATACTTTTATAAGGGGGCGGAAGAAAACAATGAATTAGAATTTAAATAATTATCGCACAAAACCCTGCGCCCACCCTCTTGGTGTAATAACCATTTACGACAACAGCTTCCACGTCATTACGAACTCCGGGTTGTGTTCAACAAAAGCGGCTTATTTCTGCTAGAGCGGGGGGCTGATTTTTGACTATAGGCATTTCGAACTAGTCTATTTAAAAGACGCTCGAGTTGACGGATTTTAAATGTTACTTGCGTTAAATTTTTTGTAACTATAGGTACTATACTTCCGCTACGCTGCAGCGCTTCTTGCATCTAATAATGGATATCCATACTCATAATATATTATATATGATAGGTATTGCCTAACCAAATACAATTTTGCATTTCTATGGAAAAGTGGACCTTTTTTGCTGGCACAAACTTTTGCAAGGACTCGCTACATTATCCGCTGCCCATTCGCCATCGCTCCATACTCGTTTCGCATGTACACGCATAGTCCGCAGTTCACCAACGAAGTGAATTTATTTTCAGTTTTAAATTTTAAATTATTTTAAAATATACATGCATATCCGTATATTTTATTATAAATGATGTACACACGCATATATGCTGTGCATAAATGAATACAAGTATAGGTTTTGGGGAAACAAGTTGGGAAAAAAAAGTTACCTCCCTTAAATAGGTATACTCTCTATGGTATAATGCTCATTGAGCTTAGCATATACTATAGAAGACTATGTGTGTACGCGTCAATGTGTTCGTATTGATTTTAGCATTGAAGTTGACGTTAACCGGGCGGGCTTTCGTATATCGTACCTATATATGGATATATGGATGGAGGAAACGGGCCAAGATGTGAGTTGGGTGTCCGTTTTGCATAGCAAACAAATTTGTTAAATTCAACTTCTATTCGAGAGAGCTATTATAGCCTTAAAGCCAAACAAATGCGATGCATTTTCTTCGTTGGTCGGGCAAAGGTCTAAGCGCTGGGTGTGGTGCTTGGTGCATATATTAATTGCATCGGCTTAATAGGTTTTCGGCTAAAATATCAGTTGGTCTATTTTGCGGAACAAAATCTATGTTTAATGTATACCTATTATGTCCATTGATGGAGCACATGAATCCAATGCTGAATATCTGGCGTTGGAAGAGGTCAATTTCGAGTGAACTTATTTGAAAGGGTGAAGGAATGTCAAAATAGGTACCTACCTCATTGAATATGAAAGGACGCAATCGAATTTATACAATATAGGTACCCACTTAATAGGTTTATTCAATGTGTAGCGAAATTTACCAGGATATCCAAGAAAATGTTCTTCAGCTTCTAGATTCGGTGAAAGAAAGAGCCAGAGGTTTGTAGCCTTTCACACCGAGCCGAAAACCGTCGTCGATGCATTCACACCAACTCGTTTTCGTTTGACGTTTCAATCAGCTGTGAGAGACTATAGTCGTTAAACTTCGGTGCAAAATTTTTTGGTTACAAGTTTCGATGGCGTTAACTAAAAAACAAAATGAATTTAGTGCATTTACAAATAATATTAGCCCATCAATTAATTGTGGAAAATGAGTTTAAGTTGTGAGTTGCGATATTTGTTGCCAGCCATTCTGCTGAATTTGCTGAATATAGGAAAAGGTGTGTTTGTTTCAACATCCCAACGATTGGATGTCGTTTTCGTCGTGTTTTCGTGGGGAACGACTTTAAACGACTCGTTTTGAAAACTGATGGGAAAATTTCTGTTTTCGTAGAAGTTTTCGAGTGTTTTCGCTCCGGTATGAAAATGCTATAAGACAAGAAAATTAAAAACCCCCTGACGCAGTATCGAATTGAGTGAGTGCTTTGCTTCACAGTGGGTAAATGGTGTTGTGGCAGAGTTTTTCCTTGTGACCCCAGCAACATAGGCATAGGCAATAGACTGACTGTCACACCGTCACTAACCATAAAGAGGAAAGAAAAGTACAGATGTTTGGCTGCCATGTCCCATGTCGGTTAAATATCCTTCATCTAGATCTCACAGCTTTAAAATTAAGATTACACGGTCAACCGGCAACTCGTTTAAAATCGTAAATTCACGACAACGACAACCATGTCAATGAATATAAAACGGCAGATTTAAAGCGTTTTGATAGAACACTCAATAACTGTGGAACTTCAATCTCATCATTTTATTTCAGAAAAGCTATTACGCAATGTAACTTGGCACGCTAGCGGCACTTGCTGAAAAGAAAGTTCTAGCTAATAAACAAACAATTTTATTTTTAATACTTTTTGTTTTCGAATTTCGCCCCACTCCACTGAAAAAACCTGCGACTGGCAATGATGGGACTTCTATTTAAAGAGGTGTTCTCTCAATAGGTCTGACCTTTTAAAATCTTACAAATTTCTACTAATTCTTACGAATTTTTACTAATCGCCGTTCCCTAACTCGAAAAATTCGTAAAAGAGGCGTCATCAAGAGAGCACTGAGAATCTTATACGAATTTTTACTCAACAACTTTCTTGGTGAAAGAAGTGGTATAAAGTTGTCAGTCACGATTCACCTTACAATTAACAGCTTTTTTGAGTTTTGTTATCCCATTTGGTATATGAGTCTATTTGTTTTGATTTTTTGCGTATTAAAGTGGTACCTATCAACATTCAAAATAATATTGCGTATTCTCCTCAAGATTATTTTCGATTTCGATAGTGGCAACAAAACTCTTCCTTGCTTTGAAAAGAGACAATCTTTTTCCTCTTCTTGAATGCTTGTATACAGTGGCGGACTAAGAGGCAGTGACACCCGGGGCGGTAAAGCAAGCTTACACCCCTTGAAAAATTTAAAATGCGTACCGTTATTTAAAAACGAAACAAAGAAAAATACTCATATCAGTAAAGAAAAAAGAACTGAACACAGAACTGCGACGCTTGGTAAATGCTTGGTTGTTGCTCTTGGGCGATAAATATTTTATTTCCATATTACTTATATTAAGAGAATAGGCCAGTAACGAAATTCATGCGCACATATATATAGGTAGGTATTTGGGAAACAAATTTATTGTTTTATTTGTGTTTTTATTTTTTGTAGTGTGCAAAGTTATTTTTCTGTTACTGATGGCACCCCCTATTAGTCTGCCACCCGGGGCGGACCGCCCCCACCGCCCCCCCCCCCCTTAGTCCGCCACTGCTTGTATAGTTTAATGAATCAGTACACTCTTTGACATAATCAGATTCATCAAAAAGAAATTTGATTATTTCCGAATCACTTTCATAGCTAATTTTGTTAGTAAATTAGAAAATAAATATTTTAACTACTTTTCGTACCACTTTTTAGAATTTTTTGAATTGTGTATCTGCCATTTTCCATATAGATTACTACAAAAGCGTTCCCTAACTTTTTCGTAAGTGTCTCTCTCTGTGAGAGAATTTATCCAAAAACCACTGCCATTTTTACAGTCTTTTACATTCTTACTACAAAAGTAAAGGAACAGACCTTATATGTCTTGATAGAAAGTAGATTGTACTGAGGACTTGTTTTTATTCTTGCAGTAAGAATCAAAGTTGCACTTGCAGCTGCGCGCTCGCTAGCTTACATTTTTCGAACTCACGCTGGCGAAGTTATCTAGTCCCAGGGTAAATTTTTCGAGCTCGCAATGGCGAAATTTTTCATACAAAATTGCATATTCTGACCTAAAACCGAGGGGGAAGTAATCAGGTGTATTCAAGGAACTTTTCTGAGCGTATTCATGGTGAATCACAGTGTATCACAGTGTATTCAAACGAATTCGCATGCAATCGCAAGTAGAAAATCTGTAGTCAAGGACTACTCAAAACTATTGATTACTTCCCCCTCGCCTAAAACAATATGTAAAGTGAAGGTTAAAAATGATTATTGGTAAGGCCAAAAGTGTATAGGTAAATTTGGTCTCTTGCGTTTCTAGTGCAGTAAGCCTGACAGCTGAATGACTTGATGTGTTTCAGTGTTTATTGGCCCAGATTTGTCACGTGAATAGTTTTTTTTTCAGTTGAAGTATGGAGGGGTAGCTGACAAATCAAGCCAAGAAAATTCTGCCCACAAACTCAGTTGAAATTTTAAAGTGTTTGAATTCAAAATAAACTGCGAGAATACAAAACCAATTCAAGTTGACTAAATAATATGTGAATCAAATGTCAGAATCTACCAATATTCGCTTGTTCGCATACTTAGTCCTTTCTGCTTTAGATGTTCAATGAAAAAAATCTCATCGCGATAAAATATTCCTTACCAAAATAAAAATGTTTGTTTCGACTTTAAACTTAAGTAGCTAACAATGGCTTGATTTTTCATACAAATTTCGCAATTGTAAGCTTCCGTAAATTTAAATTCTCGTCTTAAATTTGTTATTAATCAAGAAAAGCAGGTACCTGATCGGTTTTCTTACAAAAAGTTTAAGAAATATCATTTTGACAAGATTCTCTATGCAACAAAATAAGTTAGAATTGAATTGTTATTTAGCTAAATACCTTTCTATTAAACTTACAATTTTGAATGCACCGATATGTTATAGAAGAACATTAGGCCCATTTTATTCACTCGAAGTTGAGCACAACTTGGGGAGTTTTCCATATAAAAATCCCGAGTAAATAAAATGGGCCTAAATTATAACTATAGGTACTTCCTCCGACATCGCCGACAACCGACATCGTCGAAATTCGGATAGAAAATTGGGAAAAAATTATAAGAGTGGAAATGGATTTCTCTCTCTCTCTCATTTTTTTAATTTTCTCAGTACGTACGCATTTGCACAGTTTTTTACCAAATTTTTAATAGTTTTACGTTTTTCAAAAAAAGTACCTACCCGAACGAACCTATTATTACAGTTGATAAAACAACGAAATTGACATCCACATCAATTCGTTAATTTAACAACTGAGTGTATGCAATGAAAAATCATCGCTCAGTGCAATTGCGCTCCCCAAGACTATGCAAACGAAATTTCAGCAGTAGGTAGTTTTTGATCAGTAAAAAAAAGATTGCGCTAACAGAGCGATTTGAAAAAGGGTTCAGAAACACACATAGGTAAGGTATTTTCTGTTGCAAATAAAAATAAAATAAATACGAACTTAGTAGGTATAGCATTTTTTGCATGTGGAAATGTGGAAAAGTGTGGTTAGCCTGATTTAGTGGCTTCATATTTCAAATGTAAGGAATTTCAAACGAACCAGTTGTTTTGATGCATATTGTAAATATGTCTTCCTTGGTTTATTCGCATCAGACACGAGTGGGTACCTACACCATTTCCTCGACTGCACAAGTCAAAAATAAGTTTCGAAACTTCTTATCCGTACGTATTAGCAGACTCATCGCACCCTCGCACCTACATACACATACTCATATGCATACTTTCCTTGGAAGTTGCCAAGTTATATCCTACAAAAAGCCCCTGGGCCATCAAAGGGTCAAGTACTTAACGGATATAAACGACAGCCCACTGCCACTATATGATATACAGAGCGCTCACCTGCCCTGAACAGTGAACATGCTGCTGCACAACATTGTAGTTTGTTTACCAATAAATATTCCGCTCTACAAAGAGGGTGACAACAATAACAATCTTTGTTTGTTCACAAATATTGGTCGACAATTTCTGCTGACATCGACATGGGCATACCTAGTTGTAGGTATAAGTACGGCAAAAGGCAGGTGTTTTTGTTCTTGCTCGCCCCCATATATGAAATACTATTCCACCCTCCGTTGTTCATGTTCACATTTAGAATTCGGAGAAAATTCTAGTACAGCAACAAAAAAACAAAAAAAACCAAGCCGAGAAATTTGCAAAATTTTTTCTAATTACAAAACATTCAACATCTCCCCCACTTCGTGTTCGGTTCGTCCCTTCGTTCCTTCCTTCCTTCAACTTGTGATTCCACTCTGTGTGCGAGAACGAAAGAAATTTCAAACATCCCCTTAAAGTTAAATTTTCTAAAATGCGCCAACTTTTCTATACACTCGTCCTCTGTGCTCTGCCGTTCCCCCTTTAAAGAGAAGAAACCAAAAAATTACAGGAAAAAAGAAAAAAAGCCAACAGTGAAATTCCAAACTCAACCCAAAATCTAGTGGCGGGCCGAACGTACTGCTGCACATCCAAACCATTCGCCACCACGAGCCAAAGGCTGAAAGGGGTTGCCATGCGAACGAATGTGACTACGTACAGAAATAATTTCGCCTTGGCAGAGTCCCTGCTCTACCCTGCCCACACGCTCCACAATACTCTGCTCTGTGCTGTTCCTTCGCTCTTCCGTCCACATAACATATATAAATTTAATGTGTACATACGTATGTATGTGCGTACGCTTGTGTTTCTTAAAGCCATTCTCCTTATGAAACGATAGCAGCCAGCACCAGCAGCAGCAGCAAGAACGGAACGATGATGATGGCAACAGAAGTGATGGTCGGATGGGGGAGCACAGCGGACAAGGAGGAAGCACATCACAAGATTCCAGACGAGCACAAACCAACCCCCTGTACACCGCTCGATCCCGCTTAGAATTCCATTCTCCTCCTATACCAACATTACACAAACAAGAGAGCGAGCAAGCTCGCTGTATATCTATAGGGATGTACGTACGTATTTTTGTATAATATTCTATTCGTCCCGGCTCCGTCGTCCCCGGTCCTGGTCCCGGCCTCCTGCTTGGGCTTGCACCCTTTTCTCCCGGTCTACGATTTCACAGTTTTCGACGACGACGACGACGAGGACGACTCGAAGAAAGCTGCATATAAAGTTCTCTCCTTAGCCATAGTACCGCACCATCGACTCGGATGATGGAGGGTTGCAAATGAAGAAACGTCAAGGGGATATTTTAAAGGGAAACCTTAAAGCCTTATCGCGGACCAACATTAAATTAAAGGCGATAGACTCATTGGAATTCATCCCCCAAACGAGTATACGTTGTCGACGACTCTACCCCGAGAGCAAAAACCAACCCCAACCACCCCGCAACCCCGCAAGTCGCCTGCTTTCTCACCATCTCTCAATCTCGAAGCTCTGACGACTGACCGTGCAATGGGTTAGATGCGAACTTAAGATAAACAGGTTGGGGTGGTGTGCTGGTGGTGCTTGTTTCACAATTCTGTGTCGACGCGGGGTATATGGGCGGCTAAAGGGGTGTATATTATTTTGGGGGCCGGAAGGCTTCCATCCAACAATGCCATGACTCCATGAGTGTATGTGCACAGAGATAGGGTAGCAGCGACGACGATGCTAAATTTCGTACTTTAAAGTTCGACTCTCTCTCTGTCGAAATAGGAAGCACATGCTTAGATTAACGCACGTCACATAGATATGCAAGTTATGTAGATGAATGCTCTATGCTTAGCGCAATTCTATATATATGTGTGGGTTGTGTGTATGGGGTACCACTTCTTATCTTAAAGTCTCTTCTATATTCGTGATTAAGTTTGGCATAGGCATTCCTCAGCTTCACTAAGGCGTCCCCTAACCCTGCTGTAATTTTGTCATTTAAATGTTTTTTTAAGCCCGAGAATTCATTTGAATGTTTAAGCAGACTTTGCAGTTTTCACTGATGGCAGCATATAGGGGGAATGGGGAGGAGTTGTTTTAGGCGATGCCGCATTTACACATTTTGCAATGCAATCATTCTGGTCTAGCACTTTGTGGTGAGCAATATTGTGGAGGCATCAGTTTCTTATCAAACTCGTATGTCAGTTGGTTCAGGCACAATCGGAAATGGAGGTTCGACCGCAAATTACATGGCCAGTCGAATGGTGCGGAGGGGACACACATGTCATTATTATTTTAGAACGCAGGATATACCATATACCTACCTACTTTTAGTATGCATTTGCTTCTGTTCATGTAACTGGCCTGTAAAAACATTTTAGGCCCATTTTTATTCACTCGAAGTTGAACACAACTCGGGGAGTTTTCCATATAATGCCTAAAATGTTTTTACAGGCCAGTTAAATGAACAGAAGCAAAATAAATATGGGCATTAATCTTCTGAGCTGCGGCTTTCTACAGTCAATTGGTTAGAGGAGAAAGTGCGTGACCTTAATTTGACAGCGATTGTGGCATTGCCTTCGAAATACCTAACTCCGTGGGTTTAACTACGACCTATTGTTTCCTTCAAATATCGATATCGAGGCTGCCCGGAATCAGTTCAGAGCAGTCAGACAACATTCAAGGTAGTAACGAATACCCAATATTTGTATAAATCGTTGAAGGCTACCATCTTTCGTGGGTCTGTTTCCGTTATTTTCTCATATCCTTTTCCATTGATTTCACCCATCATTTGTAAATCTTAAATCCAAAAGAGCAAGCAAACTGCTTCTGGTTGAACCAACAAATGTATTGGTGAAAGGTCACAACTCACAAGATGATCTTCGGCTATTGTCTGCTGTCTTGTATAAAGTAGGTACATAAATTGCAAGTGCTTCCTGGGTGTATTCTGACTTCAAATCGAGAAGAAATTCTCTTCTCACAGTCACCGTAAGAGTATTTTTTGAGCCAATTTAACGGTTTCAAAAGTATTTTTTTCGATTTCGGGCTTCTTTCTGCCAATGGAGAACAACATCATAGAATTCGTTCGCAATATGTCAAAAATACTCTTTTTAAATGACAAACCAAATTAAATTAAAATACCTAAAATATTTGACAGCAATAATAATCAGTAGCAGTCAAGATATTCGTGACTGAGTACTAAATTGACAGTTCGCAAATGTGACTGACGTAGAAAAAGAGAAAAAGTGACGTTCCCGACCAATTCAGTTTTCGCATTTAGGTTTCTTCTAGTCCAGACCAATCTAGTCGACTTAATATAGTAACTAGATATTTGAATGTGTCCATTTTGTTGCCTTTCATCGAGGGGACATTTTTTTGTCCCTCGAAATTCAAAATGGTAGGGGTGGGAATAAACTTCCTCTCAGAGAGAGGTACATACGAAAAAGTTAGCGAACGCTTTTGTATAGTAATTTCTGAAAAATAGAAGATAAATTAATTAATTACAGTGGGAAAGAAATGTCTTCAAAATGTCTGATAAACGCAAAGATTTTTCTGATTTATTGACAACATTAGTTGATTCATTTAGCGATGGAAGTCATTCGGATTTAATCGAACTTATTTTTGATGAATCCGAGTAGGTATGTGGAAGAGTTTGTACAGACGGAACTACCTAACGGCATTCTAGAAGATGAAAAATCGGCAGTAAATCAATACATATGCACTTGTATGCCAAATAGGACAACAAATTTCAAATCACCTGCCAATTTTCGGGTGACTAACAGTTTTTCCTTACTATAACAAATTTTTTGAGTGAAAACTAGTAAAACTATCAGTGGAGGGGTAAAAATTCATTAAATATTAAAGTAAAGGAATAGACCTTTAACCTGTAAGGTTTTAACGTTCTCTTTGTAGAATAAGAATGAAAAAGACTGTCAAAATGGCAGTGGTGGCGGTGGGGATAATTTCTCTCTTAGAGAGAGACACTAGATTCGTTCGGGAACTTTTTTGCAAACTCAGAAAATTGAAAATAAAAAGATGAGAGAACATGAAAAATTAAAAATGAAAACTGACAGCTAAGTGACAGCTCAAACGTTTGACAAGTAAAACTCTATTTAATTCCGTCTTCAACGATCTCGGAGGAAGAAGTTGTAATTGAACGTTGTCCTAGAACATGTCAGCGCATTCAAAATGGTAAGTTTAATAGGTATTTAGCTTATATAAAATGCAATTCCAACTTATTTTGTAGATGCTGCATTTAAAGAGAACCTTGTCAAAAGTCAAAATAACATTTCTTAAACTTTTTGTGAGAAAACCGGCCAGCGTCAGGTGCTTCTCTTGAAATAGAGAGAGATATCTCTCTCGATTTTTGAGATTTGACATTTTTCACTTTCTATGCTAAAAGTTCACGAACCTACTAACGAAAAAGTTATCGAACGCTTTTACAGTACCTACCTAATCTATAAAATATGACAGATACATAATGCAAAATTTTGGAAGGAGATCTTTTATTATAGGAAGAATTGGCCCTCCGCATGATCATAATCTATTCAGGGCCAGGTTAGGTTAGGTTAGGTTTGCGGGTAGGCGAGACAGGGGGAACCTGAGCCCGCCACACTTAGATCAATGTAGATCCGTTGTGATGCCTTTGGGGTTCTAATGACCCTCATACTGTGGAAACCTATGAAACCGGGTAGTCGAGCCATCTCGAGGATGATATAAATCTGTGTATGTCTTTTATAGACTTCTCAGAGAGGTCTTCCTGGTCTTTGAAAAAGTGTTGTCCAAGAATGCTGTATCTGATGTGACAGAGTGCAAAGAAAGTGTGGTGTGTCCTCATGCACATCCTCATCGCCGCATCCTCTGCACAGGTCATCAGTGTTGATTCCCATTTTCTTGCTGTGATATTTCAGCATGTTGTGTCCTGTAATAATGCCTACAGGAGAGGATAATGATTGTTTCCTCATTTGTAGGATTTTTTCTGTCTTTTGTTTGTTGTAGATTGGCCACATTTTCCTGGTTATGACACAGGATTCGAGTTTACTCCATCTATCATTCGTCGCTGCCAGTATTTTGTTCTCGATTTCCTGTTTTAGGTTGCAGGGAGGAGTTAATACCGCGGTGTCGGCTTGATTGAGATCAAGTAGTGAACCTTTTCTTGCCAGCTCATCAGCTTTTTCATTACCGGGCACTCCTTTCTGCAGCAGATTCTTATTATTATTATTTGAGAGGGGTTATTGTACTGCGACCTTTTGGTCTATTGTACCCCCTGCTTACGCCTCAGAGTGGTTTATTGCCTCAAAAGAGTTCCCCTCATAGTATAATTCCTTTCGAAATCATTCTAGAGGTTTTAGTACTCTTCTTTCTACTTGGCGGAAGAAATTCGTCCTATAGCACTCTACCCAGTCCAGTTTCCAGGATGAGAGCTGGCTCTAGTGACTGTATTTCCTCATCAGATAGTTGGTACTTGCCCAAGTATTTCAGTCTTTTGTGGGTCAGTGCCCCACATGATCCCAGCAAGTGTTCTGGGATTTCACTGGACTCATCGCAGAATCTGCAGAGACCTTCTTCAGATATACCCAGTTTCCTGAGGTGTTCCTTGAGTCTACAGTGCCCCGTTAGGAAGCCCGTTAGCAGATTCTTACATTGAGCTGAGCGCCAAGAACCTTTAGCTCTTCGCGACAGCGACTTACAAGCTTTGATTTTATTTCCACGGCAGGGCCAGGTTTAAAGCATCACACCCTCCGGTGAGTGGAATAAGTGTTTTAAATGGCCTCCTCAAACAACCGTACTTAAAAAGAGCTTCAGACACGATGCCAAAATATTCCTTGGTGACTTTACACCACAATCGAAAAGGACGAAGGTGTCTATGGTTCTGCAAGCCCCCACTTTTGAGACTTAAGCTATGTGTAGAGTTCTGGAAAAATAGGATTTCGACTCTTATACCTTATACTGTTTCCTTTTAAGGCGATTAGCGTTGTTCAACTAGCGGTGTTACAGACAGCTTTTGTCGTGCCTACCGTTGGAGGATTTTGTTTCCATTGTGTTCGGGAGACGATATGGGGACGGTTTTTCGTTTGGTTGCAGGACTAGGTGATGACGTTTCCAAACCTCGGAGAAAACTCTATTTGTTATGTAATCTATGCACATTCAAGATTTTGTTGTATTTCACCCGAAATATTAAGCGAAATATAAAAAAAAACCAACCACTTTAGATTATGTTGTTTTTCAATATAATATTTTTATTCCATTTTTAGACAGCTGAGCAAAGCCAACTGACAAACTTTACATTAAATGTACATAAATCGAATGCATTTGCATCTAGTAAAGAATTTTACAAACTTTATTTCTGTTTCTCTTTTACATTATTTGATTAGTTTTAATAATTTTATTTAACTTAACTAGTTTTCTTTTCTTTTTTTTTTCCTTTTTTACAAAGCTACAAATTGATTATAATAAAATGCTGGGTACAAATTTATTTTAAAAATAAAAACATTTTTCAAACTAGGTATAAAAAAAAATTAGACCAATGAAATAATTTTAATACTTTCCAAGAAACTTGGACTACTGTTGGCGTTATTTTCTTTTAATTAAAAGACATTTTTCTCTTTTGTAATAATTCGTTGTCAATATTTAAGAAATATTTGTTTAACCAAAAATATAAAGTTGTACTTGATAATTTATTGGAGTTTGTCACACTGCAAGCTGAGAGATTTTTTGTCTTTGAAAATTTGCACGAATAAAGAGGGAAATAAAAAATATTGACGTTGATGAGGTAAACCGAAATAAAATCTCTTCGACAATTGTGTCAGATGTCTTATTCACTTGCAATGAAAACGTGAACTAGTTCAAGAAGTAATTGAGCATTTGAGTGGTGGGTGGCAGTATACTACGAGCATTCGCTGCATCTGATCCAACTTTAGGTTATCAGTCGTATTCCGAATACGAAGGATTCTGTGACTATCTATCTGAAAATAAACTCAAGATGAGTCGGAAAACTTGCGATTGCTGACTGGATCCATAGACGAAACTTTAATTTAGAGCTGAACAGCACCATTACTACGATGAGTTCCGACCAACGTCAGTGTAAAAACAGTCGTAGTAATAAGAATCTAACCAAAACGCTTTTATTGCCTGATAAGGCAGACATCTCCTTTCTTTGAAGCGGAAATGTAGCTCTTGCCATCATAATGTGGCCAGAGAAATTATACACGTTGATGTGTTGGTTGCATTCATAAGGTTCTGGGGTTGTTAGAGAAAATGAGACGTAGTCGGCAAACCTTATAATCTATCAGTTTCAGTTTAGGTACATCTTATTTTGAGAAGGTTATAACTTCTGAGTGATGTGTCAAAAGCTGAGTCCGTTTAGAGGGGACAAGTAAAAAAAAAACATCTACTAACTAAATGCTAAGAACACAACTGGTTGTGGCTTGGCCGTAAGCCTCCATAAACTTGAAACTTAAGTACAAATCACGTCAACAAAGCAATGAATAATCATAAGAACAATTTACTTGACACACTGATCGCGCTGATCAAATCCCACTTGCAGTGTGTTTGTCTGAACGTTTCGCTTAATAAGTTTGTTATATTAACCAAAGACAAGCGTAAAACTATATTTACCAATTAAATGCTATATGCCCTTCGTCTTCACCATCATCATCATCATCGTAATCGTGTTGTGTGATTGTTTTATTCTTTTCTCATTGATCGGCGTGCTATATTTCGCTATATTGAAGTTTCATATTTAAATTGTTTAATAACTAATAATATAATAATAATTACAATAATAATACATCAGTCTTTTTAAATACACTATTTCATGTGAATGGAAACTGCAGTTGTTAACCGAAAGCCTGTTTTCTTTTTTTTCTCTTTTTTTCAAAAAATAAAGTAAAATTAGTTCGTGTATGTTTGTGTGTATATAACTAATTAGTAATTAGATAAAGAAATTAAACAAAAACAAAAGGTTTTCTTTTTCGAATTTTGTCCTAGAGAATACATCCTACTATTCGCGCGCAAATTACATTATGTACAATAACTCTGCCGTGACGTTCAGTGCATTTGATATGTTTCTTTCGGAAATGCAAAGCGCCTCGCGTTTCTTTCTGTCGTCCAACCAAGAGATCGGTTACTCTACTCCGGCAGAGATCTAAATTTCGCTTACAATTTAAAAGAGTCATGATTTTATCCTTATCCTAGATTGGTTTTCCTTTTCATAAATACTATCCAAACATTTTTTTGTATCACACGTTTATAAAATAAAATAACAAAGTAAAAATGTTTTTCCTTTTGTAACAAAATGAAAATTATAATATATTCTTTCTACGAGAGGGAGAGAGTGTGTATTAAAGTAATTGGAAAACAAAAGATCGTATGTATTTCCCGAGGCAGTGAACTTGCATTCAATAGAGTGCCCGCGTTTGGTACAGCGACGTTCCTACGTAACGAGTATGAGCTCAAACAATCCTTTAAATATTCACAAGAATTTTTTGTTTTTTTTTTTAAATTAACCTACTTTCCTCGCCTTTGCTTCTTGTTCTGATATATGTACTATATCTATGTGTGTATATTTATATTTCTACAATGGAGCTTAACTGATTTTCACTATGCCTCGACGCATGCTGGTGTGTCTAGCTAAAGAACAACTTAATAAAAAATAAGAACGAACGAAAATAAACCTATTTAACTACGTGAATCGTTGCTTTCGCTGAAACTCTGTTCACTGGACTCTCGTCGAGTGGCGAGAGCCTTGGGCTTATATTCGGTTATGAACACGGTGACGGAATTCACGGTTACTTCGCGTGTTTGTGCGGTCGAACGATCGACGTTTTTCAAACGGGCGGGGTACTTTTTGTGCTTGTTCCGATCGTGACCTGACGATTTGGATGTGGATGCTGGTTTGGTGCCATTGGGCATGGCGCCCGATGCTCCTGGTAGAGTGGCAGCTTGTTGAGCCACTAGGGCTGAGTTGAGACGCGGCTTTCGTGTTGATGTGCCTGCAAGAAGGCCGAATGAGTTAAGTACTGGAAAAAGTAGACATTAGAATGTTTCATCGGTAGTCGGGTGAGGTGGTTTTGTTTTATGTGTAATGATTCTGAAATAAAATTGAGAATTTGTAAAATGACTCTGATGGTGACCGCAGTTGTTGTAGCGCGCGTCAGCTCGTGGTAGTGCCAGCTGGATCTATGTATATAAAAACTAACAGGTGTGGTCGTGTTAATGAATTCAACGCAATTCTGGAAGCTAATCGGAAGCAGTACCTATATACGGATTATAATTCTGTATTAAAGTAGACCGGAACAGCTCAATGGTCCTACAAAGCATGAAGTGGCGACAACTGGAAAGGCAAAACTTAATACGGTTGAATATATTTTTGAAGAACACAGAAGCCCTAAGCATGTTTCAGTTCCAACTGCCGGCAAACAAGAAATACGTTTGATAGTCTTCCAAATGGTACCTACGACCTACATCCTACATATATCAATAACATCAGTGTCACATTCTAGGTCATGTGTGAAATCAGTCATTGAAGCAGACAATTAAAAACTACTGGGTGAGATTACTGCAACAAAACCTAAGTCTGTTTTAATTCCAACTGCCAAGAAAACAAGAAATACGTTTGACAGCTCTTCCAACCTACATAAATATCAAAGAAATCAATGTCACATTCTAGGTCATCAGTGATTGGAGCAGACAATTGAAAACAACCAATGAAAACTAATATAAGATCAGCATTTCTACAGGTTCCCATCATATACTAACAATTCATTGCAAACTAGTACTACTCAAGGTTAGGTTTCATAGGTTCCTAAAGAACCGCAACATAAACCAGGGAATTAAGAAAACTATTCCTTTCTACGTGAGACCGTCGAATGTATTTGCGGTGCGACTTCTTAGGTCTACCGTATACCTATGCCATGGGCAAACTATGAAATTGAACAGTACGCATGTAAGTTGTTTCGTACTACTCAAAACGTCTGATGAAGCTCACCTCTATTCATATTGTAATCTGTAAAAATGTTCATTATTTTCTCTAGCAATTGGCAGAGCCCCTCGAACTCCATCGAATCATACGCACTTTCTTCAGCTATAGGTACATACTATTAACGGTTGCTTAATAGAAGTGACCTCATAAGCTACCTACTTGTGGCGAATCATAAGACTACGTACTTGAATTTTTTAAATTGCACTTCAAACACACGAGGGTCCCACACTCAACCCAATCCCATTCACCTGGCAATGGCTTTCGCGTCATAGCTTCTGGGGGGCAAACGACATACAATCATCTTTTCTAGGCAAGATCCTCCATTAGAGCATAATACTACGGATTCCCTTCGTGCACGCAACACGCACGCAAAAGCAAACAACAAAATTCACTTCTTTTTCTGAAAGGTGGGTAGGGCAACAGCACTAGCACTACAGCGGGCATTTTACATTGGCGAACGAGGAATCACAGATTTTTTTTTTCTACGCAATATGCGCGATGCTATTTTTATACAAATTGTTACAAAGAATTTGATTGGATTTTAGTTTTTGCATGTTGTTATTGAGAGCACTAACCTTTACGTACGTCACACATTCGGCATTTGAATGCTTCAGCTGTGTTTTTGTATGTACAAACACTGCAGTCCCAGAAATTATCTTCGATCGCCTTGGATTGTCGCTTTTGTCGTCGGACTGGAGATTTTTTATGGTCCATTATAAATGGGGCGAGCGGTGTAGTTGTATATTTTAATTGAGTTCTTGTGGTTGTTTGTCTTTGTAGAAAGGGATATTTTTTAAAAGAAAATAAACCAATAAAATTATATAAACAATAGAAAACTCTGGCGATGAAAGAGGTTTTTCTTTATCCGAGCAATAAGAAAAGCTAATCAAAGCTGACGTTTCTCTGATGTGAAAGAACGGCCATGTTTCTTTTTCTTTGTCGAAATTCGAAGATGTTGGATGGATCTTCGAAATGGTGTTATGCTAATAATTGTGAATCTGTTAAATGGTAATGTTTGTCAGTTCACAATGGTTAGTGAAAGGCAACGATAATTCACCAGGAATCGGGTTTTCCTGGTGTATTTCTAAAAACATCCAGATCCAGAGTTTTTTTTTATGTACTAGTTTTGTAAGACTCCTCGTTTTTTTTCTCTTTAGTCAATGCAAAAACTGAGATTGCAGCCAATAATTTAAGGACGCTACCATTCTTAGCACTATTTCATTTTTGTTTGTTTTATTGTATGACTTCAAATAAACATCCTATCCCAATCAAAGTAAAATACGTATTCCAATTTCACTTCCTCCGAGTCAGTCTGTAATTCTGCAAGCGCTTGATTAAGTGTAAGTTAGTTATCTCGCTTTTGCTTTTTTTTATCACAATGCGATTATATATTTTATCTTCCTTAGGGCCCGATTCTGGGACAATAATCGGGATTTCTGGTGAATTCTGTTTTTATTTGTTGATTTATAAAATGTCTCGAGTTTGGATGATGTCTGGACTGAAAACGCTGAAATCACCATTGGCACAAATTTTCAGTTGGTGGATGTATTTGATAGAGTCGACACTTTTCCTATAATTGAACACATGACAGTGGGGTCAACTTAAATTAGGTATTTCATTATAATACATTGTTTTGATAGGCTTTTTCTTTAAGCTGTGGTTATAAGACTATTACGTGGTATTCGATTGAGCTTCTTCAGACTTCAGATTTCTTGTGGCTAAACGAACATAAAAACGTCACTTGTTTGTGTTGATATTCGACCAATTTAAATATGTGTTGTGTAGCCTTCGACACATATCAAAGCGTTTTCCATTCACTGGTGAGATTTTATAGTTAAACATTCGAAACTTGCTTTTCGATTGATTTCGGAATATTTATGCATACATATTTTATAAAAAGATGCAATACCTTTCTTTGCCGTAGAAAAAATTCACGAAAACCTAAACAAACTCCACCAGTATTGTTGTCAAACTCTAAGGCACCTGTTTTGGTAAATCTGAAGCAAATCTGAGACAAAATCGAAGTTTTCAACAGTGATCTAAAATTTGAAAAAGTTTGCTTTTTTTCTACCAAACGAATATAAAAAGTGCTCCGAAAGCGTCCAATCGAATACCACATAAGTCAAAGGATGCTGGTTAGACTTTTTAAATATCTACAGAACTTTTCTGAAAATTCATTTACATTTCCTTTTTCGCGGAAATAAGGGAAAAGACTGATTGTGTAAATTCAAAATACTATTTTTTGATGCAATTTCGTCAAAACGTCTTCAATTCACCATGAATATTAACATTCAACACACAAATGTCATTAAAAAAGAGCTCATTAAATCGACTTTTAGCAAAGATACTTTTGCTCCTAATCCATTTTAATAGAATTTAATTTGCGCTGCCAAGTGGACGTTCGTGTTTGGTTGAGACGTCAACTTTTAAGAAATGACGACTTCCAGAAAACTAAGGAAGGTTTTTCTTACTGACGTTGTATTTTAATGTGGTCTTATACCAAATATTTCGTGTTGGAATTGGAATACCTACCTCGTTTTAGGAGGCAGGTCAGGTTCGCTTTCAAAAGCGTCTCCTCAACAATTTATTAAACCTGAGTAACTTTTGCTAGTTAAGTAAACAAAAAGAACAACTTGCAACTTGTTAAGTACAGAACGTGACCATAGTGAAAAGTCACAAGCTTATATAGTTCCCTCAATCCAGTAAATACGGTTCCACAATGGATTCTGCCCCCATTGGTTGGTAGCATTCTTAAAACGAATTAAAACAACAATCGTATCAATTTATCATTTTAAATAAATTTATTTGTAGGCAGTTTTGAAGAACATTTTTCTTTATAATGACATTGTTGACATTTATATATGAACATTTCGAATAATACATTTTTTGTTTTGTTTTTTTTTCTTTTTTTTTGGAATGTATTCAACATTCTTCAATTTTTTTTGTTTGTAATATAATACTTTTTTTTCTTGAATTTATACCAAAAAATTAAATGAAAAAGGATAGGGGAAAAAAGGAACAAAAAACTATACAATAATAATAATATTATCAATCATCATTATATATAGTCATTATCAATAATAATTTTGCATTCCGCATATAATAACGATAACGATAATAATTTTGTTTTCTTTTAAAATGTTTTTTTTTTTTTTGTAATTAAAAATTATTATCAATAATAAGAATATTAATTGTAATAGTAATATTATTATTATTTTATACTTTACGATATAAATATTATTGTTATTCTTTTTACTTCTATAATTATATATATATATATATTTGTATTTTTTATTTGTTTGAACATTAGCCGAAATATTTACTTTGTTTTTTTTTTATTTAATGATACATACAGAAAAATGTACATATTTGTGTATATACATACAATACAATATATCATACATAATATTGTATATATGCAAGTTGTTTTGTTTTTTTTTCGAGATATTGAAGTTGAATTGCATTTATGTTTCGAAATTTTTCTTTTACTAACCAATGAATATTGAGGTAAAAAAATTAATTAATATTATATCAACGTACATACATACATTCTGTGTCTGTTGCTTTTATATATAAACTTTAACAAAACAAACAGAAAAAATCTTTTTTTATTTTTTTTTGCTGTTGTTAACTTACAATAAATTCAATAACTTCAATACAATTGCTTTATTTATAAATATATATATATAGTTTATTTTTCTTTTGTTTTTCTCGAACAACATATAATTTTTGGAGACTCTATAAATATTTTTTTTTCTTTATTTTGCTTTTAACAATATTCATCTCCCAGACTGCAGTAATAAACCAAAACAATATGTAAAATAAAGTATGTAACAGTACTCGGTTGAGAGTTAAAAGATATGCGCAGTCATTGCCAAACCTTCCGTTCATTGTCAAATGGAATTTTATTTTTAAAAATCGGTAGTTGATAGGTAAGGTGGAAAATTATCGCATCTTGTGTGTATATATATATAGAAGTTTAGGTAGAAAACGTAAAATAATAAGTTCGTAGTTAGTTATGTAGAAAAAGGAAATAAAGTTTCTCAGTGCACCTACAGTTTGGGAGCATGTGGATGTTTTGGGCAGTTGCATAGTTTTGTTTAAAAGTAGTTTCTGCATTTTTTTTTTGTTGTTAAAATTAGTTCAGAGATTGAGTTGAGTTGAGTTTAGTCATATTTTCCCGCTATTGTGAATGTAACAAGCATAGGCTTTTTATTTTTTACTTAAAGATTAAATTAAAATGTATTTCTATGAATTTATTTATATTTTTTTTTTTTCGTTTTTACCTTGACTATAATGAATTTACAGAAATGTAGCTAATATATGTATCTATATAATTAAGTATTGAATTCGTAAAATGTATGCGTAATTTATGTTCAGTTTTATTTTTTATTTATGCTTTTGTTTAAGTTTGAGAAATAAGTAAACGAAAAAATTTTGTCAACCATAGAATAGAACCGAAGAGAATGTGTGTTTGTTTGCTTTTTATCTTAACAAGCGTACCTATTTAAATTTATTCCTTATCTTATTCAATTGGTCGAATATTATGTGTATTGTTTATTTCTATATATAAGTATTATCTTTTTGTTAATGTTATGTCTCTTTATTAGTATTTGCAGGAGAAAAACAAGAAGGAGCATGCACTCGTTTTGCGGGCCAAAGAAAAAATCAGCTAAGGCGAACAGAAGAGAAACGAAGCCACAAAAATGCTGTGCTTGAGAAGAAATGCTTTATAAAAATGGATACTATCCCTACTCCGGTTGGGACACAGAAGCGAGTCCCAAAATGCCAACTATCCCAATTTAAAGAAAAAATTAAAGACCGGGTTCCATCTCGCATGCAAATAAAAGAGTGAGTTAGGCGGGAGATTAGTGTGTGATATTCCATCCTAACTAATGATAATTTATTTTCATTCCACTAGAAATATTCAACATTCATGTACTTGCTATTTATTTATTCGTTCTGAGAGAGTATCTTATACACGTTTCTATGATTTGTATTGTTTACTACATAAATCTAAATGATATGATTTGCAATATTGTTTTGTAACAGTTTTTGTTTGTTTTTGTCTTGAAAAGTGTTTATTTTTTTTTCTTTTTAAATGAAAAATAAAAAAATAAAAATAATAACATGGCAGTGTTGTTAACAATTTTCCTCTTGTTATCAAAAAAATTCACAAATGAACTTAATTAAAATCCTTCATTCGCCTATACGTTCTCGAGTTCCATTTATGTAATAAAAACAAACAAATTAAACTATATGTTAATATTATACTCAAGCACCAAATAGAATAAGTTGTGATTTTGTTTAAATTTGTTTGTTACTTGCTTTTCTTTTGTATTATTGAGAGAAAGAGACACAGAGAAATAGAGAACGATAGAAGAGATAGAGAAGTTAGATTGAGAGATTTTTGTTTGTTTTAAATATAGATTGAGTTAAATAAGTTTTTGTTTTGTTTTAATTAAATTTTGCCATGAAGGTAACGTATTTTTGTTGATGTTGTTTGATCATTATTGTTGGTTAAATTATTATAATAGTTAAGTTTTCAATTATTATTTTTATTATTGTGATTATATTGCTGAAGTATTAATTTTTGTTATTTATATAAATTTGACTAATTTCATTTTGTAACTGCTTTTTTTTTCTTGTTATATATATAATAATATGTACACTATATTAAACGTTTCTTTATCTGATCTACCTATAAATTATTTATATTTATTTATGTATATATTTATATATTTATAATTTATTTTAAATTAATTTGATAATTCTTTTTTTTTTAGCTATCTTGCCTATTGTGATAAATATTTATACCATTTATACTATCAACATAGTTTTATTTTTAAATAATGTTTATATATCTTCTACTATTTCTGTTATTTTTTTTATGTACTTTCTTTTTTAGATTTTACAACATTTTGCTCTTTTTTTTGTATTTAATTTGTTTAAATAGTTTATTTATGTCTCATTTCCCTGGTTTTGTTTGAACACAGATTCAGCACATCTTTTCCAATATTTTTTCCTTTTTGGTGGTCACTGCAACACAATCTGCAAATTGATTGGAGCGTACGTTATGTGTAAATTAGAGCTTCTCAATTTTACGGCAAACTGTAGACAGATCTTCAAATTATATTCGAACCGAATAGGGCTACAATCCATTCCAGTTCTGTCAAACTTTTTCAAACTTTTCAAATTGCCTAGCTCACAAACTGACTCACCCGCTTGTTTGTGATTCGATCCTTAAGCCGAGCTTAGTTCATATACATATTACCTACCTTAGTTCATAAAGGCAACTATTAAAGTTTCAGTATATGAATTAGCATATAGTAATAAATTGACAGACGTCACGGAGACTGTGGGCATATTTAACGGGAACGATTAAAAAGCTAGTTATCTGGTCTAGAGACTGGAATAAATGTAACGTGAACAAAAAGAAATAGATCGGTCGGTAACGTCACTTTCGTACGTCAGTAGGTAGCATTTACGAACTGTCAAATTAGTACTCAGCTATAAATTTCTTGACAACATTCGGAGGCTCCCCCTCCACAAACGTCAACTGAAAAAGCTGTTCATGTGACCAATCAAAACTGAGACACATCAGGTCTGTTCCTTTACTTTTTGGTTCAAATTTGCAATATGTCACATTTCTCTCATTGCGAAAGAATTCGCTCACCGAAATTAAATGTAACCAGAAAGAAAAGGAACGCGTTGAGCCACAAATTTGAAAAACGTGAATTTATTCTAGGCGGGAATATTCAAATAACAGTTTTATATTTAAGACCACGACTTGAATTGCTTCTATTGCAGAAATTAAAAGCATCAATTCTTTTGCGTCTTACATCTATTTTAATGCTATACAAGCGCACAAACTATAAATGAAAACAAATAAAAAGTCAGTCACAAGTAAGCACATGAACTATTTGACAACCATATGTTAACCATAACCAACTAGCCCAGAGAAATTTCTTGGGCTAATATTTGCAGGTTTTTTATGGAGGGGAAATGTTTTGTTCTCTCTTTTTGGCTCTCTTCTGCCCAACTTTTGCATAAGGGAACGAAGTTTGACAGAATTTGGCTAATGTGTTCGAATGCATTATCGTAAGGGAATAGACCTATCAAGTCGGCCAACTGTCAAACAAGTCAGACTCACTAAACTAAAATTCTTGAACGGCCCCATCAGTAGTTATCTCAAGTCGACTAACAAGTCAAAAATGTCAATCAACTTACTTCTTCGTCAAAATTTTACGCAATCGAAATACCAAAAAGCCTTAAATTGCCTCAAAAAGTACGGGAACGGACTTAATGTAAATAAATCATGTAGGTACTTACTTCCGCATCTGTCAAAAGTGACACAAGGATATGTCACTCCAAAGACATTTAAATTGCATCCTCCAAAAATCAAAGATGTATAACTTTAGTCTTCGCAAATCGCTAACATGGAACACTCCAATTATTTAGAAGAAGCTCTTGAGGAAGCCGGCGGGTCCAGCCTAAGACAAAGGTTGACATAAAAATAAATTCCTAAAGAAACTTAAACGTCAACTTACCTCTTGTTGCTGTTGAGTTTGTGCTTGTTTAAGTTTGGCTTGAGCGTTCTTAAGGGCCCTGCAATTAAAAAAAAAAGAAACAAATACTTTTGTAGCTCTCATTTCGCAAGCCAACAATCGTCAGCAACATACTGTTGTAAGTCCATTATCGTCTTTTCTTTCGCATTCTGTTCCTCCTGTGACATTTGCACCAGCTGCAGCAGTCTCTCCGTCTCCGCTGTTGACTTCTTCGACTCTTCTTTGGTGTGATGCAGTTCCTTCACGACACTGTAGTAAAATTCAGATAAATATAAAATGAAACTGATCGAAGCACAACTATGACTTACGCTTCCAACTGCCGCTGAGTATCCATCAGTTTCTTATTCATCTCACCCGCAACGGCTGCACTGCCACCTTGGTTCTGCAGGGATCTCTCCAGCTGATCCATTTGCTCTTTTCGCCTTCGCAACTGTACATCGAAATCGGCCATTTTCTTTTCCTTCTCTTCGATATCTTTTCGTTTCGCTTCGATCGACTTTCGCTGGTCTTCGATGATCTTTCGTTCGCCTTCGATTGTTTTCGCTTGGTTGTCGATCTGTTTGCGTACCTCCTCGAGCTGTTTGGCTTGAGCCTCGAACTGTTTTCGTTGAGCCTCGTCGGCTGGTCCCTTGTTTGGTTGCTGTTGTTGTGCGGCTTGTAATTGCTTGTTGGCTTCGTTCAAATTTAGCTGAAAAGAAAATGGTTATGGAAACGACTTCCAGCAACAAGGGGCCGGCGCTTACTTGACTCTTCTCCAGTTCCTGTACCAGAAGTTCCAGTTGTCCCTGGAATCGATCTCGTTCAATGCACGCGGCTTGGAGGTCTGCTTTGAGCTTCTCTTGTTCCTTACTGATATCTTGCGCGTTCGCTGCGTTTGGTGCATTGGCTGCATTGGCTGCTTTTTCTGCTTGTGCTAACTGTAACTGCTTCTGCATATGCTGCAATTGCTGGTGCTGCTGTTGCAGTGTCTTGTCCATCATCTAGAAAGAAACAAATTTGGAATGTCCATGAATACCAAAAGATCACAGTGAGTCTCAGAAGAACTTACCTGTATTCGTTTATGCATCTCACCAGCTGCCTTCTCGGCCAAGTCGGCCCGGTTCTTCTCCTGTTCGATGACCTTACGCCACTTCTCCATCTCTTCACGGTTTCCACCGGCTGCAGCTGCTGCTGCGGCGGCTCCTGCTGCTGATGTAAGCGCCTTCTCCGCCGCTTCCAGCCTCTGTTTGAGTGCTGCGCATTCGGCTCGAAGTTGTTGCACCTCTTGTCCGTTGCCAGTTGGTGGATGTCCGTTACGCAGTTTCCTATTCTCCTCCCGCTGCGCCTGCAAGTCTTGTTCACATCTATTCAGCTCCTTCTGGAAGTTCATCAGCATCTCCTGACTCTTCTCCAGCTGCTGAACCAATTGATCGCGCTCGGTGATCATCTGTTTGTTATCGGCCTCCAGTTTGTGCAGATGCTTCTCCATTTGACCGTTCTGCATCGGGCTCTTGCCTGATTGTCTAAGTGACTCCTTCTCAGCCTCGGACTTCTCAAGTCGCTCGTGCATTCGACTCAGTTCGGCGGACATACGCTCGAACTCGATCTTCGTGGACTCGTTGGTTTCCTGTTGTTTGGCTAAATGCATTTGTGCTTTTTCCAGTTCCTTGGCCAGGCGGCCGGCTTCTAGTTCGGTGGCGTCTCGAGATTGTAGCGCCTTCTCGAGACGATCTCGAAGGCGATCGATTTCTTGTCTATCTCCCGGATTACTGGTGCTCGTGCTCGGGCTAATGGCAGCCGATTGCTGTTGCAGTCGCAGCCGCTCCACTTCCTTCAGCAGTTTCTCGTGCTTGTCGCGTGCCTTTTCTCGTTCAATATGTGCGCGTTCCAGCTCGCTTCGTTGCTTCTCCTGGCCTGCGAGCAATTTTGCCACTTCCCCCTTGGACAGCTCCAGCTGCAATGTGGTCTCGTGCAACTTCGATTCGATATTCTGAATTTCGAGTTCGCGTTGCTCGAATTTGTCCTTGTATTTCTCGAAGGACTCGGAGTCGTATTGCGATTTGCCTCGGATAGTCTCCAGCTCCATGAGAGTCTTGTCGAGTTTTTCGCGGAGCCGTTCGTTTTCCTCTTTAAGGCGTCTTGTCTCTCGTCCGTAGGTATCTGTGTCGTTGAGTCGTCGCACCTCCTGTTGACTTTTCTCGTAGCGCTCGCGCATCTTCTCCAGTTCGCTGGCATAGTGAGTGACCTCTTCCTTGGCGGCTTCCATAGACGCGTTCGCTTTGCTGTGGGTATTGTGAGCTCTCTCAAGCTCGTAGTTAAGTCGTTCCATTTCGCTGGTGAGATGTTCCTTTTCGCCTTGCGCTCGCCGCAGCTCCGTTTGGATCTTGTCAAACCGATCGCGATTGTGTTCGAGCTCTGATCGAGCATTCTCCTCGCATTCCTTAGACCGACTCAGCTGCAGTGCTGCCCTATCGCACGCCTCCTGCAAACGTGTGCTCTCCTCCTGTAGTTTACGCAGATCTTCACGGGCCTTTGAAGCACTTAAAGCCGATCGTTCGGCTTCAACTTCCAACCTGGCCCGGTCTGCCTCCGCTGTGTCGCATCGCGACTGGAGGCGGTAGATCTCATTTTGTGCTCTGTCATACTTCTCCAGCATCTTTTCGAACTCCTTGTTCGAGGTGTCCTTCTCGTCGATCAGCTTCTGACTGGCATAAAGCGCCTTGTCGAGCTTTTCTTTGAGAATTTCCACCTCCGTTACCGCATCGTCGCGCTCCATCTGGTGGCAAAATCAATAACTATTTCTTTGAACAAAAATTACCTACGCTTACCTGCAGCTTTTGGTGTATTGAGTGCGATTTCTCATACCTCTCCTTCAGCACCTCGATGTCCGTTTGCAGCGCCTCCTTGTCGCGTTGCGCCTTCATAAGCAGCGTCTGGGCATTCTCTCCGCGCTCCTTGATCGTCTCCAACTCATCGGACAGTGCATCCCTTTCTTTCTGTATACGAGCAAGTGATATCTATATAATTTAAGTTCTAGTTGGTACACACAAAACAAAACAACAACAACAACATCAACAGTACTTGTGTCTTGTCCATTTTCTCTTTGATTCGTTCCATATCCAGGGCGAGAAGTTCACGTTCCTTTTGCATACGTGCCGATTGACCCAAAGCCTTGTCCAATTGTGATTGCATGTCGTCATATTCGAAGGTGAGTTTCTCCTTTTCTAGGACCAAGCGACGATTCTCGGCCGTACCCTTGTCTAGTCGCTCTTGCAGATGATCAACCTCGTTTTGTGCCTTGTCCAGGGAGTTTTGTAGTTTCTCTTGCTGGAGCTGAGCTTTGCCGAGGGTTGCCTGAGTCCGTTCGAGTTCCTCTTTCACTTTGTCAACCTCAGCGAATGCCTATGGGAAATATTTAGGAAAAAGTATTATGTCTGTGGGGTTGTCTACATTCGACGCCATTCAGGAAACGTTACTCAGGAGCCAATTGGTTCGAAACCGTCAATAATTAAATTTTTGTGCGGGCGCATTTAGTACATTTAGCAAATGCAACAACCTCGTTGCATGCCCATTTTCGAAAACATTTTTTTTTTCGAAGTTTCGCTATTGGTTAGCGTTAGGTAGTGTCTATACTAGACACATATGAACTACTCAAACTCTTCCCTATTCTTCGACACGAAACACGAAGTTTTATCTTTCTTGTTGTATAAATGTACGAAAAATTCCGATATCGATACTGCGAAAGACGTATTTTCGAAACAAACTCTCATAAGCGAAATTCCCTTTACAAACAATTTCGAACTACGACCTGAATTAATGTGACAACATTCAGTGGCTTTTAAGTTATATAAACTTTGCCGAGCCAGGAAAGATATGGAAAGATTCTTTTTCAACTCAATATTTTTACAAAAGGTGACTCTGAAATCGCTGTCCGAAAATTGTAAGCCATCCCTGCCAGAGTGTACACATGCGAGTCCATCATAATAGAAAGCCTTACCTTATCCCTTTCTCCGTGAATTCGTCCAACGCTGGTCTGAACCTTTTCCAGCTCCTGTCGGAAGCTTTCCTGTTCGCCTTGAGCATTTTCCAGTTTCGCCTTCAGTCGATACACTTCGCCCTGACTCTTTTCGAGTTTCTCTTGCAGGGCAGTTGCTTCTTCGCGTGCTCGTTCCGCATCCGACTGAAAAATGGTGCACAAAACAAGAATTGTTTTATTTTACAAGATGAATTTGCCAGCACTGTTAGAATGAAACTTTTGGTATAAAAACAAATTTTAGCGAAAACTTGTGAAAACTACATTGCCAACATGAGTTATTTAGCTAAAACGAACTACCATTTTACAAAATTCAATGAAACATGACATCAATTCTCGCATATTTCGGCTGATGATGGTGGATTCAGAATTTTGTTCAAATCAAAAGATAAACACGTTCTTTTCAAATCAAAAACAAAGGAAGCCAAAACAGGTGCATAGCTTTAGCATTGGACGCAACCATTGTGGTAGAGTCCAACGCTTTTGGACTGTGATTTATGTTGATAAATTTGTGTAACTAAAAATTGGAAACTATGCATTTTAGCAGCAAAAATTTAAAAGAACCAAATTGCGCCTAGGTACATTTTTTTTACGGTAAAATATTGGCCAGCTATTGCAAGCTGCTCATTTACAGCCCTCGTATAACTTTAAATAGGCTTTAGTATGTATGTTTTATTTAATTTTTGATGTAGAGGAAATGTTTTCTTTATTTAATTTTGTTTGTTTAATGTATAATGAATTTGGTTGATATTTATAGTAAAGTGAGTGAATCCAAGAAAAAAAATGTTAAACCAAAATATTTTTGTAAACAAAAGAAAAAAAGTAACGAAAGAAGGATTGTAAAACTTTGGATTTTTTTTTGTTGTGTTTTTTTTTCTGGAAACAATTACTCACAAAACGTTGTTCAGTTTCGCCCTATAAAAATTAATGTCAGCGCGTCAGTTTTAATAGTTATTTGAAGAAAAAGAGACGTTATTAATTTTTAAAAGTAACGAACGTAGGAAAAAAGCAAAAAACAAAATAATTAGCAAACGAAGATAAGAGAACACTCGTTTGTGACAGATTTGTGTCAAAGAAATCGCCATGGGGAGCAACTGGGTTTCTTTGACAAGAACTGTCATCGGTTAATGTTTGAATGTGTTGTAGAATATATATTTCTGTTTTGTTTTGTTTTGACTTAGTTAATTTCTGTTTTATCGAGTAATTTAAGCATCAGGTCACATTTAGTATGACCTTCAACATATTTAAATATTTCTTTCTTTATTTTTTATTTTTTTTAGTCTAAAACTAAAAAAGCCAACTACGATAGTATTATGCGTATGTGTGTGAAAAATAGTGTATTTGGTACAAACCTGAGTTACTCGGAGTTCGGCTTGAGTACGTCGCAGTTCGGCTGAGGCTTTGTCCGCACGCTCTTGAGCCCGGTCCAGTTCTTGGGAGGTGTTCAAGGTGGTACGGCCAAAGGTGGTCTGTTGAGTGAGAAAATATTCAGTGTTACCATTGGTGATCAAAATTGGTGGTCATTGTGATTGAGAGTGGTATGAAAGGTCTAATTGGGGAGAGTTATGATTTCTGATTATGAAATGTGTTATTAAGCTTAGGCTACGTTCTAGTTAATTAAATTTTTTGTATGATAGAAATAAGGGTGACATTCGCTTGAGGAAGATTTCTGTTGAAGCCGACACAAGCCATTAGCCATGAGAAATATAGGATGGTCCATGGTTTGAGATGACGTGTTGAAGCCGACAATTTCAAATTTTAGGTCGTCCAGCTGTGAGTTTATTTTTGTTTACTCAGCCTGCAGTGGGTATTCGGATGACTCTCGTATACTTCTTTTATGTTGTTTTACTAAATTAACAGAAATCTTTGACATAAAATGTCGCTACTTGACATTTTACAAGCCAGGCAACTAGTCAATAAAACAAAATTTTATATAAATTTTATTTAGGTCGGTAGATCCACAAGGTCTGCTCTCGCACTCTACCAATTAAATTCGTAAAACTTGGAGGGCGGACAAATATCTAAAGTACGGGAATGGTTCTAACATTTAGTTTACGTTTTTTTTTTCGATGTCAGTTCTTTTTTTATACACCTACCAATTTAAATTTATTTGGTAAATATATGATACGATTTTTTTCATTGAAATGGAACAATTTTATTTCTTGGGTGTACTTGATGTCGGAAAAGATATTGGAAAAAGTGACGCTGTCATGCTATTTCTTCAACACACTTCAAAGAATTGTGGAAAGTTGCAAACCAACTCCGGACTCGGGAGTGTAGATCAGCTTGTTTGACTGCACCGATCGAATTTTGACATTTCGGAAATTAGTTTATATTTTCAACTTTGACAGCTCGAATGGACTTCACGTTCTTTAGACAGACAGATGATAAACTTTTCTGTAGATCAAATTAAAATTGACGGTAGGGATTTAGGACCTTCGGTTAGTGCCATCGACGTACATTGAAGCGTGTCTCAGCATTAAGGACTTAGAACACAATTAAGTACAAGAATAGTTACTTTTTCTGTGCCAACACCTGTCTGTCATTGGCCGGCGTAGTTTGACCCAAATCCTGTTGGTCTAGTTCAGGCAACGAGTAACACTAATAATAATAAACTTCTAACAACAATTACGGTATAAAGCGGCCCATAGACGATGAACTTGTCACTACCAACCACCAAATCAAACGTTTTTGTATTCTACTCGCGACATATAGGGGAAATTACAAATTTTTCTGTTGCAATTGCAACCATAACCAAGTTCATCGTTGATGGGCCTCTTAAGCATTCATTCCTAATACAATGAACTAAATAAATATGAATGGAATATATTTTGCATGTTTCGTGTAAGATACAGACCGTATAGCTAGCCATCATCTCTCATAAAAGCATATGAGGAACACATATCTATGTATATGCACATGTACACAACACTCTAAAAGGAAGAACTAAAATGCTATCCCCTTGTAAAAATACACTAGTACCTGGGAACGCTCCAAATCGTGTTTCAGCCGTTCGTTCTCCAGTTCGAGGCGGGCAATACGCTGTTTGGTTGCCTCCCAATCGGCACAACTGCGACCAACTTCACTAGTAGCCTTCTCCAGTTCGACCTTGGATTTGCCGAGTTCGCTTTGTGAAGCCTCTAGCTTGATTTCGAGACGTTCCTTTTCGGTTATGGCTCTGTCCAGGCGGGTATTTAATTTTTCGACTTCACTTTCGGCGGCTCGCAGTTTGATCTTGTAGTCGGCTACTTCGCGTTCGTGCAGTTCGCGTTCCTCCTGCTTGTCGGCATCGGCGCGATCTCTTTGTTCGCGGAGCAACGCCATTTGTTTCTCCTTGTCGCCGATGGCTTCTTCGAGGCTGGTAAGGGCACCTTCGGAGCTGCTGTGATGAGCTTGCATCGCCGCCAAACGGGCTCTGGCCATATCCACTTGGTTGTCCTTCTCCTTGAGGAGGTCCTCGAGATTTTCAATCTGAAACGACATGCAATAAGATCATCTGAAAATGGAGAAAAGCACCGCGCTTGGTGTACCTTTCGCTGGAGAACATTTATTTTGCGATCCTTAATTTCCATGTGATCCCTTAGTTCGGTCAATTCACTTGTGAGGCGGTTGCGTTCCTGTACTGTTTGTAGGGTGCCCTGTGTCTTCTTTTCGATCAGGCGGTTCTTCTCCTCCAACCTCGCTCGCAGCTCTTCCACGTCCGTTTGCAGCATGTTGTAGTGTTCCTCCTTGGCGCAGAGCGATTCCTTCAGAACGGCTATGTGACGCTGATAGTCCTGTAAATTATCGAATTTTACCAAGAAAATTGACCCGCGCAAAACGGAAATACACTCACCTGATGTTGTTCCTCGAGCGTCTTCATTTTGGCGGCCATCGCCATAATCTCTTGATCCCTTCTTTGTATTTCAAGACGGAATTCGTCCAACTAAACGAGTGGAGTTTGAAGTGTGAACGAGGGTTAATTACATTTTTGTTGGTTTTTAAGGACGGGAATTGATTTTGATTTTGATTTTTTTTTTTTCGACAAACGAAATGTATGTGAAACAAAGAAAATGATTTCATTTCTCAAGAAGAATACATAATAATTGCAAAGCTCAAAACGAAACTATATAATGATTTATAAGAAGAGAGATTGGCTCTTTGTATGTACATCGGATTGCCTAAAGTTGTGATACCTAGATAGAATGATGATGGCCTGTAACTGTATAACCAATTGTAAATACATCTCAAATTATTTAAATGGATGATTGTGTTTTGAAATTGACTTTTGAAAATTTCTGCATAACCGTATATTTTCTGTGTGTGGCAGATGATTTTCTGTGGAATGAAACAAAAGGAACAAAACGAAAACCAAAAAGGAAAAAGAGGATGAGAAAAAGTTGAGCGAAATGTCATGCTTTAACCAAAAGTAGAATGTCAGCAAGAGAAGCGGAACCAATTGTAGAAGATTGTTTTTTATTTCATTTTTTTTTGCAACATGATATAATCAGACATTTAAGGATTGGCTGGATCTGTTTTTGTTAATGGAATACTTTTCGCAATTTTGATAAGAAAATTGTGTAGTGTGAGCTGTTCGTCGGAAAGAAATTTGACAGCTGAATTTCTGTTCAACAAATTAATTACTATGAAGACATTGAAGACGAACTTTAAACTTCTATTACTTATTGCTATACCACAGATAAGTAATATACAGATGTCTCACGCCAATGTAAAAAAATGCTGTACTTTTTGCGTTCGTCCAACAAAGATCGTCCAACAAATCGATGGTGAAAACAAAAACCCACCACACCTCATTCGAAAAGTGGTTGATTTTTTGTTTCAATGAATGCTACTTTTAGTTGAATTATGACCGCACGCAGAAAGGTATGTGCGCAGCGTGATGCTTTATGGGCCAGGTATATTTAATTCCACACTGAACAGTGGGTTAAAGGGTAAGGAAAGAAAGGATACAAGGTAAAAGGAAAGCGGAAGGACAAAAATGTCGTATTTCGTTCTTTCGTATTGTCAATGCCTTATGATTGTGCCCCGGCGGGGGGATGTGCAGTGAGGAAATATTCGGTGATGTAATGCATGATGGTTTTTGTTGGGAAGAGCAGCCGATTTGGTTTTGGATTCGTTTTGCTGAAAAAGTATCTAAAGCGATATGAACAATTTATTTCCATTTCGGCTGGGGAGACAATTTTAATTTTCTTGTTTGGGTAGGTATGCAGTCACATTATTTTTAGGGTTTTCGTTATGCAATGCTCGATAAAAGAAACAGTTTATAAAATATAAAAAAGGAATATTGTTAAATAAAATTCGCTTTTGGGCAGTGCATACCTACAATCTACATATCAATAATAACAATGCGAGTTTTTAATTTTTATAAGTTGAAGCAATTGAACAGTTGCAAGTTCTGGCTAGAGAGTTTTAAGAACTCTTACACTTTACAAGAATTTTGACTTCAAAGCAAAGTGTAGTTCGTATTAGTCCGATATCTTTACATAGATATTTATATGTAAGGTTTTAGAGATTTGGTTTTTAATTTCCACTAGCAGTTATAGACCGAATATGCCGATGGACGTGTGTGGGGGTGCAAATGAAGTGGGAGTTTTTGATTGTGTAACTCTCCAAATGGTTGGAATTATCTTAAGGTCCATAATCAATTATGATTGAAAGAAAGAAGAAGTGGGAAATATTTGCTAAAAAATGCGTTTTTTGCAGTTGTCATTACATTTTTATTGGCAATACGGTGTTGAGTTTTATAAAAATATGTATAGGTACGCAGACAGATCGGGATGTGGGTAATCATTTTGAGAAATAATTAAAAAAACGATTTGTTCGAATTTTTTTGAGAAAAAAATAATTGGAGGATCTTACTCATTTAAACTTTAATATGGATTTTGATCAAAATCGTTAGAACGGTTTTTGTAAAATTTTGCAGACCAAACTGTACTACCAAATATTGCAATGCTTAGTTTGAACACAACTACATATTGCTTATTAATTTCGCTTAACATCTCCAGTTCGAAATTTTGAACGAATACAATATCTTTCTCTTACTACGTAATAGCGAAAGTTAAAAATACGTGATTGTTTTATTATTATAATGTTAAAAGGCATTCATGATACAAAGTCAGAGCGTTTTGATTGATTTTCAGGGATGAACAATACTATTTTTTATTAATTTTTTTCATAGTGATTACAGGCATGTAAATGAAATAAAGTGCACGACTGGGTCGAACTAAACTTTCTCGATTCTAGATAAAAGAAAACAAAATCCACTTTTGGATATTCATCTCATTTGGCAGTTTTATCAGATAGGTAACAATATAAACTTTTAAAAGTTAAAGCTCTCAGTAACAGGTAATTGTCGAAAGTAAATAAATTAAATATCCCGATGCTCGTGTGTGGTTGCACCCCAAAGTTCGATTTTCTTATTGTGTTAGCCCCAAATGGTTGGCATTATTTTAAGATATACCTATTCAATATTGTTGGAAAAAGAAGAAGTGGGTTGTATTTGCTAAAACTAAGTTTGGCGTAGCTATGAGGCATTAAGCCTATTATACAAAAATATACCGTAAATATGCTAAAATACATAGATCGTGATTTCTGTTGTATTTTTTTGAGAAATACAAATAATTAAAAAACTGACTTCGACTTTTTTGAGGAAAACTAAGTACGGGATCTTGTTTAGAATACTAACGCTATCTTCAATATGTATTTTGTTCAAAATCGTTAGAGCGGTTTTTGTAAGATTGTTCAGATAAAACAGTACCATAAATATATAGTTTAAGAAATAACATTGCTTAACTATTGAGCTGAAAGCTGATTATAAGTTATTGTTCGGGATGTAAGCATTACGTCGTTTTTTGAGTTTTCGCGAAATCGAAGATGGGGTTTTCGAGATATGAGTAGTTTTTAAAATTAGCGTTTTCGGTTCTTCGAATTTAAAATTAATAATAATAATAATAATTTTTGGCGCAACAGGTCCGTAGGGACCCTAGGCCCAGCTTCTCACAACCATTCGTTTTGTGTGAGATTTCATTTTTGGAACGAATGGAAGGGATCTACAATTTTATGCCGATTCCAAACGGCTAACCGAGAAGCTCTTTCAAGACAGTTATACTCTCGGATGTTTGTCAGACGTTCGCGAGAGGTGGCGCAGTGAAAAAAACCCTGAGTTGGAATTTGGGTTTTTGCGGGATTTAAATTAAGAACACAATAATTTTGAAAACATCAATTTGACTCTAAGTTTCCATTTTGGTCAAAATCGATATTGCCGTTTTCAGGTAAACTAAACAAAACTTAATTTTCACAAAATTACTACTACATATTTTCAAAAATTCATTGAACGATAAGAGAAAAATTGAGCTTGGTATTAAGTTATAAATGAACGCATTTTAATTAGGAATGAATTTGTGTTACAATCGGATCGACCATTTTCGAGATATGTATGTTGAAATTTCAAAAGTACCGTTGTTCGAATTTTTAGCCAAAAACTGGATACGCAGTCATGGTAACCTCACCTATGTACCTAAGCTTACCTAAATATCAATTTTGGTTGAAATCGTTGGAGGCGTTTTCGATCAAATCAAACTGGTACGAACATTTTATACGGGAAGTACCTACCTACCATTAATATTAAGGTTACCATGCAAAAAAAAAAACCTCCCGAACTTAAGCCCTAAAACTCCAAATCCGAGATTTAAACGTAATCCGGGAAGCCGTATAGGCTGTAGGCCTGTGAAAGAACGGACAGACCGAACAGAATTTTGCGACCCACTTTTTTGAGTTTCTCTATCATCGTAATATCAGAATTGATTAATATCTCGAGTTCGAAATTTTGTAGGTACCTAGTTACATAATGTCATCTATACAGACAATCTACGTATTTCCTACAAGAGGAACTTGAAAACGCAGAATTCTTTTTTCGTTATCCTACTTTATTTATTAACAGGGAAGAAACCCCAACAGTTGTCAGTTTTAATGTTATTGATCCTACCTAATAGGGTACCTATTAATTAATTAATTAATTATATTCAAAAGAAAATTATATACCTAAGTCTAAAATTCGACATACAATTGTATGGAATATAATGAAAACCCTAAAAATAATGTGAATGCATAGGCGTACCTACCCCAACAAGAACATTAAAATTGTATCCCCAAATTGAAATGTTTATATCGCAAAGAGGTACCTTTTCAGCAAAACGAATCCAAAACCAAATCGGCTGCTCTTCCTAACAAAAACCATCATGCATTACATCACCGAATATTTCCTCACTGCACATCCCCCCGCCGGCGCACAATCATAAGGCATTGACAATACGAAAGAACGAAATACGACATTTTTGTCCTTCCGCTTTCCTTTTACCTTGTATCCTTTCTTTCCTTACCCTTTAACCCACTGTTCAGTGTGGAATTAAATATACCTGGCCCATAAAGCATCACGCTGCGCACATACCTTTCTGCGTGCGGTCATAATTCAACTAAAAGTAGCATTCATTGAAACAAAAAATCAACCACTTTTCGAATGAGGTGTGGTGGGTTTTTGTTTTCACCATCGATTTGTTGGACGATCTTTGTTGGACGAACGCAAAAAGTACAGCATTTTTTTACATTGGCGTGAGACATCTGTATATTACTTATCTGTGGCTATACATTTACACCATTTCAACGTAGTTTCGAAATAGGTATAAGCCTGATTCGGAAAGAACAACATTCAAAAAAGTAAGACTTTGAGTCATTGTTCCTATTTTTTTGTTAAATCTGCTTAATTTTGCTGCTTATTTTCACTTTTGGCAGGAAGTTGGAATGTAAGTAACCATCTAAACTATTTTCTAAATATTTTCGAAGCTCTCAGATATCTCGTCATATCTAAAATCAAGTGTAACATATTTAAAATGCGTTTTTTATCCTTCTTATATTTATTTTAACGTATGTATAACCTACCGGACATACAGTCGTGCGTCATATATTTTAGAAACTAAGTTTTAAATCTAGTAAGCTGGCAAAATTCTAATTCTGCGCAAATGCTACATTAGTCAAGTTTCGGAACTTTAACTTCCAAGAACTTATTGTGCGATACTTGTAGTCGTATTTAGTCAATGGTACATCTTACGAACTTACAATGGCGACGTTTTCCATAGAAAATTTCCCATTGTGACCTACAATCTATTTAGTGTGGAGGTTAAAAATTATTTTTATTATTATTAAGGGCCAGGGTTTGATATTGACAGTAGGAATAAAGTATTCACATAAAAACCGACACATTCATTGTAAAAATAATATTCAAAGTGACGGCGGAAACCGAAAAAAAGTGGCAGATAGAAGTCTCAACTATTAAATTAAATTGTAGCGAAATGTGGGACAACTGGCAACGAATATTGTTAAAGTGAGGAAAAAGTGGTGGACTAACTCAAATTTAATTTTTGTCACCGATCTAGCGTGCATCAGCTTTCGTTTTCGGAAAGGTATAAAATTAGTTGACTGGCGCCCAAAGATGGAACGCTATTTTATAACGTTTATTGTGTTCAAACAGACATACATCGAGTTAAAGAAACATGTAGATCTGCCCCGGTGACAGTCTTCCCAGGACGTAAAATTTGTTTGGTTCTATTCATGCCTATAACATCATCGTGTTTAGTAGGTATTTCCACCGTTTTCAACCTAATTATTTTGAAGCCCATTTGCTTAATCAAAGAACCCTGCTAAATGCAATGCTAAAACTAATTAATTATCTCCCTGGGGTCACAATGTTATATTTATAAATATAATACTACACGCTATATTAATTTCCCTAAGAAAGTAATTAAACTATTCACAAAACTAACACTCTATGTATCCCAAAAGCAAGTCCAAGTTATAGTATACATATTCCAACCCTTACCATACTTGACCCCTTTAATTTGGTGTATAAAAAAAAAATCACAATGTAAAAAAGCTACTTTAAAAATAAACTCCGTTTTATTTGACTAAAGAGGCGAAATAATTTCCGAAAACAAAAACACGCTCCCACTAGACGCGCAAAAAAAAATCATTCCAACGTCCTTAAACGAGGGCGTGTTGGCTTATTTATTCATTATTGCACAACGGCCCTATTAAGCCCTTTAAAAATAAATTCCTCCCGTCTACTTAAAAAGAGAGAGCGCAAAAAGAAAATAAATGAATATATATGCCAATTAATGATGTCAAAAATGAGTATCGTGGCGAAATGCGGTGTGTTGTAATTGTGTAGTGGTGGTAGTTGTGGGTGACAAAAAATATTCCTCACGTAATGCCAATTGTGCTTGCTGTTGTAGACGCTCCGTATTCCATTAACAATGAAATGTAAATGAATTCTCTTTGTTTGATGAAACACACGTACACATTAAAAGCATACACAAAACCAAATAACAAAAAGGAAACCAAAAAAATGTTTCAAACGGCAGACGACACGCACAGTACACACACAAAAACAAAAAAAAAAAAAAAAATAGAATATCTGATTTGACATGTGGCAATTATACAAAAAATATACAAAAATATACTTTTTTTTCGCTTTTTTTTTTTTGAATAATGCAAAATAAGTTTATTAATCATTTAAAAGAATTTTTTTTTCATGTTAATCTAAGTTATATAGTATATATATGTATAAGAAGCTTAACAGTATACATAAATTTATTTATAATTAAAAAATGTTTATAATAAAATCGATCAGACTGAAAATTACGAATACGAATATATAGAACTGTATTTATTTATTTTTTTCTTTTAGGCTTAAACTTTAAAAAACTTATCAAATAAGATTTGGTTACGAAGACCACTTTAAACACTTTGGACAAAAGAACAGTCACGGCTAAAAAGAAATGCAATCAAGTTCCCACTGTCCGTTTGAAAATAATTGTTTTGTTTATTTATTTTTTTTGTTTTTTTTTTTGATTATTTGTCACGGACAAGTTTTATGTTATAAGACGTTAATTTATAATAAAACTTTTATTATAGAGATTTGTTTTCTTTTTAACTGCTAAAGTTGAAAAAACATGAGAAAAAATAAGAAAACAAAAACGAAATATTGAGCTAACACAGACTTTTTTCTTAAACGTTTTGTTTCTGTTGTTGTTTTGAACACGTCCTGTTAAAGTTTTCTCCTTTTGTTTTTTTTTTGTTAATAATAATACAATTTTTATCGAATTGCATGCATATATATATATTTAAATTTATATTTAAGGCAAATTCAACCTAAAACTATATTTTTCTCGTCTTTTATATATATTACGGTTACAATCTTCATTAATTGACGTTTATTTCACTTCGTTTCAGAATTCTATTCGTTTATACCATTTAAATAAGTTTTTGTCGTTAATTTCTTGTGCCACTTGCGGTTGACTATTTAAGTTTTCTGCTGGTGTTTTTTGGTGTTTTAATTTTTCTTGTTAGCAAAGGAATTCTTTTGTCAAGGGTGAGTTATATGGCGATGGTGTTGAGAGTAGGTTGACCCTTTCCCAAGTAAGCATACTCTATACTGTGAGTGTTAAATGTGTCTCATTTTCCAGTGAAGTAGAGAAAGAAAAAGGTTGGGCATGCGCCCTAAGTAAGCCCTACCTAATTTTTGTTTTAAATAGTTATTCTTTTTTTTTTGTGGTTAATTTGTGGAATAGTTTAGTTTATATATAGAATATAATTCAATTTTGTTATTAATAGTAAATATATTTTCTAATCTACTGGTGTTTTATTCTTCTGCGTCAGCAAGTGGGGGGTTTTGGGGGTCTTCGATAATATTCAAGATTGACGAAAGCAAAGCGGCCGAACATGATGATGTTTTCACTTTTACAAAACAAATGGAGAGAAAGGAAAGCTTGATGTTCTAAAAGCCGAATTAGTTTTAATTGTCAATTTGATTGTATTTTGCAGACTTACTTTTTACATCCTAACGTTTTAAACACAACTCGATTTTTGTTTTGATTAACCTAAATTAATTTATACCTATAATTTAGCATCATAATATTTACTCTACTTTCTTCTACTTTAATTTTGAATAGAAAATACGAGTACGTTTACGTATTTTCAACGAAATGCAAGAGAGTTTACGATATTGGAAGTAACAAGTAAACTTTATAGGGCTGGGTTGCCCTTTATCCATTAATAACTAAAATAGAACGGCTTACACTTTATGTTTGTTTGTTTAAAGGAAACTCCTCTACACCTACGTGAATTACAACCATTTCGGTAGATTTGGCATCACTGCAGATGGCCGACTATTGCTTCTTGTACCATAAAGGTCTACGTGAGTGAGCGACATTCAATATCCTGCTTTGTAATACTAAATCGGGAGAAAAGAAATAAAGAAGAGAACACTAAGATATTAGCGATTTGAATTTTGATTGAGTAGAGCCAATGCAGAGATAGAACAAAATAAGCCTGTATTACCTTACGAGACAGTTTTTATACATATTGCCAGGCGCATTCTACTATAGTCGATGTGAGCTTAAGAATTTTCCGAAAACTGAATAATCCATTTGGTAGTCGTCGCCGCGCTGCTATATTGCTAACGTCATCCATTCACTTCTAAAGCTTAACATATGTCGGTAATGAAGTGAAGATTATGACATTTATTATTCCTAAAATAGCTTCGCACTTGTCTTGGCCTAGCTTAGTCCCTCGATAACTATAGTCTTACTTATGCATCCAGAATTTGTTTTCTTTTGAAGAAAGCTCTGTTTTGACAATCGAATTCTTTTACTAGATTTTGTGTAACAAACAATATGTACCTATAAAATAGAGTATTGTGTTTCTGCACATTCGAAATCAAGTTAATAATCGAACTGAGAGAGTTTACGGTTAAAATTACAGATTTATGTCGCAGACTTATTACAGTCCAAGACATTTTTCCAGTAACGAAAATATAGTGACAGTCACTTGACAGCGATAAAAATTATCAAGAAAAATATTGCTTTGGGGTACGTTGTGCATGTGCAATTGAGACCATTACTTGGTGACTACCAAGGGTAAGGGAATTTCTAAAATTTAAAACATACGATATTGCGATACTCATAATATTTTTAAGTGCCATCCATTTCATAAACGAATTACTAACGTAGGCTTGACGTGCACTTCTAAGCCTCAGAAAAAAACGTTCAATGTGATTGTTTAAAGATTTTGTATAATTGTGATTTATTTACTATTTATAAATAAACGAAAAAATACTAGCTTTCGTTGTACTGCATAATTTTCAGTAATAATCAATTTTATTCATAGCCTCATCTTTAAAGGTCACAAATTACATAGATACAGAAAAGGTGACGAAGTGATGTCTGTTCATGTAATTTTGTTTTTAGTTTAAGTTCATTTGGAAGTATATTTCTCTCAGTGCAAGGGAAATTTTTGATGAATTGGCACTACTGCGTGCCAAAAAAAAAAACAACTAATTCGGCCTGGCAATTTTTCAAACGTCAAAAATTGATCTAGGTATATTGGGGACTTTGAAGTATCTTGTTTAGTAAGTTTGACAGCTGGGTGAGTTGATGTGTCTCAGTTTTGCACTTTTTGAAGTTTATGGAGGGTATCCGACGTATCTAGTCAAGAAATTTATGACAAACAACAAAAACAACTAAGTACCTACCTAATTATTTATAGCACAGTGGAAAAGTGAGACATTCATAACACGAGACGTCTTAAGTCACATCATTTATCTCGATTAGATCAACCATAAACGTAAAGATAAATTAGTCGAAAACGTAGCTTTTACTACCTAAGTGACCAATAGAACTTAGTTCTCAGTTGAAAAACTTGTAACTTGATTTTTTGGCTACTCCTTTACAAACCCCAACTGAAAAAAATGTTTATGCAAAAAGTCTAGGCAAACAAAAAATCTGACATTCGAAACTGTCTGAGCTGTCAGACTTAAAAAATGGAATAAAATATACACAAATCAGTTGGGCCGAGTAGCTCGTAGCGAAATGGTAAATTAAAATGGACACAATCCAATCCGTTGTCAAATTAGTTGTCGAGAAAAAGGGTTGCCAATTCGAAAAAAAAAATACAAATCTAGAAACACAAAAAAACCATTTACTAGCAGTCTAGTCACTGAGGTCTTCTTCTATTGCCCGCCTGATACTGCTGCCATATTTCTCAAGATATTTACGTATAATTTATTTCCCGTCAAAGTTTTGACTGCAAAAAAAAAAAAATGTTTTCTATACAAATGTTTTCAATAATGTACATGTGCATTTTGTTTTCTTTGTTACATTATAACAGTGCATATCGCGAACGGTACACGATACAGATAATTATATCTAGTGTCCATGCTAAATTTTGCGAACTCAATGGCGAATATCTCCATGTAAAATTACCCATTGTGACCTACGAATTATTTGTAGATTTTAAAAATAATTATAACTTAAGCCCATAGTCATTAAAAAAAACTCCTCACATAGATGGGTGCCTACCACATTATATTGGCTCTCAAAAATGTGGTGGGAAAACAATAGGGTTAAATGGAGAAATATCTATCGAACTATGTAGTGCTTTATATAAAAAACCTCTTAGAAATTATATTATACTACATACGTTTTCTTCTAGCGTTTTCTTACTATAATTTTTTCAATATCCTAAAGTGTTTTGGAAAAGACTCCTGCCCAGGAAAAATTCGCATTATTTAAATTTTAGGTTCAACGCGTTCCTTCTCTTTTTGATTATTTTCCATTTCGTTGCCCTTGTAGTAAATGAGTACAATGCTAATTGCATGCGCATGCTATCAACAAACAAACAAGCATCTGTCCACCGCCTAGGACAGAACGTCACTATTGAGAGTAAATAACAGTAGTTCAAAGATCAAGCCATCGCGGATGATAGAACGCTTGGTTTGGATAACTGGAAGCAGCGGCAGAGTAAGTAAGTACCAAGTTGAAATGTCAAAAAAAAAGTAGCCAGCAGCTGTAATTTGAATACATTTGCAATATATTTTGATTATGTCATACGGTCCTATGGAAATATGTAGTGAATATTGAAGAATATCAAGTTAGCTGACTCCACAAAAACATAAAACTCTGATGCAAATTTGTAGCAACTAATATAACAAATTTGGTCAATTTCACAAAAGCCGTTAGTGAAGAAATGTTAACTTTTTTAGTTACAACCATTTTTGTTACACCAATCAAAAAGCCATTTACATTATATTTATATTTTTACTGTCAACAGATTTCTTTGTTGCTGTTTTTCAAAATATAATATAGATGACCCTACCCTTAGAATTCGTAATCCTAATTTTTTTGGTTATAGATTTTTTTATATCTTAAAAGGGAAATTATGTTAGCTTTTGGAAAAACGAACATTTTTAATGATATAGACAAAATTTTCCAAGACTACTTTTTTCTCTGGTAGATTGAGTAGTTTTGAAAAACATGCGTCGCGTTTCTGACCTCACTAACCACTTTCTGACACTATTTTATTTCTGACTACCTACTATTCTCAATTCGGTCCTAAGAATGAATCTGTAAGAAGTTAGGCATACACCATTTTAATGACCTTTTCTTCTCAGAGTTACAATTGTTCTCAAACACGAATAAATGCGAGAAGTCAGTCCTATATGCATCTGTTGCACGCCAATACTTTACTTCTTCATATGCAGACTTACCAAAAGTTGGCATGCTAAATTTTGTGATTAAAAGTAGTAGACTATCGGCCAATCGGAAACGTAGAAGTATACAATTTATCGGAAGAATATCAGCAGTTAAGAAGCTTAACCAAGTAAGCCATCAAGTTCGATTACAGGAAATTCGTAAACAAAACTTTTGGTTAAAATATGATTTTTAAACTTCTTTTAACGTCTCTCTTAAGTCGGCAACTTCTGGCTGTGAATGTAAGAAGAATGTATTTGCCAAAAGGAAGATTTGACATATTACTCACAAAACTCTGATTAGGAAATAGCTGGGGACTTATTTTTTTTATTGATAAGCTTTTAAATATATGAACTCTAAGATATTTTCATTTGAAGGTTATCGAGAAGCATATCAGAATTTTAAAACTCGATTCCCCAGCTCATCAATTTTCCACTTTATTAATATTGACTTTTCATTTTATGGTACAATTTAAACCAATTTTAAACAGCAACATTATTCGCACATGGCAACTATATTTGCATGAAACTAAGTGAAGTCTTTAACGGAAAGACAGAAGAAAACTATTTACTAATATAAATTTAATGATCTACCCCCGTAAACAGGCGGGTACAAATTATCAACTCGTTACTCGTTTTGTATGCTATCTGACGTCTACTAGCCAAGTTATTTGTGCACATTTGTTGTACGTAGATTAATGTTTTATTTAAATTTTCAGGCTGGAACTTTAAAACCGTCGACGTTAGCTCTTTCAAAACTCGTTAACATACAAAAAATGTAAGCAAACAAATAAATATTATGTTTCAGAGACATCTTCTCAAAAAATTAAATTCCCGGCGTTTATTTTTCACACGAATGGCGGTTGTCTCAAATTTCAAGACGTATCTCAAAGGCTGAACAGAGACTTACGCCGAGATGGGATCAAGTTTTGCCATCCGGGAGCTAGACCTTAGGTTCACTTTGTAAATTTAACTTACGGATGAACTGTCAAAAAATGTTGGCTATCTTAGACCGGCTTTTGCCTACATCTCTCTATGGAAAGTATACTTAAAAGCGCCCCCTGGGACGTCACTCATTAGAGTGCTAAGCAGATCTGCAGATGAAACTAACTACTCGTAGGCTGTATTTACACTCATAGCGGGGGAATCAGTTTCTTTGGTGTAATCGACTTTCCATGGCAGTCTCCCTAGACTAATTGTTATATAAAAACAACTCCACACCTAACCATTTTTTTTTTCCGCAAACCAATCCTACAATAGTCGGCGCATCTTTTCCTTGAACGTACATACGAGTATTTTTATAAAAGAAAAATAAACAAAAACAAAGAAGGACGGAAGTTAAGGAAACAAGCATGAGTGCGCTTTGGGGAAGTACTCTATTTTAATCATTCCGCTCCACATGCATATACATTCTGATTCTATGCCTCGGTAAGGTTGAAGTCATCATTTCCTGAAATCACTGCCGTTTGTTTTCGAGCAGACGGCACAAAGGGTTTGGCGGTGTTAAACAACATCATATAGCCTGCGGTTATTTATGCATCTTCAGAGTTGTGTCTTGTGTGTTTGCGCACATGAAGACTTAAGGAAGTCGACTTTAATCTTATACCTAAATTAAATCTATACGAAAATTTGGCAACTACGAATGGGGAATAGGGGACAGTAGTAGAAAGAAACATCACCATGTCAGCCTTCCTCGAATGGGATGGGAGTTGGATGAGGTGTCATCGTTATTGGAGGGTGTAAGGAGCTACACAAATGTAAGCACTTTTACGCGAGTTATATATTATTTGGCGGCCCCGTTCTGTATCCCCTGGTACATCTATATATAATTGAAAAATCACAAATCGCTACACACGACGACCCTAGATTGTGCATTATATATGTATATGTACTGTTCTCTGAATTTGTTTTTATTATTTTTGTTATTTTTAAGAATCTATCGAAAGCGTATCTACGTCAAATTTAAAACTTACTTGTCTTTTATTCTCAGGTGGTTTATTGTAATCTAAATCTAGTTTCGAGTATGGCGGTACATGATACAATGTGGATGATTGAGGTGGTGGATGATGGAGGTGATGATGTTGCGATGAATGCAAATGATCGAATGCGGACGCCGCCGAGGGATTATAGCCGCCGCCGCCGCCGCCGCCGAGGGCACCGGAGGACGTGGTTCCGAGTCCGCCGATACCGACACCGACACCGACTCCACCATTGCCATTGCCACCCAGTTGCTGGAGTTGTTGCTGGATGTGATACTGATGGTGCTGAGGCAACATTTGGTGTTGGATTTGCTGATGCAGGCTACTGGTAGCGGCAGTGCCACCAGCTCCATACTGCTGACAGCTGGGGTAGGCCAAGTTGTATGACGGATGCTGATGCTGTGGCTGCTGTTGTTGCATGTGCTGGTGATAGGACTGTGATACTAATGACAATGGATACGGATATTGATGATGGTGATGGTGATTTTGGTATTGTGAAGAGATAGCGGGATTTGAGGCGTGAAACGAATGCATTAGATTGCGCTGCTGACCGAGCAGTGCGCCCTGTTGGTATGGCGGTGCTGTTGTTGGCTGTAGTGTTGACTGATTGGTTTGTGAAAGGTATGAGCTGGGTGTGATGTGGTGTGGTTGTGGTAGTTGTTGTTGTTGGTAATTACTACTAGTCATATTGTAAATAGGATAGTTCAGCTGAGTCGACGATGTCGCTGGCCTAAGTCTTGAGTACTGCTGGTGGTGTTGGTAGGCTGCTGCCGCCGCCGCCGCTGGAATTGGCTGACTCGAGTACTGTTGGAAGTACATGTTCGGCTGTGACGAGAAGCTCGTTGACATCTGCATTAGGTTGTCGCTGAGGTATGGTGACGTCTCGCCCAGATTCAACTGCGGGTAGCTAGACACAGGTCTGCCATATTGATTGCTCAGTCGTTGCGGATTCAAATTAAGAATCTGCGACGAGCGCGATATCGATTTATTCGCTTCGTTCAACAGGTTCGCTATATTGGTGGCCGACTGATTGTGCGCCATTGTTGAGTAGTTGTAGAACTCATTCATCGCCGTGGCCGAGGGTATGCCACCGATGCTGTAGCGACGTCGGCGAGTCAGTGGCGGTGATGTGGTCCCACAAGGCCCAAAGCAGCCCATCGATGCTCCGGTCAGGGGGTCATATGACAGACCGGGTGGTGGTGACTGCCCATACATGTCTAACGGTGACGGGCAATAGTATTGGCCAAGTATGTCGGGTAGAGGAGGACTTCCCGCCGGGTTGTTGAAATTATACATCTGAAATTTACGATTCAAAAATTGGGTTGCTTTGCGGTTCAAAAGGCGCTCCGGGTTTTTTTTTCTAGTTAAATTCGGTTTTTTTTTTTTTTTTTGTTATCTACTCATATATGCTTTTTTATATTTTTAAGGTAACCAACAAAAATTAACATCGCTTGCACTATATATAGTATAAACATCACCAAAGTAGATTTTGCCCGAACACTTACGGACTATTGGCCCCATAATTTATTTATTTTTGTTTTTGTTTTAAGTTTCATTTATACATTTCGCATTTGCATTTAGTTTGTGGTTTTAACCAAACAATTAAAGTTTTTTAGTTTAAAAATCGCTTTCATTTTATGCGCCAGTGGCTCGCAAACTTTGTTTGATAAATTTTACATAATTTTGCTTCTTAAGTGAATAAAATTTGTTCATCGGTAACAAGGACATTTTGGGTAAAATGTTTTTTTTTTGTATTTTCTCGTTTTTTTTTTGTTTTCTGTTTTTTTTTTCTATTATTATTTAAAAAAAATGCACAATCAAATGATGTCTCTTACAAAACATATAGGTTCTCAATCCTCGCATTCGTTCAGCAAACATGATGCCTTATGTGTGTGTAAAAAAGTGTGAGAATGACTGTTTGTGTTGAGAAGTGTGTTCAAGGGTACAACTGATTTTCGCATAATCGTCAAATGGGTAGGTATATACATTTTTTTTCACCTGTATTTTTGTGCAAAGTATGTAGCAAATATTAATATTTTCTTTTCTCAGAGCGACAGTAGATAGAGAGGAAACTTAACGAAAAGATAAAAATTTTCTGTGAGTTTTGTTTTCGAATGGAAAAATCGATTAACGAAATAAGTTTGGGAAATGAAAAAAGGGGTTAGTATTTGTTTGTTTGTCGACAAAAAAAAAGAAGAAGCATTATTTAGAAGAAGGTTACAAACAGCTTGTAGATTGTTTTTTTTTTTTAAAGCAAGAAAAATAAGTTTCTTTTTGTTGAATACATCGTGTGTGGGAGTTTTTGAATTGATATCAATTTGAAAAAAAAAAAAAACATGAAATGCATATTATGTGGAGAAGAAACAAATATGGCTTGGTAACGAAAGGAAAAGAAAAATAGTATAAATGTTGTAATTTCGTTTGTCGTATATTTTTTCTATTTACAAAACCAAAAAGTAATAAGGTATATAAGTCAGATTCGTTAAAAATGTTTTTTTTTCCTTTTGCAAAACTTAATAGCAAAATTTACAATAGTTTCGTTTTTTCGCCGGTTGGATATATGTTTTTTTTTTAAAGCGCTATTACTTGTTCTTGTATTTAGTTTATTGAGTTAATTATTGAAAATTTTGTTTGTTCAGTAAAATGTTATGTTTTTTATATGATTTTAAATTTAGACTTTAGAACAAAATTGAGCAAATTCAATTTTATTGGTTTTTACATTGTTAACAACACAACAAAAGTATATTTTAATAGCCAATATTAGGAGCCATTACCATCGATAAGTTTCGTGAAAAATCTCAATCTTTTGGCAATTTTCTTTGTATGACAAAAGAATTATTTAAATTTATTTTATTTCTTTGGTATTTTTTTTCGTTTTCTTTCTGTTCGTTTATAGTTTTAATAGTTTTTTTTTCTTTTTCTTTTTAAGCACAATATTACACAATATTACTTTTTGATTGGAGAGTGTAATTTAAAAAAAGTGCAGTAAATTGTTTCGGTAACTAGAATATTATGAGGAGAGGTTAAATTATAAAATGCGGTTAAACGAAAAATAGGAGAGAAAAACCAAATGCGGGTTAGTAGTAGAAACGGGTGGGAGCACTAGATTTGGGATGATTTTTGATGCATTTCTACCGCGAACGGGAGGGGAAAGTAAAATTGCAAGTAATGTGTACTCTAAAGTTAGTTTTAAAATATTTTTACAATATAATTTAAGTTTGTTCGTATTTCTTTTTTGTCTCGGAACAAGAGTCCGAACTAGTATGAAATCTAATTTTAGCGCAGAAGACAAGAGACTAATTGAGGCTACGAAGCTACGTTTTCTACGTACTAAACTGAAGTTTTTATATTCCAAATGAGTGTATGAAATCAAATTAAAGATGTGGATAAAATAGAAATCGTTGTGTGAAAGAGAGAGGGAAGATGAAATGAACGAGAATGACTTTCGATGCAAAAAAGGTTAGTGACGGTTAACAAATTATGGTGGTAAAATGGCTTTTTATTCAGTCGAACAAGTCGTAAAGTGGGGATGAAATAAAAGACCCAACAACAATTAAAAAGAAACAAATTGTTTTTAAGACTATCTATTGACAATAAGCATAAGTTTGAAGTACTAATTTAAGCATACAAAGATGGGTACCTACGCTACAATTTTGAGCTTGAAAGACTTTGAGTTGGTTAGGTGAAAAGCTCTGATGATGACAGTTTTTACACGCAAAACAATAACAAATTCAGTCACGTATTACTCGATCACGGGTGCGGTAACTCAACCCCAGAACCTAAAGCTACTCGAAGAATTCATTGCTTAATCGTAAAATAACTATAAGGCTGAATATGAATAAACAAATATTGGAATTCTTGTTAATCCATTAATATTCTGCTCTAAAAATCTGCTTTTGTTATTTTAGAAGGAGGATCCGAATCCTGGTCACTAAGATCAATCTCGGTCCATTGTACTCCAAGCAGAAACCCCTCTTTTTTGGTGTAGTGGGGAACAATTCTATCATCGGAGGCTCGAACCCTCGAAGACGCCCGGGTCACAAGCAAAGACTCCATCCACGATAAACCATTGCAACCACAAAGCTGCTTCTTGCAACAAAATATCGACCACTATATTTGAAAGAATACCGACCAAACCCTCAAAATGCATCACTAATTTCTAATTTCGAAAAACGGCGGACTTATTCTGAAGGAATGTACTAATCTTACGCCCATTGGGAGAATGCAAAACTCTTTTCAAAGGGAAACACATGAATCCTTAATGTGGCTCGTAAACATTACATAACTCGTAACTCGCAGAGAAACAAAGGCCTTTGTAGCTTCTTTTGCGATAATCTTCTGCAAAACCAATTGGGACTTATTGGATCAGAAAGAAAGGCAGACCAACTCCGTACCGGTAATCAGCATAATTTGTGTATAAGCTGAGCACACATTGACCGCAAAGCTGATGGTGGATACAAAGATCCACAGCTAAACACCATAGCATTGTCCTAACTCAATTTGGAACCGGCCTGTGGGCCGTAAATTTGTAATTTCAGCCCATTTTTCGCTACATAACCGCGTCAAAGGACAATGCAACCAAAACCATACAGGCTTATTTAAATGACACGAACTTCCACAACCGACTCACACTTTAAGTAAAATCCCTGAATAGTTGATCAACTCCTACGGATGAACATGCATTATTGACTATTTCACTACCGCCCCCGGCTGCATTATTGCCACAAGCACGTCATGTGTGGCCATCTTTGGGGAATCGTTAAAAAATCATCCTCTCAGTACTGCTATAAAACATACATTCGCTCAAATTGCTATTGTCAAAATCATATCTACCAGTATATCAGAGTCCTTTGGGACAGCCAACAGTGACGCCACACCACAATGTATCCACAATTCAAAGTGTAAATTGAGCCAGAACATGCAACCCCAGACAGACACAACTACGCCACATAAATGCACTGAATTTCGATTGTCAGATATGACGTCCGTGATATATATGCTGACACTTTACTAACAAAGTTCACCCACTTGGGCTGTACTATTGATTACTTTACGATACTTGGTTATTTATAAACTTGTTTGTTATTCTAAATGACTGGATAACTATGAACGTACAGACAGACACATTGCCAAGTCGGAGAACTCTGTTCCACTTTTGGCCAAACAAAGGAAATGATTGAATTGAAAGATTATGCGGGGGTAATTCGGCCAAGTGATTTTGATTGCCAAAAATTTAAGACTTAATGACTGTGTGAGGCAAATCGGAAGAGTGAATCTTTATGAACTGTGTATGCATGCGATGACCGCAAGGTTGAGCCAGAATGGGGGGAAGTGCACTTTTGGGTCAGATAGATCTTCTTAATGGGGTATCTGCAGTAAGGGTTTGAACTGTGTACCTAGTTGCGTCTAGGTGAGAGGAAATGGGGTTATCGGAACTGCGGTTACTGGGCGCCAGTTATTTTAAGTAAATGCTGTTGTTTCAATAAATGTAAAGAAGGCACTCACGTTTCTATCAGCGTTGGTTGAGGAAATTCATAAGGTTACCCTTTTTTGGGCGCCACTCTATTTTTAGCGCAATATTAAAATTCATTTGAAATTTTAAAAAGCACTATTCATCGCGTAGCCCTTTTCGAGTAGCGTGGGCTTATATTTTTCTAATTATCTGGTCGCCAGCAAGGTACAATGCGGAGTTCCCATTTGATGTATTGCTTAGGAGATTTTGTTATAGGCTTTTCACACCAAGCCCAAAACCGCGTTTTTCTCGAAAACTCGTCGATTCAATCACACCGACCACCAACTCGTTTTCGTTTGACGTTTCAATCAGCTGTGAGATACTAGTCGTTAAACTTTGGCGCAAACTTTTTTGGTTATAAATTTCGACCGCATTAATTAACAAACAAAATGAATTTAGTGCATTTCGACATAATATCAGCTCATCAATTAATTGTGAAAAATGATTTTAATTTGTTAGTTGTGACATTTGTTCGGTCAGCCATTTTGCCGAATTTGCTGCAAAAGGTGTGTTTGTTCGAACAACCCAACGATTGGAAGTCGTTTTCATTGTGTTTTCGTGGAAAATGAGTGTAAACGACTCGTTTTGAAAACTAAAATATTTATGGGAAAACTTCTGTTTTCGATGAAGTTTTCGTGTGAAAACCCGGTTTTGGGCTTGGTGTGAAAAGCCTGTAATGTTGGTTGAAATGTCTGCTCTCTCGATCTATACACAAATATATCATAAGACAGGAAGTGAAATTTGTACTTCGCTTCGGCGTCAATTGACAGGGGCGGAAATTTCTCTAATAGCACTAGGCCACAAATTACTTATTGAAACAGAGAGGTTGACAGCCGCAATGCGTTTTGTTTGGTGCTTAGCGAGATTTGGCAGGCGCTCTTCTTTATTTTTTCTATAGCCGATATAGATAAATAGCTTTGGTATCATATTTCCTTAGTTTCATGGGAGGAATCTATTTAGAAGAATATTATGGCTGATGGGCTCTGTTTTCGTTCATTAGTTGCATGGGGGAAGATTAGGCTTGTAGAGGAGTACACTCCCACTCCTTGCCATACTCAGGTCAATACTGATCCATTGTGATGTGCATTAGGGGAAGCAAAATATCTCGGAATCAAAAATGTTTATCCATTCACTCATTTTATGAAACCGAATTGCGAACTGCGAACAAGCGAATAGTCAAAGTTTCAGATATTTCATTTACTTTAAAACTTTTTTAGCCACTCTAGCTTCAGTTCAGTTTAATTTTTATGTTAAGTTCAAACGAATTTTTCATTCGTGGGTTTGTGGATTCGCGACTACATTTTGTGCATTGTGAATAAAGTGTGACAGTTCGCGGCAAAAATTTTCAAATCGCTGGCAAACTGCTGTAAATTTCGCTATTTAAATCAATTGAGACTCATGACGTTTTTTTTTACCTGAGATGCTATATTATTTATTTAAATCAATTGAGACTGCGGTTTTTTTTAGATTAAATGATAGATTAATTAAATATAGTACTTTTGTGGTACAGCAAATAACAATTTTCAATTCATAAATACAGTTTAACTGATTTTCCGCAATTGGCCTATTCACAATTCACCCTCATGTGAAAAGTCCTTTATATACAGAAATTGTTATAAGGAACTAGTCCTGAGGTCCTATATGCATCTGTTGCTTAGAGTATTTGAATTATTTATCGCTTACACAGAGTTCTCGTCAATTTGCTTAATTTTTAAAGAAAGTTAAATTCGTCTCCAAAATACTGGTGCAGACTTAGCCTGGAAGTTTTACAATCACAGTTAAGAATCCAAGGGAAACTTTTTTGTCAATAGTATGCGGCGAAATTTCCTTGTTTGAGAGACCAAAGTATACCTAACCTAAATTGTGAGGACCATCCTGTAGCACAGCAGGCTGTATAATTATACGTCTAAATAACGTCTCCGGGATCGTCGAACCTGCCTGCGCTATTCCTCAACAAAAAAAAAAAAAAACACTCCTCACTCAGCCCTAGGTGTGCTACATTCAAGGGGTTTAAACAGCAAGTTCTATAAAACTTCAAGTTACTGATGAGCTTTTAATAAATTTATTAACACACCGCAGACAACGCCACCCTCGACACAACGAATCAATCACTTCCTTATCCACAAATCAATAGTTTGCACTTAGTTGGTAATGTTCTAGGTACCACATATGAAACTGATACTCGCCACAACAAAGATTAACATTTTTTCCACCCGTACCCTCTTCTTCTTCTGCTTATAATCCCTTAATACCTAGGCAAACTATGAACATGAGAAAAAAAATCGATTCTATTCAAAGAGTCAAGAACATTAGAGTTTTCACATCGCCAAGTCAAACTACATACAGATTCTCGTACACTTCTCATGTACTTAACGATTATTATTAAAAAAAAAAATAAAAATCATCCCCTCATCCATCTCAGACATAGTAGCTGACGGTTTCAAGGAATTCTAAATATCTTCCCCACACAAATTGGTACTCCTGCAACATGTCACTACAAAAAAAAAATAATAATATCGCAGACATCATGACGCGCGTGCCGAATGGTATACCCAGCGCAACGCACCGCACAATGCACACACAGAAAAATAAAACAAAATAAACAATACAAATGGAAATGGCAAAAAAAAAAAAAAAAGTTCAAGGACTTTCAAAGAAACACACAATTGAATCTGTAATTTATCTCTCTTTTCTAACAAAACGGATGAACTATGTCGATGGGATGATATATTTATTTGGCAGCCTCAATCGTTTCTCTTGTCCAAAAGTTATATAAACCGTTATATATACATGTTTAGCATTTATTTTATTTTTTTTTAACAAAGAAATAATTATATAGTGTCATACAATTTTTGTTGTTTGGTTTTAATTTTAAATATAAATAATTCTTTCGCCTTTATTGGAATACAGGGGAGTTCTAAGAAACAAACAAAATCAATTTCTCCAACAAACCAAAATACACAAAACATATATGAACAAAAAAAAAAAAAAAATTATTGTTGTGCTACAAACAAATTTCCATTCGCTCACAAGTAACTAGGATTGATATTTGTTTTTTTTTTTTTTTTGTTAAGTTATTTTGAATTTTACAGTAAAAGCCATAAAGTGTTAAATTAAAAAAAGAAAGGAAAATAATAACACACTTCAGAAGCTTTAATTTAACAAAAAAGAAAGAATAGACAAAATAATATTTTTTTTTTTGTAGAGTTCTCCACACACAACTATCTTTACAAGGTTGCCACCAGAGAGGGATTTTTTTGTTGTTGTTGTTGTATGGGGGAATGAAGTACATGGAAGGATGGAGAGAAACCCTTGGTGGCCCACATACGATGGGAGGTCGGTGGGTGGCTGATGGCTGTTCCTGCTATATTGCACTTTGCAATGAATGTCTCTCGCTCGCACCACACCGGCCCCGAAAATGTATTATTTAAGGACTTTTGGAGTTTTTTTTTCATTTTGAATTTATTTTTTTTCCTTTACATATTTTGAGAGCATGATGTATGTGAAGTGATGAGTGATGAAAGTGTGTGTATAGTTGTTGCTGGCTGGGCTCTGTTTGTAAATACCTTGTAGTATACATATGCATTGTCCATACGATTCAACAAAGTTAATCCTTTTCGTTTATCGGGATATGTTTTTTATCTGTTGTGTGTATTTTATTTTTTGATTTTGTTTTCTATTTTTAAAATGACGACTACGGCGACGACAACGACGAAGGACGAAGTGGGATGTAACCGAATGAACAAAATTTGTGATGAAATGTGAGAAGAAAAACAGAAAAACTTATTGGTTTGGTTTTTTGTTTTCCCTGCGCACTTCTATGTTTGTATCACCCCCGCAATAGCAGCGAATTGAGCAGAACAGAAAAAAATAGATAACACAAATCTCTGGATGTGAAAACGCAATGAAACAACAACAAACTATCAAAGAACACACACACACACACTGAATATTCTATAAATGGGCAAGGAGCTGCTGAAACTCTATAGGCAAAAAAAAGAGGATCTGCTCCTCAATGTTTTCCTTAGTTTCACACTATATTCAAACACTCGAAGCGTAGGCGTAGTGTCGGGGCCCGAGTTTGGTGTTCCCGTTTATGTATTTTTTTTCTCGATTTCCTTTATTTTTATCGTAGGTTTTGTTTCTTTTTCGCGACTTGGTATATCGATTTTGCAACGAAGATACCGTCAACCACAACGACGACGACGACGAAGACGACGACGAAGACCACGGCACGACCAAGACGACGACGACGACGACGACAACGACAACAGCGATGGCCGTCTTTAATAATATTGATTAATTAAATTATGCAAGTAAGAAAGTAGGCTCACGCACGCTGAATGCACTTTGTCGAGATAAATCGCGGCAGGATATGTGGATACGCGATACGTTTTCAGTCGGTCGTCCATTCGCAAACGAGTGTATATTAGTGCAATTGAGATGTGGAGTAGGTCCTTGTTCTTCAGCGCAGTGTTCCTCTCACATACAATATACACGCGAGTTGTTTGAGCTCTAATTGCACATAACGGCTCGGACGAGGACACCGAGAATGATGATGATGATGATGGTTGATGTAGGTTTTTTTTTTCTCTTTTTGACGTTACAGAGCTTTCTTTTTCTTCTAGTTCTTGTTGTAGGTAGGAGTACTCGTATAGTCGCCGAGATTAGAGAGTGCGAATGCGAGAAGATGTCGATTTAATCGTGTGTATTAGTGTGCGAAAGTGCAATTCGAAAGCACACGACGCAAGCTTTTGCGGGGGGTGGGTGGCGTGAGTGGTGTTGGCCATTTTTTTCCCATGGTGCATTTTATAGCGCTCTCTGTTGCACGCAGCTTTTCGGAATGTTGTTGTGGGAGCTTTTATGGAATTCTAATAAGGGTGCACTGGGGGCTACAATAACCCCCATTGTCGTCATCGATTGGAGCACAAGTTTGCTTGCTTTCCTAGTGTATCTTGTACTTGTATATTACCTGAAAGCTTAAAGCTGCTGGTAATTTATGGCATACTAAACGCATGTGCGAATTGAGGAAATGAGCGACGAACAACGAACGACGAACGACTTCGAATGGCTGCAATATCGTGTCGGAGACTTTTTTGCAGAAATACATGTTGGGTTTTCGTGTATACAGTGTGGGCGAAATGTATTCGGAATATGAGAGCATGCATATTTGTTGGAGGTGGCTTTTACTTTTCCCCCTAGTCTAATGCTGGCTGTTGAACAAAGTCATCGCATTAAAACTGAATGAGTAGCTACTTTAGTACTTAGTGCGCTGATCATAACGTTGTCATTGCCAGTGGGGTGCGAGTTCAACAGAAAACACCCCATTTGTGGATAGTGTAATCTGTTTCTGTCGAATCAATCAGACTTCTGGGGAAATGCAATTTTATTTAATTAGATAGCAGAAGCTCGCTTACGCGTTCCATTTATTTTAAGTTGTCGGGAAATGGCAAACCCACTGAAAGGTCACTGGGTGATCGGTGATGTCCATTGAAAGAGAGATACTTAGGCAGTTTCTCTATTTGAGGCTGGATCTGGCTTTGTGGACTTATGGGCTCAAATAGGGTTACTGTCATCGATTTGACGTTGGCATCATATCAAAGCGAATTCTCGAACAAAACCTATGCGCAAATTGATGTTACGTATTTTACGCTTTTCAGGGAAATTAGTTCGATGAAGTGAGAACACTTTTGGAGGAAGCTGGTTTTTGCGTGATTTGACAATTTGCGAAAATGTCGCATGGGGATGGGATTATTTGGAACGCCATACATGGTAAGAGAGGATTGATTTTTAAAAAAAGTGTAAGTTTTGACTTTGTGAACATGTGAAAATAAATTTCTCCGAATTAGGTTGGTAACAAACCACATTGCTTTTAGAAATCTTTGCATTTTAGTGGTTGATGACAAACATCTCTCAGGTGCTATCGAAAAGTTTGCGTCACCATCGAGTTTGGACAACTTACAACGGATTTCTACACAGACAAAAAAAGAGTGAATCTTTTCAAAAATGATGTGTGTTAAAATCTACAACTTTTGCGGAATAAATCCACCTGAATATGACAACCAGTGTTGCCACTTTATTATTTAGCAACATAAAAAAATAGCGGACTTTATACAACAATATCATCTTCTTTACTTATTTCCAACACAATTGTTTCCTCTTGTTAGGTTTTTTTAGTTTGCTATATTCAATACAATTATTCGACTCAACTTTGATTGAATAGAACAACAAAATGAATATCATGAATGGCTTCCCCATAGCATGATGCAGCAAAAATCCTTTAGGACGTAGCTTCGCAATTTTTATTTGCTTCTGTAAATGTCAAAAATTCACTAGGTACTACGATTATAGTAAAGTGTCAGCTCTGATTACCGCTCGCGTTTGTTTGGTGAATTTAGAAACTAACATAAATAACTAAAATTGCTGCTATTGCGATGACATTTTCGTTTAAGTGTAAATAAAAATCTACTACTTTTTACGTATCATATTGTGAGGAATATCTGTTTCGTTTCTTGAGTGTGCACACATTTCTTCTTAAACATGTATATTTTAAATAATCATGTGTAAAAGTTTTCACATAGGATATTTAATTAGCAAGCAAGATACACTTTTGACAGTGATTTTAAACTTGATGTAACAATTTTGACGTTTGAAGAAGAAGCCTTTTGAGGGCTCTTCAAACTTCGTTTGCTTAGCCTTGGCTATAAATTGTATTTGTAGTTATGGGCCCATTTTTCTCGACTTTTCTAAAAAAATATTAATTTGTAAGCAATCGAAATAGCCTTTTGAATCACTCAATAGTATACCAGGTATGTATTTATAAAAGTCAGTAGTTGACATTAGATAAAATAACAGATTTATCAACGCAAAATATTTATATTTCACTTGGAATAAGTATGTATTTAAATATGGGTTAAAAGAATATTAAAGGTCCACTTTCGAACGGCAACGTTCTTGCCCCGAGCTGTCAGATTTTATTAACAATCCGCAAACACTCTTCCAAATCGTGTTAAACTCTAAATGCAACAAGGAACTGACTCAGTAGCCAATTTCTGCTACCAAAACGAAGTTCAACTGAATGAAATGTCAAAATATGAGAATATGAAGTTGTAATAGATTGTATAGTTCGAAATGCACTATACGTTTAGACATTTTTTGTACTCAATTTCGTTGTACCATTTCTGAAAGTCGATGTTATACGCCGTCTTCGAACAATTCTCTGATATCGAAAAGTGAGCTGACTTTTCGAAGATTCGTTGCCACTGTACTTGAAAAAGTCGTAACACGTTCATTAAAATCGACAGCTGATTAGCAGAAATTAAGCTCCTTTCTTCGCTTCAGAAAAAAAAATATTTATTTCAGTGTAACCAGAAACAATTTCGTACATATTGTGGTTTCGAAAGTATGGCATCATATTGATACGTCAGTCTCAATGTCAGTTGATAGTGAATGCCATTATGAGTATCCCAATTCTGGCTGTTGTTCTACTGAAATTTTGAGGGGGTCAAATTGTCATTGACAGGGCCAAAAAAAAAAAAACTTGCTCTAGAAGTCCAAAAATCGTGGCGCCATCTGGGAGTGAAGCAGATTTCCATCTTATCTCAACAATTTGATAGTTTGAAACTTTTACTTTTTTTTAACACATTTTGTGTGTATGTCAAGTGTTTTGGCTTTCATAAAAAGGTATACAAAATGGAGTAAAACTATAAACGTATATTTTTTACAGGGCATCATCAAATTTACAAAAAGGAAAACCTCCCATCTTCGTCCGGCGTCCGACATTTGCTCTAACTAACCTTACTCGATGAAAAGTAAGAGAAAAACTCAGGTGGCTTTGTGTATTATAAAATGTGTGTGATATTTTCATTTTCTAAAAGAATCTACTACAAAATCATAAACACATATTATATAATGGGAAAGCAATCCGAACAAAAAAGTGGGTACAAAGAATTTATGCAAAATAATATTTACGAATGTTATAACTTCTTTTTTTTTTTGGGGTGTTGGTGAACTATTTGACTGCAGTGTTTACACAAATAAAACATACACATAGAGATGTATAATAACTGTAGGTGGTATTTCAGTCAACACTATTTATTATAAAGCCACACAAAAAATCATCCATCATTCAGTTCAAGCGATGTCCATGTAATGACCCATAGATGGCATTGTTGTCAATCTTTCAAAAGAGAATACATATAGATATAGAGTATGTCAAATGAAATTGGGTGAATGAGTGGTGCTATAGTAGTATTAGTATCTGATGTTGTAGTTGTTGTAGTTGTTGTTATTCCCACAGTTCCATATATACAAAGTATACGTATGCGGCGTGCTACGATATATACGATATACGAATCATATCTAAGCAATTTAATCTACATTATATACGAATATGGCTAACAGCAGAGCAGTGTATGTTTGGCAAGCATCATATATAAAAGCGCAAACAGACCGAAAGAAGCAAACCACTAAATGGCAATTTTGTTTTCTCTTTTCTATGTTATCCATTTTAATACGGTTTTTGTTTGTTGTTGTTTTAGCGCACAATGGGGCATGATTAGGCTCAATATATTATTAATTACAAAAAAAAAAAATGATTAAGAAACAAAAGTAGAACGAAATAGACTAGGGAAGACACAAATTCAAGAAGGAGATAAAAGAAAACAACATGTAGGGTGAGAAATCCTAGAAACAAAAAAAAAAAAAAAAAAATTAACACAACGGTGAAAGATAAAACCGATACACACACAGAAAAGTAAAATAGAAATAAAACTCCAATACGCACAAGATATTATAAAAAGCACTTTACAATAATTTTTTTTTCTCTAGTTATTTTTTTTTTCTTTCTATTTTTCTATATCTAAGATAAAAGTTATCTTTCGGTATATTTTTTCTTATAAGCAAAAATGCAGAAAGGAGAGACCGAAAATGTCAAAATGGATTTTAAAAGTTTTTCGCTTGTGAAATACCTGTTTCTGAGCCATCGCCTGCATCTGTTGGAACATTTGACGTTCTTCTTCTTTGCCTGAAATGAGAGCGATTGGAAAAAGGTGTTAAACAGGCACAAAAAAAAAAAAAAGAAGACAGAAACGAACACAAACATTCTAAATGGATGATGTTTGAGGGCGGCGGTGAATAGTTTTGAGTGTGCGGCAAGTGGGTGGTTGGCGTGCAGATTTTCGTGCGAATAAATTAAAAATGAGGTATTAACGAGGGATTTCGGTTTTGCTATTTTTTTTCCTGCCTTTCGTTGGGTAGTTTTTTTCTTTACGAAAAGGTCACCGAGTTTATGCAAACACTGGGTGGGGTTGGACGGTTTTTTTGTTCGCTTCTTTTGTGCTTTTTTGTGGTCATGGCAGGTAATTTTAATGAAAGATGTTATCGCAAACAAGTTCGGAGTTGGCGAACTTCAGTTGATTAGCAAAAGGGTTACAAAGCGATTTTAGTGGAGTGTTTTTGTTTTCTGTAATTTGACGGAATTTATGATGCAGTATAACTTTTATTAACAGGCACGAAATTAGGATGGCGTGTATGGGATGGATGTATATTTGAGTTTAGTGGACGTTCTACCGGTAACTTGTAGCAGTTATTGTGACTTCTCCTAAAGCGGGTGCATAATTTAGGACCTTATCGCACAGAATGTGTAGACTTGCCTCTAGGGAAATGGTGTATGCTGTAACGTTAGGGTAAATCAAGTATTGGAGTCGAGGTGATTAAGGGCATTAACAAGTCGTTCGTTATAGGTCTGTAAGTGATTGAATTCAAGTTTAAAAAGTTGGTAAAAATTCACTGGTGAGTGGAAGTTGGCGCTTGAGTCTTCGAAGTAAACAGCGGAATAAACAGAAGTCTATTTTCTAACAGGTGTGATAGAAGGTAAGTAGGTACTGAATGTATAAGCAACTTCCTGTCCATCTGCATCAGCAGTGAAAGTGCAACATATGGGCCAGACGAAAAGCCAATATATAGATGGAAACCAAAATAAGTGTCAGCAACTTCTGTGAAATGATTGAGAGACTTCGACAAGTCACATTTTTTCTGACAAATGGATCAACATCGTCGTAAGTTCTTGAAAGTAAGTGTAATTGTGCACGACCATTAGTATCACGAGAAGCCATGTGCCATCGAGCCATTTGTAAAAGACATTTAAACAGGGCGAGCGCAACCACATCATATTCCATTTAGATGCGAAATTGATATCTGGTTTGAAGACAATGCGGGTATAAGTTACACGAGGTTTACCTACGTCAATTACAACCTTTCAGGAAGCCCCAATGATGTATCCTCTTTTCTCTAAATTTACTTTTTATGGCGATGCAGCTTGGAACAGACCCGGATTTGGGCCTCAGATACGAGGGGCAGTTGCAAACTAAACTGTGTAACGAATATTGACTTGTTAGTGGAAGAAATGACGAAAGTCTTCAAAGGAAGGTTGACGTATGGGCAATAGAACATCGAAGGTAAATGAGCTTACCATAAAACTGGCTTTGTATTAGACGAAAAAGCCCGATCTTCATTGTGTCGTTATAGTTCCAACTCAAATTGAACAGAGTTCAGAATTAGAACAAAAATCAAATATCAGTGTTCATACTTTCCCGTGGAAATAATGCAATTCATATTCTCCGCAATGTCAAACATTTATGTAAAAAAAAACCCACACAAACGAGTGCTTTGAGAAGCTATATCTGGGAAAGCATGAAGTCTGTTGCATTCAATCTTTAGTCGCCTATGAAATCTTACAAATGTTCTATTTGATTGGAGTCATTCCACTCATTAATGTCTGTTAGAGACTTATAGTTCATAATAGGACACGTCTTCGTTATTGGCTTGTTCACAGTTTAGTCATTTTTGGCATTATGTCAAACATCGTAGTCGACATATTGATCGTACCCATTTTTGTAATAATACAGTAACGATTTTGTCGATAGTACAGATACCAATGCAAATTGAAAGACCTTAGAACTATTCCGTCACACCCTATGCTGTTTCTTGATTTAAGCGCAAGTTCTTTAGGGATTTCATTTGATCTGGAATCCAAATAATTCCGACAGAATAGTTCTTGATATGTCGCTCTGTCAAAAAACTTGTCAAGGGATAAAGCAATATCATAAAAACAGCCTGGCTGCCTCTAGACCCATTTACAAATGCACAGTTTAAGAAGCTGCACTTTTGAGTATACATTGTATCGATACAGCTCATCTGCGACAAACTGTTCCATGAACGTTTCACCTTTTGAATTGTCTTATGAAGTGACAGCTAAAGAACTATAAGTAAACAAAATCGGTTATTTACAACGACTTGATCCAGAAACAGATCTCACACGCATTCACTCCAGCATACTTGTATTTGCTGTTACTGCAACATAAATTTTCTAAAAAGGCTTCTAAAGACCCAATTGCAATTTGAGTGCGCTGTTAAACGAGCCAGCCAACTGCTGTTAAATCACCGTTTTGTATCATTAAACAAAACCAATATCACAAAGCAAACCTGCTTTATCTTAAACAAATCAAGGACACCCTCTCCTATTGGTGGCCCCTCAGATAACAAACATGTTTTCCTCCGACAAAAAGCCAACTTGATACACACCCTCGTTAGGCACTCAAGGGCATACCCAGTAATACTCTAATGAAAAGAACTTGGTGATAAATTCAAACACGCACAAAGCACATACGACCGAATCAAGGACTATTCAAATGAGCCTTTATATGAGCAAAAGTTTTGCTTTGATAAAGATGATTGTTTCCGTGGCGAATGTGGTAAAATAAAAATGAAAAACCCAACCAATTGGGTGTCTGTAGAGAGTACATCTCCCCAAATTCAAGAAAGACAGTACGCACTTGCCCACCCCCCCATTTGCGAAGACACAAAAACCCCGATCAATCGCAGGAAACAGGAAAGCTGACAGCAATAAAACCAGTCGGAACACGGTCAAAAACCCTGTCGCAGAAATAGACGAGGCGAATGCGAAATGAGCTGCCAAATAATGTTACGCATACGCCACCGAAAAAATTCGTCTCGAAACTCTAAATAAATAATTCGGCCAATCCCAAAAAAAAAAAATTAACAAAACACTGCATGTGGCATACCATCGGCGTAATGAAATAAATTTAATTTCCTCGGGAAACCAGCATGTCACCGAGTTCTATTCCACAATTGAAATAAATTTCTCTTCCGTCAAGTATAGTCTGCCCGTCTGCCCGCCTACCGTCTGCAACCGATTGTGCTGGTGAGGGATGGTTTTTCCCTCCTTTACAAAAATTTGTTTGACTGTTTGATATTTTTGCTGTTACAAGGGCACACATCAAATGAAATTGTTATCCTTCTCCCGACGAAGACGAAGACGAAGACGGAAAGGCTCTGTGTACAGCCTTCACCTGATATGGTGAACCTATTCGATTGGAAGGCGGCCAAAAAGGACAGAAAATCAATTGAATCGCCTCCGAGGCTCTAAGTGGAATAGCATGCACTTTGTCGATGGTCGCTCTCTGGGTGTCGGGAATTTTTTTTATTTTTTTTTTTTGTCTTCTTTGTGTTGTGATTTTTGTCAAAGGTCAAATATGTTCAGGTCCAATACGAGTGGTGTGCCGTACAATTATGCATGAACTTATGTTAATTGGTCGTAGAGAGCGAGGAGTGGCTGCACTTGTTGCTCGCTTAACTGCATGTCGACCAGGGTACAACTTGTTATAGTATTTTTGTGTTAATAGGTATTATTTTGGCGGTGGTACACTTCCGGGTGGGTGAAAGTGCCATTGAACTTTTGCGGAGGAATTCGCTGGGTAAATGTGTTGAATACGGAAATTGAAATGTGGTTTATGAACACACTGTGATTTGGTTTCGGGGGAAAGGATTGAAACAGCACTTGAGGGAAAAGTTGCGTTATTGGGTCGAGATGTCTGCCGGGAATTATATAACAATAGACCTTGACCAGCTGAAAGGCTTGCGCTGGAGTGATTTTGCGCTGTTGTTCCGAGGCTTCTATTTCTAACCGTCGCCTATTTATGACTTAACTGCGATGACAATAGACTCAAATAAATAAACAAATAAACAATGATTAGTCAAAAAGAGGTTTTTTCTTAGCATCTTTTCAGGGGTTTCTTTTCGTTCGATTCGTTCTTCTCCGGTTCGATGCGTTGAAAGGCACGCAGGAACCACTAGCTTTAATTGAAGAGTAAAACTTTCATTATAATGCTTTTAGTCGTTAGAAAAGTGCGACACAATGTTTTCCAAGACTACGGCAGCTACAGCAGTGTCCTAAGATATTATTAACTAATATAGTAGTATTAACAGAAAGCACCTGTGCAGTTTGTATGCGACTCGAAGGACTATCAACAAAACTGTTGAGGGGTATTGGAGAACACTAGTCAATTCACCAATGCATGAATCGCAACCGCAACGGCATGGAAAGAGTTCAGCACTAGATTCTTGCAGCTGGTAAGAAAGCAAATGTTTCTAACCTGACTCGCTTTTGTGCGACTTTGATATTGATGGACTTTGCGTATTTTTCGACATTGGCTAGTTGCAATTTCATACCTTGGAAAAACCAGACAAATTCCAAATAAAAAAATTGTAAAAATTTGCGCGATACTAATAATCATATGGAGACTAACCAAGCCAAATTTCCCATATAAAATTGCCCATTGTGACCCACAAAATATTTACTTTGAAGATTAAAATTAAATTAATTAAAATTATGTAAATTAATCTTCAAAGTAAATTCAATAATTGAAAATGAACTATAATAGGCCTCATTGTCCTTAAAGTGTATAGCACATCGCTATTGTGAATTTGTTCCGCACAAATTGAAGAATACAAATTTTTGACAACTGGCACATTATCTACAGGTGCACCCACTTTCCATTGCGCTGAACTAAAACCAATCATTTAGCCCTCGTAATGAACATTTTTTCCTTCACCTTAAATTGTTTGTAGGTCACAATAGATGATTGTACACTTTGTTGGTCACAATAGATGATTGTGTATGGAAAAGTGATCGTAAGATTTACCCTGGATGCTAAAAATGGTTACGAGGAGCGAGTATTATAATTACAGAGGGAAGAATTTACGTATTCACAATGGCGAACTTTTCCCCTAAGAAACAATCCATTGTTACGTAGATCGTAGAGCTTACTTTTGGCGTGCGTCAAAACATGTTAATTAGGGTTTGGTGTGTTGTACCAATTACTCAGTTACGACAATATTTACTGTGAATATATTTTTTTAACAAAAATGCCCACAAGCTAGTAAACTTAAAAAAATTAACGCAACTGCTGAATAGCCACAACCAGTTAATAACTTTCACGCAACCTTTAGAAATACATTATATTTGGAATAAATTTGGCTGTGGTTTTGCAGGATGTCCTTTAAATCATTGTGACTTTCCCAGTTCTGTATACAAGCTTTGCATACCCAATCTAAGGTAGTGTGCTATAAATTTGGAACTTCATCTAATGATGGCAACGATTAGAAAGACTTCTCCTGAACATTGTCAAGAGCAAATCAGTTAGTTAGTGGAATTAGAGTTCCAAGTGATTGCAATGAAATGCCTAGTCCGATTTTGTATTTACTTTGAAGCGCTTTAGGGGCACCCTGTGTCTCGATGCGGTCCTAAGCTCAGCACCTCTAGAACTTGGTCTCCACTGTGCATTTAATTTAACTCGTTTCTCAACTGCCCCCTTAGTGTTTTTAACAGAAAAGTAGAGGTTAGAAAGATTAATCCGAAGCTCTTAACCAGTCGCCATTAGAAACTACTGCCGATGACATCAAATTCATTTCGTGATATCGTGACAGGACATATCTATTTCCTGAACCATCGGAAACTGCTTGCTTATTCAAGTTGCCAATATGCCTGCAGGCGAAATTAAATTAAATCTCTCCTCCAAAGACAATAACTAAAGTCAGCCAGAAACCCAATGCCAAAACCAAAGATCTGACGCAGCGAAGGTTGCCCATATAATAATGAAAGCATCCTTGCAACTTGGAAATAAATTAATTTCTATCATATTGCATAGCGACATCCTCCTGCTCCTGCACCACCACCGTACAACGATAAAGAATTCACATCTCGAAGGATGATATCACACAGTCGTTAATGGAGTGTGACTAACATCGCAGATGATGATCCATGACCAGTGTACCCGCACATACGATATGCGATGATGCAAACTTCCATCCGCACACTCAAGCCAATCGCTAAGTGATAATTCGAATCACGTTTCATATCAGCATAGTTTCGAAACTCAATTGCAGTGCAGCCTTATGTATTGTGTGCACTATAAGAATCAAATTATGTCCTTAAATGCCTTCGAGTAACACAGAAATAGAATCAGGTATAGACCATCTTGCAGGTGAAACTGTGGAAGGCAATACCCTGCCCCACAAGGCGACTTCGGTCGTCGGTCGTCGGTCGTCGCCACAGCGCTCAGTGGAAAATGTCAGAAGTTCATGAGGTCACTATTAATTAACCAGGTAATGACGTTATCAGGTATAGGTAGAGTGCATACATGCAAAGCGAAAGCTACGAGTAGCAACGGAAAATAATGAACAAACGTGCAGGAGTTCGCACACAACACAATAGGGGACACTTACCCATACCCTTCGTTTGCAGCATCTCCAGGAGCTTTTTGATACTCTCGTCACGCGCTATTAGTGTCTGCTTTTGTGTCTCCACCCGACACTCCAGATCCTTGATTGTCTCTCGTAGGATACTGATTTCACGCTGCAAGTGCTCGTTCTCCGCGTAAATCGCTTCCATTTGTTGCTGCATCTCGAGGTTGGGCTGTCGCATTCGCATTCGCAGCTCCTCCTCCAACTGCCGCACCAGCATGGCTTGTTTCTGTCGATAGACAAGTCGGTATATTAGGAATTGAAATAAAAATAAAAGCACCACTCCCTACCTGATTTTCACTGCTGAGCAGCTTCAGCTGATCATTTATGAGACTGTACTTGGCGCTTTCCTCCTTCCGCAGAGCCCGTTCCTTTTTCAACTCCGGCGACCAGAACGTCTTTATGCTATGCATGGAACTGCCCAACTTTTGATTTGTTAGCTCTAATTCGCGTTTAAGTTGGCCCAGTTCCCGCTGCAGATCAGTGTTCTGATGCTGAAGGTCCCCCAGGTATGCCCGATCGGATGACGGTATACCTACATGTGCGGACGAAGCGAGAATAGAAATCAAATATGAATGCACAAGGACTCTGATAATGAAGGCTGTTCTAACCTATAGGATTCGGACTCTGTCTGGCCGATCGACCGTAGAGCTCATCCTCTAGGTATAGCCCTCGTTCGAGAGATCTATCGCGTGATCGATCTCTCGGCTCCCGTATGGGGATGAACTCACGGTCGTGTGGATCCACCAGTCCCCCTCTATCCAGTGATTGATATCGGGTTCCTGTTTCAATTCAAAAACAATTGCAAAACAAATGAGACACAAAAACAAACAAAAATGTGAGAATCGCATCTTTCGGTTTTTTTTTAAAGGACGAAACAGCACATAATATGCATGAGAGTGTAAATTAAGTATATTACGTGGATAATCCATGGCGTGTGACATCGGTGGTCTGCTGGCACTCCGACTCCTGTGATGTCCGCCCCCGGCCGGGCTCGTTGGCTCATCCATGTCTCTGTAGTATGGACTGCCCATTGCTGAAATAAAATTATGATGATGATAAAAGGATGAGGATGACAAGGGAGAACAGTGCGCAAGGAATGGGATGTCTGCTAGTAATAATGTGTAAAGCGTTTCGAATTTTTATGTTTTTTTTCTCTTTTCTGATTTTATGAAATCCTTTTCGCTGTGAAAATAAAATAAGAAAACGAATAACGAAACGAAAGAGAAACTGAGAAAAAAAAAATAAAACAAAACCAAACGAACGAACGTTTGTAACGAAACAAAAAAGCGAACACGAGTTTTCTGTTTGTTTTCATGTACTCTAGTGAGTGGATGAGTGTTTTTGAGTATTTTATGTTCATTCCTATGGCCGTTTGAGGAGGACACATTATCCTTGGTAACAAAATATGTACTCGGATGTTTTGTTACATGGATAATCCATGGGGGTGTGGGAAAGAGGATAAATTAACATGCCCGACAGCAATGGGTGACACTATTGGTGGGGGCATAGTTTGGATTCATGGCCTTGGCCGGGAGTTAGAGGGGATTTAATTATTATTATCTTTCAACCGGGATTCGTTTAGTTGGAACCGGAAATAGTAATCGGATTTTAAGCGCACTAATTGTTTTATTCTAACTAGATTGCGGCCGTAGATTGCATTGTTCAATTGGGTTGGTGTGAGTCTAAAAATGGACTGCAGTCGAAGAGAAGGACGTCATGGAGGTTCACGACCTTGCTGGAAAAATCGCGAACTCGCACTGAGCTAATTTATCGAAAAATGAGTAGACTTAAACGGGCAACTTTCTCGGCAAGTCAGTAAGAACAAAAAGAGGACTATAGTCTAAGGCTAAGGAATTTTTGCGAAAGCGAATAATAGATGTCTTGAGCGTCTTTTCAAAATGAAATGTTTTTTGGTGTGCACCTACCCTAAGAGCGTATGTAATGTCTGGATATCAGACGATGCCTGAGGATATACACATGAAGAGCAAGAGTGAAACAAAAACCGCTCTTAAAATTTAGACTGCGACCGTGAGTTGTAAACGAGGATTTTTACGATAAATAACAACCTCGGCCCATGAGAAATACAAATAAAGACCAACGAAGCGTTGGGTGGAAGATGGCACCAATCCCTTAAACCACTTGCATTTACGAAGTGTGCACTACTGGGTCGCACGTATTTTGGTCCCTTACGCTGTAATCGTTAAACGGGAAATAAGATTCCTTTAAGAGCTGAATTTAAAATTTCAAGTTTGTCACGAGGGGTTCATACCTCGAGAGGTATAAAAATTTGATGAAAGTCTGCCCAGCCGTTTAGGATGTAGCTAAGTGTACTCACTTTAATTTTGAGATATGTTATAAATTCTAATTTAGCTGCAAGGTGTAAATCTATGGGCAGAAAAAGCTTAGAAAACAGGAGAAGCAGATGCCATTTACTTTGAGTTTCACAAAAGAAGATTTCCTTTGCCGGCGATTCATCTGAGAATCCCAGGCGATGCATCTATCAATTGGAACAATTGATTGGGCAAAATGAACCCAAAAGATCATAATACAAACATCTAGGGAGATTGGGAATACAAAACCAAACTTACGGGTGTGATTTTGGTACCAGAGAAAAATATGCCCGATATTTATGTAATATTAAGCGCAATTCGCAGATGATCCGAAACGAAAAATCCCATACAAAAGTGACAAAACGAAATCATGAACGAATTTCGCTCTCCTTTTCGTTTCTCAGTAGGTACGCAGCTGCTGCGAAATGATGGCGGAAAAGGGGGTAGTTGTAGTCGATTTCTTGGTACAATTCTTCACTCTCTTTTCGATCACATTGTTTATGTGGTATTCGATTAGGCACTTTCAGAGCACTTTTTAGTGATCTAACTCACTTTTTATATTCGAGTTGCCAAGATTTACTTATACAAGTGTGTTTGAGTTTGACAACTCATGGTGTTTGCTTACGTTTTCGGAAAATGTTTCCACTGCTAAAAAGACCATTGCATCGGGTGAATCATTTTTCGTAAATTTATATACAAATGTTAAGGAATCAATCGGAGCACAAATTTCGAGTGATTTAATTTAAAGTTTAACCAGTGAATGGAAAATACGTAGGTCGCAGCAAATATTCCAATCGCACGAATATCAACTAAAAAAAAATCAAGTGACATTGACACTTGTACTCAGTGTTTTATAAGAGGTATGCGGCCATATTGAAAAATCTGGAAACCAAATCGCTGACCATTTGGAGACCACCGGAAAATTAAGCTCCGAAACAGCTGCGTACTACTCTTTAGTGGGAGATACCGGATTTACTTCAGCACTTGGTGTTGTGTACTTTTAAGAAATTTTGAGATATTAGAAGACCTCTCTACGTACCTTTCTATTGTCAAATGAAACGTCACCATGTTCGTGAGACATTTATTTAACCGAACATGTTTGATAAAATGGTGTGCTACGAAAATGGAAAAGGAAACACAACTGACAGATGACAGTAGATGACAGATGCCAAATGGGACACATGTACTCGCAAGATCCTAAGCTAACAATTATTAGCCCATTATTTTCATTTATGTATTTTATTATTGCCAAATTTAGCCCTCTAGTTTGAAGTAGAAAGAGGAAAATGGATCGTGCAGGATTAAGTAATACTGTCTGGCCTCAACTGTTTCACAAACGGAAATTTGTATTTCAACGACTGCGCGGGTACCTAAGACACTAATATCCACATAATACTTGACCACAAGTCCAGATGTTTGTTTTCGATTTCTCAACTTACTCTAGCTTTTCTCTCTGATGATTTTTTAAAATTTAGTCAAGGTAGTAGTAAAAAGTTAAAAGTTCCTTTCACCTCATTTACCACAGCTGTATAAAAGCCTTCAGTTTGGTAATTTAAAACCCAATCACATAGTGAGATCTCATCAATATAAAAAGGCACCTTCTTTGTCAAAATTGGTTGGCCCTTTCGTAAAAATACTCTCCGATACACACACTGTGTATATAAAACTGCAATCGCAACATAAAATCGAACCCACATGACAAGCAGCAACCATACTCTTATAGAAACTGTATAATAAATTGGGTATTTCATTACGTATTCGTGACCTATGTGTGTATATCAAAGTGTCAGGATTGCCTTCAATCAGGAAAATATTCACTTATTTGATCGAATCAAGCACTAGGTACGAGTAGGTATATATATTCCTAAAAGCGAGAAAAGAAACTCCAAGAAAACCCTATACCGATGAACTTTTCCAAAACGACACAAAAGAGAAAAAAGTGAAATGGCTAAAAACAAAAGAGCCAAAGTGCAAACCCGTGTAACAGGAAACCTTAAGCTACATCAGATCCTAGTGCAAGAGAAAAAGCGAACACACAAAATAAGAAGAAAAGATAACCGGCCAAGGTTGAATTTTGAGTGATGAATCTTCGTCTTTTGCAATTTCGATTGAAAGCATTTTCTTTCGCAAAAACGCAAAAGGAGTAAGACACCATCGAAGACACTGTGAATTGGTTGCGCTGTGCCATTTCCATTGAGGAAACATGTAACCTAAATGGAATTCTATTTCGAAAATAAAAAAATTTCAGAGTGCATTGTTGAAAGTTACGTTGTAGGTATAATGGTGTCGGTACCAGGCATGACCTTTCTTGCATTGTTGGGTTTTTCCTTTGAAGCGCACTCTCATTTGATTGGCAATATTATTTTATTATTTCGAGCAAAACAAAGTGAGAACGAAATCAACTTGAGGTTTGCAAATGTGTAGATGCATTCTATGCGGTTCTGCATACCACAATAATTGGATGTGGTCCACACAGCGGTTGGGGAATATATTTGTCTAAAATGTTGCTGTGTTCATTTTAACAATCAAGTTGAGAAAGGAAGTGTCGTGTGAATACCACAGTCATGCTGGTACTTTCTGAAAATTGCGTGTCAAATTTATGGTACATATCTGCGTAAAAGTGACACATATCTTCTGTCTTCTTGCGTAGGAGCGAACGCGCTGAGTGCTAGTCGAGTGAAATCGTAAGTGACGCAATTACTAATAGAAAATGACGCCATTTGCATGGTTTTTCCATCGGTGGCCTTTCAAGTAGCGGAACTTGAACAATATACGCAATTTTGAATTGAAAATTTGAGTTTTCCTAATTCGGAACTTGTGAGTTAGAGAGAATTAGTCTGGACACTAAAAAATATTATTACAGCGCAGTTACTGCAAAACGCAATTTTCTTTTCTAATGGAGGCCAAGAGTGAAAACAATTTAAATTCGAAAATTGTTCTACCGCTTTATCGAAAACACCTATTTTTGCTTTGCTTTTAAAATCAATCAGGGAGAAAATGTCTCCGTTCTATTAGAACTGGAGCTACAAGAAATCTTCTTACATATTTCTAAAAATTCAATTCAATGAGAACGTGATCATTTGGAGAGTTCGAATTGCACTCATGAATTCTTGGATAAATAACTAATTAAGTTCAGAAATGAAATTCGAAAAAGCACCATTGCAATCTGATACGTCATTCCATTCGATAACGATAACCATCACTATAAAATAAAATATTGTCCTTCACCATTTGCAAATAACTGTCACCCACCAAGTTCGAAGATTGATTGGTGAGTGGTCGTGGTCGCTCACAACGTTCGCAGGTTTGTGTTAGTTATAATTAACATGAAATTCAGATTCTTTTCGTATATCGCTGCCTTTTGACATATTTGTTTCAGATCTAAATTGAAAAGTTTTTAGGCCAAGAGTGAAAACATTTTAGATTCGAAAATTGTTCTACCGCTTTATCGGAAATGTTTATTTTTGCTTTGCTTTTAAAATCAATCAGGGAGAAAATGTCTCCGTTCTAATAGAACTGGAGCTACAAGAAATCTTCTTTCATATTTCTAAAAATTCAATTCAATGAGAACGTGATCATTTGGAGAGTTCGAATTGCACATTTTTTCGAAAATATTTGAAATTCGACCCGAATTTCTATCTAGAGAAATTAATGCACAACAAAATAGTCCCAAGCCGAAAATAACATTTGGGACTTCAAATTACTTTCGCTGAAATTATTTAAAATTCGAAATTGTTTGAGCTAAATTTATTAGACTCTCTTCGGAATTAATAATAGCTGTTTCCTTTTTGTATTTCTCCACCAGCAGGAGTGTTCTGATTACTCAAGTGAATCACTAGTGGCGGGCAGAAATTAAATAAAAAAAAAATACAAAAATTGGTGAGTTGTGACTTCGAAATTTATCAGCTACTTTCCGTTTTATAACGGGTGATTTTTTAGCTGGTTTGGTTTTGGCAACACTGGTTTTGACAGCTGACGTATGTTTAGTACCTTGTGTCACTGTCAAACAGCTTCAGTTTGGTTTGCAATTTAACCATGGATCGTCTTACAAATGAACAACGCTTGCAAATTATTGAATTTTACTATCAAAATTCGTGCTCGGTTCGAAATGTTCATCGCGCGCTGCTTCCATTTTATGATCGGCATTCTCGACCTTCTGAGCAGTCTATTCTGAAGATTGTGACCAAATTTCGCACCAAATTTACTTTGTTGGACATTAAACCACCAACACGTTTACGTACTGTGCGTAGTGAAGAAAATATTGCGGCCGTATCAGCTAGTGTGACAGAAGACCGCGAAATGTCGATTCGGCGCCGTTCCCAGCAGTTAGGCCTTTGTTACAGCACTTTTAACAAACTTTTTTTTGCCCGAAATGGAAGTTCTTGACTTGCATGATATGTGGTTTCAACAAGACGGTGCCACATGCCACACAGCACGCGAAACAATGGCGCAATTGCGAGGCGAGTTTGGTGAACAGTTAATTTCACGTTTCGGGCCGGTCAATTGGCCGCCTAGATCGTGCGATTTGACACCATTAGATTATTTTTTATGGGGGTATGTCAAGGCTAATGTGTATAGGGACAAGCCCGCTTCGATTGACGCACTGGAAGCCAACATCCATGCATTCATTCGTGAGATACCGGCCGATATGTGTGAAAGAGTATGCCAAAATTGGACTCAGCGGATGGGCTACCTGAGACGCAGCCGCGGTCAACATTTGCATGAAATTATAAATAAATATTTCATTCATTTTTTCGAATTTTTTGTGTTTTTTTTTTTTTTAAGTTCTAAACCTCTTAAAAAATCACCCGTTAAGATGTCATCACTCATCATTATGTTCGAATGCGTTTTCACTTACTGTTTCTACAAAATGTTGCTAAACAAATGTATTGATTGATCAGTGAGTGTTTGTGGCTGCACTCAGCTATCATTTTCTTAATATATATAATTCCACTGTACGTGTGTATGTCACCGAACTCCTCCTAAACGGCTGGACCGATTTGAATGATTTTTTTTTTGTATGCGTTTAGGTGGCGCCCTGGATGGTTTAGATTCACAAATCAGCCCGGCAGGTATCGTTGCAGTGGGTTCGCTAGTAAAATATTGATTTGAAAGCTTCCAAATTTAAAACGTGGCAGTTTTAAATATTTTTTAATCACCGAAAGTTTAAGAAACTTGTTGAAAATTATGCTTACTTCATGTTTGTTTTGCAATATTGTTCTACAATGCACAATTGTCCAAATATTTTAAATTCGAATATAATTGTCAGTTTTTCCATATATTTTCGAACATTTTCGAAGTTTCCGCTAGTCATTTTTTTTTTTTTTTTTTTTATATAATTGACACGCGCTAAAGAGGTTATGACTACTCTTATGATGTAGTTTGAAGTACACAGCGCGGGCGTTAAGGAAGTTGGGATAGAGAAGATAGGAGATTCCGATGCACATTGGTTTTAAATGTCTGCAAATTGAACCGAGGGGGAAAGACAGAGCCGGGCAAGGCGTTCCACATTCGCGTGGTACGGCTTATGAAGGAATCTCTATATTTCATAGTACGACCGAAAATAGGCTGAAGGGTAAACTGATGGGCATTCCTGGCTTGGCGAGTATTGCGGTTGAATTGTTGAAGGGGTGGAATGCAGCTGGCGATTTCGCTTGAGCACTGTTTATAAAAATAGCGATAAAACAATGAGAGACATGTTACATTTCTGCGATGTTCGAGCGAATTTATAGAATTCGCTATATTTGTGTCTCCAATAAGTTTTAAAGCACGATTCTGTATCCTATCCAGTAGGTGCAATGAGGTTTTGGGCGCACCGGACCAGATATGAGAGTTATACTCAAGTTTGGGGCGAATGAACGCCTTGTATATGGCAGCTAGATCAGAAGGGGTAAAATATTTCTTGCACCGTTTGAGGAAACCTAGACATTTCGCAGCGTTCTTGGCGACTTCGTGTATGTGGTCATTCCAACGAAGTTTGTCATGGACACACATACCGAGAATGGAAAGTCTTTCGGTTTCGGCGATGCAAGTGCCATTCATGGATAATGGCTGAGGATTTTGGTTTCGCTTTAATGACAGCAGACAGCATTGTGTTTTGGAAGCATTAAATTCCACTCTATTGGCTGAACCCCATTTTAGAATGCTGTCGAGATCGGAATTTAATGAGCTTAACATACGTTGCCGTTCCAGTTCTACGGCCGAAGAGCAGGGACGTGAGTCTTGGAATGAATATGAGAAGCTGAGGGTGCTGTCATCGGCGAAGGAGTGGATTGGATTAGAAGTTACAGACAGGAGATCATTTATGAAAATGAGAAAGAGAGTCGGAGACAAAACGGAGCCTTGGGGAACACCAGCATTTATATGGTGAATTTCAGACTTGAAGCCATCCAATACAACTTGAATTGAACGGCCAGAGAGGTAGTTTCTAATCCATTGAAGAAGAGACGCATCGATCCCATATGCACGCATTTTCGACAAAAGAGCTTGGTGCCAAACTCTGTCAAATGCCTTTGAAATATCAAGCGCAACAATCTTCGTTTCACCAGAGTGATGTAGAGATTGGTTCCACTTTTCGGTGAGATAAGCCATCAAATCACCAGTGGATCTGTTGCCACGAAAACCGTACTGCCGGTCATTAATGAGTTTTCGTGATTCAAGATATTTCATGAGCTGACGATTTATCAGCGTTTCCATGACCTTAGAAAGAATGGATGTAAGTGCTATGGGTCGGTAGTTGGTGGGAGAAGAAGATTCGCCTTTTTTGGGGACGGGCTGGACAAATGCTGTTTTCCACCTTCTCGGGAAGAGTCCAGAAGAGTAGGACAGATGGAAAAGCTTACGCAGTGGTTTTGCCAGCGTGGAAGAACACCTCTTCAGAACAATTGGGGAAATACAATCTGGACCAGCGGATTTATTTATGTTGAGATCATTAAGTACTCTTGCCACTGTACGAGTGCGAAAATGGATTTGTCCCATGGTGTGTTCGACGCTCTCAAGTACAGGTGGAGGCAAAGCGCAATCTGGGAGCCTTGAGCTGGCTGCAAAATGTGCAGCAAGCAGATTGGCTTTGTCTAAAGAGTTGACAGCTAGAATGTCATTGTGAATGAGCGTTGGGATGGAAGGGGAGGCCGAATTCTTTATATTTTTTGCAAAAGACCAAAAGTTTTTACTACCATTGGGACATTGTAGTATTTTTTGCCTCAACTTTTGGTCATACGAGAATTTAACACGCTTGATAGTGGTATTGCAGTCATTTCTGGCTCGCTTGAACTTTTTTCGGTTTTCCTCAGATGGGTTGGCCTTATATGACCGAAAACTTAACTCCTTTTGTCTGATAGCCTCTTTACAGCTCGAGTCGTACCACGCATTTTCTTTCGGTATGATACTCTTTATCCTGTTAGGAATAAAGGATTTCATACCTAAGGTGATAATACTGGACACCATATCAGCGGCGGCATCCACGTCGTTATCGAGGAAGCATAACGACCAGTTAAAACTCTTAAAGAAGTTGTTAAGTCCGCTCCAGTTGGCTTTCTCGTATTGCCATACGGTTCTTTTCGGAGATTTTTCTTTAACTGTGTGGTTGGAGTACGAGAAATTAGCTGATTTGGGATTGAAATATAAGTGTTTTACCATTAATAACTAACTCTATCAAACATAGTTCAAGGTAAAATGCGATCTTCTTCGATTAATTCAAAAGCTAGATATTCATGTGGCTTTGACCTTAACTTTGAGTAGTACAGCACCATCCATCAGCAATGAGTCTCCTGTCATATTGTAATCAAATGCCCACTAATTATGTACACACATGTAATGTAATGGGCCCACCCAAAATCAGAACATCCCCGATAGCCGTATCTATATCAATGTATATATACTCGCTTTCCATTAATTTTCCTGAGCAAAGACAATCAAAGTTTTGTAATCCATCGAAATGACAATCACCCTAATTGCAAAGCACTAGACACGGACAAATAGGTCATGGTACCTTGTGAAATATTAATGATTGCAGTCCATTATTTTCCTCTACTTAACCCTATCCTATCTGTGTCATCGTAACAGGTAATTTATCTATAATGGAGTGGAAAAGCCATCCCAAACCTCAACAGGACATTCCTGTGTATATACTTCAAAATGACTGTAAATTTTGTGCTCTTCTTTCCATCAACTCGTTTGGAAAGGGCCAACAAGTGATTTGCTAAAACTTCAATTACCGCTGCGAATTTCTATAAATGTCTACGATTTATGGGGCAGAACAATGCAATCTCCAGCTAGCGTGCGAGCCATTTAAAAATAAAAATAAAAAAAAGTAACAAACTAAACATAAAACCTTCGTGACTTTCGCCCGTCCGAGTACAAGTAGTAGATGTTGAGAAAAACGAAAAATGCAAATTCTAAGCCGTAATTCATGTGACTAATTTTAACGATTCGTAGTGAACGCACTCTGCACAAGAACACACACAAAGCCACCCTTTTCTCAATAAACTAGTTCTGCTTAATTAATTAATTAATCTCTGCTAAGGGTGAGCTTGTGTGTGCTAGTGCGGTTAGATTTTACCATAATTGTAATCCAGCTTGCTGATTTCTTTTTAACTCGCCAAAGGGAAATAGAATTTACAAATTTAATTCATTGCCAATTGGACAAGAATTCGGATAATTAATTAGGTACTGTAGTCGTCTCTCTCTCTCTTTTTTGTTTTCTTTGTATTTTTCGGTTGCCTAGACTAGACTGTGATTTTTGTGTTTGTTGTTGTTGATTTTGTTTTTGTGGTGTTTACATGAGCGTTAGAGGGCAGAAAAATGATAAACGAAAGGAAAATAATAAGGCACATGCGCATGCGTGATGTAAGTAAGAAAATTGTATTAGGAATTGCTCGAAACACAAGCCGAATGGAATTTATATTTTTTTTAAAAGAAATTTTTTTGTCATTTTTTAAATCGTTACAGCCCCCCGGTAGCGAGCTATAACACACATAATCCTTTTGAGGTTATGTTTCTACAAGCAATTAACCAGCTTGTTTGCTAAATCTATTTATAGCGCTCGCCCGTGGGGCTGCTTCTTGCTTCCACTTGTTATACACAAGTCGAAGTCAAAGGAGACAGCCGCACAGCAGTTATGGAAGGCTCTCTGTAAATGCTACTACAAATACTCTGCACTTTTTGTGTATCATAGGACTATTTTTACTGTCAATTGAATATTTAATGGGAAAAGAAAGGGAACGGAAAAAGAAAGAAAGAAACAACCAACCGGGACTCAAGGTGCATGCAGACACAGATATAATAATTGCAAACAGCTTCTGCTTGCGCCTTTTGTCCCGTTGCAAAGTACAAAGTATTTCTTAATGGCAATTACATTATTATAAATTCATTATTTACGGTTTGGGGGAGGCTTTCTTTAGTTACAAGGTATTACAGTATACAGTATACAGTTAAAGGTTATAGGGCAGTATTTACCTAAAGGACTTCCACGCGAACCGTAATCCCGTGATGGTGAACGGTCTACTGTTGGTAACTCGGTCAGCCGCCTCGACCGGCCAGGACTACGAATACCAGAACTAACAACGGTCACAGAGTTATAGTCGTCACGCGACATACTATGCCGCGGTATATCCGCGGTACTGATGTTATGCTGAATTATAGGTTTTCAATCCGTTTGCGAGTCCTGGAAAATGTTTTAAAAATTAATAACAACTTCAAAATGTGTCAGCTGAATTGACGTTGATTGCTATTATTATTTTTCTTTTCTTTTTGTTTTGTTGTAAAATAGAGTTAAAAAGGGATGTATGGAGTGTGGGTGATACGTTGGTAATCGCTAGTATGAATGTGGGTATGGGAAAAGAGTGGATGCGCAGTTTTGAAAATAACAAATACTGTTGAAAACTAGTGAGGCGAAGCATAAAATTGTTTAAGTCGCAAACCAGTGAGCAGAGTCTAAAGATTGATGGAGGAGGAGTAGGTTTTCCCCCAGCTGATGGGGGATAGAGAGCCAACTATTTCTATTGTATCCTTTCAACAAAAATGGAATCCGTAAAATGGAAACACATGACATTGCTGTAGGGACCAGCCTAAGCATTTGTTGGTTTCAACTTGTAAATATTATTAACTTATTAAAAACATTGTGTGGTTTTATGTATATGCCTGTTTTTTTATAGCTTCGATCTCAGCAAAGCAAAGTAAAGTAGGATTTTCAGCACGCAAATTACAAGCAGAGGTTTCACCAGGAAATATACGTCTGCTGTGTTCAGAGAATCGACGCGTTCCATCTTCTGGAAAAGTATGCAGGAGATCTATGGCCAGAATCTGTATGGCGAGACGATCAAACGTTTTTGTGTGCACGAATGATTTACCTTATGTTACACAAGCAAATTTCTCCGTGCGCACGAAAAAGTTTGATAGTTTCGCCTTACAGAATCTGACACCTGGTTTACCTAAGTTAAGGCGAAACTTGCAAACAGACATATTACATCCGACAAATTCAACATTGCCTTATCGGAAAGTGATATACCAATTCAAGGATCTAGCCTTTCATTCCCCCGACAAAAAATACAAAAGTATGAAAACCTGTCACATATAGGTATATTGCTTTCCTGGATCGGACTGTAATTAAATTTTGTTAGAATTGTCGATTTAGCAAGAAGAACTATTGCCACTTTTCCACCAGTTACGAGAGCTACCTTTATAGGTGAAGAATTCTTGAAAACTGTCCTTATCCGAAGAGGGAAAAAAATTATTTACTAACCCACATAATTTGGCATGTCAAATATGGAGTTCTACAAGGGAGCCACATTGGGCCCCTCCTGTTTCTTTTCTTTACAAATAGAGTTCACAGTTCTTTTGCAAATATTTAAGAACGTCTTCAAGTAGACTATGTGCATACTGGTTTTTTAAGACCAATATTTCCATATACTGAATATTATTGCATCTAAATTTATTTAGAAACATTACATTTAGTTAACAGTTTTTAAGCAAAAAAACAAGTTTGTGCCTATGAATGAATGAACTCATGTCAGTCCATTTCTTTTTAATTTTTTTATTGGTGATACCTATGCACTCTTAGCAATCAAGTTTAAGTCGCTTTAATTAATCTAACTGCTCGACTTTATCGTGTTTATTCCTTCAGTCGGTAGCTACGCCTTTGTTGTAGTACATCAACACAAGGAAAATGCTTTCGTTGAGCTCAAATAATTGTCAGAGTAACCGTAGGTAATTGATTATAGTATGGGTAAAAAATATTGAAAATCTGTTGTTTCTCCTCCTCGAAAATACATCTACTGTGCATTAGAGCAACAGAGCATTTGGAACTTCGCCCACGAAGAGGAGGGGCGATTATTCGTTGCCAGAATTATAGAATAACAAGGGCCCTAATCGCATTAAGTCGGCCTGAAAACTTCAAAACGATATCGTTTAGACCATCATCGTCTTACGTGATCTGCCCCAAGGATTTGTAATTTTGTTGTTTGTCCAGAATGTTTAGTAAAAAAAAATACAACAATTTCGTTTTGATAAAAATGTATTTAGCAATTTTTTTAAAGAGAAATATTTTATTATGGACTCAAAAGTCGGAATCAGTGCCTCAGTGGCTATGACCGAAGGGCCTCAAGTTCGATTCCCAAAAACACAAATTATATTTTATAGTTCTTAGAACTGCGCCACCTCTCGCAAACCGCTGTCAAACATTTGAAAATATAACTGTCATTAAAGAACTTCACAATTCAGCCGTTCAGACTCGGCATAAAATTGTAGGTCCCTTTCATTCGTCTCAAGAAACTAACTTGATATAAATAATAGTAATAGAAATATTTAGCTTTGATCTTTTCTATGTATATATAAAAATTGTGTATAAATTATATAGTAATTCATTAATTGAGAATGGCTGGGAGGATTTGGATGACATTTTTTTTGTTGAAAAACCCTCCGGAAAAGTCGGGAAATTGGAAAAATTGAAAATTGATTTTTTATATGGAAAATGTTGAAAATGTTGTTGTTCCGGAATGGCTTTTCGAATGGAAAAATAGAAATTTTTTTTACAAAGTTTTGCATTTTATCGCATGATTTGATGTAAGCGTGAAAAATTCGTCCCTAAACATTTATCGAAGCTCCTCGACTCAAGGAAGAAAAATATCTAGTTTAAAAAAATTTAAGTTCTAAAGCCTAGCAAAGCAGGCTTCAGCTAGTACCGTATATTTGCGTTCAAATACTGAGAACCGAAACTTCTTTATCGGCCCTTCGATTTTATAAGATTCGGAGGTTTTTTGCTGCGATTTATTCTTCGGAACAATTGTTCCGATACAAATGTCAGGCACTCGCCAGCGTGTTGCGTTGCAGTGCGATTAAGTTTGTTTTTGAGTGAAATTTTGAACAGTCGTATAATTTATTTATGATTTGCAGTGAAGTGTTTATAAGCAATAAATTGGACAAATAATATAGTATCGCATTTTTTTGTTTCCAGTGCGAAAAAGAAAAAAAAACAACACGACGACCTGAAATCAATGCGTCAACGCATTTTTCTCCGAAACGGATAGCTCAAATGCGATTTTAGGTTCCGACAAAGTATGCGCAACAGAGAATTTTCCGTTCTGTGTTTTTAGAAGAGAAAACTAAACGTTAATGTTTGCGCTGGAATTTTGACGTTAACTTGCCGTTTGCGACTCTTTGCAAATCTTGACGTGTGAACAAATCACCTGTGATTCATCAAAAAGTTTTCGTCATTAGCTTTTCGATAACATAGCAGGTTTTTTTTTTTTAATTTTAACAATATGTCATGTGAAGTACCTTCGCGTGAAAACACCTCAAATTTCAGTAACAACCAACACAAGTGATTCACTTTTATTATGCTGTTAACTAAAAAACAGAACAAAATTGAAACAAAAACTCGCTTCCTTTTCAACTCGAGTACCTTCCATTACGTATATAATTCGGCTTTCATGTTTGATAAGCTCAAACAACAAATGGCTTTATGGATTAAATTACACATTTGAAACAGTTTCCCCATCGAGCAATTAAAATATAATCATCACATATGCTCTCTAGCTGTCAACTCGGGTAACATTAATCACTTTACAGTTTACAGCTCTGCGACAGCAAGAAACGTCACCGAATGGTTCATAGCGTGAGGTCGTTGAAAAATGAGCAACTGCACGTGTTGTTCTCAAGTTGACGTTTGTGTTTTTCCCGTAACGATCTGGGAAAGGAGTGCATTATATACCCTTGTTCAAGGGTGTTTTGCCAAATGCCAACCCACCTGAATGGGGATGAATAAATGTTACTGTGTTTCCACTAAAGTTATAAACAAAATCAAGACACTGAGACATTGTTATGTCTGCATTTGGGAAGTTTTTAGTTTTTACACGAACACAACACACAAAAGCGCTTCCCCAATGGACTTGGCAAAGCAATTAGAATCCACTCAGCTGGCAAGCTTCTTTCTTTTTCGATTTCTCAGCTGCTTCCAGTGTGTAGCGTTGTTGGCATTATTGATGACAACAGCTAAAAATGTCGTTTAGTTCATCCATGGAGGTAGTTGTGGATAATAATTTTGTGTCTCCCCAAAGGACTTTAGCGTGTAATTGATTTAGATAATTGTGTCCGAAGAGCGCCGCATCTTTTATTGTAGAAATTGACTTCGGGGAGATCCCCTTTTGATTGTTATTTTGTCAACTATGTGCGGACAGCATTTAAAACGGGCCCCCAACCAGAAACCATGTCATCATGGAAAGTTACCACGTTTGCTGCTAGGTTAGAAGCAGTAAAACATGATGTGGACTTCACTTTCCTGCCATTCTAAATTGCTGTACCACATTTAGATTGTGACATAAATATTTATGCCAAACATTAGTGAACTCCGCCATGTTGAAAACTTGGTTGCCGACCAATTTTATCGTTAATGGGCCACCTAAAACAACAAACTTCTAACAGCGACGCAGTTTTGTATGTCCATAGCAGAAAGAAAACAAGTGATTCTTAAGCGGGCGCTCATCAATTTGTGATTAAATATAACTCAACGCGGAATAAGTGTTTGCAAGTCTTGCATTACAGGGTGTTCCGAATTGGTTAGACTTTAATGGGCCTCTACAAGCAATAAAGCACAAGTGCTAAAAGTCGTAATGAAACCTTGATTTTTTACATAGATAATGGTTTAACGACATTTTTTCCTTAATGGAGCTCCTTTCTTGCTGCACGCTTCTGAAACATTTAAACTAATCACAACGAACGCTGGTGTCGTGAGACACTTGTGCACATGTAGCAACAACAACCAAATGAGTCTGTGTATGCACGTGAATATAATCAAATGAGAATAGAATGAGCACTTCTAGCGAAACAGTATTGTTTCCTCTTAAACGGGTCAAAAGGACAAACATGTTTTTCATTTCTTGGGAAATCACCAACTTAACCTCTTTTTTCAGGTCTTTTTTGTTTTTGTGGATAATTTTGAAGGAGCAACGGTGCAATTGAAAAACTACAAACGTTCCACTTTAGAATTCCGTTTTCTGTGTGGCAAAATGGCTTTATTCTCTTTCATTTTGACATTGTTCGACACAAAATGAATAAAACAGTATATGGAAATATGTACCTACATGTATACATTGTAACATAACAGAAATTCCATGTATCATCGTAACAAAAGATGTCGTACGACTCAGTAATGGATTGGCTATTGGCTATTAGCTTTTGTGTACACTATTGACTCTAATCTTGAGAGAGGCGCCATTGGATAAATAAAAGTCACCGGAATCTGGGTTATGGAAGCGATTTAAATGTTCCGATGGTTGGCTCCAATGTATGGCAAAATGTTTACATGTGTATCGTACGCATTTTTGTTGTAATTCGTATTTACAGGAAATAAATAATATGACAAGGTTGAGTAATGTGGTATTGTAGTTATGTCCTTAGCGGCGCATATGAAAAATGAATATATATTTTGAATAAGCCCTCCCCTAAACGTTTTTAACTGGTATGCAATAGTCGAAGGAATTAATTATTTCTTGTAGCCTAAAGCTCTGGCAGCTAGTGCTATATTCTTCTATTGTTAATGTAATTCATTTATGTAAAAATAAAGTCATAAGAATAATAATAATTATTATTTCTTGATAGGGGCCACTTTTGGGCGCCAGTTAATGGCTCCATTTAACTCTCATATTATTCAGTTTTGCGACCCTATTTTTTTTAATAGATCGAGTTGAATATTCACGTATCTTGTAGAAAGCTTTTATTTATCTAGGGAGTACCTCTTTTTATCGATTTGGATTGATTTTGGCAGCAGTTATAAAATTTGTAATATTATCCCTAACAAAATTTGAAATTTCTCAGTAAATAAAAGAAAGTAAGCAAAATGCTTCTTTCTAAGAAAGAAAAGGAAATTTAGCATCATGACGTTAGCATTATACTTATGTAGGATCGAGGAGTATTTAAAAATAAAAACATGAAATAAGTTGAACCAAAAACAAGACAAAATGTGCACGACTGAGTCGGTAGCAGCTACTTGCTCGTTTATACTTCAATCGATTATGGTGAGTCAAGTAAGACCGTATTTGAGTTCCAATTTCTTTTCAGAGGGTGAGCCTTTTGCAGTCAAAAATGTGGGTTGATGAAATTTCGGTAAGCCACTTAGGCCTCAGCTGAGTGTACACCCAGGCTCAAAGAAAGCAACGAAAACAAGGCTTGACCCCATTTTTTAGTTTTTCTATAAAGTTAAGTCGCTTCTAATTGAAGCCTTGAGACCAAAGTTTTTCGCAAAACCAAGAGACGTAACGTAATGGAAATAGGTGAAATGCAAGAAATGTTACAAATGATAGTCGCAAGACCATGTAGCACTATTCCTAAAATATATATACTCTCTGTCATCTGAGTCAGATTTTCTTAAAAACTGCATAAACACCTTGACACAAAGAAAATAGCCGCAGATATGTTTCTTAAGAAATTTAAAACAAAACTATAAATAAAAAAAAAACCGGCCAAGTGCGAGTATCACTCGCGCACCGAAGGTTCCGTATTTGGCTAAAGTCCAACACATCAGATATTATTTGAAATCTATAATATCATTCAATCTTTCCCCTCTTCATGAATTCATCACAATTTAGTTTAATTTAATTACTTAATATTTTTACTCTCAAAAATTACTCGCACATTTTCATTTTCTAATTATTACCTAGTACCCAACCCACGCCAATTTTCCATTCTGTATGCGACCTGTCCCAATTAAAAACTATTGACTAAAAATATATTACTTTTATTTTGTTCCGTACTCCCCAAAAAAATGTATTATATTCCCCAACGAAATTAGCAGGCGGGAACCCTGGTGGGGTTCTGTCTTTGATGGGGTCAATTGTGCACAACTGCGTAGTAGAGATTAAAACTTATGAGAGCAACGTATTTTACATGGTAAAATTATCTTTTTTGAAAATATCTTGTAAACTATTAACTTTTCGGCAAAACAGTATTCAGCACATATATAGATAAGAACATGATCTACAAAAAAGGAATTTATGTATTTTTTTGTGAATTAAGAAATAAACCGTTTTTTGGGCGAATGAAAATATTTTTTTCACCAGATTACTAATTAATCCAAAACCAATCGATGTATTCCTTCCATTGGTATTTGTCGTTTAACTAGAGGTTATACCGGATGTTGTGTGTAAATTTTAGTCTCCTATGTCAATCGGTTCTTGAGATAGACCTGGTAACAAAATTGGCTTAGTGGGTTCGGACAGACAGACAGACAGACAGACAGACAGACAGACAGACAGACAGACAGACGGAGAGACATCCGAGCGAAACTAATAAGGTTACGTTTTTTCCCTTTGGGTACGGAACCTTAAAAACGGCCAAGTGCGAGTGTCACTCGCGCACCGAAGGTTCCGTATTTGGCTAAATTCCAACACATCAGATATTATTTGAAATCTATAATACCTATCATTCAATCTTTCCCCTCTTCATGAATTCATCACAATTTTCTAATTATTACCTAGTACCCAACCCACGCCAATTTTCCATTCTGTATGCGACCTGTCCCAATTAAAAACTATTGACTAAAAATATATTACTTTTATTTTGTTCTGTACTCCCGAAAAAAATGTATTATACTCCCCAACGAAATTAGCAAGCGGGAACCCTGGTGGTATACCACCAGTGACTCTCTTCTGTCTTTGATGGGGTCAATTGTGCACAACTGCGTAATAGATTAGAACATAAATGAGAGCAACGTATTTTACATGGTAAAATTATCTTTTTTGAAAATATCTTGTAAACTATTAACTTTTCGGCAAAACAGTATTCAGCACATATATAGCTAAGAACATGATCTACAAAAAAGGAATTTATGTATTTTTTTGTGAATCGAGAAATAAACCGTTTTTTGGGCGAATGAAAATATTTTTTTCACCAGATTACTAATTAATCCAAAACCAATCGATGTATTCCTTCCATTGGTATTTGTCGTTTAACTAGAGGTTATACCGGATGTTGTGTGTAAATTTTAGCCTCCTATGTCAATCGGTTCTTGAGATAGACCTGCTAACAAAATTGGCTTAGTGGGTTCGGACAGACAGACAGACAGACAGACGGAGAGACATCCGAGCGAAACTAATAAGGTTACGTTTTTTCCCTTTGGGTACGGAACCTTAAAAAGGAAGAAACTACGGTGACCCATACATAAAATTTACAGCTTATAACTTTTTCTCTGGCGTTTTTTAATTCAAGGGGTCGAAATTTGTTGATAAGGCTTTAGCTACGTTCCCATTATGAGAATGACAAAATGTAATGGAAATATTGTAAATAGAAAGAAGTACAGAGTATATATCGGTATGGAAATGATCACATTTTACAAGGATTCCCACGTTGGGCGCCATCCGAGTTCAAATAGTTATTATTTTTCACAGAAAGTACTATGTGCTTAAAATTATTTTTGAACTTAAGATAAATGGAACTCAAGCTTCAACTTCAAGTGTACTTAGAAAATTTAATACAGCTTCCAAAACAACTGCCGCCAACCGCCTTATTTTTTTTAATACTTCCCTAAACGCATCCAAAGCTTAGGAAAATGCTTTGAGAAAATGCTCTGATGGTTATATTACCCAAGGAATTTATCATAAAAATTTGACTGGAAATTTTAAGCAAAACTCCCTTCAAAGGATCCTTAAGATCATGGCTCCGCACGGGCACATATCGTTATTTACCTAACGACAAAAATGCCGGCTATCAAGCCTCCGGTTACTGACTGTCATTAAATGCAAATTACTGGGCTTAACAAAATACACTAATTCGCTGCAAATTCAGCTTATTTTGCTGCAGAAAGATGAGAGAAAATTAGCTATTCTATTATCTGTCTGTTGTTGGGCGCCATCGTAAAAACTCTAATCTAAATGGATACGGACGTCCTAGAAAATAATAGGAATTAAAATTAACATAGAATTCTTGGACGTAGATATTCAGCTCGTTGTCGGTGCTATTTTACTTCACGAAATGGCAGACAGAACAGATGTTTTATGACATCAAGGAGAGTATATCCAAATTGAGTATGGCTACATAGACATTATGACGCGAATTTTAAAATTACAGGGTTGTCTTTGAATGACGCGTGAATTAAAGAGGAAGGGTAGTGAGTATATGTTCAATAACAGACTGTAAATTATAAGAGAAGAACATCTTTTACATTGTATAAGTATAATGGAACAAACTTCATGAAAGGCAGGGTTCCAGTGAATTAAAAAGTACGAGGAAACTAAATTCCTGTCGTTATTACGAGTATTTAATATAACGCTCTATAACAAAGGTCCTTCGCTGACCAGTTTTGTTAATAAAACTAATGCGATTGCTTTACGCAAATGGAAGAAATTATGTAAATACATATGGAACCTAACATCACAAAACCGATTGTGTTTGTGTGTTTTTATTCGTTCGGACGTACAAATATAGGACCGGACCCGAACTGCAGACCTGAGTATCATTTGCGCGGCAGTTAATGCTCTCGAAATTAGCTTGATGCCTGAGGATTCAGCTGACTCTTATTATTCAATTTATTCAATACATTAGCTTATGACGAAAGATGTTGCTATTGCAGTTCTCTTTTTCCGTTTTGTTTGGTAGTCAAATTTTATTTGATTTAAATGGCTCCCAACGCGAGCCCGACATATGCACCTAATAACGTTGTTGACTGTAATGAATTCGGCTTAAATGTGGTTAATTTAAATGGAACTGACAGCTGATATTCTGACTAACATGTGATAAAATAAAAGCAAAGTTGTGTGACCAAATATTCGAAGCCATTACCTCTGAGGTCCTTGAAAATTATTTAAACAACGGTTTACAACACGAGCATCAGTATCTATTTATTTATTTTTTAAAGCTGAGCTCCTCCTATATTATTTTTCTTTGTGAAAACTTATTGTTTCTAGGATGTACCTTAGCCGAACAGACAAATGAAAAATAGAGACTAAGAATCGGAGGAACGACTTAAATGGAACGGTAGGTGTTGGCCTATCTACGTTCGTTACTGCTAAAGCAGATATTCACTCTATTAGAAGTTGGGTTGTAATACGTAATTGATTCATTTTTGCAATTTTTAGTATCACCTTCTAAAAAAAAAAAAAAAAAACATCAGAACATAAATTTGCATTCACTTATCTAAAACTCTTCCATCTGCCTCCTGTTGGGCGCCAGCACTATCGAAAAACCCTTAAAAGACTTCAGTTTCCAAGAAGATGTGATTAAATTATGTACTTTGATCTGAAAAGCATCCATTGCCTACCGTTCAGTGGACGTATTTATGACACAAATCCGGCTAACAACACCTTAAATAAATGATGGCTAAGCCCAAGCCGAAAACTCAGTGGACTCATCATCCAACATTCAGATGCAAATGTCATGTTTTGAAATCCCCTGCAGGTAACTTGCCATGAATTGACAGCAAAGTAATATCCCTTGCACATGTGTCACTAAAAAAATGATGGCGGCTACCAAAGGTCAACTCATCAGTTTTCATATAAGTACACGTTAGGCAATTGTTCGCGAAATGATTTTCAAAAAATGACACTCTGAAGGTTTTCCCCGCCAACGAGCGAGCGGCACACATCATATCGCTCGAACGTAAATAAATAAACATTTGCATTCCGTTACCAACACGCACACTTACGTATCTATCGCCACTTAAGTTCGGTGGAAGCTTTATGAATGAAAATCCTTTGCAAGTGTGCAATGCCATAACATGACTTTTGGTGAGGGAGTCTCTCGGCCTCTCTCTCGACTTCGAAAATCGACTGAAAATCGTATCATATACAATAAAAAGTTCTAGCGCAAGCCCAACAGCCAACAGCCAACAACATGGTCTTTTGCGAAACGGACAAACGACAGACATAAGACACACTCATACACGGGGAGGAGGCATAGTTTTCCCTAGGGATGAAGAAAAAGGTTCTCGTTCTTACGCTGTCCCACATAGAGATAGCTACTCATAGATACATGCCGATGGAAGGCAGAGGCATACATGGTACACAATTTTTTAACGTCATCCTGAGGGCCATTGGAAGTTTTATCAACGAAAAAAGAAAAGCTTCCTTCATGGACATACCCTCCTCGTCGTCATCGTTGCCGTCGTCACAGTGATGCGTACAAGGGCTGCTCGACTCGACGGCGGGCGGTGGTGGGTGAGTGGGCACGGTTTGGTGTTGGTGTGCTCCACACACAATAATTGTAAAAGACGATGTGAAACCCACAGCCGAGGGCTGGTGGGCGAAGAAGGGGAAAATCGATAAAATTCCACTGATCTAAAATTAGACAGAATGCTTTTTCCACCCGAGAGAAACACGGTGTAACAGAGGAGTTGGCACTTATTTTTGGAATACCGTAGCACGTTGGTGCGGAAGGACACTTATACGCCGCGTGCACGAGGGATGGTTCTTCTTATCTAGAAAAGTGGCCTATACAAAGCTCAAGAAACCCGGCTGTGTGTACCTAGAGTTTATTTTCGAAAATGTATCTCGACCGTTAGATAAGGTTGTAGACCTCATTTTTTCTTTCCATCGCTCCATTCTTCCCACCACCACACACATATAAATGTACAGTAGCCCACCAGTCATTCTGAGGCAAAAACACTCGAGTCTCACACAAATTTCCCGGATATGTAGGCAGAGTTGTAGATGTACATCGGTTGGGAATGGCGTAGGTATTCCGGGAATAGTAACACACAAGGATTACGTTTAGGGACAGGCATACAGGACCTTGTGTGTCTATCCAACAGCGAGAGGAAGAGAAGAGAGACAGACAGAATGTGTTTACGCTCTCACGGTATTCCATTCCCATATTTAGTACATATTTTTAATTTTGGAATACACTGACATACATTTACAATCTCAAAATAAAAGTAGAAAACTCTATCCCCCGTTCGGTGGTGCTCACCCCGTGCGCCCATCCATCCGTCACACCACAAATTATGAATGTGTGTATCTCGAATCGATAAAACGGAAGAGGAAACTCTTATTTTAGAAATTTTTTTCCTTCAGATCTAAGGCTAAAAAATTAAAACACGCTTTCAGCACTTTTTTCTTAAGAAAATTCTACATAGGTATATATAAAAATGAACTTTAAACTTTTACACACCTTTTCAGTTAAAACAAAAAATAAAAATAATTTTTCCTTATTTTTTTGTGGGGCGAAGTCCTGCTGCCAAACCAGGTTTTCACTTCAACTTTTCGCTTAATCCTGGCCTCTAGACCGGAGTCATGATTTTTTCCTTCTTTTCTGTATCTATAGCACTTTTCGTTTGACACATTCACTTGGTTTTTACTTTTTTTCTTTTGCTCCTCACTCGAAGGATTTTCTATTCTTTTAGTGATTTTTCATTATCATTATTTTCCCGTCGAGGTTTCTTAGCCAGAAAATTAAAAGGAACAATCGGTTGGTTTGTGTTTGACGGTATTTTTCGATTTAAACATTTTGGTTTGGAAATTGTGTGAGCATTTTCTTTTTTTTTATATTTTTTTTTATTTTCTTTTCAGCTTTAAATGCCTTTTTGGGGGATGAAGAAATTATAAAAAAAACTGAAACACACAGAGAAATGGATATTCGCCAGACCGTTTTTAGCACTTACTCGCCGACTAACTAACTCTAAGCGAAGAAGATGTTTGATGATGATGGTTAGAGCCGAACCGAAAAATTTTTTGTGTTATACAAAAAATTTTCGTCGAGCATTATGTGTGGTATGTGTTTGTGTGGAATGGAATGGCGCTCAGTTTTGGAGCTGTGTGAGTGTTGGTGGGCTGCAATCAATGGACTTTGTTGGTTAGATAAGGTTATGCGTCCGCGCATTTTGTGCGAGGCATTGTGAGTAGTTGATTGGAAAGCTTTTCCACGGTTGATGAGTGTGACTGTTTTGGCTGGAAAGTGCGGTGGCCATAGTATGGTGTGATTGGTTTGACAGTTCGCTGGCAGGGGGTTGGGGTATGGTGAGTTTAGTTGGTGCGAGTATAGGGTATGTTGTTGGCGTTTGGGCGGAAAGCGACTTTCGTTGCCAAGTTTTTGAACGCATGACGGCTTTTATTACAGTTCAAAGGTCAGCTATGCGCCCATGCACTTGGGTGAGTTCAAACTTATGGGAAGGAGCTCCGGACATGCATTAGCATTTTTTGGGCGACCACAATGAGGTAGCAGGATATGTCGAAGGTGCGGGTTTTCAATAATCTGTTTTTTTGTATATTTGTTTCAAAAACTTTGCGGAATGAGAACATCTTCGCTTTTGAATTTTCACCTTCATAGACTTATTATACATGTAGTGCTAGTAGACACGGTTGCAACAATACCGATAGCGCTCTTAGTTCAGAGCGGAATAAATTAGAAAAAACTGAAATAAATTGGAAAAAATGATTGAAATAATTATTACTATGAGGAATTTAAAAATAACCTTTTTAAAAAACATTGACGACAACTTAGAATGCTTTAAGTTATAAGTTGAACAAGGACGATTACCAAAAACACCCAAATATGCCCTTTTCGACCATTGTAACGTTCAAAAACAACAAAATGCATATTCTATTGTTCTGAACAATTTTTTTTCGCCATTTTAGCTTATTTTGAAAGGCAAAATGTCCACGAAATGGGTAATTACTCATGATCTGCCATCACCATATTTTGTTAAAATTCCGAGGTAGTTCCATTCGATCCTGCAGCCTTTCCATCGTTCAGATGATTTGGCGCCTCCTGTAGGTACATCTTCCAGACTTATAAATCGATCCAAAATATCATTTCGAAATTTGTTAAACTGTCCAAAAACCTATACCTATGCAAAAGTATTAAACAATATTTCCAAAAAAAGAAACAGATTCGCCGTCAATATACGAAAATTGTGCAATTTGTGCAATTTTGTTGGTTCCATCTATTATTACAAATTGAACTATGTACCACACTTCCGACATCTATTGTAAAACATTTCGCAACAATTTGAGTTTCAACCGTTTTATTTAGCAAATCTACTAACGCCCGAAAGTTGTCTCTGGCATTTTATGGAGAAATCCAAGATGGTTGGCACTTTGATACACTTTTTTTCGCTTTGAACCAAGAGCGCTAGTTTTGTTGGTGTCAGTTTTAGCAGAGCTTGTGTGGGACTGACATTTCACTAGCAGTTCATATATAAGTCATGTCATTGTTCCCCTCAAAATCGAGGCTTGAATGACATTTGATTTCAGATTTTTCAGAATCAAAGTTTCGGAGCATTAGGATTGCCCAATTTTTAAATTGTGTGACAAATTACTCAAAACCAACTGTACCGGAACTGATTTATTTCAGTTGCAGTTGGTTAGCCTCACTCTTCACAATGCAATTTTTGGATAGATATCTGACCGCATGCAATATCAAGTCCGCCTAATTCGATTGTAATGACGAAACGAAATGGACACCTATCATGTTGCGCAGTTTCATGCCACCTGGCGGTTTTTTGCATCATTAACAAATGTCAAAGTCAATGCAGTGTCATTTCGAACAATTGTAGATACTAAAATTACGTGAATTATGTAAAATGATTTTTCTTACGAAGCTAATCACAGCTGTTGTCGGCTTCAGAGCAAAAAGTAATAGATTTTTGTGTATATCTCCACCACGGGAACGTATGTAGCCGTGTGGCTTGTGGAACCGTCTTGTTGGATTTCCGTGTTTTCTGTAATAGTTTATCAAAATTTTCACCTTTTCAGACACAAACCTTGATTAGTAAAGTTACCGTGGAAAAATGTTTATCAATAACAATTTCATCAAATCCAAGTATATAGGCTGTTTAAATTTTTACACGATGTTTAACTAAACAACATGTCCGAGGCTTCGCAAGGGAATCTAATAAATACGTCTGTAAATGTTGCTCCTTCGTGGAGCCCTTTGTTGTATTTTAAAGAATACAAAGAATGTATTTTTAACGTGATACCTTCATAAATCCAAATACAGACAGACAAACAATTTGATTATTTAAAAGGGATGTAACTACTATACAAATCACATATCTAGAAACTAATTTGAATGCGTTTAAATATTAAGCATTAAGTGCAATAACACGCCTTGTAGTGGGTTAAGCTTTGTCCTTGCGCCTTTTAGAATATCCATTGTGGAGTACATGCAGTCCAAAGATCCGTGTGCCCAAAGGATGTCTTCCGCTTAAGTGCTACCCAAAGAATACTTCATTCGCTTCTTAGAAACTTAAATGTAATAGAGATCTAGGTATACTCTTGTTATATTGAAAGATGCTCGCATTTACTTGTCCTCTGCGCCAGGTCTCGCCACAAGGTCTGACATATATCTGAGAGTAAGCTCTGCGAGCGTTTGTGAGATTAAATTGTTTGTACTCGGACTAAAGGTGTAAATAAAGTCCATAGAATTCCCCCTTAAGATAAGAACTTACACAAACGATGAAGCCATGCCTTCGGTACTTCACCTTTCGTTGAAACGAAATCGTTTTCGTGTAAACACGATTGCGTAAAACGAGAATCGTTTAAGATTCAACGATACTCGTTTTTTCAACGACTGACATTTAGCAGTCGTATGGCTTTTTTCGTTTTCGTTCAGCTGTTATAAATATTATTGCGTGGAAATGGATGTGCTCATTGGCTTTATGGAAAGCAACCCACTAAAAATTATTTGCCCAACAGCCAAGCTAAGGCGAAGTCTAAAATATTTTCTTTACTCTCCACTATCAAAAAAAAAGTCGCAATGGAAGAACATTTTTACAATAAACTTGAAAAATAGTAACAAAAAGTTGTTTATAAACTAAATTTTTGACATTTCACATAGGTGTGAAGTTGGTTGCGCTACAAAAAATGAATGTATTTTCGGTTTCAGTTGGCAACATCTTTCTAACAGCTTTATCGTTTTACATAATTTACGTTTATTTGCCGCTCGTTTCGTATTACATAATATGGCCCCTGGTCTATAGACCTTTTCACTATACATTTGTCATCAGCTTCCCCGATTACTCGGCTTGAGTGCGAGTGAAAATAGACCGACGTCTCTTCCCTTGTTGGCTGAACTCGCATATTGTTGTTAAAGAAGACATTTGTGGTCCCATTCATATTGCAAACCGGACCTGCCTTCGATACTTACATCTATTATATGTATGACAAATACAGTACCACGCACTCTCATGATCTTAACTGGTATAACTTGTGTGTCCCATCAGATACCTACCAAAGTTCCAAAAAAATTGCGATGAATACCTGTAACCTCTTGAAAACACAACCAAAAATAACCTTTCATTCTCCAATCCAAGACCCATTGAGCTTTAACAAAAACACAAGTCCTCACTCGCTACACTCAAGTTGCTCCGAATGTAGGTCTGATCCAGTTCCGCAACTGTTCGGTGCCGACTGTAACTGATCACCTAAGCCCCATTGAATGGATTTTTCTCTAGAGAGATCTTAGGTACTCTGCGCACCCTGCGGCATTTAAAAAACAAAAAATAAACCACACGATACCCTCCATCGAATAAACGTTAAATAAAAATATTTACTTTACACACATCTTCTGTTAAGTACAAGCTACTATGTTACATGTTTTGTTCTCCTAAATATAAGTCTCCATATAAATATCCACATTTACACATCTACGGCTCTTTAAAATTACGTTTACCAAATACGCTATACTTGTTACTTCTATTTACAGGTATACTCCTCGAACATCTCATTGCAAATGTCACACTGAACTTGACAGCACCACTGGAACTTGCACCGGCACTGAGAGGTCCGATTTATTTGGTGGGTATTGTAGCCGCGCCCGCAGCACAATAGATCACAGCTTTGCGTGCCTGTGGTAGTCCGATTGCAGTTGCGACCCACAGTGCCCAGCGACCCGAGGTGCGGGTTGGGTTCACAGTAATTGGGCGACGCCTGCAAGTAGACAAGTTCCATCCGCTTCGGAGACTGGTGCTTCTTCGGATTGCCACCTAGTCGATTTTTTCTGAAATTGAATAGAACGCATTATAGAAAGTTTTTTTTTGACACAAAAGCTATATGTAGACCGCGCATACTTGCTTAAAACTAAAGTCAGTCCACGTTTGCCTTTAACGGCCTGAACCATTTTGGCTTTGTTGTATCGCTTCATGAGCGCTTCTCCCACCACCCGAAACGAGGGCAGACTCTTCCAGCAGGTTTTCATGGCGCACGATCCACTCACTCCGTGACATTTGCACTCTGTCTTGAGGAGGGATTTCACCAACTAATCGGATGAAACGGGAGAGCAACGATTAGTTTTGCCATTGATTGATAGATGGACTGAAATCGAACTCACCTTCCTTCCCGCTCGATTGTTGTGCAGATTCATGAGACTCCTGGCGTCGTTCTCAATTTCACGGGCATCGAGGAACTTGCGGCTGAACTTTGTGCCAAAGTCAATATCTGCTGAGCATCCACCCCATTTCCATGGCTGTTCCGTAGCCACTCCTGGAGTGCCGGCATTTTTTCGAATATCACTGACACTGGGTCGCTGGTGCATATCACATCCGCACAGAGAGATATTGCCTCGGGCACACGCCGCTGTCACTGCGTGTGCTGCACCGGCACTAGCTATCGCGTATGTGAATGCTGCTTCTCGGGATCCTGTGATTCAAAAATAAATTTCCCACTCTAATGGAGAGATATGCTATCTGTTGATGGCTTACCTACAGACATATAGTGTCCGAAGACTTCTTTCTGCCACACTTTGGTGCAGTTCCATCGATGGCCTTGGAATTGATGCTGACATTCTTGTGCGCCCAGTTGATGACCTGCCCCGAGGGCAATCAGCGCGTCTGGTGATTCACTGCAAAACTGTCGCTGTAGGGGCGTTAGGCCAGGTATTCGGGAGCAAATTATTGATGAAGTTAAATTCGAGACTAAGCTGAAAAGATGGAAATTGCATTTTAGAGTTTGACTGACAACGGACCGGTGATTTATTGGAAATTCCATTTCACGAATGTGACCGAATTTTCATCGTGCCGGTAGTGAGAATGAATCTGTGACAGGGGTTCTGCACATAAAAAGGCAGTCAGCCAGTACTATGTGTATATGTCGTTGTCTACTGACTAATTCAGTCGAGATTGAAGATGTATGAATGCCTAATCTCATATGAGAAATAACCGATTGCGGTTTTAGTCCACAAACGACTAAATATTCACACATTCTGCAGAGGAACAAATCTTTGTTCATATCGATAGCCAAAATCTGCGTTTCGGTTATAAGGCGACATGCGACAGCGTTTAAAGAAACGAGTTAGCTAAAGGTATGTTTAGTTTTCGCATTCCTGACAAACACGTTAGCTTCAACGGAAGCAATCAAACAGAAAATTTTGCTGTCAAAAGAAGATTTACGTCATATGACTTATTCATAATTTTACGAAACTCGCTGACCAACTTCAGGGACACATTTCTTCAAAAGTCTGCCCAAATACATACATGACGCCGATGACATTGACATCAATGGCAGAACTTAACGCATTGTCACTGGTGACGTAGTGAGTTTGAGGAATCGACTAAAATGTAAAAATAGATATTTGCTGTCATTTACCACAAAACATCGATGAATCGATCGTAACGGTGGGGACATTGTCGACAGTGATTGTGCTTTACCTAAACATTTACCCGCTATCTGAGTAAAAGTTATTAACCGGCTAAACATCAGTTACGTCAAACTTATGTATGCAATCTGACGTCTATTATTTGTGTGTTTAAGAGTACGATAATAAATGTACCTACTGGTTTGCTGAACTGATTCGATAAATGTTGATTTTTTTAGACATTTTTGTATGAGAATTAACGATTTAACGAGTTTTTATTCTAGGGACTTTCTTCATTCATAGCAATTACTTCCCCACTTCATTGACGTAGTGTTTAGTAAAAAAGGTATTGCTGAAAAAAATATAAAGCAATAAAAATATATTACACGATCTGGCAAAATTTAAACGAACCAAGGGTGTAGCTAGAAACATTGAGAAAAGTCCTGATAAGACTCCTACAATTTGTAAAATTTGACATAAACGTACAGAGAGATCCGTTTATCCGCAGTCAATGCTATATTAAAGGCGTTAGAATGAGATCACAAATCAGACGCCCACAGTGTCATGGATGTTATACCCATAATTATAGATACGTAAAACGGAAATAGACACAGGATCCGCCCACCAACATTTCTGCAATTGCTTAAAAACATTTCTATTTCTGATTTGAAACATTTGAAATGAGAGTGGTAATTAGTTTCAGTAAATTAAACCAACAGTTCATCAATCAGTTACACGGAAAAAATAAATAATTGTCCGTTCATCATTTCCGGAAGCCATATTGTTTTATAGGAACGCAGAATTTCTTCAACAATCACTATAAAAATATCAACATGCGGAGCTTTCCTATAAATTATATCACGTAAACAAAATGGCCAACCTTAATACGAGTCACGTTTTTTTGCGTGTTAGGTGATGCTGTCCCTTTCAGTCAAACTGCTATTTAGTATTTAGTATCCCTTTAATTTTCCGTGATAGGAATGTGTGACCGTATTCACCTTCATCGGGGAGGTCACTAGTCTCTTATAATAACATTTCCCCAGTCCCCATTTGATACAATAGATCTTTCAGGTCGCAGTGTCAGCCAACTGGTCGTGGGCATTAATAAATAAAAAGGGTGACCGTATAAATGCAGCACTAATTGGTGCGATAAATTTTGACAGATGCGCATTACGTACATTCTCCAAAAAAGTAAAATGTTTGTATAGCTGCAACTGAGAAACTCTCCACCAAAATACTTCGCTAGATCCAGCAGATAACTAAAGTTGAGAGATAAATTTAAGCTGCGAGCCTATACTACACTTAAATTAGCAAACAGCAATGCAGGCTGACCACTGAGTGCATGAGTAAAATTGGAGAGAAAAATGAGCTGTCAATGCCTTTCGATTAAATATAATTAACAGCCCGATTCTGGCAAACCTCACAAGTCACAAAACCCTCACAAGGGGAGGTGGAATTGATTTTGTGAGGATTTCGTGTTCTGTCAGCATACTCATAACTTGTGAGGCTCACAAAAAACAATCGAATTTGTGATCTCCTATGGAGCAGGTCACAAAACTCAAAGTCAGTCATAACGGCTCACAAGTGAAAAAATTTGTTTTTTATATATTTTTAGTAACTTCGTGTACGAGTTCGGTCTTTTGTGAATAATTTTGTGCCAATTCGGAAAATGTTATCGAATCACAACAAACTTCACAAGAATACAACCTCACAAGAGCTTGTGACTTGTGAGGGCTCACAACAGCAGAATCGGGCTATAAATCTGGAAAAAAGTACAAAACGTATTGGAATTCGTCTAAATTCATAAGGATATACCTACACAACTTGTGAAATCTTGTCAATAATTTCCCCACTGACTACTTTAGTTGACATTTCAATTGTATAACTGACAATCTAGTGAAAGTGACATTAGCGACCAATTTAAGTTATGTGTTCAGGGAAAAATATGTCAATTTCGTTGAAGAACAGAAAGAACGAAAAATAAATCGAAAACCTGACAAAAAAGTAAAAAAAGTGAAGTAGCGGAATCAATTGACTCTGAATGAACCGGCTAATGGACGTGAAAAATAAAAAGTGGTTCCAATTGGAATACATACAAAGATATAACTGTCATAATTCAACTTTCCGGACGATGGGGAAGTCTGACAGCTGTCTGATTGATCTATCTCAGTTTTGATTGGATTAGTTCCGTCATGAACAGCTGTCAGTTGACGTTTATGGAGGGGTAGCCGACGAATTTTGTCAAGAAACTCGTGACTGAGTACTAAGTTGACAGTTCGCATGTGACGTTCCCGACCAATCTAGTTTTTGCATGCAGTTTACATGTAGTCCAGACCAATTTAGTCGACTTGATTTTTGAGTGTGCCCACTCCCTCAAGGAGTCAGATGATAAATTAGTGAGGTTGGTACGAAATGGGTCTAGGTTCTTACAAGAATTTCTTCCTATGCACTTGCTTTTACTTTCGGAGGTAGTTTTACAACTCATTCGTGTCAAACTGACAAAAACCAAACTCTGGCTGTTAAATGTCTCGAAACTCGCTTACGACGATGATATCCAACTTGATGTGATCGTCTCCGATCAACTGCGCGAAAGATTTTGCTTCAAATTTAGTTCCACGCAAGTGAAAGTAAAAGTGAACGCATCCATGGCCGCTAAATAAAATTTTACTGCACACTAAGCGGTAATTTACGAGTAAAAATTTAAAAAATTCATTTCACATCCATAAAACGTCAGCCTCGACACCATAAAAAAATATCTATCTTCGTCTCATATGGGACACTATCAATTTCCAAAGCACCATCAAATAAACGTCAATCTCAGTTGATGGTCTCGTTTACTGAACAGAGCCAAATGCCTTGTAAATTAAATCACTTGTTAATGTCGGCAGTAAAGTTGATCGACTAATACGTAAAATATTGGCAATCAAGCTGCTGTCAAAGTCTGTTAGTCGAGGTTTCGACTTGTCGCACATTTTCCGGCTCGGATTTCGTAATTAAATGGAAAATCACCCGGTAAACAGTGATATGACGAAATTGCTTCAATTACCACGTTTACAGCTGTTTTTGCTATGGCCTGGTCATCGGAATTTGCAATTATTGTTGTCTGTATCGCGCTATTGTTATTGTTATTCAGTCGATGATTTGTCTCGTTCATGTCATGTCATCGATCACAGGTGATGCATGCGGAACCGTATATTCGAACTTAACAAAAGGAACCATTCTCTGTAGTTTCCGTCTTGGGTACGTATACGCCATCACACCGTGACGGTCATGCCCTGAAACGTTTCCCCGGTCGGTTTTTATTTCGGTTTGATGCGTTCCGCATTCATTCGGACACAGGGAAAGAGTGCCGGTCGTGCCTTTGTGACTAGTTTCCGGTGGTGGATACTTAGCCTCTGACATTTTGAATGCTCCTGGCTCTGGCTGTACCTATATTGTCGGTCATATAGTGTTGCCGTCCATTTGATGGGGGGTCATTGTGAAAGAGTTGAGCGCGTGCAGCATTCACTCATCGCAGACGGTGGATAACTATCGCGCGAGCGCACACAATCGCAAGGAGGAAATCTCCAGCGAAGGAGTTGAAAACAATTGCCTACCCTGAAGCTCTGATTATGGCCGCGTCGTACCTACTTTGCACAGTTTTTCCTAGTGCATGCTTGTGTGATATCTTAACTCATCTCCTTAAATGTTTCGTGCGAGCTGACTGCGCTGGACATGCATGAAGCGGGCCCCTGGTCATTTGCGTCGCGCACAATCACTCGCTCGTTGGCCGTTGTCAATACGGCCCCAAGGTACTGTCCATTGTTGTATTCCCTGGCCAGACGGTTTATTTCGCATGCAATTTGGTTATCCATATATAACTCCAGGTGGACTGCGAGGTGGAGTACCGAGTACCAACTCTCCGCAGAGCAGCCAGATTTCCGAATGATTAACATTTCGATATGACCAAAGACTGGTTAATTGAATGGTGTAATTTAGTTGGTTAGTTCGGCTTTTGGTAGGGGTCCGCCTAAGGGCGGGACTGGCTATATGCATGAGAGTGGGTACTCTTCGCATTTCGAGAGTAATTTAAAATTATCTACCGATGATGATCTCAGGGTTCTGGGAACAATCGTCAGCGCTGTATATAGCAGTACAGCAGTGTAAAGGTATTTCCTCCTTTGCCGCACCGGCAGCACCGGCCGCCCCGCTCCGGTAATGAGCAATGATTGCAGTGGAGTTTAATAAATAATTGCCCACTCGTCGTGGAATTATTTTCCGCTGAAATTATACCTTTGGCCGACATAGTTTACTAAGTGAGCGAATGTGTTCACAGGAATCACGCAATCCGAGCTATAAATCATGGTTTGGGAGGGATACGACAACAAATTGTCAATCCGCCTTGTGGTGGTGGTTAGTCATCGGCCTTTCGTCAAACGGACACTTTTCGTGGAAAGTTTTAAATTTCCAAGATAAATCGGTGTCGGAGAAGTTGCTGACTTTGGGTTATTTTTATTATTGTTTTGTTTATCCCCCCCGAAAGATCCGTTTAATGGATGTGTCATCAATCAATAGACACTTGAGGCTAAGGGCTGCGGTTATTACTGTTTTGTTTGTGTTTTTCTTGAACTTACAGACGGTTGGCTGTATTGATTTCATTTTGCGGAAACGGCAAAGATAGATATAAACAAACAGTCGCATGGATACTTGGTCTGTGGGACACAGAAAAAGTAATCATAATTTTATTGCCATCGCGCACTATATGCAACATTGATTGGCTTGGCGGACATTAAAGTTGATGGAGGATGTCTTCGTTTGCCATTTTAACGTTTTTCTGGTAAATAACCATGATAGACACCCGGCAAGTTTGTAAGAAATCGTTAAAGACGTGTCAAAGATGTCGTAAACATATTTAATTCGAAAGTGGAAAATTGATACTTTTCGAACTGCGATCGATGGCGCCCAACAGTAGCCGAACGGCAATACATTGAATGCATTTAGTGGAAACTGGTTAGTAATTTGGTATGTCTCATCAGCGTTGATTGTCATTATATGATTGGAAAACAACTTTTCAGCTGAAGTAAAATTTGTTTGACGGGAGATGCCACTTGGCCACTGATATTCATGAGATGAATTTGAATAAAGTTCATTTGCCATTCGAACAGAAAATTTAATGTATGCATTTGCCGCATTATTGTGTCACAGTAAATAGTATAATCGGTGGATAATTTTCAAATTTAAAATTTACAGAGAAAGGCGCTTTTCAATTGATTAAGATTGAGAAGCTAAAAACGCAAAGAAGCAGGTACTTGTTCTTAGGACCGCGTATTTTAATTATTTTCCACAAAGTCACATGGCCACATGACAGCTTGTTATAGAAGAAAAATTAATGAAAATATTTTATCTGATACCGAATTCAAAGAAATAGCAAACCCACAACGCGCTTTGTACCACTTTTGAGTGATGGCAGCGATTTAATCAATTTTTTAACAGGATTCCTTTCAAAGAAGCAAACGAATTTGATATGGAAAGATGTTGGATAGAGTGGAATAACTTGGGGCAAAGTTGACACATTCGTCAACGAGCAATAGTTAAGCAACAGAAATTCGGTCATGGAAAGCGCTTAAAAAATTGTATTACTCACTTAGTTTTAGGTCCAAAACTCCTTCTTTTTGAAGAGAGCTCCCGTCGCAAGGACATTAAAATAATAGAATATGACGCAAAGCTTATGTTCTCGTGAAATTGCTTCCAACTTCCATGGTTTCCTTTTTCAAAGAAGGCCACTTGCAGTCTGATAAAATTCATATTAAATTTCAGTGCTTCGTCGCACTTTTCTGAGAAGACATAACCCAGCTTTATAGGTATGAATAGGCTGACCAGACGTCCTCTTTTAAGATGAAATGTCCTTATTTTATGTCAAATAATGTTCGGTATCTTTTTAAAAAAAATATGCAATTTGTCCTCTTTTTGGGATTTCTTAGTTTATGGAATTTTTCGACATCACAAAACGACAACAAAACCTTTTTTCAACACTGATTCATAAATTGTCTGCATCTTTCTAGTGCGAGCACGACCTATCATGTATTTGTTCCCGAACTTATTCACTTCTGAACACAACACCGTCTTTTATTTATTTTTTTAACAATCGTCTGAACACAGCCTCTCATTTTACTGCCCAATTTCTTTTGCAATTTTTGTTTAATTTGTTAAAATTTATGTTTTTTTGATTATTTTAATGAATTAAAAAAAATATATATACATATAAATTTTGTTATTTTGGTCGTTGTTTTTTGTTCTTAATTTTTTCGTTTGAGATTGTTGAAGGTATTTTTGCTGTTCATGAATCTGGTCACCCTAATTATCAAGCAACCTCTCCAATCAATAAAATAGAATACCAACGGCCTTCAATAATGTTCTTACCCCAAAAAGCGACCCCGAATGGTTGCGACCTATGATTAAGGCGAATATAAGATTACGACATTTGGTTTAAATTTTTAAACGACCTCTTTGCTTGTACGTGACAAGAGACTTGTCAAAAGAGCAAAAAAACACATGGCTTTGTTTTGTGCTAAAAATGTTGCCACAAATGCTTTCATTCTCTTTTACTCTTCTCAAATAAGTCACAAAAGACGAAATAACTTGATCACAATGTAAGAACTCAAATACTAACGTGTCAAGCTCTCAAAACACAAACCTAAATGTCATAATCGTATATTGCTTTTGTACTTGATTGTGAAGTGGAAAAAGCTACAAGCCTGTTGCGCTTTCTTATTATTTTTTTCCGAAGGGTTTTTTTGCCGAAGTTTTTCATAACCTGCATCAAAGTTAAATTTAACCTAAGATTTAGTTTAATTTTTGTATTTGTGTATCTTGTTAAATATGAAATATTTTTTTTTTTTTTCACGAAGAAACACAATGCGTTTGTGTCAAACTAGATACTATTTCGAATTTGTTCAACTGGGTAGTTGGGTGGCGCGTGTTCTAGTACTCAGCAAAAAAACATTGTAATGCCAACAATTTCTGTTCGTTAAAATTAACCCAAATATTAAAATTTTTGATCAAAGAATGAAATGATTTTCAATGATATAAGAAAATTGTTATGGAGAGCATATTTTTCTTACGCTGATTAAACTTGTTTTTAAAAACTTTTAATCAAGTTCTTGTTATGAAAAATAATAGTTGAGCAATCCCTTACACATCTTTTTAAAAATCTCAAAATTAGCTTATAAATCATTTTTTTTCTGAATTTTCTGTTCTACTGGTGGTTCTCAGGATTGACCGCCGGAAAAACGCAAATACATTCGAAGCGGTCTCAATTTCATTTGGACCTGAAATACCTCAATTAGTGGGTCTAATTCTGGGCCAATTTCATTTCACTTAAAAACAAATCTATAAGTAAAACTTCAATTTAAATTTCAATTTATTCTTAATTCAAAAATGTTTGAAGTATTTTCTCATTTTATTTTTCTATTAGCCTTTCTAAAAAACATTTTTATTTTCTTCTTAAAATACTAGTAGGTACCTACTTGAAAATAGGTATCTAAATTTTTCATATACAGATTTTGCAATTGTGCGCTTCCGTAAATTTAAAGTCGAAACTTGTTTTTAAAAGGTACCGCGCTGCATCTACTCGTATTAGTGAAACTTATATTTTATAAATGAGCCTTTTGTATGTGGAACAGATTTTATTCATTTATTGCATTTATTTGAACCTCTGTAAATGAGACAGACCTGCACCAAAAACCGTTTTTTTTTTTTTTTCTAGGAACGCAAATGTGCCCAGTAGGTTAAACAAATATTTGTTCTAAGTGAGAAACTGGGCAACTGGAGTAAGTATAAGACTGAACAAAATGGTCCACTAGATTCCAATTAACCAGGTTCGACTGAACTATTGCGCCACCTCTCACCAATACCTGATTGCTATGTCATGTCGAGACTATAATTGTCGAAAAAATCACTGTTCGGAGTCCGAACGTTATACCCCCTTGACTAATCTCAATAAAAAAAAAAAACTAATGGTTACAAGAAGCTGCTCCCAGAGTTATGATATTCGCCGAATTCGGGACTTTTTTTTATTGAAACGAAACAATACCTAAGTTCATTTGAAACTGTGTACTTTGAGTCACTTTTTCGAGCTGGTGGATCTCAACAGCACAATTGTTTATATAGACACTTAACAGTTTGTTGTCAAAAAATGTTTAATGCCAAATCGCAACTGCATGATAACTAATTACCGAATTTAGTTCCAGAAAGAAGTATTATTTCCTGCCTAGTGTCGCACGCTGTGGTCCTTCGGCCAAAGTATATTCAAAATCAATTTTGGCTATAAGATGATCTATCGTGTCTTGAAAGCGCCCGTTTCGTTTGTGATCCTATACAACAGAATAACTTAGTAAAACGATGCCATCACCAAATAATATTTTTTTTTAGCCGACGGAGACTTAAATTTGTTCCTAGTTGTACAATTGAATCTGATTATTTACAGCCGTATTAATAATAGTCGGGTAACTACATGTTAGGCCTAACTAATAGCAAACACATTAGTTAAACTCTTAGAGTCTTAGGAGACCTTTTCTTGAATTTTTATTGTATTTCAAGTATTTAGTGTTTTAGTGCTAAGTTGAGGAAGTACTGCAAATATTTCCAGAGAAAAAGCACGATTTTTGTTGCAAGTCTAATAATCATTTTAGTAATTTTTCGAGCTTACAGTGGCGACATTTTCAACACAAAATTGGATATTGTGAGCTACAAAATACATAAGGTGAAGGTTTAAAAAATGATTATCAGATAAGAACTGTCAATTCCAGAGTTTTAAATAAATACTTATCTGTTCCACTTACAGAGGTTAATTTATAGAATATTAGTTTCTTTTTGTAAGGTGGAAAAAGTCGCACTAATAAGCCTTTTTTGCACGAGAAGTAGGCCCATTAAAAGAAGAATCGTGCTTAACCAAGTCGCACTTAGACATGGTCAAAAAATTTTCCCGAAAACATATTTTTTTCGAAATTTACAAAACTTCCTCCTTGTTTTAGAACATAGCTTAATCTTTTTTAAATCACTTTTCGAAGCGATAAATATACTTTTAAACACTACGAGTCGCTTAAGTACGGACAGCCGCTTTAAGAATTGTCTTGCCCATCCAAACATTTTTTTCGGAGAGTAAAACTAAGCAAACCTTACTTTTAGGCCAAATTGGGTGGGCTTTGCTTAGATATAATAAAAAATTGTACTTTGTACATTCCCGACTTCTAGTTGTTGCTCTTGTTTAGGTGAGAAGTGCGAAGAGCGGCTCGATGTCTCAAATTTCACAACTTTCCCTCAGTCAAATTTAAACTGATAAATGTATCACATCAAGGGCGGATCCAGGATTTATTTCTGGGAGGGGCACAAAGGCCAGATAGGTGATGAGGGTACCCCATAGTATTGCATTTGAATTTGTCTTTGGGATTCATTCTTTATCAATGGCATACAAAAATAACAAAGAATAAAAAACACTTTTTATAATTGTTTAATAATGAAAAATTATATGGTTAATAATGACAGTTCTTTTTTATGTTTTCTGCTGAAGATATCCAGAACTTCTTCAGGGTTCATCTATGAAGCAATGTCTTGATGGATATGCATTACACCGCGTCTCTACGAGTCTGAATTATGTCAGACTTTTAAGTCAGAAGTCTTGTCCGCCATATTTGCATTGCTTTGGTTGGGCAAATTGTGTTACGACATTTCATTTCACAAGATGCGATCAACGAAGAAACAAGTGAAGGTAGCTCTTGCTTTGAAAGCATTAATCGACCTAGAAAAATTGGAAAACCAGATGTTAGCCGAAAACAAAAGAAAGCACAGATTGTGGGTATATCCGTTTCTTCAGAAGAGAGAGCTACACGATTTGGAAGCACACTTTGACGCCATATTTCTTCACTTTGCGAAAGTCTAAAATCAGCCATAATTGCATTCGCGCACATGTATTCCCGAGAATTACCAAAACAAAATGATTTTTTGCTGTCAAACGCAGGTCTAGACTTCAAATGTCAAATTTCAGTCAGAAGATCTGTCTGCAGAGATGGCAGGAAAAAAAGTCAGACAGAAAAGTCTAGACTTCTGTCGTGTCCACAAAATCGCGGTCTACACGAGACACAATAGGTCTGTTCCTTTACTTTTATATCTTACGAATTTTTACGAATTCTTACGAATTTTTACTCAATGCCGTTCCTTAACTCGAAAAATTCGTAAAAGAGAACGTCGTCGAGAGAGCAAGATATTACCCCTCCACTGAGAATCTTACGAATTTTTACTCAACAAATTTCTTGGTGTAAGAAATTTGAAGGATTGTCAGTCACCAAACAATTAACAGCTGATTTGAAATTTCTTGTAATAGGTACTTGACAATCGATTGAATTTGTTTTGATTTCTTGCGTTCTATTAAAATAGTATCAACAGGTGGCAAAATAAATATTGAATGTTCTCCCCGAACATTCCATCGTATTGAAAATATTCTTTACCACTGCAATTTATGGAATTATTTATCTGTCATATCTTTCATTTTTCATAGTTTACTACAAAAGCGTTCCCTAACTTTTTCGTAAGTGTCTCTCTCTGTGAGAGAATTTATCCCCACCACTGCCATTTTAATTGTCTTTTCCATTCTTACTACAAAAGTAAGGGAACAGACCTAATGTTGTCGTGATTGAAGTCTTGACTGAAATTATGTCTCGTGGAGACGCGGTGTTAAGGCTAGTCCATCCAGGCGATCTACTCTCATATTGCTGCTAAGATATATGTCTTTAACCGGCGTAAGGTGGAGAAAAATCTTTCGGCAATGCTGGTTGTCATAGGAAATGTGCACAATAATTGACAAAGGGTTCTTATGTTTGGTAGAGCCGTTGCTTTTTTATAAGCTTCTGCTGGTGACTTAGGAATATTTTCTTTCATCTGTTGCCAAATTTGTAACTCTTCCTTCAAAACTAAAATACAAGGTAGATCCTCTTTATATACTTCACCGCCTGGTAAAACTGAGATAGTAACTTTTGCAGCTGAGCTCTAGGAAACCTAGACGATATTTCATTTAATAAATAATCTAGAAAAGGTATATACACTTTCACGCTTGTGCCCCAAGGTTCACATGTGCTTCTAGGTAGAATATGCAGACATAGATTTGGGTAATTTTTCGTCTTGATTTCCATGGAAAAGTGATTTTTGTTTTCGCACATAGGCACACTTCGCGTGTTTTGATTATGGAATGAGCAAGCAGTAATAATGCAGTGCTCTGGGGGGGGGCCCGTGCCCCTGTGCCCCCCCCCCCTGGATCCGCCTATGTATCACATCCTGTTGAGTTCAGGGTCGGCATTCTGGTAAGTTTCGTTCAAACGCGATCGTTTGTACGAACGATTTACTTATGGAACTAAGAATACGTTTCAACGTTTTCGCCTTACAGAATCTGACAACAGACTTTTAACATTTTTTGTAACCCATCAAGACGGTAAGAATTCGCCAAAAAATGCAAAAACCCAAAACCGTTTCTCTCTTAAAGAAGGAGGAAGGTTTTTAAATGAAATGTAAAAGATATGTTGATACCTAGTCCTTGGCAGACGGCTTTTAGCCATGTCATTTAAGACAGATTTAATATTTCCCTTTTGTTTGTAACTAAACCGTTTCTAATTATTTCTTTTTGATTTCCTTCTCTTCCCGAATATGTATTTAGCTCTAGGAAATTGAATATTTAAAATTAAGTCATAATAGGAACAGTTGCAATTCGGTCTTGATTTCTACTTTAAGTTTCAAGATTGTGATTGCGACGGTAACAGTATACCTAACCTAATAATTTAAAAAGGCAAATTCGCTGTTTTATTATTTAAAAAAGAGAAAAGAGAAAGAGAGAAAAGAGAAGAAGAGGGTAAACTTCTCAAGTCAAATGAGCGGAAATCAAGGAAGAAAGTTGGATCAAGTGGTAGTCATTGCTGGAGTCAAGCCTCTCGAAAAAAAAAATGTTCGAATATTAAAACTGCAGACTGCGCAGTATTCGACTCAGCTTGAAGTATACTCAAACAATAGGTACTAGGTACGGACATGCATTTACTTTTCTAACGAAGCCAATGGCATTGGCATAGTGGATTTTCATGATTGTGTTCTTTTTTATTGTACAGCTCGGCATCTCTAAAAAAAAACACCCGCTATTTTCATGATCTGCGGAAGAGAAAGCGCATTTTGACAAGGCCTTACATCGAGGATGGTGACGTGCTAACATTTGATGCGAATAGTGCGATGCCATTGAACTTTCGAAAAAACAAACAAAAATTACAGCAAAATTATGGTAGCTTTTTCGTAATGAAAAGACGTTTCGTGTCCCATAATAGACTGGTGCTGTCCCTCTGCTGTTTCGACGGACTTTTCTGTTACACGAGTTTAATTAGAAAAGTCTAAATAAGACGTCAAACTGCTAGAAGGATAACCGCCAGCTAACTGCGCATAATCCGCCCGAAATTTAATCAGTGAAAAACCGCTTTAATTGATGCAGCTAGCTCGTCATACGAGTACACTACACAATCGTACCACAGGTGTTCGTTAAAAAATGACGAAAATCAGTTTTTCACTTTCAACCGAATTTATTGTCAACGAATAAAAGAAACACACAGTCTACACTGATGATCTCAAATTAATTCAGACTCCGCTAGTAGCTGCCCAATTATAATCCGAATCTAAATCCTCTGCTGACGTCTGTATAAATCGGCCATTATTTGTAATTGATGTACCTGTCATCGTTGGAGCGTGCGTCACAGCGCGATTAGGGATAAATAGATTCAAAAATGATGTTCCAACCATAATGTCAACTTAAATCTGACAAACGATCAGCACTCGTTCTTTGGATTGGGGTCGAGGATGACCTGCGGAACATACGTGTCTTGAGTGAATCTGAAATAACCATATCCCAGCCACCCACCCAGACAAGAGACATCACTCCGTCCTTATACGGCGAGCAGCAAACTGATTAGCCTGCGGCAGCGAACAATTAATTTTATTACTCGTTTTATCGCCACCCCATTATATCCCATGTTTGACCATTAATAAATTTATGGACTTATTTAAACGTCAAAACCGAACTCCAAACAACATGCGTCAACTGAATCGACTGACTCAGTTTCTTTTATTGGCCAGATACCGAGTTTCCATTAAGTTTCTCACATTTCAATTAAAAAATAAAAATTCCTTTCAAAAAAAATTAATTAATTAAATTCAAAACCGATCTAAAACAGAAAAGAAATCGTTAATCATTGGCCAATATTATGGCAGACATTTCATTAAAATTAAATTAAAAAAACAAAAAAAAAAAAAAACAATTCAATTAACAATAACAGCCTCATCAAGTCGTAAAGAGCGCGCTCTCCAATAACTTCCTAACATGGTTTGCTTTTAATTTCACTTTGCTCATCATCAGATAATTATCTACACCCCAGAGCATCTTCGAAAGTCGTTAATTTCTTAAACTGCGTTAGCACAGAAATCAATATGTAGTTATTCAGAAAATCTACGTTTTGACCAGATCGCGGCGCATAATTTGATTTAAATTTTATGCAACCGACGTCATGTGGGAAAAAAAAAGTCCAAACATCGTGGATATTCCTTAATGTATGTTAATTTGAGTTTTGGTTGGGAATACAGTTATTAATGTACCTACCTGATTTTCATAATCCACAATAAGAATATTATAGGTCGGTAACGAAAAGTCCACATTTCTGTGAGCGTTTTTATGGGGAGGGTTATACTCGTATCACTTCTGGGTAAGTCGTCGTCGTCGTCTCAAAAAAAGGTCTCCGCGGCGGCGTTATCAGTTGAAACATGTTTCCAAAGGAAAGCAAAACCACAAAATTTTCTTCTTTGATTCACTTTTCACTGTTTTTTTGTTTCGTTTTTTATTATTATTATTATTTTCAAACACTGGGACATAGTATACGAAGGGTCTAGGAAGGAATTTCCATCGAAAGACTCATTCTATTTCTATGGGTTCTTTAAGGTCTTCAAATCGACAACCTGTTGCGGGTTACACACAAGAAAAAAACACAGAAATAAAAAACAAACGTCTCAATAGAGCTTTGGCCTTTTCTTGTGTTTGAAAGTTCAACTCCTTTAATCGGATGTTATAGTGCTGCTGTTATGAGAGATTCTTGTGCGCGCGCATGCGTATCACATTTCCGTGGCCGACGAATTCCCCAACCTCATAGGGTTCAAATAGATTACGGGTCCCGTCTTGAACGAGTATTTCTCATATATACACCTTTCTTCTCGTCTTCCGCACCTTCCGTATGATAAGATTAAGAGACGATGGGGAACAGGAAAAAAAAAAAAAAAAAAAAAAAAAACACAACAAAACAGTTCAACACAAAAAGCCGAAATAAATAAAAACGAAAACAAAACACGAAATATAATGTGCAATGGAGCAGAAAACGAGATTCCGATCTCTCGAGGGAAACCTTCGTTATGGAGTGGTACACTTTACTGATGCACTGATGGTGCCGTGTATTCCTCGACGACTTGCACTGGGTATATAAAATACTGTGCGAGGTAGCAGGTTACAGTGTCAACATTGGCCGTGTATCTTCGTAGGTTTTTGATTTTTGTATTTGATCGCAGCAGTCGCCTCTAGACGGAGAGAGAGAGAGAGCAACCTTCCGAGTCGGTAGTCGAATCAGAACTGGACCAAAGATCCGACAGCGGTGGTAGTTAGTTCGTAACCCGAAAGGTTCGCGCTGTTGCTCGGTACTGTGTGCTTAGGCTTACATTCAGGCATGGAGATGGAGCTCGCGTTCAAATGTCTGACGGTGAGTACTACACGCTACACTACCTGTGTGGATATGTGGACTGTAGTCTGTAGAGTATCCGATCTGGTAGAATTTGTGGAGACGGTGACGATGACGATGATGACGACCGACCGGCGGTGGAGTAGTGGGCAATGCAAGGGGTCTCACGAGTAGACCTCTGACGTACAGTGGAGGTCAAAGGCGATGTTGCGGTTAGCTCAGGAGTGTTAGTTGAACTTGAATTGAGTCACTTTGTATGCGATTTAGATCAGAGAAAGCTTTTAAATTGGCGACATTTTGGGACCTTTTTTGTAAGAACTTATGGTAGGAGTGGTAAAAGCACAAGAAAAACGGAAACGGCTTTTTAAAAGTAGCAATCTGTTTAAGAATCCGCCACTTTTCGATAGCTGTACTGTGTCTGGAAATCACACAGTGGAGGCATCACAAAACTGCGAGCGATTATTTATTTTTTGGTTTGATCATTTTTCGTCAGAATAACTGAGAGGTTTAAGGTTCAATCCCTGGAAAGACGAGTTACACTCAATTTTTAACAAGGGCGATCGGTTGTGATAAAGAAGGTAGGTAGTTTAATAAGTAATTAATAAATTCTCGGCGTAACATCACATCTATGTATAAAGGCCTCTAACCTATTTTTATATAGTCGTTTGATGTATGTAAAGGTCCTTAGGTCTATATTCTCATAGGCACCCATGGAATTTACATCATTTGAGCGACTAAACTAAGACGCAGTGCACTTTTTCGTTCTTATGTTTGTCAGACGTTCGCGCGAAATGGCGCAATGGAGAGTCAGATATAAGGCGTGCTTTGAGGCTTTTTTTAAAAAGTTGGTTCGTAAATATTACGTACTTGGTTTTGAATCCATTAGAAAAGTAAACTCTATTTTGAAGTAAAAAGCTAAGAATGTGTAAGGATTAAAAACAATTGGAAATTACAACTCACTTTCGAATGTTTCGTTAGCCCAGAACATCATTTTGTGCGGTCTCATGAATATCATGTCGATAATAGGTTCGTTCGGGAACTTTGTGAAAAAAAATATTAGAGAAAAATCCGTTTCCCTTCATTTAATTTTTTCCTAGTTTTCTACTCGCCGGATTTCGACTCACTGAAAAATTAAAAATGACAACTGACAAGTGAGTGACAGCTCAAAAGTTTGACAAGTGAAACTATTTATTTTCGTCTTCAACGATCTCGTAGGAAGAAGTTGTTGTTGAAGGCTCTCCTAGAACATATCAGTGCATTCAAATGAGGCAGACAATAATTTTTAATCATGCTTTTAACAATGTAACGTGTCTAAAAATATAAATAAATATTTTCCTTTTCAATAAAATGTCAAAAACGTTAAATTTAAGATATGGGCTTATCTACTTGAGTAGTTGGAATTTTTGTCCTGCTTTCCTTGGCAGGAACTCTTTTTCAATATACTTTTCCTGGTTTAACATGTGAACTAAGTATTTTTGTTAAGATTTGCAAAGGCAGTTTTGATGTTTCCGGAATACAGTGTTAAGTCACTTTTAGAAAAGTTTATTGTACATACGCTTTTGATGGTAAAAGAACGTTCAAAATAGTATAAATTAGTACGTACCTAGGTGAAGACAAAGTCATGAACTTTTTAGGTATATATAATATACAGTTCATTTATCATTGCATTTAGATATCTTATTGACGACATGGAGTCGCATACAAAAAGGAATTTAAGAGGTACTTTTAACGAAAATATAAGTTGCAAAATGTAGGTTATACCGGGCACCTATTCAGGGATGCCATACCCCAAAAGAGGGGACAGATTCTGTAAGGCGAAAACATTATTGCAAACGAAAACGTTTCAACGTTTCCCCTTGAGGATCATTCACATGAGAGCGACCAACTGCCTCCAAACGAATGAATATTTGCAAGTTTTGACAGTCCATTCACATGATACATTTATAATTTGATCGCAGATACCCGCGAATCCAATGACAGTCGCCATCATTTGTCTCTATGACATTTCAAGTCTGATGTTAAGTTCGAACGAATGTTTTATTCGCTAGTTTGTGGAACGCGAATAAAATGATGTGGATTGTGAATAAACGTTGACAGTTCGCGATAAGGGTTTATTCGTTCGCGAGAAAAAGTTTGCAATTCGAACTTTCGTTATTTAAACTGTTTATTAACAAGTTTTCTTATAAAACATGTTGATGGGATAATTAACTATCCTGTAAATGTACAATTTTCTTTTCATAAGTGCATCAAAAGTGGTTTCATTTCAGCAATTCGTTCGCTCGCTCTCATGTGAATAGGTAGTCCTTTACAGAATGCCGACCCAGCCCTCCACTAATGTAAAACTACTCTTGCATCACATAGTGTAAATATTCCATCTGATTTCAGATCTACGTAACAATCAAACAAAATTAAAAAAAAAACAAATTTTATTAAATAAACAAATTTTGTTTCTTTAACATAGAGCAGCATAGCGAATAAACGATTCCGGTTAGCAAAGTTGCTAACTTAATTTGCATGCGTTGTAAAGTTCTTTTGAGTGTTTAATTCGGCTGTATGCCACCCCAGCTGATAAAACCTGAAACTACGAGTATTACGCCGGTTCCCGCACATAATCGTGCTTATTAGCCGGTTTTTTAAATGTCGTGGATCAGTATTGAGACGTAAGATTCTCGAAAATCCAGTTTAAATCTAATTTGATGTGACGTGGGTATATTACGGTGAAATACAAATCAAAATATTAATCACAGTGTCGGTTAGGTTGGGTCTTGATTTATCTGCTGACTGTACAAGATGGAAACACACAACTATTGGACTTTAGCCTATATAGGTAAGCTAGACTCAGCTTTTTAGCAGTGAATAAATTATATTGCACAAAGCGAGACTAAATAGAACTTGGAATGACAAAAGGCCTGATACTTTCACCAAATTAATGACCGTCTTTGAAATGGGGAAACTTTGTAAAAATAACTGATCTTAATGGTGTCAGAACTAAGAAAGGTATGACTTGATGCGATGAATGCTTATTCAATTCCACAGATGTGGACAAATGTTGGGAAACATATGAATGTCAGCAACAAAACCTAGAAGTTTAATTTCGACACAGCCACATAAAAGTGTATTTCATTTCATTTTTGGCTTACAAATTGTTGCCCATAGCTTGCCTTTAAATTCATCTCCTACTTGAAAGAGCTTCTCAATGAGCCGTTTGGACTCGGCATAAAATTGTAGAACCCCTAAATTCGTTCCAAAAATGAAAAAAATAAAACAAAATAAAAAATATCCATTGTACAAGAAGAATCCTGAAAACTTCAATCGATAGATATCTTGGAAATATGTTAAAAAGGGCGCAGTGGTTGGTACCAAGTTCAACCACCGGGAAAATCGCAGATTTGGCAATCCTTCATGTTTTTCTTTTGCTTGGCCGCACCTGTATTTTGATTCCTAAAGTCCGTTTTAACAGTCCTCGTTGAGATTATCTGGGACCAAAAACCCTACGCAGGAAGTCGCCAAGGTCAACAAGTGCTTATTAAAAAGGCCAACAGAGGCATACGTGTAGCACACGAGTGAACTACCTCCTTCTACAAGTCACGTTGCTTTATAAGCCTTATAACTTATAAGACTTAAAACCCACCTACATTGACTTGCAAAACTGGCTAAAATCTCCGAAAAAACAATAGCGTCGCATAACTAATCAGCACCACTGTCAGCAATCGCCTCGCTCAATTCTATTTCCTATACATTAACGGGGAGATTGAGAGAATGCTCCGCCACAGTCGTAAACCACAGTTACTGATGCCTTGTGGGTCCTCTAAGTCTCTGCATGGTGGAGTACGTTTCGAGCAAGTGCCAAAGCCGGCTGGCGGAATGGAATTCGCCTTCCCCATCGATCGTGTACCCATATATACACGACGCGACGGACAGAGCGCGCGCACTGGCTCCAAGCGAATGCGAAATATGCTATTACAAGGTTCAACTTGCTTAATCGGGATGACTTTGAGAAACGGATCTCTCGTGTGGATCACCATCAGCCTCCATGCAGCAGCAAGTGTATGTTGTTCTTCGACGTTTTTATGTCCCGTCCATATAGTGGCCGGCTAATAGGTGCACGATAAGCAAAAGGAATCACCATGGCAGCGCATAGAATCGCCAGACGGGGAAATAAAATCGAAATAATATCGAAACATGGATATCTACGTTTTAGATGTTCCCAATGGGTGTTTCGGTGTTTGTTCTCATTCCCCCCTCCCCCTTGCGTTTGCTGTTGTCCGTGGCAGCCGGGGCGCTCTGTGAAGTCACTTTTATTGACTCTGCATGTATCATGTAGGATTTAGTGTGTATAATTGAATGACACCTACGATCTTGTTTAAAATAGATATCGCTATAGCGAATTGATTTCTTCTCGCAGAGATACAGATTCAGAGTCAGATAATTGCCCTCTCGATTTTGATCTCGATTGGGATTCGCGTCCATCTATCTTCTTGATCTCGTTATCCAGGTGCAAGGGTCATTAATCGTCGAGTTCCCGATGTGCTTACTGACTCGGCTCGTATTTGGTGTTTAACGTTTCAAGTGCAATTCAAACATCTTCAAGTGGCTGAGTGCAGTCGAGACTATATGAAGAGGGAACGAGAGAGAGAGAGAGTGAGTGGCTTTGTGTATGGTAATTTCGGATTCAAACCAAACACGATGAAGATGTTAAATAAGCTGTCGATTAAAGTTGAAAATATTTGTGCACACCGCACACACCGGTGGCGAGGTGCACCCATAGCCACCATCATCTGTAGCCCGATGATAAATTTTGCTGAAAGTATTTCAACAATTTTACGTAATTGGAGGCAGCGACGAATGTATACGGGTTCAAGGTCTGAGCTGAGGCTTTTAAGTAATTAAGGGCATGCCTGCTTGAGTAAGGTAGTTGTCTGAGTTGTGTTAGGTTACGATAACATGATGATAGCAATTTAATGTCTCAAGATTTATCTTCGGTGTATCCGTGTAAGGAACTAAAGTGGAAATGGTATGATGTACGATAATTGATCCCAAACCAAGGTACGTAGAGTCGTAGAGGTCTTGATTAGTATATAGGAACCTGGGAAGATCAATACAGGCAATCGGAGTTTAGCTGAATGCTGTGCTTAGTAAGAAGGCTCTCCTTTTCATGAGTGATAGTACACATGCAGTGTGGATCGTATCCATATCGGGACCTTTTGCTTAATTTCTTCTGAGCCTCTTGCATTTAGTTATAAATGTGGGTTCGGACGGTCCTTGGTATATGCACATGCACATAACTCAGTGCACTTGACAGCCGCGGAAATATCACTTTCCCAAGGCGCCTTTGGTAACGGGAACATGACAAGCAAGCTTTGGAGATATTTTCAGAGGACTGCAACTTATTCCTATTTAAGTGCAGTAGTAAACCCATCTACAAGCAGCTTGGAGTTCCATTCACCATTGAAGCGTTTTCTTTATTCGACCATGTCGCCATAAGTTTTGTCTTTTAATCAAATACGTGTTTTAAGAGTTTCGTGTCTTCTAAATAATAAGTTTTTACACGCAATGATAATTATTTTCTTTGATAGCTATATGACGTTTCCTTTATCTTTGACGAGCTGACAGTATAGCTTGATTTAAATTTAATTCAAGTCTACTAAAATGAACCAGTTTCAACACGTGTACACGAGAACCTACAACAAAATACAACCAGTAAAGAACCAAAATTGAATTAGACCACAAAAAATTAGCTTTTTCTACGGTATATGAAACATCGTTGTTCAATTCAAATGGTGTTTAAATTAGAGGCAGAGCTATAAAAAATTAGTAAAAGGAACATACAGCCACTGAAAGGCTAATAAGCCCTATGGACCGAAAAAGATTTTTTAATGCAGAACCTGTTATTTTTGTTTGAATAATTGTAAAACACGGTTTTACAGAAAAAAATTAAAATTATATTTTTTTTTTGCCACAAAATAACATTGTAAGTTCATCCAACCGTTAAAAAAAAACTCACACAAAGCGGCGAGCTTTTTTTAATTAATGTTTAGCTTCCCAAAGAAAAAATGTGCCAGACAAAGGAATATGTGTTTTCATCAGTTTTTTTTTAAATATATGATTTTGTCTTTTATGCAAGACATTAATCTAAATGTTTTTTCCTGCCTATATCTATAAACATAATTATGAAATAGAATTCTCTGTTTAGTAAGGAATTTAGTGCCTGAAAATATCTCAGAAAATAATAATAGATAAAATCATGGGCGTAAAATTATAGACATCGTGTATTAGGAGAAATTAGTAGATACTAACTAGCAAAGCCGGTGCCTAACTTTTCAGTAAATTATAAATGCTGTTACCTGTCTACAACTAGTACCAACCTTAAAGCGGGCGCGACGCTAATTTTTATGAAACAGACCCAAAAATGTACAGTTTGAGAAACAACACATTTTGGGGAATTCTCTTTAAACAAATTTAAATGAAATGACAGCTTTCGGTGAAGTTTTCGTGTGTTTTGGCGAAAACCCGGTTTTGGAGCTTGGTGTGAAAAGCATAGAAGGGATAAAAAGTACTTTTGATTTGGTTTTAAATGTAATACCAAATTATAACTATAAAGTGGGTATTTTGTCGACTATAATTGGAAAAATACTAATACTGACATTGTCACGTATACTAAAATAATCATAAAGTGGGCTTTGTCCGACTATAACTTTGCGCCATGATTTTTAAACAACGAATCTTATTTTTATTGAACATCAAAGAATCAGTCTTCAGAGAATACAAACAAAAAAAAAAAATATGCGACATATAAAAATTACCCAGTTTCAATTCGAGGAAACTAACTACAGTGGGTATATTTTTTTTGACGTTTGAGGGCCATCACAAATAAGATATAAATCCTTCATCATTCATTCTACTGCCGAAAGGTTGAACGAAATTTTGTATTTCCCCTTTCAAACAACCCGAAACAACAGTTTCCTTTCTGCCTTCCATATGCAATCGCAATACATAAAAGCCAAGGGCTCAGTCTCCAAAATGCTCTTATTGATAATGGATTTTTAAATTAAATACGAGCACTGCCAGTTATCATAAACAAAACAAAACAAAGTCATCAACTATAGGCCTGTTTTTTTGAGCTTCGATCTCAGCAAAACAAAGTAAAGTAGGATTTTCAGTACGCTAATTACAACAACTACGCTATACTTGACACTTTGAGACTCGCAATAGTTGTTGTAATTGCGTGCTGACAATCCTACTTTACTTTGCTTTGCTGAGATCGAAGCTCAAAAAACACGGCTTATATTCGTCGATAATTTGATTAGGAGCATTTTTACTCTGCCCCTCCTATTTATATTGACAAGTTGAATTGATTTTAATAGATAGCTGTCAAACTTGCTTAAAATTTTACAATCAGCTTTCACTACAACGCCCGATATATAAACTTGTGGTTCTCAGTACTTCATTATTGCCACTGTCGATAATACAGTAGTTCTTGTTAAACCAGACAGTTTATGCTGGCAGCGGCATTCCCATTTAACTTCACTGTCAAGAATTTGTTTCTTCTTTGTTTTTGTCACACTTTTCTATAATCCTGAATCTTAAACTGTAAAACCGCATAAATCGCTGTCAAATGGTTTGACAGAACTTTGAATCTGATGACGCTGTTCAACAGAACATGTAGTTTTGGTTGCTGCCAGACGCTTGTGAACAGCCCACTGTCTAATATTTACAAGGAAAATCAGTTGGACACGGTTAACGAAATATGTCAAATTTTTCAAGTTCTGCCAAAACCTATAATCACTTAGCTTCAGAAGCAATGCAACCCTGCAGTAGATTTCATAATTAAAATGAATGGTTCTAATGCAGGTACCCCTTACTGATTGATTTAAATTTTAAGCCTTGGATACTTTTCGCAATTTTGGTCTCTTTAAATGACCAAGTACTTTTGTATTGAATGAATTTAGAAATGCATTGATTTCTACCAAAGGACGAAATGTGAAAATTAAAAACACTCGATCTTCTTCCATTTGTATTTCCGAGTCCTCTTCCATCCGGAATTTTGCCTATGTTTACACTCTTACCGCGACCCTAAGCAAATTGGCGCCCTTGATTTTGAAAGGCCATTTTTATTGCTGGTCACAATTATCAGCAAAATTTATGGCTGACGTCTGACACGACGTCATGCCTTTCTAGTAATCGTATAGTAGGAACAACAAGCCGCCCAGAAAATATGTTTTTCTCTCGCTCCGCCCACTGGTTCCCTTGAAGTCACTTACACGTACGAGCGCGCTGCATGTTTTCGCAAATGTAAGTTCCATGTTCCTGTGCGCCTTTACAACAATTAGCTAAAGATATGCACATAAACGGGGTGATAATGATTTAATTAGTGGATAAGTGAAAATTGATTGATGCACTAGGAGGCGAACAAACAATAAATCACGCGACTAACTAGACTTATCCATTCGCTGCAGCTGTTGGCGAGCCAGCCCCCGTCCCACTACACACTACAGCAATATCGGCTCGGATCTCATCTCATCGTGATCTGCAAATGGATCCCACACGCTGATAACTGGGTGCTTATTGCTTGTAGCTCTCTGCTCGCCGGCTCTTCGTGGTGACAATGATGAAACAGAGTCAGGCGTGCATCATCGCAGGCAGAAGCGGCCCATAAAATATTATTTACAGCGGGCCGGCTTAAATTTAGCTGTAAAATTGATTCGCTATGGCCTTTCGGTTGGCACTTGGCAGTTGGCACCTGATGTTGCCGGAGAGTGTGTGCGCGTATATAGCTTTGGTCGCAGCGGGGATGCTGGCAGCAGGGAGATTCCTCCGAGCTTATATGGATTGCACTCGTATTCATCGGATATGCAAATTAGCCTGTAGGAGACATCACACAACGCTGAAGGTGATTCCGCTCGGCGAATGCGCCCGGTCCGGAGTGCGCGCATTTACTATAAATGTACTTACAAAGTGTGCACCCCAAACCCCTTGGTGCTGCGCTTAGGAGGGGGCCACCTTACGCAACTTTCTCATGCGGTGAAGATTTATCTTGCAGCCGACTAATTGATCACGGCTCACGGCTGTCGTGTTGTTTTTGGTGTGTGCTATCGAACCCACGACCGATAGTGGTGTGCCCGGTGCTAGTGGGAGGGGAGGACACTTTGATATTTTCCACAAAATATTTGCATTCGGATAAAAATCTGTAGTAGCTAGGCGGTGATGCTGGTGGCTTGAACTGAGACTTCAGCTTTGTGTGGACATGTTTACGTTAAATATTTGCGTGTAGTGCGCGAGACATGTTGTCGTAAGATGGGCTGAACGCTGAACACAAATTCAGCCGAAAGGTCATCATCCAGTGTTATCAAGGCGAACTGAGTTGGGAAATTCGCTTTAATTGGTCTTAGTTTTCAGTTTTCTACGATTTTTATGGCAAGACTTCTTGGCAATCGATTGGAAGACGAATGGGTTGGGATTGGGTTACATTTTTGATTGTCGGGTGGGTATTAAAAATTCATTATTGAAATTGTCTGCAATTAAAAGTGAGTAATTGGAAAATTCTCCATTTTGTGAGTGCGCCGTGTTGAGAGGAGTTTTGATTTAATTGTCGATAAGCGGGTGACATTCAGCACTGGTTGGGAACAACTTTTTTAGTGGCTGCTTTCACCTTTTTCACAACGCGAAGATATTCAATTTGTGTGTCGTATAGTGTTCTTAATTTATTCACTTTGGTTACTTTTTCTTTTAAGTTTCTATGTGATTCCCAGCGTTTCGCTCACATTTTGTCTTATTGCTGTATTGTCTTTGCTAGAGCTCGTCCATAGCCCGTAGATTTGATATTAGAGTTGCACACTTTAGCTTTGACCACCGAGCACATAGCCTGACTGAATACCTACTGAAGGACTATAAATGATGCCTGAAAATTAGTTCAAACACAAACGCCTCACTCTCTGTGACGAAGATGCCTTTTTACTGTTTTCGTGAACTTGATAGATTTTTGAACTAAAACCGTGAATTTAATCAGCCTTGAACTGACAGCCATTTTTTTGATTTGACTTTATCTTTACGCAGTTCACAATAGCTTTATTTTCTATCACAATTGTGACCTTTTCTAAATATGAAATCGAGTCTTAGAGTTGTTGTCTATTTGATAATGCACTATTACTCAATTTTTCTCCGTGACAGTAGATAAGCTGCTGTCAGCTGCCTATGTCTCAACTGACAACTGACAATCGTCAAAATAAGGCCAGAAATTTATAAATAGAAATTCTAAAATGTAGCCTCATATGACACCTTCGTAAAGCCCGTATGACACTACATTTTTCTCTAATTTTTTAATCATTTTTATCACATTAAACCATGTTGAAATATCAGATTTGTGTAAAAGATAGAAAATGTGTATTACGACAGGGATAACAATTGTTTGCAAAGCAACCACAAATTTCCAAACGAATTCATAACCGCACAAACTTCAAAGCGCCGGGAGGCAAATGCCAATAATGTTGAAATGTCAAATAAAAAAGATGCCAGCTTAAAAATGTAAATTGAATAAATTTTCATTACATTTTTTTTTGACATTTCTGCATTAATTAGGTTGGTGTGTACGCACTCACTCCTACCGGGAATTTTCGTATTAGTTTTTCATACTGCTCTCGTCTCATTTTAAAAGTCTGGAAAATGCGGAAAAAATGTATAGTGTCATACGGACTTAAAGCCAGTCTTATCTGTGGCTGTCAAACTAAAAACAATCGCCCTGAGTTCAATATAGAATTACCTATACAGACTTTATAAATGTATAATAATCTGACAATCTGTTAACTTTGAGAAATACGTCAAAGTTCTCGGAACAAATGACAAAATATAGCGCAAATATGCATTGAAATTCTTACTTTGCTATAGCATGTGGCAAAATAATTCCACTGACAAATTGCTTTCGAGTTCGAAAAACAATCGGTTTGCTTCGAAAGTCAGAATAAAGGATAATTCCAAGATTAAAATAAAATTCTATACAATGTAAATTAAATGAGGTATTTCCGCATTCGATTTTATTAGGAATTTCTTTTTGGTTTATTTCAGTCTGCACACTTTGTTTCGAACAAATCGTGTAAAGATTCGAGTTTCCTTCGAACCGAAATTCTAATAGCTTTCTAGGCATTTTAGAAATGTTGCCACTTATCAATTTGGAAGTGTTTGGAAAATGCCTCGAAGTAAAATATTATGCATTGTGTGGCAAATTTTCTCCCACCTCGGCCACATATGCGAACTGTCATTGTCAACCTAGTACTCAGTCTCGAATTTCTTGACTAGATTCGTCGGCTACCCCTCCAAAAACGTCAATTGCAACAGCTGCTCATATGGCCGATTTCAGCCAATAAAAGCTGAGCTACATCTAATCAGACAGTCACATGAATTTAATGTTTCCATTCAATGACTCTGTTTTGGGATTTCGGAACGATGTAGACATTCACTTCGAACATCAAAAAATGAAAATCAATCAAGTGCATGCAGTAATTTTGGAAGGTATGTGAAGTTTGTTGCAGTCATCTCAGTTGCTGGAATTCTTTGCGTTGTGTTATTGATCAGATACTGTCAGATTTTGGGACTCTTGACGAGTAAAAATGCAACCAACACAAAGGAAAATAACTATTCAATTGAATGGTAAAAATATAAATGGAATCATTTGACAGCTTCATTTGTTTTCCCAAATCGCAAAATAAAGTTAATCCATATGTGCAAGCGAAAAACTGTGGTCGAAGAGAACACTCTCAACTCCGATTTGTATAAAGTTAACAAAAAGGAAACTTTTTCTTACTTACGACAGTTATACCTACCCCCGGATGTTTATCCGACTCTCATCCGCACATTCAACGTCCGCAGTCACTCATCAATCTAGCAAAGTAGTGACATTTGTGTGTAACGTAACCAAACCTACCACACAAATCAGCAAGCACTCTCAATTAATTATTTATTTGCATTGTTAACAACATCATCGCTTTTTCTTCAAAAGGCGTCCGCTTCTATTGTTTGTTTGTTTATTTATTTTAGCCACATCAACCAACTTCATTTGGTCTGTCAATTTGCGCTTCATTCACAGTTAACACATTATCGCTTCGATTTGGCCCATAACTGAGCCAAGTATCACCCAAGCAGAGCAAAAAGAAATGGAAACAAAAAAAGGAGCAACAAAAAGAAAAAACAAAACCTATAATGGAAACACATAATAAATATTATTTATTAGACAAGTTGATAAACATTGACATGGCGCACATAATAGCCGTAGGTGGTCAGACATTGAGGTGATAATTCGCGCTCAATTACAGCTGTCAGGCAGGCCCAGCTCTGGTTTTGGCCCGCTCTGCCTTTGCTCACTGCTTCTGCTGAGACGGAGCTGAGTGAGTGATTTTTTTTTTTCTGTGTTCAATTTCAGAGCATACACCGTGCACGAAAATGTAAATAAAAACAAAGCGAAACCAAAAACCGCAACGAAGTGCTGTACAAACCGTGACGGCCGTCGTTGCCGTCGTCGTCATCGACGCAAAGGGTTAATAAGCGTGCTGGTTGGTTATGATTGAACAAGGAAACAAGCGAGAAAAATAAAAGCTAAAAGAATGCAAATATAATTGCCACTCTTGAGAATTGGTGCTGAAAATTATTATTATCGGCTCCGTCGTCAATAGTCATCTATATACCTACCTACAGCGAGATGACAGGATTCGATAGCAAATTATGCAAAGTTAAGCTTTTTAAGTGGTTTGGGAAAACTAACACAAAATGTGGTGGGTCTGGGTGCGTTTCCGATCAGATAGGTCCATTAGAAAACAGAACTTTAAGCGCCATACACGTAATGGAGTGAATAAAATTACTTAGAGGCGTTAATCAAAGTCACGAGTGGGAAGCTTCGAAATGTCTGTCGAACATGGCCAAGTTCGAGAGGGCCTTTTAAAGAGTACTTATCGAAACGGAATTGTGGGGTAAGCTTCAACAAGTAGTTGTAAGGAGTAAAGCTGACACGGATTATACTCTAACATTGCCTTCAGAGGGTTTTATTGACACTGGAATTGTAGGTTATATTAATTATTATTCTAATACTGCCAAGGGAACTAACTGCTTAACGAGACTGAGAATACATTTTTCATGTTCGCTGACAACGAGTGACAGTAGTTTTCTGAAAAAAAAAAGAAAATCGATTCTAATTGACGTTTCTTAAAACTGTCAAGCGAAATGTTATATGCCAGTTAGATGTTTTAACACGGTGAAGAGGAAAAACAATAAAAACAAAATTTTATTTTATTTCGCTTTGGGACTACTGTTCACTTTATTGTACCAACAAGAATTGACTTTTCATAAAACTGTCAAGCGAAATGAAGAGTTAAACGGAAATGTAGCGGTCGCTGTTCAATGCTTTAAGACTGATTGACCAAATTTTAGGAAAAGGGTTTTCCAGATCCGTATGACTAAACCAAACACAAGATGCATTACCAGAATCTTTGAACGAAGGTAGGTACTTAAGCCGCAGCATAGAAAAGCTATTTTCCAATTTAAATCAGATTTATCCAGGCTTCATACAGTTATCCAAAAAAGAATCTTTTGAATAGGTCTCTCTGTACAAGTTTTGGAAAAACGCTTACTGAACCAAGGGATGCAAGAAACGGACGTCAGAAAGTTCATTGTATTAAAAATTTCGCTAAAAGAACGAGTCCCTATTTTCTACAAAAATAATATCAATTCATATACACCAAAACTTCGCTTTGCGTAGTTTCAAAGTAGAGTTATTGAAAAACTATCGTGTTTTCGAAGTTGCGTCGATATTACGAGTACCAAATTCAGTTTCCGTTTTTATTTTTCCTTTGTTTTCATTAATTTGATCGTAAAAAGGCGATTCCCCAAGATTAAGGCAATCAATCAGTTTGGAGAAATACATTTGCAACAGTGAAGTTTAACTTAGGATTAAAGAATCGTTATTTCAATTTACGTCGTTTCGATTTGCTTCGTGTTTTTCTGCTCCCAATTGACGACGCAAAGCGAGGTTTTGCTGTACTTATATGTATACATCCAGTACAATTATCATAAGTAGATCATGCGGAAAGTCCGTCTAGGTTAGACCATTACCACGTTAAATTCAACTCCTTTTTTTAGATTGGCGGTCCTCTACGGTCCTTCAAACGCAAATCATTGTCAGCACCCAGCGTAAATGTTTTAGAGATCTATCTGTCTTTATTGTTTATAGGGCTATAGAAAAACTGCTGAATTCGAAAACGTCAAAACATGAGCATTGTGAATGAACTCTGCTTTTCTGATGCTAGATTGTGAATGATTTTGTTCTGCTTTGAATTTTTTTATGCATTTGTTAAGCTGCGATTACACGGCCATTTTTTTGAGTCATTTAAATGGCGCTCTGACGTACAAATCTCGTCACAAAGCCGTCATTTAAATGTCGTTCCGTGTGATCGCCATTTTTGGGACAACATTTTCGGCGTCATTTAAATGACTAGGAAAATGGCAGAGCAAATGACATGAATTTTGTGCCATTTAAATGACGGAAAAAAATGGCCGTGTGATCGCTCTTCAATGACGCCTAGGACAAATGACTAAACTTTTCGGTTGTTGCGTCATTTAAATGGCAGCCTCAAAAAAATTACTAGGCACGAAATTCATGCTATGCCATTTTCTACGCAAATGACAAATGAAGCAGCATTTAATATGATATAGATAATGAAAGATTTGTTTTTTTTTGTAGCGAAGGGATGAGTCGCATCTGTGGTTGCTATTTTGGTAAAAATTAATACACGCAGAAAAATTACTTAAAATCAACCAACTGAAGAACTACCAAGTGATACCTGTTAATATAGCTCATACAAAGTTAAGTGGATTAAAAATAGCCGAGTCAGTTTAAGGAAACTGCAAAATTGGGAAAATTGACTATCTGAAGTTTCTCAGTTCTTCCTGAATTTTTTTGTGCACGTCAGATAGTCAACCAAATAAGCAGTTTTGGCAGAATTTTCTACTTGCTCTTCTATTTATATACTTGCCATTAATACAAAATAGCATTTTAGGCAGTTGGTCAGTTTTGCTTGTAAGCTGACGAAATGACGCTTGCTTTCATTTGAAATTTGAATTTTGTCTCGTGGCGAAAGGACGTGAAATTAATAAACCGGTTTAAATTTTATTTTTTGTGATTGTGTTGTTCGGTACCTACCTATTGAGCGTAGTGCCGACAAAATGGACTGTTCAGTGAACTATGTTATGAATTCCAAGACCAAAAAAGCAGTAGGGAAGCGGAACAGAAAAATTAGCCATTCGTGGAGTGACGAGGAGAATTCGCGTTTGATTGTGGCGGTGCAAAAACAACGGGCACTTTGGGATAGCGCAGTTCCCCAATACAAACTGCAGAATATCAAAACGGGAGTGTTTCTCTCAGGCAGTGCTTTTGATATGCTGGCAGGTGCAGCTGTTTGCTATCCAATGCTTAACCGAACTTAAAGCGATTAAAGACACCACCACACCACCCGAGACCGTCCGTTGCGATCTACATCGACATACAACAATTTGTAGTCAGCATCATCTACTCCCATCTCCGCAATTTCCACCATCATCGCCAAAGTTCTTTTTGACATTTTTTATTTATTATCATATTTTTTTTTTTGTTTTCTATGCAATTTAAATTGATTAAAAGGTGGCACGCATGTGTCTTTGCCGAAAGAAAAACACTAAATGACAATAGCTATATTTTTCTCATTTGTCATTTAAATGAGGCAAGTCATTGCCATGTGATCGCCATTTTTTGGCTCATCATTTAAATGTCATCCCAATGGAGAATTCTAAATGACTCGCACTGTCTGTCATTTGATTTTGGGACAAAAATGACGGTAATAGTCATTTCGTGTGATCGCCATTTTTTTCGCAAATGACCAATGACGAATCGTAGCTTGAATGGCACTCTAATACGACATTTTTTGCGGACGTCAGAGCTTCATTTAAATGACTCGAAAAAATGGCCGTGTAATCGCAGCTTTACTCCAAATTCAAAGTGAAATTGGCAAATTATTACAAAATATATTATTTTAGTATTTTACTTACGACTCCGACGATGAATCTATTTTATTTAGCGATTCAAACTGAAATGTCAAATGTCAAACTTGCATCATAATTATTCTCGATGTTCTGTTTGCATTTGTTTGCCTAGTTGATGCGTTCACAATGCGTTTTGGAAAAGTAAGCTTTGGATCCAAGTAATCTGCTTGCGATTTTCAAAAGCTTGATTAAGCAGTAATGCGGAAGTACTCCGTCTTGGAATCCAATCGGTAGCTGCGTTTATAGTCTGCTAGACCCCTACAAAAGTTGAGGCAAAAGAGCTCCTTAAATTTGCAGATAGGTACCACAACAGCCACCAAAAGTACTTGTTATGTTATAGTACGCTCGACTAAAAAAATATTAAAAACCTTCCACTTTTCACGGGCTGAACAATTAAAAAGTTTAATCGACCCGCCAAAGGGAAACAGATCAAAATTCCCGCCGAACCATAGTCAAACCAACTTGAAAATTTCTGTACTCTGACTCTTCATTGTTTGTTTCCATCTTCGAACTCTAAATCACCTCGCTCTGACTCACGCTAATTAAAGTTTCACCTAAGTGTGTACCTACTTACGCAGCCTTTCACCCATGAATCACCCCCAAACGCGTATGCCTTCTCCTTCGCTCGCACCAATCCAATTCGGGCCACTTAATGGGATATCCAATTTCCAGTCAATTACCAACCAATCATCTCCGTATACCATACCGCCCGTCCGACGCACTCGTTGATTAATTAACTGTCAAGCAGCATGTCATCGCAGTAACAGACCCGCCCAATCAGGAAAGAAGAAAATCCCTGATCCATTGTTCCTGCCAACAATCGGAACCACTCAATAATCTCATCTCGTCGTTCAGTGATTGTAATCGTCAGCCAAGGAGATAAGATCTGTCTATTCTCCCAGCAGCATCTGATGGTGCACCTATTCAAACAGTTGTAGTACCTCTATTTGACAATGACGATCGTCGTTCTTCGACTGTGTTCGTGTTGTGTATGTCAGTTTCGTTATGCAAACAAAGTTAGGTATATACAGAACTATATCTGGTGTACTGTCTTGTGTTTGTTTATCCGGTACTTCCCATTTTCCTCTGACAAGAGTATCTGATTTCCAAACATCCCACTTTGCTGATATTTCGGGTTGAACGATTTGCCTGGCTGTGTGCGTGTGCCAGTCGACTATGAATAGAGCGAGAAGCGTGTGCATCTAGGGCGCTCCCAGGAAATAAGGTCTCAGTGCGCCGAGATAAAGTTGGTAACGTGAAACCTGTGTGCACCTATTCATCTGACATTCAATCTGTGCAATTGTTCAGTGTTCTCGTTGTTTTCAGCCTTTTCATGTACCTATACTTTTTGCATGTGAGTTGGAATTAGGCGGTTCGACAGATACGAGAGGCCGGCTCCTATATCTATTCCATTGTCCCCTTCATAATGTCATTAAGCGTCGATAGAGCAGATTCAGAATCGGACTCCTTTCTTTTTGCTTAGTTCCTTGTCGACGACGCACCCAACAAACGAAACCAAATCCGACCAAAAGAGAATTACAAAGATACTCAGAACAGAACTCGGGCCTATAGGTACTAAGTCGAGATAAATTCACCAACGGAACTCAATTAATGCAAAATAGTTGCCATAAATAAGGTGAGAGTATGTGTCGCCGTATATTTGCATGTGTAATTGCCAACTATTATTACGATTGTAATTATTGTGGATTGTCGCCTGGTTATCGACGCATGGTCGCGGTACTGTCAATGTAGGCCGTGGGCAAACGGGTTGCCATAAATCAAATTTCTGTCAAATCGAAGAAACATCTATTTTCGGACAGATTTATAGATAAGAACGCGGCAGGAGATTGATTTTAAAAAATTGTTGTTTTTTTTTTTGCCCCACGCGATAAACATCACACCTGGGGTGCTGCCGCATGTCCATGGGAGGCTGCGGCCATATAATAATTAAGCGATCATGTCGCAAGCGCATATATATGAGTACGTTCTTGAGGAAAGAGAATGACATTTGAATTTTGTGTTTCTGGTTTTAAGCGCGACTGCGAAAAGAATAGAACAACTTGTAAGAAAGCAGCGTGTGTGGATGGACGGAAGCTTATCCCGGCAGGTAATGCGTATAATTGCGGCTCTCAAGATTTGGATTGAAACCAGTCAAAAGCGAGATAAGTTGTCATGTTTCTCGGTTGTCGGTTGTCGGTTGTATTTCTGTCAGACCTAATTAAGAATCGTTTTTTTTTTTTTTTTCTGCGAACGGAGCTAATGAGGGGGGCACGCATTGCGAAAGGAGTCTACTCTGCTCTGAGCTCACCTTGAGTGGATGAGGTTTCTCGGTAATAAAACTGTCGTCGCAGCTCGTCGTCGAACGCTAAATGGGTGATACTTTATTGGATTATCTTGTCATCACCGATTGAGTGTTCGAACGATCTTGTTATTGATATGGGGCCCGCGAGATGACATTTAACATTTGCGGAATTATTTTGATGTCAATAGAAAAAGAAAGGAATATTGCGTGGGTCAGTTTTGTTTGAATTGAATTCAATGGGAAAAAGAGCATGCCGTTTTGGAATTACTTACATAAGGAATGGGCGTTTCTTGTATGCTTCTGGATGTGTCGCATTGGTTTAAGTTGAGGTCCTCTTGCTAATTAATGAATGCCTGGTCCTAATGAACATGAATTGGTCTACCCATCGACAACATCTTGGAAGATATAAGACGTTAAGTTGTTTTGAAGGACTTCCTGAGTCTGTTAGCCGTTCACAAATTCGTCAATCGTCAAAACCAATCGCTTTTATTGTGAGTACCAAATTTGATTCATTGTCCGGCCGTCCTAAGTGACATTTGGAGAACATATTTAAACGTTGTTTACAATTTACCCATCAATATCGGGTTCTTATAGATTTCGAAATTTATTATCCTTCTTTCCTTCTTTAAAATACGAATATTGGCTTTCGGTAGACCAAACTGGAAAATATATACAGGAAACAATAATGAGATTGTGAACACGAGTTCTCAGATTTAAAGCTAAACACACTTCTACACTCGGAGGTCCCGAAGAATGATTTTTCCTGACTTCGTAAGTGGAGCAAACTTGAAGATACGGAGGTTAAATTAACTTGGAGGATGATGTCAAAGTTATCCTCGGGGACTATTCTATTTATTCGAAAAACTTTGTAGAGCGTTTTGGAAGAGATTTGCATTAATTTCCATTGAAAGTTCAGTTCCGCTAGCTACTCTAGGGAATGCACCAGAAAAGTGGCTTAATATAGCTTCGCCAGTAAACAATTTGCGAAAGACCCTGGAACAGTAACAAACCATCAGGCGATTCGCATTTCGTTTGCCTTGACCTCCTCGGAAGAAGATTTCGTTTGTTGGAGAATCCACCTGAGATTCCGAGGCGATACAAGTTTCATTTGAAATGGTTGACGTAACGACGATTGTCCGCAGAATTTGTTCAGATTTAGAAAAACCTTCGCTAAAAAGAAACAAAATGCACACATCTATGGAGGAAACTTATGCGAATGTATAAAGGACTTTGATGCATCAAACATATGGAAATTTACGAGGGCAGTTTATTTGCCTGTGAAATATCACAACAGCAGGACAACTTGTATTTCCAAGTTGGAGTAAAGTAGTTTTTATACTATAATCGTCGCGCACTCACTACAAAAATGCAAAGAAAGTACCTACATACAAACGACGTCAAAAATTTAACATTTTGCGAAAATCAAAATGCCATTCACGAATCGGTCGGTTAATCTGTTCTCCAACTTCTCTCTCCAAAAATCAGCTAAAGTCCTCTAGATCCATTTTGACAAAAAGAGCGCTGTGGATAAATGTCTCAAGAAACAGTTGTTCTTTGAAACTGACTTCATAAATTCAAATCTGTCTAATTTAAACCATTTCCTCATCGAGAAATTTATTAAAAAAAAAACTCATCTTGCTTACTTTTACCGCTCTCCGTAAAACAAAAACGCAATAGAACACAACGATCTGTCAAGTGTCAAGATTTAGCTTGAGAAAATGTGCCGCCCCATTTAACAGGTGCGCTAAATTTTGACAGATACATGAAGTGTATTCTGAAAGAAAAATTTGATTTTTTAGCTCGAGCAGCGTATCACTCAGCTAAATGGGTTCGCTTAAATTTAGCTCAGCTAAGTTTTGGAGAGAATTTTGTATTGAAGCAAAAATGTAGCTCGAGCAGCGTACTAAACTTAAAATACGAATTGAACCTATTGTTGCCTATTTTTGTAAAAAATTCATACATGTGGGAGTATAATGTTTTTGATCTTTAAAAACGTTTCCGTCGGTATTGCTGTGTTAGTGTGTTCAACGCTCTTCAAAACATTTGGCTTAATGTGTTGTCATATTTTAACCTATATTCCAAAATGATCCTATAAACTTTCGTTTTTGATAAATATTAGGCGTTTAAAGCTTTTATCGAAATATGTAATAAGAAAACTGCAGTTTTACAACCTTGACAATCTTGATGTTCAATATCATTTTTGAAGCAGTCACTCTTTTTTAAACTTAATTCAATAACTAGTGGTGAACATCAAAATTTATTATCCGTGATTAAGGACTGTGTTCAACTAGTTTTGAAAAATTATATACCTACCTATCGACTTTCATTGGAGAATATTTATTCTTTTGACAGCTTTTTAAGCTAATAAAACGATGTCATCTAATCGAGTAACTCATACAACTTTACTGTAAATTGTTAACTCTGACGGATATCTGCAGGAGACTTACTAAAAATTAAGCCTAAAAAGTGAAAAAAATAACATAAAATTAAATAACTTCAAAGCATCATTCCCAACGAAGTCCTTTAACAGTTTGACTGCCAAACTGCTATGAATTGCGGATTCCATCAGGATGATATCATAATGAATTACTCACGACATTGAGAGACCGACCCACATTCCACATATTAACATTCGAAATCGTGGCAGTCATTGACGTTGAATATAATACTGAAGTATCTTACTTTCCGGCACAACTCATTGACCTTTCTGAACTGCTATGATAATTATGACACTTTAGGAATTTCCTCTAATTTATCACCTGCATTTGTATTATGCTCAGATAATCGCAGTCCATTAAATAATTGCTGAAGTACAAGTGATCACTTAATCTCTGTTCAATCTGTAGCCACATTTCCTGACGTTCGAATAATATGTCATTGTTGCTTGCAACTTTCCACTCCCATTGTAAGGCAAATGAAACTGCACTGTAAAAAATTACTTGCTGATTTTTCACAGGTTTTTTTTACAGAATGTCCTTCAAAGTTTTGCTGGTAGCGCAGTCGACTTTAGGAATAGGAAGTTTTCTTGTTTTTCGAAAATTGGCAAAATTTGCAGTTAGACGTCAGTTTATTTTGACAGATTGCAGAGATCTAATGGCATCGGACATACCTATTTATTTTATGCTGACATAATGATTCTGAATGTTGAAAATCTTTGATGCAGAACAAACCCAATGTGACATCAAATTGGCGGACAGTTCTCACTTGCGGAAACTCCTGTCACATGTCATCAACAACACAGCAGCAATGTAATAAATTCAACGCCAACTGTTTGCTTAGTGTATCAACTGATTGAAATATCTCATCCGTCCCTCTGGCCAGCCTCCAGCTTCATGACTGTGAAAAGTCGTTTTCGTCATTTGTCAATTGCACATTGATTACGCCACCACAAGTGTCATAAAATTTCACTCCAACAGTACACATTCATTAGGCACGAGGTACGTCCATTGTACTGGAGGTCTCTATTGTAATGTCCAATGCGAAAAATAATAAAACATCCCGTACGAGTTGTATACGTAATTACCACAACAAAATTCACACATCCGAACGAAGATCCATCACTATATAGGCAACTATCTCTCCGCAGCCATCTCAATCTGTACATCATCTATTGCCAGTTGCCACACTCACTCACCTGTGGGCTTTTGTCTTTTTTGCTATCTCGCGCCTCATTTATTATGTTTTCATCTCCAATTTGACGTTTACAAATCGAACACGATTTACTCAAAAGGAGCGGGAGAGTGGCGCGGCGGCTAATTTATGATCAGGGTTGTCAGGTTTTTAAAATCGAAATCGCCAATCTTAAATTTAAAATCGCCAAAAATCGCCAAATTAATAAATTTCCGTCGCCATAAATCGCCAAATTAAAAGTATTGTAAAATGTAATAAAACGAAGCAATTAATTATTTAAAACACAAAAAATAACACATTTATTAAAAAAGAAAACGAAAACAACTTATTTGACACAAACTTCAGCTAATATTGTTAATAAAACAAAAACAACATAAAAACCAAAAGATCAGTCTAGTACCTATTAGTCATCTATTTCATCCTGAAAACCATCTTCCTAAATATTAACATTAAATGCCAAAAGCATTTCAACAGATAAGGCTCAAAATTATTGCAGCAAATCGAATGAATGCGTACTCATTATTGATAGATAAATTATTCTATCTTGAAATTGTTCCCACTCTCGTTGGTTAAAAATCCGCTGTTTTTTTTTTTTGCTTTTGTAGGTACTCATTTTATTGTTTGATTTTATTTTTTACACAATCAAATGGCCAAGTTTGGAAATTTATTGTGACAGAATCTTTTAGTTTGACACGTGGCATTATTTACTTCTAATAATTCAAAAATTCATTTGAAAATCGGAAATCGATAATTTTTTCTGAAGCCGATACCTTTCGGTTTTTTACTTTCTCCATTACGTAAGAGAAAGATATTGGTTTCGTACAAAATTTCGAACTCGAGATTTTAATCAATTCTGATAACACGATGATAGAGGAACTCAAAAAAGTGGGTCGCAAAATTCTGTCCGGTCTGTTCGTCTGTCCGTCCTTCCACGGGCCTACAGCCTAAACGGCTTTCCGGATTACGTTCAAACCTCGGATTTGGAGTTGGAGTAACCTCAATATTAATGGTACTTCCCATACAACATTTTCGTACAAGTTGGGTTTGATCGAAAACGGCTCTAACGATTTCAACCAAAATTGATATTTAAGCTTAATTAGGTGAGGTTACCATGACTGCGTACCCAGATTTTGGCTAAAAATTCGAACAAAGGTACTTTTGAAATTTCGACATATCTCGAAAAGGTCCTATACGATTGTAACAAAAATTAATTTCTAAGGTAATGTGGTCATTTATAACTTAATAGCAAACTCAGTTTTACTCTACATTACCGTACAATGGATTTTTGAAAAACAATAATTTTTTAAAATTTAGTTTTTTTCAGTTTACTGGAAAACGGCGATAACGATTTTGACCAAAATGCAAACTTAGCGTTAAATAAATGTTTTCAAAACTACCCTATCCTCAATTTTCGATTTTCTGCACACTCTTAAAGTCAGTTAGACTCGCATTAAACGAGAAAGTTTCGTGCGACCCAATCGTGCACTATATTTTTTTTTGGAATTCGTGGGAAATAGAAATACATTAAGATTTTAATTCGAAAATGAAAAATCGCCAAAAATCGCACGTTTTTTGGGTATGTCGCCAAACTGATTTTCGTATCGCCAAATGAGACTTGAAATCGCCCATTTGGCGATAAATCGCCACATCTGACAACCCTGTTTATGATATGAGTGTGCTGTGCGGTGTGTGCCTGTGTGCGGTGCTAACAAAGTAATTAGCATACTTTTCAGAGACTATCTCCATATCTATCAGCGTATCGACACTCTGATCGTTGCCGGGGTCGGGGTCGGGGCTATAACAGCACAACAGACATTCCACAGAGTTAATTAGTCTGGGGCTATTGTCCTAAATGCCTTTCACACTTCGCGGCTGGCTTTCGAACCCAGATTGAAGGCAAAAAACCTCTTTCCCGATCTCGCCGTAATTATCAGTCAAAGTCGAAGCGCACAAAACACAACAGCACCAGGAACGGTGGCGCAGCAGCTAGCCCTCCAGCACTCTCCTGGATCTCGGCCTGTGCGCTGTTCATGTGCCGGTGGGAAATTCAACGTTGACCCAACCTCCATGCGCCCATGACCGTAGGTTACACACAGAAAAAAAAACATGTAAAATCAAAAAAAATAAACACAATTCAACATTTTTTACCAATGATTTTGCTTCTTAGTTGTTTCTTGTTATTTTAAAAGGGTTTTTCTGTATCTCAGGCGTAAGGTATTATCATGTGAAAATAACAAGAAATGAATTTGAATTAAACATATCCTCATTTTAAAATAACACGGCGATTCCCGTTAAATTATATCGATCTTCATGTTAAAACAGCATAACGAATAATGTTGAAACAAAAAGATTTTCATGTTAAAACAACACGACCATTCCTGTTGAATCAAAATGATATTCATGTTAAAACAACACGACCATTCCTGTTGAATCAAAATGATCCGCATGTTAAAATAGCACGACCATTCCTGTTGAATCAAAATGATCCTCATGTTAAAAGAGCACGACGATTCCTGTTGAATCAAATTGATTCTCATGTTAAAACAGCACGACGATTCCTGTTAAACCCTAATGATGCACATGTTGATTATAACATGAAATTCTATTTTAATAAAAACTTTAGGTTTGTTTTACAAAATTTTGTTTTATTTTTCATTTAGTTGTTTATTTAAAGGTATAAAAAGGTTACAAAAATTTATTTCTTAAATATATTTTTCCATTATTATTAGGAAAAAGATGCAAAGGTGGGCTTGTAAATTCTTGGAGTTCTTTCAATTCAATTTGTTCATTTAATTTACTCACTTCATACGATTGAAAATGATTGTCGAAATAAATAAGTTCAACTTCACAACATAAAACATAATTATACTTTAGTACATACTTTATTTAAAAAGTGAACAATTTGGTAATGTTGTATTAAACTTGTTAAGTTTGTTATTTGTTGATTACATATAAAGCAAGACAACATTTTAAATAATTGTAGGTACTATTAAGTTTTCAAAAAGTTAATCAAGGAACAAATACTCGGTAATTTGTTATCGTTAGCAAGCGTTATTTCATAGAAATATTCTTGTATAAAAAGCCAGGGTCCGCGACAGCCTTTTGGATATTCCAAAGACAATACTTGTATTAGTTTGAAGCAAACATCCAGGCTTGTCAAGAATGAATCAAATTTTAGAAGTTTTTGATCAAAATAAACGTAAAAATCTTTAAGCTGGTAAATACTTAATCCAACAACAATTAAAAATGGTTGTATAGTCAAACCTTTGTTGTAATACTTTTCTCGGAGCTCCGATACAACTTTTTCATACTGACTTATTGTGGTAAGATGAACAATAAAACTTTCGTTGGCATCAGGAATAGATATTTTTTGTTGAAGCTTTGATGATCCATCCAAAAAGCGTGCCGTTGGTAAGATGACCGCATTTAAGAGAACCGTATCGATGTAATCTAAGGAGCCTGGTGAACAAAATAAAATATTAGGCCGGCCGGCGTAAGTACGTCAAAAGTAGAAAACTTACTTGTATCAGTGATGTCCTTTGAATTTAAAAAAATTTCCTTAGACCTTTTATCGTTGATGTATAAGGAGTAATAGTTCCGAATTTTTGTGCTGAACTCATCCCACTTACTGAGAAGCAGATGACTCTTGTTGGGATACAGCAATTCAAAATCAATATTGATCTAAAAAATAAATTAATTTTGAATAACTGTGAAAATGTGTGCTTCAATACATAATTGATGCATGAATTGCATTTTTTAAAAGTAAAAGGGAAATTATTTTACGATGACTCACGTTTATAGTTTCAATTCTTGTTAGAATTTTTAAAGCTAAAATATTGTACTCAGCAGGCAAACAGACAGACAAGAAAGCGAACTAATAGAAACTAAGTAAAAAGCGTAAGTAGACTTACAAGCTCGTGAGCTCTTGCATTTGAATATAGTGGCCAGTTACTAAGAAACTCGTAATTTGTTAACGATGTTTTCAACTCCTTTTGTCTTAACAAAAATGTGCGTTGCCATTTGTCTTTGACATCGTCCCAATTCGAAAAATCCCGCGAGAGAGAAACTTTCAAAGCAATCAATATAGGTTCATCTAGTTCTATATTGATTGCCGTTTTAGCAATTGGATCGGGCACTTCCAAATTTTTATTTAACTTTGTACGCTTTGCTCTCTGGTTGGCATATCTGTCCCAAAGCCTACCACCTGGGTTCTTTTTCCTACCACGTGGAATAAAATAATATTCCTAGAATTTAAAATACAATTAATATAATTATAACTTAATTAGCAAAAAGAAAAAAAATAGTCTTACTTTTGATTCATTGGGGAATTGCTGAAGAATTTCTTCAATAATTGGTGGAAAATCCTTTGGTGAGAGCTTTGTGTTGTGGAAAAAAATGTCTTCCAAAATAATATTGATAAGATCTGCCCGAAATGAATCAATTAAACGACCGTTACTCATGTAAAAATCGCTTATGGCTTTTCCTTTTAAGCTTTCTTGTAAGACAAGTTTAAGATTCTAAAAGTAAAACAATACAAAAAGAAATGCTAGAGTGTCTTTTCATACAAATTCTAAGAACATTTTACAAAATTTGTTTGCCAAAAACGAACACTAGATCACTATGGGCATATTTCATATAACTCACATTTAAAGGCCTCAGAAGTTGAAACAGACGGATTATATCATTAATTTTTTTTAGACTCGGGTATAAAAATGTAACAAATAATTATGCTAGAACACAATAGATCCGTTCGTGTACTTTCAGCATAGAAAAATTTAAATTGTCAAATCCCTCAAATCAAACTGTCAAGTCTCTAAATTTCAAGAGAAGTACCTGGCCGATTTTCTTACATAAAGTTTAAAAAATACCATTGACATTATCGTAAAATGCAGCATTTACAAAATAAGTTGGAATTGCATTTTTTACAACCTATTAAATTTTCCATTTTGTTTTCTTTGTCAAGCTTTTGAGCTGTCACCGCAGCTGGCAGTTTTAATTTTTAGTAAGTCGAAATTCGGCGAGTAGAAAATTACGAAAAAATTAAGAGGGGAAATGCTCTCTCATTTTTTTAAATCTTTTCAGTACGTATCGCATTCGCACAGATTCTTAGCAAATTTTAAATAATTCTACGTTTGCAAAAAAGTACCCGAACGAACATAATTTCTGCACATACCTTAGATAACTGAGAGCCTCCAACTGATGTCGAACAGGAAGATGTAGGTATTGATGTTAGCTCGAAACTAGATTGACTTTGCAACCAAGATGTCACTTTCTTCGCAATTGAGTCGGATAAAGTTTCGTCATCAATCCCGAACTGTTTCGCGAGAGAATGTAATAAATACTAATTAAATATAAACACTCACGAACATTTTGTACACACATACCTCACTTTTTCTCCACATAAATAATTTTTCTCGAAAACTTGCACGAAGACCAATAGGTGGGATGGCTTCTCGGATATCTTCCTTGGACAAATACTTTAGGCTTTCAAAAGTTATAGCGGCCTCTATAGGAGAAAAATACAATTCCCTTTATAATATTAGATACCTAGATATAGATACAAATATCACTTTTTCTGTTTTCACACTCAACAAATATAACGAATTATATGGCAAAAGAGAACGATTTTCCAGGAGCATTTTATAAATAATAGAGAAATATACAAATTTACTGTACTTACTTGTTAAATAAAATTTAGCTTCCGTTAAATCAAACTCTTCCAATAGTTTATCTAACTCGCTGTCGTTGCTTGCAAGAACTGGTATGTTTAGGATTATGTTTCCATGTTCGTCACTTTCATAATTTATTAAATCACTTGTTGACGGCATCGCACTAAGAAAATCAGAGTTATCATTGTTTTTATCTGCCATTGGTTTGAAATATAATTTAGTAGAAACTTATTTTTTTCACTTTGCACTTTTTCCACTTTACTCGACCGATCGACGCGACGAAATGAATAAATAAAAGTATTGGTGGAGTAATACCTACCCACTTACATGTATTTTACAGGAATCAATGTTGCTTTAACTCTTAATAAATGTAAAGACACAGACGCCTAAAGTGGGAATTCGGAAAATAACGGTAGAACGAAGTATATTTGTATAGAATTTACAATGTCCAATTTCATTTTAACACGTTTAGATGTTGAATTTAAAGGAGACAATTTTGTTTTCAACCGTGTAGGGGGAAAGCGGGAGACTTGAGCCACTTTTTATTAGATCGTTAATAAAAATTAGTTTATCAATCACAGCCACCTGTTAAATGGATTTTTTTATAGCTACATTTATCTATTTTAAGAACGGTCTCTTAAACTTATAATAAACGCAAGAAATTTTTGGCAAATGCCAAATGTTTGAAAACAGATTTTCGGCTCAAGTCTCCCGCACCACCGGGAGACTTGAACACCCCTTCGGGGAGAGTTGAACATACTCAAATCCTACGAGAAAAACAATAAAACGAATAATTTATCCACTTCCAATGTGATTATAATTTATTTTTATTGTTTTAGTGGTTTAGGTACTTCAGTTTCTTAGCATATACAAAGTAAAAAAGGTAAACAAAAACTAAACTTCAGAAACATAACGAAAATAAATCAATAACTTAAATAACCTATTACAAGGTTTATTTCTTTGAGTTTTTTAATTAAATTATTTTTTTTTTATTATTAAAATTAAATACAAGGCTTTAAAACACTTACATAACATTTCATCAGAGCAAATGGAGATTTGAGCCACTGATCAACTCTCCCTTTAGAAACTGTCTCAAGTCTCCCGTTCGCATTTTTTAACAAATTTATATTCATAATTTTTGTTATATACAAACTAGAATGGTATCATACTAATATTTACAAATGTAGAATATCAATATTGCTAGGTAACATCAAATTGATTTATTTAACGCTTTACAGATCAATTTTATAGAGAAAAAAGAAAAAAATTTTTTTTTTACTATTGGCATTGCAAAACACCTTTTCTCTTCCACCAACCAGAGACAGCTGATGATTTAGAATTCTTTTTGTGTGCAATCAGCTCGTCACTGTCTGCATCGCATACACTTACACTTGTTGGATTTCAATGGAATTTGAGCAAATTATTGAGAGTGGCTCAAGTCTCCCATATGTTCAAGTCTCCCGCTTTCCCCCTATGTACGTTCGTCTGGTATGCAGGTTGCCACTTTGGTAACATTTAACAAAATTTAGCATTTTTTTTTTTGCTTGGTAGGATTTATAGTAACTTATATCTGGCTTAGGTAAGTTTTTCTGTAGAAAAACCAAAAATACGAAATAAATATTACCTACATAAAAATAAGATTACAAAAATTAGTTCTTCGGTTTCCGAAGTATCCATTTTACCCTTAATAGATGCTTTTTAAAACTTGGTAGATGGCGATTCTGAAAATGTAGTAATCGATTGGAAGATATGATATTCAAATAATAATTTAAACTATGAGATGGATTTAGTAAAATAATATTGCAGCTGCTGACTGCACATTTTTTGAGTTGAGTTCGATTAAAACTAAGTTAAGAAATAAACTAAACTTCGAAAGTGTAAATAATATCATGCTGGCGAAAGAACTTAACAATGAGAAAAATGAAAACCATTCCGTTTGGTCGGAAATTGCATTATTTATAGAAAGTTTTTTTTTAGTATAAGTAAAGCAAGTTAGATGTTGTTTAAATTCTAAAAAAAAAACTGTCTAAGTTCCTACTCGCATAACCTTTCTCATTGAACTTAGAAAACCGACGTTTTGAAATGTATACTATAAACAAGATAAAGTGATACACTTTCCTTTAAGTTCCTTTGAAGACTAAGCAAATTGACATTTTTTCACTGCCGTGCAGTTTTTAACTTTCTCCATTACGTAGTAAGAGAAAGATATTTTTTTCGTACAAAATTTCGAACTCGAGATTTTAATCAATTCTGATATTACGATGATAGACGAACTCAAAAAAGTGGGTCACAAAATTCTGTCGGGTCTGTCCGTCTATCCGTCCTTCCACAAGCCTACAGCCTAAACGGCTTCCCGGATTACGTTCAAACATCGGATTTGGAGTTTTTGGGCTTACAGTTCAGGAGTTTTTTTGCAAGGTAACCTCAATATTAATGGTACTTCCCATATAAAAATTTTCGTACCAGTTTGATTTGATCGAAAACGGCTCTAACGATTTCAACCAAAATTGATATTTAAGCTTAGGTAGGTAAGGTTACCATGACTGCGTACCCAGTTTTTGGCTGAAAATTCGAACAACGGTACTTTTGAAATTTCGATTTATATCGAAAACGGTATATACCTAAGATTGTAACAAAAATTAATTTCTAAGGCTATGTGGTCATTTATAACTTAATAGTAACCTCAGTTTTTCTCTATATTATCGTACAATGGATTTTTGAAAGAAGGAATTTTTTTAAATGTAGTTTTTTTTTCAGTTTACCCGAAAACGGCAACAACGATTTTGACCAAAATACAAACTAAGAGTCAAATGGATATTTTCAAAACTATTGTGTCCTCAATTTTCAATTCGAAGGACCGAAAACGCTAATTTAAAAAACTGTTCATATCTCGAAAACCCCGTCTATGATTTCGATAAAATTTTAAAAACGAAGCAATGCTTACATCCCGAACAATAACATATAATCGGTTTTCAACTAGATAGTTTTCAAATTAAACAATATTTGGTACTGTTTTGTCAGCACAATCTTACAAAAACCGCTCTAACGATTTTGACCAAAATACATATTGAAGATAACATAAGTATTGTAAATAAGATGCCGTACTTAGTTTTCCTCAAAAAGTTCAAAGACGTCAGATTTTAATTATTTCTCAAAAAATAACACAGAAATCGCGATCTATGTATTTTCGCATATCTACGGTATATTTTGTAATAGGCTTAATGCCCAAAAGCTACGCAAAACTTATTTTTAGCAAATATAACCCACTTCTTCTTTTTTCAACAATATTGAAAATGCCAACCATTTGGGGCTTACACAATCAGAACACCAAACTTCTTTTGCGTTTTGTTTTCTTTTATCTATAGTATCGACAAAGTTTCGTTTCGTTCTCGCTAATTGTTTTGGCAAGTGGCAACCGTGGTGGTATTCCGGTGTGGTGTATGGATCCTGGTCATTACACACGGCTGTCGTCTGGGTGTACAGTTTAACACCTGGAGTGAATGTATGGATGATGTATTTATAGATTTCACCAGACAAAAATTGAATCTCTGGCGTCAATACTCAATACATACATGAAAAATGAATTCGTATATAGGGTTGATGCATACGATTTAGTGTTGATTTTACAATGGTCAATTTTGTTTTAAATCGATTCAATGTTAATTTACGCAAAAGACTGTTGGTATAAAAATCAATGTTATTTCAAAATTATTGAATGTTAAATTGAATGTGTCAAATTTTATTTTAACAAGAACTCAATTATGACTTATTCCATCGTTTCTTCACTGATGAATTAACATTCTTTCTTTTAAAGTCAACGTCTTTAAATATTAATTCAAAACGAAAATCATTTAAAATTATAGTGAAATGAATGAACTAAGATGAAACCGCATTATTTAGAATCAACAATTCTTCATATCAATTTTACATTGGTAAATTTTTCTGTGTGATATTCAAGGCACAACACAAAAACAAAACAAAAAAAAATAGAAAGTATTGGCAATTATGATCCCTTTTCCAGCCGGTGCCGATGCTTGGGCCAGTTAAGACTCCTGGCGCCATCAATAACTCTCCGCACTCGACATAACCAATAGAAGGCTCCTATTAACCTGTCAGTTGGCCCGATCGATTTTTGAGAGGTTCTCTCCCCCATTCCCATCGATACCGCGATACCGACTCAATTCTTTGTTTCGCCATGTGCGGTTGGAAATGGGAATGGAGGTAGAACCGAGTGAAGAACAAAAGAAAACAAAAATCGAAATAGGTCCACGCAATGCGCTGTCAAAGTGAAGGGGAAAAGTAGAGCACGTCGGTGCACCCTTTTAGGTTCGGTGTCCGCCTTATCGGCTCTACACCTACCTGTTCTACATTCCTCTTCTCCATGTATTCTGTCTCTGTGTGACCATTCATTCATTCCTCTATTATCTGTCACAGCGTGATAGCGCAATCAGAGTGGTTTCTATTTAATCAGAGCCTAATGTGATTTTCTTGTCATCACTTTTGGACAGCATCTGGCCTGGCGGCGGAGGTGGAAGTGGCTTGGTGTGTGCGCATCTTAGACGAGGTGTGCATTGCAACAACAGCAGGTATATGTGATTCAGATTAGTGCTCTCCGGGGAAGTGATCTACTTTTAATGAGGGATCAAGGTGTGTGTACACATAAGTGGATCTAGACTTCTTTTTTTTTGTTGGGCTCTTGAAGAAGTCAATGTTCGTTGATGGCTTAGCTGGTTGGTAACATTCTTGTTTGGCGTTGGGAAATAGACGAAGGTAAGCGAATTCACTGATTTAATTGGTGAGTCAGTAATTTTTTGTGTCTACTTCGATTTTATGAGAAAGTAGAAAAATGTTACTAAACTCGTATTTTATTATGTTAGTTGAGGGTGGTCCACTACGTATGAAGGAATTTTGTTTTTTTAATTTCATTACTGAAATTGACAGCTTTACCCACGGATTTTGACAACTTGTTAATTTAATATTTTGTACTGGGTCTGGCATAGGTAGCTCCACAATGTGTCCATTAGTGCTGCCATCCTTTCTGAACTCTGAAAACGTAGGTAATGAGCGCTAAAAGACCAGTTTTGGCACACAAAATCAAAAGCTTTGATTGTCATAACTCATAAGTCATAACTCTGTTATACACAAAATGGAGCTTATTTTTCCAAGCAGCGGTTGTTAGATTTTAAGATGTCTTAAGATGCCCCTCAGAAGCTGGACATACTGCGGATGAATTATCTACATTGAATAATCTTTAACGGTCCTTTTGACAGATGCCTTCGCCGAGCGGCTCCTTCGACGTATTTCGAGCAGAGGTGACTTATTCCCCATTCACTCCGAGCCGAAAACCGAGTTCTCCACGAAAACAACTTCCAATCGTTGGGTTGTTGAAACAAATAAACCTTTTGCAATATTCAGCAAATTCAGCAGAACAGATGACCGAACAAGTGTCAAAGCCCGCAACTTAAAATCGTTTTCCTTAATTGATGGGCTAATATTATTTTTAAATGACTGATTCATTTTATTTTTTTTTTTTTTTTTTTTTTTTTTTTTACTATTTATTTATTTATTTTATTTATTTATTTATTTATTCTTTATTTATTTCTTTAAAAACGTTATAAATAAATATGTTACCTGCGAAGCTCAAGGCTTATCTGCAGGTGATTGCGTTTCAAATATTTTCATGTTTGGAAGTATTACAATAAAAGGTGAGTTTAAATGTTAATACTGTTTTTAAAATCTAAAATTGTATGTTAAAGTATTAATAATTTAAAACAAAAATTAACTAGAGTTAAGGAAATATTTTTTAAGATCTTTTTTGCGTTTTTTGAAATTAACTATATTTTTTAGGTTAGCTGGTAGTGAGTTCATCAATGTTGGAATACTGTGAGCTAATTGTCTTCGTCCATATTTGTTAAATACTCCAGGTATTTCGAGAAGTTGTTGTGCTCGTCTTCTAGTGTTCTGATTATGACGTATGGGTTGTTGGAAACGTGAGTCATTGTAGTACTCCAGAGCTGCCGTCATCTTAAATATGCTTTTGACGTCTAGAAATTGAAAAGGATTATTGTTATTTTCTATAATTTTTACCAGACGTCGTTGGAGGTTATGTATTTTGTCCAAGTGCGTTTTCGATGCATTTCCCCAAGCCAAAATGCCGTACCGAATTCTCGATTCAGCCAGTGAGTAGTACACTTGCCTTTGGACATCTGTTGTAGTGTACTTCTTCAGATAAACCATCGCAAAAACAGCACTTTTTAACTGCAAGCGCAAACGCTGAATGTGTTCGTGCCAAATGAAATGCTCGTCGATGGTTATACCTAAATACTTGATAGATTTGACGACCTCAATTGCTTCGCACCTATGTGTGGTTGGACAGCTTTCATTTTGATGAAAGATATTTATATCTGCCGTTCTTTGGTTCGGTGTGCGTATGTGTATCAGCTTTGTCTTCTCCGAGTTTATCACCAAGTTGTGATCGTGGCACCATCTTGACACTTTGTCGAATTCCTTCTGCATTATTGCAATCGCCGTTTCGAGTTGTTGATGTTTGACCACTATAGCAATGTCATCTGCGTATGCAAATGCAGTAGATTGTTCAAAAACACGAAGAAGTTCGTTTGTGAACAGAACAAACAATATAGGGCCCAGTTTGGACCCTTGTGGAACGCCATAGATGCTCTTCTTCTCCTCGCTGACTATGTTTGCAATCTTCACCCTAAATGTTCTGTCAGATAAATAGTTATTTAGCCACTTTGCTACCTTTCCTCTAATTCCGATCTGACATAGGCAATCTAGCAGCTTGTCGTGCACTAGCGTGTCAAAGGCTTTACTGAAATCCACAAACATAACATGTAAATTAATGCGAACTTAAAAACATCCGGCAGTACAATGGACTAAATAAGAGCTTCCGAAGAAGTCACTTGGGTAAAATGCAGGCGCCAGGGGACACTTGCTTTCAAGTGGAAAGATGGCAATACAAAAGTCACTTCAATAATAAGCTGACGGGATATAAACTCTTTTCCCGTATGACATCGCATATTGTGTTAGAATAATTTGGTAAAACTATTTCTGTGCTCAGAAGTTGTAGGTTGGACCGGATAAATAAAAAATAAATAAATAGTTGACGCAACAGGTCTGTAGGGACCCAGGGCCTAGCTTCTCGCAACCATTCGTTTTGTGTGAGTTTTTTTAATTTTTGGAACAAATGGAAGGGATCTACAATTTTATGCCGGTTCCAAACGGGCCGATTGAGAAGCTCTTTCATGACAGTTATACTCTCGGATGTTTGTCAGACGTTCGCGAGAGGTGGCGCAGTGAAAAAAACCCTGAGTTGGAATTTGGGTTTTTGTGGGATTCGAACCTGGACCCCTCGCTTAGTAGTCCAACACACTAACCACTAAGCCACTGCGACCACCGGACCGGATAAATACTCTTCATAAAAGTGTTCGCAAATTGTATTTTACTATTTCGCTTCTGACAGATGACTGTCAAATCTTTGATATACAAATTTGTAACAGACTTTTCACTTTATTTCTGTTTCTTTTGCAATAAAATGCGTGCAATATAGAAAATAATTTCTTTAAGCTTGTTAAAGTGAAGAAAATATTGCAAGAAACTGTTAAATATGGAAGTTATCTTGCTGACATATTTTTAAACTTCCTGTCCTAAACAAAATCGCAAATTCTACAAACTTTTGGCTCGGATCATTCTCATATTTTTTTGGCTATTGTGCATTATAGAATTTTCTCGAGTTGAAAATAATTGACTTTTACCAAATTTTTACCCAAAAAGTACGGGAACAGACTCAAGGTATGGTAAATAAGCCATCAAAAGAGTGGAAGTTCTACCGACGCTTCTTTCTACTGGCGACAGAAAAACATTGCATGTGTTTGCACAGACCTTAGTCATGTTGTAATTTTAAAACAACGTGAAATACAATTAAGCGGAATTGAAACCCCAGGATTTATAATTCCTTTATCCAGTTTTCGAGAAATGCAAATCGTTAGTTTTTTTCTAATAGTTTAATATTTAATAAAATAAGTGTAGTTTGTAATTACATAGTTTTTGTTTCTCATTTTTAAGTTTTAAATATGTTAACAATAAAAGAAACGAATAAACAAATTTTCTAAAATTATGAAACAATTGCTTTTTGTTTTAGCTCTGATTTGGTTGATTTACAATTATTATGGTTTCTCTGTTTCTTTTTCAAATTAAATCTAAGTTAACTAGGAGAATTGAAATATCAGAAAAATATGTTGATTTTGTTTCAAAAGATTTTTGTTTTTGTGTTTAGTTTTTTTTTTTTTTTATGTTGACTATAAACGACGACAAGACGTAGTTTGGTTTTGTTTTTGTTTTTGAAAAAGATTAAATATATACTAATTTCATTGCTAAATTCCATAAAAATTGTATTTCATCAATTTCATAGGTTGTTTTCATTAATATTTAATTTAAAGCTTGTTTAGTACGATCGGACACAGGGTGTGTGAAACTTTTGAGTAAAGAAAAATAAATTAAGTCGCTGAAATATATTTATATTTTAATATTTTGTTTGAATATAGCTAAGCTATCGCGAAAAAACACTAGCCCCCATTCCGAGTCGTCGCAGTATAGAAGTGCGCGAAGTAACAATTCGATTTGATAATAATGTTTATTTGTTAAGTAATAATAATAAGAAAATATGCAGGAATCTTGTGGCTTGGCCCGCACCGGGCTAGGCCATTCAATTTTGTTTGACTATAGTTTATAATAATAGTAGTGGTAGAAGAAGTAGTATTATTAACTTTTATTCACTAAAGAGTTGTATTTTCTTTTTTCGTTTGGAAATTCTTTTTTGTTGAAGTTAGTTTTTGGAAGTTTTAAAGTCGACAGTTTTTTGTTTTTTTTTTCTCTTTTTTCGTGTTAATAATAGTAAAAATATTGATACGCTTAGTGCTAACAATCTAAATGAGTTTACTTCTTTTGCTTTTTTAAATAATGTACCTAGACTAAAATGCGAATCCTTATGACTTCGCTGTTTTCTTTTGTTTTTCAGTTTGGTGTTTTAGTTAAATGGTTTCTTATCTTTCTCTTCTTAAATATATGTATATATGTTTTTTTTTTTGTTTTATTTGTTTAATAACTACTGTTTTTGCCAAATGGCTTAGGTACTTAGGTAATAATTATATATTTAAATATATAATGTATATATAATTCATTTGTTTAAATATTTATTAAGTTCTGTCTTGCTTTACATGGTGTGTGAACTTCTATGTGAAGGAAATTCTTAATAAATAAATGAAAAATCGAAATAAAAATTACAGGAGAACAAGAGAACATTTTCTTGTTAAAAAGTTTTTTCCTTATATATAATATATATTTTGATTTCTGGTTTTGAAGTAAAATTCATATTTTTTTTTATGTTAATAAAGCATTGTACGACTCATTAGCAACTAACAAGCACTTTCATAAGTAATTGGTTTAAGTTTTATGTATTTATTTATTTTGCGTGATTTGCTTCGTTTTTTTTCTTTTGGTTTGTTATTTATATTTAATTCTAAGTTTTGAAAATATTTATATATACGTATAAATTGGATATACATTTTGTTTTTCTGTTGATAAAATTTTACTATTTTTAACTAGGTATTAATTTTTTTGTTTCTTATTTTTCTCTTGTCACAAAATATTGCCTTAGTTTTTTCCTTTTGTTTTCTGGTTTGTATAATACAATATGTGTGGAAGAAACTTTTGACATTTCTAACAAAAAAAAAACACTTTTTATATTTATTTATTTTTTGTTTTAAACAAGTCTTTACTCTAGGTAATGGAGGGGTTTCTTTCTTTTTTGTAGGGAAAATGGGAGAAAGAGGAGTAGTACGATAAGAATTGCACATATTTGATTGTTGAGTGAATGTTGATTTTCAGTTCGATAGGAGTTTATGCTATTTATTAGGTGTATATACAAACGAAAAAAAAAGTTGTACGAATGATTTTTGCTTTATAGTTTTTTTGGTTTAAATTTATGGTTTAGAAGAAAAGTCGCCGTATTTCAAGTGGTTTCGTACTGCAGGAAGTTTAAGGTCACCGATTGACGGGGTGCAAATATTGTTAAATTTTTTAGGTGATCTGGCAGCACCGTGCGTATCAATGGTTAATTTTCTTTAAGCCGACTTAACGGTGTTGGCGAAGCTGTAATTCGGGCTCTGTAAGGTCAAAAATATTCTCTTAATGTGAATATGGCTTTATAAATCGCTCGTTGCCTTAATTAGATAAAGGGTTTTCCAATGAGAGGTGAACCCGCTATTTCGGTAGCTGTCACTTTTGAAGCTTTTATTCTTTGACATTTGACAAGTAGAAACTACGATATTATACTAAAAATGGAACGATACACGCTTCAACAACGCATTGAAATTATTAAAATTTACTACAAAAATGGTGAAAATCTTGCAGTCACAGTTCGCAAAACTAAAGCATTTTTTGGTCGTCGTGAAGCACCTTGTCGGACCGCAATACACAAATTGATGGAAAAATTCCAGCTGTTGGGACAAGTTAGTGATGTGAAAAACAAAACCCGTGCACGTCGGTCAAGGAAAACTGAGTGTTGTTCAAAGTGTTGAAGAAAACCCAGGTTTGTCCATTCCTCGTCGTTCTTTGGAATTGGTCACTCCACAAACATTATTACACCGTATTTTGCATAAAGACTTGGGTCTTAAGGCTTATAAAGTTCATTTAACACAAGAAATCAAGCCGGTCGATTATCAACAACGTCGTGTCTTTGCTGATTGGGTCCTTGAAATGCATGAAAATGATCCGGAATTCCATCGAAAAATCATCTTGACTGATGAGGCTCATTTCCACCTCGGTGGCTACGTCGAAAGCAAAATTGTCGCATCCGGGGCTCGGAAAACTTAAGAATTATTGTTGAGAAGCCTCTCCATCCTCAACGTGTGACTGTTTGGTCGATTCAAGACCTCAAAGATAAAATTCGTGAGGCTATCGAGGTCATGGGGCAGCCACTTTGTGATTTGGTTATGGAGAATTTCATGAAAAGGATATGGTCCTGTATGAGTGCTCGTGGTGGCCCTTTGGCTGATGTTGTTTTTCATTATCAACGACATACCTTCCTCTTTATTATGAAATAAACATCCAATCATTTATCTCAAAAAATGTCATTTGTTTTTAATACCAAAATAACACCTCTTACTGGAGAACCCTTTATATTTTAAGCTTAACGAACAGTGTTCGTTAATTGTTGAACGAAACTGTACAGGAATTGCAAAGTATCGAACATTATAACGAATAATGATAACCAAACAAACGAGTGTGGAAAAAACGAGCAAAACAAGTTATTGATAGTGCTTGCACCATAGACAAACCGCCACACCAATAATCATTTTTAGTGTCCAGGCTAAGTTTTTCGAACTCACAATGGCGAGCTTTTCCATACAAAATTGGGTATTGTGACCTAGAAAATAATTAGTGTGGAGGTTAAAAATGATTATTGGTAAGGCCCAAATTAATCTTTTTCAGAAAGGGCCTTACCAATAATCAATTTGAATCTTCACACTAAATATTTCCTAGGTCACAATATGCAATTTTGTATGGAAAATTTCGCCATTGTGAGTTCGAAAAACTTAACCTGGACACTAAAAATTATTATAAGTATCGCGGAAAGTGTTTAATTGCGCCAATGTGTGTCAGAATATAACTCTTACTGCAGTTACATTAAGAAAGTTATTTTTACTATGACACGACCAATTTTCGCGGGTTTTCTTTTTGGTGATAAACTGAGCACAATAGGCACAGGTAACCAACTCCAAGTGGTAGCACTCCTCTGAAGCTAATGTCCAGCAGATATCTCCAATTCAATACCAAACAGGAAGCAACTAATAAGTTTATAACAAGACCAGACCTCCTGCTAAATCACTGGAATACACGACCTTTTTCAACGTAAGCTTTGTTTGCGAACACCACCGATAACAATGGCTTTAGCTTTGAATGTATTTAACTACTTTCCTTTATATATAATCGATCAAATTCAATTTATCAAACTACAGGATCGCATTTTAAATATGTCTGTCTACTTTAAGTATGAGGTAACAATGAAAAAAAGGATTTCAAAAAAGAATCAACATACTAATAAATCACTCTACAACTCTACATTGTTATTATGTTCTTGTTTGTTTTGTTTTGTTTAAAAATACAATACGTTAAAAGTGAGGTATAATTTGCCCAAAAGTATTATAATATAATATAACATTATGAAAGCTAACAATGTGGACGGAAGAAAACAACTGTAATGTTCTTTTTTATTCATAAATGTTTTTTTTTTGTTTGTTTTTCGTTTTTGTTCTTTACATTCTCAAGTAGTTTTTGTTTATTTTGTTCTCACTATTTTCAAATGCATTTCTAAAATGCATATACCCTCTACAACTGTATATATATATATTCCTTTTTGTTTACATAAAGTTTGTTATTTTGAAATGTTTCATTATGAAAGTCTACTTCAAAAGTGCAAAAAGCAATTTTAAATATTAAATTGGATTTGAGTAATAAGAGTTCATCTTCATTGTTTCAAAAAAATTCCCATATTTTTCATTAAGTGTTGTACGAGTTAAGTTTTGACAAAAGAGAGTTATTTTCTTTTCTTTAGATTATAGTTTTTTTTTAATATTTAATCATTTGTTTTATTTTTAAGGCAAGTAACTTGCAAATTGAATTTTTTTCATTTATTTGAGGAAATTTTTCAAGCAGTTTTGTCCTTAGATTATTTTTAGAATAAAATCTTTATATTTTTATTTATTGTTAAAAACTACATGAGGGAGGAGAAGAGAAGACAATGAATTCTTTTAAAAAAAATAAACAAAAACTATTTTCTACATGAATAATAAAATACTAGAAGAAGACTATACAAATTGAGTTAAACGTGTCAGCCTGTTGATCACGGTTTAGAAGAGTTTTTGGTGTTTAATTGTTGGCATATTAGATTTATTCATTTATTTATAAGAATAAGGAATATTAGCAGTAGTTGTAGTTGTAGTTTGTTTGTTTGCTTAATGTTATGGAGAGAGAGAGAGAGAGAGAGAAAAAATAGTGCGATTGTTTTTGTTTTCTAGCCCCAAATGGTTAAAAGGTAAATTTTATATTCCATTCAGGACTTAAAGGTGATAAAAGATCGAAAAAATATATATATATATGTGTGAGGAGATATCGCACTAACTTTAACTACATACTTTGGTTATAAGAGTTTGGTTTTCAATTGAGAATGTAGGTTCAAAATAGATTAAATAGTTGATATTATAAATTTAAAATTTCATACGTGAATTATATTTTTTTTTTATGATTGCTCTTGGGCTACATCATTCCGTTATCATTCAGTAAAGTTTCCATTTTCCCTGGGTTAAAGTTGGGTACGTTCCTTTTGAAGGAAGTAGTAATGAGCATCACAGCATTTCACTGAAATAAGAAATAAAAATAATTTTCGACATCAAAGACTGGTTGGTCGTAAAAATATTAAGCAATGAATACGAATCAGATCACAAAAATTAAACAATACGGATCATAGACGAGTTGTGGCAACAGTTGCTTTCAAAAGACTACCATGCCACCAGCCATATTGCAAACATTCTGTACAACGAAATTTCAGTTTACAATTTTCATTAGATATTCAGAGATTTTCTGGACATTTGTACCTGATTTGTACTTTATGTAAAAACAAAAAAACAACTCTCACCTTTCTGCCGGAAAACTTGTGAAACAATTATTATTATTTACGAACTGCGACACATTTCATAAACATTTTTTGTTAAACATTTACTTAAAAAATTATGGAATATTTCGCTGGGTTTGTCATACCTTTACAGAATTAAAAAGCAAAATCTCCGATGACGGGAAATTTATTGGATGTAAAATGCTGTTTGTTTTTTTTTAGCTATGAAGAGTATTGAATTTTTTAGTCTGGCAACGTGACGCTATCTTTTACAGGCACACCAACATTCAAGAATGAAACAAACAGCGCCAAACAGCGCTGCGACCAATAGTAGAAATAATTTTCAGATCATGGTTCATGATCTCGATGAGAAGCAGGATCATTATGCTGTTGTTGTAAGTGCATGTAAATCGATGATCTATATAGATCATGGCTGATAATAAAAAAGGGCTATTGCTGATAAGTAACATGTCGCCTAGATGTTTTCCGGCTGTTAAAGCGAGTAAACAGAAATGGAGGATGTCAGTGTTTGGTGTAACAATTGGGAGAAGTGCGGGCTGCGGGCACAGGAAGCGAGTACACCACAGCTCCAACCAACAACTCGGTTCCTAGTTGTCTTCATTTAGTTACACAAACCAATTTGGTTGATGTCATTTCGCAATTGTGCCCACCGTCTTATGTAACGAAGGGTCTTCTTCTCATTTCTTGCTCCTCAGAGGTGGATTTAAACGCTCGCCGAAACTTTGCCTTTCAAGTTGTTTTATATTGAACTTGTTGAGAACGTTATTCACTATGGGCGTTTTTCTTTTTTAGTTCACAGCTGAGCACTGAACAGAGTTCGAGCATTATGAGCGCGCTCTGAACCATGCGTGCTCAGAGCGTTCAGAGGATGTTTTGTTAATAATAATCTTTCGGGGATTTTATGAGCTTTGAACAAGAGGTTATGTTTTTGCAACATATACCAGAACCGGGACAAACTGGAACCGAAACTGTACAGTACCAACTAGATTAGATTAGATTAGATTAAGAAGGCGGGAGAGCCTACGAGGGGCTCTGGCACTGCGGCTACTTAGAGGAGCCTATTGTGCCTTCCCTTATAGTTCCTAGAGCCATCTTTTTACTCCAGAGGCAGTCAGGAAGACAAGTATCTCTCTGGGTGAATGTCAGCAAGGGATGCTGGATTCACAAATTCATCCCCTAGGATGTCTTTCCTAAGACGATGAAGAGCCGGACAGTCAGTGAGTATGTGGAGAGAGGATTCGTCACTCTCAAGACAGAGTCTGCAGATTGGATCCGGTGAGATACCAATGCGATGAAGGTGTTTTTTCACTAGACCGTGGCCACTTATTATTCCTGTTAGGATTCTCAGGTTGTTTTTGTCCAGATTAGTTAGAAAGTGTGATTTACTGGAGGAATATTTAGGGAAAAATTTTTTGGTGCAATTCTTCCCAACTGTGTTTTGCCAGATCACGTTTGATTCGGTATGAGATAGGATCTTAGCATAGTTCCTGGGGCCCTATTATGTAAAACGATTTTCGTTGAAACGAAATCGTTTTCGTGTAAACGCGATTGCGTAAAACGAGAATCGTTTAAGATTCAACGATACTCGTTTTTTCAACGACTGACATTTAGCAGTCGTATGGCTTTTTTCGTTTTCGTTCAGCTGTTATAAATATTATTGCGTGGAAATGGATGTGCTCATTGGCTTTATGGAAAGCAACCCACTAAAAATTATTTGCCCAACAGCCAAGCTAAGGCGAAGTCTAAAATATTTTCTTTACTCTCCACTATCCAAAAAAAAGCAATGGAAGAACATTTTTACAATAAACTTGAAAAATAGTATCAAAAAGTTGTTTATAAACTAAATTTTTGACATTTCACATAGGTGTGAAGTTGGTTGCGCTACAAAAAATGAATGTATTTTCGGTTTCAGTTGGCAACATCTTTCTAACAGCTTTACCGTTTTACATAATCGGTCTTTGTTGTGACTATCGTTTTCTTTATTATCGTTTATTTGCCGCTCGTTTCGTATTACATAATAGGGCCCTGAAGTGGTTTTTGCTGACTCCGCAGAAGTCCCAGTGAGTCGGCTGCTTCGTTGCCCTCAAATCCTCTATGGGCTGGGATCCAGTGGAGGATAACTAGGTTTTTCTTAGAAAGTTCATTAATGACAGTGAATGTTTCTAGGATTAGTTTGGATTTTATGACAGATGAGTCAAGAGCTTTGAGAGCTGCTTGGCTGTCAGAAAATATAAATATGGTTTTACCCCTAGTTCTAGAACTTAGATTTATTCTAGCGCAGTGGTAGATTGCAAGGACTTCAGCTTGAAATTTGGATAAGTTTTTCCCAAGGCTAACTGAAAAGTTCACCTGGGGCGTCTCTCTGTATATTCCAGAGCCAGTCCCTGACTCCATCTTAGAGCCGTCTGTATACCAGATGATATCAAGATGTGAAAGATTAGGTTTGTGTTTTTCCCATTCTTCCCTAGGAGGAATGATTACGGAAAAGTTTTAATGGAAGCCATATTCAGGTAACATGTCGTCAAGGGGCATGCTGAATGGACTTGAAGGATCCATGTTGTCAAGTGAAGACAGATGACCTCCCTGATATGAGTAGGGGTCAATGCTGTTCGAATGGAACAGACGGTGGATACTTAGTCTGGCCTCCATTTGAATGAACTTATGAAGAGGTGTTAGACCTAGGATGACATTGAGTGCCATTGTCGGGGTGGAGCCTGGAGCGTAGGCAGCCCGTCATGCAGTTCCCAGCTATACGTTGAACTCGCTCTAGCTTTTTGACTGTGGTGACCTCGCTAGTCTTCGTCCACCAGACCACGGCAGCATAGGTCATCGCTGGTCTTACAACCAGCGAATAAAGCCAGTAGGTAGATCATCCGAGGTCTCACACCCCAGTTATTACCGCAAACTCGACGACAGATCCATAGAGATCTTGTAGCTCTGTTTACGGTGCGTTCAATTTGCTGGTTCCATGATAGTTTACTGTCAAGGATAATTCCCAGGTATTTGGCTTGCTGAGAGAATTCAATGGTTTCGCCGAACATAGTAGGACGAATAAGGAGATCCAATTTTTTCCGTTTTGTAAAAGGGACAATGGTTGTCTTTTTTGGATTAACAGACCTTCTTTGATGCACCATCTCTGAACAACAGATAGGGCAAATTGCAGTATTTCTGAAACCGTGCTTTCGAATTTGCCACTGACAACGATTGCTACGTCGTCGGCATATCCTATGGCATAGATTCCCTGATTTGTCAAGGATTGAAGTAAATCGTCAATGACAAGGGACCATAGAAGGGGCGAGAGAACACCCCCCTGAGGACACCCTCTAGTTGTAAGTGCCGAGATTTTCACATCATCAATGCGGGTCTGAATTATTCTACCATTCAGCATTGACATTATCCATCTTCCTATTATGGGAGATAGGTTCATATTATTAAGAGCCGTGTGAGTGGACTCAAAAGAAGTGTAATTGAAAGCTCCTTCAATATCTAGGAAAGCGACCAGACAGATTTCCTTGCTATTTATGGATGATTCAATTTTAGTTACCAAGTCATTGAGTGATGACTCGGTGGATTTACCTGGTTGATAGGCATGCTGAGACAGTACCAACTAAGTACCAAGATTCTTGAAATTGTAGTGCAGCCATTAATTAAAACGCAACAACCAAGTGTAAATGAAAAACAGTCTTAGTACAAATTTATGCAGCAAAAATATGTGAAAATGAGATAGTACAAAGAAATTCCTTTTCAAGCGTCTATTCTTGTTTCGTTCGTGCTCTAAGGAAGAAATTCCACTTTTCCGGTATTAAGTTGTAAATATTCGAAACACTCAATAAACTAATTGGTTTGTGCACTGGCTCAACATGTTACTTACTACAGAAACCAATTACGTAGCCTTACCTTTGTTCTTGATTGTGCGCAATTTCCAGTTGCTCTTGATACTGCAAGCTTTGGAGGTATTCCTCCCTGCGTTGGTGCACCAGCTTCTCTTTTTCGGCTCGTTCTCTCTGAAGTCTGTTGGAAGAAAATACAAATTTCATTACAAAAATATCAACCACCAACAGAATGTAATGTAAAAGAAACAAAACTATCATCCGTTCAAAATGCATCCTTACCAATAAGGATACATTGCCATCCCAAATGCTAGCGTGTAAATATTTTATACGTTTATTTAGAAATTTTGTTCGTAACCTTTGATTGTGCGTTTAAGATACACAAATAAATTTCCTTCTTCTAAGGATATACTCACTTTAGTTTCGATTGTCTCATAAATTGTTGAATTTTCCTGGCAGCTTGATTTTGCGTTGACTGGGAATAGGTTCGCCTGGGAAAGAAAAAGGGGGACGCATTTGATGCATTTCAAATTGTATTTTAAGTTTAAGGAGAGGATTTTTGAAAACTCCTGTACAAAGCACCAGTCTAGTATAAAACTCACTTCAACGGGCCCGATGGACTGGTTTCCTTCGGCGTACTTGGTTGGGAAATGTCTTGCTGTTGATAGTAGTAGCTCGACAAGCACTGTGACGAGCTTTCGTTGTAGTTCGAACTGTTGCCCGGCGACAGGCTGTTCGTCTGTGGTGACTTCTTAAATCGCTTGTTCTTGCAGTACGACCGATAACCATGTTGGATAACCAGAGCAGCATTTGTCATCTGGCGGAAATATGCATACTGCTTGTAGCGACGATAATAGTTTTGAATGACTATGGCGGCGGAACGCTCTTTATTTTGCTCCTCCAACTTTTGGCGACCCTTGTAGGAGCGATAGGCCTTTTGAATGCACTTTGCAGCCTCGTACAGTTCTCGTTGTTCGCTATCTGCAAATGGGAAATTAATGCGTATGAGGTGTGACAGTTGAAATCCCACCGACTGAACATACCAGTCAAAGTGAGCTTGGAAAAATCAGCTTCAAAAGGCCGCTGGCCATTGTTCGATGCCTGAAGAAACTCCGTCAGTTGCTTAGTCGATGGTGGCGGACTTGGTGAATTCATTGGCGGATCTGGAGGTATGGAGTAACTAGCCGGCGACTGTAGTGGTCCAGAGCTGGCTGGACTTAAACTCGAACATGGTGTGCTCACATCATGATAGCGATAGTTATGATCGCTAAAGTCGAAATTGAAGTCGTTGTCAAAGTGTGTATTGGGCAGAGAGTCCAACAGCGGATCCATAAAGCTGTCCTGCATGTTGCCAATGCCAGAGTTGTCCCCGTGCAGCGACTCCGACATGGGACTACCCAAAATCATCATCTCATCGGATTCATTCTGTGAAACAAATCAAATTTTTTATCACCCACACAATCGACTGCCAGAGCAGATGCAAACCTTAATCCTATCTGGCATCGCAGCAATTATGTGTTCAGCCAGCGTCAACACCTTGGCATCGGACTCCCCTACAAGACAATTCGAAATTCAAATCAGCAACTCTCGAAAAACAACCGAAAAGCAGTAATCACAACATCGAAAAACCAAATTTATACACAGATTCTAGACACATACAATGGAAATGAGTAGATTTTGCGAGATGTATATAACAGTTAACAAATCCTAAACACTTTCTTTGTTTCAATTTATACATTTAACAAGCACAAAACTTAATTATAATGACGACATCATGCACATAGAAATACTTTTTGATACTTTTGAATGTTTTTTTACGGTTTTATTTACAATGTTTGGCCCCTGCAGTGAATTTTGTTTTTTTTGAGTGTGTATTACAAGCACGACAACACCGATAGATATACTCCTAAATACTTGACACGAAAACGCACTAAAAATATTTATAACTCATCATATCCAACCATACTCAGCGCAACAACAATTACAAAACGAGCTACTCTCTATATGCGGACGACATTTATATTTTTCGTTTGTTTTTAGTCACATAAATTTGTGTTTACAATAGGACAGTAGTCTCTACGACAGTACTTAGTTCAAGAGAAATACACAGAGAGAGAGAGAGAGAAAGAGATAGTATACTTTAAGAAGGCCAATGTAAAGAGTGTTGGGTGGTTATGAAACTCATAGCAAAACACTTATTTAGCGGTTAAACAATTTTTTTTTTAAATTTTGTTCTGATTAGCGTCAAACTGACCTACGCTCGGCTCTGATTCATTTTTACATGTGACGTCAGGATCATCTTCGTCGTCTGACATCGATCGGTCGTGCTTATCGGCAATGGGGCTAGACCCACCGGTTGATACTTCGCCTAAATTGCAAAATTATAACAGTTTTTGAATGCCTTTGTGAACTGAGCAGCAGATTGAACAGTCTAACAAAGATTGTTTCCTGTTTTGACTCTGATTTATTTTTGCCCACAAGATAGGTTTATTTTTCAATTAAGCACTAAGTGTGGAAGAAGGTTCAGTTACTTACACAAGGCAAAGTCCATTTTGCGAAGCGGCGAGAGAAGCGAACTGGAGCTGTTCAGTGTGGAGAAGCCATCGAGGGCCGAGTCCACAGAGAGGGGGTAGTTGTCGTTACTGTCGAAACTGTGAATAGAAAATATGCAAGTCATATAATGTATACGCTGCTAAATTGAGGTAGGTGCAACCTGGTTAACTTGTTTTGATCCTTGAAAGGTTTTCCGCATTTCGTGAACGACCTCATGTCCATGTTGATGCCACTGTCGATAGAGGACCTCTTCGAGTACCGACTGTTTGTTGGTGGACTTTGGTTGCTGCAAATTAAAATGGAAATAGTTTTGCGTAAATTTCCGAGCCAAGTAGAGCAACAAACCAACTTCCAACAAATTAGTACCACTAACCTAGCAACAGCGATTGGTCTGAGAAAAACCCCATCATGACTCCTATTGATGTCCCCAGCATCGGTATTCTGACTGTCCGACGAATTATCCGAATTATTGCTCCCAGCTAGCTCGTCCTTAATGATTTGGCCATTCAACAGATCACTGCAATGCTGCTTCATCTGTTTGCTCAAGTCATACGAAATGCTTGAGCCACTGCTACTGCCTCGTTCACACTCCAATCGCGACAGCTCAGTCAAGAGATACCTAAACCTACAAATCAAGTATCAATCAGGACTGTTGTACATAACTGTGTTGGGGCAATCTCACCCCTTCGACTTGGCCACATCCAGCGGAGTTTGCAGTGCCAGATTCTTGATCTTCATTGCGTTGTGATTCCATTTGTAGAGAATCAAAGCCGTCTCGGTGTGACCTCTGGCACATGCCCAAGTCTGTATGGAAAAGGACTTCATCAACAAAAGTCCATCATTCTCATGTTATACCTACCATTGGAGTGTACCCATACACATCCTGACTCAAAGCATCAATCTCCGTTTCTAGAATAAAATTCGGATTCTCTGACCGCCAATTGAGCATGGCACACACCAGCTTTGCATAGCCAAGTGCGGCCGCCAAATGCAATAGGGTCATTCCCTTGAATCCGCTAGACGACCAGGAGACGGGAGCATTGGATCGCCACAGCTTGCTGGTCAGCTGGTGGCAATAGCTAACCATTCGCTCCTCAAAGTTCGATTGCATCATCAATGCAGCATCTTCGGGCTAAAGGGATTATTAGTATTAAGCGCTGAGAACTGAATATACTTGCAACTCACCGAATCCTTAGGTTCCATCTTGATTTGCATCTTCTCGTCGATCGACGACAAGCGATTCAACAACGTGAACTTGTAGAGACAATCATTGGTGGTGCCATCGAAAGTGGCCTCTGGGTGTGGACTCGACTTGTACTCAAATATAACCGAGTTGGAAATCACAAAACCATCGCTGGCCACCTGTAACGTGGCCAAACCAACTTCATGAGCTGGACAAAAACACCGAAGAACACCTTCCTGTACGAGAATTGTCGGTACCGGCACCGAATCAAAGAGTACTGTATACGTGCTGGACATCTTCCATGGCCCGGTGACTAGAACCTTCACTCCTCCCTCTGGATAGGCCCATTCCGGGCTGTAGTCACTGATTGTTAGAATTCGCCGATTCGCACTCGAAAACACCTTCGACAGGCTGCTCTCGAAGGACAAACTCGATGCGGATTCATGCTTCCCATCGAATTCCAATTCGGGAAACTCTACCAACATATCGAATGCATCCAAGTTCACAAACACATCGTCGTCTTCGTCATGAACAACTCCCCGAGTGTTGCGTTTCACATCATTTGTAACGTCACAGACGTTCGCAATAAAATCCATAGGATTCAGATCAGACGCAACACGGTTATCATGTTGACTGTTCACCGCCACATCGCTGCCTCCGCCGAATGGCATATTCGCAATCAGAGTTCTTTGGATGTCCTCCTGGGACAGATCTAAGGTTTCGTTGAAAAATGCCAGTGAATCACTGACGTCGGAAGTTGTCCGGTCCGAAGCGGACAGGGATGGTTCCTTTTTCTCTATCAGCGGGGATTGGTTGGATGAAATCACAGCGCTAGCCGTTGTGTCGCCGCAAGTGGATGCACGCGATTGCAAGTGGAAGGCGGAATCGCCGCCATCGAGCTCTGCTTCCAAGATATGCTCCGAATCGTTTACCTGTGGGCGAAAGATGAAGAATGGAGTTAGAAATGGAGTTAAGAGAATCTGCCTTCAGAAAAGCAATAATAAAAACAACTACTCAAACATAAAAACAACTACCTCAACATATAGCAGACATATGGAAAGCTATTTACAATATTTATGACTTGCAGTGCGTACCACCGGTTTGTAAAGTTATTTGCCAGTCGGCAGAAATCAAGACAGAACCAGAGGCCAATACAATTTCAATTGCACCCTCCCCATCGACAAAAACCAATCTCACTATCCCCATTGGAACGCACCCCTCGAACTGTGTCCGCAAATAGTTGAAATTTTACATTTTCATTTGTAAACAAACACAACATACCTGGGACAAATTGAGCATGGATCCCCCGACATCGGTAGACATTGGCTGACTCGTTTGACCACTGGCACCCACTCTTCCGCCAACCGTACTATCACCTCCCATGCTATTACCATTGTCATCCGAGGTATTGCTAATTAGATTCGATGATTGCCCTTGATTGATGCTATTACTTTCAATTAACGCCTGCTGTTGGTGCTGCTGCTGCTGCTGCTGCTGGGAGTGGTGCATATGATGGGGATGAAGTTGGTGCTGAGTCTGTTGCTGCTGTTGGTCCAATTGCTGATGGGGATGAGGGTGTTGCTGCTGGCTCTTACTCATCTGCTGTACATTGGCCGATGGGGTGATGCTCGATGTCGATGCTGCTGAAATGGTTGTGATTGACGGGGTCGATGCTAAAGTCGCACGAAGAAGATGATGCTGTTGGTGTTGTTGTTGTTGTTGTTTGAATGAATGGTGTTCGGTTTGAGATGCCGAGGATGGGTTGCCTCCTAATGACATATTTAAATCATGCTTTTGTGCCTGCTGGTGGTGGTGCTGATGATGGTGGTGGTGCTGCTGCTGCTGGGATGATTGGTGTTGCATATGACCCTGACTGGGGTTTATCGAGTTATTATTACTTAATTCACTTCGTTCATTGGAGTTTTGCAAACTAATTTGCTGAGGCGACAGGACCGATAATTGCTGGTTGCTGTTGTTGTTATTATTGCCACTACTGTGTGCAGCAGCATTGGAGGCGGCGGCGACAGAGGCAGAGAATGTGGTCACCGCCGTTGTAGTGGCAATTGCATTGTTGCCCACCCCGCTTAGGTGACTCTGTTGTTGTTGGTTGATTACTATCTGATTCATGTTATTGCGATTTAAATTCATTTGATTGTTTTGATTAGACGCATTGGCGAAGGTCTGTTGATTGAAGTTACCAGCATTGGCACTAGAAGCGCCACTAACCCCTGCCACCTGGGTGGGGGTTGCTATTAAATTATTACGAGCAGCAAACATTTGTTGTGTGTGGCGAGTTAAGTTAAATTGCTGATGCTGCTGCTGCTGTTGGTGTTGTTGCTGCTGCTGTTGCTGTTCCATGTGAGGCGGTATAACTTGAAATTTGATTTCCCCACTTTGACGCTCGTGCTCTGCCTCGGCAGTTGCCATAAGGCGATTTTTGCGATCTGGCCAGCGTGAGTAGAGCTGCGGAAAAACACTTGTCACTTGTATACTCAAGTTTGAAGTGTCATACTCACCTTAGTTCCAATCAGTACATTTGGTGTCGTACTAGTCACTTGATTGTAGGCATCATTGCGTTTCTCCGAGAGCGACTTCATCATGCCAATTCTTCGCATTGGGTGCGAACAAGACTTTCCATCGGCACACGTCGAATCAGGGCACCCACATTCGAGCTGCTTCACCAGGGCCGCCTGTCGTGCCAATCGCTGTTTCTCCATTAATTGACTTACTATCGATTCCACTGTCTCTGCGTTCTACAAAGTACGGTGTTATAATAGAGGGAGGTTAAATATCCGATTGCTGGTTACTTACGGAAATCTCAATATCGTTTCCCGAATCCGAGTCCTCATCACTAAATACCGTCGACACTGAAACGCAACACATTAGACTAAACCACCCGCTGACCTCTCGTCAATTGCAACTTACACATGGGTTTCAGTTGACTGACCAACTCTTCCTTGGTCCATTCCTTCTTGTCACCCCAAAGTGTTAGACTGGGCGCTATAACAGCCATCTTGTTGTCGTCTGGATAAGGAACATTGAGGTAGTGAACGAGCACGATGTCAGGATTCTGCAATAAAAGACACAATTAATAAAACCTGTTACGCTCCATCTCTCTCTCTCTGTGAACTCTATGACTTACCTGTAACAGCCAGTAACATCTGCGATGGAATGTTGGCAGAATTGCGGAATGGACATAACATCCATAGATGCACTGAAAAAGAGAAAAATACGTCTACGGTCAACAAAACAAAATAAACATTTGTACGAGTGGTTGGCCGCCCCCTCAACGATATTCCATCCATCAAAGGGGGGCGACTTCATAAAAACACACCACACCAGTTGTGGTGGTGATTTTAGCTTCACGGAGCACGCGGCAACCCAATGATGGTGATGATGGTTATGGTTGAGGTCTTGTATACAAAGGTTAGGACTGAGCAGTGAGCATTTTTATTAAGTCAAATTTATCACCTTAAGATATGGTGTCCTGACAGTAATTTGACATTTTATTACTTTTATGGTCTTGTTTTGAGCACACAATGCGATTGTCAGAGTCCATGGAAAAGATGTCGTCGCGAGTGGAAGCAGGTGGTCGGTAGAAATGACTGATAGTATTTTTTACCCAAGAGGAAGCATAAACGTTTTCAAGGAGTAAACATCATGGGAAACAGCCACAGGTGATACAGTAAATTGTGTGCTCTATAAAACTATTGAAAATAGTCCTTCTCTTTGATGGGTGAAGGTTTGTAAAAAAAAAAAAAACTAAACACCTGAGAGTTTAATAACAGTCGGACAGTGGGTTAGAATCGCGATAAATAACTCAGCAGGCTTTAATTTTATGAAGTAAGATGCTCAAAACGTACCTATATAAATAACCTATGAATCTATAGCCTCAGTTATAAAGCCCGCACGTCAAAAAAACAACAATCAGCATCTCTTACGGCCATATTATTCACTCCGGGTGTAACGCAAGTTTAATCTAATTTTACACCCGACTATTAATCCGCATTTATTAAACCCGACAATTTAAACCTATGTCCATATTATTCACTGAAAAACATGCATTAAACCCGCTGGATTAAAGATGGATTTAAATGCGGATTTAAAACAGTTTAAACCGTTTTTAATCCGTTTTAAACCTGCGTAATGTCAAAATTCTCATTTATTTTTTTTATTTATTTTGTGTCAATAGTTGTTTTTTTTTCATTTCCTTTTAACTTTATGTAAAATAAAAGGAGAAAGACAGAGATGAATGATTAAAAGAGATGGAATGGATATCTTTCGTACGTCTATCCCCCCAAAACCCATTTGTTTACATAGTTGTGTGAATACGCGTGACCAACAAAAAAGCATGTTGCTTTTTATTTTATTTCACTTTTTTATTTCTTGCCTCCTACGAGCAAAGAAATGTCAAAAGTGTAACCTAAACCAAAACAGTGAATATTATGATATTGAGTTTAAACCCGGGTTAAAGTACTTAAACTGGTCTCCGGAGTGCGGTTTAAATTTAATCGGATTAAACACTGTCAAGTTTAAAAAACTGGGTTAATGTTCGGGTTTAACGACAGAATATTATGGACTTGGGTTTATTTTTTGGGTTAAACTCACTTAAATCCGGATGTAAACTTTAACCCGGATTAAAGGGAGTGAATAATATGGCCGTTACTCTCCAACTACACAGGAACATTGAAGTGTTTAAAAAATATCTCCAAATCCAGAGTAGACAGTATCAGTAAATACATAAGAAGGGTAAGACAATCCATCATTCACTCTTAAACTTCGGGTGCGTCTTAAAACTTACAGCATCATTGTGCGTTACTACTCACTGCCTTCGGAAGTCTAGTTTGAAGAGTGTTTTTCCGTGAACCGAACAATAGCAAACCGTGGCTGTCGTTAAATGGTTACATTTCCATTTCGTTACAAAAGTAATAGCCGGATCTAGTAAAGTATTCTTCTAGTTCTGTCAAAGCCTATTTCTTCCTGGGTTTGTTTTGCAAATTGAGTTAGTTAGTTATAAGTTATAACTAATAACAGGTTGGCTCAAAATTTGGGTAATTCCAGGAAAGAATGGCAGGTTGTCAATGAAATGTTGAACAAAACTAAACAGAATACGAATGTCGTTGTCAATATAAATAATGCGACTTTATCCGATCCTTTGGAAGTTGCCACTGTTTTCAATGACTATTTCTCCAATGTAACAAGGATTTTTCGGGACTCCACATTAAGAAACGATTCTGAGTGTCTATGTGAAAACACTCTTACTCTTAGATACTCATGAATCTTTCCAACAACAAAGTTTTTCTATGTCGTTAAGCAACTACCGTCCAATATCGCTTTTATCGGTGTTTTCTAAAGTTTTTGAAAAGATGATCAAATCAAGAATGGTGTCTTACTTATATAAAAAAAGTCTCTTCAGTGATTTGCAGTTTGGCTTTCGAAGTGGCAAATCCACTGAAGATGCCTTGTTAAAGTTGTGCGGAGAATCATATAGTAGTCAAAATGTTTCTGATATTCCTGCTACTCTCTTCATTGACATCACTAAGGCCTTTGACATGGTAGACCATAATTCATTGCTGAAACAACTTTATAGTTTTGGTTTCAGAGGCTTTATTCATGACTAGTTTACTTCTTATTTAGATAATCGTAGTCAGAGAGTAATAATTCGAAATTGTCTTAGTCCAAAGGTTTCCATTAATATAGGTGTTCCACAAGGATCTGTTTTGGTTCCTATTCTGTTTTTAATCTATGTTAATTCGCTTTTCATTCTACCTTTCAAGGGCAAACCAACTGCCTTCGCCGATATCAAGGTAGGTGCTATTTTGACTTGTTTTTGGATATAAGCTATGATTTAGAAATATTGAGGAGATGGTTCAAACTTCATAATTTGGTCATTAGTAATAAAACGAAGTTCATATTTTTTAATATGATGGGTAAAACCTGTGATGATATGCCCTTACATTACTATTCTCCTTATTGCAATAGATTTCGTTTAGCTAATCCTTGTTCACATCATATTAATGTACCTTCTTTTGATTCAAATGCCTGTTGCAACGCCGACTTTAAGTACTTAGGTATTACTTTGGATTATAGGCTCAGTTGGAGAGAGCATACTATGTCCGTAAAGCAGTATCTAAACAGTGTAGTTAGGCATATTTACCACCTTAATCAATACTGCAGTTTGCCTATTTTAAAGCTAGTATATAATGGTCTACTCAAATCTAAACTCCAATATGGCATAGCTTGTTGGGGTGGTACACATTCCAGTAAAATAGAGCCTTTACTAATTTGAGTTGCTTAGAAGTCGAATTTTTACATTTATACTTTTCCAAGGTTTTAAAAATATTTTTTGAAATGTCCGGGTATAACTCTCCACGAGTTTATGATAGCCGTAACCTTCGAGTCAACACCAGAAATCTCGTCCTTGTACCTACAATAAATAAATCGCATTTTTCTTGTTTTTTTACTGCTACTGCACCCCGTTTGTTTAACAAAATGCCTTTAAGTCTAAGGTGCCAGCGAGTTAAGTCCATATTCCTTAAAAATGTTAAATATTGGCTTTTCTCCTTAAACTATGCTGCAATTGGTGAATTACTGAATCCACTAATTTGATTCTTTTTTAGCTATTGTTTAGTTATTGTTAAGCTTATTTACTTTTTTTTCCATTTTTCTAATTTTTAAATAATTGTACAAATTTCAACTTCTATTATTAATTTAAATTTTTTTGAGTTGAGTTTGTCTCTTAATTTGATCGCATCCCCATCGATAAACTTAATTAAATTTTTGTTAGTATGAATCGTACATTCGCCTCTTGTCAGAACCTGATAACAGAATGTACTCAACTATTTCATTTAAAAGGTTAAAAACTGTTTTATTTTAAAAAATCTTTTCATTTTTAGTTTTGAATAATAATTGTTGAATACCTAACTTTAAGTTATTCTTTGTTAATGAAATAATGAAAATAATATAAAAAAAAAAATAAGGATCCCCATATAATACTACAATCCACAATGGACCCATCGCGATCTGTGGTTGTAAGTAAGCCTTAGGTGTGAGCCATCGAAGGTAAAAAACAAACTAAAACCAGACTTCCATACACCCTAACCTTAAAATTGGATCACCTCCATCAGTTCGCCATTGAACAGCATTGAACTATCAAAATGGACACAAGAATCAATTCCATTTATATAAATTCCTAAAAGTGAAAAGAAAAATTAATTTCATGCAATTAATCGAAAAAATGACAGCCAGCAGTTTGGAAAACGGACCCAAGGAAACATATTATCTGAGGGTTTTTTTTTTTTTTTTTTCGTTTTTGCCCCGACTCGGCTTGCTGCCAAAGGCATAGGCACAGGCAGGTCAGGCACACATCCATAACCGGAATCTTTTTTCCTGTCTTCTTACTTTTTAATCGGTTCCACAAGAGTACTATTAGTTATCGCTGTTGTTATGGCGGCAGGAGGACTTCCGGCGACGTCAAACTCCCATAAATTCTCCACCGGATGATGATATAAGAAGAAATCAAAACAAAAGCCAGCAAAACAGGCAGAAAAAAAAGAGGAAATCTTGGCGTGAAATTGCATTTACAAATGAATGAGTCGTGGCAGGGAGCAAAAGGGGCTTAAGATAAAGACGAGGACCTAAGTACCTATTTCACTTATAGCTTACAAAGGGGGAAAAATAATTTCGCTCTTCTTTGTTTTTTTTTTTTTTTTTTCTTTTGCCATTCTGGGAAGGAAACGTATGTTTTGGCTTCGCGAACACTCAATAGTCTTGGGAGGCAGCAATTATTTACATTGGGGGAGTTGTACTTCCTGAGAGTCAACAAGAGGACTTTCAGCTCACACAAGTGTAGAAAGGGGTGAAAAATTGTTCGAAAATTGATTTATGACCATTTTCTTTTTCTGTCTGTCTAGGCGCGCTGATATCCCGCTGTATACACGTTCTTTTTCTCTGACAATGTGTTGCAGATCGTAAGTAGTTATTGAATTATAAAAATTTCGTCCGGCTTTTGTTACTTTGGGTTAAATGGATTACAAGAGTGTAAATGTAGTTATGGCAGATGAAGATGAGCGTCATCGGGCAATTAGATTTCGACAAGAGCGAGTGTTTGACGTTGCCAAGGAAAGTTAGTTATTTTTTTTTCTCATGAAACTTACTTCGGTTCCCTGAACTTTTAACTTCATGTGATCCTCTCGGGTAGTCTTGCCATCTTTTCTCTTCTTCCAGCAGTAGCCATCGCGTCGATAGCGCACCTTCTTCCTTGAATACAGTAGGAGTGATCCGCTTTTGGGTCTGCAAAGAAAAGTCAGTAACGGTGTACGCACAAATAGAAAAGGCAATATTTATCAGAAATTGACATTGAAAATCAAAGCGTTACCAAGAATGTGACGCTTTTGAAAATTTGCAGGTTATAAAAACTTTACCAAAAGAAAAGCATATTCAAAGTTGGATATTTAAGATGAAAAAGACATTTTGATCAGTCACACATTGGCCATTGTAGAGTTCACAATAATACACGTCTTTATTGTTCTCTTTTTCACAGTCCAGTCAGTTTATTCTCGCAATATGTCAAACATATTATTTGTATTCGACATATTGATCATTCTCTTTTTTATAATAGTACAGTTCATATTTTGTCGATACTAAATTAATATTTGTTGTAGGAATTCAAAACGTCGCCAACCAATATTGCAACCTGGACCCCAATTCTTAAATATACTCTCATACGTTTATCTGTCAAAATCTCCGATGCGATGCGAAAAACTGAAATTTTCAATTCTCGAAATCCGCATACGAGAAATTTCTCTTCGAATGATACTCGTCTGTGTTTTCCATGCGGATTTGCATCTCAAATACGGAATTATGAGTTTGACACTTCAAAAAATGCATTGTTTTTTTGAATTGTGTGTGAGAAAATAAAAGACAAGCTAGAATAAATCAAACAATTTAAATGAAAGCATGAAATTGAATGATATCCGTTCGCATTGGCATAAATATGCTCAGAAATAGTGCCATTCGTTTAAAGCAGTCTTGGGGCTCTCGGAAAGTTCGGTATTTTTCGATTTCGCCTAACAGCTTCATTGAGAATCGAACAACTGCTGAGCTCATATTGCCCAAGGTAGCCACTGTGAATAAATGTCAATCGAAAACAACAATTGCCAACCAATTTAAATTTGAATATTGTATTTTTCATCACAACCTGTCAAAATGGTTTAATTGACGTGCTGTGAAATTCTATCTCATTCGAGAGAGAGAGGTGAATATAATTTTCGCACAGGTGAAAAAACACCCAACAGTTTTGCGAATACCAATTTATTTCTATGCGAAAATTTCAGGCGGATTTGCTCGTATACGAATTATGTTATGCGGAACTTGAGAATTGGGGTCCTGGAGCTCGGAAAGCAGTTCACGAAAGTTTAAAAAGATCCATACCAAACAACACGAACGTAGATGATATGTTTTATAACAAAGACGTCCAGAAACGGTGATACCATTTTAGTTTTTGCATAATTATAGTTTAATTTGTTAAACGGAAGCTCCATGCGTTAACAATAAAATGACGATTTGAGAAACCATTGGCTTTCAAGAAACTCTCTGGAAATAAACAAAAGATTGAGTGCAAGCCCTGTTTCTTAATAGATTTTTTGACTTCGGGACAAACCAAAGACGAAAGGTAATTTGGGATCAAGGGACCAAATTAGTCTTCCAAAATTGTATGCGTTATGACATTTAGCTTCGTTATGTTGCGTTAAAGCAGAGGTTTTCAGTCACCTCTTAAACTGTACCTGCTAAATACGAATTATCGTATAAACAAGCAAGTTACGTGGTATCCAGTCGTGCACATTTTTATATTTTAGCCATGAATCGAAACAAATACATCGTCAATATGAGGTCGAGGTCCTTCTGGGATGTACTTGACACATCTCAAACGATCATTTCACTAAAAAGCGCGTGATTTTCTTTTAGTTGACAGATTGTAAGCTGATGTCATGTAAGCATTTACATTTGGCAAAACTTCGAATCTTCGGCAATCCTTTTGTTTTATTGAACATTTTTCTCATCACAGTAAAGTAAAGTAGTCAAATGTGCAACACAAGACACAAGACACAACCATTCACAGTGGCTTGCTTCGAATAAGCCCGCAAATATGCAAGCATTTTCTGGTATATTTCGGTGTTTGCCTACTCATTTGGGTGTATGCCTCTAAATATCTAACGTCACTATAACTCGTAACCACAGTTTATTTAACGGGTAAATGTCAAAACAAAAACGTCCAAAATCACGTGCTTTCGTCTACTACACGTTTGACAAACAATAACATGATGTCGGTGACTTATTGTACACAATATGCGACCTTAATTTTTGTCAAAAAAAAACTACGCTGTAACTACGCGTATGACATGATTCCCATTATATAGGTAGATGACACAGACACGCAGTTACAGCAAACTGTCAGAGATTAAGTCAAAAACTCTGACAAGACCCAAACATGTCAAAATCTATTTAAGCCAAGACAAACCAAAAACTTACTCACCTTGTTTTGACTTCCTTCGACTGCCACTCGGAGTGTTTGTCAAAGCTGATAAGAATCGCTGCGATTTCCTAGAAACAAACGTAAACTCAAATATTAGTCCGATACGTGTCTCAGTTGATATTTCAAAACAGAACAAAAAATAAACCAAAACCGAATGAAAAACGAAATTAAATCAGAAACGTATATCTACGAGTGTATGAGAATGGGAAGAATGGGCAACAAAAGTTGGCACTCTCTCAGTCGTTGCCGTCGCTGTCGTCGTCGAGTGCAATTTTTATCAGAAAACCATATTTTCATCACACAGCGAAATATTCAAATTCACTTCGGCCGAGTCTCCACCTACTTTTGACAAGACATGTACGCTGTACGGGGATTGGCGGAGGGATAGGTGGAAAGTCAAGTCCTTCTTTTAGGTAGTATACGACCGTATACTGTTTGTGCTTCTCCGAGTTGACAATTTTTTTCTATTCCTTTTTTTTTTCGGGGGAAAAACTTTGATCGCACTGTAAAAGGGAACCAAGCGCATATACCAAGTGGAAGTGGGCGGAAAATTCGTCTTCCTTTTGGCCTGCTGTCAGCTGGAGACTGAGTGTGACACACAATTGAGCAATATTGTTGGCGTCACGTTTTATTTCATATTTGCACTTATATGTATACGTTAAGGATAGACACACTCATGACGTGGTCTGCATATGGACAGAGGACAGAACACAGAACCGAAGACACACATTGGACCAAAGAGATGATATTATAAATTGGCCATTTTAATTGAGTTTAGCGGCGTCAATCAAAGTGGGAGATTGCATGCGTTTTCTCCAGAATGAGAGTGGGAGAGAGTTGTTCGTGCTTTTTGTTTAATGTGGTTGGCGACCTATAAGGAGGTTAAGGAGGTTTCGGACTAAAAGTAGCAGATTAACCGCTGCAATAAAATCTGAGCTTGCTTAAAGGAAAGATATCGATAAAAGTAGTCCTGACAACCAAGTGTGCAGCTTTGGACGTTGGACCACAGAACAACAGCGTAAACAACAAATGAGAAGTTTTATAGTTCTATTAGGTATTAATATGCGTAGCATCCTTTGCAGAATAACCACTTCGGATCCGCATAACTTCGAAGAAGACTCTCACGGATAATTTTTGATTACAACACGGTCTTACGTGTACTTCCTCTTGGAAACGTAGGTCAGTTTCGAGGACAAGTCAAAAGAGAAGATCATCCTCACCTCATGAATGCCAAAAGAGCTTAACAAAGCAAACCAGAAAATACAAATATTTATCATCCAAACAAATCCAAACATTGGCGCCCCAGCTTCATCTCAAAAATGTGCAACCAAATGTAGTGTGATGTAGAACCACCGACACCACTCAGAGGCGGTCCCCGGTCTAAGGAAGTCTCCAGCAGTCATACATATACACATATTTCTTTCTTTCTTACCGAAGTTGTTTCGTGTGTACGATGGAACCTGCTGTTAGGTTTATTCGATCAGGGAAAAATTGGTTCGCGTTTTTTGTTTCGAAAATTCCTCATCCACTTACTCCCTCTCTTTGGCTCAAAAAAAAAAAAATAAAACCAGATTCACTGCCAATTGCAAGGAAGACGTTTATGTGGCATGCACACGGTACACATTGTCAAAGCATCTTCAATTTTCATTGTGTGACCCCCTTTTCCGTTTGCAAGTGGTCGACGGGAGAGGACATATGCAAGAAACGTGAATATTTTAACTTTTTTCGAGTTGAGCATATTTTTTTTTTTTTGTTGGATTTTCCAGAAAAAGATGCTCGAATATGTGAAGCGGGATAAAAATTGGACGACTGCCTACCTTGGAGCATTTATTATGCTAATTCAATAACGGGCAACTATCTGTGGCGCTTAAGAGGTTAAGTTCGCAGAATGAACATTTCATTTTGAGAAGAGCCAGAGGGCATTCATATAGAGGAGGTTTTTGTTTGTCTTTTTTTTCTTTATAATTTATTATCGTTATTATTTTTTGAAAGACTTCCAAGAGTCGAGGTTGAAGGAGAGAAGGCGTGTGCAGGGAGCACATCCAAATTAGCATTGGATTTTATATATTTTGACATTGGCAAATATTTGGACAGCGGTCAGAAATGAGTTTTTATTTTTGGAAACAAATTAAATTGGGGGTTAAGGGGCGCGGGCTTTCATGAAGGTGACACGAGAGGACATAAAGGAAATAATGGATAATAGGTTTTTATATGGGCCAGCAGGGTTTGCATACGACACAGCTTTTTTTGATTGTGTAAAGTCGATACTATGGGTAGAGGCTAGACACAGGTATTACATGTGAAAATGGTTTGTCTTTGTACAGTTGGATGGCCAGAAAATTAAAGTTTAATAAACTGGAGAGCGGCGTGAGATTGATTCGGAGTTACTGAATGAGGACACGAAAAATTATCATTTTTAATAGTGTAACACATCGATACCTTAATGCACACATGTGCTATGTCCGTTTTTCACTGTTTTCAGAAAGTGGCACCATTGCAAAGCTGAGAAGCAGTACTTTGATATGCACACACATCCTATGTCCAACAGAAGTCCTAAAAAGCTTAAATTTGCTAAAAAGCGAATGTACTATGTCCCCTCTTGAATTATTGGAAAAAGCACAATTGTACTATGTCCAACATTTTGTGTTATGTCCATTTTGCTATGTAAATTTTTTGCTATTTCCATGGACATAGCACCTTTGTGCACTTTATTTTAGTAGGCGATTACACTATTTAAGTTTGATTGTTGATACTGTTTGGTTTCTCTTTAAATGTGATGAAACGGATTCCACTATAGCGATCAATAAAGGACCATTCACATGAGAGCGAATTGCGAACCACGAACTGGCGAATATTCGTAGATTCTGACACTTCATTCACATGAAAACTTTTTTTAGTCGCAGGTACCCGCGAATCATTTGTATTGTTGAAGGTTAAGTTCGAGCGAATTTTATGTGGATTGTGAATAAATTTTGAGTAGGTTCGCAAAACAAAATTCTTGGAAGAGGAACATTATAAAACAAAAAAAACTGGAGAAAACTATAAGGTTGGGTGACTGCGAATGTCGATTTAAATGTAGGGATCCAATCACGGTTGCACAACAAAACACACTGTTTCATGAGTATTGAAGTTTTGGGGATGCAGTGCGTCAAAAAGATTTTTCGTGTTCCCTTGATGAAAACGGTATAACCAGAAAGAGGAAAGGGTCTATGGATTCGGGTATTAAAAAAATTGTGAGCAGGTCTTAAAAGCTACCAAATGGAAATCTTGGAAATGTTCGTGTATGCCAAAAATTATTTTGTAACACTTTTGACATATCCAAAGCACAAAACTACAAGCAAAAATATGCTTTTCTAATAAATAATAATAGTTCTTGTTTTCTTATGACACGGTTTGTGGTAAGAAAGTAGTATCTGATCTGAAGCATAATAAAGTGAGTAATAAGTTAACGGTTTAGGAACTAAATTGTGTTTCATGTCCTATTTGAACAACTGACAACAAGCACAAAAGTGCTATGTCCTTACATATTTTATTCTATCATGAATAAATTGAAAAGTGATTGAAGAATTATGTATTTTTCATTATTATCCTTTAACAAAGGTATCAGGCCATAACATACTTAAATACCAAAGCCAATCGAGCTGCATTAGTAGAGTTATGCACGTACTAAAACTTTACTTTGAGTTTGCCAAAAACAGTAAAAACGGACATAGCACTTGTGTGCATTAAGGTATCGACATACAAAGATTTTTAAATGAAAATATAAAAACCAACAAATATCATTCGCTCAAGTGAGCTCCGTTGTCCGTTTGTCCTCGCAGAAGATTTTATTTTTCTTAGGCTCAGGAGAAACTAATTGCATAAATATTTTATAACTAATAATACTTCCTGGAAGCCGCCTTTACCTGTCAAATGGTTAATTTTTTATTTAGGTGCGTGATATTTGCAAACATTTTCGGGTTTTTCTGGTGAAATTTGAGCAGGAAACATTTAAGTACAATTAAAATCCGTCTTCGTACCTATATTTTCACACAATTCGCCATGACAAGTTTTGTTAAAACTATCGCTTCTGTCAGTGGCTTGTTTGACAAATTTACTGTCGCGAAAGTCAATCAGTTCCTTCTGTCAGTGGCTTGTTTGACAAGTTTACTGTCGTGAAAGTCAATCACTTTCAAGTTTGGAGCTGAGAAAATTCCACGCGACACTCAAATCCCTCTGTCAGTGGCTCGTTTGACAAGTTTACTGCTGTGAAAGTCAATCACTTTCAGGTTTGGAGCTGAGAAAACTTCACACGACACTCAAATCCCTCTGTCAGTGGCTTTTTTGACTGATTTACTGTCGTGAAAGCCAATCGCTTTGAAGTTTCAAGCTGAGGAAACTCTACGCGACATTGAAATCCCTGTCAGTGGCTTGTTCGACAAGTTTACTGCTGTGAATGTCAATCATTTTGAGGATTGAAGCTGAGAAAACTCCCACGCGACACTCAAATTCCTCTGTCAGTGGCTTGTTTCACAAGTTTACTGTCGTGAAAGTATATCCCTTTCTGGCTTGGAGCCGAGAAAGCTAATCCTATCTCCCAGGGTATTAACCGACTTTAATATTCCACAGTTGGTATCAGCTGGTAGTTGCTTTACTGTTTAAGCCCCTTTGAGTTTTTCAGGTGAGGTAACTATCGCAATCTCCCATGAGAGTATCTGACACACACACATCCCACTGTCAGTGGCTGATTTATTCTTCTTAAGCTTGTGGAGTCGAAATGCCGTCAGCCGTCACATTTCTCAGCTGAAAGAACTATTACTTTCTTTCATGCTAATGCCCGATGAACTTCTACTACGTTAGCGGTGGCTTTTACATTTTTAAGTCCACTACAACATTCGATCGTCGTAACAGATGACAGCTATATTTTTCTCCCACGACTTTATGGCAACCGAAATCAATCTTCTGTGGATCCTTTAACATTTGAGCTCTTATAAAGTCTTCAAACGGTCGAGCTTCACAATTGACATATCATTACATTCTCCCGTGCTAGAACTCGTCTTTATTGCAAACGCTTGATATTAAAAAAATAACACAAAAATCAAGTTTGACATGCTTAATCGGTGGAAGGAGCTATATATTTTCCTTGCGTTCTTAACCATTTCTTTTCTATTAAATTCGTCAACTGAAATGAATTGTTCGATGTGTTTTTTTTTAAACGCCCGCCTTTAAAGTGGGCTACCTTAATGCATCCACTTATAGATTGAGTTTGTAACATCCTTGTTTGACAATTCATTTTGAATAATACGCGGCCTTTTTTATATGAGTGTTTTCGGGACAGAACTTTATTTTAAATCGGGTACGTGCACAGCAAGTTGGTGGTCTATTTACCGGTAGTATTTGGGTCGTAGGTAAGCCAGAACCCTTGGCTGACAACACTAAAGAAGGGAATCTTCATATACCCTGGCCTGCTGATAAATTCATATGTATCGTGGGGTAGGTTTTTAGCTTTTTTCGGGTTCGCCTAAACAATTTTCTTTTTGTCATTCCATCGTCGGTCGTCTCTGTCTGTATGAGTTCTCAATTCGCTTACAACATTGTCCTAGGTGTAAGTTAACAATAAGCTATATTTTGTTTGATTTGAAGACAAGTTCGTCTGAACTTAATTCCTTTACAGGAAATGCCAAAAAGAACGCAAACTCGGTAAATATAAAACTGACTCTAAATTTAATAGCGGCTTGATAGTGATTTGCTGAAAGGCGTCTTATTACTTTCTTTAAACTTAATCTAGGCCTCAAAACCAACGTAAAACTGTTGACTTCAGCTTCCAAACGCTGCTTCCTATTGCCTGCAACTGAAACCATTTCTCGTCTCATTCCGTTGTCTCTATTCCATTCGATTTCCAATGCAGGAAAATGTGTCCTTTTAAAATCTATGCAATTTAAGAACACTGCTTTAATTATATTCCTTTCGCCATATGCTGCCCCAAAACAGGGAATGCTCCTCATTATTATTATTATTTTTTCTTCTTTCAAATTGAATACTAAAACATATTCCCTTCCGTTTCGTGATTTCATTTATTAAATTAGCTTCGCATTTTCCCACGTATCCCAGCAAAATTTATGGCCAAAAAGCCACTGCGTACTTCACACCAGAAGAGCCTATATCTGATGCGGCCATCAATCAGAATCCTTCCGCCGAAAAGGAACTACCAACCAACTACTGCCGCAGGCCATTTCTATTAAAGTGTTTTCAGCGCTATGGTATTTTTGCTGATGTGCTTTCAAAACTGATTCAAGTCGAAATGAATAAAAATATGTTCAACTCGGCCTAGGCGAACTCACTCTGCTCCACCTCTGTTCTGTTCCAGGGATCCATTGCCACAGCGAAAATAAACCAAAGAAACCGCACGAATTTATTTCGCAAACAAATCATTTATTTAAAGGGCCTGGTCATAAAAATGTACATAAATATTTTGGTTTCCCTTTCATGGGACACGAGATGAGAAACAGCAGAAGAAAGAGAGTGGTGGTGGCAGCATCACCCAGCCAACCATCAGCAGAGATTCATATTCTGAATTGCGATTGCAATGTGCGCTGAAGGGATCTACCGACAAGGACAACGACGAACGGAAGGCGCACTATACCGGGTAGCCCTAGATTCGGCGGCGGTGTTCGATTCCATTTATTATGCTCTGAGAACATTAGGAGTTTGGAGTTTCTGCTGATTCCTTGTAACATGTCTCAACAATATTTGATTCCCTTTTCTTTTTTTGATTTTTGTTCAGACTTTTTTTTTTCCTGCCGTTTTGAGCAGTTGTCTTTGAGATGTCCTTCGAGTGGTTTCGAGAGTACATCTGCTTACACTTTTTTCCATTCAGTTCAATTTATTCGCTTCCAGCACTAAATTATTCATTTGAAGACAAATGAAAAATATGAGATGTAGGGAAGGCCAAGTTACACAAGAAATGAGAGGCATAATATGTAAATTTGAAATCCTTATACTTGTGTGCCTACGCACAAGGTTGGATGTGCCTGTAATTTGATATTGGTATCAAACGGACCATTATTCTTTATATCAAATCGGATATTCAAGCTTTCGCTCAGTGAGTTATTTATTTTTCATTGAATGTCATCGACAGCGATGGCACTTGATATAGCAACAACAACCAATGGCGTGACGTGTGTTGTGACATAAATGAGTCGATTTATTTAAATGTACTGCCGTGGTAGCTGATTTGTAAAACCAGTAAATCGAAGCGGGGAACAATAAAAAACAATATCTCACACAAATGGCAACAACTTATGACTTGACGTTGACATCTATCATGACAGCTTTCTCTATTACAATTTAAGAGGTACGAAAAGGGAACCCTATGTTTGACAGGCAATACTTGTTGCCCGTTGACTCAAAAGACTGGAAATGCAATAGTAAAATGTTTAAGTACCTGGGGATGGGGATGGGCTCGCTATGACGGCTGGTCTTTTGTGACCCCACTCTACCTTACCTAACCTAACCTAGACTGGTATTAAATCCCGCAATTGGAGGGAGTCAGCCAAGGAGCGGGCTAACTAGAGAGACCTTATAGTTTAACGCTTAAGGTAGAGCCGGCTAAGTTAGTTAACTGATGTGAGAATACCTACTTTCGGTTTTGTAAGACGGTTGCACAATGAAGGCCGTTAAAAAAGGACTTAAAGTCTAAATTGAATTTTTTGTTTTTTGGGGGCTCAACCTGGAACCTCTCGCTTACTTGTTCAACACTTGTTCTGAGCTTAAAAATACGTATAAGCACTCCAGAAGCACTGTGATATCGTTTTTGCAAAAACTAAGCAGTTGATTGATAGATGACACTCTTGTCAAATTTTGTTAATTAAACACAGTGGGTCTGCTTTAACCATTCGTTAAGTGATCACGGGAAAATTATTCTTTCAAGTCGAATAATGGCGTAGTTGGGTGCAACTACATAGACCATACTAAAAACGTCTATCGTAGATCATTGCGTCAAATATTGATAGCAAGTTATAGTAGGACGCTCGCGTTTAAAGCGGGGTACCAAAAGGTTGTGTATTCGAACCACGATAGTTTCCAGTACTAATGAGCGATATAATACTAGCAGCTTCGACTGAAGATTGTCCTAGGTTACAGCGCGGTGGAATAAAAGAGTCTAAGAGTCAACTAAAACCTTCTCAACAAAGCCTAAGATTCACCGGAACCAGTTATGGCATCCAATTACATAAGCACAAACTTAAACACTTAAAAGCGGTCATCTAGAAGTATATGTTATGTTTTATAGATGTTTACTGTGGCAACACAAAAACATGCCGTTCCAGCTCTTTCTAAACGTGCTTGAAAATCTATCTAAAAAAAACTTGTCTGTTCAACTTCGAAGCTAGTTACAATCAAAATTAGGAGCTACGATTGTTTCTGTGCATTGTTTGTGTTTCTGACGCTATATACAGTGCAGTGAAAAGTTTTGGCCAACATTTTTCAACCTCAGTCGGACTCCGGTCTCGGAATCACAATCCAGTGCGGTTGAGGACATTTATCTCCGTGTGAGTGTGTATATATGGAATTCCCCAACCGTAACAATATCTGCGTAATTTTATTTATGTCCGAATTTACCTTCATTATTATTATTATTTTCCGTGTCTCGTTTACGTATCCCATGGACCGCTCTGTATATTTTTTTTTTAATTTAGTAAACTTGTCCGTACCACAGAGAAGGCGGCTTTTGGCTGCAGTTCATTAACGGTGTTGAACTTTACATCTGGAAATTTTTATTTGCGGTCGCTCTTAATTTACAAGTAAAACAGCGGAAAAATTCGGTAAAACCCTGTCCCAACAACTTGACGCTGGAACTGGGGTGGCCAGCCGACTGGGCCGGAGTTGGCTATAGTTGGGCCAACACAAACACAACTCTGGCAGCACCATACTAGAAGACAGGGGTTAACATATTTTTTATTGGATAATATTGCATTCCTGTAGCTAAAAATATTTCTACGAGTGAAATTAAAATTCGTTCGTTGCTCGCAGAAAGTTTTCAGTTGGAGATACATTTTGCGCTCATTCTGCTTCTTTTTTTTTTGCTGGGAAGGGAATAATTTTTTTTTGTACTGGTATTGCTGCGTGTCAGGGATGTCGGATGTGCCCACAACCAGTGAGCAGTGACCCACCTCACGTTCAACAAACCATGAAGATGAATTTTAATTTTTAACCATCACCAAGAGTGTTGGTCGAATTGAATTGAATACAACCAAATGGTGGTGGCAAAAAAAAAAATTAAAAGCCGGACAAAAATATAAGATTCGCACTTCGAGTTGGGGGGATGGAGTAACATCGGATGGGATTTATCCTTGATTATCCACATTTGATGGGGCGGTTGGTAAGTAATGTTCATCCTCGGCGGAGAGCGAATAACATGTCGATTAACTAAAGTTTATTACTAGGGCAATTGTATTATGGCGCTGTAGGCGGTGGGGGTGGCAACACTGGGTGTTGGCCAAGTGGTTATTGTGATAATGAGGCAATCCAAGCTTGTAAAGTACTGGCTATGGTATAGATCAGTTGGACCAGGCGAACGAAAGGCAAAACTCTGCTACAGATGAGGTTTTCAATGATAACTTTCAAGTACTGGATGAAGGTCTTGCAGAAGGCAAAGGACGACGAGTGCATGAGTTATATGCTTGTTGACGACATAAATTCTATACGTTTCCATTACATTCAAGATTGTTAGTCCGTCAGAACTTCTCGACATCACGCATCGAGCTTAAGAGACTCCTCGACTTTCTTAAAAGGAAAAGCGGAATGAAACCATACTTAACTAATAACTGATTGGAAAGATCTTCAAAAAAAAAACGCGCAATGGACCAAATCCGTGGTCTTCAAGAGCCTAGACAACTATCGCTTTGCGATGTTCGTTTACCTAGCCCCCATCTGTAATGAAACATCCTAAAAAAAAAATTGGTATATGAGATCGCTTCTCTCATTTTTATGAATCAATTTTATTGGTTGGACGACGCAACTTAATATGATTTCTCTCTCATTTGTTTACCGCTATGACTTATCCCTCCTATGAGATCGGTTCTCCCAACCACTTGTTAATTTCTATAACAAATAAATAGGACGCCGAATTTTGTGCAATGCCCGAACGGCGAACGAAGGAAGCTTTAGATGTAATTTGAGTCTTGTCCAATGCCGAACCTTAAACCCTTCGATCGGTATAGTACAACAACGATACCTTGAACTATAAAGTGCGCTCCATAAGCTGTTTTATGTGCCAACAAAAATTTGAGCACAAGCGTTTTTAGTAAGAACGCCCTTTCTGCGAGCCATTAGTTCCACTAAAATACTTAAATAAAAAAACCCATCTGCAAAACATAACCTCAAACACTCACCTCATTTGTGTTCCACCGGTGCCGCTGTGAGGGAAAGCTGTCAGCACGGGGTAAACTCTCAAGGTTGTCCGGGAGTTTAATAGGTTCACCATCTAGAAAGAAGCAAATTCAAAACTCCAAGTTAGCTATAATGTTTATCAATAATGCTGTCATTATTCACACTGACATTAATACGAAATCCACAAAGAACATAATATACCACCCACCAACCTCATTGGCAAAGCGTTTACCCTCTCGAACATTCACTTTCTTGCGAAGAGTTCTCCCTTCAGAGCTCAGAGGTGATTGCGAGCAAAAAGACATCGTAACTTCCAAGTTTCCAGAGATAATGTACTTGTACTAATATATAGTCCCATGTCGGAGGAGTTCCATACAGACACACACAATAATTCTACTTTCAACCTCAACCCTCAATGTGTAGGGTGTACTTCGATATCGTACTCGTAAACGAAGACACACTTTTTTCCGTGGGTTCCGTTCAGTCAGACTACATTTTGACAGATGTTCAACCAGAATGATTTATAAAATACGTTTGCCATTTCGTGTACGCTGATAACAATCACAATGGCAACAGAAATTTGTCTAATTCTTGGCAAGTGCGATAGCCAATTGCCAACTTGCAAACAAATAAAAAGTATTATGTCCGAAATTAGGCAGAGGGCTTTCTTATTCTTTTTTGGGTGTTCTCGAGGTTCTTTTCGTGCTTTGTGTTCTGTTCGTATATGGTGACCGGAAAAAATAAGGAAATCCATTTTAGGGAGAAAAAAAAGAAAACAACACGTTTGTCGTTGAACACCGAATGTGCACAGACACTGGTTCTCTCACTTTTTCGGATGTGATAGCGGAAAATTATTATAGAATTTGTAGCCGGTATAGGATTGTAGTTCAGCGGCAGTGTTGGCACAAATCACTACCAGTACCTGGCTATTAGTGGTGTTTTGTAGGTGACGCCACACTTTGGAGTTAGGAGCAATTAATCTCGAGGCAATTTCACAGTGAGTGCGTAAATTACTTACAACTTGGGTGGGCTTTCTTTGGGAAGTTTACTAAATAGAGCGTTTTTTTTTTTCATATTGTGAACATGCTGTGGTTGGTTATAGTGGGGAAACAAGTTGAATTGGGGATGTTACATGTCACAGGGGCATTTTTTGTAACTGCGTATTCTGTGATTTAAGAGATTCCAGAACCACAATTTGTAGCAATTTTTGGCTTCTTTCTAAGGTATACAAGTTTTTAAAAACTTAGAAACAATTCGTCATACTAATAATAAATTTTAGTCTCGGCTTTAGATTTACGAAAGCTTACAATAGCGAAATTTGTATATAAAATGTAGCCACTGTGAACTACTGAAATTCAGAGATGAAACTAAAAAGGTTACTGGTAAGGCCAATTAAAACGACAAAATTAAATCTGATAACTTGACATATTTTTAAGACGAAACACTTTGCATACGTATCGCCTATTTTCGTTTAACGTGTTTGTAGGCGTCTCGGCACGGTCGAATTTAATCCTTTTGTGATTAGTCTTCGACTGAAGATGCGTTTAATTTCAATGATTCACAGTAGGTACTTGTAATCCCAGATACTTAGGTATAATTATTTTTAGTGTCCCGGGGATCGATTCTCGTTCTGCGAAAAAGTGAAACGAAAATGTTTTTTCACCCTTTCACCGCAATTCTGATTCTCGTTCTATGAAAAGGTGAAACCAAACGTCAAAATTTTTCATATGAATAATTTCTTTTCACGGCCCCATTTGCAAGTGAAAGTTTTTAGTGAGAGTTTGAAAATTAAGAGCCTAATTTCATACAACACATTGTGCGATATTGAATTCACCACGGCTTTTTCACTTATTGAACGAGAATCGCATTTTAGTACAAAGTGAATCGTAAAAATGAAAGCAATGTGTGAAAGCGAATGTGAAAACCATTAATTCGATTCACTCTTTTACATAACGAGAATTGACCCCCAGGTTAAATATTTCGAACTCACAATTGCGAAATTTGTCATACAAAACTGCATATTGTGACCTACAAAATATTTCGTGTGAACGTTAAAAATGATTATTAGTAAGACCTAGTGACATCGAGGAATCCTGCATTTATGGACAACGAGTAAGAAGACATTAAATTTTTTTATTTTTAATCTCCTGTTTGCCAGAAAATCCATAGCAATTGTTTTGTAATATTTTAGTATGAGAGAGTATGATTGACCATCGACTGTGATATACAAGCGAGTTCGAAAACTCGAATTAAATTCTAATGTCAGTGCTACCTATTGCATGTCAGACGGTAGTCGATAGGTCAAATGACTTATGAGCATTTTTTATTTTTCAGATTTGTCGTCACTGTGACTACAAACTCAACAGTGATAATGGCCGGTTCACCAGTTACACAAAGTGGTGAGCATTCGATTTGAAATCTGAGCTCGAAAATATAATAAAGGGTCAGTCATTTTTCGGTTTCGAAAGTTAAGCTAAATAAAACATGATGAAAATTTTATTTCATTATAAAGTTAAGGCTTTGTTATTAAGTCTGAAAAGGACTTTGTCATTAAGTGTGAAAAACAATCCGCGATACCAATAATCATTTTTACTGTCCAGGCTAAGTTTTTCAAACTCACAATGGCGAAATTTTTCATACAAAATTGCATATTGTGACCTAGGAAATATTTAGTGTGAAGGTTAAAAATGATTTTTGGTAAGGCCCAATATCATTCAAATGACAGGAAGATTCGCAGCATGTGATTCTTTTGAGGTAATTTCTAACCTCATTTTCGCACATTTCGGACGGTATCACGACCATAACTTGAGTAATTTTGGTTTTCAATGCGTCTAGACTTCGGGGATTATTCGCGTTAACACGATCTTTTGCGCAGCCCCTCAGAACAAAATTTAACGGTGTCAAATCGGATGATCTTGGTTACCAATTGACGTCGCCAAAACGTGAAATTACTCGACCAGGCAAATTCTCACACAATAAAGCCATATATTGGTCCTGTTTTATGGCTTGTTGCCCCCGTCTTGTTGAAACCACATATCGTCCAAGTCATGATCTTCAATCGCCGGCTATCATTCCACCATATCGCTCCGAATTGGAAAAATGGACCATCAGCAACAATTGCACTTGCAATTACGATTATGCACAGGCCTTAAGACATCAGTAACGCTTACGCTATTTTCAAATTTCTTCACAATTGCACCGATTGCTTGCGTAGTCAGTCCATTATGACGACCATAATCATCGCGTAATGCGCGAAAAGTCGCTACGCTTGAATCAACACTTTTGTAGTAAGTTTTATTAATTTTAACGCATTGTTGGTGTTAAGTACGATAATGGACAAACTTTCAACTAATGTCGACACTTTAAAAGACAGCTGAGTTTGACAGGTGTCAAATGCCAGCGCTACCAACTTAAAACCACGAAATGAATAACAACTACATTCAATTTCATACGACAAAGCTTTTATATTATTAAATGCCATTATTTTGTTCTTAACTTATCGCAAACAATTAACTAACTATTATTATTAACAATTCACAAACAAATTTTCTTGTTAAAAATTCACATTAGAAAACGAAAAACTATTAGCAAAACCTTAATTCAAAGGGTTTCTGACTTACAAAGCGAACTGCTTTCGCAACTGCTGCTACCAACAAACACTAATGTTGTCTAATCTAAATGTAGTCAGAGTAGATGTGAATTTTTTTAAATTATTTTTTTTTCTAATCTAGACTAGAATCAATTATTAAGAAACTACAGTAAGTAGTACATTTTGGAGATGGTTTGAGTTTCAGTGGACTGGTATACATGATTTCAATATTTGCTCCCTTTTGAGGTTATTTTTGGCTAATTCTCCCAAAAGTATCCAAAACGTGTGGAAGAAATGAATATTGGCCTTTTTTTACACCTTTAGTTGACGAGAACACGAACTTGCACTTTTTGGTATATCGAGTAAGATAGACACCATCAATCATCCTATTCAATCCAACAGACAAGCTTTCTTCCTTTTTTTAAGAGTCTCATGCACACCACAAACACGACGCCAACACATTTGCGCAAGAACAAAATGTCGTGCCCACGTCTTTGCGAAAAATTTTGTAGGGCGGTAGCGAAATTTATGTGGTGAAGTTAGTATCTGCCATTGTTGCGCAGGAGCAGATGCCTAAGACACAGCGGGATAAATCGGAAAGTCTTGAAAATGCATGATGATCCTATCGACCATAAGCAAGTAACTCTGCAAACAAGAGAAACGGGTCACACCTGTCAAACTTCATATCTACGATAGGCGAAGTCTACTGGGCAAATGATTTCTTGCGATTCAATGGCTGAAAGAGACTTTTCAACGTAACAGCTTTGCCTTAATTTTACCCCAACGATTCATTGCCATTATTCAACAGTTCCCTACGAGACTTCTAAACCTTCTTCTCAACCCAATTATGACCAACATACCTCCGCAAAGTGAAACCCTCAAATCTCAGATTCGGATTCCGATTGGGATTCATGTTAATTAATCATTAACCACTCGTTTCAACAAACTTGAGCGACAATACGAATACGAACTCTCGTTCCACGAGAAGCCGATTTCCACATTAAACAAAACTTAATAAAGCCCCCAAAGAGATGGCACAAGGTGGATGGATTCGGATTGTGACTATGCGGGGAGGGAGGAGACTCCCAAAAATTCATAACATTCATTCCATATCCTCGCCGTTGCATTCCATTGTCTATTTTCTCGCGTTCGTTTTCCCTGTTAGCTTTTATCCACGATTTTTTCCAACGTTTTTTGGTTAAAATGTGCATAAAAAGTGTCGAGAGCACGCATGTATTATTAAAACATTTTCCAACTTAAAACGATAACCAAAGGAGAGTACAGAGTATAGAAGGCGGCGGCTGACTCTGCGAATATGTATGCTATATGCACGAATATCACACAGGGGGATTGTGTTTGACTTTTGCCATCTTTTGCACATTTATAACAATTAAGAACACTCAGCTCGCGAGCTATACTGAGACCTGAGATACCTGCCAGCCATAGGTATAGGTGTGCGTTCGTGTGCATGTTCAACCACTCTACTATCGCTTTGTTAAAGGCCAAAACAATGTTTGGCCTTTCGAAAAAGTTTAATGAGCAGAAGAGAATATTTGCCTGCCTTTTGCAAAGTTTCTCTCTCCCTCTCTCTCTCTCTCTCTCTCTCTTTCCCCGCTGTGAGACATGAGACTTTTTGGTATTTATTTTTGAAGGCATGAAAAATTCATTGAACAAACAGAGTGACGTCGAATGAAGCCATCATTTCGTTTTTTTTTCTTTTTTTGCTTTTCCCGGCGCCAATAAAACATACATCACCCTAACCTCATATTGTATCTTCGTGTGCATTCTTACACACGAAAGGAGTTTTGAAAGAGTCCACAAAAAAAAAAAGGAAGAAACAGAAGCGAGAAAAACTTTTAATTAAGTGTCCCAAAAGGACATTAGACCCCAATGGAGTTGAAAGGGTCATCGAGCCAAACACTCTTGTACCTAGAGTCGAATGTTCAGGAACTTTTGCGCTCCAAAATGTGACGTTAAGACGTTAACTTTGTTTCTGGCTTAATGTTCATGCAATATCGTGTCGTGATGATTAACATTTAAGTTTTTTTTATTTCCCCCTTCCCCCTGTTATGTTGTTGAACATTTATCCGTTTTGTCCATTTTTTATGTGTTCATTTAGGCCAAAGTTTGTCTTTCCGACATTCCAAAAAGGGGGCTTAAGACAACAATACCACTTTCAGTAGCAGCGGCAGTGCCAGTAGCAGTATTGTATACTGTACGACATCATTGTCGTTCTTATGTCATCATCGTCACGATTAATTTACATCGGGGGTTGCAAACCTTTTGTGTGCGGACGTCGAAATGGCTTTGATTTAGGTATCAATGGATTTTTCTTATATGCGAATCGGGTTTGAGAAAGCATTAAGTGAAGGGATCGCCCACGCAGGTCATTAGTAAAGGATTAGCAAACTGAGCAATTTGCTCTGCTTAGTCAATTAAGGGACCCATCAGCTGTCAGACGGGTGTGTCATACTTTTTGCATGTCAAGTCGATTTGATGGAATTTCTAGGAAATCCACTTTCACAACATACGTGAGACATTTTTTTACACCAATTATTATTGTTAACAATTTGTAAACGTCTTTTTTGTCAATTTAAAAAAAAAATACTTTTCCTCACAGCTCACACGATTTAAAAAAATATCAACCAAAAGTGGTTGGTTTTATACCAATACCGAGCTTTTCGATAAATTTCAATATGAAGCAGCGCATATTAAAACAATTTTCAACCAAAAGGTGTTGTTTTTACCAATAACCGCCGAACTTTTCACTAAATTAAGGTCGGCAAAACACCGCAGTTCTTGGGCGACAAAATTCTGTATTGTCACACACCATTCGCTTTAAAACCTGTGTTCGTTTACCTAGATGTCAAACAGTATGAAATGTGAGAAACTCCTTGGAAATTGGGCAAAACTGACATTCAAAGCCTTCAACTGACAACGACAATTCGGTTTGACACTCAGATTGCCTGACACTAACCCATATGTGTATATTGCTGTGAATGGGCCCCTAAGACTCATTTTTCTTGTGGCGCGGCCTGTTATTTAAGTTGACAGTTGAATTGAAGTTTATTACTTGGATTACCTACAACACCGCTCCGCCAAACTGTCAAAAACCCCACTTAATTTTCGACAACTTAACAATCGGACCATCTAAGGACCCAAGTACCCAAGGACCCATTTCTGCCAATTACCCACATTTAACTGCATGCGCCGCCACACCAACCCAAATCCCTTCAAGTGGCCAACCGGGGGAACAAAAAAAAAACGGTTCCCACTTGGTAAACGCATATGTTCCTTGCCATTACTTCTCATTAAACACTTCGTTAAGCTGTGCGAGCAAAAAATGCAAATAAAAAAAGAGCAGGAATTTTTCACTCCTTGTAATGTCGTAAAATGTGTTCACCTTCTTCGGAGGGTAGTAATCAGATTCCAGCACCAAGTGGCGCTACACAACTGTGTATCCTCCCAGTGAGACAATGAGCCTGAAGGTACTTTACGTGATACAAATTATTGCTCCATAAATGCCTCTCCACCATACATACAGTTACGAGCTTCTTATTAAAATGTTGCACGGTCTGTCGGCGGCTACATGAACTCGCAAATTGCGATGCCAAATGAGGAAAAAGACCACGAGATGCATTATGGAAGTAAATTTAGATCTTGGCGACCGACAAATAACCAAACTTCACTCCAAGTCGAATAAATCTACAAACATTCAATAACTCATTTCGATTTTATTGCCGCAACTCAATATCGGGCGTCATGGTCATGAGCGAGAGAGACCTCTCGCAACAGTAAGTGCCGGTGGCACTGTGCCTGTGCCCCAGACATGGCATGGGCATCAAAGTAGGTATTAGTAGAGTGGAAACCTCTTTGGAGTTAAATTGGCCCAAGTTGCTCGCCAGGGATATGTGTTTGTTTGTTGTAGTAGTAGTCGTCGTCGTCGTCGTGTTAGCTTGGTTCTGTTCTGCTCGTGTAATTGATGATGGTAATGTTTATAGTTTGGAAACATTTTTAATAAAAAGGCTTTTTGTTGTGCGACCCAGCTTTGTTATTAACCTCCGCGCTCAATCCAAGACCAAGTCCAAGTCCCGCCCCATTCCTCTCTAATGTGGCTTGAATGGTGTGCGGTATGTGTGTGTGAGCGTTTGGGGGGGCTTTTATGTTTATTGCAATTGATGTTTCGTTGTCGTAAGTTTTTATTTGGCAAATTTATCATCATGTGAATGAAGAGGGGACACCGGCACCGGCACAGAGCACAAACTTAAAATGGGATGTACACACATTAAATTAATAACAACACATAAATCGGTTTTTCTACAATTTCATGTTTATTATGGGAGCACGTCAGGGGTTGCCAATCGTGGGACAGTGTCAGTTGATCAGGCGAATTCGAGTTGTTGCAACAGCTATGGTTTTAACCGGAGTCAGGAAGTCAGCGTCAGTTAGTAGTCTGGAACAAGTGATTTTAAAATTTTGTTTTGCAAATAGAATATAAGTACCGTTCAACATCAACTCAGACGAAGTGTTCTAATAGAGCAGTGTTTTTCAAACTGTGGGTCGCGACCCCCTAGGGGGTCGCCAAGAGTTCCAATGGGGGTCGCGGTTGAAAGCCGGTAAGATTAATAAACAAAAGTCCTGTGCTAAAAAAATAATATAAAACACAAACTTTTTTCGTGCGACATGTGCCTGTTTGTTTTTTAATAAACGTTGAAATGTTGGATAAATCTTTGACACTATCTTGTAAGATTAAATCAATTTCCAAATTTAGCCTGTTTCTCTTCTTAGTATTATGTAATGTCAAACATTGAAGAGAATGTGACTTCACACAGGTATGAAGTGGCGAATGTCAGTAACAACCTCAAAGCCTCGTTTACCAGCTCAGGATACAATCCTCTTCTATTTATCTCAGCTCAGGATACTCTTCTCTTCTCTTTATCCAGAAATTATCAATAGTTTCTAAATATAATTTCATTCTTAGCATGCCATCTGCGGCTAAAACCATAAGGTTTTCTTTCATCTTTAACGATGGTAGATCGGCGAGTTTGACTGACATATATAGTCAAAAATAGATTTAATAATTATCTTTGTTCATTTCAACATTCAGAATCCAGTTCTGGAAAGTAGCTTTACAATCTCTTCTCTAAGTTATGTAAACTCTGTACCATAAGACGAATATGAGAGCTTACTGAAATCGATTCATCTGATGATAATCGAATTTTTTTTTGTTGTAAAAAGTCTGACCGCAAAGGAAGTTTTGCGTGGAATCCTCTGATTTTGTCTTTTGCAGTTATAATGGTTTCATCCCTCCCTTGGAGTCCTTTATTAAATATGTTTAAGTGGTTAAAAAGATCAGCGAGAAATGATAAGTTTAAAAGCCAGGTGGGGTCAGAAAAATGATTCGAATTTCCCGATTTTGGAACTTGTATAAGAACATCAATAATTCAGCTTTTAATTCCAGAACTCGTGTCAATACCTTTCCTTTTGACAGCCATCTGACCTCTGTGTGATAAAGGAGATTTTTATGGAGTGAACCCATTCATCGCATATGATCCTAAACAGCCGACTTAGCAAGGTCTTGCTTTTAATAGAGTTCAACAAAGCATTACCACCATCGCTACAAATAGCAAAACAACATCGTCCAACCAATCTCGTAGTCGCGACAGCCTTCGTACAAACACTGGCCAGTAGTATTATCAGGAAGAGCTTCGCAAAATAAAATTTCTTCTTCAATGTTTTCTTCTTCTTCAAAATGAACAAATGCCACAAACTGTGCACAGTCTGCAAAATCACTAGATTCATCTAGTTGCAACGCAAAATGTGGACTCTTCTTTAATTTTTCGATTAATTACTCTGCAAAACTTTTTCTCCGCTCAATTGTATTATCAGAAGTATATTTTTAAGCTCATCTGCCTCCTGTTTACCCAAAATAATTTCAACCATATCCAAGGACGCAGGCAAAATAAGATTCTCAACAACAGCTAATTTTTTTTTATTTTTTATTTTTGGCAATACGGGAAAAAATTTCATCACGTATTAAATTTTGTGTAATTAAACCGGATTTGGAAAGGCTTCAGTGTAAAAGGTTTTTAAATAGCTAACACATTATAATGTGGGGGGGTCGGCAAAAATTTGCTTCTTAACAAAGGGGCCGCGTACTCAAAAAGTTTGAAAAACACTGTAATAGAGGATTATCTGCTTATGGGCTAACAGAAAAGTAATCTGTCAAAACTTCGATATTCGCACTTTGACATTTATTTTTTTTTTTTGCATTTATGGTTCACAAATCAGCTATTGATTCAGGCAACTTATAGGCTACGTGGCTCTTTTTATGGCAGACGTCCATCTTAGCTAACTTGCTTTTGAAACAAGCAACATTTTCGCAAGAAAACAAGTCGGATTCATTCAGGAAATTTAGTTCGTTGTTTGATGGCGTTCCCTCATAGAACTATATTCAGTCGATCACAGTATTTGCAGCGGTTTTTAATTTCCCAAACAATGCGTGTGAATATATTTCCAATTCTGCGAATCGCAACGGTGAAACTCTTTACATTTTATAAAATGACAAATGGGCACTTGGACTCTGAAGCGATCGGAAAATCGATAAGATAGACTTGTTTAAAGCGAAATATCAAAGCGCTTCCTTAAACTGAACGTGCACTTAGACACTGTGCAAATAACTTTAAATTGAATTGTGCAAAAGCTAGCTGCATTTTGTTCTAAAAAAAAGCTTAAGATATATATTGTAAGGAAGGTCGGAAATAAAAGAAACTCTACACAAATTCAATCTTTTTTTCCAGCCTCTATTTCCCACAAGACTTTTCTTAAGTACTGTCTAAATCAAAATGATTCGTATGTCACGCGACTTACTGGCTAACAGATCGTATGATAAAGGTCTCGACAATGTATATACAAACATATATATATAGAAAACTTTACAGTTGTTAAAATAAATACTGAAAGTGTTGCCGCTGTTTTCTTTAAATATAAAAATAAAGTTTGCTGGAAGGAAGGCCAAAGAATGGACTGTTAGCCAAAAAGTACTAAGAACATTAAAAAAATATTTATTGATGAGTTTACCTTATTTGTTACTGAAAATGATTTGCCCGATGTATATATATTTTCACATATAAAATATAGTCCGCCGTCTAATTTAAAACAACGTATTCAACTGACAGATGGCTTAAATATGTGAAAGTAGAGAGTTGAGATAAATAAACATGGGATAAAGTAGGGTTATGGTACGTTTTGGACAATAAGGTCAAGATTAAGCACAAGAGGTTTAAAATGGATCCTCAAAATAGAAAAGAAAAACATTTGACGTTTCACCAGATGTTGTCAAAATGATAAAAAAAATCCAAAAAATCGAAATTTCTCGGTTTCCATTGGCTAAAATCGATCAGCAGACGTTCCAGTTGAAGTTTAGGAAGGGGTAGCCGACGAATCTAGCCAAGAAATTCGTGACTGAGGACCTACTAAGTTGACAGTTTGCATAATGTGGCTGACGTAGAAAAACTGACGTTCCCGAATAATCTATAGTTTTTGTGTTCAGAACACATTTTATCCAGACCTAGTCGACTTAAGATAACTAGACTTTTGAATGTTCCCGGTGTGTTTACAAGGCGGACTCATCATGCAAAAATGATTGGTTATAGATTCATTTTTAGCCTCGTATTTATGTGTTAAAAATTTAAAAGGTAAATCTCGAAGATTATACAAGGTTGGCAAATCAATCCTAATATCAAAGTTAATCTCCAGTGGAAACGTTAAGTACCATTACTTCTCCTCCCGTCAAACCCGTTGACAAATATCGCCGACAGAGTACGTTCATTGGTGAAATTACTGAGAGAATGGGATAACCTAGTGATTTAAATTAAATTGATATAAAGTTCATTCATTTACTGACATTTTGCAATCATTGTGGAAAAACAATTTGGTCTTTTCTTCGCTAAAACATCCAAACCCAAATTTGGCAGCACTTTCAACTAGTCAAAAGAATTCTTAAACATTCTCGAAATCCAATTCATTCACAAGGCTATTAAAAAGGAGTCTTTTAAGAAAAGGCGGAGTGTCCTCATCACTCGAACCACTGCCCACATGCGTTTAGCATAATAGCTTGACTTTTAACAGACATTGAAAACCCTCAAAATAAATACAAAATTTTAAGAAAAAAAAAAAAATACAACACTCCTTTTAGAAATAAAAAAAACATTATGAAAGTACCCTCAACGACATAAAACGTTACTCGTCTGTCATGCCAAATGGGTGGCAGCAAGTATACGATACAGTAGTCCTACAGTGCATGGGTGGAGTAGGTACGCAAATGGCAGCTTGTCCAGTCGGCACAATAAAAGAGATTAATGAATTTCCACCTGGAATAAATTATTTATGAAAAACGACAGAGAATCGTCGAGGAACCACTGTTACCCTCCATATAGTCCATTTGTTTCCTAAGACATGGTCTAAGGTCCTCTGCCCTTCATAACAAACGGCAAAAAAAAAAAAAAAAAAAAAAAACTGAAATTATCGGGCTCATTCAACAAACTGACTACTTTTTCCGTAAATGATTTCTTTTCGTCCGGTAAATGTTATTTGTTGAGGAAAATCCCAAACGAAAAAGAATATCCTCACAAGAGCAAAGGATATGCGATACGGAAAGAGAAAAAAATGGAATTTTTATTAATATCCTTTCTTGAGCGACGACCGACGACCGACGACGACGAAGACGAGAGATCGCACTACACTTACTCATGCGATGAATTTCTCCCAAGGTGGACACACACATATAGCATTACCATTTCCATTTCCAAGGAGGACGGACAGCGTTTGAGGATATACCTTGTTGCCTGAGGCCTTCAAAGACTGAGACCAAGTCTAACGAATGTCTTGTGAAACGTATAATTTGCCTAAATGTGGGTATTTATTGTTATTATTCCGTTCGTTCTGCAATTTTTGAGGTTCGGGGTATAATGTGGTAAAGGGATACAAGGGATTTGAATTTTTTTCCAGAGGATTATGTTTCATTGAGTTGCCGTGGCTTAGATTAAGGGTGTGTCAACTGTGTAACAGTTGATTCCTTGCGAAAACAAAAAGATGAAAGTCACAAAAGTTTCCTGTTCCTGTCTACTGTTTTGGGGGGCAGAGAAGGTAGGTCCGTTTCAGGTGATAAATGACTCTTAATATAAGTGGAAGAAGGAAGGAGTTAGTGAAAGGATGTCATCGTTAAAATTCTATTTATCAAAAAAATTTTGAGCCAGAAAAATGGAATGTTATGCATGACGATTTATGAAAAAAAAAACTGTGTACCATGATGAATGATGTCGCGCAGTTGAACCGATCGTTTAAGGAATTTTGCTGCCCAGGTTGGATAAGTGGGCATTTGATCAATAAAATCGCTGCAAGTTTCAATTGTAATGACATTGTAGGCTGTCTGCCTGAAAGAATCGCCTAAATACAGCTGACTGTTACTTAAAAAAGGGTTTAATTAGAAAACGGCAACACCTCATTCATTCAATCACCTATTTAATTTGATATTCAAATCGTCCTTCACATTGAACACTTAAGATCAGTGATGATCATTAACTTCGAAGGAAGATGAAAAATGGTTCGTATTATAATCGCTCGATTGATATTGAAAGACCCTAACTCTGAATGCAACCGTGTTCGGATGGGTGAATTGAGAACCTTTCTTATGACAGTTGAACTCTCGAACGACAAAAGTTCGCAATGTTTGTTTGCCCGTAAAAAAAATTACTTTACCTTAAAAATAGTATTAAGATTTCAGCTTAAATTTAGCGAAGCTTTTTGTATACTGCACTGCAGCGCCATCTGCCGGGCTTATTTGTGTATTTAAGCCATCCAGGGCCAAACGCATACGCATACAAAAAAATTCATTCAAATCGGTCCAGCCGTTTAGGAGGAGTTCAGTGACATACATACACACACAGTAGAATTATATAAATTAAGAAGATATAGATTATCTATTGTGACTGAAACCATTTTACATTGAGTTGACAGTTCTTTGCTTACAATCATAAATTTGCTGTCTTCAAATTATTAGATAAACTATTATTGGTACATCGGAAATCAGATTGACAACTGTCATAAACATCAGTCTAGTACAATTTCGTGTAATAATTTCTTAAACCAAAATGGCTGACTACGTTTTATTTGTATGTCAAGCGGATTACCAATTGAAATGACACAAACGAACACAGAAATGTTTACAATATATACTGTTACATTCAGGCAGGGATTCGTAAAGATAAAACACTATTCCGTTAAACTTTTCTAATAAAATTCACTTTTATTACACTTTTATCGACTATTCTAGTATTTCACTTATTAAGTACCAGAACACTATAGTTAAACAATTCTTCAACGTTTCAAACCAATCACTTAATTTACTCTATTACTTTTCACTTATTTATCTTCACAAACTATTACTATCTCGAACTTTAACCAATCACTTTTATAAATCAACTGTCTCGCCCTCTTCTAAAAGCTGTCCTTTTATACCCGCTCCGCCATCTGACGAGAACTTTCTAGCTAATTCTAAGTGGTTCTAGAACAAGGTTCAGTGGTGACAGATTCCAGTCTCCAATTGGAAGTGACACTTGAGTGGAACTTGTTTTGTGACTTTAAGGCCTGGTTTCACCAAACTGTCTAAAGGCCTGGTTTCACCAAACTGTGACTAAGGGCTTGTTTCACCACTTAAGTTACACGATACCTTCCACGCCACAATATCCCCCTCTTAAACTTGTTCGTCCCGAACAAACTCGTTAACATTTTCACCATTATAACGATGAAGACGATCCACATGAACGACTTTCAGCTTGCCTCTTCCTCGTTGGATGCGATAGACAACGTCGTTGATGCGCTTTACGATTGTATAGGGCCCTTCCCAGTCTTGTTGCAACTTAGGCGATAAACCTTTCCTTCGATGAGGGTTGTATAGCCATACCAGATCTCCTTCCTGGAATCCTGTAGTTGTCGTTTTAGTATCGTACCTCGTTTTCATGCGGTCACTGGCTATCTTAATCTTATCCCTAGTGTCTCGATGCACGTCCCTGATGATATCCCTGAGGTCTGTAACGTATTCCTCCTCATTCTTGGGCTCTTCGCATGGATATCCAAACATCAACTCGCTAGGTAGGCGGACTGTTCGACCAAATAAGATTTCAGATGGAGTATGTCCTGTGGTGTTATGCACTGCTCCTCGATAAGCCAATAAAAACATGGGAATCTGCTTATCCCAGTCTCTCTGGTCTTCGCCAACGACCTTAGAGAGGTGTTCATTCAGTGTCCTGTTGAAGCGCTCCACCATCCCATCTGATTGTGGATGAAGCGGGGTTGTCCTTGTCTTGTGAATCCCGAGTAACTGGCACACTCCTTGGAAAATCTTCGACTCGAAGTTCCGTCCTTGGTCTGAATGCAGTTCCATTGGTACACCGAATCTGCTTACCCAGTTATTGACGATTTGCTCCACCACGGTTTTAGCTTCTTGATTTGGGATAGCAAATGCTTCAGGCCACTTACTGAAATAGTCCATAACAACGAGGATGTAACGATTTCCATTGTTTGTTTCAGGAAACGGTCCCGCAATATCAACTGCTATCCTTTCGAAAGGGGCTCCAACATTGTATTGATGCATTTTGCCACGGACTTTCAGTCTAGGACCTTTGCTGGCCGCACATGTAACGCATTTCCTGCACCAAGTTTCAACGTCCTCCCTTGAATGAATCCAGTAAAAGCGTTCCCGCACTTTTTCGAGCGTTTTATTGATTCCCAAGTGGCCTCCAGACACTCCATCATGCAATTCCCTGAGCACTTCCTTAACCTTTGACCTGGGTACAACAAGCTGCATTACGAACGACTTTCCATCCGGGCTTTCCCATCTTCGTTTTAGAATGCCGTCTTGTACGTGAAGGGAGTCCCACTGCGCCCAGTATGCCTTCAGCTCGGGGCTCCTATTGGATATCTCCTGCCAGTCTGGTTTTCCCTCATGCTCCTTCCAGGAGATAATCGGTTCGATATCCGGATCTTCCCTTTGAGCCTCCTGTATTTCCCGCGCACTCCAGCCACCAATGGGCATAGCTCTCACCCTTTGAACGGACGCGACATCTTTTTCCTCGTGTCGTAAGCAATGTTTGCAATTTGCTTTGCACGGTCGACGGGAGAGAGCGTCTGCATTAGAGTGAAGACTTCCCTTTCGATGTTGTATTTCGTAGTCGTACATCTGCAGCCGTTCGATCCACCTTGCGACTTGGCCTTCAGGATTCTTAAAGTGCAGCAGCCACTTTAAAGATGCGTGGTCTGTGCGGAGGATGAATTTCCGCCCATAAAGGTACTTATGGAAATGTTTTGTCGCCAATACCAAAGCAAGGAGTTCGCGCCTGGTAACACAGTAGTTCCTTTCTGGCTTTGAGAGAACTTTGCTGAAGTAGGAAACTACTTTCTCTTGGCCATCGTGCACCTGGGAAAGGACGGCTCCAATTCCCACATTACTAGCGTCTGCATCCACAATAAATGTTTTCCCAGGGGTGGGGTACGCTAGTATGGGTGCGTTGCACAACTGTTGCTTAAGTTCCTTGAAGCTGTTTTCGCACTCACCTGACCATTTGAATTGTTTGCCTTTTTCTGTCAGTTGATGCAAGCTCTTTGCGATCCTGGCAAAGTCCTTAACAAATCGCCTGTAATAGGTCGCAAGTCCCAGGAAGCTTCTCAGTTGATGTTTGTCTTTGGGAACCGGCCAGTTTTTCACTGCATCGACCTTCTCCGGATCAGTCTTGACTCCTTTGGAAGAGATGATGTGCCCGAGGTACTTCACTTCTGGTCTAAATAGCGAACACTTCTTCGGGTTAAGTTTTAGTTGCGCACTTCGTAGCCTTTGGAACACCTCCTTAAGGTTATCTCGATGTTCGTTAAATGTTTTTCCTACTACGATGACATCGTCCAGGTAGACCAAGCAGGTTTTCCACGTTAGTCCCAGCAGAACGCGCTCCATTAGACGTTCAAAGGTAGCTGGAGCATTGCACAGTCCAAATGGCATTACTGTAAACTGCCAAAGTCCGTTTCCTGCTGTGAATGCTGTTTTCTCGCGGTCTTCTGGATGGATCTGCACTTGCCAGTAGCCACTCTTCAGATCGAGAGTCGAAAACCATTTGGCTCCGGATAGTGTGTCCAGGGTGTCGTCAATTCTTGGAAGGGGGTAGCTATCCTTCTTGGTGACGTTGTTGAGTTGGCGATAGTCCACGCAGAATCTCGTGCTTCCGTCTTTCTTCTTGACCAGGACGACCGGCGATGCCCACGGACTTTTTGAGCTTTCAATCAGTCCCTCCTTTTCCATCGTCGAAACCATTTCTGCAACCTCCGTCTGCTTGGCCAATGGTAGTCGTCGGGGAGGCTGACGAATCGGTCTCGCATCTCCGGTGTCGATTCGGTGTTGTACGAGATGTGTTCGGCCATACTCGCTGTTCTGCGAAGCAAATATATCAGCGAACTCGTTGATTAAACTACCTGCCATGGACCGCTGCTCCTGATCCAGCTCGCACTCTCCGAGTATATTCATTTTCATCTCCGATATCTCCGCAGGTCTAACCGCTTTCACATCACTTGCATTGGACAACTTTGTGACCGCAGTAATCGGTACGCACTTTCCAATTACTTCCCCTTGCTTTAGTTTCACGCTTTTGTTTTCCACATTGAGGACACGAACGGGAACCAAGTTGTTTTTAGGTTCAACCAGCATCTTTCCGACGATATACCTCTGATAATAATTTTCTGCATCTGGCTCGACTAGGTAGAATCGGTGGCTCCCAGGGTCGCCTTCCAGCTTTGTCCAAATAACTGTTTCTGACGAAGGTGGTAGTATTTCGTCTTCACTTACAACTGTCCGTAGAGCTGCGACGTTCTCGTTCCCGTAAACCATCGGAATCTCGACGTTCTTGTACTTTATAACTTGCAAACCGATGTCGAGTACTATATCATGCGTCTTCATAAAGTCGATTCCGATGATGCATTCGTCACATATATCAGCTACTAAGAATGCATGGGAGAAGACTATTCCTGCAAGGTTTACCGTCAAGAGTACCTCACCATACACCTTTGCTGTTGCTCCAGTTGCTGTTTTCAGACAGTAGCTGCTGGTGTTGTGCAGCCATGCTTGGCGAACGATGTCCCTTCTGACTATGGAAGCGGTGGCACCTGTATCGATTGTGGCGACACACTTTTTCTGGCCGATATGGGCTTCCACTGTCAGACTCCTATTACATCGTTTGGTCTGGGAAACCTGAATTGTGGTCCTGGGGGCGTCGATTCCAGATGTTCCATCCGCCGAACGCTCAAACGCCTCCTCGTTCCTAGCTCTGCAATGTGGACAACTGCCCTGTCTACGTTCGGCTCTGCACTGTCGTTGTAGATGTCCAATTTTGTTGCAGTTCCAGCAACGGATCGGTCCCCTTCGAGAACTGTTACGGTCGACTATTTCTGTTCTCTGGCACGAGCATTCAACGGATGTCATTTCTCTCACGCGGTGAAATCTTTGAGATGCTTGGTCAGCAGCTCTCATGGTTAAAGCAAATGCCAGTGCCTCAGGAAGAGTTCTCTTTCCAGCCATTCGTAGAGCCATCTGCAGTTGTCTGTCCTCTATGGCTTGTGTAAATGCCTCAATAGCCATTTCATTGATGACATCCTCGCCGGCATTGGGATAAGACAAGTGCGCTAGCCGTTCGATATCAGCTTGCAGTTGCTGGAGTGTTTCTCCCCTCTTCTGGATTCGACTGCGAAGTTGCACTCTATATACTTGCTGCATATGGTCGTCACCGAATCGCATCTCAATAGCCTTCACCAATGCATCGTAGTCGCGTTGTTTTTCTGCTGAGACAGTTTGAAGCAATTCTGCAGCTGTACCTCGTAATGCGAGTGTTAATGCAATCGACTTTTCCTCTAGGGTTGCTTAAACATCGATAGTCTATCGATAGTATCGATAGTTTTTTACTATCGCTACTATCGATGGTTCAAAAAAACTATCGATACTATTGAAACCCATATATGAGCACATTTTCAAAGCAAACGTAGAAACTGAATATACTTCGTTATTAGGAGTACTACTTTTCTACGCATAAAGAAGTAACGAAAAAACGATATGTGCCTTTATTTAAACAATAAACGAACATTTCTTGACCACAGCTGTTTCGGTATTCTAATATTTTTCAGTGTATATGTATATACATCGGTATTGTCAAGATAGGTTTACGATGCTGTAATAAGAAAAGAACAAACAATAACAAATCTTGTTAAGATTGTGTCAATTTTATCAATACACCACTGTAGTTAATGGTGTAAGCTAACTTTATTATACATGACTGTATCTGTCACTTTTGTTTTCCACATTCCACTTCTTCTGCGTTTTTAAATAAAACCGACCACGAGTGGTATTTTTGTGTTTAACTAAGAAGCGTCTTTTGTTTCAATTCAACAAGTTAATCTTTTCAGTCTTGTAAAAATTCAACAAATCTTTGGCAAAAGAGAGGTAACCTCTTTACTACAAACTGCCTTTGCGCGACTATGTGGTGAATGTGCTTATGCGAGTATCTACTCCTTTCAACCCTTCCAAGAAATAATAAGTGGCCGCTGGCGCTGGTGAAAGTGATTTCGAATTTTTGTTTTTTTTTGTACATATTTAGTTTTTCCTTGTGTCAACAATGAAACAATCGCATCATTTATGTGCATTTATGCATAACCTGGTAGCATTTATAATCGCAGATAGTGCTACAAGTGCTGCAATTGAAGCTGGTTGTTCTTACGCTTAAGTTCAAGTTTGTTGACCAATTACAATAAAATAGTAAAGTTATTTCTTCAAATTTGAAGTGAAAAATTCAAGTGAAAATTTAATCGAAGTAAAAAATCCGTTGTGTGGATTTTTTTTTTTAAATATGTATGTTGAAGGTGACAATAAACTTGTTAAGTGTACTTTGTGCCAAAAGGAGTACAAGTACTCCGGTAACACGAGTAATCTCTCCGACCACTTAAAGCGTAAGCATCAGTCGGGATTGCTCGCTAGAACTTCTCATGATCAAGATGGTTTGTCTGAGCCTGAGGATGTTTTTTTATTAATAAATTATGGATAAATTTCCGACCCCGTCTATACAAAATTGTAAGTATATAAAACTATCGATACTATCGATAGTATCGATAGTTTATTCCGAAACTATCGATACTATCGAAATGTTAAACTATCGATGTTTAAGCAACCCTATTTTCCTCGTCGTCCCATCCATTGGTCGTTGCAGCTGCTTCGAACTGTCTCTTATAAATTGGCCATGATGTTTGACCATCAAAAACGGGTGGTTGCATCTCCTTCCTTCTTGGGCAGTCAGCAGAATATTCCCGAGCCTTCTGCTTCTTGACTTTTTCCAGTTCTTTAGCTATGTTCTCGATGTTCGCGCCAAGCTCTTTAGCTATGTTCTCGTGTTTATGAAATGTTTTATTAATTTCCTCAAGCTTTGTTTCATGCTCGTTTAGTTTTTCATCAATCGCATCGATTTTTACATCTAGAACATTCTTAAATTCTTCTACGGCGTCTTTTTGTGCGGCGACAATGGAATTTTTCTGTTCTTCAAGAGAATTCTTCTGCTCTTCTAAGGAATTCTTTTGTTCTTCTAGAGAATTCTTCTGTTCTGCGAATTTAGATTCCATAGAATTTTTCTGTTCTGCGAACTTCAATTCCATGGAATTTTTCTGTTCTTCTAGAGAATTTTTCTGTTCTGCGAACTTAGATTCCATAGAATATTTCTGTTCTTCCATCTTCGCAAGAAGTAATTCCATCATAGAGCTAATGTCAACGCCTGTACTTACTTGTTCTTCTGACACGTCGAATAGCATGGTTTTTGGATCTTCTCCGTCGTTTTGGACAGCTTCCTGTAGACGAAGGATGAGGTCACTTTTTCCTCCAGCTGTGGATAGATTCCGTTTTTCTAGTTCACTTTTTAATTGGGGTATGCTTAGTTGCAGCAATATACGACCCATTTTGTTTGTCTCTTGTAATTTAGAAATTCACTTTTTTTTTTTTTTTTTTTTTTTTTTTTTTTTTTTTTAAACTACACTTAGACACTTAGGACAGAATAAGTTTTATCCCACTTCTGACACCAATGTTACATTCAGGCAGGGATTCGTAAAGATAAAACACTATTCCGTTAAACTTTTCTAATAAAATTCACTTTTATTACACTTTTATCGACTATTCTAGTATTTCACTTATTAAGTACCAGAACACTATAGTTAAACAATTCTTCAACGTTTCAAACCAATCACTTAATTTACTCTATTACTTTTCACTTATTTATCTTCACAAACTAGAACAAGGTTCAGTGGTGACAGATTCCAGTCTCCAATTGGAAGTGACACTTGAGTGGAACTTGTTTTGTGACTTTAAGGCCTGGTTTCACCAAACTGTCTAAAGGCCTGGTTTCACCAAACTGTGACTAAGGGCTTGTTTCACCACTTAAGTTACACGATACCTTCCACGCCACAATACATATACATAGATAGGAAATTAAAATAATCTGCTTCTCGATTTCATAACTCCAACGAAAATAAGAGAGCAAATCAACTGTCAAGTTGAACTTAAGTTATGATTAAATTTAGCATTAAAACAAAAATTTTATTTCGAACATTTATGTAAAGAATTTCGAAAATTTTATGAGCTTTCTATTTCCAAATTTCATAAACGATTTCTAGTACCAACAAAAACACATTTTTCTATTTTTCTGTTTCAGTTCAGAGCGAACCTGAACTGTCGAAAAGGGCAAAAAGCATTAGGGCTTTAAATGCATAGGTATTTCCTTTTCCATAACTAGTTCTGAGCTGTAAAAACATTTCTTATTTCGCTTCGCATAAGAGCTTTAAATGCATATTGCCTTTTTCAGAACATGATCAGAGCGCCCCTAATGGTCTCAGAATAAATTGATCAGTTAATTAAGTATATTTTGACAGGTGGTATATTTTGACCATAACCATTATACTGATCAGGAATGCAAATGTTGGTACAGAAAGGAAGGAAGATTCTTAAAAAGTGTAATAGATCAATCAAAATGTAGTAGACTAAAGAAATACGTACAGCAAATACAGTTTAGGTACATGGTGTAGGTATAGTCCGTCCCATAAAAGAAGAAAGATCCCAACATGCGCAGTAGCAATTTATTTAAGGGAAATTTTCTCTTTTAAGGTATTTTTGATCGCATGAAATTGTTAATGCTTTTCTGTACTTTATCTTTTTTGCAGCGATATTGGAAAACGTAATTGTTTTATTATTGATACGTGTTTTAACTGTCATTGAGTTTTACCAATAAATTATTGTAGTAACTCATGAAAAAAGTTCCATGCACGAAGTAAAACATTACATTCAAGAAAATAAAGAAATAATGAAAAATATCGAAATTGCCATAAAATAATGTACCTAAGTGAGTAAAAAAACCCATCTTTTCTCAATTAACCTAAAAATCGACCTGTCTACCTGCATTCGTGCCCATTCACAAAGTATAATGGAAATTCCATTTTAACCCTTTTTAATAGTTGTTACTCAAGGCTCTGGCTTTTATTACTACATATTTGAGAAGTGCAACACCCAGCAAATTTCCCTTTTCTTTGGGGTGGGTAAAGTGTATCTATTGCATGCGCCAACGACGGTTCTGTGTGGACAATCAGTCATGCCTCGATCGTCGATCGAGAGAGATGTTTTCGCAAGCAGGGGTATGCTTGCTTTATGAAATGCGCACACATTTTTTTTAGCTGTAGTTTTTGTTGGAAAAGTAGTTTTGCTTTCTCTAAGAGAATAAAATCCCTGATGTGAAGAGACCTGCGCAAGATATTTTCAGGTACTTTGGGACGGGCTAGTCCGTCCCATAAAAGAAGAAAGATCCCAACATGCGCAGTAGCAATTTATTTAAGGGAAATTTTCTCTTTTAAGGTATTTTTGATCGCATGAAATTGTTAATGCTTTTCTGTACTTTATCTTTTTTGCAGCGATATTGGAAAACGTAATTGTTTTATTATTGATACGTGTTTTAACTGTCATTGAGTTTTACCAATAAATTATTGTAGTAACTCATGAAAAAAGTTCCATGCACGAAGTAAAACATTACATTCAAGAAAATAAAGAAATAATGAAAAATATCGAAATTGCCATAAAATAATGTACCTAAGTGAGTAAAAAAACCCATCTTTTCTCAATTAACCTAAAAATCGACCTGTCTACCTGCATTCGTGCCCATTCACAAAGTATAATGGAAATTCCATTTTAACCCTTTTTAATAGTTGTTACTCAAGGCTCTGGCTTTTATTACTACATATTTGAGAAGTGCAACACCCAGCAAATTTCCCTTTTCTTTGGGGTGGGTAAAGTGTATCTATTGCATGCGCCAACGACGGTTCTGTGTGGACAATCAGTCATGCCTCGATCGTCGATCGAGAGAGATGTTTTCGCAAGCAGGGGTATGCTTGCTTTATGAAATGCGCACACATTTTTTTTAGCTGTAGTTTTTGTTGGAAAAGTAGTTTTGCTTTCTCTAAGAGAATAAAATCCCTGATGTGAAGAGACCTGCGCAAGATATTTTCAGGTACTTTGGGACGGGCTATATTTTTGTAGTCAATTGACAGGAAGTGCGGAAGTGGAACACTCTGAATTTGAACAAAGTTTATACTCTCAACAACAAAAGGGGACGTTTAGTAAGTCTGACAGCTGCCCGACTTGATTTATCTCAGTTTTTACTGGCTTGGATCGGTCATATGAACAACTGTTTCAATTGATGTTTCGGGAATTTAGTCAAGAAATTTGTGACAGAGTACTAAGTTGACAGTGCGCACACATGGCTGACGTAGTGAAAAGTGACATTCCCAACCAATCTAGTTTTTGCGTTCAGGTTACATCTTGTCCAGACCAATCTAATCGAATAGGTTATTGAATGTAGTTATAACGCACAAAACCTATAGCGACGAACGGAGGGAACGTCAAATGGCAGCAACAATTTCGATATAATTGGCGGCTTTTTCAAGTCAAATTGACAGCAACAACAGCTATTTTTTTCCCGTCGGCAACGCTATTAACTCTGAATATGACATCGAATCAGAAATTAAAAAAAGAGTTACAATTGACAGCCGGTGTTTCTTCATTATAACCTATAGCGACGAACAGAGAGAACGTCAAATTGACAGCAACAATTTCGATAAAGTAAGCGACTTTTTCAAGTCAAATTGACAGCAACAACTTTGAGATAGTTGTCGACTTTTTCCCGTCGGCAACGGTATTAACTCTGCATATGACATCGAATCAGCAATTAAACAAAGAGTTACAATTGACAGTCGAAGTTTCTTTAAACTAAGAAGGCAATTGAGTAGGAATTATGAGGAAACACCAGCGACACCTAGTAAGAAATCCATCATCCAAATACTAGCGCAAATGCATTTACTTTAGCAGGTAAAATTTTGAATGCAATTTCGGTTCTGTGTGTACTGAATTGAATTAGGTGAGGAGATTTAACACCGAACAGATTGTAGCGCCACCTATAAAAGCAAAAGGGCATTTAAAACTCCCTGTTCTGTGGACAGTAAAAAATAACCTAAGATAGCATTTTGTGAAAGTCTCTTGCAGGTATGTATATCAATAAGAAATGTTTAACAAGGAGCAGTACGAAGTCTACCGCAAAAACCGTTGTTCCGTTCTTACTAGCTGCGAAAGGGGTGGAGGAGTATTGGTTTCTGTTCGGAAGTCATTAAGCAGCGAAGAAGTTTCCATACCTCCGACAACTCTAGATGTGGACCAAGTTGCAGTTAAAATTAAATGTGATCCTGATACTGAAGTTATTGTAATTGCTAGTTATATACCACCAAGGAGTTCTTATTTATTGTATAAAGCTCACATTCATAACTGTTCCTTAATTTTAAATAATTTGGATGACCAACAACATGTCATCCTACTAGGTGATTTTAACTTACCTAATTTAGTTTGGTCCTTTGATCAAGATGAATGTAGACTTTTTCCTTTTAACGTTAACTTAGATCATGAACGCGAGGTTGTTGATACGCTCGCCCAGTTCGATCTTCGTCAGATTAATCATTTTGCCAATGAGTTCAATAATGTTTTAGATTTAGTTTTTGCAGATTCTGATCTTAATATTAATCTCAATAACTCTATGATTCCACTATTTCCTAATTCTATGTTCCATGTAGCCTTATCACTACAATTTGGATTTTATGAGTATTTTCGACCCAGTCCCAGTGTCATTAATTATAGGTATAATTATGCTAAGGCAAACTACAACAGTATTTCTAACTATCTAGAAGGAATTAATTGGCTTGATGCTTTTAATAACGGGGATCTTAATAATTCTTTTAATTTATTTGTTGAAACTGTTAAAGTGGCAATCGATATGTTTACACCTAAAGTAAGGATTATATCGGGCGTTAATCCTATTTGGTTTAACAAAAGGCTCGTGAACTTAAAAAATAGGAAAAATAAGACATATAAACAGTTCCGAAAAAGAAATAATGATCCGGAACTTTTGTTAGCTTATCGAAAGCTTCAAAAGGAATTTGATGTTCTTAGTAAATTTCTTTATGGTCAGTACGTTCTTTCTGTTGAATCTAATTTAAAGACTAATAGTAACCGTTTTTGGAGCTTCATCAACAGTAAAAAACAATCTAATGGTATCCCCAACTGTATGCGTCATAATAATGTATCCTCCTCAGACCTGTTGACTATTTGTAATATGTTCGCAAACAACTTTCAATCTGTATATTCGAGTAGTACTACCCCAGCTAGTGGCTTGAATGAAACCTCAATGTCTTGTGATTCTTTAAATGTTGGTCACCTCGAGTGTTCAATTCCTGAAGTTCAACGTGCTCTTTATTTGTTAAAACTAGATGCAGATCCTGGTCTCGAGGGCATCCCCCCAATTTTACTTCAAAAGTGTTCTTATGCGTTTTCCGTGCCTCTGTGTTTAATGTTTAACTTGTCTCTGCGGACAGGAAATTTTTTGAAAGTTTGGAAGAACTCGTTCATAACTCCAATTTTTAAATCTGGATCGAAACACGATATTACCAATTATCGTCCAATATCCAAAATATCGCCTATACCTAAACTATTTGAAAAAATTATTTACGAGAAACTTACACCTCTCGTAAAGGGAGTAATCTCCCATTTCCAACATGGATTTGTAGCTGGTAGATCTACCTCTACAAATCTCGCAATCTTTTGCAACTCAGTGCTGAATGACCTTGAGAAAAGCTTACAAAGTGACGTAGTCTATACTGACTTTGCCAAAGCTTTTGACAGCGTTAATCACCATGTTTTAATTTCCAAACTTAAAAGAATCGGATTTCATTCAAACTTTCTAAAGTGGATTCACTCCTATCTCACAGATCGTGTTCAGTATGTTCGTATAAAGGATGTACTTTCATCACCAGTTTATGTCACCTCCGGAGTACCTCAGGGTAGTCATTTGGGCCCCTTACTTTTCCTTTTATTTATTAACGACATACCCGATCTGTTTTTGAACTCACAATGTCTGATGTTTGCTGACGATCTAAAAGTGTTCCGACATATTAAGTCTGAACATGACTGCATACTTTTACAGGAAGATCTTAATAGACTTTCTTTGTGGTGTCGTAATAATGACCTTCGCCTTAACGTCTCTAAATGTCAAAGTATGTCATTTTGTCGTAACCTCTCCCCAATATCATATACGTACATGATCGATAATATCCCACTGTCTATTATATCCTCTAAAAAAGACCTGGGAGTCATATTTGACAAAAAACTCGATTTCTGTAAGCATATTGACTTCTTGGTTGCTAAGGGTAATTCTATGTTAGGTTTTATATTGCGGAACTCTAAAGACTTTCGTGAACCGCATACCCTTAAATGTCTATTCTTTTCTTTTGTCAGGTCTCATCTTGAATACTGTAGTATAGTATGGAATCCATTTTATGAAGTACATTCCAATAGAATTGAGAAGATCCAAAAACGTTTTACTAGAGCTGCCGTTCGTAGATTACGATGGAATATCGAAATGCCATCGTATGAGACAAGATGCAAATTATTCGGTATCTTACCTCTTTTTAAGCGTAGACAATATTTCTCACTTATGTTCATTCGGGACTTGATAAACAACCATATCGACTGCCCTTTTCTTTTATCATTAATTGGTTTTTATGCTCCTTCTAGAATGCTTAGAAATCGCTTTTTATTTTATGTTCCATATCATAGAGTTAACTATGGTTGTAATGAACCAATTACCAGATGCCTAAGAGAATCTAATAATTATTGTAGTTTGTTTGAGTTTGATCTGAGTAGGGACTCATTTAAGAATAAATTGATTTTAATGTTAGGCTTTGGTGGTAGTATTTAATGTATTCAAAATTTGTATCGAGTAATCTAGCGAGAGTAGTGAATGTTCTCATTTGATGCACATGAATAAAATAAAAATAAAAAAAAATAAATAAAAATAAGCCAATTCACTACTTAGCGCTCGACGCAACTTCAGCCTCCCTTGATTGAAAAAGAATTAAAATAATCCCCAAACAAATTGAAATTTCTTTCGAGTATATTCATCTTCCTTAAGCGATATTACTGCAAGTGGTCCCTCCCACAGGACCCTGTTGTGCACATGGTATTACATTCCACTATAGGTGTTACACAATACCACTTTGGCTCACTGGACAAAAAAAAAAAGTTATCGACCACCATGAATGCGTGGAGTGTTATTTATGCGTACCAGGACATTGGTTTTATCTGCCATTATTTCAAACTTTGCTAGAGGAACGCAAAGTTATCCTTGTTAGGGGCACCAAACAAAAATAAAACACACAAGCACCAACAACACTCAGAGCCAATAAATCTGTTTAGAATCATCCTACTTGGCTCATCCTCCCCAGCAACGATAGCAGGCACAAGCAACAACAACAGCAACAAACATTTTCTAAAACTAATTGTACCTCGACCCGGAACGGACAACACAGTATTAATCCAAATTACCATCAAAGTGATTTAATTGCTCGGAATTGCATCCTTACCACAATCGGTTCGAGTCGTGTCGACTCTCTAGGACTATCGCACCGGTCCACCTGTAATGTTATGTACAATGACCGAGCGCACAGCATTTGAAACCTGTGGCCAAAAACTTGTGTGCTCTGCCATTAAACATCATCATCATCGTCGTCGTCGTCGTCGTCGTCCGGGAGAGGAGTGAAGTTTGAAGGATTGTCGTCGTTCACGATGATGATGATGATGATGACGACGACAACGGCACTCCATGCTACTGGCCAAGAGTCGAGCAGCTCGAGAGTGAAAAGTTTCTCTCTCTCGGCAGTGTTGCATGTTCCGTTGCGAGCATCAGTGTCGTCCTCCAAAGGGTTACATATTTTCCGAATAAATCCCTCATTCATCTGTCGGGATAAGTTATTGGCAAGCAATATATCTCCTACCCCGCGTGCGAAACACCAAACGACCGACGAGCCAATGTTGTTCGACTATGGGAAACAGATCGAATCTGCAGCAGCACCAACGTACACCACAAATTGACCCGGTAGCTGGCCGAAAACACCCAGTTGTAGAGAGATACTTATCTGGGCATTGAACACCAGCGGGACACCCGACCAAACACGAGTTAGACACCCAGCCAGTCAGTGTTATTATTTATTTAGCCTGGGAAATTATTTTTCCCTTCTAACCTCACAATAATGCTCATTTGTTGCCTAATCTTCGGCTCAATAAATTAGCCGAACATGTAGTAAATTACCCGCCATACTGTGCCACGGATGAGTGCATAAGAGGCATCTCGCTTCTCGCTTCCAGCGCGACATACTCCACTCACTCCCGTTTCGGATTGAACGAAATTAATTAAAAATGAATGATATCGACGTTTTCGGCAGCAGGGTTGGGGGCCGCAAAAATTTCAAATTCCATCGTTGACTCGAATAGTGTAGACAACGGCCTCACGGGGACATGATGAAAAAGAGGATAAAAAAAAATATCAAACCAATGCAAAAGGACAGGCACTTATATTTTAACTCACTCGGAGACACATCGTTCCGAGTACGAGTAGAGTTGTGCTGGGTCGTTTTGTTTGACATCGCACCCCAACCACCCGATGTCCCGCATGAAGATGTAATAGTTTTTGGCGAAATGGTCACATCAGGACGTCTCAAAGATCACGTACTCAATATATTTCCTTTTTCTGCTCTAAGTGGCACTTTTTGGATATTCAACTGTGTACGAGTGCTCCCATTAGGACAGTGGGTACCGCCATATACCTACATACATATTCCTTCGAATCGAGTCCTTTTTTTGGGACTTTTTTTTTGCTTATACATATTCCTTTTCGCTTTGATGTATTTTGCATTTCGTTGGATTGTAGGGAAAATTTAAATTTGATACGGAGGACAGACGGTGCTTTTTAATTAGAGAGGCGTTCCTTAGCAACCAAATGATGGATGAGGATCAAACGGGCTTTGCGAAAATGTAAAATTATGAGACAGATGGAGTACGGTTGTTTCCGAATTCGAATGTGGGGTGATTTTCTTTTCAGCGGGGACTTTAGTGGCCGGCTTTGGTGTATTTCACTTGGGGTGCCACAGGGCGACCTTTTGAGACCGATTATATTTGGGGTGGTGGCAGAAATGCTTCCAAAGAGTCAAAATTGGAAGATTGAGATTGCTCTCTTGAAGCTGCGTATACGTTATTACTACGAGATGAATAATCAACGAGGAACGAGCTACTCTCAAGGGTTTTACGCTAGTTTAACCTCACTTCGGTGGTTTATGAAAAAGGCTGCAGTTAAATGGGAAAAATAAATAAATGAATAGATGGCGCAGGTCCGTGGGCACCCTAGACCTAGCTTCTCTTAACCATTCGTTTTTGTGTCAGTTTCTTTCATTTTCGGAACGATTGAAAGGGATCTACAAATTTTATGCCGAGTCTAAATGGCCAATTGAGAAACTATTTCAAGACAGTTATACTCTCGGATGTTTGTTAGACGTTCGCGAGAGGTGGCGAAGTGGAAAAAGACCTTAAGGTGGAATTTGGGTCTCTTCAGGAATCGAACTTCGGGCCCCTCATTTAGTAGCCAAAAACACTGACCACAAACCAACTGGGCTAGTGCAGAAGGGAGCAACATACAACCCTCGAATTGGATCAGCGGTCTACTCTTTTGGCCATAGTTCTAGGACCCTTCACAGAGGTATAGTGAATTATATTCGACACGAGTTCAAAAACAAGAAATCTTTTTCTAGAATACCACCAATAAATTCAGTAACACACAAAAGGCGGCTTACTAAATCGTCGAGTGCAAGTTTACGCAATAGCTCTGGATTATCTCGGACAGCAACCCGTCAGTGTAAGGTGAGTATTTAGAAAACCCACTGACATTCTGTTGTAAGCTTCTCCAATCTACAAATACAATTTTCAAAAGTAATTTCTTAGGTATAAGAGATTAGTTCAGACACAAACCAAAGGGGGTCACTAAAACAATTTAACAATAGAACTTAGGATTGTTGAATGCTGTAAAATGAGTCAACGTATGGCTCTGCTAGGTCTTTTAATATAAACGCATTTCATTGAATGAATATGCGGAAAAATTAGCAAACACAAAGGTTTGACAGCTGTCTCGAAACAAGCTCGTACTTCTGTGTGAATATCATTTGGCAAACTCATTTTTAGAGCAGGAATAATGGCCAGAGGACAAGCGTGAAACAAGATGTTCTAAATGGAAACTTGTGTTACTACGATAAAGCTTTGGACACCCTTCGACGAAGTCACAACCAAGAGACTGGTATAGAAAGATAGAAGATTACCTACTATTCCTCTTCGTATAAGTGGTTATGGGACCCAATACTCTAAGGGTAAATAATGAAAGAGGACCCTTGTGAAGTAGTTTTTGATAACAGACACCAAATGCGGAAAATCAAAATTTTATGCGTCTTCCTTTTCGACATTCGGCAGTTATGACTAGACCGGAAATTAAATGTGATGACGAAGGATGCAGACTGCTGTAGACCGCTGTAACTTTCAAAGACTCCAAACTCTATCGAATCAATGGGCTATTTTGTGTATAGAATAGATCTAAGATTTTAAAATTCTAAGCCTATAAGAGACCTAGGTAAGCCTATAAGAGACCCAGGTAGACCTATTGAGACCTAGGTAAGCCTATATAAGAAACCTAGGTAAGCCTATAAGAGACCTAGGTAAGGTTAGATGGCCAAAGTCAAAATACGATCCTGCAAAGTATTAACATGGAAACTAAATGCGATTTGTGAGCCACGACAACTTATGCTAAAATGTAAGGCCGCAGCAAACAAAGAATTCGACAAAGTTCAGATATATCTCCACGGAGCCCTATGTGTCTGCAGCGACAATTCTCTATAACCACACAAAAATAATTTTGTTGTATTGGAGATTTGTGTCCTTTCCATCTGGGCTAAGGCGGACTTGATTTCAAACCAAAAAGCACGAAACAGCAATTCCGAAACGTGCCCTGCTCCATTTCCAAGCTGAGAGCTCTAAACTCTCCCAGTCTGTCCAATAAATCTCCTTTCAACAATAATTTAAACTACAATTTGCAAGAAAAAAAAAACAAGCGAAACCATCTTTTTAACTAACTCACTGAACGACAACGCGCGCGGTTTCCCACTTTTGACCCACATCCATGGGAGTGAGTTGAACGACGTCTATACAATTGTTTTTTTTTGTTTTCAATTAAATTTATTCTTTCCATTTCAACAATACGCGAGTATACTATATATCCATTGTTTATTCATTTCTGTGAATCTAAAAAAAAAATACGGAAAAGAAAAACAAGAAAGCCATAAGGCTCTGTGTGTCGTCTCCAAAAAGCAAAGTCATTAGGGCAGGGAAGCAGAAACACACACTACCACTACCCGGTTGTTGTCGGGGGTAACAGGAGAAGAAGAAGATGCTGCCCGCGGCAAATGGATGATGTTTTGTGAAAATTTGCACCCAATAGCTGAAGACAGAATAAAAATAAAAATTTATTTAAATAATAATAGCAAGAGGTGTACAGTAGTGTATCTCTCTCGCTCTCTCTCAATCTACAATGAATATTTAAATGTATCTTTGAACACAACTATGAATGGGGGTGGGGTGAGGGGGGAAGGACCCCGGCACAGGGCACACATAGAACATGGAGCAGGTGTGGAACAAAGGAAGTCGACATCGCGCGCTTAGACATGCAGAAAGGGGGCACACCATGAAGCAACGCCACGCAGCTATACAAACAATAGACCAACAACAACAACAACAACAGCGGTAGCAGCAGCAGCTATATTCGACAAGAGCAAGGAGGTCTTCTTGGAGCGCCTTGTTGAATGTTGCTCCCTCCTGCACTTTGTGCTCGTCCTCGGGCTTCACCATAGTCGACGTCCTAGCCGCCGTTGTCGACGTTGTCTCCTTCTGTAATTTTCGTTTTATTTGTCTTTATTTTTCACCCACAATTTGGGGGGCGGTGTGGGAGGCAAACAGTAGAATAACTGACATACATTCGCTAGTTGTTTTCGGTTTTGGTTTTTTTTTTTTTTTTTTATTGTGTCTTTCTACTGTTGTTGCTCTTTGAAACAGCAACACAAAAAGCTCCATTGGGGATAAACAACTCTGTGGCTATTGTTTTTATTGTTGGGTCGTGTTATCCTTGTTAAAATTTCATAAAGTGTGGGAGTTTACCTTTTACAGGAAGAGGAATATTCTCGGCTATATGGCTCCGTCAGTGTCCGCTGGTCTTTGAGGACAAACAAGCGGTGCACATATACACCACAAAGTCGTAGATACACTATAGATACAGATAGTGGAGATAGTTATTTTTATTTCGGTTTATTTGTGCATTCAACTGTTATGCACAATATTTTAACATTTGAAATCCATAACAATGAATGGAAGCGTTTTGAGAGTATGTTCCTCATTTGGGGGTGCCGGTGGTTTCTGCTTTTGGTTGGGGTGGACGCGTTCAATTTCAATATGGGATGGTACTTTGCGTAGCTTAAGAAGGTCAATAAGGTTTTCAGGGAGCGTACTTCGAGCTCAATCAGAATGTTTTGACTTATCTCTCTGCCAGTTTGGATACCTACTTAGTGAAACCTAACCTAACTAATGTACACTACCTCAGAGCCAGAGCGTACTTCCACCAAGTCTTGACTAAGATAGTGGAATTGTAACGAATATTTTATTTCGCAACGCAAAATGTAGTAGAATATGGAGCGTTTCACTTTTCGTTACGCTCCTTTTTTCTAAAACTCCAGTTAAGCTTTCCCCTATATACGACGAAGCATTTGAAAGTAGTTGGCTCATGCCTGCGTTTAATTTTTAACAGATATGGAAGTACTGCATTCAATTGGAACAAATTATTGTCTCAGAGTGCGTAACGAATATTGAAACAGGCTTTGCACACTCCGTTGTTGGATTAATTGGTGAGAAGCGAAATCGACTTTACTCTTTCGTGTTAAATGAAGTATCATTTGAAAATATTTGAATCGACACGACAAGCCTTTCCTGAAACTGAGACCGTAACGAGTATTGCAACACGCCATGCCCACTCCACAATAGGGTTGCTTGGTGGGAAGTAGAACGCTCAATATTGTCAATTGGTTAGCAGTTTTTTCCCAAAAAAACCAACTTACTTATCCGCGATATAAGAAGCATTTTGCCTCAGAGTGAGAGCGTAACAAATATTGAAACACAGTCAATCACACACCGTTGGGTTTCTTTGTGAAAAAGTGGGTCGTTCAATCGCATTTAATTATGAACAAAAACATTGTCACCAGTTTAGAACCTCCTTTACTATTTTTGACAATAACATTCGACTGTTCATGTGCCAGAATTCTAGCAGATTCACAAACCCAAATCATGGAAAAGGAACGATTAACATAGACAGCCAGAACTATTGAACTTATATTTTCGGGTGAAGCTTGTCGACGTTGGGTTGACCCAAGAAAAGCGTAACAATAATTGAAACATTTCGGAATATCCAGAACTCTGGGCAAATGAAGCCCATCACTGCGCAAATGGTGCACACGTTTTCTGTGCTTCTTCGAGATAGTTCCATGGCACTCAATACAACTCCCATCTCTCCGCGGAGTATCAATAATTCACGTCCCACCAGAAGAGCCCTTAGAGTCCTTGAAATCCCACAAAAATGCGTTCAGCAACCACATCGAACGCCAATGCAAATATTCCAACCACAGTCGCTCCATAAAAACGTCCTTTCACACAGGTCCCCTTCCCATCGGAGCACTGTAATAAAGGATAAACCGTGATCTCTGCACTCTACACAAATAATATTCGTAGTGTCCCCCCCTCCATTTAATGTGCGACCGAGAGTTAAACCATAACAATCCTATCACCTATTCATGGCACACAACTACATTACACACATAGATAGTTTTTTTTGTTTGTTTAGTGTTCGATTTTATACTTACTAACGTTTAATGGCATTATAGTGCTCTGCATCTGACTGAAAATCTGTCGAGATGCCGGATGGTGGTGGTGATGATGATGGTGCTGGGCACCCACAACTCCCCCGTTCACCAGGAGGTGACTGTGCTGAGGGTGTGCAGGTGGCTGCTGGTGGTGATGTTGCTGCTGCTGATGCTGGTGATGTTGTGGGTGCTGTTGGTAATGCTGTTGTTGTTGCTGCTGCTGTTGTTGCTGTTGCTGTCGACTGGCTGCCACAGCAGCAGCCGCAGCCATGATGTGATGATGGGCATGATGGCCCAACTGGCCGTTGGTTCGCTGATTGTGGAGATTACTAAGCGCGTGCATCGAAGACGCGTGTGCCGCTGACGGATAGACCAAACTGTGATTTGCCATCGCCACTTGATACATTGACGGTCGATTGTTGGGGTTTGTGTTGGGAGGCGGTGGTAATTGTCTATAGCCAGCCATTTGTAGTACACAGGTTACATTAACACAGATTCACTTTTTGGATTTTGTTTCTCCTATAAAATTATATCTATTACCACACAAGTTCTAAAGGACAGTCCCTTGGCTTAGTCTAAGTTGCGTTTCTATAGCTATTGTGCTTCTCGATTACTTTTGCGACTTTATCTCACTTCCGCCATATTCTACACACCGTACTTGACTAGGTAATCACTAAAATTGGACCAGTAAATTGCTGAATGTCCAAGTGAAACGCGCACAGATGCGATAGATAATTGTGTTTGCACTTTGGTATAAAACGCGCTTATCTCTGGTTTGTTCACTTTCGAATTCCAAATGAGTTCCCTCGTATCGAGATACTGTTCGCAAATATTCGCTTTTGTCATTGTTATCTAGTTTTATCTAAGTTTATGTGTGGATTGGATGTTGGGAAATAATTATACACACACGTGAAATTAACTATGGCTATTAGAATATATAAAACTCAGACGCGAGGTGGCGCTGCTTGCTGTTTAACTGATCTAAAATATACCTCGCACCAAGTAAACTGTATACCCTGGAGAGCTTTCAATGCGACGCAGTAAAACTTTGGAGCGAAGACTCTTTTTCGTAAATAGGAATTGTCTCATATTAGATAGGCACCGACAGGTCTTCATTTTATGAGTAACGCTCACAAAAAATAAAATAAAATTGATAAATATCTTCGATGGGTAAGATCACAGTACAGTTAAGATTATCACACGAACAGATAATATTTTTCAATAGAAGAAAATTACACTGGGGGACTTTTTAGTAGAGCAAAATGAAAGCAACTGAAATTGAGTACTAATTCTTTAAACTGTAAAGACCGGACGTGTCATTCGCCAGTAGATACGTATTGGACGGTGCTCAGACAAGGCTGATATTCCACCTGCAAGAATTCCAAAAATATAAACTTTCGAGAAAGATATAATGGTACGTTTTTTAATGAAAGAACCAATTGGCATTAAGAGGACATCGTATGATGACTGATGGCTGGTTTTCGATTCCATCAAAGTAAATCGTCGTTAAGACTGTTTGACTTTGCAAAAGAGAAAAGGACTACATTTAAATCAGGGTCGGCATTCTGTAAGGCAAAACGTTAAAACGTTTTCGTTTGCACGAAGAAATTTTCATGTGTAACATAGGTCAAATCATTCGTGCGCACGAAAACGTTTGATCGTTTCGCTTTACAGAATCTGGCCCCAGGTCTTTTAGTTGGTAAAAACAAATATAACTTTCAAGGCTTGAAAGCCGAAAAATACGGTTCCTTCGTTGTCAACGTCTGCACATAAAATTGAAATCAACCCCAGCAATGTCAATCTATTTTTCGAGCATAAATTCAACAAATGCTACAATTTCACAAATACAAATGGCGCACAAATTCGGATGTTTAAAAAATCGCTTGAGAACATTTTTTAGTAGATACGTTAAGTTCTTCGCAATCTTTCGACTTCAGGGAGCGGTAACAAATTGTTTAGTCTAGGAAATAGTCAAATATTTTGGTTTCTCAAATGCGTTTTATAGACAACAATTTTTTCGTTAAACTTATACTCCATTATAATCCATTTCCCTTCTTTTAATTTTATACTCGCCAAATTTCGACTTACTGAAAGATTAAAACTGCCAACTAAGTGACAGCTCAAACGTTTGACTAGTTAAACTCGTTACTTTCGTCTTCAATGATGTCAGAGCAACAAGTTATAAAAAAATGAATTGTTCTCCAAGAACATATCAGCGCATTCACAATGAAAGTTTAATAGGTATTGAGCATATAAAAAATTTAACTCCAACTTATTTTGTAGATGCTGCATTTTACGATAATGTCGAATTAACATTTCTTAAACTATTTGTAAAAAAATCCGGTCTGGTACTTCTCTTGAAATTGAGAGACTTCTCTTTAGATTTTAGAGATTTGTTTTTTCATTTTAAGATATACAAGAACGGTCCTACAGATACTTAAAAATATATCAAAGCATTTTTTTTTTAATTTCAAATTTAGATAATTGTGATAAAAAATGATATTACTAACGCAATAATTTTGAAGTGAGTTCTTTTGAAATTCTCATTTAGTTGTCACACAAAATTTCAGTGAATTTTATAATTTAGTTTCTGATTTTTAAATGCGCAAAACACATGAGTAGATTTCACTGCGCAGCAAGATTAGAATACACATGTTTATATGGATATAGGCACATGTACATTCTGCACTCACTGCAGCACGGCAACATGTCGCTATTTATAGATTTTCTGCAAAATTCAAGCGTACCACAACACAAATGAAAATAAATTGCAATCTAACTACTATTTGGCATCATCGGCTTTTGTTAGCACACCGGCTGCTTAGTCGGCGAATGACAGTTGCCATATTAGCCGTTAACAGATGCAATACATGTCAATTTCTGCACATCTGATTTAATTGCAGCACTGCATTCTGGGCTGCGCTCTTCACAAATGTTTTGGGTTTTTTGGAGAGTGACGTAAGGCTTCTGTAAGCTTTTAGAATTCTTAAAAATTTAGTATTTCATAATTTTTTATTGCAACTATTTTTGAAAGAGAACAAAGCGCAAATTCCAGCTTTATGCAACAGTCATTATCTGACAAGTGAGTAGGTACTACTAATTTTGGAGCTGAAACCAACAATTTTAATTTTGTCTCGGGATGTGTTACATACCTGAAGTAGGTACCCAAAAACACAGTTTGGCGCAAGTCGGATAAACCGATTAGGTTGTAGCTAAGTGTACAGGGAAAATTAAAGAGACGGACTTAAATGACCAATTTTTTGGGAACCATTTGTAATGTAATTTCCGATTAACAACTGGAGACAGAGATTTTGAGGGAAAAATAAGAAGAAATATTATTTTTAACCAATTCCGTTGAGGTAAAATTTGACAGGCGTTTTTAAGGCTTCTGTCATTGTCCTCAACTTGGTTTGTGCATGGATTATCGGCAAAAAATTAATATCCAAATTGTCAAACAGCGCTTTAAATCGTGTGAATACCAATCGACGTATATCGTCACAAGACTGCTGATGAAAGGTATATTAAAACTCTAGCTCAACAAACTGACTGTTGCACTTCTTCCGTCGCACGTATAGCGACATCTTTCTGAAACAATATTTCGTCGAATGGACCAATTCCAAATCCCCAAATGTCTTGCTAAATTGGTTAAAATTTCACTAGCGATCTCCGCTGACTGTAAAATTAACAAAAATTTATTAAAAATTAAAATTAAAGCCATCATATCATTGGCCGCTCCGGAACAACAAAACAAACTATTACCACGCTGATGAGGATACAGGTATATTTATCGTTACCCATTAAATAAGAAACTTTCATTGCTAACTTTTGAACAGAAATGGATGATTTCCACAGAAAACTATTCAATAGATTTTTTAAGATTCGTCTTCGTTATTCGTCTAATGGCTCCAAGCTGAGAGCCCTTAAACCCAGAGTATACAAAGCATAAAGCTGTGTTTTTGCACAGTCCCAATCATTTTATGCATAAGAAATACAATACACCTAACCTGTGCACTGGATTTCAAGTGCTTTTCATGTCCAGAGCTTCGCAAACAGTTTCAAAAACGCAGCTGACTTAAGTTTACATCATCGGAAAGACCCACCGACATAATAAAATGGAGGACTAGGGTGGCGCAGTGGCTTAGAGTGGCTTAGTGGTTAGTGTGTTGGACTACTAAGCGAGGGGTCCCAGGTGCGAGTCCCGCAAAAACCCAAATTCCAACTCAGGGTTTTTTCACTGCGCCACCTCTCGCGAACGTCTGACAAACATCCGAGAGTATAACTGTCTTCAAAGAGCTTCTCAATTAGCGGTTTGGAATCGGCATAAAATTGTAGATCCCTTCGATTCGTTCCAAAATTAAATCTCACACACAGCGAATGCTGGTGAGAAGCTATAGGCCTAGGGTCCCTACGGACCTGTTACGCCAACTATGTATATATATATATAAGGTTTAAATAACGTTCAATTAGTACATAAAATATTATATTTATAGCAAGTTAAATTCCAATCTCCAGTGAGCTTCAGCACCAAATCTTTATAATTTAATTTAATATGCAACAACATCCGGTTGCCAGACATTACACACTCAGAAAAATGCACAAAAGACACAGTTACGTACGAGCTCGTTAATCTATTTTCACGAAGCGCACTCTTAAATCTCAAGAAAAATTATACAATGTTGGCATAGTAATCTCTAGTGATAGCAGGCAAATTCACAGTTTGCACCGCAAAATTTTTAAAACGAAGATGGCCGGAAATGGCGAACTAATGCACACCTATTATGAAAATTAAAATGATAAAATATATGACGTTGTTAAAATCCTTTCGGTAAGACAAGTCAGATGTAAGCTGCACGCATTAAAAATTCAAGTCATCGAAAGTTCCATGTTATAATTTATATTCGTTATCTAGCAAAAACAGGTAGAAACAAACTTAGTTATCAGTGAACAGAAAACCGCCCCCAGATCTGTCAGAATGAATTGCGTCACCATTTTGTCACGGTGAGAGTTGAAAAGATAAACACCGGTTAGTTATCTTGATTGTTTATACATTTTTAAATTAAATGCGAGTAGGAAAGACGTCATCAATCTTGATGTAAACCAAATTCGTCTCAGTCACGAACCATTAAAATCACCACCGACAACAGATGGCAGCAGCGTGTACTTTGATCAGTTCGCCCTCAAAATGTCAAATTTACATGTGCTCTATACAGATAAACACCGTCTCACATTCTTTCCAAGTTTATAGCCATCCAAGGACGCTATAAATTAAATATTGATACACTAAGTCATGTTCGTAGAATTTTTTAGTTTTATTTTGTGTACCCAACTGATTGATATAAACAAAACTGACAGTTGACAGTTCTTCGCAGATAACCGCACTTACTCACCTACTGTTTATAAATGTATTAAGTTGGAATGCAAATAAAATAACACAACCGCCATCAACACCCTGTCCCGTTGACCTTTATTTTATGGTAAATATTTTTCCCATCTACCGTTGGGGTAAGAACACACACACAAATACTCCATTGGCAATCTTGTCGCTCTCTTGGTTTCAATTTCGTTAAATTTCATTTGCACTTGACTTGTGCAACCTGACGTCTTTTTGGTTAAATACGATTTAACACGGAAACTGCTTGCAACAACAACGTGCGGCAAAGCAAATACATCATCCGTTTCCTGTTTCTATATATTTAGCCAGGGAAATACCATGTCTCGTATGTGCGTTCGCTGTCTCTCTCGCTCGGTCTCTGTATCCGTGTCCGTGCCGTGTGTAAACGGAACGCAATTTCATGGTGGGAACTGTGAATATTTGAATTCCGGGCATTTCAGTGTGTAATCCCGGTTCGAATTACTTTGCAAAGTTTCAGGTAATCTTCACAAGTATTCCCTTCTGTTCGGTGTTGGGCTCGGTGTGCCCGTCCTCTGACAGTTCCTGCTCTCGTTTGCTTACTGTGTGCAAATATATATGCGATAGACTTGGGCGTTTGACTTGTAACAAATGCCACATTTATCTGTTTGCCGGTCGTATTTCGTATGTGGTGTGCGTATGGGGCATTGTTGTTGGGTCTTAATTGTTCCTAATTAATTATATCGCTTATTCCCAATAGTTCCGGACGGAAAGTTAAATAAATCTGTCAGGTGGCATTTCCACAGTGAGCACGCACGACATACCATACCCAGCCAAAGACCGGCTTTGCATTATATGCAAACGAGAGAAATGGTTGAAATATTTACTTGAAATTATATTAGTCTTGAGTGTAATGTTTCAATTTGGGTTAAATAATTGTGTACAATATTAAAGTGAGTGGATTTTCTTTGGCAAATAATGGGTGCAACATTTGAAATGAGTTGCACTTTAAAGAGTGGCTGAATGGTTTTGTTGACTTGATTTTTTTGTTTTTTGAGGCGATTGAAAGAAAAGTAATATTTTGTTTGAAAGCATTTTCAGGGGAATTTTAAACTGGAATGTTTGGCAGACGTTCACGACGTATTGAGATGAGCCTGAGACCCCGCTCCCGGTGGTCCAGGACCCATTTATTGAAGGCTGCGCAATTAATACCTACTAAATGTTAACAGTTTGGGACAGGACAGTGATTATGAGAACTTTTTGAACGTACCTACCCGTGGAATGCATACTCAAACAAAACACAAGTGACAACTTCGACACATAATATAAGACGTGAGCAAAAAGGGAGTTGAAATATTTTATTTATATTCGAAAAGTGCGATGAAAATAAATCAAAAGAAAAACGACTGTTATACTATTGAAATTTTTGTAATGCTATCCCAGCGGTCAGAACACTTTAAATTGTTCATTATATTCGCCCAGCTAAAATTAATCAATTTAAGTTGCGAAGTAACTCATTGTTAGACTTACATTTGCGAACGGAACACTCCAGAAAGTGTTTAAAGAGCTGTGCGCTTCAGTGTGTGATAAAAAGTTGGGTTAAATCTGACGTTCTACAAAAAAAAAAATATAACGCTGATTATTCCAATCATGGAAAGTAGGCGACTGAAAGGTACCGGAACTGAATGGTATTCTGAAAAGCAGTCTTATTCGTCTCTTTAATTTCACAAAAAAAAAATGTAATCGGAATGAAACTCACTTTATCCCTGTTGGTTGTTCGACACCGTCCAAAAAATTTAAAAAACGAAATGCCAGATGGACTGTAGACGCTATAAAAAAAAACACAATTCGCTAAAAATGCGGCATCAAAAAATAATACGCCCTTATAATAACGAACGGTATTCGGGAAAATAAAGCCTGACCACACGGCAAGAAAACACATCCTCTTTTATTCGTAACAACTAACTGGCAATATGCGACAGGGTTCAGTCCTAAGTCCCCTGCGAAAGGGTCAAGTACCGAATTCTTTACAGAAAAACTCATCGATCTCATTTCAATTTTAAGGTTGGGTTCGTTCATTCTCTTGAGTGATAATGTCCATTCTACACTCATTTTAATGATGAAATGCTTTTCCGATTTTAAATGCGCTAAAAAAAAACAAATTGAAAATTCAAAGCAAAGCCTTGCTGACATTTTTCGGCACCTTTTTGATGTAGGGTCAGATTTGGTTATGCTGACTTTGGTTACAACAAAATATCACTTACAAATATGATTTAAATATGTTAGTACAAGATTATGATAACCGCAGTTTCCTCGGTTTTGTAGCAAAACTTTAACGAAGAAAGAGACAAAAATATGCAAAGCACTTGTGGCGGAATGGTTTATACTAAATAACGTCACAAAATGTTTTGTCTTTTGGTTATGTCTCCTGGTACGTAGACAGACTTATAGCGGATATTTTACACAGGAACTTGCCAAATTTCTATAGTTCAGATTCTTGAATTCGAAAACCAATAACTGCACTTATAGACAGGAGCCAGTAAATTATGCATAAGCATGTAGGGCACAAGAGCCAACTTCTTACAGCCGTTTGACCGTTGAACCTCACAACAATAATTTGAATCCACATCAAAAATATGATTAGTATCGGGCAATACCTTTGAATTATAATAACTATAAACGTCATATCATATATATACAAAACAATTACAAGAAATATGCAAGCACGTGAATGTTTATGGTTTATTTTTCATTGTACATACTCAAGAAGTCACAACTTCATTTATAATATAAAATAGAAGTTCTTATCAGATACTACCTGGTAAATGTCAATTTTGTTTTATAGATACAATAAGTTATTTTTGTACTATAGAGTCTAGGTATGTCATGTAAATGTTTTGTTTAAATATTTCAAACTTGTTTTCTTTTAAAATAAATGGTGACATCAAAGTAGCTTATTGACTTGTTTTTGCAATAACTCCAAGCCATGCACTTTTAGGTGACAAAACAGTCAAAACTATTAATGTAGATTATTGTCATATGCATTAACTACTGTTTAAGGTATTGGTCTAAACTGCTTCACAAAATGTGGGATTTAATGCATTGAAATGAAGTTAATAAAAATGAAAGACAAGAATGTCAAATATAATTGAAAATGAATTTTATTTCTAAATCTTTTCAATAGTGAAATGTTTTTTTAGACGATTGGATTCATCAACTCATCCATTAACTGTGTTTCATGTCTTCTTAAAACAATCATGCTTTCATGAAAATCTACCTTTGCTTTTATTGAATCTTTAAAATTTTCTTTGGAGCAAGCTCAAAACTACGGCTTAAGCGTATTAACCCGGTCGTTTTTAATATGATTCAAAGCGATTTATGTTGCACATAACCTCTTATGCGAGATGCGACTGTTTATGTCATACAAAGCCATAAAGTTAATTTTTTATGAGTCTATCAGCAAACCGCCCTTAACTCCGAAGAAGCTTTCATGAAATGTTTAAAATAAGGTCCTTTTTGTTCATTATCAATATCATTATATTATGAGAATTTAATTCGATTACCTACATTATTACATTGCAAAGTCCAAGTGGCGCATTTTTAATACAAGACTACGCCAACCGAAATTACACCGTTCAGCTTAAAACTGGTTAAGTTAAAAATGTTGAAGTTTATTAATTTGTGAGGTCTCTTCCGGACAAAACTATTGATTCCAATTATTCATATGCAAAATAAGGCGACAGAATTTTTGTCAGCTATATTTGCTAGATAGATCAAACTCTTACATGATCACGTGTTGCATTGAAAAAAAAAATAGTCACATTGCGTAAGATTACCATAAAGAGATATTAAGGGCCATTTTATCCCCAAGTTGTGTTCAACTTCGAGTGAATAAAATGGGCCTAAGACAATTCTTACACACAATCGGGAAAAAAGATTCAACGAAATCTTCACATAAATCACGGGATTTATAACAAACTAGCGGAGCCCACCCTGCTTTGCTAGGCGTTAAAATTAAAAAAATTAAAAAGTACATAAATTTTGCTTCGTTGAGGATCTTCGATAAATGTGGACCAATTATGGACCAAATTTTCCAAGCTTCCCACGAATTTTCCACCCTTACATCAAATCATGCAATAAAATCCATGAAAAAAATCAATTTTTCCAATTTCCCGACTTTTCCCAAAAAAATTTTTTAGCCAAATCAGTCCAGCCGTTCTCAAATGATGAATTCGTATAAATTTTCCACACCATTTTTATATATATAGATTGAACATAAACCACGTCAATGTCTCGCTACACATGGGCAAAATATTTGCGAACACATCCCTGTTATGGAGTTCAGCACAAACAGACAGAACAGCACATTGTTTACAGATGTTTATACCTAATTACTTTGCCAAATGTTTTAAAGTTAGTTTTCTTTTCTCTATAATTAATATACTTTTAATATTATTATTCAAAATAAGTCGAAGAATTTATGTTCTTAAAGGACATTTTATGTCAATGTCGAAGAAAATGTAACCTATTTTTGTATAGTGAAAATTCTAAAGACTATAAAAGTTGGGTTCGCTTTTCTGTCGTTTCCAACAACTTTTGTTTCCCAGAAGAACGATGTTATGTTGTAAGCGAATAATAATGTTTTTTGATCCATGACGAATGCAACAAAATACCATATAGCTGAGTAAAAATTAGAAATTTTCCACTGAAACTATTAAAATCAGCTGCAAATATAAGACGTCCTCTTTGATTAATTTCAAAGCACAAAAAAGCCACCAAATGACGAATAAATTGCCAAATTGATTGTTGTTTAAAAAATTGTGGTTTTAAGGGTCCATTCAAATGAAGGCGAAATATTGGAAAATTTATAAATTTTATACAGAACAAAAATATGTATTTTGTTGGTGTCGGAAATCGCTAGGTTTGCAGCTGTCAGTTTTGAAGAGCACTTGTACTTGTGTTAAGTTGAACTATTTTTAAATTGCCGGCTTGTGAAGCGAGTTAACAGGTCATGGCAAAAAATTTTGTAGCCCACTTTTCTCGGTGCAGAAACAATAAAATTCGCCCGTATACTGTATCAAAAATTCCTTTCTTATGTCAAGTTGCTTCACTTTACTATGGGCCGCTTTGGAATAGTGAAATATAAAACAGAAAATATGCCGATGAATGACTGAAAAATGTTGACCAAAAAATGTTCTCAACATAAAATTTCTTAGGCAACAAATGCAAGCAAGACAAAGACATATTTTGAGAAAGCTAACGATTTTGTACCGACGGACATTTTATTAAAAACAGACAGACACATGGAAGATATAACGAGAAGATGCCCTCAGCCATTTAGCTATAGAAGGCAAGAGTGGAAAGAGGATGTTAGCAACCAAAACTAAGTTAAACAAACGATTTTTGACATTGGAGCACAAGCTCAATAACAAACTAACACTTTGGTTGGAATTTATGCATTTCGAACCATATCACTAATTAATTGTTCGAATTGATCAATTCCGCGTACTCGCACATTGCTCTGCTAAAGGTGTTGCTGGCGAAATGATTGTTTGTTCATCTTAAACTAAAATCTACATCTTAAACACAAACGCTTTCCGATGCGTGACTGTTGAGTCGCACGACCTGCATTTAATGTCAAGGCTTTTGCAATTGCTCTAGGTGTGACCTGTACTCGGTCACATTAAAAATTGAGTGCTATTTTTTTTTTTTTTTTTGGCTGGCCTAATAGTTGTGCGACGACTTTAACTACGAAAGAGAAGACTAGGTTGAATTTCATCAGTAATCACCATCGGATTTCTGGCGTCAAGTCGCAGAAGGATTAAGACCTACGGAATTTTGATCGACATAAAACGACGCATCATATATAAATACTAGCGAACCCCCTGCACCTCCATTTGCCGGGTTGATTTGTGAATCTAAACCATCCAGGGCGCAACCCAAACACATACAAAAAAAAATTATTCAAATCGGTCCAGGCGTTTAGGAGGAGTTCAGTGACATACGCACGTACAGTAGAATTATATTTATTAAGAAGAAGAGGATGAGCACCGTCCGTCGGCAGGAAGGAAGGTAAAAAAGGCGAAACAGTCACTCGAGTAGTTATCTCCCGTTGTAGGTTAGAAAATGAGAAAACGCGTTTAGATTCGAATTTCGGTCCATTGTACTACCCAATAGAAACCTCCGATTTGTTGTTATGATGGTGTAATTATATTCGATTCTATTTATAGACAGTTCCGGAACTTGATTCCACGATGTTTGGGTCACCAGCAAACACCATTACTACTCCACTATAGACAATTGAGGTAGGCTAAGGCCCATTTTATTCACTCGAAGTTGAACACAACTCGGAGAGTTTTCCATATAAAAATGAATAAAATGGGCCTAAGCCCGACTCGACGGTCGTGAAGAAATAAAGTGAAAACCGTTTCTTTGACAGTGCTAAAGGTAAGTTACTAATCTGGCCAACATTTGACTTTTCAGTGATTTTTCAAAAGGACTTCCTTGTATTTAATTTCATTTTTTCTTTGAAGACGTAAACAGATTAGTTTTGGTAACTTAGCGTTGGTAAAAAATTTGTTTCCTAAAACGCGGTTTTTTTTTTAAACCTCAAATTGCATACCCTATTGAAGCCTGTTTTAAAAGAGGCCTACCAGTCCCATTTAACTTAAAACAAAAACATTTTTACACTAATAGGCGATTTAATGCGGAAAATGTTGTGCCCAGGATAAATGTCTAAAAAATATTTATCCCATTTATTATCGCATTTTAAAACATTTATAAAAACAAAATCTAACATCAACTACATACAACTAAACATCAAGAGGAATAATGTGCAATAAATTACACTAAAAGTACACATAAAAATTAAAACAAAAATTACAGATGTGCAAACACTTAAAAAAATATTTACACCTAAACATCAAGAACGTATAACAGACACATTAATCAGTTAAACAACAAAAATAAACAGAAATGTGTAAAACACTTAAAATTGTTAAAATCTAAATTAACTGTGTTGTCTGTTTATTACAAAATTTGTTATTATCTCGTGTGTGGTGGGGTGTTTTTTTTTTATATTCTAAAGACACAACATCAACAAACAACATCTAAAGCACACATTTAGATATGAATAACAATGCGTTTGCATTTTTTTTTCTTTTGTTTAGTACAACAATTAAAATTATGTAAACATCAATAAACCACAACATTTATTATTATTTGTTTGCTTTTATTAACCTTCAAGTGGGCGTGGAAATTGTTGATAATATCCCGTTTAAGGAGAAGCACTAAACACGTTTTCTTCTTTTCTTTTTTTATATTTATCTTATTCTTCACACATTAACATTTTCTATTTCGAAAAACATATCAACACAACCGTCCGCAAAACAAAAGTCCTACGAAATATTACGTGAATACGCGAACATGAAACATGAGAAACCCGCACGGCAAAGACACATCCTTTCGGCAAGGACGAAGTTAAGTTACTAAACTATTCAACGACGACATTCGTCGGAATTTCCTCAGCACGGTTTTATTTTTTTTTTTGCAAAATGAGCCAGCAAAAAAAAAAGAAAGGTAAAACAAGGATAGATAGAGTAGTTCTATGTTTTTCACACGACACCAAATAACCGACAAGGATTGGGGCAATCCTTCTCTGAAAATCCACCTACTCGAGAATACTATAACCATAGAGAGGCAACAATAAAGAAGCACATGTTGATACACAATGTTCGGCAAGGGTGTTCCTTGGCGCATCTTCCAAAGGAATTCAATGTCTCTAAACATTTTCGAATAGATTTCGAGTTGAAAATTTCCCAAAAATAAGCGTGTTTCCATGAAAAACAGCAACAAATGCATGCCTCATCCTGCCATTGGATTGGATATGCCCCGATTTGTTTTAGTTTTATTTCCTCTAATTGTAGGGGTAGTGCGAAGTGAGCGTGCGCTGACATGCGCGTTTGGGGTACGTGCCATGTGCTTTTTCAGCGCCTAAAATTTGTACCTTCCCCAAAACAGACAGCAACAACATTAGTGCACTCGTGACCATGTGGTTGAGTTGGGCGATGTTTTGTTTTGTTTGCTGTTGCTAGTGGAACATGTGTTCCAATAATATCGAGAGTAATCGAGTCCTAAAGGAGAACAAACGTTGATTTTGTAGACAAAAGGAGGACAATGTGGGGTGGCGCTTTCTAGGGCATGGGAAACAATAAACAATTCACGTAAACACGCTCATAAAACATTTTGCCTTAAGGTAGATCTTACCGAGGTTCCATGAACTTCACTTAGGCAAATTGAATGGAGTTCCTATTTCAATATAGGTTTTGTCTGTGCATGTTGGGGCTAGTGGGTGGTCCTGGATTTGTCTCCACCATTATTTTATTCTTTTACCGATATTAATGCGTTTCGAAGAACTTCAGACTAAGAATTAAAAGCAGAGAATAGGTAGACAATATTCCATCGGATATCGAATCAAAGTTTTCTGTGATTGACATAACTCATGTTATCGCTTTTTGAGAATCAGTTAAAAGCTATTCAGAGACGTTGATTGTAATTCGAACTTCAGTCTTTCAACTTCATCATATTAAGTACGTTTACCAGCATTTGGTTCATTTGAGAGCCAACAGAGGGCGCTATCTTAAAAGGTGATAGTCAATCTAGTCAATCGTGAAAAGATGGACGACAATGAGGTAGACGGTGGCTTCGAAAAAGGGTTTGTTGGTACCTACATGCAGATGAATAAACAAAATTTTAGTTTTAAAACGAAATAGCTATTACAAAGGTTAGAGGATTCGCTAGACCGAGTTTTATTTCTGGGATCTATAATTTGCAAGCCAAATTCAAATTTGTATACTTTAATAAGATTTCTCAGAACAAGACTGTGTTTTGGAACACAGTTCAGTGGCTACTTAAATTGAAACAAAAAGTGAAATCTCTCTCATAGATGGCGGTAATACATAGGCAATCTGTTAGGTAGATCCAAGTAGAGAGTTAGGTTAGAAATTGGCGAATACACTCTTTTTCTTTTTTGTTGGCTTTTCCTTAATTTTTTCAATGGAAAATTATGTAGAATAAAACACAAGTTAGCAATTCACTCATTCACAAACAAAAATTGACTACAGCAAAACTGACTTTAAACTGATTCTTAATAAGAAAAGTTCCGAAGAGCCGTTTAATAAAAGCACCGCAGTTAAACTGAGACAAGAAAATAACAACTGAAATAATTGACAGATTTTGAAACACCCGCGGAACTGACGGAGTGACAGTGGCTTCTTTGACTTACAAGTTCCACGAGATCACTTTTTTAAATCGAATTGTGGGCATAATAGTCCCAGAGGATGCTTTTAGTAGCTGTAGCACAAAAATTGGGCTCGAAAGATAAATTTAACCACAGCTTTTGAAGGACTGTAGAGGTTGCTTGGCGACATGGACATAGGGCAGCACAACTGACAATATCAAGGAATAAATCCAAATTATGATTTTTTTTAGTGGCCCTGTACATAAAATGCGCCTGAAAATAGTCAGTCTCATCTCTCATCACCGATGAGTTTAAAAGTCAAGTGGAACAAAGGGCCACGGAAAGTTGCTATTGAAAAATTATAGACGACAGAAACACACAAACAAACACTTTTCGTGGCTAAAATCGTGCCATAGGAAATTTGATAGAACAAATTATGAATAAATTTATTTGAATGAGTTTGACACTTTAATTTGTTATTTAATGAATATATGTCGCTACAATTCCAACCAACCTGTTTGTTTAAAAAAAGGTTACAGCTGTTATGCTTTAACTAATTTATCAAATGGTTAAGCTATTTTCGAGTTCAGTTTGGATAACACAAATATCAGGGCAACTATCCACAAGTGTCAATGTTATTGCTTGGATAATGAAACACTGAGTTCAATAGCTAGAGTTGGATGAAATTTCCGATGTGGGAGTGTACCCGTAGTTCAGTGGACTCAAGGATGAGTTGTACAAATTTTATATATCTAGTCCACATTTAAAACCAAAAATGAACAAGGCCAACTCATAACAAACATTTTTTGTCTTTCACAAAAAATCTGATAGAAAACGCTGGCCGAACACAAAAATCTTTTCAAGAAACGAGACAAGCTTTTAAAAGAAGGGACAATGAATATTTGTGATAACAATTACAGTTACAGTCAGCCGACCTCTTATTGACTTTATGGGTGGTCAGACGTTTAAATAAGTTGGAAAAAAAAATTAGTCAGCAGCCTTATATACTCAGCATTGAAGACTATAAAGTAACTCAAGCCTTCACAAGGTAATGACAATGGCGCAAAATTATAGTCGGATAAAGCCCACTTTATACAAAAATACAAAACTTTTCATTCCATTCCTGCATTTTTCATTTTTTTGTTTTTTTTTTTCTCTTTTGCTGTCATTTCATTAAAAATTGCTTAAGGAGAATTTAAGATTTATTCCCTCAAAACAACTTTAAGCTTTCAATAAAGTAAAAGTTGTAATTATTTCTTGATTGAGTTATAACTTATAAGTTATAAGTAAGTTACCTACCAGACTAGAATGTCAACCAACCCGGTAACGACGCAGTAAAAGCAGTTTGATTTTTGTTCCTCGTTAAGAAATTGACATTTTCAAACAAAACGGTGTTGAAGAAATCAATCTCCAAATAAATGGCAAACCCAACAACACTCATGTTTCTCTCACCAGACTGTAGATGGCACTAATAATGAAATTAATCTTTCTACTTTGACGTTTATGCCGTTTTTTGATCTACGCATGAAAAATTTAATTTTTCCATTAACACAGTTAGAACAGTTAAAAAAACACCAAAATGACAGATAGAACACAGATAAAACCACCAATAATAATAGGTCGATCGCAAAAAGTCTTTTTTTCCAAGATTTTTTAGCTCTAAAATATGTACAAGACTTTTCACCTTAAATTGATCAAATTTCAAGATTTTTGATTTTCTAAATATAACAAATTAAAACAACTTTTTTCAACTCAAATAAAACGTTTTATATTAATTCCATTATTATGTAGAATGTGAATCGAACAGAGCCCATGCACAACTTCTATTTTACTTACGTTTCCATCAGCTCTAAAGTAAGGAAATTATTTGATTTCAATAAAACTGATGTAATAAAATAAGTTTTAGGAAAACTTTTTTGGGAGCAAAAACAGCGAACAAACACTTCGCATATTCAATTAAAAAGATTTAATTTTCAATATTTTATTGCTTCCACATTATTCTGCAAATGCTGAAACGATATTTCCTGCTCTAAGTTCAAATAAAACAAAAATTCCTAATCGCTTGAGTAGTGAAACAGTTGAAATTTTAATCTTTTCAAAGGATTTGTTGCGCTTTAATGAAGCGATTTGCTTTGATCTTGATACCAGGTATAAGCAATGCAAATTCCAAAAAGCAATAACATTCATTTGTGAGCAATCATTTTTTGATCGATACTTATGAAAGTATATAGTTTACCTACTATTTTGACGAAAAAATAAATATAAGTTTTATTTAAATCATTACAAAATTGTGTTCTATATTTCCTTCTTAAAAAATTTTCGAAAAAACAAGATTTTACAATTTTTCATCTGGGAACACTACCGGCAAGTGCTGATAAATTTGTCAAAAGCATAAAGTTGACAAGAAACAAATTTAAATTCAAAATCAATTACGCACAAATATGAAATCTGTGAAAATAAGGAAAATTCGGCGGTGGTCGAAAGTTTTCCCAGAACGTTTCACATTTTGCAAAAAGGTAAGTTTTATGTTATTGATTTGTGACAAAGATGAAAGTGGCTCAAAGTAAGTTGAAGTCGATCCATGTATTTTTGAGAATATTTTTAACTCTCTGATGTCGTTTTCCATTGGGCAAAATGAAGCGTCAGGATTTCGGAATCGAAAAAATACTCTTCTGGTGATTCTGAGTGAGAAGAGAATTTCGCTTCTCGATTTAAAGTCAGAATCAACTCATGAAGCACTCACACAAGTGTATTTTATGTGTTTTATACAAGTCAGCGGACAGCAGCCGTAGATTATTTTTTGGCAATTCACCAAAACTTCTGTGGATTCAATCAGTACCAGTTTTCTTGTTCGATTGGATTACAGAATCAGTATTGAAAGCATGCATTTGAAAATAGTTTCTAGTTACTTATTGCCTATACAACCTTTAAAAGCTCCGGTACTTTCTCTTTATTGTACTTTCAGCACCAAGCCATATATGAGCCAAATATTGACGGTACATTCTAGCAGAAACTTTGACAGCAGAAATGTAAACAAGAACTTTTCCAGAAACATCAAGAGCCGAAGTCGTCTGAAACAAGCAGAAACTTACGGGTGGAATTAATTAATTAATGCTGGACGACATAAGGTTCTTCAAATTGAAAGACGTCATCATTAAGTTCGTACAGTTTTATTATTATCATCAAAATTAGCACTTAGCCTGTGCTTATGTGTTCCACTCCATTCATAGTCAGTGAGTCCTAAAAAGGACACCCTACCTTTTAAAGTTTCATGCGCGAATCTGCTTCTCGCGCTAGTTACACAAATAATAATAATAACAACTTATTCTCCTCTGGCAAAAGTTTTACTCGATTATCAGCCAATTTCCCACTTTGAAAACACACCAGCAATTGGGCTATTAAAAATTAACGTTAATCACCGAAAAACCTAATCAATGTAATATCATCAGAATATTGCTACAATTTTATGATAATTAACTGCTCCATGAAAATTTGGACACACCGGCGTTCGTTATTTGTTTCCTATCTCATTATTAATTGGCATTAGAAAATGTCATTACGGGTATATTTTTGGGGTGGATTATTCGATCGAACGATACGGCCCGACCAGTTATGGATGTGAACTTTGTAAACAAATTGCCCTGGCATTTATGGTATATCTGTTGGGTAGACTCATTCAATTAAATTAATTTATATTCTACGTAAACGCTGCCGGATTAGTGTAAAAACACAAACACACGAGGTAAAATAATAGGGTTTTTATCTAACGGTTTGATTAAGTGGATATTTGATGCATGTGCAGTGTTAGGAGAATCTTTATTTTTACTAATGGTACGGAAATAATCAGATGACTATTTAGACGACAAGTTACAACACTGAAAATATTAGTATATGAATAATTCCGCCGTGAAAGAAAACCTTCTCCCGGGAGGATCCAGAGCGAACTAAATGCGAATCGCTGGGTAAGGTGTGGTGAAACGGGCAGTTTACGATACGTATCCCGCAAATATAGTTCTTACGTCAGATTTATGCTGCGGATTTATTGCCAATCTCTTGAGAAGATGTAAAATAAATAATTATATCTTAGTGGGTTCGCAGCATGTTCACCAGAAGCTGGTTCGAGGCTAACCAAAGCGAAGACATTTGCAATGGAAGCAGATCAAAAATCAACAGAATTGCGTTTCGTTTGTGTTGCAAAATAGGTACTTGTTTGTGGGCACCATCTGAAACTACTACGAACAATCCCCGTCAATATAGTCTTCCTTAAAACATTTTCCAAACAAAAGACATTTACGCTAAACTGATCTTTTTAATTGAAGACATTTACGTTAAAAGAGCCATACAAATGCCCCCGCTGTTACATTCAATCATTTCAAATTCAGACATCACACGTACAACGGAGAAAAATACTTCAAGGCGAAATGTCCTTCACCGCTCATATATCCATATTTAACACGCTCGCCTCCTTCCTCCACCAAACAAAGGCTAAAAGTTGATTAACACCTCCTCACTCAGGAGCAAAAAAAAAAAACCCTTCTGTTTGGAAAAAAAAAACATTGTTTCCTGTTTTCATTTTGCTATTTTAGAGTTCACTTCCGCCGCCCTACCCCTATCCTCAGCTGATGGGTCAAATTTAAAATAAAATGTTTGAAAAAGAACAGCAAAAAAAAAATGAAATAAGCGGGGAGACCAACGAAAAAAGAAAATTAAATGAAGCACACGGCAGGCAGGCAGGATACAAGCCTACATCATTACCCATTAAGGCCGAAGTTCGCTATCTCTTCGCTTGCATGTAAATACCCATTCAGGATGTGTACCCTGATAGTTTTTATTCTATTTTTGCGAGTTTTTTTTTTTTTTTGCATTGTTCGCCCTTTATACCAGGATCTCAGAGCCTTTTATGCACTTCCTTTGTCCTCATCATCATCGTCATCGTGTGCCATGGCGCGGGATCCTTTCAAACAAAAATTCGAAAGGAAAACGAACAAAAAAAAAATGTATCCGAACCTAAACGAACCCCCAACATAGAGAGACGAAGCGAAAAAAATTAAGCAATGATATCTAATTAGTAGACAAGTGTTACCTAGTACCAGGATCCGCTTTTATATTTCGCCGGAAGTGTACACCAAAAAACTTTCAACCCCCCAAACGGTATTCAGCTGGCGAGAGAGAACTAGGTAGGAGATAAAGGAAAGTTATAACTTTAACTATAACACTGTAATAAAATGAGAAACAAAAACGAAATTGAAATAAAAACACTACAAAAGAAAATATGTTCTGGCGGTCGGAGGTGGCGGCGACGACAGCGAGCGAGCGTATATTGTTATTCATCTCGTTGGGGTTGCTTCGTTTTGGTGGGAGGAAATCTTTAGATCAACAGACGCACAAATTGACAGTCGATAAATTCCGAATGAATTCATATTTTGCGACACCCACTTCAAGTGGAAATTACATGAGGTGCCATCGAGAAATCAACACTTTGGAAACGCGATTCGGAAATTATTATGTCCTTGCGGAAGGATTCACATTCACGACGAAGCAGATTGCTATCGATGGAGGGAGAATGGTGCTCCTCTCCGAATATATGCCTGCAGCCAAATCTGTATATAGACGACAAAAGGCAGAGGCGAGCAACTTCCAAGAAGACACATTTCTGTGCGGAGGTGCACTTGCCAATTTTACATTTGACGGTGGGAGTGTTTGATTATTTTTTATAATGCTTGACAGCACAATGTTATGGAATTTTTGGTGTTAGCATGGCTGAATTTAGTTCGCAAATTTGTCCAACTTTTTTAAGATTCTGAGCACTTAGGATAGAATATGAATTAATAAAACATTGGACCCTGCAAGATATTCACAATTCTAGAGGAACAACGTTTGTTAAAGATTCGTCATAAGTTGAATTGCTTCTAGTACGTTTTGAACTTTATTTTATAAAATAAATAGTTTGGCAGCGTTGTTGACAGTTTTATTTAAAACTAGAAAAAGAAAGTCGTGGCGGTAAAAAGAGCACTCTTCAAAAGCGATATTTATAACGAACTGTGCGATGCGAATCATTACAGAAAAAAAATGGTTCAGTAGAACCTTCGAGTGTAAGTGCTTGGAAATCATTCGACGTTTAAATAATTAGGATCAGGCCCAACGGTCACTATAAGTTAAAAGTCATCGACTTTGAGGAGCTCGAATATCAGAAAATTCAGGAAGTGTCACCCAGCAGAGCGGGTAATGCGTAAATTCTTTCGATCGGTAATGAGGTTATGAGAGTCGTGTTGGTCAACCTTTAAAGAGACATGAAGGCATTCACTCATTCACTGTCTTATAGGCTTTTCACCACAAGCCCAAAACCGCGTTTTCGCCAAAACACACGAAGTTTTCCCATACAAATTTCAGTTTTCAAAACGAGTCGCTTGCACTCGTTTTCCAGGATAACACCACGAAAACGACTTCCAATAGTTGGGTTGTTGGAACAAACACACGTTTTGTAATATTCAGCAAAATGATGGCTGACCGAACAAATGTCACAAATCACAACTTAAAATCAGTTTCCACAATTAATTGATGGGCTAATATTATTTTGAAAAGCACTAAATTAATTTTGTTTGTTAATTAATGCGATCGAAATTTGTAACCACAAAAGTTTGCACTGAAATTTAACGACTAGTGTCTCACAGCTGATTGAAACGTCAAGCGAAAACTAGTTGGTGGTCGGTGCGAATGCATCGACTAGTTTTCGAGGAAAACGCGGTTTTGGGCTTGGTATGAAAAGCCTATTAAGCTTGAAAGCTCAGTTCAACTATGCCTCGAACTTTAAAGGCTAAATATAGAACTGGGGGTGAATTTTGAAAACGAGTTACTAGTCCTAGGCGAATTTTGTTATAAGATGCAGAGCTGTAATGTGAACTATATAACAGGGCGTAGCTCGTTCAAGTCTGGTGCCAAACAACATACATATACAGCTAGAATATGCAGACGGTTTTGACAATTCAAAACAGGGACGAAATCAAACGATGAAGCGTCTGTCAGTCGTCTTTCAGTAGAATATATATGCTTCTCTTAAGTTTCTTTCAGTTGGACAAGGCATATCGGCTTCACATAGATCAACTACGGTCCAAAGGTCTTTTACAGAAAATAATTGCTTTGCCGCACGTTGATCGAGAACCATTTGGTAAATAATGCGTTGGCTGACAGTTACAGCGGAGTTCTTTTGAATATTCCTCGAATATTAGATCTCGAGTCTGAAGAAGGTGCGAATATGGAAGAAAATACACCAGCGAAAGACATTCACCAAGCCAACCATACACCTACCTCCTGCAAAGTTGAGAAACCCTCTACAGGCTCCAAAAGACCACAACGGCTTTGCGCTTCAATCGGCATTCGACGACATCGCAAATCGCATCCAAGTGCCATCACAATCGAAATATCAATAACCCAAAAGATTTAACACAAGGATGTGCTCCTACATCCTTCTGTATCGTCAGCGAAAATTTATTTGATACATCAGCACAAGACAAGGCGAGCAGAAAAAAAAAAACCAAGTCGCCTCTCCACCACTCGTTGGCCTTCGTCTGTACGCTCTTCATCCACCCACTCAACATGACACTCGCTTTACACGGTCGCACTTGACAACCACTTGTGCGAGTAGTGGTGTTAAGTTGTTCCTCGACAAGAAGAAAAAAAACAAGTCTCCAGATCCGAGGAGGAGATAATTATTACACAAGTCGATTACACGTTACGAGTGTTAGACGCTCAATATCTGATTGGATGGCACAAGAAAAAATGTTAAAACAAAATTAATAGAAACAGGAAGAACCAAATTTAAGGACCTTGTGTCCAGTGGCAAGAAACTGCCCATTCATCATCAATATTCATTGCTCGCTCCAGACACACAGCAAGTGGAAAGTTTTCTTTTTTTTTTTTCTTTGCTCCGTGGAACAATAATAAACAAATCCAAGGAGGTGGGGGCCAGTGGAGTGGAACTTGCTTCTTTTGTGTGATTTTGATCGTGTCTTCTAATTTATAGGAGAAAAATAAACAGAAAAAAGTTCCTTTCTTCAAATAAGACGAGAAGAATAAGGATATTCGCAAATTAAGATGTTTTCAACGCTCCTTCGGGTGGGTTTGGCATGGTGCGCATCCAGTCCGAAGGAGCATTCCTCACCGCCAGCGTGCAACTTAATGAGAGGCATCCCATACCCACCACAATGTCCTCCTGGTGGTCCTGGTCCTGGTCAGTCAAATGGAGAGAGGATGGCAAAACCGTTCGACCATACACACCAACGAATTTTTGTAGCCCTCTCCGAAACTAGCTAACAAGAAAACAAAGTTCTTTTTATTGTTGCTACTCTACTACCCTCTGATTATATTCATTGAGTGTGGTAAGGGTTGGCGTGAGGCGTATGGGGTAGCGCTTGTTGTGTGTGTGTGTCGACGAAGCAAGTCCTTAAGGAATTATTCTTTGAAGGTTGCTCCAAATGGTAGTGGCAAGTCTTCCTCCTTTTTTTTTACCCTCGTTCTGTGTATTTTATTTTAGCCACCATTCTCGCTCGCATTCATCCTGGGGCTTTTTATTTGAATTTAATTGAATAATTGTTTATCATGCCGAACACGTTTCACTGAATTGCGAGTATTTTTTCTCATTTTTCTGGGTTTTTTTGTATGATTTTTGTTTGGTTCGTCCTTTTTTTTTTGCTTGCTTGTTCGTTTTGTTGCTGGGTGCTATTTGTATCCTCTTCTCCATGAGTGAATGTGTCTGCTGAGAAGCTTTCAGGCGATGTCCTACTGAGTGAATGGCTGTTTATTTGTTTATGAGTTCTTGTGACTGGAGTGAAGCTGTTTCTTCGTGTGTGTGAGTGTGTACGGGGGGGGGGGGTTATTTTTAATGACAGAAGCCCGTGCTTATTTATAGTGGAATTCTATCATGCTAACGAAATACTAAAACCAAATCGGCACAGAAGGTGAGTAGCACATGAAGTAACAGACACACGCCAGATATTCGTACATATAGTTTGAGGCCTAATTAGTCCTTGTACGTTCAAAAGGAACGAATTGCAATCGCATTGGGAAATGAGAGAAGTTGAATTTTTTTTATTTTGGCACAGACAGATTTTGACGTCATTGGCGGAGCGGATTATTAGATTGTGACATTGGATTGAAATGAGATCGAAAACTTGGCAGAACTCGTATATGTCAATCTTTTCAGTTGACTAGTTTGATGATTTCCTGTAGAGATGGTCCAAGCCTACATAGAGCTAATGAACTAAAATGATGGTGGGAATGTGCTACAAGAATTTGGAATTCGACGAGAGACAACCCTGTGTCCTTTCTGATGATAAATTATATAGAGTTGTTCGAAATAGATGTTTCGAATTCTAGCCCAAGTTACAATCATCAGGTCAACGAAAAATCTGCAAAAAGCATTATTTTTAAGTTCAATTAGGCATCAACGAAAGACTCCAACTATCTGGGTCATTGTTCTGACAGAACGAGTTTTTGTCTAAGAGCTTGGCTGGGATTCCATTTTTTTTTTTTAAGAAAACGTACGTTCCTTTCAATTTTTGAGGCCGTGTCGGACTTAAATTACCTCCATCAGAGCAGACCTAATGGCCTCACAATTTCGAAAACAGCTGTGCCACAAACAGCAGCTACAGTCGCCTTTATCTGCGTCATTTCGTCAACAGTCAACCGGCTCGTATATGGGGAAAGCTGGGGTGCCAGCACGTAACTTGATACATGAACTCGAAACAAATAGATTTCGGTAGCATGTAACATGAAACGAGTTTCATTGTGAATTGTACTTAAGTGTCATTGAAAAAAATTATTCGAAGTGTCAAATTGGCTATTATTTTAATTTGCAAATCATTTTTCCAGTCCGCAGCAAATATTTTATTTTTTGAGTCGGAAAGTGAGAATGAAAAAATATTTTTTTTCTAAAATCAAAAGAAGGTATTTGAGAGATAAAAAAAACTATCCTCGAACTAAATCCTTATAATCACTCATAAAATTGGTTATAATTACTATTTGTGTTTTATTATTGCCCATATTTTGCTTATTTTCCATTTTTTAGTTGGCAAACGATAGGTATTTGCTATCGAGAATAAAGTTTTGTTTCAAACGTAATTTTTCAGTTGTATGCTGCCTACTGCGACGATACAATCGAGGTCAAACGATTGAACCGAATTAGGTGGTACAAACGTTCGACTATTTTGACTCAACTCGATTGAATCAAGTGCTGGCACCCCAGACTTGTGACTGTTTTTGGGTAAGAATAATACAGTCAAACGATTATCAGGGCTTTGAAGGTAACTAAAGCGCTTGTTGTCTGGCATTAAAAAATCATAAAAATGGAAGTGATCGATCACCTTGCTGAATACCAAGAACCAGAGGTTTGAAAAGATTTTCAAAAGCACATCCCGGAGCAAAGTCAAAAAGTATCTTGAGCTCAGAACCTATGTGCGAATCGCATTTTTCGACTTAGAGCCTTTTTCACGGATGTGGCGCTTCAACCAGAATACTAATCCTTGAGTTACTGCGACAACAATCTGTTTGTAAAACAATCAACTAAGTATCAACCGATTGACGGTTGATAGATTTTATCAATTGAACAAAAATTCGGTATTGTGAAAATGAATTGATAAAATATTGTGCTATTGTGAATACCTTCAAAATATTTCTATTATTGTGAATGGGAATGTGCGTCTGACAGATGTCTATTTTTTTTTTTTAGAAAAATAAATAAAAAACAAATCATTAGAAAACAATAAAATCAATAAAATTATAAAAACAAAACTGTGTGGAAAAAAAATATATTTAGCCACTTTTCCGACGATGGTTTATGGGGCCCTAGACTATTTAGCTCTACAGAAATTATTCTCCACTTTGCATTAGCTACAGCTTTAGAGCAAAATCCTTTGACGAGTTCAACGATTCTCTTCCATCAACTGTACCAATCTGCATAACTGTCTTTTGTTGCTTACTACTTTTTGAGACCTTTGGAAATAAAGAAATAACAAATTTGATCACGTATTTAACTCGAAACTCACATTAAACTTGGACGCGTATACCGGTTTGTTATTGGCAATGGAACTGTGAACGAATTGGCTATAGAGCCGGCTCAGAGATTGAGTGCAAGTTTTATTCAAGCGTTAATTGGACTATTGCTTTAAAAAGCTGATTAAACATTGGCAACCCTTGCACTACCCAGATGGTCATAAAAGCGAGAACAAGTTGACTTATAGGCTTTTCACACCAAGGCCCAAACCGTGTTTTCCTTGAAAACTCGTCGATGCATTCACACCGCCACCAACTAGTTTTCGTTTGACGTTTCAATCAGCTGTGAGACACTAGTCGTTAAGCTTCGGTGCAAACTTTTGTGGTTACAAATTTCGATCGCATTAATTAACAAACAAAATGAATTTAAAAAAAATATTAGCCCATCAATTATTTGTGGAAAATGATTTTAAGTTGTTAGTTGTAGTTGTGACATTTGTTCGATCAGCCATTTTGCTGAATATTGCAAAAGGTGTGTTTGTTTCAACAACCCAACGATTGGAAGTCATTTTCGTGGAAAACAAGTTTAAATGACTCGTTTTGAAAACTGAAATATGCATGGGAAAACTTCTGTCAAACAAAATCCTAACGAATTGCTTCAAAAATTTGGTTCCAGGGATATTACATAAGACTGAGGGAAAAACTTCCATCCATTCGCCAGTACCTACTTAAAAATGCTGCCAAATTCGTATCAACCACAACTCAATTGTCAGATCTAACTTCGTTGAGTCTTAGGCCATATCGTTGAAACAGAGACTTTCCAATTAAAACGTATAAAACGCATCCACTCCAAAATCAGCCATTAACCATCCTATCTCAAGTATTTTGTTGTTTTCCTTCCTTGTTTTTTTTTTTTTTTGACAAACGCTCTGGAAAAAAAAACTGTCCCCTAAAACGCATTACTTTAGGCGAATATGTGCCCATCTCTTGGGCAGAATAACTAACACCAGACAAGTATTCAGCGTTCTTTATCAACGAACGCAACAACTACACAACAAAACGCTGTGCGATGCCTATCAACGGCCATCGCATCGCCACTATTGTGTTGTGTCACACACACAGCACCAGTCACTCGCCCCCCCTACGGTGCATAGTACACTCGTATGCACCTGCAGGATGCACACACAGAGAACAAAGCGCACACGCTCACTCTCCCGTGTGACGATATGATGCATAGGATTGCATAGGATTGCATTGCTTTGTAATTATGAGAACAGAAAATGACAAACACAAAGCACTTACCACTCCCAAGAGGTACATTCGTCTTTTTTTGGTGTCCTGGCAGTTCACGTTTATTCTGGACATCATCCAGGCCCACAGCAGAGGCGCCTGCTGCCGCCCCGGAATTGCCACCACCGCCGTGAAGGGAATTTCGAGGGTTCCGGTTGTTGTAGTTATTGCCGGTGTTATTGCCTTTGTTATGACCATTGTTGTTGGCATGCTGCTGGATAATGCCTAAACGGGCATTTGTAGATTTGGCCCTACTGGGAATAGATGCTACAGCTGCTGCTGATGTTACTGATACCGATGAGCTCTGCTTCACCAGTCCGGTTTGTGTTGATTGTGGGGTCGTGGTAACTCTGGAAAAGGCCAAAGACGATGGCAATGGCGATGACGAAGACGACGACGATGATGTGGCTAATGGTGGTGTAGATGTCGCAGTGTTAACATTGCCAGCGGTTATCACATCACTACCGCTTTTGCTGTTACTGTTGCTGGAAGTCGTAGTTGTGTTGTTGTTGTTATTGTTATTGTTAGCACTCGAATTCCTAATCACCAGAATTGACTGGGACTTCTCCAAGCGTTTCAATGTTTGCAGAATGAACGGCCCCTTGGCATTGGTTCCGGAAAGTGTCGTCGTTGTAAGGCGATTGCCATCGGCACTGTACGTTCGGCTGGGCTGTTTCTGGATGAGGTACGAACGCTCTCCAATGTTGGCCTTTTTCAACGAAGCCGATTGCAGCAGCACCGATTCCAGTTGGTTTGCATTGATTGGCGTTTGCAGGAGAATGGTGTTGCCACCAGTGGAGGAGCCAGAATTTGCGGTCTTGCGCGGCGTATGCAGGATTAGGGGCTTGTCCTCTTCATTGATGAAACTTATCACATCGTGCTTGTTTTGGATGATTATTTGGCCATTCTCGTTGCGAGATCCACGCAGCAGAATGATGTTATTCGTGCCGTTGCTCGGTTGCTGTTGCGACTGGCCAGTATCGAAGATGGATTGCGATGAATTGTGTTGAGCGATCGCCTTCTGCAGGGGCGACGACGCATCATCACTGGTACTGTCCATGGCAATGCTTGCACTTTTCGATATTTCAGTCGAGTTATGAGTGAGCGTTGATATGGTTTTGCCATTTTCATCACAATTTGATTCTGCAAATAAAAAAGAAGCGAAAGTTAGATCAGTTTTAATGGACAAATGGTTTTGGCTAAGTACTTGTGTCTGGTTATTTGTTTTTATAGCGGGAATAAATAAAGAACGGCGACAAGATGTTTAAATGTGCTTGAAAAATAGTTCATTTCGATAAAAAAAAATTGCTGTGAGGAAGTGATTTAATATCGATCGGTTATAACGGGTGATTTTTTAAGAGGTTTAGAACTTTTAAAAAAAAAAAAAAACACAAAAAATTCGAAAAAATGAATGAAATATTTATTTGAATCGATAGTTTGAACCTTGCAATTTAATGTTTAAAGATAATTTCATGCAAATGTTGACCGCGGCTGCGTCTCAGGTAGCCCATCCGCTGAGTCCAATTTTGGCATACTCTTTCACACATATCGGCCGGTATCTCACGAATGAATGCATGGATGTTGGCTTCCAGTGCGTCAATCGAAGTGGGCTTGTCCCTATACACATTAGCCTTGACATACCCCCACAAAAAATAATCTAATGGTGTCAAATCGCACGATCTAGGCGGCCAATTGACCGGCCCTGTTGCAACAAGTCGGCTGCAACAGAAACTATTCCGTCAACTGGCAGAGTGAAACGATAGGGCGGTTTCTTTAAGCCAAGTTACAAAACCTTTATTAAAGGATAAATTCATTAAATGTCTTAAAACTAACAATATTCATTTACTTACATAGTCTCTTCTTAGTCTATTGTTAAATTAAATAATTCCTATTATCGAGGTTAAAGCGCGCTCAATCAGCGCCTCGTGGAAAAAAGAACCAAAGAAGTGAAAGTTACAAATGACGTTTAAGATCGCCTTATCGCTCACGGCGATATCTTTGAGGCAATAGGAGAAACTAGTTCTTAGGGTGCATCTGCACATGTTTCAACACTTCCCCCCGGTAGTTCCTCCTGTGGACTACTGTCTTTTGGAGCTGCAACATCAAGGACTGCCAGTTTGACTACAGGTCTTTCATAGACCCCGTTCTGTGTTTGTATGAAGGCACTTCGCACTTGACCGTCCTTCGATAGCTTCACTTGAACTACTCGCCCTTTGGGCCAGTAGTTTCTGGGACTATTTGGGTCCACAACCAGGACGATGTCGCCAACTTCCACTGGTTTCACGGGTGTAAACCATTTTGCACGTCGAGTAAGCGTAGGCAGATATTCTGCCACCCAACGCTTCCAGAAACGGTCCGCAAACTGCTGTGAGATAAGCCAATTTTTTCGGTGTACTTTGAAATCATCGTCGAACTCCACCGACGGCTTCAATCCATCAGCCGAGCCCAACAAAAAATGGTTTGGTGTGAGAGCTTCCGGGTTGTCCACATCTATAGGTATATAAGTCAAAGGCCGCGAATTCAAAATATTTTCCACTTCTATAAGCATACTTCGCAGTAGTTCATCGCTCGGGTTTCGTGTTGGTGTTGTAGCATACAGGACGGTCTTTATTGATCGCACCAATCGCTCCCAGCTGCCGCCCATATGTGGGGAGCTTGGTGGTATGAACCTCCATTTAGTGTTCGTTGTCGTCAAGGCTTCCATTAATTTTTCTTTATGAATCATTTTTGATGCTTCGCGCAGCTCCCGTTCTGCCCCGTGAAAATTTGTTCCATTGTCGCTGTGGAATTCGATAGGGGTTCCTCGCCTGGCCATGAAGTTTCGAAGACACAAAATACAGGAGTCTGCATTAAGAGTATGAGCTACCTCTATGTGAACGGCCCTCGTAGTAAGACATGTAAGCAGGACCCCCCAGCGCTTTTCCGTTCTTCGGCCTACGCTGACTGTCATTGGACCAAAATAATCGACCCCGACGTAGGAAAATGGTCGACAGAATGACGCAAGTCGCGCGGGAGGCAGCTGGGCCATGATTGGTGGTCGTGGTTGTGCTCGGTTGTTCTTGCATCTTTGACATGCTCTCTGACAGCCTTTAGGGCAGATCGCAGTTGTGTGATGTAGAACTTACAGCGTATAACGTTCACGACCGTTTCGTCATTTTGATGTTTGTATCGGCGATGAAAGTCGTCGATTATGTGTGATGTAATTGGGTGAGATCGGGGAAGAATAATGGGCGACTTCAAATCCGTGCTCGCTTCACTAGCAAATCGGATCCTCCCGTGGGCTCGAATAATTCCATTTTCGTCCAGAACTGGGCATAGGTTAAATAGGTGGCTGTCTTTCTCTACGTACCGTTCCGCTCTTAAGTCTGCGACTTCTTCTGCATACACGTGGCCTTGAGCGTTTTTTACTAGGGCAATTTCAGCCGCCCGGAGTTCTTCGCATGACAAGGGGCCAACCAACCGAAATCCTTTGGTTCTTTTAGTGCTTGTATTGTGCACGAAGCGAAGAACGTAAGCAGTGCTCCGAAGTAACTTCGTCCAGCTGTTAATTTCATTGAAGCGAAAAATATTATCTTGGCCGGAAGCATGAACACCCACGAATTGTGTCTTCAGCTCTTCAAGCGTAGAGCCTACAACCATTTCCTTTGGCCAGCTTTCCTGGGGGGCTCTTAGAAATGCTGGTCCATTGAACCACCTGCTAGTGGGCCTAAATTCTGGAAGTCTTTGCCATTTGGTAGCCTCATCGGCAACATTCATCTTAGTGGGTATCCATCGCCAGTCCATGATGTCGGTGATCTCCAGAATTTCGCTGACTCGAAAGGCCACATACTGTCTATACCTTCGGTGGTCAGACCTAAGCCAACTAATTACAGTTTTGGAATCTGACCAGAAGTATCGTCGACTTATCGTGATCCCGTGCGAATCTACGAGACACTTTGCAAATCGCGCGCCAAGGAGAGCAGCCTGTAACTCTAAGCGTGGGATCGACTGCGATTTGAGGGGTGCAACTCGGGTTTTTGCTCCCATTAGACTCACGTCCACAAGTTCATTGTATGAGTTTCGTATGTACGCTACCGCTGCGAAACCATTTTCGCTGGCGTCGACAAATATGTGCAGCTGTATTTCGGATCCCCAGCCTGAAGTCACGTAACACCTAGGAATTTTTACTGTCTCCACATTAGGTAGGTGTTTCGCCCATTTTAGCCATTTGTTGTGTTCTTCATCTCTTATTTCTTGATCCCATTCGGTTCCAGATCGCCAAATTTCTTGCAGGAGAATCTTAATGTACATGAGAAAGCAGGCTATCAGCCCTAACGGATCAAATATCGTCATCAACACCCTTAGGACTTCGCGCTTAGTAGGGCACCGTAGTCCGGAAATTATTTCTATTTGCTTTGGATTTGTAGTGAGTTTGAACGTAAGGCAGTCCGAGGACGTGCACCACCACATCCCAAGCACCTTTTCGGTCCCTAATTCGACGTTTGCATTAAAATTCATTTGCTCTGTTGGCTCCGTCTCAAGCGCTCTTAAAACTGTGGGTGAATTGGAAACCCAATTTCTGATGTGAAATCCGCCCTGTTTATGTACGTAGCGAATCTCTTGCGCAAGTTTAATCGCTTCTTCTTCTGTAGCCACGCTGTCCATTAAGTCGTCCACGTAGTGATTCTCCTTGATCGATCGGGCGGCTCTGGGAAAGTCGTCGGCAAAGTGTTCAGCGTTGATATTCTTGACGAATTGAGCGGTACACGGGGAACACGTAGCCCCGAATGTCATAACCGTCATTATATATGTGTCGGGGTTTCCCTCCTCATTGCAGCCCCACAGGAATCGCTGGTAATGTTGGTCCTCTTTTCGGATACCGATTTGGTGAAACATTTCCATGATATCTCCACAAATTGCTATCTTGTGTTGTCTAAATTTGTATATAACCGACGTCAGAGGCGTGAGCTGGTCAGGGCCTTTAAGAAGTACAGAATTAAGTGAAGTTCCGTGAATTGCGGCAGCCGCATCCCAAACCATTCTGATTTTTCCTGGTTTGTTCGGGTTTTCGACTGGGAAAATCGGCAGATACCATGACTTACTCCTGTTCTCAATTATCTCCTTCTCTGTTAGCCTTCGAGCGTAGCCCTTCCTGACATATTCTTCGATTTTGCAATTTAGCTTGTAAGCTAATCCTGGATCCCCTTTCATCCGTTTATGGAGACATAAAAGTCGTTTTCTGGCCATCGAGTAGCTGTCAGGCAGTTGAATGTCATCGAACTTCCAAAGTAGCGTGGTTTCGAATCTTCCACTTTTGCGAACCGTTCGGGTGTTCAGTAAGTCTAAGGCTCGAATATCGTCCTGAGACATTATGATTTGCTGTGAATTAGATGTACCGAAATTATCATGGCAAATAAATTCCTTTACTAAACGTCGCAAGTCTAGGTCGTTACATTCGCATACGTGAAAACTGTGGGCTTGATCATCGCTCCTGTGCTGATTTCCTTTTTCGCGGCAGTTTCCATGGACCACCCATCCTAGGCGGGTTTTGGTCGCGACAGGTTCGTGCCGTCCCCCTTCTTTGGCGCGTAGAGGAAGCCCTAGTTGAGCGTTGTTCACGCCTATAAGCAACCGTGGAACGGCTTTATTATACGCATCAATTGAGAGCCCTTTGAGGTGTTCGAACTTCCTTCGCAACTCATACGGATTTAGTGTTTGAGCCGGTAGGCAAAGGTTTTCCACCGTGTGAACATCTACGAGTGGGAACTTCTCTGCATTCTCGTATGTGCCGGATATTTGCAGGTCGATCAATTCGGATCGACTCTCGTATCGAGATGTATTTCCAGTCCACTTGAGACACAGGGTTCGTGGGTTTCCTCGCACATTCAACTGTTTCGCAAGTTCTTGGTCCAGTAACGTAACGGAAGAGCCATCGTCCAGGAATGCGAAGGCCTTTGTTTTAATTCCTTTTCCGTAAAGATAGACGGGTATTATCCGAAACAAAATGGTATCGGTGTCGTTGTTATACATATCGTTTTTCGAGTGCACCCCAACAGTTCCACCATTCGTTTGGGAAAGGACCGATTCCCTTTCATCATTGTGGAGGAGCTGGTGATGTCTCAGAACACAACCATTCTTTCCACAGAGGGATTCTGACTTGCACCTGTAGCTTCGATGCCCTTTTAAGCATATACGACAGAGTTGATGCTTCCTCACTTCATCCCATCTCGCGGTGCGGGTTAATTGTTGGAACCGCTCACAATTCGCTACTGAAACACAGTTGTCACCGCAGATACAGCATTCGGTTTTGTCGCTGGGCTGTCCATTCACTTTGTAATGAGCGTTAACGACCCCTCTATCTTTCCATTTTTTATTGCGCTGCTTTCGTTCATCTGCTGGTGTAGCCGCAGTTGGGAGAATTACTCCATTGGCGGCTTCGGCCACTTTGTACACCCACGAACTGAAATGCACAAGCGTACATATGGGAAGTGTTTGCTTATGGATAGCCCAGTTAAGCCGCAACGAAGGCGGGAGCTTCTCCACAAGTTCTTGCATTAGCATCGGATTATTGAGGTGGTCTACTAGTCCGGATGCCTCCACAGTAGCGCATAAGTTTTGCACTGCTATAGCGAAACTCACGATCGTCTCGAATTTATCCGCCTTTGGGGGTGGAGTGGTGTTAATTGCGCGAAGCAATGTATTAATAACTAGCTCCGGCCGTCCGTACAGCATCCTCAGAGTATCAATCACCCGTCGAACGCAGTTTGGTTGAATTATTAGACTTCTTACTGCTTCCAGTGCATCGCCTTTAAGGGCTTTATGAAGCCGTATAAGATTTTCCTCATCGATAAATCCACACAGCTCAGTACTCCTATTGAAAGTTGCGATGAAGAGCGGCCACTCCGCTGGATTTCCATCAAATGTCGGCAGATCCCGCGACATCAAATGTCGTGCGGCTAGATGGTTCTTAGTCAGAAGATTATTTGGAGCCGTATGTTGATTTTCATACTGATACACGGGCTGTGACACTTGTACGGTAGGCTGCTGATACTCTAAATTAGTTTTAAGTGGCTGCGGGAGTATCTCCGGTCGTTGAAAAACAGGTTTCGAAGGCACGAACGGTGCCCGTTCAGGATCAAGTTGTTGTACTCCGACGCTACTCCGCGGTTTAGCGTATTGAGTAGCAGGTGGTACGAAGCGCGAGCATGACGGCTGTTGTTCTGTAGTCAACGATGATCCTGGCACGGCACAGCTATTCCCCAAAGAGCTGTTTTGGGGCTGAGAAGAGTACAACACGGAGGCTGGTGGCTTTGCACCAACATCGGTTGTGGAATGCAGACAATTCCACTCTGATATGCCGGCAATCCAATTGCCCACGTCGGCCTTAGAAGCTGTTGCAGTTTCTACCTCTTGAGGTTCGTCGTCATCATCCTCTGAAGAATCCACAGCTTGACTCAAGAGCCGATACTTTTTGTGTAAATATTCGGCGTCCCTTTCTTTCCTTTGTTGAAGTGCCTCTTTTTCTCGAACTTCCCTCAGCGCCTTTTCCTCCTCTATTTTCTGCAGCTCAATCTGCAGTCGCTTAGCTGAAGATCCTTTGGATGACCTTGAACTGATTGACCCTTTAGACCTTGCTGACTGAGTTGCAGTGGCTGGAAGATTATATACACCAGCATTATGTGTTACAGAGGTAGGTCCGGCGCTTACGACTGGGGCTAGGGGGACGAAAGGAGCGAGAACGTTAGAAGTACATTGCGCGGTCGACGAAAACGTGTCCCCAAGCGGTGGCAAAAAGGGTGAGCCGATTATATTCTGAGCCAAGGTTGGCACATTTGAGTTCGGAGCTATGGTGGCCGGCGCAGGGCATCTAGAGGCGGTTTGGGCCACATTATGCGCAGAAACTGTTACAGCATTATGGGCAGCCTTGTTTGATGCTGGTGGTAGCTGCCATTTGGTATTATTATCGGAGATTGTAGCGATTTGTAGATTTTTACACATGGTGGTAACGTTGATCGCCTGCTGCGAAGAACGTGGAAAGGTTACCGCGCTCGGGGCAGGCAGTGCCGCAGTTGATGCAGATGGTGGCTGCAGTTTAGACGGGTCGATCGAAATGGCCACAACTGGCAAGTTTTTACACGGGGCCGAACCTTCTGGAACGGCTTGCATGGTAGTAGTGACTGCGCTTGTTGTGCACGCAGTAGTATTTGCAGTTGGAGGTGGTCGCGATGATTGGCTGCGTATATTGGCTTTGGAATCGGAGAATCTCACAGCAGTGGCGGTATCCGTTCCTGAAAAGTTATCTGAACACTTACTCTTACCTGCGCACATTTGGCATAAATATGTCTCATGTTGAATATAGCTGTATACCCCTGCACACAAGAAGTGATTCCAAGCATCGCACTGATCGCATTGGACCATATTTCCAACTGAGTCCGGTTCGTCACAGCTACAGCAGTTGTAATCCTTATTCCGCGGATTGGGTGGCTTTTTGGCTGGAGATCTTGTTGTTTTGCTGGATTCGCCGAAAGGTTGCGGCGTTTTTACTTTCTTCGGTGCCATATTTGGTTGGCTTTTGGCGAAATTATATGTTTTGTAAGATGTTGCAACAAGTCGGCTGCAACAGAAACTATTCCGTCAACTGGCAGAGTGAAACGATAGGGCGGTTTCTTTAAGCCAAGTTACAAAACCTTTATTAAAGGATAAATTCATTAAATGTCTTAAAACTAACAATATTCATTTACTTACATAGTCTCTTCTTAGTCTATTGTTAAATTAAATAATTCCTATTATCGAGGTTAAAGCGCGCTCAATCAGCGCCTCGTGGAAAAAAGAACCAAAGAAGTGAAAGTTACAAATGACGTTTAAGATCGCCTTATCGCTCACGGCGATATCTTTGAGGCAATAGGAGAAACTAGTTCTTAGGGTGCATCTGCACATGTTTCAACACTTCCCCCCGGTAGTTCCTCCTGTGGACTACTGTCTTTTGGAGCTGCAACATCAAGGACTGCCAGTTTGACTACAGGTCTTTCATAGACCCCGTTCTGTGTTTGTATGAAGGCACTTCGCACTTGACCGTCCTTCGATAGCTTCACTTGAACTACTCGCCCTTTGGGCCAGTAGTTTCTGGGACTATTTGGGTCCACAACCAGGACGATGTCGCCAACTTCCACTGGTTTCACGGGTGTAAACCATTTTGCACGTCGAGTAAGCGTAGGCAGATATTCTGCCACCCAACGCTTCCAGAAACGGTCCGCAAACTGCTGTGAGATAAGCCAATTTTTTCGGTGTACTTTGAAATCATCGTCGAACTCCACCGACGGCTTCAATCCATCAGCCGAGCCCAACAAAAAATGGTTTGGTGTGAGAGCTTCCGGGTTGTCCACATCTATAGGTATATAAGTCAAAGGCCGCGAATTCAAAATATTTTCCACTTCTATAAGCATACTTCGCAGTAGTTCATCGCTCGGGTTTCGTGTTGGTGTTGTAGCATACAGGACGGTCTTTATTGATCGCACCAATCGCTCCCAGCTGCCGCCCATATGTGGGGAGCTTGGTGGTATGAACCTCCATTTAGTGTTCGTTGTCGTCAAGGCTTCCATTAATTTTTCTTTATGAATCATTTTTGATGCTTCGCGCAGCTCCCGTTCTGCCCCGTGAAAATTTGTTCCATTGTCGCTGTGGAATTCGATAGGGGTTCCTCGCCTGGCCATGAAGTTTCGAAGACACAAAATACAGGAGTCTGCATTAAGAGTATGAGCTACCTCTATGTGAACGGCCCTCGTAGTAAGACATGTAAGCAGGACCCCCCAGCGCTTTTCCGTTCTTCGGCCTACGCTGACTGTCATTGGACCAAAATAATCGACCCCGACGTAGGAAAATGGTCGACAGAATGACGCAAGTCGCGCGGGAGGCAGCTGGGCCATGATTGGTGGTCGTGGTTGTGCTCGGTTGTTCTTGCATCTTTGACATGCTCTCTGACAGCCTTTAGGGCAGATCGCAGTTGTGTGATGTAGAACTTACAGCGTATAACGTTCACGACCGTTTCGTCATTTTGATGTTTGTATCGGCGATGAAAGTCGTCGATTATGTGTGATGTAATTGGGTGAGATCGGGGAAGAATAATGGGCGACTTCAAATCCGTGCTCGCTTCACTAGCAAATCGGATCCTCCCGTGGGCTCGAATAATTCCATTTTCGTCCAGAACTGGGCATAGGTTAAATAGGTGGCTGTCTTTCTCTACGTACCGTTCCGCTCTTAAGTCTGCGACTTCTTCTGCATACACGTGGCCTTGAGCGTTTTTTACTAGGGCAATTTCAGCCGCCCGGAGTTCTTCGCATGACAAGGGGCCAACCAACCGAAATCCTTTGGTTCTTTTAGTGCTTGTATTGTGCACGAAGCGAAGAACGTAAGCAGTGCTCCGAAGTAACTTCGTCCAGCTGTTAATTTCATTGAAGCGAAAAATATTATCTTGGCCGGAAGCATGAACACCCACGAATTGTGTCTTCAGCTCTTCAAGCGTAGAGCCTACAACCATTTCCTTTGGCCAGCTTTCCTGGGGGGCTCTTAGAAATGCTGGTCCATTGAACCACCTGCTAGTGGGCCTAAATTCTGGAAGTCTTTGCCATTTGGTAGCCTCATCGGCAACATTCATCTTAGTGGGTATCCATCGCCAGTCCATGATGTCGGTGATCTCCAGAATTTCGCTGACTCGAAAGGCCACATACTGTCTATACCTTCGGTGGTCAGACCTAAGCCAACTAATTACAGTTTTGGAATCTGACCAGAAGTATCGTCGACTTATCGTGATCCCGTGCGAATCTACGAGACACTTTGCAAATCGCGCGCCAAGGAGAGCAGCCTGTAACTCTAAGCGTGGGATCGACTGCGATTTGAGGGGTGCAACTCGGGTTTTTGCTCCCATTAGACTCACGTCCACAAGTTCATTGTATGAGTTTCGTATGTACGCTACCGCTGCGAAACCATTTTCGCTGGCGTCGACAAATATGTGCAGCTGTATTTCGGATCCCCAGCCTGAAGTCACGTAACACCTAGGAATTTTTACTGTCTCCACATTAGGTAGGTGTTTCGCCCATTTTAGCCATTTGTTGTGTTCTTCATCTCTTATTTCTTGATCCCATTCGGTTCCAGATCGCCAAATTTCTTGCAGGAGAATCTTAATGTACATGAGAAAGCAGGCTATCAGCCCTAACGGATCAAATATCGTCATCAACACCCTTAGGACTTCGCGCTTAGTAGGGCACCGTAGTCCGGAAATTATTTCTATTTGCTTTGGATTTGTAGTGAGTTTGAACGTAAGGCAGTCCGAGGACGTGCACCACCACATCCCAAGCACCTTTTCGGTCCCTAATTCGACGTTTGCATTAAAATTCATTTGCTCTGTTGGCTCCGTCTCAAGCGCTCTTAAAACTGTGGGTGAATTGGAAACCCAATTTCTGATGTGAAATCCGCCCTGTTTATGTACGTAGCGAATCTCTTGCGCAAGTTTAATCGCTTCTTCTTCTGTAGCCACGCTGTCCATTAAGTCGTCCACGTAGTGATTCTCCTTGATCGATCGGGCGGCTCTGGGAAAGTCGTCGGCAAAGTGTTCAGCGTTGATATTCTTGACGAATTGAGCGGTACACGGGGAACACGTAGCCCCGAATGTCATAACCGTCATTATATATGTGTCGGGGTTTCCCTCCTCATTGCAGCCCCACAGGAATCGCTGGTAATGTTGGTCCTCTTTTCGGATACCGATTTGGTGAAACATTTCCATGATATCTCCACAAATTGCTATCTTGTGTTGTCTAAATTTGTATATAACCGACGTCAGAGGCGTGAGCTGGTCAGGGCCTTTAAGAAGTACAGAATTAAGTGAAGTTCCGTGAATTGCGGCAGCCGCATCCCAAACCATTCTGATTTTTCCTGGTTTGTTCGGGTTTTCGACTGGGAAAATCGGCAGATACCATGACTTACTCCTGTTCTCAATTATCTCCTTCTCTGTTAGCCTTCGAGCGTAGCCCTTCCTGACATATTCTTCGATTTTGCAATTTAGCTTGTAAGCTAATCCTGGATCCCCTTTCATCCGTTTATGGAGACATAAAAGTCGTTTTCTGGCCATCGAGTAGCTGTCAGGCAGTTGAATGTCATCGAACTTCCAAAGTAGCGTGGTTTCGAATCTTCCACTTTTGCGAACCGTTCGGGTGTTCAGTAAGTCTAAGGCTCGAATATCGTCCTGAGACATTATGATTTGCTGTGAATTAGATGTACCGAAATTATCATGGCAAATAAATTCCTTTACTAAACGTCGCAAGTCTAGGTCGTTACATTCGCATACGTGAAAACTGTGGGCTTGATCATCGCTCCTGTGCTGATTTCCTTTTTCGCGGCAGTTTCCATGGACCACCCATCCTAGGCGGGTTTTGGTCGCGACAGGTTCGTGCCGTCCCCCTTCTTTGGCGCGTAGAGGAAGCCCTAGTTGAGCGTTGTTCACGCCTATAAGCAACCGTGGAACGGCTTTATTATACGCATCAATTGAGAGCCCTTTGAGGTGTTCGAACTTCCTTCGCAACTCATACGGATTTAGTGTTTGAGCCGGTAGGCAAAGGTTTTCCACCGTGTGAACATCTACGAGTGGGAACTTCTCTGCATTCTCGTATGTGCCGGATATTTGCAGGTCGATCAATTCGGATCGACTCTCGTATCGAGATGTATTTCCAGTCCACTTGAGACACAGGGTTCGTGGGTTTCCTCGCACATTCAACTGTTTCGCAAGTTCTTGGTCCAGTAACGTAACGGAAGAGCCATCGTCCAGGAATGCGAAGGCCTTTGTTTTAATTCCTTTTCCGTAAAGATAGACGGGTATTATCCGAAACAAAATGGTATCGGTGTCGTTGTTATACATATCGTTTTTCGAGTGCACCCCAACAGTTCCACCATTCGTTTGGGAAAGGACCGATTCCCTTTCATCATTGTGGAGGAGCTGGTGATGTCTCAGAACACAACCATTCTTTCCACAGAGGGATTCTGACTTGCACCTGTAGCTTCGATGCCCTTTTAAGCATATACGACAGAGTTGATGCTTCCTCACTTCATCCCATCTCGCGGTGCGGGTTAATTGTTGGAACCGCTCACAATTCGCTACTGAAACACAGTTGTCACCGCAGATACAGCATTCGGTTTTGTCGCTGGGCTGTCCATTCACTTTGTAATGAGCGTTAACGACCCCTCTATCTTTCCATTTTTTATTGCGCTGCTTTCGTTCATCTGCTGGTGTAGCCGCAGTTGGGAGAATTACTCCATTGGCGGCTTCGGCCACTTTGTACACCCACGAACTGAAATGCACAAGCGTACATATGGGAAGTGTTTGCTTATGGATAGCCCAGTTAAGCCGCAACGAAGGCGGGAGCTTCTCCACAAGTTCTTGCATTAGCATCGGATTATTGAGGTGGTCTACTAGTCCGGATGCCTCCACAGTAGCGCATAAGTTTTGCACTGCTATAGCGAAACTCACGATCGTCTCGAATTTATCCGCCTTTGGGGGTGGAGTGGTGTTAATTGCGCGAAGCAATGTATTAATAACTAGCTCCGGCCGTCCGTACAGCATCCTCAGAGTATCAATCACCCGTCGAACGCAGTTTGGTTGAATTATTAGACTTCTTACTGCTTCCAGTGCATCGCCTTTAAGGGCTTTATGAAGCCGTATAAGATTTTCCTCATCGATAAATCCACACAGCTCAGTACTCCTATTGAAAGTTGCGATGAAGAGCGGCCACTCCGCTGGATTTCCATCAAATGTCGGCAGATCCCGCGACATCAAATGTCGTGCGGCTAGATGGTTCTTAGTCAGAAGATTATTTGGAGCCGTATGTTGATTTTCATACTGATACACGGGCTGTGACACTTGTACGGTAGGCTGCTGATACTCTAAATTAGTTTTAAGTGGCTGCGGGAGTATCTCCGGTCGTTGAAAAACAGGTTTCGAAGGCACGAACGGTGCCCGTTCAGGATCAAGTTGTTGTACTCCGACGCTACTCCGCGGTTTAGCGTATTGAGTAGCAGGTGGTACGAAGCGCGAGCATGACGGCTGTTGTTCTGTAGTCAACGATGATCCTGGCACGGCACAGCTATTCCCCAAAGAGCTGTTTTGGGGCTGAGAAGAGTACAACACGGAGGCTGGTGGCTTTGCACCAACATCGGTTGTGGAATGCAGACAATTCCACTCTGATATGCCGGCAATCCAATTGCCCACGTCGGCCTTAGAAGCTGTTGCAGTTTCTACCTCTTGAGGTTCGTCGTCATCATCCTCTGAAGAATCCACAGCTTGACTCAAGAGCCGATACTTTTTGTGTAAATATTCGGCGTCCCTTTCTTTCCTTTGTTGAAGTGCCTCTTTTTCTCGAACTTCCCTCAGCGCCTTTTCCTCCTCTATTTTCTGCAGCTCAATCTGCAGTCGCTTAGCTGAAGATCCTTTGGATGACCTTGAACTGATTGACCCTTTAGACCTTGCTGACTGAGTTGCAGTGGCTGGAAGATTATATACACCAGCATTATGTGTTACAGAGGTAGGTCCGGCGCTTACGACTGGGGCTAGGGGGACGAAAGGAGCGAGAACGTTAGAAGTACATTGCGCGGTCGACGAAAACGTGTCCCCAAGCGGTGGCAAAAAGGGTGAGCCGATTATATTCTGAGCCAAGGTTGGCACATTTGAGTTCGGAGCTATGGTGGCCGGCGCAGGGCATCTAGAGGCGGTTTGGGCCACATTATGCGCAGAAACTGTTACAGCATTATGGGCAGCCTTGTTTGATGCTGGTGGTAGCTGCCATTTGGTATTATTATCGGAGATTGTAGCGATTTGTAGATTTTTACACATGGTGGTAACGTTGATCGCCTGCTGCGAAGAACGTGGAAAGGTTACCGCGCTCGGGGCAGGCAGTGCCGCAGTTGATGCAGATGGTGGCTGCAGTTTAGACGGGTCGATCGAAATGGCCACAACTGGCAAGTTTTTACACGGGGCCGAACCTTCTGGAACGGCTTGCATGGTAGTAGTGACTGCGCTTGTTGTGCACGCAGTAGTATTTGCAGTTGGAGGTGGTCGCGATGATTGGCTGCGTATATTGGCTTTGGAATCGGAGAATCTCACAGCAGTGGCGGTATCCGTTCCTGAAAAGTTATCTGAACACTTACTCTTACCTGCGCACATTTGGCATAAATATGTCTCATGTTGAATATAGCTGTATACCCCTGCACACAAGAAGTGATTCCAAGCATCGCACTGATCGCATTGGACCATATTTCCAACTGAGTCCGGTTCGTCACAGCTACAGCAGTTGTAATCCTTATTCCGCGGATTGGGTGGCTTTTTGGCTGGAGATCTTGTTGTTTTGCTGGATTCGCCGAAAGGTTGCGGCGTTTTTACTTTCTTCGGTGCCATATTTGGTTGGCTTTTGGCGAAATTATATGTTTTGTAAGATGTTGCAACAAGTCGGCTGCAACAGAAACTATTCCGTCAACTGGCAGAGTGAAACGATAGGGCGGTTTCTTTAAGCCAAGTTACAAAACCTTTATTAAAGGATAAATTCATTAAATGTCTTAAAACTAACAATATTCATTTACTTACATAGTCTCTTCTTAGTCTATTGTTAAATTAAATAATTCCTATTATCGAGGTTAAAGCGCGCTCAATCAGCGCCTCGTGGAAAAAAGAACCAAAGAAGTGAAAGTTACAAATGACGTTTAAGATCGCCTTATCGCTCACGGCGATATCTTTGAGGCAATAGGAGAAACTAGTTCTTAGGGTGCATCTGCACATGTTTCAACAGGCCCGAAACGTGAAATTAACTGTTCACCAAACTCGCCTCGCAATTGCGCCATTGTTTCGCGTGCTGTGTGGCATGTGGCACCGTCTTGTTGAAACCACATATCATGCAAGTCAAGAACTTCCATTTCGGGCAAAAAAAAGTTTGTTATCATCGCTCGGTAGCGTTAACCATTGACAGTAACGCTGCGATTCGCATCATCTTTGAAGAAATATGGCCCAATAATGCCGCCGGCCCATAAACCGCACCAAACAGTGGCTTTTTCGGGATGCATTGGTAGCTGTTGCAATGCTTCTGGCTGATCTTCACTCCAAATGCGGCAATTTTGCTTATTTACGCACCCATTCAACCAAAAATGAGCCTCATCGCTGAACACAATTTTTCGATAAAAAAGCGAAAATGAACATTTCGAACCGAGCACGAATTTTGATAGTAAAATTCAATAATTTGCAAGCGTTGTTCATTTGTAAGACGATCCATGGTTAAATTGCAAACCAAACTGAAGCTGTTTGACAGTGACACAAGGTACTACACACACGTCAGCTGTCAAAACCAGTGTTGCCAAAACCAAACCAGCTAAAAAATCACCCTTTAGTAGAGTAACTTGTTCGAACTCGGCACGAGTCGTTTGCACAAAAACACCACGAAAACGACTTCCAATCGTTGGTTTGTTGGAACAAACACACCTTTAGCAATATCCAGCAAATTCAGAAAAATGGCTGACCGAAGAAAGCTCACAAATTAAAATCATTTTCCACGATTAATTGTCGGGCTTATATTGTTTTTAAATTCATTTTGTTTGTTAATTAATGCGATCGAAATTTGTAACCACAAAAGTTTGCACCGAAGTTCGAATAGTGTCTCACAGCTGATTGAAACGTCAAACGAAAACTAGTTGGTGGTCGGTGTGAATGCATCGACGAGTTTTCGAGGAAAACGCGGTTTTGGGCTTGGTGTGAAAAGCCTATTAACATGAACAAATGCCGGCGTTGGCTGAACTTAGATTTTGTGAGTAGATCGATCGAGAATAAAGTTTCTAGAACAGATCTTGTAACTCTCTTAATAGGCTGATCATATGCGGATGTAATTTTAAACTTTCTCTATTACGTAGTAAGAAGACATATTGCTTTCGTATAAAATCTGAACTCGAGATATTAATCAATTCTGATATTACGATGATAGAGGAACTCAAAGAAGTGGGTCGCAAAATTCTGTCCGGTCTGTCCGTCCTTCCACAGGCCAACAGCCTAAACGGCTTTCCGGATTACGTTCACACCTCAGATTTGGAGTTTTTGGGCTTACAGTTCGGAAGGTGTTTTTTTTTGCAAGGTAACCTCAATATTAATGGTACTTCCCATATAAAATGTTCGTACCCGTTTGATTTGATCGAAAACGGCTCTAACGATTTCAACCAAAATTGATATTTAAGCTTAAGTAGGTGAGGTTACCATGACTGCGTACCCAGTTTTTGGCTAAAGATTCGAACAACGGTACTTTTGAAATTTCGACATACATACATATCTCGAAAATGGTCTGTACGATTGTAACAAAAATTAATTTCTAAGGTAATGTGGTGATTTATAACTTAATAGCAACCTCAGTTTTCCTCTATATTATCGTACAATGGATTTTTGAAAAAAGTATTTGTTTTTTTTAATTGATTTTTTTTCAGTTTACCGGAAAACGGCGATAACGATTTTGACCAAATTGCAAACTTAGAGTCAAATGGATGTTTTCAAAACTATTGCGGCCTCAATTTTCAATTCGAAGCACAGAAAACGCTAATTTTAAAAACTGCTCATATCTCAAAAACCCCATCTTTGATTTCGATAAAACTTTAAAAACGATGCTTGCATCCCGAACAATAACTTATAATTGGTTTCCAACTAAATAGTTACGCAATAGTATTTTTCAAATTAAACATTGTAATATTTGGTATATTGTTTCGTCTGGCAAATTTTACAAAAACCGCTCTAACGATTTTGACCAAAATACATATAAAAGATAATGTAAGTATTCTGAATATGATTCTGTTAAAACTCAAAAGTTGGCCCCAGAGTGGTGTTTTATCGCCCTGCCACGGTCCATCGTAGTAATTGAACAGAAATAAGGGATTCTATGTCCATATGGATACTCTTAACGAGAAAGTTTCGTTCGACCCAGCACCCAGTCGTGTACTTTATTTACCTATACCCGGGAAGTTTACTTGCGCCTTTGACACGTCCCTGGACATTAAGAAAGACATCGGCATGGTGGCAGGTGATAAGAGCGTGAATTCCCAGTAAGACTAACAGGTAAATCAACTTCTTTCGACTGTCTGAATTCTGTCAACATTTAGTTTCTGCAGTAGATCTTCTTCAAACACTTGTTGATCAGTGGTTTCGAGACGAGATAGACGAGATTCGTGTGCATGTTGCCCATCAAGAGTTCGGCTATTACTACATGTTACCTCTTTCTCATCACCACGGCCTCGTTCCTTTTGAATGACTCCCGACAAACGACGTTCTTCGAAAAGAAATTAAGCTCGTGCAGCCTCATCAAAATATCACATGCACCTGGAAAGTAACCACACAGAGTACCGCGAACTTTAAAGAAACCACCAGCCCTTGTCCTCGACTTTAAGGATGCAAACGTAAAACCGCATCTCATGTCAAAAGGGAGGCAGGAAATAAAACCAAGACCACCCGTCCAAATGATATTAACATTTTTCATAACACTAATGTGTGGTTTCATTCGCGGCCGATGTTTTTTTTTTCTTTTTTCCCTCATTTTTGTGTATAAACAATTTTTTTTTGCACACCCCCCTACCACATGTGTTTGTGTGGTTGAGGAATCCACTTTATTAACAGAAAAACTGAATTAAATTAAATACAACCGAAAGGAGAACAAGAGAAACAAGCCAACAAATCATGTTCGTTTCCATTTTTTTTTTTGTCCAATTTGATAAAAGTGCCGCTACGTGAAATGGGCCACAGTACCTACCCACCCTTAACTGGTCCATGAACCATGCTCCACTGACATTTGCCAGACGAAACCACCACCGGGCAAGGTGATTTAAATGGGTTTCAGATGTACCAGAAAAAGAACTTGCTGACATTGGAACTCTCAATCGAAATCCATTATGAAAGCAAGTTATATACACTCGGCCATACCCCGTGGTCGTCGGTCGGTTTGAAAATACCTCATTTGTGCCAGCTACACTCTAATGTCGTCCAGCCATATACAAAACATGTTTCAATGTTCCAATAATAACAATATAGGCCGTCCAGTCCAGCGGCAACCCTTCCACAACCACCGGAAAGTTCTTGTCCTTTTTATTGCATCTAAACAAATATTATATCTATCTGGCTGTGTTTTTATGATCCTTTCAACCAGCGCCAGCGGAACAGAGGCATATCGCTAAATCAAGTACAGGACATATTTATAGCACTATTTCTTACTAACGCAATAAATGTTCACTTCACAGTAAAATATTCAACTGCGCGAGGAGGCCTGTAGAACCCAGCAGCGACGACCCGGCAAACACCTACCCTCCGAAATCGATGTAAAGACGACACACACGGCCGCTGAAATAGTGTAAGTCGCTTTAATATAAAATTGCGAGGTCATAATTAGCTGTCGGATGAGTTTTTGTTCGCCTTTTGCTCTACTCTCGAGCGTATACTGTATGGACAGTGCACAAAAGGATCCATCCTTCATGATAATGGTATGTGGAGAGGGAGCACCACCTCCACCTTCACTGCGTACGTCGTTCGTAGTCGCAGTAGCGACCGTAGTCGTACTCGCAGAGTATTGAGGAAGAAGAAATGTGCCAACACAACCCAAAAGTGAATAGAACAACGTTCACGACAATGACGGTGACCAGCAGCTAGTAGCAGGCCATAAAAGGACTCTTAGTGTGTTTTACGCGACAAATTCCCACCACGGAACACGACTGACCAATATCACAGTCCGAAGGTATATATGGGGAGGTGGGGGCACACACCTCGACCGTGTGGACAATTGAAAGTGCGCGCCCGTCTTCTCCTCCTGGGGTTTGCGGGGGGAATGTCGAGACTCCTCTCATCCGTGAACGCAAATGCGATAAATTCGCCCAAGAGTTAAGCACTCCTTGTATGCGCTGGCTCCTCTGGGCTGCCACAGGGTCAGCGCATCATAAAACTTTCAGCAAGGAGTGAAAAATCTCTTAATAGTTGCTCCAGCGGCGGGTACATCATCCTGCCCTACTGACAACCCTTGGAAGCAATATTTATTCTTCCTTTCGACAACGATAGCCGTTGGCGTCGCCTGACAGGCGGTAGGTACACAAAATTTAATTTCGCGGTACCAAATAAATACTTGGGCCCTCTGCTCGACAACCATCAGTGCGGGGTTTTTATTCTGGTCGACTTATTCTTAGAACCGGACAACGCCACATACTTGAAATGCCAGCACAAGAGTTGGTGAATTGTTAATATGGGGATGGCACCGCACCAGCAACACACAGAGCAAGAGCTGAGGAAAAAAAAACACTTTAGCATCATTCTGGAAATAATTAATAGACCGACTCCGTATAGTGGTTCCGTGTAAGAATCTTGTTGTGGCGATCGTTGGCTCCAGCTAGTGCGGTGTAACGCGAGCATTGTAAGCGTGATTTATGACTGTGACGCCACAATTAGGGGTATGACAAATTGCCTCATATTTTAGGGTTAGAAAAACAGTGTCCAGTCGAAGATGGGCTTTTGCTATATGAATGCAAAATTTGCAGACTCGTTCATTGGAGTGGAGTTCGCGTTTGGATCGATGAAAGAAAACTTTCTAGTTAACAGAATGTTTCAGTGTCATCAAGGGATTTGAAGGGGTTGAATATCTGATGAAGGATCTTCTAACCAGTTACTTGCGACTATTGGCAAGTAAATTGGTCATCAGCGGAATTTACCTTGTTCATTGAGGATTCGTGATCACAGCAGTGTACTCCGAGTAGTGCACCTAGCTGGTGATGGCAATGCAGGTATATTGGCATAGAAAGAGACAGATGTCTGGCGGGTTGAAGTTATTTTTTGAAGAAGAAAACTAAGGCCCATTTTATTCACTCAAAGTTGAACACAACTCGGGGAGTTTTCCATATAAAAATCCCCAAGTTGTGTTCAACTTCGAGTGAATAAAATGGGCCTAAAGAGACGCCATTGGAGGCAATTGACTTTACTTGAATTAATTTCTTAAATTTCGGACTTGTTCCATTAAAAGTTTGTATAAAAATCTCCTTTTTTATGTAATACAAATTTTAAATGTAAATTTCTATATAATAAATAAAAACTGGGAGACAACGATTTCTGAAGATAGCAAGTGCTTAATTCTTTTTTTCCTGGACATTGTGTAAGATAAGCCGTGTTTTTTTGAGCTTCTTTTTCAGCAAAGTAGTAAAAGCTGAATCCGGGGCCGAAACACCGCATCCGTCAGCGAGCCATGCGTCACTGAATTTTGTTGATTTTTCACGCAAAACAATAACAAATTCAGTCACGTATTACTCCATCACGGATGCGGTAATTCAACCCCTGTTTCTGCAACAAATGCGATCGCGGGAAGGGTCAAATATATTGTAAAATGTAAGTTTTTTTCGTATGGAATTCCTGGTAAATTTGAGGTGCGTCCATCACAAGAATAGCTCTTGGACTTGCTTCTTGCCGTTTTATGTTGTTCATTTTTAAACTAGTATGTTTTGAACTACTCTACAGACTAGGTACTTTACGATAATGAAGTAATAGTGTCCTGTTGGGTGTTTTTACCCTGTCTGCGCTAAAATTATTAGACTACCAGTTACTTGAACAACTACAGGAACTGCATTTAGTCTAAATGGAGCAGAAAGTTCATCAAAGCAGACAAAAAAGAATCCTTCGATGGGCAAAAGTTGATTTAATAAAGGCAGGTTGTCCTTTACCAATAAACAAATAAAGTTGCAAGAATATCGCTAACTGTAGGGTTAAATGTTGATTTTGAGAAAACCATAGGTCTGTTCCCTTACTTTTGAAGTAAGAATGGAAAAGACAATTAAAATGGCAGTGGTGGGGATAAATTCTCTCACAGAGAGAGAGACACTTACGAAAAAGTTAGGGAACGCTTTTGTAGTAAACTATGAAAAATGACAGATATGACAGATAAATATAAATCCATAAATTGCAGTGGTAAAGGATATTTTCATTACGATGGAATGTTTGGGGAGAACATTCAATATTTATTTTGGGTAATATCTTGCTTTCTCGGCGACGCTCTCTTTTACGAATTTTTCGAGTTAAGGAACGGCATTGAGTAAAAATTCGTAAAAATTCGTAAGATTTAAAAGTAAAGGAACAGACCTCATGTTTATCTCGGGCATTAGCTAAATAAATCCTCACAAGACAAGTGTTGCCCAACCGTCCAAAATCGCGGTATTCAATTTCGTAATAGGAGAGAATACACTGTTGTTCAGCCTGAGTGTTTACAATTATTAAAAATGAATTTTAGTAAATTTTGAATGTTTTCTAATTATATTCGTTGCAATACAACAACGCAAATGGTTTTTAAGTCTAACAAACACAAATGTGTACAAATGTATGCAAAATATTGAAAAATATTGCGTTTTTGTTTTATTTCTAAACACGTGAAGCATATATTTCTGTGTTTTTCTTTCTGTTGCTTTTTGATTAGTTTTCCTAGTTAGTTGCTTAATAAAAAATAAATTTTATATAAGTTTGGGATTATTCCAAGACTATCTTGACAGTCGTCGCAAACAGAAGAAAATATCTTCTTACCAAAGTTTGGACGGCTTATAGGTACCTTTTTGCAACAATTCTCAGTACCTTAGGCGACACAGGTAGATATTTTGTTGCAACCAAACCCTTTTCAAACTCTTTGCAAAAGGAGTTTGTTTACCGAGAATGAGGATCTCTAATGAGACAATGGTTGGCGTGAAAAGGTTCCCTTCGCGGAAAATATAGTTATAAAAATAGAATTATCAGAACTCAGCAAAATACATGCAAAATAACAAGTTTATTAACTTCCGGGGGTGCAAGTACAGCCTAACAGGAACACGTGGTACGAGAATATGCGTTTTATATTTTTCAGTTCGAATTTCAACTTTTGTCGGTTTCTAAGTTTCCTGAATTAAGTAATATATAAGCTATAAAATTTTTTGTAGGTTAAATTGTATTTGTTTTCAAACCCGGAAGCGATAAAATTCTTACACGCTTCCTACGTTCGATTGTTATTTATTCTGAAATGAATGAGCCAGATATTTCTTCTATATTTTCAAAAATATTCTCTTGCTAACGATGCAATTGTGATGTTTAGACCACTAATAAGTTTTGATTTGCATCGTCAGCCTACGAATAAATGAAACCATTCAAATAAACTGTGCTTTGTTTATTGAATAATTTGAAAGGGATTTTATTACGACACAAATGCACTCATAAAGAAATCGCGAGGTAGTATTAGAAAACAATGGAAAGCGTACCATAAAAGTACTGAAAATTGTGTCCGATCGAACGATAGGGCATTACTGATTTGCATATGATATTTGACAGATCAGCGGATATTTTGTGCATTTCCTATTTTGTGTTTTGTTTTTTGTTTATAATAAGCCTCAAAGAGCATTTGAAGGATATCTTTTAGGCAAATTTAATTGCAATTTATGTATTCCTTTTTTAAGACTAAAATCCTCGTTGTGAAAGAGACCATTACCCTTGTTTTTCACGAAAACAAATTGTGAAATTTGAATTCTGCAGCGACAACAAATGTAATAGATTGTATGAGAGTTGGTACCGTTTCACAAATGCTGTACATTTTTACTAGAGCTGGGATCCATCTAGTTGTCAACATTAAGCCAGTTTTTTTGAGCTTCGAACTCAGCATAGCAAAGTAAAGTAGGATTTTCAGCACGCAAATTACAACAACTACGATAGACTTGACACTTCTAGACTCGCAAAAGACCGTTGTCTATCTAAAGTGCAACGGAATTCACTTTTTCTTTTCTTAATTTGAATTTTTTTCTTTTTGAACTATTGAGAAATGGAGGGTGTACCCTAGCGGCTATAATTTGAACCCGACTAGACATACAAGTTTGACAGATCAGCGAGAAAATATACGTAAAAGAAGCTAAGCGAGATTAAATATTTAAATATTGTGGCAAATAAATACATTTGTTAATTAAAAACATACAAATAAATTTCTAAATAGTTTACAGTGTTGGAAAATAAAGAAAAAGTGTTGGATCGAGTGTCTCATTGTGGTGTATCCCAGTGCAACTCATATAGAGAACATGGTATAACCATGTACAAAAATCCAAAAGAAGTTGAAAACTCGATTCCTTTTAAAAAAAAGTGGTCAATTGTTCTTCGCATGGGAAAATAATTTCCTAAGTTCTTTAAAATATGTAGTTTACATTTGAAAGCAGGCGATATATTAAAGCCAATTGCAAGAGATAATAAAACATACTGCACGCGTTTGCTCGCAGTAGCATTTCCCAGCAGAAGCCTTTTTAAAATTATCATATCGAGAAAGTCTGAGATAAATCTCGGCTAGTTGCGTCAGCTGCACAATAATAGATACCTAATGCTGCACAATAAATATAATATTAACAACAATTTTAAGAACTTTAAAAAAGAATATAAAGAATAAATTTTTCATTACACTTTTAAACGATTCAAACATAATTTATTGACCCGGGGTTATTTTATTTTCCATAAACAATAGTTGGATTCTAGACTGACAAGGGATTTATATCAATTAAAATAGTTTTTCATTTATAAAATAAATAAATTACTTTGGCAAAAATACATGTACCGCTTACCGATGACAGATTTCTGTATGTCTGATAGGGTTCTTTTCTTTGCCACCAGATATCGCAGGCCAACTTGTACATTTGTCAATAATTGCTGCACTTTCTGGTTTGCTGATTTGACAGAGTTAAAAGAAAATATATTCACGAAAAAAAACAACAATGGGTGAAAAAAGTACTAGTAAAATTGTTTGCATTTCGAAAGTGTTACAGAGAACTTTAAGGATTGACATTCGTAACGAAATAGAATAGAGATAAAAAGTAGGACCGTTGATATTGAAGGGCTGGTTCTTGAATTAACCATTGCAGACGTGACTTTTTTTATTTCACATGTGACTATCAAATTCGTAATTAATGCCAGTGGAGCCTGCACAAACGAATTTAAGCCAAGACATTTGTGGACAATTCCCCGTGCTCATTGAATAAGAAGAACTTCCTCATCGAATCGAGCTTCACGGCTACCCTCGTTAACTAGAAATTTCCGCTCAAAGACCACAGTTCAGTATGACTTGCAGCGTTTTGTCATAATAGCCTCAATATGTGCTGGGTTTTTAGTTTCCTCTCGGATTCTCGTTGGATTAAGTTCTTTTCATCCAAGAACTAGAACACCTCTTGTCAGTGGGTAGAAGGTGACTACCAATTCCATTGCATATCCGAATGCCTTTCAAAGTCATCAAGAGTAAAATCTTCATCGTCCAGAGTCCGTTACTGCTTTAAGGTGAGGGAATACAATACTTGAAGTAAAATCGGGAACAGGGGCAAACTAAGGTCTATCAAAGCTTCCTCCCTCGATTAGATAAAAAGAACGTCATTTATGGACCATCATCAACGAGTATTAATAAACATTATAGATTTCCACAGCATTTGCAAATAATTTTTTTAACACAAAATCAGTGATTAGGTTCAGTGGAATATACTTACGTATCTGAAGATTCAAACAATACACTGCTTGCGAAGACATTATACACCAGCCAGCATTTTTCCTAAAAAGAGACAACAAAAGGCTTTGCATTAGAATTAGTTTATGTTATCGTTTTGAGTGGTTATTTTAGATAGTTTGTTGGTTAACTGATAAATTGGTGATAAGTCAATCAAAATCGATTTCCCTAATCTTACGCCACTGAAGGTTGTCACAACTTATGAGCAGTTAGCGTATCTTTGAGAAGAGCTCCAAACATGTGCTACCATTCTACCAGTAGCTGATTTGCTTATTTATGATGTGGGCTACTAGGTTAATTCGCATTACCTACCCATTAACTACGCCCATTTCTAAAGCAAAATATGCATATGCCAGAGCAGACTACTAATCCTTAGTAATCTGTGCGTCCTGAATTAGAGCTGGTTTGTAGCCGTTCGTACAGACTTAAAGCCAATGACCTTCCTTGGTAATTTTCATTTGTAAGCGTTGAACCGTATACTACTGTTCCAAATCATATTATGTCCAACTTTCTATGTACTGCGTCTACTTAACCAACCCATCATCAACTCGCATTGCCTTGTCACGTTTGCTTCGCATGAAGCAACTCCCTGAGGACCTATCGATTTTGTAAACTTGCACCCAAGTGCTGCCAAAATTATTTTAGGTTAACTCGCCCTCTGTCCAATATACGTTTCCCAGGCTTTTTAACTTGTAAAAATAGCAAACTAAATACAGTTGAAATAACCACTGAACCTACCTCCACTCCTTCGAGGTCACTTCAATTCCGCCGTGCTGCCCTTTTCGTTTCCTACATTCGAGGTTGCTTCATTATTTTCATTTGATACTTTTGGTGACACTAGCGATTCACTTATTCACTCACCCACTCCCGTAAACGACGACAACAAATCTAATTAGAAAAAAAACAGCGCACCAAATTCTAACTCGACGCCGAAATAAAAATAAGAAAAAGTCCAAGACGAAGAAAAAAACCCTAATATCGAACAAAGTCAATAAACAAAATAGTTTCTTTTTGCCTATTCTGTTTACTTGGCGCGCTGAACAATTATTAACACCGCGCGAAACACCCAAAACCGCAATCAAAATACGAAATAAATTGCAAAAATGTTAATTCTCAACCAAAATTCATAATTAATTCGCATGTAGGTCACCAGCAGCACCAGGAGCAGCGAACATCAATGTAAACAAATTATTTTTCATTTTTCCCGACCGAGTGACATAAGAAATTTGATATTTATGTTGAGCGTCGGGTTTACTGTGAGTTTTCGTTTTTCAAATTCAGCAGATCCAATGATTGTTTACATTTCTAGTTGGTTTATTTGTCGCTGTTTTGCGGATATTCACTTAATTTTTTAAGAAAAAAATTATATATATTGAATTTTCATTAGAGAACACAATAAATGAATGTACATTGGCAACAAAAATTCTGATGTGAAGTTGGATGTGGTTATTTTTCATATGTTAGTTTGACAGCTTGAATATAGTAAAGGCGGAAACCGGTACTCACTGTTGGATGTGAAAATGGATGAGTTATGGGAGAAATCGCAGGAATGATGGTAGCACTGCCCTCATCCTCAGCGCGCTGGTAGCCGAACAGAACTGCCAGGTAAAAATTATTTAGTTTATTAAAGGACCATTCACATGAGAGCGAATTGCGAACCACGAACTGGCGAATATTCGTAGATTCTGACACTTCATTCACATGAAAACTTTTTTTAGTCACAGGTACCCGCGAATCATGTGTATTGTTGAAGGTTAAGTTCGAACGAATTTTTCATTCGCAGGTTTGTGGATCGCGACTGTTTTATGTGGATTGTGAATAAAGTGTGACAGTTCGCGGCAAGAATTTTCAATTCGCGGGAGAATTGCTGTAACTGTAAATTACGTTGTTTTAATCAATCAAGTCTCGGGTTTTTTTTAGTTTAGGTGTTATATTAATTGAATATAATGCTTTTGTGGTATAACAAATAGCAATTTTCAATTCATAAATACAGATAAATCGCAGTTCGCGCTCATGTGAATGGTCCTTAGTGGAACCACCATTATGCTGAAACTAAATAGGAAACAATAAAAAATAACAAGAAACAACCGAGTCTCATTTTAAGCGCTGTTTGTTTTTATTACACAAATTTTTCTTACACACAATCGTTTCTTATGAACGTTTTTCTATATGCTGATTAAATTGCGACGATGTGGGCGTACAGTTTATATGACTAGAAAATGTGTCAATTTCTTGTTCATCTTCGCATGCTGTCGTGTTCAAATCATGCTCGAATTCGTCCAACAGTTCGTCACTAATTTCCGCAACATCTGCTTCAGATGCCTCCATCGCCGTTACATCTAGTAGCCGCACTCGCAGCCTTTGTGAGATTTCTTCAAGTTCACTAAATTTTCGTTTAATTGCTCGACTAAGGTTTATATTATTGATATCCAAACTTGATTCGAAATTGTCAAGTAGACTGTCGACTTGTTTGTCGCGCCGATGTCGCACTAAATCAATCAGTTTTTGTGTGTCGTCCAGTGGGCGTGCGGCAACTTTTATTTGTCCATTGATGTGTCCACTAAAGTCGACGATGTTAAAGAAGCCCGTAACGAATGGGACATTTTCGAGAAAGACGGTGAGATCGATTGCTGCAAACCCAATTATAGAATCCTCCATTGGACACGGTACCAGTGGGCTGCTGTCCGTAGTAGCCTTTTTCCATATGTTAAGTATGAATCGCTTGTTTTTCTGAAATCGTAAAATATATATAAAATACAATTAGCTGTAAGTTGGGTCTGGAAAGGAATTGAATTGAGAAACTCTTCAATGACATTTATACTCTCGGATGTTTGTCAGACGTTAAGGTGAAATTGTGGAGAAAAAACTTACATTCATTAAATAATCCAGAGTAACATCTATCTGGAAGGACTTTCCCCAAACCGGATTGGATGTCTTTTCCACAACATTTGTCGAATAGACCATGCCCTCGTGAGACTTCACTATTGGGCCGTCACATTGAGTGGCCTGAAACGTCACGTAGGTGTTTGGTTCTTCTCCGGGAGGGAATCGTATGTGTCTTCCTTTGGCAGCAGTTGAGCGTTTCACTTTCTTTTTCCTCTTAAGAGACGGGTTCAGCGGAAGGCACCTGGCACTTTTGATATCAAAGTGAATTCGAAACGAATCTTCGATTAGACTTCTCTCTGGCGAGTGCTCAGCTGGCTCAAAGGTATTTTCAGTATGAAATGCAGTCGTTGTGAGTGACTTCTGAAGCATATTTAACAAATCAGAAGTTTTGTTTTTCCTTGCATGAAGCGGCATCGGCAGCAAACTTGCAGTGTTTCCATTTTCGGTGGTTGGGGTTGTAGGTTGTATGTTGTTCACCTGACTGCTAATGCTGGGTTGTGGGCTACTGCACACAGCCGACAGATATTCTGTTCTAGGTGTTGTTGGTAAAATTGCCGCATTTTCCTCCCATTTTCTAGATAGTCTTAGGTTTTCTATCTGCTGGTCGGTACCAATTGCTAGCAGGCATTCCAATTCTCCTACTTTTTCCCCGCTAAGCAAACTCAAGACTGGCACCCAAGCGTCCGTTGAAAGCACTGGAAGCTACATCATTTGTGAGTAATCTACTCTATTGATAGTATGAGTTGAAAATAAACACGTACCTGGCCATCAGATAAATGATTTGTTAGAGTTGCGTCCCGATAAGCGATAAAGAACTGATGCAGAGGCAAGCGTAAAACTCCAATATCACAGTGATTGGAATCGTTATTGGTTTGAGCCAACTTTATCTGTAAATAGTTGTTCCGCACTTTTTCCAAAAAGGTTTCCCTGTCGTTTATCGAAAAGATCTAAATGCAGATATATTAGAATAGAGTCGAATGTTTGGTTGATGCTTACCTCTAACAGGTTTACGCCCTTTTCAGTAAGGCATACAGCCAATTCCTCCTCGTTCCAGAACCGTTTACATGCCAAGAAGTAGTTCGCATCTGCCGCAGGGAAACGGAAGCAACGTTGACCAGCTATTAGAAGAACACCTTTCAAATCGAAATGGCTGTCTGATTTGCTAAATTGCTCTGCAGGCATCGTCGTTCCATCACTTTTTGTTGTCGATGGTGTGGGTAGAGAGATCTCCACTGGCTTTGCAGCTTCTTGTTGAAGATTGTTATTGTTCTCTGACATGTCACAGGGCTTAGCAATATTTTTCGTACTACTAAATCAATCTACAAACAAAAGAATTATCGTCACTAGTCGTAAATATGTCGAAAGAATTATTGGGTACACTAATTGGTCTGAGGTCAGACTAGTTTTAAAATGTAAACATTGATTTTGTATGCATGGCGTGCACCGTATTCATTCTTCAACGCGAACCCAAATATAATCTCGTTTCTTATTTTCATGCTGGGTTTGTTGAAACAACCTCAGAGAATGAGGGGGGTGAGCGATTTAATTACCACATAAATAATATGTTTGACATACCTAATGCTACCATTTATAAGCAATCGTAATTCCCTCTGCAGTTATCTTTTCTATACCCCAGGCCGAGTTAATTTACTTTTAAGATTCTGGTATCTTACCTTCAGTTGAATTTGTTTTCAGCAGATTAAAGGAAAATGATTAATAGGAGTGGGATCAACTCATTTCTTTTTTCCAATATTGCTGTTTTGTGTTCTGTAGGTTTTACTTTATTGCTGGCATTCCCGTTACAATTAGCAAGTTTTTCACTGTTCTATATTGTTTTCTGAACTGATATTCAATATTTTACACTCACTGAAAACAATTTCGGATTTATTTATTGTAACAAAAAACAAACGACTGGCCTAGTGAAAAAATAACATTACAGCCAGAGATCAAGAAATAATGAGAAAGTCAACTTGTCTGTCAGGTACTTTCCAGAAAATTTACGGAACGGTATAGAAACAAGAAACATGCCTTCCAGATGGAACTGGTATTTATTTTCTAATTTTATAGGAATATATTATACGAAATGCAAATGCAGGTAGGTACACAAAATAGTTTTAGGCTGGTTCTAGGAAACAGGTGGAGCTTTGATTTTGTGTGGTAGAGCTCGTAGATCAATCAATCTCATTACTTTAAAAAGGAGAGTCTTTTTGATCTTATGTACCTCATTTGGTATTCGATTGGGCCCATTCTGATCAATTTTAATGTTCGTTTGGTACAAAAAGAGCAATCTTTTTCAGATCTCACAGCACTTTAGCGAATTTGACTACCTACTTGGTGGAGTTGGTTTACGTTTTCATGCATTTTTACAGCAAAGATAGGCATTGCATCGGGTGAATCTTATTTTGGAAATCACTTATGTATAAATATGTAGAAATCATAATCGGGACTAAAATATCGAATGTCTTAAGGATCATTCACATGAGAGCGACCAACTACCTACGAACGAACAGATTCGCAAGTTTTGACAGTCCATTCACATGATACATTTATGTGGTATTCGATTGGGCGCTCTCAGAGCACTTTTTTTGCTCTCAGAGCAAATTTTATGTTCGTTTGGTACAGGAAAAAGCAATCTTTTTCAGATTTCAGAGCACTTTTGCGAATCTAGATATTTTCTCAGATTTACCAATACAAGTGCGTTTGAGTTTGACAACTGATGGAGTTTGTTTACATTTTTATGGAATTTTTTCTCCAGCAAAGAAAGGCGTTGCATCGGGTGAATATATTTTTGTGAATTATTTATGTATAAATATTTAGAAATCAATCGGGACGGATATTTTCTAATGTTTTAATACAAAATTTAAGTAGTGAACGGAAAGCGCTTAGAAAAGTGTCGAAGACTACACATATTCAAATCGCACGAATATCAACACAACAAAGAGCAAGTGACGTTTTTATGTTCGATTAGGCACACGAAATCTGAAATCTGAGGGCAAATCTGAAGAAGCCCAAACGAATACCACATTAATTTGGTCGCAGAAACCAGCGAATCCAATGACAGTCGCCGTTATTTGTCTCTATAACATTTTGAGTTTGAGGTTAAGTTCGAACGAATTCTGTATTCGTTAGTTTGTGGAACGCGAATTGAATGATGTGGATTGTGAATAAACTTAGACAATTCGCGCCATTGTGTATTCGTTCGCGGCAAAAAGTTTGCAATTCGAAATTTCGTTATTTTAACTGTTTATTAACATGTTTTCTTAATACATTTTGATGGGATAATTAACTATCCTCCTCTTGGAATAGTAAAATGTACAATTTTCTGTTCATAAATGCATCAAAAGTGGTTTGTTCGCATTTCAGCAATTCGTTCGCTCGCTCTCATTTGAAAAGTCCTTTAATACTATAAAATTGAAACAGTCAATGGAAGTCTCTTAGAAAAGTGTTGAAGACTACACATTAGGTTCGTTCAGGTACTTTTTCGCATTAAAAATTTAATAAGAAACTGTGCGTTTGCGACCACGTACTGGGGAAATCGAAAAAGAAATTGAGAGAATCCTTTTCCCTCTTTTAATTTGTTCGTAATTTCAACTTACTAAAAATTTTAAGACGACAAATCTTAAACTTTTTGTTAGACAATCGGTCAGGCGTCAGGTAGGTACTTTTCTTGAAATTGAGAGATTTCTCTCTCGATTTTTGACATTTTTCATTTTTCTATGTTGAAAGTACACGAACGAACCTATTTTCAAATCGGACGAATATAAACAAAGAGAAGAGCAATTTGACGTCTTAATCAACTTTTGTTCGATTAGGCATACGAAATCTGAAATCTGAGAGCAAATCTGTAGAAACCCAATCGAATAGCACATCATACAACAACTTGACATTTCCGTGATTCACATTCGGCATTGGTAGTGGAAGTGACTTGACAGCAGCAGCTTTTTTTGAAACCTTTTTGGTTCATGAATATGCTAGTAAAGTGCTTTCAGCGCCATTAATTTTCAGCGTGTGGGATTTAGTAGAATGAAAAAATCAAACCAAAAGTCTTGACACCCCACCCAATATACCAGTTTTCACTACTTTTCCACAAACGTGATGTTCAATACTAAATTAGGTTATGTTATTTCTGTTTCGGACAAGTATTTTTAAATTTCAAATTTGTGTATTGCAATAGACACAACTAAATGTTGCGTCTAAATTGTTCCTCGTACTTACGAAAACTATATCTAAAACCACACTCACTCCTTTTACTTTGACTATCAGCCTCCACCCTCCACCCTCAAGACATTCCCCAAACTGAAATGTGTACAAGACAAATATTATGTACAAGTACAAACAACTTTGTTGTGTACCTTCTTCATTTATTAAACTATATAATAGACAAGACATACTACAAAACCGTTTTCTTTGATTTTTAACTTTATTTCATATGAGGGAACTGTAAATATCCTACAGAAATGCATTATGTATTTGTACCAAGCAATTGTTTCTGTCATTTGCTTTTTTTCCATCAATTTGTACTTACAAACTAAATAATATCCACTATTTGTGTATAACATTTTTACAAGCTAAATCTAACTGATATTATGTTCATTCGTTCTAGATTAGAGGCTTTTTCAGGATGTTTTCTTCCTCCGCACTGTTCTTTCCGAAGATTTCTGAAAGTTTTTTCGGCGCTGATGCGTTCATTTGTCGGGCATTCATATGGGAGCTCTAAAATATAACAAAATCATTAACTTTATTCAAAATTCATTTCACGTTGCGAAACAATTGAAAAACCGTTTCTTTGATCTACAAAATGGAGTTAATTGTTTTTTTTTTTGTTAGAAGACGCCCACAACCGAATCGAAAATAAAACAACAAAAATGTAACTTTACTAAAAAAAAATAAATAAATGTAGTTTTACTATATATTTTGGTGTAAAAATACGTTTACATTGTTAGCAGTTCAAATCTAGACAATTTACTTAAACAACTAAACATTACGATTAAATAGAAACGAACATGTAAATTAAATTAAATTTTATGTGTAGGTATGTATGTTTTGTTTTCCATATAAGAAAAAAATGCACAGCAATTGACTTATAATAAAGAAATATATAAAATGTGTGTTTGTGTCTACATCTACTAAAAACTGAATAAATAAAATTTATGGAATAACATAAATCACATGATTGCATAAGGTTGTTATAATTTTAACGAAATTTTTCTCATTTTTTTTTCTTGCATAAGGTTATTGTAATTTTGAGAAAAAAAAAATTACCGATTTACTGCTGAAACATATTTCTGAAATAGAAAAAGAATAATAATGTTGTTGATGTCAATGATTTTTAAAAAATACAATTTTTAGCCAATCTGGTGTGAGGGTGTAAAATAAAAACAGGAAGACAGTGAAAAGCGTGTGTGACAAAACCCACAAAGCAACATTTTTTATATTAAGACAAATAGTTTTTTGAAAACTTTAATATTTGGAAGTTAAATAATTGCTTTTGCTGTTCACCTTGAACTATATTCAGTATTCACATTCTCTCCATGGAAAGTTATGACCAGAGACAATACTTTTTGTCTATTGTTTATTTGTGCTGTCTCTGATTATGACTGACAATAAATTTAAGGTGAAGATAAAAAAATTTTTATATAGGGCAAATGTGCGTGTTAGATTGTGCTTAGTCTTGAGGTGAACAACATCTGTTAGGAGGTTAGATGACTGTGCAATATAACGATTTTGCTGATGATTCTTTTAGAGGTTTCAGGGTTTCAAGAAACAGAAGCTGCATGGTTTTATAATGGACCATTAACCAAGGTGCTGTCAAATTAAGACACCTGCCGGAAAGTATGACAATGAGGGGACGCGTACTTTTAAATGAATGTAATGCGAACATTGTTGCATTTTATTTGTCTATGTAGAAATATACAGAATGTGTTATTTGTTTCCGTTTCCCTCTTCCAATTTTCGGAACGAGTTCGATGCGTAATAAAGAAGCATGAATTGGAAACTACACTAGATACTATGAGCAGAAAGATGAGATATACAGATTTTAAAATAAATTCGTATATCGTTCGATCAGAAGTTTTCATAATTTTCATAATCTTTCTGAAGGGCCTTGATTACATATTCGCATTGTGCTCTTTCGCATGGATTTTGGCAAATTGCAGGCATTCGCTGCGATGACAGTCATTTTACGAGAAACATTATTGAAATTATAAACAAATTTTTTGTCGATAATGCACAGGAAATTAGTTGACCATTTTAAGTACGTATTTCTATGGAAATAGGTTTAGTCAGAGTTTCTAAAAACCATGTGAACGATATTTGATTTTTATTAACATTCACCCCCATTCGAGGTATCGGTTCAGTTCCCGAAGTACCTATCCGTTTCGAAACAAATTAAATGAAGCATATATATATTGCGCAGCAATTAGAGCCCGAGAGCTTCGAAAAAATGTGCCGTGTGCTGTCAAAAGTAAGTGATAATGTGGTATGCTACGCAATGCCGCAAGGTGTGCTATATCGCTATATGTCATCGGAAAATTGTTCCAAAGGTTATATCGAATGGAATTTCTCGTGGATTTCGTACAAATGTCGGAGAAAATATCCGAAAGGATACCTCGATAGGGGTGATTGCATTTTCCAATGCTATCGGAAATCTCCAATCTATGACTTATAGCCTCGGAGTACGACTTCACATTGAACGACAGAAATTTTCAATGAGATGATTGCTGTAGGAGCTGAGAAAACTGACAGTGAATGAATTTCGTTTATTGCAATGGCGGTGATGCTGTTGCATTGGATGACACTCCAACGATGTACTAAAAACTCCTTTTCTACTTTCAAATGTCATTTATTGTCGACATATTACACAAACGACAAGATTATCACAAATTCGTTTTCATCGGGAGCCAGCAACATTTTAAAGGTTTTTCGATTGGAAGAAACTTAACAAATACCGCCAGCGGTTGGCAAAACTCTGAAACAACAATTAAAAAATGCAATTGTAGTAAATTGACCGTGAAATTGCAACAAACTGACTATAGTGGTTTGGAAAAGAAAAAAAAACCATGCACACACTCTCAGGGAAAGGGTTTGCGGGTGGTAAAGAAAACACAGTTTGTATTATATAAATTCTATTTCATTGCCAACTCTGTATCACTGTTACCTACCTACTAAGCTTACAAGTGTAACAAAAGTATGTAAAAACAAAAATCGCATATTCACGTTAGGCGCATGCAACTTTAGTTTGTGACATTTACAAAACAAAACTTAACAAACAATGCTTTAAGCCCAACTCAGGGGTGTGCCGCTGTTTTCTTATAACAAAATGAGTAGTTACTCGCAAGTGTGTTTAACGTTTTAAATTCGAATGCCAATGTCTTTGTTACTTTTCTTTGTGTGTTTTACCTGGTTCGACCAGTCACCGGTTGGTGTCGTGGCTCGATAGAATTTCGAACTGGTCTTGTTGAAGATCGGCAAAAGTTCATTTGCCTCGTCAGAAAGAGCCTAGAAAGATGCAAAACTTGACCAATCTATTCATTGGCAAATGTGTTGGATACTCACTTTAAGGTAGACAATGGCATCAGTTCCATAGCCTTCACAGGACAAGAGTACAATGTCGCCATGGAAGTAGCGCGCATAGAGTCGTGATAGGGGCAAACCATATCCATATCCGGCCAGAGGCACTGTATGCATGTCAGACTTGGATGGTTGCGGTGCTGTGCTGTACATGTATTTGAACAGTTGGTCGGTCTGGGAACGGGCGATGCCGCCTCCTTGGTCAGAAATCTAAAACGAAAGTGTTAAGGCCCGTGGAACTCCACCTCTTTATCTCGCATTCATACCTTAACACAAATATCTTCCTTTCCTCGAACAATTTCCACTCGAATCGGAGGCAGCTGATTGTCGTGATCGTGATGCTCGAGGACAGCTCTCATTGAGTTTTTAAATAACTCGAACAGCATGTGATATAGATGTGATGGCACGTACACCGTTCGAATGGGCAGACTCTTCTCCAGCTGGTTGTGCTCCCGTATCACAAGTTCGGGACTGGCCAGATAGTATTGATCACAAAGGAAGCGAGCATTTTCGTAGGCATCTTGAACGACCGCTCCAAGCTCACAGGCGGGATCTAAACAGCCGATGTGTCGGCCTTTCTCTTCGGAAAACTCTCCAAATAGGATCGCTGTGAAAGAGACAGGACACATGATTTAAAGATCTGACTTTTCGCTGACTACTCGAATGTCATACTGTGTTGGTTGATTAACATGCGAATGCTAATGCGCGACATGTAGAGCCGGTCCAGGAAGTACTGAATTGAAGTCTCCATGGAGGGTTCCACTGAGCCGCCTTGGCTTTCCTTCAGCTCGATAACACCCTGCGCCATCGTCTGTACAACATCTGAGTGCCGATTTCGTATTTGCACCAGAGCATTGCAGAATCTGTGGAAGGACCGTTAGTAGTTTCTTTTAGTTTTAACTGAAAAAGGGATACTTACTTCTCTAGGTTTTTATGCGATGGGTCGGATCGTTCGAATTCTAGGACCTCCTCAAAGCTGCGTGCGTACAGGTGACTTACTTCGCTGACTGAATGTGTACCAAGGAGATTCTCCGGCAAGAGAGCGATCTCCTTCATGATGTTCGCCAATCGCACGGGCAGTTCTTTCCGAAGGAATACGAAGGATTTCTTTTCGCACGCATTTTGTCCTGAAAATGGAGGAAAAACACTTGTTACTGTGCACTTGACATGAGTAAACAAAGTTGATTAGAACATTCAATAAGGAAACGATAAGCGCCACCCATATCAAAGTAGATTAGGTTGTACAAATACTGTTAGGCGGACTTGCGTCATGAGTCCTTTTATCAACGAGTATTGATTACACTCGTTTGTAATATTGAATTCGAAATTGAATTGCGGCTCCCTCACGAACAGGCAGATGGGTGCTGTCAGTCGGTATACTCCTACGTTGATGGCAAACACGAATTTCATTAGTTTATTGGACTATTAGATCAATAAAGAACCGGTTTGCAGTCGTTTTGGCATAGACAGAGTGTAAAGGATTCCATGTCCGACTGTAATAATTTAATTATAAATAGACAGTCTCAAGGTCTATAGCGAAATTTGTATTGTTCTTTGTATATCGTCGCAAAAACATGTCAACAAAACCCCATAGGAGCAACAACGAAGTAAAAAAAACTCGATAAAGGTTATCGCTAGAAAGTCGTGTAGGTACACTGACCTTGCCTATATGGTTGTGGCAGTTGTTATCATCTAACTTTCACACACCCGTGCTAACATATGGAGTGGCAGAACGTGGGTTGAGTCATAGTCTGTATTTGATGTATTTTTTTTTTGTTTATATCTGGAAATTTACCAGCACCACAAGTCTCCAAAACAAATTATATAACGTACACTCATTTGAACCTGGTAACAAAACAACTGGTGGGGCCGATATTAAAATAATTCCCTGCTAAAAGCAAGAGTATATCTCAGTTGGAATAGAACCATTTCATTTTGCGTTACCAATCAGAAACACTCAAAGAAATCAAGATTAATAGTAACGCCCATGCAATTAAGACTGATAAGGAACGAGCTGGTAGTCCAGCGAAATCTTTATCATTGACCCATATCTTCTTGGGAGTTTTATTATTGTTTCACAATCGTCATGGGACTAACTCTTGCCTTGTTTACTTTTATTACAACGCGCTGAATGCAATCAACACAAATGTTTACGTAACTACGAGTAGGTATACCTACTCATAAAATTTTAAATTTGCAAACTGGTGGACAAGGCATTTACACACACACACGACACGAGCATGGGATTGTCCTTTGTTCATGAACTCGCGTTTTGTTTATCTCGTCACTCAACATTGTCTTTATAATACAGACAAAGACATTTTGCTGGTTCCCTCTGTTTCATCCACAAAAGCAGAGAATACTCTGTTTCTGGGGACGCTTAACGATCTACGATTTAATAACTTGAGCAAGAGGTATACAGCAAAGATACAATCCGATTAGAACCGATCGTGTAGTACCTCATATGAATATATAATATACAATCAGGCCTATTCGGCAAAATCTTTTATCAATTTGTTCTGTTATTCTGTAATGAATTTCCATACAAAAGTTCGAACAGTCAAAAAATCTTTTACGAGCTAATATTAAAAAATAAGAACAAGAAAGATTATTTTGTAATTTTTGAAGCGACTGTCATGAAATCGTCCGTCGCTGACGTCCACTCCCGTTACTTGTTATCTGAGGAAGTTTTATTACGACTTTTCGGTCCCATCTGCGTTGCATCGGCCACCGAAAAACTTCGAAGCGTAATTCTTTGTTTTGAAACCCTTACTTCGACATATTTACAGTTAGTTAGGTACTTATCAACGAGATAATTTCGCAGAAAGATTAGGTGCGCCAATACCTATTGTTGCATTTAAATTAGTATTACTCAGTCACGAAATTCGTTACGAATGTCGTTTTCCATTGGGACAGAAAAAGCAATTTTTTGCGAATCTGGATTTCTGAACGAGGTTTACACCTACTTACACTAATATGCTTTTCACACCAAGCCCAAAAACCGGGTTTTCCTCGAAAACTCGTCGATGCATTCACACCGACCACCAACTCGTTTTCGTTTGACATTTCAATCAGCTGTGAGACACTAGTCGTTAAACTTCGGTGCAAACTTTTGTGGTTACAAATTTCGATCGCATTAAATAACACACAAAATTAATTTAGTGCATTTAAAAACAATATTAGCCCATCAATTAATTGTGGAAATGATTTTAAGATGTGAATTGTGACATTTGTTCGGTCAGCCATTTTCTGAACATTGCAAAAGGTGTGTTTGTTCCTACAACCCAACGATTGGAAGTCGTTTTCGTGGTGTTTTCGCGGAAAACGAATGCAAACGACTAGTTTTGAAAACTGAAATATGTATGGGAAAACTTCTGTTTTCGATGAAGTTTTCGTGTGTTTTGGCGAAAACCCGGTTTTGGGCTTGGTGTGAAAAGCTTATAACACCAAAATATTTGTCGTTTGTCAAACTTTAAAGTGTGTTGTTAGTAACGTTTTTATAGCCTTTTCACAGCAAGTCGAAAACCGGGTTTTCGCGAAAACTTAATAGGTTCGTTCGGGTACTTTTTTGCAAACGTAAAATTATTTAAAATTTGCTAAGAAACTGTGCAAATGCGATCACGTACTGAGAAAATTTAAAAAAATGAGAGAGAAATCTATTTCCCCTCTTTTCATTTTTTCGTAATTTTCTACTCGCCGAATTTCGACTTAGGCCCCAGTTATAGCCATACGTAAAATGCAACCGTAAAAATTTTCTTTTGCTTTTTTAGACCACTTAATCCTAATGGTTGAACTCAATCTTGGTCTTAAAATGTTGCTTATGAATTATAAAGTTAGTCTATCAAAAAAAAATTAGCAAATGATCTTTAAATTTTTTAGAAAAATAATTTATACATTTTTCCGTACGAAAAACTTTTTCCGATCCACTTCTCAGTCAATTCCACAACAAAAACCCAGATCATTCCACTGAAGTATTTCATTTATTTACTGTTCCATCTATCAGGATTTTTTTTTCTGATGGAATCCAATCAGTGGTGGTTGATTTGTTGTATTTGTTTTCGTAGGGAACCATTTTTCTGACGCAATTTTGGCTATAACCGCACAAACGAAAAAAAAATCATTTTCATACTGTTCCCACTTTTTCTGTTGCATTTTACGTATGGCTATAACTGAGGCCTTACTGAAAAATTAAAACTGCCAACTAAGTGACAGCTCAAAAGTTTGACATGTAAAACTAGTTATTTTCGTTTTCAACGACGTCAGAGGAACAAGAGGAACTAGAATATATCAGCGCATTCAAATGCAAAGTTTAATAGGTATTTAGGTTGTAAAAAATGGAATTCCAATTTATTTTGTAGATGCTGCATTTTACGATTACGCCAAAATGACATTTTTTAAACTTTTTGTAAGAAAACCGATCAGGTACTTCTTTTGAAATTGAGAGAATTCTCTCTCGATTTTAGAGATTTGACATTTTTCATTTTTCTATGCTGAAAGTACACGAACGGACCTAATATTTCCCATACATATTTCAGTTTTCAAAACGAGTCGTTTGCACTTTTGTACCTACCACGAAACGATTTCCAATCGTTGGGTTGTTGAAACAAACACACCTTTTGCAATATTCAGCAAATTCAACAAAATGGTTGACCGAACAAATGTCACAACTTAAAATTAAAATCTTTTTCCACAATTAATTGGATATCAACATAAACAGAATGAATTGTTATTAACATACATATATTACAATTGAAGAAGAGCTGACTTTCAAAACACGCACCAACCCAAATGTTAAAAAATAAAAATCTTGGTTTACGTTCCATTGGGCACGAAAAATCGGAAATCTGAAAATCCCAATGGAAAGACATAAATTTGTCAACTACCCCTCCATTAACACCAAATGAAAAATACTGTTCACGTGACCAATTTAGGCCAATAAAAACTGAAACAAGTGAAGTCAGCAAACTGTCACACAAGGAATATACACAGCAATTTTTCCGCGATTTAAAAATTCTTAACGCGAACTGTCACATTTAATTCAAAATCCGCATAAGCGATCCACAAATTATTGAAATGTCAGAATTAACGAATATTCGTTTATTCGTAATTGGCTCTCATGTGAAAAGTAATTTACAAAACTAGATTCTTGAACGTATACCCAGATTGCTAGCTGTCAGTCTGGAAATTATGCCAGCAATACAAACAGTGTTGCAATTAATTACAAGGCAATTAAAAACATATCCCTTGTGCTAGCCAGCTTGTTAAAATTGTAATAAATTGCAGTTAACTTTGCACGATACTAATAATCACAATTAGTGGTTATTTGTTATTTTTTACATCAATTTTTTACATCACATTGACAATTTTTTAACCTTCAAATATCTATTATTAGAAAGTCTCGATAAAACAATTTTACAATCAACGCCCTTGCAAGAGTCATGTACCTTAAAAACGGAAGCTAAATTTGTCTTCGATGATCTGCTGGGAAAACTTTTCAATGTCAATAAAACATAAACAATTATAGACACAGAACATTTTTCAAAAAAGAACAAAAATATACCTATTTCCGAATACGCTTAATTAATTGGAACTTTTACTTTCTCTGGGAAAATTGATAGCGACCACTATCTCTTGTTTGTTTGAACCAATTTGTACAATCTTAAAATCCAATAAAAATATAAATACTAAAAGCGAAAACAACAATTAATTGTCTCATCGAAAGAACCTTGGGGTAAATAGTAAAAGCTATGACTACGAGTTATCGTATATTTATAACTGAGTGTACCCGCCCTCCATAAGGCACTCAATTAAGATAGCAATTACAACAAACAAGCCGAACAATAACAATAAAATTATTTTGTTTACTTTTTATTTTATCTATATACGTACAAAAGATTAGAAATGACCCCTCGGTTGTAGATCACTTTTTTTTTAATTATTCTCTGGCAAACCCTCGAAAAGCCGCGAATTTGCACGAAGTTTTTTGTGCTTATCGTGTTTGTTTTGTGAAAGAATAATAATTAATGCGAGATGTGTGAATTCTATTTCAACAGCAAATGCAGTAAACAACAATATTCTAATCTGTCATCGGCCGCACATATTTTGAGGTATAGGTACAGAAAGAGCTAGAAAAATGTCGCTCGGTGGCGGTATACTATCGCTTTATTGCTCAAATTGGTATTCATTTCAGCTTCCTCTGTCAGAAGCTGTGGGCGACAATAATCTTTTATCAGACTGCGTCTATATAAATCGAGAATGATCATGGCCAACGATAAAAATGCACGATTGCCATAATTGGCTACTCGCTGGCTTAGTCATATAACAGTTCGGCCTTTTTAATTTAAACTTTGCACGTTCCATGGGTAGACGGTCCGGTGTAAGGGGAGTGTATATCTCTCTTAATGCTAAATGAAGTGTGAGCTATACACACACGGAAACATTGTATGCTAATTCGACCCATTTAGCTTGTTTGCTTTTATAATTAACCAATGAACCGAGACTACTTCTAAACGGTTTTGGTGGTCACTTCAAAGTCATTTGTGGATATTTTGCATCATTATTCAGATCAAAGTTGAACGTACTGACATTGCAATTAGGTATACCTACCGCGAGATTCATACTGATGATAAATGCGCGAACATCGCTCAATTTAATCAAAGGCAGAGTACGATGAAGCTGATGGAATCACGTGATAGCGGCGATGATTTCCACATACAATATGGAACACTGTACATTGTACAAGTGCATTTCAATCATTCGTGACAGCGCTGTGAGAGCCAGGGCCTTACTATGGCCGCCGCTGGTTGTGGGGGGAAATGCACAAGGTTTTAATACGGCTACCTTCTAGGCATATCATTTAAATTTATGAGCTGACTACGAAATAAATATACTTGTAAACGTTTACATATTTACCTATTAACTTTAAGTTATCACTTTCTGGAGTTGAATGTTTAGTGTGAAGTTGGATGTACTTCGCAGTTGCATTGTGTCTGCGATTCTATAATTTCTCAATATTAATGAGTAGTTCAGTAAATGAGATAATTCCATTCATAGCATAATGGCAGTGTGACAGTGAAATTGAATTCATTGCAGCACATTGTGACAGTAAGAGGAGATAGAGCAGTTGCTTTTTTTTTTTTTTTTTGCAATTGCATTTTATGTGGTATTCGTTTGGGCTTCTTCAGATTTGCCCTCAGATTTCAGATTTCGTGTGCCTATTCGAACATAAAAACGTCACTTGCTCTTTTCTGTGTTGATATTTGTGCGATTTGAATATGTGTAGTCTTGGACACTTTTCTAAGTGATTTCCATTCACTACTTAAATTTTGTATTAAAACATTAGAAATATCCGTCCCGATTGATTTCTAAATATTTATACATAAATAATTCACAAAAATAGATTCACCCGATGCAACGCCTTTCTTTGCTGGAGAAAAAATTCCATAAAAATGTAAACAAACTCCATCAGTTGTCAAACTGAAACGCACTTGTATTGGTAAATCTGAGAAAATATCTAGATTCGCAAAAGTGCTCTGAAATCTGAAAAAGATTGCTTTTTCCTGTGCCAAGCGAACATAAAAATTGATCTGAGAGCAAAAAAAGTACTCTGAGAGCGCCCAATCAAATACCACAATAATAGGTATTGTTCTCTTTAATTAGGTATGCAAATTTGTTCTGTTTATTGTTAAAAATAAGTGAACTCAATTCTGATCTTGTGCTTGCCATAATGCAAACAAGTTGATAAAACTGTTTGCAATATATGCGATGCACTAAAAAATGTAATCAGATTTTTTTCATTCCATTTATTTTTAAAATAAGGTTTTAGTCCATAAACGTTGTTGTTTCCAAACAATTCCCTTTTGAATATCAAATTTATTGTATTTATCTTTATTACGATATTCAAATAAACGAATAACAGCAAGCGAAATGACAGCGCAACTCAGCACTGAGTTCTTACCCCGACAAAATAACTGGGGTCAGTTCAGTGCACAACTAGGGCGCCCTAGAAGTCATGTCAAACACAGGTTTCCAGTACCAGGGCGAGTTCAGTGCTATATCGAACACATTAGGGTTAACCCAGTGCGCACTAGTGCACACTAGGGCCCACATCAAACAAACCTACTGTGCCCACAATGCAGCCGTGCCGTTTTTTGACAGTCAACAAGTTTCATTTGTCTACAATATTCTTTATTTTTATTTTTTTTTTTTGCACCGAATTGTATACTGTCATTTGTTTTTTATTGCCCCAGATAAAACCGTTACTGTCAATCCAACATTTGAATGAATAGTTGGCGCAACAGGTCTGTAGGGACCCTGGGCCTAGCTTCTCACAACCAACCAGTGAAAAAAACCCACAGTTGGAATTTGGGTTTTTGCGGGATTCGAACCTGGGACCCCCGCTTAGCAGTCCAACACACTAACCACTAAGCCACTGTGCCTACATCCAACATTTACGACCGCATATTTCCGTGTATGAATTTTTAACAGCTCTAAACAATTGCGGTTCTGATTCCGCCTACTGGAAAATTTTGAAATTCCACTTCTCTTTTCAGCAAATAAAGGAAAGGCGCGCTGAATAAGGTTAAATTGTCGGTTCGACATGAGAAACTTCTAAATTGGGTCTCCAGATGCCACATTTCGATGATGCCAAAAAATAGAGGCAGTTTGACAGCTGGCTGGTGTATCCGAGTTGCGGCGGCCAAATGTAAATTTTTCTCTATTTTTCACAGACTTGTTTAAAGTTTGACAAACGACAACTTTTTTGGTGTTAGTGTAAGTAGGTGTGAATCTCGCTAAGATATTGGGAACGAAATTTTTTTAAAAACGTATGAAGGGCCTTTTCCAAATAAAAAAATTGCAAAATCAAATAAAGGTAACGCTAACCGCGAGAATACAAAAACAATCCAAATTGCTTTTTCAACGCATTCGGATTCATAGTCCCGACAAATCTTGTTGAAGTTTTACATAAACTAGGTATCCAAATGTCCCCATCTCCATTGCTCTGACTCTTAAAAAAGTGTTTTTCTTTTGCGGCCAATGGAACATGAAATCTGACAGCCAGCTGATTTAGAGGGCAGAAAAAATGCTTTGAACCCGAAGTTTCTTCTGTCCCAATGGAAAACGACATTAGATTTGTCGCCTACCACTTTTTTATTACATTATTTTTCCCTCGAAGGTGCGAACTCTCCTGCTTAGGGAGCTAGGATTCATTTTATGTGGGAGCTCTCCTGCTTTACATAATATTTGATTTTTTAAAGTTAAGATGTGCGTTCTCATGGTTCCGGTGTAAAAATTAGTTTTATGTGAAGGTATGTGCACTCCTATACTTCGTATTCGAGTATTTTATTTAAAGTTAATAATTATATTGGCCTCATTCAGTATTCCTTATTTCCTATCTTTCTATTTTTGATTCTATTTCGTTTTCTTTGTACAAAAAAAAGTTTAATATCTTTTAATAGACATTAACCGATCCAGGCCAATGAGACACATCAAATTAGTCTTAAACTAGATAGGTACATATACCTACTTGAATGTCCCCAATTTTTCAACTGTGTACCTACTCGGTTCATATTTCGATTGTGTACCTGACGCGACGTAGTAAAAGTGACATTAATGATTAATCCGTTTAGGAAAAATTTAGTAGTCAAATAACGTCGCATGTCAACAACAAAATCCATTTCATTCGCTGCTGTATAGTTATTTTCTATCATAATTAAAAATAAAATATGCACCTACACATGTTAACCTCATTAGTGATTTATTCTAACTTGCTATCTCGTCCCAACCAAACAGAATAAATAAGCTCACTCACACCCACTTCCATCACGAGACAACCAATACGAGTAATTAATGAAATTCAATTCCGACGGGAGAGGAAAAGTTTGAATTTAGTTCGCCACTTACCACTCAAACTTTCATCCCTCAGTTCAGCAGCCATTTGATGACTCTATTCACGTCAAGTTGCGAACTCTATAATCAAGGAGAAGCAGCAGCCCCACCACTTCGTGACCTTCTTTCACCTTAACAACAAAATCGTTGTGCCTACATGCATTTATCTGTATCTAAAGGTTGTGCTATTTTATGGTTGGCAGGCACGTGTTATAACAGTCACGTATTCCAATTCTAACCAACACCCTAAAACTACCATACGCATACCCATTTTGATATACTACGCATTTGGGATTATCTATAAATAGATCTTCTGCTTGGTTTCCATGCCTCTCATACTAAGCTACCATCCTAATCTAATCCAAAGACGCAATCATCTCTAAAGTTGCTCTATCAGGCAATTAAATCTAGATGAAAACTTTTTGTTTTGCATCGACAGAGCGCGGATCATATCAATGGACAAATAGAACGTGTCAGTTCAGTCTGACAATTTGTCACTTTAACTGATATCGACTGACAAGCCTCCTTCAGTGGTTGTTTTCTTCGCATTTGGTGGGCCGTTTACATTACTTTGCTTTGTTTGTCGAATGATTTAACAAAATAATCGAAAAGCAAACAGTCATTTGTTTTTTATTTGCCCCAGATAAAAAAAAAAATTTTTAAACCATAACTGTCAAACATCCCACACTTACAACCGCATATTTTTGTGTATGAATTTTTGACAAGTTCTACTACAACAGTGTCAAAGTACAAGTAGCTACTTTATTTGTTTACTTTACATTTGTCTAGCATTTCGCAAGTCCATCTGTTAATTGTTTGTATTTTTTTTTTTATCATTTGCTGTGCGGCACATTGTATGGTAATGGTAAGTTGTTTATCACACATATTTTCGCATGCAATTCAAATTGGACGCGGCGCGAAGTCTAATTTATTTTGTATAACTTCCTTTTCGTTGATTGGGTTTTTGTTTTTCACTTTTTGTGGCTGACTCACTATGGAAGTCGTTTTTGTTTTGTTTTTCTGCTGTTAAAAAGGAGAACAACAAATTATAGAAGGCAGTAAAAAACGCGTTAACATAATGTAAATACGATGTTGCCACAGCGAAGGTACAGTACTAAATTTGAATTTAGATAAATAATTTATTAGATTTTATATTCATTTGGCAAAACAACTTGTACGTAAGTAAATTGTTGTCGCACAAGCTAACTTAAAGATAAGAACACTAAATATGGACAATGTTGATTATTATTTATACATTAATATTTGCCATGGTGTGCTGATGAAGAAGACTTTGTTGAGCTGATAATCGTATTTTTATAAACAAAAACAGTAATAGCGATAGCAAGTTTGAGTTGCTTACAGAATGACTTTATTATTAGGTCTAATCGCGTACTTTCGCGAGCCAAACTCTAACAATCTGTCAAACTCCAAAAATTTTACAAAACTTTCTCATGTCGTTTTTCATTGATTTTACTGGAGATCAGTGACGCCGTTTCATAATTTCCTTTGGGAGTATAATAGAACTTTTTGGGGAGTACCGGGAAGTACGAGAGAACGAAAATTAAGAAATTTATTTCTAGCTAAGCGTTTTTCAAATGGGACGGTTTCGATGTTGGAAGCCTTTCGGCTGTAGCAGGCTTGTTGTTTTGGTAGAGTCCCTCTTATCTGGTGTTCATTGTTCATTAACGGACTTTAGTATCAAAATAGGTGTTTGTCAGTGAAAATGATTTCAAGGATCCGGAAAAGAGTTTGCTCGACGGTAAAATTTGTTTTACAAACTACTAGATAGAGAAAGTTAAGGCAAAGTAAAAATAGATCAATCCGAAAAAAAAAAAAAAAAAAAAAAAAATGCAGTACAAGTTGATGACAATTTGAGATAAAAGTGCTGCCAAATTTGCATTAAATTTAAAGTGAATTAAATTTATTTAGGTTGAAATAACACTTTGCTGTAAAGGACCATTCACATGAGAGCGAACTGCGAACCACGAACTGGCGAATCTTCGTAGATTCTGACACTTCATTCACATAAAAACTTTTTTTAGTCGCAGGTACCCGCTAATCATTTGTATTGTTGAAGGTTAAGTTCGAGCGAATTTTTCATTCGCAGGTTTGTGGATCGCGACTGTTTTATGTGGATTGTGAATAAATTGTGACAGTTCGCGGCAAGAATTTTCAATTCGCGGGAGAAATGCTGTAATTGTAAATTAAGTTATTTTAATCAATCAAGTCTCGGTTGTTTTTAGATTAGGTGTTATATTAATTGAATATAATGCTTTTGTGGTAAAACAAATACCAATTTTCAATTTATAAATACAGATAAATTGATTTGTTCGCAGTTCGCCTATTCGCAGTTCGCGCTCATGTGAATGGTCCTTAAGGGTATCAGCTATTTTAGATCTTTAAAAAAAATAAGAGTACGAATGTGAAAGGAGGAGTACGGTAGTGCAGAGATGTTGAAAGTAGTACAATATTTATGGGAGTATACTTTCGGCAACACTGCTGGGGATCCACTCATTCTGAAATCCAATGGAACAGGAAAACTGCTACTATTATCTCGTTTTCCATTTTCAGATCTCATATTTTACGCGGCTCATGGAACATGCAACGTAATTTATCTGTTTTTGTAAATAAATTAGTGCGTTATTTGACAGCAATATCAGCTGTTCAAATTGCATTGGTTTTTGCACAAAATGAAAATTTTACTTGAAAAATGTTTCTGCTGTTGTAGATATAAATGGAGTATTTTTGGTGATTCGTAGATAGTCCTAAGATGACGAGGAAAATGACGAAGATAATAATTACTTCAAAATTATATCCATGGCTGTATTTATGTCTTTTGTTATTTTGGTTTTCACGAAATTGTGCTCATTTGTTTTCAAAGTAAACTTCTTAAAATGACGTTAAACAGCTGTGCAAAGTATATTGGCTGTATGTGTAGATCTGAAAATATATCGAGATCTGCAAAAAGTGATCCGAATTGAAAAAAAAAATATAATTTTTGTCCCAATAGAGTCCACAAAAGTATTGGAAACATTAAAAAAATAATGTGCGGCTGATGTCAGCTGACTTGTATGATATACACCAACTACACTTGTGTGAATTCTGACTTCAAATCGAGAAGAAGCGAAATTCTCTCCTCAGAATCACCAGAAGAGTATTTTTTGTGCAAATGGAACGGTTTCAGAAGTGATTGTTTTCAATTTCATAGTCCAGACTCTTCCGGACACTTATTTTTGCCCAATGGAAAGCGACATCAGAGAGTTGAAGATATACTTTGGCAATTAATCCATGTCCCAAATAAATATTTAACTTGCTTTTTCGAGGAGAAAATGCTACCCCCACCGAAGAGATCTTATTTTTCTGTGCATTTGATTTTCAAGAATGATTTTTAAATTAAATCTGTGCATTTGACACATTCATCAGTACTTGCCGGTTGAAATTATTTGAGCTGTTTCGAGCAAAAAAGAGAAACCAGTCATACTCGTTCGTTTTGCTAATTTTCTCTTCTTCTGTCATTTTTGATGAGAACATGGATAGACTTTGTGCCATTGCGATCGATTTTTATCGATTGCGTTCTTCTTTTCAGAGTTCCTCGAGTTTTGACAGTGTTCCCAGACTTTGAAGACTGTTTTTCCCTTTTGTATGAGCAAAAGCATTAGTTTTCTCTAAAATTCGAACAAATTCCCGTTTTTCTTTCATATTTAGTGTAAAAATTTCATTCTGAGTAAACTTTGACATTTGTTTGTAATGAAAAGTGTTGCGGTCGTGTTCGTACTCACTTTACTTCAGTCAGTCAGTTTTGGTGGGAGCATTCAAATGAAATATGAGACTGGTGCGTGGACGTGCAGGCCCTGTATATTTTTACAATAAATTGGTCTCTATTCGAAAGTTCGGGCAAGTTTCATTTAAATTATAGAAATTTATATTTATGAAAAAATATTATTTTTACTTTCAAAAAAGTTTTTGGTGGTTAGAAAAAATGTTCGTTTCGGTTAAAAATCGGTTAGACCGGATTTAAACATTTTTTGCGGTCAGAGTGAAGACATTTCGGTCAGAAATTAAAACAAAACCAAAAAAAAAAAACATCTTCAGACTTAACCTAACATCACTTCTACAAGTAGCTATGCCTGTTTAGTATTAGTTTTGCAATAAAATGGACTATGAAGTGGTGTGGGATCTGGATGACTAGGTACTTAAAAATGAGCTTCAAAAGCGCAACATCCATCCATGCAACAGAAAAAAATAAAAATGCCAAAACAAAACTAATAAAACCACGAGCGTTTGATCGTTTCAAATGACGATGATGACGGTGGTGTCGTGAAGTGACGATGACGGAAATCGCTTTCAAACACAAGCAACTAATTCAAATACAAAAAGAGACGAATATTTTTGTTTGTGTTGCCCTCGTTCTCCTCTTAGAGCACAGATGGGTAAACGACAAATGTTTACGGTGGGCGATTAGCTGGGGATATGTGGCGAGGGGTGCGTTTAATTCGGCGTGTGGTGGCATATCACATCTATTGTGCCAATGGAGCACGGGAAAAACAATTATTATCTTGTTAGTTTGTTGAAAATATATATTATCTTGAACTTTACCCGAAGGGGTCGTAACTTGTTTATCTCTGTTCTAATTTATGAAGCATTTGTCCAGCATACGATTGTTATTAATGCACTACGCACCACCCCACCGGTCGTAATGAGTGGGCATTTTAAAAGGGGTGTGGATGTCTCGAAAAAGTTAGTTGGTGGGCTTTCATTTCGCTTTCTGAGAAAAAATCGTGGTGAATGTAACGTTACATAATCCAGTGTACTCCTTTTTTGAGGGTCAACAGATTACCATAACAACTAATGTCTTCTGCGACACCAAACAGGGTCTCAACCGCACCGATAGATACTTTGTCATTGAATGTCCTTTCAAGGACAGCCACCCCATCGACTCCAGCTGCTTCCAACTAGGTTTCACAAAAAAGAAAAAATATATATCACACAAAAACAGTAAACTCACCGAAATCCAGAAACTGTTTGATTGACAATGGCGACGGATTGAACTGTGAATAGAAGTCGAGCATTTTGTTGATGCTCTGCAGCCTCCAGGGAAATATTCTCATCTTGGCAGCTATTTGTATTTAGTTCTTGCACCTGGATTCGGTAAAGGAAAACAGGAATATTCTGGTTTCTGTTTTTTTTTTTTTTTATAAATGTTCGTATATGTTTGTTTTGTTACACCATCGGAAGGACAGTGACCCTAAAAGTTCACACAATCTATCGTTGACACAATACACGAGCACAATTTATTAGAAATCCTTTGTATTAAAAAAAAAATTTGCAAAACAAAAAAATAAGTGAACGGCACAATTTCCACTAATAGGTATAACACTGACGTAGAAAATAATTGCAAAACACCGGCGCAGCTTGCAATGACCCTCGACTATAGAGGAGGCCGGACACTGGACAGAACTCTTTTTCTAAATAAGAACTTGTGGAAAATGTGGGCTAAACTGGTCGAGCCTTGTTCCTCGGATCACTTGACGAACGCGATTGATTCTTTTCTTGGCAGAGTTTTCGCCAGCAATCACCAGCAGAGATCAACATCGAATTCCAAAATTATAACGAACTGACAGCAAGCGTTTTGACATTTTGCTTTGTGCGAAACTTCAACCATTTGGTGTTCTACAAACCTGTCTGATTTGTCGAATAAGAGTGCCCAGGGGGTGTGTTAGTGCTGATAACCTTTGGACTTGGGATCTTATTTATGGTCGGTAGAAAACAAAAAATGTGTAGGAGAAAAGCGTCATATGATTTTTCCGTCTTCTTTGTTATTGTTTTTATTTTGGCACACATGTTTCTTGTGGAAAAATATTGCCGCTAAAGTGAATTTGTTTTTATTTTATTTTTTGCGACTTCCAACTTGAAAGGTGATCTTTGGTCTAGTGGAGTGTGCCTTGGCAATGTGCAAGAAGGGAGGCGTAGAATTGGGGGAGTCTTCTCGTGATAAGTATGATGAAATCATTTGTATTTGTTGCAAATCCAATTCGCAAAATAGGCAAGGAAATGATAAGTTGCAATTTTCAGAACTCCTATTCTTGAAATTGTTAATACCTGACTGTATGACATTTCAATACGTCATTGATGTCTTCAAGTGAAAATATCGATAAGCAACGATCGCAAAGTTATCAGCATAACTTGGTACATATGTAATATAAGTAACGTATGTAACTGCAGTATGGATCCAAACGAGTAGAGAAATCTAACTCAGACCGGACCGGCGTGCGACCGCCTAAATATACAATCAATGGGAATTTTTCTACCTCAGTCATCGCGGTGGTGTAGTTTGAGACAAAAAAGACGCAAATTCAATTATTATTAACGAAACATCAGGAATCAATTATTGTAGAATTTACCGCATTTAGCTTATTCTATTTATAAACTACTCCGTGGTCTAGAGCGTTCCTCTTCTCTATTCTGTGTCAGCACGAATTATTTTATTTTTAATATCAGCGTATATCAGCTGAGTATAATATTTTGGTACAATATTCGGCTGAACTTTATGAAGGTTAAAATGAAAATTTAAAAATATTTCAAGTAACATAATTCTACCAAAGTCCACCTCCGTGATTTATAAAAACGGAAAATTTTAATTTTGTTTAAAATACAAATGGGTAATATATCAATAGGTAGGTACCTATTATAATGATTAAAAAATGTGTTGACGAGCTAAATGTGCTCATAAAATATAATTAAGTTCGTATTAAGCCGAAGCCAGAAGGTGATGTCAAAAATGGAATAAAATTGAATTGTTTAAACAAGTGAACCTTACTGAGCACTGCTTGCAATAATGATCTATTTAATATGTAGGTATAAGCTAATGCATTGAGGCCCGACTTCAACCTGTAACTGCTCTTATAAGCACAAAAAGGCAAAAATGGCTTCTTATGCAAAATATTCACACTTCGACATTATCAGCCTTATTTATAAACCCAGCGTAGAGTCTGCCTAAATTTACGCAACCCTTAAAATGGCCTTACGCAGGAAAACGTGATTTATAAACAAAAAGCACTTCGCTTTAAGCCTGCGTAACTTTAAACGCAAAAATTTGCGTTTAGAGGTGGCGTAGAGCTTACGTAAATGTGTTTTTGCATCAAATGTCATTTGGTCGTCGTCGAATTGTAAACCAAAAAGTGAAATTAATTTTTTTTTGTTCGTTCATTTCGTATGCTTTGCAAAAATTTCTGCCAAACGAATTTCGTTTGCATACCTATGCAATTATAAGATTGAAATAATATTTAATAAATGAAAATAAAAAAAATATTGTGCGTTTGTGATATCATTTCTTTTACTTCAGTTTTATTGCTTGTGGGGAATGTCTCAGGATGTGTGTGATTATGTCTACCAATGGTCTGGCATTGGATTTGGCGGTGGTTGGTAGAATAGAAATAGGTAGACACATAGATATATGATTGCAGTTTGATATTTCAGCAAAACCTTCGAAGACTTTTTGGAATTGTTTTAGATAATTTGACTTTTTATTGTGTAAAATAATTTAATTTCCAAAGCTAATCAGAGCTGATGTCGGTTTCAGGGAAAAAAGGTAATAGATTTCTTTGTTTTCTGTAATAGTTTATCGAAATTCGTACACAAACCTCGTTTAGTAAAACTACCGCGGAAAAATGTTTATAAATCACAATTTTAGAAAAGTCACGTAGAGGCTGCGTAAATCTTTACGCGATGTTTAACTAAACAACATCGTAGAGGCGTCGTAAGGGAATCTAATAAATACGGCTGTATTTGTTTTATTTTTTTTAAGACATTTTTTTTTGTGGCAATTTCAGCTACCATAATTAACTAATATAGACTTTATGACTCTTCGAATTTGCACATAAATGGCCGACTTCGAAAGAAAAAAAATCGTTACCATCTAGAGTTACAGATAAAGTCAATTATTAGGTACATTGAAAATTCACTCGAAATATAGAATTTGGTAAAAGGCATTTATATTGACTATTTTCTGTGCCAACAATTCATAATATTCTTATCCATTTATACATCGAGTCTTGGCTGGCATTTAAATTCACATATTTTAATATACATCTGAATGCGTTCACCTTCATTTCGGTATACAGTCTAAAGTGCAGTGGACAACCTCATAAAGAAAATAAATACGATAAATACAACACGCAGTTGAATACGTTTGCGTCATTACTGGAAATTAAATATAAAATAAATATGACCGATTTGTCTTTTTCTTTGATGTCATACTGTCGTAGAAAAGTGATAAATAATTTAATTGCAAGCAGATATCAGCATACGAAAACATGTGGGATACGTACACTGATGTACACACAAACTATCCCATTTGAAGGAACGCCCACGCTAGAACGATAGCGCCAGCTGGAAAGTGACATTTGCCACTATTTTTTTCTTATCATTTCTTTCCACACTACAATAAAAAAGAAACCTATATTAAGCCCGTATGACACTACATTTTTCCCTCATTTTTATAGCATTGGCCTGTTTTTTTGATCTTCGATCTCAGCAAAGCAAAGTAAAGTAGGATTTTTAGCGATCGATCCAACAAACCACAACAGTTTTGTCGTTTTCGATTTGTCAAAAAATAAATTTTTTGCTCAGATTGGGCACATTCAAGAATCTAGGCACCTTAAGTCGACTTGATTGGTCTGGATAAGATTTAACCTGAACGCAAAATCTAGATTGATCGGAAATGTCACTTTTCCTACATTATCCACGTATGCGAACTGTCAACTTAGTACTCAGTCATGAATTTCTTGACAATATTCGTCGGCTACCCTACATAAACATCAACTGAAACAGCTGCTCACATGACCGATTTCAGCCAATCAAAACCGAGATACATCTAGTCAGACAGCTGTCAGACTTACTAAACTAGGTAATTGAACGTCCCCATTTACACATGCTTTAGCTAATACCAATATTTACGACTGTTATTCACTGTTACGAATTATTTATCGATGCAAGGATTGTTGGTTAGCTGAATAATTGTTTATTTTATGAGTATGAGAGCAAGTTTTTATATTAAATAAATTGAAATTAATTTCCAGCGCAAGTGTAAAAGTTGTTTTTTGCGGCCAACTCAATACACACAAAAACCAACAAATTTCAGTTTTCATGTTCGATTTGGCAGCAGAAATCTGAAATTTCAGATCAAATTCTGAAAAGCCAAATCGAAAACGACATTTAAAATCAAAGTCAACCGTTTCAGATACGTTGCACCCTGTAGATAAGTTCGATTTGTTATGCGAGAGATTTCGAATTTTGACATTTCGGTATAGAAAGCGCGAATTACAAAATAAAGCAACAAGTGGAAGTCTTGTTTTAACCACATTTTTCAAATTTTTTGTACAGATTGCCCAAATTTATAATGCTCAGATTCAGTTTAATTGTAGCCGTATGTGAAAACTTTGGCATTGGAATCAAAGGGGATCTACCCTGGAAACTGAAGTAAACTCAAAGAACCCTTTTTGGCTCCTCTGATAAACATTTCTCATTCCAGGCACGAGCTGAAACACTTTTCGAGAACAACAAAGAAGAAACGTGACCCCAGCAAAAAGAACGTAGTGATTATGGGTCGCAGAACATTCTTTGGGGTTCCAGAAAGCAAACGGCCTCTACCAGACCGAATAAATGTGGTTCTTACAAGAAATCCCATACCCGGTGATTATCCAGAAGATGTCATCCTTTGCCAAAGTTTGGAAGATGCCATGTCACGACTCGAAAAAGATGACCTCAAATCTGTAATTGAAAATGTTTGGATAGTTGGCGGAAGCGAAGTCTACAAAGAGGCGATGGATTCTCCTCGTTGTGATCGTTTGTACTTAACCGAAATCAAGGCAACTTATGAGTGTGATGCTTTTCTCCCAGAGATTCCCAGTGATTTCGAAGAGGTCCCTCTAGACGACGACATCGCTAGTGGAATGCAGGAGGAGAATGGCGTTAAGTATTTTTACAAGATACTCGAGAAAAAGCACAAACAAAGAATTAACTAAACTTTATATAAAAACTTGATCATTTGTTTGTCGTGGTTCCTATCTCTTCTGATGTGAGCTCTTGAACATTCTCATCTAATCCCTTGGCTGCCACCATTAGTTCGTAAAGTTGCACTGTTTGTTCGTCACTTAACCGCTCCACGGTATCGATATCAAGGATGCCACCAAGCTTTCCTTTCGGTTTTCCTTTTAGTCCTAGCTGTTCACTTAATGTTAGAGCATATTTCTAGACAGGTATAGAAGTGATTATGGAATTTGCAACCAATTTTACGAAACTTACTGCCCATTCGGTCATAAAAATATGTGCCTCCGACGGTGTACACTTTAAATGCCTACGGAATTCATCTCGAGCGTAATTGTTTCCTAGCTCTTTGAGCTCGTCAGGAATTCCTGTCCATAGTTCATACTTATTAGACTTGTTCTTAGTTTGCAAAAGCAATGGATTGCTTACCTCGGTGCAGACGCAGAATTGTTTTGTATAAAATGCGAACCCTCTGCGGATGTGTCAGATCATGAACTGCTATTTTCGACATAGCCCTGGTGGACATTAGTGCGAGGAGTGGAAATTTCATGTTAAAATATTCGTATTAGCTTCGGAAATCTCTGATTAAAGCTGGACAAATTTCCGAAATAGGTATCAAATTTGTTGCGCGGACTTAAAAAAAATGACAGACGGTTATGACATAAGCGATGGTTCTGTTTGCTTTAATAACTTTACAATTTGCAGCTGAATGTAGTTTAATACAGTGTGTACTAAAAGTTCTCATTTTCGAAATATTTATTTTTTAGCACTTCAAGGCTGGTACGGAGTTCAAGTGAAATCCAATTTTTCATACAAATTTTTCACTGCGAAATGTCAAAATGAATTTTCCAAATGAAAATTTCACTAGGCGGTACGCAGTTCGAGAGGAAAATATCGCTTCCAGGGGGTCGATTCTGGTTCTATGAAAAAGTGAAACGAAAATATATTCACCCTTTCACCGCATTTTCGATTCTCGTTCCATGAAAATGTGAAACCAAACGTCAAAATTTTTCATATGAATAAATTCTTTTCACGGGCCAAATTGCCAGTGAAAGTTTTTAGTGGAGTTTGTAAATTGAGAGCCCAATTTCATACAACACAGTGTGCGATATTGAATTCACCACAGCTTTTTTCACTTATTGAACCAGAATCGCATTTTAGTACAAAGTGAATCGAAAAAATGAAAGCAATACGTGAAAGCGAATGTGAAAACGATTTATTCGATTCACTCTTTCACAGAACCAGAATTGACCCCCAGAACTGAGTCGTAGGTGGCGATACTAAAATCTCTCCGCAGCTATTTCACTTGGTTTTTATTGTCCGTCGCATTAATTTTTTGACAATTCAGCGTGAAAAATGATTTGTAGGCACGGTTGCCACTTGCTAAAAAAATTAGCGACCAAAATTGAAAAAAAAAGTTACCATACCAAGTTAAAAGTTACCAAAAATCTCGAAATTTGATAAAACACACAGAAAGAGACAAAAAAGCATACCCTATCTTCTTGAGCCAATATGAATACGATTTTAGAGCTTTTTTCAGATTTACGAACTTAATACGCAAACATTTAACAGCAGTGGAAAAATGTATACACATGCTTAGATAGTTTTAAGAAAAGCGTAGAATTCACATCATTCTATTTTTATTGATAAAATACATTTTTAAAACATAAGGTTGTAATTCATTTAGGTACATTAGTCAAGTAGGAACTTTATGAGTCTTAAAGCAGTTAAACAACGGCTACTATACTCACCATCTCTCAGAAAAAGAAAATGAGTGCATTCAGTAATTGTTTGAAAAAAACAGGGCACTCATTCCGTATGTCGATTATCGCCAGACGATAGCGTTTCGACGATAGCTTTGCTTCACGTAACTTCAATAATCGTCTATCGTCCAGACGATATCGTTTTGACGATTGAACATTTGCTTCACGTAAATCAATAATCGTCGAAACGTTATCGCCTTGACGATACAATTTGAGCGATACCTAATGAGGTATCGTTTTGCATTGATTTGTATGTTTTGCAAACAACTGAAGATTTTTTATTGAATTTCAAGAAGAAAACTTGACTTCAGATATTTTTCAAATGCTATCAAATATATAAATAACTATTTATGTACATTTTAGACTTATGTTGTATGAACCTCACGCAAAAGCAAGAAATATTGTGGGAAGGTGTATTGGTGATTACAAACATTCAAAACTTATATCAGTAATTCACTATAACATTAAATTACATGTTGTCATCATCCTCATGTTGATTTGGAATTGTAATTGGAAAACGGAAAAGTGGTTTTTGCAAATGTTTGTGCTGCCCTCTATAACATTTGTATTGATAATGATAGTACAGCAATCGAAGTAGGTACCTATACGAAGTGGAACCTTTGAACTAGTTTGGACAAGTCGGGATGCTCATCCATGAAGCTGACCTATAAATAATACATATTTTCGATGTTATTTGTTATTATTAATAGACTAAGGAACAAATTTGAATTAATTCCACTTTGCAATTTTCAAGTTTGCCGGCATCAAAAACAAAATTGTTTGCCAAAAAACTAATTTATGACATTTTAAACGACGTCTTATTGGAATTTTCATGTAGTTTGAGGGTCTCTGAAAGACACTCAATGCTCTCAATGCTCTCACGATTTGTACAAAATAAACGATAGACGAGACGATAGTGATAGAGTTACGGAAAGCAAATTGGTGACGAGATCGTTGACTACTATCGCTGAAACGATTATCGTTCTCAGAGTTACGGAATGAGTGCCCAGGTTTTCATGGGTGGAGCATGTGTAATGCGTTCACTCAGAAACAGTAAAGCAGCATTTACATGTGGTGATATCGAACTCGTATCTTTGGTGCTCTTGTTCAAAAAGTTACCAAAACCCTATAAAAATTACCAAACTACCAAAAGTCACAAAGCAACAAAAAAATTACCAAATTTGGTAAAATATTACCAAAGTGGCAACCGTGTTTGTAGGATGCGGTTTAGAAATTTATTGGAATTTCAGATGTTTCCTTAAGAGAATAATAAGTGTTTCGCACTTATAAAATTGTTTTTTCATTGAATATAGTGCAATAATGTTAGGTGTACAAATATTTGGTGGCATGGATGACCTTTTCCATAAGCAGGGTGCCTCAAGAATATGTTTCTACCCAGTTTTGTTCAAGCAATACCAGCAGATGATCTTTGAAAATATGTGTAATTTCCATGCACTGTTAATTATTTAAATTTGATGACTGTCCTGTCTATTTTACAAATAAGGAATTTTTTGCCAAATTGAAAACTATTGAAATTGTCATGAACAAAATTTTTTTTTTTTTGTTTGTTTTTGGAGGTTCGCTGTAAGGGAAAATCATCGAAAGTCATTCGAGAACTAGTAGGTACGCGAGAGATGCTTCGACAATAGGGAAGGCTTTTCACTTTTTCAGCCTATCTAAAACACCTCCCGAAAGCAATGACTTTTGCAAACCGAATGTGAATGTGATTAGCCATTCGACTAATCGAAAGATCCCTCGTTTGTAGAATTTCTGAACTTTTTTGTTAGAAAATATATTGACTTAGCTAATTTTTGTAGATCAACATGTTTTATCCGCCTTAATCTCCTGATTACACTGCCTGTGTTTAATAATTCGGTTGTTTCTAAGCTAACTTCGCGTCGTTGAGAAGCTAATGTGCCATTAAGCAACTTGTTCGACTTCTTTCTAAACTGTTTCAATATCTAGATCCGTAATAATGTAGATCAGCGTTGTGCGTGTACCAAAGTGCATTGACTATGACTATGTTTCTTTCTAATATTTTTGAAATATGTTTGTTATTTTTTTAGAAATACGTTTGGCGCGGTCATGCCCACAACTGGTGCCCGTAGGTCCATACTGGTTGCAGAATTTGGTTTTATAGCAATAACTTACTGCTATTGTGGATGAACACGGATGAATATCTTCCAAAAAGTCAATGCATTTTACTGTATCACATGATTTACAAAAAGTGAAGTTTCCAATTTGTTTCTTCCAGTTTTTTTTCTTGTCTAGTAAAATAAAAGTGCGAGAGTTGAATATCGGAGTAACTGCCACAAAAAAAAAAACTTTTCACCTCAGTCACCCTGCATAAATTTCTCCAACTAAAATCTCCAACAAAATATTTCACTCTCTATTTCACAGCACTTTTTGTAGAGGAGTGAAAATTTCACTTCACTCGATCAGCGTACCAGCCTTCAGCAATAAATTTTGTAGGTACCTATAGGCTGCTGGGTAGGTACGCAGTTCAAGTGAAATCCAGTTTTCCATACAAATTTTTCACTGCGAAATGTTAAAATGAACTTCCCAAATGAAAATTTCACTAGGCGGTAAGCAGTTCGAGTGGAAAATATCGCTTCCAAAACTGAGTTGTAGGTGGCGATACTAAAATCTCTCCACAGTTATTTCACTTGGTTTTTATTGTCCGTCGCATTAATTATTTGAAAATTCAGCGTGAAAAATGATTTGTAGCAATTTGTAGGATGCGGTTTCGAAATTTATTGGAATTTCAGATGTTTCCTTAAGAGAATAATAAGTTTTTCGCACTTATTAAATTGGTTTTACATTGAATATAGTGCGATAATGCTAGGTGTACAAATATTTGGTTGACCTTTTCCATAAGCAGGGTGCCTCAAGAATATTTTTCTACCCAGTTTTGCTCAAGCAATACCAGCAGAGAGCAGGTGATCTTTGAAAATATGTGTTAATTATTTCCTTGCACTGTTAATTGTTTAAATTTGACGACTGTCCTTTTTATTTTACAAATCAGACATTATTTGCCAAATTGAAAACCTTTGAAAACTATTAAAATTGTCATGAACAAAATACGAAACATTTCTTTTTTGTGTGTTTGGAGGTTCGCTGGAAGGGAAAATCATTGGAGAGCTAGCAGGTAGGTACGCGAGAGATGCTTCGACAATAGGGACATATGGAGGGCCTTTCAGACGATCTAAAACATCTCAGCGTTGTGCGTATACCAAAGTGCATTAACTATGACTATGTTCCTTCGTAATATTTTTGTAAGACCTTAATTTTTTAGAAATACATTTGGCGCGGTCATACCCACAACTGGTGCCCGTAGGTCCATGGTTACAGAATTCGGTTTAACAGCAATAACTTATTGTTATATCTTCCAATAAGTCAATACATTAATCACATGATTCACAACAAGTGAAGTTTCCAATTTGTTTCTTCCAGATGTTTTCTTGTCTAGTAAAATAAAATTGCAAGAGTTGAATATTGGAGTATTCTTTATTTTATAGGTAACATAAGCTCTTCTTGAACTGCCACAAAAAAAAAAAAAAAAAACTTTTGAGCTCAGTCATCCTGCATACATTTCTCCAACAAAATATTTCACTTTCTATTTCACAGCACTTTTTGGAGAAGGCTGGTACGCTGATCGAGTGAAGTGAAATTTTCACTCCTCTCCAAAAAGTTCTGTGAAATAGAGAGTGAAATATTTTGTTGGAGATTTTAGTTGGAGAAATTTATGCAGGGTGACTGAGCTCAAAAAAAAAAATTGTTTTGTGGCAGTTCAAGAAAACAGCTGGAAGAAACAAAGAAACAAATTGGAAACTTCACTTTTTGTGAATCATGTGATACCTACAGTAAAATGTATTGACCTATTGGAAGACATTCATCCGTGATCGACCACAATAACAATAAGTTATTGCCATAAAACCAAATTCTGCAACCAGTATGAACCTACGGGCACCAGTTGTGGGTATGACCGCTCCAAACGTATTTCTAAATAAAAATTAAGGTCTTTCAAAAATATTACAAAGGAACAAAGTCATATTCAATGCACAACGCTGATCTCTAGATATTGAATCAGTATAGAAAGAAGTCGAACAAGTTCCTTAAATGCACAACGCTTGCGCTTCTCAACCACGTTAGCTTAGAAACCACCGAATTATTAAATACAGGCAGTGTAATCAGGAGATTAAGGCGGATAAAACATGTTGATCTATAAAAATTAGCTAAGTCAATATATTTTCTAACAAAAAAGTTCAGATATTCTACAAACGATTGATCTTTCGATTTTTAGTCGAATGGCTAGGCGCAATCACTGTCGGTTGTCAAAAGTCAGTGCCCCCGGTAGGTGTTTTAGGTCGGCTGAAAGGTCCTCCCTATTGTCGAAGAATCTCTCGCGTACCTTCTAGCTCTCGAATGACTTTCGATGATTTTCCCTTCCAGCGAACCTCCAAACACACACAAAAAAATGTTTCGTATTTTGTTCATGACAATTTTAACAGTTTTCAATTTGGCAAATAATGTCTGATTTGTAAAATAAAAAGGACAGTCGTCAAATTTAAACAATTAACAGTGCATGTAAATTATACATATTTTTAAAGATCATCTGCTGGTGTTGCTTGAACAAAACTGGGTAAAAAAATATTCTTGAGGCACCCTGCTTATGGAAAAGGTCATCCGTGCCACGAACTATTTGTACACCTAACATTATAATTGCACTATATTCAATGAAAAAACAATTTTGCAAGTGCGAAAAACTTATTATTCTCTTGTAGGGCGTGAGACTTTCAACACACGTTTTATTGTTTTATTCTTTATTTTTAGGGAAATATGGGTGAACAGTTTTAAAAAAATATAATAACTCTCCGACAATAGTACGAAAGAGCACCCACTGGTACAGTACGGCAACACTATCAGATCAAGGATCAATTAAGATCACGTAGTTCTAGATAGTATTGTGTGCTGATACCGGTCCAAGGATCAATTAAGATCACGTAGGTCCAAGTAATAGTAGGTACCTCTCGTCCTACTGCCAGAACACGAATGATTTCTTAATGCAAAATACATGTCCTTTTATACTCAATTATGAGTCCAAAGTCCCTCATTGGGACTATATACATTTAGATACATATATATATTTCTGTTTTAATATTGTGCGACAAAGTGTCGCCATCATGCTTAATGCTTATGGAATTTAACTTCGCACATCGACAGTTATAAAAAAAGGACAATACAGAATTCAACTTCGCACATTGACAGTTATAAAAAAAAGGACAATACAGAATTCAACTTCGCACATTGACAGTTATAAAAAAAGGACAATACAGAATTCAACTTCGCACATTGACAGTTATAAAAAAGGGATAATACAGAATTCAACTTCGAGTAGCTTAATGCTTATGGAATTTTACTTCGCACATTGACAGTTATAAAAAAGGGACAATACAGAATTCAACTTCGCAAAGGATAATATGTTTGACAAGAAAACTTTAAAGTATGTGTTACAAGAAAAGGATTTTGATTCTTATTGTCTTAACGTTCAAGATACTGTAGTTAAATAATACAATGGTTTTTAATAATAATAATAGTAATACAGGCCGCTACAATCTCCCCCTCTTACGCAACAATCGTCCCGATGGAGCGTCAGTAACCGGAGTTGCGGCTGTGTTGATTTGGCTGTTGGGTGATGTCATCTTTGGGCGACCTCGCCTTCTTAAAGGGTGGACAGGATGAGGAGAATCAGTAAATGCTGTCCCTCTATATTGTGTCAATGCAGACACATGGTATGTACCCAGTGGTACATTAGGATCATCTTCTTTTGCGACCTCGAAACTAGATGAGCCCTTTTTTTTGATAATAATATAAGGGCCATCCCTTTTTGGAACAAATTTTGATGTAACGCCCTTAGTGGCATTACTGAGGACATGAGTAGTAACCAAAACTTTACTACCAACGTCCAATTTCGGCTGAGTTGTTCGTTGCTGGTCACAAAACTTTTTATTTTTGTCTTGCATTTGTTGTTCGGCTTCTTTGGCATTTTTAAGAATATTTGCCAATGAAAGCAAAAACGGCGTTATTTGTGGTATAAAATTTTCGGACTCCACAATGTTTTTTAGGTCACGATCGACGTCATCTGCTGTTCGTAGCTCTCGGCCAAAAGTAACGTATGCTGCTGTATAGCCCGTACTTTGACACTTTGATGAATTCATAGCAAATCTGATCGCTGACAAAGACTGAGACCAGGTGTTGTGTTTATTCTTCACTGCAATAGCGAGCTGTGTCTTGAGATCCCTATTTTTACGTTCGACAGGATTTGACTCAGGATGATATACTGGGGTAAATGTTTGTTGAATACCCAAACAGTAGGTTACTTTTTGCATTACTGCTGAAATAAATTGAACACCGTTATCAGTTATAAGTCTTCTCGGCATACCATAACGTAGGAAAATCTCATCTATCAACGTCTTGGCACAGTTTTCGGCGGTTGCTTCTTTGAGTGCAAATAATTCTACCCATCTGCTGGCTAAGTCCTCTACGATTAGAACCCATTGAAAACCCGCAGATGTTTCTGGCAATGGCCCAAACAAGTCAACTGCCACAATTTCGAAACGTTGTCCGCTTGGAACTGTCTGTAATAAACCAGCTGGTTTCATATTTGTTGCTTTATATCTTTGACATTCAATACACATTTTGACGTAGTTAGTAATTTCTTTTCTCATACCAGGCCAATAATATCTGTTGGTGATACGAGCAATTGTACGATTTATTCCGTAATGTCCTGCTGTTGGGTCATCATGGTAGCACTGCAGAATTTCAAGCCGCTCATGACTTGGGATGACCAACTGGGCATCTTCTGTATCGGTATCGGAATAACAATAAAGGACACCATTATTTAAAAGGTATCCGCGTTGAGTCCAACGAGTAACGTTCTCGTCATTTTCTTCCAAGCTTTCGATAATGTCCTTCAGTTGAGGATCTCTAAGTTGTTCATTTCTGATCTGATTTTCTCTTTTTCTCGGGACGTCAATTTGGAATGAACATATGCAATTTAATTCATTGTGAGTTTTCTCTTCACATGGAGGACGAGACAAAGTATCAGCAATTGCATTGGTTCGACCTGAAGTGTACTCAATTTTTATATTGTACGGCTGTAGTTGCAAAGCCCATCTCGCTAGACGTCCGGTGGGACATTTTAATGTTAATAGCCACTTTAACGGTTGGTGATCGGTTAGTAAAGTAACATCAGATCCTTCAATATACCCTCTAAATTTTGCAACACTCCACACAATTGCAAGTGCTTCACGCTCGGTTGTCGAATAGTTTCGTTCTGCATCATTAAGAAGTCGACTTGCATACTCAATTGGATGTTCATCTTTACCCTCCCCCTGGAGTAAAACAGCCCCTATAGCATAACCACTAGCGTCGGTTTTCAACAGGAAAGGTATACCATCTTGAGCTTGTTTTAATATTGGTGAGACGACTAACAACTCTTTGAGCTTATCAAACGAGGATTGATGTTCTTGTTCCCATTTCCACACTGCATTTTTCTTGGTCAGATTACTTAGTGGTTTGGATACTTGGGCAAAGTTTTCGATGAATCTTCTATACCAGGAACAGGTTTGCAGAAAGGAAATAACCTCTTTCGCATTCTTGGGTTCTTTTCTCATTCGTATGGCACTTGTTTTTTCAGGGTCGACATGAATACCATCTGAATCCAAAATGTGCCCGAGATACTTAACCTCACTGCAGCAGAAACGGCACTTCTTTCTTTTGGCCCGTAATTTAAATACTTTGAGTCGGTTAAAAACTGAATCCAGGTCAGCGATGTGTTCTTCAAAAGTTGATGAACATATTATTATGTCATCTAAATATGCCAGTACAACAACATCATTAAGACCATAACGGAAACGATCGATTAGCCTTTGGAATGTAGCAGGAGCGTTTCTCAAACCAAACGGCAGCCTGTTGAATCTATACATCCCAAAAGGAGTCACAAATGCTGTCTTATCTCGGTCCGCCGTGTTCATACCGATTTGCCAATATCCAGATTGCAAATCAAGTGTTGACATGAACTTAGAACTTTTTGCAGCATGCAATAAATCATCCATACGAGGTAAGGGGTATCTATCCGGAGTTGTTACGGAGTTTAATTTCCGGTAATCAACACATACCCTAATACCGTCGTCTTTTTTAGGAACCATAACCACTGGGGCAGCCCATGGGGATTCACATTCTTCGATAATATTGTTTTGGAGCATTTTCACAATTTCAGCTTTCAGTTCAGCTTTCTTTATTGGAGATAGTTTATATGGAATTGATGCAATTGGCTTATGAGATCCGGTATCAATTGTATGTTCAGCATACGGTGTAGCCTCAATGATCTCGCCAAAAACAACATTATGCTTCTGCATAAGATTATTTAAAACTTCCCTTTGCTCTAACGAAAGTTGTGGTCCATCAGTATCACTTAAGTGTTTAAAATCAATCGACATTAATGAAATAAAACATTTTTTCAAATATATTTCTTCAGTTTCTTTATTTGAATGCATTGGTTTTGGACTGTCAAACAAGTTGCTTCTTTCTGGAGTTCTTTCTTCTGGTCGCAAAGCATCTTGAAAAATCTTCTGTATAGAATGTGGTGAGTACTTGTTACTTGGTGACATACGCTGCTTCTTAACATGTCTCTCAGAAACAGAATTGCTTTTGAAAGACGTTTTTATGGATGTCTGCAAATTATTTAAAGGAGTTTTTGGAATTGGACTTACTTTTTCAATTTTTTCGAACCAATCTTCAAAATTTTCGATCTCTTTCAGGACGTCTGGTGTCGTTTTTAAATTCTGCTTCGGGGCTACTAATGCATTAGGTTGTCCGCATTCTACTGGCACCTTTGATATCTCAATACTGTTTAACTCCAGAGGTAGTGATTTCTCAAAATCGAATTTCTTCTTGGGGTCATCTTCGAAATACCAATATCTCTGTGCCATGTTTAAAACAATTCCTGCTTGTTCCATGAAATCGACACCTAGCAAGGTTCGATTATTTGCTGCATTCGGAAGGGAAATGAATCTGATTTTCTTCCAGCGATTGCCAATTTTTATGGTGCATATCGTTGATAAACAGTTCTGCTGACTGCAACTACCATCTGCTAGAGAAATTGAGCACATCACTTTTTGGAAAACACATTTCTTCTCAGTCATGATTTTTTTTAGGTTCACACTAGCAACACTCGTTCTTGCGGCTGAGTCCAAGTATGCTTCACCTTGAAGATTGAAAAGCTCCATTCGAACTATGGGAACTTCTCGACCAAGCATTGTGGTAGATAGTGCATTAAACGACACATATGTTGGGCTGTCAGCATTCTTATTGCGGCATGTTGGGCAGTTGGCTCTAGTAACTCCAGGCGATCCACAACCATAACATGCAAATTTTGCATTTTCAGCACCAGCAGTGTTCTTTTGTTTGTTCTGCTTCTTGAAACAGGCCTCTGTTGAGTGACCATGTTTTCCACAATACGTACACTTTATTTTTTCTATACCTTCTTTCAAAATACGATGATCACTTTTTTGGCTTTCTTCAATCACCAACTCTGCTTCTCTGGCTTCTTTAAGCAATGCTTGAAATGTGATGCACTTTTCTTTTGGTACGCGATCTCGAATGTGCATGCTAAGAAGACCATACACCATGTTTAGTTGGGTTGTTTCCTTTAGCTCTTCTCTAAGTTGCGAGAAAAGTGCTCGTTTTTTACAAATAAATGTATCCGTTGGCTCGTTCCTTTGTTGTTTTGTTGAAAAAATCTCTGTGTAGATTCTCCACGCTGGTTTTGGGGGAGAAAACGCACTTCGAATGAGTTCAATTGCTTCAGCAAATGTTTTTACGTCTTCTTTAACTCCAATCCACCAATTAGCTGCATGACTTTCGAGCACAATCGGAAGACCATTTAACGCATCACTATCACTTATTTTCTCAATGTCTTTAAACACTTTTATAGCTGCTAAAAATTCTTCCACCTTGGCAGGGTCTCGTTCTCCGTTGAAACGTGCTGTACATTTTGTAAATGATCCCACTTTCACATTGTTTTGAGACATAACTTGTAGAATTCTGTTGAATTGATCATCAGTGAACGTCGCCATTGTTGATGAATGCGAGGATCTATTTAAAATGCGTTCACTTCTACGTAGATCCGTTGTTATTTATTTTAGTCTTTGTTTTATTTTAAGAAAAAAAAATTTTTTGTCACTAGTTGGGCGCCAATTGTAGGGCGTGAGACTTTCAACACACGTTTTATTGTTTTATTCTTTATTTTTAGGGAAATATGGGTGAACAGTTTTAAAAAAATATAATAACTCTCCGACAATAGTACGAAAGAGCACCCACTGGTACAGTACGGCAACACTATCAGATCAAGGATCAATTAAGATCACGTAGTTCTAGATAGTATTGTGTGCTGATACCGGTCCAAGGATCAATTAAGATCACGTAGGTCCAAGTAATAGTAGGTACCTCTCGTCCTACTGCCAGAACACGAATGATTTCTTAATGCAAAATACATGTCCTTTTATACTCAATTATGAGTCCAAAGTCCCTCATTGGGACTATATACATTTAGATACATATATATATTTCTGTTTTAATATTGTGCGACAAAGTGTCGCCATCATGCTTAATGCTTATGGAATTTAACTTCGCACATCGACAGTTATAAAAAAAGGACAATACAGAATTCAACTTCGCACATTGACAGTTATAAAAAAAAGGACAATACAGAATTCAACTTCGCACATTGACAGTTATAAAAAAAGGACAATACAGAATTCAACTTCGCACATTGACAGTTATAAAAAAGGGATAATACAGAATTCAACTTCGAGTAGCTTAATGCTTATGGAATTTTACTTCGCACATTGACAGTTATAAAAAAGGGACAATACAGAATTCAACTTCGCAAAGGATAATAGGTTTGACAAGAAAACTTTAAAGTATGTGTTACAAGAAAAGGATTTTGATTCTTATTGTCTTAACGTTCAAGATACTGTAGTTAAATAATACAATGGTTTTTAATAATAATAATAGTAATACAGGCCGCTACACTCTTAAATAAACATCTGAAATTCCAATAAATTTCTAAACCGCATCCTACAACTAATTTTTCACGCTGAAATGTCAAAAAATTAATGCGACGGACAATAAAAACCAAGTGAAATAGCCTGTGGAGAGATTTTAGTATCGCCACCTACGACTCAGTTTTGGAAGCGATATTTTCCACTCGAACTGCGTACCGCCTAGTGAAATTTTCATTTGGAAAATTCATTTTGACATTTCGCAGTGAAAAATTTGTATGAAAAATTGGATTTCACTTGAACTGCGTACCAGCCTAGAGGAATGAAAATTTCACTTCACTCGAACAGCGTACCAGCCTTATGCAAGGAAGTATTTGAAAGCGTGTTTTTTTTTTGTTTATTGGCTTAAGGATAAAGCTGAAGCCAAAGGAGCTTATATGTAATACATTTTTGAAGCCGATCGAACATGCGTATACTCACAATTGAAAAATATAACTATACCATATTTTCAAAATTTGCTAGTGCAATCTGACTTACCAAAGCTTCAAATATTTAATAAACTACAACTAGATCTAGATGTACTAGCAAAATTGATTGTAACTAAAAAAAAAACTAAAATTTAAGGTATATAATAAATATAATTCTCAGAGTTCATTTTGCTTCATAGAAATGTCAAACATTCAAAGATCATCCATCAGTAGGTAAATCTAATCAACCCAAGCAAACGTTTCATTATCCTTTCCCTTGGACAATGTAGGTATTTCAGTATTTTGCGACTTGAACATTCCCCTAACTCCATTCCCAACAATGTGTTCCGATCTGTCAGGATTCTTATTTCGCATACTTCTGATCTTTCGTGTTAGTGTATTAGCAGCAATACTCTTCTTACGAGCGGCCTTATGTGCCTCTTCGATCACAGCTAAATTTCCCTTAGGCTTTGTTGGACCCATTTGATCCATGTAGGTCCGCCACTGAGCAAGTTTGTCGTCGGCAGCCTTCAACTCGTCCAGACTCTTCTCATGACCAGGGTTCACACCAATCGGCTTAATACCCGTAATTTCTTCAAGATCGATCTTTAATGGTGCCAGTGCTGAAATGGCTCTTGAGAGTCCGATTTGGGAGTGTCGAATCCTATGTTCCATTAGGTCAGCTCCAAGAAGCTCCTCGTTCGGGTCCATGCGAATCGGAACAATTTTATTGATAATATACAGCAGAAGAAAGGTCGAGCAAATGCCCCAGCATGCCAAGCAAAATGCTGACAAAGACTGGATTCCTAGTAAATACCAACCACCACCTTTAAAGAGTCCTGACCGACCCTTAGTAGTGCCCAACGGAACCGGATTATCGGCAAAAAATCCAACCGCTAGTACTCCCCAGATACCGCAGACCCCGTGTACCGCGCTCGCTCCGACTGGGTCATCGACACCTAGTCTATCGAATACCGGCATTGCTACGCAGCAAAGCAAAGCGCCCAGTGCCCCAATCACAAGTGCTTCCCAGGCGCGGTACAAGAAGCAGCCTGCTGTGATTGAAACCAATGATCCCAAGACACCATTAATAAGGTCGATTATATCCAATCGACCATCATGGCGCCAGAGAGAATAGCTACAGCTAACGACACCACCTCCAAAGGAGCCCATCATCGTCATAACAGCTGCCCGAGCAGCATACTGCCACTTGGAGTTACTGATCCCGTAAGTGCTCCCTGAGTTGAAGGCCAACCAGCCCCACCAAAGTACAAACAGTCCCATACATGCATTCACCGGATTTCCTAGTGGCAACGGATCATACCCATCAGCGTATCGTCCCAGTCGCGGTCCAAGCATTGCCGCTGAAGCAAAAGCTGAAGCACCACCTGAGAATTATACAATCAAAATAGGACAACTCTTGACCTAGTTTACCTTGTGCTCGTAGACTCACCAATAAGATGAACTGGCCCACTTCCAGCAATGTCAACCGCACCCAAATTATTCAGGAATCCATGCTCGCCCCACACCCATCCCGCGGGAATGCAGTATACAGCTGTGTTGAGCAGTGAAAACAAACAATACGCCTTAAAATTACACCTGGTAAACACGACATATTGCTGAACGGTGTAATTACAATGATTGGAAATAATTTAACTGACCTTTCTGCCATGGCGCCGCTGACAATTGTGGTTGCTGTGGTAGCGAACGACAATTGGAATAGGAATGCTGCAAATATTTGTCCCATCAATGGGTCAGATATTGGGGGGTCCAGTAAAAAGTCCCCAATTGCAATGAACGGATTGGAGAGCGGTCCACGTCCAAATGACATCCCATAGCCAAACAGCCAGTATGTGAAGCCGCCCAGAATTATATCGATGACGTTCTTCATCATGATGTTCACTTCGTTTTTGATGGAAACGCAACCGGACTCGAGCATGCCAAAGCCTGGAAATAGAGGGATCTCTCAAAATGTAAATAATAAGTCAACATAAGTTCAAGACCAATGGCCTCGTGTTTTTCAATATCAGACTTATCGTACAGTCAAGCCCTAAGTTTTAATATTCAGCAAATTCAGCAAAATGGTTGACCGAACAAATGTCACAACTCACAACTTAAAATCGTTTTTCACAATGCACTATATTTATTTTGTTTGTTAATTAATGCGATCGAAATTTGTAACCAAAAAGTTGATTGAAATGTCAAACGGAAACAAGTTGGTGTTCAGTGTGAATGCATCGACGAACTTTTGACGTAATCACGGTTAAAAAAGGGTATTAATATTCTAACAAACCCCCAACGCCATAAAATTGCCATATCCCATATTCCACTATACTATTTAGGTACCCAAAAGAGTCCACAGAAGTGCATGCCACTTGTCAAATTTGTTGTGTATTTTTTGCTAATGATTTGCTTGTTTTTTTTAGGGACTAACTCAATTTAAAAAAACAAATAAAAAGATAATTATACAACATACAAAAACACCTGAACCAATAAACCACTCAACAGGGATCGTACATTTTACGACAGACGCAACCTTCCAAGAAGTATACGGTACTTATGTACATAGGTATTTATCCTAAAAATATTGTAAAAACGTTACAATTAAGAAAAAATAAATTATGACGTCTTTATAAACAACGCGCTAAACAATTGGACCGTATTTCTTCTCGATATTTGCTTGTAAACAAAAATCGCTCTAGTTACATTATTTCCATCATTGTGCGTCTCTGAGAAAGGCCAGCGAGGATATTAATTTTATTGTTCTTATTATGGTGGAAAAATATGCATTGGAGGAAGATCTATTGTTTATATTTTTATTTAGATTTCGTTTTCAGGCTTTCACATCAGTCAGTCATATAACTGGAAGCAATAAAACTACAACTGCTGATTTGGCGTATACGGGGCTACCATTGTTGTTTAAGGTGTTTTTTTTTTTACATTTATTTATATACAAATCGTATTTGAATTTCGACGTAGTGCGACCGCGAAAGATGATTTTCAGTTGACAGCACCAATTTCAGAAGACTAATGCCAAAAACACTTTTTTTCGGATTCAAAGCAGTTTTTTCTGCTCTCGAAATCAGCTGGCTGTCAGATTTCATGTTTAATTGGCCGCAAAAAAACACTTTGAGAGATTCTCACCTACTTGCACTAACACCAAAACATTTGTCATTTTTCAAACTTTAAAGGGTGTTATTAATTTCGTATTCAGAAGACAAGTCTGTGAAAAATAGAGAACAATTTACATTTGGCCGCCGCACCGGTAAATCAACATAAATTGAGTGGATTCTTATAAGCATAAATTACAATTTAAGAACAGCTGACTTTTAAAACACACACTACCGCAAATGCGAGGGAAGAAAAATCTCGTTTTATGTTCCATTGGGCAGGAAAAATCTGAGAGCAAAATCCAAAAATCGCAATGGAAAACGACAAAGTATAGCGGTACACCCCAATGGGCTTTGGCAGCGCCTGTCATAAAACACAAGAGTGTTTTCCTTAACGCATTTCTGTGACAGAGGGCTACAAAATCAACTGGCACTAAAACAAAAGACTACGCCAAACCAAACCAGATTTAACAATTTTAATGTGCTAGACATTTTGCGTCGTACTAATAACAAATTTTGGTGGTTTCGACTTTAAATTTACGGAAGGTCACAATTGCGAAATTCGTATGGAAAATATAGCCGCTAAAATTTAGATCCTAAACTAAAAATGCAAATTGGTAAGGCATTTTGTCCTTATGAAATGTTTCTAAAACTCACCAGTTTGCATGGTAAAAATGATGAACGATGATGTTAGCACCCAATTGGTGTCTTCCACGCTCAAGTCGTAGACACCTGGTATCACGTAACTTCCATTGTGAAAAACCCCCTTTAACGCGGTAGCTTGTGAAGCTGTCACATTCGACTTGGTTGTCATTTTAAGAACGCCCTGCTCAAGCCGCTTATTTCCAATAAAACTCTAGTATTCGCAAAAGTCGACACTCTGCTCTATGCCGGTGGAACAACTGAACACTGAACAAATTCAATTCACTTCAACTTCAATTGTATGTTTTGCTAGTTTTCGTTGTAATTCGAATTGGAATAAATGGGGCCAATTACCATGCAGGCAATTTTCAAATATTTCGGTCTAAATGACCCACGCAGTTACAGACCTTGAGAGCGATTATCTAAAATTATCCCAACCAGCTAAGCGTCGATTGATGCACGCAGGTTAAAGTGGCCGCAGACTTGCAATACCTTCGAGTATCTTTCGACAAGAACTACTGCGGACAGTTTCTTTCGTGCGGTGGATATAGACGTCACGTATACATCAGTATTGAACCGTATCTTTGGATCTAAAAGTGTCAAAAGGTAAACAGTGCATTTAACTTAGTCACTGACATGAATTGTTCATGTTACAAATGATTTCAGGGCAAAGGCGAACGCTCAAAACATCATAAAATATTCATGAGAAGTTTCAAGGAATGCATTTGCATGGCAGTGGTTTTGCAAAATGTTTTGTTTTTGTACACTGATAGGTGGAAGATAATGTAAAACTCACGGTTTCGCCATATTTGATGCGGAAAGCTGACCTTGATAGTCGGTAGGCTCTTTCGGAATCAAGGCGGGTTCGAAACTAAGGAAATACTTAAGCACTCGCGTGATTAATAATTATTTTCTCAGTTAGTGGTTTAGACTTAGAATTTTGCGCTCAATTACACACATGTGTTCTTAGATTTGTTGTGTTTCTGGAATTAATAAGCGTATATAATTTAAGGCGAATACAAGCTTGATACAAAATATATCGAAACGATTACAATTGAATTCGTCAAATTATGGAAGTGGTGATATAACATGAATGATTTAATCAGAAAAGCTAAAGGCATAAGATGAGGAGCGAGTTCCATGGGTCGCTTGTATAAAAATTAAAGGGGCGAAACGCCTGACAATTACCAAACTGAGGAGATTGTCACTCTTTCCGGAAAAGGACTACTAAAAAGGCTTAAATTTTAGGCAGTATTTTGTACCTTTCAATTATAAAGCAATCATTTTTTGACAGCCGTGTTTCTAAATTATTTTGTTCGTTCGGGTGATTTTTTGCAAAGTAAATTTTTTTAAAATTTGCTAAGAAACTGTGCGAATGTGAGAAAATGGAAAACAAAATTGAGAGAGAAATCCATTTTCCTTCTTTTAATCTTCGTTCTACTCGCCGAATTTCGATTTACTGAAAAAATAATATTAAAAACTGCCAACTAATGTCGTCTTCCATTGGGACCACCAGAAATCTTTTTCAGATCTCAGATTTTACGCGGCAAATGGAACGTGCAACGAAATTGATCTGCTTTTGTAAAAGTATTAGTGCGTTATTTGGCAGCAATATCAGCTGTTCAAATTTCATTTGATTTTGCCAAAATCACAAATGGTAGGTATAGACTCGACTTGAAAAATGTTCCCCTATTGCACATACAAATGGAGTATATTTGGTGATTCGTAGTCTTCAGATGACCAGGAAAACTATGAAGATAATAGTTCCTCCTAAATTATAGCCATGGCTGTTAAATGTATTTCGTTATTCTGGTTTTCACTAAACTTCGCCTATTTGTCTTGAAAGCAAACTTCTTAAAATGACGTAAAACAGCTGTGCGAAGTATGTTGATATTGTGAGAGTGTGTGTAGATTTGAAAAAATATGAAGATCTTCAAAAAGTGCTCCGAATCGAAAAAACCGGCCAAGTGCGAGTGTCACTCGCGCGCCGAAGGTTCCGTATTTGGCTAAAGTCCAACACATCAGATATTATTTAAAATCTATAATCAATCTTTCCCTTCTTTATGAATTCATCACAATTTAGTTTAATTTAATTACTTAATATTTTTACTCTCAAAAATTACTCGCACATGAATCTCATTTTCTAATTATTACCTAGTACCCAACCCACGCCAATTTTCCAATCTGTATGCGACCTGTCCCAATTAAAAACTATTGACTAAAAATATATTACTTTTATTTTGTTCTGTACTCCCCAACGAAATTATGAAGCGACAGCCCTGGTGTCTTTGATGGGGTCAATTGTGCACAACTGCGTAGTAGATTAGAACACAAATGAGAGCAACGTATTTTACATGGTAAAATTATCTTTTTTGAAAATATCTTGTAAACTCTTAACTTTTCGGCAAAACAGTATTCAGCACATATATAGATAAGAACATGATCTACAAAAAAGGAATTTATGTATTTTTTTGTGAATCAAGAAATAAACCGTTTTTTGGGCGAATGAAAATATTTTTTCCACCAGATTAGTAATTAATCCAAAACCAATTGATGTATTCCTTGCATTGGTATTTGTCGTTTAACTAGAGGTTATACCGGATGTTGTGTGTAAATTTTAGCCTCCTATGCCAATCGGTTCTTGAGATAGACCTGGTAACAAAATTGGCTTAGTGGGTTCGGACAGACGGAGAGACATCCGAGCGAAACTAATAAGGTTACGTTTTTTCTCTTTGGGTACGGAACCTTAAAAAAGATTGATTTTTGGTCCCAATGGAAAACGACATCAGTGACAGCTCAATAATTTGACAAGTAGGTAAAACTCTATTTATTTTCCTCTTCAACGATATGTCAGAGGAAGAAGTTGTAATTGAATGTTCTCCTTGAACATATCGCCACATTCAAAATGGTAAGTTTAATAGGTATTTAGCTTATAGAAAATTCAATTCCAATTTATTTTGTAGAAGCTACATTAAATGCAGCTTTTTGTAAGAAAACTGATCAGGGAGGTAGGTACCTACTTCTCTTGAAATTGAGAGATCTCCCTCCCGATTTTTGAGATTTGACATTTTTCATTTTCTATGCTGAAAGTACGCGAACGAACTTATTATTTTTATAAGTTATAACCGACAAGCTTCGGAATTGACGCGGAACTAATAGTGTTTCACTAAGTTTGATTTAAATAAACATGGAAGTATGTAGGTGCGTGTATTCATTTAGGAAATAAAGCTATGGAAAATAGCAAAAGTTTCAGCGATCCCTCGGATTATTAGATTCCCTTGCGATGAGTACCTAGTGCCAACGAATAAAACAAAAAACTTTATCACTATGTTATAATAATTTTTTGGCGCAACAGGTCTGTAGGGAGTAGGGACCCTAGGCCTAGCTTCTCACAACCATTCGTTTTGTGTGAGATTTAATTTTTGGAACGAATTTAAGGGATCTACAATTTTATGCCGATTCCAAAGGGCCAATTGAGAAGCTCTTTCAAGACAGTTTTACTCTCGGATGTTTGTCAGACGTTCGCGAGAGGTGGCGCAGTGAAAAAAACCCTCAGTTGGAATTTATCACTATGTGCCATACCGCTAAAGTTTGTTTTCCACTATTTTTTCTTTTATTTGCTTTAGGCATTAAAAACAATTCCACTGACCGGCTTCCCACCTGTCAAATTTATGGTACACAAAATGGAACATACCTGCCTATCAGGGAAACAGAAAATGAATGATTTGTTGTTTAGCTCATGCGCCTTTACTATCAGCAAACATAGTCCTTACCAATTCACACGTCTCACATTCATCGTTCCGAGCCAACGTTTTCAAACGACCAACCATCATATCCTTAAACATATCCTTTAACTGTTCCTTTTACGAGCTAATGTCGGTGTAATTTCTAAGAAAATTATTGAGTGAATTAATTTATATACACAAGTTCATTAACTTCGTCGGTAAAGAAAAAGGATTCGTTTTTTTGAAAACATCAGATACACACTCTGGAAGTGGGAACAAAATACAAATCGATACAAAATCCCTTGCACTCATAACCTATTTATTTTACATTAACTCACTCACACATCCATCTGTATCGAAGCAAAACAACATTAATAATGAACTACTGTGAGGGTAGGCCTTGAAAGAGGTCTTCTTAAATTGGGATTTCTATACTTATAGATGACGAAAAGTCTTGAAAGTCAGTGCAATACATTTTAGATTTGAGCTCCTGCATAAAATGAAAGACGAATCGGAGGAAGTCCGTCTAATGGGAGACAAATCTACATCGAATTTTATGTCCTACACCGATGGACCTAGAGATCCACTTTCAACGGCGGCGTTGGCGGGTGGAATTCTCGATACAGCTCCTCCAACCTATGAGAAGACAACAATGGGCGGAGGTAGTAATTACCATGGCAACGAAAATGGGAGGGTAAGTGCATATGGATATGAATGTCGAATGAGATATGATGTGGGAGAACCTGTGCGGTATAGGTAGATGCAGAACCTTTGTTGTTTTTTGCCAGGGTATGATGGAAGCCCATCACGGAACTGCGCATTTATGTTTACCCAGGGATGCAATGGATACAATTCCAGAAACTTCGCTGGTCCAGATCTCTCTATAAATAGAATAAAGCCTGATGCTGAGGGGGGTTTTCACTTGCATCCTAGATCTGTGATTTTCAGTTATAACACGGTTTTCATCTCGGTAACATCGCCCGGCGGTTGTACAGTGGCCAGTATAAACATAATTGCACAGTATCTAACTGAATCAAAGCTTCTAGTGTCCAGATAAGGTAAGTGGTCATACCCACTTTGTTTTTGGGATTCTTTGATGTTTTAATTCATGAAAATCAAAAAATGGCTCTTATAGTGAGGGTAACAGTTGTGAGGTATGTACGAGCAACAGGGTGGAAAACCGCCCCAACTGAGATTTTGTTGCGCATTCAATTAAAAATCACTTCGACTATATATACAATATCCTTTCGCTAAGATTTTGTCGGTTGTGAATATATTTCAAATGTATATAACTAAAGCTACTATTAGACGACATGATGAATCAGCATACGTATGCTGAAAAATGTGCCCCAATCACAACATATCGTCTAATAGAGATGACAGAAATTTCGCTAACACATTTGAGTATAAAATTAAGTTTAACCTAATTTTTGGTTAAATAGAACTCTTTTGACCAACTTGCAGACTGTGTTTAAGCAGATACGCATCATGTTGGGCATCCTTTAAAAAAATGCGCCTTCTGCAAATTTGGCTCAGCATTTTTCTTTCCACTTTCCAGAATCACTTTCGAAAGGTGTAGCGATTCCTTCTTTAGTAGGTATACCTACATATTTATACATTTCTGCGAAATCCGAACAACAATGTTTCCATTTCCTTCGTTCATCTCTCCGTTGATATAAATGTACAACCGAAAATTCTTTACAAATTGTATACCTCTGGTACTCTACATATACACATTGCTTCGCTTGTAATACTGAAATCCTTGATTTGCTGAATTTATTGCATACCATCCGCATGAATTCCTCAGGCATAACAAAGGTTTTGATGGAGCGACTGTAGTTTGTATTTTACTATTATTTACCGACTCTTTCAGAAGATATTTATATACGAATTAAAGTTTAAATGTTTTTTTCCCTTTTTATTTGCCAAATTATACTGTGCTTAGAGTTTTATTCAGACTGTTCAGTCAATTTATTTATAGCTGGAATTTTTTGAGAGTCAGGCCAGGCTCCGCTCTTAACTCGCAAACAAATACAGCTGCGATTTTGCTTCTTTGCATAAATGATCAATAATTGACAAAAGTTATAAATCACTACCAGAATTTTAAATTCGAAAAAAAATACTATTTCGAAATGTCAACTAATTAGGTTAAGGAGGAAGCATTTATTGACTTAATTGCTCGGCTCCACATTGGCTAGCAGCAATTGAAAAACTATGGGTACGAAAACAATCTAGGCCAGCCAAAAGAGAGGCAAATACTACAAGACAACTGTCAGAGTTAACAACCTAGAATTACACACATCCACATTTACGAACAAAATTATAATTGCCTGACACTAGGTATGTGAAATGCTTGGTCAATAAAATAACTCAGACACTAGTTCGTTTGGTAAATTCGATTAAAAAGGACAAAACAAAATAAGGAAATGAACTTTTTCATACAGTGGAAACACTGTTGCTCTCAGACACAACGTTTAAAAATTTGTTGACATTTGGGACTCCCAATAAATAATAGTACCTACTACAAATGTCAGCTAAGATAAGAGTATCAACTTACATGTCATCTTTATCAGAGACTGGGACCGACCCCCCAGCTCGCAATCCTCTTGCCACTGGTAACTTACTTTCGCCATTTTGTTTTCCTATCAGTGCTATGTCCATTTGGAATCCGTGTGACATGCAAAAACATACGCAAAACATAAAATGTAAATGTAAATCGTCTTCACTAAACATTTCCAAAATCTGTTTTATTTTTTCGCATAAGTCAAAGCTAAAATATAATCAATTGTAATTGTAATTTCTTTATTAAGTCTTCATAATTGCTTTTGCTTATAAGTAGAACACAATTTTTGATCTGTTTCTTGGTGTAAATACGAGAGGCTGTAAAAGTATGGCCGTCTCACTAGGTTACATTATATGTGTAGTATATGTTTAAAGGCTTAGGTTTTTCTTTAAGTTAAAGAGAAAATTGCTCTTGCTTACGGAGCGTTAAAATATAATCAAACGAAACACAATTTGACAGAATAGGTTTGTGTTTCAGTTTTGTGTAGCTGAGCGAGCAACGTAAACGGAAACAGAATTTACTAAAGAACGAAAAAACTTTCTGTTCAGTTTCTGTTTCTGTTTCAATTTCTGTCCTTTGCCGCTTGGCGCCTTGACGGTTTCTATTAAAACTTGCAATTGCATATTTTCGGATCACATAGCGCAAAATTTGTTTCTAACAAAACTTCACAACACACATTTCAATCTGACATTTTGCTAGTGTGCTCAGCGCAATTCTTTTGATATAATCCGGACACTTCTGTCGTGTAAAAATTGATCTGGAAGTGTCCTCTTTTCTTCAATGCGACATAGAAAACATAGAAAGAGAAAGAGATCTAATCTTTTGATAGACTGGGCAATTCTTTTCTTCAATCGAAAACGTCATTAAGCTTTGTAAATTGTAAGTCCAATGACATGCGGAAGCTCAGCTTGAGTGTCAAGCGACTTGTTTTATCACTACAGCAATTATCTAGAACTACATTATTGTCAGACCTTGATATTTCATTCACAAAGGAGCAAGAATGATTAGGGACAGAAAAATAGAAAAGGAACAAACAAAACAGGATTTTGTTGGTTAGAATTGTTAGATCAGTGTAGCTGGGTACAAACTTGAAAAATATCAATGCAAAAATGTTTTTCCTGGTCTTTTCGATTGGTAGATAGAGTACGTTGTGTCCTCAAGAACTAGGGGTATTGGAGATTTATACATACGCAAAAATATCAACTCATTTCACATGACAAGCTTGCTGATTTGCTAACCTCTATTTTCTCTCCAATACAGAAAGGATCTGAAGAGTCTGACAAAAGCCAGGATTCGGAATTGATAAGTGAATTTATGAACTATAGTGGCTCTAGCCTAATGACGCAGTTCCACGCTGATGTACTGAAGCAAGTAAGTCGCTCTCCTCAACTACCCACGGTCCGTTTGTATACCTGACTTGATCTTTCTTCAACTCTAGATAGGGTTTGGCAAATGCCAAAAGCTGGTGGTACTTGTCACCGGACTGGCTCTCGCCGCACACGGCATACAACTGTTTTCAATATTCTTCGTATTTCCGTTCATCAATTTGGAATTTTGCTTGGGTCCAAACGATAAGGAGAAACTTCTTTACGCTCATCTCATAGGCGCTGCAATTGGAGCAATGATGGCTGGCTCTCTTGCTGATATGAATGGTCGCAAGTGGACTCTTTTATCTTGTTTGCTCTCCATGACCTTGTTTTCAGTTGTTTCGGCCTTTATGCCGACCTTTCATTACTTTATGCTGACCAGGTTTATTGCGTCGTTATTTGCTGGTGGAGTTTTACCAATTGGCGCAACATTGGTCAGTGAAATGACTCCGGATAAGTTGCGTGGTCTGTGTGTGTCGTTGTTTGCTTCATTTGGATTTTGCGGCTCAATTTTCGCTGGCCTTGGAGCATTGATAATGCTGCCAACGACCGGAGAGGCCATTATACTAGAACACCGTGAACATTTTAGTGCATGGCATCGTTACTTGCTGTCAATGGCGCTGTCATCGCTTTTACCGATTATTGGACTATTCTTTTTGCCCGAATCTCCCCGTTGGCTCTTGGACATTGGCAGGGAGGTGGAGGCGTTGGAAATCTACCAAAAAATATTCTGTGCCAATCGAACAAATGACCAGTATAGACTTACCGAGTTGGAGCTACCTCAGGTTCGATCTGAACGAAAACCAGCTCCTCCGAGGTCTGTGCTTAGCACAATGCTCAGCAATATTTATCAGGTTTGTTTGTATAACAAAATGTCATAATCTAACTCGCGACGAACGGCCGTCTTTTAGTTTGGTAAAAATCTTGTAGCAACAATCCGGGAGCCATATGGGTATACATCGATGCTGTTGCAGGTTATTTGGCTTTCTACAATGTTCCTCACGTATGGCCTGACGAGTAGTGTACTTAGGAGTGGACAATCTGCGCAGAAGAAACTATTCCACAACATGACGGTAAGAATATGGTGTTGGCTGGAGTCTGTCCTGATTATAGTGTGTCCTTTGTTTTTCAGATTGTGACATACAACAGCACGTTGGATAACATACACATCACCAGGAGTATTTTGAATCAGAACTTTCAGTTCTGCCACTTTTTCAATGTCACCTTCGAGCAGATATTCATGAGCTATGTGCAGTTTATTAACTGTACCCTCATTGATTGCAATTTTCATGGCGTCAAGATTGCTAACACGATGTTTGTGAATTCATTCCTCAATAACGTCAAGTAAGTTGGGTTCAATTAGATTTTTTTTGCGAATTTGTTGGTGCTTGGAAATGCGTTTCTGTTGGCTTTAAATGCAGGGTGTTGCTTCTTTATTGTTAAAGAGACGACTTAAGGTTATGTATTGAAGCGTTTTCTTCAATAGAAAATGAGAACGCAATAGAACTTCCAAACATTGATGCTCGATTATCTTCTTTTGCGATCTAAGGTCCTTTGTCACAAAAAAATATTTCATGATATATAATACGATTCAACTACTGATCAATTTTTGAAAAAGGATTTGCATCACTGGTGCGCTTAGCTAACAGAAACCGCAATCTAATGTACAGAGCCCTTTCTTTTATCTTGAGAAGCCTCGATCTAGAAACAAGACTGGAACTACAACCCACACTTTAGTCAAAAACTTCCCACACAGTAGCGGCCACAAAAACACCCCTTTTGCGCCAGAGTCTCGAAAGATAACCTCTATTTTTCCTTACAGATTCATCGATACCAACGTAGGAGAGAGTAATTTCGTAAACTCCATAAAGAACAACACGGAAATCGATCGGATGACTGGTGGCTGTCAACAGCAGTTCGAAGTTGAAACATTCAATACCATCATCTATCACGTCAATGTTCTGTTCGTAGTACCCTCAGTAGTGTTAATGCTATGGGTGGGTTTGGCTCTGAATCGATTCGGACGCGGTCGTATCGCTGGTAAGTTGTGAACCTTAAAGTCGCGTGTTATCGATATGTATTTGAAATGCGACCTCTCTCCTTTTAGGTATATGTATCGCAGTAGCCGCAATTTTGTCTGCAGTAGTTGCATTCATCTGTCTCACCGAGCAAATGTTTTTGATTATGGGTGTCGTTCAGGCGTTGATTTTGTCCGCTCTAATGGCGATAACCATATACACACTTGAGTACTTTACCACTCTTTTGCGGTAAGTGGTGCTTACAATTTCAGTAACAGTAGTTTTTAAAGTGATTTTCTTTTACAGTTGCACCGCTGTTGGAGCATTCAACTCAATTGGAATTTTTGCTGCAACTACAGGAATAATGCTCTTTCATTCTTTACCAGAAGATAATATGTATATCCCGTCACTTATAACAGCTACCTGTCTTTTATTGCCATGGTTTTGCTGCAAATTAATCATAGAGCCCAAGACCTCACAGACTATGTAAATTGTACACATAACGTGTACATGCCTACTAATGTGTACACAGTAGGTACACACACACGAAACAAAAACATTAATTGCATTCATAATTCAAAAGGGTGAACCTTGCACAAACTATTAAATTTTGATGTAAATGTAGCGAACTAAATTCATCACTCTCATTAACATAACCATAGAATACAAATATCAAGGCACAAGGTGTCCGTACTTACACATAGAAAAACTAAAGATTTAAATAAATTTGGTGTGATAAATATATCTGAATGGATAAAAAAGGGAACAACTTTCACTTTTTTCAAGAATTCAAAAAGAAAAAGTTGACTTTGTCCTACTCATGCGTCATGCTGTGTTGAAATGTCAAAAATGTAAGGCACGAGTGATGTACTTGTGTCAGCACTTCAATTCAATTCAATTTATTTATAAAGAAAAGTACAAATAAGAACATAGTCTTGAGTGGATTTCGACTTGAAGAGTTTTATTTTCTGATAAGAGGCGCGCCATTTTCATTTGCATTAAGCATCTTTAAAAGAAAACTAGTTCAAGTCATTTTAAGCAAGACATTTGCTTTTCTTAGCTTATTTGTGACATTTTTCTCGTTGAATAGAATTTATCGAAACTGCTGTTATTGTTTTTTTTTTGTTTTAACAACTGAATTGGTAGCAGATTTATATTGACATTCGATAAAAAAGTACTGAATCTGCAGACCTTGGAAGAACGAAAAAATGTTTTATTTTTGTTTTGCGTCTTGACTGGCAACGCCAACTCCACTTATCGTCATAGTTCTTTAAAAATCAACACTGGACCGAGGACAACAAGGAATCAAAATTTTGCACATCAAAGGACATGTCGCTGTTACTATAGAAGCAAAAGATCCATCAATAACCTGATAGATCCAAAGTTAAACGCAGCTGTGATTTTCCGATCTGATAGTTTTAGGCCCATTTTATTCACTCGCAGTTGAACACAACTCGGGGAGTTTTCCATATAAAAATCCCCAGTTTCCCAACTGACAGCGTAAAAGTTGCAAGAGTCTAATTTATGCCAAAAAGCATTGCAATGCATTGTGTTTAAAGGCAAAACCAATCATAATCGCAAAGAATACAAAAATAACGTCAAGAAGCAAAAAAAAAACAAGACATCTGATCGGGTTCCATTAAACACTAGACGACAAGCATCTAGCACATAATAGGGATCGACTACATCTCTATTTCTTCTAACGCCACCTGAAGAGAAATTGCATTTATTTGTATTACAGATTAACTAAATTCACCGCGACTATAAACTGCCTTTATAAATTTATTTTTCTTTCAATCGAATTGCATCGACAGCTTGTGTTTTATCTCCCTTTCTTTCAATCTAACAGGTAATCATGTACTAAATTGCCAATCGAAATCGGCCACTGCAAGTCACTTGAAATGTATGGAACTGGAAAAAATCGAAACATTTAAGTAGATCTATTTTATTCAGTTCTAAAAATCGACTGAGTAGTCGAACGGATAACGTTTCCCAATGAAACGAACAAAAATTTGACGTATGACTAGACACAGCCCAAAACGATAAGAAAATCGATTTCTTTTATTAAACTATAAATTCTTTGTGCAAATGTTCTGAAAAGGTTGAACGTAGGTAATTGAACGGTTTATTTAAAGCTGCAAGCGGAAGTAGGACAAGTCACGAAAAGTAGCAACTAATCCCTCTGCCGATTTTCGTGGGTACTGTTTGACATTGCGAAATACCACAGACACGAACCGCATCAAGAAAACTTTTATACTGCAAGACTGCAACCGTGTCGGTTGATGTTCACACTGCTATAATTTTCGGAATGGATGGAAGAAGATATAAAAATTATATTTTGGAATTCAGAAATATGACGAGAATACCTACATAAGGCGTTTTTCTTTTTTAGTTCAGAGCACAACCTGAACTGTTATACAAAAAGTTCGTGTTTCTTTTTTAGCTCAGACACTTCAGAGCTCGAATTTGTGTTTCTTTTTTCGCTCAGAGCATGATCAGAGCGCGCTCTATGAGCTCAGAAAAAAATGACCGAGCATCCAGAGTAAAAAGCTGATTACACAAGTACATGCACACTTCCAGTCACATTTGAAGGACAAAAAAAACAGGAAAAACAAAACATCCTCTGAATGCTCTGAGCACGCATGGTTCAGAGCGCGCTCATAATGCTCGAACTCTGTTCAGTGCTCAGCTCTGAACTAAAAAAGAAAAACGCCTATATTATATTTGTATTTAGTCAAAAAGTAGTTTTAACTAACTGATTGTGCAAAATGTAAGAATAGAACCCAATTTTTGTGCCAGAGCTCCAGCTTCCAGTTCGACGCGGGGCTAGACGTCAATGGAACGCAGCCATTATATTAAATTGCTGTCAAAAAAGAGTTAATTAATGTGATGAATGATAATAAAGTAGTTTAGAATGTTCAGTTTAAGGCGGAACCACAATAAAATTTCATGGACGTGTAATTCAGCACAACCAATAACCAACCAACCAAATGCGTGCTTACGTTGAAGCTGTGCGTCTGTGACATAACTAAGTGGATATCATTTCAAGCGTTTTACTGAACAAGGATGCTTCAAGCTTCAACTTTTGACACTAGCTTAATCTAACTAAGTCCTATTCTGGTTGACTCTGGTTCCTATTCGAGACATTCTGTAGGTAACAAACTGCAACTGCATATGACTGTCAAACGAAATGAACAATTTAACAACATCTCGGCCTCACTGACTCTCTCACTAAAAAATTTCAATAGGTACATAAAAGTCGACAAAATATGCCAAGCAAACCCGGAACGCGTCTCGCCGCTTTAACGAAGACGTTCCGCCCTCAACCTCTATAAGCATCCACTTAAGCGATGCAATTCATTTGTCGCTCTATTTGCGCCGCTCAATATAATAATAATTGTACACTGCGCCGAAAAAAGCAATCGAATTCTTCCGGTTGTGCTGATGCTAACGCGCCAGACCGCCTGGGAAGCCACTTACAGAACGCCAGCAGAATACACAGCAGCCGCCTCGCCTTGGGAACTAAGTACAAACGACTAAAACATGCACGCACGTTCTGGTTCGCAAATTAGCCCCTACTTAAAGTGTTGTAATGGATCGTCAAGTGGATCGGCCTAGTGGTCGCGTACCGCACACACAAATAGTTGCTGCAGACGAAATCGAACACCCAAAGTAGTTCCGGCGGAGATCAAAGTCGCTTAAGTCATCTCGTCACAATGTGTGTCGGTCTTTATGTATAGATGGATGTCGGATACATCCGACGTAATCCGCATTGCAAAAACCACGTAAAAAATACTAAGCACCGTGTCAATAATAAACGGGGGTGCACTGTCTACTAAACAAACATAAACACAACTCTTTCGTCTGCAGGTCATAACCTGGTATACGAGTCCAATAGCCAGCTAAAGGAATCCTTTTTTCCAGGACTTGACCGGCTCTATTCACATGGCAAAGTCGAAACAATCAGCGGCAACAGTAAAACAGTTTATTGCAGTTGTTAGCACAATGATTCGGGCAATTGGCAAAGGACAACCCTTTTCGGAAGGGATATTCATTGGCAGTTTTATTGGTTTTGTGGAAAAAAGGATTGGGTCTGTTCCGTCGCAACAATAGCCACGCAAACCGAACCTCTCTGGCTTCGGAAGCTGATGCGTTGGTCTACCTCCATTGAGCGCACAAGAGAGGTGAGTCGGAGTAGTAGCCGTTGGCGAATTAGCAAGCATATCATCCTTTTACAATCCTTTTTATATTCGCAATGGCACGGGCACCCCTTTTGCGAATATATTTCCTGTCTCATTGTTTCTGTGGACTTCACTTCACGCATAAAAGGATTAGCGGGCGGTTTCGAGCAGGTCACCGACACGACGCGACAAACGAAATCGCGAAGAAAGGATTCCGTATAGGGTTTTTCGCACGCATTATGCCAGTAATTTGGCCTGTCGCCAAGGACAATGGCATCGGCAGTTTGCGAATGCGAAAGGATTACAACCGACGATGTGGCAGTGTGCGCTGTTCCACTTAAACTTCTCGGTAAATCAACATGGTCGTGCAAGTGCACAGCGCACGAAGGTGTTGACCGAAGGTGGGATTGTCCTCTTTTTCATTGCCGCCCTCAATTGGATTAACAGCGATTAAGGGATGTAAGTCTGTCTGTTAACTCGCAAATGTGGACAAATATTTGGCAGCAAAGTACGCTGCCAACGTGTGTTTATTTATTTTGCGAACAAGCAGTTTGGCTTACAATTAAACTGACCAACCCACCGTTTGCCCTCTGGCTGTCAGTTTGTCATCAGCCGATTAGTGTCGGATTAAGATTTATCGCTGCTAGGATTTAATTCAAAATAAAATGTTAATTTGCTGGCAATTTATATAAAGTATTGCCTTCATGTGAGTGCGCAGGTAAGAGGGAGGTGGCACGACGTGTGAGATTTCATGACTCAAAGACAGGTTCGGTTTTTTCTTTTCGACTTTATTGTGCGACAGTCGGTACGTTGATTATGTTCAATGAAGTCGATTGTTAGGTGATTTGATGGGGGGACGGAGTCCCGGTAATTGTGATTCGGCGCTTTCTATTGATTTTTGGCATTTTGGAGCCAATTAGGCGGGCGGTTACAATGAGGTTTCTCTGATACACCTACTGCTTCATAATCTTTGGGATGATGTGAAAATAATCAAAGCTTTTAACGCGCACGTATTTTATTTACGCAGACCGATGATGTGAAAATGTGGTTACGTTGCGGTACAATGGTAACAATGGCAGTATTGTTGGCAGTTTTTATTTTTTTTTGGGAATTCGATTTTGCTTTTACTTGTGGGAGAGACTGTTTTTGGTTTTTGATTGGACAATTTACGCTAACGAAAATTATCATCACTAACTTACTAATAAAGTAACTTTAATTTTACAGCGCTTTAAAAGTCCTACAAATACCTGTGCTAATGAATTTGACAGATTAAATCGACTTGTCAAATGGGTTTGACATTGCAATTGACACACAAATTGGCATAGGTAGGTACTCGAAGCGTCACTCTTCACCGTGCAAAAAGGATCAAATTTATCGTAGTGCAGGAAACGAAGGTGCTTTTCACCAGTTTCGAAATTGAAAATCTAACAAATATAATACCAATTTCGAAGAAGAAAATTTATTTCTTTTTAAAAAGAAAATAATCTGTATAGGTAGCTACCTATTTAATTTATGTTATACGAAACTTTGAGGTCAACTATAGGCCTGTTTTTTGAGCTTCGATCTCAGCAAAGCAAATTAAAGTACCTAGGCTTATTTGGACTTGACACTTCGAGACTCGCAATAGTTGCCGTAATTGCGTGCTGAAAATCCTACCTAACTTTGCTGTGCTGGAGATCGAAGCTAAAAAAAACACGCCTTATATTCCAGAATCCACATATGTATTTATGTAAGTAAGAATATTTGAGTTCGAAAAATTCGAACACTTTTGAAAATGTTAAAACTGTCGACAAGGATTTGTTGGTTATAAGAAAAAGTATAACAATAATTTTTTCTATCCAATACCAGACTTTGAGCTTGCTAATTTTCGCATTAATTAAATTTCGAAATTATTGATGTGAGCACTTATTTAGTTATACCTACAGCCAGTTTTTACAAACACATTTGTCTAGGATTTACTTACCTATGGCCAAACAGCTATAATTTGCCATATCACAGAATGTTTCCCAATTTGTTCCTTCTAAAAAAATATATGCGAACCGTCACTTTGACAGACTTTTTTTTCGTGTTGCTTTGTTTTTTTTTTTTTAAGTTATTACTTCTTTAGGCGCGTTGGGCACTTTTAGATCGGAAGAAATTAATGAATTCGCGTTACCTTTAAAACGACACTGCGTCATCGTCACCGAGAAACCGACACCCGATAGGTGGCGCTGTTGTCCATTTTCTGAGAAACTCGACCGATCTCAATGAAACTTTGTATGTGAGCATGGTTGGACGCAGCTAGAAAGATAGGATAGTTTTGGGCCCGATAGGTGGCGCTGTTGTCGATTTTTTTGTTCGATGTTTTTACTCCCAAAACAGTTTTAAATATTTCCTGACGGTTCGCAAAATACACACGTAATTGTTCAAGTAATAACTTCTGTCGGCACTCCCGGAGTACCTGCTGTTTTTTTTTCTTCTTTTGGTTCTTATCTGACTTGCGTTCTAACCTGAGTAAAATACATTTCTTAAACCTTGCGTTTTTGTTATAAAATCAATTAAATAAGCAGGGCCGTCTTAACCTAGGCTGGGGCCCTTGGGCACACAAGAATTTGGGGCCCTTTTGGAAAGTACAAAAAGTGAATTATCATAACATTTTGTTAATAAGTGTGACCAATTATTATAGGTAATCATTAATCAAATACAGTATAATATAATATGTCATTAATGATATTAGAATGCTGCTGGTTTTTTGGTTATGATTACGATAACGGTTTCTTTCGGGATTTCTGTTGAGCAAAATCTTCTATTATATCCTTAAAGTAAATTTTTTGAAGGATATCACTTTTATGCACATATCTATGCACATGACAAATTACTCAATCGTTCTTGTAACATTGTTGTTCGCAATTCATTTTTTATTCTCTTGAGCTGCGAAAATGACATCGTGTTTCAGCACGGATCGTATCGTACGCGTAGCCATGCAAAGGTCTTAGTGGAAAAATCAGCATTCAACATTTTTTAATTTTTTTTTTGTCCATAAATTTCAAGTTCGAAAGTATTTTTTTTAAAAACTATTAACAGTAATAGGTCGGTTTAAAACATTTTTTTTTGCACTCTACACTTTTTTTTTGTCGGCGCAGTGACTTATTGGTTAGTGTGTTGGACTACTAAGCGAGGGGCCCCATGTTCGAATCCCGCAAAAAAACCCAAATTCCAACTCAGGGGTTTTTCACTGCGCCACCTCTCGCGAACGTCTGACAAACATCCGAGAGTATAACTGTCTTGAAGGACCTTCTCAATCGGCCGTTTGGAATCGGCATAAAATTGTAGATCCCTTCCATTCCTTCCAAAAATTATAAACTCACACAAAACGAATGGTTGCTAGAAGCTAGCCCCAGGGTCCCTACAGACCTGTTGCGCCAACTATAGGCAAAATTAGGCACCGAATTTTTATCGTTTGCTCTCGAATAACACGTATCCACTATCAATTTCAAGGTGCAAGAAAAAACAAGAGCTTTATTCTCAACGCTTATTTTGAAAGCTCCTTGTGTGGCAAGGAAAAAATAAGAACCAAATTTTTGTACAGGCATAAGACATCTGTATATTTATTCTCTGTGCTGAAATGTATGAGAGAAATAAATGTATGAGAGAAATTGTCGGTACTTCGGGGCCCCCTGAGAATGGGGGCCCTGGGCACGGGCCCCGTGTGCCCTTATGGTGAAGACGGTATTGTAAATAAGCTCACTCCCTATTTCTTTTGAACAACATTTCTAGTTGACATTCAAAGGTTTTGTTGAACTAAAATATAGATATCTCCGAAATAAATTGATATTTCGAGCTCGAATTTTTGTGTCCGAAAATGTTGGTAATATTAAAACTAAAATCCCCCACAAGGATATGTATATTTCGATTTATAAACTCTGCCAAACACAGAGAGTTGGTGGCCTATTGTTCGAGTGAAATTAATCGAAGTTCGAAATTTTTCGAACAAAATGCAAACAAGCAGTCATATCCATTAATATTTATCTGTTAGCAAAATAGAAACATATTTTATGTGTCAAACTTTTCAAAGTTTCTTTCTATTAAATTTCGAACACTGTTGAGCAAATCACTAAAATTTGTTCAATATGTCAAAATTTGTGTAAATTTGTTTGTCTCATTGGATTTTCTTCTACCACGCACCAAAGCAAGATATAGGTAGTGGATTCGACTTTTTTTTTTAATATACTACTGTTGTCAATAGAGAAATAACCGCTACCAGGAAGATAGCCCCAGACAAGGAACCTCCCAATCTCTATCTGCTTTTATTTCTCTCTCCCATTTGAGAGCATATATATTTAAACCAACAGATGTCCTAACTATCCATTTCGACCCGATTATTCACCGATAAACAATTCAATTAACTGCATCCCCATTAATCTCAAACTGTAATTGACAATCACAACCAAAAATGACCAAACAATTTAAAACCACAAGACTCATACAAAACTCGCACAAAACAGCATCCACTGCGGGGGTGGATGCTCATATAAGCAGTAAGCAGTAAGCACCCTTTCCAAATGAAACAATATCAATTTGAAAAGAAAAAAAAATACCTTCCACATCCTGCAATAATACCCGAAGTCAATTAGACAATTAGCGACATGTTATTATCGCATTTCATGAACCAAATTGAATGCACGCAAAGAGGGGTTCTAATAACGTTATGTATAGGAACCCCTACAGGACAATTATGCCAGTGCGTGTGCTAAACTTATTATTGTTGTGGACAATCGTTCGGACAGGATACGGTTAAACACCTTTCACCCCTCGCACGAAATGGCAAATTGGACGCTGATCAATTTTGCACTACGATGCACATAAGGATGTGCGCGCACAACAATTCATTCCAAGGGTATAACAAATGTAATCGTTCGATTAATTGAATGGATGGACAATTGCGGTGTTAAGCGTTTAATTCGATTTTGGTCAGCGTGAAACAGAATATTGATTTGTAGCTGCACATATACTCGTACACATGAGGACGAAATTTCTTTGTTGTCTTTGAGTCTTTCTGTTATAAGCTGAATTACTTGTATGGAAAATGGTTTCAGATTGCATGTTAGGAGTGTTCATCTTTATTTGTTAAACTCTGTGATTTTCTAAGGCTCCCTTGGCATCTGAAAAACTGGAGAAACATCAGCTAATTAGATTTCGAGTAGGTACCTAGTTATTCACCCTGTCAGGCGACTTTCGAGAACAATATTATACAGCTGTTCATTAAACGTAACAACCTCCTTGTTCCTTTTTCAATAGCCCCTTCCCACTAAAATGAACCAACCACCAACGTAGTTCAAAACCAAATTATAAGCCATAATTCCAAACAAGTTTCCCATGAATTTTCCCACAATTTTCATCCCAAAACTCGCACAGTTTTACCCGTGCATATATATAACAATCCACAATTTAACGCCCATGCTCACTTTGGCATGGCGAAATTATCCTAATTTGCCAATTAATAGTGTCCACCAGTTCGCGTTTGTCCACTGGTGGAATGATATCAATTTAATTGAGACCATCCCTGTGTAATTCTCAGCTGCTCTACACTCGCACCCATTAGTCACATAATTTCCATAAATACGCAATCACGATGAATCCCATAACACAACATGTTAACAACGTCGCTCTTATGGTACAAGCACCAGCAGGACCATAACCAGCATCATCAGGCTCGTCGTCGTCGTCGACGCCGTAGCCGCCGCCGCCACTTAGCCCATGAAAACGCTGCCAATTTTGCAAGCATATTCGATACGCCCTGAATATTTTCCATACATATGTGTAATATATACCTATACATCCCCCCTTGTAAGCGTTTATATGCAAAAGGGATGAATATACGAACAATGTGCGTATGGGGATGTAGAATCGTGTTTATGTTTCATTTTATTCGTGTAAGGACGAAACAATCGATGCAAATGACAAACGATTACGCATTTGATAATAATATTGTGACAGGGATGGTTATTAACGCAAATCGGTTTTGTATACTATCACTTTCGAGGAACTGTACACTGTATATGAATCGGGAGGGGTGACACTTCGCAAAAATGTTATTTTCCTCTGGAATTGGATGCGTATGAAAGCGTGACAAATACGAAGCACGATGCTAAGATATGCATCTCGCAGTTTTTGATGCGCCGAGAGTAGATCGACCAATTATTGTGGATCGCTGGCAAAATGCTAACTATCAGTTTATTACAGTTATCGGAATTGTTTTCGATTTGGAGTGAAGATGTAATCAGGGAAAGACGCTGAACTATGTATAACTGACAGATGATATGTCTAGCACGAGATTAGATAGATTGACGACATTAATCTAGAAGTTTATTTGAGTTCTAAAGGCCCCACCCCATTGAGTACGTCGGCTGTAATTTCTGGGCAGATTATTTTTAAGTTACAAACAGTTTCACAGGCGAAGGCGGCTTATTATTGAACCACTCACTGTGATCGTTGTTTTTGGATTTGATCAGGGCCGTCTTAACCTAGGCTGGGGCCCTTGGGCACACAAGAATTTGGGGCCCTTTTGGAAAGTACAAAAAGTGAATTATCATAACATTTTGTTAATAAGTGTGACCAATTATTATAGGTAATCATTAATCAAATACAGTATAATATAATGTGTCATTAATGATATTAGAATGCTGCTGGTTTTTTGGTTATGATTACGATAACGGTTTCTTTCGGGATTTCTGTTGAGCAAAATCTTCTATTATCTATATCCTTAAAGTACATTTTTTGAAGGATATCACTTTCTATGCACATAATTGACAAATTACTCAATCGTTCTTGTAACATTGTTGTTCGCAAATTTTTATTCTCTTGAGCTGCAAAAATGACTTCGTGTTTCAGCACGGATCGTATCGTACGCGTACCCATGCGAAGGTCTTAGTGGAAAAATCAGCATTCAACATTTTTTTATTTTTTTTTGTCCGTAAATTTCAAGTTCGAAAGTATTTTTTTTCAAAAACTATTAACAGTAATAGGTCGGTTAAATTTTTTTTTTTTTTTTTTGCACTTTATACTTTTTTTTGTAGGCGCAGTGGCTTATTGGCTAGTTCTACTAAGCGAGGGGCCCCATGTTCGAATCCCGCAAAAAAAAAAACCCAAATTCCAACTCAGGGTTTTTTCACTGCGCCACCTCTCGCGAACGTCTGACAAACATCCGAGAGTATAACTGTCTTGAAAGACCTTCTCAATCGGCCGTTTGGAATCGTCATAAATTGTAGATCCCTTCCATTCCTTCCAAAAATTATAAACTCACACAAAACGAATGGTTGCTAGAAGCTAGCCCCAGGGTCCCTACAGACCTGTTGCGCCAACTATAGGCAAAATTAGGCACCGAATTTTTATCTTTTGCTCTCGAATAACACGCATCCACTATCAATTTCAATCACAGAATGCAGTGAAGCGATAATGTTTACCTACCTACCATCTCGTTGTCCTTACGCATGCCGGCATGCACACTAAGGCGTTCCATATCACCAAATTCTTCTTCCCACTCCACCGGCTTCCATTATTCGGCAATTATATTTTGATTTGCTTTTGCTGTGTCATAAACTCACATGGTAACATGACCAACCGTAAAAGGCATAAGGCATGAAAGCTCTTTGCCTACACAAATGAATGGAGCGAAGTGAAAGGTGCAAGAAAAAACAAGAGCCTTATTCTCAACGCTTATTTTGAAGGCTCCTTGTCTGGCAAGGAAAAAATATGAACCAAATTGTTGTACAGGAATAAGACATATGTATATTTTTATTCTCTGTGCTGAAAGTTTTATACATCATTCGGGGATTCCCCCAAACAAAAATGTTTTGAGAATAAAAAATGTATGAGAGAAATTGCGGTACTTCGGGGCCCCCTGAGAATGGGGGCCCTGGGCACGGGCCCCGTGTGCCCTTATGGTAAAGACGGTATTGGATTTGATTTGAGTTTTTTGAAACTCGCCCTAAGCCGTTATAGGTTATAAAATTATTTAGAAAGCAAACCTATTTATCTTTCCTATACAAATACGTTTCTCATGTCGTACACTTTTCATAAGACGGAGTGTACTCATCCCTGCATCGCAATCAGAGCTGTCAAAAGTAAAGCAACAGACATTATGCAGAGTTAAGTTTGTCACACTTCACGATTGCTGTCAAGTTAATAAAAAATATCCATGGTTCGGAATAACTTCGATCTTTAGTTTACTCACGCACATCCCTGACTGAACCTAAATATTCAGTGCTGAAAATCTAAAGGGATTTGCAACAAGGCAAACATTTAGTAACTAGAAACATAATGCAGTGTTTCTTCGGACGCATATTTCCCAAATTGATGTCTGATTTGTCGCCCCATTGTTATATTTGTCTGAACTATCATACGATCTTCAAATAAATCGATTGACCTTTTCAAGTCAACTGTAGACAATCGTACATTGGGGACGTTCAAGTATCTAGTTTAGTCAATCTAACAGCTGGCTGACTTGATGTGTCACTGTTTTGATTGGCTTAGATCGGTCACAACATCTTTGCCAGTTCAAGTATCATGTGATGAAGGGCGGGCTAGATTATAAATCTAGCAAAGAATTGCATGAATGAGTACTAAGTTGACAGTTCGTATAAATGTGGATGACGTCGTAGGAAAAGTAAAATTACCGACCAATCTAGTTTTTGCTTTCAGGATACCTACATCTAATCGAAAACAATCTAGTCGACTTAAGATAACTACGTTTTTATATCCATTTTGATTCGTGACATTTGTCAGAGCTGTCATTTGAATGCGATATAGCATCATTCGCAATAATTTTTGAAACAATGTTTCTAGAGTGTTTCGGTCATGGTTAATGCCAAATCACAATAAAGTCGCTTTTACTGGGTCATCACGCACTGTCACTAATAAAATCATCTTCAGTCCCACATGACAGTTGATCAACTTGAGCGAGTGTGATACCGATGATCGAAGCCGACTCTACCGAATGTTCTCAAACGATCATTTTGACAGCACCATCTTTTCATTCGGGATTAACCTTAAAGAAAACAATTATTAATAGTAAAAACATAGAATGTGTTTATTTTTAGGGAGCTGTTAACAGATCTGACAGATCTTATTCTTCAATAAACGATGGAGCCATGATTGTTTTGTAGAGGTTGAAAAAAAGAGTTAAATGTAAGAAGCCACTGAAAGCCTCTTCAAAGCCGTGGTTATTTAACAAGTCCCATGACTTTTGATATTGTAATTTTTATAAACTTCTTTAACTTCTTTCTTTCTTCTTTAACAAATATGGTACTAAGGTACTTTATAGGTATTCAATTTATTTGACAGATCAACTTTTATCTTCCTGTTTTTCATTTAAAAATTTCCCTAAAATTGAAATTTGGGATTTTCTGTATTTAACGAAAGCGTGAACGTCAGTTTGGAAAATTTCGAGTAGGACAATAAAATTTAATAACAATCGCGAAAATTATAGTCGGATAAAGGTCACTTTCAAATTATTTTAGTGTCAAAAAGTCCGCATTAGTATTTTGCTAATTATAGTCGACATAAATCCCACTTTATCGTTATAGCTTGGTATTAAATTTAAAACCTCCGAAAGTACATTTTCTCCCTTAGTATGGACGTAATCAAACGAAAAACAATTTGACAGAATAAGCGGCAGCCATGTTTTTATGGATCTGTTTCTGTTTCAGTTTTGTGTAGCTGAGCGAGCAACAAAATTTACTACAGAACGAAAAAACTCTCTGTTCTGTTTCAGTTTCTGTTCCTGTATATCTTTCTTTGTCTTTTGGTATCTTAAGGTTGGTACTAGTTGTGGGTAGATTACAAAATTTGTATACTACTAAAAAGTTAGGCACTAACTTTGAAAATAGAGTGCTGTAAGATAATATAATTTTGCCCCAATGTTAACAGATTTCGGATAAAATCCTACACGTAGGTACGGTCGTACGGGAACAGAACTGTGTATAGTGTACGGTCTTGAGTTCATCCATATGAAAGATACGTCCATTAACAGCCAGTAAATGCGCATCTGGGAACGAATCAAGGTCGCCTTTCAGTCACTTTCAAAGTAGACCGAGGCCCTATTCCTTGAACTGAGCAGTGCACACATCCACTTTCACTAGTTCCCAAGTAGATATCGTGCTGGCAAATTGTCCCCCAGTACGAAACGTGATTTTTGAAGTGAACACGTCAAACGGCCACCGCCAAATTATTCACACATTAAAAGGTTAAAGCGACGCCGCCACTATACGGAGGTTCCCCGTCGCTTAACGGGGGCTACTTCTTAACCCGATCTTCTCTTTCATCCAGCAGATATACGGACACTCCGTGGTGACCTTGTTAACGATTTCATCGATAATCTAACAACTCGATTAGATTTTTATGAATTTGCCATCGAGTTTGTGTTCGTTTTTCTAACAATTGCCCACATGATTTATTGGAAGCCGCCGGCCGCATAATAACCAAATTCAAGTCGTTTTTTCCCTCTCGAAAACGAGCGAAAGGAAAACTGAAAACTGAGAATAAAAACAAGAAAAGAATGCCAATGCATCTGTGCCTGTGCCTTGTTCCACGGAAAACGCATCGATATTTAAGGATATTTTACATTTTTATTGTTTAACAACACCCGTACCTAGAACTGATGTCTTTACGATGACTGACACCTCCATAAAGTACTAAACGATTTAAGAAGACTTAACGCTGGTGGAGGCAGATTTTTTCTCTTATTCTTTTTTTTTGTGGAAAACACGCCGAAAAACACCAACACTTTGCACCTATCTGTCATCGATTAGTAACAACGGACAGCATTAATTGCGAGCGAAAAAGGAACTGCCAACAAAAAGAGACAGAGATAGACCAGAATCAAATCACAACAAGTGCCAAACGAATAATTTCCCTTGGGCCAAGACGCTGCTCAGAGCATAGCGGGAGAGACTCGCAGATCACAGACGATACGATATATAGATACCAAATGCAACGAAGGACACTCTCCGGTTGGCCACAGTCAATAATTGAACGACATTGGATTAAAATCTAAATATTTCAACAGTTCCGCAGGACTCGCTCTCAACCATGTGCCCTGTGACACAATGGATGACTGTATGTGCGCCCGAAGCAAATGCAAATTTTATTGACCCACACCATATCGAAATGCAATGGAATGCAAAAGGATGGCATCGTAAATCGCTGGAATTTTTCAGCAAAACTCCGCACTAAGCGCTACATAACGCGAACACAATCGATGTTAGTTTTAACCTTTCTTTTCACTTTCGTTGTCGTAAATATACTTTCCGCATATAGAAAACGCACACTCACTCACATGTCACAGTCGCACAACAGTCCTTTGCCAACGAATCGATGAAAGGAGTTTATGGCCCAAATGATGCCAATACCAAACAAGAGTTAAATACGAAGAGTTGTAAACGCTGAGCATATATACATAAAGGTGTTTAGCTGGTATCCTCACGAAGGTAAACAGGTAAATAAGCCTACTCCGCTAAATAGCCCGCGATAAATTTTAGGGTTTCTATGAATTTGTTGTTCATTCTACACCCATTACCTACTTGGAAGGGATTTTGCGTCCTTTCGTTTTTAACTGGTGATTTTTACTCGTAAGGGTTTTGGTTTTCCAAGCGACTGTGCGAACAATGGCAAAACGAGGCGTTGTTGTTAGTAAAAAACAAAGAATGCACTCTGGTTGCGTGGTTTTCAGTACAAACAAATGTCTGCGGTTTTTGACATTTCCGAAAAAAAGGGAAAACAAAAAAAAAAATCAGAGAAAAAGAGAGCAATTTGCGGGCAGTCGTTTGTTTGTGGTTTGACTATGGGGTTTACCTAAGTGCTTATGTCGGTAATTGAAATAGATTAACCCGGGAAACAGGCCAGCATTTTTTAAGCGTTTCTAACCTTGAAGAGAACTTGCTTTACGATCGGGCCCCCGAATTGCGAAACAGTTCTTGGCTAAGAATGCGAATTCCTGCCACCCTCTTCGATCACGGGGCCAATGGCTTACAGTTGTCCAGACCAAGCACTCTGTCAACTTAAATTAAAACTGCGATGCCTTGGTCCTTGCAACGGAGGCTTGGTCTTTCTTGTCGTCTTGAGAGAAGAGAATCTCCTGCGTGAAGCTCCATGGTCATCGTTATATACAGCTTATTACTTTGGAAGGAATTTTATTTTGATGGAGCCCAACACCTTTTCCTCCTGCTTATCGTCCATGGGCCCAATCGCCGTTTACGAGCTATACGCTCACAGAATCGAATACCTACTTATATTTTACAAAAACATCCGTAGCAAGTTGTTTGTACACGAATAAGAAGATATTCGGTCTCAGCAGTTGGCAGCATAAAGAAGAACTTGCAGGGTTAAGGGTTCTGGTCTGATCGCGCGATGTTGTGGCTTTGTTTAAATTTGCCCTTGTTTACTTTCAAGGCTAACCCATTGCGCAAGTTCTTGAATCCCATGAAAGCCAATATTTCATTTATTTCAGTTTATATAGACTGCTTGGAGAGGCTGATAATGTCAATATCGTCTGCCTACACCAACAGCCGAACAGATCTGTTCTGAAACTAGAATAGTGCCTTTCAAGTTTCAAGCGCAATACGAAACAGTAACAGCGCATGTTCTTTTTGAGTTCCTTTGTGTTTTGAGAAGTTTTGAGGAACAACTTCAGGCACCGCGTGTTTTCAAGGCTCACGCGGACACAAACGCAACGCATAGCATTTTCGTTATATCGAGGCATCAGCGGTCTTGATGTTTAAAGCTTCTTTAAGCTAAGTTCTTCTACATAGAACTAGATCTGCATTAACTGGACATGGGTTCTCTTCTCTGGGTAATTTGCCCATTTAGCAGCTGCTTGACATTTGGTTTAAACATGTAAATACTATACTCGGTCATCGCTGTTTTCGAAGAGCTATCGGTCGGCTGTCTTTTAAAATCTCTGCTATTTCGATCTTTTGAGTTGTGACCTATAAGACTGGGAAGGCCCTCTATTTTTAGGTGTATGATCTTTGGTTTTCTTTTAGCTTGATATTCTTGAATTTTGGACAATTGCCTGAGCTGTATGGTCTTAAAATATTTTCTACTGCTGGCTGTTTTTCTGGGTGAGTATATAGTATCCTGCGTAGGTTTAGACTACCTCTTTTACAATGTCGCTGTTGGGACCACATTCAAAAGTTACAAAGGTGCTTTCTACACAATCTACTCAAGGTTATGTAAGATGTTCTACGTTGAACTTCCTTTTTCGGGCGGTTCACAGCTTTTCCTCGCTAAACAGTCAAGCTCAGAACCTTGCCGCAAAAGATTATCCATTAATCCAGAGAGATTGATAATGCGTTATAGATGTGTAGGCGTCCATATCATTTTCTGTTTGAAGGTCTGGATGGTGCGTTCTTGTTGCTGTATGGGACCTTTCGATATAGGTATACCCTATACGTATACCCCAACATTATACCCCCAAAGGTAAAGTTCTCCACAATCTATTACAATTTTGTTTTTTGGCACACGCGTCATCCTTCATTTGCAACTATTTGTGGTTAACTGATGTGAACATTTTCTTTGTTCAGGTTTTTACCTATAGATTGATCTGTCAACTTATTCTTAAGTTACAAAGTCGACTCCGATAGTCGAACAAAACAAACCGAAGTTCAGATCTCTGAATCGACCCTTTTTTTGACAGTTTAGTTCATCGCAGAGGAACTAAAGAAGATAAACGACTTCTGTATAGCTGACGGGACTGTATATATTCCATGGTTGCCTTGAGTGCGAACAAAATCGCGGTGCACCAGGAAAAACTTGCGAGGTTCTACCCCCAATTCACAATTTCTACCAAAGAAAGAATACACTAATAAAAAATTGTATTCCCGACTTTAAATTTACGGAAGCTCACAATTGCGAAATTTGTATGGAAATATAGGCAGCCACAGTGAGTTAATAAAATTTTGAGTCGGAACTAAAAATATTTATTGGAAATGCCCAATGTTAATATGAGGGACAGGGAGAGAATGCTTTTTTTAGCATTGTTTTTCCATAAACGATCGTTACACGTCAAATCTGACAGCTCATAGCAAATGAATGAGGATCTATCTTTAAAAAAGGCACCAACAAGAGGCGTGACTCAAACTGTCAGTTGAATTTCTACCGACGGCCATGTTTGTTCCCCCCATTTTTCTACTTATACGAGCTGCCCCTCCAAAACAGATCACTCTATCAACCTGACCAATCCAAACACAATACATATTTATGCACCTACCTAGGTATATGTGTCAGGTGAATCGAGTCTTCTCGTCTTTTGTTTCATCTTCTCATTAATTATAATTATAAACGAAAAAGATTCCAAAATCAAACTGCAAAAAATCTTCATTAGTAGTCCACAATGTGTGGTTATGTTTAAGTGCGATATTTTTGTAATTATTGAACGATCATTAATCGTGACACGGACTTTAGCGTCTGGCTATGAGCCAGAGACAGAGCAATTGCCCGAGTCATAGCCAGAACCCAGACATGCCCGCAGTTGGGGTGATAAACAGATCAAGAGCGTGCGAAATCGTGACCACAATTTGGTGGGTTGCTTGGCGAATTAAAAAAAAACCACTCGTCCATTGCGACGGAAATTACAATAAATAGATCCCATAAATTAATAATTAAAGTCAAATTACTAATGATAATAATCATGATGGCGGAATATTGTTGATAGCTGCGACGAATCAATTACTAATTGCGGGCGATATATACTTCCCCATCAGCGTAGGTATACATTTGCCTGTGTGGAATTGTGGAATTGGCGCGACTTGTTGGCGCTGGTGGGGTGATCGGTGTGTAGATGAAGATCTGGATCAGTGGTTGCCTGGAATGTTGGATTTCGCACGCTGCAAATCGGACTATCTAATCATTTTTTTTTTTTTTTAAGTTTTAAGCGTCGCATTGTGATGGGGTAGATTATGTTTTTGGAGGTCGCCCAAGAAATTGTTATTTTATTTTTGACAAAGACCTGAATGTTTTTTTATAATAGGCAAGGAATTCTTAACCAACGAGTTTGCTTAACAGAAAGATTCTATGGGCAATAATAACCAAATTGGTCCTTACATTTTAACTCCACTGTCCGAATATTCACAACACGGGCAATAGAGTGTTCTCCACCACGTCTGACCTAGTCAAAGAGCCTCAAATAAAGCAGTTAAAATGACTTTGGCACGCTTAGAGACAGTAAACAATTATATTGCGGAGTTTTGTGCTACAATTCCGCCACTTGTACTTTGACTTTACGCACTGTCTTGTGCATATACGTCACAAAATTGTTTTCTATACAGCAGAGTGCCAAGAACTTGACAAATTTGGCTCCAAAACTAGGAAACGGTGGGCGCAAGTCGTAATTTAATATTATTATTCCTCTAGGTCCCATTATTATTAAATTATTAAATTGTGTACCGAGTGGGAATGGCTTTTCCTCGTGAATCCCACCTTCAAGTCTTAACAATTGTATATAACCTCATTGACCAGCTTATGCTTTGTATTTGTTGCGGTTCCATCACCTGCTGTATGCATTCCCAACACCGTCCTTTCATACCATTCGCAAACCCGTTTTTACAAAAATTAACACCAGACTTCTCAACTTAACTTTAGAAGAAAAAGAACACCAAGTGACATGTAAAAGTCAGGACCGCAGACAGTTCTCCAGTTCTATTGAAGAATATTCCGCCCGCACCTCATATACTTGATGTATAGAGAAAACTTAAAGCAATGGCTGCTCCTCGGCCGACCCGCAAAAGGATCATATAAATAATATCCCTCTGCGAATGCAAACAACAGCACATTATTAACCAAAACACATAGTCAGTCTCAGAGCCGGGAAGTTTGCTGATGCTCCCTAACCCCCTCTCCCCTATCCTCTTCACGAAATCCTTATCTCTCGCCCTGAAGAATCATGTGGCTCTTACCCGAAAATTATATTCATTTTGCGCACTCAAAGCTGCTCATCGTTTTGCAAATAAATACTTTTCAATTTTTCATCCCACCGACCGGCCGACAACGAAACCAGACCGTTGTCTTCCCATCCGATGGGGGCGGCGAGCTGCTCCAAGTGCTTGCCTAAGCAGAATTTATTTCCACCCAACTAAACACACACACTCGCATGGACGCTCAAACAGCGGGTATAAGAAATACCCATCCGCCTGCTGCCTCAAACTCGGTTCGTTTACAGAGACGATAGCGTTTGAGTAATTGCCCAGAGATACGACGAGTACAACCATAGAAAAAACGAACACGAAGTAGAAGAGAAAAACACACGAAGCACAGTTGTTATTCGTTGGCTGGGATAAATAATTTTGTCATTTATCTGCGATAATAAAGCAGAAAATAATAAGGAGCAGAAGCAGTAGCCAGGAAAACAGGTCCCACCACCCACGGGGCGCACACACAATCAATTATGACGTTTAACAGGGCGAGCCCGGGCGAAAATATGTTTACAATTTCATCCAGATGATTATTCAATTACACCAAATCCACTGCGAACAGACGGGATCTCTGCTGGGCCCGAAAGGGTGCGCCGATAAATCAATTCTCAGCCCATAATCTCTGGAATCGCATTTGACCATCTGACAGGGCACAACGACGACGGTGCACCTTTGAAGCTGCTATTGTAGGCAAACGTCATAACATCACTTTTTAATAGCACGATAAGATCCCGAGGGGGTTGGCGAATAATAAATAAACAACGATGTAAACAAGGACTATCAGGATAATAAGCAACAGCAACCCCTATGCGTGTCATCCTCTTTTCTGTTTTCTTTTTTTATTGTTGGTGCGCACAGATTTTGGGCCGTGAACACTCAATTAGTCATCTTTTCCCCCTTCTTCGGCAAGGCAATTGAAGAAGGGTGTGTGATGGCAGAGTTGTTTAAAAATTACGAAATCTCATAATGTTGTCTGGGTGGCTGTGTGTCAAGTGGTATACGATATGGCGCGACATAGAAAGGGGTTGCTGGTGTGTTGTTGCTCTTTTTATGGGTTCCGCTTGAGTCAAGTGAAATGCTATGAATTTCATTTTCATTAGGCGGCCCGGAGATAAGTGAGCGTGAAATTTCATGCACTGCTTCCACACTTCCACCAATTGGAATGGAATGGACTATAAAAAAAGGGAATTGGAAAAATCTATACTTTAAATTTATTTAATCGAAGTTTGTTCGCCCATAATTTGTTTATGGGAAAAGGTGGTGGCACGGTGTTGACTTTGTTAGAGGGGAATGGTGGAAGTGGAAGGTTTGCTCAACACTTTGTTGGCTTACATTGCTTTTTCTCTCCGTTGTATTGCGTAACTTAGCGATGTGCTGCGTTGATTTGCGTCCCTTTGCGCTGTGATTAGAAATGTATAATTTGCTTGGTTTGAGTTACTCCACCGTTACCCCTGTTAAAAATGGTGAAAACCTCACAGTTCAAAAGGTGTGGACGGCGGAGCTTTGTAGGGCCATGTGGCATGAACCGGCAATTTCGTACCGATTCCGGAATGCTTTGGAAGACTTTCTCAAGACAGTTTAAATTCTAAAACGTTTGTCAGATGTTCACTAGAACTTCTTGCTGGAATTTGTATTTTTGGGGGCACAACCTTAAATGCCCAAAGCCAATAGAATCCGTTGCCTCGCTCTCGACGATCTGTTTAATTTGACGTTTTTGACGAAACGATCACGAGCGGTCCAAATAAATCCATACAAACGGTGACACGACAGTGGTGGCAACCGATGACAGTTTCTCTCATAATGTCAGTATTTCCCACCAATGAAAGTGTTTCCTCTCACGGTGTCCAACTGTCTACGGGTTCAACAGGCAGAAAAGTAGAAACTAAACTACTTTATCCGTCGCTTCCGGCACATTCCGTTAGCTGTTGCGTATTCAATCAACCTGTCAAGCGAATACATTGCTACGCGACAGATTCTACTTGTTGTAGACCACTTGGCTACCAAACGCGATTTTTGTTTTCGTCCGTATAGGTACTCAATTTGATTGGTACTAAAAGGAGTAAATTAAAATTAGCACTGAGCTGCGTGCGGAAACTGGTTGTTGTCTTTCAGTTATTTGTTGACTTGGAGTCGGTCTTTGTGTCTGTGCTAGTCTATGCTAGTCTGTAGTAGGCTTTGTTTTTATTGGACTATTATTTTCAGTTGTCAAACTTTGTGAATAAATGCTGTTTGTTGTTAGTTGTTCGTAAATCATAAGTAATAGAAACTTTTTGTACCTACTTTTCTAATAATTTCGGTAAGGAAATCCATTAGGTCCGTTCGTGTATACTTTAGAAAAATGAAAAATGTCAAATCTCTAAATTTCAAGAGAAGTTCCTACCGGACCGGTTTAATTACAAAAAGTTTAGGAAATGTCATTGTGACATTTCACAAGGTTTCTCTTTAAATGCGGCATCTACAAAATAAGTTCGAATTGAATTTTTTATAAGCTAAATACCTTGTAGGCGCAGTGGCTTAGTGGTTTGTGTGTTGGACTACAAAGCGAGGGGTCCAGGTTCGAATCCCGCAAAAACCCAAATTCCAACTCAGGGTTTTTTTCACTGCGCCACCTCTCGCGAACGTCTGACAAACATCCGAGAGTATAACTGTCTTGAAAGAGCTTCTCAATTAGCCGTTTGGAATCGGCATAAAATTGTAGATCCCTTCCATTCGTTCCAAAAATGAAATCTTACACAAAACGAATGGTTGTGAGAAGCTAGGCCTATAGGCTCCCTACGGACCTGTTGCGCCAAAAAATTATTATTGATCCAGGAGAACATACAATTATTATAACTTGTTCCTCTGACATCAGTGATATCGAAGCTCAAAAACAACAGGCCTATCGTTGAAGACGAAAATAAATAGTGTTTTTGTTTTACTTGTCAAACTTTTCAGCTGTCACTGTCACAGCTCGCAGTTTTTATTTTTCATTTTTCAGTAAGTCGAAATTCGGCGATTAAAAAATTACGAAAAAATGAAAAGAGGGGAAATGGATTTCTCTCTCATTTTTTAAATTTTTCTCAGTATCTACGTGGTCACATTCGCACAGTTTCTTAGCACATTTAAAAAAGTATCCGAACAAACCTATTGTTTATCAATATTTGCGTGTTTTATTTCTCTAGTTCCTAAGCGACTCTAAACCTTTCACTCTAACCTCTAATTCGCCCCATTTATTCTGTCTCCAGCTTCAATTACTATAGATTGACTACTTCCATTGACGATTTGATTCAAGCTGCGAATGAGCTTGGCTTCGTGCAGTCACTGAATCCCATTTTGAATGTTGTGTAAGTGCAATCTTCCATTTTGTTATGACTGCCACTGCTTTTGTGGCGACATGGGCATTTCTCCGAATAGCAGACTTGAAAGCCAGAGCTTGTGCTACTTAAGGATGTCAAGTATCGGACGATAACAAAATCGACAACTTTGTCGACCTCAAATGTGCTTGAATACTTGGTATCAGAGAATCTAAAGCAGAGGTGTCCCTAGTTCTTGTCACGCCTTCAAAACATGTACCGTAAATGCTGAGAGTACTTAAATGTAAACGTCATAAATAGCCACCGAAGTCGGCTCACCAAAAAAGCCTCGATCTTGATAGAGTATCGCATCAAGTTAACATAAAAATTGCAAAGTATTTTTATTGCTTTGCAAAATGTGGGTTACAATCCTCGACCTCTACATCATTTGACAGAAGTTTCAACCGCAACAACGACCACCAGCGATTGTCATTTATCTTAATTCCATATCTCCATGAATTTATATTTGGTTTTCATCCACATCCTTCCTGCATCATATGTGTGCCGCAGTGATACCGCTCCCGGAACCACTATACACAATGGCTGAGAGTTCCGAAAATAATTTCCAATAATAAATCCCTCCTTATTAACATCCACCTGAGCACCATCAAAGCCACCCATAAAATTGTTTTGCCGACAGGACTCCGCCTTCTCTCCGTGGCACTCGTTCCGCACCCCAATAATGTGTCGAAACTGTGCCCCCGGCCCCGACTGTACGGATAATAGATTGCCGATTAATCATGTTCAACCATTGAATTATAACGAAAATAATTGGAGTTGCCTGGCAAAAACAGGACGGAAGGAATACACCCCAGCGTAGGTATATCCACAATTGGAATGAGATTCGCCCAGTTCTATACATATATAAAATAGGTGGAGTATACAATCGACTTCATCGTTCTTCTTCGATCCTAAATCACCAAACTGCGGCAATTTATCGGGGCCACAAGTATAATAAAAAGCCATGTGGAAGAGCTGCTCACAGTAACTTGACTAATTCATCACCTCGCTGGGTGTACGCTGTACGGCATGTAAGGTGACCTTATACCCCCCGAGGCCGCCCAACCCCACCATAAATAAGAGCTCCATTCAAAACTCACTTTATTGCCATTTTATTGACACATCATGCCGGAGCTACCATCAGGATGTCGGTGGATGCGCGTCTGCGCCAGAGCCACCCCATAGCGCACGAAGCCCATCAATTACCCACCGAACTTCATTATGTGGATTTATTTGTCTATTTATCTTTCTCCTGCAATGCTGATGGTATCCTTCTCCACTCAGGCTCTATATCTCTGGCAGAGGGCATCGCACAACAAAAAAGCGGAAGCAAGTCGTTCAGCAGCACTAAATAACCGAAGAGCGATGCTCGGATGCGGTGGGGATACTGTATTCTGTATATGGCGACGGCAGTTCCATTTGCACGTGACACCGACTGTAGGAAATGATTAAATAATTGGACGCCGAACGAAAAGAAATGGCCGCTGTCCTCGCACAACCAGGACACATGAAATATTCAATGTGTGCACGTCGTTAGCTATTTGTTTACACCCGTTGATTGCCCGCTTTCACCACATAACCTCAGAATAATTTAACTCGAGGTCGGTTAGCCGACAACTGTCATCGTGAGACTCTCCATCATCCGTCAATAAAAAAAAAAAAAAAAATAAAACTATAAGGACCTACGATGCGATAGTTTCGAATATTTATGACGGTTGGTGGTGGTTATGGTTGCAGTTTATTTTTTGCCCATTTTTATTGCGGTTTGACGTCTTCTTTTTTTACCTCGCAGTCTTTCGCTTTTTACACATTTTTAGAGGTTAAAAAAATGTCACATCACGTCCGAGTTGTGCGCGGGTTTATGATTCCGAATATCGTTGGAAACGGCGGACCAAAAAATTCGAATGGCACGCCATAAAAGTGTAATGTCCTTGTATTAACTTTTTCACTGTCCTGTGATGGAATGGTTTGCACAAAAACAAAAAGAAAAAAAAAACATCTCCCAGACAATGGCGGATCGTAAAAAAAAACTGGGTAATCGTATTTGGTAAAAAACGAGACCACTTTTTCGCAGTCGTTGTTGTGACTTTTTTCCAAGTTGATCTTTTGTACAACACTACCTTCTTGGTAAAGAGGGCAGAGCGGGAAAGATTTATAACCACAAATCAGAGGGACGTATGCTTCAGTCAATTCATTCAATTGTGCGAACAGTTTTTAACCTTGTTAACCCAAAAAAACTACTTGCATAAAATAGAGAACAACAAATGCACTTTGACAGTTGGCATTTCGAATTTCGGCGAAATGACGAACAGAAAGAGGACGCATATAGTTTGTGCGAAAATCGTAAAAAATGATCTGAGTGTTTAGCAAAATCAATAGCTTACGAGGGGATTAGTGCGAATGGGAATAATGATATTTGCCAAGAAAGGAAATAAGTAGAAGCCGGCGAATTGGGTTTTTAAGGAGAGCATGGCAACTCGGATTTGGCTATATACCTGGTTTCGTGGGTACGTGCAGTTCTAGTTTGAAAAGAATGTAATTGTTGAGTTTCATCAACGGGAAAGTGGTGCAAGGAGCTGTACAATACAGAAAAGTCAACTGAGTGCAGAGTTGCAAGCATCTTTCATCTTTCATCTTCAACTGAAAAACTGGCCAATTGGTGAATTCAAGCCATTCAGTAAAAAGACAAAAACTAACGGAGTAACTTATATAGTTCTCTGCGTTAGCACCTCCAGAGTCCAGTACTGTGTACTGCTTTTGTTGTTGCTTTCAAAATGGTTGAAAAAAATGAAGGAGGAAATGTTTTGCTAAAAACAAGTTTTTCCTAGCTGTAATTGCTTTTTATTTCCAATACGGTGCTGAGTTTTACAAAAATGTATGAAGACAGATTGGGATTTGGTAATAGTTTTTGAGAAATAATTAAAAAAACAAATTTATTCCAATTTTTGAGAAAAACTAAGTATGGGATCTTAATGAGAACTATTTTATTAGCCTACATATATGTATTTTGACCAAAACCGTTGAAGCTGAAACAGACTAAAAGATATTGTTCGGGACGTAAGTTTCTTAAACTTTATCCCAATGGAAAATGGGGTGTCCGAGGTACGAGATATTTCTAAAATAAGCGTTTCTGTGATTCGAATTGAAAATTAAGGACGCAAGAATTTTCGAAACATGAATTTTACTTTTGGTCAAAATCCTTGGTACAGTTTTGGGATAAACTAAAGAAAACAAAACTTAAAAAAACGTTAATTTAAAAAAAACAGAAATCCGACTGACTGTAAAGAAAAAAACTAAAAAAAATATGAAGAAGACACTTTTTTGATTAAAATTTAGCCTATAACACTCTGGGGAAGAATACGAATCTAATGACACCTCAATCTTCAAAATCGGTCAAGCCGTTTGGGCTACAGGGCCTCACAGGAACGTACATAATGATGCGCGCGAAACACATAACCCTCCCTGTGTCCAATCGGATAAAAAGTAAGGTACCTACTCTTTTCAAAAAATCCTTTGTACGATTCTATAGAGAAAAACTGAGCTTTCTATTTAGTTAGAAATGACCGCATTACCTTAGAATTGAATTTTTGTTACAATCGTATGTACCGTTTTCGAGATATGTCGAAATTTCAAAAGTAGGTATATCGGTATTCGTTTTTTTTTTTTAATCAAAAACTGGGTATGCAGCCATGGTAACCTCATCTCCTTAAGCTCAAATATCAATTTTGGTTGAAATCTTTGGAGCCCTTTTTGAACATATAAAACTGGTATGAACATTTTATATGGGAAATTCCATAAATATTGAGGTAACCTTACAAAACAAAAATAGCCTTTAGCTGTAAGCCCTCAAACTCCAAATCCGAAGTTTGAACCAATTCCGGGAAGTCGTTTAGGCTGCAAGTCTTGGGACAGACGGACAAAATTTTGAGACCCACTTTTTTGAGTTCTTCTATAATTTATTGTAATATCAGAATTGATTCATATCTCTAGTTCGAAATTTTGTTCGAATACAATATCTATCTTTCTCTTACTACAATATCTTTCTCTTAATCAAGAAAGTTGAAAAGGGGAAACATGTCTTCAACTATTGGGAACACTGGGTTATAGCTCCGTAATTAGGCAAAACCTTGACAAGCTTGCTTTTCTCTGACAGCTCCACAGAGCAATGTATTAACAAACTTGCAGCAGTGAAATAAAATCTCGGACCTACCCGGACTCGCAGTTGAGAAAGATCTCGCCCTAGGTGGAGCTCGCAAGTGAAAATGGACCTCAGCATACTTTAATTGCACAACAGGTAGTTAGCCAAGGATCGCCCTAACTCGGACTGTAGCATCACCTAACTTAGTAGCAAGTAGCACAGATCTGATGCCTTGATTGGTTCCAATTCGAATTTCCAACATCACTGTCATATGTATGGAAAACTCGAACTCCGATTGCATGCCTACACAATACCCAATAGGTGAACCCGCTTATCCTATAAATACCTGCCAGACCTGCTTAAGAATTTATATATATATATAAAAGCCTCCTATAGAAGCGGCAAGATGCCAGCTTTTCCTCTGATGTATGGCTCAAATAGAAATCCCGAATCGTCTTAATCGAATAATAAGCCATGCCATTTAACAAAGCGTACATTCTGACAACTTTCAACCATAAAACTCGCCCAATAAAGCCTACACAACTCTTTATTGGGCCAACTTATTGCCATTAGCGCTGAGGCTTACACTCTGATGCCGCTCTGCCGCACATATGATATAACAATGCAACACCAAGAACAATCCATATACCGACATCCACAAGGCAACACCAATGATGCCGACTTCATCGACTGAACTATAACCATAATAGCCATAACAATACGAAGAGGCAATTGTATCCAGTTGCTAATTGCGTTTTATAGATTTATATGTGTGTGCACATACAAACCAGAAATCAAAAGATCGCATCGGCTCGAAAGAGTTGCAAGTTCCCATGGCGAGCTGGAGCTGGTAGCACTGCGTTTGCGTATATGGTGTCGCATGGGAAGTGCGCGGTAAATGAAAAAGGGCTACGCACCAGCTCTGTTTTGTTTGACTTATTTTGTCCTTTTTAATCGTAAATTAGCACCTCCAGTTATTTACTGAAAATTACTAACCGAATTTTACGGTTGCTGGTCTGTGGCTGACCCGGCAAACATTCAACACCCGTGCAGTGGGGGCTCTCTTATAGTCGCGGTTCATTGCGATTCACAAGGTAGTGTATAATGATTATCAGGCCATAAACGATCGGCGGCGGCGGCTACACTTGAAGTCTTGATTTGAAAGCATACACTAGGATCGCGATGATGGGAAGATGCTGAATACGAGGCTTTCTCATTTGTTTTGTTTTTTACAAATGAATGGGGCTTTTTAATGCCCGTTTACGATTTGGATGTTTTTAACACCTACGAGCGCATTGGGCCATCATCTGGTGGGGTTCTCCGTCTTTGATCAAACATCCAATTCGGTTTCACAACGGACATCATTATTGCAACTGAATATTTGTTGTTTCTTGTTCGGTTTCAGTTGTTTTTATAGATGAGGTCGGGTGCTAAGTGGTATCTATAATAATAATAATATAATTTTTGGCGCAACAGGTCCGTAGGGACCCTAGGCCTAGCTTCTCGCAACCATTCGTTTTGTGTGAGTTTTCATTTTTTTTTGGAACGAATGGAAGGGATCTACAATTTTATGCCGATTCCAAACGGCTAATTGAGAAGCTCTTTCATGACAGTTATACTCTCGGATGTTTGTCAGACGTTCGCGAGAGGTGGCGCAGTGAAAAAACCCTGAGTTGGAAATTGGGTTTTTGCGGGATTCGAACCTGAACCCCTCGCTTAGTAGTCCAACACACTAACCACTAAGCCTCTGCGACCGACGCTAAGTGGTATCTGCTGTATGGGAATTAGTGCGGTCTGTTGGTGTTCCATAAGTTTCCTGGTGAGCAATTGCAGTTTGCGACCGAATTTCTTTATAATAATCCGCTTAAATCATTTATGCAAAGCGATCCGCTTTGACAGCTACGAGGAGGTATTTAGTGCTTATAGATTTGATCCAAATGATATGTCAATTTAGATGACTGCTGATGCATGACATTAACTTGTGAGCAAATTCATGAAAGTCACGGTCTTCGGTCGCTGCAAGGTGATAATGGGAGTGACTGTCACTTTTGACAGTTTTCAGGTGTCACCAAGTAAAACTATAGTTTTTAGAAAGTGTGCCGCAATAGGCACATAGCTACTTTTAAGCTGTAATAGCCCTAAGAGCAACTGTTAAGTTAGGCATTCGTAATGGCCGCGTTCCACTGCTAAGCTAGATGACCAGCGGCATGTCAAACTCCATACCTATAGAAAAAATTGACATTTCACCATTTGCGATGGACGTCTAGCACTTTTTGTGAAATATCCCTTTCAGTCAAATTTCTCAATCTAAGCAAACTGGATTGAGAGAAAAAAAAAAGAGCGACCTGTCACAGGAAATCGTTCAAACGTTTACAAAAAATACGAAGCTGAGCTGCAATTGTGATAAAATAGCAATTCAGATTATTTTCATAATCATATATCTATTCAATCATCAGAAAACTTTTCCAAACAATTTCAAAATTTTATTTTCCAAATGTAACTTTGCCGCTAGCGTTATCGTTCTAGCGCGAGCGTTCCTTCAAATGGGCAGTGGAACGCGGTCAATGACTATAGCAAGCTCAGTTCTTTTTATAGAAAAAGTAACGAGTGCTTACTCGCTAGAATTTCTAATGCAAAAATACTTGCCAGAAGAAAAGAAGACAGCACGGTTTTCTGCCATAACGGGAAGGACTTAGAGAATTTTTTTTAAACTTATACATAATTGCTAGAAATTAAGACCAAGCTTTTAGCTTTTAGCTTTATTTAAAAGAGTCCGATTTCGATAACTTATTTTTCTTTGTAGTATTGGCAAGTATCTGTCTTAAAACAGGGAGATTAGTGTAAGTTTGAAAAACATTAAACGGTTTAAATGAAACGTTAACTTAAAGAGCGCATTATGACATTTTGTTTGTCATTTGTCGACATGTAAATACGTTACCGCATCACTTCAAAACGACCCACCTCAATATTTCTCAGACATAATAAAAGGAACAACATTTAGTGTTTATTTTAGCGCAATCGGCCAACTCATTCAGAAGATAATTATACAACTTTAAAAATGTCTTCGTTGGTCACATACGGTACAAACAGCTCAAAGCAACGATTATAGTTGCCATTTTTCTTGGCAAAATTTTGACTGCCGACTTCACAAAAAATTCGCCCATTCGGTGGTCACTCGTTTGTATATCGTGGAAGCACGTTGCGACAGCCTACGAGAACAGACGCTTCCGATAGGCCATCACAGCTAGTGACAAATTTAGGACAAATGTTCGCGTCATAATAACTACGCATGTCAAAATTGGACAAGAAAAGTGTCATGTGCACCTAATCGTAGCTTAAGTCCTATTTTCCATCAAAAGAGTGCACAGACAATTATGTAAATCTGGAATTAGCACCAAGACGACATTATCGCGGATTTGCTGCACAGAAAAAAGTGAGCCATGTGGCATAACCACGTCAAAACAATATTGAGGAAAATTAAAAACCTAAAACAGACTTTGTTTTTCTAATACTGTCACTAGAAAGTAGAAATTTCAAGAAAGATTTACTCGTTTTCTTTTAATTGAACCGCAAAAAAAAACAACAATGGCGTATACGTCAAACCAATTCTCTGAAGGCGTTCTGTCAGTATCAAATGTAACTGAGAAAGATGCTACTGGATAGCCCACCCCTTATACCCACTTTTCTAAATGAAGAATGACTTCCAGGTTTCTCCTAAGCATGCAATTATTTCCACTTCTAAATTGATTTCGCAACCTGGGAGGCATAAAGCATCATATCTGTCACATACATGCAACAGTTGAGCAAAGAGAGATCCTTTCTCCTCATGATCACCACCTATAATGACAAAAATTAGTTGCTTTCGAGCAACTTGACCTTGTGTCAATTAGCACCAAGACGACATTATATAATTCCAAAGGAAGGAAGTGTCAACTGTCATTTAATGTGTGTCTGAGTATTTTTGGTCCCCATTAAAATGACACGCGTGTCTTAACTTTGAAGCGAATCAACATTAAGATGACAGCAAGGAGTCCATGCAGTTTCACCTCACTCCTGCCGAAGATGGCCTCGACTGAGTTCATATGGGGTCGCAAAAACACACAGTCGCTTAATGTCTCCATTGTAAGGCAGTAACAATTTTGGTCAGTTGAATACGTGTGCGTACACGCCACCCATGACGAACAGATATTCCAAATACGAAGAGGAAGAAGAATATTTTTGTGTGCCAAAAACGATCAAACATCAGGACACCGGAAAAATGACAAACAAGCCGAACCCTTGAGGGTGATCAAACAACAACTGAATGAAGGTCATAAACTGTATTAATGGTCAAATAGAGCTCCTGCCACGCGACACATCAACAATTCTCCTTGTCCTATACATTGGAATGTCCTTGGTGCTCTGAACTCTGGCACGATCATGAGACTCTGTTGGACACCCGATCACTATGGATGTGGGAGAAGGGAAACAGAGAAAGAAAATGTCCTTCAGTTATAGTTTTCTAAAAAAAGAGACACATTAGTGAGAGACTTTCATCCAGAACAACAAGAACGCACAAAGCAGCGCATTAATTGAGCGGGTAATTATATTGTTCACTGTGAGAGTCCGAGTCACATCCACATCTGTCTCAGTCGAAGTGTCTAATTTGTATACAATTCAAGGTTAGGTTAGATTTGTAGGTATATCAGCTCTAAATTGTGATGTTGTATGACGTGTCTCGGTTTTATCTCAACTAATTAGCATTTTGTTGCATATCTTCGGTTAATCGTATTCGCTGTGCTTTATAATTCAATCATTTGATAGATAATAGTTGTTGTGACTAGGCGGGACATTATTAATGGATTTATTAAATATTTTTTATGTAAAAATTTAATGAAATTGGTGTTAATTTTTTTTTTTTTATAGATAACGTTCTTAATTTACACATAAGCATTCGAGGTTGGTGCTGTGATGAGTACAATGGCGGTTTGTCAACTTTAAATGCGAATATACGACTTTAAACAGCATTTTGTCCTCCGATTAGAGAAGAGATTCACAGGGGCATATTACCGATTGAGCTATATCAGAAAAGGCAATACTTCCGAGGTATATTTGTCCACATCGACCACTGCCCCGAAAAAAATATCGAATCTTGGTCATTCTGCAGTTATTTGGCTATTTCCTTTTTATAGTCCATCAACTTTCCCATCTCAATGAGACAATTAAAGCCAGACGCAATATAAGTCCGTTTTTTAAATAATTTGTTTAGTATTTTTTCCATTTATTATTAATTGAGAATTATTTAAGCAATGGCTGGTCAAAGGCAGTAAAGTCAGACAAAAATCGTTTTAATTTAAAACGCCCCCAAAAAGTAGGCGTGGCGATGGACGAAGTTGACTCTAGTCTGCTCAGAGTCTTAAGAGACATTTCCAAGAGAGTTTTGTGAAAATCGGTCCAGCAGTTTCCACGTCAATCCGTAACAGAAAGAAAATCGCCAAAAGTTGTATTATGCGAACAGAATTATGTCAAATCTAAAGCCAAATCTTGATGACAATAGGTTCGTTCGCGTACTTTTTTCCAATCTTAAAACTATTTAAAATTTGCTAAGAAACTGTGCGAATGCGACCACGTACTGAGAAAAATAGGAAAAAATGAGAGATTCTCTCTCATTTTTTTCCATTTCCCCTCTTTTCACTTTTTCGTAATTTTCTACTCGCCGAATTTTGACTTAAGAAAAAATGAAAAAAAGGAACACTGATGACAACTAAGTGACAGCTCAAAAGTTTGACATGTAAAAATCAATTTATTTTCGACTTCAACGATGTCGGAGGAACGCATTTAAAATGGTAAGTTTAATAACTATTTAGCATTTAAAAAATTCAATTCCAACTTATTTTGTAGATGTTGCATTTAAAGCTAATGTCAAAATGACATTTCTTAAACTTTTTGTAAGAAAATCGGTCAGGTACTTCCCTTGAAATTGAGAGATTTCTCTCTCGATATTCGAGATTTGACATTTTTCATTGAAAGTTGGTACACGAACGACGAACGAACCTAATACCTTTTTCGATCTTGCAGGGTAACAATAAATTATAATCAAAACTGCCTACACATTTGCTGTGTTTCTTCATATCACATCCAACAGAAATAAATGGCAATGGCTGAATAATATGACGGTTGACAGATGACAGATCTGTTATGACAGTTATACTGTAGGCCGTGAAAAATTCATATTATGTCACTTGTGATTTTGTTGGGCTCAAACCTGCGACCCCGTGCTCAGTTTGATCGAATATAGTTTCAAACTCTTTTTATGGGATCATACATTGAGTCGACGTCAATATTCTTACTAAGTGAGCTCTAAAGTAAGCAGCGCCGATACAACTTTTTTAAAAACTAGCTCCGCTGTCGCCTTCAAGCCCGTTTGTACCTAAACTTAGCTGCAACCTGAACAACAGAGTCGATCTGCATCAAACTTCGTTTCTGACTACTATAGGCTCGCTAAATTGTTTGATATAAGTAGCTTTTAAATTCAGAGGAAGATACCTATAACGCTGTAACACTTATCGTATATAGGTACTAGTTCTGGGCGAACCAGTCGTATGAATTTTTATATGAAGGTACCTCAGCGCGGCTCCACTTTAATTCAAGTAATTAAACTTCATACCCAGTTTGCCAGTTATCATAAAAAAAAACAAATTATTGTAACCTCCGGTTTTTTCCAAACATGCCTTTTGTGCATATGTAGAGAGAGACGGCAACGCCCCCACCCCCATAATTATATTGAAGGAAAAAATAAAATATTATGAAATGTAATTATATCCCGTCAAATTAACGACATCTCCCAGGTACTTAAAGTTGTCTTTAAATAACCCTAATAAAGTCTGCAGTATTCCCAAGGCTACACATTTATTTTACAAAATGGATAAATGCAGGACATTTCTATGTTCATTAGGTATATCCATAACGACACACATTGTAAAACCTGAATGAATAATCATGGATTATGACAGTTTTACAAGTTTTCTAAATATATATTTTTGTCATTAGCCTTGCCGTTCAATTTACGTGGGCAACCTTTTTCCATTTGCTCACATTAATCGATATGCAAGGACTATCCCTTACCATAGCCGTACAGCCGTCGCGACTTTATACAAAACGCAAATGTCTCCTCTGTCATAAAACTCAACCGAAAACGATATATGCAAATGTCTTCCCAGGTACACGCAACAATTAGTTTAACAACAGGCGATGCGTTTGTCAGCATAATTAATCAATAGAAAAACATATTTCGCGCCAGACGTCACTCACGATGTCATAAACGTCAAATGTAATTTCGTTTTTCCCTGGAAAAGCAACACTGTAAAAGGATTACCACCGACAATCTTTAAAGTGAAAAATCTAAGCGAAGGCGTGAAGTTTGAACGCTGACAGACAAACGTGCCAACAATCGACAGGGAGGTCATATGAGGGAGGAAATGACAACTTGTGTGTATAATTAGTATTTGATATAATTTTTTTTATTTCCGGAGATGCTCGCTCCTTGCAACTAAATCTATGACGTATAAAAAAACACTTGCTTATAACTTAGATAAATAATAACAATCGAAACACAAAAGCCTATTTACAACCAGTGTACTACGTAAATAAATTCTTTAAATGCCGCTGGCACAGCTAGCTAGCACCGTAATCACAATTTTTAAAACGAAAACAAATAAATTCACTCTATCTACGACAAATAAATTAAGAACAACACTATGAGGTTTGGAGAAATATGCGCACACTAGCCGAAGAGCAGTCTATGCCTCGGTTTTGTATGGCTTGAAGAGCTTCGGTTTGGATGACTCGCTGACGAGGGTTTGCGGTGGGGAGCCCGACGGTTGGTGGGCGGCCATTAGTAGTCCGCTGTTCGTTGAGTACGTTGACGTTTCGTGATGTGACAGGCGGATCGGGGTGATGGGAACCTGTTGTTGCTGATGGTGGTTGGAGGTCGGCTGGCGGATGGGACTGAGGCTGCGATCGAAAACTTTGGTGTGGTCCGACCCGGCGGGGCTAAGTGACAGTGTTGAGTGCGGCGACGACGACGATTGCATGTCATGTGGTGGGGTGTGTGGCTTGGGGATGGTCAGCTGCGTGTAACCTTGTGGAATCGCGCCCAACATAGTTGGGTAGGCCAAAGGTGCTGCGGCGGGTTGCATGTGCATCGGAGCGCTACGTGGTGGGATGTTGTACGGGCTGTAGCGGTAGCCGGAGTACGCTGATGCGGCGGCCATTTGTGGTGGCATTTGTGGGGCGAGCATCGGATTTGGTTGATAGGCGTAGGGCATGCCAACGCTGTTGGCGGCGGCCTGGAGAATACTGGCGGCGAAGGCGGGATCGGAGTAGACTGCGGCGTAGGGCCATGCGACGGCAATGCGTTGACGCTTGTCCTTCATGCGGCGGTTCTGGAACCAAACTTTAATGGTGGACTCTGGCAGATTCAATTGGGCGGCCAATTCACAGCGTCGCGGCCGCGACACGTAGTTCTCCTTGTAGAATTCCTTCTCCAGACGCGCCAACTGATCACGTGTGAAGGCGGTACGATAGCGACGCACTGAGGGATCGGCTGGGATTTGGTTGCCGTTCATGCCGCTCATTGATAGATCAGGACTTGAGCATTCTAAAAGTAAAGAAGAGGAAAGTCGAAATTTAGCGTCGTTTATACCTAGGTATTTAAAATGATTTTTTTGTTTTTTTTTTTTTGACAATTAAATCCAATTTTGACTTCTGATTGACACTTACCATTTGGAGACGGTGGTGGAGTCTGCGGTTTTGTGTATTGCGACGGCAGCAGGTCGACGACAATCGGCTTCTGTTCAATAGCTTGGTGGTGCTCCATGGCGTAATTTCTGTATCCTTGCATACCTATTGAATGTCGTTTTAATTCACTGAAATGTCAAACGATTTGGGTTTTTTTTTTCTTTTTTTTTTCACTTTAATCCGTTTCCGTAATCCCGTGACTAGCTATAGGAAAATATTTCCAGTTTACGGTAAACGAGGACGACGATGTTACTCTGTTGGATGGTTCACTTCGAGTGTGATAATCACTGCTACCCCCGCGCCTTTAAATACTAAATTCCTCAACCAAGGGAGTGGCATACACCAGCGCACAATGGCTGCCATCGCATAGCAACCAATGGCAGGTCAGATTATCCGTCTGTGTGCATACCTGCAAAATGGTGGCACAAACACAACCAAACCGCACTTCATTCAGAAACAGTAGCTGCCTGTCAGAGCAACAGAGAGAGAGAGATAGAGTTCGTGTCGGCTGGTCTGTTGGATCGTCTCCATCTCCAGCGATTATTGAGATATTTTCGGCATTTTATGTGCAAGAAAATTTCGTATTCATTGCAATGAACGAGTGCCCCGTTTCGCTTGCCCGCAAGTGTGTCGGCGAGTGAGTGCGAGCGGAACAGACAATGCAATTTAATAATGGGATTTTATCTGTTCCATCAAGCAGCTTCTTTGTTGCTATTATACGGCGGCTTCTCGTCCTCATCTCCCCGAGGTATTAGCCTCATAACATGTTCTTTCTTTTGGTTGCCCTGTATGCTGAGCTAATAATTCGGGGGGGTTGCTTTCATTTTGCGTTTATTAGCGGGTGGTATCTGGGAGTATGAAGCTCCCTAGAGAGGGAGCACAGCCGAACCAGAATCATCCCTGGTACGGTGTCTTTTATTGCTGGTGGTGTTGATGCTCGGTGATGGTGGTGCCAATTACGCTCGTTATTATACGTTCACTATAATATGGAGGGAATTTATAAACGTTCTTCTGGCGGTGTGAGCTAAGCTGGGTGGCTGGAAACTGAAACCCAGTGTGCTTATGGATCAAAACGTACTTTTCGTGTACTCCACTAATTTTGCCGACTCGCTAAATGCTCGTTTTCGTGTTTTATTAAAATTTTCCTACCCTGTAGGTATATTTATATATAGGTTTTAGGTAGATAAATATACTTATGTACTACCTTGGGGCTTTAGGGTATTAACGTGTTCCTCATTGGCAAGGTGATTAAAACTGGGAATTTGAGTTCTGCTTCTGTTCATTATTGGACATAAATGCCTCGAACTCGCCGGGGTAAGGGTTGAACTTTTACAGATTTACTTTTTTACGATTGTTCTTTATGACATAGGAATATAGGTATACCTACATTTTATGGGGGATGACGAGAGGGCGGGTAGATGGGCTTACAGGTTATAATTAAATTAATTTCAGTAGCATAGTAAGTGGGTAGTTGTTTTGGATGAAACAAGATGTGTAATCGGGTAGTAATTGCTTCACGATGCATGTTTTCGGCATAGAAATCGATAAATTCTGTAAAAACGTTCTTTGAGGTTTATTGCGTTTTTGATTCAGTTTTATCCAGGTATGGTGCGATTATTGTTCAAACAGCTTTAGGTCGATTTATACTTGGTGGATTATAAAAACCAAGTGTTTTATAAATGGCTGTGGTTTTTTTTTATCAATCTACAGGTAAATACGGTCATTCGCGCAAAGTATACCCGCCCGTTCTAAAAAAGCTTGAAATTAATCAGGAGTGTTATTTTAAAATGTAGGTACCTATAGGTACCTATAGGTGAGTCAGGGCTGTAGCTAGGGTCGAATTTTAGGTAGGGCAACATTGGTTACAAGTAGAGCGGAAGAAAAAATTTATCATAATTAATCTATACCCTCGAAGCACGGACTCCTAAATCAATCACCGATGTATATTGTATATCTATCATTGACCTCAATGGTCAGTGATGTACATTCAATAGCTATTCGTAGACAAATAATTTCTGTGACAGATCATGAGCAGATACGACCACAAATATCATTTAGATCGTATTGTTTCTGCAAACTTACTATAACAATTAACGTACTAATAAAAAATATTTAAAACAGCTGAATTCTACGATTCGTCATGTTATTAAAAATGCGAAGAACTTCGTTCAGATCAACTGATTTTGTTCTTTTTTTTTCAAAGGCCAGAAATAACATACCAGCCATTTTCTCGTGACCCATTGACAGGTTTTGAAGCTTATTGATTGGAGTTAAAGTTGAAAACGTAGATTCGCACACTGCAGTGCTACATCCTATGGTCGCCACAGATGCAAAAAGTTCATTATGTATCTTTGAATGCCTCTCGTTGCCTGTCACAAACTGTGGTATGTTCGGAAGAGTTTAGATAGGTACCTATCGCTACGATTTTTTTTATTTCAAACTATGAACAAACATTTTAATTATAATAATTTATATTAGTTTTTGGTATTTTTAAGGTAGGGCATTCTGGTTTTTTTGACAAGTGATACAAATTCAATCACAAACGTCGAAAAGAGGAAAGTTGAAATAGACCTGTTGGCTAGAAAAGTGTTCATGAAACAGGCAACTAATTTTTAAAGCTTTCAGTTAAGAAATATCTGTCAGTTATGTGTATTTTTTAAGTGTCACAGTAGTGTTTTTTTTCTATTGAGTGCTAGGCGAAATACGATACGTAAAATTTCTTGTAAACATTAATGCATTTTATGTACCTACTGGATATACCTACTTAGTTACCACTAGTGGAGTTTGACGTTTATATACCTAGTCATTTATAATGCAGGAAATGTGACAGATTCTCAGAAAAAAAAACGATTAGTTTCACTTATACCAAATTAATGTAGTGCAGGAATTATAACACCGCAACGCTACATTGATCATAAAATTCGTCTCCAGTTTACAAATAAGGAACTAAAATGTATTTTATAGGTGATACATTGACAAATGTCAAAGTAAGTGCCAACAAATACTCAGCATTGAACAATCACCGAGCTGTAGGTTGCAATGATCAAGGTAAAACTGCTGACGGTAAAGATTCCCCTCACCAACCAACCAAGCTGTTTGAAAGATAACTATAACAAGAATAAAATAGCTTAAAGTAGAGGGTAGAGCGTTCTTTAAGGTTGGCGTAGAAATATTACTAATATTGCAGGCTTTCTCATTCATATGTCCATTTGCCAACTTCCGTAGCAATGAAGCACCAGAAATGCGGAAAATTTATGCATTAAATGTCTGTCGTATGTTGGAGCTGCCACACCTAGTTTTTTTTTCGATTCCTTACAGATTTTGTTAAATGGGATATAATACCATATACCTAGGTAATGCCAATATGCGTCAATGTTCATAATTTCGCAACTTAAACTGTCATATTTGCCAAAATATTCTTTTAAATATATATTTTATATATTTATATTTTTGGGAAGTAATAGGCAGATGGTTGCCTATTCTAGTCGAGTTCTAAAACTCGAAGCAACAGCTGCCATATTGACAGCGGTTTAAATATTTTTTTTTTTTGAGACGCCAACTTTTCATATTGTTAATGACTTCTCGTCTTATCTTCTGTCAAAACTCGCTTGTACGATCGTCTGAACGCACTCATAAAAGTCGTATGTGTTTTTGCCATTTAAACAGCATCGTTTGCATTTAAGAAGTCGGAAACGGTATTTTTTTTCTGAAAAAAATGTTATAGCGGGGTGAACACCGAAATCAGAAACCGCTATGACCTGTCACTTGATTGCTGGATACGTTACATGCATACCTATTTCCATTTTCCGTAAAGTGGTCTAAACATTGAATAAAAGTATAAAAGCGGACCATATAATTTTTGCCGAATAAAAAACCGAGATATAATGCAAACGTCAAAAATAGTAGGAGCTTATAATTCGATGTCAACTGTCAAAAGTTTGGACCGATGAAATTATTAAAACGTCGAAAAAAAGAAATTCAGTATTTTGCCATGGATAGCTGTTTGACGTATCACAATGACATTTCGATATAACAAATTAAAAACATTTTCGATATTCATCATTGGATATATTTTTAACCGCATTTTGTGCGTTAATTTTGTCAACTCCTTTGGAGCAATCAAGACAGTTGTGATATTTGTTATATAAATGTCATCCTCATCCTTAACGAAAAGCGGCTTTTAAATACGAAAAGATTCCAAAACTAAAAGACACTGTTCCCGATCACCTTCAAATAAAACTCATTACCATCCTTCTCGGCTGTTTGCTGTGCTCTTCCGAGTATGCAAATCTAGGTATCCTCGCAAAATTTATTGGTCATTGAAAACTGACAGTATTACATCCTTTTACCGCATGTTATCCACTATTGCTCTCTTTATTACGTCCATTCTGTGTAACAATGCGAAAAGCAAACATCGACTTGCAAAATCTACATAATTTGCCAACATTCCGCAATAAACTGCGCAAATAACGTATAACAACGAGAACCCATTGCTCTATATATCCTTCAGGACCAAACTCGAACCATTGTGGACTAATTATTGCCATGGAAAGGCCTCTGCTATAACTGGCTGCCGCTAATCCGTTGGTCCTACAGAGCAGACCCTCTTGCCCCGACTCAGACACAACAAAAGGGCGAATGTTTGTTTTGTGACAATTTACCGAATTTGTTTACTTAAGGTTACCGAAAACCAGGTCAATCACTTGCAAAGAGTTCGGTCCAGTTAAGAGGAAACCGTGAACACGACCATAAATCATACTATCCGTTGCCGTTCATTTAAATGAGTGTAGTTTTGCATATATACATCATCAGACAGAGCGAGCGAAAGAGCTGCATATACGCATCCAAATTGGAACAAGGACCTTTGTGCGCAGAAGAATTATCCTTCCGGGTATATCCTTTCGATTATATTGCTTTATTACGCTCGGTGATGGCTTATTAGTGGGAGATAATGTTTCGAGTTACATGTGTACGAAACGTCCTTGAGAAACACACAGCAGCCCGTGAAAGGAAGAGTTTTGCTCGCACCCACAATTTACTCGTACCTTTCCCAACATGCAAAGTGACGTCAATTACTCTTATCTATACGCAACACAATGCCCTGTCACATTCAACAATGACACCGTTCCACCGAAACTGTAACATCCGCAGGTCGGCGAATGTCCCCGTCCGCACACAATAGTGCACTCGATAATTTTTTGTGGATTTTTTTCGTAATGACTTGTTTGCTTCTTTTTAAGGTGGCTGACCTAGTTTAAAAAAGCAAATAAAAAGATAATTAGAGCATAAAAAATCCTGCACCAATAAACCGACCAAACAATGGCGTGTCCTGTGGGTTTTATGGCCTCGGCGTAGGACACCTTCCGGGAAGTGCAAAAATCTTGTAAAAACGTTACAATTATAGAAAAAAAGACTGGCCCCTAATAAACGCGAAACACCGAACAATGGGCGAGTAGTTTTTCCCAAGGACCTCTCGATGTTTGTTTGTAAAAAAATGCTCTAGTTGCATAATTTCGGTCATTGTCAATGGACGAGCAGATCTTCCGTTTTATGGTCCTTATTAGGGACGAGAAATATGATTTTTAGGTCTCCCAGGAAAAAAACGAGAGCAGTTTTTCGCACTGACCGTAGGTCCGGCGGTCATAAAACAGGGATTTCTATGCTAATTTCATTCTTCGCCGCAGTAGGTCCTGGCGGAAAAATTTGCGTCATAAAAGACGGGCAAAAAGTTCCACTAACTGAAAAAAAAAAAAAAATAATAACAATTCCTTGCGTTGCATGTTCAAGGACGAGCCGTTCACAGTTTACTTCTTAGGATGCGTAATTTGATTATACGCAAGAACCGGGTAGTTGACTGACTGCAATTATGACTGATAATCCTTTGAAATCAACTCTTGTAAATCTTTTGCCAATAATAAAACAGAAAAGCCAGACGAGGCATAATAAATTTACGCGACAGAACGGTTTACGATTTTGCGAACTCTTCCAAGAAGTCCGTGTCCTATGATGCAATGGGTTAACGGGAAGAGTTACGCAGCAACCATAAAACATGAAAATCCCTAAACAAATCAAAACAATTCTGCCTACTTTTTTGCTAGTCCCTTTCTTTTTTTGTCTATAACTCGTCAACATTATGCAAGCCTTTTTCGCTGTGCATATACCTTTAAAAGGATGCAGAGAGGGATGAAAGGATGAAAACGAGTTGCAAGAAATTCGCAATAGGGTTTTACCTGGTCGGCAAATCCTTTATTGCCGTTGGAATTGGCTGCACAACAATGCAGTGATGAGTTTTTGCGAACCATTTGCCAAAACTCTTGCGCATTTATTGCAACTCTTTGTTGACGCGGGTTGTAAAGAGTTACGACACATTGAATATTGAAGAGTCGACCTTGCGAGGGGTTTCTTTTTTAAATTTAATGGAAATTCAGAGCTGCAATTATTCCTAAGCAGCTGATAATGAGTTAATGCGTTTACTATTTTACGAGCGATCCGCTAAATGCTAAATTTGACTAACTATTGCCATTGTGATTTGACAGTGAGTGATATTGTGTTCTATACTTATACTAGGTAACTGATCCTTGGTGATGAAATCGTCAATTCATCAACCCTTGCTGGCATACACCCAGAGAAGATTCATGCATTCCTGACTTCCTCTGGAGTTGAAAGATGGCTCTAGGAATTTACCAGTGAAGGCATAGGGTCTTTTAAGAAGCCGCAATGCCATAGCCCCTTGTAGGCTCTCCCGCTTGAAGATCTAGTCTAATCTCTATACTAACTGATTGGAAAGGGGCCTCTACATTGGAAAATCTTTGTTTCATACGCTAAGTTTGACACCAAACAAAGCGATCTGTTCTCTATAAAAACCCATTAACTTCATAGAGTAACACTTAGGACAGATCACTTTACTCGCTCATACTTAAGTGGCAAAATGTGGTTGTCAGAAAAACAGACTTGGGCATGAATTTTCGTTGATTTCGTGTACAAAATTTCGTTCCAACATACACCGCAGACGTGATACTTACATTTCGAAGGTTGCTGCACATTTTTCGAACTTTGACGAATAAATAAATCGTTATCGAAGTTGCACGAAATTTAGACTGAAGACAGAGCGCCATACTAATAACAAATTTAAGTCTCGACTTTAAATTTACGGAAGCTCACAAATGCGAAATTTGTATGGAAACTAAAATTAAGAGTCGAAACTAAACGTGTTTATTGGCAAGACCCAGCACAGCTATATTGACAGACCTATTTAACTTTAACTAAAACTCTTGAATTCGATGTTGTTGAAAGTTATTAATAAATCAAAACGCGTTATTTGCTTAAAGTCGAAATAATTGCGTTAAATTCAAACACTTTCAAAAATGTTTGACAATTTCATTTCGTTTATTCAATCTACGATATAAGTACAATCAACAAGTACGCTCGAATATGTTTGAATGATTGTGAAGGCACAATAGGCTACTTTAGGAAGCCGCAGTGCCAGAGCCTCTTGAAGGCTCTCCCGCCTCATAATTATATGTTTGAATGAAACTAAACTCTATTGTGACGTTGTCGTGAACCGAATTTTTCACTACTAAGCCTGTTGGAAATAAAAAAAAAGTAGTAGTTGCAAATTTTGAACAAATCCACTAGCACAATCACATCCCTGATCTAGACACATGAAGTATCCCTGACTGAGAGATTGCTGCTTTCAAATATTCAAACCAAGCGTGTGCTATTCCTAATGGGCTTTACTAATAATCATTTTTAACCTTCACACTAAATATTTTCTAGATCACAATATGCAATTTAGTGAGAAATTGTGAGTTCGAAAAATTTTGCCTGCACACTAAAAATGATTATTAGTACCGCGGAATGACTTAACCCATTTAAACTGTAGTCCTTAACCGATATGTAACCGATATATGCTGGGTGGTTTCCGAAAAACCTCTTAGCTCTCGAATTCTACTGCGCATTTATTTGATGTGTGACTTTTTGTACTTTCGGACTACTTCTACAACTTGGTAGCCAACTTTTTTAAAGGATGTGTATCTTCTCATTTCATTTGCCGTCGACAAAACCGAGGATAAATATTCAATAGAGGATACATTTCGTCCTTCTTTGGAGTCAGGCGTTTTGAGCCGATAAAAGGTTCAGCCTGACTGAAGTACCAGCGGTTTCCATACACTTAACTCTTCGCCGGCTGTCTTCATGGATGGAAGGTGATTTAAGACCTTTAAAACCTGAAACAGAAATCTAACGCGACCTTGTCAGTAAAGTCGCCTTGGAGGCAGTGTAACGGCGCGGCGACTTATTTGTTTTCACTCTAATGTTGAACGGGTGGAACCGATTTTAAGTTTTTTTATTCACCTTTACCCCGATTCAGATATTATAGCGATTTCTATACAAGTTAGGCTTTAAGTCTGGGAAACTAACCTTACAGTAGCACATCGATCTTGATACCTTACTAATAATCATTTTTAACCTTCACACTAAATATTTTCTAGGTCATAATATGCAATTTTGTACGGAAAATGCCGCCATTGTGGTTTAGCCTGGACACTAAAAATAATAATAATTATAAGTGGGAAGCTATGAAAATATTTAGCTAAGGTCTTGTTAATTTTTTTCAGCGCCCTTTCTACCAACAATATACGAATTTCGTCTAGGTGGAGCGACGACGGAGCCAGGGAACTTCGAAAAACTCTTAAAGCAGAAATAGGCTCATAAAGATATCCAGGGGGAACTTTGTATACTTAGCTCCAAAGGTCTCGGCGAAGTTTTGTTAAACCATATCTGGATTTAAATGGACTTAAAGATAGAGAGCTGTCAAAATTTCAAACGCCAAGTATACTAGATCTGCCCTGAGAGTGCGTCAGCAGATTTCATTTGAAAAGATGCAATACTATCCAAACGTCAGTTTCTATTTTCGCTTTGTCAGAAACAGTTTGTTTGGGTTCCAACTACTTCCTTTATCCTTTGAGTTTGAGTCCATTTCGATTATTTGCAGATCGACTGGTAGATCTGGAGTCTATTTGGCTCTATTCAATTTCAAAGATAGGCTGTTTTCGTCACACAAACTTAAAAATTAAGCAACAATTCACAGATTTGTTAAAATACTTTTCGAATTCGAATCGCTCGGTTTCATATTCTCATTCTTACAGTTTATTGGACTTTTTCCACTCACGAGAATTCAAAGCAAATCGATATTTCTATACCTCTACTCCTTGACACATAAGTTTGTCATAAGGAAAAAAGGCCTCCCCACAGTATACAAAAAAAAAAACCTCCCGACCGTCATGATGTTAAATAATTCAAAAGTTAATAATATTTGCTCGGGTGAACTGCACCATTTCATGTGCGAAAACCAGGACATATTCGGGGGTTGTTTTGTGCGAGTCTGTCCCTTAAATTAGCTTCATGGCTGGGAGTTTTGTCCTCCCAATGAATTGGGGTGAATATCTCCAGGCAAACCTGCCGAAAATATACATATTAACAGAAATATCAACCCAACTAGGTATGTACAAAAATACACCCTAAAAATGCGCATGTCACATAAATACAGATACGAGTACTAAGAGATCCTAATCGACTGCTTAGAGAGTCTCCCTCATTAAATATAAATACGGTAGGTGCAAAAAGTAACTTACACACCATCGTATATAAAAAGTCATTATACATATATTTGGACTGTCAAAAATGAAACCAAATAAGACATATCCCGGTACAATTCGGACGGAGAAAGAAAACCATCTTGTCGCACAGTTGGAAATCCGCAATAAAGTAGCAGTAGTCACCACAGCAAGCACATCCAAACCGAAACAAGCGCAACCAGAAAATTAACAGACGAACCAGCAGCAGCCCAGTCAGCCAGCATTCATTTGACAAAGATGCTAAAGAGATATCCTAGAGGCATCCTGGCCGCAGCAGAACGACAATGCCAGCGGGTGGTGCGAAAATATTTTGGTTTATTGCTGTGAAGAGTGCCCCTGTATGCATGCACATAGACTCGTATATCGGTTCCGCTCTTTGAGGAACAGGAGTACCGACGAACACCGCACACCGACGAAGATGTTATTCCGCCAATTCGGTTCGCTCATCGGGGCACATTGCTAATGATTTGACTTTGGACGTTTTTGGGCGAAAATTGAGTCGTTCCGGTTGCAGCCTTATTTAGTATACTTTAGGTGGTGTCTGTATGCACTCCAGTTTACTGACAAATCCTCTCCACGAACAGCCTAAATGGAGGATAAACTCTGGCAATGCGAAATCCCAGAGGAGGTGCATTTTGACAATTACTTCGGATTAAGGAGTGTAGTTGGAGGCGGATGCGAGTTTGTATATGAATTTGCGTATTTTGAATAGAGTCCACCTGAATGCAGAAGTTTTTTCAGAGGTTTTTCTGTATACATATATGTATTTCGGAGGATACTTTGCCGGTAATGAATTATGGCGGATTGGTGGTGCGTTTTAGGGCCAATGCGTTTAGAGAAAGTTAACGAACTCTTCGTTAGTTAAGTAAGGGATTTCGATCGACTTAAGATTTGGTTGGAGGGAAGGTTGAACGTTTGCAACTTAGAGACCTTCTACTCGTATAAATTGCGTCAAGTTTAAAGCTTTTGTCCCCGAAATTAGCATTCAACATGTCGAACTTCGTGAATACATGAAGCCCGTCTTTTTTAACTAATTGGATTCGCCCATAAAGACCTAGAGCAATGCAGCCTTTGATCCGCAGTGAGTCCACACCAAAAAGATCCAGTTCGACCTACAGTTTTTCGATCGATGTATAGTTGAGGCCCGTTTGTTGATACTACTCATAGCGATTTAAGTTCTACTTAAATACCTTACGGGCTACTTTTTCCTGGTCATAAACTGTCACATAACATTTGTAGTGGAACTTAAATCGCTATGAGTAGTATCAGAAAACGGGCCTGAGACGTGTATAACAACCCTGCCAAACTCGCTGACGTAGATGTTAAAGAAGGCTCAATCCAAGATTACAGCGAGCTAACATTAGGCCCTTTTGTTAGCTTCGATCTCAGCAAAGCAAAGTAAATTAGGATTTTTAGCACGCAATTACAGTAACTATACGCTCTACTTGACTTCGAGGACTCGAGGACGAGTTGTTGTAATTTCGTGCTGAAAATTATACTTTACTTTGCTCTATTGAGATCGAAGCTCAAAAAACCAAGTAGGTACTATTGCGCATTTGCAAATATTGGGACTGTGACAAATATGTGACAAGAGTGAAAGAAATATAGGGCGAGTTCACAATTGCAACATTGTTGCACATTCCAATGCCATGCAAAAATTATTGATTCAATGCAATTATGAACAGAAACATTGCTGCAAGTTTTCAGTATAATTTTGCGTTTCCAAAAAAAAAGTTCGTATATAAATGCAGTAGGCAGTAATACAAAATGACAGAAATTTGTTATTTATCTTTCTTCTTTCAGTGACAGATGGTTGTTATTTATAAAAATTTTAATAATGTCAATTAGAAGAATCATTGACTAATTTTTAATCACTTAAATGGATCTAATTTTGAAAGTTTTCAGGCGAAAATTTCTGAAAGATATAGAAGCAAAATTCAAAGAAAAAGGAAGATTCTTTTGATAAAAATTAACAGGAATTCAAGAAACATTCCAAAAACTAAGAGTTTTCTTAAAACCATAGGACAATTTCCAGATGATGTTTTCAGAAACCATTTTCGTATTAAAAAGAACAGATTTTTTTTCGGTCTGCTAGAAATTCGGACTCGAAGCCTAAACGGATCGAAATCAGCAATTTGGTGTCAGCATCCGACCACAATTTTTGTTCACTTTCATTCCTATAAAACACAATTAATATATTTTAACTTTTTAATAAAAAAACCTTCGTTTATTTTGGATATATCTATTTAATTTTCATTTATTTTACTTACATATTTGTTCCTCTAACTCGGCAACAAAATAAAATTCAATGCAGAGTTGATCGAAATTTGACTGTCATTTTATGAACGCAAATAAAACTGCAAAGATAATGCATGTTTTTTTTACAATTATGATGAGCTCAGCCATACCTACACGTCTTTTGAAGTGTACTTAGTTTTATTTAATAATAGTACGATAAGTAATTAATACGCAGGATCGCTTTTCCTTTTTTTTTTTTTGTAGAACTCAAATATATCGTGGCTTTATCACTCCTTTCTCCATTATTTTTTTTTTGTAAGATGACAGCCTCCAGTCACGAAGGCGTTTTATGAACAACATTGACAAAGGAGCTAAAAATAGAATGAGCCCAACGTCAAGTGAATGCTGTCAAAAAGTATGGAGAAAAAACTCGACGAATCGGAAGAAACTCCATAAAAGACAGGAGACAGTTTTAATTTTGAGCTTGTTAGTGACTTGGAGGGTAGTTTGTCTTCCTCGAACCCACTTACAACTTTGAAGATGACATATAACATCAGATCTGTAGATTGTCAGTAGCTGTTGCTTTGAACAAAAATACTAATTAAGTGGTTTAAAGTATAGCTTAGTATCCTGCTCGCACTAAATGTTAGGGTCCCTAGTCTCCAATCAGTTTTTCCGCAGCAAAAATAAATGGTCGCTAAATTTTTTAATATGATATAGATGGATAACAGATATTGGTTAACGCGTCATTTTTATTATACGCGTAATTAGAAATTCAAACTTCAAAGACATCGCAATATTTAAATATCTGCAAAACAATGGATACAAGAAGAATTGAAGAAGATATTATCATTGCTGCAGCAGCTGAAATAATTGCTATAGTAGCAAGTAGAAGACGACACTTACCTTGGTATAGTGTAAATCCGTATCTACAAAAAAGGAAAACAAGTGGCCGATATGCAAAAGATGTAAGATTATTTGAAGCTTTGGCCCCGGATTTTCTATTAACATTAATGTATTTGTAGTTCTCGGATTTGGTAGCCAAACCTAGAAATTTTTAAGAGAACTTCCACATGTGTCCTGAGAGACATTCGTAATAAAATAAAAGATTTTGTAAACTCGCCTCTTGGGTCTATTCCATGGCAGCAAAAAGCTTCATTTATTGAATAAAAAACTATCAGCTAGGTTCCACATTTCACTTTCACTCGAAATGAAATTGAAATCTATCGAAAATAGATTTTTGTGTTCAATTTTGTGTATGTATATTTTTTTTTTAGTTTTTTTTTTTAATTTCGCATCTGTTGTGCGAATGTAAGGCCTAACGCCTCAACAACGTTGCCTGGAAGCTGCTTTAAAATTCTGTCCTCCAGGTTGGAAAAAAGGGTAAAGTGCTAATGTTAAGTGTGGTTTCCTCCAAAAAATTCACATTTTCAATCAGTCGGAGACAGTAGATTCACCCGGCAGCAACAACGCAACACAAACATTTTCCTCCTTTTTCTTCTGTCAGAATTAATCTTTCGATCTAATGTATCGGACATTTATTTCGCGAGCTGAATGAGTGGAAACTTGTCATCGGCCCATCTATATGAAGTTAAGAATTTACGCTCGCTACTGTTTTGCTAAACTGCCTCGCTAAATTTTGTATTTGTCTATCATTTTTGTATGGGAGATAAAATTTAGTGCGAGCAGGATACTAGGCTTATAAATGAAAACTATAAAGAAATTTTTCGGACCAATTTAACTGAGTGGTTTTCCCCAAATGTATGTCTTTGAATGTAGGTACCTAGCGTATGAATATTTATAAAATCAATTCATCAAAAACAGACAGTAAAATTGGCTAAGCTGAGGTGTGTTTTGTCCATCTGTCACATTGCAACTTCAGATTACGAAGAACTCCATAAACGAGAGGCTTAATTACTATTTCTTCTATAGAATAATTACAATTCAATTAGGTACTCTCAATTTAAAAACACCAAAGTCATATGGAAATATATAAATATTATATAAAATCGTTATTATCCTTCCTAGTGCAGATGACTAAACAGTCATATGTGTTGGAAACGTTACTCCTCCTTTATTATTATTAGTTTTGTAATTGAAAATCAATTTTACAACCCAAAATAAAAATCTCACCACTGGGGAAACGTGAAATTTCGATGCAACAGCCCGATACCTTTCTTAAAACTCAATAATCAGCAATAACGCCTTAATCACAATGCTAATGCCTCATAAACGCAATATGGCTTCCGAGAATCGTTAGGTAAGACTATCACATACCTGCCCCTTCGAGCTGCGAAAAATATTTTGAACGCGTAGCACATTTTAAACGCTTTTTGCGCTCGCCTCACAATAGGAAAAAGATTACGTACTATACATGAAAACTGTACCTTTAAAAAAGAGCACAGTTTTTTAGCGACTATACCTTCTGAGAACCTACTTTTGTCCTTACAGATTTGTCAACGGATTTCTCTTAGCAAAAAAGGAGTGCGTAATAAAAAGGCACTCCTTTTAGCAAGGGTTGTAAAAATTAGACAACCCGTTATTGGCAGCTTTTATGAGTTTCACCGTCATATTTTTCAACAGGTCAGTTGCCATTTTTCCAACTCAATTTCAACACATCTACAGCGTCTCCCTGGCTGAATGTAAACTATGTCGTATTTTTGTGAGGTCTCAATTTAGTACGGCTGCAACCACATATAGCCACTGTCACATCAAGAAGATTGAACGCACAAATTCAGCGTCTCCCAAATGACCGAGCATGAAATTTGACCACAAAGAAACATTTCAATTTGTGTTGCTCGATGTTTTCATACAAGCAACGCCATGATAAAAACACAAGAGTAAAATACCTATACCGCAAAAGAACACAAAAAAAAAAGAAGAAACAAAAACAGTGCAAGAAGGACCAAAGAAAAAAAAAACATTTACTGTCGAAGATGTATAAATTTGTTAGGAATTACAGCAAATTGGTCCTCCTCTCAAAGGATCTGACCTGGCAGGACATCCAAACATGATAGCGTATCTTATTGATGAACTACTACCACCACTGCGAGCCGCGCCAAAGCCGAGCCGAGTGCGATAGAGAAGAGAATGTATATACCAATTTGGTACGCGTCACGGTTTGACATGTTGTCATAAACATGAACTCCCTCGGTTCAGCGGGTGGTTGTCATCGGGCATCTTCTTTTGGTAGGAGTGAGACAGACACACAGCCGGACAACTGGAAAGGATTCTTTCACGGAGGTTTCACTACCTCAATAAAACCACATTCAACGGCTACCGGGTCCCTGGAAATATGCAGCTACGATCGTCGTTCCGTCAAACTATAGGTATGGTGTTTCGGCTTCGGTTTTCTAAATTTTACACAGAAACCCAAAGTGAAACAATGCCGCAACAAATAGGTATTTTGAAAACGCGATTCGTTATGGATCGCAGTTTGGTGAAGATGTCGCTGTTTTGTGTTTTTTTTTTCTTTTCTTTTTGTTAGGTATCGTCTTTAGGCGTAGATGTATATTTTTTTAAGTTTTTCGCCACAAGATGTGAGGAGAGCCTTAGTCGAAACATTGGGGACGTTCGGATACCTAGTTTATGTAAGACGTCAACTAGATTGGTCGGGACTATGAATCCGAACGCGTTGACTAAGCAAGTTGAATTGTTTTTGTATTCTCGCGGTCAGCGTTACCTTTGCTTGATTTTGCACTTTTTTATTTGGAAAGGCCCTTCATAAATCTTTAAAAAAATGTTATTTTCAAATAAGTACATTTAAAATGTAACACGGCTGACAATCACTACACTAATAGAGTGTTATGCAGGATTTTCTTTACTAGATTGCTCGGCTTCCTTTCCATAAACGTCAACTGCAAAAACTATACACGTGAACACTCTGGGCCAATAAAAACTGAGACGCATCTAGTCGGACAGCTGTCAGACTTACTAAACTACGAATCCGAACGTCCCCATTGATTTCGACTAAATGTCTACTGTCGAAGAACTTCGCAATTGATATGGAATCAAATGACATAAGTTCCTACTGCAAACGCAGAATAAAGCGCTGTCAAAATAGAATTCAATCAAAACTCACGACTGGATTAAATGGCAGGTAGGTACTTCCAAGTTTGCTTATTGTTGCACGATTTGGTATTGAAAATACTTTCTATAGAACTAGAACTAGAACTAGAACTAGAACTGTATTTGGTCGACTACAATACGTTTCGTGCCAATAAATATCGTCTACTGGCACCACTGATAAAGTTGCGGTCAGAATCGAGTTAAAACAAAGTTCTTTAAATAGCGGAAATTGATGGAGTAAGTATCTACTTATGAATTGCTGAGATCGCCAGAGACAATGGAACGTAAATAGGTTCATAAAGTGCCTCGCAGCACGTCCCTGTGCCACAGGACATGAGGCCCAGTCCAATATATTTCTCTTCACCTTTCATAGATCATACATAAAAATTACATTATTTATGAAACATCTGTCAAAAAATCTAGAGAGGTTTGAAAACAAATGAAGCGATCATACACCCAAATGTCATTATTCCTAAAATTTTATTTCGGCTCTCAAACTCAGAATGAATCCATTATTCAACTCCAGTCAAATGGAATCTCTTGACAAATCCACTCAGCGTATAATTCGCTTTCGCATTCTGCTGTATGAAAGCATAATTTGTGATTATTTCTTCCAAAATGCATAAACCCACTTAAAGCACTTAATTCTCACACAGTTCCCATGTTTCCCCACACAACTATCGTGCGACATTTTGTCTTCTTCTAGAAAATGGCCACTCCTCCATTCCCACATAAAGATACCAGCGGCCATCCCCCCACACAACTATTAATACACCATCAGTGATGAATTACAAGGAATCTCTCTTCAAATATGAAAGCGATGTAAACGTCCCACTTCCAAGTTCCAACACCAAATGGAAAAACGTCGCATTGAAAACGATATCTCATGAACTGCTATCAAAAAAATGTGGTTCCCCTCTAGATTTGCCAACAACTATCCGGCTGCATACGAAACTCAGTTCTAATGGCATGAGACAAGAGGAAGAGTCACTCACATTAGCATCTATAGGGCACCAGATTTGGTTTTGTGGTTTCGTATTGGTGGTGGCATGTCATCTGTATACTTTTCCCCACAAAATGTGTTTATTGGTTAAGGGAACAGGGAACAGAAAAAAATAAATAAAATCATTTTAAGTGGATTCAAACGAGCGACTATAATTCTTCCTAATTTCTTCCTCGGATGCAATTAGCTGTGATGCTGCATCAACGCATCTGTATCTATATAGAAGAGCTACTTGAAGAAAAGGAAATCACTTCCTTATTTTTTTTTCAGTGGATGCAAAGTGGAATGGGTATTGGGAAGATTCGTCTATGGTGGAACACGCCACGCAGCCACAGTGGCGGATATTTGAAAAGAAATGTCACAGAACGGCATAATGGGAGTGACAACGACAATAAAAGTAGGTAAATGCGTGTTTTGTTCGTTCCTTTTTTTATGAGAATAGTTTTTGATAGGAGTCGTAAACCAACTGGGCCGTTGAATGGTAATAATTTCCTCACCAATGACGTGTTATTTGTTGAAATGGGGGAGAAGTAGGTTATTTTCCTTCTTTTTTTATGACACAACATGTCATCTGTATAAGTTTAGGTACTTACAGGCATCTACCTGTATATTGGAGAAAAATTGGGTGTATGCCAAACCTCTGGCTTATTTGGTCGACTTCAATCTGACAGTATACAAAAGAATATGCACGTCTTAAATCTAAAAAGTTTCAGAGAACTGCATCTGGCTGTTCTATACTATTGACAAATTATACTCAAAAGCCAATTGTCCGTACTTTGGAGTTTTTCGTTTAATTTTTAACCAAGTTTCTATTTGACATTTGTATTGAAAGTGCTTTAATAAAAAATATTAAAGCGAATGCATTTGTTTAAAAAAGTTTAATCGGCTAAAATCATTCACAACTGGGCGAAATTCTTTAACAAACACACTGTCATTATAAAACTGAGAGAATTCACTATAAAAATCTGAGTGGGGATGTTCAAGTGTCTAATTTTTTAAGTCTGACAGCTGTCTGACCTTATTTGTTTTGTTTTGGTGAGATCACATGAGCACCAGCTTTCTCAGTTGACATTTATGGACGGCAGCCTACAAATCGTATCAAGGAATTCATATGACTGAGTAGGTACTAAGTTGACAGTTCGCATGTGTGGCTGACAAAGGACAGGTGACATTACCGACCAATCTAGTTTTTCCGTTCATGGTACAGCTAGTCCAGTCCAATCTATTGAACTTAATATACCTATACATAGATTTTTGAATGTATGTATCCATAGTTGGTTATGGTTTTTTCTACTGGCGCTTTCTTCATTTTTTTTTTCGTTCACAGGACGCGTTTATAAAAAAAAAAAACAAAAAGCTGATTATATAAGTTTATTGGCCCAACTTTCAAAAAATAATTTTGGTAATTAAAGCTCTCTCCAAAATTGATAAGTATTTGTTAGAATGGTAGGTATTTTACAAATAAACAAATTGTGCGTTCAGCATTGAATTCGCTCGTATGTGTGAATTTTGTTCAGACTTAACTAAGACTAAATCTTTTTGCTGAGAGTAAAGGACCATTCACATGAGCGCGAACTGCGAATAGGCGAACTGCGACCAAATCAATTTATCTGTATTTATAAATTGAAAGTTGCTATTTGTTTTACCACAAAAGCATTATATTCAATTAATATAACACCTAATCTAAAAAAAAAAAATTAAACTTGATTGATTAAAATGACAAAATTAACAATTACAGCAATTCTCCCGCGAATTGAAAATTCTTGCCGCGAACTGTCACACTTTATTCACAACCCACATAAAACAGTCGCGATCCACAAACCTGCGAATAAAAAATTCGCTTGAACTTAACCTTCAACTATACAAATGAGTCGCGGGTACCTGCGACTAAAAAAAGTTTTCATGTAAATGAAGTGTCAGAATTTACGAAGTTCGTGGTTCGCAATTCGCTCTCATGTGAATGATACTTAACACTTCAAAGCTCTCACATGATAGACGTCAACGTCTATCATCCAAAGACCTTCTATGAGGAAACTGAACTAATACGTACTACTTAGACGAAGGTCCCACCACTCAAGGGATAATGTACTATGTATGCTAGACTTCACAGCTTCCATCCACAATTTAAAGGAAAACGACGTCATACAAAAAAAATACTCCACATTGTGCAAGAATTCATTTGCACCCACTGACATCTGACATTCATATAAGATAACCAATTAAAAAAAACAGTTCGTTGTTTTTTTCCAAAAAGAATTATTAAAAACCGTTAACCTCTAAATCATTTCATATTATTTTTATTTGAACACAACTTGGGAACAATGGAAAGTAGAGCAAGCGAATGCATAACATTTCGTCCAAACTCGTATGCGACAAAACCAAAGCGTCCATGGTTTTTCGGAGTTTTACTCCGAAGATAGAAATTAACAGCCATGATGGTAACCACTGCTGGAATACTTTTCATCGGATTGAGTCTCTGCTGCAGTCTGCAAAATAAAAGTCAAACTGTTATACGCTCCATTATTATTTCGTATTGCCACCAGATACCGCTAGTTTGTTGAAAAAGCCAATCTTGCTGTGTATCTACGTGTATTGTCATATTTACCTCTTTGCAAGTGGGGCGGATAGCGCAACGCCCATCATGAATCCTAAATCACGACATATGATGAAAATTGGACTCGTTTCATGTCGCAAGAATTGCGGATCCGTGCACCATTTGAATGCCTACACGAGAGGAAAAGAAATCACAATTCGATTTCAAAGTGACGGTTGACAGCAATTTACCATTCTAACCGACCAATGCGGATCCAATCCAACGTGCAGCATTGCGAAATACATTCCTATGACAAATAGTCCGACAGTGGTAACGGCAGCAATCGCGATTACCTTATGCCATGACTCTGTGAAAATGACGCCAGCGCGTTCTGCACTTCGTTGTCGTTGTATGGTTATGGTATCAATGACAAATACCGCCATGAATGACCCACATATGCATTGATGCAGGAAGTGGCTGCCAAAATATACGCGGCTTATCCACATCGGGATGGACAGCAGTGCCACCACTGGGTACCTTGTGCAGGGTGTTAGTTTCGAGTAGAGGAGAAGTGTGTACACGAGTCCAGTGAATGCCATCGAGTGTGCGGATGGAAATCCAGCTGTTGTGTCGCAGGTCAGAGGACTCTGATGGAGACTGATAGACTGGAGGTCATGTTCACGAATCCACCAGTACGGGCGGTGTTGTGGAAATGTCCTAAGAATAATAATTTTAAAATGGAAATATTGACATGCACTTGACTGACATTCCTACCATTTAATGACAGATGATATAACATTCAGCAGACCCAGTACAAACGTCATTTCACCCATTAGCCGCATGTCAGTCGATCCAAGAACAGGCATCACATAGTCGACAAGTGATGACGGGCTGAGGAATTCACTCAAACCCACCAGCCATGAGTCGACGGGCTTGAAACTGTGGGAAATAAAATAATTAGTTCACAAATGCGACGTGGGAGGGAGTGGTGGGGTACAAGCACCGACGTTTCTTGAACGTTTCTGGTCAGATTTACTTCACAATGCAGCACATATTGCACATACTGGTCGACCATGGTTTTGATAAACTATTAACAGCGCACAAAGGAAAATAAATCCTGGACAAACTAACTCCTATGAGGAAGTAAATAAATTCTTTTCACACGCTCCACTGAAGCTACTGACAGACGACTGCAGTTCTGTCATTATCCTAGCACAAGCGCAGACCTAGTTTCATTTTGCGCGTAGGGTAAATGAGATACCTACATAATTCGTGTCAAATTTATTACCCATAATTCCACTCGTTGCGTTGCCATAATAATTTCGAATGCATTATAAACAAAAACAACCATGAAATGCAAATCATTGAGATAAATTCCATGTTAATTGCAGCATTGATTCATAGTTAAGACCGTTAAGATATGAATTAATGACAGCTAACAGTAACGAGTCCATGGCTGATAAATAGGGTGTATGATTATGAATTTAGTCGTATATGATTGAAGGTTTATTATTATGTCCAACAAGATAATGGAAAAAGTGGCCTATTTGGTTATGGAAATTAACCGGTTCGTATTAATAGTTGTTGGCGGGCGCACAACTTTTTGACACTTTTATATCGAATTTGACGGATATGATTCATAGAGCGTGAATACGATTCACTTTACTACGTCAACTTGAGGTTTTATGGGGTGTTATGTGTTAAACGATTCGGTCAAACGGATTTATGCCGTTTAACGTCTAAACTGTTTCAGTATCGCAATGGATTATAAATCGATTAATCCGAAGTCGAACAGCGTTACTTGAAATGGCTTGAGTGTACAAATTGAAAACTCTTTTATGTTGGCTGTCAAAGTTGCTATTGTGTTGTGGTGGTTTTATTGTTTAATGTTTATTGGTCAAATGGCTTATATTTATATGGCTAAGACTAATTGAGGGACAAAGTGGAGACAGTAATAGGAATTTGATGAAGTACCTAGCGGAAAACGTTTTAATAATCGGGCTTGTCTTAAAGTGAAGTTATAAATCAATCATTCGCAGATATTTTCCTTTCACTTCTACGAGTATAGGTATATAGGTAATGTCTTTACAGATTAGTGTAAGTATATTTATTGCAGTTATAATGATTTAATTCATGAATATATTCTGATGTTTTTGGTAGTAAGCGTGTTGGCTGCATTCCATTGATTGCTATAGATGATGCTAATGTCAAACTCCGTATACTGACATTTTAACCATAAGTACCCATTTTGCAATGAAGTTGTAAGGGTAAAATGTCACTCAAAAGGAATTTTCACACTTAATCGAATAAAATACTTGCTAGAGTGAGAAAAAACAATCAAGAAAAGAGATGTCAAAAGGCAATACAGTTGTTAACAAATTTCTAAAGCAGAAATGAAAGTGGAGTTTATTCATAAAATTATTCATAGGTGTAGTGTATTTAAGGTAAAAATTGTCCTTGCGAATAAGTTTGTGTGAAAAGAAATGGCAAAGGAAACCAAATGTCACTTTTGTGCCACTGGTGTGACAGGCGGCTTAGCGAGTGTTCCTTTAATTTAGTGGGTTTCTTAAACATCACTTAGGTACACTCTTCTTAGTAGAACTATAGGTATATATCAAATTCAAAATGTTGAACTAAAACCAGCAAGAAAATAGGTACATAAATAAGGGTGAGTGTAATTATTATACTCTTTGACATTTGTGACAGAAATTAATACCAGTCAAAAATTAATACAAAATTATATTGAACAGTATTTTATGTAAATAATGAGCCCTTTCTTTTTATATTAGGTTCATTCGCATGCGCGGTTTAAATCGAACGCAATCGCAATAAATCGATCGCAATAGCACAAAGTCTATACAGTTCTCATCACAAATGACAGAAAAAGAGAAAATTAGCAAAGTAACGAGTAACGAGTAGGTAGTTCCTTGTTAAACTAAAAAAAAATTAGTGGTGGTCGAATGTTCTCCTAGAAGGTTTCATATGTTGCGTAAAGTATGTTATATATTTATTTGGGACATGGATTAGATGTTAAAAATGAAAGTGACGTACTTTGGGGTATTTTTTCAGGTCTCTGAGAGAGTCTCGCTCAATTTTGTATGTTTGACAGATTGTTAGTGTTTGGTTCGGGAAAGTACGCGAATAGACCAATTTATATCAAAGGTTGCCTAATTTTCATGTAAGAACTCGCATACGATTCCTCCCATCGCCATTGGTCGCGACTTCATCCATTTCAGAAATACATATCTCAAATAAACTCGCTATCAATTTATGAAAGTCGTCTTCTTCCCGGAGTCTAAAGCGAACAAAATCCTTACCGGCTGGTTTGCTGATATTAAACCATCACTTCCTTAACTCGAACATGTTTTCGAGTGAATGACGTAAGACAGCTGTCTTATGTATATATTGGCCCTCACACCTCAATCAGAAATAAAATCATTTCCAAACGCTGCGCTGCAATAAAAATTCCTATAACCGCCTGTTTCTATTTCTCATCGCTAAACCACCAAGTCGTTATTATGCAACTGACCTCTAACCTCCCAATTACCATATCCGTTCTGTCGCTTGAATTATCATTCTTTTGTGCGAGGCGGGGGCCAGTATACCACACACACACCATTCGAACGATTCTATCGATCAAAATGTCATAATTCACCGCAAAGCACTGCATAATATGGCCGGCAGCCATGTGGACAATTCAACCAAGAAGGTGTCCACTAGAGACAAACCATACTGAGTATTGTCTCTGGGTGTCCACCATCCGCCAGTGCACATGGGAGTGCCCTCCTTGAACCGACCAGCGCAAAAGCCTTGTTGTAGCGATAATAAATTCCATTCTATAGCTTTCAAGAAAATACTTGCCACCAACGAGGTGGCCAGGGTAATTGCCAGCCTAAAATTCCGATTAAGATTAGCCATCGAGATAATTAGCTAAATAAGTTCAACTAGGAGGTATGTGCGGTCCACCGTGGAAACAGTTTCTTTTTTTTTTTAAATCAAAATCGCGCAGCAAATTCGGAAGCTGTGGCGATGAAAACTCATAAATAGTTGGCCGATGTCAGCTACCGGTTTGTCGGAGGTTCAACGAGGGGGATGTTTCCATAAATAGCCACCGCTATGGTCGCATTAAGTTGTAGCTGGCTCACCTCAGTCGGGTTGACACTAAATCGATGGGAAATGCGAATAGAAAAACACTGACACCAGAAATGCAATACAGCAGCAGCCATTGAAAATCTTTTGAAACTTTTTCCGGACCAGTGATCAAGGGCAACGTGTTTTGCGGTTGCAGAGTGGATGTGGTGGATGTTTTGTTGCAAAAACCGACCACAAAACTTTGTCCGCTTACACATTCCGCCACAGATTTGCTCGCAGAATTGCAGAAACGGGGATAAGACACAGTGCACACCGATGGCGCAGCCTGCAACCCACATGAATTCGAAGAATGTGCACTGAAAGAAAATGTGACGGTGGAATAGGTTTTTATATAGAATCTCACCACTCAGAAGCGGTTGCAATGAGTCACGTGCTGTGCGGAGCCTGTAGTTGACGCATTCTAAGAACAGATGGAAAAGGGGAGCCACTATTAATTGTATTATTTATCTGTTGAACGTTCAACATGGGCAAGTGCTGAAGAACTGGTTCGCGATTAATTCACTTGCCAATAGCGGGATTGTTGCTTTATTTACTCTGGGACACATTGAAAAGAAGTCTTTCTCAATACCAATGGCAATAAAACACTTCGATGCTGAGGTTTTCAAGTTTACGATCTTAATTAAGATATTCGCTATTTGGTTCGATAAAGACATTTAGCTTACATGTGATTATCCCCTGCTAAGAGTTGTATAACTGCTTTTTGACAGATAAGGGAAATAAACCGTTTCGCATAAGTGAATTCATCAGATGAATTAAAGTGTTGGTTATCTATATCCATATGGTTAGAGTGGAATTAAATATTATGGTCACTTATGAATCTTTTGAAAGCTATTTCGTATACATACCTACATCTATTGTGACGTTTAAACTGAAATAAGTCGGTTTCAGCTTATCATAGACAAAAATAGTTTTGGATGATATTTTTTAAGATTTATGTCGTTTTCCATTGGGCAAAAAGAAGCGTCCGGGAGAGTCCGGAATCGAAAAAATCACTTCTGAAACCGTTCCATTGGCACAAAAAATACTCTTCTGGTGATTCTGAGGAGAGAATTTCGCTTCTGGAGTTGAAGTCAGAATCCACTCAAGAAGCACTCACACCAGTGTAGTTTGTGTATTTTATACAATTCAAATGACAGCTGCCGTAGATTATTTTTTGGCATTTCACCAATACTCTTGTGGATTCAATCAGAAGCAGTTTTCTTGTTCCATTGGACTACCGAATGAGTGGATCCCCGACTGAAACCAATGGAAAACGACATTAGAGAAAATAAAGTAACGGAATTGTATATTTACACATTTGATATACAAAAGTTTTATAATTTAAGTCATCGAGCTGTCAATGTTCCGCTAAACAAAGCGAGTAAAGTGGTGTTGGTAATTCTTTAGCAATTTAGCAGATATGAAAGTGGCTAAAGCAAAGTATATGAAAGAATAACGAAACTCGAAAACTCAAGAGCCGTCAAGCCATCTATTTTTTGTCATTTAAGCATGATTTTAGATAATTAACTGTCAGATAACTCGACGAGCCAATTCAATAACTTTTGCGATTTGCATTGCCCGTGGCGTAGGTAATCATTAATGTGGGAACGTTAAAAAGATAAGATATATTTCGTAGTTGAATCTTGAAATAATAATAATAAATATAGGTAATCCTTACATTTTTACCGAAAAATTTGAGTCACAGCTGTCAGTTGGACTGCAAAATATAACAACAAAAATAAATCCGATGCAAACACATAAGGTTTGTTCCCTTACTTTTATAGTAAGAATGGAAAAGACTGTCAAAATGGAATTAGTGGGGATAAATTCTCTCACAGAAATAGAGACACTTACGAAAAAGTTAGGGAACGCTTTTGTAGTAATCTATGAACAGTGACAGATACATAATTGTGCTACGAGAAGTCTGATAAACTCCAATTTGTTTGCTAATTTACTAAAAAAAAATAGTAACACCATCTAAGAGCGATGAAAATGATCTGAAATTGATCGATTTTTTTCTTGATGAATCCGAGTATGTAAGATTTAAAAATAAAGGAACAGACCTATTTTGGGTGCACCATCCATTGAGTTAAAAAATGCACAACATTTGTGCAAGATCCTATTCGAGAAAGCACTCAAAGATTTTATCACCTGTCGCAACGAAACACTATTAAGTCAACTGTCTGCCAAATGACAGGCATTTTCGACAATTTTTTCTACTTTCTACTGGGGTGGGGATGTTCTAAAGTCGGTACTCTCGTTTATTAAATATTTGGCGCAACAGGTTGCTAGAGGCAACAGGCCTAGCATATCACAACCATTTTTCATTTTTGGAACGAATTAAAGGGATCTGCAAATTTATGCCGAGGCCAAAAGGCTAATTGATTAGCTTAGATTGATTTTTAGTTGACATTTATGGAGAAGTAGCCATAACGATTTCTCGACAAATATATGCCGGTCAAAAGTGCACATCCGCCAAGCGTTTGAAATGACATGCTAGTTCTATTACACTACAAATGTAGAAACACATTGCCTTAAGCTGGATTACTCTAATTTAGAACAGCGACTTGGAACGTCTTGGACAGTTTTTCTCATATTATATCCGACAGAAGTGCAGAGTCCCTTCGGACTAAGGTAATCCAATCCCTAAAACTATATGAGTAGGTAATCCTATCATTTTGTTTCGCAAAACTAAAAAAGTCTCGCCGATAAAATCCTTTCCGACACCGATCAGGAAATTTGACAGGCATAACTTTGTCGTTTTTATCCAATGATAATATACTCGAACAATGGCACTTTGAAGACTAATGAAATCGCATCCGTGGCTGTCTTTATATACGCAAGTCAGGTAGAAATCTATAAACTGAAGCATACTTTGAACGTCATCGCGTAAACATGAAGTCCAACAATTGTAAACATCGCATATTTATGTTTCCAAAAGGCGATCCTCATAATTGTTACCAAACTTCCTCGATTCCAAGCTACGGAACAGAACCAGCTCGTTTAATGTAACCGATGAACTCCAACCGCAGAGAATGTCGTCTGACCTGTTCTGTCATTATGCATTCAAAAGTGCTGGACGACTTTTACTTTTACCCTACTCCAAACCACGCCACTTGACCACAGGTCAAGTCGAGGAAGTAATAGAACCGCAATGGCGACCGCCGCCAACCCCCGCGCCCTCCTGCTGACCTTGAGTGATTGTTCTACATTTGTATTGACCCGATTGACAACAAACGAAAAAGCAGCCGCCGGCGCTTACCACAAAAGCCAAACAACTTTCCTCCCAGTGTATATACCTTTAAACAAACAACCAACATTAACAACAACAAATTAAAAGAAAAACAATTAAAATTACATTGGCAGGTTATGACAATACAAGTCAGCAACAGACGCAGGCGCAAAATTGGTCCGTTTTGCCTTTGCACCCACCAACCTACGAAGAGCGCGAGAGCGGAGACTATACATCTAAACTCACTCTCCTCCGAACTTATGGGTCAATGGTAAGCCCCACGTCTGTGGTGGATATAGTGGAACTGGATTAGATACACATGTGCATGACTTAATGCCTACGGACAAGTAAGTCGATTCCCTTGCCGCGACGCGGCACACAGCAACAGCCCGAGCCCCAGCGCAACACTGGATTGGAGCTTTTTGTCTTCCGGCACAGAACCGCGCAATGGCGAGAGACCACCTTTGTTCATGGTCCATGCGGCGACAACGGCCGGTGTGGGGTAGGGCAATTAGAGCACTATCTGTGTGCGCACCGACTGAATGAAAGTACCTCATCGGCTGTCACCCCCTCACCATCAAATAGTCGTTATACTGTGCAAGTGTTGGTCTTGATCCAATGTAAATTGCAGCAACCACATTTTTAATCTCTTAGGCAAGCGGCCAAAGGCGTGGTATAGCCGCCTCGTATATGTGTTACAATTCTCGAGGGAGAGACAAAATTATTCCGGGTATATAAGTTGTTAGCATAAACGGACACTTGTACAGTTCGGTTCAGATCGAAAGCCCAATTGGAAGTTTAGAATTCTATAGTCCAATTTAACTAGAAGAAAAAAGGATTTTCACGATGTTCTCAAAATTGGTAAGTCGCTATATAGCACAGCTGTCATATATGGATTACTTCAACTAACCCCCATCGGGATGTTTGCAGACCTTTGTAGCCCTCATCTCATTTGCGGTGGCCGCTCCCCAGCACCCACCAGCAGCCCAATTCCCAGCTGGTGTGGATCCTGCAAAGTGCCCCGGTTTCCCGATCTGTGACAATGCTCTTCTGCACAGCCAACAGCCCAGCTGGGGTGCTCCAGCTCCGTCATGGAACCCACAGCCACAATGGAACCCACAGCCCCAACAGCAACAATGGAACCCCCAGCCCCAACAATGGAACCCACAACCCCAACAATCATGGAACCCAGCTCCATACCAGGCCCCATCCAACCACTTACCCGGTGCTGGTGGTGACAAGTACCCAGCTGGCGTGAATCCACAGAGCTGCCCCAACTATCCATTCTGTGACGGAACTGCTGGTCATGGTGCCGTTGCTGCCCCACCTCTACCAGGCTGGAGCGAAAGGCAATACCCAGCCGGAGTGTCTCCACACACCTGCCCCAACTTCCCATACTGCCACTAAGGACTAACCACCCTTTCGATGTCCCATCACCTATAAAACACACCTCAGCCAACGCACTGCCTAGCTTCTAAATACATCTCATGTGTCAAATGTCCACACCTCCAGATTATGCTTGTTTTTAAATTTACTTCCTATGTTGACGAATTTTTTTCAAACTTTTTTGTTAAGCTTCCGAGAAAGAAAATAAGTGTTAAAATATAAAAAAAATATATAAATAAATGTATTTGTTAGAAAACAATTTTACGGTTGCCATATATCTGAACTAAGTAGGAAAAGGAATGCATTCCGAGATGCTGATGTTGATACGCACGGGTTTGCCAAGACCAGATTCGGAAACAGCATTCCTATTGCAAAGCCAAGGTTGACAGGTCAAAGTGTACTAATTAAATACCACAGCTGGCTGTACGTAGGTAAGTTCGCCACTCCAGCGAAGGTCGTTCGTCTTCGTTACACAGTACCTATAGTAAAGTATTAAAAATATAGTCGTGTACACTGTACAATAATTGTGTAACAAAGAAGGTTCTTGAAACAGCCATTAACTCCGTTGAAGCTATTTTATCTTAGTTCCTACTCTTTTGGGGGTGTATTAATAGGGATTCAGTTGACCTACGTGCTAGGTTCGTAAATTGCAAGTATCTCATCACATATCATATTGCCCCATTCCCCATAGCCAAATCGGCTGCCACAAAAATTCATTCTATTAGTATAATTGAGGTTAGGTAATTGTGATGGAAGAAAACAGTAATTTTAGTACAAATAAACGATCAAATTGCAAAGTTGCAGTAGGAAAACGACATTAATCGCTGATTGTCATAGACAAAATATACTGGGACCGTCAATTTCGGTCGATTTTCTGTTACTTACTTGTTAACGAATCCACTGATGTGAAAGTGTGCCTCGTCGCTGAAGATGATTTTCTTTGAAAAGTCACCATTCACAGGTATGCCACCGAAGCCGTGCCGGGCATTTGGCCGATGTTTTGTTTCACACATAATTGTCATAGATCCTTCTGCCATAATAGAAAACTAGTTGTTTTATTTACAATTAACATCGTGTGTTTTCGTTGGACCACCCTCTACAAGGGAGGTATATATATTTTTTCGGAGTAGTCACGATTTGGTGCGCTATTATTGTTATGGCGTTTTCGATTGAAGGAAAGAATTGTCCTTTCTATCATAACATCAAATCTAGTAGTGCTTTCTATGTTTTCGTTGTTTCATTGGAGAAAAAGGGACACTTCTATTTCAATTCTTAACACGACAGAATCCGGAATATTTTAAAAGAATTGCCCTGAATTGACCAACACACACTAGCCAAATGTCAGATTGAAATGTTTGTTGTGTTGTTGGTAACAAATTTTGCGCTATGTGATTCGAAAATATGCAATTAAGCGTGCGAATGTAAACTTTAATTGAAATTAATTCATTTGGCTTATAAAAACATTAATATTTCTTTTAGAAAACAACAAAAAAAAAAATAGCAACAGAAAAAACAAGTCTCACATATGAGGTTTGTTCCTTTACTTTTGTAGTAAGAATGGAAAATACTGTCAAAATGGCAGTGGTGGGGATAGATATAGATTCTCTCACGGAGAGAGACTCTTACGAAATAGTTAGGGAACACTTTTGTAGTAATCTATGGACAGATACATAATTCAAATATTCAAAAAGTGGTACGAAAAGTCGTTAAAATGTCTGATAAACTAGAGGAATTTGCTAATTACTATGAAAATTAGTTACATCATCTAAGTAGAGATGAAAGTGATCGAAAATTAGTCGAATTTCTTCTTGATGAATCCGAGTATGTGGAAGAGTTTGACTGATTGAACTGCAAGCATTCGAGAATAGGGAAATGCGACACTGCATTAAGAATTGCATGCTACAGCTGGTAAGAATTTCGTTGCCACTTTCGAAACGAATCCACTCTATTACGCAAAAAATCAAAACAAATGCACGCATATGTGCCAAATAGCGCAACAAATTTCAAATCAGCTGTTAATTGTAAGGGGACTGACAGAATTTCCAATTCTTACACCAAGAAATTTGTTGAGTAAAAATTCGTAAGATTCTCAGTGGAGGGGTAATATCTTGCTTTGTGAGTTAGGCTTAGGGAACGGCAACGAGTTAAAATTCGTAAGAATCATAAGAAATTCGTAAGATTTAAAAGTAAAGGAACAGACCTCTATGGTGTCTACTGTCTACCACTATTGCAGAGGTGCTGCAGCGAATTTCATTGAAAAGAGCAATTCTCTTGGATCTTCAATGGAAAACGTCATTAATGTGGTATTCGTTTGGGCTTCTTCAGATTTGCTCTCAGATTCCAGATTTCGTGTGGTTAATCGAACATAAAAACGTCACTTGCTCTTTTTTGTGTTGATATTCGTGCGATTTGAATATGTGTAGTCTTCGACACTTTTCTAAGCGATTTCCATTCAATGATTAAATTTTGTATTAAAACATTAGCAATATCTGTTCCGAATGATTTATAAATGTTTATGCACAAATAATTTACAAAAATAGATTCACCCGATGCAATGCCTTTCTTAGCTGGAGAAAAAATTCACTAAAAATGTAAACAAACTCCATCAGTTCTCAAACTCAAACGCACTTGTATTGGTAAATCTGAGAAAATATCTATATTCGCAAAAGTGCTCTGCAGTCTGAAATCTGAAAAAGATTGCTTTTTCTTGTACCAAACGAACATAAAAATTGCTCTGAGAGCAAAAAAGTGCTCTGAGAGCGCCCAATAGAATACCACATAAGTTTACGATCACATAGAAATTCCTATTGACAAATGTCACTTCAATAAATCCGACTCACCAAACACACTCACAGGAAGTATAAGCCATTTCCGCTGTCGACAAAGTGACTGGCAGCGTTCATAGAATTGTATCCGTTCAATTTTAAATTATTTGGTATGTGTGGATAGTATTTTTTTTTTTTTTTAATAAATGGGATAGTTGGGAAATGTAGTTTGGTTGAGGGAAAATAAAAACATTTTGAGTGATTCAGTTATGGTATAATGTTGTATTCTCGAACTCTATCACATACCCCCCTGTACATGCCCAACTTCAGCCATAGAGGTACTCTTAAAGCTAACTCCTCTACATCTCATGGTTGAGGATACGGCATATAAAACAATTCTACGGACGGCAAAAGAAGGAATCGGAAGGGAGAAGTGCATTAGAATATAATGTATGGCTCGAAAAACTTCCACTTCTAGCTATACCCAGAGATGATAGCATCAGGGCACTCATTCCGTATGTCGATTATCGCCAGACGATAGCGTTTCGACGATAGCTTTGCTTCACGTAACTTCAATAATCGTCTATCGTCCAGACGATATCGTTTTGACGATTGAACATTTGCTTCACGTAAATCAATAATCGTCGAAACGCTATCGCCTTGACGATACAATTTGAGCGATACCTAATGAGGTATCGTTTTGCATTGATTTGTATGTTTTGCAAACAACTGAAGATTTTTTATTGAATTTTAAGAAGAAAACTTGACTTCAGATATTTTTTCAAATGCTATCAAATATATAAATAACGATTTATGTACATTTTAGACTTAATTTTTATGAACCTGAACCTCACGCAAAAGCAAGAAATATTGTGGGAAGGTGTATTGGTGATTACAAACATACAAAACTTATATCAATAATTCACTATAACATTAAATTACATGTTGTCATCATCCTCATGTTAATTTGGAATCGTAATTGGAAAACGGAAAAGTGGATTTTGCAAATGTTTTGTGCTGCCCTCCATAACATTTGTATTGATAATGATAGTACAGCAATCGATATACCTATACGAAGTGGAACCTTTGGACTGCTTTGGACAAGTCGGGATGCTCATCCATGAAGCTGACCTATCAATAATACATATTTTCGATGTTATTTGTTATTAATTATTATTAATAGACTAAGGAACAAATTTGAATTAATTCCACTTTGCAATTTTCAAGTTTGCCGGCATCAAATACAAAATTGTTTGCCAAAAAACTCATTTATGACATTTAAAACGACGTCTGATTGGAATTTTCATGTAGTTTGAGGGTCTCTGAAAGACACTCAATGCTCTCAATGCTCTCACGATTTGTACAAAATAAACGATAGACGAGACGATAGTGATAGAGTTACGGAAAGCAAATTGGTGACGAGATCGTTGACTACTATCGCTGAAACGATTATCGTTCTCAGAGTTACGGAATGAGTGCCCAGGAAATTCAATTTTGAGAAGAATTTCATAACGAAGATCAGCAATAAGAAAAATTGGAGCAATGAATCCACGATTTACGGACTGAGCCAGCACACTGTAAAATGGTATACAGATGGATCAAGAACGGATGAAGGAACTGGTGCAGGAGTGTTTGGGCCAGGAACTTAACACTACGAATCCATGGGCAAATGTACCAGCATCTTCCAAGCTGAAATATGCGCCATAGATAGGTGCGTTCGAATCATCCTCAAGAAAATTTACAAAAACTGTAATATAGCAGTGATGTCAGACAGTCAAGCTCTTCCATCAAGGCACTTGACGCCTATATCATAAAGTCAAAGCTTGTATGGGAATGCATGCACAAGCTTAACAAAATAGGTAAAAACAACAGAGTAACCATTTGCTGGATACCTGGTCACATCGGCATCGAGGGCAACGAGGCTGCAGATGCCCTGGCAAGACAGGGGGCGGCGGAGCCCTTCATAGGCCCTGAACCATTCTGCGGCATAGGGGAACACACCCTACGAGAAGAGTTCAGCAAAATGGAAAAGGAAAAAAGAACCGCAGCTTTCAAAAATACCCAAGGCCTGAGGCAGGCTAAGAAACTTATAGGGAATTACAACCTAAAAAGATTCAAAGCATGTATCGGTCTAGGGTCTAGGCAAAAACAACCTAAGAATCCTTACGGGTCTCCTAACGAGACACTGTAGGCTTAAAAAACACATGAGGAAAGAGGGTCTCTGCAGATTCTGCGATGAGAGCGCTGAAACCCCAGACCACATTCTGGAATCCTGTGGAGCACTAGCCCACAAGAGGATTAAACATCTGGGCAAGTACCAGCTAACAGATAAGGATATACAAACCATAGACCCACTACTCATTCTCAGATTCATAAGAGAAACTGGGCTGGATGAAGTGCTCTAAAGTTTATATTCTCGCCAAGGCAAAGACAGAGCAAACCCTCAAACACGGTTCTTAATGGAATTGTGATGCGATGGCGCTCTGGAAAAGGGCACGAACCTTTCCAAGGTATAAGCAGGGGGCACAATAGACCACAAGGTCGCAGTGCACTTGACCCTCTCTACTATTATTATTATTATTACCCCCCTGTTGGTAGAATTTTTTTTATGTTTTTGCATGAAATAAAAGTGACTGTGACAAGGTACAAAAACGAAAACTGGCTTCTCATTAGTGCGACATTAAACTGATTGTTATTAGCGATGTGTCATTATCTGGGTTCAACTGTACCTACTTAATGGTACCTACATACTTAAAGTATGCTCATATTTCAAATGTGATGATCGTTTGAGGCGATTTTCTCTTTTCGGCCAGAGCAGAGTAATGAGAATACTTCGAGTTGTCATTTAGCATTTATTTTCTGTCGAGTACCTATCTAATTTCACGTCAGTTGTGCTCTGCTTCACTGAGACTGAGACTGTTCAATGATATTTAAATGGTATGAATTTGAATGTTTTTTATTGCTTAAGATTATCATCGACAGCAATAACTTGTATTCGGTTTTCAATAGTAGAAATATGCCGTTAATAAGACTTTTTCCCATTAAATAGGCAGTAGACTTTTTGTGGATTAAAAAGGCAGGCATATGTGTAGAGAAGACTGTCAAAATTTAAATGCATTCGCATGTTATTCTTCCTCTACGTTATTAGATTACTTCTCCTCTGCTTATTTGCGAATTCTTTCTGTATGCATTCGTACCTATATACTGAATATTGTTATCGTTTATTTGATTTAAATATTTTTATTTATAATTCCCTTGAAGATGAAGTGTGTACATTTATGTTTCAATATCAGCATAGCCAAGCAATTGCTTGGGCCATCTACCTTTTTCATAAACAAAGTATGGGAATGGAATGCAGGATTTCGCATTTAAGCAAAGAACACAATATTCAAATTCCATACAAGACAAAGCACCCTATTTAATCACACTATTCGAAAGTCCTGTCAGCTAGCACTAAATGAAAATATTATCGACTTTGTAATGTATTTACCTGTTAATAAAGTTGTTACAATAATAGTAATAAAATTCGAGTTCACAACTTGATTTTATATTTTCTTTTAAATTCAATAAATTTATTCTAAAAAATTGTTAACATTACATCGGTTTTCTTTCATTTTTGAATGCTGCAGGCATCGCGCACTATGTGCCTTTCAATTTACGGTATTCTTTTCCAAAACAAAAATGCTAAAATCTCAAAGGTTCTAACTTAAAACTAAAGTTACAAGAGAATGTGTAAGAGAACAACAAATATCCGTTTTCAGCTTGAGGTGACTTCAAAAAAGTTTCATTAATAAATAAATTACATAATTCAATTAGTAGAAAAAATATCTAAGGAACGAGAAATATTTATAAAAAAATAAAATGAATGGTAACAACGATTTATGTGTGCGCCGCACGCTTTACTAATTTTCCAAAGATGCAATTCGAAGGCATCATCATATTTTTTCCTGCTCTAGAAAAAAGTCAGCTGCTTGACCATAAGCAAGAGGCTATGTGGACTTCAACTGAAGTCAGCCATGCACAAGTTGATCTGAGTCAGCTGGGGGTTTATTTTTTTGATAAACAATTTTGATCACAACATGCAGGGATAGCTCTCTTCTCGCGAAAGAGTGTCCTGCAGTCGATAAAAGACACACTAACCGATGCAAAACGCTCTAATCATGGTCGCAAATGGGGAAGGGGGAATAACAATGTTAGTTAATTCGTGCAGCAGTCATCACTAATCATTTCACTGGAGTGTGGTGTAGAGATTAAAAGTAATAAAAAAAGCAAAAGCAACACTAAACACTAGGCGAACTCACAAAAACTGCTCTCGAGTTCGCCCGGTAATAAGTTAAAAAAATAAATAAATTATTGCTTAAGTCTCGCTCTCTTTAATTGTTTTTGGGCTGTTCCCTTCTTCGGGTTCCTCCTCTGGTTCTGGCTGGGGCTCGCTTGGTTTCTCTGTTTCTTTACTTACAACGGAGTCGCCATTCATGTTCACATCTTTTCCCTCGTCTGCGGATGGTGATGTTTCCTCGCTCCCCACTACCTCTTTCGGGACGTCCTCAATTCGGCGAGGCGAATCTATAAACAAAACCATAAGCCCTCCGTGATATTTAACTGTGTACAGAAACAAACCTGAGTCATCACTAGAATCAGACGTTGAGTCATCAGCGCTGTGCGTCGCAATCATTCGGTTATTCAGGGGGCTACTGATCACTGCGCTCGGCAATTTAGGCGCCACCGGTCGCAATTTTCGAGACGGATTCAAGACGCTGCAAAATGCACACCGGAATGTCGCGTATTCGAACTCCTCTTGCCGTGCCATACCTAGAAAATAAATTAAAAAATCTAGTACCCACGCCTGATGACTGCGACCGGATTTCTTACCGTTGTGCGCAAAACATTCTTTGCATATCATTGCGTAGCGGTTTTGTGGACCATCGCCGATTAAGTAGTCGACCATTTTTTCGAGTATGCCCTGCGCCTGTTGATTTATTATCGGATATGGTCGGACCTGCTGCAACGCGGGCGATAGTGCCAGCTGAGACCCAGCCGGTCTGTGTCTCAGAACACTGGCTGCGTTCGGGTTGAAGGACGTTCGAGGTGTTAGTGGCATAGATGGTTGGCCATTATTATTGATAGACACATCTGAACGGTGCAATGGCATTTGGCTATATGGTTTGAGAGCTACTGCTCCAGATGGCGCGGAATGCACAAGGCTGGTGTTGAGATTCTGGATTCGACTTTCTGGCGGCTGTTGTTTGTTTTGCTGTGGTGTTGCAGCTGAAATGAAGATTTTCATATAAGTACGATAGGGGTAAGAAAATGCTTATCTACGAATATTAAGGGGAAACAAGTTGCACAATGCATAATCATAATCAGCGGATAGGATGGGAAGAGCTGAGGCACACGCAATGGGGATTCCCCTACGCCAATCCACAAGTAGGAGAACTTGGGTATACGACCTTCTTTTGAGACCAGATTTATCTTTGTGAGTTTCGATTCAATACGACAGTGTGGTTTATTTATAATTGTGGAAACATTTAAAAAATGACAAGTACTTCACGTGTCAGGGGAAATAATAAGAATAGGGACGTTAACTTAAGAAAAGCGCAGCATTTGAGGTTATGAGGCCGTGATATCAAACTCGTGTATAGCATTGATATATTGATTCTCTCAAAACATCACTTAATGGAAATAATAGATTTCTTGGATGTTATCAAGCAATCACTGCTGTTGATTGGGCAAATTTTTAAGAGCTCACTCACGTCTTGAATATACCCTCATTCTTATGCAATTTAGGGCTCAGGCCACATGCTAACTACTTGCTGTGTGTAGATAGATTATTCAAGCCTTATCTGTTTTGAGATTCTTCGGGTATAGCCATTGCTTCTATTTAGTGACACTAGCACAGTACTGCGCTTCTTTAGCTATACCACTGCCCCGAACGTTATTTTCTGGGTTAGTGGCATATCTCGCGTTCCAACCTATTTTTCTCTGGAGCTAATATGCTGCCTTAAGTCTGATTTTCTTGGATCATATCGTACTTGTTCACAAACGAAAAAATGCATAATATGAGCTATTTCTTTACCAGTAACTTGATATAATATATTTTTTGTCACATAGAAAACCCACGTCCTCTCAACCACGGAAGAAGTTCATCTAATATGATCTCACAATGTGGCGCATCATTGGTCTCGAAACACTTTTGACTGTGCAACAATTATAAAGCAAAGATCTCCGTCCTAAAATGACTTTAAAGCAAACGGATTTATATGTAGACGGGATTAAGCAAAAACAGAAGACAAGACCGAGACACTCTCTTACTGCAAGGTATATCTATAAATCTCTACATCTCTATATCGAAAGACTTCAAATTGACTATCAAGTGTGTGTACTTTTATATGAAAATATAAAACATAAAATATAAATGCATGCAAATGTTTAAGCTTAAAAATAAAAGTAAACGTCTAAACATTTTTCACTAGTTTATTACCCGTTAGAGATTTGATGGCATATGATTTGTTGCCGTACTTGCTCAGCAGTTTCGATGCAACCTAAAAAAAACAAACAAAAAGGATTTAAAACCATGCTCATGCATGTTATCTCGCCAAGAACCTACGTTATATGTTTCCTTTTCCATGACTTCTTCCAGAATTCGTTTCTTCTCATCTCGCAGCGTTGTCAGCTTCGTTGAGTTTTTGTTGATTTTTCGCTGGTAATACCACGCGAGTACCCTTCGCAGAAGAAATATTCTGCGCAATAGAAAAGTTGCAGTAAGAATTGAAGATGTTGCTTCTCTAAATAATATAGAACTTACATCAGGGGAAATATAAGCAATGGCACAGAGTATGTAATGCGTTCCATCCATGTTGGCGGGAAGAAAGCGAAATAAAATATAAGAAATCCGACTGCGTACAGACCAATGGAGATGACTAGAAAATTTCCCACAAGACGCTTCTGTTTCTCCTGTGTTGTTAGCGAGAATTTCTCGATTGTCCGGATTTCGGTTTCGAGCTTTTCAAGAAGATCAGCAGAGCTCTTCTCTTTCTGCAGAAAATAGGAAAAGAAAAATAAAGAATTTTTAACGATAGCTTTAAACATACGGGAAGAAATGAATATCCGTTGAAGGAGTAGAGAAATTCACGAATAGCGTTCATCGCGAGCAGTCTTGAAGATTATCGTACGACGCGTTGTTTTTGCTATATACAGGGAAAGGCGAAATCAACAGCTGAAGGTTTCTCGGGTGAAAACCGTTGACACCAAGTAATCAGAAGAACTACTGCAACTGAAGTGAGTCAATGCCAGACCAGAATCCAACTAATACAGACTGTATGAAGGAGAGCAAAAAAAGATACTTCCTTGGCGATAATGAAACGCTATGCGATACATTTTTTTTATTGCGTTGCAAATAACATAGCAGCGAATAATGCATATGAAAATGAAGCACACCAACAATGAGTTGGATATTCTTCCAAATAGCAACAAACAAACGTTTTGCATGCGCCTTCAATCTACTCGTATTGCAAACAATCTTTGATATCAGCTTTTTTGCCAACATCGTTGTTTACGTCTCCAACACACGGACACATCTCTTTCTGTGCAATTTGAATTGGTTTATTTCGACGGCTGCAAAAATGCCAAGAGTTTTTTTCTACAGCATTGATATAAATAATGTGTAGATAAATAAGTTCTTTTTCCCCACTGCCGCATCTTTGCCAAATGTGTTCCAAATAGGTTTGATTCCAGTGCGAAAGCCGCAAGTTCATCGTCTGCTAAACTCATAAAGTCACCATTTCACCAGCAAAGTCTACTAAATGACAAAATCAACATATTTGGAGCCCTAGCTTATGATATCCCAAAGCCAGTTTTCAAATCAACGATCGAATTCCATTTTGGACAGATAGTGACTAGAATTTTATAGCACGTTTTCTTGATGTTTGATTGCAAACCGCTTTTGAAAAAATGACGTGTTTGTGAGATGAGTAAGCGTAGTTTTTATTTTTTGTTTTCGTTACCGCCTCACGGCTAGATAACCTTAAAACGAAATTCTACTTCGTGACTTATTCTGACTTAACAACAACAGCTAAGCCACTGCTCATTGACAATTTGCATTCTCTCAAATGTGAAGAAATTCACTCGCAGAAGGCATTTCCACAATTCGCTCGCAAAGACAATTTTTGTAAACAATGTTCTGAGAATTTTACCTAAATATTGTGAACCTTTTGATTTTCAGATAATAACATTTATTACAAACGATATCAACAATTGTTTTGTCGCTCTTTCTCAAACTCAATTTGTGAAATTTGCAGCCGGCTGAGAACTGAGATCCATCCACCCAATTTGCATTCGGATGAATATAGAATTGGGGTCAATGCAGCGTTGTGCCCTTTGTGAATCCATAATGTCTACACTGCTTGCTGGCTTCAAGGTTGGCATTGTATGTTCAGTGTGTAGGTCTATTTGTAGAATTAGCTTAAAATAACTCAGCTGTCCGAAGAGGTAGCAGCAGCATACCAGCAATAAACAAAAATGAAACCAACTGCCACGGTCCAGAGGCGAATAAATACGAACATTCGATTTGTCCGTGACGCACGTACAAAAATTAACAATTTTCCAGATTATAGAAAACAGAAACTTTGCACATTGTGGATGTTGCATAAATACACCATTTTTGGCATTCGACCCACGACCTTTTGCACTTAGCTGCTTCTTTTTCTATAAAAGCGATAAAAAGTGTCAAAAACTTACTCTGAACTTTGCCAGCACGGCTCCCATTCTGCTTGACTATCGGAATTCGCTAATTTTCAGCTAAACACTTGAGTTGGTAACTTTCAATGAAATGCGTAACTTGTTGGCTGATTTATTTCATTTGGAATATTTGGTTATATTTTTACACAGATGGCTTTTTTAGATGTGAAATTCACAAACAATATGCGTTGAACAGAGAAATCTGCTGGCCGGAACTTTTGTGATTTGTATAGTTTGTTGTTTTGGCACAAAGCGGAGATTCACAAATCACAATGCGATGGGGTGTGTTCAGTGTTCGTTTGATTATGACACATCGTAGCGCGACGTCATGGCGGTGTGGTGAAATTTGTTTTAGAGGATAGGTGAGTTCAGAGAAAAATGTCAACTGACAGTTAAAATTTGATTTAAACGAAAAATAAAACTGGTAGGTAATCAAAAACAAGTTAGGTAGTGATGTAGATGTTATTGGAGAATTTATTGAATTTCTACAGGAGAGCAATGTGGGTGAAACCTATTTCAGCTATGGATTCTTTCCGCAATCTAAAATTTCATACTGTTTTCCGAATATTGGAACCAAGTAGTTGAAAGATGCATTCGGCAATGGTAAAGTAATAACGAAACTATGAATAGTTGGTTTACCGAATACATACTTTGCAAGAAAGCAATCAAGAATGAATTCGGATGTCAATTTTAGCAGCAAATCATTATAAACCTGATAATCACATAAAGTAAGTTCTGTGAGGTCACAGCCAATTACTCTTTACCGCATTCAGCTCGAAATAACCCTTTTCACACGAAACTTGTACCTTCTTTCGGGGAAGAAAATTCGAATGCAAACGAACTGAGAATCGCGAGTTTACGGCCACGAATTGGTATGGGTTTGGCTTGTTCGCAGATGAGACCATTCCCGGCATATATTTAATTATACTTACCTAAATACAATCTGCGGTACTAATAATCATTTTTAGTGTCCAGGCAAAATTTTTCGAGCTCACAATGACGAAAATTTCCATACAAAATTGCATATTGTGATCTAGGAAATATTTAGTGTGAAGGTTAAAAATGATTATTAGTAAGGCCCAATCACATTTAGAATTAAAAGTAAAACAATGTCCTACTCACTAAGTGATTTTCAGCTGTCTAATTAATGCGCCACGACCAGAATTGAGTGATGGCAATATATTTACCTATACATTATCTATTCTTACTGTTTCAACACAGTTGTAGAAACTTGAGCGTTCATACTCTCATTTACAATCTCGCGCTCTATTGTTAGACTGCCGAACTTAATAATAAGGTTCACCCAAAATATGCGCAAAAGGTGTCAGATTGATAGCTATACCTACCATTTCGGAGGCCGCCATAGCATGGAGTTTCTCACTTTTCGGCTCACTTAATTTCCAAAACAAAAGCTTGCAGCGATTGCCAATTATACAATTTCGTTTGTACACCAAGTTCATCGCTCCCATTTAATGAAAAGGTTTTCAAATAACGAAGTGCGCGCGTTTTCTTGCTTTGCTGATGTTGTACAAGTACATGGCGCGAGAGCGACTGTGAATTGTTTTACCCATGACTGGGTCATAGCGTATGTATATGTATATGTAATCAATGCATTTCTATACAGTCCTGTATCAATGATATATCGCTCGAGTCATTTCACAAAAATATAACAATACAATTAACGAACTCCATGATGATCTTTGGCATTCGTATCAATTCGATTCGGTAGTAGTTAACGTCAATACGCTTTAGCATCTGATGGTTATACATATAGTGCACTAACTTGTGAAAAGGGACAGGTGCAGGAGAAAAGTCATTGCAGGCACTAAGAAACTTTCTCTTTACCAGTATTTATGTATTTGAATAGCCTACCTCCTTCCTTCTGACACGTTATTTATTGCAAAAGCTTAAGTTTAATGACTCAATTGCACGCATTGTGTGGACTTATTGCTGAGGGTTATGGAGCTTGGATTTTAATTGAAAGGAAACATTAATGTTCACTTAAATACCTATAACTTTCAACATGATAAAGACCGAAAGGGCTATCGCTCTATTATTTATGTATAATACTTACAGTTACAGCAACAGAATTTAATATTCAGCCCGTGTCTGACAAGTTGTCTCTGTTCGTATTAATTGAGACAATTCTCAGCTACAAATCCATAAACGTCATCACAGCAATAAAAAAAATCCAGTTATAATACCAATCAAGCTAAAATCAGAATTGCATTCGCACATTACCTACTTGATTGTTATTCTCCTTGACCTCATCTACACCTATCTGTCAGAAATGACCTTGAATTTACTTGCATAAATAAAACCAACAAAAAAGTGGCAGTAGTTGTATTTATAATTCTCGATACTTTCAGTCTTTCTGACGTTAGTGCAAAACAGGATCCCCACATTCCTGCAATATCATCACTTTCAAAAACAAAATATCTGTTGTACGCCCCATTAAGTTTCAATAACAAATATACGCCCCATTAATAAATAACAAGTATTTCAACCATAATCAGCTGCTTTCCCATGTGTTAGATGAAGTTTTTCCCTGGAAAACCAAACGATACACCCTCCCACCCGATCTCGGTTTTTCTTGGCCAAAGAAATACAAATTTTCTCATCCCCAGCGTCTTGCATCATACAGATATTGTACTTTTGTACGCCGCATTCGACTTTTCTCTCGTCTGTCTTGTTTCTACCACCCACCACCACCGCCCGCTTGCGACAGACATGGAGCGAAAAAACGAACAAATTATGAATGATAACGTCGACCACCGTACAGGCTACAGGCCTGGCTCCACGACAACGACGACGATGTTAGACCGAAAGAGGCAATTGCCGCACGCCACCACCTCCGCCAGTAGCTTATTGTTACTGTACCAGGCCGTGCCAATGTAACTATTGTTCACAAATTAGGTAACAAGAAATTGATAAACGGAAAAAGGAAAAAAAAAAAACAACAAAATAATGGACAATTACACTTTGCGCAACTAGCATTTCAATTGTAACGTGAAACTTTCAACAACAACAAAAATCCCATTCCCGGTGTATTTGATTTTCTTCTCATCCAAGTATAGTTAAATCAAATGAGACCTGTCACATTGACACAGTTCCTTATGTACTAGCCATTAAATAGAGTCAATTACCAAAACTGTTTTGACTAATTTTTCCCGATTTACATAATCCATTGTGTCAAAGGCATTTCATCATAAGCCACAAAGCGAAACATTAATCCAAAAAAAAAAAAAACACTGACAGAGAATCTCCTCCGGTGTTCGGAGATGATTCACACGCCGAGTGTCTCTCTGTCACCTCTATTCCGCTTATATGCACACGAGATGAACAAGAAATTAAGAAAAAAAAAAAAAACCTGCAATGCTGGTCATCAGCGTGACCGTTGTGTGACAAAAGTTGCAATTTGGCACCTTGTGTGATAGGCTGCCACAAGTTTTTTGCTATTTTGAACCTTTTTTTTAGTTGGAGAAGGCTCTCCAAAATATTTTCAAATGCTAAAAACCTTTAAAATGTAACGCATTTGCCCATCATAACACTGTTATAGTGTTTAGCTGTCCAATGTTTGTTAAATATTGTTCAAAAATTCAAAATCTGAGACATTACACTATTTTTTCTCATTGGCCCTTTTTCTTGCGACTTTCAGAATTCCGCAGCGGTCACCCTGGTGGTCATACTCAGAAAACTTCATACTATCACATACAATTTCCGAGAGACCACTTGCTGATTGTTTCCCACCCCCTCTAATCAAATGCCTCACCTCTCGGCCGTTGGTCCCACTGACAAACGATCGCTTGCCGTAAACAAACACTTTGCCTGCAGTACACATACTGGAGTGTATGTACTCAAATATGATACACACATACTGAGGGAATTAGAAAACCTGTTTTGATCATAAAATTGCTGGTGTATTTAATTGATCTGTCAAACTCTGGTTTGAATAGTGATGTTGTGGATTTCGGAGTGTTTCGTACTAAAAGGGAAACCGAATCGTATTGAAAATTATCTTGACACTAACCGCTTGGGTTAATTCTGAAGTATGTTTCGGACAATACTATATTATCGCATTAAGCTGTCACTTTAAAAAAAACACAGTGACCAAATTATTTTCTTCTTGCTGAACCTGAGGAGAAAAAAGTTATTAGTGGTTTTTGGAAGTAAGCCTGAGACCCCTCCAGTAGTAGTCCAGGAATACAATTACAACAAATTATTGGTCAAATGTAAATCGTAACCATTTAGACTAAGTGTCAGTCTAGGCTCTAGGGTAATGAGATGTCTTCCATTGAAAGAAGGTCATTCTTTGCTTTTAATGCTTTTTATTTTACCCACAAGATCTACATTGATGTCCAGGTTTTACAACAATAATACGAGATCCACTGTTGCGATGGCCTACGGGATTCCGCTTTCATTACATTTAATTGTAATTAATACGTTTGTAAAATTACAAATACAATTGGTTTAAGTCAGCAGTGGAAAGGATTTAAGTGATTGTATTTGTAAAAGTTGAACGCCGGTTGATCCGCTTGGCATACATTTAATTTTGGGGAGAACGTTCATGACATTAGAGGATCTTTCTTTGATGAGTGGATAGTACCTACCTATTAATGTCGTTTTCCATTGGGCAAAAAGAAGCGTCCGGGAGAGTCCGGAATCGTAAAAATCACTTCTGAAACCGTTCCATTGGCACAAAAAATAGTCAGAAGTCAGAATCCACTCAAGAAGCACTCACACGAGTGTAGTTTGTGTATTTTATACAATTCAACTGACGGCTGCCGTAGATTATTTGTTGGCATTTCACCAATACTCTTGTGGATTCAATCAGAAGAAGTTTTCTTGTTCCATTGGACTACAGAATGAGTGGATCCCCTAGTGAAACCAATGGAAAACGACATAAGCCTATAAGCCCTAACATAACGACATTTACTCATTACAGAGCTTAACAACTCGGGGAATACACAATTTATTTGGCAACTTATTTGGTTGTGTACTAAAAACTACAAACAGATAATTTGCCTCTTCCTCTTTTAATTGGTTATAAAAAAATAGCACAGGTGTCAGTATCTGTCATCTGGCTGTCAAATTACGCACAAGTGCAATTACAAAAACAGATCAATTATTCCATTTTATACTTTGTCTTAGATGAGAAATAAGTGCCCACTATTACCTAGTACTTTTCAAAACCTAGCTTACGAAAGAGCACCTCATCTACTCCCTTCGTAGTGCAGCAATTCTTACTCACACCACTAACGAGGAATCACCCGTACAAACGAAATAAGCCAACCGATTCAGCTTTTCAGAGCTCAAATCCAGTTGATCAGTTCGAGAGCTATGAATCTGGTATCTGGTTGTAGTTTCCAGTTCTCCGTTTGAACTCAGTCAGAATTGCTCCTCTCACCTGAAAAACAAAGAATTAATACGCAAAACAATAAAAAAGGTACCCATCACACTCGGTATAGAAATAAGTAAAAAAAAAAAACCAACGACGTTCAAAAATATCTGTGTTCTCAGCTTAGAAATACCAAAGTGTACAATAATTTTATCGCAATCGTGTAAACATGTATGTATAATGAAAAAAAAAAAATAAAAAATCTCTGTGGTGCCTGCCTGCAGTGAGTGATTTGTGAATACATATTTATACGTACCTATATAAAAACGTTTGTATGTAACTCTAACTATGAACGATCACGTATAACTTTCATATTTGCTTAAACAAAATAGCAGCGCGTAAAAAAATATATATATTATGATAAATCCTCAGATTACTTAGAAAATTAAAGATTTTGTCCACTGGGTTTTTCTCGTGTCTTTATTCTTCTACAAAAAACAAAAATGGAGGGCGAGTGACAGTTCCACTTCTTCCTCTTACATTATTTTTAGTGATGCCAAGTCACTATTACAATTTATCAATTTGTTTATTACAGTTCGGCCACTCTGACCATACAATCGACCTCGATTGTTCTTAAAATATAAGTACTATACAATAGACCTAGTGTTGCCTTCCAAACTACTACTCCTACCGAACTCAGCCCATTTCTTTAATCTACTCGAATCTAAAACGCCATGATATGGTATCTGCGTCACTTGGAAACCATCAATGTCCTCTACTAAGTAACGATCGTTTCCCCATTTTTTCTTTATAACATATGGTCCACGATATTTAGGTATTAATTTCTTGTTAGTTCCAATGGAGGTATCTACATTCTTAATTACAACAAAATCACCGACTTCAAATTGTTTGGCTACTGTGTGATGTTCGTTGAAATAGTTCAGATTGTACAGCTGGGACTTTTTGATTGCTTCAGATGCTTCACGTCGCATCTCAACTAAATTTACCCTATCGACATCTGCATACTTCTCATCCAAGTACTCCGTCAGCTCATCGACAATACGACCTCTTTGGAATTGCAGCGGAAACAGCAGGTCTCATCGGGGCACTCATTCGCACACGTCTCTTCTCATAGCGGTCCAATGATGATTTCAGCTGTTTAAGAGAAGTGGCACTCATCAATGTAGCAGCGTTACTGCTGCGGTCGTTTAAACCCTCGATAATGCATTCAATTACGTCGGCTTCTGGAATGTTGGCGTGCGAGGCAATTTCCTGCATTTCGATGACGTACCTCTTTACAGACTCGGTGGACTTCAGTGTGCGTAGTTTTAACTGTTGAAATACCTCGTTCATAGTTTGCACGCGGCCAAACTCCTCCATCAGGGCTTCCTTTAGTTCCTCATACGTATGTACGGAAATGGCTCGTAAGAAAACTTTGGCAGTACCACTGAGCACACGCCGTATACTCATAAATTTGTCACGATGATTGCCACCCAACACTGCGAATGCATCCTCGATGTCATCGAACCACTTCCGAATGTCGTAACTATCGTCGCCACTGAAAGGGTGCACCATGGCTTCAAAAGCAATAAAATCAAACTTATTGCCAGCTGTGGCTCCCAATTCGTCCTTCAGCATTTGTAGCTCCTGCTGTTTGCGAAGCAATTTTATCTCTTGCTCCACCTTCGCTAACTCGGCATCGGTTTGGACGTCTGGTGTTCCTCTCTGCGGTTCTTCGTTTTCTACACTTCGGTTGTCTTCTGGACATCGGTTGTTTTCTGGACGTCGGTGTTCGTCTGGACGTCGGGGTTCGTCTGGAAGACGATGTTCGTCTTGAAGTCGGATGGCATCGTTTTCTCTGTTGACCATTAACTGGTCGTACAATGGACGCAAATCGGCCACGGTGGCATCTTCCGCGAAAGGCACATTGGCTGCAGCTAGCGCCTGAATTATTACGTGGCGTTGAACGTAGGCCATTTAATGGGTTTTATATATTTTTTGAGTTAAAATCCCACTTCTGAGCTATGATAAATCCTCAGATTACTTAGAAAATTAAAGATTTTGTCCACTGGGTTTTTCTCGTGTCTTTATTCTTCTACAAAAAACAAAAATGGAGGGCGAGTGACAGTTCCACTTCTTCCTCTTACATTATTTTTAGTGATGCCAAGTCACTATTACAATTTATCAATTTGTTTATTACAATATATTTTTTTTTTACTTCTACTCGGAGTGATCCGCTCTTTGCTTACAGTGATCGCTTGTGACGACGATCGTCATTATATTTGTCGTCGCTGTTATCATCTTTATTGTTGTTACTCTCGCAGTAGGATGTTGCATATAGTATAGTTGTTGCATCGAATTCCAAGTACTACTACAATAAATTTGTGATTTCTTTAAGTTACGTCTAAAGTGTCATTTAATCGTCTAATAGGTCGTCCAACCACCATCACCGCTGCTGTCAGTGGCAAGCCTATACCAGCAGCACCAGCGCCAACCACAATAACAACAAAAACAACTGCCGTTGATCTAAATTCAGAACCTAAGTACGTTCGTACGTACTCTATTCACTGTGTGCAATAATATACAACGTAAGTGGTTAATAAGGAAGTGAAGAAACATAGTAGTTGCGATCATCCATCTCGCTTTTTACTTTTTGTCTATCCATCAAAATCTGCGCGATCGTCTTTCTCTTCGTGTGTTGTGCTGTGCGGTGCGGTGCTCCCCCTTTTCGGACTCTGTCTCTGATACTGAAACTGAACACGGGTCAGTACCCATTTCACTGGGCCATGTGCAGTTTTTACTTTTTTTTTTGCGCAAAATCGAATACGATTTGCAAAGTCTGATATTTTTTTCAAACATTTCTGTTCGAAAAGTTTTCGAAAACCACAAAACCATAGGTCGCTTTTGACCTACTTGCACAGAAACGATTTTTTTTTTATGTTTCGTTTAATTGCGTACTTGGGCTTGCGCTAAAATAATTTCAAGTCGTGAAAGACCGTGGGGATTACCTGTCCTGAGATCATCGAATCCACCTGGCCGCGTTGCGGTGCGGTTTCGAAGATCTTGCCTATTATTGGAGGTTTGTTGTGTATTTTTTTTTTGTTTCTAGATGGCTTTGTGTGCTACTATAGCTGAGCTGAGAGAGAATCCACCAACAACTGAGCGATCGCGCAATGTTTGCATAATAAATTAGCAAAACTGCCAGTTTGCCAGTTTTATTGTTGTTGGTTTGGTATCGGCTCAGAAGTAGTTGTTGGTGTTTACAGTAGGGTGTAGTGCTTTGTGTTTTGAACTTGTTTACGTGCCTTTCGTTTGATTCTCATGAATTTGTGAATATTAATTAAGCATTTTTTAATCGTTGTGCATTCTTCGATTTTTTTTTTCTTTTTTTTTTACACTTTAATCAATCCCGCAATGCATCGGAATAATCTTTGTTTAATATTTTAAAATTTGCATATAATACACCGAGTGATGATGTTCTGATGCAAGTACATATATACTCGTACATCATTGAACGGGTTTTCCATAGCAGCGGTTTTGTGGATCATTGTTAGATCGTGCGGTGTTGAAATTATCTTGCGAGATGTTGATTTTGCGGATTTAATTGCAGTTGTTCTCCCTCTCGCGCGTTTGTTTGTTTGTTTCTATTGTGTGCGGTTGTTCCGGTAGGATTGATTTATTGGGAAAAACCAAAAATTCATGTAACGCGATTTTTATGTACCCACACACTGCCAATATTATTTTGTTATTGGTTTCTAAGAAAAAGCCAGCTCAAAGTGTGCATGTTGGAGCTGGAGGCAACCTTTTCCATTTGAGAGCAACACAACAGAAAAAAAAAACTGAAAACTGGGATCGGGCGATATAGATCTTCCAGTTAATGCCAGAGAGGTAGACGAAAAACCTTTCACATTTTTGTGTCTAGTAAATAGGACTTTTTTTTTTCTGTAACACCGTGTGCACTGAAAGATGTATTAGGTTCCATTTTTACCTACCCCACTCATTTGGGGTCATAAATCTTAGCTTTTATGGAGCATGAAGTGCTTCTTAGAATATTAATTTTCGACACTTGAACTTCACGCACATAGGTATTTATTTGCATATAAAGAAATGGCAATGACTTTTGCAAAGTTTAGTTGGGTGTAATTTTTCGTTCAACAATAAATTAACAAACTGCGAAAAACGATCGGCGTGGTCAAAAATTTGGTAAACATCGAGATCGTTTGTTCTACAAGTCAACAAATATTGCAGCGGTTCGTCATGAAAAAGGTGCGAAAAAAGAAAGTTTGAGCTTTAACAATTAAAAGAAAGACTAGTATTTATTATAAAACATGTTTGGATATTTTTGTTTTGGTGTTTCTTTTGTGGAAATAAGTTTGGGAATATTTACGTTTTCGACTGATGAAGAAATACCGGAAGAGTTCAGAAGTAAAAACTGTTAGAGCAGGAGAGTTTAAAATGGCATTAGTTTGCAGATTGACAAATGACCTTGGGTCTTACTAACAATTATTTTTAATCTTCATTTTATTTTTATTTTAGCCAGGACACTAAAAAGGTTTGTTCCTCTACTTTTGTAGTAAAAATGGAAAATACTGTCAAAATGGAAGTGGTGGGGATAGATTCTCTGACGGAGAGAGACACTTACGAAAAAGTTAGGGAACAGAATCAACAGATACATAATTCAATATTAAAAAAAGTGGTACGAAAACTCGTTAAAATGTCTGATAAACTTGAGGAATTTGCTAATTACTAAGAAAATTAGTTACATCATCTAAGTAGAGATGAAAGTGATCGAAAATTAATCGAATTTCTTCTTGATGAATCCGAGTATGTGGAAGAGTTTGACTTATTGAACTACATGCATTCGAGAGGAAGAAAAAGCGACATTGAATTAAGAATGGTGCAGATTGCTAGTTAGAATTTCGTTGCCACTTTCGAAAAGAATCTTGAGGGAAACATTCAATTTTATTTTCCCTCCTGTCGATACCATTTTAATACGCAAAAAATCAAAACAAATGCACACGTCAATGCCAAATTGGACAACAAATTTTTAATCAGCTGTTAATTGTAAGGTGACTGACAGAATTTCCAATTCCTACACCAAAAAATTTGTTGAATAAAAATTCGTAAGATTCTCAGTGGAAGGGTAATATCTTTCTCTCTCGATGTCGCTCTCTTTTACGAATTTTTCGAGTTAGGGAACGGCAACGAGTAAACATTCGTAAGAATTAGTAAAAAATCGGAAGATTTAAAAGTAAAGGAACAGACCTAAAATGATTATTAGTATCCAGGTTTGTAGCAAAACAATTGCTGTGGCATAGTTTTCTCGATTCAAAAATATACGGATCAGAAATGTTAAAACGCGAACCAACACATGTTTAACATGTTAGCTCGTTTGATATTTTTTTTTAAGTTCTACATATTTAGACAAAAGAACACTTTTCTTAATAATCCGTCGCCAGTCAGGAGGATTTAATAAGTAAGGAACATATTTGAAAGTAGAACGTCTGATGTCAGGAACATTATCATCCCTATCGGGAATAATATTTCCCCCGGAATGTTTCCTATTCAGCAATCTTATTTACATTGCTGACAAGGGAAACATTTCCATCGGAACTTATTTGCGATAGCCCTATATATAAATGTACACAGTTCCCATTTAAATTTAGTTTTTTTTAGCTCATTTCTGCAAATCTGCCTTTAAAAATCCATAATAAACGACGTTGTATAGGCGGAATTTTTCATACGACCATTATTACGGGATTTTTTCAAAAAGAAAACAGTCAGTTTTGTTGACCAATATGCAAGGTGACATCGCCTGATTGCAAACTTCACCATATATCACGACATTAGCCGTGTTTTTGTTGAGCTTCGATCTCAGCAAAGCAAAGTGAAGTATAGGATTTTCAGCAACCAATTAAAAAAACTATTGCGAGTCTCGAAGTTTAAAGTATAGCGTAGTTGTTGTAAATAGCGTGCTGAAAATCCTACTTAACTTTGCTTTGCTGAGATCGAAGCTCAAAAAAACACGTCTATTATTATTATTTATTTACAACTGCAGCAAAACGAATGACAAATTAGTTTATAAAATGGTCAGAGGTCAACTACAGAAAATATACTTGCATTCGCGCTCTTATCTATGCAAATAGTCTCACACCACCATTGGACCAAATACTTTGTTCAAGATAAGGTTTTAATATAGAATTTTTTCACAATCGTATCTACTGATTAAACTCTATACCCATACATAATATGAAATTGCATTTAACAAACATATGAATAGTGCCACTTGGCGCAACATTCAAAACCGTGACATTTGCCAAGTAAGTGCGTTGTATTGACATAACAAGTAGTTCGTGTTTTTCTGCATAATAAGCTCGCACTCTAAATTTAAGGAAACATTTCGAATTACCGGTTGAAAATATATATCTCTTACCTAAAATTTACCTTTATTTATTTTGATTGAAAACGTATTGATTTTAATTGTTTTTCTTTGTTTTTTTCTTCAGTTCGGTAGTACAATATTTTTGACGGGCATACCATATTTGTCGTCGGTGTAAATACGTGAAAGGAAACAAGAAAACCGATCGCGTGCCACTGAAATTTGATTGCGTTTATTGTGATATTAGCAAACGCAATTAAATTTTAAGCGCTGTCATCATAAATGAAATCGGTTTTAACGCAATTTTACGTGCGGATGCGTTCAAATTCGAAAACATGCCTAATTATGAGTTAGACATGATCTGAAAATCTATTATGACGGAGCACTAAGCTTGAGGAATACTATTTATCGCCGCAATTCGACCATTAGCTTCATGTAAATCGTCTTCACTTGACATTTCTAAAATCTGTTCTATTTTCTCATTGAAGTCAAAGGGGACGTTCGGATTTGTAGTTTAGTAAGTCTGACAGCTGTCTGACTAGATGCGTCTCAGTTTTTATTGGCCCTGAGTGTTCACGTGTATAGTTTTTGCAGTTGACGTTTATGGAGGGGAAGCCGACCAATCTAGTCAAGAAAATCCTGCCTGCGTACTCAGTTGACATTTCGAAGAGTCAAATTTAAAATAAACAGAGTGGCCGTTGCAGAATTCTGAGGAGTCGAAAAAAGGCGCGAAGAGAGAAAAAGGTGTGGTTTAGAATTTAGAATTTTCACATGATATTTAACAACCATTAGTTCGCATAACACTATAATAGTGTAGTGATTGTCAGCCGTGTTACATTTTAAATGTACTTTTTTGAAAATAGCAATTTATTAAAAATTTATGAAGGGGCTTTTCCAAATAAAAAAGCTCAAATTCAAACAAAGGTAACGCTGGCCGCGAGAATACAAAAACAATTCAACTTACTTAGTCAACGCGTTCGGATTCATAGTCACGACCAATCTAGTTGACGTTTTACATAAACTAGGTATCCGAACGTCCCCAAAGCTAAAATGTAATCAAACGAAACACAATTTGACAGAATAGGCGGCAGCCATGTTTTTATGGATCTGTTTCTGTTACAGTTTTGTGTAGCTGAGCGAGCAACGTTAACAGAACCCGAATTTGCGACAGAAAGAAAAAACTTTCTGTTTTGTTTCAGTTTCTATTCCTGTTTCTGTTTCTGTTTCTAAAAAAACGAATCATTTGAAATTTAATTTCTATGAACGCTGCCAGCAACTTTGCCTACAGCGGAAATGGTGGATAGTTTTTGAGAGTATTTGGTGAGCCGGAATTTTTGAAGTTTCGTGACATTTGTCAATACGAATTTCTATGTATCAAAACACCAAATCGTGACCACACCGTATATATATAGCTTGTTAGGCAAAGTAACGGTTTCTACTAAAGCACATTTTCGGATCACAAAGCGCAGTTAAATAACACATACCTAACTATCGTCTTTAACATGGAAAAACATTTGTCGGTCGGATTTCACTTCCTATCTGTGCACTGACTGCCAGAAACTATACTGAGGAATATCATACTCACTCTTCGACTTTGACTACAGAAAATTGTTTTAATTGGAAATATGTAGAATTTACAAGCGCATCATTTGTAATTCATTAGAACTCACTTCGAAGATGCTTCCGTAAGACGATCACTTTTGACCTTGGCTATCTCTAGTTAAAGTGCATATCGCACTTTTCAATCATCACTGCATTCGCAAACATAACTTTTAGTTTTCTCGTGCAAACTTATTGCTAATGTGGTCGAACAAATAATTTCAACAGAACACCTTCCCTCCGACAATAATCGGCTTAAAGTTAACAGCCGTAACCCCTATAAATAGATTACTGGTCCTCCTTCAACCAAAACCTGCATGGTCATGTCATGAGTAATAACTTAAATTTAAGCTACTTCCACAATATACAATAGCAGTTCAAGCATCATTCACTCTATTAAAATCAAAAGTTGAAATGGCATTGTTTACTTCCCTTCATCGGATGCGTGGTAAAAGACGCTTAACTTGAATCTTGTATGCACAAAAAAAAAAGAAAAACCTTATCTGGACCGACAACGCTTTGTTTATTCACATCGTGCGATAATACAGAAATGTTCTCGTGGTTTTCCTCTGCGATAAGACGCATTGTTTTAATTTTCGAATGACAGATTTCCGGAATTCTTTTCGGGAACGGTTCAACAACTGACGGAATATTATCAATTTCTGTTGACAAATAATTTAGAATTAATAGGCGTACATTGACCACCTATCGTAATTATTTCGATTTAATTTTATTATCAATGCCAACAAAAGAACAATAAGCAATTAGTCATGCCTGGTAGGTAATAAAATTCTGAGGTTATCTATGTAGAAGAGTACGCCTTCCAATAATGAACACTTTAGTATATTCAACTGGTTTAATTCAATTTTAATTCTACAAGATACCACAACGTGCCTGTTCTTTTGTTACAGACTCCCAGACTGTCAACAAAAAAGAAACACCAACCAACAACCGCAAGGAATATACTTATAATTTGAACAAAAGAGGTATTAAGCACTGAATACTCGAGATTTGCTCTTCCAAACATGTCGACTTTGATGTTTTGGAATAAACAAAATAACAACAGCAACAGCAATGGCAACAATGCTCAGAATAGCGATGGCAAGAATGGCAAGCGAACTTGGCTACATGGTCCCGATGCTCTGATGAACGGACATGTCGTCTATCTAGTCAAAGTAAGTTCAGTTTTTCTTTCTTTATTATTTTGTAATTCGTGAAAATATTCGAGTGCTTAAGTTAGTAAAATTCAATTTTACCAGTGGAATCTTTTCGTAGAAACTTTTCTTTCGAAAACGAGTTCGAAATTCATATTTCATTGCATCACTTCGAAATTTCGATTAAGACGAAACCAAAACTTATTCCATGAGAAAGTGAAATACAATCCAGTAACTTGTGCTAATGTTTGATATAATTTTCTTTAAGTTTTTCGGAAACACTCCCGTTGATCAGCCCAAGGGTCTTGAAGTCGTCAAGGATGCCATTCGGAAGTTACAGTTCGCCCACGAAATGAAGAAAGCAGAGAATGGAACTCAGCAAAAGTTCAAGAAAGTAGAGATAACGATTAGTGTGGATGGTGTGGCCATTCAGGAACCGAGAACTCAAAAGATTCTGCATCAGTTCCCTCTGTATAATATTTCTTATTGTGCGGATGAGAAGGGTGTGAAAAAATTCTTCAGTTTTATCGCAAAAAACACCCCCAATGGAACGCAGCCAAAACCGCCCTCGGCGAATGGATTCCATAAGAGCGATGAAACTCTGGACGAGAAGCACGAGTGTTTTGTGTTTATTTCGAGTAAGCTGGCGTCAGATATAACGCTTACAATTGGACAGGCATTCGATTTGGCTTACAAGTAAGTATAATACGATTAGATAAATATTTTTAAAGGTTTTGGCTCGGGTTTTGGTCATTTCCTCAGTCCGTTGCGGTTCAGTTATGACTTTCTGATAGTTTTCGGCTTTAGCTCTGTAGAGAGATTCATAAATGGCTGTCCTCTTTTTGACACTTTGTAAATATGCCATTTGTAAAATAGACAGTCTGGCATTTTTTTCAACTTGTTGAATTCAAAATTGTAGGGAAAGAGAATTTTTATGAGGAATATTTGTGATTGATTGATTATTGATTATTTCTATGAAGAATATTTGTCTAAAATAATCACTCTCCACTTATCAATTAAAGGAAATACGTCAACAGTACGGGAAATGCCACCATAAAGGATCAACCTCAAATTAAGGAACTAGAAAAGACGTTAGGTATATACAAGCAGCGCCTTACCGAATTGTCAAACGTCGTGTCGAAAAATGAACTTGAGCGATTGCTGAGTAGATTAGGAATCAAGGATATTCTTGAGGTGCCAAGCGAGTGCAGCAATCCAGTTGCTAATGTTAACAATTCCAACGGAAATGGTAAACAGTTTTATTATATCATTTTCGAATATCCAGCTCAATCGTTATTGCGTTTGTCGTAGAAAATGTCAATCTCATTGAAACCTCCAATAAGCCGTCATTACCAGTGGTGCCACCACGTAATCTACATAACCAAATAACTGATGTCTTTAAGACGTCCGATCATAAAATGGGGGAACTGCTCCTAAACTCCGATTCGGATAGCGATTTCGATCCACGTGCAGAAGAGCATGACAGCAGCAGTGGTAGTGGAAGCAAGATCAATAACGATCTTTTCGGATTTGAGCCACCGAAAAGCTATGGTCAACAATTGTTCACGAATAACAACGATAAACTGAACAATAATAACTTCTTGGGAACAGAATTTAATGGCAGTATTCTCAATACAAGTCCACCTCCATTGTGTAAGTCAAACAATGGGATAGTAAAATTTGCTTTTTAAACTACCCTTGGAATTATTTTTAGTGGCTCCTCCACCAAAAGCCGGTCCGCGAAGGACTCTATCTACTCCGAATGGTCATCAGGATTTATTTGGATCGACGCCATTTAGTGTTAATGCGCCAAACGTATTTGATGTAAGTAAAAGAAATTTTAATAGATGGCGCTCATTATTCTAAAACAAATTATTTACAGAGCTCTCTTAAATCGAAAATGGTTGATGACTTTTCTCTAGAAAGTTTGGACCCCTTGAGAAACTAAAAATATAGAAAAAAAAGCTAGGAAAAGAAAACCGTGGAGAAAAATTTGCTAAATGATATTTTTAATGTTATTATTTTGTTAAAATTGATATAAGTAAAGTGATAAAGCTATAAATTATACATAAATATATATTAGTAATGCTATTTCTTAATGAAGTAAATAATTATAATAAAAAATATATATTAAATACATTTTTGGCGTTGTATTATTATTATTATGAAACAGGACTAATGAATATTACACACTTGTACATATTTTCAATGGAAGTACTAAGTTCTTGACCATACCTAAACGCTTGGTAGAAATATGCCACGCAACACTAGATTACATGTGACGAAATTTGAAAGAGATCTTATTGGCCAATCTATTGACCAGTTTTGTGGTTTTTGTTACCGAAATTTCGATTTGGTCATAATGTTCTTAACATTTAGATGGGGACTCGAGGGCCCAGCCCATAGAACTCGATCCGTCAATATTGACGTATTCGACAAAGATTGCTATGACAGTTTGTCTAATTTTCTCCATATTTCCACCAATAAAAGTGCTTCCTGTCAACGGATACAAAAAGTGAACCCACTTTCTCCGTCGCATCCGAAATCTTCAATAGGCTGTCGGGACTCGGGAATTCTATCAACCTGTCAGTCGAATACGTTGCTGAGTCAGTCTCTTCAGAGATTCAGTCTCATGTCGTTTTCCATTGGGACCACCAGAAATATTTTTCAGAACTATTTAAGACGTCATGCTTCCATTCGAAAGTAAACATCGAAAATTGATTCACGTGAAGCCGTTTGCTACCTATAGCTATGTTGTTACAAAATTCCACGAAATAGTTAACAAAAGTTTTTCAGCAATCGAATATAAGGTCCTTCGATATCAGCAAAGCAAAGTAAAGTAGGATTTTCAGTACCTCTACTACGCTCTAATTGAATTCGAGGACTCACAGTAGTTGAGTGCTGAAAATCCTACTTTACTTTGGCTAAGATCGAAGCTCAAAAAAACACTCTTATAGAAAGTGATATTTCTGCCCAATAAAAAAACAATTTAGGAAGGGGCTCTGTAGGGTCTGTGGTATTCAATTGGGCTTCTTCAGACTTGCTCTCAGATTTCGTTTGCCTAATCGAACATAAAAACCATAGACAATACAATATGCAATTATTTTTTTAAAACTAATCGCTGTCCACACAAAATTGATTTGTAATAATTATTTTCAAATTTAACGGTTAAAACTCTATGAACGCTGACAGCAACTTTGCCCACAGCGGAAGTGGCTGGCATGCAAATTTGCCCACAGCGAAAGTGGTTTATGTAATGTCGTTTTCCATTGGTTTCACTCGGGGATCCACTCATTTCTGTAGTCCAATGGAACAAGAAAACTGCTTCTGATTGAATCCACAAGAGTATTGGTGAAATGCCAAAAAATAATCTACGGCAGCTGTCAGTCGACTTGTATAAAATACACGAACTACACTTGTGTGAGTGCTTCTTGAGTGGATTCTGACTTCAAATTCAGAAGCGAAATTCTCTCCTCAGAATCACCAGAAGAGTATTTTTTGTGCCAATGGAACGGTTTCAGAAGTGATTTTTTCGATTCCGGACTCTCCCGGACGCTTCTTTTTGCCCAATGGAAAACGACATAAGGTGTCAGTGTGTTGCTGAGCCGAAATTTTTGAAGTTTCGTGACTTGTCAATACGATTTTCTATGTTGCAATACTAACGCACCTAACACGCCTAACACGATGTCTCCACGTGCAATTTTTCATTTCAGCAATCTGTCAAATTTAATTGCATTGAAAGAACAATAAAATGTAGGGTGGTCATTTCATATCATGCAATTTCATTCATTGAAATGTCACTGAGCAGAGCACATCGTTTCGTTCTCGCATTAGGCCATAATTCTTTTGTTTTTTCCCATCTAAAGATGGGAGACGGGAGACACCCCATGGTAATATAAGGTTTGTTTGACGTGGCTAGAAGAAGTGCCCACTAGTGCGCACTGAGAAGTGTCAGCTGATTTTCCCGCCTACCCAAAAACCTGCACAACCCTGAAAGTTCGGCTATCATATCGAACGCAAAATATGCTGCCCTGAAGTCTGTCAGTTTTTGAATTTGAAAAATACTTATGTTTTGGTGAACGAAGTACGAAGATGATAACACTTTATTCTGTTTATTGTTAAAAATGAGTGAACTCAATTCTGATCTTGTGCTTGCCATAATGCAAACCAGTTGATAAAACTGTTTGCAATATATGCGATGCACTAAAAAATGTAATCAGCTTTGATTCCAGATTTTTTTTCATTCCATTTATCTATAAAATAAGGTTTTAGTCCATAAACGTTGTTGTTTTCAAACAATTCCCTTTTGAATATCAAATTTATTGTATTTATCTTTATTACGATATTCAAATAAACGAATATAACAGCAAGCGAAGTGACAGCGCAACTCAGCACTGAGTTCTTGCCCCGACAAAATAACTGGGGTCAGTTCAGTGCACAACTAGGGCGCCCTAGAAGTCATGTCAAACACAGGTTTTCAGTACCAGGGCGAGTTCAGTGTTATATCGAACACATTAGTGTTAACCCAGTGCGCACTAGTGCGCACTAGGGCCCACGTCAAACAAACCTATAGCTTGTAGGCAAGTAACGGAAAATCGGCCGGAGTTGGGGGTCTCAGTTTGTATCTGATAAAAACGTCACTTGCTCTTTTTTGTGTTGATATTCGTGCGATTTGTTTGTGTAGTCTTCGACACTTTTCTAAGCGATTTCCATTCACTGGTTAAATTTTATATTAAAACATTAAAAATATTCGTCCCTATTGATTTCTAAATATTTATACGCAAATAATTTACAAAAATAGCTTCACCCGATGCAATGCCTTTCTTTGCTGTAGAAAATAGTCGCGAAAACGTAAATAAACTGCACCAGTTGACAAACACAAACGCACTTGTATTGGTAAAGGCTCCGTCAAACAGAGCGCGTTTTAACGTCGCGTTTCACCGCCGCGTTTGACAGTTGTGATGTAATATACTGCAATACATGTCCCCTCTGTCACACAGAGCGCGTTTTTAACGTCGCGTCAAATTCACCGCGGCGGTGAAACGCGGTGTTGTGAAAAATTACAGATTATTTTTACTGACGCAGCGCGTCATAATGGAAAATGAATTGAATGTGTGCGAAATTACCTATGTCTACACAATATGGATGATGAAATGTACAAAAAGGTTGTCGAAGAACGAGAAATATGGGATACAATTTCAATAGAAATGAATGAGGGCGATAGGTAAGCATACAAATTTTTGATTTTGTATTTGCAGATACTACCTATTTAAATATGTATAGAGGTAACGCAAAATACTGGATTATCACGATTCATTTCTTCTTCAAAAGGTTATGTATTCTCCGACTTCATTTCTGTTTTTGTTAATTTCATGCACCCAAATTCTTTTTCTTTTCCGTGAATTACGTAGCGCAGCAATTAAAAAAAAAAAATATTGCGAGCTGCTTCACATTTTGCGAAAAGTGATGACAGCTACGGCAACTAGAATTCTGTTTGACGTCCTCTAACGCGGCGGGTGGAACGTCGCAGTCAAATAATTTTACCGCCGCGTAAAATAATCTCACCGCGGCGTTAAATACGCGTTCTGTTTAACGAAGCCTTAAATCTAAAGCAAATCTGAGAAAATGTCTAGATTCGCTAAAGTTCTCTGAAATCTGAAAAAGATTGCTATTTTTGGTACCAAACCAAACGAACATAAAAATTTACGTTTGTAAATTCATATGCCTCTTCAGCATATCTGTGCTAGATGTGCTGACATTTCCCATGCAAACGTGTCAGCTGTCAAAGTTCTCTTGTTGGTGTTTTCTAATATGAAAACAAGTCGATTTTATTAACTTGTTCGGTTAATTGCAAATTATAGGACACTTAAAATATGGTCGACGCAAATACGAAAAAAACCTTAAGCAATATCCCTCTGCTAACAGTCAGAGCGGGCCCCAGAGACAAAGACCTGTGGGTGCAACGTCTGAAAGAAGAATACCAGGCACTGATCAAGGTATCATTTCCGATTCATATTCACTGAATAAATATTTAACGCTCACTTCTCTTGTAGTATGTGCAAAATAATAAAGATTCAGGAACTGATTGGTTTCGCCTTGAGTCGAACAAAGAGGGTACAAAATGGTTCGGTAAATGTTGGTACATGCACAACTTGTTAAAGTATGAATTCGACGTGGAATTCGACGTAAGATTACTGCCCTTGAACTTGCTGACGTTTTACCTGATTGGTACTATGTTTTAGATTCCAGTAACGTATCCTGCAACATCCCCTGAGATTGCACTACCCGAATTGGACGGTAAAACAGCGAAAATGTATCGTGGTGGAAAGATTTGCCTTACGGACCATTTCAAGCCGCTGTGGGCGAGAAATGTACCCAAATTCGGGATTGCTCATGCGATGGCACTTGGGGTGAGTTGCAACTTAACATAAAACACTTCCTGACTTATGGATTTTCCTACATTTTGCTTACAGTTGGCTCCTTGGCTGGCCGTTGAGATTCCAGATTTGATAGAGAAGGAAATCATTCATTACAAGGAGAAACCAAGTGCATAGAGGTTTAGTTTTCGAGTGGTGCTCTAAATTCATTTTTTTTTATACTGTCCACGTAGTTTTGCGTACAATTTTAAATTGCTGTTCTAGTTAAATAAATTATACTTACAAGCTTCTTACACCGGGGCTTTTATCCAATTACTTTCCAAACAGGTCCAGCGCATTATTTTCGACTTCTGTGCAAAACTGAACTGCTATCCACTGCTGATAACCTCCGTTAAAATACACTCTTGTTGATACCATCAAATTAATTTGTTTTTATTCATTTGTTCTTTGAATAGTTTTGTTACTTCATTTTTGATTTGAATTTTTTTTGTTTTTTTTTTTTTGGGTTTTTTTCATTTTGCTTCCACTAATATGACACAATGATTAGAATAACAATTATGGTAGGTAAATCTACAAATGATATTTGAGCATCTAGACGACAATTCTGTGTTAGTTTTCAGAGATTGTGCACAGGGTAATTGGAGTCAGTGTCAGGGGCTTTAGTTGTTGTTGTTGTTCTTATTCTTGCTCCAGTTGTCGGACCAAATTTTGCTGAGTGAGCTAAAAATCGGATCGAATGGACGATCGGGTTCCTGTGGCTGACCAAATGGTGGTGGCGACATCTGCTCCTGCACGTTGTTGATTGGACTGTCACGCTTGGGATAGTCCAGCCCGGGTGGTGGGCGAATGCTGCCAGGCCCACGCTGCCAAGAGGCTGAAGGTGTGGCGGCCTGCTTGTAGCCCATGGGATCCCAAGCTTGAGCTGAGCTGCCAACGCCAGTACCATTACTACCACTCATTGACCAGGTTGTGGTTGTGTTGTTCTGAGATTCCGATAGTTGCTGTGGCTGAGATGACGCGAAGTATTCGTTACTCGGATTCCATTGGTTTTGCATGCGGGCGGAGTAGTCTTGATCGTAGTTGGAGTTGTTGCGTCCTAAAAGAAAGAGAATTTTAGTCAAGAAGAGGGAATTGGGTGATGGAAACTTACCTAAGTACTGATTGGCATTCCACTGGACGACATTTGAAAAGAAACTCGAGTTGTTGCATAGAGTTGGCTTGAGAACATCCAAATTCGTGAATGGCTCCCAGTTGGGAGTGGACGATGGGGAACGCTTGGTTCCAATCGGTCCGAGTTCAGCGCCAGAGTTCATCTTGTGGACACCGTTGGAGTTGCTACCCACAGCGGTGGGCACAATCATGCTGTCGCCGAAGGTCTCATCATTCTTAAGATCTGCATCATTCCATTCACTACCATTGTCCATTGGGAGATACTCACTTGGTGGCTCTTCGCAGTCCAGCGGAGAGATGTCCGAAAGATTCGACGACGTCTGAGCGGCGGCAACAACATCAGAGAAAGTGGCTTGCTGGTTGGGATCCCATATGGATATGGCAGCGTTGCTGGCCACTGGCGACGAGAAGTGGAATGCATTTGACTTGAACTTGGTTACCTTCCTGTCGAATCGCTTTGATTGGTGATTGGTTCCGTTTGGTTGTTCCTTCTTGCGCTCACGACCTGGGGTCTTGCCGTATTTCTTGCCGTTGTAGGTGCTCGCTACAGGTGTAGAATTTCCATTTGTAGACTTACTGCCAGACGAACTGTCGGAGTTGTTGCTGGGCAACAGTTCCGGAGTTGTCTGCAGCTTTACTGTGTTTGTGGTTGGTTCAGGCTTCTTCTCAATCGGTTCAGTCTTATTTACTGTCTTCGGACTCTTTGTTCGTCTGACGGGTGTTGGGCGGTCCTCCACTGGCTGCTTGACCTCTGCGGGTTCTTTGGTTGGTGACGCTTCTGTGTTTTCCGGGCTAGTCTGCGTTTGGCTGGAGATGGCTTTGGTTTTCTTTGCGCTCTGTTTTGGGATCTTTTTGATGTCGGACTGGTTCACCTGGATGCTGCAGTCTGACTTGCTGGTTGCTTTGGGTGGAGACGGCTTCTCTTTCTCTATACTGGTGTCTGGCGACACAGAACTTTTGTCCAATTCTTTCGGTGAACCCTTTGGCTTTAGTTTTTCTGAGGGCGATCTGCTTACGACCACTTGACGCTGTTGAGGAACCGACTGATTTCCATTGACTTCCTTGGTACGCACACCCAGCTTAGCCAGCTCGTGCACCCAGGAGCGCTCGTGCAAATTGTTATTCACCACTGCACCAGTTGTCATTGGGTATCCCTGTTTCTTGTTGGATCGCTTTCGAAAGTTCATCACTCCGACACCCTTGCCGCTTGACACACGACTGTTTCTGGAAGCCTCAGCGTTTTGCAGTAGCCCATCATCGTACGTACTCGCCTGCATTGCGATGTTTCGCAGATTAAGCGTTGGCTGCAGTGGGCCCTTGTCTCTGGAAATGTTCTGCACATGATCCGTCAGCACTTTATCGGAGTCCAGGTGTCCCGCGACCAGAACAAATACAAACGCTATCGTCAACATGAAGATGGCGCCCTGTTTGATTCTAGTCTCCCACGACGGACGCGGTATTGACTTGGAGCAATGCTCCAAAACTGCGGGCGTCATTGACGCCATCAGAGTGTAGTTTACCAGATACGACAGATTTGTCTTTATGATAAGCGGTCGCATTACCCTTGCCAGAGTAAAGTCCGGCGTAAACGCGATGTCAATCTTCTTGGACGAGTTCGACTTCAGTTCGAACCCGCGACAGTCCATTATTTTGAAGCCATAGCCCTCGCAATACGCGTCGTCTATCATAAAAGTCTCTACTAATATCGGTACTTCGCCGGTGTTACGCGCTACAAACGACCGCCTTGCGCTCACTGTTGTGACAGGGGCGTCCGGTTTTTGAGAGTTCAGGCACGAACCTACGTGCTTCTCGCCGACATCGAAATTTAAAGTCGCCATCGAGCCGGGCTTCTTGTTGCCAAACTTAAATTGCGACCGTACAGCCTTGGCGCTCACCCACACAGCCTCGTACAGCGTCAGGTTGTTTCTGATGTGCATAATCGTCGAGAAGACGCCTGGCTCCTTGGCCATAAACTCAATCGTCGCAGCGTAGCTAGACTTTGGCTGAATAATGCGTGGCTTGTGCACACCAATCAAACTGAAAACGTGCTTGTCTGTCAAATAGCAGTGTGGACAGATCTCGACCACCTCCAATGGAAGCGACAGCTTTGTGTTCTTCGAGACTGTTGGATTTGATATGAAGAAGTCCACCAGCAGCGGTGTGTCTGACGGATTGTTAAGTATAATTTGCGCCACATACAACTGACCGATCTCAACGGTGGGCAAGGTTTGAACGCCACTCACCAGCTTTGGCCAAACAATGTCCACAGTCAGGTTGAACTTGAACAGGCGCACCTCGCTGGTATTCACGGTGAATGTGATTGTCTTCAAGTAGTACTTGAAGTGACGAAATATTTCAGTTCGTCGTCGCAGCTCTGTCTCGTCAAAGTTCAGATGACTTTCCAGTGAAGTGGTCATCGGAGAGAGCGTCTGATTGAAGGGGATGTAGCAGCGTGTTTGGCACAGAGATCGCGGATCAAAGTAGATCTTTCCGACGTTCGTCACCGTGTTTGGGATTATCCATGTGCCATCCTTTTCATTATCGGCAAACTGAAGCCCCGAATCGCTGAAGATGATCGAGTTTACACGCATCGGCTTGATGAATGTCGAGTGAAAAGATATATCGGCAGAACAGCGTTTACCCTAAAAAGAACAACAAAACAGTCAGAGGATGACACGTTTTTGGAAAAAAAAAATAGTAAAAAATGGCACAAGAAAAACTCCAGCCTCTCTAGACCTAATGGGTGCCCAAAACTTATGTCTAAATGTCCAACTATGTAAAATCCACAAACATACAAAAGAGATTCCACTTCAACAAAAGGATAGCCAACTTAAAAAGCAACAAGCGAAAGGGCGCTTCGCCCAAAGCTGAACCTCTCCGTTCTATGACAAAGTAAAACTTACCGGGAAGCAATCGTTGAAATGAAGTTTGCTCTGGTCAATCTCCAGTCGGCCCATGATCGTGTCGAACTTTACCGCAACAATAATCTGTTCGTGTTCGGTCCAGATTTTGAAATTTCCAATGAGTGATTTTGCCTGATAGGATTGAATAGCGATCTCATAGACGGCTACATCGTTCAGGCCCAACTTGAAGCACAATTCGAATTTGGACTCGCTCAACAGTTTGTTCTCCTCGCGCTTTGTCTTCAGACATCCAAGGAATGTTGAATGAAAGTACACACCCTCGGGACTGGTGAAATCCCACGAAGACACCTCCAGCGAGACAGGATTCGGATTCTGTATAACAATATAGCCCGAGTGTGACATCTCTCCAAATGGAATCGTTCCCAGATCCAGCACCGAATTGGTGGTCCTTAAATTCATGTCGTCCGTGTCAATTGTATAAAAATCCAACAATCCGGTGCACACTACCACTGGCACCTGGTATGTCGTCACATTGGTAAGAATTCGTAGAAACGACTGCAAATTCGCCGTCTGATTAAGAAGGGTAATATGAAAGATTGAACGATACTGGCCCGGCAGCAGGACAATCGGTAGGAAATTGGATAATCTGAAGGCCGACGAAATATTGCTATCGACGGTTACATTCATCACTGCCACAGGCAGTGTGAAGGTGTTTCTCACGTAAAATTCCCTATCGGGTGATGACAAGTTCTGCGATTTGGTTATGAACTTGGTGAGGTTCTTGCTGAAATCAAGGGTGCCCTTGAAAACCTCCGCCCGGACGTAGAGTACCAGTTCGACGACTTCTTTGGGATTTTCCTGCGATACAGACTTTACCACCAGTTCGCCATTGATGAACGCGTTTTTCTGGAACGTGCTTGGATCCAATGACAGCTGCGATATGTTCTTGTCCATGCGAATGGGAAACTCTATGTTGCGCAGCTCATAGTCAATGATGTTCATTTTGCTTTTTCCAGAGTTCTTCAGCTCGACCTTGAAGGTTCGCACCATGTCTTGGGTGGTGAGGCGACCAAAGTCAAACACTGGCGTGGGTGAGTACATACCGTATGTGGTGAAGATTTCGAATTCCACTGGGATGACGAGAATGTTATCACTGCCCAGGCTGTCGTCGTCGGTTCCGGCGATTTTAATGCGAATATAGGCTGTGTGGTTGCCCGGGTTAATGCCATTGAAGCGAATGCGGATAACTGGCTTCGTTGAGTGGGGTGGGATCTCCCAGAGATCCTGTGGGCCCTCCTGACCACCGCTAGGGAGCTCCAACTGGAATTGTCCACCACTGCTGTAGACCTGAAAGGAAGACATTTTTTACATCGAGAAATAAAGTTATTTGGGGTACGTGGAGGAAATACGCAAAATGGTAGCCAAAACTCACCTCTAAAATCTGCAGCGGCTTCGGATGCGGATTGTACATGTGAATTTCTGGTGACAGCGTCGAGTTCAATGGCGCCCGAATGCCTACCAACGGTTTCAATCGATAGGGACACTCCCTCCCCTCACCCTTCACCATCAACCTTGCCTGCCCAAAGGACGTATGAATGAGTAAATTCGTCTCAACAGCGCCATGTGACCTAGGTAGAAAGACCACATTAAATGTGGTATTGCCCTGTGGAGGCACAACTTTGTCCTGGAAAAACGAACTATAAAAGTCTGGCGTCTTTCCAGACACTGAACTCAGATAAACACTACGATTCTGATTCCTATTGACTAGAGTCACCACATGCGATTGGGCTGTACCAATCGACCATGCTCCGAAGTCTAAACTTGATGGATGAAACGACAAGCTGCGATACAACTCAGAGCCGATGTCTACAGCTGTGTCCGCAGACGCTCCACCGTCTGCGGAATTAACACCAATGTTTTCCACATAAATCTCCTGTTGGCGTTGATTACGATGATGAATATTTACATTGTCTAGCTGACAATCGATTACTGCACTATGCAGGAGGCAAAATAGGGTCAGCAATAGCATGATGATAGGCTTAACTAATGCGTGGGGTCGTTTTTTCTCTCGCTTCCTTTAGTGGAATATTTTGCTGGCTCGTGTTAGATGGAATTGAGTGATAGCTTGTGCGTTTACAAAATCCAATGTCATTGCAGATTATGATACTGTTGCAGTTTTTAAAAACGTCCGATAAGGTGCACTGAATGTTTGATTTATTTGTATAAATAAATTCAACTTGTAGATGTTTTTTTTTTGGAAAGATTTATTTATTTTTATTTTTTCTGAATGCGATTCCGCAAAATCTGCAACAACTAATTAGCACTGTTCGTTTTAATTTAACGCCAAGTTTTCGCGGTGACGCAAATCAACCAATCTGTGACAGCTGTGGGTATGTTGAGAGAACGTGTTTGGGAGATTTTCTCTCTGTTTTCAAAAGTAGATTGTTGTGTTATTAATCAAGGAATATTTTATAAGTCGTCTTTCCGCATCTGAAGTCAAACCTTTAACCTGCGCTCCTGAAAATTGGCTAAAAATTACTTATGCTGTTTCTACTTGCTGCCATAGTGTAATAGAACCATTCTCCAATAAGCATCGGAATCTATTTAGCGTCGTTTCGGGTTTCTTGTATTGTTGTAAAATTAAGGGCGGTATTCATGGACCAATATTAAACTAAGAGCTTCGTAAACCTATTCACCAATGGTTATTAGTGCATATTTACGAGCACTCATAAGACTTGAGACTTGAGAGTGGTCCCGACCACTCTTAAGTTGAGAGCAGTAATAACTTCGAAATTCGAAATCAGCTGTCGTTTGTTTACAAAATGGAAGGGAAGGGAAGGAAGCCAAATCTGTCCGATAAGGAAAAAGATGAAATAATTAGTATTGTGCTTAAATACGCCAGGATAATAAATTGCAAAAAAAACTGACTGCATCAGCACCGTGGAAAAAAAGAAGTGCTGGTAGCAATTAACGGATGAGTTTAATGCTTCCAGCACTTCGTTAAAAAGAAGTTCAAAGCAATTAAAAGTATACTTCCAATGCTGGACGAAGTGTCAGGAAGATCGCTCATATTCGCACAATAAATTGAATAAAAGAATACAATATGTTATAAGGCTTGTTTTTTTGAGCTTCCATCTCAGCAAAGCAAAGTAAAGTAGGAAAATGTGCACTTAAACGATTCCCAGCAGCTTTCTGAACAGTAGGTTTTATCAAAAAAGGTGGCAGTGTGGGCCTGTTCAGTAGGTAGCATGGTACAACATGATTGGGCACATCACAAGAAGTAACTTTTTTCAGTCAAAGAAATACAAATTTTTTGCATAAAATTTTCCAATGGATATTGATCCTTCCTCATATTTTGGGGTTTAAAAAATATAAAAATATATATCTCAATTATTAATACACTAATGTCTTACGATTACAAGTTTAATAATGTATATTTTTCTAAAACAATATTTGCAGCTTACATAAAAAATAATTTATTGCATATTTTAATAAAAGCCCTTATATTTATTTGTTATTTTGAAAATTAGTTCACTTATGCATTTCTTTATGAATTTCCACCAATCACAACCAACGAATAGTATGTACTGTAAATAGAGAAACTCTGTGAACATATTCATATTATACAAGGAGGGCAACAAAAATGTTCTCCCCCTGGTGTTCAGAAGTATACATTTACTCCCAAGTGATTCTTGCTGGGAATGAATACCTAGTGTGAGTCGTCGAAGTGTCAAGTAGAGCGTAGGTAGTTGTTGTAATTGCGTGCTGAAAATCCTACTTTACTTTGCTTTGCTGAGAACGAAGCTCAAAAAAACAGGGCTATAGTCTAATTTAAATTAAACGAATGGATTTTGACAATTAACATTTTCGAATAACAGTTCAGAACTCATTTTAGAACGCATTTGGACATTCGAATTTTATTTTTTCGCATATTCGAAATAGCTTGGTGAATACATCGTAAAAACTAAAAACTTGCTGCTATGAGCCTCATAAACTAATAATCGATTTAAGAGCGCTTGATAAATACTGCCCTAAGTCAGAGAAATTTATTAAAATGAGATAAGTTCTAACGAAAAAGTGAATCCTTCAAAATCTGAAGCATTCTAATCGAATAAGAAATTGGATCACTGGAATATATTTTTTGTTGTTACGACACGATCTTTATAAAACGAGGGGCTTTGCATATTTGTTACTTATATATGACCTTTAAGTTTCTCACTTACGTTTTGGTTGGATTAAGCCGTTGGAATTCTTATTATGGATTTTTCTCAAGTATTATACGAATAATGTGCATTTTTTTTTGTAATTGGGAACAGTGCTGAAAACTGTTACCACTTGTGACATTCGCCCCATTAAAGGCTACCATTCCATCCATGAGTTCAGAAAAGTTCAAGGTGGCACTTGTGCTGACTGCTGACATTTGATGACAGTTGTCTTTTGACAGTCCAACTTTTTGCTTCTCCGTGATATGTTGTGTGAAATTTTATCGTGAGGATACAGTTTTCGTTTGTGATTAAATCAGGAATACAAATCCATCCGCCTAGTCCGGCACGCAACTTAAAAGAGGTTCTGTGTCCAATTAAACAAACGCCCACTTAAATAAATCGCATCCATCCGGTGCCCAGCGTCTACAATTTTTTTCCTCGGTTACGTGAAAAACGCCGAATTTGTCGTCTTGTGTTAAAGGAAGAAGGACGTAAGTATTCTCAATGGTGTAGGTATATAAGTTGTATATAAGCAAGCAATGCATATAGGAATATTTTGCATATGGGATTGACTTGGAAAATGTTTTATTATATTCATGCAGTCTGCATATTGATTTTTAAATCACTTTCTCTTTTTTTTTCATAATAAATTGGAACGATTAGCTCATTCATTTCGTGGTATAAATACAAACTCAGTTCGGCTACAGACATACTTTCTCTAACTGTTGTTGTTATTGTGTTGTGGGTTGTATATTGGAAATATTATTTTTCACACAATTCAAGTTTTCGTAATTCCCAAAGCTCATAGGTGAGCTATGTTTACTGGTTGTCGAGCTTGCAATACGTTACCTATTTATCGTTGGTTATTTAATTCATTAAAATCGAAATGTACACCATTCACGCCTAGGGATGAAACGATACCTTCAAGGTATCGAGTACTTGTACTCGATACTAGTATCGCAAAAAAGTATCGAAACCTACTCGGTATCGGATGAAAAGTATCGATACCTACTTGGATCGAATTAAAATTCCAGATGAAAACAATCACTAATTTTTCATATTTTTTTTTTCACAAAAATAAAATACATTTTGTGGAATATTTCCTAAAAACATAAATTTTTCGAGATGTTTTCCACTTAGTCGGTTTCTGGTTTGGCTGATTGTTATAAAAAATAATTTATTAATATTTATCTTGAAACAACAAATGAAAAACGATTCAACTAAAGCTACCAAACTCACCACTGATAAAGATAATCGACAAAAGAGTTGAGACTTAAGAATTTATGACTTTACGTGGGAAGAGAAAGACTAAACGCATTCCCTTCCCATTTCGTAAAGGAATTCATAAAGACTGTAAGAGTATGAGTAAAGAGATATAAAATGCGTGGTGAATGTGTTTAAGCAATGCAAGAATTTTAATGTGTGTGCGGAAAATGTGTGATTTTCGTTTTGTGCGAAAAGGAATACAAAATTGCATGAACATTGAGTACGTGTGGGAATCTGTTTTGGGTGTTAAGTCAAAGTGCGATGCTTTCATTCGATGCAAGTACTTTTAAACGATACTTACTTGGTATCGCAATCAAAGGTATCGAGTACTAAAATACTTGGTATCGAAACAAAAGTATCGAGTATGTACTTGTATTTACTTGTATCGATTCATCCCTATTCACGCCAGAGGCTTGGCTTTGAAAAGTGTGGAATTGTAATTTGCTTTGCACATTTTTTTTGTTTTGTGAAAAATTCAATACCTATAACAGGGTTGCCATGCCAATTTCAAAGCAATACTTGGTACTTTCTAATTGGGGAAGTTCGGATACCTAGTTTATGTAAAACGTCAACTAGATAGATTTGTCTGGACTAGGTATCCGAACGCGCGGACTAGGCAACTTGAATTGTTGTTGCATTCTCGCGGTCGGCGTTGTCGTTTTTGGACTAAAATCGAAATCTGTCACAATTGTTTGCTATATTTACACCCTTTTTATTTGGAAAGGTCCTCTTCAAAATTTTTAAAAAAATTTTATTTATAAATAATTACTTTTTAAATATAACACGGCTGTCCATTAAAACACTTTTATATAGTGTTATGCGAACTAATGGTTATTAAATTTCGTGCGAAAATTGTAAATTTGCAGAGTAGCTTCAGAAATGACACCTTTTTCTCTCACCGGCCATTTTTTTTGGACATTTTCGAATTCAGCAGCAGCCACACTTATTTTAAATTTGACTCTTCGAAATGTCAACTGATTATGCAAGCAGGAATTTTCTGGACTAGATTTGTCGGCTACCCCTCCATAAACGTCTACTGCAAAAACTACTCACGTGACCACTCTGAGCCAATAGGAAATGAAATACATCTAGCAGCTGTCAGACTTATCTACTAAACTAGAAATCCGAACGACCCCATTAGAAAATAACCCGTTTAAGAAATCATTTCATGTATTGACAAAAAACAAAGTCGTGTAGTGAGATAGTTACGAAATTGGATTCTGACTGGAAAACGAGAAGCAAAATTCTCAGAATCTTCGGATGAGCCCAATTTAAATCATGTCAATCTGTTCGGACGATCTACGTATAGTGAAAATTGTATATATGGAATGGTGGTTCACATTAAAATTAGTGACACTGAAGTTTTTCTTAAATAATCGACTATGGGATAGTAATTAATAAGATTCTCACAGTTGCTTATACTTATTTGATAGCTAAACACACACATCGTTATACCTCCCTATATTTTCTAATTACACTCTTGCGTAAGAGAGTATCGAGCAAGTAGTACATTGAAAAAAAAAGTTTACAAGTTATTAATTATTAATTCCAAAAAAGATTTACATATACATTCTTTATATAGAAAAGTATAAACAAGCAAACACATCTTATTGGTAAGTTGACCTAAAGACGAACTTAAAAAATACTGTACGGATAGAATTCCAGAGTTTACGGCGAAGTAGAAAGAAAATTTGACAAATTTGAGGTCAAGAACTAGCTAAATTGTTTGAACTGTTGTGTGGAGTTCACAGTGAAGGCACTAGTAGCCATATACCTATACCATTCATTTTGATACAGAATGCTTCTTCTAAATCGTGAGTTTGTCAACGGAGATAAGCATATACGTATTTGGCACTCGCTAGATTTATGTTTTTTTTTTTTGTCCGCTGCAAATGGAGGTCAAAGAGACACTTCTTTTATAACAAAATGATTATGAGCTGCCTTATAAATTTAATCTCTGGCTTGCTACATTATGCTTCTTTATAAAAATGTTCCGAGCATTTGCCACCTGCGTGAGAGATAGCCAGAACATTAGACGTAGAAATAAAATTGTTTAAATTTGATACTGGCTATTGCTTACTCAATTTGTAAAATATTTTTTACGTATGTACATTTATAAAGATGTCAACAGTCCCTATTATTCGTTTTGTTTTTTAGATGTAACATAACATGGAAGCTCGATTATGGATGAAATTGTGGCAAAATGTCGCCAAAATGTTCACATCTTAGGTTGGAAGTTTATACGATGAAGCAGCGGCATGTTGTTCTGCTGTAAAAAAGTTGCACTCTGTATCTTTGAAACACATCTGGATATACCTATAATAATTGTTGACGAATGAAGAACAGGTTTGAAAACATCACCTGATAGAAGATAGTAGTACACTAACGGAAATATAGACAATCAAATAGTCGAAGGTTTGCATCCACTTCCCAATAAAAATGTATAAAAACCTTTGGCACGTCCAGCCAATTCAAAGGGCGAATAGATCTTACCTTCTTAGTACCGTTCTGCATTGCCAATTGCCACCTAATGATTAGTTCTGGAAAAGATTCTTCTTAATAACCCTCGGTATATTTTAGGGAAACATTTCCGCAGATGACTTCAAATCGTACTTTGTACCTCTTTAAAATACAAGAACCCAAGCATTCATCGTCAAGGCGAATGACAAACTGACGCTTTTGGTTTTGCTCGATCTAGTGTGGCATGACAAGAAGTTTCATTCAACTAGAAAAGTCCAGATTATATTATGTACCCTGAACGCAAAAACTAAACTGGTCGGTAACGTCACTTTTCCTACGTTAACCACATAAATGCGAACTGTCAACATACTAAACTAGATATGCACTTGAACTTCCCAACATACACTACACATACTTATAAAAAGAAAAGTGACTCTTCCGGTCAATGTTTTAAATTTAAAAGATCTTAAGCTTTTGAAGTTTCCCCCAAGAGAAAGATATTTCCCAGTTTTTGATTCTATAAGCTGTTCATCTGTTTCAGTTACCAGACGAAAAGTGTTTTAGATCCTGGGGTCGAATCGCGTCGTCCGTGAACGAGCATTACGAGACGGAATTTGTTTTTGTTTCACATGTAAAATTAATGTGTGGCGATTCGACTCCGATTTCTTAAACTTTTCACCCTTCATTTGGCTATGAACACATAGTGTCGCTAACATTATGTATGCTCCCGTGATTGACAGTCGTGCGAGATCATTAAAATCAAACGAAAATGCATGGCAACCCAGTGCCACTCACAAAATAAACGAAAAAAAGAACTTAACAAGTGCCACCCGGCACTGTACAAACGATAGAGAAGGAAAAAACAAAAACGAAAGAAAGGGACGTAAAGCGAAATTTACAAAATAATAAACATCATGCGATAATGTGTAAGCAAAAGCTTTCGCTTTACAAGTTCAATCACTGTTGCGACTTGCGAGCGATTAACTACTCTGTCGTCTACACGGACAATTCATAAAAACTCTCGGTGTACTTTCCGTGTTCTTGTGTTGTTCCTTGCATTCCAAAGCGCTAGCTGCGTGCGGTATACTACACTTATTCTAAATCTAAATTTCTCATTTCGCTCAGACATTTCCTTGTACACTGTACTATCCGTATTCCGTTCCGTACTACCTACAAACAAGCCCCACTAAACTTTTCGCGCATAAATTTGTTTCTGTGGTGGATGAAATTATAGTCTGGTCAGTTTAAAGAACTTCGGCAAGTCGGTAAGGTGTCTTCCAATTTAGTTCTGTTACTTTGCTGTACATTCATCAGACCATTTAGACCATGTGTGCTTTGTGCTAACGCAAAATACAAAAAAAAAAAAAAAAAAACAATTCATTACCAATTCTCTTCTTTTGTCTTGTTTCAGAGAGCGCGGTGTGTAAAGAAGTGCAAAAATGTCAGCAAAAGCTATTTACGAAGCAACTGGAAAGGACATACTCAACCGGCATTTGGGAAAAAATGTCGCCAGCACATGTCGCTTTGCAACGGTTAACCTGGATACCGACTTATCTAAATTGGTCGACACTCACCCTTGGTTAAAGGAAACGGTAAGTTCTATTTATGTTGCCAGTTTGACAACTGGAGACAGATTATCTTTGGCGCTTGCAAATGCCATCAGATTGGCGATTGTAAATCGAAAAAAAGTACTATACTAATGCGCTAGTGTCGATAAAGTAATACTAAGCAGAAAGGCTGCAGAAGAACATACGCCAGCTTTTATGTGTATACGTCACTGATCGCACGGCAGTTCGGACAAAACGCTGTTAATCTTTCGATTCGAACTTGTTTACACACTAGATGAGGTGATGACAATATTTTTCCAAATAGTGACGTGTTTTCTTTGAATGTGTGCAGAGGTGGCTCGATATTTCTACTGAATAACGTGATTTAATTATATATATTTTTTTTGATAACGATCGCTAGGTACACTGGTGTGAGTCAAGGGTTAGAATCTTGCGGTGGGAAAACTGGGTTAAGCAAAGTGAATGTGAAAGCTTTCTTTGATGTATTATGTTCGATGCCGCGCCGAACAACTGATCATTGGGCAATATTGACTTATTATCGTTCGATGGGGTGTCACTGTTGCTCTCTTCCTATGAAACGTTTATTTGTAGATCGTTAGCAATTTGAAATGAATGCAATTTGGTAGCAGTTTGACACTTCTCTCGGGAAAGGCGAGTTAATTTATTGGCAGTTGCAAAGTTTACTAATGCTCTGCGTAATTGAATTAAGAATTCTCATTTTACAAGTAAACGGACAAAGTTTAGTGACCTCAAGTTGTCACCTTTTGGTGATAATTAAAAGCAAAACTGGTTAACGTAAAGTTTGACAATTTTATGAAATTCACCGAAATTTCGGGTGAAGTTCAACGAATTGATGTTTTAGCTTCAGCGATCTTGATCTAGCGCTTCATGAGTGAATTACGTATTTTTGGATGCCCAGATAAGGACAACAGTGTCAGTCGCCGAATGTGTGACTTGTTTTTGTGGTTTTTGTTCTTACTTAATGAAGGTCAAAGAGATAAACCTCTCGTATTCAAATTAGAAACTCGCCAGGAGGTGCTTTTTGGAGTTTAATCTTTTGTCACATTATATAAACAGCTGCCTTTTTGTACAGAACGTTGTTCAGAACATTGGCAACAGATAATGACTTGTGTGTTTGATATGTGAATATTGTCGTAACGAATGTAAACTTCACAAGTTTGATTAAACGCAGACGAGACCTGAACAATTTGGGTAGACGAACCATTTGATTCTTATCATTTGGCGGTTTTTTTCTCGTTCTTCAGCTTATTAAGAGGATTGAAAAACAACCATTGTGGGGTGTTGCTATATGCAAAATAAAAAGTTAGTAAAAATATACTGTTCGGGTTCGGAGGATCCGGTTGTATTTTTACAAATAAATTGTTTTTTTTTTTATCGTAGGAAGCTACTTGTCTATAAGCAACATAGGTTTAATTCCTTTGGCTCCTCAGTTGTAAACTATCCATACTTAACTTTTTTGGGTTATACCATGTTCCCACCAACGTGATTTAGCTAAATCGACTTGATTTAGCTAAATCATCTCATAAATTACGTGATTTACCATACATTTTCGTGAATACTAATTACGTGATGTAGACGTCTTTAATTTTTAATTACGTATGTCATCGCAAATCCACACAAAATAAAATCGAACATACCTGCAGCGCTTTCAAGTCAATTCAATGGCCGCGTTCCACTGCCCGCTAGATGAGCAGCGGCATGTCTAACTCCATATAAAAAAAATTGACATTTTACCATTTGCGCTAGTCGTCTAGCACTTTTTGTGAAATATCCCTTTCAGGGAAATTTCTCAATCTAGCGCAAAACTACCCGTTGCTTTGAGAGAAAAAAAAAAACAGCTGTCAAAGGAAATCGATCAAACGACTACAAAATAAAAAAGTAAAATGCAATTCCGATATTATTATGGTTTCTATAACATGTACCATTTCTTTTTAAATGTAGTTTGGAAATAATTATGCGACACGAAATTATTTATGATGGAAAGTCATATGTTTTTGATGCAAACAAGTCAAATGTCACTTTGCCGCTGCGTTCCTTCTTCTGGGATATTTTGTGCTAGAAGACTAGGGAGCAGTGGAACGCGGCCAATGTTATTCAACAAACAACAAAAAAAAAAAACACAAATGTCATAAATATTATCCCAAATTCAATTTTCTTCGTGTTTCGGTGTATTTTGGTATTTTTATTAAGTACAACATTAAAAACTAGTTTTATTTTTGGCAGAGGTGTGATAACAAAAGAAAAACAACGACAAAAAAAAAACTACCCTCTCCGAAGTGGACTACTGCTGGATGTCAAACTAAATCACGTAAAATTCGGTGGAGACGCCTTTCGTGATTTATAAATCATATGAGCTAAATCACGTTGGTGGGAACATGGTATTAGGTTAGGTTGTGCAGGGTTGTGACGGCATCAGAAATGAGACAGACCATTGCCGTCCCCCTGCCCCTTTACTAGGTTGAGGCTGGTCAATTTGTTTGTTGGTATTAATTATATTTAGCTACTGAGCTAATGATTTCTTAGGGAAATATCGGGTACTTCACCTATCAAAAGGGGACCTACGAGTATATAATTTAATTGTTTATTGTCATTAAAGCTGTAAAATAAGATTTATTATTATTAATTTATTAACAATGGATTTAAAATACACTGCTAATAAGGACATTTAACGAGCGCTAGCTGCAGAGGCTTTCGGCTCAAATTTAAAATAGTAAAAGTAGATAATGTAGGGCTTACAGAGTAATATTGTACATTATAAGTAATTTGTTGGCTATCTTTATGTTGTCAAATGATGGTTTACTTAGTTGACAATGTCTGTTTTTAGATGACGCTTTGCTTGATCTGATGATAGATAGCAGTGCCCAATTATGTGTTCCATATTTAAAGGGTTGCTACATTTGCTGCAGATTGGTGGTGGTTCGTTTTTTAGTAGTTGTTGGTGGGTAATGGCTCCGTGTCCTATACGCAGTCTGACGAAATTTTTCAGCATTGCTTTGGTGGCGGAGGTTGTCCGCGAAATGCTGTCCGCCCGAAATTTTAAAAGCTATTGCGAGTTTCGCCCGAACGAATTCTATCTTCGAATCGATAGTGACATTTCGAACACAATCGAACACGCCTAATATGTGTTTGACAGATTGGAAAATAAAATAAAGAAAAGTCTAAAATTTGTATATTTATTGTTATTTTAAGAGAATTAGTATAAAATTTGTAAAGTGGGAGTATAAAAATGCACAGCATTGCACTGCCGCTGTTAATACTGGAGGAAGAGGAAGAAAATACTCTGGAACGAGTAACTCGAAGGCACTTACGAGATATATGTAATCCCTTGGAGTTGCGCGAACCATTGTAAGAATTAAACGTTTCAAAATGTAATTTGTAAGGAAAAATTTCAGATTTTTTTTGATTTCACCAGTATTATAGAATCAAAAAAACGGCATTCAAATGCATGTGCTTACTAACGCCTTGTCCCTGTCCAAACAAAAATTCTACCCATTGTGAAACCAGCAGGTTGTTTGCGTTTTTTTTTTTTTGCAGAGGGTGGATATCAAAAAGGTGTTGGTAAGCACCACGAATCCCCTTGCTTCTCCGTCATTTTGTTAAGCAGTAAATCGATTTGTCCTTTGATGATTGTTTTGCTCGTGAAATAAAAGAAAAAAAAAAAACTTAAATTTCCACTTTTCTAGACTTCAGTAAAGTAACTTACATGGTGAAGCTTCACGGTCTTCTCCTGTTCGCCTCAAAAAAAATAATGGAAAATGTATACGTCGTAAATAGCAGTATATTCCGCCCGAAACAATGCTGCCAATAAGGGGAATTTTTTCGAACATCAATTTTTTTCGCCCGAACTCATGATAAGCAAAAAGTGAAATGTCATTTTTTTCGGGTGGAATATTAGGTTCGTTCGAGTACTTTTTTACAAACGTAAAATTATTTAAAATTTGCTAAGAAACTGTGCAAATGCGATCACGTACTGAGAAAATTTAAAAAAATGAGAGAGAACTCCATTTCCCCTCTTTTCATTTTTTTGAAATTTTCTACTCGCCGAATTTCGACTTACTAAACAATGAAAACTGCCAACTAGTGACACATCAAAAGTATAAAATGTAAAACTAGTTATTTTCGTTTTCAACGACGTCAGAGGAACAAGTTATAACTGAATGTTCTCCTAGAACATATCAGCGCATTCAAATGGAAAGTTTAATAGGTATTTAGTATGAAAAAATTCAATTCCAACTTATTTTGTAGATGCTGCATTTTACAATTAGGTATGCCAAACATGACATTTCTTAAACTTTTTGTAAGAAAACCGATCAGGTACTTCTCTTGAAATTGAGAGAATTCTCTCTCGATTTTAGAGATTTGACATTTTTCATTTTTCTATGCTTAAAGTACACGAACGGACCGGACCTATTGTTCGGGCGAAACTCACAATAAGGCTGATTGTTTTTGGGGTTGAGGATTCCACGCAAGACGGAGAGACTGTCGGAGCAGATAACAAACTTGCTGTTTAGGAGGCTTGTAAGTTTTAGCGCTTCGAGGATGGCAAGAGCTTCTGTGATTCTATTAACTACTTATAGTAAATTAAAAATATTCGCTTACTATTTATTGCGATCGAAAAGACAACACGTAGGTGTAATAAGCAAGCTATTTTAAAGTACCTAGTACTAGGCATTCGCTGAGATTCTGAGATAAAATGTCCACCGATATAATAAAATTTTAGCGATATTTACATGGGTTCCGTGGAGTATATTGCTGGTCAATTTATTTATTAATATGAGTCAGTTGGCGTCCATATTTGCCACAAGCTATTATATTGCAATTACAACAGATCGTAACTATAAGGCAACTGCTGTCACATTGAATACACTTTCATCGGCTGGCAACTAGATTTAGCAGATTTGTCCGCATATTCTTATTCGCATTGTTGTAACCAGGTACCTACTCTTGGTTATGACATCTCTTATACGACTATTTTCTCACATATTCTACATAAAAACCTACGTACACATTTCAATAGCTCTTCAGGTCGATTGCATACTTAAACCTGTGCTCAGTGTCATTATATTCTCTCGATTCTATTTCCAGCATCCAAATTGAACCCGTTTAGCTTCAACTGGACACTATTGAATTTATCAGAAACTAATTCCGTCGTTAATTATTTATGTTTCTCTTTACCTTTCAGAGTCTCTGAAAGTTTATCACACACAAACTGTGTTTATATTTAAATGCGCTGACGTGGGAATGAATATTTTGTCACCGCTGCGAAAGGTTCAACTGTGACAAGGTAAAATCAGTCATTGCAACCGAATTTGTGTTCAAAATAACCAATCCTGCACCACCGAATGACCTTTCTCTTGCCAGATGTCGCATCGGATAAATATTTGTTAAATCTGTTCCAAAAGAAAAAAAAAAACCCCTTGCAAAGCTCTCCCACATCTTGACCTCCCCCTGTCGCAATGATATTCTGGTTGCGAACGTTTGTTGCTTAGGCTTACAATCCCTTCCAATTGCTGACCAGAACAAGTCCAAACAAAAGATGAAAGTGAACAATGCTAGCACAGGGAAACTCGTTTTGAGTTCATTGGTTCAAGAGTCTTGCGTCTCAGAAATTAGTTGCTTGAAATCGTTGCTAATTAGCATACGAACATTGTGACGAGAGGCGGTACTAGTGAATGTAGGTGCCTTGGCTTGAATCGCTGCTGGGAGGGTAATCGATTTGAAATTCAAATACAGGCAACTCTACCAGTTGAGGTGGGCAATGGAAACGGACCGAAGCTACATGGTTATCCAGAAATATTTTGTATTTTTCGTTTGACATTTGAAGTTTTTTTTTCTTGTGTTTGATAGGAAACGTAATTCGACTTTTCTATAACACGCAATTGGGATGGATAGGTGCGTATCTTTTAATCCAAACACGATTTGTTAGCGATGGCCATCACTTGGACTTGAGGCTTCTTTCTACTTTCTATGCTCGGTAAAACTTAATTATACATTGATTTCCTACACTGACAAGCGTGTGTTGTGGCAAAATATAATCGGCACGTGTTTTGCAGCACATTATTTTCATATTAGGACTATTTTATAGTTTGCGCGGAAATTAATCGATCGCTGTGCAGTAATTTTGATTTAATTGAATGTAACTTTTATATAACGTAGTTGAAAAATGAAACCCGGCTAGAGAATTGCGTTATTCGTGGAGAATTTAGCGTGCGCTTGTTGATTGACGAAACGGGGTCAATCGTGTAGTATTGTGATAGTAAAGTCCATGAACACAAATGGTTTGGGCGTATGTATGGCGTTAGAACAATCAGAATTTGATTCAGCGGATAGCGCTTTCGTTTAGATCGGTTAGCTGTATTCAGTTTTGCTAATATATATTTGAGAGATGTTCGAATCAGACCACCATTGACGGGTCTTTTTTCGTCTCTCTGCCACTATAAATCTTAGCCAGATAGACTCTCTGGATTTCTTCAGAGTTCTTCCCTGGGTTCGATTCCTAGTGTTAACGCTAGCATCTGTTTATGTGAGATCTGTTTCATCGACTGGGTCTCCACCCAGTGATGCCCCAATATCTTCATTCTTCTGCCAGCCAATGCCGGACATTGACACAGTATATGTGCCGCTGTCTCGGATTCCTCCAGGCATAGTTTGCAGGTATCGTCCTCTCTAAGGCCCATCTTCCTTAAGTGATACCCGAAGTTACCATGTCCTGTAGATAAAGCCACCACCCATTTCAGTGTTCCTCGACTCATGCTTAGAACCCTTCTTTGAGTGGAGCAGGTCGGCCATTTAATTGCCATTTTAGACTGTCTACATTGTTCCATGGTTGACCATCTTCTCAGATGTTCTGCCGTGGTCCAGTTGTAAATCAGTTGTTCAACCATTCCTCTGCCAATTGAAGAGAATGGTTCTGGTCCCAGCAACTTTTCAGCTGACTCCTGTTTTGCAAGCGAGTCCGCCTTTTCGTTGCCTTCGATCCCTATATGTGTCCTCCTACCCAAGTCAGTGTTACTTCATTTTTAGATGAACACTTATTGAGCTTGAGTACACATTCCAGTGCCAACGATGTTGTAATGTTTGCTTGCTCCATGCATCTGATCACCGCCTGATTGTCCAGTGCTATAAGGATATTTCTTCCCTTCAACTGACCTGACTTGCTTGAGGAAGTAGTCCAACGCATGCAGCAATGCAATCATCTCAGCCTGGTATACAGAAGTGTGTTTCCCGAGGCTAACGTGACGGGCTAGTTCCAGCTCTTCTGAAAAGATACCGGCACCCGCTCCGCCATCCCTCATGGATCCATCTGTGAAAATCACTATTTCACCACTCCTTTTTTCTGGAAGTAATCCGTTCTCAATACGAGTTTTGTGATTCCTTTCCATAACACGCACCCTTGTAATCCCATCCATAGGCATGTTCAGCTCCCTAATCTCGTTTTTGACAAGTTCCAGGATCTTCCTATGTCCATAGATGGTACCACGATTGTGCCATTTCGCATCTCGATGCAAACGAAGTGCCGTTAGGGCCGCTGTTTTCTTAATAAATAAGTCCAGCGGTAAGATCCCCTGGATCACTTCCATTGCGCATGTTGGTGTTGTCCGTATTGCACCTGTAACTCCTATACATGCTAAGCGTTGGACCCTATCCAGGTGCTTCCTCACTGTTTTCTGGGAAGCTTTCGCCCACCATACAACCGAGGCATAGGTGATAATGGGTCTAGTTATCATCGTATACATCCAGTATGCTGACCTATGCGAGAGTCCCCACCTCTGGTCCACATACACGTTTGCACTGATGTAATACCCTTTTTGCCTTCTTGACCTTCTCCTCAACATGGTAGTTCCACGAAAGTTTAGTATCTAGATAGACTCCCAGATCCTTCGTGGTCGTTGTTAGTTCCGATCCGAAGAGCGTTAAGGGTCGAAATTCCAGATGTTTCCTCTTCTTAGTGAAGACTATTAGATCTGTTTTTCCCGCATTAATGGAGAGCCCTTCTTCCAGACACCACCGCTCAACCACTCTGAGCGCATTCCTCATGATATCTGCGGTGACGTCTATAAATTTGCCGCCTCTGGCCATTATTGCTATGTCGTCGGCATATCCCACTGTGTGAGTGCCAGTCGCCTCAAGTCTGTCGAGAAGAGAGTCCACAGTGATATTCCACAGTGTAGGAGAGAGAACACCTCCCTGTGGGCAGCCCCTGCTAACCCTTCCTCTAAGTTTTGAGGTTCCCGTCTGAATATTTATTGCCCTCGCATTCAACATATTGTCCACCCATCTTACCACCAGTGGGTTAACCCTACGTTTTTCCAAGGCTTGTTTCAGACTATCAGCATATCTTATCGAAGGCACCTTCAATGTCCATTATGGTGGTCATCGCAATGCCCCCGGTATTTAGCTCTTCCTCCGCAACGCGTACTACTTGATGTAGCGCTGTTTCTGTAGACATGCCTGCCCTATAAGCATGCTGCCTACTGTTTAAAGGATACATCTTAAGCGCAGTACTCTCCATGTAGTCCACCACCACCCTTTCCATTGTTTTTAACAGAAAGGATGTTAGGCTAACTGGTCTGAAGGACTTTGCCTCGGTGTAATCCTTTTTCCCCGGCTTTGGAAGAAAGACCACATTTGTCTCCCTCCATGTAATCGGGATGTAGCCTATTGCTAGCCATGCAACGTATATATTGCTGAGCCTTGGTTCAATTACGTCTACTCCCCATTGCATAAGGCCTGTAAATATACCATCCAGCCCAGCGGTTTTGAAGGGTGCAAATGTTGCTATTGCACCCTTGACCGCCTCTGGTGTTACGATCCGTTCTGCTTCCATCCTATCCATCCTGTTCGCTCCTTGTTTCCTTGGAGCCCAGGGCTGATCAGTTTTGCTAACAACAAACAAAGAGTTCTATGTGTCGTTTTTCGTTGCAATGCAAGCGAGGTGTTTATCCCTCGCTTACTGTGCATCAATGACAATTAGTTTTAGGATATTGTGGTTTATTTTTATTTCTAAAGTTCGGTGCCATGAGAGAACCGGTCAGCAACTAGGATAATAAAAGTATGTTTTACTTTCCATGGCAGCAGATAACGCAAACTCATGCTTTTGATGTTAGCACCTGCGGAAACACCACAACGTAGTGAACATGCGTTTGTGTCTACTAGAATAAAAAAGCTCTTGACACATGTGAGCATTGCTGAGTAGGTGATCGTTTATATGGACTATCAAATATATTAAGTAGTAGCAAGATAGCGCCTCACCTAACATTCTAGTGTTTTCAAAACAAACTGACTTTTTTTGTTTCTCTTTCGTCTTTTTCCAGAAACTGGTTGTCAAACCCGATCAATTGATAAAGCGCCGCGGCAAACTGGGTCTTATCTCTGTGAACAAATCAATTGGCCAGTGCACAGAATGGATTCAAGCAAGAATGAACAAGGATCAGCAGATTGGAGCCGCCTGTGGAAAGATAAAGAACTTCATTATCGAGCCATTCATACCGCACAAAGATGTAAGTTATCCCAGGTCATAAGAAGGAATACTCATTCTAGCTGGGTGTATTTTGTTGTTTTTAGGAAGAAGAAGCATACGTCTGCATCTATTCACATCGTACAGCTGATACGATATTGTTCCACCATCAGGGTGGCGTAGATATTGGTGACGTTGACGCCAAGGCATTAAAGCTGGAGATACCAATCGATCATAAAGTAACTGCCGAGGAGATCCACAAAGTGTTGCTGAAAAATGTGGTGGCAGCCAAGAAGAATCGTATTGCCAATTTCATTTATGCTCTCTATCAGCTGTATGTCGATTTGTACTTTACATACCTCGAGATCAATCCGCTCGTGGTCACCGATGACAGTATCTATATTCTGGACTTGGCAGCCAAGCTGGACTCGACTGCTGATTTTATTTGTCGCCCAAAGTGGGGGGATATTGAGTATCCACCACCGTTCGGCCGTGATGCATACCCCGAGGAGGCATACATTGCTGATTTGGACGCCAAAAGTGGGGCTTCTTTGAAGGTGAGTTGGTGGTGAGGACTGATGTCGCGGATGTAACACGTGGTTTCGTTTCAGTTGACCATATTGAATAGAAATGGTAGAATTTGGACAATGGTAGCTGGTGGTGGCGCCAGTGTTATCTATTCCGATACGATTTGTGATTTGGGCGGTGCCGAGGAATTGGCCAACTACGGCGAATACTCGGGCGCACCCTCCGAGCAACAGACCTATGAGTATGCAAAGACGATTTTGAATCTGATGACATCGTCGCCCAAGCATCCGGATGGAAAGATTTTGATCACCGGAGGAGGTATCGCCAACTTTACCAATGTCGCAGCCACATTTAGAGGTTAGTTTTGCTTTATCCACTGCACGCGATGTTTGCTAACTGGTGGTGTGTTTAGGAATAATAACTGCACTGCGGGAGTTCCAACCCAAATTGGTTGAGCATAATATTTCGATATTTGTTCGCCGTGCTGGACCCAACTATCAAGAGGGTCTGAGGAAGATGCGTGAACTAGGCAGCACATTGGGAATTCCCCTGTTTGTGTTCGGCCCCGAGACACACATGACGGCCATTTGCGGCATGGCACTGGGCAAGAGGCCCATTCCCAAATCGTGCAATGTTGAGTTTTCTACCGCGAATTTCCTGTTGCCCGGCGGACAGCAGTCCTTAACCGATGCAAAGGGGGCACAGGTGCCGGATTTCAGCGAACTCGGAACTAACGGTAAGATATTAAGATTAATGTTTGTTCGTTTTGTTAGTGTTGTTTTTTTTTTTCTGTGTGGAGGATGCGGCAACCGATTAACAGAAGTTTTGTTTGCTTTTGAAGGCTTCGCATGGGTGTTTCTCGTGTTTACTGTTTTATTGTTAACCGATTCACCCCCAGAGAAGGGGATTTTTTTTTTTTGTCATTCATGTGTGCTCTTTATGTGCTATGATTGCGAGATTAACCGAAGACCAGTCTGCTGTTCCCAGTAGTGGCACAGAATTGAGGCGTAATGGGCTCACTATGAAGTCTGAATACGAATGATCTTTTTTTTTGCAGCAGGTATCTGCTATTGTTTTAACCTCGGGCGGTATTGAGGCATCGAACCTGTTGTTTCAGTATGTTTTTGTTTAAATAGAGCTCTTTCACATTGTGAATTCTTTATAAGCTGTCCTATTCTTCTCGACTCACTCCAGTGTCTCTGATGCAACCGCTCAGAATAGCTTCATCTTCGCAAAAAATGTCAGCATACCACATTGAATGAGGGCGGAAACATTTGCTCGCATTCAGTTCGATGCAGCTGGATTTTTTGACAACGAAATTCGAACACTGGTCACCGGAGTTGAGTCTTTAATGCCTTCCGCTGCTCGCACATACGAAAATGTGTTGTATATAAAAGAAATAAAAACGAATCTGTAGCGCTTCTGCTGGAGACGAGCGTCTGCTTCTTCCTTTTGTAAATATTGTACATAAATTGTAGTTGGTTGCCGCTCTTTCTATTGCCGTGTGCAGCTTGGCTTGCAGCAAGGAATGTGCATGCCTAACACCCTTTTTGCAAGTAAGGCAGCGCCAATTAATTTATTAAAAGTTTATTTACAAATGAATTAATTTATTTTCTTGTTTTTATTTTTTTTTTTATCTAATTTGCAACCTTTGTGAATTTGTTTATTTTTTTCATTGTATTTCATGTGGCATGTGTCTCTATGATCGTTTGTGTCATGTGTGTCTTCGTTATCGTTTCGTCTGCTGTCATAAATCGTTGCATCCATCAAATTGGCTATCAAAATCGAATCACAAAATCTAAATTTGCATCCGTTGAACAACTGAACACACACCGACGCACACAAAACAAAAACTGCATCCACCACCGCTTCTCTTTTTGCTTGTTTGTGATGCTTTGTGTGACGCTGATGATCTGATCACCTGAAATCATAAAAACTAAAATTTGAATGTGTTTTTTTTGGGGAAATCGAAACAAACAAAAACAAAAAAAAAAAAACATTTGGCGACCATTTTGTGTGCATTTGGTATAAATATAGGTTCACCGAAACATTCGATTAAACTACCCCCTATTTCGGCAGATTGTGAGATAAAGGACGAGGCGGATGGCACTGCCGCCGGTCTCTCAAAGAAGTTGTTTTCGAGCAACACGTATGCCATTGTATGGGGCATGCAAACCAGGGCTGTACAGTCGATGCTCGACTTTGATTTCATATGCAGGTGAGCGTCAGACAGAGACAACTAAGTGAATCAATTGTTATGCACTAATTTGCAGACGTGAGGAGCCATCTGTGGTGGCCATGGTGTACCCGTTCACCGGTGATCACAAGCAGAAGTTCTACTGGGGACACAAGGAAATCCTGGTGCCGGTGTACAAAAAGATGTCCGATGCCGTCAACAAGCACAAGAACGTCGATGTACTGGTGAATTTTGCATCTCTGCGATCGGCCTATGAGTCGACGTTGGAAGTTCTGGAGTATCCGCAGATCCGCACGGTTGCTATTATTGCTGAGGGCATACCCGAGAATATGACAAGAAAGATGGTGATGGCTGCCAACAAGAAGGGCGTTTCCATCATCGGCCCAGCAACAGTGGGTGGCGTGAAGCCGGGATGCTTTAAGATCGGCAACACCGGCGGAATGCTGGACAACATTCTTCATTCGAAACTCTACCGTCCCGGCAGTGTGGCTTACGTGTCGCGATCGGGTGGCATGTCCAACGAGTTGAACAACATCATATCGAAGGCTACCGATGGTGTTTTGGAGGGCGTGGCAATCGGTGGCGATCGCTACCCGGGCACAACTTTCATGGATCATATCCTCCGCTACCAGGCGGACCCAGAAGTCAAGTTGATTGTATTGCTCGGAGAAGTCGGAGGCACAGAGGAGTATGAAGTTTGCACAGCGCTTAAGGACGGACGTATCACCAAGCCATTGGTAGCCTGGTGCATTGGCACCTGCGCCGGAATGTTCACCGCTGAAGTTCAATTCGGACACGCTGGTTCGTGTGCCAATTCTGACCGCGAAACTGCCACCGCAAAAAATAAGGCTCTGCGAGAAACGGGCGCCTATGTTCCCGACTCGTTCGATTCCCTGGGCGATCTCATTGCCAACGTGTACACTGAGTTGGTGAAATCTGGACGCATTGTACCCAAAGAGGAAGTGCCACCACCAACGGTGCCCATGGACTACTCATGGGCCCGCGAGCTGGGACTCATCCGCAAGCCGGCCAGTTTCATGACGTCGATATGCGATGAACGCGGCCAAGAGCTGCTCTACGCAGGCATGCCCATCAGTGAGGTGCTCAACAAGGATGTCGGCATTGGCGGTGTAATCTCGTTGCTGTGGTTCCAACGTTGTCTGCCGCCATACGTGTGTAAATTCTTCGAGATGTGCCTCATGGTGACGGCCGATCACGGCCCTGCTGTGTCGGGCGCTCACAACACCATTGTCTGTGCTCGAGCCGGCAAAGATCTGGTGTCTTCTGTCGTAAGCGGGTTGCTTACCATTGTAAGTCTAGGAAGCCGTAAATGTTGGTGCAATTTGTGTGAATTTATTTGTTTCCTTTCAGGGCGATCGATTTGGTGGCGCTTTGGACGGCGCTGCCAGACAGTTCTCAGAGGCATACGACTCAAGTCTACATCCACAGGAGTTTGTCAACCAAATGCGCAAGAACGGGCAGCTCATCATGGGCATTGGGCATCGTGTGAAGTCCATCAATAACCCCGATGTGCGTGTGAAGATCATCAAGGAGTTTGTTATGGAAAACTTCCCATCGTGTCCACTGTTGAAGTACGCGCTGGACGTTGAGAAAATCACCACCAGCAAGAAGCCGAATCTGATTTTGAATGTTGACGGTGTGATTGCGACCAGCTTTGTAGATATGCTGAGGAATTGCGGATCGTTTACAAGGTTTGTACTTTTACCAAGAAACTACAGCAGGCGATATTATTAAAACCTATTTGATCGATGACTGCTCTTTGATTATGGGCAGTTTATGCAGCTCTTCCACTGGTACTAATTTACTAGTTTGGAGGTTTATCCATTCCCTGTTTTAAAGAGAATGCATTTTTGGTGAAACACCTCTCCCAATATCGCCATTGAATATGATTTTTTTATTTTCTTCACAGCGAGGAAGCACAAGAGTACATCAACATCGGTGCCATCAATTCGCTGTTCGTTCTCGGTCGCAGTATAGGATTCATCGGTCATTACATGGATCAGAAGCGACTAAAGCAAGGCCTATACCGTCACCCATGGGACGACATCTCCTACGTAATGCCAGAGCAGTTCAACTAAATTCCATAATACTTCTCATATTTATTTATAACAACAAAGCAAAACACAAAATAACAAACAAAAACGAAAGCTGTGTATTTAATTAAGAGTTAAATTGTTTGTAAGGTTGAAAACCTCACCGGGTGTTCCCCCGAATATCTGAAAATATTTGCACTCCATACTTTAAGAAAACAAAAGAAAATAAGAATTGGTTTCCAGATTCATTTTATTTGCATTTATTATTAACTTGTTTGATTTTGTTTGCATTTTGCTCTTAGGGATTAAAATTTAATTAATTGGCGATAAAGAGTTATCATATCCATGGCGTTAAAAATTTCCTTATTTGTTTGATTGTTTAAATTTAATAAATCAAGAAAGAGAAAGCTACGCAGGCGAATGAAAATACTGGCCTGCTTTTGAACTGTAGGTTGCTGTTAATATCAATATAAAACAAAAGAAAGTAATATATGTATCAAATAAACAAACATAGTGATGTACATTGATTTAAAGAGCGGAAATAAAGAAAGAATTGTTAACGTAGACACTTTTTATTGCACAATAGAGTATGTTTAAATAAAGATGCACGTGAATTGGACATGTTTAACGTATATTTCTTTTTACTTTTTGTAAATTATAATGAGCTTTAAAAACTTAAGAAAGATAGTTGGGATGTGTACCTATCTTGTGAGGTTGTATGCTCACCATTGACTTTGAGGTGGCCAACATTAGAGAAAGGTACGAGTAGGTAAGTAGTATGCTTCGGTGTTGATAATGACATAAATAAATAAATAGATCGAAAGTTCACCATTGCGGGTTTGTTAAATTTACCCTTACAACCTTTGGTCGACTCCTGATCAGTGAAGTCAGCCGGTAAATAAATTAAAATTTCAGTTGTCGAATCGCGTAGATTTGTTTGTTTCTCATGTAAAATCAACTTAATTCCGTAAACGTATAGTTTGCTTCCGGAAGTGGCGATTCGACCCAAGTTTTCTCAGCATTTTATCACTTCAAGTGCGATTCTCTTGATAATAAATTTCTCTCAAAGTATAATTTTACAACTTCACAGATGGGGAATTATTCATCTGAACATAAAAAAACGTTTCATTCAGTGAAAAATACGATTTCAGTCAGTTATTAGACGTCAGGTAAACGGAAACTAAAATGTTTAATAAAATTTGATTCTATTGAAACGGTTATAAATGTTTGCTGATAATTATTTTTAATATAAGCTAACATAAATGGAACATTTTGCAATACTTCGTTAAAAGCTTGACAGGATCTTCCCTCCATGTTTATTTTTTTTTAATTTACCTCCAAACGCCGCGTCAATGGGATATTTTTTGCGCAAATTGACATTGCATAATGTCAGGTTGAATCGGAAGAGGTGACATTAGTTGTTGTATTTTACTTTCGCTGAGAAAGAATGTTTGTTTTAAGTTCTACAACAAAAACAAGTAAAAATGGACCAATCTTCAGAATTTGATATCTCTGTCGGTTAAGCGGTTGGTATTTTCAATTTTTTTATGGACCGAAGTGGAAAAAACCGGGGCGTCGAATAATAAAAAATAAAAACTCGCGATTAAACAGAGTTAGTTTTAAGAAATTCGAAAAATGTAGTAATCCCTGGTGAATCGGGCCCTAATTGCGCATTTTTATCACATTCAAAACAACAGCTGTACCGAAACGCAATTCTCATGCTACAAAACTATCACAGTTCATTGCCAATCAGTGACGTTTCATTTGTCAAAATTCTTTATTGTCGTCCTCAGAAAAGAACGAAAAAAATACATTTTTAGAGATTAAAGTTTTTTTTAAAATAAACTTATTACCAATGCTCTCAGCCTTTGTTTAGAAATATAACAAAAAAGTGCATATAAAGTTCATTCGACTCCCATATGTATCAGGCATCGACATCAAATGAAATTGTGAATACCGAAACCCCGGCTCAGATACACGACATCATAAACGGCAGCGAAAAATGGGCATCAACGTAAGTCGGCACGAAGATCTCAACGAAAATGATTACCTAAAGAAATTCGTGAGTCGCACTCATATCCCGTACGATGACGCCGCCTTCTGGAATGGAATCCTCAACTATAATATCGTTCCGCCAACCAATAGGTGGGTGCATGCATCATCGCGCCCCAACACCCAAATCATTTGTGTTGTGTTGGCAGTTTGTTGTCAATTTACGTAGTCGCATTCGGCATTCGTTTGACATTTTTCTTATTTATTCGAATACAGCCAGGAGCAATTGAGTCTGGACTCACGTTTGGAATCACTATGCGAGTTGTTTGTCAGCAACAACCTAAAGACGGGCAATTTCGGCTCACTGATATCGGTGTTCCTGGACAAGGTGACTGAACTGTTGTCACTGTCTGACCAAGAGAGGTGAGAATTCAAGTGTAGTATTCCTTTGGGTTATGATGAATGTATAAATCTGCTTTACAGCACGATGCACATTTGGCAGACGTTCAATGCGTTGTTTATCATCCGGACCGTGGTGAAGTTCATCAATGAGACTGGCACCGAGTACCAGTTGTTGCAGCATTTTGAAGCAGTACCCAATCCAGAAGTGCTTAGCGGTGAAGAAAGTACTGCACATGCACCCGAAAGCACTGCAATTGCTGTAGAAGCCACAGAAGAGGCTGCCGGTAAACAAAAAACGAACGTGGCGGTCGCTATGGATGGCTCCAAGTTTGTAACCTTCTTCGATGCCATCGTCAATCTGATTGTTGTGATTCCAGTAAAGTAAGTATGACCAGCAGTTAGTCTCACAAAATTGGACTTGAATTTTCTTTTTCTAGGGAATTCACTTATCATCTGCACTTGGAGGCTGTCAATCTGATTATCACGTTGCTCTCGGTGCACCTATTCACCCAACAACCAGTGGAAAAGTCTGTTATCTTTAGGTAACTATGTTGTAAATACAAAATACCCTGCGATAAGTGAGACAGAATATAGCTCTCAGCTATCAGTTTTAGAGGTCCCAGATAAATTTGTGCTGAACACGCACCAATAAAGACATAAGATAGCCAACTGTGTTACTCACGCTGTTTTGCTTGGTTTCGTATCATTGTTTTTCCGTCAAAGGTGATAAGAGAGGCTGAGGGATGTAATTTTAATTGGCAGTTAGATGTTTCTGTTTAATGTCACCTCGCGGTTACGATTACCAAGTTTCAGCGACTACACAGCTTGGTATGCCTTGACCACATATTTAAGGGTCGTTAGGCAGAGTAAAAGTGCCCTCCTAATATCTGTTGTCTTTTCAGAACGATCTACCGATGCCAGCATGCGAACGTGCTAATGAGTGCTCTGTTGCACTTCGTGGCGCGCATGGTGGAAGTGCCTAGCACAATGTTTGGTGCTGGCCACTCTGGATCCTTTGTTTACGGCATCGCCGAGTCCCTGATGTCGATATTCACGTTCGGCAAGAGTCAGGATGCTCTCAAACCGAACGCAGCCGGAGCTGAGCTTTCACAACAATTCCGCGATCACTACCCGCTGGCAAATCAGAGTCTCCTGTTGATTCTTATCCTGACAAACCATTGCACTACAAAGAATAATCCCTACAGAACGAGCCTGTTCGGCTGTTCCGACTCGAAGGACTCTCCCAAAGATGGATCAACCTTTAAAATCGACTTCACCGCCGTCTATGACACACTCTGTCGGATCGTGACAATAGATCAAGCCACACTCTTGCTCTATCTCTTGCTACATCGAAACGAGCGTTTCTACAGGTATGTGATGGTGCAGAACGATTTGGAACACCTGGTTGTGCCCATTCTACAGACGCTGTACAACGCGCCCGATAGTACATCTCATCACATTTACATGTCGCTGATTGTACTGCTGATACTGAGCGAGGATGATGCGTTCAATAAGAACGTTCACACAGTTGTAAGTTGAAGAGGTGTGATAGTGATGGTGGAAGAGTGGTGAGAAATTTGTAATTCATTGCAGCTCCTGAAGAACATCGCTTGGTACACAGAGCGAACGATTTCAGAGATATCCCTGGGTGGCCTTCTAATTCTCGTCGTCATCCGAACCATTCAGTACAACATGCTGAAGATGCGCGATAAGTACTTGCATACGAACTGCCTGGCAGCTCTGGCCAACATGTCCGGGCAATTTCGATCCCTTCATCCGTATGTGGCGCAAAGGCTGATTAGTCTGTTCGAGACACTCGCTCGCAAGCACGCCCGTGTCGATGCCCAACTTAAGGAGCCCGTCAACGGATCAATTTCGGTTAATGTGTCCACTACACCGGAGGATATGCTGGCAGATCTAACCGTTTTAGAGGAGGTACTCCGAATGGTTCTAGAGATTTTGAACTCCTGCCTGTCCAATCAGTTGGTATATTGTCCAAACTTGGTCTACACGTTGCTCTACAAACGAAGCGTCTTCGAAGCGTTCCGCAGTCATCATGCCTTCCAGGATATTATACAGAACATTGATATGGTCAGTCGTCAGTGTGGTAGCACGAAATGTCCTTAAAGAGAATCTCAAATGTTTTGTCGCTTCACAGGTAGTTGGCTTCTTCTCCTCTCGCCTTCAGAGGGTACAGGATCAACGCGGCGAGCTGGGAGTGAGCGAAGTATTTGAAGTTATTTCCAAGGGTGCCAGCCAATGGTCCAGCGATCGCCTAAGGGTAAGACTCACGAGCCAACCCATAATTTCCTTTACCATTGAACGTGTTTCTTTAGAAATTCCCCGACCTCAAGTTCAAGTACGTTGAAGAGGATGCCCCCGAAGAGTTTTTCATTCCTTACGTCTGGACATTAGTCTGCAAATATGGATGCGTGCACTTTAGTTCAGAGACCATCAAGGGCGTGACGACGGACATAAACTGCTAATATACACCAGAAGCGAAGACATGCACAGCGAAAGATCGAACAACAAAATTGAAAACAAATCAAAAGCAATCTTCGAAACACGCGGAATGAATTGAGTGATATTGGACTGAAGTTTTACTACATTGCAATACTTGTGTTTTAAGTAGATGTTATCGCCGGAAATGCCCATTTTCAAATATTAATTCGCTGTAAAGCCTTCTTCTCCTCGGCCGCCTATGATTTTAGCTCGATTTAAGTCTTGAGATAGCAATGTGGATGTATAACAAACGATATAATCTAAAATAAAATAGTTTTTGCTACGACGATTACCCAAGAACACAATGGAATACATAAGAACAAAATTATGTAGAACTAAAATAAAACACATTTACTCCCAGATCCAAATATCGTAGATAAAAATATACAAAACAAAAGGAAACTTTATAACTGACAGTACAGAGAGGCGTATTCGCATACAGAAATATTTGGTCACAAGTAGAAATTCGTACCATCAGTTTTTTTATTCGAACAGGCCCAGTGTTATACACGAAAATACATAATTTTTATTGTTAGTGTTCTTTATATTATTGAATAAATACATGTTTAACTGTAAAATAATAACAAAACAAAAAGAGAAACTAAAAACCCTGCTTGGAAGTCGAACGAAATTGGTCTTTTAATTTGTCTATTAAATTAAAGCTGTACTTGGGAAGTAAGCACCGCTTTATCCAATGAGATTGTAAACATGTCTCATGTCAGACCAGTGACACACCAACGTATGAACGGATGACTTATGAGACGACTGATATATTTGTCGAACGCCGAATGGTTGTAGTTGTAGGTAATTTGAAGTTATAGACGGCAAGGAGCCATAAGCAGCAGCCCCATTAAAGCTATGCCGTTTTTCATTGGGCAAAAAGAAGCGTCCGGGAGAGTCCGGAATCGAAAAAAATCGCTTTTGAAATCGTTCCATTGGTACAAAAAATACTCTTCTGGTGAATCTGAGCCTGAGGAGAGCATTTCGCTTCACGATTTGAAGTCAGAATCCACTCAAGAAGCCTCAGCCTCACAAAAGTGCAGTTTATTTTATTCAAGTCAGCTGACAGCTGCCCTATATTATTTTTTTTTTGAAATTTCACCAATACTTTTGTGGATTCAATCGGAAGGAATTTTCTTGTTCTATTGGATTACAGAATGAGCGGATCCCCGAGTGAAACAAATGAAAAACCACGTTATACCCATTACTCCAAAGTCAAAGTCCAAACCAAACTGATGTGGAAAATACTCACTGATCTCCTTGTAGATATTTCTCTTGTTTTGCTAGCATCGAGTTCGAAATGGTACTCTTCACCAGGTTGGTCATGGGTGTGGTGCGTATTTCATTTTTGAAAAATTTATGTCGTTTTCGATTTGGCTTTTCAGATTTTGATCTGAGATTTCAGATTTCTGCTGGCAAATCGAACATAAAATCTGAATTATATTGGTATGTGTGTGTATTGAGTTGGCGGCAAAAAAAAAACATATTTGCACTTGCACTCGAAATCCATTTCAATTGATTTTCACACATTTATAGTACTGCATTTCGAAATCATTTAATATAAAAACTCGATCCCATACGAGTTAAATAAATAATTCAGTTAAAAAAGCAATCGTTCCAACGATAAACAATTCGTAACCGACGCTGTGTGTCATAAACATTGGTGTTAGTGAAAGTATGTGTAAAATCTGAGGAAAAATTGAGATTTCTCAAAAGTGATCTGAGATCAAAAAAAAGATTGATTTTTGTGGCAAATAGAACATGAAAAGCAATCTCGATCAAAAAAAAAATTGATTTTTTGTCAAATCGAAAACGACATTAATCGAGCTCTAGCCGCCATTTATCTATCGGTCAATGAAATGCGAACAGTCTCATCATCATCTGATTGATTGCACAATGCACATAGGCATAGGTACCTACTGAACGGATGAGCATTAATGTTGAAACGTAATTCGTCAGTTTCGTTCAATACTTTCAAGGTTTGAATTATTATTACCAAGGAAAACGAAATTCCGCTAACGTTTTTAATGACCTTTTCCTCCTAGTATAACAAACAGGAAAATTCATCCAATTAGAACTTTCGCCCTGCATCAAAATAACGCTTTCTCTCGGGACATTTTCTGGTTGGTATCCTAGCTAATTTGCTAGCAATGAAAATGCGAATTTGGCCCGATTCGCCAGAGACTCCACCATTTTTTTGGTTTAAAACTTACGTTAGACCGCAGTTTTATTTATTTTCATTTTTTATTTTTTTATTTTTATTGATTTTTTCCACTTCGGTCCATTAAAAAAAAAATAAAAATTCCAACAGTTAAGCCGACAGAAATATTAAATTCTGAAGATTGGTCCAGTTTTGTTTGTTTTTGTTGTAGGACTTAAAACGCTTAAAACAAACATAATCTGAGCAAAAGTAAAGTACAACAACTAATGTCACCTCCTCCGAACCAGTCTGACATTATGCAAGCGTGTAATAAAGTGCTAGTTAGATATCTCTGTTTTGCTTTTTTTATCTCAATCTGGGGAGATATCTCGTGAATCGTGTCCTTAGGGCCCAATTCTGGGTCAATTATCCGGGTTTAATGGTGAATAAATCTTTAACTAGGTACTACAACAAGTTGATGAACTACTGTCATACACGCAACTTGCGCTTTATGGGGAATTTTATACAATAAGGCCGTGTGTCAATTGCGCTAAATAATTATCCTCGGATAATTTTTTGACATTTCTGTGTGTGTTGAATAAAAATTTAGCTTTTGTGAAATTTGGCTGTGTCGATTGGGCTAAATTTTTGAGATTTCTCACAAGACTTTTGACGATAGCACAACACAATACGAAGCACAACACAACGAACAGACATACAACTAATTCAATAACAACAACTGATAATATGGATTATAAATTCGATGTATTAATTCCCCTTGATGTCAATGATATTGCTTCGGTATCAAAGCCTTATAAGCCATGATAACTTGCCCCCACGCAGAAGACGAACAAGAGAATTGTAATTTTATATTCAATCGGTATGAATTCAAACTCCGTAACCGAATCACTTTTTTTTGTCATCATGCGTCCCTATAAATTGCAAATTATATTAAAAACTTTATTAATTTTCCTTCATTATTTAGATACATGTTGTAGGTAGTACGGTTTGTTATTATTTTTTTTTCTTTCGTTGATTTGCTGCCATTTGAAATAAAAAACTCGCACGTAAAAAATTTATCCTATGAAGATAAATTATTATCCTGCTCCCGGAGCAGGATAATTTTTTGACAACTGAAGAATTCGTTTTCCACCACGATAGTGTCAGAATATTAGCCGAGGATAATTATTTAGCGCAATTGACACACGGCCTAAGTTCCGACTTTAAATTTAAGTAGTTCACAGTGGATATATTTAAATAAAAAAATCTAATCGTGATCTTCATCAAAAATCAACTCGTAAAATTTAACCACGCACTAAAAATTATTATTAGTACGGCTGTAAGTTGTTCATGATTTTATAACTAAGCCGAGGTTAAAAAATTACTACTACAAGTCCCAAAAATAAGTAATTACTGTCTCAGGTTCTTTGACATTTTATCATCATGCGTTGCGACAAATGACTGACACCAGTGGTCAAATTCCATTGATAAAAAAAACGTTCCCCAAGTGCTAACTTATTCCAGAATTCCATTTATGAAATGTTAATGATGAGCCGCTTAATTAACTATTTGGCCTACTTGACAGTTTGTCATCCTCTAATCACTATAATCACCATCATAGCTAATAGGACTTCGCGTAAATAGATACGTTTGTAGGTAAACATTATAACGAAAGTAAAGTGCAAAAAATCAAAACTATCCACGAGTTTGTTGACCCCCTTCTTCTTAGGTAATGGAGTGGTTGATAATTGCTGGTCCAAGCTGTTACGCTCACAACACGATCTCAAAGTCAATCAAAACAAATTGGAGGCTGTGTGCCACTCGGAAATTTCACCACAAACACGATAGATATGCGGTCATCCGATGGCGGCTGCGTACAAAATGACTCAGTTTCTTTCGCAATTTCTACGAAAACACGTTTCCAAAATGAATATGGCCATTGACAGACTGAAATTAGCAATTGTTGCGTCACGGAACTGCAATTTGCATGGGCTAGTGCGACTGCTTGGAGGAAAACTGCACCGAGTGCGAGTACCGAGTACCTACCGAAAAAGCCCGACGACGCGAAGACGTGACTTGTGTCACAAAGGTGCGCGCAAATTGATGGGTGGCCATAAAAAGAGCGCCGCACACTAAACTGTTCGGGCTTCTCCGCGCATATAAACAATATTGTTATAAATACGTCAGCCGAAAAAGTGCATGGAATTTCCAAGGTACGGCCTTTGTTTATATTTACCATTTCGAAATGGTAAGGGGTGTGCAGTGTGGTGCGTGCGTACCTATTGGAAATCCCACAAGATATGGTTAAGCAAGCACCGTTAACTCGATGAGCTGAAAATCAATGACAATTCAGACAAAAGGTACTCGTGCGGAGAGCTCATCTTTGTTTACCGGTAACGCCTGGTGAATTTCACTTTCAATTTGCGCCACACTTCATGAATCACCTGTTAGTACTTGGTCCATAGATGGTGCACACAAACACCGTATGGTTTTGGAAGGGAGTTCCGCACTGACAGGTGGTGTCATTAATTATGATTGTAATCCGGTTCACCGGTGTGGAGTGTAGACTGTAGAGTAAGTATAGAGTCGCTGCCTAGTGCCGTTCAGTTTGGCCGACGGGAGTCGAACCTTTGTGCTGCCGGGTTGGAGCTAATTAGCTATCATTAATTTAATTTTTATAGCAAGCAGAGGTATAAACAAAAAGTGAGGAGCCCACCGCAATTTGCTGGGGGAATGTGTCGCGCGCTCTTTCCCGTTTGCAATAATTAGGCCATTAGTCTACTTTTCTATACGCGAGAGTTTTTCTTTTTGTTTTCACAGAGACATCATGTGTAGGCATCCTAGGGAAAACAAAGTTTCACATCAGTCATTTTGTGCAATCACAGAATTGGCGTGTCGTTATTGATTAATTTGCGGGATAAATAATTTTTTGAAACTTCTTTTAGGGAGTTTTGTTGTTTTGGGGCACGTCGTTTTGTCTTTTGTGCACGTGCATGTTTTAGGAAGATTTATTTTTAAAGAGCTGTTAGCCTTTGGTTTGACGTTAAATATGTGAATTTTGTAAGCCTCAACTGTCATATAAGTGTCAGTTTAGAAGTCGTCATAGGTGGAAAGTGATGTTTTCTTCTGAAGCATGTGAAGATTGACAAGTCGTATTGTCAGGAAGTATGACATTTCCATTTTCTTTCAACTTATAAGCTGTCAAATTTAGTAACCAAAATGTAGGTACTGTGTCAGGTTTAAAGAGCAAGTATACGCCAGAGTCACGCACTTTTTAATGCTTGATTCACAATAATAACCCGATTGTTCACCTTTTGACAAGTAGCGTGGAATGCAGATCCCATTTCAGCCAAAAACATTTTCGCGCACCTTATTTATGTTTCTCGCTGATCGTTTATTACGCAAACCTTGATAGAGAAACAGAATCTACTCTTTTTTCACTATAGGTAAGTATATTCGGCCCTAGCGAGGTATCCGTCGGAACGGAAAATTCTCCGACTTTATACGATTCCTATGATTTTTGCTGCGATGTATTCTTCTGAACAACTGTTTTGCGTTTTGCGAATTGTTCCGATACAATAATGTTACGCACTCCAGCGTTTTACGTTGCAGTGCGATCAAGTTTGTTTTTGGTGACATTTTTGACAGCTTCATGCGACTTTCTCCGGAATTTATTTACGATTTACAGTAAAGTGTTAATAAATGTGAGCAATAAAGAGAAAAAACCATATTGCAACGCATTTTTTTATTTATTGCCCCAATTTATGTTTCCAGTGCAAAATCAAGCGAAGAAAAAACACCAAACAATACGAGGATGGGGAATCACTGCGCCATCGCATTTCAATCATTTTTTTTTCCGAAAACTGATCGAATGAGATTTGCGATTCCGACACCGCATACTCGGTGCGGAGAATTTTCCGTTCCGAAGTATACCTCGCTAAGAAAACATGATTGTATGTATCTTATTGGCTGGGCATTTAGCTGTCAAATAGGTGTAACATATTTTTGACAAATCGGCTTTCGAAAACCTTCCTCATGCGAAAATGCATTTCTTACATTGTGAGTTCTCGCAATCTGAACACTTAAAATAGTTATTAGTTGGACGACTCATCACTTATTTGTCACAATTCTTAATGTTCATAAATAGTTTCTGACGTTTAAAACGCCACTTTCGATAAAAAACGAAAAAGGCGTACCAAGTAAACACAAGCAAAATCTTTTTCTGTAAGTATAAATAATTTTATTTATCTTCTTTCATACACAATAAATACTCTTACATATTAACAAAACGTTTCACGCACAATATAAATTAAGACAGACACACCAAAGTAACTAACTCTTTCAATTTGGATTAGTATCCCTTGCAAGTCTGCATGCACTGCTTGAAGCTGGCAAAGTTATTGGCATTGCCGTCGCATCCGCCGAATTTGAACTCGCCGCACTCTTTCGTGATTGGATCATAGCTCCAGCGGGGAATCAACGCCCGACAGACACCCTTGCGAGCGGGCATCTTGCAGAAGTTCTCCGGCTGCTGACGAGCAGATGTCTTGGGCACAACCTCCTCCAGATTCATGTCATCAAAAAGGTCACTCATCTCGTCGTAGATGTCGAGTGGCTTGGCTTGGGCCACTTCAAACACAAACAACACTGTGCTCAGGGCAAAGACTGTCACTAAATGTCTGTTATTCATAATGATGTATATGTTTCTATGCTAGACTTCACTTGATCGTGTCTGATCGCACTCTGATGGTTGACTTGGTGCTGAACGCGGTTTATATATTTGAATTTCATATGACGATGAATGGAAGTTTCTCGGTTTACTGGCTGGTAAAACCACGCACATAAAAGAGTGACGTTCAGTGTGCTTGACGTGATGACGTTTCTGTTTACATGCGGGCCGGGGAAACTACACACAACTCATGCGAGTTGTTACACCGCTAAGTGAATGGGTGCATGCAAATGTACCTAATAATTCACAATCGGCCTTCTGCTTGATGGTTAGAACGCAGAGTATGTCGGAGCTCATTGAACTCTGTTGACATTGCATTCAGCCCAATCCGCCTGCAGAACTTACCGAAGTTGGATAACAATTCCAATTAAATGCGCTCCGGTAATTCACCTGATAAAATCGATGATGCTGAATGCTCGTCGGTGTAATAGTTTCAATGATTCTTGCCGGTGTGGGTGGAAGAGGGAATGGACATAAACAACAGGTACATATACCGTGCACATACTGTTTCAATCGGATGAGGGGGTTCAATTTCCTGTAATGACCCATATGCCAGGGGAAATTTTTTAATTAAATGAATGATTATTGTAATTAAATGCGCATGCATTTTTTTACTAATAAATAATTAACGTATTTTCGCATAGCCGAGGGAGCTTTTCGATAACAGCCCATTAATCTGGTTGACACCATGATATTGTTTTTCAATATTTGCAGTGCATTTTGATGCGCGTTGCTTTTATTTATTTTTGTTTGTTTGACATAAGGTAGGTATACGAGTTTTGCATTTTTCAACATAATGTCTTGGGGCTGTTTACTGACACCACGCATAACGATTTAAGTTGTGCATAAAATAAAATAATGCTATGTGGGTAAGGCTCAAACTGACATAAGGGATTAAGTCTTATTTCATCTTTGACAACTAATAGAAATGTGTGAATGAATTTGGAAGTTTCTCAATAAACAGGGAGCAGATTTAACAACTTCTGATTAAATTTATTCAGTATATTGAGGTTAGAATAAAAATTGAATAGTGTAGAAAATACATCTGTTTGCACGGAAAATGTGTGCAGTTATAGAATTAACATAGAACATAACTAGAGTGTGGATAAGAGGGTCATGGATCTAAACATAATGTTCACATAACATCAAACAACCAAATGCGGTGCGTTTTGACTTATAGTTATATCATATGCCCACCAATTGAGTTTTGAGGCTGGGAGTATTTCAGTAAATTGTTTTTATTTAAGTAACTAAAACTAGGCAAATAGTCTTTTGCTACGTTTCCACTGGCGATTATCTAAGAGATTTAGAATAATTTCCGTAAATCTCGCATAAATCTCGGGATTTATCATACAAAAATGAATCTCATAAAAAAAAGAGTTAGAATTAGGTAATCTCCTAAACTGACCAGATTTACATGTAGATTCCGGTTTGTCAACACACTCTCCACAGCTCAGACTGTCAAAAATACCAAGTAAACAGCGCTTTATTTGACATTGTGTCATAAAAAAAAAACATATCCGAATTTACTTCTATAATATAGCGACTTCTCCTAGAAATGCAACAATCAAACCTTTCATTTTATGTTGTAGAATTAAAATATAAGCTAATAATATTTAAGGATTTCTGTGCCCATGTTCTGTAACTCATGCGATAAATGCTCGCATCGAAAACATAGTACCATGTTTTTCAATTTATATCGTTTAAGTGATAGGTAACTGATAAATATATCGATGTGATAATTACAGAACGTGGGCCCTGGAACTCATGTTTTGTCACTTTTGGGTTGTTCGATTTGACGGTAGTTGACAACTTGTGGTGAAACGTAAAATTAGTCTTGTTTTTTTGGTGGAAACACCTCGGGATTTATTTGTAATCTCTTGCCCTAAATCTCGCGATTAGTGTCCGGTGGAAACGTAGCATTAAGTCAGAATCCACTAAAGAAGCACTCACCTAGTGTAAGTTATTTTATTCAAGTCAGCTGACAGCTGCCGTAGATTATTTTTTTGACATTTCACCATTACTTTTGTGGATTCAATCAGAAGCAGTTCTCTTGTTCCATTGGATTACAGAATGAGTGGATCCCCGAGTGAAATCAATGGAAAACGACATTAGCCGAGTTTTTTTGAGCTTCGATCTCAGCAAAGCAAAGCAAAGTAGGATTTTCAGCACGCAATTACAACAAATACATTCCAATTGACACTTCGGGACTCGCAATAGTTTACTTTACTTTGCTTTGCTGAGATCGAAGCTCAAAAAAACTCGGCAATTACCGTACTTTCTTCGAAATTGTTGCGAAATTATTCTTAGCGGCAAGGAAAGTTACGCCTGTCAAATATGATGTGTAAAAATATATAGATGACAGTGCATGAAAGAAAAATCCCTATAAAACCTTGAGACGTCAAATAAAGTGCAGCTGTTTTTTTTATACGGTTTTTCTTGATTTTGCGGTGTCACGCGTAAGCAAATTCAATTTTATACCATTTATCGAATGGGAAGTGGAACTTGGAGCAGTATTTAAAAAAAGAAACAACAACTTTGGAAATTTACTTTGAATCTGTTTCTTAAAATTTTTTGGGTCTTCTAAATGGATTGGAATTGTCGCAGAGAAGAGTGCTCTTTTATGATCTTGCAGAAATCACAAGTCACAAATAGTGTGAACGATCTCATAGAAAAGGTTTATGACTTTTGTGACATTCGAGGTACTGCCTAAATCCGTCTTCATTTAAATGTTCCCAAACAGAAAGTCAGATGTAAATTTGCCTAAACACTGAAGATGACAGTAATTTGATAAAAAAAATAAGGTTTCGAATTCGAATGTAATGATCTATCTGCAAGCTATTGGATTTCATGGCTTTCACTACACTGTCACATACGGTGACTGTATACTTACTAGTTCTGTCTGCATTCTGCCTTCAACTTTCTCATGTCCCTTACAAACAGATTTCAATTTACAAAGAAAAAAAAAAAGAAAAATCTACAACTCGCTCTTGCAAACTATTTTCTTATTCACACACCCGACCAAATCGTAAACTACACGATTCCAATAAATTGGAAAATATTGCAGGACCCTACATGGCACGCCACTCGAACAGAAACGACATTCGCTATGTCCATGAAGATAAATGTCCCCCCCAACGACGAAACACAAGACACGCACAAATTTCCCGCCCCGCAACAATCGGACTGAGAAACTTTCTAAATCAGCGAGAAAATTCGAAAACTTAAGACCCCGAATGATTTATAAACACATGTCCGCATCCATAGAAAGCTGAACGACTGTGCAATTCCACCTATAGGTATAGGTACTCCACCTGTCCACTTGTATATGACCAAGAATCTTGAAGAAAAAAAAAAGCTTCCTTTGCCACCACAATTCGGTGCAACCTGTCGGAGGAGTCATCAGGGGAATACACTCATCTTGTAATAGTTTTCCAGTTCGAGGATCGTGGAGGTGTGATGTGTCTGTTGCTTCGGTTGGTTTAGTGCCTGCGCCGCACTAAAACTGGAAAAATTATGGCCGAAATGAGAATTTAATCGAAATACGTGTGCAAAATGAGAATTTGGTTGCGCTGCCTTTGCTCTCAGTCCTGTGAGTGTGTGTGTGTGTTTTTGAAGCCGTTCATGAATCTTTGAAGGAGTCATCGTCAGAAGATATCACCTTTGCTCCATTTTGCCCTTACAGATAGACATACGGGCTACCGAGTTCGAAGACGCTGTAGCAGTACTCCGTTCGGCACAGAGACGTATTCCCAAATGATGCAGTTAAATTGTTTATTTCCAATGTAACGACACTGCAAGGATGACGTTGGCGTCTTGTTTGGGTTGGCGTGGTGTTGCCGTATTGGTATGCGGGTTCACCTCTTGGTTTACACTGAAGTCAAAAGTGCAACATAAAGACAGAATTATTATTTATCTTATCGTGTTGTTATATACGTGGCCACCCGCGGGATGAAGTCGTTCTTTTTGTGTTTTTTTTTGTTGTCTTCCACGGCTTGGGTGGAGTGTCTATGTTTGGAGTTGGTGATTTGTTAGTTCACGACAATGTTTGGTTGTTTGCGACTTACCGGATTCAAATTGCAATTCTCCCTTCCGCTCCAAGAGATGATAAAAAACAACACGTTGATAGGCTGGGCACTAACCGCCTACAATTTGGCTTAGAAGGACTCTGTAACCAGATCCTTGAAAAATGTGCGTCTAAACTAAACGAAGCCCTATAGTTTTGCGTATTTTTATTAGATATGTGCATCTTCCGTCACTCTGGGGGTAACGTCCACTAGTTCCGGTCAATGTTTATATAAATCGCATCTGTTAGTGACAACTGTCAAAGGTGTTTGAAATTAAAACGTACTCACACGATTGAATAATAGGAAGGAAAACTCAATTGCACCAGATGACGTAACCATCGTAAAATAACTGACGTGTGTCGTGCATAAGGAAACTGTTTCGTTAAACGGTAACATTGTTTGCACCAAGTTTACACAGTTTGGTAAGAAAATGCGCCCTAATTACGAAAACTGTTCGTGTTCCGACTAAATTTCGTTGCGTACAAATATATAGTGGTTTCACTTTGAACTACGTTAATAACGGTTATGCACTTTACACCAAAGAATTCGTGTGACACGAATATGCACTTTGTCCGGTTGCATGTGCGATGCTCTATTGCCGATGCGAATCAACAAACAATGGTTCGTTTTATTTTGGCGGTCGTTAGTAAAACTATCCCATCAGAGTCGGGACTTCCGATGGCAGTGTGCTGTCACTAATTCTGGTGAGGGCGGCATTGAACTTGACACTGTGCACTGTGGGCAATAGGTCTGTTGCTCTTAGGAATTGTAAATGTAGTATGTTTTCATATCGCGGTGAAGCATATGTCATGAGATTTCTTCTGTTTCGATATTTCAGCAAGAGTGGGGACGTTCAAGAATCTAGTTTAGTAAGTCTGACAGCTGACTGATTTGACATTGTCTCTATTTTGGCCTATATCGATCACATGAACACTTTTCTTTTCAATTTTTGCTCATACTAAGTTGGTAGTTCATATTTGGGGCTAACATATCAAAAGTGACGTTACCGATCGATCTAGTTTTTGCGTTCAAGGTTTCATCTACTCAGCGTAATTATTGGTCTTGAACTTATTAATCAACATTGCGTTCCAAACTTTGCCGTATTATCATTAGCCGACTTCTTCAATTTAGAATTTTGTACGTCCAACATAAATACTGATACTATGGGGACGTTCGGATTCGTAGTTTAGTAAGTCTGACAGCTGACTAGATGTCTTTCAGTTTACATTGGCCCAGAGTGATCACGTGTATAGTTAGTTTTTGCAGTTGACGTTTATGGAGAGGAAGCCGGCAAATCTAGTAAAGAAAATCCTTCCTGCATACTCAGTTGACATTTCTAAGTCAAATTTAAAATAAAATCAAACAAAGGTAACGCTGACAAAGGGTTGTTAAGAAAACACGTCGAATTTAGAAATTAAAACGCATAGCTCTTCATTCAGCTTTTTTTTCTCAAATTTCTGTAAGAAATAAACAACTTTTTCCTTGACGTTTTCCTTTTCACACAACCTCATTTGAAAGGCGCATTCCAATGAAAATTGACACAGCTTGTCTTTGGCCCCATGGAGTGATAAACGAAAGAAGAATTTTTCTAAAAACGTGAAGCAGATGTGTAGATAAACTCAAAAAATATTTGATAAGCGTTAAGTTGTGTTCAGCTATCAAAAGCATACTTAGAACATGACTGCTTAAAATGTGTTTAAAAAACAAAACGCTTAAACAGCGGACATCCCTGGTTCAGATTCATCGCAGCAATAGGGGCAAACATTTTGGTTCATTTTGAATAAAAATTGTCTAGCTACCGACAAGCCTCTAAATAACATTTTAAGCCAGTATACAAGGACCAACAACAATTGTAACTTACATATAACACTATTACGAAAAGCAACAATTCAAGCACTGGCAAGCTAATCGTAAACCAAAGTAAACTTCCAGTGGCGAAAAGTTCCAACCCACCCCCTTAACAAAACTGTTAAACTAGTAACAGACACCAGGAAATCGCATTGAAACTGCGAGGATTGGCAAAACCAAACGCAAACTTACAATTGAAAAACTAATTTACAGACATTTAATATAATAAAGCATCCTCCATCCACATACGGGCGTATACCTTACACCAAAGGCAAGGACAACTACGAATACACATCCACCGCACTCGATTTAAAACGGAAACGAATGCCGTACGCTGTGTTTGAGAAGTGAAACTCCACCACCACCAGAGGATACGATTTAAAGATATCAAATGTGAAATGATGAGCATGGAGTTTGCTATACCTGTTGATTCACACGAATCGCACACAAAAGTTGAACACACACCGCACCGGGGACGTGGAGCCTTTATCTCTGTTAAATTGCGAGCCTATACACATAGATATATGTGTGCCATCAACACTCAGCAAAACACATTTCCACGGATGTACCTATACAAGTCGAAACATTTGTAACTCAAGTCGAACACAGAGGCAGTAAAGGGAGCAACAAAAAAGAGGCGCACTCCCTGCACCCTGCCTCCATTTCTCTGCTGACATTCGATTTGTGTGCAAAAAAAAGGACTCTTCCTCGACGTCGTGAAGGCAGGAAGGCTTTTGCGCCAGCAATCTGATTGAAACTTTGCCGTTTCCTTTTTCGGGCAGCACTGTTAAGCGTATCATGTCGATGTGATGGCGGCTGCCAGATCGTTACTATACTCAACTCCCACTATCCCCATCCGCACTGCCTCAATAGGCCCGGCACGTATCTGCTTACGTACGAGGGAAGTAATGTTTTGTTTCGAGCACAGCACACATATAATATTTTGTATTGTTCTTGGAGAAACAATTGATTTAAAGCACCCATCAGGCCCATTCCCCCTGCCGAAGATGATTTGGTTTTCGAGAAAAACTCAGCCGCCTTTCCCCCAACCTCGTTCACATCCCTGGGGTACATGTTTTCGCTAGTGTTCATCGTTTAGTGATAGTGCTTTGGAAAATTGAAAATGAACGGCAGATCGGTGTTGTCGGCGGCAGCGGAGGAGGGAAATTCTATATGAGTTGTGATTTTCAATTACAAAGCGCACCCACATCCCCTTCATCCCCGTCATCGTCGTCGTCGTCGTCGCCATCATCAACAGAGTTAAACAAAAGGTGACTATTTCATTTAATGTCAAACTTTTTGCGCCTCTTGCCACTTTTCACTCGATGTAACTCATAAATGCGTTAACCAAAGGGTTCGGGTTCGGGGTGCTATGTAATCTTTTGGGGAGGGGGGTGAAGAAAGTGAGAAAAACTTTTCAAGAGAAAGGGACCTCACCAAACTTGTTCGGGAGTCATTGACTAATTTTTTTTTGAAAAATCAACATTTCATTATTTTTTATGGACCAGGAGAACGGATACCGGTCTCGGGGTGTGTATTTATGCAAATATGGATAAGCATTTTATGAGACGAAGGACGAAAGTGTGTTTTAGTTGAAATGCGTTCCTGGGAAATCAATTATGTCAGATTTTTCTCAGTCGCTTTGCCTTGTCGCACCTTTTTTCTCTTGACGTTGCTTAATATGTTCTGCTTCTGCGAGTTGTCAATATGACGGTCCCATGTTATGTTACTTGCATGCCATGTGATGAAAAGAAGCGAAAACGAATTCCGAAGGTGATGTGAAGTCTTTTAATTGTGTTTACTTTGACAGGCATGGGGGAGGCTGCCTTATATGTGGAGCACATGTGTTTTTGAAAATTCAATTAACCAAACGATAAGTTAGGAAGTTAATGTGCTTAGTGTTATAGCATTTTTAAATTTGTTGATAATGGTTTCAAGAATTTTCATAAATGTTACGGTTTAATATAAGCAAGGTTTTTTTTTTTAATTCCAAGCTTTCACATTACAAATTGTGGAGGTAGTTGAAGTTACTCTAGTCAAGCACGTCAGAACTTGTGCTACTACAATGAGTCTGTACTAGAACAATATTGGCAACTGTTATAACAGATATTCCAGTCTACACTATAATATTGAAGCAAAGGTTTTCTGTATATTAAAAAGAAGAAAATGTCTACTGACACGTTTAAAAATTAAAACAAATAACTAGTTAAACGTTAAAGTAACGAGTAACGAATAATCGCTATCAAGCTGTTGCACAACAGTTAGGCCAAATTTTTGAGTATATGTACTATCTCACGTTTCCTAGCTACTTGTCCAAATTTGTCCGTTAATAGTAATCTTTGAGCATAGAAAACTCAATACTTCAAATTTCTTTCGTTTATTGACGTTTGACACAAAGATTTCGAGCCGAGCTGGTTTTAAAAAAACGTGCTAAAAATCCACACCACTTTGTCATACTCTTTGATTCCATTTGACATTTGTTTAGAACTTTTGAAATTTATTTCTTTTCAATGTGCTTGTCAGACGGTTTGACAATATAGGTCGTTGATTCACATACGGTTTTGAATTTAACTCCAAAAATCTATTACTTTGAGCAAAATATGAATCTTATGACTCTCAAGATGTTTTTTAACTTTTTAAGCACATCGTTCGTTTAATTTTATTTATTATCTGAACTGTCAAATGAAGTAAGTTATTTTTTTTTATTCGATGTGCGAAAAAGTATTTCCCGAAAACGTCAGTGTCAATTGATAACAAGTAAAAAAAAAAAACAGTGACAGCTGAAACCTGTGAAAGGGGAAAGCAACAAAATATAGCAATTTTAAAATTTTGTGTGTCTTTCGTGTTGATAAAACTTAAAAGGAATTGTACATTGTTTAAAAAAATATTTTTTGACGTTTATACTGAGAAGACCGCCTTATATGTGAAAAGAAAACGCTCTATTGCAACCTTCATTTTGGGTAATACCGTTTCCGTTCGATTTCAGCGCCAATGAACCTCATGTTTCTGTCACTTTTTTAAGACCGAGGAAGCTTGTCACTTTAAAATCTACAGTCAAGTGGATTTTATAAAATCTAATAAATAGGTTCCGCCTAAATTGAGGCGTCTCTCTTCAATGCTGTTCTAATATTGCCCCCCTCAACGCTTCGAAAGATAATCTTGAGAGTGATATCATGAATGAAAACAAGTTTTATTTGTTTGTTAAACTAAAGTACTCCCACGAGGAAAAGGATGCAAAACAATTTGCATTATGACATGAGAACAAAACAAGGGGGAAAAAAAAAAAAACGCCATCGAAGACAACCTCAAAGCATTCTCATTCAAAGTGTCTCCATTCGAATGTGATTATTATCCCCCATTGTGGAAAATTAAAATATACAAAGCAACGAGCGGCGGCGAGGAAAAAAAAATTAAAAAATAGAAAAATCGTCATCATCAGAAAAGTCCTTTCGTATACTATGGGCGATCTCTATCCCGGTGACAAATCAAAGGCAAAAGTCCATTTCGAGATAAGTTTTTCTAAAAGCCGCCCATTGAAGCTGAACAAAAAGCCGAACAGAGGGATAAAAAAAAAAAACCCTCCCCCCACCCAAACGACTCACACTGCACAGGATGAACAGATGAAGCTGTGGCGAGCAAAACAAAAACATTATCCTGATTATTATTATTATTGCGATTCCTATACCCCCCCTATCCGCGGCGCACCACCTTACCGGCCTATGCCTACCGCGCGCCGACTACAGCCCACCCCCAAAGGATTTGTTGTTTCCTCTGCATTTGCATGAGTGTCACACAACAATGGCGACAATGTGGCAATATCTAGCCGATACCACGAGTCGTTGCGGTGGAATGAAAATAAAAACTGAATCCTTGTAGTTATAATCACTCATTCCATGGGCGGCTATACCGCATCATGGTTCTGCTATTGCTGGGTGAAACCAAATGAAAACCCGAACTGGCAACTTAGTGAATGGATATGTAGAGGTATTCCTTCGGTCTGTGCTGCTGCGGCTCCCACGCCACCACTGTGTCTCCATTTGGGCGTATGATATTTATAGAAAATCCACAAAGGAACAATCTCGACTCTATGATACGCCTTGTGCACAGGGACTATGGGGGTGGCGGCAGTGGGCGGCTTGCGTTCAAACTGAGTGCTGGGAAAAAATTGTGCAGCGTAGAAAAAAAAAAACGAGCGGAGGATGTTTGATTTTTTTTTTAACATTGAACAGAAAGTTTCATAATATCGGAGAGGATTCAAAAGACAAAGGACGACGAAAAAAGCGAAATACAACAGCCGAGTACATTTAGTTGAAGAAGAGCTCAAGGGTATGTGTGTGTGACTGAGTGTGTGGGTGCATGTGTTTGTGTACATACATATATACACGCGAAGGGGGAGACGAAGTGAAGGACCCTTTAGCTCAATCTCGATGCAGCCAAAGCCCTTCGAAAGCCATTACCAACGAACAAAGTCCTCGTGCCACCGTGTTGAGCCTTTCGGCTCGCATCGCGAAAATCGAATGCGACAACAGACAGCACAGCGAACGGTGCGAGCGATGCAATGTGCGACGGCGACGGCGACGGCAGCGTTGTTGGCTTGTCCTTTCAAGTTGGCGAAAAGCGCCGGCTGGGTGTGGACTTTTAGGTAGGCGCATACACCAGTCATGTTCTTGTTCCTGTTTAATCACTCAAAAACGTCAGTGATCTGTCTTCGGATTTTTCAAGTTTGGTTTTTGCTTTCAAGGATGTGGTGATATTTTTCGAGGCTTTTTTTTCGGCTGTGAAGAAGAGAGGTGTTGGGAAAAGTGCAGAAAGTTACACTTCAATGAGTTTAAAGGTTTAAAGCAGCTTTCGGTTGCGGCTCTTTGAAGGGGGAAGTAGGAGGTTTGACATCTACCACGATGACTGTCTTTGAAATAATGTTTTAGAATAATTCCTTGCAGTGTATTTCGCTTTTTTTGCCACTCGATTTGTTTACGTAAAATTGCCTACATGGCAATGCTGCAAGTTTAAAAAGCAAACAAAACCAATAACGTCATTGCAATAAAATGTCTGCATTGCGTATTTTGTGTTTATAGTTCCGCCACTAGTGCTTCATGTTCCCCACACTCTCCCTACATACGTCATAATATATGTGAAATATTTATCTGTATGTAATAATGTTTCCACGCTTTTAAACATCGATAACTTGTCGATTTTTTAGGCCGTAAAAATGAATCAAATGCAGTTGACGTAATCCTAAATATCCGGTGACAGCAAAACACTTATGACCTTAGATCCTACTAAAACTAAACACATTTTGACACATGTCTATTGGCACAAAATGGCAGAAAATTAAATTGGACACGACTTGCCTACATCTCTGTCTAAAAGACGCCGACATTTTTTTATTATATTTTCCTCTTTCATTCCCTGATGTCAGAATCACATTAATTTGTTCAGTCGTGCTTACTTTTGATGTTTCCCGTCTGCTTTACGTCTTTCATTCCATTATAATTTCGATTGCAGCTAACTTCATTATACAACACTTTGAAATTGGAACAACCTGAATCAAAGAATTTCAGTCAAAATATCAACGCATTATTGTGAAACGCACATTTATATTACACGCGCATTGTCAAAACGCACGTTAATGCATACGGTTGACTTTAAAAAATGTCACAAATGGCGATCGACGGAACAGAGTATTGCCATTCAAATCTATCATTAGGTCCAACGAATTTGTACGTGACGTTCTCGTATTTCATAAAAAGAACAGTCCTATAAAATCCACCCCATAATGACAGCTGATGACACATGACATAATTTTGGTGGTTTTCTGATCAAGTTGTGCTGCCAGAGTATTAGGAAATTATCAAAAGAAAACAAGAATGACGATATTTTCACATTGATTTTGTCTTGCAAAGCATTAATAAAAAGTAATAAATTATTTGTGATTGAACTGTCATTGTAGTTTTCATTTCATTCAATGAATGTACTTGGGTGTATCACAGTTTATTCTCTTATACTCTTCATGGTTGCATTGACGATGACAAGTCAAAGTCAAAGCTGTTCTTGTTTTTAATTGAATGTCACCACTAGTAAAACGTGTTTGGTGATCGGTCGTCATTTTTCTTCGGAATTTTAAATGTCATTGCTATCCAAAATGTGAGCGAAAAAAATTCCAATTTTTCGACAAGTATTTAATTTAATTGTGGTCATTGCAAAGTGATATATTCGCGTTGATATTGCTGGTTATTTGACAGTTTGTTATCACACTTAGATGCCAGCGATACGTCAAACTAGTGTATAATAAAAATATAAAATGGCACTTATCGCAAGTTCCAAGTAACAGCTCTAACGCGAATGGTAAAATGACAGTTTTTTTTTTGTAGAATTTGACTTTTATTTGAATGGGTGTGGTCAATGGAAAGAATACCTACATTCATAAACGTCAAAAGGAGTTTACAAATTTTAAAATCCAATAGCACGCCACCGACACATACTACAACACTTTCCTTGTTTATCTGGGTAGACGTCAACAAGAGGCAGCTCTCTGATGGGAGCATTGCAAACACCGCCTTACCGTAAACACGAAGCTATTTCAGCTTTAAGTAACCATTGGCGAACAGCCATTCCACAAAATATTTAAAAACAGTTAAAAAGCCGAAAATGGCAACTAATTGTCTGCCCCAAATAATTACCCTTTACATCCTCTTGGTGCCGCACGACTCTTTGCAAGCAACCTGCAACAAATCCACCCAATCAAGCGATTTCAAGTGCTTCATGCTCCAAATCCGCTGTGCGCAATGACTTGACATGCTCCTCACCAATAATTGTTCGCACACATAAATGACCGCAGGACGACCAGAAATTCTCCCTACTAATGCCAGTCAATAAACTGTGAGCTAGTAATTTCCACCCATAATTGCCGACAATTTGGCAGCAGCCATACACTCCGCACTCGGGGCAACAATCATCCTCGCCGCCGCTGCTCCTTGCTCGTATACCTTATGACCACGGAAGCGTGCATAAAATCCTTTTTGCTACAAGCAACTCAATTATCGAATTAATTTCGTTGACTTGACTGCCTAAGTTGAGTTAAGTATGCGGGTGGCAGTGTTACTGGTGGCAATGTCAGATTAAGGATTCCATCCTTAAGTAACATGCGAAGACTTCAATTAACTGAAAGAATAGACGACAACGATGGCGATGACGATGACGACGATGAGGAGTCGACTCCATCCATGATTTCTCGTTGGCACGTATCGGTCGGAGCACGTATCTGTATCTCTGTGTATCGAGAGAAGACAAAGTCATTTGGCAGAGATAAAACGGGAATGCTCTGCAACCAGTACCAGATGGGGGGAGTTTCTATATAGTGGCGGTCGTGGCACAGAATGTGGATACAGAAACTACTCGCACAGCACAGTTGTGATGGTGCATGTTTTCGGCGATGAAATACCTGTAATGGCTCGGACGAGGGCCGCATATAATGTAGTGGAGACTGCGGAGAGTCGCTCACTTCCAGATCCAGTTTTCGGACGGTGCTTTCGTTAATTTTTAATAAACCCTCATCACAGACCAGCAGAGAGCTCCGACGGAAGTGGTATCGCTATGTTGCATTCAGTTCGGGAATAGATCCAACAACTGTACTTGTACCTGAAAGATACCTTTAAAGCCTCATCGTGGCGCATCTTCGAACCTGAGTAGTTGGGGGCTAGTAAGTTCTTGGTTTACCCACTTTGACGTGTGAGCCATGTTCTCACCGGTGGAAGTACAATGTGTCAGACTTGGTTTCGTACAGCAGCTGAACTTTGGTTACCCATAGTTATTTTCGGAAGTGCCGGTGGCACAAGGAAATTCGAGACTCGAAGGCAGAGTAAAAAACAGGCCTTACAAGCTTTATAAAAAGACCTACGAAGGCTTACTTTAACAGTCATGTTTCTGAAAGGTTTAGTAGGGTTGAATCTTGCTAAATATTAGTACGTATACATCAACCCAATTGTAGCACACGTTGCCCATCAAAAGTGAAGAACGGTCAGCGACATCTGTTGATAGAAAAGAAGTGCGTAAGTAATTAAATAAAAAGTTGTCGAAATAGACCCACTTAACAATAATCTCTTAACCATTCTTTTCTATGAGTTATTCATCCTTGTGACGTATGGAAAGGACCCAGATTTGTATGCTACATCCGAGCTGAATTTGAGAGACTTGTCATGTCAATTTTAGTCCCTAATTCCTGTCAGATGGTTGCGAGAAATGGTGCAGGAAAGAAGGTAAAATTCTTGTTTTTTTGGGGGTTGAACCGGACCATTCTGTAACTTAGATTAAAATATATCAGACAAATGGCTTACAGGTAACTCTTTAAAGACTCAACGGTAGTTCGACTCACTGTATACGTGTCGTATATCCTATATACTCCTACAGCGATGCAAACAAATTGCACTGAATGCTTTTTGTTCTACGACGACGGTGCAAGAGGCAGCTTCAACTCTTCCCCAACAAAAAAAAAAAAAAAAAACATTATCCCCACATCAATCGGCAGCGCGCATACAGTAACTTTTCTCTTCCACGTTGAATGTCCTTAAATAAACATCCAAAGGATATGTAATGTGAAACACTCTCATCAGATGTATACACCATTCTGATGCCGCATCTTGGTGTGATATAAAAATGCCACTTCATTTGTATGTGGCGCGGCGAAAAGATATTTGTTCTCTTATCCTTAAGATATTTGATTCGATGTAAAAGCGTCCTGTGAATAATTTAAGCTATTTATGTGAAACACTACGAAGCGCGCTCCTTTGTCCGTGTCAAAAGAATGCGCCAACAGTTTGACTTGCTGGCCGCACCACAACACAACGGAACGGAAACTATAACAACTCCACCACAAAATGGTTGTAATAAATATTTGACCAGTTCTAGTTGTGGCGCTGAACTTACCCAAGGACCCGGAGCTCATTGTATTACTTTTCGGGCGAGTTTCTCGTTTTTTTTTGTTTTTTGGTAGTATTTTTTTTGCATTTTTCGTCGAAAAGGTTAGGCAAGCCATCAAACAAAGCGACTGAAATATATTTTTGTTGTGCGACTCAATCGCATTTCAAAATGAAAATACAAACAAAAAAACCGACCGAACCCACGTCGCTGGTAGAAGGAAAAAAAAAGAAAAAAAAAAAACAAGGACATAAACAGGAGGAGTATAGGTTTCAAGTGGCAAAATGTGTTTAAGCTCTGAGCAGCAATTACTTCACCAAGGAGAAGGATTCGAGGATCATTGTTGTTGCTGCTGTTTGCTGACGAGAGATGCTTTCTGCACTTCGGCTTGTGAATGTTTGAGTGGTTGCCGAGCGAGTAATGGACCTCTCTACACAGTCAGAGATGGAAAATTAAAAGTTTTCCCGTTTTCACTGGGAAAATACACACAAAATAAAATTGTATTGCGTTTTGGATTTTCTTGTTTTTGCTTCGACAAAAAAAAAAAAAAAAAATTAAGAAAATCGGGAAGAGTGGAAATGTGTAATGCCAAATGAATGCTTTGGTGTTGTTTTTCGGGTGCATTTTCATCGGACGAAAGGAGACCAGCCGCCCAGGAGCATAGACATCATTTCTTCATTAACAGTTCACAATGAGATTGATGAGATGAGTTGAAATGAGAAAAATGCCACTGCGAACAGTGAATATTGTGTTTGGGAGGATATTTTTCTTATTTCAATTAGAAGCCGCCTTTCGAATATTTTCCTTTGTAACAAAGCCATCCTGTGAAGGGGTTGCATTGTTTGGCTCTTTGGTTGGCAGTTCTGTGTAATTTTGGTTTATAAATGTATTCAGCTTTTTGCTGATTTATTCACTGCACTGCTCCTCTTTGCAATCTCTACATGGGAAGCGCTCTTGAGTTAAAGTCATTGGCCCTTAGAAATAGAAAAAAAAGAAGACTAAATTCGATTCTAAAGTGAACTCTTAATTGCAACTGGCGTTTTATAGAAATTAAACAAATTTAACAAAAGTCAACTGCTGCTAGCTATTAGGTCGGGTCCCTTACTTTCGGGTTCAATATTGGGCCTTACCAATAATCATTTTTAACCTCCACACTAAATATTTCCTAGGTCACAATATGCAATTTTGTATGGAAAATTTCGCCATTGTGAGTCCGAAAAACTTAACCTGGACACTAAAAATGATTATTAGTACCGCGGATTGACAATATGTAAGATTTCTCTCATTGGGAGAGAGTTCGCTCACCGAAATGAAATATGTATATGTAAACCAAAAAGAAAAGTGAAACACAAAGCTGAACCATTTAAATTTTTTCTAGCCGGGAATATTCAAATATCATTAAATCAAATCAAAAATTAATATTTAAAAACAAGATTTGAATTGTTTTTATTGCAGAAATTAAAAAAAAATTCAACTCTTTTGCTTCTTGCATCTTTCTTAATGCTATATAAACACAAAATATAAATTAAATCAAATTAGAGTTTTCATTTTTTGACAACCAGCCAGTAATAACCAACTAGTTCAACAAAATATCTTGGGCTAATATTTGCAGGTTTCTTTTTAAGGAGGGGAAATGTTTTGTTTTCTCTCTTTTACCTAATCGAACGAAGTTTGACTAATTTTGTCTAACGTGTTGTAAATCAGTGGGAAAACCTCGTATATATCCTTAATAAATTTAAATATCTTAAAAATGATTTTCTTCATGTCTCGTAAGTCGTAATGCAGTCGAAGTTCCTGAAAAACCTGTTAACTTGGACAAACTACTGAAGAGCTAACCTCGTAACTCCTGTTTATGAGAATCAAAACTCGTAACTCCGCTACAACCAAAGGTATGGGTCGAACTGTAAGGATCTGAAAGCAATGCTAGATAAAAGTAACGATTCAAAAAACAGAAATATTTTGCGTTATTTATCTGATATGGCAGTATATTTTATCAAATAACGATGCGAGTTTTTAAAAGTTGAAGCTCTCAGCAACAGTCAATTGTCGCGTGTTCTGGTTAGAGAGTTAAATAGCGCCTACTGTACTACTTTATGCTCTTACAGTTTATAAGATTTTTGACTACAAAGCCAAGTGTAGTCGGAGTTTCTTTTTTCCGATCTGCTGGGCATGTTTTTATTTTTGACTGGAATATTTTAGTAACGTTGGTTTAAGGTGTCTATGATTGGAAGTTTGAAAAATACTATTGCTTAACTAATTAGCCGAGAATCGATTATATGTCATTGTTCAGGTTTTAAGCATTACTTCGTTTTTAAAGTTTTATCGAAATCGATAATGGGGTTTTGAAGGTATGAGCAGTTTTGAAAATTAGTGTTTTCGGTGCTTCGAATTGACGAAACATCCATTTGACTCTAAGTTTGCATTTTGGTCAAAATCGTTACCGCCGTTTTCCGGTAAACTGAAAAAAAAATTTTTTTTTTTTAAATATACTTTTTTTTTTCAAAAATCCATTGTACGATAATATAGAGAAAAACCGAGTTTGCTATTAAGTTATAAATGACCACATTACCTTAGAAATTAATTTTTGTTAAAATCGTATAGACCGTGTTCGAGATATGTTGAAATTTCAAAAGTACCGTTGTTCGAATTTTTAGCCAAAAACTGGGTACGCAGTCATGGTAACCTCACCTACTTAAGCTTAAATATAAATTTTGGTTGAAATCGTTATAGCCGTTTTTGATCAAATCAAACTGGTACGAACATTTTATGAGGTTACCTTGCAAAAAAACGCTCCCGAACTGTAAGCCCAAAAACTCCAAGTCCGAGGTTTGAACGTAATCCGGTAAGCCGTTTAGGCTGTATGCCTGTGGAAGGACGGACAGACCGGACAGAATTTTGCGACCCACTTTTTTGAGTTCCTCTATCATCGTAATATCAGAATTTATTAATATCTCGAGTTCGAAATTTTGTACGAAAACAATATATTTGTCTTACTACGTAATGGGGAAAGTTAAAAAACTCTTACGGCAGTAATACAAATCGTTGTAGTCGCTGTAGTCGTATTAAAAAAACGAGTTTTTCTCCAAAAAGCTGTGATTTTTTTTTATTTATTTAGGATATAAAATAACATCTTTTAGTACAAAGCTGGGATTGGCAAAAGAAACTTTCTTTCATCATGAAAGATTACATTTTTTTAAGTTTTTAAGGTTTTCTTATTAAGCCGACTTTAGAGTTGAATTATTCCAATTTAACTATTTCCTAACTTAAAGCTAAATTTAATTCTTTATTTCCTAAAAATTTGACTAAGAGTTGATTCTTTACCAAAAGTCAGGCCATTATCCTTTTCAACATTACCGCCCTCATTCAAAAAACTCTCCGCATGCGGAAGTCTGTATGAATTATATGGTCCAAGTGAAGTTCTTTGCACATCACGACGAGAAGTGGGCGATGAAGCGAACTGCTCTAGCAGGAGAGAGGAAAAGTAACACAATTTCGAATTATTTCACATATATTCAAAAACTGTGGAATCGTGAGTGCTTTGTTGGTGGCTCCTTGTTATCACGTTTCCGATTTATTCTATTATTCAAGATCTCTACTGAATAATACTTTTTCTGATAAAGGGAGTATGATGGCATTCCTGGTGGGTGCTGTTAATCGAAAACTCTGGTTGGCTCAAGGAATACAACATCAGTGTACTAAATTCAACATACAGCCAGTGTTCCCCGATGAAAAATTTGAAAATATTGTTTTTCCTAAATAAAATATCAAAAATCTTGAAATTTGATGAATTTCGGGTAAAAAGTCTTGTACGTATTTTGGAGCTCAAAAATCTTAAAAAAAGGTATATCTTATAATCTGGCATCACTGCATACGCAGCTTTCATAAATCGAAAACAAAGTATTTTGAAGTTTTCTTGTATAGAAGTTGAGATGCCTCTTTAACCCAATACCGTCCATATTTTAGAAATTTACTCCAACAGTGAACATCCATTTCCAAAGTCGAAGGTTTCGAAACTTTCGCTAGAATAAATTAAGTTACAGCTTTATAAACATTTTCGTTTTCGAGCTATGCGCCTATTTTCAAAAAAGCCCTGATATAGGCCTCTTTCAAAGACGAGGTGACGATCGATGATTGGAAGATCGGTTAAGGATTGTGGAAATGTGAACCTCTGTTTTTAAGAACAAGTCGAAAACAACTTTAATAGCCGCTGCGCTGTAGCTCAGATCCTCACAGGTTCATTGCCTTATGAAAATGCAAGTAGGTAGTAAGGGGTTTTGAAAACTTCGTCCTACAACTGACGGAATTAAAGTTGACGTTTATCTAAGTATACATACCTACAAATTAATGTTGAGAAGCCTGTTTCAGATTAATAGACTTCGACAATGTTTGACTAATCAAAATGAAAGTTTTTCTTTTTTTCACGGAGAAGGCTCCTATGGTATCAATTTCTTTGCAACACCCCACTAGATGGCGCTGAAACTGATCAACTTCATAGCCCCTGAACAGATTAAGTTCAAATTTGCAGGCATTCTTTGGTATTGGTCAGAGAGTACTTCTGTGAAGTTTGGTAGACACTCGGGAAGCAAATTTTTTGAAACTCAATCTTGCTAAAGTCGTTAAATTTGAAACGTTTACATGAATTCTGAAAACTATCTACTTAAAGCGAAAAGACAAGTATCTAGTTCTAATGGTAACTTATTTACGATCCGCCAAAGCCACTGATACGAGAAAACAAATGGGGTGAAAACTGGCCAAAAAGCTGCTCTTCAGTGTGTTCGAAACACTAAATGCATGGTCGTCTAACATTTCAGCATTAAAGCCAACTGTGTTCAGGTAGTAACTTGTGGATGGTGAATATTTAAGTACCCACATCCCAACTAACAAATTTGTAGGAAACGCTGCACTCATGTGCAGAAGAAAATTATAGGAACACCTCGTTTGAGAAGCGCTGCAACTTTCGCAAACGCTTACGTGTAAACGCACCCGCACTACCAGTGGCAGCCATATTTTTCGTCCACTTTTCGCCTAGTTTATGGTTTTTTTCTTTAACACCCTATGCTCGGTTGAATCTAATTCAAACCTCTATCTTTATCTACATATAACACGTAGAAAAATCGCCCCTGTGCTTTAACATCGTTTTCAGATTTTTCTGAACATACCATTCGTCACAATATCGTTTTGAAAATTTACGCCATAGTCGAGCGCATAAGTGCGAGCGAGACGACAACACCACCCCACACGAAAAACTCTTAGATGTAAACCACGTACAGCGTTGGTTCGCTTGGATTTTTAGTCAGTCAGTATCGAGAGTCAGGTTCGGTTGGTTGGTAGGGCACTAGCGCATGGTCGCATTTTAATTTCGGCATTTTGCCACGTTTTCATTGTTCGCGCATCATAAGTAGGCGGCCATTGTGTCGACCGAAAATAACAAAAACGCAAATTAAAAGTTAAATATCGCGATTGTGATTCGCCGGCGAGGGAATTTTGAGTTCGGTGAAGCCGATCAAATACCCGCAAATCGTTTCGCGCATTGTTTTAAGAAAAGCGAATAAAAGAAAAAAAAACCCACGATATATATATATATCGCGAGGAAAAACTTCTCGACCGCGTGTGTTGAACCATACCTCGTGGATACATAAAACCACCCCCACAAAAAGGGAAAGAAACAAAATCGAGAGTCGGTAGTGTGCATTACGCCATTCCACTCGGCAAAAATAATTCTTCGTAAATCCAACCCCGCGCAAAGAAATAAAATTCCTGACGCGCCAAAACATAAAATTAACCTCATCGACACCCAGTTAAGTGCGCTGAAATCGTGATACAAAAAGAAAAAAAAATAGTTAAAACGTTTAGAACATTGAAAGGGAAAAATTCCCCAACGTCCCACGAAATAATATAAATTGCGCAGCACATAGCACAGTCGTTGCACTAGCGAAGCACCACACCTCAGAGTTAAGACGCAGTCGTGCATCCATCCTCCAGTAGGTGGAGCGAGCATCACCACAGACCATCACCCCATCGAATACACCAACCTTCGGACTTCGCTTGAGACGAGACACCAACCTCATCGATAGTCACCTCATCGAAATTCACCTCTTCGTCAACACTGCGCCTACCGATATACTTTAAGTTAAGTAGTTTGGGTCCAATAAAATTTCTTGTTGTAAACATTTATACTTCTCCAAATGATTTTATCTTCCACTAAGGTATAGATCCGCGAATTAAAGCATATCAAAGAGCTTATGCATAACATCCTGGAAGGAAAGGCGGTGCACTGCAGTCCCTCACCACGGATCGCGTTCAGGTAGCTATCCCCTGAATAAAGAACGGGGTAAGTTTGGAATTAATTAATCTCATTTGGAAGAAACGAAGTGTATTAAAAGTAGTATTGGCCCAGTTGGATAGGCTATAGAGTTAGAGAGTGGTCGTGCGATTGACCCAGTTTAGTCTTGTCGTCGCTTATACATTGTAAAGTAAAGCTAAATAACGTATGGTTAGGTTCGGATCGGTGCGCCAGTGATTTAGTCGGTAGCATTTGTGACACTCTGTGAGGAATCTCACCAATGAGAGCGTGAGCGTATAATCTTCGTCGTGGAAGCATCAACTTGATTTTCTTTTATTATACACGCGGACGCAAAAACTAGTCACGTCCCACAACGCTGCATTACGCGAGTAGATAGGCCACGGGTACATGCTCTGGTCTCTACGTCTAACATCGAAGGGTTATTGTTTTTCGTTAATTTTGTTCTGGCTGTAAATGATAACGTAATCGAGCGGCAACAGTAAGATTTGTATGTCCGCACTTGTACTGACTTGTGTTGTAACGTCCACCCCCTTAATTAAGTACTAGTTTTAAGATCTTTTGGTTTTGAATAAAAATAAGCTTGTGAACTTCACGAAGAAGAACAGTCATGTGTGTTCATTGGCTTTGGAATTTAGTTTAGGTTTCGGAAGCAGCCGCCAGATGTGCGGATAAGGAAGTATTGAAGGGAATGTCGGCCATGGGGGCGAACACGATCCGAGGTGGTTTTACGCAGTTCGGTTCATGGTTGTAGTTTAGTAGTTAGTAGGATATTCGGACTTTAGGGGTCGTCGTTCAATAGGAGCGTGACGACGACCATGGTAGCTTGGCCTTGGTGCTAAGTAGGGGTGGGTCAGCTCAGGGGAAGATTACTTCCACCTATTTCTTCCCCCACTTTCTTCTTTTTCACTGTGGATGTAAATATTTCAACGGATCGCACTACTCGGGCCTCGCAATCTTTATTGTTAGGGATAGTGGTTTAATCCGGTCGTGTCCAACATCTTTTACGATCTATCTTTTTTGAATTAACAGGCATGTAAAACTAGAGGTAACCCCAGTCCAGGGCCTGCAACAAGATCCCCACCCACCGAGGGCTAGCGCGGGAGGAAGCGGTCATGCCTGGTTGCAGGAGGCTTGGACAACCCCATCCGTCATGCTGCCCGGACTGCCGTAGGGGTCCTGTGACCTTGCGGTATATGGGTAGTTTAAGTGATGGATGGGGTATGGTTCGCGTAGCGGGGCGTAGGAATTTCGACTTTCCTTTTTGTTCTTGTTTGGTTGTTGGTCAACTCAGTTGCGCGTAGGTATAGGTTAATACTTGCCTGCGTGTTTGCTGACATGGCAGAAGGAGTCGCTTGCGTTCCGTAACGTGAACGTACGTTACAGGTGGCGCCCAACGTGGGGCCCGAAGTAGTGATATGATTCAGAAGTATTTACAAAAAAAATTTACACAAAAAAGTTTGTTTTTCACCATTTTCGACTTTACTCTTTTTCGTTTCACGTAACCGGTGTTTGGGTGTATTTTCATCCCCATTCATGTCTGTTGTACGCTGAAGTCTGAGATCTAGTTTTGCGGAAATAGGTGTAGGAGTTTGTAATCCTTTAGTGTTCTTTAAGTCCCTTGTCCGGTAGATGGGCAGACTTTGTTCCCCATTTACGTCCGTTGCTCGGGCTTATAAGTTCTTCACATTTCCATCTTCAGCATTTGAGCCTTCGAGTTCATGTCCGGTAAGTGGGTGAAGTTGTTCCTCACTTACGTCCGTTGCTTGCACTCAGGGCTGGTGTGTAGTTCGCTTTTCTTTGGTAAGTTAGTTCTGTTAAGTCCGGTATTTGGATCGACCTTTGTCTCCATTTACGTCCGTTGCTTCAGGCTGTCTTCACCATGTTCCATAGCAAAGCACAGAAATTTAGCAACTCTAATGTCACTTGCGATTCTGCAGTGATTGTAAAGCATTAATCCATCTAGAAGCGTTTTCGCTTCTTCAGTAGCCACAGTGGAATAGAAAGTGTGAATCTATCCTCGTTGTTCTCGTGTTTGTCCTCTATGTGTTCGACATTCCTTCAGGGTGATGTTAAGTTTAGTTTTGGTTTAGTTTTGATTTAGTTTTGAGAAAGCTTAGTTTGAGGAAGTTTAGTATTGAGAAAGTTTTGAGAAAGTTTAGTTTTGAGAAAGTTTAGTTTTGAGAAAGTTTTGATATAGTTTTGGTTTAGTTTTGATTTAGTTTTGAGAGAGTTTAGTTTTGAGAAGTTTCGTTTTGAAGTGTAGTCATTGAACGTACTCCAACGTTTAGATTTGAGTAAGATTTAGTCGGAAGTTCAGTGCTAGCGATTGCTAAGCCAGCCTTCCACACATTCACTTTAGTTTTAGTATTGAGTTTAGTCATATATTACCCTATACGACTCAACAGTATAGCAATAGTATATCTAGTTTTACATTAGGATATAAGTCCCTGAATTCGTATAGAATTCACCATCTTTATTTTTGGTATTTTTATTATTATTGTTTTCAAGTCAGCTGTGTGGTAAAAATGTCCAATCTCGGCCAAAGTAGTCGAAGGGAAGTTCAGAGTGATTACACACTGCGCAGTGGGCGCAAGCACATCCCGGCCACTACGGAAGAGCCGAGCCTTCTTCCGAACTTGGTTGGAACCAGCGAAGAGGCTGACCGAACAACAGTCACGGGAAATCCCCAAGATAACCCATCAGTCACGAACCCGTCTGCACCTCGAACAGCACCGGGAACGCAGGTCGCTAACGAAAGCGCACAATTCGAACAATATGTTCAGGATGTCGTAACGGCAACCGTCGGTCTCAATCGGACAGACGAGCGTCGGTTCATGCGAGAAGAGCTCGACCGAAGTCGTGTTGCTCTCCAACGCGAACTCGCTTCGTTGGTTCAAGCAGCCGTATCAGCTGCTATGCGACCTCTAGCTTCCGCAGCGAACAACGACCACCAAGAACCTAACGCAGATCGTATCTCCCAACCTGCTCACGCAGAATACGACGTAAATCGGCGACCCGAGGTAGCTCCACTTCAGGCGAGTGAGCCACCGAATATTCCCCCGACAGGTAATCCTGTGGTATACCCCGTGAACATGCCACGAAGTAGCAACGTGGAAAACTTTTTAGAGCAAATCAGCAGAATGAATCTGTGCGGACCAACTCCATCTCCGGAACCGCCGGCTCAGACGTCTTCACCCTCGTCTTCCTTCAACCGATTTCCCAACTACCACAAGTGGGGAATCAGGTTCGATAACACCCATATGTCAGTGGATGATTTCCTCTTTCGGCTTGGAAGATTAAAGGAATCCCATAACGTGACTTGGTGTGACGTCGTCGCCAATTTCCATCATTTTGTCGCTGGTCAAGTTGAGACATGGTATTGGATGTACCTTAAGAGTAATCCCGGCGTGAATTGGTCCACACTTCGTCTCGCCTTGATAGAACAGTATCGCAGCTTGGAGACTGACTTCGAATTATCGCGAAGAATGTCCGATCGGAGGCAGGGTTTGTACGAACCGTTCGACGCGTTTTTCACTGACCTTATGCGCCTCAACGCAAAACTGCGAGTCCCTAAGTCTAATCGTGAGATAATTGAATTTCTGAAACAGAACGCCAACCGTAGGATAGGAGAACACCTCATAACTTTCAGCACACACAACATCCCTGAAATGGTTCATGTGTGTCGTACGATTGAGAAGTTCGTAAAGGAACACGATCCACCGCGGCAGCGGATACCTCAAACGTATTTGCCCCGTCGGAATGTCAGTGAAGTAGAACAGGTCGAGGAAGGTTACGATACACCCGTCTCTTCCGCACAACTTGAGGAAGTTGCTTTCCGGCGAAGGAGCCCTAGTGTTCTGAAATGCTGGAACTGCAAGGAACTCGGTCACACATTCTTCGATTGTGCCATTCCTCAAAGAGCTCTGTTCTGTTACAAATGCGGTTGTGAGAACACGACGACACCTCGTTGTCCTACATGCGCGGGAAACGCCCAACCGAGCAATCCGCCGACCGGGGAGATTCGCTCGAGGGATGTCAACCCGGCAAACCTCTCAGCCTAAATCCAAACCCACCAACCATTCTAAAGCGTCCGGAAGCCCATAGGGTTGAAGGAGCCGCAAGCACACCCTCAACAGCCAAGAAACCCAGTGAGCCCAAGTTGACCTTCCACCAACGTCTAACGTATTACCGTCAAGCGAGAGAACGTATCTTCGGATCACCAATCCTGTCTCCGAAAATAGCTAAAGTCAGGAAACGCTTTGCGGGAAAGAAACGGCAATACCGCGCAATTGCGGCAACAACGTTGCTAGGATCCTCAGGGGACCCAAGACCTTTTGTCACGGTCAAACTTTTCGACCGAGAGTGGCTAGGCTTGTTGGACAGCGGTGCGTGCATTAGTTGTATAGGAGCAGGAGGCATTTCGTTCTTGCAGAACAACGGAATCCCTCTCAGAAAGTTTTCGTCAGCTGTTACCACTGCAGACGGAACCAAACAAGACATCATCGGCGTGGTAAACACCCAAATACACTTTAGAAACCAGATTGAGGATATCACCCTCTATGTTGTTCCTTCGTTAACCAAAGATTTGTACCTTGGAGTCGATTTTTGGAAGTTATTTCAGATAGCACCCAATGTAGTCTCGGAAGTGTCTCCATTTCCCTCGAGAGGTGAACTTCCATCCGTTATGGGAACACGCAAGCGACTACCGCTTGTTAAGGAAGCTTGGTGGTCTGAATAATTCTGAAGTAGACATCCTGCCGAAAGCTGCGAGGATGAACATTCTGCATTCTTATATTAAGCAATCTCTAGAGAAAGCACACCTCGGGCATGAACGTGCCTATAACACCCGTAGTTCATCGGTGAAATACAAGGTGGGCGACGTTGTGTACCGGCGTAATTTCGTGCTTAGCAATGCCTCGAAGTCTCGAAACGCAAAGCTTTGTCCGAAGTTTATACGGGCAAAAGTTCGCAAGGTTATCGGAAGTAACTTATACGAGTTAGTCGATGCAACCGGACATAGTCTAGGGGTAACCCACAGCAAAGATCTTCGTCGGTAAGACATAGCCGTAGGATATTTTTGAATGATAGTTACAGGAAGGTAGGTGAGACGTTACGAAGTCCCAGTAGGATAGTGAAGTAGTAAGGAAACAGTTGACCGCTCAGAGTCGGTAGAACATGAGATTCTGTGTCTCGGGCGTGGGTCGTTTGGTAGGATTTAGCAGGTTTCATTTTCTTGACCTTTTGCAGTCGCAAGTCTCTGAAAATGTCAAGTTGTGTAGGAAACGCTGCACTCATGTGCAGAAGAAAATTATAGGAACACCTCGTTTGAGAAGCGCTGCAACTTTCGCAAACGCTTACGTGTAAACGCACCCGCACTACCAGTGGCAGCCATATTTTTCGTCCACTTTTCGCCTAGTTTATGGTTTTTTTCTTTAACACCCTATGCTCGGTTGAATCTAATTCAAACCTCTATCTTTATCTACATATAACACGTAGAAAAATCGCCCCTGTGCTTTAACATCGTTTTCAGATTTTTCTGAACATACCATTCGTCACAATATCGTTTTGAAAATTTACGCCATAGTCGAGCGCATAAGTGCGAGCGAGACGACAACACCACCCCACACGAAAAACTCTTAGATGTAAACCACGTACAGCGTTGGTTCGCTTGGATTTTTAGTCAGTCAGTATCGAGAGTCAGGTTCGGTTGGTTGGTAGGGCACTAGCGCATGGTCGCATTTTAATTTCGGCATTTTGCCACGTTTTCATTGTTCGCGCATCATAAGTAGGCGGCCATTGTGTCGACCGAAAATAACAAAAACGCAAATTAAAAGTTAAATATCGCGATTGTGATTCGCCGGCGAGGGAATTTTGAGTTCGGTGAAGCCGATCAAATACCCGCAAATCGTTTCGCGCATTGTTTTAAGAAAAGCGAATAAAAGAAAAAAAAACCCACGATATATATATATATCGCGAGGAAAAACTTCTCGACCGCGTGTGTTGAACCATACCTCGTGGATACATAAAACCACCCCCACAAAAAGGGAAAGAAACAAAATCGAGAGTCGGTAGTGTGCATTACGCCATTCCACTCGGCAAAAATAATTCTTCGTAAATCCAACCCCGCGCAAAGAAATAAAATTCCTGACGCGCCAAAACATAAAATTAACCTCATCGACACCCAGTTAAGTGCGCTGAAATCGTGATACAAAAAGAAAAAAAAATAGTTAAAACGTTTAGAACATTGAAAGGGAAAAATTCCCCAACGTCCCACGAAATAATATAAATTGCGCAGCACATAGCACAGTCGTTGCACTAGCGAAGCACCACACCTCAGAGTTAAGACGCAGTCGTGCATCCATCCTCCAGTAGGTGGAGCGAGCATCACCACAGACCATCACCCCATCGAATACACCAACCTTCGGACTTCGCTTGAGACGAGACACCAACCTCATCGATAGTCACCTCATCGAAATTCACCTCTTCGTCAACACTGCGCCTACCGATATACTTTAAGTTAAGTAGTTTGGGTCCAATAAAATTTCTTGTTGTAAACATTTATACTTCTCCAAATGATTTTATCTTCCACTAAGGTATAGATCCGCGAATTAAAGCATATCAAAGAGCTTATGCATAACATCCTGGAAGGAAAGGCGGTGCACTGCAGTCCCTCACCACGGATCGCGTTCAGGTAGCTATCCCCTGAATAAAGAACGGGGTAAGTTTGGAATTAATTAATCTCATTTGGAAGAAACGAAGTGTATTAAAAGTAGTATTGGCCCAGTTGGATAGGCTATAGAGTTAGAGAGTGGTCGTGCGATTGACCCAGTTTAGTCTTGTCGTCGCTTATACATTGTAAAGTAAAGCTAAATAACGTATGGTTAGGTTCGGATCGGTGCGCCAGTGATTTAGTCGGTAGCATTTGTGACACTCTGTGAGGAATCTCACCAATGAGAGCGTGAGCGTATAATCTTCGTCGTGGAAGCATCAACTTGATTTTCTTTTATTATACACGCGGACGCAAAAACTAGTCACGTCCCACAACGCTGCATTACGCGAGTAGATAGGCCACGGGTACATGCTCTGGTCTCTACGTCTAACATCGAAGGGTTATTGTTTTTCGTTAATTTTGTTCTGGCTGTAAATGATAACGTAATCGAGCGGCAACAGTAAGATTTGTATGTCCGCACTTGTACTGACTTGTGTTGTAACGTCCACCCCCTTAATTAAGTACTAGTTTTAAGATCTTTTGGTTTTGAATAAAAATAAGCTTGTGAACTTCACGAAGAAGAACAGTCATGTGTGTTCATTGGCTTTGGAATTTAGTTTAGGTTTCGGAAGCAGCCGCCAGATGTGCGGATAAGGAAGTATTGAAGGGAATGTCGGCCATGGGGGCGAACACGATCCGAGGTGGTTTTACGCAGTTCGGTTCATGGTTGTAGTTTAGTAGTTAGTAGGATATTCGGACTTTAGGGGTCGTCGTTCAATAGGAGCGTGACGACGACCATGGTAGCTTGGCCTTGGTGCTAAGTAGGGGTGGGTCAGCTCAGGGGAAGATTACTTCCACCTATTTCTTCCCCCGCTTTCTTCTTTTTCACTGTGGATGTAAATATTTCAACGAATCGCACTACTCGGGCCTCGCAATCTTTATTGTTAGGGATAGTGGTTTAATCCGGTCGTGTCCAACATCTTTTACGATCTATTTTTTTTGAATTAACAGGCATGTAAAACTAGAGGTAACCCCAGTCCAGGGCCTGCAACAAGATCCCCACCCACCGAGGGCTAGCGCGGGAGGAAGCGGTCATGCCTGGTTGCAGGAGGCTTGGACAACCCCATCCGTCATGCTGCCCGGACTGCCGTAGGGGTCCTGTGACCTTGCGGTATATGGGTAGTTTAAGTGATGGATGGGGTATGGTTCGCGTAGCGGAGCGTAGGAATTTCGACTTTCCTTTTTGTTCTTGTTTGGTTGTTGGTCAACTCAGTTGCGCGTAGGTATAGGTTAATACTTGCCTGCGTGTTTGCTGACATGGCAGAAGGAGTCGCTTGCGTTCCGTAACGTGAACGTACGTTACAAATTCAGTTCACATTTTAAGCAAAATCCCTTAAGCTACAAAACAAATCCTCTCCCGGATCGATATTTATGAACCACATACGAGCGAGACAAAAACCAAAATCAATAGCAATACCAATTGAACCTCGAACAGTACCGCCACCACCAATCACCTGAAACAGAAATTTTAATGAAATAGAGTCCACATTTGATTAATGATCGTCGAACGCCATTTCAAACGAGAGATGAACTGCAAAACTGCTTCGCATTTTTTTCGAAAGGCAGCTAGCGGGCGGAAGTTTCTCAAGAGCATATTGTAAGCAATTTTCGTCCTCGCCACCCTCTCTCTAATTGCAAAATAAAACCGAAAAACGGCGGCCAAAAACAAACACCAACTACACAAGTTAAACAAAAGCGCCATAACCGTTGGAATTTTCAATTTTCCCAGAGACCTAGTGCAGAATGGCGTCGGTGGCGGTGGCAGGGCATCGCCGAAAAACTATGCCACATCCATTAATCATCATCGCTATAGCAAATGGTCTGCGCTATATTCACAAACATGATTTACTGAAAATTTATATATACGAGTATACCCGCCCATAACCACTTTAGTTACTTTTGCTGGCTCGGAAATTCATTCAAAAATCGACACGAAAACAATAGACGAGCACTATGAATCGGGTTGCGCCACCCTCGACGTTCCGCTCGCTAATAGGCCAATAAATCAACCAAGGGGTGACAATATTTTATTCCTCTTAATCGCTTTAAATAAATGTCGAGTAGGTGGCGCACTTCTCCTTTTGGGACGCACCATAACTTAGAGAAAAAAAAGGACCTCTTGAGTACACCCAAAGTGTAATGCAATACACCCGTAGCACCGCTCATACTTTGCCACTTTCTATTCAGATGGAGCAGATTTTTTGTACTTTTTTATTTGGATTCCAAATGGTAAATAGCTAATAAGCCAGCGCGCACACGGTACACCAGCAACATAATTAAGTGGCCCGCAAGGATGTTTTCGTCTTCCTTTCAGATACAATTCAGCCGACCGACTCGACGCGGCGACATTGTCGTACGTATACAGCAGGAGCCGCACCCTCCGACAACCTAATTGAGCATTAAATAATAACCTGGATAAATGGAATCCAGTACCGGTGTACGGTACACCGCAGGAGCTGATGGTTCCATCTCTAAGGGGACATACCTACCAGCTACCATTCGCAGAAGAAGGACAATGAAAGCGTAAGCAAAGCCAGAGATGGCTTTTTTTTTTGTGCTGCCATTACCCAGGTGAAGTTGGATTTTTTAGGTGAAGTACTGCCACCTGAGCACCGCGCACGAAAGTCGAGAGCTTACCAGCAGTATGCCATTGTGTCCACGGAACGATTAGTGCTGTTAAGTTCACGATTCAATACTTTAGCAGGTTGCTGTGCTGATGCTGATGCTGTTGCTGTATACGGAGTATTTAGTTTTTGTCACTAATTGGAGAGGATGCTTGAATTCTCCTTGCGCTAATCGTTCAACGGCTCAATGCCGATACAATGTCAGTGCGCCGGCTGAACCTGTGATCGGTTGTGCAGACGCAGAGCAGTCGAGCACTCAAGGTCCGATTTGTTGATGGCAACAAAACAGCTTACAGCGCACAACGACGACATAAATGTCAAAATGGAATTCCCATTTCGGAAGTTTATGTCATCGTGTTGCATACATTTCAGCTGAATGTTGTACAGTGTGGGCCGTCTTCTATAGAGTCACTTGAGATATTTTATTTACGTGCTCAAAATGAATAAAGGGTCGCCACTAAAAGTCGTTTTAATTTTAAATTTATTGTAAGTCGCAGTAGAGGAAGATATCGCACCTTTGAGTGTGGTAAATTTGAGGTGGAAACTAACAATCATTAAAGGTAATCCAATTATGCACATAGAAAATCGGAATATTGTGTCAAATGGCCAAGAGATGAAAACGTCAAACCTGCAGATTAGATAATTCTGACAAAAATTGTCATTTATCATCATCAATATCATTTACCTTGATGTTCATTTAAAACAACTGCACTGTTTTCGAAAATGACAGAAATGTCATCACAAATTTTCAACCACGAAGTGAATCAAAAATCTACCAGTGTAGAGTGTTTGATTAAAATCTTTGGAATTTGATCAAGTTCGTCTATCAAAATCCACAGGATCATGTCTGATTTTTACTTAAAGTGATTACACTGACAGCGAGAATTTTCATTGGACGAACCATAGACATACTATATATGGACTGCTAGTGAAATGTCATTTTCATATACTTATATGAACAGCACAGGCTCCACAGTTTGCCAGCGGATTAGCAAAGAAGCATAGCCGCCGTCAAATTTAAATTTCCATAGTAACGTAAACAAAAAAGCTAAATTTTTTCAAAAAAAAAAGTATGTTTCCATAGAAATATGTAAACAAAAGAGCGACACCTTGTGCGAAGAGACTCATTTCCATAGTAAAATGTAAACAAAAGAGCGTCATCTATTCGAAAGATGCAAAGCTACAAAGAGTGCTTTTGAATTACTATTAAGGAATGTTTATTATTTTGAAAAAAGAAAACGAAAATAACAATTTATTTACTTATTAACCCATAAACTGAAAACAAAAATGCCTACAGGTATCTTCCATGTATCGTTCAATCGAACTAATAGGTACATACTTATATCGTGGGAGTGGAAAATTAGTGCTTTTCCTGTCCCAATGGAAAACGACATGAGCGAGATTCATACCTACTTACACTAACACCAAAACCAACCAGAACATTTGTCAAATTTTAAAGTGTGTTATTAATCACGTATTTAGAAGACAAGTCTGCGAAAAATAGAGAAAAATTTACACTTGGCCGCCGCAATGGATATCAACACAAATTGATTGGATTTCTATTAGCGTAAATTACAATTTAAGAACAGCTGACTTTTAAAACACGCAGTACCACAAATGCGAAGAAAGAAAAATCTAGTTTTATGTTCCATTGGGCACGAAAAATCTGAAATCTGAGACCAAAATCCGAAAATCCCAATTGAAAACGACAAATTAGGTCGTTTGAAGTTTACTTTATTTTCCGCTGGCAAACTGTGGCGCGTCAGTATTTTTGGAACATGCGTGAAGTTGGCTACTAGCAGTCCATATATAATAAGTCAATGGGACGAACACTTTGAATGAAGTTTTAAACGTCTCACTGTAAACATTTTTTACGTCTGAAAATTTGACGTCAGACACCAGCAAAAAAACCGATAGGCTTTTATATTCTATAAGCCTACAGCCTACACGAAGGTTAAAATTGAATAGATCCAGTTGTACCACGTTTCCACTAACGATGGATAGGAACAAATGCAAGATCCATTAAAATATAGAAAAAAATTATTTTGCGCTTAGTTTTTCTCGGACTGTACAGAAATCTCTTCCATTTTTAACTTTCTCCATTACGTAGTAAGAGAAAGATATTGGTTTCGTACAAAATTTCGAACTCGAGATTTTAATCAATTCTGATATTACGATGATAGAGGAACTCAAAAAAGTGGGTCGCGAAATTCTGTCCGGTCTGTCCGTCTGTCCGTCTGTCCGTTCTTCCACGGGCCTACAGCCTAAACGGTTACCCGGATTACGTTCAAACCTCGGATTTGGAGTTTTTGGGCTTACAGTTCGGGAGATGTTTTTTTTTGCAGGGTAACCTCAATATTAATGGTACTTCCCATACAAAATTTTTGTACCAGTTTGATTTGATCGAAAACGGCTCTAACGATTTCAACCAAAATTGATATTTAAGCTTAAGTAGGTGAGGTTACCATGACTGCGTACCCAGTTTTTGGCTAAAAATTCGAACAACGGTACTTTTGAAATTTCGACATATCTCGAAAACGGTCTATGCGATTGTAACAAAAATTAATTTCTAAGGTAATGTGTTCATTTATAACTTAATAGTAACCTCAGTTTTTCTCTTTATTATCGTACAATGGATTTTTGAAAGAAGGAATTTTTTAAAATTTAGTTTTCTTCAGTTTACCGGAAAACGGCGATAACGATTTTGACCAAAATGCAAACTTAGAGTCAAATGGATGTTTTCAAAACAATTGTGTCCTCAATTTTCAATTCAAAGCACCGAAAACAATAATTTTAAAAAATACTCATATCTCGAAAACCCCATCTTTGATTTCGATAAAACTTTAAAAACGAAGCAATGCTTACATCCCTTATAAGCTTTATAATAGTTACGCATTACGCAATAGTATTTTTCAAATTAAACATTCCAATATTTGGTACTGTTTCGTCAGCACAATCTTACAAAAAGCGCTCTAGCGACTTTGACCAAAACACACACTGAATATAACATAAGTATTCCAAATAAGATGCCGTACTTAGTTTTCCTCAAAAAATTCGAAGACGTCAGATTTGAATTATTTCTCAAAAAATACTACAGAAATCGCGATCTATATATTTTTAGCAAATACAACCCACTTCTTCTTTTTTCAACAATATGCCAACGATTTGGGGCTTACACAATCAGAAAATCAAACTTCATTTGGTATTTGTTTTCTATCTATAGTATCGAGAAAGTTTCGTTCGACCCAGTCGTGCCCTTTATTTTTTAATCGCTTCATAAACTGCGCGACACATTTACCTACGTGGTATGCAGCTCGAGCTATTTCGTCGTTTTCAATTGGCACAGACAAAAAAAAAAAAACACTTTTCCGAGTCAGATCAATTTTTTCGCACTTACTTAAAAACGTTTGTCATATGTCAAATTTTAAGGTGTGTTATCTTACGTTTTCGGAGACAAAAGTCTGTGAAAAATGGAGAACATTTTACATTTGACCGCTGCAATGGATGTCAACATAAATTGAATGGATTTTTATAAACACATATTACAATTTAAGAACAGCTGACATTTAAAACACACACCGCCACAAATGCAAGGAAAGAAAAATCTCATTTTATGTTCCATTGGGCCCGAAAAATCTGAAATCTGAGATCAAAATCTGGAAAGCCCAATTTAAAACGGCATCAACATTTGACAGGTAGCTATTTTCCGTACAGTCTGAAACGAAAAATTTATATTATAGCAGGAGTTGCACACAATTAGGTCCAGGCTAAAATTCTTTCATTAAATTGAGTTCTTAATTTTAGCTGAGAACTATGAAAACTCCAGCTGTGCGCAGTTTTAAATTTCCTCAGATAGACATTCTTATTGTCAGTTAACAATATATGCTTCCGCTGCTTGAGCTAAACTAAATTTTATGTGGTCTCCAACTTTTCTCTTCAAACATCACCTAAATTCCTAGAGAGTGGATAAATGTCACAAAAAGCAGCTGTTCTTTGAAAATAGCTTACTTCAAATATTCAACTCTCTCTTATTTAAACTATTTCCGATTCTAAAGGTACTCTTCGTCGAGAAATTTATTAAAAAAACTCATCCTTACTTGCTTCTACCGCTCTCCGCAATACAAATACGCAACAAAACAACAGAACACAACGATCTGTCAAGATTTAGCTTGTTTAAGTGTGCCGCCCATTAAATGGGCACCCTAAATTTTGACAGATACACGATGTACATTCTGAAACAAAAGTTTGATTTTTAGCTCGAGCAGCGTGCCACTTAGCCAAATGGGTTTTGCTTCAATTTGGCTCAGCTAAATTTGGGATAGAATTTGGGAGCGAAAATTTAGTTCGAGCAGCGTACTTAGCTATAAGTTGCTCGCATTTTTAAAGCTGACTACAGATTTTCTCTAACTCTCTCTTCGAGTGACATATTAAAACGACCGCCCACTGTAAATAATGCACCTTCCACATATGCGTGACAAACGATGGCATCTTCATCCTCCGCAAGCCGACATTTTAGTACGAGTATGTTCTCGTAACTCAAACTGACGCTAAATGTTATGTACCTTGAAAGGGAATTTAACGGTCGACGTCTCCGTCATCGTCATCTTCAGCGTGCGTCGTATACACTCTCATAATCATTGCTTTCATCTCGCATCCTTTTTAGATGTAGATGTCCCCCTGCTGCAGTTTTTCTTTTATTTATCTTAGACCTCCCATATCACTCCCACCGAAAGGCATTCTTTGTGTGTGGTTTTTGTTTGCATTTTTAGCCTCTAGGACATAATGGCAAAGTAATATTCATATGTGTTTTAATTTACTGCAACTTTAGAAGGGTTGCCGTCGCGTCGCTCCCAGTCCCTGGCATATAGCCCATCATACAACCGCCTATACTCTACCTCGTGCATTCGCAGTGATTATGTTTCAAAAGTGACAGCATGTGGCTTACGTGAGTGTGTGTGAGTATTCCGGGGGAGTATAACGGGGGACTCTAGTATTTTTATGAGGGATTACGGTGACGAAAATGATGCCGTGCGGTGAAATTGCGCGGATAAAATAAATGTCCCATTCTCAGCGGGCAAACACATTTATGGACACCTTAGCACTTCATCATAGGCTCTGGTTTCGGCCCAGCGCGTCTCTCCCGTTAGGTGCGCGGACATTGGATACACATCTTGAAGGATCAATTTCATTTCTGATTTCTTCTCTTTCCTAATTCGAATCGGAGAAGGATACAGTGGCTGTTGCTTTCCCTATTCAAAAAAAAAAAAAAAACTACCCAAGTTCATATCCATGCACAGCTTAAGGGCGTCAAAGTGACAGCGGAACAAAAATAGAGGAAGTGAAAAAGCGACGAGGCGGACAGGCATGGAAATATAAAAACTCATCTCAGTAGTATATTTATGGCAAAAAGGACTTCAGTGTCTTCGTTGTTTTGTTCTCAGTTTCCTGCAGGAGTGAAACGGACATAATTTTCTTCTTTTGATTTGCCACCCATTATACCCACTACCACCGGGTGGTATATGTATACAGGCGAGTCCTTGCTTGCTGCATTCGAGGACAGTGTTTTCATTTTTATTTGGTTGATTTGAAGTAAAAGGTTTTCTGTTTTTTTTTTTCCCTTGCTTCCTTGTTACATTTGACAATGCCTTGGGCTATTACTGTGATATCTAAGTGCTGGCGGAGCTGGTGGATGCAAGGAGAAGTAATGCATTTTAGTCTGTGGGGGGAGAGAGGGATGAAATTTGTTTAATTTGATGGGATCTTTCTTTCTTTAACATGCAATTATTACTTTTATTGGTAGCAGGTATTTCGGCTTTGTCCAAGTCGATTTTATATGTCAAGACTTAGCAAGTTGGTCATCAAAGGTACAACAACACCAAGAGATTAAAGTTGCATAGGTCTCTGAAGAGATCCGAAGGACACTGAACTCAATCTTCTTCAGGTTTCTTGAAAACGGTTGCTAAAAAGGCACCTAACGGGCTTAACAACACAGCTACTTGACCACCAAGACTTTGTAAGAAGTGCTGGTGTAGACTTTCAAGAAGAGCTGGCTGGAGTTCCTCATCGATCAGATGTGACAAGAGGTGGTCGCTTGGAAAATTGACTGCAATTCAACCCTGTCTTATACGGAGAAATGCCTGTCAAAAATGATCTCAGCAAACAAACTTACTTAAAGGAATCTGATTTAGTTGGGTATTCCTAAGGTTTTAAAAGACAGAACTTCGTTGTTCAAAGCTAGGCCTCTTATGGAACCAGTCACGGCTGGCGTGATTATTCTACTGCTTTTGAGCTATTACCTCGACCTCAACAGAAGTACTTCTTAAACCTCGTGGCAACCATTTGGTATTTGGAATAATCACGGTCCAACGAGGAATTATGTCTGGTAAATGTAGGTAGGTCTTACGACCCTCCAAAAGGTACGTATAGCCCAGCAAATATTATAATTTATAAGCCTTGATTTACGCTTCAAGACTGTTACAAGTAGGGCTTTGTGAGTTCGGCTTTCAAGTTGCAACTGGAGTTTCTAAAAGGAGGTCTATGGTCTCCATACTTGAGACAGTTCATTTCCCATTCGGCCGTACTAGTTAGTCAAATATGGCAGCTCTAGTGAGTAAGGCCTTCCGTAGTGTCGAAATCTCCATATTTCTCCAATGTATGGTCTTAATGGATAGAGAGCTTTTCGAAGAATTTCAGCCAGACTGGCTTTGCTTTTTCCCAGCTTTGTCTTCCGACTTTCCGTACAGAGCTGCTTTATCTACAAGTTCTGTCATAAGAGGCTCTTACCAACGCGAAGCTTCCCGAGAGAATATTTTTAGTTCGCCATGAATTCTAGCTCAGTTCCTCTGTGTTTAAGGTCTTCCGGGACAAGGTAAAGGATTAGTTTCGACTGGCTAAGTAAAAAGTAAGTTTTCCTTAAATTTCTTAAAGCTTTTTGGGCCTATAAAAGGTCCACCATTAAGACTGAGAAAGGTATAACAGACAGAAAATATTCGACTTGAACTTTGTTGTTCACTAAATTAATCTAACTTCAAAAAGATGTTGAAAAAGATCATTACAGGGTGTATCTAAATTATTTCAAAAATAAAAGCAGCTTGTAACGGAAACAACCTTAACGATTGTCAATTACAAACTAACCCTTTAGACAGTTTTAAGGAAAGAGTGGCAGTGGTTCCCAACCGACTTTTAATTGCAACGTCAATTTTTGTTTTAACGAAACTGGGCGCAATTATTGGGGACCTTCAAGAATCGAGCTTAATAATTCTGACAGCTGGCTGGACTGATGTTTTTCAGTTTTCACTGGCCCAAGTTGGTCAAGTAAACAGTCTTTTTAGTTGAGGTTTATAACGGGGTGACTGCTCGGAATTTATTTACTGACAGAGTACTAAGTTGACTTTTCGCATATGTGCCTGACGTTGTTAAAGTGACGCTGCCGACCAGTCTAGTTCTTAGCTGTAGGTTACATCTATAGATCTAGTCGACTTAAGATAGTAAGTTTTTTGAATGTGCCCATTTGCACTTTTGTGTTTGACATTGACAGCTGTCAATCAGATGGCATATTCCTTCGACATTTCTTATAGCGCAATTTATTAGCAAATTCATTGCATTTTCAATCCTATTAAAGTCAATTAATCATCCATCGATTTTTAGCAGTCAGTTTACTATTTGACAACTGTCACTTCAGGTCAATAGCGCGCTTGCGCTTTTGCTAGCCTGTCTCAGCAGTCAAAACGAACTCGAATTCAGCTTTCTCTAATCTTTGCCCACTAAAGTGCGGTTGTGTATTGATGTACTTTCTTGAACTCGTGCGCAATGGCACTCTTTGAGGGCTCGTAGAAAAAAAGAAGAAGTGCAACATCATCCCCACAGAGAAATGCAACAAAACAAAGTGAATCCATTAAAGCACTTCACTTGCATATAACCACATTTTTTGTAGATTCATCGAGGACCCAAAGCACATACACCTATACCTACACGATACCGCATCTCAAGGAACACCACTTTACATTGAACCCTTTTATATTGGTCTCCCTTGACTTCACCATAATCATTATTGTTATTATCCTTCAGTGTGTGGCAAAAACCATCAAATGTTTACACAAGCTCTCACTAGTCACCACAAAGGCGACTTTGGAGGAACACCTCTATGCAATGGATGCGCCTTCAGCCATCCCCAGAGCTAGAGCCAGAGCCCATAATCATCGATTATCGTGAAAGATACAGATCAGCCTGCTGAGCACACTCGTCCGCCTGTAATTTGCAGCCAACTACAAAGTCGACCAAAGTGGATATCCTGGGAAGCACTTGCTCACCATACCACCGCCACGATGCGATAATGATAAGGACATGTTTGGAGAAAATTCAAAAAGCGCTATCCATGCGGATGAGCGGGGCAAATACACGAGGAGGAAAAATCGTCGAACGCCGATTAAGGAGATGCTGAACTCATAATTGGAATTAATTATGCATTCCTGTTTGAGTGGCTCGGTGCGCCCAGTGTTGTTCGGCTGGTTGCTTGATGGTGTGTGCACATGCGGGCGTCTATATGTCGAGTTCAGCTTTTGGGGTTAAGTGCAAATCGTACTATCGTATTTCCTGTTAACTATACTCTGCGCTGCCTTTGCTTATGTAAACAGAAGTGGTCGTGGGGTGATGTACCCTAATAGGATGTGATGGCGAAATTGCACTCTAGTTGTGCATGAATGCATGAACAGCGAAAACAAAAGAAATTTTGAAGGATTCACTTCGAAATAGGTTGCCAAACACGTTCCCAACGTGGTGGTTGCTTTGCTACAAGTTGAAATTTAAAGATGTTGAACGATTTACGCAGAGTTGAAGTGAGAATAAGACGCTTAGCTTTTGAGTATGCAATCGGACAGAGGAGTAGTGAACAATGGACGAAGTCTCCGGGGAGCGTTATTTCATTACCTAACAATAAAATAAAATTACTTTTCCGGATGTATGATGATTTATTTCCGCATAGTTTTAAAACCATTAACCCACGTAGTAAGGACGTTTTAAACACAAATACAGGGATAAGCAACATTTAAGCAACATTTTGGAGCAACATTCAGTATTTACTTCAACAAAATCGGTGGACTCACTTAGAAGTTACAGGAATTTAAAACTTGTAGATCCTTTTCGGGTTTCGACTAAGTCGGAAACAGCATGCACATCGACCTACATGTGATGCCAAAATTTACCACATTTATTAGCGCAAAAATACATAAGCTTCATGTGGATGTTCGCATTTCGTTCTTCCGCAAGGTTTTTGGCGAATCGCAGGTGATTCTTCTTCCACAATTCACCGTGAGATCAGCCGTGTCTGAGCAAACATGTTTATTATCTCCTGGGATTCTTAGATGAACTCGCCGGCGAATGATGTGTTTTCCGGGAAGCTTAAAGCGAATAAAATGCGAATAGAATTGAGTAAATCATGTAATGCTGCACGTTTTGTTTCTTTGCTTGTTCCAGTAAATCTGCAACCAGATTTCTGCTCGTGACAGTCTCAACCGAGGGCCTGAAAATCATTCATAATATTCAAGACTGCTTTATAAGCATAGAAAAGTCAATCTCTTGAAGTGATAGACCCCACAAGTAAACCCCAACCCGATTTAAAAAGGCGCACAGCAAACCTGGGCTAAAGTGTCTTCCAAAATATGAACTAAAACGATTTAAAAACAATTGCCTCCAGGTGCCGTCAAAGCGCCCCCCTATACCGAGACCGGGTAAGTAAATAATTTAACGAACTAAGTATCCACGACCATATTTTTCAAACACGAATCCAATTGGGAAATAATTTCCCAAACTTGAGGTTAAATTGCCTTAAGAAGCTCCATCAAGGGCTGTCAGTGCCACACCAGCAAACCAATTCAAACGCGCGGAAAAGCAGCCTCCAAATCCTGCACCGAACTTTGCCCATAAACTCGGCGAAAGAATTTCCGCGAAAGATCCCATCCCCTTCGGGAAACACTTTCCACAGGACTCACACACCTCCGGTAAGCAATAAACATTAGAATCGACAAAATTAAAGCGTCCATTAAAAAGGACGAACTCATTAAAAAACACTTTCGCTTTTGCACCATTTGCCGTGTGCCGAATGCCAGTCGTTCCAATGGCACAAAGGCCAACAGCTGAGCCGTCAATAAATAAATTGCACATAATTGGAACAAGGTTAGTCACAAACTCCTGCTCACCCCCGTATCCTTGAAATACGCGAGCAATACTCTCCCCAAAAGGTGGCAAGCAAAAGAAAGTCTTTCCTCAATAACTAGATACTGATTTATATTAATGGCACAAGTGGGAGGGCGCCCGACGCACCCCCTCGCTCGGCCGAGTCCTGTTTTCGGCCAAGAATTTCACTGTGGCGGGGCTTTGCTCTTTGCCTAATGAACTGAATGGCAATGTACTCGAAGGATAATCTCCATCTTCTCTGGCGGCTATTGCTTGTTAATTGTTGTGTAATTTAACAAATGAATAAGGGAACTCCCTCGGGGGTGGGCTTAGCTCCGCCAAAGAGGATGAGACTCGAGTGCCTTGGAGCGGACCCCGAAAGGGGTTACTTGAGCAATTTGTCAAATTAAATGCCGCACCACTCGGCTGCCAACTATAAGCGGGAATTAATATATTAATAACATTCGAAGTTTGTTGAGGCCGGTCGGTCCCGTTTTCGTCCTAGCAATGCGTTCGCTTTGCCAATTTAATTAAAATACACGCAAACTTCAAAAATTACGTTCTTTATGGGTAGACGCAGAGTTTGACGTTTACGAGTGTACAAGTCAAAGAATTGGTTTTAGCTAAATTTAATTAAAACACGTCGCCGTGTCGTCTCTAAAAATCGAACTTCAAAGCTAAAATGCTGCGAAACCGGCGAAATGCTTGGCGACAAGAAGTGCACCTGTGTATTCTGCATTTTGCATGCAGCCATAGGATGTGCGATGGCCGACGACAGATAGCGGGACGGAAATTTCATTAAAATTGATTTAGGGCGATGCGCAGCAAATTGAAAACATTTCGGCGAGCAATTCGCGTGTAGGTATAGATGTTGTCAAAAACCGAAAATTCCATGCATTCCGCAGACAATATTTGTCAGGACATGTACGGGTGCAGACTTGGGGGTGTGGAGTTGACTTTTAAAATTAAATCAAAAGGACACATGTGACAGATGGGTGGTGGCACTTGCTTACTTACTTACTTATAGGTGGCGCTATAGCGTCAGGGGTGGTCATGGCAATCAACTTATAAATACGCCCGGTTGCGCCCCTAAGTTTAGATTGAAATCCGTTTAGACTGGAATTGTACGCGGCACTTAGGGGGACGACATCTCGAACTAAGGGTGATGGCTGTAGGAGTTCTCTTTTGAAGCTTTTGAGTCGACAGAAGACGGTCAAAATGTGGGGAGTCGCCGACTGAGATGTTTTTTTTTTTTTGGGGGAAATTCAACACCTTCAAAACCTTCCACTTCAAAACACCTGTCAACGTATTTAAATTGCATTTTTGCAGCACTTTTTCCGAGCAGCTCAAACACAAATCTGCCACACACTGTTAACAGTCAATAAACAACTTTTGCAACACCAAATACTGACACACAGACCCAAATGTGTGCGCTCTGGGTAATTGTCAAATGTTATAACGTATAACCCATTCATCTCGCAAACGATGCTATCAGACACTCGCCATATTCCATTTCGATTTGGCATCCACAAATCCATTTACATTTCCTCCCCAACAATCCATTTCCCTTCGCTCGGGCGGCGGACGGCGCGGCGCTCACAAAACAAGGGAAGCTACAAACTGCCAAGCAAACAATTGAAAAATCAAATATCCATCAAACGATCATCACATTTGGATTATCTCAACCGGCAATCAGTGTCAGGACCCCCAAATGCCGACCGACAACGACATCGACAAACAGCGTCCCGAAAATTATGGGCTCTCGCCCTTCCAACAAAAACACAGGGAACGGCATCAGCATCAGCATCAGCACTTTCCATTGCGACGTTATACTGAATCGGGTTGGTCCTTGGTCGGTCGGTTGGTGGAATCGAATCAATCTGTTCGGCGTGTCCTTAGAATGTATTGCATCAAATCAACTAATGCCATCCCTTGGGAATACGAAAATTTGATGGTATGACCTCTATCATTGCGATGCATGCCTGCCTAGGCGATTCGACTCGACTCTTGGGCTTCCCTCCTCGTTCTCGTTTGTTTGCGCTTGACACCCGTGTGTATGTGTTTGTTTGTGTAATAAATCTGTTCTCTCTCTGGAGCGATGGAAATTACTCAGCTCGGCTTGTGTATCCCTATCCACTCGACTGACTACTATACAGTATACACGCCTATGAAGATATCTCCAGTCAACAGGACCACGAGATGTCGATTTAGTTCCGCGCTTAAGGCATATACAAGACGCTGTGTGTATCTATGTGTGTGTGTACAGTATACCCGTGCTGGTGGCTGGTGGGTATGGAGAAGGGGTAAATGAGTTGAAGCAGCTGATGATTTATACAGCAAATAGAGCGTGCTCGGCTAGAAGCTGAAGGGTTCCAGATGGAATTTGCTTACCCGTAATGATTCCTTAAGTAGGGCTTCGGAAAATTTAAATTTTATTGATCTGCCATGATTCCTGGTGGGATTGCTCGAACTGCTCTGTACTTAGGTGAGATGGAAAAATGTGCTTTATGGAGCAGCACCCCATTTCCTTAATGAAAAGGGGTTGCGCGGGATGATTGGACTGGGTCTTTTGCCCCGGTATATAAAAGGTAAACAGAATGGGGTAACAGCAGCTTTAAGGCTGTCAACGTTCATGACTTTCAAATGGCACAAATTTTGATTCGAATTAGATCCGACGAAATCAGATTTAATTATTTCAATTTGATGGGGTGTCGGTCTTTAAGGGGAGTTTGAAAAGAAAATAGCTCTTAAAGGCTGAAATGGGCTTTTTGTACTTCATCGGGTTGTACGAAGTTTGGGGATTTAACTAGTGACGATAATCATAGAAACGGGACAGCTATTCGGTGAATTTTTCTAAAAGCGATCGTAGTTTTTTAAGAGCAGTTGTCTTTTCGATTAGTTGGCCACTGTATCAATCACGTTGAAATGAATGAGTGGCGCTGCCTTAGGTCGCAGTGGAAGAACTACAAACTCGGGACAAGGTCGAGCAAATTGAAGAGGATTTTTGGATCAACCCAGAAGCAGATGAACTAATCGAAGGCGTACAGCCAACAGAGCAATTTGAGTTCACTTAAGAGTGGAAATATTAATTTAAAATAACGTTTTGTATGAGGCATCAAGGGGAGATATGGATGACGAACTTGCCTTTTCACACTCCCATGGAATTGCTGGTTTAAGCTATATCCAAGTTGTGACTGTATCGTCTACCAACACTCAGAAAAATGCCAACAATTTTCGTTGGTTAAAATGAACCCAAATATCAAAATTTTCGATTTAAGAATTATATTGTTGGCAATATTCTTAGAAAATAGTTATTGAAAAATATTATTCTTAATATGATTATTTGAATCTTGAAATCTTAAAAACGAGTTCTTTTTGCTTACAATTTTTTAAAAATCTCAAAATTCTTCGCTCTACAAAATTTATTTCTGAGTGAATGTTAGTCCTTCTAAATTTTGAGAAAAAAACATCATAGAGAAGGTTAAATAATTTCCATAGGCTAAAGGGTTGTGAATATATTGTTTTAAAATTTCGCCTTTTTATTGACTTGTATTTTTAAACATGGTTCGAAATTTTAACATTGGAATCGAACATATCCACGTTTGGCATATTCCCTCGTAGATGAGCTATTAATTTTGGAGTACTTCCAGCTCTGTCACAATTTTAGTTGGGCAACGAAAAAATCGGTTTTTTTGAAAAATCGTATTTGTTTAATTATAAAAATAGAGCCTAGATGTAATTTTTGAAAGTAGCTCCAGCTTTACTGGACGTCAGATTATATTCTCTTAAATGTAACTGGCAAAGTTTTAATCGATTGTGCAGTACCTCTTCAAACAAGGAATAGTAATTTTTGGTAAGCTTAATTGTTATAGCAGCTACTTGCGTGCGACCTTCTTATTCCAACATATGAATGGAGGAAGTTTAAAAAAAGGTTTCGTGGAGATTTGGGGGCCTTAATATATAGAGTTCCTTAAAACGGCTTTCACAATGTGAATGATCTCTGTAAGTATTTGTTTTTCTTACTAAAGCTGATGGACCTTCAAGAAAATCTGAAGTCAGCCTCAATTTCTTAGAGGCCACCCTACAAAAGTTCAAAAATGGCGCCCAACGTTGGAGAATAAGTCTTTCGATCAAATTTGAGAGGAAAACCTGACGCGGTTACCCGTGTAGATTTATTATCGAGTGGTCGCATAGTTTTAAGTAGGTGAGGCCGTGAGCCATCTTTAAGCGCTTTTAACATGTCCATTGAAATAAACGCAGAAGCCTTCCCTACTTGGATTGAAGACCTGCCGAGTATTGAATTGTTGAATCAAGTTCGACATCTCTTCTTTGTCTATTTCGTCGTCGTTATGGGCTTCCATAAGCAGCCTACAATTATTATAAAAGAGTTCCGCCACCATCCTACCAACAGCGCCATGTAGGCGGCGCAGTATCACCACCCCATGAAAAACCAATCAAATCCTTTCTGACCACTGTTTCGCCGCTGTATTTGTTTTACATCTTTTTTTAGTCCATTTCTTAAGCACTCTCCTTAGCTGGTAAAAGTTTCTCCTACAAAACAGATTAAGAACCGTAATTTTGCATCTTTTCAGACGAAACAATGCGAGCGTTTCTCGGACGTTTTGAAGAAAATCTTAACTGGACCAGTGAGCAGTGGCATATCAAAGCCATCCTTGACCGCTTTTCGTCGCAAGACCAGAAAATACGTGAAGAAAACTTTATTAATTGCACCAGCACTGGAATGAAGATGAATGGCTGTGTGAATCAACCGACAGACGTAAGGACGAGAACGGTTCTTTCTCTGTTTAGTGATGAAATGAAAACTTTTCGGCAATCGTCAGAGTTCGGGGTGGGGGGGAGGCCACAACAACAACTACTGAGAACAGAGAGAAAGAAAGTTCTGTTTGATTTTTTGTTGTTTCCAGCGAAAAGGACAATGGCAACAGAAATATCCTTGTTGTTCATAAACCAGAAATATATGGGGAAACACAAAAATTATAGTGCAAAGCATAGTCCTGGCTTCTTCTCTATTTTTACACCAAGGATAGAGATTTATTTCTTTTTTTTTCGTGTTTTTGTGCATGCAAGACGAAGGATAAGAGGGCGTTTTGTGTGTTTCACTATATAGCGCTGTGTCGCTTCTCGCTTCTCTGTTGAATCACACAGGATGGATTCGTGGGGGTGCTATCATGGGTGTAGGCTTTGTCGTGTGCATCAGCGCGCCTCATCCTGGTGTGAGTTGGAGAAAAGCCCTCCAATTATTATCTGAGCCGCTTTTTTTATTTTCTCACTGTTGGCGTTGTTGTTGCGATGGCATAGTGTGGATGGCGGTGTATCCTTTTGCATTTAATGCACCTGAGGCCAATAATTACCCACGTTTTTCGTTTTTAATTTTCCTGTTCCAGCAGGGGCTGTTTTTTTTTTTTTTCATCCCAGCGGTTTCATCTGTGCGTGAGTTTTGTTGTGCGCGATGCAGGAGGAGAGAGGCGGAAGTATTGGATTTTTTTTTTTTAATTTAAGGAATATTATATATGTGTAGAGGTATGTTTTATTTATTTTTATTTTTCACAACAGAAATAGTAGAGAGAGGACGACGTCGCGTTGGTTGATGGAAGAGATACGACGATACAAGTATACGTCCAAGGTTGTGACTGGAAATAGATGATGAGAGGCGCGCTATGCAAACAGGATGTGCTCCGGCTGTGGCGGCTGGTAGGTGGGTGTATATTAAAGGTGCGACTCACAACAATGGAGTTGCATGTTTTGTTACAAGGATATGTTTATTAGTATTCATTTGCTGGTTGAATGGGTGTGTTCGTATTAATTTTCCGCTGGTCGTCTCTGGTGGATGTGCTGGCAGCCTACTTTGGGACGACAAACGGTATAAGGCGGCGCTCTGTCTAATTGGAATTTCCAATACGACAGGAGCTTAGAGTAGCTATCTGCATCTGTATGTTCTCAGTCAGTGGAGGCAGAACGAGGCCTTCGCTAATTTGCAATATGGTTGTGACTGGTGGTGGTGGTCTTTCGGCGGAAAGTATTATATCCTGTGCTGATTTCTGAGAGGTTAAGGCCACTGGCCTACTTGTGTTTAGCTCAAGCTGTGCCGGTTGCTTTTGTGGGAGGTGTTTTGCGGGCTCCCGTGCTCCTCCCGTGCGTAATTGCCACAACAAATCGTCTTTCAAATATGCACATCGCTTTGGTCTACAAAGATCTGTAAAATTTCAATTTTCCTAGAGACTTGGATCTATTTAGTTTGAGAAAGGACTCTGATAACCTTACTTTCGAGTTAAAGACAGCAGCTTTTCAAACCACTCCACAACACCCCTTATTGAAGTTAATCGCTCCAGGAGGTGTTCCCTCGAAATTAACCATATAAGCTTGAGCCGACCCCTATATCACCTAAGTTCAATTTATCAACGCCGTTTTAATTGAAACATTTTAGGCTCCTTCTGCCTCTATGTTCTCAGGAGATCTGATGGTCCGAGCGACTGCTCTTCTTGTCATACTCGCTGTTTGTCGGAAAGTATAGAGACCGGTCCGAGACCGGGACCAACAGGGCTACATTGAAGCTATTTTAGAAGTCGCATGTTCACAGAACATCCATTTCGAAAACAGACTTCGACGGCAAAACGCACTCTCCTCACTGGCTCAATCTCATGATATCGGCGACTAACCTGGTAGGAAACAAAACTTTAGAAGCAGGCCTGTCGAATGAGACCAATCACTCACTGCTGCTGTAGCTACAGCCCGAATGGCGGTCATTTCAAAAAATTTAAATATATTGTGCCATAGCAGCGAAAGTATCGAAGACACGCACCACTCATAGTAATTTATCATGAGCGCTCGAGACTTTTAGGCGCTTTTCCACTGGCTTAGGGAAAAATGCTTTATCACCAACGACATTGTATCTCGGAATTAGTTCGGGAAGCCAAAGAACAAGTGAAGAATAAATATTTCTCTGAACCTTGACATAGTTCTTACCTCCTTTTACTTGTTTAACTTTCAGGTACCTACCGACTTTCTGTATTTTTATGCATCTTGCTTATACAGTCGGCGAGGTCATTATCTACTTAATAGTTTCATAAAAGATCAGAGATCGCACTGTACTGCTTTCCTACTGATCCGCATTCGGATCTCTCCGGTTTGACCCCAAAAAGTACCTGTAGATGTCTCTCGGCTTTAGTTCCCATTGCCATCGACAACACCTCTGAAGACTGACTCCCCTTGACTGACTTTTTGGAGGGTTGGAAGGATCCTTCCTTTAAATGTGACAAAACATTCCGACTTATAGGGGCTCAACCGGAAGCACTTTTTTTCTATCTTCTGTCCCCAATTCTTCGAGCGGATTTAGGATTGGGATAGAGCTCTTTCTTTAAATTCCCTTGCAAAAAGGTTCGTATAGCAAGCGAAATCGATCTGTCAACTGTCAGAAAAACCATGTACAACTAAGTCGGTAATTCACTAGGTGGTTTCGAGGTACCCCACTAATCAAGGAACAAGAGGCACCCAATTTTGGCATAAACACAACCCCCACCAACGTGTACTACATTTCTTCGAAGCCTATGCGCCTTGGAACCTACCTGAAGCCTTGACAAAAATTACCCAAATTTCAGAAGACAACTTACATACATCATTTGCTCATCTGTGGTTTACTCTCCTGCGAAACAAGTCTTTGTAGCCACGTGCGCTTATCAGTGATGTAAACAATATGCTTGGGATACCATCGACTGAACAGTGAACACCCTCAACCTCATTACGAATGCAAATAGGAAGCAAACCCGAGAAAACCGTCCAAACACTTAACCACTTTAACTTCCCGCCCCCACCCCTCGGTATATGCTCAACCGAAAGCCTTGTCAAAAAGTCAATCGACGAGAGATGGTTCATGGGGGTTCGTCGAAGAAGAAGAAAAAAATAAAAGAAAACCCACCACCTCATCACAGATCGATGACTTCCCCAAAATCCGAGAGTGTTATTCGATAGCAATGAATATTATCCTCCTAATTCGCTAGCAGCGATTACCATCGGCTGTGTCTTTCCATCTTCCTTCGATTTCCTTCAATTTGCGTTTCACATCTAATGGACTGTTTGCGAGGCGAGTTCTGGTGTACGGTGCTCGCGCGCTGGAGGGATGTTGGTAGCAAATAAATAAAATTGATGATGCTGATCCATCATTAGGTGAACGATGGAATTCATAAATGTGATATCGTTCGGAAGGCGTAGAGTGCGCTCCGACCCGACCACCTCCCCCCCCTCGGCCACTGTGTGTGTACAGAGCATTTAATCTGACAACTGCCACTCTCTCTCCCTCAGTCGAGTCGAGGTCGAGGGCAAGCCACCAATAAGATGGAGATGGTTATTGTTTGGATATGCTGTCGAGGAAAATTTACATTTTCCCCTCTGTTTATATAAGTATATGGATTCTGGTGTTGTTTGTCTGGTTTTAACAAAACCAGAGTTGTAACCACTGAGGTTGACCCAAGGACTAGGGAGGAAACGGTCATTTGGTGTGTAGCTTAATGGCTTTCCGGAACTGAACACACAGTAAGTATAATTATCACGTTTAGTACGAGAGGCTGGGGCGTTTTACTTCCTGCTTTATTGGCTATAGCTGTGTGGATGGGTCTTGGAATTTTAATATCTTCTGGCCAAAGTCAGTCCTACACTTTGTTGGCTTCGTGGACACATGTTTGTTCAAAAAGGTTTAGAAAGCTAAAATTTAGGTGCTAAAATTGTAGGCGAGTAATGATTGATGAATTTTCAGATGTAAAATAACAAACTGACATTATGTTCTTGCAAGGTTTTGAAAAATATAAACAAAATGTCAAAAGATGTCGATCATGGAAAGGTACGAAGTTTGTCTTGAGGTTTTTTTTCTGGTCTACATGATCTTACTCTTATCTTCTTCTTAATCTTTTGGGGGGTGCTCAAATATTTGACACTTCCAGCAGTCTGTCCCTACCCTTACTTCAACTGATGTTACGTACCTGTTTCTGGGGACATATACTTCAAAAAATTGGTCGTCATTTTGCACGGTGACCTTTTTCTTACTTTATCCACGATATAATTTTTAAGAACTAAAATCCCAGTTATGCCGAGAAAGACCTCTGGGCCTAAAGTTACAAAGAGAAAGCGGGCTAATTTATAAAATAATGTATTTGACAGAGCATCTAACAGCCTTGGCAATAATCAAAGAAACTTAAGCCTCGATCCTGATTAGGGACGACCAATTCAGGTACCACTCCGAATTTTATATAGGTTCGTTTTATATATAGAAAGTCGATATAGTCGAAATTGGCGAATGACTTATAGACCCATCTGTAGTTATTTTTCAAAGTTTTTTCTACTAGAATTTTATTCGTCCGCTAACAAGCTGTAAACTTGAACAGATAAAAAGGTTCTAATGCCGGTTGTCCACTACTTGCGTAACTCTGACTAATGAGTCCAATAGTTAATTATCCAATAGTTAGTTGTCTTTAGTATTTGTTTGCAGAAAACCTTTTATTTAAGGCCTCTCACTTATGTAAAAGCTCAATTTGCTTGTATTAAGCAATTTAATTTAATATTGAATATTTCAGTGTTGAACATCTAGTTGAACAACTTAATCAATTTTTGATTTACCACGAATGCGTTGGCTTGCTACAATTGACAGTTGCAAGTGCAGAATTAAAATTAAATGCGTTGCGCACTCTTAGTGGACGACGGGTATTATATTTATTTGGCTATCAACTTGAGCTGAAAAGCTATCATTTGGTGGTCCATTAAATGCCGGTACAATACAAGAGCCTAAGTAGTAAGTACTATTTTTTATTGAAAAACAAACGTTTTGCGCACTAAAGACTTTGTTACCCCCTTAAGCAGGGTGTCCACTTTGAAGGAATCTGAAGTAAAGCACATCGCCAATGTTTGCCTCCAGAATATTGCAAAATGTTTGCTTAATTTTGACAGTAAAACGTTCAATATGTCGCGTACTTTCCCGAGCCAAATACTAACAATCTGTCAGTTTGTCTCTCTCAGAGACCTGAAAAAATACCCCAAAGTACCTCACTTTCATCTTTAACATATAATCCATGTCCCAAATAAATATATAACATAACTTTTTGCACCTTTCATATGTTGTAGGAGAACATTCGACCACCACAGATTTTTTTTTTAGTTTCACAGATTTGTTTTTTCCATGCAATTGAATTTTAAGACAGATTTTGAAGTTGTTTCTTGTCAACTTCTTGCATTTGACATATTTATCAGTACTTTCCCGTTGAAATTCTCTGAGCTGTTTCGAGCCAAGAGAGGAACTACGCGTTACTCGTTATTTTGCTAATTCTCCCTTTTACTGTCATTTTTGTGTTCGATTGAAGCCGCGTAAGCGAATGAACCTAACATCAGCTAATAAAATTTTTTGATTTCATTTTGGTTTCCCTTATTTTTTCTACATCAGGGTATTACTCCTCGAAAGTATTCTTCAATTACCCTCCATTGAAATATTCCTCTTCTGGAAAAATTTAGTAAAACATGATTCAAGCTATTTTTGTTAGACAAAACAACGCTTCAGGCTTTAGGTACTGATTTTTAGCCGCATGTCTAATATTTTACCAACCATAACACTTAAACGATAAACTTAATCAGCTTTAGCACGCAACCACCAGATGGTGCTGGTTGCTTTCTTTAATAACAAAGAATGCAGGTCCTTTTCCAGATTTGCATTTCCTGCTGATGAACAATAATACAGTCTGACAGATCGTCGACGATAGGCGGCAAAGTAGTGCATTGCTAAAAATAAAAGAAAATATTGCTTTTCTTATTGGCTAAAAGTGGCATCACTGATTTCGTAAAATAGTACTTTTTTATACATCCAATAGTGAACTTTAATCAATTAACTATACCTATCGCTCAATATAAGTTCAAACTGATAAAGTTCACAGTCTTGCTCAAAAAGTGTTGCCAATGTACCTACATCTATTTGGGACTGTGTGCCAAGTCTCTTTCGTGTTGCAAACCAATTTTGGACAGCTTCCCAGTCGTTAGTATAATCCACGCATATCCTGACTACCACAAACACCTAATTATGTGGCATCAATTGAAGCTTTAATATTACAGGCTCTGACAGAGACCTCATCTTCTGATGTATGGCCTTCCGATTGCAAATTTGCCAGCCCTCCCATGTGATTATACATTTGCCAAATCATCATCCTCCGCCCTAAAATCGATGATTATACAGCTGCAGCCAGCTTTATAAAATCAAATTAAATCCCTGCCACACTGATTAACTGACGACTGAGCCATCATCCGCCACCCCTTTCGCTATACAATGCAACACGCGGCGCAAAAAAAAAAAAACGCTTCATTGCTAAATATTGATTTTCATTTCTTCGGCATAAACTGTTTTTTGTGCACATCCCTCCGATGTAACCCTTTACGTAGGTACATGTAATGCAGAAGGGATTTCCAACGGCAGCAGCAGTCAGGATTTAATGAATTCTTCATTCTCATAGATTCCTCGTATTGTTATGTGTGTGCAATTAATATTTTTTCGCAATCCACTATTTGCGCACCGGGCTGAGTTCTGATGGGTGGTCTATTACCGGTGGGTGGATAATATTTTTACCGAGATTCGCACGCCATTCGATTGAAAACAAATGAAGGATCTGCCTTCTCTGGCGAAGCCATTGTTTGTGGGTGCTAAAAACGCCACCCAACGGCGCCGCCCATACTATTGTTACTGTCGATGAGAACGGAGCGGCTGCGATATCGATGATGAAGGCTATAACGATGAATTTTGCCCTTCGCGATTTCAAAATCGATGCGGGCGGCCGGGGCGGCGCTTGAAGGGAGGTGATTGGTTGCCGAGATGAAATTGTTGCATTAATGGCAACATTCTGATTTGCAAGAGTCCTTGTTGTTCTCATATTCAGCAAAAAAAACGTAGGAAATAGGACGATATCTCACTTGTGTTGCACTGTGTTCTGTGTTCTGTGTTGTTACTTGTGTGACGTAAAACGGCGTCACAGGACATAGCATCGCAATCGGAAGGCAAAGGGAATACATAGTGTACAATAGGCAAACTCATTCGCGTAAAAAAGAAGAGAATATGCAATCAGGATCGCAGAACAATAATGATTGACAGGATATATCGATGTTTGTGTCACTCACGCGTCGTACATGGGATGCTATCTGCAGCTGGGCGCACAAGTGGAGGATATAATTACGCAAAATCGATTACAGTGACATTAGGATAAATCATTGCGGATAATGGTGGCTTGTAAAATATATGCGAATATTGCTGCGCCCCGCAAAATATGATAAGCGGAAAAAATTGCAATCCATGCAGGTCCTTGGAATCAAGTTAACCCATTACTTGGAAGGGATCGTGGGCGGCTTTCAACAAGGCAGCTCCTAATGCCGGGTGGTTTAGGGAAGTGGCGAAAGTTGTGCTATTTTTGTGGATGCTAAGAGAACCTGCCATCTGGTGGTGCCCCTTTCCTATTGGAGTAGTACTTCAGTGGCTGTTCTGGGTCAAGCATACGGCGATTAAATTGGCATAATTGGTAGAGCACAGCGAGCTGTCACGGAAGAAAGAAAACACCAAGTCAACAAGAACGGGCACTCCACATCGACGGATAGGTGAGAACGGCTATATATAGCTATAAGGTTGAGGCAGAAAGGTACCTTGTCAACATTGGTCCATAAGTTTTTATAGCAACATCTTAGTGGAATTTAAGCGAAGAATTCGCATTTTTGCACGAGACGGGATAAAGACGTCCGATTGTCCGCAGTCAATGCTAATTTAGGCGAAGGAATCAGTAGCCGAAAATGTCATGGATGTTCTGCCCATAATAATAGATTCGTAAAACGGAAAGAAACACAAGTTCCGGGGACCAACATTTCTGCAATCACTTGAAAACGTTTCTATTTCTGTTTACAAACATTTCAAATGAGAGTGGCAATTAGTTTCAGTAAATTAAACCAACAATTCATCAATAAGTTATACAAAATAAATAAATAATTGTCCGGTCATCACTTCCGGAAGCCATTTGTTTTACAGGAAAGCTATATAAGTATCAACATGCTGAACTTTCCCATAATTCCTACCACGTACCTAAGGCCTCAATTATACCCATACGTAAAATTCAACCGAAAAAGTTGGAACAGTGTGAAAATGATTTTTTTTTACGTTTATAGCAAAATTCTGAAGGAAAAAGGTTTCCCTACGAAAAAAATAACAACAATCAACCACCACTGATTGGATTCCATCAGACAAAAGTTCCTGACAGATGGAACAGCAAAGAAGTGAAATATTTCAGTGGAATGATCTGGTTTTTTGTTGTGGAATTGACTGAGAAGCAGAACGGAAAACGTTTTTCGTACGTAAAACTTAACAAATTTGTATTCTAAAAAATTCAAAGATCATTATTTTTTTTTTGATAAACCAGCTTCATAGGTTATAAACAACATTTAAAGACCAAGATTGAGTTCAACCGCTAGGTTTGGGTCTTCAAAAAAGGCAAAAGAAAATTTTCACGGTTTCGTTTTACGTATGGCTATAACTAGGGCCTTAGCAAGGTGGACGACCACAATACGTGTCACCTTTTTTTGTGTGTTAGGTAATGCTGTCCCTTGTAGTCACACGGTTATTTAGCATCGTGCATCCCTTTAATCTTCCGTGTTAGGAATGTGTGTCGTTCGAATGTAGTACTAGGAGATTCTAAAAAAAGGGCAATTTCTTGCTAGGCGATTGGAAACCATTTTTAAAAATATTAAAGAACCTACGCTATAATGAAGGAATTGTGTTGATACCTTAGGTTTTTATGAGCTTACAAGTTTTCACCTCTCCAGAAGTTCCCGGGTTAGCCAAGAGGCTAAGGCCTGATTGACGTATGCTCGGTCCCTAGGATTTGGGCCAGGTGTGAACGAAGGGGTGGCGGCGCTTTTGGGAGTGGATTCAGATTTCTCTTTTGTTTTGAGTGAGAATTTTTTCAAATAATATTATTGATTATGATTTCGGTGCTTAGCTTCAAAGTCGTATGCGGAAAGTAAAAAGGTCAAACCTTTCACGTCGCATTCTTAATGGCAACGTATGGCGAGGGTTACTGTTCGTGAAAACGAAAACCCGAGATGGACAACAACGCAATCGGAATCTGCAGAACAGCACATAGGTTCTGCTTTTAGTTTCTACATTTGTTCGAAAACAGATGACGCTTCACATTCTTCGACATTTATTGCTGATTCGTAAAAGCGCCAGGTGAAGTGACGAATCCACTTACCATTGTGCAATATGACAGTTGTCATTTTCGTTTCCTTTTCTGATAACTATCGATAATAGATAACTAGATTTGGCCACATAATTTAGAATTGAAAGTCGGCTCAGCTATAATCTTGAAATATGTAATAGTAATTCAGGAATTAGGTGTAAACGTTTCTGATGGTCGCGATTCATTCAGAAAAGTTTCTCAGGGCAGTAAGATAAGTCCCGTGGCGCCCATCCTTGGCATCTATTTTTCGTCCGACGACCTTTTTTTATTAGGTCGGTCGGCCCTTATTGTCCTGCAACGCGGAACTGGAAAGTAACAAGATGTTTTCGAAATTATTCTAGAGCTAAATATAAAAACATAAAATTTAAGAACTTCTTGGTGATTTCGCAGATGGAAAGTTCTATAATTGGCATCATTGGTCACTGTAATTGAAATTATTTCCCAAAATGACAGCATAAAATGAGCAAATGCAGGGCTCTCTCACACTCGGGTCGCTTTTCCAAGACTCATCATTTTGTAGTATCCGCAGCCTCACCCTCCCAAATGGTTCTTGCAAAAAAAAAAAAAAAACACACATACAAAGTGCCCTCCTGCGCTACACAATTTAAACAAAAAAAAAAATCCATCACTCGCTGCTACCCAACTATCCATCTTTCTGCAATAAGCAGAAAATGCCAGTCACCAGCCAGCATAACTGCGGCATAGCCGTGTACACAGTTAATATCAATTTCATGTAACATAATCTGCCAGAAGCTTATTATCCAAATATCCGATAAATCTTTCAGATTATATTTGCATATTTATACACTTGTAACCGCGCTCGCACACAGTGGCTGCACGAACAAGGACACCCCGCGCTGCCACCACTCATCTTCTGGTTGAACTTCTGCAAGGAAATACACAGAAGAAAGCCCCACCAACAACTCGAATAGGAAAGAAATCGAGCCAAGGCTCGAGAGCACAGCTAAATATGCGGAAACCACCCGGAATATCCTTCTCAATTTCCGTTAAACTAAATCATGTGACATTAAATAAGCATAACAAATCCCAGCAATTGCCGGCAGAGGCAGTGGCGCGCACGTCGCTCCCTCAAATCCATGTAAATACAGTATAAGCGCTTCAGTCGGCCACCCACTCCGGGCGCTGGCGTATTCCGGCTGCCAAATCTCAGCAGGATAACGTTTATCCGTGATTCTAAATTAATATTTTCCAAAGAACATCTGCGGTTCTCCGTCGGGGAGCGCACATTACGCGATTGCATTTGTGTTTGCGCTGTGCGCGCACCCCCTCCCACAGTTCGAAGGACATCGTAAAATTATAAAATCATAAAAAAACAACAAACTTTCCCAAATAAAAGTGTCCTTTCCTCCGACACGCTCGTAAAGAGGTTCATTTTCATTGAAATTAAAAAAAAAAATAACGCAAACACACCATGCACTCGTAAATAATTCACACGCGCCGCACAAAACGGCCAGCAAAGGACCGCTCACGTTTAATTGCAGTAAACTATCCGTAAAAGGAAGCCCACTACAGCGCGCCCGCTGCGACATGTCCGCAAAATAAGAGATTAATAAGTAAAAGGCTCACAAAAGCGGAGCACATTTAGAATTTAAAGAATCGGTCCTTGCCAAATCGTCCTTTTTATGGGCGAGAATATAGTTTCAACAAACATTACACTAATAGCCAAGGCTACGCTCTCTCTCTCTTTCTCTGCCTCATAAACAATTAAAGCGTCATTTACATGTAGCAAACGTCGTCATCGTCATCGCATATAGTTATGGTCTGGGTATAGGTATAGTCCTTGTCGTCTTAGAGGAGTATAGTATACTTTTTCGACAAGAAAAACCCTCCTAAAGGACACGTGTAAATGTGTGTGCAGCAACAGTGGTTCGTATAATTCACACAGGAACAGGGCACATATTTGCTTAGCACATGCAACTCCTCTGGCAGAGGAGATCCTCTCAGCCATTTGAAGCTCAGCTCCTTGCACGAAAAGCAACCGTAAAACATTACGTTAAGTGAAAATAAATTTTATCGCATACCAGTGGCGCGGTAAACATCCTGCATCCTGCACGGTACACCAGCAGCACTTTTTCATCGGAGCTGGGAGTAAAAAGCCGGAAACGGAAAACCTAGGTGTGGTGTGTCCTGAGCTGTGCCATTCGAATCCAATTGCTCGGAAGTATGGATGGGCGAGCTGCTTCCATAATATGGACCTTCGCTCGCAGTGCATGCATAATATTTGCCCGGCCACTACCACTACCCGTGACTACATAAAACAGTTTGCAACAGTGCTCTCCTCATCGACGGTGGCAGTGGCAGTGGCAGTGGCAATTTGGTGTTTGGCTTTATGTTGGTCTCGGAGCAGCGGCGAAGGCTCCGCTTCGAGTTTCACTTTGTTGTGTGACTGTGACGTCTGGGTTCGTGGCGCGGGGCATGCTACGCCAATTTATTGGCGTATATCAAGTTCGTGGATGGATGGATTTTAATGCGACCAGTGTTTTGGAGTTTTTACCCCGAAATGGAGTTCCATTTAATTTGGTAATCTATTGATAGTGTTATTGCGAGACGGACTTTGAAATGAGGTCTAATGTGAGCGTGACCAATCGGTTTTAATGTCGAGCCGGTGCCGGCAATTTATTGAGTAGTCCCTTAGGTGCAGTTTGTGAGGACGAGTGCGTTTGGACAGAGAGCGGCCGCTCAGCGACATGTTTTGGATTTGCGGGACATAGCCAACTGTGTTAGATAGGCCTTTTAGTCTTTATGCCGACCATTGTCAAGCTACTGTGGGATCGCGTCGAAAAACCTCTTTTGACGGTTCAACTGTGCAAAAGCTTTCGGCGTGAGCTGGACTATTTCAGGGGTGTTACAAAAAGTCGACTTTGCCTGTAAAGAGGACATAAATGAGGGAAACTTGCCATCTTTATCTTTCGCCGAGAGTCGAGACTTTTCGATCACAGGGTGCAGATCGTCAGAATTTGTAGAAAGCGCGAGTAAGGGGCAGTAAAAGACGCCCATCATATCTAGCAATTATGAGGGGCGTCTTTTACTGTCCCTTTTACTGGCCCCTTACTCACGTTTTCTAAAAATTCTGACGTCGAACAACAACACTTGTTAGATGTAAGGGAACTGTTAGGTCTAGAGGAATCTGGTGGTTAAAGCTGCACGAGGTCCAATGCTTGTTAAGGATCGTGCGGTTGTTCTAGATCTAGGAAACCTAGAAATGCCACATTTTTCTTTCACTAGCCCTTTTTGGATACTTTTAAGAATTCTCAGCGGTCACCTGAAGCCAACCTTATCCTACCTTTAAGAACATCAAAGTCTGAACGTTAAGTCTTCACACCTGGCACCAAAAGATAAGATCAGCCTCAGTGACAGATTGAACAGGCTGCACGTTTTCGTTCTTATTTTCGAAATAGTCAATCGTGCGCCAGTTTTCCTAATCGCTCTGAAAATTCCGACCTCCGAAAAGCAAGGGCACTACCTCGGTAAAGATATACCTATCCCTTGTCTGATGTCCTGAATACAACCGCCTACGAATCTCATCGAATTAACGGTGCTCATTTTCGGGCCCAGATTCAACAAGGACGCCTCTCAGATGCAATAAATCACACACCATATGGAGCATGATCCTTTCGTGTCTCCTATCCAACTGTGCCCTCCAGCAGTCGCTTAAAAAACATATTCACCCACCAAGCTTACGGTCTCATTTTAAGTGATTCGTTTGGCGGGGACAAACAGCGAAAAAACGCCACGACCAACTTTGTAATGACATTTTCATTTGCTCACCCCAAAGACAAACAAGTGTGTGAGTTAATTGAAAACACAAACATTGAAACTTTGCCCGGAATTTGTTTACCCCACAGCCGAGCGAAAACATAGAATCCTTGGCATTTACGCTCGCACTTTTGTACTCACAATGAATAGCTCTCGAGTCTTTTGCGTTTTACTGGTTGTGGCTAATTTTTGCAGCTCATCTGCCAGCGCGCAGCTAGAGACGTTCCTCAAATCGGTAGGCGATGTACATTCGGAGCTGCACTGGCTGGACAATGGCTCCTGGAGCGATGTGCATCGTCGAAAACGCAGCGGACCTGTCGGGCAGGTGCTGTCGCGATTTGAATTCGCCGACGACGTTGAGGACGAATCCGATTTGGAGGGCGGTGATGCTTGGTATCAGTCCTTCCGCACCATGGAGTGTGAACACGGCGGCTGCCCGAAGAAACCACTGCGCTGGAAAACCCGCAAGGTTCAGATTGACGACTATGACGAGTATGACGACGAAGTTGATGAGCCCACAAACGACTTGAAGGACCAGTGGGAGGAAACGCCCAACGACCTGTCGCACGAGGCCAACTACAAGCTGTCCAAAGTGGAACAGGATGCGGTGGAGAAAAGCCTACCGGACACCGCGTGGCCAGTTCGGCATACCCCCAAGAGGCATGTTGATCCAATGCAGGAAGTGAAATTGAAAACGAGTCTGCGAATGATGGACAATGGCGGTGGTGCCACGCTGCCAAGTTCAGCCCTCGATGAGGATAGACAGAAAATCACAGTCGATGATATCCTTGCTGACAACAAGCGCGAAGACAATCGCCAGCCATGGGAGGACTCGTTTGAAGTGATGGAGGGTAGGAGACTGCTCTCCGTTGAAGATACCGAAGACGAGAAGATGTCGGAGAAGATGTGCGGTTCAAAGACTTGCCTGAGTCACAGCCTAGATATGGACCAGTTCGACAACATGAAGAAGAAAAGCGACCTGGACAGGCGGTTCGAGGGCGTTTCGTTTGACAATACCGACACAGGGAATGAACACCCGACCCAAAAGAAGGGGACCCTGGCGAAACTAAGCGACGAACTCGCTCATAGCACGGGTTTCCTTAAGCTGCAGAGCTTTCTTAGGGGAAAAACGGGTGCGAATAATAAGATCGCACCTGATCTAACAACAACAACAACAACAACGATCCGCCCAGTGACGGCTGTTCCGTTGAATTTGGTTGACAAAGACAGGGATGTGAACATCAAACTGCACATGTCCGTCAATGCAACAGTGCTGGGCGATGGTAAGTTGCCGGAGCATTTTGGGCGGAACAGCACTATTACCTTTAAGCCACCAACTATGAAGCCGCACAAGAAGAGAAAGGATCGCATCCTTGGACTGAACGACTTCGACTTGGACAGAGACAGGCGGGCTGTTGTGTTCCCCATCCTGACGGGGAATTCAAGGCGCAGAGCCAATGAGGATGTAAGGTGAGGTTGAGGGTTTTCTTAGTTGAAACACATTTAAAGCTTGACCTTGCAGCAAGTCGGTGGTTGATGCCACGCAGGATTTCCCCCTGGACGAGCTCATTACCGGAAGGCTAACCTCTCAGCTGGTGAACACAATTTTCGCCCTAGTCAAGTCCAGCCCCAGTCTTAAGGTGCTCTGGCCAGGACTTGTGCGAAACAAAGTAACGTCGGGAAAGCAGGTTGAGAACTTTTACGCCATTCGGACGCAGGTAAGGTTAAGTTTTGTGAGGTATCCATAAAACTGAGCAGCTGCGTAGGAGTCAGGGAGCTCAGGGATAAGGTTATGTACTCCTCAACTTGTGTCTACCAAAGCAAAAGTGGTGTCCCACAGGGTGGTGTATTGGATGCACTACTTTTTGTACTTGTTTTTGTGCTTAACCATGGCCTTTTGTTTAAATCTAATGAAAGCCTATAAATTTCTGCCATATTTTTCGTGCACACAAGTATTGGCTATATTACGGGGCCGGATGAATCTTGTCTACTCCTATAGGGAACCCTAGGGTTCTTTAATGACTTCCTCTGATTTTGAACTTGTTCAAACTTTTGGCGGTACAAAACGGATTTTTCTTAATTCTTTGGTATATTTGAAGGATAAGAGGCGAGCCCCTTGTGTGCGCAAGCCTACTGAATGGTCGTCTGCCTTAAGCCATCACAATCTTATAGAAGCTCTATAGGGAAGTGTACACTGAAACGGAGAATAATTAAGAAGAAGCTTGTTGATAAGACGGGCTCTACTTGAGATTAGGTGGACTCTAAGCAAGTACTATATCTTGTTTGTTCATTCACCTCAAGCATGAAAGAATAGGATTCATTAAAACAATCAGTTTTTAGTTATTTTAGATGATAACTAGCGAACCCACTGCAGCGCCATCTGCCGGAATGATTTGTGAATCAAAACCATCCAGGGCGCCATCGAAATGCATACCAAAAAAATTCATTCAAATCGGTCCAGCCGTTTAGGAGGAGTTCAGTTACATACTAACGTACAGTAGAATTATATATATTAAAATAATCGTAAATTTCCAATTATTTGCGTAACTTACGCCCAACCATTTGCATTCTCTTCAACCAATTCCATTCCTTTGCATAATAATACCTATTACCATTTGCATTCGTCCCAATCATTTGCTTTTCCACCAATCATTCCATTCCTTCCAATCATTTGCATAATTTACCTTCAACTGCTCGCACTCCTTTCAGTTATTTCTTTTATACTTACCTCCAACCCTTTGCATTCTTTCCAATCATTTACTTTCTCACCAATCATATGTATTCCTTTCAATTATTTGAATTGCTTATCTCCAACCATTTGCAATCATTTGCTCTCTTTCCCAACCATTTCCAATTTTTTAACAACTTTTTGCACTCCAATTATTTGTAAAAATTTTCTTTGCAATCCCTTGTACTTGTTTCCAATCAATTGCCATTATTTGGTACGATTCCAACCATTTAAAACCAAATCTTCAAACTCCCTCTAAGACAGTTGGCTTCCCATTCCAGGACAATGAATCCGAGATGCACCGCACCGAGGTGATGCTCCGCCAAGCAATGGAAACCATAAACGCAATCATCGAACAGCAGGTTCGCTCCCGATCGTGTGTCCCCCTACGGGCTGATCTCAAGGCCTTTTACAAACTAATCCTTGCAACAAAAGCCGAAACCGACCAACTGCAGGATCGGCAAAAGCGACAAACCCAAACCGACCACAACACAGCTTCAATGAGTGGCACTGAGATTCGAAAGAAATCGCGAATTGTTAAGAAGCTGCTGAAGGACTACGAGGAGCTGCCCCGTGAAGACCAAGACCAAGTGGCTGGCATTAAGCAAAGCCTCCTCCTCGCTGCCGCACAACTGAACGAACTCAACGAAACAGCCAGACGTAAGAAGCGACAAATCAACCAAAATCGCTTCAGTACCCTCCCGGACCTGGAGTCCCAACTCACCCCACAGTATCTAAAGCTTGCCAGGGCAGCTGAAATGCTACTGCCCACTTCCATTAAAGACTCCGATGTTCCATTTTTTTAGGAGAACCCAAATAAAATGTCCTCCGACAGAATCTATCGATTCGTTAAGATGACTCTTGGTGGTTAATACAACCGGCAGGACAAACGACACAGCTTGTGGTCGCTTATACAACTGCAGAGGCAGACACATGTGTGCACGTTATGGGTGGCCAATTTTCAGCTACATTTACCGTGTGTGGTCAATTGATTGATGAATTGGCGACCAGGCCACCGCACCATCGTCATCGTCCAGTAGAGTACCATGTGAACCTCAAAATGTCGCCAGGGGTGCACTTGGCGGCTGGTTTTGTGTGTGCGGTCCAGCGAAAGATGTTGTTATACACGGAACCTAGAGCAACCTTGAAACACTCCCATATAGCGCGCCACGGAGCAACCTATAACCGGAAAGTGTTTCATTACATGCCCGCACGCCCGACTGTGCTGTACTCCTGCAATGTGGTCTCCGTTCAACTCGATACTCATGTGAGCAATCAATTTGAAATCACTTTGCGTGGAAAGGGAGTCCGTAGTCCGTACTCCGTCCATCAGAAGATTGTTAGTTGCAGTGCATGTGTGTGTGTGTGTGCGTTCATATACCACGGCGACGGTCGGTGTGGATTCGGTTATTGAATTCTGCCTCCGATTTTCGGCAATGACTTTTCGGTTTTAGTGCGAACGATTGAATTCCTCTGGACTTGAAGGCTCTCCAAATTACAAAATCCACTGCACCAGTTCGCCGGCCAAACGGTACATGTACGAAAGGGACCCAGCACCCAGGGGTGGAAAGTTTTTAATGCAATTACATGGAATTCGGTGAATTGGTTGCAAATGGAAACGATGATTAGATAAATCGCTTCTGGAACTGTTCCATTGGGCTCGGATTGGTTGCTGAATTATAATTTGTTGATGCAGTGATGGTGTTGGATCAACAGTTCAAATATGGTTGGGTCGAAGGGCGAAAGGATAATGACTGAGCCAATCGTTTGCTTACTGAATCGACGTTTTAGGAAGACATTTCACAGCCGTCGCACCTAATAGCGTTTAGTTATGCGTGCCATTAAGTGTTATATTTTAGGGGACCAATTAGTGGTGTCCTTTTGTGACCATGCAAAGACCAAAACGGTGCATATGCGAGCAGTTTTGCTTTAGGAATGAAGGGCTGAGTTGACCCAACACCATGTGATACGTCGTGAAAAATGGATGGAGGGAAGAGGTGTAACTTGTAATGTGTCTTTGTCCCAAATTTTATCGTTTTTGCCCCAGTGAATCCGATGAATCCTCCAATATCAACGCTGAGGGTACTTATACCGATTTGTTGGTCTAATGTCGCGCTGCTTTAACCCAGTTCAACTCGAACACAGACGAAAGGTCGTCGGTCCAGTCGTCGGTCGGTCCAGTTTATTTGTGTTGTCTTGCTGGTGGTGTCGGGTTAGCGAATTAGAGAGAAATATTTTTAAAATATAGGACGTTAATATATCCACGGTAACAACCACCAGCTAAAATAGTAGAAAATGTTGAAGATTGCCAGCATAAGTCTAAGAAGGCGTAAAAGAAAGCCGCGAGCATTCTATACATGTTCTTAGCCGTAGGGAAACGACAATTCATCCATTTTGGTCAGAAAAACATTGCAGAGCCTACCGTAATCGCCTGAACTTTCCCTTTGGTACTGAAATTCGCCCATATGATCTTTCGCCTCAGCGAGTTCCGATGAAAGCACTAACCGCAGCCACATGCCGGAGAAGCTTCAGCACATTATCCGAGTCAGTGCATTTAGCAACCACAAACTGATCATCTTCCACAGCCGCGCTAATCCCCCTCCGGCTGGATACACAGGTCCTGCGTATCATCACCGCAAACAATCCCGATTTCGACAGCAACACAAGTCACACTTTCAATTTGGCGCCCGAGCAAGAGCGAGCAAAAAATAATAATAAAAAAAAGAACCACCCATGGGCACACCTACAAACGCAGTGTTGCATAGATAGACAAGAGCAGCCGGAAAAAATGAATCCGTTTTTATAAATCGCAAATCTGAAGGCTCCATGCTGGTTGTGGGCCTTCAGCTGATGGCAAGGAAAGCATTATGCTGTTGCGATAACGTGATGCAGAGAATTAAGCATTATATCATCACATTCGACCTGTCCATATGGACCACGTAGCTGAGAATATCCCCGATGGGAACGACAGTAACGGCGATTATCGTCACCAAGACTGCATGATGTCTGAATCAATTAATGCCGGGTCATATTGTGTGGGTAATCAATAGAAAATAAAACGGGAAGGGTACACTCCGAAAGGCGAGCTCAGATTTTAAAATGATAGCTATTTTTCGCAAAGGTGCTTAAAAAGTAGTGCGGAATTAGATTGTTTCCTTGATCCTACTTAGGTAGGATGTGCCATTGATACTGTGCAGTGGCATGTCGAAATTAAGAAAGCAACCTTCAAGATGATGCGATAATCTCAATCTCAGACAAAGTGATTCAAGAACGGTGAGCTAAGCTTTTGTTGACGTAGGTTTGATAGGTGCCTTCAAGAGTTGGCGATGAGATGCAGTTCCATCGAAATGTGTTTTTTTTACTGGGAACATTCTCATCCCTTCCGAACACACGAAAATTCGACGAAGAACCTATACGAATTTAGTCAGAGAACTTTTGAGAAAAGCATTGCAAAAAGCGCCACTTAGAACTAGTAATATAATAAGTAACATTTGTAATACGCCCCAAAACAGGTAAAAAAAACACAACTACTAACCGGAGGCAAGTATACAAAACACCTCAAAATGATATCAAAACTTCTTCAAAAAATGAGTGAAAGCAAAGCAAAGTAAAGTCGGATATACTTGACACTTCGAGACTCGCAATAGTTGTTGTAAATCTGTGCTGACAATCCTACTTTACTTTGCTTTGCTGGGGCCCTATAATGTAAAACGATTTTCGTTGAAACGAAATCGTTTTCGTGTAAACGCGATTGCGTAAAACGAGAATCGTTTAAGATTCAACGATACTCGTTTTTTCAACGACTGACATTTAGCAGTCGTATGGCTTTTTTCGTTTTCGTTCAGCTGTTATAAATATTATTGCGTGGAAATGGATGTGCTCATTGGCTTTATGGAAAGCAACCCACTAAAAATTATTTGCCCAACAGCCAAGCTAAGGCGAAGTCTAAAATACTTTCTTTACTCTCCACTATCCAAAAAAAAGTCGCAATGGAAGAACATTTTTACAATAAACTTGAAAAATAGTAACAAAAAGTTGTTTATAAACTAAATTTTTGACATTTCACATAGGTGTGAAGTTGGTTGCGCTACAAAAAATGAATGTGTTTTCGGTTTCAGTTGGCAACATCTTTCTAACAGCTTTATCGTTTTACATAATCGGTCTTTGTTGTGACTATCGTTTTCTTTATTATCGTTTATTTGCCGCTCGTTTCGTATTACATAATAGGGCCCCTGAGTTCGTAGCTCAAAAAAACACGGCTAATGTCGAAAATAATAAAAATAACATTAAAAACACAAAAAAAGGTTACAAAACTTATTTGAAAAATGAGCTGCCACCTTCTTTTTTTTTAATCACGAGGCGATGAAAAGTCGTTGACCTAGAAGATCTTTTGTGCCGAAATTGTCAGAAAATATTTTTAGGCTTGCAGCGTTTCTACCTCCCTAATGTAGTTGGTGAAGTTTTCAGCAGAGTTCTTCTGGACTTAGATTTTCCCGAGCGAAGGATTTCCTTCAAATTCTGGCTAAAACTGGGTATTCGGAGAGTTGGCTAGGGGCACGTTAAAATGTCAAATAAGCACATGAGAACTGTGATCAAAAACAGTTTTTAACAGAATGGGTGATAGAATCCGATGCGAAAAAAAAACTCAGCTAAAAATACGAGACACACGCGACAATTTTAACACGAAAAACTCACAAGAAACGGCTATGAAAAACATAACTTAAAATGTAGTCAGAACATGCTGCAAGAAGTGACACAAAAAGTGCAACAAACAAATTAAAAAAAAAGCAAGTGACTTACAAGACTCTTTCACAAATCGAAAGCAAAATATGTGGAAATGAGTTTAGGAACAGCTCTCATAAGAAAAATTCCAACAAATAAAGTCACAGCCAAAAAACACGTCGAAAGGGCTAAAGGACTTGCATTTAGATAAAATAGACAAAAAAGCATCTAATGATCACAAGACTAATGAGTAAAAGTTACGACGACAAACGGTGCAATGCGTTTGAAACAGCAACAGAACGTTTCTAGAAACTCAGCAAAAAAAAAAAAACGCGTCAAGAAGTACTACAAAAATGCAACATAAAACGACTAAACACGCAAGTAAAAGACGCAAACATAGTTTAATAACGATCCGGAAATTTTGCCTTTATCGTTTATAATAAAAGTATGTACCTACTGTGCTAAGGATTCCAAAAATAAATTAAATTAAAAATTTATTAAAGTCAAGAAAAATTTAAAATAGAAATAACATTCCGCAGTACAAACGACCGCTGCAGTATTCTGAAAAGTCGCAAGAATAAGGGCCAATGAGAAAAAAAAGTGTCATTGCTACAGGTTTTCGTCAAATTAAAATTTTGGAACCATATTTATAACGAGCATTGGTTCGCAAAACAATATAACTAACTATAACAGTGTTGTGATAGGCAACTGCGGTATATATATATATTAAATATATATATTACAGGTTTTTATTTGGAAATAATAGCAATTCGTAAAATTTTCGGACCGCCTTTTCGAACTAAAAAAAATAAATTCTTGAAAGAACGGGCAATATAACGCTTTGAAAACTATCGTAAAACTCGCCTTAAAATAATACTCGTAAAAAAATCATGAAATACTTATGTAAAACAATTATTATAATAACAAATAAATAAATAAGAACTACAAAGAAGGCAATATGAAAGTACTTTTACTGTGTTCACTAAAACTGTCCAAAAGCGTAATTAAATAAACGAAATGAAACCTTCTGCAAAAACTTCAAAAATCAACTGCAAAATCCGACTGTTTCAAAAGTAAAATACACAAACAAAAAGCCACATTACAAAAGAGTTAAAACCGAGACACAAATTCTTAAATTAAGACGCTGCTGAAAAACATATCTAAAAACATTTTTTTAAAACTTGACTACAATCGGTAGATACACTATGTTCGAAAAAAAACCTTCAAATAGACTGACTCAACTGAGCTGAATTCGCACGTTAAAAAACTATCAAACTACCGCGTAAAAGGCACCATCAAATTTTGCAACGCCGAAATAAAGTCTAAATAATTCAAAAACTCCACCGAAAGGTAAATGGAAACCCTCTTCAAATAAGACAACAAAAGAATGGGTCAAAAACGCGACACAAACTTCACAAATGCTCGAGAAAAAACACGAATATAACAAATTTGTGATTTTTCAAAACACGAACCATAAATAAATTTACCGCCTTGGCTACATTGAACTTGGGGTAAGAATTGGAAGCCCCATTTCGCAGAGTACCTAACTTTAAAGGATACTTATGCTTGCTAGTTGCGAGAGAAGACCATTCCATTATTATGCAGCCATAGGTTGACACATGTGGATATTATATACATTCTTTTCTCCATATCCAAACTGTTTACCCATTCCCACTTACATAGGTGTACTCCTCGTGTTCGACATCGATTCAAGGCGATTAGTTCACATATCCTGAGTACACTTCAAGAACTATCGAGTTTCTACGATTATCTTCGAATTTCGGGGAAAACTTTTCTCGACATCTATAGCTTTTATTGTGCGCCGACAACCGACGAGCCAACAACACAATTGACAATCGAAGAAATTGCATCCTTTCAATAGTAACACAGTTGTGAATATTGTTGCCGACCATGTTCGACATCACTTGGCCTTAAGTGGAAACGATTGTCCTTCTGCTTGTTGTTCAGCATATAGTGTATAGTGTATAGAATCATCTTACACGACGACGACGACGACGAGGTAGACATGCTCCGAAATTATGTTCGACATTTATGCTGAACGTACGCAATACCAATTGGCATCAGATCACGTATCCTTCCTCCTATTTACCATATTACAAGTGGCCGCCTCACTCTCGAGCCGCAGCAATTTTTATTCATTTTACTTTTATGTTTATGGTCGAACATAACTCGACGAACGTAGGAGCATAAGTTTTATTGAATGATGTCCTTGCTACAGCACTTTGCGTTATTGAATCCATCTGCATATTATCCACGTCCCCATATACACGCTATGAAGGTGAGATGTGAGATGATACGCGACCGACACTAGGCTGGTGTGCAGCTTGCTTTTACATTCGTCTTCAAGGCGGAACCATAAAAATTGCAAAAAAGGGTTCGAACTTTGAATATAAATAAATATTTATGCATGTCCTTGGGAGTGGGTAAACCAAGGTGAGATGACACCCTAAAATGCGCAAACACAACGACCCTGATGAGCGTATATCGAAATCGAAGACGCGCCCAATGAAAATGAGTCCATCAGGTGCGAGTTCTCGTTGCGACTTATGAGCCTTAACTTGGACATTTTTACGACGTGATTTTAAGATCATTGCGAGATGTTCAAATCCATTCGCCAAACGAGCTGGAGGGTCTGGCGATGTGTGTTATGCAGAAATTTATTGTCCTCCTGGGTAGCGCGCACATCCTTAATCCACCTCGCTCTCCCCCAAGCCTCTATATAAGAGTAACTCGTGTGTTTGTGTGGCGTTGCCTTTCGGAGTCTCCAGAGTCGAAACGAGATGGTTGAGCCCGATGGGGTGGTTGGTAATAAGCCAACGGATGAAAGTGAAATTTGTGGCGAATACTCGTATTCTGTGTGTGTGTGCAGTGAACCCCTTTTGCGAATTGTGATAGTGGAATGGCGACGTGCATGTTCGTTATGTGACTCTTAGTGCTCGGATCACTTTTAAGGTCAATAAATTTCGGAAAAGAGATAAATTTCATGTTTCAATTATTTCAATATGAAATCGAAGCCACTGCTACTGGGTACGGTTGGGCGGGGGTCAGGTGGGGCTGCCATTCTATGGTGGACAGCTAACTATCGCGAACATGTGTTTTTTTGTGTTTCTTTTATTTTTTTTATTTTATGAGCAGGTTTAGTTTTTATGAACGCGACACGTTATTGGACTTAAACGGTTGGGCAATTTTCCAAATTGAATTTATGGAGCTTGCGACTTTATGTTCACAAAATGAGCAATTGTGGCGAGTAGACGAGCGGCCCAATTAAGGGGAGACCTCACATTTGGAGCAGGATTATCAACGAGATCGAATCGACAAATGGAAGGTATAAATGGAGCGAGAGCGGAAACGTGTCTAGCAATGACAGCCAATTTAGGTATTTAAATTATCGTGCAAGTAAGGGCGTATCCATATAGTTGGGGGAGCTAGCTATATGGAGAGCAAGTTTCTCCCTGCCGTCGCATGCCGAACTGTTCAAAGTCATCGGTAAAAGACACTTTGCTTTGACTTGGCTGAAACATTCCGGAAAGTGTAAACTTTTATTTTTCGTATCAGAAGTGCTTTGCAGGGATTTTTTTTTCTAACAATGCAAGACTTCCTTTCGTCGGACGTAGAGCAATCTTCCCAATCTCGCCCATTCTAGTTCCGATGACAGGTAGCTTTGAAACGACATTTGGAAGCTTGTACGTGGATGACGTAAACAGTTAAAAGGGCAAGGACAAGCATATTGCATGATTTTGTACAGATTTTAAGCAAATTTGTTTATGCAAAACTGGAGCAGCTTCAAGACTTTATCAGCGCGATGGTTTTCTCGACTCAGTTGGTGCACATTTTCTCCGTAATTTTACATGAAGGCTTCTTTTTCAACAGCATTTCAAAAGCAGCTTCGGTGTGGAACTTGTAACCCTTCAAGGTTTATTTTGATCAAATTATCTTCTCTACGGAAGCTTCCTTATCTGTTTCGTTAGACCATACCTATAAAATGGGCTTTGTCATGTGATTTATGACTTCGATACTGAGCGACGAGCTACACGCTCATTTTTCGTCATCATATCTCGTTACCTTAGAGGCTTAACAGAAGAATTCTTCAAGTAATGGGAAAAACTTGTTTTAGTTATTTTTTCTTGTTTGGTGAGAACGTGTACACTGTACAGTCTCCACCTAAGGCTAGACGCGAACATAACCTTCGACTGGCACGATTTTGCTGTGGCACGTAAAACTTTCAATATGGGTAGATAGGTATAGCAGACTTCGCTCGGCACTACCGACGCAAAACCTGACCTAACTTTTTATGAACATAAGACGCTTCTTTGGTGTTTCCTGCCTTCGTTTACATTAAAGGTTTCATTAAACTGGAAGTAGAAGTTTCTTAAATCAAGAACATGGTCCAATTATTTCTTATTTTTAACATTTTCATTTTATAAATCAAGAACGAGAAAAAAAAATACAAAAAAAAATAGAATGTAACGTATTGCAATGTATACTTTGTTTGCCCATGTAACTTCTAAGTAGTAAGAATAACACAAATGTAGCCTCCTCGTTGGACGATCGAGCCGAATAATCTGACAGCTGGAAAATGTGACCAATCAGATGGCTCGTTCTATATCGTCCAATGAAATTGGCTCTTCTAAAAGAATTAATTTGACGTTTTGCGGGAAAAAGTAAAAAAGGAATGGCCCCATTCAAGAATCTAGTTGTCTTAAGTCGACTAGATTGGTCTGAAAGTTTTTATACCTAGTTTATGAAATTATCGTAAATTGGAATTGCTTATATAATTTTCTCACAATGCCAAATAACTTTTTTTCATGCTGTGGAGAAAAATATATTTTTGTTTTAGCATAATTCTTAATCTGTAAAGGTGTGTAAAATGCATACTTGAACAATAATTTATGCAAGAATGCATTTGTTAAATTTATATACTTATATATTTTTTAATTTTCTGGTAAATCCCGTTATAAAAAAAATCTATGTAGATCGCCCTTTATCTATCTGAAATAAGGCCTGTTTTTTGGGCTTCGATCTCAGCGAGACAAAGTAAAGTAGGATTTTTAGCATGCAATATGTTCACTGTTTTTTTTTAATTAATAATTTAGAGAGGTTTATAAAAACTTTTCAAAATACAATGTTATTAAATTTGCTAAAGAATATGTATATCTATAAAAAATGAAATAGAACATACGAACAATAACTAACAAAACAATTTGGATTCCTACGTTCGATTGAATAGATTCGCAAAATCTGCAATCGGATCAAATAGCAGAATTAAATTAAATGCCACATAATGTTTTCTTTTTGGTAGGAGTTTAATTATTACGAATTTAGGTTCCGAGAATTACCATTTTTTTTTGATATGAATAAAATTTGCATTTTTAATGTTCCTAAGTAATATCAAAACTGTTCAATCTTATTAAAAAACAGATTTCCCTATCATATTTTGATATTGTACGGATATTTCGCTAAAAAAAACATGTTGAAAACACCTACCAATTAATGCAAATCTATGCTTATTGATTTATTAGAAAACGAGTAAGCGTGGAAGGAGAATAATAAAAAAGTCATCTAGACAAACATTTTAAAAATAAAGAGTTTATAAGTAAAAAGTTTTTCTTGACAGATGTTTAATAAGATGTTTTGCCTCAAGAATTGTTTTCTTGCAATAAGTTTTTTTTCGTAAGTCATTCATGGGTTTTCTTGAGTCATGAAACTGTTTGCTTAATTATACTCGTATATGTGAAATCAGAAAAAGTTCACTTCAATCATTAACTTACATATATCTGAAATCAAGTATCAGTATAGCCAAACTGATGTCACCAATCCAATCCACTTGCGACCAATTGCCCCGATCCAATTTCAATGCCACAGCAAAGTCCGATCAGCCGACCAAACGCACAAACGCACAAAAAGGATAACTTCCTTCGTGTGCGCACCCAAATCAAATCGTTCGACAGTGTGTGTTGCTTCCGCATGACACATATCTACTATCAGTGCCGATTCTTCCGATCTAGAATCCACTGCCGATACAAAGCGAATGCGATTACAAATATAAATTGCGTATATTATTCAAATGAATGAGACAGGCATGTGACAGTTGAACAACTCGGGGGAACGGCCAGAGGACAATGATGCCGATAATGATGTCAATGCTGGCGATTCCACTCTATGGAAAGAGGGAACGGGTTAAGCACATGTTATGTACCATCATCATCCATCCGCCGAAATTGAAACTCGAGGAGTGGATTTATGCTGGATGCGGGGGCATCTCCAAATTGCGTTCGAAACAGATAGACATGCTATGACAGAAAAAAAACAGCCTCCCGGACGGCGGTGGGAACAAGGGATCTGCCATCCTCCATCTTGTGCTAAACAAACTGTTGAAACTACATGTGAACACATTTGTGGTACTGATTCCTGATGAAGGGGCGGCGGGGTATAGGAAAAATAATGAAGGTATCGACAGGATGCCAAGCCTGATATACCCAAGGGTGCTATTCACCGAGGGTTTTCAATTACACATTACCATTGATCGAGGGGAAATTGGATTTGATACAAATTTGGCTGTTGTCCTGGTGTTGTTCTTTTTTCGGTGTGCGGGTCGAGGTTAACTCCTCGAGGGTGGCTTTTTCGGTTTCTGGCCACTGTTCTCTAGTTGACTTTTATGAACTTATAAACAACCATGAGATTATAGGGTTTACCCCTTTATTTGCTGCGAAAGGATACTATTTTGCGCATTACAAGGAACGACACACAGCATATCGAAGGGATAACAAAAGGGAATGTGCTGAGACGACAACGACAACGACGATGACGACGGCGGCAGAGCAACCTCATCGATGTCGTATAAAAAATGTGAATGAAAAGATTCGGGATTACGTATACCTATATACAGGACGCCGGGAGTTGGAGAGATGCCTTCGCATCTCCAGTGAGAGTCATTTGTTGGTTGTTTGTGTGACATTAGAGGGCGCGCACTCCTGTACATACGTATCGAGCACACAATCGAGTCCTTAACGTAATTGTGTGTTGGTCTCATCCAACCGAGGTATGGGAGGATCTCGATGATGTGCGGTAGCCCCCATCATCCGTTCATATGTGTCGGCCTTCTGTCCTTCTGTGTTGTATGCTCTTCCGTGTTTGGATTTTCACTTTGTGAACTCGGTTCGCTCGATGGCTTAGATTGTTAGATCCTTTTTCTTTTTTGGATTTGTGGCTCTTTTGATGGACAATTGGCTGGTAGATTGGAAAATAGACTTTTACCCATGTCCAGTTGATTAGGTGAGCTTTAAGGGATGAGATTTCAATTTTGGTCGGGCCGTGTCATTTCAATTTCCGAGTATACACGATATGGTTATTGTATCTGTTCCAGGAAAGGATGAGTGGAGTGTGAGCTGCTAGAAGTATGTCAGCGATATAGTAGATGAGTAAATGAATTTCGAGAATGCAACAGGAAAGCTGGTCCCAAGATAACGGATCGCCATAGAACCATGAATTTCTTCTGTGATCGACATGTGAAATATAGCCAGCAAGTCACGTAAACTAATGGTAAATACAAATAGAGTGGCCAGTTCGACATGAACACATATCTGGACATAATGTTGATATTCCGAGTCAGGTCTGGATACTTCAAAGTTCGACGATGGGGATATTATTATTTTTTTATTCTGCTATGCAAATAAATATATTTATTTCAATTTTCAAATAGCAATATAGCCTCTTCAAAAATTATTTAGAATTAAAAAAAAACAAACTAAAACAAATTATATTCACATTACTTTTCAGTTACATATTTACATTGACCGATAGTTTTTTAAATCAGGTCATAAAACCTTAGCAAAAAAAAAATGTATTGTGAGCTAATCTAATGTTATTTCAATTTTCAATTTATTTATTTTTTCAATTTGCATATTCAATTTTATTTAGTAAGGTACAAATAAGAACAAAAGTCTTTTATAGTACAAGAAACCTCGCAAGAATAGGCACATTAAATAAATTTTGGAAAATTAGGAGCACAATTAAATGAATTTTTAAATTAATTAAAAGTTTAAATTAAATCTTAAATTAAATTAAAAGATTAGGTACAGTAAAAATTGCAAGCATGTGTTTTACAAAGTCAATTTTTACAAGTGCCTTTTGTAGATGATTATTGCCACCGTCAGTCTTTGGTTTTAAAGAATTTACGAGTTTAATTTTGAAAATAATTTTTAAGACTAGGACAATTTTTAAAAAAAACTAGAAAACCCGGCGAACTCCGTTTCGCCACCAGATGGCTTCGTTTTTTGTAACATTTCGGTTGAGGAATAAAAGATGAAGAAAAATTATTATTTTTTTTATATTTGAAAAGGAAAAACTTTCTTTCATTTCGCAACAGTAATGAATTCATTTCCATTACAAAAATGAAGCGTATAATTTAGTTGAACTTCTCTAAGTAAAAAAATGAAAGTGAATCCAAGGGAAATACTGAATCGATGCGTTATACGTGTCCGAAAATTATCCGTTTCATTGAAGTGCTCTTTGGTAAACCAAATTTTTTTCGAAAACACATCTGCAGTTTGATATCGTCAATCGGAGTGTCTTGACACGAAGCCTCAAATTTGATGTTTTCAAGCACGCATTTAGTTCGTCAGCTGCAATTGATCGTGGGAATAACTGGAAGAGTCTCCCGAAAATCACCGGATAATACAACCATGGCTATTCCAAAAATGTTTTGATTGACACGAAGATCTTTCAACGTCTTGTCCACCGCCACCATTGACCATTGACCTTTTGTGGGCCATCGTGCTTTCGACCCAATCGATCAATTTGCATCCATTGTAAAATCTTCGCATTTTTTTTTTCGATTTTTCAAGATGGTGTCTGCTTGATTTGCATGTTCAGTGGCAATATCAATGCTGAATGTGCAGTTCGGTAGTCTTCTAACAAAGTTGCTGTTATTCCAGATGAAGCCAATGCCAGGGCAACTCATGCTGCGATCAAATCCGTGCCAAAAGCAATGAAATTAAGAACGGGAGCACCCAGAAAGTAAATGCTACCAGTTCTTTTCTTCACAGCTTCCATCAAAGAGTCATACGCAATCATTTGTTGTCGATTCAATTGCAGAACATTTTTACGAACTGCTTCGGCTAATGCTTCAGTATCGTATTGTTTTGTTGTCCTCTTTGCAATTGGTGGTTGAATGCATCGTGTATTGGACGATTAGGTGATATCATGTCCAACTGCGCACTTTATTCCCCATCAATAAACACTAACTCTAAAAGAAATATTTGTAACTTTAACAGCCTAGAAGAAAACTAACCACACCTATCAACTTGGTTGGTAAGCCTTCTCCCTTCACTCTCCACACCGGTACCGATGGTGTTATGGTAGCTTTAAGCTGCCCTCCCCATAACCCTACTCACGAATGAGCATATAGTACCATGATTTTTACTCATTCATTTTTCGTAACAACCCCTTCGTGCACACTCAAAACGCTCAGCAACTCCTGTTGCCTGTCATCATTGTCCTCGTCATCTCAATCACCCCTCCATTTGAACTTACCCACATATTCAAACGCAAGGATATTGAAAATAGGTACTTCCCAAACAAAAATGATGGTTACAAACAAATCAAAGTATCTACTTCATTTCAAAAAGGTACTTAATGTAGGTAACATAGTAAACATAAACAAACTTATTAGGTAGCTAGCTATATGGTATATTAAAAAAGAAATTTCAAAATTTTTGACAACAACAATTTTAAAATAATTGACAACAACAATTGCTTTTAAAATTTAAAACATATTTTTTTGTATTTGAAACTACTCGATTTCTATCCAGTTTATATTATTTTCAAAGTGCATTTCCACATAAAAAACGAAATATGTGCCTACAACGCCAACTGTTGAGAATTTTCCGACTTTTCTTTTTTCATAAACCATCCCTGATTTAAGACGAACAAAACAAATCAAAAATCATTCAAATCGGTTGAGCCGTTCTGGAGTTATATCGTCAGGAAGGAAAACCCGACTTATTTTTATATAGTAGATTTACCGAATGAAAGGCTTCTTCCTTTATTAAGTCAAATGCTATTCGGTTTCATTATTCAGTATAAAGTTCGTTTAATATGAAAATTTAATAATAAAGCTTCTACAGGTTTTCCAACTCATCGGAAGAATTCTTATAAAGGTGAGACTGTTATTTTCAATAGACACGGTTTTTGGAAGATGAATAAAAACTTCTCGGGAACAGCGGTACAATCAGTATAAACCAGAGCCCCAAGGTATACCGAGAGCTTTAATGGCAGGCAAAACGATAACCATCTAATCTTGGAATATTAGTGTGTTGTTGTAAATTTATTTTTGGCATTTACCTACCTCGACAAAACAAAGTTACAAAAGAAAATTACATATTCCCGGGCTTGGAATCTAATTTCATTAACTTAACGGAGAATTATGGTTTAACTTCAGTTTCAAAGTGATTCAAGTTTCGTTGAGTACAAGAGTTTAGTTAACCTTTGTAAATTAAAAACATTTTAAGGTTTTAGAAACCTTTTGAGTGGACAAATTGGTTTTAACCGGCCCGCTGCGCTGCCCGGCTGCCGGGAGTATGTCAAACCTATGTACAACATAATACTAATTGAGTATTATGCAAGCGCCTACAAGCTTAGTGGCATTATCACCATAGAACTTGTGCTGGCGGATTTTTCCTATATCACTGTTTTGCTCTTTATCCCAAAATGAGGGGCGTTGCCCCCATTTGTAGGGGCTAAATATAAAAATCATAAAATTCGTGCAGGTACTTACAATTACAATTACTTACTCAGGGTTTTTTTTTTCACTGCGCCACCTCTCGCGAACGTCTGACAAACATCCGACAGTATAACTGTCTTGAAAGAGCTTCCCAATCAGCCGTTTGGAATCAGCATAAAATTGTATATCCCTTCCATTCGTTCCAAAAATGATATCTCACACAAAACGAGGGTTGTGAGAAGCTAGGCCTAGGGTTCCTACGGAACTGTTGCGCCAACTATTTATTTTTATTTATTAACTTACAATTTATAACTCTCTTCTTCCACAGTGGTGTATATAGTTTTTATGATTCCAGGGAAATAGAAAATATTTCGCCGCATCTTTCAGAAAATTATAATTTTTGCCCAGTACCTACCCTGTTTTTGGGCGCAACCAGTTGTGTATGGAAAAAAAGTATTTTGTTGGTTTAATTTTAGTTAAATTCATTAATATTAGGTAGGTACTCAACAACACTAATATCCCATAACGAAACAGATAGGTCAGCATTTCCAAAAATATATCCCTCCAAAGGGGGTCACACTCTTACGGCCTTAGGGGAAATTTCCATACCTCTGCGACTTGATTTATTTGAAATCTTAGACGCTGGTAGAAAAGTGAAAACTATTTAAGAAATTTGCCCTCATTTGCCCTTGTTTTTGTGAATATGACCCCCCTTTCCGAGGGTTACCCATAAGCGTCTCCGAGACATGACAGATAGTCTTTTATACAAAATTGAATGGAAAAAGTCTATTTTACCTTTTTTATAAGTTAACAAATAGTTACCGCAACAGGACCGTATGTATTTTCAGTTATAGGGAACAGCAACAAGCTTTGGTTTTTGTGAGTATCTACTAATTTTTCGTGACGAATGAAAGGGAGCAAGCTATACATTTCAGGCTGAATTGAGCGACTTCTTCACAATAATCGTACTTTCGGATATTTGTCTGACATTGGCGAACGGTTGCGGAGTTGAAAAAAATTAAAATGTAATTTGTGCTTCTTCGGAGCAGCGTTGCCGCTGAAAATTTTCAAAAAGGGGACTAAAATGGGGCACGAGCTGAAAAGGGGGCCACCAAATGAAATACTAATAACAAAAGAAAACAGATCAACAAAGTCATTTACTTTTAACAAAAAACTAATTTTTTCATCAAGGAACACTAATTTTCATATGTTTGCATTTTTTTTTTTCGTTCAAAAAAGAATGAAATCTTACTCGAACTGAAAAAGGGGCCATTTTGATAATTTTTCAAAGAGTGGAGACTAAGAGTACGGAGCCTCAAAAAAGGGCAATTTGGCCACTCTGGCAACTCTGCTTCGGAGATCTGTGAGACCCCTAGGTTTGCAGTCCAGCATACTAACCACTGATTCGAGCACCACTTGCCTTTTAGGCGCTTCCGATTTTATATCCATAGATCTTCAATACCCGTGGAGCTTCCGAAGATGCTCCTTTTAATTTTCAGGTTTTCAGACAAGAGGGCGTGGCACTTTTCATAAGACAAACAGATCTAAGACCCTTCATTGGAACAAATAAAAACTTACCAGGCGATGTCGTAACACCTATGACATGTATGGTTTCGAAAATCAGTAGGTACATGAATGTGTATGCGCACTTCGCGAAATGGCGGAATTCAAAATGGGGCATGGCACATTCCATGCAGCAAATTTATCACACTTACGGCAGATATAGCTTTTCAATTTCCAAACGGTCGAAAATAATGTCTCTCTGAAAAATTTACCAAAATGTGGGCGTGGCACATGCTACAAAAATAAGGCTTTTAAAACGCTTTCCCATTTTACAAAACTTTGAGGGGAGACACTTGAGCCTTGTGCCCCAACAAACTATCAGCCATACCTACTCACAATTTTCTTTTCTCTTTTGTAAAGTCCTCCATCCACATTTATCCCAATCGACATGAATTATGCGTTTAAATATTCCATTTAGCAGTCGGATCGATCACATATATCTGTTTTAATGGAATTTCTGTCAATTTTCATTTGGCAGTCGCACCCCACTTCCTGCTGCGACTCTTCACCCTTCACACTAACGCACTCGTATTCCTTCGAAATTTAATTCATGCAAATCCACAACGCCAGTGGAACGGAGCAATGTCCCTCTTTTAATCTAATTAACGCCAATTTGTAAATCGATGATACATGATACCTCCACAGGAGATCGTCGATAATTCCACCACCCATAAACGGCGCACATTTCATACCGTTCACTGGCAACACTCTCGCCTCGCGTCCTCCAGGCTTGAAATCAAATTCAAAACTCAACTGCAAACATCTCTCAGGAGCTGGTTATGGTTACTCTATAAGCCGGGCACAATATTGCTGTCGTCTGTTATTTCGGCCAATGCCACACCCATCACAGTGGTGTAAGTCCACAGTCGCCCAAGGATTCATCTTCACACCCACCGCTCGACTGGGCGAGCAATGTTAATTTGTGTGTTTGTGAGTTATGTTTTTGATTTCCGGAGATAAAATTTATGGAGGACATTCCCATAACTATTGCGCGTTGCCCAATACAGAGACAGAGCCAGAGCCGTTGTCTGTCTAACGCTGTACCGTTGCACGCATACAACGCAACGCTCAAAATGCATTGCAATGCAATTTACGATTTATAAACAAATAACTGGTGTTAGTGCTCAATAAACAAAGCTTTCACGCACCACAGAGGTAGAGCGAGATGAACAGCAAGGACATCAACCGACCGACATAGTCGTCTACGCACATTGAAACGAATAAATATGTACGCACTCGTCGCCGTCGCCACCACCACCACCACCACCACCACCACCACAGAGTAAACACATTTCTCTAGGAATACCTACGAATTGTGTGCATTAAGGGGGCAGTGGCCGTTACAAGAGAGATGCGTGTCGTTGTCCCCTGCACCTAGGCTGGGTGGCTGAAGCTTGTTGCCTGTATGCATATAAATGTTGGACACACGTGTGGGAGAAGAGGATTTTGATTTATCGTCTCTGACTGAACTTGACGGGCGTTTTAATTTTGAGGCAGTTATCACTTGATTTGGTATACAGCTCCAAAGTTATTTTGTCAGAGATTGTCCCTCAGCCCGGAATGAGAATGAGTCCTGTGGAATTGAGTTTTAAGTGTAATTAAAGGAGACGTAGTTTATTAGCATTCTTGGTTGCATTTGCTGTGTGGCTGTCTGTATCTGTTGTTTGTACAGCAGATCTTTGCGACTCTGTTAAGAGACGATTGGATTGGTTAAGGAAATGTCAAATGTGTGACGTTTACTTAACCAATCTCAGGAAGGAAAATGTCAAATATGTGATGTTTACTTAACCAATCTAATCGTGTCAAGTAGTTGACATTTTTCATTTCCAAACGGTATCCGGTATGCTCCTATTTGGTTGGCAAGAAATACACCGAGAAAAAAAGTTTTAGGTTAAAACGGATTTAGACAACGTGGTGCTCTGTCATGTGACTACTTTCGTTCAGTTTTGACAGCATTGGCAAAAATGCAACAGCTTCCACCACAAGTACAATTTCCCAAAGGTATGGGCAACTACAGTGAAATCGACGTTAGGCATACAGCCATACTTGCAATTTTTTATATTTTTAACCGGGTAAAAAACGATTTTAAATTTTGGACGAACAATGTTTGACTTGGAATGAGATGGAAATTCCGACTTTGGTTTTTTTTTATGTTTTTCACCCGGATACAAAAATTTTAAATTTTCATTTGGCCATCAAAACAGATATGAACAACATTTTTACTCTGACTCTAGTTTTAACTTTTTACCGGGATTAAAAACTCTAAATTTTTACTACGACAAGACAAATTTTTCTTTCTGAACTAAAGTTGCAAAATTTTGCTTTTTGACTAGGATATAAAAAAAAGGTCGGAATTTCGACTTAAAAAAAAATCATAATTTTGATTTGACCATGGAAAACTTTACTCATCTATGGAAAACAATTGTAATCTAGATTTGAACTGGAGCAATGTAAATTTTTGACCTGAACAAAAAAATATTTAAATAGCTTAGCTTCAACAAGACAAATTTTCCTTTTGACATAAATAGGTACCTCCAGAAGAAAAAAGAATTTTAATTTTGTTTTGGCAGAGAAAAGTAAGCTGTCACTTGTGCGTGCGTTTGCTAGGAAGGTGACAGATGTGGCAAAAATGGCTCGACTCGTGAATAAGGTCAAAGCTGAGTGTGTGTTGTGAATAAGAAGAAACTAGCAACTTAGACGAATCTGATGACAGAGCAACTTTGAGCTAGTTAGGCCCTCTGGCGTCTGTCTGCGCCATTTACTCTGAAGAAGATATTGACTTTAGAATTCAAGAGAAGAATTTCAATTGTCATTCGTGGAAGACAGAGTGTTTGGGCCTTGTCCAGAAATACTTGGGTCACTCTTTCCAAGCTCATCTTCATCCCTGACATACTTCTTAGTGCAGTCTCATCAGATTTATCAGACTTTCAGATAAGTCGACTTAAACTTAAAGTTTTTTGGTTCCGTTGGCGTTTATGGACTTTGAAGACTGACTTGATGACAAGCACTACGAGCTGTACCGCGACGTTTGTCGGGTTAGAAGAGTGCGAACCATTCGTTCAAGAAGAAATGTACCAATGTACGACAACGCTCTGGGCCGAAGAGCCTTCAGTTCCATCTCAGATGAAGTAAGTTATGGCTAAAAACCACACGAATAGAACGCCAACTCAACTAACTCAGATTCTGCAACTGAAGGCAGTAACCCGCAATTGGAGTGGCGTATTCCCCGAGACCCAGGTCCACAGCGGAAATTTCCCCAACTACGTAGGTAATCGACAAACTTTTGAACACAATTTTCAGTCCTTGATCGAGCTATTTAACCGACATAATTCAGTTGAGTTCAACATTTTACACCAAAGGCAGCCTTCCTAGCCTTTTACCCAATTGGCCGAATCCAATTCTACTTCACCTCTCTTTCAGTAAGTGCCTCAGCCCGGAAGATCCAAAGCTAATTTGCCTTTGATTCCCAATTCTTTATGGCCCGTTTTTAAGCCGACAAGGACCACCGCACAAAGCTCGGTGAAAACAAGTTGACACAAGTTTCTGTTGAAATTGTTTTATTTATTTTTTTTTTTTTTTTTCATTTTTTGTTTTGGAAAATATTTTCCAAACAATAATTCCGCTCATAATAAAATACCTCAGCCTCGGTGAGGGTGCAAGTTGGAAACCTCTGTCAATGCAAAGTTTATGCAACATTCGCACAGTTTTGAATTTACCATCCACACCTAGCCCCGCAAGGAGTCGCATACAAAAACACAAAACACGAATGAAAAGTTAGTCCTTTCGGAATAGTTGTTTATATTTGCAGCTTCTAGCAGTTCAGCTCGTTTATCCTTTACAACTTAATATTCATAAATTTAAATCGACCGTTGATGGCTTGTTGCCGGCCACCCGCTGGCCGTCGGTGGTCCTTGGGATGCCATAATCCTTTTCCTAAATGTATTTGTAATGCGCCACCAGCGTAGTACTGTACGACGAGGAGGACGACGACGACGACGACGACGACGATGACGACGGACGGCCACAAAACAGCTACATTACAACATTACGTATCAATTGACTTTTTATGGACTATAAAATGTCCTTTTTCATTGGGATGAAGTGTGCCAGTAATGAGGGGCAAAAGGGTTTTTTCTTTTTCCTTCGCTTCTCTCTCAGTGCTATTTGTTGCCATCTCACATCCTGCTGTGTGATGGTAGTTTTGTGGTTGACGGGGGCGAGACCAACAACAACAACAACAGCGAAAAAGAGTAAAAAAAAAGGATACTCGCACATTGTATGTGCGGTTCGGGTCTTGGCCCCGGTGCCGATGCTGGTCCCTTTTTTTATGACATTTTCGATGGTTTCTCGCAGGCCAAAGGACACTTGTTTATGCATTTTTAATGATGGTCGTCGCAGGATAGAGAATGCTTGGAATTTTTCTTGTCGTTCGGACGAATCGCCACGGCATAGAATTCGCCAATTACGTTTAATGGATGTCGATGTGCGCTGGGGGTTTATCGCTGGGCAAAACGAGAAACAACCTACTAGCTGAGGCTCTATAAAATGTTTGGGTCCTTCCATTAACCGCAGGGCCGTGTAAATTCGTAAATTTTATGAAATGCGCTACGCTTTGGCCGATACCTATTCGATTCGTCAATTGAGCATACGGAATGCGATATACACAGAGGACAATCGAGTTCATGGAATTGGCCACAGGATTTCATCCGAGACATTGCTCTCATTGATTTTAATTTGTCCATCTCAATTAACATGTCTGCAGGTGGTGCGGCGGATGGCAGCGAGGCGGGTGCGACGAAATTCCAAAGCAACCCTTGTCTGGCTATGAGTATGGCCGACGGACCTTGTCTAAGGATAGCAAGTCACATGTAGATTAAATCAGTATACAGCTGGACTGGAATACGAAGATGAGTTCTGATTGGGAAAATTATCCCAGTAACTAATTGGTTAATGTGAGTTAATGGAATCGAGTGCGGGTTTCACCTCAGGGCTCAGGGGTGATGTATATAAGTATACTCGTTATTTTAGAGATTCCTTCTGCAGGACTGATGATGGCCATTTGTTGTTGGGGGGCGATTGGCCGGATGAGGGGAATTTTAGGTGTACAGATGGTCTTTAGGTGGGTTCTTATTATTTTGTTGCATTCTTTTTTTTGTGGTTGTGGAAGTCTTACCTATATATTGTTTGTGCTTCGCACTGTCATTAATCAATATTCTGTGGCTTGCAGGAAGGGCCACCTCTGCCTTGGAGTTTGTGGATGTTTTTAGGCAAGCAAGATTCAGGTTTAAAAAGCTATACAATTTGACTACAATTTAGAAGAAACTTAGTAGGAAATCTGTATAAGCAGGTTAGAAAAAGACTTGTCGACTCCAGGAGTGGGATGCAAAAACGTTGGCGGAATATGAAAGGACCCAGTCAGAGCTACAAAAGCTACAAAGCCCACAAAAAATGGACTTAAAACGTCGCCAAAATACAGAAATGCAGTTCCCGATTACTACCAGCCTATGCCCAAACATTTGCCAATAAGAGATAAAACTTCCATCTGATGTCAAGTCGAAAGACTGGAGCTCAAAAACCTCAAACCTCGGCTCAAGAACTTTTACGCTTAGCGGACCTAGATGGCAACACACAATAATGTTTAGTATATTTCTACCATCAAACAACGGCACTTGTGTGTGATCTGTTCGGTAAAATGATGAACTTGCTTAACTTGGACATGAGCTACGATGGGTCTTTATAAAAGAGGTTATTTCTGGTTAGCTCACAATAACACAAATCATTAAAAGTTATACGTTATAAGTCATAGAAAATAACTACGAAAGCATTGCCAATTTACCAGTTGCTGCACTTTTCTATAAAGTCAGCTAAAGATCGTAAAACTTGAGCTTAGGGTTGGACGAAAAAACCGACGGACGGACCTAAACGCAGCAGATAAGCTTCATGGCACTCCAGTACACTGAGAAAAAAAGGAAGCACCCTTCTAGCCATCAGGGTGGCACATTGGAAAACACTGGTTACAACTGGTAAGCCAGGGCTACCGGTGGAAGAGGTATTGATGATTGACCACCTTTTAAATCAGGGCTAATATTCACTTCCATCTCGGATAGAGTGTCAATATCGGCAACTTAAATTGGATATAATTGTCTGGGAAGTTGGTTTTGAAGTTTAACCTTAAAAAGGTATAGTAAAGTTTTACTTCAGCGAGACGGCATGTCCCGTTTGTGTTTCTATGCTGCTTTCTATAGTTATTAGCCAGGTATCATAAGCCTTATCAAGCTATTGATGGAAATTAACCTGCGGAACAATCACGACTAGCTAGGACTGTCGTTCTTCGGACCGGAACATCAATGCGCAGTCGATGAGGCTGATCTAGGATTGGGAAAGCTAAATTGGACTAACCAAACGGGATGGAGCTTACAAAGTCCAAAAAGGTGATCACCAGAATTATTGGCGGATTAGAAAACTTTTGCGCGCTGTTGGAATCTGTTGGAGTACCTAATTCCAAACATTTAACTTTCTGTAACGGAAATGCGCCATTGCATATATTTTATAATTGCATATGTTTTTTGCATATGTTTTTATCACTGCATACGTTTTTATAATTGCATTCATTTATGAGCTGAAATAAAGCATGTTTTTGAAGTTATTACTTCTTTAGGCGCGGCGCGCTGGGCACTTTGGATGGAAAGAAACCAATAAACTCGCGTCACTGTTACCATCACCGTCACTGTTACCGTTACCGTCACCGTCACCGATCCCAATGAAACGTTGTATGTGTGCATGGTTGTAGATATGCAGCTAGAAAGATAGGATAGTTTTGGACCCGATAGGTGGCGCTGTTGTCGATTTTTCTGAGAAACTCAACCGATCTCAATGAAACTTTGTATGTGTGCATGGTTGTATGCAGCTAGAAAGATAGGATAGTTTTGGACCCGATAGGTGGCGCTGTTGTCCGTTTTCTGAGAAACTCAACCGATCTCAATGAAACTTTGTATGTGTGCATGGTTGTATGCAGCTAGAAAGACAGGATAGTTTTGGACCCGATAGGTGGCGCTGGTGTCGATTTTTTTGTTCATAATATATTAGGAATACGGTTATTACAATTTCCTCTTTTCTCTATGACGTGTATCAAGCCACACACATACCGCACGCACGGTGTTTACACATACATATTTCGGGACTGTTGGATACAGTCGCACAGTTTTTTTTTTAGCTCTCGAATCGCATTTAAGAAATGAGAACGCCTGAGGTGGATATCGTAGTCATAGATCATAGCCTCTCTGTTTTGCAAATATTGCTGCTTTGATGGAAGTCTTGTGCCTCTTGTGGGGATACAACTGCAGTCTGGCCTCAACTCAGTGGACCAGATCTTAAGTTTCAGAAAGCAGAAACCATCCCAGGCAGCGTTCATTTTTCACAGATTTCCATCCCAAATGTGTCGCCCGTCTCAGGAGCTATTTTTCATCCCAACAAGGGCTACACTCACCAAGCTTACGGTCAACAGAAGTTGATGTTGCTCCTGCTCCTCGCCCTCATTAGCTGTGGGCAACGAGATCATCCCGCAACAGACTGCAGCATCCTTTGCTCGATTTTACCAACCACTTCGACAGCCTCTTAGTTGAAAGAAACAAAAATCCCCTTTAAGGACGACATCGCACTCATCTAGACCGAAAGTTTGCACCCACCCGTGTTCTATTCAACACCAAACTCAACACTTAATTAAAACTTCATAAGTGGTCTGACCCATATTCCGTTTCAGCGCTCTCTGCGCACCCCAATTTCGCATAGAAAATCCCTAATTACGGCCCTCTTCAGAAGCAGTTCCGTGTCTATTTTTCTAGCACTCCATCGTCGCACCTTTCCATCGACTCGGCACCACCAACATTTGCACATTTAATTTGTTTAGATATCAGGTCGTACGTTTGCTGGCTGCCAGCTTTAAATTAATGCAATCTTGAGTTCGCATTTGAAAAGAACATCCCTTTTGTGGGGAGTTGCACGTCGGCATCGCACCATTCTAAGGGACACCACAAAATGTCGCCTAATTAAAACAACCACGATGGTCTCATAGAGATTCAGAGTCAGACCCCCGTTTCTATCCTTTATCTGTCTTCCGTCCTGACTGCCGGCAAGGACTTCATCGCCCCCAAAACGGTGCGGTGGTGCGAATGGCAACGTTATTCTTGTGCAACTATCCTCGACCAACATGATGGGATGATGGGGCGCCATTTACAGAGGGGGCTGCTGGTGCCATCGGAGTGTAAGTGAAAATATCCCTTAATACCCTGGCCAGCCACTAAGTGTGGAAAGGGTGCCAATCATAAGACGTTGGACGGAAAATAAATTTGATGTTCACTTATAATGCCGAGGACAAACTAATCATCACTCGGTGAGTGGACTCTCTGCACACTCGTTCAGTGGGACGTGTGTTAACACACCCTTACGGAGAACGCTCCGGTGCATTAATGTGCATGTAACGGGTATTAGCCTGGCAGTCACATTCTTTTCGCAAACATTAATATTTTAATACATCATAGCCGTGCTCGTACAATGTCGCACAATGGCAGGGAATTTATTATTTCATTTCCATTTGCATTTTATTTAGCTTCCGTGGCTAATCTCTGGAGTGGATATCAGGATTTTGTTTTTTTTTTCGGGTAGAGGGTTGGCAGGATTCACAAATCCTAAAACCAAACTTTGCATTGTCTTGCTGCGGTGGGGGGAGATGAGGTGAGGTTTGCGCTGTGTGCTCGCTCATTGTTGTGTCCTTAGTCCTTGGTGATTTTTTCTACATCTTGCGCCTTTGTGGGAGTGTTTTTTTTTTTTTTTTTTTTGAATTCAAATTGCTCATGTAGGCGGATTTTTGAAAAATATAAGATGCCTATGAGAGGACAGATGGTAGTACCTACTACTCATCTGGTATTTGGAATGTGGTTTATCTATTTCATGTAAATATGCATCTGGAATTCTGCTTTTGGTTTTTGTAGAAAGAGAGAGAGAGAGAGAGGGAATGCGGAAGGTCTGCGGGATGACTTTTATTAGAAAGCCGCACGTGGAAGTTGGACTTTCTGTTTGAGGTTGGTTCGGAAACATTATCAAAGGGCGTTACTAAAAATTATTTTCATCTTTACACTAAATATTTTGTAGGTCACAATATGTATAAGTTTATATAGAAAATTTCCCCATTGTGAGTTCGAGGAACTTAGCATGGACATTAAAATTTTTATTAGTATAGGAGACGGGGGCTAGTTGGCTCAAAATTTACATTTTGTTTCTTTTTCTCTTGAACTAAGCCTGGTATCGAGACAGTTCAAATATCATTAAAAAAACATCCTTTGGTTATTCAATAAAAAAAAAAACGTGAGGACAATGTTTTTTTAATTTTGCTTCTTGTGGTGCACACAAAAAGCCACTTAATGGCAATAAAATAAAATAAAGCAAAATAATAAAAAAGAGAGAGGTATACATACTTCTAGTGCTAAGAAAAGATTTATAATTAAGCAAAATACATAAATTAAAAGACAGTCCTTGATGTTATATAATATACCTATACTGAGGCCTTCCATCAAAACAAGTCTACAGGATTGTTCAATCACGCTTTTCTTAGTAGCTATTCTTGCTGTTTTCGTTTTATATGTCCTCATTTCCTATAAATCCCGAAAAATTTATTGAGTCAAGTAGCCCCGAAAAAAAATAGTCAACTAACCTCGCACGACCAACTGTCAAATAACAAGATTTTTTTGTAACAAAAACCTAAAATAGCTCAACATAAAACACATGCATGGACAACTAATTCATACATACACTATTTTCCAAAAAATGGCCAGGCGCTCAAAAACGGTCGGAAAGAGGAAAATAAGAGAAAAGAAAAAAGTTACTTACGGTAACAAGAAATGGTTTTTCCTTAATATTTATTGAATGACATGCATTCGCGACGAGATACAAAAGGAGACTAAACAGGATTTGGCATCGAATGTAAAAACAATAATGGATATGAAATTCATCTATGCTTTTTAAAATAAATGACAGTGAGCCAACTTGCCCCTGGAGCCAACTAGCCCCGGTCTCCCCTATCACGGGAAGACAAACCTAACTAAAAAGCAGAACTACTGGGAAGAGGATATTTGTCAGAGCAAGCATGGGAAACTTTGAAACACATTAACAGTGGAAAGGGAGTTTTTTTTTGGTTTTAATAATTATAAATTATTTACACTTTATTTCATGTAGTAAGTAAAATTCGTAAAAGAAATCAAATCAACAATATGTGCGTTTAAGTGTAATGAAATAGTTAGGGGAATAATGAATAGTACTAAAATCAGTTTTAATCTTAATAATGATGTTTATATAAATATTGCAATTTAAGAAAGAAAACAAAGAGAAAAACATTCAAATCAAAGCATTCAGCAAAGAATCAATGGGTAGGGGTCGAAATTCAGGCGAGGTCAAAATTATTTTTTTTTAAAATTCTACTTTCAAAATTCTGTTTTACAAAATTCTGCTTTCAAAATTCTGCTTTACAAAACTCTGCTTAAAAGCGCGCGCTTTTTAACATTTTCCAAACCTTTTTTTTATTATTTACTTATTACTTACACTTGTCATAGAAGAAGAGGTACCTAAAAGGAGTTTTTTTTTTATTGGATTTAAGTTTGTTCTCTTGGTTTGTATTATTGTGAAAAATTAAATAAATGTAAAAATTATAATTGGTCATGTGCAAAGCGAATAAAAAATAAGTGTAAAGCACGATTATTGAAAAATTCATAAATTGAAAAAAAAAAAAAAAAAAACAGAATAAGCATAATTTATATGTTTTAAATTTTGCCTGCCAGTATTTTAAAAAGCAGAATTTTGTAAGACAGAACAGAAAAAAAAAATAATTTTGAAAAGCAGATTTTTTGTGTTAAAAGTCAGACTTTTGAAAGCAAAATTTCGACCCGCTCCCGAATGAATTTCTTCAAATTAAAACTTTTTTTTTATTATTTAGGAACACTGATTTGCGTTTCTGGCTTCTAAGGATTAAAGGTCAACTATTAAATAAACGAGGAGCGGTGACCTTACAGATGAGTGAAAAGTGTGATTTACTAAATTAAGATAACATAGGGACCATATTTATAATCGAGAAGTCGAATACCCGGAATGTTCAAAAAATGTTTTCAGAACTTTGTAGAAGTATAAGCCCGTATGCTGATACTACTCATAGCGATTTAAGTTCTACTTAAAACCTTATGTGACATTTTATGACATGGAAAAAGTAGCCCATAAGGTATTTAAGTATAGAGCTTAAATCGCTCTGAGTAGTATCAGCAAACGGGCCTAAGTGCTTAAGTGGAAATTCATTAAGGTTTTTGAATAACATTGAAGCTTAGATTTAAATAGACCATTCGAAACTGATTTTAAAATGTGTTGACTGCAATAAAGACTTAGATGATAAATTCGGCTTAAAACGTTGTTCAGGTAGTACTATTTCAAATGCAAAGTATGATCTTTCCAACTCAACCTAAATTTCTAATATTCCTAAATATTTAAATGTTTCGTCACGTTCGATATTAAAGCAGCCATCAGAACATATTTTATTTTTATTACAGGCAGACTTGTAGAAATTATGCATAAATTCATATTTTGTGTTATTTCATGACACCATTTACAAATATAGCAAACTTGTTGGCAAAAGCTCATTAAGTGCTCTGTCACATCAGAGTCTTCATACTTTGAAAACTATTTTTCAGGTCGATATATCCTCCTTTTAGGCATAATTCTAGAACCACAACTCTTTATTTAGAGATACCATCATTTGCCGCCGCTGATTGCATCGCCGAGTATTGAAAATACATCTGCAAGCCTAGAAAAATCTGCATATTTAATGACAAACAAGAAGTGAAACTTCTGCGCTTGATTTAACAAAGAGCCCGCCCGAGCATCCCCTTCCTCCACCCCAACACAATATTGCGACTTAGAAAGCTGAATGCAGTGTGGGCTCGTGTCGCCAAACAATACCAACCAACCAAACCCCGGGTTCCGTTGGGTTGCGCACACAAATCCCACAAATCCACATATTAAACAGAGGAGAAGAAGAAGCGAAAAAAAAAAAAAAAAAACACAAAAGCGGGTGGAAAACCGCTCCCGGTTGGGGGTCGTGCATTATAATATCAAATCTGCTCAGCATTATGCACAAATTAATAAACTCCAAATGCGGAGAAGTGCCGCAGCGCATTTTTTCCCGCTGACGTAGCAGTGACATCAAGTCGACATGCATCCCCCACCAATTGTGTGGGAGGATGGGCCCGTTTGGCTGGATAAAGGCACACTTGAGCCAGTCCATCCTCCACCCCATGCAAGATGAATGAAATTTCTGTTCATTGCAAAAGTGAATTGGATGAGAGAGTGAGCAGCGAGCTGCGAGCTCTGTCTCGGGGAGGAATGGATTTGGTAAATGGCTGGATTTGCATGCTCGTTGTTGTCCTTTTTTTTTTTGTGCTGATACCACCTCCACCAGCTGCCGTCGAGCCGACAACGAGCCGAACCGATATCATGCCAATTTCAGTTTTATAATAGAGAAGAAGACAGACTGGCTGATTCGAGTTTGAGAGACACAAAACTGTAAACTGGGTGGAGGGGTAAAGCCAAACAAACAAATGTGAATAAAACCTGACGGCTAAGGTTTTGTTTGTCGTTTGTAAAACGTCAAGAGATATGGTAGTAGGAGAGCTGTGCATGAACCTCGATGAGAATGCGTTCAAAAAGCTGTAGCTTAGTCCTAATGCGTATAGACTGGTGGTAGGGGTCACTGTTAAGACAGGAGTGAAGTCCACCGAAAAATGTAATTGAAACATGGTAGGTATGCTCTTAACAAATATGATTTTGCAATTTGACAGCAGTAGCTATTCCGAAATGAAGTTTAATGGCTGCGGACAAAAATAAATGGTGGTGCTTCCGAAATATACACTATATAAGCTGTCACGTCGCATACAGTCGACTGGTGAAGCTAAATTTTCACAGACGGCCAACTGTCACAAATCGACTTTTACGATCTCTGAAAAATCTGTTTTTAACAGCTCTATTCTTTGTCGCACTAATGTACAGTAATGTTCTTCACCCGTGAGAGGTATTATTCTTGTCTGGAAGAGTTGAAACTTTCTTGGTTATCAAAGAGTGGGAGACCACGCGATGCTAATATGTCAAAATTTAATTGCAACATGCTATTGTCATAGTCACGTAGTCACGCAATGGCTTACGCTGAATTAATCCCATGTAATCTTATTTTTGTTCCAACTAAGTTATTGGCATTAAATTGAAATCAATGGCTTGAATTTATTTGGCGGCTGACTTCATCAAGTAAGTCTTATAGAACAGCGTTGATGGAGCTTACCTACTAGCCTTCAAAACTGCAAGCACTTTTAAACACTCTGAGAACAGTGGTGTCAACAGTTTTATGAATGCCCCCTTTCCAATGGAAGGTAACTTTAGCGTGTAGATGTAAAAAGTTTTGACAACAACTGCTTTCAAAATGCGGTCTTCTTTAATTCTGCTCTACAAAATTTTGCTTTCCAAATTTAGGTCAATAAAATCGGCTTATTCTAATTTTTCCCAACAAACAAATGAAAATGTTTAAAAAAATAAATATTAATATATCTTAAAATTTTTATCAAAAAAATATAAATAAAAAATAAGTTAAGTTAATAAATAAGTGTATAAGGAACATCTTACAAAATAAAAAAAAAAAATAAACAAGAAAACAAACAAATTTAATAAAAAAGTTAGAAAGAAAAAGTTAAAAATTAAAAATTTACAGACACAGACAATAAAAGGTTTTGAAACTTATGAAATATTTTCCAAACCCTTTCTTATTGTTTGCAGAATTTTTTAAACAGAATTTGAGAACTCGATTCGAAAGCAAATTTTGTTAAAAGAATTTTCACTTCCCCAGATTTTTACCCCCAACCAGCATCTTGCGATCGAAAATATGCTCCCAAAAAGACGATTTGATGATGCCACTTCAGAAAGCGGTTCGGTGCTATAATTTCTTTCTATTATTTGTGGCCAAATTCTTAACGAAATGTGAGCTTTCATTCTGTCTCTAAAATAAAATAGGTATATAAAAAGATTATTTTTTTGTTGAGAACCAGCTATTTTAAAAATATAGTTAACTATTGATTGAAAAACACCGAATGCTTTGAGCACTTTATTCCAACTGAACTTACAAATAATTTTAAATCTAACGCGAAGTTCAGTTTCTCCTATCTCGATACGCCCACAAAGATCAAGACGAGAATTCGCGTGGGCCATTCCTGGAAAAGCGGAATCTGGTTTCGTTGCGTTGGTGCCACTTACTATAGTGACAATATCTATAATCTAAACAATTTGTTTGTCTGTGCAGTAAGATTAAAGTCTCTTTTAAGAAGCCCTTCCCAGTAACAAAAATAGAGACAGATTAAAAGTAAAAGCTAAAAAACAAAGGCTATGACCATTTTTCGAAAAAGTGTGCTTCAACTATGTTTTGATATTTTTCAAGCTTCTAAAGAACTTCACGTCCGGTAGATATACCTGCAAACGTAATTGAAGTCAACCGAAAAGTTGGAAGACAGATCTAACCAAATTGCTTAAGAACATAGCACCAGAGGACCGAGTTCTTCTTTTCCCGTTCTCATTGAATCTGTGCATAATATGACAGTAAAGATTTTTCTTTCATTATTCTAATTACTTAAGCGTACTTAGTTTTTTGACAGAGCCATTAAAAAAATAGACATGACTTCAAAACAGTTCTGTGTTTGTTAAGGAAAACTTACATAGGTACGATACATTAAAAATATTGTTCCTACTTAATTTGCACAAAATTACAAAATCGAAAAATTTTTCGTTAACATCGTTTTTGAAAAAATCATATCTCAAAAACAGATCTTAAAATATTTTTTTTTTTAATTCACGACAATGGTATTGAAGCATCTTAAATGAAATCGCATACTTAGTTTATGTTAAAAATTGCTTGAGACTATACATTCCAATACCTAGGTATACCTATTTCTTTGCAAGTTCTGAAAAATCTCCAAAACTTCTTTACCGATTTTAATAAAAATTTAGATTCAGAGTAAGGCGAAGGTCGCCCAAAATATGGCGTACTAAGTTTTTCTAAAGAAACAAAAAAAAATTTTACATACCTAGGGTAAAGGTGTCAACAGTGGATCATTTTTTACTTCTTGCGCCGTAGAGCTCGCATTTATAGTAGTAGAGTTATTAATTTTTTTCCACAGCTTTTTCAATGTTTTATCCTCATTTTAATCATAAGAACCCGAAGTTTTATTTATGCTGAGATAATAAAAAAAAATATTTAAAATTCCCTTCGCATGTGATCCACTGTGTACAGTGGGTGTACACAGTGAATCAGTGCATGGTACACAGTGAAACAGGGATATTTAAAATCAATTTATTCAGTAAAAACACAAGTTTTTTTCATAACATATGTATCAAAATAAAAACTCTTCAAATATAATATAAACATAAATAAAAAAACTTAACAGTTGCTAAAAATTATTGCTATAAGCTTCTATCGAACATCCGTATTTGAAAAATTAACATGGAATGAAAAATTTTGAAGCATCGAAGGATTTACTGTGTAACACTTCCAACTGATTCACTGTGTACACTGCTCTCATTTCACAAAAACATGTTAATAATTTATAAAATATATCACCAAAGTAATCAAATCGAAAAGAATTGGCAAGGATATATAAGCAAAAGTACAAATAATATACTCTAATGAAGTTACAATACACACTTTTTAAATAAGATAAAAAATAAAACAGAAAAAAAAATTACTTACCTATGCAGAAAACACAAATACAGGAGTATAGCCATCTTCGACATCGCAATCGCGCAGACTGATAGTCTGTTGCGAGGGGATGTGAAAATGTGTTCTTTTCTCTTTTTCAGATTTATTTTAAAATAAAAAGAGACGTTATGAGAGCAAGTTATTCACTGTGTACTCTGATTCACTGTTGACACCTTTACCCTACACCTAAAAAAAGAGGTTTATAAGTCAACTTGGGATGAAACCTGAAACTTTTAGGAACAAAAATGGGGGAAATGGTTTTTCTAAAAGTTTCACGCTTAGGTTTCAGGTATTTTAACTTTCTAAATAGTATTAAATACCGAACTATTTCTGAAAATTGCTTAAAACCTTTCATTCCGTATACGGAAGTGCTTTTAAAAAGCTTCGTAAGATCTTTGATAATGACTTTAGTGATTTTGCTAAAATGTTTACAAATAGCAACTATGAAATATTTAAGTAATTCCCGAGAATGTTGTCATTTTTCATATGGCTTCGTTTACGTGTACGCTCACCAATGACTTTTTAGTTAGTTCAGCACCGCTCCTTCGTTTGCTGCGATTGCTATAGAGATATAGATCGGTTGCACCTTGCAAAGGTTTTTCGTCGATCAGATCAGTAACTTTCACTAGCTCAGCGCGTCGATAAATGTATTTACAAATGAACTCAAGGTCCCATTAACCATCTCTCTTTACAATCCACCATTAGTCCTCTATAGCTGCACTCTCACCAGCCCATGCCAGCCACCATTCAATCACACGTCGGATAAATCCTTAAGCCCCTACCCGCTATTTACGAGCCATTTCACATTTCGTCAACCAACACCTGTGACGCAATTTATTGAAATGCCACACATTGAACCACAGTCGGGATGTAAAACTCCCATATATCTGCACAACATCCATTTCCTTGTACATTTTTTTCGGGAAGTAAAAAGAAAGCCGGACCAAAAGGATGCATAAAAAGGTGAAATCCTTCGATTTTGGCAAGGTGGAGTGTATTTTGCGGCACTCATAAAACTGATCCAGTCTAATGAAATTCACAATCCCTGCCCAGGTCCTTTGAATATATATACACCGCAACAGAGCATATAGCCCGCATATCTCGAGCCAACATGTTGCTAACAAAGCCACCACAAATATCTGGATGGGATTTTTTTTTTATGGCACCAACTCCTTGGGTGTCGTATCTATCTCTCTGTGTCTCGTAAGAACACTTCAAGCCGAACCGAATCGATATAGCTTCGTCCTTAGAAATGGGGGTCGCCTATCCGTATAGGCATCACCAGGCAACGCGACAGTATGAGGTTGTTTGTGTAAGTTGCATGTAATAGGCAGAGTACCGCCAGGATTGCTTCGCCCTCCACTCACATTTACAGGTGAGATTTTATGCAATTCTCCGTTCATATTAAATGAATATGACTCTGTTTCGCATGCAGGTGTCTCCGGAGCTCATATATAGGTATGGACGGGTTCCTGGAGGCGAACATCCGAAATGGTGTCACTGGCCGGATAAGGCTGATGCGGCGGTTGTGGAAAACTGCAAATCCGCAATCAGACACTGCACAAAGTCAGGGTAAGCAGCATCAGTGGGGTTATACGAGTATGTATATGTAAAGTGGAAAGAAAAACTTAAAGTGGAACTGAGAAGAAAACTGTGGGCAAACAAAGCTATTACAGGGATTATTTGTGGTGCTCAAATTGAGAATGTGTTTGCTCTGGAGGACCTTTTACGAATTCATCTAAATTTATGGAAGTCTTGAGGTGCAGCATCGTCCAGTAAGGCGAGTGCTTTGGGAACACGAACAGAGAACAGACCTGCAGCATTTAATGAAACGTAAGAAGACAAGAATTTTGTAAAGGGATTGAGCAAGTCTCGGCCTCAAATCAAGTATAGGCGGATGGGATGAAACCGTTCGATTGATGTCAGTAACTTCAAGGGGGTGGGTTGATGCCTCATGCAAATGGGATTGACACTGACCGGTATCTTTCGTTAGAATGGCAGTCCGACGATGGATCAAAACCTCTGAGCTGGCAGTTGAATTGGCAGCTTCCAAGTGGAATGTAACCCTCCATCCCCCATTCATGTATAACAACAACAACCAAACACATCTTGCATAGACGACTTCCCTCATTCAACGAATCTAATTGGAAAATCTTCCAGCCGATTGGACTGCCAATTTATCGGTCCTTTCTTATGGCGTCCTTGTACACGGCCGAGCGGCAGTCTGGTGGCAATATCTTGATCTCGGCAATCGATTGCCGTGTAATCGATCTTCCAGTGCAGAGGTTTGCCGATGACATATCAAAAATTGGAATCGCATGCACAATTGTTGCAGAAGCGGTCGTCGGTCAACCACCGAACTCATAACCAAATCCATTCACAATCTCAGCTCCCACAGTCACGATGACCAAACGACTCGAAAATCCCCCAATAAATGAGGTGACAATCCACGGAAAACAATCTCCGGATAAGCTTAGCCCAGAAAATCAATAAAAATCCCATTCATCATCGTTACATGCCATTATACCCTTTTTGCTGTAATTTTCATTCCATTAATCGAGAGGGAGCAGGAGTACCTATGGCACACAAAACGCAATCCTTCCCCATCGATTGTTAATCGAAGTGGGACTCCCACTCTCACTACCACTCCCACTCCCACTCCGTCTTCCCACATCTCCACTTCGAGGGTCTGCCCATTGAATAACAACATACGTCGCGTCGCGTCGGTCGGCCGCGTCAAAATGTACACCGAATCTGCAAGGTGACTTTGCCAGCAGCCACTATTCAGAGGTATGTGTGTAGGGTGTAGGCCCCCTTCTGCAAGGAACGTACCCGTGGACAATCCTCAGAAGAGTTGTATTATAATTTATCCTGATCTCGGTCCCAGGGGAGGGATAAATTAGAGTTAGCGGTGGTTTTCTTCTCCATATACATGTATATATGAGCCAAACCGAACCCACTACTCTGGGGATATTACCGCAGCAGCTTTTCAGGCGGTTTATTGCTTCGACCATACAAATGAGAGACCAAACATTTAGTCCCGGGGATCCATCCGAAACGATTTTCGTCACCCGGAGACTAGGACGGGCGGCACGGGTCTTGCGAAACAGAAAAGACTTGCAATAGCAAACGGAAACGGAAAGGTAGCTATCGCCAAGCTTATATAGCAATTCCGAAGGACCACCGGAGTAGGAGAACAAACGTCTCTGGCGGATTGTTTTGCTATTCAATCGTCCATGGTCGTCCATTGTCGGGTTGTTTCCTTCTTCATTTTTAATAATCAAAGTCGAATCGAAGGAATGGATTTCCACGGACGACAAGGAAACGAAATTCAATTGGGATATCGTCGCATGGCGGGTGGATAGTGGATACATGTGCTGCTGCTGCACACTCAAACAGGAGACGTGTTGAGAAATATTCTTTTTTTTTTGCTCTGTATTGTCGCATGGATGAGTTTTTTTTTGTACTTTCGTTTGCTGTGGTTTGAATTTTGGAAATTAATTTATGTTTAGTGAAACTGGGGTCGACGTGGGGATCAGTCGGTGGATTGGCCTTTTCATTAACTGGCCCTTGGGTGAGGAGGGGGGTTTTCGTCACTGTTTGAACATTTCGTAGATGTGATTTAGACTTTATATTATTTTAGTTAACTACTTATGTCCTTCTCGTAGTTGTAAAATCAACTCTCTGGCGAATTCCAACTATTACCCCAATATTACGGAATGTATTTTTTTTTTTCAAAAATGTAGTTTGATGATTTCGCGCTGACACCGAAAACTCTGTCTCCTGTTAAAAGGTTTCACTCCGTTTTGAGAGCTGAAGATTTTTCCAATTTCTCATTCAAATTGTTACCGTTATTTCATCATCCTAGCCGGCGACCACTTTTACAAACAACAAATTTGATTCGAAAAAGTAGATATTAACTGGGTTGAACTTTTTATTTCCATGTGTACATTCACAAAAGTTGTTTTTCCTAAAGTTTCGAGAACGAAAGATATATGAAACTAATTGGGAGAGATAACGAATGCCATTTTTGTTGAAACGGAGCTTCGTTGTTTGAAGGAACTTTGAGTTGCGAATAAATACATCAAGCACTATTTAAAAATAAAGTCCGATGATGTGCCCCGCTTAAGCCCCTCAATGCTTCTATCGATTTTCGAGAGACTATGTTCAGGGTTAGTTTGCAATAGTAAGATGGACATAGACTACATTTTAAAGGGATGGAATCAGTAGACAGTAGCCTCAACTTAGAAGGCCATGTGTTAGAATTTTCGGTCTTTTTGCATAAGAGTTCCGTGGTAGAAAAGGTAGTTTTTCTTTCGCTGTGAATAGTTATCAAATTTAAGCGCTATATTTCATTTCATTTCATTTCATTTCGTTTATTCAATCTACGATATAAGTACAATCAACAGATTTCGAAAAACAATATACAAGGTTATAAATATAATAGGTTAAATATACAATTCAATTGTTGACAAGACAAATTAAAATATTTTTAAAGATATTTCTGGGCAAAAATATATCCAATTGAGAATAGTGCGTATTGAACATTTTAATACATACAGAGACAGGTTCACGCTGACCATACAAAGTAGTGTGGCTGCATTCAAATAGCAGTGGCCTTGATCTAAGAGATCTGGAAGGAGCGTACAAATTCAAACACTTAAGTAAATTCTCACTATCAACGCATCCACATAAGATATCGCGAATGAACATAACATTATACATTTTTCTCCTCGATTCAAGAGATTGAAATCCAAGTAGAAGACATTTCGAGCGGTAAGTACGATGAACCTCAATTCCATCATTATGAAAAAAGTGACGAAGGGCAAATCTTAAGAATTTCTTTTGAACAGTCTCAATTCTGCGTACATTTTGAGCAGTAGTAGAACCCCAGACAACACAAGCATATTCCAAGACAGGGCGCACAATACTGCAAAATAATGCTTTAAGAGTGTAAGGATCTTTGAAATCGGTAGAGTTCCTTTTAATGAATCCTAAGAGGGAATTCGCTCTGGAAACAATGTAGTTAATATGCAAATTAAAATTTAACTTGGTATCAAAAATAACACCAAGATCTTTAAAATCATCAACTACTTTTATTTGTTCACCATTTAGAGAATATTGCGGGAAAATAGAATGGAAAGTTCTGTTGAAACTAATACAAGCACATTTACCGATGTTTAACAATAAGTCATTTGAACAGCACCACGCAGAGAACGCGTTTAAGTCTTTTTGTAACAGTAAAGTGTCATTTATTGTTGATATCGTCTTAAAAAACTTAATATCATCTGCATATATAAGGCAAGCGCAAGAGATTAAGTCCGGTATATCATTTACAAAGAGTAGAAATAATAATGGACCTATATGGCTTCCTTCTGGAACACCTGAGGTAACCTGGATCTCATTAGAAAAATAGTCCCCAATAACAACAAATTGTGTTCTGCCATACAAGTAGGAGTTAAACCAGCGGAGCAAAGGACCATAAAAGCCATATGCACTCAATTTCTCTAGGATGATCATTAGATTAACTCTGCTGAAAGCTTTAACAAAGTCAGTGTAAATTACATGAACTTGTTTATGGCTTTCCAACGACGATGAACAAAAATTTGTGAATTCCACTAAATTTGTAATAGTAGATCTGCCCTTCCAAAAACCATGTTGGTATTTGCTGACTTGTTGCTTAATTGTAAAAGCAAGCTTATCTTTTACAAGGTTATCTAAGATTTTTGGTATGACCGAGAGTTTAGTAATTGGTCTATAGTTAGAAATAAGATCTCTTGTACCCGACTTATAGACTGGTTCTATGGTAGAGACTTTTATCGTACAGTGTACGATATTTCATAAAATTTGAAATAGAATTCTATGAAATATATACCAGTAATGACAGATTAAATTACGTAGAACGTAGGTTGTTTCAGTGGCAGTTAATAAACACTCCCGAACAAGACTTGTGTGCTATTTCAATATTTTCGAAAGACTAATGTAGGTACTCTGAAACAGAAGATTGCAAATTGCGGTGGATATATGAATTTCTTGATTGAGTATATTTTATAAGCGTGAGAAATGAAGGGCCGCTGAAGAAAACCCCCCTCGATTCCAAGGACGGTACTGTGTCGGGGGTTTTTGCGTTACAAGCTTCTACATTCGTAGTGATGATGGAAGCTGCTCTAAATAGCTGATGGTCTTTTAAATTCTCAGACTAAACTTCCGTTTTCAATGATTAAGTTTCAGTTCGTGCCTTGGTAGGTTCAAACTTATTAAATCCCTTTCTTATTCATACCTACACCCATATCAAAGATCTTTTAGGTGCCTGCAGATTAGGTGGACCTGAAGGTCAAAGGACATTCGACTGTTTCGATTGCAACGCTCTCTATAAGTATGACCATTTATCTTGCAGCTTACACCGTGACTCCATTTTGAGCTACGAGCTGTATAATGTAAGAAATTCATTCGACAAAAATGTGATTTTAAGCACTCATTCAAAAAATCAAAAAAAAAAAAAAAAACATAAGGACACTCCTAAGTTTCTACAAATTGATTCACGACATTCCCACACAACAACATCACATCCCGCATAAGTGCAAATTCTGATAAACGAACCTCCTTTCTCGCCATTGTGAACCCAACAACAAACCGAAATGCATTACAAATCGAATTTTTATTAACTGTTTGCAAAAGGGGAAAACCCTAAAGGAAGCAAATAAATTATACCCCAAAATGTTACTTTACAGGATATTACATTACATGTAGGTAGGTACTCCTATTCCGATAACACTCAGAGAGTCGCACGTAAGCCATCTTGACATATGCAAATGTTTTCGCGTGCCCGCAAAAGTAAATCCAAGGGTGCGAATGTAATTCCACCCGCATCACCTTTTCATTTTCCCCCACCTACATGGCAAAAAAAATGTTATTTTTCTATTATAATAAACTGCTAAACCGGCAATTTTGACGGTGAAAGTGGTGCTGCCTTTCGATGCGACACCAAAAATCCTATTTAGCATACGAATAGCAAATTGCTGCTTCACAGGACACCCTCCCACTTTATACATGGGTTTTTCATAAAAAAAAAAAACGAAAACGTTCGTCAAAATTGTTGCCACACCAAAAATTTCGCTTGAGGTCGATGCCAATGTTACCTCATAGTGAGAGAGTGCTTCGAATGTAAGAAGGTATTCCCCGAATTCCCTTGCTGAGAAACCCCAGATCCTTGAAAACGTTTAACAACATCTTAAGATTCCATCGAAAGCGCAAAGTGGTTAAGTGGCTTGAATTGATGTTCTGCACCGAGTTGTGGCTTGTGGGTGCTGATGCGGTACTTGGCGTTACCAGAAAAATGTGGCAGAGCACAATTTTTTTTGATTTGATTTTCATCGTCACTTTTGACGGGATTTTGATGGTTGTTCTTCTTCCACCGCATTTGGCCGGAGGTGGCTGGCGATTTTTTTTCTTCACCATTGTTGGGTTTTTCTAGTGTGTGTTCTTGCCAATTTGTAGATTTACAGTGGAGAATTGAGTGGGTTGGATTTAGAGAAAAACTTGGGTACTTGAACTAACTTTGATTTGAAATGAAAAATATGATCGAATAACGAGGAAGTGCCTGATGAATGATTTGATAAAAAAAATACCTATGCGAATGAGGCGAATTGACGCCGACTACCCACGGCGATGGGATTAATAAGGACATTAAATGAAAGGCCAAGTGAGCACGAAATGCGAAGTCTGGCAATCTGAAAATCTCCAACCAACTGTCTGGACTCATCGCGCCTCCACCTTCGGCATTTTAATGTGAAACTAGTGTTTTTCATTCAAACAGATGGATGGAATTATTTCTTCTGTACAATTTTCCTGCCCAGGTAGTTAGTGAAAAATAAAATCCATATCCAAGCATCGGAAAAACAAATGGAACTAGTTGATCGCTGCCACTGTAGGTTTTGGTGAATTACGGGCTCAAAAAGTAAGTTTATTACCTTAGAAATAATTCACAAAAAGTACCTATGTAGTCGATTTTAAGTGATAATAAATTTGGGCCTCAGATCCGATCACCGGAAAAACGCTAATAACATATCTGAAAAGGAGAACAAAATATTCCACAAATGTAGGCCCAAGGTACTCGTTGAACTCCAACTCTTTTGATTTGCATGATTAATTTCCACAAAATTAGAAAAATTGTAAAGCTTATGTCAAATAATTAAAGTCTTCTTAGAGTCTTCTTCTTGAGTTTGAGGCGACACGTTCCTTATTCCACCCTTTCGGCAATTTTATGCCATATGTCAACACAAATATGCGCATCGTCAATTCCGAGTATATTTAGTGGATTTTTTTTTCTAATAAACTCTCTAGAACCTAGAATATGTTCAATGACTCGAGCCAAACATACTGGTTGACGTCCTTCTGGTTTTATGTCTCATGTAAATATTTTCCTCGAAAGACTATTTTTATGATTTATTTTTTACATCGACAATTACCAAACACATTATAAATTTCGAATTTGTTTTAAATAAATAACAGGAACTCAAATAAAAGAATAAAGTAAACATCCTCTATTCAATTTGGTACAATGTTCTTTTTTGACTTTATTTTTGTATTTGCCAAATGGCATCAAATTGGTTAGGTTAGGTTAGGTAGGCGGGCTGGCGTGGAGTACTCCGTGCCACACTCAGGTCAATGTTGACCCATTGTGATGCCCATTGGGGGAAAGGGGTTGTCCCTTACCCATGTCGACCCTATCTATAAAAATGTGTGATTAATTACTCACTGTGCCGTTGGATACAAACCATCCTGTGGATTTGATGAAGCCCATTATCTTGTCTACTGGTGTGCTAGATAGCTCGTCTATGTCGTGAAAGAAGTGTCTCCCTAAGAATCTGTGCCTATTGTGTTGGAGGCTCGGGCAGTGGCATAGGAAGTGGGTTGTGTCCTCAAGAGCTTCCTCATCACCGCAGCCTCTACAAAGTTCTTCTTCCGTCAAGCGTAGTTTCTTCATGTGATACCGCAGAGTGTTGTGCCCCGTTAGGATACCTACGATGATGGAGAGGGATTTCCTATCCTTTCGTATTAAACTCTCGGTTCTTGCTTCGTTGAAGCTTGGCCATAGCATTCTTGTAGTATGACAAGTTTCTAGTGTGGTCCACCTAGCGTTCGCCTCCCTTGTGGCTTTTCTCCCTGCTTCAAGCTTGAGTAAGCAAGGCGGGATATTCACAGAGGGATCGGCTTGTTCTAATACAGCTGCTGAACCTTGTCTAGCCAATTCGTCCGCTTTCTCGTTACCTGGAATACCTTCATGTCCCGGAACCCAGCAGAGCAATACCTTATGCTGAGTGCCAAGAGCCCTGAGCTCTTCGCGACAGCATTTCACAAGCTTTGATTTTATTTCTGTTGCAGTTAATGCTTTTATAGCTGCCTGGCTGTCGATAAAGAAGGTAATACCTTCAGGTGGTATTGCCCTTATCGCAGTCTCACGGGCTGCCGTTGTCACTGCCAGGACCTCTGCTTGGAAAACACTGCTATGGTCGGGGAGGCGTATCGATTTAGAAATACCCAGCGATTCGGAGAAGACTCCTGACCCCACTCCGGTTTCCATTTTTGAACCGTCGGTAAAAACGGCTATGGATTGTGCATTAGGCACAAGTCCGTCTTTCCATTCCTCTCTGCTGGGATAGGCGCACGAGAATGGTCTTGTGAACTCCAGATATGGTGTTATATAATCAGTGTTTGGTACATAACCAAAATATTTCTGTAGGATCAACGAATGTCCCTTTTCATTCAGTTTTCAGTTTACTGATTGGCTTATTCTCATGGCACTAATGGCGGCTGAAAGTTGTATGAAGATATCGAGCGGCAGCAGATTGAGGATAGCCTCAAGACCTGCGGTTGGAGTTGTCCTCATCGCACTGGTGGTGCCGATACACGCTAGTCTTTGTACTTTCGTGATAGCCTTGAGATAGGTGGCTTTGTTTGTAGCCGGCCACCATACGAGGCTGCCATAGGACAGTATAGGTCTTACTATAGCCGTATACATCCACAGTTTAATTTTGGGGGAAATTGGTTTATAGGCATCTGAATAAAATTGAGGTCATTTCTTATTTTGCGTTAGTTTTTGTTGTCTTATTTAGCTCTTAAAATGTATAAAAAAAAAATAAAAAAATAAAAATATATAGATAATTTTGAATAATTTCGAAGAATTTTGAATTTGCTTTATAAATTTATCTCTGTTATTACTATAAATACATAAGTATATCTAGGTATATGCATGAAAACACATTTACCTAATTTTATTACTTCAAGTTTAAAGAAACCCGAGTATTTATTTTTTTGAGCTTTTTAATTTTTATACATTTTTTTATTTTATTACATGTAAGTAAATGCAACGAAGAACCCATTTTATAACTACAACAAGCAGCCCATAGCATCGAACGCACGTCAATATTTACATTATCGGCATTATGAAACTGACCTATTTTGAGTTTATTTTTAAATGTAAGGTAGAGATAGAATTTAAGAAAAATAAATTTGAGTTCATTTTTGATTACCAAACGGAAAGGTTCTTTTATTTGTATAAAAATCAATTTAATTTTTAATATTATCAAAGCTCCTATTTTCTTACTTTATATTTGTAATTAAAAAACTTTACTGGCATTTTGTTCTTTTCAATTTTGTAGTAATAATTAAAGCTACGTTACAATTTCAATTTTCTTCGAATTACCGTTTTTTTTCGTTGAGTTGAGGAGCTTCGATAAATGTTTATGGACGAAATTTTCCAAGCTTCATAACGAATTTTCAACCTTGACATCAAATCATGCGATAAAATGCAAAATTTCGTCGAGTTTTCCACTTAGAATTTTCTATTTTTCCATTCGAAAAGCCTTTTCGGAAAAATTGCACAAACAATTTTCATCATTTTCAATAGAAATAATTAATTTTAGATTTTTCCAATTTCTTAATTCTTCCGGATTGTTCTCCCAAAATTTTCTTCCGTAAGAAAATTTTTCTAATAATTACTAACAACTGAAAAGAAATTGAGACAAATCGGTCCAACCGTTCTCAATTGATGAATTACTATACATTTTTCACACCATTTTTATATCTTTATATTTCATATAAAAATAATGCTCCAATGCCTTTAGTGAGAGCCTCAGTAACAGCAAGATAAAAAAAAAAATACTTTTTTAACCTTACAAATAAAAATAACAACCGAAATTGTTAAGTTTGAACGTAAGCAGATTCGCTCAATGCTCAGCTGCAATTAAGAAACAGCTTCACCGACTTTCATGCACCACACCCACAAAATACCAACGCCTCGAATATTTTTTCTTCTATATAAATAAAACCCTCTGCTTGAGTTTTCGTATGTGTGTTGCCTACAGACTCTACAATTAATCGACAGATTTTGCTGAAAATTCAACACTTTGCTCCTACTAGTGTCAGCATTGTTTGGGAAGTGCTTTCAATGAAATCTTATGTGTAGTGCTGAGGTTGTTACGGTCAGGAATGACATCAATTCTTTTTGTATTGAATAAAGGTTTAATCACAAACAAAAACGTTCTGAAAAATATGTGAAAAATTACTAAAAATATTGTACAAACTGAAAGTGACAAAGAATTCCTATGGCAACAAGTCGATAATCTTGGAAACTTTTTTTGTAATCAGAAATATTTGATATTCACTGTCGTTATCCACCGACTTATTTCCAATTTGACTATATTTAACTTGTTCATTTGACTGCTTTGGATTGGGGGCACCACCGGGTTTAAATGTATGAATAAACAAATTTTTTCAATAGACTTCTCGACTGTCTCAATACGAATCTCGGCGTTCTTGTAGGTTCTTAAGAGATATGTCGATTTAAGAAATTTGTTGAATTAAATCGCTTCGTAAAGAACCTATTTCGATTGAAGAACGATTTTCAATTTCATCATAGAGCTTAGCTAGTCTTTCCTTTTAGTCGCATACAGTCAAGATCGCTGTGGATTTGCTGGTCGATGATGTTGATTTGTTGAAATACGTCGGAAAGACGTGTAGTTTATGTAGCTAGGAAGTGTTTCTTAGAACAAGAAGAGAGAGTTCAAATGTTGCCCAAATTTAGTTTAAAAGCTTGCATTAGAATTTTTGTTAAGTCTCCACAAATTCAGTTCACGAAAAAAGCCAGAAAATTCTAAATTTAAATAAAATATCGAAACATTGATATTTGAGAAAGTACGATAGAAAATAAGTCCAAAACCTATGTTCATTGTCCATCTACTTCGGAGACAATTATTGGATTTTTTTTTCAAATCCTGGCTATTCATTAGAGTTTCTAATGTGTAGGCAAATATAGCCCATCAAAATTGTGCAAATTATGAATTTTTGGAGATGTACCTCCAGAATCACATTTAACTTGTCAATATTGAAAATACTGCGGTTAAATGCGGAAATTGTACAGAGTTTCATCTGTATTTACGGACGGTCAATTTAAGGCTGTAAAAAGGTATTCAACACAAACTTGGTTAATGAAGAAATCCTTCCAAAACGGCTGTTTTATTCAGCGAACTTTTCCAGTGAAGGAACCCAAAAAGATGATGAATTTCAATTCGAATGGCCTGGAATAAAATTAAATTCTTAACTTGTTAAAAATGCCAGTTAAAGAAAATCCAGCCGCACAAGAACACAAGAAATAATATCTTCGAAACAAAATTAAAACCAAACTATCTTCCAATGCTTGTCGAGTAAAATGATCCAGAGCACTAGCCAAATCGGGCCGCTGTCGACTTCTTTTATTTTACTCGACCCGTACCCGTTTGGCACTGCTCAAAAACAAAGTGCAGCAGCCTTCGTAAATTTGACCAGAAATACAATATCCTGCCCTATCCATAGTATTGGACACGAACACCCTTGTCGCTGTTGCCGAAGTCCAAAGCCGAACACATACCGAAGTCTTACTACACAATATCTCTTCCGATGCTACTGCTGCTTGCTGCATCTAGTCGTCGGATGAACTGGCATGCTCTCGCAGAAACTAAATTCATCTATACTTGCAGGAGAAATCTCTATCTAGGACACGGCCGGCGCATTGCACAAAAGCTGCCCGATTTTGGGACAACTTGTGTACGCAGCATCTCTCGCTCGAACCCACACAGCACGCAGCTACAAAATCGAAGGAGAAACCCAACCGAGCATCAGATAAAAATTATTCTCACCACAATACAGGGTATGAATGCTTCATAATGGCAAAGGACGAAAAGCTCCTTCCCCTGTGTGCAAAAAGTCATCCCCACCCGGAAAATTCATCCTAGATTCGTGGTATAAAAACCCCCGCAACTGGGATGTTACTCTTATAAGTCGGATCCATTGCGTCCTGTGTGTATCCCGTTGGTCGTCCTCGCACGAATTGCGTAACAAAAAATAATTGGAAGTAGTTTTGTGACTGTGCAACTAAATGCAATTTGCATTCGAATATGGTTTTTGGTGAGAGAAACAATATACAGAGACATATAGACTATAGAGTCCTTTTGTGGCGGTGGGGGCGATCAAGTTGCGTGTGTACATATATTTTGACAGTTGATGATAATTAAATAAACAAAGGAAGATTTATGTGACAGCGAACAAGGGAGGCAGTGTGGCATAGCGAACGATATGAAGTTGTGGTGCGTAATACGTGTGTAGTTGGCGCGGTGCAATGTGCAACAAAGTGTATCCTGTGGTTGAATATATACGAGTACGAGTAAGAACAGAAAAGGACCAAGTGAAGTGAAAATTCGGAAGCAATGCGTGGTAAGTTCAATTTAAAGAAACATCATTTGTAAAAGTGTCACTGTTCGATTTTTGAAAAAAAAACCAACGCGCCACATCTACAACCTACCCCCGTCCGTCTGCGTATTATTTATTCAAATTTCAATTAAATGTCATTGAAAATTAGCAGACATACACACCTTGTGGACGCGGATTTCACCCCTGTAGGCTCGCAGTGGCATGCATTGGCAAAGCACGGCAAGGCCTACTCGCAAAGTGGGATGGCGGTGGTGCATTCACAAAAATTCACTTTACTAGCATCCACCTATATATGGTTAGCCCGAAAATGCTCATCCCCCTGCATAGAGCACACCACCCTTATGCACAAACTCCGACTCCAGAGATGTGGAGCGCTTTGGGTCGCGCGGCAGCTACACATATTTCAGTGGAGCAAAACGAGACTCATGGGGCTACTGCTCGCAAGAGCGAGAGCACATGCTTACGACGAGCACACTCGTATCTCGTATGTAAAGGATATGGCAATTTATTTTACTATTTTATACTCTTACAACGGTTTGTGTATGCGGCGCGGTACTCTGTTGCTGGGGGTCTGAGAAAGGGAATGCCTCTGTCGCTCTGTATCTGTGTGCGGGGTATGGAAACGAAAATCGACCGTTATTACGGCAGAACATAGAACCGAAGTCATCGCATTGCATATGCAAGGGGGCATACTAATACACACCCCAAACCCTCATCGTTGGCCTCGTGTTCATCCCCTCGTCGGGTGACTCCTCGATGGTATGACCTTTTCTTTTTAATTTTCTACCTTCCACTCCCACCCATCCGAGGTGGGTAAATTTGCAAAACGTGCATGACACACTTCAATTCGGTTGTTCTCCGCGGGCAATGTATTCGTGTATACCTCTGACGACTGCCTATCCAATGTATGACAATTGAAATTCCGATAAAGACTTTTATTTTAATTGTTTATGGTATTCCCTTGGGGCAGATAGATTTAGATACGTACCCTCGCTATACAGCCGTTCATCCACCCCACCTTGTGGATGGCATCATCAAACGATGCTGCAGAGAGCACCTCTACATAAACACACAAGTAGCATACTTCATTATTTTTATGATATTGTGTTGCGTTCGTTGAAGGAGATCCTCGCCCCCTTGGCATGCAACAAATGACAATGGGGAATTGTCTCCTTTGATATTGAATGGGTGTCATGGTGGTGTACGGCGAGATGTATACAACCCACCCCGTGTGCATATTGTGATAGGGTGGCGTGCGGAAAAGGACACACATTATCGTGAAAATGAATAAGAATTTTTGCGCGCTCGTTCTCATTTCTTTTTAGAACAGAACACCCACTGGAACATTTTATTCGTCTTCCCATGTGAGTGTGTGCCTGGTGATTGTTAATTGTTGATTGTTAGCGAAGGACGATATATCTATTTCGAGGACATTATACCTACAATTCGTTTGAATGATTCAGAAACTGTTTGAGAAGAGAAATCCACAATTGTTGCATGTGGACGGGGTGGGTTTGGCAATTCCCACTAATTTGTATGAGTCATTTCGTCAGTGGGGTGGTATTAATTGGTTGTCTAGATTTCAAATCGAATGCACGAGACTTTATGAATTTGACCTAACCGACTGTGAATTATAATGCGAGTGTAAAAGTCAGTTTCAGCTTTCTCGTTCATCATGGAGATGGATCGAGGTGGTTGAGACTTGAGAGGGAAAAAAGTCCCAGGCATGAGATACTTAAAAAAGCTCTTTTTCGCCCAATACATGAACCAGTCAGTTTATCGCATTATCTGCTATTGGCAGAGTGAGTTCCAGAACCACTGTATATTTTCTCGGAGTGGACTTATTTTTTATAGTTGCTTTTATCGGGGGGTATTATTCCTTTGCCGTTAGAAGCGTGGCCCAAGTTTAGGTAATGAATGAACTGGGAAATAAATCAAAAGAGCTTCTTCTGGTAACCACACCGCGTTCATAAACCAATTGGTGTATTTATTTGGTCATTTTCGATCTATCTAATATTGTGGATCGTATTTGAAAGTCGACCAATAATTTGGAATATAAAAAGAGAGTGACAGCTTTTGGATAATTTTGTGTTGTTTTAAGGCCGTGTGTCAATTGCGCTAAATAATTATCCTCGGCTAATACTCTGACACTATCGTGGTGGAAAACGAATTCTTCAGCTGTCAAAAAATTATCCTGCTCCGGGAGCAGGATAATAATTTATCTTCATAGGATAAATTTTTTACGTTCGAGTTTTTTATTTCAAATGGCAGCAAATCAACGAAAGAAAAAAAAAATAATAACAAACTGTACTACCTACAACATGTATCTAAATAATGAAGGAAAATTAATAAAGTTGTTAATATAATTTGCTTAATTTATAGGGACGCATGGTGACAAAAAAAAAGTGGGGGAAGTAATCGTGGCTTACAAGGCTTTGATACCGCAGCAATATCATTGACATCAAGGGGAATTAATACATCGAATTTATGATCCATATTATCAGTTGTTGTTATTGAATTAGTTGTATGTCTGTTCTTTGTGTTGTGCTTCGTATTGTGTTGTGCTATCGTCAAAAGTCTTCTGAGAAATCTTAAAAATTTAGCCCAATCGACACAGCCAAATTTCACAAAAGCTAAATTTTTATTCAACACACACAGAAATGTCAAAAAATTATCCGAGGATAATTATTTAGCGCAATTGACACACGGCCTAAGTTACTCGAATATCAAACTTGATTTTGCAAAAAAAAAATCACAAATGTGTGGAAACCTACCAAAATTTGTTAAAAACTCATTTTCTGCTCAACTAAAAATTATATAGATTATCGCTAACAATTTCCAAGGAGTTTGAATGTGAAAGCCAGGGAAGGTCTGAAAAAAAACACCACCGTTCATTTTCTACTTATTGCAGAAAGCTTTTAGCTAATGCACAAATAATAGCTGTTTCTAGTTGCACTGCATTCACAAAAGATGGCGCTCAGTTAATTTTTGAACAGATTTCCTCGTAAAGGAAGGGCTTTCATAGATTTGTTATTTGAGAAACAAAAAAAAAAAAAAAAACACTTCTGGTTTTTCTATTCAAAATTGAAGGGGGTTTAAGTAAACTATCTACTTACAAGTTACAACCAACATAATTGTGATTAAAATTCCCTACAACCAACTTAATTTTTAGCTGAAAAAATAGTTTCCGATTAAATTAAAATTTTAGGATTGATTTTGTGTAAATATCCAACATAGAAATTTTACTAGAACCGATTTCTTAGGAAGATTTCCTTTCAGTTTGAGAAATATTTCAGATTTTGACAACCCTCCGCAGACCAAGCTTTTTTCGCATTGCTTAAAATTGTTAAGTATTTTCGGATAAGAAAAAGAAGAACGAAATAATTGTTTTAGTATTTGCAATGCCTCAACCAAAATGGCAGATTATTGCAGGTTTTTGGGATGAAGTGGTTTTAATTTGGAAAACGTTTTCCAAAAAGTGTTTCTGAATAGACATATCTTATTATCTGTCTGAGTTTTTAGTAATTATCATCGGTTTTCATTACATTTAGGCAGTATGAACTGGATGAGCCTTTCAAACTTGTAATTTTGGTAGGTACTAAGTCCCATTTTTAGAGATCTTTCGTTTCGACGACAATCGCTGGAAAATTTTCGTGATCAGGACCCTGGTAATTGACGATCTTAATATAGACTTTTAGAACATGAATGTACTTTATTTTGGCAATTTAAAACAAGGAACACAGCCTACATACATAAGCTGCCCATGTAGTGAATAGGCGTGGGGAAAAAAATCGCTATAATAAAATAGATTTGCAAAACAATAGTCAAAGTCGAAATTCACGTTGCAAACTTTTAATGGCTACGTAAACTTGTGCACTCGATTTATTTCATAATTACCTATTTAAACAAATGTGTATAGCTACAGCAATGTTGGAATCTATATTTCTTGTTGAGAAAAGTTTTAAAAATTTATACTCGATCACATCTGGTGGAGTCTTCCATTGCATACTATTAGTTGCAAGTACAGTAGATGCCCAGTATAAGGAATGATTTAATGTTTGATGTCATTCGCTATATCGATCGCGTTCGTTATATCGATCGAGTTTTTTTACTATTTTAAAAATTAAAAAAGAGAATGAAAAATATATTTATTTGAAAGGTTTTTCATATTTGATTTAAAATTGAATATAATGATGGTCCTGAGAATAAATACTTTCAGGTATAGCAAATTGTGGGCACCATACGCTATATAGAGATACTAATGTATATCTGATAAAGGTTCGTTTATCGCAAGTTCGCTATATCGGATAGGATATTCGTTATAATGGACGTCCACTGTATTGTGTTTTTTTTTGTATCATAAATTTTGATTTTCGGCACAAATTTGACGTGGCACTACGTTGCTAGTTCAAGGTTTCTTTCTGATACGATATAATTTGAATATTTATTTGGCAACCTCGAATTGTATCCTTGATTGTGCTGGCTGCTGGAACGTGTGTTTCACCAAAACTGGAGTTTCAGATATCTTTAATGGATCTGTCTGAAAATTCAAAATTATTATTGTTGCTAATATTGGAAGCAAAAAATAAACTTAAGTTAAAAATTATATTAAAACATTTAAGAAAATGAAAACTTAAGTATTAAAATTAAAATTAAAATAAAAATATTTCCAATTTTAGTTATTATCGGAAACCGCCGGTATTTACTGCCTTAAATAGTTTACACGTTTTTATTTACAATTAAGTGTGATTATTTCATATGAAAAAAACAATCTGTTCAAAAATAATTTAGGGTTTTTTTTGTTAGGGATTTGCGTCCGTCAATTGACCACGGTTTTCGGCCTAACAAAATATTTCTCGTTTGGCAATAATTTAAAAAAGAAAATACGATCCTAAGAATTTTTGACATCAGTGGTTGAGTTTCAGTTCGTATTTCAGTGTTGAGATCAAATAGGGTGAATGTATAAAGACATTATTAGTCAATTATTTTGAAACAAAAATAAAAGGTTTTTTTGTATGAGTAATTTTTTTATAAAATTGCAATCTTTGTGCACTTTAAAAAAAAAGAAACGAAGAAGATAAAATACTGGAAAATAGATAGTTATGGTTTTTTTTTAGTCTGTGACAGGTCCATCTTGTACCTACTTAAAGTTTTGTAGACTTTTACAATAAATTCTGTGATCCTATACCATTCCTTGGGCTACATCCTGACGGAATTACACCGATTTTAAAAGAGTCAACTTGTTTGACGGAACTCGGTTAAAAATAACCGATTTATCAATTTCCTCTCCAAATTTTCTCGGTCATAAATAACAAACCAACTGATAAAGTGTGTTATTTTTAACAGTATGATTTAGCGAGTTAGCTAGTGTTCAACAAAAAATACTCGTTAATTTTCTACAGAGACTTAGTTAATTTTAACCCATTTTTCTTAACCGATTCAACTCGGTTAATGTTAAAATTTCTGCGTGTACCGAAATTTGTCTACCGAATTTGTACCGAATAATGTCTACTTAAATAAATTCTTCAAAATCCAAAAAAAAAAATAAGTACAAGTCTCTTTGAGTTGCAGAAAAGCCTCACAAAATTTGTTCACGAAAATATTTCCCTGATTTGAATAACTACTTCTTTCAGGGAAGACGCTGTATTACGATTATCAAGAAAAATAGAACAAGACAGAAAAATGGTATTTCCACTCAGTCGAAGAAATCCGAAACATTTTTAAAATGCGCCGCTTTATGGGAACAGTCCAACGAACTTCTAATCTAATGGTAAACAAATAATAATAACAATTGGCACAACAGGTCAACATCAGACCATATAGGTACCTAACCTACCTAACTTCTCTTGCATGAGTTTTGTTTGCGCCCTTTTTATGGGCCAATGGATACTAAAGTTCTAAAGAAATAAATACCAAATTATATAGTACCTTATTCTCATCAAACCTTAGGTCACTACCCGGTGACTTTTTTAAATATTCACCCCGTGTTCTCTCCCACAAAATGTATAGGTACTTGGATCTATTTTTCGGCAAAGTTTTAACTGTGCGCAACCCTCTATCCACACATTACACCAAGTCAATATTTGCCCAAGGCAACTCCTCACTCTGAGCTAGCTACACAGCAAAACATTGTCCCTAAACAATCAGAATAAGAATCCTGCTCAGCTACACCAAGAATCACTAACTTCACCATTGTCGTAGCGTAGAATGATTCGTATTTACTTACTCATTGTACATAATACTCACACATCCATGGCGATGGCGATAGTCCATATCGTCCATGGCAATTCACTTTCGGACACACTCTTCATATACCTAGAAAAGTAAACCCCCTCGCACGAAATTCAAAACGACAATATTTTTCTTGCTCATGTACGCAATTCCAAATCACAACACCACTCGGTAGTTGCTCCTTCAATTCATATATCCTGCACATAAATAAGGATTCCCTCCCCACAAACCAAACACATCGCAATAGATTTAAACGTAAAACTATAAATAAATTGCATCACTGCAAGCGCAATTCCTTGCTCTGAATCGAAAATCCTTCATCCATTAATAATTGTGCGATACGTCCTTTCTGCAGGACGGACCAAGAAAATGCGAAATATACAGCCAAAGTAAAACCAACCGAAAAAAAAGCGCACAAAAACTAACAGGATTTTGCAGGATGCACACTAGAAATATGCTCTGACTTACGAGAAGGAGTTCAGTAGCTGAACTTGGAGTAAAACGTCGTCGCTCCTTTTTTTTTTGGGTGAGCCTCTGCTATGGTATGTGTTGCGAGTTTTGATTGCAAATAAAGTATGAAATTGGATTTTTTTTCACTGAAGAAAAGGAGAAAAAGACGGGTCGAAACTTTTATGGCATAAAGAAGTATCAATCTGTGAAACTAGGTACGTTGAAACTTACTGTCTATCAAGGCTCTTGCAAGTTGCAACTACTGTGTTCTGTGTATCTGCATGCCAAAAGGAAGGAACTTTTCGGTATAAATGAGATTGAATTAAAGTTTGATCGTATTTTTAAGGGGATGCAATTTATTGCTTTGCTTATCAAATCGAGCCGCAAAGGTGGTTAGTATTATTTGTTGCAGACATTGCGTGGTTGGTGTATGAAGTGTTTTAAGCAACCCATACACGTGGTGTTTATTTTTGACGTCGGTGGAGTTTTGGTTGCAGATCTGAGGATAGAAAACCGGAACCACAGAAGAAATGTACAGAAACGAGATTCACTCGACAGAATTGGTGCCGAAAGCAGCTGTAACTGTCAGTGGTTACCTCTCAAAATCATTGGAAATATCCCTACAAACAGATGTCATCGTTTCATGGAAGAAACTCGTTCCTGGAGTAAGACGTTGAAAAACGCATTTCTCGGCGCAGTGTGGACCCACTCAAGTGGGATATAAGCCCGAAAAGTAAAAATTGGGCTTTATGTCCCTGGGCCTTATGTCCCTGCGCCGCAATTCTCTACTCACCAACGATTTTAAAATTTATTGACAATACATTGACGCGATATTTGTGTCACGTGTATGGGGTGCTTAAGAATACAAGCCAGCCGTGGCGGAACGTTGAATATTTCTCTATTTGAACATTTTTTGAATTCTGTTTTCGGGACAAATAGAATAACTTGCAATTTCATGACGAGTGAGAGCTTTCTCAGGAAAATGATAGTCTCGGATGCTTGCGAGTGTTGGCGCAATGGACAGACAGTGTTTTTCGAACGGTTGAACGACAACCAAATTACAAGTTAAGCTCAATCCGCGGTACTAATAATCATTTTTAGTGCCCAAGCTAAATTTTTCGAACTCACAATGGCGAAATTTTCCATACAAAAAAAAAAATGGTTAAAAATGATTATTAGTAAGGCCAAATTAATTTATTTACAGCCATCTTCAAGTCATTACTTTTGTTACCTCATTCAATGTCTTTCCGAAGCAAGCAAATTAAGCGAGTAGCTAATACACAAACCTCACGAACTTTTGTTTGCTCTAATCCGGTATTTTTCAAGTGGTTTTCTTTATCTACTTCATCGATTTCTTTTCATAGGTAAATAATCCTCCTGTACATCAGCACAACATAACCTATTTCAAAGGTAGAGATGCGAGATTATTAATAGCTTACTATACCAACCATACTCTTTATGGCTGAATAGGTAGAGAAATTCGAAATGAGGCAACATCAGAAATGAGGTAAGGGATAGTAATTCATGGCAATCGATATCCACTCGTTGGCATTGAGGTAGGAATTATGATGAAGCAACCATATCAAAGTCTGACGTGTGTTGCTCGAATGTACTTAACATTTTTGTTTATTTGTTGGAAGGATGACAATGTTCCTTTCATCGAATGTGTAGGTATTCCTTGTAATGCGAGTGTTTTGAATACTTAATTTTAAGTAGATACGAAATTAGGGTTAACTTTTTTAAAATCGATACGACAGACGTGAGACAGACCGGAGGCATTGACAAGCGGTTCTAAATTGTCATCCCCAGATGGCAGCACCACAGGCTCTGGACGTATTTATGGACAGAGGTTTCTTATAACTTTCCCGGTTAAATATGTTAAATTTTTTTAAATAATATTGTAGCAAATTTGAATAGCAATGAGTGGACTAATGTATCGAATGTTTAAACCCCTTAGCAATGACACTCAAAGGAGGCAATCGAAAATTTGCCACTCAAAAACCAAGAATAGATCCCAATGTTCGTAATTTTCAAAGCTTTTTTAGCTTCAAAACGCATCGCGATCTGTCACTGTGAATTATAAAATTTTCTCTTGTGGTCACTTTGCAACAAGAAATTTTTCGCTGGCGCCTTCTCATTAAGAGCATACCCGCTTGCAGTCCCCATAAAAAATACTATCGAAGACACAAACCTTTAGGTGACACCTATACAAAAAGCTCAGAACTATTCCTCCAAGTACTATGTAGCTCGCAGACATTCTTTTAACTCGCATAAATAAATAAATCTGTTCATTTAAAATGTAGAGTAATGCTTATATTATTGTACAACCACCACTCTAGGTTGCGGCCATAGCTACATTTTCGGTAGGACTAGGATTATGTAGATAAGCTCGGCCGAAGTCACTGAACTGAAAAATAATGGAACGAAAAATGTACCTGGATCAAATTCGACAGACATTGATGAGGCAAAAGTCATTGGTCCTTACTACTAATATTTTTTTTAACCTTGACTCCTAATATTTTGTGGGTCACAATGGGTTATTTTATATGTAAAATGTCGCCACTGTGAGTTTGTAAAATATAACCTGGACTAATATTATCGGGCATTGTATAACTAGGGTCCTAATTTAAGTGAACTTTATTGCCCAACAGTTCGGTTTTCGCGGCTTACTTTAGTGTAGCATCAAGAAGGTACATTGCCGACTTAAACGCGTTTGTATGAATAAAACAAAAGCTCCAGCGTAAGCTTTAAAGTTCACAACTTGCCTTCGAATCAAATTTAGCTAGTAATTTGAATTTTTTTCTCAGAGGTGTTCAGCTTTTTCATTAGCAGATGCACAAACCAAAAACGGTCACTTTCTGGAATAGCTTGCTTATTTATTAGGTATCTTCAGCAATGCATTTCCTATACAGTGTGGGACAATCAAATATGAACGATATCAATGTGTGAATATGCCGCAACAAGGTCACTGCCCACTAACCAAATCACAGGTTCCCACTTACACCACTACTCACTCTCACAGCTGTCTGAAAAACATTATAGTTATCAAAGTCATAGCACATTCCAACAAAACCCTCCTTTGTCTACCAAGTTAATAAAAAGAAGCCTTAGCTTACGCAAAACGGAGGGGAACCAAAAATCACTTCGTCCTTTCACAAATTAAAAAAAAATAATGCACATTCCCTCTTGCAATGCAGGACTGAAATCGTTCTCATTACACCGCCAGTTTTGTTGCTATGCAGCTTTCACATCTCTCGGCATACTTCACTCTACCGCGACAGGACACACAAAAGCCCGACTAATTATGGCACACAAAAGCGTGGAAATGCGCAAGAAAAGCACGAGGTGATGCACATAATTTCACAAGGACCAAACGAAAATAATTACAAAATAAACTGGCACTAAACTTGACTCTAATTACGCGATGACTACTACGACTATGACTCTATGCGAGTACGAGAACGAGTTCTGCTTCTGCCACAGAGGATATCTCTCTCCGGCCGGTGTGATGATTCTTTTTGACATCGACTATTTCTTTCGCAATCTGTGATGAATTTCCTCCATGGATTTTCAGCATTTTCACCATTTTCACCATTTTTGCACTTTGGCCATTTCACTAGACTCCACAGAAGTGGATGCAACGATACAGCAAGCGCAAACAAAAAATGACGACGAAAAGAAGAAAAGCAAAAGATTTCATTATTTCATTCAAATCTTTCCACAACCCTCATGCCTCATCATGCTAGCTGTCATGTTCAACTTGAGCCCGGCCATCCATCTACTACTTTGGCTTCGCGTCCCTTTTACGAGTATTGTGCTTTGTGCGCCACAGATGATGCCATGATGGTGGTGTAGTATAGTGCCGCGGCTGCTGCTGCTGGCAAGGAAGGGCGAATGAATAAATCGCCACAGGACTTTAATAATGACTTCTCTTCTTTTCCTCTCTGGGTGTTGCTAAGAGCTAAGTAATAAAATTAATTGAGATACTTTACGTTTCTGAAGTATTCGTTTAGTGCTTTGAAATATACATTTTCAACGAATGTGCAAATCAGCGTTGCCGTCGACTTTTTGAAAAATGTATCTATTTTTTTAAAAAAATGTATCAAAAGTATCAAAATTTCGAGAATCAAAAATGTATCAAATGTATCACAAGAGAATATCGTTTTCTAAATCACTTTTCATGTTCCATTGGGACCAAAAATCAATATTTTGATGTATATTGATATTGATATTGCTATAGATTCAAAATAAGTCTGAAAAAAAATTAAAACATATGAAAAAGGGAGATTTTGCAGACTTATTTGAAAATTGAAAAATGTATCTAATTGAATATATGAGTATCAAATTCTTTGCAAGGAAGCAAAAATGTATCTTTTTGATACAATTGTATCTTTGTGGCAACGCTGGTGCAAATGCAAGTGAAGTCGTCAAGTGTACAGATGAGAGAGAGAGAGAGACGAAAACACCACTGAACGACTGAACGGAAGGAGAAGGAGCGCTGCTAAACATTGAGAAGTGGAAAAATCAGGCTAAGTGGTCGCGATGCAGTTTTATATCTGCCATACGACTCACGCTTGTCTAACTAATTATCTTGGAATAAATATTTTTCTGCGGCGTGTAGGTGTAGCCTTAATGAGCGAGATAACATTTTCCCCGAGTTGACTGTCTCTTCTGAATGGGAAAAATGGGTAAAAGTGGATTCTACACCGTTTGAGGGCCCGCAAGAGCTGTGGAGTTGAGATGAGATTGCTTGGGTTAGATGGACCAAACTCCATCATCACGCTTACGATAAATCTGTTTGCAGACTCTTGGGAAATTTTAATGCTGGCACTGTGGTTGGGATTTCAATTAAAATGTGAGCAGATGCTGGGCGCCTTTTTGTGGGACGTTTCTGTTCTGTTTCTTTAAGGTAACTTAAAACGGGGGGGAACCGGCAACTTCGAAGTGGAAGAGGACTACCAGAAAATTCACCAAATATTACAAATCGTCACAGATTTCCTCTCATTAGCACAACTTCTACTGAAAGTAATCGGTTCCGGCTCCTATGTCACACGGACTCCAAATAAATTAAGACGGCAAGCAATATCGCCTATTTTGACAACAATTTAGGAAACAGTCATTTGGGGAATCTGGATAGCCTACCTCCGACTAAAATTGCCGGCACTCTTGTCCCATGGCTTAATATTCCTATTCCTCTTTCTGTTTCTTCCCAATGCCTGCAAAATCATGTGTCAAACCACTGGTCACGTAACAATATATGTGGTTCATATATTCGTACAGCTGATAGTGTCCTATAGTTTCCCATGAGCTCTTTCCCTCTCCCTCTTCGAACATCGTAGTTCTGCTCTTTATTTCATGTTTTTTCCTATTACTAGCCGCTTGAATCATGAAATGGTTTGTGAATCTGCTAGATATTTCATTCGCATTTAACATTAAAAAAAGATTGATAAGAAGAAACAGCTTATCTATGCAAAAAAAAAGAGATAGCTTCAAATTTGTGAAAAGGTACAACTTGGGTTCGTGTATCTACTAAATAATTAGTTTGCTTTTGAGCGAAGCGTCTTAAAGCTTTCGATGAAGTTTTTTCTTCTCAACTCAATTTTTACTGCAGGACACGAAATATATTCGATAGAGATATGCTTACAAAAATTGCAGAGCTATAAGGTGGACCTGGGCCAAAACGATCATATTAGCTTTTCCTCTAACGACTCATCATTCATTTTCAAATCCAAGCCTAGGAGCTTTCCATACTATTTTTGAGCTTTACTATTATTACCCGCACACTTTGCGAACTCGACCGAGCGCCCATAACCGTCGTCGTCGATATGGAATGAACATAATCTACTCTATCCACCAACTTCACCCAGTCGAGCTGCATGTACAGGCATGGTTGCCAGAATTTAGTTCGCTTTAAGCGCCCAAACCTTAAAAAAATGTAGCCCAATATAGTTGACCAGAAAGATGCCCAAAAATCATTGAACATATGAGCGCATTTTTTCGATCTTCTGCAATTGGTATTTTGTGGCTTGTTGTGTCAAAACAGAAGGCCTGTTCGATGTTACTTGACTGCAAGAGTGCTGCCAAGTTTTTAAAGTGCGGGTTTGTTCGAAAATAATTCTTTTTTTTAGTTTTGTGAAAGAATAAAATAAACAAAATTAACACACAATTTGTAAAACTATAATATATAGCCCAAAATTGTGTTGGGCGCTCATGGAAGAAATTTCTATCGTTTTTTAAGTAAAAGGATAGCTAAAAATACACCGAAGCGCCCCTGGAACATTGTGGTGCAGGACCTGTTCTAAATAATTAGTAGTTCAAGCGTAAGTGGCTGGGACTTCACCGCTGCAGTAGGGATGTGGAGCTAAGCCCACTGTTGATTAACACAATGTTGTTTTCTTTAAGTAGGTCCGCGACTGTTTTCCGAAGTCTTTGGACTAAGGATCGAAATAAGGTGCCAGATTCTGTAAATAGAATCGTGTACACGAAAAAGTTATAACGTTTCGTTTTAAAGAATCTGACCCAAGATTTTGCCACTCAGAAAATTGTTAAGACTGTGCATCAGCGTGAACCCTTACAGGTGTTGAAATTAAGGGGTCTAACTAGTCGTAAGATTTACCTATGCAAATGGATAAATTGAATAAGTCTTCTTTTAAACCAGCGGTCTTCCATCTCCTATACATCTTCAATAGAAGCTTACGTTGCAACTGCGCGGATCTTAATTTCTCTTCTTGGTCGATATTATGTCAACCTTCCAGTTCCAAATTTCCATTCGGAGCCATATTTTGTAAACTCCCCCACTCGAACAAGAAAATGTTTAGGGACTGACTTCAGAAGAACGGGCACTCGATTCCGGATAGGCTTATTGCGGCTACCATTTTTGAGCGCCTTTTGGAAAAGAAATTGATTTAAATTTTGTGTTGAAAATTTAAATAGACTGTGTCCTCTGAAATTTATAGTTTTGTGTTGATTTATCGATTTCGGGCGCCAAAATCAATCTTGAAGTTTGAAAGAATAGATTTCTTTCAGTAAATATCACTCGTTTCCAAAACAAAGCAGTCTTAAGCTAAAGGCAAATTTAAGACTAAAAAACGAGAATTGTTGGGCCCGTTTAGGTCTCCTCAAAAACTGTTTTTACTTTTTTTCCAAGCAAAACGCATATCGATTCAATCGGGAACTTTAGGAAGATCACCTTTTCGACATCTGGAAAAAAGAGCCAAATCTGTGAAAGGGCTCCAAGATTAGCTCAAAGCCAATGGGCCTACCTTTTTATCATTTTTAAACTTCGCACTAAGTATTTTGTAGGTCACAATGAAAATTTAAACCCTTATAGCTCCAAATATACCTTTGCTACGTCTCTATACGCCTTGTGCCAACAAACCGAGATGAAATTATTGTTCCCCGCTTTGGGCCTGTCACCCGGAACGTTATAGCTACAATATATCGCTTCAGATGTATGCCCTTTGGTGCCATCCAAACCACTTCAATGATGACCTCTAACCAGTTCTGCCAGAAAATTGTGGGAACTACATCATAAATGGAAAACTTCCATCTCATCTCCGCAAGTATGCAACCTCTGTTAAATATTTAAAACATTCCCACCCAGCCCAAGGTATGCAACTAAATGCTTCGCCAACAAATATGCAACGATAATAATTAATCGGGATTGCCCTCAGTGTAGTGTCTACTCTGTCAGCAAAGTTTCCTGCGCACACCACACGGATATGATTTATACAAGCCAATTAATTGCGAGACCCCCTGTCAAACTCTCCTCAATTTTAATTTTGAATGAGGTTAGGGGAACCCTCCAACGACAAATACGCAACACATCATCACCCCGAAGTGGCAAACTGTCCCGGCTCATATTTCCATGCATTAAATAATTTACGACATAGGTATCTGGCAAACTATTCCCTTCCGTAGAACTGTGCGCCTGAATTGGTTAATCACCATTTCGAGACGCAAAACTTACACCTTTTCCGTTCAGTGAAAAACTTGTACATTCTTGGAGAGTGCGTTGCGTCTGGACCCAAGGACCGCAATCATTTGCGCACCCACAGCCCACACCCAGGTCTGGGGCAACCGCACCTCCGTCGCAGTTGTCCAGTCGAAAGTTATTGCTCCTTGTAATTTTCTTGCAGCCGAAGTTTTCCCATGAAAAAGCCAGCGCTGCCTCTGGAATGCCATAGCACCCGATTGGCGGTGGTGTAAGCGGCCTACAAATGGGGAGTAAATTGCATTCTGTTGTACTTCATATTCCTTCAAAGGATCGAAACGCAGACGAGCAGCTAAAGTTGAAACTTTCGCTGACTGAGGTTGCAGCTACAACATTATTAACGTTATCCAATCTTCACTCCACTGCCCAGGGGGGTGGATGGAAAACTTTCAGTTTAGCTCTTGAAAATTTGTTGCGGTCTTGTTGTCGGGATGACACAACACACAAGAGTAATAGTAAGCCAAAGCCATTGACAAGGACGATGGTAGCTGATGTAAAGTGGTGGCCAGCCCGCGGTTACTTAAAAATCCAAAAATCCGATAATGAAGGCGCAGAGCCAGGACAAAATCCTCTTGTTTCCTTTGAGTTGGAGTTGTGCGGCCGGCGCAACGACGGAGGAAGAGGAAGCGCGCGCTTCGATTTGACTTTTTGTAGCAATGTTGTCCTGTAGTTTTCGAGTTTGTCGAGTTTGTCCTGGCGCTTTGTTTTGCATTTTCACAATTTGCTGGCAAATTTGCCGTTGTTTTCCTTTTCAATTGCGCAGCTCTTGTCGCTTTGTAGGCGGTCGTCGTGAACGACGAACTGGAAAGTTTTTCAAGGGGACTCTTGGTGGAATTAGTTGCATTTCCACTGAAGTAATAGTCAAAGTGGTGTGTGCATCAAGTGGGAGTGGGAGCGCGCACCTACTGCAGCCGGCAAAAGTTTGAATTCATTTGCAGCAATTTGCAGGGGCGCTCCTGCTCCATACAGCAATCAGTTAATGGACGACGACGATCCGATGACACAAAACGATTGCAAATGCATACATTTGCTCATGATAATTGCATTATGATAGCTCAGTGAACTATTCTTCGGGGTAGAATATTCAAAACATCCGGTAGTCATATTGTTTTTTGTTTTTTTTTCTTTCCTTGTGCTTGTCGATGCATTGTACTGGGTCATGTTCGTTCGTCTTGCTGATGCACATCCTTTGAGTTACATCATAGATGAGGACAAAGGGTGTTCTGTTTCTTCTCAGTTGAGAAGGAGAATATGGATTTTTGATTCCTGAAAATACAATCTCGTGTTTCCACTCGAGCTATTTGAGTTATCCGTTCTGGAAATTTGTTTTTTACTTTTTCTTCTCTTTCTCGTGTGTTTGCTGGGAGACTCTTTGCCTATCCTTTCAGTGTGGAATTTGATCATTGAAATAGTGAATGGTAAGCAAATACCTGGAAATGTATGATGATATTTGAATTCTACCCCAGAAAATGCGGTTGAAAAAATGTCCTCGGTTGGGTTTTTTTTTTTTAAATAAAGGAGACAAAGTTTTGCAGCACAATAGGTGCGGGATGAGTTTGTTCAGGACTCTCACAGAGGACATTAATGTAATTAGTTGTGATGGGGAATTTCTGAGGGATGCGTATACATTTGTCTCCATGAAGGAAACTTTTAATTGGTTTAAGAGCATAGTCCTTGGCGCTCTGTGTTGAAAAGTAGTGCAAATATTATGTTTCTGCTCGGAATTGTTTGGTGGAGAATTTACGTGCTGTCAGGTGTGTCCCCTCTGTTGACAGAGGGAGGTGGAAAACTCTACGAAACTTCTATCGAAGATGATGGTGGTGAGAGCGTTTTTAGCTAATTGGGGAAGACCTCTGACAGTGGCTCTGATGGGTTATTGTGGGCGAGTTCCAATGAGCAGCCAACTGTTCTGTTACTGTCGCGTTTGTTGTAGTAATGCGACGGAAGCGAAATGAGAAAGGGTTTAGTTGTGAATGAGCGGAAAACCAAATTGTGCTGTCAGTTAAAGGGGCATCAAGACTGACAACTTTCTCTACCAATTCTCACCCGAAAATGCTTATATACTTCTATGACTTAACTGCGACCGGTGTCCTTATGTTTCTTATTTGAAATTATTAAGTGGCCGCACTTACTCTCTCGATGGGCATATATACCGGCCACAGAGTGTCCAGGCATTTGTGGCTGGAAATGGAAAACTTAAAACTAAGCTGAAAAAACCTTACAAACCTGAAGACGAAGTCTTCTGACTGGGACTTCCGGACACGGATCTGTGTAGATTACCTACGGAACGACCTAGTCGTCGATCTTACCTAAAAGGCTGTACTAGTTCTTGTCGTACCGATTACGGCTTTGTTTCGAAGCCGAATTTAATGAAAGGATGTGTGTATTTTTGTAGCTTACGTCATAATCGGTAAAATATGAAGAATAACGAAAGTTGCAATGAAAAGAAGTGTTGAATGATGTTTCGAAACTAGCTTGAGGCCATTTAGAATGAATAAACCTTCTTCTGAAAAAAAAACGTGATCCGGTGAGGTAATCCCTCCAAATTATTTCATTTATACAAATTCCAATACAAATTTCAGATAATATCCTACACCTAAAATTTTGAGATCAATACTGAACTTTCTTAGAACTCCCCTAACTTTGAGATCAGTATTGTGACAAAACGCTCTACAAATATCCACTGTACTCGCATTGACAGCAGCCAAATATTAGACATCGAAAAAGCTACATACTCTGGTGTTACGAACATAAAAATATTTAAAGGTTTGTGAAATTTGAATTCATTTATACAGTTCACAACTGCTTATTGCAGAAGAGTTTCTCCAAAGATTGTGAAGGAAAAAAAAAACATGTTTACAGACTTAGCTATAGTTTCAACTTCCAATTCAATATTCAAAAGTAGAGCCTCTGTATTCCTTCTCCGGATCTTAAAAATCTTTTGACCTTTCGTTGGCAGCTTCTTTTCAAATCAATTTCGAAATCGATGCCATCGGAACCTGTCCGATTATATTCGGGGTACGTAAATAGATGCAATGACATTCAGACATCAAGAACAAAGCTCATTTGAAATGCATGCAAAAAAGTTACAGTAAAACAGTTTCATGAATCAATTATTATTTTCTAGCATCGGCATTCTGTAAGGCGAAACGTTCAAACGTTTTCGTGTGCACGAAGAAATTTGCTTGTGTAACATATGGCCAATCATTCGTGCACATCAAAACGTTTGATCGTTTCGCCTAACAGAATCTGGCCCCAGCTTAATCTTCATTGTTAGCTTCATAATCATGGCTAGTAGACAAATGGACACAGGTTTCACTTGGAGGCCTTTTTCGGGAGGGGAAATTCCCAATTGCCGCATCCAGCATTCAAAAAGTTTCAAAATACGCATACATACATTTTTTCGACAAATAAAATCGAGCTTTGTTTTAAAATCCATTTAAGAATCTCTATTTGAAATAACTTGCGAACCTGTTGACTTTCTATGCCGTACCTCCCAGAATTAATAGCACGATACCAATAACCATATTTAGTGTCCAGGCTATATTTTAGGAACTCACAATTGCAAAACTTTTCATATAAAATTAACAATTGTGTCCTACGAAATATTTCGTGTGAAGATTGAAAATGATTATTAGTGCGACCCATAGACAACTTCTTCGAGAGGTATGAGAATGAAAAGTTATGCTTTACGTGAACACCTGCCTTGACGGCTTAATCTCATACCCACATCAGTGTCCCTGAGAAAGACGTTGACAAAACGCCCCAAGACCGGTACAAGTACCAATCCTGGTGCATTTTATTGACTGTTTTAGGAAAGGCCGCAGTCAATCCCATTGCTCATGGGCGAGGCCCATCTGCAACCTCTTCGTTCCTAAAAGAACGCACATTTGCTACCGCTTTTGGTATAAACCACAGCCACCACGAATCCAACCGCTATGATGGGGCTGCACCAAATTTGGTACAGTGGCTGACCCCATCTCCCGTGGTACCATCATATAGCTAATGGTCGAGCTTTCATAACCCAAGGGTTGCCCCAAGGATTACTACCAATTTGGATTGCCTTCCCCAATCCGAGGGAGGTGCACCTCTTTTAGCCTAGAAGCACTATGGCAACCATGACTATTCGTTCAAAAATTGTCAGGTGTATAGAGCAATAAATTGTCAGGTGTATAGACAATAAATCAATTACTTAGGTTGGGCTACATACATTTGGAGGATCGACTAACAACCCTCTCCTCGATGAAGGTAACCTTCTACTTGTGCGCTCCACCTAAGTTGGGGTGTTCCTCTTCTTTGTTGTCCCTCTAGGTTGAACGTGTCGAAGACTCTACCGGAAGGAAGATTTGTTTTCATTAGCTCTTTAGAACTTAGAAGACTTGGACCCGTTTGCTGATACTACTCATAGCGAATTAAGTTCCACTTAAATACCTTATGGGCTACTTTTTCTATGTCATAAACTGACACATAAGATTTTAAGTAGAACTTAAATCGCTATGAGGAATATCAGCAAACGGGCCTTAGACTGTTGATTTTTTTTTTTAACTTGGTCGATGTCATTGTACATCTCCTATAGTTTGTCGCTGAAACTTCTCCTCCGAGGCCCATCAACTCAAACGGGACCGACGATTTAACGAATAATCTTTCTCTCCAAGGGGTCGAAGGATTTCCTTCACTATGGATAAAGTCGAAGATTGATTGTCATCAAACAAGAGCCCTGTACAGAATATACCTTAATTGTCCGACATTGGGCTCTACTATACTCATTGCCTTGTGAGCCACAAAAAGACCGATTTCCAAGAGCTTTTCTTCGTTAAAAGTTTTAACCGGGTTAGGTATTCCCATGCAACTTTCGGTCCTCCTGATGGATGAAGAGGGTCTGTCAGGTGACCTACGTGAAGTTAGCCCGCACTTTTTCTAGAATGAAAAACGTGAAATGCAGTTCGATAGACATTCGTTTGTAGTTGTTTGTAGTGAAATTTTTTTCGTTTGTAGTTCAACCGTTAGAAAGTTAGAAGCATTAGAAAAAAATTTCAGCCCGCACTTTTGGCTTTTTGAAATAAAAACTAGCTAGTTGCATTCGAAATCGTTTGTAGTTGTTTGTAGTGAAATTATTTTTTAACAGAAATGCCTTATTTCCGAGATATAAGGACATTTGTGTTTGCACCTGTAACTCCGAATTTACAAAAGAGAGAAATAATTTAAAACCACTGGTGAATAAAGCATATCCTAACTTAAATAACTGCATTTAAAATTTCTGAATTCACTTAAGCGTTACTTAATAAAAAGCAATCAAAGTCAAAAAACGCATCCCTTTAGAGTTGCATCCATATATGGACTTCCCAACAACAACAAAACAACGGTAAACACATTTTCGCAAAGCACTCATCTGTACCCATCGACATGAGTCACTACTTGTCAATTAGCAAAAACAACCAATCAATAAACCCCGATTTTATCCAACAATTTTTTCTATTCCTTCGAATAACATTAAAACCTAACACCTTTGAAACAATTTATAACAACAAAAATGCAATTTCTGCAAAGCCTGTATTCCTGACTATCTAATCCAATTCAAATTTTGTGATTTTATCACAAAGAAAAAAAATTAGATGAAACTTAAGCGAACACTACTTCGTCATATAAACTCATATCCATATTTCAGTTATTAAGCAACTCAAAATAGTGAAATCTATTTTTTTCTAATGCTTTCTGTTAGATGTATCTAATGGAGCAAAAAAAAAATTACCTCTTATCAATAGATAACGATTTATTGAAAATTTAAGAAAATGGTTGAAATCGTCGCTGCAGACTGATTTAAGGGGACGGATATTTCAAATGCTGGACAACTACAAACGACAAAAACTAGTTGGTTGTTAGAAAGCATGTGTGCTCTATCTAATAAAACCTTAAATGTCGAAATTGACCAAACCAAAAAGAATTTATAAGCAATTTAAGCAGGCGATATAAGACAGCGTTATCTTCGAAACGGTACATTGCCGAGTGGTGAAATTTCCCATTTCAACAGTTTTCCACCTCACCAATCTAATAAAGAAAAATTTGTATCAATCGGCCTAACGGTTTGGGATTTATATGGAATTTAAGCGAAATTGCCGCTTAATTTTTTTTGTGAAGTTAGCCCGCACTTTTTCTAGAATGAAAAACTGAGTTTGCAGTTCGATAGGCATTCGTTTGTAGTTGTTTGTAGTGAAATTTTTTTCGTTTGTAGTTCAACCGTTAGAAAGTTAGAACCATCTGAAAAACAAATTTTCAATCCCTTAAAAGCTTGTTATCTCCGAAACCGTGGCAAGCAGAGCGATGAAATTTTCTGTGTCGAAAGTGTTTGCCATTACTAATCTAATAGAATTCAAATTATACCAATCGGCCTAACGGTTTATGATTTATTTGAAATTTAAGCAAAATTTGGGCTTCTAACTTAAGGTCCCCATAACTCAAAAACTGTTAAACTACAAACGATGAAACTTTGCATTTCCATTCTCTGAACCCTTTTCTAACTATGATATCAAATAGAAGACAGCCCGCATTACTGGACACTTTTTATTCGCAATTTAAGGGGAGCCTATAATGGTCTAAATTGACCCATTTTCAAGCGATCCGATATTTCCACTCCTAACGAGTTATGAAGGGTGAAATATGTTTTTTTCTAATGCAACAGCCCACCCTCTTCTAAGAAAGTGATGCAAAATCGTTTTCCAATGAACTGCAATGGAAATATCGGATCGCTTGAAAATGGGTCAATTTAGACCATTATAGGCTCCCCTTAAATTGCGAATAAAAAGTGTCCAGTAATGCGGGCTGTCTTCTATTTGATATCATAGTTAGAAAAGGGTTCAGAGAATGGAAATGCAAAGTTTCATCGTTTGTAGTTTAACAGTTTTTGAGTTATGGGGACCTTAAGTTAGAAGCCCAAATTTTGCTTAAATTTCAAATAAATCATAAACCGTTAGGCCGATTGGTATAATTTGAATTCTATTAGATTAGTAATGGCAAACACTTTCGACACAGAAAATTTCATCGCTCTGCTTGCCACGGTTTCGGAGATAACAAGCTTTTAAGGGATTGAAAATTTGTTTTTCAGATGGTTCTAACTTTCTAACGGTTGAACTACAAACGAAAAAAATTTCACTACAAACAACTACAAACGAATGCCTATCGAACTGCAAACTCAGTTTTTCATTCTAGAAAAAGTGCGGGCTAACTTCACAAAAAAAATTAAGCGGCAATTTCGCTTAAATTCCATATAAATCCCAAACCGTTAGGCCGATTGATACAAATTTTTCTTTATTAGATTGGTGAGGTGGAAAACTGTTGAAATGGGAAATTTCACCACTCGGCAATGTACCGTTTCGAAGATAACGCTGTCTTATATCGCCTGCTTAAATTGCTTATAAATTCTTTTTGGTTTGGTCAATTTCGACATTTAAGGTTTTATTAGATAGAGCACACATGCTTTCTAACAACCAACTAGTTTTTGTCGTTTGTAGTTGTCCAGCATTTGAAATATCCGTCCCCTTAAATCAGTCTGCAGCGACGATTTCAACCATTTTCTTAAATTTTCAATAAATCGTTATCTATTGATAAGAGGTAATTTTTTTTTTGCTCCATTAGATACATCTAACAGAAAGCATTAGAAAAAAATAGATTTCACTATTTTGAGTTGCTTAATAACTGAAATATGGATATGAGTTTATATGACGAAGTAGTGTTCGCTTAAGTTTCATCTAATTTTTTTTCTTTGTGATAAAATCACAAAATTTGAATTGGATTAGATAGTCAGGAATACAGGCTTTGCAGAAATTGCATTTTTGTTGTTATAAATTGTTTCAAAGGTGTTAGGTTTTAATGTTATTCGAAGGAATAGAAAAAATTGTTGGATAAAATCGGGGTTTATTGATTGGTTGTTTTTGCTAATTGACAAGTAGTGACTCATGTCGATGGGTACAGATGAGTGCTTTGCGAAAATGTGTTTACCGTTGTTTTGTTGTTGTTGGGAAGTCCATATATGGATGCAACTCTAAAGGGATGCGTTTTTTGACTTTGATTGCTTTTTATTAAGTAACGCTTAAGTGAATTCAGAAATTTTAAATGCAGTTATTTAAGTTAGGATATGCTTTATTCACCAGTGGTTTTAAATTATTTCTCTCTTTTGTAAATTCGGAGTTACAGGTGCAAACACAAATGTCCTTATATCTCGGAAATAGGGCATTTCTGTTAAAAAATAATTTCACTACAAACAACTACAAACGATTTCGAATGCAACTAGCTAGTTTTTATTTCAAAAAGCCAAAAGTGCGGGCTGAAATTTTTTTCTAATGCTTCTAACTTTCTAACGGTTGAACTACAAACGAAAAAAATTTCACTACAAACAACTACAAACGAATGTCTATCGAACTGCATTTCACGTTTTTCATTCTAGAAAAAGTGCGGGCTAACTTCACGTAGGTTGTCAGGTGCACTGCTTTAAATTCTTCGATTTCTGAGCTCCTTTCGCAAGTTGGACATTGAAAAAATTTGAAAAGGTTTGACACAAATAAAAGATTTGCCAGCTAACTACATATACAACCTGCGGAGAATTAAAACGGTGAAAGTAAAAAAAATAAATAGTTGTCGCAACAGCTCCGTGGAGACCCTAGCCTAGTTTCTTCCAACGATTCGTTTTGTGTGAGTTTTCTTTTTATTTTTGGGACGAATGGAATTGAGAAGGTCTTTTATGTTTTGCTTGTAAAATCCACAAATTCAGTGACGTACGGTTCGCTCACGGATGCGGTAATTCGGCCCCCAGTTTTGTGCAAAAGCGCTCTTGCCAAATAGGGGAGGCAATGAGTGACTTAACCTTTAGCCATCTCGGAGTCTTGGGAAGCATTTAAAAAGAGGGTTCGAATTCTGTCCAGTAGTTTCACTCCACTTGGATTATAGATTTAGTCCGCTTCATTGTCGTCCCCTTAAAGGCTTTCTTTCCGGTCTTGACGTCGGTGGTCACTCTCCGTTTAGTGGTAGCTTACTGTTTACAAATATTTCTGAAAATTACTTCAGACAGTCAAGTAAATTTTATGTTTGCTGCGCTTCCTCATGTTGACTAATTCAAATTGGAGCTATTTGTCACATTTACTGAATGGCTTTGAAGGATCTGCAAGTCCATTTAATTGAATTTTTACTACAGCCAGCTGAAACGAATTAAGAACTTGCCACATGGCTTTCGAAACCACCACAAGTGGATACAACTCTATCGTCAACAAAATCCTTAACCCGGCTCTGTCCTATCCGCTCCACCTGTTGCATGCAGATAAGTTATAAGCTCCGAAGGATATTAAAGGGGGCTGCCTGGAAAATATTTATTACTACCACAAACAACACTCACTCTCCGACTGCACTTCACTTAACATGACCATTGACACACATCCGATATACGAGCCTATACATTAACTTCCCCCCTATAAATCTGACAGGAGGATACGAAAAAAAAAGAAAAAAATTCCAACGTCAATTAAAATAAATTGACACAACTCTTCACGACACCATAAGATGATGAAAACGATTCAGAACGGCGGCCGAATCGGTGTAATGAATACCGGAGGCATAAGCCGGTCCACCTCCCTTGTCTGCGGATCAATATTTTTCAATTTCCCCATAAATTAATGTGCGGAAAATTTAATTTCCACCGCCCCATCCCAGGAGTTGAAATTAATTTTATTAATAATCCCGGTGCTGCTGACAAAAATTTGTACCATCAACTGATCAGTTGCTTTTTTTTCGATTTTCTTTCCATTTTTTTTTTGGTTTCATCGCCGTGTCCTTGTGTAACCCGAAGAAAATCTCTTGTCATTGCAACTGACAACCACTTAGAAGGGGTTAACGGCTAAAATTGAGGCATACCTCGTCTCTAGGGTTGAAAAGGCACATCTTTCCCGGTATAGTTAAAAGAAGACGGACAAATTCTTGAGGAAAATTTAATTTTCAGGTTTCATTATCTTTCCTTGATATTTACACGGCGCCGCGTACAACGCCCCGCACAAGGACTTCCACTTGAAGTTTTTAATTTGGCCGCATCTATGGAAATATTCGTCAAGCCTAAGGGGTGTCTACGTGGAGGAGGACAACCAAAAAAAAAAGAAAATGTGAAGACCCAGCCAGTGGCAAAGTAGTGGCCTTTTTATTTCTTCGCTGTAGACTTGGGCGCTCTTCTGGGAATTGTTTAGACGTCTTCCGTAAAATGTATATGTGGGTGGCAATGAGAGAACCCGCCAAGTAGTATCACTCTGGGGACAAATGTACTGGCCACTAACGATGGAATGATATTCTTGTTCTTATTTTTAGAAAGAAGTGGGCTGTGGAGAGTTGAATTGCCGTCTACGTTCGTCCTTAGAAATGCATCCATCGCGGTTTTTTTTTTTTTTTTTTCAAAAAAGCGACGGGACTCTAGGGTGGGACGTGGGAAAGAGCTTAGTCGCTATGGGCATAGGTTGGAAATTCATATCTCACCCACAAGAATAACGTGAGGATTGTCGATACTTTTTCTGACTCTGAGAAGAGGACAAGTTTTGTGATACAAAAGCACGGGAAGATATGAGAGTTTGCAAAGGAGGTCCTTTCGTGCTTTAATGGGATGAATCTAGTTTAACCTACTCACTTTCACTGACTTCGGCTGAATGATACGACAATTGACTGAGCACTGGCCTGAGTAGGACTCTGACGTGGACTGACTTTGACGTGGACTGCGACTTTGACGTAAACTGACTTTGACGTGGATTGACTTTGACTTCAATTGATCTGCAGCAAGTCCAAGACTTGTCCGGGTTAGTCCAGAGAGAGACATTTAACAACCATCGATTGCCGTGAAATTTCCGTGGCCCCCTAGATTCAGTAAAAATCCATTCAAGTCCTTTTAAGTCCTCATCTTCTACTCCAATTCCGTCCAAGTCCTCGCTCGCATATTCTCCAATCTATGAGATTGCGGCTCAAAACCGAAATGCGCACTTGACACATCAACTCGGTGACGTTTACTCTGTGTATGTGTGTGTGTGTGTGTGTGAATATGAGTGCGAGCCGTATCTAAAGTAGCTTTTAGCAGCAATTCCCCAAGGGTCCATTATTCTGTATTGCTACTACACACTGCGCTGCAAGTGGATCTCATAATGCATCTCAAGCTGGGAGACCCTTTAGTTTCCACCCTCGTGGAATATAAGTGAAGGATGCCATTCTTCAGCACGGCTACAGGGGGCGTTGAATAAGTCGAGCTCAAGCGGACCGTCAACAGAACAATCCACGAGGAGCAGGCGGGCGCAACAGCACATACAACAAGGTGCGAGTATCTATAAAGGTGTTTAGAAAGAAAGAAACACATCCGGAGGCATATTTAGCACCAGGACTATTGTTGCAGCGATTGTTTGCCATAGATTTGGCGTCATTGTGGAGCGCATCGCAGCCAAGAGACAATAAACTACTTCAAACTGACAGGAGTGGCACGCGGTAACTACCTGACGTTCGAGAGGCGCTTCTTTTCTCTGAAATAGCTGAAGATATTTTTTCCATTGTTTGTCAGCACACCCGCACACATACTATGAAATTGGGTCAAAAGGGTTCACTATTCAGGTGTTTTAGTGGAGCAACTTTAATTTTTCGCGCGCTACCAGCCACACCCTAAACGAATATAGACACATCTCCGAAGGCATTGCACTCAACAAAAAAATAAAAAAAAGGATCAGAAGAACAGAAAAAAAAAACATCTACCCACATGGATATCCTTGCACATACATACAGCCGAGTAGAGTATAAAATATCCTCCTCCACATGAAGCAGCAGCAGCTTCACATCATTCCCCGAGGACAGAAAAACAATTCCAGAAAAAAGCGAATCATTCCTCTCAAGAGACACCCTCGTGTGCGCTTTAGGGTGGCACTTGGCCCGCATGGAGGAGAGTAGTATATCTCCAAGGAGGCTAACGGTGCGACGATATTATGCTTATGGCATAGGCTCTGAATGTAATATAATTCCTGTATGCACTTCCCTTCCATATTCCCATATTGCTGGCACTCACTGTTAAGTGTTTGGTGTGTATATATAAAGATGGGGGCCGGTAGTGGATGAGGCTCAGCTTTCTCGGCGGTGGCGGTGGCGGCGGCGGTATGGTCGGAATGAAATTTGGTTTTTAATGGAATCAATGGGCTTCTGGGAGCAGCTATAGGCTGGGGGTTGGCTTTCGCAAATGAAGAAGTTCGGGTGGAGGAATTTATGGCCATGCTGATGTGAGGGAGCATTTGAATGAATCCGGCCAAAATAGGGTTAATCATGGATGACTTGAGTTGACTGACGCTTGAAGGCTGTTACCTTCATTGTAAAATTTTGTTCGACTACATTTCTCGTGGCTTTGAAGAATCTTTGCGAATGCATGAGGTAGATCTTATGACTCAAACCGTGCTTGTCTTGCTATAGTTACACCCTCACGAAGAAGGGTATTTACTGGTCTTGGACTTCAGTTGAATGGTATATACAGCTGTCAATTTCAGTCTTATGTCAGTATCTTATGACACGAAACTTGTGGCTTCCGGTCATATTCTGTGGTGCCAAGTGCAATGTCAAGTGGAAAGGTATCAGGTTGCACTGGAATATTACATATACGCCTTAGTAAGGTGAGCGAGTGTAGCGCCAATCTGTTCGTGTCCGGCAGCCAGATTTGACTTTATGTTAGCCTATGCTGACTTGACTGTGTTGTATTTATTGCTTCTGTTTTCTAAAAATGCGAAGGCTCTAGCTCAAGTTATTCCATCCACTGACACTTGCACCACGTTGCACCTAGAATTGGCCAGGTACGACTTTCAGAACATTGCATACGTGATTTATTTGAAATGCAATAGTTGGGCAGGTTCCTTTTCAACTTTCTCGAATACGTATTAAAATATTCTATTAGTGCAAAATTTTGAGCTCGAGATGCTAGTCAATTCTGGAATTACGATGGTAGAGGAACTCAAAAAAGTGGGTGCCAAAAGTATGTCCGTCTGTCTGTCCATATGCCTAGAGCCTAAACGCTTTCCCGGATTTGGTTCAAACTTCGGATTTGTAGATCGGGGGCATACAGTTCGGGGCAGTTTTTTTTTGACAAGGAAACCTCAATATTATTGAAAAATGGCTCAAACAATTTTGACCAAAATTAATATTTGAGCTTAAGTATTTGAGGTTAACATTACTGCATACTCCGTTTTTCACAAAAAAATCGAAAAGTGGTACTTTTGAAACTTTGACATATGTATCTCGAAAACGGTCCATGCGATTGTAAAAAGAATTCTTTTCTTTCATATGGTCACTTTCAACTTGATGGCGACATCGGTTTTTCTTTAAATTGTCGTACAAAGCATTTTTGAAAAAAAAATCATTTTTTAAAAAAAGCAGCCATTATTTAAAAATGTAATTTCTTTTTACTTACCTAAAAACGACAGTAACAATTTTGACCAAAATGAATACTTATACAAAAATTTTTGTTTTCAAAACTATTGCGCTCTTATAGTTTTCAATTCGATTCGATGAAACTTTCAAAACCAAATAATGCTTACATTCCGAACAATATCTGATACTTAGTTTTCATCTTAATATTTAAGCCATAGCGTTTTTTTTTTAAGCTAAACATTGCAACATTTGTTACTGCTTTGTCTGGCAAATTTAACAAGAACCGCTCCAACGATTTTTATCAAAATTCTTACAAAAGACAGTACACTCATTCTAAATGCGATTTTTTACTTACGGCCATATTATTCACTCCGGGTGTAACTCAAGTTTAAGTTAATTTTACACCCGACCATTAATCCGCATTTTTTAAACCCGACAATTTAAACCTATGTCCATATTATTCACTGAAAAACATGCGTTAAACCCGCTGGATTAAAGATGAATTTAAATGATGATTTAAAACAGCTTAAACCGTTTTAAATCTGCGTAATTTCAAAATTCACATGTTATGACATTTGTTTTTCGTTGCTTGTGCCAATAGTGCCTTTTCATTTCCTTTTAACTTTAAGTGAAATAAAAGGAGAAATACAGAGATGAATGATTAAAAGAGATGGATATATTTCGTACGTCTATCCCCTTAAAACCCATTTGTTTAAATTGTTGTTTTTGTAATTTCAGCCCCCATCTGTGAATACGCGTGACCAACCAAAATGCATGTTACTATTTATTTTATTTCCTGCCTCCTGCGAGCAAAGAAATGTCAAAAATGTAACGTAAACAAAAACAGTGAATATTGTGATATTGAGATTTAACCTGAGTTAAAGTACTTAAACTGGTCTTCGGATTTAACCGGATTAAACGCTGTCAAGTTTAAAAAAAAAACTGTGTTTATGTTTGCGTTTAATGACTGAATATTATGGACTTGGGTTTATTTTTTGGTTAAAACTCACTTAAGTCCGGATGTAAACTTTTAACCCGATTAAAGGGAGTGAATAAAATGAATGTTAGTTTCTCTCCAAAATTTTGAAAATTTAGTTTAAATTATTTTGCAAAATTTACTACTCAAATCCAGATCTGTAGTCACATATCTATGGTATATTTTTTTTGTATTAGTAACTAGTAATGAACCACTTCTAATAAAAATGCAATAACAGATACGCAAAACTGTTTTTTAAAAAATCTACTTTTTATTTTTTCAACCATACTGAATGGCAACCACCTTGGGCTTACCCAATCAGAATCTCCCACTTCATTTGCACCCCACACACGTCCATCTGCATATTCGGCTTATAAGTTATAACTGCTAATGCAAATTCGAAAACTAATCTTTGAACTCTTACATATTCAAATATGTAGGTAAATATATCGATCATTGACATAAAATAAGAAATCAACCAACCAAAGGAGAAAGTTTCGATCGACCCAGTCGTGCACTTTATTTCCGAATCTCCTGAATTTTGCAAAAAATTAACATAAGAAAAAACTTCTGATTCGCCCTACTTCGTCGACCTTGTAATGCTACCCAGCTGTTCTCGCCAAGTTTGCGGCATCCGAGAACAAGCCACCAAAAGCACAGTCCCAAAACGGAAATCCTCTGATCTGTTACGTGTGTGGTACCACACGGCATATAATTAGTCATTTGATGTCAGAGCGGAAACGACCATGTTCAACCACACCCACCGGTTATCCCGACTACCACCTGGCTTACTTCTTACTCGTACCTCGTGTTGACCTTTTTTTTTTGTGTGTGCTACATCAAATGGAAAATGGCCAACAATGTCGGCCTCCGCATTTATCCTTAAATCGGAATTTTGTTGTCTGTCGTGTAAATAAGGAACACGCTGCTCGCATTTTTTTGCTTTTTAATTAAAAATGTATTTAACTGGAAGGAAAAAAAAAAAAAAACACAAACTCGAATTCAACTACTTCCGGTTACTTTAAGTGAACACTTCTCACCACGACGAGTACGACCGGAAATCTGTTCGTGACTGTAGACAAGTTCGCGCAATTTATCACTTTGACTGGTGGGTGGCGGACGGTTGGTGGGCCAGACCAGATTCCAATCCGCTTAAGAGGGTCACTGAGTCCCGGCCATTCGCAGTGCATTGCTTGCGCCCGCCACCGACGCTGTACTTGAAGACGCTGTTCGAGCTCATCAATTATGCAGAGAATGTGGACGGCCAGTAGCAATCCATTGTGAGGCAGAAACACCGAACCCCCAATCGATCGCAGAGACACGACGGACAGCGGAGCAGATGACACGTCAAGAAGGGTTTTTGCCTTCTGGGCGAGAACAAAAAGGACGGGATTTATCCAACTATTTGCTGAAAGGTGCAATAAATCTTTCGGAGCAAATCTCAGACGGATGGAACTATTGGCGTTAATGTCACTCCTATACGTCGAAGGACGGATGAAAGGGAAACGTTCATATTTGTTTGTTTGGCCATGGCTTAGGATAATGAAATGCAGGACTGGTGTGGCATTTTGCACAGATTTATCCGGAATAGCAAGTGCACTTTGTTTGCGGTGGCTTTACATGCGTTCTCCGTCCGCATGGTCCATGACAGAAGCCATTATCCTGGGCAGGAATATTTCACAAGCCATTGCATTCATTAAAATTTATTTTCAATTGCAGCAGACGTGTATATACGACTACACGCTCACCTCCTCTGCCGCCTGTCAGCAGGCTGTGTTTAGCTCGCTCCGAATTGTGTCAGGTGAGCAACTGTATTCTGCGAACAACACGTCATGAAATATTATTTAATATTCATTTTTATCGCAACATAACTCACACAGACAGACAATATAAAGCACAACCGACCGACGACGCAGGATGCTGGGGAAGTAATGAACATGACATAATGCTGTTATCCTTGTACCCCGGGTACAGTAACAGTATATCCCATTATGCATTATACCGTGCAGAAAGAGTGAATAAAGTCATATCCTTGCGAAAACGCGCGGAAGGAATCCATTCGCTCTCTTCTGAGTGTATATATGTATAGCCAGCTATAAAGAAAGCGCGCAAAAGGCATTAAGTCGTACCAGTCGGAGGTCTTAAGTTTTATAAAATGGTTCCCGAACCAAAAACAGGACAATGATGGGGAGTAGCAAGCGCGTAGACAGGCACTGTGTAGAGATTGTCATCCAGCGCTGAGAGGGTATACATGCATAAATTTCCATTGGATTCTGATCGCTGTCTTGGCGGTGGCGGGGGCTCTGCGTGTGGACCAAGTGCATGCAAATGAACTGGATTGTGTTTGGTGGTAGTCCTTTCTCTCGAAGACGACGGCAGCGGCGACTGCAATGTCGACAATTTGGAGGAGAATGGGATTTATTTCGCTTCGCATTGAGCTCTTAAGCTTCGGGAAGCAAAACTGACTCGTTTTCTGGTTGCTTATTCATCACTGCTGTGTGTGTGGAAGGCGATGGGGTGTTGCATCAAGTGGTGTTAGAAAGGATATAGAGTTGAGCAAATTATGGTCGGAGTTATATGGTTCTATTTACTGGTAACCTACATTTAGAAGGGAGGATGACAACTATTTGCATTAGCATGCGACTGAAAAGTCAACCGGATCGGTTAATGTTTGTTTATGGTTCATTTGCACGGTTCTATCCAGTCCTTGTTAATAGATCCTCATATAAAATTCGTGAAAACATTCGTAGACTCGTTTCCAGTTATTTATATCAGTTCAAAGGCGTGAATGGGGCCTTTAGCTGTAGGAAGTCGAAGCTTAATTTGGTCAGCTTATCCCGCTGCTGACAGACTTAAGTGCATCTGTATAAGATACATCCCTTGCAAATAATTTATTTAAACATTCGTCCACTAACCAAGACTTCTGTTGAATTTCACGATTTACTGCATGTTGGTCTCATTTCAATCGGAGACGATTCTCTGAGCTCTGGTGAGCCAATATTGCTACCTTCGTAGAGGAAACGGATGAATTGAATCGAAAATAAGTTTTTAGGCTGAGTCTTAAATGCTTTCTAAGTCGCATAGTTGTTTATCCTGTAGCCCCGCTTACCTGCTATCTTTTTCACCTTCAATCCAAGACTGTTTGACCTGTTTTCCAAACATCGCAGATTCTAACTTCGAAGATCTTAATAGCTGGTGCGACCCTCGGAAGAGCAGATAATCTAAAGACTACATACCTTGGGGACTGCTTCTGCACCAATATATTTCGCTGAGTGGTAGGTTTCAGATCTGCCTTAAACACATGGTGGTCCTAGAAAACTTGAAGACGACTTTAGTTGTCTATCCCTCCTTACGATAGTTTCAGAAAGACTATAAGACCTTTCTTGGCGAATGCCTAAAATGGAAAAAGATCCCAAAACCATTTGGACACAACTTTTTGATTTTCAATTTTATAGTGAGGTACTTTTAAGTCCGTAAATAATTAGCTTTCTAAAGTTTTTTTTTAACACCTAGTGAGGTAGGTACGTCCCGTAAATAGTCCGACTTTCTGGAGTAGTTTCGACAACTAGGGAGGTACTTGCTGTGTGACTTTCCTGTCTTCCATCATGGCAGTTTCTTTTCTCCTGGGAGTAGGGGGGATTCAATGATAACCTAGAAAGTGGGCTCTGTAAACCGTTGAACAAGCTCCAATAGCTTTATTTTACTAATATCGATATTAAAAGCTTTCTAAAGAGTCTTGACAACCTCCAAGATGGAGTCCTTTGACGATTCTAGTAGATCTATTGCTGGATGTGATGCACTTTTGGTAGCTAGTCGCCAAAGTAGGCTTTGAAAATGCCTGAAAAGTTTCTAGAACAATTCGAAGGTATGGAAAATATTTGAAGAGGCTCTGGTGGTGGCTTACAATGTGCGCTCTCTAGCTCCCTGAATAAGTTACTACAACATAGTATTATAAAAACAAGACACTCCTTTTTGCAGTTTTTGGTTCCTGTCTTTCCATAACTCTGCCCTTTATGTATACAAAGAAGGAAACTGTCGCATTTAATATAACTGTGGCCTTTTATTGAGTCTGCCAAATTGAGTCTTCGGAAGCTGTTTTACGATCTTCTCGTTGCTATTGTTGCCCAAAAGTTATCTTCGTTGTAGTGGCAACATATGTGAGAAGCATTTCTAAAGAAATAAGCTATAGCTCATTAGCTCCGATATCTAGAACAGTGTGCCCCAAAAACAGATCCTGTTTTATTTACTAAATTGGTGAAACTGGGGCAAAATTTACTTCAGTATTTATTCTCGTGAAACCCTTATGATTGCTTGGGCTGCATATAGCGAGCGAAACTCTGCGACTGCCATATTTCGTTTAACTTACTACTGAGAGTATGCAACGAATAATTATACCGTTCAGTTGTCGTTTAACAAGACTATTTTTCATCGATATTTTTCTGTAAAGTAGACCAAACTTCCCTCTGTTTGGCACTTCCAACAGTCACACTCTATAGGGTAGTATATTCAAAAAGCCTTTGAAGGAGCTTAGTTCTATGCAGAAGTAGCAAGTTTACTTTAAGCGAGTGTTTAATGGAAGAATCTCCTAAATGTTTCAGGAAGGAATTGTAATGTGATGCCGGAATTCTTATGAGGGAATATACCTCTCTGAGACGTTAGCACAGATTGAAATAGACCGAAAGGTTGCAGTGTAACATACTAGAAGAATTTTGAATTCGATCAAAAGTCGAGACACACACTGAAATAGTCAGCTTATAGCACTTACTCCAAAATGCGTGCATACCTGCAGGCTGATTCGAAACAAGTCTGAACTGTTTTGTTGCGTATGAATGAATTTGAATTGCTGAGGCTGATGTTAAGTAAAACAAACTTACAGCTACTATCCTCTAAAAATATCGTCTTCGTAGACTTGTCTTCAGTTCTTATATCAATTCAAAGGCAACCTTTAGGCCCTGATGAGCTGTATAGAGTCGGAGTTGAATTTGGTCAGCCTATTCCGAGGACAGACATAAGTGCATTTGTTGTGAAAAATTTATTTAAATATTCCAGCAGTCTGTTCCTTTTCAAAATTGGCAAACGTTTTAATATATTTTACTTTTCAGTTTCTTTTTCATAAAAAAAAAACTCCCACCTCCATCATACGATGCCGTAAACTTTAGGGAAGATCAACAAAACAATTTTCGAAATTTAACTATGACATGCATCCCAATCATTTTGTTTTCCTCACCGCACAATTGCAAACCACCCCTTCTCTGTACGACTCACGGCCTCCCCGGTAAAAATAGTGCAAAATTGCATGTACAGCAACGCCCCTAAATTGCCCACCGTTCCTAAAAGTTCATATATACTCGTTTCCAAACCTTTACCGCTTCACTGGAACACCTCTTTCTGTCGCCACTAATTAAAAATCGGCAATTTATCTTGACTCTCTTAATTTTTATTGAAAATAAATTTCTCTGCTCCACCCCCTTTTCTTCACACTGTGTGCACCACGTCCCACAATCATCACATCAATTTGCTGAGATAAAATTTATCGATCATCGCGCCCAAGTCATACACACACACACTCATATACAAACACAGTCTCTACCCCTTCGACAAAAACTACCAGCCAAAGAATAGGAAAAAATTTAATTATTTAAGGACATTTTTATAGACGACGCCTGCCACCCCTCTGCCATGCGGAGAAGGATCAAATGCAATTAGCACAATGTTCAACTCAATTATCAGAGAGTTTAGCAATTGGGTGTGGGTACGAGGAGAACGGGGGCGTATGTTCACTGCATATGTGTTTTAGACACTGAGTTACTTTGCTGCGGGTCCTTGCACACTATTTTACGACTGCAGACACAATGTAATAAGTGACTTTAGCCGCACATAGTTAAAAATACACTCAAGAAAAGAACAAAAAAAAGCCAACGAACGACATTTCTTACCAGACAAATTAATAGCCATAAAAAGGAATTCTTAGACACACACACATGCACACGTGTAGGTGAAGGTGTCAGTGGAAATAAAATACTACACCCACCCAGTGACAAGCCGACGTAGAAGTTTGAGTTTTGAAAAGAATCGATGCTGAAGTTCGCTTCGGTTTTAATTAAGATCTCACTTACATCTTTCCCCATATCCTTTGAGCTCGTGACGGTTGTGGGGTGCGAGCTAAATGGAAAAAATAGTCTTCTGTACCGGAGTGGAATGTAAAAATTTATAGGGCACAATCAGTGATGTTTGCAAATTTAATCCGGTCATAGATTACAAGGATCCAGTGAACCACATTACACAGGACTTGATTAAGGCGGCATTCTCTAGATGGCGCGACTCATTCGTGTGAGGGGGCGCCTTATAATTTCCTACAAACTGCAAGGACTCTCTTTTCTGTTATTGTCGGCAATATCATTAACAAAATTTATGCCTTTTCCCACTCAAACGTGTGTGCCCAAATTACAATGACTTTCTTTGCAAAAATAAAAATAAAAAATGGATGGTTGGAGATCCGTCTTCTCCCTTTTCAGGATTTTCCACTTGTATCATGTTTGGAAAAGAAAGAGTGACTTTGTGTGTCACAGCTGGCGCACTGCACATCGAAAGGACACAATAAGAAAGCAGGATTATCATACTAAAGGATTTGCCTTCTTTATGTGAGTTTTTTTTTTTCGTCCTTCTGCATACGCACATTCATCATGAGGGCCTCATCACCAACGTCTTTCTCGTTTGGAGAGAAAACAGAAGAAAAAAGATCGCAACAATAACGTCGTCCTTCGAAATATCTCATCTTGTGTCTTGTGTATGCATCGTCACTTTGTGTGATTCCTCTTCTATTATCAAAGCAAAGTAGAGCGTGTACGACAAACGTTTTCCCCTACCAAAGGTTCAAACAGAGGCAACAAAAAAACCAGAAGAGAATTATTATCCATACCTGTGCGATGACAAAAAAATGTTCCACATACGCCACCCCCATCATTGACTGCTTGTTTTGCTTTTTCTCTCATTTTCTCCGCTTTCTTCGATAGAACTTGCATAGTTGTTCAGCAAATTCCCAGTCACGGATGGAAGCATTTGAATCGTGGGCTTGGGTGACGGTTCTAGAGATGATACATAGAAATAAAAGCGAAAATAGCGACGACAAAGGTGGACTTGGTGAAAACCCGTCTTAGCTGCATCCTTAAAAATAACGAAGAAAATTCTCCCTTTCTTTTGTTCTTGTTGCCGCGGCGATTCAAATACAGCCATACTCGGCTGAGGCGTAATCATTTTCGTTGCATTTTTTCCGCATCCTTTTCATTTTATTTATCCACCCACCCAGTGGGTGTGGGATGAAATCCAGCCAGGTGTACGAATTGACATAGACGCTTGTTGGTATGCGCACAAGGGCGAGACACAGAAACCGAGGCAACAAAAAAAGAAACAACAAACAAGGAGAGGTGGATAGGAAAAATGAATCCCAACTCCCACCGCTGAATAGAAAAGATAATTAAAAATTACAGGTTTATCGTTTTATATAATCAAGGGATGATGCGATGGAAAAATATTTGATTTTCGACTTAGCCATTAGCGCTTACCTCTTCTTGGTGGTGGCGAGCATTGGCGGGCGGGATATGGAAGGGCTACAGCCACTGGATAAGGACTCTATAGTTGATTGTTGTTTGAGGTGTGTCACAGTAGGATGGATCTAATTGAAAAGTGGTTTTGCGGATTTGTTTGCTTTTCTAGAGAAAATTGTGAGCCTATTATTCCTATTCCTCGCAGCTCAACACAGTCTCTAATGCCTACTTGAGTCGCCGAGTTAAAAGTGCAAAGTAACCACATTTATGCGAATTGCTTAACCAAGTCAAGCTGCTACTTTTGAGAATAGAAAATGACCACAACTGTGAGGGGAATTGGTTTCCACTGACTGAACATGGAGTAGTAGCTTCCAGAAGGGTTCACAAAGAGTTTTGAATGGGACGGAAAATGATGAGTTCTTCGAAGGAGAGGTTAGAGACAGTTTTCCAATGGCAGTTCGAAAGAAATGTACTTTGTAATTTATTCGGAAAAATTATTTTTAATTTTGAAGAAAGCCTTTTGTGGGCCTCAACTTGGAACGACACACTAAAGGAAGAAAATTCAATTTTTGCAGACTTTAAGAGAAAGTTATTATGAAATTTTTTAGGCACCATTTTGCTTACAGACTTTTAAGTCAAACCTTCTTTTCCATTGACTTGAAATATAGTTTTAAGCTGTGTTTCTATTTTTTACTAAGCTGATTGCAAAAAAAATTCTGCGATTAAGTTGGCGTCCATTTCCATTTCATTTTTTTTTTCAACATTCATATGAAACCCGAACAGAAAGTTGTGAACCAAAAACAGTACTTCAAGAACTCTTAGCTTAAAGGCCTTCGGAATTTTATGCATCACTGTCAGTTGGTGAAAGCAAGGAGTAGCAATGTCTCTCGCTTAAATTTGCACATTTTTATTAAGCAATTTCCTCAAAATTGTATAAAGCTCTTTTTTCATAGAAAAGTCATCCAAACGAAGCTTTAAGAACCCATGTTCGGACTCCAAATATTGCACACAAGTTGTTGCCGTTTCGGAACGCTCTTCCTTTGCTTCGGTTGATGGGGTTCAACCAAAGAGAATATTTCAACGGCTAATTGTTGGATCAGTATTCTATTCAATAGAATTACCACAAAAGCCAAATTTGTTTAAGGAATATAGGCGATCAAAGTAGACTATATTAACACACTGACAGAGTAGTGACGAAACACTGACAATCTTGTGAATATAAAGGCACTCCAACCACATTAATTATGAATCAAATTCCCCAATTATGTTTCCATTCAATTAGAAGGCAAGCGACTAAGGACCAGCATGACAGATATGCGTTTGAAGTTGCAATTTGACACTTTTTCAAGAGCCTTCCAAAATTTTTGGCTATTTTGGCCCTTTTTTTGTTGGGAAACGGGCTTCGGAAATTTATTAAAATGCTACTTTTTCCAAATGAAAACATTTAAAGAGGCACACATTGCATCCTGAGCGCAACGTCTTCCAAGAATAGTGCATCTACATCGGTATTTATAAATAAAATAGCGGACCCCAGCCTGCTTTGCTAGGCGTTAAAAGTAAATTTTTTTTTCAAACTACAGATTTTGATTCGTTGAGTCGTTTAGCTCCGATAATATGTTTATGGACGAAGTTTTCCAGCTTCATAACGAATTTTCCACCTTTACATCAAGTCATGCGATAAAATGCAATATTTCGGAAATATAAAATCTATAGCCATTTTCCGGAATTTGGCGAGTTTTCCACTAAGAATTTTCTATCTTTTCATTCAAAAGCGATTCCGTAATAATTCAACAAAAAATTTCCATATTTTCCATACAAAAAATCAATTTTCGATTTTTCCAATTTCCCAACTTTTCCGGAGTTTTTCCAAAATTTCCTTTCATAATAGAACCTTCTCCTAACAATAACGAACAACAGAAAAAAAAACTGAGCCGTTCACAATTGATGAATTACTATATATTTATTTTTCACACCATGTTCATATATAAGACTAGCAAACCCGACGAACTCCGTTTCGCCACCAGATGGCTTCGTTTTTTGTAATATTTCGTTTGAGGATTAAAAGATGAAGAAAAATTATTATTTTTTTTTGTATTTGAAAATGGAAAATTTTATTTCATTTCACAACAGTAATGAATTAATTTCGATTACAAAAATGAAGTGTAATTTAGTTGAACTTCTCTAAGTAAAAAATGAAAGTGAATCCAAAGTAAATACTGAATCGAAGCGTTATACGTGTCCGCAAATATTATCCGTTTCATTGAAGTGCTCTTTGGTAAACCACATTTTTTGTTTTTTGGTCTGACGTTAACACAAATAAAGCTGATGGTTTCCCAACTCGTGAATACGCAACGTATAGCTGCCCATGTGAAAAACAATGATTTTCTAAATGAAAAATTGCTTGCAACTGTTCAATAATTCGTCTCTTTAACTGTTGTGTTCCCTGTATATTGCACCGCACATTCAGCTGATCCACCATCGACGAAATGAAATATATTTGCAGAAAATGATGCGGTTCATCTGGTGTTGGCTGACCTGGTGAACTTCGTACCACCTAATTTTTATCTATTTGAAGCTTTTTTTCGATTTAAACTTAGTTTGGTGATTAAATAAAATTTGTTAGTAATTCAAATTAATTCAATGCCTTTTATTTTCCTGTAAAATAGATGATATTAACATTCAATGCAAAGATTTGTAGTAAAAAATTGCAGTCGTTTGAAATCGAATGGTAAGTCCGTTGGAATCATCGGGATGCGTGGAATCAACACATCTTCTCCTCTATATTCTGCGGTATGCCCGGAAAAACACTTCGAATGAGCTCTTCCTTAGAATCGGTCATGTGGCAGAAATCAGTGGGCAAAGTGATAAGTCCGGTCGAGATATCAACTGCAATCTTTTCATTACCAATGTCCAACAATTGCTTCGAAAACACATCTGCAGTTTGATCTCGTCAATCGGAGTGTCTTGACATGAAGCCACAAATTTGATGCTTTCAAGCACGCATTTAGTTCGTCAGCTGCAATTGATCGTGGGAATAACTGGAATAGTCTCCCGAAAATCACCGGATAATACAACCATGGCTATTCAAAAAATGTTTTGATTGACACGAAGATCTTTCAACGTCCTGTCCACCGGCACCATTGACCTTTTGTGGGGCCATCGTACATTCGACCCAATCGATCAATTTGCATCATTGTAAAACCTTCGCATTTTTTCTTCGATTTTTCAAGAATGTGTCTGGTTGATTTGCATGTTCAGTGGCAATATCAATGCTGAATGTGCAGTTCGGTAGCCTTCTAACAAAGTTGCTGTTATTCCAGATGAAGCCAATGCCGAGCAACTCATGCGATCAAATCCGTGCCAAAAGCAATGAAATTAAGAACGTTTTGGCAGTACCTCCGGGAGCACCCAGAAAGTAAATGCTACCAGTTCTTTTGTTCACAGCTTCCATCAAAGAGTCATACGCAATCATTTGTTGTCGATTCAATTGCAGAACATTTTTACGAACTGCTTCGGCTATTGCTGCAGTATCGTATTGTTTTGTTGTTCTCTTTGCAATTCGTGGTTGAATGCATCGTGTATTGGACGATTAGGTGATATCATGCCCAACTGCGCATTTTATTCGCCATCAATAAACACTAACTCTAAAATAAATATTTGTAACTTTAACAGCCTAGAAGAGAACTAACCACACCTATCAACTTGGTTGGTAAGCCTTCTCCCTTCACTCTCCACACCGGTACCGAAGGTGTTATGGTAGCTTTGAGCTGCCCTCCCCATAACCCTACTCACGAATGAGCATAGTACCATGATTGTTACTCATTCATTTTTCGTAACAACCCCTTCGTGAACACTCAAAACGCTCAGCAACTCCTGTTGCCTGTCATCATTGTCCTCGTCATCTCAATCACCCCTCCATTTGAACTTACCCACCTATTCAAATGCAAGGATATTGAAAATAGGTACTTCCCAAACAAAAATGATGGATACAAACAAATCAAAGTATCTACTTCATTTCAAAAAGTTACTTAATGTAACATAGTAAACATAAACAAACTTATTAGGTAGCTAGCTATATCGTATATTAAAAAATAAATTTCAAAATTTTTGACAACAACAATTTGCTTGGAAAATCATTAAAATAATTGACAACAACAATATTGCTTTTAAAATTTAAAATATTTTTTTTTTGTATTTGAAACTACTCGATTTCTATCCAGTTTATATTTTTTTCAAAGTGCATTACCCCATGAAAAACGAAATATGTGCCTACAACGCCAACTGTTGAGAATTTTCCGACTTTTCTTTTTTCATAAACCATCCCTGATCTAAGACGAACAAAACAAAATAAAAATCAATCAAATCGGTTGAGCCGTTCTGGAGTTATATCGTCAGGAAGGAAAACCCGACTTATTTTTATATAGTAGATTTCCTATTTTTGAAGCAGAAAAAGGAACCCGCCCTAAAATAATACTTCTCGTAGTTCAAGAAAATTGCAACTGCGTCGATTCGAAATTCAAACTCCTTCAAAAAATGCTAAGGGAAATTTTTGTCAGTGGGAACACAGACCGCGCATTCAAGTGAAATTCAAGCCCATCGGCAATCATTTCAGAGTTTCCAAAATAGGGCTTAATTTAAGTCTTCTCTCGCAGCGTAGGATTGAAAGTGAACCATCTAAGCAGCTTCATTTTTGTAATACAAAGGACTTTTGTGACGATCTCACAACTCCAATCAACCTACCTAATCTAACGCCAAAGGTCTGGCAACAGCACCAGCTGATTACTTAAATAGAAAAGTAATCCGTAAATTTATGTGAAGATAGGAATATGTCTTAATTTTCGCTGATATGAAATGCTTGTAGTTTAAGTCAGTTTTGAAGTGCTAAATTGACACCTGCAGATAAAGGCGACTGTTTTGTCCATTTTTATCGATCTCGCAAAGTTTTCAGATATAATACCGCATGTCTCTTGAGAATTAGTCAAAGAGTGAGTTTGCGTGAAGCTCATTTACTAAAGATAAAGATCACTTGAGTTCCAAGGAAAAATTTAAGACTGGAAATGCATTTCCAAAATCAAGAAGCGGTTGCTTAAAACCTGGAGAAACGAAGCCAACTTTCGTAGGTACGTTTCTTCTTGATTTCATGGTAAGGATTACGTTCGGACACTAAGAACTTTAGCTCACTCGTGTTTCCAATTTTACTGTGTAGAACAGCAAAAAAAAAATTCGAAATGCCGCTAGGTGTAAACAAAAAATTATAAAGCAAGCTTACTCAACCAACAAATTTAAAAAAAACTTCTGTGTCAGAACTAGCTAGCTATATTTATTTCGAGAAAATGTTTTTTTTAGAACAGCAGCAATAAAAAGTAATCGAATACCGTAATAAGTTCGTAGGAAAATATTTGGCCCGAGCATAATCGTCTAAATTCAGTTACGTAGAAAAATTCAAAAGGATATCTCTGAACCATGGACACATTTTGACTAAAAAGAAAAAAGTTCAAGAATTGCATCTCTACATTTTATTGCATACAAGAACTATTTTGGACTATTTTTTATTCATAGTTAAACCGTGGGATTCTAGAAAGTCTCACCAAGCTATATAACTTATATTTTATTCCAATTAACCTACATTGCTAATATGGTGCATTTTTTATTTACAGACCTCGCAACAGTAATCCGTGGCGTGACTTCAAAACAAAAGTGGTAAGTTCGATTTGTAAATATGTGTCTACCTATATTTACATAATTATGCAACGCAGATCTAAGACGAAAGAGTTTCTTTAATTACACGTTTTCTCCTTTAAAACGAGATGTTTAATGTTTTCTAAAATATTGTCGCAAATATACTCTTCTTCCTATAAACGGCCAAACATGCGAATATTGGGTACCTTTCTGTTTCAGAAACTCCATTTAGTTAGTTATGACAGACAATTTAACAGCTCTGTGCCAAAGAAACTTTGGAATTGAGCCATCTTCCGAGGCATTCCACACAAGTTTGAGCCACATTAGCTATGTCGTTTTCCATTGGGCAAAAAGAAGCGTCCGGAAGAGTCCGGAATCGAAAAAATCACTTCTGAAACCGTTCCATTGGCACAAAAAATACTCTTCTGGTGATTCTGAGGAGAGAATTTCGCTTCTGGATTTGAAGTCAGAATCCACTCAAGAAGCACTCACACCAGTGTAGTTTGTGTATTTTATACAAGTCAACTGACAGCTGCCGTAGATTATTTTTTGGCATTTCACCAATACTCTTGAGGATTCAATCAGAAGCAGTTTTCTTGTTCCATTGGACTACAGAATGAGTGGATCCCCGAGTGAAACCAATGGAAAACGACATTAGATGAAAAGGCGGAAGTGGTTTTTTTTTGTTATTTCTTTAAAAAGAAAATGCAACATTTATGGGTGCGTTCAATTGGTGAATCTTTTAACCAGCTATTATTTTTGCAACGGCGTTGAATGGATTATTTTTTTTATTTTTAACATTTTTTTATTAAGAAAGATATTCAAGTCTTAAGACGAATGTGATTTTTCTCTCGGATAAAATACTTGCTGGAAATTACCCCATTCCCTACAGTTACTGAATAGTTTTAAACCAACACTCGAATGAATTTAATTTTTAGCAATCTTAATATTTTATACTCTATGGTCTTGAAGGCATTTCAATTCATTTTGACATCCTCAAATGCAGATCTCGAGCTCGAAAACAATTTCCAAGTAAAATTTTGACTTTGATATTAGACAATTTTAAACTAAAGACTTTTGTACTGTGTGAAATGAACTCGACTAAATGTTCGTTCACTATGCAATCACATCTAAAGAATCGATTTCCAATCCATTCATCAACATTTGTCTAGGAAATCTATTTTGCTCCCTTTTTCGATCAAATCAAACTTTTACGAAAAATTTATAGAAGTACCATTAATATTGAGGCTACCTTGCAAAAAAAACAAGCCCCTCCCGAACTGTAAGCCCAAAAACTCCAAATCCGAGGTGTGAACGTAGTCCGGAAAGCCTTTTAGGCTGTAGCCCCGTCGAAGGATGGACAGACGGACAGACCGGACAGAATTTTGCTACCCACTTTGAATTGACTAATTTCTCGAGTTCGACATTTTTTACGAAAACAATATCTTTCTCTTATACTACGTAATGGAGAAAGCTAAAAATAAAAGAATATTCTCCCAGCCTTCTTGTATTAAATTTTAGTAAATTTAGGTTTAACTTAGGCCTTTTTGTTTTTCTGTGCAGTTTATAGAACCTCAGTTAAAATTTGCTCCAGCATTTTGAGTTCAGGTCTTCAAAATTGCAAGGGAATTATTTTGCACATTTGTGACGGTTGGAACAGCCACAATTATATTCCTTTCACCGTGTTTTCCTCGAAAACTCGTCGATGCATTCACACAGCAGAGTATCTAAGAACAAGAAGTAAAGCCTTGTCGCCAAGAGATGCCAACAGGAAACTCTGAAAGAGATCCGCAAGAGGTCTATCTATCCACAGAGGAAGTACGCTGTTAGGGCATAAATCGAATCCTTTTTTTTTTGTAATAGTGTAACTAGTCGTTAAAATTCGGTGCAAACTTTTGTGGTTACAAATTTCGATCGCATTAATTAACAAACAAAATTAATTAAATGCATTTCAAAATAACATTAGCCCATCTATTAATTGTGGAAAATGATTTTAAGTTGTGAGTTGTGACATTTGTTCGGTCAGCCATTTTGCTGAATATTGCAAAAGGTGTGTTTGTTCCAACAACCCAACGATTGGAAGTCGTTTTCGTGGTGTTTTCGTGGAAAACGAGTGCAAACAACTCTGCTGTCTTGGTCGGGTTTTTACGAAGGAATGACTTTAAAACTATCCCAGCGGTCGCGATGACATTTTTCTGTCACTTTGACGGCCTGCCGGTGCCGCATGCTACCAAGTCGCGCAGTCTCTGCAGTGTTAATGCTACACATATATGCTCACTTCGATTTCAGCAACTTTTTACATTTTAAGACGTCAGTTTACAAGAGTGTCTTCAAATGGGACATTGATTGACATGGACTGAGCATGGACTTGTGGTAATCATCGGGTGTCGTTGTTTTCGGTCAGTATACCCATCGTTTTCTGACGTTGTTATTCCTGATATATGTACGTGTCACAGTTTCTATGACTTTCTCTTCGTAGACCTTTAAAACAGTTTTGGAAATGGCTTCGCTTTTCGCCATCTTGCAGATATTATTGAACATGGCTTGGAATTTTCTTCGTTTTTTCTTAATTGTCTTGAGAGCTGTTTCAACTTCTCCGACTTCCTCAACCGCATTCTACAAAATACGCCATCGCTTCCTCATGAATTGTAGCTACTTAAAGTTGTCCAAGATTTCGTCGGTTGTGAAACGAGAAATCGTCTTCGTTTTATCGACTTCTCAGGTCGATCGACATCGTTCCTCAGAAATAGGTTCAACAATACTGCGCTCATATTGCTCGAGCATTTCCTTGTAAACGTTGCATACAATTCGGTCGTTGCCACTCGTATTTGGAAGTCCGTCAGTTGTGTTGTCCTCATTGGCTGCATTCTATACGTAGTTTCTGACGCCAGTTTGCTGCAGCTAAGCATATGCATAAGAATCGAGTTTGCTTGACATTACTTGGACGTGGAACAAACGTAGAAAACTTGCGAAAACAAATAACTAATTCACTAACAAACCCCCCTCGCTTTTGATACTGATTTGCCACCCTTCAAGGACCTCAGACAAGTCTTCATAAAACCGCATCTAATTGATAAGAACTGTCGGTCACACACGACCACTACCACCATCCAAACCCATTCCACTCTACATTCAGTTGATTCCGACAAGCAACCATGGATTGGAACAAGAGTTCGCATTAGCCACGAGCAGGACTCTACAAAAATCGTATCAGTTTCGGCCATCTCATGTTCAATATGAGGAGCAAAAAAAAAAAAAAAATCGCCATCCCCATTGCTCATGTACACAATGGCAGAAACTTTTCTCCATAAGTTTCGTGTTCAACTAAACGACGAGCCTAGCAATCGCATATCCTTGGAAGTATTTTCCTCAAAATATTTCTTTTCACCTATTTTTGTGGGGCAGAGAAATTGAAAAAGAGAAACCCAAATCGTCCATTAAATCCAGTGAAAGAATGTCGGTAGGTAGCTGTCTTTGGTTCCTTATTTCCCAGCAGCATCCTTTCAAGTGGATTCTTTTTCTGTCCTGCTACATCTCACAATTCAATATAGACAACGAGAGGTGAGATGTCTTCCCCAGCTGGCAGATGCCCAGGACGGATAATTTGTGTTTCACCTTGCAAAGCGCATAGAAAATGCAATCCTTGTTTTGCACATATGGTTGTGCATGCAGTGCATGCATATAACACACGGATAAAAACATATTTTTGGCCGCGCTCTCTATACGACCATTTTGTTTGTTTGTGCTAAATATCCGTGAATGAAAGGATAATTAAAATGTAACTAACTGGATTATTTAAGATTATTTGTACGGTCCCCACTCGTTGGTTGGTTTTTACTTATTTTCCAGATCCTTTTGGGTTTTTTTTTCTGTTTGTCCTGTTGTTGCTTTATCTACTTAATTTTTCATTCAATTTAGTCCGGCAGTCCTTTTGTGTTAAAGTTTCCACTGCACGACGGCGCTTCGTTCGTCGTTCTTCATTCAAACTCGCCCCAGTTAAGTCATCGTCGTCATGCATGATGATGATGATGATGAGCATGATGATGCTGAACCATCTTGCGAATGGTGTCCTTCCTTCGACCCACCTCACTGTCGGTATATACATTTCGGGAATGGAGATTTGCTGCTATTATAATTGTTGAATGGAAGGAAACTCTTGTTTGAGGATACCCTCATCCTTACCCTTACCCGCTGCTGTTCGGGGTGATTCTGATTATGTGTATCTGTCAGGAAAGGAAAAAATCCCTCGAAACTGAGATTTTAATTTAATTTCTTTACTGCAGAACGCGTCGTCTTTTATAGAATCGACGTCCTGCCTGAATAACTCGTCAAGATAAGGAAGGGAAAAACTTGCTTTTTGCTTACTTTAATTTCCCATTTTCCCCCCGCCCGCTCATTGACATTGGCATCTTCTTCGTCATCGTCGTCGTCGTCGTCTTACATTCATTAGGAGGATCGCTGTGCACAACGTATATGCACAGATTCTTTATCTAGGATTTTTTGCTCGTCCTGTTTGTATCCCGCTTCTTGGCCAGCGATTTCTTTTCGAGGTTTCCACTTCGTGTTCGCTATTATTGCACCGAAAATGTAACTAAAAGCTGCTGCACCCGCTTGTGTGTATAGTATGGTGTATGCCTGCTGTACGAGTGGTAAAAAGGACATTTTCGGGTGTTGTAGATTCAGTCACCCACACTTCTGGTTTGTTGCTACTGCTCCCATACTCGTACAAGGTGCTGTGTGCATCTGGGCGAGAGAGAGTTATGATGCCTTTCACACACAGGATCTCAGTTTTAGTTTCATTTAAGGATACTTTTCTGTCCCCTTCTCGCCGCACATACCCTTGCGATTGCAATTGCGAATTGCACGAGGATACTCCACCAGAGATTCCTGCATCCGTCTTTCCTTTTTGTTGGAAGTGCGCCAATGCTCTTTTCATTTGTGTCCTTGTTCGGATTGTATGCGATGCGATGCGAGCGATGGTGGTCTCGTCGTTTTCTCGTGCATGAGTATATTGGCTGCGATTCAGAGAGGCAACATCTGCTCGGGTACTCGGGTTTCGGGTAGTTCGCGCGCTAGGACTCTGACTGAGACTTACTTTCAAAGCTTTTGTATGTTGTGCGCATATGTATGCTAGATGTCTTTGTGTTGCATCGCCGTCGTCGTCGTCGTTTGCCTTCCGCATCCTGTGCTATATCCTGTTTTGTGGGCGCCTACCCTTATCGTTAAATTAGTGCAAGTGGTTGGTTAGGTACTTATTTTATTACGTTTTTGGGCGAATATCCTTTTTTTGTTGTTGAGTTTTTCTGATTCGTTTGTTTTTTTTTTTCTTTTTCTTTTTGGTGGTGGTGGTGGCTGCATGCAGTTCTCATTTCGTTTGTGAGGTTTTTTTTCGTATATACCTACATCTAGACACTGTTCTTAAGGAACTTGCCAGGGAGTTGTGGATTGTGGTGCCTATACTGCAGTTTTGCTTGTCCTCGAGGTGGGTTTCGGTGTATTCTTTTTGTGACACACTGCATTAGGGGTTGTTTAATAAATGTTCTTCTATTTCAATTTAAATGTGAGCCAGCCAAAGTTGTACCAGAGACATGGAGCGAAAGCGAGCCGAGAATGTAAATTATTGGCGTTGGTTGGATGCCAGCAGATACAAGAAGTTAATAGTTGCGGTTGGTAGGAACTTACTTAAATAAGCAGTTTATCATTGGTAATAGGACACGGGGTGCTAGAGGAAATAGGAAGGAAATGAGTGTTTTGGGGGCTTTTTGTGTCGCAGCTGCTTAGTAAGTCCTGTTGATGGTCGAGCGTCGAGGTGTGGGATGTAATGGGACCGGGATTTTTTTTTTAACTCAGTCCCTAATCACATACGGTCAGTGGTGTGTGTATAGGAATTTTTTGAAAATGCTAAATCGGTGTAGGGAGTGGGAGAGTTGCATTTAAATTGGTTTCAGAGGGATGTGGACGGCAATTGCCTGGAAAGTGTAAAGATTACGACTAAGGTCGTTGGTCTTTATGTGATTGGTACATTATTTATCAGTCTTTTGAAGGGCTTTTTGATTGATTTTCTGACTGTGCACAACGATTTCGAATGTAGGATACCCTTAGGTGTACCTTCGATGAATTTGTAAAGTCTGTCTTTTTGTAGGTGGATTCTAACACGCAATACGTTCAGTTGACTCAGTAGATCTCCATGGGTTCTCAGAAAAATATAGGCCTCAATATGGAGCAACTTTTAGTATTTATTTCATCGAAATCGGACCATTCATTCAGGAGAAATGCGTCATTCCCGTTCGTCTACCGCTGGCACTATTTTTTTTTTTGATGCTCTTTGCTATACGAGTTTACTTCAGCTTTAAACGCCTGCTCACAGAGGTGTCTTTCATAAGACACCAATGATACGACGTCCATTGATAGTGCCGGATTCCTACTGGCTCAAACCACCTCCCTTCAACAGGCCAATTTGTTTCCGCCGCGGAACCGTCGTAAGACATTATCTACTTCGCGGGGGTCGAAATAAATACTTAGCTTGTTGCTCAATTGTTGGAACTCTAAGATCGCTGAGTATACGCACCGCTACGTTACTTACAATGGTCCAGTTTTTGTCATTCTGAAGCATATAGTTTACGATGTTATCGGGAGTGGGCCACTGCCCGAATTGGTCTCGTAGGGAGATCCTCTCGGTTTCGTACCGTTGGCAATGAAAAAACACGTTTTCCGCGTTTTCAGAAACATTTTCGCAATGCGGACAGTTTGGGCTGGGTTTCATGTCCGCGTTTAAAAAGATATTCTCTGTAACAGCCATGACCCGTCAAGATAGAAGTTTGTTTCACCCCGTTTCCGTTTAATCCATTTGTCGATCACTGATCGACTGGGTGTCTATTATTTGAAAATATTTCCTCGTGGACTATTGCTCATCGTGTGTCGCTTTGTTGTCGTTCATTGTGTTTCTTCATTTTCGTCGACGCTTGAAGTCGGTAGGAGGGAAAAGAAGAGTCGGCTAAGCAATGCACCACGGTCGGTAGTCGGACTTAATCTAATTCGTCCTTGACCGTTCATGTACACGAGACAAGCTTATAGAAAATAGGGTAATGGATGCTTGGTGTCTCCGATCACACCAGGACTGTTCTTCTTTTCTATACGTACAGTCAACTTAATTATTGTTTTTCCAAGATGCTTTTTAAACCCTTAACCAATAAGTTGTTTCGCACAGTAAATGGTTGTAACCCTATGATGTCAAGCTCACATATAAACGTCAAAATGTGTACCTGTAAAAATCACGATCAAATGTTGCAGTGCACGGGCGGGAAACTCTGTTTCAATGGCTTTTCCCAAATCCAGCTCTATGTAGCTCAATCCAGGGTTAAAAATCCTTATGTGCCCTTTCAGACACGATGACGAACCAGACTTGTCTGTTGACTGTCAATTTAGAAACATTTTCGAACTTAACCAAGCTTCGATGGAAAACGCATCATTTTCTCAAGAGCTCTCCCGTCTTTCGTCATCGTGTCTTCGGAGTAGACTTACCCCCCTCCCCCCCATGACGTCTTATACTCCTTCATGCTGGGGGCGTAGGAATCCATTTCGCTCCATGTTCCATAAAATATCACACAAATCTGAAATACATCGTCGTATGTAAATATTTAAGGAAAGCAAACACAAAGAGCTGCTGCCTCCACAACCACCAAAGGATCACAGTTGAGAAGTAAGGCCCCAAAAAAAGTACCTTAATATTCATATTCCATCCAACAGTCAGTGGCTGGTAAATCCAATAACTGGCATCAAGTGTTTTGAATATTTTAGTTCTAGTGCGAAGCATCCTGTAATTGAATCGCTATCTGGCTCCCCCTCGACGCAGAAAACGTTTCCAATCATTGTTCGCCAGACAAACAGCAGAAACAATAGAAATCACAAGAGTGTGTAGTGTGTACTGTGAAGTGTATATATGAAGAGCAACAAATAAATAAACAAACCAGAAACCACCGTCAGCCAGGACCAGTACAGTTGTAGTGTTGGTACAGCAGCAGCGGGTATTATCATTAAAACAACAACAATAACAGCAGAAACAAAAACACGAATAACAACAATATAAATGCCACAAAAACAGCACAAGAATGCGAATAGTGTGTCAGGGGGGACGGAGGGGGGAGGCAGCGTATCTGGATACATTTGTGAATTTTATTGATCCATTTATCCGCCACCGTCACTATGTGTACTTAAACGAGAATCGACTTTTTGTTGCACACTGCGGTAACCGAGGGAGGACGATAATGATGATGATGAACGCAGTGTAAAAGTCGTGCACACGAGATAGTGTGCGAGAATAATTATTGTACCATTGTGGCCGCCGCCATTTCTGTCTCTGTCGATCTGCCATTTTGTGGCTATTTACACAAAAAAAAAAGAAACCCCTTGAACTACCCAACAGATAGATATACTCGCACATTATTTTTTTTTTTGCCTCAGCGTACAGACTATCTCGGGAAATGCATTTTTCAGCGCGCACTGGGTCAGGAGATAGGTGAAAATGGCCACTGCACAGGACGGGACTTTGCTGTGGATTCCGTTTCGGAAACGAAACGAAACTAATTACAAACTTGACAGATCACTTGTAAATGCACAAAAGAATATTTTCAACCATTCATCGATTACACACACATATTGCGAGCGGCTACCGGATATGAAGCTGTGCGGTATTAAGGCAGCCGTAGAAGTGTGCTGGTTTTTTTTTTTAATTAAATTTTTACTTTGTCTCAGTCGACGGACATGATGGTGGTGGTGCTTTGGTGCTTTGGTCCTTCGAGCCGGATGATGGACTTTTTTATCTGTTTCTTTTTTTTTTAATTGATGTTCTTACTTGGGTTTTTTTTACCGGAGGTGAGGTAAAAAAGGCACATACCTCTTTCAGTTCTCATGTGGAATAAGCACTTCCGATTGAAACATCAATTTGTAGGTATCCTTCGTTCCTTTTCATGAAATGTAAAACTGGACAGGTATAAGGGGATAGGGAATATGTCTGTATGAATTTATAGGTTGGAGATGTAATTTTTTTATGACGTGTGGACGGCGGGTATTTGCTGGAAATTAATTAAATATTCTGAGTGAGCGAGTGAGAGGTAGGGACAGATATGAATAAGTTGTAAGTTAGCGGCTTTGAGTATGTCATCAGATAGAATTTATTGAAATTTATAAGTGATATGTGGAGCCTAGCTGACCCGGAGAACTTTTGGACCGCCTGAAATTGATTAAATTATTGAGATCCCTTTTGAAAGTTGAGCCTCTCTATTGAAGGCATAAAACTCCCTTGGAATTAATTTGAATTCAATGTATGTAGTTAACGACTTTATAGATTTCCGGGTCGGCTTCTTGATCGAGTTTGTTCGGTCGGATTTTCTCAATCAACTAAAGCCGAATGTGGCCATCGAGTACATCTGACAACGCGGTTGTCAAAAAAAAGTGTTCTTAACGATGAAGTCTAGGATGGTTTTGAGCTTTTATTTGAAAAACCGTGCGGTCATGTCAGTTGAAGTAAGAGCTGTGTGTTGTGGAATTTCAGGCCATCTCAGATGGCAGGTGGACGTGATGATTAAGTAGGGGGGTTCACACTGTCGCATATAATGGATTTTTCATTTAGGACCTGACAACTTTTTTTTTAAATAAAACGAAAACTACCCGAGATATCTTAAAAAAAAAAATAGTTTTCGCTTGAATTACTATCAAAACATTTATGAATGTAATTCGACTTCGTTCATATGTCCACCACGGGAACTTATGTAGCGGTCGATAAGTTGAACCCAATTTTCGATGACTTGGCCGCACATTTCGAACGATACGGTTGCTATTTCTCGTTCAATATTGGATCGAGCTCCTCTAACGTTGCCGGCTTGGTGGCATAGAACAATGATTTAATGCAGCCAGACGAAAAAAAGTCGAGAACCGTCAAATCAATCGAACTCGGCGGCCCCCGTTTCTCGAGATAACAAATTCACCGAACTGAGACTTCAATAATTCGATTGTTGCACCCGCTGTGTGGCTTGTGGCACCGCCTTGCTTAAACGACATATCACTGATTTCCCATTCATGCAATTGTTCAAAGAAATAACATTTCAACATCGCTGAAAGTTGAAAACTGGCGTTAAGGCCTGAACGACATTGAAACAAAAATGGGGAAAAGTAGGTACAAAAAAGTGGATAAAACGGTAATACTCTTCCATCACATAAAACACTGTGTATATTCTTTCTCAAATCAAAATTTTCACTTTGTAGAAAGCTCGAGCATGTTCCTGCTTTCGCTTTTCTAATAGTTCTATAAACAAATACACTCAAGGAATTCATTACCTATTTTCCACCAGATCACGTTCCCATCATATAATTCCTGTCAATTTCGAAGTTTTTGCACTTCACTTGGCTAAGTTTGTTTATAATTGCTTCTGGAAATTTAAACTGCAAACGGAAAAATCTCTGAGCTTCCTCAGTCGATTCGTTTTCATAGATGTCATATAATGCGTGTGCTTTCAATTAATTTCGAGCTTTTCACTTATTCGTACCTTTTCCCATTTTTGTTCCGATCTGGTTAAGGCTTAACGCTCTTAAAGTTGCGACCACCGTCGAAGAGTCTAATCCAAAAAGCAACATTTTTTAAACGAAGACAACACAAATTTTTTATTCCACTTTTAAACGTTTCAAACATAATTTTGTGGACACGGAGTTATTTTATTTTTCATAAACAATACTTGAATTTTAGACCGAAAAGTCATTTATGTCAATTAAAATAGTTTGCCATTTATAAAATAAATAAATTACTTTTACAAAAATACACGAACCGCTTACTGATGACAGATTCCTGTATGTCTGATAGGGTTCTTTTCTTTGCCACCAGATATCGCAGGCCAACTTGTACATATGTTAATTGAAAGACGCTTTACTGCATTTCGTTTTTTTAACGAATATCTATCCAAAATCGCATCACCACCGTTTGTTTTGTTGGTTCATAGCGAAATTCACGTCGTTTGCATGTGGGCAACGATGCTCGTCTTGTCAGTCTTCGATTTGAACTTGTTTTGCAGCAGTGCGATACGACTGAGTTCGATTCGATTGACTCTCAAATTGCTTGCCGTTGATCTGGTTTTATGCGGTGTCTCATTCTGTCAACTTTTCTATGTGCTTCATTTTGGCTTCGTTGATATATTTGTTATGGGTCTTGCGTGTTCATTGTTTTTGGCATTTGCAAAAAATCACTGCGACATTTACTTTTCAATAAATATATTGTCCGCGTTTAATCTTAGGCTCGTTATCTGCATACCTTCAATGGACCAAGCTGTTCTCAAGTGATAGACATCTACCTACATGACAATTAGCTTTTTCTTGAAAGGTCTAGAGGAGATACCCTGCAATATTTCCACTTTTACAGGCTTCGACCGACAGCTCAAATTATTGTACCTTGTCGTTGAATTTCTAGAAGTTTTGGGTGGTACTAATCGAGCTTAACGTTGTTCTAATCATAATATTGCGTCACTGTGGTTAGAGAGAAGTTCGACTTATTTTGCAGTTCTTGGGGACATCTCTTCTATCTTGGATAGGTGTGGCTGTAATTCAACTGCCCTGCTAGATGGTCTTCGAGTTTGACTACCAATTTTGGCAACTGTGGTGTTTCTCAGTAGGTTTGGTGCGTTCTGGGGAAGTAAGGGGTACACTGATCGATGTAGGGTGATTTTGAATACCCCAGAATGAATTAAACATTTTTACAGCTCATCTAAAACTTCCCACCATTGACCCACAACCCTCTCAATATCCACTGACTATTTATTTTCGTCACTTTTCTCAGACTTGTAGCTCCCTTCCAACCTACTCGCTTATAGTACCAACCGAAACGACAACAGATGACAAGTGGGCCACCACCGTTCACGGCCTGCATCTGAACGTACAAATCTTCTAGTGGATATTCGAGACAAAGCGACTGCCATTCGCTCGAACATCTGTCATTTTCTCCTCAAAAACATTCGTGCATCGTTAGCATGCCATTCACTGACAGCACTGATATTCAATTAATGTGCATATCCAAATATTTATTGAAGCTATGGCCCCAACTCTCTGGCGTAGGGGCGATAAATAGAAACAAAGCCAGGCCGACCGACTGACTGACTGAATCAGGGTGTGGGAACGCATGCACATGAAAAGCCCATTAATTGTCTAATCATCTCACAATTGCCTCGGCTATAGGCAGGAACACGCTTCGCAATCGAAAGGCCACCCCATCGTCGTCGACGGTCACACTAGAGCCCGCGTATTTGTGCCATTAAGCCCGCTTCGGGAATTTCCTATCCGAGTGGGAAATTAATAAAGATGCACAAAGCAATTACCGGTACTAAGAATGCGCTCGCCTCCCGCCTGCCAATGGGGTATAGGGTATAGCTATAGCTGCAAAGTTGAATGAATCAGAAAACTATTCCTCCCTATCTAAAGTTTATCGCGTCCGCATATTGTGTCTATGGGTTTTTTTCGGTTATCCCCAGCCTGCATTTGAATTTATTAAAAAATTTCGTTCACATCACATTTCACTCTGACCTCCTGGCAGTCAGATCCGCCGCCCCGCCGCCGGCGTGCCACTTGGAAATGGAAGTTAACGACTGACACATTTCCATTAATTTCGAGATAAACGAGAAGCGAGAGGGCAGGACAGACCGAGAATAGAGCACACGGATGGCAATGGATATGGAACTGGACCTGGACCCACATATAGACAGAGAGGAAGATAGTAATTGGAACGTATTTGTTTATTGGCCCGCCAGTCTGTTCCTTTGTCAGTTAAAGCGTTCGGTTTTCGGGTATGTGCGGGGCTGGAGGCTGGACGATAGATGCGCCTCTGCCTAGCATATGTGTGAACTTAATGGTCGGGCGTATTAGTGGTCTTTAAAGAGGAGGGGGCGAACGGAATGTGCCCACAATCACTTTGGGGAATATGCATTTGCGTGAATATTTCAACAGATATAGAAACCACAGCAACAGCGTTACCGCAGCAACAAGGCACATGTATCTAATCCGATTTGGGACTTGCACTGGGATGCCCGCACATTAATGATGACGTAAGACGAGTGTCACACATACTCTCCTCTCGTCTGCACGAACGACAGCAGATGTGTGATTAGTCCGAGTTGTGGGACAGATGGGATTTTTCTTCTTTTGTTTTTTTTCTCCCTTCCTTCTGCCACCATCATCTTGTTCGATGTGGTGTAAGAGGGGATTTGTGGGGTAGTGTGTTCAAAGTGAAATTGTGGTTATAATATCTTAGGTATAGGCATGGAGCCAATTTGTGGAATGCGTAGGTACGGTGGGTATTACAGGACATAATCTGGTTCAAAAGGCTTAAACTGCAAAGCTCCAAGTGTATGTTGCGTCCTAAGTGGTTGAACTCTTTGATCAGATCGGTTGGTGAAAGGTAGTTGCCCGAGAAATGAAATTGTCCCTGCTTATGGAAGAGGGGTGAATCTTTCCAATATAATGCCGGGGGTTGGCAGAATTTTACGTCAACTGCGCTTGACGCAGCAAAACCTATTTAAAATTTACTTATTAAGAGAAATGGTTCACTAACTTTATGGAACTTCTCGACAAGCCTTTAGAGGCTCGGGTGCAACTTACCTCAATAAAAAACACCCATTGATGTCTTGTGCTTGCACTCATCTTATCCACAAGGCGAACCACCTAACTTAAGTTCGGTCCTCAGAGCAGGAGTAGGTAGGTACTTATAATGTTGCATAAAAAAATTCAGGACAAGATGTGGATATCTCTACATCGGGCTCAAGTTTCGAAATCTATTTATTGGAGATAAGTGTTTTACGAATTCATGTGGCTCTACTTATCCGACGAACTCTAGAGGACAGGTGCTTAGGTACATGCTCTGTGTGTCAAATTATTTCTTACTAAATACTTCGGCGCCGCACTTGATCGTTTAATGATGTGACTGAAAATTTCTGCCAATACACCATTCGGGGCTATACGTTCTACTTATGATAGGATTTTCGGAATCGGTTCAAAAGTTTCAGACAAACAAATGGTTTTCTATTTTATAGTATAGAGGGTAGATGTAAAAAGATTTAGATTGCTAGGAGGTTAACACCAATTTGATCCGAATAAATTTGTCTGTCTTGGAGTAGATCCACACCTTCAAATATAGGTCTTGGAAGCAGATGCAGTAATCCTCTTCACAAACTAGGCGGAACATCGCTGAAAGCTGCTCAAAGAAGCCTAGGATAGTAATTTGCTGGATTTCTGCAAGCATATCATTCGTAGAGCTGATGCGTTTACTCTGAGGTAGATAAACTCAATTTTGATCTCCGGTTCAACCCCCAGAAAAACACTCAGTCGAATGATTTTTCCACTGCGCTATGACTCGCAAATTCCCCGTTCGGAATCGCTCCCGAAATTTAAGCTGCCTTCTTTTCGTCCCAAAAATAAGAACTAACACATACAAAAGCTAAGTGAAGTGGTATAGGTGGATCTAAGATGAGCTCCTCAACTTTCAAAATTTGCAATTCCCCAACTTGTTTTCCAGAACCACGAGATAAAGTTTTATCCGGTTTGCCCGGCTCCTGATCTTCATGACCGTACAGCGTACCTTGCTGATGAATGCTTTCTTTTGATGTCGCTGATGAGAGAGAGATTCCCGATGTGGGATTGAATGATCTTTTCACAGGTTTGCCCCAGTGTCAAAATTCAGAGTCTGCAATTGCTTAAAACCTTCACGGCGCAGTTTGTTACATGGGATCTTATATGCGTCTTAAATTAGTGATTTCCCTCGATAGTCTTTTCAAGACCTATGATAGACTTATTTGCAGATGAGACTTATGAAGCCTGTATGTAGGTAGTCCAGTATTAGAGCCACAGTAGGCTACATATCTTGCTCGAAAATCATCAGACCTTGTTGTTCATGAGTTAATTTATTGTTTGACCAATCTCTTCCATTTAGTAATGTGAAGTTGGTTCTTTAGGGTCGTTTTCCTCGTCTATCACTAAATTATTCCCGTTTATAGGAGCAGCCGCAAATGCTGCTTGAACGTAGTTTTATTTTAAACTAGCGGACCCACGCCTGCTTTGCTGGGCGGTAAAATTAAATTTTTCTCAAACTTCAAATTTTGATTCGTTGAGTCGAGGAGCTTCGACAAATTTACATCAAATCATGCGATAAAATACAAAATTTTGTCGAAAAATTTAAATCTTTCGGGGTTTTGCGGAATTTACTGAGTTCTCCACTAGGAATTTTCTATTTTTCCATTCGAAAAGAAATTCCGGAACAATTGCAAGAACATTTTTCAACATTTTCCATACAAAAAATTAATTTTTCAAATTTCCCCCAGTTTTCTGGAGGGTTTTCCCAAAATTTTCTTTCGTAAGAACCTTCTCCTGACAATTACGAACAACTGAAAAAAATAAATATTGAGCCAAATCGGTCAAGCCGTTCTCAATTGATGAATTACTATACACACCATTTTTGTATATATAGATATCCTGTACTTTATTGGGACGAGAGTTTCTTTGCCGGTTCGAAAAGCTTGAATTCCGGTCTTGAAGCCAGCAGAAAGGTGCTCGGGTTTCTTCTAAAGCCTCCGGATGTTACTCCGATCGCTAGAAAATTTGATTTTCCTAAGCTAGGAGATCATGAAGGTCCTCGTAGTAACGTCTTCTTCTGGCTTGTTACCTACTCTTGCTTTGCTGTCCCAGTTTTTGCGCTGCAGTTTTGTACCATGTGCATCTTTGTTAGTAAAAACGCTCCTCTGGAAGACTGCTTTTTGAATACCTCCTTGACGATGTCGCTATACTGATGCCAATAGTTCTTGGGGTCTGAAAAGTAAAATAAATAAATAAATATTTCGTGCAACGGGTCCACAGGGACCATATAGGCCTATCTTCTAGCTTACCATTCGTTTTGAGTGAGTTTTTAATTTTTGGGGACGAATGACGAGTGCAAAAGTCTTATAATTGAGAAGCCCTTTCATGACAGTTACACTCTCAGATATTTGTCAGAGGTTCGCGAGATGTGGCACAATTTAAAAGAAAATTAGGCAATCGAACTTGGAACCCCTCGATTAATAGTAGGTACAACACGCCAACCTCTAAGCCACTGCGTCTACACAAAGGTCTATCGAATTTACTCATCCGGGCGGTTCGCGACTTCGTCCACTCGAGCTCTAAGCCTATTTAGCAACAATATAAGACCGTCACAGTCAACGTTAGCACCTTGTAATGTGTGAATGCTTAGAAGGTCCAATGTGGGTATAGCATCAAAGTTGGTTTGGCTACCTGTTACAAAATCTGAAGAAAGGCTGGTCTCAGTCTCAGTATGTGTAATTTAAAGTTGGCAGGTTGTTAGGTAGGTCGGTAGGTCTATCTCTTGTTACGCAAAAAGTTTGGAGTAACTTTTTGCAAGACGTTAACACCTCGTTCCAAATAGAAGCTTCAAAGTAAAAAAAAACATCAGCCCCAAAGTGACAAAGACCGAACTTCTCTAGGTATATTCTTGGGGCCAAACTTGCAATCCCTCAGTCGATTCCATTCGAAAATTAATCACTTCCAAGGAAAGTTCCCCATCAAGGAGCGCGGCAACATAAGCATCATCACTTCCAGCTAAAGTCCTTTCAAATTAATTACACACCATCATGCATATCCTATCAGAGTTGCTCCTCTCCGACCTGCAAGCACGACAGCCGTGAGCCGACACTCGTTAAGTGCCTTTTGAATTGAAAAGTCTCAAATAATTCCAAGTCGCTTACTCACTTATTCATTATACGTTATACCATGTGTGTCTCATGTCCTCTGAAGAAACAGCACACCACCCATCCATCCCCGAGTATGACGCAATACAATGATGATGCCTTTAATTAAGTGTCGGTCGTATAGTGAAACCACCTTTTTCCACATACACAGGATGGATCCGCAGTCATGCCAGAGCCATGAAACTTCAAAATGCCCCTCAATCAATACGTAATGAGTTTGAAATTGTTTTAGGTCGTAATTGTGCTGTCGTGTCCTCACATATACGCTTGATTGCAAGCAACCCTTCGTGCACCACCTTTCGTCCAGCAATGACTATAAATTGGGTCCTGAATAACCACACTGCCATTGTTTTACTCCGCAGAGCATCATCAGCACAGAATGAATCTCATTCTCATTCCAATTACCATCAGCAGCACCATAATCTATCCGGCAACAACAATAACGAAAAGAAAAAAGTCGAAAAAGCTGTGAAATCTGCTCCCAATTAATTGGGTCACAATGTGAATTTCGGGCCAACACCCCCGTTGACACGGAAAGGATATACGCACCGACTGTGGCTGGATGAGTACACATGCACGTGTGCGAAGGTCTCCTGCTGCTCCTGCAAACATCATTAGCTAATATTATATGCATTAAATTTAATGACAGGACCCAGTCCCGTCGCACTGGGACACATACTCGTACATGCTGGGGGGGGGCGGCGGCGGTCATACCTAAATAGATAGCGTCACCGTCACCACCGCAAGCCATTTAAAACCGCTCTCGTTGTCCTCGTTATTTGCTTATGGTCCCAGAGATGACGATGCTGTTTACCGCCCTGATTAAGGGTTGCTCTACGAGATGGCTATCAAATCTGTCGGTGTCGCACTCATCCCATTGCGTTCACCGCGGGCGTACATACCGAGGAACAGATGTCATACCATACCCGGCGCACTGTTTAAAAAAAAAGGGATCAGTCTCGCTCGGTCTTTCGCAATATCTGCTGGTTAACACCCTTTTACAGCCTTTGCAAACAATTTCAGGCGACAGTTACACCTGATCGCCGTTGTCGCTATTGTAAATTCATTCCGAGGGTTACTTTTGTCACAAGGACATTTGGAGTAAATGTTTTCTTTTCTCATTTTTTTGAAGTAAATTGCCAATTAGAATGTGGTCGGGTGCTTGACCCTTTTTTCCCGGTCGGTGGCCCTGATTGTTCTTGCAGTGCTAAAAATAAGTCCTTCCTGCATTCTGTTTGGTAAGTGGGCGGTTGTCGTCGTAAGAGGTTCATAAAATAAAAAACAAAAAAGGACACAAACTCTTAACGAACGATCTTTTATGGGTTGTGTACCTTTTTTTATGGAGTCGCTTTTAATTTGCACGCGAATTTTATGCTTCATTGTGATAGCGATCTATGGAGAGGAAGTAGGCGATGTAATTGAATTGCTGTGCTTTTTCGATTCTTTTTTTTTAATTAGGTGCGGTGTGTTTTATGGGGAAGTGATTCATGTTCCAAAATGCGCCCTTCTGCTTTTATGATCTTATGAATAATTGAAAATAAAAAATCATTTTCCTTTCTTTGCAGATTGATGATGATTGCGGACATATTTTGAAGGTGAGTGGAGAGTGTTTTGTTGCTGAAATTGTTAAAAAAAATTGGCGCAAGATATATGGTGATGATGGTGGTGTAGATATAGCACTGACAAAGGACGTGCTGAGAGGCAAATTACAATGAAATATTAGCCAAGCGACTGGGCAAGGAGGGCATTTCTCCCTTCTGAATGGCTTATTGAGGGCATGTGTTTTGAAAAATTAGAACTACAGGATAGTTTTAGCGAGGGGCCAAATTTTTTTAACTCATAGTTAAATTGTGCTTAAATTAGATGCAGATCATAGAAGTGAAAACCGCATTTAATTCCATTCGGTATTTATCGAGATTAGCGCGGACATACAAGTAGACGCTGCATGTGTTCATCGCCGAAGAAGCAACAGTGCCACCTATCGGAATTTATTCAATGTACTTCTAAAACACTGCTCCTACAAATATTAAGAAACTTTTATTTTTTTAGCGAAATCGGTCGATCAGTTCTTGACTTTGTAGGTGACAAACGAACGAAGAAATAAAATTTTGGAGAAAATCTTCGCGGCTAAACGTCATTGTCCATGATAAAAAAGTTAAGAAGGTATTTAGGCAAACTTGGGAGCACTTTTCCTGGAAATTCAAAAATTTTGCACAAGTCCAGCACTGAACTCAACTCAATTCTTCTAAAAGACGCATTTTGACAGAAGGGGTCCAAGAAGGTGCCTATATGTAGGTACTAACTTGACGAGTCCAAAAAAAAATGTCTGGTGTAAGCATCTTTCGACAATGCAGCAAATACTTTCGTAGCTTTTGCACTGGTAGCCGATAGCTGTCCTCGCTATTGAACTGAGAAAAATTGTAACATAAGCAGCTGCTTTATAAACGGAAGACCTTATGATTTATCTTACAACCTTGTCAGATGAAATTGTCGTTCAATTCTTTTGTGTGGAGAAACACACTGCTAGTATGAGCAGCGAAGAGCCTCTTTCTTAAAAAACAACTTACGTATTGAGCTGTGCTTTATAATTGTCCCGTTTTTAGTCAATTCGGCACCCATATTCCACCATTGGCTTTACGAGCTCCAGTTTTGACTAAAAGATTTTTTTTTTTTCGAATTATTCAGTTGTGTCAATTTCAAAAACAAATAGGCAAGTTTGGACCTTTCAAAACCTCTAGGACAATTACAATCAATCAGTCCAATAGTTCGCACCTGAATGCCGCATATCGATGGGAGATAGAGCCTCTCATTTTTATAAGATTTCACGCACAGTGACACTTGCTGGTCTTCAAATAATACACGATGCAAAATTTACTCAATCTCAGCTCACAACTTTGTGCCGTAAAGCCTTTTACTATCTCAAAACTGTGTGTGTCCAATGTGTTGTTGTTTAGGTCTGTTTGAAAAGTTTTCTGTCATTAAATGGTTGGGTGCGCTGTTGTGAAGCGAGAGCTGTCTCCAAGATCATATTACAAAAACGGGAAAGTTGGAGGTCGCGAGTTTGTATAACTTGCTTATGCATACCCAAGCTTTCATTTTCAAAAATCTTTTCTACGATCCTCCATTTGAATATTTGCATGAAGATGGTCTAAAACTGCACTGGAACCCTATAAGGCTTTCGAAAATCGGGTTCTTGCATTTTTAAAAGGCTTTCTCAAGTCACTTGCTTATCCCCTATTTGTCGCAAATGGAGGGAAAAAAATGTCGGCATCGTTAAGACTTGTTCTTTAAAAAAAAATCACCGTCAGTGGTAGAGGTCGCCAAGTAAGAATCCTTGTATCGAAAGCTGTGCGATGTGCAGCGGCCTTCCTCCTAAGAAATAACTTTATAGTGAAAGCAAAAGTGGGCAGTATTCAGCTCAATCCCTCGCCCGATTATACTTCCAAAGTGTCTGTCAAGAATATGATTAGATAAGTGATACAATTTCCTCGTTTGACTGAACTCAACGGCTTCTTTCGTAAATTTTTAACACACACTTTACGGCTTTCCCCAAAGGGAATAGAATAGAATAATAGATAGTTATTTAGGTATTATTTTTATGCAAAATTGGTTAACACGTTTTTTTTTGCACTAGTTCGAAAATAAATATTTGAGAAAAAGCTGAAATGCAGACCGTAGGCGATCCAGCAACCCTGCACCAGTCTCTTCGACCTTTCGCTAAGCAATCAGCTTTAGAACTAGACCAGTTGGTATAATATTCGCCTAACCGAAAACAGATTTTTTGACATAGACCTTATATTTAATTAGTCACTAGCTTAAGCCCACTTTAGTCCACTCAATCCACCTCAAGGCCTCTAACTTGTACTAAAGTTAGCTTAAGTCCACATTCTTATTGCCATTTTCGAATACCCAATGCATAACTTGTTAAATAGACGGTATATTTAGGCAAGTGCTAGATGAATATTGGATTTCCAATAGTTTCCGTTTGGAGCCTTTTAAACAATAACAAAATATCAGCTTTATGCTTACGGGCTTGGTAAGGCGTTCCAATCACTCTCTATTCCAATATCAGCAGTCAGTTTTGAAGCACCTTACTCGACTAATTCGCCAAATATAATATATCTCCTTTGTTCGAGTCCATAGCTCTTGAAATTTGCAAAGTTCCTACAAACCTCGATGAAGAGTCACTTCTAAGAGCCGACTTAGCGAAACAAGTTTCGCAAAGCAAAACTGCAGCCTAAATTTTACAAAATTAAAAAGCCAGAAAAGAGTTCTGACTGTTAACCACGAGAACCTTGAAAACGGGTTCCACCTTCATCAAATATTTGTCTCTCCGCCCACGCCACGAAAGAAAGCCCAACTCTCCCTAAATTCGCTCCAAATTCGAAATCAAAAAGTCTCCCCCTCCAGCCCAGTCCGTGTTTGTTGAGAAATTATGCAAAAACCGGGAATAATTTCAAGAACTTTAATTTCGTCAGAGAAACTTTTTTTTTCCACAATACCTAGAACTTTTTCATTCCATCTCCATCGCGCATAGGAAACAGGAAACAGCTGATGAATTCCTAAAATTCACTGTCACCCAATTTGCACATCGGTTAAACATGAACCATTCACGCTCTCCCTCTGTCGCGCCTCAAAAATCCAATTCAATTCAATCTATCCATATATAGAGACCCAAGGAGAACCAGCCACCCTCCCGCTCTCGCCACGCTCAATGTAGGTTAAAATTTATCGTTTTTCTTGTACGAAATCCTTTTTAATATTCTGGTCCATTGAAACTTCTGGCAGCCACTTTTTAATATTAAACAAAAAAAAAAAAAATGCCTCAAACCAAGACAAGCCAACGAAGAATGGCATCACCGAGCGCAAAAAGGATCAGAAGATGTTACACCAGAATAGGAAGAAAATAAATTACAATCCCTCTCTGTCCGTCGTGCTAATGCAAACAAAAAAAAAAAAAACCGCACACCATCCCTTCGTACATTAACCGTAATCCTATTTTGGGGAACATGATTGTCCTGAAAATCTCATTAATCATTTTGCGTGCATTACACCAATGGCAGAGGACATTGAAAGCAGCGGCAGCAGCAGCGCGTTTCTGCTTCGAGCCTTATGGATGAGATTTTCCTCACCCCCCTCACTTACACTTCTCCGCTTCGTGGGTTAAGTGTCAGTTTAATCTGTTAATTTAGTTTAAGTCTCTCGCCAGGATGATATGGAATGAAATTATATGCAGAGGAGCCACTTAACCCAGTTAACTATGCTCGAGAGCCCCTAAAGGACATAAATAGTAAAAGTTTTCATAATTCTTCATTTTCTTTCCTATTGCATTTTACCGAGTCGGTCTCGGTGGGTTTGATTAATGAGCAATGAAGGCAGTAAGCCAAAGATAGGGAAGGGCATAAAAAAGAAATGAAATTGAGAACCAGTTTGAAACATAGCCCGAGGTGAGGCGACAACGTCCAGACATCACTTGGTCAGTTGGACATGGACACGGCCACGAACATGAATACACGAACACAAACCCTCGTACGAAAGCTTGCAGTCTGACTGAATGGGATGGAGAACTTTGGCAGAGTTCTCTCCCTGGCTTATTATTTTCATAGAAGAAGTCTGTCGAACTTTTACAATAATTGTCCGTTCCGTGTAAAGGGTGAGCGAAGCGTCCCATGCGCAGAATCTGCTCCTTATTTCTTCCATAGATACTCACAAAGGTTTCTGTGAACAAAAAAAAAATTCCTCAGGATAGTTGTCCATATTTAGATTCACATTCAAAGTAACGGATCAGAAAATAAGGAAGATTGAAGGCGAATTCTTCGGCTCTCTCTCTACGCATTGCAAATTTTGAGGATATTAAGAGAATCCGCCGGAAACTACAGCTTTTCTCCCCCTCGGCTTAACTCTCCTTCCCATTTGAGCATCCATTCTGCGGATGGAAAATAATTCCCGAGCTGCCAGCTGCCACGCTGTTGACGCGAATCTACGACCAGTTCGCATGTATCCCATAGCCCCTTTATTTTACGTTCACATCAAACACAAAATGCAATCATACTCGTATACACCTGATTTGCCTGTCCCCAACCTGAACCTACCATCTCAATCTAAAACAATTGCCGCACATATATAACAGAGTTCCAGAGAGGACAACCTCACTCTTAGGCCCATTTTATTTGGGAAACTTCCCAAGTTGTGTTCAACTTCGAGTGAATAAAATGGGCCTTAGAGTACTCGTCGAAGAGCACACAAACTTGGCACTCGGAGCTTTTTCGCAATCTCATCCCGAGCAGCACAGCCTCTTTGCAACTTTTCTCCGCAAACCGTTCGCATTTAGTGACAGGATGTGTGAGCGAACAGTTAGTAACGGTGCTTTCAGCCATTCGGTTATATTCTACATTTGTGAAATATTTTCCTGTATCCCCTGTGTCCGATGACATCAGGAAAAGTTGAAAAAAATTTTAAATTCCGTGCGAATGAGTGCAACAAATCAATGTGGATCGTATGTGGAACGTGTTTGGGGTTTTCTTCATTCAGCAAATCGCACAATAACGATAAAAATAAAAACTCATAGCCCATGGTAACTGAAACAGCGCACTACATCCGGACAAGCAATTCGTATCCATACGCTGAGTGCAGAAGATAACAGGCGGCTGGCGAAAGTGTGGAGCGAAAGGCACAGCCAACAGACAACAGCATCATCATCGCTCCCTCCTATGTATTCCTCTCGGTGCATTTGTGTGTATTGTTAATGAACATTTATATGTTAAAAAAAAAGAGCAAATATTATAATATGGAAACTTATCTCGCTGGCAAAGTTCATAAAATGCCTGTGTGCATTGTGCACATGGGCATTGCGCCCGTTATCTATAAAATATTGCTTCAGCTTTAAGAGTTGAGAAACTTTTTCAGTGCGAGGGGTATGTCATTCAGAAATGTGTCAGATATGGGTGCGTTGAAGTAAAAAATAGACCGTTTAAATCTATCCAAGTGATGTCATAAAAAAAAATTAATTCCCACATCGGCTGAAACTGGCGCCCAACAACAACTATATTCAAACATATGTCACCCATATCCGAAGCTTATCCCTTCAAACTTTTTCAAGTGGACACAGAAAAGAAGCAATAATCCTGAACAAAAAAAAAATAGAAAAACCCTCCCCCACCAACTGCCACTTGTGTGAGTTTTTTTTTTTTTTGTATCTCTCAACTTTTGTCAAGAGTTCACTTGAAAAATCAATCAACAAGTGTGTGTGCTTATAGCGAGGAGAATCGCGTGAGGATTTGTACAAAATTGTATGGTGCGAGGGTTGCCGTTGTTGTTTTGTTGTTGTTCACTTCAGCTAGCACAACGAATGTACAAAGTGGGGAGTGGACGCCAAACTGCTGCCACGTATACAATGTGAATACAGACACTGTGACATTACTCCCATCGTTTTATGTGTTTCTTTTACGAGTGTGCGGTGTGTGGCTGTAAAAAAAAAAACAAGAAAAACTTTATAAAAGATATAACCCAACGGACGCACATTTCAGTTATTGAAAATGCAACACTTTTATGTTGTTTACGGGTGAGTTTGAATGTTTTTCTCTTTTTTTTTCTCTCCCTTTCATTCATAAATTGTACACTTAAATAAAAATGCTAAGTGGACTGTTTTTTTTTTTGAGCATGAAAGAGTATTTGGTATGAACGGGACGGTTTAATATTCCTGTGCGAGTGATCCCTTGCTATTGCGATATGATGGGCGTTTAATAAGCCATGGGGCTATCAACAGCTAAGGGGGTTACTTTCCTTTTTTTAATAGTAAAACCGAAAAAAGGGATGCGGCTTATGCGGATTTATTTATCGGATTGAACATTAGTTCAAATAAAAATATGTAAGTCCATTCATAGTGCAGGTGGGTAATCCTTACTTAGTTCAATGGCATAGCGACGGAGGATTCAAGATAATTGACTGCGTGGGTTTTTACGTTGGGCGCCAGTTATAACTGAATTTTAAAATCCAGTGTCATGGCGATGGGGGGATTTGTTTTTTGCGGTGAGCATCTGTAAAGTATTGGAAATATTTTAGATGAAAAGACGTCTGCAGCGGATTATTATTTTTGAAGAATAACTTGAGTACGAGTACCTACCTATAATATCCATACAAACAATTGCTGACTGCCTTACTTTTTTATTAGGAATACGCAAGTGCCACATTTAAATTCTCTGCAAAGCCGCCAGTGCGGGGTATTATGCTGAGACTATCGCTACCTTGTCGAAAGCCAACTGATTTTTGGGTAGCCACAAATTGTATGATTTTTCTTCGGAGACATTGGGGTTCCCAGTTTGCCGATTATTAGACAAACTGACAAAAAAAATACGGTATTTCCAGACGGGTCAGTTTAAATGACGCCCAAGTTTCAACAGCAAAAATCTCTAGAGACTTGTAAATCTCGTTCCATTGATGGGTTTATTAAATTAATATAGATTTTACGGATATTCATACTTCCTGGTTTCTTGTATAAAGTATAAGTTTACCTAACCCTACTTCTAATAATAGTCCTGAGCCTATGCACAGCTGTTGCATTCTATTATTTTTCAAGAAAACTTGGCACAAGGTCTGCAGACTCAATAATTAAACTGCACCGTTTCGCTTAAGCGCTATAAACTTAGTGCAACCGGTCACAGTTAAATAAAAGTGACAATGCGAGAATTTAATTTAATTTCCAGTTGTGAAGTTTCCCAATGGCTTTCAAACCTTCCTATTGCTTAAACCATTTCAAAATAATTAAGCCCTGTCAGCCGAAGGCTTTGGTAGCTACATAAGGCTGCAATATTTTGTTTATATTAATATTGTAATTTATTACTTATTAATAAAGTATATTTTTTTTATTATAACTAAGCCCTGAATACAATTGGTCGGAGTCATTCGACTCAAAGGATTTTGCTGCGACTAAGAGATTCGCTGAAATGAAGTCTATAAGATCCACATTATTAAGTTTGCATACTTGCAGCAACAACACAATGTTTGTTTGACAGTTGGGCCCATTTGAATAGCGTTTTGTCTTTTGCTCGTCAGCTGTTGGACTACCATATCTGATAAAGCTGATAGTCTTTTCTCGACTTTTATTTATTTGTATGGCTCCGTTTTCTTTTCGTCTCACCTGCAGCGATTTTCTGTCATGATTGGGTCTCAATTTGACAGACCTTAAGTTCAGTGTAAACTATAGGGCCTCAACTATAGTAAGCCACGGTTAGACAGGTCCCTACCCAACTACCTTCATTTATGCCCACTCCAAGATGGTCGCGGTCCTCTTCCACTTTCCTTCGAAGTCTGCCTTAACAGCTATAACCCTCTTCAATTAATTTAGTTTCCTAAAACTTAAGGTTATTTCAACAGATTGCGGATTTCCTCTAAAGGGTGAAGTGGGTTTTTGTCAAAAAACTCCCCTAATTTCACCTCTTTTCTCGAAATAGCCAAACCAAAGCTTGTAGACAATTTAATTCTCTACAGTTTTGGTCTTATTATTTTTTTTTTGTCTCAGAATGTCAGAATGATTTTTTTGACTTACTTTGAACAAAAATCTGAACCACAATTCTGACCGTTTGTTTCTCAAAAATTAAATATCCGTGTTCATTTCAGCAGAAAACAAGTCGGAAAATTTCCGACAAAAACGTCATAAGACAAAAGTTGTGTAGAATTAAATTTTCTACAAAACTTCTTTTGATTATATTTTGGAGCTGGAGCTGAAAATGAACAAAGCATTCCGTAAAAAAGGACTAACAACTCAAACTTAAGGTATTATTTCGGTTTCCATTTCTAACACTAATGGAAAGATTTGACGCACGATTTTAAATAATATTCTGAAGTCACAATGAAAAGATTTTAGGTCAAAAAATAATATTTTGGAATAACAATGCACTGAAAAATAATATTTCAGAATCACAATGAACGACTAATTCGAACCGCAAGCCGGCACTGGTAAGTTCCCATTCAAGGTATTGCGAACCATACTGCCTTGAAAGTAATGGCGCAGTGAGATTTTTAACTTTAATCCGGGTCGCAGTGACTATATAAGACTCCCTGGAGAACTTATTACCAGAGTTTCCAAGTTGGCCGCTTATTGCAACTGCAACTTGTCATTTTTATAATTTTCCCCTAAACTTACGACAAATTTTCATATTGCATTCCTGAAAACAAAAACACTGTCATTCCATTTCCTATAACAATCTCAACAGTTTTCCGCCCCCAAATGTAAATGTTCCTCTAAATTTAGTGCCAACTCTAATGACCGAGCTTATTTCCCAGCTACTTCCACATTACAGGGACAAAATTATGTTCAAGAACAAACCACAAGCCAGCTGGCTACATTTTCAAAAAAAAACAAAACCAATTGTCTGACGATTTCCCTGCGCCCGCGGTGGCTGATGGCCGATGGGTCTTGTTGTGGACCACCAACCCCCCCACACGCACATAAACAACACAATAACAACAACACCAACAGTTACAACAACAAAACGTAAATAGCATCAAATTTAGTTTCCGGAAATTAAGAGCAATTTCCAGTCGAGTCTAGGGTATTAAGCGTTCTCACTCTATGCGCACTATATATCCCTCTGCTACATTGTAGGCGGTCTATGGTCCAAATTCGCCGCCCTCTCCCTCGCCACGGATCCGAAATTGGAGCGGCGTTTGTAATTTGTGTAAATTACTTGTCATAGACGACGCACGACGACAGCGACAATGGCCAACTACGAGTATCTCATCCTCTCCTTGCTATAATATAGCCCACACACAACCAGAAACAGCAAAAAAAAAAATAGTAGCTAGCAGCAGCTGCCCTCCTGCGGAAGTAGCCAATTCGCGTGGTATATGCCGAGCAAAAAAAAAAAAAAGCAAAAACAAAAACAATGTAGGTACGACAAAACCAACCAAAAGGGTAGGGGATGGATTAACGCGTTAAATTGGATTTCTCATCAATGATGAGCGGCAGGCGGCAGCAGCATTGGGGAGACGGGTCCGACAAGAAACGGAAATGGGCTCGAATTCTCGATTATTGCTTTCGGCGGTTGCGATGTCCACAGTTTGTGCTCGCTCGCTCGCAGTCCTGTGAATTTATTATCACAGATAGAAATGTATATCCCCGAGAGTCGTCGGACATTGTTTTGTTTTTTAATTAAACAAAAATGTCAGAGTGTAGGGGATTGCGTTGATGCTGATGGTGATTACACGGTTTGACGAACTCGTATAAGCAAGAGCCCTTGTGTTGCCCGAGTCATAAATATAAACACTCGAACGCTTTTACGACTGTTCTGGTTTGTTTTGGTTAGAATAGGTACTTTGTTGGCCTAGATCGACTTTTGTATACCAGAGAGAGGTGATAAAAACCAAGTTGAGTCGAAGTCATAACTTGTAGACACGAAAATACGTGAGGCTCTGCACTCTGTTCCGAAGCAGGTTGTCTTCAGTCAAATTTATGGTTTACAACAGCAGTCTTATGCAATAGCGAGGGCACATCTATTTTCGATTTTTGAGTCGATAGTTGTAAACAGCAATAAAAAAGACATCAGTAGGTATGTTTCGGAGCTATTCCACATGACTCCTTTTTAGTTCAGGCAACAACAATCTTTTTATGATTGGCTAGATTTTTGAATGCTTTTCTAGGGAAAAACAAACCCCGAGAGGAAGTCCAAAAAAATGTCATTGAAATAAGTTATTTGCAACATATTGACTTTGTGACCACAAGGTAGGTCGGAAACACGGTTCTTCTGATGCTTAAATAGCTTAGTCGATGTGTAGATACAGAAAACTTATTCTTAATTACAATCTTCTGTTCGGCAATTTTCTGTTTTCCACCTATAGAAGGGGGATCGGACCCATTCTTTTTTTGAATTTTAATTCATTCATTCAATTTAGGGGTGTAGTTGGTTTTTGCTATATAGCTCCCCGATTTTCAACTCTTGTCTTTAAATGGTCTTAACAAAACTCATTGGCAATTAAATTCTCTACAAATTTTGTCTCTTTCATTTTTTGATTACGATCGATAAGTTTCGACATAATTTTGAATGAAATCTGAACAAATTTTCGGACCGTTTTTGTTTTTTTTACATGAATTGAAATACTGTCGTCGATTTGGTCGGAAATAGGTCGGGAATTATCGAACGTAGGCAGAAATTCAATAAGAGCAAAGTTGGGGAGAATTAAATTTCCTACAATATTTGCTCGACACATTTTAGGATGGATTTCGAAATGGGCGAATTATTAAGGAAATACGAACTCTCCTCTTGAAAAGGTGAAATTTCGATCTTCCATCCTAAGTTTGTTTTTCACTCCGCTACCTCTCGCGAACGTCTGACAAACATCCGAGAGTATTACTGTCATGAAAGAGCTTCTGAATTAGCCGATTGGACCCGGCATAAAATTGTAAATCCTAAAACGAATGGTGGTCGGAGGTTAGACCTAGGGTTAGTACAGACTTGTTGCGCCAACTATTTGCTTTATTTTGTTTCGGTTTTCATTCTTGACTTTAATGGTAGAATTCGACGCAGGATTAGTTGGAACAAGAACTTCATTTTGGGGCGTACCGAATCGAGCAACGACTCCACAATGGTGTCAGTGTTGCCACTTTGTAACAATCGTAGCAATATTGTAACCATGTGGACGAAAAGTGACTGTTCAAAGCTGGGATTTGTTGATTGCGGAAATATTTACCTGTTTAGTGGTGGTCAGCATATAAGCTTGTTCAACCAACGTCATTGTTAAAGATCTTGTTGTCAGCCTATAAGTTTGTTCAAACAACGTCTTTGTCAAAGATCTTGTTGTCAGCCTATAAGTTTGTTCAAGCAACGTCTTTGGTAGAGGTCTAGAGATAATATGCTTTGACACTTTCTGTTAAAAGTAGTAAAAAGCGTCCGAGAACTGAGAAGAGTCATTTTGGCTCAATCGACAAAAATGATTGTGTAGCGAAAAAAGTAAAAAAAGACAAGGGAGACGTCCGTCTTGTTGAAACCACGTTTTATTAATAAACTTCAATTCCTTCTAGATTCATTTTGACATTTGCTAAGTTTCGTTAAATATGTAGGTACAATGTTTACCTTTTGGCAATGCTGCCACTTGTTTGAATTTGCAATACCTACTTCTCAACACTTTCGATGGCCTTATAAATCAAAATTCAGCTAAAACTGTGTTGGAAGAAAAGTCTTTTGAGTCTTATTCTAGTTTAAAGAAATTTTTCTGACTGGACTGGTGCTTCCTCTTCTTCGTAGTGAAAATAATTTTCCGAGTCCTTTCAACGCAACATATTCTCTGAGGAAAACTTTGGACATTTCCACTGTAAAACACATTTCTGAGTCACTGGTTTTGGTGGGTACAGTTGAAATCAATCACACTTCACCCCATTCCATTTTGTTCCATACTATCCGATTTAACCTCGTCTCCCTAATTTCTTATACTTCAGTAGCCTACTACTACTAAAATCCTCATCGATTCAAGCTGATCCCCCCATTAAACAATTTGGCTGAGTCCCCAAACCTAAACCTCCGAATTTTCAAGCTAATTCCAGCTGTCTTTCGTGCTAAAAAAAAGTTGTGCAATCGTTAGGTTTCAGAAAAAGTCTGACAATTAATTGGAATCTCCTACCCGGAGGACACATTCCGAAGTGTTAGTAGAAAATATAGTTTTCTGGTGTACACTTCCCCTGTCCGTTCCCAGCGGTGCAACCTACTCGTTCATGTTCAACATTTCAGCTTGGCCTTCTATCTTCCCCAGCAAAGCCGTAATAAACTACCCGAAGGGATAACGCTACAGCTACGTATGCTACATGTGCATACAGAAAAAAAGCGCATGCGAAACCTTGATCCGTTAACCGTATCTGTCAAACAATTCCTAAAGCTATCTCTGTGTCGTCGATGCTGGTGCTGTTCAACATCATCCTCTGGGTATATACAGCATAACGTGTGATACTCGTAGTTTCCGCAACAACTTTCGAACCCCATAACCGACACGACGATGTCACTCGCTCCACATACTGCTGTCGACCAACATTTTACAGGTGAATATATTTTTCATTATCAATTAAATTTTTTTCCTTCATCCCCTCTGACTTTTCACCGCATCATAAAAACCAAAAGGGGGAGTTGCGCGGGTGGTGAAATTTGATGGCAACAAAGTGTTTAAAAGAAAAACCTAAAAAATTTATATACCCAATGTGTGGGTATGTATCCTCTGTAGCCGCTCTTCGTTCCACTTGAAATTGCAATGACATCCGGCCATGGATGAAACATGGGGCTTGGGGTTTCACCATTCACCACCACCCCACCTGCCTGGCCGGGGGTGTATTGCTTTAATTCCATGCTAAATAATTGAATGAAAATATGCATAATTGATAAAGTTAAGTTATGTAATTTATATGCACTATGGAATGGTGTTTGTGTTTGTGTATGGGTCTGCCTGGGTTTTAGTCGCAGCCTCCCGAAAACTACATGGAATTAGGGTTGCGATATATAAGCTTTCTGCGTTGGGCCGACGAAGTGCATGGTGGTGGCGCTGGCTGAAGTGAGCGAGTTTTGTGTGAAACATTTTTCAATGGGAGATAGAAAGATATACGGCTTTATGGGACGCTGGGTTTGTGCTTTTACCACTTTAGGGACAAAACATTTCATTGGGGCTAGAACAAACAAGTTGCGAAAAAAAGGAAATTCGTAAGGGGGCGCCTACGATGATGAAATGTTTTTCCAAGCACCGCACCAGATGGTAATGTGTTTCATTTTAATTTTTCTAAATAAAACTTCAACCCCTATTATGGATGGGGAGTGATTATTCAATTTAATGCACTCGAGTGGAATGATTTGTAGTGCGCCATTCAGTGAAATAGTGAAAATTAGTTCAGCTTCCTTGTTTTCGGACGCGTTGGTTGGTGTTTTCTCTGCTTTTTCGTAGTTGAGTTTATAAATTTTTAAGGACCATGTTGAAATGGCAAAGAATTGAGAAGCTGGTAGACGATTTAGAAGTCTGTCAAAAATTAATTTGACTTACAAATGAGTTGTGCTACTTGGATTTTTAGTTAAACCGCCACTTCTACCTACCTACCCTACATAATTAATTAAGGTTAAAAATACTTTTGCAGCTTAAGGCTGTATAAAAAGTGGACAGAGCAACAATGTGCTTTATTAATGTATAAAGTCATAAGACAACTTTGCATGCAAAACGTTCACCTACCTAATTGTGCCTACGGAATTGTGCCTTAATATAGCCGAAATGTTGAATTTAGGTGCAGTGTAAATGTACTATTACTTTTGGTACATATTTCAAAATAATCCGTTTTCCAATAACTCTGCAATCGGTTTTGAGAATATAGTGTAACAATAGAGACACTTGGTGAACGCACTCAATCTCCGTAGCTCGACTTGCGCCACCTAGTTGTTGCCTCCAGTCTTAGTGAAGCTATGCGGATAAAAACGAAGTAGCCGCAGCCAACTTCACTTTTAAAGCAACGCGCACGATGTTTCGCCTTTTTTTGTCGTTTTCTTATTTTTCTAAAAGCAACGGTCCATGAAATTAATTCCTTTATCCTGATAACAATATCAGATGTGGGGAATCGCAAAATATATTAAGATGTTCAAGTCAAATAAATCCGATTTAATGGAAACACGCTGCCGATTTCAAGCTGACTGCCTTGAAGCAACTGTTGACTGTTGACTATACTGCGCAGGAAACATGAGGTTATTCAGCTTATATACTAGGACCAGGTAATTGAAATGAAAGTAAACGTTGTCCACATCAATACCATCCAACTCCGACCATAAAAAAAACATTAATCATCTCTCGATAGCGCAATTAATTCACCGTAACTGTTGATCCAACCTCATTTTCGAAAAAGTAAGGTCCAATGACCCCACCGGACCATAAACCGCACCAAACAGTCACACCTCACACGTTGAGGATGGAGGGAGAGGCTTCTCAACAATAACACTTGGGTTTTCCGTGCCCCAGATGCGACAATTTTGCTTGTTGACGGTAGCCACCGAGGTGGAAATGGGCCTCATCAATCAAGATGATTTTTCGATGGAATACCGGATCATTTTCATGCATTTCAAGGACCCAATCAGCAAAGACACGACGTTGTTGATGATCGGCCGGCTTCCATTTTTATAAATGGCGTAGTTTCTACTTGTCAAATGTGAAAGAATAAAAGCTTCAAAAGTGACAGCTACCGAAATAGCGGGTCATTCACAATAACACCTCTTATTGGAAAACCCTTTATAAGGTTTGTTTGAAATAAATAGGACTTTACTGAAGGATCTTTTTGAAATATTCAGACGCTTGGTGTGCATTTTAGATGGGTACTTACTTTAAGCCCGTTATTTACCTGAAAAGTCCCAAAATCAAACTTCTGCTGACTTGAGGTTGAGTTAAATTCGAAAATAGTTCCAAAAAGCATCCCCACCCCTTGACAAACAGTGCTTCGATTGTGTTATCCTTTTATGACCTGAATAGTTGGGAAATGAGTACCCAGGGGTGAACTAAATGAACTATATAGTTCAGAAAAGGAATTTTCTAGTACATTTAGTTCAGAAATGTATTTTATTTTTAAAAGGTTGGTGTCACTTGAACCAAAATGTTGCTTGTGATATCATGAACGCACTTTGGTTTGACGGTTATCCTGCATAGGGGAAACCGAGGTCTAGAAGTAGCTTAAAATGTTGGCATGACCGGAGTGTCTAAGTTGTACGTTGGCATAAGAGATAGCTTTTCTCGTGTATTTATAGATCATACCAGTATTTACTGAAACGTGTCCATGTCCCACTTCATGCCTCACTCAGGACGCGTGAACTTTGCTGAATTACACTGAACTAAATGAACGATCAAGTTCAGTTATTTCAACTATAGTTTCTTTCAAACGGAATACCATCCCCACCTAAAGCTATCTACAACTGAAGAGCCGATTCTTCATTTCTGATTCATACAACTTCCTGATTTCCATATACCATCCTTGTAGCTGGCTCATCAATTACACCATAATCCCCTTGTAAGCCGACTGTTTAAATGTAGTTTCGCTCTGTGTACCGCTCTGAATAATCATCCAATTTAACCGCAGTCAGTTGGCTCCTTCGCCTTGTCATTCCATCTTAATTTAATGAAAATATTATTCCATTCCTCCCCGTGATCCCTTCCATTTCGCACCCACTCACTTGCATGCGTACCCCTTCAAGTAAATGTTAATTTTAACATTTTGCCCATGCCTTTATCGCACACTTAACATCATCGCATGTCCCAATTTCATTGTCCCCGCTCATTGTGCCCATATCCTGCACTCAACTCCTCTTGCAATCCATCAAAAGCCATCATCTCGTCGTATCCATCTACAGCACAATGTAAGATGCTGATGCTGGTTGATGCCGCCGCAACCAGCTCTCTGTATAATATTTGGAGCACTTTTCATTACTACACATATACCCACACACAACAAGACACAAAACAAAGCGAACGAAATAAAGGACGAAATACTTGTGCTGGCTGTTGATGCTGTTGCGTCTTTTGTGTTCCAACGAAGGAGTAAAAAGAAAAACAACAAATCTGAATAAATCTTTCTGTGGCACGAATTTAAAATGAAAGAAATACACGCAAGGATATAAATTCAACCGGCAAAGCCTAAGATGTTTATAAATGCCAGGCAGACTTTAGGGCTTCGTAGTCGTCGTCGTCGTCGTCGTCATCGGCGTTGTCTTCTTCTTCTGCTACTGATGTGAATCAACTGCCCCGAACAATGAGAGATCTTCCTTGTATACGGAAAAAAAGGATTTCTAGCAGATTTTTTTTTATCTTTGTTATCCTTTTGGAGGAAATTCAAATTCAACTTCATTCGCTTAACAATAGCCACAACGAAAGGAGGACACAATACGCGAACAGAAGAAAAACCTGCGTCACAATTAAAATTCATCACGATTACGAGATGAAAACCAAACATACATAAAAGTGGGTGTGGCACAGCCATATCTAGTTTTCCAATAGAGAAAGGAATCTTTTGAGCGTCCCGCATTTTTTTACGTGCAGCAACCGCTCTGAAATGGGAGCAGTAGTGTCTGGTGCAGCAGGCTTGAGTTATTGGGGTTAGGTTAGTGAATTAGTGGCGGGGCTGACGGAAAAGAGTCTAAATAGAATGGCAGTATCCCGGACATTTAATGAAACCTCGTTTCGAACTATAGAACGTAGATATTTCATTTTGTTCACTGATTTGACTTCGCGGACGGTCTTTTCCTCTTCTTAAAGAAGAACTACTAAAACCTTTTCTTACTCATCCCTGAACTGCGAGTGAACTATTGAAGGAACTAGTTTTATTGAAATACCTACTTTTATCGAAGGGACTAGTTCCATTGGCAGGTTCCGCCTGAATCATCTTCTTCGTAAACGACCAATATCTTCCGTCGATAATGCTGTGTTTAATGCCGATAAGTCTGCAAATATTTGCGGCAATTTAAGTGACAGCAACCCCAGAACAATAAGTGACTAAGACTTGAAATAAATTTGGACCTCTATTTAATGACCTCATAGGTCGAACTCTACTCTGCCGACGTTTTAGGTCCAACTTTGGCTTAAAAGAATGTCGTTTTCGCTATGCTTTCGATTAGAACTTCAAGTCGAAAATCTTCCTCTACAGCATCCTTTTATTATGTCCTCCGTCATCTGTCATGAAACTTTCCATAGAGAAATGGTCTAATCACTCTCCCTACTCTTCGTAAGTTAAAAAAAATTATGACACAGCAAATCGACACCCGGACATAAGGACTATTAACATGAGAGCGAATTGCGAACTGCGATCCAGCGAATATTCTTAGATTCTGACATTTCATTGACATGAAAACTGTTTTGAATCAGTTTCATTATCGAAGGTTAATTTCGAACGCGACTCTTTCATGTGCGGATTCTGAATAAAGTGTAAATGTTCGCGGCAAAAACAACCACAGTAACATGGGAACTGATATGAAACTTCTTGGGAGTAATCGCGCTTATGTCAGCTTCCGGTGTAAATTGTGTGTCACGACTTTAGTATTACTGATAGCAGAATTCAAGCTTTTGAATGGTATTTAATGGATTTTCGTAAGTTGTCGGCACTACCTTAAGCTGACGTAATCCCACGTAATAAGAATAATTCGAAAGGATGAATTCCACGTCATATAGTCGATTGCGAAAAAATACCCACCTCAGTACGACGGTATAGACAAATTTGCAACCGAAACCATTTGCTTGACTGACATATGACATAATTATCAACCACAGTTTGATTAAGTGAGCTTAAGCCGGTTCCAAAAATCAACGAAAATCACATTCAGCGAAAAAGAGGCCACTTATCCTATTGTCGTCACGACAGACTGTTTGAATGGATTCGCAAGTCGGCTTAAGCTGGATTACTTGCGCCCATATTTTATGTTTAGGCGGACAAAGGTGTACTTTCCACGTAAATGGTTCTCCCCCCAAACTCATCTCGTTATCTTCAATAAATCGTAACTCGAGCGCTTACATTTCATCACTACCGTGTCAAGTCTCCTCAATAATTATATCGTTATGATCCAAATACCCATCACAAGTTAAAGCTGTAGAAAGGTAACTGACTTTGCATCGCCTGTCCACTTCCAGCGTTCAGAATTCTTTTTGCAACCGATTAAGAGATAACTTCCCCATATACCTATACATCCACATGCTTGGCAATTGTTTAAATAAATCGTAAATGGTAATTCCATTAAATGGATATCAAATGCCCAAAGGCAGAGCGGATGCCAAGGTTTTAGAATGATTGGATTCCTATACAGACATTACCGAGATTTCGTCTCTAGGCGATGCCACCCCCATGCACACACTCTCCACCTCGCTCTCTCTCTCTCTCAAGTAACGTACATCGAAGCCAATCAATTAGCATTGAAACATGACTTCCCGAAAATGCAACATGACAAGATGTTCCATTACCATTCATACATGAGTTACTTCGGATGCCATTTGAGACGGATTCCTTCGAAAAGGAATTTCATTATCCAAATTGTGAATCTTTGGATTGATTTCATGTCAAACTGCTGAGAGAGATCTGAGTTCTTAATTCGTTGCTATAGGTGGGTGAGGTTGACAGAAATTCGATTTGCACTCATAAAGATTCAGTTGAGTTGGACTGACGAGTTCTCCCTGCTTTGGAATATATATTTATTTCGAATATGTTTACATTGGGCGAGGAAATTTTTGTTTACATTAAAATGGCGATTTCTTCACAGATGGTGTGCTCGAGAGAGAAGTGGTCTTATGATTTTAAAACAAATCAACATTTTCTCGGATTAAAATAACAAATTGTAAGGTCGGTCGTGTTTCGAATGGGCAACGTCCAATGTTTGTGTTTGTGCGTGCGTATGGGCCGGGACGAATGATGTCATCGATGGGAATGTGTTCATTGGGAATACGTAGTTCTTCTTGTACAGCATGGAAATTAATAGTTTAATTTGGGGAAATCGGTGTAAAGTTCTGCAGCGAACATTTATACAAGTCTAAGGTCTAGGGAGGGTCAGCACTTGGATGAAAAAGAGAGCTGTCCAACGACGACTGGTCGGATAATTAAAAAAGGCGACAGTTCTTGCACCAACCACTTAATTTAATGGAGTCTCTTCACCCAAGATGGAATAAGAACGGATCGACCGGGATCGAGCACAGTTCGACTCGAGAGAAGTCACTGCACTTGGGTAAAGTTGGTCTTTGGTCAACTACAGCTGAACTCCATTGCTGGAAGTTGCACACGATCATAGTCAAAATAGTTTACAACTATCCACGCCTAAGAAGTGCTGCACCAACTATTAACTTATTTCACCAAAGCTGACACTTATTCATTGGCCCTTTGTGACCATACTGACCAGTGACCATCCCTATTTCCCCTCTCTGATCGGCTGCTCCACTCCGCCAAAATTTCCCAGTTTCTAAGCACTAACCCATTTCTGGCCAACGCCTGCGGCTCGCCCTGCATCCAACGCCATCTGTTGGCCAGCCGTCTATATAACATTCGAAACCAAACATATGCACGCCAAATGTTCCAGACCCAATATTACATACAAAAGACCAGACATGTGTTACAAACAAAAAGTTTCCAAAATCCTTCAACCATAAAAAAAAAAAAAATCTCCTCTCAAATTTGGCATTAAAATATAAAATCTAAAAATACCTACCCAACGACTTTGTTCACTTCCCCCAAATGACAGATGACTTGAATCAATGCATCCTGCAATCCACTCTCATATGTCCTTCCTCTGATGCTCTCCCATGTGCAGTGCAGTCCTCATACCTATTGTTTTAAACGAACCAAAAAAGGAAGCCTGTTGCCGCCGCCGCGCCTCTAAACCACTTACTTTTCTTCCTCTCCATTATCCTTATTGTGCCGTCATCTCACCCTAGAAACACACACAAAAAAAGACTGTAAACCGGAGAAAAAAACACACACCCAAAAACAAAGAATATCCAAGTCTACTTCCTTTGTTTTATACACCACCACGAAAAACAATGCATTTGGGAGTGTAATATGCACTCCTAGCCGTTGAACATAAAGGATAAGGGGGAGATGGAAAAAAATTAATTACTCCATAATTTTCTGGTTGATTCGAGACTTAAGAGTCCTGTTTGTGTGTGCAAATGACTTGAACAAAAAATGTGCAGCTTTTCCTTTGTGGCGCGCTTTGACAGAAATCGCGATTCATTTACACATTTTCGCACAAAACCCACTCGCCACCGTGAATAGCAAACAAATACAAGAACAAAAGAGAAATCCCATTTCGAGTGTCTCGTAATTGATTTTGAATTCTTTTTTTCTTCCTTTCAGGTACCGAGCATTCGGTTGTTGATGATGATGATGATGATGAGTGGTTGCCAGAGCCCTCTTGCCTCTTGGATACTGATGGGAGAATTAATAAACCTGGGTACGAATGGGTTTCGCATCCGAGAATGCAGGAAATGCCAGGATTTGAATGTAAGTCAGTGGTGATTTTTTTGTTTTTTTTTTTTTTTGCCTCAACTCTTGGATCTTTTATTAAGTCCGTCCACGCACACATCGCCGTGTGCTTTGCTATTGTGCTATGGCAGTGAAGTTGACATTTTATGATGTTTGCTATAAATGGCGAAGAGATTCAACCGAATTGGACTAGTTCGGATTGTCAAGGGTTGCATAGTTGGAGGGTTTTTCGAGCTATTGGAATACGTGCATTGGTTGCGAACTCTTATGAGGTGTCTGTGATAATTGCTGATGGTCTCTTCTGCAATCGTGTGATATTGACAGTTGTTAAAAGATGGGGAAATGACAATCAAGCCAATGCTGTTATAATGTATTCAATGCCCCAAGAGATTTATGTATATCTAACGAGAGTTTGAGTTTCTTTCCATTTTTAATCTATCTGATTCATACAAATTCACCTCCATATCTAAGGAAATCCGTTCAAAATTGGCATTCAACGGCATCGAAGCCAAATGACAACCAATATCTATGCATGATATGCACCACGAGATAGTAAAATCGGGTTTTCACAACTATGAAAAAAATTTCGCTAGTGTGGAATTGGTAAAAATTTACATTTTCTTTCATTAAAAATAATAAGCTAACCTTGTGCCTACAATCGGTAGAGTTTATGAGGTGTCTTCTATATAAACGTACAAATTGACAGCCACATTTTAAGAAAAAGGTGCAAAATGTAGACGATCCGATAGAAATCATCTATAAGCTACAATGATATCGTACAGTCACGATCAATAGCTGCGACTCTGACCGGAAGAAGGAACTGCTATAACACACTTCCTAAGAACAGTCAACGGCAGAGCCAATCGAAGTTAGAACAAAACCAATTTACGCTTGTTTTGTGGGGACGTTAATTTTTATATTTTTCTTATTTTTACTCCGCCCCTGTTGCCCCAGCGGCTCTCTGCCCCTACCGCCTAAAGCCGCCACTGAATCTATTGAAACCTTTAACCGATTTTTCGTTTTACCGCCGATTTTAGTCCACAGTTAAAGTCTTCAGAACTACACCCATCTTTGGATGATTGCACTGAGATCGATATCAGAGGGTTGCTTTATGGAGTTCAGTCCCTTCTTCTTTAGTTAACCCGTTGCCTCATGGATGCGGTTGGGCGTTGGGTCCCTGGTCGGCCTAGAAACTTGTAGTTCGAGAAGCAAACGACTCTATATTTATATGAGCTAAACTACTTTCTAAAAGTTCTCTATTCATAAGGAACTTGATTTAATGGCTAAACAAAATTAACGCCCCATTGCGCCCACCAACCACGCCTACTCACAACAAAATTGATTGAGAAACTGTTGTTCGATGAAATAAAGTTGAAAGATTAACAAGGTAGTTGAGCATAACAAAAATAGTCCAAAGGATATTGCAACAAACATTTTTCACTGGCAAATATATAAGTAGTTTTGGAGAATCGCTGAATTATTTAACAGCATTTTAAATATTTTAAATATTATCAATATTGAACCATTTGGTTGTGGACAGAGGAGGAATTTTGAATCATTTGGTTTTGGACTGAAAAGGAATCTCTACTTATTCTCGAGATACTCAGCGTTTCTTACGTTCGCAGAACTCGTCTAAATTTAATTTGTCGGTGGAAGCTAGTTTTAAGATTATCAAAAGTGATAAATAAAATTAAAAAAAAAACACTTCCCCCCTAACAATTTCTCTTCCCAGTTTTCCCCCCAGTTGACCAAAAAAAAAACCTACATCTGAGGGGAAAACCCACAAACTGGCAACCCTGCTTTGTTTCAGATCAGTCTTGATCCAGCGTTGAACCCAAAAACAAAAACTACCTAAACCTACTTCAGCTGCACGCAATTTACATTTACAATTCATTCAAATCACTTTTTCTATAATAATGCATTTTGGTCAACTTGAACTTCGCTCTCTCTCTCTCTTCCTCTGCCTTCGATAAACACAAATTCTCATGCACAAAGGTCAAATGCCGATTTAAATACCAAACTCAATGCTGAACAATGTCGTTCCCATCATCATTATCCTTGCATAATCTCGCCTCGATATGATTTCAAATGATTTTGGCTTTTGTCCCTACTTTTCCGATTCCTAATTATGTGGCCATTGTTATTTATAGTGTTGCTGTACGAATACAGGAATAATGCTCAAATCCACAGCAAAGAAAAAAAAAAAAAACAGGGACTTTGGAATAGAAATGCAAAACGTTTTGGGTTTTTTTCTCTCTCTAAATGAACGGAAAGGGAGAGCTAGCACATTGGTTTCGTACCTATGAATATTGGATGAGTTTGCATGGTTAAGTTGAACGACAGAGAAAAAAAAAATTTTAAACCTTAAACATTCAAAAAATCGTCAAATAAATTTGAATTACAAAATATTTTCGAAGTAAGCTAGACGCTAGAGCATGTGTGTCGTGTCTGCCTGTGTATAGTATAGGCTTTGGTTTTTAAGGTTCCGTACCCAAAGGGAAAAAACGTAACCTTATTAGTTTCGCTCGGATGTCTCTCCGTCTGTCTGTCTGTCTGTCTGTCCGAACCCACTAAGCCAATTTTGTTACCAGGTCTATCTCAAGAACCGATTGACATAGGAGGCTAAAATTTACACACAACATCCGGTATAACCTCTAGTTAAACGACAAATACCAATGGAAGGAATACATCGATTGGTTTTGGATTAATTAGTAATCTGGTGAAAAAAATATGTTCTTTCGCCCAAAAAACGGTTTTTTTCTTGATTCACAAAAAAATACATAAATTCCTTTTTTGTAGATCATGTTCTTATCTATATATGTGCTGAATACTGTTTTGCTGAAAAGATAATAGTTTACAAGATATTTTCAAAAAAGATAATTTTACCATGTAAAATACGTTGCTCTCATAAGTTTTAATCTCTACTACGCAGTTGTGCACAATTGACCCCATCAAAGACAGAACCCCACCAGGGTTCCCGACTGCTAATTTCGTTGGGGAATATAATACATTTTTTTGGGGAGTACAGAACAAAATAAACGTAATATATTTTTAGTCAATAGTTTTTAATTGGAACAGGTCGCATACATAATGGAAAATTGGCGTGGGTTGGGTACTATAGGTAATAATTAGAAAATGAGATTCATGTGCGAGTAATTTTTGAGAGTAAAAATATTAAGTAATTAAATTAAACTAAATTGTGATGAATTCATGAAGAGGGGAAAGATTGAATGATATAGATTTCAAATAATATCTGATGTGTTGGACTTTAGCCAAATACGGAACCTTCGGTGCGCGAGTGACACTCGCACTTGGCCGGTTTTTTTTTCTTATATTGTGATCTCTGTTTTGCGATGGAACAGCAACAGACAACTGAGATTGTATTCAGTTTGGTGGACAAATTTATGGTCGATCACGTGTGGGTTTCTGACATGTAGGCGAGTTGAACTGCATAGGAATGTGTTTGTAGTGGGATTTCAGTTGAGTTGCTAATGCAACTGTGGATTCTCCGAAAGGGATTGCTTTGTAAAAAGTCCCCTTTGTCTATGCTGAGGGAGCAGGACATCTTTTTGTAATTATTTAAAAAATGCAAAGATAAATTCTAGAAATTTAATGACGAACACATTTGGAGTTAAAGAGACAAAGTCAGTTTTTGTCATATGATTTAAAAGTTTGGGAGATTTTTAAGTGACATCTTTGACACTTTATGCGGAGTACGTATTTGTAAGCCAGAGTTTTTCAAATTATGGTGTCTTCGAGACCTTTGCATTTCGAGGTGCGATCAATATTCTTTCACGCATGTTCAATATTCTCTCAAGATTCCTAGGTACTGAGAATGGGCCGGGCTAACCTTTTGCCTTATTTTATTTTCTAGTGTGTCCTCTGATTTTGAGTATCTTACGTCTTCCGTAGAAACGATTTCCGACAAAAAATTTGAGCTGCAACGCTTCCTCGTTATGTATATTCAGGAAACGACAATCTATCGGAAAGAATTTTTAAGGTCTTTACAATCGGCTCAATGGTCTTTGAGTTGTTTACGGTTTTCTATAAGCTGTACATTTTCATATAAAGTCTTCTGTAATAGAATAAGTTCATGGATTGGATTTTAAGCGACATAATGTTCTTAGTCAATTACTTAGTAAATACTTTACGAACCGAGATCCGAATGAGTGGAAACATCAACAAGGCAGTTGGGCGTTTTTCGATCAAACTTTTTAAAGCTGCTGAGCGGTAGTAAGTTTGTTGCTGGGCCTTACTAATAATCATTTTTAACCTTCACACTAAATATTTCCTAGGTCACAATATGCAATTTTGTATGGAAAATTTCGCCATTGTGAGTTCGAAAAATTTAGCCTGGACACTAAAAATTATTATTAGTACCGCGGGCTGTGTTTTGGCAGCTGGCAGATGACAACTTTTGGATAGAATCTCAAAACAATTATTAAAATTCGCAAGACTACCTCTTAAGGTATGCCGTCTAGTAGATATACTTGCGTTCCAAGACTAGCCTGTCCTACTAGCTGAACCTGTCATGTACCAGGATCTTAGCAAATGGATGTTACTCGCACTTGGCGTATGGATTTTTATAATTGAGTAAAATTGTTTAAAGCAATTCGGCCTCGGCGTACAACAACTATATCTAATGAGCTGCTCGACACGAGTTCTTCTATTACTCATCTGCGATTGTCATCGATCCCTAACCACCTCGAACACGTTGACTTTAGAGAGTTGGGACTTGGGAGCTTCATTTATTAGAGTTGAATGCGTTGAACTTATAATTGGTCCATTGCGCACTTGACGTTTACGTTTTTATGGTGCCACATTTAGGGCGGACAATTTTCGCGATTGGGAGATTCCGTAAAGTCGAGATTTAAATTTGTTATAAGTACCCACGGCGCTTTTCTCTTTTTTCGGTAACGTCAAAGGTCTGTTCCCCTTGTGCCACAAAGAGAATTACTGTCATAAGCAAGTACAGGGTCTTGAAATGACCTGTTACGCTCAACATTATTTTTTTTAAATTTATTTTCGACACTATTAGAGACCTTTCTAGATTATACTAATTAACTTCTAAGTTATAGAATGAACACGAATATTCAATAATCATTGCTAAAAAGTTCTTAGTTTATGATATATGAATAAATAAATACAATAAAATACAAAGAATACAATACTACATGGCCTGGGCTTAGTTCATTTCAGTGCCGTCTTTAGGGTGGTGCGACCCGCCAAAGGCGCAGTTGTTTACGGGGGCTCGATATCTCGTTATAGGTAATCTAGGAAAAATTAACGCTCCTCAGAATTATGTTGCTTTTGGGTCGATCGTTTCTTCTGTTGATGACAGGGCTTCACAAAATCGCTGTGACTCGTGAAATTGGACACAAGATAAGTTTTGTGAAACTGAAACCGGCGTTGGCTTAATTTATTATACAAACGAACATGTAGTTTTCAAGGAAAAATAAAACATAAACTCAAATTTTCGGAAGCATATCATCGCTATGGGAAACAAGGGCGACTCATATGGCTAAGGCCGGCAATGGTTGATCCTTCACAAAATAGAATGAAACAACTGGTCCCACTAGAAGCCTTTGAGGTGGGAAATTGGCCTTATTTCGGTTTTCTTTATTTCACACCTGTGACAATTGACATCCGTGAAGGTATTCCAAGGTGACAGATTTGAGCTTTGAGAGTTATTCGTTCCTGAAAGGGTTATCGAACTGATCAATGGTGGAGATGCTCCATGTAGTTCCGGGGGACAGCGTTTCTATTTAAAGGGTTTCCTTGTTCTATGACTAACGTCCAATCACATCTCTAACTTGAATACGACACGACGGCTCATTTCCCAGAACCCATTTCCAAATGCAGTATCCATTGACAGAGTTTTCCTACCATCAAGTACTGAGCAGACCACCCTGTAAGACAGCATGTTCACGAAATAGCTCAAAAGTAAGTCACCACGAAAGGATATACCTATCTCCAAGTCACAGACATCCGGATTTGTTTCCAAAAACAAACCAAATCTGACTTCAACATCTTTTCGCAACGTGGCACACTGTGACCACGTCTCATGTTCGGTTCGTTCAAAATCTCCGAACAAAAGAAACAAATCCCATCGCCTGCATTTCGGCACAAACACATGCATGGGCATTCATTCCCTATCCAAAAACATACGGCAAACATATGTTTGCGATATGTTTTGCAAAAAAAAAAAAAAAAACAACCAACTCAAATTCAACTACAATCGGATAAAGGTGACTTAGGTGTACAATTTTCAAGCCAAATGATCCTTCAAAGGGCTCACGGCTCAGCACGAAACCACTCGACAAGAAACCTCACCGAAAGATATGTTCCAGGGTAAAATTGCCCATGGAATACAATCGAGTACATCGAGTACATGGGGCGGGATGTGAAGAATCTATTTCTTTTCTATGTGTTGCACGATTAGGTGCCACACCACCCCTCTGCCCTCTCACTCTATATAGTTCCACCATTCACCCTGCTCGTGCCAATACACACATCCACACAGACGACGCTAACCAAACACAATATTCTTTCATTCAATTCAATTGAATTCAATTCAAATGCTGCCATATCGCACAGCAATACAGCAATACAGCAAACAGCAGGCAAACAGCATAGTGCGGCGCGATTGCTGTGAGCTGCCTCGGTATCGGTTCGGTACGGTACTAGAACTCTTGAGAACGCACCGCGTTTTCAGAATACAGATGACGACAATGCTCCGACGGATCAGTTGTGTTTGAGTACTCGGAGTGGCAAGGGTTTTGGTGGCGTTGCTTCAAAATGTATTTTTTTTTTCTTCGCATATTATATACCCGCAGTTCATTTTGATTGTGAGCAGCTTCTACAAAGATCCCACCAGTATCTACGAAAATATGTGTGCAAATCATATAAGTAGAAAAAAAAACAACAACCACAAACAAATAAGATAGTGGACGTCAGCAGCCAGCAGACGATGCGATGTGTAACATCTAACTAAGGAGGACTGCTCCAATTCATAATTCGTATTTCCAACGGACGATGTAGCGCGGCGTGCTTTCTGTGAAATATTGTCGTGCAAAGTTCAAAATTCCAACTCGTGTTTTTGTGCTGCGATATCGTACGATATGTTGACTAAATTGTGTGTATCCCCAGTGGTCTGTGTACGAATATTTTAATTGCCCCCAATCGAAATCAATTGAAATGCGAAACTTCCACTTGATGATTTTGTGTCGAAAAGTATCTACAAAAATGAACGAGTATGTGATTTTGAATAGCAAACTCCAATTCCAATCACGAGCAATCGGAGCCGCCGTTATCAGTACATAACCGCACACCAAATAAGGGAGTTGTTCGCTTATTATCTTGTTTTAGGGTAAGTCCATACTGTTACACGTTTTATTTTTTTTTGTGGTTGCTCATTCTTCTTCCTTATCATTTTTGAGAATTTGTACAGCCACTCGTACATGGCGGGTATGGAATTTATTTTTTTTTATTAAAGACCCAACCAGAATAGGAAGCGAAATTTATTCAAATTACGTCAGTAAAAGTCGCACCACAAACGGAAATTCAAAACTTGTGAATTGTAGATAAGTTGCTTTTTTCGGTTTGTGCGGTGGTGGTATTGTGGGGCGCGAGCGAGAGCCTCCACGTGGAAGTTGTTCTTTTTCGAGAAAAAATTAAATAAAAATATATATACAATCCAGTTTGAGCTGTGCCCGTGGCTGGTGGTTGTATTTCGCATCCCTCTGACCTAATTATAGACAAATAGTGAGCATTTTTAGCTAATTTTATGTGGCTAGGTGGATGCTGGAGGGAACTTGATATACTGGTTTTTGTGAGATCGGAAGGATGTGCTGGGGAATGTCGTAGAACATGAGATGAATTATGCTGTTGCAGTTGAATCTATGCGGAACGGTTCTAAGGGGCTAAGAGGGGTTTTTGAACTTGTGGCTGAGGAGGGTCTTCGATATTGATGATAGGTACTCCGGTTTTTTTTCATGGTCCTAGAGCGACCCTCTGGCTCTAATGCAAAGCCTACACGGCGATCAGTTTGTGAGGAATTTCTTCTACTTTGGTGCATGATTTTAGTTCGAAATATGCATGGATTAAAAAATCGCAACATAAATAAGGCTGAAATTACAAATTCCAGAAGCGCACATGGGTGTGCGCTTACAGAATTTTTATTCATACGGAGTTTATACGTTTATAATTCGCAATATAAAAGTGTCCGAGGTCGAAAAATCCCAAAGCGCACATTGGTAAGCGGCGAAACATGACGGATAACCCAATTGGCACAATATTTTCATCTAGCAACTCATCACAGGAAATACCTGAGTTAGTCTGTAACTGTGCGCTATAACTTGACTAGCATTCGTAATCAAAGTAGAATCACTCTTAAAATTTTCATGCGGGAAGGAAACGCACATCGGCATAAGAAACAAATTAGTTTCAGTTTTCAATAAGCTAAACAATACCCCCGATGCACAAATGCGATTGACACGTTTAGAAAAGTTCCGATTGCGGTAAAACGGAAACGCACACAAGTGCGGACCAAATCGCACATCAAAATCCGTCTCAAAACTATGTTAGTCATTCTAAATGAAATAGTTCCATGGTGGGATGTATAAAGCCGCAAAATAAATAAGTTTTCGGTACTAATGCCACTCCAAATAATCGCAATAAAAAGCCAACTTTTAACCGCACTTCTCTATAAATAAGATGTGCACACTCATCCTACTCCTGGTGCTTTAAAATATCATCCCTTTCTTTCAGATTTATTGCAACACAGTACAAGATACATACCCTCAGTTTAAAAAAAAAAAAAAACAACAAGAAACAAAAGTCGTCTCCAATGTGCGTTAAGCGATTACCGCCACTCGTTGGTGTGCGCTTACACACCCCAATCCCTTTTTGGTATCTGTTAAGCCTTCGGCGACACTTTTACAACTTGCGGATAATTTTAACCCAAACAAATTCGAAATATTGTGAAAACCAAACTCAGACAGAAACTTTTCATTCAGCTTTCGGCAAATTTTCTTCTTAACTTAAAATTGAAATTCAAATCTCGTGAAGTGATAACTTACCCAATTATAGAGTAAATTCCATGACCGATAATATAGGTCACATCCGGCTTACGCACAACTTACTGCCACTGTGTGAATGAATGGCATTTCCCCGCAAAGTACCAGAAACTTTTAATTTAATCCCGACTATCGGATTTCCATATTTCCAAACAGTTTACAATGAAAAATCCCCCCCCCAATGGATTACATTGGCCATAACGATGGTGATGATTTTTGAGGGAGATAACCTAATGAACAGGCCGCTTCCATAGTGATGATTCGGGACGATGCGATGATGCAGTAGCCATTCACATTGAAAAGTCATTCTCCCCGCACGGAGGCTAGTGAATGCGGGGTGGAAATTATTTCAAATTCAGAAAATAACATTCGCTGAAATGCGATAAGATTCTGATTAATCGCTATCAATTTGGTTCTGTCGGTATAATAGGCAGGATAGTTGGGCGGAGATACTCTGATTAAAATGCCTGGTGTAGCCGGCACGAAACTGATTTTATGTTGCCCTCTTTTGCAGTGTTGGCTCATCCGCAGCCTCTGTCGAGGGGATGATGGAATTTAACGGACGGGACTTGAATTAATTGGCGTAATTTGCTGTGTTTTTTTTTTGTTTTTTTTTTTTTTTTTTTTGTGTGCGTTCGATGATGTAGGTATGCTTCAATGAAATCATTTCCAGGACTGGGAAGGAGGGAGGGAGAAAGAGAGAGAATAATTGGCTGACCAATTAATCATGTTCGTTTGATACCAAATGAATGATGGAATTTGTGTGTGCGAATGGAATTGAGACAGTGACTGTTAAGCAAACGGAGAAAACACAATTCAGACGGATGTTTGGAAAATGTTTCGCAAGTGATTTTCATTAATTGGAGTCCAGGGAGCTCTTGTTGTCGACAACAAAATGGTTAGAAGTGGAATACTTGCGAGAGAACAACAAGCAGGTGTGTGTCTTTAATAGTAAGACTTAAGCTGATTTATTTATCAGCTTGAGGCAAAATCCACATATTATGAAGGGGTTTCGTTTTTGAGCCCTGTTAAGCCGTACAACCAATTAACGCAGTTCTTATGTTGGTGTTTTGACATCTGAATCGTTAGCCCCTTTTTAAGGGGGCATCTCAAAATATCATGAAACACGTGTCAGTGTAATTTTTTGTACGGACTTGCTTGCTTGTTGGATTGAATGGTAAGCTAGCGAATGGAATTCAATCAATACACTTCAGTTTTGTACAACTAACCCCCCCTCGAAAGGGGTCAAGAGCCATATAATTTTATACTGTGCTGTGCGCGTCAAGACAAATGGAAATATGAATTTTGTTTTCTTGATTTATTTCGAAGATTGCTTGCCCGCATTTTAGGCAATCTAAACAAAAAACAGCTCTAAAGGGAATTATATTTATGACCCCCTCGGAGGAGGGTCACTAAGAAAATTCATCCTGTGCCCATCTTCTAACTACCAATTGTCTGCAATTTGAATCAATTTCAAGACCAAATGTACCTCGATTCGTGTGATAGCAATTTGTGTGTGAGCAAAAATTTATTAAAAGTATTTAAGGATTAGCTCATTCAAAAACTGGCAAGAGCGATACCAACTTAGTTTCTTGGAAATAAGGAAAGTTCGTTACCTCTTTGTCCTATTTTTATTCAAAATAACAAAAATCGAAGCCTAATCTGTTGGATTTCTAATAACATTGATCAGTCATCATCACATATCCTCCTCCTCAGCTAAGGACAACACAAGTATCGTTCACACTGAAGGGGAGACCCATCACATTACGTTTACGGTTCCATATTTAAATATAGACACAAGAGAGTTAATTTTTTTGTTCTCCCCAGCCCGCCTTCGGAATACTAATTACAATAACGGAAGCAAAATGTTCCTCACAACACAATGACCGCTTAAACGCCGCGTGTCGTCGTCGTCATCATCAAAAGCCGGACAACACTTCAGTTGCTAGTGTGCGCTTGAATTCATAAGTTGGATTTTAACTTCCTGTGCAACTGTGAATGGTGTATATGTGTAGGCTATTTCGTACGTGACAAGTCCTATTAATTACATTTTTCAAACTCTGGGTAAGTAGTTCCGTTTTTGCTTCTTCTTGTTTTTGTACTCATGTTGCCTCGTGACAATGTTGTTGGTTGTACTCCAAACGATTGATAGATGAGACCACTTAATTAATTCGTCGAGAGAATTTTCAATTCGCATTTCAATGACGAAAATGTCAAAAGAATTGCTCTGTGTGTAATTAAGTTTTTTGAAAAATTAATGTAGAAACAGGAAGTAAACATTTCTTTGTGGCAATTCCTCTACTCTATGTTAGGCGTTATGTGCGATATTTCCTTATCTCTAAAAAAAACAAGATTATCACCAAACGACAACGAAATGTTTGTAAACTCATACAACACAAATTGCCCCATGAACGCGGTGGGTATGAGTCCGACTTTCGCCATGATTTCCCAGTTTATTGGGTTGGTTATCTCGCTTTTCGAAAATAAACGATTTACTAACTCACCACGAGGTGTGGTTTCGCTCACAGTAGTTGTTGTCCTTATCTTGGAAAATAAATACACAGTCGCAGCCAGTTATCGTGTGCATATAATACAATTTTTGGAATTTATTCTTCACCCAAGAAACGGTCAAATTGAACAGATTTTTGACATTTTTGTGTGCGTATAAGTGTAGAGCGAGCCGCAGTTGACCTGGAAAATGCAGATAGCAGATAGCCCTCGATATGTGTGTTGTTCCTTCGATATTATGCTGGGGCGATCTTGTGTGAGGTTTTCCAAAAATTTCTTTTCATTTGGTAACTGCAATTTGAGTGGGCAAGTCGTGCTTAAACTGTGTCGGAGAAGGGAGAGTACGTGCTGAATGAGTACTGGATTTATCTGTGCGACCTAGGTTCGGTTCAAATGAAGTGTAGCTTTGGAAAATATTAAGCCTTGGACTTGTGAGTTTTAATAAAATAGTGTACCATATCTGCAAACGTGTGACTGTCAAGTTGTGTATCATTTATTGTGAATTGTGGAGAAAAAAATACGACACGTGCTATTCTCAATGCAAGCCATACTTGCAAATATAGTGGCTGAGTCCTGATCTTAAAAAGTATAGTATGATCAATATTTACCAAAAACTATCAAATATGGCTCTTTGGGACGTCCTTCACTTGTGGTTTCTGTGTGCTTTGAAGTTATTCTCGCTTAGAAAGGAGTAAGTAACACAAAGTGTTTGTAATGCTTGTTTAAATAGGGGTTCGATGATCAGTGCACTCGATCGCTTACATGTCCAGATGCTATATGTTACTATTTTATTTATAACATAGGCTGGTGACATACGTTACGTATTTCTCTTTTGTTTTCGATATGCCGAAAACGTGCTTTAATTTTGTTTATATTATTTACTTATACATACCTTGTGAGCATACAGCTGATACGACTTCCAAAGTTATTAATTTTTTTGCCGAGAGTCGATGGGAATAGTTTTGTGTTTCGCTTATTCTTCATAATATTTGAATGCGCACATCATGTAAAGCCTTACTAACGAAATGCACACTATTGTGCGCCATCAAATATTATTTGAAACTGAGAGTATTTTTTGCTGGAACGTTTACTAGTTATTAATATTAGTTAACAGCTTTGATATATATATTTGAAGCGCACACCTATGTGTGTTTAGCAATTTGCTTAACGAAGGCAATCACTTGAGTCAGAATGCGCTTCTAAATCACCAGCGTATTATAGTTTGCTATTTAGTTTGTTTGATTTTCTCACATTCATGTGCGCTTTAAATTGGGCCTCCAATTCAAACAAGACAATTGAGCGCAATTTTTCTAGAGGTTTCTAACATGCGCTTTGAATGTTACATTTTTTTGCGCACGCATTTAATGTACGAACATAACTTCATAAATATTCTAATTATAGGGACTTCAAAAAATATTTTTTTCGCGCACACATGGAATTGCTGACATTCATATTGGTTCTAAATTTGAGCAACTGTTCGAAAATAATCAGTGACTGACGTTTTCGTTAAAGCATCCTCCTTTAAATGGGCTTATTCAAAGGAAAAATAATTTTTGCGCACAAATTTCTATTTATCACCCTCCCATCCATGTGCGTTAAAAATGATACCACAACGAAAAGACTGTACCTAAATAATATTTCCAAGGAAGTACATTATTTTAACAAACCTCTTGTCGCTCACAAGACACCGCACATAACTACTCCTGGCTTCGATATATGGTGTGCGATAATAATAGCGCACATGAAATGTATATTTTTGTGTATGTGACGAGGCAAAGCGGGTATTTCTCTGCTTCGCTTTCGAGCTTGGTGATTCTTATTGCAAGTCAGTTGTCCCTCTATGCATTTCTATGACCAAAACATAATCGAAACAATGCACTCAACTGAAATCAATGATAGAAATTTTATTCAAAAACGAAAAATTATTAACTACATCGGAATACGCAGGATGATTAAATTATTTCCACTTTCTGCGATGCATCCGATGCATCATTTCACAAAGTGCCATTTAAACGTACGCGTATGCATACATTTCCAATGAAATTTAATTCCTAATTGCGGCCACTTAAACATGTTTACCCGGTCCCTATCACAACATCCGCGCTGTAATTCACCCCCACCCCATTCGAGTACTTTCATCTAATTACCGCTGAAATTCGGTCCATAGGTGGCTGTTTGGCTGTGCCTATAAAGCCTCAAACCCAAATGTTATTTGGCTAAAAGCAAATAACTAATTGATTTCCATCGCATGAATTATTTATCCCCAAATAATCATCAAATCCTCGAATGTATAATAATTCTTCCCTCCCCTCCTGCGCAGCATTTCACAAGTCAGTTGTGTTTTGTGAATGGCCTCCAGCTATACCAGCATATCGAGAGCAGTAATTAATGGCAGCGATTATGTAACGAAAATCCATCATCAATTTGATCATCATCACCATCAATGTTGATAGTCAGAGTCGCAGCGCCGTTTCCATTATCATCCTGTAGCTCCTGCTGGGGAATATGCCACTGCCATATGCGGAGGGAAAATTGTATTTGTCCACCCCCGCTCGAGTCTTTCAACCCCAAGCCCGCATGCATAAACAACAACCCTCTGCCGTTTGACACAAACTGACGATATGTTTTGCATTTCGACGAATCAATTTACCAATTTGCACTAGTCTCCGCTTCGCTCTGCTGTGTACTCTGCCGTCATGGTACTAATTTTCCCGGAGACAAGAAAAACGTATATCTGCTGTATCAGGAGGGGGAGCGCAAATAAAAAATGAAACAATCTGTATGCTCCAATTCCGCTGCAAATGCCTCGCATTAGGGTGGGGGTCTGCGGGAAGTGGTGATAAATTGACATTTATGAATTTATTAACCCCATGGATACAAGTGCAAGGGGCTATCTGTTTATCTATGAGGACGTGGCCTGGATGTGTTTTCAGTTTTCGGTTTCCCACCACATTCTGCGCCAATTAAAATTAACGTTATGACTATTTGTTTGACACTAAATTATAATAATCGCTTCCATCGAAGCGAAATGTATCTCACAGATGTTTGTTTGTTTTTTATTTTTAATTTTTGCTTTTCTCTCTTCTTTTGCAGGTTGAAAATGGATTCCTTTGGCTTCACGCTGATGGTAAGTGAAGATGTATATATACGAACGCACTCTGCCTTCGTCTTGTGAGATTGTTCATCTGCAAAGAGGAGGGAAAAGAAAAAAAACTCCCAAAGATATTTCTCATCATCTTGAGATTTGAGAGCTCTATACAAACCGTAAGAATACTCTTCTATATCCGTACTTGTGTATTCAAGGTGTGTACGAGTGTATGTTTATTTTTGGCATTCCCCCCCATATATGAGATATGACTAACAAAAACAGACATTGTGAGAGATGGATGGGGCCAGGATTGCTGCTGTATCTGTCAGATTGTTAATTTTTATGTTGTATCTATGTCTGCCATGGGATTTATAATCGATTTGTGTGTTCTCTGTAAGAGCATTTTCTCTGCTTTTCCTCGTTTTCCTTGGCTAAGATCCAACCGAAAAAAAAATATATACCAAACCCCCATTTCGAATGCTTCGAGCATAGTTTTGCATTTTTCTTATTTTCCGAAACAGCTGATTGGAATATTTCAGTTGTCTTCAAAAGAACCAAAGAGCTAGAGAGATATTCGCCACATGGCGCACAAGGTTGCATCGGAAGACGTCGCATGTGTGCTTACACACAGGTTGATGAAGTTAATTATGTAAGGTTGGGATTTAATCAGAAAAACAACGAGTACAAAAATAGAACTCACTTCAAAGCGGATGATGTATGTGCGAGTGTCTAGACCAGAAGTCTGTGTAAGGTGGGGTTTCTAGAAAAAGAAAAAATGCAAGGCAGTCCTCTTTGAAAAAGAAATTGTATACAAATGAATTTGTTGAAGGACTAATTATTTTGAGGTCCACCTTGAGATATTTTCCATGCAAAGATCTTTCGATTTCAATAGATTTTCGCTGGATAAATTAAATATGGTTTTCAGTGAGTTTTGCAACAAATTGAGACCAGAGAAAAAGTGAAGGTACTCACATGTACTCTTGCGGTACGCCACCAATTAGTTTTCGCGTCGTCAGTAAAATCAACTTTGTATTTGTGCAGGTTGCACTTGAATTGTTCGCTTCCAAATAGGTGGCTCTATTTAAGACAGTAAGTAAGTGTTGGTAGGGCTGAAAGTTTGTTTATTTTTAACAAAAGGAAAGACCATAGTGGTCCTTAAAATATTCACTAGGAAAATTGGACAGAAATGTCTCAATTTGAACCCGATTCGGTGGGTTAAAGTTTGACGTTCAAAAATGTTGATTTGTTTATCACTTTTCAGAACTTTTGACTTTTTTAAAGGTTTGTCAAAAAATGCGCCCAAAACCGAGCAGTAGGTTGGAAGTTTCTGAGTAAGTTACAGAGACATATCCCCGGGAGAATTTGTTATACATCTTCAGTGATGGCGCCGAAGTTTGTGCCCAGAGTTTTCATTTCCAAGTTGTTCATCATTGGTTCGTACAGCCATAACTATCCCAAATTAAAAGCCAAACTTCGGGCTTCTTGTGTAGCTCTTCAGCAAATATTGTTTCACGGCTTACAGTATTCATTCGTCTTGAGCTCGATTTATTTAAATTCTGATAGCTAAGTTATAAGGTAGCCAAGCTCTATTGACAACTTCAACTTGCAATTGTAAACCGACGACTGAAACTACGTTTTGACACAAATAAATTTCTCCAAGTGGAGCTGTATTTTCTTTCACAAAGCTACAAGGACAGAAGCGTCCAATCATTTGTTGTCATAGATCCAACAAGTGCTTGTCTGGAAACTTGAGCATATTAAACTCTTGTGAAACACTTCCACTGCTGGCGACGGAAATTCCCCTAACTTAAAGGGGGATCTGAGACATTTGTTAAAAGCGTTGGCCAAAAGAGCTTTAGAATCGAAGAGAGTCTCTAGTGCTTCAAGCTAGTTGTCTAAGGTAGGTGCAATAAAACGGAAGTCATTTGTGTCACACGTGTAATTCGATGCTTAATCGGTGATCAAAAACTTGTGAAGCAACTCATTCTTCGAATATAATTTTTTTATATGTATACGAGTATTTTGTCCCCTTTTGGAAGAGTAGGATTGATAGAAGTATAGTTAAAGTCGGTTCCTACTCCGATGACTTTAGGTCCGTGTTCATATTTTGTGGCTCATGATTTTGATTTCTTCTCCGTGATTTATTCAAAAAGTGTTAAACCGGTACTAGGTATGTTCTGCAGCACCCTATCTAATTGTTGGCCGAATTCTTGCCTTTCAGCCTTGCGTAGGGTTGACAACACGTTTTGTTACGTTCTTTGTTACCAAAATTTCAACTGCAAGCGTAGTTGGGATTTGGTTTGGAAACAGTTGTCGAAATATTAGAAAAACAATTAACTAGCAGTTTTGTGCCACAAAATTTATCCGATCAGATCCAGTGATCAAACTTGATGCCTCGAAAGCCGCCGTCGCTCTATTACTGAATCGGGAACCAACGAAGGCTCAATTTAAGATCCCAAAATCACTTGCTTTAAAGACAGTCGAGTAGGGAATTTCAAGGTCGCTTCCTTCAAATTAAAAACAGTCGAAAGAAGTAAACGATAGTTGGGGCTCTGTCATTTATATCTGTCTTTTACGCAGTGACAGTTGCGTTACAAAGTAAAAAAATCCGTTTTAGGCATGCATCAACTGACCAATGATTCATCATCTGCCGCATTGAATCTCACTTCATACTTACGCATCCCGTATTTTAAATAGGAACATAATGCACCCCTCTTCTGTTACATTGACTGGCCAAACAATAAGGCAGCGATTCGATCATATACCTACAGATGCATGTGGCTTCTGGCACCAGGATATCAACAAAACAAACAGCTGACTCACGTAGGTAGCTCTAGATGCGGGTGAACACTTTCATTCTCTTGTTATCCCAAATAAAGGTGTCGCGTGTCCCTTGCCCATCAGGTAGTTGATATGCGGGCTTGTTTCTAATCCACATCTTGTCATCGAAAAGGATAAATTTGCTTACATGCCACATCTGTGAAAAGCAAATCTGATCACGAGACAAAACGTGACCATCTGCGGTCGATGTATTGGGAACAATGACACAAGATTCTTTCAAGATGAGATGTACCTACTACAACAAGGAAAATGATTAATTACAATCACAGAACGAAGCAAAAACGAAACTCATTCTCACTAAGTAGAAGGACACGTCATATACATAGGGACATCGGACACAGAACAAGACTCGGTGCGACAAGAGGAAGAACAGATTGGAAAATATGAAATAAGATCACCCAAAGTCATCAATTTCAATTTATCTCGCATCTATACACCCAGAGGCGAATATTCGCCAGGATACAACGACATAAGGAAGCAGGGATTATTTAATTTTTCCATTTATATTTTACTTGTCCCTGGGTCTGTTACTATTTTTGTCTATTTAGCCCCCCCACCCCCGGGTGACCAGCACAAGGAATCCAATTAGGACAATTAAGTCAAATTTATAGCCAGTCATTTCTTTGCCCATTTCGCTGGCGTTAATCCTCAAACACATCCACACATAGGGCATAGGACATAGGACACATATGACACATAGGGCACACAAAGGCAAACATACAAAAAGTTAAATAATGCTTCTGCCCGGAGAGTGTCCTTTTTCTTATTCAGCACTAATTGCACACGAGATGAAGCGGCGGACGGTATAAAAGTGCACACGAGATTTTTGATAGAATACACAAAATTACATCCGCCCCCAGATAAGGGCGGGCGGCTATCCCCAAAAATATATGACTTGTAGTTTCTGTGGTGCGATAGAAATCTCCACAGTACCTCCCCCAGTGTGGAAAGTCCTTAAGAATTCACATCACACACGACCTCTGTGTTCGGGTGGAATTTTTGCATCCATGTGCAAAACTGAAAAACTGAAACAAAATCCGCAAAATGGATAAAGGATAAAATTTCCACCTCCAGGTGTGTGTGCTGAAAAAACAGGATACCCAAACGAAACCGTTCTCCCTATATATCTGCCACTGGCATAATATGCTGCATATATATATATAAAGCGCTCAGATACCGGGTACCCAACATTCCTTCTATCTAATCGTGTAGTTTTGTAAATTTTTTGTGTTGTTCTTCCGGGCGCTCACATAAAACTCATAAAAGGACACAGCACCATGCCACGTCCCCATACACCACACACACACCCCTCCATGGCAGTTAGTCAGGTAAGCGGATTCCTTTGGTATATACTCGGATTGGTTGTATTTCTTTTTTTCCCCCCCTTCTTTGTGAAATTATTTTTGAGGTGGATTTTATGTCCTTTTGAACATTGATTTTTACACCCCAGTCGATCGAACACACATTGAAGATTGAAGAGCGACCGGCCGGTGTGCCTGATGGCGGTTGGTCTATCCATGACGAAAATCAAACAACAGAAAGTTGCTGAAAAACGAAAACGCCAGCGGAAGGATGTTAGGCAAATGTGCGCGCAGCACAACCCCTAGGACTAGGACTAGAACCCCACTTGTGCAGGCTATAAATGGACACACTGATAAGGAGAGTGGCTTTTCCCATATAACGCACAGCTACTCGTTGGATGTGTCGTTGAATCGACTTCCTATGCAATCGATTGGATTAAATTTTGCTCGACGAGATTATGAAAATTGAAATTTTCCAAACGCTTTTTGGGTTTGAGTTAAATGTCGGTCGGGTATGGGCGGCGGTCGGCGCCCGATTTGAAAAGAGACCTCTGACCATTGTGTGGGCGCTGATTTTTGGTAAATTAATTTTTTTGCCTTTTTCGCAATTAATGTCTGCACTTATCCAGGTTTTTGTTTGTAACTGGCGGATTTTGCTTGTTTGTTTTTTTTTTTTTTTGTGCTAAGTTGAAAACACGATGTCCAGTCGAATGGAAGTTTCGCGAATTCGTTGTTCGGTGTTGGGAATTTCGTTTGTTTGCGGTTGCAAAATGGAAAAACCGGTCAATCGTCAAAGGTGAGGGCTTACCAAATTTTGGGAAAGTTTTTAGGAAATTCCATTCGTTTCTCGATTATTTGCAAAGGATCCGTGGAGGGGAGGTATGAGTGCAATCGTCAGCATAAAAAAGAGGGAAAACAACTCTCGAGGGGGAATTTGTTTGGTTTGTGAATTTGAGGTCTCTGTTTCCATCTTTTGTAGAGAGCAAGAGGCCATAGGTTATAGACTGTTTGTGAGGTGAAAAGGCAATGTCGGTACATACAACTTGACATGCTTACCCGTGAACGGTGTTGAGCCCATATTGATTGATCCGCTTTGGGTATAATGCTTATACTCGCTTCAAGTCTCACACGATTGTTAGTAGCACGGTCTTGACTGTTTGTATCGAATCGTACCTATATCTACTAACGACCCAGATTTAAGATAATTATAGAAGACACTTTCAGTCTTAAAACTGTATTCGCCTTGTTTTTTTAGCGTCTCTAGCCTAATGCCTTTTAAGTCACAAGACTTTGACTACAACTGAAGTTGGACAGTCTTTGAAGCTTTTCAAACTCAAACTCCCTTTTTTCAACGATCTGAAACTGGACAAGACTATACCTTTACATGCGACTGAAAATACCACCGTTCTGCACTTGGTTCTTAGCCTAGCAGGGCTATACGTCAAAGTCAGCTGTTAGTCAAATGTTTTTCAATTCAATTCAATTCAATTTATTACAAATAAGAATAAGATTACATTTACATTGTGTTATCTGCAAAGCCTAGAGGGCTTGTCTGCAGAAGATCAGTCGTCGAGGTTAATTTCATTATCTTGAGTATAATTACTATTCATAATTTACAAGAAAGAATTTTATAAAAAGACAAATTTGTATAACAGATGATTTCATATAAAAAGATAAATTCATAAATTCATGTAGGGGCGTTGGAAAAGTTAGAAAAACATAGGAAAAGAAAAATAGAGAACAAATAAGGAAGATTCACGTATTTAGGTTTAAGTACATTTTTCCTTAACGCTTTTCAAGAATTTTGATTTTGGAAAGTTATTTAAACTGAGATATGATGGGAGCTCATTAAATGTTGTTGGAACAGCTACAGAATATTTTCTTCGCCCATATTCGTTTAAATACCTAGGTACCAAAAATTTGCGTTGCTGTCGCCTTCGTGTGTTCACAGCTTGTTGTGTTGGTATCTTGTATGTGTTGTCATCTATAAAAGTTGATAATATCTCCATCTTATATAATTGTTCTATAGTTAAGAACTGTTTGTTGTTGTCACCATGTTGACGTAGCGACCTTTTTAGGATTTTTTGGATGCTGATATGCAGCGATTTAAGCCGTTGTTGCTGCGGCGCGTTGCCCCATGCCATGATACCGTACCTCAGGTGAGACTCCACCAAGCTGAAGTAACATTGTTGAAGTACAAATGCTGGACATCGGTTGCTAAGATGAAAAATAACATATGCAGATTGTCTTAATTTTTTTGTCAGTGCCTCTATCTGATAGCTCCATTTAAAGTTGTAATCAACTATGACACCTAAGTACTTATATGTGGATATATTATCCAAAGTCATCGAGCAATCGTCGTCTGCTCGAAGAACTTGGTGATTATTAACTTTGTGCAAACAATCATAATTGTGCATTTTGATTGTTATTTTGTGCTTTAGAATGTGCGGAGGACGTATGTGCATTACTTTAGTTTTGTTTGCATTTATTATCAAGCCATTGTCGTGACACCAGGTTGTTACTACATCGAACTCTTTCTGCATCATATTTTCCGCTGCTACAACATCCTTATGGCTAACAATAATTGCCGTATCATCTGCATATGCAAATACTGTGCTTTTTTTGAGAGCTGCAAGCATTTCGTTCATATATAAAATACAAATCAGGGGTCCTAGTTTTGAGCCTTGTGGAACTCCATGCTCTACGTGGATTTCTTCGCTTAGACTCTGTCTTATTTTAACGTTATATCTCCTGTTTCTTAAGTAACTCTCAAACCATGTGGTTGTATTTCCGACTTTGTCATGTATATACCCAGAATATTCTCTCTGCAAAAGGTAGATAGAATACGACTGGAACAACTTGGTTAACAGAAAGTCCCCAACTTCTTAAAGAGGCTACTTACATTTTTGATGCCATTCACTTTTAAAATCCACTTGAAACTTGTTAACTTGCAGCTGAAAGATCCACAAAAAGAGGAGCTTTGCATCTGTAACTTCACATCTGCTTAGTCTCCATCCATTGCTACCTTGACGACCGACGTATTGAAAATCAACTTCAAAAATGTCGTGGTCGTCCTAGGGGTCGGTGGCTTGGAAACAAATTTTCAGAGCGTGGCTCCTTTCTTTCCCATTCTTGTACCATGTTTGCCCCTTCGTAACCGTCGCGACCTTACTCTTAGGGATGCTTGGTTCTGACTTCGGAGTATAGTTCTGCATATTGGTCAAAAACCATTTTTGACGAATTTTTTAACACTTTTTTTTAGCTAATTCAACCTACTATACTTTTATTTTAAACAAAATGGTTCATCTAGCTTACAATTATTGGTTAGATAGGTATATGGTCTATAAGCCTGGAGCTCGACACTTTTGGGCACACATTTTGTGTCATGGAGAGGTTTAGAATCGGCATTTTAATTTATTGAATATTTTCTATCCGCATCACCTCAACGTACTAGACTTGTCATACGTTTAAGACCGTTTTTAAGTACGTGGGCGCTTGAATGTGCTTTAAGCACTTGACAATTTGGTCTGATCTTAGCTGCCTGCTAGTAAGAAATAAGTCAACTTATGTAGATATTGAGAACTCTTTATTTTTGAAGTTTTAGCAGAGAAATAATTTCATTAAGTTCGTAAGAATCAAACAGCTTTGGTTTATATTCTGTCAAGTAGAGTTATTGAATTTTTGGGGCCGAGCCCCATAAGGGAACAATGTTCGAAACCTGGTCTAACTCTAGCTTTATAGAGAACTAGGAGCTGTTTTTATTTTACTTCTTTGTTCTAAATAGGCAGCTTAAATTTGGGGTTACTAATCTTGGGATATTGGCCAAGTAGTCCCGCCTTTTGATATTAAGAAGATGGATGGCTTGATCGCACATTTTTATCTGTTTTATGGTCCATGCACCTTGGTTTGTAACTGTATTGAGTGCGTCTTCAGTGCGTCTTACAGATTTTGTACAGATATGCATGATTTAGCTAAAGGGACCTCTTCTTTGACTAAGTGCTGTGGTTGTATTTACAAATCAGGCTCGGTCACATTCCACTTTCGTTTTAGCTCAAAAGACTTACCCACTGAGGGTTGTAAAAATCGCCTGCCTGGAGTTCTATTTTTCTACCAATTTCTGTTCCCATCGTCATAACTCATAATGAAGGAACTAAATTTGAACCTGTTTTTAGTTAAATACCCGTAAAAAAATATCCACCTGCAGTCGAAAAATGCGTTTTAAGCACCGCCCCACATAATTATTCCTTGAAAACATTTCAACTTGTAAGAAATTTCTAGTGCGAGCAGACTACGTTCCTCCAAACAAGCAAAAGTCTAAAAATATAAACTCCACGTCAACTTATTCAAAGGGGCAACACAACATAAGTCATGCACCGCGACGTTCGTGAATTTCTAAAGAGGGTGCCCCAAACTTAACCTTTCACAATCCGACCTCATTAGGAACAACGTACGTACGTATAAATACGTAAGCAGAACCAAAGACATTATGTATACAGATCAGCGGATTCTCACCTCTACGGGTCCCGCACACGGCGAATTTTGTTTCATGCGGTATCTTAAAATAGCCGTTCGTTTGTTGATTCAGAATATTTCAGAACGCTTTTCACTGTTGTTTTTTAAGTTATATCGCTTCTCTCGCACGCTGAACGGAAAAAATAAATAAAATTAATGTGCATTGCAGAAACCTACACACAGACAGTGGCTTGAATTTATATCCACTCGTAGTGTTGGCTGTTTCGCTTTCAATTTATTTGTCGCGTTGATTTTTGATTTCCAACATCTCGATTTCAGAATCTATGCCGACGGCATTTAAAAAAATAAAAACAGTAGAGAGAAACAAATGAACATCCAGCGCAGCGAATATATTGAAATTGAGATACATGCAGGAAAAATGAATAAAACAATTTATCTCTCCAGCTATTTTGGCGTTGATTTTGCGATGACGGCAACGATGTGCGAACATGAACGACACGACGACGATTAATGAACACAGCCCTAAGCGCTTTGTGACAAAATGTTATCGCACTATACTGCTACGGTTGCGGCAGTGGCAACGGATGGTAGGCACATCGTATATAAACTGTTAGTTTGGCTTATATTCGTGTGGAGTGACTTGCAAGAGGCGGCAGAGGGAGCATCATTGGGGATGAGGGAAAATCCTCAACGAAATTGCCATAACTATGAAGATCATTAAAATGAGTTTCTGTGCTATTTTTTGTTGTTGTGATGTGTAGTTTTTCATGCCTTAACAAATTCCCAGGAAGAAGTCAGCAGAGCGGAATGGCGCATCATCTCTGTCGACGTTGTAGTGATAATCTAAGGAAGCTCCGAGCCTGCTAGATTTTAATTTAGAAGGAAACCCGTCAGATGACGTTTTTTTTTTTCATTTGTATCCAACTATGATGTGGGTCGTGTATATTTATTTTTTTTAAATTCACAGCTTCACTGTGCTTAATTTACAACATAACTCAAAATTTTGTCAGACGATTTGGTTCAAAAACTGGACATGGTTGGGTCTACTATATGTGGGCAAACTAGGACTGGAAATTCTGAAAAACCTACTCACCTCTAATCCAAAAGTAAACTCGCATCATTCCTGGGTTAAGCCCCCTAATGAGAAATCGAAAACAATTCAAAGTTAGATTTGACACCGTAGGTACAAACCGCCTTTCTTCAAAGGTTCCCCTTTCATTCGGAAGGAAACTGTCATTTCAGTGCCTTCGTGTGTCGCGTTGTCGTTGTCCTGACTGTGTCACCGTGTAATGTGCACAATAATTTATTCAAACTGCTTATACACTGTACGAGTACGACCTGGAGATAAGATAAGGAGGACCCTAGCATCGCTTGGAAATATTCGGCATCTAAATCCGAATGCAAATATAAAAATGTAAATACAACTACTAGTATGAAAGTGTTGTGTCTGCTGCTGTCTGATATGCGGGCGGGCGGGCGTAGAAACGAGATATCTTAAACAAAAACGACTTTGAAATTCAAATTGTTTTCGTTTTTATGTATATCGCGTTATAGCTCCCCGCTCGTGTCATCATCTGGCAACTGGCGCTGGCTGGCATGGCGGCTGTGAAATGAAAAAGCGAACTCAGCCAGAAGCGAATAGTATGCCTGTCTCGGTCTAACTCGATCTCGGATGGTGGTTTTATAGTTGTCGTTGTAATTATCATCATTGTCACACTGTCTATGCAGCATACATGAAAGTAAATCGTTTGGATAATTCGCAATTGCTGAATGAAACTAACTGTGTGCGAGGGTCGCATACCCGTATGCCGTACCTACCTAAGTGCAATAAAAATCTGTGCTCAATTGGGTATGAAAATTGAGTGTATCGTGTTTGGTTTTGTGAGCACACAACTGTCTAAATGACGGTTTTTTTCCCCCGCTGAAATGGAATGGTTGTTGCATTGACATTGTTGGGGTGATGATGGAACTTTAATTGAAAACGTGACTAGTGTCTATCCGTTTGAGATAATTGTAGTTTGAAGATGTCTTAGAAAAGCACTAGGTACCAATAGGGGCATCAAATGGGAACCTTGTGGCACTCCATGTAACTTGTGACAGAATGCAGTGGAAGAAGATTTTTAAGTCAAATGTCGCAGGACTCATTTGATCAGTACGAAATAACATGCGATACATGGTGAAGGCCAAATCGGCTTAAACTATTGACTGAATTATGACAATTAAAATCGGTCTCATTTTCACATCTGTAACGTGTGCAGATATCCCCTTAGTCGGGTCCTATTCCAATTGAGATGGCGTACAAGTTCGAGTTACGTCGAAATGTTTGACCAACCACATCAGAAATTGCCTCTGAAATTCGAGGGATGACTTGAGATCCATAGGCAACATTCAGCTGAGCTTAAAATACAGCTGCAGGCTGAATACGAGAAAACTTCTGAAAACACGAGTGCTCTATTTTTTTCGAAACTCAAGGCGTTTTGTCCCAATTGCTTTGACTTACAAACGTTAACAAAATTCTATAGACAGCCAATTTATCCGCAGTTTTATGGTATCTACTATGCTCTGTGACACCTGACACGCCCACTTTTAGGGGGCGTTTTATTCAAAACAAATAAATAATAAGCATGATGGGAAATATTTGCGATAAAGGTTGAAATCGTCTTTAAATTTAGGCAAATATTTGCCACAGCCACGCCTACTTTTCGCATTATCATCAAGGGATATTCGTGGACCTGTTGAAAATACCCTGTAGTCAATCTGATTTTATTTAAACAGATTGTATATACGTACTTAAGCTGGGTTTGGGTCACATTTTTGCTTCTTTTTGTCCCTAGAGTAATATTTTTAGCCTACACAGGCTAGTTGGCTTTCGTAAACCGTTTCTGTTTACAGATACAGATTTGACACTTATTCAAACGCAAAGGACAGCCCCTTTAGCGAATTGTAGGGGCGATTATACCTAGATATCACCAAGCGACTACTTTTATCGATTCTAGTAATACACTGGTCTTGTTTTAATGAACATTTTTTGTTCAGTAACGTAATGTAGAATCCTCAGGATGCTGTTACTAACTTGCCACTGCTGAGATTCTCACTAAGTATTAATCCTAAGCAGAAGCGACTTATGTGAGCAGCTAAATTCCAAGCTCGTGAAAATATGCGTAGTTCATATTGTTACCTTTGTGGAAGATGTGTTCTTGACACCGCTGTTAAATTGCTCTCAGCGCCATTCACTTTCAGTGAACTGGAGAACATTGAATTAACCAAAAGTCGAGACATACACCAGCCTACAGAACTGTAATTGGTTGCATAATCGCAGGCTAATCCGAAGCAACACACTCTGAAATGTTATATTGAGCATTATGTCTATTCCACTTTGATTTGCCAGTAAATAAATCCGCTGCAACTAATATTTTCATAAGAACCATCGCACACATCCCTTTGATAAAGTTCAAACTTGGCGACTTTTCATCTTCGTTTATGTACTCAGCTCGCAGTTACCTCGTACGAAGACCTTCCTCGATGTGGCGCCTCCGCACACACGGAGTAGATGTATCCCGCAATTCCCATTGCTAATAATTATTATAATATGGGATATGCCATCCTTCATCATACGCAAGTATTCCCTTGACGCCGTCACTATACGCGCACACATAACATGTAGGTACAATTTCCAGGACCAACAACCACTCTGCGAGCTCTTCGTATTCCCATTCCCAATACCAATCGCAGCGATGATGTCTACAGCAAGCACTTTCATACTGTGGATACAGTTACCTATCACTGGCACAATTCAAAATCCAATTGAGAATATTGAATTTTAATCGGAGCAAAAAGGAAGAAGGAATAGAGTGGTAGCAAATAAAGGGAAAACGACTTGGATTCGGATCTCGGATTCGGATTCTTATTTCCATTGATGTGTCTCTCACTTACAAGCTGTGTGTAATCTTATCTCTGTGGATCGACTGTAGATGGGAATTTATTATTTATCACTTGTTCGCATACACACATACAGTCCTTTTGCATATTTCATAACTTCAAAATTTAAGCTTTAAAGAATTATTATTTATTTTTGCTTCCTCGTCCTGTGCTCGCATTTGGCTTTATTTTATGTTTTTAATATTTGAGGTGATTTCTTTTTATTTATATTGCAGCCCTCATGGTGGTGACGATGATTTTCCAGCCGTCCGTTCCCCCCTCTAACCAAGGATCAATTCCAGTTGAGTAGATTCTCCATTTTTTATTTTTATTTTTTGTTTGCCGAGGATATAATGGTGATTTTTTCTTTCATTTATGAACAAGCAAATTCTGGTGAATTATTGATAAATTTTCCAGTTGAGTAAATGCTACAGACTCTCGAGTTTAATAAAAAAAAAAAACAAAATTCATTTATCCTGGTCAAACAAAGTGTCGTGGTGTTTTTGCTTTTTACATGTGCAAAAGTGATTTAGTTTGTTTTTTTTTTAATTTTTTTGCTAACAAATTTTCACTTTCAGCTGGTGGTCGCTTTTATCGGGAATAATTTATTTTTATTCATAGTGTCGGCAATTTTGAACAAATCCTCTCTTGCCGGGCTCCCAATTTATTTGTTATATATATTTTTTTATGGACATTGGACACTAATAGATTAGTGAACCCAACCAGGTGGGTTAATGCCACTTAATGTCAATAGAAGGCGAGAAAAGAATTTATTTGTTTGATTAGAAACGCTTTTGGAATAAAATAGTTCCAACAGTGTGTATGTGAGGAGCGGCGGTGTATTCGTACCCTTATCATTCTCTCGCCCCGTGTGATTTTGATAACGACTGGACGGAGAACTGATAAGGGCTCGTGTCACCATATCAACATGAAGGAGAGAGGAAGCAAACCGGCGACAACAAACATTTTCTTTTTCTTGTAAATTAAGCATAACTGATTCGAGGAAAGAAAAAGCGACAGAAAAACAACCGTTTTCTTTGTTAACCTCTTGACGGTGTGTTCTATTTTTAGAATGGAAATTCATTGTTATGGAAATGAAAGCGTAAAGTGGTGCAAAAGGTCGTTTGCATTTTATTTCACTATGTAGGTACTTTGGAATTGTGTTTTGGAATAAAGAGCCGATGAGGCGTTGATTGAGTAAGAGCAGCTGTTGCAATAGATAATTTATTTGAGCTGGGGTTGAGTATGTGAGCTTCCGAATTCAATATCAAGTCGAATTTAAGGTGGAGGAATGTAGAAAAAGGCCCGAACAAAATCTTGGCGAAATGACATCTTGGCACTCAGGACACAACTGTGTATGCGAATCCTAGTAACCTCTTGTTAGTGAACTGATGATGGCACCTAAAAGAGAGTTTTATACCGGATAAGCCTACAACCGACGAAATATTTAGAATCCTCAACAAAAGACTAAAACTTCTTGAAAAACTGCTCACTTTGTGCTTTATGTTGCCATAGTGTCCACAACCAATGTTGCCACTTCAGTGCGAATTTTTAAAAAAATTCTTTAGAAGTTGCAGCATGTTGAATATTCTCGAGTTTTATTTTCAAACAGACACCAGGAAAAAGGAAAAACACTAATAAAAAGTAATATTAAAATCTGGTAATTCATAAATGACAGAAGCAATTTAATTTTTGGATGGCTGTGTTCAAAAGAGAACTTCATTTTCTCGATACTTACGTTTTGTTGGAAAAGGGATAATTTTTCTGTATCTTGAATTGCATAGCGGCATGTTTAACATACAAATGCAAAAGACTCGATAAATATTCAGTAAAATTTGGAAATAAATATAAGTATTGCAGAAAAGTGGTAACTCTGTTCAGAGCCCCTTGAGCGCGAATATAATAAAAAAGTAAAAATCCAAATTTGTGCCACCGGGAAATGCCAGCTTCAATTTGGCAGAAGCGAAGAGGAGTTTTCGATGCGATGTAAACATTTTATAATCCATCCTTCTAGATGAACGTATGGCGAACATCAATAATTATTATATTTTATACGATAGTGGAAAATGCTGTCTGATCTTATGAGCTGTCTTCTTAATTTTTGTATTCTGGTAATAAAGGCTACACAAATAAGACCGATGATGGTGGGACCCATCTCCGAAGAAATTTCGAAAGAAAAGCTTTGATATAGTTACAGGTGAGCAAACAATATACAAACACAAAGCTTAAGCACCTATTGAAAAAGATGATTGAAATATTTAAAAATAATGAATTGGAAATATATAGCTAGCTTTATCAATCAGTGCCCATTACTAAGCCGATGACCTTTTTATGCTCGGCGAACCAGCAATGCAATGTACAAACAAAAGAAAACATTCCAAATCGATCGTATATTTTTTTTCTTCAATTCCGCATAAAAATTCGCAATTTCGTTCCCCGGAGAATTCCGCTTGATGTTTATATTTTGTTCTTCCGCGTTGGTTTTGAGAAATCACAGTCGATATTTTGCCGTAACGTCAAGCATTGCACACGAAATATATTTTATACCAACGAGGACTCCCAGGTAAAATTGCTGCGAAAGAGGAATCTTTCGGGAAGTTAAAGCGAACAAAAAGCGAATCGCAGAGGGTGGTAGCAACACAGTTTGCAAATCGAATGAAACACTTATTTTGTTGTCCTAAAAACATCCATTCTCTGATCTGCTGTGGTATTTAAATTTAAATCATATGCCACGGTTTCTTTCATATTTTTATTTAAACATTTTTATTAATAAGTCAGTCAGCTAACAAAAATTTAAACTAACAGCTGTGCAGCAATCGACAACTTTGGAGCAGCCTTTATTTAGAGCCTATTATCAAAAAGCGCTCTTAATTTTTTGAATTTGCAATATGTAAGGCATTTTGAACGCTAAATTTCCAGAGAACGAACTTCTTCCATCAAATAGGAAGGAAAATTAGCTAAAGTCGAGAAAATTAAGCCAGAAATACACCACGCTCTAGTTGAATGGGCACTGTTCTCTTTCTGTGATTGAGGGAAATACGTGGGAATCGCAAGGTTTATTTTTTCTCAAAAAAACGAGAAACTATTCTGCGTTTTGAAAAAGTTGAGTTGACAATGCTTTTTAATTCTCTTTCTTGGGAATTTTTTATCGCGGTTTATTGTTAATTTCAAAGACATTTTAAGTTGAATAGGTATATATGTATTTTGGTAGATCAAAACCCATAAATTATCTATTCCATTTCCCCGTTAGAATCAAAATAACTTTAGGTATAAATTAAAATATGTTTTTACTGCAAAAATCAAAATATGCGTACATATTACAAAAAAATAAAAAAAAAAAAACAAGTTAAGATGGAAAAACAAATCAATTTTCAATAATTCAAAGGCAACTGCTTATGAAACTTTAAAAACATATGAAACATAATATATTCTTCGAATCCCAGCCCCAAGATTCTAGAAGACAAGGAAGGCCGAACCTCTGTTTCAAAGACCAAGCCATCGCGGATGCCAGAGCGCTTGGTCTGGATAACTGGAAGCAGCGTGCCCGGGATCGTGGAGGATGGAAGGCTGCAGTGTCTCAGACAGAGACTCTCCACGGGTCGGGAGCCCGTTAAGTAAGTAAGTAAGCAAGCTGAGTATTCCTGTAGTATTGACAAGGTTTGGTGAAATTTTAATCTGCTAGGGGATGTTCCAACTACACTCACCGAAAAAACTATACCACGAATAGAAGCTGCGAATAGAAGCATCCTTGGCTTATCTTTCTATAGGTTGACTACAATACCCAGATTCACTCGATTGCCCAATATCAAGGAGCTGCGCTTCGTAACGAAGCGGTCCGTGCTTTGATACTTCGGTCTTTTTAAAGCCAGGTCCCAAACTCCGATTACAAGACGTGCTATAAAACTTAAGTCCGATCATACAGTTTGTTTACAAGGCGCTCCAAACCCTATCTCTTGGGCAATGTAAATGTCGTTGCTTTTTAAGTCGCGGATATACATTTTCGTTGAGCCAAGTAGCCTTACTTTGTCGATTCAGGTGAAAGCAGGCGCCGTCGCCGCTTAAGAAGATTCAACTCACAGTGCGAACTCTCTCCAAAACTGTTTCTCAAACGATTTTGGGTCAAGTTCTTGCACCAAATGGACCTTGAAAGATATAGAGATTTTAAGGCTTTCAATCGATTTTCGTTAATACTGTTTGTAAGAGTCCTTTCAAAGTGTTTGACTCTGAGATTTTTTGATATTCACTGAACACTGAAACATGGCACTAGAATGCTTTCGATGGCCTTTTCTAAGAGATTTTCAGAGCTGAAGAATTTCCCCGTATCCTGGCACCCATATATCCCACGAATGAATACATTTTTCGTCTGTCTTGAAATCTGTCGGAACCCCTCAATGTGGGAATATATAGACACTTTTAAGAGTCGCCTAGAAAGCACAGTGCTCTCCCGAAAAATGTGCCATTCTGAGTGCCACCTGCAGCACGGACAACTTTATTAAATACTCACATTTCTCAACATAAATCTGGGGAATCTATAGATATCCTGAGAAGTCTTCCAGATTCAGCTGTCAGGTATGGTATAAAATGTAAAATTGTATTCGTCCCAATAATGAAACTGATACAAACGAAGATATAAAATATTGCGCACCGCTTCAACTTTTTAGAAACAAGTTATTTGCTGTTGGCTTCCACAGCCCAATTCGTCTTTCGGATTGTCGGAGAAGCGGCTTGCTTGATGAATCGTCTAGTTTAATATGAAACGAAAGCTAAGCACATTCAAATAGTTGCCAAATATATATTTATTTCAATTAGCAAAATAATAAAAACAACCTTCTCGAGCATTGCAAGTAAGGAGTGAACAATTTTTTTTTGCAAAAGGGCTCGTGTCGCACCCTGTACTTGATTCTGTGGTCACTTCTGCAAATGCTTCTGGCTTGGAGGTTCACACGAAAATCTAGCATATGACTTCCGATGCACAATGCTGTAAATTTGTTATCCAACTATGCCAACTAGTTCGAAATGGGGTGATCCTCACAAAATTTACGACCCTGGCCTAACGCTTTTCTGCAAAATTCCGTCCAATATTAAATCAACCGTCACCCACATAAAGCACATCTTCGTTTCCTCTTATTCCTTATTTAACTGTCCTTGTTGTGCCAACCAGCATCGCCTTCAAACGGCTGCTTTGTCCGAGAGAGAAATTATCACAGCACTCCCAACTCCCAAGTCCCAACAATCGCTTCAACTTTCCGATACATATCTCGACTCGTATACAAGTCGTGGAGGCCCTAGAAAATAGTCGCCAAAGAACAACCGAAGAGCTACTACCTCGCACCGTTCTTGACAAACAAACAAATTTCCCTAAGTGATCTGGAGCTACCTTCAAATTACGCAAATTAAAAATCATTTTGTGGGGGTGCGCATTCATTTATTATTTAGTCCAATCGTGTTTTTTCCTTTTTTATCCTTCGCCCTCCCCAAAGGGCACCAGCACCAGCATCGGCATCAGCAGTATCACGAACCCATAATCATCGCATAGTTCATCCCCAAGAGCCACAAAAACAAAGATCTCTGCCTTCGGCCAAGAATAGGACATTCGCAACGACAACACGGACAAAGGCTGATGCGGGAGAGCATTCGGAAGAAGGCGAAAAATTCAATGCGAAATTTCGCAAATTGAAATTTTATTTCACTTGTGGCTGCTTCGTCCTTTCGGGCGAGCTCTCCTCACCCTAGCATCACCTCTTTGTTTTTACTCTCATCGTCGGTTGTTGTTTATGCTCTCCTAGACGCGAACAAGTTCGATAATAACCTCGTCTCTTCGCATCTCCTCCCCGGTGCAGGTGATTCAAGTCTTCAGTTTCTTTTAGGGTCCTTGAGCAACACCAAAACATACAAAAACAAAAAAAAAAAAAAAAAACGAAAAAATCCCAAAGAAAGCAGCACAAGAAAAACTAAAGAAAAACTTAAAAACAAATACAAAAGGAAACGGGAAAACTCGAGAACAAGAATTTACTGCATTCTCCCCCTCGCTATGGTGTATCTGGAACTATTTTATGGCCAGCGATAGACATTGATACAAGTATCTGGTCTGCTGTCCTGCAGGCTCCTCCGCTCATACATTATATACATTTCAATTTGCTAAAGAAGTTCTCCCTTTATCCTTTTTTTCGTGTTTTTTTTTGTGTTTTCTCTGAGAAAATGCGCAAAACTTAGGCATATCCACCCCCGCACCCGCTCCGTTACCGAAAATCGTTGTCTATAGCTCCAAAGGATGGAAAATGACAGAGCCCATGGATACCATGAAAAAGTGCTCTTTCGGGACCGTAGATAGTATATACCGTCATCCGTGAGAAGGCACAGCTATGTACGGATGGTGGTGAAGTCCTACTTTCGCTCCCAGAGGTGTTCAATTCATTCTCATTTAACCACATTAGCAGCGGTTCGTTTTACGCCTGCACGAATACTGAAAATTAACACAAGGGATTCGTGGCTACTATATAGAATGGGGGCGGGGGCGGCCGGGCGGGGTATAACAAATTTAGTTCTCTAAAATATTTGTGAAAAGAAATTCCTTGATTGTGCTCTGCTAAGAGCTACTGGTCGAGGCTTAGTCCGGAAATCGACGCTCCAGTGGCCGTGGTATGAGTTGAAGAGATAAATGGTTTTTAGTTGATGCTTTTGTTGCATAACGGCGTTTTGGTGAAACTTTGGGAAGTACGTGGCCGATGGTGTTTTCGATAAGCTTTAATCCGCTGTCGGGAAAAATTTAAATTTTTTAGCTGGGCGTCTTTTAGTATCCCGGACGAGAGGTGAGGGCGAATTGAGAGCGCTGGCTTCTTGGGGTCTGGTTAGATCTACAGAGGATGCAAAAATAAAACACACAAAATTCTCATTAAGGGTAGATGCATTTTTCATAACCAGGTTATTAAAGTGGGCAGAGGTATGCGCTTGTTCTTGATTTACAGCTACCAACCGAAGTACATAACTTCTTCGACAGATAATCGAGGCGTTCGTAAGAGATCATGGGTAGTTCTCTAGTCATCGGTGACTATATAGCTTTTTAGTCAATTCTTGGAGGAGTTTAAGACAGTCCAAAACCAGGTTCGATCCGATCGAGAGACGTTTTGCAATGTAGCTGACACTTTGGGGGCATAATTCTGGATATTTCTAGGATCTTGAGACAAAACCCGGACTCCAAGAGAATTTCCTGACAAAATTTATCAAGACAAGGGTCGCCTTTCGTACAAGTAGTGATAAGATGGGAAAGATTTTTGATGGTTTACAGGGACTCATCTTCCAGAGATCGGGCGAAGTATCAGCACATCATTCTATAGGGTTTATGCAAAAGTTTCGACTACTTTTAGAGTTTAGAGACTCAACTAGGTCACGATAGTCACTGCACAGCTTGCTGAGGTAAATAACTCGACGGGTAAACTGGAAGACTAGTTCCACACGGATCTGCCACCAAAAGTTCGAGCTTGTAGCTAAAAACTCCCAACGGATCCGAACGATCTTGGCATTATATGGCCAACGTACGATCTTCAACCTTTAGCCAAGTTCATGTGCTGCCGATGCTGTACAACAATCCTGTTGATTGCTCCCAATGACCTGGGTTGCTCTTCTTTCTTTCGGAATTCTACCCAAGGTTCAAGGAACGGATTCTTAAACCTTAAAGAGAAATGGATTGTAACAATGCTGCCGGTACTGATGGTACTCCCAGCAGTCCTCGAAACCAGGACTGGCCCCAATGATATGTATTATGTAAAGACATGACGTACTCTCTCCTTTAAACGATTCCTAGAAAAACTATCGTCGGTTGGAGTTGATTTCCGTGTTAGGGCAAGTCCTTCAAAAGATAAGCGATAGGCAGAGTGGACCTCCCTCTAGTGGGAACTTTGTGCTATAAACATCAGTCCATTCACACTATCGAGCTGGAGTATTGGACATCACAAAGTCTTTTGACACAGAGCAAGGTACAAATATCCAACTGGACTTGTGATACAAAACTACTGGTCCATTTTAGTTCCAGTAAATAAGATTTTAAACAATCAGCAATTAAATCGACAGAACTAACGACCCGCCACCTTGAGTTTCATAAAATGGGACGAGGTGAAGGCGTCCTAGGGAGGGCAGCACTAAGTAACTGAGACAGGAATAGATCTTTGAAGCTTTTTAAAGGTGCGATTCCGATCTAATTGTACAAATTAGCTAATGCAAACAGGATGAGTGATCCCACCATCGCCGACTTCTTTTAATGGACCGTTTTTTTATATAAGCCTCATGTATTTGTATTGCCAATAAGTCATGCTTCTGAAGTAGAAATTTTAGATTTGATATGTCTAAACCAAAGCTACGCAGGTTTCTTTGAGGAAGAAAGTTGACTTCGCTGCCGTATGTGGTTGTGACACCATTTAGTATCGTCTTTTATTATAAAAGCCGCCTTGAAAGGTTGGACTGAAAATGATTGTCTTTCCTCGATGTTCATGCATAGCTTCGGTTTTAAAAGCAAACTTAGAAGAGATAAAACAACAGAAAGCAAGGCTACATCATCCAAGCCGAAAGTCAAATAATATACACTATAACAGCCTTTTCGGACAGCCTTTTATAAGGGCGGTCACCTTGCATTTACCTCATTCCGTCTTGGCATGAAGTGTAATCTTTTTGTTAGGTTTTAGGATGCCCTCCAAAGATTCACTAGCAATGCTCTTAAAGGGAGATGCGCATGCTGTTACAGAGGTCCTGCCGAATTTACCTTTTTGTGGACAAAAATAAGTATGTGGAAAGTTTTTCTGCATCATAAATTTTACCAAGAAGGTTTTTAAACATAGCTTGGAAGGATTTATCAAACTAGTGGGTACGTTGCATTTCACAAAGAGGGTGGCAAGCCTTCGTACAACTTCACCAGTCTTTCCAAATATTTCAGCAGGAATTTTGTGAAAATCTTCGATAGTTGCGCTTCACCTTCTGACACATAAGAGGTAAGTCGGTGGTTATTTGGGTGAACCGAATTTATAGCAGAAGCTTTGGGAATAAGCTTTCAGTGCGGTTCACCCATTTCCAAGCCTTGCTGGCTGCATTTATATAGACTTTCATCTGAAAGGTGCATAATTAAAACTTGCTACTAGAGCAATAACTTGAAACTTGAAAGTATAGTATTTGCATTTTGTAAGTAGCTACTTCTTGCCTGTCGTCCTAAACGTCTACCCGTTAATTTACTTTCTTTGTAATAACCAAAAATCTGTCTCTATTTGAAGATCATCCTCCGCGAGGTAAGGCATCAAGCTCTATAACAAGTCATTCAATCTTTATTCTTACGAAAATTCCTTATCGAGTAAAATTCCAGCTACCAGCGTCTATCCAAGGTCAAAAAGCACCCGCACAGGCTTGATCTTCTAGAAGACGTGACCATAAGTTGAATTTTCGGGCTCTCGAGTTAGGAGGTACAAGTCGCTTTGGCTTGATTTATAAAGGTTCCCGCCACTATATGAATTTGTCATGTGGAACTTATTTAAAAAAAAGCATTTATGTTTATCAAATCTTCATAAATCAGAGTTGCACTGACGAACTGGTTTATTGCACACGCTAGATCAAAATTCTTATTTAATTACCTTTTTCAGATATAGAGCAGTGACTTCTGTCTAAGTCTGAGTTCAAACCAGCTTTCTTTCGACTTCACCTGCGTTCTAAAGTAGGTTTCTCACATTCCGCTTCCAGATACTTCACTGTTTTTGGACAAAGCATTGGTGTAGAGTCTGGTCTTATAGAGCATATCGCATCTTGTCGAAAGTAGACGAAGATTCCTATATAAGGCTTTATGCACCTCTTGTCTGACAATCGCTTTCAAGTTTGTGACCTTTAAGGTCAGGCCCGATAGATCTTGGACAATAACCTCTTGTCTCAATATCCTTCGAGATAACCCTTACCCTGGCCGGTTAACCACCTCCCTGCGACCTCGAATCGTCAGTCTTCTTCCCTGACGCAGCCACCTTTTTTTACTGTATGACTGTCTGAAGTTTCTTATTTACAGCGATCGTCCACAAACTCTGAACATCCTAAAGGAAAAAACCGACGCCATGCTTGCGACGGAAGACCGCATGACAACATCCGAGAAATGGCTTCAAGCATGTGAAGTGGTGGACGAAGTGTGTTCAAAATTCTGAGACGTTTACAGAGCTTTATTTGTGAGTCAAAAACTGGACACCTTGGGGCTTTAAATTCATAAATTTCTTCCACCAACTTACATATACATTGGGGCTGCAGGTGAGTGAATTTGTAGCCTACCCTACTCTACGACTGCATATGCCCACCATGATGGGCCTAATGTACCACTTCCTTGGCTCACACTTTCCATGGAAGTGGGTGGCTATGACTAAGTAATGAAGCTGTTGTCGGTCGCTTTCTTATACACGCTTCTAAGTCTCGCTGATGAAAAATTCTGTAGATCAAAACACTTCGCCACTGCTGCAGGATGTATGTCGCACCTCCTTCGGGCTGAGTGGCAACAACAAAAGCCAAGGCCTAGGTAAACATTCCTCCTCTCTTATTCAGATTGCCCACAGATTGCGATGCGACAGTGTCGCAAAGTAATACAGTCCATGTACCTAGGCGACGCACCTTTCAATTCCAGTGCGCCTTCTGCTCAAGGGCATCGTTTGCACTTTATAAAAAAAAAATCACTTTCTGCATATCCTTTTCGGCCCCATTCTAATTCTTGGTTAGAAAAATTCATCTCTTTTGCGTTTCTCGACAACAAATGAAAATATTTACATATCGCCCACACAGAGTTGGCCTGCAACTGTTTTCTACTTTCTGTTTTTGGCCAAATAAAAATGAAAAACACACACAAGCTTCCCAGTGCCATCCGAGTTGTGAATGTCGGATTGTCGGGCGGAATGACACACGATGACGGCAGCTCGTGTGCGACAACGAAAACAAAACTATTTCCATAAGTTACAACTTTCCGCACACAACACTGTGAGGCGGATAGAAACTGAAACAAACATGAGTCAGAGCGCACAGGTATCGAGAGCAAGGTTAATGGATACACGGTTTGCTGCGAAAGGATAAAAGCTTTCGCCGAGGAGCTGCTCGCAAACAAACTCCCTTCATAGAACGATATAAATTGTCATTTGTTTCGACATACCTCTCACAGTGTCCGCCAACCCCGCCCCCCATTGGCGGCGCACGGTTCAAGGATGCAAATGATGAAGTTGCCGTATCGGAAGATGTCTCCTGTTGGGTTGGGTCGGTAATTTTTAATCAGATTACCACGCCTGATGGTTTCGCTAATAAATCTAAATCGAGAAAGTGTGTGGCAGTTTACCGTTACTTGCTGTAAACCTCCGGAAGAGTATAACAACCATCGCTTCATAAATAAAAGTAGATCAATGGCGCTTATCCTTGCGAAGTGAATTGACCCCAATCCACTCATTAAATCATATTTCAAATAGATAATCCTTCGGAGAAGGTTGTGCTTGGATGCCTTGCACTGCAGATGATCAGATTGCAGCCAGGAGCGTCGATTCCATCAAGCGTTGGATAAATGCGCACACAAATGCACTATCCCTTGCCAAAATCTAAACCGCATTTCAACGTTCGGTCTCGGTGTCGGTCTCGGATGGAAGTGCGAAACGAAAGCAATGACACAGGAAGCGGATATGGGTAGTAACTCGTAGGTATATACGTAAAGGACTCGACTAACATTTTCCGCTCGTTATTACCGCGCGCGTGCACTCAACCGGCAAGGATAAACTTTTTAAATCAAACAATTAAATTCCCCACGCTTGCCTGATTTTTGCTGTAGAGCACAGTGCAGGACCACAGAGCACAGAATTCACAGAGAAAGGGACACAAATGGGAGAGTGGAAAAGCACCGACGAAAACCCTGCTCCTGCTGCTAGTGCGGTGCTGATGCTGATGCTGAGTGCCTTGAACGTCTCACACACTTGCGCAGCCATATAACACAGGGAATGGATGATAAGCTGGGTATGGTTAGGAGTCCAATGGTTTTTTCCTCCTTTTTTTGGAGTGAAGTTAATTTCTGTTCTTCATCCCTTCCTTTATTTTTAATTTCATTCCTTTTAGATAAGGTACCGCTGGTACCTACACTCTGCTGGTGCGGTGTGTCGTTGGTTCTGTCGCTTTTGTGAAACGCTAACGGGATAAAAATCCAAATCCCATTCGAGTTATTTCTACAAGAATGGGATTAGTTTATGTGTGATTGGATTGAAGTGTTAAAAGGACTTTTCAACTGGCGGCGGCAGCAACGCTAAATGTGATAGTTTTTTTTCGGTTTCCCGAACAATTGGTTTCTGAGCGATGTTTAAGGATTTTCGGATAAATCCAAGATGATGTCGTCTTTTTCTGCTTCTTTTTTTTTCGAATGCCGAGTACGAATTATGGTTAACAGGATTACAAGAAAAGTTTATTTAAGGGCCACACTGACGGGAATGAGATACTGGCTGGCGGAGAACAAATGGTTTTTGAATTGCTTTTGCATTCAGGCAGAGATAAGGTGGTGGACTTTAGGTTCTAGTACCCTTTATCATGTTTGTGTTTAATGCTTTACTGGTCTTGTTCTTTGGTGGATTGACTTGATGAAAGAATAACAAAACTCTGTCTGACTGAAAGAGTCTCAGAAGTCCAACATGAGACAATGAAAAATTGGAAGCAATGCCATTGAAATCACTTATCCCCTAGGTATCTATTTTAGGAAGGTAGAATTTGACACATATATAGATACCAGCGAACCCACTACAGCGCCATCTGCCGGGCTTATTTGTGAATCCAAACCATCCAGGGCGCCACCCAAACGCATACAAAAAAATGCATTCAAATCGGTCCAGCCGTTTTGGAGGAGTTCAGTGACATACACACGTAAAGAAGGATTATATATATTAAGATTTGCAGGAATTCCCTTTTAAGGAATTCCTTTGAAAGTAGGAGCACTACTGGGTCATTATAAGAAGAGTCGATCAAAACGGAAGCCCATAGAAAAACGGGTCCAAGAAAGTGTCAATAAAACAGTAAATTTCTGACAGAAAAAGCGTTTAAAATCTCGTCCAAAAACGGATGAAAGCGCACCTTAAAACCATCCAAAAACTCATATAAAATCTTGTTCGAAAACTCCGTAAAATGAGACCCAAGGCGCACTCAAAAACTATTCCAAGATATCGTTTTTCAGTTCTTACACTATGACTTCCCATCTTGCTATACCCGTAGTGGTTAATATTGAAAAAAGCATTTTGCTTAAAAAAAAAAACCAACCAACCTCCCATCTTACCTCGAAAACGCTCATAAGTAGTCCTGTCAAAAATTTGGCTTTCGATTTTTTCAACTGGAGCTGAAAATATGAGCATTAATTGTCGCCAACTTCCAAAACGAATGGAAGTGATCCGTAAAATGATGGCGACCCCGAACTGATAACAGTTTTTAAGGTTCTAAAATGTTGCGGCCGAAAAACTGAATTCAAGAAGGATTTTTTTCCCATTGTGACACCTTGAGTGAAAGTCCTGCAAATATCCTAGAGTATAACTGACTTGAAAGAGCTTCTCAATTAGCCATTTGGAATCCGCTGGTCCCTTCCTTTCGTTCCAAAAATGAAAAACTCACACAAAACTAATGGTAAGCTAACTATTTATTTATTTATTTAAAAGCGTGAGTATTCCCTGCTATTATTTTTATGTATGTCCGGCATTTTTTCATTTGTAACCTATGGCGAAAAAATTTCTCCATTCAGGATCATTGAGTGTAACAATTCCAAAAGATTGACAACAACTTACTAAACGTTGCTGCAACTAAATTAGACGGTCTTTACTTTCACGCACAAGACTAAAAATTACAGTTAAAAAAAAAAAAAAAAAGAAGACTGATCCACCTAAAGTTAATTGCTTTTAAAAATAAAACCTTCACTGAAAGTTTATTAATGATTATGGTTATGAAGAACTGTCACCTCCGCCGCTCATAGGAATTTAATCGTATAGTAACACAATGAATTTAACCCCGAATATTTACTTTTTATAAACAGGATAAGAAAATCGGAAACCTACTTAAACACAACCTTTTCGAACTCCATTCAAACACTTTTCAAACAATGAGTGTGAGTTCTCGAAGTGTCAGCTAGAGCTTTACTAAAATCGAAGCTTAAAAAACAGGCCTTATGTGTAATAGAAAATTAAATTATTGCACATCATGTATATTTTCATGTCCTATACTTATTTTAAGCTTGTTAATAAAAAGGGCGACCTTTTTTAATGTTTTCATATGAATTGGAAACTACCTTATGGGAAAACAGGATTTACAATCTGAAACTGAAAATTGATTAAATTTCGATGTTCGTTACATTTTTCGTCACCCATTTTCAAATTTGCCCATCCCAAACATGTAGAAAGTTCCGATGTTATCATTTCCTAATCCGGTAACTCTAACTCTAACTCTTCTAACTACACGAAGAACTATAGGTATGTAAAGTCGTAGTCAGTCCGCGATATACCTACCAATAATAATCATTTTTAGTGCCCAGGCTAAATTTTTGAAACTCACACGAAGTCCTCTATACAAAATGCATATTGTGACCCAACAAAATTTGTATAGTAGGTAAAAACAGATCAGATTTTCCAATTCTTCAAAAATAAGAACTTATATTTCCTTCTCCTCTACGGAAGTGACCTCCATCTTTCCTATCTTTATTTTATGGCATTTCAGTCATGCCAGAAATGATGCCTAGATGAGGATATAATTTACATTACAAAGGTAGAGGTTAAAATGATTATTATTAGGCCCTGTGAGTTTGAAATTAAAATGTATGCCAACCAATTTTTTCAAAACAACACAATCTGGATGTATTTTTCCAGTACGACTGTACCGATTAATTTTTCAAAGTCTTTTGCACCCTCAAAGTTGCAATCGTATTCCCCTTTCCATCACAGCTCAGAAGTGGTTCCTTTGCGATTCATAAATATGTTTGTTAATATTTTTCGATATAGGTACCTACGAGTATATATTTTTAAATTTAGATATTTTTGCAGTACAGTACGATCCGAATGTTTTTGAAATACAATTTATATTGGGAATTAAAAATAAATTAATATGTAAATGTGTAATAATTTTAAGAATATGAATCCATCATGAGAATTCTGGTGTGGTTGTTCCAGCATTCAATCCTACACGAAAAAAATATCCTAAGAGGGTAGATAGGTATCTACTCTTTCATCAAGCTATGACACGGGCATAAATCAATGAGAATATACATATTCACTTTATTTACCATGACGAACATTTTTCTGGGGCCTGTCACGGAAGCCGTCACTCTTGTCCCGATATCAACATTCCCAAGGTAGATCTTCTTCGCTGACATTTGTCGCCCTCAGTCATAATAACGCCTCTGACCCCACCTTTTCTTCATAGGTATAGGTACCTACCTACCACCCAAGCACAACAAATTCGCAGTCATTCGCACCCACCGTGCACAGGCTCAGCGCAATATGAGTTATCACCTGAACAGACAAAACGGATATATTCACTTCACTTGAAGCCATCACATACAACGTCAAGTAGCTGTTATCCGATTGTAAACTGTGTACAGCCTCTTCACCATAAAGCCACTTTATGATTGCCACAAAGTGCCCGTATATGCCCGTCCCATTGAGTGTCAGGCATCATTTCCCAATTCCAATGACCAACAACTATTAGGCGAAGAGCAACATAAATTAAAATTACTCCCCAGTCCTCAGTCTACAGTCCACAGTCCTCATCACACAGCACATCATACTCGTACGAGTCCTGCTGACATATGCTATATGCAGCAGTTGTTGGAATCGCCGAATCCGTGCAGCTTGAGCAATGAATTTCTGTTCGCCCGTTCGCCAAACCCCCGCACATATGGCAAAGATGAAGAAGAAGGTGTTCGGTAGAGATAAAACGCTCCAATCTGCCATTTAAGTAGAAATGTGTCATTAGCTTTGTTGTTGTAGCTGGTGGTGGTGGTGCTGACTCACCTTGTGCGCCTTGGTTCGGGTCTATAATGTATGCAGGAGCAGCAGAATGTATACGCCGAAAATCTTTGTCATCCAATTTGGGTATTCAGGATTGCAAAGTGTTCCGCACTCACTCTTGCTGTCGCCTGTCTCCCTCTGGCTTTCGCTGTATACACCTCACGACGGACGGAGAAGTGTGGAATATGCGTCCCTCTCTCGACAAAGGCGGAAGACAAACAGTGTTATCATCTCGAAGCAATAGAGCACAACATCATCAAAATATTTATACAAATAGGTTACAGTCTGATTAAGGGGCGGATATCAACAGCAGCACAATGCATGTACGCCGCAAGGACACATCATGAGGCAGAGGAGTGCCAGTCGCCGGATGATGACGACGACAATGATGACAACTACGACGATACACCCTGTTCTGCTCCAATTTTTGAGGATGAACTTTAAAACTTTACGATACATATCGAGTTTGAGTTGGAGTTCCGGTGTCGGGGGTCCTTCGTCCTTCGCCACTATCATCACATAATCGTCATCGTCATCATCATGGCATGGGACATTGTTACGTGCGCGTTGCTGTGGCAAACTATGTGCAAAACACGAGCACAATCCATATTCATCTGGATTCGGGCGCTCGTATATAGTTTGCGATTACAACCGTCGTAGGTACTCGTACATACACGATATTCACGGAGTCGTGGTCCTTCTGTTCGCATTTCCATTTGTCTTTCCAAATGCGGATGAATAATGTTTGTCTTCTGCCTCCTTTTTTAAGGAAAGTCCCTCGCACATATGCGGGAAATTAAAAGTGAACCACCTTGTTGAACTGGGTGAACAGCAAGAGAATCCTCTTCGTCCTAGCATTAATATTTTTGTATTTTTTTTTTGTGTTCTAAAAGAAATGTGAAAGGGTAAACAGCAGGCCATCGTATCCTACCGTACTTACCTAGTTGTGGTACCTACAACCGGTGGCAGTGAAAGGTGTTGTTTACTTATCCAGCGAGGAGTGCTCTACATGGGTGGGCGCTACTTGGAGTATCCCTTTTTTTTGTTCTCTGCCCATAGGTAGTAATGGTGTGAACATTTGCTTTTTGCATTTTCTTTTTCTAGCCGAGTGAACTCCGTAATCGAGTCTTGGAATAGTTTCACACGGCGGAATGGCACAGCCACACTTATATTGGGGTGGGGTGTGGGGAAAGGGAGAGCTAGGTGAGTGCTGCTTTAGCGAAAGTGCAAATGAGATCTTTAAAGTGCTGCTGTACTTTTTGTACTCACTTGCAGAAAATTTCCATTTCTGATGTTTTTTTTTTCAACTGTCAAAGGAGAAATGTTTTGCGATTAAAAAAAAAAATAAACCGTTCCTAGGTATTTTTGAAAAAAAGTGGGCATATTTGTTGTATAATGTTTTTTGTCGGAAATTTTGTTAAGAAAAAAACAAAAAACATTGCAAGCCATGTTTTTAGAAAAGTATGTATTTACCCAGTTCTTTAAGTTAGAAGTTTTCCGTTTTTATTTTTGCACAATCTTCCCAACATTAAATAATAATGTTGTGTTTATGGCAGTGAAAGTGGTTTTTAACTATTTTCCATCGTCTTTTTATATAAATAGGATCGCAATAGACTACAAATTTGTATTTGTTGATTACTTTAACATTTTTGTTCACTGATTTTCTGTGTCACAAGCTACAAGCTTAATTCCAACAAATTTGTTAGAAAAAGAAAAAAATTAAGGGAAACTTTATTTGTTTCACCGTTTATTTTTCAGAGTTCTAAACAACAATTGGTTTTTAGAATTTTGTACAGCACAGTGATTGCTCTTTCGATTTAGTTGTTTTAGGCCCATTTTATTCACTCGAAGTTGAACATAACTTGGGGATTTTTATTTTCAACTTGAGAATTACTTTTATTCACTCAAAGTTGACTCGCTCAACTTTGGATATTCCGAAGTTGAGAAAACCGAAAGTTATGTCGTTTTCCATTGGTTTCACTCGGGGATCCACTCATTCTGTAGTCCAATGGAACAAGAAAACTGCTTCTGATTGAATCCACAAGAGTATTGGTGACATGCCAAAAAATAATCTACGGCAGCTGTCAGTCGACTTGTATAAAATACACGAACTACACTTGTGTGAGTGCTTCTTGAGTGGATTCTGACTTCAAATCCAGAAGCGAAATTCTCTCCTCAGAATCACCAGAAGAGTATTTTTTGTGCCAATGGAACGGTTTCAGAAGTGATTTTTTCGATTCCGGACTCTCCCGGACGCTTCTTTTTGCCCAATGGAAAACGACATTAATCAACTGTGGGTTTTCTCAACTCCCCGAAATAGTAGACGTTGTAGAGCAAACTTGGGATTTTTACGTCAAAAATGTCAGATTTTTGGTTTTCATTTGTACATCGGAGAGAGAGACCGCATGCGGGAGATAAGAGTCGACATTACAATAACACAAAACACAAACACAATGCACAAGGAGATGTGTGGCTGAACGGCATTGTTAATGGAGAGGTAGGATAGTACAGACGTGAAGAGCATTCATAATTATTGTTCTTTGTGTTTATTGCGTTAAACATTTCTGTGACTGTGCGAACTTCAAATCAAAATATTAATATTTGAAACTTAAACGATGTATCGTTCACACTATTTTTGGGAAGATTGGCCATCGTCTGATTCGCGCACCGAAGAAGACGAGCGCAATTTCTGTTTTCCGTTTTATAATGCTTGCAATAACATCTGGAAATGTTTATGATCCTTTATATTATGGCTTTTTGTTTTGTCATTTGTAGATATTCTTCCTTTTATGACCTTTGCAAAAAGATCTAGAAATATTTATGATCCTTCCTAATAACTTTTTCTTTTAGGTATATTTTGTATTTTCTGTTTTATGATGCTTGTAAAAGTATCTGGAAATGTTTATGATCCTTTTTAGTTGCTTTTTGTCTTATCTTTTTCTTGTTTATTTTCGCTAATATTAAGATAAAAACTTTTTGTTCAGAAATTATTTTTAATATAAATATTCTGCAGAAGACATAAACTAAATTATAAAATATGCTGTCACCATAGAGTGGTGCGATCATTACCACATGCTTTCCATCTACTGCTTCAATGCAGTTTCGAAATTGCCACAGTTCGTTAAATTTGGTAGCAACAGAATCCCAGGCCTCTGGTGTTTTCTGTGCATTGTGTACATTGAATCAGGTATGGAAATGAATTTACCAAAAATTTGCCCCGATAGATAGGGGAAGCATTTCAGCCGCTCCGACGCTGAAATGCTCGCCACTCAACCCTTCGTCCAAACACGCCGAAGTTTGTGTATCTATTCATCTTCCTCTCTGCTTTCAAATACGTACGCGGCCAAAATAATCGCAATTGCATCTTTTTGTTGCATTTTTGCATTTTTATTGTTTTATTATTACGTGCTTCTTAATCAAGACTTCACCACCGAATGAAAACAAAAAAAAATATTAACTGAACATACCTAGCTTAAGATTTAAAAGTAAAAAAACAGACCTATTGTGTGTCATCTGTCACAAATATCCCAGGGATATTTTAGAAACTGCAAGTAGACCAACTTTTGAATTTCAACAGCGGAGTTGAGAATTAAAGTAGTGAATAAAAGCAATTTTCAACTTGCCGCTCAATTCTCTCTTTCAAATCAACTCCGAAGTTGATCAACCTCGGAGTCATCGGCAAGTTGAACGATAGTGAATAAAATGGGCCTTAGTAGTTTTTCGAGCTTATTTCGGTTCTCTGATAATATTTTTATTTGTAATGTCTTACTTGGTAAATTTTCTAATACCAAAACATATAATGTTAAGACTAACAAGTGGCAACACATTTCCAAAAAAAAAAAAACATTTTCGCTTTCTGCCCTATCACGTTTCAACCGAAACTTTTCGTTGAAAACAATATAGGCTGAAACTTCGTATAATTAATCAATAGGTAAGATAGCTTTAGGTGAAACGGAAATAATACAAATTTTCCTAATATATTTTTAAAACACAAAAATTAAATAAAATAAAAAAAATAAGATTTTTCAACAAATTTGTAAGAAGTCAGTCGAATACGCCACAGGGAGTTTCTGAGAACTGTAAATTTTCAGCTACAAAAAGGTTCGGCATTGAAAATAATTTATTTTAGAGGTAGGTAGGTAAACTTCTTTGCCATTATTATGACATCAACAGAAACCTACGGGTTTTTTTTTAAATGCATATTTGAGAAAATCAAATTTTTAGGAAATTTGTTTTCTCAGTGCAATTTTAACCACATATTTAAAAAAAAAATGTTTTAATGCTAGTTAAAATATTTTTGGCAAGGAAAGTATAAGTTCATTTTTTTTAAACTAGCTGACCCCGCGAACTTCGTTTCGCCCAAATTCGTTAATGTAATTAAAGTAAAAGTTTCGAGCATGCACAATGCACATGCTATTTTATGTAGACGCTTTAATGCCAATGGCAATCCGTTCTGAATAAGCGGAATCCACTGAGGTTTGAAAATAAGTGCTCTATTTGGACAATGTCCATTATAATTTTAATTATGCAACTTCAGAATTAGCACTTGATTTTATTTTTGAATGGGAGGTGCCATTGATGGTTATAGTGTAAGCGCTGTTCCTACATTTCAGACATATATTTGGGAATGACTTGTAACCGAAATGTGATCGAATTTTAGTGAGCTGTTAAATTGGTTTTCATGTGTTTGTAAGTTGGTTCGCACGAAACAGCAAATGTGAAATAAAAATACTGATACCATTTTCAAACCTTCCCATGAATCATGTTTGTAATTATGACATCATGCAGGTCTGGATCGGTTGCGGGATCTGGAACCTCGGCACATATGATGTCATCAACTTGGTCTGGTTGCATTCTTTGGACTAACCAAATAAGAATGTGCGCATGAGGAAAGCCTCTTTTTTGCCATTCAATCGAATACATCCAACATCGAGTATAACCAAAGACACGATGCTTAACAATATAGCCCATCAGCGACCGACGAAATATTAGTATCTTTAACAGCCATGAAGAAAACTAACCGCACCAATCAACTTGCTTGGTAAATGCTAAGCCTTTTCTCTTCTCTCTCTCTACACCGGTAACGAAGGTGTTATGTTATAATGAGCAGAATACCATGATTGTTACACGCTCATTTTTTGTAACAACCCCTACGTGCAAACTCAAAACGCTCCACAACTCCTGTTGCCTGTCATCATTGTCCATGTCATCTTAATCACCCCTACATTTCAACTTACTCACACATACTTATGCTTTATGCAAGGATCCTAAAAATACATGTCAAACAAAAATGATGGATTCAAAAACCATGAAATAAATCAAAGTATCTACTCCATTTCAAAAAGTTACTTAATGTAACATAGTAAGCATAAGCAAACTTATTAGGTAGGTAGGTATATTTAAAAAAAAAATTTAAAAATTTTTGGCAACAACAATTTGCTTGGAAAATAATTAAAATAATTGACAACAACAATTGCTTTGAAAATATAAAGTTTTTTTTTGTATTTGAAGTGTCACTACTCGATTTCAATCCAGTTTTTTTTTTTTTCAAAGTGCTTTTCCCCATGAAAAACGATATGTGTGCCTTCAGCGCCACCTGTTGATAATTTTCCAACTTTTCTTTTTTCATAAACCATCCCTGATAGTGTGAGAAGAAACTAGTGTTGAAACTATCGAATAAAAACTATCGACTTATTCGATAGTAGATAAAAATTCATTCATTCGATAGTAGCTAAGAAATCATTCATACTGCTATCGAATAAAAATAGCAATTGAACGAAAAGTAAGTACCTACTTTATTCACTCGATAGTAAGTTTGAACGTTTCCATTCACTCATTCAGTTTTTCGTTCAACTAATATTTTCTTTCGATAGTATCTAGGTTTGAATGATTTCACTCATTCAACTACTATATTTTATTAGTATGTCGAGTCTGAACGATTATTTTTCATTCGATAGTTCGAGTGAATGATTTTGGACTTTAGAGTGTAGTTTTGCGTTTTGTATTCAATGAAAGTAGTACCTACGCTGATTGTGGGATTATTTCTTCTGCGTATTTCTTATACGTTGCGACTTGCGACTTCTTTTCTTTTTTTTTTTATTGTACGAGCCTGTTTCATTAAAACATTTTTATCTAATTTCAGTATTTGGTTTATTCTAGATTTTTTGTCTTGTTTTCGGGTTGTATTTCCACTTAACTTTTTGAACGGTGCTATCTTTATACATCATAAGGACAGACATCAGGGCATCAGGACATCCAAGAAATATTCCGTTTTAACTCATGAGCCCCTTTTGTAATTAAAATTATTTAGGTATTTTAGAAACAACTATATTATCCTAAGCAATTTATTACTATAGCGAGCTTCGACCTTACACCCTAATAGGCCTACTAGTGGATAGAAAGTAAGTGGCCACGTCTATAAAATAAAAAATATGTAAACAAAAAAAAAAATTGTATAAATTATCTGATTTTTAGTTGTTAGTATGGTTTACCAATCGTCTAGGTAACTCAAGAAAAAAATCTCATTTATGAATAACTGAATGAATGAAATCATTCGATAGTTGAAATCATTCAGTTACTAACTATCGATAGGCGAATTCATTCGATAGTGCCCATCACTAGAAGAAACTAAGTAACTGCTGGATCAAAATTAATATTTAACAATATTATGCGTACTTAGATTAAGGTTACTGCACAGCCATTACTTTGCTTCCACGGCGCCCTTGATTCAATGTGGTCTCTATTGATTTTCGTATCCCTTAAAACTTAGACCAACGAATGAGCGTGTCCACAATTTTTTTTTTCTTTTGAAATAACATTTAGCTTGAGTTTATCTATTGGAGCCAACCCGTTCTTTTGACAAACCAGATCTAGTCAAAAGTACCTGTTTAAACAACAAAGTACCTGAGTTAAACAATACGAACTGAAAATCATCTTGCTCCTTTTTCAGCTAGTTTCAAATTTTACTTTCTTTGGTTTAAAAAGTACCGAATTAAGTGTTATCAGACAAAGGATTGCATATAGAGGACAGAACTAGTTAGGGGAAATAGAAAAATCGGACACAGGCTGAATACTTAGCACACAGTCGTAAATACCTGATTTTAAGACTAAAAAATTATTTAAGGTTAATTATATCATAGCTCAAAGCTTTTTATTTTAAACTGAAGTCTAGACTAATCTATTGGTAAGGCTTCAGTGATTAGTGGTATTTGCTTCTGAGCCCGGTCGTCTTAAGTTCAACCCCCGGAAAGACACACATTAAATGCACTCCGCCACATTTACCTATGGATCGCCTTAAAAATATTCGGAATAAAATTAAAGAGTCGTCCCATTTGCTCAAAAATAAGACTCTACAACCTAGAACCAGGGTCCTATATAGACCTGTTGCGCCAACAATTTGAATCTTCTAATGCAATTCACATCAAAACTTCTAAGCCTCACCCACAGTTGCGAGCTTGCTTAAGTTACTTCCAACCTTCTCAAGCAAGGTCTCTACTACATGCGGAATGAAAGTAAAAATGACTGAAATGGAGCTCAAACTAGGCTGCCGGACAAGATAGAGGCTACTGATTATTGGACCTATTTAGGGTACCACCAGACGTCTTACAGCTACTTAGTTGCAAGATTTTGTCGGAAGTGCCTATGTCGAATGAAAGGAACAGCACTATTTTTTTTTTTGTCTGTTTCACAAAAATTGAGAACCTCTAAATTACTCGACGAACTGCATAGATGAATCAGTCTCCATCAATAAATACAATATCCCATCAGTCGTTATGTAGGAACGTCTGACATAATATGGCAACGAACTTCTTGAGCTATACCTTTGCCGTTTAAGGCCGAAGTCCCCACATGGAACCACAAGTCCAGATCGATATTTACATCCTATTTATCGATAAAGTAGCATACGATAGAATTTATAGACACGTCTAGTTTTGACTTGCCGTCAAATTTTCTCAGGTCTTGCACATGCCCGATAGAAACAATCCCATTGAGACCTTCGAGGTTAAAAGAGGTCCTCGACGAGCGATGCTTTTTCATGTGACTTCATAAAAGCATTGCACTTTAGGAAATTTTTCCAAAACAAGACGAACAGATTTTGAAACGTCTTTTTGATATGGAACTAAGCGAGCTTTTGGCTGGTAAAAACATATATATTTTTTTAAAGTTAAATACACAGCGTGTGCAGTAGGGCATTTGACAAAAACAAACCTTGTGTTTCCTATGCAGACATGTTGCACAGAAGCTGCGACTGAGAATGGTTAGAAACAAGTTAAATGCTGGCAGGGACACAAAATATCGATAAATAGTCAGCTCTGCAATTTAGAGTTATTTAGTGACGTTGTCCTACTTGAGTCACCGAATAGTTCTTCTAAATATCCCACCATGTCTGTCATTTTTAAGTGACCAATTGCAAGCAAAAATTTCCAGCATCAACCTAAAATTGCCACAAAAACTCATTAGCGGACCTGAGCTAAAGACAAACTCCTTGACTACCCGCCTTCCGATGTTCTCTTTAATGGCATTCCCATTTGCGGTGTGTATTGAGTGTCACTCAGCTCCTCAACTGCCAATCCGCATAAAGCCAGTTAATACACCAGATGTGTCTCCATCAGAATGCAAAGACCACAATCGATTCCCTTTTAACCGCAAAATACTCTCACTTTCTGCACATAGTCCTAAGCTTCCCCGTTCCCCCTATCCCGGATTAGACTTGACAATAAATCAATATGCCAAGGAAAACTTTTCTCACTTTCCTACCATTTTTGGCACACACAATATTCCAAACACCGCACAATCGAGTACACACGCACATCAGCAAAAATCTTCAACAAAGAAAAAAAAAAAAAAAAAAAACTCCTTCTCAACCGATCGCTGAAAGCCTCCGGTAATCCCTCAGAAATTTCTACAAAACTACTTCCACTTCGCATAGCTATGTATAAGTGTACCTATAGTGTATACAAACATACTTACTCGGAGTTCGGAACCATCCATCATGATTAAAATACGCTTCCCCCCGTAGGTTAGGTTAGGTTAGGTTGAGTGGGGTTGTGAGTTCATCACAAAAAGACCAGGCACCATAGTGGGCCCATCGCCATCCCCAGGGAACCGTTACGGTTAAAGACCTAAACCAAATCGCCCAAACAATTAATTTCCCTGCAGAATTTAATAATGGTCCCAATATTGCTTGAGGAACCAACCTCCTCTAAGTGATTAAAGAAGTACCTGCCAAGGTGCTTCCTTCTACTCCGAGCGATTGCTTGACACTCACATAAAATGTGGAAGATGTCTTCCGTGACTTGTAGGTCCTCACAATACCTGCATATGTCCGAGCTAGCTAGTCCTAGTCTCATGGCATGCTTCCTTAGAAGGCAATGTCCAGAGAGTATTCCTACCGTTAACCTTAGTTTGGTTCTACTGAAGTTGATTAATTCTTCAGACTTTCTCCGGTTTAAAATGGGCCACAGTGCCTTTGAGACCCTGTGACCATCTAGTTGTGACCATCTTGTGGCTGCTAACTGGGAAGTTTTTTCAGAAACAACCCTTCTAGCCACGGCCATTGGTGGTCTTGTACCCTCAATCATGCTGATTGGTGAGAGCTCAGCTCCTTCCTTGGCCAGAGCGTCGGCCTTTTCATTACCTTCAATGTTACAATGCCCAGGTACCCAACATAATCTGACACGGTTCTGCGAACATAATGCCTTGAGCATTGTGCGGCAATTCCTTACTAGTTCAGATTTAGTGGTATGTGACTCTAGCGCTTTAAGCGCAGCCTGACTATCAATGTAGATGGCGATATTCTTGTTGGATATCGATCTCATCTCAAGTACCTCCGCAGCTTTGAGTACTGCCAGAATCTCCGCCTGGAACACACTGCATGTGTCCGGAAGTCTCAGGGCCAGATGTAAGTCCAGTTCATTGGAGAATACACCAGACCCTGTGCCCTCACTGGTTTTGGAGCCGTCAGTATATATCGAGGTCTCATTTACCCTCGACACCAAGTTCCTATACCAATCCTCTCTGTCAGGGTACAACACATCATACGGTGTGTCAAAATCTAGTGTACCAAGACCTTCATCCGCCTTTTCCGGTATTTCGGAGAATGATTCCTTCAAAATACTGCTATGTCCTATCCTACTGTTCTTAAAGAGCCCAATGTTAGTGAGCCGTAGCGCACTATTTCCTGCAATTGATTTTATTTGTAAGTCCAGTGGCAAAAGATTCATAAACGCCTCCAGTGCAGCCGTTGGTGTGGTACGTAAAGCACCTGTAACGGCAATGCAGGCTGTTCTTTGTACCCTGGTCAACATATCCCGTACATATTTCTTGTTTGTGGCTTTCCACCAGACAAGAGCCCCATATGTAATTATGGGTCTTACTACCATTTTGTATAGCCAATATAAGATTGACGGCTTCATGCCCCATTTCTTTCCTGCTGTTCTCTTGCATATGAAGAGAGCATTATAAGCCTTGCGGACTCTTTCCTGTACGTTAAGTTTCCAATTTAATTTCCTGTCTAATACCGTGCCAAGATATTTTGCGCTCTCCGAGAGAGAGAGCTCCACTCCATCAAGTCTGGGCAGGTTGAAGGGTGGTATCTTGTATTTTGTACTAAATAGTACGAGTTCGGTTTTCTCCGGGTTGACTCGTAGTCCACACCCTTCGGCCCATAATCTAAGCCTATTGAGGGCTGTTTCCATGAGTTCACTCATCGTGTTCAGGAATTTTCCTTGAACAATGATGACTACGTCGTCAGCATATGCGATGACTTTGAAACCTGCATTGTTTAATTCTTTAAGAATGTCGTCTATGACCAGCACCCAGAGGAGGGGAGAGATAACCCCTCCTTGCGGGGTGCCTCTAGTAACAGATTTCCTTATCGAACTGTTTCCGAGAGTGGAATTGATGTTTCTCGTCGAGAGCATTTCGCATAGCCAGTTGGTGATGCGTTGCTCGACATTTATCTTTTCCAAGGCGCTTTTGATTGCATCTTTCCTGACGTTATTAAAGGCACCCTCAATGTCCAAAAAGGCAGCTAATGCAAATTCTTTCTGGTGTAGGCTGCCTTCTATTTTGCCTTTTACCTCGTGTAGAGCCGTTTCTACCGATTTACCTTTCAAGTATGCGTGCTGAGCACTACATAGAGTGCCGTTGCAACACTTGCTTCTTATATAGATGTCTATAAGCCTTTCAAGTGTTTTGAGGAGGAATGACGACAGACTAATAGGTCTGAAGTCTTTCGCTGAAGTATGACTTGGTTTACCCGCTTTGGGTATAAATACCACTCGTACTTCTCTCCACGCCCTGGGTACATAGCCTAATCGCAGGCAGTGTGTAAAAAGATTACCGATCATATTCGTAACTATGTCTGGCGCCCTTTGAAGCATAGCCGGCAAAATGCCATCGGGGCCAGGAGCTTTGAACGGAGCGAAGGACTTAATGGCCCATCGCAGTTTCTTCCCAGTGATGACATTGTCAACAACCCTTACGTCTATTCCTGATTCAATGTCATATCCATTAGGTAATGGAGTTATTGGCACGCTACTTCCTGGAAAGTGTGCTTCCACTAGTGATTCCAGAACTTCCTCGCTGCTTTCGGCCCACGAACCGTCCGATTTCTTAATAAAGCTAGGGACGGCTGCGTCCTTAGCCAACATTTTGCGAAGTCTGGAAGCCTCGCTAGTATCTGTGATCGCCTCACAGAAAAGCTTCCAAGATTTTCTTTTAGATTGCCTGATCAAGTATTTAAACTCTCTCTTGCTTTCTATGTACAGATCCCATGTAACGTCGTCCCCTACAACTTTGGCCCTATTGTAGAAATGTCTAACTTGCCTTCTTTTGGAGCTTAACTCCTTATTCCACCACTGAGGCTGAGACCTTTTGGTTGTCTTTCTGAGCGGGCAAACTTGTTCGTAAGCCTTGTTCATTATCCTGCCTAAGTTATCAACTTCCCTGTCTAAGTCTAATGACGTTCCGATGAATGGTACTTCATTTCCTAGCTGATGCCTAACTATGGATTCGTACCTATTCCAGTCAGCTTTCCTGGGGTTTCGATAGGTGATCGTAGCCCTACTGTGAAAGCCTATCTGAAAGCGGATCCACTTATGATCCGAAAGGGATGCCTCTTCTAATACCCTCCATTTCCCAATTGTGAGGGAGTCAGTACAAGATGCGAGAGTAATGTCAAGCACCTCTTGCCTGTTCCGTACCACAAATGTTGGGGTATTGCCTTTGTTGCATATAGTGAGCTTAGTCGATAAGATAAAATCAAAAAGACACTCACCTCTAGCATTGATGTCACTGCTTCCCCATTGCGAATGATGCGCATTAGCATCGCATCCAATGACGAAGAGCCACTCTTCCCTGGTCAGCAGCTGCCTTAAGTTATCGGGTGGCACTGACGTCGACTCGTACGGTAGATAAGCCGATATCAGGCACACCGGTTTGCCTCCCTCTCTCTCGCAAGAAATTGCGGTTAGATCTCCGTCACTGAAATTATTCAGAAGAAATGCCCTTATATTGTTTTTTAATAGGATACAAGCCCTAATTTTACCTTCGTTAGCTTTGAAGTAAAGCGTATAATCCCTGATGGAGAGCCCCTGGATCTTGTTGTTCGTGTTGATCCAGGGCTCTTGTATCAGTACGGCTGCAACGTCATGCTTGATTACGTAGTTAACCAAGCACGCCGTCGCGGCCTTACTGTGATGCAGGTTTATTTGCATCGTCTCCATCATCTTTTGGTTCTTCCACTTCCGCTTCCTTGGTCATGACCTTAATCATGACCTTACCCATGCTGTATCGCACCATCCCCTTGGTCTTTTCGAGGGATGGGAGCGACTCCTTGCTCAGGCACAGCAGGAAGTGCTGGCCAAATTGCCTTCTGGGACCTGTCTTTAAGACCTTCCACGTATCGGCCTTCAGTTCCCTGTTCTGCATGTGGAGAAGGCCGAGTAGCTTGTCGGGGTACGTGTATGGCAGCGGAACCCATACCCATGCCTTGGGCGGAGAGTACTTAGCCAACTCCGCCACGGTTACGCATTTGAGTTTGGCGCCGCTCCACACCTCGCCAACCCCCAGCACAAACTCCCTGAGGAAGCCAACAGATTCCCTGTTCCCACAAGCTACAACCTTGCGACCGCTATCCCAACCAGCGCCGTCAGGTATAGCGAGAGTGCCAACCGTGCGAATGTGTCAAGACCTCGTCTCCATGTCCGAGCGAGCAACCCTTTTCATATAAATATTGACAAGTTCGGGGAGGGTGGATTTTAATGGACTGCTGGCTGCTGCTGTTGACCCTTTGCTTAGTTTTGATAGATTGATTGGTGCGATGGTGGTTAAGGGGCTCCATATAGTGTCACATTCAAAGATTTCAAAATGTGGGACAACATCGCAATTGCCCGTTTGAATTTGACAATTTTCCCACACCTACAGCGACGTCGTCGGCAAACGCAGTCGGATGTTGCATGTTGGCCCCTAAAACATCATTACTGTCCATTAATTACGACAGTATGCACTGGGTGTGCATCACAGATACGACAACGTGAACGAGTGTCCCGCATTGCGAGCTTTGCAGCACACAGTCGGCCGGGGTGTCTATCTCGCTCTTCCGTCGGCGATTCACCTCCATAAATCTATGGACTTCCGTTGCAAGGCGGCGACAGTGAGGGCGAGCTCTTCCCTCTCGCATGTAGATAAAAATTCTTCCAACTCGCCCTCGATGGCCTGTGTTTCACAACTGCACCTCGATGTCGATGATGGTCCCTAGCCTAGGATGCCCTTCCTGCCACTGGCTGGGGTGGTGTACTTGCAGCTATTGCTGTATATGTGTGAGTTAGCAACAGCTACAACAGCGGAAGGAACAAATTAGACTAATTGGAAAAATCTCTACTGCTACAGCTACTGCAGATACACACCGTTCGGTGTCTGGGAGCGTCTCGTTGAAAGACGAATTCAGCATGTACTCGTGTAAACCGACCACGAGCGTCGTCGTCGTCGGAACGGGAGGACCTCGCAAAAAACTAAGCCAACCGATTATGATGATTCTGTTGTGCAGGTTAAGTGAGTAAGAGATGCAGACGCAGAGATGAAAGTTCCCAAATCAAAGTGACTCGCTGTGAGCGGCGCGGTTCCTGTAATATGGTGCAGCGAGCACACCCTCATACACAACCAGAACCAACATCGGCTACGAGTTGAAGAGATTCATTCATTCGTAGACGCAGCAGTGTTCCTCTCACATCCATTGTGCCGGCCCCGAGGCAGTGTTTCAGCTGGGAAATGGGAAAAAAATCCCAAAAACAAAAAAGAACCTTTAATTTCCCTTCCGTTTGTTGCAGGAAGGGATGCCTCTGTTGGTGCTGGTTCTGTTTTGCCTTTGAATCCGAGATGAATGCACCTGGGTAAAGTGAAGAGCTGTTACCTGTTAGTTGCGGAGTGGCCCGGAGCGCAAAAACCTCCTCTGGCCCTGTGTTGTTGACTGTGTGTTTTGATTTCTATATTTCGAAAGTGGGGGCGCTCCGCCGCTCACCTGTAAAAAGTTGATTGATTTTTTTGTTGCTGTTGTCGGATTTCTCTCCCCGAAGGAGGAATGGAGTATGGAGGTTGATGGCGGTTAATTTGATCTAAAGTTGTATGGTTTGACTGTAAGTATGGTAGGTTGGTACTGGCACGATTATCTGTGGGGGATTAGGTTCCGTAATATGACTCGATTCGAGGGTGTAACAGAGTTGAGTGTGACGGTTAAACCTACTACGCTCTAGGGATATTTGGGTTTTGCTGTCAAAATGGACTCAAAATACCAGAAATCACTACCGACAAGACTCAGTATGCCGTAGGTGAGCATGTGAAAGTTGTTCTACTGCCTTTATAAACAATTTCTAGGTTTGGCGGGGTCCGCTCGAGGACGTTACTCTGCTCACAAGAGACCTTATTCGGACCCAAAGTGACAGAGTTTTTTTTGGCGCGTTCACATTGCAGAATAAGTTTTGGTAGGTCAGCAGCATCTTCTACCTTTTTAGGAGTAAGCAATGGTGAGCTTGTTAGAGTTGCCCTCAAAGAAGTACCAAAGTTTGGCTTGAATAGAGTTTATTTTCATTATCTTTATTCTAGTCTAGCTCTGCTGTACAGTACAATTGAGAAAAGTCGATTTGCATCACTGGATGGATGGGGACCTGCAAGTTTATGTCGAATCCGAACGGCTGAATTGACAAGTATGTTTCTCAGATGTGGCGCAGTAGAAAATTCTGAAAATTCTATGTTTTTTATCAGTAAATTTAAAATGTAACCGAGGTTCCGGTCCGATTCCGAAACAAACGTAGCTAGCCGTCAATCTGACAAATTAAATAAGCTGTCAAATTTCCCGCGAAATTTGCTCGAATACCACCTGAGCCAAGAAATTGCTAAAAAGAGTAGGTAAGTCTAAATAATTATTTTCGATCTATATTAATTTTATTTATTGTACTCCAACAGAGAATAAACCCTTCATCTGATAATTCATCGTTGCCTGCGTTTTAGAGTGGTTCTGTGCCAAAGCGATTCCCTCCGGACCGACATCCATTTAAAAGTATTTTTAACGGGATTGAACGTGAGACCCTTTTCTCGGCAGTCCTGAACCACAACCACAGCACAAGATCGATTTCCATGAATGAAGCTTTCGCCTTTCTGTCAAAGAAAATGTGCTCATTTCCAAATGTTTTTTTAATATTTTTTAAATATTTTTTTTTACTAGAAGTTATAAATAAAACATTTATATAATATTGTAAACGTTATAGCAATTTAAATCTATATATATAAAAATGGTTTGAAAAATGTATGGTAATTCATCAACTGAGAACGACTGGGCCGATTTGGCTCAATTTTTTTTCTGTTGTTCGTAATTGTCAGGAGAAGGTTCTTAGGAAAGAAAATTTTGGGAAAACTCTCCGGAAAAGTCGGGAAATTGGGCGAATCGAAAATTGTTTTTTTGTATGAAAAATGTTGAAAAAAAAACTTGATGTAAAGGTGGAAAATTTATTGCGAAGCTTTTAAAATTTCGCCCATAAACATGCATCGAAGATCCTCGACTCAACGAAGGAAAATATGTACTTTGAAAAAATTTAGGCCTAGCAAAGCAGGCTGTGGCCCGCTAGTATAATATATTTTGCTTGTACATAGAAAAATCAAATGCGAAAGCATTTTTAAATTATGTAAATTAAATTAAATAAAATTAAATTTGACATAAAATAGTTATTTAAGTATATTTTTGACGGTATGACTAGCACACAGATAGTCAGGTGTCTTCCGCCTCTGGTTTGAGTCCGAAACAACCATTTCACTGACGTTAACTCACAATTCGCCTGGAAGTCCAAAAATTTAATAATATTTCAACAGCAACTTTTTAACTCGCTCCGATGCGGTTGGCCTCGCCCCACTAAAACTCGGGTCCACGATAATAGCCGCACTCATACGACACGGACATGGACACGGGCACGGACGACGAACAGTGCCATTTGGCTACATGCTACATCCCGTAAGTCGACCCTATTATCCTGAAAATCTCAATAAATAATATCGATATCAGAAAACAGAACATCGTACGAAAAAATTCGGGCAGTGTTCCAACGGAATTCCAAATCTGTAAAGGGAATTCGTTTACCCCATTCAATAAGCATGAGCCAGCGGACTGGGGGCGCACCTGCAGGCACCAGCTGGGAGTACGAGTGTGTGTGTGTGTGTGTGTTCCCGTACAACTGTACCCTCCCCGTCATATCTCTGACGAAATTGGAATTCTATTCGGTTCGATATTTACCTAGTTCCGTATTCATCGTCAGTTTTGCTTGCGAAATTTATGACAAAGCCAACCAACAGAGTCATATTTTCACCACAGCACCCACACTCCTTTTTATTATCTGGAATTTTCTCTCTCTCTGTCTCTGGTGTATCCCTTGGGAGCTGGGCCTGGGATTGGGAGGACTGATGCTCGGCCAGGTAGGTAAGTGCTATACCCTCGTACTTCGTACATCATATCATGAAGTCATCGTTTTTGTTTCACTAATTCACGACTGGACTCGCTCTCGGAGATGGTGTAGCTGCCAGTTCCCAGCTGAATTCCTTCGTCTCCTACACTCTGTTTGCTTGTGGATCCATTTCGCGATGTGGCCTTGCCAGCACAAATACACACTTATCTGCCGCTGTGCGCAGTCATTCGATGTGGTCGTCGTGAAATTGTTTGAAAATTTAATTAATGGATGAAAGCAATGTTGGCGTGGCAGTGCACACGAACACAGTGGCAACTGTATGGCAGGGTAAACAAAGGACGAAGCACTGATGCCGTGGCGTCGTCGGTGTCATCGTTTGGTGGCTGCTACTGCTACGATGCGATGTGTGCGGAAACATAGAGTTTGCTCCATGAAAACATTTTATAAACAGAAGGTGGTCGGTCAGACCACGTAGTTGCGGTTCATATAATTGAGAGGATGTATTTCGCGGCGGGCGGCAGCGCCGTCCGCACACAATAAATGGCCGGCCGACGCTACAGGAAGGCAAGTCGCAAGTGGGCTTGGGCATTGTGCTTCGGGGGAGGCCAATTTGGTGTTGCATCATTTTGGATTGCTTCCAGATTTGGCCCGATCCATGTGTGAATTTCTCCTGAGCGAAAGTTGCTCCTGTTGACGAAGAGTTGTTGGTGTCGTCGGGCGCAATCAATTCCGTCTGAGTTCCCAACTGCTGTCGAAAGTTTTTCAAATGATTCCAACTGGTATTACTGCCACTTGCCTAGGTCTATGATCTACCATCGCATTTTGACAGCTCTGAAACTAATTAAAAGTTACCCACACCTATATTGCGCTGAAAGCAATTTTTCAAAAACGAAAATCAAACTTCGAGAAAAGCTTTTTAACACACCAAAGCAAAGGTGGACGGAGGTGGAACACATCTTCATGGAAGAAGGAAGAAATTAAAGTTTTCCTCTCGACGGAGAAACTCCCTCAAGTCCCATTGAACACTAATCGGCACACATTGTCGAGGTCCTTAGCGGAATTCTTTCACTTTCTTTCACCCCGTTTCCGGTCTCGAAATCGGAAACTTTTCGACATAACAAATCGGACTCGGAGCGTGTGTAGTATAAGGAGGGAAATGGATAAGTTGCGGCTTGTTGATAGTTAGATTGTTTAGCTGAACTAAGCGTTTAATTCAGTGGGCGTTCTTGAGGGCTGCCTTGACAAGGCGACGGATTTTTGTAATAGAAATTTGTAAGTAGGTATAGGTATAGCTCCAATTTCAAAAATAACTGCATTTGTTATCTTTTTTTTTCAATATCTACCACTTGTAGGAACGCCTGCAAAAGCGCCCTGCTAGCTTGCAGATATTATGTGCTTGATCTACACTTCAGTTGTTGCTTTGTAAAGCTTTATGTAGTAGGTAGTCCGTGCTAGTACTCTCTCCTGAACCATATTCGGTGTTCTTCTTAAGAGCTAGTTTTCTGTGTGCCTCTGTTACCATATAAAGGGCTATCGGCCACGCCTATAACCAGAGCTGATTTTGGCTTCAAAAGTGCTTTGGAAGATTTCTATTTCAAATATTTGCTCACCCCAAACCTTTTCGAAAGCTACGTGGAATTTATGACCATTGACTACCATATGCATCCAATTTGGGGCTAACAAATTATAACGTAGGAATATGAAAACCCACGTCTTACGGGAACCTATAAATGAGACAAGTTTGCATCTAGAAAACTGTGTCTTCATTCAGAATAAAAGCTACATGACTGATCTTAGTGAACTGGACTTTTAAAACCAATCTTAATTGGAAAATCATCTTCAATCCTGAAACGCTGACTAAACGATGTCGAACTAAGGACATATTTGTAGAACAGTCGAAATAAATTCGCGTTTTACAGCTACATACCAAAAGGTGACATTTCTTGGAGTTATTTTTTACCTCCATCCAAAAGTATTCTACTTACCTGACTTAGGTTAGGCGCATTATATACGTTACCTATATAAGTGGAAACCGTAGTTTTGATTTTCAAAATTGAATGGAATCTCCAAAAACCGAGTGTTGGCCACTACTAGAGCTCAGCTTGTGCGCCACCAAGTCCAGCAAGGGTATAATCTTCGTTCGAAGGAACTGGGAGAAGTTCTTTACGGAAATCTGTCATTTTTTAGGCGGGTGAGGTAAAGCTTACTAAATGCTGACTGAGGTGTAGCTTACATTAAGTATTTTTAATGTTATTAATGAGAAGGAAGTTAAGCTAAACAGACTTGCTATAATATAGTGACGACTCTTGAAACTACAAGATGGCTTCATTTATTCTTATATGTTTATAAAGCAGGCCAAGCGCGTTTCAGTTGGTCACACACCCTAAGACTAAGTGTGCGAGGTATAAAAGGCGTTCAAGGACAATTATGGTTTTGTGAGGCTCTACGACTTGGTTCCGTAGTTCCAAAGATAGTGAATGATTCCCAAAGATTGCACTTGGTTGCTGGGTTCTGTATTTAAAAGCCTGAAGACTGGGGTACCTAGGCACAATCTTATTATCTAAGCTTTATGTGCTATAAAAGGTATTTGTCTTAATGTACTTTAAAAAATTATAAATTAAATTGAGTTGAATCTTTGCAAAGCCTGTAAATAGTTTGCATGTGCAAATAAAAATGAACAAATAACCACAGAGTCAAATGCTTCGTTTCTCTTCTTTCACCGAAAAATGTCCCCGAAGCTGAAAGAAAGGCTCTGTGGTGTAACTGTTTGCCCTGCGCCTACATGCGACTCACAATACTGGACAATGCATGAGTATGAGAGCAAACTCACAGCTGAGAAACGGAGATGCTGCGCATGGCAGCACTAGTGACAAATCTGGATCGAGTTAAAATTAAGAGAAAGCGATGAAGCCTTCAAGTCGAAAACACCATTTATGATAAAATATTGTGCTACGGACTAAGAGGCCATTTTCATGTCCAAACGAGAGACCCTGAGAACACAGTCAATTACGAAGGACGAAAAGTAGGTCTACAGGCTTTTGGTATAAACAAATGCAACCTGCTTTCAGTTGTTGACCTCATCAAACATGCGGTAACCCAAAGTTCGAGCGCGAACCGTCAGACTGGCAAACCCCAAAGTTAAATCCATAGCTTGAAGCTATATATTGTGGGAATGCTCTGACACAAGTAAAGATCATTAACATCTTCTAAAAAAAGAAGAAGATTCCAGAAATCTGTTCTAGCTTTCACACCTCCATCAGTACAAGTTGGTTGGTGTTATTTTGTTGGCTGACACCTCTTTTGGATAAACTGTCCAGGTCTGCAATTCCTGCACTTTTTACAGGAGCTCAAAATCCTGATCTTGTCACAGCTTTTTAAATAACCTTGTGGTTAACAGCGCTATTCACTTAGTAGGTTCCACCTTTCGTTGATCGTCTCCCTCGCAGTTTTTATTTTCCAATTTTGACAAATTTAGCTAGGATCGACTGGGTCCCTCCGTTTTCTAGGATGTTCAGAGTCTTTAGCTTTTAGACAGCCTCACCAAAGTCTCGGGTTTAAGCGTTTGTTGGTGTTTGGATGGAAAGTTTGGATCGGTTTAGCTAATGGAAAGTACCTATACATTTCTGCATCCAGTGCGATGAGTGCCATTCCTTTTGACCACTTGTACCTTCAAGTCTTTCTTGGAAGTCTAATTTTTTATGTATTCTTCCGAGGCAAGGATTTCAACATAGTTGGGTTAAAATCGTTTTGCTAAGAATTGTGAATCTCACTTTTTTCTTGTCGATATTTTTGTATACGTACTAAAATACCTTTGGGTGAATGATTTGATTGGATTAAGTGGGCTTAAGCTGAAATTAAAATTGAAATCACCATAATTTCCTTTGGCTCTATAGACCGACTAAGCTTTCTCACTCATTTTTGTGGTCAAATCGCAATTCATGTGTTGTCACACGTTATAGCTTAAGCTGAATTACACAAGTTGAATATTATTAAGGTTCCCACTTTATATTTTTACTACGAAATAAGAAGGTTTTTCTGTCAAATAAAAATGTTGCTAGACTGGGGAACTAGAGAAGTATATTTATTGAGCACAACATTAGTTCTTAAATCCCAGCAGGTTCTCATATGATTTCATTCCATGTCTAAGCGAGTTGCAGTGCTGCCTTCGATCTACCCCTCAGTTAGTCTCCAACTGATCAAAATATGCTGACGGAGCTCATTCGAATGAAACAGTCTTCTCATTTGACTGCCTTCTCCTGTATCGACACCCTCTTGAACTTCTCTGAAATGACTGAGTTCCTCAAATATGAATTAACAATTTCCATCATACACCTTTACACCTTGAAGTCGGCGTCACAGAGTTTCTACCTCTTATATGGCCTTACACACAACCAACCTTTGAATGGGACTGGCAAGTCCTCACTCCCCAAACATCCATACATAATGTCACTAAAATTTTAAGTCACCCTAATTTCGAAATTATGTTCAAAAATTTAAAGACGATTATTACAGAAGATGTTAATACGAAGGAGCACACAACATTACCACCACAAGAACAAGAACAAACAGCCCCAGTAACGACGATGCAACCCTTCAAATATGAAAACTGGATCCAAAGTCATTTGCCGGGTAATCTTGCTTAAAAAGTTTCCTGTCCCAGTCAACGCCGCCGTCGCCCGGAGTACGAGTATATCTCGCTCTCCAGGGATGAGGCTGGCCCACCACACCTCCTGACTTAGACTGTCTAACACTGTTATGCGGGAAGGCGAGAAACTGCCTCCCTATTATCCTTCCGCACAGCAAACAACCTGATTCCAGGTTTTAATAAATTTGTAAACAGATTTGTTAATTTCACCATAAAAATTTTATGAAAATTTCCTCAAACCCTAAAAAAGGACGACGAACATGGGAAAAATTAACACGGAGCGGGTGTAGGTATATAAGAAATACCAGTCACGGTTAACCGAACTCAAACGCTGTGCTGTGTAACGACGTCGGAAGATGAGCACGAGCAAGTTACCAGGGAGCACAGAGCACGGAGCAGAGAACAAGTACACACATCCAACCTGTAGTCGTTATGAGAATTCAGTGCTAAGAAGATCCTGCTCAATATATACGGGAATGGGATGGTTGGGCTTGGGCGGACCGTGTTCAGAAAGGCTTTATGCTGTCAATTAAAACGGCGAAATGAACGATGTGTCTTATGCTCATTACAGTTAGTGTTATGCGCACGAACTGTTTTAAACAGTGATTTGGTTTGCTAATTGCGGAACCCGCAACCAGAGATATTTAATGCGATATAGGGAAGGGACTGCTGCTCAGGTTTGAGACAGGTTGATACGCACGAGGCGATGACGAAGGACACATGGGCGAATTCGGTTTATATTTTCCACGCAACTGGAATCTAACTCACTGTGCAAATTAAATTCTTTTTTATGCTTACCAACAATTAAAGTTGACGCTACACTAGCCCAAATTTGATGGCACATTTTTAAATAATCTCCTTTCCTCGCTGATAGTTTTCTTTTTTTCTCCTTAATTTTCCCATCAATAGACAGAGGGTAGAGGAATTCGAGCGGCCAAGGAGCAAACCCATTTGCAGCTCTTCAAAGTTATTGTCCAATAAAACGATTTTCAACACTGACTCCCTCGCATTCGAAATAATTATCTCTACCAAGGAACAAAAAATGCAAACCTCTGCCACACGAGAAGAGGGAACTTTATTTTTTTTTTGCTGCGCTTAATTCCCATTCGCCCTATTTGGACCACCGTTATCTGGTCGATAAGAGTTTTCATAAATTCTATAGCTCGAGTTGCATTCCGCAGACGGCAATTGAAGGCATCACACTGTTGCAAGAGGGATATCAGCGCAAGGACCGGGATATGAGTACGGAAAAAAAAACAAACTGAAATAAAAATTAAATTGTGCAAAAGAACGTAATCGACTTTTTCGACACTCGGCATAATAATAATTGTCGCCTCCTAAATACTTTCGAATGTTATCGTTAAAATTTCAGCACAAGGCGTGCACATTCCTTTCGAATGGGATAAGTTTGATGGGGTAGATGTTACCCTCTCCGGCTCCTTTATGGCTTCGTCTTTTTTTTTGCACATTCCGTAGAAGGTTCCTAGGAGCGAGTGACGTTTATTTGGTTAGAATTAAAGGAATGATTGCTCGGGAACTGCGGTTGTGGAGACAGATGCGGGGAGAAGGACCTGATTTCATATTTGTTCAGATGAATTCTTTTAATCAGGTTCACGCAAGCTCCTAGTTCTGTTGAATATGAGTCTGACACAAGTCCAATTTCAATACTTGATTTAGGAATCTACACTTCGAAAGCACGTCTATAAACATCAATGTTTGGCCGAGTTTCTTGTGTGTACCAAAATAAGAAGTAAGAACAAAGTACAGGCTACAGACCCAGGAGAAAGCTTGGAAGTTGCCTCCTTATCGGCTTTAAGGTGACCTTCGGTTGCGTATATGCAGAGACGACTTATACAAAGCAATGAAAGGTTTGTCTGTGTAAGTTATTCATTAATAAATCTTGCTACCTTGTTAAAGTTGGAAGGAGAGTAACCGAGAATCCTTTGGCGTCATACTAAAGACTCTCAAGCTAACATCAGAGCGCACTTTTTAAAAGATCCGTTTAACTGTATGTACCTACATTTTGTATTGACATTATTGGGAGAGCGCGAAGAACTGTCATCTCGTCAGAGATGACTCTGACTGGTTATGAGATCATCGGGATGCACATCCCGTGGTCGGAAAAAGACTCTGAACGTCGGAGACTTACCTTAAACCGTTGCAAACTTGTGCTTTGCCTACACCTAGGCTCTACTACAAAATCGCAAAATGGCAAGAGATCAACAGATCTTTCTTGCCCATTGCTGTTTTTGCGAATAAGAACGCATCTAAGAACTGTGGATCTCTTCCACAGAATCAGAAGACTGTAGTTATGTAAAAGCTTGGTCTTGTCGAAAGTGGATAAAAACTGTTCGGGACATTTAGAGGAAAAGATTCTTAGTGTTGAAGTAATAGGTCGAGTGTATGTCGATGTTATGAATTTTACAGACCTTATACAGACTTCCAAAGAAAAAAACGACGACTTATCTGTAGGTAGAGCAGAGCATCGGTCTGACGAGTTTTTCAGCCCATTCCTCAGAACAAGCAATAAAGAAAGATCGCCACCTTAAGTACAACACACCATAGTGAAGAGCAACTTCAACCAACTGCATACCTGGAGGCAGCTATAGCTAGGGAACGGAGCCGCATGTTGATGGCCTTGGCCTTGGTTTAAGGCCATCTGGCGTTAACTGCTTTAGTCTCACGGTTGTTAAAGTGCTACCATTCCTATTGTGGTTTTCAAAACTTAATCCGAAACTTGTTCAAAAATTTCGGAAGATCTCTCTTTCCGGCTTTTGAGCTGATACGAATACATTTTCAAACTATAGAGATTGCTAGGTGATCCACTTCGAGCTTCAAGATGCCTCCGCTAGTTCAGTGGCCCACTCCCAAGCTCCCTCAGTAAGGCACGTGTCTAGTGTTAATGCCATCTATGGCCGACTAGCGAAATTGTAAATTCTAGTACAATTTCGGTCGTCGGCCATTGATCGCATCGCCGAATCTCCATTAGGCGTTTTTCTTTTTTAGTTCAGAGCTGAGCACTGAACAGAGTTCGAGCATTATGAGCGCGCTCTGAACCATGCGTGCTCAGAGCTTTCAGAGGATGTGTTGTTTTTCCTGTTTTTTTTTTTTGTCCTTTAAATGTGACTGGAAGTACGAGGGGAGTTCAATATATTCGCGGTATCGACATGAAGGAAAACACGAATTAAACTAAAAATATTTTTATTTTTCAGTATAATCTTCTCTTACATTAATGCATTTATTACATCTTGAGATTAACTTTTCTATACCCTCAAAAAAATAGTTTTCATCTTTCTCTCCAAAATGGTCATTTATTGCAGTTTTGAGCTCCTCATCATCGGTAAATCGCTTATCACGAAGGTTTTTTTTTAATCTGGAGACAACAAATAATCACTAGGGACAAGGTCCGGACTATAGGGTGGATGTTTAATCGCTTCGAAACCACAATCCCGTACAGTAGCCTTAGAAATCCGTGATGTGTGCACCGGAGCATTGTGATCGAAGTGAGCATTCGAGGCACACATCTTGCACTGACTTTTGAAAGATTTAGACGGTCATAAAGAATGGTGTGTATGGTACCAATAGAAAGGTTAATCTTTGCAGCTATCGTTTTAACCTTTACGCGGGCATCCTCAAGTACAAGTTTCTCGACTTGTGTAATGTTTTCTCCTGTGCAGTCAGTTAGTCGGCAGCCTGAGCGAGGGTCGTCTTCAATGCTCTCCCTGCCCTTTGAAATAAACTTGATCACTTTTGAACAGTTGACGACGAAGGTACAGAATCTCGAAAAACAGCCACCATCTCTTCGTAAATAATTTTTTTACTTTTCCCTTTTTAGTAATAAATTTTATCACAGCGCGGTTCTCAATTTTAGTGATAATCGCGACACCAGCCATTTCACCTTCGTTCAACGCAAAATACAAAGCAAACTTATAATCACAGCCAAATGAAATTTTACAGTAAAACACTTGAATAACGGGGCTACTAAAATCACGAAATATTTTTTTTCACATCTTTGGAGTATCCCCCCCATACCGCGAATATATTGAACTCCCCTCGTATGCATGTACATGTGTACTCAGCTTTTTACTCAGGAGCGCGCTCTGATCATGCTCTGAGCGAAAAAAGAAACACAAATTCGAGCTCTGAAGTGTCTGAGCTAAAAAAGAAACACGAACTTTTTGTATAACAGTTCAGGTTGTGCTCTGAACTAAAAAAGAAAAACGCCTATTAATTGCTCGCACCTCTATCTGTCATATATAAAGTCGAACTCCGACTTCCATTCCTTCTTCTTCTTTTGACTTTCGAACAGCTACCAAGTGTCACCTTCGCTGGGGCATTTAAAGTTCATAACTAGTTAACTAAAAATAAAGGGAATTTAAGTGCGGAAACATCTAGCTTACAGTTCTAACAACAACCTTTTCGAATTGCGATAAAATTTTGCCCCATATTAGCATCACCTTTGGTTCTAGAATAAGAGAGAACTTCAACAACTTCGACAGGTCGCCAAGTGCTCAATTTGATTGTGACTCAAATGAACTTTTTCCATGCCTTATTGTTCAATCAAGGCGCTTTGTATATGAATGGAACCATTAGTGCTGGAGGGTAACTCATTTCTCGGTCACACAAGGTCTGTCCATTTGTCTTCTAAGCTTTACTTGGGTAGACCATGTAATCTACTACATTTCAATAGCGTTCTAAATAGAATAGATTGCATACCTGCGGCTGGCGATGGGCCCGCTATGATACATTTGATTTCACATTCTGACTCAACCTAACCTAACATAGCTTATTGCAGGTTTCAGTTGCTTGAAAAAATTGTCATTTTCAAACTTGGTCAATGCCACAATCGTAGCCAATGTCATCGAAAGTTCGTCTGGTGACAAGTATACGAAGCTTACCGATTGTTAGAAGGAAGGCTGCATCAAGGCGCCGTATGACCCTCGCTAAAAGATCAGGTGAGAATGAAGAAAGTCCCAATTTTTTTTATTTGGGTAAAACTTTTAACTTGATGTATGTTGCAGTTCTGTGGAAATATGTCTCTAGCTCTAAAAATAGGTATGCTGGAAGCAGATACAAGGCCGCATAACTAAGAGAATGCCCCCTTCAATGTCTAGCTCGGAATTTTGCTCTCCAGGTCTTCCATTTGTAGTGGAAAACGACAGTTTTTGCTGTCACAAAAGGAGATGGACTGCCGATAGTTTATTGTTCTTCCCAAAGACACCTTACTTGCACCAGATTAGGTGGTATTCGACTGCAGCCCTGAAGGTTTATTACAGCCCTGGTTACAATTCCAGCACCATTCCTACATATTCTCACATTAGAGATTTAAAAAAAGTACTCTGGTAAAGAAAAACAACTCCCAACCATATGATAATCAAAAGCGTCCCCGTTCATATATTTTTCAAATTTCTAGATCTCACTATCCACCTGTTTTAGCCTCAGAATTAAGCTTCCCCTACCTCGAAAGGTCAAAGACCCGAAAAATCTCCACCCCACAGAACAAGTATCGCAATATCTATGCTCAGCAGTCTAAAGCTCCCACGTCCTCCTTTGCAGTCAGTGTTGTTCAAAATCAACCATATTGACAGCAAGGACTACGCCCTGCTATTCCTCATCTTGCATGTGTATCATGCACAACAGAAAAACAAAAAAAAAAAAAAACAAAAAAATCGAAAAGAAACTCAAAACAGAACATATCCATCTTATTGTGTTAATGGGTTTAGAAATTTCTCATATCCTTCTCATATATCCCTGCCATGATATCAACACCATGCATACATCCACCCAGAACTAGCTGTACTATTGCTTGCCACAGAATAGTAACAACAACAACAGCGGCAGAAGCAGCAGCTTTGTTGTACAGAAACGTTATTAATAAAGTTCATAGATGGTGCTACACGCTGCTTAGATGGTGCTTGCTCGGTTGAGTGGCTCGCGTTTATGAGGCCACCGCTGTTATTGCCATTTTCAGTTGCAATCGCTACATTTTGTGATAATGACGTTGCACTGCGAATGATAATGCGGGAAGAATGGATTCTATTTTGTACGGCAGAAAGCAGAAAGAAACAGTAAAACAATACAGAGAAAACTACACAATTAAACAAAGGGATAGTAGATGTATACGGAATTGGAGGATTCCACCACACGGTGGGGGTCGCCGTGTTCCGGGCGGGTTAATGCGCGAATTCAAATTAACTCATTGGATATGAGTTTTGTGCGGATGCCAACAGACAATCGTGTTGTGCAGTGTGCCCTTGCATGTGCGGTTGTGTACGTACTGTGCTGGTTGGGAACTTTCTGAGTACGAACTTGGTGTTTTACTTTTCTGAGGCAAGTTGATTGTTGCACATGCCTGCGAAGACGACACAGTACAGAGTACACAGATGCAGGGGTCTTAGATTGAAATTGAGAACATTTTTATGAACGTCTTTGTGGGGTCGACTTGCAGGCAGTTGATGGAGTTATTTTTTAAAACTGAACTACTTTTAATTTTCGTGGGCGGCTTAAAATTATATTACAATCATCATCTTTGAGCTGAGTTGTATATTGAAGCCTGAACCTGGACCGAAAAATACCTGAATCTGCTTATTGACCTAACTTTGCAGCCTAGTGACATTATGAAGAAGCTTAAAAGCTGTCTATACCCAGGACCGTCTCTATGCTGCCAAGCTAGATGTTAGTACCTATGGAACTGTTTTGAAGGCGAAGTTGGCGGATTTATACACACAGATAGAAGCAGAGGCAAAAGGTGGGTGGTCCCTACTTAAAATTTCAATTTCTTATTTACAACGTCGTTCTATTTTCGAATTCAAACGTCTCTTCCCAAGTTATCACATCTCATACGTCGCTAAAGCACCTACGTGAAGTTAGCCCGCACTTTTTCTAGAATGAAGAACGTGAATTGCAGTTCGATAGGCATTCGTTTGTAGTTGTTTGTAGTGAAATTTTTTTCGTTTGTAGTTCAACCGTTAGAAAGTTAGAAGCATTAGAAAAAAATTTCAGCCCGCACTTTTGGCTTTTTGAAATAAAAACTAGCCAGTTGCATTCGAAATCGTTTGTAGTTGTTTGTAGTGAAATTATTTTTTAACAGAAATGTCTTATTTCCAAGATATAAGGGCATTTGTGTTTGCACCTGTAACTCCGAATTTACAAAAAAGAGAAATAATTTAAAACCACTGGTGCATAAAGCATATCCTAACTTAAATAACTGCATTTAAAATTTCTGAATTCACTTAAGCGTTACTTAATAAAAAGCAATCAAAGTCAAAAAACGCATCCCTTTAGAGTTGCATCCATATATGGGCTTCCCAACAACAACAAAACAACGGTAAACACATTTTCGCAAAGCACTCATCTGTACCCATCGACAGGAGTCACTACTTGTCAATTAGCAACAACAACCAATCAATAAACCCCGATTTTATCCAACAATTTTTTCTATTCCTTCGAATAACATTAAAACCTAGCCCCTTTGAAACAATTTATAACAACAAAAATGCAATTTCTGCAAAGCCTGTATTCCTGACTATCTAATCCAATTCAAATTTTGTGATTTTATCACAAAGAAAAAAAATTAGATGAAACTTCAGCGAACACTACTTCGTCGTATAAACTCATATCCATATTTCAGTTATTAAGCAACTCAAAATAGTGAAATCTATTTTTTTCTAATGCTTTCTGTTAGATGTATCTAATGGAGCAAAAAAAAATTACCTCTTATCAATAGATACCGATTTATAGAAAATTTAAGAAAATGGTTGAAATCGTCTTCGCAGACTGATTTAAGGGGACGGATATTTCAAATGCTGGACAACTACAAACGACAAAAACTAGTTGGTTGTTAGAAAGCATGTGTAATCTATCTAATAAAACCTTAAATGTCGAAATTGACCAAACCAAAAAGAATTTATAAGCAATTTAAGCAGGCGATATAAGACAGCGCTATCTTCGAAACGGTACATTGCCGAGTGGTGAAATTTCCTATTTCAACAGTTTTCCACCTCACCAATCTAATAAAGAAAAATTTGTATCAATCGGCCTAACGGTTTGGGATTTATATGGAATTTAAGCGAAATTGCAGCTTAATTTTTTTTGTGAAGTTAGCCCGCACTTTCTCTAGAATGAAAAACTGAGTTTGCAGTTCGATAGGCATTCGTTTGTAGTTGTTTGTAGTGAATTTTTTTTCGTTTGTAGTTCAACCGTTAGAAAGTTAGAACCATTTGAAAAACAAATTTTCAATCCCTTAAAACCTTGTTGTCTCCGAAACCGTGGCAAGTAGAGCGATGAAATTTTCTGTGTCGAAAGTGTTTGCCATTACTAATCTAATAAAATTCAAATTATACCAATCGGCCTAACGGTTTATGATTTATTTGAAATTTAAGCAAAATTTGGGCTTCTAATTTAAGGTCCCCATAACTCAAAAACTTTTGAACTACAAACGATGAAACTTTGCATTTCTATTCTCTGAACCCTTTTTTACCTATGATATCAAATAGAAGACAGCCCGCATTACTGGACACTTTTTATTCGCCATTTAAGGGGAGCCTATAATGGTCTAAATTGACCCATTTTTAAGCGATCCTCTATTTCCATTGCTATTGAGTTACGAAGGGTGGAATGATTTTTTTTAATCCAACAACCCACCCCCTTCTAACAAAATCATAAAAAAATCATTTCCACTGCACTCCAGTGCAAAATATCGAATCGGGTCAAAATGGGTCAATTTAGATCATTATAGGCTCCCCTTAAATGGCGAATAAAAAGTGTCCAGTAATGCGGGCTGTCTTCTATTTGATATCATAGGTAAAAAAGGGTTCAGAGAATAGAAATGCAAAGTTTCATCGTTTGTAGTTCAACAATTTTTGAGTTATGGGGACCTTAAATTAGAAGCCCAAATTTTGCTTAAATTTCAAATAAATCATAAACCGTTAGGCCGATTGGTATAATTTGACTTTTATTAGATTAGTAATGGCAAACACTTTCGACACAGAAAATTTCATCGCTCTACTTGCCACGGTTTCGGAGACAACAAGGTTTTAAGGGATTGAAAATTTGTTTTTCAAATGGTTCTAACTTTCTAACGGTTGAATTACAAACGAAAAAAATTTCACTACAAACAACTACAAACGAATGTCTATCGAACTGCATTTCACGTTTTTCATTCTAGAAAAAGTGCGGGCTAACTTCACGTAGGTCGCTAAAGCATATTTATAAAATAAATCTGAAGATTATTCCATTTGAATTGGAATAATTTTTTCAAAAACTATGTCCACCCCACCTAAAAATTACGCTAAAAATTTAGCAAATTTAAAAAGTTTTCGTTCTGTGCACTTTAATTCAAATGATTGTCTGCCTCACGTGAGGAGTTTTTAAATATCTCCCTTAGATTGCATCCTTTTCACGATTTTGTACCAACCTGACTGCGAAACAATTTTTTTTTTACTGAAACATAACTATTTTGTATAAAACGACAGAAAAGACTTGATTTGACTTTGGGGGAATGATACAGAAGGTTCCTAGGCTCTGAGAAATTGGTAACTGAGCTCAGAGGAACAAGTGTTATCACAGAAATATGCAGGACTTTCATAGGTAAGACCTACTATGACAAATTTATTGCTAGTCTATTCAATTCGTGTCATAATTTAAAATTTTTAAATGTATAGATACTCTGTATTTTTGGCTGTCTACCAAAGTGGAACGGATATCTTTCATACAGAACTTATCTAAGTACAGGCTTAGCAACTGTAGGTAGACAAGTTCTATGTTAGATATATACGGAAATTTCCTTCTTCCTTAAGCCACTTATAGTTCCTAATAAGTAAAAATCTGACTATTCCCGAATATAGTTACACAAAAGATGTAAAACTTTAACCTGTCATACCTACAAATTTCACTAAAAATCAACCAAATTTATCTTCCTTCATTTCTATCAACTTGAAATCCAGTCTTAGACTCTCCTACGTCGGTCCATTTTTTTTAATTCTATCAGAAAGTTTGGCCATCCTTGGTAAAACTGGTAAAATACTTACATTGTATTTTTAATTTTTAATTTTGGCTGTTCCTTTTGATACTTGAATGTGTAGAGCATCGTAAATATATGTAATCCTTGCGCATTTTGAGTCGCCACAGCTGTGTACCGTAACATACGCTTCGTGGTAACATTGTTACCTATAAAACTGTTTAAGGAGGTTCCAACAGAAAACTTGTTTAACTTTGGAGAAACAGCATTCCAACTATACCAGATCACTCTGGAGTACAACAACGTCAGCAGGCTACTTTTGAAAATCGAAGGGTGGGCCAGGTTCCTTCTGAAGTCATCGGGCTTTCAATTTGAATTAGGCACAATATCGATAGGTCTCTTGCGATTCTCTAGTAAGAACTGTCATCAGTCCACATTTTTCTCAGGGACCTTGTGTAGCTTACACCATCCCACAGCCCTCCTCCAGAGCTAAACAAGCACCTCTTGTTGGAATATGCAACTCGGGATTAACATCGCAATTAGAAGTTGCACTGACTTGCATTTACCCGCACTACACGACCAGCTGAAACAACAGCAGCAATTTAGCAACTCATTCACGTAGCCATCAACATTGACATTTTAATTTCCCCTCGCTTCCCCTTTGGGTATAAACACACCCGGAGCCGGAATGAATGCAAAACATTTCCCAACACTATCACCATCATCATCATCCAAAGTAACACAATATAGATGGAATACGATTGGAGGGAGGGGGGGCACCCCCCAAACACGGAGGGCACCCTCGGCGAGAACTCAATTAGCAAAAATCACTTTACGGGAAATTAAGAAACTTTTCACCACTTAAACTCCATCGTCCTGGCAGTCAGTATACCAACTCCGCGCCAGTAAAAGCGAAACAATTCCAGCTCCATTATAGCCCTGGCTCTTGCGGACGATGGAGTGACATAAACATTTCTATTTGTGGACGAGCTGAGCTACTTTGCTCCGGCATTTGCCGCAACTACTGTGTGTTGTGTGGAATTTTTTTTTGTCGAGTCATCGCCGATATTCAATCTTTCTCCCTTACAAGTCAATTTTCCGGTAAATTTCCTCCCTGTTATAATTTCCAATCAATACTTGCTTTCTTCTGATGGTCGGCCTCCGGCCATCTCCATTTCCAGTCCCTGCTTTATTGATATACGTATGGCTTATTTACTGTGGTACATAAAGGAAGGAGCCCTCCCGTTGAATGGTGCAAGTGGAATAAATCAGAAACCAATCTCGCTACCTGTTTGTAACATTGACAAAAGACCAGCGCGAGAATTCAATCAAAGTAAGGAGTAAGGTAGAATAAGGACCAGCATCCAGAACTACCGGTATAGATGGCTTTTCACAAACGATGGGGTTGCGCAGCGCTCTCGACTTATGTAATCTTCATAACAGACCGTAAATCACAGTTCAGCCCCACATTATTTTGTTCCTGCTGCCATTAGTGGGTCGGAGAGGAAGGAGAGGTAGCTCGCGCTCCAGTTTTTTCCTTGAGGATGTCTCGTGATGTTGGTTTCTTAAATCATCGACTACTTCGAAGGGAAACGACATATTTACGAGTTTTAATTTTTAATCCGAGTGCAGAGGTATCGGCGGGTGGCTCTGTGAGCTGGAAGGAGCTTATTTTTTCAGGTATTCTTACTTGTGAAAGGTCGATGTTTGGAAATGCTTCTGAATTTATTTATCACGGGGTTATTTTTGGCGAAATATGGGTCTTTGGTCCTACTTTCTCAGTAGCAGTTCTGAAGGTCTATATATATCTTCTGCTTGTGCGGTCAAAGGGTTTACCATAGCTGCGATAAATTTAAAAGAGTCTTTCTAACCTATTTAAGCACGTCTTAGAGATGATTTCTTACGCGTTCTTTTCCCTCTATGGAATATTTTTAAGTTTTGGCTTCCAGGTTAAATTTTACAGTCCTTATAAAGGTGGATTTTTGACTCCTCTCCTGACACGATGCGGGAGCTACATTTTGTACAAATAAACCTTTTCATAAGTCGACTTGGGTTGCTCACCATTGCTTCGAGAGCGTTACAAGTTCCTCAATATTTGATGTTGATAAAGCTTGCAGTAGCAAACCCGTATCAGACTTCATAGGCAATAAGCATGTTCTTCCAAAGGTCGTTAACCTGTTGTGTGTCCATAAAGCCATTCCCTAAGTAACAGGAGCCTCCACCAAAAATCAGTGCAACAAGTTCCCATGTCAACCAATTACTTCTGCGGATTAGACAGGATGGAAACACCAAACTTATAACCGTTTCATTTGTAACCCCAGGCTTATCCTAACCAGAAAATATTTGAAAAGTAATGCGCTTCCCTCCGGACGCTAACACCACCTCTAAGGCCTCAACTAATAACAACGCCCGCATCTGACACCAACCCAGCTTTAGTTACATCTCCGCAAAACACCAAGAACTATACCATCCGTGCTCAGTGATGTCGGATCTTTCAGTGTTATTCATACCTCTCTCCCTCTCTCGCTGAGCTGAGTTGTCTGGTCACCACCAGCCAATATTGCCATTACTCCTGCATCATCATCAGCATCGTCATGACGAACAGCAGCATCAACGACGAAACCGACTGACTGTCGGACCGACACGCAAGTATAGCCAGGTCAAACCCCAGATGAAGACGCAGAGGGAAGGGCTGGTTTTCATTTATGTCCATTTCCCATGTTAAGTAAATATGCAATATCCTGTCGCTTTCAAAACATTTGCACAAACCAACACTACGTGTTGGGTGGATGTGTGCTTGTGTACATGTGGAAGCGGCCTGCAGCCATGAGGCATCCAAAGAGGGGCCGATATCCTATGCAGATGTTCGCCATACTTTCAATGGCATCATCGCATCGGTTTCGGTAGCGGCATCATGCAGTGTACAGAGTGCAAACCGAGCTTCATGCCCTTTATTGGATCGGGTTTTGGCAGATTAGGAGTACGAGTCTAGCGACGCTGGCGTTAGTGGTGGCCCTGTTGGCCTGGTGTACCGGTCGGTGTTTATGGGTTCGTTATGCCCCAACGAAGCTTTGCATAGTGCAGTTTCGCGATGATCCCTTGTAGTTGGCCTGCGACTCAAAGTAGTGGCAGGCCATCTACCCAGTAATTTGTTTTCTCATCGCAAGGGCCACAGAGCCGCGCGGTAAGAATGCGGGACTCGCCCCCTTGCCATAACCAAAGGCTTTCTGCTCAATTTTAGCTGAGTTGCTTTGGCGACCTACATAATAGTGGGAGAGGGATATTTTCGAAATGAAATGCATGCTGGAGGACACTCCACCGAAGCTTCCACAGCCCACACCCCGCAAAGGAAACTCATTTTGTTTGCCATTTCCTGAGCGCAAACGACACACACAACACCAGCGTACAATTTCATTTGCGGCCTGGATTCGCCTTCCCCTCCTGCGCCTCTCTGTCTGACTGTCATTGTTCCTCGTGTATACCTATATCCACATGCAAGTGGGAGCAATTTCAAGGACACTCTCCGAAAGAGGATATATTTGTTTGGCCACCGCCACTTAAGTTGGCAACCGATTCTATTGTTTGAAAGCAAGTCTGTTCCGTGCCGCCACCCTCGCCCTCACATGCGGCGACACAGACGCCATAAGTATGTCAAAGTATCCGAGTGTCTTACTATCTGGAGCTGTGTGCATTTGGATGATGGAGAATTTTTTTTTTATCTCATTTAGAGGGTCACTGCGCCTGGCCTGGTGTAATTAAATTAGTTGCGGGTTAATCGGACGCCATTATAGTTTATCGGTCTCTCATTGAAACTGTAACCTGGAAAATTATGTGTAAAAGTTTTAAATTCCATCCCTGGCTGGATGGGGTATGGTAGCTGGTAGGGTACTCCCCCGACCGCACCGTCACCCGCTACTGAGTATAATGGACGTAGGAACGTGATCGGACTTGGGGAGCAATTTATGCGTCGGTAATTCCTTTGGATTCGAGATTGTGCCGAGATTCGTTTCGGCCAACCCGGAGAATGGTTCAAGTTTTCGGATGACGACGACGGCGGCCGATAGTGCTTGGCCTGGTGCCTGCGCGCTTGCTGCTTTATGGACTTGAAGTAAGGAATTGTGAACCATGAAAAGGATATGTAATGGGAAATTGTTTTAAGGAATTTAAAGTGCTAAGAGTTTTTGCGGCAGTACCTTTGCTTTCGGTGGGGCTGCGTGTTGGGCATAAAATTGTGTTAGCTTGTGTGCGAGTGCAATGACCGAAACAAAGCCATAAACGCTATTTGAGCGAGTGATTTTTTTGGGATGCCAGTGGTGGGTTGTTTAATAGAGGTTGTCATTGTTATGTTTGCAATTTGGACTAGCTAATGGCTAGGACGGTGAGTGGGGGTTGTTGATGTCAAAATCGGTGCCCTGGAATATATGCACACTTTCCTTTAAGGCAAAAAAAAGAAAGTAGTACGAGTATCAAGTGAAACAAAAGTGTTTCCATTTCGATCTACAGTCGTTAACAAGTTAGAGCTGAAGCTGGGATAGGTATTTCATAGAAACGGTTTGTGGCCTTGCTATATTACTTATTTAGTTCTTAAACCAGCTGGGAGGTATTTTCCCTTCAGGGTTGCCCGAACTTCTTTCCTTCGACTCTGGTAAATATTGAGAAACCCTTGAAGGACTTCCTCTCCTTTGAATTTGCCCTTGACGGATAACCGCTTACCGTTGCACAATTTCGGATGATTCCGATTCCGTAACATGATTATGATCGATTCCACCTTCAGTTGTAAATTATGCGGCAGAGTTCCTGTCACATCAAGCGAGTTAATTAAAATCCGTTGGATAGTTGGCCTCTTCATCCTCAACGGATTTGTACGAATGCAGTTCTCCAGCGATCGGACTTTGAATAATAAAATTCACGCACGTACTTATTCTTCGCTGCTGGTATTGCCGCGTTCACTAATTCAATCGGGATTTTTATAATTTTGAGGAATGCCTGGGACACTATGGTGATGAGTTCTTCCTTCGACGATGTGAACTCGCAAAAATTTGCCGGGAACGATATCATAATCCAGTCGCAGCAGGAATTTGGCCATTGCCAGGCGCCAGCAGTTGTCTTGAGAATTCAGTCTTGAGAATTCCTGCAGTGCGACTCTCATGTTCTTGGTCGATTTCAGGCATGCATTAAGTTCATCCGGCAGCAGTAGATTTCGGGACGATGGGAAGCCACCAAATCGTCTCGGATCACGTCGTAAATCCTTCATCGTTAGGTGAACGGCCTCCAAAAGCTCGTTTATGCGCAATCGTGCATTCATCCAAAATAATAATTTTGCATTCTTGCATCAATTTCGCTGTCGCCGAATTATTGGTCAACCGTGAGAAGATGCATCGGCAGCTTCAAAGCGGGTGCAGTTCGACCGCCTTCCAACAATATGGCAGCAATGCCAAAGGATGCACCACGAATTTGAGGTCATTACCGAATTGTTCCCGGAATCAACGAAATGACGAATGTCTTTCATGTCCCACCGGAAGAATCGAGTAAGTAAATTCCTCCCATAGCATGGTCAACATAACCTTCATCGGCACTCAACAGCGGCGCATTTGTTTGGATTGCTCGGCCAGCTCATCTAGATCATAGTCTTGCTCCCGTTGAAACTCGCTATAATCCGAAATTACAAAACGAGTTTCCCAAATTTACGTCGTCCAAAATCCAAATTATACATACCTACTATAAAATGCAAAAAAAAATTTAGCCTTTTTCCCAGAATTTTCCGAGTTTTCCACTAAGAATTTTCTATTTTTCCATTCGAAAGCAAATTTCCATACAAAATTTTCGTTTTTTCCAATTTCCCGACTTTTCCGGATGTTTTTTCCAAAATTTTCTTTCGTAATATCCTTCTCCTTATAATTACGAACCGCTGAAAACAAATTTGAGCCGAATCGGCCGAGCCAGGCCCATGGCATCAGTGCTCGATTTCGATAATCTTTCGGCACAGAAGTCAGTTATAATTGCTGTCAGATTTGTGATCTTTTTTTTTTGTTTTTGCAAGGCTTTATGTAGAATTTATTTTTCTGTAAAGCTAAGTATCCTGCTCGCGCTAAATGTAAACATCCCTAGTCTCCACTCCGTTTCTCCACAGCAAAGATTAGCTACATTTTTAAATATGATATAGATGGGACAAAAGACATAAGTTCATAGCGGCCTAAGAATGCTGCTCGTATACCTACTTTCACTTGACCACTAAGGAGGTTTGGCCAGTTTATCGTGCTGATGTTGCCCAAAAATAAATCGGAATAAGCTTCAAATATGATTGTCAGCAGAGACTTTTTGGGAAGTCCAAAAGTATTCTCCATCAAACGAACCTTAGTGAACGCTAAATACTTTACTTTTGATGGTGCTTGAAGTAGGGAGTGGACCATTGCTTCAATCAAAAATTCCTCTATCCCTCTCTGTCCCTATATGAGTTTCTTCAGTTAACCAAGTTTGTCGAGGTCGCTACCTAAATGTACATTCCATATAAGGTTGTTCTTTACGCAGTTACAAACTCAAGCCTTATCCGGATGCAGCGAAAGAAAGCCTCCATCGATACCGATTGGACCGTAGAAGAGTCTTTCCTTTAACACTCCCAAGGTGTTTAAATCGGCTTTTGAAAAATCCTTTATTGCATATAGAAACATATAGTCATCTTGATTTTGAGCCCTGTACGATACCTCGACTTTTCTATAAGCTGCAATTTTTCTTCTTAATACATTTTTTAGCCTTAAGTGACAGAAATTAACAGGAGCGATTCTTGGTTTGATATTTACCCGAGCTTTGGCATTGCCTCTGTTGGGATAGTAGCCTTTCAACGTCGACTCCTCTTACAGCGTCCGTTGGGTAAAGTGTTGTGATGGATACCCGGTCCGCTTTCGAACTTTAGCAACCTACTGGCATGTAGTGGTCTGAGAGACTTTTTAAGCCGCTATACCCGTTTGGACATAAAAAACACTAAAGACTTGCTTCTTTCTGAAGGGGACCATTTACCTTGATACCTTTATGTCAACCAGAAAAGATGTCGTTACGCTGCGCAATTATGTCTTATAAACTGCGTCCGTTTTGTGAGGTTTTGCGTACCAACTGTAGAACCAAAGATGCGCTCCTCTCCAATTTATCCGTGGAAGTCGCAAGACAATAGTCCTGACAGGTACCTACTTTTGAAACGTCTTCCCAAAAAAATCGTAGAGCGTTCTTCCTTGGCTTCGTCATCAGTCTTTTAAGTCATAGTGTTGTTTAAGTTGATCTTGAACTTTCTCTTATTCAAATAAAAGTCCATCTACCTGCTGGTGACACTATCCGTGCATCAGTCCTTCAACCTTTTTGTGAATTTTTGTCCATTCCGCCTGACTTTCCGAAAGTCTGCACTGTCAAGTGCGTACCTACCTAGGGTTTTCATTAGTATTCTCCGACTGCATGCGACCGCTTAGAAGCCATTTCTTTATTGACTCATCAAGCATCATTAAGGGTAGCGGAGGAGCTTGCGTCTTTGAAGCGTGTGACTTAAAGCCCTGCTTTAGAGCCCTAGAGTTGTTGATCCACTCCTAGCTAAACAAATGCCGATTCCAAAAGTCAACATACTGACAAGCTTCCTACAAAAGAGTGCGAACTTCCAAAACTCGGCACAAACTTTACCAAAATTACTCACTCAACGTCGCTCATTTTCTATCCTCAGACCTTACTTCAATTGCCTATGCCGTTCGACCTTTATACCAACTGAAACCTGAAGCGCCGTGTAACAATGGCCATCGTAATTACCCCGTAGCCATTCGCTCATTGCCCGCCATCGAAAGTGGCCATTTTTAATCAATTAATTTTGTTTTGGCATTCGCAACACCTCACGTCCTGAGTCCTTGCTCCTCGTATCGATTCGTCGTGACTATAACGGATGAGTGTGCTTATTTTAATTAACAGCCCCATCGACTGTTCTGCACGGCACAAGGATCGTTGCACGTTCACTTATCACACCGCATAACCTCAAAATTTATTCACTTTATTGATAATGTAATAAATCGCGCCATTGTCCGAGTGCGAGGACGAGAGAACGAGCTCACAAAAACACATGTAAGTCCTTCCATTTCGCTGCACACTTCGCCACTCGTAGCGGGTTAAATAATATCGCCCGCCCAGTTTCCCATATACTGGCCAGCTTAGTAATGGAGGTAAAGGAGGATGTCATGTGTGCACAGCACAGGCACACAGGGGTCGATGGGTGGCCATGGCCACCCCACAGTTTTGTTATATCACATGCGTGTGGTCACACTGGTGATGACACGTACATGACCGGCAAAGCCAGACTTGTTATCTGTTTATTAATCACCATTGCCAGTCGGCCAGGCATAGCCATCCCAGGACATCGACTCTGTTCGGTGTATCCTGTGTTGATAGTGTATGTGAGTGTGTGTGTGCTGTTTTGGATCATTGGGCTTCCAGTGCTAGTGCTGTTGAGTTGTCAATTCCCAGTTCCTGGGAATATAGAGAAGACGACGAGCATCACTAAACGAACACTCGCACCTCCTTCCTGCGTCTGATCTCGTCTAAAGTGCATGTGCTTCAGAATTAAGAGCCAAGTCAAATGAGATTTTTCGTTTGCATATGCACTAGGTACTTCAGGATCTTTTGTGTGTATGCCTGTGTCGCAGTCGCAGTCGCAGTCGCAACTATGACAACTTGCAAAAGGCGACTTATCGCCGTCGAAAAGGTCACCCACAAATGACCACATTTGCGTTTCAACTGGTCCCGCTCTCCATCTCTGGGTATCTGTAACATTTTGCAATTTGTCCACTTCCCTTGTTGAAAGTTTGTCTTTCTAGTGCTTTAGTTCTTTTTCTTTTCTCTTTTTTGTATGTTAACAGATGCAAGCGACTACCTCAACCCCAACGTATAGTGCCGTCGGAGAGGCGTATGTTGGGTGGGTGCGCTTGTGGTGGACAGTGTACCTTTCGGAGTCCATTAAAGGTGAGAGGAAGCACTGATGACGGTGGACTTTTTCTCTGCATGGTCATTACTTAACGAAGGAGCTGCGATGCATTTTCGTTTCGCTTGTTGCAGCTGTGTCCCCCTTTTTGCCGGGAGGTTAATTTATGAGCTCAGTAGCTAAAAATGGGTTTTCGGCAACAGGAAGGACACTATGCTGCTACTGTGTATATATTATACATTGGTGTGGCACTGTTGTACTAGGTACCAGGCGACACTTTATAAATGCATGAACGACTGGATTAAATTATGGTGATGATGTTTGTTTTAGTTTGCCATGGCTATTCCTTTGTTCTATTAAAGCGTTTAAAGGGATGGAAAAAAGGACATTAAATTGGGGACACATGCTTTCGGTTACAGCGGCAAACTGTGAAGATTTTTAGCTGGTGGCCTTTGGTATAAAAATATTCAGTTCAAAGTCAGCTTTAGGTGGCAAAATTCGAGCTCCGAGCTGCCAGAACTTGACTAAAAGATATAACATCAATCGTCCGGTCTCATTAGTTCAAGTCGTGGACTTTACAAAGCCTAGGTTCTTCGAAGTCATAATTTGATTGATCAGGCAGTCATTTTGGGAAAAGACCGTTTCTCAAGCCTAACAGCTGCAGTCCAAGAGGAGGTATACTATTTTCTGATGAGAGAAAAGGTTTTTAAACCGGCGCAGGGAGAAATACTCAGTCCACTTGTGAAACACAGGCAAGTTAAACGATCTTTCAGGGCCCTCAAATTTTTCAAACTTCTGTTAAATTTCTGCCGCCGAACATAGCTAGTCGGTAAAACACAGCAGTTCATATAAAGTTTATATAATGTCGGCCTTAAGCTAAAGATCCCGATTGAAGAGAAACCCCTACTGCAGAAACATCAAGCCACTAAATGGACCTCACATCTTCCTCGCAAAACTAGCTCTCCATGAAAGCGTTTCACTTGTAGCCGCAGCTACTAAAGATTACTGTAAATCACTATTCACATAAGAGCAAATTGCTAACTGCGAACAAGCGAATATTCGTAGATTCTGACATTTCATTCACATGAAAACTTTTTTTAGTCGCAGGTAGCCCCAAATCAGTTTCATTGTTGAAGGTTAAGTTTGAACGCGACTGTTGCTCAAACTTAACCTTCATGTTGTCATGTGGATCTTGAAAAAAGTGTGAAAGTTCGCGGCGAGAATTTTCAATTCGCGGGAAAATTCCAGTAATTGTAAATTTACCTTTTTAAATACAATTGCGGCGAAGGTTTTCTTTTAGATTAATTAAATATAATCCTTTTGTGGTAAAACAAATAGCAATTTTGTATTCCTAAATACAGTTAAATTGGTTTGCTCGCAATTCGTCTGTTCCTATCAACTTCTGTGAAGGATTGTCATCGTTCGAAATGACAGAGTAGGGTAACTTCGGGCATTATGGCGCACAAAATTTCAATCTGAAATAACTTTTCTACGAACAACATTTTTTAATTACATTATTTTTTTTTAAATAAACTAGACAAAACAGTAACATAAATATATTTAATAAAAATAATAAATCATATTCATTAACTAAAAATAAATGTATTTAAAAATAGTTTATAAAAAAACCATATTGCCCTACATGCGGGCAATATGGCGACTAGCTTTTATTTTTTTATTTAAACGCCCACATCCATCGCAGGGGTTTCTGAAAACAGCGCAAGAGTCGTGGGACCACTGTCCATAAAGGACACGCTGCATCCACTCGTCCCTTTTGGTTGTAGTGGTGTAATCTTCACGACATCCAGCGCAAATGTTCTCCCCAAAATCTTCGACCACACCCGACTCGTTGGCTAGCTGGATCTCAAGATTTTCTAGAGAATTATATAGTATGCATAACAAAATATAACTTTGCAAAACAGAACACAAAGAAAAACGGGAAGAGACGAAGGACATCGGTATGACTGTCCGACTGTCTATGTTTACTGCGCACGTGTTCGGCAAAGATTGAAGTTTCTGTATTATTTTAATTTTAATTAGAGTTTGGGAAGTATGATATTTGCGAGGTGCGCCATAAAGCCCAGTGCTCCATAATGCCCGAAGTTACCCTATACCGAGAAAGTGAGACAGAAGTACTGTAGGTCGTACTCATTGTTCATCCTAAACCAAAGATACAGGAAAGAGTATAGAGCCCAATCCGCAGCCTTAGGGAACATCACTTGTGATGACATTCGCTTTACCTTCCGAATATCCAATTATACTTCACGTCAAACGAGCTTTGAATTTCACATTTGCACGATCGCTTCCAAACCACTGTTCGAACGAGTCCTCCTAGATGAATATTTCGCGAACATTATTAACAAGGGGTTTTTTGAAAATATATATGGGAGCAGTTTTCCAGATCTTCTTGGTCTCTTTTTTGCTTTGGTTTTGGAGGATCGTGCCTGATTCTTTATAATCGGTATAGGTATTCGTCACAATAATAATCAAAAGTTATCGCATGCGATTCTCAGAAGAACTCGCCGGCGAACGAAATCATACTACCGGCAACTATAATCGAACATGACTGGCATATTTTGTCGGGATCTACCTATTAGCTTTAAAGCGGGTTTAATTCACTCAAATCTTCTCATGTTGAGAAGGATTTTCTGTTGTATCCTTGACGTGAACGGATCTATAGATATTCAACCATTACGTTTGGTTTCTATTAGTCACCATTAAGTCGAGTTTTAACCACGGTTCTGTAGGTATGCTCGTCATTAACACACTACGCCAAAGGTGACTTTAGATTGATCCTTTTAACCGTTTTTCATAAATTTATAAGAATCGGTTCATGCTCCCCGTTTGTATTCTCCCTTCAGGACCACATTGCTGACCCTCACTCCTTTCCAGGTCCACATACCCGAGCCCCATTTTCCCCTTGAAGCTGTCTGCCAATAAACGCCGTTAAACGTCAACACAACCAATCGACTTAAAAGGCCAACGCGAGTGCATTCTGAAAAATTCATTCACCATCTCCCAGACATTTTATAGCTGCACACAAAACTCGCATAAACAACCAAGCAAACGTTCGTAAATTCTGTCCCGAAATATTATGCAGTCCACTCTCTAACACTCACCCCAAACTGGTCTCGCAAGTCGCAACTCGAAGAATCACGTGCTCACCTCCGATTAAGCTTGTAAATTTCCGCAGACGAAACCAACCAAGTACAAATTTGAATCCGCATGTATTTTTGATGACCAAATTGTCTCCTTCTCCGAGAGGAGTGCTGCATACTCAAACTCATACCGCGGTACTAATAATCATTTTTAGTGTCCAGGTTAAGTTTTTCGGACTCACAATGGCGAAATTTTCCATACAAAATTGCATATTGTGACCTAGGAAATATTTAGTGTGGAGGTTAAAAATGATTATTGGTAAGGCCCATACTGTCTGTATACACCATGTTCGTCATTGTTTACACAATGCGCTGTGTGCACAACGCCTAGGCACAGTCGCACACATACACTTCTTGTCAGGCCCATTAGCCATGCAGGTATGGTATCCCGCATCCACCCTCTTTTCAATCGAATTTACTATCGCTCTATCGCCACCGTGCGCCGCGCCGTCTTGAAGGTGGAATTCCTTAGAGTGGTGTCATGGAATTTATTGTCCCAACATAAACTCTGGCCAAGGAATTGCGTCGAAGATGCTCCTCAAGATGGTCTGTCTAACTCTGAGGCGGTCTCTTTCTGTCGCCCTATAAAACAAACCGATAGGGTCATAATTTTTCGTCAAAATTACTTCCAGCCGGGCACTGCACGACGGAAAGAGAAAACCTCCACTCCAGCGAGGATATACAGAAGAGCCAGAGCCAGCAGGCAGCCTCATTTGAATTAATTATTAAACTCAATTCATTTCAATTCGTTTCATTCCTGTCGGAAAAGTGTACATGCAGTTAAATCGATTTCCCTGTTTCATTTAAATTCCTCCGTGCATCCATCGCTGTGTAGTTGTGGATATCCCTCAAACTCTTGACACCAGGAGTAAATTACTTTTAAAGCGCCGTGCGATAGTCGGTGGAGCTTTTGTAGAGCTTTAAAGTTTGCGTTTCCCTATTTTTTTTTTTTTTTTTTTTTTGCTTTATTTGCGGGAAAACTTGCAGGCGGCTGTTGTTCCTTGTTTCACCATGCAGAAGGCAGGGGCACAGCGAGCCTTCGGGGGTGCGAAAAGCCATTCGGGTTAATTGTGCGCGATAAGTGTCATGTCCTTGTATGCGGGACGGGTGACGGCAGCGACGACGACACTGGCATTAAAATGGGATTTGTATCTACAAGTCCGACACAAATTTCAGGAGATTTTCGATAGCACGTTCTTCGCTACAGTGGACGATACCAGGGCTGGTCGACTTCCCAGTTCATCCGAGCGGAATTTGTGATTTTGGGTAGTTTTTTTTTTCTGTATTTAATGGCTCCCGGAAAAAGGTATACACTATGCTTGCATGGATGGCAAAGGCATACCCAAGGAGAAGAGTGCAGCTCATTTGGCTGCGGATTTTTAGGTGTGCTTCATTCAATGGTGAGGGTTCATAGCAATTTGTTGCATACATTGCGGGGCTATGATGAATGGGGAAGCAAGGATTTACTTAGAAGGACAATGTAGCCTGAATGGGTACCTGTAGATCTAGGGGAATCATCTGGTACTTATTTATGGGGAGGATTTCTTTAAAATGAAAGTTTTAAAACGTAGAACAACTCCATTTATTTGTTGCATAGTTTGCCTCACAAATGGATAACAGAAACGTCTCCGCATTTCTGTAGCTTGATTTGGAACTTTTACCTAAATGACCAGCTGGTTCCATCCCTGTTTTGTTTGCGTATAAATTATCCACCTCTTTTCTTTGCATACTTTTAGTACTAAATATGGAAATTATTGCGGAAATACTGCTTGCATACTTGTTGGCGCTTCAGGAAAATTCCAGAGATGTTACTGTTGGCCATAGAATTTACTATCCGCGATACCAATAATCATTTTTAGTGTCCAGGCTAAGTTTTTCGAACTCACAATAGCCAAATTTTCCATACAAAATTGCATATTGGTAAGGCCCTTTGTGTTCTGCTTCCCTGCAAAAGGTCAGCAGATGTTTTTAGAAAGGAGGTGAAAGAACCTAATGATCTCGCGATTTTATGACTAGTTCATATAAGTCCTGCTTCTTCAACAAGCAAAGCGACAAGGAGACCGATGACATTATGTCAAGGGAATACATGGTCACTATAAGACTGCCGACTCACCGAAATCATATCCACACCATGGGCACGACATTCTAATTTCTAATAGATACAAAAGATGAGGCAGCCTTTTTCTGCTAAATAAATATAAAAGTTCTTAAAGGCATACAAAAGAACGGGTGTCATTGCTTTTACAGATATCGGTTTTAAAAGCTTCCTAAAATAGTCCAAAAATGTTACCTAAAATCTTGAAGCTGAAGATGCTGTAAAAGGTTCGAATAAGGGCAGATAAATCCGTAAAAGGTTGGTTAAAAAGGTATAATAATTAAAAAAATCTAAAATGCCTTTAAAATCAAAGCGAATTAGCCAAAAATTGCACAAAAATTACTCCACAAAACAAAAAAATTCTTCCTAAAAACCGATCCAAAGTGCGTTGAAACAGTTGTAAAAATATTGATAAAACAAAACCGTCAATCAATAAGGGAGGTACCTATAGCCCAATTAATTTAACATGGTATTGAAACAGACGGAAAAACGAGTCAAAAATGTCTCGAAAAAAACCGATCTAAAATGCATTAAATACTTCAGTTGGCAACTCAACAAAAAGCCTAACAAAACCGCCCGAAATAAAATTTTTGGTACCTATCATTTTTCGTCTTCTTTTCCGAAACACCAGCAGTGATGCCTGATTACAAGATATATATATATTTTTTTTAATTTTTTGGCTCTAAAAAATGAACAAGACTTTTTACCTCAAATACATCAAATTTCAAGATTTTTTGTTTTCTAAATCTAACAAATTTAAAAAAAAACTTTTTCTAAATAATTCCATCTCAGCAAAGCAAAGTAAAGTAGGATTTGCAGCACGCTAATAACCAGCTAATAACAACAACTATAGTTACGCTACACTTGACACTCCGAGACTCGCAATAGTTTTTGTAATTGCGTGCTGAAAACCCTACTTTACTTTCCTTTGCTAAGATCGAAGCTAAAAAAACGCGGCTTCTGTAGAATGTGAATCGAATAGAGCCCATGCAAAACTTCTGTTTTACTAACGTTTCCATCAGCTTTTTGAAAAAAAACTGATGTAATAAAATATGTTTTTGGAAAACTGAAGAAAAACTTTGCATATTCAATTTTAAAAGATTTTATTTTCAATTTTTGATTACTTCCGCATTCCTCTGCAAATGTTGAAACGATATTTCCTGCTGTAAGTTAAAATAAAAAACAAAAATTCCTAATGGTTTGAGTACTGGAACAGTTGAACTTTTAATCTGTTCAAAGGATTTGTTGCGCTTTGATATTGATACCAGATATAAGCAATGAAATTGCTCAAGTATAAATAAATAAATATGTTCGAAATTGCAAAAATCAATAACATTGATTTCTGAGCCATAATTTTTTGATCGATTCTTATGAAAGTGTATACCTAGTTCACCTACTATTTTGACGAAAAAATAAATATAAGTTTTATTTAAAGCACTACAAAATTAATTGTGTTCTATATTTCCTTCTTTTTATATTTTGAAAAATCTTGACAAAAAAATTGTTATTTCGGAAAAACAAGATTTTTAAATTTTTCATCTGGGAACACTGCGATCTAGCGCAATCAATTCAATGCAATTGGAGAGAGTTGAATTCGTCTTGCAAGGTATTGTTTTGATCCTATTTCCCATTAAAGTTCCAAATTTGGGTCCAACAATTTTCTGCGATCATCCGTTCATTCTTAAACTCATATTTTTTGATCGAATCGGAAATTGAATTAATTTATTAGCAAGACCAAGATCCAATCGGAAACGCATTGACAAAAATAGGCTGTGGAAGAAGGATCCTTTAAGTGATAATCATATTATGTTGGAGAAATGCGGGCTTGATGTGCCTGGCAGACGGACATTACTCTCTATTTATTTTAGCAACCATAAGGCTCTTTACAGGAAAAGTGAAGGATGGATTTAAATTTCTGTCTACTTAATAAAATCGCTGAATATCCTGCACAAAATTTTCCTTACCACCTATGAAGTAATAAAAAAAAAAACCTTTTAACCAGAGATTCAAATCACTTCTCTGAAACAAACTTATATTTCTAAAAATCACAGATTAGGTAGGTACCTACCGCCCAAGGACACATCCTTCCCTCGATGAGTCCCGACTATAATCTGCAACTATGCGCCCAGTTACCATCGAATGCATCCTGCTGCATGACCTTTACTGCACAGCATGAGCTGAGCATCGGAATGAAAAAATTGCACGCACGTCCTTGAAGCACAAAACAAAACAAAAAAACAGAATAGAAAAGAAAACATTTTGAGTGGAACTTTTTTTTCGCAAATTTCTTTCTCGCAGAACCATCGATGCGAATATGAACTCCTGCTATAGTGCTCCAAATTCCAATCCATCAACAAAATGCAAAACCAACAAATTTATTAGGGCAGAAGTCGAACGCCCAACCAGCTATAGTAGACCTCGGAATCAACTACAACTATACGGTGCGAATGTGGGACACAATCCCGTTTCCCGTACCCATCTCCCTGTTCGTTGGGTTCCACTTTTCTGATTTTCTATCTCTCGCTCGGGTTGTGTCTCTTTTTTTGTTCTCTTTTCACCCATCAACGCCATCTTCTGAATTAATTGTTCTAAATTTTTTGGCTTGACGTCCTGGTGATGATGTCTCATACCCACCGTCAGCATCACTCGTTTTCGCCATCTGTTTGGGTCGGTCTGGCTGTTGGCTGTTGGTTGTATTTCATTCACTCTACTGTTTCTGTTGTTCATTTCGGAGCAAGAGCACCAGTAGTGGGGATTTCTGATTAGCAAAATTGAAAAAGTTCATCATTGTGCCGCCAACCCGACAGGAATACGAAAAGCTGGCAAAAAAAAAAGAGCCCACACCCTGCCACCAAAAAACTTGTAATGACGATGAATTCACCAGAAAAAAAGATGAGAAGAAAAACGGAAAAAAAAACTTGACAAGGCGAAATAGAGACCCAAAAGAGGGAGACAAGTTGACCTCGTCCATTGCAGTTGCATATACCCAACACGAGTACGGAGTACCCAGTCGAGTTGAGTTGTGTTGCAATAAAGTTGCTCATTTCGCCTCACTTGTCCTCGTTTCGCAGCAGCGAAATTAAAATTAAAGAACCAGCCCGAGGCAGTGATTGCAATTTAAATTGTCCTGTAAGCATCATCAGGACGCACCGACATACCCCACGCCGACATAGGTACTCAAGGAGTACATTCCTTGTCTAATTATGTCATCGTTATCATAATGACTGTTGCAGTCGCACAGGAGGAGGAGGCTGCTGCCTCTTAGTGTGTCCACACTTGGTGTACACCGAGTTGAAGAAGAAGAGTTCTTTGATCTCCGCTTTAATGTCTGCCATCTACCGTCTTTCGGTCCACCATCCTTCGTCATTTACAAAGTGTAATGTACCATGCATGCTTTAATAATGGTGATGATTATATCCTCCTGGCCGTGGCCACCCGAAAAAGGACGGTAAAGCTCGAAAAAAAAGAAACCAGACGAGTGCCTACCGAAAGAGATGCAGAAAAGGGAAGAACTCTTCCCTCCCCCCCCACAGAAAGTGGTTGCAAGGCCTCTGTATGGTTGTGCAAAAGTAAATAATATATTATGCAGAATGGACAAGTTTTGCAATTTATTTCCAAACACGTAATTCAGGGTGGACGAACATCATCCCTTAAAAGTGGATTCGGTATAGGATTATTTTTTTTTTTTTTTTTGGAAACAGTTTTTAGTTCAACTAACGGATGCATAAATTCATGGGAATTTTTTCCAAAATTTTAATTAACACATTTTCAAGTGAAGAGGGGGAGCTTGTGCAACACGATGTTGGCGGCCACCCTTTCATGTGGCTGACCACAGTCGATGTGTGCGGGTGTGTTTGTGTGTTTGCCGCAAAACAACAATGTTTGTGATTATTTATTCATTTGTTGTTACAGTTTGCGCCACATAGGTATTTTTGGAATTTTTTTTTTCCATCTACTATACATTCAAAGGAATATTTAGAAAGTGAGTCTCTCTCTGTAATAAAATTGAAATAATGGCGGGAATTTTAATTTTGCATATTATTAAAAGTCATGTGAATCATTGCATTAATTTTGTGGGCTTTGGGGTGCGGAATCCTTTTGTATGCAGACAGTTCGTTCATTAGTGCTCGGATGTCCGGTTGCTATTTGTAATCTAAATATATTATGGTTCCAGCCATTACAGTTGCAACAAGTACTCGTAACTTATGGCTTTTGAATTGATAAAGTGTATTTGCAGTTGACTGTTTTTATTTAGCGGACTACACAAATAAGGTCCTGGGGCTGAGCCGATCGGCGGGAAGTTCTGCTTGGTGAATTGAATTTAACGAACTTGTGGTTCGTACATAATATATTTGGTGCATAAAGGTAGGCAAATGCCATATTTTTGAAATGAAATGTACCTATGTAAGTTATTTCTGCGTAGCTCGATATAAGGTGAAGTTCAAAGCTCATTGCGGCTGAGGATTGCAGGATTATTAATGCGTTACAAGAACGAGTCTGAACTCAATGACTGCCTACTAGGGCCTACTCTCTATTTCGTTATGAAAGTCAATCCTGGGCCCTACTATGTATTTCCTTTCGAAAGTCGCAGTCCTATTCGAAAGTGATTTTCGTTCCGCTTTTGATTTTTACTCTGTTAAACGTTTTCGAAACGGAAAAAAATAGTATTCAATACTTTTCCATTTTACGGATTGGTGTTTTCGAGTCTCAAATTATTTCTCATGAAAAATGTCAAATTAAGAAATCAAAACAAACAAACAAGGCGGATAAGACCATATTACGATTTTTAAAGAAAAATAAACAAAAAAAAATATGGATCCAAGGATGGATGCAGAAAATAATGAGCGAATTGAACGAAAAATTATATAAGACAAATCAAATATAATGGAAATGTGTGATAGAAGATAAAATTGTATTGGTGGCAAAGATTAATTTCACTATTTAACTATTGTTTATTATTTAGGTTTTGTTCAGAACTTTCGCCTTTCGAAGAACGTATGTTTTAAATGTCAAGATGAACTCTCTGCTCCTTTAAGCTTAACTGCAGTTCCAGCTATCTTAAAGCTAGCTGTTACTCGAAAGTTTTTAGGACAAGAATGTTTGATGATTGCTTGGCGTGAGGTGTTTTTAAATCCCTTGGTCAAATCGGGATGAGAACACATGAACCAACATCTCGAATTGCTTCTGTTTCGTGTGCATATTATTTCTATACTCCAAGAACCGAGCCAATAGTCTTCGCAGCTAGGCTTAGTAACTTTAATATTACCATGTAATTTTAATTACCTGATAATAAATAATAATAATAATAATATACTCGAAGATTCCCTGTCATTAAATTTGTTTGCTTAAATTGTTATTAACCTGTGGAGTACCGAGTTAATTTTCAGACACAAAAAAAAAAAAACAAATGTTCCTTAAATTACGCAGTGCAGGTAACTTGAAACCCTCTTACTCAGTTATTAATCTTTTGTTTTTAAAAATATGACAAAAATGTTCAATCTTGTTGAATTTATTTTAAAAGTGCCAAAAAACTTGACCACCCTAAAAAGGAATTGAAAGCAGTTATTACTGAACGGAATATAGACAAAAAGCGGTCGTGGGGGTCGCAAAGTCCCACAACCGGTACTCTAGAGTCTAGACTGTAGACCTGTAGAGGTTAAAACTTAGTTTTTCTAAAAAAAAAAAATAAAACATTTTAAGACCGTCGTCAGTTCAGTCATCACATTTGTTGTAGAAACAAATTATCCTTCTGATATTCGGAAACGAGTTACCAGGTACGAAAATTCCACTTTCGGAATTGTAATTCCGAAAGTTAAAGCAGTACCTACATTTCGAAAAATAAAGTAGGTAGTACATTTCTTTCCACTTTAGAACTAGAGAGTACAAAATATTCGTTTTCGAGAATTTTCACTTTCGAACGAAATACAGAGTAAAGGACCATTCACATGAGAGCGGATTGCGAATCGCGAACTGGCGAATATTCGCAGATTCTGACACTTCATTTACATGAAAACTTTTTTTTGTCGCAGGTACCCGCGAATCATTTGTATTGTTGAAGTTCGAGCGAATTTTTCGTTCGTAGGTTTGTGGATCGCGACTGTTTTATGTGGATTGTGAATAAAGTGTGACAGTTCGCGGCAAGAATTTCCAATTCGCGGGAGAACTGCTGTAATTGTAAATTTCGTTATTTTCATTAATCAAGTCTCGGTTTTTTTTTTAGATTAGGTGTTATTTTAATTGAATATAATGCTTTTGTGGTAAAACAACTAGCAATTTTCAATTCATAAATACAGATAAATTGATTTGTTCACAGTTCGCGCTCATGTGAAGGGTCCTTAAGGCCCAAGCTATTTAGAGATACCGCTTGTCGATTCAATAATGTTAATCAAAAAATCTATCAACTGTTAAACTCATTATAACTAAGAATTTTTAACAAAAACTTAAATTTTGCCATATTTTTGAATCTTTAGAAACAAATTTTCCTCATTTGAATGATTTTGACATTCGGAAACGTGTTGCTACGTAGATACCGAAATTTGACTTTCGGAACTTGAAATCCGAAAGTAATAGATTTCATTCCGCTACCGAATTAGAGAGTACAAAATGTTCGTTTTCGAGAAATTTTACTTTCGGAACGAGATGCAGAGTAGGTCCCCAGGAGTCTCTTAATTTTCGCAACTGACAATATTGGCAAACATAATTCACCACAATAAGATGAAATCGGGTCAAAACTGAAAACGTCTGAATTACGACTCATCTTCTTTTCCAGCCCCACCGAGTGAAGTTGGCAATGGAAGGTAATTTTGGTTCAGACCCGGGACTGACAAAAATGTAACTCATAAGTGACTGTTTGACATGAATTCCGTACAACAGAGACTTCGTTATTAACAATGCAGTGATATGTGGTATTCCATTGGGCACTTTCAGAGCACTTTTTTATGTCCGTTTGGTACAAAAAGAAAACAACTTCTCTCATTTCAGAGCACTTTTGCGAATCTAAACCTACTTCTGCTTTTCCAAAACAAGTACGTTTGAGTTTGGCAACTAGTGGAGTTGGTTTACGTTTTCGTGAAATTTTTCAACTGTAAAAAAATCCCATTGAATAGGGAGGATCCAGTTCTTTTAATGTTTTGTGTACAAATGTTAAGAAATCAATAATTTAGGCGCGCAAATTTCGAATGTTTTAAAATAAAATTTAAACAGTGACAGCCGTATTTATTAGATTCCCTTACGACGCCTCTACGATGTTGTTTAGTTAAACGTCGCGTAAAGATTTACGCAGCCTCTACGCGGCTTTTCTGAAATTGTGATTTATAAACATTTTTCCGCTGTAGTTTTACTAAAAGAGGTTTGTGTCTAAATAGGTAAGCATTTCGATAAACTATTACAGAAAACAAAGAAATCTATTACCTTTTTTCCCTGAAACTGACATCAGCTCTGATTAGCTTTTGTAAAAATGTATTATCTAAAACAATTCCGAAAAGGCTTCGAAGGTTCTGCTGAAATATCAAACTGCAATCATATATCTATGTGTATACCTATATCTATATTACTATTTCCATTCTACCAACCATCGCCAAATCCAATGCCAGGCCACTTTTGTAGACATTTTCACACACATCCTAAGACATTCCCCGAAAGCAACAAAACTGAAGTTGAAGAAATAATATCACAAACGCACAATATTTTTTTTATTTTCATTTATTAAATATTATTTCAATCTTATAATTGCATAGGTATGCAAACGAAATTCGTTTGGCAGAAATTTTTGCAAAGCATACGAAATGAACGAACAAAAAAAAAATTAATTTCACTTTTTTGTTTTGTTTATAATTCGACGACGACCAAATGACATTTGATGCAAAAAGACATTTACGTAAGCTCTACGCCACCTCTAAACGCAAATTTTTGCGTTTAAAGTTACGCAGGCTTAAAGCGAAGTGCTTTTTGTTTATAAATCACGTTTTCCTGCGTAAGGCCATTTTAAGGGTTGCGTAAAGTTAGGCAGACTCTACGCTGGGTTTATAAATAAGGCTGTGAATGTAAAGTGTCAAAGGCTACACTACACATGTACTCATATTTCAATCGTAAGAATATCAACAACAACAAAGAGAGCACGTTGCGTTTTCATGTTCGATTGGACACACGAAATCTGAAAGCGAATCTGAAAAAACCCAATCGAATTCCACATTATTTTCCGGTCCACATTTCACTTCAACCCAAGATTCTGGACTTTGTTGTGCCTACATCATTGACGCCAAGATTCTTGTTAGTCAAATTGCGGTAACAACAAATTTTCTACAGAATGTCAGATCTTTGGAAGACAAAATTTCCAACTAGGGCAAGAGTGAAAAGACATAATGCCCGTAGAATCCGGTGGGCTGAGATGTTTGCTAGCTGGGGCTCTTAATCGTCTTTTTGTAACCTATATAGCTAGGTACAAGTTAAAACGCCTATGCCTACTGTAAGTTCGTACCTTTGGAGATCCTTGGCGAGAGTAATTGTCCACTCCCTTCGCCATTGTGAGAACGTTCAATCACTTTTGGAGGATCCACAGATCCGACATCCTTTATGGGGTCAGTGTCCATTGATTGCTACCTGGACAGACTGTATGTACCGTCTCACGAAACACTCACTCTAAATGAACGCACAAAGTGAAGCAATTAATCTCCTCCGAGACCACGGACACAACCACAGACAATATTCGTCGACGAACGCACATCATTGGGAGCTTTATACCATTCTTGGCGCACACCGACATCTTTCTGGAAATAGCGCGCACAAATCTACAAAACACATGAACCGGCGGATGTAGCTGCGAATAATTAGCTTCTTGATGGGATGTACAGGTACACCCACATCCCCCTGCCCTTCCACCAACGCAGGCACCATCTAATCATCATCATCATAAATATCATCTCCTCTCCCACACAAATGCGTCACACGCACAATGGGTGATAATGGCGATGGGTGGGTGCGCGGAACGAAGTATAGGTACTGAGATATTTTATGATGCGATGTCCTTAATTAAAAGGAAACTCTTCCCTCTGCCCTCCTCCTCATTCCGCCATCAGTGTGAGCATGAGGGGGGACAAAATGATGGACCCACGCTCCACTTTTAGCGACGAAAAGAAAAACCCTCCCCGCGAAGCAGGATGCGTGTTCTATTTATAAAAAAAAGGCGAAACTTCTATTCTTCCCGATGAGATTAAATTTTCAATTTAAGCATCCCTCCTTGTGAGTGTGTGTTGCACACCAAACTATATACTAAACGGAGATTAACGCGGTATGGCCGGAAGGTGGGCGCACTTAACCCGGCCATTAACAGGACTCGAAATGGCGCGTAAAGTGTGTGTCCCCGGTTTCGGAACTACGCTGCCCTTTAAAGTGTCATTAGTTACACTTTTTTACGCCATTAAACGAGCAATTTCAAAACAGCCCCAAGGGATATTTAGTTGTGTACACTCGCCCACTATATACGAGTACCTACCCTTCCCCGCTGCACTGCTGCGATTGATTTACGCTGTCGTTCTCGTTCACCAATGGCCATGGCCACTGCCAATTGTGGATTAAATTTACCATCATCGAATTATAACGCGAAATCTGTCGGCGGCAAGGCTGCGGTTCGAAATTAAAACTCAATTTCAGCGCCGCATCTGTGCATACGTGTGTGGGTGTGTATAGTACGCTGCCCGAGGCTAGAACCTTACTGGCTGCTGCTGTTGTGAGAGAATTTGCATAAACTGGACAGTGGCACACGCTTGATATGGCATGTCACACCAATTGAATTCATTTAGTGTCGACAATACACTCATGTGTCGAAATATTAGATCCCAGCGTGGTCGGGCTCGGGACGTGCGGAGATTTGGTGTGGGTGCGAAGGACTTTTTTTTTTTTTTTTTTGGATTGTGCCATCGTCTGGTATATTGCGATTCGGTCATCTCTATTGGTGGCGTTTGCTATTAATAACTTTTTTGTTTGACATTGCATCCTATATTGGGACTGATGCCACATAGGGGGGAAAACGGATTCGAGTTTGCTTTTGTCGGGCCAGCTTGATGAATTTCGTTTCCCATGGTGATGTCAACAATTGGATATGTAGCTAGTTACTGATATTTTACTATAACCCAATGTGAGCTGTGAGTGAAGGTGGGAAATGGCTTTGATGGTGGTAAAATAAACGACGACTACCTAGATGGGTTCAAACTTCAAATGAAGAGGCGATAGCTTGATTTTCGGTTCATATGAAGAACGAGGCAGCGGAGGAGCGATTTTGAAATGGGCTGTGGATTAGCAAATTGCAGGCGTTAGATTTTTTACTAGTAGTTCGAAGGGCTTATTGACCCGTTTTTTAGAAGCATTCTGTGGTGTGTTTTTTGACAACAAATAGGGTCGACTTAAGACCTGTTCTTAGGTGTTTTTGGTCGCGTTTTTCGGGCACGTTTTTTGACGAGTTTTTGACGTAATTCTTTTTTCTGTGCTCATTCTCTTGTAGCGCTTTCGGATGAGACTAATTTTAAGCATTTTTTTTGGCTCGTTTTTCTCTGCTTTTTGACTTGTGTCTTGTAGTGTTATGTGTGTATTTTTGTCGATGCCTTTATTTGGGCAATTTCTTGTGATTTATCTTTCACGTTTCTTAATATCATTTCCCATTTTTGGAACCATTTTTCGACAAAATTTTAAAGGACAATGGTTTTGGCGCTTTTTTGACAACATATTATAGAAAGAGCTTTTTAACTCAATTTAGATCCGGTTTTTGGTCATTTTTCGACACGATTTTGACTATTTTTTGGTGAGTTTCTTACCGGTATTTTAGGGCATATTTTTCAATGCTTTTCAAAGACAAGTTGTTAACGGTTTTTTTTACAGTTTATGATATGTTTTTCAATCCATTTTGGGAAGAGTTTTCCGCATTCGGCTGAGTTTTTCCTGACGATTATTAAGCGTTATTGTTTTATTTTTTAATCGCGTTTTCGAGTGTTGCTTGAAGTATTATTTATTAATGCATTTTTTGGATCTATTTTGTGCTTTTTCGTGCGAGTTTTTAAATAGTTTTGCAGTAGTTAATTATGTTTCTTTTTACTTGTTTCCGACTTGTTTTTAAACGCCCATAGGCCTATATTTAGACGCAATTTTTGTGGTTCTGTTCGCGAGTTTTGGAATCGTTTTTCGACCTATTTTTAGATGTTTTTTTGGTCACTTTTCGATGTGATTTTGACTATTTTTGGACGAGTTTCTTACCCGTATTTTAGGGTGTATTTTTCAATATTTTTCAAAGACAAGCTTTTAAGAGTTTTTCAATCCATTTTTGGGAGAGTTTTCCCACGCGTTTTTTAATCGCATTCGGGCAAGTTTTTCCAGATGATTCTTAAGCGTTTTTCTTTACTTTTTGACTCTTGGTTTGGAGAGTTGCTTGAAGTATTTTTTATTTTTTCGACCTATTTTATGCTTTTTCGTGCGAGTTTTTAAAGCGTTTTGGACTAGATAATTGTTAGTTGTTAATTGTTTCTTTTCACTTGTTTGAGACTTGTTTTTAAACGCAATTTAGGCCCAAACTTAGACATTTTTGGACGCGATTTTTGGGGCTATGATCGCGATTTTTGGAATCATTTTTCGACCCATTTTTAGATGTGTTCTTGGGCGTGTCCTAAAGTCACTTTTTGAAGCGATTTCGACTATTTAGGACACGTTTTTTTACTTCCTATTTTATAGCGCTGTTTGCAGTGATATTTGAGAGGCTCTTAACCTTTTTCGGGATCGTTTTGTAAAGTCTTATAGACACTTTTATCACCTGTTTTGTAACGCATTTTTGGAAAAGTTTTTTTTTCAACGGATTTTTGGAGCGTTTCTAGGCAAGTTTAACTTCGTGATTTTTTCGTGTATTTTGGTCATTCATTTTTGAAACGTTTTTGGGGCACGATTTCAAGGCGTTATTTGACGAGTTTTTTCAACGCTTCTATAATATTTTTCAGAAGTGATTTTGAGCCCATTTTTGACGCGTTAATTGGCGCATTTTTTGATGCGTTTGAGTGAATTTTTTACACTATTTCGGACGTATTTTAGACCTTTTAATGGCTCGATTTCCGACGAATATTTTTCAGTGTTTTCTACGACTCATTTTTCGGGGCTTTTAAAGCGTTTTAAATTGAGTTGTTTGACGCGTTTTGGATAATTGTTTAGTTTGTATTAAAGCCTTTTCAAAGTCTCTTTGATGCATATTCGGGCGTGTGTTTGATCCGAGTTTCGGAGTCGTATTTGGACGTGTTTTGGGTAAAAATCTAGTAAGCGTATCTTTCCAAAATATTTTACTAGTCGTATTGGACCGGCAATGACATCATTTTTCTTTCGGTAAATTTGTAATTTGTGTAGGTATCTCTTCATTGAGTTGGCCGATTATAATGAAATAAAAACTAGAAACTGTTCAACATTAAATACTTTAATTTCCTCAAAAATCCAAACGAATAAGGCGAATTAACTCATAGTGAAGCGTTTTAAAATTAGCCTAGAAATAGTCAAACTCTAAAATTTTATTATGTGAATAGGTTCTTTTTCCACAAAGCTCGAAAGTAGATGATTCCGATGGTCGAAAATTCTATTCAGAAATTGGAAAGCCTCCAGAAGAGACTTCCGGACTGCAGCTGTACCTCAGTGAATGTTAACCATTTCTCCCTCCTTCTCCTTAATAGAATGGAGAATATTTGCACAGTCCGGTGGACCTCGACCAGAAAGCCTCTTCTTCCGGCTTGTTTCCACTGCCGCCGTTCCCAAGGCATTTAAACCAGAAAACCTTCGACATGGTTCATCTTTGATTACGTCCCAAGAACTCGGAAAAAAAATTTAAAGCGACAGCAGATTCCCAAAACAAGTTTATACACTCACTCAACCATTTTATCCATCAACCTTTTGCATGTCCGTGCACTTGAAATGGAACAACAACACTCCCGAATCCCCGCACTCTGTTCTACAGCAAAAGTCACAACTGCAGTCCAAAAAGGACATCGTCATCCTGCCAATGCACTAGGATTTCCTGCAAATGGATGCAGCTGCCTTGGATGACCGGCTAGTAAATCACTTTCGTAGAACTAATGCAGTGTCAAATGCATTTCCTGAGCAAGTAAATAGTCCAGCAAGAGAGAGAGAGAGAGAGAGAGCGAGCGGAGTGCAGACAAGTCACAGGGCTTTCAGCTGCAGTAACCAACACCCGCACTTGTCGTCGCTCCACCACAATCTGTAATGTACACACACACGATGCAGTTGCAGAGAAGTGGTTTTATTAAATATGCACACCTACCCAGGGACAACGATTACGAATTTTGTAGCAGAACGACGAGATCCGCCCCTGCTCCAAACTGCATATCTTCGTACTCCGGGCATCGAAAACTTTCCAGCATCGAAATCTGTGTGCACGCTTCCATTCTAATCGCATGCTACCCTCCGAAGTTTCAGCAGTGTCACACTTCAGCACTTTTGTCCTTTCCACCCTGAAGCACTGCCGTACTCCTACTGCACATGCAGAGAGCTTAGCTTATCACCGAAAATCTATCCCGTCGCCGTTGCCGCCCCGTCGATTCATCCGCTGCGTCCTACAGCATTAGGGGTGATAAATATTATAGCCGCCCTGCAAAATATCTAGCGTATCTGTGTTGACTGTTTGCGGGAATTTTGTGACTAAAATATTTGCATATTCTGTGGGGGCTTTGAACCGGTCCCGGCTCCGCATCCACAAGAAATCCTGGCAAAAAAAAAATCCAAGTTATAGGCTGTAGCCACTAATTCCTCCCGGATTGGGGTCTGAGGAGGTAGACTGACCAAGGGATATAGTTATACATTGTGCGAGGCGGTGCGGGTGCACAAAAAACGGAAACAGCGAGCAAGGACGAGAATAATTTCGGTCATCGCAGAGGTCACTGCGACGATGGCTGATGGGGTGTAGTGGCGAGTACGCCAATTTGAGCCAGCTCGACGGTGGCACAGTGAATCGACCTGGTTGCGGATGCCACACCACACCAGTGATTGTGATTGTGATTGTCAGTGTCACTGGCATTCGGCTGGGCCAGTAGGTTTATCGTGTGCTCTTTTGTCTGAGACTGCAGCAGCGACGAACTGTTAACATGGACGAGATGTTGTTTGGCCTTTTGTACCGATTCCTGTTGGATGTGAACGGTGACATATTCCAGTTGTTCTTCGATCTCGATGGTCGGGTTCGGTTGACGCGAAGAGTTTTATGCTACCTACCGCCCGAATGGTGCATTGATATTGTTGGCAGTTAAGCCGCAGAATGCAACATGGGACTGGGGGCGTTTTTTAACAGAGACACATGGCTACGAGGGTAGCATGATGCTTTCATGGCCTGGGCCGGATGTTTTCGACACGCATATTGTTTGGAAGGAGTCGCTTTACAGCAGAACCAACTTGAGGTTAACGCACACGCCATTGAAAGCTTGCATTGTGCTGGATGGAGTCCAGATATCGCGATTGAGTTAACCGCTTCTGCTTTGACGAGCAGAAAATGTTTTTTTTTTCTCGTAATAGACCTTGGATTTAAGCTGGTAAATTCAGCTTCTTCGTGTTAGATTTTGGTCTGTAGCTTAGCTCTTAAATGGGGCTGGTTGATAGCTTCAAATGTTTGAGGAGGTTTAGGCTTTCTTAGGAATTCTTTTCTTGTTGTTGAATTATGAGAGTAATCGCACGTTTTGGTCCAAATCGCCCACAAAAAGAAGGCGTGGCAATGTTCGACATGGCCTATAGTCTTCTCCGGGTCTTGGAGGCGTTTCCAACAAAGTTTTATCGAAATCTGTTCCGCGGTTTTCACGCCAACTTGTAACAAACATTGAAACCCCATCCGACGCATAGGTAGATATTGTCGAATTTAGCTATGCGGGGTTCGGGGACGGCGACATTCCTTGAGTGCAAGGACTTACCCTGAGTTAGTAGTGACGATATGTAATCACCGCATCCACTTCATACAACTTTTTGATAGGAAGTTCAATGACTTTTCGAATGTGTGTGCCGTTCGGTATGAATTTCAGACTTCTGTCAGTCGATACTCAGTTTTTTTGACAGCCAAGTAGGTCCTGAAAAACTCGTCTTGGGAACTGTAGGCAGATTACCTTTCGTCCCTGTACTAATTGGTACCGCACTCATAAAAGGGTCTGCAGAGCTTAAATTGTGACAGCCCTCTTCGGTAGCAAAGTTCTCGCCTCCTATAGTGCTAAACTTTGAAGCAAGGACCTCCAATTTCAAAAAACTCGATTACACAGTTAAAAAGAAATAAATACAGGTCCCCTTCACAAACTAGATTTTATTTGCAAACACCCCCCTCCTATGCAATGCCATAGGAAATCTGAAATCCCACCTCCTCGGCCGACGTTGCATCATCGCTGTTGAAGTAAACCACAAAAGGTCCGGGAGAGCCATCTGCACCAAGAGGAGAACTATTAATTGGAGCCGCACCACTGTCAATTAACAACTTACAGATCAACCGCGTCCCCTTCGTTGTGGTGCCACAAAAATAGGTCGGCTGGATCCTCGAATCGATTAGCACCGCTCCAGGGACCATCAGGTAATCGTCGGCCTTACCCGTTGTCGGCACCATGGCATGACAGTCGGTGTCGTACCCGGAGTTGACGCCCTCGCCCGGCAGTGCAAAATCGACGAAATTAAACCTGTGCGAACGGAAGTTAGACTTTTGCTCAAACGCCTCGAGCTCAACATACTCACTCAATGGCGGAATCGCCCACCTGTCGCCGGAAGCAGATGGCGTAGTTTTGGTTCGGCATGTACGGACCCGTGCCACCGTTGTAGTTGAACGACTCAAAGGTGCCAGTTCGTTCGGTGAAGTACTGCAAGCAGCCATGTGGCGCCAATGACGACAGATCGTTGCCCTGCGAGGAGAAAATGCTCTTCAGGTCGTGCAGACCGGCGTTCTTCGCAAACGGCAGGAGGCCTCTGCGAGCCGCCGCCGTCGGGCACTCCAGCTGCGTGACAACCAAACGCCACCGGGTAACCGGGTCTCGGTTGGGCAGGATGAAATTCAAGTTCACATTGGCGTCCGTACCGCCGGACACGTCGAACTGCACATACATATGCTGGTTGTCGTTAAAGCCGCAGAACGTCATTTCATTGACCTCGAACCGATCGACGCACTCGACGGTATCACTCCCCGCTGTCGCCACCACCTGCGGTTGCTGCAAGCGGAACTCCTCCATCTCGATCTTGATCTGGCAGACCTTCGAACTATACGGCTCGAAGACGTATGCGCACCTCGCGGGTATGGTGCCGGGGCTCTGGATGAGGGTCCTCTTCAGCTTGGACGTACCGCCGCACAGCATGTTTGCTGAAAGCAAGAGACAGACACATGAAAACCTCTTTTGGCTGGTGAACCAACTCACTTTCACAACACACTCCGTAGGTTCCACAAAATCCCGACACTGTGCCGCCGTTGCGCATGCAGTTGAAGCGGGTCATGCAGGTGCCCGAGTATCCGGTCTGTGACTCACAACTGTCTGCGTTGAGGCCAGTCCTGGTTATCCGATTGGAAAGCCGAGTGCCAAAGCGCTGGTATTTGCCCGTTCTATTGGTGTCCACTGGCAGTTCCTCTGCGTCCTCGGCGCCGACCGCACCGCATAGAGCTACGGCGACAAGAACGACAACCCCACAACCGAATTTACGAACGAACGTCATCGTTGTCGTATGACCAAAAGTAGATTTGAACTAGTTGCTGACGTGAGCTTGCGCGCACTTTTATACCCAAGACGAGACGGTCTCGGTTAGGGTTCAACGGACACAGGTGGGCTAGAAAAATTCGGACGGTGCTGACACACGGTCCGTTTTTTACCGAGTCAATATTTGTCCAGAGATGTTGACCCGACTTGGTCTGAGGTTCAAATGGATTCGCAAGGCGGATTCTTGAGATACTTTTCTCCGATGATGCGACTATATCGGAGCGGCACGATGTTGCAATCCCGATAGTGCGCGACTGGGGATGATAACAGCTCTGATACGGTGTTGACACATTCCTCTGTCGAAACTATCTCCGCGCGTACATGCCACCCGCAGTGTAGCGCTAATTGAAGCATACAAGCTTTGGGCGGACTTTTGATGAGTTCGGGACGTTGTTGTTGTCGCGCTGTACGGAACCACGCACAGGTGTGCGTAATGATGATTGTTTTAACGTTAGTTCAACTGAACCGTGGTGGTTAATGGTTTGTTTGCACTGCTCGCGGTGATGGGCTGGTGTTTGCCTTGACATTAGCGTGATGTTTGCCTTTTTACTTTTCTTTTATATGGTTCTTGGTCACAGGCGATGATGGGTTCTTGGGCGGAGGAGTTCTAATTGGTCGTGGGAGATAGTTTTCTGGTTTGTTTGAGCGAGCGTAGGTGGGACACTTTTCACTGTTGGTGCGCGTATTTGCGAAAGTAGTTAGGATGTGAGTGATAGTTGTCGAGGTGTGGGTCTTTAGTGAGCTTCTGTAACTGTGGATGATCAATCGATGTGCACTCGTTCATTTGAGGGAATAAATGACGTTGTAAAGGAGGACTGGTTGTCGATGATCACTGAGGGCGATTTTGATGTTGATGTTGAGAATGTGCTTTTCTAGGGTGGCCCAAATTCCAACTCAGGGTTTTTTCACTGCGCCACCTCTCGCGAACGTCTGCAGACATCCGAGAGTATAACTGTCTTGAAAGGGCTTCTCAATCGGCCGTTTGAAATCGGCATAAAATTGTAGATCCCTTCCATTCGTTCCAAAAATTAAATTTCACACAAAACGAATGGTTGTGAGAAGCTAGGCCTAGGGCCCCTACGGACCAGTTGCGGCTCTTGGCCCCCTTCGGGTATACTAGGTATAGGGCTCGCCAAGGTTTCGAATAACACTGTAGTTTCCTCTAAGACCTTCATGGACATAAGACGGCAGAAAACTCAAACTTTCAACTTTGCTAGGCATTTCAATTGAATACCTGACTGCTTCTATTAAGGCCGCTGTCGTTGTTCTTGGCCTTCCAAACAGCTGAACAATATGCCTTTTAGCTTTATCGGTGTGTGACCAATTCAGGTCCAATTATGCTACCTTATCTCGATGTTCAGGAGCTTTCAGACACTTTGGCTTGTTCCGCACAGCTTTATATGAATCAAGGCTGCTAAAATCTAAAGGCTACCAAATACAACGATTGACAAAAGACTCTCGGGACTTTTATTGGCGTACTTATCTTTATGTATATAATTCTACTGTGCGTGTGTCTGTGTATGTCAATGGACTCCTCCTAAACGGCTGGACCGATTTCAATGAAGTTTTTTGTATGAGTTTGGGAGGCGCCCTGGATGGTTTATATTCACAAATAAGCCCGGCAGATGGCGCTGCAGTGGGTTCGCTAGTTTTTTAAATGAAGTTCATTGATTGATTTTTTAAATGAAGACGCAATAGCAAAAGCAAAGCGCGGGTGGTTTTTTTAGGCCGAGTGTTACTGATTCCGATGTTTTTCCTATAGATGATTCTAAACTTTCCAGTTAACGACCTCCCAAGGCTTAGGATTCTTAATTTTTTTCTTATTTTTCCCAAACCGACCGACTCTAGATTCAACCACAGAGACGGAAACACACTCTTAAAGCCCGTTGATTGTACCTGAAAGAAAAAATCGGCTCAGTCCTTTTGATTTAGCCTTTCCAACGGTGCTAGTTGAATGCAAGGCTGTGTGACCTCACAGTAAAAAGTTCCGCTTTGACAGCGTGTTCAAAAGTTAATTTTTTCCAATTCTGTGGCTAGGACATACTTTACTAGAGGTGGGTTTAGGTATCACGAAATTGGCAGTTAAGGTTCTTTTGGCGCTAGTCTATGCTTTTCCCCTCTTAAAGGTTATTTCCCAATTCTCCTTTGGCTGCGAGGGATAAACTACTTATACACCGATTGCATGAGCGACTCTACAAAATACTCCCCAGCAAATCCGCCACAATGTCTCTCAGATGCACCTCCGCTGACAGTCTCCACTTCGTCTTTAGCGAGTTGAACTTCTGCTTGGATTTAGGACTTTTCTGCTTTTTCATTTTGAAATTGCCGCAATTTATGGAGAAATATCTTAGTTTTTCACTGGTCCAAATTTTAGGTAGTCCCTGTAATTTTTTGTCTAATTCGGACAGCACGTTCCTATAAAAATATTGAAACCACAAAGAACGGAGAACAGGACGCTTAGTATATAAATTGAAACACAATATCCACCTCCGTCTTTCTGGTCTTTTCAAAATAAATAAATACCATAAATTTGACAGCGCGCCTTCAAAGGCTTAATTCAAAGATGCGTATATCTGGCTTAATAATTTCAACAACTTTGTCAATGCATAAGTATTATTTACAAAAAAATTTGCCTCTGAAGTCGACTTTATTGCACATTCCATAGCAATTCACCCCTGAAATAAACATACAGCAAAAAATGCAGCAACCCCATTACATACGGGTATAAACCTATCGCCATTGTCATCTTGAGAAGAAAAAAAAAAAACTTTTTCAAAGATTGCGACGGTCCACCACCATAGTGTCCTACAAGGGAATAATTACACAACGCAGAAGGGGTGAAACACAAAAAGGAAATCCATGTTCATTTTTTGCGTTAATGCGTTTTTCTAATTTCCTTTCCTTCTTCTATTACGTTTTCTCTTTGTTGTAATATCATGCGTTTCCCCCCACTGTATGTATGAAATACAGAGGAAAGGACATCTTAACCGATGACCACTTTGTGTTGTTGCCTGCAAATTATTCGGTTTAGAGAAAATTTAATTCACGAAAGAAAATTGATTAAGAAGAGGAGTAGTATGTCCATTGTCCTGTGTGTCCTTATTTAACAATTACATGTTTTTTTTTTCTAAAATTTTGGAGGTTAAAAATGATCCACTCATAGAAGATTGGATGCTGTTTCTTTCCAACCGAGAAATTGCATGAAATTGGAAAAATAGTGCTGACACTTTATCGTTTAATACAAATGAAAAAGTAAAAATAAGAAATAAGAAATAAGGAAATTTCTGTTTATTTTGCAAGACTTGGTATAAATCTGTGGCAAAAAGGAAAGTTAGCATAAGTCAATTTTAGACACTTTTCGGGAGGGCAGGATAAAGGTTTTGTTGCAGATGTGGGAAGACGACTTGTGCGTTTTTTCGTGATCCATAACACAGCAACAGTAAGAGATATTTGTATGAAAAAAATCCGATAGTAACATTAACTTAATTTTGACATAAGTCGACTTATGCTGTTTTCCTCGTTGCCACAGATTTATTCAAGCAAGGCTATCAACACCGAATCAAGTAATCAGTCTTCGGTAGTCTTTAGTAAGTCAACTGCTTTCAAGTGCGTAGTAAAATGATTTTAACCAGTGTTGCCATTTTGACTGGATTGATACGAATTTCGCTGGAATATTTTGCTCAATCCAGCCATCTGTTTTTTTTAGCTGGATACGATCTTGGTTTGACTGTTTTTAAATGTTTCGTGTCATTTGTCTTCAGTCAGTATATGCATTTTAAAATTCAAGATAAGAAATAAATTAAAATTAAAAGAAGAACAAAATTTAGCTTCAGTTTCATATTTTTGCTCTGCTCTATACCACCATCGGAATGGAAAAAATAGTATTTCTAGAAAGTTCGAGAGGTTATACATACTTACATAATTATGCTAACCAATTACATTGGTATTAATATAAAATTCAGAATTTTTTACTTAATTTAATAATCGCTCACAAATTGTAAGAGCTATTTCAGAACTTATTTGCCAGTCTAACAATTCTTGTTCAATGAAGATTTCTGTTGGATTCTGTATGTGCTAAGGCCCTAGTTTTAGCCCTACGTAAAACGAAACCGTAAATATTTTCTTTTTCTTTTTTAGACCACTTAATCCCAAAGGTTGAACTCAATCTTGGTCTTCAAATGTTGCTTATGAATTATAAAGTTAAATAAATAAAAATAAATAGTTGGCGCAACAGGTCTGTAGGGACCCTGGGCCTAGCTTCTCACAACCATTCGTTTTGTGTGAGTTTTTTTAAATTTTTGGAACGAATGGGAGGGATCTACAGTTTTATGCCGATTCCAAACGGCTAATTGAGAAGCTCATTCATGACATCATGACAGTTATACTCTCAGATGTTTGTCAGACGTTCGCGAGAGGTGGCGCAGTGAAAAAAACCCTGAGTTGGAATTTGGGTTTTTGCGGGATTCGAACCTGGACCCCTCGCTTAGTAGTCCAACACACTAACCACTAAGCCACTGTGTGAATTATAAAGTTAGTCCATCAAAAAAAAAAAAAAATTAACAAGAAATCTTACAGTTTTTCAGAAATAATAATTTATTATTTTTTCCGTACGAGAAACCTTTTCCGATCTACTTCTCACTCAATTCCATCACAAAAAACCAAATCGTTCCACTGAAAAAATTCATTTCTTTACTGTTCCATCTGTCAGAATTAGTTTTTTTCTTATGGAATCTAAACAGGGGTGGTTGTAATTGTTTTCGTAGAGAAACATTTTTCTGACAGAATTTTCGCCATGACCGAAAAATAACCGAAAAAGAAACGAAAAAAAAAATCATTTCCATACTGTTCCATTTTTTTTTTTGTTGCATTTAACGTATGGCTATAACTAGGGCCTAAGGTTGGATTAAGGAAAATTTTTTTGCCGCCCAAAAAGTACCAATAATGTTTATTCCTTGCGTAGAGTTTCAAATTAAAAAAAGATAAAGAGGGACAAAAACTTAGTTGAAGACCTTAAAAACTGGCTCAGAGATATGAATGTTCCTTCTCTGACCAGCGAGAAGTACATAGGTATGTGTCTATCTCCAGAGAAACACAACTTTCAATAAATTATTAGATAAGGTTAATACAACAAATTGTTTTATTCCTGTTTCAAATGTTTAGTAATAAAACACTCGAGTTAAACCAACTGTGTCTGCATCATACAACTATTAAATCCACACCCCCAACAGTGGCAACTCTTTAATAAATGCCCACCGGCGCGGCGGCAACCTGCACTGCACCCACTGCAAAACAGCGAGGAAAAAAAAACCAAACAAATCTGAAAATCATTAAAAACCGTCAGCTGCCGTCAGCCCTCGGTGTCGCCAGTCAAAGAAGGAAGTCGGAACTTGGAATAATAATTACTCGCTCTCTTATGGCGGTAGAAATTAAAAAGATACACCCAGGCAACATAGAGCGATATAGTGGGAAACAAGGTGAACCATCTCGCATAAGATGATATAAAAAATAAAATTGACATTTTTCATTTTGCCGTGCCATTCGTGTGGAACCTAGTGTCCGATGTAATCCTTTTGTTTTTTTTTTTCATTCATGAACTCTCCTCTCGCTGGGATGTCTTCTAATCGGTGCGGTGTTTACAACCAAATGAGAACAACAAACATTAATTAAAAAGGACATCGTCTGACATTTTTTAGCATTAAAAAAAAAACCGTTTTAATCAGAAAACAATGTCTGCGAGAGCATTAAGAAAATCTAAAAATCTACATCAAAGGATTCCCTCACTTTCGGTTCAGCTATATTTAAAAGGTATTCCATGGAAGAAAGACTGTTATCTTTTGGTGGGTATAGGAATGGAAAGCGAGTCTTTCTAAGGAGAGTTATTTTGGGTCGCAAGTTTTTCGTGAGTTCTAAGCTAAATTTATAAGATGTACCTACATAGTGGGCGTTCTACAGAAATAATGTCAATGGCAAGGCAAGACAAACTTGCTTCCTTACATGTCTTTTAAAAAGCACACAGCTTTTAATGCCAGTTGTAGGACTTTTCTCACCTATTCAGTAGTTAGGATCATAAAATTAGAGGTCCTACATTCCCGATATATTCACAATAAAAAAATCACCATTCCGTAACTTTCTCTCTAGCTCTCTAGAACAACATCAGAATTCAACTCAGAATGCTCTGCCTTATATTCTGTGGTCTTGGACCTGTCTCCCCTACACTCCCTTATTTTTTAGCACACCTCAGCAACTTATCTATGACAAACCCTCTCGATTGGCATCCAAAATAAAACATTCCCATCCAACTATCTATGTCAATAGGAAAGTGTTTCCTCTATCTAACATGTCACCCGAAAATCGAGCTCATTGAAACATCAAAAGCGTTCCACAAACACTTATCAAACATTGCGTCGAACAATTTTGTGCAGCAGCAGCACAAGGCGTCCGTAATTAAAGTGCTCTATTGCGGCCCTATCGGATGATAAGGCCTCCTGCCAATTTCAAATAATGTAAACAAAAGCCGAAAAACAACACGAGAACTAATTCCAAACTTGTGTAATTGGCTACAATCAGCTAGCGGTATCATGTCCGGGGGCAAGATTGCATCTCGAGCGGCCGTGAATAAAACCACCCGGTGTCAGGGCCAGCGGTACAGTTCCCCTCCTGAGCGACAACAAGTATGAAGTTGTTTACCTCGATTATTGCGGTCGTCACGCTTTGCGTTGGTGTCAGCAACGCGGCGTCGTCCGTCGCTTGCGGTGGATCGAGTTCGTCGAAGAACATCCTAATCAACAACCCATCCATACCTCCAAGGGTGTGCGAGTACAAAATCCAGGCATACAGCAGCAATGTCTGTCAGGTGAGCTATAAAACCTTGCCAATCGTTTTCATTTTTTTGACGTGACTCCCTCTGACTGGATAGCTGCGCATTGACTTCGCCATGACTTTGGCGCAACCATCCCTTCCGAACGGCAATAATGGACTCAAAGGTCCGGAGTGCATCAATGACTTTCTGAAGATCGGAGATCTTAAGCTCTGTGGCGTTGAGACTGGCCAGCACATCTATGTGCCCTTAAACAGAACCGGCGGTGTCAAGTCCGTCGATATTGAACTGCACACAGCTGCCAGGGCTGGTGGGGCCTCATTGCCGTCGCTCTCTTGGAAATTCGAGATCGTGCAGTTGGAGTGTCCAACCGGATCGGCCCTTAGAAGCATTGAATACAACGATGAACCCGCCATGCGCTCCAGCTCTAAGGACGGTTTCCTATTAGCTCCCGCGGGCTGCGATCAATACTTCCCAGACGCTACCGGCACCATCGAATCCTTCAACTACAACGGCGGCCATGGTATCTTCCCGTACAACCTGAACTATGCCATTTGCTTCAGAAGGACTACCAGCACCACCGGACTACTGTAAGTATCGCCATTTGATAAACACAGTTTTAGGTTTGAATTCTTTGAACAGAATCAAGGGGGCAGACTTCAAGATGGGCCGCGAAACCAGCTACAATATCTTTGGACAGACCGACAACTTCTGCTACCCCCAAGTGCAGACCAAGGGCAACGCTGAGAACTACCTGATGATTCCACAGGCCGTCGTATTGGAAAGCAATGTTCATGCAAGTTACTTCTGCGGCCACAGTGTGAAAGGAAACACCATTTTGAGTGAGTTCTGGTGGATTTTGACCAAATGTGGGCAGGAATTAATTTTTGCTTTTATTCTAGGCACAAACCCAGGACCACTTGTAATTGTTTTCAGTAGTGACGGTGTCTACCAGCAGGGTGTCACTGAGGAGGGCTTCTCACTGAAATACGAGGTGCTTTCTGATTAGAATGTGTACGCGGTTGCGAGCGCTTTCATTGAATTAAAGCTTTAGCGAGAAAATGTGTGTTCGGTTGTTGTATGTGAGTGGGGAAATTTTCACAATTATTCCCCACTGTTTTCCAGTTGGGTTGTGATGTGGGATATACATAGTTTTAGTTGTGATATATGATTGGGGAATTTATTGCGGAAGGGAATTTTTTTTTAATTTCCGGCTATAGGGAAACTTTTCATTATCCGACAGTGCGATCGAAATAGGTAATATTTTAAAGGGTTAATTAGTTGGATGAAAATGCAAACATTTACCTCGAGTTGCTGGTGGGTCCCTGAATTCTGTGGGACTTAGATATAGGCTTAGACCTAGAAACGTCCCATTTATTATGCAAGTAAGTAAAAAGGCGCTCAAGCATTTAGTGTTTGAGTGCAATAAGACAGCTTAGAGTGCGAAGAAAGGGGAATATTCCAACTTGATCCAGTAGGTACTACCGACGTCTTAATTTTTCCTCCTTCAAGGTGATCCCAATAATCGGGGCTTTATCAGAAGTGAATTTTAGAATTTTGCTTAAAGGATTTGTGCCAACATCTTAACAAAACAAATTGTCTAAGGGCTGTAGACGGACGCTCAGAGATGATTGTGTCGGGAGTTTTCCGTTTCGACTTTTAAGCTCTTAAAAGAAGATCCTGATTTTCTCAGAGTAGGCGCATTTTATGAAATTAACAACCCACAAGTGTCCGACGAAGTTCCATCGCGTTGCGACCTCACTGTATAATGCCGTTTATGTCGTCTTTGCATCATCGGATCTTATTTCTTCCGTAAGAGCTACATAGCCTTGCTATCTGATTTTATTTGGCCAGAAGAACTTGAGAAGAGAATTAATTGCAACAAGATGGAGCTACGTGTCTTTTAAATAAGTTCGATTTGACAAAATGAAACAAATTTGACAAAAGTAAACTTCTGCGAGCTATTGTGACTCAATTTTCTTTTTTCACCAGAGTCTTGTTTCGAGTTGTCGTTGATGTTAACCACAAATAACCAAAAATTGTTACCTACGCTTTGACAGATAACGCAAAGGGAATTTCGATTGAGTAAAAACTCTTATGTTATGTCTTGCTACTGGAACCCGACCCAGTATGAACTGATTTAATTTGATATACAAGCAATTTAATGACTTGCGGGGCAGTGATATGAAATTTACATCCTATTTGTTCGTAAATAACAACCAACGACTACAAAGGGCAAGATTCGCAACAGGCGCGTTTTATTGAATATCTATTTTAGCAAAGCAAAGTAAACTGGAAGGAAAACTGTCCCAGTAACATTTCTGTTACATTTTTGTGAAAAAGTGGTAGGTATATTTTATTGTTTCTCGACTTATAGTTAATACTAATAATAATAATAATAGCTGGCGCAACAGGTCTAGGGACCCTGGCTCTGGGCCTAGCTTCTCACAACCATTCGTTTTGTGTGCATTTACAATGTCACGCACGCGTATTTTGTGGACCGGACGGGACAGAGCGATTCGTTTTTCCGCAGTCGATGGTAAGAAAGGCGTCAAATTGGATCACAAATCAGACGGATCAAATGTAATGGATGTTCTTTCCATAATTATAGCTACGTAAAAGGGAAATAAATACAAGTTCCGCCGGCAATCACTTGCAGACATTTCTATTTCCGATTAAAACACGTGAAGTGAGAGCGGTAATTAGTTTCAGTGGATTAAGCCAAAAATTCATAAATCAGTTATAAGAAATGAATAAATAATTGTCGGTTCATCACTTTCGGGAGCCATTTTGTTTAAAGAAAAGCGAAATTTCGTTAGCCATAGTTTTAAAAATATCAACAAGCTGACCTTTCCTATAATTCCTACCCTGTAAACAAGATGGCCGATTGTCACAGACTTTCGCGTTAGGTAATGCTGTCCCTTTTATTCAGACCAATATTAAGTATTGTAAATCCCTTGAATCTTCGGTTTTAGAAATGTGTGTTGTTGTAAATCAAGCAGAAAAGTGATTACAGCCATGAACTCATCAAAGGTTTTAAGATAAACTCCAGCTGTCAAGTCACTTTCGGTAGGGTTAAATACAGTACACGTCGGTAAAAACAATATCTGATATAGCGATGTGTTTAAAGAAACTCAAAGTAATTTGCAATCGGTTACAACGATACAAAGATAAGGAACTTAATGATGAAATCGATTATAGCAATGAAAGCGTGCATAGATTTATTTCCAAAAACGGCTTACAACGATGGTACAAAGAACGGCTCATTCTGTTTCTAAATATTCAGGGACAAACACTACAAAATAGTGAGTTTTCTGCACCACAATTTTCTTAAATTTAAAACTTATTTTTAAAATAAATTGCTTAATGTTTTAAGATGCTTTTTATTGCACCGGATATAGCAATGAAATTCTAAGTAACATCGTTATAAACGATTTCTACTGTACCTATACCTGGTTTTAATTCTACAAAAGTTAAAAAAAAAACTTTTTCCGCTAAAACTTCTCCTTTACTATACTTTTGCTGAGATTCCTAGATGTTAAATATACTGTGGCGTGGAAGGTATCGTGTGACTTAAGTGGTGAAACAAGCCCTTAGTCACAGTTTGGTGAAACCAGGCCTTAGACAGTTTGGTGAAACCAGGCCTTAAAGTCACAAAACAAGTTCCACTCAAGTGTCACTTCCAATTGGAGACTGGAATCTGTCACCACTGAACCTTGTTCTAGAACCACTTAGAATTAGCTAGAAAGTTCTCGTCAGATGGCGGAGCGGGTATAAAAGGACAGCTTTTAGAAGAGGGCGAGACAGTTGATTTATATCAGTGATTGGTTAAAAGTTCGAGATAGTAATAGTTTGTGAAGATAAATAAGTGAAAAGTAATAGAGTAAATTAAGTGATTGGTTTGAAACGTTGAAGAATTGTTTAAGTAATAGTGTTCTGGTACTTAATAAGTGAAATATTAGAATAGTCGATAAAAGTGTAATAAAAGTGAATTTTAATAGAGAAGTTAAACGGAATAGTGTTTTATCTTTACGAATCCCAGCCTGAATGTAACATTGGTGTCAGAAGTGGGATAAAACTTATTCTGTGCTAAGTGTCTAAGTGTAGTTAAAAAAAAAAAAAAAAAAAAAAAAAAAAAAGTGAATTTGTGATTTTTTTTTAAATTACAAGAGACAAACAAAATGGGTCGTGTATTGCTACATCTAAGCATACCCCAATTGAAAAGTGAACTAGAAAAGCGGAATCTCTCCACAGCTGGAGGGAAAAGTGACCTCATACTTCGTCTGCAGGAAGCTGTCCAAAACGAGGGAGAAGATCCAAAAACCATGCTATTCGACGTGTCAGAAGAACAAGTAAGTACAGGCGTTGACATTAGCTCTATGATGGAATTACTTCTTGCGAAGATGGAAGAACAGAAATATTCTATGGAATCTAAGTTCGCAGAACAAAAGAATTCTCTAGAACAACAGAAAAATTCTATGGAATTGAAGTTCGAAGAGCAGAAGAATTCCATGGAATTGAAGTTCGCAGAACAGAAGAATTCTCTAGAAGAACAGAAAAATTCTCTTGAAGAACAGACAAATTCCATTGTCGCCGCACAAAAAGATGCAGTGGAAGAATTTAAGAATGTTCTAGATGTAAAAATCGACGCGATTGATGAAAAATTAAACGAGCATGAAACAAAGTTTGAGGAAATTAACAAAACGTTTCAAAAACACGAGACAAACATCGAGAACATAGCTAAAGAGCTCGGAACAAACATCAAGAATATAACTAAAGAGCTCGAAATAGTCAAGAAACAGAAGGCTCGGGAATATTCTGCTGACTGCCCAAGAAAGAAGGAGATGCAGCCACCCGTTTTTGATGGTCAAACATCATGGCCGATTTATCGGAGACAGTTCGAAGCAGCTGCAACGACCAATGGATGGGACGACGAGGATAAGTCGATTGCATTAACGCTCGCATTACGAGGTACAGCTGCAGAATTGCTTCAAACTATCTCCGAAGAAAAACAACGCGACTACGAGACTTTGGTGAAGGCTATTGAGATGCGATTTGGTGACGACCACATGCAGCAAGTGTATAGAGTACAACTGCGCAGTAGAATCCAGAAGAGGGGAGAAACACTTCAGCAGTTGCAAGCTGATATTGAACGGCTTGCGCACTTGTCTTATCCCAATGCCGGCGAAGATGTCATCAATGAAATGGCTATTGAGGCATTTACACAAGCCATAGAGGACAGACAACTGCAGATGGCTCTACGAATGGCTGGAAAGAGAACTCTTCCTGAGGCACTGGCATTCGCCTTAACCATGAAAGCTGCTGACCAAGCATCTCAAGGATTTCACCGCGTGAGAGAAATGACATCTGTTGAATGTTCGTGCCAGAGAACAGAAGTAGTAGACCGTAACAGTTCTCGAAGGGGACCGATCCGTTGCTGGAACTGCAACAAAATTGGACATCTACAACGACAGTGCAGAGCCGAACGAAAACAGGGCAGTTGTCCACATTGCAGAGCTAGGAACGAGGAGGCGTTTGAGCGTTCGACGGATGGAACATCACAAAGCCATCAGTCGGGAAACGAGTAAGAACCAACTTCGCGGGGCAGAAGCTGGTTTCTGGAATCGACGCCCCCAGGACCACAATTCAGGTTTCCCAGACCAAACGATGTAATAGGAGCCTGACAGTGGAAGCCCATATCGGCCAGAAAAAGTATGTGGCTACAATCGATACAGGTGCCACCGCTTCCATAATCAGAAGGGACATCGTTCGCCAATCATGGCTGCACAACACCAGCAGCTACTGTCTGAAAACAGCAACTGGAGCAACAGCAAAGGTGTATGGTGAGGTACTCTTGACGATAAACCTTGCAGGAATAGTCTTCTCCCATGCATTCTTAGTGGCTGATATATGTGACGAATGCATCATCGGAATCGACTTCATGAAGACGCATGACATAGTACTCGACATCGGTTTGCAAGTTATAAAGTACAAGAACGTCGAGATACCGATGGTTTACGGGAACGAGAACGTCGCAGCTCTACGGACAGTTGTAAGTGAGGACGAAATATTACCACCTTCGTCAGAGACAGTTATTTGGACAAAGCTGGAAGGTGACCCTGGGAGCCACCGATTCTACCTAGTCGAGCCAGATCCAGAACATTTTTATCAGTGCTATATTGTCGGAAAGATGCTGGTTGAACCTAAAAACAACTTGGTTCCCGTTCGTGTCCTCAATGTGGAACACAAAAGCGTGAAATTAAAGCAAGGAGAAGTGATTGGAAAGTGCGTACCGATTACTGCGGTCACAAAGTTGTCCAATGCAAGTCCTGTGAAACCGGTTAGACCTACGGAGATATCGGAAATGAAAAAGAATATACTCGGAGAGTGCGAGCTGGATCAGGAGCAGCGGTCCATGGCAGGGAGTCTAATCAATGAGTTTGCTGATATATTTGCTTCACAGAACGGCGAGTATGGCCGAACACATCTCGTACAACACCGAATCGACACCGGAGATGCGAGACCGATTCGTCAGCCTCCCCGACGACTACCATTGGCTAAGCAGACGGAGGTTGCAGAAATGGTGTCGACGATGGAAAAGGAAGGACTGATTGAAAGCTCAAAAAGTCCGTGGGCATCGCCGGTCGTCCTGGTCAAGAAGAAAGACGGAAGTACGAGATTCTGCGTGGACTATCGTCAACTCAACAACGTCACCAAGAAGGATAGCTACCCCCTGCCGAGAATTGACGACACCCTGGACACACTATCCGGAGCCAAATGGTTTTCGACTCTTGATCTGAAGAGTGGCTACTGGCAAGTGCAGATCCATCCAGAAGACCGCGAGAAAACAGCATTCACAGCAGGAAACGGGCTTTGGCAGTTTACAGTAATGCCATTTGGACTGTGCAATGCTCCAGCAACCTTTGAGCGTCTAATGGAGCGCGTTTTGCTGGGACTAACGTGGAAAACCTGTTTGGTCTACCTGGACGATGTCATCGTAGTAGGAAAAACATTTAACGAACATCGAGATAACCTTAAGGAGGTGTTCCAAAGGCTACGAAGTGCGCAACTAAAACTTAACCCGAAGAAGTGTTCCTTATTTAGACCAGAAGTGAAGTACCTCGGGCACATCATCTCTTCCAAAGGAGTCAAGACTGATCCGGAGAAGGTCGATGCAGTGAAAAACTGGCCGGTACCCAAAGACAAACATCAACTGAGAAGCTTCCTGGGACTTGCGACCTATTACAGACGATTTGTAAAGGACTTTGCCAGGATCGCAAAGAGCTTGCATCAACTGACAGAAAAAGGCAAACAATTCAAATGGTCAGGTGAGTGCGAAAAGAGCTTCAAGGAACTTAAACAACAGTTGTGCAACGCCCCCATACTAGCGTACCCCACCCCTGGGAAAACATTTATTGTGGATGCAGACGCTAGTAATGTGGGAATTGGAGCCGTCCTTTCCCAGGTGCACGATGGCCAAGAGAAAGTAGTTTCCTACTTCAGCAAAGTTCTCTCAAAGCCAGAAAGGAACTACTGTGTTACCAGGCGCGAACTCCTTGCTTTGGTATTGGCGACAAAACATTTCCATAAGTACCTTTATGGGCGGAAATTCATCCTCCGCACAGATCATGCATCTTTAAAGTGGCTGCTGCACTTTAAGAATCCTGAAGGCCAAGTCGCAAGGTGGATCGAACGGCTGCAGATGTACGACTACGAAATACAACATCGAAAGGGAAGTCTTCACTCTAATGCAGACGCTCTCTCCCGTCGACCGTGCAAAGCAAATTGCAAACATTGCTTACGACACGAGGAAAAAGATGTCGCGTCCGTTCAAAGGGTGAGAGCTATGCCCATTGGTGGCTGGAGTGCGCGGGAAATACGGGAGGCTCAAAGGGAAGATCCGGATATCGAACCGATTATCGCCTGGAAGGAGCATGAGGGAAAACCAGACTGGCAGGAGATATCCAATAGGAGCCCCGAGCTGAAGGCATACTGGGCGCAGTGGGACTCCCTTCACGTACAAGACGGCATTCTAAAAAGAAGATGGGAAAGCCCGGATGGAAAGTCGTTCGTAATGCAGCTTGTTGTACCCAGGTCAAAGGTTATGGAAGTGCTCAGGGAATTGCATGATGGAGTGTCTGGAGGCCACTTGGGAATCAATAAAACGCTCGAAAAAGTGCGGGAACGCTTTTACTGGGTGCATTCAAGGGAGGACGTTGAAACTTGGTGCAGGAAATGCGTTACATGTGCGGCCAGCAAAGGTCCGAGACTGAAAGTCCGTGGCAAAATGCATCAATACAATGTTGGAGCCCCTTTCGAAAGGATAGCAGTTGATATTGCGGGACCGTTTCCTGAAACAAACAATGGAAATCGTTACATCCTCGTTGTTATGGACTATTTCAGTAAGTGGCCTGAAGCATTTGCTATCCCAAATCAAGAAGCTAAAACCGTGGTGGAGCAAATCGTCAATAACTGGGTAAGCAGATTCGGTGTACCAATGGAACTGCATTCAGACCAAGGACGGAACTTCGAGTCGAAGATTTTCCAAGGAGTGTGCCAGTTACTCGGGATTCACAAGACAAGGACAACCCCGCTTCATCCACAATCAGATGGGATGGTGGAGCGCTTCAACAGGACACTGAATGAACACCTCTCTAAGGTCGTTGGCGAAGACCAGAGAGACTGGGATAAGCAGATTCCCATGTTTTTATTGGCTTATCGAGGAGCAGTGCATAACACCACAGGACATACTCCATCTGAAATCTTATTTGGTCGAACAGTCCGCCTACCTAGCGAGTTGATGTTTGGATATCCATGCGAAGAGCCCAAGAATGAGGAGGAATACGTTACAGACCTCAGGGATATCATCAGGGACGTGCATCGAGACACTAGGGATAAGATTAAGATAGCCAGTGACCGCATGAAAACGAGGTACGATACTAAAACGACAACTACAGGATTCCAGGAAGGAGATCTGGTATGGCTATATAACCCTCATCGAAGGAAAGGTTTATCGCCTAAGTTGCAACAAGACTGGGAAGGGCCCTATACAATCGTAAAGCGCATCAACGACGTTGTCTATCGCATCCAACGAGGAAGAGGCAAGCTGAAAGTCGTTCATGTGGATCGTCTTCATCGTTATAATGGTGAAAATGTTAACGAGTTTGTTCGGGACGAACAAGTTTAAGAGGGGGATATTGTGGCGTGGAAGGTATCGTGTGACTTAAGTGGTGAAACAAGCCCTTAGTCACAGTTTGGTGAAACCAGGCCTTAGACAGTTTGGTGAAACCAGGCCTTAAAGTCACAAAACAAGTTCCACTCAAGTGTCACTTCCAATTGGAGACTGGAATCTGTCACCACTGAACCTTGTTCTAGAACCACTTAGAATTAGCTAGAAAGTTCTCGTCAGATGGCGGAGCGGGTATAAAAGGACAGCTTTTAGAAGAGGGCGAGACAGTTGATTTATATCAGTGATTGGTTAAAAGTTCGAGATAGTAATAGTTTGTGAAGATAAATAAGTGAAAAGTAATAGAGTAAATTAAGTGATTGGTTTGAAACGTTGAAGAATTGTTTAAGTAATAGTGTTCTGGTACTTAATAAGTGAAATATTAGAATAGTCGATAAAAGTGTAATAAAAGTGAATTTTAATAGAGAAGTTAAACGGAATAGTGTTTTATCTTTACGAATCCCAGCCTGAATGTAACAATACACACGTTTGGTGGAATGTATAAAACGTATCAAATAAAACACGAAGTTATTCCTTTAATTTGTACCTATGTGAAAACAAATAAAGTGCATGACTGGGTCGCACGAAACTTACAATTATTAGTCTTACTGATTTTCAGAGTCTTCAGCAAATCGAAAATTGAGGACACAATAGTTTTGAAAACATCCATTTGACTCTAAGTTTGCATTTTGGTCAAAATCGTTATCGCCGTTTTCCGGTAAACTGAAAAAAACTAAATAAAAAAAAAATACTATTTTCAAAAATCCATTGTACGATAATATAGAGAAAAATTGATTTTGCTATTAAGTTCTAAATGACCACATTACCTTAGAAAATAATTTTTGTTACAATCGTATAGACCGTTTTGGATATATGTCGACATTTCCGTTGTTCGAATTTTTAGCCAAAAACTGGCTACGCAGTCATGGTAACCTCACTTACTTAAGCTTAAATATCAATTTTGGTTGAAATCGTTATATTTTTTTTTTTTTTTTTGGTTTATTCTTTAAATTTGTACAACTGATTCTGCCATGTTTTGGATCTGGTAGGTCCTATCCTTGTTCAATTCTAATTTTGAATCGCAAAATTTGCAGACTATTTGGGAAGGTCGTACATAAATAAAATTCCATGCGAAAATAGGTCCACAATTACCTGCTACCATTTCAAATCAATCTTCTCGGTTAAGTCGCACAAACGGAACCCTAATTGTATCCACTATCATCATTGGGCATCAAAAAATGAACACCCTCTTCGTTCATGACCCACCTGCCTGTGTCTGACATTGATATACACCAGCGGGACCTGCTGCATGCTGTCCAGCTATCATCCTACCAATTGACCTGTGGAAAGACACAGAACTCTAACTTTGACTGAATCGACCCTAATTGCGAAAAGAAAATTTCAATTCCATTAAATATACAATTTCGATTCGGAAAGCTCATTATGTATTGTATCAATCGAGGCATGTCCCTTTAGGTTTTCCCAAGCAAATAGCGATGTATCGCAATAAATTTCCCTGCGCACAGGCTCTAATTCAATTTATTTCAAAAACCTGGCCCAATCGGACCTTCCCAAGAAATTTGATTACCGGCTTGCAAAAACAACATTCCTGCTCCACTCGCCGATACAGCATAAGTATAGCAATTTCAAACTAAGTATACTCGTACATACCCCATATCACCGGTGAACTCGGACTAAGGACGTGCCGTGTCCTTAATTTCTCTCATTTGAAATGCTGCGATCTGCCTTCCAGAGTACTATCTACATTTTTTTTTAAATTGCCTCATTTCCAATGAATGGAAGTGATACCATAACTTGGTTCTCTTTGAAGTAGGCCTACATACACTTCAAATTGAAAAAGAAAAGTTTTCTCGAATTTGGGAAAAAACAACAAAAATATTTACACTCACCAAAGGTAGGGGCGGTGGCGGCGTGTGGGTGTTGGCTTGGAAAAAGGGACGTGCACAGAAGAAAATAAATTATTTTTCTACATTTGAACATTTGATAATTAGAACCCAGCAAAGACCACACGATTTTCTATTTCAGACAGAACCGAAAATATGTAGGAAGCAACATTTTTCTGTTTATACTTTTTAATTTGCTAAATTACTGGTGTAGAAAATATGGGCTCTTTTATTTTTGTGGCATAAAAGTCTCGGGGAGCTGCCAAGATTATTGTTTTAATCGGGCAAAGGTGGCGAGTGGAGGAATACAATTTGCAGAAGAATTCTTTGCGATTATTTGTTCAGCGATTATGGTAATGGGAAGGCAAACAAATTGCGATGAAGTAAATTAGATGAACTTGATGTGATGATTTCGCAGAGCGCGTTTATGGATAAAAAGAGATATCTGCGCTGAAAGTGTTTGTGGTGCTTTTGTGTTTGCTAAATTGACGTGGAAGTATCAAATAATTGGAGGTGGTTCCATACAAGTGGCTGGTGTTATCGACCTAGTCGAGTTGTGTTAGGTTAGTTTCAATAATGCAACGAGAAGATCTAGAAGAAGATCATATAGTTCAGAGGACAAGAACTACGAGAAGTGGATATTTTACAGGATATCACCTACAGTTCCCTATTTTAGTTTTTCAGCCGCAGTGGCTTAGTGTTTTGGACCAGGTTCGATCTCGGAAAAAAAACATAATTCCATCCAATGGTTTTTTTAAACAGCGCCACCTCTCGCGAACGTCTGACAACCAATAGTATAACTGTCATAAAAGAGCTTCTCATTAGCTGTTTGTGCTCGGCATAAAACTGTAGACCCCTCTCATCCGTCCCAAAAAATGTAAAACTCACACAAAACGAATGTTTGTGAGAAGCTACGTATATGCATGAGAAGGAAGTGTCAAGAAAATAAATTCATGATCCAACGCCAAGGGTATTAAAGCGCTCAAAACGTCCAATACAAAGCTACTCTTTAGATTTTTAACGACGCCCCTGATAAAATGCGAACCGCCTGCCTGGTTAATTGTTCAAGTTTGACAAATGTGCCTGAATAATCCCGTTAATACCACAAATTCTACTTCTTATTGAAGACACAAATAACCTTATGCAAAATCCTTACCCAGCTTCATTTGTATTGTAACCGTAAAAGGCCTGTCCCTGCCTCCATATACATCCGTTTAAATCCCGTAAAATACCACTTTGTCTCTAACAATCCGAAGGATCAAACCTACACACACACACACCAGCCTGGACTAAATTAAGCCACATAAAAATGGAAACAAAAAGGAAAACAAAGAACCTCATGAAAGGTTGTAAAAAAATAAACACCCCAAGATAATCTGGCATTTTACATCTATATGCTTGCATAATAAAAACGGTTCTTTGGTAATCAACACGCACATGGCATTCGCCAAATTTATTACAACTTGCGATGGCCACTTTGCCATTACATTTCGCTTATATTTTCGTTGATTTTATGGATACTACAGCAAAAATATTTATGCGTGCTCTTTGTTCGGCCTCATTGTGTCGACCATTTGGAGTGAACAATTTACCACATCACCCCTGTCACTCATTGTCTGAGCTCCTAGGGGTGGCTTTAACACCTATAGGTACCTACACTATAATATTGAGGGAGCTTTTCGCTGATGCGATGTGTATTGTATTTCAATTGAGGTAAATGCGTGAGGATTTGTATTGTTTTTGAAGCGACAGCAAGCCAGGTTTCATAAAAAATACAGTCAATTAGGAGATGGCCATTTCATTTGTTGGGTACACATGCTGGTAAGTCTGTCGTTTTTGCAACGTTTCGTTTTTCCATTTCAATTGAAGTTGGACCAACCCACTTTTAAATTGATCTCTTGGCGAAGAAAAATTCCAAAAAATTTGCAACTATATGTGGTTAGTTTTTGATAAGTACCTACCAGAAATAATCGATCACTTTCCAGTAAACAAGCTCCATTCCATCGTTCTCCCTTTTGGCGTTTTCGAAAACATGTGGAACTTTGGTAAATGTTTCGAATCTAATTTTGAAGACCTTATTGAAGCAGTATATTTTTTTCGCAGATACGCTAACACCAATTAGAGTGTTTTGTTCCTAGAATTTTATAAGCCCACAAGTGACAACATTTTCCAACATTTGATCGACACTAAGCACTACTGAAAGATGCGAAAATTAAGACGAACAGTTTCTGTATTCAAATCGGTCCATTGGTAGTTAATTTTAGGTTTGGAAAGTTGTACTCGCATCGTATCAGTCAAAACCTCAGTCTCAATAAAACGGCAGAATTCATCCTTATGATCGCTTAAATAAATGGCTGCAGCGTGTAAAAATCGTATTCCAAAAATTAAGTCTAAGTTTTAGAAATCACCAAATTATTTCGCTGGTATTTACAAGATTTAATTTAAGTGGGAAAGTTCCTTCAATGCTGGTTGAAGTGTGTTCGGGCAATTTATGTTTTATTAAGTTTTTCTCGCAGCAATTTTTGGTAAGATTTTTCTGATCGATTTTTAGGAAGTTTTTCAACTCGTTTTTGGAAACAGTTTTTTATGGCGTTTTCTTCAGGGTTTTTTAAGCGCAAAGATAGTAAATGCACGCGAATACAATGCATATTTTGACAGTTTAGAGACTTTCTATGTTTTTTGAGTTTTTTTTTTTACCATTTTCGGAAGCGTTTTCTGAGTTGGTTTTTGATTTTTGGAGCCTTACTGTTGTGTTTTTTTCTGGCACTTCTAAATTGTTTTCAGGTATCTTTCGGTACCCGTGTTTCGTTTAATTTGAAGAAAGGAAAACAGATCGTGCCTAACTAAACATAATTTTTGTCAATTCACCTTTTATAATATATTTTGGGTAATATGCAATTTTGTTTTCGTTTTGTTCGAAAAATTTAGCCCGAACACTAAAAATGGCTTTCGCGGATTATGTATCCAGCAAACGGAAGATTGCGGTTGAAATTTCGAATTTAAACTAGCAAATACGGTCATCAATTTCCCAAAAAATATAAGAACTAAAATAGAAAATAAAACAAACAATAAACTAAATTTAATTAAACATAATTTCGAAGTGCACCAACGTCTTATTAAAAAGTAAGTCAGAGGTCTCAAATATTATTTAATAAAATTTATTGTATTTAATCTGGAGAAATTTCTAAGGATTTTATTGGATGATTGTAAAATGTCTGTTCGATTATACATTTTTAAAAATCACTCCTTCGTTCTTCCTTCTTAAATAATTCTCTCAGAAGAGAGGAGTGAGCGAGAAAAACAACCAAATAATCAATTCAGCCCCTCAAATAAGGTAAATGACGGAATTCAAAGCATGTGTTATGAAACCATATAGGTAGATTGAAATAGTGATATTATTATTTTATAAGCATAACAATAAACTCTAAAGCTAATACATAAACAAAAATTGAGCACTAGCTACAGAGGCTTGCAGCTCTTCATCAAATTTATAAACAAATATTGATAAGAGATATTTGCTGAGAGAGAGAAGGCTCTGTCGAATTAGACCGTTTATCTTTTAGCTTTAATTGGTAAAACAAAACAAAGATTAGCATTTTTCTGAAATGTTTCCATTGGATTCCGAAAGGGTGTTGATTTTGAAAGCGAAAACTGCCGGAACAGAAAGACACAGCCTCGCAGTGCATAACACAACAGATGATATACCAATTCATGGAATGCTTTAACACTGAAATTATCTACTTTGCTGTACAATGCACAAAATAAGTTTGCATACAAAAATTGTGATATAACCTCTCTGAAAGTTGATAACTTTTATACAGCACTTGCGGAAAAAAGGAACTCAATTTCAGCTAATTTCGAGAACAGAGACTTATTTAGATCTAGCAGCGGAAATCTGTTGGTTTTTAACATTTTCAGAAGTCTGTTTAAAATCGAAAATAGGTGCAGAAAATCGTGTGGTAGACAAAAGGTTTTAAGTGGCATTTGACACCTGTCAAACTCAACTGCCATTTGAAGTGTCATAAAATTAGTTGAATCTTTGCCATTTACGATACTGGATCGCGACGACTTAACATTTTTAAGGCTTACTACAAAAGTGGTGATTCAAATGTAGCCTTTCTATGTTCTGGAAAAAATTGTCACTGTGAGCTACTTGTCGCCCAGTGGTAGAAATTCTACCATTACAGTTACCTGTCTTTTACACAATATATTGGGAAATATATTAAATACAGCATTGCTTCTCTACACAATCTTCTCAACAAAAAAGAATCAAGCGAATATGTTGTGTTAAAGGCAGTGAAAGTGACGTTTAATTATTTGCCTGCGCATATTTACATATAATAAGATTTCAATACTTTCAATTATATACCACAAACTAAATTTATATTTAACTAGCTTCGCCCGTGCAAAATGTAGTTTCAGAACAGTTGATGGAAAAAAGATCTAAGAAATTTGCTATCTTGTAGGGGGCCCTTTTTTTTTCCCCAAAAAAATATATATTCTCATAACGCTTGAGTTGGCCAATAACATGATTTCCTCCCACTGCATAAAATAATTTGTCTTCCTTCCGTAATTTTAACAGGTATTCGTTTCAAATTTATATATATAAAAATGGATCTTGGTTTGTTCGGATAATAATTGACAACAACAATTGCTTTTAAAATTAATTTTTTTTTTTGTATTTGAAATGTCACTACTCGATTTCTATTCAGTTTTATTTATTTTTGAGTTCATTTCATTTTTATATAATTTGACTTTCTTTCAAATGTTGTTTTATTTTTCCTTCTTGATTTACAAAAGGGTAAAACTTCTTTATCAGTACATTAGTTAATTAGTTATTAGTCATCATAAATATGTCGAAATATTGAAAACATTTTCTTGTAAGCAAATAGAAAAATTATAATTCAAAACTGAAACGGAATGAACTGGTTAATCCTTTTCTGCACTCCAATAATAATTAATCCGTATACATTTTTTGTAACGTCTCGGTGTTAATATCAAAGCTGAAGCCCCAACAATTAAATTTTGAGATAAACAAAAGATGCTCGCATATTTTTAGAGACGGAAAGACAAAAACTTTTATACCCTCAAGTCCTGGAGAATGTACAATTAAAGGTAAGTGAAATATAACAATAATTTCATTAACCACTGCAAAGTTTGAGGTAATTTGCCTGCAATCAAACTGGAAATAATTCCAACAACAAGTACCTTCATCAGTACCAAAACCAGGCCAATGACAATTACTAAAACTGAAATCCGTGGACCACAAAAAACAATGTTTAATGCTCTAAAGAATAACTTTTCCAAAACCTTACAAATAAAAGGAGAAAAAACGACTTCAACATTCAAGATGGACAGGTGAGTGTTTAATAACTATTATTACGTTTAAGAATTAGTATTGCACACCAAAAAAGATTCCCTTAGGAATTTGAAATTCCATCACTCAGCTTCGATAATTCCCACAACAAACGAAATCCACTTGTCACATCTGAGCTGAACTACATTCAACCGAAATCGTTCTCTGTAGCTACGGGACATTCAAACGAGTCTCTTCTAAAATCAATACGATTCGTCAGTAGGCACCAAAAAATAAAAATTACAACCTGTTCCCCCTAAATTTTCACAATTTAATAAAACAATAAACTTTTTTTTTTTTGCTTGAAATCCCTCGACTTCGACCGTGGATACCTCGCGGTCTGTTTATTTTACATAATTTTTATTTGAATATTCATACCGCCAAGATGTTTGTTGTTTTACCTACCGAAACTTTCTGTTTACATTCAAATATATTGATCACTTCATCATACCAAAAACGAGTACTCCTCCTGCGAGAAATCCATTTCCTTGCAAAATTCCTATTTGCCTTCAAATAATAATTTTTTGGAAAAATTCTTTCCACATCGTCTAGCTCAAGCCCACACCAACAGGAGGGTGGTGAACATTTATATTTCTTCGCACTCAATAGTGAACGGATGCGTGTACTTCAGAAGCAGATGTTTCCCATACTCATAGTTTAGTTCAGAGACACCGCGGGCAACCTGTTGAACTGCTCCGACTGATAAGAGCCCCACGTGCTTTGCGGTTATCAGCACCAGCACTCCAGCAGTACTCACGCATACTCATCACTGCACTGTCCCTCTCCTTCGAACATAACACAACCTCCGAACATTTCTCTCGCAATGTGAAACCGACTCTAATGCAACAGCCATGGGAAAGCTTTGCGCAAAAGCTGCAAAAGATTGTCGCTGGCAGTGGCGATTGGCCTAACAAACAGCCCTTTTGACTTGTGCGTTGCGTTGTGCCGGTGTGCGCCAAGATACTGTGGGGGCTTTCACCATGCGAATAGACACAGCACTACTTGTCCAGCTCCAGCTCCAGTCTTCTTCATTCGACCGGGAAACAAATCGCATCTTCAAGATACTTTTAGTCGGTGTTAGACGCTCGCGATTAGACGAAGTAATTTCGCGTCAACGGCAATTCTCCCTCGTGTCTGTTAAAAATTTGAATTGTGCTTCTGTGTGCGAATGCGGTGATTGAAGTGGTCAGTGGTCCTGTTCATAGTTCAGAGTGCATCTGTTAGATGAAAATACAAAATCTATATGCGTGCTGAAAATAATAGTGTTTAGTGAACGAGTTTCAAATGCACAATTCCAAGGATATTTCGGGAATTGGTTCCACTGCAGCAGCCACATCGAAGAGGATTAACATTTAAAAAAATCTTTCGGACTAAGGTATCTAAACTGTTTTTATTTGGTTTCGCATATGCAATGTTTAAGGGTCGTGGATGGTGGTGTGTGGTTTGGAATGACAAATATGCAAAATTGTTGACAAAGTGAATACGAGTTTTTTGAGGTTGGCAAAAGGATACTCGTTATTATTCAGCAAGAATAAAATGCCCCGAAGTTTCTTCTTCTTTTTTTTGAGGTATGTAGGTGGGTTTTCGAAACTGGAAGGATTTTTATGCTAAGTCAACACACACAAAGTGAGCGATATGTGCCGGATCTGCTCGTGTGGATTATATCTAACACAGGGTACGATGTGTTATTTGTCGAATTTTCCAAGTGTGTTACTAAACTTTGTCCTATTCAAATAAAGTTGAGTGCCAGGGGGCCATGTGAATAGTTGGATTATCGGAAAATTGAACGGAATCCGCTTAAGCTTTGACAGTGCTTATTTTTTAGTCTAAGTCTGTTATCTACACTGGTCGGACAGAGGATTTATTTTAGAACTCGGTGGCGCACGTTTGCCTAGGAGCCATTTAATTGGATAGTTGAATAGTCTCAATAAAATGAGTTTAATTGTTGCCAAGCGATGATGTTTATTTTAGGAACCACAGGTGCAAGGTATGCACGTAATTATCTATGGCTTTGCGATCATTTAAATTTATTCTACTGATGAAAATATATTCCACCGGGTGGCAGTAAATCAGCTCACAGTTTGGCGGGTGAAAAGCGAACTACTCCATGTAGGTTGCTAGTTTTGAGCGTTCTATTGAAAAAAATGTGAACATCTTTAAAATGGTCGCTAGAGGATCGTATTTTTGTTTAAATTGGAAGCCAAGAAGGAATTAAATAAAATAAAACATGATGTAGACACATAGGCGATTTGATTGTATAGTACCTACTCTAGTTGCATAGCCGCCGGTGTGGCAGATCTATTGGCGCCACCAGTGTCGCTGTCAATAGAATTCGGTGGGCATCGTATCACTGACTTGCTGTATGACCTTAACCAGTCATTTTATCTAATTATCTTGTATCTTATTTATTTTTCCCAAAAATTAAGCAGACTTTTGCCAGATCAAGTCTCTCTTAGCCTAACCGCTAATATTGTTTGGGTCGACCCATAAGTTAATTTTTCGTACGGCGAGATCAAGTCATCACTACTCTGTATAGACAATATTTTAAGACACTAATGCCAGTCGTCCACTGCGTGTGCAACTCATCCATTAATTTCGTCAAACAGAAACAGTTAATTTTACTTTTCAGCTAAAGGAAAAAAATTGTTAGCCTTGAACTCGCGTGCGCAAAGCTCACATTGTTCGTGTTGAGCAGCGTAGTGCCAATTAAAATTCAAGTGTTGAACACGTCTTAGGCCCCGTTTACCCAGTTTAATAACTTAATAAATTTTTGAATGACACTATCCTTTTGGCTGATCTACTAAATCAATTGTTGAGTGAGACAATGTACCTACTTCTAGTTTCTAGTTCACTTAATCAGTTGGGCAACGGGTTGAACAGATAATAAACGGTCAGTTCGGTGCTCAACGCGATGCACAAGCAACGGTTAGCGCAAGATCGTACCCGTACACTTGTTGAGCACTTGTTGAATCTGACTTTCGACAAGAAAATATAAGTGCCTCGAATTGGTTACCTGCCTTTTCGTTGTGGTTGCTGAAAGAGACGCATTATTTATAGAATCGTACCTACTACTAACCAAGCATCATTATTTGGGCATTGGTCAACATGTTGACGTTGAGCGTACCTACTATTCAGATGTTCACATTTTTATGAGCATCAGTAGGTAACTTGGGAAATTGTTCGTATGCAAAAAAAAAATACTCACTTTCTCTGAGTCAAACCTGACAAGCTGGAACTAACATGTTATATCGAATAAAACGGAGCTAACAGCCTTAGCTCATCTTCTTTTCTAAGACCAAATATTCCTTGAAGTCGGTGCTCAACCCCATATTCAACGGGCAACTCAAATTTGTCCACTAGCCGTAGTTACACCAGTTGAGCAATGCGTTGAGCATTAATCTCCAAATACCTACATAGATCAAATGCGTTCGTTGAAGGGAATGAGTAATGTCACACATTAGACTTGAAGGCGTTGAATTCGAAATTAGTGTTTTGCGCATAATAACCAACTCAAAAGTACTTCTTATTGCGTGTACTGTGGAATCTTTTCGCTTGCGGTTAAAAAGAAATATTTTTCGTGATTTGAGGAAAGCCTTTGTCACCTTACATACGTCTTATAATATAGTTGTACCTTTCTATTACTCAAAACTAATTGTTGTATAAAGCTGGCGATTCGTCGATGGTCCTAAGCGGACTCATTTTTAGACCGCACTTACATTTGGGTCGTTATTCAGGACATCTGTTTGGATAGGCGATGAATATTCGCAAAATTTCAATCCGTGCTCGGGAGTTTCGCAGGGTAGCTTCCTTTACCTGATTCGAAAAATACAAAACAAACAAAAGGTTTTACCCATATTAGAATTTAAATCAACTACTAAACTAACTACTGTATCTAATCGTAGTGGCTATAAATACACTCTTGATTATTTCGCAAGCGCTCTACTTTGCATCAGATTTGTAGATATGATTTCGGTTAATCCCTGCACAGATAGATAAAGATAAAAAGATAAATTATTTATTTCTATAAATTCAAAACAAATTCAAATTTGAACAATTGGAAATACATGATCAGTTACTTAGAGTATCGAATTTATGAAAAAGAGTGGCATTCTTTATTTTATTTACAAAGTAAAAGATAAATAGTGTTGTATTTTACTTCAAAGGTGTAGTACGATTTAATAAATAAAAAGTAATGATAGCGAACTATTTAGAACGAATATTTGATAATCTACTAATAAATTTAGTATTTTGCTAAAATTATAAAAACAAACTAAGCTCCACTGCATGCATTTAATAAATTAACGTGAAATTTATAACTTTCTCCAAATTATCTCTCATGCGCTGTGATTTTTTTTTAAGTAATAAATAAATCCAAATAATTTTATTTGCACTTAAAAGCCTCTTTTATGTGTCAATTATGGATCTGATTTATTACTGTTGCGGCTTAGTAGGAGAAATAAAATTCGATTAGATAAGAATGGCACCGTGGGGGCGCGTGTTGGCAGTTGACGCATTATGTGTCCATTTCTATGTTGAGACTTGTGAAATCAAATAAATGGATTACGGCAAACGGTCCATGCTTCTTTAGAACTACACAATCGCTTGGGTAACCTTTTAACAATGGAAGCGAAGAACTGTTTACAAAAAACGGCTGAATGGGAAAGTCAAATTTTAGTCTACGCAGCTGGAACTTTCAACTTAAAATTTCATCAAATTAACAAAAAACGAGATTTTTCAATCTTTGCAATTGCTCTCTTAACTTTCTTTCAAAACAATATCAAAAGCTCGGACCTTATCTAGCTACCTCCGCTAACGAATGCTAGTTTTTGCTAGTTACCTCCACTAACGTCTGCTACTTTCTCGTGATGTTTGACCAGACTTTCTAAGTTTCATGGGCGTACCTTAATTTCATATATTTCAGAACTACTACAAACGCCTTTCGAACTGAGTTGAATGCATTTCACTTTGAAAGATGTTAAAATGTACTAGCGCTTACTGAAAAGAATCTTAACAGTACCTACTTTAGCATGAGCTAGAGTCCTTAAGTTTGGAAACGCTCTCAATTTCATCATCATTTAAGTACACTTTAGTGTTTCATTTTGTACTTGTACAAAATTTGCCATAGTCTTCTAAAATTGTCAAGCATTTTTAACTGCCCGATGATACAATTCTTCGTTATCGGCCGCTTAAGACAAATTAGCCTAACTTGCAAAAGCAGCAAATAAAGGCTGATGTATAAGAATTACGACGAAATAAGCTACCTTCATCCAATATTGTAAAAGCGGCACCGCCCTATCCATTCCCTATTAGAATTTTCTACGGCATTCTACCCGAAATTTGGTGCCTATAAATATGAGATAAATACAAAAATTAGAGCAAGGTCGGTTAGAGTATGTCCTCTAAAGTTGAACCATACTTTAATCCATTCCAAGTTTACAAGAACATTTCACACCCACCTTTATGGCAACAACATACTCGCTGGACCAGCTTCTGTCCAAGCCTAGGCGCAATTTACCAAAACTTCTAGTATTAAGCACGGCTTTAAAAAAAGTGTAAGACTTTTATCGTCTAGAGACATATCTGAGACCTGGCAAGTATGTTATGATCTCTAAAATTCTTTAAACCAGCACCGTCAACCCGATTAGTCGGAATTGTATTCAACGGCTAAAAAGTCTAAAAAAATATGTAGGTATATATTACTTTAAGGTACATCCTTGCCGTTTACCTGCGCTTACTTGAATTTCTTCACTTTGACATTCAGAACACTGGGCAGAAATCACATTGTTCCAACACCTGTTAGGGCCATCAAAATGCTTTGTTTTAATTAGACAGATGGCCAAAAGCTATATAGATCTTTTTCCGACCAGCTGTTTTCATATTTCACATATTTTCTGTACAAAAAAAACCTTCGACCTAGCCAGCACTTTGAGAGTTGAAGCCTCGCAAATTATAATATTCCTGGAAGTTAACAAGTACAAAAAGGATGCACTTTAAACGGTCAGTGAGAATTCGTTTCTCCGCTATACACAATTTTACTCGCAGTGGCAATGATGAATATAAGGTATCCCTTTTGCGGAAACCAAACCAAGCATTAATGCATTTAATGTCGTTTCCTAGCAAACCGACCTTTTATTGGTGTCCTACTTTTTTTTAATTTGCACTTTGTTTCACCTGTTTTCATTTCATTACCTTCTGTTTGTGTTTCTAGGTATGTGCGTTATTGAGTTTGCCAGGATTGCATAAAAATGAAAACATCATGTAGGTTACTACTTGCGGCCTTTTTTCTTTGTCATTCATTGACATTGGGACCACCGTATGTAAGGTATCTCTTTGTGGGCGAGACTTTGTTTTCATGAGATAATTAAAAATTCGCTTTTCATATTTTTTTCTTTCCTTTAACCGAATCAGGAGCGATGTATTGGGGGGACCGGTACCTGCATCAGTGAACTCATAGAAAACGTTGATTTGATAGAATATCGATCGATATCATTTCGCAATAGGGATCGCAAAACTGTCCTAAGTACAGAAGAAAGGACGGTGTCAAGTAAATGGAGTCACATTAGTTGCAAAAAAAAGAGGCCTCAAAAATTTATCAATTGTTTCCATGAAAAATTTGTACCATACCTATCCTCACGTAAATGTACTTTACAATGTAGACACATGGCAGACTTTTTATTTTCTAATTTGTGTGGTGAGACTGTACCGCCAAAATGATGCAGCATTGTTAACTTCAAAATCCACCTGCCATCATGTATTTCATTGTGTTCGATTAGGCTGCTGTACACGGTATGGGGATTTCCCATGTTCCTCATGATAACATGCTTTTCGACGGTAATAACTACCAATTCGACAACTGATTATAATATGTTGCCTACGGTGGTTAAATGAGTGGGAGTTCGATGGTTCCCCTTCGTCTTTTGTATGTAGTCGGCTTTCGCTTTACCTACATGCCAATTTTCGGGACATACAAATATTACAGATGAGCTAAAAAAATATTATGAAAGATGAATGAGTGCCTTCATGCTTCATCGTCCTTCCATAACTAAGCTCTCCATACCAATCTCTTCTTGAAGTCTTACTGCAGTGATTCATTCTGTCACCTTTTCACTACCAAGTATCGAAAAGTATTTAACAAGTGTTTGGTAAACAGTTTCGCCTCACTTGAAGTGGGCAAAAATATTACCACCAATTTTGTGAAATTATTTCCCACCTACAATTTGAGAATTAGTTGATTCTAACTGGAAAACAAAATCAAATTCTAATTTATTTAACTTTGCATATACCCAAACTCGCAACTACTCCCGCCCCTAAACAGAGACTCCAAGCCGGGGGGTTGCAGGGGGGGCACCATGCCCCCTTTACATTTTCCACTGTTTATGAATTGTAGGCTTACTTTCAAGGGGAAATAACTTCACATAAGAAAAGTGAAATTATTTCCAACTCAAGGTGAAGTTATTTCCCTGCACCGTACAAATTTACATTCCCTTCTTGCGGACTTATGTTCCGACTAATATCCAAGAGTAGAACCAAAGTTCGGTTTCAGAAAGAAACTGTAGGGCCTTTCAAACGGTTCTAGAAAAAATAAAAAAGGTCACACAAACTAATGGTTGTGGGAAACTTCTATTGATGGACTCCTTGTGCTTAGTATTTCTCGCCATGAAAATTTAAGTCTTACAATGTTACAGTAACCAATTCTGACTTATGGGCAATTCTTTAAAATATCGTTATAAGAAATTTGAAGCAAGAAACTAACTAGCTCATAATTTTTATTTTTTAAAACTATTAAAACCCTTTTCCAAAAACATTCTATTTACCGTGAAAAAAATCCTCATTGACATCTCTAACATTTCCCAAGATTTAAATATTTAAGCACAAAAAATTCATCAAGTCTGTAAAATCACAATGTTTTTTTTGTTTTTGTAATCTATTCCGCTGTAATTGTTTTATTCCATGTTATAGCATTGATTGGGATCGATTTCAGTTAAAATTTGCGGTTTATTTCGAAAACTTTGAAATCTCGAAGAAACGTATCAAATTTTGCAGCTAAGAAACTACATGATGCGACAAATGACTTTTGAAAGTTCAGTTCGTGACTGCCAACATTTGCTCATTGACATGTACTAGATATTTATATTTATATATTATATTTTGTTAACAAGCGAAAGAAATCGTTCAACCACATAATCCTTCCAAGATAATGTGGAAGGAAAATTCATATATAGTACGCTCTTCATTCTGATACGCATTTACTAACGGACAGGTAAGTTGTATAGGTACCTACAAGTATATGTATACCTGTTAGTGAACAACTCTTTATGTCGTTCGCCCAAAATCCAATTTGACAGTTCTCGATAATCGCTCACTGCAATTGACACTTGATTCTATTTCTATAATCAATCTTAAGGGGGAACTTGTATTTGAAAGAAACGCGTGTGCTGAGTGCTGACTTGGGGCCAGCGATACCATTTTTCTTCAATTTGGAAAAAAAATCTGCTCCCCACTTCGCACTATTGTTAAAATGTTTATATCTATTTCATTTTAGAAATCCCTTCAATTTATAAAACCGCTTCAATTTAAATAAAGCAACCTTAAATCTACTAAAAAAAATGATTTAAGAAATGTTAAGCACTCTTTCATGTAAGCCCAGATTTACATTCGGTTCCTGTCTGTCTCTTCTGAAAAGTTTAGCCAAATACGTGAACGAATTATAATAGTAAACACTACTAAAACTATGATATTGATATTTACGTCCCTTTTCTTGAATCTACATACTTCACTTTTTTGTCAAATCTACTTTGCTTTTTGTGTTTTGGAAGAACTCTAAGATCGTCAATGGATCTTACAAAATAAATGAGTAATTTTGTAAAATTTTCCACGAACTGTTTTAGAAGTCTAATGTAATGATATCTGTCATGAGTAATTTGTTCATTTTGCAAATGTTGTTGAATTGGGCTCTCGTCAGATTGGTTTTTGGGAAGGAAAAAAACCCAGAAAATTGGTAAAAAAGTTCTGTGTCTTGTTACTTTTTGTCAGATTTGTCTGGTAATCTTTCCGAAATTTTAGACATTATGGCCGAAAAACTATGTTTGGGAAAAAATGTTTGGGAAAAATATAGGAACATTATATCTTATTTTGAAATTGATAAAATTTCTTCTCAATCTCTTATTTTTAAATACACAACATTTTACACAATTTTTTTTTCTGAGATTATAAGGAAATTAGTCTAGATTTTATTTTCTGGACTATTTTTCATTTTGCTTTCTGGATCTTTTCCACATCTGTCTGCCATCATTTCCGAAATTGCTGGCATATTTTCCAAATAAAATTCGTGTACTTTTTCTAAACTTGCAGATATGTAATAATATTTTCTGTTTTTTTCCAAAAATAATTCCCGTAAATAATGTTCAGGCGCCAAACGTCCGAAATGAGTTGATTATCTTACTTGACAATTTTTAAAAGTCCATCGTTTCGACGAAAATCGCTTTCAAATTTATTTGATATTTGGGCCTCTCCTGTATTTCACTTTACTGAGTAGGTACGGCCGTTAGGCTGCAGTCAAGTCGAATCTTTAATTACAAAACGAAAAGTTTTAAGTAGATTTGAATATAGCAATCTAAGATAAGCTATAATTTTCGATATCTGCGGTACAAGATTCACTTCCTGTCATTGTTTTCAAACAGCATTTCAGTCTTTTTATTAGAACTTGGTTGAAAAATCTGTAAGAATACTCAATACTCAATACTTTGATTGTGGTCAATCCATGGGGAATGCCTCCACGAAGAATGGGAAAAAGGGAAATGGCGAAAAATAGAAAATATTTACGCATTGAGAACATGCAGCAAGTTTAGTGTTAAATTAGTGTCCTAAATCGAAATGGCTACACTTGCTACACTTCCGTAATTCCAAAGTTGCTGTTTACCATTCGAGCTGTCATTTTCGACAGTAATACACGTTAAGCATTTGAATTTGTTTTTTCAATTTCAAGAACCAAAAACCCCAAAAATAAGCACATCATCAGAATAAGATTACTCATAAGAAGCTTTTGTCGTCTGATTTATTTTCCCATCTGATAAAATCGCCAGATAATTTTGTATAGATTACGTCATAAAATCCCTCCTCCATTTTGAGTATGAGTCCCCAATTTCACAATAAGCTCAGCTATTTACCTTTGGACTATATAAATCACTCGAAACTTCGACAGGGTATGTATACCTTCGGAACGTACCTAAACTCGTGACAACAAATCCTGTGATACCATCAATAATCCCAGAGACAGTTCTGACAGCTGCGTTTTCTGCCTTTCGTATTTAAACCCCGCAGCAATATCGACAGAGATTAATTAAAATACCGAAGCAAGGCACATTTTTCAAATAATCTCTTATCAGCTCCGTTCGGAGAATATGCTAAATGGGTCGTTATCAGAACACTCCATTGACAGCTTCTTAGGTATTTTTCTTAACATATTTTAAGCCCCCTAAAATCCATAAATAATACCAACAAAAAACCTTAAGTATCCCACATAAGCTGGAAAAGGTATCGTTTAAATATTTTTTCTTATTTCTGCAAATACCGTAAGTCGTATCTAAGCAGAGATGGTAAGCTTTTAAGAGGCGTGGGTAAATTTTTGTCCAAACCAGAAATAGTATCTTATACGTGCTTAATTGATCACAACCATTATGGTTAATTAGTTGGGAGTATTTCCTTGCTGCCGCATTGATTCGCATGACGACGCATAAGAGCGATTTTCTTTGAGACATGTATCTCATCCGGTTTAGCAGAGATGACAAGATGGGCATCCATGGGAAGCACAATACAATTAATTAGAACCCATAACCGGAGTAGAATGTCGAGGCGGACATCTTCGCCTGTGGCACCTTAATTAAATAAACGTTCACACCACTCCGGGTCTGGCTCCCATAATTGCATCTTCTGCGGCAGCTATAGACTTAGCTGGAGAAGGGAATATGAGTAACTGTGATTAATTCTCAATTTTCCTTTGTGTTCGCCAAAGGGTTCGTCAACATTCTGGTGACAACGACGAGGGACCGCAGACTTGGTGCACACCAGTAGCCACCCTGAATCCGATGCAAGTCCGATAAATCCATTGAGGAGAATCTCCACCTAGCCATCAGGCCGTATATATGTACGTGCTGCATGGGGATATTTCCCATTTCCTGATGTCAGCAAAAACCGCACGAACATCGACAGAACGCGTCCCGTATGAGAGATTTATCTGAAGCGGTTTCATAAATTATTGCGGACTGGTCCAGGCGAAAGACTCCTCGCTAGACAAAAGGCCACAAAAAGTGCACATTACACATGTGCAGTTGTACACCGCCGACAAGGAGTGAGGGAAATTTCTGGAATGATCTTGTAGGTTGGGTTGTCTGTCGTGGGCAACCTACAGGTATGCGCGATGCTATCCATTGCTGAGATTCTGTTTGTTTTCCTACGGGGAATGTCACCAGAATGACTGAACTATGCAGTTGTCCAGAGCTGGCGGGATACACGCACCGGCATGTGGTGCACCGTGCACTTGGTGCAGATGTCGCCAAAAAAAGGAAGAAAAAACTATGCACACTCTCCTTATGTGGAACTAGTCGCAAGGGGACCGACTTGCGGCATTACTTTGACTCCGGGTACCATCTCGGGGGATAGAAATTAATGGCACTTGATGTGACACCTTAGGGAATCGGTTTTAGGTATGCAGTATGCACCCATAGATGGACGGAGGGGTGGCTTCGAGTTGTGTAAAGTGCGTGTTCCTGCAGAGCATTACAAGATATAAAGTAGCAAGGGGATTTGAACAGACTTACAACTTGCTGGTGTATTTAGGATAAGATGGATGAGCTGTGCACTTTTGCTTGGAAACTGATATTTTTGTTCCTGGAAATTTCTCAGTTGACAGGACAGTCAATATATATGCTTGTGCATAGGGGAAATTTGAATGAAGCAGAATAGCAGCTTCGGCAGTTGGTCCAGAAACCCGCTTGTGTGGGGGACATTTCCTCTGCACTTATTATAGACCCCTGGATTTTGATACCTATGGATAGCATGTGTTAAAAGGCTTCCTTTCCCTCACTGTTAACATATCAACGGTCTAAATTTCGTAACCTAAGGAAAATGATGTGATACCATTGCCAATATATCAGTACCGGCAAGTATCCACAAAGTTTTCCTTAAAGATGCAAATTGCGAAGAGTTACTGACAAAAACTGGCGGTGTGCTGCTCATTTTTAACCTCACTTCAGATTTACTTCATTGGTGCGTTCCTTTTGTGTAATTTTCTGTAAAAAGTCCTCGAAAATGGTTGTCCAAAGCTTTGTATAGCTGGTAGAGTGACCATGACCAGTTAACCATTTAGTAAGCAGTTAACTCTGATCTTTTAAGGCCCATTTGGGGATTTTTATATGGGAAACTTCCCAAGTTGTGTTCAACTTCGAGTGAATAAAATGGGCCTAAGGATATTCAAAGAATCACCTTATGTTTACATGGTTTTTGGACAAGACCGGATATGTGTCGATTGCGAGTAAGTAGAAGCCTTGGAAATTCGGTCGACCAATAGATGAAAGTCATTTATTGGATACCGCAATCGAAGACAGCTCGCAACTCAAACTAGTGGTTAGTCTTCCATCCGTCCATACGTTAAAATTTCCATTAGAAAACGGCTACTTCACCTAGAGTGGAACAAATTCAAATCAAGTTACCCTGACCGGCATCTTCAAGTTCTTGTTTTAGTTGAAAAAGGCTTGTATTCGGTTTGTATGAGACACGCGTCTCAATGTCGGTTAATTTTCTAGTATTTTCTAGTACCTAAAAGTGCGTTCTTTTTTGGGTTAACTTTCAGACGATTGATGGTCACCATTAATAGTTCGGCTAACGTCGGTTTCACGACTTGGCTATGTGAGTGGGAAGATATTTCCTTGAGACTTTAGTAACTTTGTCATCTACGCAGTCTTAGAAACTAATATTGACGAGTGGTTTAAGAAGTTCCACGACCGATATATTCCAAAGAACTCGCCCTTGAGCCATATCGCTCGGGTTACGCAACCAAGCTGTTCCCAAGACAGCTGTTAATGGTTCTGCTATTAGGCACTGGTTTCACCCGGGTCTTGAAAAAATGTTCTACGCCGAAAGAGACGATGAAGGTCATGGGACAGGTTTTTAAACTTCTTCTCCATATATAGGTATAGGCTCCCAAAGAACGCTCTTATATAATAAAAGAACGTCTCAACGCTCGGTGAAAGCATAAAATACTGGTGGCATAATTATACCATCGAAATGAACCTCCTTATACCAACAAGTCCAATGGTATTTCTAAGGTTTATAGAAGAAAAGATGCAAGTCTTCTGGAGGTATGAATTTCCCTGTGCTACACTACATGCCGATTCCTCTTTTGAAACTTTTGTCACATTCGGGTGATCTTTCTTTGTTCGCCTAATAAGTCCATGCACCTCTTTCTCAATCATTCAGCACTGAAATACGCAGTGAAGACCTTTTACAAACTCGTAACCTACCATGTATTAAAATATAACCATACAAAACGATTACGAAAACATAATGGCCAAAGAGGCCCCTGGCCCTTGACCCTTGCCTATGTCCACCTATAGGACTGCAGAGAATCGTTATGCAGGCGCAGCACTCGCATGACTTTCCCAATCAAATCTGGACCAATTTCAACCGTAATTAAGCTCACAACCATCTGCTGGAGCAATCTAATTCAAAACCGTTCTATTCCTGTTTTGGTTTCATCAGGCAGTGTGTTCTTGCCGCATGGCATTTACATTTAATATTCCACACCAGTAGAAGAGCGGAAAACTTTTGCTCGATATAGTCATCCAAATCCAAACCTATATTTCGTAGGTATACCTCCCGTCGCACAGAGGCCTAGTCTATCCTCTAACACTTCAGTGAGTAAAACGGGAGTGATGTGGTTGCCACACCGCCTCTCTACCGCACAAAACTAATTCAAGTTCTGTTGAAACATCAAGCACAGAAAAAGACTCCTTGAATGCACAACTATGCGGGCCAATATGGACACATTCATTATTTATTTAAAATCTTCTGTGATGTTCTAGAGCACGTCGTTCATACGGATTACTACTGCCACTACTCGCACTCGCACTCGCACTCGCACTCATAGTAGTAGTTTGTCTGCATAAACTCCATCTGCATACGGAAGGCTACGGAATTTGAGCCGTCGAAACTAGAAACACATGCTGTGCAATTTATGGGTAGTAGTTTCTGCTGTATTGGAAATGCTGGCAAGTGCTTTTGTGCCAAACCGGTGAAATTCTGTGATCGGAGTTTTTTCTTGTACCTTGTGCGTTTTGCTCCTTTTTTTCGTGAATGGCTTCTGTTACCAATAATCCATTTTCAATCTTGACCTTAAATTTATGGCAAATATTGCCACATCCTATATAATGTATTAAATTTAAAAAAAAAATATACATTTACACCCCCTCACGATCGAGGTGTATTCCGAATAAAATTACATTTCCGAATAAAATTACAGGGAAGCCCTTTGTCACATAAATACTTTGTGTAGGCATGTTTTGCAACAAAAGGCTACAACAAAAAAGCATTTAAAGTCTCCCAGGATTTTTATCGGGAATATTTAAGTACATACCTGGGTGTGTTCGAGAAAAACTTTCAGATTGATAAAGTTGGCAACTTTTCCTTATTACTTTGCAACAAAAATAAAAAGTCTTTCGCCGATTTGATTGTGCATGACTGTGACATTATTTTAAATGAAATTTCGCTAAATATGAAATTTAAAGTGAAAAAAGTCAGTGTCAGGATTTTCGAATTCCAATGAACATTGTTTGGTAAACATGTTCTAGGCGAAGACAGTAAAAGACATGTGACAGGGGAGAATGCATTTGGGGGATAAGCATGTCAATGCGGCCTATGGCAGGGTACACATTTTAAGTGAACAAAAATGTTGCATGTTGACAGTAATTTTATTAAAATAATTTAGACTTAGATTATCTAAACTACATTGTATCTTGGCAGGTATTTCAGAAATGGCGATGTTTGTGATGCTTTGTTGAGATTCTGGTGGAGCGTTGCTGTTAAAGGAAAGTGTGTGTGACCATGTTCTGGAGGATACGAATTCAAACAAAAAAATGCAGTTTTCAGAATAGAAACACCGACGACTTTCTTCAACAGACGAGTGTTTATTTGAATAAGAGTATTGTCCGTTTTAGGACTCTCTTTTTTTTTTTTAGTATTTTATGAGAAAAAGTCTTCTTTTTTTGTATAAATTTGTTTTAAAAAACTATTGATTGATTTATTTTAACAACAAATAAAATAGATAGCAAATTTTCAGCACCAAACGAAAATATGTTTTTATCTGCGAGAGGATTTATATTAAACCCCGCCCGCTTTGGGAGCGGATCGAAATTCTGCTTTTCAAAATTCTGTTTTTTTTCTGTTCTGTCTCACAAAATTCTGCTTTTCAAAATTCTGACAGGCAATATCTCAAATCTCCTCACACTACATATTTTGCTTCGTTGAGTCGAGGATCGAGCCTCGATAAATGTCTATGTTCGAAATTTTGCAATTTTCACAACGAATTTTCCACCCTTACATCAAATCGTGCGATAAAATGCAAAATTTCGTCGAAAAAAATTCAAATCCTTGGAGTTTTTGCTGAATTTTCCGAGTTTTCCGCTGAGAATTTTCAATTTTTCCATTCCGAAACAATTGCTCACAAAATATTCAACATTTTCCATACAAAAAAATTTATTTTCAGTTTTTCCAAACTCCCGTCTTTTCCGGAGGTTTTCCCAAGCCGTTCTCAATTGATGAATAACGACATCTAGAGAAGAAGTGAGAAGAGTTTATTTTTTGGCACAACTGTTCTAAATTTATCAAAAAGTAGCTGTCCTATATTTAAAAAAAAAAGTGGGAAGGGTTTACTTTTTGGCACAACTGCTTAAAATCTATCAAAATATATTTGCGAGCCAACAAGTAGCTGTCAGGCAATACAATTTTCTGTTTCCTCTAGAATAAACCAAAGATGTCGCCCTTTTTTTTCCAAAAATCACGAGGAAGCCCCTTATAAGTCATGAGCTTTCAAAACATCTCGAATCAGGGACACTTCTTAAAAACCAGTAATACTGTGGAACAAGTCCACTGCTGATTTTAAATGTGAGTTTTTAGAAGTTGAAGCTCTCGGTAACTTAATATTTTATAAGCTCACACGTCTAATAAAGATCTTAACGAAACTTAATTTCATATCCCTCTGTAAAGCCTGTGTGTATGCTTCGCAAAGGACGTACGGAAGTTGTATCGGAGATCGGTCTAATTCGGTTAACAAATACGGTTGCCTACATAAATTACAAATTTCAACCTTACCGAAGTCAAATTGTTACTTGGGAGTGACTGTTATTGCATTTTTACTAGAAGGTATTGGCATTGACATTATTGCAGAAATATACCGTATTTTATGGGTAGTCTCTTTTGAGAAATAATGAAAAAAACTGGTTTATTATTAAAGTACGTGCCAGCAAAGTTAATGTTACAATTCTCCCTGCTCGCAACTCCGAAATAAAACTCTCGACTCATTTTTATTCATATGAAAAAAATGTATTACAATTAAGCTAAGCAAGCAAAATTATAAGATCCGCCAAACAAACCGTCTTCGACAACAACACCAACGCACTTCCCCTTTCCAGTCTTCTTCTCTTTATTCCTTTTTCTTTGTTCTCGATGTTGACAGATTGCTAACATACGAGATCTTATTTAGAATACTTAGAATATTTTTAGTCTAAATTTTCATCGAAATCGTTATAGTTTTTTGTGTAAAATTGTGCATTAGTTTGGAAAATACTTAGCTATTTAGCTGAAAATTGAGTATTAAATGTTGCTTGGTATGAATAAGTCATCAATTGGTTTTTTTTTTTTTTAAGTTTTATCCAACTCGAAAATGGAGTACCAATTCGAGATATGAGCAGTTTCTAAAATTATCGTTTTCGGTGATTCGAATTGAAAATTAAGTACGCAATAATTTTGAAAACATCAATTCATGTATTTTGGTCAAAATCGTTATTGATGCTTTTAGGTAAACCAAAAAAATTTTTTAAAAAATGACTTTTTGCAAACACCTACCTATTGTACGATAATATAAAAAAATAAACTGAGTTTAATAATTAGTTATAAATTACCTAAGAAATTAATTTTTGTTCAGTCGACCGTATTCGAGATATGTCCAAATTTCAAAAGTACCCTTCCCTTCCACTAAGTTCAAATGCCAATTTTGGTGGAAATAGTAGATAAGAGCCGTTTTGGAAAAAATCCATCTTATATGAAAATTTTATACATGGGAAGTACCTATACCATTAATATTGGGGTTAAATAAAAAACCAGTCCTGAACCCAAAAACTCTAAGTCCAAAGTCTAAGCGAAATCAGGGTAGGCGTTTATTCTGTAGGGCTCAGGAATAGAATCCTGAGACCAACTTCCTTGAGTTCCTCTATCATCGAGTTCGAAATTTTGTACGAAAGCAATATCTTTCTGTTAATGCGTATTCGAGAAATTAAAAAAGGTAGTTGGAGTGACTGCCAAAATTTAAGCACAATAAGAAAAAGCATGCAGACTTATGTTATGAGCAACATGATTCTAGCTTATGGATTGAACCACTTTGAGCCCATTATTTCCAAATAAAGTGTGCAAAGATTTTTAGCTAAAAGTGGTCTGACTATCTTCGGTTTCTCTTTAACTGAAAACTTACTAACCTACTCATAATGGCCGTATAAATATTCGAAGGAACAAAACTGTCAGGAACATCTGCTACAAGGCATTCGTAGCATCTCAGAATTATAGTGAACCTTGGAGAAGACATTGGCACCATTCAATAGAAGCATCTGCCGCAAAGCATCTCAAAGGCTGCACAGCGAATGAATATATGGTATGACAACACTCATGTCCATGGCTATAGACCACAGGCCAAACTAATGTTTTCTTAATGAATTCGCGGGAGTGACACTTTGATTACGAATTCTATTAAATCCCGTTTGCGGATACCACTCATAGCGACTTAAGTTCCACTTAAAATCTTATGTGACAGTTTATTACATAGAATAAGTAGCCTATTTAAGTAGAACTTAAATTGTTATAAGCAAACGGCCCTTAAAGCCATAACATAACCTAAAGCTATACAAAAACCGCCTCAAACAAAGAAGCACTTTCTTCAGTTCAAGGGAAGGAAGGCCGACTTCCCCACCACCACCGGCTCCGGAGTAATTAAGAAGCGGATCCACAATTCTGTTCTTTTCTCCGTTTGGAAATCCCTCTTGTCACTCAAATGTCCATGGTGATGGCACTCTTACAACAACTGTCTGGTCTCAAAAGGTGGGAATTTGGGTGTTATCTACAAAAAAAAAAAAAAAAAAAAATATGTGCGAAGCTTTGATCCCTAAATTGATTAACCTTCATCGTACCCATGTCTGATGTGCGCTGTAGCATCATGCCTCCGGTATAAGTTCATCACTCTCAAGATGTCTGCCTAAGTGAATTTTCCACATAATTGGACGACTGGGTACACATAGCACACAGCGAACGGATGCAATCGCAATCGATATCTCATTTAATCGTATGTTTACCACCCATACGTGCGAGATTGAGTTCGATATCAATTGTGGTGCAGAGCACTTGTGAAACTCAAACTGCACTTTATGTATCCCGATGCCGACACTTTGGAAGCGGATTTTATTTACTATCGCAGGCGCTGGTAATGCATCTGACCTTAGATATGTTTGCAAGAAGTTCCTATTTCTCGGCATCGTTAGCACGTCGCTAATGGAATATATCGAATGATAACTTATTTGGATTGGGAGACTTCGGTACGGTGTAATGAAATGCTGGATAGAAAAATAAATACACTTCGGAAGCCACTGTCAGGAGGATGAAGGATTATAATCGAACGCTTCAAACGCAGGACTGCATTTTAAGTTTTATATGGCGTTTGCTCTCATGTTGGTCTGATTATAGCTGTGAGTATGATGTCAAGAATTTTGCTAGAGGGCTTAATATAGATCGTCGGCCAGATGCTATCTTATCTTGTTGAATGTCCATTTTTCAAAATGTTTGGAAATTGATTTCAAGTTCAGATTGAACATTTATGCTTATATTAGAACATTTTTGATTGGTACCTATTGATTTTTTTCTGAAAGCCTTGATAATTTTGTTTACAAAACAAGTCACAGAAATTATTTCTCTTTTATTTTGAATTAATTATAGATTAAAATCAATGAGGAAGTCATTTTGGACTTTGAACAAAAGTGTATGGAGTGACAATAAAATCGTAAATTTTTTGGATATTGAACAGAAAAACTCAATTGTGACGCAGTAAAGACTGAATCACTACAGTACGGATAGTGGGTGACCGTCTTTACTGAGGCGACTGCTTCAATTATTGACACGGTATTTAAATCTCAATTTACTCTATAAGTTGAGAATATCCATTAAACTTCCGAGGATTTTCAGATCAACTATTATTCAGGGACAAAACCGCTACATTTGTATGAAAGAGCTATAAATTCACGGAATTAAACCAGTTTTAGATTTACAAATTGCGTCAAATTCTTCTTTTTTTTTATTTTTTAAAATTAAAATTAAAACTCAAATTATAAAGTTTTTCTTATTTCAAGAAAACAAATTTTGAATAAGCCGTTTTGCCTTAAGAATGGTTTTCTTGTCTTGACCCAAGAAACTGTGAAATGGGAAACAATTTTCTTAAATAATAATAACTAAGGTCTAAAATCAAGAATAATTATTTTTCGAATACAAAATTCACTCAGTTACTTTAGGACAATGCGAAAGAATTTTTTTTGTATTCGTCCTTATTTTCTGTACACTAGAACTTGGCTCTTGTATGTACCTTATAAGGATGCATATTGCACACTGCAAAAAAGTGAACCAAAATGAGGAGTGAAACTCTTTTGTATTGCATGTTTTTCTCGATATAGGAATTTGTTTCTTATAAGCAGTAAACATACATAAATATTTGAAAAAAGTTAATAAAGTAACCAATACAAAAGACGATATATAAATTCGATCTGAAATATGGTATGAATTGAGTCGATAATTTTTTTAAATATTTCATAAGCCACTGCAATTACTTTTTTGGATGTTAGAAGATTTGTAAAGGGTGTTTTCTTTTTAAAGTATAAAACTTTGAAATGGAATAAAACAAAGTTGATTTTTTTAAATTGACATGAAATTTACTTTATTCGAAAGATAATCTTCTGGCACTATAATTTAAATATGAATTCTGGCATATGACGGCCACGGCTGGTTCGGACGTAGTCTAATCTGAAGGTCCAATTTTCGATGACTTTTTCCAACATTTGTGGCCGTATATCGCTAATAACGCGAATAATGTTGTTCTCCTAGTGGTCAATCGTTCGGGCTTATCGGCGTAGACTAGCGACTTCACATATCCCCGCAGAAAATAGTCAAGCGGCGTTAAATCGCACGATCTTGGAGGTAAATTCACGGGTCCGCAACGTGAAACTAATAAACTATGCTGCTACCAAACGTTTCCTTCAATAAATCAATTGTGACACGAGCTGTGTAAGATTTTGCGCCGTCTTGTTGAAACCACAGCTCCTGCACATCATGGTTGTTCAATTGATGAACGAAAAAGTCAGTAGTAATCGCTATATAACGGTCACCATTGACTGAAACGTTCTGGCCAGCATCGTTTTTAAAGAAGTGCGAACCAATTATTCCACCAACCCATAAAGCACACCAAACAGTCAGTGTTTCAACTGTTTCAGTTGTTCTCAACATACACTTGAGGACTGCCATCACTCCAAATACGGCAGTTTTGTTTATTGACGTATCCATTCAACCAAGAGTGAGTTACATCGCTAAACAAAAATTAACATAGTGCGCGATACGTATTTCGAACAGAGCCATGATTTTCAAAATGAATTTGTACAATTTGGAAGCGTTGTTCAGGCGTCAGTCTATTCATGTTGAAATGCTAAACCAAATTAAAAATAAATCACTTGACAGCTGACAAAATGGCCGCCAGTTAAAATTTTAAAGTTAAGATCAAAATTAAAGTCTCAAATAATTATTGTAGTATAGGCTCTGTGCTACTCTTGACTATATAAAATGTAAAAAATAGAAAATACAGTCACACTATATAAAATGTAAAATATTTACTGAAAGTAAATTCACTTGATATCGAACTTCAGAGCAATCGGTTGATGAATATTGATGTCTCTACAATAATTACTTCCGGATTTGAGACTGAGTATATTTCTAAACTTTGCTGTACAAAATTCGTTTGTAAAATCGAAAAATATTTGTCATTGATATTTTTTTACCAATAAGAATTATTTTCTGATTCAAGGATTAATTTATAAATTTTACCTAAATTAAATCCGAATAAAGAAGAATTTGTTTATTTTAGAATTTTTTTTCGATACAAGAAACAAAATTTCTTTGTATAGAAATAATTTTATTTGTTGTGATTTATAATTCGTTTGCTGTGAATGCTTACAAATCCGTTCTTAAACAAATATAGGTTATTTTAGATAAAATTTGGCTTGCTATGCCACATCTTGCGATGATTTTCAAACAACTTTTCTAACAATAATAATACTCACAGTACATCCCCCCAGTTATGAAAGAATTCTTTCAACATTATCGAGAAAGCCAAATGATATGCAATCAGCAATCGCTGTAACCAACCAGACCCAGCGCCAGCACGCCTCCATATTGACACTGATCAAATATCTTGTTTACCGCTAAAGGCGTCGAAAATTCCGGAAATGAAATTCTACCCGACTTCTTACCGAACAGTTCTTGCTTTGATTTCACTAACAAGGACACAAACACTGTACGCATCAGTAGTGTATCCTGCCACCTGCTCCTGCGTATGTCATTAAATATATTTCAAGGCATAGCGGCAAAGAGGTTAATGTCATTGCCTCCGACATTCCCCTCATAGAAAATCACTGCCTTATCGATAACACAATTAAATAATCTCCATCCCTGAATAATCACTCTGTCATTGTCAGTGTCATCGTTGTGATTATCTCTGTGGTCAAGGTAGACAGTGATACATCACGATGATGACAATAAGTTGTCTTAGAGCTTCCATATCCATTATCTCGTGCTTGCGCTGCCTTAATTGACTTAGCTCCTGTGCCATATATGAACCCCCACTTGAAGTGTAGTCTTGTGGTGTACATGTGGTATACGGTATACCACCCACCATTACCACTATTTGCTTCAGCCAAGGACGTCTTTTATTCGTTTACATATACCGGATTCATGCAAACAGGATAAGTACGGTGAGTGGGAGATCCGAAACAAGCTCCTGTTTTTTTTTTTTTTTTGGGGAGCAAAATATCCAATTACGAGTATTTGCTATTTGGTGTCAATATTTGCTCTGGGGGTACAGGTACATTCCTGTTTCGCTGAAAGTGTCTCTTATCCTCGTAATTGTATTGAGTAAATAACACCCGTCGGTAATGATAGTGCTGTGGTGCTAAGGGCGAAGCGAACGCAGTCCTAAAAGGATTAAAAATAAGAAATATTGAGATATAAGGAGGGATAAGCAGGTCGTTGGACTACTCCTTGGCTTTTTAATTGGCGTTGCTGTAGTAAGAGTGGATCTGGGTGAACAGACACTGACTTAATTATCGGGAGGATGTGTGCGCTGGTGCATAGGCCGACGGGAATACTTATTGCGGTTGGTTAGTTGTTTTGTGTGTTTTTCTGCTGTAACAAAGAATGTTTCCACATCATTTAAGAGGAATGAAACCCAAACCATTAGCATTTCTTCCATTACCAAGTTCAGCCTCTGATGGCCGTTGGCCGTTGCCCCGTTGGTTGTCGTCGTCGTTGTCGATGGGTTTCCTTGTGTTTATGTGATCCGCAATGGGATGGTGACATTTCAGGATGTAACATGGTCGTAGAGATTCTTCAGTACAGGCAGACAGTGTTTTTTTATTCTTGTTGGTTGTGCTTGTCGGTCGGTTGGAACGGGTTCTAGATTTGTTGGCCCGCTAATTAAGTGAGCCGGTAGTATTGTGGCTGGAGTTGCGATTCCTGTGGGTTATACTTTACTGCTCTGTAATGATTCCTTATGTGGCGTAGTAAATTTTGTGGTTTGTGTACGTGGAATAGACCCACAATATATTAACCATCGGGACATGTCCTCTGCGCGCTGTGGTATGAATATTTGAGTTTTTTAGAAAATTAAAGAACTCTTCCATTCAACTTGAGCAAGAGAAAATATGTGGTTCTTGTACATACTAAAGTACTTAGCGATGCTACTGTATTTGATGCACTTACATACCTATTAAGATGTCTTTTTATGGTGCAAGAGCGCATCTCTTTTCCCCGAAAATAATGCTGTGTTGCTTTGACCAAAAAAAGGTTTAGACGCGGGATAAAAGGCAGGGGCAAATTGAATATTACAACACCAACAGCAATGCTAAAAACCCTCAAAAGAGAGCTTTGGTAAAGGGTCCTTCAAAAAGGTTGTTTTCCAATTCCTTGTCCGCATTTTTACCATTTAAAAGAGAAATTTTGCGCCTCAGAGAAAGAAGCCGACAGAAAAGGTTTGTATACCTGCTAAATATATATTTTATGTCCGCACCGCTAAGTGTTGATTGACGAAATCTACTGAAAACAATTAACCGTTGAGGCGTTGAATATTATTTTTCTCCGCTAGATTCGGCCCTTGAAGATAATTCGCATTATTGCAAAGACCAAAATTTACAATATTTCTGTGTAACTTGAAGAAGATTGAGAGCAAGACACAAACAAATAGAGACAGAGGGCCTGACGAAGAACTCTTGCTTTATATCCAATCCAATAGATTTGAAAAGGAATGAGTTTATGGCATTATTGAAGAATCTTCTGGTTGCTAGATATAAACAGACGCTTGTGCTGTGCCTTCTGTTGGCTCAAGAATAATTTTTAGAAATTGAAGGTTCTACGGAGTAACTAACCCATCTAGCCCAAGTATCAGTTACAAAATCTGTTATAACTACACAATATCTTACCAAGGTTGTAGATTTTGTAGAGTTTGCCATCCCGAGTTTTAGACACGTTACCCTTTGACGTAGATATATGGATAAGCGATTGAATTTAGTGTTATATGGGGCCATACCTAACATATTTCTTGGTTGATGAAGTCACCCTAAAAGATGTGTAACATAAGTGCTAACTCACTGATTCTTATTTATTTATCTACGAAAGGGGTTCCTAAAAACATTGAGACCCTGTAACTTGGCGTAAAGGCAGTAACTAGTCGTGCTCGTAAACTTCTTAAGCAATCAAACGCCGAAGTGACCTTTTTGAAAACCTATAGGCCTTAATGCTTATTTATGGTGAAAGGTGGGAGCTTTTACTCGAAGTAGAAGTTATCACAAATGGAAGCCAGGGATCTCTATCATAAAATATGCTTAATTAACGTTTTTTTATAAAAGCGCCTCAGCAGGTTCCATTGGTGAATCTTTTTAGATCCAGAAGGGAATTATTTTTAAAATATTCGCACCACTTACAATCCGAAATTCACTTTTACCCTGCCAAACCTGCAAAACGCAAACATGTCTAATCTTTTAGCAATTTTTCTATAATTATGCTGTGAGCTATATGAATGTCCCATTAACAAGAGGCAGACCAAAAGCGTCAGAAACTTTGCATAGTCTTCCTCGACTACCTGTGAAAAATTCCTAGTTTGTATATAATTCTGCAGAGGATGGATTCAGACCACTCACCAAGAGCTCCAAATTTTGTTCATAAGCAATTACCGCTACCGTGTCCGGGTTATGCAGGCTCTACCAATCTAGTTTTCAGACAGAAATTAAGTTTTTGGTTACTTCCGACTGATACTCTTTTGAAGGCGTCCAAAGATACAAACATACAAAACAGCTTAGCGCCATCAAAGTTCAAATTTGAGCTTTATAAGGTTGGAACTTTTTCTTTTCAAACTAAAAGAGGCGACGGGTACTTTTGACACCACCTCGTTTATCTTGGGAGTCTATGAGCGACTTAGGTTAAGTTAGGTATGTGGGTTGGTAGAGCAGGGTAGACCCTACTGTACCACAATTGTGATGCCCTTTTTGGGGGTTGTTGATGGTCAGCTTGTGTCATCTTTCTTGCATTTACCCGACGCCGTCCAGCCATCCTGATGTCCTCAAAAACCTGTAAAGATCAAAGTGTAATGAGTGACTTTAAAGCTGCTTGCCTGGTCTATCACACGATGTTTTGTTCAAGTTGATTCTGGTGACATATTTCTGTCTATATTTATTTGCTCACATCAAGCTTTATGTTAACTTATCTACTGAAACAACAGATCCGAATTCGACTGAGTCTCAGACGCACAACTTGCAGAAGAACGACAGCATTCCAGCTTGTGATGCCTTTAAATTATTTGACGATACGTGACAACTACAACAATTGTTATGTACCTACTTTTATTGATAGAGGTCGCAATTGTTCGCCATTAGAGATGCTCACAATATATAACCTGGTCCAGTAGAACTACCTCTCTTAAAAATGTGCTTAGTAGACTTTGTAGAACTCTGTTTATGTACCACTTTAAGTTTGTAAACTTCAAATAGATTATGCACTTTTAAGCAATTTCGACCCTTAACCATGCCAAGTTTTTGAATATTTTAAATAGCTTAAATTTCATCACAGCGTTTCTTCTTCAACCTTTTTGACTTTCCCGTACCGTCGTTAAACATTTCAACTCATTCACAACAAGGCCTACGAATAGGATTACTATACGTAATCCTAAAAATGACTTTGGTCCCTAAGTTGCAAAATAAGAAAGTATAGTTTCACTAAACAAAAAAAAAAACAGCTTCCACTTTGCCCTTTATTCTCTTTCAATGTTTGGATTTGCGAAGCCATGGTGAACACATGCATACTGTTAAAATACTTTCCATTCAATCGCACGACACCTTACTAAATTACTTTACGTTATTTGTTTATAGTTTCTGTGCAAATTTCTGTTATTGAAAAATATGTTTTTTCAATCATTCTTCCTAAAACTCAAATACGCTATTGACATAAGTAAATTATTTATAAATAAATGATTTACCTTTCATTTTATTAGTACGGGACTGGATATTATTAACACATACGAAGCAGTGTTATATAAATGTGTTTGTATGTAATTAAAAATATTTAATAATTTTTATTTTTTGTTTTTAATCCGAAACTGAAGACTAAGAGCATTTGTATGTTTGGTAAAGTTTTTGTAGACCAATTTTAAAAATTATTTCCCCAAAAATGTATAAAGTCCGCCTTTTCTCATTTTCCTCTCTGGTAGCCCTACCTACGATACGAATGAGAATAGCTTCATCAACTGCAGTCAGTTGTAAGACTTTGACGTGTCAATGATGGACACACTCACCTGCCTTTCTTCAATGCAAGTTTCAAAGCATATATAATGATCTACAAAATATCTTACTAACATGAGACTACTGCCTAAGCTTGATTGGTCTACCTCTTGTTACATAGAAAGGTTCCCCTTAACTAACCAGAACGTGCTCATTCACTAAACAAATTCAAAGTAGTTTTACGTTGCCTTTTCACTCCTCCATTCAAATTTAGACACACGGACAATAAATTGTATTTAAATTAAAATCTACGACAAAGCATTGACATATAAACCGTTCACCGTGGCATATGATATATGTAGGTATAGGTATACCATCCCAGTGTCTATGACCAAAGTAACAACGTGACACCTGGCCCGCCTGCTGCCTTCTCCCGCCAACAAAATGACCGTACTTTCCAATTTACTCAACTATCCCAATGCACACAACACAACCAACAGTCTTGCAATCCCGTTTCTGTATCCCTCATTACTTTGATTTGCAATCGCAATTGCAGCCGCACATGCCGATAAAATTCAATTTCCCAGGTGCTCGTTGGGAGTCCCGTCCCGGGTGAATCTCCTTGTGCAGATTCGAGTGCATACCTGATGAGATCGAAAATGACGGACACGTAGGTCCAACTCTGTCATATGACAGCCATACTATGGCGGGGTAATTGAAAGAAAATTAATGATCCCACATAGCGCCGTTCGAATGTCACAAACATTGACGCCGCCTGTGTACATGACCGAGTGAGAATTGTCATGTTGCATATTGTGGCCGAAATGTGCTCATTTAATGAGATGAGCAGGGATGTATGCTATCTCCGTATATCGATGGGTGATGGCGATGGTGAACGAACCACTTAGAGGAGTTGTTAAAATGTCAAACATTGGAACATGTGCTGTGCACGTAATTGACATTGAAGTGGGAATGTGTGTCGTTTTGGAAAAAACGAGATTCTTGGCCTCCCACTATTGCCGCATCTCCCGTTCTCTGAGGGAGAACGTCAATCTCGTACTCTTGTTTTCCTTGTGGGTGTCTCTACATTTTTTGTATGATTTTGATAGCGTGAGGATGCGGGAGGGGAAAAGATAAAAATGGTATCCCGGTTTTAGAAAGGACAAGGACGTCGTTGCAAATTCCGCACAATATTACCATACTCTATTAAATTGGAGTCATTAAGATTGTATCCCCAGGGGAATTCCTCTTGCGAGTTATTTTTAATAATTCGATGACAGGGTTACCGCATGCAAATAGCTCCAATCGTTTATTTATGGAGATGTCAATCAGTTCACACTTAAAGTCAACAGAACTCTTAATCTACCTGACTTGGGAATTCAAAAGGTTAATAGCTGCATGCTGAACTATTCTCTTTAAAATTGATTGAAGGTTGAATTATTTGCAGAGCAGTAATATTTATTTTCGACCATTCATCGGGAATATCTGATTGACAAGAGAACTCCCTTGAAAGTGCATAAATGTTGAAAGTGCCCTCCTCCTCCATCAGTCTGGCTCATGCTGAAAGGTGTCATAAGCAGCAGAACCTGTGCCATCAGTCGGTTTTATGTATTCCAACCATCTCAGGGACAGTATGGAGTGGATGGATATCTGATAGTTACCTATATTCCCGTGCAATATATACGATGCTTGGTGAATGCATTTTTGGATAATTTTGATGCGGATGCGATTTTTATTTCGCTGCCATTTCGAAAAGCAATTTGCGGTTTAATGGAAAAAGTTAACCGGGCGTAAAGTCGATAATGGACTATAAAAAAAAGAGCGCTAATTGAATATCAAATTTCAGTTCATTTGACGTAGGGACAACATCTTTTTAAATCCTTTAGATTAGTCGTTTAAATTTGTGCGAATGAAAGAATTCTATGAGTTTAATTTGGGCGTAGTGGTTAGTGTTTGGAAAGTTTTAAGTTTTCCTCCCTGATGAACCTTAACCTAGCCCCCGATTGAAATTTGTAACCAAAATAGTTTACAAAGAAGTTTCACGACTAGTGTCTCACAGCTGATTGAAACGTCAAAGGAAAACTAGTTGGTGTTCAGTGCAAACTTTTTTATTAGAAAAACGCTCTTTGAACAGAAAAGGGAATTTTTTTAAAGAAATATTACCCAGTTGAGCTTTGTACGCTGCTCGAGCTAAACTTTCGCTCCCATACAAAAGTCTCTCCAAAATTTAGCTGGGCTTAATTTAAGCGAATCCATTTAGCTAAGTGCAATACATTGCTCGAGCTAAAAAAAAGGAATTTTTGTTTTAGTATGTACATCGTGTATCTGTCAAAATTTAGGGTGCCCTTTTAATGGGGCGGCACATTTTCTTAAGCTAAATCTTGACAGAATGTTGTGTTCTGTTGTTATGTTGCTTTTTTGTATTGCGGAGAGCGGTAGAAGAATCTAAGCAAGGATAAGTTTTTTTTAATAAATTCCACGACGAGAAGTATCTACCTAGAATCGGAAATAGTTTAAATTAAATTGAATTTTTGAAGTAAGTTATTTCCAAAAAATAGCTGTTTTTTGTGACATTTATCCATTTAGTTTGTAGGCAAAGCAACTTGAAATCGGCCAAAGTTGGTGGCCTCAGTATTGTAGATATCTCATTTTTACGTTCTACTGATATTTAAATATTTCTGTCAAGAAAAGATTTACATTTTCAAAATGTGTGGTTGAACGAGTTCCTTTTCTTTTTGGTTATACAAATTCCATTTCGGTGAGCAAATTCTCAATGAGAGAAGTGTGACAAATTGCCAATATTGAAGTAGAAAGTAAGGGAACAGATCAGCGTTTTTAACTAGTGGGAAATTTACCTTTTCGTGGGAATTTCCGATGACACCGTCTCTTGGGAAAAATGGAAAAAACGCAATTTTGTCGAAAATTCGGTTAATTTACCACTTTTTCAGTGTTCACAAAACAGCGGATGTAAACTGTTAGTTATGTAATAAATCTACTACATAAAATGTTTTTTATTCTTTCAATTAAATTCCTTATGAAATATTTTTGGCCATTTTTTAGTACCACATAATTTCTTGCTCATCAAAATATTGAAAATAAGGTGTGTGTGTTTTTTTTTTCTTCAAAATTGCTCAATCCACTAGACGTGGATAGGAAATATGAAAAAAATGAACATCAATATGACATTCCAACACTGGAACAGACCTGTGGTAGATATCTCACGTTTTTGGGCAATGTCGCAGCACATTAACTCCACTAAAACAGTGTGACACATGACATTCGCTGTCATATATTTACCTACGCTTCTTACTTGCTGCTTCATCTCAGTTCCCTACCTTACGACAGCCATCCATTTCACTCTGAAAGCCGTTGAAATGTATCCCCATTAACAAGTTGAAGGAAACACACTTCTCGCAAAGTGTGCTGCAATTTATCTTCCTCCGAAATTGTGTACATATACCTTTCTGGGTGCGAAACAAATTGCCCACACGCCAAGTGTCAAAAAGTCAACAGCACCAATAACAGATGTACGTGTTTCGCCGTTGTGCACTCCAAGCACTTTTCAAAGTTCATTACCATTCCGCGCCAGACAATGACACATGGCCATGTGTAGCATATTCCATTTCTGTATCCAAAAGTCTTACTGGGTACCTCATCTCCACACTTAATCTTAATTTCAATTTGCGAGTAGAGAAACCGCCAAGTGGTGGGTTGAATAATGTACTTCCGCAGCGTTAAACAATGGCCGCCGGATGATGATATCACATGGTGCTGGTGGGCATTGCCAGCAATCGGCTAATGCTCATACTCTTGCTTAATTGGCAGCAAAACAGAAATCAGATAAGAACCCCGATCACCTAGACACGCAGCTAGAGTGCACGGACTACGACTGAACATGGGGGCTCTTCCTAGAGCAGCTGATGATATCTATTGGCGCAGCATCCACTGTCCTGTCATCGTGGTGGTCAGGCAGCTGGTCTGTAGAGTCCAATTCCATAAGATATTCATTCTGTTCGATTGCAATTACTAGCGGGAGTCTCTGTGTATCACATGTAATGGAATGAGATTTGCATGGTGCCACGCTGCCTGTGCATGTAGATGCGGTGCAGTCAGGAGGCCAGTGAGTCCGTTGATATTCTGAGAAAGTCCATTAATTACTTCATCTGAATTGATGTATCAGCCAGAAAATTGTTTGATGATAGCTTCCTGGCTACTACCTATAGTTGGGGGGCATTTGGCTGGGGGTTGATAACCTTTCTTTTGATCTAATACATGAGCCTATACCTATATTCAGTCGATTTCGGTGAGTAATCTCGCCTTTTGCTTCCTGATAAATCTTTAATCTTTTAGCTAAAAAGTTTTGGAAGAAGTTTTCCATGCAGGATAGTCCACTGGATGTTTCTAAACTTCTGTTAAGAGTCTGATAAGCAAAAAGAAACCTCAATAGCTCAACTTCTGGACCACAAAACTGAAGATGTGCTCCCAAGTGGGATAATGCTTCCCCACAGCACCACCATCGACTGGAAGTCGTATTAATGAGTAACTTACTGATTTCTTGCATCAGGGACTTTGCTATTGTGCTAGCTCTCATCAAAGCAAAGACAGCCAAAAGTCATCAAACAATGCAGCGTGACCACCATAGTTCCGCGCAGTCCTGCCTGAGATTCAATTATCAACTTCTCTTTAAATTGCTAATTATTGCACTGAAATCACCCATTTCAATATGCTCCAAGAACTGAGATTGATTTAAATTGCCCAACCGATACGCTGTGATTTTACTGCCGCCATAGTCTTTCCTTAATTGCATGTGCCACCACACAACATCCTCCTCCTTCTTTATTGCACACATGTGAGTCATTAATAACCCGTCGTCAAAATCCCAGATATAAACACCCAACCCACTCCGTCAGTCGTCGGGTGTTGCTGGTGCTCATCCTCGAGCTGTCAGATTCAGCTGTCTCCTAACGCGTTCTGCAAATGCATCACAGCCGGAGTACAGTACACGCAACGATACTATAAATCTGTAGTACACAAGTTGATTGCATTTCGTCTCATCCATTATACCACGTAATTGTTCGCCTGTGGGCGTGTAGATTAATTCGTCATCCGAACAATTGCAATCTAAATTGTGTCGGTGCGTGACTTCTGTATGTTTAGTGCGTGCACCGCAGGAAGCCATCCGATTTGGCAACTCAGGTGCGACGAACCGACTTGCCGACTTGGTACATGCATCTATTAATAGAACTTGGGCTGACAGAAGGTTCGTCGTAAATCCATCAATCACCAGAAGGCATCTAAATTCTTAACATCGGCGATAATTCGTGTTCCGACTTTGAGGTCAGATCTTAAAAAAAAACCAAGTGTATACAAGGATGGATAGTTCATACAGCCCAGAACACGCGAGATCACCAGGATCACCCAATAAATATTGTGGCTCTGCAGTAAATCACTCGCGTGTCCCACCAATTGTCACCTCGAGTTATTATTCCTCAGCAACGGAACATGCGTGTTAATGTCTACCAGGTACGTCCGACATCCATATAAACCAGTTCGACATCAAAGTCTTGTCCACCGAGCACTGCTATGCAGCTGTCCGCTTCAATTAAGGTACAACGATCACATTTTTATGGCTCAGCATGCTGATGCAGCACGCTGTTTATGAAGCCTGTTGCGAACCGAGCGACAGCTTCAGTTGGGTGTTTTGTCTTTCCAGTCGATAAAGAGCCAAAGTTAATAAATTTAAATGACTTGCGAGTTGCGAGTGCTAACTGCTGAATGGTTGGGGATCGTCATTTCATAGCTTAGTTTGGCTCTTCATCTGCGCATCTTCGTCGTCTTGTGGTTGAAATTATATTCACATGAACATCTTAATTACCACAAGAAAATACAAGTCGCAAGTTGATGCTTTGTTAATTGGACACAATTTATGTGATGGGCAAACTAAGTGGGTCCGATGAAGTGCGTTTTTTATGTAAATTGATTTAAGTAGGCTCTGGAGGAGGTGCACAGCGAAAGTGGTTGAGATGTGGTCAAAATGGTAGTGCACTTTCAATATTTAAAAGAAGTATGGTCGTAGGAAACCTTAGGTCTAGACTAGACCCTTGGAAACATTCTTGGGCGTGAGTTTCATTTTTGCAGGCGAGTTGAAGAGAACTTAAATTATATGCCAAAAGACTAAATTGGAGTCAATTAGAAGAATTTGTCAGACTTCGATCAGAGTGAGAGGTTTGGAAAGGAAAAGTTCCTTAACTCGGAGTTGTGGACCTATTTTTGTAGAATCTTGATGTACTGACAGTAAAATTTAGACTTTATATTTCTCGCGTCAAATATGGTGCCAAATATTCGGGTGTTTCCAAAACTTATTGCTTAGTTATGCAAACTTTCGAAGGCATTGACTTTAAATTGAATTTTTAGAAAGATCTTCGTCCGGTTGTTGAAGTTCACTTACAGACTGAGACTTTTTTCCAGATTTAGTTTTGAAAAATTACACGAATTTTTGCAAAAACAAGTTCTTTCCGAAAACAAATATATTTTTATTTATGCCAGATTTTTTTTTGCCTAAATTCCCCATTTTCGGGGAAACTTTTTAAAATTTTCCCCATTCCATATTTGTTTTGCACCCACTTTTTCACATTTCCATTATTGTTTCGATAGCTGGTAAAATGTATACTTATTTGAGTTAAGCGCTTGAATGTTTTATAAACTATTTGGTCTTTACAAATTTTTTCTTCGCTTATAATATTTTTATTGGCCTTTCAATTCGGAAGTAAGAATATATAATAATAATAAAAAATAATATGGGAAACATATTTATCAGCAGAGTTCATATTATAAAAAAAATATAGTGAACTTTGTTTGAACACCATTCATGGAAGAAAAGTAAAGAAGAATTTCGAATACAATAAAAAATTGTTTTCTCTTATGAAGACATAATTTTTTTAAGAAGTTAAACAAAATGCATGTGAATTTAGAACATTAAAACATTGAAGTTAATATGCAGGTAAAACAAAAACAAGTATTTACTCTTTAATAAAAAGCTATTATAATAGTTAATAAATATAGAACTAAGAGACTAAGTTATTAAAAGTCATTAATTCGTGCCAAAAAAAAAAGTGAAGCTATAGCTGCTGACGCCGGTGAAGAACGTCTTTATTTACTCGACATACCTGGCGAGTTTCTTGGCGCCCAAACTCGCTTCACGGGAAGCAGCTTATTTTATTCATCCAGTTTATCGGAACGTTAAGTTGAGCGATCTGCAGAAAGGCGAAGTGTACGACAACATTTTTGAGTTACTCGACTCAGATGGACTGGAGTTATATATAAATGTATGATAGAAAGAATTTTCTCATCACAGAGAAAAAAAGACAAATATAAATAAATAACCTCACGGGAAATAGCTTCACATTCGAAACAACTTCACCACGAGTTGGGAAATAATTTCACATATTTGTGGTGAAGTAAATTGCCAACTTTCGCATTAAAAAAAGTGAAACTATTTCCAGCTCGAGGTGAAGTTATTTCCCATGAAAAGTTTCTGCCAATGAAGTTATTTCCCTGCATCGGAAAAATATAACATCCCCGAAAACGCAATGCCTCAGCCGCCACAACTTATATAGATCTCGATGAAACAAAACTACTTTTTGTCATTTTCATATTCAGTTAATCAGTTCACAAACTGCAACCCTTTAGCGAATTTAATTTAAGCTGTGAAGTTCGCCATATATGACGCTGGTTTTTATGGATTACCTATATTGTTTTCTAATGCATTTCGTATGCCTGTATCCTGTAATATTAAATTTTAATGCATTTTTCTGGCTAACTCTACAAAACTTGCTCCGGAATAGTAGTTGGGTCACATTTGGAACCAGTTTTCCTGATTTGGAATCATAATCGTCTCCGGCTACTCTTTTCATGAATGATATATTGTCGATGAATGATTTGAGTGCAGCCGCATTCTATAAACAACTTCCAATTTTGACTTTTTTCGCAGTCTTGACTTTGTTGAAAATGGCGTTATTCTTGTTGACGAAAACAAAGTCCATCTCCAAAAAATTGCCGGCGCCCCCTTTAGTTGTACTCCGCCCATCATTCGTCGGAAGCAAATTGATTCGTTTGCCCTCATAACTACGTATGTAAGGGTTTGCTTTCATAAGCAAATCCTCCAAAAAGCGGTTCCCGTCCAAACAAATCAGTCAAACCCACAATCGACATTACAATTTACAGATTAACTCAACACATGCACATGAGTATATAATATATCCAGAAAATTGAATTAAACGAAATATATCCCAAGTAGCACAAACAACAACAACGTTCACGCAACAAGTGTTCGCCCGCCTAAATGTTTTAACGTACGTTTCATGGCCTCCAATCAATTTCCCATACACATGTGTCTGCCGTCAAATTAAATCTATATTTTCGTTTAAATGACATAAAAATCATCGCTGTCATCGTTCGGAATTATTCTGATTACAGATATATCCAAATGATTCTCAGTTTCCATTTCCAGGTTCCGTCTTTCCGTCTGCACTGTCGTTCGTATACCATCTGACAAAACGGGCTAGGAGGCACACATTTCCATTTAGTGTCGAAATGTTTACGGTTGCGGTACTTAGAGGGAAGAATTTTCGTAAATTATATATTTTTGAGATCAAATGGAATCTGAAAACGAAAATACTACCTCTGCGCGTAGAAGGAAAAGTCTAGATTTAAAAGCGGGCCAGGTAACTCATTCAACAGTGGGTATTACGCGGCCTTCATGGGACCGGGGTTGGATAAATGTTAGCGGCAAAATGCGGAATGAGGAGAATTGTATTATGACGGGCAAGTGTTTGTTGGTTCGACAGATTGTTGTTGACGTTGGAGAATAGATTTTCCTTTTTATTTTCGTGTGGATTCTATCGAAATGAGTATCTATAATGGGTGTCCATTAGGATGGTGCTCAACATGTGCTGTTGTCGGATTCGGTAATGGATTGTAATTATGTTATTTTCGGACAATGACAATGAATGAAATTTGAACTCGTATCGGGACACTCAGCAAAACAGACAGACAGTGTCTTGTTAATAAATTATTTACATTCCGCACTGATTAGGGGTGAATTGTGTGTGGTAATGACAGAATTAACGCTCTTATTGGGGACAAATGGCAGCGAACTTATAAGTCAAACAGATTGTAAGAGCTTAATAAATAGTTTGTGATCCATTATCACATATGTCACGCACATTTTAACTTTCTGTTCACCATAGAGGAAAATTATTTTCCAAGTGAGTTTAATAATATCCATGCACACGTTTAAAGGGGCACATACACTACAATTTTATAGCATAAATTTCGGAGTTCAACTTATTTAACGTAAAGGCACATGTTGACACTCTTGGCGAGCCCACAAATTAAGCACCTTACCTACACCTAAACCTAGTAAGCAGTTAGAAGGGTTTTTGCTGATCTACACAATCTTGTGAGGATATTCTTCTCATTGTATATGGCAACAGGACCTATGGAAATAAATACAAAGCTTTTTAAAGCTAAGATTTTTCTCATTCAGTGCCAATTATTTCACAGACGCAGAAAATGACACACGACGCCGACGGTGCACTCTTTCTTCAAACGACTCTTAAGCAACAAATTTTAAATTTTATTTTTTTATCGATTCTCTGTAAGCAATTTTAAAAGATTAACCAACGGATGGTCCGCCCTATACGGTCGTCTCTATCTTGGGAGGAAAATGATGTTCACCCACTTGACAACTCATTCATCACACTTTGGATGGGACAGCAGCATATGCTGTAATTTACCTATTTAATTATAACTACTTTATAATTGAAAACTAATTATTCAGCAACATGGTGTGGATAATTACTTAGCAGTAGGTATACACTTGCAGAAATATTTCTCCGATTTTACACGGATTTATTTTGTCACGAAATGTACCCATTTCGACTTGAACTTCCTACCTCTGCGTTGGTACCGAACAAATAAATGTGACACCTAACATTTTATCAAACTAAATTTTTATATTGCTCCCAAATATGAAAGCACTGGAAGCGCTCAAAACGACTCGTTAGTATTGAATTACTTTTATCGCCGCAAAATGGATGCATATGACATTCGTATATTCGAAGTAATTAAAATGCCGGAAAATGAAGTTAGTCCCGATTGAAAACAATACAATGAATTATGGGCTTTCAAAAGAAAGCGACTATTCAAAGACTTTATTTTTGGTGCAAGGGTTAAAAATAAATGCTTACCCTGGTTAGAAAATTAATGAAAATAAATAATAGTGCCTGAAATAATTAGATAGTTAATTTTATTTCTTCTAAATTCATAATAAATTAATAATAGTTCTTAAAACTTAAATCAAATTATTGCTTTAAGTATCTTAATAGAAATATAAAGACATTCTGTATTTTTTCTATACTAGATTTAAAATATAGTGTTGAAAGCCGATTCAACTTCAAATATTATTATATTACCCTATTTACAACAATTTTCATTGACAAAATATTAAATTTAGAAAAAAACTGCACTAGAGCAACAAAATTGACTGAACAATTTAAGTTGTTTCAAAAAATAAAGATTCGAAGTTTACTACAAAGAAATAAATTACCTAAAGATTTAATTAACTGAAATTACAGTAGGTAAAACCTTAAAAATTAAATTACGACGAATAAACGTAACAACTGACAATTTCTGAAGCAGTGAATAATGTTGAAACGAAGGACTTAGAATAGCGGCGAAAAGGTTGAAAATCTCTGTCAGACTTAAACTGCTTAAAAGTAAAATTAAAACGCTTTTTTATTACAAGCACATTTCAAAGTCTACTCGGAATGAAATGTTCCCACTAAATAATAAATAAAACAGCCCATCGAACACACCATCCGAATGCATTCACTCGTTTTGATATTATGTAAAATAGAAAAGGAAGTCATTGTCATTTATATGTTACATGATTTTTTTAAGCTTGTTAATGAAGAAAGCCTTTTATTTTTTTATGTGAAAATGAAGCAAAATACCATATACAATATTATTACATATTCGTAAAAACAGATCGCAATTTGCAGAGACTTATGTACAAAATCCGCAAACATCAGAATTATAATATTCCTCAAATGTTTGAAGAATTGGTGGCCTCCATTTAAAATTGCACACCGAAAAAGTTGGATCAGAAATCGCACATATTTCTATTGCATACTTTCAGTTGTGAAGCTAACAAAACATGGCTATCGTTGAATTTGGCTTTTAAATGTTCATTGGATATTCACTCCAGACCAAAAATTATTCGTAATTAAATTCAAAACGTCAAGGGTGCCACCGATGGCGATCTAATAATTGACAGCAACATTGCGAACGACAGAAAAGTTTCTCTGGATTTTTCCAACTGCAAAAATTCGTATTTTAACTCATTACTAAGATCGCGATTCGATGCTAATCAATATTCACAATATCACTGGTAATACTCTGTCACAGTCATCCTTAGAGTATATTTGCAAATAAGTCGCCTGTAAATCGAACCTTAAAAATTCCATTTATTGGCAAAGCCATTCCCTTCACTCCATATATATGACTTTCCAATCAATCAGCCCGCCATTTTCATTATCTCGTGATTTACTTGTTCGCTTTTATTTGCCGATAATGATGCCATTTTGTCTTCTGATTGTAATTGCACCCCCCGCCTACTTTTATCAATTTTCCATTCCAACCTTCATTACACAGATAATAAATCGTCAATCTTCGCACATCCTTATTATACCGGTAGTATATACAACTTCCACTTGAAGAATGCCAACAGCGCTACACTTTATGAGTACAAAAGAGTTTCGCACTGACGAAGCACCCCAACACTTGAAGGATTTTTCACCCGCCTTATCGCAAGCACTTCCCCAAGGTTGAAATGGAAGTGAAAATGGAAGAAAAAATTGAAAACCCTTTTAGGGAAATGACACGTTAAAGTGGTGAAAGAGACGACTGCACATCAAATGTGAAATGTGTCACTGAGGGACGAACAGCAGTTGCTGTCATCACCCCTCCTATTCTTTGACACTTTTTTTTATTTCCATTTCTTTGTCACGGCATAAATTAGAAAAGGTTTCGCTTTCGAGCTCGAAATCATCATTTAAAATTTCAATTAGAAAAACAAAGCTTTTAAGTTCTGCCCCACGGATTTGTATCCAAAACCCAGACAATGCAAAAGGATTAATGGAATTGGCGTCTATGGGAATCCGGTATTACTCGGGAATAACGCCGGGTAGATAAATTTAGTACAAAAAGTTCGTGCAACTATAGCTCCGATATTTTTAAATTAAATAAATTCAAGCGAATATCCGCGTACAGGGGAAGGAAGGAAGTAGCTCAAATTATCATTTTCGTATAATGAAATCTGCAATCTGCAGAGTAGGTACAGCGAAAGCAGAAACAGAAACTGCCACTGAACAGAAATTTAAAACAATAAAGGCGAGCCATTGAAAGTCAACAAAGAAATATCAAATGTTATGTTTTTTGTAGCTTTGGGGTGTTGTTTTCATTGAAACAATGGCTTTACTTTTGCAGGGAAGCAAACTAAGGCGAATCGCATTCGTACCCGTGAAATTAATTACAATGGCTGGCTACAGGGATGGGAAGTGAGGAGCAGTTCCTAAACTTTGTTTTATTTATTTTAAATTCCGCAGCGTGCAGTAGTTAGAATGGTTTTCAATGACTCGAGTGAGGTTTGAGTTTCATCGGAGAAAAATTGTGCGCGGAGAGAAACTTACTGAATGAGGTACACTACTACAGTCTTTGCGAGGTGTTTTTCCAAAAAGCCCTTTGGCAATTTTGTAACTGTTTTTGATGAAAACGGTCGGCGACTTTAGGAAGCTCATTTTTCAATATAAGAAAGTGTTGCCTTACCTAGGCAACTCAACCACGCAGTGAGCCACAATTGATCGAGGGAGAGCGACCAAGCATTAGATAAACTGAGAGGCAGTGCGAAAAAACAGCAGAGTAGAGGTGCAGTACAAAGGCAAAACAACAGAGCCACAGAGCTTCGGGGGGACCGAGGCTGAGCATCAGGGCGACAACAAATTTGCAGAGGAACAGATGGGTACAATAGAGCGATAATGCTTTGGAGCGACTGGGCGACAGAGTGACAGAGCAGCAACCGATCGACAAAACAGCAACAAAGTCACTGAATGATAAAAATAGAATGCCTAATGGCACAATGGCACAATCGCACAATGGCACAATGGCAGTACAATAGAACTCCTGAGCGTCAAGGGCAACAATCGAGACAGCTTCAAAGTCACAAACCGGCAGAGCAACACAGTGGAGGAAATGCGAAAGAACGGCAAAGCAACAAAGTGACACGAGTTCTTAAGCAACTAAGCGGAAGATCAGCAGGGCGTCCCTTAGGTCGGTCATCTTTCAAATAAATTCCTACTTTGTCGCTCCGAGTCATTGAATTATCAGAACAGCATCTAAAGCAGAGTCATGGTTGCCCATCGCTCAATGCCTAAATGTCCCACTTTTTTTATGGCTCAAATCAAATCACTCAGAATTTATCAACAATTTTGGTTGGTTTAAATGTACCCAAATATACAAATTTGTTGATTTTAGAGGGCAAGTGTTGCCACTGCACGAGAAAAAAGTTATGGAGAGTGTATTGACTTGAAAACTTTAAAACTAGTTCTTGGTATCAAAAATAATAACTAAATCAAGAACTGTTTCTTCAGCTTGGAATTTTTTTAAAAACTCAATATTCATCTTCTTTTTGTTTTTGTTTATTAAAAAGGGGATACCGGTCCATTGTACTACCAAGCAGAAACACCTTTTTTGGCGTAGTGGTAGAGAAACTTAGATATTAATCGTTTCTCTTTGTGGTCACAGTGGCAGTGTTTTTGCTGTTCCCCGCTGGGGCTCGAACCTACGCCGCTTCGGGGCACAATCAAACACTCAACCACCACACCATGGCCAACGCCTAAAATATTCATCTGCTTTTATCCTCAAAAGACATAATTCACTAAAACTCAACTTCAACTACTCAACTTCTCAGCGCTTATCAAAATTGAATCGCACACGTCCTCTCTTAAGTAAGACACCTGAGCCCTTCTGATGAAAACCTCTGCAAGTTTAATGGACGATTTATGCTACATATTTATACGACAATAAAAAACTATACCCAAGGACACTCCAATTCGATTCAATTTATTTGTTGGATTATCTTTCGCAAAAAGAAAAACACCACTCTGGCGGATATCCTGACACCCAAATCCACACCAACATCACAACACACGATGTTTGATTAAAAATTCCAGTCATGCCCTGAGGATACTGGCCACCTAGCCAAATATTAAACTGTATCTCGCAAGCAGATACACTTTTCCGATGAATTACAATTTAGACGAGCGGCGGTGGCACATCTAGCTCTCCTAGGTTACATTTTACGAGAGCTATACGGTCAACGGGCACGTTTCGAGTGCTTTTATGGCTCGCCTATAAAATGCAAATATTTACGGCTGAGCGCCACTAAATTGGCCAGAAAGTGTATGCCATAGCGTATAGGTAGCAACTTTTGCAGGGGTATGGCATATGCCTAACTTTCCGCGATAAAATAGCTGCATTCTGTGATTCGGAAGAAATAAGTGGTCCCGCACAGGGGATCATAATTTAAGATGTTTTATGATGTTTCGCGCGTTTTATTAGGGATTTGACGTACAACTACGAGTCGCAGAACCGCGCCACAGAGATAAGAGCTGCGGCTTACACGGCGGTGCTGGGCAATCTGAAATCAAATTGCGCCCAAGTAAGTGCCTGTATGATTTATTTTAATCGCTTTTCTTGCTGCTTTGTTGTGGTGATGGTGTGCCTGAAATAAATCAACCTACATTTGTTGTTTACTTTTTAATGCAACTGTCAGATTTAGCTGATGCAGCTCGTTTGCGGACGCGGCTAGAGTTTGTTATGTCGGATCTGCACTTGTGGATTTTCGAATAATTCCTTAAGCAGAATGAATTTGATGTCGCAGTACTAGAACTGGGCTAGACACGCTCTCTACGGTACTGATGAAAATGTCGAAATAAACTGGAGGTCAGAGCATTAGCACTATTACATCATGATAAGTATGAGTTATAAATTTCTCATCATCAGCTAAATCAGAAAGCCCTTTGGCCTTTCAAGTTTAACAGCCTTAAAGACTGACCATAATCATATGTCAAGGTCGATACGTTGATGGATTATTCAGCAATAAATTACTGAACAATGCCAGTCCGGATGCGAGTACCTATACAATATGCCACACTCCATATCCCTGTAGCAATCATAGTGACTCACAACAGAGCCACCTTCAACAGAATGTCGATGTTAGCCAGAGGGCATATACCATATACGACGCATACCCACATCCAGCTCTGCGCGAATCTCTGCCAAAATTGGTAAATTTTGCAAGCCACCTTGCTGCTGGCCAAATGCCAGGCGACCTTATATCAGTTCAATTGGTACACCAATCGTGTCTAGTCGAGTGTGAATTTCACGTCGCAGGTGAAGTATGCCCGTGCTCCATGCCCCATGGCCCGTGCCTTGTGTGTGTGAGGTAATCACATCGCTGGCAATATCGTTTGAAGAACGATTAAGAGCGCCAGTATGGAACGTGACGAGTGTTTGGCATATCCAATGATGCGACCGCACATGAAAGACATTTTTTAGCGATAAAAATAATGGCGGTAAAAATAGTGACGATTCGTTGGGCGCAGCACGACCTGTTATAAGCTGCAGAATGATTATTACCGCATCACATATGTTCGCGTATGCATATTCATTCAAGATTTGCAAGCAAAACAGAGCGAAAGAGCCGGTTCCATTATTAATTGCGCATTCCAACCCCCCCCCCACCCCCAGGTGGTAGATCAGATAACAAATTAGAAACTGACGACTGTAAAAACAATTGCATATGCGATAAGGCATTACGAAGTGAGCGATGAAATCAGCACTAACCAGTTCGAGCAGAGAAACCCATTGTGTCCCAAATAAGTAATGCAAAAGCAGAGATTGCACTGAGCATTTCAATTCAAGTATGCACATTGCACATTGCACATCATTACAATCAGTAGAGTAAACAATAAGGATGGCTGTGCGTTAGTTTTCCCATAAATGTCGGTCGCATTTGGTTCCAATAATGATTTTAAATATTCCATGGAGACTGTTGCAATAGATAAATCTTATTTGTTTATTTTCTGTGCTCTGAAATGTTATTGAATAGTGGTTAACGATTTTTAAGATTTTTTGTACGGTCTTAAGTTAGTTACCAAGCGACTATTCTATGAGAAAATTGAACCTCAAGACAACTCATCCATGATTCATTCTGCTTCTATCCTACTTACGTATGTCATTGTATAGGTGTAGGACGTTCAGGGAAAAATACCGCCTCTATAATGCACAGAATGGTGTCCTTAAATGAAATGCCCCCCTCCAAATCATTGTGGATGAAATGTCCTATAAACAAGTTGCTTTGGAGTAGAGCTTACTATTGGATGAGTTGCACGGGTTTGAGAGGGTCATTAGTAGAAACGTCTTGATGAATATTTTTTTATCGATTCAGCACTGCTTCCCTCGACTTGACAATTCTTCAATTTTTTGAGGCGCAATAGCTTTCGGGAAACGTATAACTCCGCACGATTTCGTTGCGCATTTTTGTCTACAAACTTTATATTGCTGATTTTGTAAAGCAAACCATAATATGAAATAAACCCACAACCGGAAAAAAATGAAATGTGAGCTGCATCCTGCACTTCAGGAGTGGGGTGGTGTTTTTCCTTTACAGGGTAGATACAGAAGTTTACACGTCGAACATAGCTAGAGCTACATGATTATGCAGGACGTTAGTAAACAAGCACTAAATATTTATGCAAGAACCTAGTTTTAACATCTTCCAACTGTTCTTCAACACTTTGCATTTGTGTTTCAAAAGTTTAGTTTAAATTTTTGAGTAGTTTTCGTAAATATTTCTTAAAAAAAGAAGGTAGAAGGTTGATATTTTTTTTTGAAGGTTGATACTTTAATCTATATCTATATATCAGCTTCTATATTTAAAAATAAGTTGTATTGTGTTTGAAATTGATTTTCTCAACGGGTCTTGTTTCTAGAAATTTCCCATGAGAAGAGACGTGAATTCCAAGGTTTTTATGTGCATACGGTCCTTGTGCTTGTATGTGAATTGGTTCAGGTTGCAACTGGAAATATAGAATAGTTTTGGACCCGATAGGTGGCGCTGTTGTCGATATACAATTTATTTTGAATTCTTAACTTAACTTTCGAAGTGAATACTTCGGTGCTTTATTTCACAAACAATGTTCGGCGTTATTTCACTTTGTTAATGTGAAAGCGCAATAACGCCGAATTTTCCAATTCGGCGTTATTTCACGGCACCGAATACTTCTATGGTCACGCTGGACATGGGGAGTGAACTGGTAAATGTGTTACGAAAATAGTGATCCGACGAGGCAACGGAAATGAGTTATATTGAATTTTAATTAAAAAAAATTTAAAAAATTCAGTTTCAACAAAGAATTGAACCTGAGACTCTGAAATTCATAAGCTAGGTCTTACACAGACACTAGGCTAAATATAAGTTTTAACCACATAAAACAAAATGCAAAAAAAAACTCTGAATATAGAAAACTTTGGATTGGAATACGCTTATCTGCTGCGCTGTATTAAGGTTATAGTTTTAAAAAGACTTGGTTTTTAAATTAAATTTCTTAATACGGTCCAACTACAACACAATTAAATTTAACATAAATATTTAGCTAGAGAAATTTCACGTATTGTGACTGGTCGCTCTCTTTTTTCCTTATAAGCCATACATACATAAAATTGTTTTGTCACAATTTCATATATGTGTGTGTTTTTTTTTATCACAAATATATCTATATGTTACATACTAAACAGAGACGATATTTACAATATTGACTTAATTGATCAACATCCATTGACATTGAAAAACATTCAGGAATATTGTTAGATAAAACATAACAAATGTGATATTTTTAAGTGCAAATTGATCAAGTTCTTGCATAAGAAATCCGCATAAACATTTTTCATAGCCCCTCGACTCACCCAGGCAAAATGTGTATATTTGTAAATTGGAATTTTAACTCCTAGCAAAGCAGGTGGGGGTCCGCTAGTGTTCAATAAAAATAAATTTCGTTGTTTCCAAAACATGTTTTTTGTCTGCAATTATTTTCTTAGCTATTTTCAGGAACGGAATTGTTCACTAAGTAGAGAGTTGTATTATACTGGAGAAATACATTTAGATGAATGTGTTGTATAAAAGACAAAATAATATTTATTAATACTGGTGAAAGCACATTTTGTTTGCGGTTTCTGAAAGACTTTGGAAGCAAATATGCTAGTGGGTAAATCGTAATGGCCGTGGATAAACATTTTCAAATGAACATTGTTGGGAAAAGCGCTTTCAACAATGCAACATTACATATTCCTTCGTCGTTATTATTTTCCTAAATGTTTCCCAGCTAAAATATTAACTAGCTTATCAATATTCACTGAAATTTCTCTAACTTTCTTCAGCCTATTTAAAAATAGGTCACGCTTACAATTTTCATATTCTTCAATTTTCACTGAAATAGAATTTCATAAAACCTAGGTACATACTTGCATTTTAATTGGTTTGTCGCCTTTTTTATTCAAAAACAAATTTTAATTATTTTCTGACTTTCTGAGAACCCTAATCATATCCAAAAGCAAGCTGCTGAACGGCTCCCACTTGCGCTACTAGTAATAACTTTTACGAACATTTCTTCGATACGATTTGCTAAGTCGCAGTTCCAACAGGTGTTGAAACACACCTTAATAATGTAAATTCTGAGCTCTTTGCTTACATTATTCCGGTAGGTCAAGTTAAAGAATAATACTAATGCTTCATTGAAAACGGAAAGTGATTGTGTATGTATATTAAGCGAACGTTATCTAATGCGCAATTATGGGTGCTCTAAGATTATTTGTCAGTACAAGCCGAGTTGGTTTCTAACTCGAAAATATTTTCCGTAGTGGAATATAGGAAGACATGAGTAGGAAAGGGAGACTTTGAACTTGATGTGCTTACAAAAATATGCCATAGACATAAAAACAGGCGGATACAACAATTAAGACAAAAACCATCCTTGCAAAATATAGCTAGTTAAAGATGGCATAGTAACAATGTACAATTCTAACCTCTAATACGATCTCCAATAATACGCAATATTTCGCTTAAGTATATTTACAACAAAGCAAAGTAAGGTCGTCCAAAAAATGCTCAGCAAGGTTCGGACTTTAGAAATCCTATTTTGAAGTTGATGGAAAGAAAAAGCGAAGTAAAACTAAATTTTTTCAAATAAATTTTTCTATTTATTAAAAACAATAAAAAAAATTCTTATTTATCGGAAAAAAAAAATGTATTTATCCAACAAAAATATTAAACAACCAACAATTTTAACATTCATACTACTAAAACAAAAAAATACATACCTACTACTAAAACAAAAGTACATAGCGTTTCTTACTATTTTAGCCTTCATTGCATTTTTTAAATATTTGTTTTTCTATTTTATAGCGAAAACATGTAGGTTGCTGTATGCCTTATAAGGTTTCAAAGTCTATACCTATATATATAAAAATGTATGGTAATTCATCAATTGAGAACGGCCAATTTGGCTCGAATTTTTTTTTTCTGTTGTTCGTAATAATTGTCAGAAGAAGATTCTTACGAAAGAAAATTTTGCGAAAACCCTCCGTAAAATTGAAAAAATCGAAAATGAATTTTTTGTATGAAAAATGTTGAAAATTTTGTGTGAATTTTTGCATTTTATCGCATCACTTGATGCTAGGGTGGAAAAATCGTTATCCTCGTATTAATCGAAGATCCTCGACTCAATGAAAAAATTAAAATTGTAACGCCTAGCAAAGCAGGCGGGGTGGGGTCCGCTAGTTATGCATAAAATGTTATTAAATTAAAATTCTAAACATGAACATCTTTCCGATAAACATCTTGAAAACATTCGACTTCAGCTTATCATCCTGAAGGTATGCAAATATTTGAATTGAAGTCTTAGAAACTGATATATTCTGGTGTATGTCATGACATTTTGCTGTGTAGCTGATATATTCGAAAACGGCTTAAAATAATTGTAGGTCCCTTCCTTTTGTCCCAAAAATAATAATATTCCCCACAGAAGATGGAAGCTATGCCCCAAATTGGATATATTTACTACACTGTTTTATTTATTTAAATAGTTTATATAGAATTTTTTGAGCATTCTGGAAAACCGAAATCGGCCATCTGCCGGTGATATTTTCCTCAATATAAATTTCAGATCATGGTAATATTCATCCTCAAGAATTGCTATAAACTATTGAAACAATAATTCTGTGAGAAGTGTTAAAAATTATGACAAAATCTGCAAAGCAATTTCTATGGAAAAATCGTCACATTTTTTTTTTTTTTTTTTTTTCATTTAAAAATATCTATTAACAACCAAAAATAAAATGCACGACTGTGTCGCACGAAACTTCCTCGTTTAGTACGAGTCTGACTGACTTTCAGAGTCTTCAGCAAATCGAAAATTGAGGACGCAATAGTTTTCAAAACATCGTTTTCCTGTAAACTGAAAAAAACTAAATTAAAAAAAAAAATACTTTTTTCAAAAATATATTGTACGAAAATATAGTGAAAAACTGAGTTTGCTATTAAAGTTATAAATGAAAAATGACCACATTACCTTAGAAATTAATTTTTGTAACAATCGTATAGACCGTTTTCAAGATATGTAAAATTTTCAAAAGTACCGTTGTTGTTCGAATTTTTAGCCAAAAACATGGTCATGGTAACCTCACCTACTTAAGCTTAAATTGAAATCGTTAGACTTAGTTGAAATCGTTATACTCGTTTTCGATCAAATCAAACTGGTACGAAAATTTGATATGGGAGGTATCATTAATATTGAAGTTACCTTACAAAAAAAAAACACCTCCCGAACTAGACGGACAGACCGGGCATAATTTTGCGACCCACTTGTTTCCCTATCATCGTAATATCAGAATTGTATAATATCTCGAGTTCGAAATTTTGTACGAAAACAATATCTTTCTCTTTACGTAATGGAGAAAATTAAAAAAGAGCTGAATACGAAAATGACAGCATACAGCGAAAGCAAGCGCGGAAAAAAATTTTGAAATTATTATTTAAAATTTAAAATATATTATTGCGAATGCAGACAAAATCTTTCAGAAGATTGCTGATTGTTAAAAGTCTCCAGATGGGTAAAAAATCTGCAAAATGCAGACAAAAAAAATCTGTTTTTAAATAAGTAAAAAACAAAAAAAAAAGTAGTTCGTCCCACTTCTGTCTAACCTCGAAGTCATTTTATAAAATGTTCGGGTCAGTTTTCAAACCTTAACCGAGCTCAGCACGATTATGCACGAGGCCATAGTGTAGTTTGTCACCATCTTCCACACAAGAACTTCCAACAGCGGTCTTATTGTTGTCCGACTTATGTAGTTGAACGACATGCATCCAATTAACGCATCTATACCAGCAGCAACCGGTCGCATAACTCCATTATAAACCGCACCCGGTGAAAAATTTAAAAGTGAATCAAATCTGACCGCATCAGGTATGCTGAGATATCTAAGCTCACCCAAGAATTCGATTAAAAAAAAGATATCGTTGGTAGTCATCTACTACACTCGCATCTGCATTACATCTGCTCAAATCACGCACGCATTTCACTTCGAATTACAAATTCCAGAGCTCATTTGACACTTGGTTGATCTCAGTCGCATGTGGTGCAAAGCCCTCACTCCTAAGGTCTCATGCCATTTGGGAAATCTCTTGATTTGTTCGAAGAGATGCTCTAGCAGCGCATCGTATTACCAGGCACGAGCGTCAATTAGTGAGTCATTTGTATGCACAGGAAATAAGATTCTCTGTGTGTGTTTGATAATCACAGCAATACGGTTATTAATGCGAGTGCCACAGCCGCAAAACGTGTTTCTTAATTACTTTCATTTCATTGATGCAAATGGTGTCCGTAGGTCTCGTGGGCCATCTGAACGTCGCAACTAATAGTTTATTGATTTTTTGCGTCATTTTGGAACGATACCGCATAAGCGTGCAGCGTGGGTAGATGAGCGCGAAAGTAACGTGTTTAAGTCACGACTTGTTAATGATAGCTAAGCGACGTGTACACGTTTTTCACTTGTTCAAGGTGATAACGTATACTGAGCGCAGAGTGCGGCAGCATTTTCTGCAGGACTTTGAGCTTGGTGGGTGATAAGTCACATGCAACATGGCTGGGGGAAGTAGCGCCTAGCGGTATATATAAAATGTGACTGAAGATATACTTCCAGATACTGAGTGGAGGTGGAGTGATCAGTTCTACAGTTGTCGTTATAGAGATGATTGATATGGTTGCGAACTGGAGAGTACGCAAGACGGCAAAAATGATCCATTTTTGGATTTTCACTAGAAAACTAAATAACGGCAAATAAGTTTTGGTTTCAACTGATTTGAAAACATACAATTTGCAAATCGGTGTCTCCAATGAGATGCCGCTCAAAAATTCAAAGTCCGATGATGGACTGCACTGGTCCGAGTTATTACTATAGCCCAAGTAGCGCAAGTATGAGTCTCCGAGGAGAACAGCGAAACCTTGTCACATAATGACAGTTTCTCATCCCTCATTATCGAGGAAAAAAATCAAGCAAAACCAAAATTATATGGTAGGTACCTTTTCCCACCCGTTAACCACACCCATGTTGATTGAGTGATTCGACAGAAGTCGACCAATTTAAAATGTTTATTTATTTTTCACGTCTGTTTGCAAATTCCATGCTGTTGCGCAAACATCCAGGTATATGTATTTACATCTAGCCAGCAGCGTTTTCAATATACACAACATGTCAATTTGCATTTCGTACAATCAAAAAAAGTCAGCATAGAAGGTTCCATTTTTGTTGACAACGACCCCTCCGTGACTCTGGAATAAATTTGAATCAATGAATTTGCAAATGAATCTCCCATATCTACCTATACAGTACCGCCTTGCTTTCATACTGGTAATCGGTCCGTCCCAAGAACGCCGAAATTTCTTATCATTTCAGGCTGTGCGCTCAAGCGCTCATTGGGATGATTTTTTGTCACCAATTGAACAACATCCACTCATACGTTTTGTCTGCCCCTTTTTTTATCTTTCATCGCGGACTAGGACGGGTAATTTCATGGCCGAAAAAAAAATATACATCTCCATCTGTGGCTATTTGAGGCAGGCATACGATTTGAAATTATCTCACAGTATCAGCTCGTAATTTGTGGACTTTATTCGGGTTAGAGTGGAGCAAGTTTTGCCAGTCAAATCGCACTTATGCTGGAGTAAATTCCCGACTTTATGAGACTGCTTATACGTTTTGCTAAAGTCGAGGTGGTAAAATTTTCTCGTCACAGCTGAGTTTAATTCAATTGGATTATTTGAGAGCTTGATTGGAATTTGAAAAGTTTTATTCGCCACACCGTCGGGGGTTGAGTGACCATACGAGTGACAGTTTTGTGCAGTTAATTCCTGGGATTTGTTGGAATTATGAAATTTTGTTAGGATAGTAGCTGAAGGAAAGATGGAACATGTGTGTTCCGTAATAGTTCTCGAAAATATAAGAGATAGACTGAGAGAATTTTTATTACTCCTAGGACTTTCTTTCCAACATATATCATGTTTTAAATTAGTGTAAGAGGTTCCTGAAGCTTTTAAAAATCACTTTACAATAAATTCAGTTTGAATAGGCTTGCGATCATTATATCGTTGACTGGGAAAGACTCAGTTAAAAAAGCACTCTATCGGTCATATCAAAAAACTACCAATTGAGTACTAATTAATATTTGGGACCAGTGTTATTGTATCGTTATATATATATCCCTTTTTGGGGGAATTTCGATGTCCGAAAAGCCTTCCGTGGGATGAAGGGAAAAAGCACAAAAATCGTTCGACTTTTATGAATCGGCAAACACCCACATTTCACCATGGTTATCAACACACACACAGTACATGTATATCGTCTTCTTTTTTTTTAATTTTCTAGTAGGTTAAGTTCGGGACAGTAACGAACATTTGGAGACATCTTAGAATTCAAGTTCAATTTAAAATTTTTAAAATTTCCACAAGTTACAATATCATTTTTTATTTTTTTTTTTTTTCCAAACCTTACACAGTTTCAATTCCTCCTACCATAAAGGAGTATTTGCCACCTGCCTACGGAGATACATTTTGAACTAAATTGAGCGTTAATTTGTTGAACTTTCTCATATTTTTTTTTTTTTTTTTTTTAGTCTGACTATTTAAGTGGCACATAAACAAATTTCGTGGCAGCACTGCTTATCGACTCTGTTTTGTTTTGAATCCGCGGTACTAATAATCATTTTTAGTGTCCAGGCTAAGTTTTTCGAACTCACAATGGCGAAATTTTCCACACAAAATTGCATATTGTGACCTAGGAAATATTTAGTGTGAAGGTTAAAAATGATTATTGGTAAGGCCCAATATCTTTAATGGCATTCTCAACACTTCTTGTTTGATCGACGTTGCGGTGGGCATTTTTGTTCTTGTAAATACATATTTGTCCTTTTAACATTCTAAAAATTGTAAAAAGTTGTTTTACCACGCAATTTTTATTTTATTATTCTTATTTTGACTCATAAATAAGGATTTGACACTTTGTCAATTTCTCCTTCAGCACAAATGTCGTATCCTCCTTATTTATTACTTTTGGGACTAATACAAAAAAAAACGTTTGCACTGGTGCTCAGGATAAACTTTTGTTTATTAGTGATTTTGAAACTTGCACTTTCAATGTCAAAAGCAACATAGTTAAGATATGACAGTTGGATTACTTACCACAAAAGTTAGAAGAAATGGGCACAAAAATAAAAAAAGACGTCTTCTTCGCTTATCTCTTTATTTATCACTCAAGCCAATCGTTACTAGCTTCGTTTTATCATCAGTGAAAGTGCTGCCAAGATCTTAGTTTTGCATAAAAGTGCTGATGTCAATAATTCCTCCTGACTGTCAAATTGAGAATTCTCACAATTTCCCCACATGGGTAGTTTTGAGAAACAAAAAACACAAACACCATATTTTCAATATTCTTAGCAAGAAATTATGCAGCATTGAAAAATTTCCCACAAAATTGTTCTTTCGAAATTCCCCCGAAAAGGCAAATTTCCCACGAGTTAGGTACTTTTTGGAAACACAACCAATTTAAAACAACATCTGACTCACACCAGTTTTCAGAGCAAATGTAGAATGGAGTATGGGAATATTTCATTCGAATGATCATTTGCTTATCCAGATCACTTGAATACTAACATCTCGATTATTATTGAAATCATTCGATTATGCACATCATTAGTAAATTCACTTCTTTTCTCTCTCTCTCTCTCTCTCTCTCTCTCTCTCTCTCTCTCTCTTTCTCCCTCTGTATCTTCCAGTGTTGCCAGTTTGGAAAATTTCCCAGATTAAGTATTTTTCTTTCTTGTTGATGGGGGAAATCTTGGGTTTTTTAAAATTCGAATTTATTTGTACTTCGTTATGGTATCCTTTTTGGAGCCCTTAAGATGTGTGTGGTATTTAAAAATGCAATTAAACAATTGATCGGTCCTCCAAAGCAATAGTTGACAATGAAAATTATTATTGCTAATATCCTTGGACTAATTTTGTTTAAAAAACGAATCTTTGAAAAGAAGTTAATGCCAGTTTCATAAAGACAAAAGTTATAGTTTTTTTTAATATGTAGTTAATTAAATTCCGGATTCAAGCTACAAACCCATCTGTAAATTTTGTAAGCAACAATTCCATCAAACTTGAAGTTGGTAACAGTTGTATTAATTATTCTTACAAGAAGTTTTAAAGTCATACAACATGCGACTTTTCGTCGTATTTATTTGGGGCAGAATTTTGCATTTGGAAAACCAAACTTATTTTAAATTAAAAATTTCTTATTTTGTGTCGTACAGTAAATAATGACACTTTTTTTTTAAACAGCCGAATCCAATAAATTTTCAGATTTATCTGATGGGGGGGATATTTTGACCAACAACACTCCCTTCGTTCAATTCATTTAAGCTGCCACTGATTTTTGCTGATTTTTGCCTGCAATTGACTTTTTTTCTGACAATTTAAGATCATACTTTTAAGCCGCTTCCAAAGTCACATCCACATCCAGAACAATAAACAAAAACGAGTTCCACATTCTTCCCAAAGGTACATAATCACTAGCCCACCCACAAGTATTTAAAATAAAAAAGGAAAACCCCTTCCGACTTGTTTCACAGTGAAAAATAACACACGAACGCATCGCCCACCCTATTACAACCCAGTGCAATAACCCGACATAATTTAAATGAAGAATATTCCTTTTGTCATTTGCATACTTTTAGGCGCATCCCACACACACCAGCAGCCCAACAACTCACTTGCACTTTGCCTGAATGTGAATTATCATTGCACAGAACAGGGAGCAGCAGCGGCTTTTGTTCACGTTTCCGCTTCCGCAGTGTCAGAAATAGGTCGCATGCAAAAAAATTGTATATCCGCTTATCTACTGCCCTCGCCCGGTTCTCTACGTAATGAATTGTTCATAATATGAAACAAAGAGAATAATGTATATAGGCAGCATAAAGTTTTTTTTCCGAATATTGTTTTCGCAAACGGCCGTGTGTCCGTTAATCCAATTGCAGCATTTAGTCCCCAGGAGGGCGGTCGGTGGTGTCGATGTCCTCACATGTATGAAAGTGGTGGCTGTGCCCAGTTATTTTTATAATTCATTCACATCGGCAGTTGCGAGTGCAGCAACGGCGACGGCTGCAGAATGCAATTAATTTAATTCGGCTTACAACGGCCTAATGCCCTGAAGCTCTTAACACTTCCTCTCCCCGATTCCTTGGTTCCATTATTCCCCCGCCCGTTGTATAGCTGTTTGTTTTAAAAGGAAAACAAATCGATTTCCACCCACATCCCGAGTGGCACCATTGTGTGTCACACTCAATGTCCCTGCTAGATGGATCATTTGTGGTTGATTGAATTTTAATTTTCTTTTCTGTTTCTACTCTTTTCAGACTTGGCCTTTTCTTGTGCCCGGGATAAACATGAGCACAGCCAGTCCTCTGACAAGGAACGGTGTCTCCTCCTTAGCGCCCGAAGAAGATGCCACCGACAATCCATTAGAACGGCTGAAGGCGGAATGCCTGGAAAGGCTCATCAACTCGACAGCTTCTGACCTGCCAACAGGTCGGTATATGGCATTCCTTGGAATTACCCTTAATCCCTAAATAAACGTTTGCCATCGAATCAGCAAAACACTCATTTTCTTTTACCGTTCTCTCACTCAACAGGTAGCTTTTGTCCGGGAACTTGGGATGGCTGGCTATGTTGGTCAGATACGGCCGCTGGAACGTCTGCGTTCGAAAGATGCCCACCTTTTATTGTTGGATTCGATCCTGCGAGTAAGTTGAGACTTTCTTCTACACCTTCACCTCTTTACCGTTGCCGCCTGTTGACAGCTAGTATTCGGTATTGGTATTTGTTATCCCAATGGGGAAGGGGTAGTAATTATTTTGGGGTAGCAAACACCTCTGAATGGATTAAATTTTAATTTCAGTGCTGCTGACAAATGGGGATGGATGTCGGATACGAAAATATATATCCGTGCATCGTTTTGTTTCGCCTTTGTCTATTTTTTGCGTGTCTCGTTGGCGTTTGGTATTTTACTGGCTCAAATTGATGATATCTGTTAATTTATTTGACGATTGGGGAATTTATAGCAAGAGTGATTGTGTTTTACATTTACACTGTTGGCAGACGGAGAGTCATAAATATATTCTCATCTTTGTGGCACGTGATAGGGTTCAAAGCTGTTTTGACATATGGACGGATCAAATGTTTTATTACCCGCTTCCGCTGTTGCGCTTGGTTAGTATTCCTGTGCTAATGTGTCGCACAAGTCATGCTCGTTAAAGGGCATTAGGAAACTTGTTCAGCTGGAATTACATCGACATCGCGTATTGTGTCGGAGCGCTTTCATTGTGTTACAGTGGGGATATATCACACAACGAAACGAAACAATGGGAGTTCGTATTTTATTGTAAATGCATTAAAGCAGAACATGCGGTTACGTGCGGGCAAACATAGGTCCCATTTGAAATCGAACTTTGAAATGGTTAGGACAGACATTTTTTTATATTTGGTATATAGAATCGATTTTGCATCTGTCATTAGTTGCCTATTTTGAGTTACTCTGCTTTTCCGGTAGAAATGGCAATCCTTGTCAGAGTGTGATGTTTTACTTGTGACCAAGAGCAGTGCTGGTTTAAATCGGAGGGAAGGAGAGGCCCACGTCAGTAGAACTGTGTGTCATATGAGTTGAGAGACAATTTACCTCGAACAAATAAATTTGGAATGTCAGTGGAATTTTTATAGTCGGCTAGTACGTCATGGATAAATAGGGTTTTTGTTTAAAAAATAAATGGAATGAATATTGTTTACTTCCGTCAGCAAACTGACACAATTCCACCACCACAACCACCGACCATCCATAAAATGGCTAAATCTACTACCATCCATAGCCTATTAGGTGCATTTCTAAGGTTATTCGCATGACAAACTAAAACGAAGATCCGCCATGAAGTTCCCAATCGATTTATATGAAACCACATCAGCCATTAGTGCACAGACCGCACAACCTTCCGTAGCACGTCACCCACACGTACAAGTAGGTGTACTCGTGTACAAAGCCATCACACATGAGTACATCAGTAGCAGGTACCTGAACTTCCCTTATGGGATCGATGCAACAAAGTGCTGGCATCAGCAAAACGATGTTGCCTCCACCTCTGTACAAGGTGTCATCCATGCACGCATCACTTCGGTGATGTCCTTTTTTTCTATAGCGCACATCCAATAACTTTGCATGTCATTTTTACGAATTTACGTGTTTCTCTCTTTTTACAGGAACCGCCCACAAGGAGTGCATGCCTGACGGCGAATGGTTTAAACACCCATCAACCAATAAAACCTGGTCCAATTACACCACGTGTGTTAACTTTGACGACCTAGAGGTGAGATTGTAGTAAAACCAAAAACACTCACTAATAAAATTTACCGTCTTGTCTCGTCTGGTTTTACAGTGGAAGAAGAACATTAATTTAATTTATGAAACCGGCTACTGCATATCCTTGGTGGCAATCCTGCTGTCCCTGGCCATTCTAGGATACTTTAGGTAAGTGCACTATCGTCGCCAAGGCATCACTATGCTTAGTTTGCTAAAGCGTTTTACTCGCGTTACCCTAACGTTCGATTGTTGTGTTGTGTTCAGGAAATAGACATGGCAGGGATGGCCCCCTGCGTCTGCTGGAATTGGGTGTGGTAATTGATTTCTTTTCACGGAGCGGGCTCAAAGAATTTCATTTCAAATTGCCGCTCCTTTGTTTAGTGTAGGTGGGACCCTTTTGGGGAGAAGTCTGCTCAAGTTGAGTCACTTGAAACCTTTGGTTGTGCATAAGTCCCCTCGAACGGTTTGCCTATTCCGATGCTGAAGGGATTAGAGAGCAATCGATATCACAAGGATTTGAGAGGGCTAAACCGCTGTGGGAATTATTTTTAGATTGACTTTTAGCTACAGATACTCGGTGGTGGTGGTGGTGGTTGTGGCGGCTGGGAATTTTGTTGATTTAATATGGCAATAAACTTGGAAAGGCGTGCTTCGTGTTGAGGTATGAAGACAGAATGACACTGAAGAGGATTTCTGCAAAGCCATCTAATATGGGAAGTCTTTGACAAGGTCAAATATATCGCTCTGAACTTGGCACAGACTGGAAGTATGACATTGAAAAGTTTTACATGATGCGGAGGCGATTTACTAAGGTTAACCGCGCCATAAGTCTGCCAATTAATATCGATTAAAGTCGGTGGAATGCGCTCAAACAGGTAGAAAAGATGCATTAGCAGGACATGTCGTTGGGGTTTAGTTTTATAAAATTATCTGTACTGACTGGTGGAAATATCGCCATTTGCAGATGTCGGGCCGTAGCTTCGGAAGAAGTGCTTCTTCATGTGAGGCGGTAGGGCAGGTTCAACTCAAATCAACTCGTTCGATGTTTACACGATGTATTATGAGGAATATCCTTTAACCCGTTTAAGATGAAATAGTGTTTCCTGTCAGTTGTCTGAAGACAGGGTTATCTTCGAATTTTTTAAAGGTCACAGTGTCAGCTTTTTCTCATTAAAAATAGTCATTACTACCGCGCGATGTTCTTTAAAACTTTACACAGACAAAAACCTTTTCAACTAAACATTATTATCGACCCATCCTCGCGAACGTCAACATTCAACATCCTCCAACGTGAAGCGCTATCTATCACCATCATGAGGATAAACCGCACATCACCATCGATCCATCAACTAAAGCCTCACAATAAATTGTCGAACAATCACAAAGCCTTACCGAAATTTCAATCGATAAACCCTCATCATGATAACGATATCTAATAAAAAAAATTCCCCTTCGCACTAACGCCGTTATTAAAATGCATCATCAGAGCTAATTGAAAACTTTCAAAGTTCGCCATAGACTGGCACACAGCAACATTTTTCCCGTTAATACGCTGGAAAACGTTTTATTATCTCATTTAGTTGGAAGTGATGGTCGTAAATTGTGTGCATTAAGTTTGAGGCGAATATTAAAAAAAAAAAAAAACATCCAACGGAAAAGTGTCTGCATGGAAACACTTTGGCACTGTAAATATTTAGAAATTCCCTGTCGGTGGAGTTTCGTCCTTACGTTGATATGCATTTAATGCGACTGAAGGGAGTTATTAGAGTTAATACCGCGCAGCATGTTGCAGTTTAAATTACCCAAATGGACGAACACTCGGGCGAATACTTAACTTTTTTTTTTGTACCCTTGTCCATTGATTATGTTGTGAAAGCCGACGTCATGACACCGGCAAAGTGGACGGATGACACTTTACGTGATGGGAATCTTGTGTTCTATGTGGAGAAGTTTATCTTTTTGCGTCACCTAAACATGGAGTCCTGGGCCGTTGAGTAGATTAGGTAGGTACATATTGAGAAGATAAATGGATGTTTTTTTGTCGATTTAAATACTGGCTGTGACAGCTGAACAGGGAGAAATATTTTTTGGAATATATTTGGGAGGAATGTTTGTGTGCCTACACAAGCTAATCGAATTTTAAGGGAAGGTTCCATATTTAGTCACATCTGCTAAGAGGAAAGCTGTTCGAAGAAAATTACCCGCAAACAAGGAAGGTCACATCTCTTTCCCTTCTCCTTATCTCTACGTGGTTCTGGCACCGATTAGGTGGAGCGTAATTACCTTAGGTTCGACCTGAGAAAATACATTCTGACATCCTTACATCGGAACAGTTTGGAACGGATTCGGTGGTTTCACATACCTATGGCATTTTTGGATTTTCTTAAGGTCCATCCACTGTTGTATGGAAACGATAGATAGTGGTTTGTAGGGATTGTTTTCTATACACTCAGCGAAGCATAAGTAATGACAAGTTAAAGCCAGTGAAGTCGCAAAAACATTCGTTTGATATCAAACAGTAGGACTTGTAGAAGTAGTCAGATTCTTTGACGAAGTACTTCCTTTAATAGTTGGCTTTCAAAGGACAAACTTAAAATGCGCTACACTTTTATTACGTTCGTAGATTTGTCTACTTAACGGCATCAATAGATATTTTCAATTTAAAAAGTTACTTATTGTTACTTTTGCAAGAAACGAAATACGCTCAATTGTGTTCAATATAACAATTCATTCAATTTAATTTGATAGTGACTAAAAGAGAATTAACAATTTATGGAGTAGAAATCAAGCAGGTTAGGCCAAAAAGGAAAACCACGTGTGTGTGTCTTTTCGTAGAGACGGCTAGTAGGTGACAGATGTCAGCTACTTGTCATCTTGAATTAGCTGGCAGTTCAAAGAGTTGTCATGACTACAACACTTATCAATGCAGTTCAAGACAGAAAATGTTTCCTCGTGGTTAAGCAACAACTCTCCTGAACACACCCATCAACTTTCCAACCGACTCTCTTTTCCTTCCAGCCGACTTCCAGTGAATGAGAAACTATTGCTGGCTGTTGCGCCGGTTGGTGTGTTTTGCGCAAGCCGATTCGCCATTCCAAAACGATGTAAAGGTCGAGCAACGAGCACAACGTTGTATTTTTGCTTTTTCTTGATAATCAATTATCAATAAAGTGTCTCTTTTGTGGCGGCACTACCGCCTGCACCATCGTTTAAATATATTTGCTCTTTTCATTTTGCGGCGCCATCACCGCTGACAACACCGTAAACCTCAACCTAAACACCTTGTTTTCAAAATGTATTCGAAAGGTTTCTGGATTGTTTCTAACATGTGACTGATATGTTACTAAAATGTTACTGAGATATTACTGAAATGTGTCTAAAGTTTTGTTTTCCTTGCTCTTGGTTTTAAATGGTTTTTAGTGATGAAAAAACACAAATGTTTTGTGCGTTAATTAGAGAGCGTTTCCTCGTGAAAGCTTACAACATTTTTAGAAAGGCTGTTCAAATGTATAAGTTCCATAAAAAAATAAACAAACTCACAAGTTCGGTCTGACTCTTTGAGAAGATCACAGATTTCGACTGAAATACTTCACTTGACTTCGACAGATTCCCCGACAAACACGCTGTTCGTTTCTAGAAACATTTTCCATTAGTACAAACTTCCCGCACATCAACCCGACTTCAGCCAATTTGTGCCGAGCCGCCAAAAGTAGCCCATGTCATAGCAAACCACGCGCTATCTACAAACTTCTCTATCAATTTCCCACACAATGCTCCCACAACAAAGAATCCAATCATCCAAATGTTAGTCAGTAAAAGCACAAAAGCTATCCAATTCGAGGGCAGTCGTTGGGTCGGTCCCTGGGCGACAACTCAATTTCGAAAAACAACCGCACCTTTATCGGCAGGTCCTGCCAAAACTTCAGATCAAACGGCGGCATTCCCATCAACACAATCTAATTACCATTGCAGGTCGCTGAAATGTGCCCGCATAACACTACACATGAACCTGTTCGCATCGTTTGCGGCCAACAACTCCCTGTGGCTCATGTGGTATTCAATGGTAATCACAGTTCCAGACACCATCAAAGCGAATCCGGTAAAGTATGATTAGCGCACTAAAATAGATACACTCACCTGCAACGTACACACGTACACATTCTACAGCCCAGCTGTATCGTTCTCCATCTGATCCTGCACTATTTTCTGCTGACCAACTACTCGTGGATGCTGTGCGAGGGCTTCTACCTGCACACGGTGCTAGTTTCGGCCTTCATTTCGGAGAAAAAACTCGTCAAATGGCTGATAGCCTTTGGCTGGGGCTCACCGGCAATTGTCATGTTTATTTATGGACTCTCGCGTGGCTTAGCCGGCGAGAACGAGGAAGTGGAACAGTGAGTTGCGACGAGGTACTCGGTTGACACTTTTCCATATCGATTCCTTTACAGTTGCTGGATGAATCCAACCGCGTATGCGAACATACTCGTTGTACCTGTCTGCATATCTATGCTGCTGAATTTGCTCTTCCTGTGCAATATCGTGAGGGTGGTGCTGTTGAAATTGAAGGCCCCGGCCAGTATACAAGGAAGCAGCGGGCCGTCACGAACAGTGCTCCAGGCTTTTCGGTGAGTATTGATTTTTTTTTTTTTTTTTTTATCGTTTTGCTAGAACAATGTGTTTTATAAGTGTGTGTGTTCTTTTAGAGCAACCCTCCTGCTGGTGCCGTTGTTGGGTCTACAGTATATCGTTACCCCATTCCGACCAGATCCCGGACATCCATGGGAGCATTCCTACGAAATTGTATCGGCCTTTACTGCATCATTTCAGGTAAGTGGCGTTTCGGTCGCGTTTTTGGTTCGATAATGTAGATGTAGATAATTGCTTCTTGGCCAGGAAATGAAGTTTCCTTTTCGGGGCACCAGGCACCAGGCCTGCAAGATGTTTATGGGAATTGACTGCTTTGAATAGGGATGTTTTCAATATTAGATTGAATTAATTAAAATATTCGCCGAGTCGGGGGACGGAACTTAATTTAAGGTGTACTGACCGCACTTTCCCCTGTTTGAGGGTAATAGAGGGAATTCAATCTAGGGCGGAATCTGCCGCCCAAAGGCGACGAAGGCCACATCATTAGCAGGCTTCGCAGTGATCCTAATTGGAAATGGAAGTATTATTTAGGTGGGCGCTGTAAAACGATGAATGGAGAAAGTGGATGGTGGTTATTTTAATTAAAAATTTTGCGAAAGAAGTTTACAGCGAGATATGAGAAATGGGTCATTTTCGAGGGTCCTATGTGGTTTTGCTCAAAATACAATTGGACATTGATTGGGAGATTGTAGAAAATGGTTTAGTAGGTGGACGATTCATGGCAGTGGGCATTTTTATAGGTGTGCTATAAAAATCCGTTTTCAACGAAAGAATAATAGGCAGCGAAAGTTAGATGATTTTATTAACCATTGAATAGTTAACACCCTTCCTTCTGGAATCATCCCCTTCCTATAACCGCAAAAAAGAGGTATTTTTCAAAATTGAATTCATGTATATTTTCACACGACACAACAGAAGAAGCAGTAACCTTTTAGACGATTATATTAGCAGCGATGGACCTCGAAAACTAGCAACTCAGTTCGAAAGTAAGGAGTTCGAGAGCAGCGCCAGGCTTAGTCTCCACAAATATAATGAAAACTACTTGCAATTTAAAAACAAGTCGCATTATTACGGTCATTAATATGAGATGGTCATTCAAACGAAGACCGACCCTCTAAATACTCTTTTAATAAGGAATTTTCTAACCTCCTAAATGGATGTTAAATAAGCTTATTCAGAGTCAAAAGGTATGCTCGAGTCCCCAAAGTAAAAAAAAAAAAATTCAGAAGAAACATCTTCAACATGGTAGTTCCTAAGCGCAGAACAGTCGTAGTGCTAAAATAAATTTTCCAACAACTTGTGGTACGGTGATGGGTTTCTACTGTACACACCAACCTAGCTCTTGAAGCAGTAAGACCGATAACCAAAGTGACTAAGGCCCATTTTATTCACTCGAAGCTGAACACAACTTCGGGATTTTTATATGGCAAACTTCCCAAGTTGTGTTCAACTTCGAGTGAATAAAATGGGCCTAAGGACATCATCATCCTGCATACTTTCCGATGGGCAAATGTTGACTCTGACAATGGTTTTGGCAGAATCAGAGGACAATTGTTTAACCCCTCACGAAATTGACATATTCAATTGGATGCCTTAGTACAATGTTAGGAACCTGGGTCTATAAAAAGGGCACAATTGACAATTTATGCACTCAAACATAACCAGTGGGGTCGCAGAATTATCAAGCTGAAGCAAAGCCATCACCCACGATAGGAAAAGAGAAGTATTTGCATTAAAAAAACCGCTGTATTGAATAGAACAGCTGTATTAAAGAAACCCGCTTTGCAAAAAGAACCCGCTGTATAAAAAGAACCGTACTGAACGACGAATGTTTTCCCGTGTGACACAATAAGCCCTTTATAAGTCCCAACAGCTCAAATGTCAAAATAAGGTAATGGTGGCAAGATTATCGGGCAAGAAGAAGGAAAACAAGATTCTTCCTAGAGAGCCTATGTAGCCCTCTAGCTCGATGAAAGTCAATGTTCTCGCAATCTACATCTACATCGAAACAACTTTCGAAAGATTCTTATAAGACAACCGAGCAACATTCTACTGACTTCAAGACCGGAATGGTGACTTTTCAAAAGATCGAAGGAAACCTATTCTCGGAAGCACATCGACTGTTACAAGGCTAATGTTATCAACGGGCAAACAAACAACTGTTCTTAGTCTAGGATAAAGCGCGCTATTAATGGCAACTTGCCTCAAAGTTCAACTTACACGAAGTGAAGATCGAATGACACCTAACTGAAGATCTGGGGACAGATTCTGTCTGTAAGGCGAAACGATCAAACGTTTTCGTGCGCACGAATGATTTGCCCTATGTTACATATGCAAATTTCTTCGTGCAAACGAAAACGTTTTAACGTTTCGCCTTACAGAATGCCGACACTGGCTTAAGATCTCCGTTGGAACCCACGGCTACAAAAGAAATGAGTTCGAGTAATCTAAAGGGAACCATTCTTGTATATACGATTTTGAGACATGGACGATGAGAATTGCATGGATGTGACAATTCCCCAGACATTTTTCTTCCATTAGTCAAACTTCTCTCCACTTACCCCCACCAAGGCACTACCAACAGAAAAGCAAAAACTGAACCCAACTGAGACCTTTTAATATTAAATTACCTGCACAAAGGCATTTGCCGTCATTTGCCGTTTAAAATTTTAGTCTCAAGTTGCCATAAAACTCCTTCGTATACATATGTTTGGTCTCCAACTATTTCACGTTAACTTCACAAAATACAACCAGTAATACGAACATTTTTCTCCGTCTCACATTCGCCCTAAAATTTAAGTTTTTCCACAGCAAAAAAAAAAAAAGCCGACCTTTGTCTGGTTATTTGGGGTAATCAAAACAAAAGGGAAACCTTTGGGGGCTAAGAGTTCGGTTTTATTTAATTTTAATTTGAAAAGACTTCCATCAAAGCGGTGTCCCCTTTGGAGGTTTGTTTGTGTTGGGTGGCATTTGGTATGGGTCTGATCAAAATGAATGATCCAAATGGGATTTACGATGAGTCAATATTGCCTGTGGTGAAAGTGGCGGAGGCAATATGCTTATGTCAAAAGAACTTAAAAACATAAAGTGGCTTTTCGTTAGTGCTTGGGTTTTAATTTAATGAAAATATTTGGTGCAGGGAGTTTAAAAGGGGCATCCAGAATCATTCAGAGTTAAAGAGAGAGAGGGAGAGAGAAAGAGAGAGAGAGAGGTGGATGGTTAGGTGATAATGAACGACTCAATTCGAAAGCAATTTTGAAGATGCGTATCTTTCGAACGTTGAATATTACCCTCAATTAGATGCTATATGTAGCTTCAGTTATTTGGTGGAAGTCCGCGATTCTAGTAAATTGGCAAGGTAAGAATGTGTCGATTATGACATCGGTGATTTGTCAAAATATTTTACGTGAGATGTATGTTCCTGGTTTAGCGTCGCAAAAGAGCGTTAAAATCTACAATCGACTCGTAGTGGTGGATGTAGGTTAAAGTGGCTGTCGGCTACCCTACATGCACACTTAGAGCATTATAAAGTCCCTTGTGATAGTGGTGGATGTAATTTGTAATAATTTTTAGGATCGTGAGGCCTTACTCTCTATTTCGTTCCGAAAGTCAATCCTATTCGCTCCGTTACGCTTTTAAGTAGGCAGGCGAAATGGGAAAAGTATATAAAATTCCACTTTCGGAATTCTAATTGCGACACTTGATTCCGCTTTCGAAATAGAGAGTATAAAATATTTGATTTCGAAAAAGATATACTTTCGGGACGAGTAGGGCAACCAACCAAACACAACCCAAGTCCATGATGTGATCCAACTCAGTTGCTATGGTCTGATCAAATCCGAAATTGAAGACCACATATAAGGACGTTTGGTTCTATCATTATCATTGAAAAGCTTTTCCAATCCTTGTTTGTCCTTCATTCTTCATAGGAAAAGACTTAAGGCTTTATGTAGGACAACAAGGCTCCTATGTTAAGAAGCCATCTGAGTGTGGTGAAGCCTTTGAGGTGTTGTTTCGCTTGGATCCGGCTTTTCGAAACTATTACACAGAGGTGCGAATAACTCGCAAAATGGCTGTTCAAGGAGTCTAAGGCCCATTTTATTCACTCGAAGTTGAACACAACTCGGGGAGTTTTCCATATAAAAATCCTGAAGTTTTTATTCACTTCGAGTGAATAAAATGGGCCTAAGAACAGTCTTGGGAGAAGTTTGTCGGAACTGTTGCGCTCAGCAATATGTCGCCAGTTGAGCAATCTAGGGGCCGATGCTCGCTATCATAAACAAACGAGCTTGTTGTGATAGCTCAGCATTGTTTCCCAATCGAAGCTATTGCCCTCTGGCACAGGTCAGCAACGACGGCATGCTGATTGGGCAAAATGACCCTGAAGCTCCAAGCAGACGGAAATGTAAGCGGCGAGTCGGTTTTTGAGGTTGAAACAAGGCGGTCGCTTACATTCTATGCAACAGAACCATCTTTCAGCTGTCTTTGAAGGAGGAGGTCGAAGTCGAATCCAAGGATGGCTCACAACTCTGACCTGCACAATCCCGAAAAACTGCACTGAGGATGTGGTATAGCAGAAAGTAGTCTCACGGTTGAGAAAGTGACTGCAGTTTCGGGGAATTTGTACAAGTTTACGCAGACTGCCCAACAACAAATGACAGTGGGTGATTTTTAACACAGCTTCCGTACTAAGTCTATTTGAGTATGAAAAACTTCGCTGATTGCGGTCCCACTTTCATCACTATGCAATTAAAATCACCTCAACCAAATGCCCTTGAAAATTCAGCTGAAACTTTTTTTATTGGGACATCCAACTCCAACAAACGACCCATCCCATTGAATGCTATTGACTCAGTAAATTGACTTCAACGTCTTCACATACCTGCACACCGCATGTGCCTTTCCTATTAGACGAAGAAAACGATCACTACAAGTCTATAAAAAGCATCATTTACGGTCTCAAATATGCGCCGTATTCTACCCTTTATAGGTCCTTTACGGCACATGTCGTTGCCGTTGTTAGTTTTACCCATTAAATCTATAAAGCTTCGTGTCTAAAGTATGCCACTCGTACAATAAGCGAGAAGAGAATATCGCAAAAACAAACCACTTTATTGGCACTTCTTCGGTTTTATGTCCTTCTCCATAATAAAAGTAGTCTCCTTTCCAACCGCTGTCAACACTTTCTCCCCCACCTGCAAACATCTCCTGCTCGGTGCGCCTCAGGCCTTCATAATTTCCAAACTCCCTTTCCAGACACCGCACACCACAATGTTTATATATACAGATGTTCAAAGTCAAAGGATTTATTACAATTTTCCTTTTCGTTTCTCTATTATTTACAGGGACTCTGCGTTGCAACGTTCTTTTGCTTCTTCAATGGAGAGGTTATCGCCCAAGTCAAGCGCAAGTGGAGGACCATGTTCTACAGCAATCGGCCGCGATCAAACTCCTACACAGCTACTCAGGTCTCGGTAAGATTTTTTTACTTGCGTGTATTGCTTTTTGTGGCGGTTAAAATGACGGAGGGCGTGGGTGATGGGTACAACGGAGCTGGGTGTTTGTGTACAATTTATACGACCCCTTCGTGCTTTGCGTGTGCTTTCTATGTTCTTGTGTGTGCTAAACTAACCATGTAATTATAACAAAAAAAAAAAACTACTCTCCTCCCCCGTAATCCCAACTAAACTATGTACATCCGGGGTTGATACGCCTCTTCCACTGCATCTTGAAGTTCGCCGCCACGCTTGGAGGCGTTGATAAGTATAGTTCTCGTTTCTATTGTCACAGTCATTAAGCCGTATAGAGTCCTTTTCGCTTGGGATGCTTCTTGGATAAAGTTTGGAAAACTTTCTGCCGGCACTCATATTGTCGGCGATAGAGGAAACTTTCGAAGACGAAACTATTCGAAAGACTGCAACTGACTGCCGAGGGAATTTCTTTGTAGAGGGTGTGCAGGAAATGGCAACCTACTACTTAAATATGAATGAACGGGGTGTGTGTGTTTTTTTTTTCTTCGTATTTATATGAAAAAATATTTTGATTTCATTGTGTCACATCTACATTTCTGACAGGCGTCTGATAAAGTAATGTATGCATGAGATGCTGTCAGCAGGATAAAGTTCTTTGGTGACAAATTGCCATAAAGAAACCCTTGTGACTCTTTTTGGGGGCGGCACTGGTTGCGCCCATATTGCTTTTTAGGGTTCGACTGTGACCAAGATCCGTTTTTTATGAGGAATCTTATGAATAAATCAGGCAGCTGTAAGATTTATACACCACTTGATGGGACTATTTCATTTTAAGGTAATTTTGTACCTACGTCAATCTAATGAAGAAATGAGTTCGACCTCAGTTCAAACGAGTGGAATTTTCTCACTTTCCTGATTTCATCGGTCTGTTTCTGTATATTTGTGGTGGAGGGTCCAGTGTTATTATCCGCAAAGGTATTCGGAAGAAGGTGCATAGATTTTATTACGCGTTGCATACTTTTGCGAGCATTTTCTACGATTGCGCCGAAAAGTATGCTAATTGGCACAGAGACTATTTTAGTTTTTGTCATACCAGTTGTTGTAGTCTATATTCTTGGGTTAGATAGAAGCTAAAAAAAGGTAGAAGGATAAGATTAAGAAATTGCTGGTATTTTCTCCAAAAGAAACAAATTGCTACCTAAAAATTTAAAATTATCACTTAAAGTTCCCAAAGTTTTGTACACAAATCTAGTACTTGCAGTCGGTCGGAATTTTCCAATTTATTTTATTCATAACAGTCTTTGTATGGTTGAAAACAAAACGTGAAACATTCCAAACAACGATTGATGGACAAGACTAGTAGGTATAATGTGACTCGATGTTTCTGTGGACGAACTGGTGGTATGGCGACAAAATTCTGACCGCATTTTCTACTTTGCACCTTATAAAAGAATTTCTGTAAAATATTGGAACGATGATGAAGCCCTGCGGTACACCAAAAGATATGATGATATGATATGATGCAAAAATTGGAGGGCGCAGTCCAGGACGCAGTACTTCTTAGAATAATTTTAGGAGGCTGAAAGACCAGGGTCCGAATTACCGTGAGCGGCTGAATTTTGTGGATTTTACAAGCAACACAATAACAAATTCACTCACGCATTACTCAATCACAGATGGAGTAATTCAAAACCAGATTTGAAAGATTTTGAAATTTGATATCATTTTAGAGAGAAAATGAGCCAAGACACATTTTTTTAACAAATGCTTTTAAGGCGCTAGGAGGAGAATTTTTTTTCACTTTTGAACGCAGTAAAACAGCTTCCTCCTCCGTTTTTCAATTATTTAAATATTGAGGCACGAAAAAAGGAAACTGTGAGCTGAAGGTATTTTTTCTCTCCGAAGGTGGCGGCGTCCTGATATGCAGGTTTGATTTAAATTGATTTTAAAGCTTAACAGTATTTCAATTGTTCGGAAAAATGTTGTAGCAAGTGTTGATGCACCTAGAGGATAATATATATTTGAATCAATACTTAAACAGATGTCCCTTTGTTTCTTAAACCAATCTCAAATTCAATCATTCATTTGCAATGTAAATACCATCAGCACATAACTTCCTCATAAAACGCCAAACCGTATTCAGTCCAAAGCAATTCCCTCAGCGTGGAACCGAAAACAACCTACCTCCTTAAGCTAACAACTCAGTTCGTCCACGATTATCGCTCTCATAATCGAAAAATCAAGCTCTCTACCTCACGAAGAAGAAAAAATAAGGATACTCAGCGCCGAAATATTCAATATAAATTCGATCCTAACATCCGTCGCGCCGAAGGCCTTCCACCAAAAACACACGCACAAGCATTCATAATTCAGCAACTACCTCCAAGCTCGGTAGTTCTTCAGTTGTTGTCAGTTGGAAAGTTATTCCCTTCTGTATATATACATTACACAGACACACCCTACCCACATTACATTACCAATCCCCAATTTGTTCACACACTTCTATGTCAACGAGAATTTTCTCAAAAATCACAGTTATTCTGATTGCAGTTCGTTCGATGTGGTCCCCCCATACCGGGCGAGGAAAAGGTATGACTAAAACAACTGTCATCGCGTCGTGCATCCAGCGCTGTCCTGTCGGCGACATCTTCGACAGGACCCCACGGACGGTCGCGCAGCAATAGCAGTGCAACGAAAAATTTCCCCCTTGCTGCTCGAATATTTCGTCGGAAAACCATCGACAATTCGCGATTCCGTCAACCGCTAATGGAGGAGGCGATGACAGGCCCACCACAAAACCTAACCCAACAACAAGCCCAACAACAGACAACTGTCAGTGCATCAGTTACTAATAGCATTAAGAACGGTGGCAATGTTGTTGTCACCACCACTAATTCCTGTTGTACAAACAATAATCTTAACTTGGACGGCAACAAAATGGCCGATGACGCATTATAAACTGTGTAACCAACTGCAAAACCAAAATAAAAACAGGAAGCTGCTGAACGTCTAAACGATTTTATGTATAATTGTAAAACTGTCAGTATCTGTGTATAGATTTTTTTTTTTTACTTTTTTTCTCTAATAATTGTTTTAGTGTAATAAGTACTATTTCGTACCAACTCTAGTTATAGCTGCTATCAATCTGTGTATACCTATACTCGTGTGCTGTAATAGTTATGATTTTTTATTATATGTATTCCGTGGTTCAACTCTTCGGAGTGGAATGAGGAATGTTCCATATTTTGGTATTAAATATCAACTTTATGCGATTTTACGTCAAACAATTAATTCAGGTTATTTTTTTTTCTTAATTTTATATGAGTATTTTAAGTTTTATTTGTAATTGTTACTGCTTAAGAAAAATATTGTTATAGTGGACAAAAGCATCAAACAACTGTGGAAATAGTTGAATAAAAAGTGTATTATTTTATCTACCTTCAAGGGTGAAGTGTTTTATTTCGGAGCAGTGCTGTCGTTCGTAATATTTACAGGGCATTGCGATCGTGTGAAAGGACATTTGAGGAAATGTTCGCGACTAGGTCGCACGGTACAAGCTTTCTTGTACCATAATTGTTATACTATGTTAAGTGGTCTGATTATTCTAGAACAAAAATAAAATTTCCCACTTCGAGTTGGTGCCTACCTGCGACCATCATGCGTTGACAAAAATGAGTTCATAATAAGGTAGTTCGCGACAACGTCAGTGTCTGATAAGAAGAAGGAAAACCCAATTGACAGATAAGAAACTTCTAGGAAAGCAAACAAACATATTATATGGCTGTAGCATAATTTATGTTAAAAGCTTACTGAAAAGTTTCGACTAAAGTGTACAAACAGGATAAAAGAATTGTAGAAAATGTATTGTAAAGCTGAGAGGTTAAAATGGAAATTGCGCGCTTCCTAAGAATTTTTGAAGAAGACATAACTCTGGTCATTATTAATCGGCTTTTCTAACCTACAATCTTCAAGTTTTTTTGACGTTTGAACAAAAAAACATAGCCCATTCTAGAAAGGATGAAACACTCTATTGAAAGTATAAATTTAAGTCGTAAATGACAAATATAGAAACTATTTTGTCAATGACAACTTTGACATTTAATATTAATTCCGATTCCATTCCATGGCAAAATGGTGTAAATATAGTTTTGCTCTTGTTCATTTCTAAATAACAAAAGTTATTAAATAATTAAATAATTTGCAAAAATTTTACTCGTACATATTTACTTTTCTGTCATTTTTCTGCTGCGCAGCAACAAAACTCCAAACACCTTCACTATTGGCATCATGCTGACTGTAAATATTCTTATATGAATGCAAGTACTGCAAAACTTCTGCAATGATAATGCAGTTCTTTTACAGTAATGAACGCGAAATTAGCAGGAATGTAGCATTCTTACATTATTCAAGAACTCGACCATACCTCCGTGTATAATTTGTCTTTTATAAGAAAAACAAACTTCAAAATAAACGAGAAATGGAAATCCAAAGTAGGTACAATTCAGCTATCACCATTTTTGTCGCTAAAAAAATTTCCTTTTATAGCTTTTTTCAAAATGTTTACGAGTTTTTTGAGCTGCTAAGAAAGTGTGTCGGTAGTTTACCTATGTATAACTGAAAACGCATAATGTAAGTCTACTCATAAAAAAGACGCCAAACTAAAGTGTCATTGCAATAAGTGTTGCCACTAAAAAAAACATGGGTGGTAAAGATGAAAACGTTCAATCGTTTTCGTTGCGCAAAAGTCGTGCAATTTCAAAAACGAAAGGAAACAAATCTATTTCATTGACGTCTTCGATTTTATTTTTTTGTTCACGTAATTTCCTAAAGCGAAAGAAGGAGATATTCGTTTTATGTGAAAGGGAAAGAAAGAGCTTTCATTTTTTCATTGACATTTTTTTTTTTTTTTTTTTTTTTTTCTACGGTGCGAAACTCATTATGCGGCTTCCACAATTCACACCCAAACAGTCTTCGCAAATAAGGTGCGTAATGGTTTGTTCTACATTATGATTGTGGCTGTTTGTTGTGACAAAGGTCTACAATTCAATTAAAATAATAACCTCAGCATGAGTACAAATCCGATATTGGTACAAAACACTCTTTAGAATTGAATGATATATATTAGAATGGAACATAATAGGGGTGAAAGTTTACATTCGTTTGGTGCTGTCAAAAACGAAAGTCAATCGAACGATAAAGATTTTGCTTGAGCTGCGTCGTTAAACGGCTTGTTAAACGTCTTTGAACATAGGAACATGAAAACGAAAGAAGCTGTATAAAGCAAAAGTTCGCTTTGACAATATTTCTTTCGTTTTTTTTAAGCGAAAGTGTTTTTATTTCTTTTTTTTTTTGTAAAAGAATCCCACGGTCCTCTCCAAAAAAGCCTTTCCTAATACACTTTCCGATTTTTAAGTAAAAGGTGAGTATGTTTAACAATAAATAAAAATATATGAAGTTATCGCGGTAACAGAAAAGAGTTATACGAAAGCTATTCATACAGGGTGGGCGATCGTTGACAAGGCAATGACAGGCGCGTCGGCTCGGCATACCCAAGGGCAATGTGAACGTATATTCGCCGTTATTGTTTGTGACTTATTTTGGCTACGTACTGATGTACGTCGCATAGATTTGAAATCGTCAGAAGTATAACAGAATCAGGTTTTTTTTAAACTTATTTGGTACAAATGACATGACTTTCAATTTCTATTTTTTTTTTTTTTTTTCGAACTCTTAACGAATTTTAATGAAATATTACTAATGGACTTAATAATTTTAAAATACCAAACTTTAGCTAATATCATAAAATGTCAATTCATTACCCTTTTTTTTTGCTTTTGAACATTTTGGAGAAATCATTTTTCATATTATTTATATACCTAGGTGTTTCCCGCATCCACAATTTAAGAGTATAGCTGTATATTTGTCCAGAGAAAGCTCCCCTTTTCAGCAGCGGTACATTAATTTCAATAAAGTCGACTTTCAAATACAGTTTACAGTCTGAAAACAAAACACTGTAAATAACTCTGAACACAGCTAGTCATTTGAATTGCTTGTCTCTTAATTAACATTTCCAGATCACTTGTCAAACACTTCCATGTGACTTGCCACCCTCGACGACCTGTCTTTTAATTAAGGCACAAAAGCCAATCAACCGGCTACAAACAACACTCGGTGTAAAGCTCATTCTGTGGACTCTTATGCATGTCTTAGAGCAAATTTATTCAGCCGTGAGCCGCCCCAGTTGTAACTATTGAAGTGGACTCTAATTCGAAATCGTTTACAGCCATTAGGCGACCAAGTTTCTACTTGTCAGTTCACTTACAACACCAATAGGGACACAAGTCGGACAACCAATTGACATGAGGTGGGTAGACATGGACCTGGACAAGCACATGTTGACTTGTGGTGTCAAACAACATTTTGCTGTTTTGACTTGAATTTCTGTTTTATTTCGATTTTATATACACATTTGGCTAACTAAGACACTTCTCACGGCCGTTGCTAAATAAACTGGCTTATCCGCAACAAGTCACCAAAGCACCGCATCTAGAATTCGTTTTTTGGCTCAACGGACAATTCCATTCTCCTGGGCGGCCATGCAACATACACTGCTTCAAGGATTAAAGTTCTAAATCCTCTTAAGTCGTTTAGAATTAGTCAAAGTTTCTGTAAAAGATTCGGCGGAGCCATACCAGCAGGACACGGATGCGCCAGAGTCTCTTTCCAAAACCACTCGCAAACTATCCTCACAGTAGATACCACCTCCACCCACATTATTATTGCATTCGTAGTAGAATATTCGATTCTGTTTTCTGGTGTTATTCACGGTATGGCTGCCGAGTTTCGTGACAAAAGTTCCGGGTTCTAGAAAAACAACCGAAAATGTGTTTTTTCATTCAGCACAAAGGGTTTTGTTTTCCCTTGTTTATACGTGCTCGTGCAGTTTAACATTTCTATGTGAGAAAACATCACCCGGTGTTCTTTGGTGTCCTTCGAATGTGTGCTAATGCATCTGGTATATCTTATATTCATTTGGTTTTTCTCCTTTGTGTTATTTATGCGCTCAAAAAGAAAAGTACAAAAACAAATAAATTGGAAATTGTAGTTTGCATGTTTTATGGCATAGCAAAAGGATGTCATCCAAATAATTGGAATTGGAAATGAGGGTTTGGTATACAGGTGCTCGTATCTAGGGAGCTTGCCTTAAACCACAACTGATTGAACTTTGAATAGTTAAGGGGCTTGTGGCGAGTTGTTTCCTTAGTTATACGATTTGGATGCATAAGATAAAGTAAAGTAAGCTTGGACAGGCATCGGTCCTTGTTTTGGGATAGTAGTTGGTCTTTCGTTAGGGGTTTCCTCATTTTTAAGAAAGCCTTTAAGCAGGCTGATTACTGCTGGCGGTCTCAGTCACTCGGCCTCACTTCGACCTAGTATTCAGTGATTCACAGTTCGTTTATTTGATGAGCATTGCAAGGCTCCGGTTGAGCCCCCAGAGTTTCTTAGATTGTACATTGTTGAAGATGAATGAGGACGTAGATCTAGATTTATTTTTAATCCCAGTTGGAAGCACCGAACAATCAACCACATCGTGGAACTTGTGAGAACAGTGAATACCGGTTCTAAGTTAGTCCTTGCGAATATAAAACCCCTCCTGTTGCTAATTAAAACTTACTTCTCTTCGTTGTTGATACTAAGAGATAAGACTCCCTGGCAAACGAAAAGCGGCACCTACCTGCCTTAACCAGGACTCGGATTATTTGTCTTAATCTAGATTATCATCTGTGGTATGCTGTTTTTATTCTGACAAGGTAAGAGCAATTTTCATTCGCACCTCCTTCAAGCACACTCCAGTGCCAGTCTGTGTGTCAATTGCTATGTAAAGCAGTTCGTCTTGGGCAGTAGCACTTCCGTGGATCGCAACCACCATCCGGCAGAGATTTATTTGCTTTCATTTCGCGGTAATGGTAGTGTTGTCTGTCCCTTTTGTTTCTCACTTTACCGGAAGATAATTTCATATAAGAACTTCCCGCCGGCCGCCCCACCCCTCAAGCTATAGATGAACGCAATTTTGCAATTCTCCTACGGAGACTAAATATACTTCAGATGTTCACAGCGAGAAGACCAGTGAATGTTGCCGTCAGCAGACTGCGACAAGGACAATGCCAACGAAATTAAATGAGATGAAATAGGAAATCTTGTTTTATCACTGACTAGCAGGATACTTAGTAATACTTTGTAATAACGACGGCTGACGGAAGACCATGTATCCTCAAAGGGGAGTAGAAAAATCTCAAAAATACCCTCTGTCATGGTAACGAGGATACACGAAACGGACTATCATCAACCATCCTGTCCGTTTGAACAAATATAGCAGAATTCCACTTGGGAAAATTTAGGCAAAGGTGTCAGTCAGCTCGGAGCAAGGTAAATAATATCCAGCATTTCTTGAGATAAGTATCTGCGTCTCTGTGGTTACCCATCAGTGTGTGCGGTCTGACATGAAAAGATGATAAAAAGGGCCACGTTGGGAAAATTGTTTTTTTTTTGTTTTTTGATACAAATTGAAAGTTTTCACTGCAAATATTGTCGAATCCATGCGAGTTGGGTGTATGTGTACATGGGTAGACAAGGCAACGAAGGATATCATGTGGCAGGCGTTTCCACATCAGAAACGGCTCCGTTTAGAAATTCCAAAAAAGTTTCTCTACTTGGATGGATCTGTGAGTGAAGAGTAAGTGAGTTGGGGGCTGGTTGGTTGGTTTTTCAGTGACAATCTCGAAATTAAATACAGATAAGGTGTAGGTATAACATTCTCGAGTGCGAAATATTTGCTCTGACATTTTCGGGGAATTGTGTGAACGGAAGAAGATAATATTCAGCAGCTCACGTGTACCTCCGACTGGGGCAACATCATGGACAGAATTTTAATTAAAATTTGCTTCAATAGAAATGCTTACGAAATACTCGTATCTCGTATGTACGCAACGTTGGTCGATAGGATTTGTGTTAATTGCTGCTTCTTATTGGAGCATGCAAATGTGACGAAGACGATGGACGATGGACATATAAACTTGCTATGAATAGGGGTAGGTTTGGCTTATATCGATTATATGTACCTACCGTACATTAAGGCCCATTTTATTCACTGGAAGTTGAACACAACTCGGGGAGTTTTCCATATAAAAATCCCCAAGTTGTGTTCAACTTCGAGTGAATAAAATGGGCCTAACTCGATTTTGAAATTAGTGCACTTATGCTGTTTTTCTTTGTTGCCAAAGATATTTGCCTGCAAAAGGAAGACGTAACTTCGACAAGTACTTTTGTAGAGACGTTGTGCTTATAGATGCATGCATGTTCGTGATACTTCTTTTTGTGTGATGGTGATGGCTACCAAGTAGTGAGTCCAGAAACTCTTAGTCCTAAGCTATTACGACTGCAGACTTCAAGAGCTGACAAACAGACAGACAGGCGGACAGAATTGCGAAATCCTCTTTTTTGAGTTGCTCCATCATTGCAATGTCAAAATTTATTTAACACCTGGAGTTTAAAATTTTATACAAATGCAATAATTTTCACTTACTTCTCATAAGAAATTTTTCCGAAAAAAAGTTGCAGAAACATACTCATGCAGCTCCTTCTATGGGCCACACAGCGATATTGATATTCCGCCATAGGTAGGTACTAATAATCATTTTTAGTGTCCAGACTAAATTCTTCGAACTCACAATGGCGAAATTTTCCATACAAAGTCGCATTTTGTGACCTAGAAAATATTTAGTGCGTGAAGGTAAAAAATGATTATTACCGTAGGGCCCATTGCCGACAAAATTCAAGCAGATCTGCTGTGATGCGGCTGGGAGATATATGAGCTTATGGACATTGATGTTATGGCCCGAAATATCTTGAACTATCTCCAGGTATAGACAAGGACATTGAAAGCGGTATTACCTAAAGTGACTCACACATTTAGAAGTGGAACTTATAAACGAAATAATGAGCCTAACCAGGGGTAACTGACCTTGGTTTGTGTCGCCTCTTTATCCCAACGGATCTTTGCTGTGAGTCCATTTTGACTGCATTACAAGACGATGAACATGGCTACAACGAGTGTTTCGATGTTTTTGCAAATACCTTTTCAGCACTTGTCGATTCTCTTAATAGATCCCCAGACATTTGACAACGGATTTGGATGTGATCTCCACTAATTTATTGAGATATTTTAGAAAATTGCGTATATCTTTTGAATAAGTTGGCCGAATGCTATAAATTAAGAGGTATTTGTTGTTTCTTAATGACCCATCCTTAAAATACATACTGAGTCTGACAGCAGTTGCATAATAGAAACAATTTATTATATTTAGTGTCAATTTATTCTTTTCTATTATAATATAATTGTTCGTTTAATCTTAAGTCTAGCATTCAGCTATTTCGGAATGAGAAATCCCACACAAAAGTGACAAGGAAACGAATAATTTGCACTCCCTTTCGTTTTGCAATACGCTGCTGCTGCAAAATGATGGCGAAAATTAGTTAATTGTAGTAGATTACTTGGTACAATTCTCCACGCTTTTTTCGTACACATTTATTTATTTATTTATCTATTTTACAAACTCTTTTAGACAACTTAAAACTAAATTGAAGTAGTTGTATTAGAGCTTACTGGTCTATGTTTTCCGAATCAAAATAGAAATAAAACTATTTTATTCATTTCCCGACGTTTCGTTGATGTTTTTTCAACTTCTTCTGGGGACTATTTATTGGGCTGAAATTACAATGTCTTAGCTACATTTATTTATAATTTGGGTTGGATCTTACTTTTACATTGGTCGAGTGGTTTTGACCATTTTTTTTAATAAATAAACACAAATAGTACATGTATAACAAAAACACTATACAAGTAAATAAATAAACAAAATTACTAGACAAGAATCTTATAAACTAGTATCACAGAGATTTTATTGCCACACTGTAGTTAGACTTGATGTTGTCTTTGTCCTCTTTCGTGTTCATTGCTTTTGATATTTTCTCTTGAATGCGTAAGCTCTCCAGTGTATATCTAGTGTTCTCTCTTCTCTCCTTGTCTAATATTTTGATGTTGTCAAAGTCTGCGGTGTGTTTACTTTCTTCTATGTGCTGTGCTAGTCCTGTTGTTGTCTTGTTTTTTCTAATGTCTGCTTGATGTTCGGCAATTCTCACTCCGAGAGGTCTTCTGGTCGTTCCTATGTATACCATTTCACATGTTGTATTGTCATTCCCTTTGCAACCGATCTCATAGACTACGTTATGTTGATTTTCCTTTTCTGTCTTACTTTTTGTGTTCGTGAAAAGCTTTTGTAATGTGTAGTTTGCTTTGTAAGCGAATGTCATATTGTCGTTGTCCGTGCCGATGATCTCGTATAAACTTTTGCAGTGGGTCAATCTGGGGATGTATGGTATGCTGAAGAATGTTTTGTCGTTGCCATTTTCATTTTCTTTTATTTTTTTATTATTTGTATAGTTGTTGATTTGTTGGTTTTTCTTGTCATTTATTAAATCATTTATTATGTTGTTGGGAAAACTGTTCATCTTAAGTATTTTTCTAATTTTAATTATGTTGTCAGTGTGAAATTGTTTGTCGCTGATTTCTAAAACTTTATTGGTGAAGTTCTTTGCGGTGTTTATTTTTTGGCTCATTGGTTGAGTTGAGTAGAAATTTATCATTCTGCCCGATGATGTGTCTTTTGTATACCAGTCTAAAACTATTATGTTGTTTATTCGGTGAAGCCGTGTGTCTAAATAGGGTAAACTATTGTTGTGTTCAAGTTCTATGGTGAATTGTAGTTTTTTGTGATATTTATTCAGTGTCTGTAGTATTATTTCTGTATCCCGTTTTTTAATTATGGCAAAAATATCGTCTACGTACTTAACTATGAATTTCATGTGAATGCTTTGTTTTCTTAAGTCTTCGATGGTGTTGTCAAGTAGGTTGTCTAGTATAACGTCAGCTATGGTGGGTGACAGAGGGTTCCCCATAGGCATTCCAAAGGTTTGGGTGTATATTTGGTCATTGAATTTGAAATAATTGTTGTCCTTCAAACAAAATTCCAAGATTTTTAGAAACTTGGGTTTTGGTATATGTGTGACTTCTTTAATGAGGTCCCAATGTTTCATTATTGTCTTAATTGCCAGATATGTGGGAATGTTGGTGAACAGTGATATTGCATCAAACGAGACCAAAATATCATCTTCTTCCAACCTTACACTGCTGACCCTACCTTTGAGTTGGTGAGAGTTTTTGATGTTGTACTCTTCTGAAATAATAGTTTTTAAGATCTCCCCAATATGTTTGGAAAGTTGGTAGCATGGGACGTTGGTTGAAGACGAAATTGGTCTAAGAGGAAGACCTGGTTTATGAATCTTCGGTAAGCCATATAACCGGGGTGCTAATGCTGCTGAGCAATACAGTTTTCTTTTTAGTTTGGCATCTATGTGGTTTGATTTATATAAGTCGTTAACTATGCTATTGTTTTTCCTTTGTAGATTGATTGTTGGGTCGGTTCTCGTTGTTTTATATGTTGATTTGTCTTCTAATATAGTATTCATTCGATCTATGTATTCAGTTTTGTACATGACGACTGTTTTGTTTCCTTTATCAGCATTCGTTACAATTAATTCATTTTTATGTTTTTTTATTATCTTTTGTGTTTTTTCAAATGTTTTTAAAATGAATTTCTCTCTGGCATTATTATTAATTTTTCGCTGAAAAGTTGTTATTTTATTGGCAATTTTTAATCTGGCAACGTCTTTATCTTTGTCTTCTTTGATTTTCTGTATGCATTGTTCTACGTCCGCAATAATGTGAATAGGCGAGAAGTTGTTATTGGTAATTGGTATGGCAAATTTTTTCCCTAAAGAAAGCAACCATTTACATTCGTCTGGGAATTCAATATTGGTCATGTTTAGGAACCAATTTTCATTAAACGTGAATCCCATGTTATTGATATGTGTGTTTTTGAGTTTGTTGAATTTAGTTAAGTGTGTCAGTTTAGTTTGAGATTTTATGTAGTTATACATAAGGTCTTGTTTGGATACGAATGTGTTATATTCGTCGTCATTAAGTGTGGCTTTCATTTTTATGTCAGCATGATATATATTGTTGTTTATAGTTTTTATAGTGATGTGTGTTTGTTTGTTTGTTTCTATTTTGATTCGGAAAACATAGACCAGTAAGCTCTAATACAACTACTTCAATTTATTAAATACCTGGTCACCACTTAACAAGAAAAACATTAAAACTAAATTATTTTAATACATACTTAAAACTATTAGTATAATATTGATTAATCGAGTTCTCCGATTCAAAATAGACATTAATTGATTTTTAAAAGAATTTCTTGAAAAATTTTCAAAAACATGAATATTATCAATGACAGATTTTAATTCACTGCTACAACGTTCAATTGGTTCATTACTGCCGTAGTTTGTTCTATGAAAGTGAAGATGAAATCTCATACGCCGGCTTCTAAGAGTTTATCCGACTAAGTAAAATAGGGCATTTAGGCCCATTTGCTGATACTACTCATAGCGATTTAAGTTCTACTTAAATACCATATGGGCTACTTTTTCCTTGTCATAAACTGTCACATAAAATTTTAAGTGGAACTTAAATCGCTATGAGTAGTATCAGAAAACGGGTCTTAATGTGGTGATTTACTACATCTCTTATAAACATTATACTAAAATACTTGTGTCTTTTTTCAAGAGTTTGCATATTAAACATAACTAGACGGCACCTAAATGATATCTCATACAAAACGAATGGTTGTGGAAAGCTGGGCCTAGGGTCCCTACGGACCTGTTGCGCCAACTAATTATTATTAATTATTAGATGGCATCTAGTTAAATAGGGTGGAGTTTCAATATTCCACCTGTAAAATAATGTACATAAACATAGCAACCTGATCAGTATGAGGATTGAGGATGAGATGGGAATTGGGGCATTGATTTAAATATATTCGAAGGAAAAGGTTCTCGGAAAATAAATTAATAAATATATTGAAAATAATAGAGAAGTTTCATTTAACACACCTTTGTGGTTTAAAAACAAACCTGTTAAGACATTTTTGCACCCTTTCTATCCTACTGGAGTGGCTTTGGTAATACGGATTCCATATTATACTACCATCTAAGACCGATCTTACCAATGCAAATTATAGCGCGTTTAGTGTATAAGGATCAGAAAACTATTTTGTATTGTACCTAATAAAACTTAGGATTCTAAATGCATTATTGACAACGTAGTCAATATGACATTTAAAAGTGAGACGTGAATCCAATATGGCTCCAAGGTGATTTTTTTTAAGGATTGACATTAATTTTCTAATTATTATTTATTTGATAATTTTAAAGGTATTAAATTTAAGTATCTTGGACGAGAAAGGCTTTGCCATTTTGCTACATTTAAGTCTAGAAGGTTTTGTTGACACCATCTAGAATCTAGATAGACTGTTAAGATCTTCTTGAAGAAACAAGCAATCTTCGGCACTTTGAATAGTGTGAAAGATTTTCAAGTCGTCAGCGAATAAAGGACAAGTAGAATTTCGTATAAAAGTTGGAATATCGTTAACAAAAATGACGAATAGTAGGGGACCAATGCGGTTTCCTTGCGGACACCCAATGTTACATAAGTAGGCTCTGCAAGACAACCAAAGATTTTAATGTGTTGATTTCGGTCTCGTAGGTACTTGTGCTTTAGCAAAATCGGTAAAAATTATATCTGTCTGAAAACCAAGTTCAAAGGTATTTACAATTTTTGCGCATGGTATTTCTAAGTTTGTGGCAGTCGATTTGCTTTGGACAAAGCCGTGTTGAGAGTCAGACACATCTTCTTTAACAAAGTAGTTTAATCACACACAATCTTTTCAAAAATCTTTGGGAAGACTAATATCTTACATATAGGCAAAGACTGCAAGTGTGCTAGAATGTAAAAAAAGGTGTCGGACTAGCAACCATGAAGGTACCGTTTCAAAAATGCAATATAATTTGGCAGTCGTCTACATTAATGTTAGATTTTTAGAAGGCCCAATCACAATCTTAAACTGCTGAAAGCACTTATTTAAAGCCTTAAATACATTACAAATCTGCGGTAAGCCTTGTGTTGCTTTTCGCAAGTTGCAAAGGTCCCATTCATATTTTCCATAAGACCATTTTGCCCTCGAATCCACATTCCACACCATATCAGTACTAGTTTATAAAAACACCAACGATCCACACCCACACTCAGTTCTAAATTCGTCCTCGTTAATTAAATTTAAACAAATTACACCAGTTCACCTTTTGTAGTGCCTAGGACAATTGAAATAAGAAATAACCGCCTCAAGCCATGATTTCTATCGGGAAACTAAAAAACTAAGGGTTCATCAGAACGTTGATCAATCAAAACTTTTGACTTGCGCCACCACCCACCGCCTCAGCATGAACTTCACTTTACTGTCTTTTGGAGGACCAAAGCGATTTCAGATTCTTTGCATGATGTAAGCCTTACGGTTGGCACTCAACCACCCTGCCTCATATATTACAATCATCTGCCAAGAAAATAATTGAAATCCAAATATTCCATTTTCAGAAATGTTGTAACTTTTTTCGTCCTCATTTGCCATAACCGCACCAGTGGCAGATAAAACAGGCTTATCCCTTAGAAAGCCTTTATCCCAGAAACCAGACTCAACAGCGCAATTCATAAATTTTGGAAAGTACCTACTCTCCGTTCGTTTTCAGTTTTCTTTTTTCTTTCTTCGTGTTCTGTACTTTCCGTCGTACCATATTTCATCACTAGGGGGCTTAGTCATAACGGATTGATTTATGATAAAAGGAACATCAGGATATTCTCTAAATTTGAAAAGCTGAAAAAGACCACGAAAACACAGAAACAATCTTCAGTGCCATTCGATGTATTACTCCAGAGACGAATGAAAATGAATGTGCAAATCCGTTCATTCCCACTCTGGGTCCTTTTAAAAGTTTGTTGTCGACCTGAGCGCCAACCGCGATAAGAGACCAGCGTTCCCTCCCGTGCTACAATTGTAGCGTTTTTTAGTTTTTGAGTACATTTTTTCTAACTGAGTACGATACTACTTTGGATCGCCGCGTACTACTTTTTATAATTGCATATCAATAACTCATTTCTTATTTTCCAAATTTTCCAAAAATTATTTGTAACAACAGACTTACAGCCCGATTCTGGAAAACCTCACAAGTCACAAAACCCTCACAAGGTGAGGTGAAATTGATTTTGTGAGGTTTTCGTATTCTGTCAGCACACTCACAACTTGTGAGGCTCACAAAAACAATCGAATTTGTGATCTCCTATTGAGCAGGTCACAAAATTCAAAACCAGTGATATCGGCTCACAAATGGCAATCATTATTGCATTTGATGGTCGGTTTTATATTTCCACACACTTTATGACCTGAACAACGCATTTTATGAAACATTTATAACCATTTCGGAAAAAATACATATTATTGTATAAAAAAAACTGAGGAAGGCATCGAATTTAATTTGTGACAAATGTCGTTAATAATTTTTTATCCTTCAGTTCTAAAACATATTTCACGTATTGTGGCCAAAAAATGTTATTTTATGCATTTTTAATAACTTCGTGTGCGAGATCGGTCTTTTGTGGAAAATTTTGTGCCAATTTGGAAGTGACCATTCTGAGGTGAATTTTTGTTGAGTTTTGTTGTGAGGGTTATCGTAGAATTCTGAAAAAGTTGTCGAATCACAACAAACCTCACAAGAGCTTGTGACTCGTGAGGGCTCACAACGGCAGAATCGGGCTGTTAAACTACAAAATACATGTTCCAATTTAAATTGTCGCGCAGGATGCGCCTCTTTTTCTGAATTGCTTTCCTGAACAACTGTGGTAGTGAAGTCTCAGACTGAACTGAAATCGCTAACTACAAAATCGCTGAATATTGAATTGTGATATGAATGTATAATTCACTAGGTACTTTATGTTTTTTATAAAAAAGTTTTTTTTTTACATTTTTTAATGTTCAAAAATGATGATATAACTGTGGAATATTTTTCTTTGTTTTTTTTTTCGTTCATTTTTATATATTTACATACTTAACTTATAATTTTTTCTTAAATATAAATAAACCTTAAAGGTTACGTTTTCCTTTATTTTTTGTGGATGAATGAAATAATTTATGTTAAATTAAAATAAGCTTTTCTTTGTGATATTTTTTTTAATGAATAAAAAATGTGTGTTCATATAAAACAAATATTTGAAAATGTATAGTAGTGAATTTTTTTAAACAAATTTCCGATTCTAATTGAAAAATACCATAAAGCCGTTTTCTTTAGGTACGTTATTGCGTACTACCTTCAGACCCATTTGAGTACCAATTTTTACCGCAATGAGAACTTTGCCTAACGACAGGGGAGGGAACGCTGTAAGAGACTTGTACTTTTGTGGAGTGTAAGCCATTCATCATGTCCATGTTGTGAATGTATTTTTAAAGAGTACGAAATAACGCACTGCACTAATACCGCAGTCTATTTAGCTATACGCGTGCTGCGATATTTGTTTACAAAATGTTTGCACAGATGAATTATTGCAAATGAATTTCAAATACAAGGACATTGTCGCAATTTTAATTGCACTCCACGATGGAGGAACGATGGCGACGGCAAAATTTATTCGACTCGAAGACTCCAGTGTAAATCATTCTGGAGGTTAATTTAATTGCTGGGGGTGTTTAACGGGGTTGCCGCGGGTCCTTATTTGGCAAAGGGGGAGGTAGTAAACAAATGTTCTAGCATCATTGTTTTGCAAAATTTAATTTCTATCATTTGCAGTGCCGAGGATGTACGATACCTACTTATTTATGTTGGCTGCGAAGCTAAGGAAGGAAACGGCTCTTAGGGTGGATTTATGGTTATCGTTTAGAGGAAGCTTACATTTCAGGGATATGTCGAAAGGGTTTCCTGGAAATGATATCATTACTTTTATTTTATTTTATATGTTGTTCGTCCTTGTCTTGGAGCGCAACCAGAACGCAATAGGAATACAATCTGAATCCTTTTGAGGGGGAAATGCTGTTTGATAACCTAATTGGTGTTGATAGCCTTTATTGGTTCTGTTTGAGATAGGCCGCTGGCATGTTGTGGAAACAAAAATTACGACTGCTGAGTAGTATTGTTAATTGGCTATGAAGACTACAGTTTTCTGAATGTTATTTCTTTGAGAGCTGTCGATGTATGTTTGTGGAAGCACCTACCTACCTATATAGTCTGTTGCAAAACGTTTCAAGAACAAATGGTTTGGGGCATAGGAGTATCAGGGCTCCTCCCCAAAAATCTGTGTTCTTTCAAAACTTTTCTCTGTAAACCTCGTTATTTAACACTTTGTGCCTGAGGATGAGTGAAATTTAGGCGATGAGAAGTTTTATTTCCAGAAGCCTGTCAACAGTGGTGTCACACTGCCAGTATTTGATGCTGAAGTGCGAAAGTGACTATTAGTCCTCACAGGCAACCAAGGAAGCAACTTCTTATAAACTCTTGTTATTCAAGTCGACAACTATTTTCCACTCATATTTTGGCAATTACATAAATACATACTTCAAACCCTGTTTTAAAAAACGCCGACCATATTTTTGAAAGTCTATTCCGCGCCACCCTTGCAAAAAGTGGCGAAAATGTGAGCCTAAGTAAACAAGCGGAATAATGTAAACACAACATAATTCAGCGGCCAATACACACAACACTGACTGCTCTTAAGATTTGTCGCCATAAATAATAAGCTTGATTTTTGAAAGCAATTCGGCTGTAGCTCCGATTAAATTTTGCAAGTCAACTGAATATTGCGAAAATTCCTCTGCAAGCATCCTGCTTAAAAATATTTTAATATTAATCATAAAATTGATTTATTCACTTTGCCAGTGTGCTTGGAAATATCACTCAAAAAAAATGTGCAAACGCGATGAAACATGTTCAAGTGTACAAATGAGTGACATCTGTGAAATATTGCACTGCCAAAAGCCGACGAGTGATACGATGAACTGATACAGCAAGCTAAAAAGATTTCTCGTGACGAACTCGATTTGAATTTGGTTTATACAAGAGATGCAAATAGAACACGCAATAGGATATAAGACAACATTTTTTTTATTAGTTTGATATTTTATTTGATATTTATTGTGCGTGTATTCTTTATACAGATAAGATAAGTAAATCTGTTAAAACTGAACAAGCTTATAAATTGAGTTGCAAAATCAAAATTATAAATTTACAATAATAAGAAATATGACATAAATTACATTAATAATAAATAAATAAAAGGGAACTGAAGAGACGACTGATATTGAGAAAAGAAAAAGGCCTCATTCTCTGTTTTAGTTTTCTTCCTCATTTCGATCGGCCCTAGCGAGGTATCCGTCGGAACAGAAAGTTCTCCGATTTTAAACGATTCGGAGGATTTTTGCTCCCAGGTATCCTTCGGAACAACGCATTTGTAGCGCATGTCGGCGAATTACGTTGAAGTGCGATGAAGTGCATTTTTTTGTTAAATTTTTGACAGCTAGGTTCCGATATCCTCCGACAGAATTTGGTTGCGGAACTTTTTAACGATTTGGAGTGTTGGCAAAATGTAATAAAATAAATCAGTTTATTTAAACATTTCGTACTTATTTCTTGAATTTGTTTTTCCAGGGCAAGATCAAACGAAAAAAAACAACCAATCAATAATATGAACGTAGGATAATGGTCAGTTTGATGCAGGAAAAACCAGACATTGCGCAAAACTATACCAAAATGCCGGCAGAAGTTGTTGCTGAGTTTTGGGAGGACCTGGAGGATCAACTGAACCAACTGTTAATATTTTACAAAAATTCTTTGTTGCGAATTTGGGTCAATGGGTGTCGCCCTCTATCGCCCTCTTTGAGGACACTCTTCAACACCGGAATTCTTATATGGTTTAAGTTTTTTTTATTTTTTAGATATTGAGGTATAGCTTTCGGGATGTCCTAAAAAAAATATGTAAGCCTCCAAAGGTAATGGAAATGTTGCTAAATGGTTTCCCAAAGCCTCAAATGTCTGACATAAAAACTAAAAATACCATGAGAACATTAAAAATACAGAGTGGCATGCAAAGACTCATCATGGGAAGAATCACAGTTCGCAACTTAGCACAGTCTTGAGCTAGAGAGTTGTGAATAACAATTGGTTTTCCACTTCGCTGTTCTGTCAGAAGAATTTGAAATGTCGAGAGGATCGTGCCTCTTTTTCAACCGACTTTACAGAGCTTTTGAACTGCTTTCCAAAACTTGAAATATTAAAACTGCCTATCTGTCCAATTTATCGAGCGTTTTATTAAATTACACCAAAAAAAACTGATAAAGCGGAGAGACATGTCAAAAGCCATGCTCACGAAGCGTTCTCTAAGTTAAAAAAAAAAAGGAAACCACATAACAAGCTAATGGATCGCTCTAAATAGCCAGATGGTAGGTAGGTACTCTAGCATTTTTAACTTTTACTGGCCATAATTCTAGTGGAAGTGTTTATCAGAAATGCAACAGACTTATTTCTTAGTAAACTTCGTTTAAATAGTGTAGAGAAGGAAAAACAGACTTATACAATCCTGCTGTGATTTTCTGTATAACGGCTAAAGGCTTTCAATGTTTGACATGTGACAGTGAGAGCTATCATCGTCTTTATGAGCTGTCGAGCTCATACAGGGAAAGCTTTTTCAGAACAAGAAGTGGTCTTTTCAACCGGATCTGCTGGAAGGTATCATACTCCCACTCCATCACCAAAATCTGTGACTGAGCTTGTACCTATAGTTAATTGAATTCCGTGTCGAATGTAGATCGATGTCAAATTTAACACTTAACGAAGGCAAAGGTATAGCATGCTATGACTTGAGCAAGACTTATACAAAAAGTTACAGGAACCCTGAATAAAAACCTAACCTATGAAGGTCTTGTAAAGATAACATAATCCCTTTGAAAAGGGAACGAAGTTTTAAAGAAGTCTCCAACTTTCAGAAAAAATAGCAAAAGATGTGCTAAATCAACAATACTAGTCAACTATTGGGACCTGTGGAAAAGGCCAAACAGCGCTCATAATTGGTTCAGAAAATAGTTGGAATGTGCAATCGTGAAAACATTCAAGCTTCAGCTGAAACGACATTTCCCTGCATGTCTGATAATTTCCGCAGGGTAGATTTTAGCAAGGAATCCGAAAGGTTTGTAGCCTCCTGTTTTGAAAACAAGACGAAGTGATGTTTATTCCAGAACCCATGAATTTTAAATGCTAGTGGAGTCTAGCTGAAACTGCTGGAGAAGTTTAAGAATTGCCATACTTCATATACCCCGTAATATCTTATGGACACAATGGACCCAACAAGAGCACCCTTTTACCTACCTATAAACCCAACCAATACTGATTTTTAGTGTAGAAGAGGTCAGTGAGTGACGGTCAATTTGTTATCCAGTTTGGTTATTCGGTCATCTGAACGATCGAACTTGATATGGAAGCTAGGTTGTCAGCCTTTCTTTAGTGATTTTTGCAACAACTATTATCTTTAGAAAATTAATAGAGACTGAAGGAAGAACATCATCAACACAAGCTGTCGAATATGAGATTCTTCGTTGTAATTGATGGGGTGAGTTGAATTGAATTTTGAATTTCATTTGTTCAAACTGTTTTACAATTTAAAATATTTTTCCTTTAAATCCGAACTCAAATGACATACTGTTAGCCTTTTGATTTAAAGAAAATTATTTCTAAGAGATATAGCAATTTGTGTGTTTATTATATCTTCATAAATTTATTGCGAAGATTTTACAATGATAATTAAATTAAAAAAATAAGACAAACTAAATAAAATAAATGGTTTTCTAAGCCTACATAAAAATCCATTTTGTCCATATGATATGGACAAAATGACATATTAGTTATGTATATAATGACCTAAAAGTCGGGCTTCTAGAAGCCTTAGATGGATCACTAAAGTCCTCTCAACATCCGATCCGATGTCCTTTTATATCCGCGTGACATGTTTGTATTTGTAACTTCAATTAAAAAATTATTCCCTTAATTCGCATGCATATATACCTATGTCGTTTTGTCCATAATAATGGTATGTCATTATGTCCATATCGTAGTTTCGACAAAAATATCTTAATAAACTGTAATAAAACTCTGATTTTATTGCAGACAATTAGCTAATTTCCTAAGTTTTGTCATAAACTATCGAAATAGTTACTAAAATTAAAGAAAAACCTTAGAAAACTCACCAAAATACGAAAAAAAGTTAAAACCAAAAAAAAATATATTTGCTGCTGAAAATACTTTTTGATTTTTGGCACTGACTCACGGCTATTAACGGGGCTGTCATTTTGACAGGATTTTAAATATCATCGTAGTCACCTTGGAAGATAGCATCTAGTGCTGTAAGTGTATCACATTTCGAGTTAAAGCTAGTATGTCATTTTACCCATAAGTATGCGTCATTTTGGACGTACTTCCCCTACATGACGTAAAGGCCGATCTATAACCATCACCTCTGTCGTTTATCGGTTCACGTCATTTCGACGAGATGTCGGAGGATTATAAGCGAGGGGCTCACTGTTTCGGTCACCCATCGCACATCCGAAGACATAACGTCCCATAGTCATCCCCAGTCTCATTTCTTCAAGGAGTTGTCTGAGGATTACAGGCGAAGGGAAGAATGTTTCGGTCACCCTTCCCTTATCTGAGGATAAACTGCCCCCGATTCTCTCTACGAGACGTAGGAGGACAGACGAAGACAAAAGTCACATGCACAAGCCAGCTATAATTCCCCATTCTCTTTAACTCATATGGTATCACAAAGGACCTAAACTAATTTGGTCTAAGTGTGTATTTCTAGACAGCCATCTTACCTAACCTAACCTAACCTATCAAGGTCAATTTGCACCTGGCGATCATATTGGTGAGTAGTCTGTCACAAAACTGTCTTGCGAAGACTCAACAGTACAATTAAAACAAAAAAGTAAAATAGCGCTAAAAGTCAGGCAGCAACAGCAGAAACATCCAATCGAGAAGATTTACTGCGCAGTATTTTCAAGGCTCTGCCTTATGACTCATCACACCGACGGAAAATTTTTTATCCCGAAAATAAGCTACTAATAAAAAAACTAGCCCCCTCAAATTTCAAGTTCAAGTCTCTTTGAACGTAAACAATTTTCACAACGAATTCGAATTAAACCAAATGACGCAATGTTTCCCCCAAAGCTACATTCACCAAGTTGTAAATAAGATTCCCATCAACATTGAAAAAAAATATAATTTTCTCAAAAACAACAAATTTATAGTAATAAATGCTAAAAATAATTCTCTTTTGCATATAATAAATAAATTGACGGTGAAAACAACTCCACCGAGATGGAATGGATATGAAATTAATTTTCAAAGAATATCCCACCAGATGTTTTCACTCTCTCTCCACCAAACGGCTATAGATACACTTGATGTAGTGTATACTCTATACTCAAGTGAAAGCTGAAGGCATTTAGGCCACTCAAGCTAGTTGAGCATTCGAAATGAAATTATGCCACTCACCAGCCACTTTGAAGTAGGTATACCATTTATACTCTGCCAGTTGAATCAAATTTGGGGCGCAACCTCGCCCGCGTAAAAATAGATCGGTGGAATTTTTGGCCTCCCAAAAAATGGAATCAAATATCCAGTCAATTTTCATCCACAATAAATAAAGAGCAAACAAGTTGAGTAAGTATTTTTTTTTTTAAGTTAGAAACGCGTTTCTGTCTATTTTTTCAGTTTTTTTTTTATACAAATTTTTTCTTATAAGTTCTAAATGAAGTTTGTTTTTAATTACAAAAGAAAATAATAAAACGAGGAATTGTTGCTTATGAGTAGTTAATAAATAAAAAGTATAAACTCCTTCTCGTCATCCTGGTTATGCTAAATGGGGGTTGGACTTCTTACTTGCCGATCAAGATTTTGCGGCCAGCGCCCATATTCTGTCCGGCTTGGGTGGCACCCTTGTTGGAGCCAGCTTGCAGACCAACAATGGTTTGACCAGCCTTCAATTGTTCATCGGTGAAGTCGCGCTTGCACTCATCGGCTGGCTTGGGTCCTAGCCATGGTCCCTGGAATTCCGGGTGTTTCCAGGCCTAAAAAAAGAGCATTCGATTATTATAATCAGTCTATGGATTGAGTTGTGTGGGTAACTTACAGCACGGCCAATGGCGAAGATTGTGTTGGTGACGGTGGCAATGTCCTTCTTCTCCCACAAGTCGACGGTTTGGAAGACATCTATGTCGGGTACACCCCATTCCTTGATGGCCTTCTGGAAGTTGTTGATGTTTTCCATCATTTTGAATTGGCCACCGGAGCTGTTGATCTTAGGTACAGCGTTTGGCTTAAGTTTGTTGATCAGTTGGCACAGCACTTGGCCGTCCTTCAAGGTATCTTCGTAGGATTCGCCCTTGGGGAATTTGACTCCCAAAATGGATTCAACCCATTCTTGAGCTTCCTTGTCCATCTCGGGATTGCGCTTGCCAGCAATCTGTAAAATGTTTGCATTTTTTTTTTGTTTTTTTAATAAAAAATTCACTTGAACTTGAAATTAGGGGTTAAAATTTAATCCTTTTTCACTGGGCACACATGGAGAATTTAATTATTTTTTTTTTCTTTGTATTCACCTTAGCACGAACGGCACGTTCAAGAGACATTTTTGTTGAGCGGATTTGTTTCTTTCGAACTGAACTAGAAGAGTAATCACCAAAAACTGATGGAGATCCGCTGAGGAGCGGGCGCTTTTAAACACTTGGACGACGAGCGAATTTTCACGAATTTTCCTGTGATTTTCATGAGATTTTCATGAAATTTCCAAAAATAATTTCATCATTTCGTTGGTGTCGGTGTGTTGCGGGGGTGAGTGAGTGTGTTTCTTTTTTTCGTGCGTGGGTGTGGCGGTCAACTCTTAGAAATGTGTTTATTTTTACAAATTAGATTCACACAATGCCGCGTGTACTTGCCTTTGTAGAATTGAGGCTTCGTCTATTATATAGATGAAATGCACGCATGAATGCATTGCATGCGGGGAGGGTGCACTGGAATGCATAGCATCCTTTGCTGTTGCAAATGAGGCGGATAGGCAAAATATTTACTTCCCCTTTGAGATTTGTTTGGATTAGTATTTGAGATGATTTCGCGAACTGACACTAGTGATGCCACGAACTTTGTTTGAAACGGTTTTGGACTTTTCAATGGGAACTTATTTTCATAGTGTTTCGGCAGATGTTGCTTATTATTTTATCATCACTGTCAGTCGATTTCTAGAATGATCGCTCAATTGAGATGTTTCCGATTAGACTAAATCTTAAGACTATTTTCTAGATCTCCGAGTGATAGAACACCACGCCTTGAGCTCACCAAAAGCGGTTCCAATGTCCTTTTTTACAAAATTTCTCTTTTTCAGTAGGTACTTACCTAAGGAGTCATTGATAAAAACGCTTAAAAACGAACTCGTATTCTGAGGAACGTTAATTGCAGATATAGGTTTTGGCTGTTGTACTGCTTTTTAAAAATTAAATTTCGCCATTATTAGGTAAATTTATTTAAATAACTTTTACCACGTCGATCTGGCCCTTCATATAAATTTTTTTAAGGGCGTTCTGACCTATAGATCAGTCTAATCACAATTCCTATGCAAGAATTTTAACTATTAGCGTTATTTCGCCCTATCTTCAGCGCCCTTTACTCGTCTCGCCTGGAATGCGTATACCTACATAACTATAGGGAAAATTTAGCAAATTGAGTTATTTTACGGAAAAAGGTAGGTACCTCGGTTGTGAAATATAGTTATACAATTTCTTTGCGAGTAACTGGTATGGATCCGACCGAGAGAAGGCACTGCAATTTATAATTTATTCGCCGTACATTGAGAATAAATTCTTATAGTTAGTAGTTAGTACAGGTAGTATGTATAATAGTAAAAGCTCGTTAACTCGGAATGGTTGGGGGGAAGGTCAGTCCGAATAAACGAATTTTCGGAATTAATGAGAGAATTTTTGTATGCACTAAAACGCGTTCCCCTTGAAGGAAAAATTATTTTATTCATTTAATTTATTTTTGTAACCAAAAAATTGCCGGGAAATTGCCCGGACTTCCCCAAAAAAAATTTGTATGATTTGTTCAGACGTCTACATATTTGAGATCTTTTTTTTCCAGAATGCGATTATCATAACATAAGCGCAGGGCCTGGCGCCTCTGTGAACCAGGTGTTGATAGTCCCACCCTGGGGCCAACTGTATTTGTAAATATGTACCACCGCGCAATGGACTTCGAAATATGTTCGATGTTGGTATTACAATAGGTATACATAGCTACAACCGCTGTAGAAAATATCGAATTTAGGTTAGCTTGGTGAAATAGTTTTGCCTCCATTGCATGGCTGGTTTAAGGACCTCCAGATTAAGTGATACACAAAGCTTTGGTTTTTTACGATAATGAACCAAATTAACGAAAATCCCTATTGTTCAAAAAATAGCCAAACATGCAGAAGCCAAAAGCCACGAAATTAAATAAATAACCCTCAGCACTAGTGGGAAGTGGGGATATCTTCACGCTGTCCTTAAATCATTACTGTAGGGAGAGGGGGCAGCTTAGGACAACTTAGAAAAAAGTAACAAAACAAAAACTTTTTAATACTTCAGTTTAATTTTACAGTGGCAACTCCACTAAAAACAAACATCTGATAGATATTGAAACGATACCAACTTAAAAAAATTAAATAAAAATAAAAGTGTGTTTCCAGACGACAATTGTAATTTTTTTTATTTCCAGACGTAAGTAAATTATGCACAATTTACAAGTTAAAAGTGTTTAATTATAATATATGTGTGTTCTGATATTATTCAACCAAAATATTAACAATTTACCTACATTGTTTCTAAGAAAATATGAAGTTTTTAGTTTTTTATCCCTCTCGGGGCACTTTTGGACAATCCGCGAGGGTCACTTTTGGACTGTTCCTTTTTATCATTTTGAACGAAGTAATTTGTGCAAAATGCTTGTTTTCGTTTAAAAAAGAAGCCCAGGTTTAACAAATAGGGTGACTGAACTGCATTTAATTGTTTATTCATTTGCATATGAATATTAATGTCATTAGTTTGTTTTTTTTTCTATGATATTGAGACTGAAATTCAAACAATGCATGGCATATAAAACTCAGAGTCCTATATTTTATTTATTTTTTAATTGATGTTATGCTTTGAATTAATTAATTTTTTGTTAAGTAAATACATAAAAAATAATTGAATTCGTTTTCTTATACGTGTCCAAAACTGTCCCATGGTTGTCCAAAGGTGCCCCCCTAGAGGGGCAGTTTGGACACTTTAAAGAGTTTATTAAAATGAAAGAAATATATATAAATCATAATTATACATATTTATTTGGATGTAATATTGAAAGACAAAACATCGTGCAACAATAATTTTCAAGATTCGAAGGGATACTCTGCCTTTTAATGAATCTAAAGCGATTTTTGTGAAAAGTGTCCTAAGGTGCCCCCCTCTCCCCCCAAACAAAAAACACAAGTGGGCTGTTATTTGTTTTCACAATTTTCCACACAGCTCACATATAAATTTATTTCATTGGACGAAGACTTCCTGCCAAGAGTGTAGGTTCTCTCGCATCCAGGTGTGCAATTAAATTTCGCACATGATTACAGCCAAAACTCATTATCTAACCCAAGAAACATGTCCCACTCGATGTGCTCATGAATATAGACATGCATCGAGCGTGTCCACCACCAAATTACCAAATTACCAAATATGCCAACAAATTGACCACAGTTGAGTTTTGATTTTATTTTCGGGAGAAACCACTCATTTCACATGATTTTCCAATTTTCCCATCTCCATACATATACAGTCCACTGAACAGCTCTCCGATCGTCCACAGTGTTTTGGCATTCACCGCCCACACCCATGCGACAACTTAATAACTGTCGTCGTAGTTGGAATAAACTTTTTTTTTGTGGCGACCATTCATATTTCGTCGCACCACACAGACACATGAAAGAATTTTTGAAATAATCATTTTCCTCTACACAGGTAGAGAACCATCAACACAAACAGGTGGATGCTAAATATAGTCCGTTACGAATATTCCAAACATTGTTCGACAAAGAGATACGCTGGCCATTAAAATAGGACCTATGACGAGTTGTTTGGCTAAAAGACTGCCTCTTCGATGCCGTACAACATTCCAGAGATGTTTTCTCGTCAAGTGAATAAGCGTTCTGACATTGACGGATTCTAGGAGCTTTCGGGGTGGACTGTGGTACTGTCCGCTCAATACCTGAGAGCGATTGCGAATCGTATTATTGTGGTGTATACAGCGGGTTGGTGAAATTTTTATTTGTTTTTATTGCGCTTGAGGGAATTAATTGTTTTAACCTTTGGCTGGGCGCAGAAAAGTATCGAGAACTTTGTAACTTTCGCTGTGCACTTTACTCGGTCTTATGGTTGTAACGTGATTTTCTTTCTAAAGTTTCTTGGTAAAGTTCAAGTGTGTGCAGTTGGCGTTTAAAGTGGGAGCATGCCAATTTTTGAGCTGTACAATAATGGCCGAGAACAATTGTGGAACTATTAGTCTTGATAGTCGGTTCATTTTAATGTGGTTGAGGGAAGAACAACTCGCAACAGTGGGCTGGCAATTTATGGTGAAATATTTTTGCCAAAGATGTGTTTTTATTTTAAAAAGAACTACGAACTGAAAATGCAGGAACATTTTTTTAGAGCTGTGTATTTCTGATATTTTCACTAGTAGATTGAACAGTTTTGCTTTGACATTTTTTGTTTCAATACTCACTTGAAATATAAATTGTTTTGGACTTGCAGTTTGACTATTGTTAATACGTTCAGACGTAACTATTCAGTCGGCTTAAATTTAAAATGCAGAATGAACACTGTAAGAAGTATGGAGTGGACAAACGTTCACTACCTTAAAGGTCAATTTACAATGATAGTTATTTGGCTACGGATTACTTCCCGGATTGGTTCCCGGTTCGACCCAATAAAAGACCTAGCTTAAGTTTTTTTACTGCCTTACCTCTCGCGAATAACTGAAATATCTGCAAATAGCATTTGGGGAAGTGGGGGCTGTGGTTCATCGGTTATAGTGCTGAACTACTGAATAAGGTGTCTGCGGTTAGATTTTTGAAAAAACACAAATTGCATCTTAGGGCCTTTTCCACTGCCCGAACTCTCGCAAAAATCTGACAAACATTCGAGAGTAATACTGTCATAAAAGAACGTCACAATTTCGCCGTTCGGGCTCGGCATAAAATTGTAAGTCCTTCCATATGATTCAAAACGTTCGTGAAATGCTTTATAAACTTGTCCTCTATGGAGTTATTGCCTACTAAACTATAAATCGATGGAAAGCCAACTGTTTTTGTAGACAGGGTGGACCTGAAGTGGAAAAAAAATTCCTAAACACTAGTAACTTCTTACGTACTTAACAACTGTCTACCTTTTAAATAAACGAACCTTGTCTAACTACATAAGGCTTGAAAAATCTACCTCAACCGAAATACAAATACTTAAGTAGTCACTGCAATCAAGGGCAGCATCAGCCAGCAGTTGGGTGTGAAAATTAAACACAACCTGTCTTTGTCTTTTCTTTAAAGTTAGCAGCTTATATAAAAAAATTAAAGGATTTATCAAGAGAATCCAGTAACGCACAGTTTGTTGAGGTCACTCTTCAATTGTATTTTCTCCTCGTTAACAGGCAAGCCCATCTTTGGCACCTCCTACTATTTATAACATGCAAAAGCGCAATTGACAGCTCACCAAATTTTATCGTATTAAAAATTTAAACCTACGTTTAATAAAATTTTGCCTTTGATATTGTGAGTTTTGTATAATTGAGCACTTGCAAAAATTTAGTTGCCTTAAGTCGACTAGATTGGTCTGGACTAAATGCAAAATGAGCGCAGAAACTAGATTAATCGTTAACTTGAATTTTCCTACGTCAGTCACATATGCGAACTGTCAACTTAGTACTCACTTACTCAGTCACGAAAATCTTGATTATATTCGTCGGCCACCCCTCCATAAACGTCAACTGAAACAGCTGTTTATATGAGCGAAATAATAGCCAATCAAAACTGAGATAGATCAAATCTGATAGCTGTCAGACCCATAACTGAAATTCCACATTGCTTTAGGAATAATAATAATAATTTTAAAGACCATCAACTTGTCTTAAACCGTTTTCGAGGTCGAAGGGTTAGGTTGTTTTCTTTTCGACTTAGACGCACAACCATAAATTCTACATAGGTATATCGTTATAATGCACGAAGAACAAGCTTAAAAGAGATGTCGAAACTTGACGCTCAGACTTGGGCTATAAGTTGACTCCTCAACTAGTGTTTTTTTGTTTTTAAGAGATAAAGATTTTACTTTTAAGGTTCTTAAATCGTAAAGCTTCTTGATGTGCATTTATCAGTAATGCACACCAGCAACTGTAGAATTGTGTCAGCCAATGAAAAAACTCCATACTTGTGATGCGAGTTAGGTAAAAACAAATTTTAATTGAAAAATAAAAAATAAAAATTTCCGAAATTCGTAAACAGATCATTTTAAACTTTTTAAATAAGCACGATTCCGGTCGAGTTTCAAACAGAAGATTACAAATTGAGATTGCAAAGAGTTATTGGAATTTCCAATGAGTACTTAAGTCCACGAAATTTATATCGCAGAAAATGTCTAATGGCTGTGTTTATATTCGGGACAAGATTTATTTTATTCGAAATGTGTATTTGCCCTCTCCTTCAATTGTGAAACATCAAGCACTCAAATTTCAACTCCAAACTACTGTAAATACCTAATGAAATTTGTCAACCGGAGAAGTCAAAGTACTCGGCAGAAAATAAAATAATGTAATTCCGAATACAAATTTTAAATCGCCACAGGCACACAGTATCACACAATAATATTTGTAGATACCTATAGAATGTCAAAAAAGGGCACCATTTCAACTGCTGTAATCCTTTGTCGAAACTTAGATATTGGTAGGATATAGCTCCTGTCCGATGTCCACCATTTCATTTACATGGGGCCAAAATAAATGTTCGAAAGCGCCCAAGTTGTGTTTATTTATTAGCTTGTTGGGCTCTAGTTCACAAATAGCATTAATCAAATTCCCATAAATAAATTGATGTATATTCATGTTGACCGTTGCTCGACTATTTACATGCGACTGGGTTTTTCCACTGGAATTACGCAATCGACAACAAATTTGCGTAAACAATAATTAAATACACGTTTCCGTGTGGGTGTTTTGGGTGTGCGGAATGTGACTTATTTCGGAAATAAAGGCTGAACAAAGTTTTATTGAATTTAGGATTTACGATGCATTTACAATACCGAAGGCATTACATTCCTCTTTGCGAATTTAATGATTTATTGAAGAGGTCGGTAGATGTTGCTAATTCTGTGCAAACAGATTTTGGGATTACCTACCCACTGTTTGCATTTATTGTTAGTGGATATAGTTTTGTTGTAGTTTTTTTTTTTATTTACTATAACACTGAATTTATTGGTTTACTTTCACGAAAGGTTACTTTGTTAATTGTAGGACATGTCAGAAAATGAATCACTGTGTAAGTTGAGTAATAAGGAGCGGCTCGAATGGGAAGTTCGATTGGTTTTTCTTTTGGAACAGGGAGTGGGTTCTGTGGCTCAGCGGTAGATCTCCATAAAAGGCTTAATTTTTCACACTCCCCACACGATGATCTGAACATACATATATTTCAGTTTTCAAAACGAGTCGTTAGCACTCGTTTTCCACGAAAACACCACGAAAACGACTTCCAATCGTTGGGTTGTTGGAACAAACACACCTTTTGCAATGTTTAGCAAATTCAGCAAAATGGCTGACCTATCGAATGTCACAACTCACAACTTGAAATCATTTTCCACAATTAATTGATGGGCTAATATTATTTTGAAATGCACTAAATTCATTTTGTTTGTTAATTAATGCGATCGAAATTTGTAACCACAAAAGTTTGCACAGAAATTTAACGAGTAGTGTCTCACAGCTGATTGAAACGAAAACTAGTTGGTGGTCGGTATGAATGCATCGACGAGTTTTCGAGCAAAACACTGGGCTTGGTGTGAAAAGCATATAAGCCCCGCATACGGAAACCCAAAAGACAGATTGTAGCTTTATTTTAAAAAGCGATTGAACAATGCCTCATTGAACATTTTTACCTAGGCCTAAAGTGCAACCCTTCAGGCCGTCATTTGGCTCAAGTAAATCATTAATTTAACTCCTCTGCTACAGTGGTAAACATTTTTAAGCTGAAAAATATTTTGTTTCCTCTCAATTATTTCGCCAAGAATTTTTTATTTATTTTTTAAATCAAGCAAATATTTATTAGAAATTAACCTTCAATCAACTTGAATGCCGGAAGTGACTGCCAAATGTCCCCCACTTATGCCCTTGCTGTGTGCGATTTTAAAGGAGGCCGCGCTTAGTTCCGCATTACACTACATAACTTAATTGGTTATGTAGCAATTTTAGTTATTCAAAAATAAACAAAAAATCAACCACAATCAAGGATCTCTCTCGCCTCGTGCATTAAACTAGATCGAAATTTTACAATAAAAATCGTAAGGCAAGTGTAGGAAATTATTTTTAAAAATAAATTATTAACGCACAGCAGATTTGCTGTTGCGCCTCGATTGACACCATAAATCATTCTCTTTCCGTGTAATAATATTTAATAAAACATGAGAGAAACACAAAATTAAACTATCCAATCAAAGGAATTGGCACGTTCTCAAGAAATACAAATTCGCGAACACGCTCCGCTACGGAATACTGAACCTTTTCGAATCGAGTGTGAAAAGTTCTTTAAATACCAACACCTTTTGGAAGTTAGTAAAAAAATATATTTTTTTTGGCACAATTTCAGCAAATTAGAGAGAAGGGCACTTAGTGGCAGTGGCTCCTTCGGCATGAATTCGTTTCCATAACCGAACTTGCACTGGTTGCTGCATGGATGGCTGCTGTAAAACATAATTAGAAATGTCAATTAGCGGGACAATTAAATGTTACAACAGCTACTTACTGTTGCGATATTACTTATTCACCTCGCGATGCCGCATACAAGGAGGTATCTCTCCAAGGAGGCTCTTCCAGCAAATTGAATATTACATCTCGGAAGGAACTAAGCGCTGTAAAGGAGAGGAATTTTTTTTATTTTTCTTTTTTATGCGAGGGTGAATTTATAGAATTTTTTAAGTGACAATGTGAATTTTAGCATTTAAATAAAATTAATCGTTCTATTTTCGCACTCCAAGTGCGTAATAAATACGGAGGAGCTCTCACCGTTCACCCATTGTGCGCGCAGTAGAGTTGGCTTTGGAATTGTGTTTCGAATTTTTCCCAGTGATTTAGTGTGATAATTTCTTTGATTTAACATGTTGACTTGGGGCGTTTGTTTTGATTTCAAGGTCAGCTGGGGCTAGAGGCGGAAGGAAAGATGCACTGCCCACTACCAGGTGTCAGAAGTATTTTTCTCTCGTCGCTGTGGTGTTCTTTATGAGTTTTTGCGTTCAGCTTTCAATGTCGGAGACGGAGGAGCGTAGGTTGAACAGAGAAGTGTTGATAAATAGTCGCCAGACAACTTGACTGATGATTATTTGACGGTCTTGTGCAAAAAGCTGCCTTTGCGATATTTTTGAATCAACTGACTGTAGCATAGTGGCTATAAAGTGTCTTGAAAATGTTACCTACGGGTCTCTACATCTGCGATTTGAGGTGGAACACGTTGATTGGGTCAGGCAAGGCACCCAAGGAATCCCATACAGATCGTTTACGGACAAGATTAACAGAAGAGCCAGAACAGACCCAGCGTAGGCACCGCAAAAAGAAAGCGATCGGCGTTAGTTCTACTTAATAGTAGATCGACTGAGAAGAGAGTCTGAACAAAATTTAGAATATTTTTGAATTAACGGTGTTTGCTTGTAGCAAATATGACATTGTTGTCTCTATTTGCCAACATTTGCGGTTGTGTTGCTTGGACCAATCATATGCTTCATATCTTATCATTTTGCATCCATACAACCCATTTATGGATAAAAACCGACGAAGAGCCAGAACAGACTGAGTGAAAACACTGAAATAAAGGATTGCCATAGTAAAACTTCACAGTTGATCCACGTTGTGCAGGTATGAGCTTGCTTTATCCGTCACGATGTGTTTGACGGTCTAGCGATGTACCAAATCAGTCGTACTATTTTCTGTCTTGAATATGTTAAATCTACGTGGTAAAGGTTGATTCAAGCATACCTCATGTCTGTACAACTTATCCATCTCCAGCCAGAAAGAACTCATTTATGGATAAAAACCGACGAAGAGCCAGAACAGACCGAGTGAAAACACCGAAGGAATATTGAGGACCTTGCATCAAAAGGGCCCATAATTTTAGCCTAATGGCTTTTTTCACTGACAAATTTAACAAAAAAAAGCAATCTTTTGGTGCATAACCGAGGCAGTTGCGGCGAAAAATAAGGGCATTATAGCAAAATATGTATCTGCCACTCTAGAGCGTTTGGTGCAAAAAGGCGGCAGTTCCGGACCGGTTTTCTTTGATTTCCCACAAAAAGTAAAATTTGGACTTGCCCCCCTTTTGATGCAAGGTCCTCAATTATCATCACAGTCTTAATTTGGCAGTAGCTCATCATATGGTGAGGGTTTGGCAATCATTCAGACCTATATACATTTCTCCATCGGCTTACAAAGGATGGAACTAGAACACCCAACTAGTGAACATGATAAGGAGACAAATATTTTTCAAATCTGCCCTTATCCAGCAACTCGCCGTCCATGAAATGCCTATGTGGACAAGTTGACCTGTCGATCCAATATATACCAGCGGAAAATCATTTCCAACTCGTACTGCATAACTAGGAGCAGTATGCTAAAGAGCGGGCTTGTTAGCTGTCGGTCCACTCCAAACTGTAGAGCTGCTTAAAAACGAAGTGTCATTCAGTTGCCATCTGCAAACAACGCGCGACTAAATTTCTTCCTACGCTCATTGCCGTTCTTTTAATCACATCTATGGCACTTAAAGATATTCGGCCTTACCAATAATCAACTTTAGTCTGGCACTTTACGAAAAGACTCCACACTTTCCAAAATCCCTTTACCAATAAACAAATATAGTTGCCAGACTATCGCTAACTGTAGGGTTAAATGTTAGTGTTGAGAAAGCCATGTTTATCTCGGACATTAGCTAAATAAATCCTCCCTTATGTCATTTTGAAGACAAGTGTTGCCCAACCATCCAAAATCGCGGTATTAAATTTCGTAATAGGAGAGAATTTAATACGATGTTGTTCAGCCTGAGCGTTTACAATTATTAATTAATTTTAGTAAATTGTGAATGCTTTCTAATTTCATTCGTTGTAATACAACAATGCAAATGGTTTTTAAGTCTATCACACACAAATTTGTACAAAAATGTATGCAAAATATTGAAAATTATTGCGTTTTTGTTTTATTTCTAAACACGTGAAACATATATTTCTGTGTTTTTCATTCTGTTGCTTTTTGATTGGTTTTCCTTGTTAGTTGTTTAATAAAAAATAAATTTTATATAAGTTTGGGATAATTCCAAGACTTTCTTGACAGTCGTCGCAAACACTAAACAGAATAAAATATCTTCTTACCAAAGTTTGGACGGCTTGTAGGTACCTTTTTGCAACAATTCTCAGTACCGACACAGGTAGATATTTTGTTGCAACCAAACCCTTTTCAAACTCTTTGCAAAAGGAGTTTGTTTACCGAGAATGAGGATCTCTAATGAGACAATGGTTGGCGTGAAAAGGTTCCCTTCACGGAAAATATAGTTATAAAAATAGAATTATCAGAACTCAGCAAAATACATGCAAAATAACAAGTTTATTAACTTCTGGGGGTGCAAGTACAGCCTAACAGGTAGTACGAGAATATGCGTTTTATATTTTTCAGTTCGAATTTCAACTTTTGTCGGTTTCTAAGTTTCCTGAATTAAGTAATATATAGCCATACAATTTTTGTAGGTTAAATTGTATTTATTTTCAAACCCGGAAGCGATAAGTTCTTAACACGCTTCCTACGTGCGATTGTTATTCATTCTGAAATGAATGTGCCAGATATTATTTCTATTTTCAAAAATATTCTCTTGCTAACAATGCAGTTGTGATGTTTAGACCACTAATAAGTTTTGATTTGCATCGTCAGCCTACGAATAAATGAAACCATTCAAATAAACTGTGCTTTGTTTATTGAATAATTTGAAAGGGATTTTATTACGACACAAATGCACTCATAAAGAAATCGCGAGGTAGTATTAGAAAACAATGGAAAGTGTACCATAAAAGTACTGAAAATTGTGTCCGATCGAACGATAGGGCATTACTGATTTGCATATGATATTTGACAGATCAGCGGATATTTTGTGCATTTCCTATTTTGTGTTTTGTTTTTTGCTTATAATAAGTCGTAAAGAACATTGGAAAGATATGTGTTGGGCAAATTTAATTGCAATTTATGTATTCCTTCTTTTAGAATAAAATCCTCCTTGTGAAAGAGACCATTGACCTTGTTTTTCACGAAAACAAATTATGAAATTTGAATTCTGCAATGACAACAAATGTAATAGATTCTAAGAAAGTTGTCGGACTAGTAAATGTGGAGGTCTAATTCTTTATTGGTACCATTTCACAAATGCTGTAAATTTTTACTAAAGCTGACATCTAACTAGTTGTCGACATTAGTGATTGATTATTAGTAAGGCCGATTATATACACTCAAGTTGAAAACAAATCTCTACAACCAAAGATAAATTTTAAATGACTTTCCTGACGAAACTCATCTACAAGATTGTCAGCATTTTTCCCAAGGCTGAATGAAAAAACCTTTGAAAAGTGATTTCCATTGTCAAAGACATCGTAACATTTTTATGACATTTTTATTATCACAACGCTTTGGTACACGTATCTTATAACATGTTTAAACTCCTCCTTGGCAAGGATATGCGATCTCTCTTTCTCAGTGTGAGATAACAAAGAAAGTGTCAGAAAGTCTACTTACAACTGAAGTACGTGGGGCATCTTCAACGACACATACGAGTACCTACCCCACCTTTGTATAATTCTAATTTTACACAGCAGATTAAGTTGCGACTTAAATTCTAACCACCAAACACGGGCATCTAAAATGCAAAAGGAAATGCCGATTTACATCTACCGCAGAACATGATACATGAATAATCATGTGCTGCCTACGTACATGTAGACAAATCTGTGCGGAACCATGAGAACGGAAAGATAAACAAGGACCTCAACCCACTACAAGCAATAAAAGCACAAACATAACTCACACCCGAGGAATCTTGTATAAATGAATATCAAAGTCATGGACATGGACATGTGCCACCAGGGTTACATCCTATACACATACTTGTGAGGGAATATCAAGAGTAACAATGAGTTTGTAAGTCCTATGCCGAAGCTACTTAGAGGAAACTCAGCAGGATCTGTAAATATTTTATACATCAGGCAAGCCGTAGGAAACAGAAGCAAAGTCCTGAAATTTCGACTCAAAATTTACTCGTGAAACATTGAAAATATGAGCCAAAAAAATAGAGCCAACTCTCTTCCAAATATTGGCGCAACGGGAAGGGAGATCCTGCAAATACCCTCTGGCCTGCCCTCCCTTGAAACGTTCATAAGAGCCGAGCTGGAAAAGGAGAGCGTAGCTGCTGAGGCTGAAATTGAAGGTAAAGACGACTCGGACATCAATCCCTCCGACGATGATCAGCTGGAGGTTCTAGAAGAGGAAACAGAAGATGACGACGAAGAACCTTCACTAGAGCATCCCATAAACGATTTACAGTCGCATAAGCCTTGAGAATAAAGCTAACCTTTTGACAGCTTAGCTGTGTGTATTTTATTTTTGAAAATTTTCTGAAGCAGGTCGTGCCAGAACTATGGATACCGACAGTGAATGCGATTGGAGTCCACCACCCGAGGTTGAACTCGTGGAATCAGAAATATTTCTGATTCCATCGGGGCTACCATCGCTCGAAACGTTCATTCGAAATGAACTCGAAATTGAAGCAGCTGCCAGGTTCGAACAAGAAACCCAATTGGAAGTCGAAGGCGACACCTTCGTCGAGGTGGATACTACCATATCCGCCCTTGGCGATGTAGGTTCCTTCATTGAACACGCACCTCCTGAAGATGACCCACTCACTGCTCCAATCGATGAACTCCACTCCGACGACGACATCGACATGCCTGCAGTTGAGGTAGCTAAACCAAAAAAGCCGCCGAAAAAACTTGCGGACGAGTGGTACGAGGGAGACACCGTCAAAATAGACCTGGGCGAGTCAAAGCACAAAATGGCCAAACAGGCCAAGGAGGAACTCAGGCTTCGTCTAGTATCCAGTACGCATAACTACATCGATGAGCTCATCGCTAAAGCTGTGGCAACCTCCGAATACGAGGATCCCGATGAGATCCTTCGAGCTCGACTAAACAAGGACGCAATATGCAAAGAACTCGAGGACAAAATGCTCCAACTCGACATCGAGCAGAAGATTCGCTTCTTTTTGAACAGAAAAGCGGTCGAGTACTTTCGTCGAAAAAAGGCAACTCGACCGTTAATGGATGACAGCCCCGAGGACATTATCAACGAGCTGCGGAAATATCGCGAAGGTCTTATGATGGTGAACAATTTCAAGGGCCGCGAGGAAGCCACCCGAATGCTGATGGAAACTAAAATAGATGACCTCAATAAACAGGTGAAGAGCTTGGAGACCAAAGCCAACCAGGAGAGCAGGGACTTTGTCGATTTGGTGAAGAGAGTGCTTTCTGCGGATGGCTCAGACAAAATGAATTCAGTAAGTTGCACTTACTGGAAGATTGTTGCTAATTGTATTCTTCTCCACAGTTGATCGACTCGCTGATGAATAGGGTGGGAAACATGCGCCGGGAAATCTCAAAATTAAGGTTTGTCCTCATCCAGAGGCAACACAACATGGCCACCTTGCAGGAAGTAAGTTTTTGAACTGAAATTACAAATCGTTACTGTACGTCTGTAAAAGTCTTCAGAAAAGCTTCCATTTGTCCCAGGAGCTAGCCCTAACCTCTGTTCCTCATGACAATTTTTCCATTTGGACAGTATAAGTCCCCTCAATCATAATGTGAATTTTCAGAGAGCCAAAAAGCTGGAGGACCTCGGCAACGGACTACGTATGATCGACTTTGAGCACCTCCAAACCGAGACCCAAGCTTTGGGCAAGAAAATCGAAGGTCTCTATGAAACCCTTAACAAGTTCCTTGCATGCGAACAATTTCTCCCCTTTTAGAGCGAAATAACGAACTCAACCGACTCCATGACCGATGTAATGCCGATATTCACACGCTGGCACACTATCGCGAGAAGAAGCACATGATTCGAAACACAATAGCGGCCCAGCAAAGTGCCTACGATGAGCTTGTGGCAGAGAAACAAAACTGTCGCGAATACCTGAACGGTTTGAAAATGGATCGCGGTTTTATTCGGCGGGAGTTTCAACGGATCAGCTTCCAAGGAGGCTTGCTCGACAAGCCAGACCTGCTGCTGGATTATGACGCCACTGTTGACAAGGCGACTGATCTACTAGCCAAGGTAACTGAAATGAAGGCAGAGCAACTTCTTGTCGACAACAAGCTGAAACACATGATGCGACTGCTTCAGTAAAACTTTTTCTTCTCCATGCTAATGAATAAAACTATTTTGAGCCTGAGAGTCGTGGAAACTTTCTGTGGCGAATCGATATATTTTTATTTACGTTTAGTCCCAACAGAAGGAAGTCAAAACGAAAAACGAACAAAGACAAACAGTTCCCTTGAACTTTGTATTCGATTAAAGGGGATGTGGCTAGCTTCTTAGCCAGGAGCTCAGATTTTCCTGGAACTTCTCATGTAAGTTGTTTGTTGCCAGAAGCAACAGTTATCCACGACTACGAAATTTCTCAGTTTGATAAAAATTACACTCTAGTTGGATGCTCATCACAACAGGTACAATTCCGACTGCGTTCACTATTCCATTGATGGTTCTCAGTGAGTGCCTTCGTTTACGACAAAGTTCGTAAAACACCGGATGCTCGTGTCCTAGTAAAACCATTATTTGTCTGCCAATGCAATGCTTAGGGAGGCTTCAGAATTAATAATGGAGCAACATTTTATAGGCCACCCTGTGTACACATTAAATAAATAATTGTTGTTCATACTCCTGTAGCCGTAACAAGGACAAAAAACGCCCTCGGGACTTTGAGGCATTTATCGCTGTTTCTGTGATAATTTTGTGGCATACTCATATCTGGCGAATTAACGGTCCCAGATGGTTGTTCTCTTCCACCCAAGGCCTAGAGTAACTTACCCACCTCCACCTATTCCATACATCAGTAGAGACTGTCTGCCGTACACAAAATCAAGCCAAACCAACTTTTGTCCTCAGGGATTCAAAGTTTTGTTTTCCATCAAATTTATATGAACGAACGGGATTTGGTTGAACATTTCCCATGGAAGTACAAATTTCCGGTCTGAGGTAAATAAGGAAAAAAAAGCCAGGTTGAAAATCTCACCAGCCATTTGTGCACGCACACTCATATAGTCAGTCGACCTCGGTAGATATTTTGCGTTTGGACAAAAAAAGGAATTCCATGTCGGTAATTGAATTTGGCTAGTCGATCTAATGACAGGCAATACTCGTAGTTGGAATAGAATCAAGCTGCATCTCCGACTTCACCACAGATGCATTGATGCAATTAGTGTCTGTGACAAGTGGATAGACGTCAAACAGAATTGCGCACTGATTGCGGCGGTTGCTGAAATCGACATTGACAGAGCTGACAGTCGTCGCCACAGCATTTCTGTCGGTTCTCATCTATCCATTTTAAGATGGAAATTAAAGTACAGGACCTTCTGACTTCAAAGGAAAGGGGCAACAAACTTTTGAAATTCTTTTCATGAGGGTCCCGCTGAACGAAGGCATTTTTTATGACACTTGTATTTGGATGTATTTACTATCCAAACCGTTTATGTAAATTCATGAAATAAAATCAAAACCGTATACAGCTGAAAGGAACTTGTTGAATATGACAACAGAATGACATGATATTGGATTAAATCTTTATTATTTATGCACCCCTAGCTGCGATGATTTCTTTTCGTTTTCTTTGCAACTCTGCCACTACCGCACCACCTGTCAGAATTCAAAACGGTACTTACAATTGGCTCTTTTGAAAAGCACTCGTATATCGTACTAGCTGGCCTTGTTCAGTGTCGCAGGCAGATGAGCGATGATTTGCATAAAAAACCTCTCGTCACAAGTTCCTCGCAAAACGCGGAGGTGGATGTGTTTGAAGTTACTTGTACTGCAGAGATTTGCAGAGATTTCACTAAAAATATTATAATGTACATAACACATAAAATCTGCAGTGCGTGAGAATATATTTTGAAAGGAAAATATCAAGTATGGTAATATTTTGTTTGAAAATTTGGATCGTGGAAGAAGTACAACAATAAGTGGCTGGGCTCTTGTAATCCGTTGGCCTATCACCAATAACAACTTTTGTGCTGGTTTGTATAGATACTTAAATACTCAAGCAGGAATAATTGCTATTGCAGAGAGTTTTAAGTTTTTTGCCAGAGTAGGTAACTAACGCATTAGACTTTTTTTATGGGCTTGTTAAATCAGGCTGAGTTCGGTGGCTACATCTACACTTGACAAGATCGGAAATATTCGTACGAAACACTTGAAGAAGTCTTCTGAAAGAATGCAAAAAAATGTGCTCCATCTATCGGTTTATGCTAGTAGCTACTAATTGTGCATTATGTGATGGTTTTAGTTCTCTAAAACGGCAGCTTCATATTGTTCGTAGGAAATTCCTCGAACGTTTGCATTTGGAAGCTCACAATTGCGACATTTGTATAGAAAATGTAGCCACTGTAAACTACTTAAATTTAGAGTCGACACTAAAAATGTTTATTGCTTAGGCCCAAACTGTGCCGCTCAACTAACACAAAAAATTTACTCCATCTATCGCATTATTGCGGTAGCTAAAAGGCAAAGCAGAACAGAATGAGACAGAGTTTAATCTTCCTCCAGCAGGTACGAATACGAAGAGCTTCAGACATTTGAAAACTATGTCGCACAAACACCATTTGAATATGTCCCATCTATCGGACGAATACAGTAGCTAAAAAATATAAAAACACACCTTTCTCGTGGACTAGTGGAGAGGTTCGATTGAGTTTTCTAAACATATTCAAGGTTCTATTTTAAAGAACAACTCACAGTCTGATGGTTCTTAAATATTATTAAAATATCAAACTCCCGATAGTAAGAATTTGGCGCCATCAACAATAGAGCATTTTTAAAGAAGACAAATTCCAGGGTTCCAATTAGGTACGTTACAGGCTTTTCACACCAAGCCCAAAACCGGGTTTTCGCCAAAAAACACGAAAACTTCATCGGAAACAGAAGTTTTCGTTGAGTTGTTGGAACAAACACACCTTTTGCAATATCCAGCAAATTCAGCAAAATGGCTGACCGAACAAATGTCACAACTCACAAATTAAAATAATTTTGTACAATTAATTCATGGGCTAATATTATTTTGAAATGCACTAAATTCATTTTGTTTGTTAATTAATGCGATCGAAATTTGTAACCTCAAATAAAGTTTGCACCGAAATTTAACTACTAGTGTCCCACAGCTGATTGAAACGTCAAACGAAAACGTGTTGGTATTCGAGGTTTTTCGAGGAAAGCGCGGTTTTCAACTTCGTGTGAAAAGCCTATTAAGATCCTCTGCATCTAGCAGCACCGCATTTAGAATAATTTAAATTCGGTCTCGGTCAAGCAACCGTGCTACTTCAAGACTTTCAAAGTAAGATACGATTAAGAAAATAGATTTGTGTACAAGTCAAGTACAGCAGCATTTAAATCTATCAAAGAAAAGTTTTTCAAGCAGAATATCATTTGTTTTAGACGTAGATCTTTATATCTGGAAAGTTAATTGTCGATAAAACATACAATATTAACAGAATAATCGCCATCTATTGGTTGACGGCGGTAAGTATAAAAAAATGCAAAAAAAAAACTTTCATAGACTTGTGAACAGAGATGGTCCGGTTTTATTAATACCAAAAAAAGTCGGAATGTATGCTCAGCCGAAGCTTAAGAATTAAAAAAATTGGACAAGATCACCATAATGTACTCCATCTATCGGTGGGTGGCCGTAAATCAAAACAAAAAAAAACTTGCGCTGGTAAAATGAATCCAATTAATCATAACCATGTACCTACTACTTACTCCCATTTGACACCTGCGTAGAGTAGAGAGCTGAAGCATCAATATTAATTCAGATAGAAGAACTAAATTCAAATTTAGTGTTATGGCACTCAAATACACAACAGCTCAAACAGAGCTTTAACAGCTTGCCACTGCGGAACCTTTTCTATATCCAGGTTTGCAGATAAGAGAAAGCTAATAAGATTGTTGTATTTTTTTAAGCCGGGTAGCCCTCCAACAGGGTGCCAATAAATCTCTCCCACCTTTCTCAGTACGAGCAAAGATTTGCTTTCCTTTGAGTCACTACTTTTATTGTGAAAATTCATTCGAAGGAGTGCTTTGTATAGACGCAAAACATCTTTTACAGGCTCTAGAATTGGTATTCCGTGTGGAAAAATCTTTTATGAATACTGTTAAGAATCATCACAGAATAAAGGATAAAATTTTGTGACTTTTATTATAAAAGATTTCTATATTAATATAAATAACTAGCGGACCCCACCCTGCTTTGCTAGGCGTTACAAATTTTATTTTTTTCAAAATACCTACATATTTTGCTTCGTTGAGTCGAGGATCTTCGATAAATGTTAATGGATGAAATTTTAAAATCTTCACAACGAATTTTCCACCCGTTTCACACAAAATTTTCAACAGTTTTCATACAAAAAATCAATTTTCGATTTGCCCAATTTTCCGGAGGGTTTTCCCAAAATTTTCTGTCGTAAGAACCTTCTCCTGACAATTACGAACAACAAAAAAAAATGAGTCAAATCGGCCCAGCCGTTCTCAATTGATGAAATACCGTACATTTTTCACACCATTTTTATTTATATAGATTCTACTGTACGTGTGTATGTCACTGAACTCCTCCTAAACGGGTGGAGCGATTTGAATGAATTTGAGTGGTGCCCTGGATGGTTTAGATTCACAAATCAGCCCGACAAATGGCACTGCAGTGGGTTCGCTAGTTAAATTTAAAGTCTTGTATTGAAATGGTTCTCCATATAATTCCTAGTTTGTTTTGAAAGGTTCGTAATAGATGTTCCATAACAATACGATTTATAAAAGATCTTTTATGGTCGAGAGTCGAGACCTTTTATGATTCATAACACAAAATTCATAACAGAATAAAAGATTTCGCAGAATAGTCCCATTTGTCTGAAAATAGTCAGGGTCATGATTTCCGACTTGAAAGTCGTAAAGTGCGATTTTCTTAAGGACCCATTCAGTTTTACTTTACTTTCTTATTTGGCAGTTGGACTGTCTTCACTATGTAAGGTGGATTCATGTGTTGATGAAGCAAAAAACTGATACAGGTGGGCCCCATTCTTGTTTAAGCCTAGCAAATTAGCGGAACTTAATCAGTTTTATTTCTAAAGTAACCAGGCTCCTCAAAAATGCATTCCCGCTATCCTAGATATCCCCCATTATCGATTTAAAGTCCAATTTACATACTTAGACTAACATAGTCATTCGGTAATTCCGAATCCGACTAAAGCGACTTCCGCTGGTGGCTACTAAATCATCGCAACTGCCAGCGCATTCATGTCATCATATTTCACTCCAAATTCAAAGTGGATTCTCACATCTCCCCATGCGCTCCCAATTTCGGCAATCATGTAACGACTGTATCTGTATTGCCAAAAATGTATCTAATACTTTTTATAGTCCTCTCGGTCAGAGCGTGTGTGTTATGTGTTTCCCCCTCTCTGTTCGTCGCATGTGAGAGGCGAGGCCGTAATGAATGAATTTTATGCCCTCGATCAAGTTATATCGATTCAGTTGGCACGATTGCAATGGAAACATTTCTTTTATTGTCTCGGTTTAATCAGAGAGCCTGCAGGACAATTATTATTGACTATTTTTATTACTTTTTATTGCTTTTATATGGTGTGTCATAGGTACGAGCAATTAAACATTTATTTATACCTTTTACGGGTTTGATGCGCCTTCGATGGGCAATAAAGGACATTTTTATTTGGTACCACGTTACGCGACAAATAAATCAGTTTGGCTTGCCATAAACCGGTTAGGACTCAACGAGCAACCTTTTGTAGGAAAAGTTGTGCGAGTAACTCGCCTCCGAAATAGAATTCAATTGAGTTACACCCACACAACGGCAAGTTGTACGTACTCTCCCGTGTCTTTGAACGATCTCTTTGAAATCCGGTCTTGTATCCGTCACGTAGAGGAAGTAAATTGTTAAGCTCCCAAGGGTCAATTTAATTCTTGTCGACCTGAAGGCTCATTTCCTTAGTTACTTCCTTCCAGTTGATTTAATTTGCAGGGACTCTCTGTACAAAGGATAACATTTATCGAAGAAGTGTCAACGCTTGAAACAAGTCCTGTAGGTATCTAATCAGTTTGAGATTGCTGTGACTTCTTTGGAAACTTGTTTCCTCGAGTATAAAGTGCGACGTACCCCAGGATATTTCCCGTTCCTTTGTGCTTCTAGGTGGCTATTAATCATGCTCGTACTGACACGCGAAAAGCTCGCAGAGTAAGTTTTATAAATAAACCCAACCATGGAGTAATAAAAAACACATTTTTGCTGACAGAGTTCAATGTCCTTTGTGCGGGATATGAACTGAAACTCAAACTCGCATCAATGGGTTGGCATATGCAATTAAGTGGTTTGGAATGTTGATGCTTGAAAGCAGAGGAGGGCTGCTCGGGGGTATATGCATGGGTATAGGTCATGATTATTGATGTGTGGGATGAGTAACTCCATGTAAATCCTGTTAAATCGACGTGAACATGGAACTTTGAAAGTTGCGGCGAAATTTGGGGAAAACTTAGAACAAGTTGGGATCCTATCGGCTGCTGTACCATAGGTATCTGCAGTTAAAGGGCCCGGATGAATACTAAATAGGTGAGATAAATTACTTTATTAGGGATTAGTATGCGAGCACTGTTCGCTTTGAAAGTCTTATGATGTTATTGCGAATATGGCTTAGTCCGCAGTCCTTTCGCAAGAATAAATGAGAAGGAATGTCATCAAAGATATGAAGGCCAGGTGAAGCTAGATAAAGTTATGATGCCCCAATCAAGTTGTCACCTTATTTAATTCAAAATTGGTAGTTGATCGATTTTGCAACCCCCCGCTATTACTTTTCCTGTCGCCACATTAAGTTAGTGTCCTCCATCCAAAATTGTGACACATTCTCATATATGACCGCAAACTATTATTTATGAATTTATGACGGCAAATCTGTCCTGCGGTGTCATTAAAATGACAACTCATTAACGAGGCCGCAATCATAGTTGAATTGCCCTCGATTTTATTTACCAACACTAATATATTGCTGAACGCAGTCGAATGTAATTCAACGTTAAAAACAGAATACACCACAAACACCAGAGCCAGAGACAGAGATAAATGCAGCTACAACTCCTGACGGACGGATTTTTGATTAATTAATCCGCAGCCATGCTTTAATGGTGAGTCTGCTCGTCGTTATTTATTGTTCAGTGGCTGTCGTTTATCTTACAGTCATTTAATTTTGATAATACTTCCAAGGACAAAACAACTGGTAAAACAAAGTTAACATTGAATGACAGTTCGAGTGAGCGACTGCGACAGTATATATCCTGATTGATTGGCTGCAATTGTTGTCATCGTCGGGAGTAGTATTTCTTCTTCAGTTGAAATTGGTAATCCTCAAGAGTTAGGGGTAGAGCTTTAGGCATAAGACGAACTTATCCACGTTGATAAAAAATAAGTGAAAGATCGAAAATCCTTTTTAATGGTAAAATGAAAAGGAAACCAATGAAACAAATATCTACATACAAAACTAGTCATTTAATCTGGGTAGGCGTTAAAAATGGTTTCTGTTGGTTAAAATTTGATTACTTTCGAATCTAAGCGGAAACCAAATAATTCTGCCCCCCATTTTGTAGCATCTGCTATCGACACATGCCTAACACTAAGAACTTGAGTTCAATATGATTGTCACTTGTCATCGTGGGGGACTTTTTGTTGCCTACTTGTCAAAAATCGATCACAAATGTCCATCACTTTAGTTACTGCTGCGTATACCTAAGTAACATCTTCTTCATATCGACTGTAGCTTGAAAGAAACTTAAAACTTAATCAATTCAACAACGTATAGTCGGCCGCAATATTGAATCCACAAAGCCTCTGAATATTTATATAAACAACAAAGCCCATTCAAAAGTTTTCTTATTGTGATTTGGAAGAATGAAATCAAAGCAAACTTTGGAGAAACTTGGGGTATCTGAGAAACTTTTGTACCTCAACAGATGTGACCTTATGTAGTATACCCTACCCATACCCAGTGACAATCTATGCGACATCGCAATAAATGCTACAATTTTGTGAAGTTAACCGACACGCACACCAGTTCCTTTGTACCGTCCCAACTCGAATCGATGCTAGTCATAATTTTGCCTTACCTATCCCAAGGCACGCGGCAAACACACAAAAAGTCTGTAAACGAAGCAAAAAATACGACGCGACATGCAAAATGAATTCAAAATGTAAACTTTGAATGAAATTTGCATAAAACAAATGAGCCAAGTGAATGAAGAAAACGGTAGCGCATACAAATCCTATACAGCTCTATGGAAGCCAATTAAGGATCCTTTCTTATGTGTTTTCAGGATTCATTCTCCCGATAGCAGTATAGAACACCATTTCATATGCTGGTGCGGAGTCTACATTGCTGCTGCTGTTTGTTGTTCCTTCCAATTTATCCTTTAGTACACCGTTTTGCCATAAGACGGTATTAAACGTGCATGAAGTGCGGCTATATCGTTTTTGGCGCCAAATGCAATTTTCTACCTCGCACGGATGCCGAAAATAGAATTGTCTTTGTGCACCTTTATTATACCTTAGCTACCTATACATTGCGCGCTGTTTACAGAAGTCTGTTTTGCATAAAGGCTTAAATGCGAAAAGAGCCAGACTGCAAATAAGTCGGATCGCAGCAATCAACTGGTCTCCAACCTAAGACACAAAGAGTTTCAGTTCATGTAGTTTACCCTCGATTAAGGTTAAAGCAGGCGCAGCAGTTAAATCGATTGTACCATCATGTATCCGCACATAAACTGTCTGAGTAAACTCGAAATCTTTTCTTTGCGAAATTGGGTTGTTTACCCGGTCGTTATCCTTATATTAACCACCTAATATGTTGGGTGTTGGACGACGGAAATTGCCCTTCTGCTTTGTTATTTATTGTCAATTGGAGGAGGGAAAAAATGCAACCTCCCTCAAAAGGAATTGGCAAAGAACAACAGCATTTGTTCCTAAATTGGGGGTTGAAATGGAATTTCCTCTGACAATTGTTGAATTTGTAGCAAATAACGAGGCATAGAGCTGGAGTATAAATCCTTCCCTTTGGGTCGTAAGTAAGAAGGCTGTGCGATAGGCAATGGACGACAAGAATACAAATCCTTGCTCTTACGTTGGTAAGAGCCAGTTTATTCAACAAATTGAAAAGTTATAACATAAAGCAAACGAACTGGAAAATAGGATGCAGATAGTGTTTGCTTTGTTGAATGTGAAGGATAGTTGATATTTGTGCGGTGGTGATTACGAATGTTGTACCAATGGTGATGGTGTCCTTCTACAATAAATATTTGCATCCGATTTGGGTTAGATGGAGAGGCGACATGATTGAAAATGTAAAGCCTATTGAAGTGGCAGTAGGGTTTCTTATGAAGTGAAATGGGAGAAGCAAACATTGGAGCAATGCGGCTTTCATCCATGGTCACGTTTTATTTTCCTCGTGACTACAACTACAACCAGAACAAGAACTACAACTGGAATTACAATTACATCTTGCAGACAACTACAATTACAAATTCAACCAACTTTGGGACTACACCTACAACTAGAACTGTAAATTGGGCTGCAAGTAGAATTGCAAACTTGACTACAGCTACAACTACAACTATAACTACAACTACAACTACAAATACAACTCCAGCAGCAACAACAACAACAACTACAACTACAACTACAACTACAACAACAACAACAACTACCACTACAACTACAACTACAACTACAGCTACAACTACGACTGCAACAACTACTAAAACTATAACTACAACTACTGCTACAACTACAACTACAACTACAACTACAACTACAACTACAACTACAACTACAACTTCAACTACAACTACAACTACAACTACAACTACAACTACAACTACAACTACAACTACAACTTCAACTACAACTATAGCTACATCTAATAACTAAACCATTTTCATACCGCCATTGCTGGCAGTCGAGCGATTATAGTGCTTTTCAAACTATTTGTCGAACTGGTACTGGTAGTCTAACCAACTCGTGGCAGGATGTTCAAAAAACTTGTTAGCATACCGCGTTCAATGCATAGACTTGTAATACCTCAAAAAGCCAAGTCCAGTTCTCATATATTGACCATGAATTTGCTGATGAATTATTCCCCACTATGCTTTAAAAAAAAAATCTTTGAATAAAAAACACATTTTCACTGGAAAGACAAAAAATATAGCGAACCACAAAACGCCGCCTAAGCGCACAATGTTGTTTGCACATAATACAGATTTATTCAAAAGACACTCCCACTAGTTGTCTTCATCCTTTGCAGTAATAGCTTCTGCTTCAACATCACTGACATAACATTCTCTTTCCTGTGAAACGTCTGAAACTTCATCCGACAGTGGATCAGCCTCCTTTACTTGAATTTCAGAAATCCCTTCACCATTATCCGCCGACTCAACAACTTCACCGCTTAGACTATGATCCGATGAGCTCAACTCATCTGTTGAAATGCGATAAGATTGTCCAACACTTTCCAAGGTCCCGCCATCGTCATCACGTCCTTCACTAATTGTCAGCACAATAACTTCTGGAAAAATAAAAATATCCTTCGTAAACGAATTTCATTATCATATTTCACTTTACCTTCGGGGCATGTGACACTGCCAACGTCGTGTGTCTCGCCAGCATTCAAACTGTCACACGGCAGTGCAGAGCAATTCCAAGCGAGGATAAGACAAATAAGTATCACCTGAGTTGAATGCATTTCCATCTGCTTGACAGGTATTTTTCTTCTGCAAAAAAATATTTTGTTTCCGCGGAAAACAATGACGACAACGACCAAGATGAGTTTCAAAGATTTATTCCACCTGCCTGATGGATATGCCAGACCACAACTTCTTCGACTAACTGAGTCAACTGATAGGAATGAACGCGGCGAATTATGTTTTCAAGCTGTCAACAATTTTCATTAATTAACACATTTAAGAGAACGCGCAAGGTTGTGTAACAAGACCCTCATTATGAGAAGTTCAAACAGTGAAAGTGATAAAGCATTAGACGTTCTACGAGAAGTTTGAGAGTTTACATAACTAATTTGAGTGTTTTTATTGAATTGGAATATTGTAAATGGAGGATTTTGAGCGTTGTGCTGCAGCACATTCCAAGAGATCAACACCGATTTACTCATCCACTGCTCATCCCAAAATACCTGAGTGTAATTTCTCTGCCAATACAACACCGCCACACTTGACAACAACAGGAGAAAAAACAACACCACTGTCGTTTACTCATTTGGAAAATGCTATGCAAATTCATACTCCGCACACATTCTCGCAATTAAAATATCATTCACAGCGGAGAAGCATGCTGTGTCTTCCTCTGTGGGGAAACTCCGCCGACTCGGAATTCGTCGTTTGTCATCATCTGTCGGCCCAAAAGCATCATTTAAATTACAACCTTCTGTATAATAATACCCAGAGCTGTGTTTTGCTTATATTTCAAATTTCCAGGGATGGTTTGTGGGTTTGAGGAAAAAAAATCAACGAAAACGACTAAAAGGACCGACACAGAATATTCTCGTACCATGGACGGCCATTGACAGGCTGCTACGAGTTTATGCAACAGACAGCACAGCTTCCGAGTATCAGTAATAAAAATGAAAGTTTCCAAATTAATTTCGCACACCATTAGACAAAATATTCTTTTATTACCTACACTTAATTCGGTTCCAAGTTGTAACGGCAATGATGCCGACATTGAGCGAAAAGTTAATGAAAAATGAATGACAAAAGTTATGGCTTTAATTAGCTGTAAGTTTGGTTGCAATAATTAAATCGTCAGTCTTTTGATGTTCACTGTGGAATGCGTGTCGCGTGTGTCACGCTAGTACATCAATTTAGCGACACAAGCGTTGCCATGGAAATGGAGTGCTTTTAAAAATGAGAAGTATGTAGGAATGATTTTATAATGTTACGTTCAGAGGTTGAACTCTTGACTGCTGTTAGAAATAAATCTGGTTGTACAACCACTTGTAAAGTTTCTCTCAAAAGACTTTTTTAAGATGCGTTTGGGCTCATAATGTTGCGCGTCTTGCAGCGGAATAAGTCTTAATTTTATATGCATCTGTTTATGTCTATTAACTTCGTTAATAATATAAATAAAATACAACTACAGCTACAACTACAGCTAAAACTACAACTACAACTATAACGACAGGCACAACAACAAGTACAACTACAACACAACTACAACTACAATTAAAACTGAAACTACAAATACAACTATATACAACTACAACTACAGCTAAGACTATAACTACAACTACAACTATAACGACAAGCACAACCACAAGTACAACTACATCAAAACTACAACTACAACTAAAACTGAAACTACAAATACAACTATGTATAACTACAACTACAACTGAAACTACAACTGAAACTACAACTACAGCTACAACTACAACTACGAGTACAACTACAACTACAACAACTACAATTACTTCAAAAATTTTGTATTTTTCTCGGCCTCGAAAATAAACGTAGTTTTATCGCGATGACAATAATCAATAATAAACGAAAGCTCCTAGAATGTTCCCTTTAAGTCGTACACAAATTAATGCGCACTCTCCTAAAAGATTGACAACAAGCTAACCTAAAGGTTGCTTCTCACAAAAACACATGTGAGAGGTGTCGAATTAAATTACTTTCCATTCTACCAACAAATGAGGTAATATCCACCTCCAACCCATAATATCTTCTACAACATGTTCCTTATCCTTTCGACAGCAACGTATCATGTTACCCATTTACAACTCACTTACTCTAATTAATGAGAACCAATTTTCAACACTGAAGGCGACCAAACATTGAAGGACCCTTAATTAATCAAGCACAACCTCCACCCTCAATTCAGCTGTAGACCATCAACAACCATCCTTATTTTTAACACAAATTCCAGCCATTATAAAGGGAGCTGTTCGTTTAATTTATCCAACATTCGGAATCAATTAATTAATTACTTTCAACGCTGACTTTTCAGAGACGACAAACGTAGAGAGGAACAACTTTTCACCCCCTAAAAATGCCACTTAAACCGAATACAATTTCTTTCCGAACTTGCCTTGTATACTACAAGGAGAAACGAGTGCGCTTAGTTGGCAGGTAAGAGTTTCTTTTCACGTAAGAGGTGATTTAAAAGTTTTCCCATTTTCAGAGTGAAAATCGATTTAAATTTTCCAATTGTTGACAAAGGCATTTTTGTCGAAACTTGAGAAAATCGAATGATGCGAGAGTATACCTTGTCCAGTATACCACTGTCCAGAGTCGGCTGGATTTACCAGAATTGTTTTTGTTTGTTCTTCTTTGGGACTTGATTGGGTACCTACTGCATGGGGGTTATCCCCTGGGGTGAGGGTTGTATGATTTTTGTCGCATTCTCTAGGAAATCTAAAAATATCTTATTCAGTAAACATCCGGTCTTAAAGAAGCAGAATCAATTTTAAACTTAACCCTCTTCATCGGACTCGGATTCAGTGGATTCGCAGTCAACAGGTGACCAGTAGAGGGAAGGTCAGCAGTTAGGGAAAGTATTTTACAAAAGCATGTCTTGGAGATCCTTCGTTTGGCAATAAAAATCTACCCAATATTTACTGCGGAAGGGCGGGAGAAGATTTGCAGTAGTATTAACTAGTTGAGATGGAAATAATAATGCATACTTTAAGAAATATCATCGGCAGAGAAAAAAGGAGCGTGGCACCTCCCAAGTTACAAAACAATTGAAATCAATAGATCTTGACACTTATTAGAGTTTAAGCATTAAAATTTGGAAAAAAACAAATTGCCTGTCGGAATTGTCTAACTAAATGTGGGCAGGATTGAACAAAGAGGCTTCACACCTACAAGATAAAAGCAAAAAGAAAACCTTTGTGGCATTTGTTTTCAGCAAACTGACTTCATAAACTATAAATTGATAAGTGCAAATTTAGCTGCATGTGACATTTCGTATCCTGGAAATAAGTATACAATACTTTCAGTGCCAACGGCGAATGCTGCTGTTTTCTTGAGCACCAATAGGAGGCGACAATCAAAAGGAGTTGAGCTCAAAACATAAAAATCAACTGGAAACCTTCAATCAACTTAGTCGTCTTCAAGGTGGCCTTAGAATGTCGCTGCCACTTCGTCATTTTCATTTTCTATATATTTAGCCATAAACGTCTCGCAATTTTACACACGCTTCTCTTCTGGAAATGGACATTTTCGCTTTTATCACTGCGGCGATATAAAATAACTTACCCTAGGTTACCTGTATTTTATCGCTACTTTCAGTGATCAGGTGCTCATAACAAAATGCATAAAGATTGAATCTTTCAGCAGCACTCTTCCTCAACAAGAGACACATAAGGTCTAGTACACATACTTGTCTTCATGTATTTTCCTGCAGCTCTCTTCATTTCAATTCAATTGACTGAAATTGAATCAACGGAAAACAACTTTAAATTGAAACCAGAAAAAATCTAAAAAGTACGTATAACGAACAGGACACTTGATCACAGAGAAATCTCACGCCATAAGCAATGCGTCCAGGGAATCGTAAACATTTTGATGAGTCCTCCCATAAAAAGCAACCGAAGAACACACACAAATGTAACGTTCGTGGGTATTCTGAGAAAGCTTTCTTTTTATATACCGCTCGTGCCGTACCGATAACATCCGAAAGGAAGTGTCGATAAAAAGTTTTCGCCTCCTTATTGAAATACGTATACGACACATATACGGTATTCGTTTATAATCAAATCGTATCACGATTTAGGTGCGAGGATGTCAGATATGCCAGCTATATCGAATCGACGCCGATTAATCGTGCTCCTGAGTGGAATTTTAATCGACGCAACGATGAAAGCATTCTTTGTGTGACAACACACATATGAATTCACAATAAAATCTCTTCAGATTATAATGTCGTCGATGTGTGAATGGGGTGTGACGATAAAATTGCCTGCTAGCACGCAAATCCTCAAGTATGCTGAAAACATGCTGAAAGTTACACAATGCGTGGCAGTCTAACTCAGTCGGAAATATATTGAATATTGATCACGTGTGTTGACAACTTCGTTAAGTATGCACCTTCCCACTCAAGACCAACATCGATTTGAAAAGAGCCCCCTAATTGAACCAAGGATACATAATTTCCAATCTTAATTACAACACCCTCATCTCAAGGGGCTTTCTACAAAAGACATGGAAACGTGTTCATTCCTATTAAATACATTCGCGCGCCTCCGTGTAAATAGTCAACGTACGACCGACGCAACGCAACGCCCGTCCTGCTATCCACGCATGTCTCAGCCAAATACTCGATAATTGATTTCATTCTGGGCCCTTCAGCAAAATTGACAAGCTATTTTAATTAGACAGGCGATAATTAGCCATCGGAATATAATTAAAGGAATTTTCTTCTCTCAGCTAAGAAACAAAAAAAAAAGAGAAGAACAACTTTCGTTTCTTGGAATCGTACCAAAAGTTTTGGCCAAAAGATTTTTGTTTTTTTTTTTTAAGTCATTTGTTTGATGTTGGTATTTGTGGAACTGTGCGATAGTAAATAGCTGAAATGGAAACTGCATGGTTATATTCGTGGAATGTGATGCCAGCTAAAATTGATGTACGTGAATTAATTTGGTAGTGGGTGATCCAAGTAGCTAGCTGATTTTACGAATGTCTTAAGGGGGTTCAAAATACTCAATTTGGTCACTTTTTTGAGAAGAAATTTGTGAAACTTGGGAAAAAAATGTACAGCGTGGTACTCTGCCCAAAATAGCCAAGCGCCGCAGTATTTGGTTATAAAGGACGTTTTCGTTGCAAGCAGTTATGCTGTAAATATCTGAAAATACTAAATACAGTAGAAATCGGTTATAACAATACCTGATATAGCGATGAACCGGATATAACAATATATTTTCAAAGTCCCGGCAAAACTCCGTTTAACTCAAGGTAATTTGCTATCGGTTATAACGATTCCGGATATAACGATGAAATCGGTTATAGCGATGAAAATTTATCCTATTTTAGTCTAAAAACTGTTTATAGCGATGGGAAAAAACGTGTTCTTACATGCATACTGCCTGTTATTTTCATTCTGCTTCTAAATATGTACATATCGATATTTTGTATGCACATACTATACATACATACATAGTTATAAAAAAAATTTTAAACTTCCTGTAGCCACTGCGGTGACTGGTCTGTACATGTAATTTCATGGCATGCCCTCTTAGATTTCCATATCTCCGACGAGTTCAGTACATATTAATTTTTCCTTGAAATTTTCTTTACTCAACTAAATGTGTAAAACAAACACAAATTACTGATTTCTTTCCTCAACAATTTTCTTGATAAATTTTTTTAATAAAGTTTCCTTTTTTCATTATTTTCATTGTACCTGATATAACGATGAATCGGTTATAACGATGAAATTCCGAGGTCCCTTCGATATCGTTATAACCGATTTCTACTGTACTTGAAATTACCAAAGCGGTTAAGAGCGGTTCTTTAATTTTGAAACTGTTTAGAAAATCATTAACAACAAACGCTTGTTTGGTGACGTAAAATAGCTGACACAGTTGAGTGTACACGCAGGCTTAAACGCAAGAGCTATGCTGTTGTAGGTATGGTTTGTGTTTCCTTTTTTTAAGGTTCCGTACCCAAAGGGAAAAAACGTAACCTTATTAGTTTCGCTCGGATGTCTCTCCGTCTGTCTGTCTGTCTGTCTGTCTGTCTGTCTGTCTGTCTGTCTGTCTGTCTGTCTGTCTGTCTGTCTGTCCGAACCCACTAAGCCAATTTTGTTACCAGGTCTATCTCAAGAACCGATTGACATAGGAGGCTAAAATTTTCACACAACATCCGGTATAACCTCTAGTTAAACGACAAATACCAATGGAAGGAATACATCGATTGGTTTTGGATTCATTAGTTATCTGGTGAAAAAAATATTTTCATTCGCCCAAAAAACGGTTTATTTCTTGATTCACAAAAAAATACATAAATTCCTTTTTTGTAGATCATGTTCTTATCTATATATGTGCTGAATACTGTTTTGCCGAAAAGTTGATAGTTTACAAGATATTTTCAAAAAAGATAATTTACCATGTAAAATACGTTGCTCTCATAAGTTTTAATCTCTACTACGCAGTTGTGCACAATTGACTCCATCAAAGACAGAAGAGGGTTCCAGGGTTCCCGCTTGCTAATTTCGTTGGGGAGTATAATACATTTTTTTGGGGAGTACAGAACAAAATAAAAGTAATATATTTTTAGTCAATAGTTTTTAATTGGGACAGGTCGCATACAGAATGGAAAATTGGTGTGGGTTGGGTACTAGGTAATAAATAGAAAATGAGATTCATGTGCGAGTAATTTTTGAGAGTAAAAATATTAAGTAATTAAATTAAACTAAATTGTGATGAATTCATGAAGAGGGGAAAGATTGAATGATATTATAGATTTCAAATAATATCTGATGTGTTGGACTTTAGCCAAATACGGAACCTTCGGTGCGCGAGTGACACTCGCACTTGGCCGGTTTTTTTTTTTTTAATATTCGCAATTGCTAAAAAGTTGGTAGGTTAACACATCAACGTACAGTCGTTTTATGAAGCCACTTGGTCGTTTAAGGATCTATAAAAACCGATAATTTAATTCTTGATTAAAATGCAAAATAATCTTTTCCTTATTTTCTTATATTTTTTTACTTTATTATATAGGCTATCACTTCTATGATCAAAACCATAGTGAATAAATAAAAAAAAAAAAAGTAAAGGGTTTTCCAATAAGAGGTGTTATTTTTGTATTCAAAGAAAAATGTAATTTTTTGTAATAAATGATGGGATGTTTATTTCATAATAAAGAGAAAGGTACGCCGTTAATAATGAAAAACAACATCAACCAAATTGCAACCACGAACACGCATACAGAACCATATAATTTTCATGAAATTTTCCATAAACAAATCGCTGCCCTATGTCCTCGATAGCCTAACGAATTTTATCTTTGAGGTCTTGAATCAACGCTGGGCTGTTGGCGTAGACCTTATCTTTCACGTGGCCCCAAAGGAAGAAGTCGCAAGGTGTTAAATCACAAGATCTCGGTGGCCAAATTTGATCACCTCTTCGAGAGATAACACGGTCCGGAAACTTTTCCCGTAAAAGATCAATGGTTTCGTTGCTTGTGTGGCACGCAGCGCCGTCTTGTTGAAAGTAAACGTTGTCCAGATCAATACCATCCAACTCCGACCATAAAAAATCATTAATCATCTCTCGATAGCGCAATCCATTCACCGTAACTGTTGATCCAACCTCACAAAACAGTCACACGTTGAGGATGGAGAGGCTTCTCAACAATAACTCTTGGGTTTTCCGAGCGCGAATTTTCCCACCAATTTCTGTACTGCGGTCCGGCAAGGTGCTTCACGACGACCAAAAAATGCTTTAGTTTTGCGAACTGTGACTGCAAAATTTTCACCATTTAGTAATGGCATAGTTTCTACTTGTCAAATGTCAAAGAATTAAAGCTTTAAAAGTGACAGCTACCGAAATAGCGGGTCATTCACAATAACACCTCTCATTGGAAAACCTTTTACATTTCAAGAACAAAGCAATATTTGAAAGCATTCCACTGTTCATCAAAATCTGCAGGTCTCCTCAATACACAAAGTTTTGCCAAAAAGTCGGACAGAAGCTCCTTTTTTTCTCTCTTTATTCAAATTGTCTTACCAGGGCCACTGCCATGTAATTGGTGTAGTCGGACATTTTTAGTGATGTCCCTTTAATTGGTACTAAGAAAATAATTATCCCTCTAATTTGAAAAGGAACTAGTTCTATGAAATAAGCTCTGTTTTTTGTCCAATAAATAATACTGTTGGAAAAAAATAAACAAGCGACTTTTTTTTACAATTTTGCAATGAAATCCAGCAATTTTTTTGAAAACAGCTTAGCACCACTGAAGTGGCGACAAAACATATAACTTTTCCAGGACTTTAATTGTCTTACATGTACACAAACAAATCCATATCCAGCTCTAACCAAATAAGGTGAGTATACCTGAGCTACTAAACTCACAGCACTCCTGTTCTCGATGAGAAAAAATTGCCTTCGAAGTGCTGTACAGTGCAAAATAAAATTTAGTAGGTATCATCCCTAATTGCTAGTCCGTTTGAGTTTTCTCTTACTCCATACAAGTACATTCGCTGGTCCTTTGCATTTCAAATGTTCGTCATACCATCTCTCACTTTACTACACTGTAAAGGGCGTTAAGGCTTCTGACAAATTAATTACAAGAGTAAGAAAGGAAGGAAAATTTAATTATTCACAGGACAAAATAATGTAGAGATCATTGTTTCGACGGTCTCGTTGAAATTTTTGTTTGTTCCGTTGCATTCATTTTCTGGGATTCTCAACAAAAAAAAAAAAAGACCAGTACCTTACCATGTTTTTTTATTTACAGGAGTTTCCCTTCGTAAACCTCTTTATTGCTCCACCATTTTTGGGTTCATAAAAAAGGCGTTAATTAAAAGGATTTTCTTCTGGTTTTGTAGAGGAATCCGACAAAATGAAAAAAAAAAAAAATATTCTGAATGGTGCAATGTGAGGCAGTGGAAACTTTACCACAGCAATAGGTTTTCATTATTATTAACGGGGACAAGGAATTAAAGCCGTTGAAGATTTAACAGTTTAATTAGGAAAATATTATTTTACACAAATAAAATGACCTACATAATATTTTCAAAGCAGTCATTAGTTGCTACTTTTAGTACACTGCTCGAGCTAAATTTTCGCTTCCATACAAAATTCTCTCCAAAATTTGAGCTTAATTTAAGCGAACCCATTAAGCTAAGTGGTATACGCAGCTCGAGCTAAAAAATCAAACTTCTTTTTCAGAATGTACAATGTACATCGTGTATCTGTCAAAATTCAATTTGCCCATTTAATGGGGCGGCACATTTTCTCTAGCGAAATCTTGACAGATCGCTGTGTTCTGTTGCTTTGTTGGGTTTTTGTATTGTGGAGAGCGGTAGAAGTAAGCAAAGAAGAGTTTTTTTTAATAAATTCCTCGACGACGAGTACATCTACATAGAATCGGAAATAATCAAAATTAGAGAGAGTTGAATTTTTGAAGTAAGCTACTTTCAAAGAACAGCTGTTTTTTGTGACATTTATCTGCAGCGCTCTCTATGTCAAAATTTAGCTATAACTTGAGCTGATGTTTGGAGAGAAAAGTTGGAGATCAGATAAAAATTAGTTTAGCTCGAGCAGCGTACTAAGCTTCAAGCTTCAATGAAAAGCAGAGGAAATTGGTTTTGGAGCATAGATGGCGCGTTTTTTAGTTCTTCAATGTTTTTACTTCAAATTAAGTATTAATTAAGAACTAAAATACCTTACATCGAATGGAAGCCAAAAAAAAATTAAGAAAATGGGCAGAGAATAAGATTTTTACATTATAATCTGTCAGTTTAAACTTGTTGTAGTGACAAGAAGATGGCGCCCAATTTTTGAAAATCAAATTACACTATCATATTAAATCGAAACCTGATTTAGTTTAAATTATTATTTTCTTGAATGTATTTTTAGTCACACTGTTTGCTTGAAATTGTAAATTAGTAGGTACACCTCTGTAATTGAAAAATGCAGTCATAACGTAATATAGGTATTTCACACCAAGCCGAAAACAGGGTTTTCGCGAAAACCCTCGGAAACTTCTACGAAAACAGAAGTTTTCCCATACATATTTCAGTTTTCAAAACGAGTCGTTTAAGGTCGTTTTTCACGAAAACAACTTCCAATCATTGGATTGTTAAAACAAACACACCTTTTGCAATTTTCAGCAAATTCAGCAAAATGACTGACCGAACAAATGTCACAACTAATATTATTTTCAAATGCACTAAGTTCATTTTGTTTGTAAATAAATGCGATCGAAATTTGTAACCACAAAAGTTTGCACCGAAGTTTAACGACTACTGTCGCACAGCTGATTGAAACGTCAAACGAAAACTAGTTGCTGGTTGGTGTGAATGCATCGACTAGTTTGCGAGGAAAACACGGTTTTGGGCTTGGTGTGAAAAGCCCAACATCTCAACATCTGCCAACTAGTTTCTATCTCTTTCATACCCAAAAACACAAGTCCATTGCCCCACTCGTCTTAAACATCGAAAAACACCTTTAAAGAGTATCCTTGTACATGATATTCATTAAATGACAACACACATATTGTTTGAACGCATTCAAAAGGATATTCCATTTCTATATAATCCCCGTGAACACATTTATATTTTCTTATCGCTGCATAAACGAGAGACAACAACTCATAAGGAAACAATTCGTTACAGTTGGCTGTACAAATATATCTTATATGTGAATCTGAATATATCTTACAAATGACTTAGCATTGATAACAATTGTAAGGAGATATGAACGGCTCCCGAGAATAAACAAAAAGTTAATGTTCCCTGATTAAATCTCTTTGTAACAAGTTGAGCAAATATCTAAGCAAGTTCTTGTGAAAAGCCAAAAAAGTTTGTTGGCCTTCTTCTTTACCCGAAAAGGAAAGGGAATTTTTGTGGAGGTATCTATTAAACTTAGTAAATATTCTATTAAGGACAATGAGCGATTTAATTAACATATTCACAAACAATATCTGCATGCAAATATCCGTGTTTATGAGGGGAATTGTCACTTAGCACACCCATGGTTAACTGTACCGGAAATGAGTTATATTTGCGTTGTGTCATTGAAAACCCATTTGCGTGCATTCTGCCATTAGTTTTGCTGGAAAGGAAGTTCAATTAGGGATTACTGTCGTAGAGAAAGGCTATATGGATGGATTATTATATTCAGCTGATGTGTCAACTGTTATAGGCACAGTTTAAACCTCTTATATGATGCAGCTCTGTATTGATTCTGCAATGTTTGTTTGTAATTCATTGGGGAAATCGGATCAGACTGGAAGTGAGCCAACTAAATGATTTGTTGTGGATATTACTGGTGAGGGTGACTCAATATAAATGAATAAATTACATATCTGACAGACATTGGAGAGTTATGTTTATCTTTAGCAAACCAATTCAGTGGCATAGGATGTACTTATACGTTATATGAAATAGTGAAAACAGTTTTGTTGCCTTGTAGAATATTGTTTGACGTCTGTCATCGATTTGGAAGTCTGCTTACGACAGGCCTTCTAGAGACGAGGTTTATGAAGCCATGTTTAATTTTGTTATTTCTGCAAATCTCATCAAACTGTAGACAACACTGTTGTTTCAATAAGATCGGAAACAATCTCCAGGCTATTTGATGTCAAAGGAGATTTAGACAAGATAATGCGCTGTCGTGCAACAGCAAGCTAGAGGAGCAGCTTTTGCATACTTGCATTCAATGATATCATTGACACCGCATTTTCAAAACTCATCAAGTAATTACTGGCGCATTCCCAAATATTTTGACAGAGGCGGAACAAATTTGTTCTATTTTAATGAAAACAAAACCTAATCGGACAGAATGTTTCACAAGACAGTTAAAAATTTCGGATAGTTATAGGGGATTTGTCTGCTTCGATTCTACTTTAAACTTATAGAAAATGGCACCACATAGGAATGGAAGCGAAGTGTCAATTGCTGTTTCTTTGGCCTAGAAGGCAAAGAAAAGTCTTGTCAAAGGGCACATTCAAAGGTCTAGTTATCATAAGTCGACTATAGATTGATCTGGACTAGTTGCAACTTAAACGCAAACCTACATTGGTCCTTAACTTCAATTTTCCTACGTCAGTCACATACCTATAGAGAACTGTCCGCTTAGTACTTAGTCACGAATTTCTTGACTATATTTAGTGACTACCCCTCCACCTCCATAAACGTCAACTGGAAAAGCTGTTAATGTGACCGATCTAGGCCAATTTAAACTGACACACATCAAGTCAGACAGCTGTCAGATGTGTCTTAACTAAATACTTGAACTATGTTTACACGAATTTCCGCCTAGAAGCAAACTGCGCATTATTTCAACGACACTCAGCGACATTTATGTAGGTACCTACTTGCAAAACGGCTATGGAAAATTTCGACAAAAGACTGCGTATATGTGTGTTAGCAAAAACCATGGAGCCCATTTAGGGACAAGTTTTATACTCTAGAAAACAATTGGAAATTATCAATTATCAACTAAAAACATGCGTGACTTTTGAGGCGCCCACTACATGTAAAATTAGAATCCAATAATAATGGACTTCCTTAAATAGCAACGTGATAAAAATATTTCCAATAACATTGTTTTCATTTCGCAGACAAAACATTTCCATCCGTAAGTTCTATTTTTAAACAAAAAAAATCTCGACATTTAGTTTAAAAATATCGAGTAAATATTTGCCTAACAAACAGAAACAAAACGTCACATCAGAGTGTTGGCTATCAAAGCCTCTCAAAGGTCGTTGTATGGCAAATTATTTGTGAGATTGCGCACATTCTATTTGTGTTGCATAATTGAAGCCATTGAATATGCAGTTGCTAAACTATTAACATTCTAACAAACTGTGGGAAAATATAAACTAAAATAGACCACGAGCACATTCCACATCCACATCCACATGTCACGACATTTGCATACAAATTGCATTTAAATTCACCACCGAAAAGCCAGATTAATTACATATTCATTGTAAACCCGCCGCTTAACACCTGGTGCGTGGATAAAAGGTCATTACCACGATAACCGATTGAATAGCGCTCCATTGTTTATGTAGGAGGTGTATCCTTTTTGTATCGCATGTTTAATGTATGACGACAGCCTTAAACCGAAATAAATTGAATACATCATCGTATCCTGGTTGCGTGCACACACACACTGCCCAGTGGAATGCATTTCATGCGAACGGTAGTTATTTTTTCTTCCGAAACCGTTGACCCACATCACGATTGTTGTTTTAAAATAAATTAAAATTAATTATTTAAGAATTGATTTTACTTTTAAAATCATGCCACAGGAAGGCAATAATCGTTAGTAATTGCACTCGCAACCGAGGATATAATTCCATCGAGCTCGCTCAACTGCAAGTGAGTCCTTTAAATAAACACGCAACTGGAGGGACCAGTGGGCGATGGCGATGGCGATGACGACCGACCGTGTGCTTTAATTACCGCATGCATGTCAAAAGAATCTCTCTTCATCCTCCGGAATAATTAAAGGCCAAAGATGCAGTTAAATAAAGGGAAAGGCAACATTCGGAGTAAGTGTCTATTTTCGTTCGATGAAAACAAGGGAATCTGCAATTAGCCCAAGGGACGACACCTTTTGACAAATGAAACGATTTGGATACAACACTTTAGAAGTCGGGTGTCACAGGAAATGATAAGCTCATTCAGACTTATCACCGAAGCGACCTGACATCTGATCGCTGTTGAAAACTTTTGATGTACAAAGGCAAATTCTTCAAGCATTGTTTCGGAGTGGGAAAATTAGGCAGGAATTATTTTTAGCCACGTTCATTTTATTGTTGTCTGGTGATTTGTATAGCTGCAAAACTGTGTAGGCGCAGGGATGTTTATTAGACTGTGAGTGGTGCTTTTGGAATCTATTGGCAATTTTGTGAGAGATGTTTAGCGCGTGGTCATGGACATGACCTTGACATTGTTGACTCGGGATCTACAAGAAAAAACTATATTTGTTGGCAATAAAGAGGAGAATCATTCATTTACAGCTGCATTTCTGTTATTCTGTCCTCAATTGACTAGAAATCCCAAAGTGTGGTCAGTGATTAATGTGCGAGGGATGGTTCTTACATAAGTTCAATCCCCGAAAAAAAGCAAAAAAAAAAACATTTTTTAAAACTTTTTCCACTGCGCTACCTATCGATAACATCTTTAATTCATCCGAGAGTATGAAGAAGCCAGTTTTCAACAGTTCGGATTCATTTGTCCCAAAAATAAAAACCCACACAAAACGAATGGTGGTGAGAAGCTAGGCTGGTAGCTTAATTTATTAGCCTTGCTAACAAACAAATAAATCTGTCCTCTTCTAAGTTTCGGAAAATCGATAACAACGTTGACATTAGGCGTTTTTCTTTTTTAGTTCAGAGCTGAGCACTGAACAGAGTTCGAGCATTATGAGCGCGCTCTGAACCGTGCGTGCTCAGAGCGCTCAGAGGATGTTTTGTTTTTCCTGTTTTTTTTTTGTCCTTCAAACGTGACTGGAAGTGTGCATGTAGGTATAGCCCGTCCCAAAGTACCTGAAAATATCTTGCGCAGGTCTCTTCACATCAGGGATTTTATTCTCTTAGAGAAAGCAAAACTACTTTTCCAACAAAAACTACAGCTAAAAAAAATGTGTGCGCATTTCATAAAGCAAGCATACCCCTGCTTGCGAAAACATCTCTCTCGATCGACGATCGAGGCATGACTGATTGTCCACACAGAACTGTCGTTGGCGCATGCAATAGATACACTTTATCCACTCCAAAGAAAAGGGAAATTTGCTGGGTGTTGCACTTCTCAAATATGTGGTAATAAAAGCCAGAGCCTTGAGTAACAACTATTAAAAAGGGTTAAAATGGAATTTCCATTATACTTTGTGAATGGGCACGAATGCAGGTAGACAGGTCGATTTTTAGGTTAATTGAGAAAAGATGGGTTTTTTTACTCACTTAGGTACATTATTTTATGGCAATTTCGATATTTTTCATTATTTCTTTATTTTCTTGAATGTAATGTTCTACTTCGTGCATGAAACTTTTTTCATGAGTTACTACAATAATTTATTGGTGAAACTCAATGACAGTTAAAACACGTATCAATAATAAAACAATTACGTTTTCCAATATCGCTGCAAAAAAGATAAAGTACAGAAAAGCATTAACAATTTCATGCGATCAAAAATACCCTAAAAGAGAAAATTTCCCTTAAATAAATTGCTACTGCGCATGTTGGGATCTTTCTTCTTTTATGGGACGGACTATACATGTGTACTCAGCTTTTTACTCAGGATGCTCAGTCAATTTATTCTGAGCTCATAGAGCGCGCTCTGATCATGCTCTGAGCGAAAAAAGAAACACAAATTCGAGCTCTGAAGTGTCTGAGCTAAAAAAGAAACACGAACTTTTTGTATAACAGTTCAGGTTGTGCTCTGAACTAAAAAAGAAAAACGCCTATTATGCCCAAAACACATGTGCAGAACTCACTGCGCAGCAAGATTAGAACACGCATGTTGATATCGTTATAGACACACGTAAATTCTGCACTCACTGCAGTACTGCAACATGTCTCTATTTCTAAATTTGCTGCAAAATTCAAACATACCACCACACAAAAGAAAATAAATTGCAATTTCAAGTATTTGGCATCATCGGCTTTTGACACTGCGACAGCTGGTTGTGTTTTTTTTTGTTTTGGTTGTAAACACATCAGCTGCTTTTTCGGCGAATGAGAGTTTCCATATTAGCCGATGCAAATGGATGTCAAACAATTTTCTGCACATCTGTTTTACTTGCAGCACTGCACTCTGCGCTGCGTACAGAATTTCTGCACATGTGTTTTGGGCATTATGTTGCAGCGAAATCTGCTTTTTGCTCCGATCAGCTTGCTGGCCCATTTTGACAGTTCTCTTGACGTGATTCTTCTTTGTTCATTCTTATTGGCAATCATTTCTAAAAGTAAATCGAAGCAGCTTTAACGTCAATACGAGTTACGGCAAAATCTACGTCAACTTGGTTTCCCAACCATTTTGTTCCTCGGGATTAAGCGAATCAACCCGTCTGTAATAATCATGAAACAATGTGTCAACTGTAAATTTAGTTCCATATTCATTCTAATTTGGGTCGAGATTTATAAAAAAAACGAATTAAAAGCCGGAGAAGGAATTTTTGAAAACTCCTGTTCGCGAATATTAACAATAAATCACATTTACGTCATCCAAGGGATTTCCTTTGTTAAGCTAAGAAATCTTTCACATACATTTTTTGTTGTATTCATTTTCACAGTGCTTAAAATTATTTTGATTTAAAACCCGCCTTCGCTCTTTTTCAATAAATTAAGCAAAAAAGCGTAACATGTCTCCCAGCCCATTTTCCCACAACGTTTCATTTAAGTCACGTTCAACACATTGTAAAGTTCATTATGATCTAAACCACTGGAACCACGTGAAGTAGCACAATTTCGATTCAAGTGGTACCATCTCTTTTTTTGACTTATTAGAGGGTGTGTCGTTGCTTTCACACGTGTAACAGATGACACTTAATCCGTTTGTGCGTATACAAGTCGACAATGACAACCCTTTTAACGTAAGAGATGTCGACTAATGACATTTCGTAATTAGTTTACTTGTTGACACAGAGAAATTTAATATTTTCCGATTCAAAGGTAGGTTCTGAAGCATTATTATTCTTTTCGACAGCCTAATGTCGCACGACTTTCAATTTGATGAAATTATGGTCAATGTTTGCCTAAAGATGACTAATCTTCTAATGACTAATCGTTAACAATTACAGGTGACCTACGAGTAGTGTTACGTTAACAGCCGTGCGGCAAATAAATACTTATGGCGATTAGCTCAAATGATTAGAAATCAATGTTTGTTTTGGACGGGTCAGTATTCGTTGTCAAATTATACGTTTACGGAAAAATGGGTACAACTGTCAACAAAGTGGTGTGTCTATTTACTAATGCATATCAAGTGGAACATAGAACATACCTAGTGTGTAGATTGGCAGCGATTAAGGGTGCTCAACCCCATTGCATAGATTCGTTTAGGTGAGTTACTGTTGCGCTGTCTAAAATATAAATCAAGTAGAAGATGAGACCGTTTTACCAGCAACTAAGCTTATTTTGCGTTAGACGCACATCGTGTCTGATGTGAAGATTAGATTAGAATGATCCCAGTTGCCTCCCGCGAGCTTCCATCTTAATGGCCGGATTGACAAAAAAGAACAAAAGTTTAGTTTCCAGCTGTGTCCTATGCTTACCCCTGAGCATATAGAATATAGATAGCTCACACGAAAGAGCTACAATATTATGTAAATTTTGCAAATAACGTAGCTGACTTTAGCATCTCTACGGGTGAATTTTGGATGAACTATGAGTTATACAGTTGGGCATATATTTCGCATTACGTTATGGAGGCGCATTGAATATTCATTCGAGCAATTTCGACTTCTGCTACTGTTTCACACAGAATATTATTGGAGAATTCGTAATTTCATTCGAGTTCTGTCCTGCAGGGAATTCAAATTCATATCTTAAGTAATGCGAAATAACAAATTCTCTGTAAGACTATTTCAATTCATCGGGCCGCAATCACTTTTCTTTTTTGACAGCAGAAGCAGAAACAGAAACACTTGGGCTTCCAAAGTGTCCAGTGGGAAATATTAAAATTCAATTTCTTCTCTTGGTAAGTTGCCAACGGAAATCATTAAAAACATAAACCATTGAACCGTATTCCGCAGAAGAAACATTATTTATGGATTTGATTTATGGTTCCCGCTTAAATTTCTGACTGATGCCGTATCGAACTGAGCTGTGACGTGCATTTATTATCTGCCGGTCGCCAGGTATATGTATTTAAATCCGCAAACATATTTGAGAAAGCTTAGAATTCGACTTTTGGCATAATTATCCTTCAAGTCTTATTAGGTTGACCATCTCTCTTATTTAGCAATTTATAGATTGCGAGTTTATATTTTGCACAATATATATTAGGATTTATTCACACGCAACACAAAGCCAACAAATTATGGTTTGTTTTCCTTCTCGTTTTTGACAAGTACTTTTGTTTCTCTAATGGCAGCCATACACAATAGGTCTGTTCCTTTACTTTCAAATCTTACGAATTTTTGCTAATTCTTACGAATTTTTACTCATTGCCGTTCCCTAACTCGAAAAATTCGAAAAAGAGAGCGGCTTCCAGTGACCAAGACATTACCATTCCACTGAGAGTCTTACGAATTTTTACTCAACAAATTTCTTGGTGTAAGAAGTGGTGAAGCTGTCAGTCACCTTACAATTAAGCTAAGTATCCTGCTCGCGCTAAATTTTATCTCCCATACAAAAATGTCTACAAAGATAAAATTTAGCGAGACAGTTTAGCAAAGCAGTATCCTGTTCGCGCGCTAAATTCTTAACTTCATGTAGATGGGCCGATGAAAAGTCTCCACTCATTTAGCTCGCGAAATAAATGTCCGGCACATTAAATCGAAGATAAATGTTGACAGAAGAAACGAAATAAAAAGTTTGCTGTGTGTTTGCTATTTTTTTTATAGGAAAACGCAAAGAATATTTGCGTGAGAAACAAAAGGAAACGCAAATCCAAAGCAAAGATATTGTTTTGCGAGATATCGAGATATTTTTTTTATATTAGAATAGCGAATCATTTGGCCTCGAATGTTTTTCGGGTAATAATAATTGTTTCACGACGGTAAAGAGATTTTGGAAAGTTTTGTCTTCTACTTGCTACTATAGAAATTGTTTCAGCTGATGCAGTATGCATTGTTTTAAATATTGCGATACTTTTAATGTTTGAATTTAAAATAACGTGTATAATTTGAACCGCGTTTACCGACATTCTGTCATGAACTTATGGCTTTTGTCCCATCTATATCATATTTAAAAATTTAGCTACCATTTATCTTTGCTGTGGAGAAACGGAGTGGAGACTAGGGACGCTAAAATTTAGCGCGAGCAGGATACTTAGCTTTAGCTTACAGCTGATTTGAAACTTGCTGCCCTATTTGGCATAATTTTGGCATTTATTTTGATTTTTATGTATTAAAATGATATGAACAGGCGGCAAAATAGAATTGAATGTTCTCCTCGAGATTCTTTTCAAAAGTGGCAATGTAATTCTTACTAGCTGTAGCAAGGAGCAATCCCCACCATGTAATTCTTAATGCAGTGTCGCTTTTTCCTCTTCTCGAATGCTTGTACATAGTTCAATCAGTCAAACTCTTCCACATACTCTGATTCATCAAGAAGAAGTTCGAGTAATTCTAGATCACTTTCATCGCTACTTAGATGATGCAACTAATTTTCTTAGTAATTAGCAAATTCGTCAAGTTTATCTGGCATTTTAATGACTTTTCGTACCACTTTTTTGAATATTTGAATTTTTTATGTCTTTTTTCATAGATTACAACAAAAGCGTTCCCTAACTTTTTCGTAAGTGTCCACCTATGAGAGAATTTATCCCCACCACTTCCATTTTGACACTCTTTTCCATTTTTACTACAAAAGTAAAGGAACAGACCTATTCTGTTTAGTTTTCCTACAAGTGTTTTAGCTGTCACTTGGTTTTTTCTGCTTCTTATTTGACAGTGACCAGTCGGAAGCTGCGCTATTATAAAGGTTTTCTTTTTTCTTTCACTGAACAGACAGATCTCTTGAAAACGTCGAGCATGTACAGAGCGTCTTAAGTCCAAGCGAAGGCTCGGATCGGAATGTAATCGTAAAAAATTGTCGCATCTTTCCGAGAAAGATTATCACAAGAACAATGTTCGGTCGTGCAAACTGGAGACCGAGATAGACAAAAAGCAGAACAGGGGCCGAATTACCGCATCCATAGGCGAGTCATATGACAGTGAATATTGTGCATTTTACAAGCAAAACAATAACAAATTCCGTCACGTATTTCTCGCTCACGGATGTGGTAATTCAACCCCAGCACGTGCTGTTTTTAGTATACCTATACATATGTTCGAAAACAGCTGACGCTGCACATCGAAAAATTCAAAGGCGAAGATGTTCTCATTCCGCTGAGTCCGCTTAAAACGATTTGCCGTTCGTATTTGATGTCATTTTCGATTTGGCAAACAGGATCAATCTTGTTGAGAAAAAATAAATTTTGTTTTATCGAGGCAGCTTTTCATGTTTCTTTTGATTTCAGATCACTCTTGAGAAATCTAAATTTTTTCTCAGATTTACACATACTTTCACTAAAGTTAATAATGTTTATGACATACAGCTGCGGGGGTTACGAATTGTTTATCGTTGGAAGGATTGTCTTTTTATCAAAGTCTGAAAAGCCAAATCGAAAACCACATAAGCGTCTTCCTTTTACTTTGTACGTCTCGCTTTCGCTATATGACAATTATTAATAAGTCATAAGGGGAAATGCTGTACCTATTATAGGTTCGTTCGGGTACTTTTTTGCAAACGTAAAATTATTTAAAATTTGCTAAGAAACTGTGCAAATGCGATCACGTACTGAGAAAATTTAAAAAAATGAGAGAGAAATCCATTTCCCCTCTTTTCATTTTTTCGTAATTTTCTACTCGCCGAATTTCGAATGAAAACTGCCAACTAGGTGACAGCTCAAAAGTTTGACATGTAAAACTAGTTATTTTCGTTTTCAACGACGTCAGAGGAACAAGTTATAACTGAATGTTCTCCTAGAATATATCAGCGCATTCAAATGGAAAGTTTAATAGGCATTTAGTTTGAAAAAAATTCAATTATTTTGTAGATGCTGCATTTTACAATTATGCCAAAAATGACATTTCTTAAACTTTTTGTAATGTCGTTTTCCATTGGGCAAAAAGAAGCGTCCGGGAGAGTCCGGAATCGAAATAATCACTTCTGAAACCGTTCCATTGACACAAGAAATACTCTTCTGGTGATTCTGAGGAGAGAATTTCGCTTCTGGATTTGAAAGTCAGAATCCACTCAAGAAGCACTCACACCAGTGTAGTTTGTGTATTTTATACAAGTCAACTGACAGCTGCCGTGGATTATTTATTGGCATTTCACCAATACTCTTGTGGATTCAATCAGAAGCAGTTTTCTTGTTCCATTGGACCAGAATGAGTGGATCCCCGAGTGAAACCAATGGAAAACGACATAAGAAAACCGATCAGGTACTTCTCTTGAAATTGAGAGAATTCTCTCTCGATTTTAGAGATTTGACATTTTTCATTTTTCTATGCTTAAAGTACACGAACGGACCTTATGTTTTTCCAAATTCAAATTCTGTCACGTAAACAAGATGGCCGGCCAAAAGACAACACACTCATTTTTCCATGTCGCTTTCCCTTACCTTCAATTGACCAGCCCCCAATCATCGTACGTGGGAGGTCTGTGTGACGTTGCAAATGCACCATAAACCGGTTTCTTCCAGTCCCCCGTACAAAAGTCGTATAATAGCACGAAACGTGTTACTTTGCAATCATCGTTATATAAACTTTCATGTACTCGTAGGTAGTTGCTTCAACTTATTTTAGAGGAATCCAAAATAGCTTTCCTACCATTTTAGTGACCTTTCGAGCACGTCTCTCCAAACGTCAGTTAAGTAAAAAGTTGGCAGGTTTATTTTAAAGTTTATTTTCGACACGACAAAAGCTACATCGTTAAATCACTTATTTTCTCTCTCGGGAAACTTGAACCGTCCAATAACCTCCATTATATTTCGTAGTTTCTCCAGTCCACTGACATTGCATTCTTGATAGTTCTCCGCCAGCGAGTGTTTCATCGCCTCAAACCACTCGTACAAACGTGGCCACCTGTCTGCGGTTACATGAAACATGAGATCCACTGTGCTTAATGTTGTCAAGAACGATAAATCGGCAATCGTCATCTGTAATAATAAACAGAGAATTTTCACGCAAAAATAACTGGAAATATAACCTCCACCATTGGTAGAGTTATGTAAACATTTACTTTCCACCATGAGCGGATGCGAACACCCTCCACAACGGCGGCAAAGGATAAATTTAAAATAAATCGAATGTAAAGACGGGTTAATTGGAATTTGAACCTCAAAGTGGGAGGCGTTTGTTATACTGGTGATACTCACTTTGTTGCCAGCCATACACCGATAGCCTTTGACCGAGAGATTTGTCTCCAGTGCCTTGTACACCTCAAGGATTTTTCGTTCGTGGTACGGCAGATCGATATTGTCGAACCCCTTCCTTGCAATTTCCGACTAAAAGATGGATAAACAGTAAGATAAAAATAAAATGAAAATCGAATTTAATTGAAATTGCAGATAATGGACAAAAGCGACAAGGAGAAGGACACCAGCGGCAAGAGTTTCTCTTATTTCCGATTATCGTCGGGTGGATGCCGTATCTATACATGGAACTCTTTGCCAGATAAGCAATGGAATCCGAATACATTGTGAAGCGGATATGCAGAGATGACTTTCTATTTTTAACTGTTGTGCAATGGTTGGAACTTTTTCCGGGTTAACGACTGGATTAATCTGGTAAATTGTGCGACTTTGGCAAGGAAGCAGAAGGACCATGGGCAGCTTGGTGAAATTTGAAAGCTAATCAGTTTGATTACAAGAGATGCTGATGCTGCTGCTTCTGGCAGCTGGTGCTTGGCTTGGTCAAGCATTTTCAATTAGGTGAGAGAGTAAAGGTTAAATGTTTTCCCATCGGAATAATGGTTTGGGTTATGGCTGTAATCTGAAGTGCCTCGATGTGGAAGTCCGGATTCACCAGATGAATTGCAACTTACAACAAAGTTTAGTTAGAAAATTCTCGGTTAAGTTGACGTAAAGCGTAGAAATAGAGGTCGGGTAAGATTATTGGTGTTGTACGCAGTTAATAGTGCGCTTACGGTATCTTTACTAATGTGTGTCGCTATTTATTTTCTTGTAATTGACGCTAAAAGCGGGACAACCGACAAAGTCAAGTGAAGAAATTGTCCACATTCCAAACTCCAGTCGTCATAAATCGAGAAATTAGCTTAGACTAGATTTTCCTGAACGTAAAAAGTAGATTGATCGGTAACGTCACTTTTACTACATCAGTCATACAATAAAAATGTCATCTTATATAATGTCGTTTTCCATTGGGCAAAAAGAAGCGTCCGGGAGAGTCCGGAATCGAAAAAATCACTTCTGAAACCGTTCCATTGGCACAAAAAATACTCTTCTGGTGATTCTGAGGAGAGAATTTCGCTTCTGGATTTGAAGTCAGAATCCACTCAAGAATCACTCACACCAGTGTAGTTTGTGTATTTTATACAAGTCAACTGACGGCTGCCGTAGATTATTTTTTGGCATTTCACCAATACGCTTGTGGATTCAATCAGAAGCAGTTTTCTTGTTCCATTGGACTACAGAATGAGTGGATCCCCGAGTGAAACCAATGGAAAACGACATAAGGTTCGTTCAAGTACGTTTTTGCAAACGTAAAATTATTTAAAATTTGCTAAGAAACTGTGCGAATGCGAATGAGAGAGAGATCCATTTCCCGTCTTTCCATTTTTTTTCGTAATTTTCTACTCACCGAATTTCGACCTACCGAAAAATGAAAACTGCCAACCAAGTGACAGCTCAAAAGTTTGACAAGTAAAACACTATTTATTTTCAACGATGTCAGAGGAAAAATTTATAGGTAATTGAATGTTCTCCTAAAACATATCAGCGCATTCAAAATGGAAATTTTAATAGGTACTTAGCTTATAAAAACTTCAATTCCAAATTATTTTGAAGATGCTGCATTTAAAGATATTATCAAAATGGCATTTCTTAAACTTTTTGTAAGAAAACCGGTCAGGAACTTTTCTTGAAATTGAGAGATTCCTCCCTCGATATTTGAGATTTGACATTTCTCATTTTTCTATGCTGGAAGTACACGAACGAAACAATAGTTTCCTCAAACGTCAACTGTTCGCCCGATCATATAGATTTGTTGTTTTCCATTGGGATTTTCGGATTTTGTTCTCAGATTTCCGATTTTTCCGTCCCCAATGGAACATAAAACAAGATTTTTCTTTCTTTGCATTAGAGGTTGTGGTCTTTTAGAAACTATAGCTGTAATTGTAACTTGTGTTTTTAAATCCCCTTCCAATTTATGTTGATATCCATTGCAGCTGCAAAATGTAGATTTTTCTCTATTTCTCACAGACTTGTCGTCTAAAAACGTAGGTAATTACACACTTTAAAGTTTGACAAATAATAAATGTTTTGGTGTTAGTGTAATGTCGTTTTCCATTGGTTTCACTCGGGGATCCACTCATTCTGTAGTCCAATGGAACAAGAAAACTGCTTCTGATTGAATCCAGCAGAGTATTGGTGAAATGCCAAAAAATAACCTACGGCAGCTGTCAGTTGACTTGTATAAAATACACAAACTACACTGGTGTGAGTGCTTCTTGAGTGGATTCTGACTTCAAATCCAGAAGCGAAATTCTCTCCTCAGAATCACCAGAAGAGTATTTTTTGTGCCAATGGAACGGTTTCAGAAGTGATTTTTTTTTTCTATTCCGGACTCTCCCGGACGCTTCTTTTTGCCCAATGGAAAACGACATTAGTAGGTGTAAATCTCGCTCCGAAATCGAGATTCGCAAAATTGCTCTGACTCTGACCGCTTTCTTTGCGACCAATGGAACATGAAATCTGACAGCCAGCTAGTTTCGAGAGCAGAAAAACTGCTCTGAATCTAAAAAAAAAAAGTGTTTTTTTCTGTCCCAATGGAAAACGACATTAGATCAATGAAATTGTTGACACATTTCATTCGCTTGGCTTTGTTTTCTGTACAAATATTGTAACCGCAATGAAATTCAAGTGGGGGACTCTTCTAAGTCCTCCATCGTATTGCTAATTAGTACAAATTTAAATAAATGCAAACTCCATAAAAAAAAGTCCAAGACCACATTTCACATCGTTCCCCAAACTTACCATCATATCGCTGTCCCTTCGAAATAAGACCGAACACTCCATGAATAATTTGTTTATCACCTCAATTCGCTGCAGTTTGTCTTCGGGCAACCATTCATTTCCACCTTCAAAGTTCTCACATATGTAAATTAAAATTGAGTGGCTATCGGTTAAAGTGAGGCCATTGTGCTGCAATACTGGAACGGTATGCACCTGGTTGATCTGTTCGAGATAAAGAAATTATTTTTGTTGATTCAGAATTTAGAAAAAAAAAACTGCAGAAAAAGTAACTACAGATGCTCGTACTCAAAAGATGAGTACCTAACCTCACCTCTAAAAATTCTGGTTTCAGCTGTTCTCCTTTGAACAGATCAACGAATTTCAATTCCACATCTATGTCCAGAATTTTAATGAGAAGTAGACAACTGCGTACCGGTGGGCTGCGATCGTCGTAGTATAAAGTCGGTCTCATGCTGACTGCCGTGAATCTGAACGTCAACTGACTGAAGACTGAACTCGATGTCGATCTACAGCCTAGCACGCTGCCCAAGTCGATGATATTCAAGATTTATAATTGAAATAAAAACAATGGAAATTGGAGGTATATCTGCAAAGTATACAACTGAGTTTTATAGAGATCCTCAATTCCTCATTGAAAGGTAGAGATTGCTTGATCGGGTGAGTGACATGCAACAACAGATTCATATGTGTGCCTACGATGGGCTTTATTTAATTCCGTTTGGAGAACCGAAGCCATACAGCACCACGTGGGATTGCAATATGTTGTGGTTGCCTACCAATTTTATGGAAAGAGATCAATTTGTGAAGCATTTGTGTAATTGTAGTCAGAAAATAATTGAATTGCTAATTTAATTTCAACTTTATTTAAGTTGAAAATGATTTAAGAGGCTGTGACTGTATTTCAATTGGCGTTTTGCTCTCACATTGCGGTTTTGTGGTTTTTTGATTTATATTGATAAAACCGACGTCATAATCTATATGTAAATATTATTGGAGATATTTTCTTTCACGTCTATTTGTCGTGCAATTGATATCGGATATCCTTATTGCATCACTTTATTAACAGGCTTATAATTAAACGTCTATCGCAATTGGGTAGATCCTGGTGATAACGAATTCATACTTTGACATAAATTGATAGATAACTTTGTAAATGCTACAGAACCACCACAAAACAACCAGGCTATTAATCGTAACGTAATTACCCGTATACCTAGTTAAGGATGAATTGATTATCATGAGACCCATGTGGAAAGGGTCTTACTTGTAGGTGGATGGGGTAAACCAAGGTATATAGAATACATTTGTATTCAGGAACAACGGGGACGTTCGGATACCTAGTTAATGTAAAATGTCAACCAGATTTGTCGGGACTATGAATCCGAACGCGTTGACCAAACAACTTGAAATGTTTTTGTATTCTCGCGGTCATTTCCAACTTTTTTTATTTGGAAAAGGACCTTCACAAATTTAAATAAAAATTGTGATTTTTGAACTAGTAGGTACATTTAAAATGTATCACGGTTACCTATCATAACACTATTATAGTCGTATGCGAATGCGAACTAATAGTTTTTAAATACCGTCCGAAAATTCTAAATTACCAATTAGCCTTAGAAATGACTACTTTTTCTCTCACCGGCCCATTTTTTGACTCTTCAGAATTCTGCAGCGGCCACTCTGTTTATTTAAAATTGGACTCTATGAAATGTCAACTGAGTATGCAGGTAGGATTTTCTTGACTAGATTATTTGTCGGCTTTCCCTCCGTAAACGTTAACTGCAAAAACTATACACGTGACACTCTGGGCCAATAAAAACTGAAACACATCTAGTCAGACAGCTGCTGTCAGACTTACTAAACTAGGAATCGGAACGTGTCCCGAATGATTGGCCTGCAACATCAGGCACGTAAATGTCAGTAAAACCAGCAAATTACATGGTTCCGGTTTTTCAAATACTTTGGTTATCTTTTTACTTGTTTTCAAGAAATGTTTTCATACATATATGTGGCGCGGGAAGTCGGGAACGGTAGCGATCGAATAGAGTTATCTGTTTAAATTTTATTTTATAACACACTATTTTTTTTTTTTTTTTTTTCATTCATTTAACACATTTTGCTGTTAGAGTCCAAGCGTGTGACCAGACGTGTTCAGTAAGAAAATCACCAGCAAAACTCCGTTCTCACGCCTAGAGTCATTTTACAAATTCGAAACAATTTCAATGTTCTTGAAATAAATACACAATGTTGTGCAGTTACCTTCAACGCGTTCGGTTCTTATTTTTTCTTCTGATTCTAGCATTGGCGATTGGCGTTCGGTTTTTATTATTTCCATTCTAAATTATATTTTAACAGTGTTTTTTCATTCAATATTCCAAAAAAGTACCTGAATAGAACCTTCGAAACTGGAAAACTAAACTCACCTAAACTGAAGCGACACCATTCGCATTACCATTTGAAAATTACAACAATTTGTTGTCGTTACTTTATAACTCGTTGAAAATTCAGACTCGAGGTGCTTTAGTTTTTAACTTTTAGATCCAACAAAAGTTTATTTGTTACCACGGTTCATGCAAGAAAAACGCCATATTCTAATGTTTGCTTCAAAATTTCAAATGAACATTACCTTTCATAAACACAGACAATTTTCGATAAAACATCAATAGCGACAACTTGTTTTTCGGAATATAATTTTTAAACATTTGTAATACGTACCTAGCATAGCACCACCTAGTACTACAATCAGTTGTTCCCGTTTAGCCTGCTTTTGAAATGGTAGTATAATCAGCCCCTAAGAACCAAATTCATTTTGTTCATTCAGTTCATTCATTATCAGTCAGCTGTTTGTTATGTCACTTTGACAATTTCATATATCGAACATAACCTCTCTTCTGTCACTGTGAAAAATATCTTCTCGTATAAATTTATTTCTTTTCTTCAATCAAAATTGATTTCAACTCTAATTTGTTGTGTAATAAATTATAAAATGTTCTTATCACGTCGCCTAAACAAACTGCACATACTTCGATGTCAGTTACTCAGCACTTCAGCGAAAAATTACGTGAACACCACAAGCAGCACCAACAACACCACTCAACCCGCATCAACTGAAGAGCACATTGAAATTCCGAACCGCATCCAACGCAGTCCAACCGATATTTTAAATGCTCTTTCCAGTACAGTGAAACAAGATCCAACAGCTGCTCATTACAAGTACCACGATGATCCTTACCTAATACCTATGTCGAATGTGACTAAACGAACATTTGCAATGGCCCAGGAATCTGGTCGCAAGGCAGCTAAATGGATCAAGAACGAACATGGAAGATTTTTCATGGTAAGTCATGGAATACTTTTTGAAAGGAGATTTTGAGATGTTCTCTTTCCCAGCATGAAGAGGCGCAACCGCATGTGGAAGCATTCGCTCCAAAAATGGTTTTCACGGAGGAATCAGAGGTGGACGAGGCGTCCCTGCAGAGTCTTATTCAGAACTCTGAAGTCGATGATGCTGTGTTGGTCTACAACTTGATGAAGACGAAAGGAATTTCTATTGGCGACGATGTGAAGCAGAGTTTCCTTGAACTGATTTGTTTCTACAACAAAGAAGAACCGCTACCAGAGGAGTTCATCGAAGAAAGGTGGTTCAACCAAGTGAACTCAAGCAATACCCGGCAGAGGAGGACCTGGAAAGATGGTGACTTGGCAGAGCAAATCTTCCACGAATTGGAACCCAAAACAAAAGAGGCATATGCGGCAGTCATACGCGGAATGGCTAAGTATGGTCAAGTGGAGCGCGCATTCGCTCTGTTCCAAGAGGCAACAGAAAAGCAACTCGAATTAGATACGAAAACGTTTAATGCCGTTATTTCTGTTGGAAATTTCCTCAAGGAATCCGCAGATCAGCGGTGGGAGCTGTGCCTAGATCTCTTGCAGCAGATGAATCAAAGAGAACTCAAGCCAGATTTGGGCACTCTCAACGCCCTTTTGGAAACCATCAGCACCTTGGGTAACTACAAACTGGCGCGCGGCAACGCCCTAAAGGTTCTTAGCGAATTTAAGAACTTGGGGATTGAACTGGGCCTTGCCACTTACTACTACATTCTCATCATATTCTGCCGCGAACGTGGTCCAGTTTCCCATGTAATTGTGGACATACTGCACGAGATCGCAGGCAAGGAATTCACGATATCTCATCCGAAAGACACCTTTTTCTTTGTAACCGCCATGGATGTCTGTCGCAACCACCTTCACGACAAGTCACTTGCTAGGAAGGTCGACGATCTATTGCACACTGGCAAAAACTATGACCTCATAGGGGATTCGTACAAGGAGGGCATCTACTACCGTCACTTGTTTGCTCTGCTCTGCCAAACTGAGCCCATTGAGGTTTTCATGGAAACTTATGATCGGCTCGTACCCCATGTGTACATCCCCGAGCCGGGCATCATGGAGGAGATCATCAAAGCTATCCAGGCGAACGGTGTCATTGAGCTGATGCCACGCATGTGGTCCGACATTGTCGTCTTTGACCACACTAGTCGCGAAAGTATCCTCAACCGCACACTGAGTATTATAACCGAAAACAAGCCCAACCCGGAACAAAATCCAGCCCATATTGGACTCGATGAACATTTCACAAGGATAGCCCTGGATATCTTCACAAAAGTTTCGGGCCAAAGTGAAGGTCGTTCGGGCCGAAAGTTGACATTCTCTGGACAGATGATTGGTGATATCTTGACCCTTTTGGTGCGTGGCGGAGACTTTGAGAACGCGACCAAAGTGTTTGAGACCATCGACCGAGATCAGCACAAAATACCGGGCACACCCACGGACCAGTGCGCCAAGGAGTTTGTCGAGTGCTGTGTGGCGAACAAGGCACCCAGTTTGGCGGTAAGCTGCTTGCAGTACTGTGTGGAGAACAACATGGAGTCGATGCAGTTGGCGCGCATCATCCACAAGGGCTTTACGCTAAACGAGACACATTTGTCAAAGTTGAAGAGTCTCGTTGGTGACGGATTCTTGGCAGAGTAGGGCGTTTAGGCATTTAGAGAAAAGAAATAAAGTTTGTTAGCGTTGTACTGAGCCGTGTTTCATTTGGAATTCTCGTATGCTCGATGTAGTCTCTAACAATGCATTCCACAACTCTTCATAATCCAACATCCACTCGATTTGAAACGTATATTTTACTAGAAATCTAAAAGTACAATGCAACATTGGGTGTCATGGTAAAAAGACTCCAGACTAGGACAAAACTAACGACTAAAATTTGAACTCTCATTTCCGTTGATGATTATCGATTTTTCTCTGAATTCTGAAGTACGGTCTGCCAGTTGATGCCATCGTGCGGCAGCGGACTATCTAAAAATGGCGACAGCCAAATTAAATGCATTCGTGTTCCCAAAACCATCTCCAGGTTCTTTTTCCATCCAAGGTCGTATGTAAGAGCGTCCCGCTCGTGGATTACTCCTCCCCTGAGTATGATTTGGCCATGGTAGACCAGCAGCACCATCGAGTAAGCCAAAGCAACCACATTCAGTTCGTAGATCAGCAGGTAAAAATTGTTCCACGAAGAATCCACTGTGAACATCAACATGGGGAAAACCATCTTGAAGAGTGTAAAGTAATTGTAATAGGTATCGGCTTTAAGCCACCAAAAGTAAAAAGAGTTGTACACAGTCGTGTACAATGAGCCAATCATAATGAATACCAGGAACATGAGGAAATATCGATGATTCCGATGCCCCACACAGCAGCCCGTAAACATGCAGTGGTGGTCGCGTTTTAAGATACAAGTATTGCAGATGTTGCAGTGCCAGGAGCGCGGTGGGGCCAGTGTTTCACAAACTGCACATAGTCGCCACAGCTTTCGCTTGTCATGGTCGGTGGGTGGAGTCAACAATTCAGCTGAAACGAAAGAAAACCGTAAGTCACTATAATTGTTATTATTATAATTTATACTTTTGATGCTTGTGTCCACTACCATGCATGCTACCATGTTGCCCTTCACATTAACGATTAGGAAAACACCTGCGGCCAGAGTGAACCAATAGAAGAAACTCCCGAATTCGTGGAATTCCGGCAGGACTACCGTAAATTCGAATACAAAGGTGATCGGGATGAAGGTGGCAATTAACAAGAAACATCCTATGTCCGCCGCTGTATGAGGCAGGAAGTTTTTTCGGAGGCGCATTTCAATGAGCACTGAGATCCGACTTCTTCGCCGGCAAATTATTACTAAAATTTTGTCATGTGAATTAAGTGCGGTGTCGATGATAAGCAAAAATCAATCAAAGACCACTTCCATCAAGGACTGGGGAAAATATTATCTAAATTGTTGCACAGCTAATTAATAATTAATAAATAATTATTTTCTAGGCTTTGTGAGTTGCGAGTTGATGGACGATTTGTTTTGTTTTCATTTCTAATGACAGAATAGGGTGTGATTGCGGTTATAAGTTTCATCTTTGTAATAGGGTGTGCTTAGATTGTTTATGACGGGACGTAACGTGGTTTTTAATTGACAAATGTACAAGTTGGCCTGCGATATCTAGTGGCAAAGAAAAGAACCCTATCAGACATACAGAAATCTGTCATCGGTAAGCGTTACGTGTATTTTTGCAAAAGTAATTTATTTATTTTATGAATGAAAAACTATTTTAATTGTTATAAATGCCTTGTCAGTCTAAAATTCAAGTATTGTTTATGGAAAATAAAATAATCCCGGGTCCATAAAATAGGTTTGAATCAGTTAAAAGTGGAATGAAAATTTTTTTTTTATTTCGTGTAAACCATTCTGTTTTTTGGATTAGACTCTTTTTTAACTGTTTAAATTTCTTTAAATTGTTGTTAATATTCTATTTCTTGTGCAGCATTATCCCAAATACCAACTACGAGATTTATTTCATAGACTTTCTCGATAACCATAAGATAATTTTTAAAGGCTTCTGTTTGGAAATACTAACATCACCAAACGCGTGCAGTATCTTTTATTATCTCTTGCAATTGGCTTTAATTCTTTAAAATGTAAACTGATGTAAACTACTTATTTTAAAGATTTTGGGAAATGATTTTCTTATGCGAAGAACAATTGACCACTTTTTTAAAAGGAATCGAGAATTTGAAACTTCTTTTGGAATTTTGTACATGAAACCTTTTTGTCTATTTGGGTTGCACTGGGGTACACCACAATGAGACGATTGATCCCACACTTTTTCTTTATTTTCCAGCACTGTAAACTATTTAGTAATTTATTTGTATGTTTTTAATTAACAAATGTAATTATTTTCCACAACATTTAAATGTTTAATCTCGCTTAGCTTCTTTTACGTACATTTTTTCGCTGATCTGTCAAACTTGTATGTCTAGTAGGGTTCAAAATATAGCCGCTAGGGTACACCCTCCATTTCTCAATAGCATCTATTCTAGTTAGAATCGGGGAATATATTATGAGTGATTTTATCTTCCTTGACCAAGTTTTTCTCCTCTTGAACCCTCTTGTTTATCAGGTTTTCAACTTTCCCTTATGACGCTGCTTGAAATTTTTTTCCCTAAGGATTTTTAGCAAAGATTTATATCTTTGGGCCTTGGTACATTTCCTGTTGATTCGATTAGAATTATAACATTGTCCTTCAAGTTGCAAATGACGCTAGGCATTGATCAACAGGGAGAAGTTGGATAACTTTGCAATTTTAAACTTTTCCATGCGTGGTCAGTTCCAGTGCAGAAATGAACAAACTCAATACCAACTGGTGAACTTTCGTCTGTTATATTTAGAAGCAAATTGAAGGTATCTCTTACAAGATGTTGACAATTTAAACTCAGCCCAACAAATTGTACCAAATTATCAAACAACATGTTCAAGCAGTAATCGTTTTTCAAAACACTTTTAATTAATTAAAACAAATTTCTTTTAAAAACCAAAAAAATTGTAAACCTTTTAACAAAGTCCCCAACCCCATGTGGCTATTCCTCTTTTACGTCCAAAACGGTGTCCCAGTGCACCCCATCATGCGGTAGTTCACTCCTAGTCAACGGTGACATCCAAACTTTATGAATCTGTTCGCCAAACACCATATGCAAATTTTGTCGCCATCCTAGTTTGTACTTATAATTTCCGCGTTCATTGCAAACGCCACCTTGCCAAATGGTACTGCCGTGATAAGCAAGCAGAACCAAAGAATACACAACAGCAAGTATATTCAGGTTGTATATGAGTAACGAAAAATTACTCCAAAACGATCCAGTGACAAACATTATCATTGGGCAAGTCATTTTTAGAACTGTCAGCCAGTTATTGTAAACAGCAGCATTAACATACCACAGGTAAAGACTGTTGTACACTAGGGCGTATGTGGAACCAATAAACAAATAAACGACGAACATCATGAAGTACCTGTGATTTAGATGACCCACACAACAGCCGGTAAACAAACAGTGGTGATTGCGCTTCATCACACAAACTTTGCATACTTTGCAGTGCCATGACCGGGGAGGCGCTAGCTTCTTGCAAGTTTCACATTCATGCCATAGGGCTAGCTTGTTTTTATCTGTGGGTGGTTTTAAGTTGTCAACTGAAAGGGATATATTTGAAATAGTTTAATTGTTTTTTAATATTTCAATGACAGCTTCCATACAATCAACACTCGTGTCCACCATCATGCAAGCCATCATGTTGCCCTTTATTTGGAATATCAAAAATAGCGCCGCTATCATGGTATAGGTGTGAAAGAAACCCCCGAAATCATGAAACACTGGCAGAACGACTGTCATTTCGAACACGAACGTTATCGGCATAAACAGAAAGATTAGCAAGAAACACGCAGCGTCTATCAACCGACGAGGAAGGATATTCCGCCGAAGCTTTAGCATCTTGCACCGCCACAATATCACAGATTGCTCCTGATGTAGTGCAGTAGCCGACTGAGTATTCTAATACCGAACTGACAGAGATATAAACATACACTGAAAGCAAATTAAAAAATCACATGAAAACATGGCGCAATCTCACTTTGTTGCTCTTATCTAAGCGATTGCTTGTACTATCTAGATACAGAGATCATGGAGTCACGAAACCCAAAAGTGAATGTACAAGTAAAAATAGTTGATTTAGCTCGATGTGTTGGTGTTAATTGATGGATGGCTTTGGCGGTGCCAGTGCTGATTGTAGCGTAAGATCTCATATGTTCGTCAAACTAAAACGCTTACTGATGTAGTTGCCCAGTATTACGATCGTTTTTTTTTATCCAAATTAGTTTTGAGATATAGGTTAATCTCTTGCTATGTTTCATGATTGTGTAAATCAGCGGTAGTAGAAAAAAGCCCAAAGGAAACCTACATAAAGAAGGAGAAATGCTTTCAAATGCTTCTCCTTGGCATTAGGATAATTTTATGTGAAACTTTTGATCAAGTGTCATTATAACTTCAACCTTCTGTCAATAATAATCACTAGAGGTTCTTACTAGTCGAAATCACGGCGAATGTTGTTCGCCAAATATTCTTCTCCCGTTTTTATTTTTGGTTGGCATTTTCTGCACTAATTGCAGATTATACAAAACTCTATATTTAGATTGACAGCAACTGCAAATGACAGTTTATTGATCGTTCAATATTAAATGTTTTTATTCTGGTAAATATGTAAATATTATAAGGCGTGTTTTTTTAAGCTTCGATCTCAGCAAAGCAAAGTAGAGTAGGATTTTCAGCACGCAATTACAACAACTATTGCGAGTTTCGATGTGTCAAGTATAGTGTATTTGTTGTAATTAGCGTGCTGAAAATCCTACTTTACTGCTGAGATCGAAGCTCAAAAAACAGGCCTATTAAAACAGTAGCAGAATAAGTAGGTACCTATTAAAAGCCGAGTTTTTTTGAGCTTCGATCTCAGCAAAGCAAAGTAGGATTTTCAGCACGCAATTACAACAACTACATTCCAATTGACACTTCGGGACTCGCAATAGTTGTTGTAATTAGCGTGCTGAAAAGCCTACTTTACTTTGCTTTGCTGAGATCGAAGCTCAAAAAAACTCGGCTTATGTACAACACGTAGGAACGAAATCGTACCTCAAAATCGACCCGACAAATTCATTACGTTACGTTTCAAGTCTGCCCAACTACACGAACACACCCAATTTTGACAACCAAACAGAAAAAAAATCGCAAATTTATCACTTCCTCTCCGTCTTTCTTCTTTTGTTTTGTTTTCTTGTGTGTTTTTTTTTCCCTAATTTCCATTCGAATTCCCAAGAAAATCTTTGACATTTCGCTTCCATTTCGTATTTCTCAAAGTCTCAATTTTTTGGCACTTCATTTTTACACGGACCGTGACGAAAAGTGTGCGTAATACTTGTTTTCGTCATCTTCTATCGCAGTAAAAGTGTAGAAAAGAGCAAAAATTCAGTGAAAAAAGAAAACCCATTCAACACAATAAAGTTAAAATTCCAATTACAAAGTTTCTATGTGCAAATATTCGTGAATAATGCTATAATTGTGTGAAAGTGTATAACGTCGCGAATAACTTTGTCCCTAATCGCCACTCGCACAGGTCCTCCTCCACAATATGAGTTCAAGAGTCAAGTAAGTTCCAAAGAAAAGAAAAAAAAAAAAAACTAACTTCGGTACCTACACTGGGACACCACCCTATTCAATTTGAGGAGTACAAATGCATGATTATTAGGAGGCGGAGATGGTCTAGTATTCTCGCAAAGTCGATGCCAGCTCAGAGAATTTTCCACGAAAAAAGAAAAGAAAAAAAAAAAAAAAAAAAAAAAACGAACAATACATAGCAAGTTGTGAATGGGCAAATTTGTTTAATTGTTTATTTTTTTCTTTTTTTTCAGGGAGGATGTAAAAAAACTGTTCGAGTTCTGGTGTGAAGTGACCCGAATCGAGGATCCCTCGTCCAAGGCCAGTGGTGTAATCATCCAATCGTTCCCCGAGAGCTTCCGTGACGAGCAAATAATTGCGAAAATCCCTGACTTTGCCTATCCGTGCGAATTCGACAAGTGAGTACATACAATATAAATAAATACAACGCATACCTCCGTCGTGCGCTAATCGCGCTTACATATAATTAATGGAATGCATGCAATCTCTATGATTTTGGTTCGTGTTTTTTTCCCACTACCGCTGGTCAGCCGCAGCCAACCAGCTAGTTCGCGAAGTTGTTGTGCAACACAAAGTCTTTCCTATTTCCAAATACACACGATCCGTCGCCACCACACACAATCAGTAGACTCTCCGACCCGCATATGGGGTAATTTTTGGTCATTGACAGATGCCCTTTTCGTCTTCAATTGATTGCATGCAGTTTTCGAGTAAATTTAGCTTTTGTTTCATTGTGTCAACTGAGATTGAATTTTCTTTTCTTTTCTTTGAAAGGGGGTGGAAGGCAGCTTATGAAAACCACACCTAGAATTGTGCGATAAGACCGTGTGGTTCTGGTTGACGTTCCAACACAAATTCTATTGTAATACGAGACCTGACTGTCTATGTAAATCATAACGAGTGCCACAACGCAGAGTACATTTATAATGAAACAAACTCTCGTATCAATTTTGCAATGAAAATTGCAAATTGTCAAACTCACTCGACCTTGGAGTTTTGTTCAATGTTTTGGTATACAGTTTTCGTTTACCCTCCCCCTCAATGTGAGTGCCTGGCAGTCAACTGGTTTGGGAATATCTTTCTGCGATACAAGTGTGGATTATCCCAAAGAAACAGGTCATAATAAACCGATGACTAATGTTTACTCACAAGCAAAACGTTTGATCGCCCAATCATTAGGAACAAACGGCTCAAAGGCAGTGCAAAGTTTTTTGTTTTTTTTTTTATTTCCCTTTCGTTATTTGTCAAGTGGTTATCTACAACTTTTGGTTTTGTTTGTTTTTATTTACCTACCAACTTACAAATTACATTAAACCGGACGGGAGTTGTTTAACTGCAAACATGGGCTGGGTGCGATAATATGAACTATTGCAGTACGTTCAGAAATTCGCTGGTGCGCGACGAAGACGTTCAGTCATGGAATAACGAGTACATCGACAGTGAAATGAATCTTCTTAAACTTTTTGGGAAACGTCAGAACCGACTTCTATATATACATAAATGGAAAACTGCTAAAAAAAACAACATTTAGTTTTATCAGCTATTGGGCGCCCGCTTGTTGATGTCATCACCCTCAGTATCAAAAGTAGAGGGTATCAGACAAAATGTACCTATCAACCCGCAGAAAGACGAAACTGTAACCAATTATGCTGGTGTATGATTGATTGTGAATAAAATTTACTTTCGTTGTGTATGATTTACCTTGCAGCTATATTTAAATGTACCTCCCTCAATACCGTCTGTTGTTCATCACGTAACTTGTCAGTTGTACAGCCCTCCATTAGTAGGTTGAGGTGACCATTATTGACAAGGTTTTGTAGATAGTCCCTGTTTACGGGCGAACAATTACATACACGCCCCATTTTGAGCTGTCTCCGATTTTTTTTTTAGGTTAGATTATCTTAAACGCATAATATTAGTGGGGCTTCCCGAATTTGGAAAAAATCAATTGACATTTACCAATCAAATCCACATTCGAAAACGTTGCAACACATTGCATGCCTTTGCTGATGCTGACGATGTTTTCTATTTTGCAGCGACTCTGTACAAACATACTCATTCGTGCTGACCAGTGATGATTCCAAGTGGCGCTTTGGTTTCTGCCGACATGATCCGAAAACGCAAACTGCCATGCTTATTATCACCTACCTGCCATGGCACGATACGTTCCTTAAGCTAATGTCCGTACTGGCCGAAGTGCAACGAACTGAAACAGCCTACTTTCCGAGATTTCTCTCAGAAATCTACACTAAAGGCGTTCCAGATCTCGGTGGTACACTGAATATATTCTACAATGGCGGACAAAGTGTAAGACGACATCGTGTTAAACAAAGAAGTTCCATGTTGATTATCTTCTCTTCACAGCACTTCACTTTCCAACGGCCGCTACAGTTCCAGCTACCGAGTATTCCCGAGAATGTAAGTCCAATTGCGCTTCTATAAGCACATCCTGCTAACCTAACTTTCTCCATACAGCACAATTTAAATCTCTACTACAATTTTGTGACTCCGAAGAATATGATATCAGTATTCGCTGCAATGTTAGCGGAACGTAGAATCATTTTCACATCACGTCGATTGGACAGACTGTCGTCGTGCATACAGGCAGCCAATGCGTTCCTCTATCCGATGGTGTGGCAACATATCTTTATTCCAATTCTTCCCATGAAACTGAAGGATATCTTAAGTGCTCCGATGCCCTACCTGATTGGGGTGCCAGAGGCTGTTCTTGAAACTGTAAGCAACAAAGAAGTCTCGTTAAAAGTGTGCACTTCATACTAACTGTCACCAATTTGCGTATTTCAGATGACACCGGAAGAGCTCGGTGAAGTTGTGACCTTAAACTGTGATACGAAAATATTCGACAGCCCCTTCGATGATATTCACGAAATGCCACCGGAGATTATCTCGCATTTAAAGAAACATTTAAACAACTCACACGAACACATTGGCGATCGTGTCTCGAAGATATTCTTGGGAGTTCTAGTGCAATTGATCGGCGGCTATCGAGACGCTGTCGAGTTTGGTGAGGGCAAAACCTTCAACAGGGACAAATTCATCGAAACACGGCCGCATCACTTGAGGCCATTCCTGGCGAAAATGATGGATTTGCAGATATTCCAGCAGTTTATCGATGAACGAATAGAAATGCTCAACACTGGTTTGGGATTTTCCGACGAATTCGAGTTGGAAACGGTTCGGTATTCGGAGAAGATGAAGAAACGGGGGAGGAACTATGCATTCTTGAAGAACGTCAAAGATAAGGTGAGTGCGGGGTGGTTCGCTGTAGTTTGCTCAGCTTTAATAAGTGCTTAACGTTATAAATTTGAGATGGAGAAAACAACAACTAAGTGTTGCTTGAGATTGGAACGTATTTTTTGCTTTACATTTCAAGTACATTATAGGTTCTGTTTTTTTTTTTTTGAGGATTTCATTTATAACCATGTGTTGGCGTTCATTGATATGTTACTTGTTTCGTAATGTTGGTTCGCTCTGCTTCAATGCATACTTGAACGACCGAGTTTTGACAATGAGCTGATGCATACCAAATGCATACCGACATTTCCAGCAGCTGTCTTTGTTTAAAGCTTAGATTGGCCACCCTCACTTGCGCCCGTTTGCTGGTGATACTCATAGCGACCTATGTTGCACTTAAAATCTTATGTGACAGTTTATGACATAGAAAAAGTAGCCCATTAGGTATTTAATTAATTCTGTCCAAGGAACACTCCAACCCTTCCTTTCTAAGAAAGCCAGATGGAGGTTGTACTGAATCCTGTGCAGAGACCCTGGAACTCCTAATTAATACACACTTTCCCGGATGCAGCGATATTAGTACAGAACCCGGGAGGTCTCGGCCGTTTAAGTCTCCGGGCCCTGACGGCATATTACCTGTCATGCTACAGAGAACGCAAGACTTAACAATACCTTGGCTGGTGTCATATTTTAGAAGCTGTATAATACTAAACCACGCTCCCTACTCCTGGAGACGCGCTAGAGTGTTGTTTATACCGAAGGTAGGCAAACGCGGGCATGAAGCCGAGAAGGACTTCAGGCCAATTAGTCTAACCTCCTTTGTTCTGAAAACTCTAGAACGTGTCCTAGACATCCACATGCGAGGCTTTCTAGTAGAATCATCGCTATCCAAATCACAGCACGCCTATCTCAAGGGGAGATCTACGAAAACGGCTCTCCACGAAGTAGTGCGGACAATTGAAAAATCCTTACACTATAAAGAATACACCCTTGCCTCCTTTCTAGACATAGAGGGAGCCTTTAACAATGTACACACTGAAGCAATTCTGGAATCTCTGAGTGAGATGGGCATAGAGGAATTTATTAGTCAATGGATAGTCTCTATGCTAAGAACAAGAACCATTCAGGCAACACTAGGCAACAGCCACTTAACCAGATTTGCCCATAGAGGAACGCCACAGGGTGGCGTCATATCTCCCCTACTTTGGCTAATGGTTATAAACAAAATTCTTGCAAAACTTGACAGGGAACGGGTCAAAGTTGTCGCGTATGCGGATGACGTGGCGATACTAGTGTCAGGGAAGTTTCCCTCCGTGATTAGTGAAATTATGGGGGCCGCTCTAGAAAAGGTAAACACCTGGGCTGCAAGCTGCGGCCTCAGCGTCAACCCAAAGCAAAACTGAACTGATGCTGTTCACCACAAAAACCAAAATACCCGATTTTACCCTCCCCCGTCTAAATGGTCATCCACTCACACTATCCTCCAGTGCCAAGTATCTGCTTGATAGTAAACTTAACTGAAAACAAAACATTGAACACAGAGTAAGCAAGGCGAGCGTTGCCTTCTACGCCTGCAGCAAAACCTTTGGAAAGAAGTGGGGACTTCAACCACCTATGGTGGCTTCTCACCTATGGTTCACTCGTATGGTGGCCCGCGTTGAGTAAGGGCTATAACCTTACAAAACTAAAAAGACCGCAAAGAACAGCCAGTATAGACACTACGGGTGCAATGAGGTCGGCCCCAACGGATGCCCTTACTGTGCTCCTGCATCTTTTACCTCTCGATCTGCACACCAAAGATACTGCACTATGCAGCGCCATAAGACTCAGGGAGTCTGGGTGCTGGAGTGCAAGGCCGTATGACCACAGCAATATCCTGGACTCGTTACCAAACGGCACGGTCACGTTTCCAACCGACTACATCACACCACAACTTAATTTTAAGAAAGGCTTCCAGGTGAGTTTCCCGTCCAGAGCTCAGTGGAAGGGAAACGAAGTAGTGCAGGGTTTCGACACGGTCATATACACTGACGGATCTAAGATGAACTGTGGTGTGGGGGCCGGCGTCTACTCAGAATCACCAAATATATCAGAATCATACCGTTTGCCGGACTTTGCCAGCGTTTTCCAGGCGGAATTACTGGCTATCCGAGAAGCCTGCGTGCATCTAGGGCGTAACACTACTCACAAACAAAACATCGCTATCCTTATAGACAGCCAAGCCGCCATCAAACCCATAAATTCGGCTACCATATCCTCTAAACTAGTGCTGGAGTGCCGGAACGAGCTTGCCCGTCTGGGTGAACGTTTCAATGTCACACTTCTCTGGGTACCAGGGCATAGTGACACAATAGGCAACGAGCGGGCAGCTGAGCTGGTCAGAAGGGGGTCAGCTCTGCACAGCTCACTCGCGGCAAGTATCCACGTCCCACTAGGAGTGGTCAAAGGACAAATTCATTCATATTTCCTGCAGAAAGCCAAATTCCAATGGGAGGGGTTGACCAACTGTGTCATTTCAAGGAAGATATGGCCCATATACGATCAGAACAGAACAAGGAACCTGCTAAACAGAACCCGCCCAGATATCGCCAGAATTACGGCAATAATCACGGGGCATTGGCCAATTGGAGACCATGCGGCCAAGCTCGGGATCCCACACAACACTCACTGCCGCAGTTGCGGGAATACACATGAGAAAGAAACTCTCTTCCATTTCCTCTGCAAATGTCCGGCACTAGCGAGAGCCAGACTGCGCACACTGAACCAACCTTTTTCCGACAAACTTAGCGACATTTCGGGTATAGGGATATCAGACATAATACGTTTCCTCAAATCCACAGGCTGGATGTAGGCACCGAATGCTTCACACCCTTGACAAACATCACAAACTAGGTAACACGAGTCGTGGTAACAAAAAGGCACATCACAGTGCTACTTGGGTTCCAAGCGGGACCGCCACTTCTACCTACCTACCTAGGTATTTAACTTACTTACTTAACGGGCTCCCGACCCGTGAAGAGTCTCTGCCTGAGACACTGCAGCCTTCCATCCTCTGCGATCCCGGGCACGCTGCTTCCAGTTTGCCAGACCAAGAGCTCTGGCATCCGCGATGGCTTGGTCTTTAAAACGGAGGTTCGGTCTTCCTTGTCGCCTCGAAGCTGGGGGCTGGGATTCAAAGATCCTCTTAGCTGGAGCATTGTTGTCCATTCGCTCGATGTGGCCGAGCCAATGTAGTCGACGTGTTTTGGCTTTTTGGACTACATCCACATCTTGGTACAGCTCATAGAGTTCGCGGTTGTATCTTCTCCTCCATTCGCCCTCCTCGCACACAGGACCAAAAATCCGACGAAGAATTTTTCTTTCAAAGGAGCCCAATATCAGCTCTCCCTTCCTGCTTATCGTCCAGCACTCGGCGCCATAAAGCAGAACTGGCAGGATGAGTGTTTTGTAGAGCGTACATTTCGTCCTTCGAGTTAGGAGTTTTGAACCCAATTGTTGTGCCAAACCGAAGTAGCAGCGGTTTCCTAGGGTAATTCTTCGCCTGATCTCCACTAGGGTGTCATTCGTGGAGTTCATATTTACACCGAGGTAGATGAACTCCTTAACTACCTCGAAATTGTTGCTATCAATAGTGACGTTTTGTCCTAGGCGGTGGACAGATGTGTTTTTGTTTGTTGAAAGCATATACTTGGTCTTGTCCTCGTTTACTTCAAGGCCAACAAATTTCGCCTGTTCCTCAATCGCCGTAAAAGCCTCAGTCACGGCACGCTGGGAGCGACCGATGATGTCGATATCGTCCGCATACCCCAATAGCTGAACGGATCGGTTGAAGATAGTGCCTTCCGTGTTGACACCTGCCCTGCGCACTATCTGCTCCAGCACGAGATTGAAGAAGTCACATGATAGCGCATCTCCTTGCCGAAATCCGGTGCATGTTTGGAATAGTTCGGAGGAGCTACTTCCAAATTGCACGTAGCAGCGCGTGTTCTCCAGCGTTACGCGACACAGCTGGATCAGTTTTGCCGGGATCCCGAGTTCGGCCATCGCCATATAGAGCTCCTGACGATGAATGGTATCATATGCGGCTTTGAAGTCGATAAATAGGTGGTGAGTCTCGACTTGAAATTCATTGGTCTTTTCCAGGATTTGCCTCAGTGTGAAAATTTGGTCTATGGTCGATCTGCCGGGCCGGAAGCCACACTGGTATGTGCCGATTAGTGTGCTGCAGAACGGTTTAAGACGTTCACACAGTACGTTGGATAGGATCTTGTATGCGACATTAAGCAGGGATATGCCTCGGTAATTCTTGCAAGACATAGGATCGCCTTGGTATTTAAGCAGAACTTAAATCGCTATGAGTAGAATCAACAAACGGGCCTCATCTATCATCTTATTCAACAATTGTTGAAATGGAGATGGAACTAACGAACCACTGTCACCAATTGAGCGGTAAACATTTTACCAAATTGAATACATCAGAGGGAATGACAACCAAATGGGTTTAGTTTGTCTACAAAGTAGACAGTCTGCGACTCATCGTTGTACTAGAACTGGTGACAAAGTAACTCCTTCAGCTTTGTGGATAAATAAACTTTGCGCTTGAGTGAAATAAAATGAAATCCTCGCCATCGTCATCATCACGATCATCTCATAACATTATTATTTTTTGGAATGGATTTGCCGATATTTTTTTTATATTTATAATCTGATTACCGAGGATAGAACAAATGTCTGTCAAAATTAGTAAGTTAACATATTTATTTATGTAGGCTCTGCATCTTGCTTCAATGAATTGTTGAAATGAATTTTGTATTTACTTGTAAACTGACTTTATTTCGACCTAATACAATTATTTGCATTCCTATATCGAATGTTTTGTTTAAGCTTTTGTTAAGAACGATGTGGATGAAGAGGCTAAAAGCGGTAAGACGTGACGACGAGAAACAATTACCGATGAAAACTTATTCACTTTGGCTTTGTTTGTTTTTCCTTTTTTTTTTTTTTTTTGCTTGTTTTATTTCTTTGTTCATCACCTTACAATCGCAATTAAATATTTTTATTTCAGTTTGGTTTCGGCAGAAGGAAATGCAAGACTTGTAGCAAAAAAATGTAATTTCTAGAATGAACACTACTACCACGTCACTCTCGTATGCATATAGTAAAAGTGAATATACATGGTTGTTATTATTTTTTATTGTTTTAAAATCCTTCCTTCAACATATTCGGGCTTATTTTGTTTTTAGTTTCTGTGACTAAGTGGGAAAATTTTGCAATTTACATGAATTTACTAGTAAAATGTAGAAGAACTTATTTTTAATGTGCCTAATGGCTGTAAAGCACCTCCTTCTACCTCCTTCTACGCGAGATGTACATATTTGGTTTTGTAACATTATCTGTCACTTTTACATTAAAAAAAAACAAATGCACTTGGCGCTGTCATTAAAACACACTTGAATTATGTACTAATTGATATACATTCGAAATTGTTTCGTATGTTATAAATTTGGGGTAGATTTCAACTCAAAAGAACAACAATTTTGTTTTCGACATAATACAAACTTAATCCAGCCTCCTCTAGCATTGGTTGCAGTTCTTCTAGTGTTCTTTGGGACCCTGAAAAGAAGTGCGGTCTTTTTTTTGGGTAAGAAACCTAATCCTATGGACATACGAGTACACTAGTCGGCATAAGTATTTTGACGAAACCATTTTCTGGCTATTGTATGAAGCTTAGCTTAGTATCGTTAAATAACGGGGCGAAAATGATGCGCAAAAGAAAGAATCTATTTTTAGCCCTATGAATGCCAAATTTTGTACCGTTTACCTTTTCCATTTTCTTTCTGCTGATAAGAATTCATGGAGACATCAATTTTTACAATAAGTATTTTGACGGAACCTTTGAGTAAATATGTTTGCACTTTTGAGCACTTTAAAGCCAAACAACTTTTGTATTTAACTTTAATTGATCATAAACGCTGATAAAAAAACACATACAGGTCAATCGCAAATAAGTTCCGATGGAAGTGTTTCCCTTGTCAGCAATTAGATTGCTGAATAGAAAACATTCCGGGGGAAATATCATTCCCGATAGGGGTCATTTTGATTAAAAGGTGTTATAAACCATAGGTAAAAAGGAAGAGTTGAGTTTCGTTACCAAATCTTCGATGGTAGCAAAGTATAACGCTGGAACGGCAGTAAAATACATTGCAAAAGAGTTTAATGTGTGGCGCAAAACTCTGCACTATCAAATTAATAAGTTTAAAAAACATGACGACATAAGTAACTTAACGAGATTAGGAGCTAAGCGCAAAACAATGCCCGCTCAAGACCGAGTCCTTCTACGGGAATTTGAGAAAAACATTTTTCTGAAGCCTCAATCTGCTGCAGATCAATGGAATTTGACGGCCAAGAACCCAATCAGTGAGCGCACTGTCCGACGACGTTTGAAGAAAGGAGATTTTAAGACAATTGATGCTAAGAAGTGCCATATATATCGAAGGCAAACAAGCTTTAAAGACTGGCCTTCGCAAAGGAACATCTGCACAAGCCAAAGGAGTTTTGGAGAAGCGTTTTATGCACAGATGAAAGATCCTTTGAGTATAACACTTCAAAAAACAACTTTTTTGTAAGATTGCCAAAGGTAGTTGGGCAAAAGAAACGACCCGTTTGTCAAAAAGTGAGCCATGGCGGAGGCTCTGTCATGTTCTGGGGATGTGTGGCGTATAATGGACTGGTCGACTTGGTTCCTATCACCGGTTCGATGAACCAAAACCAATTTTTAATGATCGTAAATGATAACGCCTTCACTTGTGGAGAAAGGCTTATTGGGGAATGATTTATCCTGCAACAGGATAACGCCCCGTGCCACAAAGAGCGAAAGATTTCTTTATTTTTGAAAGATGATGGGGTTAACACTTATTATAACCTCTAGTTAAACGACAAATACCAATGGAAGGAATACATCAATTGGTTTTGGATTAATTAGTAATCTGGCGAAAAAAATATTTTCATTCGCCCAAAAAACGGTTTATTTCTTGATTCACAAAAAAATACATAAATTCCTTTTTTGTAGATCATATTCTTAGCTATATATGTGCTGAATACTGTTTTGCCGAAAAGTTAATAGTTTACATGATATTTTCAAAAAAGATAATTTTACCATGTAAAATACGTTGCTCTCATTTATGTTCTAATCTACTACGCAGCTGTGCACAATTGACCCCATCAAAGACACCAGGGCTGTCGCTTCATAATTTCGTTGGGGAGTATAATACATTTTTTGGGGAGTACAGAACAAAATAAAAGTAATATATTTATAGTCAATAGTTTTTCAATTGGGACAGGTCGCATACAGAATGGAAAATTGGCGTGGGTTGGGTACTGGGTAATAATTAGAAAATGAAAATGTGCGAGTAATTTTTGAGAGTAAAAATATTAAGTAATTAAATTAAACTAAATTGTGATGAAGAGGGGAAAGATTGAATGATATTATAGATTTCAAATAATATCTGATGTGTTGGACCTTAGCCAAATACGGAACCTTCGGTGCGCGAGTGACACTCGCACTTGGCCGGTTTTTTTTTATTTTTAAGTTTGAATAAGTTATATATAAAAAGGAAAAAATTAGGAGGAATTCTTTACAAAGCCGTTCAAAAGTTAAACGTAAAAATTCACTATTTTTATTTTGTCAAAATACTTATGCCGACTAGTGTATTTGGTTTTGTAACATTTTCTGTCACTTTTACATTAAAAAAAAAAAACAAATGCACTTGGCGCTGTCATTAAAACACACTTGAATTATGTACTAATTGATATGCATTCGAAATTGTTTCGTATGTTATAGATTTGGGTTAGATTACAACTCAAAAGAACAACAATTTTGTTTTCAACATCATACAAACTTCTGGTGTTCTTTGGGACCCTGAAAAGAAGTGCGGTCTTATTTTTTTTCGGGCAGAAACCTAATCCTATGGACATACGAGTAGATAAATAACGCAAAAGAATTGACCATACTTAGCTCGGTTTAGTTGCCTCAATTTTGTGTCTCCCCTTGACCAATCCTATAGCAAAACATACGCCTTCTGGAAACGCCGTTCATCGGAACTCAGTTCCAGATTTTACTCCGACGGTCTAGTTTGCATGCCTTCTTCAAGACAAAACATATGTCGGCAGGGGTGGTGTACTTCAAAGCCTTCTCATTGCCCAACCTTGACTGGTTGGAAATGGCTGGTGATACTAACACACGTCTCTCAGGTCAGATAGTAGCCACCCAACCTAACCCAATCTTTGTGTTGCCCGCCGGTGGTTTGAATTGCTCCGGAATGACCGTGGAGATTTCAGGTTATGGGGAAGCACAGAAGCAGCTCTTTTTGAACAAATAACAGAAACACACAATCTTGCATGTATTCGGCAATCGCGAATGATTCGTAAGTAGCCTTAGTCAATTCAAATCGATAAGAATAAGTCTAGCTATAACGTGGTCACAATAAATCTGTTCCCTTACCAGTATGCATTCGAATACATTCGTTCCCTTACGCAAAAGTTGGGTTGAAGTGAACGAAGTTGGTCTAAATTTGACTAATGCATTCGAATGCATTGTTGTAAGCGAACAGCCCTAGTCTGTTGCAATACATCTGCAGAAGTTCTTCATTGCAAACTAGTAACAAATGTAAGGTTAGTGTGTGAACTATTTCTTTGCATTTTTTCCACCAAACAATCTCTGTTTTTATTTGTCCAAAATTGAGCAAGTATCATCCAAATTTTAATAACGCTTCTCTGACTTTAGGAACACAAATTGTCTCTAATATTCACAATAAGAAAAGCAATTACTACTCCGATTTCATCCAGCGCACGCCACATACCTAACAAAACGATCACCAAATGTCGCGAGTCATTTGCTGCGTAGTTAATCATTTGCCATCTCTCATTGCCATCCAACATTAGCTCCCATATACTGTATACAATCTATCAAGCTTACGATTGCAGCAAAATTAAATCAAAATCTATACGAATAATGTAAATCTAGTTTTTTGTTCTCTCTCCTTTGCCATTCATGCTGTAACAATTCATTTGACTTATTCTCACTTGGGTACGTTGTTATTTTGCAGACTAATCCGGCTGTTAAGTCTGCTGTGAAATCGGTGAGTGGTGATTTAATATGTTTAAAATAGTTTTAGTCTAACAATAGTTTATGTTCACTGCCAAGTAGATTAATTAACCGCTTACCATGTGCTTGTGCAAACAAGAAGAGCTGTCGTTTAACTAATATGTACTTTGTAGGTGAAAGAAAGCTCTCGTGGCGTGAAGACCGCTTACAAAGACCTCAAATCCAAGTTCCGTGACATAACACCGCCAAAGACGAACTTCCGATCGCACGTATCCAGTTCACACCACGACGGCATCGATGGTCTCAGTGGAAAGAAAGCTGGGCCGCATTCGGCGCCTAGCTCGCCGCTCTTCAACAAACGTGGGGGATTCGCGTACGCCAGCCCGGACGTTATCAATGGAGCAGCCACAGCGATACGCAAGCCTCTGGCAATGTCAAGTTCGAATTCAAAAATACAGCAGAATGGTTTTTCAAACTATGCGAACAGCGCTCCTGTTTTTAATAATCATCTGGATTCGAGCCCGACAATTAGCCCGGCAGGTTCGATGTGCTCGTCGGAGATGAATCTATCGCAGGAGCTGCAGAATCATCCGCTCTTCAAGAGTCCTACCGTCGACAGAAGTGTAAGTGTGTTCTATTGCTAGGCTTTTGTCAAACTCTGCATAACTTGTTGTTGTCTTTCTGTGTCAGTGTTTGCTGGTTTTTTTTGCAAGTCCTTTGTACTTGTGTTTTATGTTGTTGTCGTTGCCTATTAAAACTTTTCCGTTATATTATTAAACAATTTTATTTTCGTTGTTGCACATGCATTACACACACCATTTTACATATCATAAATTGTTTCAACAACCAGCTTAAGCCAAGTAGCAGCTTAGACCTAAACCGCCGTACAAGTGCTGTCAGAAGTGGTGTCCGAACACTACCACCGCAACGTCTTCACTATCAACACCAACACAGTCAGCACCACAACCATTACTATTCCCAATCGCCGGCACAGCAGGCGCCAGCACCGCCAACGATAAGCAATCACCAGCAAGTGGCACAAGCACAAACCCCAAGTAGTAATCCACAAACGCCATCATCAGGTGTTGACGAAATGAAAACGACGACGAGAGGCGGAGGAGTGCCGCCTGGCGGTAAATATGTGATGACAAATTCAACATTTGATACTCCGCCAAATATGCTATCGCCACCAGTCCCGCCACGTCGTAATGCCAATGGTGGTGTGGCGCTGCGACGGCACACGTCGTCTCGCACCGAACGAACTTGGATCGGATTTGATGCTGCACCCAATGGGCAGCCACCAGTTCCTGCACCGCGCCTAAAAAAAGAGGTACTACACACACGCACTTTTACCGAATCGCGCGGATGCGAAGCGGCGAAATTCCTTTCAAAACAAAGGGCCACGAATCTGTCGGTTACATTGTCGAGTTTTTTTTTTTTACCTTGAGATTGGGATACATGGAGCGGTCTTCTGTGAATCATTGTGATGTGTCCTCAAGCCTGTTGTCACTAAATGTTTTGCGCTATGACATGTTTTCTCAATAAATTCTTTGCACTTTTTTTTTTTTCTTCTTTTTCTCCTCTCTGCCAGAACACCGGACATCCTAAAGGCATCTACCTCATGAATAAAAAATACGTTAATGTCATGCCTCATCTGAAAATTCCAGAACCGAATCACGAAAACAGAAAAAAATCCCTATAGGGAGACTTGTTGAAGACTTGTCAAAAGTTCCTCAAAGTTCAAAGTAATCTAAATGTCATTCTGAGTAAAATGTCCTTCATAACTGAAAAAAATAGCTTTTTGTTCTTAAGAGTCATCTGAAAATACTGTTCCCTACTGATATTCATTTTTAGCCTTCACGTTAAATAGTTTCTAGGTCACAATATGCAATTATGGAAAATTCGCCTGGGCGGACACTGAAAATGATTATTAGTATTGCGGATTGTATTTTTGTGTATAAAGTTTATCTCTTTTGTCTGCAAGGTTTCCTTAAGTCAAGTAATATTGCGTGGCTCTGACAAAGTGGTCACTGAAGTTTTTGGCGACTTCTTGGAAGACCAGATGTCCTATTTCCAAAGACTTGCAAATTTTTGCCATGTAAATTTAGAAAGAAATAATTGGTCAACATTTGCCAGCAGTCACATGCTCTCCATTCTGAATTTAAAAGACAGAACGTTCAACGACGGATCTGGATTTTCATGAGAACTATATCGAGTGGGATAGTTCTGATCAAGCCAAAAATTTGCCCCCATCACTAAACCTCAAGATTTCGAGAAATCTCTAGGCCCTGTCGTTCATTGTCACGCTGTGCGTCATTCTCTCGGTTTTAACGATATGAAAGAGAAGCATGCGAATGTAAAACGGTTTTCAATGTGAACCTGACTGTCCCATTTAATTTGGACACTTAAAATTATTTTTATAACCTCGAAATAACTTTGCATAGGTTAGTTTGAGGAAATAGGACCCATGCGTTTATTTTACCGGTATCTGTTGTGTACTCCTTATACAACTTATCCCCGGCCGTCTCGTACCCGTAATTCACCAACGAAGCAACTGAACTTCATCCGTCATAATTTTCGGGTTGGATGAATCCCATTGAAGGCGTCGAATGATTGGTATACAATTTTCTAACATCGACCACCATAATCATGACTCAACTGTAATTCAGATTTTTCGCAGACGAGCTGCATGGGTATCAAATAATTTTGTCGTCAATGAACTGCGAAGACCCAACGAGAGACCACTCCAATCAGGAGCGAACTTTTGACAACAGAACCTCTTTTGCCAACAGAAGCTGACCTCATCATAAAAAAAGAACGTCGCAACGAACTTTTTGCATAACGTCCGTTCATTAAATGCATCATTTCACGCAACAGTTTGTTTTTATTGACGCATTTTGTTTGCTCGTTTTCATTTCGTTCCCATCTAAATCAGATCATATTATACTTTCTCTTTCATGCACAATTTAAGATTGGCCTTAACAACAGGTTCTTGGACTAACCCCGGCTCGTGCTTTGAGATATGTTCTTTTTTCGCTTTTGTCATGTGCGGTAAAAACTCGATAATGTAACCAAGTTTCAAGCGCACTCCCCCTATCATTCTTTATTCCTTCTCTCGCTCTATCTTCTTTTTATATTCTCTCTTTCTCTATCACTCTCCCTTTCATAAACAGTCTTTTCATAACTTTTCAGTTCTTTTTGTCAAATTTTTATAATTTTTTTTTGCTGCTGATTTGCATAATCTAAATGTTCTATGTCCTAGCATTCTCCTGTGTGATTTAAATGATATCTTCTGCTTCCTTTATACTGACGTTTGTTTTGAAATTTCCACACCTCTCCTTAGAAACAAAGGCAAGCATATCCAGTCACTCACTCAGCCAGCAGTGCCGCGGTGATGATGAACGACCTAATATCGCTGGACGATAGCAGTAGCACAAGCTTCGACTTAGAAGACTTTGACCCACTTAATCAAAATGCCAAACCATTGCCGACAGCCGCAACAACAACAACAACGATGATGAAGTCACGTTTCCTAGCACCTCACATGTCCCCTGCTGGTCAGAGTACAAAATCCACAACACTTCCAACTTCAACAGCCTCGAATATATCGGGTGTAAGTAATCCATTGTATCCGTACTTCACCCCACAGCATCGCAGTACTTTGCCAATGGAATGTGGCGGCAGCAGTAGCGTCAAGGATGATGATTTTGAACTTTTACGCAAGTATGGTTTGGATCAGTTTACATTGACAACCGCACCAAGTACATCGAGCGGTTTGAATACATCGAATAGGATGCCAACGGCGGCTACTACTGCCACCATGAACAACTGGACCACTTTTGATTAAGTAGCATGAGCGAATGAGTGAATGCATGTGTGTGTGCTTGGGTGTGTATGTGAAAGATTTATCAATGCTTTATAAAACAATTGTTAAAAGTCTCCTGTAGATTTCTACTATTTTTCTTTTTTTTGCAACAAAATCAATTTTCCAAAACGAAGACTTACACAAGCCGTTGAGTGTCTGAGAACGCTAGATATGCTGTAGTGAAACATAAATTGCTTGTAACGTATTAATATTGTTATAGAGAACGTGCTGTGTGTAACATTGATGTAAAATGAGTTTGCTTTCCAAAAAGCTAGATTATTGTCTGGATGAGAATACAAAAGTGGTTCTGTAGTTAGTGAAGAAAAGTTTGCTTCTAAATGGGGTTTTTGAAATTCAAACAAAAGAGCGGCAATGGAAACTGAATTTTTATTGGTCTTCTGTGATTTTGGTTGAAAAGTAAGGCAAAGAAAACTCCACAAAAAAGACTTGAGGATCATTCACATGAGAGCGACCAACTATACCTACGAACGAACGAATATTCGCAAGTTTTGACAGTCTATTCACATGATACATTTAATTTGGTCGCAGAAACCCGCGAATCCAATGACAGTCACCGGTATTTGTCTCTATAACATTTTGAGTTTGAGGTTAAGTTCGAACGAATGCCTTATTCGTTAGTTTGTGGAACGCGAATTGAATGATGTGGATTGTGAATAAACTTTGACAATTCGCGCCAAGGGTGTATTCGTTCGCGGCAAAAAGTTTGCAATTCGAAATTTCGTTATTTTAACTGTTTATTAACATGTTTTCTTAATACATTTTGATGGGATAATTAACTATCCTCCTCTTGGAATAGTAAAATGTACAATTTTCTGTTCATAAATGCATCAAAAGTGGTTTGTTCGCATTTCAGCAATTCGTTCGCTCGCTCTCATGTGAATAGTCCTTTAAACTCCAAAAACACAGAGAAAAACAGATTTGTTTATCTAAGGCGTTTTGTTCCATCCGGTGTGGAAGCTCCCTTACACAACAATTTATATTTGGTCCACCAAATAATCTTATTGTCAGACTTTAGAGTTATTTTCATTGATCGTCGAAAACAAATGTCAACCAATTTCGGAGGCTTACAAATAGTTTACCAATATTGTGCTTTCTGCAGCTGTAATTAAAACTAGTACCAAAACGCTGCTGTAAATCGCTACTTTGAGGGATTTGTTTTGCGTAAAAAATACACATAAATCCGTAAAGTTTTGTTTATAAGAAGTTGTTGCCCTGGGTAGTTTCAGTATTTATATATTTCCGAATCATTTACAGCAAGCTATTTCGAAATCCACTCTACAATAAACACTGTTACTGTGACTAATTTTGAACTGATTTGGTTGTGTTGGATTTTTGAATTTCAGCTGCTGAAGCAGAAAAATGCAAGCGAAAACAGTCGAAAACATGGAATTGTAGTTTTGCTGAAAGTTTCGTCTTTCAATTTAAGGAGTTCACAATAGCTGCATTTCCATATAACTATGTATTTCCTATATTTCGCAATTGTGACCTTCAATAAACTTCAAGTCCAGACTGTAATTAGTCTTTATTCGAGGTTCGTTCTTTCTTATAAGTTGGTTATTTATATCGAATTCTCCTTTTTCAGACATTTAAAGCGAACTAAACTAAATGGGCCTTACTAATAATCATTTTTAACCTTCACACTAAATATTTCCTAGGTCACAATATGCAATTTTATATGGAAAATTTCCCCATTGTGAGCTCGAGAACTTTAGCCTGGACACTAAAAATGATTATTAGTACCGCGGAATGTGTCAAACTGACTTCTGTACATGTTGTTTTCGGTGGTAGTACTGCGCTAGCAGTATAGCATCAAGGATATTGCAAGACAAAAAATCAAATAAGTTCAATAGCACGAGATCTTCATGATTCCCTAATTTTGTTGTAAAAATTTGACAGCTTGTTGACAGCGAGATGTGTGGAAAATATTATGACTAAGCGTAGTATGCAGATGATCCGAAACGAAATTTTCCGGTGGTCTCCAAAAGGACAACGAAACGTCTGCGAAATGGCAGCCGAAAATAAATTGTGGAGGGTTCCATTAGCTGCTACACAAGTAGCAGTGTTACCATCACTGTCAATTTATCTTCGATTTGGATACTCGAACTATTCGCTGGCTCCTTAAAATTTTCATTTGGTAATTGTCCTAATTTAGAATATTTACTTTAAAGTTTCGTGATTTTTTGGCGAAAAAAAAATACATAGGGTAAGGTAGGGAGGAGTTGACAGGCAGGAGGAGTTGACATCAGCACTTTTCGGAAAAACTAAGACCTTGGCAGCTCTTTCAATGATGAGAAAACGAAGCTAGTAACGATTCTTTTGAGTGATAAATAAACAATCACTGTGGTCTAGGAGATAAGCGAAGTGTAAATCTGTTTTATTTTTGTGCCTATTTCATCTTACTTTTATGGTAAGCAATCCAACTGTAATATTTAAATTATGTAGCTTTTGACATTGAAAGTGCAATGTAGTGCACATTCATTCGTTTTAAAATCACTAATAAATAATCGTTTATCCTGACCACCAGCACAAACGTTTTTATTTGTAGTAGTCGCAAAAGTTATCAAAAAGGAGGATTTGACATTTGTGCTGAAGGAGGAATTGACAGAGTGTCCAAACCTAATTTATGAGTCAAAATAAAAATTTTGTGGTAAAACAACTCCTTACAATTTGTTAGAATGCAAAAATGCCAAATATTTACAAGAACAAAAATCCCCACCGCAACATCGATGAAACAAGTGTTGAGAATGCCATTTAAGACATTCAAAACAAAACAGAGTCGAAAAGCAGTGCTTCCCCAAAAATTGTTTATTAAACGTACCACTTAAATATTCAAACTAAGAAAAAAACACGAAGTTCAACTCAATGCTCAATTCAGTTCAAAATATACCTCTTTAGGCAGATGGCAAATCCTCCTTCATGGTAGGAGGAATTCACACTTTGTAAAGTTCTGGAAAAACTCTGTTAAAAAGTATTTATATCGATTAATCAATAAAGCTTTTATATTGCTAAAAGTATGTTGTAACTTATGTAAATTTTGAAAATTTTAAATTGTATTTGGATTTTAAGATGTCTCCAAATGTTGGTTAACGTGTCAAAACCTGCCGACCTTACCCTACATACACTTCAATAACAAACGTATTCTTTTCGCATGACGAAACCGTAAACATTTTTTTTTTTGCTTTTTTTGACCACTAAAACTTGATGGCTGAACTCATTCTTGGTCTTCAAATGGCTTATGAATTATAAATTAAGTTTATCAAAAAAAAATTGTCAAATTCCCTTTAAATTTTCTAAAAAAAAAGATTTTAGAAATTTTTCCGTATGAACAACTTTGTTCGATCAACTTCTTAGTTAATTGCACAAAAAAAAATAAACAAATCGTTCCACGGAAATATTTAATTTCTTTACTGTTCCATCTGTCTGAATTTGTGCTATGACCACCTATTTTTCATTTATCGTCGTCCTTAAACAATTTAATAAGTCTGTCAATGAGTTTAGGTATTTTTGGCGCCAAAATTTGGCACTTGCCTCCATACCTTTTATAAAATCTGGCAACACTGAAGTACAAATGTAAAATTTTCGCAAGCAAATAATGTCCCGGACAATAAACGTGTGCGAAAAGAGAGTGGTGAATTGTACCAAGCGATCTACTACAACTAACCATTTTTCCGCCATCATTTCGCAGCATCTGCGTACCAGCTGCGTACTGCAAAAGGAAAAGGAGAGCGAAATTTGTCGTTCATGATTTCGTTGTGTCACTTTTGTATGGTATTTTCCGTTTCGTGTCATCTGCGTACTGAGTATCTACACAGAGTGACTGAAAAGAACCTTCATGTTCCCGATGTGGGTCAGTAAAACTGAGACTCAAAGTCGCCTCTTGATATATACCGTATACCTTATACGTAAAACTGTCAAAATAGCCGCCTAATGCGCGTTACTATCCAACGCTGTGACAAATGTTAGTTTTACTTCTTTCTTTTGAGTACCTGTTGCATTGCCTTTCCATTCTTGAATGTTTTTCCAAAACACGTTTTTTACAAGTTACATTTTGCCGAATGTTCATTCTCTACTTCAGGCTTTAAGACTCTCTCTTTTTAAATAATAAGAATAATGTACTGGAAGTAAAAAATCGTAGTAAGAACAAAACAACTAATTTCCTTAAGCTCATACATATAGTATAAATTCACAAGATGCTCATTTCCATCGAACAACACCCAAAGAGATTGTTCGATTGTAGTTATGTTAAAATAAAAATTAATTACCTATTAATATGATTGGGGGGAAGCAAATCGCAGAGAGCAAGCAAATAAATTCTAACTAAACACGCAAAATATGTAATCAGCGAAATAGTCATATTTTCTACTAAACAACACAAATGAGAAAGCATAAACAATTAAACATAATATATAGTTAAGATTAATCGTAGTTATTTATTAATAAAACAAAATAAAAAAAAAAACAGAAAGCCAATTATGCGCTGCGCTATTAGCTTGGATTAGTTAAAATTTAAATGTACTCCTTTAATAGGTAACCACCAAAAAAACAAAATAAAACCAACAATATTTAAATTGCTGCTAGAATTTGTTAACTAATTGTAGATAACCCCTATTTATATAAAATATCTATATACATTATAAACAAATTATATATGGCATACTTGCACGAGTGTGCGAAACTGTATTTTATTATCTAAAAAAAATCTATTGATTCGAATTCGAAAAAAAAAATATTAAACACATATTTCTCCAAAGCAGGCACATAAATTTTTTTTATTTTTACCTTATAAGACTCACAATCATTTCATGTATTGAAATTAAAAAAAAAAAAAAAATCAAACAAAACCAAGAAGATATATAGAAAATATATGTAAATATTTAAAACAAAGTTTTCAATACGTATTTTATGAACCTAGGGGAAGACATGTATTTATTTATCCTTGTGCCTTAGACTGGTTATCAGCAAGAACCGATTTGATGCGAATGGCCAAAAGTTCAGCACCAGCTTCATTGACTTCTTGGTTATCGGGAAGCGATTTCATGCGATCCATCCATGCAAAGATATTGGGATATCTAGAAAAGACAAAACTTGTAGTGAGGGCAGTAAATTCGGTGAGTGGACTTACTTGGCCTGTTCAACTGGTATAATTCGATGGAGAGTGATCAGAGTTGTGTTGATCGATATGTCTGCGATGGTCATCTCATTTCCTACGACGTAGTCCTGGTTTTCTAGGAATTTCTCCAAGAACTCGTAAGCGGCGTGACACGCCTGAATGGTCTTTTGGTTGTATTCCGTTTCGCCGCCGTATATGATCCGGTTCTGGGTAAAGTATATTGTGTTTGTATGTTACGCAGTTTCTGTACTAGATTTTTTCGGAAAAAAAAGGATAAACTGGTACAGATTTTAAATGGAGACGCCGTTACAACCAGTTAACAACAACTGAACTTCAAGGCAAAGCATCTTCCGTCAAAGTACTCTGTAGTCTTTCTCTTTAGTGTCATAAAACAATGCCGCTACATAGGTACAGTCGAAAAAAGTACAGCTTCCCTGCACTGAAATGTGTTGACACTTGCATTCGTTTCGGTATGTATTAATAAGCAAACATTTAAAAAACAAAACCAAGATAATTCGCATCTCTTACTTATAAAAAAAAATATTCATCAAATTGCTAATCTTAACAATTATTGTCTCTGGTCTCTGGTAATTATTTTGTCAAATCAACCAAATTCTGCCTGACTTTATGTAAAATTAAAAAACAAATTAGCAAAGTAAAAATATAACCAACAAAAATATTCGAGCAACCTAGCAAACGATCACTATAAGTGGGTGGTACAACTCAAAATTCCTTTGCGTTCTTAAATAAACCCTATTATTCGTAGAGAAGTTTAGGATTTATATATAACAGCCCCACTGTTTGTTTCGCAACTTTAATGGCATTTCAGTTGTATTGCAACCAATCTTTAATTCCATTGCAAACGAAAAACTAATCTACTGCCGTAATTTGTAGAAAACAAATCTCTTGTAGATATCCGTTCACACAATAAATGTGCAAAAACTAGTTGCGAACATTTCTGACAGATTTTTTAATGAAACACATCTTGTTGGAGCAGAATTCAAATCTGTGCCGTCTCAAAATAATTGTATGCGCCCATATTGCATAATTATTTTGTTCAACAAGCTGTTTAAATAAACGAATTATTTGTTTAACAGTTCGAGAATTTTGTATATAAACACCTTGCCAAACAATAAACACATTCATTGTACTTTAAAACCATCAGTGGTTAACATAATCGTTTTTCTCTTCAACCAGCACAACTTTTTTCGTCGTCAAACTGCAAGTGCAGCGGGGTCAATAACCCCTTGCGTTTAAAGCTTCGAAGTTTTCGTCGGTTAAATTGCTATACAGTTGACATTCGGTCATCTCTTCAACCAGAGTTCCTCTGTCCAATATCTTATTTGGAATCGTGGTCGACGTTCAGAATACATTCCGTCTGAACACATCTCCTAAGACTCACCACAAGATCCTTTATTACTTGAAAAAGTACGCCGTTCTCATAGTGCAGCCGCTGGTCAACTCTCGCCCTCTTGGATAAATCTTTCGGATAAAGGTTATCCGACTTTGCATACTTGGAAACGATGTATGCCATTATGGCGTGACTATATTAAACGAATCAATTGAAATCAAAAATGTTGCCAAAATATTAAATGTCAATACCTATCCCAATAGGATTCATTGTCATCGACTAGTACTGGAATTTGATGTTGTGGATTTAACTAAATAAAGTAGTAAAACATTAGATACATAATGCATATGTACTTGCAGTGCAATCTACCTTGATGAACTCTGCGCTGAGATGCTCCTTCTTTGCGAAATCAACAAATCTATACGACAAATGAATAATGTTTGCATAATTACCTCCTGAAATATAAATATGATATGTGCACTTCTGTACAGTGGCTATACTTACTTCAGTTCTACATCAAGGCCGATTAGCTTTGCGGTTATCATGCAAGCCCTTGCTGGTGGACTGAAGAGTGCATAGTATAAGGTCGGTCTGGTCATCGTAAGGGCTTTAATTGCTTACTGCCCTAGTAAAATGAAAGCAGATTTACAAAATAAAGGAATTTCAATCGACTACACAGTATTATCGTCCACCAACACACTTTGAATTGCAAAAGACAACTGAAACTGCATGTGCAAGTGCAACAGAAAGTGATTTGTGGAATGTGTTGTTTAAAAGCTTTTCCGGCTGTCGATTGGAACGAAAAGTCATTAAACTTTATCACACAGGGTAAGGCGTTTGTAATAGATTGTTCTTAGCATATGGAAGTAAAATGTTTTGCTACAATTTTAACTCAACCGATTGTCAACAAGCTGTTGCTCTCAAATGGAAACTTGGCGCAGTTTCCCAATAGAAAGGTGGGATGATCCGGCTCCCAAATTTCAACGAGGGCCGTTTGTGGCGTTCACTTTGCCTGATATATCGATCGGTTTTGTAATTTTCGAAAATAGATATACCTAGCTCGACTAGTACAAGTACTAAAAATTGACAGTCGTAGCAAAAAACGATTCATCCAAAAAGAATTCAAATCATGAAGTCATAATTCTCCAAAAATAAAGCAAGTTTAATTGAAAAAGATACACCTGTCTTTATTTTTACAATATTTTATAAGCTCTTATTCAACTTGTGCATCAGGGATTACTCTTATTTGCAGCCATTGCAGATACGAATACATTATACAGCATTTCAGCACCTTGCTTATTGACTTCTTGGTAACCAGGAATTTTTTCAAAGCAAGCACTGATTTTGGGTTATCTGAAATGCAAAAAAAAGAATATTTTTTTAAAGCAAACATCTATTTTGAATCAGCGTATCAGTTTCTGATTAATTTTTGCGGTTCAAGTGTCTGTTGTTTATTATTAGTCAAATTAAAAGCTCTTGATGTCGACTTTCTGAGCCGCAAAATTTACACTGTCATGCTCATGACAGTGCTAAAAGAAGAAAATCCACTATCATGGATTTTAATTTTCAACTTTAATTACTTCAAATTATCTACACTCTACAGGAAGCACTTTGTTTAAACTAACTAGAGTCGTGCTAACCGCTATGTCTGCAATAGTCATCTCCTCGCCGGCCACTTATTCATTTTGCTCCAGAAACTGCTCCAAGAACCCATACGATGTGCGAGCCAGTTCAAAGGACCTAGGACTGAACTCGGTATCAGTGCCGTATAGGGGTTTGCTCTGTTGAAGAGGACAAATTAGAATGACGCAGAAATTATGCTACTCATATATTAGCTACACCAATATCCTTCATGCACTGCAAAAACACACCAGCATCAGATGTGAAACAAATATAGAACAAAAAAGCTCAAAAATTTACACTTTTGATTTCCTTATAGAAGCAGTGGTCGGTAAAAGTCTTCGTCGATAAATTATGAAATTGTTGTAGACATAAATTAAAATAACAGCCGAATATAGTTCCCAATATTTTGCCGGCTAGATGTTATAGTTACTAGTTGAACTTATCTTCACTTTTACGCAAGGGAAATATAAATTTCTGGCTCAATTCACACTACATTAAAATTTAGGCAAGAAGGCTTGCAATTTGAACATTCGCGTTAATTGTACGTAGTTTTCTCTTCATCCGTTGGGATTTCTCCGACTTCTTAGTTTCTGCAATCAAAAAATATCCGCTATCTTCTCGTGTAGGATATCGCCTGAATTATTCTGCTTATGAAGTTTGTAAAACATTTTTTTATTCTTTGACTTGTTAAATTTTCACCTTTAACAACTGCCTGTGAAATTGGTATTCCTAAAGTTGAGTAAACAAAACGTTTCAGCAGCACTGTTCAAAGCGCTCTGAAAATAAAAAAAAAGCCTCAAAAGCTATCAAAATGTTGGTTAAAGCTTTCTTATCGCTTCTTGTTTATGCTAAATAATAGGTCTTTTTTATTATGCCCACATTGATTTTCATGGTTAACAACAACAGTTGGATCACCTATTATTCTTGTATACAATGGAAATCAATGATCTTATAGAACATGTATATATAATGGAACATCTACCATAACAAAAAAAAACAATGACTCGTGTTCTTATATACCTAAAATAAATATTAGGCAGTATGGCTGCTGATTAAGAGATTTGTAGCAGATAAACAAACTGTCACCGCACTGCCAGTTATCATTATAACTGCTTGCGGGGACTAATCATGTGAAAAATTAATTTGTTGTACCAGTGTGAAACGAAGTTTGCTGAATTACCTATTTCGAATTGTGAATTTTAACTTTAATTGTATTGGGAAATAAATATAAAGTTAAATGTTACAAACAGAATTAAGTGACAAATTGTTCATGTATACCTAATTAATTCACATTTTGTGTTTGAAAGTTTTTTTCTTTTATTAATTTTGAATTCAATATTTTATGGGTCGTTGGAAAGTTGCCAACTCATTGTGACCTTCAGAATGTTAGAAGTGAACTTGTTTTGAATTATCTCTTTGTATGTTTCTAAAAAAAAGTTCACAATTCTTATTTATTACTTATCAGTATTTATATGAAGATCGTGCGAATGAACAAGAGTGACTAAGGACGGCTTTAAAACAAAACCAACAAAAAGCTATTATTAGGTCTATTCGCGTACTTTCCCGAGCCAAACGCAATACGCAACCAATCTGTCAAACATAAGAAATTGATCAGTACTCTCTCAGAGACCTGAAAAAATAACCCAAAGTACGTGACCAGACTTCGAGCTACTTTGAGCCACTTTCATCTTTAACATCTAATCCATATCACAAATAAATATATAACATACCTTTTTGCAACATATGAAATGTTCTAGGAGAACGAACATTCGACGACCACCTACTACCTACTCGTTACTCGTTATTTTGATAATTTTCTCTTTTTCTGTCATTTTTGATGAGAACGTGTACCTATAGACTCTGTGCGATTGCGATCGATTTAAACCGCGTACGCGAATGAACCTATTATTTTAGTATTTGACAGCTGCTGATGAAGCGGGGATAGCTTGAAACATCAGAGTTCAGATGGTGGAACCACCAGAAATCTTTTTCAGATCTCATATTTCACGCGACTCGCGGAACATGCAACGAATGCTTTTGTAAATCGGATGAGTGCGTATTTGACAGCAAATATCAACTGTTCAAATTGCATTTGTTTATGCAAAAATCACAAATCGACTTGAGAAATGTTTCCCCTGTTGTAGATATAAATTGAGTATTTTTGGTGATTCGTAGCAGATTCGTAGTCTTCAAATGACGAGGAAAACGATGAAGATAATAATTTCTCCAAAATTAAATCCATGGTTATTTATGTATGTATTTAGTTATTTTGGTTATCTAGAAACTTTGTACGTTGGTTTTTAAAGTAAACTTATCGAGATCTGTAAAAAGTGATCCGAATCAAAAAAAAGATAATTTTTTTGCCCAATGGAACATGAAAAGTGATCTAGATGAATTATAATATCAGAATCAGTTACAACCTCTATAGCTCATGTTAACTAAACTAATTATGTTGCATACGTTGTTAGTTAAAATATACTTTATAATTTCCAAGTTAATACATATTTGGGATTTCATTTTCACGTCAAAAAGTGCAAACAAACCAAGCTACTCTAAAGTGTTCCATGTTTTTCGTGCAACTCGAGGCGTGCTTTAAAAAACAAATGTGTACCTTATAAAAAAAACTGTCACTTACTTTTTAGTCGGCCCGTTAAATTGTTTGACTTAGATTTCTGTGGTCACTGTAGATTCAATTTAGTCAAACTAAATACCCCCTTACACCTTACTTATAAAAATCACATTAAAAATGCTAAATCATTTTGGAAGTATATGTAGTTACTTCTCTTCAACACAGTTTGTTTAGCGGTAGTTACTAGTTCAGTATCTATCTACGCAAGTCAATTAAACTATTCATACATAAATGTTCCAAACATACAAATAAAATCAGCTTATCGCTCGATAGGTAACGGCAAATTGATATCGAAAATAACTTTCGTACTTCCCTTATCATTTTAAGTAAATGGTACAAGTTTCAACCTAAGCCACCCACGGAGCTTTTTATGTCTTTATCAGATACAAAATCCATACACATTATTAAATAGAAATACTAACCGCGTAGCAAGAAAATATTCAGTTGAAATATTTCTGTTCCAGAGTGCGGTTTATTGTTAGTCGTTGTTTCGAAAATGGGTAAACTTATTCTCTACGGAATTCTAGAAAGTCCCCCGGTACGCTGTGCCGCCTTAACACTCACTGAATTGGGTCTGGACTTTGAATTGAAGAAAGTCGACATGCAAAACGGGGAAAACAAGTCTGAGGAATATCTAAAAAAGAATCCACAACACACGATTCCCCTATTGGAGGACGATGGTCAATACATTTGGGATAGCCATGCTATTGCTTCCTATTTAGTTCGGAAATATGGAAAAACCGATGCATTGTACCCGAAGGATTTCTATCAACGTGCTGTCGTTGATCAGCGGCTTCATTTCGAGTCCGGAGTACTGTTCGCACAAGCTCTTAAAGGATTCTTAAATCCAAAAATCAGCAAAGAGGAGAAATTTGAAACGATTTTGAATGCCTATAACTTTTTGGAGGCATTCCTTCAAGACACATACATTGCTGGTGATCATTTAACTATTGCCGATTTAAGTATTCTCACATCGGTGTCGTCTTTGAATCTCCTTCTTCCTATTGATGCGGAGAAAACACCAAAGCTGGCCGCCTGGTTGGATTTAATGAAGAAACTGCCTTACCATGAAGAAATTAACGGAAAAGGAGTGGAAGGTTTGGGTCAATTTTTTAAGTCATTGGCTACTTCTAGCGATTAATAATAAATTACAAGACCTGGTTTCCTATAAGACACTATTGTTATGAGTTATATAAGAAATAAAAATAAATAAAATGCTGTTCGTGGGAAAAGGTGTTTCATTTTTGAATATTTCAGCTTTACAAGGTAATTTGTATTTTTAGCGGAAGTGAACCATTTTTACTTTAATGGTTAATACTGTTACAAGAAATTGAATTTGTAACTGAAAATGAATTAGTTCATAATAATTCATGAATCATCGGTACGTAGAACGACTTTGTCAGCAAAATTTGTTAGATTACTTGGTACCTATATGTTTTACCGTTCAATTTGACAGTACCTAAACTTTGAGTGAAACAAAAACTTTGGCATTTTACACTTATCACTTTGAATGATTCCTCCAAAATGAGCATCCAATATGATAAATGCAAATGAGCATGTGCAACATGCCCAAAATCCATGTGTTTATATGGATTTAGGCACACGTAAATTCTGCACACTGCAACACATGTCTCAATTTATAAATTTACATTTTCAATTATTCGGCATCATCGGCTTTTGACATTTGTTGGTCGTATTTGTTTTTGTTGTTAACACATCAGCTGTTTCATCGGCGAATGACAGTAGCCACATTAGGCGACGTAATGCATGTCAGATGTGCAGAAAAGCTTTATTACTTGCAGCACTGCATCCAGAATGTCTGCCATTTACGTCCGCTCCACCATCTATCGAGAACTTTCTAGTGTTTTCCGAATATTCCGGCTGGTTCTAGATTTAGCTCAGTGGAGACTTAAACTTATTTGACAGATTCGAGTCTGCAATTGGAAGTGGAACTTGTTTGGTGACAAATGGGTTGTTTATACTAGAGACAAACGATACTGAACCGCCAACTCGCAATCCTTTTGCAGCGGGGGCCCAATGAGGGGGACCATTTTTTTTTTCAAATTCGCCATTTTGTTTTTCTATCGGTGATGTCAATTTAGAATCCGTGTGACATGCAAAATCATACAAAAAATAAGAAATAAATGCTGCCAACCGCGACCAACCATGGAGAAATGTGCTATAGAGTTCGGAAAAAAACATTTTTACATTGCTGAAGTAAGCAATAACTAACAACGGTTTTATTGCGATACTTATAATACCTATTTATGGTTCAGATTACATTTAGGGAACTCACGATATTTTCCATATAAATTTTCCCATTGTAAGCTACAAAATATTTAGCACTTAGCTGTGTAAAATATTTTTTGAAGGCCCAAAGTGTTCTCTCATGCCTTCAATTCGTCTTCGTTTTGACCTGTTAACTGTCATATACATACAAGTGGGTAGGTATGTGAAAGATTAGGTTAGGTGATGTTAGACGCAGGGTTGTGAAGAGAATCTTCACAAGACACTAGGCACTTTAGTGTGTTTTTTGTTTTTCATCAAAAAAGTTGTTCAAAGTTATTATTAAATAAACAACAATCAAAATTGTAGACAACAAAATACAGTCATACCCCATACACAAATAGTTCCCACTTTATTTATTTTCTACGCTCAATGTAACAATAATTATTTTAAATTGCCCCGGAAGCAATCATGGCCACACGCAAACTCTTGCCTCTTCATAGTAGGGAAGCGTCTGTATCCACGCCAACCAAGCTGTCAGTCTCGTTGTCTTTTCGGCATCAATCAATACTTGTCACCATGCTAAGCATACTAAAATCCACAATTGTTAAGTGCTATCCAGTCAGGTAGGGGGTCTTGATGAATGCCTCCAGGAAACCATAGGCTTAGGCTTCCTTGACTACTGCTATTTTCTGTTCCTTGGCTATAAAGTTGGCGACTTAAATGTCTTCGTCACACGGCCAGACAGCACGAATCGAAATGAAGAAGTTGAAGAAGAAGTGGTAGCAGTGCAATTGTGTACTGCGGATTAATATTTAGAAACTAATTTGTCCTGTTTTCAGCCTAGTGGGGATTAACTTCCTTGAACTCATATTCCAAATCATCCAAATCCATGCGTGCAATGTTAACAAAACGGCACGATGGCTCCGCATAAAACTGGTTTACTCATGAGTCATAATTCACTATGAACTGAAAGTTGGAAATAAGTTTAAACTAAATTTGAACACGAGAATTGTGGGTTATTTTTATATTCAACTGAGCTTTCGGTCTAGCTCTCTTATCTCAAAAGCTTAGCTATGATCTTTAGATACCTACTGCTATTATACGAGTACCTACTCTTATGGAACATGGAAGTATTTGATTTTAGATGGTTATTGTGCGTATGGTGACTTTTTGACTGAGTTATCTGCTACCTTTGGTTCAGCTTTTTTACGGCGTCGTTTAAGCATGGGCATTGAGAGGTACTAAAGAAACTCACCCATTGGGCATGGGCATACTCGTAAAACAGAAGTTTTCCCATACATACCTACTTCAGTTTTCAAAACGAGTCGTTTAAAGTCGTTTTCCATGAAAACACCATGAAAACGACTTCCAATCGTTGAATTGTTAAAACAAACACACCTTTTACAATACATATTCAGCAAATTCACCAAAATGGCTGACCCAACAAATGTCACAACTCATAACTTCAAATCGTTTTGCACAATTAATTGATGGGCTAATATAGTATTTTGAAATGCACTAAATTCATTTTGTTTTTTAATTATAGTGCGATCAAAATTTGTAACCAAAAGAGTTTGCACCGAAGTTTAACGACTAGTGTCTCACAGCTGATTGAAATGTCAAACGATAACTAGTTGGTGGTCGGTGAGAATGCATCGACGAATTTTCGACGAAAACACGGTATTCGGCTGAGTGTGAAAAGCCTATAAACGGAAATAAACACAAGTTCAGGTGACCAATACTTCTGCAATCACTTGAAAACATTTCTATTTCCAATTTAAGACATGTGAAAACATATCTGAGTGGTAATTAGTTCATCAATCAGTTAGAAGGAATCAACAAATAATTGTGGGTTCATCAGTTCCATTTGTTTTATTCGAAAGCGAAATTTCGTAAGCCATCGCCACAACAATATCAACATGCGGAGCTTCCATATAGTTATTTATACCACTCAAACAAAATGGCCGACCAAAATACGTATCACGCTTTTTTGCGTGTTAAGCTGTCTCTTTCAGTCAGACGGCTATTAATTATTGGGTATCCCTTTAATCTTCCGTGTTGGGAATGTGTGATGGTATAAATGTTGCATAAAAATGCAATCGGCCATAACACGGTGTTCAAAAAACAAACAGAACACTGTTTCTTTACGTATGCAGCATGCGGCTCCTTTTGAGACTTATGATAAAGACCTCTTACAGACTGGATTACATCAACAAACAGCTTCAAAATAGTAACGTATTGTTAAGGAAAATTGGATATAATTTGAGAGAGTGTGAACTTAAGCCGTTCCTTTTTTATAAACCTCGCAATAACGAAATGTTTAGTGAAAATATACCTAGTCATCGATAAACGCCTTAAACTTAGAGTCAGAACTAAAAATTATATAATTTACATTTTTTATAAAATTCTAAAGCTAGACTGTTTATTGGTGCAGGTAATACGTTCAAAATAGTTAGGTACTCGTCCCATCCGTAAGGATTTCTCAGAAACGCATAACATAAAACAATAATTAGATCTTATTTCAGTCATTCAACCAACCAATCATATTCGCGTTCCACACTGCGTTGGTCAATCTAAATTTTACAAAATCAGCCCAGCAAATAATTGCAAAAAAGCTTCTGTCAGTATCTATTCAGATACAGCCATAAAATCGAAAAAGTTGGAACAGTATAAAAATAATTTGATTACGTTTAGACGATCGTAGCAAAAATTCTGTCAGTAAAAATTTTCCCTAACTATGAGAACAATTACAACAAATCAACCCCCACCGATTGGATTCCATTAGAAAACAAATTCTGACAGATGGAACAGTAAAGAAATGAAATATTTCAGTGGAATGATTGGTTTTGTTTTCTGGAATTGAATGGGAAGTTAGGCCCTAGTTATGACCATACGTAAAATGCAACAGAAAAAGTGGGAACAGTATGAAAATGATTTTTTTTTTCGTTTAGGCGGTTATAGCGAAAATTCTGTCAGAAAAAATGTTTCCCTATGAAAACAAATACAACAAATCAACCACCACTGATTGGATTCCATCAGTGCCTTGATTTTGTGCGGTTTGTGAGGCGATGTCGCTAGGGAACGTTCCGAATCGGATTTGAGTGTGTGAGTGAGCCGCGCGCTGTGACCAACGAGACCGTAGTGCAATAATTTGGCACTTTTTCGAGGACCCTCATACTATTTGTTGCTACTTTTTCCCTTTTTTTAGTATGAAAATTCACTTTGGAAATTTTAGAAACGCAGTGATTTCCAAATGAATTTCTATAAAATATAACGCTGCTGTGTATCAGAACACGATTATAGTGTTAGGAGAGCCAACAATTGTTAAATATTGTGCGAAAATTCTTAAATTGCAGAATAGCTTTAGAAATAACACTTTTTTCTTTTTTTTATTTGTTACTTTTCAGAAGATGTTACGATTAAAAAGATCACTCTCTCACAACGTTTCTTTTATAAATAAACCCAAAACAACCAAATAAAATTAGAATTAGATGTCTTTAAGGTTGTTCTGCGGGTAAGCTAGACAGTACTTTAGATGCAATTCGTTTTCAAATGACAAATTTTAAAATGAAAACCTTTTAGCTTTGATTTTTATTTATAAATATATAAAAAATTAATTGAATTTTGTTTATAAATTACATCAATATCTACTTTTGAAATCTCCTTCAATTTAGTTTTAAAAAGTCCATATAAAAGGGGCGATGAAAGAAAAGTGTGCCTTTTTCTGACGCTGTTACATAAATTTAGTATTTTGTAGTATTTACACTATTTACGCGTTATTTTTTTAACATATTCATTTTGAAATCACAGTTTTTGAAAACTTTTTTAAGTACTATTCACATGAGCGCGAATTGCGAACAAATGAATTTAATTGTATTTATGAATTAAAAATTGATTTGTATACTATTTACTACCAAAGCCTTAAATTAAATTAATCTTAAGTCTAATCTAAAAAAAAAATCGGACTCTCAATTGATTTAAATAGCTCAATTTACAATTATTACAGCAATTGAAAATTCTTGCGGCGAACTGTCACACTTTATTCACAATCCTACATAAGACATTCGCGGATCCACAAACCCACGAATGAAAAAATTCTATCGAATTTAACATTAAACAATGATTGAAGTAATTGAAGTGTAAAATAATTCGCTTGTTCGCAGTTCGTTCGCCATTGGCTCTCATGCGAATAGTCCAAAAATGTGTATTTTACAAATAATAAAAAGGAACAAAGGAACAAAAAATTGTATTAGTGTCCTCGAAAAAGGTACCAAATTGTCGCACAACGGTCACGCTGTTGTCATTTCTTCTCATCCGACATCCTTCTCGCTACCTAAAAAGGTCGCGTGTGGGAAAGCTCGCCTGGAATTTGCAGGAACAAAGCGATATAAGAACAGGGAAATATTGGAAGTTGTCAGTTCGCGACATCACTCACACATTTATAGAATCCGCCTATACGTGAACCCTTTCCGACACCGCCATTGCGGAAAAAACCGCACAAAATCAAGGCACAGAAAAAAAAATCCTGATAGATGGAACAGTAAAGAAATGAAATACTTCAGTGGAATGATCTGGGTTTTTGTTGTGAAATTAACTGATAAGTGGATCGGAAAAAGTTTTTCGTACGGAAAAATGTACAAATTATTTTTCTAGAAAATTTAAAGATCATTTGCCAATTTTTTTTTGATAAACTAACTTTATAATTCATAAGCAACATTTTAATACCAAGATTGAGTTCAACATTAAAGGATTAAGTGGTCTAAAAAAGCAAAAGAAATTTTTTACGGTTTCGTTTTATGTATGGCTATAACTAGGGCCTAAATCGGAAAAAGTTTTTCGTACGAAATTTTTTTTCTAGAAAATTTAAAGATCAGTTGCTGCTTATATTTTTTATTTTTTTTTGTAAACTATCTTTATTTCACAAGCTTTATTTTAAGATCAAGATTGAGTTCAACTATTGGGTTTAAGTGGTCAAAAAAAGGCAAAAGAAAAATTAGTAGGGTCCGTTGTCATTATGCGTCATTACGATTTAGTACAATACTGGTCAGATTTCGCTGAATTTTCGTGGTGGTGTACTTGAGCGCCATTTAAAAAGTAAAGCTGATGAAAAATAAGTCTTTTTTTGAAAACACCACACAAAATGTGAGTTATTTCTGCTCTAGGAAAAAATAATAACATACAAGCACTCACTTTCAACTTATTCGATAAGCCAAACGCGACTATCTGACCGGAGCGGAGTACCTATAGATATCGCATATCAGTCAACAAGTGAGCACACAGTGTTGGCCTAACTATTAAATAAAAACGCAACTGTTTTGTGAAACAATAAAATTTGTTTATTCATACCTCGCATATGCATCTACAAAATTAACAAAACAGCAATGTGATGAAAATCCTCTTAGAACTGGCCAGCAGCAATACGCTCTTTGAACTTCTCAATCAGCAAAAGTAAACCCTTTCCATTGGCCTCCTCATAGTAGGGGAGCTTCTGCATCAACTCCAACCAAGCCTTAAGTTTTGGTGTTTGCTCTCCATCAACCGGCACAATAGTGTGTATACTAGACACGCTGCTGAGAATGCTTAGATCGGCAATTGTCAACTGGTCTCCAGCTAAATAGGTGCCCGTGAAGAATGCCTCCAGGAAACCAAAGGCTTCATAAACTGCTTCTATCTTCTGCTCTCTTGTTATGTTCGGTGTTACAAATTTCTTAAATACACTCGCTCCCACCACACCCGAGTCAAAGTGAAGACGTTGGTCAACCACCGCACGAAGGTAGAAATCTTTTGGATACAATGAATCAGTTTTGCCATACTTTCGCGCTAGATAAGCCAGAATCGCGTGACTGTCCCAGATGTAGTGGCCATTGTCCTCCAGCACAGGAATTGTGTGTTGCGGATTCATCTTCAGAAATTCCGCTGTCTTTGTCTCACCTACCTGAGGGTCAACTTCCTTCAATTCATATTCCAATCCCAGTTCGTGGAGTGTCAGCAAAACAGCACGCACTGGAGGACTTCGGGTAGTTCCGTATAGAATAACTTTACCCATGATAACAACAAAGATTGACACTGAACGAACTGAATGTGCCAATGGCCAAGTCTTAACTGACTGGAATGTGTATGTCGTTTTCAGTTTTGGCAAGGAGGGAAGCGCTTTATAAGCTTTTGAGTTATCTGCTCATTAGATACGGCCGCGGGTATTTGGGAAAATTAGCGATATAAAATAATGCGATGTCACTGTATTATGAAAAATTGATTCAGAATTTGGTGGATTGTTCTGGAAATGTCATCCTATAACACAGAGTTTGAAAAATATCCACTTGGCAAATAATATAAGAAAATATGTAGCAAGCAGTCTTTAGTTTCCAGTATAGGACTTCTTTGGTACTCACATTTTGCTTTTAAAATTGGAAAATCAGATATCTGAAATTAAAAGTGTGAATTTTCTGTTATTTGATAAGCACGATCATAGATTTTAGTAGTACTCTCATCATTCTAAAAGCGCGTATTCCGCCTGTGGTGATGGACTTAACTTGTGACGTTTTCGTATAGCAGCAGTCTATTTTGCCGAATATAAGAATATCCTATTTTCCCGAACCTAATAAATGCATTTAAAGGCCATAAGAACATTAATTTATTTAAGAATCTTGTGAAGTGGACGACTAGGTAGCATACGGAGCTTTCTCTTGGCGTATTTCTTTTTTAGTTCAGAGAAGAACCTGAACTGTTATACCTACAAAAAAATCGTATTTCTTTTTTCGTTCAGACCGTGATCAGAGCCCGCTCTATCAGCTCAGAATAAATTGACTGAGCAGGCTGAGTAAAAAGCTGATGTTTCATCAACACCGGGACTTGAACACCCTGGCAGACAGCAAGAATTTATGTAAAATAAATTTAAGAAAACAGACAACTGTTGGGCCCCTGTTGTTGAGCCCACGCATTTGAATACCACCACCATTTGTTACCTAGAAGTCAAATTGTATAGGTATACAAAAAGATTAATAAAAGCAAAAGTAATGTAATAGGCTTGTCACACCAAGCCCAAAACCGTGTTTTCCTCGAAAACTCGTCGATACATTCACACCGAACACCAACTTTTTTGGTTACAAATTTCGATCGCATTAATTAAGAAACAAAATGAATTTAGTGCATTTCGAAATACTATTAGCCCATCAATTATTTGTGCAAAATGATTTTAAGATGTGAGTTGTGACATTTGTTGGGTCAGCCATTTTGGTGAATTTGCTGAATATTGCAAAAGGTGTGTTTGTTTCAACAACCCAACGATTGGAAGTCGTTTTCGAGGTGTTTTCGAAAACTGAAATATGTATCAGAACACTTCTGTTTTCGATGAAGTTTTCATGTGTTTTGGCGAAAATCCGGTTTTCGGCTTGGTGTGAAAAGCATATAACATTTTTCCAGTTGGTCACTGCAGTTGTATTTGCTTGTTTGTTGAAGCCATGTTTTACACCGAACCGATTTCTGCAAATTTACCCAGAATATTTGGCAAAAATGTTCTCAATTACTTTTGAGAGATGAATGGTTGGAAAATAATTATATAAATGAAAAATACTGGATTTCCGCGATCATGAATTGTGTCTTAAAATAAAAACCATTTGACGTTTAGCTTTGATTGTCCCAATTTGATTGATATCGTTTTGTGTTTCGTAATATTGACTAACCACTTGATCGCGTTGTTCCCATTATCATGCCTGGCCATATGTGATATGACGATCCTCAGCCCTATTTAACCACAAAACATACTTAGCAACGTATTCATACAATGCTGTTTTTACAGAGAGCCAAGTTAGTACCTCAGTCAAGGAAAAAGTTCTGTATAACGCACTTGGAAGTGAGTTAAATGTATATACGTTCTTATCTCTTAATTGCATTAACTTCTTATAAAAAAGATTGTAGCGAAATAGAACATTTGACGCGTTCATATAAAACTTTCAGACCTACTCAGGTGCGTCTAACGTCTAGACAGTTAAAAATGACTAAAAGCACCAAGAGGGTTTTGTGGTTAAGTCGAACGATATCTATAGATTTATTTTCGCAAGAATTTGAAGTACGAAAAACTGAGCCTATACAAACAACCCAATTGGGACATGTTGTTGGAACAAGTGCTAAAAATAGGCTGACAACGTATATAATACTTAACTTTACAAAACGTTGAAATGTCATACGTGAACTATACTATTGCTTCTGACAGCCCATTCATTAGTAGATGTAGGTTCGTCACAGCGAATCAGTACAATTTTATTGACCTTACAATTTTAGTGCAGTAGCGGACACTGATCCCACGAAAATGTCAAATTTGTCTTCACCACTCCATTATATGCATCGCTTTGCGCTAAGGGAAGGGCTACTGTTATAAAGCTTAAAGCTAACTTCGGAGACAAGAGGACAAGACCTCCTGTTGAGTGCGATGAGGCGATGACTAATTTTTTTATTGTCACAAATTCAAGTAATATCTATAAGAAGTCAAGAAAAAGCTCTCACGGTTGCGACACTTATGTTGGGTAATCTGTGAAAAGACGATATCGAGCGCGATAACGATCCGAACAATTTATACAGACCTTATCAGCAGCACATACCACCAGCGTGTAATACAAGTAGGTACGATACGAATACTCAACTAATACTCTATATATCTGTCATCAATTAAAGTCCAGCGACCGATTATCTACCAACCGCAAAGCTTAGAATTCGGCCGATTAGATAGGAGAAACTATTTCTTTGGCTTTGCCTTTTCATGTCTCTATTCGTGGTGAACGGGCCGTGTTAGAAAGCCTATATCATGCATCAGGTATTAAAGGTATAAAATAAGTGCGAGCTTCAACAAGTTGCCTTAGTTGTGAAATTGCAGTCTCTCTTGTCGGTTTTGCGAGTGCCATCCAAAGATATGGGTATTGTTCTATACGGAATCGAGGCTAGTGGACCAGTTAGGTCGGTTCTCTTCACACTGCATGCACTTGGCTTGGAATTCAAGTTCAAAAAGGTCAACCTCCTTCGATCGGAAAACTTTTCCGAGAACTTCCTGAAAAAGAACCCAACACACACTGTGCCCGTTCTGGAGGACGGCGACAGCCCTCCATTGACGGACAGTCACGCGATTTGTGCTTATTTGGTCCGGAAATATGGCAAAGACGATACTCTTTACCCTAAAGACTTGAAACTACGTGCGGTGGTCGACCAGCGGTTGCACTTCGATTCGAGTGTACTTTTTCCCTGCCTGAGAAATATCAGCCAGCCTCTTTTTGTTCATAAAGTAACCGAAATTCCACAGAGCAAAATCGATAACATAATTGAGGCCTACGAGTTCTTGGAGGCCTTCCTACAGTCCAACTATATCGCCGGAGAGAACATGACGATTGCGGATTTCAGTATTCTAACCACGGTCTCCACGTTAGAGGTCTTTGCACCGATCGATTCGAAGAAATTCCCCAAACTGGCAACCTGGAGGGAACTCATGTGGAAGGTGCCTTACTATGAGCGAGCCAACGAAATGGGACTTGCAATCTTTAGCAAATTGGTACACAGTATATTAAATAAGGATTGACATTATTTAGATATTAAATAAATTGTGTGTTCACTAGTGTCTACTGAGTTTGTCTTCATTGCGAGTAGAGGTTATCTAAGAAAATGTGTCTTTGTTTGGTGTTTTCTTTTGCTCACAAAAAAAGACCGTTTATTTTGCACTCATCTTTCTTATCGTTGCGCCATTCTTTCGTTTTATTTTATATTCTCCAGAATAATTGTATCTGGGCATTCTTTTTGTGGCTAGAATATTGTCAACAAGCGACAATAGAAAGGAAAAAACAGAAATATCAATCAGCGAGCCGTGTCTGCTCTACATACTTGTGAGCTAAACGATTTAGCTAATCTAGATAATGGAGACAATAAACGAATACCTATCGGATGCGATTGTTCATGAGTTTATCTGATTTGTGTCTCTAAACCATCACTGATAAGGCTGCCGGTTTGATACGTGTAATCTTATCAAACAGCATGTGATATTGCCGTCAAACAAATATTCATAAATTATTTTGATTGGCATATCTCATAGTTGGCATAATAGTCCAACGATAAAGATTTGATTGGCCGCACCTACTGGACTTGATGTTACGCAATAAATGAGGTTATTATGTAGATCCGCCGGTAGTTTTACAATATTATCTTCAAGTTTTCATGAATTTTTTTAGAAAATGTTATCAATGCTGTTGCAAATCTTGTTCTATCCAGGGATGGGCGCAGTGTCCGATAGCTGGCTGAATTACAGACACTTCTTCTGTTGTGTTAAGAATTTACCTGGAAGTGACCCTTTTTCTTCAATGAAACATAGAATATAGAAAGAGAACTTCTAGATTTGATCTGTTGATAGTAGTGCAATTATTTGCTAAAATCGGAAACGCCATTAATGTGTCTCGGTTTTTGTTGGACCAGATTCGTCACATGAACAGTTTTTTTTTTCAGTTGACGTTTAGCCGAGAGAATGGGGACGTTCGGATACCTAGTTTATGTAAAACGTCAACTATGTAGATTGGTCGTGACTATGAATCCGAACGCGTTGACTAAGCAAGTTGAACTGTTTTTGTATTCTCGCGGTCAGCGTTACCTTTGCTTGATTTTGCACTTTTTTATTTGGAAAGGTCCTTCAAAAATCTTTAAAAAATTGTTATTTTCAAATAAGTACCTGACAATCACTACACTTTTATAGTATTATGCGAACTAATGTTTGTTAAATATCGTGTGAAAATTCCAAATTACCAGAGTGGCCTTAGAAATCACACCTTTTTCTCTCATCGCGCCTTTTTTCGACTCCTCAGAATTCTTTTATTTTAAATTTGACTCTTCGAAATGTCAACTGAATACGAAGGCAGTATTTTCAGATTGGTCGGCTTCCCCTCCATAAACGTCAACTGCAAAAACTATACACGTGAACACTCTTTGCCAATAAAAACTGAGACGCATCTAGTCAGACAGCTGTCAGACTTACTAAACTACGAATCCGAACGTCCCCAATGTAGTCAAGAACTGACAGTTCGTATGTGTGGCTGACGTTAAAAAAGTGATATTACCGACCAATGCAGTTTTTGCGTTCAGCGTACATAGTCGAGACTTGGTGTTTGATTTTTCCCGTTATTGGTTTTACTTTTCGCCGCAGTTTATACCTCTTTTTTCAACAAACGCTTTTTTAAGCACAGAAATAACCCGCTTGTCTTCGACTTATTTGAATAATTTATATTTATCGTTCTCGCAGGACTGATGTGTCAAATGAAATTAAAAAAAAATGCGCAGTCGACTTCGTTTGGCAAAAAAGTTACTGCCATTACACTATTGCAGTCAAATGTTACAACAGACCAAATAAATTAGGCAAGTGCCAAGTGAGGTGTTTTTCAAAATTCAGTTTAGAGCGCGAAGCTTAAATAAATTTGCATTTTTGTTAATAACTCCTCACGGCGCGGCGCCCCTCATTCCTTTCTACGGCGCACCAGGGCGCCACGGCGCACACTTTGGGAACCCCTGCTTTAATCAATTCAAATGCTAGTTATTATTCATATACGACTCAGTTGGTTTTTTTTTTGTTTAAATGTTTTTATATCCGCATTGAATTAAAAGTTAGATGACTAGCAAAATGCCAAACAGGAGGGATATTTTTCTGTCTACCGCAAAATTACCTGCTGAGAAAAAGCGTCTGATTTCATTTTGATATCTTTGGCTTACGTTTGTAACTGACGTCGGTGCCGAGTCGGAAACAATAAGGTTAATTAAAAATAACTTATTGTGTTTTCGATTGAAGAAAATAATTGTCATTTTTATCGAAAGAGCTCTTTCTATGTTTGCTTTGTTTTATGTGCCTTAACTCACCAACACACTGACACTACTCTAACAAAATGTCAGAATGAAATGTTGTTTTGTAGGAAACTTTAATTAAAATATATTGATTTGGTCGTCTAAAATAAATACTCTTATTTAATGTCGAAAACAAAAAAAAAAGAAAACAAAGAACAGAAAACCAAATCTCACTAATCGCGCAACCGCGTAGTCATTTGTCTTGCAATATAAGTACCTACTACCATAGATAATTATATATTAATTTGTCTATGATACTACTCACTAAACTTCCCACTCCTCCCCTCAGTTCATTTCCATTTTAATTTTCACGATTGCGTAGTAAGAGAAAGATATTGTATTCGTACAAACCTTCGACCTCAGGTTGTTAATCACTTCTGAATTGAATTAATGGAGAATTGTGTCCCGTCAAACTAATACACACATAATGATGATGTGCAAATGATACCTACCAGTGTTTCCTCTGAACATTTTCAGAAAGAGTCCAAAAAATGGTCCCGGGTAAAAAAAAAAGAGTTCTATTCCCATATTTTTTGTTTAAACTCTTGTATCGTCTAAAGAGAAACATCTTATATTAATACGTGAACATCCGAGCTTTCCGTACGCTTTTTTGGTATTTAATATGAAATGAGGAGAATGAAACTTATGTTATTTGAAAGGTGCTGTGCCATAGATGTGCACAAACACAAAATCGTGGTTATATGTCGCCATCAAGACTGGTAAAATTAAGTTATGACTTCCCCATACAAAACAGGTAATAAAAGGATTTTGGTGGCAATCAATTTGTCGCCGTCATGTTTCCATAGTAACGTATTTAATCATCAAAGATTAGAACCTGTTGGAGAGAATCATTTACCCATAAAGGTATGCAATTTACCTGCCCCTAAAATTAAGCAATTGTAAATTTATTTAGGGGAATTATTTATTATTTGTCGCCACCATTTACCCTAGTAACGTACATATTTAAGTATTAATCATCTTAGATTAGAGTCTGTTTCCGATGAAGCAGTAGGAACGTGGAAATCTTGCATGAGACACCAATGGTCCGACGTCTATTGATAGTATCGGATTCCTACCGGCTAAAACCACCTCCCTTCTCGAACAGGCCGTTTTGTTTCCCCCGCGGAACCGGCGTAAGGTATTACTTCGCGGGGATCGGTATAAAGACTTAGCTTGTTGCTCTACTAGCTGGAACTAGTAGCTTTCCATTGGCGTTCTAAGCGTCTAAGGTCGCTGAGTATAGGCACCGCCACGTTACTTACAATGGTCCAGTTTTCGTCATTCTGAAGCTTATAGTTTACGATGTTATCGTGAGTGGGGCACTCCCCGAATTGGTCCCGTAGGGAGATCCTCTCGGTTTCGTACCGTTGCCAATAAAAAAACACGTGTTCCGCGTTTTCAGAAACTTTTTCGCAATGCGGACAATTTGGGCTGGTTTCATGTCCGCGTTTAAAAATATATTCTCTGTAACAGCCATGACCCGTCAAGAACTGAGTCAGATAGAAGTTTGTTTCGCCATGTTTCCGTTTAATCCATACGTCAATTACTGGTATCAGCCTGTGCGTTCATCTTCCCTTTACTAGTAGGTACCTATAAATAGGTGAAGGCAAACAGTTAAGAACCATTTTCACTGCAGTGAAACTTCGAGACTCGCAATAGTTTTTGTAACTGCGTGCTGAAAATCCTACTTTACTTTGCTTTGCTGAGAACGAAGCTAAAAAAACACGGCTAATATTCGCCTGTTTTTTTTTTCTTGGGAAAATTGTACAGAGATGGAATGATTTTTGAAATATGTTTTCCAATATTTTGTGTATAAGCCAGGGAGCTATAAGGGTATAGAATTTCTAACACCGGGCGAAATCTAGTAATTATAATTCAACATAACACAGACGCAGAATGGAGTTTTTTTTAAAAAAATATATATATTTCAGTAATAGTATGTGCGTAAGTATACGATGTTTACGAAGTCAATTAAAAGGGTTTCACAAGCTTATGATTAAATTACACAAAAAGCGTAGGTACTATATTTGATAAAAGAGCCCAATTTCACTCATTTTCAAAAGGATGAGTCCGGAGTCCATATGCTTTATAAAGGAGTAGGAGTCGAAATGACTCTAAAGCACCCCGAAGGTAACGCTGACCTACCACTATTCCAAAAGTGCTCCAACGAATTTAATTTCCAGATTATACTGCAATTACAATCACTGGGCTGTTGTCAGAGTGCTCCAACGAATTTAATTTCAAGATTATACTGCAATTACAATCGCTCGGCTGTTGTCAGAGTGAAACAGCATGCATTATACGCGTAGTCTAAGTTGATTTTCTAAATATAGCCTTTGTTAAGTAGTATTATCTGTTCGGTAGTGGTATATGCGTATATGTATACTTTATTTAAATAAGCGAGCCCCCTGGCCCTTGGATGATCGCTGGAGATGGAAATCATTTTCCCCACCTTATATTCATAAGTTCTACTCGTACAGATATAAATAATATGAGTTTCACTGCAGTCTCTGTCTCTAGTGTTGTTATTCTACTTAGTTGGACATCTGTCGTTTTCGCGTTAAGTACACATATTAAATCATGGGGAAACTAGTTCTATACGGTCATGAAATAAGCCCTCCAGTCAGAGCAGTGATACTAACACTCAACGCTCTTGGCTTGGATTACGAATTTCGAAATGTTGACTTTACAAAAGGCGAAACCATGACAGAGGACTACAAGAAGAAAAATCCCCAGCATACTATTCCAATGTTGGAGGACGATGGACAATTCATCTGGGACAGTCATGCTATTGCGGCTTACTTAGTGAGAAAGTATGCAGATACTGATGATCTATACCCGAAGGATTTCTATAAGCGTGCTGTTGTGGACCAACGACTTCACTTCGATTCGGGCACTTTATTTTCGAGCGTTAGGAATATCACTGCTCCTTTTTTTATCAGCAATGTAACGAATATTCCTCGAGAAAAGATCGATGCATTCTATATTGGATATGACTTTTTAGAATCGTTCCTGACGCATGACTATTTGGCTGGTAATACATTGACAATAGCTGACTTAAGTGTTGTGTCGACAGTAAGCTCCTTGACAGATCTAGCGCCAATTGATCCTGTTAAGACACCAAAATTAGCTGAGTGGATTAATCGCATGTCGAAGCTACCATACTATAAGAAAGCAAATGGCGAAGGCGCAGCGAAAGCAGTCCAAATGCTGAAGAGTAAACTCCATAAAATTTAAGAAGTGAAATAAAGAGAAACGACATTCGTGAAAATATGGTAATCAAAGTCTTTTCTTTTTTGTATAATAAATTATTGTCGAAGGCTATAGATTGTGGATAGTTCAATATTCAGCAGATTCAGCAGATTCAGGAAATTGTAACCATTTGCCAATTTTGGTAAACAGAACTGGCGCTGTGGGATGAACCAAACGTAATGTTACGGTGCCCAAATTAACAAGAAATTGCTATTTCGAAATCGTTTCAATCGTTTTTGGTGTACCTATTTATTCAGTTTTGATTCGGTCTGAGAGAAGTATTTAATAATAACTAAAGGAAGACATACACTTATGTTCTATTTGGAGGGGACTCAGTCTTATCAGAGTGCTATAGATTAGAGATGCCACGAACATTCAGCAACTATTCGGTATTAGGCTATTTTCCACATTTTCCACATTTTCCACATTTTTTCACTATTCGGAATAGCAAATCATAAAAAAAAAAACTCAAAATACCTATTGCTCACAAAAGTGTTTATTTAAGCAGAAAATTAATAGGTTATTATTTAAAATTTACCAGTGGTAAATTATGATGTATGAAAACAATTTTTTCAGCATTTGTCGATAGCAGGCGATTGTGTTTTTCTTTATAGATTATCAGGCCTATTCGGCAAAATCTTTTATCAATTTGTTCTGTTATTCTGTTATGAATTTTCATACAAAAGTTCGAACTGTCAAAAAATCTTTTACGGGCTCTAAAATTGGTATTCTTTGTGGAAAAATCTTTTATGGATTCTGTTAAGAATCATAACAGAATAAAAGATTGAATTTTGTGACTTTTATTATAAAAGATTTTTATTTAATATGAATTCTTTAATTGAAATGTTTCTCTATATAATTCCTAGGCAACGAAATGCTTACAAATGGAGACAAAATGTAATAAATGTGTGTAAAAAAGTATAATAATTGAAAATGGTTTCTAAATTTATATATTTTTTTTTTTTTCCGAAAACACCCATCATTTTTGCTGGAACTAAGATTTAATATAGTGACCCATTTGATCTTCCTGGTGTGATTAATAATTCAAAATTTACTCCTTTCACCGACAATTTTATGCTATTTTGCAAAAAAATTATCAGGTGTCCACTTAGTATTTACAAAAAAAAAAAAAAAACAAGGCTGTTTGTTTGAAGGTTCGTAACAGATATCAATTTTCGAAGTTTTATAACAGAGTTTCATAAAAGTTCGAAACCCAGAATACGATTTATAAAAGATCTGTTATGGTCGAGACCTTTTATGATTCATAATAGAAAATTCATAACAGAATAAAAGATTTCGCAGAATAGGCCCAATTAATTCTTTAACTGAAATGTTTCTCTATATAATTCCTAGGCGACGAAATGCTTACAAAAAATGGAGACAAAATGTAATAAATGTGTGTAAAAAGTATAATAGTTGAAAATTATTTCGACATTTTTTATATTTTTGTTTAGCCAAAAACACCCATCACTTTTGCTGGAACTAAGATTTAATATAGTAACCCATTTGATATTCCTGATGTGAGTAATAATTCAAAACTTTACTTCTTTCACCGACAATTTTATGCTATTTTGCAACAAATTTATCAGGTGCCCACTTAGTATTTCAAAAAAAAAAAAGGTTCGTAACAGATTTCAATTTTCGAAGTTCTATAACAGAGTTTTATAGAAGTTCGAAGTCCAGAATACGATTTATAAAAGATCTGTTATGGTCGAGACCTTTTATGATTCATAACAGAAAATTTATAACAGAATAAAAGATTTCGCAGAATAGGCCCATATACCTGATTCTGAAAACTAGCCGCTCACTATACGCACTGCTACCGGGAAATGACAAATAAAGCAAGTTGTGAAAGGGTTGGATACTGTTTTGGCTTTGCTGACCACCATTTGTAATACCATGTTCCCATCAACGTAATTTAGCTAATGTGATTTATAAATCACGAAAGGCGTCTCGACCGAACTTTACGTGTTTTAGTTTGACATCCAGGAGAAAGAGTTCATACCCTTCGGACAAGGTAGTTTTTTGTTTGTGTTGTTTTCGTGTTGTTCTCATACCTGCCACAAATAAAACAATTTATGTATTGTATGTAGGTACTTAATAAAAAATACCGAAACTCACGGAAACACGAAGAATATTGGATTTAAAATAATTTTGTTGGCATTTGTTTTCGTTTTTTTCTTGTTTGTTGAATAAAATTGATTCGAATTGAACTGAATTGAAATAATAACAGGTATGTTCGATTTTATTTTGTGTGGATTTACGATGACAGATACGTAATTCAAATTTAAACACGTATAAATCATATAATTAATAATCACGAAAATGTATGGTAAATCATCAATACCATGTTCCCACGATGGTGGGAACATGGTATAAGGGTCTGTTTTGACTTGTCAACTGCGCAAAGTAGGTACATACTAAGTGTTGCCGTATATTCGGCGCATCGGCCACTATCCTCGCCGAATATTCGGTATTCGGCCAAATATCTACTATAAGTTCATTCTTAAAAAAAAAAAAAAAATAAAAGATAGATTATTGCATTTTTTTGAAATTTCAAATGAATTTATTTAGGTATTTGTTTTATAATGACACACAGTAATGTTATTACAAAATTGAATTCATTGAATTATTTTTTATAACTCGACCATTACCTAATAGAAGTACCAATCCTAATGGGATGCTTTATGATGTTTGATGTCCAACGAAATCCAAGATCTTTATTGCCAAGACTTGTTCTAAATATGTATTTTGTAACCACCATATCCGCTGCGTACATTTTTACATATTGTTATAATTCTCTCGACAAGTTCATCGACAGTTCATCATCCAGTCTACGGTTTTGAAATTTCACTCCAAAGTCCATTGGATTACCTGTCAGTTGCTCTACACTGGTCGGTATCATTTTAATGTGTTGACTTTCATAAAACATTTCACTTTGCTTGTTCGAATCTTGCTTTTTCACAATTCTATCTGAGCTTGGCTTCTTGTATGTTATTGTTACTTGCATTAAATTTTTGCACTAAATGTCCGATTCCACATCAACTACAAAAAAAAAAAATAACGCAAATTCCATACATTTTTGTTGTCAGAGTTTTTTACAGTCATGTTCAAACTGTTCAAAATGAAAACGATGAACGATGCGACGATGATGTTCGAAGCAAACTAAAAACGACATCGCTTCGACGACAATCGTTTCATAAATTACGCGATCAGAGCCTTGTTTTTTGAGCTTCGATCTCAGCAAAGCAAAGTAGAATTTTCAGCTTTGCTGAGATCGAATTTCCAAAAAAAAAAAAAACGGCTATTAACGAATATGCCCATTCAAAGGTAAAAGACTACTTACTTACGCAGATAACTATCACTACAATTAGCTTGGCGTTCGTGTTTTCTCTATCAAATAATTATTTGCTAGTTAGTGATTTCTGATAGATGAACATACCTATACCTTCATACTTATGTATCTGGTGATGATGTCAGATCGTGTCACAAATGGATCTCCACTTTGATATTTTTGTAAGTTTGTATTTCTGGTGGTAAATGATGTGTGTCGTTTTCAAGGTTACATAGGATGATTAAAAATCTTTACGCCACCAATTATTATAAGCTGAAAAATACCTACTTGTACATATAGTGTAATTGCCTACGCTGTTTTTTTGTAAGCTTCACAGCTTTTTGCACCCCATTTACCTAGGCTGACATTAAGTTTGACCTCGCTAGTTAAGAGCAAATTTTGTGCGCAGTGTGTTGGGCAGGTTTGAATTTTGAAAGGTATCGCTGTGTATGTGTTTTCTTTGCGTGGCTTTTTTCTCTTATCCGCTGCTTCGATCTGAGGGAATGAGCAAAACACTATATATAGGTACACATTTTTTACTCTGTCTGGGCAGCTAAATGGCTAGGTTATACTTATAATGGCTTAGTAGCATTGAAAAAGAATATTAAATAAATTTTTACTATTTGTATGTAGCAGTGTATGCCCAGTCAGGTGTGCCAACCTAAAATACTATTGCAAAATGTATACTAAAAGCATTTTACACTTGGCAGTGCAAGTCCGATCAAGGAATTAAAGCAATATTTTGAAGGAATAATATCGTTCCATTGACAACTTAATGTTACGTCAAACTGCCTTTTAAAATATTGGCATATTGCAGAGAAGAAATCTTTAAATTACCCACCAGAGTAGAAAAATCAGATAAAAAAATAGAGTCATCATAATAATAGTTGAAATTGGACTAACAAACTCTCACTTACGTAAAAAGTAAAATGCGAATCAAAATGTTTTATGTAGTACAAACTCAGAACTTCTTAAATATTATTGCATATCATTATATTTTATACATAATGATGCTCTATGTCAAAACAGTTTGTTCAAAAAAGTTATAGGTATGTCATTTGTACTCGGGTACCTATTTTGGTATATCCTCGAATTCGATATGCGTGTTCTATGTTTACTTAGAACTTTAAAACACTATCGTTTGATCAGTTTTGTCAAGAAGTTGTAAGTTTCTTTCAGGTACAGAGATATACCCACCTTATTTTTCTTAGATTGAATTTTAATTGAACATTTTGGTATATTATACATTCAGCTAGGTTTCACTTTTCATTTTCACTCAAAATGATCTCGAATTCGATCGAAAATAGATTTTTGTTTTCTACATCTCACTGTAATCAATTTCGATTTAAAATTTTTCGGAATCGAACGAAGTGAAATTGTATTGTGTTCCACAATTCGATTTTGCCGATTTCAGGTCGTTCGATGTGAAATAGTGACAACGAAAAGACGTAATTCAAAATGTAAGTATAAAGCAATTTCGAATAAACTTTTGTAAGCAAATGCAACACCCAATCCTGATCAAAGAGGATCTAAACGTGCCCCAAACCGATTTTCCCCGCAAATTATGAATGACAGCCCTCTCTCCCACGCTCTTATTTTTCCTGTCTGTGAATACGTGTTATTAATGGCCGCCAGGTGGCACTTTTTCAATAACAAAAAATTTGTAAATGAACTTATAACAATAAATGTAAAAGGAATAAATGTTGTGTATATTTTTAATCTACTTGTTCTATGGTTCATACATTTACCATACCAACACATTTGTGAGAATAAAGTATCATCGCGGAACTAACTGGAAATGGAAAACCCAACAAATCGAAGAGATATCGGCTGCCACTCTCTTATGACAGCTTTTTTGAAAGGATGATGCAGACATGCTGCAGTATGCATTGAAGTGTTTTCTCTATATTTATTTAGGTATAATTTCCTTCATTTTTAAACATCACTTGCTTTTCGACAAAAACTTCAAAAGGCAGACATTTCCATATTGATAAATCGAAATAAGTAGGTACCTAGGTACCTAGTGATTTCAGTACACATTTTTTTTACACACTAGCTGACCCGGTGAACTTCGTTCCACCAAACTTCTTTTAGGTCGATTTAACCACTTTCCAGAGCCACGCACTAAAAATCTGTCAAACTGAAAAAAATTTCCGAGACTTTCGCAGAGAGCCAAAATACGTGCATAGACTTCGAGCTACTTTGAGGCACTTTCATGTTTGACGTCTAATTCATGTCAAAAACAAATAGCGGGTGATTTTTTAGCTGGTTTGGTTTTGGCAACACTGGTTTTGACAGCTGACGTGTGTTTAGTACCTTGTGTCACTGTCAAACAGCTTCAGTTTGGTTTGCAATTTAACCATGGATCGTCTTACAAATGAACAACGCTTGCAAATTATTGAATTTTACTATCAAAATTCGTGCTCGGTTCGAAATGTTCATTTTCGCTTTTTTATCGAAAAATTGTGTTCAGCGATGAGGCTCATTTTTGGTTGAATGGGTACGTAAATAAGCAAAATTGCTGCATTTGGAGTGAAGATCAGCCAGAAGCATTGCAACAGCTACCAATGCATCCCGAAAAAGCCACTGTTTTGTGCGGTTTATGGGCCGGCGGCATTATTGGGCCATATTTCTTCAAAGATGATGCGAATCGCAGCGTTACTGTCAATGGTGAACGCTACCGAGCGATGATAACAAACTTTTTTTTGCCCGAAATGGAAGTTCTTGACTTGCATGATATGTGGTTTCAACAAGACGGTGCCACATGCCACACAGCACTCGAAACAATGGCGCAATTGCGAGGCGAGTTTGGTGAACAGTTAATTTCACGTTTCGGGCCGGTCAATTGGCCGCCCAGATCGTGCGATTTGACACCATTAGATTATCTTTTGTGGGGGTATGTCAAGGCTAATGTGTATAGGGACAAGCCCGCTTCGATTGACGCACTGGAAGCCAACATCCATGCATTCATTCGTGAGATACCGGCCGATATGTGTGAAAGAGTATGCCAAAATTGGACTCAGCGGATGGGCTACCTGAGACGCAGCCGCGGTCAACATTTGCATGAAATTATCTTTAAACATTAAATTGCAAGGTTCAAACTATCGATTCAAATAAATATTTCATTCATTTTTTCGAATTTTTGGTGTTTTTTTTTTTAAAAAAGTTCTAAACCTCTTAAAAAATCACCCGTTATAATGACTTACCTTGTTTTAGGAGAACATTCGTCCACCACCGTTTTTTTTTTTTTTTGTATTTTCACAGACACTTATTTTCCTGTGCAATTGACTTTTAAGACGGATTTTGAATTTGTGCAGTTAACATATTATTTGTCAGTCATTGCCGGTTAAAATTCTCTGAACTGTTTGGAGCCAATGGAGGAACTGCTCGTTACTCGTTATTTTGCTGATTTTCTCTTCTTCTGTAATTTTTATGAGATCGAGTATAACCATTGTGCGATTGCGATCGATTTAAATTTTATGAATGAACCTAATGTAATGAATAATATAATTCCGATCATGCACATGCTGTTTCATGTAATTTGGCCAATTCAAGTTTTTTATTCAATAGTTAGCCTCGGTCTTCAAAATGCATTTCGTTGGAATGCAATTTACCTTTTGAATGACTACCAGTTTTAAATGACTGCTTAAAGGCAAGCAAATCGTTACAGACAATAATGCTATTCATAATGGACATTGCATCCATATTTTTTATTTAATGTTCCACTTAAACAAAGTAGGTAAACAACCCATCGCAATATTGCGATACTAATAATACGAATTAACTTAGTTGGGCGGCATATTTGATACTTTTTTTCAAAATATTGACAAGGAAGAAATCTCTAATAACGTACAATTTTACTTTGCTAAATTGTGAACTTTAAGAATTTGACTTGTTCAGAACAATGAGCTAGAAGTTTTGCGTTTGACATGCGTTTGTGACATGTATATCAACACTAGCTTTTACTGACTAGATAGGGCAGTAATTTTAATTTAAACATGGTTTAGGCGCAGCCGCACATATCATTAAATGAACATTTCATCTGTTGCTTTTGCATATAAATGGACAGCCTTCAGATTTGCGTACTTAGTGTTATAACTTTTGTTCTCGTGTGTACCATCCTGACTTTTAAATGGGAAAACTTCTAGTATACGGTGTGGAAATGAGTCCCCCAGTTAGGGCTGTTTTATTTACACTCAGCGCTCTCAGTCTAGACTATGACTTTAAAGTGGTTGACGTACCAAAAGGCGCAAACCTGGAAAGCGAATTTATTAGGATAAATCCCCAGCATACAGTCCCTGTATTGGACGATGGCGGAAAAATAATCTGGGACAGTCATGCGATTAATGCATATTTGGTAAAAAAATACGGAGCGAATGATTCGCTTTATCCAAAGGACATCCATCAGTGTGCTGTGGTGGACCAACGACTTCATTTCGATAGTGGGATCCTGTTTCCGCCTTTACGTAGCATCGCTTCTGCTTTCATAGGGCACAATATAACTCTCGTTCCGGTGGACAAGGTTGACGCTTTCTACGAAGGTTACGAATTCATGGAGGTGTTCTTGCAGCACGATTACTTGGCTGGGAATACCATGACTATTGCGGACTTTAGTGCTATAGCGACTATAACGACATCGATTTCTATTGCGCCAATAGATCCAACGGTATATCCAAGATTGGCAGCTTGGATAGATCGCATGGCTAAGCTACCATACTTTGAAAAGATGAACAGAGGAGCTGAGATCATTAATAAAGCCTTTCAAGATAATCTAATCATTATGAAGAGGGAGAAATAATTCTTAAAGCAGAGAGGAATGATAATCATTGTGAGCGGAAGTCACAGCTGGCAAGCAATGAAAGAGAGTTTTAAACTAAAGTCGAGTTTTTTCTTTTAAATAAAGTTGATCTTAAGAAAGGGCTTGGGTCAGATTAATTTGTGAAGTGTTTTTTTATTGGCTTTGGTCTTACCACTACGATTGGTCTGAAATTTTCAAAAGTGTATTGTTTGAAGTTCTTAAATAGTAGTGAACTTTGTGGTAAGTGTGTTGGACTACAAAGGGAGAGACCCTGGCTCGATCTTTGGAAAAGCAAAATTAACATCTTAAGGTTGTTTCCACGGTGCCACCTGTCACAAACGTTTGCCAATCACCCGAGTGTTTACTTGTCATGAAAGAGCTTCTCAATTAGCAGTTAGTACTCGGCATAGAATTGTAGATCCCTGCCATTGTTCCAAATATAAAAACTCTCACTAAACGAATGGTTGTGAAAAGCTAAGCGTAGAGTCCCTACGGACCTCTATTGCCAAGCTATTTATTTAATTTTTTTCAATTGTAGTTAAAATTGATTTTGCACTTTTTCTGCATTTAGAACATTTTTATAAATTGCAAAACCATATCCAACTAAATGCGAATTAATCTACAAAACTGTTGACAGTTTAGGAAACGACAGTAACAGAATTCTTAAATAAAGTTATTGTGAATCGAAGCCTGACACACCACCGCACCGTTGTCCACACACAGCTATGCGTGTTTTTAAAGCAGAGAGCTGTAGGGCTTAGGTGTAGTTGCTATCGCAGCGTGGAATGCGTATATGGGGGGTATTCCGCGAATGGATGATATGGCAATTTTTTCAGTGTTTGCTGGTACTTTACAACAAGTTTGCAAGAAGTCATCGAAAACTGGTAGTACGTTTTGAATGCTAGAGAGCGGTGAATTTAAACTGCTTCTTAATGACATGGGTATATACTTAACAAAAAATGTGCCGGATAGTAACGCTCGTTAGAAGTAAATCTTCAATACAGAGTGGAAGGTATGAAATTTTTGGCAAAATGATAAATTTAAAAGCAGAACAAAATATTAAACACTACACCAACAGTATTTTATCGCTTGTTCGAAAGGTAAACAGTTGATAGAATTGAAACGCATTGAGTTCCATTTTTGGCCTTGTACGTCAGGACGTCAAGAGTTGTGTGTTCGGAATTATCTTGCCTTTTTGCCAAACGTAAAGGACAGCAGATGATTTGTTTCTAATAACAAAAAGAAATAACACAAACTGAAAATTATTATCAGCAGTAAGAATAAGACTGCTGGCTGCTAGAAACAACGTCAAATAACTCATCGAAAAGCCATCAAAAACGCGTCAAAAACCTTGTCCAAAAATAGAAAAAGTCAAAAAAATAAAAAATATTAAACTCATCATAATAGGTATGCCTTAAAAAATGGAGTTGAAAAACATTTCAAAAATAGCTCCGGAAAACGAATCCTAAAATGACCCCACCTTTTTCTCCCACTGCCAATAAAGTTAAATAAAAAAAAAATAAACACAATTTAAAAAAATATTCTTATGTATATTTGATAACCAAAACGTAACACTCGCTCTCTTTCTATTACATTATTTACACTTCTTGTTGTTCGCAAGCGTATTTATACACTTTAATGAAAAGCGCCAGGCCTCTGCCATTCGCCTTCTCATAATATGGCAGCTTAGACAACCGATTAAGCCAAGCGACCACTTTTGGAGTTTTAACAAAATCGATTGGCGCCACCACGTCTAGGGAACATACAGTTGACACAGCACTAAAGTCTGCTACTGTCAGGGAACTGCCGGTCAAGTAGTCACTCTGGAGAAATGCCTCCAAGATATTATATGCATCGTATACCGCATCGATTTTCTCCTGTGATACACTGGATGCTTGCTTCTGCCAGATCGGAGCAACGATGTTCCTAAAGTTGGCAAAAAGCACTCCCGAATCGAAATGAAGTCGCTGATCCACAATAGCATTTTGATACAAGTCTTTTGGGTAAAGAGCGTCATCCTTTGCATATTTCTTCACTAAGTACGCATTGATGGCGTGACTGTCACTTAGGTATTTCCCGTCATCTTCCAATAGTGGGATCGTACCTTGAGGATTCTTCTTGATAAACTCCGCGGAATGGGTTTCACCTCCAAAGAAATCGATCTCTTTTAACTCATAGTCCAATCCTAGAGCGTTGAGGGTGAGTAAAACAGCCCTCATGGGGGGACTGGCTTCGACACCGTATAGAATTAAATTTACCATTTTCTTTTTCTTTATACAACCCGAAAGCGAGAACAACAAATAATATACTAAGTACTAACTAGCTCTTTGGAATTGTGGTTCTTTATATGCTCTATTCCGTTATCAGCTGTATTCTAGGCGCGACACGTGCTTTTAAAGCAGAAACCTATTGGGTTTAAGTTTGCACAGCCTCTGGTAGTGGTAGCTGTAGTGTCAGCGCTGGTGGGTGTTACATTTTTAACTTTCTCCATTTCGTAGTAAGAGAAAGATATTGGTTTCGTACAAAATTTCGAACTCGAGATTTCAATCAATTCTGATATTACAATGATAGAGGAACTCAAAAATTACGTCGCAAAATTCTGTCCGGTCTGTCCGTCTGTCCGTCCTTCCACAGGCCTACAGCCTAAAAGGCTTCCCGGATAACGTTCAAACCTCGGATTTGCAGTTTTTGGGCTTACAGCTCGGGAGGTGTTTTTTTTTTCAAGGTAACCTCAATATTAATGGTACCTACTTCCCATATAAAATGTTCGTACCAGTTTGATTTGATCGAAAACGGCTCTAACGATTTCAACCAAAATTGATATTTAAGCTTAAGTAGGTGAGGTTACCAGGACTGCGTACCCAGTTTTTGGCTAAAAATTCGAACAACGGTACTTTTGGAATTTCGACATATCTCGAAAACGCTCTATACCTACGATTGTAACAAAAATGAATTTCTAAGGTAATGTGGTCTTTTATAACTTAATAGCTAACTCAGCTTTTCTCTATATTATCGTACAATGGATTTTTGAAAAAAGGCATTTTTTAAAATTTAGTTTTATTCAGTTTACCGGAAACCGGCAATAACGATTTTGACCAAAATGCAAATTTAGAGTCAAATGGATGTTTTCAAAACTTTTGTGTCCTCAATTTTCGATTTTCTGAACACTCTTAAAGTCAATCAGACTCGCATTAAACGAGAAAGTTTCGTGCGACCCAGTCGTGCACTTTATTTTTTAATGAAAAAAAAAACACCCAAATAAATGCGTAGGTATGCTTTTGCGACGCTGTTTCATGAAATGCTTTCCCTCTCCGACTTCAGAGTGTTGATGATGGGTGGGTTTTGTATTGTTTGTAATCAATTCTTTCTCTCCCTTTTTGCCTCGATTTCATAATTTTTCAGGTTTATCGTTTGTTGCTTTTATGAATGAGATGAGCAGGTACCTAGGTACCTTCGGCCTTACCAATAATCAACTTTAGTCTGGCACTTTACGAAAAGACTCCACACTTTCCAAAATCCCTTTACCAATAAACAAATATAGTTGCCAGACTATCGCTAACTGTAGGGTTAAATGTTAGTGTTGAGAAAGCCATGTTTATCTCGGACATTAGCTAAATAAATCCTCCCTTATGTCATTTTGAAGAGAAGTGTTCCCAACCATCCAAAATCACAGTATTAAATTTCGTAATAGGAGAGAATTTAGTACGATTTTGTTCAGCCTGAGCGTTTACAACTATTAATTAATTTTAGTAAATTGTGAATGTTTTCTAATTTTATTCATTGCAATACAACAATGCAAATGGTTTTTAAGTTTAACAAACACAAATTTGTACAAATGTATGCAAAATATTGAAAAATATTGAATTTTTGTTTTATTTCTAAACACGTGAAGCATACATTTCTGTGTTTTTTTTTCTGTTTTATCTTGTTTTACCGCTAGTTATTGCGGTATTAAATAGTTGCTTAATAAAAACTAAATTGTATATGAGTTTGGGATATTTCCAAGACTTTCTTGACAGTCGTCGCAAACAGAATAAAATATCTTCTTACTTAAGTTTGAATTCTCAGTACCTTAGGCGACACAGGTAGATATTTTGTTGCAACCAAACCCTTTTCAAACTCTTTGCAAAAGGAGTTTGTTTACCGAGAATGAGGATCTCTAATGAGACAATGGTTGGCGTGAAAAGGTTCCCTTCGCGGAAAATGTAGTTGTAAAAATAGAATTATCAGAACTCAGCAAAATTCATGCAAAATAACAAGTTTATTAACTTCTGGAGGGGTAACAGCCTAACAGGTAGTACGAGAATATGTGTGCATAAAAATGTGCGTTTTATATTTTTCGGTTCGAATTTCAACTTTTGTCGGTTTCTAAGTTTCCCGAATTAATTAATATATAAGCCATACAATTTTTTATAGGTTAAATTGTATTTATTTTCAAACCCGGAAGCGATAAGTTCTTAACACGCTTCCTACCTACGTGCGATTGTTATTCATTCTGAAATGAATGAGCCAGATATTATTTCTATTTTCAAAAATATTCTCTTGTTAACAATGCAATTGTGATGTTTAGACCACTAATAAGTTTTGATTTGCATCGTCAGCCTACGAATATATGAAACCATTCAAATAAACTGTGCTCCGTTTATTGAATAATTTGAAAAGGATTTTATTACGACACAAATGCACTCATAAAGAAATAGCGAGGTAGTATTAGAAAACAATGGAAAGCGTACCATAAAAGTACTGAAAATTGTGTCCGATCGAACGATAGGGCATTACTGATTTGCATATGATATTTGACAGATCAGCGGATATTTTGTGCATTTCCTATTTTGTGTTTTGTTTTTTGCTTATAATAAGTCTCAAAGACCATTGGAAAGATATGTGTTGGGCAAATTTAATTGCAATTTATGTATTCCTTCTTTTAGAATAAAATTCTCCTTGTGAAAGAGACCATTGACCTTGTTTTTCACGAAAACAAATTATGAAATTTGATCTCTGCAATGACAACAAATGTAATAGATTCTAAGAAAGTTGTAGGACTAGTAAATGTGGAGGTCTAATTGTTTATTGGTACCATTTCACAAAAGCTGTACATTTTTACTAAAGCTGACATCTAACTAGTTGTCGACATTAGTGATTGATTATTGGTAAGGCCGTTTGTGTGTAGTTGGATGTGATTTTATTTTTCTTTGGAAGAATTTCTGCACAACGATTACGATCTACGAGATTTTTAAATAGGCCCTAGTTATAGCCATACGTAAAACGAAACCGTAAAAATTTACTTTTGCTTTTTAAGACCACTTGGGCCCGTTTGCTCATAGCTATGGGCTACTTTTTTCTTGTCATAAACTGTCACATAAGATTCTAAGTCGAACTTAAATCGCTATGAGTAGTATCGGAAAACGGGTCTTAGTCCGGGTAATGGTTGAACTCAATATTGGTCTTAAAATGTTGCTTATGAATTATAAAATTCCACAAAAATAATTTATTAATTTTTCCGTACGAAAAACTTTTTCCGATCTACTTCTCATTCAATTCCACAACACGTTCCCAGTTCCCACTGAAATATTTCATTTCTTTACTGTTCCATATGTCAGGAATTTTTTTCTGATGGTATCCAATCAGTGGTGGTTGATTTGTTTTAATTGTTTTCGTAGGGAAATTTGTTCTGACAGAATGCTCGCTATGACCGCCAAAACGAAAAAAAACAATTTCAACGGATCCAACCGAGGATCCAACTTTTTCTGTTGAATTTTACGTTTGGCTATAAATAGGGCCTAAATTAAGACAGCTACACAAAACTGGGTTTTTTTCACTGCGCCACCTCTCGCGAACGTCTGACAAACATCCGAGAGTATAACTGTCATGAAAAGAGCTTCTCAATCGGTCCGTTTGGAACCGGCATAAAATTGTAGATCCCTTCCATTCGTTCCAAAAATTAAAAACTCACACAGAAACGAATGGTTGCGAGAAGCTAGGCCCTGGGTCCCTACAGACCTGATGCGCCAACTATTATTATTATTATTACACAAAACTGAAACAGAAACAGAACAGATCCATATAAACATGGCTGCCGCCTGAACTATCAAATTTTGTTTCGTTTTAGCTTTGATTTCAACGAAAAAATGGAACGGATTTTGAAAATGTTTAGTGAAGACTTTTTTGGATTGTTCTGCATCTGTCATCTGGCTGTTTTTTTCGCATCGTATTATTTTATATTGTGATGAATACGTTTGAATTTCGAATTGTACGCCGTAAATCATCTTTATTAAACATTTCCAAAATCTGATTCAAAATTTTTCATTGAAGTCGAAGCTAAAAAGTAATCAAACGAAACACGATTTGATAGAATAAGCTGCAGTCATGTTTTTATGGATCTGTTTCTGTTTCAGTTTTGTATAGCTGAGCGAACAACGTAAACAGAACCAGAATTTGCTACAGAACGAAAAAACTTTCTGTTCTGTATCAGTTTCTGTTCCTGTTTCTGTTCTTTGTCACTTGGTGCCTTTACAGAAACAAAATCGGTTCTCTCATTACAGAGCCCATCAATTTCAAACACAATACAACTTATTTTTATTATACATGTAATGTATATATAGATATTAAAATTCTTTTAAAAGCAATGGTGTGCAATGAACTAATATATTTATAAAATCATGCAATGTAAAATCATTCTGGCCATTTTGTGTAGAGCGGGCTTGTTTGAACCATTTGAGCAATCATACGGTAAAAGTAAATGTTTGTGTTGACATGCTATTTTATTTTCTTTGACCATGCTCAGTAGAGTTTTCTCCGTTTAAGGTAAGCCATATACCTTGATCCTTTTCCCCGCCAAGAGTTTGGACCAAAATTATTAAATATGTTGTAATTGCAGATATCATCTGAAAAAGTAGGAAATCATTTGTAAACGGTTCTTAAAATGAAAACTAAAATTCTTACAGAAAATATGACAGACCCGTCTAAAGAAAAGAATCCGAAAATATTAAAATCAGGTGCGTTTATCTGAATTTGCTGTAGAAATGCTGAAAACTGGAGGGAAAATTGGAAATGGATTAGAGTGAATTATAGGCATGCGCATAATTTTATTTCTATCTTCTTCATAAATGTATAAGCCGATATTTCTTTCGAATTCTATCGAAACAGGAAATCTAGTTTGCTACTAATATTACAAAAAAGAAAAGGAACGCGCCGTTGAACAACAAATTTGAAAAATGTGAATATTTTCTCGAACATAGCCCAAATTTATATTTAGAAATTAAAAAGTTCAATTCTTTTACTTCTTACGTCTATTTTAATGCTATACAAGTAGGTATAAAATATAAATGAAATCGAATAAAAAGTCAGTTACAAATTAGCATTTGAACGTTTTGACATACATCTGTCAGCAATAACCAAATAGCCCAAGGAATTTTGTTGGACTAATAATATTTGCAGATTTTTTATGGAGGGGAGATGTTTTGTTTCCACTTTTTCGTTCAAACTGTTCCAATTTTAGCTTTGCAAAGAAGTGTAATCCAAACGGATTCGCATAAAACACACAATGAAAGTCAATAGGTCTGTTCCTTTACTTTCTGGTTCAATTTTGGCAATATGTCACATTTATCTCATTGCGAGAGAATTCGCTCACCGAAATGAAATATAACCAAAAAGAAAAGGAACGCAATGAACCACAAATTTCAAAAATGTGAATTTTACTAGGCGGTAATATTCAAATATCAGTAGAACAAGACACAAATTTATATTTAAGACCAAAATTTGAATTGCTCTTATTGCAGAAATTAAAAAGTTCAATTCTTTTGCGTCTTACATCTATTTTAATTCTATACAACCACAAACTATAAATGAAAACAAATGAAAAGTCAGTTACAAATAAGCATTTGAACGATTTGACAACTATCTGTCAGCAATAACCAACTAGCCCAGAGAAATTTCTTGGGCTTATATTTGCAGGTTTTTTATGGAGGGGAAATGTTTGGTTCTCTTTTTTTGGCTCTGCTCTGCCCAACTTTTCCGTTAGGGAACGAAGTTTGACTAAATTTGGCTAATGTGTTCGAATGCATTATCGTAAGGGAACAGACCTAATATGGGTTGGTATATGTTTGTTGGTAACATGTCAAATTTCGGCAAAATATATTAGCAAAAAAGAATAAATTTGTAATAGAATCATACCCTTGTTCTTATGTCGGCTTCCTGGGCATATATTATTATTTTATTTACAATTCTTTGAGACTCGTAGAACTGCAAAGAAAAATAAACTATTTGTTTCACAGTGTACACACACATTAAGCTATAAATATCAATTACGTCAATTTGAGTTAATTTTTTTATGTAAATTAGGTGTGATGAATGTAATTTGAACTTACTTTTCGGCGAAGCATTGTAAATCCAACGACAGTAACCATGACACATACCAAAGGTTGGATTAAATGTTGTAAAAGATAGGCAATTGATTCAGATTGTGGTAGTTTAAATGCTGTTGTAATAGACAAAACAAAAACCAGTTTACACTTATGTTGTTGTTAACTTAATTACCAAAAGTCATTAGTATTTGACAAATAAGGTAGGAAATAATTCCATTCGTAACAAACACTTATCCCGAGTCTCCAAAGTAACTAAATGAACAACTAAACATAGAACTTGTCTGATAGTATGTATGTACCTGTTGGTTGAGCTACAACGGAAATCAAGTAGTAGCAGTTGAATGTGAATGAAATAAACGCCTCTAGAAATATAAGCAGCAGCTGGATATTGTATGCTTGATTTGTTGTAATAGCAGCTTCGTATGCATTTTGTTGCAACTGAAAAAAATATTTGTACAGCAATTGTCACAAACTATATAAATATGTAACATGATGCGGGACTCTTCTCTCACCTTCATTGCACTATCAGTGTAGTGCAGCAACTCAACTGTTGTCAGATTTTCTTCCGTTAAACGTGAAGCTCTTTTTGCTTTCATGTTGCTCTTTATAAACTGAGATGAACTACCACTCCTTCTTATAGTTAAGCGTTTCCTTTGATTTTGGATAACTGACAGATTGATGTCAATTTTTCTATTGAGCTCATATTTATTGACATTTGGAATGAAATTGTTGGTATCACTTTTAACAGGAAACACTGCTTTAGTCTTCATCATTAAGACCACCCGCTAACACTATACGCACACAATGTTCTACTATTCCAACAACAGGGAACAGGGAATAGACACAAACTGTAGATATACATCGATACTACCTACCTATATTGACATTATTTTAATTAACAAAGTTTCTGTAACTTTACTCATTTGTACATAAATAGTAGAATTTTCAAATGAAACGCTGCAATCGAAAACTGCTGTAATTGCGTGCAACTGTTGACATTCTCTTTGGGCGGCAACTGACGCTTCTCTATAATTTATCATTCCTATTTTCCAGCGTAATTAACTGCCCTTATTGCCCTAGAGGGTGACGTCAATTGGATAGATGCATTTGCATGTCGCATGTTGCATGTTATATTTAAACGCATTATTCGCTTTGCGTTCCAGTTAAATTATATAAGTGGAATGAACATGTATACTTTTGTATCTAGTAATTGCGGCAGAACCCTTGAGTCTTAGTTCTATCAGAAATGCACAAGGTGAGGGCTGTCCATAAATCTTATCGATGGAAAATTCTCTGGTGCGTGTCAGCTGATTTGGTTGTCCAATAAAATACCTCGCAAATTCATATCGAACCCGAAGAATGTAATTCAATTTAGCACTCTCAGAGCACTTTTTTAACTTTCTCCATTACGTAGTAAGAGAAAGATATTGGTTTCGTACAAAATTTCGAACTCGAGATTTTAATCAATTCTGATATTACGATGATAGAGGAACTCAAAAAAGTGGGTCGCAAAATTCTGTCCGGTCTGTCCGTCTGTCCGTCTCTCCGTCCTTCCACGGGCCTACAGCCTAAACGGCTACCCGGATTAAGTTCAAACCTCGGATTAGGAGTTTTTGGGCTTACAGCTCGGGAGGTGTTTTTTTTTTTGCAAGATAACCTCAATATTAATGGTACTTCCCATACAAAATTTTTGTACCAGTTTGATTTGATCGAAAACGGCTCTAACGATTTCAACCAAAATTGATATTTAAGCTTAAGTAGGTGAGGTTACCATGACTGCGTACCCAGTTTTTGGCTAAAAATTCGAACAACGGAACTTTTGAAATTTCGACATATCTCGAAAACGGTCTATACGATTGTAGCAAAAATTAATTTCTAAGGTTATGTGGTCATTTATAACTTAATAACTTTTGCCAGTTACTGAGAGCTTTAACCTTTAAAAACTTATATTGTTATTTTATATAACTGCCATATGAGATGAATATCCAAATGAGAATTTTGTTTTCTTTTGTCTAGTATCGAGAAAGTTTCGTTCGACCCAGTCGTGCACTTTATTTTACTCTGGGTCACTTTTTTTGTTTGATTCGTAAAAAAAAAAACAATCTTTCCGATTTTGTGGCACTTTTGGGAATCTGTATTTATTTTTTTTCTCTGAGTTGCTTCAGATTTACCTACCTACGTTTGAGTTTGACAACTTTTGGAGTTTGTTTACGTTTTTGTGAAATTTTACAACTGCCAAGAAACACATTGCATCAGGTGTACCTATTTTTTTCAACTAGCTATCTATGTGCAAACATTCAGAAATCAATGAAATTTTACAACTGCCAAGAAACGCATCACATCAGGTGTGCAGAAATCAAACTGGTCGCTAGTTTCAAATGTTGTGATATAGAAAAGGATAGACAAATCATATTGAGACCTCCGAGTTTGACCACCCCACGAGGTGGCAAATGCTTGCGGTACGCTGTAATTATTGCATAGAATTTAGTATTGACAACTGTCACGTAACTTAAAAAATTCCGGCTCACCAACACACTCGCGCTTAGTATAAGCCCCTTTCCGCTTGGTCAAAGTTGCTGGGAGCGTTAGAGTTGAAAGAAGTAGGCAAAATGATGTCCGATGCCATTCATGCTAATGAATTAGTATGCGTTCTGTCAATATACTATCTAGTTATTTCCTTTGTAGATTGGTATGGAAAACAGTAGCGTTAAGGTGCTCCAAGTCAAGCTTTAAGAAAAGAGGTCTGACAATATCTGTATCTATAAACGTGTACTGATTAGCAGAATCGTTCAACATGATGAAAAACAAAGGAACTCCGTGCAGCATATAGCTCTAGCAGTGTGCCCATCAGGTGATACTGAGAACATATATGACTTAGGCCGGCCGTCCGATCAATGTTAAGGATCCCGGCATTACTTTTACCTGAGAAACACCCACTGTTAACGATGAGGAGTTTAGGGTTTAGGCCAAGGGAGTGGGACATTATAACACTTGAAAAGTATTTATTAAAAAATTAATGTAAGATCTTCATACAGGAACGCGAACTAGCTGTCGAATTAAATATCTTCCAAGATGCCAAAGTCCGAAACATACTAGTATTTTTTTTTTTTTTTTTTTGTGTTGGGAATTCGCTGGAAGTAAAAAATCATCGAAAGACATTGCAGAGCTATACGCGAGGAATGCTTCTGCAATAGTGATGGACTTTGACTCATCTAAGAAAACTCCCGGGGGACTGGCATAAGCCATCCCGAAAAAAAGATTGCACCTAGTCGTACGACTAATCAGCAAATTATATTTTGAATAATTTAATGAATTTAAAGAGATAAATCCGCCGTTTGTCGGATTTTTAAACTTGTTTTGTTTGAAATTAATACCTAATTTCTTAGCCCTAGATAAATCTTACAGATCAAGAGGTTTAATCCGTCTCAGTCTCCTGATTACATTGTCATTATTTAAAAGTTCTGTTATTTCTGTGTTTACGTGGTTGAGAAGCCGATTTCTATGCCTCCGAGCAACCTTCTTAACCTCATCTTCAACCATTTCAACATTTAGATCCCTATGCAGATCGGCGTTGCGTATGTACCAAGGTGCATTAACTTTGTTTCTTAGTACTTTATTTTGAAAAACCTGAATTTTTTGTAAGTTTGTTTGGCATGTACATGCCCACAATTGGAGCCCGTAGGTCCATACTGGTTTTAGAACTTGCTTGTAAAGCAATAACTTATTGTAGTTGGACAGGGATGAGTATCTCCCAATAAGCCAATACAATTTACTGTATCGCATGTTCAACTCATCTTTTTTTTTCTTAACGTGCGCTTTCCAACGCAGTTTAGCGTCTAGAGTCATGCCTAGATATTTAGCTGTGTTAGACAATTCTACTACATTGTTGTTAATGTAGACTGGAATGTGTGGTACGTTTTTATGCGTAAAATTAATATGGACTGACTTAAGGTCATTTAATCTAATCTGCCATTTCTTAGTCCATTCTGAAATATTGTTTATTGCCGTCTGAAGCTTTTTTGTTGCTATTTCGACAGTTGCTCCCACACCCACAGCAAGGACGGCTGTGTCATCTGCAAAAGTAGCTATGGTGGTTTCTACACTTTCAGGCAAATCGCTAGTGAAGAGTAGGTATAAGACTGGTCCTAGCACACTGCCTTGCGGTACACCAGCTTTAATCTCTCTTAATGTTGAACACTCTGTATCTTGCTTAATTCTGAAGAATCGATCTGATATATAAGACTCCAGAATGGTCGAATACTGCTTCGGCAGTTGCTTTTGTAATTTGTGTATCAGTCCTTTGTGCCAGACTTTATCGAAAGCTTGTGCTATATCAAGAAATACTGCAGAGTGTAGAGCACACATTTTTCTCTTCAAATGCTTTTTCGATTTTATCTGTGATTCTATGCACCTGATCAATTGTAGAGTGCTTGTTTCTAAACCCAAATTGATGATTTGGAAGTAGCGATTTTTCATCAATAATTTTTTGCAGACGTTTTGCCAGCATTTTTTCGAATAGCTTGGACAACATTGGTAGTATCGATATTGGGCGATATGAGGCTACTTCGCTAGGTGGTTTACCTGGTTTTGGTATCATTATTACCTCCGCGACCTTCCACATGATTGGCACACATCTTAATTTAAATGCAGCATTTATAATCTGCGCTAGTTTTTTTTAAACCTTTTCGAGGAAATTGTTTTAAAATTTCCCCTGTGATTAAATCGAACCCTGGGGCTTTTTTTATGTTTATGCCTTCTTTGATTTCTTTGGCAAGTTCTTTAGCTGTTGCCGGCCGAATAGGTCTGTCTTTTTCGCACGTTTCTTCGTTTCCTTGATAATCTTTATCTTCATAAGGTTTGAAGACGTTCTCAAGGTACTCTGCAAAAGTATTTGCTTTTTCTTGACTGCTTTTTGCCCAGGTACCTTCTCTGGTTTTTACTGGCGGAATGCAAAACATCGCCTTTGGATAGTTTTATTAACCAAACAAATAAAACTATTTGTCCTTTAAAAATATAAAATAACTAACCAATAGCATCGAATAATGTTAAAATGTAGTGTTCCCGAACTCTATTATTACAAATTGCATCAGTCTTAATTTTTTTTTCCAAGTTACACGGAATCTAATTAACATTCCACCGATAGGAAAACAAAATGACTAAATTTGGAAAAAGTTTTGAGGGGTTCAGCGACAAGAGGATTGCGAGTTGATCGTCTAGTACGATTTGCCCTGAGAAAAGTACCGAAGACTACACAATACACATAATTCAATGATTCGAATGACACGAATATCAACCAAAAAAAAAAAGAGCAAGTGAAGTTTTTATGTTCACACGAAAACGAAATCTGCGAAGTCTGAGAACGAATCTGACGATGCCCAATCGAATACCACAAAGGTTATATCTTACCATCTTTTTCTACAGAAGCTTTTCTTAATTTTTCGAAAATCCATTCATCGTGTGACGTCAGATCCGTTTTAATGTTTCCGTTCATGACAGAGAACTGCCTCAAATCAGTGTATACTCTTAGGCTCTGTTCAGTTAATTGAATTTGTTGTGGACGACACAAACTAACAATACATGGGGCATCTACCTGTCTATTGTGGAAAGACCGGTTCTAGTTGTAATCCACCACACAGCATACAAAACTGCGGCGGCGGTTAAACCAAATATTCGCTCTCGAAGTCTCAACAGTGGTCTTCGACTTCTCAATTGTTGTTGTCGGTTCGGGTTTCTTTCGGTCTTTCGTCTTCTATTGACTTTTCGCGTCGTCCGAGGAGTGCAGTTGTGCAGTGTTTCCCTTTCAAAACAAATGAAACAGGTATAAATCATAAATGTCTTCCGATTCACAACATTGGCAAAACGAAAACGCTAAAAATATTGATAACAACATAGTCGCAGACTCCGCGTTAGTACCAAGATCATACGAACCGAAGAAAGAGAGATAAAACCACAACAAAAACCAGACAATAGCGCGGAACTAGCAAACAGCAACAAAAAAGGGTAAATAATATTTGTATAACGTCATTGACACGAACACGGAGGTGGTCTGCGTGCAAGTGCAAGTGCGGATGTGGAAGCTGTACTCAGTATCGTTTGTTTTGCAGAATGCATCGCCAGAGTACTCAAGTGCTCGGGGTGTCCAACGTTTTAAACACAAATAGTGGTGCTAGTTCTACAGGTGATACAAATCCTACTGATCCAAAGGGTCAGTACCCCGTGGATGCTCTGCCCAAACAATTCGTTGTGTCAATGAAAAAGCTTTTTGATATCTTGGACGACCAAAGAACTGGTTATGTGAGGTTCTCCGACATACAAAAGGGCTGGCAGGATGATGGTTGTAAGGGGCTACCGCGGGGAGTGATTGAGAGTTTGCGCAAGGTGACGCCAACCAGTGGACTACTGACGTTTGAAAGATTTTGCGCGGGACTAAAGATATGTTTGCTGCGAAATCAACAAGTGGACATTGGAAAGGTTATCAGGGATAAACCACCACGACCCCCATCCGCCCCATTGTTGGATATAGAGAATCCAGTGCCCAATGCACAGTGGGCAAATAACAGCAACACTGCGACTGTACGTCCAAATAATACCATTCCCAGCCAGAGGGCATTGAGCCTGCCACAGCTGAGCCCAGAGATGGAAATCGACATGATGACGGACACAGATTTGGTTACACAGAACATATACAGCAGCCCACCACCTCCACCGAAGCCTCCAAGAAGCGGAATACTCGCTGCTAATAACGCCAATGGCATAGACAAAGCCGAGATTCGACATGCCCTTCAGAACTGGCAAATGGGGATTCTTATGAACGAAATGGACTGCAAGGACAAACGAAAGCCTTTTCCGATGAACCAGATTGTTAGGGGCACCGCTGATGGCGGGTCATCTACGACTCCTGACAGTGGAGTGGCACATCAACCACCGTCAATACCGAATGGTGGATATCAGAAGAAGCGAAGGGAACCTCGTCGCCATACGCTGCAGAATGGAATCGATTATAGCATGCTGAAGAGGATGAAGCAATTCGAGGAGGAGCACGATGTTCTTCTGCAGGGGCTAGCAGCTGTCGAAAAGGCCAGAGAGTGGTATCTTCAGCAGATCTCGAATGCACAGGAAAAGATCAAGTACTTGGGTAGAATGGGCTCACATGTGGTATGTGAAATTCTTAAATTCTTGCCGGAACTCATTTTTGAAATTCTTCTCTTTTAGGAACAATGGTCAGAGGTTCAGCAAGAGCGTTTGGATTTTCAACGCGCCCGTGTGCTCGAAATCAATCGCCATCTATCAACTCTAGCCGAAACGTGGGAACGCGGAGGCTTTCTAAACCATATCAACCTTGCCATACGTCCGAATGTCCATCAAGGGCTTCTCCAACCAGTGGACCGCCTTCGCCAGCAAAACCGCAACCTAACCAACGAAGTGAATCTAAAGACCGATCGTATTGCCTTACTAGAGCGAGAAAAACAAACTTTAATCAGAGAACTCCTCGAACTGCAACAACGCCACTCAAATCTCGGACTAATCAGTGGGATTTCCACCGGATCACCTGTCTGTAGTAACTCTTCTGGACTCGTCGACGCCGATGTAGTGTACTAGAAACGCGAATTCTTACAATTGTGCTATTTATGTCGGTCTAGCCATTCCTTTTACAATTAAAACTTTATTTTTGAACATTTTTACTTTGGACTTGGGTACAATCGCAAGAACTTATTCAACTGTTTGTAGTTAAGGTCCCTTCCGGGTGCCACAATACCCAAACTATCAGTTTTCTTTGCCTCGAACTTCTTGTCCATGTGAACTTTGTAGCATTTCTGAAAGGTGGCAATCTCTTTAGGGCAGAGCTTTTCCGCAAATTCATTATCCTTTAGGCAAGCAAAGAGGACAGCCATTTCCTGGAGGCAAGCTACATCGGATGAAGAATCTGACTTGCCGCTAACCCTATCACGTAAGCCGAGTGGAAGTAGCTCCTTGAAGGGCACTGTGTGCTCTCGTTGTGGTTTGCGGCCTTTGCCTTTGAAAAATATGGATGGAAAACGCATTCTGAAAGTTCAAAATTAATTAGAAATTGCAAGGCTGGTGTTGAATTATGTTATAAGACTTACATTTTTATGAATTTTCGGTAAATATTAAGCGGCCCCAAGGAAGGCAGGTTTTACTTGACATTGACAGATGACAGTCAGCTGTGGGTGTTACAAAACACCCCATGACCGATTCACAGTGGAACTTGAGCAAATGAATGAAGTCAGTCAAAGACGAAAAACGAGTTCACGTCAACGCAACAGTTGTCCAATCGGAGTTAAAATTACCTACCTATCTAATCAGAAGTACTTTGTAGGTATGTACGTACTTGCACAAGCGTTCATCTTGTATAAATTATCAATAACAAAAGCATATTATCTATTAAGATGACTGATTTCCATGGTTTTCAATTTAAATATAGATCATGGTTGCATAATGTTGACAACTAACGCAAAAAACAAAAGAAATTTATACGAACAGGACTGATGAACAAATGATATAAAAAAAAATAGCTTAAAAAATCCTATAGGTATATAATGAATGATCGAGTATCAGTTCGTCTATGGGCATTTTCAACAGAAAAAATCAACAGTAAACGTTGAACGCACTCATTAGTAATTTCGACTGCCAATATCAACTGTCACTCCTCCTCCAAAGAGAAAATTTGATAATTTCGTTTTCTCCTTCTGTGTTCTGTGCAAGAAGTGTAAATAAATAAAAAATTATTTGAAGCGGTAGCAAATATCCATAATCATCCTAAACGAACGTGTTTTTCAACATTTTTATTTGCTCCAAAGCTCTATTTGGAAGCTAAATTGTAATCGTGAAAAATGTCTTCTTCAACATCGTCACTTAGTTCGCGTCAAACGAAGGCGACGCGAATAGCACTTTCCCGATTTCATCCTTATCATGGTGCCAACATAATACTCTGTGATGATAACACTGTCGCCCTGCGAAAAGCCAGTTTTGCTGATGCAGTTACATTTTCGGAAAAGCCCCTCTTGCCAGGTGAGATCTTTCTTATTGAAATCGAAGAAAACGAGCGCGGTTGGTCTGGACATATGCGACTAGGGTTAACACAGCTGTTACCCGAAGTCATTATCTCTTCAAACGATGGTCTACCTCAGTATGCGCTACCTGATTTGGCTAACATGGGCACAAGCTGGATTTATCCGATATCCAAATTTGAGCGTTCGCTCAACGATGATGGCTCCAGTACCAGTGGCAGTGGAAGTGGAAGAGATGCAAATGCAAAGAAAGTTAATAGTAAGTGTCTTGTGTTTCCCATGATGCGTGTTTATGTATATCCTCCTGTTTAGATAACGTACTAGGCGATGCGGTGTATGTGAAGACGCCACGTGGAATGATATCAAAACGTCTACTGAAGCCGGTATCAGACTTCAATTCTGGTATTCTGCTGACAGACAAAGGGTCACGAATCGGTGTGGTATTTGTACCAACAGACACCGACAAGTCAAAGGCGGAAATGCACTTCATAATCAACGGTGTTGATCAAGGCCCTTGCACAAGAGAAATCCCCTACCAGAATGGTCCACTTCATGTTGTGGTCGATGTTTATGGAACCACCAAACAGATACGCATTGTACAGCTCTATGGAAGTATGTTTTTTTCATAATTTACTTTGTTTCATCACTAATTTTGATTGTGTTTAGTAATTTCACTGCAAAATGCTTGCCGCGACACGATTCTATTGAATTTGAAGAAGCATGACGTAGACAAGCTACCCCTACCCGATCGACTGAAGCAGTTTCTAATGAGATATGACTAAATGAAGATTGCGCCCCACAAAAGGGCAAACGATCAGCACGAAGAAAGATAAAGCGCAGCCGCATCTCATGTAGTTTTTAATGCCATTTCGCTAGTCGTGCGTTTTCGGTTCTGTTTCTATGAGTTCTCGTATTTTATCCGAACAAAAAAAGAAAAAGCATTTCTCCTTTCTTGGTTAGTTGGATTTCAAACAAAAATGTCATCATCTTTGTCAGTGCATTTCTCAGATGTAGCGCGCGCATTTAAACGTATTTTCAACTAAATTTCCTCAATTTTTCCGCACCACATGTGATAGTATATGTTTTATACATTTGTACATTCGTATAACAAAATGAAAGTGACTTTTTGTTTACTTATTAATTAATTAATAAACTAATTATGTATTTACGTGTTTGTTTTGTATTATTATTTATTTGAAACGCGCTTGTTTCCGTTTCATTTCTCCTCTGGGGTAGGAGGGCTCTATATATACATAAAACATTGTATACAATAATGTATACATTTACATATGAAGGATTATAATATTAAAAGGACTATATATGCTGTATATATATATGAGAGACAGTTGTTAATTATACACAATACGAATTAACAAACAAGTACTAAAAATGTAGTCGAAGATTACAAAAGAAAAAAAAATATTTATTTTTGTTGAAAACAACAAAAACACTATACCTACATTTGCTGTAAACGAATAAATTTTATTTTGTATTCAATAAGTAAAGTTGCATTTTATTTACGTATGGTTGTGAAATTGTTTTGATTACACCCTATATTTCATCATTTCATGAGTGCTAGTGACAGTTCATTTATCAATCGGGGAGACTGCGGTGCGGACTAGGACTTGATAACATGAATTGAAATTGGCGATAATTCAAAAGGAGAGGTTGATAAGATATCTTTCTAAATGCCATCGAACGAGATGACCTCGCTGTATACGGATGAATATGCTGTATGTTCTGATGGTGTTCCGAAACGCTAAGGCGAACTGCGTCTCAAAAGTAGTATGTATATCGCATTTTTTCTGTTGGTGGCGAATGTGGGCGATTTTTTTTTTTACAATTACGATAAAACAACTAAAAAAATGCATTACGTTTGCTATCTGCGTAGTATGTATGTATTTAGGTAATTTCCTCAGCAAGTTAGTTGCTATTCAAACTATCAACATTTGGTTTGTTTCCGCTACGAAATTTAGCAAAATAGAAACACTGCGAAAGGAGCGTGTCGAATGAATTTAATTTGTGCAATAATGTAGAAAGCTAGGCAACAAGTTCACTAATGTTTTGCTGTTTTGTTGTTGATCAGTAAATTTTATTTAAACAAATTTCAACCGATTTCCATTAACACCGAAATATTCGTTTTCCATTCCCCGAACCCCAAAGACAGTAAACTCGAGCTCAAGTACCACCAATCTTCATAACTCCGAAAGCACACACAGTTTCGTTTGAAATGCTTACATTTGAAGAATTATTCTGCGTAACAATCTTATATCAAACACTGATAGATCATTGGAACAGAACTGCCAACGGGGCCTCTTTAGCTCAGTGGCAGAGCACTGGTCTTGTAAACCAGGGGTCGTGAGTTCAATCCTCACAGGAGGCAACAATTTTTTTTTTTTTTTGTCTTTATATCATTAGCCGTGTTTTATTATCAGCCATGATCTATATAGATCATCGATTTACATGCACTTACAACAACAGCATATGATCCTGCTTCTCATCGAGATCATGAACCATGATCTGAAAATTATTTCTACTATTGCTCGCAGCGCTGTTTGGCGCTGTTTGTTTCTTTCTTGAATGTTGGTGTGCCTGTAAAAGATAGCCACACAGTCACGTTGCCAGACTAAAAAATTCAATACTCTTCATAGCACCAAAAATCAATAAGCATTTTTTTACATCCAATAAATTTCGCGCCCTTGGAGATTTTGCTTTTTAATTCTGTAAGGTATGACAAGCCCAGCGAAATATTCCATAATTTTTTAAGTAAATGTTTAACAAAAAATGTTTATGAAATGTGTCGCTGTCGCAGTTCGTAAATAATTATTGTTTCACAAGTTTTCCGGCAGAAAGGTGATAATTGTTTTTTGTTTTTACATAAAGTACAAATCAGGTACAAATGTCCAGAAAATCTCGGAATATCTAATGAAAAATGTAAACTAGCAGGCTGCATAAATTTAAACTATTTTATAACTGCAACTGTTTTCGCCGAGTTTTTTGACATACAGCTTTAAATTTACGTGAAGTTCCGATTTTATTTTAACAATCAAACGTATTTTGTGTGTGTGCAGAGAGAGAAAATTATGGTATTATTATGAAAAGTATAATGCTTTGTCTAAGAATTATTCCAATCTTAGCGGACCAGATGTGTAAACTGCGGTTTTCATTATATTTCGAACTGATTGTAAACACTTTAAATAAGTTCTTAAAAAACTCTCACCTTCAAAAATTAAAAATGATTAATTTGACTGATATGGCAACACCCCCGACAAGCAACTGAAATGTCGTTGTACAGAATGTTTGCAATATGGCTGGTAGCATGGTCGTCTTTTGAAAGCAACTGTTGCCACAACTCGTCTATGATCCGTATTGTTTTATTTTCGTGATCTGATTCGGATCAGATCACGCTGATAATAAAACACGGCTATTATCAATACAAAATCATTTCAAAAGGTCAGAAGGTACATCTAGGTACATAGATGAGTATGCACTAGTGGGTCTAGTTATATTTAGGTCCTCCAGTCTTCCCTTTTTTTTTTTGATAACTAGGGAACTAACTAGAACAAAAGAGTGCTTTCATTTACTCCTTATGCAAGATGCAACCCTAGTTGATTTTCCCTTTAGTATAATATAAATGGTGGAAGTTTTTCGACATCTGATATTTTTTTTTCCACATTGAGGTGTCCAAAACATACGTATAATTTTTTAGTATTGTGGCGTGGAAGGTATCGTGTAACTTAAGTGGTGAAACAAGCCCTTAGTCACAGTTTGGTGAAACCAGGCCTTAGACATTTTGGTGAAACCAGGCCTTAAAGTCACAAAACAAGTTCCACTCAAGTGTCACTTCCAATTGGAGACTGGAATCTGTCACCACTGAACCTTGTTCTAGAACCACTTAGAATTAGCTAGAAAGTTCTCGTCAGATGGCGGAGCGGGTATAAAAGGACAGCTTTTAGAAGAGGGCGAGACAGTTGATTTATAACAGTGATTGGTTAAAGTTCGAGATAGTAATAGTTTGTGAAGATAAATAAGTGAAAAGTAATAGAGTAAATTAAGTGATTGGTTTGAAACGTTGAAGAATTGTTTAAGTAATAGTGTTCTGGTACTTAATAAGTGAAATATTAGAATAGTCGATAAAAGTTTAATAAAAGTGAATTTTATTAGAGAAGTTAAACGGAATAGTGTTTTATCTTTACGAATCCCTGCCTGAATGTAACATTGGTGTCAGAAGTGGGATAAAACTTATTCTGTGCTAAGTGTCTAAGTGTAGTTAAAAAAAAAAAAAAAAAAAAAAAAAAAAAAAAAGTGAATTTGTGATTTTTTTTTGAAATTACAAGAGACAAACAAAATGGGTCGTGTATTGCTACATCTAAGCATACCCCAATTGAAAAGTGAACTAGAAAAGCGGAATCTCTCCACAGCTGGAGGGAAAAGTGACCTCATACTTCGTCTGCAGGAAGCTGTCCAAAACGAGGGAGAAGATCCAAAAACCATGCTATTCGACGTGTCAGAAGAACAAGTAAGTACAGGCGTTGACATTAGCTCTATGATGGAATTACTTCTTGCGAAGATGGAAGAACATAAATATTCTATGGAATCTAAGTTCGCAGAACAGAAAAATTCTATGGAATCTAAGTTCGCAGAACAGAAAAATTCTATGGAATCTAAGTTCGCAGAACAAAAGAATTCTCTAGAACAACAGAAAAATTCTATGGAATTGAAGTTCGCAGAACAGAAGAATTCTCTAGAAGAACAGAAAAATTCTCTTGAAGATCAGACAAATTCCATTGTCGCCGCACAAAAAGATGCAGTGGAAGAATTTAAGAATGTTCTAGATGTAAAAATCGACGCGATTGATGAAAAATTAAACGAGCATGAAACAAAGTTTGAGGAAATTAACAAAACGTTTCAAAAACACGAGACAAACATCGAGAACATAGCTAAAGAGCTCGGAACAAACATCAAGAATATAACTAAAGAGCTCGAAATAGTCAAGAAACAGAAGGCTCGGGAATATTCTGCTGACTGCCCAAGAAAGAAGGAGATGCAGCCACCCGTTTTTGATGGTCAAACATCATGGCCGATTTATCGGAGACAGTTCGAAGCAGCTGCAACGACCAATGGATGGGACGACGAGGATAAGTCGATTGCATTAACGCTCGCATTACGAGGTACAGCTGCAGAATTGCTTCAAACTATCTCCGAAGAAAAACAACGCGACTACGAGACTTTGGTGAAGGCTATTGAGATGCGATTTGGTGACGACCACATGCAGCAAGTGTATAGGGTGCAACTGCGCAGTAGAATCCAGAAGAGGGGAGAAACACTCCAGCAACTGCAAGCTGATATCGAACGGCTAGCGCACTTGTCTTATCCCAATGCCGGCGAGGACGTCATCAATGAAATGGCTATTGAGGCATTTACACAAGCCATAGAGGACAGACAACTGCAGATGGCTCTACGAATGGCTGGAAAGAGAACTCTTCCTGAGGCACTGGCATTTGCCTTAACCATGAAAGCTGCTGACCAAGCATCTCAAGGATTTCACCGCGTGAGAGAAATGACATCTGTTGAATGTTCGTGCCAGAGAACAGAAGTAGTAGACCGTAACAGTTCTCGAAGGGGACCGATCCGTTGCTGGAACTGCAACAAAATTGGACATTTACAACGACAGTGCAGAGCCGAACGTAGACAGGGCAGTTGTCCACATTGCAGAACTAGGAACGTGGAGGCGTTTGAGCATTCGGCGGATGGGAAACGAGTAAGAACCAACTTCGCGGGGCAGAAGCTGGTTTCTGGAACCGACGCCCCCAGGACCGCAATTCAGGTTTCCCAGACCAAACGGTGTAATAGAAGCTTGACAGTGGAAGCCCATATCGACCAAAAGAAGTATGTCGCCACAATCGATACAGGTGCCACCGCTTCCATAGTCAGGAGGGACATCGTTCGCCAATCATGGCTGCACAACACCAGCAGCTACTGTCTGAAAACAGCAACTGGAGCAACAGCAAAGGTGTATGGTGAGGTACTCTTGACGATAAACCTTGCAGGAATAGTCTTCTCCCATGCATTCTTAGTGGCTGATATATGTGACGAATGCATCATCGGAATCGACTTTATGAAAACGCATGATATAGTGCTCGACATCGGTTCGCAAGTTTTAAAGTACAAGAACGTCGATATTCCGATGGTCTACGGGAACGAGAACGTCGCAGCTCTAAGGACAGTTGTAAGTGAGGACGAAATATTACCACCTTCGTCAGAGACAGTTATTTGGACAAAGCTGGAAGGTGACCCTGGGAGCCACCGATTCTACCTAGTCGAGCCAGATGCAGAAAATTATTATCAGAGGTATATCGTCGGAAAGATGCTGGTTGAACCTAAAAACAACTTGGTTCCCGTTCGTGTCCTCAATGTGGAAAACAAAAGCGTGAAACTAAAGCAAGGGGAAGTGATTGGAAAGTGCGTACCGATTACTGCGGTCACAAAGTTGTCCAATGCAAGTCCTGTGAAACTGGTTAGACCTGCGGAGATATCGGAGATGAAAAAGAATATACTCGGAGAGTGCGAGCTGGATCAGGAGCAGCGGTCCATGGCAGGTAGTTTAATCAACGAGTTCGCTGATATATTTGCTTCGCAGAACAGCGAGTATGGCCGAACACATCTCGTACAACACCGAATCGACACCGGAGATGCGAGACCGATTCGTCAGCCTCCCCGACGACTACCATTGGCTAAGCAGACGGAGGTTGCAGAAATGGTTTCGACGATGGAAAAGGAGGGACTGATTGAAGGCTCAAAAAGTCCGTGGGCATCGCCGGTCGTCCTGGTCAAGAAGAAAGACGGAAGTACAAGATTCTGCGTGGACTATCGCCAACTCAACAACGTCACCAAGAAGGATAGCTACCCCCTTCCAAGAATTGACGACACCCTGGACACACTATCCGGAGCCAAATGGTTTTCGACTCTCGATCTGAAGAGTGGCTACTGGCAAGTGCAGATCCATCCAGAAGACCGCGAGAAAACAGCATTCACAGCAGGAAACGGGCTTTGGCAGTTTACAGTAATGCCATTTGGACTGTGCAATGCTCCGGCTACCTTTGAACGTCTAATGGAGCGCGTTTTGCTGGGACTAACGTGGAAAACCTGCTTGGTCTACCTGGACGATGTCATCGTAGTAGGAAAAACATTTAACGAACATCGAGATAACCTTAAGGAGGTGTTCCAAAGGCTACGAAGTGCGCAACTAAAACTTAACCCGAAGAAGTGTTCGCTATTTAGACCAGAAGTGAAGTACCTCGGGCACATCATCTCTTCCAAAGGAGTCAAGACTGATCCGGAGAAGGTCGATGCAGTGAAAAACTGGCCGGTTCCCAAAGACAAACATCAACTGAGAAGCTTCCTGGGACTTGCGACCTATTACAGACGATTTGTTAAGGACTTTGCCAGGATCGCAAAGAGCTTGCATCAACTGACAGAAAAAGGCAAACAATTCAAATGGTCAGGTGAGTGCGAAAACAGCTTCATGGAACTTAAGCAACAGTTGTGCAACGCCCCCATACTAGCGTACCCCACCCCTGGGAAAACATTTATTGTGGATGCAGACGCTAGTAATGTGGGAATTGGAGCCGTCCTTTCCCAGGTGCACGATGGCCAAGAGAAAGTAGTTTCCTACTTCAGCAAAGTTCTCTCAAAGCCAGAAAGGAACTACTGTGTTACCAGGCGCGAACTCCTTGCTTTGGTATTGGCGACAAAACATTTCCATAAGTACCTTTATGGGCGGAAATTCATCCTCCGCACAGACCACGCATCTTTAAAGTGGCTGCTGCACTTTAAGAATCCTGAAGGCCAAGTCGCAAGGTGGATCGAACGGCTGCAGATGTACGACTACGAAATACAACATCGAAAGGGAAGTCTTCACTCTAATGCAGACGCTCTCTCCCGTCGACCGTGCAAAGCAAATTGCAAACATTGCTTACGACACGAGGAAAAAGATGTCGCGTCCGTTCAAAGGGTGAGAGCTATGCCCATTGGTGGTTGGAGTGCGCGGGAAATACGGGAGGCTCAAAGGGAAGATCCGGATATCGAACCGATTATCGCCTGGAAGGAGCATGAGGGAAAACCAGACTGGCAGGAGATATCCAATAGGAGCCCCGAGCTGAAGGCATACTGGGCGCAGTGGGACTCCCTTCACGTACAAGACGGCATTCTAAAAAGAAGATGGGAAAGCCCGGATGGAAAGTCGTTCGTAATGCAGCTTGTTGTACCCAGGTCAAAGGTTATGGAAGTGCTCAGGGAATTGCATGATGGAGTGTCTGGAGGCCACTTGGGAATCAATAAAACGCTCGAAAAAGTGCGGGAACGCTTTTACTGGATTCATTCAAGGGAGGACGTTGAAACTTGGTGCAGGAAATGCGTTACATGTGCGGCCAGCAAAGGTCCGAGACTGAAAGTCCGTGGCAAAATGCATCAATACAATGTTGGAGCCCCTTTCGAAAGGATAGCAGTTGATATTGCGGGACCGTTTCCTGAAACAAACAATGGAAATCGTTACATCCTCGTTGTTATGGACTATTTCAGTAAGTGGCCTGAAGCATTTGCTATCCCAAATCAAGAAGCTAAAACCGTGGTGGAGCAAATCGTCAATAACTGGGTAAGCAGATTCGGTGTACCAATGGAACTGCATTCAGACCAAGGACGGAACTTCGAGTCGAAGATTTTCCAAGGAGTGTGCCAGTTACTCGGGATTCACAAGACAAGGACAACCCCGCTTCATCCACAATCAGATGGGATGGTGGAGCGCTTTAACAGGACACTGAATGAACACCTCTCTAAGGTCGTTGGCGAAGACCAGAGAGACTGGGATAAGCAGATTCCCATGTTTTTATTGGCTTATCGAGGAGCAGTGCATAACACCACAGGACATACTCCATCTGAAATCTTATTTGGTCGAACAGTCCGCCTACCTAGCGAGTTGATGTTTGGATATCCATGCGAAGAGCACAAGAATGAGGAGGACTACGTTACAGACCTCAGGGATATCATCAGGGACGTACATCGAGACACTAGGGATAAGATTAAGATAGCCAGTGACCGCATGAAAACGAGGTACGATACTAAAACGACAACTACAGGATTCCGGGAAGGAGATCTGGTATGGCTATATAACCCTCATCGAAGGAAAGGTTTATCGCCTAAGTTGCAACAAGACTGGGAAGGGCCCTATACAATTGTAAAGCGCATCAACGACGTTGTCTATCGCATCCAACGAGGAAGAGGCAAGCTGAAAGTCGTTCATGTGGATCGTCTTCATCGTTATAATGGTGAAAATGTTAACGAGTTTGTTCGGGACGAACAAGTTTAAGAGGGGGATATTGTGGCGTGGAAGGTATCGTGTAACTTAAGTGGTGAAACAAGCCCTTAGTCACAGTTTGGTGAAACCAGGCCTTAGACATTTTGGTGAAACCAGGCCTTAAAGTCACAAAACAAGTTCCACTCAAGTGTCACTTCCAATTGGAGACTGGAATCTGTCACCACTGAACCTTGTTCTAGAACCACTTAGAATTAGCTAGAAAGTTCTCGTCAGATGGCGGAGCGGGTATAAAAGGACAGCTTTTAGAAGAGGGCGAGACAGTTGATTTATAACAGTGATTGGTTAAAGTTCGAGATAGTAATAGTTTGTGAAGATAAATAAGTGAAAAGTAATAGAGTAAATTAAGTGATTGGTTTGAAACGTTGAAGAATTGTTTAAGTAATAGTGTTCTGGTACTTAATAAGTGAAATATTAGAATAGTCGATAAAAGTTTAATAAAAGTGAATTTTATTAGAGAAGTTAAACGGAATAGTGTTTTATCTTTACGAATCCCTGCCTGAATGTAACAGTATGTACATTGTACATATTGAAGTTTTTACAGCAATACGGCAATTGTTATTTTTTTTTATTCTGCCTGTGCTAAATAAGTAAGACAAACAATTTGCTAGGTTTTCTTGCGTTTTATTTCCAACTTTGTAAAGGTTTGAAGGTTGGTTAATCTTTACATCTAAACAGTAATGAAATGAAACCAAATTCTAAACGCAACAAAACCACGCTTTAGACAAGTTTAGATTCATGTTAAAATTATAAAAAAAAAATAAAAAAATACTTCCAACTATACATATTGTGGCGTGGAAGGTATCGTGTAACTTAAGTGGTGAAACAAGCCCTTAGTCACGGTTTGGTGAAACCAGGCCTTAGACAGTTTGGTGAAACCAGGCCTTAAAGTCACAAAACAAGTTCCACTCAAGTGTCACTTCCAATTGGAGACTGGAATCTGTCACCACTGAACCTTGTTCTAGAACCACTTAGAATTAGCTAGAAAGTTCTCGTAGATGGCGGAGCGGGTATAAAAGGACAGCTTTTAGAAGAGGGCGAGACAGTTGATTTATAACAGTGATTGGTTAAAGTTCGAGATAGTAATAGTTTGTGAAGATAAATAAGTGAAAAGTAATAGAGTAAATTAAGTGATTGGTTTGAAACGTTGAAGAATTGTTTAAGTAATAGTGTTCTGGTACTTAATAAGTGAAATATTAGAATAGTCGATAAAAGTTTAATAAAAGTGAATTTTATTAGAGAAGTTAAACGGAATAGTGTTTTATCTTTACGAATCCCTGCCTGAATGTAACATTGGTGTCAGAAGTGGGATAAAACTTATTCTGTGCTAAGTGTCTAAGTGTAGTTAAAAAAAAAAAAAAAAAAAAAAAAAAAGTGAATTTGTGATTTTTTTGAAATTACAAGAGACAAACAAAATGGGTCGTATATTGCTGCAACTAAGCATACCCCAATTAAAAAGTGAACTAGAAAAACGGAATCTATCCACAGCTGGAGGAAAAAGTGACCTCATCCTTCGTCTACAGGAAGCTGTCCAAAACGAGGGAGAAGATCCAAAAACCATGCTATTCGACGTGTCAGAAGAACAAGTAAGTACAGGCGTTGACATTAGCTCTATGATGGAATTACTTCTTGCGAAGATGGAAGAACAGAAATATTCTATGGAATCTAAGTTCGCAGAACAGAAAAATTCTATGGAATCTAAGTTCGCAGAACAGAAAAATTCTATGGAATCTAAGTTCGCAGAACAAAAGAATTCTCTAGAACAACAGAAAAATTCTATGGAATTGAAGTTCGAAGAGCAGAAGAATTCCATGGAATTGAAGTTCGCAGAACAGAAGAATTCTCTAGAAGAACAGAAAAATTCTCTTGAAGATCAGACAAATTCCATTGTCGCCGCACAAAAAGATGCAGTGGAAGAATTTAAGAATGTTCTAGATGTAAAAATCGACGCGATTGATGAAAAATTAAACGAGCATGAAACAAAGTTTGAGGAAATTAACAAAACGTTTCAAAAACACGAGACAAACATCGAGAACATAGCTAAAGAGCTCGGAACAAACATCAAGAACATAACTAAAGAGCTTGAAATAGTCAAGAAACAGAAGGCTCGGGAATATTCTGCTGACTGCCCTAGAAAGAAGGAGATGCAGCCACCCGTTTTTGATGGTCAAACATCATGGCCGATTTATCGGAGACAGTTCGAAGCAGCTGCAACGACCAATGGATGGGACGACGAGGATAAGTCGATTGCATTAACGCTCGCATTACGAGGTACAGCTGCAGAATTGCTTCAAACTATCTCCGAAGAAAAACAACGCGACTACGAGACTTTGGTGAAGGCTATTGAGATGCGATTTGGTGACGACCACATGCAGCAAGTGTATAGGGTGCAACTGCGCAGTAGAATCCAGAAGAGGGGAGAAACACTCCAGCAACTGCAAGCTGATATCGAACGGCTAGCGCACTTGTCTTATCCCAATGCCGGCGAAGATGTCATCAATGAAATGGCTATTGAGGCATTTACACAAGCCATAGAGGACAGACAACTGCAGATGGCTCTACGAATGGCTGGAAAGAGAACTCTTCCTGAGGCACTGGCATTTGCCCTAACCATGAAAGCTGCTGACCAAGCATCTCAAGGATTTCACCGCGTGAGAGAAATGACATCTGTTGAATGTTCGTGCCAGAGAACAGAAGTAGTAGACCGTAACAGTTCTCGAAGGGGACCGATCCGTTGCTGGAACTGCAACAAAATTGGACATCTACAACGACAGTGCAGAGCCGAACGTAAACAGGGCAGTTGTCCACATTGCAGAGCTAGGAACGAGGAGGCGTTTGAGCGTTCGACGGATGGAACATCACAAAGCCATCAGTCGGGAAACGAGTAAGAACCAACTTCGCGGGGCAGAAGCTGGTTTCTGGAATCGACGCCCCCAGGACCACAATTCAGGTTTCCCAGACCAAACGATGTAATAGGAGCCTGACAGTGGAAGCCCATATCGGCCAGAAAAAGTATGTGGCTACAATCGATACAGGTGCCACCGCTTCCATAATCAGAAGGGACATCGTTCGCCAATCATGGCTACACAACACCAGCAGCTACTGTCTGAAAACAGCAACTGGAGCAACAGCAAAGGTGTATGGTGAGGTACTCTTGAAGATAAACCTTGCAGGAATAGTCTTCTCCCATGCATTCTTAGTGGCTGATATATGTGACGAATGCATCATCGGAATCGACTTTATGAAGACGCATGATATAGTGCTCGACATCGGTTCGCAAGTTATAAAGTACAAGAACGTCGAGATTCCGATGGTTTACGGGAACGAGAACGTCGCAGCTCTACGGACAGTTGTAAGTGAGGACGAAATATTACCACCTTCGTCAGAAACAGTTATTTGGACAAAGCTGGAAGGCGACCCTGGGAGCCACCGATTCTACCTAGTCGAGCCAGATGCAGAAAATTATTATCAGAGGTATATTGTCGGAAAGATGCTGGTTGAACCCAAAAACAACTTGGTTCCCGTTCGTGTCCTCAATGTGGAAAACAAAAGCGTGAAACTAAAGCAAGGGGAAGTGATTGGAAAGTGCGTACCGATTACTGCGGTCACAAAATTGTCCAATGCAAGTGATGTGAAAGCGGTTAGACCTACGGAGATATCGGAGATGAAAAAGAATATACTCGGAGAGTGCGAGCTGGATCAGGAGCAGCGGTCCATGGCAGGTAGTTTAATCAACGAGTTCGCTGATATATTTGCTTCGCAGAACAGCGAGTATGGCCGAACACATCTCGTAGAACACCGAATCGACACCGGAGATGCGAGACCGATTCGTCAGCCTCCCCGACGACTACCATTGGCTAAGCAGACGGAGGTTGCAGAAATGGTTTCGACGATGGAAAAGGAGGGACTGATTGAAAGCTCAAAAAGTCCGTGGGCATCGCCGGTCGTCCTGGTCAAGAAGAAAGACGGAAGTACGAGATTCTGCGTGGACTATCGCCAACTCAACAACGTCACCAAGAAGGATAGCTACCCCCTTCCAAGAATTGACGACACCCTGGACACACTATCCGGAGCCAAATGGTTTTCGACTCTCGATCTGAAGAGTGGCTACTGGCAAGTGCAGATCCATCCAGAAGACCGCGAGAAAACAGCATTCACAGCAGGAAACGGGCTTTGGCAGTTTACAGTAATGCCATTTGGACTGTGCAATGCTCCGGCTACCTTTGAACGTCTAATGGAGCGCGTTTTGCTGGGACTAACGTGGAAAACCTGCTTGGTCTACCTGGACGATGTCATCGTAGTAGGAAAAACATTTAACGAACATCGAGATAACCTTAAGGAGGTGTTCCAAAGGCTACGAAGTGCGCAACTAAAACTTAACCCGAAGAAGTGTTCGCTATTTAGACCAGAAGTGAAGTACCTCGGGCACATCATCTCTTCCAAAGGAGTCAAGACTGATCCGGAGAAGGTCGATGCAGTGAAAAACTGGCCGGTTCCCAAAGACAAACATCAACTGAGAAGCTTCCTGGGACTTGCGACCTATTACAGACGATTTGTAAAGGACTTTGCCAGGATCGCGAAGAGCTTGCATCAACTGACAGAAAAAGGCAAACAATTCAAATGGTCAGGTGAGTGCGAAAACAGCTTCAAGGAACTTAAGCAACAGTTGTGCAACGCCCCCATTCTAGCGTACCCAACCCCTGGGAAAACATTTATTGTGGATGCAGACGCTAGTAATGTGGGAGTTGGAGCCGTCCTTTCCCAGGTGCATGATGGCCAAGAGAAAGTAATTTCCTACTTTAGCAAAGTTCTCTCAAAGCCAGAAAGGAACTACTGTGTTACCAGGCGCGAGCTCCTTGCTTTGGTACTGGCAACAAAACATTTCCATAAGTACCTTTATGGGCGAAAATTCATCCTCCGCACAGACCATGCGTCTTTAAAGTGGCTACTACACTTTAAGAATCCTGAAGGCCAAGTCGCAAGGTGGATCGAACGGCTGCAGATGTACGAATACGAAATACAACATCGAAAGGGAAGTCTTCACTCTAATGCAGACGCTCTCTCCCGTCGACCGTGCAAAGCAAATTGCAAACATTGCTTACGACACGAGGAAAAAGATGTCGCGTCCGTTCAAAGGGTGAGAGCTATGCCCATTGGTGGCTGGAGTGCGCGGGAAATACGGGAGGCTCAAAGGGAAGATCCGGATATCGAACCGATTATCGCCTGGAAGGAGCATGAGGGAAAACCAGACTGGCAGGAGATATCAAATAGGAGCCCCGAGCTGAAGGCATACTGGGCGCAGTGGGACTCCCTTCACGTACAAGACGGCATTCTAAAAAGAAGATGGGAAAGCCCAGATGGAAAGTCGTTCGTAATGCAGCTTGTTGTACCCAGGTCAAAGGTTATGGAAGTGCTCAGGGAATTGCATGATGGAGTATCTGGAGGCCACTTGGGAATCAATAAAACGCTGGAAAAAGTACGGGAACGCTTTTACTGGATTCATTCAAGGGAGGACGTTGAAACTTGGTGCAGGAAATGCGTTACATGTGCGGCCAGCAAAGGTCCGAGATTGAAAGTCCGTGGCAAAATGCATCAATACAATGTTGGAGCCCCTTTCGAAAGGATAGCAGTTGACATTGCGGGACCGTTTCCTGAAACAAACAATGGAAATCGTTACATCCTCGTTGTTATGGACTATTTCAGTAAGTGGCCTGAAGCATTTGCTATCCCAAATCAAGAAGCTAAAACCGTGGTGGAGCAAATCGTCAGTAACTGGGTAAGCAGATTCGGTGTACCAATGGAACTGCATTCAGACCAAGGACGGAACTTCGAGTCGAAGATTTTCCAAGGAGTGTGCCAGTTACTCGGGATTCACAAGACAAGGACAACCCCGCTTCATCCACAATCAGATGGGATGGTGGAGCGCTTCAACAGGACACTGAATGAACACCTCTCTAAGGTCGTTGGCGAAGACCAGAGAGACTGGGATAAGCAGATTCCCATGTTTTTATTGGCTTATCGAGGAGCAGTGCATAACACCACAGGACATACTCCATCTGAAATCTTATTTGGTCGAACAGTCCGCCTACCTAGCGAGTTGATGTTTGGATATCCATGCGAAGAGCACAAGAATGAGGAGGACTACGTTACAGACCTCAGGGATATCATCAGGGACGTACATCGAGACACTAGGGATAAGATTAAGATAGCCAGTGACCGCATGAAAACGAGGTACGATACTAAAACGACAACTACAGGATTCCGGGAAGGAGATCTGGTATGGCTATATAACCCTCATCGAAGGAAAGGTTTATCGCCTAAGTTGCAACAAGACTGGGAAGGGCCCTATACAATTGTAAAGCGCATCAACGACGTTGTCTATCGCATCCAACGAGGAAGAGGCAAGCTGAAAGTCGTTCATGTGGATCGTCTTCATCGTTATAATGGTGAAAATGTTAACGAGTTTGTTCGGGACGAACAAGTTTAAGAGGGGGATATTGTGGCGTGGAAGGTATCGTGTAACTTAAGTGGTGAAACAAGCCCTTAGTCACAGTTTGGTGAAACCAGGCCTTAGACATTTTGGTGAAACCAGGCCTTAAAGTCACAAAACAAGTTCCACTCAAGTGTCACTTCCAATTGGAGACTGGAATCTGTCACCACTGAACCTTGTTCTAGAACCACTTAGAATTAGCTAGAAAGTTCTCGTCAGATGGCGGAGCGGGTATAAAAGGACAGCTTTTAGAAGAGGGCGAGACAGTTGATTTATAACAGTGATTGGTTAAAGTTCGAGATAGTAATAGTTTGTGAAGATAAATAAGTGAAAAGTAATAGAGTAAATTAAGTGATTGGTTTGAAACGTTGAAGAATTGTTTAAGTAATAGTGTTCTGGTACTTAATAAGTGAAATATTAGAATAGTCGATAAAAGTTTAATAAAAGTGAATTTTATTAGAGAAGTTAAACGGAATAGTGTTTTATCTTTACGAATCCCTGCCTGAATGTAACAGTATGTACATTGTACATATTGAAGTTTTTACAGCAATACGGCAATTGTTATTTTTTTTTATTCTGCCTGTGCTAAATAAGTAAGACAAACAATTTGCTAGGTTTTCTTGCGTTTTATTTCCAACTTTGTAAAGGTTTGAAGGTTGGTTAATCTTTACATCTAAACAGTAGTGAAATGAAACCAAATTCTAAACGCAACAAAACCACGCTTTAGACAAGTTTAGATTCATGTTAAAATTATAAAAAAAAAATAAAAAAATACTTCCAACTATACATATTTTAAAGAAAGTAAAATATTTTTGGAAAAATTACACGATAAAAACGAAAGTAAAAATACAATAATTATTTCTTCGATCTATTTTCGGCCAGTTTCTCTTTGAAGAGTTTCTTCCCATTTTTAGCTCCTTCCTCGTTAACACTTTTAAAATATGGCAGCTCATTCAACCGATCTAGCCAAGCCAATAGCTTTGGGTATTTGGATTCATCAATGGGAGCTGCATCGTTTACCGAAGTAATGGTTGCAGCACAACAAAGATCAGCAATGGTCAATTCATCGCCACAGACATAGGGTTGATCCTTTAGAAAGTTCTCCATAATGTCCCAACAATTTTGAATATAGGCAATCTTGTCTATCGAACAGTCCGTTGAACCATAATACAATACAGGCTCATACAACATTCTCAGTCGGGCAAACAAATGTCCAGAATCCAAGTGCAAGCGGGCATCAACGTTGGCACGTTTCAGCAAATCTTTTGGATAGAGTTTATCATCCTTTCCATATTTACCAACAAGATATGCACAAATAGCATGACTGTCGGTAAGAATTACGCCATCGACATCCAGTGTGGGAATGGTATGTTGCGGATTAATTTTTATGAATTCGGGGGTGAGTTGTTCACCGTTGAGCAGGTTGATTGTCCTGTAAATTGAAAATTTATGATAAGTAGAACTAAGTCTAAAAAGTGGCACTTTTTACCGAATCTCGAGATCAACTCCAAGAGCAGTTGCAGTTAGCATCACAGCTCGGGATGGGGGGCTTTCATTATTATAGTATAACACTGGTTTTCCCATCTGAAATAAAGTTTTTAGTACGTAAATCAATTGTGCAGGTATATTTGTATCCGCCTATAGGGAAGAAGACGTAAAACTGACGTAAACAACACAAAGAAATATGAAAAGCAAGCTAAATGTTATGCTGTTCCTATCGTTCATAGAACCGCATTTTAAATCTTATTTGCTTAGTTATGTACATAAAAACCTAATTGAAAAGTACATATTGTTTGTTCGGAAGATAAAGTATATTACCAGGGGCGCATTGAGGTATTCGGGGCCCTTTATATCGAGATAAATGTACCGCCATTATAAATATTGACAAAGTAAAATTTGGTTAGCTTAGGTTTTACCATCTTATATCCCGAACTTAAAATTCTACTCAACCTATTTTGTATTTAATCGTTTCTCAAATAAAACTTGAATTTGATGACGATGCACGACCTGTTTTTATTGAAGGGCGCTTAAAATGATTGCAACCCAGAACAAACAATAATTTTATCTAAAACAAAAACAACAGATAGTAATTTAGCCAAGGAAATACATACTGCGACGCATACATTTCACCCGAAAAGCTTGTTTTTATTCATGATAATTTGCCCTTACTTAAGGACCATTCACATGAGCGCGAACTGCGAACAAATCAATTTATCTGTATTTATAAATTGAAAATTTGTTATTTGTTTTACCACAAAAGCATTATATTTAGTTAATATAACACCTAAACTAAAAAAAAGAGACTTGATTGATTAAAATAACGAAGTTTATAATTACAGCAATTCTCCCGCGAATTGAAAATTCTTGCCGCGAACTGTCACACTTTATTCACAAACCACATAAAACTGTCGCGATCCACAAACCTGGGAATGAAAAATTCGCGGGTACCTGCGACTAAAAAAATTTTTCATGTAGGTAAATGAAGTCAAGTGTCAGAAGCTACGAACATTCGCCAGTTCGTGGATCGCAAACCGCTCTCATGTGAATGGTCCTTTACCGTAGCAGCTAGCAGGTACTAAATGGCTTCTCTTACTAGTAAGCTGCTCGTTTATTTTGAAAAACAAAACTACCTAGGTATTTAACTTATTTTCTTGATGTTTCCTTTCTTCTTTTTCTTAGACTTTATTAGTTATAAGGACTATATCCGGCAACTATCCGGAGACCAAGAGTCTATGGACATGCAAATTGGTTTTTAGATTGTATGGGTATCTATCGTGCGCATGTGACTGTGTAGAGACTTGAACGTGTTATTAATACCGTTAATACTTTAACAATAGATATCAACTATCAACAAAAAACAAAAATTAAGTACCTACATATTTTCTTATTCGTAAAATCGTTGCCAACCACTTTTCGTTTGGTACCACTCATGTCAAGTGAGTCGTTACCATATTAATAAATGACTGCATTCGGTTTCGGTCACGCTGCTCGCGTTATCTTATTATTAAAACCTGATTAAAAACACTTACAGAAGTGGATCTGCAAGGCGTGCGCTTCATCGCAAACTTTTAACATTTGTGGCGCCGCACCCTCAAAATCTCGCAAAACCAAAGAAAATGGAAATTTGTTAAGTAAAAGTAGATATATTTTAATTTGAACTTTGTATTGCAGTTTTATTCTTACAACTACTACAATAATTTGCCAGTAATCAAGTTTATTTAATACATGTGCAGAACTCACTGAGCAGCAAGATTAGAATACCTACACAATGTTGATAAATGATTGTAGACACACGTAAATTCTGCACTCACTGCAGTACTGCAACATGTCTCTATTTCTAAATTTGCTGCAAAATTCAAACATATCACAACACAAAAGAAAATAAATTGCAATTTCAAGTATTTGGCATCATCGGCTTTGACACTGCTGTGTTTTTGTTTTGACAGTTGCCATATTAGCCGATGCAATAAATGTCAAACAATTTCCTGCACATCTGTTTTACTTGCAGCACTGCACTCTGCGCTGAGTACAGAATTTCTGCACATGTGTTTTGGGCATTATGTGAGTATGTAGGTAGATACATTTTCTAAATTCAGATCCGTTAGGTTTGATAGCTCGTACGCCGTACCACTACTAGTGGAGCCTCCACAATTGTGTTTACGCAAGCCAATTTTGTTTTATGTACCTACCTCCTAGATGTTTATATTTGTGATTAATTGCTTTAGGAAGGGGGTAGTGCTGAACGGATATATACTTGAAACCACAAAATGAAATGATCCGTTGTGTAATAATTTTTCTCTGGAACACTGCATTGGGTATGTTTGGTTTGCACATGTTCTACAAAAACGATCAACTAAATCTAGAAATAATGCCTTCCGTAGTATCTAACAAATTTAGAATCACTTCACTGATTGACTTAGAAGTGCCGGCATTTTTTTTTTTTTTTAAACCAAACTATGACGTCATTAATATTAATACAATGAGCGAATTCAAGTTGAAGCAATTGATTTGGTACAACATATGCAGCGTTGGGCTGGTAATTTTTATGGTAAAACCACTAAAATAGTCAATACAAACCTTGACTTTTGTTTGTATGTTTTGTATTTTATTTGACACAATAATTTGAAAACACGTTTACCACAAGTGGAGCACAGCGATCAACTGATGTAGTAATGTCAATGTCAACTGATTTGGACTTAGAGGAACGATTCTCTTTTATATGCCGTTGAAAGTTGTGCTGCGTAGAGCGTAGGTATATCTAATATAAAACACAGTCATGCGTTATAAATTTAGTCGAGTCAGTCGTTTCGGTTAGGTTTCGGCATCAGTGTTCAGTGGCCCTTACATGGTACATAAACATAGTAGTTCTAATGGTAGGTACTGTAAAGCTCCCTTTAATAAAAAAAACTTTTACAAATGCCACATTGCCACCCCGCGATAGTAATGTGACCCTACGTGGTACCTGTTTATCCGGGATGCTCTCAGAGCACTTTTTGGCTCTCAGAGCACTTTTTTGTTGTGAATAGTTAAGATAGGTAGTTTTGAATCATTGGAATTTGGAAACTTTTTTCCTTCTTTAAGCATTTTGACTAGTATGTAAGTAGGTAGTAATCGGCAGGAGAAATGTATTTAAGTAAATTGCGTCACATACCACAGACAATAAATATACAAATGGCTTATCCATATAGGAAGAAGTGGGGTTATGAAAACGAAATTTACCGCTACTTAAAAAAACCTCTTTAAAAAGCTTCATAATTTTACAAGAGATGAGATCACAGACAATAAACGGAAACGCAAAAACACAGTAGGTAAATTATATTTTGCCCTGAAATAACACATAGCCCACTTTTAATTTCAATCACAGAATGCAGTGAAGTGTAAAGTTTACCTACCATTTCGTTGTCGCCTTCGCATTACGAACACACAATTTCAAAACGCCTGGGATTATTGAAAATACACAATAATAAGCCGTTCCACATCTCAACTAGGTATATATGAAAAAATAACTGAATTCTTATGTAATCTGGCATCAAGTGATTCGACACGGATTATTCCTGCTGCTGCTGCTGCTGCTGCTGCTGCTGCTGCAGTATGAGAATCGGATATACCTATATCTCGATAATCCTTAACACTCCTTCTTGTATTATTTTTAACTTTCTCCATTACGTAGTAAGAGAAAGATATTGGTTTCGTACAAAATTTCGAACTCGAGATTTTAATCATTCTGATATTACGATGATAGAGGAACTCAAAAAAGTGGGCCGCAAAATTCTGTCCGGTCTGTCCGGTCTGTCCGTCCTTCCACGGGCCTACAGTCTAAACGGCTTCCCGGATTACGTTCAAACCTCGGATTTGGAGTTTTTGGGCTTACAGTTCGGGAGATGTTTTTTTTTTGCAAGGTAACGTCAATATTAATGGTACTTCCCATATATAATTTTCGTACCAGTTTGATTTGATCGAAAACGTCTTTAACGATTTCAACCAAAATTGATATTTAAGCTTAAGTAGGTGAGGTTACCATGACTGCGTACCCAGTTTTTGGCTAAAAATTCGAATAACGGAACTTTTGAAATTTCGACATATCTCGAAAACGGTCTATACGATTGTACCAAAAATTAATTTCTAAGGTTAGGTATGTAGTCATTTATAACTTAATAGTAACCTCATTTTTTCTCTATATTATCGTACAATGGATTTATGAAAGGAGTAATTATTTTAAAAATATAGTTTTGTCTAGTTAACTTAAAACGGCAATAACGATTTTGACCAAAATGCAAACTTAGAGTCAAATTGATGTTTTCAAAACTATTGTGTCCTTAATTTTCAATTCGAAACACCGAAAACGCTAATTTTAGAAACTGCTCATATCTCGAAAACCCCATCTTCGATTTCGATAAAATGTCAAAAACGAAGTATTTCTATAATCCGGAACAATATCATACAGTCAGTTGTATTTTTCCAAATAAACATTGCAATATTTGCAACTGTTATGTCTGGATAGTTTTACAAAAACAAAAACTTCATTTGCACCGCACACACGAGCATCGGGATTTTCAATTTATAGCTACTAGTACAAATTCACAAACGCCTGAATTATTACATAATCTTTCTAAAGATATCGGTCGATCACGAGCAATACTTCCAATAATTGAAAACTTAAATCATATCCCAATCAAAATTAAAAACATATCCTTAGGTCAAAAACAAAAACTGCTACTAGGTACGCTGGTCCTGTACTCAAAAATCAAGTGAGGAGTAAGACCTTATAAAATAGTACAGTAGACGCTTGCGACATTGCCAGTTACTGAGAGCTTTAACCTTTAAAAACTTATATTGTTATTTTATATAACTGCCATATGAGATGAATATCCAAAAGAGAATTTTGTTTTCTTTTGTCTAGTATCGAGAAAGTTTCGTTCGACCCAGTCTTTCATTATTCGGCAATTATATAATTTTGATTTGCTCTTGCTGTGTCATAAAATGGTCATAAACTCACATGCACGCACAATCATAAGGCGTATCGCGTAAGGGAAGCTCCTTGCCTACACAAATGTATGGAGCGAAGAGAAAGGTGCAAGGAAAAAGAAAGAGCTTTATTCTCAACGCTTATTTTGAAAGCTCCTTGCCTATTAAGGCAAGGCGATGAAAAATGTTGTGTGGTAAGGAAAAAATAGGGTCCAAAATTTTGTACAGGCGTAAGACATGTGTACATACATACGCTACAGCTAAGACTATGGTTTCGGTGCAAATTTCACAATAGGTAGTCATTCAAAAGTACAAATATTATTATCCTATGTCGTGGTTCGAATTTCCCATATCATTTTTATTTTGCTAAGCGAATTTACGTTATTTTTTGTGCAAAATGGATTAGTGGAAGATAATTTATTAAATCGAGAAACGTTATGAACAGGAAAGCCTACTAAATTCGCTTTCACCGGAACCGTAGTCAAAAGGTATGTAGGTAGGTACGTAGAAGCGAATCGTAGTTAGGTGGTTCATTGGGAGTAGATAGTGTTGATAATTACTCTTATCAGAGACTTTCGAATGTCGTAAAAGCTTTGGATCGTGTCGATGGAAAAATAGATGTGATAAAGGAAATATCTATAGGTTCATAGGTAATTAAATTGCCACTTCATGTAGATAATATGTATAGGTATGTGCCTTAATTTAAGACTAGGTAAATTCTTTTGGAGTGAAGGAATTTTAGAATTTAGTGAAACTAATATCTGGCAGGAACTATCAATTGAAAGGTGAATTTCTTGGCCACTGCGTCTCTTATTTTACAAACTTGCAAAGGGTTAAGTCACGGGTTGTATAAAACTCCGAAAATTGGTGTCATACGTTAATATTCTACTATGGCAAGTGACAAGTGCAATGGCAAGTGATAATATCCCGCCTGAGGCAGAGAAGCTCAGAAGTTGGGGTCTATATAACAACCTGTTCTTCTAACTAAGAATAGGCAAACAATTGAAATTGCCTTAGGTTTGCCTATGCGACTAGCAATATACTTTACTAAGATCCACGATTGATGGAGAAATAAATAGTTCCAAGATAGATATCAGTTATGCATTATTGGGTGATTTTTATCTGAGACTTGATGGGTAAGTAGGTTCCTACTTTCAGTTTTATCAGTTTTTATTTTCAGTTCCACGACACTTGCTTTGCCTTCCTCTTCCTGCATTTGGTCACTAGGTGGAGGTCAATAATCCTTAGAATCACGACTTTTGAGCTAAGATGTGATGCGACGAATTTATCTTGCAAAATAAATTCTTCATTGATTTTACGAGATCGGTAAAAAACTAGATGAAACATTTTTATCGGTATTCAACGCGTTGTTCAAAAACTCCGCGTGCTGTTCTTCAGATCGAGTGTTTCTCCCATAGTATATCGGTCATTCACGGACGGCTCCATAATCGAACAGGGGTCTGGTTCTGGTCTTTGCGCAAAGCGAGAACATTAGACTACACTACCCCTTAGGTAACCAAGCGTCTGTCTTCCAAGCGGAGATTTTCGATATTCCTATGCCTATACGCTATATTGTGACAAACAGGTGGAGGGCTAGAAGCATATGCGTTTGCAGTGATAGCCAAGCTGCATTAAACGCACTGCTTAACAATCACCCCTAGCGTGGAATACGGCGTATTTGAGATTCACTTCACCTACTCGAATCACTTTAACTTTCCGTATACATCGTGAAATCCGCCGGGAGAGACTTCCCTACCGACAGGTATTTTCATTCAAAGTTGGTTCGAAAATCAGCTGCTTTGAATTAAATGGCAGCAGAGATAGCACATAGAGTAAAGCAATTTAAAATTTATTTTACAGAAATTAAATTTTTAATATTTGAGTAGAGTATATTATTTAACAACATGGAAAAAGCATCCTACGATAATAAAATGCGTGCATTAAGAGGAACTGCAAAGGACATCGTGGAACTTTCGGATTCGACGTGAGTTTTCTGAAATACAATTGAAACGTATGTTTTATTCTGTCTTTGCTAAATAAGTAAGACAAACAATTTGCTAGGTTTTCTTGCGTTTTATTTCCAACTTTGTAAAGGTGCTATAAAGTTTAGCGGTGAAGGTTAATCTTTACATCTAAACAGTAGTGAAATGAAACCAAATTCTCAACGCAACAGAACCACGCTTTAGACAAGTTTAGATTCATGTTAAAATTATAAAAAAAAATAAAAAATACTTCCAACTACATAATTTAAAGAAAGTAAAATATTTTTGGAAAAATTACGCGAAAGCCGTTTTCTTATGAGCTTCGATCTCAGCAAAGTAAAGTAAAGTAGGATTTTTAGCACCCAATTACAACAACTATTGCGAGTCTCGAAGTGTCAAGTATAGCGTAGTTCATGTAATTAGCGTGTCGAAAATCCTACTTTACTTTGTTTTTCTGAGATCGAAGCTAAAAAAAACAGGCCTGATAAAGACGAAAACAAAAATACAATTATTTCTTCGATTTATTTTCGGCCAGTTTCTCTTTGAAGAGTTTCTTCACATCTTCAGCTCCTTCCTCGTTAACACTTTTAAAATATGGCAGCTCATTCAACCGATCTAGCCAAGCCAATAGCTTTGGGTATTTGGATTCATCAATGGGAGCTGCATCATTTACCGAAGTAATGGTTGCAGCACAACAAAGATCAGCAATGGTCAATTCATCGCCACAGACATAGGGTTGATCCTTTAGAAAGTTCTCCATAATGTCCCAACAGTTTTGAATATAGGCAACCTTGTCTATCGAACAGTCCGTTGAACCATAATACAATACAGGCTCATACAACATTCTCAGTCGGGCAAACAAATGTCCAGAATCCAAGTGCAAGCGGGCATCAACGTTGGCACGTTTCACCAAATCTTTTGGATAGAGTTTATCATCCTTTCCATATTTACCAACAAGATATGCACAAATAGCATGACTGTCGGTAAGAATTACGCCATCGACATCCAGTGTGGGAATGGTATGTTGCGGATTAATTTTTATGAATCCGGGGGTGAGGTGTTCACGGTTGAGCAAGTTGATTGTCCTGTAAATTGAAAATGTATGTTAAGTAGAACTTCTAAAAAGTGGCATTTTTTACCGAACTTCGAGATCAACTCCAAGAGCAGTTGCAGTTAGCATCACAGCTCGGCATGGGGGGCTTGATTGATTATAGTATAACACTGGTTTTCCCATCTGAAATTAAGTTTTTATTAGGTACTTAAATCAATTGTGCAGGTATATTTGTATCCGTCTATAGGGAAGAAGGCGTAAACAACACAAGGAAATACTAAAACTCCATCTAATAAGGCAAGCTAAATGTTATGCTGTTCCTATCGTTCCTATAACGTATAACCATTTTAAATCTCATTTGCTTTGTTATGTACATACTTACCAAAACCTCATTGAAAAGTACCTATATGGTTTGTTCGGAAGATAAAGTGTTACCAGGGGCTCATTGAGTATTTAATCGTTTCTTAAATAAAACTTAAACTTGATGACGATGTACGACCCGTTTTTATTGAAGGGCGCTTAAAATGATTCCAACCCAGAACAAACAATCATTTTACCTAAAACAAAAACAACTGCTGGGTGAGGTGTTAATTAGAGATGTAACTGATAGTAATTTAGCTGGATACTGGATATTTGCATACATTCCTGCTGAAAAAACTTGTTTTTATTCATGATAATTTGCCCTCAACAAACTTACAGTAGGTACTGTTCAAGTCAAAATGTAATCGAACATAGCTTTCAGAAATTATTGCAGTTTTCCTAGTGACAACATTTAGATCTCGCTTTAATAGCATATATAGGATAACTTTTTACTCATCCGGAAATCACTCTTCCATATTCTGTAACTTATATTTTTCCTTCTTCTTGTTCCTAACCTTAACGAGGCTACTCTTATTAGTAGGTAAGCCGCTCGTTTATTTTGAAAACCAAAACTACCTATTTAAATAATTTTCTTGATGTTTCCTTTCTTCTTTTTCTTAGACTTTTTTAGTTATAAGGACTATATCATCCGGCAACCATCCGGAGACCAAGAGTCTATTCGCCAATGTGCCGGATATCAGAACACAATAATTCTCTGACGTTTTTCATTTATAGAACCCAATACCCAAATAGATACCTACATCGAAATCGAATGCAAATTGGTTTTTAGATTGTATGGGTATCTATCGTGCGCATGTGACCGCGTAGAAACTTGAACGTGTTATTAATACCGTTAATACTTTGACAATAGATATCAACTATCAACAAAAAACAAAAATTAAGTACATATTTTCTTATTCCTAAAATCGTTGCCAACCACTTTTCGTTTGGTATCACCGAGGGGGAAGTAATCAATATTTTTGAGTGGTCCTTGAATACAGATTTGCTACTTGTGATTGCATGTGAATTCCTTTGAATACACTGTGATACACTGTAAATCACCATGAATACGCACAGAAAAGTACCTTGAATACACCTGATTACTTCCCCCTCGGGTATCACTCATGTCAAGTGAGTCGTTTTATTGTTTTACAATCTATAAGTAGGTACTGTACAATCTGCTTACAAAATTACATATTATTAAATGACTGCATTCGGTCACGCTGCTCGCGTTATCTTATTATTAAAACCTGATTAAAAACACTTACAGAAGTGGAGCTACAAGGCGAGCGCTTTATGGCCAACTTTTAACATTTGTGGCGCTGCACCCTCAAAATCTCGCAAAACCGAAGGAAACGGAAATTTGATAAGTAAAAGTAGATATTATATTTATATTGCAATAGGTACCTCAAGTTTATATTTAAATTGGAACTTTGTATTGCCCAGTTTTATTCTTACAACTACTACAATAATTTGCCAGTAATCAAATTTATTTAATACATGTGCAGAACTCACTACGCAGCAAGATTAGAATACACATGTCGATATGATTGTAGACACACGTAAATTCTGCACTCACTGCAGTACTGCAACATGTCTCTATTTCTAAATTTGCTGCAAAATTTAAACATAGGTACCACAACACAAAAGAAAATAAATTGCAATTTCAAGTATTTGGCATCATCGGCTTTGACACTGCTGGTTGTGTTTGTTTTTGTTTTGACAGTTGCCATATTAGCCGATGCAATGGATGTCAAACAATTTCCTGCACATCTGTGCCTTGATTTTGTGCGGTTTTTGAGGCGATGTCGCTAGGGAACGGCCCGAATCGGATTTGAATGTGTGAGTGAGCCGCGCGCAGGGACCAACGTGACCGTTGTGCAATAATTTGGCACTTTTTTCGAGGATCCTGATACAATTTGTTGCTACTGTATCCCTTTTTTTAGTTTGAAAAGGAACTTTGCAATTTTTAGAAACACTGTGATTTTCAAATGAATTTTAGTAAAATATAACGCTGGTGTTTATCAGAACACGATTATAGTGCTACGAGAGCCAACAATTGTTAAATATTGTGCGAAAATTCTTAAATTTCAGAGAATCTTTACAAATGAAACTTTTTTCTTACACCGCTCTTTTTTTTTGCTACTTTTTAGAATTTTGCAACAATCTCCCAGATTGTTAGAGAAAGGTTAAAAATTTTAGTTTTACAATGCAATATAGACTGTAAATACTCGTAGATCATTCCCACACAATATTTATTAATTAGATGTCTTTTAGATTGTTCCCCTTGTGAGCTAGACACTAGACACTACTTCTATGAAACAGTAGATGCAATTCGTTTTGAACTGAAAACCTTTTAGCTTTGATTTTTATTTATAAATATATAAAAAATATTTGAATATTGTTCATAAATTATATCAACTCATTTTTATATCTACTTTTAAGATCTCGTTCAATTTAGTTTTAAAAAGTCCCTAAAAAAGAAAAATGTGCCTTTTTGACGCCACTACGTAAATTTATTATTTTCTTTACACTATGATGGGGAACCGCGTTATATTTTAAACATATACATTTTGAAATCAAAGTTTTTCATGAGCGCGAATTGCGAACAAATGAATTTAATTGTATTTACATATAAATTGAAAATTGATTTGTATACTATTTACCACCAATGCCTTATATTAAATTAATCTTAAGTCTAATCTAAAAAAAAATCGGACTCTCCATCGATTTAAATAGCTCAATTTACAATTATTACAGCAATTGAAAATTCTTGCAGCGAACTGTCCCACTTTATTCACAATCCACATAAAACATTCGCGGATCCACAAACCCACGAATGAAAAAATTCTATCGAAGTTGAACAATGATTGAAGTGTCAAAAATATTCGCTTGTTCGCAATTGGCTCTCATGTGAATAGTCCTAAAATGTGAATTTTCCAACTAATAAAAAGGAACAAAGGAATAGCAAATTGTATTAGTGTCCTCGAAAAAGGTACCAAATTGTCGCACAACGGTCACGCTGTTCTCATCCGACATCCTTCTCGCTACCGAAAAAGGTTGCGTGTGGGAAAGCTCGCCTGGAATATTCAGGAACAAAGCGATATAAGAACAGGAAATATTGGAAGTTGTCAGTTCGCGACATCACTCACACATTTATAGAATCCGCCCATACGTGAACCCTTTCCGACACCGCCATTGCGGAAAAAAACCGCACAAAATCAAGGCACTGTTTTACTTGCAGCACTGCACTCTGCGCTGCGTACATAATTTCTGCACATTTGTTTTGGGCATAATGTGAGTATGTAGGTAGATACATTTTGTAAATTCAGATCCGTTCGGTTTGATAGCTCGTACGTACCACTACTAGTGGAGCCTCCACAATTGTGTTTACGCAGCCAATTTTGTTTTATGTATACCTCCTAGATGTTTATATTTGTAGTTAATTGCTTTAGGTAGGGGTACGGGGTGGTGCTGAACGGATATATACTTGAAACCACGAAATGAATGACCCGTTAGTATGTGTAATAATTTTTCTCTGTATAACACTGCATTGGGTAGGTTTGGTTTGCATGTTCTACAAAAACGATCAACTAAATCTGGAAAAAATGCCTTCCGTGGTATCTAATAAATTTAGAATCACTTCACTGATTCACTTAGAAGTGCCGGCATTCTTTTTTTTTAAATCGAACTATGACGTCAGTAATCGAATTCAAGTTAGTCAATTCATTTGGTACAACAAATGCAGGGATGGGCTGGTATTTTTTATGGTTAAACCACTTAAATAATCAGTAAATTACAAACCTTGACTTTTGTTTGTATGTTTTGTTTGACACAATAATTCGAAAACACGTTTACCACAACTGGAGCACAGCGATGAACTGATGTCGACTGATTTGGATTTAGAGGAACGATTGTCTCTTATATGCCGTTGCAATTTGTGCTGTGATATATAAAACACATGCATTATAAATTTAGTAGAGTCAGTCGTTTCGGTATCAGTGGCACTTACATGATACATAGTAGATAGTGCCTATGTAGTTCTAATGGTACTTTAATGAAAAAGCTTTTACAAATGCCACCCCGCGATTCCAATGTGGTATATTGGATCGGGATGCTCTCAGAGCACTTTTTTTGCTCTCAGAACACTTTTTTTTCAGCTTTCTATGTTCGTTTGGAACAAAATGTTTACCTATTATATTATAAAGCCCACTGACAATTAACTGATCTTCTGTTTGTTTATTTTCTTTTATGTGGTATTTGATTGGGCTTCTACAGATTTGCTCTCTGATTTCAGATTTCGTGTGCCTAATCGAACATAAAAACAAGATAAAAACGTCACTTGCTCTTTTTTGTGTTGATATTCGTGAGATTTGAATATGTGTAGTCTTCGACACTTCCATTCACTGGTTAAATTTTGAATCAAAACATTCGAAATATCCGCCCCAACCGATTTCTAAATATTTATACATAAATAATTTACAAAATAGATTCACCCGATGCAATGCCTTTCTTTGCTGTAGAAAAAAAATTCACTTAAACGTAAATAAACTCCACCAGTAGTCAAACTCAAACGCACTTATATTGATAAATCTGAAGCAAATCTGAGAAAATATCTAGTTTCGCAAAAAAAGCTCTGAAATCTGAAAAAGATTGCTTTTTTTCGTACCAAACGAACATAAAAATTGCTCTGGGTGCAAAAAAATAACATTACAGGTAGGTACCTAGCTAGCACCTAGGCACGTCATTTACTTGACAAGTGCACTTGACTTGTTTTGAAATGTTGATTGGTGCGTCGTAGACAGAAGCGGGTTGTGGCTTGTGGGTTGTGGGTTATATTGTTCAGAGATAGCATTTTTGTTGTTGTGAATAGTTAAGATAGTTTTGAATTATTGGAAACTGTTTTCCTTCTTTAAGCATTTCAAGTAGTATGTAGAAAATTCGGCAGGAAAAATTCATTTGAGTAAATTGCATCAGCTTAAGACTATGGTTCCGGTGCAAGCGAATTTCACTCGCACGAATTCGCAAAGGTCACAATAGGTCGTCATTCAAAAGTAGGTTCGTAGAAGCGAATCGTAGTTAGGTAGTTCATTGCGAGTAGATAGTGTTGATAATTATATTACTCTTATCAGAGACTTTCGAATGTCGTAAAAGCTTTGGATCGTGTCGATGGAAAAATAGATGTGATAAAGGAAATATCTAGGTTCATAGGTAATTAAATTGCCACTTCATGTAGAATATGCATAGGTGGGTATAGCCTTAATTTAAGACTATAGGTAAATTCTATTGGAGTGAAGGAATTTTAGAATTTAGTGAAACTAATATCTGGCAGGAACTATCAATTGAAAGGTGAATTTCTTGGGCACTGCATCTCTTATTTTACAAAACTTTCAAATGGTTAAGCGGAGCAGAGAAGATTTCGTGTGCCTCTCAACAGTGTCTCCGGGTCAGGATCAGGACCAGTCACGGGTTGTATAAAACTCCGAAAATTGGTGTCATACGTTAATATTCAGTTATTATGGCAAGTGACAAGTGCAATGGCAAGTAATAATATCCCACCTGAGGCAGAGAAGCTCAGAAGCTGGGGTCTATACCGACCTGTTCCTCTAACTAAGAATAGGCAAACTATTGAAATTGCCTTAGGTTTGCCTATGCGACTAGCAATATACTTTACTAAGATCCACGATTGATGGAGAAATAAATAGTTCCAAGATAGATATCAGTTATGCATTGTTGGGTGATTTTTATCTGAGACTTGATGGGTAGGTAGGTTCCTACGTATTTTCAGTTTTATCAGTTTTGATTTTCAGTTCCACGACACCTGCTTTGCCTTCCTCTTCCTGCATTTGGTCACTAGGTGGAGGTCAATAATCCTTAGAATCAAGACTTTTGAGCTAAGATGTGATGTGACGAATTTATCTTGCAAAATAAATTCTTCATTGATTTTACGAGATCGGTAAAAAACTAGATGAAACATTTTTATCGGTATTCAACGCGTTGTTCAAAAACTCCGCGTGCTGTTCTTCAGATCGAGTGTTTCTCCCATAGTATATCGGTCATTCACGGAAGGCTCCATAACCGAACAGGGGTCTGGTTCTGGAGTCTTTGTGCAAAAGCGAGAACATTAGACTACACTACCCCTTAGGTAATCAACCGTCTGTCTTCCAAGCGGAGATTTTCGATATTCTTATGGCTATGCGCTATATTTTGACAAATATGTGGAGGGCTAGAAGCATTTGCGTTTGCAGTGATAGCCAAGCTGCATTAAACGCACTGCTTAACCCTCTTACCTCGTCCAAGTTAGTGCTCGAACTCAAGCTATCTCTGAACTTAGTCGGAAGGCTAAGGACAGTGAATCTCGTTTGGGTCCCAGGTCACACTGGTGTCCAGGGAAATGAGATCGCGTATGAGCTTGCCCGGCTGGGTTCATAAGAAGTTCTCTCAGGACCTGAACCGGCGTTGGTTCTATCTGCATCTGCGGTTAGGTCATGCATTGATACTTGGGTTTCTCGTGAACATAAGTAGAGTCGGTGGCGTGACTGTGCTGGGTGCAGACAGACCAAACGACTGCGTCCGAACATTTGCAAAAACTCCGCGTCTTTCCTTCTGTCTCTCAGGACTGCAGACTGCTTGCGGTCGTTCTTTCGGGCCACCAAGCTCTTGCAAACATCTATCCTACTTGTTGAGAGGACGACGATACAGCGGAACACTTCCTCTGTAGCTGTCCTGCCTTTGCTCGCGTCAGGTGGCGGATCTTTGGGGCTTCATCACTGAAGCTACTTCTCATCTTTCTTCGAAAAACGGGAAAGCTAAGTACAGTAATGTGAGGTGTCTGAAACGAAATTCAGTTCTCTCGAAAGCTTTGCTCAGTGAACACGCCGCTGCCCGCTAGTCGTTTTATTTATTTATTACCGCAATTTTTCTATTGTCGCTTTAATATTTTTTGTTTTATTTTTTCCTTTTTGTTTTAATTTTGCATTTTTTATTAATTGTTTCCAATATGGTTGAAACCTGCGATATTTGCGGTACTGGCATAATGTCTGGTGACTCCATCAGTTGCGGAGGGATATGCTCCAGGGAATTCCACACGAGATGTGTGATGCTTTCCGAAGCGGCCCTCCAGCTGATGAAGACAAATGGACTTTGCTACAAGTGCAAAATCTGCATGGGGATGCCTTTACTTGGATTAATTTCCAAACTTAGTGCATTAACAAATGAACTGAGTTTGGTTAAGTTAGAGATTCGGGAGTTGAAATGTAATTCCTCGCAAAAAAACAGTGCTTCGGAATTGCCGCCGGAAAAAAGTTGTTCTGCTGAAACGCGTGTTTCTTTTAATGACATACCCGTTTGCAGTAATGCACAGCCGCCGTCTGTGGAAACGGAAAATGCCTCCGAAGGCTCCGCAATATTGAGCAAAGTATCGCAAAAAAAACCGCGGAAAAAGAATAAACGCCCGAAAAAAATAAAACCTTCCAATGGTTCGGTTAATACCGCGTTTGATTTAGTTGCGACTCCTCCAATGGAGCTGCATGCTGCCGGTTTTCATGTTGATACTAGTGAAAGTGCACTGCGGAATTACATTTCAAATAAATTGGCCATATCGAGTGACCAAATTGGTTGTTATAAACTGGTTAAGTCGACCGCTGACTTAACCAAATTACGTTTTATAAATTTCAAAATTAAATTACCGGACGAATTCATCGCCCGCGCATTAGATTCTTCTTTTTGGCCGTCGGGAATTCGCGTTAAGAAATTTTTGACAAAAAACGGAGTTGTCTTGCCCGTTGCAGAAGTCAAAACATAAACAGTGATTCTCTGCGGCGGCAACACACCTCCGTTGTCAATCATTTTTCGTATTCCGTTTATTATCAGAATATTGGTGGTATGAGAACAAAAACAAAAGAGCTTTTTGTTGCGCTCTCTGACCATCAATATGATATTATTGTCTTAACGGAGACATGGCTGCACCCACATATTTTTTCGGCTGAGATCTTCGATGCTTCGTATGTGGTTTACCGAAATGATCGCTGCCGAACAAGCAGCGAGAGAGGTGGGGGAGTTTTAATAGCTGTGTCATCTCTTTTTCAAAGTAGGCAGATTGCATTGGAGCATCGATCGGTAGATGTTGAACAGATGTGTGTGTGTATTGATTTACATAACATGTGTTATCAGTTGTATGTTTGCGTCTCCTATGTTCCTCCTGGTAGTGCTTTTAGTGTGTATGAAAAACACTGAAGGCATTACTCGTGTTGTCAGTGGTCTTGGAGCTACTCAAATACCTTGTGTATTGGGTGACTTTAATATTGGTGATGTCACATGGAGAAATGTGGATGGTGATGCGAATTTAATACCTTTTAACGTAAATCATGATTATGAACAAATAGTCATTGATGGTCTTCTTTCTTTGGATTTATTTCAAATAAATTTTATTCGTAATTCTCTTAATAGAATTTTAGATTTAATTTTTATTAATAATGAAATTGATTATAAAATTTCAGAGGCTGTGGATGTTATTGATTCCAATAAAATCCATCATAAAGCTTTACTTTTAGAGCTTAATTTTCGTAGTTTTTCCGGTGAACGTTGTAGTAATGATTCCGCGTTATCTTATAACTTCGCAAAAACCAATTTCAGTGCACTGCAGGGATATTTAAATGATTTTGATTGGGTCGAAATGCTAAAATCCCCCGATCTTAAAGGTAATTATGATATATTTTTGGATAAAATAAATTCTGGTTTTGATTTATTCGTACCAAAGACGCGTCATAATAATAAGTTTAAAATTCCTTGGTCCAATAAAAGATTGGTTAATTTACGTAATGTAAAAAGGAAAGCTCATTCGCGTTATTTATCTCATAAAACAAATTCTAATCGTGAACTTTTTTTGAGATTCAGGAAAGAATATGAGTTTTTAAATCGATTTTTATATAATCAATATATTTTGTCTGTTGAGTCGTCGGTAAAGCGCAATAGTAAATCGTTTTGGAATTATATTAATTCGAAAAGAAATACCACAGGCTTGCCTAAGGTAATGGAATTTGAAAATGTAAGTTCAACAGATTTAAAAAGCACTTGCGACTTGTTTGCTAACTTTTTTGAGTCGGTGTACAATGAGTGTCAATTGCAATTAAGAGATGATCATTACGATATGATCTCTGATGCTTTGGATATCGGTGTCCTACAGTTTTCGGATGAAGATGTAATAAACGCGCTCGATAAACTTAATTTTAATAGCAACCCAGGCCCAGATGGGATTCCAGCGGTAATATTAAAGAAATGTTTGTCTTCCGTTTTTCTTCCTCTTAAAATTATTTTTAACCAGTCTTTTGTTTCTGGTGATTTCCTTAATGAATGGAAATATTCTTTTATAATTCCAATTTTTAAAACCGGTTTAAGGCAAAAGGTGGAGAACTATAGGCCTATATCTAAGCTTTCGGCAATACCTAAATTATTTGAAAGTATTGTTAAAGACAAACTCTATTTCGCGGTAAAAGAAATTATTTCTAGTAGTCAACATGGCTTTGTTCGTGGTAGATCTTGTACTACTAACTTAGCTTTGTTAACTAATTACATTTTTAATAGTTTTGAGAAACGTGTACAGGTTGATGTACTCTACACTGACTTCACAAAAGCCTTTGATAGAGTGCATCACACCTTACTTTTAGCTAAGCTAAAATCGTTGGGTTTTCATTCCTCAATGCTAAAATGGTTCGTTAATTACCTAACCCATAGAAGGCAAATGGTAAAGGTCGATAATTTGACTTCTCGTGTAATTGAAGTTACGTCGGGCGTTCCACAAGGTAGTCATCTGGGCCCGTTGCTATTTATTTTATTTATTAACGATGTCCACGAAATATTCAAATTCTGTAAAGTTTTGACATTCGCTGATGATTTGAAGTTGTTTTCTCGGGTTAATAATATTTCTGATTGTACTCGCTTTCAATCAGATATTAATAAGTTATCGGAATGGTGTAATCACAATGCTCTAGAACTTAATATTTCTAAATGCAAGGTGTTTACGGCCTACCGTATTGCTGCACCCATTTTTCATAATTATTTTATAAATGATCTTAGACTTCAGCGTCTTGATGAGGTAAAAGATCTTGGTGTCATATTTGACTATAAATTAAATTTTAATTTGCATTACGATTACGTCATTGCTAAGTCTAACTCGTTGTTGGGCTTTCTTATGCGTAATAGTAACGACTTTCGAAATGTACGTAGCCTTAAGGTTATTTACTGCTCATTAGTCAGGCCATACTTAGAATATTCATCAATTATTTGGGATTCACCATATGTCTTACACAAACTTAGACTCGAAAGAGTCCAGAAGAAATTCACGAGATACGCGGTTCGTAAATTATATGTGTTTGATGAGCTTCCTAATTATGACAGCAGATGCACATTAGTCGGCTTGCAAACCCTCAGTTTCAGACGCACTGTAACTTCTGTCATGTTTGTTCACGATATTATTAATTATCATATTAAGTCACCAGAACTGCTTTATCTTTTAAATATATACGCCCCCCAAAGGTCTCTTCGGGTTAGAAGCTTATTTTATACAGAAAGGCATACAACCAATTATGGTAACAACGAGCCTATTACAAGGTGCATAAGCACATTCAATGATCTCTGCAATGAAATTGATTTTTGCTTGTGCAGATTAGATTTTAAAAATTGCGTTTTTTCATTGGTTTTTGATTAAATTAACTTAATATTTGAAGTAGTCTATAAGATTGAAGATCGGTAGATGACGCTAAGTCGCGCAACAAACAACAGTTGTGTAAAGCGTTACTGAGAGGTCACACTAAGAGAACGTAGTGTTTTGTGTGTCCTCGATGATGGTAAAATAAAAAAAAAAAAAAAATAATACCAAAAAACTAGTGAAAATAAGACCAAACCACTCCGTTGTGCACAAATGTGAGGGACATAAGTTCATAAAAGACTTATGTCCCTGCGACAAAAGAAATATTGCCAAATTTGTGTTGTTTCGTTTTCAGTAACGAAATAAAGCCAAACTACAAATTTGGTTTAATTTCGCTTTGGAAAACGAAATAAAGCCACATTTTCTGAATTCACCCTTATTTCGTTTGGCTTTATTTCACGTCACCCCATCGTATAGTAACAACCTCCGACAAAAAAAGAAAAAAAAAAAAGTCGGTCATGGTCCCTTGGATTGTTGACTCGGTACTTATCACATAATTATCGAATGGCTGATAACACTTCGTTGAAAATAACACAATAACAACATACAATACAAACAGGTTCAACACACCAGCAAATGAAACAGACCGCGATACTAATAATCATTTTTAGTGTCCAGGCTAAGTTTTTCGAGCTCACAATAGCGAAAATTTCCATACAAAATTGCATATTGAGACCTAGGAAATATTTAGTGTGAAGGTTAAAAATGATTATTGGTAAGGCCCAGAGTGTTTAGCGATATGTTGTTCGTGGTTTGAGCGAGAGGTCATCATATTTTTCCACTCAACGTCCATCAGTTGTGAAGTTTAACGAGCTCACTTATCAGTCGAAATATTTGTTTCGGCCAAGCAATAAAACATAATTACGTCAACACTGATTAGCGACGGACAAAAACAGACGTCAAATAAAAAACTACCCCACTCATTATTATCTTTAATATATTCAGTAATTTATTGTGAATACTATTCTGTAAAACAATATTTGAATAACTCTTCCTTTGTCCTGTGTTTTCCTTTCACTAGCAGGTAAATACTTGTTTTTTTTTTGTTAAATAAAAAAAAATACATAACTATCACTACAAAGAAAAATACACAAAAACTAAATTTCATATAATGCATATCTATCTGTGTATATTGGAATAATTTTCTCAAATAAAATAGTGCCCACACGGTTTAATAATGCATCCAGTCTAGTTATACTGTCCTGTATGCGAAAAAGAAAACAATATAAAACAAAACGAAATAATAAATAAACAAAAAAAAAGAGCTCGACGAAAATGCATTTTCACGACAAATAACTACTGCGAGTGCAATTTAGTTTTAAAATCAAGTACAAAACGTTGATTCCTTCTGAGAATTTTGTTCAACTGATGGGTCGCTATCTTATGGTAGAGCACCGTTGCGCACGGAGCACTCGTGCCCCTATAAACAATATTTGAATAAATGAGAATCTACGATAACTAAATATAATAAACAAAGAAAAAAACAAAAAATAAAATTTATCCTTCCCCTCCTTTCGTTTACTTCTCAGCCATGCTACGTTTGAGGGCCTCCTCGAGATCCGCATCAAATGAATCCGGATTCGAGTAGTCGCCAGCGAATTTTTCGGTAATTTTGGCACCACTGCCCGCCTCTGTTATGTTGTTCGTCTTACCGAGGGTGATCTTGTTCTGTACCTTCGATTGCGAGACATTGAGATTTTTCGAGTTATTCATGGCTGTTGCAAAGTCAGCATTTCCGCTGTCAGATAAATCAGCGAACGCATCAAACTTGGCAAAGTTTCCATTGTTCGCCGCGGTGCTGGTGGTCTTTGAGAAGTCAGCAGTTAGAGCGGCAGCCATTACCATGTTGTTGTTGTCGTTCAGCTTCAGTTTGAAGAAGTCATCCTCAAAGCCGTTGTCGTTGAACATATCGTCGAATACCTTAATGTCTGAAGTCTTTGTCACCTTGCTGGTTGTGGTGTCTGCACTGCTGAAAGCATTTTCCGTCAGCGTGTTGAACGCCTTCGTGTTGTCGCCGAATGCATCGAAGGCATCCGCAGTAGATGCCGCCTTAGTGCTGTTGTTGTTGTTGCCAAAATCTTTGAAGGTATCGTCGAATGCGTCAAAGAAGTCAGCAGCTCCAGCTGTGGTTACAGTCGTGATCTTTTCAGAAGGTACCGTAGCGAAGGCGTCGAAATTAGCAAAGTTGTCGAAATTACTGATGGGAGTGTTGCGGGCCGACGACTTGTTTGCACCAGATAGCGACGACGGCGCTGGACTAGGATTCGCATTAAATGCGTCGAAATTGTCTAAGAACTCACTGCTAATCGCTTTGGTGGTGTTAGTTTTTGTATTGAATGCCTGCGAAAGCGGTGATGCGGTTGTGGTGAGTTTAGTCTTGTTCCTTGCTTCATCTAGAATTAAATATCTTTATATAAACGTTCTGTATTACATTGAAAGGAGCTTACCCTCCGAACTATTTTGTTCGATAAATTCCTCATCGCCAAAGGGATCTTTTATGCTAAAGGGGTCCTCATAACGATAGTCCTTGAAGGGGTCATCGGCGAAATCTGTTGGAGCGGCGGCCACCGGTTTTGCTGATAGCAACTGCAGAGGAGTGGTTGAACGCTGCTGTTGTTGTTGTAGTAGTGGTGATGGTGGTGTTTGGAATAATGAAGTTGAAGAAGTGGTAGAACTAGTAACAGTAATTGGTGGTGGTGGTGGTTGTGGTGGAGGGATTGAGGGTTGCTTAAGTGACAAATATTTGACATATGTGGAGAAAGAAGAAAATAAAATTAAAAACAAATTAAAACTAAATTCGTCAAACAAAACTGAAACAGACAGCGGGGTAGGATAGGATTCAAAATAATAAAATAGGATAGGAAACGACAGATAGCCCAAATTAGAGACTACTTTGTGGTGTGTTTTAGCAGCTCGCAGAACAATGGCGATTTAATTGACAGGATTACATTTGTTACTCATATACTTGGAGATTCGTTTTAGTTCGTGATATTATCATGCTATCGATGTACAAAGATGGTGAATAGGCAGTTAAATTGTTTCGCAAAACATTGCGATAGACATTAGTTTACAAATAGATTATACGTGTCAAATTATTCGCTCAGTATGTACCTAGTGTAATATATTTATTTTTGTATTAATAGGTTTCTCGGGCGGCGGTTTAAAGTGCGTGCGATTCAAATGCAACTGCCTACAATGTACAATAATATTCTAGTGCTGGCATCAACAAAAGCTGTGGAGTTTGAGACTTGATTACCAAATGTTCACTCCAACAAATCACGCTTTATTTGAGAAAACTATTCGCATGGTAACAACGGTTCCACCTACTACCCAATGAAGACAAAATTTACCAGCTATTAAGAAAGGATCAGCAAAGCCACCGGTTAAAATTTTCCAATAGTCTTTCAGAAAGTGCTCATTGCCTTTCGAAAAATGCAAAACAGCAGTTGATCAACGATTTTACAGCACGAGTGCATTTAATAAATGAAGTAAATAAGAAAGTAAAGGATTTGAAAGACTCAGAAGCAAATTTCCCTTTACCATTATAGCTTCAATAGAATGCTGTCTGACTGCTTGCCAGTGGCTACTTTATGACACGATCTTCCAAATCACAGACCCTTCGGGGGGGCGATCGCCGGACGGGAAAAGGAGAGATGTCGGACATATGTCATTCTGGGAACATTTAATAAGTTTTATGAAATTTAATCCAGCATTCCAGCTGCTCCCATATGAACTACATTTGGAACCTTTTTCGCATCGAGTCAAACGAGATCTGGCAAAGCACAGTTGGGCAGAACTGCACCAGAAAATTTTTCTTTAAATTCTCCCCCAGAAATCGCAAAATCTGGGCAAAAATAACCTGCGGATCTTAACAGGAATAATCAGTGGCCATGGTCTCATGGCGTAGAACAGTCGAGAAGGAAGCACGGCAACTGGGAAAGAGTTGGGGAGAGCTGAGGCACATTGCCAGGAACCGCACACGATGGCGCGTAGGCGTTGTAGAGGCCCTAGGACCCACAGGGGGATATAGGACATAAGTAAGTAAGTATGGTCTCATGAAAGAAATATCTTCACCGCATCGGCGCGTCTCGCCGGACCCTATCTGCAGACTCTGTCTTGAGAGTGACGAATCCTCTCTTCACACATTCACCGATTGTCCGGCTCTATGTCGCCTTAGCAAAAATATCCTTGGGGATGAGATCGTCAATTCAGAAACCCCTGCTTACATGCACCCACAGAAGATCCTTGTCTTCCTGACCGTCTCTGGAGTGAAAAGATGGCTTTAGGAACATACCGGGGTAGTCACAATAGGCTCCTTTAAAAAGTGCCTGAGCCCCTTGTAGGCTCTCCCACTTCCTAATCTAATCTAATCTACTCCCATATGGCAAATTCCAAATGTGTTAGTTCTCACAGTTCGCCTTAGTTGTGCTCTTGGACATTTTGGTGCGGCAGACGAATAATGGTGCTAACCGAGCACTGCATTTTTGGAAACATGAATAAAAGGTTAAGTAACTAATGTGTATACAAATAACTTCAGCAGAAGCTGTAGCGACGAAGAGAAACTAAAATCTGTATCAAAAGTGCACGGCGCCCTACCCGATCATAGAAGATTCATTAACAGATCCGAATTGTTTTGTTAATCGAATCTCCTACCAGTATCCCAGACTTCTGCTCACACAAGTTGAACTATCCATATTCCTCCGAATGACTTACATGTACTTATTTTATTAATAGGAATTGCTTCGAGCTTTGCATTTGTACGCGTAACCTTCCACGCAACAAACGACCTCATAATGGACATTGAAGGTGCCTTCGATAAGATATGCTTTGAAAGTCTGAAACAAGCCTTGGAAAAACGTAGGGTTAACCCACTGGTGGTAAGATGGGTGGACAATATGTTGAATACAAAGGCAATAAATATTCAGAGGAAGGGTTAGCAGGGGCTGCCCACAGGGAGGTGTTCTCTCTCCTACACTGTGGAATATCACTGTGGACTCTCTTCTCGACAGACTTGACACAGTGGGATATGCCGACGACATAGCAATAATGGCCAGAGGCAAATTTATAGACGTCACCGCACATATCATGAGGAATGCGCTCAGAGTGGTTGAGCGGTGGTGTCTGGAAGAAGGGCTCTCCATTAATGCGGGAAAAACAGATCTAATAGTCTTCACTAAGAAGAGGAAACATCTGGAATTTCGAACCTTAACGCTCTTCGGATCGGAACTAACAACGACCACGAAGGTCAAGTATCTGGGAGTCTATCTAGATACTAAACTTTCGTGGAACTACCATGTTGAGGAGAAGGTCAAGAAGGCAAAAAGGGAATTACATCAGTGCAAACGTGTATGTGGACAGAGGTGGGGACTCTCGCCTAGGTCAGCATACTGGATGTACACGATGATAACTAGACCCATTATCACCTATGCCTCGGTTGTATGGTGGGCGAAAGCTTCCCAGAAAACAGTGAGGAAGCACCTGGATAGGGTCCAACGCTTAGCATGTATAGGAGTTACAGGTGCAATACGGACAACACCAACATGCGCAATGGAAGTGATCCTGGGGATCTTACCGCTGGACTTATTTATTAAGAAAACAGCGGCCCTAACGGCACTTCGTTTGCATCGAGATGCGAAATGGCACAATCGTGGTACCATCTATGGACATAGGAAGATCCTGGAACTTGTCAAAAACGAGATTAGGGAGCTGAACATGCCTATGGATGGGACTACAAGGGTGCGTGTTATAGAAAGGAATCACAAAACTCGTATTGAGAACGGATTACTTCCAGAAAAAAGGAGTGGTGAAATAGTGATTTTCACAGATGGATCCATGATGGATGGCGGAGCGGGTGCCGGTATCTTTTCAGAAGAGCTGGAACTAGCCCGTTACGTTAGCCTCGGGAAACACACTTCTGTATACCAGGCTGAGATGATTGCATTGCTGCATGCGTTGGACTACTTGCTTGAGGGTCAGGTGGAGGGAAGAAATATCCTTATAGCACTGGACAATCAGGCGTTGATCAGATGCATGGAGCAAGCAAACATTACAACATCATTGAATGTGTACTCAAGCTCAATAAGTGTTCATCTAAAAATGAAGTAACACTGACTTGGGTACGAGGAGACATAGGAATCGAAGGCAACGAAAAGGCAGACTCCCTTGCAAAACAGGGGTCAGCTGAAAAGTTGCTGGGACCAGAACCATTCTCTTCAATTGGCAGAGGAATGGTTGAACAACTGATTTACAATTGGATCACGGCAGAACATCTGAGAAGATGGTCAACCATGGAACAATGTAGACAGTCTAAAATGGCAATTAAATGGCCGACCTGCTCCACTCAAAGAAGGGTTCTAAGCATGAGTCGAGGAACACTGAAATGGGTGGTGGCTTTATCAACAGGACATGGTAATTTCGGGTATCACTTAAGGAAGATGGGCCTTAGAGAGGACGATACCTGCAAACTATGCCTGGAGGAATCCGAGACAGCGGCACATATACTGTGTCAATGTCCGGCATCGGCTGGCAGAAGAATGAAGATATTGGGGCATCACTGGGTGGAGACCCAGTCGATGAAACAGATCTCACATAAACAGATGCTAGCGTTAACACTAGGAATCGAACCCAGGGAAGAACTCTGGAGAAATCCAGAGAGTCTATCTGACTAAGATTTATAGTGGCAGAGAGACGAAAAGAACCCCGTCAATGGTGGTCTGATTCGAACATCTCTCAAATATATATATATAAATATATATAAGACACAAGGACAAAGACAGCTGGATGTGGCAGTTTATAACGTATCCAATATAATACATACATATAAATAAAAAAAAACTAATGCCGACTATTTCCTTCCCGACAAGTGTATAAAATCAAGACAGACCGACAACATGGTATCTGAGGTGAGTAAGGTCAACTAAAACTTCGAGGAAAGCCTCGTGAATCTTTGGTTTTTGTCTTTATTACGGTACTGCACAAGCATAATGTCGATACACGATAAAGACGATAAATTCCTAAATTTGTTTTATTTATTTATTAATTTAAATAACTATTTATAGGAAGATAAAATTTAAAACAATTGTACAACGAATATGCATTGTAGCTCGTTTATAACTATATATATATATATATATGCATGTATGTGTGTGTGTGGTAAATAGAAATACGCTTGTTTAGATCGAGTCACTTCTAAATTATGTCTGGGGTTTTGTTGGGGGATTTGGTGTGATTGTTAGTTTTCTGTTCTTCTCAATAATTTAACTACTCATACATTTATAACATTAATAATGATATCTTCTTTTTGTTAAAACAAATAATTATGAACACTTAAATGTTAGGTACAGGTTAATTGTGTGAATAAAACTTGTGGTATTATTTTTAATTTAGGGGGGGTTGGAATGTATTTTCTTTTTTTATTATTTATTATTATTATTAAGAAAGTGGAGATGATGTTCACTGAAAATAGAATTTGAAATGTAAGCCATTTGTTAGTTAAGCGGAGAGATATAGGTTATTTATCGTTTTGAAGGTTAGTAGTCAACATTTTTGGTATACAAACAAGAAAGAAAGTGAAACACACAACAAAAACTAGAATCAATGCGATGTGAATTGGAAGAGATAATTATTTTCTTTTAACTTTAAGGAAGAACAACTTAGGGGTAAACAGAAATGAAAACAAAATAAAAAAAAAAAGAAAATTTTGAATAATGCACAGAAATATTTATTTTGTTAGTAGCAGCGGTTTTTGGTTTTTGGGAGGGGGACACAAGCCTAAACTACTGTTAGATACTAGCATGCGGTTGCTTTAGATTTGTGTAAAGCTCAAGAAGAAGCTACCACCACTGATTGTTTTTATTAGGCATGCGGGTCGTACCAACCTTATTGTCGAAATCGGCAAAATTAGCGAAGGCATCTCCAGATGGCTGTGACGGACGTGCTGGCCCCTGTAAAAATACGTGTGTTGCAAGGAATGAGATATGGAGAAGGTTAGTTTTGGGTTACCTGTAGCGGACGTGGAGGTGCGGGTCTGGGAGGTGGTTGTTTGGCTTTCTTTGGTGGTAATGCAGGACTCGGTGACTCGGGCCTAGGTGGCGGGCCAGAGCGTTGAGTATTAGGACTGAGAACCTGACCAACGCCGGTTGGAGCGTGTAGCGCAGCAAATGGATCACTGCCAAAGTCATCTTTACCCGGCTGAAATACACATTGATAACATTTTCATAGAAAATCGCTGGTGCTGGTGCACACGTCTAACTTACCTCTGGAGTAACAGCAGTTGCTTTCTTATCACCAAACGGATCGGCAGCACCACTAGCACCGAAGGGATCCCTCTGAGCTCCGCCAAAGCCAGAGCCGCCAAATGCGTCATCAAATCCACCAGCAGCGAAGCTGTTGTCATCGAAACCACCCATAGGCCGGGTGCCGTTTGCATTGCCAACAAAGGGATCGCCGGCAAAGCCATTCGAAGTGAAAGCCTCGGTTTTGCCAAACCCGTTGGTCTTTTCTTGGAATGGATCGTCAGCCTTGGAGTCGGGAATTTTCTTCTCCAGGGTATTTTTAGCGTCTTGAAAGTCTCCTTCTATTTTCAGCTGATATTCGGTTACCAGCTCGACTTCGTTCGCCTCAATGGCTGCTTTGCACATAATCAAAGCGTCGGTCATTTGCCTCTGCGTCTCCATCAGTTGTGTCACCATTGAACGCACCTAAAATCAATTTTAAGAAAACTCTCCTCAGACACACTATTCTGCGATACCCACTTGACTGATTTGCAGCTGAGTATCTTGTAGATTTTTCGATAGATTGTCCAGCTCCTTGCGATTTTCTTCGTATTCCCTCTCAAGGGAGGCCTCTTCGTCCTTGAGTTTCTGCAGTTCAGAACGTTTCGAGTTCAGCTCGGTCTCCTGTTCGTTGATGGTTTCCTCTTGCTTTTGACATTGCTCACGCACTTTGTTTACCTATTTACAAAGTCAGAGAATCGTTAGAGATAATTGTGTTGACAAATACTAAACACATAAGAGGCACTCATGAGCACAAAGCCACACAAGTTGAAAAAAGCGATACACATGAGAGAAAACAACATGAGCACAGAGACGAAAAAATAAATAGCAAAACAAAAAAATTTAAGGAAATAATAGCCAACCAACCTGATCGCTCACTTCGGATAGGTCTAAATTAACACTAGCGATTGCTTGTTGATATTCTGATTCCTGATTCGTGAAATCAGACAGTTTAAATATTCATTGTGCGAGGGTTTGTACATTTATACCCGAAATTAAATCAAAAAATTTACCATAAAAAGGAAAAGTAAACAAAATGAAAATATAAATAATAATAAATCATAGTAAAAGTAAAAGAAAAATGTAAGAAATAATGATAGCGAGAAAGAGACGGTAGAGCTACCGAATTTTAATACAAATCAAACAGGGCACTTCTTCAGCAACAATAATGTCTTAAGCAACGGTCTCTGTTGGCGAACTTATGGTTGCGTGAGATCCTCCTTCACTGCGTCAGAGTTAGGTATAGAATCGAAAACTCTGTGCACCAGACCATTTACATCCTAGTTCTTAGTAAAAAGGGTGATGTCACACCAACGCAAAAGACTTTAGACCAATAAGCCTCACTTCCTTCATACTGAAAACATTAGAACGCCTACACAAAAGGTAAAAGTGTTGAAACCGCGCTACACTATGTTGTCAGTACAATTGAAAAAACTCTAAAAGAAAAAGAATACACCCTTGCGGCCTTCTTAGACATTGAAGGAGCTTTTAATAATGTCAAAACGGATGCCGTACGCAGAACGTTGAGTAAGCTTAACATTGATAGATTCATTATCAACTGGATTGTTAGCATTCTCGAAGAAAGACATATCATAGCAGAACTTGGGGGCTCTAAGCTAGAAGCCTACGCCTCTAGAGGAACCCCTAAGGGCGGGGTTATATACCCGCTACTGTGGGTCATAGTTCTAAACGAGGCGCTTATGCAGCTTAGGAACAGTGGCGTCAGGACAACGGCTTATGCCGATGACGTAGTGTTGTTGGCAACAGGTAAATTCCTTCCAACACTCACTGAACAAATTGGTGGCGCTCTCAAAACCCTCGACATGTGGGCCCGGAACTGCGGCCTAACTTTAAATCCCCACAAAACTGAACTGGTTATATTTACAAACAAAAGGAAAATACCACCTTCTGGTGACGGTATACCCCTCAGAATATCTGACAGTGCAAAATACTTGGGACTTATACTGGATAAAAAACTGAACTGGAAATTGAACACATACGAACGAATCAAAAAGGCCACAGTAGCCTTCTACTCCTGCAGCAGAATTTTTGCAAAAACTTTGTGACCATCCCCCAAAATTAAACTGTGGCTGTACACGGCTATAGTAAGACCTATACTCGTCGGTTCAAAGTTAAAACTCATTAAGTACAAAATATGTAAAAATGAGTTTTTTAGGAAAATACATATAACTATTCACGTTTTATAACTGGAAAAATTAGCGAGGCATAATTTTCAATTTTAAAGGACAAAATTATAATACTCATTAAGTGCAGGCACTTAATTTCTCTTCAGAGGAAAAAATCATTATCTTATTCTTTTTTTTTCAATGCAACATCTAGTGGTCGTAACGGTAACTATTTTTGATAATTTTGTTTTTCTCGCTCATTCTTTTATCAGCTTATTATGACTTCAACGTCTAACGGATATAACGGAATTATACTCGCGAAAAGTTGTAATATTTCTATTTTGCGTGCATTCTTTTGTCAGCTGCCAAAGTAATTGAAATGTACTTATAAATCGTTGCTAAAATTAAATCGCGAAAAAACGTTTTCCCGAGGCAAATAAATTCCACACAAAGTGTTATGGCTAATGCTCTCCACAGCGAACCTGGAGGATTTGTAAAAGCTGTCGGTTTAAAACGACGAATTCAAAACGTGTATACATAAAAGAATTATTTAATTTTATATTTTATCGTTTTGATGTTATAGCTTCCAAATAGCTTAATTAAACTCGAAGGCTATCCAATTGAATCGGATGATGAGGAAGACTTTAGTGTATCAACGCAGGATGATCCTAACTTTAAGCCTTCGCCTTCTAAATCTACGTTTTCGATTTCTGATTTCTCGGACTATGGGGACCAGAATATAACTGTTACTAACTTGACGCGACGAAGAAAGAGAAATCCAGAAAATTGGAAAGTAAACGTTACGAAGTCTAAACGATCAAAATGTATGGCTTATGCTAACAGAAAGAAAACTTGCGCACCTAAAACTCACAAGCAAGTTGACTGTACAAATTGCAGGTTCAAATGTACACTCAATTTTACAGAAGCAGCTCGAACTGAAATCTGCAAATCTTATTGGGGGTTAGTGTGCTATAAACGACAAAAGGATTTTCTTATTAAGTACGTAACAACCATGGAACCCAAACGCCGAAAAAAGAAAGGGACTGATATCGGCGCTCGGAGCTTGTCAAAGTCATACTATCTAGAAAATAACGGTCGAAAGCACAGAGTTTGCGCAAAATTTTTTGAAAAAACATTATGTATTTCAAATGGACCAATTAATACCGCTGTTAAAAATGTAAGTAGTACCGGCTGTTTTGGTGGGTTAGATTCTCGTGGAAGAAAAACGCCAGGTAATAAGACTAGTGATGAAGACTCTAAGTTTATAAAAAAACACATTGAGAGTTTCCCCGTAATGGAATCTCATTATGTTAGGCAATCAAGCAAAAAACTATACCTAGAAAGTAAGTTATCCATACTTAAAATGTATGATCTATACAAAGAGCTATGTATGAACGAGGGAAAGGTTGCTGTTAAAGAATGTACATACCGGAAAATATTTTGCGACAATTATAATTTTTCATTTTTTAAGCCCAAAAAGGACCAATGCTCTACATGCTCCAATATATGAAACAGCTGACCCAGAGAAGAAACAAGAGATGGAATTAAACTATTCTCTCCACATTAAAAGAAAAGTTGAATGTCAAGAAGAAAAGGCTAAAGATAAAGAAAGATCCAGTAATGAGCCTTCATTTTTAACATTGACATTTGATTTAGAAAGTGTTCTGCAGCTACCGTTTTCTGGTGTGTCTCTCTTCTATTATTCACGAAAAATATGCGTCCATAATTTAACAGTTTATTTGGCAAACGGGGAAGGTCATTGTTTTACGTGGAATGAACTTCATGGTAAGAGAGGTAGCAATGAAATTGGATCAATATTGTTCAAGTTTTTAAAATCTTTGCCAACAACAATCACGGAGATATCGTTATTTTGTGACACCTGTGGTGGACAAAATAGAAATCAGCAGGTGGCAGCTATATTGCTCTATGCAGTTGAAAATATAGCTCATTTACAAAAAATAGAGCTAAAGTTTTTAGAGTCGGGTCATTCGCAAATGGAGTGCGATTCTATGCATTCTGCTATTGAAAGCGCGAAAAAAAACAGAACTGCTTTCCAAATGTCTGACTGGGTCGAAATATTTAGGTCTGCGCGTTCTACCCGTACCAAAGGAAAAAGCAAAATTAAAAAGCCATACGAAGTTCATCTTCTAAAATACAATGATTTTTATGATCTGCAAAAATTAGCATCGTTAACAATAAGGAACCGCACAAAGGATCAAGATGGCAACAAAGTTTCTTGGCTAAAAATCAAGTCGCTGAAATTTGAAAAGGATTCTGTCGGAATTGTTCAATATAGGTATGATCACAGTTCCAATTATAAAAGGATAGCTGTTTGGGGGAAAGGTCGGAAAAGGAGATCTCCTGTGGTTCTTACACCCGCTTACCAAGGTGAGTTACCTATATCAAAACAAAAAAAAGCTGATTTGGTAAAACTTGCCGAAGCGGGGCATATACCAGAAGAACTTGTCCCGTGGTATAAGGGCCTTCCGACCTATTGTTTAAAAGATGCAGAGCGCTTGGCGGAACCTGATCAAAATGAGAGTGATTCAGAATATCAAGATTGAAGAATTTCGGTTCAAAAACTGTTTCATTTTCCTTCTTTTTATCTAAAATAAATCCATTATTCCTAAAAAATACACATTTTGTTTTCTCATTAAATACAGTACTGTTCGCAAAACCACACAGGTAAAAAGTCATTAAGTGCATTTCTTTTAAAATAACATAAATTAAGTATTTTTTGTACATAAAAACTATGACATCAAATACGTAGAGGTAAATAACAAGCAAAGAATAAAAATCAATTTCATATCTACAGAATTGGAATTCTGAGGGCCAGAACTGTCTTTAAATCAAAATATCTCCTTTTGTCTATTTTGTTAGTTAATGAGTTTTACATTTGAACCGACGTACTGTCCTATGGCAGCCTTGTATGGTGGCCGGCAACAAACAAATCCACCTACCTAAAGGCCATTACGAAAGTACAAAGACTAGCGTGTATTGGTACCACCAGTACAATGAGGACAACTCCTACAGCAGGTCTTGAGGCTATCCTCAATCTGCTGCCGCTGGACATTTTTATACAACTTTCAGCCGCCATTGGTGCCTTAAGAATAAGCCAATCAGTTAACTGGAAACTGAATGAAACGGGTCATTCGTCGATCCTTAAGAAATATTTTGGCTATGTACCTAACACGGACTACATCACGCCATACTTAGAGTTCACAAGACCATTCTCGAGCGCCCATCCCAGCAGGGAAGAATGGAGAGACGGAATAGTGCCTAACACGCAATCCATAGCCGTTTTTACGGACGGATCTAAAATGGAAACCGGGGTGGGGTCAGGTGTCTTCTCCGAGTCATTGGGTATCTCAAAATCGATACGCCTTCCCGACCACAGCAGTGTCTTCCAAGCAGAGGTCCTTGCAGTGACTACAGCAGCCCGTGAGTCTGTGGTAAGGGCAATACCGCCTGAAGGTATTACCTTCTTTATCGACAGCCAGGCAGCAATAAAAGCATTAACTGCAACTTTAATTAAATCAAATCTTGTGAAATGCTGTCGAGAAGAGCTCAGGGCTCTTGGCGCTCAGCATAAGGTATTGCTCTGCTGGGTTCCGGGCAACGAGAAAGCAGACGAATTAGCCAGACAAGGTTCAGCAGCTGTACTAGAACAAGCCGATCCCTCCTTGCTCACTCAAGCTTGAAGCAGGGAGAAAAGCCACAAGGGAGGCGAACGCTAGGTGGACCACACAAGAAACTTGTCATACTACAAGAATACTATGGCCAAGCTTCAACGAAGCAAGAACCGAGAGTATAATACGAAAGGATAGGAAATCCCTCTTCATCCTCGTAGGAATCCTAACGGGGCACAACACTCTGCGGTATCACATGAAGAAACTACGCTTGACGGAAGAAGAACTTTGTAGAGGCTGCGGTGATGAGGAAGCTCTTGAGGACACAACCCACTTCCTATGCCACTGCCCGAGCCTCCAACACAATAGGCACAGATTCCTAGGGAGACACTTCTTTCACGACATAGACGAGCTATCTAGCACACCAGTAGACAAGATAATGAGCTTCATCAAATCCACAGGATGGTTTGTATCCAATGGCACAGTGAGTAATTGATCACAAATATTTATGGATAGGGTCAACATGGGTAAGGGACAACCCTTTCCCCCAATGGGCATCACAGTGGGTCAACATTGACCTGAGTGTGGCACGGAGTACTCCACGCCAACCCGCCTACCTAACCTAACCTAACCTAAAAAGGGTGATGTGCCGTGCACCAGTTCGACGCAAACGGAACCGAATGTCTTACGGAGAATTGTTCTCCGGGAAGGATCATGTCTAAATAGCAATGCGGCGCAAAAAATCAAAACGGACAGTGCCTCTAACTAAAGAGATAACCTGCCACGCCTCTAAGACTACAGAGAAGACGAGATTTATCCATCTCGTCTCAACAATGGAATGTGTGTGAAATAGAAACGCCAACACAGTAATCCTCAAAATGCAAAAGACTTAGCATGGAGTCTGGTGAATGTTCGTAGAGATAGCATTTTACATTTTTCGCATGAGTTTACGACTGATAAGCAGGTTTAAATTGAAACACAGCTATACAGCATGTTATCTACACCGATAGCAAGAAGAAGAGATCAAAGGCGGAAATACTGAGTTCATAGCGAGCGTTCAATATTTAAATGGTGTTACCACATGCCGTCGATTTATTACGGAGCAGCAGTAATAAATCGGCCGGAGGTTTAAAGAAAAAGTAGGGCAGGTAGCGCAGTCAATTACACAAATTAGATAAGCTAATTCTTCAGAGGTAGCGAGGGCAATGATTCGTAAAAAGAAACACATTAAGTTATATCAGAAATTCGTACGACATAGAGAATAGGTCCGGATCGATATGCCATCATGCATAGAGCAGTAGTTAGTGCATTAAATGCGACGCAGTGTTATTTGTTTCTCAGCGAAGAGAGCCAAGTATTCATATCAAAAGCAAAAAGATTGACCACCCAAATAGCGTCACTAGCTACAGTTTAATTGCAAACAAAAGACACCTACCTGCGCCTTGAGGTCATCCAAACGTTTCTGTGCTTCACCGCGTTGGTTCTCCAATTGTTTCAATGTCGCTGTAAGTGTATCCAGTTCACTCTGCAAAGGAGGCAAGTGATTACCAGTTTTCAAACGAAACGTATATGGAAACATACTTGCAAACTGCGAACTTCGCCAGACTTAATACGTATGTCGGCCTCCTTCTGAGCAATTTCAGTTTCAAGAGCTCGCCTCTCTTTGGCTAGCTCCTCAATTTCCTTGGATATCATCTCTAGTTCGGGATTGGAATACGTTGGTTTGGGTTCCTAAGAACGAAGACCATTAATCTTAGAATAATAGTGGAAAATGCACTTCGAAACCCACCTGTGGAGTCACATCAACTCCTTGAACAATGCCACGCATCGATGGTGGCACCATATTGGCGGTGAGCACTTGTGGTGGTTCGATGCCCTTCTGTTTGCGTTCCACCATCCACATGGCTAGAGCGAACTGTTCAAGCGTTAGTTTACCCGACTGGTTTGTATCGCACAGCGCCCAGATATGAGCCAGGCAATTCTGTGGCACCCCCGACTGAAGGAACACATTCTTGACCTCTAGCCCCGACACTAGGCCATCCTTATCCCGGTCAGAGTCACGGAAAATACCTTCGTATCTCTTCTGCTCAGAGGGTACGACTACCCAATCGATGGCTGCTGGTGCTGGAGCACCAATTGGAATCAGTGGATCAGTTGAAATGAGCGGCTGCATTGGAATGATGGGTGGTGGAACACGTTGCATGGGTGGTACAGCGATCGGAAGTGGTGGCACTGGTGGTGGTGCGATATCGGTTGGAAAGTTTGCAACGAAACCGCCATCGCCGAAGGCTTCGCCACTTGGTGCGCGAGGAATTTGAGCAACCGGTGGTGGTGCTGCGGCAATCACAGGCTGTGCTGGTACTGGTGGTGGAGCACCCGGTTTGCGCATCTGCAGTTCGGGTGGTAATACTTCGGGAACGGCACGCTTGTCCAGCGCCTGATAGACTAGATGCATAGCAACAATAAATTCGTGCTTGTCTAGGTTACCGTCCTTGTCTTGGTCAGCTAAATCCCATATCTTGCCCAGTGTTTCCATAGGCAACTTCGAATCCATAAGAACCCCTTTGACTTTGTTTCCAGCCAGAAAGCCATTGACCGGATTCAGCGATTCGAAGAGCTGCTCATACTTCAACCTATCGACAACTTTCATGGACCAATCCGAGTTCGTCACGGGAACAGATTGGATGCGCTGTGGCATTATCTTTGGAAGTTCACCCTGAAAAGGGGGAGAACAACAAAAAAACATTTTTGTGAGACGACTACTACAATCGACACTCCGTTGAAACTTACAACTTTTGGTGGATTAGGAGTCTCTGTGTATATGTTGCTCATATTGATGTGAAGTCCATTTTGTGACAATGACACCAGCTTTAGCGAAACGAAGAATCCCGGCTTATCCAAGAATCCTTTTCCATTCGGGTCAGACAGATCCCAAATTCTACTAAGAATTACATCACTGAGTCCAGACTTTTTGAGGAATTTCGCCGCTGTCATTGCCTCAATTGTGCCCGTGCCCTTCGGGTCAATCTATAAAAATGCACAAATAAAAACCCCATATCCAATTAATCGAGTTACAACAAAGAGATTTCTTCTTCTCTACTCTACCTGTTTGTAGTATGCCTCATAGATCGCATTATGCTTGCCTGATACCTAGAATAGAAAATGAATTTCAATTCGATTAATCATTTGCAAATAGTCTCGCTAAATTAGGAGGAGTTGGTAGAGGAGAAAAATATCGAATTTTATCCATTCGTTATCACAAAATCGATAAACAGAAAATTTTTGACAGATGGTGACACCCTATCAATGGGGAAAAAGTTCACAAAAAAAAATTTGTTTCGCAATTATCGCCAAATACTCGTGTATGAATTGAAAAGCCAATTTGATGCACAGATAGCTCGGAAGATATACTTTAAATTCGGATAATTTTGAACTTAATTTATATTTGGATTTTATATGAAAATCAATAAAATATTTACTTGGATGGGGTTCGGTAGCGAAGCCATATTTGTATTTTCAACTGCGACTGAAAAGTGATGTGCTCGCAGCCTGCTGTCTAGTGGATGGGAATCATTTTGACAATTGGAATATTATGGGAACTAGAATCAAATAGGAGTCGAATTGGAAATGGGACGCATTTCAAAAGTGCGCAAGAGTGGGAAATGGAGACGGCAACCAATATTTTTTGTCGATATTTGTTTTTTTTTTTTTATGAAAACCGTTATAAGCAGGGCTCTAATCGCGTAAGCACAAAACGATCGAACGACATCGTCTCGACGATACTTCAACTTCGTGTAACAACCAAACAACGATAATCGTCCTAACGATTGGACGATCATCGTTTTTTGTTGCTTCACGTTACTAATTCAACCGTCAAATACCCTCGTCGAAACGATTCGATTGAACGACAGCTATTTTGCAATCGCTTCATCGTTTTTGGTGCATATTTTCAGTTTTGAATAGGGAATTTCAGTTTTGGAGAAAAGTATAGCAAAATATTTAAAGGAAAACACACTTATGTTCTCTTTGGAGGTGACTCGCGCTCTTATCCGAGTTGTGAAAGAATGAAATCCTTGCAAAAAAAGAAATGGGTTGAGTTTTGTTTTGTATTTTTTGTCTTGCAAGAAATTTATTGGCGATTGATTTAATAAATGCAAATCTATATTTCGAAAAACAATAATTCTTCTGGCCTACCACACCTCTGTGCACACTTTAGCATATTCCATTGGGCTATGGTTGGTTCCTACACACTTTTGGCTATCTGCGTATACGCGTACACTTTCACTTCACATTTCACTTGCCTTATTCCTTACTACCTCTCCATCTGCATTAAATGCCTTATTCACTCGAAGTGAATAAAATGGGCCAAAATCAATGTCAATCAATAAAAAAACACAGAAAAATAAACAAATTCAAGAAAAAAAAACTATTTCCATAAATTTTTTTGATTTTTTAGCTGTCAGAGAGTTTGTTTACAGTCATGTTCAAACTGTTCAAAATGAAAACGATGAACGATTCGATTGAACGATCCGACGATGATGTTATATGAAGCAAACTTAAAACGATATCGTTGTGTTCAATCGTTTCGACGACTATCGTTTCAAAAGTTACGCGATGAGAGCCCTGTTCTGAGAATTAATAACTGAAACCTATGAACGAAATATTTGCTTTTACTTGACGTTCGTGTCATATTATCGTTTTAGAGGCTCATTTATGTCTATTGCTAAATTATGCAAAAGACAGGAAGCGCGCTGAAGCCGAAGCAAAAAATTGCAAATTGTTGTAGATGGAAAGTTGTTTCTGGGTTGTGATATTTTTAGATGTTAATTACTCGTTGGTAAGACACCAATAAATCAACATATTTCCAAAACCGTTTCACTAACCTTGGCTGGAACTCTTATGTGGTATTTGATTGGGCGCTATAAGGGCACTTTTCAAGTTCCTTTGGTACAACAAATATTCTCAGATTTACCGATACAAGTGGGTTTGAGTTTGACAACACCGGTGGAGTTTGTTTAGCTTTTCGTGAATTTTTCTATACACCAAAGAAACGCATATTGCATCTGGTTGATCTGATTATGTAAATTGTTTATGCATAAATATTTAGAAATCAATCGGGACGCAAAATTTGAATGTATTTTTATATTACACTTGTGAATGGAAACCGCTTTCAAAAGTGTCGAAGGCTACACATATTCGAAACGCACGAATATCAACACAAAAAAGAGCAAATGACGTTTTTATGTTCGATTAGATCCACAAAATATGAAATCTGAGAGGAAATCAGAAGAAGATCAATCGAATACTACATAAAAGGCATAAACTAACTATTAAATATTAAATAGTTAATTTATGATTAAACTTGTAACCGATTTTGTCTTCAACAACATGGCTGCACTTCCTTTTGCAAACCAAACAAATGCAAATCCTTCCATCCACACGGAATAAGTGAAAACGAAACGGTTGACATCAATCCGAAACGTCAACAAAAAGAAAAAGATTGTAAAAGTTTTGCACCACTGTATTGACAAAATTTTTGTAAACCGACTTGCAATTTCTTGTGTAATTTCTATTTTCATCACTTTTAATATAAAGCTCACCTCTCAAGTGGCTCTTCCCTATCAGTTCGTATTCGATTTTCAAGCAAACAGTTCATCACTTCACACCATACTAGGCATACCTACTGTGTCATTTTTTCCATCGCATCTTCTGTGAAAACTAAAGTTAAATTGGATAACTCAAGAATACCAACTGCCAACTCACACCAATCTATGTATAATGTCAACAATTACGAATACGATTGTACAAAAAAATGTAAGTGCCGTTTGCATGGTCAGGAAATTACTGCCGCATTAACCAAGAGGGCGGTTGCCGACAACAAGTTGGCCGCATACATAGCCAAGACATGCTGTAACTTTCCTGATATAACAGATCCACTGGTAAGTGGGATAGATTCATTATCATTATGAATCCTAGTCAAACTAATGAAATTGTTTATCAGGGCCGTTCAGCTGTGCATATGGCGGCATCGGTGGATCGTTACGCAATCCTTGAGTGGCTGCTGAATCAGGTAAACAAATCAACAAAAGTGTATACCTAAATTGATTTCACATGTGTTTCTAAATCTAAACAGGGAGCCCTCATCAACAATAGAGACAAGGAGTCTGGCAGTAGTGCTCTGCACAGGGCAATCTACTATGGGTGCATCGATTGTGCGGTCCTGCTAATTCGCTATGGCGGAAGCTTGGATCTACTCGATGAGGACACAAGGAGCCCGCTACAGAACTGCTGCCGGCTGTGTGATACAAAAATCTATTCTGACATGTGAGTGCGTTTTATCTCAAAGCAGTGAATACCTATAATAAAAGGGAACCCGTTTTTAGCGCAATAAACAACGAGCTACTGGTTTGGGGATCAAACAAGAACTACAACCTTGGAATTGGCAACGAAGAAGGTGCTTCGACTCCACAATTTATTGACTTCTTCCGCAAAGAGCACATATCAATTCAGATGATCTCGCTGGGCGCTTATCACAGCTTGTTTGTGGACACTAGGGGTCAGCTGTATGCCGTCGGGCATGGCAAGGGCGGTCGCTTGGGTAAGAAAGACTCCAAAAAATTAGTAAATAAAATAATTTAGTATTTTATTTAAGGTAATGGCACCGAAAACAGTTTACCCGTTCCGAAGAAAGTCAAAGTTCCCATCAAGAACGTCGGAGAGAAGATAATTTGTGTGAGCACTTCAAGAAAGCATTCACTTCTACTCACAAACAAGAGTACAGTGTTTGCTTGTGGCCTGAATGAGGACGGGCAACTGGGAATACGTGACAATCCGGAAAAGTTGATTGTATTTAAAGAAGTTGTAACGCTGAGGGACTTCCGTGTAGAAAATCTAACCGGGGTGATTGCTAGAGATTTCCATTCTCTGGCCTATTCAAGCAGCGTTATCTATGTGTGGGGAACAAATCATGGACAATTCGGATGGAATAGTAACAGCGAGCCTGTTATTCGAGTGCCACGACAAGTGAGTAGGATAGGGTTTGTGGTTCAGACTGTTTGTGCTCACTAAATCGTTGCAGATCAAGCTGCCCGACAGGACACAACTCGTGTTTGTGGAATCAAATAATTTTGCCATTGCGTGCTATACAACAGCCAAGTCTGTGCTGCTCTACTACAATTACAAGCTAAGAGCCATTAAGCCACCGCAGTAAGTTTTTCCCTTACAATTTCGAGTTATTCCTCAGAGTAACTGGTCTTCCAGTTTAGGTATCTTTCTAGGTTTAGGGTACCCTTGACACACTTTCAATCAATACATCGTCTTTAAAGCGACTTGGCACCTATCTGGGAACAACTTTTTGTGAAACACAGGGGTGAATGTTATTCCCCGGCTGTTACCAAAGTCACTTTATTTTATTTGTTAAAATATTAATTTTCTTATGCCAACAAGTGCGTTAAAATAGTTTATCCTTTATTCTCAATCTGACCGGGTACTTGGTAGAATTTCGCCAGCCGTTGTGCTTCTCGCCATCCAGTTTCTACTGCCCCATGCACTGTTGAATAGTGGTGTTCACTGGATGCCTCACCAGCGAACATCAGAACCGGCTTTAGGTCGGAATTAGTCAACGGGTTCGCCAAATCACCGGCTCGTGTGTTGAGCTTCTCAGTCATCATGGAACGAAATGAGTACGATCCTCTAAAGTGTTCGTTCTTAAACCAAGCGGACGTCTTAAAATTCACCGGCGTTGGAATGTCCCATTTGAGGAATTTCCGCAAAAGATACATACATCCGTTGCGAATTTCTTCTTCGGCCAAAGTCTCCATGTGCCGCCCATGCGGACCAATTATCCAACCAATAAGAACCTTTGGCTGGTGTTGGACTCTACCGAAATAGAATACGTCCTCCAGCCATGCCCGGTCGGTTCCGCGGAGCTCGGTGGCGTCCTCCTCTCGCCACAGTAAGCCACAGCCATTCCAATCGTTTGGCCAGAATTGCGTTGTGAACTCTAGAAATATCTTATTCACAGTTCCGAAGCCGATGCCTTCAATGGCGCGCACTTTCTCTGCCGGCAGCTTAGGTTCGAACAGTTGCAAGTGCTTCTCTTTGAGTACGCCCAATGACACAGTGGTTATCACATGATCTGCTTCGATAACTTCTCCATCTTCGCATTTCACTTGGACCTTTTGTACGCCGTCATTATTCCAGTTAATCTGCTTCACCGACTTGCCCAACAACACCCGCTGATTCAGTACTCCCAACTCGGTACCTTTTTCAGCTGACTTCATCAACAAGCGCAGGAACTCGCGGTAGCCTTTTCCCTTCCAGTTCAGGAGCAAATCACCTTCGCACTCCCAATACTCGAAGGAACCCTTGCCTGAGACATCACTCAGAGAGTCTGAGCCTTCGACTGAGTTTTCCATTTTTTGAAAATGTGCGAAGAACTCATTTGCTATCGCCGCGTCAATGTCGGAGTTTTCAGGTTTTCCCACTTCTTCATAGAATTTCGTTGTTATGTAGCTTCCCAGCGAGCCGTCATAGTTCAGCAGGTCCTCCTTGCCTGTCTCCCTGCTTTTGCTGACGAAGCCCTTTAAGCGATCAGCCACTCGAGTAGGTAACACCTCCTTGTTGGAACGAATGCATTCGTATTTTTCATGTGCATCTCCACTGGATTCCAAAAGATTGTGCTGGCTTGCCAACTCGTATACAACGTTGCCCTTCTCTCCATGACACCATTGCGCTCCTAAATCGATGACATTGTCCCCAAATGGCACAGTATTGATCCGGCCACCGATACGGTTTTCGGCTTCGACGACGACGACATTTTCAAAACCAAGCTCTATGAGTCTGGTCGAGGCTGCTATTCCTGCTGGCCCTGCGCCTATTACTACCACTTTAGCGGTGTTCATTATAGAATGAACTGTGCATGAAGCAAAGAGAATGCTTGCACTGAATTAATGCTGTGATGAGTTGGAGAACTTATAGCAAGTCTAGAGGCCGATAAGGTTGATTGCAGAGGCCATTTGTTGTTGCGGTTCATTAGATACTAAAAATATATCAAGGTTAAACAACAACAAACCACTGACCAACGGAATGCGAAAATGCAACAAGTAGCTGTATAGCAGAGCTGTAAGCTGAGCTTTAACCAGAAAATTGGTCACTGATAAGAACATTTTTTGAATACTCCAGTGCGACTTTGAAAAGTTTGACGTTTGTCATATAACCTCAAAAAAAATGTGCTCATTCTCCACCTCTTTGCAGCTAATGGCGATCAATTACTATTACTTTGTATTCATGGTTTCTTCCCCCTACAGGATTGAGGCGATCAAGAGCATATCTATCGTCGGGGGCGACAATACGAAATCTGCCAAGGGCTCAGTGTCCGCCTTGAAACTTCTCGTACTCACCGAAACCAATGTTGTGTTCATTTGGTACGAAATGACTCAACAGTATCTCAGGTAAGAACTTTTTATTCATTTTCTATATTCTTGTTGTGCCAACTGGTTTTCCCCTCGGTTTAGATGTTCGTTTTCCCACATCCGTGTAAATCAAATCGACAAAATATTCTACAGGGCCAATCAGGTGTTGATTCTATCGCAGGGCGATGTGTACACCGGCAAGTGCAATCAGGTTCCGGTGCAAAACTATCAGGAAAGCATCGCAGATGCTTGGTTTACACACTCCCAGGCTCGCAAGGACATTTGCAATGAGCAAAAAATTCGCATCGAGTTGAATCGCATAGCACACATTGATCGTGCCGTGGACGTCTTTTGTGATGATGGCTTCAATTCTTTTGCAGTGCTGCAAGAAAGCTACACCAAGTACTTCTCGCTTCCCACGCTCGTCCCAGAGGAATACAGTTTTAAGAAACTACTGATCGATGCCAACGAGTTTGACTTAATTCACGATCTCGCCTTCCATGTGGATGGGGAGCATTTCTACGCTCACAAGTTTATCGTGTATTCAAGATCAGCTGGACTGAAAGAGATAGTACAGTCGTATCCGGATAAGGATATCTATTTGAATTTCCAGGGATTAACAGGAAAAATGTTCGAACTTGTTCTGAAGAATGTGTACACGAACTATTTTGTGACAGAGGACGGTAAGATTGAGGTTGCGTTGGATGGGCTGATTTGAGAAATTCTACTCCTTGCAGATCTGGATGATATACAGCAGTCGTTGGGGCCGGATTGCCCAGCTGAGAGGTGGCAGGTGCTGCAGTTATTTTTAAGTTTTATTGAGAAATTTCAACTGACCAGCTTGGCGAACTTTATAAAAAGGTTTGGCAAGGGTGCACGGTTTCTTGTTTACATTAATATAATGCCTTCTTTTGACAGCCATGAAGACCAGCTCCCAAGGACGGTGGACAAGTCCAAGTACCGCTTTAATCGCCTGAAACGCAAGGACTTTCCCAATCTGTACGATGTAACCATAAGATGTGCCGGCGATGTAGAGATCGCCGCGCATAAATGCATTTTGGTCTCGCAGCTAGAATACTTTGACTTAATGTTCACTCACACCTGGTCAGAGAAAACTGTCATCAATCTGAGCACAGTGCCGCCGGAGTATATGATCCCTATCGTGGACTTCCTCTACACATCCGACGGGGAACAGTTTCGTAAGCAAAACTTCTCGGAGACTTTCCTCTACAACATGGTGGTGTTCTGCGATCAGTTCTTTATCGAACGTCTGCGCAAGGTGTGTGAGATTTTGATTCTTGAGAAGATCAACATCCGCAAATGTGGGGACATGTTGGACTTTGCCTGCCTTTACAACTGTAGCATTCTAAAAACCGGTTGTTTGGACTTTATTTGTCAAAACCTATACCGAGTGCTGTCCCAGAAGAGTCTGGAATGCTGTGAGCCAGAGATTTTGAATTGCATCAATGCGCACTATAGACAAATATTCAAGGAAGTCTTTGACTATCGCATGATTACGCCTGACTCCGAGGCAGTGGATGATGAAACTCTTCTCAGCTTTGTTGATGATTTTGACGTGGACCTGGACACCAGAATGGACGAAGAAGAGATGGTTAAGACGCAAGCCAAATACAGGCAGAGAGAGAACAAAATGAAGCAGAGTACCAGGCAGTACGAGAAGGACGCCATAAACTCCATGAAAGAGATGAATTTGCAGGAATCCAAGAGGGACAGCATAACAGAGAAGTCGAAAGTGCTGAAAGAAGCCGAGGAGGCATCGGCAAAGATTCATGCCGAGTCCAAGTCATGGATGAAGGTCGCTGACAAGAAGGAGGTTAAAAAGAAACCAATAGTTGCGGCAGCGGTGAAGACAAATGAAATTCTAAAAACAGAACCCAAACCGAGGGAAGAATTCATCAGCCTCAGTCAGTCGATTGAAAAGCAAGACCACACTGAAACTACCCCCACAAAAGAGTTCAACTTCAATTTGTCAGACTTTACCCCAAATAAAGGGGGAAAGCTCTCCCAAAAACAAAGAAAACGCCTCTCGTCCGAATCCTGGCGTAGCGAACCAGCAGCTGTCACTCCAACAAAACCGATGGCAGTGCCACAACTCCAAACGCCCAATGCGTGGGGTATTAGCAGCCCACCTGCCACAGGCAGCGAATACGACACTTCATCGTTTGCCAACATTATGCGGTCACCGTCTAGCTTGCCACAGGAATCTCCATCAAACCGAACAGGTGCCGGACCATCTCCGTCGAAGAGTCGTACAAGTTTCACACAAATACTCGAAGATGAGAAGAAACAAAGGGAGTACGTAGACAGAATGAAGAATAAGTCGCTGGTACTCACACAAATCGAAGAGACTGCCATTACAGAGCTGTGTGCTTTCTACAATGTGGACAATGCCGACGATGAGATTATAACTATCGAACGCAAGAAACGCCCAGTGACTATGAACTTTGCTATTTGGGAGAGGAAATTGGAGTCGTCGTCGTAGGCATTTTCGGGTTTTAACATTTTTTTGTGTAGTTTTGTACATTTTATTTTAAGAATAAAATCATATTTATAAATGGACTAGGACCATTTAACTAAGAACGTAATTAGTCTATCTATCAAATGAGCTTCATCTCTAAAATCAAACCCAGAGATGAATGATTATTTTTCCATTCCATATTTTCTTTGACCAAACAGTGCAGAGATCATCCCCTTAAAAATTAAATCACTTGCTACTTACCTACCTCACTAAATACTCTAAAAGAACTCCTACAACACGCTCTCAATAAGCTAATAAAATGGGCGAACAAATGTGGGTTGGGTGTAAACCCTCACAAAACGGAACTTGTCCTTTTTTCCAGGAAATACAAGATTCCACACATTGACCCTCCATCTATGAATGGCACTAGGTTAACATTCTCAAATGAAGCTAAATACTTGGGCCTCATTTTTGATAGAAAGTTAACTTGGAAGCCTAACATCCAAGAAAGAGTTAAAAAAGCCACTGTGGCACTTTTCTCTTGCAAAAAAGCCATAGGAAATAAATGGGGTTTACAGCCTCGTATCACTCACTGGCTATACGTCTCCGTCATAAGACCGATACTCACGTACGGTGTGGTTGTCTGGTGGACTGCTTTGGACAAAGCGATCAATCGCGATAAGATAAGCAAAGTCCAAAGAATGGCTTGTTTGTGCATTGGCGGGGCTCTTCGTACTACCCCCTCTGCTGCACTTGACATCCTGTTTCATCTGGCACCCATTGACGTCTTCAGCAGGCAAACGGCAGCTTCTGCAGCCGTACGCCTCAAAGCTACCTCACAATGGTCCAGTAGAACAACTGGCCATGCCGCTATCCTGAACGATTTTAAGGACCTCCCAGAAAATATCGACTACACCACACCAGAACTACAGTTCGATAAGAATTTCCAGGCCTCCATTCCCACTAGATCATTCTGGGAAGAGGGAGCATTCCTGGATGATGAATCGATCCATTTCTTCACAGATGGTTCGAAGACTGTGGACGGTGTTGGTGGTGGTGTTTTCTCCGACAGACTAAATCTTAGTCTCTCCTTCCGCCTTCCTGATCACTGTAGCGTTTTTCAAGCGGAAATAATGGCGATAAAAGAAGTCTTATCTTGGCTGAAAGAAAACGTGATATCTGCTAAAGATATCTGTATCTTCTCGGATGATCAGTCTCTACAAATTCCATAACAGCCCAAAACTGTCGCTCGTCTCTCAGAGAGATGGCAGAACAGTTCAATATTCACCTCTGCTGGGTGCCGGGGCACAGGGACATCCCAGGTAACTGTAAGGCTGATGAACTCGCCAAACACGGAACTACACTACCTATGCTTCCATTTACGGATTCCTTAGGTATTCCGATCGCTGCTTGTAAACTCATAATAAAGCTGGATGCTATCAATAGAACAAATCTTAGGTGGACAACCGGCTCGACATGTCTAGCGACAAAACAGATCTGGCCAAAGCTGGATCAAAAACGTTCTAGACACTTGATCTCCTTTGATAGGAAGCACATCAGTGCTACAATAGGTGTCATCACAGGGCACTGTCTCATAGGCAGGCATGCAACAAGGCTTGGCGTTCTTTCAAACGATTTTTGCAGAAGCTGTCTTGACGAGGAGGAGGAAGAAACCATAGTCCATCTCCTCTGTACCTGTCCAGCTCTCTCACAAAGACGAAAACTCCATTTGGGAGCTTTCTACTATAATGATCTGAACGATCTAAAAAACAAAGACATTCGTAATCTCCTTCGCTTCATCAGAAGCTCCAATTGGTTCAACGAGTAGGAAGAATTGAATTTCAGATTCATGTGGTATCACAAGGGACCTTATATTGGTCTAAGTGTGTCGGCTTGCCGACAGCCACTTCAACCTAACCTACCTCACATCATTTGTCGTTTTCCATTGGGCAAAAAGAAGCGTCCGGGAGAGTCCAGAATCGAAAAAATCACTTCTGAAACCGTTCCATTGGTACAAAAAATACTCTTCTGGTGATTCTGAGGAGAGAATTTCGCTTCTGGATTTGAAGTCAGAATCCACTCAAGAAGCACTCACAAGAAAACTGCTTCTGTATGAATCCACAGGAGTATTGGTGAAATGCCAAAAAATAATCTACGGCAGTTGTCAGCTGCCAGTAGGCGCAGTGGCTTAGTGGTTAGTGTGTTGGACTATGTAACGTGCTTCTACTTTGCCTGGGGTCCTTGCTGGCATGCTTGCACCCGCTCTCTAAGCTCGCCGGAGGGCGTGGGAGCTTGACCCTGGCACGTCACAAAAACCATCTCATGCCAGTCTTCGCGTCAGATGTTGTTACGCCTGCGAGAAAGTGTTTCCTTGCCCACCCTACCTTGGCTGTCGTACTCGCCTTAACAGCCCCTTAATTGGCATCGTCTCCTTCCTTACTCCAACAACATACCTCCCTTCTTCAATCCCCTCATCCTCTCAACCTCTTTTAATTAAAACCCATTTTAACTGCTTTACACTTTCAGATATTTGTAGTTTTATTCATTTTCAGTTATTTACTTTACACAAAAAAAATTTTCTTAATTACTTTACGTTAATAAAAAAAAAGGAAAGTATTCTAAATTTATTAGATATTACTATATCACAACTCCCCACCCCAAATTTACTCCCTGTACCTATTCTCAATAGTCCCCTGCCCACAATTTCATTTATGTATATATATATATAAATATAATAATTTATAATTGTCTTAAAAGACTCACCGACAAATCTCACAACTGGCGATGAAGTGGCCACAGCATCCAGGTTGCGCTGGTATCCTTTTCTTTTCGTTGTAGGTACCTGTATCACTCTTACAAAATTATTATTATATATGTATATATATATCTTATGTAGAAATTGGTTCGTACTTAAGGTACCCCGCAAATTTCTTCTATCAATAAATTGAAATTACTTCCCTTTCTTGACAAAATATTTCTTAACAAATTAAAACAAAGTTGGCAAATTTTACGTTAAACAAAATGGGAACAAAATCTCAAAAAGAATAAAAAAAAATTATAAATGTTCCGACCGGGATATGAACCGGGGTCTTCTCGCATAAGCGGCGATTTTAGCCGTTTGCCTAACCGCAGCGCCAACGGGTTCTTTTCGGATTGGCGTCTAATTTGCGGTATTCTTCTTTTTCTTTTGTCCGAATCGGATTCCTCAGGATTTTTACCTATTTTTCGGGCAACCGGGATAATATTTTGGGCGGCCAACACTTCCTGTTGGTCCGCCAAATTATAGGGAGTGTAATTACGGTTGAAGTCCCTGTTTCAAAAAAAATGGTTTTCAATTTCCTTATACATATATCCTATATATATAAATTATGCCTTGCTTTACCTTTCTACTAGAATATTTCCTTCCTGCTTTCTTCAAGACCTTCCACAGTTGGTCGATATAATTTTTGCTTTTACGTCCTTTATTTTTCTTTTTGTCTTTTCACTATTTGTTCAATCGTTTCACCATTTACTAAACTTTTTGCCGTATTTAAACTTTCGGCGCGAAACTATTCCGTCTGAGATTTAAATCACTAATAACTGCCACAGGAACCATTCAACGGCAAAACCAGACAATTTCCCCTTCTCTATTACTGCTGTTCTCAATAATTCTATTCTCTAATCTCTACTAGCAGTTTATTACGGTTGGCTTATAATTCAAGCCGCTTTCGACTCTCTTTGCCCATTTCTCTTAATTAAATTTATTTCCGAACCATCCTGTGCTTCGCCCTACCGTACCTATTTTATGAACACAATCATTATTGGCAAAGTAGTGCGCGAATGGTCGGTCATGGAGAATACATTTTACAGACTACATTCTACCTACAAACAACAATAATAAAAAAAGAAGTTCCATAGTATGGTCATGGCAAGAATAATGGAAGTGGAATGTGGAAGTCACACATAAGGTGGTCTTCTTCTGTCGACAATAAACCTATCATCGTCGGGCAGCAACGTTTGTTTTGCTTTTGCAACAACTACTAAGCGAGGGGTCCCAGGTTCGAATCCCGCAAAAACCCAAATTCTAACTCAGGGTTTTTTTTCACTGCGCCACCACTCGCGAACGTCTGACAAACATCCGAGAGTATAACTGTCTTGAAAGAGCTTCTCAATGGGCCGTTTGGAATCGGCATAAAATTGTAGACCCTTCCATTCGTTCCAAAAATTAAAAACTCACACAAAACAAATGGTTGCGAGAAGCTAGGCCTAGGGACCCTACAGACCTGTTGCACCAACTATTATTATTATTATTATTAGCTGTCAGCTGGCCTGCATAAAATACACAAACTACACTTGTGTGAGTACTTCTACTACTTTAGTGGATTCTGACTTCAAATTGAGAAGCGAAATTCTCTCCTCAGAATTACAAGAAGAGTCTTTTTTTTTTGTGGCAATGGAACGGTTTCGGGTTTCAGGAGTAATTTTTTCGATTCCGGACTCTCCCGGAAGCTTCTTTTTGCCCAGTGGATAATTAAAAGAAACTCAAATATCTCGAACTCAAGGGGCTTCCCAAAAGTAATCCGAGGCGTAATGGCGAGGACTTTCGAATCATCATTAGAAGCAACACAAAACAAACCACACATTTAAACACTTAAAACTTTATTTACAAAGCACTATAAACATAATCGAGTATATTTCATTAAAACATAAATAAAAAATATTTGCAAATGGTAACATAAAATAAAATTCAATAAACATAACAGTTTCAATAAAATATCATCTGAAAGAAAAACAATAACAGAATTGATGCCGTATTATCCCGCAACCGTTTACAAAATAGTTTAAGCCTTTACAACTAGATCTAGATTTTAAATAAATTACAAAAAGAAGAAGAAAAAAAAGTAACAAGAACTTAGAAGCACTCCTTTCTAAACGCGAAGCCATACTGATCGCATTTGTAGCGCAGAGTTTTAGCCAATTGCGGTGGCCCACAATAGAATACTGTCACTTTGCCCTTCTTTTGGGCCTGTAGCTGTTTGAAGACCTTATCCCAGTTTGGCCGACCGGCATTAGTTCGTGTCTTAAGACCTGTTATAAGATCTCGTTTCCCCTGAAAAAGTTGGTTAACTCAATATTACTCCGAATACAAACGAACTAAATACCTTTTCATGCAAAAGATCCAACGCCAATTGTAGACCAACAGCTTTCATGTCCGTCTTTTGCAGCGCACTCGTTATGTACATGTGCATGTCTAAGAACCTGAGGAGAGACGAACTGCAGTGAAGATAATGCAGAGCTAGCGACTTACCTTTCCATTGCACCGCCCAACTCGGCTTGTTCGATCTCGAGCTGTGAGAGTAAATTAACGAACCACTCAAAGGATCTCTGATCGCGATTTATCCAGAAGAAGTCCACTTTTCGTAGGTTCATCACTGTACGTGGAATATCACTAGCCCATTCGTAGTGGCATCGTGGGCAGGAGTGTCGAGCTTTCCAATACCGATGCATGATCGATTGCAAAATTGACGCGAATGGTGTCACACCGATACCAGTTGCAATGAGAACAGCGTGCTGGGCACCAAAGATATGACTTGACGGAGCACCATACGGCCCATCAATGTAGATCTGCGTTTTGTGGAATGGGATTAAATATTTTAGGGTGGAGATGTTAGTACTCGGGATTAAGTGTAAATTGGATTAACTAGTTGCGGTTGCATTGTATAAGCTTGTTCAATATCGTTCATCATCGAATTGGAGTTACCATTTAATGGACGCATAACGTTCGAAAGAAATCTAGTGGATTTTCTTAAAAATTTTGCATAAGCTTAAGCCCACATAATACTTTCAACGAATCCACGACAAAGTATAGAGAAAAGAACATTGTCAAACATATTTCGTAGGCACCTACTACGAGAAGGGATAAAGCATCATTTATTGGTGGAAACATCGATATACCGATGACAGTTTCACAAAACCTTCTGCCTCTAGACTTATTTCAAAAAATAGTGTGCAACGGATTTTATTGGTTATGGCTTTTACAGCTTCTTCTAAAAATAATTGACATTGCTCTCTGATAGATGAACACGAGCATTACATCGATAAATTTGCTGTGGATGTTTTCAATCCGCTGTTGACGTTTCTGCAATTTCGGCAGAACAAAAAAACAACAAATATGGCGGAGAATATTTAGCTTGACTTAAAAAATAATTTTATTTTATTACCTACAGCTCGCCAAGTCCTCACCTCCCCAAGCGCTCAAAACCAAGTAACAGGTTTTTCGCACCCTAGCCGAAAACCGGCTTTTCACGAAAACTCTCGAAAACCTCTACGAAAACAAAAGTTTTCCCATACATATTTCAGTTTTCAAAACGAGTCGTTTAAACTTGTTTTTCACGAAAATACCACGAAAACGACTTTCAATCGTTGGGTTGATGAAACAAACACACCTTTTGCAATATTCAGAAAATTCAGCAGAATGGCTGACCAAACAAATGTCACAATTCACGGCACGAAAATCATTTTCCGAAATTAATTGATGGGTTAATACTTAATATTATTTCGAAATGCACTAAATTCATTCTGTTTGTTAATTAATGCGATCGAAATTTGTAACCAAAAAAGTTTGCAACGAAATTTAACCACACTCGCAGCTAATTGAAACGTCAAACGAAAACTAGTTGGTGTTGGGTGTGAATAGGTCTGTTCCCTTACTTTTGTAGTAAGAATGGAAAAGACAATTAAAATGGCAGTGGTGGGGATAAATTCTCTCACAGAGAGAGACACTTACGAAAAAGTTAGGGAACGCTTTTGTAGTAAACTATGAAAAATGACAGATATGACAGATAAATAATTCCATAAATTGCAGTGGTAAAGAATATTTTCAATACGATGGAATGTTCGGGGAGAACATTCAATATTTATTTTGCCACCTGTTGATACTATTTTAATAGAACGCAAGAAATCAAAACAAATTCAATCGAATGTCAAATATGACAAGAAATTTCAAATCAGCTGTTAATTATTTGGTGACTGACAGCCCTTCAAATTTCTAAATTTCTTACACCAAGAAATTTGTTGAGTAAAAATTTGTAAGATTCTCAGTGGAGGGGTAATATCTTGCTCTCTCGACGACGCTCTCTTTTACGAATTTTTCGAGTTAAGGAACGGCATTGAGTAAAAATTCGTAAGAATGCGTAAAAATTCGTAAGATATATAAGTAAAGGAACAGACCTAATGTATCGACGAGTTTTCGAGATAAACACGGTTTTCGGCTTGGTGTGAAAAGGTTATAAGACGGCTGCTTTGCGGTCAAATTATGAACATTTCTGACAGTTCCTGTTGTTGGGACAAACATCAGTTTAACCATTAAACACATTTTACTTTGTTATAATTGAAGATTTGTAAAGGATGCGCATTTTGTAGAAACTTGTATAAATATGAACGCTCCCAAAACTCGATGATGAAGCCCCATTGAACGCCGCACGTAACCCTTTCGCTAATATTTCCAGGAAAATACTTAAAATTAACTGTTCGTGTAGCAATTTTTTCGTATTTCTGTATTTTTAACAAACAAATCAAATAAATAAAAATAAAATAAAGACCCAAACCTCTAAAACTCCAACATCAAGTGTAACCTTGCTACCAGAATTAGTAGTTGTAGTCGTACTTGTATTTGTATTTGTAGCCATGCTCCCACAACTGCCCTTGGGTTTAAGCGTTGTCGACAATGATCTAAGAAATGTCGGCCTGTACAAACAACTTGTTTTAGTAGAGTCCTTGGAGAAATTAATTATGACCAATTCGTTAATAGTAATTTAGAAATTTCGTTAAGGACATTGTTTTCAATTTATAAGGGTTGGTAAAGGAAAAAACTTAGTCTTCCATCATAAGATGTAAATTATGCTTTAACTAAGCCTAGGAGTTTTGGCATTTTACCTCTAATGGTTTACCCACTGGATAGTTGACGGCACTATGACTGTTGGCGGGTGGAGACTGCGATGAAGATGGTACTATTGCAAAAGGAGGTAGTAAAAAGAAAAATTTTGTAGGCTGAGCGGACTTGAGGGTCGATACTTACGTGGGCTTCTCTTAATGATGCGGCCTTCTTCAGCTTCTCGCTGGGTGTATAGTCCAGGGGAGACAACTTAAAATGAACACACAGCTTGAATCGTGACGTGCCACCTATAGAAAACATTGTTATACTTACTCATTGAGTTCGAAGACGGCCTAAGATCGCAGTTCTCTAAGCTGGGAGTCTTAAAGGCTATGATTGTCGGTTTGTGCCTCATGTAGCGGAAGCTCTGAGCCAGAGATTTGTTTTGAGGACTCAAATAGGCGAGGCCAAGGGTCTGAAGACGAGCTCTACGGATCTTAGCCTCATCGAAAGATTTCTCCGACTCCGAACGAGCGTATTCACGTAGCCTGTGCGAAAAGATTTAAGAATGCTTGATAGTTAGAAGTGAAATGTATACGAACGCTCTGATTCTCTCCCTTTTTTTCAGCTTTCCATTCATATCCGGCATGGAAAGGCTCTTCTCCAAGCGAGCTTTGTTGAATAACAACATTTGCAGCCGCTTATCGGGTGTTATCTTCCTCCGAGGCGAAGGCATTGGCTCCATGTTATCTTCATCTGAGACGAAACCGTCATTAGCCACCCCTGAGGATTTCGGTGAGGTTGTATCTTTTCTTGAGAACGTCCTTTGCAGGGTCTCTTTAATATTTCGCATTGTTGTCTTCTCTGGCTCTTCAGGTTTTACTGGCCTTTCTGTGGCAAGTTTGGACACACCTTGGTTCTGTCGTGGTGGTCTCAGTGGCTTCTGATCAGCAGCGTTTGGCTTTTGGGCCAAAATCGAATCGAAACTTGAAGTGTGATGCATTTTCGCCAAAATATCCGTCTGAGGCGTGTCCGACTTTCCATTCGAATCACCCTCCCCAGGTGGGATACCGCCGGGAGCAATATGAGGAGCAATTTCACCGTTGTGTAGCTTTTCCTGCTCCTTTTCAAAGTATTCCGACAGCCTGTTTGTCCACTCGCCAACGCCCCTGATATGCAGCCACATGTAGTCCTCCTGCTCAGGGGCACTGCTTATGGTGAACGGATGCCACTCATAGTTAGCTATCGCTGGAATATTCACAAACACATAGTCGCCAGGTCGAAAGTGGAAGTTGAACGGACGCTTTATAACCAAGTGCACCACTTTCGAGGGCAAAAGCAGTCCGGAACTGATGTAGGTCTTTCCGTGTTCCGACTTCATCCAAACGAACCGCAAAATCCTCTCAACCACATAGATCAGGCCTGGCACTATGAACCATTTCCAGAAGTTCGGCCCATGGAATATGGTCAGAATCCAGAAGGGCACGTACAACAAATGCGTCCAATAAAACACTTCAAAGCTGCCCTTTCGCCGAACAAATGGCAGTGAACACACGAACATGATCATCAAGATAACAATCAGCGCGATGCCTGTTGGATTAGCACAGCCCGGAACCAGTCCAAACAATTTAGGCCGATCCGTAAAGAGCCATTCTGCTGTAGTGAAGTTCGCCGCATTAAGGTTTGGATCATTCACCACAACTGTGCTGAAGTTGCAGAAATGCATGATCGTGTGTATCAAGCTGAGCACGAATATCACCACACCTGTCAACTTGTGCAGATAAATGTGATGATCCAGCGGGAGATACGTACAGAATCCTCTCGATCTTAGGTAGGTTAACGAATGCCTCAACATCAAGACGAGCACCCAAGCGCAGTTAAAATTGAGACACTGCCCTAAAAGTACAGATATTGAAGTTAGTAGTTCTGTCAAAGCAGTGACAGCTATCAAACTTACCACAAGCTCTGGCCAGTATCACGTACCCATTACTGTGCCTGTACTGAATCGACCTCGACACGAACAGACCCACGTTGATGGATATGTACAAAAGCAGGTATGACACAAAGACTTGATTGTTTCTCACATAAGCGGCGGTAAACTGATGAGGAATAGGCAGACTTCTTCTGCCCAATTTTGGTTTTGCTTCCTGCTGCACCGGAACAAGCCAGCGATCGATTCTAAAAGAGAGAGGCAGATAGTTTTTTTTGTCAGTGTTCCAGGTATTGGAGGTGCCAATTTTACGTTATACTCAAGTTTTCTAATAATCCTCCGTGCTTGTGAAGTTGGTTTTTCAAAGCCTCGTATGTAATTGTACCCCTGTTGTATGGATCAGCGTCTTCGAACATTGCCATTGTGAGATCTTCTATCTGGAGACGAAAAAACGAGTCTGTCACAAGGATTTGCAAGCCCAACCAACTTACCTGATCTTCAGAGAATCTCATTCCGTTCTCTTCCATGCAGGCGCGTATTACGTCATGCAGTTCCTTGTGTTGGATCAAGCCGTCACCTAGAAATTACATTAGACTATGTCTGTAATTTAAGAATGCTGAAGTAAAATCACGAGATTACATCTAGCAAACATTTTTAAGTCACATTTTGAATGGAAATACAAAATTTGACAGTTCTATCTCGAAGGACCAAAATAAGAGCAGGTAAAAAATATAATACAAACCATCAATATCGTAAACCTTGAAGAGAAAGCGAATCTTATCATCCGCCGATTGTCCGGAGAATTGATGAATTGCATCGATAAACTCCTGCAGCGATATTGTACCAGAGTTGTCCTTGTCGAAGATGTGAAACACGCGTTCCGTAAAAAATGGCTGCAACAAGAAGTACAACGAGAATTTACAAAATATATGCAATCGCTTCTTCTGGATTACATCGGTTTTAAATTCGATAAATATCGCGATAAATGTTATTTGGACTGACGGCGATAAATTTGACAACATTTAAAGAGATTTTATTAAATTAGTAAATCGTTAAATTAAGTAGAGACTAACAGAGGAGCAAATAATTTGCCTTTGGTAAAAATCCCATTTTACCCAAGTTTTTTTTTTTCATAATCTGTCAAAAGGTAGCTCAGAATTAACTGACGTTTACGCCAGTTTCCTGAGGGAACATACCTCTTTTCGCTTTGAAACCTTTGTCCAAAAATAAATACGAACTACATACTCACGTTTTTTGAGGTGACAATCTTTTTGAACTCTGCTCGACTGATTTCTTTCTCGTTACCAACTGTTCGACGAAATAGTGTTTCCAACTGTTCCAGAGAATTTTTGTCAAATCCATTACGGGGCCTTATAGAAAAAAAAAAAAATTCAGATAATGTTTGAAAATATTAAAATACTGAAATAGTTTCAATTTGTAGATACTGAAGAATCCTGTATATTATCTAATCCGTATTTGTATAGCGAGTAAAGCGTGAAACTAATGAATGGAACGTGATACATAAAACATAAAACGAGATAGAGTGACTCCTACACCTGCTCTTGCAAGCATTTCTGTTACTCGACAAATTCTTTCGTCTACATGACTTAAAAATTAATTGTTCAAGCTTGAAAGATGACCGCGCGATCGTTATTTTATTTAATGACAGATAGTCATGCACTATAACAGTTAGTGCATACCATGAGGAGTCACCACACGGCAGTACCAGTACCTACACCACACAATAGAGCGTATACACATAGTGAGTGACCAAAAAGGGTAAATTAAGTTGGTGCCCCTCAGGGGTCGAATCGCGTCGTCCGTGAACGAGCATTACGAGACGGAATTTGTTTTTGTTTTACAAGTAAAATCAACATAATTCCGTGAACGTATAGCTCGTTCACGGAAGTGGCGATTCGACCCCAGGTCTATTCAGCATTTTGCGTTTCACGTGTACGTTTCGAAATACTTGTCCCAAATGAAACGAAACATATGGCAGAACTCTAGACTGGCATTCTTTTATGTTTGATGGCGATCGCAAAATTTACCAATTTACGTAAACATTTCAATAAAAATTTCAATTCAATTAATATTTAAAGTTTGACATTAGCAGAGTTGTCAACAAGCGATTTAAATTTTGTGGAATCTAGTTACGCATGACCAGTGGTTCACATGTCACATCACACAATAAACTCTCACCCGCAATCTAGATCGAACTTCTAAACGTCTTACACCATTAGCGGTACAAGCATTTTTTTCATTTCCATTCAAACTACGGTCCAAATGAAATTATTGCTTTCTGATTGCTATCTGTCATTCAAATGCCCCATATGTCCATTGTCCGTTGTCTGTGTTCATATCCATTTTCGTTCTGTTCCCTCCGACCAAATGTGGGCTGAGGCTGATCCCCAATTACTCGATTTAAACCATAAACATCGTCAATCTCTCCATTGTTGTTGGTCACACGTACATAGCTGAAGCACAAGGTGAAAGGATTTGTTTTATCTCCATCTGAGTGTTCATTAAGGGCTGACAGTACGCGCGATACGATACGAGCCATAACGTTGTCGATTTATAACACTCACGCATTCCGTTCCTTATGGAACCCCGGTCTCTGCATGAATATTTTATTAGCCATGGACCACAAAATACGGATACGACGGTGTGCTTGCTTAGTGGGAGACCATTTCAAAAGGGCAGCACACACATCGTGAATGTTTTTTTGTCCAGTCCGCTTGATATGAATGGATTGGGCAAAAAACTGTCATTTCGTGGTCAATGCAAGCGTAATTCATTGCATATTTAATGGTCTGCGAATGACAAACTTCAAAAGCAACGAACAACAATATATACGATCTTCTGTGAAAGAGGGACATCCGGCCGCAAAGAGTGGCGGACACGAGAAAAATTGCGTAGGCATATTCGACTGCAAAAACACACTGCGTAGGTTGATCATTCCGATTCTGTTGTGCGGGATCTAGAAATTGACGTTCTTCTTTTTCTCTCCCCAGATAGTATCCTTCTCCTTTGGAGACATCGTGATCTTGCCGCGTTAAACATTTGTTAATTTTGACATGTTTAACGTGTGCTAACTGATCTTGTCTCTGCGCGTATCTTTGGGATCTTGCGTGTGCGCGTGCTCAATCTGTGTGACATGTTCGGTGAAGGTCGACACGAACGAAGAGGATACTGTCGCTGTATACCTATACAAGCTGTCAAGTGTGGATACCTTGATTCAAAATGAAGCCTTAATTAACCTCACGGAGGTGTCCGCGTTGAATGTCCCTCCGGCAAATTGCTCTTCAAAGTAAGACAATTTGCAGAAAACTTTGCGTTCAGTAATCATTTGTCAGTTGCGCCTTCAACTCTTATCTGCGATCAAAGAATTGTATGTCTTCGTTATATAAATGTTGGTTTGGCAAGAAAGTGATTGCTAAGTCGCTGTTCACAGTCAGCTGTCAACTGTCAACCTTCCAGTGTGTGTTCTTGCATCGAGTGTTGCCAAGCAAAAATATGTTTGCAAGAGAATATTCAGAGCTACATGACAATTTTCATTGAATTTCTTTGACAGGCACAAAGCAAGATGTTCATACGCAAAAAAGTATTTAATACAGACAGTACAAAAAAGGATATTGCCCATTTTTTTTTAATTTGCCATTTTCATGTGTCAAAATGGATGCACTACTACGTAACTGAAACTTCAATGCGTCGATAGTACCGTTTGCATAATCAATCGCTAACGTATCCCAGACAGTTTTTGTTATTCGAAAGAACGTAAAAGAATTCGATGTAAAATATAAAACGATCTGTCACTTTCTTCAGTTCCCGCTAACACTTACCTTAAATTGGTTAACTTTGATATGAATTCCATAATCTGATTTGTAGACACCAAGTTGGTCGTTTCCACATCAATAAGGCGATAAAATTTATCGACAATCTGAAAATAGCAAAGATACAAACATTAAACTTTGCCAAAGTAGTAAATTCTCGATATCCTTACCCCACGAGCGCTCCATATCTCTTCGAAGTTCTTAAACGTAATCTTACTGTCTCCGCATATCACATACGCCACCGATTCCAGTTGCTCCGCAAAGTCCTTCTGTCTCTCCTCACTGCCAATAAAGAAAGCCAACAAAAGTATAATTCAAATTGAGAATGCCCATAGAGGGCGCTGATTTATCGACACTCGTTTGAAAGTTTCGCATTATGTCAAAATAATGGTCCCCGCCAACTCTAAACAATATCTTCTGCACCTCCAAACAGACATCAAGAGTGTGGATCGCCTCATCTACCAGCGAACAGCCTAATTCAGACATCCACTTGCACGACTATAACATAGGTTCAGGTAGGCGGACATACTCCGAGCTCTAACAAGTGTAATTTACTATATCAGACACAAGGCAGTTGGTCGCAAAGTCCTCTCTTCAGCAGAGGACGCAATGTCTGTCTATGTGGAGTGTGTGTGGTGGCGCTTGACTATGGTGGCTTCGTCGTGTAACAAGCGCTTTTTACAACCTCGCCGGTTGACGATCGGTGCGCGGTGGTTATTTGCATGCGGAGATACACCACTTAAGCGTTAGTGGCCAGTTTGTTGCATGTAGATAGCCTCTTGGAAGCTAGATAAGGTTCAGGAATGCAATGAGGCGAAATTGAACTAATTTAGCCACGATCGGGTACGGCGTGGATGTGGATGGACCCTAATGAATGCTGGACGAGTTGTAATTTTAATATTTACATTCGATGACAATGATAAGTGAAGCGTTTATCTATGGCGCGCATCTGTGCCACGACTGGACTCAATCGGAGACAAATAATAGCGAACATGTTTTGCCGATGCGTTGATGTGGATTTTCTGGCTTAATTAAGCTGGTGCGACTTTCAGAGATGATCGCATCATCGAGATAAAGTATCCAGCCAACGAATATGGACATAATGATCGATCTCAGTCAGAGGATTCACCTTTTCTTGAGCAGCGAGCTGTTGGTGTTGACACTTTCAGTTCATGATTTGATTGACTTTTGATCCGCCAGCATGAGCGATTGATTGATTGGTTGTAGGATAGCCTGCGCAAAAGGCTCTTTGTGCGCATGCGTGCATTAAATGACTTTAGCGCGTGATGTCTGCGTTGAGCGTTCGATAATTGGATTGCTATTGCGCGACTATAAAAGTCAAACGGACGGCTTTCACTTGTTTGTCTCGTTTGGGTGACACGCTCGGTGGAGTGATATAAGTGTCGAGTTGAGAGGACATTTTGTGACTTCTACAGTCAGTCGCTTGTTCCCATTAGATGTCAGTTTATAATTATAACGCAGTGAATTCTTATATATACTTACATTAGACGACCCTTGAGATGTTCGATCCATCGATCCTGGTCCAGGTAGCCTTGGCCATCTATGTCGAAGAGGTGGAACATTTTCTGTTGGAATTCCTGCAAAAGAATTTTATTATCACTTTTTGCATTTAAAGAAAATATTTTTCTTTTGTAATTTAAATTTAGGTACATGGGTCGTTGACAGTGGCTCTGAGAAAAAAAATCGGACGACAGATCCCCCCTGGTATGAGGATCAATCTTTATTTAATCAGTTCCTAAGCGAGCAGAGTCGATATCTCTGACGGATATTTGGAAAAATCAGGACATCTTAGAGATCAGAACCAAGGAAAACATTCGGCTTCAACTTGTTCACGTTCTTTTTGTGCCTACCAAGGTGCATAGACACAAAGAAAATAAATGCATGGCGAAGCCCAATGTTATAGATTCTGCCACAAGTATACTCACTCTGCGTTTTTACTCTTTTACCCCGTGGAGATACGTCGCAATATGAAATCCTAAACTTTTTTTTCATTTTATTGGTAGTGTCAAACTCCAAATAATAACATTGACGCAAGTTGAACAATTTCGTTTTTAGTTATTTTTTTCAACCTAGCTCAAAATTGCCTGTTGGATTGAATAAAATAAAGGGAACACAAAATTCAACTGTCAATTTAACACAGATACAATTAAACAAATTAGGAAATTCGAACAAGTGTTGGTGAATTTCGTTAATAAAATTCGGAGTAAATAGAATTAAGGAGCAAAATTATATTTTTCACGGGAAAGTAGTTCAGTTTACTGTTTAAAAAAAAAGTTGCTAGATATCTTATCTCTAACAGTCGTTGCTATAAATTATCTGGAATATGTGCTTTTACTAAACGTCTGACGATCAGTGGAACGCGACCATTTCATTTTATTAAGCCGCTTACATATTTCGGTGCCGATTAACTGGTGATGGGCCCGCTATGATGCCTGGTCTTCTGTGACTACCTCACGACCCCACTCAACCTAACCTAACCTAACTTATCTGTCAAATTTTGAATTTATTCAGTTCATGTGTGGAATTTGTAGTCCCAGCGATTTTTTGACATTACGTGACATTTGCCAATACGAACGCTAAGTAATAGCTCAAGTATGGTGACCAGATTCACGCCCATCAAAAATAATACACTTTCAAACATCTCAACTGAAAAATTGAAGAACAAAAAACAACAACTTAAATAACAAAATATGTACCTATATTTTTTTCAGTTCTTAAAACAAACAAACAAAAATTGAGCTGCCAAACTAGTGGGTGTGTTCAGACGCTTGTTAAAATAACAAAAGATGGTGTTGTGTTTAGAAGTGAATGAGCTCGGATGTAAATGAATCCTAGGTCGTGTTCACACCAGGAAGATGCAGACAATTTTCGAATTATTATTGAAAAAAAAGTTTTGTTGTAGCTCTAAAAAGAGCACGCCTACTCAGAATAAGTTCACGTAATACTCTTGTAGCGTAAAATTAGGCTGGTAGGCAAGTTCGTATATATAATTACGCAAAAGTAGGGCGATATTCGGACTTGCTAAATATAATTATTACTAGCGGACGCCAGCCTGCTTTGCTAGGCGTTACAATTTAAATTTTTTCAAAGTACATATTTCGCTTCGTTGAGTCGAGGATCTTCGATAAATGTGTAAGGACGAAATTTGAAAAGCTTCATACCGAATTTTTCACCCTTACATCAGGTTTTTTTTCAACATTTTCCATACAAAAAATCTAATTTCGATTTTCCCAATTTCCCGACTTTTCCGGAAGGTTTTCCTAAAATTTCCTTTCGTAAGAACCTTCTCCTGACGATTACGAACAACAGAAAAAAATTGAGCCAAATCGGCCCAGCCGTTCTCAATGAATTGATGAATTACTATACATTTTTACACCATTTTTATATACATAGAAAGATATTGTTGAAGGTCACAATAGAGAATTTTGGATGGAAAACTTCAGCATTATAATGTTCGTAAGATCCAACACAAACTTTTTATAAAAATGATGGGCCTTTCCAATAAGCATTTTAAGTTTCGACTTTAAATTGAAGTAGTTCACAATGACTATATTTTCCATACAAATTCAGCAATTGTGAGCTTCCGTAACTTTAAAGTCGAGATTAAAATTTATTATTGGTACGACGCTATAAGTACAAAACACGACGCACACATAACAAGTTAAAGTGGCGACCTTAATTATGAGGAAGCTCACAATTACAAAATGTGTAAAGAAAATATAGCTATTTGAATTTTTCAAATATAAACTCGAAAGTAAAAATGTTTATTGGTAGGGCTCAATTTTTTGAATAATTCAGGCCGTGATGTCAGTGTGTGCGACACCCCTTTTTTCAAAGAAAACTCTATTCACGGTGAAGCAATTTAATTCCTTATATTTTATACGCCACAATGCTATTGAATATGTTTGTAACTTGCTGAGTAAAAACAAAATCCCTGTTGCTATCTTCAGTGCCTGTAATTGTGATTGACAGTTCTCACCACATGAGATTACAATCGCCGTGATCTTCACCATATAAATTGGCATCACGCTGCTTTTGGTCTGTTTCCTTTCGACCAGATTTACAGTGCATCACCAGACAGCATGGTCCGGCCGGTAAATAAAACAACCGAAACCACTAATTGGCAATTAATTGAAAAATTACAAAAATCCATTACTAATTAGTCAGTGTAGGCATTTGAAGCAACTCCTTACTGAATCGATATCAGCTAGACTTCTCATCGAATGCAATTTGCATCGTTTATGGTGAACTAGTTTTATGGTAACTTGCAATCGATATACAACAACAAAAAAAAAGATTCACTGTCGTCTGGTTTTGATTTATACACATGCGGCTACTAAGTGTGTGGCATTATTATTTTAAAAAACAATTTCACGTTTGTGTATTATTTGAAATGTGGAAATTTAATTAGGTTATGTTGGACCACCCACGAGTTGCACTCTGTTGCTTGGCCAAAAGTTCTGTTTACTGGGGCGTTCATATGTTTGCAGTGACTTATTTGAGAACCATGGACACGATCAGCGCCGAACAGTATGTAGGGCAAGGAAAGTATGAATATCACTTTGACGCAGTTGAATCGAAGTCGAAAACTGAAGGCCGCCAAAATGTATAGTTGAATGAAATCAAAACCTCATTAACGTTTCTATCGTGGGGAACCTTTAACTGTCACTCGTACAGAAAATGTTTCTCTTCAATTTCAACACTCATCAATCATACGAAGTGGCAATTATTTAACAATCCTCTGCCCATTCATTCCCTTTGAGTGAGCCATTTCGACACGTCGTATCTGAATCTGACACCGCGATGTGTCCTCCTTCTTGGAGGCTGCAACAAAAGATGAAAAATGCACAAAATCGCCGATAGAGTCAAACATTCGTGCATGTAACAAATTTAAATCGCGATTTGTTGTCGCTTAAACGATCTGCAATTACCAATTAGTTCGCGTTCCCTCATTAAATGCCACTCCGAGCAAATAAAACCAAAACTATGGGATACACCCTGCACCTCCATTTTCGCAGTACCTACCTAGTTAGCAGAATATACTCGTATGTGCGAATTTTTGAACACGAAATCACATTCACTTTGCGCACAAAGTCACCACCTCCTACCTAGAGATTGCTGGTACGGATTGTCCACCGAAAAGATACATTAGATAGGTTCTACACAGAGCTGTGTTACTGCCGGAACGGAACGAGTGGTGATCTCAGTCGCAACGATGAGACTTGAAACCTTACAGCTTACAGTATCCCCACATAATGCGATGCTTGATCCGATTGGTACCGAGGGAGGCGTGGACTTTGTTGTGAGTGCACGTTACCGACTGTCATTAGATTGTGTTTTGATAAATGCGTGCAGCTTGCAGCATCAGAAGGTTTTCGTACACGTCGTATGCGTTTATAATAGCCTGTGAGTGGCTATATGCCGTGATAGATTTGGGTCATTACAGAGAACCACAACAGTACACGATTAGTTGGATTTTCTTTTTTGTTCTATAGATGACATTGAATGTGTGTAGGTCGCAATGTTGTATGCCAGTTGCCAGTGAATATGAAGTCAGTTGATAATTGGCAATAGAAATGGTGGACGTCGAGAAAATATCAACTATCTATTCGATTCAGCACTTTTATTTGCAAACCCAGTTAAGGCTGGAGCGGACCCCTTTAAACAAAAAAGGTTGCCAGAGAATCTGACACTTCAGACTTTACACAAACTTTTGGAGTGGAGCTGCAGCACTGCCTATATTAACTGCTGCAAAGTTCTTAGCAAGAATTGTCTTCATTTGTAAATACGAATTTTGTACTAGAGTAATCTTGTACCAAGCAATGACTGTGTTTACACAAGAATAATGTGTAGGCTTAGATCTTGCAGTTATTGCCATAACCATGTATCAAAGAAGTTCACTTTAATGAATGAATGAAGCTGAAAAGATATTGCGGCTACAAACTCCCATCAAACTACTACTGGCACTTTATTATGTACTAAGCGCGGCTCAAATCATTTTGTTACCTTTCTAATAAATACTTCTAGTCCCGACTTTATTAAGGAAAACTCAGAGTTTCAAAATTTGTATAGAAAGGGAAATATGAAAATGAAATAAAAAAGGGTTCTACTAGTATTCTTCTCGAAATCTTTCAGGTAGCTCGGCCAGAAGAAGAATTATCCACATACTTCGGATTGATAAGAAATTATTTTGATTTATTCATAATCACTCTGCGGTAGAGGGATTAACCATTATTATAAACAAATTAAATTATAAAAAAAAAAACATTTTTGTCACTTCCTACAATCTACTACTTTTGTGACTACAAAAGCATTCGCTCTCATTTGTTGTAAGTTTCTCTCTTTTTCTGTGAAAGGGTTTCTCCCATTTTCTTTTTCCATGACGTTGACAGACCGTCTTTTCAATAATTTTCTTAATAATAAAGCATGATAATGAACCTTATCTATTAGATAAATACATCTACTTCTGTCAAAGTTTGAAACGATGAAGTCAGAACTATAGTATCTAGTTCATTCGATTTCTGGTTTTTCCCCTTTACGTTAAGAACGTCACGGCACTCAGTCAAACATAATCGAAATGCCAACTTATTATTCAGTCGAAATTTTTGAATATATTTATCTTAATTCGCCTTAAACGTCAACTAAAAAAAATGGTTCACGTGATCAATCTAGTATAATAATAACTCCGACATACGACGCCAACGGCTGGCCTGCTGTCAGACTTAGTAAGCCAGAGATTTTACCGTATATCCAGTTACTCTAATACTTTTACATTCCTCATTTCGTCTATATTTACAATTTTTTATCGATCTCATCACATGGGACATTGGACCAATTTATAATAGCTGTACGACCAATACCTGCGCGAACGACCACCTAGCTATAACAAGTTTAAGTATTAAGTTACTATTGAAAACCAGCTCTTGTTCATTTAGTTTTCTTTCATTAAAAGTAAAAAGTTCTTGAGTCATATTAAAAATGCAAATTACCATGTGCACATTTTATTGAACGCGTTATCAAATTAGTTGGGTGAACATTTTTCTAATTGGTAGTTTATGGGCAAATAAATTGAGTACCTATTCATAAGAAAACTGGTTTCGGTATTTAATAGTCGACGGGATCGCTATAAAAGAGTCTTGACCCTATACCGTTAACAGGCAATGCGAAAGAAAAGAAATGTAAATTCATTAACCTAGGTAGGTAAAATACAAGCCACAGACTTCCAAAAAAAAAAACAAGTAACGTTCACATTGTACCGTATTTGATTATGATTCAATGTGACGTACAATGTGCACTATGGTCGAATTTTCTTACAACACATATTTTCATCATTACTAGATTTTCGTTCGCAGTTTTTTGTTTATGTATTTAGCTTCAGTTTCACAAACCTTTGGGAGTGAGATTGACATACAATAAATTTAATAGAATAAATAAATTTATAGTATAAGGGCAAATATCCTTTCGACAAATTTTATAATTAAAGTAGATTTAAGAACAGAATGTGTACTAAGCCAAATGTCAAAGGTTGTGTGCGTTGACAGCGAAACCAACCAGACCCTTGAGAATTTTTTGATTTGGCTCAACAATCTGACAGCTAACTGACTTTATGGTTTTCAGTTTTGATTGGGTTCGATCGGTCACATAAACCGTTTCTTTAGTTGATGCTAATTGAGAGGAATCTCGTCAAGAATTTCGTGACTGATGAGTACTAAGTTGACAGTTCGTATATGCTGACGTACAAAAAGTGACGTTACCGACCAATCTAGTTTTAGCTTTCAGGGTACATTTAATGCATACCAATTTAGTCGGCTTAAGGTAACTAGATTTTGAAATGCATCTATTGTCTCTCTATGCTAAGGACAACTGTATTTCATTTATTTATATTCATACTATTACGAACAAGAATGTGCTTGACCAATTCTCCTTTATAATGTATACCCTCTGTATTGAGTGCAAATTAAAAACACCAAACTCAGCCAATAGCAAAAGTGCAATTCATTGTGATCGATTGCAGGTGGAGTAAAGTTTTCAATGAAAAATGCGTCTAAGCTTGTTCACTTAAGCTGTGTTTCAACTCTGGTCTAGTACAATCGCACATGTAAAATACACAGACTGTCTTTTGGGCTGCTTAAGGCGCGGTTGAATAATTTGATTGAAAATGAGTAATTAAAAGTGGGCTGAGCACTTGTGGTGCGTACTCTTATAGCCCCAAGTCACTTGATTTATTTACTCAATCATGGCCTTGTTTTGGTGTATAGTATTAGGCATGAAATGAGTCAGAAACATATGCAAAAAGGGTGACGAATACAAACTGACTTTTGTTAGTTGCTATTCGTGATTTTATCAACGTTTCGTGTTAATTTCGATTTCAAAATTTAAATCTAATTTAGCAGTAATCACACCGAGCCGAAAACTCTCGAAAACTTCTTCGAAAACAGAAGTTTTCCCACACATATTTCAGTTTTCAAAATGAGTCGATTAAAGTCGTTTTCCAGGAAGACGACTTCCAATCGTTGGGATGTTGAAACAAACACACCTTTTGCAATATTCAGCAAATTGAGCAGAATAGCTGACCGCACTAATGTCACAACTCACAACTTAAAATCATTTTCCACAATTAATTGATGGGCTAATATTATTTTGAAATGCACTAAGTTAATTTTTTTTTGTTAATTAATGCGATCAAAATTTGTAACCAAAAAAGTTCGCACCGAAGTTTAAGGACTATTGTCTCACAGCTGATTAAAACGTCAAACTAGTTCGTGGTCGGTGTGAATGCATCGACGAGTTTTCGACGAAAACACGGTTTTCGGCTCGGTGTGAAAAGCCTACATCTCTCGCTGGAGCCTATAGCCTGTCAAACGTTAACAGCTACGCGAAAAAAAAAGAACTTGTATCCGGTGAGGTGGTTTCATAAAGAGGAAAAAACGGCGCACTACAATGCCGACGGTCCTAATTAAACATTTTCACCTGAAGAAAAATAATATTTTTAATTCCACTGAACATTTGCGCGATGCTAATAGTTGTTGTTAGTGTCCAGGCTAGATTTTACTTGCTCACAATGGCGAGATTTTCAATACATAACTACCCATTGTGACCTACAAAATATTTACTACGAACGCAAAGGTTTATAATGATTGTTAGTAAGGCAATTTCTCTATAACCTATATGTGCGCATTTTGTTCCTGCACGCGAGTTTGGCAGACCGCCGACAATTCTTTTATCGATAAGAAGTCAAATATTTCACAAAAAATACGTGCCGGCAGCGAGCGAAAATTATGTTTCTAATATGCCCACTGGAAGCGAATAAAATGCTTATAGGTAGTCCGGTAAACAAAACTTACGTTCTTCTGTATTATCGCAGAGAAGCGCATGCAAAATTTAATCTGTCGTCGAACGTTTTTACTGGCAACTTTCCAGAGCCGAAAAATGTGTCATTATAACAGTGACTGCGTCAACTTTCTGATTTTGTTCAAGGTCAAATGATGACAGTATTTATATTTACTGCACTTCTCTAACGTCGGTAAATCATTTTTACTGTAATTTTTATGTGCAGCCACGACTTTGCAAAAGAATAATTTTATACTCGCGATGGGTTTACATTTTCATATGTCCTAACTTTTTAATGACATTTGCGAGTATTTACAGTTTAAAAAAACGAGTAAAGCTTGAATTAAAAAACATTTGCTAAGTGGGTAATTTACATTCACAAAATAATTATTAAACATTTTGCATCAGGGATGTGCAAATGGCCAGTTACCACGAACATAAATAACAGAAGTTAATGACACTCCGGGGAAGAATACGAATCTAATGACACCTTCAAAATCGGTCAAGTCGTTTGGGCTACAGGGCGTCACGTAGTAAAAAATACAGTTTATGTGCAGTTAAACGTAATAAATAGAAAATTATTTTTTAGACATCAAAAATACATCTATATACATCATTAGAACTCGAATTTAAAAAATATAAAGTAACCTTAAGTCCTTACAAAAGACATTCCAAAACAACAAGGGGCCTATTTGAAAAAAAAAAAAAAAAAGGACCCGTCTAGTAAATCACTAAATTCCCCGTCAGTAGCATTTCAATTCCCAGCTCACCTCATCAAGAAACAATTTCCTGAATCCTTCTCTGGTGTGTTTTCCATCGCCCAGCAGCAAACTGCATTCGGAAATCAAAAGCCAGCGGATTTTCTCCCTCCGCACCTCCAGCTCCATGTAACTACAGTTCTGATCCATGTTCAGGTTATACCTATCCAAGTAGCCAACGATTTGGTTCTCCTCCAGTGAAATGTCCTCCATCTGGGCCGAATTTCCGTTCGATTTATTCGCCGAGGCCGGTGTCATTTCAAAAACTGAATTCGCTGGACTATCATCCTCGACCGTCACGGGGATAATTGGCGGCGAAGATTCCGCGATTTCTGCCTTTCGATTTTCTATCACAATTGCTTCTACGACTGGAGTTGCGATCCTCGCCTCCACATTACCCACTTCGTCAGCAGACTCCTCCACCTGATTACCATGCAGCCGTTCCAAATAGGATGCAGCCCTTTGTAGGACATGGCTAATTGGGTGCGCATTGTCGCTGTCTTCGCCAGCGGATGTTACCGGAAGTTCATCGGAGAATGAAACCTTTTTCGGAGTCCTCGCGGGCGGAGTGGGTGGCACTTCCAGAGAATTCGTGGACGATATCGAATCTCGATGGCCCTCTTTTAAGTATTCCATTTTGTTTTTATTTTATTTTACACTTCACTTTTGGAAAATATTTCTTAATTATGATCGCTTAACGATCTTAAATTGCACTTGATCACTCCAATCTGCACTGCATTTTTCACAATCCACAAATTGAGTTGCATTCACGGCAGCACTCAATTGAACGCAATTGAAAATTGAACCGACGAAACGACTCAAAACCGATTGAGTGTTTCTTCTGCGACGGCAACAAATTACGATCCACAAGACAATTCTTCTTCCAATCCGAGACTGTGAGGAGCCTTTGAACCCCAATGGACCAAGTTAAGCAAGTCAAGCACACGATCGGACTAACTAAGTCGAAACGCGCCGTACCGCACGACGAGGTAAACTAAACTGAAAGTGATAAACGCGAACGATGATCGGTCCACCTGTAGTTCTGATGTTGGCTCAGATGTATCTGTCTGATGGTGCTGGTGGCGATCGCGTAAGATACGACCTTGTATGCGGCGGTAGAAACAGAGGGATTCTCAGCAATGTATGGCTAATAGTTTGCACTTTCGATCGATGCAGATGAGTTTGTGTTTCGCACTTTCGTTACGATCTTGTCGCAGGTTAGATGAACTGTATTTCGTATACCGGGTGGTGGCTACTGGTGGGTGATCGGACACCGAATACGCGTTCGTGATGTTGTTTGTGCTTGGTTGGAGTGGAATCGAAATGGTTTATCTTTTGCTTAGTGCTGCACGAGGCATTTTTCGTGTGAAGCGATTTGAATTTATCGCAAGCGACGTGCTAGAATCCAACTGGTTCCATTTAAGTATGAAAAAAATTATAGAAAATAGGAACCACCTGTGTTTGAAGTCCGTATTGATAATATTTTTTTTTTGCTATAAACTATTACATACCTCATCGACAATAGAGGCAGGCATACCTTTGCTTTGACCTTGCGCATTTTTTGTCTGTTTTTTCCAAAATTTATGGCATCCAGTTTCATATTTTGTTTTGTTGTGAACTCTCAATATCTTCGGCTTGTTGCACTGGTTTTGTGGTAACTTTTTTTTCAACATTGAAACCGAAATTGTTGTATTGTTAGAAAGCGATTAAACGAATAAAGGCTTGCAGAGAGCGATGACTTGTGAAATTCGATAAATTTTAGCATTGAAAGTGCGCGGAGGTAGGCGCAATGGTTGGAGGCCACTCGCGGCCTTGGATTTTTTTTGGTGGTGTTTCAAGATTGAAGATTACGCTGCCGAATTTTTGGGTAAGTTAAAGCTGCATTCAGTGTTGATAATTAATAAATAGCATAACAAGCAAAACAATCAGCGAAGTTTGAGGAAGCGTTCGAAAACAAATGGAGAAATTACGAGGAATCCGGTTTGGTTGTACCGGTGACTCATACCTATCGAAAAGGTAAATGGAACGGGCACAAATAATGGGTTAAAGAGTTTGTTTTGGCACTAATAAAATATTAACGTAGTAAGGTGATATTGTTAACAGAAATTTGTTTTGGGTGCTTGGTTTGTGAGGTTATGTTTAACTCATTGGTATCCACTTTTGAGGTGCGAGGTACACCAAATGCTAAATTTCTATGTAAATTGTTAAAAACAATAGGGGTATTCACGATTCGATGTAACAGGCCTAGTAAAATTGCGAAATTTTATTTTTTTTTTATCAGATCGTGAACACACTTTTTCTCATGTCTAGCAAAACTGAAACAAATGACAGTTCCAGTTGGACAATTGATATTTTTGTTTTGAAAAAAACTTTTACAATTTTATGAAAGGGGAAAATTTGCTTTTAATTGTTTACTACGTTTTCCATTCTCTTTATTTTTTTCTGATAGCTACACACAAGAATCAAAAATTTAAATGAACTGTCAGCTTCATAAGGCTACTCTGTTGTATTTTTCGGTTGCAATAGGGTCAGGGTATAGATAAAGTGCAAAAGTGTTGCGAAATTTTATTCTGTATATTTTGTTGTTGTAGTGCGAAAAAAAGTTATTTCGCATTTTCGCAATGATACAAGACCAGTTGCATCGAATCGTGAATACCCCTAATTTATTTCAAACAAGGGGACCCCGGCCTGCCTTGCTAGGCGTTAAAATTTAAATTTTTTCAAACTACAAATTGGGTTTCGTTAAGTCTAGCAGCTTCGATAAATGTTTATGGACGAAATTTTCCAAGCTTCGTAACAAATTTTCCACCCATCAAATCATACAGTAAAATTTCTTTTCGATTTCTCTAGTTTCCCGATTTTTTCGGATTGTTTTCCCAAAATGCGTTCTTTCGTAAGAACCTTCACCTGACAATTACGGACAACTGGAAAAAAATCAGCCAAGTCGGGCCAGCCGTTCTCAATTGATGAATTACTATATACACTTTTCACACCATTTTTATATAGTACATATATAGATAAACGAAAAGTTACGGCATCGGTATCGTACCTATCTGTCAGTCTGAGTTCTTATTGGCATGTCTCTTTACAGCCTCTGTTAAGTTCCATTATAGGTACCTACACTTTTTCTACTTTATATAGGTAATGTGCTCATTTTGCTTATTCTTTCTTTCTATTATGGGAAAATAATGAAATGGAACAGCTTCAACTTTTAAATCATCTTCCAGTAACAGTTGCTTTATTTCATATTGTTTATCGGACGATTGTGCTTTCCGATTTATAAAAAAATCGGCTGTCCACACTTTTCGAATTTGTTTATTTGTCTCTTTGTGTTACACTTTCAATGAATTGGAATTGGAATAAAGATTTCGAAGTGCGCACCTATCTACTCAATTGAATACAGTGTGTACCTGCGCCTTGGTATTTGTACCTATAATATTCATTAAACAAAAAATTATTTGGTCTGGTCATGATCGATTAAATGTTTGATTTAATTAGCTGGATACGCAGCTGAAATACGATTTTCTTTGTCATAATAAAATGAAGATGTATAATTAAAATAAAATAAATATGAGATTAGCTTCTAGCAACTATTCTCGAGATACTAAATACTATAAATACTGTTCAGTTTTTCCGATTACCCATCTGGTTATCGAAATAGATTTTGAAAATTTGAAAGCGTAGCGTAGGTAAAGTCTAATCAACACAAATGTCATTTTTCGTGGAAAAAATGCAAGCGCAGTCTTCAATGTAACGAAACGTAATCGAAAATAATCGAATTGTGTGATAGCTAGCTCTGTGGCGGTTACTTCACAGTTGGAATAACCTTTTTTTAATTTGTGTACTCATCTCGCCTGTTATTTTCCACTGAATAGCTGTTTACAAGCATCTACAAGTACACTATTCGAACAAAATCCAATTTGCACATACACAATCGCAATTGCCATTTGTCCACTACTTCGAAAGCTTCACATATATGTCGCTAGGGAAGTTAACCTGCAACTTCAGTAATGACTTGTCACTTTTGTTTAAACTCCTTCTAACAGACTCGTTTTTTTTTTTATTTTAAGGACAAACAACTTGACTATTGGCAGTGACTTAGTGGTTAATATGTTTGACAATAAATGACCAATGGCTTGGTTTTAGTGTGAGTAGGTGTAAATCTCGCTCAGAAATCGAGATTCGCCAAATTGCTCTGAATCTAAAACTTTTTTTGCGGCCAATGGAACATGAAATCTGACTGACAGCTGATTTCGAGTGCTCTGAATCTGAAAAGTGTTTTTTTTTTTTCAGTCCCAACACAAGTTAAAGAGGGCTAAAATTAATCTGAAGTAGGTATTTCCACAAAAAAAAAAACAAGCTTAATTTGACTTTTCACCAGAAGTTGTCATTGGCTGTAAAATCAAACGGCACAAAAAATTGTGACAAGTGATAACAAGTTAATCAGCAATTTAATTTTAATAGCTGACCCGGCGAACTTCGTTCCGCCAAAATTCGTTAATGAAATAAAAATAATAATTCCGAGAACGAACAATTCAATTCAAATTCTGTATTCAAAAGTTATATTAAAAACAATACAAATAACTAAAGTATAGCATTGTTGATGTGTTTAAATCAAACCGCAATGATTGACGTGTCAGCCAAACTTAATTTTTTTCACTAAAGTGCTTTACGGTACACGACGTACAAAGCGGAAGATTTTGCTCACGCCACATACGATTGATTGATACGATTGAAAAACATGGGAATTCAATAATTGATGTCACAAATATCCAGCGATTGTCCTTGCGACTTATTATTTTTTTTCATAATGAAAGCGATATGCATGGGAAATTGAAGGCGCTTGGAAACTAATTGCAAATCATCGGAATCCGTTGCTCTAATTTTTAAGTCAAAATCTTCGCTTCCAACTTCCAAGACATTTGATTTGAGATTATTCACATTCAAATCAAACCCAATCCGTTAAAAAAGTTTCGGTTGATTGGGGTTGCTCAACAAAATTATAACTGAGCCGACTTTCGAATTAAAATTGTGTAGCGGTGAGCGCGGAACATCTAAAGAATTTAAAAATCAAACTTTTGAAATAAGTTTTGTTGTATTGGAAGTGACAACCCGTTTTCCTATCCAGTATATTTTTTTACAAAGTGCGGTTGCCATTCTAAGTTCTATTCCCAATCTCATACCCTTAAACTTTTATTTTCACGACAAAAAGTAGTATAATGTCCTTCCTAAACGAATCCTTCAAGCCCAAAATCGTAAAAATCGAACGATCCATTCTCGAGTTATGAGTGCCACACACAGACGTCAGTCTCTTTTATTTATAGGGGTACCCACCCGGTTCTTCCGTGCCTTTCATTTGGAACTATCGGGTCCAAAACTATCGTATCTTTAAATGCTGAAACCAACTGGATGGATATCCACAAAATTTCATTGAAATCAGTTGAGTGGTTTCGGAGATCGACAACACCTAACCAATTCCTCCGTAGATTTTTAAATTAAAATTCTTTCTTAGATTTCCAATCTGTGAATGTGTTAAGAGTCATAAGATCATTATATTATGTTTTCACTAATCTTGACTGTAACTCTCTTCGGCCGGTGACTCTCTTTCGTGACGTCGTTTGTAATTTGTACAGGCATGAAGAACGAAAGAAAAGTGTATCCCGAATCAAAGTATGTACAACTGCGTAGTTGAAATTTAGTGTAGTAAAATTCAACTTTTTCAATTGTTAATATTTTAAAAAAAGTAAAAATGCAAAGATAAACACCCTGAAAATATCTTTTTTTTTTGACACTTGATTTGTTAAGATTGGTTGAGCGTGTGAACCGCAAAAGGGAGAAACACACTACAGAAACTACAGAAATAATATAGAGGGGATTTTAAACAATTTAAGTGGCAATCTAAAAATATTAGGGGTATTCATGATTCGATGCAACTGGTCTTGTATCATTGCGAAAATGCGAAAGTGTAACTTTTTTTCGCACTACAACAACAAAATATACAGAATAAAATTTCGCAACACTTTTGCACTTTATCTATACCCTGACCCTATTGCAACCGAAAAGTACACGATCTGATAAAAAAAATAAAAAATTTTGCATTTCTACTAGGCCTGTTACATCGAATCGTGAATACCCCTATTGCTTTCTCATTATTGCATTGTCCAAACGGCTATGAAAGTTATTGTTTGATAAGAACCATTGGAAAAGTTGGCGACTTTTCTTTTGTTCACCGAGCAATGACATTAATTTCAAATCTGTGTTTGTAATGCATTTGTGACATCTCGAGATCTGGAGAGTGTGTTCACAAACCGCACTTTTTACATACAAACTTAGTTGAATATCGAGTTTCAATTTTAGTCCCTTACCTATTTACGAAATCAAGATTTGTATGACAAATATCGAAAATATAACTTCGGAGTTAGTATCCGGTCGAAATTGTTCAGACCCATTGCACAATTTATTTGCAATTGAATTATTTCCTCTCCTACATTTCTTTTTCTAAACCAACTTTGACAACGAAACACTGCAGTCGGTAACTTATTCCCCACTGGAACTGGTAGCTTTGTTTATTTGACATTTAGGTAGGTGAATAGTGCACTTTTATTATTCTTCGATTAAATTAAGAAATCGGATTTTATGGGCCATGCTAATAGTAATTTATAACCTACACACTAAATATTTTGTACGTCACAACGGACAATTTTGTATGTAAAATTTCGTGCGTTCGTAAAATGTAGGTTACTAAATAATATGATTTAATTAATTTTTATGTAAATAAAGTATGAAAAGTAAAAACAACCTCAAGTCACTGCTAAACTGAACTAAACGAACCTTACTGCAACTGCAAACGTACCAGATCTGTGTGAAATATAAAAAGAACCCGAGATATCTGCAGCACTATAAAAAACCAATCTTTTAAAAGCAGCTGGTGTTTCGTATTAACGATCACTCAAATAAAATTCCTTTCCACCAGCGTTAACCTCAAGGATTACACTTTACCACCGTATGCCCGAGTTTAATCGAAGTCCATAAAAACGATTTTACTCATGAAAAATGGAAACACTTTATAAGACAAACTATGCCTATAGGATTAAGGCCCTCCATGAAATCAGAGTGTCGCGATATTAATGGGTTATTACGGCAAAATGTCGAAACACTTTGTCGGCTTACATAGTCCACAGTTTAATTTCCCCACGGGATACGATGGAGATTTTATTTGCCAGTTGTGTTCCTCAACACATGCTGTTCGGATTAATTAAATCCAACAAACTGACTTTGTGCTTAATAAATTCAGAGAGGTGTGTTTTGATCAACACAATATGCGAGGAAATAGATCTGTCTATAGTCGGTTTCAAGTGGAGCCAGAGTAGGTACCTATCTTTGAAACCAGATCCTTTTCAAATTAAGAATCTCTCAGCCGCTACAGATCAAATGCATCGCCAGGACCTGTTTGCAATTGACAGTTTAATGTTCGCTCACGTTTATCGAAAGCGTTACACATAACTTTTCCACGGGGTGTTGTTCCCGCTGTCGTACAGCAATTCATTGTAACCACATGGGCCGAAATAATTAAACCGCTTACAAGATTTATTTATTCTTCAAGTGACCATGCAGCCTGCGATGGTGGTTCCCACACTGGAAGTGCGCACACCAAGCCACGTAATAAAAATTATTTGCAACACCGACGGTCATCTGTTTCGGGGAATGATTGCACCATTCAAGTGACCAGTGACCACCTACAGTTCAGCGCCCCATTTCTCAACTCTCGTATGGTAAGTTCTTCTCAAAGATAGAATATGATTGCGACTGCCACGCACCACACATACCTGTGTTACAACCCAAAACAACTCTATTACCGCTCACCAGTTAGTCCTAAGCCCCGACCACTTGCGACTGCCATCATACCCCGAGGACATCGAATCGCGCAGTTTATGTGTATAGCATTCTATGTATGTGGGAGCGGGATTCAATAGAACCGCCAGCAGTAAATTGCCTCCATTGGGACACTTTATATGGCACGCATTCGCGGCTCGGCGACTCCATGGGGAACGATATTACTCCACTCGACTCCCGACCATACTCGGCAGGCGCACATCAATTTTTCATATTGAGACTTCATAAATACTGCCTCGCCGCAGAGTATCATAGTAAGTTTTGAATAGAATGCAACATTCGGGCCCGTCTTGGGGACTACGTCCAATTTTGAATCTCGTCAACATAAATCAAACTAATCCACTCGTATAGATGGCGTGGCTTGCGTCCATTATTTGGGAGTATCGCGCATTGCGCGCTAATAATCTCCATTCACAGGCTGAGTGAGTGACCAAATTGGTGACACCTATGCCGTCTGCACAAATGCCCGTGCGTAAATACGGAACATGGATTTACATGCGTTTTAGGACACGAACACCGGCTGCTACGAGAATTCACTGCAATCCGTTCATTGGTTTTTTCCTTCCAACTTTGTGGGATTTTTCACTTCGTTAGGCCTAATTGAGATTGATACAAATTCAGTTCAGCTTTTTTTGCTTGGTTTTTCTTTTTTGTAAACAAAAGATGCCGGAGTGACGGATATTCGAAATGGAATGGGTATAGCCAGAGTGTGTGTGCATTTTGAATTAATTGCGGGCAAGGTGGTTTAAATGTTGCATTTAAGACGCTTATTAGGTTGATTTTAACGCTGCGGTTATACCTATAGAGAAACATAAAACGTTTTTTTTTTTTTGTTTGCAGTCTATCCGTGATCATTAGTTTGATGGACACTTGGTGCGTTTCGTGTTAGGTGGGTTTTTTTGACCGAGAAATCCCAGCCATGTGGAGAAGGCTTGATTGGTCATTACCATGATTGATTTGTCTGACGTGACCGGTGAATTTGATACGCTCAGCAGCCAGTCGATAATGATCAGTTCGAATAGGTTTCTGTGGCAAAAAATGCATGCATGAGGTCCTGAAGTGAGATCAGTGAATGTATAAGCAATGATCCTTAAAAAAATATGTAGTCAACACAAACAGATCTTTTTTTGTAGTTATTAGCCGGGTTTTTTTTGAGATTCGATCTCAGCAAAGCAAAGTAAAGTATAGGATTTTCAGCACGCTAATTTCAACAACTACGCTATACTTGACACTTCGAGACTCGCAATTGCGTGCTGAAAATCCTACTTTACCTACTTTGCTTTGCTGAGATCGAAGCTCAAAAAAACACGGCTATTATCGCCATTATGAGCTCGATATATTTAGCTGGTAATTGAAAGAAATCATTGGGCGATCAAAAGCTTCACTCAGTTCAGGTGAAGAAAATAAACTACGGAGATACTCGTATTTGACTGAGAAATCAGTGTTCAAGCTGACATTTACGACCCAAAAATGGCGAAATTTTGCGTAGGTATGAAATTACCCAATGGGACCCATAAAATATGATTTCCTATGATTTCATTTTAAATAGACACAACTTGTTTTACACCAATTAAAAATTCTGTTCTTATTTCATATTCTATCATAACGACAGATAATAATAATAGAATAAACATTTTGACAGCTGGTGCCTCTGTCTTTCATTTTGAATCGATTGCACTTCGTGGACAAAGGTATGATCAAGCTTTTCATCTTTCACCAAGCTAGAATTTCATAGTCTCACCTGAAGTTGTCTCCGATTGCGATAGAATATTAAAACCGGTAAGGCAGTTCGTAAATAATGACGGAATGAGTCAAAATGCAATGTCAGAGTGTGAAATCACATAAAGAAAGAGGAAACATGGATGAGATCTGCTCTACAACAAAATACGACATTCAAATTCAATTCATAGGGCAAACTGCAGACGAGCGTAGTTTTTGACAATCGTTTTTCAAACCCTCTTTTAGTTAGAAGCAAAATTTGTGCCGTACGTTTCTTTCCAGTTCGTGTTTGAGTTTAAAAGAATTTGTTATTGGCGGATTAAATTACTCTAAGGTCAACAATAAGCGAGAATTCGATGATTCAACTTTGCAGGCCTTGTTTGATTTGCACACAAACAAACTTTACCTTCTGCCAACATGCAAAATATAACCCATCGAACCGGATCCTTGTTCCCCGAAACGGCATTCACCGATACTGTACGTACAAAGTTTGGAAGCCCAATATGATTTATCGTCCCAATTCCATTGTACTACACAATGAGTCAGATGTTTGAGTGCGTTTGCATGCGATCAAGAAATTACAATCTTCGATTAATATCGTACGACCATCGCGCGCCTTCGCGGCTACTCCATATATGTACCTGCTGTAGGCATGATCTATAGCTGCTAGTCGATAAATTTATAATTTTCACTACAGAGGCACACGCTTGGACAAATTATCTTCAAGTCATTAAATCTCGCATTGACTGCTATAATCTCGCCACAAATGGAACAGTGATCTCATAAATCCTCCCTCCCATCAGAGATATCGGAGCATTAAAGGCTCACACACATGGAATTGGATTAATGTCTCTGCGGGGCAATGTGCGAAAACCAAGGTTTGTGCCCGAAGACGGACATTTTATTTATGGACTCTGCAGCGTGAATGAAGGAATTTTTAGCGTTTTGAAGACCTCTAGCCCGCTAAACGTTCAGTTTGGCTGTAAATCATTCCCTAATGGATGTGATTTGTTGACTTGCATGAGATTTCCTTGTGCTAAATCCGTTTCGATTGCGGAACGTCGGCAATACAGGGTAGCCACAGCTGGCATAGGCTTTTAGTGTCGAAGTGTCAATGGTAATTGATGCTAAGCCTGTGTACATTCTTGTAAAGGTTAATTGAAGGATTGGGGTCAACTTTGAATTATGCCTGCGCAGTGAATCAGACTTCATGCTGACCCCTTGACAGCTTTATTTATTGGCCTACAGGGAAAAGCAAAGATTTACGACTTTCGATGTAATTTGTCAGGCGTGTGCCTCAAATGAAATTCGAACTACAAACTCGAGCCTATAACCGAACTTATCCGCTGCAGGAATCTCTAACGTATTGTCCCTGCTCGAGACCGAAATGTCTCTTTGTCACGCAAGTGTACTACGGCCGGTTACATTGTGTATTACAAAATGTCGAACTGCTCTGGCATCGCAAATCATATTCCACTCGCTGGTTTTATCAGCATTGTACCATCTTGCTCAGTAAATCACTTTCAAATGCCCAGGTGTTCGTTCCGAATGTGCAGTCAACTTTTGGGGCAGCCGATTTGACATCCAAAGCTCTCTGGTCGGTGCCAAACCAGAAGGTAGCTCTAACACGTTGTCTTACAAAACACTTTCTGCTGTCCGAGAGCGTAACTGAACCAGCTTCCGGACGAGTCTAACATAGCACCATCTCAAACAGAACAGAAGTGTTGTGTCCGAATGGACATGTAAATTCTTCACCTTATCTGAAACGTGATCTAGGCAAAATAAGAAATTTCCTCGCGATTAGGTAACACCAAACCACGAATGTCCGTCCGTTTGCGCTTAACTTATCCAGGCGATATCTGAGACTGCAAAGCGACGATAAGCCTCCAACAAGACTCGGATACGTATTTCATTTTGTCGGTGCGACTGCATACATACACATACGAGTATCTAGGTCCAGGCGCAGCGCTATCGCTTGGGGATCTGTTGATGTTTTGCATGGACCTGCGGGGACAGTTGTTCCAGTTCAGAAACTGCGAATCCACACACAGATCCTTATCGGCGAAACGCATTGGACATGGTCGTAACGCTTTGTTATATGCACCAGGAAATATGAGTTGCATGTTGGCGCGTGTGTGCAGTTTTGTATACCAAAGGAGGAGGGAAATCTCGTGCCACGGACCACAGAAAGTCTCTGTTTCGCAGAGAAACAAGCAATTTGTCAGGCGAATGTGTGGATGACGTTGGCGCTGGCCACGGAGAAGTGTTAGCTTCAATTACACTGAGGTCAGTATACTCTTGGATGTGATAACTACTTCTGGCGTGGATCTGGACGACACGTGGTGGGAAGCTAATGCAAAACTGGTTAGCTCACAGCAGATGGTGTCGTGATAGTTCGCGGACGAAAAAGATCGTGTCAGGTATCAGATTCAATTCTGTGCGACATATTCTTCCTGCGAATTCGTATGAATTTCTTAAAATCCAAGAAATGTTTGGGCTGAAATAGAGTTGAACGCTCACAAATGCATAAGAAAACCGATTTTTTGCGTTGCCAAAATGCTCGTTAAAAACTGTGGATGGCTATAAATTGAACTGTAATTATTGCTTTTGTGCGACTCATCGCAAAATGAAGACCAAACACACATGTTTGCCTGAAATAATTACGTGCTGTCAGTAGGGCATTATGCTGCGACCACGTATGGGAGACGAACGCAGTCTGCGGTGTGTAGACTGTAGACACGCAGTGAATGGATTCCACATCGTAATGACTGTAATTTGAGTAAAATATGGTGATGAAAATGGGATTTTTTAAGCCTTCAGCTTGAAGTATCATCACATCGTTGTGCAGATTGATGAAATCGATTTGCCACTCAACCGCAGATATATGTATTTATGTGCTGACTGTATTGTGAGTTGCACCGCAATTACATTGGAATTAAAAATTGCATTGGTTGCAGCGGTCAGCGCATGTGCAAGTGGCAGTCGTTGGGGAAAATGTGGTTTCTGTTTTTTTTTCGTAACGCGAAAAGTTAAACTTGCAACTCATGAAAATCATTAAAGACGATGGCCAACATTTGACCTATAAATCGTTCAAATTTGACCTAATTTGGCAATGAGTATGCTAAATCATAAATAGTTGTAGTATGGGGAATGACAGATGAACTAATTTGAAGGAAGCATTGATTTGATTTAATCTAAAATGGCTTATTTAAATATGAATATTGCATCCATGGTATTGATGTGTGGCATATAACATGTATACAAATGCAACATTCGTGTCGCGAACTGTCATATTTTTTTCGCTTTCCTCAAACTCTCGAATAAAAAATTGGAACAGAAAAATTAAATACTGACAGCTCAAGTAAGCCGAATCTGTGATTATTCCATTTTGTCACTGTTTTAAAATATACTTGAAGTTGGCTACTGACAAACTAGTGTCGTTTTCCATTCGGACAGAAAAAACACTTTTTTTCAGATTTAGAGCAGGTTTCTCTCAAAATCAGTTGGCTGTCAGATTTCATGTTCCATTGGCCACAGAAACTTTAAAGCCTGTTAATACTTACGTTTTTAGACGAGAAGACTGTACAAAACAGAGAAAAATTTACGTTTGGCTCCTGCCATGAATATCAATATAAATGAAATGGATTTTCAAAAACACAAATTCCAATTTAAGAACATCTGACTTTTAAAACACGCACCACCACAAATGCAAAGAAAAAAAATCTCGTTTTATGTTTCATTGGGTGCGAAAAATCTGAAATCTGAGAGACAAATCTGAAAATCCCATTGGAAAACGACATAAATAAGGTTCGGACAAATGTAAATGTCATCTTATTCCTGACAGATAAGTGTAAGATTTTCTTTGAATAATTTGTAAAATCAAACAGCACCATGAAAAAGTATCACGGAGTATTAGGGGAATGCGTTACTAAATAAGTTAGAGGTGTGGCTGTAAAGGATTACAGAATTATGCAAAACGCAGGAAGACGTATCTTGGTCGGCAATCTTGTTTTGCGTAATAAGAGATTATGGGTATTTTTTCCATAGAGATGGGCAACAAAATCTCCTCCGAAAGTGGTGAACGGATATTAACTAATCTATTTTGTCTATTTTATTTATGTATTTAGCTGGTTAAATTTACTGTAACTAATTATCTACGAGTACCACTCTCATGTGACATGTTTTGAAATGCTTTCAAGTGATTGTATAATTTATGATGTTCGATTGTATTCGCTTCCGTTTTACTAACATTAATGTGTAGAACGTAAATGGCACTTTAAGGGTCTGATTTGCGATCTGATTTTAGTAACATTGTCTGCGGACAAATGGAAATCATAAGTTCCTTCGAAGTATAAACTCTGACATGACGTTCGTGAAAATGATAGTAGGTACAGCCACAAATCTTCATTTTATATTTGCGTTGAAGAAGTAAAGACGAAAACAAGTAACTACAGAGTTTTATCTTTCCATCTTTAATTTATCTTCGGATCTCACTGTTGACTTTTGTAAATCAAGTGTAAAACTGTCATAATTTCAGTAAAGTATAGATGTCCCAATTAACCTCAGCTTTTGAAGCAATGGGGACGTTCAAGAATCCAGTTAAGTAAGTCTGACAGGTGGCTGACTTTATGTGGATTAGTTTTGGTTGGCCTAGAATTTCGTGACTAAGTACCAAGTTGACAGTTCGTATTATGTGACTGTGACTCACATAGTAAAAGAGACGTTGCCAACCAATTTAGTTTTAGCGATCAGGGCGCATCTATAGATAGTCCAGACCAATTGAGACGGACATAAGATAACTGGATTCTGAGTCAAGTATTGAACGGTAATTGTTAACCTGTGGGGACTTTTGTTGGGTTTCTACGGACTGAAATCAACTGTAACTTAACTTGAAATGAAACGTATTTTTTCCGATAAATAAAAATGTTCTACATCAATGTTTCAAATGCAAATTCCTTATAAAATGTGTAAAAAAAGAGGAATCTCAAATACAACCTCGCTCCCTACTCACTTTCAAGAACATTCGCTATTTATTTCCATCAAATCGCATGAGAGAACTATATACAACAAACAACCGCACTTTTCGCTACATCAAACGTCTCCTAATTGATTTGTCGATTTCCTGTTCGCTCTGTGATTTTGCAAACCACTCTCTTCCATTCTGAAATATGACATCCTACTTATTAAAAGTACCCGCATATAGCTAGACGAGCATTACACTAATTACAGTCCTTTCCCAACTTCCACCTGCCTGACATTCAGCGCAACTCACCCTCCCGCCTGGCCTAAATGCATAACCACGCATATAAACGGTTCAGCATTAGCCAACGGCTTTCACAGAGGGAAATAAAAATTTAATTGAAATCGTCAAGTTCTGCACGCACAGGCACCAGGAGGGACTTGTAGTGTGTATAGCAAGCCCCCTCACTAGTTCCATGTATGGAAGTCAGTAGTCCAGAATATGGGATTCGTGCGGATGCACGCAACAACCTGGGGACACTCTCATGACGTTGGCTATTTGTACGTGTCACCGTGTAGTTATTAATTTCCACAGTCAAAGCCATTTCTGGACTAGCCTACAGTCCACACTCCGCGCGCACTTATACCTGGCACCCATATATTGGCAGAACCAACTAGTACATCGATGACGTTTTCAAGTTGGTGAACTTGTTTGCCGCATGTCTCCCATCTGGAGGCGCGCACTAAAAACAAAAGTCATGCCAAAAATCTATCCTGTCAGCTCCTCGACTGGTTACATTAATTTTTAATTTATTTTAAGTGCTCTCTAACTCGGTACGGTCTGTTCTTCATCATCTAGGTCTAATTAAAATACCGTGGCGGAAGGATTTGCATTGGTGGAAGATGCTCCTTTCGGGTGGTCCTCGAGCAGACCGCTCGTCGAATGAGAATGCGTGTTTCTTTAATTGCATAACTGGATTGCGCACTGAGGTGGACACGAGAAGCGGCTGTATTTTATGGTCTAAGTGATCTCTAAGCACCCGTCTAATTAGGCTTACACGATGGTCACCGCGGCCGCGCTTACTACCAAATATTTTGTTCGTAATCTCAGTTGCCATTCTCAGGCTTCGTCTAAGTATATCGCGTTTCAGTGGAAGAGGTGACACTCGCCTCCACATCAGCCTAATGAGCACCATCATTATGGCAACATTAATATATACGGTTTGCCATAACGAGGTGCCTCAGACATGAGACTTATCAATTTGGAATAAATGCCCGCAACTGCGACTGTCCATATACCATCTCTCAGCGGTTGTGGAGTGTTTAATGTTTTGTATAACAAATGCGAGATTAATAAGGGAACAAAGTGTCTCGGAATAATTTACGAGTGTGCACACATGTCCATGACTATATTCTCAGTCATGTCGAGGATCCTTGGTTCAGACGGTGGTGGCCTGCACTTATTTGCCGAATGATTGACAGCCTGAGGCTGTGTGCCCGTCTGCGGGTTATCCGTCCGCTGGGAATTCCTCGGTTGATTAAGAGAAAATTTATTGCAATATGATAAGAATGCAGAGAAAAGGATCTCAGTTGCGCGTTGGCTTTGGTCGAGAAATTCTCACAGATTGTATTGGTGGAAAGGAAGAATGAATTAATTGGAACAGCGAATACCTTGAGGGAAATTCTGAGACGTCTACGAATTGACAAGTGGGCATCTGATGTGTGTATAATAGGTACCAATTTTACTAATGGTTTCACCAAGTCCGTATGATCAATTAGGATTATTAATCCTAACCTCAAAAGCGTTTGTGTGTTGGACTACTAAGGAACAATTGCTGTGGAAAACAAAAAAAAATCACGTCACATTTTTCCACCCTCTTCGAACTCCGACAAATGTTTTACTACAGTTTTGATTGGTACTAAAAAAAATAAACAAAATGGCTTCCAAAAAGATTTAAAAACAAATTGGATCGATTGCAGGTTTCAGAGCAAATGAAGTGACAGATATGGATGCCTAGCAAAAGGTAAACCCTTTATAATATAACAAATACTTCTTTAGGTAAACCTCTGCTACCCTATTGACTAACAAAACAACTGCTAACATATCGATGCGATGTTAGCTGTCACTTTTCAATGAATGTAATCACGCAAATGAATGATGCGCCATAAATCGGCAAATGACTAATGCGATGCAAAAGATAGCGACTCTTCTATAGTGACTGTGATCGCGCCGAGATGACGTTTTTATGCGAAACGTCCATGTAAGCCGTTATAAATTTCATATCGCCACATACATGTGGATGTGCATATTATACTGTTAGCATTAGCATCGTGTTCGTGTTTGCGGTTGATGACACTTGGATGGATATTTGCAAGCGGTGTGTTCTCGTTGGATCACTATTCACTAATCGCGTCGAGACCCCCATTGGAATGCGGTGCTTTGTAACAAGAAAGTTGTCGGCGAGTTCCTAGAAGCGATTATGTGACGTTTGTAATTAAACATGCAAATCTTTATGTATGCAACAGCAAGATGTCATGCACGGACGTGTTTATTGTGATAGAAATTAAATGTCACAGGCATTAATAAGCTGATTAGACTTGTGGTGAATCAATGTAAGCGCACTTGGTCTTTAGAACAAGAAGAGAAGATATATATGCACTTCTCACGCTGTTGCTGTGCATAGCAAACTGACTTTGCATAGACGAAATTTCGTTGAAAACAACAACACTCGCAGACGAATTGTCAGCGTGCTTTATATTATTTCATATTCGGATTCTTAGTACGCTTCGTAAAAGTTTTTGACAAATTCAAAGTGTTGCGAACTTGCTGAATATGTAGCAAATCTCTTTCAAATTTGTTTATCATCTACTACCGATTTTTGCTTCTGTTATTTATTACGTTACGTATAACTAATGAGCTTTTAAAGCATGAGCTAAAGCTGTAGCTACATTTTTGCGTCGGGTGATCTTTCATTTTAAACAGAATTTTTATTTCTTTATTTATCTGACGTTAAATTTAAATTTAACTGATTGAAGCAAATTCGTTTCATCTGCCGGGCTGATTTGTGAATCTAAACCATCCATTCAAACCATTCATTCAAATCGGTCCAGCCGTTTAGGAGGAGTTCAGTGACATACACTGAATTAAGAAAGCGAAGCGGGGAATACTTAAGAACCACTTTCATAGCCTTAACCACAACGTAGGGAAGATGCAATGCTGTCTGTTTTTTATTTTCCAATATGTTGTGTATAAGTCAGGTCAATATAATGGTAGAACTTCTACCACTTGGCGAATTCTAGTATGGACTAATTGTGAAGGCAATAATTTGTTTGAAGGTTACGTAAAATGTAGCTACAATTTTCGTATTGCGGCGTCAAATCAAAGTATACATAGGTACAGGCCCTTTTTTACTGTCAAAATAATAATAACTAATTTGAACGTACCAATTATTCACTTAAAAATATTCATCATACTCTCCTTAACAAGCATGATATCATGATATCAAATAAATTTGTATTTCTTCTTGAGTTATCGAAATGTCAAAATAATTTTGCTTTTAACGCCGCCGGTCGCACCAAAGTCAAATACAATCCAGACTTCTGCTCACATTTTTCTTTTCAATTTTTGGTGAAAACTAATCAAAAATACTAAATAATAAAATTTGACACATAAAGTTGAGCTGACCTATAAGACTTTGGTGTGTGTATTATCACTAACGTCTTAAAGTCGCCATTTCTATACGCATTTAGCATTTAACCATTTGTTGAACTAGTAGTATATAGCAGGCCTATCTAAATTCCCATTCACTTTGCAATCGGTTAGTTACCACTACACTTAAAATCTTTTTTAGACAGTCCAAGACCACATACATACTATTCGATATAATGCGCCTAGTGGGGCTGACAAATGCCTGAGGAGGCGTGATCTCAGTATTGCAAGGAAAATGAGTGAGATACTCGTATCAGCTTTTTGATAATTGCGTGCAATTGCATTTTATCTTTTGAAGTTTTACATCTGTCATATATATGTGGTAGGCATTATTTGTCTGTGCTTAACCACAACTTCTTGAATGTGACTATACGAATACGACAGCCAAATAAATCTAGGTCGATCGAGTCAAATTGCATCGAAAGTCATAAATATTCATTTCTGAATTTATGACAGACATTCTCGTGTTTGCAGTCCTTTGTTAACACACGCACAAATGAAGTGAGCCCGCACACTCTGGGGATAATGGTAAGCATCAGTGTAAGGTTTGCATATCTAGAGGTTATGCGTCATATTGTAATTTGTAAATTTGTTGAAAGGCAATTGTCATTTGGGTACGTTAGTTATGCTCTAATTTGCGTACGTTAAGTTGACAGTGCAGCAAAGAATTAAGCTGTTGTAATGTGCTGCCGGTAATGCTCGTGTTTGGAGCATTGCATAGAAAAAACGACTTATCTGTTGGTAATGACAGAGGATTAATAATATTTCAAAACAAATTAACGCCTTATGTTGTTATATTAACAAATTTTTGCAAGTTTATGTAACGCTCGCTGTTTAAATATTCATGGATGCTAATAAAAAGGAACGATTAAAAGACGTCGACTTGGTTTTACTACAATTTTAATAGAGAGAGAAAAGGTTTAGATTGACAATTAGTTCAAATGTAAGTATAGTATAAAAGTAATAGATTACAAGTATATGTTATATGTATAACAAAATAAGTATAAAGTTCATTAGATTTAAGCTTAACCACAAATAAGTTAGTTAAGTTAAAATAAATGTTGCTAATTTCAACACTCGCCTTACGGCGCTGAATGGTATCCGTTGTTAGACAGATGCAAGCCGACAGGCACTTCAACCTAACCTAACATAGACAGATGCGCTTTCTTCTTTAAAATACTAAAGCTACTCGTACTTGCGATAATCTAGAGTTAAAATATACACGTAGTTTAAATAACTAGTACCTAACCTTTTTTATTAGTATCTAGAGGATTTAAAGCTCACAATTGGGACATTTATAATCTCCCTAATCTCAGAATGGCCAAGTTCCTTTGCCCGCTAGGTGGCTAGTGGTGTGTCAAACTCAACAATATTTAGACAAAAAATTGTGTTTTTATTTGTTTGGCGCTGGAGCTCAGGCACAAATTAGGAACATTTTTATATTACTGCGCATTTACAATCTGACAGATCTGATTATGACTTAAAACATGTGAAATGCGAGTGGTAACTAGTTTCAGTAAATTAAACCAACAATTCATCAATCAGCTATACGAAATATATAAATAATTGTCTGTTCAACTCTTTTGGAAACCATTTTGGTTTATGGGAAATTGCATATCAACATGCTGAACTTTCCCATAATGCCTCTCACGGAATTTCCACGAAAACGATTTCCAATCGTTGGGTTGTTGAAACAAACACACCTTTTGCAATATTCAGCATAATAGCTGACCGAACAAATGTCACAACTCTCAACAAAAAAAGTATTTATTGTCTAAATTCATTTTATTTGTAAATTAATGCGATCGAAGTTTGTAACCAAAATAATAAGAAGTTTCATGACTAATGTGTCACAGCTAATTGAAACGTCAAACGAAAACTAGTTGGTGTTTGGTGCGAATGCATCGACCAGTTTTCGGATCGGTGTGAAGAGGATATTATTCTTAACTGTCAAAACAGCTTTTATACACTAGATATCAGCAGAGTTATTTCCGAAGCAACACTCACCTCTGACGCCTTATTTCATTCTTAACACAAACCACTTAATAGCCATTTGGCCGCAGGTACCAATAACCTAATCCAGGTCTGACTGCCCTCGAACTTCCAATTAAATTGATTTTCTCTACGGCATAGTCGTGCGATGCCCTTCAAAAGAGACACATAATATTTCTTGTACAAACATATAGGTACAATCGACCGATATTGAGTCATCAGTTCTTTTTCTAACGGCCTCGTATTTAACAAAACAATCAACAAAAAGTAACCTATACTTTGACTGACCGTCATCGTAACATTTTTCCACGTTTTCGGCCGTACTATCCCCCTACAAACTACAACTTGAGTTTGTCATCAAAGAAAAGAATGGAATAAAAATCCTGACTTAAGACAACCCACTCTCCGGGCATATATAACTCTTCTTATTGCACTCTCGCTTGTTGACTATACCAATACCATGCCTACTCTAATTGACTCATTTTCCAATTGCGCATTTGTGGAAAACCTTGTTCCACCTGTTCGCAATAGCCGTTAGTTATAATGCGTTCACAATATGATTGGCTGCAATTCGGCACCCAACTCCATTTTATCCGGCTAACTGCAATTACTGCGAAAACACTGACCCAGAATGTACTAGTACACTTGCGCGCATGGGCATCGTTTGGGGGGGCTTAAACAAAAATAGTGCACACGCAGGTGGACAAGTGCGTTCCACTCACCAGCAGCGGCTTAGATCCCCCAACTTGACTCTAGGCCGCAATGGTGGTCGATTCATGTGAATAATCATGTTTACGCTACATGAATACCTACCTAGCAGTGTGGTAATTTATTTTTTTAGTCAAACCGAATTTGCTTTAGGCCAATACAGATGCAATGAGATTAAACCTCGATCGAGAGAAGTACTGTGAAGTGTCCGTGGAAAGGCAATGGCGGATGTTGGCCCAAAGCGGGTTTTCACTGATTTTCTTATATGTAAATGTGTTTATTTGGTTTTGTTCCATGTTCTTTTACCTGGAAGTGTTGTCGTAAGTTTTATAGCAGGTACCAACCTATGATTGTAAATATGTAAATCTAAATTTGTAAAATTATAAGCGATTTTTTTTATTGAAGCCTTGGCAACATTAAAAGATCTTGACAGTGAATGGGTAGGTATGTGAGGTAGGTAGGCTTTGCGATATTGAAATAGGATTAACGCTAATCAGAGGTTCGTGTGTGTTTAGTATGTGCACGAATCGATATATTTTAGTGGCTATATTAAAATTAATTTCAATACAAATACGTTTGCATCTTTACAAAAAATAAAGGTTTAAAGGTTGCCATTTTTGTGATGCTATAGGTTCGTTCGAGTATCTATTTTTTTGCAAACGTAAAAATATTTAAAATTTGCTAAGAAACTGTGCGAATGCGACCACGTACTGGGAAAATTTAAACAAAAATGAGGGAGAAATCCATTTCCCCTCTTTTCATTTTTAACTTTCTCCATTACGTAGTAAGAGAAAGATATTGGTTTCGTACAAAATTTCGAACTCGAGATTTTAATCAATTCTGATATTACGATGATAGACCAACTCAAAAAAATGGGTCGCAAAATTCTGTCCGGTCTGTCCGTCCTTCCACGGGCCTACAGTCTAAACGGCTTCCCGGATTACGTTCAAACCTCGGATTTGGAGTTTTTGGGCTTACAGTTCGGGAGGTGTTTTTTTTTTCAATGTAACCTCAATATTAATGGTACTTCCCATACAACATTTTCGTACCAGTTTGATTTGATCGAAAACGGCTCTAACGATTTCAACCAAAATCGATATTTAAGCTTAAGTAGGTGAGGTAACCATGACTGCGTACCCAGTTTTTGGCTAAAAATTCGAACAACGGAACTTTTGAAATTTCGACATATCTCGAAAACGGTCAGTACGATTGTAGCAAAAATTAATTTCTAAAGTTATGTGGTCATTTATAACTTAATAGCAACCTCAGTTTTTCTCTATATTATCGTACAATGGATTTATGAAAAGATTTTTAAAAATATAGTTTTGTCTAGTTAACTTAAAACGGCAATAACGATTTTGACCAAAATGCAAACTTAGAGTCAAATTGATGTTTTCAAAACTATTGTGTCCTTAATTTTCAATTCGAAGCACCGAAAACGCTAATTCTAGAAACTGCTCATATCTCGAAAACCTCATCTTCGATTTCGATAAAATGTCAAAAACGAAGTATTTCTATAATCCGGAACAATATCATACAGTCAATTGTATTTTTCCAAATAAACATTGCAATATTTGCAACTGTTATGTCTGGATAGTTTTACAAAAACAAAAACTTCATTTGCACCGCACACACGAGCATCGGGATATTCAATTTATAGCTACTAATGCAAATTCACAAACGCCTGAATTATTACATAATCTTTCTAAAGATATCGGTCTATCACGAGCAATACTTCCAATAATTGAAAACTTAAATCATATTCCAATCAAAATTAAAAACATGTCCTTAGGTCAAAAACAGAAACTGCTACTAGGTACGATTGTCCTGTACTCAAAAATCAAGTGAGGAGTAAGACCTTATAAAATAGTACAGTAGACGCTTGCGACATTGCCAGTTACTGAGAGCTTTAACCTATAAAAACTTATATCGTTATTTTATATAACTGCCATATGAGATGAATATCCAAAATAGAATTTTGTTTTCTTTTGTCTTAGTATCGAGAAAGTTTCGTTCGACCCAGTCGTGCACTTTATTTAATTTTCTACTCGACGAATTTCGACTTAAATGAAAAATGGAAACTGCCAACTAAGTGACAGTTCAAAAGTTTGACAAGTAAAACTCTATTTATTTTCGTCTTCAACGACGTCAGAGGAACACGTTATAACTGAATGTTCTGAAAGTTTAATATGTATTTCGCTTGTAAAAAATTAATTTCCACCCTATTTTGTGCATCATGCATTTTACGATAATGTCAAAATGACTTTTCTTAAACTTCTCGTAAGAATACCGGTCAGGTACCTACTTCTCTTGAAATTGAGAGACTTCTCTCTCGATTTTAGAGATTTGACATTTTTCATTTTTCTATGCTGAAAGTTCACGAACGGACCTTATATCTTTTTTTGAATTATTAAGATATCTCCTAAAATAAGTAAAAACTTTTTTTTCAGCTCTACCTTAATCGGCCGATATTCTTTAAAAGTTTATTATTTCACAATGCCCCGGAGTTCTGGTCCTTAAGGCGGGAATGTTTTACCATGAGGAAGAGGGAGAGGAATAGGATTTACGAGACAAAGTATAACTCGACGTAAAATCAGGTAAGACCTTTCTTAAAAATATTGAAAAATTTATGTTGGATATTTTAAAATTACAACGTAATAGCTTCATGCCAAATTCTTCGCTCGTCATAATATCTTACAAGTTTTCATAACCTCATAATTATTATACTTGGAAAAATATGTTCTGATATTTATGTGAATATTGAAAGGAACAATCCAGAAAATAATTTTTAGAGGTTAGGGGCAATTCGCATCAGAAGCCAATGGGTAATTTTTAGACTTGATTTTTTTTTTTGACATTACGTTGTCAAAAATTAATACAACAAAAAACACATACTCCGTTGCAAGAACGTGCTTCAAAAAATATGGTGTGACATTATGCGAGTGTTGAAAAGAACAATTCAGAAATATTTTTTAGAGGTTAGGGTCATTTCGCATTAGAAACCAATTTTTTAACATGATTTTTTTTTTACATTACCTTGTCAAAAATGAATACACCAAAAACATATATCTTGTCTCAAGGGACGCGCTGCTTTAAATATCAAGCACTTTATCGAAAAGTGAAGACTCTTGCTTTTACTTTGTTTTGTCCGCACGATGGTGATTCAAAAACAATGGCGTTTTGGCATGCCATATGGACATTCTAAGTCTTTTTTAATTCTCAGTGGACCTGAATAGCTCGAAGACATTCCTTCCGAAGACTTGTCTTTCATATTAGGGTAAGGTCGGGAGGATTTGACAGGCAGGAGGAACTGACATCAGCACTTTTCTGAAAAACTGAAACCCTGACAGCACTTTAAATGATGAGAAAACGAAGTTAGTAACGATTGGTTTGAGTGATAAATAAACAATCACTGTGGTTTAGAAGATAAGCGAAGTGGACGTCTTTTTTATTTTTGTGTCCATTTGATCTAACTTTATGGTAAGCAATCCACCTGTAATATTTTAATTATGTAGCTTTTGACATTGAAAGTGCTATATAGTGCACCTTTATTTGTTTTAAAATCATTAATAAACAATAGTTTATCCTGAGAACCATTACGAAAGTTTTTTTTGTATTAGTCCCAAAAGTTATCAAAAAGGAGGATTTGACATTCGTGCTGAAGGAGGAATTGACAGAGTGTCAAATCCTAATTTATTGGTCAAAATAAAAATTGTGTGGTAAAACAACTTCTTACTATTTTTTAGAATGCATAAATGCCAAAAATTTACAAGAGCAAAAATCCCCACCCAACATCGATGAAACAAGTGTTGAGAATGCCTTTAAAGACATTCAAAACAAAACAGAGTCGATAAGCAGTGCTGCCCCAAAAATTGTTTATTAAACGTACCACTTAAATATTCAAACTAAAAAAAAAACCAGGAAGTTCAACAAATTAATGCTCAATTCAGTTCAAAATATACCTCCTTAGGTAGATGGCAAATCCTCCTTCATGGTAGGAGGAATTGACACTTTGTAAAGTTCTGGAAAAAACCTTACAACTCTGTTAAAAGTATTTATATCGATTAATCATTAATGCTTTTATATTGCTAAAATGATATTGTATCTTATGTAAATTTTGAAAATTTGAAATTGTATTTGGATTATAAGATATTTCCAAATGTTCCTTAACGTGTCAAAACCTCCCGACCTTACCCTATGTATTATTTCGTTGTCTATTCTGTTACGTCGTTTTCCATTGGTTTCACTTGGGGATCCACTCATTCTGTAATCCAATAGAACAAGAAAACTGCTTCTGATTGAATCCACGAAAGTAGTTGTGAAATGCCAAAAAATTATCTACGGTAGCTGTCAGCTGATTTGTATAAAATACATAAACTTGTGTGAGTGTTTCTTGCTTCAAATCGAGAAGCGAAATTCTCTTCTCAGAATGTGCCAATGGAACGGTGTCAGAAGTGATTTTTTTCGATTCCGGACGCTTCTTTTTGCCCAATGGAAAACAACATTACAGTATAGTTATTTTACGCAGCTGTCAGATGGTTGTGACATTGCCAGACTTGGTAGTTGGTACCTACTCGTATATTTATTTTATTTCATATTTCGCGTTTAATTGGCTTGGTAAACATTTTAACCTTCGCATTTCTAAAATATCAGTTACCAAAGCACGTGGGAGATATTTAATTGGATTTATTGCATGCAACGCAGTACTTTTTTTTAACAAGCATTGCATTCTGGCACGCACTGAACTTCATATTCGGTATTCGCCCATTCGCACTTACGTTCCACGCATAGAGCATATTGCACTCAAAGCTATTCAATTCAACTCAAAGTTGTTCATTCAACACAACACTCAATCAAATGTGTGTAATTCCAACAAATGGAGTGAAATAAACTTGTGTTCCACAAGGCAGTCGCCTTCAGTTTGAGTTTTTCTTTTTTGTGTGCAATGTAAATTCAAATTACAAATCAAAAATATGGGCTAACCGCACAGGTACAACTTAGTTGAAAATATAGATCCGTGGTTTTAACTGCAGTACAAAGTGGAACTAGTGCTAATCGCTTAATTTGCAATAGCGATAGCTAGTAGCTTGTCGGCAATTGGTCAATTGACGGTGATGCCAAGTAAAAAGTTTATTTACGGACAACAATCATCGGAACATTTTAAGATCTAGTCGCGTCTGAACGCGGATAGATTATTGTGTGGACTATAGCAAAAGCTGGTTGTTGGTTAATGTCACTTTTACTACTTCAAATGCATGCAAATCTAAATGTCAGTCATAGTTTGAAGTAATTGAAATAGCAACCAAGTATTCAGTCGAACATATTCTTGAGATTTTTATAGTTTCGATCAGTTGTTGTGTTCCAGTATTATTTTAAGTACAAATTGTTCAGACAAATCTGACAGTTTTCGGGTGTATCCAGAATGACACTCTTTTCAACTTTATTTTAATTGTAAAAAATGTTTTTCCTACGATTGAAATTAGTTGGCCTTTTCAGAGCCTGCTCGCGATAAATACAGTTTTTCACTCACCCTTCTGGGGTGAGTCAGCATCTATAAGCGCCGATTCCATTCCAGTCAGTTTATGATCCATTTCTGTCAAATAATATGTGGCTATCGATCACAAGCACTCGACAAACTGCACTATTCCCAAAAGTTGACTCACCAGATATATATACGATGTAGAGTCGACGGCGTGACATCGTTTACCCACATTTTGTGTCAGTTCTTGATTACAATTCAGAATACCGACATAGACAAAATCTAATCGGCCTAATTGCTCATATCCGATTGACAAACTGCATGACACCTAACAAGCCCCCAGATATATACCACCCAGTTCCACCCTCCTTTCCGCGTGCTGTCATCTGCACGCACGTGTGCATTAAATCGAGCATTCTGACAGTCAGATTTCTTGGGCGGTTATTGTGTCACTCACTAAATATATGCACGGTGGCGCACAAAGCACCCGTCAAATACCATTTAATACGACAACCTCCGCGCAGTCGGTAATAATTTTAAGCCTCTCACAATTTATTTACCCGCCGCAAACAATGGAATTATCGGCTTCTTCGGTTGTCGGAGTCGGAGTTGGAGTCGGACTTCGCAGCAATCTGCGAGGAATGTTTATTGGATTAAATGCTGCCAAATTTGTCGAAAGGCATTTTCCGTTCTGTAATTGTCCGGCTTCGCCATACATGGAAGGTGTTAATTAAACGTAATCGCATCTGTATTGACTGTGGTGAATATCTTTGCATGCCATTGAGAATGAGAGAAACTCCCGAAATTCCATAAACACTCAATAATTGGACAATTGAAGTTAGTAGCCTGTCGACCTGAAATGATCGTTTTACGATCGCAGCCCAGACGCCCAGGGCCATGGTGGGAATTAATTTAAAATTGGCCGAAAGCCATTCATTACATGAGAGCAAAGTGTTTTGTGGTCCGTGCATTGTGCTGAGCGCTTGCGCGTACCAGCCAATTGTCCTCCGGTGATGTAAGCAGGCTATAACTTATGGCTGATTTTTCTCTTTTTGGCCTGGCGATCGTGGTGCACACGACTGGAGCGTAACATTAATCCTGGACAAGCGGGAAAGGCGAACATCATAGCACATAATAAAACGAATGTACTCGGATGGTTGTTGTTTTACTTTTCGTTTTAGTTTTTGTGCTAGTGGACCTCCTGCCAGGATTTTAATAACTAGTGACCACCTCCGGGCGGGAAACGTGTTCCTGGTGGTGGCTGGTAAAGGGAATGTTCGCATTAGGTCCGCAGTAATAACTCTATTACAGGAATTTATCTCTAGGTCCGACGCGACAAATATGGTGAGTAGGTATACCATCAGTTGGCAACTGGGCAACTGGCACTCATTATAGGGAAGGCGGTGTGTGTCCGTTTCCGTATTGTCACGTTCGCGCAGTAGCACACCTGGAGGTAATGCGGTTGATTGCTTCGTAATTGGCAATTATTGGCGTTGCTTTGTACGCCTACAATGCACATGACGGCAACAAAGTCTGTCGCCACCACGCCTGGTAAAAGGGACATTTTTCCGATGAATTGCTCCCCATTGTGCGTCTCGAGATGGAACAGCCGCCGCGATCCAACTCAGCGGGGAGTAATAATGTCTGTTACAGATTTTAACATGGAAAAGTTGTTGTTAGGCGGGAACGGAGAACAACAAGAAAAAAACAGACAAACCACCTCCTTTCTGTCTGGAAAGGCCGACAGATGCAGCTACCTAGGAAGGAGCTCCATATTCGACACGTTATACATCAACTCGTGTGTCACGTAAATCTAAACACTCTCTTAGCTTCGGCTATGTAATGTATGTATACTGCAGCCGCTACGATAGATAGATATCAGAAATTCGCATCGTTGTCGTCGGGGATACTGTCTCTGATTTCTCGCGCCGCCGGCCGGCTTGTCATTCGACGTGTGATGTGCATAGTTGGCAGGGAATTGCAGTAGCCGCAGTCGTATTTCGTATACTGCCGATGCAGACGATCCTGCCTGGTAATCTGGCAGAAATCTTCGAACAAAAATCTCTTGGCTATGTTAATTGTATCTGTCGCTTATCGTGGCGGCAATATCTACTACTGCTCTGCATCTATCTAATGTTGGGTACTTACATATCCTGCTGTGGTCTTGGGTTGGTGTTTGTTGCCATTGCGGCTTATCGCCGCCATCGTACGAGGAGAGTGCAGTCATTTGGTGACTGGAGATTTTCTTCGAATGTGTAATTGCTGACATGTTTGGCGAGGAAGATGCCTTTTAGCCATTTGCGGATGTGGCATGTGTGGTATCAGTATACCAAGATGGGATAATTTGGTGGTGGAAGTTTGGTTTGAATCGGCGGCCTTTGACAGTTCTGGTTATCGTGGTTCATTTTGAATATTTGCGAAAATGTCATAAGTCAACGAATGCGTCTTGTCAATGTTGATCGATAAAAGCTTTTAAAACTGCAGTAAAAATTCAAAATTTGAAAATTTATGAGTCTATAATTGTTCCCTTTTGCTGTTCTATTAAGATTTAGGAAAAGGATACTCGTTACTCGCTACTTTGCTAATATTCTCTTTTGCTGCCATTTTTGGTGAGAGCTTTCTGCGACTACGCTCGAATTAATCGGGTGATGGACGTTCCATAACAGAGACTCTCTGACGTAAACGTCAAATTGGGGCCTAGTTGAACCGCATTGACGTTCTCTTTTACGAATTTTTCCAGTTAAGGAATATCATTTAGGTAAAATTCGTAAGAATTAGTTATTGAATTTGGTTTTACATTAAATGGTTTGTTAATGTCGTTTTCCATTGGGATTTTTCAGATTTTGCACGTGCGTGTTCTGAAAGTCAGTTGTTCTTAAATTGTAATTTGTGTTTATAAGACTTTATTCAATTTATTTTTATATCCATTGCAGCGGGCAAATGCAAATTTTTCTCTGTTTTTCAGGGACTTGTCGTCTAAAGACGTAAGCAATAAGACACTTTAAAGGTTTTGCGGCCAATGGAATATGAAATCTGACAGCCAGCTGTCTGAATCTGTAAAAAAAAAAGAAGAGATTTTTCTGTCCCATTGGCCGCGTTCCACTGCCCGCTAGATGAGCAGCGGCATGTCAAACTCCATATAAAAAATTGACATTTTACCATTTGCGCTAGTCGTCTAGCTATTTTTGTGAAATATCCCTTTCAGGGAAATTTCTCAATGTAGCGCAAAACTACCCGCTGCTTTGAGAGAAAAAAAAACAGCTGTCAAAGGAAATCGTTCAAACGTCTACAAAATAAAAAAGAAATACGAAGCCGAGCTGCAATTGTGATAAAATTGGTAATAAGGTAAGTAAAATAGCAATTCCGATATTATTATGGTTTCTATAACATGTACCATTTCTTTTTAAATGAAGTTTGGAAATAATTATGCGACATGGAATTATCAAAATGTCAAATGTCACTTTGCCGCTGCCGCTGCGCGAGCGTTCCTTCATCTGGGATATTTTGTGCTAGAAGACTAGCTGGCAGTGGAAAACGGCCAATGAAAACTAGATAAGAGATCTAGGGCTAGCATAATTAATTTCTTTGTCCACGTTCAGAGAAGAGCAGTGAAAAGATCACACAATAAACGGATCGCGTTAAGAGGGATCTTATTTATTTATGAAAAGCATTTGAGTACCTACTAGCTGCGATTTGAAATAAATATAAACGCAAATGAACCAGTATTTGTTACAATTCTTTTGTCTGTTACACTTAGTTATTATCAACTTAAATTTTTTTATATCAGCATTCGCAATACTCTTACTGATGACAATAGGCGTTTTTTTTTGAGAGCTTCGATCTCAGCAAATGCAAAGTAGAGTAGGACTTTCAGCACGCAATTACAACAACTATTGCGAACGCCGAAGTGTCAAGTGTAGCGTAGTTGTTGTAATTGAGTGTTGAAAATCCTGCTTTACTTTGCCTTGCTGAGATCAAATCTCAAAAAAACGGGCTAATGAGTCATCGTATTATTGGCTGTCGAAATGTACCTATTGTGCTCTGATTTTTACTCAGTCAGTTTATTCTGTTAGCTTTTTATTAATTTTTTTTGGCGAATGGAAGGGATCTATAAAAAAAAAACTCAAGTTGTAATTTGTTTATTTCGTGACTCGAACCTGGGTCCCCTCGCTTAGTAGTCCAGCACACTAACCACTAAGCCACTGCACCCACAGTGTTTTAATGTGTATGAGTTAAAAAAAAAACAAGCGCACTTGCTTATTTTTGACAGTTCAGGCCAGAGACAATTCTGTGACCCCCAACTTCAGCCCATTTTCCGTTACTTGCCTACAAGTTACATTTTTAAAAGGGTGACAAATGCTAAAAATTCAGGATCACCAGCCCACTCGCACCTTTCATATGCTACTTCCTCTGTGGGCAAAGGTGCTAACAGCGTTCATACAATTTTATCGTATATATCCTAGAAATTGTGTTCCTTTTGTGTGGATAGTATTTTTCTAGGAATAAACGTACATTTGCTTAAGATATTTATGAGAAACTGTCAATTCAGAATGGTTGTATAAAAATAAAAACATTTTGACCAAACTTTTTAACAATATAATAAGAATAACTAACCAATGACATTCAGTAATGTGAAAATGTGCGGTATTCCCGAACTCTATTACATTTTCCCACTGTTGGCCGCATTTATTTAATATTTTTTGTGTGTTTTTGCATGTCACACGGATTCTAAATTGACATAACACCGATAAGAAAAACAAAATGGCAAATTGCAAAAAAATATATTGGTGTATTGTCTCTGCTTCAGGCTCTGCTGTGAACTACAAATCAAAATCTACAAATCTTTACAAATCTGTCAGAGACGCCGTTCTGCGAGCATGTCAATAAAAAGAGACAGCTCCGAGAATTTCTTCAGTAATACATTGATAAATGTGTCAATAATAAATTTGACATACAACATTTTCTAATTGCCAAAATATATAGGTACACTAAACATTGAACAAAAGAGTCAACATAAAGTCACAACTTTAATGAAACCCAATTCCATTCGATTTCCTTTTATCGATATTCCCGCTTTCGATTTAAATAGAAATTCATTTGTGTTCATTTCTTCTCTTCCTCAATTGAACGTGTCATTAGAGAGCTAGAGTTAGTCACAGCGAATGCTAACAAGTAGGTTTCTGCATAATGTTCCATCCACGATCCACCATTTAAATCGCTGACAACCGTTTTTTGAAAAAGTATATGCATTCCAAGTAAATGACTGATTACCATAATAACTATACGATCGTATTTAATTGATTTTCTACTCTTGCAACTCCGGTTTGTTGTTGACAAAAAACTTCTCCACACACTGCTCATCAGAGAGATCCGAAGCCCGACGTCTATGCAAATTGGAATCAGATTCCACACTCTCCAACTACAGATGCGACTGGCGGAGATGATGATGAATCTGGTCGTAGTGCGCCACTTCAACCATGGATTTCAGATTTCAGATTAGTTGATAGATTGCAACAAAGTTGGAACACTCGTACCAGCTGATTAATAACTTGGTCAAAGCAGATCCGATTTAATTAACTCGCCATATCTCGGATTAATGTAAAATGGATTTTTTCTTTTTTCAAAAAACACGACATAAGATTCACACGATCATATCTAGGGGATAGTGACTTGTGGTTCGTGTTCTCTAAACTGAGGACCAGTCAGGTGTCTTAATCCATGTATCGTAAAAGTTCCTCAATCATCTTGTAGCGGTATTAATCCGCGATACGGCCAAGAGATGCCGCGAACAGCTTGTTGCTAAGGCTGCTTCAAAGAAAACACCCGCCAGTGGGCAGCCTCTCGATTCCACCGACAGGGGCGACGACATTGACATGTACAGCTGCGATAGTGAAAGTGAATCCAACGCCATTGGCCTAAAGGCCTTCAACTCTAAAACGTCAAGATCAACCCGCCGACTTAACCCTTCAGTTTATTCAAATCACCCAAGTGTACTTGAGGTGTTTTTTTTTCATCACGTTTTGATTAGACAGATTTGGCAAGGCATACTTACCAAGCGCCAGATCATCCGCAAGCCATTAGCCGGTCAATCGTCGGCTCAAATCAAGATTATGGCATTTTCGGAATATCTCTCAAGCACTTAAACCGCACAATCGCAATACACAAGCGCATTGAAACGCAATTAGTGCAAAATAGTCTTCAATTAGCGATATGAAACGACGCACGATACGACGCGCTAAAATCAATAATTTCAAGAACGCTTTACATTATTGATCCGTAGCCATCCATCATCCGAGCGGGACGTGTCGAAATGTTTTCCCCAATCAACGTGCGGCATTCATTCGTCGTCGTCGTCGTCATGGAGGAAAAACTCTCGTAATGATAATTTATATCGCGACGACAGACGGACAGACGTTTCGAGAGATTTCGTTGATTTGTTATGTGCGCACGCATCGACTTTGTTTGTCCAGATGACAGGAGTTTGTCCGGCACCAGCAGGCTGCGCCTGCGCCTTTTGATGCGCGTATATATTCAGCAAAAGCCGTATCCAGTTTATCGGACACTGAGCGCAACAAATCATTTCAATTATGATACGCATTCTTGCAAGTCTGTTAAGAGTGGAACGCGTGCGTGTATTCTGATGGAGTTGGTTGCCCTCGGGGCGGACAGCAGACACCACCAGACAGCCATTGACGGCGTGGTCTCTGCTCCATGTTCAAACAGTTCCAGCTTTGCTTTTACTGTATCTCTGCAGAAAACTTGTAAATCTATTCATTAAAAATGATTGTGGACTGTTTTTTTTTTTGCGCTCGCGTGGTTTTTGTCTGTCTTGGGGGCTTGTGGCTTGCGACTGCGACCAGCGCACATATGGAGTAAATTGGGATGCTTACGGCTAATTGAATGCAATGAGGTGAGTGTAATTAATTTTTGAGATTGGAAATCGTGTAAAGGATTTTTTTCCGATCAGTATTATGCTGAAGATATAGGACAGAGACGGGGGTGACAGTGATACAGGAATGATCGGTATACAAGTTTGAGCAAAGGAGTATTTTTGACGGAGCTCCTATACGCAGACTCAATTTCATCAAGAAAAACACACAATTGGGTGCGGTTGTCAGGCTGAAAATGTTCCCTTGCTGTCAATGGCCGCGTTCCACTACCCGCTAGATGAGTAGCGGCATGTCAAACTCCATATAAAAAAAATTGACATTTTACCATTTGCGCTAGTCGTCTAGCACTTTTGTGAAATATCCCTTTCAGGGAAATTTCTCAATCTAGCGCAAAACTACCCGCTGCTTTGAGAGAAAACAAAACAAAAAAAACAGCTGTCAAAGGAAATCGTTCAAACGTCTACAAAATAAAAACAAAAATACGAAGCCGAGCTGCAATTGTGATAAAATTGGTAATAGGGTAAGTAAAATAGCAATTCCGATATTATTATGGTTTCTTTAACATGTAACATTTCTTTTTAAATGTAGTTTGGAAATAATTTTGCGACACGAAATTATTTATGAAGGAAAGTCATATGTTTTTGATGCCAACGAAGATGCCGCTGCCGCTGCGCGAGCGTTCCTTCATCTGGGATATTTTGTGCTAGAAGACTAGCGGGCACCGGGCAGTGGAACGCGGCCAATGGTAATGGTGTCAACTAGATGGCGCTCTGAACCGAACAGGGATCGAACTGACGGAATTATTGAAACCAAAATTTAGCGACTTTGAGAATTGAACCTGTCAATTGGCACTTTTGCGATTTCACAACTCAATTCTCTCAATTTTGCCCGAGGAACAACAAGTCTAGGAGGTTAAGACGAAACTGTGTTCTTGGGCTATAGCGAACAACATCAATATTGCTTATAAAATATTTTAAACATCAATCACACACTCCGCTTACAAATCGGCAAGACCATTTAAACATTCTTTCCTAATCGTCCCGCCATTTGTCACTTGATAAAATAGCCATCAGTTGGAATGACAACACCCTGAAGTGACACCTTAAGGCGATGATAGCTATCTGTCGAAGCCATGTCAAGTATAAATATTGGCTGTCACAATGCAAGCAATCGTCAACAGGTTTTAGAATCGTTCGACAACGATTTGATTTTAGTTAGCCAAGCGAGAGTGCTCAAGTCAAATGAGATCATTAAGTTTGAAGTGTCGATACAATTTCGGAGAAGAACAATCGAGCTCGTTGTTATCGTTGTACAGTAAGTTAATGGACTTGTCACTTGTTAATCCGGTTTCGACTTACACGAATAACAAGGAGTACCTAATTTGTGGCGTATTTGTTTCGGCAGATTACGTAATGGAAACGGAATTTATTTTAGTTTAAATTTTGCAACAATTACCCAGCAAGCATATCTGCACTTCCTCTGCGAAATCGATTCGAATACCATAAAACTAGTCCGCCGCATAGTAAAAGCATCAATTCTATTCGAACGATTTCACTGACAGAGATTGATTGCTGGATACGTTTTCCTTTTCCGAATGTTTATCTACTAATTATATCAGCGACAACCGGTGGATTCTTGTGATTATTGCAATTAATTGGTAATTAGCTAATGTATTGGCGGTTTTTTTTTTCACCAATCGAACCGACATAAAAGGTATCATTCACAGTTTTAAAGTGATCCGTCATTTCCACAACCTTAATTGCTTGATAAATGGCTGCCAATTGATCTACCGATTCACCGAAGCCATATACAGCTGCTCGTGGTATGGGAAAATGTCACGATTACGGATAGATGCCAGCCCTGCAGTCTAGCGATACAACGGGTAATGTGTGCAAGTAAATTAACGATTCCCTTCTTTCAAAAGTCGTGCATGAACATTGGCAGTGCCCAATCGCATTTTAAGCATGCAAAGTATCATCTCCGCATTCGATACGATGGTGGAAGGTATCTTGTTAAATTATGTAACTACCATATAGTTGCTCGTGAGATCCCTGAGGCATTGTGAGTGACGACGCGACGTTAGATTCGCTTGACAGACAACATCATAGTGGCAGTAAGCAACTGTATAAGTAGCCAGGCAACCAGCGATTGAGATGGCACGTCGTCATGAGCAACAGCAATTTTGAAAATGTTAAATGGCGAGTTAAACGACTTAATTATAGAGATAATTAGACACTGATATGAACTGGGAAGAAAAATAAAAAATACAATAAAAGACAGAACAATTCGATTCGTTAAGCAGGAGAATTGGATCGCGATCGGTGCTGACGCTACAGATCGGAAAAGTAGAGACATTTTATTTGTTAAGCTGGTTCTATTGTGGAAAGATTGTCATAAAGAAAAAGTTAATTTTAAAAGCCAAAAAACCCGACTGACTGTAAGAAAGATTTAAAAAGATTAAAACAAGAAACTTTCAAGTATAACTAAGTGACAATCGGAGACTACCTTCACAATCTGACAAAAATATGCGCAGCCTCCGACTGCTAATTAGTTATACTTGAAAGTTTCTTGTTTTCCGAGTTCCTAAGAAAAGTTTAAGGATTCTCCTAATCTTGCAAGAAATCAATTGTCTAGGATAATTTGTTTTTGAACAGGGACCAAATCTATAAATATAATAAAACTGTAGCCGTTTTCTATGTTCGCGGTTGACGTAGTTTTCACTGCACAGATTTTGATGAAACTTTTTTTGAAATGTTAGTTAAGATTTTGAGCAACACATAGGCTATTCCTTTCATTGTCAAGCCTATTTTTTGGGAGCGTTTTTGACCAAAATGTGTTTTTTTTACTAACTTTACTGCCTTCATCTCGCCATTACTCAAACAATTCTTAATCAATGCAAACAAAATAAAATCCTTAGGAGAGCCAACACTTTCACAGTTATTTCAAGCCATCAATCAGCTTTCTATGTACTCTAGAACCTGAGCTACAACCTAAAATCTAACACGAAAAAAATAAATTTATTTTCTCAAATCGAACTTTATCAGCAGCCGCGGTTCTTGATCGTTGTTCTGCTTTGGGGTGGTTGGGTGGCGCACATCGCACAAGCACGTTCATGTAAAAAAAAAAACTGCGTGGTATTTTCTCCGAATTAAGTGAAACGAAAGAGAATGATGCGACGTCAATGGGTATGTAAAATGTAATCAACAACGACAATGTGTTTCTGAGGAAATGCGCAGGTGGCTGATGACGTGCGCTGATGGACGTACAATCGTACATATGGTGGTGGTGGTGTATATAGAAATTGAGTTCAAGGTTTTTTTTTTGAAGTTATTACTTCTTTAGGCGCGTTGGACACTTTTAGATGGGAAGAAATAAATGAATTTGGGTTACTTCAAAAACGACACCGCGTCATCGACACCGAGAAACCGACACCCGATAGGTGGCGCTGTTGTCCATTTTCTGAGAAACTCAGCCGATCTCAATGAAACTTTGTATGTGAGCATGGTTGGATGCAGCTAGAAAGATAGGATAGTTTTGGACCCGATAGGTGGCGCAGTTGTCGCTTTTTTTGAGAAACTCAACCGATTTCAATGAAACTTTGTATGTGAGCATGGTTGGATGCAGCAAGAAAGATAGGATAGTTTTGGACCCGATAGGTGGCGCTGTTGTCCATTTTCTGAGAAACTCAGCCGATCTCAATGAAACTTTGTATGTGAGCATGGTTGGATGCAGCTAGAAAGATAGGATAGTTTTGGACCCGATAGGTGGCGCAGTTGTCGCTTTTTTGAGAAACTCAACCGATTTCAATGAAACTTTGTATGTGTGCATGGTTGGATGCAGCTAGAAAGATAGGATAGTTTTGGACCCGATAGGTGGCGCTGTTGTCGACTTTTTTTTGAGAAACTCAACCGATCTCAATGAAACTTTGTATGTGTGCATGGTTGGATGCAGCTAGAAAGATAGAATAGTTTTGGACCAGGTAGGTGGCGCTGTTGTCCATTTTCTGAGAAACTCAGCCGATCTCAATGAAACTTTGTATGTGTGCATGGTTGGATGCAGCTAGAAAGATAGAATAGTTTTGGACCCGGTAGGTTGCGCTGTTGTCCATTTTCGGAGAAACTCAGCCGATCTCAATGAAACTTTGTATGTGTGCATGGTTGGATGCAGCAAGAAAGTTAGGATAGTTTTGGACCCGATAGGTGGCGCTGTTGTCGACTTTTTTTTTTGAGAAACTCAACCGATCTCAATGAAACTTTGTATGTGTGCATGGTTGGATGCAGCCAGAAAGATAGAATAGTTTTGGACCCGGTAGGTGGTGCTGTTGTCCATTTTCTGAGAAACTCAGCCGATCTCAATGAAACTTTGTTTGTGGTCATGGTTGTATGCAGCTAGAAAGATATAATATTTTTGGACCCGATAGGTGGCGCTGTTGTCGATTTTTTTGAGAAACTCAACCGATCTCAATGAAACTTTGTATGTGTGCATGGTTGGATGCAGCTAGAAAGATAGGATAGTTTTGGACCCGATAGGTGGCGCTGTGGTCCATTTTCTGAGAAACTCAGCCGATCTCAATGAAACTTTGTATGTGAGCATGGTTGGGTGCAGCTAGAAAGATAGCATAGTTTTCGACCCGATAGGTGGCGCTGTTGTCGATTTTTTTTGAGAAACTCAGCCGATCTCAATGAAACTTTGTTTGTGTACATGGTTGTATGCATCTAGAAAGATAGAATAGTTTTGGACCCGGTAGGTGGCGCTGTTGTCGATTTTTTGAGAAACTCAATCGATCTCAATGAAACTTTGTTTGTATGCATGGTTTAATGCAGCTAGAAAGATAGGATATTTTTGGATCCGATAGGTGGCGCTGTTGTCGATTTTTTTGTTAGCTGTTTTTACTCCCAAAACAGTTTTAAATATTTCCTGTGCAGTAAAATTCCTGACAATTCGAAAAATACACACGTAAATGTTCAAGTAATAACTTCTGTCTGCACTCCCGGAGTGCCTGATATTTTTTTTGTTTTTTGTTTTAACGGTTGTTATAGTACCTACGGTGAAGGTGATACCTACCTTACAGTAAAGAATTGAAGAATTCAAGAAGTAAAGACGATATAGGTGAATTATGTTGTTTGATTTATTGTTGGTGTGGGTACAAATTTGTGTATGATCCAGGCAACAGAACTTCAAATACATATTGTATTTCAAGAAGCTTTGTAAAAAAATTATCATAAAAAGTATAATTATCTCATGTAGGTATTGAAACTTAACTATTAGTATCTCTTTTATTGGAAATTACACAGTCTCACGTCGCGTACGAAGTTGCGGGCACAGCTAGTTTAAAATATAAAAATTAAATTAAGAAGTAAGTCCAAAAAAAATCTAGGTATACTGTTCAGAAACTTGCGAAAAAAAAAACAGTTTAAAGCAAGTAAAATAAACAGGGACAAAAACAATTTCAATTCGAGCTTTTTGATATGGCACTTAATTTATTCCACCTACATTATCGACCCAAACACTGAAGACATGTCAAATTCGAAATATAGAACAAAAGCAAAAGTAAATCAATTTTTGTAGAAGTTTCTTTTTCGAATTGGCAGCACTTTTTCCAGCTGCAACAAATTTGACATCTGGCCGCTGGATTGTAGGTACTTACGTAGTGTGATTTGCAAAATAAGTAGACTTATGTGTGGTTTTTCAGCATACATACTATACACGACCCGCCGCTGCTCGAAAAACTATCCGAAACTTCGTCTTGCAATTGCGTCTGAACATAATATAGGCTCAGTGACTGCTTCGATTGATCTACAGTGCAATTTAAATTTTATATTAACATTTCTTCAAATTCCAACTCAGGGTTTTTTCACTGCGATACCTCTCGCGAACGTCTGACAAACATCCGAGAGAATAATGTATAACTGCCGTTTGGAATCGGCATAAAATTGTAGATCCCTTCCATTCGTTCCAAAAATGAAAACTCACACAAAACGAATGGTTGCGGGAAGCTAGGCCTAGGGTCCCTACGGACCTATTGCGCCAAAAATTATTATATTATTAACATTTCTTGTATCTTTCCATCCTAAGTTGTTTCTATCGACTGTATTCCCGAATGTATGACTTCTATATTTAAAACCGATGGCTACAATGAAGAAGAAGCAAAAACGAAGAGCAAAAGATAGTGAGAACGTTCGGATTCCTACTTTAGTAAGTCTGACAGCTGACTGACTTGATGTATTTCACGGCCGGTGAAAAAAAAGGTGTCATTACTGAAGCTACTCTGTAAATTTAGAATCTTCGCACCATATTTGAAAAGCAATAGTTCGTATGACACTATAAAAGCCTTGTGATTGCCAACCGACATTTTGAACGTACTTATTTGGGAATACCAATTTTTGAAAAATTTGCGAAGAGACTTTTCCAAATAAAAAGGCAAACTAACAAAAAATTGTTATGGAAGAAAGTGTAAAATTTCGACTTTAGTCAAACAAGGGTAACGCTGGCCGTGAGTGCGAGAATACAATAACAGTTCAAGTTGTCTAGTCAATGCGTTCGGATATCTAGTCACGACAAATCTAGTTGACGTTTTACATAAAGTATAGGTATCTGAAAGTTCCCAGTGTGTCATATTTTCTACAGTTCGCTGACAGATTTGCAAACATTACTCTGTACCTATTTTTGACATTTGTAAACGATGATATGTTGCACATAGCAAGCCTTTTAATTTAGGTATGTGATTTATTTCTAATTATATTGTAAGCACGTACGTCGTACATACTCGTATGAAATCGACACAATGCCTGACAACGCTATCTGTCAAAATGACACATTTTATTTACTGTGAGTCTCACAACCTAGAAATTACCACCATTAATCTGCTTGGACACCATTTGCAATTGATAATTGAAGTGTCAATAATTTGACCAGCAAATTAATAGCTGTCTAAAAATGGCAGCCTAGAAACTCCAAATTTAGCTGTAGGAATACTTCTTCACAACCTTTGTTTATACTTCTACGTATGCATACTAACTGTCGAAAATTTACTCGATGCCACAGGACTTTTTTTAAGGTTACAATACAAATCGTCCTGTCAAATAATTATCGTCTGAGATACCGTGCTGGATCATATTGAAATGAAATAAATGTGACATGCTGTCAGATAATATAATGAGATATAGGTCTCCCGTCTTAGTTTGGTAAATATACCACTATAAACTACTCCATCTTGAAGTATTTTTCTTCGGTTTATGTCATTACAATTGCAAATTGGTTCGAATCCGTATCACAATTTGACTTCACCACATGTTGAGTGATTCACACCTGGCTACAAAATGTATGCCCCAAACCAGCGCCAGTTGTAATCCGAAGAGCACAGAGCTCTTGTCCGTTCTTTAAGCGTCACACACTCAAATGAGCGCGGATTCTCAAATATAAAATAAATGCAAGTCCGATCAGCAGTAGGTCTAACTAAAGCAGACTCGAAAACTAATCCGTATCCACTGCATCAGTTGCACCATATCGAATGCCTAAATACAGAAGAATTATTATTTTGAAGCCCATAATGGGACTGCTCGGTGGATGTAATGATCAATCAAGTTGGTCACCCGCTTAGTGGCAGGCACCATGCCGGACGAGCACTCACCGTATAAAACTTTGAAAAACACTTAACTCCATCATGCGTGGAATGCTGAAGAAATATTGAAATATGTTATGGACCATCATGATCCACGTTATTACGGCCAAGTCGAGACAGCCGCACTGACCAAATGAAGCCGAGTGTCTCATTAAAAGCATGCTAAGCCGCGCTACGAATTCAACTGGTATCGAAAGACACGGTATCTTCTCATATCAAACTGATGCGCGATGTGCGTACCAATGACACCATAAAATCTGAATACATTTGGGATTAGATGCCGAACCTCAACTTGGTGGATGTAAGATGCGGATCGCATGGCTAAAAGACAGTTGGTGGTAAATTGGGAGCTGACTTGGAAGGATTTTTCTAATTTCTTTTTTTTTGTTTCCTACTTTGTCTGGCTTGTAGACGATCTTATAGACTCGTCTCGTAAGAAGTAACTGGTTTTAATATGTCGGCATTGATGTGCCGATGCCGACATATGGAACATAATTTCCTCTCAGGGGACGCAAGTCGCGTTGGTAACTCAGTTATTTAGATGCCTACTGATGCCGATTGCCAATGATCATATGGGGTGAGTCGTGAGCTTAACCAATTGCAAGACTGACATTCCGAATTAAAATCGCACTGTCCGAAGAGAGTAATTTCTGAAGGTATGTGTTGTGGATGGCAGTTGTCAAATGTCTTTCAGGTGAACAAGCAAATTGATGCAGGTTATCCGGTTGCTACTTGGAAGGAAACTGAAATGCTGATCAAGCAAGCACCTGCTTCATAATCAGTTGAGTGGATTTACTTGGTGCTTAGTTTGCTTTGTTGCTATTCGTAGGTAAACTGGTGTCTTAAAGAGTCGCGATGGTCAGCTATTGGTTTTTTGCGGCTGTGTTCGCAAATCCCTTCGACACGAGCATTTTCTAGCGGCTTATATATTATTATCCTATTAAAATATTCGAGGAGACATTAAATGGTGTGGAAGAGTTATTAACCAGTGGTTTTTACTACTGTTAGTATTAAAACTATGACTCATTGTGTGCAGTGTGCGCACTATTCCATTCCTGTGTTACAAATTTTGCAGTAAAAAATTCTCTTAGCTGTCAGTTTGAGACATTTTTAATAAGTTCTATTTTTACGAGGCATTCTGTTTCTGTTTCTGGATACAAGACGTATTTACTATATGCGTTGCAAAATTTGTCACTCTTCACAGAATTCGTTTGGATAGTCCTTCCTAAACGTCCACTGGAAAACTCTTCACATCTAGGCAAATAAAAATACAGACAAATCGCAACTGTCAGCTATAAAAATAGCATGTTTTTTAATTTATTTTATTTTATTTATATATTTTCAGGTTTGCATTTTAAGACACATTAGGAGTAAAAATATTTATCAGAATAAGTGTTAAAAGCTTGTGATCAAAGATACCTGGAACTGTCAAAAAGCTCAGTCGCAGATATAGGTCGATCTCGTCTTATGTTTCATGTGACAGGAAAAATCAAAGATCCGAAATGAAAATCTCAAGCTGCAGTCCGATGTAAAGCACAATTAATAAAATTCTTTTCCGAGAATCTTTTCTTTGCTGAGTACTGACAGTTCGATGTGTCAAGTCAACTATATAATTTACAATTCTGCTTGATCCTTTCATTGAACATTTATGGAAATGTTTTTCTTATTTTAGAGCAAATGTGACAAGCACTTCCAGTGCTCGCCATGACAAACAAACACCAAATCCGTTTTGTTAACTTAACAACTGTCACCTGCTGGCTCACAAAGTCAGTGCACACTTTACAACTACATCCTCGTCCATTTCTAATTGTCACTTTGAACTGAACATATGAAACTCTTCCTCTGGGTATCCAGTTTTCATCCCACAAAATCATAACTACATGTGGAAATATTAAATCGTCAATTAATCATGCCCACGCTGCTACCGGCTTGCCGCGGCTACTGTGGAGTGAAGCTCTGTTTGTTATTTATTTCTCATTCTCCACACAACAAGGCCTGTTATTGGCTGTTGGTTAATTAACTTCGACTGACATCTTTGTCATGTTATCGATCATTTCGGATTGTATTCACTGCGGACAACACAATCTGTCGAAAAATTACTTTCGCGTTCGTAAATTAAATTAATTCAGATTGTAAATCAACGCAGTAGCTGCAGACTACTCGCAAAGTGTGACAGCCAGCAGTCGCTGGAAGTAGGCGTTTTGCTATCCGCTACTGCTATAGGTAAAGAGTTTCTCAACACCAACACAGAACCGTTGTGAAGAAGGGCTTTTCCTGCACTATTTATAATGAATATCCAATTGTTGAACGTGGCAACGTGGCAACGTGGGCTATCGGCTGACAGTTTTGAGTGTGGGTCATCAGGTGGACAACGGACAACATGTTGTACATCGCAATAAAAGGGACATCTGGAACAAATAGAAAATGTCCGAGCACTTGAAAGCGGTCTACAGCAGGTGATTTCAGTTGCGTGCAATGGTAATCCTACGCAATTGAAATATCAAATGAGAGTCGTACTTCAGTATGGAGAAGATGCTGTGTTATGACATCGACACGGAACGTGGGCATATTTACCATGTATCTACTCTTTTGAATGTGCGTAGACTGTAGAGTGACTGAATGTGATATTTTGTTTTAGCACAAATCGGCTCAAACAACTGATTAAGTTCCTGCTGTCATATTCTGTCATAAACAACGAATGCATCGTGTCGCTGTAGAGATGACATTTCAAGCTTTTTTGACATGTTTGTCATGTTTGTCGCTTTGAAATAGAATAATGTCGTTTTCCATTGGGATTTTCAGATTTTTCTCTCAAATTTTCAGATTTTTCGTGCCCAATGGAACATAAAACGAGATTTTTCTTTCAGTGCATTTGAGGTGGTGCGTGTTTTAAGAGTCAGCTGTTCTTAAATTGTAATTTGTGTTTACAAAAATTTATTTAATTTGTGTTGATATCCATTGGAGCTGCCAAATGTAAATTTTTCTCTACTTTTCACAGGCTTGTCGTCTCTAAAAACGCGAAACAACACACTTTAAAGTTTGACAAATGACAAATGTTTCGAAATTCGCAAAAATTGATCTGATTGCTTTGTTTTCTGCTGACAGCCAGCTGATTTCGAGTGCAGAAAAGCTTTTTCTGTCTGAATGAAAAACGATATAAATCAGACGTCAGACATGTCATTATTTGTGAAACATTGGCCGCTTTCCACTGCCCCTAGATGAGCAGCGGCATGTCAAACTCCATAAAAAAAAAAAATGGCATTTCACCATTTGCACTGGACCTGGACGTCTAGCACTTTTTGTAAAATATCCTTTCACGGAAATTTTTCAGTCTAGCACAAAACTACCCGCGATTGAGAGAGAAAAAAAAACGACCTGTCAGAGGAAATCCTTCAAACGTTTACAAAAAATACGAAACTGAGCTGCAATTGTGATATAATTGGTAATAATAAGTAAAACAGCAATTCAGAATGTTTTTATAATATAGGTAATAGTTTCTTTTTAATCGTAGTGTAGAAATAATTTTGCGGGACGATATTATTTATGAAGAAATCGTTCTAGCGCGAGCGTTCCTTCAAATGGAATATTTTGTGCTAGACGTCTAGCGGGCAGTGGATCGCATTGTGACAGCACATTTTTGGAGGGTCGAGACTTCATTTAGTAGCAATGCAATATATTCTGAAAATATTATGCCCCTTTAAACCACAAACCCAATACCTACCCTATAAAATGAGGCACACTTTCCTTAGGCGAACAATAATCACTGATCAATGATCATGATCCGAATCGGATTCGTTGGAAGATCTCTCAACAAAGCAACATCTAGCTCCGGCAAATTAAATTATGGATGAAGTTTTTCACATTGCAAATGATTGGCCGTGATGAGCTACCACCCATCGATCTTATCGGGGCTTTCACAAAGTCGTATCTAACAGCCAATACACCGGTGCTAAGTGGTGTATATCTTCCCATTCGAATCTGCCTATTAAAAGCACGTACCACCTGCAACAACTCCAGCGATCCATGGTCCACCTCCTCCATATCACATGCGCTCACTATACAGATCCATATCTAACGCCTTCATCTTCGCGATATCCAAAGCGGGACCATCGCCTTGATGGTGTTGGAGCAATGCACTTGTCGCACATAGTGCGTAGTGTTCAACGGTTCAATATGTCCACCTACTTTATAATCTTTTGCAAATACACGAGTACCAGACAATATGTAATGGCGCACACACCGTGCCTATGTGACGAGCGCAGCAGCATGGTAAAGTGCGTAGTTTCTCGCTGTTTAAACTTATGGCAAACGCGGCAACCGGTTACCTGTTGGTTAGGCATGTTTTGCACCTGAAGAACTCTAATTTAGTTTAACTACTCGTATAGGCCCCCCTGGCTGCCCTAGTCTGACGTGGATATGCTGTGTCGTTTTATTTTTCCTATGACATATGATGCGTAGATAGCGATCTTGTGGCCGACGTACATGTGCGCGCTCTCTCGCACTGCAGCGCTCCCTAGGGAGGATGAACGACCGGACCGGACAGATAAACATCTAGCCGCCACGGATGCTGGCAGCAAAAATCAAGAATTTTGTTAGTTTTGCGGCTACGAAAACGATAAAGCAAGTGACTTTCAATCGAAATATTTATCAGATTGCATTTCAGAGATTGCAAGAGGAACGGCATGAAGGGCGGTTCTTTATCGGACAACACCGCGGGCTGTTTGTACTCTGCACCAGACGCAGGTTTACAGTGTCAAGTAATGTATTATGCAAGCTCCGTAGGGGTATAACGTATAACACGTTACAAGTGATCGAACAGATGCGGTTTATGAATTACCAGCGTGTTTACAAAGGATCTGGGAGAGAATGAATTGCTATGGGTGTTGGTCTGGCTTCCATACTGTGAGCCTACAAATGATAGCACAGTTGGCAGCACTTGTTGTGGCTCTTTGTACAAGTTAAAGTCCTGAGTATGGACGGGGTGATGCATCAAGATTATGATAAGATCGGCTTGGATGTGCACAGGCTTATGTCAATCATAGATAAGTGGAAAAACGATGGCAAACTTGGGCTACCATTGGAAAGGATGCATCTACTGGTTCTTTGGTTCTTTGATTTCCTGGTGTAGATTAAGCAGGTAGGTAATGTCAGGGAGGTGTCAGAGAATAGCGTGTATCATAGGCGCTCCAGTTCAGTTTGTCTGCAAGTCGGAATAGTAGCGAGGTTGTCCCTGATGGGCAAGGTCAATAACTACCTACAATAACACGGCTTTTATGTGGATTCCAGGATATGCAAAAGAGTTGACACTTCAAAAATGTTAAACTATTTCTCCCAATTATCAAAAGAATGACAATTTATCAGAATTAAGGTCAACTTTTGGTCACACTCAAAAATATAGCCAACTTAAGTCGACTATATTGGTCTGAACTAGATGCACCCGGAACGAAAAAAAACTATGTGCTGATTGGTAACGTCACTTTATCTACGTCAGCCACATAAACGAGCTGCCAACTTAGTACTCAAGCCTAGTATGCTGCTCGCGCTTAAATTAAGCCCCCATACAAAAATGTCTCCAAAGATAAAATTAAGCAAAGCAGTTAAGCCAAGCAGTACGCAGTTCAAGCTAAATTTCTGAGCCGCTGTAGATAAGCGTATTAATGCAAAACACATTTTTCCACAGATAAATTTTGACAGATCAGAGAAAATATCGGCATTCGCAACAAAATTTCAAACCAAACATTACCAATGGAGAATGGCTAGTTCAACACAAAGAAATTCGTTGTTGTTAATTTAATTTCTTTTAAAATGTGAAATTTCTTTATAAACTACCAAGTGACGAAACAGAGCAAGTCAATCAGCTGTGCCAACACATTTATTTTTTTGACGGAACTTACACCGTCAAAATTAAGCGAACATTAAGCGAAGTGGTGGAGAGAAATATTGGAGAGGCGCTTAATTTTAGCTTTCCTGGAACAACATACTAGGCTTCAGTCGCGAAAGACTACACATTCGCCGGGCCCCCTTCCACAAATGTCAACGGAAAAAACTATACATGTGACCGAAGTAGGCTAATCAAAACTTGCAATCATCAAGTCAGCCAGCTGTCAGTTTTACTAAACTAGATTCTTGATAGTTCCCATTTAGAAAAGCAATTTCACCAAATATCAAAAATAAAGTAGAACAAACAAGAATCCTGTATTCAACATTCATTTATGCTCTCTCTGATATGCAGGACTTTCAAGAGAAACGGTGTAATACATACATTGTTTCAGAGATTGAGACTGCAATTCCTTTGTCAGTAATCCCGCACACAAACTACTAACCATAATGGAATGGAGTTTAAGAAATGTTTTCGAGTTTTCGCCAACCAATAACTGCCCCGATGCATTATCGAAAGAACTGTTTTCACGTCAGTTGTTGTTGATTCCCACAAACATTTTATCTGATCAGTTTTAGGGAAATCAATAAGTTTAGGCCCCACAGTGGAAACAATATAGTTCGCAGGATTGCAGACTATTTTATAACCTATTTGCAACATACGTGAGAGGCTCGCATCACATAACTTCAAGGATTTTATAGCATCATATGGGCGTGCCCCGTGTTTGCATAAACTTATAGCATCGTTACTGTCATTCTCGGGCAAAAGTAATTGTGCATTGCAATCTCAAAGAGGAATCGATTAGTTAAGGATTAAAAACGGGCCAAACCAGAAGACGCAGGTGGTTAACATCGCAGTAGGGACTTAGGAATACGTTCGTTCACATTCTACTTCTTTTACCGTCGTTACAAAAACAAATAAAACAATTCCAAGAACAGTGCATTTTGTTTTAATGCCGTGCTGGCAACGCGTTCCCAATACCCTGTTTCTGGCAACTGTTTTAGTGGAAAGATAGCATCAAAGAAAAAGGTAGAACTGTAAGCTGCCAACCCTGTGTAGCTCCAATTTTTTCAACTGAATCAAAGCAACGAACTCCTTACATGAACATAACCTCACGCTTCTACTCCTTTAGCCAGCATTATCGGTGCCGTTATAGATAATAATTTGCATAGCCAGCATCATTGCTGCCGCATAGCTAAACGGGGAACAGTAAACACGTTGAACTTTTGATCTCGCTGTATAAGAAATTATCGAACACGTGCACGATCCCGGTTGTAATTCATGCGCCATTAGCTAAATACATTTCTCTCGGATCATCTGACATCGTTTGAAAGCAACCACACCAAGAAAGGCTTTAATGGCACTTAAGTGACATCAATCGGCACAAGTCCACCGCGCTGACACTGCAAAGCAATTGCAATTAAAACACCTGACCTGTCGCAGGTAAAAATAATTTATTGGGAAGACACTCGGACGTCGGTTATAATTACACAAACTCTGTCATTCACGTGCAATAAATTTATTGTTCGACTCGGACATGTCCCCATAGTTGTAGAGTCATCGTCGTGGTCGTTGTCATCGTCCACCTGGAGCATCTGTGCGCTCTAATGAATCTGTAAGCGTGCATTTCAATAAACGTAAATATAAATTTCTTCTTGTACGGGATCGGGATATGTAGTCCGCCAGAGTGTGCGGCGAACCGTTTCCCATTTTTAGGCTCACATTGCCTCATAACATCGCTTGACATAAATTATCACTGACAGCTGCAGAGACTCGGATATCAGTATACCGAAGAAATTGAACCGTCATGTTGGAGGTGCACCCAATAGAGTGCAAATGTCTAAGGGGGATACGTGCGCGGGAATTGTACGCCGCATGTTAAGTTGTTAAGTGTGTTATGAGATGGCGAAGAACTGTTGATAACGGATACGGATGGAGAATCAAAAAGATGCAAATGTTTGCCGCGAACGAGGTCGTTAGCAAATTTGTAAAGGAATGTCATTAAGGTGGGGACGCAGTACTTCAATTTATCTTAAACCGCCTAGTTTTGCCGTCAAATTCCTTCGCATTGACACGTCAGTCCTATCTGGTACATTTTCCAAATGAGTGCATCAGGCAATATCTATTAGATGCAACAAGGCTGTAGTGATGATTGATCCTGTTCGGCCGATTTAGTGACTGTCAGTGTGCTGCAACATAGTACCCATCACAAACGAAGATTAATCGTACCGCAAACATCTGTAGAATTTATTACTCTGCGCCAAAGGATGCATGAACCCGACCCGCTGCGCTGGATCTGGCTGGCTAGGCGGATGCTTGATTAATAGCAATTGATTGGCAAACGACCAATCTCATTCGAATAGTGCTCCAATTAAAATGCCCGATAACCTGAAATGCACCAGGCGAAGCCGCAGAGTGAATGGACCGTGAATAGACCGTGAATGGATCGTGAATAGATCGTGAATAGGTCGTGAATATGAATGAATTATGCTCGCAGCGGCTGAGGAATCTCTCCATATCTATGATTTATGCAGCGAGTTGTAATATTTAAGTCCCGAAGCGGGACCTCTTTTATTTATGCATACATACTCTGTCATTGATATCGACTCCATGTGGGCTGATCCTATTGAAGCCGCTTATGCTAAAACATCATCGATGTTCGCTTTGCATTTGCATTGAAGGTTAGGTACATAATATGCGTATGCTGTGCCCCGTCACGCATTCCTTTTAGTGCTTAGTCTGGATATTGGTTTGCCGGGGATCAGATCCAGTCGCAGCGGCTCCATTCACACGCCATAATTGCAGCTCTATCCTTATAGGTGAACTTTGAATATGTAATCGTTTCGAATGGTTGCGCACACATAGGTGCGCACATCCTTTTGCATATCTAAATTAGAGATCAGCGTATGCTTAGGCAGAGCGAACAGATTCAAAGTGTCGGCATTGACTTAACATCCTTTCAGCGTGATCTATTTTCGGACGTACTTATCTTCGAATAAGGCTTCAAGCACTTTAACTATATGCGACGATAAGGCGTAGTGGACTGTTTCGGGTGCAGCCCGTGTACCAGCGACCTACAACTAGCTGTTTCAAGATTGGAAAACGAAGGTGCGGCAGCAAACAGAAAGTGTTAACGTATACAAGGGAATGGAATACAGCTTACAAATTGTTATTTAATTACAGCTAATTAAATCGGTTATGTAAATTGAAAACGTTTAATAAAAGAGCGCCTATTCATTCCACTACCAGTTTTGAATAGATTGAGCCTGAGACATTTGCCCACGTTGCATGAACAGAACAGGGTATAAATTAAGTTGGAATTACCGCGTTTTAAAAATTCTGCTTTGAAATATCGTATATCACAGAGTTCGATTTGCAGGATTTTATTGCTTGCGAGAGTGTAAAATGGGAAATCTCGTTGTAACGGACCCAACCCATTCTATGCGGGACTGCTCTTTAAGTTCAATACGTCAATATTAACAATTCCGTCGACGTGACGGAAGAAACGGCACTCTGATTTGCGGTTAATCGTTCGTTCACATGTTGCTATATTTATATTGAATATGTCACTGTCATTTCTTCGACTGTCAAGTGATTATAGCCAATAGCAATTTATTATGAAGAAACTATTGCAGCAACAACTTATTGAAACATGTTCTTAAAATAAATGTTCAATTGGAAGTTGAGGTGTTCGCGCATTGACTAGTGATGGGCACTATCGAATGAATGCGACTATCGATAGTTAGTAACTGAATGATTTCGACTATCGAATGATTTTTTTCATTCATTCATTCAGTTAAATCAATAAAAAAATTAGGCCAATTTACATTTTTTTTAAGGATCTCTTTGGAATTTCAAACAAATAAATAAAAAAACATGCAGCCCACTTAACTTAACTACGCTATACTTGACACTTCGAGTCTCGCAATAATTGTTGTAATTGCGTGCTGAAGATCCTACTTTACTTTGCTGAGATCGAAGCTCAAAAAAACACGGCTAATATCTAAATTTATTTATTACAATTTATTTATTTTGAGAAGCATACCTACAGAATCACACATGGCAATAGAAGTCTGCACAAAAAATCTGACATCCACTTAAAGTACAATTTTAACGTAATTCATCAACCAATTTATAACCCAAATAATAAGCACTTCAATTAAACATCCAATAGAGAAAAATCGCGTTAAAAGTACTACAACATAAGCATTAAGCACACAAAACAAAATAATAACACAACTATCGAATAATAAAACAACACCTGAAGAATTAAAACACCGCGTAATAATCGTAACAGCGTAGTACCTATATTATTATAATTCGCGCTTCTATACCCATTGGCTATTGTAATAAAAAGCTTCATATCGACAGGAAAAAGTAAATCGTTCAAGCAAGCAAGCACACCCTACTATCGAAAGAAGAAGAAAATAGTTGAAGAAATGAAATCATTCACTCAAACCTACTATCGAATGAAAATAGTAGTTGAACGAAAAGTTGAATGAACGAATGGAATAATTCAAACCTGCTATTGAGTGAAAAAAATAGTAGTTGAATAACTTTTCGTTCATTACTATTTTTCGATAGTAGAGTGAATGATTTTTTCAACTACTATCGAATGAACGAATTTTCAACTACTATCGAATGAACGAATTTTGACCAACTATCGAATAAGTCGATAGTTTTTATTCGATAGTCCCCAACACTAGCATTGACTTCTATAATATAAATTTGACGTTTAAGAACAAGGAAAATGTGTGGAAGTTGCTTTAGAATGGGCACCATGGCATCTATGCCACGTCCCCACCGGACAGATATACCGAGATTAAGTGCAAGAGGTTGAAAATTAATGTTCAAGTGTTTAAACCGAATAAAAGAAGAAGAAGAAGGGCGTTTCTCTCTATTTGAGAGAATCTCTATTTTCAAAGAAATTTGTTTGAATTTGGTCCTTGTCAACTTTTTGCATTTGACATATTAGGTTTGTTTGACGTGGGCCCTAGTGCTAGTGCGCACTGGGTTAACCCTAATGTGTTCGATATAGCACTGAACTCGTCCTGGTACTGAAAACCTGTGTTTGACATGACTTCTATGGCGCCCTAGTTGTGCACTGAACTGACCTCAGTTATTTTGTCGGGGCAAGAACTCAGTGCTGAGTTGCGCTGTCATTTCGCTTTCTGTTATTCGTTTATTTGAATATCGTAATAAAGATAAATACAATAAATTTGATATTCAAAAGGGAATTGTTTGAAAACAACAACGTTTATGGACTAAAACCTTATTTTAAAGATAAATGGAATGAAAAATCTGGAATCAAAGCTCATTACATTTTTTAGTGCATCGCATATATTGCAAACAGTTTTATCAACTTGTTTGCGTTATGGCAAGCACAAGATCAGAATTGAATTCACTCATTTTTAACAATTAACAGAACAAAGTGTTATCATCTTCGTACTTCGTTCACCAAAACATAAGTATTTTTCAAATTCAAAAACTGCCAGACTTCAGGGCAGCATATTTTGCGTTCGATATGATAGCCGAATTTTCAGGGTTGTGCAGGTTTTTGGGTAGGCGGGAAAATCAGCTGACACTTCTCAGTGCGCACTAGTGGGCACTAGTGCTAGCCACGTCAAACAAACCTATTTATCAGTCAGTCAGTATAGGTATACCGTATACCTACTTGAAATTCTCTAAGCTGTTTCGAGCCAAGAGAGGAACTGCTCTTTACTCGTTATTTTGCCAATTTTCTCTTTTTCTGTCATTTCTGATGAGAACGTGTACCTATAGACTTTGTGCGAGTGCGATCGATTTATATCGATCCACATACAGATGTATGAATTCTTTAATAGGCCAAATCAATATATGTATTTCAATTTTAGTGAAGATTTTGCACGCATAATTGTATATTTCCGGATCACATAACGCAAATGTTGTTTCCAACAACTCGACAAACATTTCAATCTGACATTTTTCAAACGTGTTTTGGTGAGTTCAGGACACTTCTGTCGTGTGGTGTTAAGAATTGACCTGCAAGTGCACTTTTTATTTCAATGAAACACAGAAAGAGCGACTCTAGCTTTGATCTTTTGATAGAAAGGACAATTCTTTTCTTCAATCGAAAACGCCATATAAGTTGCGACGTATTCGTATTCCCTCTGTATCTCTCCATTCCAGAGACAGAATGACGTTTCACGAGAGAAATTTTTACATTTATGACTTTTTTTTGTTCGTTCCTGGCAAGTTTCATTGCAGCTATAAAATAAATAAATAAATAGTTGGCGCTACAGGTCGTAGGGACCCTGGGCCTAGCTTCTCACAACCATTCGTTTTGTGTGAGTTTTTCATTTTTGGAACGAATGGAAGGGATCTACAATTTTATGCCGATTCCAAACGGCTAATTGAGAAGCTTTTTCAAGACAGTTATACTCTCGGATGTTTGTCAGACGTTCGCGAGAGGTGGCGCAGCGGAAAAAAACCCTAAGTTGGAATTTGGGTTTTTCGCGGGATTCGAACCTGAGCCTCTCGCTTAGTAGTCCAACACACTTTGCAGCTATATGTTCGTTTTACATTTTTGACATCCCAATCTGTGGACGGTATGTTCACAAACCTGTTAGCTTTCAAGATTTGTTCTTAATCTCATATTTATGAGATTTAAATCTGTATAATAAGTTCCGAGATTTGTTCCGAGTTAAAGGAAATTAATCTTAATCTTGGAGTTAATCTTTGGTGGAAACGTAGCATTACGTCGGCTAAATTGGCCTGAAATAGATGTTACCCTGCGAGCAATTCATCGGGCACGTCACTTTTCCTAAGTCAGTGACTTATGCGAACTGTCAATTTAGAAATCAGTCACGAATTTCTTGACTAGATTCATCGGCTACCCCTCTATTAACGTCAACTGAAAAAGCTGGACCGATATAAGTCAATCAAAACCATCCATCTGTCAGACTTGCTAAACTAAATATTTGAACCGGAGACAATATAAGACAATAGTATTGTCTCTAATTTGAACGTCTCCAATTATGGAGCTTACTAGGTACTTACTGTACCTACTTGTAAAAACTGTTTGTTTGACGGCGCTGTTCATCGCCCATGTCAATTTTCCTTTCAAGCAGCTGATAAGGGTTTTTGCTATTTTTTGATGCAATTCCATAGTTCTGTATTAAATTAGTAGGTACTAACTCGTTATAGTTACCTACGCATTAACGTTAGAATTAGCAGCCCCATCAAAGATTTAAAATTTATTTTTCGCAGTGCTCTCTAATCAGGAAGCCATCACTGAAATCACGCAAATAAATTGCTTATGCAAATATGACCCATATTTAAAAAAAAGAAAAGAAAAAAGATGCAACTGTTCAAACGCAACTCATAATTTCAATAGTAAATGAGTACTCGTAGGTAGTAAAGGTACCAATAACCAATACTGACCTTCCCTAAGTAAAAAAAAATCCCATCACACACATCAAGGTGAGTTAATTTTTAATAGTGTTTATGCAAACGAACAGTATATCTCTATTGCCATATTGCCTACCTACGAACTAGCTATTTGTCATAAACGCCAGATTCAGAACTAACGCACATATATACAGATATACGATTATGACAATGACAGTTATTTTTGCTGACCATAAACATGAATTATCGCATTTAATTGTGCTCTCGTGGGAATTTTTCGCCTGCAATATTTCATGCCTCCAAGGATATAAAGCTATCTGCTATTGAACAAAATGTAGCAGTTATTGATATTGTCTAACAGGAAGCAAGTTATGGACAAACAACAAATTAAGGAAAAACTTTTGAAGGAAATTCTTGCAATTCCTTTGGTAAATCTGAGTATACGTTTTCTGAAGTACTGGGGTTTGCTTTATGAAAATAATTGGCGTCGCACATTGTTCGCGCTCTCAATGACGACCATCTTTAATGCGACTGAATTCATTTACATGTTCGATTCGTTTACACAAGAGACGGTAGATGTTATCATTCGTAATGCGTACATGCTGCTTCTGTGGTTTAATTCAATTTTGAGAGGATATCTACTGATGGTGCAAAAGTCAAAGTACGAGCAATTTTTGGCTAAATTTGTTGGGCTTTACAATGATCTTATGGTGAGTATGAGAATTAGTTTATTAGTATTTCTAGCGTTCGTCTCATATGTCAAATTAAAGGAATATTCATTCATAGGTTTGACGTTTACCAATCACTACTTACGATTTAATGTATCCGTTTTCCAATGTTAAGAGCTAAATGTCATGTCAAAATATTATTGTTTTTCTATTTCAAATATTTGAAGTTCTAAAATGTATTTCTACATATATCAAAAAGATGATTCCATAAGAGTGAAATATTTTTCAAATTTTACTAACAACCCTGCTCACAGCTATTGGGAGATTTCTTGTGTTTCCTTATGCCTGTTTTTTTGAGCTTCAGATTAAAACTAATGTGATATTCGATTGGGTTTCTCAGATCGAACCTAAAAATGTCACTTGCTCTCTTTTTCGTTGATATTGGAACATCTGTGTAATCTTGCCATTGATTAAATCGTCCGATATGTGCTGTGCGTGCGCCCGATTGATTTCTAAGCATTTCCACATTAATAATTAACAATATGGGTATTCACGATTCGATGCAACTGGTTTTGTATCATTGCGAAAATTCGAAAGTGCAACTTTTTTTCGCATTACAACAACAAAATATACAGAATAAAATTTCGCAACAATTTTGCACTTTATCTATACCCTGACTCTTTGTTTTGCTAGACATGAGATCTGATAAAAAAAAAATTAAATTTCGCAATTTTACTATGCATGTTACATCGAATCGTGAATACCCCTAATAACGGATCGACCCGGTGCAATGTGTTTGGTAGAAAAATTTTACGAAAACGTAAACAAACTCATCCAATTATTAAACACAAAGCCACTTGCATTGGTAAATCTGCAGCAGCTCTGAGAAAAAAAAGTCGCAAAAGTGCTCTGACGGAAATAGTTTGCTTTTTTTGCTCCAATCGAACATGGAAAGTGACATGGAAAAAAAAAATTCAATGAGAAGCAATCGAATACCACATAACCTTAAAATCCCCGCAGAATAGTGAGTTTGAAAAATTTAAGGCTGTCACTTAAAATGATAAGTATAGCACTTTCTAATAAGCAACTAACATCGTGCTTTCTTTTTGATAATTTCAGAACAGTAATGACAGTTTTATTAAGGATACACTGATGGAAACAAATTCTCTCGGAAAAAATATGGCTATTATGAACATGGTTCTGGGGCACATAACAGTGTTGGGATTTTGTTGTTATCCCCTTTTTGCCGATCAAAGAAGTATACTGTTTATGTGTTCTAGACTTAAAAAAAAATGTAAATGCTTTTTGGGACAATTTGTCTAGTGCTACCATATGGAAGCCATATCCCAGGTGTCAACGAGTTAGAAACTCCATATTTTCAAATCTTGTACGTTTGCCAAGTGATCGTTACACCGTTAGGATGTTGGATGTATATTCCCTATGGAAGCCTTATAGTTTCGTTGATTTTGTTTGCGATTGTCATGTGTAAGGTTTTGCAGTATCGCCTTAGAGGATTGAATGATTCAAAATGTTCGCCGAAAACACTCAAGGCCAAGATTATTTGCTGTATTAAATATCAGAAGACGATTATTGAGTAAGTGTTTTTTTTTAAATGATTATTTAAATTGTTAAGTATTGTTCTTATAATATTACCTAATGAAACTAAGGTTAGTTCAAATTTTCAATTATGAATGTTTATTTAAAATGGCGGACACATATTTGGGACAGAAACACAACTTATGTATATTTAAAATGTATTTTAACTAAAAACTTAAAAAAAGAGGTGAAATCGATAAATCCATATTATTTTCACAAATAATTTGAGTACTTACAACATTTTTCATTATAACCCGACTTAATATTATCAGAAAACTTATCATTTTATATCCCCACACAGATATGTGAACGTCATCAACAGCTTAGGCACTTATGTGTTTTTGTTTGAGTTTATGTGCTTTGGTGGTTTGCTTTGTGGTCTCCTATTCTTAATCAATATTGTAAGTCTGGAAATGGAAACACGAAGAAGGGTGCTCTTAGTTAATCAACTTATACATCTTAGGCGGAAACTACAGCACAATTCACCATAGCCGTGACACAGACATCGATGATATTCTCACAACTTTTGACACTCTACTGGTATGCGAGCCAACTTTCTCATGAGGTGAGTTGTAAATTATTTTTGGCGAATTCAAAAAATATACAGGTAATTGCTTTTATTTATAGAGTGAAAAGATTGCAGAAGCTGCTTACGACACCAGTTGGTTTACGTTCCCGAAGTCTGAACAGAAAAATATTCTATTGCTGATAATGCGCGCTCAGAATCCTTGTATCGTAAGTTAAGGTCTATATTCACTAGTCGACAGTTGGTCAGTTAAAAAATGTACAAGCAAATAATAACTTAAACAGAAATTATATCGAATTACCTTTTAGGATTAGTTTTTTTTTTTTTGATTAATTTTTTCCATGAGTAACTTTAAAAATTTAGTAATTTTATAGTAACTATACCAGATAGAAACTTTATCAGCACATAATATTTATTTTCAGATGACTGTCGGCAACATCTACCCTATGTCATGGAGATGTTTCAATCATTGTTGAACGCATCATATTCATACTTTACGCTACTGCGTCGTTTTTATGGTTAAGCGCATATGTTTTAAGATTTATCTTGTATACCACTGTTCTTAAAAGAAAAAAGAAAATCAGAATTGTTAAAAGAGGATGTTTTTTTTACTTAAATTTGTATAGCACTTGAAATCGTATAGTTAATGGTTTTGCAGAATATTTGCATTTAATTTAGAAGAAGCTTGCAAGAAGGTAGCATTAACTGACCGGTTTAGGTACTTTTCTTCTTAAATTAAACAGCTATGACTTCATCTGATACCGAGAACATGAAACTACTCTTATTTGTCTCCTGTTTTATGGTTTCTGCAACAAATTGGAATAAAGTCAAAATCTCTCCGTTTTATATTATTTTATTTATAGATTTTTATGTAAAGTAAAAAATAGATTTCTTTTAACTTTAGCTTTAGAAATACAATCGAAATCTCTACTTAGTATCTACTAATTCGTGAAATTCGTAAATAGAATAAGAATTGTTGTGACCAATGAAAACTGACACATACATATTAGGTTAGTAAGTAGTCAAAATTAAGCGAAGGAAAGTCGACGAATGCTTAAATACATTTGTATCATTTGAGTGACATTTTTGATAAAGTGTCAAATGGTCAAGTACAGTTTATGTTGCACTCTGTGGATTGAAAATTCTGCATTACGTTTTAATTCGAAAAATGTTCTCTAGGTGAAAATGTCACAAACAGTGGCAAGTCAAAGAGACATAACTGCATCAGGTAAAAATAACTGGCAACTTTATGAAATTGACACCTTCACTATCGTTTTCGGACTATTTCTAGACTTGCAGATACCAAGGCATATCAATGGCGTTCAAGTATCTTGTTTATAGTAAGTCTGACCGCTGGCTGACTTGGTGTGCGTCAGTTTTGATTTGCCAAGATCGGTCACATAAACAGCTTTTTCAGTTGACGGTTTCTAATTTGACAGTTCGCATATGTGACTGACGTACAAAAAGTAACGTTTATGACAAATTTAGTTTTTGCGTTCAGGTAAGTGTTCAGATTAATTTAGTAAATAGTATATAGAAATAGGTTCTAAATAACAACACATAAGTTTTCTTTTTATGCTCTTCCCCAGAACGTCTTTTTCATTCCCTGCTTCTCAACGACCAATTCCAATTATGTCAATTATATATGACTTTAAGTTTAAATTCAGTCATGCCAATTTTCCAATTTAAGAAGGAAATGACAGCTATAACAAATATTAAAATAAAAGTATTTTCAAACAAACAACAAACTATTTTTCTTGTTATGATACACATTTATTGAATACATAATGGACTGCTAGTGAAATGTCATTTCCAAAAGCGCTACTGTTTTACAGCGGATAAGCAAAGAAGCACAGACGGCGGCACTTAAGTTTAAATTTCCATAGCGAAGGCAAAAAAGTGTATTTTTTTTTTCGAAAAAAAAAATAATTTCCATTAAAAAGTGTTAACAAAAGAGCGACATCTTCTGCGGAGAGACTCATTTCCATAGTAAAGTGTAAACAAAAGAGCGTAATCTATTCAAAAGATGCAAGGCTACAAAGAGCGATTTCAAATTAATTTGGAATTTTTATTCGGCCCTAGCGAGGTATCCGTCGGAACGGAAAATTCTCCGCAGCGCATACTCTGTCGGAACAGCAAATCGCATTCGAGGGATCCGTTCACGGAAAAAATAATTGAAATGCGATGACGCATTGATTTCACATCTTCGTATTTTTTGGTGCTTGGTTTTTCTATAGATTTTGCACTGGAAACACAAATTTATTCAATAAATACAAACAAATAACACTTTACTGCAAATCGTGAATAAATTCCGCGACTCATTGTACTCGGAGGATATCGTAAACAAATTCCGCAACCAATTTCTCTCGGAGGATATCGGGGCCTAGTTGTCAAAAATTTAACAAGAAAATGCATTTCATCTCACTTAAACGTAATTCGCCGATATGCGTTGCAAAATGTCGGAACAATTTTCCGAACAGTTGTTCCGAAGAATACCTCGCAGCAAAAATCCTCCGAATCGTATAAAATCGGAGATACCTCGCTAGGTCCGATTATTTCACATTCTACTTGACACTTGAAGGCTCGCAATAGTTCTTACAACTACTTTGCTTTGCTTTGATCGAAGCTCAGAAAAACACGCCTATAGTTGCCTTATGACAACTAGACTTTTAAATGTGACTAATACCATTTTTTTTTTTTTTTTTCCAGCTTGTTATGTCAATAACTATGTATACCTACGTCATTTCGGCGAAAGTAAGTTCATGCAAAGAACAGCGCTTAAGCAAGCGGATCTCGAAAAGAATGTTTGTTTTTTTTAACATGGAATATGGATCTTCAACTGATCGATTTGATTGCCATTGAATATATATATACCTACCTCCGCATCTACCTTTGCACGAGCTACACACCATTTGCATTGAAAGCCGCTTACTGAATCACTTTGAGCAATTATTCCAAAGTAAATGCCGTCACATTGGAACCAGAATCCCAATCCAACCCTCTTCCCGAACTAAGGTGAACATGCATCTGCAATTGTTCGTTACGAATACTTATTTAGATATGCAAAAGGATGTGCGCATGCATTATGCGCGCAGTCAATCGACACGATAAAACATTCAAAGTTCACCTATACCTGCAATTATGGCGTGTGACTCGACCATCCAAATACACAATCTATAACTATAATGCCAGTCAGAGAGCAGTGGTTTTTCCTAATATGGAGTCGGAATAGTCCAAAGGAATGCGTGACGAAGCCCAACATCCGCATCTACACCGTGCGAGCTACTGGCGTAACCTTCCTTATGCAAATTAAGAGTAAACGAGGAATATGTTAAGCATGAGCGAATTAAGTGGAACCAACCCACATGGAATCGATATGAGTGACAAAATACACATGAGTTAAATGAGTCTGTAGGTCTTTAATCATAGCTGAGGAATCAGCCATGGCACTGTGCAGCTTCGGAGTCAGGTTATCAGGTATTTTAATTGGAGCACTATTTGAGATGGACAGAGATTTGTCCTCCTGGCCAAGCACCGTGGGCAGAGCAAACTGCCATAGGTTAGGTAGACATGGAGCTCGTTCACAGTTGGTCTCTATTCTGCACACGATTAATGAAGGACAAACGTCAACAAATAAAAACATCAATCCCTTTAATGGTTGCTACAATATTTGCATAAACTTGTGATTTGAAAGTAGATATAGGTATAACTGCAGCCCATCATTAGCCGTAGATCCTCTTCAAGAGAGTAAAGTATGAATACGATACATTTAGTAGTGACTGGAACATCTCCAGGCTCATCGGGTGGATATTTCCAACCATCAACTGAAATTAACCAAGTAAATAAGAGAGCATATCACTGTGACCATGGTTACTTACAGAGCATGGCTTTTGGGCCCTCAGGATCAGCAGCATAATATTCTTTTGAACTGGTATCTCGAATTCAAACCAACTGGTCTCGTACGCGGCTGCCGCAATATTCAAAGTCTGAAATTTTAAGTCTTTCTTAGTTCATACTTTCAACATATATGTGACCAAACAATTACCTCCTGATACAACTCGTTTGCATGCCAGTACAGTGCAAGGATTTGAGCAAATATCATGGTGATGTAGGCGCAGACGATAACCGCTTGAGCTAACGAATCGACCTGTGGAATGGATTTACCTGTAAAACGCAGGAGACGACGAACAGTATATATAGATAAGCATTACAATAATCAGAAGGAACAGTAGTGCACACAAGAGTGCTCCAAAGGCAATAAACTCCAAAAGGAATTTATAAGTTGTTAGCCGATTGACTACCTCTATGTAGCTGTAAGAAAAATGATTAGCAAATTTAGGTTTCGCAACTGGCGCCCAACAGAGGTCCGAGTGATGCCAGATTGCATGATAACTAGCTCAGCGGGTTTCTTTGTTTTCCACTAGTATCTCCCATTGATGCCGCTGATGTGCATTTTTTGGCAAATGCCTGCTCTTTAAATGGCACTGTGTCGAAAATGTTTAAAATTCGACCTCAGTTAGGGCGCCAACTCACAGCCACTGCAATTCTTACTTAATAATCTTCTTCTGATATTCGATGCACCAAATCAATTTCGCCGCAATAATTCCACTGGAATCGCCGGGCTGTAGTAAGTTTCTCAAGCGATGCTGCAATACCTTGCACATAAGTATGGCAAACATGATAAACGCAACAATTAAGCTGGTAAACGGGATATACATACAACAACCCATTGGGGTGACCAACATTTGGTAAATGTAGAAAATTTCGTAAAATGGCGACTTGTACTCGTTGATTCCGGGCACGATGCTTCCGAATGGCAAAACTGCAAACCAAACCAAACTTTTATTTAAAACTGTACAAGTTTTGTGTATAAACTGTGAGATCTTTCGAACCCCTATCAGTGGCGAACAATGGATAGGATCCAAATCCAATGCACGATAACACGCCGAGGAACAGATTCAGCCAAACCATTCGCTTGCCCAGCAAATTAGTCTCGTCCAGCAAGCTCTGTATGTACTCGTCTCCAGAGCGCTGTAGAAAAATAAAAATTGTACAAGTCTTACTCACTGAAACCGCGCGTTGATGTGTCCGCACCTTTAATTCGCGATACAGAGTCTGTAAATCCGAGAGAAAGCTCTCATATTCCGATCGCTGGTACAACAGTAGATAGGCCCGCAAAATGGTGTTGGCCCACAGGACCACCATGTACGCATTTCGAATTTTAGCATCTACGCCGTCTTCCGTCAAGAGCATATAAGCAAATTGTGTCATATTTAAAAATGTCGTCAGCGACAAGCACAAGTACCGACGCCAATTGTGGTCGTAGATCAAGGACCAAAATTTCAAAATTCGCACACTCATGTAGATCACTTGGATTTCTTCGAACATTATTTTTCCAACCGCTATTCTTGAAGAAACGGATGCACTTTAAACAGTGATGCACTGGCTTCGAAGTGGTCCCCTTTATAAGGTCGGTTTGGGTTGCTACAAGTCCGAATGGGAACTCGCATATCGATGACATGTCCGATGGTAGCAATTTGCAAATGAAATGGGCATGGATTTTGAATAATTCAACGCAGATAACTGCTGTTCATTGAATTTACCTAATTGAGCCAATTTCCTTGGCGGAAAGCCCATAATCTGAATTTGAGAAATACTGGTGGAAAGTTGCATTTGGCTTATGTACCTATGCATGTACCTAGAAGGCGCTTTTAATTATGTCAACTCATCTGGAATCGCTAATGCAATTTAATTTTTGAATGTGCAGAAGTTGAGTCTATTAATTTTCTGCTCACTAAAGCCAGGGTTGTAGTACCTACAAATTCCGACAGTTGTTAACAATTTTAGCTACAGCTTTGTTATTTTTCATAATTCGTGTGTCTAATCGAACATAAAAACGTTATTTCCTCTTTTTTGTGGTGATATTCCTGCGATTCGATTATGTGTAGCTTTCGACACTCAAAGCGTTTTCCATTCACTGGTTCAAACATTTGAAATTTGCGTTCCAATTGATTTAAAATATTTGTAAAAATATAATTTACAAAAGTAGATTGACCCGATGCAATGCCTTTCTATACTGTGGAAAAAATTGACGAAAAGCTTAGCAAACTCCATCAGTTGTCCAACTCAAACGCACTTATATGAAAAAAAAATCCAGATTCACAAAAGTGCTCTGAAATTTAAAAAAGAATTAAAAAGTGCTCTGAGAGCGCCCCAATCGAATACCACATAATTTGACATTTCGCATATGTAGCTGACATATATGAAAGTGACGTTCCCGACCAATCTACTTTTTTCGTTTAGGGTACACCTAGTCCAGATCAATATAAGCCGAGTTTTTTGAGCTTTTATCTCAGCAAAGCAAAGTAAAGTAGGCTTTTCAGCACGCTAATTACAACAACTATTGCAAGTCCCGAAGTGTCAATTGGAATGTAGTTGTTGTAATTGCGTGCTGAAAATCCTACTTTGCTTTGCTTTGCTGAGATCGAAGCTCAAAACAACTCGGCTTTAGTCGACTTAAGATAACTAGGTTTTTGAATGTACCCATTGTAACTCTGACATTAGTTACAAAAGATGTCCCAAGTTACAACAAGTATAATAATTAATAATTAATTAGTTGGCGCAACAGATCCGTAGAGACCCTATGCCTAGGGTCATTCATAACCATTCGTTCTGTGTGAGTTTTTAATTTTCGGAACGAATGGAAGCAGGGATCTACAATTTTATGCCGATCCTCTCGGATGTTTGCCAGACGTTCGCGAGAGGTGGCGCAGTGTAAAAACAAGTACCAAAATAGAAATCCGTTCAATTGGTTAAAATAGTTAAACTTTAATGTGCCCCAGGTTGTCTGGGTTAGGACATTAATCAGTAGAAAATGCCCACAACGTTGCATTCTAACTCCTCTCTTGGCTAATGAAGTGCGTCGTTGGATATCCTCCTGCAAAACGAGTCAACGTAAACTGGACCGAAAATAATTGAAAAATCTTTCTCTCGGAACGACCAAGAACATCTTCATCCGCTTAAGATACAGTCCAGCTTCAATCCTGTGCAAATTACCATAACGTCAGAGTATTAAAAAAAAAAACCTCAAGCGAATATCGTTATTTTGAATTTTGTTGATTTGAATATCTGCAAAATATTAATACATCTAGTATAAACTCGAATGCAGTACGCAGTAGGCTAAGTAAAAGTACAAGGACGAAATGGTCTATCGTTTTTATGTATCTTGGGTCAGAACATTTTTTCTACGCGAAGGATTTGCTGGTATATTCCGTGGGAGCCAAGCTTCAGTAGATAGGTAGGTATGCATATGCCCCACTTTCTGTTAAACTTCGCGCAAAGTTTGAGGACCGGATGAAGGACAATTACTCGTAAGTATATGTTTGGGGTCCACATCATATAATTAATAAAAGGTAGGCAAAATTGCCAATACCTACGCTCGACAGGACTTTATCGATTATGTTCCGATTTGTTATTCTACTTCAAGTAAATTAATTATTTTTTTCCGTCGTTTAATAAATTAGTATGTATTGACTGTAAGTGCACAATAACAGTGTTTAAAAGTTGCCAACCATTGAGTATTTGTTTTTTTTTTTTTTTTTTTTGCAACTTTTTCAAAACAAACCAAAGCTAAGTTTGCATTTCCTGCAGTCTCGTAAAACTTTTGTGTGAACAAGTCATGCCAAAGAACAACTCAAAAGCATTCATTTTAAAGGAAATCCCTGCGATTCCTTTGATCTCTATGATTATTCGTATCCTTAAATATTGGGGCCTAATTTATGAGAACAATTGGGGTCGTCGGTATTTTGCACTTTCAACAACAACAGTCTTTAACGTGACGCAGTTTATTTTCATTTTTACAACCAACGAATCGGTGCAAGTGGTCATTCGCAATGCTTACATATTGGTATCGTGGTTTAATTCTATTACGAGGGGATATTTACTGGTCCTTCAGCGTTCCGAGTACGAGCAATTTTTGAGCAAATTTGTTCATCTTTACCTGTCGCTTTTGGTGAGTGTACTTCGGAAAAGAAATAAGGATGGGAAATTCATTTCGAACACACAAGTGTTTGATGCTCTTTTATTTATATAATATTTTTAGAAAACCGAGGACATTGTGGTTAGGAACATGCTGAAGGAAGCAAACGTACTTGCCAAGAAGATGACTACTGTGAACATGATTCTTGGTCACCTGACTGTGTTTGGATTTTGTAGTTATCCTCTTTTTGTCGATGAAAAAAGTAAGAGTTTCGCACGGTTTTTCGCTAAAAACAATTAAACCGACTAATTAATTTAGTGCTACCCTACGGAAGCCATGTGCCAGGTATCAATGAGCTGGAAACACCATTTTTTGAAATCTTTTATGCGTATCAAGTGTTTATAACACCAATTGGATGTTGGCTTTATATCCCCTTTGGGTGTCTGGTAGTCTCGTTGATTATGTTCGCAACTCTTATGTGTAAGGTGCTGCAATATCGCCTTCGGGAAATAAATGAAGCTAACTGGGTTCCAAAAATTCGGACCGCAAAGATAATTTGGTGCATAAAATACCAGAAGAAAATCATTGAGTAAGTAAAAGTTGGAGTTTTCAAAGTTATGAGTTTGATTTGATTCGATATTGTGATTTGATCTTTATTCATTAGACAGAAGACACTATAACATTTTAGAATAAGCTTTAAAGCTACCTTCTTTTTACTTCATTACAGACGTTACTTTTTCGCACTAGGCCGTTCAAGAATCTAGTTTGAAGTCTGACAACAACCGTCTCCGTTTTGATTGCCCTAGATCGCTCACATGAACATTTTTTTTTATTTGACGTTTATGGAGGGGTAGTTGAAGAACCTAGTCAAGAATTTCGTGACAGTTGACAGTCCTTTATGTGGTTGAAGGAAAAAAAAATAAGGTTACCGGCTAATTTAGTTTTTTGCGTAATCAACTAGATTTTTGAATGTGCTGCACAGTTTATTAAAAAAAATGTTTATAGGTTAATGTATTGAACTACAAAAATGTCTTGCAAATGTCAGTAAACAAATTCAAAGTTGATCACGCATTGGTACAAAATAAAATATACATTAAAATTCGAAAATTTGTATGTAATATCGACCAAATCAAATGTCGTTCTTGTCAGTGTAAAAGACATAAAAATGTACAAAATATGAACACTTTTTTCAATAGGTACGTGGACATTCTCAACAAATTAACCACATATGTGTTTCTGGTTGAGTTTCTTTCTTTCGGAGGCTTACTATGTGCTCTACTCTTTTTGATGAATATTGTTAGTTGATTCTACATTTTTCCTTTGGCAAATTGAGTAATGAGTAAATTGTGTCCTTTTTCAGGCACAAATTACCATAGCCATAATACAAACTTCAATGATATTTTCGCAGGTTTTCACATTATACTGGTTTGCAAGCCAACTTACTGAAGAGGTAGTGAGTATTAACCGTTTCGACACAGCTCAAGGTTGAGGTTTTCTTTTATTTTTTATAGAGTGCTAAGGTAGCGCAAGCTGCATACAATACCAACTGGTTTATGTTTGATAGACCTGAACAGAAAAATATTATGATGATGATAATGCGAGCGCAGAAACCATGTGTGGTGAGTATTCAAAGTGGGTAATTAGTCGTGATCTATTTGGAATGGAATCTAACACATGTGTCAAGATTTCCAATCATAAAGTACTGTAGGTTAGGCATAGTTTGTTCTTTTAGATGAAAAGTTATAAAACCGTTCGTTTTCGGACCAACAAAAATGAGCGAAACTTGGTTAGGTTAGGTTAGGTTGAGTGGGGTTTTGAGTTCATCACAAAAAGACCAGGCACCATAGTGGACCCATCGCCATCCCCAGGGAACCGTTACGGTTAAAAACCTAAACCAAATCGCCCAAACAATCAATTTCCCTGCAGAATTTAATAATGGTCCCAATATTGTTTGAGGAACCAACCTCCCCTAAGTGATTAAAGAAGTACCTGCCAAGGTGCTTCCTTCTACTCCGAGCGATTGCTTGACACTCACATAAAATGTGGAAGATGTCTTCCGTGACTTGTAGGTCCTCACAATACCTGCATATGTCCGAGCTAGCTAGTCCTAGTCTCATGGCATGCTTCCTTAGAAGGCAATGTCTACTGAAGTTGATTAATTTTTCAGACTTTCTCCAGTTTAAAATGGGCCACGGTGCCTTTGAGACCCTGTGACCATCTAGCTGTGACCATCTTGTGGCTGCTAAATGGGAAGTTTTTTCCAATACAACCCTTCTAACCACAGCCATTGGTGGTCTTATGCCCTCAATCATGGTGTTAGGTGGGAGCTCCGCTCCTTCCTTGGCCAGAGCGTCGGCCTTTTCATTACCTTCAATATTACAATGCCCAGGCACCCAACATAATCTGACACGGTTCTGCGAACATAATGCCTTCAGCATTGTGCGGCAATTCCTTACTAGTTCAGATTTAGTGGTATGTGACTCTAGCGCTTTAAGCGCAGCCTGACTATCAATGTAGATCATTCTTATTAGATATCGATCTCATCTCAAGTACCTCCGCAGCTTTGAGTACTGCCAGAATCTCCGCCTGGAACACACTGCATGTGTCTGGAAGTCTCAGGGCCAGATGTAAGTCCAGTTCATTGGAGAATACACCAGACCCTGTGCCCTCACTGGTTTTGGAGCCGTCAGTGTATATCGAGGTCTCATTTACCCTCGACACCAAGTTCCTATACCAATCCTCTCTGTCAGGGTACAACACATCATACGGTGTGTCAAAATCGAGTGTACCAAGGCCTTCATCCGCTTTTTCCGGTATTTCGGAGAATGATTCCTTCAAAATACTGCTATGTCCTATCCTACTGTTCTTAAAGAGCCCAATATTAGTGAGCCGTAGCGCACTATTTCCTGCAATTGATTTTATTTGTAAGTCCAGTGGCAAAAGATTCATAAACGCCTCTAGTGCAGCCGTTGGTGTGATACGTAAAGCACCTGTAACGGCAATGCTGGCTGTTCTTTGTACCCTGGTCAACATATCCCGTACATACTTCTTGTTTGTGGCATTCCACCAGACAAGAGCCCCATATGTAATGAGCGAAACTAAAAACTAACTATTTTCAGATGACTGTTGGAAACGTCTACCCGATGTCCTTGGAGATGTTCCAATCATTGATGAATACATCCTACTCATACTATACACTCTTGCGCCGTTTTTACGGTTGAATGCAACGGAAAGAAAACTTATTAGTTCATCACGTAGCTTTCACTGTCTCTAGTTGATTAGCGACATTGCAAACAAGTAAAATAAAAACCATAAAAAAAATTCCTTAAATCTCTTTTATTTGTGTATCTTCTCATCAACGTTTAAGACATTTTGTTTTCTTTGTTTAATATATATATATATATTTATATCTTTGTTTCGTTCAATCATACCACACGAGAATAATATGTTTTTAATTTAAAATTAAATCGAATGCAAAGCAAAAAATAGATACTTAAATACGGTTTGTAACTCTGGTTAAAACATAATATACAAACGTTACGTTACACGGTTATTAATAAAACCAGTTTACTACATAATATTACTTGAATGAAACTTTGTTTCAATTACATTTTTCTTTTCTCCATTTTCGTTTTAGAAATAGAATAATCATAAAAGATGTTTACATCCGAAAGTAAATACATACAAGTTAAATAAGTTTATAAATACATAATTAAATGATTGTACTATATTTTTAAATAGAATACTAAAGTGTATATTGTGAATAAATTAAAAACCATATGATAAGAAGAAAATGAAATAAAATAGATTAAATTGCTTGTTTACATTACACTCATGCGCGCGCACCCACTGTGAATCCTGCTGCAGTTTTAGACTCTGTTTAGACACTTTTTCGTATATTGGTTTTTCCTCACCGGTTTGTTATTTTTGTTTTGTATATATTAATCATTATTAACAACAAAATTGCAGTAAATACAATTTCTCTAATAATTTCTAATAATAATAATAATTGTAAAGTTAATGGTTTTCTTTATTCTTTAATAATAATAATTGCAACTTGAATAATTATTTTCAATTGATACTCCGTTGAACTCGAACGATTTTCTGCTTGTTATACACATGTATGTAGGTAGGTACAGATTTGTTTTTGGGGTTAAGGGGAAAAGGTATTGACACTATAATGCTTAAGGAATATTTTTGTTTTGTTTCTTTTTGAATATATTAAATTTGTTTCTTAATTCTCTGATAATAATTTAATAAAATGTTAATTTAGTTACAGCTTGTTCTTATTTTGTAAATTTAATTGCAATTTACAAACTATTTGAATCAACTTTCGGTACATTTTTATTATTTACATTTTTCTCTTTTTCTTTTTCGTTTTAGCAATGTATATGGATTTGCAGGGGAAATGTTGATTTACGTGTGTAAATGTTACTTATGGTTACTATAAATATGCACGTTTTGCATAAATGGATTGAATTTGTTTTTTTTTTTTGTTGGTTAGAAAAATCTATTTCTAATTATGGATGTAAGAAGTTATATAAGAAGGGAACAATCTGGATGATGTAAAGGTTTAATTTTTTGGTGAAACTGTGATCAGTTTATGCGGTGTCACTGGGGATATCTGGAAAAGAGAGAAGAAAGAAACGGTTATTAGCGTTTGTAAGATTACAGAGGCAAGGGCCACTATACTTGAACAAAGATAAAAAAGAGGAACTCACGCTTATTTTGAGAATCGATTTCGTTCGAAAGTGTCTCGAATTCGAAGAATCTGTATTTTGACATTCGAACAGATAAGAAGTTCATCCTATCAATCGAAAGTTTATTTGTCATTCGAATGTTAATCGTATTTTGACATTCTAATCGTTCGAAACAAATGTAATTTTTTATTCGTGTGCAATTTCCTATCGCTTAAACAGCGACTGCTTTGGTTTCGTCCATATTTTTGGCGGATAAAATTTGCAAAAATGTAATTTTATCTCGTCCTTTTCTTCCTCACTAGCTAGGATACGTTTTGTACCCATTTGGGGCAAAGTTTAGCTTCCAATGCGTTTGTTACAATTTGTATGCACTTTGATAAGGATGATTGAGACATAAAAAAAAAAAAAAAATTGGTAGCAACCTTCTGCGACAAATCTTAAGGGGGTCGTTAGCATTGAAATGGGAGGAATAGATAATATTGTCCCTATCCTTTAAATTCTGTTACTAACTCATCCAGAACATATTTAAATGGATTTTTGTTGAGACGAAAATTCCTTACAAATATTTAAACAAATGATAATATTAAGTAGATTAAACGTACTTGGAACAATTGCCATGTTTTTAGTGTTTTATTTTCACAATATGAGTTTTGTATACAAATAGAAATGTCAAATGACATCAGACAGCTGATTTCGAAAGTTGAATTCACTTGAATTCATTTGATGTCATTCTCGATAATGAATTTTATTCGTTCGAATCTCAAAATAAGCATGACTGAATCTTGACTGCAGTACATTATTATGATCGTCTACAGACAATGATTCTTTAACCTCAGCCATACAGGTCGTCCTTTTGCTTAAAACCCCACCCAAGGAACAGCACTATAATAACATCTAACTCACCCACAACGAAGGACTGCTCAAAAACGAGTCATCATCCTCCATCAAACTGTGACTCTGCTGATCAATATAGATGAGCGTATCCTTGCTGCACGTGTTCGCGGTATTCCGCAACATTGACGATAGCGTATCGCTGCACTCTTTCAGCTTGTAGTTGGAACTGTTGGAAAAAGAATGGCGCAAGTTCACACAGTGACTGCTGGCGCCATTCAAACAGATGCTGCTACCACTGCCGTTGATGCCCCGATTGTACTCATGTCCCAGAGAGACCATTATACTGCTGCTGTTGCTCTTTAAACTACTTGAGAGCGCCTCTTTGAAATTCGTGTTGCTGATGCCATTAAATTTGTATGACTGCGAACAGGACGAGGATGATGACGCCGATGTAGGTGACGAAGCATAGGCTGGCGGTGTCTTGACATCAATTGGCAACGAGGCGGTATGTTTCTGCTGCAAGGGTGTGGCTGTTGGAGTTATTTTCTTCAGTCGCGGAGACACGGGGCAAATTTCCGTAGATGTCGATGCTATTGGCACTACTGGTTTGATCTTCAAACTCGGCGACTTTTCCTTGGCATTCTCTAGAGTTTCGATGGTCTCCGCATGACCGTTCATGTGCTTATAGTCGTCTGCGTCACCACCATTCGTTAGCTTCTCGCTGTTGACTTCGTTCATCGAATCCGGTGGATTGTCGTCGACAAACTCGATTCCCTCGACGTCCACCATTTCGTTTTCGTCGGTTTTCTCAATGACCACGGTGTTCGTTGTTGTTTTAGGCGGTTCTGGTGTGGCCACTGCCTTAACTTTGGCACCATCTTCAGTGTTCTCTGTGTCGCTATGCTTCTCGGGCGAACCACTTTCTTCAAGTTTCTCCTCAATCTTTGATGTAGCTGTTGCGGTAGCCACACCAGTGGATGGGGGTATGGCGATCTTCGAAACCCAGTGGTCGCCGGATGTCGAGCTGGAACCGGAACACTCGACGTTGTCAGTCGATCGACGTTGGTAGAACAACATGTAGGCCTCGTTGTTGATAATCTCCTCCTGGATCGAGTCTGACGGAACACGAGAAACCCGCTGATCGTCGAATTTATACCAATGGTGATCGTAGGGGTTCTTGCATGCCGCTGTATAGTGACCCGTTTCGAGAGTGTCACCCTGGTGATAGCACACAGCGTACAAATCATACCGCGTGTCTTTGTGCTCCTTATCTGCTCGGCTGCGATGCTCACGAGTTTTCTTCCATGGACTGCGATGCGGCAGCGTGCTGTGAGTCGCACTGGCTTCGCTGTTCAGCGAATCTACGGAACTGCTGCCGGTTCCGCGGGCCAGATGTGGCGACATGTCGAAGGCGTTCAGGGGAAACTTAACCATTGTCGTGAGCTTGGCGGCGTCAGCACCCTTGTCGTGGTGCTGTCGAAAACGCTTAAAGTGAACCACTAAAATGTCGGGCAATGACCACAGTCCGAGGGTCTTGACGACCGGTAAATACTGCTGACAGTGTGGACAGCGCCACGCATCCTCCGCACTGAGCGTCTCCGCTTTGGTATAATGTTCCAGACATTGTTCCAACGACAACGCAGTATCTGTGGTCTTATTGTCCCCGAGCCGTGACACACTCTCATGCTCTACAACTGTGTCCTCCAAATCTGCGAAAAAATCGTCTGGTTGCTGCCACTCAAGCAGAAGTTTTATATGAGCTGGTCCGGCATCACCCGATAGCACAGACAAGGCCAAATCGATCATCTCTGTGAAAAGCGGATGTTCCACCTGTTCCAAATATGTGTCTGGATCTGCCGATGGATCTTGCAGGCGTATTTGAAACATATCACTCAAGGGCGTGCTGTAGGCGAATACTTCTGGTTTCAGAATCGGTGACATTTCCTTTAGCAGCTTCTTCTGTAGTTCTACGTAGGAGCTGTCACGTGGGGCCTGCACACAAAATGGAGCACCTGCAAACAATACAAAACATAAATACAGAAAAAATAAATCAAAACTAGGCTCTTAAACTTACCAAATCTCTCCACGGCTCCCTCCTTGGTCTTGCGAACATTCGCAATGAGCAACATCAGGTCAGTCGATGACTCGCCTTTTACTTCGGGAACTTCTATGCAATAAACCGAATCGAGTCCCTCGAGTGTCGACACGGGTTGAGTGTCGTAAAACACTCTGGAGAAGCCTTGACTGTTGATGTCCGCGAGTACCATTCGATTGCTTGGAATCCCCGTGTCTATATGCAGCTGATCGCGCAATGCAACTATTGGCGATCCAGCCGAAACGGTTAGTCCCAATTTCACTTGTCGCGGATGCTGTTTCACATACAAAACGGTTACGAATACTGCTTGTTGCGTCAATTGCGGCAGTTGCACGGATATACAATGGAAAGGGTCAAAGGTATTGCTTTGCTTTTTACATCGAGGACATGTTAGCGACGAACGAAATTGTGCTTGAAATACAGCTTGGACGAATGAGTTGTTGCACCGGATGTGATTCGCCAACGTCTCGGCGGCGATTATCTCGTCTGGCCGGCCATAATTGTTCTGCAAGAAAAAATTAAAAAAGCCAAGCTTAGAATTGAGTAGATTAGGTACATGCTTTGGTGATTATTTGCTTTTCGGATAAGGATTAGGTCACGTGATGAAATGAGCATTTTGTTACAGATTTAAGTCCGTTACATGCCCGAATACACTCCTACCTCAACCCCAAGAATGGTTAAGAGAGACCGAAACTCGTGTATTTTGTAATCCAAGCAAATGTCTCTGCCAATTTTAAATGCTAAAAGTCAGACTCTAAACTAAACGCATTTCACAAAAGTCAATTGTCCTCGATGTGACTCCTCCTTCCCCACAACCACCTCTTCCAACTGCAATTGCCAAAGAAATTCCACACACTCTAAAAAAAAAAAAAACCTAATTATGAGTGTGCACTACAAATCGATTTTCCTCGAAAAATAGCCTCAAACTATGCACAAGACCAGCAAACCGGTCTACTTGCACAACATTAGCCCACTATATCGATGAAGAGCCATCGAAGCATCATATTATGCTACTAAATACGTCCGAAGTCTGACGTTCGACGACAACGTCGATCAGCATTCTCCTGCATAATACTATAATAGCGATGGTAGTATATCCGTCCAGTCGTCTAACGTCTACAACCAAATTGATTTAACGTTCATTCATGCCCAGCTATAATAATGCCACTAGCATGAGTACAAGTGGGCGGAAGGTGCTGTCATGGGGTGGCGATGGTAATGGCGATATTCTCCTCATTCGATGACACTTGATGTCTCCTTTCTTTGAAGAGACTACACTGCTGCTATTGCTCTGCACTTTTTAAGGCAGACACTCACTATGCTTTTTTGTTGCACTTAAATGTACAAGAAGACGAATAATGGCATTGATGGACAGATTGCCTCCGATGGGATTCGATGGCATGCATACGAGTATGTGGCGATTCTTCGGTTGAATTAGTGTGTTCGCTTAGTGACACTTTCCATTGTTCAAGGTGTTTGGTGCTGCGATGATTTAAGGTCAGGCAAGTGGTGCAAAAAAACAAAAAAAAAATTCCAACGAGAGGTCCGGAATGAGTCACTGTGAGCGCTGCTCATTTTGTCTGATGAAATATTGGTAATCAACGAACGAAAAACCAAACCCACGAAGCGCAATTTAAGATATTGCGTGTCTGACAATTTAAAGTTCAAGGCTTTTGTCGGCTCCTTTGCTAACACCGCGGAGACGGTAATAGATAGGTTGTCGAATTGATGGCAATTTAATTGGTGAGGGTACATTTTCCGGAAACAAAAAAACTTGTTGCAAAAGGGCAAGCACGTCACGAGTAATTGTCTTAACCTTAAACCTTACCCTGAATTCGATCAGGCGACGATAAACAATCCCACTTTGGTGGGAGGATTTGTTGAGTGATTGTTTGAAATGTTGGTAAGACTGGTTGGGGATTCCCCTAAGTACTGAAAAGAAAACATGCCAAGCTGTGATGTGACATTATGCCCCAGCTGCACATGTCGGAATGTGGATTCGAAAAGGGAAATCAATTATAATTATAAGCCTCACTTCGATTATTATGAGTTGAGTACTCTCGCTGGCTTAAAAAATGTCATCACTAATAGAGATAGAGACTTTAGGACGCAATAGTCCGTTTGAAAACAAGTACGTATCTTTCTCAGCGAATAGAGGAAATACTTTCCATGGATGTGATCCAAGAAGAAGACTTTCGGGTTAAGAAAAAGAGTGCGCCATTCATGTACGCACATGGATCCTAAAAATTTTTAAGGAAAATTACGTGGCAGTGCGCTGCGGTTCAAGAATGCTGGCATTAAATTTAACTCTGAAGTCAGAAAATTAAAACAAAACATAATTTCACGATTCATTTAAATTATATGGTGAGTGAACCATGGTAATGGAAAGTATCTACAAAGGCAATCCACTCCCGTGTGCCGTGTATTTCAACTTTATTAGCGGAACACTGACAATCTGCAGTTCCAGAGATGTACACCTCAATGTCAACCTAACTGCCAAGCGCTGTGATGATCATGCGAGTTCAAAGTGATAAAATGCAGGGCGATTGTTTATTGCTTCAAGATAAGCAAAATGGTTTGCTCCAGTTATTTTACAATTACATTTGACGATCACAGGGAAAGATTGAAACCTGTTGCCAACTCCTTTCGTTACCTAACAACCTCTAACCGAATGAACACGAGGCGCAGCTAGTTTCATGCACTTCCCTCAAGTTGAAACCTAAAAGCTATCTATGGAAAAACTAATTTTGTCTCTCTTGACTTGAAGACGTTGACTTTTATCAGTTAATATCTTGCCCCGTGCCCGATTTACCGACCTGATATGGGCCAAAAGCAAATATGTACCTACTTAAAGTTAAAAAGCAATAAAACCGATAAATTTCCACTGTAACGTCTATGAATAGTTGCACATCATTAGGTAATTATTTAACAACTAAGTAGATACTGTCATTGTCACTTATTATAATGACATTCTATTGCCACCTCGAAGAGTGACAAAGTAGCATGAGCCCGAAATATAAACATCGACTGACGGCAACTTATCCGATTCAACGTACCTTTACACTTTTATAGCGTCTCTTAGTGGCCGTATTCAAGTCCTCGTGCACTTTATCTAGAAGCCAGAATAAAAACTCTTGAGCATCGTGTTGCGTTGAGCTGCGAAACTGAGATCCGTATCGATCCACAACAGCCTGCCAAAGTGGAAATGTTTAGATGAATTTGGTTTTTAACAAAGAAAACCTAAAACAAACCTTAAAGCTTGTACTATGATCACTTTCATTCTTACACGTCCACAAGGCTTTGAGGACATTCGCTAATTGTTCGGTAAGTTCGCCTTTGGTTCCGAATTTTCTCGAATTGATCTTGTTTCGTTTCTTCAAATCCACCTGGGAAGAGAGTAGAGTTTGTTAAAATGATTAAAGACAAAAATTCCAAACAAATATGGTTCGGGCAACGAATGTCTACGATGTGCATTATTGAACCAATTTACGTGAGTACAAATGCCTTACCTTATACTGATCCAGAACAAAATACTCTGCTAAGATGTCCGTATGACTTAGGCACTGCAGTACAGCATTCATAAAGCACGTGTTACCATGGTTCTTAAGGCCTGTTACACCGGGCGTTTGATCCGCTGGCCACTGGTAGCCTCCAATGGGTGGTACGCGGTCCGCCAACGAGCTGGACGTCGATGCATGTTTGTTTACCTACAAAAAATACAAGACACGCTACATTTAATAACCAATTCAAATAAACGAATTGATATGGGAAAAAGGAACAATTGATGCTTTTTTGAAACAATATGTGTATGAATGTAAATCTAATTGGAAGTGATGAGTAAGTTCCTGCCGCTTTCTCACAGCAATGTCTTAATTATCATGTGACTTGTGTAGGCATAATTCCTTGCAGGGGTGTGTTAAAAACAATATCGAACTGTACTTGCTATACCGATATGCATATACCTACATAGTTGGTGAAAGCAACAAGTGAAAATCTTGCTATTATAGAAACAAAAGGGGGAATTGTAGCCAAAAGCACGCGTTACAAAAATATGAAAATAAATGGCGAGTTGATGGGTATAGCTGAACTTGAATGTTTGCACGGTGCAGTTGCACTGTTTTTTAATTGAATTACAATTTCTGTGCCCAGTTGTGTGGCAAGTGCAAGACAATAAACTATTGAAAATCAATATGATAAATGGGTGAGGTGTAAGGAATTCAAAAGCACGTGTAAACAAAAGCATATTTATGTACATGTACAAATTTGTGTAGATACGAAAACTATATTCAAAAGAAAATAAATAAACATGTAAACTTTTGAAACAAAGAAAATAAATCTAGAGTCGAATAATGTTGTACCTCGTTCCTCCTCCAACATCCAGTGTACAGAGGTATGACACCGAATGGCTTTGTGCTTTCAAATTGCTACGAGTTGTACCGAAAATAAAAATGTTAAAGAAAGTTGTTATTAGAAGATCGAACATTTGAAACTAGGTAGGTAAAACATGTAAGAAAGAGACGAAATTATAGTTGTTTTTCAAACAAGACAGATAGTTACAAGTTTGCATGATGGCTACAAGGAACTAGACAGCGAGAACCTGATCGTATTCCATAGAAAAAGTAAAACAAATTCCATTTGGCCATTATTTAGATAAGGCGAGTTTTTTTGAGCAAAGCCAGGGCTGGAATCGGCTAAGGTGATAGTTGATTGTCACTTTTTTGATTGTCGTTTTTGATTATCAACTCTTCTTCTCTGCGTAAGACGATCACTAAAAAATGGTTGATTATTGGCAGCACTTAGAGCTTTAGATGTCACTTCCTTGCCGACGCTGTCATTCTCAACAGCTGATGGGTTCATATTCGAAATGATTCTTTTTTATTTTGAAAATTGTAAGTGAATTTGAGAATAATAATACTCGTATGTTCACAAATTACAATAATTTTTTTTTATTTTTTTTAGAGTCTCAAGCTAATAAAGAGCAAATACGTATACTTTCCACGATTGAAGAACATGTTCTCATTTTCCGTTGGCCTTATCATCATGATATGATTTCCATCAACCATTTAACTGCTAAATTTAAAGGGCAAATTTAAAATAGGCACCACCCCCAAAGAAGATTTCAGGTTCTAGCCAATTGTAGGATGGTTGGAACATGCGTTGACCTTACTTGTTGGTAGATCAACCAGTTCCAAAACAAACAAACGCTTCTTTTGATAAGCGAAAGTTTTCCAAAAATCTAAAAAGACACCAATTAACAATGAAACATTATAAATACATAATGCATACTTGGACTTTTTTGTAATTATTTTCTTCATTTGTGCAGAAAAGTTCCAATGAAGATAATTGCACTTCACGAATTTTCAAATTTCACTTTTTTTATTTTAATTTATTTAATATTATTCTTTTTTCACGAAAGTATTTAATTTATTTGGAGTCGAAGTCGAGGTGCATACCTTTGAAAATGACACAAATGTATGAAAGCGACACCTAAATAGCTGTCACATAAAATTGATCGCAAAAAAGCGATTGTCAATTTGATAATCACCTTACGTGGACGCAAAGCTATGATTTTGATTGTCAACTATCAACTATCACCTTAGCCGATTCCACCCCAGGTCGAATTTTCAGCACGCAGCTACAACAACTACTGCTAGTCTCGAAGTGTCAAGTAGAGCGTGGTTGTTGTAATTACATGTTGAAAGTCCTACTTTACTTTGTTTTGCTTAGATCGAAGCTCAAATAAAACACGCCTATTTACGATTCTTTTCACTAATCTAAAACAAATAAACGTGGGATTGACTTTATTTTCGAATTTTATTGACATGTTCCATGTCCAAGCTTGTTTTTTTCGTTTCCTAATCGAATAACGCTGTTCCCATTGTTCTCAATCAGCGCTAGGTTGCGAAATTACAAAATCGTTTAGTGGCTGAACACAATGGAGCCGCAGCCGGAATCAAACTTCAATCCCGAGAACTTGCAAGAATGAATACTAATAAATACAAACAGAATACGGTAAAAAGTTTAACACACTAGTGCGCAGATTGATGCTGTAGCTGGGCAAGAGCCCAAAACTGCACAAACAAGCCTTTTGTGTGGAACAAACAAATTATGTAAAAATAAATCCATCGACGTACAAAGTAAAAAAAAAGAAAACATGTGCAGTGCATGTCGTTCTCTTGGGTTAGCATTTCTGCCACACGTCATTTAAATTTCTCTTACTTATCGCAGGTACGTCACAATAACAAATGCGCAATAACTTGATGCAAACAACATGTAAGCTTGGAAAAATCCGCTTGTCTGACGTGTCCATATTTTATGTGGACTTTGTAAAACATAAAATCTGACATCATGTAGATCGTTATTGATATATTATATAGCATGTTTAATTGTTTACCCATTTAATACGTTTGTTTGTTTTTCGGATCAGACTTGGGGCAACAAAAATACAATACAAACAATCGAATTATCTAACGAACCTTGAGAACAATCATTTTAACGATCGTTAACCGAAAAATGTGTACTGAAATATTGAGTATAGACTGTACTATACACATAAGTATACCCAGAGTGGTATTGCTCTGATGACGTAAACCAGCTAAGTTGATCGGATGTTGCTGTAGTCGTTGGTTAATTAAAATTTATGCAACAAACAAAACCATTTTGCAATCCGAAAATATTTAAAAAATTAAATAAACTAAGATTTATCACGAGGAAGTCGCCTAATCGTTAAGTACAGCTTAGATGCTCACATTCAGAGGTAATTCATTAGCATATGAACGCAAATTGGAATACCAACTTAGTTAGTGCAAAAATAGATTTATTAAAATTTTGTTTAAATTGCTCACTTCCTGATTCAAACGAATTGGAAATAGAAATCGAGAGAGCTATACTTTTAAAAAGAGTGTTCGGTCTTGGAAAAAAACTGCGATATAAACAAGTACGTTCGATGATTGGGTCGAAAGTTTTCTTCCATTTCCAACGTTTGACATTTTGTCAATATTGATCCTTATATGCTTTTCACACCGAGCCCAAAACACACGAAATTTTTATCGAAAACAGAAGTTTTCCCATACAAATTTCAGTTTTCAAAACGAGTCGTTTGCACTCGTTTTCCACGAAAACACCACGAAAACGACTTCCAAACGTTGGGTTGTAGAAACAAACACACCTTTTGCAATGTTCAGCAAAATGGCTGACCGAACAAATGTCACAACTCACATCTTAAAATCATTTTCCACAATTATTTGTTGGGCAAATATTGTTTTTAAATGCACTAAATTCATTTTGTTTGCTAATTAATGCGATCGAAATTTGCAACCACAAAAGTTTGCATCGAAGTTTAGCGACTAATGTTTCACAGCTGATTGAAATGTCAAACGAAAACTAGTATGTGGTCGGTGTGAATGCATCAACGAGTTTTCGAGGAAAACACGGCTTTGGACTTTGGAGTTGGTGTGAAAAGCATATTAGCAATAAACATTTCTTATTCAAAATCAAATACGAATGTTGTGCTGAGCTGCGCACATCATTTAAACAACCTCAGATGCAGTTCATTCAATCCGTCATTAATCGTATGAAACTGAAACATGAAGCCGAATTTCAAATTGTAATTCTGAGTGATTATTTTATCGATATCAATTTTAAATCACGATCCGATTTCAAAAATACCAAATTTATTGCATTATCTCTGTTCTCGCTGTCAAATTATGATATGTGTCGTTGGCATTTTTGTATTTTTAATAATTCAGTTATTTAATTTGCTTTACGGCATTTCATTGACATATTATGTCTGTTCCTTTACTTTAAAATCTTACGAATTTTTACGAATTCTTACGAATTTTTACTCAATGCCGTTCCTTAACTCGAAAAATTCGTAAAAGAGAGCGTTGTCGAGAGAGCAAGATGTTACCCCTCCACTGAGAATCTTACGAATTATTACTCAACAAATTTCATGGTGTAAGAAATTTGAAGGGCTGTCAGTCACCAAACAATTAACAGCTGATTTGAAATTTCTTGTCATATTTGACATTCGATTGAATTTGTTTTGTTTTCTTGCGTTCTATTAAAATGGTATCAACAGGCGGCAAAATAAATATTGAATGTTCTCCCCGAACATTCCTACGTATTGAAAATATTCTTTACCATTGCAATTTATGGATTTATTTATCTGTCATTTTTCATAGTTTACTACAAAAGCGTTCCCTAACTTTTTCGTAAGTGTCTCTCTCTGTGAGAGAATTTATCCCCACCACTGCCATTTTAATTGTCTTTTCCATTCTTACTACAAAAGTAAGGGAACAGACCTATTGATTGTTTCCACAATTCTTTTTGATAGCAATACTTTCAGTTGTTTGACAGTTGTCACAGATTTATGCGGATTGTACATGCCAAACATACACCTGCATACCATATACACACGGATACAGTAATTCAGTTCCTATACTGTCTATTCATATACATAACCGGCACACAATCTAATCAACCTTTTCCAATCAAAGTTAAGTTTCGTACCAGTTGGCAAAAACATCCCTGTACCAATCATTAGGCAGTAATAAATACTCCTGGTCTGAAGAAAATCCTGATTAACAGTCCTTCCTCAGTCGTCAGAGGCTATTACATTTTACGAAGCCCACCTCTCCCTCAACTCGTCAGAGTGAATGACCACACATTACATCATGTGCAGAATGTTGAATCCGAAATGAACTTGACCTACCGACCCCTGTCAACATCGGCCGGCCATTTCTGAGTGTGACTGGTGGTGGTGTGCCGAGTTAATTGTCAAAAAAAAAAAACAGTAAACCGGAAAAAAATGTGTTACAATTGCAATATTCCCGAGTGTAGCAGTAAATTCATGTTAACACATAATTAATTTGCCCTAAACTGTCTGTCATTCTTGATGAACCGAACCGAATGCCAAATGAACTTGATAAATTATGAATGACACATAGTTGGTGGCGTGTAGTAGGAGTAGAACATTACGTACGTCCAATATGGCAGCAGCAAGTGTTCAGTTACATTTCGCTGCTACGAGTAGGCATACAGTATACTTGCACTTGTGCTAAATAGCCTCTACGCCAGCCACTCCACCCTATGGTTTGTCTGACAGCAGGCGGCGGAGGGAGGGGACTTTATCATTCACACACGCGAGACAGCAAAAATAGAGGAGATACATCACTGGTATCTTAAAATAGTTGAATCAACTTTAGTATCATGGTGTCGAGCCAGGAAATGCTAAACATATCTCCAGCCAATGGAACGACCTATTGGAGTAGTAAACTTTCCAATGCTGTAATTGAATGGAATGTGCGTTGCGTATGCACGTACATACACGAATATAATGTTCGATTGTTACGTCCATGTCGGTGTTGTGTGAATTATTGCGCTGGAGCGTATCAGATGAGTTGTTCGACGACTTTTGTGTATGCATAGTGGGTCATCTATGGTACACTATCTGGTCTATTATCAATCATGGAAATTAATTTATTCAATGGGAGAATTTGCTGTTACTGTAGTGGAAACGTATGTGGTTTTACAATAATTGTGATTAATTTCGGGTATTTTTTTTTTTTTTTTTTTTTTTGTTATACTTCCAGTAGCTTAAGGGCAATTTTGTATTCACGATCAGTGAGCGTTACTGCTACATACATTCAGCCGTGCAAAATACAATAAATCTGAGCTCTGTTTTTCTGTTGATGATGAAAAACGCCGCGAACATAATTTTTTTTTTAATTCAGCAAACAATTAGCCGCATAGTGGCTTTGTTGGTAGTGTGTAGGACTACTAAGCGAGGGATCCCTGGTTCGATCCAGCTAAGAACACAAATTACATATTTGGGTTTTTTTCCACTGCGCCACCTCACGCGTACGCCGGACAAACATCCGAGAGCATTATTGTCATGAAAGAGCTCCTCCAATAAGCTTTTTAACTCCGAAGTCGGACTTAATTTATAGACCCCTTTCATTCGTAACAAAAATTACAAAAAAAAAAAATACTCACATAAAACGAATGGTTTATGGAAAAAGAAAAGTTGGAAAACTCTCAACAGGTGGCGTTGAAGGCACACATTTCGTTTTTCATGGGGAAAAGCACTTTGAAAAAAAAATAAACTGGATAGAAATCGAGTAGTGACGCTTCAAATACAAAAAAAAAATATTTTAAATTTTCAAAGCAATTGTTGTCAATTATTTTAATTATTTTCCAAGCAAATTGTTGTTGTCAACAATTTTTAAATTTTTTTTTTAAATATAACCTACCTAATAAGTTTGTTTATGTTTAATATGTTGAATGAATGTTACATTATGTTACATTAAGTAACTGTTTGAAATGGAGTAGATAGCTACTTTGATTTATTTCACGGTTTTGTATTTTCAGGATCCTTGCATAAGTAGGTGTGAGTAAGTTGAAATGTAGGGGTGATTGAGATGACGTGGACAATGATGAGTGATGACAGGCAACAGGAGTTGTGGAGCGTTTTGAGTTAGCACGTAGGGATTTTTACGAAAAATGAGCGAGTAACAATCGTGGTATTCTGCTAATTCGTGAGTAGGGTTATGGGGCAACTGAAAGGTACCATAACCATAACACCTTCGGTACCGGTGTAGAGAGAGAAGGGAAAAGGCTTACCAACCAAGTTGATAGGTGCGGTTAGTTTTCTTCTTGGCTGTTAAAGTTACAAATATTTCGTCGGTCGCTGATGGACTATATTGTAAAGCATCGTGTCTTTGGTTATACTCGATGATGGATGTATTCGATTGAATGGCAAAAAAGAGGCTTCCACATGCGCACATTCTCGTTTGGTTTGTCGAAAGAATGCAACCAGACCAAATTGATGACATCATATGTGCCGAGATGCCAAATCACGAAACTGGACCAGACCTGCATGATGTCATAATTACAAACATGATTCATGGGAAGGTTTGAAAATGGTATCAGTATTTTTATTTCACATTTTCTGTTTCGTGCGAACCAACTTACAAACACATGAAAACCAATTTAACAGCTCACTAAAATTCGATTACATTTCGGTTACAAGTCATTCCCAAATATATTAAACACACTGTTACTGTGGAAGGTGGAAGGAGCATTTCTGTGCACTGCTCAATGATGACCAGAGTACAAACGCGAATCATCATCAACTGCTGGACATACGTTACGTAGGTCTTTCAGGGGAATCGACATCAACCCCCCAACAAGTGCAGAAAAAAGAACCGCGATCCTGCTTCTAAAAAATAACAAGACAGCTGGACTGGATGGCATACCTGCCGAGTTCCTGAAAGCGGATCCAGACGCAGCGGCCTGTATCTTGTTTCCACTTGTTCAGGCTGTTTGGGAGAATGAAACCTTTCCCAGGGAATGGATGGACGGAGTTATCGTCAAGATACCGAAGAAAGGCGATCTTAAGAACTGCAATAACTGGCGTGGTATCACCGTTTTGTCCGTATTCCCAAAGCTGATGGCAACTATCATTCTCGAGGGGATAAGGTCCAGGATTGAATCGACGCTCAAGAGGCACCAAGCGGGATTTCGCAGTGGTCGATCATGCGTCGATCATATTAACACCTTGCGAATCGTTCTTGAGCAATCGTCGGAGTACCAATCACCGCTCTTCCTCATGTTCGTCGACTTTGAAAAGGCCTTCGATCGCGTTAAACGTGATTGTATTTGGAGATCGCTTGCTATGTGAGGCATCACTGAAAAGATTGTTGCTATTATCAAAGAACAACGCAAGGTGTTTCGTCTTGCACAGTGGACGGCTTTCCGATGCATTTGAAGTGCGACAAGGAGTGAGACAAGGAGATGTACTGTCACCGATTTTGTTTTTACTTGCGATCGATGATGTAATGACTGCCACGGTGGGTACAAACGAGAGACTTGGTATCCAGTGGAACCCGTTTGATAGGCTAAGCCATTTGGACTACGCTGACGATATCTGCTTCCTGGCAAACAACATTGGTGCCCTTAACCAAATGTGTCATTCACTGCAACAGAACGGGGAGGTGGCTGGCTTAAGGATAAACGCCAACAAGACAAAAATTATGCACACAAGCCGAGACCATCAACAGCAGGCTATCTTGAGACGGGAGACCATTTAAGAGGTTACGCAGTTCAACTATCTGGGTAGCTATGTATCACTCGATGGTGGAACGGACCTGGATATAAGAAATAGAATAAATAAAGCTCATGGTGCATTCGGTATCCTTTCTCCAGTCTGGAAAATAACACTTCGCACTAAGTTAAAACTCTTTGAATCCAATGTAAAATCGGTACTGCTTTACGCATGTGAAACGTGAAAATGCTCCGCCAACATCTCGAGTAGGTTACAAGCCTTTGTTAATTGTTGTCTGCGTTACATCCTAAAGATCCGTTGGCCACAAACAATCTCCAACAATGAACTGTGGCGTAGGACTGGACAAACAAAAGTGGATGTTGACATCAAGCAGAGGAAATGGCGCTGGATTGGCCATACACTGAGGAAACCAGATGACAACATAGCGAAGCAGTGCTTCCAGTGGAACCCTTAAGGTGTAAGGCGAGTTGGTAGGCCAAGATCAACATGGAGCTCAACTGTTTTGACGGAAGCTCGGTCCCAAAATTTGCGATCGTGGACGCAGCTGAGGTATCGTGCTGCAGACAGAGAGAGATGGAAGGGCCTGGTTGTCGCCCTATGCTCCAGGAGGAGTTAAAGTGTTGCTGCCAACAGCAGCTTCCGGAAGAAGAGAGAGAGAGAGTTACTGTTACGGAAATATGTCTGAAATGTAGGAACAGCGCTTACACTATAACCATCAATTTCTACTTGTGTTCTGTACCCGGTAGGTGGTGCTGAAAGATACGATACCACACTATAGGTGGTACTTTGCATAACATAAGCGGTATAGGAAAACGATTTGTGGCACCACCCATTCAAAAATAAAATCAAGCGCTTTTTCTAAAGTTGCATATTTAAAATTATAATGGAAATTGTCCAAATAAAGCACTTTGCTAACCTCAGCGGATTCCGCTTATTCAGAACGGCTTGCCATTGGTATTTAAGCATCTACATAAAATAGCATGTGCATGGTACATGTACATGCTCGAAATTATTACTTTTATTACATTGACGAATTTTGGCGGACCGAAGTTCGAGGGGTCAGCTAGTGTATTTATAAAAATGGTGTAAAAAATGTATGGTAACTCATCAATTGAGAACGACTGGGCCGATTTGGCTCAAATTTTTTTCAGCGGTTCGTAATTATAAGAATAAGGTCTTTACGAAAGAAAATTTTGGAAAAACCATCCGGAAAAGTCTGGAAATTGGAAAAAAAATAAAATTGATTTTTTCTATGGAGTTTTATGTGCAATTGTTACGGAATGTTATTTGTTATTTAGCTTGGAAAGTTTCATCCATAAATATTTATCGAAGCTCCTCGACTCAACGTTTGTAGTTTGAATTTTTTTTTTGTAATTTAAACAGCAGGCTGGGTTCCTCTAGTTTAATATGAGTTTTGGTACATTTCCAAGAATTTCTTGACAGTCGTCGCAAACAGAATAAAATATCTTCTTAATTAACAGCCCTATTATGGCTATCAAATATCAACACGATATTTGATAATAATTGATACGTATCAACAAAATGAATGAATCGGTATTATGGTTATCAACCTATCAACATTTTTGATGAATTGTGAATATTGTTGGATTTAAGATATATTGTGAATAGTTTTATCGATAAACTTGGTATTACGGTTGTCAAAAAAGTTGATACTCATCAAATTTTCTATCAACCACAAATTTCTTATTGATACGTATCAAATATTCAGGCGGTTAAAATTTTCTTTTAACACCAAAATTTAGTTCCTTGTTTTTATTGTTAAAAAAACGACTTTAGACCGAAATGTAATCGGTAGTTTTTGATTTTAAATGGATTATGATGAAGTAGTTTGGTTTGGTTTTTTTATGTCATACAAATTAGAAACGTCAAACTTCAAAACAGAACCCATTCTCAATGATATTTTGATTAGCATTCACAATGGGGTAAAAACTATCAATTGATACTCATAATACCAAAATATCGATGAATTGATAGATGTTATCAAGTATCAAATAATTGATATTTGATAGCCATAATAGGGCTGTAAGTTTGGACGGCTCATACCTTTTTTCAACAACTCTTAGTATACCTTACCTACCAAACTCTTGGAAAAAGGAGTTTGTGTACCCAGAATGGGGATCTCTAATAAACAAATGGTTGGTGTGAAAAGGTTCACTTCGCGGAAGATATATGTAGTTATATAGAATTATCAGCACTCTACGAGGATATGTGTGAGTTCATAGAAGAGGAAACATGGCAGCTTTCGTGCACAAAAAAAATTTCTTCAAATTTTCAGTTCGAATTTCAACTTTTCAACGTTTCCCGAATTAGGTAATTTATATACCTAAGTCATTAAATTTTTTTATAGGTTAAATTGTATTTATTTTCAAAAGAATCTCTCCTACGTGAGATTTTAGTTTATTCTGAAACGAATGAGCCGGCTATTAGTTTTATTTTCAAAAATATTCACTTGCTAACGATGCAATTGTGACGTTTAGACCACTAATAAGTTTTGATTTGCATCGTCAGCCTACGAAAAAATGAAAGCATTCAAATAAACTGTGTTCCGTTTCTTGAATAATTTGAAAGGGATTTTATTACGATACAAATGCACTCATAAAACAATCGTGAAGTGGTATTAGAAAACAATGGAAAGCGTACTATAAAAAGTACTGATCGAACGATAGGGCACTACTGATTTGCATTATGATATTTGACAGATCAGCGGATATTTTGTGCATTTCCTATTTTGTGTTTTGTTTTTGCTTAAAATAAGGCTCAAAAAGCCTTTGAAAGATATCTGTTGGGCAAATGCAATTGCAATTTATGTATTCCTTTTTTAGAATAAAAGCCTCGTCGTGAAAGAGCCCATTGACCTTGTTTTGCACCAAAACAAATTATGAAACTTGAATTCTGCAATGACAACAAATGTCAAAGATTCCAAGAAAGTTGTCGGACTAGTAAATGTGGAGGTCCGTACCGTTTCACAAATTCTGTACATTTTTACTAAAGCTGACATCAACCTAGTTGTCGATATAAGTGATTGATTGTTTGTAAGCCCGAATATATTTTACAAAAGCATTCATTGGGTTAGAGATGTGCTATGAGTGAATTCAAATTTGGAAATTCCTTAGCCCTTGTACACTAGAGACTAGACACAAGTTTCTCTTTTGTTTCAAAGCAACTGCAACTGCTCACACAGTTTCGAATGTTATTCAGCAAACGCGCAAACACAACGACCTTCATTTTGATTGTCCTTTGCTCAGCCTATCGCATAACGAACATTACACTGCTGGTGAATTCTTCATCGTTCGATAACGGCAGACATTTTTAAAAGACAGAATTATTGTAGCGCAGAAGAAGACATTAAATTTTGTGCACATATGAAGGCGAAAACAAACAACAATTGATTTGTCATGCCGATAACCGCACCATAAAAATAAAATTCACTGTCAAATTCACGGCGCAGCTCGAGACCTAACAACTTGTAATCAAGTGCAATCATTTAATGGCCTACCGCACCCAATCGGAACTCGGCAACGGCGGCGGGCGGTAGCAGCGTCAATTCACCCAGTTTCGGTTCTTCTGTGCATGATATATAGTGTACAGTGTACACTTTTGAATATTGCTTTCTTACAGTCGTTCTTGTTCGGTTTATTATTTTTTTCCGGCTTTCCTTTGTTGTTGGGGGTTTCGTCATTGGACTTTTGTTTTAACGATCCCACAAAGCAGTACCGCTCAAATGCACTTAAGTCCATTTTAATGCGGCTACCACTGTCTAATGGCAGTTGCCTAGCTCTGGCTGTTTGCTATTTATTTCTAAATGAACTTTCACTTATTCGGCGGTGAAAATTATACATTTTTTGAGCATTGCTCAGCGAGAGTGTTGAGCAAAACGTTAAGCTCTCCGCGAGCTCCAACTAATTATCTTATGATTTCTTTATTTCGGAATTTTCTTTTTGTGGTGTTTAATTATATTTTTTTTTGTTTCTTTGTTGTTTATACCGCTGCAGGAGCAGCAGACAGTAATGAGCAATTAAAAAGTAATTTTAAATAAAACAATGTTTTTGTTATTTATAAAAGTGGAGGAAAATTAAAGAAAACTTGTTTGGGCAACCGTTTTCTATGGATGTGTACTGTCTTTTCGGAAGATCATGCGTCGAACATACCCCAGTGGCGGTGTGTACTCGTATTCACCGCTGCGACTAAAAAAAAACTGTCTGGAATAGAAAATGCCGTTGCTTTATTGTGTGCCGACTGCTGACTCTTAGCACATCATTTGATTAATGAGGTTTTGTTTAATAGCTGTACGTGTGTTAACAGGAAAATGGGAAGAAATCGGTTTGCTGCATTTCGAAATCAAGTTCTGGAACTCTCAGCGATAAAGCGCTTGCTTTCAATTAATCAAAGTCAAACTTAATTTGTATGTGGAGAAAGATTTGACGTTTCAAATTGTAGGAGAGTTTGCAGTCTCGGAAGAACAGAAACATTTTCTTTTGATTAATAATTAGCTCTCTGCTTTGATATAGTTTATAGCCATCTAAAGAAAGAATTCAGTGAAAAGTGTTGAGTTTGTTGAAATCCGTCAGTCACATTAGTTAGGTTAAAATTGTTTTTATTTAAAATTTTATTTGAGTACGGTCCAATGTGTCGTAGTTCAGCATCAGTATTATTATAGCTAATTTTGAGTATACTACTGGGTCTAATAACGTAGCTTATAAAAGACACCGTTTAAGCTAAAGAAACTACCTATCCAAAAACGTAAAAGCTGGATCTAGTCCATTTGACACAACTATGACTATGACACGACTATGTTAAAATTAATGATCGAGATCGTTCGCATAACCAATATTATGGGCGGTCAGGCACGTATAGCCAGGGGTGGGCTTGAGGGTCTGAAGTTTCGAAACCGACGTCGTTGAGTAGGTCGTAATACGCAATACCTTTACTGGTGGCCTACAAAACTATATAGTTGCCTAAGCTGGCATCAGTAGGTCAAATTTTGTATTGGCCTAGTTTGATACTACAGACTCCAGTTGACATTTGCGGACGGATAGTCGAAGAGACTCGCAAAATATATTCCAATTATTAGTGCACTTCTTCACAAATGTGACTGGAAGAGCTCTATAGCGCACACGATAACTTTAAGTTGCTTTACTTTGCTGAAATAGAGGCTCAATGAAACGCCCATAGTCACGAGGGGTTGGGGTCGAAATTCTGGCGAGGTCAAAATTATTTTTTCAAAATTCTGCTTTCAAAATTCTGTTTTACAAAATTCTGCTTTCAAAATTCAGCTTTTCAAAATTCTGCTTTACAAAACTCTGCTTTACGAAATTCTGCTTTACAAAATTCTGCTTTACAAAATTCTGAAAATAAAAAAATTATTTTTGAGACAATGGTAATTTGCGCAAATTATGGAATGTGTATGGGGGGCATGCTGCCCCCCTGCAACCCCCCTGCTTGGATTTACTGTTGGATTACGGGGTGGGTGCGAGGTTTTTTACTTATATTTTTTGTTGAATTTTCTAATTGTTGGGCCCAAAATTCGAATTTCAGCACTCAAACTAGATAAAAATTTTCGAGATTTTAACCATTCTAGATTTTATTCGTTCTAGTAATCGTTGAAAAATATTTGTTTTCTTTAAATTCGTAAATTGGAAAAAAAAAACAGAATTAGCAGAATTTATTTGTTTAAGATATTGCCTGTCAGAATTTTAAAAAGCAGAATTTTGTTAGACAGAACAGAAAAAAATCAGAATTTTGAGAAGCAGAATTTTTGTGTTAAAAAGCAGAATTTTGCAAAGCAGAATTTTGAAAGCAGAATTTCGACCCGCTCCCAGTCACGAGTTTTTCAACTGAGTAAAAAATTTACATTTCAATTGTATGACTTACGTAGTAAAAATGAAGCTACCAACCAGTCTAGTGTTTACTTGACATTCAAGTATCTAGTTAAGTCTGACAGCTGACTGGCTTGATTTGGCTCAATTGGCCTAGATCGGTCACTTGAAAAGCTTTTCCAATTGACGTTTATGGAGGGGTAGCCAAGAAATTTATGACTCGAGTACTATTTTGACAGTTCGCATACGTGACTGACGTAGGAAAAGTGACTTTACCGAACAATCTAGTTTTTCCATTCAGGGTACATCTACAGTGGACTTAATATAACTTGATTTTTAAACGTGCCAACTACACCTCGGGAGCCATGTTTCTTTTTTCTTGGTTATGTTTTTCTCTCCCGGAAAAAACAATTTACAATATAAGCTTCAATTGCAGGTCGCTTCCAATTTCTTACAAATAATATATAGTTATAAGCAAATATTTTTTCAGAAGCTAGGACTAGATGTTAGACAAAAAAAAACCTCAACCAACTTGCTACTTACCGAGCTAGCTGGAGGACTGTAAGGGTCACTTGCATCAAACTGATAACTCATTTGACAACAGTATTTATTAATTTATTCACTACCTACGTATTCATATTCCATAGATTAAGTATAAATTTTGTTGCATAACGACAGTTATTCACATATCCGTGGATAAACTATTAAATATTTATCCATTTTCTAAAGACTGGATAGGCGTGCCCAAACGTCAAATAGTAAAATTTAAAAAATATCGACAGTGGATTTGAATGAAGAAATTTTAAATTTCATTCATATTGATTTTTATAACCCACCAACATTAGAAAAAAAAATCATTTTTAAAGTTAAATTGTTGTATTGATTTTTTTATGGTTGCTTTATTTTTTATTTTTTTTTTTTTTTTTTTTCAATTTTACGAGTATTGCTGAAGTTTTTTAAAAGGGATAGCTACAATATTACATCATATTTCAGCCGTCTTGAACTGGAGCTCGGAACGCTTTATGGCTTAGCCGCTATCTATTTTATAAATATTGGCGCAAAAGTATAGTCGGATAAAGCCCACTTTATGATTATTTTAGTACGTGAAAATGTCCGTATTAGTATTTTTCTAATTATAGTCGACAAAATACCCACTTGAAAGTTATAACCTGGTATTAAATTTAAAAAGTATCATAAAAAAATCAAAAGTACATTTTATCCCTTAAGGACCATTCACATTAGAGCGAATTGCGAACCACAAACTGGCGAATATTCGTAGATTCTGACACTTCATTTACTTGAAAACTTTTATTAGTCGCAGGCACTGGCGTAGCGAGGGGGGGGGGGGGCAAGGGGGGCACAGGCCCCGGGCGGCACTTTGCTAGGGGCGGCAATTTGGAGCTGCTACAATTTTAAAATATATAAAAAATATAAAACGGATTCTTGTTCAGCGAATTTATTTACAAGGTTCAACAGCATTAGCACTGCTTCACGCAGTAAGTAATGAAACATTCCTTGTGTTGCTTAGCAACAAAATCCAATGAACGCTGCTCCCTTGTATAGAACTACACATTACAGGAATACTTCTCTGTTGAGGTCGTGTAATTTTGTTTTATTTTGCTCAAACGAAGTGAAGTTTGTCATACACAAAAATTCTAGTTGACAAAGTTTGCAGTCCTGTCTTATTGCCGTGGTCTTTATTAAAATTATTTACCCAGGTACCTAAGAAGAAAAAAAATCTTTCGCGTTTTCTTACATAATACTATTAAAGAATTTTTACTCAACTCTGTAAAAGAGAGCGTCGTCGAAAGAGCCAGATATTACCCATCCACCGAGAATCTTTCGAATTTTGACTTTCAAATCACTTTCCTCTATTAAGATGATGTAATTAATTTTCTTCGTAAATAAGCAGATTCCTCAGACTTTTCGTAACACTTTTTTTGAATATTTGAATTATATAACTGTAATTTTTCAAAGATTAGGTACTAGAAAAGCGTTCCCTAACTTTTTCCATTTTTACTAAAAAATTAACGGAAAAGACCTAATGTGGAATAAATTCGCGTAATAGTGTTTTGTTTATAATAATAACAAACAATTTATGTTTAATTTTCACAGTTCATTATTGTCCTTGTCCATGCTCTTGTGTTTTTTGTTGCTTTTGTAATATCTACAAGGGGTTGAAATCTCTACCCGAAATATCGGGAATAAGGAATGTTTTTTTCCTTAGATAGAAGTAGTAATAAAAGCAATTTTTTTTAAGTTTAAGACGTTGAGTGCCGACTTGTAATTCGATAATTCGATCCGTCGGGCCAAACAGCGTGTGGTTACAAACTCATATGCAAAATTCAGCAGGGAGCGTACTTCTTTGTTAAGCTAAGTCAACTATGCCATACGCCAAAATTTTCCCCACAATCTGGGATCACTGCTTCGCACACGCCACCGACGATCCTGTGTTGAAATCTTCGGAAGCAGGGGCATATTAATTGTGAGAATTGCACACACATGGCTTTTTGCTTGATTTGTTTTTGTAAGACTCTTTTGTGTGTCGCTAAGAGAGTAAAATATCTAATGTAAAGAGAACTGTGATTTAAAACTTTAATTAAGTTTGGACGTAGTTATTATATTAGACTGTAAGCTCGGCTGGAAGGAACATGCTTTCTATCCGAACCAATATCTCAATAGAGGAAAGAGGCAACTTCATCATCTAAGTCTCTATTGTCGTCTAACTGGTGTGGAATGGTATGGAATATCCTATACTGGCGCGATACGTATTGCAATGAAATTAAGCCTCTACTAACTAACAAAAACATGTAATTCAAATAATGTGTAGTGCGTTGTACATACTGTTGGCAGGGCTAGAAAATGTCGGCTTTTAACTCTTAAAGTATAACCTTTGTAAAATGTTGAAACTTTACCAAGTTTATTAACATACATATGTGTAGGTAAGACTTGAAACCGTAGACAAAACTTTTTTTTTGTGTGTGAAAAAACTACTAGGGGCGCCATAGATTGGGTCTGCCCCGGGCGGCCCCAACCCACGCTACGCCACTGGTCGCAGGAATCATTTGTATTGTTGAAGGTTAAGTTCGAGAGAATTTTTCATTCGCAGGTTTGTGGATCGCGACTGTTTTGTGTGGATTGTGAATAAAGTGTGACAGTTCGCGGCAAGAATTTTCAATTCGCGGGAAAATTGCTGTAATTGTAAATTTCGTTATTTTAATCAATCAAGTCTCGGTTTTTTTAGATTAGCTGCTATATGAATTGAACATAATGCTTTTGTGGTAAAACAAATAGCAATTATCAGTTCATAAATACAGATAAATTGATTTGTTCGCAGTTCGCCTATTCGCGCAGTTCGCGCTCATGTGAATGGTCCTTTAGTATGGACTCTCAATCCTCTCCCATCTGTCATTTCTATTGAAAAATGTATATTTCAAATTTTTTTTTTTGCAAATTTTTAAAGAAATGTTCCAAGGATATTTATATTTTTTAAAATCTCGAAATGTTTAAATATGTTGGGTTTCTAAGAAAAACAAAATAAAACCCAAACAAATCAAATAAAAAACTGTTCATTCCATTCCTGAATTTTTAATTTTTTTTTTGCTTTTTTTTTCTCTTTTGCTGTCATTTCATTAAAAATTGCTTAGAGAATTCTCCAAACTGTGTTTAGTTTCTCAAAGTGTACATTTTTGGGTCTGTTTGACAAAAATTTGCGTCGCGCCCGCTCTAAGGTTGGTACTAGTTGTAGGCAGGTTACAAAGCGTTTAGACTTAGAGTGGTACTAGTTAGTATCTACTAATCTCTCCTAATACACGATGGGCCTTACTAATAATCATTTTTAACCTCCACACTAAATATTTTCTCGGTCACAATATGCAAATTTTGTATGGAAAATTTCGCCATTGTGAGCTGGAAAAAATTAGCCTGGACACTAAAAATGATTATTAGTACCGCGGGATGTCTATAAGTTTGCGCCATTATTTGTACCGATTTTGTTACGTTAGAATTCGAATTTATTTGACAATTCAACATTTTTCCCCGTTACTATCAAGTATGTATTCTCAAAATTAATATAATCTGAGGTTACTTATCCAGGCGGGGCTTATCTATTTATTTTTTTATCTTAGGCTAGCTATTCAGATGTTTACTTCGTTATCAAATAACTTGGTGCAAGTGGCCCTAAGCGTCAGGAAAATAACCTCACTTAACAATTCTCCAATAAGTTGGGCCCCAAGACCACCGATTCTTATTGCATTTGATTTCTACTTGTGGAGTTGGGCGTTGCAAGCAAGAGGGCTCATGAGGATTCAAAGCTTATTCATATCTGCACAATAATTGAGCCGATTTACACTGCGAGCCGACAAGCAAACATATTACATATTCTTACAATCACCACTCTTCTTATACATATGTGGGAATTGAAAAAAAAAATTAAATTAAATCCACACTGCTTCCTTTCCCAATTAATACGTTGGTTGATGGCATTCGTTTTTCCAAACATAATAAAAACGGCAAACTTTGTTAACAAGTACGTATACCTACGTGGTTTATAAACTCAATGCAGCTACACGCATTCAAGTTCAGAAAGTCTCCTACTTATGAACTCCTAAGTGGAAGGAAATGGAAAAATTATGTCAAAGCGAAACTGGGTGCCAATAAACTTTTGATGTCTGTCAGTGTCAACTTAAAACAAAACACCCTACCCTCTCTCCTCTTTTTCCACGGTTAGTTGGCGAACAACAATAAAAATGAGACAGAAAATTAATTATTTAATTAAAACATATAGCCGCAATCAGAGTATGAGAGGTTGTGTTGTCTGAACTGTGCGGGGCTTTCAATACTATTCAATTTGTTTCGTTCAACCGTGTGCGGGTTAACCTATACCTACTCCGCGTACCGTTGTAGAAGCCATTGACATTGGACTTGCGTTTGGAATTGCCATACAACCAAATCGCACATTCTTTTGGGTCAGCGTTTTTTGTTTCCATTTTGGGCCACCATACTTTCGCTGAATCGACAAACAGAACAGCAGAATTGATATCGAATATCTAAATTATATCGATACATATATTAATCTTCCTAAAAGGGTCGAATCATGGGAGTACAGCGGGCATTACTCTGGGGAAGGTTCTACAATCTACACTCTACAGTGTGTGAGAACTTTTTCTTGGATGCGTCGACATCGGCAGCGATCAATTAATAGATCAAATGAAACGACCTTTAATATGCTGTTGTTCGGAATTGAACATCGCCGGAACCCGTAGACTGTATTTAGTTATTAATGGTAATCTGTTGTGGTCATGCATAATGTTTGTCAGTTTCAGTATTTAGAATTCGAATGGAATCGAGTATGAATTGGAAAAAACGATAGTTGTGCAACCGCTTGACGAGCGTAATAAGTAATAACATTGGACTTTTACTGGCTGTTTTGTTTTATTTGTTGGGTGTGAACTGAGAGCTGATTGTTTTGGAGGTCTATCGTTGCAATTCAATATGGACATTGGACACACTGTCAAATTTCGGTGCATTCACGATGACATTCGTTTGCAGGACACTTCTGCTAATCACAAGAGGATTTCTATAGTCGCCTTGTAACAGAGGCTATAAACAGATGAAATCTCTGAAAAGAATATAATTTTTCATTGATAGAATTGAGGGCAGAAAATCGCCACTTGGTGACAGGAAACAATCCCCTCTATTTTATTTCTGTAATTTCTGTAGTGTGCTTCTCCCTTTTGCAGTTCACACGGGCAACCAATCTTAACAAAAGAAGTGTCAGAAAAAAGATATTTTTAGGGTGCCTATCCTTGCATTTTTACTTAAATTATTTTACTGCATTAAATTTCAACTACGCAGTTGTGTACAAACTATGATTCCGGGAAATACTTTTCTTTCGTTCTTCATGCACATAAACTACAAACGACGCGACGTCACGAAAGAGAGTCGACGGTAGAAGAGAGCCACAGTAAAGATTTATGTAAAACCTTCTGCCTACGCCTGAGCGATGAAGGGCACGTCGACCTATAAGATCTATTGTACGGGCCAGAATAATGTTTAGGCGAGCAGATTCTCCACTTTTCTAACAAAGTTAATCAAGCTGCTGGCAGATGACTTATTCATCTCTTCGCAGGGCTCAGAAGCTCCCTGTAGAAGATAGTTCTCCTGATTCCACATAGGGCTGGACACTCACATATCATGTGCCCAAGCTGTTTCGTATTCTTCAAGACACAACCGACAAAGTGAGGAGTCGGTTAAATTAATTTTATTTAATTGATATCGTAGGTTGTGATGTCCTGTAAGGAAACCAGCCAGATTTTCGATATCATGCCTTCTTAGATTTAAGATTCTGTTGGAATCTATTTTGAACGGCTGAATAGCACGCTTGGCCTGTCTTAGACCTGGGATATTCTTCCAATATGAGATACATTTTGTGTGATTTGGGAGTGTAGTAGAAGGGTTCTACGTCCGAGCGTTTAAAGGCCGTTGAAACAGCTCAGTACTGATTTGGAGGCAATAATAGGCGAGCTAAGGGCGTTTATAGCTGCTTCACTGTCTGTGAATATATGGATGTATATGCCTTTAGTACCTGTGTTGTATATGTGGTTAGGTCCGTGGAACCCAGCACCTACTCCTGTTTCCATTTTGGAACCATCCGTAAACCACTTTCAACCATTTTGGCAAGTAGGTGGGCTATTGTACGCCCATGCTTCTCTACTAGGTAGAAAGGCGTTTTTTGAAACATAAAGTCTTTGGAAAGCGGTCTGTTACCGCGCAGATTATGCCAAGTACTGTAATTTCAGAGAAAAAACCCTTTAACTCAGGATGGTCGCTGAGAATTGTCTCTTTCATTTCGATTAAACTTGCCGAGCTGCGAATTGACCTTTGTTTATGTATATGTGTAGAGGTGTTAGTCCTATTAAGGCTTCTATAGTCGCAGTAGGATAGGTACGCCTACGCATGGCTCCGGATATACCGAGACATGAAAGTCGCTTTACCCTTTGAAGCTTAGCAATGGCGTTCTTTTGTTTTGTTTTAGTCCGCCATACTAAAGAAGTGTATGTTATGATCATCATTGTGTAGATCTTAACACAGATAGGAAATCTAAGAAAGAATTTTATTTTCAAAGTTTTGCGTGGGAATTGGGTAGGTGCGCTGACGGTCTATCCGATACGTGGCGCTGTTGTCCATCTCCGAAACCACTCAACCGATTTCGATGAAATTTTGTGGATGGGTATGGTTGGTTCCAGTTTTAAAGATAGGATAGTGTTAACCTGTAAAGTAGGTACAGCTTCATTGAACAGGGAAATCCCTGCTGCTCAAAGGTGTCGTAATATTAGTATAGGACTGCACAATGAAGCTCGTCAAGTGAGCTAGACGTATTGAGCTAAGATCGCAGTTCGTATCTGACTTTCAAGGGCGCTTGACGAGTTCGCGCAGTGCAACATAAATGTTGCTCACAATAGTTTTGGATCCGATAGTTCCACACGAAAGGCACGCACAAACCGGGCGGGTACCCCAATATATAAAAGAGACTGACGTCTGTGTGTGCACTCATAACTAGAGAATGGATCGTTAAATTATTACAATTTTGGGCTTGGGGGATTCGTATCGAAATGGCATTTATGTTACTTTTTGTCGTGAAAATAAAAGTTAAATTGGATGAGATTGGAAATGGAACTTAGTATGGGAACCGAACTTTGAAAAAAATTAGACTGGATAGATAAACGGTTAGTGCTACTTACAATGCAGCCAAACTTATTTCAAATGTTTAATTTTGAAATTCGTTGGATGTTCGGGGCTCATCGCTACACAATTTGAAACGAAAGTTTGATTTGAATGTGAAGAATCTCAAATCCAATGTCATGGAAGCGAAGATTTTGACCTAAAAATTCAAGCAACCATTATAATAACGGGTGATTTTTTAGCTGGTTTGGTTTTGGCAACACTGGTTTTGACAGCTGACGTGTGTTTAGTACCTTGTGTCACTGTCAAACAGCTTCAGTTTGGTTTGCAATTTAACCATGGATCGTCTTACTAATGAACAACGCTTGCAAATTATTGAATTTAACTATCAAAATTCGTGCTCGGTTCGAAATGTTCATCGCGCGCTGCTTCCATTTTATGATCGGCATTCTCATCGGCTCATTTTTGGTTGAATGGGTACGTAAATAAGCAAAATTGCCGCATTTGGAGTGAAGATCAGCCAGAAGCATTGCAACAGCTACCAATGCATCCCGAAAAAGCCACTTTTGGTGCGGTTTATGGGCCGGCGGCATTATTGGGCCATATTTCTTCAAAGATGATGCGAATCGCAGCGTTACTGTCAATGGTGAACGCTACCGAGCGATGATAACAAACTTTTTTTTGCCCGAAATGGAAGTTCTTGACTTGCATGATATGTGGTTTCAACAAGACGGTGCCACATGCCACACAGCACGCGAAACAATGGCGCAATTGCGAGGCGAGTTTGGTGAACAGTTAATTTCACGTTTCGGGCCGGTCAATTGGCCGCCTAGATCGTGCGATTTGACACCATTAGATTATTTTTTGTGGGGGTATGTCAAGGCTAATGTGTATAGGGACAAGCCCGCTTCGATTGACGCACTGGAAGCCAACATCCATGCATTCATTCGTGAGATACCGGCCGATATGTGTGAAAGAGTATGCCAAAATTGGACTCAGCGGATGGGCTACCTGAGACGCAGCCGCGGTCAACATTTGCATGAAATTATCTTTAAACATTAAATTGCAAGGTTCAAACTATCGATTCAAATAAGTATTTCATTAATTTTTTCGAATTTTTTGTGTTTTTTTTTTTTTTAAAGTTCTAAACCTCTTAAAAAATCACCCGTTATTTACAATACTTGCTGCTGTGGCTGTCACCGACAAACTCTGTTGAAAAGAAAGTCGAAGTCTGTTTGGATGGCAAAGGTAGACCAAGCAAACCATGTAAGCAAGCTTAAAATGACATCCGTCCTACTCAGTTGTCGTTGCCAACATCCCCCATGGATTCAAGCAGACGCACATCTCAGGAAATACATACGTACGGAAAAAAATCGCCTCTTGAGCAAAAAGAGACACCACGGTATTTCCGCCAACTATTGGCCGGACATACACTACTAATCATCAGAACTTCCGCCACTGCACTATCGGGAATACATAAACATAAACATATGTTCCAAGTTCTAAGAGCGCCAACCTCTTTCGTGTGTTCTTCTAACACTGACACTGACTGTGTAAACGTCATTGTTTTCTTTATTTACATTCAATAGCTATCGCTGCTAATTATCAGGTCAATTATACACACATCCGCACACATACATGATATTGAGCGGCAGCACAACGAACGAAAATAATTATTGACATCATTGTACGCACTGTGTCATTGTCTCGTCGGAATTATTCAGCAAATACGATTACATTGTGGCACCGCACTCCTGCCGTTCGTTACCTATCACCCAATTCGGTTGAGTGTGTCTGTATGTTTTTGTTTCATTGAAACCAAAGTAACAAATAACAATTAAAATTAAAATCATTGGCACAAGTAGTGTGGAGGAGTCCCATTAAAATCGTGTTTCACGAACTCACCATCACCATATTCATTATTTGAAGCGGAGACAGGGCAGCAAGTGTGTGTGTGTGTGTGTCGCCTGGAAAAGGCCTCCCATAAAACTTCAATTGATATGGTGGCGGTGTGGTAGGTGCTTCGACAGTTCATGCGTTTACGGTTTATACACCATGAATCAGTCTATTTTTGTAATAATCTTGTTTACACCGTTGTTGCGTGTGTGTACTAAAGTGTATACATGCGGCTGTCTCCGCTGTTTTGTTAGGCATTATACGGTAAACATTGTAACCACTATTCCTCTTCTTTGAATTTTGATTTGGAGTGCTCGATACAATTGCACGATAAAATGACAAGTGCAAAGCTGAGGCGGGGAAGGCGTTGTGCGAAAAAGAAATTCAACGAAAACCGCTTATCTTATCTTTACGAAAAATTAAGATAAACTTATTAATTTAAGGCAACACGAGTGTCCGACAGGCGACAACTCGACAAGTCCTTGACGAGTTATGCAACCGATTTTTCACTTGAAAATTGCACGCCTCTATTTGATTGGTGTTATCAGTTCTAATCGGTGAGCAAACTTCACTGTTTACCTTGGCAGAGGTTGTGACTGATGAGCTTCGTTTTGGAACAGAACATATTTTTTTTTTTTCTTTTGTAATTATCTTGGCGATGTTTGCCATCGATGTTGGTGGACGAAATGTGTGTCAATTGGCTGATAATCTCGCTTGGGGCGTATTAAACGTCACATGACAAATGATTTTTGGTTCCGGCCAGACCTGGCAGCACCTCGTGTTGTCCCATACTCTTCTAGATGAGCTGCTAAATGTTATGTGCCCAATTGGCGCCCGACGACCGGAAAATCTGCTTCGCAAAAGAATCGAAACAACAGGTTCAGTGGCGTAGACGGTGTAAATCGAACACAATCGATATAAATCGATCACTATCAAAACAAAGTCTACACACGTTCGCAACAAAAACGACAGAAAAAGAGAAAATTTTCAAAATGACGAGTAACGATCAGTTCCTCTCCTGACTCGAAACAGATCAGGGAATTTCAAACGGCAAGTACTGATAGGTGTGTTAAATGTCAATAAAAATGGCACCAACAATGAATATAGTTGAAAACGAACCTGTGGCCAAACATACATCTGGAAGCTTAGCATCTGTATAGCATTAATGGGCATAACTCATTCAAACTTCGTAAGGTAATGTTTTTCACACTGAGATCCCGTCAAGCGCAAACGCAATGATATCATCATATAACAAAGCAGCAATGAAATAAGTTTAAGCCGCTGAAATAAGATCTACGCTAATCCACTGCTGTCCCGCAAAATGTTTCCGGCACACAGCATAATAAAGGGATCTCTACTGGTTTCCTTTGATTTTTGAAATGAAGCGTTCTTCGTTCCCCTAGATTATCTAGTTGATTGTTTGATGCTTCACCATTCTTCCTATCTTCTAAATTTAACCGATCCGTATTCAGTTAGGGTTCGGGGGTAATTTTAGTAAAGCGGACCCTTCTCAAAGGCATGTTCCATTTTTAAGGAAGACAAACTAAAATATAGCTATAGCCGCAGACCGACAGAGACGGAAGACATTTTTGGTGACTGACCGAATTCTCAGCTGAACAATATTATCCATAAATGGAAGTGGTTTTAACATTACAGAGACCATCGATAGGAACATCCTACTATGTAAACTGGAAGGATATGGTATTGGAAGTACTGAACTGATGTGGTTTAAATCCTTTTTGATTGGTCGAACCCAACGAACGGTGGTGAATGGTGTGTCATCTGACAGCATCGAGACAAAATTGGGCGTCCCGCAAGGATCGATACTTGGTGCTCTACTTTTTATCATTTATATAAACGACATTAAGAGTATAATAAGCGAATCGCAGATAGCACTATTTGCGGATGATACACTTCTATTCATATCGGGAAAGAGCATAAGAGAATGCGAACAAAAAATCCAGGACGACTTAGATAAATTAAACACATGGCTGATATCAAATAAATTAAAGTTAAATGTCTCTAAATCGAAATGTATGATTTTTAAATATAATCACAGATTAAACTTAAAGGTAGACGGCCAAACATTAGAACAAGTAGAGCAAATTAAATACTTAGGAGTTATAATTGACTCGAAATTAAAATTCGATTTACACATAAACTATATAGTAAAAAAAGTATCAAAAAAGGTGTTCTTTTTAAATAGAATACGGAATAAAATTCCAACAATGTGTGCAATAAATATTTTTAATGTAATGGTTAAACCACACTTTGAGTATTGTTCGTCTATTTTATTTTTATGTAGTGATTATATGTTACTAAAACTACAACGAATCCATAATAGAGCAATGCGAATTATTTTAAAATGTAATCGATATACGTCAGTTATGTTTATGTTGAATATGTTACAATGGTTAAGTGTTAAACAAAGAATCCTTGTTAACGTTTTATGTTATGTCTTCAAAATCAAATACGATATGCTGCCTAAGTACTTAAAAAAATATATAAGATATGTAAGTGAAGTTCAGCCTTACCATTTACGCAATGAAGGAGACCTCAGGCTACCTCCCTACCTTACCAACTCAGCACAAAATAGTATTGTATACAAAGGTTTCCAGTTATTTAATTCAATGCCTCAAGATATAAAAAACGAAAGAAATTTGGCCATATTCAAAAGAAAAATTGTAAGCTTCGTAAGATGTAATTTTCCACATAGTATGTAAGTAATTTATCTTAGTAAATTAGTATATAATAATCTTGTAATTTTTTAAAAAAATGTATTTTAAATAGTGGATAATCCGCTAAATATACGAAACAAACAAACAAACCAACAGCAGTATCCTACAGAAACTCTCTACAATTTGGCAGCTCCATCGCCAACTTATAAAGTGAGAAGCGCTCTCGAAAAGTTAATGAAATTCAAAATTCGAACACCGTCATCGGAAGTTATTGAGCTAATCCCACACACTGAACACGATGTTATTCCACTTGCGGCGGCAGAGGTGGCGGCGACGACGACGACGACGACGGGTACGGTGGCAGTGGCTATTGCTATTTTTAATTTATCTCAGTAGGAAATGAACAAGTTCGCTGTTTTACTACAGATTAGCATAGCAGATGAGTGTAGGTATGTTCAGCCAGAACTATGTGTGTTCGTACTCCAAGATCAGACTTAAGATAACCGCAAGCTTGCGCAAACAAACAAACAAACAGACAGACAATATCTCATGCACACACACTCACAGAGCCGCCAAATAGGCAAATATGAACGAATGTAGCGATAGCCAAATAGAAACATCATGGAAATTAGGAAGTAGAGGAAAGTTTTTTGTTACTCGTGCGAAAATGACGGCATTTGGACCAACCAACAGCTACTAGGTTAGCAGCTTACACTGCGATAGAAACGTCAGAACATGTAGTCACGTTTAGCTGTATGCGGTGTGGTGGTGCTGCTGCAAATTGAGAAAATTCATCTCAAGGTAAAATCAATTTAGACCAATTGAACGCTAGAGACTTTGGTAGTACACTGCTGACGGAGACGGAGATGGCGACGGCGACAACGAGGACGACGACGACGACGACGACGTAACGCTAGGAACACGGGAGTGGATGTCAATTAGTTGGAATAACAACAAAGTAAACGGTATGCGATACAATGAAATGCGGTTGAACCGGAGGGAGGCGAACTCGTTGGGGGATTTAGAGGCGGACAATTGATTAGAACAGCTTTTTACTGGAAAAATGTGAAAAATTGGTTACCGGTGGAGGGATGGGCCCGCAATTTAAATGAAAAGAACTCTATAAGTCAATATTTCGGGGGAGATTAGGCAGAGCTGGAACATGTAGATGTTGGGTAGAGAATGAACCGATTGCAGGCTACTTTTCATATAAAACCAGTTCACCTTTTCAGCAGAGATGATAGATTTTGAAACCCATTTGGTTCATTTTGCTCACTGCACACTACCGTGCCAAAACAAACGGCCCGTCCCCCAAGACGCTCGGATTAATATCTACATACCGGCCACACACACACAAATTTGTCAATCAATCACATTCTGTATGTATACTCGCACTTACCCCAATACTGCCCACCGAGGACACATGCTGGGCGATGCGATTAAGAAACTTTCGAAATGATGATCGCCTAAAAACCCGATGCTGCTGAGAGTTATTTCCAATTTTGTTTAGATCCGCGTCTCCTGGTGGTAGTGTGCCGCCCCCGTCTGGTTCCCTTCCAGCTATGCAGTCCAACGTCTTGCTTTTCTCCTTTGTGCTGATGTTTCTCGTTCCCGAATCGCGTCTTATTCGCACACCCTTGCTCAAAGTGTCAATGCCACTGCCAGAACTAACACTATTGCGACCGGCGCTGGTGACCGAATTGTTGTTATTATTATTGTTGGTCTTGAATTTTCGCGACCATCGAAATGGATTACGAGGCATTGAGAATGCACGACGAATTTTTTTTCCCGCAGTCGTTATGCTCAGCGATTGTTTTCCTACATTCGATTCGGATACAAGCGGCTGCTGATTGCTTTGGCAGATTTCTTCTGGTACTGCTGCTGCGGTTTTTTGGACATTATTATCGGCGGCGTCATTGATTTTACAACTTTTCAATTTACTACAGGAACTACTACCGCCGGCTGAATTGTCGGTATCGGGAATGGTGGTGCTGCCTGTAGTATTTGTGGAGGTGGTGGGCGATGCGCGGCTGTTGTTAGCCAAAACTTTGATTGGCTCATTAGAGCCCATTTCCACGCAATTAGTAACGCGGAATTAAACCGTTTGAATTGACTGTAAACACTTTGCACGAATTTGGGGATAGGCGAAGACCGTGGAAAATCGGTAGCACTTTCTTGATTTTCAGATTTTCTCGCACAAGCAGCCAGCGAATTTATCAAACGTACGCCATGTTGACTTCTTTCTCGCTTTTTGACTTATGGCTGTGAAGTTTGTTCTGATTGGGAATTAGGTGGAGTGGGGAGATGTCAAAATGCTGACATTTGCCTTGTGGTGAAGTTGAGATTTCGATTTTAGTAAGGGTTAGTGTTGAATGGTAAGGTAGAGTGCAAATTACTCGTTACTCTTTAAATAGTAACGAGAGGCAATAAAATGCATTTTTATTTATTGCTTGAAAAAGTATAAAAAAATATGAAAAAATTACCTATTACCTATTAAAGACATTTTGAAAAAAAAACTGAAAACTGTCCATAAATATAAAAGATAAATACAAATTGCACAGTGTCAGGTTTGGTAAGTGTTCGAATTACAAGATAACGTAAATAAATACGTGGTGCTTTCAAATATGCATCGTTATTAGCTTTTTTAAACTGTGATTGAATTTCAAATGCGTCAATCTAGTATTAACTGTCAGTCGCATAATTTTGCAGGCGTATTTGACTAGGCGAATAACTTCTCCCACTGAGCGCTTCGATTTAAATTGTTGTTTGTGGTTCTAACTGAAAGTTCGCAAATATAAGACTCAGTAAGAACCATTCACATGAGCGCGAACTGTGAATAGGCGAATTGCGAAAAAAAAAAACAATTTAACTGTACATACTTATGAATTAAAAATTTGCAATTTGTTTTACCATAAAAGCATAATATTTAATTAATCTAACATCTAATCTAGAAAAACCTGTCTCATAATTGATTTAATTAGTTAAATAAACAATAACAGGAATTTTAATGCGAATTGAAAATTCTTGCCGTGAACTGTCACACTTTATTCACAATCCACATAAAGGAGTCGCGATCCAATTGACGAATGAAAAATTCGTTCGAGCTTAACCTTCAACAATGAAACTGATTCGCGGGTACCTGCTACTAAAATAAGTTTTTATGTGGGTAATTGGAATGTCAGAATCTACGAATATTCGCTTGATCGCAGTTCGCAATTCGCTCTCATATGAATAGTCCTTAGGGCTGCGACTTATAAACTGCCACTTTTGTAGTAGACTCTTCTCATGATGCAGTTATTAAAATGATTTCACCCTCATGCATTTTCAGTGAGCTTGCAAATACTTGGTAGACGCTGGCCTAGACCAAAGGTCAAGGCATACAACCAAGTACCTAACCAAATTTTTAGAGCACCATAAATGCTTGCATACTCGCAGGGTGATTTGGAGCGACTCGCTCTGAATTGTTTTATTAAACATTCGACTACTTTTGCCTTGCTTTTTGCAAAGACAAATAGTCTTCTCATGCTTCCATGTTTTTATGCATTGTGGCGTGGAACGTATCGTGTACTTAAGTGGTGAAACAAGCCCTTAGTCACGGTTTGGTGAAACCAGGCCTTAGACAGTTTGGTGAAACCAGGCCTTAAAGTCACAAAACAAGTTCCACTCAAGTGTCACTTCCAATTGGAGACTGGAATCTGTCACCACTGAACCTTGTTCTAGAACCACTTAGAATTAGCTAGAAAGTTCTCGTCAGATGGCGGAGCGGGTATAAAAGGACAGCTTTTAGAAGAGGGCGAGACAGTTGATTTATAAAAGTGATTGGTTAAAGTTCGAGATAGTAATAGTTTGTGAAGTTAAATAAGTGAAAAGTAATAGAGTAAATTAAGTGATTGGTTTGAAACGTTGAAGAATTGTTTAAGTAATAGTGTTCTGGTACTTAATAAGTGAAATATTAGAATAGTCGATAAAAGTGTAATAAAAGTGAATTTTATTAAAGAAGTTAAACGGAATAGTGTTTTATCTTTACGAATCCCTGCCTGAATGTAACATTGGTGTCAGAAGTGGGATAAAACTTATTCTGTGCTAAGTGTCTAAGTGTAGTTAAAAAAAAAAAAAAAAAGTGAATTTGTGATTTTTTTTTGGAAATTACAAGAGACAAACAAAATGGGTCGTGTATTGCTACATCTAAGCATACCCCAATTGAAAAGTGAACTAGAAAAGCGGAATCTTTCCACAGCTGGAGGGAAAAGTGACCTCATACTTCGTCTGCAGGAAGCTGTCCAAAACGAGGGAGAAGATCCAAAAACCATGCTATTCGACGTGTCAGAAGAACAAGTAAGTACAGGCGTTGACATTAGCTCTATGATGGAATTACTTCTTGCGAAGATGGAAGAACAGAAATATTCGATGGAATCTAAGTTCGCAGAACAAAAGAATTCTCTAGAACAACAGAAAAATTCTATGGAATTGAAGTTCGCAGAACAGAAGAATTCGCTAGAAGAACAGAAAAATTCTCTAGAAGAACAAAAGAATTCTTTAGAAGAACAGAAAAATTCCATTGTCGCCGCACAAAAAGACGCCGTGGAAGAATTTAAGAATGTTCTAGAAGTAAAAATCGACGAAATTGATAAAAAATTAAACGAGCATGAAACAAAGTTTGAGAAAATTAATGAAATGTTTCATAAACAAGGAACAAACATCGAGAACATAGCTAAAGAACTCGAAAAAGTCAAGAAGCAAAAGGCTCGGGAATATTCTGCTGACTGCCCAAGAAGGAAGGAGATGCAACCACCCGTTTTTGATGGTCAAACATCATGGCCAATTTATAAGAGACAGTTCGAAGCAGCTGCAACGACCAATGGATGGGACGACGAGGAAAAGTCGATTGCATTAACACTCGCATTACGAGGTACAGCTGCAGAATTGCTTCAAACTGTCTCAGCAGAAAAACAACGCGACTACGATGCATTGGTGAAGGCTATTGAGATGCGATTCGGTGACGACCATATGCAGCAAGTATATAGAGTGCAACTTCGCAGTCGAACCCAGAAGAGGGGAGAAACACTCCAGCAACTGCAAGCTGATATCGAACGGCTAGCGCATTTGTCTTATCCCAATGCCGGCGAGGATGTCATCAATGAAATGGCTATTGAGGCATTTACACAAGCCATAGAGGATAGACAACTGCAGATGGCTCTACGAATGGCTGGAAAGAGAACTCTTCCTGAGGCACTGGCATTTGCTTTAACCATGAGAGCTGCTGACCAAGCGTCTCAAGGATTTCACCGCGTGAGAGAAATGACATCCGTTGAATGCTCGTGCCAGAGAACAGAAGTAGTCGACCGTAACAGTTCTCGAAGGGGACCGATCCGTTGCTGGAACTGCAACAAAATTGGACATCTACAACGACAGTGCAGAGCCGAACGTAGACAGGGCAGTTGTCCACATTGCAGAGCTAGGAACGAGGAGGCGTTTGAGCGTTCGGCGGATGGAACATCACAAAGCCATCAGTCGGGAAACGAGTAAGAACCAACTTCGCGGGGCAGAAGCTGGTTTCTGGAATCGACGCCCCCAGGACCACAATTCAGGTTTCCCAGACCAAACGATGTAATAGGAGCCTGACAGTGGAAGCCCATATCGGCCAGAAAAAGTATGTGGCTACAATCGATACAGGTGCCACCGCTTCCATAATCAGAAGGGACATCGTTCGCCAATCATGGCTGCACAACACCAGCAGCTACTGTCTGAAAACAGCAACTGGAGCAACAGCAAAGGTGTATGGTGAGGTACTCTTGACGATAAACCTTGCAGGAATAGTCTTCTCCCACGCATTCTTAGTGGCTGATATATGTGACGAATGCATCATCGGAATCGACTTTATGAAGACGCATGATATAGTGCTCGACATCGGTTCGCAAGTTATAAAGTACAAGAACGTCGAGATTCCGATGGTTTACGGGAACGAGAACGTCGCAGCTCTAAGGACAGTTGTAAGTGAGGACGAAATATTACCACCTTCGTCAGAGACAGTTATTTGGACAAAGCTGGAAGGTGATCCTGGGAGCCACCGATTCTACCTAGTCGAGTCAGATCCAGAAAATTATTATCAGAGCTATATTGTCGGAAAGATGCTGGTTGAACCCAAAAACAACATGGTTCCCGTTCGTGTCCTCAATGTGGAACACAAAAGCGTGAAACTAAAGCAAGGAGAAGTGATTGGAAAGTGCGTACCAATTACTGCGGTCACAAAGTTGTCCAATGCAAGTGATGTGAAACCGGTTAGACCAACGGAGATATCGGAAATGAAAAAGAATATACTCGGAGAGTGCGAGCTGGATCAGGAGCAGCGGTCCATGGCAGGTAGTTTAATCAACGAGTTCGCTGATATATTTGCTTCGCAGAACAGCGAGTATGGCCGAACACATCTCGTACAACACCGAATCGACACCGGAGATGCGAGACCGATTCGTCAGCCTCCCCGACGACTACCATTGGCTAAGCAGACGGAGGTTGCAGAAATGGTATCGACGATGGAAAAGGAAGGACTGATTGAAAGCTCAAAAAGTCCGTGGGCATCGCCGGTCGTCCTGGTCAAGAAGAAAGACGGAAGTACGAGATTCTGCGTGGACTATCGCCAACTCAACAACGTCACCAAGAAGGATAGCTACCCCCTTCCAAGAATTGACGACACCCTAGACACACTATCCGGAGCCAAATGGTTTTCGACTCTCGATTTGAAGAGTGGCTACTGGCAAGTGCAGATCCATCCAGAAGACCGCGAGAAAACAGCATTCACAGCAGGAAACGGGCTTTGGCAGTTTACAGTAATGCCATTTGGACTGTGCAATGCTCCAGCTACCTTTGAACGTCTAATGGAGCGCGTTCTGCTGGGACTAACGTGGAAAACCTGCTTGGTCTACCTGGATGATGTCATCGTAGTAGGAAAAACATTTAACGAACATCGAGATAACCTTAAGGAGGTGTTCCAAAGACTACGAAGTGCGCAACTAAAACTTAACCCGAAGAAGTGTTCCCTATTTAGACCAGAAGTGAAGTACCTCGGGCACATCATCTCTTCCAAAGGAGTCAAGACTGATCCGGAGAAGGTCGATGCAGTGAAAAACTGGCCGGTACCCAAAGACAAACATCAACTGAGAAGCTTCCTGGGACTTGCGACCTATTACAGACGATTTGTAAAGGACTTTGCCAGGATCGCAAAGAGCTTGCATCAACTGACAGAAAAAGGCAAACAATTCAAATGGTCAGGTGAGTGCGAAAAGAGCTTCAAGGAACTTAAGCAACAGTTGTGCAACGCCCCCATACTAGCGTACCCCACCCCTGGGAAAACATTTATTGTGGACGCAGACGCTAGTAATGTGGGAATTGGAGCCGTCCTTTCCCAGGTGCACGATGGCCAAGAGAAAGTAGTTTCCTACTTTAGTAAAGTTCTCTCAAAGCCAGAAAGGAACTACTGTGTTACCAGGCGCGAGCTCCTTGCCTTGGTACTGGCAACAAAACATTTCCATAAGTACCTTTATGGGCGAAAATTTATCCTCCGCACAGACCATGCGTCTTTAAAGTGGCTACTACACTTTAAGAATCCTGAAGGCCAAGTCGCAAGGTGGATCGAACGGCTGCAGATGTACGACTACGAAATACAACATCGAAAGGGAAGTCTTCACTCTAATGCAGACGCTCTCTCCCGTCGACCGTGCAAAGCAAATTGCAAACATTGCTTACGACACGAGGAAAAAGATGTCGCGTCCGTTCAAAGGTTGAGAGCTATGCCCATTGGTGGTTGGAGTGCGCGGGAAATACGGGAGGCTCAAATGGAAGATCCGGATATCGAACCGATTATCGCCTGGAAGGAGCATGACGGAAAACCAGACTGGCAGGAGATATCCAATAGGAGCCCTGAGCTGAAGGCATACTGGGCGCAGTGGGACTCCCTTCACGTACAAGACGGCATTCTAAAACGAAGATGGGAAAGCCCGGATGGAAACTCGTTCGTAATGCAGCTTGTTGTACCCAGGTCAATGGTTATGGAAGTGCTCAGGGAATTGCATGATGGAGTGTCTGGAGGCCACTTGGGAATCAATAAAACGCTCGAAAAAGTGCGGGAACGCTTTTACTGGATTCATTCAAGGGAGGACGTTGAAACTTGGTGCAGGAAATGCGTTACATGTGCGGCCAGCAAAGGTCCGAGACTGAAAGTCCGTGGCAAAATGCATCAATACAATGTTGGAGCCCCTTTTGAAAGGATAGCAGTTGATATTGCGGGACCGTTTCCTGAAACAAACAATGGAAATCGTTACATCCTCGTTGTTATGGACTATTTCAGTAAGTGGCCTGAAGCATTTGCTATCCCAAATCAAGAAGCTAAAACCGTGGTGGAGCAAATCGTCAATAACTGGGTAAGCAGATTCGGAGTACCAATGGAACTGCATTCAGACCAAGGACGGAACTTCGAGTCGAAGATTTTCCAAGGAGTGTGCCAGTTACTAGGGATTCACAAGACAAGGACGACCCCGCTTCATCCACAATCAGATGGGATGGTGGAGCGCTTCAACAGGACACTGAATGAACACCTCTCTAAGGTCGTTAGCGAAGACCAGAGAGACTGGGATAAGCATATTCCCATGTTTTTATTGGCTTATCGAGGAGCAGTGCATAACACCACAGGACATACTCCATCTGAAATCTTATTTGGTCGAACAGTCCGCCTACCTAGCGAGTTGATGTTTGGATATCCATGCGAAGAGCCCAAGAATGAGGAGGAATACGTTACAGACCTCAGGGATATCATCAGGGACGTGCATCGAGACACTAGGGATAAGATTAAGATAGCCAGTGACCGCATGAAAACGAGGTACGATACTAAAACGACAACTACAGGATTCCAGGAAGGAGATCTGGTATGGCTATATAACCCTCATCGAAGGAAAGGTTTATCGCCTAAGTTGCAACAAGACTGGGAAGGGCCCTATACAATCGTAAAGCGCATCAACGACGTTGTCTATCGCATCCAACGAGGAAGAGGCAAGCTGAAAGTCGTTCATGTGGATCGTCTTCATCGTTATAATGGTGAAAATGTTAACGAGTTTGTTCGGGACGAACAAGTTTAAGAGGGGGATATTGTGGCGTGGAACGTATCGTGTACTTAAGTGGTGAAACAAGCCCTTAGTCACGGTTTGGTGAAACCAGGCCTTAGACAGTTTGGTGAAACCAGGCCTTAAAGTCACAAAACAAGTTCCACTCAAGTGTCACTTCCAATTGGAGACTGGAATCTGTCACCACTGAACCTTGTTCTAGAACCACTTAGAATTAGCTAGAAAGTTCTCGTCAGATGGCGGAGCGGGTATAAAAGGACAGCTTTTAGAAGAGGGCGAGACAGTTGATTTATAAAAGTGATTGGTTAAAGTTCGAGATAGTAATAGTTTGTGAAGTTAAATAAGTGAAAAGTAATAGAGTAAATTAAGTGATTGGTTTGAAACGTTGAAGAATTGTTTAAGTAATAGTGTTCTGGTACTTAATAAGTGAAATATTAGAATAGTCGATAAAAGTGTAATAAAAGTGAATTTTATTAAAGAAGTTAAACGGAATAGTGTTTTATCTTTACGAATCCCTGCCTGAATGTAACAGCATATTAGAAAAGTATTTAAGGAACTAACTTGCGAATAGATATTTATTCATTCCTAAACAATCGACAAAGCATTTTGTATTTTCCACAACCTAATAATATAATTAAGTCATCGAATTTAACATTTTATTCATTTTAATTAACCTTTAAACCGTATTGTGCTATCTATTGAAATGAACTGAAGTTTATGTAAATCCCGCATAATTAAAATCCCCTGAAGAATGTTTGTGAAAGAGCATATGTGAATTACCAACGATTACTTCATACACATACAAATCAGGAGAATAAGGCTTTTAAAATGTGTTTTTATACTAAGATGAAGAGTGGATAACTCCGTTCCTATTTTATATGGATTTTAACAAACTATATTGTTAACACTAAATAAGGAGGCGAGGAGGAAATTGAAAGATGTACTTGCTTGGAACAATATTCGTTATCACCGGCTTTAAGTCAATAACATTAGATTTCTCATTGCAAAGCCGCACAATAAGACATACAATATATACAATTTTCGTATGTATCATAACCGATGATGTCTGTCTTGTCTTCTAGATCGCGCTTATATTTGAAGACACTCAAGTTTTAAGGAGCAAAGTTTGCGCCTTTCATATCGTGCCTGACGACACTGTTCCTACTCTTTTCCTTTAGTAGTTTTTGTAAGACTTCTGTGATATTAGACTCAAGTACTTCCGATAGACCGGATTAGTTTTGCTATTTGCTCCTGTTTAAAAATCGATCAACGTTTAGCAAGTGGAATAGTATTTGACATCAGTACCCAGTGTGTATGGGGACGTTCGAATCCGTAGTTTAGTAAGTCTGACAGCTGTCTGATTAGATGCGTCTTTTATTGGCCCAGAATGTTCATACGTGTATAGTTTTTGCAGTTGACGTTTATGGAGGGGAAGCCGACCAATTTAGTCAAGAAAATCCTGCCTGCGTACTCAGTTGACATTTCGAAGAATCAAATTTAAAATAAACAGAGTGGCCGTTGCAAAATTCTGAGGAGTCGAAAAAAGGCGCGATGAGAGAAAAGGGTGTGATTTCTAAGGCCACTCTATGGTAATTTAGAATTTTCACACGATATTTAACAAACATTAGTTCGCATAACACTATAATAGTGTAGTGATTGCCAGCCGTGTTACATTTTAAATGCACTTATTTTAAAATAACAATTTTTTTAAAGATTTATGAAGGGCCTTTCCAAATAAAAAAGTGCAAAATCAAGCAAAGGTAACGCTGAACGCGAGAATACAATAACAATTCAACTTGCTTAGTCAACGCGTTCGGATTCACAGTCACGACCGATCTAGTTGACGTTTTACATAAACTAGGTATCCGAACGTCCCCTATAATAAACATAAACATTGACCTTAGTCAGTGTCAATCAAGGAATGAGAAGTAACTTTTTCAAATTATAAAAGCCTAAAAGCAGCCCTAAAATAATTTTACTTGTGAAAGTGACTTTGCGGTGTATAAGATTGATCAGATTGATCTGAGCTCCGTGACGTGACACTTGAGATAAGAAAAGACAATTTTAAAATAACATAAAAACTCTCATTATTTTATTGACCCGCACATTACCGATGCAAAGAACCATTGCCACAGTCTCTTTGCAGCTACTTTGGCTATTAACTTCGGTCTATTTATAAAAATAAATAAATTGCAAAATTCAGTCCTTCCTTCTCCACTCGCCTTGTTTATATTATGCATACGCATTTTCAAATAAAATTTTCTTAAGCTCGTAATGCACCACCATGCAATAAAACGTAAACAAAGCCCATTTCCATATTTATTTCGTTTTTTATATATTTTATAATTCTCCTAGACCAGACTATAAATGTAGTATCATTATCATCTTACACACTCTCAGTGCGCGCACGTACTACGCTGTCGTAGCTTTGCCCTATACTTACTGAATTTGCAACTCAATAAAGGCCGACGAATTTATCAAAATCATTTCAGAACAATTTTGATTACGCGATAGACCGGGTTGTCTGTCCGCTTATTCGACTATTGAAAGTGACAAAGTGAAATCTGTTGTATTCACGTCAAATTTATTTATCAAGAGGAAATATTTTGTTTACGTTTTTTGACTATCAGTTGATATACGCTCAAAACCTTGAAGGGGGGAAATATTTATTTTTATGTGACCTTAAAAGAAAACAACAATCGTATACTTTATAGAAGTGAAAGTGTGTAATAACTCAAAAAAGTAAATTTTTAACACGCGTATCTGACGGCTGTTGGTAAGCTATTTAGAAATTCTTTCTTTACATTTTCTGCGATAATAGTATATTTGATCCATCATTAAACATCATTACCATCCCTCTTATCCGTCTTATCGTTTATAATTAAAATATATATGAACAAATTACTGCTTACTTTAAGCTCAACACGCTTTACGTAAGCAACAACGAAGAGATTGCCCCGTGCGTGTTATTATTCCAAATGACATGCAAATCTAAGCTATTAACTAATAAAGAGTCCGGAAAGTGTTCGCAGACATTGATAACTTGACAATTCTTCTATTAATGCCAAATTATTCAAATTGTTGTCAAACTCTATAAAAAGAAATATTAAATCCAACCCTTTTGCAGGGTTTCCTCATTATTTGTTTATAAAGGACTACGATGGACTGCTAGTCATCGTCTTAGATTAAGCGTCAGCGCTAAGGACTATAAGGCTATCTGAATATCGGTATCATTCTTATTTATATATTCAAGAGCTTAGCTGAAAATGATTTCAAAGTAAATACGAAGTTAAACTAATTTCGCCGTACCTACTAATATCTAATTTTTGTTTCGACTTTAATTTTACGGAAGCTCACAATTGCGAAATTTGTATAGCTAATAAAGCAATTCCGCGGTACTAATATTCATTTTTAGTGTCCAGGCTAAATTTTTCGAGCTCACAATGGCGAAGTTTTCCATACAAATTAGTATATCGAACTAGAAAATATTTAGTGTAAAGGTTAAAAACGATTATTAGTAAGAGGTCCACTGTGAACTACCAAAATTTAGGGTCGAAACTTGTGCGGTATTCGATTGGGCGCTCTCAGAGAAACTTTTATATTCGTTTAGATCTTTTTCAGATTTCAGATTTTGCGAATCTAGATATTTTGAAATTTACCAATACAAGTGCATTTGAGTTTGACAACTGGTTGAATTTGTTTAGCTTTTCATGAATTTTTTCCTACGCCAAAGAAAGGCATTGCATCGGATGAATCTTCTTTTGTAAATTAATTATGTATAAATGTTTAGAAATCAATCGGGACGGACATTTCTAATGTTTTAATACAAAATTTAGCCGGTGAATATAAAACGCTTAGAAAAGTCTCGAAGACTACACACAATCAAATCGTACGAATATCAACACAAAAATGAGCAAGTGACGTTTTTATATGTAAGATTAGGCACACGAAATATGAAATCTGATAGCAAATCTGAAGAAGCCCAATCGAATATGACATAAAAATGGTTCTGGGTAAGACCCATTGAAAATTGTTTGTGTTTCCCTGAACGGCAAAGGATCTTAATTGCACTCGTATAGGATCAATTCACAAAGCTAGTATACTTGCAATTACAAAATAGGTACCTGCTATGAGAATTTCAGAAACTTTTAAATGTCAGCTATGGTAAAACTCATCAGTTCATAACCTTGTTGCTGGATCATGACCCTCGGTAGTTCGAAACGTGCACGTATAAATGCGCCAATGAGAAAACTGTTTGTTGTCTTCTTTGATTTTAAAGTTATGTGCGATTGTTCATCATGAGTGGGCACTTTAAAACTATCGTATACAAATTTTTTTGTTTAGTTCTGTGCTTTGACGCGTTTTTTTGGTTGAAAGTCAAGTCAGGTCAGGTTAAGTCAATCTGCGAAAACCCAAGAAAAACACGTCTCCGAATCGAAGGATATCTTTTTCTTATTAATATTTAGAGACGTCGTGTCAAAACCTGTCCCTGTATGGACCAATCGAGTTATCCGTGAGCATTTTATACTTAGCGGAATTCGTCTTCTTTCATGTAAAATAGACTAAAAGCCATTGTTCGCAGATGACGCAATTCGGATTCTGAATAGGATTCGGCAGTGGTGTCTTAGCAAGTATAGATTCAGACTGTTGAAATATACATCTTGATTTGGCAGCACTAAGTATTACAGTGTTCTATTGGTGAACGCATCCAATACTTCTCCTCGAACATTCTCTGCGACAACTGCGTTCTATACTTATTCTTTTTAATACCTTTCTGAAGTTTTACGTTTAAATAAAATCAACTTATTCTATACTTATTACCATTATAAAACTCGCGTTTAATTTCATAGATTAACACAGACTGTGGCAGATCGCCGAAAAGACCAATAAATATCAGATAGAAACTCAATATCTGTTTCATCCACATTATCGTGCTCATTTAAATAAGCTAGCGTCTAGGGCAAAACGTAGCCATTGATAGCAGCAGCTTTGGCGTAGTCCTCTATTAAACCGAAGCATTGTCCGAACCATAGTTGCAAGGACTATATACGTAATATCGAAGATACTAAAACACTGTTGTAAACCTTCCCTACCCTTGAATTATAAGTAAAACTCAAAGCCTTGTGTCAATATGAGATCCGGACTCGAAAGCTTTTAATAATTGAATTCAAAAATCAACTCTGTTTCGATTTTATTTTGTTGACCTATTCGCCCTTAGCCGGTTCGCGCTTAACCTAATTCCAGACAAACAAGTCTTGAAAACTGCTTTTAACTGGCACGGCAGATTATAATTTTAGAACGATTGCAACAAATCGTTGCGCTTCTGAAGTGTTACAAGCTTCACTCAGTGTCTGCTAACAGGGAAATATTAGTGCCCAAGATGTGGTATGCATTCCAACACAAGTGTGTATAGACGGTTTATCAACAAATAAGGTCAACCTGACAGAGTCTCTGTGTGGATTATTATAGGAGTTCAATTAATTATGAGAGTCCATCTGAAAACCAGCTATAACTGGCTACGTGACCGGTTTAATATTCTTATCAGTGTTTTTATTATTTTTTTAAAAATAAGTAAAAATCATACAATTTATTGTTATTTGAGCTTAGCCATATGTCGTGTTGGACACTATACATCATGGAATGGAATACAATTTGATAATACCCTTGCGAACTGGAATATTCCGGCAATGGAAAATTATTCTTTGATTAAAATTTGTTTTTATGCCTTAAAAGTACTAATTTTTGCATGACTCCTCAGCGCGGGTGACCTTAAGGTTTGGGAGCCTGCTCTTTTTAAGAATATGTCGAAAAAGCCCGAGAATTGGCACGTCTAAGTTTGAATGCAGTATTGCGTAATGTAAGATGACTTTTTAAGCACTACTATAGAGATATGTGTGCTTCAATTTTTATCTAACCAGAACCTAGATCCATACCCCGACCGTTGCATATGCTTAATACAGAGCAGAGTATAGCTCACTAAGACTGAGTTTGTAGTTTTTCCTTAATATGTGAAGCTGCGTTTATTTATAAAATTACCTGCCTGCCTGTTATGCCCATACTGACGCCGCTCAGAGAAAAAAAACTTCAAGTAGGTACAGCTGATAACTTCTTTCATTTTCTCTAAATCAATTCTACCCCACGAAAGTCCCATCCAATTATTCCTTTCGTAGAGAGAAATCTAATAATCGAAAGACTTTTATGTTTCTTCAAGACCTTTCACTTATGCATTATATAACTGCCAAAAATTGTTTTTTTTTTTTTTAAATCCCAACTTCCGAGTTGTGACAGCCCCATTTCTTTCCTTTTCCTGTTTGACTTCCGCTCGGCGGATTTTGAGTAGGTACCTAATGTCACAAGTTATTTCCGAAATTATTACTACTACTAAGAATTGCCGTTTGATGGCACTATAATAAGCAAAAAGACTTTTTGACATAAGTTAAAAAAAAACAAGAAGTGAAGCAGAGTAGTAACTATCGCAATTAGAAGGATAACTTGTTTACAAACAATAAATTTTATACAAAAAACGATTTGAATATAAACAATTCATTTCAAATTTATAAGTGTATTGTTAATTTTCATATTCAGAGCAGTGTCAATTTAATAAAAGGTTAGGTCATTTACCAAGAGGTATACCGTATACCTATGTACATTTTGCACAATCGCTGATAAGAGCAAATAACATTTTATAGCTTATTCCAGTAGACGACTGAAGAAAAGATTTAATTTTTTTATATTTTATTATCTTGTTTTTCAGTCTGGTATGTGTTTATTCTAAAACGACATTACATGAATCGGAGATTTATCTCGGTGACATTTTGCGTTCTACATAATTTATTTGAGCAATGGACACTCAGCTTGACTCAAATATTCCGAATGGCGGGTGGGGTTGGATGGTCGTCGCTGCTGTTGCACTCATCAATGTAGGTGTTCTATATAGTACATCTCGAACATGCATTTAACAAATTCCTATTTACGTTTTAGATGACAAACCAATCCATCCCTTCAGTTTTTGGACTTCTCTTTGGTGGGCAACTACTAGCCATGAATCAGGACACATCTACAGCTGCTCTCATTACAAATCTGAACAGCTTGACTCTAAATCTTTCTGGACTTTTCATCGGCCCGGCCATAAAATACTTTTCGCCACGAATGGTAGCAACTGTCGGTTGTTTACTTACAACGAGTGGTTTAATTTTATGCGCGTTCTCGTCGTATGTGTGGCAATTTATAGCCGGCTATAGCTTTCTGGTAAGTCATCACCACCAGTCCATCTGAATAAGTTGTGTTTTCAACTGTTCTTTATTTATAGTGCGGCATCGGTCAGGGATTGATAGCTCCATCGACATTTATGGCGATAAACGCATATTTCACAACAAAAAGAGGTCGTGCAGTGGGCATATCTTTGGCAGGTTCTGGTCTTGGTCAGATGATGATTCCCCACATCGTAAGAGTATTTCTCGATAACTATGGATTTCGCAGTGCTGTCCTTGCAATGGCTTCTTTTACATTGGTTGGGGTAGGTTATACAGAAAGGACAATCTTGTCATGAAATTACTTAACGAATATCCTTTCCTTAACAGCTGATTGGAGCAGCGATTTTTAGACCTCTTCCCAAACCCAGCCAATCAAAATACATCAATCGCAGAGATGTCAATCTGCTTTTGCCATCTGAGAAAAGTGGAAAAGCTATCTCTGAAATAAAAATCATTAGCAATGACTCAGCTCCAGTGGAACCCGTCAAGCACGAGTCCAAGACGAAGAAGCTATGTAACAAGATTTTCCAGCGTCTCATCCAAGCAATGGACTTAGAACTGCTGAGGGATCCGATTTTCTGGAATATCATTGTCGGCATGGCGTTGGTCTACACCTCAACCACAAACTTTACCATGCTCTTCCCATACTTCCTTCAAAATTCAATTCACCTCTCAAGATCCAATACAGCTTTCTGTATGTCCGTTGTAGCTGGAGCCGATATCTGCTGCCGTTTACTGTTTCCCTTTATCACAGACAAACTTAAGGTCCCGTACAGAGTTATATTTCTCCTTGGAACTATTGGCTTGCTGATAAGTCGAGCCGCCCTGGCAGAGTCAACGACCATGACGACCGTCATTATAATGTCGGTTCTCATTGGAATGTCCAAATCGGCGACAGTCGTCAACAATAATCTGACGGTGTCTAGTTATTGCCGGCCAGAGAAACTGGCTGGTGGCCTAGGACTGAGCATGATCTCTAAAGGTGTTTTGGTTATAACAGTGGGTCAATTGCTTGGTTGGATTCGAGATTATACCGGAAGCTATGTGATGTGTTTGCATTCGCAGAATTTGGTATTAGCTCTTGTGATCGCAATTTGGACGCCAGAAATAGTATACCGGTATTGGAAGAAACAAAGAGAGGCCAAGAAGAGTGCACGGATTATAGAAGCTGGAGATGAAAATGTCAAATTGAATGAGCAAACTGCTTGTTAGCTACTATTGGACTGACTATTAAGTATTTTACTCTACGCCAAAGATGTTTTGTTTGGATGGCTTGTGATATTAGCTACTAGGTGTAAGGCGTGCTTAACATTATTGACTTAATTAGATTCTAAGGTATAATATGTAATATTTACATAATCAGCTATTTTTATTTGTAAACATTTTGTAACGAATTTATCTTGAAATATAAATCCAGTTTGTCGATGAAAAAAAACACAATTTCTTTGGTTGGCAAAACGTTGGCACGAACTAGGTAAGCAGTTGATCTTACCTAAAGGACTATTCACATGAGAGCGAGCGAACGAATTGCTGAAATGCGAACAAACCACTTTTGATGCATTTATGAACAGAAAATTGTACATTTTACTATTCCAAGAGGAGGATAGTTAATTATCCCATCAAAATGTATTAAGAAAACATGTTAATAGACAGTTAAAATAACGAAATTTTGAATTGCAAACTTTTTGCCGCGAACGAATACACCCTTGGCGCGAATTGTCAAAGTTTATTCACAATCCACATCATTCAATTCGCGTTCCACAAACTAACGAATAAAGCATTCGTTCGAACTTAACCTCAAACTCAAAATGTTCTAGAGACAAATAACGGCGACTGTCATTAGATTCGCGGGTTTCTGCGACCAAATTAAATGTATCATGTGAATGGACTGTCAAAACTTGCGAACATTCGTTCGTTCGTAGGTAGTTGGTCGCTCTCATGTGAATGATCCTTTAGTCGTTCGAGATTTTTTAACAATTTGATTTGTTCTACCATTCCGCATAACATCTTTCTTCCTTTGATTTGCTGTCCATCTGTTTCAATTGTTTTTCATCGCTTATGGTTAAACTATTTTCACAAATGCATTGTATGGTACAGTGTTAATGGAGTGTTCTTAGTGGTCTTCCTGTTGAACTAAAAGGACATTCCAATAAGAGTGTTGTAAAGTATGATGGACGAACATTAATTAAAAAAAAATCAATGGTCAATCGTTTTCTATTGGGCAAAAAGAAGCGTCCGGGAGAGTCCGGAATCGAAAAAATCACTTCTGAAACCGTTCCATATACACACAAAATATACCTACTCTTCCTGGTGATTCCGAGTAGAGAATTTAATTTCGCTTCTCGATTTGAAGTCAGAATCCACTCAAGAAGCACCCCCAATTATTTTCGCATTGCAGCGGTACCTTCGTATATAATTAAACAAAGTTTGGCATCACTCTTAAGCGATACTCGAACATGTCATATCGAACAGCGAAGAATCGAAGAAACTGTCAAAAAATGTGTTTTGATTTTGTACTCAAAATAACCTCACAAAAGTTATTTCCAGTTATTTCTATTTATTTAATTGTGTATGTGCCGCCTGCCGTATTCAGCGATTAGTCTTATCCACCATAATGGCTAATATTGCTCTAAGCGAAGCTGAAAAGACATTCATCTTGCATGGAGTTGAGGTAAACTAAACCGTCTGCTAAAAAAACTATTTCGTATTCACTGTTGCATTTCAGGAAGACTTCAGATGCGATGGTCGATCCCGCCGTGATTATCGGCCAATGGAATTGGAAACCGACGTAGTTAGCAATGCTGGTGGCTCAGCTCGCTTAAGATTGGCCAATACAGACATTTTGGTGGGAATCAAGACGGAAATAGACGTTCCATCTGTTCGAACACCTGACAAGGGCAAAATTGAATTTTTCGTCGATTGGTAACTATAAAAATGTTGGCAGCTTTCATTATTCAAACTTGAATTTCCTTTTGTTAGTTCGGCAAATGCAACTCCAGAGTTTGAGGGACGTGGTGGTGAAGAACTGGCTCTTGAACTAGCCTATACTCTAGCCAATGCATACGAATCGTCATTAGCATTTGACCTAAAGACACTATGCATTTTGCCTGGCCAGCAATGCTGGAAACTTTATGTAGATATCTTGGTAAGAAATGCATTTTATAAGTCTTTAGAGTAACTTGACAATAGAGTGCTCCTAGATATTAGAATGCGGAGGAAACCTCTTTGATGCTGTGTCACTAGCTGCTAAAGCTGCTCTTAACAATACGAAAATTCCTCGAGTGACAGCTGCTCTAATGGACGCTGGTGAGGCTGATCTAATTCTATCTGATGACCCGTATGATTGTACGAGAATCGACATAAATAGTATTCCGATTCTGGTAACAGTTTGTAAAATTGGCGACTCGTGCATTGTAGATCCATCAGCCGAAGAGGAAGAATGCAGTTCAGCAAGCGTGGTTGTTGGTGTTTCAAGACGAAATGGAAAAAGTAAGTAAGACTCATTTTCTGTGGAAATATTTTTAGAATGTACTGTTTTAGGTTACATGTCCAACATTCACACGGTCGGCAACGGTTCTCTGCACAAGGATACTATGTTCAATTGTATAAAGTTGGGTTTATCTGCCTCCGAGAGTTTGAACAATGAACTAATGAAAGCACTCAGCTTAGAGGAAGAAAGATGTGGCAAAGGAAGAAAAGAAGCTGTTGGATTTTTGAAATAAATGGAATATACCTAGTTTGTGTTATGGTCTTAAGATTTATATTTAAAATCATTAAAGGTAGACACTTATCTTATAAAATTGGTTGTTGTGTCGTCGGCTTTTTGGCAAATGAATTCACGCCAAGGTTTTCCTTTTACGGGTTTTGTTTTAAAAGATGTTGTGCAAAAGGCATCTGTTTAATGCGTCTGACCGAATGTAGAAAGCTGTGTCTTAGGCGCAAGGTTTTGCAATTCCTAATTTAAAAAAAAACATCAAACGGCAGCCTTTCGACCACCGAAAAAAAGCACGGTGTCAAATCGCATGATCTTGGCTGCCAATTGACGTCTCCGAAGCATGAAATTCTGCTAAAAGAAGAAATTCCACTGTCAAGGATTTTAATTTTCAACTTTAATTACTTCGAATTATCGACAGCAACCACTTTAAACCAACTAGCGTCTTGTTAACCGATATGGCTGCAATAGTCATCTTCTCGCCGGCCACATATTAATTTTCATCCAGAAACTGCTCCAAGAACCAGGGGTGGAATCGGCTAACGTGATAGCTGACTGTTGCTTTTTTGACTGTCGTTTTTGATTATCAACTATTCTTTACTCTGTGTAAAGCGATCACTAAAATCGGACTTCTTTGTAGTTACTTTCTTCATTTCTCGCCGCGGCATATGAAGATAACATTTCCACAATTTTTATTTTTATAACTTTGAAACACTTTTTTTACAAAACTTTACATTTTTGGTACAGTTGAAGCCGAGCTAACCTACATTGCTCACGAAAACGACAACTAAATGTCACAAGCAAGTGGTGGCAAAAATGCGATAGTCAATTTGATAATCACCTTACGTGGAGCCAAAACATGAATTTTGATTACCAACTATCAACTATCACCTTAGCCGATTCCACCCCAGTACGATGTGTACTTATTATCAGTGCCGTATAGGGTTTTGCTCAGTTAAAGAGGACAGATTAGAATGACGCAAGTTACTTGTACAAATATGCGAGATCAGTGTTTGAAAGATAACGAGTGGGAGACATTTTTCGCAGGTTGCAAGGGACTTTGCCTTTATTTGCACAGAAATAAAAATGCTACAACCTTTATATAGCTTGTTGCTTTATTTTCATTTTGGGAAACTGAGAAAAAAACAATTATTATTTCAGAGCTAAATAATGTTGATTCTCTACAAAAATTAAAAAAATATATATATCTACTTGTTTCTTGTATGTATATTTGTTTTGTGTGTTTTCAGACGCTGAATAGTTTTCATATATCTTTGGAAGGTTCAGACAAAGACTTTAGATATAGAAACTTTCTTATATTTTAATAGTAAAAAGTAAAATAAAAATCGGCATCCTTTAGTTTTTACATGCAGCAGTGCATGCACATTTTATATCTTACTTGTGTATACGATTTCGATTCCATTTCGAAGATCACACAAAAACAAATTACGTACGATATTATATCACAATATAAAAAAAATTGAAATAAAAATAGTTTGTAATTATTAGAAAATACTGCAATGAAACTCTTTGTGTAGCCACATTGATGGTGTTTGTTCGGGTTTCAGATCAGTTTGTGTCCTGTGCGTACCTCTTTGGACTGCATGAAAGAGGAATGCAGCTATACAATCGTATATAAGAATATATTTATATTTGACATAATATATTATTATATTGCATTTAAAAATTTTGAGTTGTAGTTTTTGTTTGCAGAACGGCCTGTTGAATTTAACGTGCGGCCGCGTACCCCGGATTGTATGGCGATTGCTTTTCATAAGCATTAGTACCAACTGCACTGTCGTATGATGGCGGATTCAAGGCTGGACCAGCCATAGGATAAGGTGGCATCACTTGTGGATTCATTCTAAAAGAATATGAAAGAATGTGTTAGTTTGAATATAGCTAGGCAAAGTGTTTTTTTTTTTTTTAACTTACCCGATGGGATTAGGTTGCATTTGGTGTTGCATCTGTGGCATTGGCATTGTCGCAAGTTGTCTAGAAACGATACGAAAAAGTATTTTAATTATTAATTGACAAAGGTATCTTCTTCAATTTTCCTAAACATCAAACAAAAACCAGTAGATGTTTGAAACAACTGACTAATGGATACATACCCACTGACTGGATAAGGCGCTTGTTGCGGATATATACCCTGTTGATAGCCTGTAGCTTGAGCTGTTGGATAAACACTCACTGCTTGCATTCCAGTTGGATATCCACCGGGTGCTGTGTGTGTTGCCGATGTCACCACGACAGGTGCTAAAAATAAAACGCAAAACAAAACATTTTTAATATATATATTTCTAGAGAATTGATAGTTTCTTTTGCTAAAAATACCAGTAGACAACACAATTTCTCTATTACTTCTCTTGCAATAAACAATATAAAGCCAACAATTGGCAAACCCGATCGCCATGATTGCTATAAAAACACACACGAATATTAACCACGATATGGCAACATCCATTGAAACGGTCGATTGATTTCCCACAAATGATATCCCAAGAATTCGTTTCTTTTAATTACAACGACAGTGTTCCCTTCGCGATGAAAATACTGTCCCAAGTACTTGTAAAACGTAATTTTATAAGAACTGAGTGGTACTTTAAAACATCATAATATTACGGCCGCTGATAAGATTTGACAGAGTTGAAAGCCCTCCTTTAAGCAAAAAACCGCCTCTCATTGAACGGATGGAATGGTATTTCCTAAGAAAAAAACTTACAAGTGGTTGAGGCCCCTTTCCTGCAAAAGTTTCTTATGCAAGATGAAACGATTGCGATGAGACCGATTATTAGGAAGGTTAATTTTATAAGACCAACAATCCACATTTCGAAAGTTAATTGTTTCCAATTGTTTCCTTCTTGCCTTAAGAAGTGTCGCAACTAATATGCAAGACAAACGAAATTGAGAAAATGTTTGGGTTGTTGCAATCCTTTTAGCAAATTGATAACATATTGACTGGACATATTCGATAGATGAGGCAGGTTGCAATCCATTGATGGGATGTAATAATGAGCTCAAAAAGAGAGTACATGAATTTAACCTTTTAACATGACGACAATAAGCAATCTATTTGGTAAATTTAATCAGCATTAGTCGCTGATTGCAAAGAGTATTTAGCATTTTCATTAACCCTCCCTAAAGTCCCTAGCATTATTAGTTCCATTTAGATCGAGTATTTCAAGAATAACAATGTTAGGTTAGGTTTACGGGTTGGTAGAGCAGGGTAAACCCTACTATACCACACTTAGGTCCTTGTAGACCCATTGTGATGCCCTATTTTTGGGGGTTAACCGTTCGTGTTGGTGATGTTAGATAACAATGTTTCTTGGCTTTGTTTTGATGAACTGTTTTTCAAGTAAATTAAAGCAGAGTGGGTTCTGAGAATCACACGTGTTTCCAAGTAGAATTTAGTTGGAATGTTTTATGAAACTGCAAGTGCTTCCTACAATTTGTTCAAATGGTCGCAACGTACACCATTGCTTCACACTTTCAGATTGAATTGGAACAAGCTCGGATAAATTTGTTGAGATTTAGTTTAAATAAATAGATTTTTTCTTAACGTAAAATCAAATTTCTATATAATGAGCGAAATGGAGAAATGAGATGAAAATAACAAGAGAGATTTCTTTAAATATTTTTACTTCCGCGAAAATGTTTACTTTTGTAATATTTATATTAGGAGTCATACACTTGCTTAGTATCGTGTTTTTTTTTTATCAGTTCAAAACGAACGATAATGGTGAATTCAGAAATGTTACTTATCATTGCATAATGGTAATTACGTAAAAGAGTTTTGCAACAAAAGAAGAGCTACACGATGGATGGCACCCGCAAGAACATATCGATTGCGCACTCCTGTAAGTGCAAAAATATCAATTTGTACATGTGAGATGGGACAGTGATCAACCAGGGCTAAATAATGGTGGATTGTAACAAAATGCGATGTCACTGTTTTAAAAATGATTGTAACAAAATGCGATGTCACTGTTTGAAAAATACGGCTGCTCCTTTAATAGTGATACCAACAGGCAGCAGCCGCTTTATGGAACTTTTTTCTTTCAACTGATTAAATCCTAATCGGAAACTGAGCCAAAAATTTGCTATCTGAGGTGCATCTCTGTGTACGTTCTATAGGTAGGAACGGTTAGCTTTTAACCGGTCTACACTGTCACAGTTTCTTTTTGACACGTTTGCTACTAACTATAGCCGTGTTTTATTGAACATCTTTGAAATTACATCAACTACGTTCTACTTGACACTTCTGAGATTCACAGTCGGTATTTACTAACTTATCTTGTACCCTTTTCTAAATGTGTTCATGACTAACGGTTAAGTCACCAATGTTAAATGTATTTGTTTTTTTTATTGTCTACGAATTTTGCAAAACAATAATCTGTCAAAAGGAAAAATCTGTCATAAGGAATTATAATAAAGTTATAACTTTATAACTGAATGTTCTCCTCCTAGAATATATCAGCGCATTCAAATGGAAAGTTTAATAGGTATTTTGTTTGAAAAAAATTCAATTCCAACTTATTTTGTAGATGCTGCATTTTACAATTATGCCAAACATGACATTTCGTAAACTTTTTGTAAGAAAACCGATCAGGTACTTCTCTTGAAATTGAGAGAACTCTCTCTCGATTTTAGAGATTTGACATTTTTCATTTGTCTATGCTTAAAGTACACGAACGGACCTAATGCGACCTCATTAAATGTAGTATTAACACCAAACACAAATTCGGCCTTACTAATAATCAATCACTAATGTCGACAACTAGTTAGATGTCAGCTTTAGTGAAAATGTACAGCTTTTTTGAAATGGTACCAATAAACAATTAGACCTCCACATTTACTAGTCCTACAACTTTCTTAGAATCTATTACATTTGTTGTCATTGCAGAATTCAAATTTCATAATTTGTTTTCGTGAAAAACAAGGTCAATTGTCTCTTTCACAAGGAGGATTTTATTCTAAAAGAAGGAATACATAAATTGCAATTAAATTTGCCCAACACATATCTTTCCAATGCTCTTTGAGACTTATTATAAGCAAAAAACAAAACACAAAATAGGAAATGCACAAAATATCCGCTGATCTGTCAAATATCATATGCAAATCAGTAATGCCCTATCGTTCGATCGGACACAATTTTCAGTACTTTTATGGTACGCTTTCTGTTTTCTAATACTTCTTCGCGATTTCTTTATGAGTGCATTTGTGTCGTAATAAAATCCCTTTCAAATTATTCAATAAACAAAGCACAGTTTATTTGAATGGTTTCATTTATTCGTAGGCTGACGATGCAAATCTACACTTATTAGTGGTCTATATATCACAATTGCGTCGTTAGCAAGTGAATATTTTTGAAAATAGAAATAATAGCTGGCTCATTCGTTTTAGAAAAAATTACAATAGCACGTAGGATGCGTGTTAAGAACTTATCGCTTCCGGGTAAGAAAATAAATACAATTTTACCTATAACAAATTGTATGGCTTATATATTACTTAATTCGGGAAACTTAGAAACCGACAGAAGTTGAAATTCGAACTGAAAAATATGAAACGCACATTTTTATGCATACATATTCTCGTACTACCTACTGTACTGTTACCCCTATAGAAGTTAATAAACTTGTTATTTTGCATGTATTTAGCTGAGTGCTGATATTTCTATTTTTATAACTATATTTTCCGCGAAGTGAACCTTTTCACACCAACCATTGTCTCATTAGAGATCCTCATTCTCGGTAAACAAACTCCTTTTGCAAAGAGTTTTAATAGGGTTTCTACCTGATTCGCCTGAGGTACTGAGAATTGTTGAAAAATTGTATGAGCCGTCCAAACTTAGGTAAGAAGATATTTTTTTCTGTTTGCGACGACTGTCAAGAAAGTCTTGGAAATATCCCAAACTTATATTAAATTAATTTCGTTGCTCGCAAACTATTTACAAATGAAAACCAATCAAAAAGCAAGAACTAGCGGTTAAACAAGATAAAACAGAGAAAAATATATGCTTCTCGTGTTTAGAAATTAAATCAAAAAAACAATATATTTCAATATTTTGCATACATTTGTACAAATTTGTGATTTTTAGACTTAAAAACCATTTGCATTGTTGTATTGCAATGAATAAAATTTGAAAACATTCACACTTTACTAAAATTTATTAATAATTGTAAACGCTCAGGCTGAACATAATCGTATTAAATTCTCTCCTATTTCAAAATTTAATACCGCGATTTTGGATGGTTGGGCAACACTTGTCTTCAAAATGACATAAGGGAGGATTTATTTAGCTAATGTCCGAGATAAACATGGCTTTCTCAACACTAACATTTAACCCTACAGTTAGCGATAGTCTGGCAACTATATTTGTTTATTGGTAAAGGGATTTTGGAAAGTGTGGAGTCTTTTCGTAAAGTGCCAGACTAAAGTTGATTATTGGTAAGGCCGATTGTATTTATTTCGTGTGATTTGGCTTTTAGATCAGAAACAGTTGATACTAATAATTCTAGGTAACGTATTGATCTGCGCATTTCTATAACTAAACACGATCGCATTTCTAAAAAAAAAAAATGAGAAAAACTTATTTGAGATCAAAAAATCACAAATGGAAAATATTTCAACTGTTGTAGATGCAAATGGAGTATTGTTGGTTACCTATTCATAGTACATATTCAGATGACGAGGAAGACGATGAATATAATAAGTTCATTTGCAAACTAAACTTATTAAAATGACGTAAAGTATATTGGTAAAGTGATCCGAATCAAAAAAAGAAGATTGCTTTTTGCCCCAATGGAAAACAACATAAGATAAGATTAGGACAGTTCTTTTGTATAGGCATATTGCTGTGTACTTATTATTGCTATCGGAATATTGAGAAGGATATAAAATTAACATGATCTGTAGACATATAAATATTAAAGACGGGAGTGCGAATAGATATGATGATGTCATTAACTTTAGTTTGTAAAGTTTCGACGTGTGTTTATTATTTCGTCAACTTAAATCGTAAATTATTATCTAAAGCAGGTAACTAACGGGTGATTTTTTAAGAGGTTTAGAACTTTAAAAAAAAAAAAAAACACAAAAAATTCGAAAAAATGAATGAAATATTTATTTGAATCGCTAGTTTGAACCTTTCAATTTAATGTTTAAAGATAATTTCATGCAAATGTTGACCGCGGCTGCGTCTCAGGTAGCCCATCCGCTGAGTCCAATTTTGGCATACTCTTTCACACATATCGGCCGGTATCTCACGAATGAATGCATGGATGTTGGCTTCCAGTGCGTCAATCGAAGCGGGCTTGTCCCTATACACATTAGCCTTGACATACCCCCACAAAAAATAATCTAATGGTGTCAAATCGCACGATCTAGGCGGCCAATTGACCGGCCCGAAACGTGAAATTAACTGTTCACCAAACTCGCCTCGCAATTGCGCCATTGTTTCGCGTGCTGTGTGGCATGTGGCACCGTATTGTTGAAACCACATATCATGCAAGTCAAGAACTTCCATTTCGGGCAAAAAAAAGTTTGTTATATCATCGCTCGGTAGCGTTCACCATTGACAGTAACGCTGCGATTCGCATCATCTTTGAAGAAATATGGCCCAATAATGCCGCCGGCCCATAAACCGCACCAAACAGTGGCTTTTTCGGGATGCATTGGTAGCTGTTGCAATGCTTCTGGCTGATCTTCACTTCAAATGCGGCAATTTTGCTTATTTACGTACCCATTCAACCAAAAATGAGCCTCATCGCTGAACACAATTAAAATGGAAGCAGCGCGCGATGAACATTTCGAAGCGAGCACGAATTTTGATAGTAAAATTCAATAATTTGCAAGCGTTGTTCATTTGTAAGACGATCCATGGTTAAATTGCAAACCAAACTGAAGCTGTTTGACAGTGACACAAGGTACTAAACACACGTCAGCTGTCAAAACCAGTGTTGCCAAAACCAAACCAGCTAAAAAATCACCCGTTATATATACTAACTGTTTAGATAAACCATCACGAGTTCCATTCGAGCACTTCATACAGCACATACACATATCCATATTATAAATAAAATAAATAACGAAGTAAAAACGATTCCGTAAATCATGCCAGTCTGTACTGGCCCATCCATATTGAGCAATGGAATTAATACCAAACCTTTACACGGATTTTATTAGCCAAACCCAACAACTATAGACTGTCTTCGTTAACTGATACAAATGTGGCCAATAGGAATGTTCCTAAAGTCTTCACGCGAAAGTTATTGAAAGCTTTCAAGAAGCTATAAGATAAACAATAGACAATAGAGGATAGACTACGAATAGTAGCTAAAGCTTCTATGTCCAGAAGAATGATTTTTTAAGCGGCACGACAACTGTCACACTCTTGACTCTTATGCTGCACTGTTAAAGTATGCCCGACGAACTTGACGTGGTCATCAATTGTAAATAACTTAATTAGCCCGTAAGACTATTTAACCTACACCAATTATAGGAGCCTTGCCCAGCTCGGTCTTTCCCCCTCAGTGCAATTTGCAGACATTTAAAACCAATGTGCATGGGAATCTCCTATCTTCTATATCCCAATTTCCTTAACGCCCGCGCTGTGTACTTCAAACTACACCATAAGAGTAGTCATAACATCTTTAGCGCGTGTTTATTATAAAAAAAAAAATCAATTTCCTCAGAAGAGCCTAAAAAATCAGAAAGATTTCCTCAAATTACTGCCTTAAATGGGTTTACGTCTAACTTCACCTCAGATCTGTGCGCGGCGCGATAGCTGAGTCTTGTTTCTATTGGCGAATTTTCCTTAAGAAGGGGAAACCGACGCAGCCATGAAAGTTCTTAAAAATTTCATAATCTGTCAGTAAATGGACTGACCTTTAAGCCAATACAAGTTATGAAGTTTTTCTCGGCAATACAAATTCTGTGGACTGCTTTGGTCCATTCTTTTTCAATAAATCCTTAAAGACTTTTCTGTTAAATGTCAGTGTCAACTTTCGAACGCACTCGTTTGTAAAACTGATCCACCTATATGACATCAGAAATGATACTGAACTAAAGCTATCATCTGAAAGTGCATGAAAGCTTTGAAGCGATAAGATTAAACACAGTTTGCAAATATATAATGAGTATTTTTAATTCTTTCCTCATGATGCGATCGAATTTGTCAATCATATTCAGGCTGAAGTCATTCATTAGTCATGGCAATATCCAAAGGATTTGATGTTTCTATATGATCTAAGTTTTACGTCAACTAGATTTCTGGCCTAAATTTAGATATATGTAAGTTGATAGGATAGGATACGTAGTGACATTTAAATATTAAATCTTTAAAATCTTTTAACTTTTTCAATTTCTTATAAAGGCCTGAAAAATGTATAGTTATTCATTAATTGAGAACGGCTGGGCCGATTTTTTTTTTCAGTTGTTCGTAATTGTCAAAAGAAGGTTCTTATACGAAAAAACATTTTGGGAAAACCCTCCGCAGAAGTCGGGAAATTGGATCAATCGAGAATTCATTTTTGTATTGAATTTGGTGTGCAATTATTCCAGAATGGCTTTTCGAATGGAATTTCGACGAAATTTTGCATTTCATCGCACGATTTGATGTGAAGGTTGAAAATTCGTTGTGAAGCTTAAAAAATTTCGGATTATTGTGAAATTCATTGTGATAAAGGACGGTTTGCGTCCATAAACAACTATCGGAGCTCCTCGACTCAACAAAGCAAAATAATGTAGTTTGAAAAAATTTTAATTTTGACGTCTAACAAAGTAGGTTGAGGTCCGTCAGTTTTCATTTAAAGTTTGTTTAGTTTTAGTATGAACGAAAAAAGAAATTTCCATTAAGATTTGATCACCGTTTTCGACGGTATGAATCGTATGAACTAGCAGACGGACTGCATCACTTGAATATGTTGTTGGTCGCAATAACGTATGGAAAACTTCGCCATGTTGATTATGAAAACTTGAACTTTAACACTGAAAATTAATATTAATATCGTGCACATTTATCACAGCAATGAGCTTAACTTCGGTAATCAAGACTTAAGTTTCATTAAATTTTTAGGTAAGCGAACTTCCAGTCGATGAATAATTATTTTAGACACTCTTACTAAGATTAGATTTCCTTGTTCTAGGGTATTGTGAAATACTTTTCAATAATTTTTCACTTAAAGCTTAAACTAGTAAGCTTGTATTAAGAAAATAGCCAACAATTTAGAAACGCACCTTCAAAAACACGTCCTCGTCCATTTTTTGATCTCTTCGCACGCACTATGCATGTAGTTATTGCCATAAAGACAAATATGCTACATGAAATTGACATTACAATAACTAAACCGTCGGCCATTATTGCAGGTAACTCTTAAACTTTTCGTGACACTTTTCATAGACGAGAACAACAACTAATTGACTCAGGTAGTTAATATCGCAAAGAACGACGTTTCTGCCAGTACAATAATATCGCTGAGCTGATAACGACTATCTGAAGTGGTTGAAAGATATGAGCTTTGCCGAATGAATTCTACTGAATTGCATGCGATGATGAATATGGGCAGAGCTAGTAACGAATTTGTGAATAAAGTTCTTTTAACCAAACATAAATAAGTTTATGCAGGTATGGCGATCAACCATGTTTATATGACCGATAAAACGATCGTGACTCATGTTTGAGAACCTAGACCTTATTTCCGTCAATGGTATGATTTTTATATCCCCAAGGTCAATAGAAACGTGTGCATTGGAAATGGGTATTTTTACAGCTTTAAGAGAACAATTTAGAGAACAAATAAGGGTTGTAAATATTTGTATTACGACAGACTGCTGGTTAATCTCGATTAAACTTACTGCACAATACATCTCAAACTATTCCTGTACTACATTTTGTGGATTGTTAATAAAGCCTGACAGTTCGTGACAAATTGGATTAAATTTCTTTTTACATTAAAATTGGTTTCTTTGCAGTTTGCGGATTACATCATTTTTTATTGGGACAAAAAATCAATCTTTTTTTTATCTAAATCACTTTTCCTTCCCATGTGGCAGAAAAAACAATCCTTTTTTCGATTCGGATATGTTGCACAGCTGTTTTAAGTCATTTTAAGAAGTTTACTTTCAAAACAAATGCGCAAAGTTTCGTGAAAACCCAAAATGAAGAAATACAATAGTCATGGATATAATTTTGGAGGAATTATTATCTTCTTCGTCTTCCTCGTCATCTGAAGAGTACGAATCACAAAAGATACAAAATTTGTTTCTACAATAGGGGGAAATGTCGATACCATTTGTGATATCTCCAAAAACGAATGCAATTTTAACAGCTGATATTGCTTTCAAATAACGCACTAATGTCGTTTTCCATTGGGCAAAAAGAATCGTCCGGGAGGTCCGAAATCGAAAAAAATCACTTCTGAAACCGTTCCATTGGCACAAAAAATAATTTTCTGGTGCTTCTGAGAAGAGAGAATTTCGCTTCTCCATTTTAAGTTAGAATCCACTCAAGAAGCACGCAAACAAGTGTAGTTTGTCTATATTATACAAGCCAGCTGACAGCTGCCGTAGATTATTTTTTGGCATTTCACCAATATTCTTGTGGATTCAATCAGAAGCAGTTTTCTTGTTCCATTAGACTACAGAATGAGTGGATCCCCGAGTGAAACCAATGGAAAACGACATTATCCACGACAAAAGCGGATAAATAAGTATAAGGTCTGTTCCTTTACTTTTGTACTAAAAATGGAAAAGACTGTCAAAATGGACGTGGTGGGGATAGACTGTCACAGAGAGAGACACATACGAAAAAGTTAGGGAACTTATAAAAAATTACAGATACAAAATTCAAATACTCAAAAAAGTGGGACGAAGAGTCGTTAAAATGTCCGATAAATACGAGGAATTTGCTAAATATTAAGAAAGTTAGTTACATAATCGAATATCTAAATAGAGATGAAAGTGATCTGAAATTAATCGAATTTCTTCTTGATGAATCCGAGTAGGTATATGGAAGAGTTGTATGACTGATTTTCCACGACAACAACAAACACACCTTTGCAATATTCAGCAAATTCAGCTGAATGGCTGACCGAACAAATGTCACAACTCACAACTTAAAATCATTTTGAACAATTAATTGATGGGCTAATATTATTTTGAAATGCACACAATTCATCTTGTTTGTCAATTAATGCGATCAAAATTTGTAACCAAAATAGTTTGCACCGAAATTAGACGACTAGTGTCTCGCAGCTGATTGAAACGTCAAACGAAATCTAGTTGGTGGTCGGTGTTAATGTATCGACGAGTTTTCAAAGAAAATACGGTTTTCGAATAGGTGTGAAAAGCCTATTAAACGACTCGTTTCGAAAACTGAAATATGTATGGGAAACCTCCTGCTGAAAATCCTACTTTACTTTGTTTTGCTGAGATCGAAGCAAAAAAAAAAAACGAAAAAACAATTGCAACCATTGCTTTCAAATTATTTTAATCTGAGAAAAAACAAGTTCGTTTGAAAGAAAGAGCAGCATTCTTATAGCTACAGTTTTTCCGAGATTCAGAAAATCTAAATTGTTACTTCGATAGGATAAGGAAAATAATATTTATGTAAATTAACTAATAACACATCTTTCACTCAGCCGGCTTTTTTTTATACAAAAAGGGGTTGTGTTTTAAATACGTATTGAGTGCTTTTTCTTTTTTTTTTCTTCTTTTTTGTGTCTTATAGATTTTTTTTTAAAAAATTATAAAACGTATACTAACAATTTGAATAAATTGATGCACAACATTTTTTCACCACTGCCCATGTTAATAATATTATTGTAATAATTACAAATATTAAACCAACACAAATACAGCAAATTATTTCGATGTTTCGTCGATGATGAGGACCACCCATTTTGAATGAGATCCGAGAATATATTTTTAAAATAATTTTTTGTCAACTACCGGTTGCACAAGTTTTGAATGTCAACTGAATAAGCCGCGACATGCTACTAAACTAAGAGCTTCATCGGGAATGCAATGGAAAGTCATAACAGGGAATCACAACCAACAAGTATCGAGTAAACTTGTTTAAATGCCAAGCCAGATATCTAACAAATCCAGTATTATTTATTTTGTTGTTTCCCTTTGCAAGAGTGTGTCATCAAATTGTAGACACTTCATTGAGTTACGAAAAGGCCCAAAGTAGCGCAGTAATAAAAAGAAATAACTGCAACTAGTTCATATTATAACACAGAACCTTTGGGCCTATCTTTTCACAACCATTGTGGGTGTGCTAATTTATTAACGTCACTAATGGAAGGGCTTTGCAATTCTATGAAGTAGGCATCTGGAAAACACTTCAGTTTCGAGTTATGAACTTGAATCATTTCTATCAGATGGATATCAAAAAAATCTAGTACATGATCAAATATTATGAAATATTTTGCACAGTATGTTATAGATTTCATAAGCCAATTATTTAGAGTAAGTTAAACTGAAAAGATTTATAAATATTTAAAGCTGTTTTCAATGAACACAAATTTATGTTGACATTTCTAACTAGCCCGCGCTTCCCTTAACTCATGTGGTATCACAAAGGACAAAGGATAAATTTGGTCTAAGAGTGTCTTTCTGCACAGCCACCTTACCTAATCTAACCTAACACAAAGCTTTCACTAGGAGTTTAGATTCCTACAAATTGGATTTGTGTGGTCCAAAATGCGGTCGCAATTGTGAACTCGTTCAAGAACTTTAGTTTACAAGTCGTTTTGTTTATGTTAAAACAGCAAATCACCGGTATCGTGATCTATATAAATGAACTGTAAAGTTGCTGTGTTTTACATTGGTGATGGTTAAGAGCGAACGTGTAGTGAGGTTTGTCCAAAGCATAAGCTCATATCTAAGTTTTTAGCCTGTCACAATCCTCTTTTTTTTCGGTTACATTTTCACTAAAATAGAACAAATCGGCAAACAATTAGCACAAACTTACAATAAAATTATTAAAAGTTATAATTGCTGCCATAACTCGTTTTTTAAGTGGCATTGCCCAGTATATTTCGAGTTGTTGAGAACCGTTAGGACCGTGAAAGGTCAACTAAGTAGGAAACTGTCAAAAAATCTGGGGTCGAATCACGTCGTCGGTGAACGACCATTACGAGACGGAATTTGTTTTTGTTTCGCATGTAAAATCAACATAATTCCGTGAACGTAGGTATAGCTCGTTCACGGAAGTGGCGATTCGACCCCTGGCTCCGTTTTGCGGCCTGACTTTGAAAGAGACGACATAATATTTATAATGTAGGTATTTTTAAATAAATATTTATATTGATTTACAGCATAAATTTTAGTAAATATACTAACTGTTTGGGTAAACCACCGCTCTATTCTTGCGAGCATTCCTTATTGCAAACGTCACCATTGTAACAGCAAGTATCAACACTATGCAACTGAAAACTATGCCCATAATCATTGCCACGTTTGGCCCATTGTGGAAGCCGTCCATTTTGAGTTCTATACAATATTTTTATGCACAAATATTCTCTATATAGTTAATAACTTTGTCAACTACCGGCTGTATAGGTTTTAAATGTTAACTGATCAAACTGCGACATCAGAAATGTTACTAAACTACAAAAGCTTCATCCGAAAGAAGTATAATGAACATTTTTTCAACTCAAAGATAAGATTAGAAGGTGTACGATTGTACCTACTCATATGTTTATTGATAGAATATTGTTATCGATTGCCTTTGATAAAATATGAAAGTTAAAAACAACATGCCCAGATCCAGCCCGCGAAATATTAAGACTTCTATAGTCAAGTATTTCACAGTTTCAAATAGGTACAATCTTAAAATATTTTTTTTTACTTTCTGCAACAGTTTAAAATGTATTTATGAATGACTCACCGGTATACCCGGGAATCACAAGCTCTCTGTATCATCGCATGTGATTTTGATATATTTATGACGAAAACGCTACACAAAATTGTACAACGGTTTGAAGCAGGTATACACTTATATTGTTATATTTGTCAATGACGCATTGTTCCCAAATAGATAAAATAAAATGCCGTGTAAGCCGCAATAGTTAGTAGATGGTTGAGGTAGTATAAGCGTCTGTGATGCGCAATAAATTACAAAATAATAGAGTTGTAGTTAATTTAATAGAGATAATCACAAACTGTGCCCAAGAGAGCAAGGGAAATGGAGTAGTAGACGTCCCATGACCTCTCTAGAATTTTGAATTGGTTTGTGCACAATTTAAAAATCGCTCAATCGAATGAACGGTGTATGGGACACTTAAGGCGAAGTGAATTTTCATTTTGTTTACAGCAGATGCATTTTAAATGTAACTATATTAGAAAAGTTTTATAAAAATATGTACACAATGTATGCATTACTTACACAGAGCATCATCCAAAACTTTCGCTTTGCGCACTTCACCTATATAGCTTCTTATTACACAATAGAACAGAACCATAAACGAAACACCAGAGACTATTAGAAAACAATCATCTAAATCCATATAGACGGTTTTTATGTGTCAGATAATAGGTACTTTCACAACGAGCTGTGCATTTAAATTAAAACAAAATTCACAAAAAGATATGACAACAAGATATGACAACATTTTTTCGAATATCAATAAAGTTCGCAGAATTTATAACGACGCTAAATACCTGATGACGCGTGAGCTCTAGCTACAGCTTCCATCTCCGCCCTTTTTCGCTCTCGACGACTTCCACAAAGGCAGCGAAATATTAAACGAAAAAAACACATAATTAAATGTTGCTCTTGCTCGTTAGACTGCAATAAACTTGCCGGTAGCTAGGAGTCCGGTTCGATTAAAAAGGCCAACAATTTGCGATAAGATAGCTTTTATCGAAGGCTTTAGTAAAGGATGAACAGGATTGGCAATATGATGAATAGCATCGGTGTTGACTGTGTTGTTTTTATTAAATAAACTCATATGTTTTACGGTAATCAAAAGACCGGATGATCGGTTAACTTTTGAACTCCCGAAGGAGATTACTGACATCGGTTGAGCCGAACCTTGTGGATTTACATACCTATATCACAGAAGACTTCTTATATTTTACAGCACGGAAGTAATATTGTAGAGCATTTTAAAAGACAAACAAAGACTCTTCCATATTGTACTTCGTGCTGTGAAAAATGTTTCGAGTCTTTGCCGATCGTGTTTCCAACAACCCTTCCAAGTTAAGACCACTCTCGGGCTGCCGATTTCCATTTCGTTCGCTTCTAGTTCCTCGGAAGAATTATTTCGTTCGCCGGAAAGTTATTCTGAAAACCCCAGCTGATATACATCTATCGCAAAAAATGGTTGACGTAGCTAAGCGCACCGAAAAACAAATCGCAAACCTATAGATCAGTAGTTCTTAACCTGTGGTACGCGGACCATTGGTGATGGTCCCTGGAAGCACCCGAAGTGGTCCGCGAAGCCATCCGAAAAATATTAAATAAACTGGCTTTGTTCGTGCTCAGTTTAGTTGTATTAAAATGGGAAAATGCTAATAAATCGATTTTCCGCAATCAAAACAAGAAACCAAAAGTAAAGTATGCAGTCACAAAAGTCTCATTAAAATATTATATTTTTAATAGGCTGGTTCTTTGAGCTTCGAACTCAAAAGCAAAGTAAAGTAGGATTTTCAGCAACGCAATTGCAATAACTAACACTTCGAGGACTCAAACGAGGTATTCCTTCACAGCACGAGTCAATTGGGAGTAAATGTTGATTGTGAACACCGGGGGAAAGCATTTTACGTTGCCACAAAAATGTATAAAATGGATCTGTTCGCAGAGTTTCTATATTCACAGTAATTGTGATTAGCGGAAATGCATAACAACAAAACAACTAAATATGAGGGATACTAATGAAATATACAATAACTTCCTTTTTATTTAGGCTGCATTGACACATTGTTTGAAACAAATTTTCCTTATTAATACCTATTTAATATATTGATGTGTTTATCTTTGATATCAATTTTTTGTGCCATGACAGATCTACTACCTCAGATTTTATATTCTCCGCTGTTTTTTGACCCAAAAATATGATAAAAAAAGTGTTTTTCTTTGGCTGGGAAAAAGGTAGATACTTCATAATATAATATTCATCCAATTCTCAAAATAATTATCTACATACGTCTTAAAGTCGTATTTACCACAAGAAAACGTTTTAACCTCACCTCTACCTTACATTTAAGACTTCTTTTTGTGATCGACAAAGACAAAGAAAACAGCGTTAAAAGTTTTGATGCGGTCTTGGTAAAACAAAAATATAAAATATATTATGTGCTGATCATAAGTCATTAACATTATCAACATGGCTCACATTTTACAGGTGTTATCTATTGTCAAAGTAATACAGTCTACAAACAGAAATCTTTCCATGCAATTTCTTCAAAATTTAAAAAAATCATCGTTTAAAATTTACCGCAAATATATTGTTTTACTTGACGAACAACCCCGCGGTTGCTCTTGTTTCTAGTGATTTGTTTGGTGGTGTACCTACGTACAAGATGTCAAGAAGTAAGAAAAATATGACAGGCTGCCAACATTCCAGCGTTAAAAACAGCTTTTTGAACAGCTATTGGGAACCTAATGTAAAAATGTCCTAAAAAATTAAATCCTGTTGCCTTTGAACAATTGCATGCTTGTTTTATTTATGGATTTAACAACCTTTAATTCATTTACTTTTACATTTACTGTTTATTACTTCTAAACAGTTGGTGGTCCATGGGAAGACAGACATTTTGTCAAATGGTCCCTCATCAGTAAAAGGTTAAGAACCACTGCTATAGATCAACAGGGATTATATCCGAATCCATGTAAGACGAGTATACAAACTTTGATTAAAAACATTCTTATACAAAAGTAATTCAAAGCTTTCTCATTTCGTAGGTACATCACGAATACAAATTCTTATTACACAATAAAATTGAACAAATATTGAAACACTGGAGACTATGCATTAGAAACCATTTTATCAAAATTCATGTAGGACGCTTTTACGATGCAGATAATAGTTTCTTTACGATTTCACCCAAAACATTTTAAATTAAATAATATTTTGTCTAATTACCGCACAAAAAGATATGACAGAGTTTAATTAAAACTTTATAATTTACAATAATGCTCACTTTCCTGTAATGTTTTACCCATAGCTTTAGCTTCCCTTCTCGCTCGTCTGCGCTCACGACGCCTACGACTACGACCAGGAAATAACAGAAACATTTTACGCGAACTTCTGGAAAATAGATGTTGCTAGTTCTACTGCAATAGACTTTTTGAAATCGCGCTTAAACTTTTGCAAATACTTTATATGTTTAATAAAGAAATCCCGGTTCGCGTAGAAAATAAATAATCATGTTGTGTGATAAGATGACATGACAGGATGATGAATGGTTGCAGTGCTGACTGTACCGATTTTATGTACGTTACTCACAAAAGGAAAATTCTTAAGCTACATTTGGCTTAAGCTATTAAATGATTCATTCCTCATTTAAGATTCCCACTTTTAAAACTGAAAGGTTCACACAAGAAGCAAATACGAGAAGACTTCTCCGGTGTATAGATTATAATTATTGTTAAGCGGAAACTGGTCATACGAATTTCAGGGTTGAGGTTGTGTCTTAAACGTTTGAGGATGTTTTAACAGCATTTGTCGGTTGTGAAGACATTATCAGTGAATTTTGAGCGGCATATTATAAAAAATGTTCAAAGCACATGCATGTGACTGAAATGAGCAGCCTGAAAATTGCTGAAGTAGTATTTTATGACTATCTGCATGCGTGCTCTTGTGATGTTAGCATAACAACTGCAAACTTAGCAAGTAATTGCCAAACCACTTTATGCGAGTCGATTTAATGCTTTGAAAGTTCGATAGAAGCATAGCTACCAACGAAACATTTGATGAATCTATTAACAAGAGACCCTAGGCCTAGCTTCTCACAACCATTCGTTTTGTGTGAGATTTCATTTTTGAAATGAATGGAAGGGATCTACAATTTTATGCCGATTCCAAACGGCTAATTGAGAAGCTCTTTCATGACAGTTATACTCTCGGATGTTTGTCAGACGTTCAAGAGCTTTAAAACCACTTTTAATTTCCATCAAACTCGCAAGAACACCAATAGAATAGAAACTGCGCATTTTTGTTGATGACATGTATAGAAACAATCTCCAGTATGACACCCAAATGTGTTCGCAATGATGTAAGCCTTCGACCGATTGGACACTAATAATTTTATTGAACATCTAATTGTCAAGAAAAAAAAGACAAACGCTATGATAAGACAATAACAATAAAACTTACTCGCATACATGGCACGAGTTTTGTCCTCCTTGCAGCAATGTGTACACATACTGAATAGGATAATAATTATTATGAACACGATCAGTCCCCATGGAAAGTTAATGCCTGAAAAATTATTTTTATTTTCGGATTTTTAATGGACTCTATCTGTTGCGACCTTACTGTGCTCCACTGCCATGGTCGGTGTTGCACGATCTAAACAACTCTGAAAAGATCTGCTCTCTCTCCCTGCTACGACGCACAGGCACAGGGTTAGAAATTAAAAATAAACAAACACCGAATACAAAGAATTTTTTGATGTTTAAGTAATAGAAAATTGAACTTAACGTAACGTAACCTGTTATAAGTAACAGTGAGACTAGGCGGTTGGAAAAGATCTATCAGATTTGTTTTCATGTTATAAACAAAGAAGATATAATACGAAATAAATTAATTAAAGAAGGCAGGTTATACTGTTTTCTGAGAGGCTCGCATGTTGTGAGAGATCATATTTCGTTCGTTTGAACTACAAAATGTTAACGAACAATCAATAAGTTTTTGTTCAATGTGTTGATGACTTTTAGCTTTTGGAACGGGGGATATGAAATTAGTTATATTTGTTCACTTGCTAGATTAATAAAGCAAGAAGACGAATTAATATGCTAATCGTCCGCAAAACCCATAAACCCGGAAGTCTGCAGGTTTCCGGGGTTGAATTACCGCATCCATGATCGAGTACTACGTGACTGAATTTGTTATTGTTTTGCTTGTGAAATATACAAATTTCAGTGATTTATTGCTCCCTCAGTGATGCGGTAATTCGATCCCTGGTGTTGGACCGTTAGCCATCACAGGCGCATAGTCTCCTGACTCGGTTAATAGAATAGGGGGACGTTATACTCCTGTGACTACGGATATTGAAAATGATAATGATGATAATCATGGTAATGAAGCCCACTAAAGTTATTGGAATACCGAATCATTATTTATTTAAAAATTTATTCGTGTAGCATTGCTCAACTATGTATCAGATATCTACCGCTTTTCACGTTCTAATTTGCATAAGTATCGTTTTCCAAATTCGAATAAAACATTTATGTTATGCTTGAAAAATACCTTGTAGGAAGCAACCCACTGAATTTAGGATTGAGATATCAGTGAATTATATTTTATGAAAAATCATTAAGAAAAAGTATAAAAACAAGGAATCTGTTCTCCTGGAGTACAATCAGAGGACTATGAAGGGAGTAATTAATAGCTCACTCCCTTTATGCTTTATAGTCCACTGATAGGGAGTAAGCCAATGCTATATTTGGCACAGAATCTGATTTCTTTATTTCTAACATTTATATCATCTGGAGAATTCATAAAATGTAAAGTAAAAATTACTTTGGTTAACAGGTTGATCCAATCAATATTACTTGGCTGTCGCATTAAGGCGAGAGTGTAGAAATGATTAATTTTAAGCTATAAATCATCTTATAGAGCTGAGTGCAAAGAACTAATGTATTCATTGCTGTAGCTTATCTAGTTTTCTAGACAGACTTGAAACAATAGCTTTTTTCATTAACAAATAGTGGAAAAGGATCTGCTGTCTTTAGAAAACCAGATAATAATAAACTACGAGTTTAGTTCACTTGCTACATCCTACCTTTAATCAATCTACCCACTGAATAAAAAATAGGTAAACAAAATGACTGAAGACCACTGCTACACATATTAAAACACAGGAACACTTTGGAATTTTCGATTGTGCTGAAATGCGAAATCTTAGACTATGAAATAAGGAAGATTTTGAATTTCGGGATATTTCTAAAGAATTGCCCTGAATTCATCTTTTTTTGTTAATCTAAATCCCTTTTCATGTTCTATTGGGACAAAAAATCAATCTTTTTTTTCGATTCGGAGCACTTTTTGCAGATCTCGATATTTTTTCAGATCTACACACACACTCACAATACCAGTATACTTTGCATAGCTGTTTTACGTCATTTTAAGAAGTTTGTTTTCAAGACAAATGGGCGAAGTTTCGTGAAAACCAAAATGACTCTGAATCACCAGAAATACTCCATTTGTATGTGAATTTTTTTTTTTTTTAATTTCTGACTCGCCATTGCGATAAGAGGCACGTAGACCTGAGTAGATCTATTGTGCCATATGATTAGAAGAGTTGGTTTAGGCTATTAGAGTTTCTACCTTCCTAATGTAGCTGATGATGTTTACAGCAGAAGATGTCTTTACTTCTTCTGCGCTTATATTTTCCCTGAAGAAGAAGTTTCTTCTAATTCCACAAAGGGCTGGGCATTCGCATCGCATAAGATATGCTCAGTAGTTTCGTCTTCTTCAAAACATAGGCGGCACTCCGAGGAGTCGGCTACATGTATTTTGTTTAGGTGATATCGTAAACCATGGTGCCCTGTTAGGTAGCCAACTAAGTTTTTGATATCGTGCCTGCGTAGATTTAGAATCTTTTTGGCATTGTTTCCGAAAGGCTTAATAACTTTTTTGGCCTGTCTTAGGCCTGGGATGCTCTCCCAATGTGAAATGCAGTTTTTGTATTCCCAGCTTTTTATAGCGAGATTTGCCGCTGATTTCGAGCTTGCACAGTAGGGTTCAGGTCCTGTGAAAGGTGTTTCCGAACCTTTTCTGGCCAATTTGTCTGCTTTTTCGTTTCCTTCAATTCCCTCATGGCCAGGAACCCACAATATTTTGGTTTTGTTTCTGGTGCATAGTGTTTGGAGGGTATTGAAGCAGTGTAAGACTGATTTGGAGCCAATGTTGGATGAGCTAAGGGCATTTATAGCTGCTTGGCTATCCGTGAATATATGGATGTTTGCGCCTTTGATGCCTGAGTTGTAGATTAGGCTTGCGCATTCCTTAATGGCTTGGAGCTCTGCTTGAAATACACTTGGGCTTTTTCCCATTGGTGTTGAGATGTTTTGATTTGGTCCAAAAATGCCGGCTCCGACCCAATTGGTTGCATGTTACATGAGCAGCGTAAAATATTTTTGTTGTTTTGTATGGGGGTTCGCTTGAAGGAAAAATCATCGAAAGACATTGCAGAGCAAGTACGCGAGGGATGCTTCTGCAATAGTGAGGGACTCGAACAACCTCTAAAAAACCTCCCGGGAGGGACTGGCTGTCCCCATACCGAATGGGATTGCACCTAGTCGTTCGACTAATCGGCAATTTATTTTTCAATAATTCAGAAGAATAATCCGCTGTCTGTCGGATTTCGAAAATTGTTTGTTTGACGGTATTACCTAATCTCTTGGCCATGGCTAACTCTTATAGATCAAGTGGTTTTACCCGCCTCAATCTTCTGATTACATTGTCAGTATTTAATAGTTCTGTAAGTTCAACGTTAACGTGGTTGAGAAGCCTACTTCTGTGTCTTTGTGCAACTTTTTTAACTTCATCTCCAACCATTTCAATATTTATATCTCTATGTAGATCAGCCTTGCCTGTGTACCAAGGTGCATTAACTACGTTCCTTGGGACTTTATTTTGGAAGACTTGAATTTTTTGTAAATTTGCCCACAATTGGAGCCCGTAGGTCCATATTGGTTTCAAGACTTTCTTATATAACAGTAATTTATTGTAGTTGGACAGGGATGAGTATCTCCCAATAAGCCTGTATCGCATGTTCAGCTCATCTCTTTTTTTCTTTACATGCACTTTCCAACGCGTAAAATCTGAGATCTGAAAAAGATTTCTGGGGGCCCCAATGGAAAACGACATAAAACATTGATTCGTATCTCAAGTGCTCCAACGAATTTCATTGAAAAAAACAATTCTGAATTTCGGGACCATTCTCTCGGATATTCAATGAAAAACGGACTTAGGACTTGAACTGGATGTGTCCTTTTTTCTTTTTCTTTAATGAAACATAGAAAGATATATGCTCAGCAGCGGCGTCGCGTGAATTACTTAGATGGGTGTGCAATTCTTTAAAATTATATATTTTATAAAAATACGGATTTATTTATTGTTTTCTTAATTAAAATAAAAAAAAAAACAATAAAAAAAACTCCATTGTTCAAGTTAATAAAAGAAAAAAAAAAAGCAAAAGCACCGCACGAAACTGCAGCCACTTATACCTACTACCTAAACGAAAAGCGAAATTCGTTCATTCATTCATCGAGATCGACTGTCGTGCTTCGTGCACTGCTTTTTTTTGCACGAGCGTCGATGTATTGCATCTTGCATGTCTATTTGACTTATGACATGACGCTTTACGGAAACAGAACAAAACGAAAGAAAATAATGAATATTCCGTGTGCACAGAAAGCGAGTGCACGAGTTCACTACAAGTTCATCAAAGTAAAGCGACATTAGCAGGTACGGCCGGCGTGCGGGTGACGAACAGTGTTGTTATGGATATTTTTTGAGAATCGTATATTTTCTCGGTTCAAAATCGTATCTGTCGTATTTTGCAATTGTACGGGTACAAGAAATGCGTATAAGAGCGTAGAGGTCATAGTTTGAATGTTATTTTGTTCTGCTCGTGAGAAATCCATATAGACTTGTTTGCGTTCTGTCTTCAAACAGCCATTTTTCTGTCGCTAGATTCTGTTGCTGGAAAAAAAACATTCTGTTCGTAATTCTGTTTCTGTTGCAAATGTATGGGGTTCAGTTTCTGTTTCAGTTTCTGTTCTTTGTCACTTGGCGCCTTTAGGGGTTTACACCCTTAAGCCTAGTATGCTGCTCGCGCTTAAATTAAGCTCCCATACAAAAATGTATCCAAAGATAAAATTAAGCAAAGCAGTTAAGCCAAGCAGTACGCAGTTCAAGCTAAATTTCTGAGCCGCTGTACGAACACTCTCTACAGAATTTAAGCAAGCGTATTAATGCAAAATACATTTTTCCACAGCTAAATTTTGACAGATCAGAGAAAATATCGGCATTCGCAACAAAATTTCAAACGAAACAGTACCAATGGAGAATGGTTAGTTCAACACAAAGAAATTCTTTGTTGTTAATTTAATTTCTTTTAAAATGTAGACATTTCTTTAGAAAGTTCCAAGTGATGAAACAGAGCATAAGCGAAGTGGTGGAGAGAAACATTGGAGAGGCGCTTAATTTTAGCTTTCCTGGAGCAGCATACTAGGCTTTAGGCGGTCATAGCCTAATATGCTTTTCACACCAAGCCCAAAACCGCGTTTTCCTCAAAAACTCGTCGATGAATTCACACCGACCACCAACTCGTTTTCGTTTGACATTTGCAAAAGGTGTGTTTGTTCCAACAACCCAACGATTGGAAGTCGTTTTCGTGGAAAACGAGTGCAAACGACTCGATGAAGTTTTCGTGTGTTTTGGCGAAAACCCGGTTTTTTGCTCGATGTGAAAAGCATAATTCTGTCAGAAAAATGTTTGTTACGAAAATAATTACAACAAATTCTAATTTGGGAAATGAAATATTACAGTGGAATGATCTGGTTTTTTGTTGTGGCTGAAAAGTAGATAGGAAAAAGTTTTTTGTACGGAAAAATGTATAATTAATAATTAATAATAGGTAATTACTTTTCCTAAAAATCTAACATAATTTTTTTTTTTTTTGATAAACTAAATTTATAATTCATTAGCAACATTTTAAGATAAACAGAGTTGAACCATTAGAATTAACTGCTCTAAAAAAGCAAAAAAATATAACTATAACTAGGATAAAAATCTGTCAGACACATGTTTCTCTTCGAAAACAATTACAACAAAATAACTAACACTGATTGGATTACCTCAGAAAAAAGAAAATCTCAGGGATGGAACATAAAGAAATAAAATGTTTCAGTGGAAAGTTTTGTTCTTTTTTTTGTGAAATTGATCGGAAAAGTTTTTCGTAGAAAATTTGAAAATTATATGGTAAACTTAAATTTTGAATTATTCATAAGCAACATTTTAGGGCCAAGATTTTGTTAAACGATTAAAAAATTTGTACTGTTCCGTTTTACGTATGGCTATAACTAGGGCGCAACGCAAAACACTGGAGTACGTTCGATAATGAATTGCAAAGGTATGTGTTGGCAATGTAAAGTCACATACTTTGAAATTTGTTTTTAGGTTCTGTTTCTGAAACTGGTTGGATCTTATCTATCGACTCGTATTTCGGTCTACCCATCGTATTTATGTTTGTATAATATCGGAAAAAATCGTTAAAATATTTACGAAATCGTCGAAATTAGGTCGAAAATGAACAAAAATCGGAACGTCGTATTACCCTTCGGAAATCGTCACTTTTACGATAAATACGATCATATAACAACGCTGGTGACGAATGACGATGGGGATGAATTCTTGTAGCTGAAGGAAGGTAGGTATATAGTTTGGAGTTGGATGAACTTATTTGATGAATACGTGCACAGCCAGATACCAGATTTCGTGCGAGTTTATTGTTTTTCTCTTTGTTTCTCTCGTCTCAACGATGAAGGAATTTTGAAAGCAAAATTAGGAAGGATGAATATGAGTATTATTATAGTAGGCTGTGTGATGGAGGTTTTATGGGATGTGTAAAGTGTAATTGAGCACATCATTTCATATTTATGTGTGTTATTATTATTTGAGTGTTCGATGAGTGATTTTTTTGGTTAGATCAGGGTGTGCAATGCACACCTTGCACACCCTGACGAGACGCCACTGATGCTCAGATATATGCGGTTAAAAAAGCAGCACAGACTATCTTATCGATGGGACTACCAGCAATGGAAATAACCATCTGTGTGGACAGTCAAGCAGCACTCAAAGCTATCGGCTCCAATCTTATAAATGCGAAATGTGTTACAGATTGTCTCGTGGCGCTCAGGGCTATACGTCATCACTCAATTCTACTCTGCTGGGTTCCGGGACACGTTGGGGTGGAAGGGAATGAAAAGGCAGACGAATTGGCCAGATACGGCTCTGATATGAACCCTCAACTTGCGGACGGAGGGGTGTTACCGCCTTTCAACACTGCTAAGACTTTTATTGAAGGCGTCATCACACAACTGGCTAAGGAACAATGGAGCAACACCATCGGTTGCGTCATAATATATATGTATTTTGTTAGCCACATGTACTTACATTTACAAACAGGGTACTCACAATGGGCCTTCATGGCTTCTGGGTGAAATTTGCATCAGTTGCAAAACTGCCCTCCCAACCTAACCTAACCTAACATAGAAAAAGCACTTCTGGATGGCAATTCTTTTCTTCAATAAAAAATGAGTTACTGCAACCTGGAAATTTGTTTAAAAAAAAGTCAAACTGCATAGACAACTGATAAGGTATGTGGAACTAAAATAAATAAAGAAAAGTATTTCTTGGTAGGTATTGTTAAAACTTTTTTTAAAACCTTGAAATATAGATATAACTAAATGAAACTTTTGCGGTTATTCTCTTTAAAGCAATCAATTTTTTTAGAGCGTGTACACTAGTCCATTGCTTTTTATGTTCCATACTGGCGAAATAACTGATCAGCAGCAACTTCTTGCGCCATTTACTTATCCTTTGGAGTGGTTCCGCTTCATCAATATAGGAAGTATTAATAACCAATTGCTCTGCTCGATTTCCAGTGGATGTAGGTTTTCTTACTTCAGCAGTAACAAAATGTTAAATTCAGTCATGGTTAGGCGACGGCACACATATTTGCCTTTGAAAGGCAGTCAACTTTGAAACATAATTAGCTTCTTCCTTTTTCTCTACTCGTGCGAAAGCACTCTATTCGTCCATTATATTTAGTGACAGATATCACTCTTTAAGAACACAATAGATATAACATTATAATCTTCAATGAATACTTCAATGACTACTTCAGCTAAGGAGTTTTAAAAAAAAAAGACAGTATTAAAAGGACAGTTTATACCTCCAGTGTACTCACTTCTTTGTGGAAGACTTAGGTACGAATACATAATTATAAATTGTTTTAGTTCAATGACATTTTACGGTAATAGTTTCCTTGATGTCACATAAGTACCTACCTACCAACAATTTAAGTTGATAACTAACTTGTCTGAGCAAAATCCACCTAAGTTTTATTAGGTATCTCTCAGGATTGCTATAATCGCAATATAAATAAATAAACTGTGAACCATCACTTCAATAAATAAACTACATATAGGAGCGCCTAATTTAATTGCTTTATGTCATGTATTATATTCAGAGGGACAATAATATAATACTTAATATTTTTTTTATTTACTTTACATTCTTAAGAGTAAACAGAATTGCTTTCAAAAAGCTATCATAAATTTTGTATGCAGTCATGATTCACGGTTTTAAACTTGGTCCGAAGACGTATAAACCCAAGTGTAGTACTATTTGCATGCTAATTTTTTTCGCAGAAAGTCTATCTCATCTAATTCCGAACGATATTTGTTTAACATGTATCTACTTGAAATCGCTTGGCAAATAAGAGTATTATGATAAAAAAAAAATCATTCCGACTTGTTGTATAGATATCTCGTAATTTGATTCATAATTATTATCCGTCATTCATTTCCTGTGTTTTGCGAAAACGAAGCGAGCAAAAGTTGCGAAATACAACAAAGGGTGTGTGTGTACTTACTTGAAAAAATTGTGCCCTTCCGTTTTGATCTGCAACAAAAGCCGCATAAACTGAATATAATAAAAAGTATTATAAACAGCGTCAGCGCGGAGGTAAAATCCATTTCTGTACCTAATAAAAAGATAGGTTTAAATAGCAAAACATAAATTAGAAAAATACAAAATATTTAGGTGCTTACTTCGATGGTTTGCGTTTTCAAAGGGACTTGTAACCCCACCACACTTATGACCACTTGTTGAACCAATATATAACACTTGTTTTTCCTTAAAATCTATGCTTAAACTAGCAAAGTGTATAGTTAACTAATCGGTTTTTTATTCTTATCAATTTAAAACACCACAGCAGAGAAAAGATCCGCACCACTCACACTTTGTTTTGTATTTCACAAAAATGCGAAGAAAACTGACACTTCTTTTCGTTGATTTTTTATATTGTTTCTGTTACGTTTGACGATTTGTACCAGCGTTGCCACTTCCAAAAAAGAGGAACGCAGTAGATTATTACAAAAAATGCAGTAGATTGGATTTTTCCGCAGTAGATTTTTTACTATATACAACAAATAAAGATCAATTGCCTAGAGCTATATTAATAATCACTGGAATGTTTTTTTTTTTTATAATCGTACCATAAATTATATTCAAATTTTGAAAATACTCTGAAGGCCCAGGAGAGTCTGAGGGTGAGCAACAAAGATGATACACAATTAAAAACTAGATGGTCAACTGAGAGCACAAACATTACATGTGCATATTATGCTGTATTGCATAGGATTTCCGAAGTACATATTGATGACTGTACATATTATTTCCTTAGAAAATCCTTTGCAGGGACTTGATGTTAATCGGCATTTTTGCAACAACCCCCTGGGTAGTTGTATGAATTCTGTTGTCAAAAATATTATTCATATAAAGAAAATAAAAAAAACTGAAATGTCAATGGATGAAAATTTGTTTGCGTCGAAGACCGATAGATAACAAGTAAAGCTATCTAAAAAAAACATACTCAACATTTATCTATTGTTATGAATTCATTTACAAATAATTTATTATTGAAAAAGTGCCACCCGGTGGCGAATAATAGCACGGGCTGTCATCCAAATTTTGCAGGAAAAATCGGGAAAGTAAACGGAAGTTGACCGTGTAGTTTGGATAGCCTTTAGTTTATCAAACAAAATAAGTGCAGTAGATTGGATTTGGTGGCAGCAGATTTATTTTTTGCGAAAAGTGCAGTAGATCTACTGCTATTGCAGCAAAGTGGCAACGCTGATTTGTACTTGAAAAACGGAACGTTATTGTAAAGTAAAGAAAATGTGTTCAAAGAGTGCCAAAGCGGAGTCGAAAAAATTCTATGTGCTAAAATGTAATTCACCCCTATTGGGAATAATATTTCCCCGAGAATGTTCCCTTGTCGGCAATTTAATTTACTTCTAATCGGGTGATTTTGTCAGCTGATTTATTTTTTTGTTTATTCCAATTTCGATGTCGAAGAGAGAATATCGTTTTTGGTTTGGCTTTTCAGATTTTGATCTAAGATTTCATAAAACCGAATTTTATTGGTTCTTTCGTGTATTAGTTGGCAGCAAAAAAAAAACCTTTTTCAATTGCACTGGAAATCCATTTAACTGTTTTCCACACGTATATAATAATGCATTTTGGAATAATTTAATAAAAACTCGATCCTATACCCGTAGAATGAATAATTCAGCTTAAAAATGCAATCCTTCTAAAGATAAACAATTCGTAAACCCCCAGCTTTGCGTCATAAACATTGGCACTAGTGAGAGTATGTGTAAATCTGAGAAAAAAATTCGGATTTCTTAAAAGTGATCTTAGCAAATCGAGCAAGGAAAGCAATCTCGATAAAAAAAAATATTTTTTTCCTAAAAGAGATTGATCTGCTTTATTGTAATGTACAATAACTGTTGAATTTACCTTCATCCTTAAAAATATCTACCTCAAACCGGTACATGAAAAAACGTGATTTAACACATGCATGCCTCTTAATCTTATTATAGCTAATAAAAATGTTGTGCACCAAGCAAATAAGTACCCCGAACCATTAAAAAGAAAAGAACGATCAGTCTCCCATTCTAATATAATATATTCCAGAAGAAACAAAGCTCAAGCTTTACATACAAAAAAGGCGTCTACATGTACAAATTTAATTTCCGATCGAGATAGCGCCACCATCCTCGGTATTAAAAAACACGTCCCTCTCAATACCAGACTCTGTGATGATTCCAATGCGGACTACACCACCTGAACTACCGTCATGGTAGACGGCGTGCTTAACAGCTAAAAAAAACAGAATCAATTAACGAATAAAATTTTCGTTCGACAAATAACCAACAAATAAGTACCTTTCTTAACGAATTCCACACATTCAGCCTTGCTCATGCCGGGTTTGTAGAACTCCCGAACAAATCCATAAATGTAACTACTGCCAGATCCGCCAATCGTCACACCCTGGCGCACCAACATACCACCCAATGGAATGGAATACACCTGACCGCCGTTTTTCTTATCCCATCCAGCAACAATGATACCAGCCACCAACGAATCGCGGTAGTTGTAGCAATAGTTACGAAACTCCGAAGCAGCTTCAGCGACAAGCGGTTCTTCCCCAGTTTGATTCCTTTACAGATCGATAGTGGTTACTTTTGTCAAATAAATGAGTCCAACAACTTACTCGTGATAATTAAGAGAATATGCAACAATATCGGCAATTGCTTGAGTATCAGCAGCAGAACCACTGCGACAGCAGTAGATTTTGTCTGAGATCCTGGTCAATTTGTCGGTAACCCTGTTGGCCACATACACACCGGTACTGGTTCGAGAGTCGGCACCAATCACGACACCACCTTCAAATTCTACCGCCATGATAGTGGTCTACAAAGAATCGACATGAAGAGTGTTCATTAATTGAACCGAATTTGGCTACTTACACCGGTGCTGTGAGGAGCATCCATCCAATCATTGCCGAAAACCATTTTGTTATATTTTATTCTGATTAAACAAAGAGAAAAATTTATGCGGCAGAAATTTTTGCAAATTCCGTCTGAAATGACTCGATGCTTTTTGAAATGTCAAAAACCATTTGTCATCCAGCAGTCTGAGCAACTTTGCCGAAATAAATTTTCATGAAGTGTTTGGAAAATGTGGTTATGTATCATTAAGGGCACATCACCATCGAAAAAGAGTTGGTTCATACCTACCACTATAAAAGAAGTAACTGATCAATTTATTTTTAAGAATTATGTGCCTTATGTATTTGTAACAATTTGAATCAACGTTCTTACTTAGTTTCTGTGCGTATAATACTTTACAAACTGAGTACTATCTGTTTTGGATAACGAATGTGTTTCAAAAATATTCCAGATGGCTAATGGAAAATGTAAAAGAGACAAAGAAAAACTATAAGGTTTACACTCGATAGTCGATATCGTGCAAGACTGCCGTGAAACTTTGAAAACCTGTGATGACAAATGTTAGAATGAAGATATTATACTGAGTAGGAAGTATTTTTTGTACAGAAAAAGTTTATTTTATATTTGTTTATGTTGACAATTCACAATCATTGCAACAGGAGTCGCACGAATTTTAAGAAAAATGAAAAACCAAAAAGTGTAATTGAAAACAATTCAATTGAAGTTTTAAAACAAAACAATAGTTATCTAAATCTAAACAATTAAAATAATTGAATACCACTCCTTAATTTCGCTTTTTGGCTTGCTTCGACGTGGTTGCCTTCTTGTCCTTTTCAGACTGTTTAGAACCACCATTCAAGAAAGACGTGATGACTTCACTGATTTCAGGCATATCACTAGTCATCTGGAAAATACAAAGAAGTTAATATACATGGTAGTAGGTTAGAGCTTAATATTTAGAAGAGGCCTCAGGATTGATTGCATCTTTCAGGAAAATTCTTTATGGATCCCAAATAGCAAAAACATTCAGCATACCTTTGGGAAATTCATATTCTCCATTTCCTTCTTTGCCTCTGGATCGCTCATCATCTTTGGTAGAATTAACATCAACAAAAGCGGAAGTAACATCATCAACACCATTGGACTGAATAGGAAATCTGTGATCTATCACAAAAATGAAAACCCACCCTTGTTATAACATTTCCCTTATTTAGCAATTTTACTAATAAAGCAAACCTTCCACTGTTCCCTGCTCTGGAAATACTTGAACCTCGTAAGTGCCTTCAGCTTCAATGGATAAGGAACTTGAATAATTTGCGATGGCTGAACATAGTTGACTTTTCTCGCCCGGAATTTTCCCTTTGGATTTATTTCAACCCGAACCTAGAAATTTATACTCATTGTGCACTATGCAAAGAAAAATCTATTTTTCGGCCATCTTCTTACGGGTTCATAGAAATAGTCAGGATTATTGATCTCCAGTACATAGCTGCCGGAGGGGACGCTGCTAATGATAAATGCACCATCTTCACGGAGGAATCCTTTGTATTCTCCGCCGTTTATTGAAAGTGTTGTTTCACGTTGCCAATTCGATTCGGGAGCATATAACTCCGGCGAATAGACTTTTCCTTCGATGGTGTATAGTCCGCTTACTTCATCTTCTTCGCTCCCAATCAATACTTCACTCGCACACAGAGCTACAGAGATTACTAGAACCAACGCAGTAAAATGTGTTGTTTTAACCATATTTCGAGATCTTCAATTTTATTTTGCTAATTAATATTCATTGGATTCTTTTCACAATCGTGGATTTAGTTGAAAAATGATTATGAATGTTCGTATGTCAACGTTTAGGACAAAATGTCAGACAAGTTTTCTTATCGACATATATTGGAAGTTGTTAGATCTTTGAAGAGTAAAATAATGTGGTTTTTGACGTATTCGATTGGGCGCTCTCAAAGCACTTTTGCGCTCAAATCTATTTTTATGTTCGTTTTTCAGATTTCAGAACATTTTTGAGAATCTAGATATTTTCTCAGATTAACCAATACAAGTGCGTAATTTTTGTAAATTATTTATGTATAAATATGAATAAATAAAATAAATAAATAAATTCCAATGTTTTAATACAAAATTTAACCAGTGAATGGATCTCGCTTAGAAAAGTGTCGAAGACTACACCATATTCAAATCGCACGAATATCAACACAAAACGAATTCTTGAATCTGAGAGCAAATCTGAAGAAGCCCAATAGAATGAATAGAATACCACATAAATATCCTAACGGCTCATTAGTTTTTTTCGACTACCAAGTCGACTTGGCTTCACTTAAAACTGAAGTTACATGAAACTATTAGCACATGACATTTTTGAGTGGAGTTGTTTTGTTGACATTTTTCTTGTTGTAAATTGCATTTTAATTTTTCATTGGCTTATTTTTCTCCCGAATCATTGCAAACATTATTTCAAAACTGCGGTCGATAACAAATTTAAATATTAAATTACTAGAAATTAAAGTGAATTAGTTAATATGAGTGATGACGACAGAGATATTGATATCGAAAGTGACGTAAGTGTGGGAGAATATTGTGATGTTGCATCAATTTATCGCGAAAACGTAAATATTTTAGGATGATAATGACTCGGATAGTGGGCGAATGCAACAAAGGAATGCTGGTGCACAGAATTACACACAAGTACAAAGAAACATTTATAATAGCTTCTTTAAATTCATGAGAATTTTTCAATTTCGTAGGCAGAAAAACGAGCTCATCACAATGCTTTGGAACGCAAGAGACGGGATCACATAAAGGACAGCTTTACAAGTCTCCGTGAGGCCGTACCATCATTGCAAGGCGAAAAAGTAGTCAGCCAATAAGATAATATTTCAGAAAACTGGACAAGTGATTAAAGACGGGCATTTTCTTTGTTATAGGCTAGTAGAGCTCAGATTCTGAAGAAGACTGCAGAGTGCATTCAGTCTATGAGAAAAAAGATACAATCCCACCAAAAAGATGTCGAGGACATTAAAAAGCAAAACGCTATCCTAGAAGCACAAAGTGAGTATAAATTACGGATTGTCTACATTTTTTTGAACACATCATTTCTTACAGTCCGTTTGCTCGAAAATGCCAGAGACGGCGGTGGCTACCCCGCCTCGAATACATCGAAAACACACATAAAGCAGGAGCAATGTTCGGATAGTTCCGATGCCGATGAGCATGATTTTAGGCGTCGCAACAAGAAGCTAAAGACATCCTACCAAGCATAATTATGTTGAAACTATTTAATTTAGTTTCATCACACGAAGACAAACGTATCGATTTATTCACTAGGATAGAAACGTTTATTTTGTATAAATAGATTTAAAGGGATATAAGGGCAATGAAACACTGATGCGTACATGAAAACGTCTTTAATTTTATTGTAAAAACTTTAGAGCATTGAAATGTTTACAAGATTGTTTTAAGCTTTTTCTGAGCTATTGCAAGGAAAACGCCATCTGAACAAAGCACCTAAGAATGAAAGAATACTTCTGAAATTCATTGAGAAGGTGACAAAATGTTGGTTAGTGGATTGCACCGTCCTAGGTCCTTTACCAGAAACGACAGGATAATCTTCTAAAAAAAAATCAATCATTTCGTGAATGCGTGTAAAATTGGCCACGTGGTAGGTAGGTATTCACAACCAATTGTCAAAGTCAGTAGGTGCTTTTATGTGATTGCCCACTTAACTTTTGCAATAAGCAACGCTCCAGCCAACCTGTCAGATTGTATACAATAGATTTTAATTTCATTTGAAACATCAGTTTAGAAGCAACCGATTTCCAATGCTGAATGGCGTGAAGACGGGAACGCTTTAAACCACAAAATTAAGAAACGTTCACTTTTCTTGAACGGTGACTATTGGCAAAACCAGTAAACATATACATATTAATCTGCTCAACCATGTTCGATTCGTTCAAAAAAATTAAAATTTTACTGAACTCACGGTTATGCATTTTAACCAAAATTGACTAAACGAATGAAGTTCTCTTTCGGGAATGTGTCGTAGTCAAGAGAGTTGTTTTTCTTAATTTTCTATTCCCTAGATAAATTGTATGTGATTGTTCCAATTGGTTTCAATATTTATAAAATCATCAATCAATAGCCGAGTTTTTTTGAGCTTCGAGCAAAGTAAAGCAGGATTTTCAGCACGCAAATTACAACAACTACTTGATACTTCGAGACTCGCAATAGTTGTTGTAATAGCTTTCTAAAAATCCAACTTTACTTTGCTTTGCTGAGATAGAAGCTCAAAAAAACACGGCTACAATAGAATAGATCTGTTACCTACCTACCTATGTTATTTCAACCAAATTTCAACTGAGGAGAAATCACTCGCTGAAAGCATAATTGCCGAGCTGTTGCCGAGTCCCACCGCCACTCTCACCTCTCGCCTTTCAACGAAAAGCCGCTGTACCCCAATGGACGATTTTTATGACATTTTATGAAACGTCAACTGCGCAGCATGGAGGGAGGTTTTTGTTTGATCATCATATTTATGGCGAGTCAAAAATAATTTGCTTTCCTATTTATTTATTATGGTAATTTTCTACATTATTCAACCGTTTTCAACATAAACAATGAAAGCCAGGAAAAAGGGACTAAATTCTACCCCAAAAAAGTCACGTCGAAAACAATCCATCAAAGCAAATCGAAGGAGATCATTAAAAAAGGGTCCGAATAAATTTTGCAAAAAACAAACCTTCGCGCCACTGAACATCAAAATGAATAAAATCAAATCAAAGGTCAATAATGGAACAACAGAGGTATTAAAAAAACAATTAACATATCCTGCATGCAAAGTAAAATAAAAACCCGCGAATTTGTGTCATACGTCCTGACATTACACGGTCATGTGCAATAGGATCTCAATTAAAAAAGCACCATCAACAAGGGTCTTTCTTTTTTTTTAATTTTGACAAGTCGTGTCGAATAGTGGTTGTTACAAATCAATTCAGTTACAAAAGATTTTTTTTCTTTCACACGTTAGTGTGTTGGGGTCGTTCCAAAATCTATGGTTAGTCCTCTGTTTTCTGAATAAAAGTTCAAACTAAAGTTGAGAGTGTCGGACAAATCACAAAAAAATGGAAGAAATCTGGATGACTGCCTGTAGAAACGTGGAGATATCCGATGAAATAGCACGCCCATGGTTTGAAAGAATTCGCCAAAAAATGGTTCAAGGTTCGGGCAGATTCTACCACAACTGGGATGAACTTTTATTGAGAAAAGGGGATTACCTACGCGAGGTCAGTTCAAATATTGTGTTTGCGGTTTTCTTTCAATATTACGAGTTCGATGGAAAGAGGAATTGTGTTGAAAAAAATTGCGAAGCATTTGAGGAGTTTTGTTCCAATGCTGGCGTCAAGGATGTAAGTATCTACCTATGGTGTTTGTTGGTACAAAATTAACGAATTGTTTTACAGGAGAAGACTATTAAACTTGTTAAAAAACTGCTAGGAGATGAGACAATTGATGATATCCCAGGGATAGAGGATGATACGAATCTGCTGCAAGATCTGGATCTCTTGGTCTTGGGGTAAGTTTTGTAAAAGCGTAACATATTGTTCTCACACTTTGTCCGACTTTAGTTCATCTCAGGAGGAGTACAAGCGGTATAGAGACCTCCTACGAAAGGAATACTCACATTTGGACGATAATAGCTACAAACAGATGCGGTTAAAGGTTGGCTGTCATACTCTCCTTAGTTTTTGTCTCCCTGCTCAACCATTCTACAAGGTGTTTTTTTTTAATTTTTTTTTATTTTAGGTGCTTCAAACATTTCTTATGATTCCGACGATATTCGCCACACAGGAATTTCAAACTAAATTCGAGGAGACTGCGCGTTCCAATATCAAGCAAGAAATTGAAGATTTAAAGAACTAATGCAACGGCGAGGAACTGTGTTTCAACTATCGTTTGCGGGGTCTCTTTCCTTGGTTCCGGTTTAAGCGATGTGTTGCTGGCTACTATTTATATCGCACATATTGATGTTTCATGTTTTAACCGAATTTGTATTCATTCTCAAATTGGCTTTCATTTAAGTGGTATACTTTCTCTTGCTTGTATTGTTGTGAACTGATAAAGAAATAAAGTATATAGAAAAATACAAACCGCCTTTCCCTCAATAAACCAGTAAAACCAATTGTAAAACTCAAATGGAAATTAGGAAAATATTACATTGTACGTCACTAAAATGCAGAGAAGTAAGTTGAGAGTCTTGGCGAAAAATGGTTTGTTGTTATATCTTTGCATTTTACACTGCTAAATGAAAACCAACGCAAATATTCAAAGATGCTACAAACGCTTGGTACATAAATCCAAAACTCTATCTCATACGATTTGTTGATTCTCATACCGAGTTGAAATAGTATTATTTACTTATATTTAATTGTTACATTTGCTCCAAGTCAAGCTGAGCTACAATTACGCAAAGCTCGATGTAAGCATGACGTGCTATCAAAACCTATCCATGTCCAAATGGGCCGTCATTATTCGGCAAAAAGTCCGTTCCTGTAGTTGAAAACATACTGTTTTATATGGTAGTTCTTGGGCGGGTTTGGATTCTACCAAAGTATATAAATAAAAACAAACAGCACAGAAATTATGCATGCGCATTGGCTTACAAAATGAGAACGTTTTCAACAGAGAGCAGCGTATAAAAAATTAGAACGGTGCGTTTACGAAAACACAAATCTTAATAGAATTGGTATAATGTAATTGACAACGTCTTTCGACACTCTTCTCAGTACTTTGACAGTGTCAGCTTATAAATATGTACATACATAGATGCAAACAATATAATAATTTAAACCAAGGCAATAACATTGCTTATCATAACGACGCCAACATCTCTTGACTTTTACTTTAAAAAGCCTGCATAGCCAGCAGACTTTCCCAAGTTCTGCTTTACACGACTGCATGTAAATATTTATCTTGATTTCAATAGGTAAGTACCAAACCCTTTATCCAACCGCTTCTTATTTTTTTCTCGTTTTTGAAATCATTTTCTAACCTATCAATTATCTTACAAAAAAGCTAAGCGACGCACAACCATCGACTAGTAGACATGCTCTAGCGTCTAATAGAGAAACTGCAGTACCATCTACTAAGGAACGCCTTCAGTCAAAGAAAACATTTAAAAAGTTTAGCGACAATAAGGTGAGTACTTCGTCAGATACTTGTAGTTACTCATTTTAAGTGGGAACCTTCTAGAAACACAATGCACATCCACGGAGGGAAACCTTGCAAACGTTCTCGCATTTAGCAATAACATCTGCCCCAAGTCCCAGCCAACTGGTATCAAAGAAAATTCTGCGAACAATTAAGAGACGACGAATACCTCTTGGTCTGCACAAACCGAACAAAAGTCACACAATGAACGGATCAGATGAAGTACACAAAGACTTCAAAATTTGTATACCCAATCCTGTCTCCGTTGAAACAAAAACTCTCAGTGACGGCATAGACGATGATTGCGTGTGCATTGAACCGCAACCGGAAATCATTCTTATTGATGATGAAAACTTTACTCCAAGTAGGGAAGTAGAAAATATAGAAGCGGAAAGTTGTGGCCACACGAGTTTTAAACCCTATGAGCCAATAGGAAAAATTCGGTCGAATATTCCCTGTTCGTTGAATGCAATAACGTCTACACCGAAAACGAGGCTGCTGGGCGGAAATATATTCTATGGTGATACGATTCCTTTACTGGAAATGATGTCGTCATCGATATCGATGATTGAAGACTGCACGCTTGTGGAAAAGACAAATGCAGACACCGAAGTGGTTGTGATTGATGACACCGTGATTCAAAGTGATAACTTGGGTACGGGTCGTAAGAAGAGAAGACATGACACAGACGATTCTGTGGTATTTGTCAGTGAAAAGGTGAATACAAGTTCCTGCCAGCCTTCCACAGCACCGGCATTTATTCCGTTGGAAACACCCGTAGAGGAGGTAAGATGCTCTTTGTTTAGATATTTGTTTTTGACTGGCGTTGTGGGTTTGAAACGCATTGAGAGTGGGACGATGCGCTGTGAGCGTTAGCTTTTGGGTTTTTTTTTTGTTTATGTTGCTGCCAAAATTCGACTTCTGTGATACCCTGGTGTCGGTGGAAATGACGACAACATGTTGCAATGTTCTGCGGTGTTCCCCTTTAGTGTTGATATACGTCGAGTTCATTTACCCTGTACTATGTTGTGACCGGCTTTTTCAGTTCACAATTTTCCATCTTTCTGTGTTTTGCTACACATGTTGTCGCTGCAACTACGACTCTCAACGCAAACTACATAACTAGTTTTTCTTGACATAACAAAAGTATATACTTCCAATTTTACCACGTAGTGGTTAACAGAGCAGTCTGTTAACGCCTGTGTGTGGCTGCCCAAGATTTTCCGTCCACCACAAAACAAATTTCAACACAACTATTTATGGTTCAATTTAGTCAAACTTCAGGATTAAACCTACTCCGACTTGCAAGTCCACACCGAAAGCAAAACGTTCTCGAAATGAGCTTTTCAACACCAAGGAACAAAACCAGCTACGGCAGTACAACGAGAACGCGTACAATCCCAACGGAGATGATCCTGCGCTGCATACGAAAAAACGAATGGTCATTGTCGATGGCAGCAATGTAGCCTACCAGTAAGATGCACAACTAAATGTCCATCAACCAATTATCAACACGTTCTAAATTCACAGACACGCATTGAACAAGGAGTTTTCAGTCAAAGGACTAAAAATATGCCTTGACTACTTTGAAAAAATGGGTCACGATGTAAAAGCTGTTGTCCCACAATTCCGGCTGAAAAAACAAAGGTCCACAGATTCCAGTGGGCTGGAGAAGCTTCATCAGGATGGTAAGATTGTTTTTACGCCGTGTAAAAACTTACCAGGCAAATCTTCAATTTCGTACGATGATAGGTAAACGCAAAATTATTCATCTGCAAAGGCATTTCCACCACGATCCCATTTTAAATAGGTTTGTCCTGCAGCTGGCGGCAGAGCTTGACGCTGCCATTGTATCAAACGACAACTATAGAGACCTTATCAATGAGAATCCTGCTTTCAAGAAGATAATTGAGAACCGAGTCATTGGCTACACGTGGTGCAACGATTTATTTATTTTACCCAAGGACCCGTATGGAAAATGGGGGCCAACGCTTAGCACAATACTTAATCGCTCGTAGGCTTTGTAAGAAGGTATTTCGGTGTTTTTTTTTTCTCGTGAGCTAAAAATTGTTTTTTTTTTTTTATAATTATACATATACATAATTGTAATATTCTTATTGGTTAATGTGCAGCATAAATACAAATACATTATTATTCATGAGTCTTAAATAAGTCGTTTTAATTTGAAATTTACTTCAGTAAATAACATTAAATGATCTGAAACCAGAATCGAATTGAATTTTGAATTCACACAGTTAAAGAACTAAGCTTGAGATTGGATCTCGTTCCAGCGAATCACAGAACAATAAAAACCAAGCCGTATGTGACATAATATTGCTCGGCTGGTTTCGGTTAATTTCACGGAATTTTCACTACATTTTTCTGAATTGGTGTTTGATGTATTTTGAATTTGAGTCGAAACATTTTCAAAGATAATTGTTTAATGCAACTGACCATGAGTGACATTCAATTCGATGAGAATGCGTTTTAAGATAAAATATGTGCTTCTACAAAAAAATATCGAGACACGGATGAGGCATGGTAATGAAAAAGTCAACATTTGGCAGACCTGCCTCGGATTATGGTGAGTAAATCAAGTCGACTACACGATACAATATTGTGGGGGTGGTGGATCGTCTATATCGACTGGAACAGCAGTCCTAGTCTCTTGAACTGCGGTGCAAGTGGTTTCAGATGAAGGTGCTGCTGCTGTTCTTTCCTTTGCCTCCAAGAATACTTTCATCACCTCATCGTAGGTTGGGGGCTGATCTACTTTAGTATTCTCTGCACTTGCTATTGAACTGGTGGAAGATGTATCGGGTTGGTTGACTCCATTTGAATCAACTGCGCCACTAACTGTTGCTACATGTCCTTGACGAGCTGAAAAAAAAAAACAAGTGGTTCACTAATTATGTTCTGTAAGGATTAAGGCAATTCTTGAAAATATTTTTCTTTTAAACGTTAGCGATCTGCGCTGAGGCATTTAACATAAAATAATAGCAAATATTGAGCACTTTAAAACTTTAAAATAGTGGCACAACGATAGGAGCACAGTGTCAATATAAATTGTCTATACTTTGCGGGAATATATCAACGGCAGAGATACTTGCTCTTCAGAAACCAACAACCTCACTCCCTCTTGAAATCAACTAAATCCCAAGAGTTTATTTTTCATCCATTCATACTTTGGAACCCTCTGCCCTCTCAAATCAAAAATGCTTTAAATCATATTTGAAAATTTTGAAAGTTTTGAAAAATTTATGGTAACAATACGTCACCTCAGTATTGGAGTGATACATTTGCATTTTTGTCATTTTTGAGTTAGGAATGTTTTCTAGGAGAAAAAAAATGAGATCTTTCTTTTGGTGTGATTAAATCTCTCCTATCTCTATTACTGCCAAAGATATCAGTGTTACAAAGGATATAAACGCACTTTTGGGAATTAATGGTCAGTATTGGTATGCCACATAAGCCTTTGTATGTGAAAGTCACATTTTCGTATGAACTTTTCTGAAATTTCTTAAATATTTTAAATGACCTATACATACAATTGAACTAAAATTATGCTTCATTTGAAAACACAAATTCAGTGCTTAAATGATCTAAACATACAATTCTTCCTTAAAAGTGCTTCATATGCATAATAATTTTTCAGTGTTTAAATGATACATACAAACAAAGCTGCCAGTCAAATAAGCATTAAAAATGATTTCAGTGCATATAAGTGATACATACAATACAGTCGGCTTCATAAATGCTTTATAGGCAGTTACTGTTCAATTTATGTTTGGTTTTTCTGCACTATAATTATTTAATAATATATTTTTTAAAAGTATGATTTGAATTAAAAGCTGGATACAATACATATTTCCTTTTATTTTTTTCCTTTCTTAACCTCTGAAACCACTAAATTAATTTTTCAAAAAGCTGAAATATTGGATTTTTGAATCCCAGTTATAAACAAACGTAGTGATATTACAGAATTCGATTTCTTTGAAACTATAACTTGACTTGTTTTTTACATAGAAAAATAAGTTTAACAATAAAAACGACAAGAAAAATAAAATAACAGTTGTTACCAAAAATGCTTTTATTTTCACTTTTGTATGAAAACATGCCACATACGAATTAAAAAATCACAATATCGTTCCATATTTAAATGCCACATAAGGTTGGTCAAAAAGTGCCTCATACCATACAAATACGGACTATTTGAAAAAAAAATCATGCCACATATGCAATTAGCCACTAAATTAATAAATTGTCTTACGGAAGGTTTTTGTTTTATTCGTATTCAAACTTAAAACGTCGTTTTCTCGAAACTAGGTTTTTGTCGTTTAGATCACTCCAATACTGAGGTGACGAATAATTGGATCTTCACTTCACAACTGTGCTTTTAGAATTCGCTGGTCATCACAATTACGCTTTTTTGAATTATTACGGAATGGAATCGATATTATGTCAAAGAATTGTAATGAGTACCCAAATTATGACTGCTGCCAAAATCGGAAAGAAAATGTGCTTGAAGAATGAAGATGGAGTACCGCAAAGTTAGAAAGTTTTACGGAGAGTTTGAAAAATCATATACCTATCTGACGAAGTGAAGATCCGTTGTTGATTATAATGGAAATTCTTTTTGTAGAGTTTAGTTTAGAGTTTTGCAATATTTAACTGATAACATTCCTTTTACAGTTATGTAGCTACATGTTTTTTTTATATGTGTACATTGTACATTGTACAATGCACAGATTCTCTTTTATAAATATTCAGCAAACACATAACAGGTGGATTTAAATAATATTAATCGACTATGACATGCATGTTATTCAAAGGTTATCAGATCACACACACGGAAACTGTTAACACAATTAATTCCAGAAAAATACACTTTGATTGATGAGCGGGTGGGTACAAAACCCAGTTATTATTTTTGCGTGTGAAATTTTAGGAAGGTTTTCCCTTTCCAAAAAGTACTATAATTTTTAGAAATATTTCATATTTTAGCCTAACCATGTTTTTGAATTTACGCTGCCTACCTCTTGCGTTTCTCGGTGAGTTTTGTCTAGCTTTTCTTCGTTTTAATACGACCTGTTTCAAAAAAAAACGTAAAATATTATTATTATTCCAAACACCACACAATGTAAGCATTTATTTTTATTAAATACCACTGTTAGGCCTAACATCAACACAAGAACAAAAAGAACACCAACGTAGGTGTACAGGTCATAATCATATTTATAATAATCACTCGAAGGCGAAGGAGTTGGATAAAACACCACCGGCGGATTAACAATTATTGGGAGTGTCCCGTTCCAATTTGATGAAATATTATAGGCCATTGCCATTGATGGCCAACAAGCTACTGCTAGTTTAACGAAATTTCGACATGTGCATACAAACAAATTTAACCAGTAACCATTTAAACTTAGATAAGGTTGAGCCGGCATATTAGCAACAAAAAAACAAAAATTACTGCACAGTTATTATCGTATCAGCGTGATAAGTTGGGAAGTACTTATTTTCTTTTGTGAATTATTGGATGATAGGTTAGATGTACAGTGTACACGATAATAAAGGATATGACTAGATAAGGTCGAATCTGTTTACCAATTTCATCATCTTTTATTTAACTTTTGCGAGCGGTGTAGTCCCATCCCACTTTGAGCAACGCTCACAATACGTAAAATTCGGAAATAACATAGCTGCATAGTTTTAAGTGACGCCAAGGAAGCGTTATAAAATATTTTGTCAAAGAATTTCAATGAGTACCCAAACTACGGTTTTACGCCAACGATGATGTGCCCAAACTATGACTATGACTACCAAAGTCGGGAAGAAGATGTTCTTGAAGATTGTAGTAGCGCAAAGTTTGAATGTTTTCTAAAGATGTGAAGATCCGTTGTTGATTATAATGGAACTTCTTTGGTGTTATTGTTGAGTTTATGAAGGAAAAGAATAACACTGAATTGGAATTTGAATTAATGCAAAATATTGCAATATTTACTTGTAACATTCCTTTTACAGGGATGTAGCTATATGAATTTTTCATTTAGAATGCACATGATTCTCTTTTATAATTATTCAGCAATCACATAAGATAGGTGGATTTAATTATTAATTGACTATGACTTTCATGTTATTCAAAGGTTATCAGATCACACACACGGAAACTGTTAACACAACTAATTCCAGAAAAGTATACTTTGATTGATGAGCGGCTTTATACCCAGTTATTATTTTCTGCGTTTGTAATTTTAGGAAGTTTTTCTCTTTCCAAAAAGTACTATAATTTTAAGAAATAATTCATATTTTAGCCTAATCATGTTTTTTTCAATTTACGCTACCTATACCTGTTGCGTTTCTCAGTGCGGTTTGTCTAGCTCTTCTTCGGTTTACTGCGACCTGTTTCAAACAAATACTTTTTATTAATCCATACACCACATAGTGATTTTGTTTTTTGTATTAAATACCTTTGTTAAGCTTAATATCAACACAAGAACAAAAAGAACAACAATGTAGGTATAAAGGTCATAATCATAATTATAATAATCACTCGAAGGCGTAGCTGTTGGATAAAACACTACCGGCGGAACAGGATTAACAATTATTGGGAATGTCCCATTCCAATTTGATGAAATATTATAAGCCATTGCCATTGATGGCCAACAAGCTACTGGTAGTTAAATGAAATTTCGACATGTGTATCGAAACAAAGGTAAGCATTAACCATTTAAATTTAGATAAGATTAAGGCGGCATATTTGGAAAGAAAAAATCACAGAACATTTTTTATTGTATCAGTGTGATTAGTTGGGAAGGATTTTTTTTTATGAATGATTGGTTAATAGGTTAGATATACAGTGTAGACGATAATGAAGGAAATGACTAGATAAAGTGGTATCTATTTACAAATTTTATCAACTTTTGCACATTCCCTTCTCACTTCGAGCAAAGTTCACAGTTTTAGTGTATCTACCTATAATTCGGAAATAACACGGCTAGTTCTTAATGTCAGGCAGCAATAGTCTTGCTTTGTAGGAAGCGCTCAACAAGAATGATCCTACACTTCAAAAATTTGGTTATTTTTGCATTCGAAAGGCAAGCAATTTTTATCAATAGGTGCGGAAGTTTATTGTTATTTACAACGAAAGCTGGGTAGGCATTCTGTAAGGCGAAACGTTCAAACGTTTTCGTGTGCACGAAGAAATTTGCTTGTGTAACATATGGCCAATCTTTCGTTCGCACGAAAACGTTTGATCGTTTCGTCTTACAAAACCTGACCCCTGGCTTCCAAATATCGCCTGAAGTCGTCCAATAATTTTTTTTTAAATCAGATATTTTCATCTCTGTAGAGTAGATGTCCTTTCAAGATGAAAATGCAAATATGTCCCTCTGTTCAATGCGGTTGACCAATGAAAGTCTGTTAATATGCTGGTGGAGCCAGCGCAGGACCTTGCGCCTCTGTTTTCTCCTCCATTCGCACTTTTACATGAATTTTAATATTTTTAGGAGTCTGTTGTGTAGATCCTCTACACGTGGGATCCTTTCCTATATCACGATGTAAATTTCGTGTTTCTGACTTGTCTCCTTGACGAGCTTATTCCATCCAATCAGTGTTAATTAAGGTGAACAATATTTAATTTTCACAACTCTATACATAAATTATTCAAATTTAACTTACCGTTTACATGGTCCGATAGAGCTTTAATTCTTTCCGAAAGTAAAATACTCTTCCACCCCATAAAAATAATCTACATATTAGGAAATACAAAATCTATTTATCACAGCACTTTCTTTATTATAAAACCACTCTACTTACTCTACAAAAAAATAACAAGATCGGTAAAGTTACTAAAACAAGCAGCCAAACAGTAATTGCATCCATGTTTTTTTTTTAACTAATTATGAGCGTCGCGTCGGTACTTGATAATGTTCAATGTACCACACTCAACCACAATCAACCATTTTTAATTTAGATACAATCAATTTCGGTAGCGAAGGTACTTATCCAAAATGCCTAAACGGTTTGATACGAGTCAGCACAACTGATGTCTTAATAATTCTCCTAAAGCCTTTAAAAGTATCGCATGCTGAATTGATAAGATTAAAAAGAAAAATGTAGGGTTCTACTCACCCATTCAATTGTTTTGCTAACCCACAAATTACACAAACAAAAATTTATAAACTCAACACCGCCTGATGGATTGCTAATTGAGTCTGCTTTAGTAGGACAATAACTTGTAAAAACAGAAAAAAAATTCAAAGTGTCCCAAATTCGTAGGTGTACAAATCAACGAACTCAAATTCGTTGAACTTTTAACCATTTCACTGGTCTGGGGTAAGGCTGTTACATTTGTTTATTTTGTGTCTTTTATGCTAAAGATTGCAACAATTTATAGCTACATTTTGATTGCACTGTCAGTCTTTTGTGCGAATTCTAGATACGAAGGTTTATGAACTTGAACTTCAAATAAACGAGGCTGGGGTACACCAAATGCACATGGCATATTACCAAGACCGAAGATAAATAATTATTGTTGGTTGATAAGATAAATTTCTTTACAAGGGGTTAATAAAGATTCGAAATACGTTGCGGAAAGTCTTAATAGGCAATTCCTACAAATTGTATCTGATGTTAAATAAATGTTTAGAGTAGCAAAAAGTAAAATAAGTTTTATTCAAGCAAAAAAGGGAATTCACACAAGACACGTTGTTTTTAGAGAATGAGAAAAATAGGATGGCAGTTGCATTTAAAAACTCAAACAAAGGATAGACATATTCAGTATCTATATACATCTGCTCTCTTCAGCTAAGGGTTGTGTCGTCTACATGATAGTTGACAGTATTGCCGTTTGGTTGTTTATAACTTCAACACTTCCTCCATAAACACCAAACGTGATGAAATTTCATTGTTGACCCATTGTTAGTCCCATCTTCTTTCGTAATATTTCAAAACGAACTCGTTCCAATGGTTTTGTTAGCAAATCTGCTAGTTGATTTTCTCCAGGAATGTGTTCCAGCTTGATATCACCTTCCAGAAAACGCTCGCGAACATAGAAATGCCTTATATCAATATGCTTAGTTCTTTTATGATATTCTGGATTCTTGCCAAGTTTGACAGCACTTGCACAGTCGACAAAAAGCTCAGGTGTAAAGTCTTGTTGTCCAGTTAACTCTGCCATCAAACGTTTGAGCCACATAGCCTCCTTCGCTCCTTCACTCGCAGCCATAATTTCAGCTTCAGTAGTAGATAAAGCTACTGTTCGTTGCAGTTGACTTGTCCAACAGACTGCTCCACCAGCAAACATTGCAACAACTCCGGTTGTGGATCGTCTTGACTCGATATCACCTGCGAAATCTGCATCACTGTAGACTTTTAACTGCTCGTAGTCCTTTTTGTACTCGATGCATGAGTTGCTGGTTCCACGAAGGTATCTGAAGATTCGTTTGACATCATTCCAGTCTTTCTTGCTTGGATTTTCTACTGCTCGAGCTACTGTTCCAACGGCGTAAGCAATGTCAGGTCGTGTTGCTGTTGCCAAGTACAACAAGCTTCCAACAGCTTCACGGTAGGGAACTTCTTCCCTCACATTGTTTATTTCTTTGGTTTCACCATACACTATAGGTGTTGTCACAGCATTACATTCGCTCATATGAAAACGTTCTAAGATTTTCTTCGTATATTTTTCTTGACTGACAGCAATTGAACCATCTTGGAGTTTTATTTTCATGCCAAGAAAATTATCTAGATGGCCGATTGTTATTTTAAATTCCGTTTTCAATTCTGCTAGAAAGCTCTGAATTAATTTTTGACTGTTGCCAATAACTAGTCCATCGTCGACGTATATAACAACATACAATATAGTTCCATTGCGGTTGCAATAGAAAAGACACGGATCAGCTGTGCTATTCTTCAATCCTGCTTTCTTCATGAATTCCAAAAAACGTTTGTGCCAGCAACGCGGAGCTTGTTTGAGTCCGTACAAACTTCCCTTTAATCGACATACTCGATCAGTGCCGTCTTGAAATCCATCTGGTTGTTCGAGGTAAACTTCTTCCTCAAGAGTGCCATACAGGAAGGCCGTCTTCACGTCGAACTGCTGGATTTTTAAATTTTTCGATGCAGCTATGGCTAACAACAAGCGAACTGTATCATAACGTGCCACAGGACTAAACGTTTCAGTATAGTCAATGCCTTTTTGTTGCGCATAGCCTTTTGCAACAAGTCGAGCTTTATGACGAGGATTGCTTTCATCTCCAGAGTCTTTTAATTTAAACACCCATCGATTCTGTACAACTTTTGTATTCGCTGGTCGAGGAACAAGATCCCAAGTTTCGTTTTCTTTGAGAGAAACTAATTCATCCTGCATGGCTGCAATCCACTGCTCGCTCTCTGCTGATTTTATTGCTTCATGATAAGATGTTGGGTTTTCGCATGACTGACCCAGTTCAACAAGCATCACGTACTCCTTCGTCCAACCTGGTTTCTTCTTTTCTCGTAAACTAGTTCGAACTTTCTGAACTGTGGTCCCTTCGACATCATTTTGGGATTCGTCTTCCTCCTCATCCAAACTCTCGTATTCACCGCTTGTATCGTTGTCCTCACTCAAATTTTCTGTTGATGTACTTTCATCTTTCATATCCGGCTCTTCCTTGGTTAATTCAATTTCTGACGTTTCTTTTTCTACGACTGATGTTTCACTGTTCATGCTTATGGTGCATACCACTTCTGGCTTGAATATAACATCATGACTGCAGACCACTTTTTTTAATTTTGGAATCCACACACGATATCCATCTTTGTCGTTAACATATCCAACTAAATTTCCAAATAATGCTTTTTGATCAAATTTCTTGCGACGCTCTTTCGGAATGTGCACATAACACCCGGTGCCAAATATTCTCAAATGATCTAACTTGCCACATTCTTTGTTGTACCACAACTCGTAAGGAACTTTGTTCTCAACTTCAGTTAATCCAGTACGATTCAGAATATATGCTGCTGTATTGCAAGCCTCAGCCCACAATGTCTTTGACAATTTGCTTGATAATCGCATGGATCGTGCTGCCTCAACAATAGTTCGATTTTCTCGTTCAGCCAATCCGTTTTGTTGTGGCGTATAAGGTGGTCCAATGCAATATTCAATTCCTCGTTTCGATAGCACTTCGGCGACATGTTTGTTATCAAATTCTCTACCACCATCGCATCTTAACCTTTTGACAGTGTGTCCATTTGTTGCAGCTTCGTTCAAGAATTGTTCTAATGACTTACAAACTTCACTTTTGTGCTTTAAAAAGAACAATCTTCGGAATTTACTGTAGTCATCTTTGAAACAAACATAATAACGAGCACCTCCCACAGATGCTGTTTCAACTGGCCCAAGAACATCCGCATGAATTATTTCGCCTACATTCGTTGGTCGATTACTGCGCTTTCTAAATGAAAGTCTATGCATTTTACCAACAGCGCAACCATCGCAAAAATGTTCTTCGGTTTCAGCAATATTAATGCCTAGTTTCTTTAAAATATTCTTTACATGCCTTTTGTTCTGGTGTGCAAATCTTTCATGATACACTTGCAACGTATCTTTAACATCTTTAACATTTGCCACATACACTTCGACTGGTTTTATTGGTTTTAAAACTCGAATATTCAACACGTACAATTCAGATTGAAGATATCCAGTGACTACAAGCTGGCCCGTATGTTTTTCGTGAATTTGAACACTTTCGTTATCGATTGTAGTAGTAAAACCTTTACTAGCTGCTGCTTTCACTGAAAAGAGATGCGCATTTGCATCAGGCACGTACCACACACATTTCAGTACTCCATCTCGCCATGCTCCTTCTACATACCTTTGAATTTTGACATTACCTTGGCCATATGCTTTCATCGTGACGCCCTGCTTTCCGAGACTTATTAGGTTTGTTTGACGTGGGCCCTAGTGCGCACTAGTGCGCACTGGGTTAACCCTAATGTGTTCGATATAGCACTGAACTCGCCCTGGTACTGAAAACCTGTGTTTGACATGACTTCTAGGGCGCCCTAGTTGTGCACTGAACTGACCCCAGTTATTTTGTCGGGGCAAGAACTCAGTGCTGAGTTGCGCTGTCATTTCGCTTGCTGTTATTCGTTTATTTGAATATCGTAATAAAGATAAATAGAATAAATTTGATATTCAAAGGGGAATTGTTTGAAAACAACAACGTTTATGGACTAAAACCTTATTTTAAAGATAAATGGAATGAAAAAAATTTGGAATCAAAGCTGATTACATTTTTTAGTGCATCGCATATATTGCAAACAGTTTTATCAACTTGTTTGCATTATGGCAAGCACAAGATCAGAATTGAGTTCACTCATTTTTAACAATAAACAGAACAAAGTGTTATCATCTTCGTACTTCGTTCACCAAAACAGAAGTATTTTTCAAATTCAAAAACTGCCAGACTTCAGGGCAGCATATTTTGCGTTCGATATGATAGCCAAATTTTCAGGGTTTGTGCAGGTGTTTGGGTAGGCGGGAAAATCAGCTGACACTTCTCAGTGCGCACTAGTGGGCACTAGTGCTAGCCACGTCAAACAAACCTATTATTTCAGGAACAGCAAATTTGGTGAAGCTTTCAAAATGTGATTTGCTTGGCATTATGTGCCTTGAAGCCCCACTGTCACAGTACCATTTATCGGGTTCAATGCTATCGTTGGTTGCTGCATTTAAGGAGAATGCCAAAAGGTCGTAGTTTTTCTTCGAAGTAGCATTTTCTTTTGTTCTTCGACGATCTGAAGACTTGTTTTGTGGACACTCCGCTGCCCAGTGACCCAGCTCCTTGCATTTGTTACACGGAAACTTCTTCTTTGCACGTTCCATTTTGTCATTCTTTTGCTTCTGAGATTCTGATTGTCTTTTCTTGTGAAAATTTCCTTTCGCAACGAAGGCTGTTACATCTGTCGACTCCTTGTCGCTTCGAATTTCGCGTAGTTCAATTGAGCACAATTTTTCGATTAGCAAATTCAATTTCTGATTTTCTGCGGGAATAGTATCCCATAAATCACGAAAGTTGTCAAACTCTTTTCCAAGAGTGGACATGATTCGTCCATTCAGTATTCTTTCTGATAGAATATTCTCATTATGCTTTGCCAGCTCAGTATTGAGATCAACGAACAACTTCTGCAATTTTGCTACGTGAGTACTGATGTCTTCTTTTTCGTCTCTTCGTGCTTGAAAAAATGAATCAATTAACATAGTTAACCTTTGAGTACTACTTCGCTCAAAACGAGCACACAACTTATCCCAGATATCCTTTGCGCTTTCACATGTCAATACCAGTTCAGCTACTGATTTGCTTAGGGCTGCTGCAATCAAACCGGCCGCTTTTGCGTCAGCTTTGAGCCAATCTGTGCGCTTCTTTTTGTCTGCATCGGAGGCATCATCTTTCTCCTCAGGACAAGAAACTTCGCCATTGACAATTTTTTTGCAAATCATATGCACGCAATAACATTTTCATCTGCCATTTCCATTTTGCCTAATCGCTTGGACTTTCGAGGCAATCCAATGAAATTTTATAGTCCATTGAAGCCATCTTTTTTTTGCTAATTTTGCAGTCGATATGCAACTTTTACATCGACTTTTCGATTTACTGAACACTCAAGACAACTTTACTTTATTTTAGCAATTTTCACGCATCTGGTCCCATAACCTGATGTTAAATAAATGTTTAGAGTAGCAAAAAGTAAAATAAGTTTTATTCAAGCAAAAAAGGGAATTCACACCAGACACGTTGTTTTTAGAGAATGAGAAAAATAGGATGGCAGTTGCATTTAAAAACTCAAACAAAGGATAGACATATTCAGTATCTATATACATCTGCTCTCTTCAGCTAAGGGTTGTGTCGTCTACATGATAGTTGACAGTATTGCCGTTTGGTTGTTTATAACTTCAACAGTATCAGTTCCTTCAAATTAAGCTCAAGAGCTGTTCAGTACTGTTTTCTACAAAGCCATTAACATAATCCAAATAAAGCGCGGGCTAATATGAAGTTTGCTGCTGTATACGAGAATATAAGAAAACACCATGCAGTTGCTATCTACAACGTACTAAATAAATTGTCTAAACGATTTGAAATGGTTTAATTCAAATACCTTCAAATGCAATCTCCTACTAATAATGCAATCTCCTAATAATAGCATTTGAATTTTTACCAAATTTTAAAATGTGCTAAGTGTAAACTCCTTACTTCGAATGCTAGTTGATAAAACAACTGACTGTACAGCGGATACATTGAAATAAAATCTGCTACATCATTTCAGATAACAGACCACAGACGTCAAACGCATTAGTTGTATACAGTTTGCATTTTTTAATATAGTTTTATAGCTTTTATCATAGAAAATGAGTGAAATAAAGGTATAAACGGAGCTTACATTTTATTCAAATCCAAATAACAATAATCTGAAATAAATACTCCACTTAGATTGAATTCGCAGTTCAATTGTCAGGCGAAAAATGCGTGGAAAAGGTGATCAAATCACTTCAGGGAGTTGGTGAGATTAGTGTAGACTTAAAGGAAGGCCGGGTGATAGTGACTACAAAGTACCCATGGTCTGAGATCCAAGATAGAATCGAGCAAACTGGTAGAAAAGCTGTGCTATGTGGCTTTGGGGGTATAACTACTTAGACATTCAGTTGAAGCTATAAATCATTTTGTTTCCTTGAACTATAAGGTCAATCTGCAGTTGCGATGATAAACAACTCTAAGCCAAATACAAAAGTACAAGGCGTTGTACGGTTTTCAGCGATCAGCAACGACGAAATCGGGTGTGTGGTGGATGGTGTTATAGACGGCTTGTCACCGGGTTTGCATGGAATACACGTTCATGAATGTGGTGATATATCAGCAGGCTGCAAAACACTTGGTGGTCACTACAATCCAAGAGGTTCTCCACATGGCTCACCAGAGAATCCAGCAGACGCAAGGCATGCTGGCGATTTGGGAAATATTAGAGTTGATGAAGATGGCAGGGCGACATTTCGTTTTATTGATCCCCTACTGCAAGTTTGGGACATAATCGGACGATCTGTTGTTGTGACTGAAAGTCCAGATGATCTCGGTCTTGGTGGCGGTGAAAGAAGTCTAGTTGATGGAAACAGTGGCGATAGGTGAGTGAACTTTGGGATATATTGCCTAGTGCTGGTAATAACATTGCGTGTTTAGAATTGCTTGTGGAATCATCGCACGATCGGCGGGAATTTTACAGAACTACAAGAAGATCTGTGCGTGCGATGGTGTAACACTGTGGGATGAACGAACTAAGCCCTTAGCCGGTGGAAATCGCAATGCAACCGGCAAGCTGTAAAATGATTTATGAATTATTGTAAATAAAATATCTTATGTCAAGGAAACTTTATATTTAGTTATCTTATGGTACGATATTTTGCTTTTGCATAGGTACGTGAAGATGCAAAGGGATTCTACTTTTCCTATGATTTAAATGAGTTCCAACTTTATTGGCAGTGGCCAAGGACAGGTTACATTGCACCTGATGCACCTGAAATCAATCATTCCTAAGATTAAGTTAATCTTACATAGTTATAATAACAGTATAGTTTATTAAAAAGTCATTTACAACAATCAAACAATTAATTATGTATTGGGAAACAGATCTACATCAATTTCAGCGATGCCAGAACAATCAGCAATATCAGAAATCCTTGTTTTACATACAGCTTTATAGTTTCGACAAAGTTCACTGCACATAACCGGTGGAGATATTGATGTTTCCGCGTGGACCTAAAAGATAAAGAACCAAATCAGACATTAAAAATATTTCGCTTTAAAAAGTAATGACAAACCTGTAAATATTCTTCATCTGTTTCATAGATCACCAAATCTGTTAAAACATTTACCACAGTTTTGAACTCAGTTACATCGAAAACAAATTTCATATCGCCAATATACTGTTTGTACCATTTAGAGTACGTTTCGGTTTGGTCCTCTTGAAAAATCAAAACCGCACGAATTGACAGCAACAAGTGGGCCATAACTTCAATTGATCCCCTTTCAGCCACGGTCTTTAGGCGATCCTTCAGCCATTCTAGGAAGAAGCTCTAAGACATTTGGAAAGTTAACATAATTCAGTTCACATACTCTTGATAAATGAGCAGCATTGGGTTGGGGAATTTTTTGTAATTATTCCCAAAAGAAGCAAGTAATTCCTCCATCCTATGAAGTGGGCAGTGGACGATGCAGTGAGAAGAATTCTTACAACATCAAGGTCATTCCCCTTTACAGCTTTGTGATAAAAATTGTTGACAAGTTCGTAGTCGTCCGCATTAAGTTGCATCCATTCGGAGAACTTGGCAAATGCATTTATCGCAGTGCTCTTGTGAAGTAATAAAACGATTTTCAAATGGCTACTCACGAGTTTCAAATAGAGTTCCTCTGTAAAAGTCCAACTAAATTTACATACAAGATATAACCAATTTGATCTACTTACTGGGTACACTGGCATTCAAGGCATTTAGATATTGAAGATTATTAAGCTTTGGGTCTTTTTCTAGATCAACAAATAACCGACGAACACTTTCATCGACGTATTCACTGATCTGCGAACCAATCATTAAGTCTGGAGGGAGGTTATAAAAAAAATCAACTAAAAATGGATTGCGTACTCACCATAGTGGCCACTGATAACCAAGTTGGATATTAAACTAAAATCCGTTTCCAGAAAATCATTTAAAACCAACTGAATGTGCTCTTCATCTGTTTGGCTATGTGGGGATGTTCTTAGAGAAAAAAAAAACGAATACGTTCTCTCAATATAATCTTGCTTACCTTAATATGTACTCCGTTGCGGTGAGAAATCGCAAACGATTAAGACAACCAAGGACTCGCACACTAGAGACGTTCCATGATAATTGACTAAAATAATTCGCAACGAACGACTGTGCAGACATTTCGGTTTAATGGAAGTAGGTATATAACGAAAAAAATATAGTTCCTTACCCTTTCTGTGGAATCAAGTGTCCTTAACAAAGCAATGAAAGATTGGTTATTCGATGTATTGCGACCGACGATTGCACATTCCTTATCAATTGCCTGGGAAAATATTTGAATTCAAAATGAACTACCAATAAGGAAATGTATTGTTGTTTTACGTACTTGAAAAACGACTTTTAAATTGTTAGGTACCCAAAGGGGTTTTTTATTTTGCGCTTTGATTTTATTTAATTCCATTCCATTAGAAAAAGCTGATAATTAACTGGTTCAAAATGTAACAAAAACATTTTTAAAGTTATTTCTGTAAAATCCGCCAAATCTGGTTTGACAGCACTACAGCAAAAAAAATGCGTTCAGAAATACTGTACTATTTTGTTCTTCATGGTGCGGTTTCAACGAAGTCGATTAATTATTACCTATCACAAAGAAAAATTCGCGTATACGTTTATCTGTCAAAATCTCCGATGCGATGCGAAAAACTGAAATTTTTAGTTCTCGAAAACCGCATACGAGAATTTCTCTTCGAATGTTACTCGTCTGTGTTTTCCATGCGGATTTGCATCTCGTGTACGGAATTATGAGTTTAATACTTCAAAAAATGGATTGTTTTTTAATTTGTGTGTGAGAAAATAAAAGACAAGTTAAAATAAATCAAACAATTTAAATGAAAGCACTTATTGAATGATATCCGTTCGCATTGCAATAAATATGTTCGCAAATAGTGCTATTTGTTCAAAGCAGTCTTGAGCCTCTCAAGACTGCTTTGAACATATTCATACGAACTGCTTCATTGGGTCGTATGAATAAAACGTAGCAATTTCTTTTACTCAAGAGAAATGTCAAAAGCGAAGCATTTGCTACGTTTCGTATGAATAAAAACCAATTTGAGTTAGTTCCCACTTTTGACATGTTCGAAAAGCGGCGGCACTGACCTTTTACTCAGATCGGTATGAATAAAACTTGTCAGACAAAGCAAATGCTATGCAAATTCTAGGTCTGTTCCCTTACTTTTGTAGTAAGAATGAAAAAGACAATTAAAATGGCAGTGGTGGGGATAAATTCTCTCACAGAGAGAGACACTTACGAATTAGTTAGGGAACGCTTTTGTAGTAAACTATGAAAAATGACAGATATGACAGGTAAATAATTCCATAAATTGCAGTGGTAAAGAATATTTTTAATACGATGGAATGTTCGTGGAGAACATTCAAATGTTTATTTTGCCGCCTGTTGAAACCATTTTTATAGAACGCAAGAAATCAAAAAAAAAATTCAATCGAATGTCAAATATGACAAGAAATTTCAAATCAGCTGTTAATTGTTTGGTGACTGACAGCCCTTCAAATTTCTTACACCAAGAAATTTGTTGAGTAAGAATTAGTAAGATTCTCAGTGGAGGGGTAATATCTTGCTCTCTCGACGACGCTCTCTTTTACGAATTTTTGGAGTGAAGCAACGGCATTGAGTAAGAATTCATAAAAATTCGTAAGATTTAAAAGTAAAGGAACAGACCTTCTGAGTCTGCTATTTAGTTGACTCAGACCTTTTTTGTACGCAACTTTTTAACATAGGACAAATCCAAGCGTTGTTCACTTCGTTAACTAATTGGTATGTGTGTCAAAAAATAGTTCAACAAGCCGATGATTGGATACATTTTCCGACAACTGAGGAAGAAATCAAACATCACCAAGCGATTTGGCAAATAAAATTTATGTTTCCAGGTGCAATTGGAGCTATAGATTGCATTTACATTGCAATAAAAAAGCCATCTATATATGGCGATGAATATATTAACCGTAAGAATGTTGCTTCATTTAACGTACTAGCAACCAGAGACAATACTGACAATACCCCCAACTCCGGCCGATTTTCCGTTACTTGCCTACAAGCTATATTAACATGGGGTGGCAACTGTAAGGTGCATTAGTATTGCTACATAGAAAATCGTATTGACAAATGTCACGAAACTTCAAAATTTTCGTTTCACCAATACGCTGGCACCTTACAGAAGCCACTTCCGCTGTGGGAAAAGTTGCTTGCCACCCGCTTCCGCTGTGGGCAAAGTTGCTGGCTGCGTTTATCAAATTTTGTCCGTTAAATTTGAAAATAATTATTGCAACTAAATTTTGTGTGAACAATGATCAATTTGTATATTTATTGGACACAAAAGAAAGATGAACAGTTCTGAAGAATAATAAACACATAAAAACATTTTTAGCGAACATTCGTGAGGCACTTAACATAAATCGAGTAGAATATGTTTATCACATAATAGGTCTGTTTTTTTGAGCTTCGAGCTTCAGCAAAGCAAAGCAAAGTAGGATTTTCAGCATGCAATTACAAGTATATCGTAGTTGTTAGTTCTGAAATACCTACTTCACTTTGCATTGCTGAGATTGAAGCTAAAAAAGACCTATTAACGTTACAATATTATTTATGCCACAAGTAAAAAGCAATTAGCAGTTTTCTTTTTGTTCCTGTCAAGACCAAACAGCTCTGTATTGTATTTGTTTAACTATTGATAACGACGTATGAGAACCCTTATCAATTACAATTGCAATTCACATAATAATTCTTACAATAGACCAGTATATACATTGTCAATATCTACTTTTATAAAACATTTTAGTTCTCTCCTAGACTGGTCATTGCGGTCGTGGTGAAATTCTCCGATTAGTGTTCCGGTTGTTGTCTTAAACAGAAGAAATTTAATATATAAAACCATGTCATGGTTAATGGGTGACGAAGTCACTATATTTTTAATTTTCCTAGTGATTGTCATAGCTTTGTGTATTCGAGTAAGGACATTTTAATAATCCACTTACGGACAATATTGAGCATCTTGCATTTAACATTTTTTCAGTTTAGTGTAAGACCTATTTTCAGGAAAAAAAAACCTAATACAAATACAGCACCAGGATTAACTAGAGGAACAGCAAGGCGGCCTAGTGAAGGTTTGGTTTAAAAATTATATAAACTTTTTTTTTATCAATACTTAGTGGTGGAAAATGGTGCTGGGTATACATTTTTTAGCAGTTGGCTTTTGGCTATTGCGAATTAGGAAGCTTATAGAAAATTAAAGAAATTCGTGACTAAGTTTACAGTTCGGATATGTGGATATGACGTAGGAAAAGTGACGTTTTCGACCAAATCTAGTTTTTGTGTTCACCTTACATCTTATCCAGACCAATCTAGTCGGCTTAAGATAACTAGATTCTTGAATGTACCCAATACATATGATAATTGGGTGATTATGTTCTTATTCGCGCGCATGGTCCACTTGCTGTTTGGTCAAAAGCATTTGTGTGTGATATTACTAAATCAGTAAATTAGACTGGTTACTATTAGAAATTGTCATCATTTGACCACTCGGAAGTCTTGCAAAAATTGCACTTCATCGGGACACACCATCAGCGTTTAAATTATGCGCTTTATATTTCTACAACAATTTAAAGGTTTCTTAATTTAGATAATCAATCATTTGGAAATGAATAACCCAACAATCATTTAAAAAAAAAGACCACGAGCAACCATTCTTCTAACTAATACGTAATCGGATATGAAAAGGAGGTTATTAATTATAAGATAATATAATCGAACCGTAAAAAATCAGCTGCAAGAGGATTGCAACTTTTGCTCGGGGATCTCAGAACATGCCTCTAATAGTTATTTCTGATAAAATAAAACAGTATTTTTTTGTTTTTTGTTTTAACGAATGATCTCTGTGCACCCACTGTGTTCACTCAAAAACAAACATCGTCTATGAGTTGATATCTTGATATATGTCAGTCCGAATATTATTTTTTTAGTTTTTAGCTGTCAATCCCATGTACAAATGTTGATCTTATGATAATTCCGTGCAAGAGTCTTTATCAATTGTTGCAAATTGCCTAATAATACACCACAATAACATTTTTTTTTGTCACACTTCAACCCAGTTCGTTGATCAACTAGTTATTCCCCTGGTGAAAATATTAATTGCTTAATTGTTGCCTTAAAAATAATAAGAATTTAGTGAAAGATGTTATTGATCGGATACTCCTTAATTTGTATATTCGTAGCTATAGTGGTGGTGTTGCTTTTTCGAGTAAATAGTAATATTGAACCATTTTATTGTGGAACACTAAAAACGGTTATTTTTTTTAGAGGACCGTACGTATTTTGTTCTCTCCCAAAAATTATGTCACAAGTGGAGTACCAGAAACTCGAAGATGCCAAAGGGAAGGTTCGTTTTAAAGTGCACCTAGCAAAAAGTTCCTAATGTTTTCCATTAAAGAAAAATATGGTTGTTTCTTTGAAATGAGCAAATCTTTAAGTTGTAATGCGGGGAGAACTACGTTTACTTATTGTAAATGAATCACACTTTAACGTATGAACCCGGCACGTACTCGTATTGTGAATGCGTCACTATCAAAAGAAATTTAATTAAAAGTGCAGTATTCTGAGTGATGGGGAAAACGCTTTTGGGAAATTGTTTTACAAATGGTTTTCCAATGTTATTCGGGAATAGTTATGCAAATTTACTGCTACAGTTTTGTAACGAAGAAAATTCGTCTCAGCTTTGGATTTTTCTCCTGAATTTCGTATATGCAGTGTTGCCAGTTTGAGGGTTTCCCCCAGATTTAGGGTTGTTTTTCGTCAATCGACGGGGGGAAATCTGGGGGAAGAAATAGCTTAGGCGAAAATCAGGGACTTTTTAAGATTATCGGCCCTAGCGAGGTATCCGTCGGAACGGAAAATTCTCCGCAGCGCATACTCTGTCGGAACAGCAAATCGCATTCGAGGTATCCGTTCTCGGAAAATATAATTGAAATGCGATGACGCATTGACTTCACATCCTCGTATTGTTTGGTGCTTGGTTTTTCGCTAGATTTTGCACTAGAAACACAAATTTGGTCAATAAATACAAACAAATTCGTTGCTATATTTTTTATTATTAATTTATTTAACACTTTACCGCAAATCGTGAATAAATTCCGCCACTCATTGTACTCGGAGGATATCGTAAAAAAATTCCGCAACCAATTTCTCTCGGATGATATCGGAGCCTAGCTGTCAAAAATTAAACAAGAAAATGCACTTCATCGCACTTCAACGTAATTCGCCGATATGCGTTCCAAAATGTCGGAACAATTCTCCGAACAGTTGTTCCGAAGAATACCTCGCAGCAAAAATCCTCCGAATCGTATAAAATCGGAGAATTTTCCGTACCGACGGATACCTCGCTAGGGCCGTATATTTTATTATTTGTATTTCGTTGTAGTATTTTTTTGGTAACCTTAAAATGTGTGTGTTATCTTAAACCGCAGTTAGAAAGTCGATCGGTCCTAGAAAACAATATTTGACAATGAAAATTATTTGTGCTAATATCTTTCTAAAAAAATGTTACGCCAGTTTCATTGGAAAAATGTTTTGCAACATGCGTTGACATTTTGCGTTGTATTTATTTGGTGCACACTTTTGCATTCGGATAACCAAAACTTACATGCTCCCGTTTCAAATTCGAAATTCCTTCTTTTAAGTCGTACAAAAATATGCTAAAAAATATTGACAAACTGTTGTTGGTTTTTTTTTTGGAAAAAGTAGCCAAATATGAAGGGAAATATTTTGACCGTCTGGCAACGCTGCGTACACGCATTATTTCCAAAACAAAATTTTCGATCGCACATACCAATTTCTATTTAAGTAGTGCCCACAAAATAATAACACAGTTTTTATTTTTATTAGTAGCTAATCGTTATCTTTCTCTACAGTTTTCGCGGTTGACAGATTAAGATATCATATTTCTTTATGTCACAACCTTTCTGAAACTTGAAGAGGATTTCTCCCTTCTAAGTGGAAGAAAACGAAAAATACTTTATTTATTCTTTCAAACACATTCAGGAGAACATATTCGCCCAGCAGTATGTGCTGGGTGTAAACTCCGTTTGTATAGTTCTTATTAGGTTATTACTACTTACCAGCTGTCAAATTCATTATGGTCGCCACATACAATCTAGCTTAAGCTAGATTACTTACATTTAATTCCAATTTGGCTCGCCCCCTAAGTGTTTCCTATTACTCGAACGATAACTATGTGTCAAAGTTTTTACTGACAAACTAAAGTTGAGTGCCTTTCTTTTGGCCACACAATCATTCTTTTTATCTTAGACTGATTTCAGACAGATTTGCTTTTGCGATTAATTTTGTTTGCTGTCAAAGTGTAGTATGTTTATCAAGTGATAACGACACATACAATGCATTATCAGTAATGGAAATTCGTTAAACATCCGTTGAGCTAATCCGTATCACGTTAAATTTTTCTAGACAGCTTTTTCCAAGTCGTTTGGTGAAAGCATTATTTGCCAAACATTTTAGTTTTAGTCTTGAAATGAAAAGCAATGTGTAATGGCTTTTGGCCGATTTTTGTTATTCATCGGTGCCGTTCTTATGATTGCAGCGTTACTTCGAGTGAGATAGTTAATTCTATGAGATTGTTTGAAAACTTATTCAAAATTTTATAATTTTAGTGGGTCATTCGTTTCTTGTTCTCTGGCGAAAGAAATAATGTTAGAAGTGCAACACCAGGATCCACAAGGTCGGCGGAAAGAAGACCCAGTGAAGGTTTGTTTCAAATGTATTCGTTCTTCTTATGGTATTAGCTCGATGCTAGAAAATAGTTTAACCTTATCAGAACCAAATTCTGGATAATACCTACATACTTGTATTGTTTTGCAGAGGTTTTGCTTGTGACAAAAAGCCAAGCACCTATCTCGTTCTTGGCTGACATAGATGAGTTGAAAGTTTTGCAAAAAGAAAATGCATTTTCTCAAACTCTTTACACAACCGCTCATTAATTATAATTTAATAAGATATCTTCAGAGCGATCTACGGCTTACGGCCCTTGCCAATCAATCAGCAATCCATAAATCAAACGCTGATCCTCCAGAGGGGAAAATTAACTCTTTCACACTTTAAGTTGTTTTGATCAATAATGTGGTATCTTTGATGTTACATTCGATTTCTCGGTATGGCTCTGATTTGTTTCTTTACTTTCATAGTAGACCTATGCCCCTAGGCAATTCAATATAATTGTATTGTGTTACATACATACGATATGGATTTCCAAAAGTAGAGCAAAACGTGCACTCTTTCCAATGACTATTTAATGATTTCTTGTAGCTAGTATAGGTATTAGGTATTTTCTGAGCTTAGTCGGAGCGATAGGCATCTATGGTCGTAAGTTGTTCGCGATCGTTTTAAAACCGTATCCTTTGGTGTTTTGCCTTTGAACCAAAATGAATCGCATTGGTCGTGAATTCTGATTTCATTTTTCGCCTTGAGGCAACGCTCTTGAGGTTCACAAAAATCTGTTTTTCTGCAAATTTGACTAAATAATTCCGACAACATGAAATGGAATGCTTCCGCCTTTTTTTTTAATTAGAGAAATACCAAGTCCAACTGAGTTAGCTAACAATATAGAACACAACTTAATTAATGGGTTTTCACACTCCATCGCATTTGACCATGACTCTATACATAGTAAGGCTTGTTACGATTCAAAAGAACGGCATCCGAACCGACAGGTATACCCCCTATAAGCATCATAATGATGGTTTATTTTTTATTTTTTTTCCGCATGGGATTGAAATTGACCCATTTGAAATGATATAACAAGACAGACCATTTGTTAGAATTATCACAGTGTCGGGTAAACAAATTCAAAACAACTCTGAAACAAAGCCATTTATCTTGGTGGTGCCTCCTGGCTACCAGCATGCGTAAGGTGCACATTCAAGGCCGTGCATTCAATAGTTTCGTAACAGACATAAATTCTCGTCTCGGATATTCGCAAAAAAACAATTTTTTTCGATGGCCATAGTTGGTGTACAATTAAAAAGAAAGAAAACCCAACAAAATCAGAGCATGACTAATGTGCTAACTGCTGTTGGTCAAAATGTTTGTTACAAATAAATGTATAAAAGAGTATAGTTGAATTTATTAACACATCACAAACTTATCTTCAATCTGAATAATAAAACTGACAGTTGAACTTTAAAAGTCTTTAACTAAAGTTTGTTTTTGGTTAACAGTAAGAACACGGAACTAGATTAGCAATTATCGCAAACAATTAATCTTGAGACACCTGGGGATTGATGGTTACAATCAAGCACATGGCGTCTCAGCGTTGCTTTCATGGGAAAATTATAGGTGGTGAATGTTTTACGAACGTGTCTGCGAAAATATGTTGCTACCTATTGTTATCGAATAGTGGCCATCATTGTTCGAGCATGTAATCGATCTTACTACAGATATCTGATTGAAAGTAGTTTTGCCAATTATTCTCACTTTATGACAGGCATAAGGCTCAGTAGAGAGCGACATAAATGAGCGAATCGTGGGCGATCACTTAGGCGTATGTGGACTATTTTATTCATACTGCCAAAGTGAATTAGCATTTGTTATTTGTTTATGGCTCAATTTCGAATTTCGAAGTAGTTCAAAACTAAGCACGAAAATAGGCGTTTTTTTATATTACCCACATGATCTATAGGCAGGCGCAGTAGCTTAGTGGATAGTGTGTTGGACTACTAAGCGAGGGGTTCAGGTTCGAATCCCGCAAAAACCCAATTTTCAACTCAGGGTTTTTTCACTGCGCCACCTCTCGCGAACGTCTGACAAACATCCGAGAGTATAACTGTCATGAAAGAGCTTCTCAATTAGCCGTTTGGAATCGGCATAAAATTGTAGATCCCTTCCAATCGTTCCAAAAATGAAAACTCACACAAAACGAGTGGTTGCGAGAAGCTAGGCCCTGGGTCCCTACAGACCTGTTGCGCCAACTATTATTATTATTATAATTTCTTCTGGCAGGTTTCTTTGTCATTTCATCATCTTGTGATTCCAAAATGCTTATTGCAGTAGTCAAAAGTAGCAGTGCGTTCATGAAAAAGAATCGTTTATATCAAATACAAGAATATGCCTTAGAAACGTATTTTTTTAGTAGGTACTAGTAACAATGAATTTTAGTGTCGCTCACAATTTGGCGGAAATTAAATTAAAAATATTGTCCTTAAATTAAAATTCGAAATTAAAATTGGTTATCGTTTTTCTTCTGATTCGTCGAAGCGTTGTAAACCACTTAAAAATGTCTTGTTAGTAAAAGCTTTTTGCTTTTGCAAAATGAAAGTATTATAAACTGATTGGGCCCATTTATGCGAAAAACCTGCTTCATCATTGTGTCGCTCTTGACATTGCCTCTAGCACCATTCTAAAAAACAGTCATTCTTCCCCACCTCAATTAAAGTCAACTAAACAAAAAGCCCCATTCATTATAGGTACTTCAAGTATCACTGCTCCGACAGTGATAAAACGGCATCTAATCAAGAAATCTACGATTAGCTTTAATCTTATCTAAAGAAACGAAAATATAATTTTCAAAATTAAAAAAAAAAATGTACCAACCCATGCCTTTCGCTGACATTAAAGTTTTTCCCCATAGATAATCACACAACGTTTCGGCTTTAATATAATCGAGAAGCTAACTTTTGCTAAGCAGATGAATGCGGCATGTAGTAGTTATCAGAGACTCTTCCCTTGAAGGCCTGCCTACAATACACGCGTAAAAAATGTAGCTAGTTGAATTTCCACAAAATAATGGACATCTTCGATATATATATTTTAGTTTTCTTTTTTGCGTTTTTCGTATTTCCATCATTTTACTTTTGTTTTAAGGTAAACAAAATAAAAAAAAACGTTTTAAGAAATCGGACAAATTTTAATAAAAAATATTACAAATTTTAGCTACTAATGCATTGTTGGATTGTGCATTGCAAAAAGCCAGCATCTACTAATGAATCACAGACTGCCGGTATGTTATTGTTAAAATAAGATAACTTCTCTCAAAAAATAATGCGAAAAAAGCTTTTCGAATTAAATTTGACATTTATACAATCACAATAAAATGTCCAGTTTTGCTTAACGATATCATCTCTATTAGGGAGGCATACTTATCTAATCAGAATAAAAGAAAACTAAACAATATGGATATCGAGAAATAAATATTGAAATAAATTAGTGATGAAAACGAAGCACAATGTACATGTGTTGGTTCGTCCGAATTTAGTTACTAAAAAGTGTTGTGCAAAGAGTTATTATGATTATATACGTGATTGTTGTGATAGCGCTGATTCTGGGTTTCAACTCTATTAAAGTAATTTTGTAAACATGGTTGCAAAGAGGAATCATGAATAATACAAAATATATTCATTTCAGTTAGTCATTCGAATGAACAAAAACCGGAAGATGGAAAGGGAAAGAGAAGAGCGGGGTAAAAATTAAATTCATTTAAAAAAAAGTGAAACAGTGACAGTGAAATGTGTTGCTAATCGAGTGCGTTACAAAATGTTTTTTCTATCGCCTTAAATGCATAGTACAGATAAAACTTATAACGCAGAAACATGCATCCTTTCGGTTTTTATTACCCGACTGGATACAGGGAGGATTATGTGTTTCGCGCGTATCCTATGTACGTTCCTATACGTGACGCCCTGTAGCCCAAACGGCTTAAACGATTTTGAAGAGTGAGGTGTTCTTCCCGAAAGTATCATAAAGTTAATTTAAAACAGAAAAAATCCAATTAACTGTATAGAAAAAAAACTAAAAAAAGGCATAGGTACCTAACTATTTGGCAGTCGGAGGGTACTTAGATTTTTGTTTAGCTGCGTAGGTATTGTCTCCGATTGTCAATTAGTTAGGTATAGTTTTTAATTTTTTTTCTTTACAGTCAGTCGGGTTTTTTGAGTTTTTAAATTAACTTATTTTTGAAAATGGGAAAGTTTATATGCTTCCCAATATTAATTAAACAAATTTTATAAACATTACGGCGGCTGCACTGGGAACTTGTCAAAGAATAATCTGCAATGAATTCAAATAAATTGCTAAACAGAATCTAATGATGTGCTGTTTTAAATCGTTATTATTCTAGAAAAAAGTCTTACTAGCACCTTTTTAAGTGCTTCAATTAAAATATTAATAGAAAATGTTATGTATATCCCCCAATTTACTTGCAGTCGCATGACTACGCAATTAATCAACCGCTTAACTATTTGCTAAGCCATATAAGTACTGTCATATTTTATTTAATATTTGGTTATTGTTTAATTATGCTGTCAGTCTTAATCTTCTAAGCAATAATAGCAGTCTTAAGTCTTAATTTCACATAATACTCCAACTTAAAAACACCTTACGACTACGTACGCGTGCAACTTAAAAAGATTGTCAAAATCAGCAATCGCTTGCTTAAATATGACTCATCTTTTCACAATTGCTTAAAATACCCCAATGATAACGCTGCATCTAATCGATAAATCTAAATTTGATAAGCGAGAAACAAAAGGATTATTTGAAAAAGTTTTGAAAAAGTTCCAACAAATAATTTTCGTTCGCATTATAGATGTCATATAGTAGTTTTCAGAGCTTCCAGCCTCGAAGGCCTACTGTCTAGTCATAGCAAATGTAGAGCTTTCTTTTATTTTTGTGTAAAAAAAAAACATTTAGTACACCACGAGAAAATAAAGAACAAAACAATTGCTAGCTACTAATGTGTTGTTGGGTTGATGTGTAAACGTAAGGAATCAGCATCTCAGCATAATGTCAGTCATATAATAATGGTATGCTTTATAGCCTTTTCACACCGAGCCTAAGACCGAGTTTTCGCGAAAACACTCGAAAACTTCTACGAAAACAGAAGTTATCCCATACATATTTCAGTTTTCAAAACGAGTAGTTTAAAGTCGTTCTCAACGAAAACACCACGAAAACGACTTCCAATCGTTGGGTTTTTGTAATATTCAGCTAATTCCGCAAAATGGCTGACCGAACAAATGTCACGACTTAAAATCATTTGCCACAATTAATTGATGGGCTTATATTATTTTGATTGCGATCGAAATTTGTAAAGTTTACACCAAAGTTTAAACGACTAGTGTTTCGGAGCTAATTGAAACGTCAAACAAAAACTAGTTTTTGGTCAGTGTGAATGCATCGACGAGTTTTTGACGAAAACACGGTTTTAGATTTGGTGTGAAAAGGTTATTAATTGGTGAACTTAAAGTAAAATAGGCAGACCCAATAAGGTTTTTTCCACAGTTCCACGGTTTGAAATGTCAATTTGATCATTGTGACGCAATTGCAATAGGTATATCTTAGGTACTCGGTTTTTTAGATCCAGATCCAGATCCATCGATAAATCGATCGCAATATCATAAACATTGTAAAGTAACGAGTAGTGAGTATCCCTTCTCTTGGTTCTAAGGAGCTTTAAACATTTATCTCACTATGTGTTGACAAATTTGTGGTGCAAGAGATAGGACTACGTTTAAACTGCAACACACTACATTCTGTATAACCCATTATTGATTTATTCATCAGACTTGTCCAAAAAGATGGCTGACTTTGGAGAATACTAGGTACTCATAAAATAAACATGCGGGAGTTTTTGTACGAGTTCACTATCTTACCCAATGTTAGAAAAACAGGATGCCAATTAGTTCGCAATAATCAAGTGAACGATAGAATAGAGGCGCCGTTATCTTTTCGAGAACAAATAAATATGCGATAAAAAACCATGATTTTTAATTGTGATAGGTATAATTGTACTCGTGCCAGTTCACATGACACATCATGAAAAAGCACGAGAACCAACTGGTTGTCTAAACGTACCTCTATAATATACCCACCTATTTATGTGACTCACTGAAGACAGCATTGTCATTGCTGCGTTCCTGACATTGACTGCGATCATGTAACAGAAGTAGCGTTGTTCTTTACTCAAGTTAAGGAAACCACCCGTCATTCAATATGAATACCTGAAGTACCACTCAGTGCGGCTTTCTGTCAATGAATCTCAAGCCTAATAAGATCCTAAGTTCTTCAATGTTTTATTGGACGACGTTAATAACCTCAAAAATAAACGTCAAGTCCCATAAACGATATCATCTGTTTTGTCGGGTTATCTAATCAGAGAAATAAAAAAAAAAACCAAACAATATAATGTAGATAGCGAAAAATAAATTAGAAATTTATTGCTGACAAGGAATCTCAGTGGAGAATTATAACCTCTAATTCAGTTACTAAAAGGACTGCCAGAAGTATAAGTATCCAATGGCAGAGAATTCTTTTTTTGGATTTATACTCATCGCCATTGGGCTGTGTCTGTTTTTAAACTTTATTAAAGTAAAGTATTACACGCATTCGATGAGAGATTCAATGGTTTCTAATGCGAAATTTAAACACTAATTTTAGTTATTCTTTCGGATGCATAAAAGACGCAAAATGGAAACAGCGAGGGAAGAGCGTGGTATTCAAGATTATGTATAATTTTTGGTGATAGACATTTTTTTTTTTTTCATATTGAATTGACAGTGCGTTGAATCAACCTTTTAAATGAAGAGTGTCCCGCAAAAATACTGCGAATTTGTCAGTCATTTGTCTATGGAAAATTATCGATTATTTGGAACTATGTTCGGCTGTCATTCGGGATGACGTTTAAATTGTTTTATATGTAAATTTTATAATTTTGCAGCAAAAGTTTCTCGAACAAGGGTGTGACATTTTTTCCACTTATCTGACAGTAATTGATCGAGAGTTGAAACAATATATATGTTTTCACCTATGACTAATCATCAATCATAACGAGTGAATCTCTCGTTTGTTCGGTTTGACGTTCAAATTCTTGCCTCATTAAAAAATATACAACTGCAATGACATATCAATTTACTTCTCCAGTAAAATGTAATTTTAATACGCTTTTGCGGGAACAAATGTCCCAAGATAACATGCGCGCTCCAGTTTTATGGCGGATAAGCCAAGACACATGCTTCTGTTTTCATGTTTGTCGACTGTCAATAAGATTTATATTTTTTTGTTATTTGTTATCATGTTTATTACTGGCAGCATTTTCGAAACACAACTGTGGTGCACCATTTTTTAAATTATCGGCCGCCATTTTAGGTCTGTAAAATTGAATGTGCTCCTTTGTACCGCTTTTGTATTTACTGCTCTATTTATGAACAAATAAACAACGATATTTTAATTTTTAAACGCAAAACTAAACAATTTTTCGCGTGTTTATTTTAGTTCGACGAACAGCGGTCTATACGATAAGCGCCGATCCAAGAGCCAATGATCCCGCAAATGATTTTACAGATTTCTTTTGGAACGGTGGACCGAATGCTTCAAGTTTACGAAATGAACCAGGGAAGGAAGATAAAGATTTGCCTACCTATGAGGAGGTAATGCGATTGGGGATGACACAACAAGCGATTGGTTCTACAACAGTAACACCGGCAAACAACAATACAACGACATCATCGGTGGTGGGACTACCAGTAATACCAGTAATACCAGTTGTTGCTGCAAGCACAACATAGAGATTTTTTTTACAAGACATCAGTTATCTAGTTTGTATTAATTTTAATGATTTTAGAAATTGTGTACGTATAACTATTGCTTTTTTTTAAGTGTAAGGGACTATTTAACATATTTAAAAAATATACTATACTTTAAGATGAATTATAGTATATGAGATTATAATTGGTATTCTTGACAATGATGTGATAGAAAGAATACAACTTTTTATTATTATACTTATACATTTGTTAAAGCGACAAGCAAAAATGAATGCGTTTTATTCAATGAATTCAATTTCATTTGACAGGGTATTCAATTAGTCCCAAGCCAAGCGATACATGTTTCAGGCGAAATGTCCACGATTCACCAAAACTCATGCAGTAAAACAAAATGCTAATATCTAGAACATAGAAACCATTTGTAAAAGAATTTGGTCTATAATTAGTCAAAAGTAACGAGTGCATCCAATGTAAGCGCGGTATAGGACTGCAGCGAATCAGACTTGTCAAACTACAAAAAATCGAAGAAGCAGTTGAAACTCAAATTGATGGACTTAAATTGGGTAAATGAAAAGTACATTAAGATGAAATGTTGCTCGTATCCCTGCAGAATTCTATCGCATTGCGTGTTGTACATTACATTGAAACGTTAAGGTCCTCTTACAGCTCGCACTGATCTGGAAATATTCAGATGTCGAAAATAAAAATATGCAATAAAAAATGTCCAATTGACAACGTGAATTGGCTGACATCAAAATACACTCCCCGAAAGTTACAAAAGGTGAATCAATTTTAAATACAATCATGTCTTAATTTCAAAAATGTAGCAAAAGGAAACGATTTCGTTCATTTTCTTGCTCACAAGCTTTAGGCCCTAGCCATACGTAAAATGCAATAGAAAAAGTTGGAACAGTATGAAAATGATGGTTTTTTTCGTTTATCCGGTCAATTCTGTCAGGAAAATTTGTCCCCACGAAAACAATTACAACAAATCAACCACCACTCATTGGATTCCATCCGAAAAAAAAAAAAATTCCTGACAAATGGATCAGTAAAGAATTTAAATATGTCAGTGGAATGATTTGGTTTTTTGTTGTGGAATTGACTGAGAAGAAGATCGGAAAAGTTGTTCGTACGGAAAAATTAACAAATTATTTTTCTAGAAAATTTAAAGATTATTTATTGCTTGTTTTTTTTATAAGCTAATTTTAAAATCCATAAGCAACATTTTAAGATCAAGATTGAGTTCAATCCAATCATTACTATTAGTGCTCTGAAAAGGCAAAAGAAAATATGGATTTTTTTTTGTTCAACGAATGTTTTTTTTTTTCGCATTTTATTTGCTTTACTGTTTATTATGAAAGTTACCTGCTAGTCGATAGCTCATAACAACTAATAATTAAAAGAAACGAATTTGCTGCACAAAGTATCCATTCAAGCAAAATAACAATCACTTGTCAAACCAAAACAAACGTAACTTCGAAAAACTGCCAAATGAAAGCTAATTGTGGATCCGAAAAGTCTTCAGTACCGTCCTTTCAAAACACCCTGTGTTTATTCGTATTCCTAAGAAATTCCAACGCCGATGTCAATTAAAAGTTAACGTGCACTGTCATTCCAAGTAATAAAAAATCCTCATTGCTACCGCTCAATTAGCCCAGTTCAAATCAGAAAAAAAAATGGTTTACTTTCCTTTTCGTGTAGGCGCGGCTGTTTTCAGTCTCATTTCAATGAATGTGAATTCCCAACCTTGAACTTTTTAACCTTCTCAAACAAATGATCGACTTCCTGCGAATTCATGAGAATGCAAGGTGTGTGTTTTTTCATAAATTGAATTGCTCACGCAACGCATGTTATATAACATAAATACACACCTGTTGCAGAAGTAGAGCATTGCAGCTAATAGTCCGGCATTTTCACCTATAATACTCATGTAGAACCAGTAGAGCCTTTAATTTATAACCACTCGACTGGTGTTACATAAATGCATGATAGGTGGGGAGAAATGCGAAAGATACAAATTCGGTTGAAAGTTATTTTTGTTAAAAAAAAAAATCTTTTGAATTTCAGCCAGAAATCCGGACAGACTTGGAGCATAACATTTGAAATTGTGGCTTTTTCTTTTGAGTGACTTTATGAGCCATGACAAGCACTAATTACAGTAATAAAGGAGGTGTTACATTTTTTGGCATGCGTGGTATTATATGATGTTTTTTTTTTTTATCAAACTTGCGTTTTCATGATTTCTTTCATAGGAATCTGAGTAGGTACTTGCATTTTGTTAGCCATTTAGTTACGAATGAGGAACTTCAAGTTATGTAGGAAAATATGCTCAACGAAATGCGATTACAATGATTCACCAATAAACCTTTCATCTCGAGAGAGTTGAAGAACGTTGGGTAATAACTTGTCAGTGCGAATTGCATGCCTCAATTGTCGCGACGATTGAAGTTCACAACTTTGTCAAAGTAAGGTTAGCACATGGAAATTTTGTCTTTGGCTGAACATAACATTAACAATAACAGTTTAAACATAAACTTTTTACGTTAAAAATAAATTTTACGGTATTTAAGAAAATATATGAAGATAATTTAACAGGCGAAAACACAAGGTTTTAAAAAGGGCATTGCTAAGAACAATAACAAGTGAAAATAACCTTCTAATAAAACAAGGTGTGTTGGACTACTAAGCGAGGGGTCCCAGGTTCGAATCCCGCAAAAACCCAAATTCCAACTCAGGGTTTTTTCACTTAACAAGGGTTGAGAGGATAAGGAGGTTTGGAAAGGAAAGGATGTTGCTGGGATAAAGGAAGGAGAATATGCCAATTAAGGGGCTGTTAAGGCGAGTACGACAGCCAAGGTAGGGTGGGTAAGGAAACAATTTCTCGCAGGCGTAACCACATCAGACGCGAAGACTGGCATGAGATGGTTTTTGTGACGTGCCAGGGTCAAGCTCCCACGCCCTCCGGCGAGCTTAGAGAGCGGGTGAAAGCATGCCAGCAAGGACCCTAGGCAAACAGAAGCGCGAACGTCTGACAAACATCCGAGAGTATAACTGTCATGAAAGAGCTTCTCAATCGGCCGTTTGGAATCGGCATAAAATTGTAGATCCCTTCCATTCGTTCCAAAAATTAAAAAAACTCACACAAAACGAATGGTTGCGAGAAGCTAGGCCCAGGGTCCCTACTGACCTGTTGCGCCAACTATTATTCTTATTAATAAAACATGTCTTCCGATCTCATCAGTTTCATTTATGTCTGCAAAAGACCGTTCGGTGACAGCAAAAATGTAATTTAAAAATCATCCCTACTCCCTACTGTCTACTGTGCTGCCATAAGTGGAGAAATAAACTTTTTTAATTGAACACAAATTCACATGGCAGACAAAAGTGCTGATCAAATAAGCCTTTCATTTGTTCTACAGTCATGCTGATAAATATCCACTCGAATGCAACTCGCCCAATCTCAGAAAACCTTGGCTCGGAGCGAGATTGTAACCATATTACCGCCCGTGATTCATTAGAACCTATTCTGACCGCAATAACTTCGATAAAAGTGCAGTACAACCACGTCGAGTGCATATACTCATATATGAGTGGGTACATTCTGCTTGCTGACTCAGCTAGTTTACTTCGTTGCTGCACCATTTTTTATGGGCCCTCGAAACAAGCCACAAAAGTCATTATGTCTCAGATCCCAGAGCACACACACATGCAGTTTCAGGTATTGTGTAACATAAGACCAATTGTCTGACTTAACCATGCGTCCATGTCTATTGTCTCCGATATCTAGATTTACGTAGCAAGGTTAAGCCTCAAGTTATGTATCTTAACGGTGTGGTATGCGAGTGTATGCTTGCACGTCTTTTGCTTTAGCTGGACTTGAATTATGCTTAGGTACGGTCCGCTTGTTAAGCCAGACGACAAAATGAAGCTCATTTATTTTCCTAAAGAAAACAGCGAGTTTTGTAACGAATCGACACGAGCGTGGAGGATGCTTTCTTCTTTTGCTAAACAAATATCATGTCTATGAGAGGCTCTTTCTCTTGGCTAGTCTCGTTTTCATTATCTATGAAGTGGAAAATTTATTCCATTCATCAAAACTGGAGAAAAACTAAATGCGTTCAGAATTTACAGCACTAACAGTGCAGCAACAATGTACAAGAGTGGTAATAGGTGGTAGGCATTTCTTGTCCAACGTGGTGGATTACAATTTTTATGGCATATATTTTCTCCTCACAGATTCGTTGAAGTCCAATGACTTGGTTGGGATGTGAGACTACGATCCGTGTCCAAGTGTACCTGGTGTGGTGATGTTTTGAATGCGTAATCGTACCATGCAGTTGTGGGCCTATAAAAGAGTGTGCTAGGTTGGGCATACGATGCCAATTCATTCCGTATCAATGGTTTAATTATGTACAGTGCAGGCATGTGCATTATTTGATAACGGTCTGAAAGTTTGTCATTGGACGCTATATTAGCCTCGGCCACAGCTTAGTTTTATGCGTTCGAATGGGTTCCAATGAAGTGTTTACGGTTTCGGCTATAAATGCACGTAAATGCCCTGCTTAACCGGTGCGATTGGAGTCTGATGTAAATTGAAATATTGCCGCTAAATTTGGCTTATATAAATGTTTTGTGTAACCAGAAAAATACAACGTCAGTCATAATATTTAAGAAAATATATGAGACATGCGGTTAAATGGAAGAGAGAGACGTTTCATACAAGGTATAGCATTTTTATTTTTCACTTGGAAATCAGCACTTCTACATAATACACAGTTGTGCAGATCTGTAGTTTAAGGAAGACTCAGTTTTTAACAATTATCAAAATTGTGTGGCTTGCGAATTCAGCTCCATATACATACATATACACCATTTTTTCAAATTTAATTGCATATACTCAAGATACCAATATATTTTTTTACGTCAAGCATTTGTGATTCCCATAGTAGTTACGTTCAAGTATAGGCTGGGCATGTTTTTTGAGCTTCGAACTCACCAAAGCAAAGTAAAATAATGTCGTTTTCCATTGGGACCACCACAAATCTTTTTCAGATCTCAGATTTTACTGGGCAAATGGAACATGCAACGAAATTGATCTGCTTTTGTAAATGGATTAGTGCGATATTTGACAAGAATATCAGCTGTTCAAATTGCATTTGTTTTTGCAGAAATCACAAATGGATATCGACTGGAAAAATGTTTCCCCTATTGCACATACAAATAGAGTATTTTTGGTGATTCATAGTCGGCAGATGACGAGGAAAACTATGAAGCTAATAGTTCCTCCTAAATTATATCCATGGCTATTAAATGTATTTCGTTATTTTGGTTTTCACGAAACTACCCCCATTTGTCTTCAAAGCAAACTTCTTAAAATGACGCAAAACAGCTGTGCGAAGTATGTTGGTATTGTGAGAGTGTGTGTAGATCTGAAAAAATATCGAGATCTGCAAAAAGTGCTCTGAATCGAAAAAAAGATTGATTTTTGGTCCCAATGGAACATGAAAAGTGATTTAGATCAAAAAAAAGATTGATTTTTGGTCCCAATGGAAAACCACATAAGATTTTCAGCACGCAATTACAACAAATACGCTATATTTGACACTTCGAGACTCGAAATACTTGTTGTACCTAATTGCATGCTCGGCGTTATTTCACGGCACCGCATTAGCTAACATCCATTACAGAGTCTGAAATGACATTAATAAGACTATGATTCCTTTTTAGCTCAGACAGATCAGACCGAGCTCTGAGTTTGTTGTTTTTTTGTTTTTATTATTTAAAGCTTAGAAGAAATTAACAGCATATTTTTACCGTTAACCACAATGAATGCTGATCAGAAATTCGAATGCTGGTACAGAGGGAGAAGTGCAAAAAATAGTAGTAGATCGATAATATTGCAGCCGAATAAATTAAAGTAAATGCCATTCTCGCAGGCGCAGTGGCTTAGTGGTTAGTGGTCGTTCCAAAAATGAAAAACTCACACAAAACGAATGTTTGTGAGAAGCTAGGCCCAGGGTCCCTATAGACCTGTTGCGCCAACTATTATTATTATTATTAAATGCCATACTCATGATAAGTCTTTAAAGTCATTTAGTTTTCAAATGGGTATCACAAGAAAGAAAACAAGAGAGAGCACTTAATGTGACATTTGATGCAGAAGTACACCCATTCTTATGTTAAACTAGTGTGACGCTTTTAGTGAAACTAGTGTGACGCTGGCTTACAAGACCTTCTAATGTTTAAGTGAAATATTAAATAAATAAAACGAAAGCTAAATAAACCGCCTCAACAAAAAAACTTCTTTACGGAACCTGCCTTCGATGTCACTATATTTGTGTATTATCTTCTGAATGACGTAGTTGTTGCATAGTTGGTTAGGAATTATCGTCTAACGAGTTTTCGACCGATTTTCAATTTGCACTTTCCTTGCAGTGTCCCCTAACAAATTCGCACCCAAAAATCAGTCTAGTACAATTTTAATTATTTGCACCCAATCTTGCACTCGAAGGCGAACGAAAACATCACTTTTATTGCGAATTCAAATTTTATTCAAACTTTCTTTCACCGCTAGCCTTCGTTCCGCTTTTTAACCAAAGTATACTTAATACATTTTTTAACAATCCATCTGTGAAACACAAAAGCCAACAACTAATGCAGAGAATGCAAAATGCATCACAAGCATATGAAACGTAAACCCGTGTATGCAATATGCATCCGTCGGATAGGAGGTTTCAATTCGAAAACCGAAAATTCGTAACGATTCCCGCCGCCTCGTTGCGTCAAGGTAACCTCAACGGGATGACCGCAACAACAATAGAAAATTTATTCACGCCAACTCGGTTGGCTCGGCTGGTTTGAAGATTAGTGATTAGTACAGAGCGCTGACGCTGCTGATGCTACCTGCTGCTAGCTGGTTTCTCGCTGGAAGGGGTCAATATCTGTTCGAAAATACAATGCCGCTACGCTCATGGCTAGACCATGGTAATACTCGTAGCAAACCACTACTCCCCCTGGTGGTAGTGAACGGTGTATGGGGTCTCAGGAAAAACCTCTTTCTTTTGTTTTTTCTCTCTAAAACCTAATGCCCACTGCTGTGCTTGGCTGTTCCACTACATACTTGCAAATTCACAGATTGTTTAGTCATGTTACCACTCACCGGAGTATAGATTCACCACCGCCGACGATGGAGGGGCATATACTAAGCAAGCACTAGCTGAGCGAATTTCTTCGCTTCCATGCACCTCGAACTTTTGCTGAGCAACTCTCAGTCCTCTGTCGTGGTGAGGTGCCCCCATCAACTATAAAGCATAAAAGACCCAGGGAAATCCATTCATTTTAGTACTTGATTTCGCGGCAGACCGAACTGCATTCGATGTGTTGTTGTTGATGTAAGTGTTAAAGTGGAATTCGTCGTTTACGTGCGAGATACAAACAAATAAATAAAAAAAAAAGTTGAACAGTGAATTTTCATCTTGCCATAAAGGAATATCACATTTATCTGGATTTATAAGAGTGAACGTTCTTGAGTTGGTTTGGAATCAAAGTCACCTCGTTTGGAGAAAGGATCAAAGTGTATTTTCGGATTTCTATCTCCCCAAGTGGATAACAACTTTTCACGATGCTGTAAGTTTTAATTTTCTGTTTTCTCCCATAATACACAGTACATCCATGTACATATGAGAACGGTTACCTTGAGGCTTTGTATCTTCTTAGGCGAAAATTTGTTTTGCAATTATATAACCCAACAACTGGTATGTGCAGTGCACTTTGCATGTGAAATTTTCGCGATAACTCCTCCAATTAATTTAAAAAAGATTTTTATTTCTTTCTTGTATCGTGGTGTGGAAGCTGCTACTGCTGCAGTTGTTGTTATTGTGAGTCAGTCAGCAGAGGTTTTTCATGTTGAAAACGACTCCTCTACTTCGACAGACCTCTCATGATGCTGTACAAAGAGTGTTTTTGTTTTTCTTTCTGCCATTCAATTGAAATATTATTATTAGTCATATAGAGGTGTATGATTATCTATCGAACTGAAATGTGTACGAAGAGCGAATGCATTGGTAAAGCATCTCACGGCAAAAACGAACCAACAAAGGTCTAAGCCGATAGGGTAATAAAGCAGAGAAGGCAAGAGGTAAATGTGGGAGTTTATCAGAATGATGTTTAAGACAGTTTGACATGTTGTACTAGGTACGATACGAGTATCGTATAGTTTGGAGAAACTTTTTGTTTTATTTTTCTTTTTCGTGTACCCGCATCATGTAGACAGAAATAATGGATATGTACGTGGTTGTTATAGCGGAGTTGGTGTTACAAATTATGCATATGAAAAAAAATTGGTTTTCGATTTCTTTTACAATGGAACTGTAAAAATTGAGTCATGTGGGAAGCTGACTGACAAATGAACCGGATTTAGTTTGCAAGAACAAATTAGTGCAGCTGGGTATATATAAAGTATGTTGCAATATTTTTTTTTTTGGAATAAGAAATAAATCTCCTCTTCGAACTTCCCAAAATACCTATGCGGCAACAAAAAAAAAACTGTTGTAAGTGTTTTTTGTTGTTAAAACTACTGTTGGTTGGAATTTGACTGGATAAATGCCAATTGGTTTGGCGTTGCTTAACTAAACTAAATCGATGAATTGACAGTAAAGTTCCCTGGAATTTCATCCATAGACAGTTTGAGTTTTGACAGTGATTTTTTTTCTCTAAATACTGTAAAGAAATTGTTGTTATTAAAAGCATTTATATTCATAGCTTACAATTATGTGTTTAACAACAGCCGACATGTTTTCAAATTCGATTAATTTGGAGGTTCAAACGTCGGTTGATAGTTTTTGTCCTCACTGGAAATTGACAGGTCTGAAGTAGACATCTGTTAAAGGGCTACCAAGTCGGTTAACCACTAACCAGCGAGCTAATGTTTGGGTCTAAAAAATGGATAAATTGGTTGGGGAGAAAATGCGAATGTTCTCTATCCAATATCGAGGTTTTGGGACTTCTTAAGGCAATATTTTGAACCTCTAAATTTGATCGAGCTTAAATGTTCTTAAACTACGTATGGTGGGCCTATTTTTTTTAATAAGCTTAGTAGTCTACTTACGATATATTTGTGTCTCTTGGGGACTAGTATAAACTAAATTTAATTTTACACTGCCCGAACTCATCAACCGCCCTTGAAAGTCAGATAAGACCTGCGACCTTAACTCAATACGTGTGACTCACTTGACGAGCTGCATTGTGCAGTCCTTCACTAATACCAGTATAGAGCAGGACTGATTTCCCTGTGCAATGAAGCTCTGTACCTACTTTATAGGGCAACACTAGTTTTACAGAAGTTTACAGTAGCCGTGTTTTTTTGAGCTTCTATCTCAGCAAAGCAAAGTAAAGCAGGATTTTTGGCATGTAATTACAACAACTATTTCGAGTCTCGAAGTGTCAAGTCTATCGTAGGTGTTGTAATTTGCGTGCTAAAAATCCTAATTTACTTTGCTTTGCTGAGTTCGAAGCTCAAAAAAACTGGCCTAGTGCCATATGGCTTCAACTTTATAAAAAGTAATACATCTGTCATAAAGTCGTCATAGTAGTAGATACCTCTGTGCCCATCACAATAAAATTTAAAGGAACGAATGTGCGCAAATTATTGGTTGGTTTAGACAGTTACCGATGGACGGCACTGTAAACTCTTGTATCAAAGTCCCTGACCTACTGAGGAGTTTGTTTTCTACTTCGTTAACTAATTACTGGTTCTCGAAACGATTTCTGTCCAACCATCGAAATAACTATGTAAGACCCGTTTTCGATGGCTTAATTCCACTCTGTTAATTAATTCCTTTCCAATGATTCGACTACTTTTAATTAAAAGCTTATTACTAGAAAACAATGAAGACCATAACATTAGCTGCTATTGCAGCGTACAAATTTAATCGAATGAATATAGTACTTCTTTTGTATTCGTCAATGGTCCGTTGTCTTCCGCATCAGTATGACGGTAGTGCAACGATTTCTTTTTATCGCTTCACTACGCACATCTCAATTAGGATTTCTACATCGAGAAACCACAACAGCGAGATTGCATTTTACGAGTTACAAGAAGAGCTAGATGGCACAAAGGTCGGGAATAACCATAAAAAATACGGTAAAGTAGTTATGTATGCAGTTCACATCAACATTATGCCGATGCGGATAGTCCGAATTGTCATATCTGGTTTGGGAGGCTGTCATTAACTGCTTCGCATTAGATCGTGTGAAACAGTGAAGATGTCGGAAACTAACTATTGGACAGAGATCGGTGGGTTTTTCCTGATAAACATTCCAATACCCCAGCTTTTTTTTCAGTTGCAATTCCACACGAACGCACTTCTTTCTGTGTCTTCAAGTCCTTGTGACATTATTCACCCACTTTATGCGTATCGAAAAGTGTGAGAAAATCCTACTTCCACCCACACTTACCATGCCAAACCGAGGCGTTCAGTAAACCACAAAGTTAATATATGTGTCATTCGAATTGCTGTCGTAAGCCGATCTCACTTGGCCACAGATTGGCAGTTACTATATGACTTTTACTTTCAGTAATTAAGCTATAATTTACGAGCATTCAATGTGGTATCCTAACCAATTAGTCTTCACATTGAATTGAAAGCCAGTTGAGATGTTGTTTAAAAAAATGCCGCTAACAGCTTCAAAAGATACGTACCGTCAATGGGCATACTCTTTGTACGAGTTATGACCGCAGTTATGACGCCACATGCCGACTGAAACCTTTTTTTTGCAGCGTAATCAATTATCTGGTCGACAAGTCTCTCTTATTTCATGATTCCGTTATGAAATACGAAACGATAAAAGATCAAGACAGAAATCTACGATGGCAATGTTGAACAACTCATTTTGGTGATAACATCTCGCAGGCATTCCATCTTTTATAACATAATAGCTCTTAAACTCCTAGTACCTGTGGTCTGAAAGAGTGAGCATATAAGTAGGCCAAATTATCGCACTGTTTTTTTTTTTTTTGTACTAAGCCGCAACGAATACGGCGACTGAATGAGTTGGCTTTCGGCAAGTTTTGCAACAAAACTTATGCAAAACGGATTTCCTTAGGCCTGTTTTTTTGGGACTTCGATCTCAGCAAAGCAAAGTAAAGTAGGATTTTCATCACGTAATTACAACAACTATTGCGAGTCTCGAAGTGTCAAGTATATCGTAGTTGTTATAATTTGCGTACTGAAAATCCTACTTTACTTTGCTTTGCTGAGTTTGAAGCTCAAAAAAACTGGCCTAACTATTGATTGCTCGAGTCTCTAAGTGTCAAGTCTAGCGTAGTTGTTGTAATTGTGTGCTAAAAATCCTACTTTACTTTGCTTTGCTGAGATCGAAGCTAAAAAAAAACACGGTTATTGGTTTTTCGACTTTCGTTTAACCAGTTAAGGGAAATTCGCGAGTTCGTGTGGTAACGCTGTGTCCAGCGTAAGCACGTGCTCGCGTTGCTATGCGATTTGGTAAGGATTGGTATTCCGCGATATGTGCGGCGACAACTTTCGTAAATATTCAGATCGACGGGTTTCAGGTTGAGGATGTTGAAATGGAATTATATTTCTTCAGAACTGCGGCAGTTCCTTTTATTTTAGACTGCTTTGGGAAAAGCGTTCGTTAGAAAGACATATACAAATATATACATTAAAGTCTTTGATATATAAAATGCTCGTCTCGGTGCTAAAGCGGCAAGTCGCTAGCTTTTCCCACTTGACTTTAAAAATAAAACCAAGAAGTTTCTCAAACGTACAGATAAAGAAGTCAATTGTCAGTTCCAGATTATTTTTTGACACTAACTGTGATTGTTGGATTGTTTTGGCCATTTATGCGTAATCGGACCGGCTTTGCAGGGATGTCACAACAGTTTGGCCTGTCTCTATAAATCCTGCTGACTCCTACCGATCTACGTAAATTTCTTGAGTTTTCTCCAGGTGATTGTCGATTGTAGACTTATCTTTGTCTAAAACCGTTCTGGTGCGGGGACCACTGACAAGTTGTTTTATTTCAAGTTCTTCTACTGCCTATCATTTTGCAACAACGCTTCTTTTCCATGGATGTGTAATGAGTAACTATACCAACTTAGACTCTCTGATGAGGTGTCAACTAATCATGGCCGAAAGTGGGCTTCAAGTTCCAATGCAAATATTCCGCTGATTCCACGCATGCAGGCACGTCCAATCATCATATAATAATAATTGCAGCCCGCTTTCAGTCACCAAACATCATACAGAGTACGGAGTAGTACGTGCAAAAAGAAAATACAGCTTAATTCGTAGTTTAATTAGATGAGTAAACGCAGGGGCGTTTCTTTAGAAAGCCTTTGGCAAACCATCCGCTAACGCACGTTTGATAAAGTGTTTGTACTTCTTACCTTTCACTGTGCCTTCTCCTACGAGCTACGAGTGTTGCATTTCGTTTTAATTCACGCCATAGATTAAATTTTTAGAAATCACAAGAGCTACTCCTCTTTTGCTTAGAGGAACACCAGCCTGTACCTTGAATTGCTGCCAGAGATCACCATCCAACAGAATAAGTGGGTTTACTTTTGGGGATTTGAAACGAGACCACCAAGCAGAATCGCCGCAATTGTCTTGGCGCACTACCTGACCCTGGCCCACGCAATCCAAGCTCCATTACATCTCTCGGCGCGGGACTAATGCGATCGGGAAAAATTTCACAACTTGCGTTGCCTTCACTCTATTTGAACTGTGGCTTCGATGAGATTGTACTCATTATTTGCGGTTGCAAATCTACCGTGCGCACAGAATGAGGCAGACGAGGCGTGGTAAAGTACTCAATGTTGCGGATAAGCACAAACCCATATTGCATGTCTAGTAATTTATTCTGTTGGTGTGGAGTGTACTAAACCATTTTATAGAAATCGGGAGCAACGACTCGCACTGCCTATTCATAGGCACATTCATCGATGAGAGTTATATCACACCGACGCCCAATTTCGCCGATTTAATTGGAAACATTTATTCAGCCATTATGCAACACAACCCGTTTAGTGGCACGTGAAAGTAAAGTGAAATATTTGTTGCAGCAGGAGCTTGCGTCTTGATTAAATAGCAGGAAAACCGCTATCCATATAGAGGCAAACACACGACACCTTGGTGAATAACTGGCGCACTGATTTCATAACAACGAGTCTGACAACTCTGACGTATCTCGTAATGCGTTCGAGTCCTCCAGATTCGGTCCAATGGTGTAGTCCACTTTGTAGTCAGAAAAGCAAAGTGGATTCCAATCAGGAAAATGTTGCTCTTGTTTTGATTTAAGACTCTGCAACAGTCAACGAAACTCGTTCTTCAAATAGCCTTTAGCGTGTGCTCAGTCAGCCGATGTATACTGACGTTCGAAAGAAAGTCCAGCCAACTGCTATACTTTTACTTTCGGTTGTGTCGTAATCGTTACCATTTGGCTAAAGAACAATTAAATTGTGCACCGGCATTGGACACAACTGATTCCATCATATTTTGCTGTACGGTCATGTGGAAGAGGTTTTCCATGGGAATGTCGGCATAAATGGCATGAACAATGCACACGCAATAACACGGTCAGATGGAGGCCTGACTGCAGTTTTATGTAGCATCGCGCACAGCAGAGCGCTTCTCTGCAGTCATGTGAATTTGGAATCGTTTTGTTTTTTATGCATTTTTAGACGACGTTGCTGTCGTAGGTACTATACTATCGAATTGGAATGAAGTAATAAATATGTATCTCGTTTGATAATTTTATTCGTATGACCTTTTACTGGTACAAGCTGGAGAGTGCTGCTGCGAACCGGTGCAAAAGCGCGAGTGCGCATCTTCAATGCATCAGACATTTTGTGAAGTAGGCAATCGTAATTAGTTATCCCCGCGGGTTGTCAATGTTAAGAGGATAACCGACGAGACGACAACGACAACGACGACGAAGTAGGAGGAGGAGTCGTAAAAGTCGTTGAAAGTTCAGAGGTAAAGTGTAATTGATGTGTTTTATATTATGGTTGGGGAAATTGTCCCACGTCGGAGTATGTGGGATGGATGAGAACGAAGCGTGTGAAGATTACTCTAAAACAAAAGTGCTGGTCTGTTGCAATACAGAAAAAGTTAGTAACAGTGTTCTTGTAAGGCATTTTCATTTGTGACCAAGTTTTTTCTGTAATTTATTTAATGAAAGATATGAACTGCTGGCACTATTAAGGGGTCATCAACGATATGAACAAAATGTGTGGTCTTTTGGTAATGTCAATAATCAGCTTAACGAAAACTGGTTTAAGCCCGATTATGTTGTGCAATTCAATTATGGTTGTGCTTTCCCTTAAGTAATGAGGTCTATTTTGAAACGCGATCAGTTTTCCTATATTCTGGAGGATGAAAAAATTTCGCCAAAGAAGAGGAACAACTGCGAAAGCCATACTTTTAAGTACATTCTGTATCTTGGAACAGTGAAGATCATTAAGTCAGCTCATTCTGTTCGTCAAAGAAAAGGAAACGAATTCTGCGAGCGTGACATAGAAGTTTGAGGTGTTTTTTCGATAATCTGCCAGATCTGTCTAGATAAGTTGTGTAAACTAATTCAGTAGTTTAGGTCAAAGAGGTTTTAGTCGGTCATTACTTATGTGCCTAACGATATCGCAGTGACCCAACAAGAAAAGATTTTTTTTTGAAGATTTGCAACATCTAAACCATCTTAAATTTCATTGCATAAAATTATTTATGAGAAAGATCTCGTGCTTGATCGATCACATTTTTCCATGATTCACTATTTGTCAACAATTTTTGCAATCAATAAGAGTCTTGTTTAATTTATGAGCAAAACATTGCTGCCAATGCCTACACTCGTCCACCGTTCATAATAAATTTCTTAATAATTTATTCAAATTACCTGACTCGTTAAACAAAATGATCGCACACCACACTGCATTGGTGTGCGCTGAAAAAAAAAAACAGAAGAAAAACAAATGAAAAGAAAATTTATTCAAATTTCACTTTTCCCCTCCGATTCGAAGCCAAAAAGAAATCCATTTTTTACTTGTGCAGAAAAAGCAACTGCAATAATAAATCGATGCAGCGTTTGAAAGTAACAAGTAATTGAAACGATCACGCATACACACACAAGCACATAATTGATTGATGTGAAGAAACCATCAGTGAAGCGGCAACAAATTGTAGCTGCCACTCGATGGAAGTTTATTCATATGCATACCACACTTCTAAATGTAAATACTGTTAAATGCTGAATGATCTTTGATGTAATATTTTTTCCAGGTTAAGATGCGTCCTTATAGTCTCGACGACATGTTTTATTGGTGCACTATCTGCAACCACAGTCAAGCCTGAGGGTTTCTCGCCAAGATCCTTTGATGAAGACGAGAATCTAGATCCTCAGGAGCAGACTCATCCTGCTTATAGATCGAGGGCGTACGATTACAGTGAGGAGGAACAAGAGGAGGCACCAAGGCAAATGTATCAGAGCCGCAACACCAACATTAAGCAGAACAACAACTACCTAAAACAAAACCCGCAAAACGTGAACAGCGCCAGCGAAGAGGAAGAGGAAGAAGAGGAGCCTGACCGCCTGACAACATTGCTGGAGAAGTCACAATTCAATTGCAACAGCAAGACAACTGGGTAAGCTTCCCGATATATACAGTCCATTGTGATTTATTAACTGAAAACCCATAAATGCAGATACTATGCGGATGAGTCGTTGGCTTGTGAAGTGTTCCACTACTGTCAGGATAATCAACGTCACTCATGGATCTGTCCCGAAGGATTTACTTTCCATCAAATCCATTTGATTTGCATGCCGCCGTCAAACGACAACATTTGCGAGCAATCGTCGAAATACCACATTGTCAATGATTATCTATACAAACCGATCAACTTGCAAGAACACCAATCAAAGCCAAATGTCACTCTTCGTTATTCAGATCGTTATTACCCAGAGAACTACTATGAAAACGATAGATACCAAGAAGAGGAACGTGAAACAAGGCAACGCGTCCATCATCAACAGAGACAACCCGTAAGAATTAATTTTTTTTTTCCAAATTCACTATGGCGTATGAGTACTATTTTTTAGTACTAATTTTCAGGTTCAAATTGGTTTCAACTCTCAGCAACGTCAACATCAACCACAACAACAACAACAGACACCTCAGCCACAGGCCCAACCTCAGCCACATGCCCTACCTCATCCTCAGCAACAATATAGAAAAACACCTCCCCCAGCACAGCCCGTTCAATTAGTTCAGCACAATGTAGCACCTTCTCCAACACCTCAGACTCAGTACAGGTATATAACCCAAGCCCCTGTACAACAGTACCAACAACAGGTGTATCGTACACCTGAGGAGATCAATATCTCGCTCCAACAACGTCGTCCTCAGATCTTTGCCGGCACATCGACGCCTAGATATTACGAAGAGGACTATTTGTACGAAAGAAGGAAGTAAGGGTCTTCATTATTTTTTTTTTCTTTTTGTAGTGAATAGCAGTGTGTAAATTTCTTTTATTTTTTTTCTTTTTAAAAACAAATTGTTTTTTTATTATATATTATTATTATTTTATTTTGTTTTAGATGTACATGAATAATTTAAGTTTTTAGTCCCAAAATAATTTGTAATGTATGTAAATTATAAAATACTCATTTAAAACGAAACGAAGACCATTATATATTATTTTAAATTCTGCAACGAAATGTCTTACACGATCAGTTTGAGTTGCCATTATTTTTGCTATTATTTAATGCATCGTTGAAATTTAAATATTAAAATCATACATTAAATAAAAGGTTCAACCTAATAATTGCGGCAAATGTTTTATTTCTTTATATAAGTGTCCAAGTGTGGTGAACTGTTTATGAAGGTGAGCTCAGGTTGAACCCTGGGAAATCACAAACTACCTTAAGGATTTTTTCCCCTGCGTTAGCGCTCGCGAACGCCTGACATAATATCCGAGGGTAGAAATGAAGCCTATTAATTGATTGATTTTCTTTGCCGTTAATAAATACTTCGTATCACTCGTTATCAATTTGTTACTCGCAGTTGCGTTAATAGCCTTTTCACACCGAGCCGAAAACCGGGTTTTCACGAAAACACTAGAAAACTATGTAACGTACGTTCACGTTACGGAACGCAAGCGACCCCTTCTGCCATGTCAGCAAACACGCAGGCAAGTATTAACCTATACCTACGCGCAACTGAGTTGACCAACAACCAAACAAGAACAAAAAGGAAGGTCGAAATTCCTACGCCCCGCTACGCGAACCATACCCCATCCATCACTTAAACTACCCATATACCGCAAGGTCACAGGACCCCTACGGCAGTCCGGGCAGCATGACGGATGGGGTTGTCCAAGCCTCCTGCAACCAGGCATGACCGCTTCCTCCCGCGCTAGCCCTCGGTGGGTGGGGATCTTGTTGCAGGCCCTGGACTGGGGTTACCTCTAGTTTTACATGCCTGTTAATTCAAAAAAAGATAGATCGTAAAAGATGTTGGACACGACCGGATTAAACCACTATCCCTAACAATAAAGATTGCGAGGCCCGAGTAGTGCGATCCGTTGAAATATTTACATCCACAGTGAAAAAGAAGAAAGTGGGGGAAGAAATAGGTGGAAGTAATCTTCCCCTGAGCTGACCCACCCCTACTTAGCACCAAGGCCAAGCTACCATGGTCGTCGTCACGCTCCAATTGAACGACGACCCCTAGAGTCCGAACATCCTACTAACTACTAAACTACAACCATGAACCGAACTGCGTAAAACCACCTCGGATCGTGATCGCCCCCATGGCCGACATTCCCTTCAATACTTCCTTATCCGCACATCTGGCGGCTGCTTCCGAAACCTAAACTAAATTCCAAAGCCAATGAACACACATGATTGTTCTTCTTCGTGAAGTTCACAAGCTTATTTTTATTCACAACCAAAAGATCTTAAAACTAGTACTTAATTAAGGGGGTGGACGTTACAACACAAGTCAGTACAAGTGCGGACATACAAATCTTACTGTTGCCGCTCGATTACGTTATCATTTACAGCCAGAACAAAATTAACGAAAAACAATAACCCTTCGATGTTAGACGTAGAGACCAGAGCATGTGCCCGTGGCCTATCTACTCGCGTAATGCAGCGTTGTGGGACGTGACTAGTTTTTGCGTCCGCGTGTATAATAAAAGAAAATCAAGTTGATGCTTCCACGACGAAGATTATACGCTCACGCTCTCATTGGTGAGATTCCTCACAGAGTGTCACAAATGCTAACGACTAAATCACTGGCGCACCGATCCGAACCTAACCATACGTTATTTTAGCTTTACTTTACAATGTATAAGCGACGACAAGACTAAACTGGGTCAATCGCACGACCACTCTCTAACTCTATAGCCTATCACAACTGGGCCAATACTACTTTTAATACACTTTGTTTCTTCCAAATGAGATTAATTAATTCCAAACTTACCCCGTTCTTTATTCAGGGGATAGCTACCTGAACGCGATCCGTGGTGAGGGACTGCAGTGCACCGCCTTTCCTTCCAGGATGTTATGCATAAGCTCTTTGATATGCTTTAATTCGCGGATCTATACCTTAGTGGAAGATAAAATCATTTGGAGAAGTATAAATGTTTACAACAAGAAATTTTATTGGACCCAAACTACTTAACTTAAAGTATATCGGTAGGCGCAGTGTTGACGAAGAGGTGAATTTCGATGAGGTGACTATCGTTGAGGTTGGTGTCTCGTCTCCAACGAAGTCCGAAGGTTGGTGTATTCGATGGGGTGATGGTCTGTGGTGATGCTCGCTCCACCTACTGGAGGATGGATGCACGACTGCGTCTTAGCTCTGAGGTGTGGTGCTTCGCTAGTGCAACGACTGTGCTATGTGCTGCGCAATTTATATTATTTTCGTGGGACGTTGGGGAATTTTTCCCTTTCAATGTTCTAAACGTTTTAACTATTTTTTTTCTTTTTGTATCACGATTTCAGCGCACTTAACTGGGTGTCGATGAGGTTATCTTATGTTTTGGCGCGTCAGGAATTTTATTTCTTTGCGCGGGGTTGGATTTACGTAAAATTATTTTCGGTCGAGTGGAATGGCGTAAAGCACACTACCGACTCTCGATTTTGTTTCTTTCCCTTTTTGTGGGGGTGGTTTTATGTACCCACGAGGTATGGTTCAACACACGCGGTCGAGAAGTTTTTCCTCGCGATATATATATATATCGTGGGTTTTTTTTTTCTTTTATTCGCTTTTCTTAAAACAATGCGCGAAACGATTTGCGGGTATTTGATCGGCTTCACCGAACTCAAAATTCCCTCGCCGGCGAATCACAATCGCGATATTTAACTTTTAATTTGCGATTTAGTTTTTTTTTTCGGTCGACACAATGGCCGCCTACTTAGGATGCGCGAACAATGAAAACGTGGCAAAGTGCCGGAAAAAAAATGCGACCATGCGCTAGTGCCCTACCAACCAACCGAACCTGACTCTCGATACTGACTGACTAAAAATCCCAGCGAACCAACGCTGTACGTGGTTTACATCTAAGAGTTTTTCGTGTGGGGTGGTGTTGTCGTCTCGCTCGCACTTATGCGCTCGACTATGGCGTAAATTTTCAAAACGATATTGTGACGAATGGTATGTTCAGAAAAATCTGAAAACGATGTTAAAGCACAGGGGCGATTTTTCTACGTGTTATATGTAGATAAAGATTGAGGTTTGAATTAAATTCAACCGAGCATAGGGTGTTAAAGAAAAAAACCATAAACTAGGCGAAAAGTGGACGAAAAAACATGGCTGCCACTGGTAGTGCGGGTGCGTTTACACGTAAGCGTTTGCGAAATTGCAGCGCTTCTCAAAACGAGGTGTTCCTATAATTTTCTTCTGCACATGAGTGCAGCGTTTCCTACACAACTTGACATTTTCAGAGACTTGCGACTGCAAAAAGGTCAAGAAAATGAAACCTGCTAAATCCTACCAAACGACCCACGCCCGAGACACAAGAATCTCATGTTCTACCGACTCTGAGCGGTCAACTGTTTCCTTACTACTTCACTATCCTACTGGGAATTCGTAACGTCTCACCTACCTTCCTGTAACTATCATTCAAAAATATCCTACGGCTATGTCTTACCGACGAAGATCTTTGCTGTGGGTTACACCTAGACTATGTCCGGTTGCATCGACTAACTCGTATAAGTTACTTCCGACAACCTTGCGAACTTTTACCCGTATAAACTTCGGACAAAGCTTTGCGTTTCGAGACTTCGAGGCATTGCTAAGCACGAAATTACGCCGGTACACAACGTCGCCCACCTTGTATTTCACCGATGAACTACGGGTGTTATAGGCACGTTCATGCCCGAGGTGTGCTTTCTCTAGAGATTGCTTAATATAAGAATGCAGAATGTTCATCCTCGCAGCTTTCGGCAGGATGTCTACTTCAGAATTATTCAGACCACCTAGCTTCCTTAACAAGCGGTAGTCGCTTGCGTGTTCAATCATTCGCTGACCGAAGAGCGCTTCATACGGAGGCATCCCTGTGGCTGAATGAACGGCCGAGCGGAGTGCGCAACCAATATGAGGTAACTGGGCATCCCAATTGGATTGGTCCGCGTCGATGTACGACCGAATGGCGGACAGGATGGAACGGTTCACGCGCTCGCTGGCGTTCGCCTGCGGAGAATACACCGCAGTTTTCAGATGTTGGATGCCGAAGGATTTCATCAGGCTGCCAAACTCATGACTCACGAACTGCTTCCCGTTGTCGGTGAGGATTGTCTCCGGTACACCGAAAATCAGAAAGATCTCGTCACGAAGAAACCTGATTGCCGTTTCTGCTGTGGCGCGTCTGAGGGCTTTAATCAACACGAACTTTGTGAGCTGGTCTAAGGCGACAATGATTTGTGTGTTTCCCGACTTAGAACGCGGGTACGGACCCAAAAAGTCTACGTAGACGTGCTGAAAAGGGCGATCTACAATAAATGCTTTTCCCATCGGAGCTCGCAGGGTGGAATTGGGAGCTTTGGTCGTTTTGCAAACTTCACACTGGGCGATGTATTGCTTGACCTGAGTTGCCATATTGGGCCAGAAGTACAGTTCTCGCAGTCGGAATAGAGTTTTGGCGATCCCGCCATGAGAGGCCTTCGGTGGACAGTGAGCTAAGACGATTAGCCCCTCTGTTAGCTCGGCTGGAACCCATAGCTTCCAAGACAATTCGTCTTGCAAAGGATGGCCAGAGCTATGCTTGGTCCTCTTATAAACGAAGCCTTCGGAGATCGTCAGATCGGGTAACTGCGACTCGTTCTCTTTAACATGACTCACAATCTGGGAGTACTCTTCCGACTGGAAAGCCGCGTCTGACAAGTCGACTTGTAGTGTGTCGGGGACGGTCTTGGCTTCCACCACGTCGGGTAGTAGTGACTCCACTTCGTAAGCGCGTGAAAGCGCATCTGGTACGACGTTTAAGCTACCTTTACGGTGCACGATTTCGAAACTGTAACCTTGAAGGTCTAGGCTCCATCGAGCTAGTCTGCCCTTCAGGTCCTTCAAACTCATTAGCCATTTCAGGCTCGCATGATCAGTAATCACTTTGAAGGTGTATCCCTCAATGTAAGGTCGGAATTTATGAATACCCATCACCGCTGCTAAACACTCCCGTTCGGTAACCGAGTAGTTCCGTTGGGCGTCGTTGAGCTTGTGTGAGTAAAAACAGATGGGACGTTCCTCCCCGTTGTCGTCCTCCTGACACAGGACTGCTCCAATGCCGGTGGAAGAGGCATCGCAGAGGATGACAAATGGTTTGTCGTAGTCTGGATTAACTAACACGGGTGCAGACGTTAGCCTGTCTTTTATAGCGTTGAACGCTTCTATAGCTTTTTCGCCGAAATTGAACTTGGTTCCTTTCTTCAACGTGTCGGACAGGTGGGAGGCTAAGGAGGAGAAGTTATTAACGAAGCGCCGATACCAACCGGACATGCCCAAGAAACGTCTTACTTGACGGGCCGTTTTTGGTATGGGGAACTCTCTTATGGCTTCCACCTTCGACGGGTCTACCTTTAGTATGCCGTTGCCGACAATAAAGCCGAGATATCTTAGTTCTCTGTAGCAGAACTTCGACTTCTCGACATTGATCGAGAGGCCCGCGGCTTTGAGTTTGTTTGCCACCAGGGAAAGTAATTCCATGTGCTCCTCGAAACTTCTCGAGACAATCAAAAGATCGTCCAGATAGACGAACACCCGCTGTCTCAGTTCGTGCGGGATGACTTTGTCCATCAGCCTGCAAAGACGCTGTGGCGCGTTGCAAAGACCGAAGGGCATCACCTTGAACTGATACAGCGGTCTGCCGGGGACGGTAAACGCTGTCTTCTCCCGTGAGCTTATCTCCAGCGGTATTTGCCAAAAGGCGTCCTTGAGGTCTACACTCGAAATGAAGTGGGTGTCCCCAAGGCGCCCTAGCAACCCCTCTATATGCGGCAGAGGGTACGCATCCTTTTTCGTGACTTGGTTTAGCTTTCGAACGTCCAAGCACATGCGGTTCTTCCCTGTCTTCCTAACTAGGACGACAGGAGAGCTCCACGAACTTGAGCTTTCCTCTATCACGCCTAAGGCAAGCATGCGGTCCAACTGCGCATACAGAAGGGACTGTACCGCTGGTGATACGGGGTAGTGCCTCTGCTTAATTGGCTCCGCGTCCCCGGTATCAATGGTGTGTTCCTCCATCTGGGTTTTCCCTAAACCGATCTTCGCAAAAGACGGGAAGCGATTAATGACTTCCTCAAGCCTCTGAGATTGACTTACAGATAACTCGTGGGCCATCGTAAGAACTTCCGATTTGTCGGTTCCATCGCTTGGAGTATCCAATATGGATGAAGGTTCACCTCTCGAGGGAAATGGAGACACTTCCGAGATTACATTGGGTGCTATCTGAAATAACTTCCAAAAATCGACTCCAAGGTACAAATCTTTGGTTAACGAAGGAACAACATAGAGGGTGATATCCTCAATCTGGTTTCTAAAGTGTATTTGGGTGTTTACCACGCCGATGATGTCTTGTTTGGTTCCGTCTGCAGTGGTAACAGCTGACGAAAACTTTCTGAGAGGGATTCCGTTGTTCTGCAAGAACGAAATGCCTCCTGCTCCTATACAACTAATGCACGCACCGCTGTCCAACAAGCCTAGCCACTCTCGGTCGAAAAGTTTGACCGTGACAAAAGGTCTTGGGTCCCCTGAGGATCCTAGCAACGTTGTTGCCGCAATTGCGCGGTATTGCCGTTTCTTTCCCGCAAAGCGTTTCCTGACTTTAGCTATTTTCGGAGACAGGATTGGTGATCCGAAGATACGTTCTCTCGCTTGACGGTAATACGTTAGACGTTGGTGGAAGGTCAACTTGGGCTCACTGGGTTTCTTGGCTGTTGAGGGTGTGCTAGCGGCTCCATCCACCCTATGGGCTTCCGGACGCTTTAGAATGGTTGGTGGGTTTGGATTTAGGCTGAGAGGTTTGCCGGGTTGACATCCCTCGAGCGAATCTCCCCGGTCGGCGGATTGCTCGGTTGGGCGTTTCCCGCGCATGTAGGACAACGAGGTGTCGTCGTGTTCTCACAACCGCATTTGTAACAGAACAGAGCTCTTTGAGGAATGGCACAATCGAAGAATGTGTGACCGAGTTCCTTGCAGTTCCAGCATTTCAGAACACTAGGGCTCCTTCGCCGGAAAGCAACTTCCTCAAGTTGTGCGGACGAGACGGGTGTATCGTAACCTTCCTCGACCTGTTCTACTTCACTGATATTCCGACGGGGCAAATACGTTTGAGGTATCCGCTGCCGCGGTGGATCGTGTTCCTTTACGAACTTCTCAATCGTACGACACACATGAACCATTTCAGGGATGTTGTGTGTGCTGAAAGTTATGAGGTGTTCTCCTATCCTACGGTTAGCGTTCTGTTTCAGAAATTCAATTATCTCACGATTGGACTTAGGGACTCGCAGTTTTGCGTTGAGGCGCATAAGGTCAGTGAAAAACGCGTCGAACGGTTCGTACAAACCCTGCCTCCGATCGGACATTCTTCGCGATAATTCGAAGTCAGTCTCCAAGCTGCGATACTGTTCTATCAAGGCGAGACGAAGTGTGGACCAATTCACGCCGGGATTACTCTTAAGGTACATCCAATACCATGTCTCAACTTGACCAGCGACAAAATGATGGAAATTGGCGACGACGTCACACCAAGTCACGTTATGGGATTCCTTTAATCTTCCAAGCCGAAAGAGGAAATCATCCACGGACATATGGGTGTTATCGAACCTGATTCCCCACTTGTGATAGTTGGGAAATCGGTTGAAGGAAGACGAGGGTGAAGACGTCTGAGCCGGCGGTTCCGGAGATGGAGTTGGTCCGCACAGATTCATTCTGCTGATTTGCTCTAAAAAGTTTTCCACGTTGCTACTTCGTGGCATGTTCACGGGGTATACCACAGGATTACCTGTCGGGGGAATATTCGGGGGCTCACTCGCCTGAAGTGGAGCTACCTCGGGTCGCCGATTTACGTCGTATTCTGCGTGAGCAGGTTGGGAGATACGATCTGCGTTAGGTTCTAGGTGGTCGTTGTTCGCTGCGGAAGCTGGAGGTCGCATAGCCGCAGATACGGCTGACTGAACCAACGAAGCGAGTTCGCGTTGGAGAGCAACACGACTTCGGTCGAGCTCTTCTCGCATGAACCGACGCTCGTCTGTCCGATTGAGACCGACGGTTGCCGTTACGACATCCTGAACATATTGTTCGAATTGTGCGCTTTCGTTAGCGTCATGCGTTCCCGGTGCTGTTCGAGGTGCAGACGGGTTCGTGACTGTTTGGTTATCTTGGGGATTTCCCGTGACTGTTGTTCGGTCAACCTCTTCGCTGGTTCCAACCATGTTTGGAAGAAGGCTCGGCTCTTCCGTAGTGGCCGGGATGTGCTTGCGCCCACTGCGCAGTGTGTAATCACTCTGAACTTCCCTTCGACTACTTTGGCCGAGATTGGACATTTTTACCACACAGCTGACTTGAAAACAATAATAATAAAAATACCAAAAATAAAGATGGTGAATTCTATGCGAATTCAGGGACTTATATCCTAATGTAACACTAGATATACTATTGCTATACTGTTGAGTCGTATAGGGTAATATATGACTAAACTCAATACTAAAACTAAAGTGAATGTGTGGAAGGCTGGCTTAGCAATCGCTAGCACTGAACTTCCGACTAAATCTTACTCAAATCTAAACGTTGGAGTACGTTCAATGACTAAACTTCAAAACGAAACTTCTCAAACTACACTGTCTCTAAACTTAACTCAAACTATCTCGATACTAAACTTTCTCAAAACTAAACTTTCTCAAAACTTTCTCAATACTAAACTTCCTCAAACTAAGCTTTCTCAAAACTAAATCAAAACTAAACCAAAACTAAACTTAACATCAACCTGAAGGAATGTCGAACACATAGAGGACAAACACGAGAACAACGAGGATAGATTCACACTTTCTATTCCACTGTGGCTACTGAAGAAGCGAAAACGCTTCTAGATGGATTAATGCTTTACAATCACTGCAGAATCGCAAGTGACATTAGAGTTGCTAAATTTCTGTGCTTTGCTATGGAACATGGTGAAGACAGCCTGAAGCAACGGACGTAAATGGAGACAAAGGTCGATCCAAATACCGGACTTAACAGAACTAACTTACCAAAGAAAAGCGAACTACACACCAGCCCTGAGTGCAAGCAACGGACGTAAGTGAGGAACAACTTCACCCACTTACCGGACATGAACTCGAAGGCTCAAATGCTGAAGATGGAAATGTGAGGAACTTATAAGCCCGAGCAACGGACGTAAATGGGGAACGAAGTCTACCCATCTACCGGACAAGGGACTTAAAGAACACTAAAGGATTACAAACTCCTACACCTATTTCCGCAAAACTAGATCTCAGACTTCAGCGTACAACAGACATGAATGGGGATGAAAATACACCCAAACACCGGTTACGTGAAACGAAAAAGAGTAAAGTCGAAAATGGTGAAAAACAAAATTTTTTGTGTAAATTTTTTTGTAAATACTTCTGAATCATATCACTACTTCGGGCCCCACGTTGGGCGCCACCTGTAACGTACGTTCACGTTACGGAACGCAAGCGACCCCTTCTGCCATGTCAGCAAACACGCAGGCAAGTATTAACCTATACCTACGCGCAACTGAGTTGACCAACAACCAAACAAGAACAAAAAGGAAGGTCGAAATTCCTACGCCCCGCTACGCGAACCATACCCCATCCATCACTTAAACTACCCATATACCGCAAGGTCACAGGACCCCTACGGCAGTCCGGGCAGCATGACGGATGGGGTTGTCCAAGCCTCCTGCAACCAGGCATGACCGCTTCCTCCCGCGCTAGCCCTCGGTGGGTGGGGATCTTGTTGCAGGCCCTGGACTGGGGTTACCTCTAGTTTTACATGCCTGTTAATTCAAAAAAAGATAGATCGTAAAAGATGTTGGACACGACCGGATTAAACCACTATCCCTAACAATAAAGATTGCGAGGCCCGAGTAGTGCGATCCGTTGAAATATTTACATCCACAGTGAAAAAGAAGAAAGTGGGGGAAGAAATAGGTGGAAGTAATCTTCCCCTGAGCTGACCCACCCCTACTTAGCACCAAGGCCAAGCTACCATGGTCGTCGTCACGCTCCAATTGAACGACGACCCCTAGAGTCCGAACATCCTACTAACTACTAAACTACAACCATGAACCGAACTGCGTAAAACCACCTCGGATCGTGATCGCCCCCATGGCCGACATTCCCTTCAATACTTCCTTATCCGCACATCTGGCGGCTGCTTCCGAAACCTAAACTAAATTCCAAAGCCAATGAACACACATGATTGTTCTTCTTCGTGAAGTTCACAAGCTTATTTTTATTCACAACCAAAAGATCTTAAAACTAGTACTTAATTAAGGGGGTGGACGTTACAACACAAGTCAGTACAAGTGCGGACATACAAATCTTACTGTTGCCGCTCGATTACGTTATCATTTACAGCCAGAACAAAATTAACGAAAAACAATAACCCTTCGATGTTAGACGTAGAGACCAGAGCATGTGCCCGTGGCCTATCTACTCGCGTAATGCAGCGTTGTGGGACGTGACTAGTTTTTGCGTCCGCGTGTATAATAAAAGAAAATCAAGTTGATGCTTCCACGACGAAGATTATACGCTCACGCTCTCATTGGTGAGATTCCTCACAGAGTGTCACAAATGCTAACGACTAAATCACTGGCGCACCGATCCGAACCTAACCATACGTTATTTTAGCTTTACTTTACAATGTATAAGCGACGACAAGACTAAACTGGGTCAATCGCACGACCACTCTCTAACTCTATAGCCTATCACAACTGGGCCAATACTACTTTTAATACACTTTGTTTCTTCCAAATGAGATTAATTAATTCCAAACTTACCCCGTTCTTTATTCAGGGGATAGCTACCTGAACGCGATCCGTGGTGAGGGACTGCAGTGCACCGCCTTTCCTTCCAGGATGTTATGCATAAGCTCTTTGATATGCTTTAATTCGCGGATCTATACCTTAGTGGAAGATAAAATCATTTGGAGAAGTATAAATGTTTACAACAAGAAATTTTATTGGACCCAAACTACTTAACTTAAAGTATATCGGTAGGCGCAGTGTTGACGAAGAGGTGAATTTCGATGAGGTGACTATCGTTGAGGTTGGTGTCTCGTCTCCAACGAAGTCCGAAGGTTGGTGTATTCGATGGGGTGATGGTCTGTGGTGATGCTCGCTCCACCTACTGGAGGATGGATGCACGACTGCGTCTTAGCTCTGAGGTGTGGTGCTTCGCTAGTGCAACGACTGTGCTATGTGCTGCGCAATTTATATTATTTTCGTGGGACGTTGGGGAATTTTTCCCTTTCAATGTTCTAAACGTTTTAACTATTTTTTTTCTTTTTGTATCACGATTTCAGCGCACTTAACTGGGTGTCGATGAGGTTATCTTATGTTTTGGCGCGTCAGGAATTTTATTTCTTTGCGCGGGGTTGGATTTACGTAAAATTATTTTCGGTCGAGTGGAATGGCGTAAAGCACACTACCGACTCTCGATTTTGTTTCTTTCCCTTTTTGTGGGGGTGGTTTTATGTACCCACGAGGTATGGTTCAACACACGCGGTCGAGAAGTTTTTCCTCGCGATATATATATATATCGTGGGTTTTTTTTTTCTTTTATTCGCTTTTCTTAAAACAATGCGCGAAACGATTTGCGGGTATTTGATCGGCTTCACCGAACTCAAAATTCCCTCGCCGGCGAATCACAATCGCGATATTTAACTTTTAATTTGCGATTTAGTTTTTTTTTTCGGTCGACACAATGGCCGCCTACTTAGGATGCGCGAACAATGAAAACGTGGCAAAGTGCCGGAAAAAAAATGCGACCATGCGCTAGTGCCCTACCAACCAACCGAACCTGACTCTCGATACTGACTGACTAAAAATCCCAGCGAACCAACGCTGTACGTGGTTTACATCTAAGAGTTTTTCGTGTGGGGTGGTGTTGTCGTCTCGCTCGCACTTATGCGCTCGACTATGGCGTAAATTTTCAAAACGATATTGTGACGAATGGTATGTTCAGAAAAATCTGAAAACGATGTTAAAGCACAGGGGCGATTTTTCTACGTGTTATATGTAGATAAAGATTGAGGTTTGAATTAAATTCAACCGAGCATAGGGTGTTAAAGAAAAAAACCATAAACTAGGCGAAAAGTGGACGAAAAAACATGGCTGCCACTGGTAGTGCGGGTGCGTTTACACGTAAGCGTTTGCGAAATTGCAGCGCTTCTCAAAACGAGGTGTTCCTATAATTTTCTTCTGCACATGAGTGCAGCGTTTCCTACAACTATTCTTCGAAAAGAGAAGTTTTCCCATACATATTTCAGTTTTCAAAACGACTTCCAATTGTTGGCTTGTTAAAACAAACACACATTTTGCAACATTCAGCAAATTCAGCAGAATGACCGGACAAACGTCACAACTTAAAATCAGTTTCCTCAGTTAATTGATGGGCTAATATTATTTTTAAATGCACTAAATTCATTTTGTTTGTTAAATAATGCAATCGAAATTTGTAACCAAAAGATTTTGCACCGAAGTCCAACACGACTAGTGTCTCACAGCTGATTGAAACCAGAGACAATACTGAGACTCCCAACTCCGGCCGATTTTCAGTTACTTTCCTACAATAGCCGTGTTTTTTTTTGAGCTTTTATCTCAGTAAAGCAAAGTAAAGCAGGATTTTCAGCACGTAATTACACCAACTATTTCGAGTCTCGAAGTATCAAGTCTATCGTAGTTGTTGTAATTTGCGTGCTGAAAATCCTACTTTACTTTGCTTTGCTGAGTTCGAAGCTCAAAAAAAATGGCCTAATCTGTAACCATGGGCTTGTGACGTTTGTTTTGCGCTAGTGTTGATACATAAGCCGTGTTTTTTTTAGCTTCGATCTCTGCAAAGCAAACTAAAGTAGGATTTTCAGCACGCAATTACAACAACTACTGCAAGTTTCGAAGTGTCAAGTCAAGCGTAGTTGTTTTAATTAACGTGCTGAAAATCCCACTTTACTTTGATTTGCTGAGATAGAAGCTCAAAAAAACACGGCTGTAAAAAAATGGGTTTGTGGGGAAAGACGTAGGTACCTATGAAAGATATCCATCTCTATTAAAGCCTAGTATGCTGTTCCAGGAAAGCTAAAATTAAGCGCCTCTCCGATGTTTCTCTCCACCACTTCGCTTAAGGCCTCAGTTTTTTCTGTGTCTGTGCCTCCAACCGTTCGGACGTGTTTTTCTTTCGCTCCCGCTTCGCGAGTTCAAAGAAACTTTAATTGCAACTTATTTATTTGCATACTTGCAATTTCTTTTTTCCCTTTTGACTTTCGAATAACTAACCCAATAAATTAAAACTATGTCAAAGCAGTGCGGTAATAGTGATTGTGTGCTACCATCGCATGACATTAGTGCTGATTGGGTGAAATGTAGTGGTCTTTGCGGTAAATCGTTTCATGCCCTCTGCATTGGATTAAGCAAGCGCTCCACTACATACCTTAGTGACTTTAATAACAATTTCCTTTTTTTCTGCGATGAGTGCAAGGGCATCTCCGTATCACATGTTATGCTCGCGATAAAATGTGTTAGTGACACCATTAACGAAAATTCCTCTGATTCTAAATTGCTTCACAAGCAAATCGTGACCCAACTCGCAAACTATGATGATCTGTTTAAGTGTGTAGAAGAAATATCTACCAGCATAGATCATTCCACCACCTTCTGCAAGTCAAAGTTAAAAAATATAGACAAGCAGCTGGCAAGTTTTAGTGAATCAATTAAAAAACCGCCAGCTGAATTCAAATCTATACTTTCGAATCTAAAAGGTGATATTAAATCGGATATCGTCTCACTTCTGAACCCGCAGTTAACAATGATCAAAGAACATCTCAACTCATTTCGCTCTTACCTGGATACCTATTTACAAAGCTCATCTAAACCAACTGCTCCAGCTCATCAACCCGTCGACCCACTGTTGTTTGATTTAATAAGCAAAATCAGTGATTTAAGTAACGATGTCGCTGCTTTCCGCGTAGTTATGGGTGATATCAACGAGAACATTAGACTGACCTCAAACAAGATTGATTTCATACCAGAGCTCATTCAACCACAATCAAGCTCTGTATACAATACTTCAATACTTACGGAAATCCGTGAATCTACTGAATGCCAAACTTCACCCATCCATCAACCAACAACAACGACGACTACAGCAACAACAACAACCACCAGCAATACCACAATAGCAACCCCCAAAACACCATCAACAGTGCCCATATCATTGTCGCCCACATCGCCAGCTATTCTCACACCCTCAATATCTTCTGCACCCAATACTATGCCTGCTCCTCCCACTGTCGCTCCCCGTAAGCTTATAAAACATTTTGGTACGACATGGACACACTCCGATTGGCAAAGCAGACTCGATAAACTGGAGTCTGAAAACCTTACCACACTTTTCATCAAAGGCGCCCCCCCAAATGCAGATACTTCCTGGATTAAGACATTCTTCTGTAAAAGATATGGCATTACGATCAGCCATTGCAAAATGTTTAGCCATAAAACTATTAAATGATGCTCTTTCCATGTTTTACAGAGAGCTATTTACCTCTATTTCTCTCTATGTTCCCTTTTCTCGACATAGAACTTCATTAAATTCCCCCCCGTGGTATAATCGAAGACTTCGTTCCTTACGTAACAAAAGAAATAAACTATGGACAGTATATCTCCGCACTGGTTCTTCTTCCGACTATTCCAATTATCTCGGTATTTATCTTAATTTTTCCCAGCTTTATAACTCTCTCTACCAACGCTATCTAAATGATGCACATACCAATCTAATAAACGACCCTAAGTCCTTTTTCCAATTCGTAAACTATAAAAAAAAATCGGACGGCTACCCCCCTTCTCTTTCTTACGAGAGTGGCAGCCGATATCTCTTCGATTTGTTTGGTTTTCCATTTCCAGTTAGTTCCGCGATGATACTTTATTTTCACAAATGTGTTGGTAAGTGTATGAACGCAATAAAATGGAGCTTGAAGTCACAAGACCATGTGCTCTCATAATCTGTAGAAGGGGTGTGTTTAATTTAATGTAAATATAAATAATAAAGTGTTTTAATGCACGTAAGTATTTTTTTTATTGTTTGTTTTTTACATGTTCGTCCTAATATATGTGCAAAAATAATTTTCAAATTTTGCAAAGAACAGATGTTTTTTTCATATTTTGCCTATGATGCATATCTGCAACACCATGCATTTAGGGTGTGTTTATTATGTCGTTGGGCATGAGAAGCAGTATCAATATTTAGGAGCTTTTGACCTTGATTTTTCGCATGCATACAAGCCTTATCTTGACCTTGAACAGTACCGATATCAAAATGTGTAGGTGGGTGGGGAGGGGAAGTTGTCTTCATGATTGAGATCTCATATGCATACATGCATACATACAACAGTATCGATATCAAAATGTGTAGGTGGGAGGGGAAGGGAAGTTGTATTTGACCTTGATTTCTCGCATGCATACAAGCCTTATATTGACCTTGAAGAACGCATACCATACACACAAACACATTAATATATACACTATTATAGCCTTGAATATTGACCTTGAAACCAAACCACACACACTATACATAACCTTGAATATTGACCTTAAATGATGACCTTGAACGATGAGTCATTTTCGTGGGCCAGGATCCCCATAGCCCCACTACTTACATTTTAATATTTATCCATTTTTTTAACGAATATAAGTAACAGTTGCGAACGTCTGACAAACATCCGAGAGTATAACTGTCATGAAAGAGCTTCTCAATTAGCCGTTTAGAATCGGCATGAAATTGTAGATCCCTTTCATTCGTTCCAAAAATGAAAACTCACACAAAAACGAATGGTTGCGAGAAGCTAGGCCTAGGGTCCCTACGGACCTGTTGCGCCAAAAATTATTGTTATTATTAAGTAACAGTTGCAAAAGAGCTCGAACTGAATTCTATACAATGAGCACGCACTTAAATTTATGTGATTTTTTATGTTCCTGTTAGTTTCATATAAAATGAATTATTATTTATTGTTTTGTTTACACAATTTGTTCAATTCTTGTTTTTAAGCTAGCTATTTATTTGAAAAAATAAAAATAAGTTCACAGAAAATTTTTTTTGCGTCAACGTTTTTTTTTTATGAATTGTATACCGCTTATGCATGGCGTTGCAGATATGCAACATATAGAAAATCCGATTTTCCGCAAAATCGGTTAACCGAATTTTTTTTTTATATTGTTTTTTGAGTTTAGATCGTTTATTTACATCAAATATATTTTTTTCGACCCAAAAAAAAAAAATCATGCATTGAAGGGTTAAATTCTGTAGAGAGTTTTCGTACAGCGGCTCAGATATTTAGCTTGAACTGCGTACTGCTTGGCTTAACTGCTTTGCTTAATTTTATCTTTGGAGATACTTTTGTATGGGGGCTTAATTTAAGCGCGAGCAGCATACTAGGCTGAAATGTTGAATTTAGGTGCGGTGTGAATGTACTATTACTTTGCTTTGCTGAGATAGAAGCTCAAAAAAGCACGTCTGTCAACAAATGGGTTTTGGGGGAAAGACGTACGAAAGATATCCATCTCTATTAATCATTCATCTCTGCTATACCCTGAACAAAATTCGAGACTCGAATTATCAAACATATCGGTTTGACATCCCAACCACTAACAGCTGACGTTGACACTCACATTTGTCTGGTTTATTTCACGAAAACTACGAAAATTAACAAATTTACCATCTGCACATTTAATTTCCTCACTAAGTAATGGTTTGCCAAGAGTTTCAAGCCGTTGTACTTGCCGCTGGTCGTGGTACACGTTTACCCGAACTAACAGGGGACCACCCGAAATGTCTTTTACCCGTTGGGCCATATCCACTACTATGGTATCCTTTGAATATGCTACAACACCATAACTTTCAGGGTTAGTTTTCCATTGAGACGCCTCAATTTGTATAAAATTTTAACAATCGCCACTTTTCAGATGCAATCGTTATTGTCCTAGAACATCAAAAATCGGAAATTCAACAAGCTCTCGAGAAAACTCCCCTAAAGATGAAACTCGATTTCGCTACCATTTCCGGAGATAATGATTTTGGAACCGCTGATAGCTTGAGGCACATTCATGACAAGTAAGTTCTCCAACTGATTTCTATACGAACTCGGTGTGTAGATAATTACATTGCAGAATAAAATCAGATTTCATCGTCGTGTCCTGTGACACAATCACCAATGTCTGTCTGTATCCGCTTATTAATAAGTTCCGTCAGCATGATGCCTCCGTGGTTGCGCTTTTATTTAAGAGTGGCTCTGACAACGATGTTACTGTGCCTGGACCAAAGACCAAGCACAAACCAGAAAGAGATCTGATTGGAATTAATCCCGACTGCAATCGCTTGCTGTTCCTAGCTTCTACCAGTGACTTCGAGGAGGTCATGAGCATTAATGGCCATCTCATGAGAAAATACGGAAAAATGACCATTTTCAGTCGTCTAGTCGATTCGCATATATATGTGATGAAACGATGGGTTCTGGATTTTCTAAAGAGGGTAGGTGCTGTGGTTGTCCTTCAATGTCAATATGACTCATGTTATTCTGCTTTAGAAAGAGAACTTTTCCACGCTGAAGGGCGAGTTCCTTCCCTACATTATCAAGAAGCAAATGTGCAGAACTCAACAAGAGCCACCGATCGAGCCACAGTCCGAAGTTGGAATGAACACCAAGCCTGAGGATGATATATTCCATGTAAGCCAAATAAAGGGGGTCTTCGACTCGTAAAGTAAACACATTCCCCTTTCAGTATGTTCCATGCGCTACTTTGGAGCATCAAATCACTAAAGCGTCACTCTTCAATGACTCTAGAATAAAGGAACCCTACAACGGGGATTCGATTCGCTGTTTCGCAATCGAAGCGCCAAAAGACACCATTGGTGTTCGGGTCAACACCACACTTAGCTACTTCGCTATGAATCGAAAGGTAGGACATTATGCTTTCATTGTAGAAGGACTTACGACTGTAAAATTCCATTTTTAGCTTCCATCAATTTGGACGCAGCTGCTCAAGGACAATGCACAATCACTGATCTCACCAACAGCTGTGGTGAATTCGACGCAAACTAAAGACATTGCTGTCGCGGATAATGCCAAGCTGTCCGAGAAAACTTCCCTCAGTTCTAGTGTTTTCGGTCCAAACTGTATCATCAACCCCAAGAACATTGTGACCAATTCGGTTATCATGGCCAGTGCTGTGGTTGAGGAAGGGTGAGTTACAGGAACCCAAACTGGGTTGCAAGCAATAAAAATGCGTTTTCGTTATAGGTGCAACATAGACGGGTCGATTATTTGTAACAAAGCGGTTGTGAAGAAGGGTTCTGTTCTCAAGAACTGCCTGATTGGACCGAACTTCATTGTCGAGGAGGGGTCCAAGAAGCAAATGGTGCACTTGACAAATGCCGATGGATTTATGGAAATTGAATAAAGTTTTACTCTCTATTTAGTGCAGTACATTAGTCTTCTTTTTTTTTAGTAGATCAGTTGGGAAATGTCGAGCAATTTCTCTTATTAAAGAACGTAGATAGTGGCGTGGGAACTGAAATGTTCACTGCCAACCATAGATCCTAGAACAGTAATAGTATATACAGGAATCTTGTCTACTAGCGACAATTCAATTCGTGACTTTATTGGTCGAAGCGTAACGCCACATCCGTGAACGTTAACTACCTGACGTAATTTGTTCTTGTTTCATATGCAAAATCGTTTTAATTCCGTGAACTAGAGCCTGTACCTCACTTCTTGCTTGTCTCTTCTTTCTGAACAATTTCTGGTTTAGAGTGTGCTCTTAAAGACTTCCCTGATATTGCTGTGCAGAGCTGCACACCCATCTACGATTGTTGGACGCACCATCCATCAACAGTCCCGTCTGATCCACTCTCAAAAATAGTCACGAAATGCACACATCAGTAGTTACATCAACTGTTTTCCTTTTTTATTATTAATTTCGACACTACGGTATAATGTTTTATTATATTATATGTGTAAGAATGTGTTTAGTGTTAAATAATTTCAAAATGTTTGTATAGTCTCATCATTCATTTCTTATCTACTCGGTTGAATTACAAAAAAAAATAAAAAAATAATTGAAGAAAGAGCAGACTTCCTTAACCTTAACTGTTTGCCACTCGAGGTGCTGGTCCTGCAGTCTGGTCTTCTCCCCCATCCGCCTTAGTATCACTCTGTAACTTGTCAAAGACGGTTTTTATTTTATTGCAGCACTCCTTGATGTCCTCCTCGGAATCGCCAGCACTTAGCGCACTCAGCAGTTTCAGTATTGTGTTGGGTGAGTGCATCTTTAGGGCGTTCTCGAGTTCATCGTCCTGTGTGTTCATGACTGTGCGTGTGAGAAACTCCAGAATTGTCATGCAAATATCTTCAGAATTGACTTCATCATCAGTGTCCTCGTCATCTTCGCCCCACTTGTCGCTGTTCTCCTTCGCTTCACGATCCGAATCGATGAGATGCCAGATTGATATCATCTGAGCGAAGCACACCTCATGGAAAGGATCACCGAATGCTTGGAATAACTCGTTGACATTCTCCACGACTCCCTGTTCATTGGAGGTGAGCGGAAGTAGGTAGATCGGTTGGCATAGGGGCGATAGAATCTGTGAAATGCAGTGGAACAGGTCGTCGAGATATGGTTCATAGCATTTCTGTGAAATTTGCTCGTAGGGCGACAAAATCACATTTATGTCCAGAAAGAGGCTCATAATCTTTTTGGTGTTCTTTGATGGTGTTGCTGTGCCGTCTTCATTTGAGTTCTGCTCCAGTTTACTTGCGGGCAGCAGCGTTTTGAATGCTTCGATGATACCCTGTACCAGGCAAGGTTGCACAAATACGTCACTAAAGCAAAGATCTTTCACGTCTGGCTGGATTTCGATCAGAGCAAATGTGACGCAGAGTGCCTCCAAGGTGGAGAGGGCGTTCACCAAAAGTGTCAAGTTAGCCGAGTTGTTTAAGATGAAGGCAAAGTTCTCTATGAAGCTTTCGCAGTTTTTGAAATGTTTAAACCACAAAATCTCATCACCAGAATTCATCTCAGAGCTAACGACTGCATAGAAGAACCGCATTAGCTGTACCAAGGTGAGGCTGTCTGTGCAGGAGATCAGATTAAGCAGTACGGACATAACGTGTGGACTGCTGCAGAGTTCTTTGCGCGTTTGTTGTACACTGCACATATTTGCAATAATGCCGACTAGAATTTCGGTCAAACGTTTATCCTCCGTCTTTTCGATAATTTCGGCAAATATTTCCGGAACATTGTGATTTAATAGAAGCTTGACAACATCTATTTCTATTGTCATATTCCATAGGGAGCACAGGTCTTTCTCAAAAGCCTCATCTTCGGCGAGATCCTTTTCAATTTTTGTTAGTTTTAAGAGTGTTGACAAAACGAAACGTTCACTGTATAAGGTGTTGCCGATTGCATCGCCTTTTATCTTTTCCAAATCTTCCTTTTTGATCTCGTCGTCCAAAACTGAGGGATTACAACTAGATGATACGTCCTCGTTTGAGGCTTCGTTAGTAGTTTTCGGTTGTGGGGAATCTGATTTCACGTCATCGATGATTTTTTCATTTTCCTTCGCAGTTACGGTAGACGTAGAAGATTCTTGAGTTTCAGACATTGTTCAGTGAGTTATTTTGAGTTTATTTAATATTTTTAAACCGTCGAATTTTTAGCGTACAAGAAAAGTTTGACAAACTATTTTCGTATGTGTCAAATTGTGAAAATGACAACTTCTCCGGCATAAACAGTGCAAAGTTGGATGTAGTTACAGTTAGTACAGGTATGTTGTTTCGTGCTGGTTCCGTGTAGGTATTAATTCAAACAAATTAATTTCTCCGATGAACTACTCGATACTTTGTATATTTCTATCTGCTTTCTATTGCTGATATAACACTGAATACGAGTACAACTATTTTAGAATTTTGAACTGAATGGCCCTTTAGTTGTCGCAAAAGTTTAGCCAAAAGCCATAAACATAATTTCTCACAATACCTCGTTTGTGTAAGTTTTTGCTTTATTCCAATAGCTAAATAGAGAAGCTTTATCAGACTCGTTTGCATTTTTTTTGCTGAACTTAACGCATGGTATTAAATGGACAACTATTTCGATATTTTTGGATGAATTCCGATTCCGAATACATTCAGTCATTCGGGAATTTTCAAGGAAATCTCAGTTATGAGTGGTTATGAGACCAAATATTTTTTTACATTGAAATGCATGGCCAGTATTAAATTTTTTTGTTAGAGCATGTGGAATTCCAACTTAAAATTCCAAGCCAACTTGAAGTCATCCACGGAGCACACTCGTTATCAGCTGTTTTTTGAAGTTTCTTTCTTCTGACAGCCCCTCGGCAACCTATGTATCTTCAACACAGCTTTTTCTTCGATTCTTTGATCTAATTTAGGAATATTTTTAACTACAAAATGTTTCTTTTACGAAATTCAACATCGCTGGCAGGTCTCACACGGAAATTTCATAACATAACACTCAGCCAACCAAACATTATCAAACAATTGGTCGAGAAAGTAGACTCATTCTCCAAAATCAAAATCAGTTCTGAGATAATTGTGAAAATACGACCATACAATGTTCTGGAATGCCAAGACTCTAATCTTCTCCGCGCGACTATCAGAGCCACAGCAGATGTTCCAAAATCAGACGCGGAACTTGAAGTCAAAATCAAAGATAAGAACGTGGAAATTACAAATAAAACGAGTAGCAATGTAAAGGAAGCAGGAAAATTAGTGTGCCTTCTGGAAGTCCCAATTAGGGCTGATCTTGTAATTGATTCCCAGTCAGAAGTAAGCATTGCCGACATGTTTTGTGAAGAGTTGAGGGTGACATGTAATCACGACATCCAGACCAAGAATGTACGAAGTACAACTGTGGATTTGTTCTCTCGAAATGGCAATATTCAATGCAATGGACTCCTTTTGGGACAGAAAATCAACATTAAAACAGATAATAATGGGGTTTGTTGAGCATAAGATTTCTTGGCAGCAGAGATAACTGTTTTCTTCCCTTGTAGGTTATTTCGCTGGACAAACTGCAGGGTGATTCAATAATTTGCAAAACAATCGACGGAAATATCAAAACTAATTCGTGCTACGTGGAAAACTCAAAGTTCACAACGGATAACGGCACAATGGACTTGAAGAACATCCACAAGACATCAGAAGTGTGTGTCAACAAAATGGGAGACTTGTTTATGAGTAAGCGGTGATGCAATGTTTTTGTTAATTAGCAAAATTCATAAAATCTGTACAAATTTCAGCTGGAGTACATGGAAACATTCAGATACAATGCAATGGCGGTGGGAACGTTAATGTGCAGCTTTCTGAAATTGTTGGTAGGAACAACATCGTTACGCAAACCAACGACAGTGTAATAATCAATATTTCCGATCAAATCGAGGAGACATCGTACATAGAAGTTAGTTCAAAGCGATTCACACTCGATGAATCTCTGTCTCACTTGTCTGACTGCGTCGAGAATGAGAATCACTTTCGAATGAGCAAGGAACAGGATAATTGCAATAAACTGATCATAAAGTCGAAGGGAAATCTAACATTGGGCAAACTCTCGTGGGCTGACAGCATGAAAATTGCCATGGGCCTTAAGGAACTGTGATTGTTGTATAGTTAAGCAGCATTATGGAGCTATTTATTGTTTTTGCGGATGCGCCTAATAGGTTACATCGAACAAGTGTAACTGTGAAGTCAGTCGAGAGATTAAAGTTGATAAATAAATAAAAAAAAAAAACGAAAATGTGTCGTAAGTAGTAGTAGAAAGCCAACGCTTTCTTACGGATATTAACATTTTCCAGATGACAGAAATGCAAAAAAGTTTTTTACCATTTGATTGTGGCCAATTTTTGGACGAGCACTATACCGACTTCATTATTCTACTATTCGTATATGAAAGGCGCAGTGGCCTAGTGGTTAGTGTGTTGGACTACTAAGCGAGGGCCCGAGGGGTCCCAAATTCCAACTCAGGCGAACGTCTGGCAAACATCCGAGAGTATAACTGTCTTGAAATAGCTTCTCAATCGGCCGTTTGGAATCGGCATAAAATTGTAGATCCCTCCCATTCGTTCCAAAAATTAAAAACTCACACAAAAAGAATGGTTGCGGGAAGCTAGGCCCAGGGTCCCTACAGACCTGTTGCGCCAACTATTATTATTATTACACGAAAGAATGCTATTCATATATATATAGAAATTTTCACTTTTTTTAGGCTCATTAAATAAAATATCTGGCATAGAAAATTTACTCTCATCATTTGCCCTTGTCAATATTTAAGAATTTATTTGTCACTGGATTATACATTTTTTCCAGCAACTAATTTGTACTGAACGCACTTTTTCATTAAAACAAAACGAGAACAAACGACAGCCCTGTCATGAAAAGTCATTTAAAACTTCAAATTATTTTTGTTGTCGCGACACCTCGAACTCGAATTTTTATTTGCAAAAGTTTGTTGGGGATATTTCACTCAAGTTCTACGTTAAATTTAATTTGTTTAAATACCCCTATCGAAACTATTTTCAAAATGTCTTTCGAAGCTATCCCTAAAGACTTGCGAGGATTAAGAGCATGTTTGGTGTGTTCTCTTATTAAGGTAGGTTTCGGAAACATTTTCAACCTTTAAAAATCGAAACAAATTAAAGCCAGAACACGTCGCTGTGTAAAAAATACACAATTCTAAAATATATGGCAACTTTTCTTTAAACAGACATTTGATCAATTCGAGTACGACGGATGCGACAACTGCGAAGAGTTTCTTCGCATGAAAAACAACAAAGACAACGTATACGATCATACGAGTAACAATTTTGATGGAATCATTGCGCTGATGAGTCCCGAGGATAGCTGGGTTGCCAAGTGGCAAAGAATAGGTAAGCTGGCAAAACTTCTCATCCATACAAATGTTAATCAAGTCTCTCTTTCTTCCAGGACGTTTCACAAAAGGAATCTACGCAATCTCGGTCTCGGGCAACCTGCCAACAGGCACTGTGAGGGAAATGAAAAACCGAGGAATACCATACAGACCACGTGATACCAGCCAACGTTAAAACGAGTTCTTACTAACAATTAAAATAAATATCATTATAAAAAGGAAGTCAACATTTATTTGTTTTTAATCTCATTCTCTACAATAAGGCCATTGCCACCGACTGTGGTTTCAGTGATTCCATATCCATTATCTGAGAGTTCTTTGCACAGTCGGAAGAATTCTGCTCTATGTTTGTAGTCAGTGGGAAGTAACACAATCGCATATCCACCACCACCAGCGCCAGTCAGCTTGCAGCTAAATTCATTCCTCTCTGCAATGCGAAAGATATCCTCCAGCCTTTCGTGAGACACTCCAATTGCCTTCAGCAAGTCGTTGTTTATTCGAAATAGCTGCTGCAGCTGTCGGAATTTCTCTCCATCTTCTCCATCCTTAGTATCGTCCCCCAATGAAGTGTATATCGGAATAGATGCGTTTACAATCTCCTCCATTGAGTCCCAAATACGGTCGATTACATTGGGAAATGTGTTCCTGAGACCGGCAACATTAGCTACTAGCTTTGCTGTAGTCCTTGACACATTAGTATCCACGAGAAGAACGTTTAGTGGTTTTGGAATTTCAATTTGCGAGAACCCTTCACCTTTAACGAAGCGTACAATACCACCATATGTACAGACAGTATTGTCCACTCCAGATGGATTGCCGTGCATTAGCCGCTCCGACTCAAACGCCCACGATGAGACAAGGGCGAGGGATTCCTTCGACATATATGAATCAACAGAGATCTGATTCGATAGAATGAGGAATGCAGTGGCCAGAGTGACACCAAACGATGCTGAGCTGCCCAAGCCGGCACCGATATTAAGCTCGGATGATACATGCACCTCATAGCCACATTTCAGCGAATTTCTCTCAGCTGTCATCAGGCATCCATGTAGCAAATAGTAAATGGCTTGCAAAGTCTTCACCTGTATCGTTGTTTGCTCCTTGAACTTGGCGCTGACGATATCGACGACTTCTCTTAGCAGCACTTCTTTGTCAAGACTGGAACTATGCCGACGTAGGTATCCTTCTACAAAACGATTTACCTCTTCGATCTGAATTTCAAAAACACACTGCAAGCTATCCAAATGCAACACAACAGCTTGCGAGTCACACTGTTCGATCAAATGAAGATGAGTGCGGACTCCAATGACAGCGGCCAGCGCTGGCTTCTTGTAAACGACAGAGTGTTCGCCGTGCAGGATTACTTTGCCTGGAGATGAGATTTTAACATTAATACTAGACATGATGGATAGTTGAACTTCCTTTTTTTTTCTGTGAAATGAGCAACTTATTGCTGCTGAACTTTCTCCCACTGTTCCGGTGTGTAATTCGTTTGGGAAAATGCGTGAATTTCTTTTAATTCCTCGGCCAGAGCCGTATTGACTAAACGATGTCTCTGCAGTAGACCTTTGCCTGCGAATTGTTCAGAAACTACAATTACTTTGAATTTTCCACCACAACCGTCCGACTCGTCCTCAGCTTTTACGTATGTCGCTCCAAGTTTATCTGTTAATTTCTCTTCCAAGTACTTAGGTGTGTAAGTGGACATTGTTCGTACTTGTTTTATCTTTAGATATTCAAATGTGAAAATGTGAAAAGGTGGGGATCAAAGGCTTATGTTAATTCTTGGGTTAATTTGTTTATAGGTAAAAATAATTATTCGAATTTTCTCTTTGTGGAGGTTATTTCACTTTAAATCGTTTCCATTTTTTGTTTCTTTATGGGCTGTGTTCAAATATGTTTTTATAGAAAACAAAATTCCACGGCATGCTGATCGTTCCATTTATTAGCGCTAGATTTAAGATAAGTTATCTCATTATTACATAAGGCGTGTTTTTTGAGCTTCGATCTCAGCAAGACAAAGTAAAGTAGGATTTTCAACAACTACTGTGAGTCCTCGAAGTGTCAAGTATAGCTGAAAATCCTACTTTACTTTGCTTTGTTGAGATCGAAGCTCAAAAAAACATACCTAATGTAAGAAAAAGCTGACTTCGTTTCGCACAAATTCGTTCAATAGCCGATACGTTTTTCTATCCTGTTAATAAAACCTGGTTCTCCAAAGAAACTTATGTCGTTTTCGATTTGGCTTTTCAGATTTTGATCTGAGATTTCAGATTTCTGCTGGCAAACCGAACATAAAATCTGAATCATATTGGTATGTGTGTGTATTGAGTTGGCGGCAAAAAAAAAACATACATACACTTGCACTCGAAATCCATTTCAATTGATTTTCACACATTTATAGTACTATGCATTTCGAAATCATTTAATATAAAAACTCGATCCCATACGCGTTTAATAAATAATTCAGTTAAAAAAGCAATCGTTCCAACGATAAACAATTCGTAACCGACGCTGTGTGTCATAAACATTGGTGTTTGTGAAAGTATGTGTAAAATCTGAGGAAAAATTGAGATTTCTCAAAAGTGATCTGAGATCAAAAAAAAGATTGATTTTTGTGGCAAATAGAACATGAAAAGCAATCTCGATCAAAAAAAAAATTGATTTTTTGTCAAATCGAAAACGACTTTATATATTGGCGCAACAGGTCAGTAGGCCCCAAGTAACAATTTTACTTCGGTAAGGCGCTATCGAAGCTATTTCCCCTCCCGCAATATTAACTGCATAAGACCTATAAGAAACAAATTTGGCGCACTTTATACAGGTAGGGCACTACCGAAACCTTATAGAGGCCTTATAGAAACTTTATAGAAACCTTATAGAAACCTTACAGAAGCTTTACAAAAGCACAAAATATGAAAAGAAAAATGATTTTTTTTTTATTCTTCAACTTTTTCAATTTCTTATTTTGTTTTTCGTATTAATAATTATCTATCTACTATAATTGACACATTGCAATTTTCGTTCAGTGAATACTCCCTGTATATAATTTATATTTAACTTACAACGGGTCGCACTGAGAATCGAACATGAGTCCTGCTGCGTAGTACTCCAATACACTACCCCTAGGCTAATTCGTCATAATAATGTAGCAGTGGTAAATCTCAAATACTTGATACATTTCAGAATTTCGTTAAGACTTCCAATCGCAAGTCGTTAATTGCATGACATTTCATTGCTTCTATAATGCCTTCTGTGAGAAGCTCTAACGAAGCTTCTACTTCCAACCACAAGCTTTGCCGAAGCAATACACTTTCCATCATCTCCTCACTCATTTTTAGAGGTCTTGTAGAGATCTTAACGAAACTTAATTTCATATCCCTCTATAAAGCCTGCGTGTATGCTTCGCAAAGGACGTAGAGAAGTTATTTTGGAAACAATTGCTTCGAAATCGGTCTACTTCGGTAAGCAAATCCTATAGAGACCCTATCGAAATGGTTGCCTACATAAATTACCAAATGGAACCTTACCGAAGTCAAATTGTTACTTGGGGGGACACTAGGCCTAGCTTCTCAGAACCATTCGTTTTGTGTGAGATTTCATTTTTTGGAACGAATGGAAGGGATCTACAATTTTATGCCGACTGTGTGAAAAAAAGTGAAAAAAACCCTGAGTTGGAATTTGGGTTTTTTGCGGGATTAGAGCCTGGACCCCTCGCTTAGTAGTCCAGCACACTAACCACTAAGCCACTGCGCCTACAAAGGAACTTTAATCCCATAATTTACCATCCTTTAGGTACCTTGGAACCCATTTAATTTCATATTTCTTTTCATTTTATAGGACTTTATGAACGCATCCCGTTCCATCCCATTCCATTCTCAGTACTCTGTATCAAAACCAAATCGCTTTAAACGTCAGAATGACAAAACGCGCAAATGCATTTTCGTACAAATATTTTGGGAAATGTTTTAAATTAAAATTTTGCACGTTGTTCTGTTAATTAAAAAAAAAAAAAAACATAAATAACCGAAGCTGTTAAACAAATTCAACAAGTGTCATATCGATCAAGTACGATGTCCTTTTCATTTGGAACCAACACAACCGGTCTCGGGGCAACAAGCACTCCCGCTAAACGTAAGACATTTCAATAAAATTTTAACAATTTATTCATAATGCATTTGCTAAGCGTTCTTTTGTAAATAACCAAGTCCTACGTCCCTCGTTGGCAGCGATAAAAACTTTTTCACGTCATCAACACTTTTTATCTCCAAATTCTTGAGGTTTATCCTAAGAAATACAAATTATACACAAATGAATGAAAAACTAAACAAGCAGACTTACTTCTTTTTATAAACCATAAATCCCACATAAGCACCACAGACAATGAATGAGAACAGCACAAGAAATAGCAAAACTGCCATTGTTGTCGATTCTTGACTTCCCGACAAGATGGGTATAGCGTAACTGATACCAAACTCGTACAATGTCGAGTAGTGCGTTTGACGAGTAGATTATTTCACAAACTCTTTATCAGCAAAAGAAGGAATTGACCTACTGAACCTTGTTGTGTTCTCGTTTTAGCCGCCACTGGTTTGGGTAGCTTTTCATTTGGTGGAGCGACAGCAAATCCAGCTCCGGCATTCGGACAGGCAGCACCACAAGCCGCTGCTCCGGCGTTTGGTGCAAATCCTGGTTTCGGCACGTCTGGTAATCTGGTCTCTTCAATGTGTTTGTATGAAAATATAATTTGAATCACCTAGGGTTTGGTGCTACAACATCTGCCCCGACATTGGGAGGTTTCGGTTCATTCGGCGGTAATACTGCGACAACAGCAGCTCCTACTCTGGGAGGATTTGGAACGTTCGGAGGAAATACAGCCACTTCGTCAGCGCCTAGTCTCTTCGGGAATACATCGACTGCTTTCGGTGGCTTCGGGGCAACTTCCACAACATCAACAGCGCCAACTTTTGGCGGATTCGGTGCGACAGCTCCGACGGCAACTGGGTTCGGGGGTTTCGGAGCTTCAACTACTACAACTGCAGCGCCTGGTTTTGGTGGTTTCGGAAATACCGCCGCTCCGTCTTCATTTGGTGGGTTCGGATCTTTTGGATCAAGTAAGTGTCACTGTTTAGATAACGAAAACTGTTTGGTTGATCATTTTTTTTTTAGGTTTTGCAAAGCCAGCAACAAGTGCTGCTCCAGCTTTTGGTGGATTCGGAAATAATTTCTCTTTAGGACAAAATCAGCAACAGCAACAACAACAGCAGCAATTTCAATTTCAACAACAACAACAGCAGCAGCAGCAGCAGCAACAAATCAGTCCGGATGAGGCATTTGTTCAGTCAATCTTCAATGTATCGATCTATGGGGATGAGAGAGACACCATCATAGCGAAATGGAACTACTTGCAGGTGATTATCGCTTTGCGGATACTGTTCAGCGACAGAAGCGTACAATATCGTTTCCCGTATAAATTTATTGGGTAACTTTTGTTTTCGGTGGTTTCTTGTGAACACTAGTCTGATGCAATACTATTGCAAACCAGGTTGCTGGTTGAAGACCACAGTTTTCCAAAGTACTTTAGTAGCTCCACTGTCACTATTCTCTGCGTGGGAAACTGTAACCCTTCATTGTCCAGACCCAGGGTTTCCTTTTACATATTTAGAACAGTCTGGTTTTGTGTCGTTTTGATTATGGCAGCTCTGATTCAAAATAAGTCCTTCATGTATGAGACACAAATGAATGGAATGATGCACAATCTGTACATCAAGTGTATCAAGTCTATCATCTCTAGCCGCAACCCTTCGCTCAACAGTATACCGATTACGTTAACTACCCACTTGTTCCCTTTTGAGCACTACAATCTTGTTCGTATCGCTTTTGCAGGCCATGTGGGGTGTTGGCAAATCCTTTTACTCACAAACAGCAGCTCCAGTCGAAATCACCCCCCAAAACTATCTCTGCCGGTTTAAGTCCATGGGCTACAGTCGCCTGCCAGGAAAAGACAATAAAATGGGAAATGTCGCATTGAATTTCAACAAACCACTTGCCGATGTCAAGTAAGTCCATCGCAGTTTTTGCTTCCAAAGTATGCCCCATCCAACGGAATCTTTCATTTTAGAGCCCAACAGCAACAAATCGTCGGAACACTCAACAACATATTCGGCAACAAGCCGAATATCGTCATTAACATTGAATCCACAAAGGAACGGGAGGATAAAAAATCGCAAATTATCATCTACGTCGAGGAGAAATCTCAAATGGCTCCCAACGAAACGAAGCGAATTCTCGCCACCGACGTGTCCAGTTACCTCAACCAAGCAAATGTGAAGCCACAATTGGCCAACTTGGGCATTGAGGAAATACTAGCGTTAGTCCTCCCCGACGAGGATCAGTTGAAAGAGTATCTGGCGAGCCCACCAAAAGGCATTGACCCACGAATGTGGCCACAGGCGAAACTCGATAACCCCGATCCGAAGAAATTTATTCCAGTGCCGATGGTTGGATTCCATGATTTGAAGTGGCGCATCAAATGCCAGGAGAACGAAACTGAGACACACTCCTTGTACTTGAATAAGGTGGAACGTGATTTGGCCGAGTTGAAACAACGTCACGCGTCGACGACGGCAAAGATTATGGAACACAAGCGCAAGCTTGCCGAACTCAGTCACAAGATATTAAAGGTAAATTGAAGTTCTTTTGATTTGCAAATGGCTTATACTCTTTTCCATAGATTGTTGTGAAGCAGGAATGCACGCGAAAGGTCGGAATAGCTCTATCACCGGAAGAGGAGGCGCTACGTAGTAAACTGGAAAACATGCAGGCATTGGTTTCAGCTCCTACACAATTTAAGGTAAGAAAAGTGCCCGCAAAATGGACGAATTTTTGGTAATTGGGTGGTTTTCGTCTTGTAGGGTCGCCTTAGTGAGCTGCTTTCCCAGATGAGGATGCAAAGAAACCAATACGCGTTAACTGGAGGCAGTGAGTACACGATAGACAAGGACTGTGAGGATGAAATGAAGACGTTCTTGGGCATGCAACAGAAGGCAATGGAAGTACTAACAGAAACGGTTACAAAGGACCTGAAATCGTTGCAGATTATCATCGATGGGATGCCCGAGTTGGTTAGAGGTTAGGAAGAGGGAATACGGGTTATGAATGGCTGAACAGAAACAATAAACGAGATACTTTTATATGGCTTGTACCTTGTTTTTACTGTACGTATGAGTTAACTGGTTTTCATCCCAGATAACATGTAACGATGGTCTAGAACTTTAACTAGAACTTTAGCGCGTAAGTATATGGCAGTATTTGTTTATTGCTACTCATCCAGCGGCCGGTAGAAAGCTAGCAATGTAAATCACTCCACAGTCCACAATTCTTCAACGTGCGTAGTAGGTATGACAAGTAATTCCATTTGCACCACTGCCAATCTGTATATCATGGTATTTTGCTCGCAGTAAACCATCACCCCTCCAAAGAGAAAATCTATGAGCCATCATTAATGCCACTGGTAGATTGGAAGCAAGAAAAACCTCACCCAAAGTCTACATTGTAATTGGATCTACACTGAAGGCTCCGCACAAACTAGTTTAATGTCTTAGCCTTAACGTTGAACTTAGCGACAATTACCATCAGTTAGCCGGTTAGCCGGTCTATCAACAATTAACCATCGCTATTTCAGTTCAGTTGAAGCTGCCACAAGCATAACATTACCCGTTGTAGCGGAACTTACACCGCACACTCATTTCACTTTCATTTCGGAAAACTAGTTTTCCGGAAAGAGGTCTTAGATTGTCGCTGTGCACCATGTTATCGTAAAGTGGGTTGCGGATGGCAAAGAGTCAAGATTTGTAATCCAACACATTAGCTGGCAGCTCGCCTGTAGCACAATTGAACAGGCAAGTAAGCGTAACAATCGACAAAGTGACTATCTGACGTCACGTACACTGATGGAATGGTTATGAACCTGATGAGCAGCGGCAGGTTTAATTTTTTTTTTTTTTTTTGTGAACTTGCACAGCCGCGTTTCCTTCCGTTTTATTATGATTTCTTGTAGTGAAATTATCTGCGGAAGTAATAGTACAACAAGTTGTTACCTACAGCTTTATTTTCGGTTATGTGGAAAATCGTATAAAAACGAGGGAAGATATTTACTTACACCACACATTACCGTGTGACATTGAACACAAAGGACAGGAGCTCTTCTTATTTCATTAGCCGTTAGAGGATTCAATTTTTTTTCAATCACACAATGGACAAAAGAATAGCAGTAAGTAGTGTAGAACTTTTCAAATAAAAAAAAAAACTTTGTATTTGGTTTTTAGATTTTTGCACTGTTATCAGTATGCACGGCTGCAAGAGTTTCGCGAGTTCCTAATCGTAGCAGCACAGCTTCGGTTGAGGTGCAGTATCCGGAACCCATTTCAATGGATCGCTTCGAGGCCCTGCTTCAGAGAGCAAGTCAAATACTACGGCCCCCAGCTCAAGTTGTTGAGCCAATAGCAGAAACAAATGATCATACACAACACTCACCAAGCGATCAACAGGACACATACTATTTGCCAATGTACCATGGCCAGAGGAGCCACAAGTTGGATGCAAAGAGTCGACAACTCCAGTACATGATGCCACCTTCAGATGTGAGCGAAGCTGCGAATTTCTACATGATCAAGCAGAAGAAGTTACCAAAGAAATTCACAAGTGAAGCTAAGCATATCAATGTTAAGGCCACTGCCGATGGCGAGCGAGGTGAACTACCGCCACAGACACATGGATACAGCAACGATCACAATATAATCTTTGATGATGCATTTTTCGGCGTTGATGCACAACCTGCTGTGCCCGCTGAGGTTCCACAAGAGCATAATACCGATCATGGATTTATAGCGCCAATTTATTCGCGAAGACTGCAGAAGCCAGAAGACATGTTTGCTACATCAGCTTTCAAGAGGGAAGCGAGAATGAGAATGCGTAATATGCCAATGACGAGATTTTCAATTGTCAGCTTCTAAAGCTGCAAATATCGAATATCAGAGGTGGTGATGGTGAGCTGTGCGAGGATTTTGTTAAAGTGCAAAGCGATTTTATTTATATTATTTAATACAAATAAAGATAGACAGGTGTAGAATTTGAACAGTGAAAGTTTGTTTCTGTGTGGTGTGTCTTTTGTGTAACAGATGCAAGATTTAAACTGAATTTGGAAAACTTGGTTCCGCTGAACCTGGAATAGTTACTTTAACCACAAATGTGTAGCGTTCTCTACTCTTATATTAACATGGTTATGCGAAGTAATATGCAACATTCGAAGCAATAATCCCTTTTTTGCCAACACAAGACTGGTACAATTTAGTTTGCGAAACAGACGTCATTTCCGTCCAAACTTGTTTTCCTATTTTAAGTTCAGTTTATATCTCCGTTCAAAAAGAAATCGCTAACGAGGTACAAGTGCAATATTCAAATAAAGACCACGATTTCAAAATAGTATTCACTTTATTGACATGTTGCAAAATAAAAACAACTCGGTATATAGGAAAGTCATAAATGCACTCTGGCACTTCCACATGGCTACAAATTTAGCGCATAATGACTGCAACATTGGGAACTGATAACTTAAATTCGCAGTAAAAATGCTCGGAACTACAATCAGTAGGCCGCAACAGGAACATTTGTCAGCTCATTTCCAGTAAGTCCCTTGCGTACCACTTTCTCTATGTCGTCCAGTAGACCAGATGCCCCAAAGCGGAATAACTCGGGTTGTAACCACTGTTTACCTAGAGTCTCCTTTATCAAAGTCATCCAAGCAATTGCCTCCCGAACTGTTCGAACACCTCCGGCTGGCTTTAGGCCAACAATTTGACCCGTTTTCCTGTGAAATTCTTGAATAGCATTGATCATAACCAATCCAACTGGAATCGTGGCATTGACAGCTTCTTTTCCCGTTGATGTCTTAATAAAGTCTGCTCCTGCCATCATTGCAACCATTGACGCTTTGTACACCTGAAACAACGAATATAAACAAAACGATCCATAACATCTCACTGTACATACATTTTCCATCGTCCCAAGTTCACCGATTGCCAAAATAGTCTTCAATCGGGCGCGTTCTCCGCACGCTTTACGCATTTCACAAATCTCATAGTAGACACCTTCCCAATCCTCGCACAGAGCCAACGGTCGGTTGATGACTATATCGATTTCACTTGCACCAGATTCTATGGCAAAGTGAATCTCTTTCAATCGACTTTCCAGGGAGTACTGGCCCGTGGGGAAACCAGTAGCGACGGCAGCAATTGGAATGACAGACTCTTTATTGAACTGCTTAAATGTCTCGTAAGCATCGGCGACACGAGATGGATAAACACAAACTGCTCCCGTGTGCAGATTGTCTTTCAACGCTGGTTCAAGTGAATCCAAGATGTGTAGAGGAAACGGAAACGCGGAACGTAGGCAAAGACGAGCCACATTCGATTTTGTATCATCACCAGCAAGAGTTGTAAGATCGGTTAGGGTGAGAGCTTTAAGCGCCCATACAATTTCGTTTTGTCCACTCACTTGACCGCGACTGGATATTTCTTTCGCGATAGACTCTAGTTGACGTAGGTTGATGGAAATGTCGAGGAGACTGCTATCTGCGTGGTTGGAATGTAGAATTTGTTGTCTTTAATATTGAACTTTACGGCGAACCTTACCAAATTGAAGAATTTTGTTGATTTTCATTGCAATTGGATGGATTTGGAGAATGTTTCATGAAATGTTATGTGTTTATTGGGAAGAATCACGGTGTGGCCGAGCGTAAAAGTTTTAATTCAGCAGTGATAAGAACGAAAAGAACAAAAATAGATCTCCTCGCAAGTCGCGCAAACCAAAACAACGAAAGACTGATAAGATCGCATGACATTAGAAGTGTTGCGTGAAAAATATACAGTGGAGGCTGACCAAACAGTCGCTTCGAAGAAAAAGGACTGATTTGTTTATGCACATTTTTATTTTATTTTATGTAGTTTTCCATCGGGACAAAAATCGATATTTTTTTTGTGATCTAAATCACTTTTACCTAACGTTCCATTGGGCAAGAAAATCAATCCTTGTTTCGATTCGGATCACATTTTGCAGATCTCGATATTTTTTCAGATTTACACATACCAATACCTATACTTTGCACAGCTTTTTTACGCGATTTAAAGAAGTTTGCTTTCAAAACCAATGCTCAACGTTTCGTGAAAACCAAAGTTATGAAATATAAATAAATAGCCATGGGTATAATTTTGGAGAATTATTATCTTTTTCGTCTCCCTCGTCATCTGAAGAGCACGAATCAACAAAAATACTGAATTTGTATCTACAATAATAAGGGGAAACGTTTTTTAAGTCGATAGTCATTTTGTGATTTCTCCAAAAACGGAACAGCTGTCAAATAACCCACTAATCCATTTACAAAAGCAGATCAATTTCGTTGAATGTTCCTTGAGCAGCGTAAAATCTGAGATCTGAAAAGGATTTCGGGTTGTCCCAATAAAAAACGACATAACATTTCAGCCAGACAAGACCCATGTGGATTTTCGATGAGTATTCTTGATATTTTTGTTTGTATAATTTCATTCTGTTTGCCAAGTATTTTTTGTTTTGACTTGTTTTTGAGCTACCAGCGGACATCGCAGCGCTATATGTGCAAACTGCAATCCACCGGTAACCTTCAAAATTCCCTAACAATGCTTGCAAAAGTCCATTCAAATTCCAATTAATTTACCCAATTCACTTAACTCAATTTACCCAAATCATCTTGATTTGTTTGAAGCTGCGTGTACCATTTATTTATGATAAAACATTGAAATTTACAATAAACGTTCAAAATAACAACGAATGTATGTACAGAAGAAGACAGTTTGTACAAATAATACTTCAAGGTGGTTTCAAATCAGTCAAATGAAGGAAGAAGAAGGATGGGGTCAACAAATTCAAATACTTTTTATTATTGCTTACTAGTTTCGGTAGATATTTCTAATAAAAGGGATATTGGAAGTGGGATCCAAAGACAAAACACATACAAAACGTAATACCAAATGAATCACAACAGTTTTCGCCAATCACAGGCAGATTGTTATTGATACAGCTACCAGCATTGCTTCCCACTACTAAGTACAGTGCCGCAATAGAAATAGTTTTTAACGGTGTTTCTCCCATTGCGTCCAGTAATCCTTCGATTGCATCTCGAATAGTCTTGAAATGGCCCGATCGAATGCAAATATCTCCTCTTCACCCGTGAAGACGCTTGTCTGTGCTTCGTTCTATACCGAAACAAATAAATAATAACAAATTACGACACTCCCCTTAAAAATTGATAAAGTCCGACTTACTGAACCATGTTCAATTTTCAAATCATCCATCAGCACGCGATGTTCGTCCAGCACCTCTGATTTGGGACTGTGATTCAAGTTGAATAGGTTATCAAGCGGTACATCGGCAGAGATCACCACTCGAACTCGGTTGTCGTATAGTGTGTCGATAAGAGTAATAAAACGTCTTGTCTGTGACTTGAGCGAAAGATGAAGCTGCGGGACATCTCGAATCAGTACGGTGTGGAAAAATTGTGAGATTTGCAGGTAATCACTACCAGCTAGTGGCTGAACGAGAAACTCAATTGTTTTGTTATTGTTACGAGACAGAGGATGAGGGCTTCATACCCGATCACAGAGCTCATCGAATGAGCTGTCCAACACTTGTCCACAGGTTTTAGCGAATGTGAGATTTCTTCCAAAGTGGGTGATGGTTCGCGGCCGAATTATGTCATTCTCCTGACTACAGAGGATCTTGAAGACCGTGTCCATTTGTGCGTTTGCGTCTGTGGTGCTTTTTCTGAAATGGAATCGAGTTAGGAACTTAGTCTGCAGTTTCTCTTAATCGTCTTACACATAATAGTGACCATCGCTGTCTTGTGTCATCCTTCTGTAGTCGATGCCACTGTCCAGCTGGACTATGTTACACTTCTCCTTGAGCAATCCAATAAAAGGCAAAAAGTTGCTCCTCTGAAGGCCATTTTTGTACAAATCATCTGGCTGGCGATTGCTCGTTGCCACAATTATCACCCCATCGTCAAACAAATGGGTGAATAGTCGTTTCAAGATCATGGCATCCGCGATATCTGTCACCTGGAACTCGTCGAAACAAATCAGCCAAGACTCGGCCGTTATCATATCCGCCACAGGTCTCGTGGGATCAAAGGACTCGGGCTTCTTAGTATTGAAAGCTCGGTCAATTTGCATACTCTCCTTCACCTCGTGAATCCGTGAATGAACATTGTTCATGAATGAGTTGAAGTGGACACGCTTCTTCTTATCAATCTGAAGTACAATACAATCATCAAGAAAGAACAATAAATTTCATCACACACAACTCACCATGCCACAACAATCAAAGAACATGTCCATTAAAGTGGTCTTGCCGCCGCCGACGCTTCCGTAAATATACAAACCCTTGGGGATATTTTTAGCATCGTTCTTGGACTTGGCAGTCGAAAAGAAATTGCGGAATCTATTACTGCTGGCACGAGCAGGTGGCTGATACGTTTGTACTGTGTTATATAGTTGTTCGAGCGCTTCGGCGGCTTTAGTCTGATGTTCATCGGGTAGGAGTTCTCCTTTGGCAATACGTTCTTTAAGCGATGCCAGAGGAGTTATGACAGGGGGCGTCGCCGAGAACTGACGCACAGTGGGGTTGAATAACTTTTCAAAAACTAATATGTATCGGGCACCAAACTTTACACTAAACATTTTTGAGGAGCGACACCAATGCACAGCAAATTATACTATTCGATTTGTTCGAATCGTTATGAGTAATATTTTGGGTCAACAAACTGTTGTCAACTAATCTCTGAGGACATATTACATAAAACTACGATTCGTGGCCGTGAAATTTTTTTTAACGCGAATGTATATAGAAAGAACACCTCAATTGTTATGTCATTTATGTCAGCGGGCGATGAAGTCAGCTGGTTCCACATTATGGATGGTATGTGAGAAATTGAAAATGTTGGCCGGTAGGGGGCGCTGCGATAAATTAAGGGGAATCCGATCATTGTTTCCGGGAAACGGAATGTGTTTTAAACAATATTTATAATTTAACTGAAACTGAAGTGTATTTTCTATTCATTTTGGGATCGTCAGTTGTAGTGAATTGTTGTTAATGTGGTTATGTTACGAAACATTAATATTGCTGAAGATATTTATTGAAAGAAATAAATGCATTTATTTAGTCTTTTGACACGTTTCGGGCGTGTAAGTGTAAGTGCAAAAAAAAGTCAGAAAAATTGTTTGCCTTGTCGCATTTTGCAGTTTTAGATTTCAGCTAACTGTCTCATTTTTATAATCAAACCGTACACAGACTTCATCTTTAAACTTAAAAGTATGCAATTATTCTCCTCTTTGTTCCGTAAACATGGAAATTGCACATTGAGTATGATTACATTTGTATTATTAAGTTTTGGTCAATGAAGAAGAAACTAAAATTGAAAATTGTTTTGAGGTTAAAGTCATCTGACAAAAATGCAGTCAAAACTGGAGGTAGCATTACGAACTTAATTATAAAAAATCGCTCATTCACTAGTTCAGAAAGGTAATTATGAAGGTCTTGATTTTTTGGCTAAGCCTCTTTTGACATTATTTGCAATTGGACACGACACCCATGCACCGCTCCTAGAATACCGACATTCAAGACCATCGTGTAGGTACTAACAGCGTGTATTACATAATATCCGCTGAGTCGCTAAGCATCAATAAATCAAAGATTCCGCAGCCACTCAAGCCTCAGGCGACACAAGCCGAAAACAAAAACGCACACATATACTCGCTTTATGTCATACTCCAAAATTCCCATAAATCGCAACCGTCTACCAAAACCAGAGAGTGAAAGCCTATAGGCTATACTTGTATCGCTTAAAAAAACACCAAATGAAAGACAAGCAAGACAGCAAGGTGACAAAATACCCGCGGTGCTTATCGGAAAAGCACGCATCATCAATTTGGGGCTTCATCACCTCAACACTAAGTAGGTCAACCAGTGAGCATCGACAACGCCAGACAGCATCCGAAAGACATGAGAACGATCTCTAGTGTTGAATAGAAATCATGCAATTTAATTGCCATTTCACATCTCAAAAGTCACCGACCAAGTGCTCCCCTATGACGCGTACAGCTTAGCCATCTCTGAGGGAGGAGAAGACCCATTGCTTTTGCCACAAAAGTCAACTGTCTCACTCTAGCAGCTCATTTTTCTTTCTCGAAACAAGATTACCCTACAATATGTTGCGCAATCTGCTGCCATACCGGCCTGGATAGGTTGTAAAGAGGGCGCTCCATCACCCTGATGCTGAATTAAAGTTCGTCTGTAGCGGGGCAAATCGCGCACATACATAGTAATTTCAAACGGCAATAACAATTTGAAAAGTGGTACACAAGTCTGCAGAGAGAGGCGGAGGAGTGTGCATGCAATACACGAGCCGGGCGAAGCAATGCGGTTGTTAAACTCATGGATATTTGCTGTACTCTGTGTTTTGGCTCTTTCACTCTCTTTGGCCTGGTGCTGTTTTACGCGAGATTGATCTCAAACTGTGAACGCTTGCGGCGCTGGTACTTGATACTTGGAAGATGACCACGACAAGATTATTTTGCGGTAAGAGTCACGATAAAGGTAGTGTGTAGTCTACGTTACCTACTATAGGTATATAGGTCAACATTTATGGTTGGCACCGTCGTCGTCGTCGTGAGCGAGTAATGTAGGTATGACGTACAATTGGAGCGCTTATCTTCTCATATTTATATTTTATTAATCAGCTTTTCCGAATCTTATCGGTAGTGGCAGCTATTAATAATTATTTTTGCTTCAGCCACGAGATCGCATTTCTATAGCTACCCCATTCTTTGTACTCAATTGGATTTGACAGAGTCACGGATGCTTTTGCGATGCGCTTTCTATTTCACTTTGATAGCAGGTTTTCGTTTGAGCGAAGCTCTCCGTGGTGTTACATCATCAGCATCCATTGAATCGAATGACATAGCCGAAGGTATTAGCGAATACCGCAGCGTGCCAACAATTTAGGCCGAAAAGGACTTGCTGGTGTAATTGAGAACTGGTGCTGCGGAAGACATTTGATATGCCAAATGAGAATATATTATAAGGAAACGAATAACGGAAAACATTCACCATGTAACGTGCAGGCGCCAAAGTATATGACTTAAGCAAGCAAGGTCTTGCCTCTAACAGACAATTAATGCGAGCAAGATCGCGTGTCAGTAAAAGTGGATCTTTTTGTTAATGTTGGGCATACTTTATGTCCATTATCTAATCCAAAATCTGTCCCCAAACTTGAATATCCGCAATAGACTAAATGGTCTCGTCAATCCTGTTCCTGTGAGCATTTATAAATTTGTCTTTTGACATTAGGTTTGCTCTTGTAGACATTTAAAAACGTTTGTCACCAAATCTGGTTTTCGCCAAAAATATTGACTTATAAATAACATGATTTGCTTTACCCAAAATCTAACAATTATACCTCTTTTACTTAAAACTTTTACTTTTTATAGTTAGTATTTTCGATTCTCAACTTGACTATATTCAATAACACGTACATAAGTTCTGACAGTCCATTGATATGAAACTTTTTGGTTTATATGAGGATCAAATTATCACGAAATAAAATATGTAGATGAAATAACATTTAAATTTTCAGGTCAACGTAACGGAGCTAATTTTTTGCTCGCTGGTTTGTGGAACGCATTTTATGTCGTTTTGCATTGGAGCTTTTTTTCAGATAAAAAAACGCTTTTTTATTTTGAGGCAGACCAATTTCGCGAATCTAGATTTTTGAGCGAGATTTACACCTACTTACAACAACGCCAAAACATTTTTCATTTGTCAAACTTTAAAGTGTGTATGTATTAACGTTTTTAGATGACAAGTCTGTGAAAAGCAGAAAGAAGATAAATTCGGATGCTGCAATGGATATTAACATATATTGAATAGATTTTTATAAACACAAAATACAATTTAAGAACAGCTGACTTTCAAAACATCCACCACCACAAATACAAAGAAAGAAAAATCTCGTTTTATATTCCATGGTGCACGAAAAATCTGAAATCACAGATAACGGCATAGCGGAAAAAAGTCGCACAAAATCAACGCACTGAGTGCAAAATCTGAAAATCCCACCGGAAAACGAAATTAATGTTATGAAGTTTGAATTAGCTTTGACAATCCGCTGTCGGAATTTCGTTTAGCTGCTATACCTAAGTGACAGCATATAATTTTCCGTCTGGCACATTTTTGCACAAGAAATTCGCCAGTAAAGCTATTTAATTTCCTTAACATTATTTTGACATTTGAAGCAGAGACAATACTGAGACCACCAACTCCGGCCGATTTTCCGTTACTTGCCTACAAGCTATATTAACATGGGGTGGCAACTGTAAGGTGCATTAGTATTGCTACATAGAAAATCGTATTGACAAATGTCACGAAACTTCAAAAATTTCGTTTCACCAATACGCTGGCACCTTACAGAAGCCACTTCCGCTGTATGGTTTGTCTATGATTTGAAGTATACAGCTAGGTTCCACATTTCACTTTCACTCGAAATGAAATTGAAATCGATCGAAAATAGATTTTTGTGTTCTACATTTCACTGTAATCGATTTCGATCTAAAATTTTTCGGAATAGAGCGAAGTGAAATTTTTGTGTTCCACAATTCGATTTTGCCGATTTCAAAGTGATTTCAAATCGACCTGCTCATTCGATGTGAAATAGACATTTGCACAGGATTATACTCACAAGACGATATGCGAATATGGGAATGGGGCAATTGTGGGGTATTCTGAGCAATTCTGAGTTGAGAGGTTGAAGAGTCAACATTAACAATGATAGTTCATTTCACTAAAAATAAATGTTAAAACATAAAAATACTGCCAGGAGGCAATTTGCAGCACCATTTGTAGTGCACATTTATTAAGACGGTAGTTTGAAAGTAACCAATATTTCATGACAAAATTAACAAAAATATAACTGTCCGATTTCGCTTAACATATCCATTATCCACTTCCAAGGGATTTGATGAAACTCTCAACCTTCGTCTTTTTTTCTTCTTTTTTTTTGTGCATACTATTTACACCTTTCTATTTGCAATACCGCAGCAATTAACACAACACTCATTATAACAATTCCTCTATATTTTAGAATAAAATAAATCTTCTAAAACGCGAGAACAACAAAATTGTTTACCAAACGGACAATTTTATCTATACAATTTATTCCAAATGACAGTTGAGAGTTGTTTTCAATTTCACGAAAAGTGATTTCGAAAAAAAATCGGAGTAATCAAATCGGTCGAAATGCAGAACACTGAAAATGAATTCACTCGATCTACTATTTCGATTCCGATTTCATTTCACTCGATTTCTGGAACCTAGCTGATAGAGACTGTTTTCAATAATTGTGTCGATTGATTGTTCGTTTGCTATGACAAGTTGACATAATCGCCAGTAGACTATTTGCTTTGATTTAATCCAAACGTTTTCATTTTAATTTTGTTTTCTAAATACTTTTGTCCCATGCATAAATAACGATCGAAATTATACAAATGTCAGAATTTTGTTTTTGTTGTCAAAAATGTTTCTTCGTCGAGAAATAATTTGAAAGCTGACAGTTTTCAAAACGTTTTGCCATTGCACCATGAGAAAGGAATTACGTTTGAGTGAAAACTTACAATAAATACATGTCCCCAGATGTTGGAAAGATTCCAGATTTAGCAAATTTATTTCTGTCAGATTATACCTCGATCGCATAAAAATCCTATTTCAAAAGACGTCACACTAATTTTTGACTTAAACTTAAGTTGGCAGTGGCAGTACTTCAGTGATTATAAATATTTTAAAATCTGTCAAATAAAAGCCTCTCAAAATGGCGACTGATAAGAACGATTCGCATAAGTAAACTAAATCATCAAGAAGTGACTGTTGTTTGGCAGAAAATCTGCACTTTATTAAGTGATTCTAACCGATTAGCGATATAAGATATCGAAAACATGCCACCAATTATTTCCTTAAATTAAATTCTGCTACAGACAAACGGATTGCTATTGTCACCCTTTTCGACGCCACATTACGTGAATAACGGCCTGGTGTAAGCTGTCGATTAATTGCTTAATTCTATATCAATTCATGATTGATGAACACACCGGAAGCATTTGCTTTGCACGTCCAACCCAATTGTGTGCCAAAAAATACCATTCATCTGTCAACGAAGTAAACGTAACCAACAAATCATGTCAAACTTAATTATCCGTCAATATAACTGAGGTGTCCATTGATCATTTAAACTGCAACATCTAGCAACAAAATATCTTCAACTGATGGCTTTTGTTGTGAGCTTTATTACAAAAGATATACCTCGAACAGAAGAAGGGTAGGAGAAAAGGATGACCGAGCAGAAATAACGCAAATCGCAGTGAAAGTGCATGAGTAAGTTATGGCATGCTCGGCGTAGGCTGACTGTCTATACATCTCTATGGGAAATCTCGCATCCATCAGGATTTCGCAGATAATGCCGATCCAGTAAATTGTGTTCCACAAAAGTCGCAGAATTATTCACCGATCAAGAAACAACACAATTCCATACCAACCCGAAAGCCATCCGACTTAACCAGTGTAATTTGAATTCATTATTCGTCTTAGGACCAGGTCGCACTACTACCACCGCAGAGGAGACAATCTAATAAATGCAGAGTGCATACCATGCACAGCATCTCGCATATACACACCTATACTGGCGGATGGGCAAAAGCGCGAACATCGCAGAAGACGAGACAGACAATATTGGTATTGGGATTGAAGATCGAACCCAAAATGCTGGTGGAACGAAGAGCTAAGCATGAATATTGCAATACTCTGTCCCGCGTGGAGTGGTAGCCGTCTCGATGGTTTTGTTTTTCCCACCTTTTGCGGGGCGCAGCACTCTATAAATAGGCTTAATGGGGCTGGTGCATGATCAGTCTGCTCGCAAACCTGCTTTCACCCAACACATACACTGTGTTCTACAAAAAAGTGTGTCCCAATTGCTTGCAATTAGATCCTTCGCGTGTGCGGATTTTTGAAATAATACAAAACATAAAATAAAAAAAAATATTCTATCTCACCATGAAAGTGTTTGTAAGTGTCCTTGGGATTAGTGCAGTTTTTGTTTTGTCTCTTGTCCCCAAATTGACACGAAGTTTTTTTTTTAATTTCTCTCGCAGATCGTAGTCAGTGCTTTTATTCTGTTGACTGCCACATGCTGCAGTGCACAACAACATCCGAATACCATTCCCCGACAGGAGGAAAAGTTCGATTATAAGGAACAGCGTGAAACAACCACTTGGATACCGATTTTGAAATACAACAAAGAACAGAGCGAGGATGGATCTTACAAGACCGAGTATGAGACTGGTAACAATATCATCCACGAGGAGACTGGCTTCTTGAAGGACTTCTCCGAAGTGAATCCCCATGGTGTGCTTGTACAACATGGGCAGTATTCGTATCAGTCACCCGATGGTGGAATTGTGAATGTTCAGTACACCGCCGATGAGAATGGTTTCCGCGCTACCGGTGATCACATTCCAACACCGCCACCAGTTCCAGAGGAGATCCAAAAGGGATTGGACCAAATCTACGCTGGCATCAAGCTGCAACAGCAAAAGTTGGAGGAAAGGGCACGCAACGACCCAGAATTCGCAAGGAAGTTGGAGCAACGCAAGCTGGCCAACCAAAATGGACAGTATATCGGACTACTCGAGGACTAAGTGGTGTTTGCGAATGAGTTGTTTTTACCTTTGAGATGGCCCAGTGAGTGGTGTGCAGATTTTCAAAATTTGATAGATGAGCAGGTTATATTTGTGGCGTGGTTTTGTTTTTCTGACTTTGTGTTTGAAAGTGCTGTCAATATTTTTCTTTCAACCAGTTCGGCAATATTTTCGAAAGTTTATTTTTTCTGAACTTACTCAGAAAATGTCAGAATTTTAATTTGACTACCGGAATCCTGGGTTTAATAAACCAAACTCCTCGTTTCCAGAGAGAGTGTCAAAAATCGTACTTTTTATTTCTAGTGAAGTTTCGGCATTCAAAAACTTAGGCAGGCATGTCGCAATATTAGATCTACGAACATTTCTGACAATCTCTAGAAGAAACAAAATTGTCTATTTTAGTCTGGCAGTATTCAAAATCCATAGGTCCTTCAGGTGCAAAATAATTTTGCCATTCGCCAAGTTTTCACCAAAATTTGTCATAATAATTTCAAAATTACGGATTGAAACAGGAAACTAAATACTTAAAGTGTGCGGAAATCAGTAGCATATCGGACAAATGAATTTGTAGGCTGGAAATCATTTTTCTGTCTTTTGAAAGTATCTAACCTTAAACCTGAGTCATTGACTTAACCAAATTAGTACAGAAATCAGAAATGTTTGCCCTCGAATTGTAAATAATGTTTCTTAAAATTTTTTAAGTACTTTGGACAATGTGGAGTCTGGAGTCAAAGGGTCAGAAATATTGTCTCTAAATTTCCATGTTTAAAGTTTCATTTGTCATTTAAAAAGTCCTTACAAAACCAATGACTACGAACACCTTACAAAAAATCAGTCAGAAAATACGAATCTAGACCCAAAATTCCACTCTGAACACAAAGGCACAAAATCTGCGCAGCACTTTCTGACGCCATCCCCATTTTTCATATCTTATTTATTTACTCCTTCTCTCTATTTTTTCTACGAGCTTGTGTACTTTTATTTTGTATATTATTATTTTTTGCCCCACTCTTCAATTTTGGAACCTTATTATTTATACATGATAAATTGTAAAAGAAGAATTAAATATAAAGACTGTGATGATTTCCCTCCAAGTTTGTCCGCATTTTGTAATTTTTGACCTTTGTTCTTAGCGAATATGTAGTAAAAAAATCCTCCTGATCGAAATGTAAGTGCAAAATGGTGAAATCCTCATTATTTGATTGTTAAATTATATAAAAAAATAAAATAATTAAAAAAAAAATATATAAAAAATAAATTAAGTAGTTTTGTTTGGATTTTATTATTTTCTAGGTAATTCGTACAATTTTTTCTTACTCATGTACTTACATAATGAAAAGTGGTGTGTGCAAGCAAAATTGCAAATGCCGGCCCGAGTTGAATGATCATTGGGCATGCGAAAAGATTGACTGCATCTTGGCACTTTCACTTTTACTGTTGGCTGCTGTCCCATCTGCTTTGTTGTGTCTTTCGGATGCTGTGTACCATTGGGATGAGGAGATTACCAATCGAAGATGATTAGCAGGTTTCAAGAGCTTATGTAGCTTGGGTAAATTGTTTATCTTCAACTTGTCGAAGGAGGAAAAACTGCATTATGAGGTAACACTATGTGTCCAAAATGATGCAATGGATGCGCTCTTTGTGTGAATCATAACCTGTGGACCGAATAATTAACATACTAGGTGAACGTGTGGTCGTATTACGTGCCATGAAGATGATTTGCCAAGACATCTTTTGTTTACGTTCAATGAACTTGATGGGTCTTTGTTTGTTTTGGTCTGGGATTATGTGTGCGACTTAAGTAATATTGGATTGCAGTTACCTCACTGTGGAATCTAATATTTGAATGTCGGTCGAGAGGCAATTAAATCTTATCGTGCGAAATGTATTCGCACTTAAGTAATGGATTGCATCACTCACTGTGTTTGAGGATGTCATGTTTGTTTGCCTATTTAATTTTCTTGCTAAATTTGTTGATCAACTGAAGACGGGTAGTGGTCAATCGGGCTACCTTTTAAGTGAGATCATTCATAATTCCACAAAGTGGTAGCTGTTAGTTACTCAAACACATTCGCCACCCCTTGGGGTCTTGAAGAATTTGTGTGGTAGGGGCACATTTGAAACTGTCTTTCAAATATTGAACTTTTGAACATGACAGCAATATAAATTTCGCAACAACTTGTTAATTTTTAAATTTTATACCAGACCAAAACCCTCATTCAGAGAAACCTTTCGATGAGCCTATTTTGTATAGGCATCGCATGAGAACGAAGGGTGCTTTTAGCTTATGACCTACTATGAGCACATCAATTCTATCGGCTGTCATACTTACTAAACTAAAGACTTAAACGTCCCCACCGTCTCGTGTCGCGTTGTCAAAATCAATTTTTAACAAAAAATAATGGCACATTAAACAATTTTGTTATCTTAAGTCGGCTAAATTAGTCTGGACTAGATGAAACAAGAACCCAAAAACTAGTTCGGCAACATATAGGAACATATAAATACGGACTGTCAAGTTAATATCTAGTCACGAAACTCTTGCGTAGATTCTTCGGCTACCCCTTCATAAACGTTAACTGAAAAAGCGGTTCATGTGAACAATCTAGACTTATGAAAAACACTGTTCCGTACTAATAACAAATTTTAGTCTCGACTTTAAATTTACGGAAGCTCACAATTGCAAATTTTGTGTGGAAAATATAGCCACTGTGAACTACTAAAATTTAGAGTCGAGAGTAAAAATGTTTATTGGAAAGGCCCACTGCGAATAAGTTCTCAACTCGTTACTCAGCAGCTACGCCAAATTTTTGTATATAATCTGACGTCTACTAGTTTACTCATTAGTCTGAAATTGGTTGCGCTTTACTTACGAACTGTCTAATATGCTTTTCACAACCAAGCCCAAAACACACGAAAAAACTCGTTTTCCGCAAAAACACCACGAAAACGACTTCCAATCGTTGGGTTGTGGGAACAAAAACACCTTTTGCAATGTTCAGCAAAATGGCTGACCGAACAAATGTCACAACTTACAAATTAATATCCTTTTCCACAATTAATTGATGGGCTAACATTGTTTATAAATGCACTAAATTCATTTTGTTTGTTAATTAATGCGATCGAAATTTGTTACCAAAAAAATTTGCACCGAAGTTTAACGACTAGTGTCAAACGTCAAACGAAAACGAGTTGGTTCTGGGTGTGAATGCATCGACGAGTTTTCGAGGAAAACCCGGTTTTGGGTGTGCTTCCACACCGGATGGAATAAAACGCTACAGTCATGTCTTAGTAATTTAAGACTACCAGTTAACTACCTACATATTTTCACCTCTTATTAGGACTGACTACTGACAATTCCATAAATATGTTTTCAAGAAAATGAGTTCAAAATGGATTGAGCCCTTCTCTTCTTTTACGGGCATTTCTTAGGCACTTCGCATAAACTACGAGTACATAACAAATCATGTTCCATGGTTGGAGAGAATCAATTTGTAAGTATTCAATAATTTAAAACCTAGATCTCTGTCCATCCATAACTCGTACAGATTTTATTTTTCTCCTGACATTGAATTCCACTAATAAATAGTCCGCATTCCTATCACGTTTCTTCGAAACAAAAACGAAAAAGAACACTTTTTTTTTCATCTATTCGCATCTTTTTGGCAAAGCAACAAAATGCCACCTTCAGTTGACATGTTCACAAGCTTGTCAAAATGTTACCAAGAATAAATAAATCCAATTACGAAACATTGATGGAAACCCATTGCTCAACAAATTAGAATGCATTCAGCAGACACGAGGCGCAGACAGTAATCAGAATTCATATACGCAACACCGACGAATGGAGTTGCCTCCCAATCCCAAATGGCGACAGCGGATAATAATTCTTCTCCAAGCTCAGCCTTGAGATTTTTGAATTTATGTCTCGTAACGCAAGAACAACAATGTTGTCACTTGCATTACTAATTGAGCGATTATACGAACCCATCAAACAGAAAAAAATGTAGAGGAAGGTGAAAATGTCATAGTGTTGCATAATCGAATGTGGAGATGAATCACACCGTTGCGTGGAAGTAAGTTCTTGGAATGGCGAGCAGTTACGTTCGTAGCATCACTGTGCTGGGTGTTTGAACGTGAAATTATGTGCGCCATAAAGAATTGGAAACGTTTTAAATGTCAACTAAAATAGTTGCATAAGTACTTATTTCAGATGTGCATATTTGACGGTGGTTAGTTTAAGTCAACGGTATTCTCATTTACACATTCATTCTGAGGAAATAGAGACAGCAAGTGAATTTGCGTATAACTTGAATGAAATCAAACGATATCGATTTGAAAACATCGCAAACGCAATCGCATAATGATCGCGTAGATATGTTGTCATCAAAAGAGAAGAAAAGACAGCTTTCTCAACAGAACGAGTTCGTTTGACACTGACAACCATTCGTTTGTGGGAGTTTTTATTTTGAATGACAGTTAGAGCATACGATTATTACGCATATTTCGCATGCACTTAATTTTTAAAGTAGTACAGTTTATATTTTAAACTTTCTCTAGATGTTCGCACTTTGTTTTGTGAGTGAGTTTTGGCAAATCGCAACTTCAATGCAACATGCGCAATGCGAATGTCCATCGGAAAGTTAATGCTTTCTAGTTTTCTTCCGCGATTAATGTTTTTCGATTTAATTGTAATAAATTAGATTATGCTAGGTTTCGTTTGACATCTACGTTTTGATGCCAATTTTGCCTCCGATTTCATAAAACCAATACTGCACCTCTTGCGGAGCAAATAAATATGTGGTTACATCAATTTTACATGAGATCTTCTTCTGGTTTTACTTTCATCGGAAAGCTCACGTCTTTCTGATCATTGATTTAGCTGAATAATGTCTGCGTCTATTGGAATCGAGTTGGATAATACTGGAAGTTAAATGTCAAAGTAATCTCAATTGATTTGGAATGCAGTAGCATTTATTTTTTTACGTTGATGAGGGTGGTGTTGCAATCAGTATAGATTTCTTTGACGTACAGGAGATAAACTATATGCATATGATTGTAAAGCTGTTCTGCAATGAACTGTAAAATAAAAGAGTTAAATGTTGTTTGACAGTCAAGGTTGATTGCATACGCGTGCCGTGCGACAAAAGGTAGTCGAATTATTTCAAAGACATGATAGTTATTATAATTGATGGGTAGTAAATTGAATAGGATTGGGGTGGATAAAGTAATGCGATTCGCCTTAAAGGTCAAGCTCCCGCAAGCGCAGACACCTTGGCGAATGGCGTCACTTTGACGTCGGTGCGGGAGCTTAAGCCAACTCAACTGAACCCATCGACGGGATCAACACCACCAGCCATCGGAGCACCTCATTGTATACCGGTCACTGGTGAGGTTTCTTCGGTCGAAGGGGGATGAGGGTTGGTGAACTAAGTCTGCCACCCCTAATCCGAGAGAGTCATGCGACCCGTGCTTATCGGATACGGTTTGCAGTCAGGGGTAACCGACTGTATTATAACGGAGCCTCTCTGATACCGGGCCACCTCAGGGAGTAACTTTGGCCTTACCACGTTATACGGGGCTCTGGCGTGGCGGACGACCCTTTCCCGCGTTACTCGTGGGATATGAAACCAAAAAATAATAAAAATAAACAAAAACAAAAAAATGAACTGAACAGATTGCGGGGTGACACCGCATCTGGTTTGGTTTACCAAGTAGAGCAAAGGCTCAGTGACAACTTGGTTAACTGTCAGCCTGGAACAAGCCGAGGAAGCAGTGTTAGGCAAGTGCAACCAAGCACCAGCCAAAATACTGCCAAATCCAATGTTCCAGTGTCGACACCTTTGTTGGCTAAACGCCTTGAAGCTGCCAGACTGGGAAGTGGGAGCCAAGCTCTAGCTTCTCAGCCTTTGGCCAATACTGTTGTGGGAAGTATGGGGACGGCAACGAGCCAAGCTCGTATACCTGAAGCTGTACAACCTGCGGCAGCTACGGCTAAAAGGAAAGGGCGCCTATGCCCACCGATGCCACCGCCGGGCCAGCCTGGTGGTAAGGATGACCCTCTTCGGAAGGGGCTGAGCGGTGCAGGCACTAGATGGTACCTTCGCTACCTCGAAAAGGGCTTTGCACCTGAGGAGGCAAGGAAGAAGGCCGAAGAACACAAGGCTAAGCCTGGTTCTGGTCCGACACCCGCGGCAAAGAGGTGCAGCAGCACCATCTCACCTTCTGTAGGTAATGCGCAGAAGAAGCCAAAGGTAGTTGAAAAACTGGAGAGGTCGCGGGCAAAGCCTGCTAAGCATGCTGCTGTCTCACACGGCAAAAGCTATGCAGCGGCTGCAAAATCAGCTGCAGCTGGTGGAAGTCGTGCCATGACGGTGACGGCCGAGCAGGTGGCGGTTATCCCTTGCGATTATCCTAGGGAGATGCTGAATACCGACGAGCTCAAGGATCTAGAGAATGCTCTAGTGGATGAAATGGCCCGTGGATGGGAGCATAAGCTCAAGTTCAAGGGCATACATTTCAAGATGGGGATGCTACTAGTCGACTGTGAGACTCCACAAACTGTGGAATGGCTGAAGACAGTGGCACCCAAACTTAGTAATTGGAAGGGAGTGGGCCTTACTGCAATGTGCGGGAAGGAAATACCACGCGCCCATTCAATTACAATATACTTCCCACGAAGCGCTGACCAGGAGCACCAAACCACATTGGCACTCCTCGAAGCGCAAAACGATGGCCTGAACATCAAAACGTGGAAGATATTGAATGGACGTAAAGAGGGAACCGGGCAAGTACTGGGCCTCGGTATCGACCAGCAGTCCTATGACACCATAAGGGCTCAAAACAATTCCCTCAGCTATAGGTTCGGCAAGGTTGCAGTGTCTGGACTTAAGAAGTCGGAGGAGAGTAAGGGGCAAATGACCCTCTCGAATCCAGCTTTGCAGAGTACAGAAGCCGCAGTGGAGCAACCTGATCCACAGCAGGCTGTATCACTTCCTCTTCCTGCTGAACAGGTAACTGAGGGAGAGACACTAGAGGAGTATATGTCCCTCTCGGAGAGCTCGCTCTCTGATGAGGAACATGACATGACGGTTGTAGAGATGGACGAGGACATCCTACTTCGGGAGGATGATGGGGCAACAGCCCCACCTACGCAATGACCCCCAATCTGAAAATGGCCCAGGTGAACATCCATCATGCTATAGCGGCATCCGCCGTAATAGCACGGATGTTCACAGCTAACAGACTGGGCATTGTGTTGATTCAGGAGCCGTGGATCCTGAGAGGAGCAGTCAAAGGACTGGCATGCCAGAATGCGAAGGTAATTTGGGACACTCGTGTACTTAATCCAAGGGCCTGCATTCTTATTAATAAAAAATTTAGTTTTATTTTACTTGCAGAACATGCTACGCGAGATTTGGTGCCACTTCAAGTAACCCTTGAACTGGGAGGAGTACTCCGCACCATCATCATCGCATCAGCCTACTGCGCTGGGGACGAACCAGCAGTATCAATGGCACTGCAACGCCTTGTGGAGCATGCAAACAAGCTCCAACTGCCGTTGCTGATAGGATGTGATGCTAATGCTCACAATACCATTTGGGGGAGTACCGACACTAATAATAGAGGTGAGTCATTATTGGAATTTATTTTAAGCTCATCTCTTGAAATATGCAATGTAGGTAATACCCCCACCTTTGTAACTCGAACTAGGCAAGAGGTATTAGACCTCACATTAGGCAGCCGTAGTATGAGTAGATTTGTTAGGGACTGGAGAGTATCTAGTGAGCCATCTATGTCTGATCATCGGATTATTACCTTTGATTTAGATAACACTCGCATCACATGTAACCCAGTTAGAAATCCAAGAAAGACAAACTGGGATCTCTTTGAATCGTCTCTCGAAAATAATTTGGAGCAGGTACATACTAGGAGAGCTCCAGCTTATCATCTAGAATTGGAACACACAGTAGAGGGCATAACATCAGCCATCACAAGTGCGTTCGAAACTAGCTGCCCAATAAGCAGAAGTGCAGAGAAGAATAAGGTACCATGGTGGAGCAACAATCTGTCAAGACTTCGGTCGAAAACACGTAAACTGTTTAACACAGCGAAACGGACTGGAGACTGGCAGGGCTACCGCATGGCACTGACTTCGTACAACAAAGAAATAAGGAAAGCTAAACGAGAAAGCTTTAGGAAATTCTGCGATACAATTGTGCATACTCCTGTTGCGGCCAGAGTGCATAAAGCACTAGCAAAAACAGAAGGGATCTCAATGTCTCTCAGAAAACCGGATGGCAGCTTTACAGAAAATGAGCAACAGAGGGCACGACTTCTATTAGAAACTCATTTCCCTGGCAGTCATCCGAGCACAGACGAAAGGAGCACGACCAATATTCGAAGACCTCGGAAAGAGGATTGGAAAATAGCAACCGAAATCTTCTCCAGAGGGCGACTAGAATGGGCAATTGACTCCTTTCAGCCTTATAAATCACCGGGTGTGGACGGAATTCCGCCAGTCCTACTACAAAAAGGGCAAGGTAAATTGCTTCCACATTTGGCAAGAATTCTAAAAAGCAGTCTGGCACTGGGCTACATACCAAACCAGTGGAGACGAGCGAAAGTAGTGTTCATTCCGAAAGTGGGAAAAAAGGACCCAAGTCTACCGAAGTCCTATAGACCAATCAGTCTTACTTCGTTTCTTCTTAAAACGATGGAAAAGGCTGTGGACAACTACTTAAGAGAAGATGTACTAAGTACATCGCCTCTTCATCATCGTCAGCATGCCTACAGAGCGGGCAGATCTACGGAGACTGCTCTGTACCAGCTAACTGAGATTATTGAAAGCGCTTTTGAAGCGAAAGAGATAGTATTGTGTGCCTTCTTGGACATTGAGGGAGCATTCGATAACACATCGCATGATGCAATTATTCGAGCTCTTGATAGAAAAGGAGTAAATAACACAGTATCAAGATGGATGTATGAACTCCTGAGCACAAGATCAGCAGAGACTCACACATCAGAAGGTATTATCAAGGTTAACACAGCAAGAGGCTGTCCGCAAGGAGGAGTTCTGTCCCCCCTAATGTGGAGTCTTGTAGTGGACGAGTTACTTGAGAAATTGACGAACCAGGGCATCAATTGTCAAGCATATGCTGATGACATAGTAATTATTGCCAGGGGTAAATTTGAGGGAACCCTATGTGACATTATACAAAGGGGACTCAAAATAACTCGAGATTGGTGCGTAACGGCTGGGCTTAGCCTTAATCCGGCAAAAACAACAATAGTACCATTCACGAGGAAAAGAAAACTTGAACGACTAAGGCCGATAAGGCTATCAGGTACAACACTGACAACAGTCAATGAAGTTAAATATCTGGGACTAAACCTAGACAGTAAACTCATCTGGAAAAAACACACAGAAGAGATAACCAGGAAAGCAACGCGTGCTTTAATGATTTGCCGGAGCCTAGCTGGCAAATCCTGGGGATGTAGCCCGACCATCCTCAGATGGATGTATATTGCTATTGTGAGACCAATGATCACGTATGGAGCGATTGCATGGGCAAAAAGAACCAGTCTTTCCACCACAAGGAAGACACTCAATAAAGTGCAAAGACTGGCGTGCCTGTGTATTACAGGGGCTATGAGAACTTGCCCAACCGCAGCTATGGAAGTGCTATTGGAATTAACTCCATTGCACCTTATGGTTGAGGAATGTGCAAGTAAAACGATCCTAAGAATGGCCAAAGAAGGAATAGGAAGAGGAAAGTGCATCACACTGAGACAGTTTGACGTACTACTCAAAAAACAACCACTATTGGCCTTTCCTAGAGACGATATCATCAAAAGATTTGATTTTCAAAAGAACTTTGTTACTAAGCTCAGCAATAAGAAGAACTGGAGCAATGAATCCACAATTCACAGACTGAGCAATCACACAACAAAGTGGTACACAGATGGGTCGAGAACTGATGAGGGAACTGGAGCGGGAGTATTTGGGCCTGGAACCAAATATTCTGAACCAATGGGAAAAAGTACCAGCATCTTTCAGGCTGAAATCTATGCCATAGACAGGTGTGTCCAAATTAACCTCGACAGAAACAGAGTCAACTGTGATATAGCTATAATGTCAGACAGCCAAGCTGCTATTATGGCACTTAACTCCTACATCATTAAATCCAAACTTGTATGGGAATGCCTACAAAAACTTAATGAACTTGGTAGGAGGAACAAAATAACTCTCTGCTGGGTGCCTGGCCATCTAGGAATAGAGGGGAATGAAATGGCCGACTCCCTAGCAAGAAAGGGAGCATCAGAAACTTTCATAGGTCCTGAACCATTCTGCGGAATAGGGGATCACACCCTCAAAGAAGAATTTAGGAAACTAGAGAAAGAAAACAGGGCAAGAACCTGGCATAACACTCAGGGCATGAGGCAGGCCAAGAAACTTCTGGGGCAATACAACCGGAAGAGATTCCAAGCTTGCATCGGCATGAGCAAAAATAACCTTCGTATCCTAACGGGCTTCCTAACGGGGCACTGTAGACTCAAGGAACACCTCAGGAAACTGGGTATATCTGAAGAAGGTCTCTGCAGATTCTGCGATGAGTCCAGTGAAATCCCAGAACACTTGCTGGGATCATGTGGGGCACTGACCCACAAAAGACTGAAATACTTGGGCAAGTACCAACTATCTGATGAGGAAATACAGTCACTAGAGCCAGCTCTCATCCTTAGATTCTTAAAGGAAACTGGACTGGAGAGAGTGCTATAGGCCGAATTTCTTCCGCCAAGGAGAAAGAAGAGTACTAAAACCTCTAGAATGATTTCGAAAGGAATTATACTATGAGGGGAACTCTTTTGAGGGAATAAACCACTCTGAGGCGTAAGCAGGGGGTACAATAGACCAAAAGGTCGCAGTACAATAACCCCTCTCAAATAATAAATAAATAAATAAGGTCAAGCTGGTAATATTTTGCTTTGTAGTTGGTCCAATTGTCAAAGGAAAACATATAGAAGCACGATAGCAAAACTGACCGGCATTGAATATCAAAACGTGACACGATGCATGAAATGGCAAACCTAACTAATTGTTTGACAGCTGCATGTCATTGGCAACTTTGACAACCGCTGAAAAACAAAGAACGGAAAAAGTAGTATTTGCTTAATAGTCGGGATCCATAGATCCGGAAATTACAAATAAGTTCTAAGTTAACCTTAAAATAACCTCAAAATATTAATTATGACTGGAAACTGACGGTTGCTAAAATTAGCGAATTACTGCGAACAAAACGTGTTCATCTGAAACATATAGGCCAGACTAAGTATTCGCTTGTTTGCAGTTCGCAATTCGTTCTTACATGAATTTGAATAATTCTTTACAAGAGTAAAAATACTAGACGTTTGCATTTAAAGATGACATTTGACTATATATTTCCTCTGTTCCACTCTTCCGTTTTACACGAGGGTGTGCTCTGGTCTCTAATGAAAATTCGGCCCGCATAATGAAGTCAATGGATCTATTTTAAAAGCACTTAGCTACACGTATACAATCGTATTAATAAAAAAATGTGCACAAGTAAGTTAACAACAAAAATTGAACGTAACTGCTGAGTAACGAGTTGACGCCGTGTTTATTAATACGGATTATGTACTTGGATACTCGCTATTCATCTGACAAATGAAGAGATCATTGCCCCTTAAACAACAAACCATTCATTTTATACAAGTAAATTAAGTTTAAGCGAACCCATAAGTTACGCGTAATTTTTTTTTTCGAATTTACATATCTGGAGCATAAAACAAGAAGGCACGCTCAATGGGCTGTATGTGACAAACATTTTCGACGACCACTTACGCTACGAACTTATTCACTACGTCACATTTTTGATACGCAGGTGACTGACAGCCCTAGGCAGGAATTTAAAACAGTTACCTACGCTAGGAGGGAATTGAAAATTATGCGTTTCACGTTGCTGCCAAATAATAACTTAACTTATATATAGGATTGGCGGTCGTCGCTCTTGCGGCTGTAAAAACATGTGTACAAGCAGTAACACAATTTGCATTTTAGAGACAGTCTTTCTTAAAAGAGAATCGAAATGGATTTACAGGCCTTTTGCTGAGCAAGTAATAGCTAAAAATTGGGAAAAAATAGAATTGCCTCAAACCCACTGAAGTAAAAAAACAAAAAATATATTCGTTTAAGTGTAACTATGACTGTCACCCCGAAAGCTATGTGCTAATGTAATGATAATTTTTAGTCCGTCATATATGCCATTCAGTGGTGCATGCATTGGGTATTATAATTCCACAACCGATTACTATCGAACTGTCACTTCTTTGTTCGTTCGTCAACTTTTTTTGTAGTTCACCAGTAAGCCCTTGACCAGAATCGGGCCCTAAGGACACGATTTACGAGATATCTGCCCAAATTGAGATCAAAAAGCAAAACTGAGATATCTAACTAGCACTTAATCAAACGCTTGCATAATGTCAGTCTGGCTCGGAATAGGTGACATTATAGTTGCTGTACTTTACTTTCAAAACAAAAATGGACCAATCTTCAGAATTTGATATTTCTGTCGGTTTAGCGGTTGGAATCTTTATTTTTTCGTGGACCAAAGTGGAAAATACAGGGGCTTCCGATAAAAAAAAAAAAAAAAAAATAACGTGAGCTTTAAGAAATTCGCCATGAAAATGGTGGAAACACTGGCGAATCGGGGCCTAAAACAACCTGCAAAGTGCTTTCTGTAACATGTAAACCCAGTCACATCGTTGCAATGGATAGATATTAAAGCCGAAGTTACGGGGTTTCAGATGCGCCTGTGATTATGCATTATGGATGCCTTCATTTTGAGTAACAATTATGCACAAATAGCTTGCGTGCATTTGGGATATAATTATGACGGATGTTTGCTTTGAAATAATCCAAATGTAAAACGAACGTCATTTGCCAGCAAGCATTCAAAGGGCGGGCTCTACAAAAATGGTTGGGTAGTAAAACTTAGTTACTACTTTTATACAGCAAGTTTTCATAACGACATTCATTTCGTTTCCAATTCGTTCCAGGTCAATGGCGTAGCCTTGTGCTAACAATTTCAACCCTTTGATATAACCCTCATTTCGCGCATATGAAAACAATGTAAGAAATAACTAGGTACGTCACATTATATGCTTTGTATGTCGACAATCTGTCAAAGTTTGCAGCATAACAAATAATTAAGTGCCGTCATTTAAAACGTGAAACTCTTAAAATAATTGCAAGGAATTTTGATAACTATCAATAACTTTCATATTAGAAAAACAGGCCAGTGTTTCATAGGCGTTAAGTCAGCTTTAAATTTCGGACAGATTCCAATTCAATTGAGTCGATATTTTAAGGGTAATATAGAGCCGCTCATTTGTAACTTTCTCCATTACGTAGTAAGAGAAAGATATTGGTTTCGTACAAAATTTCGAACTCGAGATTTTAATCAATTCTGATATTACGATGATAGAGGAACTCAAAAAAGTGGGTCACAAAATTCTGTCCGGTCTGTCCGTCTGTCCGTCCTTCCACAGGCCTACAGCCTAAACGGCTTCCCGGATTACGTTCAAACCTCGGATTTGGAGTTTTTGGGCTTACAGCTCGGGAGGTGTTTTTTTTTCAAGGTAACCTCAATATTAATGGTACTTCCCATATAAAATTTTCGTACCGGTTTGATTTGATCGAAAACGGCTCTAACGATTTCAGCCAAAATTGATATTTAAGCTTAAGTAGGTGAGGTTACCAGGACTGCGTACCCAGGTTTTGGCTAAAAATTCGAACAACGGTACTTTTGAAATTTCGACATATCTCGAAAACGCTCTATACAATTGTTACAAAAAATAAATTCTAAGGTAATGTGGTCATTTATAACTTAATATCAAACTCAGTTTTTCTCTATATTATCGTACAATGGATTTTTGAAAAAAGGAATTTTTGTAACATTTATTTTTTTTTCAGTTTACAGGAGATATATCCAATTTTTTTGTTTTCTTTAATCTAGTATCGAGAAAGTTTCGTTCGACCCAGTCGTGCACTTTATTATTCTAGAAAACGATCGGGTTTTGTCATTCAAGTCATAAACTAGACTATTGTCAGCGATCTCGTTTGACACACATACATAGTTCTGCGTTAATTTATATCAGGCATACGGCATTGAGTTTTTAATATATTCTAAAACTAAAAACCTGGATAAACAACATTTTTGTTGTTAAAAATAAAATATATATTCGATGAGCTAGTTGGTACATCTCTACGAATAAATAATGATCTATGGCATCCTGTCAAAGTAGTCAAACTTCAAGGTTAATAAATAAATTGCTGAATGTATGTTTGGAGCAAAGTTAGAAAGAAAAAACTTCTTCCAAATAATCTGTGTTTAGATTATTCAGAAAGTCGAAAAGTTGAATAATTCTTAGAAGAAGACGTCTGGCAAACATCCGCCAGTACAACTGTCATAAAGGCGGTTTTCAATTAGGCGTTCGAACTCGCCAAAAAATAGTACGTCCCTCCCGCATTATTCCCAAAATAAAGAGCTCAAAGAAAACGAATGGTTGCGAGAAGCTTTAGCTTAACATGCTTTTAACACCAAGCCCAAAACCGGGTTTTCCTCGAAAACTCGTCGACGCATTCACACCGACCACCAACTCGTTTTCGTTTGACATTTCAATCAGCTGTGAGACACTAGTCGTCAAACTTCGGTGCAAACTTTTGTGGTTACAAATTTCGATCGCAAAACAAAAATTAATTTAGTGCATTTAAAAAAAATATTAGCCCATCAATTAATTGTGGAAATGATTTTAAGATGTGAATTGTGATATTTGCTCGGTCAGCCATTTTTCTGAACATTGCAAAAGGTGTGTTTGTTCTTACAACATAACAATTGGAAGTCGTTTTCGTGGTGTTTTCGCGGAAAACGAGTGCAAACGACTCGTTTTGAAAACTGAAATATGTATGGGAAAACTTCTGTTTTCGATGAAGTTTTCGTGTGTTTTGTCGAAAACCCGGTTTTGGGCTTGGTGTGAAAAGCTTATAAGGTTCATATATACCTATCTGTTACGCCAACTGTGTATTTTTATCTTACCACTCACTGTGTTCGAAGATTACCCACACAAGAGCTCCGATATTTCTCTCATGATACACCCCTGCATGTAATTTCCATCCGTGCCATCAAGGCGACTTCGTAACAGAAAATCGTTTCCCTCGATCTGATCTCATCCTTACCTGATGAGCCTTCCCCGAAATAACTAAAACTACACACACCTGTCAGTCCTTGGCTGAAAAATATTACCTAGCTGCGAATCCATTAATTTCGGTGTCAATGACATCCCAAACCGCTGCAGAAAAACCCAACCCTGCCGCCAACGAATACTAACGACACGAGCGCGGACAAATTCTTAGAATTGCCCATCCTCCCATCATCCTTTGATGGCTCACTAGATCCGTACATGGCGACAACTCATCTGCGGGTACGTGCATCGTCTCGCCAGTTAAGGAAGTACCTACTCATCTCGTGACTACAATCCGCCGCCGCCGCCAAGCAACCGCACGTTACTTGATATTGATCTTGCTTTACGACATACTCTCCGGAAAAATGTCTGCCAACAAATATTGAATCAAATTCATGGTCAGCCCGACTATGAGATTACAAAACCACAAATGTGCGCGCAAGGTATACGCATGCTGTTCTGAATGAAACTTTAGACATCGTTGTCACAAAGCTGCCCACCGCACGTACATATGAGTGTGTTATCGCCATCGAAGTGCTGATACAAACAGCAAACTTTGGAAGATATGCCTATAGAGGTAGAGGAGTGGCTGCCCAGCGGCACTTGCTGCCAACTTCAGAGTTATTGATTTGTTTTCTTTCTTCTCATCTCATCTTTATTTAATTCGGGGTTTCCTCATCTCTGTACAACTTAATTACGTAACAACAAATAATTTTTTTTTTCGCTTTTCATAATGACTAAATGATTTTTAAGTTTTGGTATGACTAACTGAGAATGTGTGTGTGTGTGTGGTTAAATGAATCGAAAAAGTAGGTTAAAGGCGCTTTTAGTGAATTGATTCTGGTGTCACTGGCTCGGGGGCGACTGGGAGATGATCTCCCTCGGGCTGAAATCCATTCTCGTCGGCGATGTACTTGAGGGTGATGATGTTGCCCTCCGGATCGGAGTATGTGTACGAGCCGCTTTGCACCAGAATGAGTTCTTCGTGTTCCTCCTCGAGGGTCTTGCCGTTCTCATCGACTGTTGACGGCACGACAATGGTCTTCATGTAGCCAACGTTCTCCACCTTGATGCCGTTTGATGTTTCGTAACTAGGAACAGGGAATAAAGAATTTAGTAAAGTCGAATGTGGTTGTCGATTACACTTTGTCCGTACCTGTTGGTGTAGCTGCCATCGGGGTTGCTGATGTCCACCTGCTTGACGATCGAAGCTGGAGTCGTGGTCGTCGATGCGTAGTCCTGGGCTTGTGGCCGAGCGCACACCACCGCAACGAGGGCGTACAATCCAAAGATACGAATTCCTGTCTTGAACATATTTCTGCTGATTTGATATGGCTGAGTGGAGTATGGTAATCCTTTCTTGCTGTGATTGTGTCTCTCAACTGATATCGGTTCGTCAGGTGGACAGTCTATTTATAGGAGGGCTCGTACTTCAATTTGACAACTACCAACACCACCCCCCACCACCGCGGATCGGTGTTCTTATTTGCTTCGCAGATTCGCATGAAGATGATTTTGTTTGCTCATTTCGCATACATAGTTATGAGTAGGTACGTGCGATGGGTAATGGAAGAAACCAAATCACACATATATCGGATTGAAGTGCGCACGAATACACAGTCCGAGGGACGGAGAAATGAAAATTGAACAAAAAATAAAAAAAAAGGAAAAAAAGTGAAACAAAAGCGAAGCCGAATCTGTCAGAGGGTTGGGCTCGGTGTCGACTATCAAATTCAAATGTGTATTAAATTGCGAGTGGTAGTGCGCGATGATGGTGCGCAAAATGCGGATTATGTTACTTAATTTGGAAAGGAAGTGCCCTTAATGGCAGTGATTAATGGGAAACCAATGACAGCGGACAGCGATAGTTTTGGGTGGTTTTGTAGTGTTTGTTGAGTTTTTCAAATATCACGATTTCAGGTAGTAAAAGTCTCTTCACGGGAGATGGAGTTGCATTATCTAATTGATGTGGGTGGACATAGGTCAACTTGGATTTGTTGCAATCGCGCGTTGGTCGATAACGTTGGGATAATTCATTACGACAGGCGTGGAATCGAATAAGTAGACCAGAGAAATCTACCCGTGGGGAGATTTGATTTGAATTTGGAGCAAAGAGTTGTGTGCTGGCCTCTTGTGGAGTGGCCCTCTAATTAAATTCCATCACGTGTCATGTGTATAGATGGTATCATTTCAAATGGAGCATTTAGTTATGTCAATCGGGGCAAGTGCGCGTTCATTTTGCTGAAACGCGTGTCATGGATTTGTGTCAAAAGAGCATTTCTGCGGGCTACATCCTTTAGTTTAGTCAAATAGAGTTGGAGATGGGGTAGGTGCCTTTTTCGGTGCAGTTCATGAATAGTGGGAACTGTCGCAAAATTATTCGACGAAGTGGCTTTGAAGAACGATTATTAACCTTCGTTTTCAGATATTTAAGGATCGTCTTTCGTATAAGACGACATTTGGGATCTAACGCGGATAGGATTGACTTTCTGTAGCTCGGGATTCTCCCAAAGATTTGCAGCAGATTGTACTACTCCCAGTGCCTTTTGTTAAGGGGAGTGAATTCCCTATTTTTTTGTTAAGGCATAGATTTACCAGAGACAAATGTGCTAAAAGTGAGGGCCCACATTTAGAGAGTCGTATTTTACAGACCTAAAAGCGTACAGCTGGATAAACAAGACACGTTTGACATTCAGCTCTTAGAAAGCACACTTGTCGTTGGGCCACACTAAGGAGCTACGATTAGTAATAAGCCAACACAAATCAACTGTCAATCAGTAAATAGAAGAAAAGAAGCGCTGCTAATTGGAAAGACAAACTTCTTAAAAAAATAGACATCTAGCCTAAATAGCACTTAAAACAGTGGAGCACGGAGGCTTGTACGATTCCTCTCCAACAGCTACTATTCTTTCGAGGCAACTGGACAGTGAATCATTTATAAGCCATCTTTGTAAGCAACTGTGGGAATCGATTTAAACAAAAGATCTATCTTGCAAGTGGTCGAGAGGTTATTATCATATTTTCAACACTTTTTTCGCTTTGTCTTGAACTTGGGTAACTATTTTTTGAATTGATTAAGAGCAATGATAAACTAAATGCAGTGAAGTAAAAGAAATATGTATTTTGACAAAAAACCACCCTCAAAAAGTGAATTTGTTAAAATAAATATTAAGTCCTATATTCTTCTCGGAGTCTTATGGAATATTTCAGAAAAAAAATTCATCGCAATTTATCCGGTGGGTTTCACATCAATTGGTAGCACACAAAAGGCTCCCTACAGCTTTATTTGCTCTATTCATGTACTTTCCATAACCAAGGCCAAGCACTTTAACCTGTCAAAATCTAGAAAAAAATCTGAAAATCTCTGAAAGATCGGAAAATATACTCAAAAGTACTCGAGCTAGTTTGAATCACTTACATCTTTGACCTCAATACCTATACACATCACAAATAAATATATAACTTACCTTTTTGCAACAAATAAGAAACTCTGGAAGAACTTTCGACCAACACAAACGAACACATTTCCCAATTTATTTTGTCCAATTGGCTCATTTTTAATTTGTTTCTTTTCGAAGCATTTGACATATTTGACAGTTGAAATTCTCTGAGCTGTTTCGAGCCAAGAGAGAGAGGAACTGCTCGTTACTCGTTATTTTGCTAATTTTCTCTTTTTCTGTCATTTTTGTTGAGAACGTGTATAGATATAAGGTCTGTTCCCTTACTTTTGTAGTAAGAATGGAAAAGACAATTAAAATGGCAGTGGTGGGGATAAATTCTCTCACAGAGAGAGACACTTACGAAAAATTTAGGGAACGCTTTTGTAGTAAACTATGAAAAATGACAGATATGACAGATAAATAATTCCATAAATTGCAGTGGTAAAGAATATTTTCAATACGATGGAATGTTCGGGGAGAACATTTAATACTTATTTTGCAGCCTGTTGATACCATTTTAATAGAAGGCAAGAAATCAAAACAAATTCAATCGAATGTCAAATATGACAAGAAATTTCAAATCAGCTGTTAATTGCCCTTCAAATTTCTTACACCAAAAAAATTGTTGAGTAAAAATTCGTAAGATTCTCAGTGGAGGGGTAATATCTTGCTCTCTCGACGACGCTCTCTTTTACGAATTTTTCGAGTTAAGGAACGGCATTGAGTAAAAATTTTTGCCGGTTGAAGGGTTGTGATGCGTTTTATGAGAACACAAACGTTCTCACATAGCCTCTCACAATCAACTCCTACTCTCACCTCCACGTTGGTGACTGGTGGGTGCCTAGTACCTCGGCTGGAGATTGGGTATCCAACCCCTTTGGAAGGTCGTTGGTGGCAGCAGACGAGAGAGGGGGGGGAGGAGTGTCCTCTCACTAAGGCACTCCCTCTGATCCCAGATGGCAGCGGAGGAATTCCCTTGATGGAATCAACGGTGGCGTCTACAGTTCCAGTCAGGTTGAACTATTTAGTGTCTTCCCTATATGAGCTGCTCCGACATATTCGGATCCCAGGTCTATAGGGATCTCCAATACTGAGCCAGGGTGTTGGAAAGGAGTTGGTGGCGGATGAGCCCTTCATGGGCCAACGGCAGCGCTCAGATCCCGAAGTGGGTTACTGGTGCCGGTAACTCGGCCCCTCGTCCAAGGGGTATAAAATGGAACTGGCCCTCCAGGTTGGGGGTTGTGCGTCGGGGTAACTTCTCTACCACGGAAAAAATAACTAGTTCAGAGACAACTACAAGCCTCGGAAAAGGACGGATCTACTGTTGACAACCCAGCGAAACGAAATAAGGACAACGATATTCGGATCTGTACGTGGAATGTTCGTACATTGAACAGACCGCGTGCAGCCGAACAATTAGCAGAGGCCCTTGACTGCTATAAAGCAGACATAACCGCCATCCAGGAAGTGCGATGGGATGGGCCGGGCAAAAGAAAGATGAAAAACTGTGACATCTATTACGGTGCTTGCTATACGGAGCAGAAGCAGCGCTTATTTGGATGTGGATTTGTCATACGCGGCAGACTTAGGCAAGAAGTCTTGAGCTTTCGGCATGTGAGTGAACGTCTTATGACCATCCGCATCAAGGCAAAATTCGCCAACATAAGCCTAATATGCGCTCATGCCCCCACAGAGGAAAAGGACGACGCTACCAAAGATAGTTTCTACGAGCTCCTCGACCAGACATACGAGCAATGTCCTAAATATGACGTTAAAATCGTGTTGGGCGATTTTAACGCCAAAATAGGAAAGGAGGACATCTATGGTAGGACAGTAGGTAAACACAGCCTACACGACACCACGTCTGGTAACGGACTGAGGCTGATTGACTTTGCTGCGGGGCGAAATGTCACTATAGCAAGCACACGGTTTCCTCATCTCAATATTCATAAAGGGACATGGCGGTCTCCGGATCAACAAACCGTCAACCAAATTGATCACATTGCGATCGACGCAAGGCACGCCTCCAGTATTGCGGATGTCCGAACGTTCCGAGCGGCCAACATTGACTCGGACCACTACCTTGTTGTAGCCAAGGTACGACTGCGGATATCCAACACGCCTCAACAACGGAATACTGTGAGAAAGTACAATGTCGAAAAGCTGCAATCGCAAGAGACCGCCAGAATCTTCGCCGATCGCGTATCCCGATGTCTCACGACAAGTCCTCCCGCAACAACAGCTAGCGCAGAAGACCAGTGGCAGCACTGCCAGAAGGCCATCATTAATGCCGCGACTGATGTGCTGGGTTTCACACGACCGCCACCACGAAACCCCTGGTTTGACGAACAATGTCGACTAGCAAACGCAGCAAAACAAAAGGCATATAAAGCGGCGCTGCAAAGGAGGACTAGAGCTGCTCGCGAGCTCTACGAGCAAAAGAGACGGGAAGAACATCGGCTTCTCAGGAAGAAAAAGAAAGAGCACGAGAAGCGCGAGATCGAAGAAATTGAGAGATGCTACTCCAGGAATAATGTACGGAAGTTTTACCAACAGGTAAAGAGAACATGCCAGAGCAACAAATCCCGTACAGAAACCTGTAGAGATAACGAAGGAAACCTCGTAGTAGAATCACAGTCGGTGCTGAGAATATGGAAAAACTACTTCTGCAGACTGTATAACGGCGACGAAGACCAAAATCCCGCTGTCAGGCAGAACGAACCATTCAACTTAGACGATGATAGCCAAAACTACCGTCCACCTGATCAAAATGAAGTGAAGATAGCAATATCCAAGCTTAAAACCAACAAGGCTGCTGGGCCTGACGGTCTACCCGCCGAGCTTTTTAAAGCAGCTGGAGATGACTTGGTGGAGAGCATGCACCAACTCATTTCTAGGATTTGGTCAGATGAATGCATGCCTGATGAATGGAATCTCAGCATCGTTTGCCCGATCCACAAGAAAGGAGACCACCTCAACTGCGCCAACTATAGAGGAATCAGTCTCCTTAACATCGCGTACAAGATCTTATCTGCAATATTGTGTGAACGCCTAAAACCGTTCGTCAACAACCTGATCGGCCCCTATCAGTGTGGTTTTAGGCCAGGAAAGTCCACCGTCGATCAAATTTTCACACTTAGGCAGATCCTGGAAAAAACCCAAGAAGTCCAAATCGATACTCACCATCTTTTCATCGATTTCAAAGCCGCCTATGACAGTATCTATAGAGACGAGCTATACAGAGCCATGTCTAGTTTTGGCATCCCTACCAAACTCGTCCGTCTGTGTAGGATGACGATGGAGAAATCTCGCTGCTGCATCAAGGTCGGCAATGACCTAACCGAGACCTTTGATGTCAAAAAAGGATTTAGACAAGGCGATGCGCTGTCATGTGACTTCTTTAACATCATACTTGAACGAATTGTGCGAAACTCACAAGCTAACATACGAGGTACGATCTTTCAAAAGTCTGTACAATTACTTGCATATGCGGACGATATTGACATAATTGGACGAACACAGCGAGCTGTCACTGGCGCGTTTGCAAGTATAGACACAGAAGCGGCTAAAATGGGCTTAGCGGTTAACGAGGGCAAAACAAAGTATATGCTGTCAACAAGAAGGGACACCCAACATCGACGAATCGGGCAGAACGTCACAATAGATAGCTATAACTTTGAGGTAGTAAGGGACTTTGTCTACCTTGGCTCTGCTATAACATCTGAAAATGACATCTCATCAGAAATCAAACGGAGAATAACTCTTGCCAACCGCTGTTTCTTTGGGCTGAGAAGGCAACTGTGTAGTAAGGCCCTCTCCCGAAAGACTAAGGAGACTCTGTATAAGACCCTCATCATCCCTGTCCTGCTGTACGGATCTGAAACATGGACTATTTCCAAGGCGGATGAAGATATCCTTGGTCGATTCGAGAGAAAAATTCTTCGTAAGATATTCGGTCCCGTATGCGTTGACGGGTTTTGGAGGAGACGATTCAACGACGAAATATACGAGCTGTACAGCGACATCGACCTAGTCAAAAAACTGCGCATTGGACGTTTGAGATGGCTAGGACATGTAGAGCGAATGGACATCAACGCTCCGGCCCGCAGAGTTTTCGACTCCAACCCAGAGGGTCAACGCAGTAGAGGAAGACCTCGCCTAAGGTGGCGCGCACAAGTAGAAAACGACCTCAACCAACTTGGAGTGCGCAACTGGAGGCAGTTGGCTAAGGACCGGGCCAGCTGGAGAGGCTTGTTGGTTGAGGCCCTGGTTCACCCCGAACTGTAGCGCCACCTAAGTAAGTAAGTATTGAGTAAAAATTCGTAAGAATTCGTAAAAATTCGTAAGATATAAAAGTAAAGGAACAGACCTATAGACTTTGTGCGATTGTGATCGATTTATATCGATTGCGTTCGATTTAAGCCGTGTACGCGAATGAACCTACTATTTTTACAGATAAATTTGCCTGTGCTTTCCATTAAAAAGTGTATGATATGATATGACTTCTCTAATTTTGAAAGGAACATCTAACTAATAACAATTGTCAGTGTCACCTTCCAATTTAAAATCGTTTGGAAGGCATTGAGCGGAAAAATTGAATTTCTGGCAACTCCGCAAATGACATTTAAGACCAACAACAATGGTTATACTCATACATTTTAACACAAATAATCTTAAGGTGCACATACCGTCTAAAGGTCAGAAAAGAGTGTGTGTTTCATTACTCAAAAACCAAATTTTGTTGAAGCTGCAATTTATGTCATCGTCAGTAGGATACGATATATTTTTCTCCTGGCAGTACTGCGTTGCTATCTGAAATTCTGAATTGGTTATGCGAAAACTTCTATTGTTACCAAGATTGAATCTAGACCAAATAACTGCCACTGGGTTCTTGAACTATGACTTGAAGCCAAAGGCCCCAATAATTTTCGACAAAGACGTAAGCTTTAATGGTGACTTACTCACATTTGTGTACTAAATAAATAAATTTAAATTTAGTATTCTAGATCAAGATGATCCAATGAAAAAAAAATTCCCAAACCAATCCCTCACCAAATAAAAAATAAGTTCATACCACAAGCAAAAGTTTGAATTATAAACTAAAATAAAAGTCTGTAAAAATATAGTGTACACTCCCCAATTCACAAATAACAAATAAGAACCTCATATTTTTTTTAATGAACCGTTAATAGCTTATATAAACCGCCGCCGCTCTCCCCTTGGAAATATAAAATTCACTTTCATGCTGTGACTGTAAAAACTATATAGCTGATTGATCAAACAGCTCAACACATCAACAGATCCATCAACGAGAGGTAATAATCGCCAGCCTCAGCCAATTCCAGTGAATTAATTAGCACGTGGGCGCAACAAATTGCAGATTTAGCCAGAATGTGCTAACACCACAAACCACTGGTCGCACATTGCTGCGCAGACTTCTGTAGTAAGTCTGTTACCTAACACATTCCTCGGGTCAGAATGGTTTTGCCACTTCTCCTGCAGACATATCTTCTCCTAGTCAGTACCTATATATATTAATTCGGCTCACGATTCAATTATTAACATTATGATAATTATGATTCAATAAACTCGTACGTGTGTCATCGTTCTAACAGTTCCTTCGCTTTTCGGCAAACAATAGACTTTTGTTTTCTGGCCGGTAGGAGGTCGCTAACCCTACTTTTTCTAGTGGAGAACCTATTTTTTCCCATGAATGTCCTCACTCACACCGATCCCGAATTGCCTTCATTCGGCATACAGATATAAGATTTGCAATGATGATGTTATCGATTCGGACAAGCACTCAGTTCTTCTGTTAGCCAATTGGTATTCCCGGTAAATAGTTATTACCTTGATGAACTTGGATGAACAAATATTTGTGATTATCACAGCATCTTCATGTGTTTGACACTGGAGGTGATCGCGACCTAAAATGATTGATTTATGGCCTGCAATTGTGCTGTGGGTGTAAACACAATAATTTACCAATTTTTACTGAATGAAATGTCGAGGCTATCCAGCTATAAGCGTTTATGTCCAAGCTGGTCTGTCAATGAAGTCGGCGGTTTGTTCACTCGTAAATTTGGGGAGTTTTTTTTTATATTTTGAAAGGGGGTCTTTTGTTTTTATTGACAATTGGTTTCTCGGTAAATGTAGGTATACATTGAAATGTGATGCGTATTTCTGCCGAAATGAGCACCGAGAAACGTCGTCCGTTCAAATAAGTACAGCAACAGAGTCAAATATTTAACTGCTAATTGATTTTAGTATTAATGCGGAAGTGTTTGAGCGAGATAAGATGACCCATGGCCGTGGGATATGTTTTGGGTTCGACGAGGAACAACAACAAGACAAAAAATGCTTCTGCATTTGCATTGAATAGACAGATAGGAAGTTTGAAGGGCGGGAGAGCCTTCAGGGGGCTCTGGCTTCTTAAAGTAGCCTATTGTGCCTACCCAGGTAGGTTCCTAGAACCATCTTTTCACTCCAGAGTCAGTCAGGAAAACAAGGATCTTCTCTGGGTTGTTGAATGAACAATTTCATCTCCCAGGATGTTTTTCCTAACATTGCATACATTGGGGGAGATTTTCTAGACCAAATAAAACAGGAATATAACCTTTGCTCAGCTTGTTACAGGGTGTTGCAAGTATAGTTGGGTTAGAATTGGAAAAGAGGCTCGATCCGTTATGTAGACCACATCTTCTTGCTACTATTCGTGAAATAACACTGTGCGAATGTACTCAGTACATTAATTTGTGAGGTTCTGTATCAAATGGCCTTTCCTGTAATTAAAGGGAACAAATCTCGGTAAAATGGGGAATGAAAAACAAAAACCTAAAGGCCTTGTCATATAATAGGAAGTTTTGACAGTTCATTCACCTAATGTTTTAAATTTCGTTTCAGTTGCAGGTACCCGCGAATTCAAAGACCAACAAATAAAATATCTAGAAAAAATTGCATTGACATTCTAAATTTGAGGTTAAGTTCGAACTAATTTTTATTTTTTGGTTTGTGGAACGCGTTATAATTCTGTGGATTGTGAGCTGTATAGTTGACATTTCGCTGCATATTTATACATATTTTTTAAAAATTTGAATTTGCACTATTTCTTTCATTATCGTAGTTCCAAAAGACGCCATTTATTTAGCATTTATTTTTCTAAAGGGGATTTGTCTCGATGGTGCAAACAAAGAACGCAGGAATGCAGATTTTAAAAGAACAGGTCTCCAACTCGTAATCTGAACTTGTCATTTGTGATTTTTTAGAAGCCTCAGGTTCACTTTTACTTTCACGTTTACCTCTTCAAAGCCCAGCTGAGCGATTGTCTTCACTTGGACTGAACATTCCCATTTCTTTCCACAACATATAGCTCTCCGACGATATTAAATTGATTGCTCTTTCTGCTGCCGCCTTAATGAAATGACAAATCTCTTTTTTCCTGTGCAACTGCGAAAAAATTTTGTCGTGTATGATACGTTCTATAAGTTTAGGAAACTTGACCTAAGTTCTACGTTGAGCAAAACCCGATGTTGGAGTTCAGTAAATATGTGTGATTTACTTTACTTCCATCGTCATTGTGGAACGTGTTTCGTTTAGGTCTCCCTCACGGTCAGGCAGTGGTTGAACCTGTAATGCCTCTAAGGTTGAGTTTTAACAAATGTTGGTCGGCAGTATTTGTCATTGTTGTCCAATCAGATAAACTATTGTCGCCGTTTCTCTTGCGGTCATTCAGTTATCGAGATATTTCCCTTTTAAATAAGAATATAAACTACAGAAAGGCCTTCTAAATATATACTCAAACCTACCGTTTGACTTTTCAATGCAATCTAAATAAATTTTCCGTGGTATTAATTTTTAAACAGTGAATTTTCGACACAATATTTTTTATTTTAAACAAAATACCTAACAACATTCATCATTCACAATTTGGCAGCAGATCAACATTCTCGCACACTTGGACAAATCAATACTTGGGCTTCTTGCTCTCTGGCTCGACATAGGGATGCTCTTCGATGTATTTGAGGGCACGTTGGATGGCCTCTGGCACTGGTGGTGGGGTTGGAATATGAGCTCCATGTGGTTGGTATCCATTTTCATCGGCAGTATAAGAAATGGCATACTCATTGCCATCATCGCCGGCATAGGAGAACTGGCCCTCGATAGCCTCGCCTTCGTGCTCTGGGTCAATGGTCTTTAGGTAGCCATCTTGGGTGGCCTTAGCTCCCTTTCCGGTCTCGAAACTATGTAAGAACATTAATCACACAATAAACACTCAAAAGTTTCTCCAAATTTTCAAAACTAATTTCGCTTACTGGTAATGGAACTTTCCGGTGTGCTCCACATTCGATTCCAGTGTCAAAATTGGATCATCGTCGGGAACGCTGTTGGCAGCGACCACTGCAATACAGGCTAGGCACACAATCAGAACGGTTTTCATTTTGTCTCGGGCTATTTTTAGGTTCTACACACTATAAAGACGTTTCACTAATGCTTATCTTCGGATGAGTTCACGTTGATTTTATAGTGTTATGCAGCGATTGACAAGCAAACAAAAACAAATAAACATACCTACCAATTCGACAGCAACCCCTTTGGAGAGAATTCCAGTTTTCGTGTTTAGCTAGATCTCGCTTGATATTCTCTTGCATCGGGTTTTATTTTTGTGAATTTTTTGTTTCAAGAAGTGTTATTTTTTATTTTGGCGTTTTCAAGGTCGTATATCGTATTTAATATTCAAATATGACGCAGCGAGCTACCAACTGTGATTCGAATTGTGTGTTGTGTTGACCAAATTGGAGTGGAGAGTCAGATATAATCAATACATAACAGAAACCTGATGTAGATTTTGGCGGTGAGATAAATGATAAGAATGTTTTCTCTTTTTTAATTGTTAATTTATTTTCGCAGACTCGCTATGGAAGGGGGCGCCAAGTCTATAATGTGTAACAGTTCGAAAAGGTGTTCTGTATGAGCAGAGAGAAACCAGTTCATGGGATTCATTCATGGAAGACAACTGTAAATGTCTTCGCAAGCCAATTGAATGTTTATTTATTGAGATAAGGGCTGTTATGTTATCAAAAGAAACATAGACATGATGAAGGTTTTTTGATTTATTGGCGAAACATTAGTTCGCATACGCGGTAGCTGTTTATTTAAAAATTAATTTATTCCACAATGAACTATCTGAGATAAAGAAAAAAGAAACACACACATAAAGACTATATTTAATTCTTATAAATAAAAACAAAATGTAAAAATACTTTAATAAGTACAAAAAGTTCAAGTTGGTTTTTATGCTAATGCAGTTTGCCGTTCATGTCCTTTGTTTCGTGAAGTAAGGCAGCTCTGAGTAATGAAATTAATTGAATATTAATTCAGTTTTAACAAAAAATCTTCAAAAACCAGATGACAATTAGCCTTAAGTCGATTTATTCGTGATTATTATTTTAATGGAGCTGATAACAATTGTGGGCCCAGCTGCAAGTTGTTTACGATGGTTATTTTAAGCGAAGTCTTGAAATTTGAATGGCGGTTGTGTAGACTGTGACGATTAGAACTTCTAACGATTCTCAAGAAAAACATCTCTGGAATTCTTACCTTACCAATCACATTGAAAGGCTTTTCGGATGAGAGCGATCGAAGGAATTGATAAAAGCCGGTCAACGGACTACTTTCGATGCGTTTAAAAACAGCGAATTTCAGATTTTACTATTCGAAGAGGATGTCTTGTTATTTGTTCTTAAATATTCAATCAAAGTGTATAGAAAACAAGTTTGAAAGAAGTTAAATATAGAAATTTCAAATTCCAAAGTATTCACTATTTATTCACAATCTACAATATCTACTAAAAGGGGTTTCGACCAAACGAAGAATAAGAAATTCATTCGAACTAAATTTGCAATATAATTGCGTATATTCATTCGAGTAGCGGGTACCTACCCTGCCACCAAATAAAATGTGTTAAGTTAATGCACTGTCAAATCTTGCGAATATCCGTTAGTTCGTACGCATTTGGTTGCTATCATATGAATAGGTTTTAAGGACTTTTCACACTAGCGCGAACTGCGAATTGGCAAACAAATCGAATTAACTGCAAAAGCATTGCGCCGTATTAATAACCAATTTCAGTCTCGACTTTAACTTTACGGAAGCTCACAATTGCGAAATATGTATGGAAAATATAGCCACCGTGAACTGTAAAAATTTAGAGTCGAAACTAAAAGTGTTTATTGGTAAGGCCCATTAAATTGAATATCTAACAATAATCATTTTAAATTTCGACTCCAAATTTAAGTATAGTTCACAGTGTCTTTATTTTCTATACCTACAAATTTCGCTATTTTTAGCTTCCGTAAATTTAAAATCGACTCCGAAATTTGTTATTAGTACGGCGCATTGAGTCTTAATTGATCAAAATAAGGGAAATTTGAAACTAAAGGAATTTTCCCGCGAATTGAAAACTCTCGCCGCGAACTGTCACACTGTATTCACAATCCACATAAAACAGTCGCGATCCACAAACCTGCGAATGAAAAATTCGCTCGAACTTAACCTTCAATAATACAAAATTCGCCAGTTCGTGGTTCGCAATTCGCTCTCATGTGAATGGTCCTTTACCGCAAACTGTCACACTGTATTCACAATCGACAGAAAACAGTTACGATCCACAAGCCCAAGAATGAAAAATGCGTTCGAACTTAACTTTGAACAATGAAATTGATTCGAACGTACCTGCGACTAAAAAACGTTTACCTGAGCATGAAATGTCAGAAACTAGAAATATTCGCTTGTTCGCAGTTCCCAATTCGCTCTCATATGAATAGTCCTTTGCTAATACGAATTATTGTGACTTAGATTCGACAGTAATGTATAAAATTTGCTGTCCCTCCGATTGTTTCGATGGCAATCTCAAAGTTAATACGCCTTCTCATCACGAAATAATAAAATTTAGGAAATAACGAGAGACGACAACGAGTAACGAGTGGTGGTGTGGTTTTGGAATATATTAAAGTAACGAGTTACAATTTTGCTTGTGTAATTTTAAGGGGAAGGTGTATACAAATTTAATTTAATGTTTTCTTCTTGTATTCAATTATATAACCGTTTATACTCGTGTCGTACAGGCCTTTTATTTCACTCGTTAGTGTCATTCATTGATACATGATTTAATAGAGAACTCAGTGGAAGTGTTTTATAATGTTAGCAATTTTGGAAAGTGAAAAAAATATGTAGCTCTGACGCATTTCTCTCCTTAAGGATCGCAAGAGGTTGGAAATCCGTTAATTTGAAGATGTATCAAGTCGTAGATAGTTTTGCATAATATTTCTTTAATCATTAGTAGATGTTCTCATTTTCTTCTACTAAACGTGTTTAGGCATTCGCATTTCATTCCCTTTGAGTTATTTGAATACGTTTTCGTTTACCGGCGATATGTCATCTGGGACGGAAGGCTGAAAAAATAATCAAAGAATCAAAGTTTCGTTCTATTTTGGAATAAAATGAAAAGATTTACGCGATGCTTTCATTTACTCGTACAAAAAGCGTTTTTCCCCAGTGGATTGTTCAGATCAATCGCTTGGGATCTTCGGCTGAACTTGCTGGTGAACGAAATATTCTTTCGGGGAACTCGAAGAAAACGATTGCTGGAAACAAAGTTTCTTACAAAAATATATAATATGAAGCAAAGTTTTTATAAAAAAACAAAAAAACGGATCCTTATAAGAAAAATAATTTATTTCACAAGAAAATATGTGAATTTCTTATAACATCTTTTTTTATATTTATTTTTTTTTATCGATAGACAATATCTAATGCCTTATGACTTTTCCGTCCAAAAATTATGTAATCGTTGCTTTTGCAATACTTTTGGCAGCACTTCCAACGAGTAACCTCAAACGTCCGTTCTTTGCTGGATAGCACTCAGCGCTTAGAAATGTTCATTCTAATAGTTTTGATAAATTTGACACACACATCAAGCTGCAAGAAATATTCAAAAGAGCGAAAACAACAAATTTATTTATTGGGAGGAATGCTCTCCTCGAATAGGTTACAAAACGATTAGGTCTTCACTGCTGTTGGAAACAATCTATAGCTACTGAGTTTAAAGAAGATAAACCGGGGCAAATTTCCGGAGCCCCTGAACTTAAACGGAACCTCTCGTTACTTGTTGGTTTTGCTGATTTTCTCTTCTTTTTAATGGGAACGAGCAGGTGAATACTAAAATTTGTGAGATAACCATCATGTTGGAAATTATTTGGGTAACATTTCACACATCAATTTAAATTGCGGGTTTTGTTCTCACAAGATGATTTTTTGACAGCTTAAAATTACAACAAATAACGAAAGAGATAAGGAAGTCAGTAAATTTGTGCATTTCGAACAGTAGTGTGCTCTGAGTTATGGCGAATTATCATACAAACTACGGGAACCCTGTGAGAGCTTTAAAGTGGGACCGGCTTATGTAAGTCATTGCAACCAGACTGAGAGACAAACATCCTATCTTCTCTGTACTGACAATTTTTGTTGGACAGAGTATAGTACAGTAATTTGCTAAATATTCCTAAAAACCCTAGTCTCACTCGATTGAATTAAATTTTTCCCAAATAAATGCACGAAGCTGTTGTGATTAATTTGAAATTGGGAACCAATCAATTATAAGATGACAAAGTGGATCTACAAAAAAAAAAATCCTCCAAAAATGAATCGACGCGAGAAATGTCATTGCCACCAAAATTGACACTTCGTTGTCATTTGCAATAGCACCCAATTAAATTCTTTTATGGGCTTTGTAGGAGACACTAGAACTTTTTATTAGACACACGACAAGAAAGTCTTGACAAAAGAAGACAGCAAACCGCTTCAACACGCTTTAAGTTGTATGCCACTTTCATTCTAATTTAAATGTAAATTTAGTCCTCAAACTGGTATAACAACCAGCTAATCAGAACAATAAGACAGACTCTCATTTTTTTTTTCAAAGAATCATAAATTCTTTATTGCATCTTAAAGTATTCATATTTATTTATATTTTACATGTCTTAACATTTTTTGTATTTTTTTTAATATTTTTCCATTGCGATATCACATAATGCCGAAATCGATCTGGCGACTAAAATTGTCACAGAGGCAAGAGAGACAGAAAAGAAAAACAGAAAACAATATTACAATTACAACTTGAGTATCATTCAGAAATAACCTAAAAATATATTCAAAATATCGACTAAAACAGTTTTGAAGTTAGGAGAAAACAATTTCGCATCGCATTTGATAGATATTTAAGAAAACAAAAAAAAAATATTACTAATACACTTTTAAGATCAGAGATAGATTAGATTAAGATATTTATAAACAAATAACAAAAAGTAGTGAAAAAAATAAAGAGTGGCTCGATGATTATAATGTTCTTTTGTTTTTTGTTTAACAACATATTTACGTATTCCTGGTTCGTTCAGTCAGTGCGTAGTTTTATGTGTGGTGTAAGAATGTTTTTTTTTTTTTTTTCATTTTATATAACAGCATGTCTTCTTGTGTATTTTCTGAGTGTTGTGTATTGTATCGTGTTTGTGTGATCGTTGTCAGATAGCAGCAATATAGTTTGATAGATTTTTGTTTTCTTTGAAGTTTGGGCAGCCATATAGCATCGTTGGAGTTGTTGTTTCAAATGTCGTCTTCTAGGTCAGCGGACTTAGTTCTTTTGGGGCGGCAGGCTGAGCAAGTAGTCCAAAGCCTTCTGGATTGCTGGTGGGATTGGTGGTGGTGTGGGCAAATGATCACCAGATGGCACGAAACCGTTCACATCATCGGCGGTGTAGGACAGTGAGATGAGGTTGCCCTCGGGGGAGGTGTACGACACGGCACCCTGTGCTATGATGACATCGCTGGTGTCGGCCGAGGTTGCCTTCTTGAGAGTACCAGTCTCTTGGCCCTTGATGCCGTTTGCTGTCTCGTAGCTGAAACGAGAAATTTCGATTTATTTGGTTCTCCTTTTGGCTGAGTGGTGGTGGGGTGTGAGATCGATTAGACCCAACTGGATGTGGATGTCGTAAGGAAACTATTTCGCGCTATTAGCACTTTTACCGGCAGAAAGTTTGATTAGTAATCAAGGCGGATCTAAGAAGAAGCAAAGTTCTCCCACCGTGAAGCTGAAGACATTTGCATGTCTCCGTATAAGATCATTGCCATAGCTATTAGCATTTCCGTATAAAATTTTATTTTTGTCTATCTGTCACTGTGGAAGATACCAATATTTGGTTTACTAATAAATTGGCCATAGACTGGCACTAGATGAACTTGAAAATGTTATTTTGCGTGAAAAAATGCATAAATATGTGCAGTTGTTTTTTATTTGACGTAATTTTCAGGTATTTCTCTGTGCTAGCAGCTAGGGATATGCTAATCTGTTCGAAACGATTCGTGGTCATCATAATTTGGTTGGATTTTGCGTTTTTTTTTTTATGAGAAGTGGCAACAATTGAAGCAACATTGCACGGAAAGTAAGTAAGTTAAGTTGTGGAAGTGTAAAAATTGACATCGAGCAAACAGGGCATCTAGAACAGATGTGGACTGTGGAGGTCGTCTACAGGTGAGCCCATCAACCATATTAAGGCAAAGCGCATTTTTCAATGAAGGCCACTTACTTTTGAGGGCACAACTAGACTACTGCTGTTTTTTTTTTGTTTTAAAACGGAGTTAAGCGTCACCAAATGCAACACTTAAAGACACGACCTTTTCCCAAACAATTTTTGACAAATTTAAGCTGTCCCATGGTAGACGACAACTCGCTCAAAGTTAGTGTCATTCTCCAATGATTTTATCATGCATTTTTTGAACATCCCCATTCGAATTGAAGGCTACAAAGGCGGCCTCTAGAACAAAGCCCAAGCCACTTTTTTTCACCTGCAAACAATATTTTGTGTGCACCCGCCTTTCTCATTGTGGCTGCGCCTGGAGATCTATATAAGTAATCTAAATAAATCTCGCGACAAAACTATTGTTTACCGGTTCAAACCGCCTTGAAATGTCGAGATTTCCAAACGCCCCATCGAAACTAGGTATTCAAATAAATATTACCCAGTTCTCACGCCAACTCTTTTGTTTTTGCTCCGCACGTTGAATCAATTCCACTCACTGTTCACTTGGCCTCTGTATCTCAACCCGCCTAAGTGTATGCAATAATAAAACAGAACTCAACTTACCTATACTGATACGAGCCATCAGGTTCGATATTCGATTCTTGACTAACGATGGCGATGGGTTCCTCGGCCCTTTGGGGAGCGCCAACAACCATTGTCACCGCAACGACGACCAACAGAGTGATTTCCTGCAAAAAGAGAATACAAACTATAGTATGGAAACAACAATTAACTGGCGATAAAATGAGGCTGCAAGATTCCTCCACAATAAATTGAAATTGTGAAAACGCGATAATTGCCACAATTAACGGCGCAACTTGGCTCTCAATGCAAAGTCGTGACAGAATAATTGAATTATTTATCTATTTCGGATACCCTCCTCTCTGTCGCTCCTCTGCGAGAGGGCCCACTATACTCTCTCGACCTGAATGTGAAATTAACCTCTAATTATCTGTGAGTCTATGTGCAGCTATTGAATTAGCATTTTCATTCATGAAGCTCGGTGACGGATTAAGTGCGGGGTGGACGTTCAGTTTTATTTGCACAACAGCTCGTCACTAGCCTGTTTGTCTTTCAATTAAATGACCGAGTATTTGGCTTATGCAACCGCGTAGGCTACTTGTAGATAGCGCAAAGTCAAAGTTTATCGGGCAGAAAGCATCCGCTAATGACATAATCCAGACACACCTTGCCCGTAGAGAAACCAAACTCTTCCCTGATGGGTGCATCGCGTATTGTTCTTCCTGAAAGAAGAAGTGAAACTGTGAAACTGCACATCACGACGACGAGGCAGAGTTTATCGTCAATCGCGCACAATGCAGTGGCGGCAGTGGTTTCCTCACCTTGGTTGCACCCGCATAATGAGACTTGACTCTGGCAACCTCAATTTTTCCCCACACAAACACAGCGGTTAATTTATGTAACATCAAAGTTCATCTCCCAGGAATAGTGGCACAATGAGGAGGGTTGGTGACTTTTTATCGCGCTCGAGTCACATAAGGCTGACGATGGTAGCCCAACGACAGAGCATGGTCTGTTTACCGATGTCGCGCGCTAGCGGAAAGGTCAGTTGTGCAGACAACAGGAATTACTCCACCAGCTGGTAGAGTGCTCTTTGGTGTTTATTTTATTTTTCTCGTGAAACTTCAATTGACGTGTGGATCGTTTTGAGGAAATACGAGAAGAAGCTAAGAGTTGAAGGTGTGCCTTTTGTTGTGGCTAATTAAAAAGGCCAACAGACAGAGGACTAGGTGGGGATTGTTGTTGGAAAATTATCGAGGAGGCAGCCCGTTACGGTTTTATAGTAACATGATGATGTGATAACTGTCGTTTTACCTGTTATTTGTTTTAGTAGCAGGCAGTAACACATTTTGTGCGGACAATCTGTCAAAATGGGAACGATTCGCAGTTTTAATAGATTGTGGAAAGCTAAAGGACAATCGGGCATCGCTTCGAAATGAAAGTTGGGGTTAATTATGTTCATTTGAACTGCCTCAACGGGTGTACATCTTATTCCAAAGGTTGTGACCATTTATAGACAAACTTACCAATCTTGTCAGAGGTATGTGGATCTTTGGAATTGATGCCTTTAAAACTATCAAAACTTGTCGAGGATTTTTAAGAAACTTATAAGTTTAATTGTTGTCACACTAGGCATTATTTTTGGATCGAACTTCCTTCGTTGGAAAACGTGCTGACCACATTTGAGACAACAGAGATTTGGCAAACTTAAAGTTCCAACTCGCGATGTGTGTTTTTACAGAAACTTATGTAGCCTCTAGCTTGGTTAAAAAATCAAAAGATTCAGCCATTTCAATCGTCAGACCTTAAAAGGTTAGAAAACCCAATCCCAGGCACTATTGTCAATGAATGTGGCGATTTAGGCTCTAGAAATGTGCTATTTACTCTGAACGTTTTGCCCGAAGCCCAGTTAAAGCAATAACAGTTTAATAGTGGCCAAAGTGACGAACACCTTTTTCATTTCGGTTTAGATGCTGCAAAGGTCTTGAACACATTGCATTGATAGGGGAAGTTGCCAAAATTCAGCGCAAATGTGCAAATATGACTTAAGAATGGAGTAGTCAAAGATTGAAATCAATTTCAAATTTTGTTGCCATGGCGTGTTTGTCGATAAGGTTATACTTTAGACACTGTGTATAATTTTAAAGATGAAACCACCGTGAGACGTACTCATTGCATGATGTCCCAGAGACTGTCAACACTGAATATTGAGTGTGCGTGCTTTTACCGACCACAAAATGGAAAAAAAGTTTCTTAAGATGGGACTTTTTCTATATAAGATCGAGACAGTCACAAAGACCAAGAAAAAAAAAGGACACTGCAGACTTCAATTTGACTTCGATGGTTTACAGTATGTTCGAAAATATTGGCACTCACCATCTGACAGGACAGTTTCTTGGAAACAATTTATAAATGAATATTTATCAATCGTTCTTCGAAACAGCGTGGATTATTGTAGTTGCTGACCAGTTTCACCATCAGAAAGAACTCAAATAGTTATTATTTGAAATTTCCGTTCAAGTTGATTTTACATCAAATACTTTAGCTATGTTCGAAAACATACTCACTCACCATTTCCCCAAAATAGTTTCTAAAAGAAATTTACTGAATAGTAAGTGGTGACTCACAGACATCACAATTGATTCCGAAAACTGTGCAGGTTTTAGTTGTGAATTTTCTAAAATTTACAGAATTTTCTATAATATAGTGACATCGAATGAAAGTCCCAACTCACAAATAAATAATATAATTAGTGAGTTCGAAAATCGAAATACTTCAGATTCATTTATTGTAGTTGATATGACCCAGAGAAAAATTATCTTCGAAAGCGATGACAGTTTTTACAAAATAGTTTCTAAATTCATTGGGGAGTTGTAGGTAGTGACTCACAGCTACTGCAATTAATGAGTTTCGAAGTGAAATCGTTATAATTTAGTGAGTGCGAATATCAGTTTCCAATTCATCACAATATTTAAATGCTGTTCGAGACTTTAGTTACTACCCATTGCTGTCGATTTGATGTATGTATTATGTTCGAAAACATTGTCACTCACTATTTATTGAAAATAGTTGGTAGCTTTGTGGTGACTCACAGATATCGTTACCAATACCGAAAGTCGAGGTTCTTAAGAGTTTGAAGCAGGTTTTCAATGACAATATGCTACATTGGTTAAGATTACTCAAGTCACAGGTTTTTTTTCGGAAAAATTACACATGACGAAGTAAAAGATGAAATGGAGTCACCACCATTGTAAAAAGGGTACAGAGACTTGAGATATGTAGCTAAAAACTCACCAACACAGTACGTAGCCACATTAGTAATCATTTTTATTTTTTATTTATATTTTGTAGGTTACAATATGCAATTTTGTTTGGAAGATTTCGCCATTGTGAGTTCGAAAAATGAAGCGGACTGTATCGATCAGCTGAATTTATGAATTTTTCAGAAAATGCGGTCAAGACCGGTCGCTCTTTTTTAAACGCCAGCCAGTCACCTTTGCTGGTGTTGAAATATAGCATAATACATATTTGGAAGTGTTTCGATATCAGATTCGAATTTGTGGTCTTGCTTTTTGGTGCTTTGCAATGCAAAAAGTCATGTGTCGAAACTGTTGCAGACATCGAATTAAATACGGAATTGGAAACTAGTCTGGCAACACCATAACTACAGATTAGTGTCTATCGAGACAGATTTTCTGCAGAATTTCGAATCTTGTTTGGGCTTTGCCTGTCAACGTTCGTATTGTGTGTCTAAAATCGACTGTCACGAAAAGTCAAAAGTCAGTTTTTAACATTTAGAGCCCCCGTTCGTTGTTTGATCGATAAGATCGAAAAGCTTATACGTATATTGAGAAAGAGTCTTTAAAAATAATTTAGATTTTAAACACTTTTCAATATAAAACAAGTAAACAGGTTTTGTTGCTCTGTTCCGCCAGTTTTTCTCGAGCAGATTTGTCCCCACTTCGTAACCAAAAATGACAAGACCGAGTTTTTTTTTAATATGGAAGAACAAGTATAAGTGAACGTTAAGTTCGCATCGCAAAACTCGGGTCAAATTCGATCTATTGCCAGCTAAATTTCCAAAAAATTTTCAAGCCGTAAACGGTATACCCAAAAATCACTTTTAAACTTTTGAAACATTTGCTTCGCACAGTCCTTGTTTTAATTTTAAAAAATTTCACTATCACTTTAGTTAAGAAAAAAATTACAAAATACTCTTCAACACTTACGATCTTCATTTTAAGGAAAGAAAATGTTTTTTTTTCGGTCTTGCACAACACAATATCCTTTTGCTTCTCAAGAGGAGCCTTGTATATATCACTTGTACTATTCGCAACACTTGTAGCTACTTCTGCCTTTGGCTCCAAGAAGCTGGGTGGAACAATGAGCTTTTAATGATACCAATTGCCGGGAGTCTCCACTATTTATATGCATCTCGCGTCGAAGATGCATTTTTGCTATTGCCTTGTGTCGTAGTCGTAGTCGTAGTCGTCGTCTTTGTCGGTGTTTATCTCTGCTAAGTTGTATAGGTGTAGATGCCTCCGTCCAACAAGCATACCTGGTGACAATAACAAATACTTTGACGTACACTAGTCTATGTGCTATTCAAATAATGTCAAGTAGACAGATAGATGGAAATATAATTTTTTTTTTCGTAAGGCCTTTGGTTCATATAAATTTGTGCTGCTTCCAGCCCATCATCGAAGAAGATTTATTTATCTACTTAGGTTGCTCGTCTGTGGTAAGTTGCTCGATTTTGTGCAGATCATGTCACCAGTAGCTGCCAGGGAGCGGCTCGAGACAGAAGAGGACCAATTGAAATAAATAAATTTCTTAATTATCTAACACCTTTTTTGTTGGCGAATTGATTGTTTGATGATGCGCGGGAGGCCGCATTCATTAGCTACAGATGCAGAGAGGTTCTTGCCGGGCCATGTATGGGACAAGTGAACTTTGAGTTTCATTTTTGCGACACGGTCCATTGCGCGCGGTGTTAAACAAGAAGACCGATGGCGATGTGTTGAATATGCTGCTGGTTTTGGTGTGGTGGACACATGGGTTTTGGCCGACTAGCGGTCTTTAGTTAAATGTCAATTTGATTCAAATCAAATTAAAGAGGCATTAGTCATCGTCAAATGGACGAACAGCTAAATGGCAACTTGGTCAGCGAGTACAGAAAAGAAGTGCAGAGTCGCTGGGTTAGTAATAGATTTGCGGCAGCTTTGGTGGATATGGGGGATTTTTCTGCATGCTAATCTGACAAATTGCCTGCTGCGTCGGCGACAGAATATTCCAATGGATTCTGTGACCAATTTGTCAGTTAGTTGGGAAGTTGTGTTGTGCACCATCGCTTATGGATTGGTTTAGCTTGTATATTATAAACATGCTTGCTCAGCATAGCGTCGACACGTTTGATGGCGTTTAGATCGGAACTCAGCAGAACTACACCTTTTTTATAGCCCTTCCTCTAAATGACAATGGTCGAACTAGGGATTTCGATAAAACGGTTCCAATTGTGTCGGTCTTAGATGTTTGTCAGGCGTTTGCTAGAGGTGTAATCTGTGTATTTTTTTGAGGATCGACCAAGACCTCCCGCTCAGCAGTCCAGCATTTACCGGCGGACACTTACCACTAAATCACATCACCTATTATTGCATGATTTGTAGGACTCTTATCCTGACAGTTTTGTTTTATGGCGGTCACGTTCCGAGAAATAACCAGAAAAGGTGACCTGATGGAGGTTTTTTTGAGACAAAAATTCTTTGGCACATTTTTGAACCGTGAAATTTGTAAGCTGTACAAAAATGTAAATGCAGTCGCAAAAAGTCAAAAGGCGTCAACTTTTTTCAGCTCAACTACATGGAGAGAATAAGCAATACTGATTCAGCTGAAACTACTTTCGATTCCTGGTTTCTCAGATCGAGACATCAAGGAAGACCGCACCTGCGTTTTAAAGACCAGGCTTTCGCAGGTGGCTACTCATTAATAAATGGAAAAAGACACATATTCTGCTAATAAGAACTTTTATTTCCATTTACTGCACATCACCAAAAATGGGTTAGAATTGACCTGAGTAAGGCACGCGGGGTATTTTCGACAGCCAACAAACAAAATATACTTACTTCACTTAACAGATATCCGCCCAGTGAAGGTTCCCTGCCTGAGATAATGCAGCCTTCTATCCTCTGCGGTTCTGGGCACGCTATTCCCAATTATGCAGACCAAGACCTTTGGTTCCTCTCTAACTTGGTCTTTAACATGGTAATTTGGTCTTTAATACGATAACTTGGTCCTTGACACAAAAATTCGATCAAAATAGATCCTATCGCAAAGAAATTGTTACGACAAGATTCACGAGCTCAAGGCTTATACTCAAATATAAATCCAAGCACAGCAACCGGAAGTTCTTAGAAATTCTATAGAAAGTGCTCTCAAATGAGCCAATTTTAGTGATGTCAGGAATATCGATTGTTTTCAGAACATTATGTACTAAAATCTGTCGTAAAATTATTTTCAAATAATATACCCCATTTTTCTGAAGGAAAATACGAAATCTAATTTTTTAATAAAAATGCTTTGAAGTATGGAGTTATTTTTAAGACAAATATTTTAGTGGGGAAACCTATTTTTGCCAAAAAAAATAGTCTCACGAATAAAAGCTTTAGAAGGAAATTCCCCGAAAAATTTATTTCTGACCAACAAATCTGTCTAAAGAATAAAAATGAAAAGCTATTCGTTAGTGTAAGCGTAACTCACGAACGGCCTGACGGGTTTTGCTTATTTTTCTGTTAAATTTTGTTCGTTGTATTCTGTAAAAGGTTGTCCGAAAAATTCATGGGCCAGTCAACTGCTGAAAAAACACTTTAACCTCAAATATCTAATAAAATAAAATAATGAAATACTACTCATAGCGATTTAAGTTCTACTTAAATACACTGCCGCTCATTTGAATAGGTTCAACTTTTTGTTCACCTAACTGTTAGCCTCTCTTCATATATATTGCAATGACACATATTTTTTATACATGTCATGAAAGAGCATCATTATGCGCTTAGTTTGAGAGAAAAAATGTTGTCTTAAAGCTTACCGTTATTCTCACACGGTGGCTTGACTAAATGCATTCATAAAAACAAACACATTTTTTGGTTCATTTGAATAGGTTCAAAAGCAAAAAATTAAGTTTTCGTGTAGTTGCGTCGTTGAATTGTACTAATTTTTTTTCGGCTAATAAACCTTATTGTGTTCATCTGTTAACGACGAAAATGGGTGGCGGAAAATCTTTAAGCGAGTAAGAAAAGGGCAAAATAAAGGCATTTCGAGAATTTGGCCTAAACCAACGATGCATGGCGAAAAAAATTAACAGAAGTCAAAATGTAGTAAGTGGTTATTTGCGGAATGTTGAACAGTACGAAAAAAAAAATGGAAGGTGGAAGTTATAGCGCCACATCAAGTGCCGATAGACGTGCAATCATCAGAGCAGCATCCAATTCTCATGATTGCGCGTCAAAAATTAAGACAAAAACAGGTGTAAAATGTAGTTTGGCGACAGTAATACGGGTGATTAAAACTGCTAAAAATTTGAAAAGAAAAAAATTTAAAAAAAAAACACCAATAAATAAATCGAGACAAGAAATTCGTCTCCAATTTCGTAAAAAAATACATGTCGTGGAGTGTGAGTGGCAAAAAGTGATTTTTCATATGAAAAAAAAAAATAATTTAAAGGGCCCTGACGGGTATAATTATTATTTTCATGACCTTCGAAAAGATGAACATTATTTTAATTTTTTTCAGTTGAAAAAATCACTTTTTGCCACTCACACTCCACGACATGTATTTTTTTACGAAATTGGAGACGAATTTCTTGTCTCGATTTATTTATTGGTGTTTTTTTTTTAAATTTTTTTCTTTTCAAATTTTTAGCAGTTTTAATCACCCGTATTACTGTCGCCAAACTACATTTTACACCTGTTTTTGTCTTAATTTTTGACGCGCAATCATGAGAATTGGATGCTGCTCTGATGATTGCACGTCTATCGGCACTTGATGTGGCGCTATAACTTCCACCTTCCATTTTTTTTTCCGTACTGTTCAACATTCCGCAAATAACCACTTACTACATTTTGACTTCTGTTAATTTTTTTCGCCATGCATCGTTGGTTTAGGCCAAATTCTCGAAATGCCTTTATTTTGCCCTTTTCTTACTCGCTTAAAGATTTTCCGCCACCCATTTTCGTCGTTAACAGATGAACACAATAAGGTTTATTAGCCGAAAAAAAATTAGTACAATTCAACGACGCAACTACACGAAAACTTAATTTTTTGCTTTTGAACCTATTCAAATGAACCAAAAAATGTGTTTGTTTTTATGAATGCATTTAGTCAAGCCACCGTGTGAGAATAACGGTAAGCTTTAAGACAACATTTTATCTCTGAAACTAAGCGCATAATGATGCTCTTTCATTACATGTATAAAAAATATGTGTCATTGCAATATATATGAAGAGAGGCTAACAGTTAGGTGAACAAAAAGTTGAACCTATTCAAATGAGCGGCAGTGTACCTTATGGGCTTCTTTTTCCTTGTCATAAAGTGTCACATAAGATTTTAAATGGAACTTAAATTATGAGTAGTATCAGAAAACGGGCCTAAGTGTGCTTACATTTTTTAAGCTTTCAAGTTCTTAAATTAAGAAAAAAGACCCTTCCCTATTTTTAATTGTCTTATCTAGAGCAGTGAAAATTTAATTAAAATCAATTCACCTTACTAATAACAAATTTTAGTCTCGACTTTAAATTTACGGAAGCTCACAATTGCGAAATTTGTTTGGAAAATACACAAACTGTGAACTACTTAAATTGAGAGTTGAAAATGAAAGTATTTATTAAGGCCCAATAGCTGGAGCTCAAATTTAACCTTACTAAATGCTAAATACATAGGGCCTTACCAATAATCATTTTTAACCTCCACACTAAATATTTCCTAGATCACAATATGCAGTTTTGTATGGAAAATTTCACCATTGTGAGCTCGAAAAATTTAGTCTGGACACTAAAAATGATTATTAGTACCGCGGATAGAAAATAGTAAACTTTGTGCTGTGCTAATAATAATAATAATTCTTTTTAGCATTCACGTCAAATTTTTAGAACTCCCAATGGCGAAATGTTCCATCTTAAATTATCTATTTTGACCGACCAAATATTTAGGGCAAAAGTTAGAAATGATAAGGCCCCGTCACTTTGGGCCTAACTAATAATCCTTTTTAATCTTCACCCAAAATATATTGCAGATCACAATGGTGAATTTTATTTGGAAGTTTCCGCCATTGTGAGTTCGAAAATCTAGCTTGGACATTATTAGTGTGGCGGTTTGTGACTTCAATCTTTAAACGAATTTTCCGTGTAATAAATAAAAACAAGAAATGTAATTTTTATTAAAAAAAACCACCCATTCACAGTATTAATTCAATTAACCTCAATATTTTTGAAAGCCAACGTCCGAAATCTCAGCCCACAATCCGAATATTCGCAACTTCCATGCAAATCGTTGGCAATGCAATGCGACGTCCACTAAAGTGCCCAACTGAAGACGATGAAAAAAAAAAAAAAAAATAATAATAATGTCTTTGGGACAATCTAGTCACGACATCGCGCACAGATTCAGTGGAACCTAGCTTTGGGCACTTTGACCTGCAATGCAGTTAGATTTGAACTGAAGATTTCCTCCATTCGAAGTGGTTTCTTCCATTCAAATGGAAATTTGTCACGCCCATTTTGTAATTTACGTCATTTGCTTTATTTTGTAATGGCATTTTAATGGTCGATTAAAAACGGCACTTAATGCTGGCTGAGATTATCACCTGAGAAGATCTCTGAACAATTTACTGTGTAAGGTAAACAAGAAGCCGAAACGAAGAAAGTTATGAAACAGAGATGTCAGTTGAGTTGTTCTCAACAGAGACTTGTGCGACCTTCATAGCTGATTATGATTACTTTAGAATTCTTGATGTCTAAAAATAGTAACTGATTAACAATGTTCTGTAAAACAAAGCCTATTAACAAAAACAATGCCCTTGAAGGGATGATTAAATTAGCATTTTAGGTCTGAGCCTATGAATTGAAGAGATTTGGTTAATTGAATTATTGAATCTTTAATCTTTACTATAAGAAGCATGGTCGCATAGTGGAATGGGGCTTACTTAAGCTTTTAGAGAGGCTTCCAGGTATGTTATCAGTAGGTCAGTAAAATGGTCGACTTAAACAACATCCTAGGTTTCACTAGCCCAAAAAGTTCCCAAGACTCTGAATATAATTCAACCTTAAGCAGTCCAAGGATTCCATCTATCTTAAATGGAAAGGCCTGTAAGTATATATCGGCTTTAATCCGATTGTTTCGTAAATAAACTTCGTTGACCATGCCTGCCTTTTATGACATCCAATTGGTAAATTGATTCAAAACAAAGAAGACTGTTAAGACATTCATGGGAGACTTCCGTTTTAAAAGAGGCTCAGCAATAGCGGCTTATGGCTCCGCGGTGAACTTGACAACCTTCTTGGGATACCACCTCCTTCTCTATCAACGACTTATTTTTAGCAGAAAATCCCTCACCCAGATCATGCTTCTTATCAAAAATCAACGACACATCTAAAGACCTCCACGCCATTTCGCCCATCTTCAACTGAAGATCCCATCAAGTCTGTGGTCATGCGTGTTTTTTAAATGACCACATCTAGTCCAAAGATGAAACACCTTTTTACGACGGATAATCTTCTTAGAATCTCAGTCATTAGCTCCCACATGCGGTCGTTAAAGAATGACGTCTTCTTTGGGGAAAATGAAAAAAATTCACTCCGCCGCAAAATCATATCCAATCCACACACTTATCCCACTCGATCGGTCAGATAAGCACAGCTGAATACCAAAGCGCCAACCAAAGATCAAATATAGTTTTATTGCTAATGTTATGGTCAACAACATTGGTAACCTCATTCGCAGCAACTGCACATAGATGCGCACATATTTACCGACTTGCGCACGGAGAGGATTACGTAAAGCGAGTGCAACAAAACCGAAAACCCGAGGCACCTCACCGACCAAGTCGTGCTAGTCCAGAGATGAGGACTGCGTCTAGTGAATATGTCAAAATAAAATGTCGTTAAATATCACAAGCTACGAGTATTTGAAGCCGCGGTACGATTATAGGTGTAGCGTCGGACAACAAAGGTGCGCCGGCTGTATAGTGGTGGCTACCCGTACGGTGATGGTTAAAATATCACACTTCGTTAATCTCATTATAGGTGTCCCGGTGGGGTAGATTTAACTGCTTGAAAGTGATTGCGGAAGCTCTAGCTGGCGACACCTCTTGTCGACATAAATCAAAAGTGATATTCTGATGGAAGAACGCTACCATTGCTCCTCGGCCATCACCGTCAAGGTCAAGGTGATGGAACTCGGTATAGTTGAATTTGTAAGTCAGTCAGTAGACAGAAAAACTGGTGCAGCGGACACTGGTCTGCAGTGCGCGCATTAGACACAGACACGTGGCACATTAGCATTAATGTCAGGTTGGTTTAGATGAGTTTGTTTAGCGCCGTGATTTTTTCTTCCCGGTTTCAATAAATCACAGCTCCCAGTCAGCTGGTTGCAACGGCCTTGGGAACGTGATCTTTTAATGGGGTTAATTGAGCATCTACACAGAAGTTGGTGCATTGAGTTCTCTTCTAAGCTTTCCAGTTGAAGATCTGAATACATAAATACTGCTTACAGGGATTTGCATTAATCAATTGCAGAGATGAATTCATTGAATAATTTTATCCGGCAGGTTTACTGTGTTCTTAGGTAAGAGTCCGATGAAAGGAAATAGTCTTTCCGTTGATGCGGAGGTCTATGAAGTGCGGAGTTTAATCCTAGCTTAAAGTGGAAATTGTTTTATTATGGTTTCGAGCCGAAACTTCTTTTATTTTTTCAGGTGTCAAAGGACTTGCAGCTTTGCTTTACGATATCTTGTTTTTTTTATTAAATTTTTTACACGTTTCTAGAAGGGGCCAATTGAACATACACTTTCTGAGCTTCTCCCCCTAAACAAACCAAGGACGTAAGTCACAAACTTCACGCTTTTTGAATATTTAGTGTTTTTTAATGAGAAAGTCGCATAAATTTGTTGTTATTTTTGGTAAATAAAACAGCAGAAGCTTCTTTAAGTTATACTTGAAGTTGGAGACAATTTTGGGCATATATTTCTCTTACAGTCTGCAATTTGGTCCAGTTTTCTATCACTTTTAAGTACCAACCCATAATTTCGGTTTTGTTCCAATACAGGCGAGAAAGTTTTTTTGTATCAGGTTTTTGTATGAAGCATTTTTTTAAACTTTAAAAAAAATCGCATTTATTTTGATATCAAGGCACTCGAAAGGAAATTTTTTTCAAAATTCCCAATAGGTATCAAATTCCTGTATTAAAATCAAAAACACAGTTTTTTTTAAGCATAAAATCATGTCCAATCGATCTATTGTCCCTGAATTTTTCAACAATTAAATTCTCTGCAGTTGATGAAGTTAAATCAATACTCTGACCTTATTTTGTACGAAATTTAAGAGCTTTGACAGTTAAACTTTCATTACTTTTAATACATTGGCCACGTTCCACTGCCCACTAGATGGCTAGCACAAAATATCCCATTTGAAGGAACGTCAGCACTAGAAGGATAGCGCCAGCAAGTGACATTTGTCACTATTTTTCCAATAATTTCTTCATAAATAATTTCGTGCCGCATAATTATTTCCACACTACAAAATAAAAAGAAACTATCTGAATTGCTATTTTATTTATTATTACCAATTTTATCACAATTGCAGTTCAGCTTCGCATTTTTTTGTAAGCGTTTGAACAATTTTCATTGACAGGTCGTTCTTTTTTTTTTCTCCATCCAGCGGGTAGTTTTGCGCTAGATTGAGAAATTTCCCAGAAAGGGTATTTCACAAAAAGTGCTAGACGTCCATCGCAAATGGTGAAGTGACAATTTTTTTTTATATGGAGTTTGACATGCCGCTGGTCATCTAGCGGGCAGTGGAACGCGGCCATTAAATCAGCTAATAGGGCCGCTGTCATTCGCCGACTAAGCAGCAGATGTTTTTGTAACCAAAAGAAAAACAAACACGATCAGTAGTGTCAAAGGGCCGAAGATGTCAAATTGTTGAAATTACAACTTATTTTCTTTTGTGTTGTGGTATCCCTGATTTTTGCAGCAAACTAGAAAGAGAGACATGTTGCAGTGCTGAAGTGAATCATTTACGTGTGGCTATATCCATATAAACATGCGTATTCTGTTCTTGCTTCGAATTGAATTCTGCACATGTGTTTTGGGCATTATTATTTAGTGTAAATTCTGTATTCAGCCCGCTTGGCTATTCAGCTAGCTTTTAAACACACTTTCTTTCAAAGGAGGGCGAAGTTGTTCTTGGCCGTTTTAAAAAACAAATTCTTTGTAAGTCTGGGTTCGTTTGCTTGGACGGGGTATTGAGAAGACGATCTTGTGACACGAGCTGAACAGCGACGTCGATCCGATAAAAAAAAACTTGCATGTGGAGTTTGATGTGGGAATGACATGAAACAATTCTCTTTTTGCCTCAAGGTACTTTGAAAAGAGGCTTGTAAATGGAATTACTGTCAGTATTGACAAGCTGGGTTTTGTCACGATCATTGAAGTGGTTAGTTACTTTACGAACACAACCAATTGGGACAAAACCACAATACCACACTAAGCTTTTATAACTTTAGCCCCACATCTAACCCGATGAATTTTTAAGAAACTGCAGCTCGCATTCACATCCAAAGATTTATTTAAATAGTTAACCATTTAAACAAAGAAGAATATGTGAAGGTCATCGCAGAACAATGCCGAGATGTCGCATTACTCTATAAACAATCAATCGCACACCTTCCCATTGTTGTCGGTTTCGTGGCGCTGCTGCTGCGCACTCTTGTGCATATCTAAGAATTCGCCATTCAAATGGGTTCCTTCCTTCCTTTGGCGGATCTTACCCATTTGAACACTTCCAATACTGCGCTAAGAGTACGCTATATGCAATTATAAGATACGAATTATTGAATGGAAGCACATCAACAGCGACACCGTCGGCAGTGGCGGCTATGCGGCACCATCATCAACAGCATGCGCCTCTTTTGCCATAAAGCCACCGTGTCTCTTAAAGGCCACAGATCAAATGTCACTTGCAGAAAGAGAGACTTAACCAGTTTTGTAATAGACCAGAATCAATATATGACTATAATGTTGATGATGTGATCCATACACATGTACATAGACCAGTGCGACTGTGCGCGGGCTAGAGGGTGCCAGCCTTTTGGTGTCATCTTTCTTTCGTGGAATAAAATTCTGTCATACTATGTAGGACACGTGTGTTCTTTCGGCATGGATATCTTGGCGGCTGCCATCCATTATACCAGGCCGACACTCAGACCAAACCGAACCAATAGTGGCCGTCTTTGGCTTGAACTGCAATTAGGATCGTCGTCAGTTGGAGCTTACTCGTAATTGTAATTAATCGAAGACCTGTTCTTGGGTGTAATGTCAAGCGGTGAACAGAACACCAATCAATTGTAGGTTTGATTGCATCAGTGGCTGGTGAGATGGCAGTTTATGCACTTAAGATACTGATGAATGTCATGTGTGTCGATTAATGTGTACCTATGTAATCGTATTTGCGCGGCATGTGGTCCAATAAAAATAAGTTAAATGCAACTTTCTTGGAGGCTTACTACATAATTCAAGCGTTTCGCAGTCTTAATGTCAGGGATAAGCTGTCGGGGAACACTATCACCTTCTTGACAGTAGAGGTGAATGTAATGAGCGAAACGTAGCCAGCTTTCTGCTGGTGAAAATCATTCACTAAGAGGAACAGCTTTAAAGAAATAAATGCGTTCTAGTACATTCTGGCAAAGATCGGCGTTGCCCATTAAATTTGAAAAAAAAGGTCGCAAATTATGGTACAGAGTGGAATTGAGGTAAAGTTTGTATATATCCAAAATTCTTCCACTCGAAGAAGGATAAAATATGTTACGAAGAAGTTTTTCTTTCAAAACCGCCAAGCATATATTTGCCTGATGGTGTAAGAGTCCACGAAGTTTTAAACCTGATCTGCGACTGTCACAGAGTGTCGAGCCTTACCACACAGTAAGTAGCCTAAAAGGCAAAACAAAAATAACAACGATTGGCAAGAAATGTTAATCAATTAATTGTTGATGAGATGTTGTTTTTAGGTGTGAAAAGGAAAGGATGTCTGACAGCCATCTTGCATTAACAAGCATAAAAGTGATTTTTGAAAGGCTAAAAAATATGTTCCACATACGCCACCGATATTTTTTTACCTGTGGGATCACTACTCACTACTTAAAAAACCAAAAATACTTCTCGCTATAAGTCAGTATATATATTAAACTTGACCCAGCTTCTCATAACCTATCATTTGTACGAGTTTTTATTTTTGGAGCTACTGCAAACTGCAAACAGGCTAACAATTTTGTGAGAGATCGGTACTACTGAATTGAGAAGTTTTCTCAAGACAGTTGCAATCTCGAATATCTGTCAGACGTTCGCGTGTGGTTCCACAATAGGATAAGAGAATTATAAAGGGGAATTTGTGGCTTTCTAGGCGCTGAACCTGCTCAGTTGTCCAGCACGCCTACCACTGGATCACTGCGTCCAAAATACTGTTTGCTGGTTACATATACTTAGCGATCGCCATTACTGCCAGCCGACTGTTATTAAGACGTCCAATCATAATATCTCCAATCTCAAACTTTAATCCAAGAAACTTTAGTCAGCAAGAATTGTAACTTCAATCGTAGTTATCTGCCCAAAGAGTTGATTAACCCCGCCATAGTCAACCTACTGCAGCTCCCAAACTTAATCATAGTGGCGCCATATTTTATTTATTTTTGCGATTAATGTCCGAGCAATAAAAGTACTCTTCCACCAGCATAAATCACAAATATTAATAAATTACAAACCATCTCGCACAAATTAACCAGGCTTATTAAGGAGCAAAACCAATTCGTCAAATCATGACGATCCAATTGACTGTTATTGCAAATGATGATTGCAATGTTTCTGTACAAGAATAGCATGAAAAGAAAAACCACAGACAGCTAAAAGTGTGTTAGCAAAGACATTTATTAGCTGTCTAGGTCGGATCTTCAATATCAAGCATCATAGAGGCGGCGCTGAATAGCCATAGGTTACCGTGCAGGTTTTATCCACGCAATTGCATCGTGGATTTTTTGTAATTACCGTATTCAATATGGCGGTTGGTAATAGCAATAGCAACGTGAAATAAAAACCAGTGATGAAGATGGTTGAAATGTGAAGGTCGTTGTTTAGTAGCAGCATGGCAAGGAACACGTTGACCACTTTGCAATAAAACGAGCTGAGTATCGACGAGATGGTGTCAGATGCATTTGGAATTTTTCCGCGAGCTGTTGAGTGGTGGAAAATAAAATACAATTTTCAGTTTTATGCTTATCTTGTTGTTGCCATGTGTTGCATTCCATGCAACGCGTTGACATTAAAACAAGTAAGGGCTTCTCTAAGATGCCTACAATTCGTTGTTACAGTTAGAAATTCGTAACAATTGTGAGGCGGAGCTTTATATTAATAAATGAAAGACGCGTCTTATTTTGCAAATTGTCAAAAAAGTCCATGGACTGGTACTAAAGTAGTGAAGAAAAAATAAAAAAAACGAAAATTGGGAACGTGTTTAAAGTCGTCCGATTTCATTAATCGTGTTTTTTTGAGCTTCGATCTCAGCAAAGTAGAGTAAAGTAGGATTTTCAGCACGCAGTTACAACAACATTACTATTGCGAGTCTCGAAGTGTCAATTATAGCGTAGTTGTTGTAACTGCGTGCTGAAAGTCCTACTTTACTTTCCTTTGCTGTGATTGAAGCTAAAAAAATAGGGCTATTATTTTCCATTCATCAATCTAATTTACATTGCTGACAAATGAAACATGTCCATCCCAATTAAATTGTAACAGCCTTGACAGCAGGGATGTGAAAGCTATGACAGAGAAAGAAAGTAGATCGCCATGTAGCAAATGCGTAAAAAGTGTAGTAGATTTAAATAAGCCACACAAAAAAGATATGAAACATTTAAAAATATGTGTATAAAATAATTTACCTAGCATTGTGCTGTTTTGAAATTATTTAAGAACTTGAACAAAAATTTAAGTAATAGATTTTATTTTTCACAATGTGCCTTACCAATTAACATTTTTAGTCTCGACTCATATTTTCCATACAAATTTCGCAATTTTGGGCTTCCGTATATTTAAAGTCGAGACTAAACTTTGTTAACAGACAATTCCTTAAGAAATTACAGATTGATGACGTTTCAGAAACTAGTTCAGTCCATTAGTGAGGATGACAGCTGCCAGACTTGATACGTTTCAATTTTGATTGACATTTCTGGAGGGGTCAGGGTTCGTTTAGTCCAGACCAAAATAATCGACTTCAGACAACTAGATTTTGGATTGTGTGCGAATGTGAATAACATATTGGAAATGTAACGTAAAAATCGATCAGTAAATAGTAGATTAATGAGCGAAGAAAAATGTAGTAGATCTGCTAGAGATTTAGCAAATTCACAACCCTACCTGCCAGTCTTACGAAAACAAACAAACGAACAAATTACTGACAGGTTAACATAAATCGGTTCGTGTATATGTTATTGATTGTAGTCAATGCACAACCCTTTCGTCTTCAAGCTAAAATTAACAATGCGCAACTTCAACCATTTGAATAGGTGGTACAACTATAAATAATAGTAGTAGCGCAGATTATTACATTAATTATAACAACTGTCAAACGATCGGACTATACCTATTTCCGTTTTAAGATTTTAATTGGACATCACTCCGTTGAAAAAATATTTAACTGAACCTCAAATTTAACGACCCTGTCAGTTGTTTGTTGTATTCCCTTTCCCATTGTGTTCCATCTAGCAAAACAAGAACCAATCTTAGTCACATGCCTTAAAGAGTTCACACCAAGTCATAAAATTTAATACCACTCGTAAATTACAAGTCAGTTAACTTTGGCAAAATTAATGGTTACGAGTAGGTACATACAACCAATAATAGTTTTCCCTTATTAAGTTTTCCCACAAAAAATACGCCTCGGCATTTCCTGTCTGCATTTTGACATTAATCGATTTTTAAAGAGAGTAGAAAAAAAATACACACAATTCTCAAATTAGTATTTTTAAAGTTTAAAATTTACGACGGTCACTGCATCCTTTCTATTACACTTGTGAGTCAGAGTTGGAATAATATGTTTTGCTTTCAAAATTGTATGTGTATTTCATTTTATTTATGTGGCTCGGAAGATGTAAAGCTAAATGAAACATGAGCAGCTTTTTGTTTGTTTTCAGTTTGCATAGACATGAAAACGAGACCTGCGTCTGAATCTAATTAAAAAAAAAATATATAAAATAGTTTACTTTGTGACAGTTAACACCTCCTTCGTTAGCCTTTAACAAAAGATGGCGTTTATGTTCGCACGTTCCATTGCTGGTAACGTTTTTCTTCAAAGCTAGAGGTTAGTGTAGGCGTGGTTTATGTTATTTGTTGCTGGTGGGCTATACTCTTAGAAACTAAATTGAGATGTCCGAAAGCTGGCTAAATCGACGCACATCTTTAAATTCGAAAACGATTTATGTTATTACATTCTTAAAATGGTGTTCAAAAAAGTGGTGTCAGAAGATTGCTGCGCTGTACTCTTTTCTTTTTTTAAACAAATCTTCGTGGAGGTGGATGACGGTATTCAAATAGTTATTTGTTAAGGGTTTGGCTAATATTTAGTTTTGTTCCTTTCCAATTTGTTTCTTCCTTTTTTAGGATTTTCAAATGACACGCAAATTATCACTGAACAGTGCCATAAAATCTTTGAATTACACTTTGAGAATAACCTTTCAATTAGCTCGACTTATAGTCGGAATTGTTGTAATCCTCTATATTCGGCCCTAGCGAGGTCTCCGATTTTATACGATTCCTACGATTTTTGCTGTCACGCACTCAACCGTTTTGCGTTGCAGTGCTACCAAGTTTGTTTTTAAGTGGCATTTTTTTACAAAATTGTTTCCGATATCCCCCGACAACAATCAGTAGCGGAGTTTATTTACGATTTGCTGTAAAGCGCAAATAAATATGAACAATAAAAAAAAAAAAAAAAAAAACAATAGCTATAGCAACGCATTTTTTTATTACTTCAATTTGTGTTTCCAGTGCAAAATCAGCACCAACATTTTTCTTCTGAATACTTGTACCTCGAATGTGATTTGACTTTGCGTCCCGACGGATACCTCGCTGGGCCGATTATAAACAATTATCTTGATTAAATGTTAAGCACAATTTAAGATCCTTAAACTAAAATTTGTTCAATCGCACTTCGATTAAGGGGTTAGGATTATTTATTAGTATGGGAAGGTACATTTTGGCAAATTTCTGAAAAGTAAATGTTTTGACCTTAAATGGCTTCTGATTCAACAGTCAAAGTTAAGTGCCTTTGAAGATACTTGGAATAAAGCGTCTGCATTTCATTTACTACCCAGTAATGATCCACGAACTTAAAGCTATACAAATGTAGCAGTATACCTAAATATAGGTTTTTACTCGCTTGCTAAATCGTGTGTTACTTAGCAACAAGTTAAAGCACTTTTTTTTTCAGTTTAAGAACTAACAAATTTAAATTGTCCTATTCATAAATTAGAATAACTTACTGATACAACAGCCAGTTGACGTTTTCTCCACGATAATCCCTTAGAGCTGGCATCACCTAAGCAAATAATGCTAAAGGCACCAACAGAAACAGGAACAGAAACTGAAACAGAACAGAAAGTTTTTGTCGTTCTGTTGTAAATTCTGGTCCTGTTTACGTTGCTCGCTCAGCTACACAAAACTGAAACAGAAACAGATCCATAGAAAACATGGTTGCCGCCTATTCTGGCAGCTGGCAGCAACAAAAACAATCAAACTGCCATTTTTCTGTCGCTAAATTCTGTTGGTGAAAAAAAATGTTCTGTTCCTAATTTTGTTTCTGTTGGGAATGTATGGGATTCTGTTTCTGTTCTTTGTCACTTGGTGCTTTAAAATACTACTACATTCGATGTGCGATAATAAATTTGCAAATGGTCGGGTTTCTGTTCTGTCGAAAAAGAGAAACGTGGCGGAAACAACGAATGCCTTGTAAAATCGCATGCCAGGCGAAAAGCAAAAAGTAAATTGGTTTTACCGTTCATCCTATTATATGTCAAAACTTTTTCTAGACTTTGGAAAGTAGTGTATAATTTGAGACAGAGATTTCAATTCAAAATACCACTTTTAAAGTTTTTAACGGCAACACTTTCTGTTTTCCTGTTTTACTTTTTTTTCTTGATTTATTGTAAAAATATTTTTGACTTATTTACTGCAGTCATTGACAGCTAACACCATCTTTTATTCAGTACTGTTTGCTAAATCATAACACGATCAATGGTTGCTTAGCGAGTTCAAGTTCAGTGATTGGGTGTTTGCACGTTTGAACGAAAGTCGATTCTCATTTTACGAGTTAAATGTTGCGAGCGTCATACTCCTGCAATGGATTTTTCTAGAAATCAATTCTCTAAAACACACCTTGAATCTACTGGTCCTGGCTGTACCAATGGCGGCTTGGAAGCGAAAAATTATAAACTGTGGACCAGTCTCTGTCAGCAGCTATTCATTTATGCTTTCGACAAAAAATATTGTATCTCTCCTTTGATAACTGAGGCTGGAAAGCTTCTATAGTCATTGGTCTGGCGAATTTCGCCCCCAGTTTAACATGAACTCATTTTAAATCCTCTATCTCATTCATATGAAGGGATACACAAAAGCGAACCTCACGTGTTCGACTTCGAGGTTCAAGTTCACGGGTGTGATCTACATAAACACGTTGTTCTCGCAACAAATTATGAAAAAAAAAAGAATTAAAATTCTACCATGCTTTTATGGCTCATCAAGCTGTTAATGGTAATTTTACGCATCTACGGCGACATATTTCGTCTCAATCCATGCCCATATTACAGACCAATTCGAAGCTTGCCTGTGAAAAGTTCTCTCCGACTAAACTAGTTTGCGCTTCCGTGTCAACTCTTTTAACCATCATGCTGTGAGAGCTCCACTTTATTTCACTCAAATCAATCCATTCACATGGTTAAATTTGGCATGATACCTCCCCGCATACCTCTGCGAATAAGATCGTCATATATAAACCTTTCTGATGGTTGGACCATGCCACCAGTTCTCTTTACGACCTCAATCAGTTAAGATGTTCAAATTGGTAAGGATTGACCGCCCGCCTTCCTGTATGACTGAAATATTTTGCGTTCCCATTAGTGTTGTGTTTTAGCCATCATTGCGTTGGCCGACGCCCAAAGGATATCAAGTCCGTTCCCAGCGCCGCCACTTAACCCGTTCCTCGCCAACCACCTCACGAGACAGGGATTCTACAACAGAAACATCTTTGACAGTAACTACCAGCAGAACTACTTCCGCCATGCTTTCCGGATACCAGTGAACATAGCTGTGCCAGCAGAGCATGCAAGGATTATCAGTCAAACCCATGACGCGCGACAGAACGGGGCCTATGAGTACGTCTATGAGACTGAGAATGGAATTCGAGGGCAGGAACGTGGTATCCCCAAGCAGGTGAGGCTCGGCGAGGCATCTGAAAATGTGGAAGGATCCTACACCTACACATCCCCCGAAGGACTTCAAGTTCTGGTCGAATACACAGCCGATGAGGATGGCTTCCATCCCCAGCTTTCATGTAAGTAAAGAAGTCTCTCAGAAGTGGCACAAGATCACCCTTATCTTTCAACAGATGGCGGTGTAGATGCCCAGCGGTTTACCAACAGTCCCGCGCCAGCCTCAACTGTCATCCGGCACTAACTGCATGACGTCGACCAGGAAGCAGCCGACCAACTACCTCAACACATTTTGTAGTATTCCTCTTCTTTTTTTGTCTCTCATTAACATTAAATAAATTCGAAAGCCTATTGGAGGAGTGTCTTATTTATATTTATTCAACTAACTTTTTACGACTCTTGGTGTGAAGTTTATAAAAAGATATACCTACCTCGTGAAACCCGAGGCTCACATTTCGCATTACATTTCGAACTAAATTAGTTTTCCCTGGTTGACATCTTCTCTCTTGTTTTACCATAATCGTGGTATTAATATTCGTATGGGGTGAATTTGACGACAATTGAGGTTCGAAATAAGGAAACCGTCCGTCGTCTTGTTTGGGAGTTTAAATTACCTTTTTTTCGGAAACTGCGGGGGGCCTGAAATTAACATAAACATTCATCATTAGCATACGCTAATCGAATAGTGGCCCATAATGCGGTAATTTAAAAGCCGATTAAAAGAAGTGATGATCATGATGTCTATGGTTTGACATTTCATATGTTTTTTTTTGAGACCTGAATGAGAGATGATTTTCGGCTGATAATGGTCTGAGTCCAAGTGTTTGACGCACGACAAGATTTATTTTCGGATTTGTTCGTGAGGTGATGTGTTGTTGATTTGGAATTGATTGACTATGCATGTGATGGAGACATAAGCCGGCGGCGCGGCTGTTCACTGTGAGATACTGCGACCCAAATGGTGTTTTAAATATGGAGAGCATAGTGCTGGATTACAGATGAGTTTAAGCTTATTAATCGCTTCTGGTTTGTCGATTTGGAAAAATAAAATAAACCGACATTCGTGTGAACTAACCGGAGTTTGTGATGACAAGATGGTGTATCAAGTTTCAGTAGCTTACAGTGAGTCTTATCATTTTTAATCTTCAGCCGAAATAGTTTGTAGGTCACAGTGCGCAATTTCATATGGCTTCGCCATTATGATTATTAGTATCGCGCAGTGATTTTTCTCAATATCTATCCATTTTAAATGACTGATGATTTCAATATTTGAAACAAGCAGAAATTATACGTCTTCTGTCTACGTGGTATTGGATTTCCATTTCTCCACTAAAAATTAATAGGTATGTATTTGTAACCAGTGCAGGGATCAAGCAATTTATCAAAATAAAATAAACTGAAACCAACCATACATTCGAGTCCCCAAGAGTACAAATTCCATTGAATGCTAAACTAAACCTACTCCTCGATACTAATAATCGTTTTTAGTGTCCAAGACAAATTTTTCGAAATTTTCCATATTGTGACCTACAAGATAAATATAGTGAAGATTAAAAATTATTATTAGAAAGACCCAACGATTGTCAAATCTACCAAAAAATCACCAAAGAAGACAGTACCCTTTTCACACCGTGGCGAAAACCGCGTTTTCCGAAAAAAAATCATTCTAGTCGATGCATTCGCACCGAACACCAAATAGTTTTGTTTGACGTTTCAATCAACTGTGAGACACTAGTCTTAAAACTTTGGTGCAAACTATTTTGGTTACAAATTTCAATCGCATTAATTAACAAATAAAATTAATTTAGTGCATTTAAAAATAATATTAGCCCATCAAATTAATTGTGGAAAATGATTTAAAGTTGTGACATTTGTTCGGTCAGCTTTTTTTTTGCTGAATTTGCTGAATATTGCAAAAGGTGTGTTTCTTTCAACAATCCAACGATGGGAAGTCGTCTTCGTGGTGCTTTAGGGGAAAACGAATATAAACAACTCGTCCATTGCTTTAAAGTTTGATAAATGACAAATGTTTTAGTGTTATTGTATAAGTAGGTGTGAATGTCGCTCAGAAATTGAGATTCGCTTTTTTGCGGCAAATCTAAAATGAAATCTGACAGGCAGTTGATTTGGAGAGCAGAAAAAATGTGTCATCTGAAATAAATCTTAAATAAATATTTAAAGGAACCGTAATGAACGCATTCATTAGAAGAATTTATGGATGGATACTTTACATTTAAATTTGCCGCTATAAATGCGACAATTGTTTATACTACCTACTCAGCAGAAGTAAGCCTCAATTGAACAAAGTTTATCTGTTTATCTTATGATTTGCTAAACGATATTGAATGGAAAAATGGTATCAGCTGCCAGTTCACCTATCAGCTAGTTGAGTGGTGAAATTATTGAGTCTTTCACCCCGACGAAAAGCTCCACTTACACACTGAACACTGATACTGATACCTCATCCTCATTACCTTCTGAATGTTTTGTGATTTGTGAAGTATAAGTGAGGTTTGACAGAATCGGGGTTGCTTTTCAGGTCTCAACCGAGGTTCTGATAATGTTGGCCCCATATTTGTAGAGCTGCACACAGAAAGCAAATCAGTCTTACAATAATTATAAATGTTGGCCAGTAAAATACGACACAACAACTGATCACATAAATCTAATTTTCGGAGCAAAGTAGGTAGGTAGGTAGGTAGGAATGTTCCTCATCCATTCGTACGTGAAAATCGTGCATTTTAAATCGACGGCGACGGTACATTTCAGAAAGCTTTATTAATCAGTGATCCTAAGAGTATACAATGACAATATATTCTCAAATTTTAAATCAATTACAAAAACACACAAAATTCATTGCGCACCAATTAGGCGCTAAGGAAATCAGTTGAAAAATGTGCAGCGATGCCAATTGTATTTTTTCTATTCGCAAAGAAGCCCAGATTAGGCCCTGATTCGCCAGGGAATCCACCGTTTTCCTGGCGAATTTTTTAAACACTCTGGAGTTTTGTATTTTTTTATTTTTATTGATTTTTATTGGATGTCGTATTTTCCATTTTGGTCCATGCAACAATAAAGATTCCAACCGCTAAATCGACAGATATATCAAATTCTGAAGACTGGTCCATTTTGGTTTGTTTTGTTGTAGGACTTAAAACAAACGTCCATATCTCAGCGAAAGTAAAGTTCAACAACTAATGTCACAAGCGTTTGATTAAGTGCTATCACTGTTTTGCTTTTTTATCTCAATTTGGGGATATGACTTTTGAATCGTGCCCCTAGGGCCCCTAGGGCCCGATTCTTGTAAAACATCCGGGTTTACTGATGTTACAAAAAGTTGGAACAACTGTGACAGTTCTAAATAGTAAATCGGTTGTGAAAATTGTTTAACTTATGTAAATGCATTATTTTTCATATAACGGGTGATTTTTTAAGAGGTTTAGAACTTTTTTAAAAAAAAAAACACAAAAAATTCGAAAAAATGAATGAAATATTTATTTGAATCGATAGTTTGAACCTTGCAATTTAATGTTTAAAGATAATTTTATGCAAATGTTGACCGCGGCTGCGTCTCAGGTAGCCCATCCGCTGAGTCCAAAACAGTGGCTTTTTCGGGATGCATTGGTAGCTGTTGCAATGCTTCTGGCTGATCTTCACTCCAAATGCGGCAATTTTGCTTATTTACGTACCCATTCAACCAAAAATGAGCCGATGAGAATGCCGATCATAAAATGGAAGCAGCGCGCGATGAACATTTCGAACCGAGCACGAATTTTGATAGTAAAATTCAATAATTTGCAAGCGTTGTTCATTTGTAAGACGATCCATGGTTAAATTGCAAGCCAAACTGAAGCTGTTTGACAGTGACACAAGGTACTAAACACACGTCAGCTGTCAAAACCAGTGTTGCCAAAACCAAACCAGCTAAAAAATCACCCGTTACAATAGCGCATTAAACGATCGGGATTTGTTGATATGTGCATAGTGTATATTTATGCCTAATGATCTTATTGTGCACTACAGAAGAACGCATAGTGCATTAAATGTTCTTTAAGTGTTTCTTTATCGTTGTTAAGGACTGTGGACTGAAATTCATTTTAATTGGACTTTATGTTTTACAAAGTTGCTAAATTCTGTTGAAAGTCGATATTGTTCATAATTGTTGATATGCCAAATTTAGCCAAATTCACCCAAATTCAGCCAAATGCCACTTTTCAAATGAAGATTAAATTTATTGTTGTATTAATAGTTTTATCTAATTTTGTACTCATGACATTTTCCATTTACTTTTGCAGACTTATTCATATAGGTACTGACAATTTAAACCTCTACATTGGACCAAAATAAGAATTGCATGTCTTTAATTATTCTCAATGTTCCTTCAGGACAAAAACATGTTTTTGAAATAAACAAAAGCTAAAAATAGTTTTTCAACGGCACTACGCTATTCACTGCAGCAAAGCGACATAACCGCAAACATTAAAATTTAGCCTTTTGTCAGTTTGTCAAAGTGGGCTAAAGTCGCCAACGTTTTGACACACAAGTTTAAATTTTAGACTCGGATATGCAAAGTATACAAAATTGTAAATTGTGGATTAGAAATTTTGATTTTTTACTAGGATTTTAACGAATTTGGAAATTTTGACTCAAACGTCCAAAATTTCGATTTCACTTTGTTGTTACTGCCTTACTCGAAACACGTCAATGGTAAATTTAACATTGTTCTACCAACCATGTCCATTTGTACCTAGAATGTAGGAGTTTTTCATTTACATGTCTTTAAGGAAGGTACATATGTATTTTCAAAAACGAGTTTTCCAAATGTCTAAAATTATGGTTTAGAAAAAGAAGTTGTATTAATGCGTGGGATCTACTAATAGTTACTTTCAGTGTTTAGCTTAATGTTTTAGAACACGTTTTCCTTTGTAAGATGACTCGTTTTGACATACAGAGTATTATTTAAGTTCAAGGTTAAAAACGATTAAAAGACAGGATCACCGTCTTTCGAACGCAATTTTTTTTCAGATAGGTGAATAATATTTAAATTAATTTCCATTATTATTAAAATCAGTGCATTCGAGTATTTAGTAAGAATAATAAGATCATAATAAAAATCACAGCAACCAGTAACGGCGCAGTTTGTTTGTTTCTTTTAATGGTTGTGTGGAACTCGAAAGTTCATAACCTCATTGACAGGCTCATCGGCCAATTAAATATTCAACAAAATCTAAACAACAGCTAAATAAACTCAAAACAAAGCTCCTTCAAATACAATTTATGAACAATATGAAGCATTTTATAGAGAAACGCAACTTTTGACAGTTCTATTAGGAATGATAATATATTCGGTAACAATTTATGTATAACTCTAAGAAGTATGCGATCAATGTCATCTCATAACAATAATTGAATAATTAAAGATCAGTTTTTAATTAGAGAGTAAGGACTGTCGGATGTATAAAAAGTTGTGGATGAAATTCCAGAAAACAAAACTTGGGTTTCACCTGAATTATGCTGAAATGAATCAGCGTGAGGTGTGAGATCGAAAATCAGCCTCTTCTATGCAAAAAAAAAAAAATGAAAAACATTTCGAGACATTGAACGCCCAATAAAGTAGCATCTCTATGACGTTGGCTCAATTTGCATTCGCATCAAATCGAATGAGTGAAAAGACAGGTTTCTGCAGAAGTCAATAACACGATCGTCGTCGCTCTGTACTGTCACTGTCATCGCGATTGTTGTTTAGACCAGATCTCTTTGCCGAGTTTGAAGATATTATTATCAAATGTCAAGCGGGGTAATACTGTACAATACAATACACAACACCAGTTGTTTCTTTTAATTGTGGCAGCATTCCTAACTGAATAACTAAAACAGGAGGTACTTAAAAAAAAAAAAAAATAATAATTTAGAGACCTCTTGTTGGGTGGGTATGGAAATTAAAAAACAAAAGCAACACTATCCGCCTTAGAGATGTGCGTGATAACGCAAAAGGCGTTGAAATGTCCAACATCGGCGCACAAGATAAATCACTTTTTATTTCCTTAATTTCAGTTAGAAGATCTGGATGTCGCATGCAATAGTCGTGTACTGCTAGTTGTAGAGTTTCGTAGAGTTCTTCTTACTCACCTTAGGTGGGTTCGACATTTTGAAAAATGAAAAAGAAAAAGATGTTCCTCTTTTGTCGTGTTCAAAGATGATACGAGTACATGTCGACCTTCAGTTAGAGCTTCCCATAGAACTCATAGAGCTGGATTCTTACCATTTTATATGACACATCCTCAATTGCACGCAGTTTGTTACTTATAGTTGGGGATTGTGCAAGTAAAAGTTATTAGCTCAGTTGTAACAGTTATTGTTCTGTCAAATTAAATACGTTCAAACGGGTATTTGTATATTTTTTTTTCTTTTTGCGTTTCGTTATAACGAAACTTATAAGTGGTTAGCATTACAAAGAACACTCTAACAAGTGATTGCAGTGCTTAAGAAGTCTCGGTATATTGTGTGCCAAAATTTATTGTGACACTTTGAATATGTGATGCAGTACAATGATTTCTCGTAAAACCGATTAACGTCGCTTGGAATGTGCGGGGTTAAATTAACACTTGTTGTGGTTTGAACAAGAACGTATTTATAGTACGCAATTAGGGTGCATTTCGAATAATTGGACTGCTTTTTAAAAATCAAGCGTAGATTTGTAATTTGTTTTCGTTTTTGTGTAACTTTAGGCACGTGCTAACTTTGGGGACGTTGATTATAGTTGTTTGTTGCCGGGTTGCATTCTAACTTGTTTGGTAAGATTACCTGCTGATTTTGCGATGTGTTTTTGAAAGGATGTTTTTAAGGCGTACGCCTGTCTCGGAGTGATTAGGGATCGACTCAGCATCAGTAGGTAGAAATATAAAAAGACACGGTTCGCTTCCTTTGTTATTTATTCTTAGTCCTATTTCATTATGTATTAGACCTTAACATTTGGCAGCATTTTGAGGTAAAAACTTCATTGAAGCCTGTTTAAAATTTAAAAGGAAGGTATAGCTTCAATTCTCTGAGCTTTTTCGAACCAAGAGAGGAACTCCTCGTTACTCGGTATCTTGCTAATTGCCTCTTTTCATATTTGATTGCGTTCGAATTGAGCCGCGTACGCAAATGAACATGTTACTCTTTATTTTATGTGCATTTTTGTGAAAGTTCATTCTTATAGACTTTTCACACAAAGCCCAAAACCGGGTTTCCGCCAAAACACACGAAAACTTCATCGTAAACAGAAGTTTTCCCATACCTACATATTTCAGTTTTCAAAACGAGTCGTTTGCACTCCAATCGTTGGGTTGTTGGAACAAACACACCTTTTGCAACATCCAGCAAAATGGCTGACCGAACAAATGTCACCAATCACAAATTATTTTAAACAATTAATTGACGGGCTAATATTATTTCGAAATGCAGCAAATTTATTTTGTTTTCTAATTAATGCGATCGAAATTTGTAACCAAAATACGTAGTTTGCACCAAAGTTTTAAGACTAGTGTCTCACAGCTGATTGAAACGTCAAACAAAAACGAATTGGTGGTCGGTGTGAATGCATCGACGAATTTTCGAGAAAAACGCGATTTTGGGCTTGGTGTGAAAAGCCTATTAGAAATTACATTATGGAGTACAAGTTTCAACCACTTTTTCGAGTATTCGGTGTAATATTTAAATATACTTGGTGAGATGGGGAGAAGTGCAACCATTGAGACAGTTTGACTCTTTCTACATTTCAATTTATTGTTATGCTTTCATGAGTCCTTTCATAAGAATGTCGTTCGCAACATTAAGGTCAAATATGGACTCAAATAGACTTTATATGTTTTGTTAAGATCTCTCGAAAAAGTTCGGAGGTAGACCAATTTAAATGAAAAGTGTTTCACTGTTTCAACTACATTCAAAATTTAAAACTGTCCAGGAAGATTCTATCCGTGTCGACTTTAAATTTACGGAAGCTCACAATTGCGACATTTGTATGGAAAATATAGCCACTCCGCGGTACTAATAATCATTTTGAGTGTCCAGGCTAAATTTTACGAGCTCACAATGGCGAAATTTTCCATACAAAATTGGATATTGTGACTTAGGAATTATTTAGTGTGAAGGTTAAAAATGATTATTAGTAAGGCCCACTGTGAACTACTAAAATTTAGAGTCGAAACTAAAAATGTTTATCTACAACTTCAGATAGAGTGCAAAACTTTCAATACCTCTAACCAACAATAATAAAATTTGGAGATAGGCAAAGAAGATACAGTCGAACTTCGATAACTCGAACCACCACTTGCCACAAAAAAAATTCGAGTTATCAAGACTTCGAGTTATCAAGTAAAATACAAAATTGATTCTCTAAACAACTAACAATATCTACACACTCCACTGTTTATACGAATCTTCAACTCTGTGTTTTGTTTTGTCTTCCTCTTATTTTTTTCAATAATTCAAAAAAATATAGCAACCTGGAAGAAATTTGAAAATGTTTACTCACACATACGAAAATTACGATTTTCTACACGGTATGTATAAGGAACATTCAAACTCAGTGCCCCCGAAAGCGATGCATTATAAAACGAACTTGTTAAAACGCGCAGAATTAGGGAATTCCCCTTCAGAATTTGGGATTTCCCCCTTTAGAATTCGACTTATCGAAGGTGACGCCAAATAATCTCTTCGAGTTATCAAGACATTCGAGTTATAGAAGTTCGAGTTATCAAATACAAATTACATGCAAATTTTAGTGTTGGCGCTATTGCCAACCAATTTTATTCGAGTTATTAAATATTCGAGTTATCGAAGTTCGACTTATCGAAGTTCGACTGTATTTCTCCTTTTATACTTTCATAGATTTTCGATCAAACTGTCAATAGTTTGGAACACTTTTGAATGGACAACCGGCTCTGAACAATCAGTATAGAGTCCGAGGAAAGAACACTTCGGTTATAAGAAACGCATGTGGAAACACCTTTAGAGTTTGTTTCTTGTATAAAAGTCTTCGCATATAAGAACACCTCGGATGTAAGAAACAGAATTTTTTGGTATTTTATGTCGTTTTCGATTTGGCAAAAGATCAATTTTTTTTTTGATCGAGATTGCTTTTCATGTTCGATTTGCCACAAAAATCAATCTTTTTTTTGATCTCAGATCACTTTTGAGAAATCTCAATTTTTCCTCAGATTTTACACATACTTTCACTAACACCAATGATTATGACACACAGCGTCGGTTACGAATTGTTTATCGTTGGAAGGGTTGCTTTTTTTAACTGAATTATTTATTTTACGCATGGGATCGAGTTTTTATATTAAATTATTTCGAAATGCAGTACTATAAATGTGTGAAAATCAATTGAAATGGATTTCGAGTGCAAGTGCAAAAATAATTTATTTTGCCGCCAACTCAATATACACACACATACCAATATAATTCAGATTTCATGTTCGTTTTGGCAGCAGAAATCTGAAATCTCAGATCAAAATCTGAAAAGCCAAATCGAAAACGACATTAGATGTTTCTTATATCCGTCGTGGACTGTAATAAATTTCTCCTCTGCGATCTGCAACTCTGGACACATTTCAATATTCTTTACGAATCTAGCACCTTTCAAAATCGCAAATGAAAATTGAATTGAACAGAAAACAACAACCAAAATAGCGAAATATATATTTTTTCAATTCATTAAAAAAAAACAAACAACATTAATTGCAACAAGTTCAATAAAATTGCAAAAGAATTTGAGCTGTCAAATGAGTGGGTGTGTTCAGACGATTATTAAAAAAGACGGTGTGTTCAGAAATGAATGAGTACGGGCACAAATATATCTTTGGTCGTGTTCACGCCAGAAAGATGCAGAAAACTTCTGAATTGGTATTGAAAAAAGTTTGTTTGTAGTCTTGTGGTGTCGCGAAATTCCGTAAGCTAAAAAAAAAACCGAAAGAGGATAGATTTCATATTTTTTCAAAAAGATACCGCACATTTTTTTTTTTTAGATAAAAAGAGGACGTCTAGTCAGCCTAATATTGACATATGAAGAATATCATTTATAAATTTGACATTTGTGTGACTTGTCCGTACGGAAGACTATACAAAAGAGTAATACCGATTCATTAAATTTTCTCTTCCATACTCTCGAGTTTAACCGAACGCATCTGATCTTTAACGTCACTGCTATTGTCAAACTCGTTCAATATTAGTTGTGCCAGTACTGTCGCCTTTATTAACGATATCTTTGTCGCATACCAGCTTAAGTCACACTTTTCGTGATGCATCACATCCACGAATCCGTTTTAGTTCAGACTAATGCGTTGACAAAACCAAATTGGTTCTGGATCTTTTGCAGTCACAACAAAGTAGCTTTCAAAGCATTGGCCATCAAACATTTGACTATTGACATTTCCAAAATTGTGGTGAATGCTCCCGAAATCGATTATATTTCGCTTTGAACAGCAACTTCATGAGCAATGAACCGGGGGCCATTTCACAAGGTGTCTGTTTACAGTCCACAGTTCATTCAATTATTTTGAAATAGGTTCAAGCTCAGTGGAAGTTTTGTAGTCCCATAAGCCATAACCTAAACTAAAAATAAAAGAAGAACAAAACGCAGTACATATTTTTTCAATAAAAGAAACAGTTTATTTCACCTTCCAGGAAGACAATAAAAAATTAACGAAGTTCATTAAAAGTTATTAGAAACCCATTTATATGCGTCAAAGTGACAACACCTTGTCATTGGTAGGTTCAGCGTTGCCAACAGTTCATACAGAAATTTCCACTTCATGCAAAGGAGTCATCAACCCCCCCAAACGATCACCGATCATGATCAACGCTCATCACTCGAATTACATCGATTTAAAGCGGAACTGGGTGCCTTTCCCATGGATAAGAAATATTTCAATGGTTCAATTTTAAAATACAACATACCCGCATGCCTTTTGTGTGCTGCACCAAACATTCCTTCAAATACCTCACCCAGATAATTGTTTGGCTGTACGCTCCCTATTCAATTCAGACACAGTCATGATTAAGATTGAAAGGTCAGTCGATTAACATTTCAATGCAGACATTGAACTTTAAAAAACAAAAAAAGTGAATATTCATCGTGACAGGTGTTAATAAATTTTGTTTAATTTTCAGGTTCAAATTTCACCGATAATAACACCATATGAAACACGCCCACTGTCAATTGATATTAAACAAAAAACAAGTGACCTGCAATGATGGCGATGTCTCTCTTAAAATGTTATTACAAACACTCACATTGCCGCCTCTTTCAAAAGGACCACCAAGAGCTCATCAAATTGATTGATTTGGCAGGAGACAAACTGATTAATCGCATTAGCTTTTGAGACGACATGCAATATAATCAAGTTCCTGTTAATTATTGTGTCATCATGTGTGTAGCCAATTGACAGATATTACTTATCTGCGTATTAATCAAGCAAGTCAGCGGGTTCACCATGTTATCAAATTGTCAGATCACTTTCGTTAGCGTGTTGACACATTGTCAGTAAAATAACTCAAATTAAATGTATCGGGCGTGACCCAAATGAACTTGTCTTTAAATGCTCAGTTGACTCGGCAGGTGATAGGTTAATGTACGTTTATGAAAGTCTCTCAGAACAGAATATAAGCTGTTAGTCAGTATGGCACTTGGTCCACTAAGGGAATTTCCAGAACCTTGAACTTTGCGCAAGCATTGTGGTGGTTAAGTTATTTTGAATAAGGCGTTGCGATTGTAGGAGTTGTCACGCGATTGCATGCTGTTCGGTTTATTGATCTCCATATGTGGTTGGGAATAAAATTTTTGCTATCTACCTTCTAATTGAAAATTCTTGACCAACAAAACGAATTGTAACCGGATACTCTTGAGCGGAACAGGCTACGATTGTCGAATGACTTCCAGGTCACTGCGGCCAGTTTTGTTAACGAAGTAGGAAACAGCTGAAAGGATACACCTTTCTCTAAATTTAATGCTTTTTAAAATGAGTCATAATATTTAGCTGGGACTAATGGAAGCGACCCACAATTTTATAATTTAATGGCGAGATCAAGCGGCTGAATTTTAAAACCCTTTTAGGAGAGTTTCACTCTCGGAAGTCTGTCAGACGTTCGCAAAAGGAGGTTTAAAAAATAAAGATGTACTTGTGCTTTTTGGGGGTTGAACCCTGCAATAGGTACACATTGCAACAAATTGTTTTGTTTTTAACTTGACCAGAACCACAATTTGTATAAACAAATTATATTGTTAAAGGTAGTCGTTAGTGTCGTCTAACATAGCTGCTATCTCAAGTTGCATACTTAGGCGGTTCTACCCTTTGAGGACTTAATTAACAAGCTCGTCAGTTAGCTTGGTACTCATCAGTAAACTGCCTCCACCCGTTACCTGTGTAGTTCAAGTCGGTTGTGGGCTTTACCATCTAGGGCGAGGTCTCGCTCAGCTGCCGCTTCTCGCTCTTGGTTAGACTCGAAGACTATACGGGCCAGAGCTTTTGTGTTGACGCTCTCTATAAATGTCCAAGTCGTCTCAGGCGACTGATACGCAATTTTTTGACCATATGGTTTATGGTTCGAACTTCTTCTCCACAGCTCGTCAACGCAAACGGCACCGAACATTTTACGGACCTCTTAGTTTCAAATAGTTCCTTCTAGAACATTGTTAGAGATTGCCTCAAAAACTTATTCAATATTAAAAAAAAAACTTTGTAAATGGTTTTGGCGGCACTTTCAGTCAGAAAACAGAGTGTGGCTTAATTTTTTTTATCTATCTTGACCATTTTTCTGTCAATTGTAGTAACTGGCTTCTATATAAGACATTTGAAAAACTCACCTCCGTTTGGAAAGATTGTCTGCTGTAGTTTTTAGCTGAATTTACTCGGTTTTCCAGCAAAAACCAAAAGTCTTGAAGTACTACCTATATTTGGACAGTCAATGTAATAAAATTGCCTATAGACAAGTTGTTTGATTCCCAAACTCATTTGAAGCCGAAACCACCTTAAATAATAACCAGCTCCGTCCTCTATAATTTTCAGTCGGACAAAAAATAATTTGGACCCTACATTTATTTAAATAGCAAGAAAAACTTAACAAAAAAAATCGAGCTGTCGTGGGACGGCCGAATGAAGCGAAGCATTGGACGTAAAGTATTGGCCCGTGTTACGTGGCGGCCTATTTGAAATTCATTTTAATTTTTCATAGTGCCAGTTAGTTTAGATTACTCTCTCTGTTCCTCTTTCGCTCTCTACACACATATATACGTATATATACATACATATTATATATATCTTCTGTTATTTACATTATCTATATTATAGAGAGAAAAGATATATTCGCTACCGCTTTCACCTTTTCGCGGTTCATAGTGCCAGTTAGTTCCTCTCTGTTCCTCTTTCGCTCTCTACACACATATATTTGAGAATTTTCCGACTTTTCTTTTTTCCTAAACCATCCCTGAATCAAGACGAACAACACAAAACAAAAATCATCCAAATCGGTGGAGCCGTTCTCGAGTTTTCATCTTCCAAGTGCGCCATGGAGGGGGAAGTTAACGCTACGGTGACGATTTTTTTCGGTTTACTCCCCATCTTTTTGAATAATTTATATGCGTGACCCACCGACCGTCTGTAAAAAAGCTATATTCGCTTCAAAAAAAAAAATAGCTTGATCGTGTAGAAAATAGGTGGAGGAATGTATATTGCGCTCTTAGTTTTACAACTTCAGTGCCACCCAAGTTTTATAACCATAAGTGCCTTCCGAAGGCCTCTAGTTTTGTCTGTACCATACACTTTCCAACTGTGAAATATTTATTTTATTTATAGCGTAGAAGAAGGTCGAACTTTTGCCCCGGTAGCGAGTTTCTCACAAGGCCAAATTGAAGATAAATATTTATCTGCTAATTAAGACTGGGCGGGCCCAGGCTTAATAATGCTAAAAATAAAAAAAAAAATAACTAAAACCGTGGAGTGGCGAAAAATATGCAACAATCAAAATAGCTGCTCAAACATTTTAATTTCAATAAGCAAACCTAAACAGACCTCAACCTCTTTCTGGTTCTCATTTTTAGCAACAAAAAAAAAGTTTCAACTTTCAAAAGGCAAGACGTAATTTTAAAAACAAAATTTCGACAAACTTCTCTTATTTTGTACAACAATTTTAAATTCAAATATCAACTTCTTAATTCTTTTGTTCTTAATTGCTGCATATGACTGGTTCCACTACAATTCGAACAGCCCGCCTAACCTTGATTGCATCACTCGCTAAAGTAACAAATGTCGCGACACTTCCCTGCCAACACCTATGCCGAATATTGTAATTAACTGAAATGTCGGTAAAAAAAAACATTTGTGTTCAACTTTCTTCACAGTTGGAAATTCAAAATAATCAAAATAATGCAAAGCCTCATATACAACAATTATTCATTTGTACAAATTGCTAAATTACGAGCTTATACCGATAAATCACACGTCTACTACTTATCGTTATATTACAATTAGCAACAAACGAGAATAAAAACAAATTCATCAACAAAAAAAAAATTAATACAAAATTCATCCGCATTTATCTCAGTTTCAAGAAAAAGAGAAAAAACAAAAAGGCTAATAAATGCAATTGTTTAAACAAAACCCAACTGGATATGCCGGAGAGACCAGGAATTTCAGACACTTAATACAAATACAAATGATTCCATCAAGAAAGCATTTCATTTTAAGTCGTCCACCGAAAACCAGATATTAGTGTTATTACTTTGAAATAAATTAAATTCCAGGCAAAATTAATTATCGTTCAGATTAAATGTATACTCAAGACTAAACGTCTTTGGGTAATTTTTTCCTATTTCACAATTCGCCATATCCGAATCTATTCATCAATGACCAACTGAATGTCATTCACCTCTCTATTGTGGTCAGATTTTATTGTGACTAACCAAGAGTGAGGTTAAAACTCAAATCAAATCACGATACTTATGAATTTTCGATTTTAATCGTAGGTTTTTTTTTTTTTTGGAAAACTCGATGAGAATGCTTGTGTTTCACTTTAGCAAACAAAAAAAAAAAAGAATCCGAATGAAGTTAGTTCGTTTAACTAATTTGTCTACCACTCGCATTGGATGCTGCATTCCAGTCTTTTGAGTAATGCCCGATTGGCTTTTGTTACTACAGCTGGCGCCGACTTTAAGGTGCCAGCCTTACAAAAATTAAATATGATTCTTGTGTTGTGGTCACGATGACGAGTCTCTTGTAAACTCTAATTGAATTGCGAATAATATCGTCGACCGTGATCTGGCATTGCCTTGAAGATCATGTTTTTTTCTGCTTTATTTTGTTGTATGAAATTAAGTGAATTGATTTTCTACGAACCACAGACAAGATGCAGTGGAACTCATTCGTAAAGAAGGTTAAATGTGTCTTTTTTAAGTACATAGATTTCTGACTTACGAGACTTGCTTTGACAGTCGTTTTCCACAGAGCATTTTACAGTGTTGCTAGTTTTCTGTCATGTGAAAACTGGGGCTTAGTGTTATTAGTTCAGCAATTCGAGTCTGGACGGACAAGAACAGTAGCCGGTAGATACGACTGGAAGTAAATTCAGCTTAATTCATGTGACAAGTAATGACGCAGAATAGGTCTATTCCCGTACTTTCCCGAGCCAAGCAATAAAAATCTGTCAATCTTAAAAAAATTTTGCGAAACTCTCTCAGAAAACTAATTTCAAGCTACTTTGAGCGACATACACCTTTGACCTCTAATTTAAATCATAAATAAAAATATAAGTTTTTTTTTTGCCACAAAAGTTTTGGGTGAACATTTGAACACCGCCGAATTTTTCTTTTATCCACTGATTTTATTTTTGTGCGGAATTGATTTTTAAGAAGGATTAAAAATATTTGTCTTGTCAACTTTGTGCATTTATCAGTACTTGCCGGTTGATGCTTCCTGAGCTGTTACGAGCCCGTTACTTCGTCTTTTGCTAATTTTCTCTTTTTCTGCCATTTTTGGTGAAAACGTGTATAGGCTATTGCGAGCGACTTATATCGATTTAAGCCGCATAATGCGAATCAACCAAGTATTGCCAAGTTGACGTTTTATTTACGAAACAAACAACCACAACCCGCTTCTTTTTATGCAACACCCAATCGCTCTAATGTCCAGTTAAAAAAAAATATCATTGCATTATGCACCTCAGCAGCCTAAAGGTTCGAAAGATCAAAATACCATGCAGCTGCGAATGAGTAGAGTTCATTGTGTACTAGCTCTGCTTGTGCTTACTTCTTCACGGAATCACTGAAACACCCACCGATGCCGATTTTTCTATTATTTCCCACTTACCCACTTCCATTTTCGACGAAATGGAACACACGCAACACACGATTTCCACCAGTCAATATTCTGACATGACATCTGAAATTGTAATTCGTAAAGCTTGTGTAAGCAAAAGATAAGTTTCCATCGTGGAAACTGTAAAACTGCATGTGACGTAGACGAATGAAAATGACAGGAGCCCTCGTTCGGAAGAATTTTAAATTCTTTTACATAGTTTCACACCGATTGCAATAAAACAAACGGCCTTACCAATAGTCAACTTTAGTCTGGCTGCTCTCTCTAAACTTTTCAAAATCCCTTTACCAATAAACAAATATAGTTTTGAAGTAGTTGTATTAGAGCTTACTGGTCTATGTTTTCCGAATCAAAATAGAAATAAAACTATTTTATTCATTTCCCGTCGTTTCGTTGATGTTTTTTCAACTTCTTCTGGGGACTTTTTATTGGGTTTTTTAAATATAGTTTTGCCAGAATATCGTAGGGTCAAGAGTTAATGTAATGATAACGTTTAAGTACCTAATTTCGTAAGTCTGACAGCTCTGTGATTAGATGCCTCTCGGTTTTGAATGGATGAAATCGGTCAGTTGTTTTCAGTTGACGTTTAGGGACGGGAAGCCAACGAACCAAAAGTCAAAAAATTCGTGAATGAGTACTAAGTTGACAGTTCGTATATGTGGGCTGACGTAAGATATGAGACGTTCCCGATCAATCTAGTGTTTGCGTACAGGTTCATCTTGTCCAGATCAATCTAGTCGACTTAAGATGACTAGATTTTTGAAACTTTTTGTGTCCGATCAAGCGATTGAATATTACTAGTCTGAAAATATGACATTTGACATTTTCGTGTTTTGTTTCTTGTAAGTTGAAATGCTTTTCGTTTTCAAATTTAAGCATCAAACAAAAAATTTACCTTAGCAAATTGTGAAAGTTGAGTTCTGCGATGACAACAAATGTAATAGATTTTAAAAAAGTTGTCGCACTAGGAAGTTTAGAGGTCTAATTGTATCTTGGCACCGTTTTACTAGTTCTGTACATTTTTACTAAGGCTGGCAGCCAACAAATCGTCGACATTAGTTAAGTACGATAAACTTGATGTTGCTCCATGTTAGGCATGACATTTTCCTCAAAATAGATTGGATGAAGACGAGGAGTTTCAAACCGATGCAAAACCACACACAAAATCTTAAATATCCCAATTTTTAATTTATTTATTTGAGAAACTTGACGTGCGCCCATTATGAGGTCCCAACAACGATTTCGAGCAATCCTCTCTAAGTAAGGAACAGATGGATTACTATGAAAACGTTTTGTCAAAACAGCTCTGATTGCAAGAGACTTTTAGAGTGGTTGCTGACTGCTTTCTAGTGCACTCTCAAAGGGTTTCACACTGACAATTAAAAGTGCAGCCAGACTAATGACAGCAGTCCAAGCATATTTCTGCAACATGCGATCAGTAATCCCTATAGCCACGATGTCCTTGTCATTAATCATCACCTGAAGGATTCACTGGTGTCTCCCATCTGAAGGAAGTCATACCTTATCACCTCTAAATCGATTTGAACATCTTTTCCCATCAAAAGTGCAACTATTCCCGCAAGAGCGCCACAATCCTTCGGCAAAATAACGGCCGTCTCCCTTTCAAGGTACATGTCAAACACCTACACTATCTCATTCCCAAATATAAATTGCCCATAACTCCTTCCACAACTTCCTTCAGACAGCACCCACAAATTGTGAACTTAAGAAATTTTCCGCTTTTAGCCCGACACGATCGGCTAAATTTTATGGCCACTTAATATTTGCACTGCTGCACATTTTTCATTTAATACAATGCGCGAGTATTAGCCTTCGAGTGTAGTTTCCGGTCTACTCCGCGTAGCTTAACCTGCCAGAAACACTTAAACACCTACTCGGGGTGTAAAGTCGATTTACATCTTCCGAATTCCGCATACGCGACGGATTTAAGAAATCAAGGTGTCAACAGAAAAATTAAACTTAACACTGCATCCGCTCCAACAAATGGAAACAAAAAGGACCGTGCACACTTGGAGTTGGGACATACATTTTCTCTCGCAGGTTTTAGGGTTGATTGTCGAATTAAACCGCAATAAAAGCGTAACGAGTTTAGTCCAGGACGCAATAAAAGAACTGTCAGCCTTGACCTTTGTTTGCACTCGCAAACTTGAAAGGTGAAAGGTTTCTGACCCACAAAAGCAATTCTTTTTCTGGCTTGTAGCGCTGACGATAAAATTTCCCCTATAATCCAAAACGAGCGACAACTCGTTTGGACCTCGTGTGGGATGTAAGGCTCTGTTTTATTGAGTGGAATTTGATATTTTTTTTTGTTTTTATTTTTATTTTCGAAAACAAAACCGAGACACAATTAACGAAATAAATTCCAAATCGATGTTATTGGCATGTGCAGGTGACATCCTTGAAGCAGCATACGTAATGGTGGTTATTCCCAAAATTGTTGCGGGAATGTCGATCGGATGTAGTTCTGTCAGCTCCGGGTTGACTTTGAATGAATCTCTTTTTGGGCGATAGAGAGGTCGCTATTGGTGCAAGTGAGTTTATTGAACAACTCCAAAGTGGGAAATGATCCGAGTTTTCATTGTGAATTGTGAAAGCATTGAACTTGCGCTGACGTAAGGTTTAGGGGGCAAACACCGTCGGTCTGTGGAGCAAAAAAAAAGTTGCAGCTGATTTATCCCCGGGATGGTGTGTCCTTTTTGAAGTGCATTTGATTGACTTTCAGACGCACTTTAAAATTAAGTGATTAGTCAGAGGCGTAGACGAGTCCCTTCCGTGGGGGTGTTAGTTTCGAAAGGAGAATATAGGGTATTTTTGTGGATTTGGAAGACAGTTCAAGAAGTAGTTTTGGGACAAGTGGAATGAGGAACATTCGCAGAATGAAATATTCAAACTGCTGCCTAAAGACTTTAATATTATATTTCTGAGAAGGGGTAGAAGTTTTACAAAATCTAAAATTGGATCCTGGAGGCTTTCTTACAGTCTTCTCGCTGTCGTACTCATTCTTGAAGGGCTATTTGTCGATTCGATAGCATTTTTCAAATTGGAACGAATTGTATTGGATTCATCGAGTCCAATCGAGTATCGCAAATGTCAATTTATCAATTCCATACGCCACGGAAAGAATTGAAAATCACCAATTGCAACATTTTGAGTTGTAATTCACGAATCGTATATTTTTCGCAAATCACAACGATTTTTTCTTGAATTGATATAAAAATTTGTAATTTGTCAGTGAAAACGGCGAAAAATATCAAATGTTGTTTGTTGCATTTTGCGATTAAAAGTATTAATTCGAGCTTCTTTAATTTGTAGTGATTTGCGAGATTGTTTGGAGCAATTTACAACTTCAATAGGCAAATTTCGTAAACACCACTTTGCAATCTAAAATTACGAAAAATATTTGGTGATTTACCACCTCTGAATGATGAATCAATAAAATCTTATAATAATTTACCACATTTAAATCGAAAACGTAAATTGACGTAGGGAAGTCGTAAATTGCAAAATATTTTTTGTAATTGCCATGGAAACTAACTACATAACGCGTGTGAAATTTTTGTATGCACAGGTAGTCGACAGTAACGATATAGTCCATGGGTCGAATTCCTTTCTTTATATGGATCAATATACATACATAATATGTTTGTGGTGTTGCTGCTTGCTGGACAGCTGCAATCATGGGCAGCGACAGCGAAAGACAGTCGGTATTTAATCTTTGCTTAAGGCAGTCGTTTTTTAAGTATATAACTAGTTCTCAGTGATAGTGAGTGTACTAACCATTATAAAGCATTCTGGAATATATATCATGTAAGTACCTATTTAATAATGGAAAAAAATTAAACTAAAGTAGGTATATATAAATCTGTATTTTTATTTTTTTCAGAATGAAGATATGTCTCGCTATTAGAAAAGAAGTAAATTGGTATGGATATTAAAGTGTGCAGTCGAAAAGGTTTTTTAAGGTTCGTATCAATACAAGTTCTTCTAAACAATTTGCGTGTATTAACAATTTCAGCATAGACAGAAAAACCACCCCAGACAAATCCCGTTGTCTCCGGACTATATGGCGTCGTATGATTCTCAAGGATATCAAGAGGAAACAAAAATATAAAATACGACTATGAATTCTGATTGTAAATCACAAGATATAAGTTGTAAATTGAAAATAAAGTTTTCTAATTTCACGATAAAACGTTTTTAATTTAAGACGGTGATGCCTCAAATCACTACTCAAGAATCGTAAATTGCAAAATATGAATTGCAAATTGCAAAATATGAATTGCAAATTGCAAAATATGAATTGCAAATTGCAAAATATGAATTGCAAATTGATAAAAAGAAGTTGTAATTTACGATTAAGAATTTGTAAATTGCAACTACAGAAGTAGCAAATCAGCACTAATGAGTTGCAATTCAAGACTAAATGGTTGCAATTCGGTAAGGGATGAAATCAAATTTACTGCAGAGAAGTGGTAAATTGCGAAATGTTTTTGTAATTCTCAACCATAGTAATATCAAATTTAGAACTACTTGTTTAAAATTGCGATCGGTTATGGCAATATGTATTTCTCGTTTGATCATGATTGACAATGAGAAGTGTTGATTCACGATGTTTGGGGGTCAATATCTTCACTTCGTACAATTTCTAGATTTGCGAATAAGAAGTCGTGAATCAGTAAATCCTGAGCTAAGCTCTAAAACTAGACAAACTTTTCGTGATTCTGCGCTCATTTTTCTTGATTTGATCTTAAAATTTTTTCCGTGCGACAAATGGTTTCCTTACTCGGGAGTTGATGGAAAAGGAAATGTAAGTAAAACAGAAAATGCACATGAGCTTTGTTCGACTTATAATAATGGGATCAATAGAAAACGTTTTTCATCAATAGGCTTGTTTTTTTGAGCTTCGATCTCAGCAAAAAGGATTTTCAGTGCGTTATACTTGACACTTCGAGACTCGCAATAGTTTTGCGTGCTAAAAATCTCACTTTACTGTGCTTTGCTGAGATCGAAGCTCAAAAAACAAGCCTAATATAAAAAGTTAGGTTTAATGAAGGTAGGTAGGTAGAAGTGGCGGTCCATCCTTGAACCCAAGTAGCACCATGATGTGCCTTTTTGTTACCACGACTCGTGTGACCTAGTTTGTGATGGTTATAAAGGGGTGTAATGCATTATATACTTATATCCAAGCTGTGGAGTTGAGGAAACGGATTATATCTAATATCCCTTTACCTGAAAAATCGCTAAGGTCGTCAAAAAAAGGTTGGTTCAGTGTCCGCAATCTGGCTCTTGCTAGTGCCGGGCATTTGCAGAGGAAATGGCAGAGAGTTTCTTTCTCGTTTGTATTTCCGCAGCTGCGGCAATGAGGGTTGTGTGGGATCCCAAGTTTGGCCGCATGGTCGCCAATTGGCCAATGCCCCGTGATTATTGCCGTGACTCTGGCAATATCTGGGCGGGTTCTATTTAGCAGGTTTCTTGTTCTATTTTGGTCGTATGTGGGCCATATCTTTCTTGATATGACACAGTTGGTCAAACCCCTCCATTGGAGATTGGCTTTCTGTAGAAAATGTGAATGAATTTGTCCCTTTACCACTCCTAGTGGAACATGGACCCTTGCCGCGTGTGAGACGTGTAGAGCTGACCCCCGCCTGGCAAGCTCATCCGCGCGCTCGTTGCCTATTATGTCACTATGCCCCGGTACCCAGAGAAGTGTGACACTGAAACGTTCGCCCAGGCGGGCAAGCTCGTTCCGGCACTCCTGCACCAGCTTGGAGGATATGGTAGCCGAATTGATGGCTTTGATGGCGGCTTGGCTATCAATAAAGATAGCAATGTTTTGTTTGTGCGTTGTGTCATGCCCTAAAAGCGCGCAGGCTTCTCGGATAGCCAGTAATTCAGCCTGGAAAACGCTGGCAGAATCCGGCAAACGATATGATTCTGATATATTCGGTGATTCTGAGTAGACCCCGGCCCCCACACCACAGTTCATCTTAGATCCGTCAGTGTATATGACCGTGTCAAAGCCCTGCACTACTTCGTTTCTCTTCCACTGAGCTCTGGAAGGGAAACTTACCTGGAAGCCTTTTTTGAAATTGAGTTGTGGTGTGATATAGTCGGTTGGAGACGTGGCCATACCGTTTGGTAACGAGTCCAGAATGTTGCTGTGGCCATACGGCCTTGCACTCCAGCACCCAGACTCCCTGAGTCTTATGGCGCTGCATAGTGCAGTATCTTTGGTGTGTAGCTCGAGAGGTAGAAGATGCAGGAGCACAGTAAGGGCATCCGTTGGTGCCGACCTCATTGCACCCGTGGTGCCTATACTGGCTGTTCTTTGCAGTCTTTTAAGCTTTGTAAGGTTGTAGCCTTTACTCAGCGCAGGCCACCATACGAGTGAGCCGTATGTCAGAATTGGACGCACAACGGCAGTGTACATCCATAAAGTCATCTTTGGTTGAAGTCCCCACTTCTTTCCAAATGTTTTACTGCAGGCGTAGAAGGCAATACGCGCTTTCTTTACCCTGTGTTCGATGTTTTGTTTCCAGTTAAGTTTTGTATCAAGCATGATGCCCAGATACTTAGCGCTTAGGTTAATGAACTTGAGGTAAAAAGTCTTGTACTTTAAAAAAAATATATATACCTACATATCTTGTAACCTGCTATCACTGACTGCGACTAACGGAAGTTTAATTTTCGACCACTTTTCGAGCAGCTGATACCGTGTTTCGTAAGCCCATACTCGCATTGAAGTTCAAAATATGATGTACTCAACGTGAAATAGGCGACAAAACAGAAGCTGTCACCTGTCAAATTTTCTGTCATTGGAAAAAGAGTTTCCAATTTGAAAAATAAACGGTATAAAAAAAACACTGTTTTCTAAAATTCGGGCTGAGAAAACTTTCACGATGATGTCGGCTCTATGTTCCTTTTCTGGATTACATACGTACATAGCTCTGTGATTTACATTCCCATGAACGCCAGGCCCGGGGCTAGAAATACATGGGACATATTCAAATCCTCTCGAACGAAAATACTAAATTCTGCAATTTTCACACCACTAGGAAGTGACAACTAAAAGGTTCGATATATTTTTTCTCCACTTCCAGGCTATTTCTATAAAATGCGATTGACCCAAATTTTGATCCCAATTCTGCCCAGTTTCTAAAAAAATCGCTTAACAATAACTTAGGTACCTAATCGCTCGAGGTCATTGACATTTGTTGGGTTTAACCGACGATGTATTCCTGTGACCTGAGTCAAAATAATATTCGCACCCTCTCTGTGGGTAATCGTGATCAGATATAACCCAAAAATTGGCACACACAAGTAGATACGATACAGGTCTCAGCAGCTCATCCCAAAATTCAGCCATACAAAAGCTCATTTAGACATAAAAAATATACAGCCACAATTCGCCATCATCCAACCTACGTCAATGCGAGCATGTTCAAATTCAAATTGGTTACACAATCCAAGTGAAATGAGCTAATAGTCGAGAAATTCGGCTCGAAAACCCGCTCAAATTAACGTTTAGTACAAACAAATTAAATTCGAATTAATAATGAAGCTCTGCCAATGGACGTGCTTATTCTTAAGTTGACATTCGGATTAATCCTACACAGCCGCTATGCAAAAAATCTCTAGTTGCGAGTTTTGAAACCATTAATAAAATTGATAAGCTTCCATGGCCCATTTGCGGAGATTTCCCAAAATGAGCACAAGTCATGAACTTTCTGGTTGTCTCTCGTGGTGTTACGTTCATCCAGACATGGGCTTCCGATTATATTGCTCGGGCGTTTGAAAAGGCAATCCACACGGCCAATCAATCAGTTCGCCATTATAAACGAAGCTGGGTTTCGTCAATAAATTCTGGCAGCTAACACGTTTCCTTTCGCCCCCGAATACCCATCCAAATCAGGTGCTCTGTATATGGACATGTATCTTGGCTCACGCGTTCGGAACTCTGCGGATTGATGACAATGCTGGTCGGACCGCACCGCTTATAAAGCGCTAAATGATCTAATTCTAAATAAATTTCTATTCTTAAAGGTTGTCCGAACGGAATGTAGCCTTGAGTTTCTGATGTCAAAGAGTGTTGTTCCTCGTAAAAAAAATTGCAACGCCTAATCCGGGATGACAGCGGATTCCCATCAGAACGTTTACTTTATGGGTATTCTTTTGAGATTATACCAGGATGTATAATGTCGGATACTGACGAGAGGAAGAAAACGCACCCGGAAGTGACATAATTTGACACGAGGCCAACATCATCAGCATCAGTCAAAAGGTGGAGGGAAATGCTGAACGAAGCCGCGCATCCATGTTCGCAATTTGTTGAAGTCAATTGGCGAAGAAACACGCGACATGAAGAAGCGCACTTAACGACTGTGTGACAACAAAGAACAAAAGCGAACTTCCTTCTTCATTCAGTGCGACACCGACACGAATGTAGTTACATTATGAATCACACGAGGCGGTGACTATGATAGTACAAATTTATCAATCTAGATGGAATCTAAAATTGACAAAAAATACCATAGTCACGGAACCAGTTCCTGACTGAAAGTACGAGTATATCCACAGGTATACGACAAATTAGAGGACTGCTTGTTTGCGGCTCTAAATGATCGTAAGTCGATATTGTTTTGAAATTAGTTTGAAACAGACAAAACGGCATTTCACCGTTGTGTTCTGATAACTGCACTGGGATTAAGTTTTATATTTTTCTGTTATTTTTATTGCCTTGTTTGAGCTCGGACGGGTTATGTGGGTATTGTTTTATGAGAACTAAAGCAATTTATAGCGAGCATAGTAAATGGCCGGATTAAAACGTGTAAAACATAAAGATTTAGCTGGTAATGGCTAGAATAAGCTATAAAACTGTATCGAGTCCTTGAAGCTGCGCAGTAGGTAGGGCTTTGTGACAAATGCCGCCTTACAACGAATTGGCTGAAAAGTAATGTCGTTTTCCATTGGGACAGAAAATACGCTTTTTCAGATTCAGAGCAGTTTTTGTGCTCTCAAAATCAGTTGGCTGGCAGATATCATGTTCCATTGGCCGCAAAAAAGCGATTTCTGAGCGAGATTTACACCGACTTACACTTAAACCAAAACATTTGTCAAACTTTAAAATTATGTTTCAACAAGTCTGTGAAAAGTAGCGAAAAATTCACATTTGACCGCTGCAATGGATATTAACATAAATTGAATAAATTCTTATAAACACAAAATACAATTTAAAAACAGCTGACTTTTAAACCACGCACCACTACAAATAATGCAAAGAAAGAAAAATTCCGTTTTATGTTCCATTTGCACGAAAATTGTTTAAATTAAATTAAAATTAAATTAAAAAGTAAAATTAAAACTTCTTTTTATTACGAATCATTTTAAGGAATGAATTGTGAAAGAAAACGGCCCATGGAACGTCTACGTAAGAATTTTTGTGCATCTGAATGCATTCACTCGTTTTGATATTATGCCTAATAAAAAAGGAAATTATTTTTTATTGTATAATATGTATATTTTTATGTTACATGCTTATTTTTAGCTTATGAATAAAATAAGTAACATTTTTTTAATGTTTTTTCAAAATTTTACTTGTTAGAATTTCACTTAAAAAAAGAAATAGTTTTATATTTCGAATTTAGGGGAAAAATAATGCTTTTGCTGATGAAAAAAAAAAAAGGAAAACGGTCCTCAAAGTCTGGGAACACTGGGTCCGAATAGTGCCTACCTTCTAACAACAAGTCTTTTCCAAATATTATTCCTGAAACCGTCATCGACACTTCATTTGCAATTGTGGTTTGATCTTCAAACTTTACGCCTTCTGTCATATTTCTTGTCAAAAGTGTAATAAACACGAAAAAGTGAGAGCTAAACTCAAATGTGCATACTTTTTGGATCTTTCTGTGAACTACTTAAATCCGTATGACTATAATGTTGTTCGTGAACAACGTGAACTTATCCACGATCTAAGACAGAACTCAGTATCTTTGTCCCCAACTAAAAAAACTGAAAAAAAAACATTCCTTGCTGCTGTGATTACACTTAATGGCCTCTAGCTCCAAAAGTGAAATCCCACGATCAACCATCATTTTTAGATTTATTTTAATTTTTCATAAGCGAATTTTGCGAGTGTTGTCAGAGATTAATTTTTTTTATAGATCCATCAAATAAATTTGGCATTCGGACATAGAAATCTCACGTAAATCTTAATAACAAGCGTAGGCTTTGCCACCATATTTTATTATAATAGTAACTGCGATCATTTTCATACAAAAGCTTATTTATTAGGTTTGTGGTTTATGCCAAAGAATTTGCACAGCAACAATCCAGGAAAAAAAAACCGCATGCATTCCATGGTCTGATTTGCTATCGAGCATATTTTAAGAATGACACCGCATAGAGACCATCTAGTACTAATGCATACCAAGCTCAATAAAACATTGAAATATGAGCTGGTGTTTGAATTCAAACTGCCGACTTGTAGATTTATAGCTCGAGGCTGTAAATTTTATTTTTATTTTTTGTCATTCCAAGCCAATTTGTTGGAAAAAGTTTGAAGTTCGATGAGTTTCTAAGGCAGGGTTCTTTTAATAGACAACATCAACTAACACGACTAAATGCAGTAGGTCGTTAGTCATTTGGCCACGGCCCGATGCAAGGTCGAAAATGTCCCATCTCTCATAAAAGGCAATGAGTTCTGACGAGTGATGACACTTTATGCATTTTTAATGGTTACAAGTGCATTTTTGTTAGTACTAAAAATAAGGTTGGGTTTCTTTTCAAATTTTTGTCTCTGAGGCAAAATGGAACTGAAAAAAATCAAGATCTGTTTAACCTAATAATATTTAGAAATCTTAACCACTTGTGTTTTGTTCAGAAGATCGAAAGGGTATTAAGGCAGGAAATTTATGAATTGTGTTCCATCTCAAAAAGCCTGTCTAAATTAAATATGTCACAATACTAACAAGTCACATTTGCTGTGTCTAATAAAAGAATACATAACACATATAAATGTAAACCGAAATATAGAAGACGTTTGGATATGACTTTTCCTATTTAGTTTGTGGCAGAGGACACAAGACAACAATTTACCTCAATCACAGTATGGGGCCAAAAGGTTACAACAATCAATCAAGTAACTTGAATCAGGTAGTTTGGAAAACAGAAACAAGTTAAACCGCCACTTGGTAAGCGAAAAGCCAGCTTTTTGTTGTGTGAAATGTGATAAAACAATATGCTGACAGGCAGAACAAAAAGCTCCGCATTCAGAATTGATCACGACACTTTATACTATAAATTTTGAATACACGCCAATGCCAGTTACAGTTGTCCTCGCTTGATCTACTCCTTTTGTATGAAGGCATTTGACAAATCATTCTACAAACAGGAGCGTGTTCAAAAGCAAAAAAAAAAATTCATTTCGGGTGACATCAATTTCAATACCACAGCAACGTAAAATTGTTCAGATAAACGCGATATTTATGTATACCTTTTAGTCAGACCTATTGAAACAATGACGTCTTATACGTCAATCGATCTCAATAAAAAAAATGTCTCACAAAAATTGTTTTTCAGAAGAAATGTGTGAAGCCAGAGATCAGTCGTATTGGCTATTGGCAAATGGAGTTCTATTGAATGCTGAATGGTTTCATACCACGTAAATGTTTTATTTGTATTAACCTCTGGGAGAGCTGATGCGTACAATTTTCCGACAGTACAATTTTCTAATTTTGTTTTTTGTTTATTTTATTAAATGTGAAGCAGAATTCGCAAAATCAATCAGAATCTCCGTAGAATAATAGCGAGAGAGGGAGATTTTCATAACCATTTCATTAACACAAGATAGGTCCTGTTATACTCTCTTATGTTTGACGTGTTCGCAAGATGCTGTGGACAAATTTTCAATTGTCTTTCCGGTAAATGGACCTGAGACCTTCTTGCGGAATAGACCAGAACACTAACCCCTGCGTTTTTACTAATAAATACTTTTGCAAAGGTTAAAGAACTATATTGACTTTTTGACGAAAATTTTAATCACAAGGGGGAGTACTGGTTCTGTTCGAACTTTGACAATTTTTTGGAATTAAATATTGAACTGAAATGTATTTAGAACGTAGTTTGAAGACTTTGGGTCTGTTCCCTTACGATAGTGCATTCGAAAACATTTGCCAAATTTAGTCAAACTTCGTTTCCTTCGTTCGAGAGAAATGTAATGAGAGAAATGTGACATATTGCCAAAATTGAACCAGAAATTAAGGGAACAGATCTTTTAATAATCAATGTTCTAAGTTTGACAGCTGTCTGATGCGATTTTTCATAATTTTTAGTCGTCTGAATTGATAGGAGTAGGTTAACTGACAAAATCAGTTCTCATTCAGATTCAATAGTGTCAAACCAGAAATTTGCCACTTCAAGAGCGAAATGATTCTTAAAATTCTGATTCGAATAACGCCGGCCGTGTGATATTGAATTTTGTGTTTTAACAAAGGCTTTTTATAAGAAATTGGAAATTTCTTATCGTGTTCTTAATTTAGAAGATTATTTAGAAAGCATCATGAACCGTGTACAAAATAGCCTGGCAACCTAGGAAGTCACCTTTCTTTGGCAAACTAGTCCAGACAAATGTAGTCAACAATATGCGAGACTTTCGAAGAAGCCTGTTTATTAAATGCTAGCTAAATTCTTTCCAACCCTTATAAAAGTGAACAAGATTGAGTTGCTAGCGCAATATACCCAAAATATACTATTACATATTATTGTTTTATAACAAAAGCCAGCAGATCCAATTGAGTTGCAGTAAAGTCTAAGCCAAGGGAAGTACCTTCAGGGTAACCATGGACATTAATAGAAATGTTGAAGCACACAAAATGGGAAATATTTTCTTACAAAAAAGAAGAAGAGAAATAAGTAGATAGTTGTATATCTTTAAAATTCCCCAGTGCTAGCAGACAGTGGGACAACAAAATGGCGACTTTTTTTTAAATCAACATTTACTTTTGTGGTTTTGATTTTTCTAACAGCGAAAATATTTGCTGGGTTCTATTCATGCAGTGGGCAGATTTCGAGTATCAACTTCGATCACTAGAATAAGTTATATTCTGCTAGAGTTTTTTTTAACAATCATAAGCTTTCATGACAATTTTGTAAAATTAACTGGATAAGCTCTCAATTTTTGTAGTTATGTAGATAATAAATTTTGGAGGTCGATCGTTTCGATGACAATTGTCTCAAAAGTCATGAAATAAGTGCCCGTTGTCAAAACTAATAGAGGAGGAGTTGTTTTGTCTTAACAATTGCCCCACAAGTTTTTTCTATTTCTCAACAATCTGCTCAAATATGTCGGAATATTTATAGAAACATTAACATACGATAAAAATGCCATAAAAGTTCTAATTCATCTGGGCATCGGAAAGCTGGCAGCTTCTCACCTGCAAAAAAAAAACTAACAATTAAAGAGTTAAATATTTTCACTTAGTTTTTGTTCATAAACTAAATTTTTAGCAATGTTCATCGGCTTAATTGTCGCTGCAGTTGAGAAAAGAGTTTGAAGAAAACCCCATTCCAATCTGAACTTAGGTTCCACGCACATTGACTTAAAACAGTCACTTATCGACCGATTCCGAAAAAAAAAACAAAAATAGCAATAGTAACGACAAAATCGGCTTTGAATTATTTCATATTCCCCCGGTAAAAGGCGAACCTTTAACGCTTAAACTGCGGCCTGAAGTGCTTTCAGGGGGGCATTAGTTCTTCTTTTTAATTGTCGTAAGTAGTAGCTCTGAAAAGTCTGTTTTATCGACGTCACGAAATAGTTGCAGCTTCTCCAAAGAGTTGTCGTTTCTTTTGAAGAGAAGCCCCAATAATTTGAATCCACGCCACTCATGCCCAGTGAAGAAAAAAAAATTATTTATTTTTATTTTTTGTGTACAAAATTCCAGCCACAGTAGAAGTAGACAATGTGTTTCGTGTTTTTTGTTTTATTTAAAAATAATGTAGCCTTTCAAAGACTTTATTTAACTAAAATTTAAAATGTTTTTTTTTTTTCCTTTTTATATTGTTTTCTCCCCAAAAAATCCCTTCCCCCTTTGTTAGAAAGAATCGACAAAATTGCCGACTTTCCCCCCCAATCTGGGATCACTGCTCATGCCGCAACTTTTCAGACGATTATCGCCGACGAGAAACACCACCAAAATTAGCAAAAGTGCAAAAATTGCGAGTTTGAGAGCAAATTTCCCACAAATTTAATGAAAGCTGATGATCAATAAGAAAATCGGCCGGAATATAACTTATCATGGTCAACAAAGTTTCAAAAACGAATTGATCGTCCAGACGACTATTATTGTTATACGGAATCTATCCCCCGATTTTTGCTCAATTGTTTTTTTTCGCCCGATCCACACATATTCGATGAACAAAATTCCACTTAAAAGTAGGAAGTTGTAGCAAAAACCCACTTAAACAAAAAACGCTTCCTATCACAAAGCACATAATCTTCCGCAGACTGCGAGTAAATCCAAAATTGTCTGTCACCCATTTATGGCATCTGTCAAAGTTCTAAAATTCGGCCTCAATTCGACCAATCTTCAAATTAATCACTAGCGCGACAAATCTGCCGTGAAAAGAAACAGCCAAAGGTCAACTGGCGATATTGTAAGAACGTCACAAGTGCTCCCGTTTCACTTTCAGTCTGTACACGCATCCGCTTTCGCAGAACACCGCCAATCATAAGGGAATCTCCGCCAACAAAAATAACAAGCAAAAAAAAAAAAACATTAACAAAGCACCAGTCAGTCATCAAGGTCTTTAGCGTCTACGCACCACCCAAGAATCCCCGATTTATTTAAATATCTCAACTAAACGAAAACAAAAACCGCGCACTAATAAAATTATTAATTATATTAACGTCAAGTTCAAAAGCGACACACAAAAGTGCACGTCACAACGGTCGCAGCGCGATAACACCCAAACCAAAAACCAAAACAAAAACGAGAAAAAATCAAAAGCAAAAAAAAAATAAAAACAAAAATTCTTTTATCGCCACCACTTCCAAATAAAAACAAAAACACAAATCAGCACACACTAGGGTTCATCTTTCGTCACCTGCATATCGACATTCACATCGTCACACCGCAAGAACACTCTTACTCACTCAGCTGGCAGACTATTTAAATCTGCCTTGCAAGAGCAAATGATTAACATTCCTGTACCAGTGGTCAAGCAGTAAGGATACAACAAACTATAAGCGGCCTAAACAAATCACAACAAATCCCAAGGATACAAAACAAACAAAACCAAGTGGAACACGGTGTGCAATTTTAAATTTAAGAGCAAAAAAACAAAGAGAACACAAAAGTTAATAGTGAACGACATTTGCAAGTGAATTTAAGACAAAAGAAACTGAATATTTTTACAAAATGAATCCGATAGTAGTGATCTTCTCCGTATGCTTAGCGGTGAGTAGTGTAGCATATTTCTGTGTACCCAACTCGAGTGCGTATACGTAACATTTCGCAATACATTTCTAACGAAGAAGTCGTGTTAAAAAAGAGAAACAAAAAAATACAGAGAGGAAAAAAAAAAAAAAACAAGAACCATGTATGAGCTGATTTATGCTCTGGATTGCGGACGAGTTTTTCCCATATCGCCGCCATGGAATTGAGATATAAAATTTAATGAGTGCGAGGAGAGATGAACCGAAAACAAATTTTATATAACCTCTACCTCGACGCCTACATGTGAAGAAGATTAATAGCGATTTGGCTGTGATCTTTCGCATTTGAGTTGCTTTTAGTTGGACTTCCTTTTCGGGGATTAGGGTGACTCAATCGATTGCGTGGAGAGGTTCTTTCTAAGCCGCAAATAGGGTGATGCACAACTGTGGGTGCGAGTGTTACGTATAGCGTCGAGTGTCCTTGAATTTTGGCACAGCATTTAATGTGTTTTGTCTTGTTTTCTAGCTAACCTCCCTGACAGCATGCAGTGGGAGAGCAATCAACGAGGAACCAGCACATGGCAAGTATCAGGTTTCAAAATCAATTTACGAAGATGGCAGCTATCGACCAGCGAAGCGAAATGAAGGTATCTAAATTGTTAACGTTTTGCGAATCTTGTTGGACGACAAGAGTGGCGTCTGTAAAGCTTAAACGTAGCGTGCTAACACTTTAACATACTAGATTTTGTTCTGCTGGCTGGGATGTCTGTAACGAATATGTGTAGGAAATATTTGAGTATATAACAAAGGGATTCACAGTTTGATGTGGAGTCCTGTAGAATGGGTATTTGGTTTGTAGATGGTTGCATTTGTGACTTGATTTCTAACTCACTGTACTCTCTGTGTTGTAGTATTAACTCTTTTGCAGGAACGTAAAGTAATGTCCGCTAATGAGTTTTTGTTTCCTTTAGGCCGCTACATTCACATGACGCAACCGTATGTCCATGTTCACGACAGTCGTGAGCTTGGACAGTACGTGCACATTCCTAATCCGTACGATGGGGGTTATGGGCCATACGCAGGACTCCTGAACCCCTATCGCCACGACGAAAGCGGATACTATGAGTAAGTTTAAACATCAGCCCCCAATCGAATAGATTCTGACTTTATGCGCTTGTTTGCTTTCAGTGCTAGCAAATACACAGTAAGTAACGCCGATTTTAAAATTCCTGCCATACCCCTCGAATACGGCTTTCCTGATCACGATCCCGTGGGCTTGGACAAACAAAAGCGTAAAGCCTGTGTCGTGGACGGTAGCTCAGACGAGGTTTCCCACGAAGTTTCCCACGAATCATCCCACGAAGCTTCCCACGAAGTTTCCGACGAAGTTTCGGACAAAGTTTCCGTCGACAGTGCCGAGCGAGGGGAAACTCCGACTGAAACTCAATCATAAAGCGTGTACATATATTCCATCATCACACCAGCAACGACCCCAATGGCACGAACCCCCGACTACGCGATATCTATACATAAATTTTATTGTAGACCATTACTGTATCCTTCCAACCTGCTTGAAGAATGATTCCAAAATCATAGTCATTTTGTATAAACACACATACACACACCAGCGCATGCACATTATCCATTTGTATCTATGCACGACACACGCATGAACCTCTGTACCTCTGTATCTAGATCATACGACATAAGAAAAGCGAACTCTCCATGTAGCCAAAGCGAGACCGAAGGCGCCAGATATTACTATTTAAAAAATTTCATTATGCAGACTACCACCACGCCGAGGCCGACGACTAGACGTACCACGACCACAACAACGACCACCGTAAGGCCACGTCTATTCAATTACTACGAGGAAGGTGGATGGCGCATCCTCCGCCAGGAGGAGGAGAAGAAGAAGCACAAGTACGACTTTTTGTAAGTATTCAATTCATCTGGAGCCCGTGAAAGTGTCTTACCGGATTCCACTTCGCAGGTACCACACTGAGAACGGAATTTACGGCGAGGAGAAGGCCCATCTGAGCAAGGACGCCGGCACCGCCGCTCACGGCTACTACGAGTACACCGGCGACGATGGTGAGCTGTACCGCGTCAACTACAAGAGCGACCACCGTGGATTCGTCCCCGAGGGCGATCACATCCCCACTCCACCACCAATCCCAGATGCAATCAAGCGCGCCCTCGAGTACACCGCGAAGAAGAAGGAAATCCACGGCTCCCACCAGACCGGACAGTACGAACACAGGACCGACCCCATCAGGCGCCAGAACATGCCCACCATCGACCGGCCGATCAGTACCGCCCAACCAGTGCCCTACCAATCACAGCCGATCCCAAGGGTGGCATCTGCAGCCCCTCAGCCCAGATTCTTGCAGTATAATGCTGAAAACCAATACGGCGCCCTGCCAACTGGCCTGGGCAGTGTCAATGAGCAGACCGAGAAACCGCAACCCCAAACGCAGGTGTACGAGTCACAGACCGTGGCGCCTTACGAAGCCGCAGCACAGCCGCAGTTGGAACAACAGTCCGAGCAGCCCCAGCAAGATCAACCTGCTGAAGTGGAAGAGCAACCCCAGCCCGAGCAGCAGCAAGAGGAACAGCCGCAACAGGACCAGCCCATTGATCAGTCAGCCTACGAAGTCCAGGAACCACAGGCTTCGGAGCAGCAAAACGTCTTCCTGCCACCCTATCAGGTGCCCGAACAGTTGACCGAAAAAGAGAACTTTGAGTACGCAACCGCCTAAGCATGCGACCGCCGCACTGAGAGTAAGCCCGACTTCATGACAGCGCCCAGACACAGAGGTCACCATCACACGTCGTCATCAGCATCACCACTGGAATCGCAATCAGATTGCGCGCGACAACCCCCAGCCATTCCAAAGTATTCTCAAATCACGCACCCCTCACACGCCCCAAAGCCCATTCCAACCACTCATTGAATAATTTTAATTTTACTGATTCTATTGTAATTATTTATAAACAAAAGAAAGTCTCATCCTATTTTGTAATTATTATGTCTTGTATAAGGAATTGTAGTTGAATATATCGAACGAAAGAGAATAAATGTGAAAACGAACTCCAACTTGAATTCTGTTCCAAGCTCTGCGTGTGTCAAGTTTGACACCCTCAACAATGCCGCCTTGAACTTCGATAGTGCGAGTATCTGTTCCTAAATGTTCTAATAAAATTCGGTTGAGCGAAATTTGCATAATAAAAGCGGTTCCGTTTTTAGAGTTGTTTTCAAGTCACCAGTTTGGCTGGTTGAGGAGTCGCGTTTAATGGGTTAAGCTGAGGCACACATATACACAGCTCGTGCTGTATGGTATTATTTGGTATTTGCAGCTTTTTTTTCAAGGTTGCCCAAGGCCATTTCGTTGGCAAGGTGCTAAGTGAGTTCATCAGATAGCTGTTCAAGTCATATACACAAATATAGAAGGGGAAAGCGATAAATTGGCTGGATTGGAATGTATCGAGGAATTTTATTGCGCTGGCGAACCGGTAAATTTGGCCCGAGATGTGTCTTTACTCGTTTACTTGGAGTAGTTTGGCTACAATGAGATGAAGATCACGTCATCGATGAGTTTGTTGCCAAATAAATGATGCGTTTGACGAAGAGGAGATTGATGTGACAGCGACTGATATTGTGACGGCTGACGAATTGATGAGAGAAGTTCTCTTTGACGGGTGGGATGAGTAGGACATTTTCGTTATCTTGACTTGTATGTCTGTCCGGAAAGGTTCTTTCTCGATAATGTGCAAATATAAATTCAAACAAACAGGTAAATCATTTTCTACAACTTGAAATAAAAAATTAAAGTAGTAGTAAACCATAAAATAAATACGGGCTTAACCGGACCATGTACCACCCGAGGTCTAACTTCTTAAGTCTTAGCCAATAACACAAAAGGTTTTATTTGAAATTTAAACTTGACTTATCGAAAGAAAGACTGTGAAAACTAACAATAGCAATCGTTAAAAATTAATACCAATAAAGGTCTACTGTCTGTTAGGGTAGACAAAATACTTATATTCATCGCACCTAGCTCTAACCTCCTTAAAATCTATTAAAAGAAAAAAGAACAATATTTGAACTGGTTAGTAACTATTTCGAAGAAAACAGTTTAAGTTTAAGTGAATATAATAGGAAAAATCCCCATTCGTGTTGTATTACAATTTGTGTAATGTAAATTGTGCGAGCTCAAAAGAAGACGAATCTGCAGATATAAAGAGAAATCTGTTCTTCCGGACCTCTAAAGCTTTTGAAAGACAAACCAGAATATTTTATTAGAGAAAATTGAACTATGTGATAGAAAGTTAAATTGGTGCTCATTAAATCTGTCAAATTGATCCCAACCAACAACTGAACAAAATCGAACCAGATGCTATCAAAGTGAACCATGGTGTGCCACAAGGAACTGTGTCAGGTCCTCTGCTATTCAAAGATTACATAAGCAATATGAATAGAGATCCCACCCAACCACTGAATGAAATCGAATCAGATGCTATCAAAGTGAACCATGGTGTGCCACAAGGAACTGTGTCAGGTCCTCTGCTATTCAAAGATTACATAAGCATTATGAATAGAGATCCCACCCAACCACTGAATGAATTCGAATCAGGTGCTTTTAAAGTGAACCATGGCGTGCCACAAGGAACTGTGTTAGGTCCTCTACTATTCAAAGATTACATTACAAGATGAGTAGAGTATTACAAAAGTCAAGGTTTAGTAGCTCCTTTTGCCGGTGATGCAGTAGTTTATATGACAGTTACGAATTCCCTCACCGGTGCCAAAAAAATTTCCTTTTTCAACTCGCCTGGCAAAGTACCGCTTAGATTTTTGCGCACATATTTTTCAAAGGTCAAACAGAAAATCATCATCTGATAGATATGCTGGTCCTAACCAAGAGTCCAACTCCTTGTTGAAAGCCCAGCTCGACTGAAAGTGTGTAGACAGACATCTTTTCAAAATAAAATAAACGTTTCCAAATATAAAAAGCACAGCAGCAATTTTCTTCACAATACATTGTGATTCTTTAAAATTCTTTCCGTCAAATATATGTTAGAATATTGAGAGTAGGTACATGGTACAATAATATTTACTTATTGCAAACATTCCAGTCTTTTAGAAAACATATGCATAACCACAAAGCGACAAAAATACGGCAGTTATGATGAGTTATCAACATTAATTTGACATTTGGCATTTCCCGAACCCGATCAACAAGCGTTTGCAAAGCTTAGCTAAAAAAATTTAATGTAAAAAACCAAAAAAAAACCCGACTGACTGTAAAAAATATTTAAAAGGATTAAATCAAGACACTTCTAAGTATAACTAATTGACAATCGGAGACTACCTACATAATCTGACAAAAATATGCACAGCCTCCGACTGTCAACTACTTATACTTGAAAGTGTCTTGTTTTAATCTTTTAAGATCTTTTTTGCAGTCAGTCGGGTTTTTTTTTTAAACAATTTTTTTTGTTTAATTATGTACTAGTAGTTACGTTAGTATTGTTGTGAGTTCGTTAGTAGCGCTTAGACTCTTTAAGCGTTAATGTTTTTTTAGGCTTTTTTTTAGTTTTTTGCAAGGAAAAGTGCGAGTAAACTTAGCATTATTTTATTATTATTATGTATTTTAAATTAAAATTTTTTTTACCCTTTTTGGTATACAAAATAGGTAATATATAATAAATATTATAATTTTGTTACTCCGTTCGTAGCGCTGAGACTAATTAATCGTAGAAGTTCGTTAAAGAACTTTTTATCATGCGTGGGCACAAGGGTACCTACTTATAGCTAACCCGTTGAGTGTTTTCACTTTGTATGGACTATATTTTCCGCAATTTAGAGCTTCCGTAAATTTAAAGTCGAGTCTAAAATTTCTTATTAGTAAGTACGGAGCAAACTAATTTTATCAATTGATTAAAAATATGTACAAAGTTAAATTTCTATAAAACAATTCAAAATTGTATGGGATGTGTAAAATGTGTGTAGACTTACAAAACATGTATTTATTTATAAAACTAAACAAAAACCGTTTCTTTTGTGAATGGTATGCATTATAATTATTTATCAGCGTTGTAGGAGTGTAGCTAGATCATTTTATTAAAACCTTATATAAAGCACTTATACCTATGACATTTCGGTCGCAAATAGAGTGTTCAATATGCTTATGTAATAAAAGTAATAATATTTCAGTTAAAATAAATGAATTCATGACTATGCAGACACTCCACAAGACCGCGTTTGTGAATACATCAGAAAGTAATTTATTTCACAGTTCAGTGTATTCCATATCTTGACATTTCTCACTGACATTTGTGTAATTTTTTTTTTATTTACATTTTTATATTTATTTGTTTAGCCTATGACATTTCGGGAAATTGTACCAATTTAATAAAATCAGTCAAGCGGTTTGGGATACAGGGCTTCACGTAGAAACGTACATAGGATACGCGCGAAACACAATCATAACCCTCCCTGCTTCCAGTCGGATAACAAACCGTTTTGCTGAAGTTGAACAAGGAAATTAATGTATATTTCTTAAAAATCAAAATTCCCTTTTTTCAGCCTCGGAAAGCAAAACAAGTGTCCTTTTTTCTACATTAGCTGATTTCGAGTACAAATATTCCCTTTGAAAGGGGAATTTCCCACAATCTGTCAGAATTGGATCAACAACAGACAAGACTATGGGCCAATAAACATTTTCAGTTTCGACTCTAAATTTTAGAAGTTCACAGTGGCCATATTATCCATACAAATTTCGCAATTGTGAGCTTCAGTAAATCGAGATTAAAATTTGTTATTAGTACCGCGCTATAAATAAAGAATATCAATTTGAGGAGTATTTAATCCCCTGAGGCATTTTAATTGTTACCAAGCTTGAATATATTTAAAAAAATGTAATACGAAATAGTAAAACCTCCCTTTGACAGTCTAAATGGCGGGTTTCATCAATAATTTACACCCCTTTTGTAATTTCAGAAAGTAGTTCTAGTCCGGATTTCCTCCCATTTAGCCCTTTGATTCGAAATGGATTTTAAAACATGTGGAGACGTTTTTCAACTGTCGAATGCATGTCATTCAATGAAACTCTTATTAATTATAAAAATAAAACGGAATATATTAGATTCACCACAAAATAGTATACCTAGTGCATGTTCCCACCAATCTGGTTATATGTTCATAACAGTGCTAATGAACTCTAGTTTCAGCCCTATTCACTCTCAACGAGCGGGAACTAGGGTACACCAAAACAAACCAAAAGCCATGACCTACAACAAATAGATATATCAACTCGTTCCCCTTTTTCTAAAATTTAACTGGGGTGGGGATTGTTTTATTGATCACTTTTTTACTTAATTTACTTTGCGGAGATATGCGCTCAGTAAAACAGAATTTCGTCCTTAAAACTTTAAACAAGTCGAATAGGGTAACAAAATAAGAAGAAACGGACAGCTTTGTGTAGCAAAACAAATGCATTCCTGCGATGTCACCCTGTTTGATGTATTCAAAGTGATAGTTCAGATCTATGATTGATTTCATATTGTTGGTGCAGTAATAATATATACTTGACCGTAAGTTGACCATAACACATCATCTACTGACAAGTATAAATAAATAGGGTGGATGTAAATTTTGGATGAACCACAGATAAAAAATATAGTGCGCGATAGAGTCGCACGAAACTTTCTTGATTACTACGAGTTTTTTTCTTTGAATCTCTAAAGCTCTGTAATCGCGAATAGCCAATTTTTGCTGAGCCATTTGCATTTTTTTTGGAAGCATAGGATCTTCTGTAAAATGCGGCTAAAATTTTTTATTTTTTTTTTCCCAAACTATGTCTTTTCCCTCTAAATGATAGTTTGAAAAATAAAAGTTGCAGCCGCCAACATTCGTTTATGACTACCAAAATTTATCAAGTGTCCTCCTCTTTTTCTAACACTTGATCCCATGTAATCTGTTTAAAATTTCAATGAAGTCATCTGTATATAGAGACAAACTTTCCTAGGTGGAAAAATATTCTGCTTAAAATTGATTTCCGTATTAAAAATAAATTGAGAATGCCGGAAACTTTAATGGCACAAAATGATGCCTAACAAAAAGTGTTCTCCATAAAATAGTAAACTACTAAATTGATTTTTTTTTCTATGTAGTTTAATTTAACGAAAAAAAAATCAACTAATCAACATTAAACGAAGCCATGGGGGTGCATTGAATCACAACAAGATGTAGATACACCGGTTTAGGTATTCCCCAAAAAGCAAACATAACATAATTCGTATTCCACCTCATCAAAGTCGGAAGTAACAGTGGTTTGCTGTATTGTGTATATACGAATGACATGAACACATAAAGAGAAGGCAGAGCCCAGAGCCTATACTCTCCTACTACTCTCGTGGCAAATGTTTATGTGATCACTGATCAGGGTAAAACAGTTGAAAACAGTTGGACCGGTTTATGTGAAATGTGATCGGAAACAAATTTATAAATTACGGCCCGTCTTGTGGACAAAGATACAAACAGTAGATACGTCGTCTTCGCATTAAGCAGGAATTTATGCAGCTATGCGGCACAAAAGCAAAATAATCCGTTGTACAACACCGGAGCGGAATGCAGACCATTAAAACCTACCAACACCTACTGCGTGACTTACCTTTATGTGTACGAATATGTTTCTGAAATAGTTTATTGTAATGAACATAAAATTTATCCATTAACGAAAAAAAATAAATATACATGATTTTATTGAGCCTCTCAGCGTGTGCCCGCGCTCGCAATTATAAACCTTTTCCGGGATGGAAAAAAAAACACATTTGATATTGATATAGGCGATTAAAAAACCCATAAACGCTGTCCCATTCCGTGTGACAGTTTTGTAAAATATAGCCGAACACGGTTGAGTAAACAATTCGTGCGCCATTGCCAATAAGAAGCCTAAATTACTTTCGTTAGTCGAGAGCATTATTGTGCGACACGTCAACGTTATTGTTTATTCGGTTAATTGATGGCCGATATCTTGCAGGGCGATCACATTTCTACTCGTTTGTCAACAATAAAGTTCAATTAGGTGTTTGTGTCTTTGCAATAATTTCAGAATAATTAAAAATCACGGCGCCGCCACCAGCCGCTGGGTAGTCGAATCAGCTAAAAACAATTGGTTTATTGGAGTGGGAATCAGCTTTTGTGATTTGTGTCCTGTATTAGGTGGTTTGAGCCGTGGAAAACCAGATAAGACTAATATGCATATGGTAAATTAGAAGCTAGTTGCTACCTGTTGTTGGCTGATTTTTAAAACTTATTGATTGGTTTTGAAACAATGCAAATTGCGCTTCATTTTTTTTTTGGTTTCTTTTTCTAAATCGGCGGCGGTGAATCACGTTTGACGAATTTAACAGGTAATTAAATAAATAAATTTGGATAGTTTTGAGAAACTCAATTATTGTTTAGTGCTTTCTTTTCGAGCTGTAGGTTCTGGTATTGGTTGCATAATGTTAAACCCTGTTAGACGGGCGCTGACTACATGCAAAGTGCCGCTCTTGGAAAGTTGTCTATTTGGGTAAGAGCTGGTTTGGCTGCCAGTTATTAGCGCTTGTATACGAAAATAAGATACTAGTTTGCGAAACAGCATTTCAGGGGACAGGTGTTAACATTCCCACTTTTAAATTATATTTAACCTTTCTTAAGCCGTTTTTGAATAAGTTTTGGATATTACCTACATTTCGCTTATAGGAAAATGCGATATTCATAAAAATTAGAGTACCATCTTCTGGTCCACGCTATCCCGGAAAAGTCACAAAGTGGGTATCTATACGTCTGCAGATTTTCTAAAATGTATACTGCACTCGTATCTCCAATCGAACGCCCCTATGAATGAGCGATTGCGAAATCAAATGTAGGGAACTTATGACTTTCCAAGAAATGCTTTCCATAATTTTCAAGTTATGAATGCTTTGAATGTTAACTGTCTGTATATCAATGGGAATGGGCAATTCGTCGTGGGTTTTTTTGGTGCGTGATATTCTTCCAAACAGCTGTTGGAAGGCTAATCCAAATGTACACCAAAAAATGCGTTTTTAAGTTAAAATTTTTGAAGGCTTTATACGAATTTTTTTCGACAAAAAGTCGGTCATTGATGAGGTGCTGTCAGGCAGAACGAAGCGATGAAAACCAAGACTACCGTCTTTTTGAGCTAAATTTATTGATTATAGTTACATCCAGGCTTTAGTCCAAGAAGGCTTTTGGAGTTAAAGTCTTAACTACCGTGCTCTTTAATGCGATGATTTGGTTAAGCGCGTGAGCCAAGTCGTCTTTAATAATAAGTCAGAGCTAAGTTTGCGTGCTGAATGGAGCTATAGCATCATTTGACCGATCTGCCGAAAAGGAGACCATTTAAACTGAGCGAATTATAGAGGAATGAACCCTTCTTAACATCGCATTCAAAATTTCGTCGGCTTTACTTTAAAGCCTAAGGTGTAGTAAGTCCAGAAGTCAACATCAACGATCAGCGTTCACCATTTTCGTAAACGATTTTAAGGCCACAAATAACAGCATCTATAGAGACGAGCTATACAGAGTCAGGTCCAGTTTTGGCATCCCAGGCTGCATTAGTGCAAAAGCTGCAGAAATGGGTTTGATGATGAATGAAGGCAAAAACTAAATAGGAGGAATCTGACAGCATGTCACGATAGACAGCTGTAGCTTTTAGGTAGTTGAGGATTTTGTCATGGGAATGGCGATGGGCCCGTTAAGGTGACAGGTATTTTCATAAATCAGAACTCCACCCAGCTTCACCAAACATGGGGACTTTATCGACTTCGGCTCCGTCACTTACGCTGAAAATGGCACCTCACCTGTCAACCGCTATGTCACTTTGGTCTTATAAGTTAATTGATTAATAAGGATTTGTCGAACAACACTAAGGAGCCTATATAAGACTTAACCATCAGAGTCCTGCTCTCTGGCCCAGAAGCGGACAAAGATCTACTTGGCCGTTTAGAGCGCAAAATGCATCAAGTGATTTTCGGTCCCGTTTACGTTTAAGAGGTTTCGAGACGAAGTTTAAGCAAACTCTACGAGTTGTACATTGACATCATTGTCAGCTAGGTCATATTAAGTGAAAGGACACCAACGTTACAGCCAGAAGAATCTTCTACTACAATCCGTTCCTCCGGCTTTTTCTGTTTTATGATATGCACGAAAGTTAATCAATCCGATAGACACCAATAAACAGAATCGGTACCGATTGACGAATTATGACAGTGGGATTGTTTTCAGTTATAAGTTTTGTTCGTGAGGGGCTCGAAAAGGATGTCCCGTTTTCTAGTTTTGACATCCGGACCTTTTTTTCTCGCCTTTTTAAATCAGGCACATGGTATATAAAAACTTAAAATTTCTTTGACAAAAGGTACCTTATTCGTCTTCAGTACGGTGAAACATTTTTAAGACGTCCTAAAACTAGAATTTCTGGGTCAAATTTTGAGCTTTAATTAGTACTACAATACACTTTTTACGGAGTCTGTAACAAAGCATCATGCGTGCCTCTGGGAGGGTGTAGGACTCACTTTATGCAAAACAACTCAAACGTGTACAACTCATCTATACGAAATAACTGACTTTCAGAGGAACTTCCAGCAACAACAGACATTTCATTCATCCATCAACGATTCTCGGAAAGGCGAAGTGCATAACGCAGTACTTTAAACACATTTTAGACTCGACTTTAAATTTAAGGAAGCTCACAATTGCGAAATTCGTATCGAAAATATAGCCACTGTGAACTACTAAAGTTGAGAGTCGAAACTAAAAATGTTTGTGGGTAAGACCCATACCGCGGTACTAATAATCATTTGTGGTGTCCAGGCTAAATTTTTCGAACTCACAATGGCGACGTTTTCCATACAAAATTGCAGATTGTGACGTAGAAAATATTTAGTGTCAAGGTTTAATATGGTGTATTACAATCGTACAGTCAAAACTAAAAAAATTGTTTGTTGGTAAGGCCCATAGCAAATTCCAATCTTCGAATATGGTAAAGCCCCCAGCTTTGTCCACGGCTCAGTTATTCTAAAGTTGCTATGCCTTTCGAATTTAAGCCAACAAAATATTAAACGGCCGTGGATGACATAATTTTGCGTGAGTTGCGATGCTGTCATGATGAATTCCACAAAATGTGGGCTATAATTCTATAGTCTTCTAGAAAATCGCAGAGTTAAACAAAAAAAAAACAAAAACTATATTAAAAAGAGGGCTCTTGAGCAAATTCGGTTTTTAGAAAGTGATTCTGTCAAAATGCACACTAAAATTTAGCCTGCCATTGTTTCTATTGATATTTATGTTCGTGGAATAGCAAATACCGTACGACCCGTTTTACCAACCCTCATCACACGGCATGTGTTCTGCGGAAAATCAAATAGTTGGGCTTGGAATTGGTAAATCTCAAACGTTGGCAATGACTATTCAGTGAGTCACCCCGGATCTCAACCAAGCCAAAATAAAAACTCATTTGCTAGGTATCATTAATTTAAAAGCTGATCTCTATTTTTGGCGGTTAAAAGACAAGTGGTTTACCATCTACTTTTACCGCTCCCTTGAAGCTGCTGATGGCTAATGTACCACTCAGCTGATTGATGGAGGTCGATCAACCTGACCTATTTACTTTCTGTTTGGAAAGCTCCGTGTTCTATGGTGTGTGCTGTGTGGTTGTAGAGCGTACTATTGTTTTGTGTGCGTCCTTTGATTGCCTGTGCAATCAATCACAAATCACAATGCCCACATTTTCATCTCGTTCACATTTATTTTGACCATTATGGTTTTCACCTGTTTCTTGCGACTGTTTGCCCCTGATCCCGCAAGTGGCGCTGACCTGTGTCGAGGCGAGAACACTTTCGCTTCATTAATGTTGAAGATCTTTGACAGTTGCATTTGATGTAGGTAATTTTCCTTCTGCGGTGGTCGTCGGTTTTCGTCTTGCATGAATTTATTTTATTTCGTTAATTTGCTTGTTGTTTCCTTTTAGCTATGGGATGGCTAATACTTAAATCAAAATGCATCCTGCAATGCCGCAATTTTATTTACCGCAATTTTTCTAAAAAAAATCACCGCTGTGACTAACTCAATCGCCATAGTTAGTTACTTTAGTTATGCGTAAATACCGAGACCGCTGTGCATATGCAGCCTTACACAACATCTGCATTTCCTTATCCTAACCTCGAATTATCGGCGGCAAAAATTCCAATAGAATTTCCCGGCAACAAGTTATCCAGGGTAACCAGCAAGTCAATTAACTTGCAAGTTCATTATCTTTCAATAGATCGATTGACACATTTGTCATCCACTTGGAGTGCAATTATTTTTTATTCAATTTCCCATATAGACTCGGATAATATCTTAATTTAAATCCGCAACTGCATCTGGAATCGCTTCATTTGAACGCCAGCCACTGAGGTGTTAAGTGGGTGCTCGCGACCGACACGTTTGCAACATTTGATGTATTTCCTTGAAACGGCCGATGCTGCTCCAGCGCTGGTTGCTGATAGACGCCTATAAAATGCTAATTCTTGTGGTAAGTACTCGATGGGATTGACTTCTGAATTTGTCGCTATAATTGGATGGTTTAGATTGTTCTAGTGGCCAGACTGGTGGATTGCCAGGAACTAGAGTTGGTGCCCAGGACGTTTGTGCGGACAGGACGATACAATCCGCAGCTCTTTGGCGGATCTGGGTGGTATATGCCCGACGATAGAGGAAAGTATCGACATGTGCCAGTGAAATATGACGGTGGATATGGCGATCGAGGATCGAAGTACATTCCCGACAGCAGGTCGAGATATTGGCAGCAACAGCAGGGACAGGCGGGCAGTTGGGAGGTTCCCGATTCGTACGAAGAAACTGCACCATATGCTACGTCGCAGTATAGACCCTCGCCCTCAGTTCCTAACTACGTTCCTCATGGATGGGATCCAGATAGATATGCCCAGGACTATCAGTACAACGCGAATGGGTTTAGGATTATTCAGTTCCAATGGAGCAAGGACGGCAGAACCCGCTACAGCTATTTGTATGAAACTGAGAACAAAGTGCTTGCCGAGGAGTTCAAAAAGCTGACCATGGTGGCTGACAAACTGCCAGCTGTTCGAGTCAATGGGTTCTACCAGTACAAAGGGGATGACGGAGTTGTCTACGAGGTGGACTACGTGGCCAATGAGAACGGGATCTTTCCACAGGTGAGTTTAGTTTTGGTTTCTGCAATTGACTATAGGTAAAAAAATAATCATTTGTTGTTGTAGGAAAAACATATCCACCAGTCACTCGAAGGCGTCCTTGGTTTCCTCATAAATAACTCAACAAAAGTTAAGCGGTAAATGGTTGTAACTTGAGTATGTGAAATAAAGTCAAATAATAATTTTTGGTTTGGTCCTTATGAAGTGGTTTGTGCCATGCAAAAGTTGACAAACGAAAGTGTCCCACTGTGGGCTCTTGATTTATATATACAGAAAATTTGTACCTACTGATGCGGGGCTAAAAGTCAGTTGACTTTTTCGATCACAAAAATTCAACTGACAACGACTGAGATATAGGCTTTACCAAACTTTTTTGAACTTGAAAGATGGGATCAAAATCCGTTCTTGAGTAGTATTTAACTAAACGATGAAGACGTTTCCTTCTCCAAGCATTTTAAAGAAAATATAACACATAATGAACAACTTTTTGGGTACACTTACCCATTCCGAAATCCAGTCTCCTGTGTCGCCAATATTGGTATGTGAACTTTTTACTGGCTCGGGACATAATCCATATAATCTTATTTTGAATGCATATCATGGTATAACTTCCTTGGCATTATTTGTTTTATCCGACTTCGGCTCCTTTTGTCAGAGATTTTTCAAGCAACCAAACTAACAGCCCGACTCTGCCGTTGTGATTGTGACTGTGAGCCCTCACAAGTCACAAGGTCTTGTGAGGTTTGTTGTGATTCGATATCATTTTCCGAATCCGACGATAATCCTTACAAAAAAAATCACCTCGGCATGGTTACCTTAAAATTGGCACAAAATTTTCGATAAAAGTCCGAAGTTAGTAAAAATATACAACATATTTTTTTTTTTGGGAAAAATACAGGAAATATAAACAAAGAAATGTTTTACAACTTAAGGATACAAATTATTAACGACATTTGTCACAAATCAAATTCCATACCTTCCTTAGTTTTTTTTAGACAGGTATGTATTTTTCCCGGAATGGTTATAAAAGTAGCATAAAATTCCAGGTTCAGGTTATAAAGTGTGTGGAAATAGGGAACCAGGACCATCAAATGCAATATTGAGTATCACTTGTGAGCCGTTTTGACTGGTTTTGATTGTTGTGACCTGCTCCATAGGAGATCACAAATTCTATTGTTTTTGTGGGCCTTACAAGTTGAGAGTGTAGCCTAGTATGCTGCTCGCGCCTAACTTAAGCCCCCATACAAAAATGTCTCCAAAGATAAAATTAAGCAAAGCAGCTGGGCCAAGCAGTACGCAGTTCAAGCTAAATTTGTTAGCCACTGTACGGAAACTCTCTATAGAATTTAAATAAGCGTATTAATGCAAAATCCATTTTTCCACAGCTAAATTTTGACAGATTAGAGAAAATATCGGTATTCGCAACAAAATTTCAAACGACAGCTTTTTAACAGTACCTATGGAGAATGGTTTGTTCAGAACAAAGAAATTCGTTGTTTTTAATTTAATTTCTTTTAGAATATAGAAACTTTTTTAGAAAGTACCAAGCGACTAAACCGAGCCAATTAATCAGCTGCGCCAACACATTTCTTTTTTAACGGAACTTCCACTGTCAAAGTTAAGCGATCATTGAGCGAAGTGGTGGAGAGAAACACTGGAGAGACGCTTGATTTTAGCATAAGAACTAAGGTTGTGCTGACAAAATACGAAAACTTAAAAAAATCTATTTCACCTCACCTCGTGACGGTTTTGTAAACAGAAACATAAATTTAACAGTCATTATATCGCTCCGTTTGCCGGTATTCGGTGCAATTTTGTCCCATGTTTCCATTTTTGGAGTATTGTCAAGCCCTTTCTAAGGGGATTATTGGTTGCTCTTTTTAGGCTCTTCGTTTGTTGGAGTAGCTATTTGGAGTTTTTTTTTTTTAGTGAATTCTTGATGTCGGGGGTTTTTAGGTGTCTTTTCGAAGAGTTTTTTGAAGCGAGTTTTTTGATCGTTTTTCAAAGCAATTTTGGAGCAGTTCCCCAGAACTTTTTGGAAATTTTCTTGTGCGAATTCTGAGGAATTTTTCGTTTTGCTTCTTGGAGGGTTTTAGGGCGTTCTTCTTTCATATTTTTGGTATGTTTTTTGAAAAGTTTCTTTTGCCTTTTTTGGAGCATTGTTTTAAAGGTGTTTTGGTGCAATTTTTTAGATGTTTGTGTGTCCATTTTTGAGCGTTTTTCGTACGATCTTGGGTAATTTTTTGCTGTGTTTTGTAATTTTTTTTTGGGGGTTTTCAGAGATTTTTTTGTATCTTTTTCGGGTGTTTTGCGGATCGTTTCTGGGTCATTATTTAGGTCGTTTTTTTAGATGTATTTTGTGCAATTTTTCCGGTCCGTTTTTTTAGATGTACGTTGTGCAATTTTTCCGGGCTCATAAAACAGTAATAAGTCTGCATAAGAACCTCAGAGATAGACTTCAGGTAATCTTAAGAAGGAAAGGACATTATGCCAAAACCTGCCCTAAGAAGGAGCACCTTGATCGGTGGTACCATATAGGAGAAAAGTTGTTCATAAACAATTCTTGTACGTAGGTATACGTATTGAATTGAATTGGTGCATGTAAATTTGACACAATTTCGTGTCAAGGAAAATATCAATAACTGTAATGCAGAGACACACTATACGCCAAGCATGTCAAACTCAACGGACACCACGGGCCAACGCAGCAGGATCTTCATTTGAATGGGCCGCATAACAAATTTTTCGCTTAGCCTCTTGGTTTTAAGAAAGACATACCGAACCGATATAAAGATATCATAAACTACGCATTTTTTTTTGTTCGAATGCAAAATTAAATGAAGCTAAATACAGTGACGCAAATCTACTTTTCTCGATTGTACTGAAAACTGAAGAAAAAATAGTACTGAAACGTACAAAATAGAAAAAAATTTTTTTTGATTGTCATAATATAATGTCGTTTTCGATTTGACAAAAAATCAATTTTTTTTTTGATCGAGATTGCTTTTCATGTTCGATTTGCCACAAAAATCAATCTTTTTTTGATCTCAGATCACTTTTGAGAAATCTCAATTTTTCCTCAGATTTTACACATACTTTCACTAACACCAATGTTTATGACACACAGCGTCGGTTACGAATTGTTTATCGTTGGAAGGATTGCTTTTTTAACTAAATTATTTATTTAACGCGTATGGGATCGAGTTTTTATATTAAATGATTTCGAAATGCACTATAAATGTGTGAAAATCAATTGAAATGGATTTCGAGTGCAAGTGCAAATATGTTTTTTTTTTTTGCCGCCAACTCAATACACACACATACCAATATAATTCAGATTTCATGTTCGATTTGCCAGCAGAAATCTGAAATCTCAGATCAAAATCTGAAAAGCCAAATCGAAAACGACGACGACGACGATGAAGAAACAAAACAAAATTCATGTTTTATTGAATCTAAAGGCCATATTATTTACTTCGAGTGTTAGTTTAGTTTAAGTTAATTCATCCATCCACTATCGGCTTTTCTATCAGCTCTTAAATTTGTCTTCTAATGACGAAGACATCAGCATTTTATCAACTTCATAAATGAAATCCATTTTTTGAGCCATCCATACCTGCCTCCTGCGAACGAAGAAATATCAAGATTATGAAATTGAGTTTTGATCCTAGTACTGAAACTGGTCTCCAGAGTGTAGTTTAAATTCAATAGGATTCGATTTCGACCTAGTCAAAGACTTCAACTACTGCGAATTACACCTTAAGGAAGATTAAGAGAATTGAGAACTGCACATTTTTTCCATTCTTACTTCGCCAGTTGTAGTTGCAAGGAATTTGAACCACAAACCATTTTTTTTACGCTCTGTATGCTCCCAGCTACGTCTTCTCCACTCTGCATCTAAAAGCCACTAAAGGGTCTACTTTCAATTAGTCAATCTTATATAAACCTTTCCTCAACGCTTCCCACAAATGTGCACACCAACAATCCGAACAAAAATTAAAAAAAACTCCACACAATGAAACAGCTTTCTCAAACTCGCATCAATCTGATTAAAAAATCTGCACAATAAATAATCGCTTTTATAATGCTGTTAACCCTAAGGCAACGACCCAAACTTAAATACATTTTTTGTTTCCACTCTAACCACTTTGCATATAGTCGTGTTTTCGGCATGTCAAACCGAACACTGGCCGCCTAGCCAAGTGGAGGGCAATTCCCAAACCAGATCACGTTTCGATCGCATCAATAAAACTAGACACACTGAAGTACTCCCATGTTTATTGCCAAAAACAGCGATTAACTGTGCCATAGTACAGAATATAAAAACATTGACTTGAAAATAGGATTCTTCTTCGTTCTTTCCCTAGTTTCCATTTGACTGAGCTTACCTCCGTCGGTTTGGTGCGTTCGCAGCCAGGTAAGCCAATAGCCTGACCACATGCGGCGGCACTGGTGGAATATGCTCGGCCCGGGGAACGAAACCATTATTATCTGCGACGTAATCGACGCGGTACAGCAGTCCATCATCGCCGGTGTACTCGTAGAATCCTGCGGAGCGAAGTCCTTCCTCGCCATCGTCGAGAGGTTGGACGCGTCCATCCTCCTCGGCTAGAATGCCATTTTCTGTTTCGTAGCTGAAAAGAGAATCGAATTTCACAAGTCGCCAAGTAGTATGCAGTACATTTTGCGGACAATATCCAAAGTGGTTCATGCATGCGCTATATCGTAAATTTTAGTCAAGATCACTCACAGGTAGTGGTATCCCTCAGCATCGACAGAGTTTTCGTCGCGTATAATTCTCCACCCGCCGCCGCCCTCGCCCGTTCCTTTGCCCTGCGCTGTGGGCTTAAGAGCTCTTGCGGTGGTCGTCTCGACAGGTGGTCTCCTTGGAGTTGTGATGATGGGAGCTCTTGTAGTTCCGGGGCTGTACTTTCCGCCAGGCCCGCCTGCATCGCTCTTGCCAACATATCGACCAGCGTCCCCAGAGTATGCCCCGCCTGGCACGTCCACGTGCACGTATTTGCCATCATCCCCAGGAATATACCTTCCATCGTTGGCGGGGTTGTATCGCCCATCAGCTCCCGGGCGATAGCGGCCATCACCCGGCACACGCTGAGGTGTATACCGTCCATCACCTACGCTTGGTCGTCTTCTGGTAGTAACTGGAACAAAAGGACGATATCTCCCAAGATTCTGCCCACTCGCGGCCAGAATGCCCACCAATCCAATCAGAAGTATCTGCAACGAAATTGCTCAGATGCCAAAGGACACAAGCCACAGCCACCACTTACCAAAGCCGCCTTCATTTCTGTAGCACCTGTTGCTGCGTTATGCGTTAGGCGTCTCACCGACTGCGCTCTTTTATAAGGCCATAAAATCATAAAATCACCTCCAGGCTGGCAAGTTGTCCAATTATTACGGATACTTTATGCTTTTTCACTGCGTATACAAACGACATCTTCGCTTTAAGATTGATGGCCAGGCGTACAGGATGGTGCGACAGCGGTCAAGCTGCGTGTCACCGTATAAGCGGATTGAGTGAACGTGTCACCCTGTTTTCGCAGACGGAACATATGAAATACTAACCTGCATCAGCCGCTTCGTCTAAACGGAGGCAATCACCGTATTTTTTAAATTCATGAGCAACTCAGCGATAATGTCAATGAGGCTTTGGATTATCTTAATTATTGCCTCCGACTGCGCGTGTGTTTGACTGAGGATGAGATAAATTAGCGCACACACCTTGATTTCAGCTGTGATGACCCATTAAGCGGTTCACAGTCGATAGTCTAGATGATCGCAGATGATGATCTTGTTCGGCTTGGGGGGGTGGATCTAAGTGGGAGGGCAGGGAGCAGAACTCTTAATTACCGAGAAATGACAGTCGCTTAGTGCGTCGTTAGAAAGGGGTGGGCTTATTTATAGGCAGGCTTGAAACCGGCTTTCTGTAAGTGAATTATAGACATGTGTTTAGCTTTCTCACCAGATCCGGGCGTGAAGTTGGGGAGAACTTTAGATTCCTTTTGAATAGGGGCACAGATCGGAGAAGTTTTTTGTTTCCAAAAAATAAAATAAAAAAATAACAACGACTCAGTTCCAAGTTCGCCAAACGTTTGCATTGGGTTCTCTTGTGGCCTCATTTCATATACAGAAAATATCGCTTTTAGCGAACTCGCCAAGCCAAACCCGAAACTCATCGCTGAACACGAGCTCGACGAAAGAGTAGGTCGAGTTTAAACTGGTCTTAAACGCAATCGAGACAAAGAAAGATCCATGAATAGCTTGCGGCCTTAATACCCTTAACAATTTGATCTAGTACGGCTTTAAGTCAAGATACGAATTTTCCACGTAGAGCCTTAAATAATTGTGATATGAAGCACTTACGACGAATGATTGGACTTAGTTCTTATTCGTTGCCTTCATTTACTGTCATCTGTAGTAGTAGCATTGAGTCAACGTCTTGATGTTTTTAGATCTTTTGAAGAGGTGTGTCGTGTGAAATTTATCTACAGTTTAGTCACCTACAAGCTACTCAAATCGACAACTGACCTGCAAAGTGGATTTTGACAATTTGGCAGCTTTTGCCAAACGTTCATATTGCATGTCAGTTCTTAAGCGGGTTTCTGTATAAAAAATAAACTTGCGTTAAGTGGGTACATGCACAAATAAAGCCGCATTGACACTGCTAACGAGCTGGCAAATCATTTGTCTTATACGATCGAATGACCCCTTTAATCGAGTTCCAGTTCAAAGCTTCTATCGATCGTAGAATATGTTGGGACCTGCTTAAAAATTACGGATCTCATTGACGGATATAGGTACATGGAACTAAATTTAATATTTTGGGCCCTATCAGTAAACATTTTTACATTTTTAGTTCAGACCTTACATCTTAGTAGTTCACAGTGGGCCTTGCTAATAATAGTTTCGTTCGGGTACTTTTTGGCAAACGCAAAACTATTTAAAATTTCTTAAGAAACTGCGCGAAAATTTCAAAAAAATAAAGTGCACGACTGGGTCGAACGAAACTTTCTCGATACTAGACAAAAGAAAACAAAATTCTCTTTTGGGTATTCATCTCAGTTCATGGCAGTTATATAAAATAACAATATAAGTTTTTAAAGGTTAAAGCTCTCAGTAACTGGCAGTGTCGCAAGCGTCTACTGTACTATTTTATAAGGGCTTACTCCTCACTTGATTTTTGAGTACAGGACAAGCATACCTAGTAGCAGTGTCTGTTTTTGACCTAAGGATAAATGTTTTTAATTTTGATTGGAATATGATTTAAATTTTCAATTATTGGAAGTATTGCTCGTGATAGACCGATATCTTTATAAAGATTATGTAATAATTCAGGCGTTTGTGAATTTGCATTAGTAGCTATAAATTGAATATCCCGATGCTCGTGTGTGCGGTGCAAATGAAGTTTTTGTTTTTGTAAAACTATCCAGACATAACAGTTGCAAATATTGCAATGTTTAGTTGGAAACATATTATTGCGTAACTATTAAGCTGAAAACTGACTGTATGATATTGTTCCGGATAAAAGTAATACTTCGTTTTTGACATTTTATCGAAATCGAAGATGGGGTTTTCGAGATATGAGCAGTTTCTAAAATTAGCGTTTTCGGTGTTTCGAATTGAAAATTAAGGACACAATAGTTTTGAAAACATCAATTTGACTCGAAGTTTGCATTTTGGTCAAAATCGTTATTGCCGTTTTAAGTTAACTAGACAAAACTATATTTTTAAAAAATTACTCTTTTCATAAATCTATTGTACGATAATTTGGAGAAAAACTGAGGTTGCTATTAAGTTATAAATGACCACATAACCTTAGAAATTTATTTTTGCTACAATCGTAAAGACCGTTCTCGAGATATGTCGAAATTTCAAAAGTTCCGTTGTTCGAATTTTTAGCCAAAAACTGGGTACGCAGTCATGGTAACCTCACCTACTTAAGCTTAAATATCGATTTTGGTTGAAATCGTTAGAGCCGTTTTCGATCAAATCAAACTGGTACGAAAATGTTGTATGGAAAGTACCATTAATATTGAGGTTACATTGAAAAAAAAAAAACACCTCCCGAACTGTAAGCCCAAAAACTCCAAATCCGAGGTTTGAGCGTAATCCGGGAAGCCGTTTAGACTGTAGGCCCGTGGAAGGACGGACAGACGGACAGACCGGACAGAATTTTGCGACCCACTTTTTTGAGTTCCTCTATCATCGTAATATCAGAATTGATTAAAATCTCGAGTTCGAAATTTTGTTCGAAACCAATATCTTTCTCTTACTACGTATTGGAGAAAGTTAAAAATGAGAGAGAAATCCATTTCCTCTCTTTTCATTTTTTCTACTCGCCGAATTTCGACTTAATGAAAAATTAAAAACGAAAACTGCCAGGTGTGAGGTGTGACAGCTCAAAAGTTTGACAAGTAAAACTCTATTTATCTCCGTCTTCAACGATGTCAGAGGAACAAGTTATAATTGGGGACGTTCGGATACCTAGTTTATGTAAAACGTCAACTAGATTGGCCGGGACTATGAATCCGAACGCGTTGACTAAGCAACCTGAATTGTTTATTCTCGCGGTCAACGTTGCCTTTGTTTGATCTTACAATTTTTTATTTGGAAAAGGCCCTTCATACATTTTTAAAAAATTGCTGTTTTCAAGGCTATTATAGTCTTATGCGAACTAATGGTTGTTAAATATGGTGCGAAAATTATAAATTACCAGAGTTGCCTTAGAAATGACACCTTTTTCTCTCACCGGGCCTTTTTTCTACTTTTCAGAATTCTGCAGTGGTCACTCTGTTTATTTTAAATTTGACTCTTCGAAATATCAATTGAGTATGCAGGAAGGATTTTCCTCACTAGATTTGTCGGCTTCCCCTAAATAAACGTCAACTGCAAAAACTTTACGCGTGATCACTCTATGCCAATGAAAACTGGAACACAACTAGTCATACAGCTGTCAGACTTACTTAACTAGGAATCCGAATGTCCCCATTGAATGTTCGCCTAGAACATGCCAGCGCATTCGAAGTGGAAAGTTTAGTAGGTATTTTAGCTTGTAAAAAATTCAATTCCAACTTATTTTGTATAGATGCTGCATTTTACGATAATGTCAAAATGACATTTCTTAAACTTTTTGTAAGAAAACCGGTCAGGTACTTCTCTTGAAATTGAGAGACTTCTCTCTCGATTTTAGGGATTTGACATTTTTCATTTTTTTATGCTGAAAGTTCACGAACGGACGTAATAATTTTAATATAATTTCTAAATATTTTGTATAGGTCACAATATGCAATTTTATATGGAGCGTTTCGCCATTGTGAGTTCGAAAAATGTATCCTGGACACTGAAATGGTTATTATCGCAGACAACATTTTCCATGTCTACAAATTTTGCGATTGTGAGTTCGAAAAATTTAAAATCAAGAATCAATTTGTTATTATAGTATGGTGCCATGTGTTGGCCTATACCTTTCGCTCAAATAGAAGAGTTTCCCCAGCTTACGCCCTTCGTTCTTCTCAGTACGAAGAACCATAAATAGAGTTAAGTAATCCACTGGTCAATCATGCTTTGAACACCAGTGAGTAGAGAGAGATATACGTAAACAACCCATTCAAGCCCATCAACAATAGGCGTGTTTTTTTGAGCTTCGATCTCAGCAAAGCAAAGCAAAGTTGGATTTTCAGCACGCAATTACAACAACTACATTCCACTTGACACTTCGAAACTCGCAATAGTTGTTGTAATTAGCGTGCTGGAAAGCCTACTTTACTTTGCTTTGCTGAGATCGAAGCTCAAAAAAACTCGGCTAATAATTTAGTAGACTTAGGTTGCGTTAAAAAGAGGAACGAGAGAGTAAGGTCTTGTACGTCACTAAGCTGCCCATATTCTTTGCGAAACTGAAGCCTATTTTCTCTGAAGCCTATTTTCCGAAATGTTGCACGAGTCATCTTCCCTCGGTTGCGAAAAGTTGCTTCGCATATAGCATATGAGCATGATTGCTTTCTTTTCATCGGCTTGCAAATCAACATTTGTCTGGCAGACCCTAAGCCGCTTAATTTTGCTCAGTGGCAACATAAGTTGCCACCGAAATTGCCTCAATTAACGTCATTGACAAACGACTTAAAATATATGCCCACCTAAGTCGCTGCAATCAGCTAAATAAAATCATAATCCGATCAAGACGCACATCAACATGACAAATGATCCTCACGCCTGCGACGAAGTGCGCCACAAACACGCACTGCGTTCGAGTTGCAAAACCTCCAAAAATTTCGCAAGTGAGCACAACTCCAAGCCGGTCAACCTGTTGGACAGCTAAAAATCATCATCTCCGGTTAACCTTTGAATCGAAAAGCAATTTGCAACACCCGTGCTGGTAGTCGGACACCGACTGTGCATCCGCTCGGATTGATTCCACAAAATGCAAAATGTGTGAAGTAAGTTTGTGTACTTTCCCCCGCTCGATCACACATCGAAAAGCTTGATTAAGCGGCTGACTTGCGTCATCCGAAGTCGTAGTGTTGCAGGGGTCTCTGTTCTGTAATTGAAATCCGTTGGATAAAACGATAGAATTTGTAACTAAATGTCAGCGTGGATATACCTATTCCGCACTCATCATGGTTATGTACAAGAACAATTCCAACGCCGATAAGTGGGCTGCACCCATAGTCATAAGCCATCCCATCGCGCGTCAGTGAAAGAGTCACAAGAGAGAATATTTATTATGGAAATTAAGTCGCTGCATCGAAAGGTTGGCAGTCAAAGATCTGGGTCTGCTTAGATCCGGCGCGCTTGACATACCTAATTCAAGGGTGTATGCGAATAATCTGGATGTTGACTCATTTGCAAATGCATTTGAGACACATATCGGCAGTGACATCCCTTGAGAGCTGAAGCTGATTTCATCAGGTTCTCGTTCCGTCGTTCGGTTGGAATGTGTTTTGTGTCTGCAGAGCGCGTCAGTGCACAAACCCTAAGCAAGGTTTGCCGTAAAACGTTAATTATTTGAGGTTTTCTTTTACGACCAGCTGGAGATGTTGGCTACTTATGTTAGACAGTAGAGTTTCATCCATAAACGTCATCCATTCTTGCGTAAGATTTATGCTAGATGTATAAAGGCGCGATGGGATGCTTTCGACGGCATTTTGTTGGCCGCCTTCGAAAGTGATTTGCATGGAGGGATTTATGCATGGGAATCTGTAAAATTGTTTCGTACTCTCGTCGAGTGCTGTTACGTAATTTGGGAGCGATAGCGACTCGTTCCATCAAAGGGCAAATAAATCATCTTGATGGTGAGTGCACACTTTGCGAATGGCAGTATAACAGTCTGGTGCACCGGGTTGTGCCATTATATTTAAAAGCCGTCCGCAAATTGTCTTGTCCGTGCAATATAAGGCGGCAATTTGGGCCATTGAGTGCCACCAACAAAAATAGATAGAAAAAAAAAAATTGTAGACCTTTCCAATTTACTTAAATTTATTTGCACTTCATTATAAGCAGACCTTCAATACTTAAAATAACAAACGAATTTTAAATGAAAACATGCATAATGCAAATTGATTTCCTTGTAAAGCAAACGGGTTGGGGTCGAAATTCTGGCGAGGTCAAAATTCTTTGTTCAAAATTCTGTTTTACAAAATTCTGCTTTCAAAATTCTGCTTTTAAAAATTCTGCTTTACAAAATTCTGCAAATAATAAAAAATAAAGTGCACGACTGGGTCGAACGAAACTTTCTCGATACTAGATTAAAGAAAACAAAAAATTGGATATCTATCTCAAATGGCAGTTACATAAAATAACAATATAAGTTTTTAAAAGTTTAAGCTCTCAGTAACAGGCAACTGTCTCGAGTTCTGGCTAGAGGGCTATAAGCGGCTACTGTACCTACTATTTTATAAGGTCTTACAACTCACAAGATATGGGGCATTAAGCCTATTACAAAAATATACCGTAGATATATGTGAAAATACATAGATCGTTAAAAACTGAGTTTGCTGTTGTTCTAATGGACCACATTACCTTAAAAATGAATTTTTGTTACAATCGTATAGGTAGACCGTTTTCGAGATATTTCGAAATTTCAAAAGTTCCGTTGTTCGAATTTTTAGCCAAAAACTGGCTACGCAGTCCTGGTAACCTCACCTACTTTTTTTTTTTTTTTTTTATTTTTATAATTTATGTAAAACATTCTACCTACCTACTCACTTGTTTTAGAAGAAGAGGTAAAAGGAGTTTCTTTATTGGTTTTAAGTTTGCTCTTTTGGTTAAGACAAACATTCTGTTAGTAGGTATACCCTTGTGAATGAAAATAAATAATATTTATTATGTATCTGTATAATTAAATCCAATAAAGGAAAATATAAGGTCATTTTTTGGCTGTTTTTTTTTTTGTACTTTCTTTATGTTTGTTATATATTTGTTTTCTTTAAATTTGTAAATTGGAAAAAAAAAACAGAATTAGTGGAATTTATTTGTTTAAAATATTGCCTGTCAGAATTTAGAAAAAACAGAGCTTTGAAAAGCTGAATTTTGTTAGACAGAACAGAAAAAAATCAGAATTTTGAAAAGAAGAGTTTTGCCGAGGCAGAATTTCGACGCGCTCCCAAAGAAAACGCAACAAAATTACATTTAAAAAAATCAATGTGGAAACGTCCCATATGAAAAGTTTTTGAGTCGATATCAACTAGATTGGCAATGAGTATTCGACTTCAAATCTGAGCTACAAAATTCAAACCTCCTTTGGCCAGTTGTGGAAGTATTCAAAATTGCCAGTTTTAGCCCGATCGCTGCATTTTTTGGCTTTCAATGAAGTCAAGTCGCAGGTAAAGACTGATCAGGATTGAGATCTGCTCTTAAAATTCAGACACGCTCAAAATTTGACCCTAACTTAGTGTGATTTTTCCACGGTTTAAAAAAAGAATAGGTTAAAATTAACAGGGTTAAAAAAAAAAAAACAGTATTCGATTTTAAGAACTGCCGAGATGAAAAAGTTCAATGCACGCATACTATTAAAAAATACACATTTTATTAGTTATTATCAACCAAGTTTCTAAATTGATATAAACCAAACAGTTTTATTTTCATTTTCACGACCGAAAATATTTGATGAATGGGCTATTTTTAAGCGAGTTTCTTCCTTCAACAAGTTGAATCGTTTATATTTAATCCGCTAACTCTGTAGCTCCTATTAAAATAAAAGTGTTACTTAGTAGTTTTTAACCAAACGTTGGTTGATTTTAAATGGGTGATTTTTTTAAATTTTACGAAAAGAAGGAAGAAGCGGACGATATATGTACAAATTAAAAAATGTAATGTGTATGTCTATACGTCTGGTTAGAACCCAGCTTGTGCATCCGTTCACTCGACTTCGGGTCTGATGATGTTCTAACCCAAGTTTTTAGAGCGTAATATATATTTTTTTATTGTTTCCGCAACTTAAAAAATAAACAAAGAAATTTCTTCTTTATCCTCGTAATACATTTAATATTATCCTTACCTTAGGTACTTTATAAGCTAATTGTTGTTAAGTAGGTATATAACCGAAGAAATACAATTTTTTGGACGAAAAGGCGAATAATCTGGATGCCTTTTTGAAAGAATAAAGACCCAGAAAATGAATCCCAGGAAAACGAGGTAGAATATGACAGATATGTAGGTCGATCTGTTTATTTTAAAAATATTTTAGGGTGCATACACATTTTTGATTTACACCTGGCGGGTAGATGTCGTCGTAACCTAAGTCGACGATAACAGCTGATCTTCTGGTGCCACTGCCTTAGGCCAATGCCACGAGCTGAGCGCAAAAAAAAATCTGAAAATATGAAATTGCATGGTTGTCGTGTGGCTGTGGCCACGCGGTCACTGAGCAGCAAGCGGCGTTTCTGAGGGGCAGAGCGGGCTCGCTCTGCTTTCAATTCTGCTCTATTATTTTAGTGTAGTGCTGAGTAGCAAGAAGTCATCGTGGCAAAAATTGACACTGAAACTTTAATTTCAGAAGTTCAAAGCCGTCGTGCATTTTTTATGATTTTAAACAATCTAAAAGCAAAGGATAAATAATCAAAATCTTTCCGCAGAAATTGCTTTCTTTCGTTTTGTAATTTTGGTACGAACTTTTTCTAGCAGCAAATCGAATGATTGTATTGACATACGTATAGATATTGCCTAAATCGGTCTTCATGTTGATTGAAGATTGTGGAATTCGCCATAACCTGATCTTTTCCGGTTTATTGGATGAACACCAAATCTTCTTTTTCTTAAACTTAAAATTATGCTATAAATGTTGAAACGACTTTGTTGTGAAAGACTGCGACGAGCAGAACTCGACAACGACATTTTCACAACTAATCGAATCGCTCAAGAATTTTCGCTTAATAAATGGCCACTTATGCCGGTAATGATTGCCGCTCAGCTTTTTGCCGCTCAGTACGTGGCCTTTGCCTTAGGGTCACAAAAAACTTATAAATAGTAATAAAAGACAGAACAGACTGTTTTTGGGTAGTCTAAACATTAAACTTCCTTCCAACTATTTGCGTCTTCGGAAATGTTCTCCTCATAAAAGCGAAATCCTCTGCATCCTGAGAATATGTTTGAAGCGCATTGATCCTGATCTAGACATGCATTTTGCGATGATTTCTTTTTCATGCGACCACTGAGCGAAGGATCTTATGTTGATCTTCCGATAAATCACAAATCACATCATGAGGTTCTTTTTTCCATTTTCTAGTAATTGAGGTTATCGCTGATTTGATAAAGTAGTTGGAAAGAAATTTCCAAAAGCACGAAGCAAAATCCCACCAACTGCAAAAATACATATAAACGATTCTTGTAAAAAAAACTTGGGTTATTTTTATTTTAATTTTCGTCTTAGCATCTACTTTAATGAGTATTCGTTCGAAAGTGCTCTCGCTTTCTCTCGCTGACATCGTTTAAATAATACAATATTTACAAAATCAACAAACATGTGTGCATATATGAATGAAAAATCACATACAAGTGTGCGTGTGTGGGAGAGGGAGAAATTAGTTTAGTGAAACATTAACATCCCTCTCTCCTAACCTCGTCGTATGGCGTTTGAACCCTGTTCTGGTTGCGGTGGTGCTGTGGCCAGGTATTCCAAGGCCCTCTGGATTGCTGGTGGAATTGGCGGTGGTGTGGGCAAATGGTCTCCCTGCGCTTGGAATCCATTCTCGTCGGCGGTGTAAACCACACGAATCAGTTGTCCATCTGGGGCCGTGTATGAGTACTGTCCTTGCGCAACCTATTGGAAGATAGATAATTCGATTACCGATTAAATCAAGTGCATTCCAAGTGATTTGGTTTCGTTGAAAGGCCACTCCTCCAGTCGCATTCCACATCAATTATACACTGTACATGAGCAGACTTTCACAAGAAGCAGCTAATTTGGCCACTTAAACTTATTCAAACAGTCATTCCGTTGAGGTCGTGGCTAAATACCAACAGTGCAGATCGACAAAAGCTAATCCAAGCCAGATGTAATTGCAATTTGGAGGTTGCTGGGTTATTCTCACCGCAAAAGTACACAGAGAGCTAAGCACAGGGCTACAAAAGCCGCCCGTGTACGTGCATCTGTGCCATCATTGAACCGTAATGGATGCCACTTGGCGTGCTCGTGGAAAGGTCAGTCGGAGTATGCCAGGGAACACCTACCTGTGCTTCGGTGTCTGGATTTCCGGCATTCTTCAGAAATCCTTGCTCTTCGGCGGTTATTCCGTTGCCGGTCTCATAGGAGTACTTGTAGGATCCGTCAAAGTTGACCTCCTGCTCCTGTCGTATGATGGGTATCGGTTCTGTGGGTCCTTGTGGTGCGGCACCAACCAGCGCGATCACTGCGATGAGTACGAAGATCTGTGGAACGGAGTTATTAGATGTGCTATATCCTTTTGGCGGTTTTTCTATGTATCCACTTACGAACAACTTCATGTTTAGATTCGGAAATAGTGGTTGGCTCCTTATGAGGATCGCTTGAGCTCTTAACAATTGAAACTGTACCCTTTGTGGTTACACTCGGGATTATTTATACCGAAAAAGTGATCTCTTCGGAGGTGCGCTTTACAGCCCGCCTATAGTCGCACACAGGCACACAGCCATACAACATAAAGCCATCAACAGACCCTATGTCTATGCTGCCGAGCCGCCGCCGCAGTGGAAGAAGGAGGATGCGACATTTTGTCTCTTGCGCGCCGTCTTGATGTGTGTGCGTGCATAGAAGAACACAGGCCACAGTCACACGTTTGTGGAACATAAGATTTACAAGATCCACAACACCGCTTGGTCAGTTGGTCGAATGTACCACCACTAGGTCTTAGAGAAAAGCTAGTTATTAAGAGCTTTGCCGCATCGGATGGGCAATGTGCTAACCGCAAACAATTGATGATGGCCCATTTGATGATCGACGACGGGTGATTCTTCATGGCGGCGTAGAACGGTGTTAAAAGTCGCCATGGTTATGTTAACCCGGAGCTTGCTAATAATGGCTTATTGTGTCTTCTCCACCTGTAATCGCAGTTGTAGCATCTGCAGTACGTACGCCAGAAGTGTTAGCCAGACCAGAGAGCATGGTACCACTGTGCGGCTAATCAGTTCAAATAAATCAGTTGAGGTGTGCACCGTCATGTCTCTGGTGTGTGTACCTATCATTAGAAGAGAAATATGAAAAATTAGACAAAGGGCGAGGGCGGAGGAGAGCAAAGCTTGCGTTCGCCTCTGATAAATTTTTCGCGTTCATCTCGAGTGCACTTTAGTTAATGGGATTTGCTGTTCGTGTCGTTTTTTGTGTGATTTCCATGTTGATTCTGTTGGACCGCAGTCGTAATTAGTTAAGTGTCAGTATTCTTGAATAAATTAAAAACGCGCGCATTGCTACCTCTTGCGCAATCCGCAGAAGTTCAGTGGGGAAATCGAGCTTTCCAACGGATTTCAAGTTTGCACTCCAACTTCGATTGTTTAGGGTGTAACAGCGTGGCGTTGGAATTAATTCAATAAAATCGATTAATAATGACGGTTGCATCATTTAAAACGAACGCACATGCAACTGTACCTAGTAATTCGATTGTAATGACGGCTTGCGAATTTCATCTCTCGGTTACGTGTTGACTCTGACTGTTGACATCGATATGAGTTGTAATTGGGAGGTTTAACATTTGTTACGGGCGTTTGCACGACGTTTGCATATCATAAACAAGTCATTAAAATGGAATTACTTCGAAATTTATTCATGTAGACTGAGAGGAGTCATCTTAGAGAGGGAGAGGTGGGTGGAATGGGGAGTTAGAGGCAGATCTAGATAGTGATTAGTCAGTGGTGTCGTAGGTAGGTACTCTCTCTGGGAGTTGTTTGGGAAAATGTGTTTTATTTGTGGAGGTAATAGGGAATTTCTCAAGAAAAGTGTTTATATATGAACGTTATTCCAAGAATTTCCTGAAACTCAATTTAATTCAGGTGCAGAGTTCAAAAATTAACTCCTCCTACACTCAGTAGATGGTTGCGGAAAAAAATCTGCAAATTATACCTACTGACTCCCTATAAATGTACAATCACAATCTAGGACACTACAAACACTTGGTTTGAAAAAAAAAAATAAACTGTTTTTATGTAAAATCGCATCATTTTGTGTTTTGGAATAAATCCTCAAAATTCAGTTGTCTGGGCTCAGATATCGTCGGAGATGTCTCTTCTGCAGGTGATGTTTCCTTGAATTTTACCAACTTTATTCAGCAATAAGAAAATAAAACAAAATAAATTTTAAGAATTGAAGTATAGACTTCTTTGAAAACGAATTTGAACCTAATTCGCAACAGGGTAAGTTTTTGAGGAGAAAAATTTACGGACATAATTTTTTTTTGAGATTTCTGTGCCTACTCAAAAAAGTTCAAGTAACTGTTTTCATAGAGAATTTCATTACGTTTCTTTTTTTTTTAAGTTTAGCTTTTCTCTTTATTTGGCATTTGAGAAAAAAAAAACATTTTGTTAAAATTAAAAGAAACGTTTCTCGCCTTGGACGGACAACTTCCTTAGGCGGACAAACATTGTGCCACCGACACACCGTTGAATTAAGGAAGCCTTCACTGCAAACCCTCCTCCTCGTAACAAATTATTCGACTTGTCCAAGAAATATTTTTGCAGCGCACCGTATCAGATTCTTTTCTGAAGTCTTACAATTTTTGGCAAAACAGACACCACAGAATTGAGGCCTTAGTTATAGCCAGAGCCACATGTATACAACGAAATCGTACAAATTTAATTGCTAACGAAAACAATTACAACAAATCAGCCACCACTGATTGGATTCCATCAGTAAAAAATTCCTGACAGATGGAACAGTAAAGAAATGAAATATTTCATTGGAATGATCTGTTTTTTTTTTTTTTTTTGTGGAATTGACTGAGAAGTAGATCGGAAAAAGTTTTTCGTTCGGAAAAATGAATAAATTATTTTTCTATAAAATTTAAAGATTATTATAATTTTTTTTTTTGATAAACTAACTTTATAATTCACTATCAAACCCACTGCAGCGTAATCTGCCGGGTTGATTATTTGTGAATCTAAACCATCCAGGGCCCACCCAAACGCATACAAAAAAATTAATTCAAATCGGTCCAGCCGTTTAGGAGGAGCTCAGTGACATACACACACAGATTGATTTGCTAAAAAACTTCCAACATTTTCGGTTGCATTTTATGTGTAACTGAGGCCTAGCATAACGCGTGATTTGCATAGAATGAAATAAAATTTCTTCACTTAAATTCTTCTTAGATCATTAACTAAATGATAAAGACAGTGGAACTATTGCATTTCTTTCGAAATGTAAATCTCTACTGCTAAAAAATTGAAACTACCTACTGCATTTTTCTTAGTAAATCTACTGCCAAAGAGTAGTTCTAAAGCGGCAATTCAGAATCGAAAGTGCATTTCCATCGATGAGCAAAATTCCCAAATAACTTTGAGAAATAACTTCTTACTCAAATATTCAGGCGAACAAAATCAGCTCTTAAATTTGACGAGCATTTACTTACTTAAATATGAAAAATTTATTTCTAAATTGCCACAACTACTTATCGCTGTCACAATAGATAAAAGCAACACAAATGTAAATCTAACCGGTTTATAACAGCTCATGAACGCAACTACGTCACTGACATGGCACGGTATACAGTTTATTTTATTGTGAGTGTCACAACTACTTTCAGTACGATGTAAGCCCCGACCATTTCAATCACAACATTTGTTTTAATTTTTTGCTAACTCAGCCTTTGGAAAGAACAGGACGGAAACAATTGAAATATATTGTGTAGGATTTTGTCCCATAAAAATTTTCCCTAGGACACGCACTTAAGATTGAAAAGGTAACGGACTTCTGCGCCAAAAACCTCATAAACTTTTTATAGCATCACTATCTTAACACTGCAGTCTTCTTTCTAAATTACGATCAAACCACTCGTACAATTCGTTCCTAAAACCACAACCCCATAGATCTAGATTATATGAAATGTATATGAATAGGTACTTTTCAACTATATTTTTATAGTTTTACTGTCCACCCACTCTTTCCGATAAGCGCAATTAGCATCTTCCCAGTTGGCTGAAATATTGTCAAACGAAACATCATCGCCAGCTAGAAAGCGAATTGATTTCTTATTTTTTTTAAATTAAAGTTCCATTAACGACTTTCCCCGGGTGCACAACGAATCACTGCGTTAAAATTGCTCTTCTATGTGCCGATAATTGTTTTGACATTTAGAAGAGCTTCTTATATATCTCGGACTTCAAATAATCGCTTCAATTCATTTCGATTCGTTTCGATCCAACCTGTCCGACAAGTAATCTTTTATTGGGTTCACGATTTCTGTATTATTTATATTAAATTGGTCTTGCGACGAGTCGGCAGGAGGAGATTAAGTACCCAAAACTACGGACTTGTTATTAATTAATTTTAAAACAAGTCGCTATGCAAGAAAAGAAACTTACTTGCTTACTGGACTGACTTTTGGTAATAATTTGAATTTCAATTGAACTTTCCATATCGTTTCGGTTATTCTGTCGATGGAACAGTAAAACTAAAAATACAATACAAGTCTGAGATAAAACTGTTAACTGTTTAATTGCTAACGAGGTTCTTAGGTCGGCTGGGATTAATTTAGCACAGACTTTTAGAGCTCTTAAATAGACGGACTGGGGCAGTGACCTTTGCTGAAAATCTGATTTAGGAAAACCTTAATAATATTAATAATGGAGAGGGTTAAGTCTTAAGTGCACTGCTACCTTGTGGTATATTGTGTCCCCAGTTTATTAACATTTTGGAAAAGCATAAAGCGGTGACATATTTTGCACGTAGCGAGACAGAGATATCCGTTTGTCCGCAGTCAATGCTAGTAAAGGCGTAAGAATGACATGACAAATCAGACGCCTAAACTGTCATGGACGTTCTACCCATAATTATAGATACCTACGTAAATCGAAAAGTTCCGCCGAATAGCATTTCTGCAATCACTTGAAAACATTTATTTGTCTAGATTTAAAACATGTGAACTAAAAGTGATAATTTGTATCAGTGTCATTCATGCGTTTTTTGTGATATTTTTTGGCTGTTTTTATGCGTTTTTGAGGCTTCTTTGACTCGTCTTCGAACGCTTTTTGGACGAGGTTTTTCATGCGTTTTTTCCGACTTTGGCTGTTTTTGGATATGATTTAGCTGCATGAAAGCTTGTTTTTATTCTTTTTTTCCGACGAGGCTTTTCACATGTTTCTACTGACCTTTTTGGATGGTTTTTTCTACGTTCTTGAGACGTTTTTGATGTGTTTTTCAATAAAGTTTCTGACGCGTGTTTCGAGAGGTTTTACATCCGCTTTTGTCACGTTTTTTTAGGAGCTTTTTGGCACGTTCTTCGATCCGTTTTTCCACTTGATTTTTGACGCCCTTTTCAAAGCATTTTTTATCGCATTGTTGAGGAAATTTATCTCTCCGAAGAAAATACTTAATTCTACCTGCCAAATTTTGGACTACAGTCGTTTATACGAAATAAATAAATAATTTCCATTTTGTTTTAGAGGAAAGTGAGATATCGTAAGACATCGCTATAAATATGTCAACTTTCAGAATTTTCCCATAATCTCTAACAAGAAATCAAGATGAATAAATAAATAGTTGACGCAACAGGTCTGTAGGGATCTTACGCATAGCTTCTCGCAACCATTCGTTTTCATTTTTGGAACGAATGGAAGGGATCTACAATTTTATACCGATTCCAAACGGGTAAATAAGAAGCTCTTTCAAGACAGTCATACTCTCGGAGGTTCGTCGGACGTTCGCGAGAGGTGGCGCAGTGGAAAATAACCCTGAGTTGGAATTTGGGTTTTTTAAAGACGGCCGACCAAAAAACGTGTCACGTATTTTTGCGGCGTATGGTAATGCTGTCCCTTTTAGTCAGACAGATTGTGCATATCTTTTATATATACATTTTTTTTGTTATGGCATAAGTGCAGTATTAATTGCGCAATTGATATCCACTCTACGTTAAAAGTTTCCAAATCGCAAAGAATACTTCTTTTCAATTTAAGTACCTTGTCAAATACATTCCCTAGCCAACTTTAATAAAAGTTGCGGATTGCTATAACCACCTGAGTCCTGAATGCAAAATTTCGGGTTGTAGCAACGTGTATCGATTGCTTTGACAGCTCACATTTCTGGAAGTTAAATTACGACTAGAAACGCCCAATAACTGGCTCTTTTTATAGAACTACCAAGACAACAAGTCCTACGATAATTGTAGTGCGCTTTACAAATTTATTACCTTCCTCCATCTGCCTTGAAACATAATTATAAAAAGCTCCCAACAAGGTCCACCTCAATCAGAAGATTAAATACATCAAGTCACTGATTGCGCGTATAAATCCAACACTGACCCGCAGCAGTCATTCTATAAATCAGAAAACTAGCACCACCTCGAAATCCTGTCAAAACAGTGCCCACAAATTGTTCACCTTGAATTAAGGGAATAGCAATAAATTAGGCCCGCATCTCCAATTATGCGCGAAACAGTCTTGCTGTCAAAATAAATAAAAAGGCGTGACTTTCATCGAAGCCGAAGATTCATCTTTCATGTTTCTCTCCTCCGACTACTTGTTCAATTATATGACCCTTTTCCGTGGAAGTTCAGACAAGTTGTGCAGCTACCGAAAAATCCATGCCATGCAATTTTTGTCAAAAACTAACTGAGGTTAAAGTTAGCAGTCTCCGTATTTGACAAACAATTCATCGCTATAAATAAACACCGCCATGTCTCGGTGCAGGAGTTCAATTTGGAACAGCAGCTCGCAGATATTCCCAACTGCAATGCTTACCCAAGTCTGCATCTGTGTCTGAAACTCCCGCGGTTGTGACATGAAAATGATCACACTCGCGTGGCCTTCGGCATGCACCTAGATACATATTCGTCGGAAACGGAAATACTACAGCCATGATGAGAATCAGTGCACAGCGCATGGAACACACTCATTAGACCACCCCGCACGCCTGCGACTGTGCATGTAAATCAGACGATTCTCGCGCACTACTCTCATGTGACATTTGTAGGTAATAAAATTCAATGAGCATGTTGACTATGAATCTATTACCGTGCGGCAGGCGGGCCAGCCTCAGAAACCGATTCAGGTGTCAGTCACCTTTATGTAGAGTGTAGTGAGTGTCGATGAGGTAATACCCAGGCTTTTGTGGGTTCTTTTCCATTCCCCACTTTGATCGTTGAGCCTGGCTGGGTGGGGAGGAGGAGTAGAGTCGGTGGGTTGAATTTGCCAAAAATGCCAGGTATAGGAAGGCAGTTGGGCAGGCATTGCACCTTGCGGTACTGACAAAAAGGCAGACACTTGGGGGGGAACTATCCGCTCAAGGTTAAGCTCTGGGAATTGCTCGATTGGTATCTTTCAGCGTGGAGTGTTGCGCGAATATGAGAAAGGTTCCGACACCGAGAAAGCGACATCAACGGCGGGCAATCTCTGTGTGTAATTTAGTGCATTCGCAGGGATGCTGATGAGCTGTATATGGGTTGGGAATTTTCGCTGCTCTGCGATTGGGATATCATAGGGAATGCCACTCACGTTTATGTGATAAATGGATGTGACGGTGTTCTGCGATTAGAGAAGGCGGCGAAATAATAATATTAAAGCTTGACAAAGCGCATAAAATAAGATGCTCTAAGATAGCTGTGTGTACATGTATATACGAGTGCTGTGATAGGCGTGCTAATCGTTTTGTTTTGTTTCGACTTGCTCTATGTGATTGCCATCGATAAGGGGGGTACATTAATGCGTTCAGTTGGAGGCTCTGAATGAATTTTGTTATGTGAGCTGTGTTAAAGCGACGCAAGTCTTGTAGGGTTCAATCTAATTAGATTTGTAGATTTATATCTTTTGAAATATTTAGAAAAAATAGGGTTTTGAAGAAGGCTTTCCGACCGCCAACAGCTAGATATCTTTTAGACGCCTTCCAACCACAATTTTTCAAGAATATGAATTCCTTTCTTGTTCTACTAACTTAACAAAAACCCAAATTCCAACTCGGGATTTTTTCACTCTCGCAAACGTCTGACAAACATCTGAGAGTACAACTGTCTTGAAATAGCTTCTCAATCGGTCGTTTGGAATCGGCATAAAATTGAAGATCCCTTCCATTCGTTCCAAAAACGAAATCTCACACAAAACGAATGGTTGTGAGAAGCTAGGCCTACGGTCCCTACGGGCCTTCTGTGCCAACTATATATATAAACTCCAAAAACGAGTTTTTGCTAAGATTGGTTGTTGGAAAACCTATTCTGCGGGTTATCGATGGGGCCCCCACTTCCTCCAACGAAAAACAGTCGAGAAGGGATTTTTCCCGCTCAGTAGTCTCAAGACCAAATTGGGCCCTACCAACAAACATCTTTAGTTTCGACTCCAAATGCCTATATTTGCCTTACAAATTTCCCAATTGTGAGCTTCCGCAAAATTTAAACTCGAGACTAAAATGTGCTTATTGGTTTCGTACAAAATTTCGAACTCGAGATTTCAATCAATTCTGATATTACGATGATAGAGGAACTCAAAAAAGTGGGTCGAAAAATTCTGTCCGGTCTGTCCGTCTGGTCGTCCTTCCACAGGCCTACAGCCTAAACGGCTTCCCGGATTACGTTCAAACCTCGGATTTAAAGTTTTTGGGCTTACAGCTCGGGAGGTGTTTTTTTTTCAAGGTAACCTCAATATTAGTGGTATAGGTACTTCCCATATAAAATGTTCGTACCAGTTCGATTTGATCGAAAACAGCTCTAACGATTTCAACCAAAATTTAAGCTTAAGTAGGTGAGGTTACCAGGACTGCGTACCCAGTATTTGGCTAAAAATTCGAACAACTGTACTTTTGAAATTTCGACATATCTCGAAAACGGTCTATACGATTGCAACAAAAATTATTTCTAAGGCAATGTGGTTATAAATTAACATAGAAGCAAACTCAGTTTTTTTTCTATATTATCGACGAATGGTTTTTTGAAAAAAGTATTTAAAAATTTTTTTTTTTCAGTTTACCGGAAAACGACAATAAACGATTTTGACCAAAATGTAAACTTAGAGTCAAATGGATGTTTTCAAAACTATTGTGTCCTCAATTTTCGATTTGCTGAAGACTCTGAAAGTCAGTCAGACTCGCACTAAACGAGAAAGTTTCGTGTGACCCAGTCTTGCACTTTATTTATTTATTCACTATGGTTTTGATCATAGAAGTGGGAAAAGAATATTTTGCATTTTAATTAAGAATTAAATTATCGGTCTTTACAGGTCCTAAAACGACCAAGTGGCTTCATAAGACGACTGTACGTTGATGTGTTAACCTGCCAACTTTTTAGCAAATGCGAATATTAAAAAAAAAGGAAACACAAACCATACCTACAACAGCATAGCTTTTGCGTTTAAGCCCACGTGTACACTCAACTGTGTCAGCTATTTTACGTGACCAAAATATCGTTTGTTGTTAATGATTTTCTAGCAGTTTAAAAATTAAAGAACCGTTCTTAACAGTTCTGCGAATTTCAAGTATTTAGTATTTTTAAATATTTACAACATAGCTGCTTGCAACAAAAACGACCTTTATACCCAATTAATGCGCTTGGTTATTTTTGGCAGTACCACGCTAGGTATCTACTTTGGAGTAACTTTTTTTATCCCAAGTTTCACAAATTTCTTCTCAAAAAAGTGACCAAATTGAGTATCTTGAACCCCCTTAAGACATTCGTAAAATCAGCTAGCTACTTGGATCACCCACTACCAAATTAATTCACGTACAACAATTTAAGCTGTCACAGTTCTATCACATTCCACGAATGGGACCAGTTTCCATTTCAGCTATTTACTATCGCACAGTTCCACAAATACCAACATCTAACAAATGACTTAAAAAAAAAAATCTTTTGGCCAAAGCAAAACTTTTGGTACGATTCCAAGAAACGAAAGTTGTTCTTCTTTTTTTTTGTTTCTTTGCTGGGAGAAGAAAATTCCTTTAATTATATTCCGATGGCTAATTATCGCCTGTCTAATTAAAATAGCTTGTCAATTTTGCTGAAGGGTCCAGAATGAAATCAATTATCGAGTATTTGGCTGAGACATGCGCGTGGATAGCAGGACGGGCGTTGCGTTGCGTCGTACGTTGACTATTTACACGGAGGCGCGCGAATGTATTTAATAGTAAGATAGTAAGACCCATTGGGCCTTACCAATAATCATTTTTAACCTTCACACTAAATATTTCCTAGGTCACAATATGCGATTTTGTATGGAAAATTTCGCTATTGTGAGTTCGAAAAACTTAGCCTGGACACTAAAAATGATTATTGGTATCGCGGATTGTCCTTAACCATTCGCACAATCCAACAACTTGTTGTTATTCTCTTATGGGACAAAAACGTAGTGTGAACTGCAGTCCTCCGCTTTTGCCAACAGTCTTCGGAGGATTTTTTGAGGAAAGAGGTAAACACAGTTCTCTAGTATTTTTCGTCTTTATTTTTCCCACCTTGAATCCCTTAGATCTTAGCTGGATTTTTAGCGCTTTCCTTCTCGACATATGGCTTAGCGGTGGCCAAATAGTCCAGCGATTTCTGGATAAGAATGGGAATTTCAGGTCCGACTGGCAGATGTGTACCGGACGGTTGGAAGCCATTCTCATCGGCAATGTATTCGATACTGAAGGACTCGCCTTCGGGGGATGTGAACTTGAATTGACCATGAGCCGACTGAAAGACACAAACAGTTATTGGATACTTTTAAAATTTTCCTTACATTGTCCGACTTACAATTTCCTCATGATCCTTGAAGGCACCAGATTCGCTGGCCGAAATTCCATTGCCAAGCTCGTAGGCGTAGTTGTAGCCGTCGGCTGTGACTTCCATATCATTACGGAGTACTGGCACCTCATCGATGGCTGCGGCAACCGCCAGTAAGCAAGCGACCTATAAAAACAACCTGTGGTCAATTTCAGGTGTCCAAGTTTTCCGTGTCTATAGCTACTTACGAATACGAGTAGTTTCATCTTGATTTTGTTGGTACAAGCTTCTGTTATCTAACTGAAGTGATGACTCCAAAGTACATCCTCACGCTTTTTATACCAACTGTCAGGGATTTCAAATTTTGACAATAATCACTACACTTTCCCTGCCGCAAAACCTGCCAACACTTGACGTTCAAGTAAATTTGTACAGTAGTAATAAAAAAATACTAGTTTGCGGTAGGGCGAAGCAACTATACAAGCGAGACGTCATTGGATTCGGCAACAGGCACCGAACAATGCCCGAAAATGCTCGTCAGCTTATGCAAATATTATTTTAACTGAATAAATTACTTCCACGGCGTAGTGCTTATTTTGGGGGCGCTTCAAAATGTCACTTGGTGGTCGAGTTCAATTTAAACAAGCAACGACAACTAATTAAACAAGAATTGGATTTTTTTGCTTGCTTCTTTATCGCAGAAAGTAAAAGTGATTAAAGTGACATTTCTAGCCGGAGGAATGTGTAACCCGCAGTGGGATGGAATTTTCGCCACTTGATGTGTGAAGTGGGTTCCTGTTGAACGTAATGAGAGCACTTGTCCCCAAGGTGGTAGGCAAAGTGCGAAATAAGAAGCAATAAAGCCGAAATGTAGCTCGAGTGGAATTATAGAATATTCACGAATGTTTCCATCGTACAACCACAAAAAAAAGACAACCGCATTTTGAAAACAATATTTTTTTTAATTTTAACAACAAAAGACTCAGACAAGGTCCATTTTACGACTTCTCGACGTATGGATGGGCGGCCAAGTATTCGAGTGCCTTCTGGATGAGGACTGGGGTTTCAGGGGCAACTGGCAAATGGGCACCGGTGGGTTGGAAACCGTTTGCATCAGCAACATATTGCACATTGAAAGATTCGCCTTCGGGGGAAGTGAATTTGAAATCACCATGGGCAACCTTGAAGTAGAAATAAAAAACACATCACACTTTTGAACAAACCAAACTCTTGTGAGCCAACTTACAATGGATTCTTCGGGTCCGGTCAATGCACCAGATTCGCTGGCAGCCACTCCGTTTCCAAGTTCATAGGCGAAGTTGTAGTTATCGACTCCAACATCGGCAACGTTCTTGACGACTGGGACATCCTCAAAAGCTGCGGCTACGGCCAACAAGCAAGCGAAAGCGACCTGCGAAAATACAAAATTGTTATCCCAGTTTCAGGTGCTGCTGGCGATTCTCAACTCACAAAGAATTTCATGTTGAATTGGTGGGTTGTTCTTCTAACTTAGGTGATCAACTTATAACTGTCAGCTGAGTGTATACTCTATTTATATTAAATAGTAACAAATATTTAAAACCTGTCTACACGAGTCGTATGCAAAGTCCATATTTATGAAAATGCCACTTGTTTGTGGTTAGTCCCGTTGCTGGATTATGTATCAGCATACTAGAACGTGAATACCTAGGACGCGTTTAGGCTTCGCATATTTATGGCGCAGAAGGTGGATTCACGAAACCGGAATAGTTTGTTTTTACGACTTTCATTGTTCATCGGAGCTGAATGTTTAATTCGGCTAAACGCGAAATTTGATTATCTAATTACCCGTGGATTCTGCGGATGCCAACGGTATCAGATCAGGTTCCACGGGATTGCAGCAAGATATAACATTCTCGCAAGTAGACTTCCAATGTGAAGTTTGGAAAATGTATTTAAAACAAAGAGAGCCTAGTTGGTGTTAGTTTTCTTTTCGTGCATGTGTTTCTCCCACTCTCTCGAAAAAAACTGAATCTCATGAATATTTTCTACATAAACCGAGGCACCCTGTTAACTCCTCAAAATTATTAGCAGTTCAACCAATCATAGGAAACTGCAATTTTGAGCTAAAATTGGTCTGAAAGCGAAACTCGTCTAGTCAACAAAACGTTGACAGGTTTCTTCCTATAGCCTACTAAACAAGAACAACTGGTGATGTCTAGAATGAATGCCGGGGATTTATATAAATTGGATGAATATTCAGCTTCCAGTCATCACTTCAGTAACATAACACAGAAGATCACCTCACCAAACCAAAAATGAAATTCTTCGTAAGTACTGACGCAGGGAGCATATCAATCGGATTTTCATAAAAAGTGTATTTTCGCAGACCGCTTTCGCTTGCTTGTTGGCTGTAGCCGCAGCTTTTGAGGATGTCCCAGTCGTCAAGAACGTTGCCGACGTTGGAGTCGATAACTACAACTTCGCCTATGAACTTGGAAACGGTGTAGCTGCCAGCGAATCTGGTGCATTGACCGGACCCGAAGAATCCATTGTAAGTTCGGTCAGAAGGGATTAATTTGTTCAAACGTGTAATGTGTTTTTTCTTTTTCTAAGGTTGCCCATGGTGATTTCAAATTCACTTCCCCCGAAGGTGAATCTTTCAATGTGCAGTATGTTGCTGATGCAAACGGTTTCCAACCCACCGGTGCCCATTTGCCAGTTGCCCCTGAAACCCCAGTCCTCATCCAGAAGGCACTCGACTACTTGCTCGCCCACCCCTATGTCGAGAAGCCTTAAGCTGTTTGATAAGCCATCTTAGTTTAAAATAAAAAGTTTTGTTGTTTAAAACAAAGTTGTTTCAAATGTTTTGAGGGAAATTGATCGATACCAAGATTAGAGGGATGATAATCCAAGAGCTATAAATAGAGTTGCTCAGCAGGACTTTACGATGTGAATGCATAAGAACCTGTTAGATGCTGGAAGATCGATTAACGATGTCCCTCGATCCCGCAAAAGTAGCAACTATTCACTCGTCTTCCTAGTCCAGATATTTACACAATAGTCATCGTTGTACCGGTTGAATTCAAGGCGAAAGACTTTGCGCAATACAATAATAATCATTTTTAGTGTACAGGCTAAGCTTTTCGAACTCACAATGGCGAGATTTTCTATACAAAATTGAATATTGTGACCCACAAAATATAAAAGGTGAGGGTTGAAAATTATATAGGGTATAAGGCCCATTGAATCAAAGAGCGGTCCACTCAAGTTCAGAAATATCGAATGTCCAAAAGTCTTGTACATTCGGATATAGACTAGATATGGATAAAACCAGGTTACCGTAGACGGAAGATCGAAATTTAACCAGACGCTCAAAAGACCTACAGTAGACCCCCGAGAAATCACTTTGGTTGTTGGGCCGCTAATGCCACCTAAGAAAATCCGATGAGACGTAGGGCTTCCAAAATCCAAAATTGTCATCCGCAGTCTAAAAATTTAGCAGACCTTAAGTTAGTTGAGCAGTTATTAGCAGGCCTTCCCTAAAAGTCACCTGTGCCGTCCATAAGCTGGTGTGTTTTATTAACCTCTGTCACAGGTCACAGTCAAATAGATTGTCGCAACGGAGGTGATGGATCTTTTAGAGCCTGTCACAAATGGTCGAACTTTCAGGAGGTTGTTTGTTCTGAATGACAATAGAAACACGAATAAATTCAAATTCGCTAAGTTCACACGAAGTGTTTTTATGATGTGTTCCGCTTGAATTTATTTTTAATAATCAATTGTTGTTATGTTCATTCAAAGCGGTTTTTCTCTCTTTTGAAACAATTTCGTCCAAAACAAGCTAGAAACAAATTTTGAGAAAACTAGCCGTGCCCGCAACTTCGTACGCGGCGTGAGAATGTGTAATTATAATTATATTTTTTATGATATTTTTTTACAAAGTTGTAATAATTGCGTGCTGAAAATTTTACTTTACTTTGCTTTGCTGAGATCGAAGCTAAAAAAAAACACGGCTAATGAAGGACGCAATAATTTTGGAAACATCAATTTTACTATGAGTATGCGTTTCGGTAAAAATCGTTCTTTCCGTTTTCGGGTACACTAAAGAAAACCGAATTTTTAAAAAAATAGTTTTTTCAAAAATCCATCTTACGATAATATAGAAAAAAACTGAATTTGCTTTTAAGTAAGAAATTAACATATTACCTTAGGAATAAATTTTCGTTATTATTCGAAGCACCGTTTTCGAGATACCTACAATGTACATATGTCTAAATTTCAAAAATATCTACTGTTATTCGGTTTTTCACCTAAAAACTGAGTAGTTATTAACCTCACCTAAAGTGGCTCAAATATCAATTTCAGTTGCAATCGTTTGAACCGTTTTAGACCAAATCGTGGTGGTATGTAAATTTTATATGGAAAGTACCATTACTATTGAGGTTACCTTGCAAAAAAAAAAAACGGCCCCGAACTGCAAGCCCCCAAACTAAAAATCAGAGCTTTATTTTATTTTTACTTTTAGGTGTTCTTTCCTGGGGCTCTATTTTGCGTAGCTGCTTCTAGACAGCGATATAACATATTCTCGATGAGCACCTTACAGCCGAAAAATGTACAAGCTCATTACGGTGAGGAAGAATTTCGCTAAATGAACAAGAACATGATCTTAGATTGAGCTTGGGTCTATAAATTTGTATCGTAAATGTCAATTCAGAAAATGTACCACAAGCTTAAAGAAAGTCGCCATTCTCTTCTCATGATTTTTACAGTTCACATATACCTCTAGAATTTTTGTTCACTCAGAAATCTTCTTCTACAGCATAGTTATGATGATGAGGAAATCCAGAGTTGCTAACATTAACCGATTGGTTATCCTTTATCAACTCGGTGCAGAACAAGGGCTAAGATAAAAACAAGATATCAGAAAAGTGATCGATTCACAGGAAAAGTTTTATTTTTATTTTAACAGGCAAATTTTTAACAAAGAATTAACACTAATGACTTAGAAAATTCACACTTTACGACTTCTCGACGTATGGATGGGCGAGCAAGTAGTCGAGTGCCTTCTGGATAAGGATTGGGGTTTCAGGTGCGACTGGCAAATGGGCACCGGTGGGTTGGAAACCGTTTGCATCAGCAACATATTGCAGACTGATAGCTTCGCCTTCGGGGGAAGTGTATTTGAAGTCACCATGGGCAACCTTGAAGAAGGAAAAAAAAAAAACATTACACGTTTGCACAAACCAATCCCTTCTGACCGAACTTACAATGGATTCTTCGGGTCCGGTCAATGCACCAGATTCGCTGGCAGCCACTCCGTTTCCAAGTTCATAGGCAAAGTTGTAGCTATCGACTCCAACTTCGCCAACGTTCTTGACGACTGGGACATCCTCAAAAGCTGCGGCTACGGCCAACAGGCAAGCAAAAGCGACCTACAAAATACATGGTTTACAAAAATCCGATTGATATGCTTTCCTTGGACGGTCCTTGCAACCGCATACTTACGAAGAATTTCATGTTGAACTGGTGGGCTGATCTGCTGTGTTATCTTACTGAAGTGATGACCGCAAAGTGGATCTCCACCCATTTTATATAAATCTCTGGCATGCAGATGACATCTAAATTTCGGCAAAGATATACCTGTTTTATTGACTATCAGCACAAACCTGTCAACGGTTAGTTGACTAGACACGACAGGTTTCTGTTTTTATTTTTGTTTTCAAAGTAGAGGGTACTTTTCAAGGAACCGAAGGGTGCACGACTGATGGGTGAAATAGGTAGCTTCGGCAAATTACAACTCTTTTGTGTTAACAATCGGTAGCAGCAGTGGGTTCATGTCCACATCCGTTTAAGGCACAGTTACAAACACTCAGCGTCATCACAGCCATTGGTCCAGTTTGACTTGTTTTGCCTGAACATCACGTTGGATGATTCTGCGTCCGAAGATTACGAAATAATCGGAATATTTGCATCTGTTAACGTTTTCTGTCTGAATCCGAATTTGCATACCCATACTGGTGACTTCAATCGAAAGTGTCAACGAGTTCGAGTGGCTTTCTTTGTTTTGTCTGCAAAAGGGACTAACATTTCCCGTTGCTAACCGCGCATATACAACTGGGACGCAAACTTGACCTATAAAACTGAATAAAGACGATTGAGAGCAGAGGCCATTACTTTGTCACGAGCAAGCAAAGAGACAAAAACACCTCCGAAGTGCTTTTCAATGAACACCATCCTTGGCGTGGATTTGCATGTGATCATCGCCGGTAGCTGCGCGCCGCCGGTTGGAAAAGTTAGAACAATGGGTTGCTCCATTGGAATTCGTTTGCCGAAGATTGCAAATCACTCTCAAGTTCTGAATGAAATTGAAGCCACATTCACGATCGCATTACGGATTGGAGTGGAGTCGTCGTTATTGTTATATGCTTGACTTTTGTGATCTCCAGCAGTGAACAGGTTGATGCTCATTGTAATTACGGCTCCTGGCTGACGGATGGTTACGTCCTCTCTTTCTCGCCGCAACCGCTGTTTGTAGTAATGTCTCATTTGTGCTCTAAAGAGCACTTGATTACCTTTAGTCTACCATGATCATGACCGGGTGGATATCGTTGAACGAATGCAAAGCTGATGCCACATTCATGTTGGCCCCGCGTGCCCCCCGCCATCGATGTTAAGTGAGTGTACATTCCGTTCAGATAGCTAGTGTGCGATGGAGCGCTCTGCGCCGGCGCAGATGATACGACGGTGCGGGAGGAGTTAATGACGGATGGAGAAGTGTGTAATTTTATTTGATAAAACGTAGTTGTAAGTGGCCGATGCCTGTGAAGATTGATAGTTACTAGGGTCGCCATTCGCTAATTGATTTCACTGGCATTATATGCTGAGGCGTTTGAGTCAGTTGAATCCATACAATGTATTGGTGCAGGTGTATTGCATCCTCGATTGGCGGAATAAAACAGCGGTTCCCACTGCGACGTAAGGCCGGATATAGAACACAGGTCTTTACTGGCGTTGTTGTCTACGCGTTTATTGAAATTACGAGCTCGGCGACCTTTACACATTTATTGAAACTAGGAGTTTGGCAACACTTTCGGCATGCCTTTTGGTTATGCTGGACGCAGCTAGGTTTCCCTCAGGTCATCAAGGAGACAAAGTTAATGTATGCAGATGTTGGTAATATTTGGCACTTAACGTGCCCGCAAGGTCGTTTGCTATATGTGGAATCATTTCATGTTCACAGCTTACACCAGTCATTCGAGAGTACTTTTTTCAAAATCATGTAGGCCATCTGCGCATTTCAGCAGAATGTCACTGGTTTGCTTTTTTTCGTTCCGCTCCAACATATAGCAAACGACACACAACGTTTTTCGATGAGCGACATGGACCACTTTCGAGATCGATGGCAATCGTTGCTCATATTTTAGAATTATTTGAGTAATGGTAAGCTGAAGACTTCGAAACTTCGTTTTGATTAAATACACTCACTTGAAGTACGCGTGACAATGCACGACATAGTCAAAGGTCCAACTAGTTAAATATCTCAAGTTCTCAAACAGACAGATGATCATTACAATTTTGTTATAAGGGATAGAAATATTTCTGAAACACAAAATAAAATTGAAATAATGGAGCCTCCGATTGAGCATGACACTTAAAATGGGGCTGCACTTGCACATTTTTTCTTAGCTAAAACCTTTAATTTCTAATTTGACAACACACAAATTTAATTGTATTCGAGAAACACAAATCACCTAGTTATTACAAGAAACCAGAGATGGCAGAGTAGTTTACATGAGGTAATCTACTCAATTAACTACGCGTAGTAAATCGAGTAAACTACACGCCTGATTTGTTTCATTTGCTACCTACGTTTTATGTACTTAGAAAATGTTAAATTTCAATAGAAAATAAACCGAAACAGATTTGAAAATTTTCAGTTTATCAGTTTGACGGTTGAATCTGACAATGCTACATTTTGACAGTTAGCGCTACTTTTACTAAATTTTGCTACGTTAACTACTTAACTACCTCAGTTACGTAGCAGACGTAACAAATGTAGTAATTCAAAAAAATGCCATTTCTGCCATCTCTGCAAGGAATCATTTCCAGTGGCAAGTACCTTGCTTCCGCTAATATTTCCCATATGAGAGTATTGAGCTGTCCGCCATTGAAGTGCTCCCACACCTTTCTTTCTTCCAGTGTAGATTTAACGTCAAATGAGAGTTAATCCTTCAATTCTCTTTAACTATAAATAGAATTAAATAAATTCTGCAATGTAAATAACTCAAATATCGTTTTTCAGTTTGAATAACTTGCATAAAAATTTAATGAATTATTAAAATTCTGCCGAATATCCATTCCACTGCAACAAACAAATGATATGACTCGGCATTTGTACAAACAAATCGTTCAACTGGTTTATGTAGAAACTAGAATATTTAACGGAATTTCGAATGCAGGCCAACATTTTTGTTATAAATATCGCGGAGATCCACTTTCCCATTATAAGTTGATAACATCAGTTAGAAGAACAACCCACCAAATTTAATATGAAATTCTTTGTAAGTGTTAATGAAAAAGGATCACCGAGGACGACTCTTATCACAGACTATCGAACTTAAACCACATTTGGATTACAACTTTGTATTTTCGTAGATTACTTTCGCTTGCTTGTTGGCTGTAGCCGCAGCTTTTGAGGATGTCCCAGTAGTCAAGAACGTTGCCGAAGTTGGAGTCGATAACTACAACTTCGCCTATGAGCTTGGAAACGGTGTGGCTGCCAGTGAATCTGGTGCATTGACCGGACCCGAAGAATCCATTGTAAGTTGGCTCAGAAGAGATTGGTTTGTTCAAACGTGTAATGTGGCTTTTTTTTTCTTTTTCTAAGGTTGCCCATGGTGATTTCAAATACACTTCCCCCGAAGGCGAAGCTATCAGCCTGCAATATGTTGCTGATGCAAACGGTTTCCAACCCTCCGGTGCCCATTTGCCAGTCGCACCTGAAACCCCAATCCTTATCCAGAAGGCGCTCGACTACTTGCTCGCCCATCCATACGTCGAGAAGTCGTAAACAACGACAATCTTTCGAAAGTGATAATGTTAAAAAATAAAGTTTTGTTACTAAAAAAATAAGCTATTGCATATTTGTATTTAATATGTATAGGTACACACAAATGGGATGTAATTTCTTCTTGATGAAATATATTCTTCAACTATATAAATTTCCACAAGAAGTACAATTTCCCACAGCTGATTAACGCTATAGACGCATGGCATATTTATTTTTTTCGTAAGCCACGGCAATAAGAAGTATTCAATTTAAAAAAAAAGTAGAAGCATAACATTTTCTTTGGTCATGACTCACTAATGGAATTTAGATGAAAAGATTTAAAAAACAAATATATTTTAAGCAATTTAGCTTTAAAAGAATGACATTGGGGACAAGTCATTAGGCCTGTTTTTTGAACTTCGATCTCAGCAAAGCAAAGTAAAGTAGGATTTTTAGCACGCTAATTACAATAACTACGCTATACTTGACTATACTTTTCTTTGCTTTGCTGAGATTGGAGCTCAAAAAAAACACGGCTATTGTCAGAAAAAATTGACTTTCAAATTATTCTAGTATTCAACGAAGTTGAAGCGTTTTTCTAATTATTATTAATATACTGATATCGAATTTTAGTTTATACGGAAGCACACAATTGCGAATTTTGTATGGAAAAAATAAACATTTTGAACTACTTCAATTTAAAGTCAAAACTTTATCGTTCCAAATTATCTTCGACGTTTTTACCCTAGTAGGGTAAGGTCGGGAGGTTTTGACACGTTAAGGAACATTTGGAAATATCTTATAATCCAAATACAATTTCAAATTTTCAAAATTTACATAAGATACAATATCATTTTAGCAATATAAAAGCATTAATGATTAATCGATATAAATACTTTTAACAGAGTTGTAAGGTTTTTTCCAGAACTTTACAAAGTGTCAATTCCTCCTACCATGAAGGAGGATTTGCCATCTACCTAAGGAGGTATATTTTGAACTGAATTGAGCATTAATTTGTTGAACTTCCTGTTTTTTTTTTTAGTTTGAATATTTAAGTGGTACGTTTAATAAACAATTTTTGGGGCAGCACTGCTTATCGACTCTGTTTTGTTTTGAATGTCTTTAAAGGCATTCTCAACACTTGTTTCATCGATGTTGGGTGGGGATTTTTGCTCTTGTAAATTTTTGGCATTTATGCATTCTAAAAAATAGTAAGAAGTTGTTTTACCATACAATTTTTATTTTGACCAATAAATTAGGATTTGACACTCTGTCAATTCCTCCTTCAGCACGAATGTCAAATCCTCCTTTTTGATAACTTTTGGGACTAATACAAAAAAAAACTTTCGTAATGGTTCTCAGGATAAACTATTGTTTATTAATGATTTTAAAACAAATAAAGGTGCACTATATAGCACTTTCAATGTCAAAAGCTACATAATTAAAATATTACAGGTGGATTGCTTACCATAAAGTTAGATCAAATGGACACAAAAATAAAAAAGACGTCCACTTCGCTTATCTTCTAAACCACAGTGATTGTTTATTTATCACTCAAACCAATCGTTACTAACTTCGTTTTCTCATCATTTAAAGTGCTGTCAGGGTTTCAGTTTTTCAGAAAAGTGCTGATGTCAGTTCCTCCTGCCTGTCAAATCCTCCCGACCTTACCCTAAGCTCGGAGTTGATAAAGAAGGCACCCGAAACCTTATCTAAATACATAGCTAGCTTTTTGCATCACCTGTCGTTTTGGAGAAATCAAAATGGTTTTCAAAGCAAAAAAAAAAAAAAGAATTAAAAAAAAAAACAAGCTTCTCAATTAAATTATAATATTTTATTAGAACTGCCGCTTTAGGTGGGCTACTTTGATATATATATTTTAAAGTAGAAATTATAGTTACAAGCTATTAAACAAGTGTACAAAAGCTTCTTCTAAAACCATAGCTTTTAAAACAAATTTTTTTTTTAATTTAGCGTTCATCGATTTTTATTTGTGATCTACAGATAGGTAGATATTCAATAAAAAAAAAGTTTATTTAAAAAAAAACAAAAAACCCGACTAACTACTGTAAATAAAAAAAATTAAAAAAAAAATATGAAAAAGACACTTTACCTAACTAATTGACAATCGGAGAATATTGCATAATTTTTCACTGAAATAAAGAATTAAACTAAATTTTAAGATAAATGTGAACATTTCTAGAGGACTGTTCCCTGTAACTATTTTTGATCTTCAATACGTGAACTTGACTACCTTCTGTGCTGAAAATCTTAAACGATTTGTTTCAAATACACAAATAGCCTCTTCAACTTATTAGGTAAAGCGTTAGTGTTAATTTTGTTATTTGTAGCTAAGAAATTGTCAGTAACAAATCTTAACCTCCTGGTTAAGCGAGCCTACTTTCCAAAGGCCAATATTGTCTCCTGTCTTGCCAATATAAAAGCAAAAACTTTGTCTTCCCAACTTAACAACGGAAGTGATTTCGGCTAAGGTTCTGTATTTCATAGATCCCCTTGTAAAATACCGTTTTATGAACAAAGTACAACCATAGTAAAAAGAAAATTATTCAACAAGAAACTTTTATTTAAAACATTAACTGACTCGGGATCACTTTATGGCTTCTCGACGTATGGATGGGCGAGCAAGTAGTCGAGTGCCTTCTGGATGAGGACTGGTGTTTGTGGAATGTGAGCACCGGTGGGTTGGTAACCACCAGCAGCATCAGCGACATACTCAACGTTGAAGGACTCGCCTTCGGGGGAAGTAAATTTGTATCCTCCATGAGCGACCTACAAAAAGAATACATTTTTAGAAAAAAAACTCAATTTGTTGGATTCTACTGTAAAACTTACAATGGATGACTCAGGTCCGGTCAATGAACCTTCTTCATTGGCTGAAACTCCGTTTCCAAGTTCGTAGGCGTAGTTGTAGCTATCGACTCCAACTGCGGCTACGCTCTTGAGGACTGGGATATCCTCGATAGCTGCGGCTACAGCCAACAAGCAAGCGAATGCAACCTACAATTACAAAGTTTTAATCCAAGTGTTGCCATATCCGAAGCTCTCTGACTGGAGTATTCCTCGGCTCTTCCCGATTGTTACTTACAAAGAATTTCATATTGATTTGGGTGTGGTGGGTTGTTCTTCTCACTGAGGTGATCAACTTATAAAAACGAATTGGATTGTCGTTCTATTTATATGAATGCCCAAGCTTGCATTCGAGAAATCGCAGATGATTCTAGTTTCAAAATAAACCAGTTGATATATTTACGGTGATCTCGGTCTTAATTAACATATTTTTGATTTCTTAAGACTGCACACAACTGTAAGCAGTTATTGTTGGTGGATTATAGAAACAAGTACCCAATACACCCAAACAAAAACAATGCCAATTTAAAAACACTCAAAAACGTGAGTAGTTGTTGTCCTGCTGGTGTAGGTAACAAGTTGTGTTTGTGATTTAAATATTTACAACTTATTCCGATAAAGCTAATTTGTAAATAATTTTCGGGAGCATTTCTATTTAACATCTTAAAACTTCCCACTACATAAGACGTGCTTGTATTTTTATTTTAGGGACATCTAGATGTCGTGAGCTCGTATGCAAGTTTATTTTTTAAAAACCCAAATGGGTACCCACTTTGGACAGAGGGGTACAATGTTTATTTAGTAAACTATTTATAGACTTCTAGAGAACCAATTTTAGGTCAAAAATTTTTGCAAAGTCTAGAAATAGGTTCTTTCTAAGGTGGCATTGGCAGCCAAACAACATAAGTGATTTCTCGGGGGTCTACCGCAGGTCTTTTGAGCGCCTGCTTAAATTTCGGTCTTCCGTCTATTGTAACGCCTGGTTTTATTCATATTTAGTCTTTCTTTGTAGGTCACAATATTAAATTTGTATAGAAAATCTCGCCATTGTGAGTTCGAAAAGCTTAGCCTGTACACTAAAAATGATTATTATAGTATTGCGCAAAGTCTTCCGCCTTGAATTCAACCGGTACAACGATGACTATTGTGTAAATACCTAGACTATAGTTGTGGAAATGGAGGATGACGAGTGAATAGTTGCTGCTTTTGCGGGATCGAGGAACATCCTTAATAGAACTTTCAGCATCTAACAGGTTCTTATGCATACACATCGTAAAGTCCTGCTGAGCAATTCCATTTATAGCTCTTGGATTATCGTTCCTCTAATCTTGATATCGATCAATTTCCCTCAAAACATTTGAAACAACTTTGTTTTAAACAACAAAACTTTTTATTTTAAACTAAGATGGCTTATCAAATAGCTTAAGGCTTCTCTTCTACATAGGGGTGGGCGGCCAAGTATTCGAGTGCCCTCTGGATGAGGACTGGTACTTCAGGGGCAACTGGCAAATGGGCACCGGTGGGTTGGAAACCATTTTCATCAGCAACATATTGCACATTGAAAGATTCGCCTTCGGGTGAAGTGAATTTGAAATCACCATGGGCAACCTTCGAAAAAAAAAAAATCATTACACGTTTGAACAAATTAACCCCTTCTGACCGAACTTACAATGGATTCTTCGGGTCCGGTCAATGCACCAGATTCGCTGGCAGCCACACCGTTTCCAAGTTCATAGGCGAAGTTGTAGCTATCGACTCCAACGTCGGCAACGTTCTTGAGGACTGCGACCTCTTCGACAGCAACGGCGACAGCCAACAAGCAAGCGAAAGCGACCTACAAATGTAAAGTTGACAATTTAATCCAAAGGTGTCCTTCAGTCTTCAGACGCGAGCTGGTTGTCAGAGTATTCCTTTGCAGCTCCTCGACCGGCGATATACTTACGAAGAATTTCATTTTGAATTTAGTGGGTTGATCTTCTGTGTTATCTAACTGAAGTGATGATGTATCAGAGGCTGCTTCCCCTTTTTATATCAAAATTGGTTGGCTGTCTTTTTAGATTTGGTCTACGACAGTCGTGTAGGTTAAAACCTGTAAACGTGTAGCGGACTAGACAAGTTTCGATTTCGTTTCAATTATGCAAATAACAAGTTCCTAGAAAAAAATACAAACATATCCAAAATAGTGCTAACAAAGAGTAGGGCCTTACACACTCGTAGCAGTGCCAGCTTAGTTGAATTAAACTTTGGCTTTGCTTATGGGTAGTTTTTTTTACCGGCCTAATTGATGACAGCTCGCATCTTTCAATTAGCCGGACTAATTTGGTAGAATCGCACGAGGGAGTTTGTTCGTTTGCGAAAGAGTTGGTCAGCAAACTTTGCTGAATAGTACTTTTTCGACAGCTTTTACTTTCAATCACATTTTATTTATTTTTTTCTGTAAAACACTTTTTTGACAGGTTTTGACAACTTCCAACGGAAAACTTAACGGTTTTAGCACTTTATGACTCCTCGACGTATGGCTTGGCAGTGGCCAAGTAATCGAGAGCCTTCTGGATGAGAACTGGCACCTGGGGAATATGGGCACCGGTGGGCTGATAGCCGGCAGCATCGGCAACATATTCAACATTGAATGTTTCACCTTCAGGCGAGGTGAATTTGTATGCACCATGAGCAACCTAGAAAGAAGAAGACCCCAGTCAATAGAGAAGGCTTTTCGCAATTGTCATTCAAACTCACAATGGATTCTTCGGGTCCGGTCAAGGTGCCAGATTCACTAGCTGCGACTCCGTTGTCAAGCTCGTAGGCAAAGTTGTAACTATCGGCTGCGACTTCAGCCACGTTCTTGAGGACGGTAACCTCGTCGACGGCGGCAACAACGGCCAACAAGCAAGCGAATGCGACCTACAAAGAAGTGTTATCCAATTGTTGTTGTCCTGTTTTGGTTCGAATGCACTTACGAATAATTTCATTTTTGATTTGGTGGGTTAGTCTTCTATACCTGAGGTGTGAAACTTATGGCTGCTAAATGGCTGCTCACGGTTATTTATATAGAATCACTGTTTACACTGAAAAAAATGGCGACAATTACTTTGACTGTCATTAAAACCTGTCAGCGTCTTATGTTTGTTTTTGATTTATTTTGTTTTGATGGAAATATTTACTTATTTTCATAAATTAACAACATGTCAGTGCGGTTGCATAAAGAATTAATAAATCAATATCAGCCAGGAAAGAAACATTTTGAAAGTTGAGTGGAGTATACCCGAGGGTGATGTCTTTTCAATAACAGTATGCGTTGTCTTCCTCTGAAAAGATTGACATTAAACAACTAAGAGAACTGCGCACTTTATCCGAGTAATTTTTCATCCGAAAGATGTGCCTTCAAATTTATTTGTTTCTATTTAATAATATCCGACCTGAAGTTTGTTTCGTTTCATACGAATATGGTCTTGTATATCCACCTTCCTTAAAATCAAAAGTCGCATTCGTACTTATATTCAATTTAAGCCAGTCAAATCTAGTTGAAATATGCCGACCATACTTCGACTAAGCGAATTCCAAATTACTCGTCACTCGTTACTTTGATTACTTCTGTGTTTCTTTTATTTTCGAAGAGAGACTGTCGGCCTTTGTAAGCCGACCTATAAACAGATATATAAAAACAGCTTCAAAATGTTAAAATTCCCAGACCTGAAGTTTGCGGAATATGTTACAGTGAGCTTGATTTTGACAGGCACACAAATCTGGCCACTAGTGAAGTAAATTGAAAAGAAATGGCCAAGCATTTTAGTCGAAGAGTGAAGCTGAATTTGCAACATCAAACATTCCTAACACGGAAGAGTAAAGGGATCTGCAATACCAATACTAATGTGGTATTCGTTTGGGCTTCTTCAGATTTGCCCTCAGATTCCAGATTTCGTGTGGCTAATCGAACATAAAACTTGCTCTTGCTCTTTTTTGTGTTGATATTCGTGCGATTTGAATATGTGTAGTCTTCGACACTTTTCTAAGCGATTTCCATTCACTGGTTAAATTTTGTATTAAAACATTAGAAATATTTGTCCCGATTGATTTCTAAATATTTATATATAAATAATTTACAAAAATAGATTCACTCGATGCAATGCCTTTCTTTGCTGGAGAAAAAATTCACTTAAAAAGTAAACAAACTCCATCAGTTGTCAAACTCAAACGCACTTGTATTGGTAAATCTGAGAAAATATCTAGATTCGCAAAAGTGCTCTGAAATCTGAAAAAGATTGCTTTTTCCTGTACCAAACGAACATAAAAATTGCTCTGAGAGCAAAAAAAGTGCTCTGAGAGCGCCCAATCGATTACCACATAAAAAGCCGTCTGAGTGAAAGGGACAGCATTATGCATCACGCAAAAATTCTTGACTCGTATTTTGGTCGGGCATCTTGTTTACGTGCTAGGAACTATGGGAGAGTTAACCATGTTACTATTTTTCTAGCGATGGCTTACGAAGTTTCGCTTTCCTATAAAACAAAATGGCTTCCGGAGGTGATGCACGGATAGTTATTTATTTATGTATAACTGATTGACGAATTGTTGGTTTTTTTTTTTCCTGAAACAAATGACCACTCGCATTTCAGATGTTTTAAATAAGAAATAGAAGAGTTTTTAATTGATTGCAGAAAAGTGTTTATTTCCGTTTGACGTATGTATTGTATAATTATGGTTAGAACATCCATGACACTTTACGCGTCTGATTTGTGATCTCATTTTAACGCATTTTTGTTAACATTGACTGCGGACAAACGGATCTCCCTGTCTGTTGTAAATGCAGTATAAGACGGCTATTATGTTGAGATAGAAGAATATCAATTGACTTGCTACCAACTTGACAGAAGTAAACGACTTGTTGAAATTAAAAAAAAAAGGGGACGTGCCAGACGACGGAAGTAGCGAAGTAGCACTGGGTTCGACAATCAAAACTGAAACACTAATCAGTCGACTTCACTAAAAGTGAACATTTTGTAGGCGATTATCGAAGACAACCGAGGAATTGCATACAGTCCTGTTCATTTAATGTAGTCTCTCAAACTTTGGTACGTCGCGTTCCTTTATCGGTCAAAGAAATACCCACTCTACAAGTTGAACGGTGAATTTTAATGCGGACAACGATTTCGATCTACATCGATCGCCCGACGAATAACAATATTAATTCGCTGGCACAGCTCTTTTTTCTTCCTTATGATTTTTTCTGTTCCATTCGTAAAATGCAACAGAAAAAGTTCGAGCAGTATGAAAATGAAACAAAATTGCGCCAGAAAAATGTTTCCCTACGAAAACAATTAGATACCTATTACAAATCAACCATCCCTGAACGGATTCCATCAGAAAAAAATACCTGACAAATGGAACAGTAAAGAAATGAAATACTTCAGTGGAATGATCTGGTTTTTTGTTGTGGAATTGAGTGAGAAGTAGATCGGAAAAAGTTTTTCGTACGGAAAAATGAATAAACTATTTTTGTGGAAAATTCTAATGTTATTTGTTTATTTTATTTTTGATTGGCTAACTTTATAATTCTTAAGCAACATTTTAAGACCAAGATTGAGTTCAACAATTAGGATTAAGTGGTCTAAAAAAGCAAAAGAAAAAGTACGGTTTCGTTTTACGTGTGGCTATAACTAGGGCCTTAAGCAGGATTGAGGCAAACTGCCGAATGTAAACCGTACATGTACCGGCTGAGATTTGAGTGGTCGAAACCTGATGATTTAAGCCATCTATCGGCACATTTCCATAACGACTGTAAGAATCGACTTCCTCCAATCCCCAAATCTACATAAAGCCATCATAAACATAAACACATCTGTCTAAATCGGTGGCTTCTACTTTACAATCGTCCGTGCTTGTAATATCTGTAACTATATTCGGAACATTATCTAACCACGGAAAATTCTTTATTCAAATCGACGTCATTAAGCCTATCGACAGCAAAAAAAAAATGGTTACCCTGTTTCCCTACCATCTCTCTGCTGGCTATACATTTATTGCCGACCTGCTCATCCACTATGTTCGGCCATAAACTTCTTATAAAAAGAACAAAACCCGTTTAGGATATTTCTTTATTCCAAATTTTGAATATGTAGGAGTCCGGACAGGAGATATAAACTCCCTCATCGGCGAAACCTGTCAAACTGGACAAATAAACTCATTATATCCCGCTAACATCGGGCGCATCCATACCTAAGATTTGCGCAAAACATTCAAACGGGAAAAAGTGGTATTTAAAGAATATAAAATTAGTTTCCATTGCTGTGATCATTTGAAATGTCCTTCAGCGAGAAATCTTTGTCCGACGTTATCCGCCGACGGTTCTCCTTGAACCTTTGTGGTTGTAATTTTTAATCAGTTTCCCCTGAGGTGATATAACAAACGATAAAACAGTTTGTCGATATTTAATACAACTGTCAGTGTGGAACCCATAAAACGTTAACCGGTCTTGGCTATTTAGCTTCTTTTTTTTTCAGTAAAAACGCCGGATTACGTTATCGGATGTTTGGCGACAAAGCAACAAAAACGAACGACAGATAGGCAAAAACGTCTTCTTGTTTGTAAGATTGTTAAAAAACTTTTTAATTTAAATAATTAATTTGGCATTCGTTTGGTGATGAATTCCACCAAGTGTACGTCATGCGGCGCATGTTGTATGTCATGCACGTCATGCCAGCAAACGTGTGCAACTCCAGAGAGCCATTTCCATTTCGTTGACCAAGTTTTTTTGTGAGAATTTGTAGGTCATGGCGTTAGCCGGAAATGCGACCGCAGATCAATGATCTCTCTAACTGAGAGTAAGAGTTACACAGTCGTGTATGGAAACCGGTCCAACTGCGGACGGGCTAATCTTACTTTCATAGATGTGAGATGTGACGTGGTTATCTGTTGTTTTACGACGTTATGCTAATTTAATGACTTACACAACTGTGGAGGAAAGTGGGTCTATATGGGTTTGGCTGCGACCTTGATCTTGACCAATGACAATGAAACGGTTGCCACATTGGGTTGGTTGGGTTCCGCATGGTTCCTAAATATGGCTGGCGCTTTGCGTTGTTTGAATTAAAAAAAAAAACAGCCCCGACGATTTCGTTTATCAAGAAAACATTCATTTATGTCTAAGGTGATGCCTAACATTTAAAATTGTAATCTCCCAAAACAGTCCTATTAGGTTAAAGCTTAAGAAATATAGAAACAAAAATCGTAAATTTACTCGTCAGTGACATCAGCATAGTGCACAAAAATACTATGTAGAAGATTGATGTCGTGTGATTTCTTTATGAGTTAATCAAATGTGTAAATTGATAATCACCTTCCGCTTATTGTTTCTCGAATTCGTTACGTGAATCAAACTTGTTCAAAAATCAGCTTTCATCATGCGGTTGGATGAAGTCGGTACTTTTCAATGTGATTGAATGCAGCCTCTGGATGAATCCAGTTTACTTGCATCATGTGTCTAAACATCGAAGTAATACTCAATAAACACATATTTCAATTGGAATCTTATAAAAGAGGGACTCTGTAGCTATTCATACCGGGAAAGAGTCTGAAAATTCGCATAGGAAGTTTGCAAAATACGCGGTAGAAATTACATACTTAGCTGTTTTTATTTAAATAGCTTAAATTTTATTTTAACATTGAATTTAATTGAAGCTCTTTTACAAGTTTTTCGCTTTTAAGAAGCGTATTTTTATGCGCTTCTGAGCCCATCTATGGAGTGCGTTTAAAACTCTATTTTTGGGTGTTTTATACAGTTTTTGTTAATTCCAGTTGATGGTCCCCTTTTGGAGCCATTTTCTTGATACTTTTACTTTAAAGACTCAATGAAAGAATATGCCTACACATATGTAAATGAAGTGCTGCTCGTTTGCGTCTACATAATACACAGACGGCATGATTAATTGACTTGGCTTTTTTTTTTTATTTCGTTCGTTGTTGCCTGTGGAAGGCTTTCAGCAAAAAAAAATTGAGGAAACATTCGAAAGAAAAGTCTGATTCATAAACAGATTAAACCCTTAACTTTCAAAAATTTGAGACCCCGAAATATCTGCGCTGTGAAATAGGCGACAAGTCTTGCTTATGATGGGGAAATGGCTTAAGGACTATTCACATGACAAGCGTATATTTTTAATCAACATACAACCGCCAATCAGTTTCATTCTTAAAAGGTTAAGTTCGAACGTTGGTTTTGTGGATCGCGACTGATTTTTTCCGCGATATTTCTTACGAAAATATGTACTTATACAACAATATTTAAACAACACTAGCGGACCCGGCGAATTTCGTCTCGACCCAACTTAATGCCTTCAGATAGACTCCAGAGCGATAATCAAACACAGATAGCTAAAATGTCGATGTGAATTATTTGAATGGAACAATCGTCAGCTGAGAGCGATATGATAAACAATGTTTTTCGATTTGTTTTCCTACGCAAAAACTAACAACGAAGACGGTTTGTCAACACGCGTACAGTGCCCGTGCGAAAAACAGGGAAATTCGAAATAAATCGTCGCAGACTTTCAACGATATGGGCCTTGCGATTTATTGACTGTCATCGCAAAAGCTATAATCGAACGAGGAACTGCATCCGCTTCAATTGGAATGGAAGATCAGTTCAAATAATCGGAGTTCATTTGATACGAACTTCCTCTTCTTTAAATTTTAAATCTTGACCGAATTGTTGCCAGAATCAACGAAATGACGAATGTCTTGCCTGTCCCACTGGAAGAATCGAGAAAGTAAATAATGCCTTCCGTGGTCAACAACCTTTATCAGCGAGTTGTACACTTTCTTCTGCTTGGCATTCAACAGTGACATATTTTTTCTGAATATTTCAGCCAGCTCATATCGATCATAGTCTTGCTCCTGTTGCATTGTTGCAATTCGCTATTTAATGCATCGTACATCGAACGATTTGGCGCTGGCTTCCCAATGTCGACAACAGACCGCCGCACATGAGCACGGACAAGTCACAACTATCCGAATGTTTTCAAGCTACACAACGAATTTTCCACCTTTACATCGTCCAAAATATAAATCATGCTATAATTAGGGCTATCTCAAATAAGTTCCGATGGAAATGTTTCCCTTGTCAGCAATGTAAATAAGATTGCTGAATAGGAAAAATTCCGGGGGAAATATTATTCCCGATAGGGGTGAATATGTAAAATCTCTTCGGGAAAAAAATTGCACATAGAATTGTATCTAAAAAAATCCGTTTTCAATATTTTTAAATTTCGTAAAAACCTTCTCCTGACAATTACGAACAACTGATTAAATTTGTATTATTAGTTTGTTACTAAATTTTCGACACAGACTGTTTTATGAGCACGAAGACGACATCTCTAGTAACAAAGCAAACTTTTCAGGTAATATTATTGCTCGAACCACTTAGTCCCAGCCAAGACAGCAACCAATTAGATTATGCACTTTCAAAGATGCCTGCGATTGGTATAAAAGCTGCCGCCATTGATCCCAAAGACATTGCATAGTTCTAGGAAACAAGTCTGTTAACAACAGAAGCTTAACCGAATTATGATAAGCGTAACCCAATCCTGGATACTCTTCACACTTGGTGTGGTCCACAAAAACCAGTCCCATACCAAACCACCAATCTCAGCCGACAAAAACAAAACAAAAGAGTTGAGCAACAAACCCGATTGCCTTCAGAAGCACAACTCTTTGCTCTCTCTGATTTATGGTTTGGGCAAATCAATCATTAATTTATCGCTTTATTGTTTACAACACACATATGTTTTCGTGCTGTAAATTACTACCCTCCACATGCTGGTGTTGGCATAAGTCACCGAAACCCAACACAAAGCATCCGTAAATCGGGGAGCTTGACAATTAGACACACAGCTTGACGCAAAGTCTATAAATAAAAACAAATTAGCCTCGATACAGTGAAGTGCATCCCGGAAGCGGGCCGCAACATTATTACAATTTCTAATCTAAATGAAGTCGTGATTGAGGTAATGGGATTGAGAGAGACGCTCGCAGTTATTTGGTAACCGACACAATATGCTGTTGTAACACCAATAAGCCTTTCAACCAAAATCTTTCTGCTTCTGCGTTCAAATTACGAGTATATGGCGGCGGCGCGGCGGTGGCGGTGGCGGTACACACAGAGACACAGCGAATTGCTAACTACTCCCATTCCATTATAGAGTTTTCCAATATGCATTCGAAACTAATAAATGTTAACTGACATGTGATGTTGGATGTTTCGCCTGGGAACTCTGGCTGCGGTGGCGGTAGCAGTACCAATTGTTGTGTGTGTCATCATGCCATGGAATTTGGCATTACAGTTAATTGTTGTGTTTGCAATTGCGATGGCCGGAGATCGGAGAAGGGTTCGCCTCATTATGCATCTCAATCTGCTGCGCGATCTGTCTTTCTAAATTCAATTCTGAATCAATCATGTGTGTGCGCGCGGCTATATTGGGCATGCGGGCATGCGTGTGTGAGTATACAAATCGAATGGCTTCGCTTTCGGTGAGATGCGGTTACCTTGAGGGGCGACGTTGTTCTGGGAAATCCGTTTTGCCAGAAGAAAAACCGACATCTCTTGGCCGATGATATTTGCCATGAGTATCTGTGTCATCTATGGTTGGTTGTTGGTTGGCTGGCTTGGGGGTCCGATTCCAATATACTGTCTGACAAACCCTATTTCGATGTTGACTACCACAGTGCATGCGCGGATGACCTTTGGTAAATAAATCACTTGGCTGATCCTGTTCTTCGGTGGAAGTAATTATTTTCGACAGCTTTTTTGTTTCGCGGCGCGCATTCAAGTGAAATGTAATCCGGGTGCAGATACACTGAGTGGTGAGCGGAGCGGAGCCTGTGGTTGCACTTACGTTTGTTACGATGACAGGTTTAATGTCAATGCGAGTCGTTGATTATCGTGGAAATGTGGAGAACTTTGGTGACATATGGACATATGGTTACTGGCGGATACGACATGTAGACAGTCGGGCATTGTCTGGTTGAAACTTTGTCTATTGTAAGTCAACAAAATTACATAAGGCGTACGATTTCCTTTGAAACACGGAGGTTTATTGTAAAATCTGATATATGTAAAGGGTTTTCCAATAAGTGGTGTTATTGTGAATGACCCGCTTTTTCGGTAGCTGTCACTTTTGAAGCTTTTATTCATTGACATTTGACAAGTAGAAACTACGCCATTACTAAAAATGGAAGCCGGCCGATCATAATCAAAGTAGTGTCTTTGCTGATTGGGTCCTTGAAATGCATGAAAATGCTCCGGAATTCCATCGAAAAATCATCTTGACTGATGAGGCCCATTTCCACCTCGGTGGCTACGTCAAGAAGCAACATTGTCGCATCTGGGGCTCGGAAAACCCAAGAGTTATTGTTGAGAAGCCTCTCCATCCTCAACATGTAACTGTTTGGTGCGGTTTATGGTCCGGCGGGGTCATTGGACCTTACTTTTTCGAAAATGAGGTTGGATCAACAGTTACGTTGAATGGATTGTGCTATCGAGAGATGATTAATGATTTTTTATGGTCGGAGTTGGATGGTATTGATCTACGTTCCAAACAAGCAACGAAACCATTGATCTTTTACGGGGAAAGTTTCGGACCGTATTATTTCTCGAAGAGGTGATCACAATTGGCCACCAAGATCTTGTGATTTAACAGCTTGCGACTTCTTCCTTTGGGGCCACGTGAAAGATAAGGTCTACACCAACAGCCCAGCGTCGATTCAAGACCTCAAAGATAAAATTCGTGAGGCTATCGAATTGTCACCTTCGACTTCATGATAAGAAATTGTTTCATAAGTCATAACTTAGTCGCAGTACGAAACAAGTTTGGTGGAGGAGGCTTAGTAAGAAAAAACTCAAACCACTATTTCCTTTCAAGGATTTCAACATGCCTCGAAAAAAACCCTTAGACTTCTGTCGAAGGTTCGTTGGAAGGTAAACTTTTAACGACAAAATGGCTGCTGGATCACTTAACAAAAATGTCTTTGCCTCTGCAGCACAATTAATTTTGGAACTTTTAAATTTGCAAAAAGGACCACAACTTTATTGGCAAAACTATCTCGCATCTATCTGCTAGCTTCCCCAAGGGGGTGTTGAAGAGTCATATAGGAACTGCTACCCGGAAAAAAATACATTTTGAAATATGTGTCCAATAAACCAGTAGCTGCTATCAAGTCAAAATTGGGCTACCTACTTAGAGATGAAAGGGGCTCCGAAACGCATTTTCGCTGCCTGATGTATGTATGACTTAAAACGAACACTTCCTATGCTGCTCTTCGACAGTTTCCGAAATCTGTAAAATTTAGTATCCACCAACTCAAGGATATTGACAGTCTGATCAACAAAGCTCAGCCTATGTTCTTGGACAGTTTCCAAAATCTGTATAAATTTTTGTACACCAACTTGTTGATAGGCTGTTCTTTGATTGTTGTCCATAATTTGGCGAAACAGCGCACCCAATTTAAACGGCAAAAAAGCGACTGCTAAAATCCCCCATGGCACCTACTGTCATGCGGCCACATTTGCATGTCAAAAATATACTTTTCGCAATGATTGTGATTAAATTCACCCCAACCACAAGATCAGCGTGGGAAAGTATGAATAAGTTTACTTTTACGACACCAATGACATTTTAGACTACGGTCGCATCGTGTCGGGTCAGGTGGTACTGATATTGAACAGGCATTCCTTTTCACAATTAACGACTACGATTTGTTGGCCCACATGGTTTGGTGTGGGTCCATTTATGACAACTTTTACGACCTGCACAGCTGCATTTGTTCGTTTTTTAACTATTTGTGGCAGTAACAGTGGTGTAGAAGCAACTCATATGGTATTCATTTGTTTGAATTTCAGCCTCCGCACTTACCGCAGACACTTTATAGTTGCCACTGATTGACTTTAATGTGACGGAATGTGTCTAAGAGAGGTCTGAGCTATGAGCGCTCTCTAGTCCGCGGTGACCGCAGGGCTTTGTGCGGATTCGTCATGATTGTCACCCCTGTCGGTCATCAGTTTGAAGGCATTTCTTTATTTGAGTATCTTCGTTCCGATGTCAGCCTGTCGGACTTAAATTTAAGTCGAAATATATTTTCTGTATAGGCAAGAGTCGCCTTTTTTCAATTGAAGTGCGGTTGATTTCCTTGCAATCCCCATAGACCGGAACATATTTACCTGCCAATTGATTTCGGTAAAACGATGTCCGCCGGCTGAATATACGTGTCGTGCCACACTGAATTCTTTTTAAACTGTCGAGGAATGCCACTTGCAAAAATAAAAAAAACAGGCGAACCCACCACTCACAGTCATTAGTTTCCGATACCGAAACATCCATCCAATTAGGAATACCTCCCGGAGAGGGCAATCGGCGCACGACTTCAGCGCGTCCTCCATGTGCCTCGTTGCCGCGGTGTTCGTCACAAATGCATACTGATAGACCGCATTATACGGCCAGGTTTACATAATTGTTCTTTATTGGCTCCAAGTCGGTAGCTCGGAACATACTCGTATCGCGAAGTCGAACAACGATGCGCTGTTAATAAAGTATGTGCGCTGTCACGCCCACCACAAGTCGGGAATTTCTGACAAACACTGTAAAGCCGTTTAAAAAACGTCGTGATGTCTTGAGAATATACCTACAGTCATATATACACTCGAGATGCACACTCCACTGGAGCATTCCAAGTGCACAATTATCCGTGTTAGCGCGGACAATTATCACGAAGCATTCTGCAATCGCTCGCCACGGACCCCCTCGCACTCCCCTCGCATCAGTGGGTTCTTCCGAAATCGGGGGACCCGAACACACCAAATGATGAATAATTCAAAAAAAAATATGCACATCCCGCTGTGCACATCACCTGAATTGCACAGGTGATGTGCATCATTAAATCGACATAACATTCAACATTTGTGCGCGCCGTACCCGGACTACGGCACCAAGTCGAACGTTTAAACGATTATACTCGTAGTCAAAGTCATCGTCAGCGTCATCGAATCATCGAAACATCTATAGCCGCACAGCTGCCGCTTGTGAGACACACTCCTCGGCAACTCGGTGCAGAGCTCGTCACAACTTGTGGTGGAACAAGCAGCAGGTGACATGTTGCGGGCGTTCACAATCACCCATCCGACTGATAGTTCTATGGACCCGAAAATCTACCGCAGTTGCAGTGTCAGCTCCGGCGAGTTATATGACATGATTTTGTAATAAAATTCCTGGAACATCAATTGTGTGCGCGCACACAAATGGGAAGATAATAATTCTTTGACTCATCGCGACGATGCTGTGCCTGAGGCATTCCTCTTTGTGGTAACTGATCTGCGATCCATGATAGCACAGCATATGTCAAGCATTTACTGCGACTTGCTCTTCATAGGGACAGGCAGAGTCGCACTCACACGGTCCGCGCCGCGACTGGAGAAGGGAAAATCTTTATTGCACTCAACGAAATTATTAATTTCGCGAGAGAGAGAGAGACTTGCCAATTTGGAGATCGCTGACAGGCCCTGACAATTTTTCCCTTATCTAATGAGGAATACCTCTACACCAGACGAACGGCGGCGGGCGAAGCGATTAACTTTCTGGTTTAGTGGAGCGCTTGTCATGTACCTGATGAATGGCCTTATCGTGAGGTGGAAATCAGCTGGCAGTTTATAGATGGGATTGGGAGTCTTGCCGATGTCAACATTCGTCGATGTTTGATGATTTCGCCCGATAGGCATCTCGCCAAATGTCATACTTGTATGTAATTTGTGTTAAAAGGATATTTGCTTAGGTTCGCGGGAAAAGCGCTTCTCACGGACGATGGCTTAGATGAAATGCTGTCGTAGGGGAATGAGACGGAAAGGAGAAAATAAAAGTTGCACGAAATTCACAGGCAGAGAGAGTTTTCGCAGCTTTAGGCGGAAATATTTGGGATAGGTTCGGCTAAGTTAGGATTGTGGGCTTACTAGGAGTCTGCCGAACCAGACTCACGTCAATACTGGCCCAATTATCTGTTGTAATGGCCATCAGTGAAAAAGGTGGCCCCTTACCCATTATAACGCTGTCTATATTAGGCTGCGCTGTTGAATACAAACCACACTGTGGAATTGATAAGGCTTGTTATCTTGTATATTTGTGTGCTGGCCAGCTCGTCTAGGTCGTGGAAAAAGTGTCTCCCTAGGAATCGGTGTATTGGAGACCTGGGCAGTGACGTAGGAAGTGGGTTATGTCCTCAAGAGATCTCTCATCACCGCAGCTCATTTTCTTGATGTGGTATCATGTCCCCCGATATGAGTCCCACGACGGTGGAAGGGAATTTGTATCCTTCGGTATGGGACCCTCGGGTCTGGCTTCATTGAAGTTCATTGAAGGATTTTCTCTCCTTCGGTATGGGACTCTCATGTCTGTCTTCATTGAAGGTCGACCATAGTATTTTTGTGGTACGACAAGTTCCTAGTGCGGTCCACCTAAAGTCCGCCTCTTTTGTGGTATTTCTCTCTGTTTCAAGCTTGAGTGCGGAAGGCGGTTGCAAGCGGGATATTCTCAGTAGATCGGCTTTTGAAACAGCCGTCGAACTATGTCTTGGTAATTCGTCCGCTTTTTCAATGTCTGGAATCCCATAATGTCCCGGAATACAACCGAGCGATACTTTGTGCTGAGTACCAAAAACCTTGAGTTCTTTTGCGACATGTTATCGTTAAGGCTTTTATCACTTCCTGGTCGACGAAAAATAAGGTAATGTGCTAGTAATGTCCTTACCACAGACTTGCGGGCAGCTGCTGTCACTGCCCAGATCTCTGCTTGGAAGAAACTTCTACCGTACCGTTTTTTATATATCCAACGATTCGGAGAGTCTTCTCTGTTCCTGACCCCAACCCGGTGTTCACTTAAGAACCGTCTGTAAATTCCGCCGTGTATTGCGTCCTCCATTCTTCCCCATTGGGACAGGCGCTCGAGATAGTCATGATCGTTGTCGAAATATTCAACTTCCCTCATAAGTGAGTTCCTTAAACCTCACACGACAAAGATCCAATCAGTCCATTAGAATTTCCAACTAATTACCATATGACTGCAAGAAGCTCTAAGCATAAACTGACTGGCTTTCATCGACTGTCACTGTTCACTCATTTGCATATCCCGCTCATCGTTACATCATGCACCGCAGGCACCACCCAAACATGTTACACAGTTCCTGTTTGTGCTTTCCCGCCGAAAAATCCCCATGCAATTGCACGATTCAAGTTCAAGGTAACGCAACCACACCGGCACGGCTTACTATGCTAACCGGCATCTGCATCCACGGCACGGAGAGCGTCGGTCATCACCACCATCGGCAGTGCCAACAACATCATCATCGAGCGACTCTTGATGACACAACAATGCAACTTATCCGCTCATCTTTGAATAGCTAATGGCAATTGTCGATGACAGCACTTAAGGAAAGCCGGCAATTGCAGTCAACCCGGCGGCGCCCACCCCCTCACAACAATTAGAAACAAGTCCCATTAAATTTTCCACCCAATTGAGTGCCTCGTGATTAACTTTGCCAGAACTGACAGCCAGTTGTGTCCATTGCCGGCTGACAGTATATTCGACGAAAAGCTCAGTGGCGCTCCCTCGGCCAGTTAATAAATCATTGTTGGTCACAAAAACCAACCAGGTCGACGCTGAGAGCTTCTGCCAAAGAAGCCACTCTATGCGGTTGTGCGGTCGCCTAGAAAATGAGACTCTATTTCGATTGCCCAATCGCACTTGCGCTGTTGCTGTGGACATCATCGAGCCATTAATTATAAAATCAAGGACCGGACACATTATAAGCACTGAATCCCATTTGTGACTTTCACTACACCAAAGATGCGCACTGAATATTTCAGAAGACGCACGCGCACAACAAAAACTCATATTTCTAAAAGAAGAGGTCTGCTTCTTCTTGCGGCCATCATCGCATTCGATTTAGCGGTTTTTTTCTTATTAACTGTATTGAAATTGTAATATAAGATCTCAGTTGCGCCGACTTACGACTTGCAATTAGAACGAATTGGAAGGTATGCGAATTTTTTCGAAAGGCTTGTCCCTGTCGCCAAAGTTGGCCAGTTCTAGAGTGTACGCCGTTCGCATGGTGGCCAGTGGCCAGACATTGGCTATTGCAACGGATTAGGCAGATGATGGTGAGGAGATAAATTTAACTGCCAACTCTAATCGAAATCGTTGATTGTTAATGCGTTAACTGCGATGGCACTTGGCTGAAGCGATAATTGCCTGTAAATTGATTTTATGCGCTTCAAAGAATTAAGCTAACTCGAGTTATGGATGAGACTTTTCAAAAGATTGGAGGCTATTAGAGTGGTCAATATGCAAGAAGGTATGCGCCATTTGGTTTGGTTTATGGTGAGGAGAAGTGAAGCATTTTAGTGAAATTTTTGGGGTACACAACAAGAAATAAATGTTATACCCATCATGTTGGTTAAGTTTACTGATTTGGTCTTCAATTCTTTTGTTACTAGCTAACACGATTATAAATCCTCATTGTTAGCCTCATAGTTAAGTCAAAGTGACAATCAAATCAAAACTAAATCGACTTGGGAGCAGCTTGTCAATGAGGATGCGAAGTCTGAACAAGTTCTAGAACAACAACCAGAAGAAAATGAAGTGAACGACTGGGTCGCACGAAACTTCCTTCTTTCTTTAAAAGTTCGGTTGGTTGTTTTCTTATTTTAGTAGGTAGATAGGTAAAGATCTGAGAAGCGATGATAGATAAAAGAAACTGTTCTTAAAATATAGAAATAGTGTTAAATAAAATCTTTTGGATTATTCATCTGATTTGGCAGCATGGCAGTTGAAGCTGTCAGTAACAGGCAATTGTCGCGAGTTCTGGTTAGTCGCGCAACATTAATATGACGGAATGTTTGCCGAAGAGGAGCTAATTCTTCCCTTTGATAATTATATCAAGTCCCCTGGGTGCCTGCGTCTGATAGCAAAATTTGCTAAAATTAATTGAACGAACCTTTTTCAGCACCCGCTGGCTGCAGTAGTGAAAGGATTTTCCATAATATTAATACCAAAGCACAATGCCTCTTACTGATCAGCAAACAGTAGACCAGGCTTCCCCATCAACCTACCAGTTTGCGTGCATGTCAGGAGTATATTCGTAAGGGAGACTGCTAGAGAAAATGGTGAATTTTCAACACCCAGCACAACCAGTAACCCGTTCGGAAGACAGAGCGGAATTGGGAGAAGAAACTCAACAACAAAATAAATCCATGAAAAGATTAGGACAGTCTGAGGTCCGAGTTGCTTGGTATGGGAAGAATCGTGGTGCTGACACCTTCAGAGTGCTATTTGCGTTCAGGACTGAATCTGCAGTTCCTACTCCGTAGAATCCTTGTGTATGGTAAAGCGAGACATTTACTAGCGTATGATATACTACGTAGGCAACTTTAACCTGTTGGCTGATCACTTATAACGATGATCTTCGGATGATAACTTTTTTTTAATGTTGATGACCAAAATCAGTTACTTTCTGGGAGATATTTCTTGAATTTTCGTCAGTTGTCATTACATTTGAGTAAAGTGAACTAAATTAAGCTTTCAAGCTTGTAATTTTGGTACTAGTTGCAAAGTTCCGGAGGGGTATCTCTATCGTTTCAACGTCAGTCGTATGAAAAGTTACGTGATCAGGGCCCTGATCCTCGAATTGTCTCAAAAGATGGGATAATTCGCATGGAGATGACAGTAGAGTCCTCTATAAGGTTTTCGGATTATATCAACACAGTGATGACAGCTAAAAAAAAAAAGTTGGCGCAACAGATCCGTAGGGACACTTCTCACAACAATTATTTTTGTGTTAGTTTTTAATTTTCGGGCGAATAGAAGGTATCTACAATTTTATGCCGAGTCCAAACGGCTAATTGAGAAGGTCTTTCATGGCAGTTATACTCTCGGATGTTTGTCAGCCGTTCGAGAGCGGTGGGTATGACGCAGTGGGAAAAAATCTTAAGATGGAATTTGGGTTTTTAAAGTTATTATTTCTTTAGGCGCGTTGGGCACTTTTAGATGGGAAGAAATTGATGAATTCGCGTTACCTTTAAAACGACACCGCGTCATCGTCACCGAGAAACCGACAGGTGGCGCTGTTGTCCATTGTTTTGAGAAACTCAACCGATCTCAATGAAACTTTGTATGTGTGCATGGTTCTATGCAGCTATAAATATAGGATAGTTTTGGACCCGATAGGTGGCGCTGTTGTCGATGTTTTTGTTCGCTGTTTTTACTCCCAAAACAGTTTTAAGTATTTCCTGTGCAGTAAAATATCTCCTGACGATTCGAAAAATACACACGTAATTGTTCAAGTAATAACTTCTGTCGGCACTCCCGGAGTGCCTGATGTTATTTTTTTCGGTAATCGAGCATGGGACCCTCGCTTAGTAGCCCCGATCACACTAACCCCTCAGTGCCGTGTGACTACAGATAGCAGTGCGAAATACGCACAAAGAAATAGTACTGTATCGGTGTAAATAGCCAGCAAAATGCAACGGCTGACCTACAGTGGGACTTAGAAGGACTTCTTTGGCCTTGCTACACAAAAAGGCGAACGAGTCTTATGGAATCACTTAGAAACGGATTAATTTACCACATTAAGAAGTTTCGTGCTTCCTTAAATCATGAAAATGGCACACAAACAAATAAGCAAATTGGAATATCGTCAAACAAAACCTTAGAAAAAATGTCTACGCTACTGCGTCGTACGTTAGTTGTGCGCTTGTAACCTTATAAATCGCTTGAACTTAAAGCTAAACAAACATTTTTCACTACTATTGACTGCTTAGTTTCGGTGGTCTGCGGTCCTTAGTTACCATTCTAATATTTATTATAACAATTTTAAAAACAAAAGAGTTCGATAGCGAACTGGTGTTACCTGATAACGTTGTTCGAAATCAGTTTTCGGTAGAGTTGGCATAATCTGCACGCCGTTGGTTCCGGTAAAATATGAATATTAATTTTACTTTTGCCTTGAAGCGTACCTACATACAAATTGACTGTACAAATAATGATTAACCCATTTTCTTGGGTTCCGCGAAGTAATACCTGAAGGCAGTCCCGCGGTAAGAGTGGTTGCAGAAGGTACGGGTGTGGATAGGTATTTGTAGCACTCCTGGTATTGATTATTCGTTTTTGGCAATCGTACATGTTTATAGCACTGGCTGCCGCATCTTTAGAAGATTATCATAGCCATTGGCGTATCCAAAAAAAAAAAGCTTTCTTGGGTTCCTTTCCTCCATTGTCGTACTAATGCAATCTTCGAATTTCTGAATTAAGACATCGAGGCCGAAATATATCAAATAGCTCTGCTGGAAGTTGCTTAACAAACAGCCTTATTGGTACTGTCTATTGTCTTTCGTCGTAGCTATAGCGCTATATAGACCACTTTAGAAATGATTGACCTATATACGATTTTGACCATTTTTGGATAACTTGTCAATTAAGTTAGTACCGACTGCAAGTGTGTCAGACTGTTTTTTCTTACGCATCTCTAAGTGGTTTAATTAATTTCGTGTAGGTGTTTTCGGTAGTTTGCAAGAATATTTTAGTCTCGGTGGAAAGAACTAAGAAACATCTTTAAATGGAGGAGTCTCTACTAAACAAGGTTTCAATATGAAAAACCCGTAACAGTCCTAATTGCGATGTCACGTACCTGAACATGGATCGCTACAACCCGTCTTCAGTGTTTGCTGCTCAGATCAGTATCGTCCTTCACGCTACTATTTTCTCAGCTATTTTCTTCACTCCAGTACAAAAGCAATTCAAATGCAATTCATGTCTCACCACTGTTGACAGCTGATGCATATACCAAACCTACTATTAAAATCGCGACAAATAACTAAATACCCTACCCAGCCAATATCGCGCCGACATCATTAAGGATATGAATGTCTTCATGACTTGCACTACCGCCAAATCAATCATTTCGCCCCGATCTCTAATTAACACTGTCACCCTGACAATTAATTGAGATTAATTGTAAATGCGTTGAACTTTAGCAAATGAAGTGTTGTTACCTCATGTAGAATGCCTCACATTCCATCGAATCCGTGGCGTATCTTTTACGAAATGCCGCACCGCATCCCGACCGAATCAACAATTCACTGCAAATGATCTCGTAATTTAATTTCAAATTAAATTTTTTAAAGCACCCATCTGCCAGCACACATCTCATCATTCATAATGCTCAATCGGAAATTAAAAAAAAAAAAAAAACAATCTCTGTGAAATATGTGAAGACGACATCTAAGTCTCAGACAGACGACAACGACGACGACGACTGTATGTTGCTGAAATCGCATCAACTGCACATGCTGTGGAAATGCATCATCTCGAAGTACATGTGTGAGAACCAGCCACCACCACTCTCACAGTATCTGGATAATAGCGCGCACCAAATTGTAGATAGAGGGAGGTGTAACCCGACGAACCGAAATGTTTCATTAGTGAGCGGATTGTTACTTCTAGCCTTGCAGTTGCAATTGCCAATTGATGGTGTTTCTCTGCTGGGCTCAAAGTATTGGTGCCTGAGGTCGGAGGATTCGAAAATGTTTGTTTCGCGCGCTCTGCTGTTCTCATCTACTGCCGCTGCTGTTGTTGGTTGGCAGTACCGCACATCATGTCTGTAATTGGTATAAAATGCGATTTAGTTGTATGCCTACTATTAGATTGTTGATTTTGTTCCCTCTTGTTGTTGCTGTTTTGGTGGTGGAACTGTCGTTTGTCTGTTTGTGGTCGCATCTTCTCATGGAGGGTTAACAGACACGGCTTTTTCATTCCCCCATTCGAAAGGTGTATATATAAAAGACGGAGAACTTCTATTTGCATCGTCACATTAGTTCCAACAATAGATCGGACTAAACCTGCACTAAAGGTACACGGACTACAACGGTTGGAAAATAAAGTTTCGCGCCAAAAAAACTAAATTCAAAATATTATATCCAAAAGGGATATCGCAAGTGATCTCAGTGTGAAACGAGCTTGTTTTGGATAAAGGGATTTTCAACATGAAAGTGGTAAGTTGCAGCAGGATATATAGGATATATATGTGAAATTCAAAATCGAGTGCGTTGCCATCAATTTAACTTTCGACAAAGTCGGAGTGAGTCGGCAATGATTGACAGTTGTTGCCATTGAACGTTTTTGTTGAATTTTTTTTTTGCTGAACATTTTTGTTCGATCAAGTGTCTTCCAAATGGGGACAGGTGTTGGCATCTTCTGACTAAGTAAAGTGTTTGATTCACTAAGTGACCTTATGGAGTGATCGTTTTTGTGCCCGACTGTATATAGTCAAGTTCGTTATGCCAATTAGAGAAGTTAGCTGGTTTCAGTTTGAAAAAGTGCATCTGTTGGGGTGAATTTTAAACAGGTGGATGTGTTTGTCCTTTTTGGATGACTAAACTGTAGACAGACTATACTCTTCCGTTCTGCTGATCTAATAAAAAAATGGCAATTGTCTTTCGAATAAGATGCAGAGTTTGATGATCGTGTAATGAAATACAAAGGAAGGATCAGCAGCCCAGGTGCGCATATAATTTTGTATTCGATCCTTAAAGCCTTTACGGTATAAGTAAAATATTTCTCGATAAGCGGCTGTCATCTGCTTTTGGAATCTGTCGATCTGTGGTGTTTGAAATGTGAAAATTATTGTTACGCATTACATACGTCAATATGATGAACCAATGTCTAGAATTCAAAAATGAAACCCCAAAAGGCATTATTTGCCACCGACTTCTGCTGTCGCTGTACATGAAAAGATCTAATTTTAATAGTTGCATAATCAACTGTCTTCAACAAGGCCATAGCCTTATTATTTCACAAGTAAAACTGCCTCTTTAGCTAGTAATAATTGGCCAAGGCGAAATGGAAAATAAACTACAACAGCTTGAATTAGAGGCTTCTCCCATAAATAATAACAAGCTTTAGGATCCCACGATACTGACCTATTTTATGGCGCCACAACTGTGAATACATATTTAACTGAGCCCAATTGATAGATTGAAGATGTTTTTCACAAACTTGGTTTTTGGCATACCCCATATACTTCGCTGTTGAGGTTACTTTCAAAAAATGTGGACAAATTTTGAAGAAGATCAACTGTCAATATTCTAATATTTTTTCGTTAATTTTCTAATATACTACTCGAATCTGCAAATCACGTTTAGTTCGGACGATTGATTTTGAACAGATTTTTCAAGCAAACCCCAGTTCGTTGTCGGACCCTTTTGTTTTCGAAACTACTGTGATATTAGAAGATCGGTTACTATGAACCTCTGACAGTCGGAAATGAGCCTATAAACAGCCACTCTGATGGACAATGACTTCGAAAAGAAGGCGTAAATGTCCTGGGTATAAATACCCAAAAAATAAATGACAATCTTTTTGTTTGTGGGACAATATTTTAAAAAAAATAGCACGTACTTAATAATAATGTTCGAATATTTCAGAGCAAATGATATCAGAATTGTCCCCTGCTCGACAACACTTCAGGGTCTTAAAGTGGTCCTGAAATAAGGCACATGTTGTTTTAACGTCCAATTGAATGGTACAACTGAGTTTCATCAATTTTTCAAACGGAAAGTTTATTTCCCAATAGCGAGGCCTGCATTTTAAGATATTTAAAGTCACTTCTTATGCACCAAGAGTGTGCTTAAAATGCGATGCTCGTCATCCATAGGCTAAAATTATGATGACGATGACGTACTCAAAAGTGGTGCAACGATGTTGGTATTTCTTGATGCTTTCCTTACTGAATCGGTCTGTGTTTTTCGGTTTAACGCCAAGTTTAGGAAGAACAATCGCACATTTAGTGCAGTGTTTCATTTCAGGATGTTAGCTCTATCTATAAATCCTACTCTACGACAAAAATCTAAAATCACAAGTTTTTTTAGGCCGCGGCCAACTCAATTTGGAAACTATTTTTTTATATTGCTATATACTCAACATCTGCAAGGATCTCGGAGAGTTGCTTAGACATTATTTTAGCTTTTAAAAAAAAAATTTTATGACATTTCATTACCAAATTCAAGTTTGTAGTTGAATATTCCCCCCACGAAGGGTACCTACCTAGAGCAACTGTAGAGTCTATGGTGGGGCGGATATTGAGAAATGAAATTTTTCTGACGTCGATCGTTTTCGAAGCAAAGAAATTAATTTTAAAAACTGGCTCCAGTTTGAAGTGGTCCTCAATAATGCGGACTTAGCTAAAAGAGCTTCCTTGCAATGTGCCGTGATTGAAATATGACCGTCAATCGAACAATGGAAAAAGATTGTCCGTAACTTACATACCTTTATGAACCAAATGTGCAATTCAAAAGTGCATAAGTGTTGATTGCCAGTAGATGTTATTGTTATAGGCAGGAAAATGTCCATTTTTGACATTCACTCGATGCATTCGGGTAGATAACAATCTCTTTTTGCAATAAAACGTTTTTCAATGTAGAATCTTAAAGAAAATCACGTCCATCACAGAATCCGTCGTATTCGAAATTTTGCTACGAACCCCAAAAAACCTAGATTTCTTAGAATCCGTCGCAGGGAAAAATGGTTGCTACGAATTTCGTCGTAGGGGAATATCGAAATTCGTAGCAAAAATTTCCTCTGCGACGGATTTTATGATAGTTCTTTCGGGGTTCGTAGCAAAATTCCGAATACGACAGATTCTGTTACAGACGTGAATGAAACAACTCACCAAGCTGTTCATCCTTCACATCTCTTCCACTTCGAGTTTATTCCAATCCAGTCCAGACTTTTATTTCTGCGAAATGTAAAACAACATTTAAGGAACTCTCATGCCAATCTTAGCTCCCATTCCGAGATTTCTATTTAAAAGTCACAATTTTGATGAAGTGACTTACCGCTACTAGTCTACTCATTTGTTTACCTGTGACAGTTCATATCATGAGCGATGTTTGTGCAAGTGAGACTTTTCTACACATTTCTACTTCTGCAACGCCAGACTATGGTGCAAATTTATTTAACGAATATACGAAGTCACTTCCATGTAGAACTGTTGAGGACAATTAAATTGCAAGAGCACAATATCAATCTGTACCCGTGACAAGAAATCATGTGAGTGAGACAAAGTAAGACATATTGTCCCGTATTGAGCCTCGACGCGTTTGCCTAAGACTGAAGGGAACAACTTTTCCATTCCATTCAATTGTCCTTATTTTTCTAACACATGGAAATGGACAAACAATAAACAGTGACAGATTATCGTGGGTAATTACCCATTTTGGGGGCACTTTGCATTTCAAAATAAGCTGAAAGGGCAGAAGAAAAAATAGCAAAAACTGACATTTCAAATACTGATCCCGAAGATAAGCCATTCGAACTCAACAAAATGAGAAGACTGTTTTTCGTTAAATTTTGTGCTGTGCTCTGGCAGACAGACCTAAACTGTGCTGAGCTCCGGGTTATCCTTTGTCCGTGGACTGAGCTGACGTGGCTATATACCAGATGCCAAAATCGACACATTTTCGAATCCGCTACTTTCTTACCGCATTATAAAACACTTTTGTTCTTATTTGTACCTTGCCAACTTAAATTGAAATTGAAATTATTTTGTCTCTTTCACTTTGTTTACTCTTGCAAACAGTTGCAATGTCCTATAGCAAAAAGCAGCAGGGAAAAATGTGTTCAAAGTACTGCTGGCGTTATTATGGACCACAAAATTCTGTTTGTTCACGGATGAAGCGTTTTTAACGCCGGTCGATTATTGAAATTATTAAAAAAAAATGGTACAACATTTAATATCAATAAACCGCCCAAAGGCAAAGCTAATGGCAACGTTCTACATAGGTATTTCAAAAAAAAAATCTGAAATTTTTGATAGATCAAAACTACCACTCAAATTGTAGGACAGTACATTGCACTCCTTTTATTTGTTGCCGAAATTGCAGGCATCTTTTCTTTTTGAAAGTATTTCAAATTTGGCAAAAACTCTACTCCCCAAACTGTAATACTCCCAACGCTGAGTGGTACAGCCTTTGTCAGAATCAGTTGCCTGCCATCGAATGAAACTCAGCACATCAAAAGGACACCAAACTCTAACCCAATTCCCACACCAAACCGCACCACACAAGGGCTTCAAGTTCCCAGCTGAAGTTTTATTTTTTGTTTTAGCTGTTGAAACTCCTCTAATTGTTTGCAAATAGCGTGAGTTAAAGACTCCCACTTGGTCACATGAAAATAGAGAGAGAGAGACACCTTTATTGCCCTAGCTGATTATATCAGTTCCCAACCATATTGCATCTTTTTTATGCATCGCATGAAGAAGACGACGCCACCGGCACCGGCAGCCTCCCGTGGGTTTCCCACCGTGCAGACAGCCGATATGACAGCGAAACTGGCGCACTATGCCATTTCAAAATCCCAAATCCAACCTATTGTTACACATTTAGCCGACAGCGCTCTGGTTGGATGTAACATCTAACATCACATGTTCCAGGGGCACTGGCAGGCACCACCAGGCACCACCAGGCACCCCTCTTCCCTTCTCTGTTGGGAATTGCTAAATCGTTTCACCCTCGGCAATTCATGAACTGGTGATATATTAAATAACATAAACGGAACGATGCGGCCCAATGAGTTAGTGCATCCATGGCGGATATGGTTCATCGGTTGAATGGTCGGATAGATACTAGTATTTGCATTCGCAGTTGTTGTATGGACGTGTAACCTGTTTCGAAGAAGTGTCTGCACCACACGCCTGAGCCTATATGTGGCGGATGCCACGCCAAGCCGACTGCAATCACGATTTCTGTGTTCATTGTTCGGGTTCGAGTTCGATCCGTTTGTGCAATGTGGAGAGTCATCTCGAAATGTCAACATTCAGGACACACATTTCCTATTTGGCTTAAATGTCGCCTTTGCAACAAAGTCGACTTTCTTCTATGGCAACAGCTCTGTTTTTAGCCGAACGCCAGATGTCAGATTCTGACTCGCTTGGCCGAAAGAATGCGCATTGCTAAACGGATTCTTGTTTCGCAAACGTAAAGTCGGATGACCCACAATGGCCGCTTTTCTTCGTGGTGGATGTCATCGGAGGGCACATGCCTTGCTCAAGTGTCAAGCTGTGCGGCGGTAGCGGAGACGAACCTACCCAAATGCAAGCGGCTTGGGTGTGCATTGTTTCGTGTTCGAGTGTCTTTATCTGTCTGTCTAATTAGCCGTGCAATGGAGACGCTATCGTCGCGTACTTTAGTCTGACATAAAGAAGCAGCAATTGTCGTGGCGTAGAGGTGGAAGCATTTGAAAGTCGTGAATCAGATGACACTAAACGCTTCTAACTGTTTTTCGTCGCTTTGTTCGTATACTGACATTTTGTTTTTTTTTTTTTCTTTCTATTTGCAGGTGATATTTGCGACCCTCATTGCGATGAGCACCAGTGCTCGCCTAGACAACAACTATCTGCCGCCACCAGGTGCGGCTGGTGCCGGAGGCGGTCCCGGACTTCCGACGCCCGGATTCTCGGGCGGCAATGGCGGACTGGGTGGATTCGGAGGCGGCGGTGGTTCTCCCGGCCGACCAGGAGGTGGCGCCCCAGGCGGTGGGTTCGGAGGTGGCGGACGTGGTGGAGCCCCCGGCCCATCGGGACCATCGGGACCGCCAATTGAGATCATCTCGTACGAGAACGAGAACTACGGCGATGGCAATTACCGATTCAGCTACGAAACAGCCAACGGCATCAAGGCGCAGGAGCAAGGCGAGGTCAAGAACAAGGGCTCCGACAACGAGATTCCCTCGGTGATGGGTTCTTACTCATATACCGCCCCCGATGGACAGGTAATCACCGTCACGTATATCGCCGATGAGAACGGCTTCCAACCGCAGGGAGATCATTTGCCCACACCTCCTCCGATTCCGGAAGCGATTCAGAAGGCGCTCGCTGCAAATGCTGCTGCTCAGGGTGGTGCAGGAGCTGGAGGCAGTGGTGGAGGATACGGTGGAGCTGGAGGCGGTGCCAAGGCTGGCGGGTATGGCGGCGCAGCTGGTGGAGGATATGGTGGAAATGGGGGTGGCAATGGGGGTGGCAATGGAGGTGGCGGTGCTGGTGGACGCGGAGGCGGCAACGGACGTAATGGCGGCGGTGCTGGAGCCGGAGGTGCCGGTGGTAGCGGCGGCGGTGGCGGCTATGGAGGTGGTGCTGGAGGTGGCGCTGGTGGTGGTGCCGGCGGCGGCGGCGGTCGTGGTGGTGGAAACGGACAGTTCAGCCCTCAGACCGGATACAACTATTAGAACCGTGGCATGGAAATCTCTTCTCAAAAAATACTCTTGTATGATAAGTGCTATAATTTATTGAATTTTGTTTTGTTTTTCTTTTTGTTTAATCCCAAAAGTAATATTTAGTTTTTGCCATTTACCATAATGTAAGCTCACAGTTTATTTCGGATTGTACATTTTTTGTTTTTGAAAAAAAAAAAGAAGCTGAAACTTTGGTGGACATGGACGAAGCGCAACTCCTTAAGAGGGGCGCAAACGCCTCGAAATTGCTTGTGAAAATTCCCTCAGCACTTCTTTGGATTGGATCATTTTTGTTTTTAGCTTTAAGGATCAATATTAGTATGGCTAGTGACCCAATGTCGTTCATGATGTTTGATGCGCTTCTGCCTTCTGCGTTGTGGACCAGAACGCGGAGCAGATCTTGTTGTGTGTATTATATAAATATAAAAAAAAGATACTGTATCATTATTATTTTTCTTATTTTTAATTGTCCTCTTTTGTACTCAAAATAAACTCATAATGAACAAATAAAATGTTCGTGAAAATATAAAAGAAAAATTGCTTTTTGCTTGGGAAAAGTTAAGGTGAAATATTTCAAGGTAGGTACTTCATTCCGGGTGAGGACAAGAGGAACGGCTGTGAGTACGTTTAGCTTTAATTTCTTTAAAGGAGGACTTGTAGGCTTTTCCGAATTTTGCAAGACACTTTTCTATCTTCACAACAAGTAGAGGTCTTTATAAACAAATGTGAAGTGAAATGTCAACCATAAGCCATCACTTATCCCCGCGATTAATTGAGGCTTCTTTTTTTCACAATTCGCACTACAATACTGAACGCTTTTGCTTTTCTTTCGGTGATACAATGTTTTTATACTAACTATTTCCGCTGTGCTGGTTCCTTCCTAAACTGATCATTTAAGGGTCTTCAGAAATTTTCGAAAAAAAAAACTATAGATAAGGGTTTTGGATTCGCGAAAAAGTAATACATTATTTTTGTTACGATTTATACTGATTTGAATCAACCTCTTAATCTGTCCTTTATAGAATCCCACTTCGTCCGCATAGTCTACTGAAAGTTCAACAAAATATGTCCCAAGACAGACCTGTACCCGAGCTTCACAAAAAATCTTCCATTTAATTTCCTAGCAATTATTTCACTAGTAACTCCCAATTCCAGTGCATATGGAAACACTTCTTCCCAATAAAAAACAACTATGAGCTCACATCTAAAACTGCAAAATTTACGTGCAAACCAGATTTAAGCAATTGCATGTCCCGTGAGCTACCGACAATGATATCCCCGATTTATGTGTTTTTTTTTTTTTTTTTTTTTTGTGCACGGGGAGAAATCTGCGGGGAGAAATTGTTTATATGGAAATCTTGGCTTTTTTTTTTTAATTCTATCTTTTTTGTATCTCGTTGTAATATCCTTTTTGGTGACCATAAAATGTGCTTCCGCAGGAAAATTTACCATATAGGTAATCTGCGAACATAAGAAATCGACGAGTGACTGAAACTTAAGAATAAGGAAGCGTATTCGTCGTTCTGTTCTGTCCACAACCAAATGATTCAAAATTGACCATGACAATCGAGGATGATATAAATGTGTGTTTTAAAATTCTGTTAAATAATCGGTCGATCCTCCAAAGCCAATACCTTTCCACTGTTTTTGTTAACAAAACAAGTCTTTCAAAATAAAGCTAAAAAAAACCAAAAATTCCAACTCAAGTTTTTTTTCACTGCGCCACCTCTCGCGAACGTCTGACAATCATCCTAAAGTATAACTGTCTTGAAAGAGCTTCTCAATCGGCCGTTCCCTTCCATTCGTTCCAAAAATTAAAAACTCACGAAAAACGAATGGTTGCGAGAAGCTAGGCCCAGGGTCCCTTCAGACCTGTTGCGCCAACTTTTATTATTATTATAGCGTTAAAGTTAAAAAGTTATAGTTTCTTGTAATAACTTATTGAACATTTTTCCAGACTTAAGCACCAACTTTATGTGTAATTTATGTAAGCATTAATTTCGTCAAAGTTGCCTGAGGGCTGTGTAAATTCTTAAAAGATGGCTTCGAAATCCATGATGAGTTGACATTTTGACCACTTTTGCATATACCTTCGGAAAACCGCAATTACGCGCTAGTTATGTCCACACCTACTTTTATAATATCTATTGTAATTCCACACCAATTTATGTTCACTAGACGTCAGTCGAAGTTGACAAGTAAATTAAACCGGTTGTTTCAATTATATATCTCGCTTCAAATTCAAAATAGTTTGTCGAAAAATAGCCAAACCTGTTTTTTTTTTTCAGTTGTGGCTAAAAATATTTTGACCGTCTGGCAACGCTGACATCTGTTCACTTACAAACATTTTTAAATTAGTATGCCTTTTGAAAGAGTCGGATGATTGGAATGCAATTTAAACCAGAAAACGCTTCATATTGAACCCCTTGTTCTCCAAGAAATCGATATAGATTGAATAAGCATTTTTAACATTATACTTGAACAAATCTCCATACAGTTTGACAAGCTTTACAAAATATATAAAAATCAATGTATGTTTGTTTCTTATCTACTTATGCTGTACGGACCTAATTTTGTCTTAGGTTAGCCACGTCCTTGATAGACAAGAACATATTTTAGCAACAACCTTCCTCGAGCACGTAAGACTTCAGCACTAGAGAAGTGCAGAGATTTTTGAAGGATTCGTCAATTTCTTCGCAGACATTTGATCGCGACGTCGAGTTTTTCACTGAGTTCTCGATAGCTAGGCATGCTGAAGGTTATGATTCAGTTTGGCGATCCAAAGGCCAAAATGCATAAGCAACTATTGAAATTTCATAAAACTGGCTTTTAATTTTGTTTATGGAAAAACTGAAATAAATCTTCATCCAATCTCCATCCAATCTTCGTCCAAAAAACCATTCATATCAGGCTCATTTGCATTCGCTAACCGAATACCTATTAATACCAAATGTCAAGTGATCCCAGCCAAAGGATAGGCAGCAAAATGCGCCACCGGGTTGTTTACTAGCCCCCAAGGCCTTTACATTTCCCTATATACCTCCTCTCCTACGTTTCGACACTCTTTCTTGGCAGTGCATTTGTGCACTCCAGACAGACGGCAGCAATTCATTACCAACAGCACTGTGCGCATGCAGACTTGTAGCTTGTACGGAACGAGCCCCAATTAGCCATCCCATTCAATTATCAATTTCCTCTCACTGACCCGCATTCCAAGTGATGCATTACGATGGCAACGTTGGCAAACGACGCGACGACGCGATGTTAAACGACACGGGGTGTCAGCAGTCAGCTCAGCGATCTCCACACACACCTCATGGAAATATTCGAATCAAGTGAATGAAGAAATCAAAATTTTCGGCCAGTCAAGTCGGACATTTGGTGCGGCAGAAATCTTCGCAAAGAAATTCTGCACAATCCCGTCTTTCCTTTTGGGGCACTTTGCAAAGCGATCTCCCCACCTGAGGCCGGTCTTTGTTTGAATAGGTTGAGATGGATCATCATGCGCCGATTGATGCGGTTTATATGCATATTTCTCGTTTTATTAAAGCTATTAAAGTACGGACCGCATATATGATGATTTGCTGTCTCCTCTGGCCGAGTGGAATCAGGGACATAATGTGAGGCAAACAGAGGCGAATTTTTGTGGCAGACTCTATGATGCGGTCGGTTGGACCTGAAATAAAGACGACCACCGCATGGAGCTGTAAATTGAGTGTGTGAACTGTGCGATGTCAGGGACTTTGGTCGGTTTTCCGAGAGAGGAACAGTTGGCAAACACCGAAAGTGTCGCAATTTTTCGGTAGAGAGTGGCCTGAGAAAATGTGACGCCTGGCAGATTCATGTAAAATTTTTTTTTTTATTTTCTTATAATTGAATAGTGGTGAGTGGTTTTTTCTCATTCAAGCTGGCCGGCGCGCGAGGTTAACTTTATTCCTATTAAATGTGTTTTGCAATTTTGATTGTAATTGTAATTGGAATTCAGCATGGGGTATACTTACAGTTGAAATAATGGTATAATTGAAGTGTAGCTTGTTGCCAAATAGATTTTGGCCAGTGACTGGGGTCAGAAATGACCTCAAACTTGAGACAAGTGTGTGGTCTGCGCTGTACTATGGCTTGTGGAATACCTACCGACGCACGTGGGGAATTCACACGTCGGAAATATTTCAAGATTTGCACTTCAGTTAGGTATGTAAATTGCTTAAACATGAAGGCAGTGTTGAGTCGTTAGACGTAGTTTAACTGTAGAAGAACGTGGTTTATGCAGAAAAGCCTGAGGCCCATAAGGCCAACAAAGGTTGTAGTTTTAGAACATTGAATAATAATGCGAAGCAATTTAGACGCATCTTAATAACCCTCCGGAAAAAATGTTGCTCAGCACAAGAATTATGGTCTCTGTTCTCCACGACAGTCTGATTTTCTGTGTTGTAATTGTTGTGACTTATCATCTATGTTGTAATTTTGCGTCAAAAAATTCCTTCGCACCCGAAATTAAATCCACCAGAAGTTGCGTTTCAATTTAAGACGTAATTCTGACAGTCCTTAAATCCAATTCAATAGACTATTCTGTCTGTCATAAGCAACTGTTTGAAGCAATTGGCCACTCCCTCCTGCTTTTGACACCGATTGACCTAGATGGGTTACCTTGGACAAGTATTGCACTATTAATGCCTCAGTGGCAACAACCTATACATTGACAGATTATATTCCATATTTAGCTGTAAACGAAACATACATTTCTTTCTCCATTAACATTCGAATTGAAATTCCGTGCTCCTTAAAGTTTTCCAAACCTTTTCCTATTTTTGCAGAATTTTGTAAAACGGAGAAGTAGAAAACATTTGCTCCTTTCTTTTTTAATTTATAATCTTTTCAAATTCGTATTTTCTTTAATTTTGTTTTCTTTAAATTTGTTGCTTCTTTTTGAAGTTTATTTTTGTTCTAACATTTCATTTTTTATTTTTTTTATAAATTTATAATTGTTTTTCAATGTTTTTTTTTTACATTTGTTATTTTGAAAAGAGCTGAATAAGTTGAATTGTATTGCATTAAATTTGAAAAACAGAATTTCGTAAGACAGATCTGAAAAAAAACAAGAATTTTTGTGTGAAAAGACAGAATTTTTGCGAAATCTGAATTTTGAAAACAGCATTCCGATCCGCTTCCTTTTCTATACTAATACTAATATAATAAAAATTCAGAAAAGCAGAATATGAACTGAAAAAAACGAGTTGTGCGAGAAAACAGAATTTTGGAAAACGCTGAATTTCGATCCGCTCCCTTTTCTATACTTGTAACGGGTGATTTTTTAGCTGGTTTGGTTTTGGCAACACTGGTTTTGACAGCTGACGTGTGTTTAGTACCTTGTGTCACTGTCAAACAGCTTCAGTTTGGTTTGTAATTTAACCATGGATCGTCTTACAAATGAACAACGCTTGCAAATTATTGAATTTTACTATCAAAATTCGTGCTCGGTTCGAAATGTTCATCGCGCGAATTAAATAAAACAAATATTATTTATTTAAAAATATATATTTATTTAAGTTTGAGCCGATCTGCTCATTTACGTTGACAAATCTAAACTGATCTCTAAGTTACAAATCTACTCTTATTTATACTTAGATATTAGGTGGCGTCCATAATAAATCTTACATTAATGGATAACAGATGATAACCAAGGCGTCGGTCATAACTCACAGAGTTTATTGTTGAGCTGATAACCAAAGGCGTTGGTCATAACTCACAGAGTTTATTGTTGAGCTGATAACCAAAGGCGTCGGTCATAACTCACAGAGTTTATTGTTTGCAGCTGGGTATGATAGTGGACCCTTGTCCTTTCTCGGGTTATAAAACTAGTCGTCCCTCTGCTGGTGTCATATCACTCATGTTGATATGATCGTCGTTGGAAATGTGTGTTCCTAACATAACTCCTCCTCCCTTAGCTTGTTGTTTCTCCTGGAACAATCTTTTATAAAATACTACAAATATGACAATAATTACAATAATTACAGTTCCATGTATACTAAAGTGAACTTTTGAATGATTTGAATATCTTTCTATTATTTGATCAATATTATTAATTTTTGTAATATTCCAGCTTATATTTTTATTAGCTATTGTTGGTAGATTTAACATGTCTTCCAAGTCAATACTAATTGGTTGTTTTACAATAATTCTTTGGTTCTCATATTCTTCATTATTAATAACAATTTTACAATTTTCAAAATGAATAAGCACATTTCTTTTTATCGCTATTATTTTTCGTTCGTCACAAGAACTGTTAATTTTTGTGTTACTATTTTTTATTAGTAATACGCCTTTTCTTAATTCTAGAATTACATTAATTTCTTTATTAATTTTCATCATACAATCCTCTTTCATTAAACAGTTTTTTACAGGTTTTAAGTGCCTGAGTTCTTTACTATTTTCAAATTTTAAAAAGGTGTTATTATTCTTTATCATATCTTCCTCTTTAGTATCTATTTCCATAAATTTTTTATTCGGGATTGGTGTATACAAATATTTATCAAAGGTAGATATTCTATCTGGTATTTGAATTATAAAAATTATAAGGTCATCTGAATATTCTCCAATCGAAAGTTTAATGTTTTTTAGTTTACTTAAATTTATATCAAAGTTTTTTCTTCCGTGGTTAGTAAGCTTGTCGTCATAATTTGTAATCGGCTAGCCAAAATAATATTTTGTATTTTTTCTATTAACTCTTTAATTTTGTCTATTTGTAAGTATTCTAACACTACTAGTCTCTTCTCGGCCATTTGAAATTCTAGCTGAAATCCCAATTCATGCTTAGTTTTGGTTAAAACTGCGTTTCTTAAAATTTCTATTTCATTTTGAATCTGGCTATTTATCTTCAATTGATTATTATTGTTTTTTATAAGATGATGATTATTTTCCGTTATAATCTTAATTTGGTTTTCAATTTCTACTCTGTCTTCATCGTCCATAGTACCGAATAAAATATTGAGTGCTCTACCTCCTAAGTTAATTAAACTCCTAACATTTCTTTTAAGATTTCCTTGTTTGTGTCCTCTTACACTTTGCAATTCTCCCTGGATCAAGTCTATTTCCTTTTCGAAGTCCGTTTCCTGCTTTCAATATTATTTGTTGTTTAAATATGTTTACTGCACTATCTTTAATAGGGAAGTGATCATTCGCTTCTTCTTGTTGGGAATGTATTGTCGGTTGCATTGATTCTTCATCTTCTAACATGTTTATTTCATCTGCATTTTTTATTTCTCTGCTCAAGAAATCAGCTACAGTATTGCTTGTACCTTTTAAATATTCTATATGTATATCGTATTCTCCTAACTGGAGTATCCATCTCTGTAGTCGTGGTGAAATGTCTCTACCTAGATTTTTTATTTGTAGTCACTTAAGTGGTTGATGATCTGTTTTGAGGTCAAAGGGTCTACCATATAAGTAGGGTCTTAAGTATTTCACTGACCACACTATTGCTAACAATTCCTTTTCTGTTGTAGAATAGTTTTTCTCGTGATCATTTAATGTTCGGGAGATATAGCTAATTGGGTGTCCTTCTTGGGAAAGGACGGCTCCTATTGCGTAATTGCTAGCATCTGTCGTTAAGACGAATTTCTTATTGAAATCGGGATATGCTAGTATGGGTTCTATTATGAGAGAATCTCTGAGTTCTTCAAATGCTTTTCTGTATTCAGAATCGTTTACATCGATCTTTGCATTCTTCTTCAGATTCCTAGTCATTGGCCCCGCTATTTTAGCGTAATCTTTAATAAACCGTCGATAATACCCTGTCAGTCCTAGGAAGCTTTTAATTTGCTTCGGGGTTTTAGGTATTTCTATTTTTTGGATGGTGCTTATTTTATCTGGATTTGGTTTTACTCCGTTGGAAGTAATTGTATGTCCAAGGAATTGGGTTTCTTTCCTAAGGAAGTTACATTTGTCTATTTGGACTTTTAAATTAAATTTTCGTAATGTCTTAAATATAAGATTTAAGTTTATTAAATGTTCTTTTAATGAAGTGGAGAATATAAGAATATCATCTAGATAAACTACGCAGATCTTTCCTATGTATTCGCCTAAGACTTCATTCATCATACATTGGAATGTTGCTGGAGCATTCTTTAGACCGAAAGGCATTCTTAGAAACTCGTAGTGTCCGGAAGGTGTCGAAAAGGCTGTTTTTTCTATATCCTGTGGATGCATTTTTATTTGGTGGAAACCTTTTGCTAAATCCAATGTGGTGAAGTATTGACATCTACCTATTTTATCTAAGAGTTCATCTATATGAGGTATTGGATGTTTATATTCTATTGTTTTTTCGTTTAACTTCCTATAGTCTATAACGATTCTCCATTTTTTTGTACCTGAGTTGTCTTCTTTTTTGGGCACAACCCATATTGGAGATGCGTAAGGGGAAATACTTTTCTTTATTACTCCGTCTTGGAACATTTGTGATATTTGTTTATCAATTTCTTCCTCGTGGATTTTGGGATAACGATATATTTTTGTAAAAACGGGTGCATCGTCAGTTGTTCTTATTTTATGTGTTGTTTGAGTAGTTGAACTAAGTGTGTCTCCTTCTTTGTAGAAGAGATCTCTATTTTCATGCAAAAACTCCTGAAGCTCTCTATATTCTTCATGGTTTAAATCTTTTGGTATAAGGTTTTTAATACTTAGATGATTTACGTTCATCTGAGTTATATCCTCATAATTATAGGGGCATGTATTAACATTGCTTTCTTCATTTTCTGTGAAGGGTATTTTCATATTATTTATTTTTAAATATGCAGACTTAAAATCTATTTGAGCTTCGATCGGTTTTAGGATATTCGTGCCTAAGATTCCATCGAATTTGGTATTAGTGAAGTTCAACAGCTTCCACGTCATCGTAGAGTTCGGCTCATTGAATTCTTCAGGAAGAGCGGATATGATTTCTTCCGTGACTTGTGTCCTTGTATCTATTGTTGCCATGGATATTGGCTTCTCTAACTTAATTCTAGGGTACTGCTCTAATTTATCTATCTTTAATATAGAAACTGATGCTCCTGTATCTACTAGAAGTCTCAGTCTATGTCCTTGTATGTGGACAGATATTACGGGAAGTGTCTCAACCTCCCGGGGTTTATAAAATTTACCTCTCCTTGATTAGTTTGACTTAAATTATTGGTTTCCATGGGTTGTGGAGTATTTCTAAATTGATTGGAATTACTGAATCCAAATCTAAAATTATTGTTAGGGTTTCTTTGTCCTAAGATTTGAGCATTATGTGCTCTTATCTGTCCAGAATTATTCATATCTATTCTAGGTCGGTAATTATTCCGATTGTTATTATGGTTAGAGTTGCGATAATTATTTTGATTGTTAAAGGACGGTGGGTTCTGCCTAGGTTGGAAAACATTCTGCCTTTGATTAAAATTATTTCTTTGTGGAGTATTAAAAGAATTTACTGGCATTCTAGTATAATCATTAAGTTGTCTATATCTACTTAAGAGGTGATATGCATTACTCAAAGTGGTAACGTTTTGTGCAATTATTACGCTTGCCTGAGGGGCGTTTAAGTTATTGGTAAATTTGTTTAATACAATATTTTCATTATTTGTTGTAGTATAAATAGCACTAGGTTCTAACTTACTTTTCTTATTAAGTTTTTGTAGGATGTTGTTCAGTTGGTGGTATAGGGTGTTTACATCTCTTGCTTGTACTGCGTGAAGATCTTGGAGAATCTGCTCGTATGTTTCTTTGACTCCGTAGTCCTCGAGGAGACAAATTTTGATGGAGTTCCATGTGGCTTCTGGGGCTCTTCGTGCTGAATTCGCTGCTTCTCCTTGTATCTTGTGGCATATGATGAGGTTCGCCAAAGGTTGGTAGGGGACATCAAGAAGGTCGTATAAATAGCTCACATGGTTTGAGAAATTTATAACGTCTTCGTTGGATCCTTCGAATGTTGGGATCTTTTCCAATCGGTTGATGACTCCTGTTTGTTCAGCGTTTGCCATCTTTATTTTCTTTTCTCTTGTGTATTTTGTTTAGTTATTGACAAGACACAAGGTATGTGTGGAAAAAAAAATATTTTCTTTTCTTTGTGAATTTCTGGATTATTTGTTTAGTGTTCTCCTGGAGAATTTGTGTATAATATTCTTTCGAATTTTGAACACCACTTTTCACAATTTACTCACGGTTCACAAATTTTTCTTTTTAGGAACTTTGGTCCTGTAATTAATTTACTTTTAATTGCGGAACTTAGTTCGATCACTTGAATCCTTTCAGGGACATATATTTTACTTGTATATGTTTAATAAGGATCCTACCGACTGCGCCAATTAAATAAAACAAATATTATTTATTTAAAAATATATATTTATTTAAGTTTGAGCCGATCTGCTCATTTACGTTGACAAATCTAAACTGATCTCTAAGTTACAAATCTACTCTTATTTATACTTAGATATTAGGTGGCGTCCATAATAAATCTTACATTAATGGATAACAGATGATAACCAAGGCGTCGGTCATAACTCACAGAGTTTATTGTTGAGCTGATAACCAAAGGCGTTGGTCATAACTCACAGAGTTTATTGTTGAGCTGATAACCAAAGGCGTCGGTCATAACTCACAGAGTTTATTGTTTGCAGCTGGGTATGATAGTGGACCCTTGTCCTTTCTCGGGTTATAAAACTAGTCGTCCCTCTGCTGGTGTCATATCACTCATGTTGATATGATCGTCGTTGGAAATGTGTGTTCCTAACATAACTCGCGCTGCTTATCGAAAAATTGTGTTCAGCGATGAGGCTCATTTTTGGTTGAATGGGTACGTAAATAAGCAAAATTGCCGCATATGGAGTGAAGATCAGCCAGAAGCATTGCAACAGCTACCAATGCATCCCGAAAAAGCCACTGTTTGGTGCGGTTTATGGGCCGGCGGCATTATTGGGCCATATTTCTTCAAAGATGATGCGAATCGCAGCGTTACTGTCAATGGTGAACGCTACCGAGCGATGATAACAAACTTTTTTTTGCCCGAAATGGAAGTTCTTGACTTGCATGATATGTGGTTTCAACAAGACGGTGCCACATGCAACACAGCACGCGAAACAATGGCGCAATTGCGAGGCGAGTTTGGTGAACAGTTAATTTCACGTTTCGGGCCGGTCAATTGGCCTCCTAGATCGTGCGATTTGACACCATTAAATTATTTTTTGTGGGGGTATGTCAAGGCTAATGTGTATAGGGACAAGCCCGCTTCGATTGACCCACTGGAAGCCAACATCCATGCATTCATTCGTGAGATACCGGCCGATATGTGTGAAAGAGTATGCCAAAATTGGACTCAGCGGATGGGCTACCTGAGACGCAGCCGCGGTCAACATTTGCATGAAATTATCTTTAAACATTAAATTGCAAGGTTCAAACTATCGATTCAAATAAATATTTCATTCATTTTTTTCGAATTTTTTGTGTTTTTTTTTTTTAAAAAAGTTCTAAACCTCTTAAAAAATCACCCAAAATCTACTGAATTTATTTATTTACTTTAAATGTAATGCATTTCAGAAGTTATAATAATGTGTAAAATTCATATTTATTTTATTAAACAAGATTAATTAAACAGACTTAAGCAAGAATGAATTTGCTTTCAAAAACATCAGAATCAATTTCCTCAGAAACATTTATTTCCTAAGTTACATACATCAGATAGTCAGAAAGAACCGAATTTATGCTTTGTATATACAAATATTAGCGAAATTAAATTGAGAAGCCTATATTTATTACAAGTTTGTGAAACATACCTTATACAGAGAAAGAAAGAATGACAGAGAAAGTTTATTGAATAGAGGAATAGGTGACATATAATAAAAATAATGGAACCGAAAAAATACCTAAACGTGCAACGAAAATATTTTCCAAGGAAGCTACACTGATTCCACTGATCCCAGATTGAGAAGAAAAGCATAAAAATCAGGGCTGAAAATCATGGGTAAAATGAGGGATAATCTTAAAAAAACCGGCCAAGTGCGAGTGTCACTCGCGCACCGAAGGTTCCGTATTTGGCTAAAGTCCAACACATCAGATATTATTTGAAATCTATATCATTCAATCTTTCCCCTCTTCATGAATTCATCACAATTTAGTTTAATTTAATTACTTAATATTTTTACTCTCAAAAATTACTCGCACATGAATCTCATTTTCTAATTATTACCTAGTACCCAACCCACGCCAATTTTCCATTCTGTATGCGACCTGTCCCAATTAAAAACTATTGACTAAAAATATATTACTTTTATTTTGTTCTGTAGGTACTCCCCAAAAAATGTATTATACTCCCCAACGAAATTAGAAAGCGGGAACCCTGGTGGTATACCACCAGTGACTCTCTTCTGTCTTTGATGGGGTCAATTGTGCACAACTGCGTAGTAGAGATTAAAACTTATGAGAGCAACGTATTTTACATGGTAAAATTATCTTTTTTGAAAATATCTTGTAAACTATTAACTTTCCGGCAAAACAGTATTCAGCACATATATAGATAAGAACATGATCTACAAAAAAGGAATTTATGTATTTTTTTGTGAATCAAGAAATAAACCGTTTTTTGGGCGAATGAAAATATTTTTTAAAAGTTAAATTAAAAAGCATTTTCGTAGTAAACAAATTCAAAAATTGAAAGAAAACAGCTCACGGACGTCTACGATAGATTTAACCTAGGTATTTTAACATTTTCTCTAATAGAACAGAAAATCATTTTACATTCAAACTTGTATATGATTCAGTCAATTGATTCTTGTATTAAATGCATATTTTTATAATATATGCTTATTTCAGCCTTGATTAAAACAAATTCTATTTTTTAACTTTTTCATATAAAAATACATAATTGCAAATTTCATTCAGGGTCTGAAAAACATCCGAGAGTATAACTGACTTGAAAGATCTTCTCAATCGGCCGTTTGGAATCGGCATAAAGTTGTAGATCCCTTCCATTCGTTCCAAAAATTAAAAACTCACACAAAATGAATGGTTGTAAGAAGCTAGGCCTAGGGACCCTACGGACATGTTGCGCCAACTATTTATTTTTAGTTTTTTTAAGCTCTAAACTAATATGTAACAAGAAGGCACGAATTACTGCTTTTTCAGGTTTTTCCAAGAGAGTGTGATGATCGACCCAGGTAACCCAGGACCCCGGGATTACACTTTTTACCACCGAAGTTTGACATTATATTGCTACCAAACTGTAGAAGATCATCTTCGGTAGGTTTGACCTTTTGAAAACCAAATTGTGTTGCTTTCAAAAATCTAATTTTCCTGTTTTTCAATAGCTTTTCAGCTTTTCGAAAACTTTACTTATTACTGGAAGATAGCCCTATAGTTACACATATCTACAGCAGAGCCCTCTTTAAACAAAGGTAGGCTCTGCAACTGCATGCACCTGAGCACCTGAATGGGTTGGGGTTACGACCTCAACGCCGTTCCCAAGCTCCATTGCTCAAAGCGCAATTCCACCACTGACCGATTTGGTATCCAATACTATGCAATAATAATAATGTAAAGCCGCCAGCCGCCACAATAAAGTGATCCCAACTCGTGTCGTCTTCAGTCCTTTCTAAGCCACTCTATCAAAAATATCCCCAAGCAACAGTACTCCTCATCCAAATTATATCAGTCTACACAATTGCGCACCCATTTCCATTATCCATCATCAATATACCCGTCATGACATAATTTGCACCTCGAAACTCGGCCAAACTGCTCCAATCGAAACGCCGCGCCGTTTGTCTCTAAATTACTCCGGTGACTTTTAATTCATCGCGCGCTTCGAACAAACTCATCGGACCCAGCCGCCGCCGAACTAACCTATCGCATTTTGCCCGAAAGCCATAATTCACCAGAGTGTATCTGTAAATCTTTTCGAATCCCAATTCCAATGATTTTTATGGTCGCCTCAAAAGTTAAGCTCTCTCTCTCCCACCGAAAATGCCTTGTATGTGCAGAAGTGCGGTGCGATGGGAGCTATACAACCATTTCATGCCTACAGACAATAACTTATATTTACTCCAAGAGGACACTAAACCAACATCACGCCGCCATCGTCATCTTAACCAGAGACGGCCGTAACAAAGAGCGGCTCACAGAAGCACCATTTGAATGAAGAAGCGTTCATTCATACAGCACCATGTTGCATAACACATCACGCAAGTTCACCTGGTATGGTGATCGACTTTTACTTTGAAATTCCTCGGCCAGAGCATGTGAATGCGCGCGTGTGACTGAAGGTCAAACGGCCAAAGCGCGCGACGTCTAAAGAAGACGTTTCAACTTTCGCACTCATCAGCGGCACGTCATTTGTTGCACGATCCGTTTCGTGGCATAAGTACTCATAAACTTGCGCTTGTACGAGTAGTTAATAGCTGGCCATCATCGTATGGTGCAAGAACTTTCGAACTGGATCACGCTTCTCGCAAGAGGTCGCGCAAACTATTTGACCTGCCACCTGATCGTTGACGTCACTGCGAGAGATCATGTTCGTCGATAGTATACGACCAACTTCGCAGCCCATTCATGATGTTAACATTTGGCGGGATGACATTAAATCACATTGTTAACAATCTGAATGTACAAATACAGCAGTGGCATGACCACATGATGTTCCTTGTGGCGCGTCATCGTGTTCTATCGGAGGCTGAACGAGCATGAGCGCACCGCGTTTGGGAACTCGCAAATAGTAGCGTGCGGGTGCTGCATGCAGACATGGTCGTCGTCGCCGCTGTGTGTACAGAGTACATAGTATCACGGACCGTGGTAAGGTGTGGGATCTCCAGCGGCTCGTTATTTATTGAACTTTTCTTTGGCACGTTAATGAGGAGCGCTCATTGAGTTAATGGCCGTTTGGGTGGATGGGATTGAATTGGATGGTCTGTATGCAAATGAGTCGAGGTGTTAATTTGACAATTATGCATTAATGATGATACGATGAGCGTAAGCTATGATTTTTGTTGGCTGCTTAATTTATGGACCATTGATTAAGTTGTAAGGTTCATCTGCAGCTACAAGCCCATTCATCACTGGGTCAGTTGAGATCAAATGCGAGTTGTTGGGGTGCGAAAGAGCGTGGAGTCGTCGACGAGATTGTAGATCAAGGTGGTGTCGACACAGCCTTTGATAGGATACAGAATTTACATCAGTGCGGATTTACTGGTGTAGATTAAACGATAGAGTAGCCGCAGTCACCCGCTACAAATATCGGTCACCAGTCACTCCTACCCTTACTCCCCAACGGAAATGCTCCTTTCGCATTGCCAAACAATAACTACTTCACACAAGAAGTATATTTTCTGTTTCAGATAGATTGAAGAAAGACGGAAGTCTCATGACTTTTGGACAGGATGTTTTCAGGGCCTTTCCGACACAGATTTTGCGTCAAAGATTTTTAACTTATAGCTTGACTAGAATTTTAAACATAAATGGGTTCGTTCATCGTTTACTGATACAAGTGTTCCTAACTAGCTAAGCCTCCCCAATTGTCGCCTGCTTTAGAATAATACGCTGATGTCTAGACACCATATTTGTCAGCTTGAAGCTGACCATCCCTTCGCTTGCTGTAGTTGAGACACTTCATCTTTCCCGCACACATGTCCATCGCAAAATCCGAATAACAACGATCTTCATGGAACTCATGTCCCCAAGATTTAGGGTATAGTCAGCAGATTCTCTATCGCCAGATGACAGTCTATCCTCTGCTCTGCACTAAGCCCCATCTCTTAGTATAGAAGTCGTACAATTTTATTAAATTCCACCCACAACACGACACCCCTTAAATTAGAGCACACAGCACACCCCAACATCTTCCAGCAGCTATATACGTCTGTACCTACTCCCATTGCACAACAGAAGAAAAATCTGATTGATCGAAGCACTTTGCTTAATTCCCCTCAATTGGACGTGTAAAACAGTCCGATTGAATTGCGATTGCTTAACTTCTTAGCCAAACGCTAAAAGTCAGTTGCATTTATCAATGTAAAGTCATCATCACAATGAAGACAGGCACAAATGTTACAATCAGCAGCGTTTGGTCATGGTTGAAACAGATTTAGATTTTGAGTGCAATTCCAATTCGAAATGCTATTGGAGATCGAACGGAATGTGCTCTATTGACCTTTTGAATCTCAACTGCACCGGTTGAATTTTAGCAACAAGTTGGAAGAGAAATGATGTTCAAGTCAAATGTTGATCCAAAAAGTATGATGTGGTATATTTGCAAAAGCTTTGTAACGATGAGCTTTCGCTGAGGAATAAGTGGTATAGGCTCTTAGGCTGCGAAATCTGACAATTCAAAGATGTTTACGGCATTGCATACGCAAGGGCGGTTGGTATCACAGGTTGGCTTTGTCAAATTTGTCAAGAAACAAAATCAATATCCGTCTTAAAAATCATTTTTAGTGTCCAGGCTAAATTTTAAGAACTCACAATTGCGAAGTTTTCCATAAAAAAATATTGTGACCTAGAAAAGGCCCATTTTGTTTGGTAATTAATGCGATGGAAATTTGTAACAAAAAAAGTTTGCATCGAAATTTTAAGACTAAATATGTCTCACTGCTGATTGAAACGTCAAACCTAAACTATTTGGCGGTCGGGTGAATGCATCGACGAGCTTTTCACGAAAAGCACGGTTTTCGGCTCGGTATGAAATAGTTATAAGTCAGTAGAAAAACCGCGCAAAATGTTGATCGTTTGGAATTTCAGCATAATATGGGTGCGTTCACCAAGCCAAATTTGTCAATGCATTCCGCAATACCAATAATCATTTTTAGTGTCCAGACTAAGTTTTTCGAGCTCACAATAGCGAAATTTTCCATACAAAATTGCATATTGTGACCTAGGAAATATTTAGTGTGAAGGTTAAAAATGATTATTGGTAAGGCCCATTATTTTTATCTCAGCCCGCCAATTGGTCATTCGTTGATGTTTCAATTTCCATATTTCTGTGGCAACAAGGAAAAACAGAATGGGCCTTACTTTTAATCATTCTTAACCTCCACACTAAATATTTTCTAGGTCACAATATGCAATTTTGTATGGAAAATTTCGCCATTGTGAGTTCGAAAAATTTAGCCTGGACACTAAAAATGGTTATTAGTACCGCGGTGTGTGTTTAGTCGTGGTTCTTAACCTTTTAGTGATGAGGGACCATTTGACAAAATTTCTGTCTTCCCATGGACCACCAACTGTTTAGAGGTAATAAACAGTAAATGTAAAAGTAAATGAATAAAAGGTTGCTACATCCATAAATAAAGCACGCATGCAATTGTTCAAAGGCAACAGGATTTTATTTTTTAAAACAATTTTACATTAGGTTCCCAACAGCTGTTCAAAAAGATGGTTTTAACGCTGGAATGTTGGCAGCCTGTCATATTTTTCTTACTTCTTGACATCACAAATCACTAGAAACAAGAGCAACCGCGTGGTTGTTCGTCAAGTAAAACAATATATTTGCGGTAAATTTTAAACGATTTTTTTTTTAATTTTGAAGGAATTGCATGGAAAGATTTCTGTTTGTAAACTGTATTACTCTGACAATAGATAACACCTGTAAAATGTGAGCCATTTTGATAATGACTTATGATCAGCTCAAAATATATTTTATGTGGAAAATATTTATTTTGTTTTACCAAGACCGCAACCAAACTTTTAACGCTGTTTTTTAGTCTTTGTCGATCACAAAAAGAAGCCTTAAATGTAAGGTAGAGGTGAGGTTAAAACATTTTCTTGTGATAAATACGACTTTAAGACGTATGTAGATAATTATGGTGAGAATTGGATGAGTATTATATTATGAAGTATCTACCTTTTTCTCAGCCAAAGAAAAACACTTTTTTATTAAAAGGATAATCATCCTTTATCATATTTTTGGGTTAAAAAACAGCGGAGAATATAAAATCTGAGATAGTAGATCTGTCATGGCACAACAAATATATATCAAAGATAAACACATCAATATAATAAACAGGTATTAATAAGGCAAATTTGTTTCAAACAATGTTGCAGCTAAAATAAAAAGGAAGTTATTGCATATTTTATTAGTATCCCTAATATTTAATTGTTTGGTTGTTATGTATTTCCGCCAATCACAACCAACGCTTAGTATGTACTGTGAATATAGAAACTCGAACAGATCCATTTTATACAATTGTGGCAACGTAAAATGCTTTCCCCCCCGGTGCTCACAATCAACATTTACTCCCAATTGACTCGTGCTGGGAAGGAATACCCCGTGTGAGTCCTCGAAGTGTTAGTTGATGAAAACAAAGTTAAGTAACGTATAGCAAAAAACAAATGTATTCCATTGAGGTGAAACTATGTGGAATTATTACTCGATAACAGCTGGGCCGATTTTCTTCATTCATCTTTTGTTTTCATTGCGGAAAATCGATTTATTCGCATTTTCCCATTTTAATACAACTATACTGAGCACGAACAAAGCCAGTTTATTTAATATTCTTCGGATGGCTTCGCGGACCACTTCGGGTGCTTCCAGGGACCACCAATGGTCCGCGGACCACAGGTTAAGAACCACTGGCTTTAGTGTAACCGCAACTGAATTATGAAAAGGAAAGGAGAGCGAAATAAAGTGTCATTTCTGAAGTTTCTCTGCAAAGAAAACACGAATTGTTTTTTCATATCGCTCATCAGCAAACAGTTCGTAAACACGTTTTCTATTTTAGCCAAGTTCTTCTTGTTTGACAGGAACTCGGCCATTTGCAATCGAAGAAAGCAGCACTGAATGTAGTAATTTTAAATAAAAATTTATCAAGTGATGCCAGACTTATATTTAAGGTAGCATGAGGTACGTAAAAGTTCATTGGTTACCTTTTTCCTAGCTTGGTACCCGATGATCGGGAATTAGTATAAAGTTAAGTTCTAAACTATTTTCTTTGGGCCTATTGCCATATCTATCTATATTTTGGTATATAAAATATTAACTGAATGTACATTTTTTTTTCGGAAATATAATTCTTAGTAAAACTTTGTAATTCTTAATAAATGACTTTCCATATTCGCGTTCATCGTCAATGATTTTAGAGCTGTCACTGAAAATGGTTCTTTCAAGTAAAACATATAGTTGGAAGTGTGTAAAAACTTGTTAGTTAAAAGTTGCCACCAGGGAAAACTGTAAGTAAGGTTATGAAATTAGTCGTCAAAAATATAAATACCGCTTTAATTCTATGGAAGAATCACCTAATTCAGTTGCCTGTTTCGTCCAACATTCGCCGTCAGAACTATTTTCAATCAGACAGAGGAGCCAATTTACAAATGGCTGAACTGGTTGTGATTATAGGGAAATAAGGCTCTTCTGACTTTAACAGTTTTCCGAATTGAACCCATGGACCTAAGTTTGTCAAAAAAATGATAACAGACAAATGACAGATGAAAGGCTACAGAAGACATTTTGTTTTCGCTTTTTGTCTAGAGATAAGTGGAGCAAATATTTTTCAAATTCCTAGAAAATCTTTTGTAGCCCACATTGCTGCGCCGTTGCAATTGTCATTTCAGTTCTGATTTGAGCTGTTGTGGCAACATGTTTTCGTTTTGCTGGGAATGGTACTTTCAGCTTGGAAATGTCTTCATCGTTTTGTGTCATATATTGCAAAAAACACATTCAACTCAGTTTACTTTTATTGAATGTTATTTATTTTAATAATAATTATTTATATTTGTTTGCCATTTCTTTTTAGCAAATAATTACGAGTTACCTTTGATTTTTAATTTTTAAGTTGGCACTTCTGATACCGAAGGAAAATACCTTTGGGAGCCTTAGACGTGGAGAACTTCATCACTTGGAACATGAGAAATCCAAGTAATAGTCATTAATTCTAGGTATGGACCACATTTGACTTGCTTTGTCCCTCATCTCAGATAAATTACACCGAGATGAACCACCTCTCTAGATATCGACCCTTGAAACTATTCCCTTTACAATTAAATACTTTAAGCGACAACTTGCAACCTTTTGTTGCAAATGAGCCCAGTTTCTGAGGCAAACAGAGGCACTGTCGCATTAAATAAAAACAGAGGATACTTGTATTGAACATCACTTTGCCCGACTTTCCCGCATTTCAGACTTTCACGAATAACTGCTCTGTTTAGTTGTTTTTATTGCTTTTAATAACATTTGACTATTGTATATCATATGGTATGAGTTGAGTTGAGTATATACGAGTATATTAAAGTAAGTACATTAACAAATCAATTAATTGGTTATTTCGATTAAAACTAATGCATAATAACTATTACTTTACGGTTAACGTTTATGGATACATATACAGAGTTTGCAGTTCCGGTCAGGTCATCGACGGTCATGAGTCTCTCCTCAGGCGGAAATTGATTTCTTGTAGCGCCGATACTTGTTGTAGGCAAACGGATTGATCAGCTGATTGGGACGACCTTGCAATTGCTGTGTCAACAGCTGCTGTTGCTGCTGGTTCTGCTGTTGCTGTTGTTGCTGCTGCTGCTGTTGTTGTTGCTGTTGAATGTTCTGTTTCTGTTGCTGCTGTATATTCAGCTGCTGCTGTTGCTGCGGTATCGATGTTGTACCGGTTTCCTGGAATTGCTGGCCATATGGCCTCAGTTGCGAGAACTGATTCTCCGGTTGGTATTGTCCCGAATTTTGTTGGTCGTAGATTTTTCGCTGCAGCTGCAGTGGTGTCAGTTGTCCTGGTCGCAACTGCTGCTGCGGTTGGAACTGTTGGAAGGGCGTTTGGTAGGGATTCAGGTTGGGGTTGATATTTTGGTTGTAAGGTTGCAGTGCAGAGTTGTACTGGAGTGATTTGGCGATCGCATCGGGGATTGGTGGGGGTGTTGGTATGTGGGCACCTTCTGCACGGAAGCCTAGTAAAACACGAGAGAAAAATTTAAGGAAAAAAAAAAAATTCCAAAGCAACTGTGCGGCCTACCATTTTCGTCGGCAATATAAGTCACACGAATCGGAGTGCCTTCGGGTGATGTATACGAGTACGATCCCTGGACAACTTGTGCCTCGAGGTCCTTAACTCCGGGATTCTTGATGTAGCCTTGCGCCTGTGCGGTTGTACCATCGCCAGCAGAGTAACCGTAAGAGAAACTCCCGTCGTAGTTCAGCTCGTTCTGGTAGGCAGTTATTGGAACGTAATTTTGTGGATTGTATTGGCCGTAGCCCCTATAAGTAGGCTGAGGAAAAAATCGTAAAAATTTTAATTTTCAAATCCAGTTGGCAGTTGAACTCTTTCGTTTTTTCCTCGACTATTGTGTGCTTTGACGTCATGTGTAGGAAAACGAGGTGCATTATCGTTGTTTATGAGTACTGATAAGATTTCACATGGGCCCTGACAAATTGCTTTGGGAATTGTTTTCCCCGCACAGATTCACGTGGTCGGCGATTTTTTTTTTTGCAACTTACCGGAGGTACTATGGGTGGTAATTGGGTGGGGAAGGGCTGTTGCCGCAGCAGTGCCTGCTGCCTCCTGAAGGGCGTTTGCTGGAAAATCGAATTCTGCTGACTCACACATCCGCTCACGCAGAGCAGTATGACCAGCCCGATGGTGTCCTTAAACAAAAAGATGTCAGTGAGCCCGAAGGCTGATTTCCTGATTTCCACCTCTGATGCTTACTCGAAACTTGGTCCTTTCCATCATCGCGGTAATCCACTTGTGATACGATTGGGGTGAAAATCCAACTTGTTAAACCGACTTCAAGCGATGCACTGCGATTACTGTGCGCACTGTCGAACTACAAGAACTTCTCTGGCAGAGTAAAACGCACCGAATGCAAGGTGCGCAGCGGATCTAATGAGCTTGAGATAACTTCGAACAACGTGCAACTAATCTTTACACCACTCGAGATCTTCGTATTTATACAATCAACCAGTTGAGACTAAACTTAAGTATTTTAAGGCACAGCCCCTCAGACGACTGGGAAAGGCGTTTTGTTTTGTTTTCTTTTGTTTTGCACTACTCCCTCCGTGGTAATGGCGCATATACACAGAGCTTCCTGTGTACACATCTTGTGTTAGATCTTTTGCTTAAATGCGAAAAGTTATAACGTTTTTCTGTTGTGTGTAGATACCACCGTGTTCTTATCTCTTTATTGACTACGTGTTGTTCGCTGATGAACCCTACCTTGTACTGGAAAGTGATTAGCAGTAGCATATCTAATAAATCTCGTTATCTGTTTTGTGTTTGTTCTCGTTGATGGTTGTTTTTTTTTTTCTTGCTTGAATTGAAGCAAAAATTCCACTGTATGCAAGGAATGCGATGCAGAAGAATGGAACGGAGAAGACACCAGAAAATCGGAGGTAGTTGGAGCACCCACAAGATGGTGGTAGGTGCTCGTTCTCGTACTCATAGTCGTATGTAGTTCACTGTGTATGATTTCGATGCAATTAGGAAGAGTTATTGCTTTTTTATTGGTATTTGACAGAAGGACAAACCGTAGGTACTAGAGGCGCTGATGAATATTCAATATGGGAGATAAGGGAACAGCAAGAGCTGAGGGTTGTACTTCGAGGGCAATTCCATTGTCTTATTGCTGATGCTGCTGTGATATGGGTTTCAGTTGGAAAGGTGTTTTAGTAACACAAGAGTCCGTTTGTGGAAGGCGAACTCAAGTTGAATAACTCCGTTCTGGTAAAGTTGTAGTTGTTGTACTCTGAATTTTTTTTCAGAAAGCTGGTGGGTCTTTTGTTTAAGTATTCTGACTTTTTATTAAAAAAAATATGTCAGCAAACATGTGTATAAGAACTTTAAAGGAGTCTTAAAAATGCGGACTGTTTTAAGCAACAAACACAGTTTTAAAATTTCTTCCACAAAACTTCAAACTTTCTGCTGAACAAACTTCTTTCGGAAACTTTTAATAACTTTTTTTCATAAATCAGGCGATTTTGCTGATGTTTTGCTTTTTCAAAGACTCATTCGTTTCAGTGCTGGTCTTCATTTGCTTTACGTGAACCCACTTAAAGGGAAGACTAATAAATGTTCAAGAGGGCCTCTTAGAACTCGTCGTCATATACCCTGTTTTGGAACATTTTTAATAAGTATTATTTCGCTCGTGTATCTTCTTAATGAATCGACAGGTTCTGATGAAATAAAAACTTAACGCTGCTCCATGTTAATCTCAATAAATGTCTAAACAGTCTGTAGATATTAGAAGTGAAGTTTTAAAATCATACAGGTTAAAATGCACATTCGAAAATATAAAGTCAATATTTTTAATATATATATAGTTGGGACGCTCATTGGAGATCAAAAATATTTTAAAACACTCACCCTGGATGTCTCTTAGCCTTATCCATCTTCGAGTTAGTGCGCAGCATTTCCCTCTTTTGTTTTGTTCCCTACTCCGAGTCTATCGCCAACGACATTTACTTGTAAACATAGGTAGCTGGTTCATATCCGGCTCGAAGGACCAACTCGGTGAAGTATAATCTGAGGTTTAACTCGTTCTTGGGCGATAATTTCGCTACCAAATTTCGCGCAGTCATTCCTGATGGCAAATCTCTCCTTTAGCACTGTGATTTTGATCTCAAGAGCAACTAATGAGTTCTATCACTCGGGCTACGATGACGGATCGAATATAGCTATGGAAACAACACGATGAACTTCTGCATCTCGATGGAGAATGAACTGGCACATGGAAATTTTGAAGGTAGTATTTAAACAATTTTACTACTAAGGAGTAACATCTACCGCAGCCAAGTATTGTCCTATGCCAGACACCTGAGGCTAAAAGGGGTTTATAAGCTCATGGAAAATTGCAAAATTGCACGAAGTGTAAACGACGATATATACATAAAACCTTTAAAACCACGTACAGATGGATTATGTGGTACGGCAGTGGTTGGTGTGCCAAACTCCAAACTCAGTGCAGCGTCTCCGGTTCAACCCCCAGAAACGAACGCCTGGAATACATTGGCAAGTGTGACTGCCCTGAGAAAGGTTATCAATTCAGTCGTTCAGATTCTGCATAAAATAGTAGGTCCCTTCAACATGTCCCAAAAAATAAAATCTCACGCAAACGAATGGTTCTTAAGAGCAAGGTCTGTTATACGCTCCCATTCCTTTACTATTTGATTTTCTTAAGCCAAGTTTGAGGTTAGAAAGACTGAAAACACCTTACGATGAGTGATTGGATAACTACGATTGTCGCTCTACCTCTACCTCTTCCATTTACTTTGCTCATTCGTCTGCATGGAGCTATAGTTTGGAATATTTTTGTGCTAAATAAATTGAAACAACTCAAATTCCATCTTAAGGTTTTTCTTTGTCCAATGTCATGAAAGACCTTCTCAAATATCTGTTTGGACACTGTATACAATTTTAGATCCCTTCCATTCGTATCAAAAATAAAAGATACTCACAAAAAACAAATGGTTGGGAGAAGAAGGGACAAATGTCCGTACGTGGACTGTTGTGGCAACTATTTTTCTATTTGTTTGTCGACTTTATGTCCAACTTATGCTCGAAAATAATCTACCAACGCTTGCCCAGGAAACCATCAAAATGTGGTCTTGGTGGCGCATTGAACCTTTTCATGATTTTGTACTAAATCAATTGAAACTCAATCTTCTACAGAAAAGCCTTTACGAGGCTTCGCGGAAACGCATATCGATTGTAAAATAAAAATGAATTGAATATCTACTGAATACTTAATAACACTGCGCCAGTAAAAGTAGCCATCAGGATGCGAGTTTAGCTCGAAAGAAAATCCTTTCCCACACCGATTTGTCATTCATTTACATAATTGCTTTAATGAGCAACACATTCAGCCATTTGTCAGAATTGTGATACAGTTTCGCCAACATATCCCATCCGTAATCAATTTTCATGCAACAAGCTTAAGGAATTTCCACTTTATTGGCTCCCTGCTGCTTGTCGTGACGTGATACTGCAGGAGGATCCAACACATGCCACTACGATACAATCATACGCCGACGAGTGGCGGCATCTTGAACATCTTCCACCTTACATGTGGGTGGTTGCATGTTCCTAACAAAAAAATAATAATAATCGCTTCGTACTGAGGTAATGCTGAGCATTCCGCACGCTAGCTGGTGGTTGTATGATGTTTCTATGATTAATTGTAACCAACGCCGAGCTTCGTGCACCCAAGCAACCAAACGCCGTTTCTATTCTTTAACTCCTACCACTGCGACAGGGTATTTCCAATTCGATTTTGTCTGTGGCTGTGACAGCGAGGAACTAATCGTCAATCCTAGACATGCAAGCACGTTACCCTACCCATGGATCGCGGCAACAGATTAATTACACTTGCCAGTGGTTATTTATCAAAATAGCTTCGCTTGGGAATATGTTTCTATTAAGTCATAAAAGCGCGGCATGCGGTGCAACGCGAATCCGATTTACATCACTTTAGCATTAGCGACCTTAGAGCGGGTGGGGTATTTATAGCCAGGGATTGGTTCATATTTTTCGGGTAGAATAGAATGGAATCGTTCAGTGGGAGCTGGGAGTGCTTAGCAGTTTAGAAGATGGTATTTCGTTCTGACAGAAATGTCATGACGGTGAATTGGAGTACCCACCTAGCTTTGGGTTACTGTAGGAGAGCGGGGTACTAATGCATCAGTGTACCTATATATAAGCTTCTTCAAATTGCGTGTTTGGATTTAGAGGCGCACGGTATTTTTTGGGTGCAAGGTAAAAATGCGCCAAAAGGCAGTTCGTTGTTGGACTCTTTTGTTTTCATGGAATCTATGGGACTGTCTCTGGACCTAAAAATCTAAACTTAAATTCAACTGTTGATAACGCCTTCTACAAACCATGTTCGTTGCGTCGAAAGGCTGGCCAAAAAGGCCTATAAAAAAATGCAGCCCAAATTGGACTTCATTCTTAACACTTTGTTTTATCTTTAGCAAATTTACGACTGGCGAAACGTATTTTACATAATGCGTCTATGAAATGTACTAACACCTATAAAAAGCTAGATTTATTTTGACGCAGAATATACCCGCCAGCTGATGGAGTACATGTCACGTTTGGAAGAAGACAATAAAACTCAAATTTTCCGACATTCCTGTCAACAATTTAACTACCATCTTCGAGTTCCGCAAAATTTATTTCAAGCCAATTTGCTGGCCACTCATATATAGCCAGCATCTCCCACGTACACACACACACCTTCGATTTAGATTGATGGGTCAATGGGCCAATGCGTTTCGCCAAAAGACACACGTATCCATCATCGTCATAAATATTAAAGCGAAATAAACATAAACTTGAACACAATGCCGGCATTTGGGACACACATCCTCCATAAGTCTTCACAGTCTTCTCTTTGGCGTATATGGTTATGGCAGAAGGGAAAAACACAAAAGAGATATCTTACCTCCTTCGGCGCAAACGTCTGCGAAAACTTTCAGTTTCTACAAGAACGTCTTCGGCAGGTAGATAAAACGATGTGGAGCACATGTTCAGTCGGAGAGACAAACTTGCTGGAGTTGGTGGGTACCACGCTGCTGGTGGCGCAGAGCCGACAGCCGACAGACGACACCTCCGACACGGATGGAGGATCTTCATCTGCACGACACGCTGTGTGTAGGTATCGATCGTGTGCATCTTCTTACTCTGCGATTGTGGTCTTTTGATTTGTAATTATTAGTCGTCAAGACTTCGTGTCGTGTGTCGCAGAAGCACGCTGCAAATTTGTTGAATGCACGTGAGCTGGCGCTTGTGTGTGCCTCAAGTGGATCTGGATGTGATCTTTCGCACGAGGACAAGGAGAAAAAAACAGAAGTGTGTGTATGCCTGCTGGAAGTGATCAGGTAATTTGTCGTGGAATGATGTAAGACATGTAATTAGTTGATTTACGAGATCGTTTCTTCTTCTTTTTTTTTTTTTCTTGTACAAGCTACCGTTTGCTGTTCGCATGTGATTGTATGGAGATTTTTCGTCAGAGTTAAGGTGTGATTAATGGATTTATTTATGTGAGTGATTTGCTCATAAATAGATGCTTATCTTGAGCATACAGTGTGCAGTGTAATTTTCAATAGCGTCGTTACGATGGATGATTGCGTTAAGCGTGAGACTCTGTCGCAAGGGTTTTGAGACGTCTGCTTTGATGAGTGCTATAATTGACAGTGGAGTTGGCAAATATTCGCGCAACTTTGAGGAAGTTTATCTGGTTCATTTGTATTTAATTTTGGATGGTAGACGTTGGCGAGCTCTTCCAAAGGTCCTTCAACCAACAAACAAGCAAGCAACATCAGTTTTATAGAAGTGGAAACGTACAAGACGTTACATGTAGCGATTTATTAAAAGAAAACCTACATTTAATGGAAGGCGTGAGTGTAGAACATGCAATGTAAGTTGTACCCAACCATTCGAAGGCAAATTAGCTCATAACAACCAGTTTAAATGGTAACCCGTAAGTCCGGATATGGTATACTTTTACTGATGTTCCAAATAAATGCCTGTTAAATTTGTTCTTGCTTTTATTTTATTTTTTTTTTGAAGCGAATATAGCTTTTTTACGGACGGTCGATGGGTCACGCATATAAATTATTCAAAAAGATGGGGAGTAAACCGAAAAAAATCGTCACCGTAGCGTTAACTTCCCCCTCCATGGCACACTTGGAAGATGAAAACTCTAGAACGGCTCCACCATTGGTACCGAACATTATATTTTTGAAAGCTTTTATATTCCGACTGACTGTCGAATTGGAGAAAAATTATTTTTTCTACTACATATAAACAAGTCATACTAATTTTACACCAATGAGTTCAAGGAGTGCTGCTTTAACTTAGGCAGATTGAATTTGATCACATTATAAACCAGCTCCTAGCCCTAAGCCTTATCTGTTCCAAAACTATATGAAAGCACTAAAGACGCGATAAGTCCTCCGGTGCTTAGAGAAATGGACTATAACAGCACACAACCTTCGTCTTTCAATGGGGGAATTGAAGCGCTTTTAAATCAGAACAACCATTTTATTTCATAAGCAAAAAAAAAAAAAGAAGATACATATGAGCTGCCAGTACAATTGCATATTAGCTTAGCATGATGTCGCTGTCTGAAATTTTTAGCTGGAAAAATAATTAGTTTTAGCTTGCGATTAAACCAACTTTAAACTGGAATAATCGGCTAAACAGAAATCTGAAAAAATGGGAATACATTAAGGCGCAAACTATGAACAAATAATTATTTTTAAAAATAATGATCATGAACTTGGTGATGAATTTAAAGCAAATAAAAAAAAAAAAATAAATATAACAATTGTGCAGACAAATTCATATATATCTTTCAACTGAAATAATATTTAATATTTTAAGTCCTATTTTTTAAATTCAGATTTTTTGAAGGGAAACGACGAGAAAACCCAACATTTAATAAATACAAATTCAAACAAATTTCAGGCGATTTAAAATACATTAAAAAGATTTTTATGAACATTTAAGACGTGCAATTTGGCACTAACTTTATTTTTAAGATAATTAATATAATTAACATGATATTTACTTCATCGGTACTTACAGGTCTATCGGTCTGTTTTCTGTTTCTGTGCACTTTTTAAGTATTTATTACGAAATAACAGGAATGAAACTTATAACATTCGAAAGATACTGTTGTATAGATGCGCACAAACAAAAAATCCCAGATTATTATGTCGCCCTTAAGGCTGGTAAAATTAAGTTAAGAATTCCATAGGCTTATCGCATAATTGAAAGCGTTGTGATGACTTTAAATTTGTCGTCGACACATTACTATAGTAACATATTCAAATATTAATAATTTTAAATTACAGTAAAACCCGAATAAGTGCCTCACCTTAAATGCTCCGTTTTGATAGGCACTTATGCGGGTTAGACACTTAAGCGGGAGGCACTAAAAAACTACATAATTTTTAACCTTTACACTAATTATTTTGTAGGTCACAATATGCGATTTCGTACTGAAAATTTGGAAATTGTGAGTTCGACAAATTTAGCCTTGACGATAAAAATGATTATTAGTATTGCGGATAGTGACGTATTAAAATGTAAATCATGTGTAAAACTTAGTTGCAAACGGTGGTACGATTTTTAATAATACATAAGGTAGGTACCGGGACTAGTTTCAAAAAATTTGAAACAGGGCTCAGGTGTCAGAATATTCAAAATAGTTTGTAGTTGTTTTTGAAGCATTTGACATTTAGAAATTATTGAAAATTAAATTCATCAGTCTTTGTGTTAGAAATAACATCGCACAGGACTGCTTTGCTTAACATCTATCTCAACAAAAGGCAAAAAAAAAAACACTAAGTGCTGATAAAATGTTTAATAAAACAGTGACTTGCTCCGAGTCAGCCTACAAGTATGCAATAATCTGTGAAAGTGCGATATAATTTTAATTTTAGTTTTGGTGTGTGCCTGAGATTATAACAGCATTACCACTTGCAGATCGTATTGCAGAGTAGCAATGTTTGTTATAAACACAAACCGCGGTACAAATAATAATTTATAGTGTCCAGGCTACATTTTTCGAGTCTTACTAATAATCATTTTTAACTTTCACACAAATTTTTTTTTAAATATTCAATTTGTGTTGAAAATTTGTGAGCTCGAAAAACTTAGCCTGGACACTAGAACTGCTTATTAGTACTGCGCAAAATTTGCACTGTATTTTTCCTCGAAAATTGAGTAGCTTCCAGTCAAATACTAGCATATACAAATTAATATTTTGAATGGGGCGTCCTTCATGGAACGGAAACTGGAACAAGTTTATATTAATTTGCCTATGCTTCTATTTTGTAAGAATCTTAGTTGGTGTTTTCTGTTTTCACTCTATGAAAGGTTAAGCATTTTATCCAGATCAGTATTTTTATCTACATTACGTGAAGAAGTTTAACTTACCTATTTCTAAATTTTGTTCCTGATAGTTCAATAGTTTCATTCTTACTTGATAAGTATATCGAGGTCTTCTTCGCACTAGCGTTCGTTGTTATGTTAAATTTTCCTGTAGGTAAAACTCAAGCCACGACGGATATAGGAAATTCGTATAAGAAAACTTCGCTTATAAGAAACGCATGTGGAAACACCTTAGGGCTTGTTTCTTGTATAATGTCTTCGCATATAAGAACAACTCGGATATAAGAAACAATTTTTTTGGTATTTTAGAGGTTTCTTATATCCGTTGTGCACTGTAACTAAAATTCGGCGTTTGGTCCAACTCCTACCTATACATGATCATGACATTGGGCTATTTACCGAATAAATAAGATCGCAAATACCAACTACTGCCATGAAATTTCTCCGTGTGTTAGGAAATAGGAACATCAGGACACCTGAGTGAATTGATGTCCGTTCAGCGCTCCAGGATCACTTTGAAATATATTTTCCTGATTCTAGTCGTATGAAAACAGAAATGAAATATTCTCTAAATCAGCTTTGAGACGTTAAACTTCGGGTGTGTTACAGTTCCCTTTTTATTTGGCAATGCCCGCAATTTGTGTACATCTTTTGCTGGTGAGTTTTTTACTTACAGATCGCTGCTGCGTATGAATCTTTGTTCAGAGTGATGACACCGATTTGCATCAAAAAGCAATTTACACATATCCACGACCTACACTATTTCAAAAACAGGGTGGATCTGTTGAGTTGAGCACCAGACGAGTGCATTCCGCCAACGTTCGACCGCACCGCAACTGACCTTCCATGTTCTAATGTGGGCTTTTATTGCCAGCCATTCGAAATGAGCGCTGTGGCTGCTGTCCTTCCTGTTTCAATTGTTCGAAACGCAACAGCCTGCAATATTTGTGGTTGATGTACTCGTATGTGAGTGTAATGGTTTATGCAAGCCCATCACATTTTCGCATGCACTCATTTTTCATTTCAGCTTACGATGGTGTTTCATTATGAGGAGCTAGACTCCATTGCGTTCTCGTCAGATGTGTCGTGATTCCCGTTGACGTCAAATTCGGTTAGTAAAACAATAAACCAAGGCGCACACTCGTGCACAGACAGTTCCGCCAAGTGTTTTATTAATTTCAGCGGCAATTCATCTCCAAACTATTAATTACGCGAAATTCAGTGAACACGTTTGCGATAATAGGTTGGGGAGATTTATTTTCGGATCTCGGGGGGAATATTCAATTAGACTTCAATTTGAGAAACATTCTTGGCCATTACTCAGGCGAGATTGAAAGTGTCTACATTAAATTAATCATAATGTTGGTGTGGGTAGGGGCAGCGATTTTACGAATTAATTAACTTTTTCGAAGCGCATTTTGACCATTGAAATGGTCTGTCGCCGCACGGAAAGAATTGAAAATCACCAATTGCAACATTTTGAGTTGTAATTCACGAATCGTATATTTTTCGCAAATCACAACGATTTTTTCTTGAATTGATATAAAAATTTGTAATTTTTCAGTGAAAACGGCGAAAAATATCAAATGTTGTTTGTTGCATTTTGCGATTAAAAGTATTAATTCGATCTTCTTTAATTTGTAGTGATTTGCGAGATTGTTTGGAGCAATTTACAACTTCAATAGGCAAATTTCGTAAACACCACTTTTCTGTCTCAAATTGCGAAAAATATTTGGTGATTTACCACCACTGAATGATGAGTCAATAAAATCTTATAATAATTTACCACATTTAAACCGAAAACGTAAATTGAAGTAGAGAAGTCGTAAATTGCAAAATATTTTTTGTAATTTCCATGGAAACTAACTACATAACGTGTGAAATTTTTTTATGCACAGGTAGTCGACAGTAACGATATAGTCCATGGGTCGAAATCCTTTCTTTATATGGATCAATATACATACAATAATATGTTTGTGGTGTGGCTGCTTGCTGGACAGCTGCAATCATGGGCAGCGACAGCGAAAGACAGTCGGTATTTAATCTTTGCTTAAGGCAGTCGTTTTTTAAGTATAACTAGTTCTCAGTGATAGTGAGTGTTCTAACCATTATAAAGCATTCTGGAATATATATCATGTAAGTACCTATTTAATAATGGAAAAAAAAATAAACTTAAGTATAGGTATATAAATCTGTATTTTTATTTTTTTCAGAATGAAGATATGTCTCGCTATTAGAAAAGAAGTATTAAAGTGTGCAGTCGAAAAGGTTTTTTAAGGTTCGTATCAATACAAGTTCTTCTAAACAATTTGCGTGTATTAACAATTTCAGCATAGACAGAAAAACCACCCCAGACAAATCCCGTTGTCTCCGGACGATATGGCGTCATATGACTCTCAAGGATATCAAGAGGAAACAAAAATATAAAATACGACTATTAATTCTGATTGTAAATCACAAGATATAAGTTGTAAATTGAAAATAAAGTTTTCTAATTTCACGATAAAACGTTTTTAATTTAAGACGGTGATGCCTCAAATCACTACTTAAGAATCGTAAATTGCAGAATATGAATTGCAAATTGCAAAATATGAATTTGCAAATTGATAAAAAGAAGTTGTAATTTACGATTAAGAATTTGTAAATTGCAACTACAGAAGTAGCAAATCAGCACTATTGAGTTGCAATTCAAGACTAAATGGTTGCAATTCGGTAAGGGATGAAATCAAATTTGCTACAGAGAAGTGGTAAATTGCGAAATGTTTTTGCAATTCACAACCATAGTAATATCAAATTTAGAACTACTTGTTTAAAATTGCGATCGGTTATGGCAATATGTATTTCTCGTTTGATCATTATTGACAATGAGAAGTGTTGATTCACGATTTTTGGGGGTCAATATCTTCACTTCTTACAATTTCTAAAATTGCGAATAAGAAGTCGTGAATCAGTAAATCCTGAGCTAAGCTCTAAAACTAGACAAACTTTTCGTGATTCTGCGCTCATTTTTCTTGATTTGATCTTAAAATTTTTTCCGTGCGGTGTTTATTGCCAGTTGAAGTGGAGCCAAATGACGCGCTGTGGGAGATTATTGTGACATTTGCGTTTTGATTAGAACTTTAAACCCGATCGTAAGTTAGAGCCGCCGTCGGAATAAATCAAGAGGAACCTGAACCTTGTCGCTGTAATTAAATTGTAATGTATTCTTGTGGTTAATGTTGCTGGTAGATTCGTATCGCTTGTCCACTCAAATGGGGCATGCATTTGAGACGGTTTTAATGGGACGAATCACGAATGAGAGTATTTTACAGGACAGTATAGCAACGTTTTGATTGATGTGTAGTATTTGGTTGTAAAATTACTAGACACAAGAAAGCTAGAAGATGTCAATCTCGCATTCATGTTTTGAGTGTTATTTTTTGGGTAAAGTACCAACTGTAATTTGACATGTGGAAGTGTCTTCCATTGGTACGATCATGGAATAAAATATGCAGACATAACGGACCACAAATGGAGCACTACACCCCTTTGCCTAATCCAAAGATATAACAATACCTAGGGGGGTTTTATGTTTGTTACGGATCGGCGGTAAAATCACTGAACATCTTTGAATGAAACTTCTTTTGAAAGAGGACACTATAACCTGTGTCGTTCTTTGCCACGCCTACTTTTTGAGAGAGTCCTTGATCAAAATTTGTGTTGATTTCTGTTGGACCGGAAAGCACGAGAAGAATCGTCAGGTTGAACGAAAACTTCTTGAAGTTGAAGTTGAAGATGAAGATGAAGATGAAGATGAAGATGAAGTTGAAGATGAAGATGAAGATGAAGATAAAGGTGGGGATGAAGACGAAGATGAAGATGAAGATGACGATGACGATGACGATGACGATGACGATGACGATGACGATGACGATGACGATGACGATGACGATGACGATGACGATGACGATGTCGATAACGATGACGATGACGATGACGATGACGATGACGATGACGATGACGATGACGATGACGATGACGATGACGATGACGATGACGATGACGATGACGATGACGACAACGATAACGATAACGATGACGATGACTATGACGATGACGATGACGATGACGATGACGATGACGATGACGATGACGATGACGATGACGATGGAATTTAATAGTTCTCTTCGTTTCGGAAACTTTCATTGTTGTATCATACTAGAAAGACGCAGTTATTAGGAGAATCTATTGAGATTGTGAAGACGAGAGCGAACTATTTTTTTAAATAAAATCACTCCATGATAAATAAATACTATTTTTTAAAACCTATCTTTTAAACAAAGTTTTGGTACGGGAGCGGGTCGAAATTCTGCTTTGCAAAATTCTGCCTTTTAACACAAAAATTCTACTTTTCAAAATTCTGCTTTTTTCTGTTCTGTCTTACAAAATTCTGCTTTTCAAAATTCTGACAGGCCAATATTTTAAACAAATAAATTCTTCTAATTCTGTTTTTTTTTTCCCAATTTACGAATTCAAAGAACACATATATTTTTCAACTTTGTCAACAATTACAATATGTATATTTCACATAAAGAAGGTACACAGGTGGGTACCAGGAACACACAAAAAAAAAAAAAAAAAAAAAAAGACCTATATTTTCATTTATTGGATTTAATTAAAGATATATTATTATTTTCACTCACTAACTAACAGAATATTTGTCTAAATCTAAACCAAGAGAGCAAACTTTAAACCAATAACAACTCTTTTTTTAAATATTTTTTTTATTTGCAGAAAGCTGAATTTTGTAAGAAGAAATTTGAAAATCAAAATTTTTGAAAGCAGAATTTTGTACAGCAGAATTTCGAAAGCAGAATTAAAAAAAAAATAATTTTGACCTCGGTAGAATTTCGACCCCAACCCTTAATATATATTGTTTTGCGAAACCTATTTTTTTAACAAAGTCTTGGCAGAACTAGTCAGAAATTAGTTCCTTGGAAGGCGCTTTTTTCACGCCGTATCACAATTGACGTTCATATAAGGGGGGTCGCAGTTCGTGATTTATTTTTTTTGCTATAAATCTACCTCATTATTTTTTTATGGGAATCGCTGCTTTCTATTCACTACTTTACCACTCATACATAGGTACTTATTCATCTTCAATCTTCTGGCTGGAATTCGAGTGTTTTCGACATGAAATATTAATTGAAAATTTGTCCGAATAAATGGAATTTGCCACTAAAATGTCTGTCACTAAGGAGATCTAGTCTCCATGACTTTGATAAGTACTTTGTTTTTGTAGTCACTATGCAAAATTCCAAGCCTGATTACAATTTAACGCCCAGACTGCCAATCCCCTCCACACCATCACAGTTCGTTGATTAATTCTTCCGTTTTCTGTTGAGCATGCAAATCGATTGTGGAACAAAGTCCTTCAAACGCCGGATTTTTTGTTGGCTAATTATCTATCCATACCTGTTCAGGTTTCGCCTTATAGGAAACTCGTTCCGAAACCAGAGAGACTCTCATTAGAGCACAAAGTCGACCTTCCATGGTCCCACCAAGGTTCATCTTTTTTTGCCCATTATTGAATGTGCGGTTTTTCTTATTTTTGCTTGTTGGAAGAAATATTCTCCCGTATGTGTTCGCAATCTTAAATCAAATAGAAAGGTAATTAGTGTGCCCGTCAGAGCGTGCTCGCTGCCACTAAAAGAGTTGAATTTTTTCTCCAAACACTCTACACAATCGCAGTGTCCTTCAAAATGGGTTGATGCTATCACAGGCACACAAATTCTTCGATTTCTTTGTGCTCCCATTCGTCGCGGTAGCCACAAAACCTACTGCCGGTCGATCCCCAATCTCGGAGTTGGGTTACATATCTCGTGGAAAGAAACACAAATATTCATACCGCATGTAACAGCATTCACCTACAATTGCCATCGCAGTATTTGGTTACCAGGATTGCCCCTACTTCCCATCTGAATAAAACAAATTCGTGCCGGCGAAGGCAACACAACAATAAGACTTCACTTTTACACGATAACTGAAGTGATACACTCATACCATATCCAGCAAAAGTGCATCTTCTTCTTGGACAACAAAAACACAAGCAAAGTTATACCCGAAAGCAAAGACGATAGACGAAGGGAACAATATTTATCGTCATACTTTGACTTTTCGTGTAAAGCGTTAATGGGAAATTTGCTACGCTCAGTGACGTATCCCGTACCCATTTCATTTCATAACCGACAATAAATTCCCGATCCGCCAGAGCACAGCAATTGAAAACGGTTCACCGTGCCAGCCATTTAAGATTCTGAGATGCAATTGTGTTTTGGGGCGGTTCACCTGTCTTGCGATTGTATGACCTTTACATCGGCAATCGTCCAAAAGCCTGTTTGACATTCATCGTGCACCGGCTAAAGCGGCAACATCACCAATCTGGATCCGGTGTGGATGATCATCGAATTGCACAACATAAAAAGAAACATCTTCATTGCATAACTGCGTGAACGGAATCGGGACCTAGTTTTCACTTTCCCGACTTAATAGAGAAGTAAGAGACATATCAATGACGTGACCATACTCTGGTACACCATCCCATGTAGACCGAGGATCTGCGGCGAACGTTTTTCGCGATGCGACGCGACGTCTGTCTATCTGGAAGTGTGTTACAGCATCCGATGCAAGCGATTGGTTCCATCACAGAATTTTATTACCCTCGTAACCTTATGCATCGAATAGCCTCTAGCGATCTGATTTTGTAGCTTCGTCTGTAGAATGCAAATATCCGTTGGTTTTGGCGGCGATTAGGTGTGGTGTGCCACACACTTAGGTTGGTCTCTGGCTGGCACAATGTGGAATGCTAATCATCTGCAATTTCGATGCCTGATGGGATGGGTCGCTGCGAAAGACTGTTATGGAGATTGGAACTCAATTTGAGAAATATTATAAAATATCCACTCTCAGGTAGCTTTGGTTATTATCGAAACGGGGACTGGGATTACGGGCTTTTATTTATTATTTTTGTTTTTGTCTGCTATGCATCCGTGTAAACACTGCAATGGCATTTGTGTCTGGATAGGTAATAACGAGTGATCGCACAACATAAACCGTGTCATGAGCAACCTTGCAGTTGTAAATGGGGTCGAGGGGTGACATAAATTAAAAGTTATTCACCGTAAATAGAAGCGTCTGTCTATTTGGTAGAAATATCGGCCAAGGTGTTGGACAAGGCATTGGGATGGGACAGAAAAATGATCTGTTTTATTGGGATAGGTTTATTTTATGTTTGCCTGTAAAACTGAAATATGCCTTTAAAATTTTAGCTATATGCGGTCGGAAAACGTATAAGAAACGAAAAGAACAAAATAGATTAGAACAAGGTTTTCATATAACACTGACTTCTTAGGGAGCTTCCACACCGGGTGGAACCAAACGCTTTAGACAAACAAATCTGTTTTTCTGTTTGTTTTTTGGAGTTTAAATACCAAAATTTTAATACGCGACAATTTGCAATACAACTGTGAAAAGTGGAATCGATTTCGGGCAGAAGTTCTTAAATCTATGCCGGAATCGGAATGAAGTACACGTACACGACTGGGTCGCACGAAACTTTCTCGTTTAGTGCAAGTCTGACTGACTTTCAGAGTCTTGAGCAAATCGAAAATTGAGAACACAATAGTTTTGAAAACATCCATTTGACTCTAAGTTTGAATTTTGGTCAAAATCGTTATCGCTGTTTTCCGGTAAACTGGAAAAAAATAAATTAAAAAAAAATACTTTTTTCAAAAATCCTTATCGTACATAATTCAGAGAGAAACTGAGCTTGCTGTTAACTTATAAATGACCATATTATCTTAGAAATTAATTTTTGTTACAATCGAATAGAGCGTTTTCGAGATACCTGTGTCGAAATTTCAAAAGTACTGTTGTTCGAAGTTTTAGCCAAAAACTGGGTACGCAATCACGGCAACCTCACCTACTTAAGCTTAAATATCCGCCACAATAGACCTTTGAGGTCGACGTGCAGTGCTTCAAGTTACAAACGGCGCTCTTCTCTTATTGTTGTTGGGCGGAGGATCTTAAGCGATGTCAAAAAAAAAAATGGACTAGATGCTACAATAGAGTTCAATGAATATTTTGGTGTAGATTTTTCTTTTAAAAAAAAAGTAACTTGTCTTCAAATGGCCGAACCGAATTTAATTAAATTGTTTATCAAGAAGAGTAGGAGCATCATCATCAGTTTGAAGCTTGCAAGTGTAAACTGCAAACAAAGTCTGAAGATCGAAATTGTCCGCCGGAGATACAATCAAAAATTAAAGAGAGTTACAAAGGACCACTAGCTCGAATAACACATTCTTACAAGCTCGACTGTTATGAAGGCTCTGTAAGTCCTTTCGCAATTAATACACAAACCAGGTTTTGTTCGTCTTTTAAGTTACGAAAAATAATCCCCTCTTACTACGATAGTAATTAATCTCTCTGACAAATCCTTAAATTGCCAACCCATAGGCACAGACATACTCATGACTACAGAGAACCAGTCGCCTCCGATTTGTTCACCAACTTGCAGTTGAATTGCATCATTGTGCGACCTCCTCCATAAACTCGGATGCCATTCTCGAAACCGTACTTAGGTCCAACGAAAAGCTTTACTCCTCCAATCCAATCAAAGTAGATAAATTCGCAAGTCCAATTGTGGCACAATGCGTCACATAAATCCACTTGACTGACTGACTCATCATCGTCATCATCTGTGCCATAAATGGCAAAAAAACCAGAAAGCAAAATTAAATTTATTAGAAAATCCAATTGCAAATCGAATCGCAATTGTATCTCACAGATGTGAGCACATATAGTGGCCATGCACTGCAGTGGCATATTCACGACGTTGGCATGCACCTTTGACGCACCTCAAACGGTTAGCCACCCTCGCGTGTACAGAGATGAGGAGATACATTTTCGGGACGAATTGGGAAAATCCACGAATACACGTAAGATGTCGATAAATTGCGTGCAGCAAATAGATTTGATCCCTCCGTGTGTAACCACTTTCAACCATCAGTATCGAGCCGTAAAGATGAGGATTAGAATAAATTAACGGGTTTTCAAAGAGGGGGTGCAGATACTAATTACTTCAGCTGGTTGAGCAATGAAATGCTCGTCGTTGGCGGCGACTTTTATTGCATCTTGTATATGTAATTGATATAAGCGATGGCTGTGAATGGGACTCCTTGAAGACCGCCAAGAAGTGAAATGGATTTGTGTTGCAAGCTGGTTTAACAAGTGCCGCCGCATGTAAAGGTCAAGTGTGATGTTTATGATGTTGACCACTTGCATGTTAATGGCGATTAAGCGAGATAAAAATCAATTTGCTACTTGCCGATGGGAGACAGTAGAACGAAGATGTGTGATTTAAATTGGGTTACTACTGCCAGTTGTAGGGGAATGCAAATTAAATTGAATTGTTGTGATGGCATTTGACAGATGGTGTGTGGGGCGGGCAATCATTTTGAATGAAATATGATAGTCACCTTTTAATATGAGTTATTGGCTGTAACTGCAAATGGGATTGCTCTTTTGAATAAATTCCTGTATGTGAATTTGTTACCGCCTGACGTCGGGAGTACTTTCCACATCCATATACATAGATTTTTTGGAGGCAACGTTTGGCTTAGTGGATCAACATTTAGTTTCTATCTTAGTGTGACCTGACGACTTGTTCAGTAGATTTATGTATGAAACGACAGGTTAGTTGCAAACTGCCAGCTTAGGGCACCGGAATCGCCGCTTTATTAACTCTACAGCAACTTAAAAGTTGGACACAAAGTCAAAGTTCTTGCCCTTGTTTAAAATATCACCAAACGATTTTAAAGAAAGAGTCTATAGATATACCGGCAATGAATGACGAGAGTCCTCCCTCCTCCGAGAACTTTAAGAATACTTAAGGTCACATGAGCTCTAATAATAATAATAATAATAATAATAGTTGGCGCAACAGGTCTGTCGGGACCCAGGGCCTAGCTTCTCGCAACCATTCGTTTTGTGTGAGTTTTTAACTTTTTGGAACGAATGGAAGGGATCTACAATTTTATGCCGGTTCCAAACGGGCCGATTGAGAAGCTCTTTCATGACAGTTGTACTCTCGGATGTTTGTCAGACGTTCGCGAGAGGTGGCGCAGTGAAAAAACCCTGAGTTGGAATTTGGGTTTTTTTGCGGGATTCGAACCTGGACCCCTCGCTTAGTAGTCCAACACACTAACCACTAAGTCACATGAGCTCTACACAAATTATTCGGCATCTCTTTTACCGGCTGTAAAGTGCTTGTCCGGAATAAATTTAAAAACATGTCCTGGAAATGGACTCTATTATTATTATTTATCCAACAATTGAGTACAGACATTTGCAGGGATCTTACAATAATTGACAGTGGAATAGTGAAACTGTGAAATGGAACATTCTTAATTATATTCTCGTCCAGGCCTTGGCAAAATTGGTCATAAAGAGGATTTAATTTCTCACTTAGTTAGGTGGCGCTACAGTCCGGGGTGCGGACCTGGGCCTCAACCAATACGCCTCTCCAGTTAGCGCGATCTTTGGCTAACTGCTTCCAGTTGCGCACTCCAAGTTGGTTGAGGTCCCCTTCCACTTGCGCGCCACCTAAGTCGAGGTCTTCCTCTAGATCTCTACTGCGTTGTCCCTCCGGGTGGGAATCGAAGACTCTTCGCTCCGGAGCGTTGGTGTCCATCCGCTCTACATGTCCCAGCCATCTTAGACGACTGATGCGTACTTTTCTGACTAGGTCGATGTCGCTGTACATCTGTACAGCTCGCATAGTTCGCTGTTAAGTCTCCTCCTCCAGAGCCCGTCAACGCAAACGGGACCAAAAATCACTCGAAGAATTTTGCGTTCGAAACGACCAAGGAAATCTTCATCTGCTTTTGATAGCGTCCGTGCTTTTGCACCTTACAGTAGGACTGGGATGATGAGGGTCTTATATAGAGTCTCTTTAATATTTCTTGACAAGGCCTTACTAATCAATTGCCTTCTTAGACCAAAGTAACAGCGGTTGGCAAGTATGATTCTTCGCTGGAATTCTGAGGTGATGTAATTTTCAGAGTTAATAGCGGAGCCGAGGTACACCAGGTCCCGAACTACCTCAAAGTTAAAGCTTTATATCGACGTTCTGACCGATTTGTCGATGTTGTCTGTCCCTTCTTGATGACAGCATATATTTAGTTTTGCCCATTTTTCATCACTTAACCCATTTTTGCCCCTTCGGTACTGATACTTGCGAGGATTTAATTACTCAGCAAAATATTAGCTACTGCTGTCATTGATACCCTAATCCAAAGAGAACTTGTCAACTTTTTGTATTGTTTGTTCCAATATCGACTAGTTAACACAATTCATCTGTTTTTATTACCTTTAAAGAGGTTATCCCCAATAACAACTTCAAGATCAATCTGCTCTTGACAAACGTTTAACTCAATTATTTATAAAAAAAAAACAACGATGACTTAAAATGTCATCGAAATTAAAATTAAAAAAAAAGAAACAAATTCGCTTCCTAATTGATTACAGCTATTGTAGGTTCAACTCGCATCAATAGAAAATTAATCAATTAAATCTAATTCAATTAATCGGGATGTATTAATTTCAGAACAAACCAAGTTATCACTCTCAGATGGAAGACTCTCCTATGGTATGCTGATGGCCAATTAACACGAGTTAAATAAATTTGTTTTCAGAATTGATGACGTTATTGGGGCTCAACCCCGAATTTTACGCAGTACAAAAAAGCCTATAGTTCCGGTCCCGACATGTGGTTTTGGACAACTGCTAGGGAACTCTTAAAAATGATCCAAATTTTAAGTACGTTCGCATTATTTCACAAGCTCCAGGAAAGACTGGGTCGTACACATACACCGATAGTGAGGGCGAGGAGTTTGTCGTGCGGCACACAGCCGGTAAGAATGGGTTTATTCCATTTGACACTAATTTTGCAAATGAAATCTCGGTTGGCGCTAATGATGCGTCAGACTATTTTGCTGATATGTATAAATAACCCTTTGGGTTGTTGGAAGTGTTTTGAAGCGAATATAGCTTTTTTACGGACGGTCGGTGGGTCACGCATATAAATTATTCAAAAAGATGGGGAGTAAACCGAAAAAAATCGTCACCGTAGCGTTAACTTCCCCCTCCATGGCGCACTTGGAAGATGAAAACTCTAGAACGGCTTCACCGATTTGGATGATTTTTGTTTTGTGTTGTTCGTCTTGATTCAGGGATGGTTTAGGAAAAAAGAAAAGTCGAAAAATTCTTAAATATATGTGTGTAGAGAGCGAAAGAGGAACAGAGAGAGTATAATATAAACTAACTGGCACTATGGGCGCACTTGGAAGATTATGTAATTATTTCTTGTAAATATAAGTTAATTGAAAATACGATATAATATAGATAATGTAAATAACAGAAGATTACACCTGACTTTTCAAATTAATATGTATGTATATATATGTATATATGTGTGTAGAGAGCGAAAGAGGAACAGAGAGAGTAATCTAAACTAACTGGCACTATGAAAAATTAAAATGAATTTTAAATAGGCCGCCACGTAACACGGGCCAATACTTTACGTCCAATGAAATGATTCGCTTCTTTCGGCCGTCCCACGACAGCTCGATTTTTTTTAGTATTGATATTACCAAAGCTGCTTTTCTGAAACGACTAGGAATGGTGGCAATATTTTGTTGATGTTTAAATGATTTTCTTTTGCAACTGATGTAAATAAATTGCTTATGTAAAGCACATCTTAGAACGATTTGCTTTTGTTTTTTTTTTTGCCCTCTGTGCAATCTCACTCGTTGCTTTCATTGACATATCTGTAATAAAATTGGCAGTCATTTTAGAATATCAAATTTCAACTATTGATATAATGCAATTTCTATTGATAAAGTTAGTGGCCTAATCTTTTATTCCATTCTGCGCCACTTGGCAATTAAAAATCACCTACGTCACACAATGATGGATTCTCGCTTAAATGGTTATGTACGCAAAAGCTTGGATTTGCACGCTTTCTTTTACATTGCTCCTATGGTTGGACTCATTTTTACTGATGTTTTTATTTTGCAAATAGCTCTTGTCTATAATGGGTTTCAGCATTTGCTACGAAGCGAAGGAAATATGGTAGTACAAACCTTGTGTGCTGTGTTATAAATCGCTAGGGGAGATTTGTTGCTAATTATAGCTTTCGTTCATAATTCGTAGATATATTTGGTAACTATTTCTTGAATTTTTATTTACATACGTTTGGATAGAATTCGTTGGCAATTTTTAAAACAGACTCCGTCTGACTAAGAAATTCTCCAAAATTTGTTTCAATTTTACTGGTGTCGACTGTCGAGTTGGTTTTCTTGTGACAGATTTCTCTTGAGAAATTGCTGTAAAATGTTGTTCAGAAATAATTGCTGGGAAAAACACATCAGAACCCCTGGCAAACAGTCGCTTCGGTACGAATTACAGGCTTTTCGGATTTGACGACTAATTCCTCATCAAAATCGCTAAGTGCGACTTTTTCTGGCTAACAAATCTATTGGGGTCAGAAATTGACTAAAGTCGATATCACCTTAGCACATAATATAATTTGGTGAACAACCATTGAATTTGCTTTGCAGTTGGTAGACTATCGATCTTACTATTCTTTGAGTAAAATGATCAATTAATATCGATCCAAAAAGTTATGAAACACAATTTCTGTGATGGATGCAAAATTCACAAATTTATGACTAAAATGTTTCTGCTAGCTAGACATAGACATTCAATCATTTGTTTTTCTGAATGAGAATGGCAAACGGAAACTGGAGTAACCGCAAACCGCGTCTAACTTCACTCGAGAAATTCTACTTGAAGAACTGGAATCAGTAGGTACAATTAAAAAGCCAATTAAAAAGGAAATGCTTTTGTTTGGCTAAACATCTCTCTTTGTTAACAATTAACAAATATTTAATTCCGTGGTGGGAAAAATAATTTTATGATTCAAGAGTGCTCTATAGAATCGCATTTTGCCGCGAAAGAACTAAACTTACGTGTGACGAAATCTAGTTTAGTTCGTTTATGGATTCTGTTTCTAAATACATACAGTCGAATCCCTGTAACTCGAGTTTTCACGGGAGTTAAAAAAAAGTTCGAGTTAGAAGGATTTCTGGAAAAAATCGATTTAGAGGGATTTTTTTTAAAGAATTTAATTAAATTAAAAAATAGGAAAGTAGGTACATTTTAAACAAAATTAGTTAAACAAATTTGTTATTGTTATTTGGGATGTGAAAGTTCACTCTTTTAATAAATGATTCTATTCTAAATAGGCAGTAGTGAATCTCCTCTGGGACATCTTCGGTCATTTCAATTCAATATTTCAATTGCGTTTTCAATATCATTCTTTTCCGGCATTATGGTTATTAATGGTTTCGCCAAACTCTTCTTCAGCTATAATAATAATAATAATAGTTGGCGCAACAGGTCTGTAGGACCCAGGGCCTAGCTTCTCGCAACCATTCGTTTTGTGTGAGTTTTTCATTTTTGGAACGAATGGAAGGGATCTACAATTTTATGCCGGTTCCAAACGGGCCGATTGAGAAGCTCTTTCATGACAGTTATACTCTCGGATGTTTGTCAGACGTTCGCGAGAGGTGGCGCAGTGGAAAAAACCCTGAGTTGGAATTTGGGTTTTTGCGGGATTCGAACCTCGACCCCTCGCTTAGTAGTCCAACACACTAACCTAACTAACTAACACTAACACACTTCTTCAGCTACGAGTTTTTTTTTTTAATTTTGTTTTATTGTAGTAGGTCAAGAATCAAAAAATATGTTCGAGTTAGAGGGATTTTCGACTTAGAGGATGACTTTTTTGTATGTAAAATTGAAGGGAATGAAAATATTGGGTCGAAAAATTTGAGTTAGAGGGTAATTCGGGTTAAAGGAGGTTCGGCTGTAAAAGCATCAGGGCTTGGACCATATTCTATAAAACCTGCACTTGCGATTCAGTTGCAGTTGTACATAATAGGGTCGATCAAAATCGAAAAGTGGAATTTGAATTTAAAAAAAATATAATTTGTTTGATAGATTTTACTCAAAATAAGCTTTTGAAAAGTAATTTTCTATGGACAACTTTAGTTTTTTTTTTTTTTTTCTTGGAACACTTTTTCTAACTTTTTTAAGAACTGATCCATTTTTTCTAATCCGAAGACTCTTGTTGTGAAGGTTTCCTTCGGAATCTCAATTGTGGTTTTACCGCACTATGATATTGTCCGTTCTGCACCGTAAAAGTTAAAATGACCTCACTTGGAAACCTCTTAAAAGTTCAATCACATTCTAACTATTAACACGACAGTAAGGATATAATTTAATATACACTCCAAACAAATGCACAACCCTGAAAGTTGTCCGTTTTAAGACGCACAGATTTAACATACGTAATTTTAAGAAACAAAAAAAAAAAAACAAAAACAACAAAAGCAACGCCACCTGCCTTCCTAATCAGCTACTAGCAATAATTTCAATTCAAAATAACCATAAATACATCTTCGAAGCCATATTGCTTCTTCAATTATTGTGTCTGCTAAATGATGTCATAAATTTATTATACATAACCGTAATGTTATTCTAGTCACCTTGTCAAAACAAAAATAAAAAAAATTAACAGAAAAACAACAACAATGCACAAACCACCATTCCGCGGTATTATTTATTATTTTAGTTACTTTCTGGTTATGCAGTAAATTTGTATTTTAACTTTGTTTCGTAAAATTAAACCTGATTGTAGATGAATCGAGTACAGAAAGATACTATATCCAATGCAAATTCCACGTTGGAATAATAAATTAAACAAGTAATTCCAACAAATTACCAAACAAAATTAATACGGCACAGTCCAGGCAAAAAAGAAAAAAAACTTCGGGGCAGTGTAGAAGATGCATATGCATATGGTTGAAGTCATTGCTCCCAGAATGCCGGATTTATAATCTCAGAATGGAACGTAGTTTAAGATACATATCCATTTTTTGCTCTTTTTTTTCAGAAGAAACTAGAACATGTTTAACAGAGAAAACAATATAAGAAACATCAACAAAGACACGGTGTGCTGAAGTTGTTCGACATCTTGGAAGCTGCACCATTGAATGAGATGATTGGTAATGGCGCGAGTTGCTGTAGGCTTGGCTTAGGTAGATGGTGATATTTATGAGTTAATAATGCGAAGTCATTTTTTTTCGCAATTAATTGTATGGAGAAGTTTTTTTTCATTCGAATTTATGATGTGTAAATGTTGGAACAAGTGAACGAGTTGCCACTAACATCCGTATGTGGCTTGGTGAATGTGTGCGGCGATGATTAACATGAATGGTTATTATGGGATGATGCTCTTTAAATTGTAATAAAGATTGGTTTTACTGGTGAGTTTATTGGCACTCATCTCTTTCGTACAGCTGTTGTTCGAGGAATGATGGAGTTGGCGATTTTCTCACGGTCAATGAGGTCGCTCATTGGGTTTACATTCTTAATTTCTTGTATTAGGCGAGTGTTATAAAAAAAATTGTAGGAAGTACTATAAAAAATAACCCACTCCGAAATGAAATGTTGTGGAGACTTTGGACTTCCGCTAAGCAAATTATATAAAACTAAGGAAACTCTTGGGAACTACTAAGTAAAGTCATTCAAACATATAGGTTGTTTTGTGGCTCTAAAAAATAAAACTTTGCTACAAGCAGAGTGACACCCTTAATGGTCAACCATAATAGGAATTTACGAGCTTAAGCTACTGTCAAAGTTGAAGAAAATCCACTTAAGTTGTGTCCAATTCAAACACTTGACATACGCCATTAATCATATTATGATTAGGCTACACAATTTGAATGCAATCGCATATTGACTTAAGCTGGCTTACACCAATTGAGTCATATTTTGATTGACGAAGTTCATGCATGATATTTACATTTATCATTGTTATATGTGTACAAATGCAGTGCATCATCACTTACCATTCACTGGTCCGAATTTTGTTTGATTTGCCTACAAATTTTAACTTTACAGTGTCTCGAAATATCGCTGACAAACGAGTTTCGCCAATACATGTCAGGATTGTCAAACTTTAATTTTTCCCAATTTGTCGGGTTCAACAGATTAAAAGGATTTATTTATATTTTCTGGTTGGCACTAATCGATGTCACATTCTGGTAAGTTTGTTAAATCACTTGTTTGTGCATTTTAATTTAATAGTCGTTCCGCGATTGACGGCCTTCATGTAAATTAGTTTATCTACAATCAACATTAAGTCGGATATGGATCAAAATGTTGATCAATTTATTGCCTTTGCATGAGATCATCCGTTTTTAGCTGAATTTAATTTTAAAGTGATCGTGTACTAGCAGTTTCGATGATTAACATTGTTTGGTCATCCGAGTTCGTATTTTATTACTCCGAAAATCAGTAAGAAAGTGAGCTACGTTTTCTTTAAGTCATAGATGCAACGAGAACATATACTTCAACAGCAAATACTAGACCAAACCGACGATATACCTATCTACAACGAAATGCAATGCCTAAGCCATTCGACGCCTTGAAAGCATTTGACAACGTAGAGATATCGGAAGAGACCACTAAGAAATTTTAACAAGAACATTACCAGCATTAAATGTGGAAAATAATTGGCAAGACTGACAATGTGACATCAGAAATGCCGCCACCGATGAGCAGATTGCAGAAGACCAAAAGGAAATGCCTAATAAGGGGCCAATCAAAAACGAGGCTGTCAATCAATATTGCGCACACCCAAACAAAGATTGGGATTGCGTACGATGAAAACGTTCCATCGTTTTCGTTGACACAAACGTTTTCCTTCGTCTAACTTTGTAACGAAAGAGATTTTCGTTTTAGCAAAAAGAAACGAAAGGGTCTCATTCGTTTTTGTTTCTTTCGTTTGCTTAATGTAACTTTGTTGTCTAGTGAAATAAACGCACAATCAGCTTTTTTGTTGGTGTTTTGCCTAAATCCTACATACGACTTTTACTGCCTTGGAATGTTAACAAAAAGTTGTCAAAAAAAGAGAAAACCACGGATTAGTAACGAATTGCAAGAAAAAGTTGCTCAATCTGTTTTTCCTTAATATGGCAGTGCGGCTCAGGACTACATGTGACATAAACTCACTCCTCCGAAGAGGAAGAAGAAAGCGAAAGGAGTTAGCTATGTAAATCAAATTTTCGCTTTTGCATGAGTTCTCTCGTTTTTTTAAATTCGAAAGTGGTTTTCGTTTGTTTTTTTCTTCAGAATCTGGCCCTAGAGCTGTCGCTATTTTTACTGGCTAAAAGGAAAAAAATAGCTTAGAACTTTCAGCGAAAAGAATAAGAGTAGGTACGAGATGGGATTCCTGGATTCCTACGGCAAAGGAAATGCACACAAGTTCTACAAAAAAATAAAACAAACTTCGCAAGGTTGCAAAGGTCCTAAAAAAAGCCTTCAAATATGCAGATAATATGAATAGAGTTTGTGTTGAGGATTCGAAGAAAACAGTCCACTGTCAGTGGCAGAATGCTATACCATCAACGATAAACCATTTTAATTAAAATTTCCGTTCACTCAACCATCCCGAAGTAAGGACAGCGATGTGTGAATTGCAATCAAACGTGACGAATAAAGTCGGGAAAAACACGAACAAATCCTTTGATGTCAAGAAAAATGTTAGGATAAGGTCACGCTCTATATGCGGTAGTTTCTTTTCCATCATTCTTGCAACAAAGAAACAGACTTTAAATAATCTATATAAAATACCGATTTGATTTTCAAAAAAAATATCCTTTACTCAGCAAAATTGTTTAAATAAAATGAAACATAAAATCTGACTCCATAAACGGTGCCATAGTCAATAAACAATAATTATTGCTCCTTGTTGTGTTGCAAGTCTTCATTTGGCAAATCCTTGGCAGCAGCAGCAGCATCGGAAATCACCTTTGGAATATTGCTTCCAATTGGGACGAATCCATTCTCATCGGCAGTGTATTGGACAATCACTTCCTCGCCATTAGCATCGATGTACTTGTACGATCCGGTTACCTTAATACTTTGATCATCGGCTCCTGGATTTGCAATTACGCCTGCCTCTTCACGGAAGTTGCCATTGGCACTCTCGTACAAAAAGCTGTAGGATCCATCGTCGGTGACACTTGATTCGGACCGCAGAATTGGAACGGGCTCCTCGGTATCCACACTGCATACGACAACGACAACAGCGAAGAGGACATACAATGCTACCTAAGGATTAATAAGAGCCTTTAAACAGAACTCATCTTCATTGCTATCATGAGTACTTACGACTTTTTGCATAATGATTTTGATTCAAACGTTATTGTTTGCTTAGATTGTTATTCACCGTAAGACTAACTGCAACTAATTTGGCGTAATCATGACTGCCAGCTTTTATACCTTAATATTTAAAATTCGCTTATCTTTGATGTAATCAAACTTTATGTATTATTTTTTTAATTGATTTAGACTTTATAACGTCCCGTGTGAAACGTGTTTAGTGATAAAAGTTAAAATAAACAAATCGAGTCCGCAGTCAGTTATAAACAGTGCAAGGATTTATGCAATGATTTTGTATATGTTATAATTGGCTTATCATTAAGTGGACATAATGTTTACTCAAAGTTTTTATTTGCTAAACAAATTTGAATAAAATACTTTTTTGAGCTAAGTTCTTGCTGGTTTCTACGATGTTAGAAATGGGAAGTAGTATCCTTTAGGTGACCGCCAAACTTGCATCTTTTGATGACATTTTTTTATAACGTTTTCTTAAACCTTGTGGTGGCAAGGCGAACGTTCCTTCGAAAAACTAACATTGAATTGGATGGCCTTTTTTAGGGATGGTACAAATGCCAATATCCGAAACAACAACATACTGAGGGTATGACTTCGAAGCCACTCTTTGAATAAGGGTTTGAAAAAATTATAATTAAACAACTTAATATGTATTTTGAAGAAAACTATTTAATAACCAACTTTTTAATCAGGATTTAAAAAAAAAAATATTCTTGCGAAAGTGCAGTAAATTTAAATAAGTAGTCACGAGTTGGATGGAAGAGTTATCCAAAAAAAATATAAAGAGTTTTATTTTTTGGACTTCAAAATAAAATTTGAAACGATATGGTAGGTATACAAAATAATAAGTTAATATTTCTCAGATAGAACACAAATAGTTAAAATACATAAAATCGATAAAAGAAACATTTTTTTTGTTCCTTGGTCTTGTTTACATATTTTCCAGACGCAAGTTCATCAGATATCAATCTTAAATCGAAATCATCTTCATCTATAAATTGAAAATTTATAAAATTATAAAATATATATACCAGGACCCCAATTCTCGAAAATTCACGCGAAAATTCAAAATCTCCGATGCTATGCGAAAAACTCAAATTTGCAATTCTCGAAATCCGCATACGAGAATTTCTCTTCGAATTGTACTCGTCTGCATTTTCTATGCGGATTTGCGCCTCGCATACGGAATTGTGAGTTTGACAATTCAATACTTCAAATTACGGTTTGTGTTTTGAATTATGTATATTTCCATTGCGCCTAACTGCTCCATTGCCAAATCAACAAATGCTAAGCCCAAATCACCCAAAGAATCCATTGCAAAAACACATAAATGTTCACTAAACATGAAAGTATTTTATTATATCTCTTGTTTTTGTCAATCAAAAATATAAATACGAAACCAATTTAAATTTGAATATTGCTCTTTGAATTGATGGGAATTTTTTTTCACAACCTGTCAAAAATCGGTTACTTGACGTACTCAAAAATTCTACCTCATTCGAGAGGTGAATATAATTTTCGCATAGGTGGAAAAGAAAGCCGAACAGCTTTGAGAATACCAATTTTTTCCGTATGCGAAAATTTCAGGCGGATTTGCTCGTATACGAATTATGCTATGCGGAATTCGAGAATTGGGGTCCAGGCATTGCAAAGTCCCTTTTTTTCGTTGGCGAGGATATTTTGATTGATGTCGAAGAAGCACCCTCATAATTTTCAGTTCCAATTCCAATAATTTTAGGTATCTTCACAAAATTTATGACAGCTGTCCAAAGTAAATGCAATCATACTTAGGTTGTAAACTAAATCTTAAGGATCTGAATTGATTTATTTGATAAACTTGAGTTTGAAAAATAAATTTTCTTTTAATTAAACATACCGCTCAAAATAGCTGCAACAAAATATCACCAATTACCTATTCTCCTTTTTTTGAAAATAATGATTCAATTTGTAATAAAATATTTCTTTGAAATAAATTTCAATGACAGCAAAATCTTTCCGAAAAACACTTGTTGTCAAAACTTCAATTTAAAAGACCAAGAATTGAAAAGATTTTTATTCCAACTTCGGCTGGACGGATTTTAAATTTTCTAATTTCTAAGCCATCTATAAATGGTCACCTTTCATTTAAAAAAAATACATATATATAAATCGACCCACCCGGATTCAAGATATAAGGACACACACAAAAGAGAAACTAGTTTTTAAAGAAAGAAGATTTATATAGATTTTTTGGAAATCCCGAAATTTCAATAGTTGAACCTAGCTTTGAATATTGTTCGGCGTTTAAATTCAACGTCTTCAGTTGTTACAAAACAAGGTTGTGCAAAGTATTTTAAAGTGCAATAGATATTTAAGCTAAACACCTAAAAGACTACTGGGTCGAATATTTCTAAGCAGTTATAGCAATGATTCGTAAAAGAAAGAGAGAGGAAAGAAAGATAACCTAATAGTAGTATTTGCCCAATGAACAAGAAAGAATGGTCCTCTTAACTGTGCAGACTACAGTGCGCAATCGGTTTTTTAACGTCACGTACAAGATCATATCTGCCGCAGAATGCGCATGCTTAAAAGTCTTCGTAAAAATATTTGATAGCCGCTGTCAGAGCAAATAAAGTAGTCTACTGGCAATCAAATTTTATTTATATACAGATGGTAGATTTGCAAAATATCCAATGCGACTATCATCACTACTTCTTCGATTTCAAGGCGATGACTGGTTCCTTTGTAAAACCTACAAACAAAAGACGATGTAAGTACGCTTAAAGACAGAAATATAATTAGTACTACAACAGCAAAAACGATTGCAACAGCAGAAGTCGTTCGAAACAGATTTCAAACCAGCGAAAGTATTTTTAGGGCTGACCATTTTAAATTGATCAAATTAACAAGTTAATCAAGACATGGCACAAAATAAGTTCCAAAGTCGATATCAATGTTAATGTTGCTGTTCTAATGTATTTCACGCCATCAAAGACGCTCTGACAAAAAAAATCAACTTCTGCTGTCAAATTGTTTTCATATTTCACCAGGGGTCAATTCTCGTTCTGTGAAAGAGTGAATCGAATAAATCGTTACTTTCATTTTTTCGATTCACTGTACTAAAACGCGATTTTCGTTCAATAAGTTAAAAAGATGTGGTGAATTCAATATCGCACACTGTGTTGTTTGAAATCAGGCTCTCAATTTTTAAACTCTCACTAAAAACTTTCACTTGCAAATGGGGTCGTGAAAAGAAATTACTCATATGAAAAATTTTGACGTTTGGTTTCACTTTTTCATACAACGAGAATCGACCCCCAGGATCAATACAATACAAACACCGACTACCATTCAAAGCTGATTTTTAATTCATATTCTTTTCAGTGAATAAATACTGAAGGTTCAACAATCAGAACACAATTAGTCACCAAAATTACCATAAAAGTATCGTGAACTTAAATTCGGACTGCATTGTTATTTCAGCTAATTATCGGATCACTTGCGTTGCTTAAAACACACTTAATTAGTCTGTAACAATACCATTAAAGGATATCAAGTTTTGATTACAAATTGTGACACTTTTGTTTTCTAAATCGATATAAAAGGGAATCGAGCACAGAACGTAATGTCAGTCAGAAGCTTTTGCCTCCCATCGTCATGAAGAAATTGGTAGGTTTTTTTTTCCATTTTTAATCAGACTGCCTACCAACATATACTAAACTTTTCAGATAATCATCTTTGCGTTGGTGGCATTCATGAGCGTGGCAGCTCGTAAACCAACAGAAAAACCAAAACCAGTGGCAGAAAGTGAGTCGCAAAGCTGCGAAGATAGCGATGAGTCTTCGGAGGAAAATAAAGATTCAAAGAATAAACATCCTGCCGAAAAGCCCGACGGTCTTGAAGAAGACAGTTCAGAGGAATCGTCCGAGGAAACTGGTGGCCCAAGTGTGTGCAACCAAACAAATTACCCGTCACATAAAGACGAATTCATTCCTGTCGATTTTGTTGAGTAACATAGTTGAATATATTTTTATATAAGCGTGTAAATACGTGGGCTTTTGTATTTATTCAACAATAACGCCTTCGTCTAATATGACGAGCTGGTGTGCATTGGAGCGTTCTTCCAAATGAAAAAGAGATTATAAAAGATATTCCAATCAATCCAAGTTGGTAACGTGAGTCTTTGTCCTTTTTTTCATAAACAAAATTCATCGACTATTTGACAGAAAGATGGATGGAGTCCAATTGACAAATGACAACACCATCCAGACAGCTATTGTCAGCAGCTAAGACTCGTTAAAATTCAACTATTATATCAATCAATCGTGACCTACAATTCTAACTCAAGGTGAAGGTTAAAACTGATTAACAGTGTCAGGCCCATTGCCATCGTAGCTATCTTTAGAACAATTTACATACATAAACAAACGACTCACAAATCAAATCCGATGGTCAGCTTTGTCGATTCGGAACAAAGAACGACGACTTCGATTGTATCGATCATCAACGGGTATCTGGTAACCCTTGACATTTGAGCAGATATCGCCAAACATGTTTTCACCCCGAAAATTCGGAAGATTTAATTACAATCAAAATCATAGCCGAGAAGAAATTTCAATTCCAAACATCGCAGGTAGTATAAAAGCTTCTGGCCGGCGACACAACAAATTAGTTCCAATAAACTTTACCGTGAACAACACAATAAAACAACCAGAGAAACAAAATGCAAAAATTCGTAAGTGTTTAGCGACCCGCAAAGTTTACCCCTAGGGTTAACGACTGTTCTCAATCTCTAGGTTGCACTGTGCGCTGCCTTCGCTCTGGTCGCTGTCGTCTGCAGTGAGGAATTGAAACCAACCAAAGAGCCCGTTCCAATTCTTAAGTCCGAATCGAATGTCCAGGAAGATGGATCCTACACCTTTACATATGAGGGTGGCGATGGAAACTTCCGTGAGGAGACCGGATCAGTTGTGAACGCCGGAACCGACGAAGCGAGTATCAAGGTTTCGGGATCATACAAGTACATCGATGCTAATGGCGAGGAAGTTAGTGTGCAATACACTGCCGATGAGAATGGATTCGTTCCAATCGGAAGCAACATTCCGAAGGAAATTTCTGACGCCGCTATTGCCGCTAAGGATCTGCCCAACGAGGAAGTCGATCACGCAAAGAAGCACTAAGAAGTGGAGCTATGGGAATAAGGAACCAACACCGACAACACATCGGAGTTGGATTTGTTTGAATATGTGATTTTTGTTTGTACCTCTGCGACTACAAGTTCAGTCTGAAGACTCCTGCTTAGTTGAGGGTGTAAATATTTTGTATAGCAAAAGGGGGTTTTAAATTGATTATTCTTAATTTTTTTGGAGTTTTTAATAAAATTTGCTTAAATGAAGTTGGGACATGATGTTGGCATTATTTACTTAAATAAGGGGGGGTGAGTTTTTATAACTCTAAGGTCACCCATTGTGAACTACAATGGTTTTGCGTCAAGGTTAACATTTTTTATGAGTTAGGACCAATGAGTTTTACACATAAATTTAGAAAAGACCTACGCATATCTTTGGCTACGCCTACATTTTTTTTTTTTTTTTTTAATTTTTCTGACAAGGAAAACATTTGAAACCAATTATTTTAGCGTGTAGTAAACAGTCTCTGAAGATAAGTTCCTTTCTATTCTAATATTTGATATACAAATTACAAATATATTTATTTATAAAAACAAAAATTTTGTAGCTAGCAAAACACACACATTGGGCCTTCTACTCTATATCGAATTCGATTTAGCAAGCAGATTAATCTTTTTGAGAGAAAATCTTCGAGATTGGTCTTCGTGTTTGATTTGCCAAGAAACGCAAACTTATTTTTGATCTCAGATCACTTTTGAGAAATCTCTATTTTGTTCTCAGATTTACACATACTTTCACTTAGACCAATTTTTATGACACAAACAGCTAGGGGGTTTCGAATTGTCTATCGTTGGAAGGATTGTTTTTTTTTAGCTGAATTATTCATTTAACGTGTATGGAAATGAGTTTTTATATTAATTTTTTTTTATTTCGAATTGGGTTGTTATAAATGCGTGAAAATCAATTGAAATGGATTTCCAGTCCAAGTGAACAAGTATTTTCTTTTTTTGCTGGAAACAAGAACCAATAAAATTCGGATTTCGTGCTCGATTTGGCAGCAGAAATCTGAAATCTCAGACCAAAATCTGAAAAGCTAAATCAAAAAGCATATAAATCTTAGTAGTTCACAGTGGTAATATATTCCATAGAAATTTCGCAATTGTGACTTCCGTAAATTTAAAGTTGAGACTAAAATGTGATCATTGACAAAAAAATAGGTAGGTACCTACTTCAAAAACTTCAAAATTTATTTGTTCAATTTAAAAGTAGGTTCCCAAAAAAAAATAGAAAACTACGTAAAATATATTTTTAAATTAAAATACAACATTGTACTTAAAAATTAATGCGTTTAATCACTTTTTTTAAACATAAATTGTTTTTTTGCAATTCTTTAAGCATTATAAGTCGAGTACAGTCAAAATATTTTCTTTATTTGTAAGAGTCCAAATGTTATTGGCTTTTACACAACTACGCAATACCTTTTATTTCTTAGAAGCAAAATCTGGGTAAATATATCTCAAAATGGTGTTTTCCGAAACAAAATTATAACCAGCACACATCGTTGTTTTTAAGGTTCCGTACCCAAAGGGAAAAAACGTAACCTTATTAGTTTCGCTCGGATGTCTCTACGTCTGTCTGTCCGAACCCACTAAGCCAATTTTGTTACCAGATCTATCTCAAGAACCGATCGACATAGGAGGCTAAAATTTACACACAACATCCGGTATAACCTCTAGTTAAACGACAAATACCAATGGAAGGAATACATCGATTGGTTTTGGATTAATTAGTAATCTGGTGAAAAAAATATTTTCATTTGCCCAAAAAACGGTTTATTTCTTGATTCACAAAAAAATACATAAATTCCTTTTTTGTAGATCATGTTCTTATCTATATATGTGCTGAATACTGTTTTGCCGAAAAGTTAATAGTTTACAAGATATTTTCAAAAAAGATAATTTTACCATGTAAAATACGTTGCTATCATAAGTTTTAATCTCTACTACGCAGTTGTGCACAATTGACCCCATCAAAGACAGAAGAGAGTCACAGGGTTCCCACTTGCTAATTTCGTTGGGGAGTATAATACATTTTTGTTGGGGAGTACAGAACAAAATAAAAGTAATATATTTTTAGTCAATAGTTTTTAATTGGGACAGGTCGCATACAGAATGGAAAATTGGCGTGGTTGGGTACTAGGTAATAATTAGAAAATGAGATTCATGTGCGAGTAATTTTTGAGAGTAAAAATATTAAGTAATTAAATTAAACTAAATTGCGATGAATTCATGAAGAGGGGAAGTTTGAATGATATTATAGATTTCAAATAATATCTGATGTGTTGGATTTTAGCCAAATACGGAACCTTCGGTGCGCGCGTGACACTCGCACTTGGCCGGTTTTTTTTAATTACTGACGCAACAACAGAAACAAATAAAAATATAGTTAGCGGAACAGGTTCGTGTACCATAAACCTAGCTTCTCATAAGCGTTTATTGTATGATTGAGTTTCTATTTTTGAGACGTATAGATGGGATGGAAGCTACAATTTTAATAACTGTCACTCTTGCATGTTTGACAGACGTTCCCACTTTTGTAATTCCAACTCATAAAGAGTAAGGGCGATTATTCAAAATCATAATAATGTATGTGTGTTTTTCTTACAGTGACAGTATTGAAAGGTCCAATATACGATTTACGTAATTGTCTGTGTTAAAATCATTTCCTAAATTTAAGAAACAAATAAAAAAGAAATACTCCTCGATTTTTTATAAATTGGTTTTGGGACGTTTTTATTTCGACACTTCTAGCAGCCGAGAAAAGCTCCTGTTAAGGTCTTACCATTATTTTAAAGACAAACTTGAATGTTTTTTTTTCGATAACTTACTTACTTGAGTTGAGCGCTTGAATGTTTTCTAAAATATTTTGTCTTTACAAATTTTCCAACGCTTATTATTTTTTTATTGACCTTTTTTTCAGAAATAAGAATGAATCTAAAAATAATAAAAAATAATTCGGGAAACATATTTATCAGCAGAGTTGATATTATTTATAAAATACTAAAGTGAATTTTGTGTATAAATTACACTTTGTTTGAACAGCATCTATTTTTTGGAAAACTTATGTAAACATCGTGACTCTGTTTTATTGAATTTCTAGCTCGGCAAACCAAAGTAAGCTGGGCAAATGCTTAACAAGACAATAGAGTGTTTCGCGAAACCCATCCTTTCACTCAAAGCTATGTAGTTACCTTCCACTTTCGTTGGAAATACACCGAAATCATGTGCAGACTCAGAATAATTTATTAGTTTATCTCTCAAAATAACAAGGAAAATATTCCGCGGTACTAATAATCATTTTTAGTGTCCAGTCAACATTTTTCGAACTCACCATGGCGAAGACTTCCATAAAAAATTACATATTGTGACCTAGAAATTATTTAGTGTGAAGGTTAAAAATGATTATTATTTATTAGTAAGGCGAAGGCCCATTGATTTTAGTTACAAATAAATGGAAAAACGAATTGCAGACTTACTCGTATGTAAAAAAAGCAAATCCAACTCGAATTACAATAAATTCTTGAAATAGGAAAAACGAAAACATCTTCCATAAGGCAGCATAAATTTGTTAAATATTTTCAATTAATAAATCCGCGCTACCGGAACACCGCATGAACGTTGCCCGTACTCACCACAACAGGTTTCAGTTCAGTTATAAAGATTTGCACAAGACTTTGCTGTAGATAAAGTACCTTACCCAATGCCCGGACTGGTTTACAATACGACACCCTGATGATTCATCGTCTATTGTCAGCCGCACATCCCTGAGGTAGCAAAACAGTCGATTTATTAAAAACATATAACTCTTAAAATTATTCTCGATCGAAATAAATAAGCGTCTTAAATTATAAACGCATCGCTAACATCCCTGGAGATCAACAAACAGAAGAATAAAAACACCGATTATACGTTTATTTCTTACTAAACTTAATCTAAAGCCTGTGGAATATTTTAGGCAACGAATAGACAGGTTCCAAGTTAGATAATATTCATTTATATGCACGGGTTTGCACAGATTCTATTATTTGACTTGGTGTTTGCATATCATTTCGAATCTCGTTTGGGCACAGTTCTTGCGTGACTACAATTATTCAACTCAAATGGTATCTGGCCACTCTGCACATGCAGAACATTAACCAGTAATTCTTTTGGTAAACAGATACTTAATCTGATCTAATTTTGATCGCAGATAGATATATCTTGTAGTTGCATTCGGTGGGATGAAACATCGCCCGACTTGCGTCACCTCTTCAACGTCAACCCGGGGAAAACCGTCAAAAAACGACAAAGTCACGTCGAAAAAGCTAAGCTCAGTACTGCATATTAAACGGTTTATTCCATAGAATCTAAAAAATATTACCATACACAGCTGGAAGGCGGGGTTCTGATCTGCATTCGCGGTTCATGTGGATTTTAGTTGAAACGAATTCGAATTCTCGTTTCAGTTTTATTTTCAAATACTAAAAGTTCAATTTTAGCATAACACCTTCGGTTGGAGAGATGAAACAGGAACACATTTTAGAATATCTAGTTTGAGACAGAAAATTAAGCAGTTCTGTTAAGCATCTCAATATAAAAGAGTACCGCATGCAACGGTCTATACTTAGTTCACTCGTGGATATATCGCACTCAAAATCGCTATGAAGAAATTCGTAAGTCCCAGTTAAAACGGATATTGGCGGCTCTACTAACGTGTCCCCTTCTTAGGTTGTTCTATTCGCATTGATTGCCTTTGTGAGCTCTGCTCCTGTCGCAGATGTTGACGAGGTGAAGGAGCCAATCGCCATTATCCGATCCGAGTCGACTAAGAACGCCGATGGATCGTACAACTTTGAGTACGAGGGAGCCGATGGAACAACTCGCGAGGAAAATGCATATCTCGTTGATATTGGGACCGAGGAGCAGGCTCTGAAAATTACCGGATCGTACAAATACATCGATGCAAATGGTGATGAAGTTCTGGTGACATATACCGCCGATGAGAATGGATTTGTTCCCGTTGGCACGCACATTGCCAAGGAGATTAGCGATGTTGCCCAGGCTGCTAAGGATCTGCCAGCTAGAGATCCCGAGCAGGAGATCCCCAGCAGGGATTAGGGTCGGAGATTTGAGTTGTTTGTATTGGTGGATGTGTTTTTTGTTCAATAAAAGGCAGCCATTCGCGAAAGTGACGGTTTTTTTTTTAAGTGTTTTTAGTAGTTTAGTGTTCAGCAGAAGGATACGGAAAATGGATTTTATCATAATGTGATGCATGCAGTACTTGCGTGGGATACTCACCCCTCCAGACCGCAGGAGGAATAGATGCCTCGAGCCAACTACGCGCAGAGTGGGCTAAAGTCAACCTAAAAAAGTACACGTCATCGAAGTTGATGTGGTTCTCTTCTGCATAAAGCCTCGCAGAATTGGAGTAGACGGTTCATAATTAATATTCATCGTCGCTAATGTAGGCTTCATCTTGTTTGACAAAGTCCAAGTCACTTAAGCAGTTCTCCTCGATGAACCTGTGATCTTTTGCTTTTGAAAATACCGTCTTCATATTCATGCGGGTGTGTCAAAGTCTATGTCACACCTTACAGCAGGTAGATGGTCTTTTATAGAATCTTCTTCGCGATTGACCAGCTCTTTCCATTCCATCTCTGTGGTGACGTCGTTGACCGAGTTGAAAGCACGACCTATTCGTGGACGAATTACTTTGCTATATCTCAAGCTCAATGATCGTAGACACCATAAATATCGTTCTATTTCAGGTTGCACTGGACCTGTTTGGCTAATCAATTTCTGGGTTTGATGACAGCGTAGGCGCTATCAGTGACTGCTGCTCGCTGGACGTAGAACCAATTCCACCGCCATTCTGCTGCAGAGTTTCGCAAATAAATTAAATCTGGACATAAGCCAAAACAACTCAATCTCTATGTATGTTCATTTAAATCCATAAACAAGTTGGTTGTCGATTTGCGTCTTTTTCATAGCGATCTGGCATAAGTGACATTTGGTCGAATTTTTCAGGCGTAGAACCGCACGTGCCAATTCCGTAAAAGTTTATGGAAGCATATTTTTAGGCATATGATACTCGTTTCTATAATTTGCTTGCCCTGTTTCACATCCCTGAAGATCGGTTAGAACCGGGGTCAGATTCTTTAAGGCGAAACGAAAACAGAAGTTTTCCTATACATATTTCAGCACTCGTTTTCCACGAAAACACCACGAAAACGACTTTCAATCGTTGGATTTTTCCAACACACACCTTTTGCAATATCCAGCAAATTCAGCAAAACGGCTCACCGAAATGTCACAACTCACAACTTAAAATCATTTTCCACAATTAATTGATGGACTAATATTGTTTTTAAATGCACAAAATTCATTTTGTCTGTTAATTAATGCGATCGAAATTTGTAACCACAAAAGTATGCACCAAAGTTTAACGACTAGTGTCTCACAGCTGATGGAAACGTCAAACGAAAACGAGGTGGTGGTCGGTGTGAATGCATCGACGAGTTTTCGAGGAAAACACGGTTTTGGGCTTGGTGTGAAAATCATATTACATAATCAGAATCCCCTTCTTTATTCAGAATAAATATCGAACAGCGAATTCGTTGTGTGGTTTTTTGTTTGGAGCTCTTTTGGAGCTCTTTTGGTTTTTTAAAAACTTAACTTTTCGCGAAGGAGCCTATCCATCAACAATTTTATTTAAAATTCATATTCGCGGTGGAATAAGTATTCCGAAAAAGACTGCCTTCTCCGTTTGGAAATTGTGAATGGCGCTACTTCAATGAACTTTGTTATTTTTTGTAACAGTTGGCGCGAGAGGTTCGTTTCCTAGGTTTGGCCTCTAATAAACATTCGCTTGTAGAATTTTGTTTGCCATTTGTCATCTTATGAACATAAAAGTGATCTTTTTTGCCGATTCCGAAAGGCTGAACTGCGAAGACTTCTAAGACCTGCTATACACTCAGATTTTTGTCGGACGTTTATGTAAATAAAATAAGCCTTTAAGTGTCCACACAAATTATCTGTTAATTTATTTATTTGTGAATTTATTCGTTAAATTACTGATTTGTTAAATTATCCATTTCCTAAATTTTAAATAACGTTTTCCAGTCTTTCTTACTTTATATATTGATTTTTTTATTTGTTTCCTCTTAAATTGTGGGTTTTCTCGTTGTTTCCCTCAAAAATAAAATTCTATTTAAAACACAGAAATAAATTAAGCCATTATTGTAAATTGTGCGGCAACAAGCTTATGTAATTTATAAACGAAATAAATATCTATCTATCTTAACTGTCCACACCTCTGAACTGAATTCACGAACCAAAAATTTGGTTCTTGGCTGGCAATCAAAAGCAATAAAGGAGAAAGTTTCGGTCGATCCAGTCGTGTACAAAAATGTATTATTATTCCTTAAAAAAAACGCTTTTCTCAAAAATGCATATCTCCTTCGATAGTGTTTTTAAACACAAACAAAGATTACGTAATAAACAAGTATCTCTACCGAACATCACCATGCTAGTCAATCAATAGAAGAATTAATTCTTTTCATTTCCGCATTTGCAAAGGCTACGGTGCTAATCTAGAGATAATTGAAAACTATAAAATATTAAACAAATAAACATAAGCTGTCAATTAATGTAAACATCTAAATGGCTTCTCTCACTCTGATAACTACTAAATCGGTTAACACGATCTAGCCTAATCCAAGACAATGAGTTTTGCCCGCAATCATTATAAATATAATAAGCAATCAAGTTATTAGTTTAAATATGAAACTTTTCACGTCAATTTATCTCTAAGGCCAATGGCTTGACAAAAACAAACCAAATTTCCTTCTACCCCATTTCGACAAGGAACATTCCACAGCTGACTCATAATGAGAATTGTTATGCTAAGCGCCCGATAGTTGAACAGAACCGGCCTACTCCCGTACAACACAATAAGTAGGTACGATTACTTTCTCGGTTGACCTTCAATGGAACCGTCATCAATTTAGAATCCCCACATAACTACGCATCGCAACTCGGACTCACTAATTTGCTTAGCACACCCAAGCCTTTGCCGTTAATTCAATAGCTAAACAGAATTATACCGTGGAGGACTCACGAATTGTCTTACCCTTGACGTATATATACTCGTAGTATTATCAGCCACGAGATATAGCCAACAGAGAAACCGAAAACCCACCAAACAAGTTCTCACTTTCGGGCGAATTTCTGAGGGACTGCTCACATTGATTTAGACGGCAAATATGATTCTTCTTCTTTTTTTTTTCGGGCGAAATTCTAAAGATAGCACAATTTCGTCACATTCGCGATAGACACCCGAAACACGATAATGTGCCTACGCAGTATAAAAGAGTCTTTAATTCGCATCCCAACATGTAGTAGTTCGTCGCAAGTCTTTGGATAACCTTACAAGCATATACCTCGCAAGCATGTCCAAGTTCGTAAGTATCTTCGTGCTATATGGATTATTCTGCTGCTATATGGATTATTATTTTGTGTATAGATTCTCCTTTTGGCACTTGTCGCCTTTGCTGCGGCCGCCCCAGCTCCACTCCCAGAGGCAACGCCTGAGGCGAGTCCAGAGCCAGCAGCTGCAGCCAAAGCAGAGCCAAAACCAGCACCAGAAGCAAAAGCAGAGCCAAAACCAGCACCAGAAGCAAAAGCAGTCCCAAAACCACAACCAGTAGTAGAGGATGTTGAGAAGAAAGCCGAAATCATTAGCATTCTGAAGTCCGAGTCGGACCAAAACGAAGACGGTTCATATAGCTTCCTTTTCGAGTCGGCTGATGGCAGCTCCAGGCAGGAGAAGGCCATTGTCATTAACGCAGGAACCGATGAAGAAGCTCTTAAGATCACCGGATCGTACAAGTACACCGATGCCAATGGCGAGGAAGTGCTCGTCACCTACACCGCCGATGAGAATGGTTTCGTGCCAATTGGCAACACTATCGCAAAGGAAATTTCCGACACCGCCTCGGCTGCCAAGGATCTGCCAAAGGTTGAAGTGGAGAAGAAAGAAAAAGAAAGCGAGAAGTAAGGTTAAGTGGTTCGAGTCAAAATGTTAGTCAAGGACGATTTGCATCGTCCTAGTCATTAGTGTTAAATAAATAGTGTGTCCTTATTTTAAAAATTATTTTCTTTATGAGTCAAGTGGAGTCTTTTTCAATGTTGACAAGAACTAAAGTCTCGAAAAATTTATTAGAAAATGGTGTTGGTCCAAAGTGTAAAGAACCACCTGCGTTGGACTTGCTTGATATTGGCGCCTTCCTGACTTATATAGCGACAATCACATCACCGGGAAATAATCATATTTTAGATCGTGCAAATAATGGATGATCCCATGTTGGGCGCCACTGATGTTAGGCACAAAGGTACCTTCGAGTGTAATTTCCGGTCAAAGACTTTTAAGAATGATGATCGTAATGAGTGCTTAGCAAAGCTTACATTGAATTGAAAAAGTTTACAGAGAGCAACTGAAAGTGAAACCGTCTACCGTTCATTCACCTTCCTCGGCAGCAGTCAACGATCAGTGATGCCACTATCCCTATAACAATACAGTTTTTGTTAAAAGGTAACAGAAAACATCATTGCTTATCAGGTCTACAAAAGACGAAGCGGTAGGATAAATATGCAATGAATGCGGTTTTAAAGAAAAATTATGACAGAAGATGGAGTAGGTACTGGAGCAACATAAGAGAAAAAGAAGAACAGTCTCCCAGCTTAAGGAGAACAAGAACTCTCACTGTCGATAGGTTTATTAGACTTCTCCGCAGGCGCTATGGCAGTCTTTCAATTTGGAATGAGTTTCCCGTGGATTGAACCCCTCCCTCAATTGTACACCACAGTACCCATTGTCCGACTGAGCTTTGTTTAAATATTTTGTCTACCTAGTTACATTCGCTTTTAAGGTTTTTTATTCTCATGCATCATCAAGGGTAGCTTAAACCTACGCAGCGCGGTTCACAACAAAATAACCACTACCCTTAAAACAAGAGATCAATATCATACTACAGCGGTCTCTTAATGTATCAAGATGCACGAATGTAGTCCAAAAAGCTACACCATGTCGACAACACGCGGTCGGCCATGTTGAGCGGATTGACAGTACCTATAATGTTCAAGCCTACATCATCTTCAAATACTAGCTTCTAGGATCAAAAAAGGAAGAAATATTTTCACAGACCAAGTCCTCCTATAGTTATGGCAGAGCGCTTCTGGTTTTTATAGATGCCCTATAAAGCACTGTTTGAAAGACTGTAGTCAGAAGCCCAATCAGTGCAGAGAATCAGTATTGAAAAATTGTAGCCATCAGTTTAAAAACCAGACTCTTACAGAGTTATTTCTCGTTTTCGGAGGAAACGATTCTGAGCACAAGGTAAAATACCGTGCATTGTACTAAAACTGTACTAAAAAAAAATTAAAACCTGTAATTGATGTAGCAATTCGGGCCAGCTTTTAGTAAATAAATACAGCTGATTGTCAACGCTTCCTTATAAAAAATTACCGAGTCCTTTAAATGGGTAAAGTCGGCTTGAAGTTCCCCGTTCTTCCAATCATAACCGCCCTTTGAACTCAGTTTAGTCCAATGAGCTAAATTGAAAATTGAATAAATCACAATTGACAACTGTCAATGCATTCGAACATATTTTCGAAAAATTCCCTGGGAACTAGAAACCTATGGAATTTTGCGATATTAGGAATATTTTCCAGGGAACAAAGCCTAAAGTCCCATATGGACCGTTTACGGTGTTTCCTTGATGTTGCCCCACACAGTGCAGCCTTGGCCTTAAAGTGACAGCCCATAGAAACCAGCAACCTATTTAACCAGCACGCTAAAATAAAGCCTTCCCAATGGAATCAAATCATACCATTCGGAATTCGGTTTCGTACGACATTCATTTCTGCATGATACGCACTTCAAGCTAATCTGTTTTCAAAACAACAAATAATACCATTTGTCATTTACCCGATATCAAAATGTATGACAGCTAGTGTGTGCAAACTTTATACTCTTCGCAAGCCAAATATTTATCGCCACGTAAGCGTTTAGCACCATGTGGTTCTGAATTAGCGAATAAAGGCTTATAACAAAAGTTTTAATAGGCAATGTGTGATGTGGCATCATTATCCCCTTGAATTTTGTCAAATTGCTATAAAAGACTCAAGGAATCGAAATTAGCCAAATAGTTTGGTGTTATCCCATCTCCGGTTACGAAGCAAGCGAATGATAGTCATGGAAAAACCCGTATGTACCTACCTAGAATGGAACTTATCGAAAACAATACTAGTTGCTTTTAATATTCAGACTAGTTTTGACAGCCTTTTTAGCAGTGATATGCCTTCTGGTAGCTGACACACCAATTCCAGTGGAAGACTTAGAAGCCACACCAGGTGAAGAATTAACATTCCTTGATCCAAGTGCAGAAGATGCGTTACTCAATTACTCTTGGCCCGCAGAAGGAAGAACTCCGTTCATAATAACTTCGCCGTTTTCTTAGATTGCTGCTAGAAATAAAGGAAATGAAGGAGGAAATTGATTCGGTAGTAGATATGTAAGACAAGTGTTTTTAAGTCGGTGTCCCCTTCCATTGTCGAAATGCCCTTTCTTGTGGGTTGAATTCGTTGCTGTTGCGTCGGTCAAAAAAGTGGGTCGCAAAATTCTGTCCTTCTGTCTGTCTATTTTTCTGTCCTTTCGCAGGCCTACAGCCTAAACGGCGGTCCGGATTACGTTCCAACCTCGGATTCGGAGTTTGTGGGCTTACAGTTCGGGGGGCGTTTTTTTTGCAAGGCAACCTCAATATCATCCCGCAAAAACCCAAATTCCAACTCAGGGTTTTTTCACTGCGCCACCTCTCGCGAACGTCTGACAAACATCCGAGAGTATAACTGTCATGAAGGAGCTTCTCAATCGGCCCGTTTGGAACTGGCATAAAATTGTAGATCCCTTCCATTCGTTCCAAAAATTAAAAACTCACACAAAACGAATGGTTGCGAGAAGCTAGGCCCTGGGTCCCTACAGACCTGTTGCGCCAACTATTATTTATTATTAACCAAATATCAATGGTACTTCCCATATAAAATTTTCGTACCAGATTGATTTGATCAAAAACGGCTCTAACGATCTCAACCAAAATTGACATTTAAGCTTAATTTTTTTTTAAAAACTTCTGACTCGCCAAGGCGATAAAGAGGCACATTGACCTAAAAGAGGTATTGTCGCGGATATTTAAGCTTAAGTAGGTGAGGTTACCATGACTGCATACCCAGTTTTTGGCTAAAACTTCGAATAACGAAACTCTTGAAATTTCTACATGCATATGTCGAAAACGGTCCATATGATTGTAACAAAAATTCATATTTAAGGTAATGTGGTCATATTAAGTTATATAGCAAACTCTGTTTTTTATATATTATCAGAGTTTTTCAGAACTCAATTACAACAACTACGCTTTACTTGACACTTCGAAACTCGCTATAGTTGTTGTAATTGAGTTCTGAAAGACCTACTAACGTAAAATAAATATCTTATGAATTATTTGAATTATTAATTGGTATGAAATAACTTTATCTCGGTTGGACAAAAGTTTAAACCGCAAATTGTGTTGCACGATCTCGGTTTTTCCGCAGAAGAAAATGAATGTATTCAAACATTTTGAATGATATTTTTATAAGAAAGAAAATATTTAATTTGATCGTAGGTTGACTAATGTTGTTATTCTTAATGGAGCTAGCATTTTAGGAACAAAAATTGACAAAAAAGTAAAATCCCTTATTTCTTACTATGAGGTTTCAAGAATCCCTTTGACCCAGCATAACTGTACAGAACATGTGACAATTGAAATGAAAAATATTTATCGTTTTTTATGTGTTTTTATCTTTATCATGATATCTTACTAAACGAATGACAGCAAGCGAAATGACAGCAAAACTCAGCACTGAATTCTCGCCCCGACAAATTAACTGAGGTCAGTTCAGGGCACAACTAGGGTACCCGAGAAGTCACATCAAACACAGGTTTTCAGTACCAGGGCGAGTTGAGTGCTATATCGAACACATTGGGGTTAACCCAATGCCCTCGTCAAACAAACCTATATTGCTACGTAAAGCGCACTGAAATTGATGACCTTGGCATGACACCTGCTTGCAAAAATCGTGTTTTTGTTTTGTGGTCCGTATCCGTAATACGGTTATTATTCTACAAGTAATAATGAACTTTATAGGGTAATGTCAAGTGAAATGGCAAATTTCCGTGCTCTGCAAACAAATTTCTTTCATCGTCTCTTACTTCGGCGCATTTCCAAAGCTCACCTCTGTCTGTCTGTCATTAGTTATTGTAATGCCATGATGTTAACTAAACCGAATATCTAACAATGGCATTACGTCATTTTCACCGCCCCAAGAACGATGCCAAAGCCAATGAACATGAAATTCACACAACCAGTTTCCGAAAAATATACTTTCGGTGTTCTGCACATGCATGCTAATCAATTGATTAAATTAATTCAGAGTTGAATTTGAGAGTGAAATCAAATTTTGCCAAAAGGTGGTGGCTCCGTCGATTCTCTGGTTCAATTATTGATGAAGCCTCTTAGACTCCTGTCAAAACTGACATGCCAAATTAATCCTCCACACGTTATGGTAATAAAGTCATAAATTTGTCTTCGCCTATTTTGACTACTTCAAACTGCGGCTTAAACAATTCTATTATATCTTCCATTGGTGAATGTCTTTGTGCCATAAACCGGTGTTCACAAGTGTCATAAATTTTTTGTTTTATGCCTTGAAAACACTTTCCAACAATCTGTGCTGATTTTTATTGAATGAATTAATGAATAGATAATTAAGGGCTGCTCCAAAGTTCAACGACCGCTTGGTAAACTTTTCTCTATAGTCAGTAACCCCACTGGAATTAGCATTCAGCAAGTTGAAACTCTTGAAATATGAAGATGAACAGCCACAAATTATATAACTCCACAAATCAGTTCAATTTAATTGCAAATCACCGTCCCATCGTGGGAATATGAGCGAAAATTGCGATATCCCCACTTGGAGGCACCCGGTATTCCTATGCCAAGAGTCTGGGCGAAATTATGAAGCCATCATTTCATTTATGTGCCTGACATTTCCCACACATAACTGCGGCGAGGAACGCACTGAACTAGTCTTCGGTTCCGAATCTGGCCTTTGTATTGGACCAGCCTCGAGGCACATGCAGGGGAGTGCCTCTGGTTCACCTTTTTCCCAACCAATCTTACAGTCTTAGTCAATGTATACAAAGACAATGGGTTGCCCTGCAATTTATGAAAATTTTCTTACCCCCATCATACTGCATCTCATCCATTTGACCGGCATCCTCATCATCGTCGTGGTCGTCATCGGTAGTAACAGCTGAAGCAGCATCATCTTCGCCGTCCGATTTGAGGCAATAAATAATGATCACTTGATCGTTAGACCTGGCAACATATGGAAATGATCTATTAACGGAATGTCTGGCACTTCTATACCGTTCACTCATAAATCGTTTGTTTTATGTGAGCCTCTGTGATGACCTGTGATTATGGCATACCTACAAATATCTATCTTTGCATTCTGAAAATATTAGCAGATTGCACAGAATTGTGCCACCTTCTCAAGGAATTGCAATATGGTGATGCATTTTCCCAAAAGACAATGACAAGTGCTGCTAAGGGTGAAACCGATCGAGAGAGCTTGACGCGGTCTAGACATGCGAAGCTCGTTAAAACGCACGCATGGCTAGTAACAAATGGAAGTGGAAGTGCATGTTCATTAGGAACGCTGTGCAAATAAATAAGATAGACAGCGATGTTTAATGGTGCTGCTGGGTCGGTATGTATCTGGGACGTGAACAAACAGGCGGTGCTTCCATAATAGCGAGACGCTTTATAGTTTGCCAACAGTTACTAAGCACGCAATGAAGACTTAGTCCAATTTAATTGGTTTTATGACACTTTAGTACTATCGGGAGAATATTGTCACCAGAAACATTAAGTGCGAATGGTGATGGAGATGCTACTTGTGAGTAAGATAGGAACACTCCCTGATATAGGTACTGAAAACTATCAAGCTATGCAGGTACAACCAGCAGTGCCAGAAGGGGGAATTTAAGACGGGAAAAAAATGTCGATTCAAGCCCGGAACTTTCTTTTAGAGGTGCAGCTGTCTTTCAAGTTCCTAACTCAAAATACTTGCATCATTCTAACATAAATGGTGGAACTAAAACTGTTATTGAGAATGCGTCTTTTACCGGGACACGTCTGAAAGTCTTAAAACTTCCCTTATTTCACGGAAAACCTTTACGGCCGACGTGCAGATGGCAATCTCTTGTTGTCAACATTTGTTGGTTAGTGGTGAAGCTAAATACGGGGGTCGTCAGATTACCCGTTTTTTTATAGCTTGTTTAGTCCTCTATCACCATCAACGCTATGAGAACAATGATGTCCAAATGACCGATCAATCTCCTGTGGTGTCAAAACGCGTTTTACTGCCTACAGTATTCACTCAAATAAATAGTGCTACAAATAAAGGACGTGGGTACGAAAAATTATTTTGGTACACATATTTCAAGTCAAAGTGCAACTGAAAAACACGGTCCAAGTCCTCTTAGGTATGTCTATTCAATTTCGTGCTATCGGCGACATTATTTAATTCCAAGAAGGAAGTAATCCGAAGAAGAGCAAACAAGACAGACTTTTTTACGAGCTATAAATACAAATCTTTTAAGCTTCTACTTCAGTTCAGAACAGGAAAAAATTTAGAATGCTGTTAACAAATGTATATTAATAAATGTCCAGTTCAGGTACTAAGCTGATACATAGGTCACGGGTTCCGTTTAGGATCATTAACCTATGCAGACCTCGTAGAAATGTTGGAAGATTCGACTCAAGGCAGCTTTGAAAGGATCTTTACAGGTGAAAAATAAAATGGTTATTTTATACAGTAAAAAGTTTTAATTTAAAACTAGCGGACCCCAGCCAAAAATGTATTTTTTTTCAACCTACATTAACTAGCTTCGCCCTTAGGTACATCAAATCACGCAATAAAATGCAAAATTTCGACAAATCACATTTTTCGCGTTTTTCCGGAATTTTCCGAGTTTTGCACTAAGAATTTTCTATTTGTCCATTCAAAAAGTAATTCCGTAACAATTGCACACAAAACTCCTCACAAAAAAATCAATTTTCGTTTTTTACAATTTCCCGATTTTTTCCAAAATTTTATTTCTCCTTTCTCCTTATAACCGCTGAAAAAAAAATTGAGCCAAATCGGCCCAGCCGTTCTCAAATGATGAATTACCATACATTTTTTACACCATTTTTATCTATATATATGTAGGCTGTAGTTACTCTAGGTATTCAAAAAGCAAAACTTGGGTCTTTGGTTTCGAGTTTCCTGTACAGGTTAAATACACCAAAATATGCTGGCCCTGCCTGTGGCCATCATTCCTTCGAACGAGAAGATTATTTGTTACACTTAAAATAGGGCAAGGAACTTAAGACCTAGATTATAAGGTGGGAGAGCTTTAATACCTTAGTTTAATATCTTTCCTTGTGAAAAGCTTGGAAAGACTGATAATGTTGCACACAGACGCTTTTCTCAAATAAAAAATTCGTAGTCAGCTCTTAAATCTTGTGAGGCAGCCCTCTAGAGTCTTGTTGATATTAGGGCCTCCTCAATACAAAAATTAAGGAATTTTTTGGATTAAATTCTAGAAATAGTTATTTCATATCAAAACAACAATTGGCCCTTTTTGATGCTCAGGATCCTTGGCCCCCACTTTTGGAAAAATGAACAAAAGGGCCATTTTCAGTTGAAGTAGGATTTTATTGTTTATTGAGCGAAAAAGAATGCAAACATATGAAAAGAAATATTTCGTGATGAGTAAATTTGTGTTTTTGCTTAAAATAAATGACTATTTTATGTGGTGGCCCCTTTCTTCGGCTCGGGTCCCTTTTTAGTCCCCTTTATAGTATTTTTCAGCGGAAGCGCGGATTCAAAGTTATTCGTATTTTCTGTGTGTTTGGCTCGCGTAATTCTCAAATTTGTCTTCGAGAACAAATATTAGAACTACACTCAGGTCAGAGGCTTGATAATCGGTGATAATCGGTTTTGTTGGACAGAAGTCGAGGTTGAGTATCGACGAGCTCAGATTCCACTTTCTTCTTAACCGATCTTTTGCGTACAAAATAGGGAAACTTCAAGATCAGCGAAGCTGCGATTTGAAGGTGTTCGACTTCTTCCTGCAGTCTTAGAGATCAATCCTAAGTATACGGCAACAACCGAGCAGGTACTTACGACAACATACTGGTTGAGCTATTTGAGAAATAGAGCTGTCGAAAGTATTCTGCTGGTCATTGCCAATGTTTCTTAAGAATTCGGAAGGCTTAATAAAGGTTTAATAAATTGTCAAATGTTGGAAAATACTAAGCCAGGTTCATTTCTTGCAGCTCAATGAACGGTAAGTCTCGACCTTTCTTACAGTAATGCATGATGTTCTGATGAAACTTCTTTAGATTTATTATATGCTAACCAACAGTAGGCTCAAGTTTACGTTCTTCCTATAAGGAGTGGTGAAATCCCGGCCACTCAGGTATTATTTAGAATAGTTGGTGGATAGAGTAGATATATTCATTCCATATCGATATGACTTCCTTCCGATTAAAAATCGTTCAAAAACTCTAAATCGAAGGCTGAACTCGTATTTTACTGCGATCTTTTGAGCTTGCTCGAAAAGGCTCTAGCCAAGTCTGCATCTTTGGTCAAGCCGCCTAAAAAAGGGCACTCCGTTCAAATACACAATGTTTGAAAGCACAACCTTTAACAACCAAGACTTGGACATATTGTAAAAACAATATTTTTAATTCGTTTGACAAATCGCGACAGCAAAAACATATGCTCTCTACCTTTTTCTCCTTAAGGAAGTGTACGATCCCATGTTGAGTCACCTAACTCACTGCGAAAAATTATAACTCTAAGAAAAAGTTCCCAAATAGAACTCGAGAGCTAACTGAAGACTGCAATAAAGCGTTGGTGCCTCGTGTATCGGTAGTGGCTTACTGAATATAATTTTGCGATTTATTTTTCATGAGAACACTAAGCGGACAGAAAGACAAAAGCAGCTACCCAGGCGCCTGCACTGGGTTAATTAGAATCACATTTCTAAGTAAACTCAAATATTTGATGACCACTTAGAGTGACCTTAAAATATTTTTAACAATGACCACCAGCAAATACACCTCACCACAATCTTCAATCCACAGTTTTTCCTGTTAATTGTCTCGATCTGCTCATTGTTGTATCGCCACTTCAACAATCGCCATACTCCGTACCTTATGTCATAGGGCAAATGGAGAAGCACACGATTCCCATTCCCAAGACGGTCTAACTCTAACGACCGCTGTCCAACTTTATAGCTTCCCATAATTAATTGAGGATCAATGATTAAATGAAGATCACCTTGCGCACTTGTGAAGGTGTGCTGCTTGGACCGCTTGGCGATGGCATCGCGATAATCATTATACAATGGTCTCAATCTGTATCCAAGAATGCGACCACCACCGCAACGCGCTCCCTCTTGCAAAATGTCGAAATGGCGTATTTAATAACACCGTACACTCGTATCCGTGGGATGAAATAGGTACTCCCTCCAATCGAGAGGGACGTTGGAGGGGCACGCCAACTATTCAGAATTGGCCAGCGGCAATTTGTGGCATCTGCATAGCTTCGCTGCCAACATCAAGCTCGAAAACCATGTCCCACCTCTTTTGTCAAATCTCTTTGTGTGTACACAGTGAATCTTCTCGATTCATTCACATCCCCCACTGTACAGCGGCAACCGCAATGTGCATCGTTTTTCACATTTCCACATTGCGGAAAAGCTCCGTCCGCGCGAAGCTTACAACGTGTTCGCTGTGCGCAACTAATTCAAGGCAAGATACGAGTACGAGTACCTACTTACCGGCTGCAGCTTCTATACCAGCATCGGCCTCTTCATCGCCGAATGAAATTAATAAATTAAGATTACTAAGTTAGATCAAGTGTTGGGCTTTGTTTTGCACTGGTGTGTGTAATGATTGGGAAAAAAAAAACAGAAGAAAAGTCGACATGACGCCCCCCATATGCATGCATGTTGGGGAAACTCCACTGGCGTTTGGTGTTGTTGCCATGGTGAACTTTTGCCAGTCGGTATAGTGTTAAAACCTAAATGGGTATATAAACGGATGCCTTCTATGGACATGGCATCATCACAAAGTCGTGTCTCGTCAAGAGTGCTAAGTTGAAGAGAATCTTTTCTGTTTTGCAAAAGTTTTCCGGAGGTATCAAGTGAAGTTTTCTCCTCTAATAGTCCTTTTTTGGGATATAGTACTTATATTTTCTTGTTCGTCGTTGTGGTGTTTAACTTTGATTGCAATATGAAAATCGTAAGTAAAGTGTGGTGTCCTTATAGGGGATGGCTATTAAGAAAAAAGGACTCGAAGTGAATTCGAAGTTGAGTTTCAGTGAAATGGATAAGCTGTTTTGACGCGCTACCGCAAAAAGTGAACAAGGATTTTTGGTTATTGTTGGTGTGACAGTGTGCTATTTTCAGGATCAACTATTTGGAATAAAGTGAAATTTTGTAGTGTACCTACTCGTGAACTCGAGTCAGGTGGCAAGAAACGTAGCTTCAAAGCTGTCAGGAGTTAAGACAGAACTTTGAGCAGCACGTGGTTGTGGACATTATCCTCAATTTTGTACAGAAATATTAATTGTCCTGGTTCGTGTAGCACCAGACTTTCCATGATTTTCTCTAAAACACGGTAGTTTATATATAGATTTTGAAAAGCGTTTCAAATAATTGAACGTATTTTCTCTTTTTAAAAAGGAAGTTATTTCTCTAGTACGATGACTATTTCTTTAAAGTCCTTGTCGAAAAAATTTCAATGAGAAAACGTCTTTACCCAAAGAGCTGGAAGGTGGTGGTTCTATTAGACCAGCAACAACGCATCGACCATGCGAAATATAAGCCATTTTGATCTGAGTAACACGTTCTAGGCCTTGACTCGAAGGTTACTGTAATAGGGGTGAATTGTTCTTTACCTCTGTATTGAGTCCTACAGATGTAAGTAGATTAGCAAAATTTATGTAGGTAAACAGCCCAGTTCGTCGAAGTAAAAACTGTGTAAAAAAAAGTTGTTTCACAATCGCGCCATCTAATAGCGAAAGTCTTAAATAATTTTAGCTCTTAGCTCAGTCTTACACCATTTTTTTGTTTTTTAAATCATAGATAACTCATGTTAACCCGATTGCAATAAGTAGTTACTCTGAGTCGTAATGTTAAATACCTATTAGATGAAAATATAGTCACGAAATTTCCCTCGTCTTTATCCTAAAAGACTAAGGCGGGCTAAACTGCTCAAAATGTATATTCCAAACCAGAACTTTTCTTGTAAAAATGACTACAGCTAAAGTCCGATGCTCTCTGGTGTTATGTCCTACAAAAAAGTAACTGACGTCCACTCTAAAAATCGTCTCTTTTGCCTGCTGCTGTTATCGGAATGTTCTTTCTGTAGTACGGTGACTGCTTTTGAAAAGCCCAACAAGCCTTTTAAAAGTGCGTTTTAAAAGCCTGTCGAAAATCTTACTTAAATAGGCAACCGGCTGTAAAAAATTGTGAAAATTTAAATTCTTTTTGAACTGAAGCCATTTCGACTATGAAAATCCAAGGTTAGACATCAGTCATTTTTACAACTCCTCATCCAATTTATGGGACAGGCCTATTGTAAGCCAACTCATTAGAGTCTATGTAGAGATCCAATCCATTGCGGTGTATCATCAGACAGACTTTTCTAGTTTTAAAAATCATTAAACAATAACGCAAACAACTATTGACTAAATTGATAACCTTTGCAAAGCTGATCAGATTAGAATGAAAAATTCTCAAATAAATTGCTTTGGTGGTGAAACCTAATCTCATACACAGCACAGCGCACGACACCGACTGGGCGACTGATGACCAGTTAAATAATACTTTTTGTATACCATCTATCAAATTAATTTCAGTTCATGCAACTTTTGTAGTTAAAACTGAGAAAACAAAATTCTTTGACATTATGGGTCGTTGAACAATTATGGGAGTTAAACTTACATCATATAGCAAAGATAATGGCTCGTCGTTAATTAAAAATATAAGTAGCTACGAGCAGTTATTACAATCACATTAAGACACTATTGTTCTAAATATGACTAACACTTGGATAATTGAAGACCTTCATTTTGAGGTGAAACTTCTGTAAACGAATTAACCTTTTAAAGTAGATAAACTTGGATGCAATACAATAATTAGAATAACTTGAAGGTAATGAACGAATGTACTAAATTAGTCGGAGAGACTCAGGTTTATGTCATGGATAATATAAACAGAATTTATTTAGACTTTTATTTGTTGATGAAACTGTGGAATTTTTTTAGTTTCGACTAAACATTTTTGTAGTTCACAGTGTCTATAGTTTCGAAATTGCGAACTTCCGTAAATTTAAGGTCGCGACCAAAATTTGTTATTAAAGAGCGCCATGTATATATCAATTATTAAACTATAAACGTAAACGATGATTTAATGCGGAAATTCGTAGACCTTCGCATGGTTATGGGCAAAACCCGGTACTAATAATCATTTTTAGTGTCCAGGCTAAATTGTTCGAGCTCACAATTGCGAAATTTTCCATACAAAAATTGGATACTGCGACCTACAAAATATTTAGTGCGAAGATTAAAAATCATTATAAGTAAGGCCCATAGACACTATTTCACTTTGATTGGGCTGAAATTTTACAACCTCAAGTTACTGACCCATAAATACACTGAGGCCCTAGTTAATCATTTTTCATCTTCACACTAAATAGTTTTTAGGTCGCCATATCCAATTTTTGTATTGAAAATTTCGCCACTGTGAATCCGAAAAATTTAGCCTGGACGATACAAATTATTTTAATATGGGGCACGATTTTAAGATTTGACTTCTTTTTTAAAGTATGAGTTTCAGCCATCACAATTGGTTATAAATATTCTTAAAATGTTTTATTTAAAAAGGTTCCACTGCAAGATGAATGGGAGATTTCTTACTGCACAGCAAATTTATATTTAGATAAATACAAAATACAGAACGTCAAACTCGATTTAGAAATTTATATGTCGAGCCATCACAATTTAAGAAACTAGCTCTAACCTGATTTTGTAACTAATTTATTTAACTGAAAGCCCATTGAGTTAAAGTTTTGCCAATGCTAGAGAAAGTCAGAGAATAAAATACCGTCAAAGACTTCAAAGAGAACCTTTTATAATAGCACGGCTACATAAGTCTGTTAAGTTTAACTTTTCAAAAACTCGAAAACCTTGTCGAAAACCCCTATCGTTTCGACCCATTTGATGTGTCTGAAACAGTATTGGCAGGAAATTGTCTTTCTATTCAATTCAATGCCATAATCAATTCCATGACTAGTAAATGTCATCCCAAAAAATCCTCCTGCTTCAGAAAGAACCTCGGTAGTTCCTGCTAAAAAGGTCTCAACGACCAAACGACCCAGATCTGTCGAAGAAACTTCCACGACCTCAAATAAGGCGAAGAATGCTGATACGGCACATAGACCCTTCAATGAATTCGTGAAAGACAATATCCTCTACGGAATCTACAACAACGGAAAGGACGAGAGCAAAATGAGCGGGGAGAACTGGCTAGCGCTCAAAGCTATCTTAGACGGGGAAGTCCTAAAATCCTTGGACGAGAATCCTACGGCAGAACCTCCGTCCTTTGTGGATGGTGGCTGGTTCAACAACTACTGTGAGTCCTCAAAGTGTCAAGTTCCCCGTAGTTGAAAATCCTACATTACTTTGCTTTGCTGAGATCGAAGCTCAAAAAAACAGGAATAATATCAAATTTTGAGACTTTTTTCGCTACCTCTAGAGTAGCTAATCAGCAACCCCATTGTGAACCGTTTATATTTTCACCCAGTGCTATCATGGCTTACTGCTTTAAATTGAAATAAAAAGCACTTCAAAGACATGGACCGACAAGTTGCATGATTTAATGAGTAATTATAGCTTCAATTTTTGACTCAAACTTTTTTAGAGCCCTGTGACTTATTTCTCGTTCACGGAAGTGTCAATTAGGTCCTACTTCCCTTCAAATTCTCACGACTTGTGCGTAGCCTAGTTGCTATAATAAAAGTTACAATTTTTGCGCCGCATTTATACCAAAATTTTAGTCTCGACCTCAAATTTACGAAAGCTCACAATTGCGAAATTTTTATGGAAATTACAGCCATTGTGAACTACTGAAATTTAGAATCGAAACTAAGTTACACTCAACCAGAGCTGAAATAGTTAAAAGAAATGGTTATCTTTCGTACCAGATATGCGAACCAACACGAACTGTCGGTAACCCCTCCATAAACATAAGTTTAAGTCCGATAAAGTAGAAGAGCTTGTGACTTGTGAGAGCTAACAACGGCGCAATCAGGCTGTAAAAATTTTTATTGGTAAAGCTCATGTGTTCCGGTTTCTCAAAACTTTGAGTCACAGTGCTTTACTGTCAACTGTCTCGAATATCTGTCAATACTCTACAATCGATCTCGAACTGTCATCGGAAAAAATATACGCTGACAAAAAAAAATACCTGATTTGGTTATTTCAAGGGCTGGCTGTGTATGGTTCCAAAAATCGAAACTCATTATGGGAGATAAAATCAAAACAAAACAGCACACACGGAGCTCAATTCCTGGTAAACAAAATTATGCGAATGATTCGATTAATTTGACATGGACGATGTTTTGCCGGAAATTCCGAAATGTTTAATTTATCTACAGTTTAGGTGGGAATCACTTTGGATTGTGTCGAGTCAAACAGAGTGTCTAGCATACAGCTCTCTGAATGAATATCTTCCATTGATATGTTCGTATCTATGGCCTTGTCAAAGGTTACTCTCTGGTGAATTCATGGTCACACGTTAAGCCTAAATAATAGTCGTTTTTAAGGTTCCGTACCCAAAGGGAAAAAACGTAACCTTATTAGTTTCGCTCGGATGTCTCTCCGTCTGTCTGTCTGTCTGTCTGTCTGTCTGTCTGTCTGTCTGTCTGTCCGAACCCACTAAGCCAATTTTGTTACCAGGTCTATCTCAAGAACCGATTGACATAGGAGGCTAAAATTTACACACAACATCCGGTATAACCTCTAGTTAAACGACACCGATACCAATGGAAGCAATACATCGATTGGTTTTCGATTAATTAGTAATCTGGTGAAAAAAATATTTTCATTCGCCCAAAAAACGGTTTATTTCTTGATTCACAAAAAAATACATAAATTCCTTTTTTGTAGATCATGTTCTTAATATATATGTGCTGAATACTGTTTTGCCGAAAAGTTAATAGTTTACATGATATTTTCAAAAAAGATAATTTTACCATGTAAAATACGTTGCTCCCATAAGTTTTAATCTCTACTACGCAGTTATGCACAATTGACCCCATCAAAGACAGAAGAGAGTCACAGGGTTCCCGCCTGCTAATTTCGTTGGGGAATATAATACATTTTTTTGGGGAGTACAGATCAAAATAAAAGTAATATATTTTAAGTCAATAGTTTTTAATTGGGACAGGTCGCATACAGAATGGAAAATTGGCGTGGGTTGGGTACTATAGGTATAGCGTAACGCTCGTATCTTTTTGCGGACAGAAAAGGGGATAAATGCCCGAAATTTTGAGATTTCAAGGGATATCGCATATCAAAAAAGAGGATATATAGGGGATATGTTTTTAACTTGTTTTCTCACTGAAAATGATGAGACTTAACCATAATATCAACACAAAAAATTAATGTAAATTGTGTTTAATAAACTAATATTATTTTTTAACTACATATCTGTTCAAATAACCAATGTGCCGTCATCGCCATCGTCGTCATTCGCATCTGAATAGTTTTCGTAAGCAATAATTTCTCCACTTTTGGTTTTCTTCTTGTATTTGTCTAATACATTTGAACGAAGCAACTCTGGCTTTGTTTTCAGAAATTTGTAGAATATCTTTCAGAAAGTTTGGCGTTTAGTATGCATTTGCCTTTTGTTGTTTTCGGCATTTTATGTTGTTTTTTTTTACAAATTCACAAGTAAAATAAAACCACCAGAAAAGACAGCCTGCAAAAGTTGAATTCACAATGGCGTGGTAGGTCGGTTCGCTTATAGTATATGACGATATATCGTTAAAAATCTGCTATGGTAAAAAGAGGAGTTTATAGGATAAAAAAGGGATTTTGGAAATTTTCAGGGGATAGTTTCTTTGACTTTGAAAAAAAGGATAATCCCCTTAAAAAGAGGATAGATACGAGCGTTAGCGTATAGGTAATAATTAGAACATGAGATTCATGTGCGAGCAATTTTTGAGAGTAAAAATATTAAGTAATTAAATTAAACTAAATTATTGTGATGAATTCATGAAGAGGGGAAAGATTGAATGATATAGATTTCAAATAATATCTGATGTGTTGGACTTTAGCCAAATACGGAACCTTCGGTGCGCGAGTGACACTCGCACTTGGCCGGTTTTTTTTTATCTTACTGATTTTCAATTTCTGCCCGTTCACAATAGTAAAATTTGCATTAAAAATATCCCATGAGGTTCTCACTGATAATCGTTTTCAACCTTCGGACTAAACAGTTTATATGTCACAATTGGTAATTTTACATGGGAAATTTCGCCAAGTTCGAAAAATTAAGCTTGATCACTTGCCATGATTACGAGTGCCGCTAGTAAAAATATCACATAAGTCATATCCTTGAAAATTGGTCTCAAAACGTAGACCAAATTGCTGCTATTTTGCCGTCTTTTGTACTAGAATTCAGTTGTCAAAAAAGCTATAAAGACAATCATCTATGCGACATTCCTTTTCGAAATTTAATCTACACTGAAGCAATTTTCTGAATGACTCCTTTGCTGTTATCGGCCGATTTTATTCCATTTACAAACAACTATCGAGTTCTATTTTCTGTCTGAAAATACCCAAACTTATTCTCCATTTTCCAGTAAGTTACTATCTCGACCCCAAAATTGCTCAGAACCTCTGAAGGGGTCTCAAGATTGCTGCACTTCCAAAGGCAGTATCACATTGCCAATCGACCGCACTCCCAGCTAATGAGAGGGTATAAGCTCTGTACAAATTCCACTCAACCAATTGCCCATTCTCTACATATTCAAATCGAGGTCAACACAAAAATTACGTACGTATGCATCCCCAGTGCTTGCGAAAATTGCGCTCGATAAAATTTGCGCCCATACAATAGCTTAACCAAGCATAAATTACAACCTCAGACGCCTCCCAGTTAACGACCCAGCAAACTAAAAACCGTCTAAACCCTAAATACCAGCCAATTTGAATATGAATGCGATGAATGCGTGCCCGATTAGCAACGCCGCGGCTGCACCTCTCGCGCTGCAATTAATTCAGAATTCATTGTAAATTTCACACCACACCGCAGCCAGTCGTGCTCCTCATGACCTATCCGCCATCATCCATTGAGCTGAATTAGCTTTAAGAAAATGATTGTATACTTTGTGGCCCAAACCGTTCCATAAATATAATTTCGCATCTTTTTGTCTTCTTCTCATCCGAAAAGGTCACAGCATTGATTGTTGCCATTTGCGCTGGAATTGCATCCGCCCAATTACGTGGCGGTATCCCACCCCGGGCGACTGGATACGAGCGTGATGCTGTAATCTTGAAGCAAAACTACGACTTGAATCCAGACGGTTCATATGCATACAAGTGAGTGAGATATTGAAGTGCACGGCGGCCAGGAGTGACTGGCATTCGTTTTGTCACACCTCCCCCTCCCACATTATTATTTAAATGGAATGGTTTTGTTTTTTTTTTAATTTCAGTTTCGAAACTAGCAACGGAATTCGGGCCGACGAGACTGGTTACCTCAAGAATCCCGGCTCTCAACTGGAAGCTCAGGTGAGTGGTGCTGGCGGTTTGTGTACATCCAAGCGTAAAATACCATACAGCACAAGAAATTCTTATTTAGATCTTAAATGTTAATTAGCGGGGAAGAGGAGAAGATCGCCGAGAAGGGGAAAACAGAGTTGCGGCTGTTTGCCAATTCCAGTAGGGTATTCAGCTTCAGACTGATATGCCCTTGGATGATGAGCAGGAAGTCGGCTCGCTTGTTGCGGCGTGTTGAATGATCACTTGGGCTTATCGCCTGCTCTAGTTTCGCAGCTGCCGGCTTTGTGGTGGGAAAACTCAAGTCGCATGTCAAGCGAGAGTGACTGCCTCGCGGAGATCATGGATTCGAAGGCTACTACTGTTGAAACGGACATCGTAAATTTAGATCGTAATTTTGATAAATTTCGTTGCATACCTGTGGGATAGAGGTGTTAAGTCGACTCGAGTGGTTCGATCTTGAACCTTTGCTTAACTTCAGCCTGGAATGGGCTAATATTTTTTTTTTAAATTGATGAGGGTACCTTGACGTGTTGCATAAGTCAAGGAGTTGGTTTTAATTGCACGCGAAACGTCTGAGTCAACTAGTTGGATAGTTATAAAGAGACTTGACCCTAAACTGATAAATGGTGGCTGGTCTTTAGTAAAGATGTGCGGGTTTTAGTGAACATTTTTCTTGGGTCAACAACATTTCCGCAACCACCCTTCGATGTAGTAAAAATAAGACTCAAAAATAAAAGAGTTACGTTTCCAATTCAACCCGTTTTGGGCCGCTCAGTATTTTTCAAACAAAAAAATCTCCCTCTTCTCATTCATTATGTCAAAACATCCATCAAGTATGTTTTCTTTTTCTCTCGTCCCTAGGTAATGCAAGGCTCCTACTCCTATACCGGTCCCGACGGTGTCGTCTACACCATCACTTACATTGCCGACGAGAATGGATACCGCGCCGAGGGCGCTCACATTCCAACACCACCACCAGTGCGAGCAATCAATGCTCCCCGATACAACTTCTAGTGAGTAGGCGGCTAAATTATAGGAAACCCATCTAACTAAACAATTGGCGACGTAATGAGGATACACTGAGCTACAACAAAATCAACATCATCTTCAAGAACAAGCAACAGCTATGAGGCACCGATAGAAGAACCGATAGGCATTAATTTAAATAAAGTCCCTTTGCACCTTACTCTAAGTTCACTTTCTTCTTATATTTTTCTTCTCGATCCTGGACCTTCTCTATCTGTCTCCTCAAAATGTGATTTTGCTTTATATCTATTTTTGTCTGTATTTTTATTTGTTTTAGTTTTTATGTTTTTAATGTTTTGTTTTAATTTTAAGAACATTTATGTAAAAAGGAACAAATATTTAAATAAAACGCGCAAAACTGCAATAAGAATGCAAAACACAAAGGACTCTGCTCACTTTTGCACTCGATGAATGCCGATCTTCCTGGCGGGTTTGTGTATGGGAATACCCGAGCTCCGTGGAGTTGTTTGTTGTTTGCTCTCCTGTTGATCGCAGTCCAGATTCAGGGTTACAATTAGGCGATACTGGCCGGTGTGGTTAAAGAAGTTTTTGAGGCTCTCAAAGCTTTGCATCTGAGAGCCATTTCCATCTGCATCTCCTTCAAAGGGCCCCATTATGATAGCCAAAACGTTGAACAACCTTTTCGCTTGGACACTTAGGCAAAGAACAGGACAGCCACACTGGAGTAATTGCGGATTCACAATAGTCACGACCGACAGGTTCTTCGTTTCGTACAGCAATCGTTTGACGTTCCGCATCAGGAGCCAGTCCTTCAACGCCGACGGGAGCGGCTTTGTGTGCTCATTTGACCGCAGCAATGACTTATACCGCCTTCTGACGAGACCAAGGCATACGATGAGACCGATTGCAATGAAAAGCCCTCGAACAATCATCCAGAGGCTTTGGTTCTCGTTCACGACTGACATGTACCGCGGAACATAATTGATATAGTCCCTAACAACCTGTTGCGCCAGCTCTTGACAGTTGGATGGGGATAGTTGGTCCGGGTGGATACTTATAGGTATCTGCTTGCCCAGCAAGGACGACAGCTTCTCAGGGAAGATGAATTGCTTCAGTTTCACTATCTTGTTCCACAGTTGGTCAGTTCCGGGCTTTTGCATGAGGATTGCCGAGCAATGATCGAAGGCCTGGTAGAACCAATTCGTGCAGGTAGCTTCGTCGTATGTTTCTTTAGTGAACAACCCTTGGCAGAGCTGTACCATGTAAGGGGATGTCATATTCACTGCTGCAGAATTGAATTGAATTTGAAAATAATCAAATTAGACTGACGGGAAAGTTCAATCAGCCTACGAACTCCAGGGGCACAAGTAACCGAGCGAAGTACACCTCAAAAATTGGGTTCAGTCAATTACGTCAATGCGAGTGAATTTATTTCTAGCTTCACAAAATTATTACCACAAACTGGCGCAGCTGGAAATTTCGAATGGGGTGGTTGGATTGGATATTCGCTGCGAGAAAGGGGATTCACTTTTGGGATATTCGATTTAAGATGCTATGCAGGCAAACTGTTGGTATAAGTTGTTATCTCTTTGATTTACAACTCAATTTTTTATAGTGGACTGACCTTTTGAATCTGTTGTCCGATCAGGTTATACTTGTTGCAGTTGCTTGACTTTTCGGATAATTGGAAAAAATGATTTTGTAACTTGATCCATTTGTTGGCTAGGTCATTTACGATTAAATGGTTGACACAGTTCCTTTTGTTGAAAAAGGTCAGTGTAAGATGTTGCAAAGCGAGTTTGAAAGAATAGAGAATAATAATAATAATATACTTTATTAATAAGTAATAAATAAAATATTGCAGCACTAGCTACCAGGGCTTTCGGCTGGAGTAAGAATAGACAAACAAGGACGCATATAGCGAAAATTATTACAAAAATGTAAAAGGAAGTTCAGTTGGAACTTTTATTTTTATATCAGCTTGACGAAAACGAGTTAAACGTGAAACGTCATCATTACTAATGAATTTTTTGGTTGTAAACCTATGGTAAGATCGTGTAATGTTCAAAAAGTTGATTGATTGATTTTCCTTATTTTGACATTTGGAATGTGTGTGATGACACCCTGTTCTTACTAATACTTGGGTCCAGTTTTCCGTTGCGGGTTGTAGGGCCTCACTTCACAACTCTCCTCTACTTCAAAACAAATACTAGTGTCATCCATTGATGTCATTAAATTGTAATATTCTTCTCCTTTAGTTACTCCTTCTTGATCTGTCGAAAAATCATTAACACGTTTTTATATTTGCTAGTTTGTACAATGTACAATCAACAACCTAGGCGAATTAAAATAAGTGGTGATTGGACTAGATTTCCACTTAATGCCAGAATCGTCGTTAATGTCGCACTTACTACTTCCCTGGCACAGAATTAAAAAGTCAATTAAATTTAAAAAATTACAATTAAAAAATCAACTGAAACTGAAAGCACTGTTCATTTAAAGTGATCAATTCATTTGAATGACTTACTAAACTTGAATACCGAATGCTCTTAAGCTGTTGTCAGACTCAGAACTTTTAATTGGTGAAAATGAGCATAGTTTTCTAATCTAGATCACCGTCTTTCAAATTTCCATCATTTTTTGCTAAATCTAGATTTATGTTTAGAATTGTTCGAGAGTAGGTACTTACGAATGCAAGCATGTCATTGTTTAACATAATTTGATCCGGATCTGTTTTTGTAGATTTTTATTTAGTAAAACAATAACTTAATATATGCGCTATATTTCGACAGCATTACAGAGTCGCACAAAACTTGCTACTTTATGCCAAAGACATCCCGCGATACTCGAAATTTTCCATACAAAATTGCATATTGTGACCCACAAAATGATAAGTATGAATGTTAAAAATGATTATTAGTAAGGCTTGTAACTGGTGGACTGTATACTTACGCTTGAGTGTTTTGTAAAATATTTTGTCTTTACAATTTGTTTCCTCGGTGAATTTTTTTATTGACCTTTTCGATTTAGAAACAAGAATAAATCTAATAATAATAAAGAATAATTTGGGAAACTTATTAATCAGCAGAGCTGATATTATAAAAGCTAAAGTAAATTTTTTGTATAATTTATACTTTGTTTGAATTTGAACAAGGTCCATTGTGCCCTACTAATAATAAATTTAAGTTTCGACTTGGAAGCTCACGGAAGCTCATAATTGCGAGCATAGTGCGTATGGAAAATATAGCCAATGTGAACTATGTACTTAAATTTAAAGTCGCAACTGAAAATTTCAATCAAACAAGAATATATAGATTTAATATTATGTATAGTTTCTACTTGGGATATTAAATATAAATCTAATAGTGAAACAAAACCGGCGGAGCAACTAAGAATAAACAAAAAGTTAAAGGTATCGACGGAAAAAAAGCAAGTAAAAAAAAACATCAAGTACAGAATTGTTTTCGCTGCTGAATTTCTGCAGCAAAATTCACATGTTAACGTATTTTGCGTACATATTTCTGTTGTTAATTCTATTTTTAATTTTAGCACAACCCTCAAGTGCTCTTGAACTATTTGCAACTTCAAAAAATTACTAATGGTTAATCGGGGAAACACGTTTCAATTTATTTCCAAAAATCAAAATCTATTTTCTCGATACCTTTTTATGTCACTGTCAAATTTGACTATATTTACTGAAACTTAAAATTGGTGCTGTTCTTAAACTCTAAACTGGTTCAATGGTACTTTTATCTGTATATAAAAAATATGAATTCATCCATATTATAGGTCTATCGGCTCAACGATAACTACTATTACGAGATAGATTCTCGCAAAATGTTTACTCAAATATTATAGCACAGATCACACATTCTCCGTACATAAATTTCCAAAAGAAAATCATTCCAAACATCAACATCAAATAAACAAACGTGACAAACTATGGTTTAGCATAATTATATTTATTATTGAACTTTTCTATCCATGGTGACCGTGACCTCCACTTCCACCGTGTCCGTGGCCACCACCATGTCCACCATAGTGACCACCTTGACCAACATACTGCCTTCTAACTCGCTGGAGCTCTGGAAGTTCTCCTTCAACTTCGGCTGCCACCTGGAAGTAGGCCAGGATCAAAGCCAGAACTGTAATTGTCCACAGGAAACGCATATTGTCACTTTTGTATATAAATATTAACTTCACTTTGCAACTCTGAATATAGAACTGTTGATGGTGGTCAAAATTGTTCTCAATTTATACTATTCTGGAAGAACATAGATTGAATTTAAAAAAGTCGTAGTTGCGTTTTATGAACCAGTTCGATTAAATCAAAATACCACAAACAAGGTTATTATTAATGAATTTCTTGGTATTTTATCTATTGCAATAATAAAGTGAGTTGTTTTGATTTGCAAATTTAATTCGATTATAGATTTTGTGTGCTTGGGGTTTCCCCAAAATGCAATTATTTTATTTTTAATATTTCGACGTTCAGATTTTGTTTGGCGACACCCTTTACCTACTTTTACTACTTTTTTCCTGTTTTCCTTTGTTGGTCATATGGCCCCTCTGCAAAGCTCGCGGCAATTCTTCCACAAATGCTGTGAATAAATTGTGCTAGCAAATTGATTTATACAATAATCCAAGAGAGTAAAAAGAAATAGATCTGTCAAAAACAAAAACAGATATAACCCGTTTCAGTTGTTTACAGTCAAAAATCCAGGCGACTTAAAGTGACTGGTGACTGGACTGGATTTTCATTGAACGCAAAAAGTATATTGGTCGTTTATGTCGCGTTTACTACGTCGCATTGATCGGTGGCATTCAACTGAAATGTCAATTAGTACTCTGTCAAGAAATTCTCGATATAATGTAGGTTACGCCTTCCTCATAAATGTCAACTGAAAACACTGTAGGCCTTACGAAAAAAACATTTTTATTTTCGACTTCCAATCATTTGTGTTTACATCACTTTTTCTGACTTTTGATTTATTTTCAGAATTGCTCGAGAGTCGGGACTAACGAATAAAAATGTTTATCACAGTTTAACATAGTTTGATCTGGATCTGGTTTTGTTCATTTATAACTCATGCTCAATATTTTGATATTGGTGGTGATTTTCTATTGAGTGGAGGAACACGTCAGATAAATTGTTGTCTTGAACTGATGCGCCACCTATGGAAAAGCAGCAAATTTCCCTGAAAACTGACAATCTTTTCATAAGCTTAAAAGCTACAAGTTGAAGCATTCTTTTGGTTTAAATTTGTTATTGGAAATTTTGATTCGGCCACAGATCGTCAACCACTTTCAACCCTGAGAAGCTGAGAAGAAGCGGGATGCAAGATTTGTGTTGCTCTTAGCCCAGACCACCCGGAATATCCACAGATTTGGTGTTGCTCCTTCGCATGACTAAAGCAGGTCTAACAATGGATTGCTTATACTATCGCATTGCTCACTTAGTTTGGCCCATACCTACCACATTAGCACTCGAATTAATGACTGTATGCAAGACTGCTTTCAACCACTTAGTAGAAATAATTTTATGGGAACCAAACTCAATTTGAACAATGATTAAATGAGATAAGCTGAACTGATTGCTAACCTTCGTAGGTTAAATTTTACCGGCGCGTCTGGCTGTGTTCTCCACAAAGTATTGAACCCAACGTTCAAAATCTAATTGGATTCAAAAGCAAGTCAATTGCGCATTTCAACTGCCAAAATTTTAATCGACAAAAAATCTTTCTATGTGTAAATGGTCATATCAAATACCGTTTACCTGATGCCCAAAAATTCGCCCATGGTTTCTCAAAATTAACACATAAACTCCACCATCGTAAATAAAATACAAAGTTAAATTTAAATTTTATATTACTGCACTAACAACTGGTCTATCCATGGTGACCGCCGCCATATCCACCGCCATGATGATGACCACCTCCATAGCCGCCACCGAATCCACCGTGATGACCACCGAAATGTCCGCCACCGCCATGTCCATGACCACCACCCCCAAAGCCAAATCCTCCGCCACCGTGACCATATCCTCCACCATTGTGTCTCCGAACACGAAGCAGTTCTGGAAGTTCTTGCTCATTGGCTCTCACTTGGAAGTAGGCCAGGATCACGGCCAGGACAACAAAGCTCAATATGATGCGCATTTTTCACTCAGATTTTTGCACTCGGTACTTCAATTCACTGCGGGCAACTTGTAATGTCCAACTGCTGAAGTTCCTGCAGGTCTGTCGCTTTTATATCTTCCCTGTGGATCAATAACAAAATGCATGTTTATTTAAGGAATAAAACGATGCTACTAACCCGTTTGCAAATATGAATTCGTGTACACAAGTCACGTGCAGACGCCCTCATACTTGGTATAGCTGATTGCATGTCGCACATGTTTGCCAACACAATTAGCAACTTATTGTGTAAACAAATAGCCCAGTGATCTTTTCTGAGTCACTTCGACGAGTTAAGGGCTTCCCAAAAATAATAATACAAGTCGCATTGATTATTTTTATTTGCAAACTAGCTTTGGAAAGGAGGGGCACGCAGCCTTGCTTTTGTTTACTGACTCTGTGACCTTGGTAATGAAAAATATTTTATGTCAGTTAACACTGGATTATGCATTATTTAAGCTCCATAAAAGTGGAGTTATGCAAGCAAGGGGAGTGTTGATCCTCTGAGTACGCCATATGTGTCAGTTGCATTTGCGTTGCAACTTTTATTTTATTTGGAAACTGCTCAGAGATAAGCCTCAGTTTTGAAATGCCAAGTTGTGTCAAAGGGCTTTGTCAAAATAGAAATAGAAAAACCTTCGCTGGATCAGAGCCGACATTAAAATCCGGCTGAGTGTTCAATTCCCAACAATCGGAATGCAGCAAATACCAGAGGACCTGCTGTTCAGGCGTTTAAATGGGCGGAAACTCAATTTTGTGAAATAAAAAATGCTGATCTCTAACCTCACCCAAGGAGAAAGTTCTATCCAAGATCAACTTTGCAACTTCTGACCAATATTACGCAGTTAAACAACATACTTTTGTTGAGTTTTTTTTTTATTCAGTCATTTCCTTTAAACATCCGCCACTTATCCATAGAAACCATGTCCAAAACCACCATGATGGTGATGGTGATGTCCACCAAAGCCGCCACCGAATCCGCCGTGTCCTCCGAAGCCACCAGGTCCAAATCCTCCTCCATGTCCATAACCGCCGCCACCGTAGCCAAAGCCACCACCATATCCGCGACCGAAACCACCAAACTGTCTCCTAACTCGGACGAGCTCGGGAAGCTCCTCTTCGGTTTCGGCTATCACATGGAAATAGGCCAGGATCAATGCCAGGACAGCAATACTCAATAGGAATCGCATTTTGTACTTATCGTGACTTATAGGTGAGGTGTTAACTTTGCTCTTCAACTTTTGTTGTTCAACTGCTGATGTGGGTTAGAATTAGCTAGTTTTTATAGGTAGGTACTATTTCATAAAAGATGCGGTGAGGCATTTGTTTGTTCTAGAAATAGCTCGGATCGATGCGGACTAGTAACCCGTTTGAAAATTACCACAACCAAATCGCTGATTCAATTGGTAAACAAAACTGCGTAAAATGTTGACCACTGTTTCTTTGATGAGCTATTCAAAAGGGGTTTCCCAATCTCAAGAAGCACTCAAAAGGTTAAGTTCGCAGTAGTAATTCTGATTTACAATAAAAACAAATGTCAACCTCAAAACGAATTTGCATAAGCTTAAGCGATTCAGCGATTTTTTTTTTTAACTGGTTTACTAAAGAGTTTGTTTCCAACTGTGGAAGTACGCACTTTTGCGCAAAACAAAAATATGTCATGCTCTCTTCGTCACTGTTGTTGGGTTAGTAATTTGATGTCAGATGTAATACGTTTCCTACTTCCTCAAAAGGTATAACTATTGCACTAGTAAATGGTAGGTATATTGAAAATGTTATAAATGTTTTGATATTTGCCAAATTTAAGCGAAACTTCGTCTAATACTTTGTTCATATATTTTTTGCTGTATCAAAAATAGATTTTCTTAAGAAGGCAGCGTATGGCTATAATCAAATGCAAAATATGAACAAGGACTTTATCAAAGTATAATTTTCCGAAGAGTGGAACTCTTGATTCGAACAGCTTTATATCGAGAATAGTTTTTTTTTTTTTCTTCTTCTTTTAAGTTCTTATTTTTGGTGCTTCCACATGCACGTCTAGATTAGAAACCTTCCTCACATCATGTCACAGGTCACACCCCCTTATGTTTGTCTATTCGTGAGATGTAGCACAGTGGAAAAAGAGCTTGTGTTTTACGGGGGCTCAACCAGCGACCCTTACAGCTAAAGCGATATTCATATATGGGTACCCATTTTGTTGGCCTAATGAGAATTTGCCAAAAATATTGTTAAAGTCGTTTTTGGATATATTGTTAATGTTTTTCAATTCAAACTAAAGCATAAAGCCTAAAGTTATTATGTTGAAGACGTTTTACAAGTGAGATCTTAAGCAAATCGGCCTCTAATTAACAAAGCAAGGGAGTAGAGAGTCGAGCTCAAACAACTTTTTTTGATTTTTTTCGACTCGACTCTGCTTGGTAGTCGAAAAGAACTACACCAATTTCTTTACAAGATTATCAATTTTAATTTATAAAAACTCACAACATCGCAATGAAGAAATCCGAATCTGTAATGCGCAATGGCCGAGTTCGCAAAGTGCAATATGGACGCTGAAACAGCAACGAATGAAGAAACTGCGCAACTGAATCAAATGGCACAGTCAACGTGGACAGCGCCACCACACATGAAAAAAAATTGGCTTCTCGATTGATCAATAATAGATGGCGTTACCTTGCGTGTCTATCTGACAGTTCAATTGTGATACGATATGTTACATTCAAATTTGATTCCTTTTCTGGTTGTTGCCAAAATAAATAAATACAAAATGAAAAAAAAAATTTAAAAAAATTAAAAAAAAAACCTGTCGTAACACGCTGGGTGGTCAAAATAAGACATAGGTATTGAAATTTTTAAAATTTATTTCTTTTTAAACCCGTGCTGAGAAAATACCTTTCCAACAATTTCCAAGTATTAATTATCAAAATCGGTTCGGCCAATCTCGAGTTATGGGATAACATCGCTTCGGACATAACATCCTTTCGCCTCGCCAGATCACAATATTCGTACACATTCGCCAGTGGGAGATGGGAATTCAAGAATTGTTGTCACAAATATCCGGCGATTGTCCTTGCGACCAATTATTTTTCGTAGTGAAAGCGATGGGAAATTGAAGGCGCTTGAAAACCAAAGGCAAATCCTCGGAATCTGCTGAATTATAATGTTTGCCTTGAATTTTTTTCAATTAAAATCTTCGGTTGACATTTGACTTAAGATTCCTCACAATCAAATCAAACGCGATCCGTTTAAAAAGTTTCGGTTGATTGGGGTTGCTCAACAAAATTATAACTGAGCCAACTTTCGATTTCAAATTTCGATCCAAATAATTTAAAAATTCAACATTTGATATAAGATTTGTTGTATTGGAAGTAGCAGCCGTTTTTCTATCCAGTTAATTTTTTCAAAGTACCTACGGTTCCCACACTAAGTTCTATTCCCTATCTCATCCGCTTAAACTTTTGTTTTCACGCCGAAATTGTCATATACCTATGTCCTTCCAATACGAATCCACCAAGCCCAAAATCATAAAAATCGATTGATCCAGTCTCGAGCTATGATTGCTCACACAGACGTCAGTCTCTGTTATATATAGTGGTTCGGCACGGTTTGTCCGGCTTTTGTTTGGAACTATTGGGTCCAAAACTATCCCATCTTTAAAACTGGAACAACCATACCCATCCAAAAAATTTCATTGAGTGGTTTCGGACATCGACATAATTGCAGTTTTCACACTTATGTTTTCGAAAAAATATTTGAATACGCCTTTTTGTTAACTGACATAACATATTGCCGTACTAGTAACCAATTTTAGTCTCGACTTTAAATTTACGAATGCTCACAATAGCGAAATTTCTATGGAAAATATAGCCACTGTGAACTATTTAAGTTTCTGTAGATTTAAAGTCAAGACTAGAATTTTGTTTGAGTTTGGCTCAGCATATAAACATTTTTTTGGTTTTGTATTTAAACTTAAAAAAAATAAATAAACAGACCTGTTCGGGGCTATCAAAATAAAAATCTTCATAATATGCAATCATTTTTAATTAATTCTAATCTCCACTTTATTCCGTCGATTACTATAGAAGAGAATAACGGACCGTGTTATATATCTGACACTTAATTAATCACCCAGCAAACATTAAATTTCCACTATTAAACAACTTTCAACAAGAAAGCCGGTTACACAGTAAAATTAATTAGCAAAAATCGTCTTAATTTATGCAAATTCATTTGGAGTTTGCAGTTTGGCTATTTTGAACTCATACTTTTCAGTGGTCATAAAAATAGGGAAACCCCTTAAAGTTTTAATTGAATAGCTCATCAAGGAATCGAATCGCAGATCAACACTTTAGTATTATCCGCTGAAGTCACATTTTACCACAAAGATGAATCAGTGATCTGGTTTGTTTTTTTAATTCTAAACGGGTTACTTGTACTTAGTCCGGGCCATTTCAAAACCAAACTAATTACTCACAATAGCTTTTATGAAATAGTACCTACATAAAAGGGAGAAAATTCTGAGCCACATCAACAGCTGAACAACGAGAATTGTAGAGCAAAGCTAGAACTTCTCCCATACAAGTACAAAATGCGCTTCCTATTAAGTATTGCTGTCCTGGCATTGATCCTGGTCTACTTCCATGTGATAGCCGAAACCGAAGAGGACCTTCCCGAACTCGTCCGAGTTAGGAGACAGCTTGGAGGCTTCGGTCGCGGATATGGTGGTGGCTTTGGCTACGGTGGCGGCGGTAATGGACATCGAGGAGGATTTGGACATGGTGGCTTCGGAGGACACGGCGGATTCGGTGGCGGCTTTGGTGGCCATCACCATCACCATCATGGTGGATTTGGACATGGTTTCTATGGATAAATGTGTATTTGAATAAAAGGATTGAAAAAGAAAGCCGTTTAACTTTTTTGTGTTGGTCCAAAGTTGGTTTCAAAAAGAGGCTACAAAAATAGAACTTTAAAAACCCCAGAGACTATTTATTAGGGATTTTATTTTTTTTTTTTGCGTATTTTACAGGTATCAGTTTACGTTGGAGAGGCTTTTGAAATGTGCAACAATTTTTTCTTTTAGGTAAAGATTGCTCTGTCGCAAGCAAAATTCGAGTTTGTTTTTGTGTTAATTTAAAAAAAATAAGAGAAAGTTATTTGTTAGTCATTCGAATCATTGGATAAAAAAAAACTTGTAAGTCCACTTAAAACAAAAAAAATATCAGCCACATCTGGCATGCCTTGCTTGGTGCTCGGTTTGTATCATAAATTAAATTTCAGAAAGACTGGTCGTCTTAGACTTTCTTGATATATTTTACGTTATAACAAAACTCGTTTTTCCAAAGAAGGTATTCCTCACAAAAACGGCAAGGTGACTACTTTTTGACTGACATTTTTTAAAGTCAACAATTTACCAGCTCCGAACATTATAGCTTTTGCAAGTCTGCTGAATTCGTCGAATAAAACTAAATTAAATAATGGTTCCAAAAGTGATGAATGGGCAAGGTCCTACATATGAAACAAGGGGCGAACAGTCTAAAATTAGAACAAAAGTCAAAAGTCAAAACTAGAAACAGTCCAGAATTAAAATTGTGTTTCAAATTTGACAATTGACAATAGAAGTATGTCAGAAAGTGTTTTGATTACGGACGAAGCGAATGGAGGAGGAAGCTTTTTAGTTAAAATTAGCCTGCAACTTCCGTCAAGGTCATCTCATGTGTTCACTTTTATTTTTCGCCACTCTAGTTTTAGTTTTCTTTTATTTATTGTACCAAAATCTGTACAACATGTGTTCACTTTAATTTTTCGCCACTAGTTTTAGTTTATTTATTGTACCAAAATCTAGTAGAGATTGCAACGGTAAGTTGTAGCAATGTTGGAAGACTAACTGAAAAATTAAATTATTGCAAATATCCATTCAGTTGATAACAGCGCAAACAACCTCAAACCCAAAATAAGGTCGTACAAAATAACGATTAAGCCGTGGATAATGTTAGACTTTCTTCTCTAACAAGGATTCAAATCGACTATCGAAATTTCACCGACACCGAACATTCCACACAAAATCAGCAGTTTAGTCCAAGAGATCGTTTCGCAGTACAACGTGCGCATACCTAGTTAAAGCAACAGACTTTGAGACCTATTTTATTAAATATGCAGCACTTGGGTAATTCAATCTCTATGGCCTAAGAGTTTTTGCTCTCTACCAAAATAATTCTCCGTTCTTGGCATCGCATAAAATTAATAACAAAAATGTTTAATCCCAATTTCATTTATTCATAGTCGGAATCTATTTTATCCAAAGTGACCAAAACCGCCGCCATATCCTCCGCCATATCCTCCACCATATCCTCCACCATATCCTCCATAACGACCACCATAACCTCTGCCTCCGTAGCTACCATAACCGCCGCCTCCGTAGCCACCATAACCTCCGCCGCGTCTGAAACCACCAAACTGTCTTCTAACACGACTCAGTACTGGAAGTTCTTCCTCGGCTGTCACTTGGAAATAGGCCAGGATCAAAGCCAGCATGGCGAAGCTGAACAGGAAACGCATTTTGTACAGGTATTTGTTTTACTTTTTTTTTACTGTTTAATTATGTACTTCACTTTGCAAATTAAGTTCTTTAACTGCTGATCCTCCACTGAAATTGTCTCTTTATATACGGTGTTTCTTTTGCAGCAATTATTTTCAGGAATGAATATTGTTTACTTTATAAATCAACTTGTTAGAGCTGCTAACTGGTTTGTTTAGAGAGTACATAAATTTATTAAAAAAAAAAAAACCAGATCACAGACAGAATCTTGCGGTTATTTTTAATAAATTAAAAAAATATAATTCTTCTTGTCTTTAACAATAAGAAATCAACACATAATGCGACTGGCAGCTTGGAGCATTTAAGTAAACAAGAATAGAGTTGTTGGTGACTCTGCGAGCCATAATTTAGGACTGCTATCCAATGGGAGTTGATGTAAGGTGATTAATTCAAGTAGAATTGATCGACTCCTGAATGAGATAGACAGGCTAGAAAATTTGTAAGTATTAAATGGTAGAGCTTGTATTTTTTTGGTGGTTGGTGCTATAATGGGTCGCATGAATAAAAAAAAGGTTGTAGCAAAGTCAAAGCCCTTAGCAATTGCTTTCAATCGGTATGAATAAAAATGTAATTTGCTAAAGTAAGTACGAAAATTCGAACATAGCATTTACTTCGCTGTACCAACGTGTTAGGTACTTGCCTTGCAGTTCTTGGCAAACCTTAACAGTTAATTTGAATTTTTCAATATGTTTATATTATAGTTGGGAGAAGATTGTATACGGTACGACTAGTTTTTTGTCTTTGATACTTGTAAGTATTTGAAGGCTTTTAGAAAAATTTCGAAACAGGAGCGTGCCCCTAAAATAGGGAAAATGAACAAATGGAATGCTATATCTTAGCGCGATGAGAAGGGCAACTTACGGGGATGGAGCAACCACTTCCCTTAGTAGCTCATAGTTACAAGATCACTAGTACTGATAATGAACGATTCATTACTTTGAGCATCCAGGAAACAAGTTCCAAATATAAAAGAAGTTCTACAAGTCGATTGAAGAAATTTTTACACCTAATTCGTGTTCGAAAGCAAGGCTGGAATCGGCCAAGGTGATAATTTTTTGTCGCTTTTTTTATTGTCGTTTATGATTATCAACTCTTCTTTGGCTAAAGCGATCGCTAAGAAATTATTAGGTTCGTTCGTGTAATTTCAGCATAGAAAAATTAAAAATGTCAAATCTCATAAATCGAGAGAGAAATCTCTCAATTTCAAGAGAATTACCTGACCGGTTTTCTTTTTCTTACAAAAAGTTTGAGAAATATCATTTTGACATTTGACAAGGTTCTCTTTAATTGCACCATCTACAAAATAAGTTGGAATTGATTTTGTTATAAGCTATAAATACCAATTAAACTTACCATTTCGAATGTGCTGATATGTTCTAGAAGAACATTTTATTAGAACTTCTTCCCACGACATCGTTGAAGACGAAAATAAATAGAGTTTTACTTGTCAAACTTTTGAGCTGTCACTTAGTTGTCAGTTTTAATTTTTCAGTAAGTCGAAATTCGGTGAGTAGAAAATTGCGAAAATATTAAAAGAGGGGAAATGGATTTCTCATCCTTTTTTTAAATTTTCTCAGGACGTGGTCACATTCGCAAAGTTTCATAGCAAGTTTTAAATAAATGATTACGTTTGCAAAAAAGTACCCGAACGAACCTATTGATTATTGGCAGCGCTTAGAGTTTTGAACGTCACTTCCTTGACGACACTGTCACTTCGAGCAGCTGATACATATTCCAGGTGTTTCTTTTCTATTGTGAAAAATGTAAGTGAAGTTGAGAATAATAATGTGTCCACAAATTAAGGCTGGTACGCAGTTCGATGTTCGAGTGAAGTGAAATTTTCACTCCTCTCCAAAAAGTGCTGTGAAATACAAAGTGAAATCTTTTGTTGGCGAAAATTATGCAGTTGGCCTGAGGTCCAATTTTTTTTTTGTGGCAGTTCAAGAAGATCTTAAGTTACCTATAAAATGAAAAATACTCCAAAATTCAACTTTCGCACTTTTATTCTACTAAATGAGAAAACAGGCCCGGCATTCTGTAAGGTGAAAACGTTTAAACGTTTTCGTGCACACGAACAGTTTGCTTCATGTAACATCAAAAACGAAAGAAATTCTCGTGGGCGCGACAAAAAACGAACGAACACATTTTCTTTGACGTTTTCGCTTTTCTTGCTTCATGTAACCTTAAAAACGAACAGATTTTATCGTCTCCACGAAAGAAAACAAACGACAGCTATTTTGTTGACGTTTATCATTTTCCTATTTATTCTCTTTGAGCTTGGTGATTTTAACTTTTAAGATTGTGCTGAATATTTTACTAGAAATGCTAACAAACTATTTTTTGTTGACCAGCGACGAAAGTGAAATGGAAAATGAACACGTAAACTTCAAAAAAAAATTAGAAAAAATCTGCGGGATTGTTCGAATCCTCTCACATTACCTGACAAAAGGTTAGTTTATTTAAATTTAGTTCTTAGTTAGAAATTTATTTTTTTCTTTTAGTTTTGTTCAACGTTTTAGGTTAAACATAGCTGCCTTTCATTCGCATACAGGTACACGAAATACATACGTGCCTCCTATTTTAAAGCTTTCCTCAACTTAACGAAAATAAAGCTACATACTGAGACTGCCAAACTATAATTTTGTTGTCACACAGTTTCTCAAACCTAAACGAATGTGAACAAAAAAACGTTAGGAGTTACATGAAGCAGATTTTCGCTTTCGCGTGATTTATTTCGTTTTTTGAAACGCGAAAGTGGTTTTCGTTTCGTTATTTATAGAATTCCACCACAGTAATTCAGCGTCAGGGATGAGGATTCAGATCAAGAGAAAATATTATATGCAGCTCCCGTTCTGCTTGTTGAAAAGGCCTAACTTCCGACGCAGGTACATCTTTGGAAAATTCTTAACACGTTCGCGGACAGTTGAAATCGCAAGCGGTGTTGCAAAATGCACCAATCATAACTTTTGTTATGTTTTTTTCGCTGAGATCATCGTCCAGCGGTGTGCTGGGACATTTCAAAAAAAGTTTTGTTTTCTACTGGGACAGCAGGTTTCATTGCGTATATAATTCAATGAAAAACTTGACGGCAGTTGCCGCTTTGCGTTATAGAGTACAACAAAGTTGGACGGCATATCCCGCTTTGTCCCAGCAAAAATGGCAAAATTGGACGGCATATGCCGCCTTGTCCGCGAACGTGTTAAGTATATGCTCAAGAAGTCTACCTCACAGTGGAATTCGGCTTTTCTTCGACCCTTAATAGTCTGCCGACATCGATTCTGATCTAGTACAAGGTTCATGTTTACCTGCATTCGCGTCTTGCTATCCACCTTGATATTTAGCTTTTGGTAAGGAGGTAATTGAATTTTTTTTCTGGGACAGCAGCAATCTATATCCTCTGGCCTTTTGTTTATTTCTAGAGAAGTGTAGATTCTTCCCACCTATTTCGCTCGTTACTTTTCAAAAACGTCGACATTGTTAGGTAATAGAGCCTATTTGTTGAGCAGCTTTTCCCAACTGTTTTCAGTTCAAGCACAACAAGATCTTGGTGACCTGTCAGAGGAGCTGTTATCAGCTTGCAGTCAAACACTACGACTTATTTTACATAAAGACTTGTCTACAACCCAACGGTGCATTTATTTTCTATAGTTTTCTAAAATACGTCTATCATCGTACAAGCGATAACAACACAATTTTGTCTGATGCAATTGAAGAACGCAATTTCTCAGCTTAATCTGTTATTTCCCCAGTAGGATCTTCACACTCGTGGAAATACAACCGACGGCTTTTTCCACGAATGATGATTGTCAGTGTACGGTTCGGTTGATGTGCTCAGATCCTCGACGGGCATAAATTGCTCATCAACCGCTTGAATCGGTTGCAGTGAATGATGCTTTGGATATGGCTGCGTCACCGCTAAAAGTAAAAACTTGTGGGAGAGCGTTTCAGGCTGGTAAAGAGAGAAAATTACCTTTCAGCTTTCCATAGTCATCCGAAGGAACCTGAAACGATCTAAATTCAAATATTATGACAAAAACACTCAAACGGATGTGTCAACTTACGTTGCGTGTGATTCTTGGGTTTCTGCGGTGCGTTCCAATGGTCCGTTCTATCGTCGGGAGTTGTTGGTATTCCGTTACCTTCGTTGAGCCACCGGCACTGGGATTTGAAGTTATTCTACCGTGGATAGACGAGACTCTTCTAGTCTCATGGGCACAAGTTAGGTGTAGGCATACTAAAACTAACGAGACACAAAGATGGGCGGTTTTCATCTTGAAATTTGCTCTGATCTGTGATGACTGCGAATGGGAATCAGAACTTCAACTGGGGGCAGTGTTGATACGATTTAATCAAAGACCCAAAAACCTCTCGACAATCGCGTGTTATCTATCGCTGCTGACATCGACTGACCCGGTTTCATTTTCGCTGTCATCGTAATCGGCTTGGTGTTTTTGAAGCTGGAATTCGTCACTGGAATCAGGGATAACAACTGTGACAAACAGTGATCCCAGATTGAGGGGGAAGGCCCCAATTTTGGCGATTTTTGAATGAAAAAACGGAAAACGAGAGATTTAAAAAAAAGAGGGAAAAATAAAAAATCTCTGTGAAATGCAAAATTTTTTTAAGAATAAAATTAAAACGTATTTTCATTGCGAAACAATTTCCAAGAATGAACTGTTCATATTAACCCTGAATGGTCAGGCTACTCCTCTTTTAAGAGGACATGTCACATGTCCTGTTTTTATCGAAATAAAAAATATTCGGTAAAGTTTTGAAAAAAATATGCAATTTTTTGTCCCCTTTTTGGGGACCTTACGGAATTTTTCGACACGACAAAACTACTACAAAGCTTTTTTTTCAACACTAATTCAGAATTTTTCTTTCTAGTGCGAACAGGACCTAGAATATATTTGCACCCGAAATCATTCACTCAGTTATACAACAAAATTTTTTTTGTTTTTTTTTTTTTAAACAATCGTCTGAACACACCCATTTGACAGCTCAATTTCATTTACAATTTTATTGACTGTGTTTTTCGTTTGTTTTTATGAATTAAAATTTTATTCTTCAATTTTCCACTTGAGATTTTCAAAGGTGTCCTCTTTTTACTGGGTGTGGATCAACCCTAAGCTTCAATGAAAACAACCCATGGTACGTCTACGTATCTGTGTATCTGCTGAATGCATTCACTCGTTTTGATACGGCCGAATGACGCCACCGGAATGAAAACCGCACCAAACACTGACTTTTTGCTCATAAAGTGCTGTTTCATGAAGAACATGAGGGTACCTATCCACCTGTCCAGTAACGCATATTGACGAAGCCGTTTCACCACAAAATACGCTTCATCGCTCAAAATTGAAATTGGCGTTAACGCTCTTAAAGTTGCGGTCCGACTCCGAATTTCCGCAGCAAATTCGAATTATTTGTAGACGTTTTTGCTTCGTGTACATCAAAGCGATAAAAATGATTTTATTGAATATTCTGACATTGACAGTTTGGTAATAGGTTTAAGGGTGCGTTCACACTGCAAGTTTAAAGTTCTCAAGTCGTTAACCAAAGACCCTTTATGTCGAATAGAAAAGAAAATTATTGTAACGGGTGATTTTTTAATAGGTTTAGAACTTAAAAAAAAAAAAAACACAAAAATTTCGAAAAAATGAATGAAATATTTATTTGAATCGATAGTTTGAACCTTGCAATTTAAAGTTTAAAGATAATTTCATGCAAATGTTGACCGCGGCTGCGTCTCAGGTAGCCCATCCGCTGAGTCCAATTTTGGCATACTCTTTCACACATATCGGCCGGTATCTCACGAATGAATGCATGGATGTTGGCTTCCAGTGCGTCAATCGAAGCGGTCTTGTCCCTATACACATTAGCCTTGACATACCCCCACAAAAAATAATCTAATGGTGTCAAATCGCACGATCTAGGCGGCCAATTGACCGGCCCGAAACGTGAAATTAACTGTTCACCAAACTCGCCTCGCAATTGCGCCATTGTTTCGCGTGCTGTGTGGCATGTGGCACCGTCTTGTTGAAACCACATATCATGCAAGTCAAGAACTTCCATTTCGGGCAAAAAAAAGTTTGTTATCATCGCTCGGTAGCGTTCACCATTGACAGTAACGCTGCGATTCGCATCATCTTTGAAGAAATATGGCCCAATAATGCCGCCGGCCCATAAACCGCACCAAACAGTGGCTTTTTCGGGATGCATTGGTAGCTGTTGCAATGCTTCTGGCTGATCTTCACTCCAAATGCGGCAATATTGCTTATTTACGTACCCATTCAACCAAAAATGAGCCTCATCGCTGAACACAATAAAATGGAAGCAGCGCGCGATGAACATTTCGAACCGAGCACGAATTTTGATAGTAAAATTCAATAATTTGCAAGCGTTGTTCATTTGTAAGACGATCCATGGTTAAATTGCAAACCAAACTGAAGCTGTTTGACAGTGACACAAGGTACTAAACACACGTCAGCTGTCAAAACCAGTGTTGCCAAAACCAAACCAGCTAAAAAATCACCCGTTATAATATGTAGGTATATTTCAATGTTTGTTGATAAAAACGCTTACTTTTTTATTTTTTTTTTTTTTTTTTTTTCAATGAAAGTGAGAGGATTTTTTTTCGAATTTGGGGGAAAACTAATGATTTCGATGATGAAAACAGGGAAAAAGAGTCTTCAAAGTCTGGGAACACTGGTGACAAATTGCTGAGGTTGGATGAAAACGAATTACGCCTTAGGTGCGGTACTGAACTTGATAATGAAATATTTTGCTCTGTAGATCGCAACCGATGTGGATCCATAAAAGCGGTTGTAAGTTGGAGTAGACATTGGCAATAGCTAGTCCTGATCACAGCAATTTAACTACAACCGACAGGTCACGTGCCACTTTAACATCAATCTGTTCATCAATCTACTACTGTGCAAGTGCTGCCTTGGCATTGACACTGACACCACAATCTCGCGGCAGTGTTACAATGGACTTATCAGTGTTACGCCTGAACGTTTCGGTAACCAATCTCTCCTCACTTGTACATCGCACGTCAGAAACATTAACAGCAGCATTGGAGCATCTATACACCGCCAGGGAACGCCTCAGCTAATGCGGTCGGCATCAGCAACTCAATACATATGTCGGGCGAAAACCAAACATCACCAGATCGATGTCACACAACTGGCAAACGGTATTCAGTTTCCACCCATCCACTTAGGCGAACACAAAAATCTATACGTGGGCGAGCGGTAGATGTCAACAGATTACTTCCTCGTTTCAAGCGTTCAAAATTTACCTCAAGACGAACAGTTACTCATGCGACAACTTCCCACACTGGTGAACTTGCTAAATACCCAAAAAAAACATATCAACCTGCTTTCAGTTTCAATGGCACCGAGTGCGTTTACCTTTTGCCAACCCAGGCGTAGACGCCGGGTGCCGCCTCGGAAGTGTATACAACCAAAGTGGTATAGCTAAGGCGAAATTCGGTCAAATTTGGAGCGAATTCTGAGATGGGAATACCCACGATGTACTATCGTACGTTGAGCGCATTGACTGTGTCCATTTGCAGCGAGAAGGTCGCCCAAGGTGACCTTTGGCGGGGCAATTTGATTTCTGTAGATATAAGCTGGGGAGCTGACAAGTATTAGGTTATTCGATCAATAGAAGTGGAACAGTGGAATTGAGTTTGTTTTCTCAAGATGAAGTACGAAGTTGTGATATTGCTTAGTCTGATGGTGGCGCTGGGGTCATGTGTCACCTCGAAGGCGGAAGACGAGAAGAAGTCGAGAAATCCCCAAATAGAAGGGCGGTTCTTCGGTGGCGGACCATACGGCTTCGGCGGAGGATTCGGAGAGCCTGGCGGTAACACTGGCAGACCTGGCGGCTATCCAGGAGGAGGAGCCGGTGGATATTATCAGGGCGGTTTCGGACAAGGCGGCTTTGGACAAGCTGGCCCTGGGCAAGGTGGCTACAATCAAGGTGGAAACCGTCCAGGTGGCTATGGACAAGGTGGCCTTGGGCAAGGCGGCTACAATCAGGGTGGAAACCGTCCAAGTGGCTATGGGCAGACCGGATACCAACAAGGCGGCTACCAGCAAGGCGGGTTCGGACAGGGTGCATATCAGCAAGGCGGATACAATGGCCGCCCTGGAGTGTCCGGCGGTTACCCAGCGTACCAAGGTGGCTACGGAGGTGGTTTCCAAGGATACGGACCAGGCGCGGCTGGTGGATATCCCGGGACCATTAGACCCGGAGCTGGTGGATACCCTGGCGGTAACCGTCCTGGTCCCGGGTTCATTGGTGGATACCAAAATCCATCAATCCCGAACCTTAATAACATCGATCCGAACCAGGCTGCAGCTTTAGGTTAAGATTTGGGCGCCTCACTGCGGCCACTACTGAACAGCCCGAATGGTGCCAATCAGTTGCAAAGCATTCTTGGGCTACTCGGTTGATTAACCTCGTGCTGTGATGAATTCCGTTAATTATATGTATATTTATTGTAATTCTAAGCGAAGACATACAAATAAGAAACAAAATTCAATTTGTTTAATTTATACAAAAGACTTTCTAACCAGGGAAACGCCCATGGGACGACACCTTTCTCTTCTAGATCTGCAATCCTATATAAGTCTTTTTGCATCCCGTTGACAGTTAACAGTGTTCATCCAACAACGCACGAAGTATAATCCATATCATAGTCAAAGATGAAGAAGTTCTTTGTGATCTTGCAAGTTTGCCTAATTTTTGGTGCATTGGTTGCGGCCTATCCCTTGGAGGATGATCAGGGAGATTTAGGACAGCGTGAGGGCAGAAAGTACGGCGGGTCGGGATATTATAACAACTATGGAGGTTATGGAGGAGGTTCGCATTACGGTGGATACGGTGGTGGTAACTATGGAGGTGGTAACTATGGAGGTGGTAACTATGGAGGTGGTAACTATGGAGGTGGTCACGGCAGCTATGGCGGCAATGGTGGTGGCGGCTATGGTGGTGGCGGCTATGGTGGTGGCGGCTATCGCCCAGGATATGGAGGAAACCATTACCATCGGGGTTGAAGACCATCCTATGAAGTAGCTAACTTATTTTAGTTTCTATCGAGTTTGTCATTAATTTCATAATAAAAGTGGGAATGCCAATGCGTGCATTCGAAAATGGAAAAGTTGTTGTTGTAGTTTTAAATCGATTGATTCTTCAAACTTAACCCCGAATCGATACCCATGATGTTTTCTTTTTATCGATTATCCGGCATTTATAGAACGAGCTATAAATGATTTTCAAATGACTTTATCAGGCAGAATGGACTCTACAACAAACTGCTACAAAAACATCAGAGATATTAACAGCCTAGAACTTGGTTGCGAAAATCTCAATGTTGCTATTAAATCCGCCTATCATCAAGCTTGCACAGGGAAAGAAAAATCAGGTAATCGCTAAACTCCTTGGTGGAATAACAAACTCGCTAGATTAAAAAAAACTACTAGCAAGCTTTTTAACAGAGCGAAACGGGATGGAGATGGAGAATGGACACTATACTTTGAAACACTCACAAAGTATAACCTAGAAATTAGAAGAGCTAAAAGAAAATCAAAGAAAAAGTTCTGCCAAGATCTATCTGATTCTCGAAGCAGCGCTCGTATCCACAGAATTCTATCAAAACAGCACACTAATAAAATTGGACTAATGAAATATCAGAATGGGACTTATATGGAAAACGGCATACAGACGCCAAAAACCATTTCCCAAACTCTATAACAACACCAGACTCACCCAATCATTCTCTTCAGGTAAGAATAAACAGACCAACACGAGTGGACTGGATAAGGTCAAAAGAAATCTTTCATGAAGATCAAATAAAATGGGCCGTTAATTCATTTCGATCCATTCAAATCCCCTGGAAAAGATGGAATATTTCCAGCACTCCTCCAAAAAGGCAGTGCACAAATAACTCTGCTTCTAATAAACATATCTAGAGTTAGCTATGCATGGGGTTATATACCGAAAAGCTGGAGAGAGGTAACGGTCAAGTTTATACCGAAGGCAGGTCGCAGACCAACCGATCTTCCCAAATCTTACCTTCCCATTAGCCTCATCTCCTTTTTCCTTAAAACAGAAACCCTTTGTAGATAGTACTACATGTAACTGGATACAGAAAATGCTTAACAGTAGAAACATAAATGCTACATTAATCAGTGACAGTATAAGAGTCATAGCTGCGAAAGGTTGCCCAAGGGTGGTGTTCTCCCCCCTGCTATGGTCCATCGTAGTGATCGAACTACCAGACTTACTCAGCAATAATGGTTTCTATGTCCAAGGATACACGGATGACATTGCGATCCTAATCAGAGGAAATTTCGTAGACACAATCTCGGAACTCCTGCAGAGGGCACTCAACCTATTTGCTGCGACTGGTGCAAAAAACGTTGTTTTAACTATGTAAACCCCCAAAAAAGTACCATAGTTGCGTTCACAAAAAAAAGGAGTAGGGATAAACTAAAAAAACCCACCCTGCTTGGTGAAACAATAGAGTTCTCAAAAGAAGTCAAATTCAACTTCGGCGGAAACTTCAAAGTAAACACTGGCAGACCTGGCGGCTATCCAGATCGAATTCGGACAAGGTGGCTTTGGGAAAGGTGGCTTTGGACAGGGTGGCCCTACAATCAGGGTGGAAACCGTCCAGGTGTCTATGGGCAGGCCGGATACCAACAAGGCTTGTTCGGACAGGGTGGATATTAGCAAGGCGGATACAATGGCCGCCCTGGAGTGTCCGGCGGTTACCCACCGTACCAAGGTGGCTACGGAGGTGGTTTCCCAGGATACGGACCAGGCGCCGCAGGTGGATATCCCGGGGTCATTCGACCCGGAGTAGGTGGATACCCTGGTGTAAACCACCCTGGACCCGGGTTCATTGGAGGATACCAAAATCCATCAATCCCGAACCTTAATAACATCGATCCGAACCAGGCTGCAGCTTTAGGTTAAGATTTGGGGTCTCACTGCGGCCACTACTGAACAGCCCGAATGGTGCCAATCAGTTGCAAAGCATTCTTGGACTACTCGGTTGATTAGCCTCGTGCTGTGATGAATTCCGTTAATTATATCAATTATATGTATATTTATTGTAATTCTAAGCGAAGACATAACAACAAGAAACAAAATTCAATTTGTTTAATTTATACAAAAGACTTTCTAACCAGGGAAACGCCCATGGGACGACACCTTTCTCTTCTAGATCTGCAATCCTATATAAGTCTTTTTGCATCCCGTTGACAGTTAACAGTGTTCATCCAACAACGCACGAAGTATAATCCATATCATAGTCAAAGATGAAGAAGTTCTTTGTGATCTTGCAAGTTTGCCTAATTTTTGGTGCATTGGTTGCGGCCTATCCCTTGAAGGAAGATCAGGGAGATTTAGGACAGCGTGAGGGAAGAGAGTACGGCGGGTCGGGATATAATAACAACTATGGAGGTTATGGAGGAGGTTCGCATTACGGTGGATACGGTGGTGGTCATTATGGAGGTGGTCACTATGGAGGTGGTAACTATGGAGGTGGTAACTATGGAGGTGGTAACTATGGAGGTGGTCACGGCAGCTATGGCGGCTATGGTGGTGGCGGCTATGGTGGTGGCGGCTATCGCCCAGGATATGGAGGACACCATTACCATCGGGGTTGAAGACCATCCTATGAAGTAGCTAACTTATTTTAGTTTCTATCGAGTTTGTCATTAATTTCATAATAAAAGTGGGAATGCCAATGCGTGCATTCAAAAATGGAAAAGTTGTTGTTCTAGTTTCAAATCGATTGCTTCTTCAAACTTAGCCCCGAATCGATACCCATCATGTTTTATTTTTATCGATTATCCGGCATTTATAGAACGAGCTATAAATGATCTTCAAATGACTTTATCAGGCAGAATGGACTCTACAACAAACTGCTACAAAAACATCAGAGATATTCACAGCCTAGAACTTGGTTGCGAAAATCTCAATGTTGCTATTAAATCCGCCTATCATCAAGCTTGCACAGAGAAAGAAAAATCAGGCAATCGCTAAACTCCTTGGTGGAATAACAAACTCGCTAAGTAAAGAAAAAATACTAGGAAGTTTTTTTAACAGAGCGAAACGGGATAGAGGATGGACAGGGACACTATGCTTTGAAACACTCACAAAGTATAACCTAAAAACTAGAAGAGCTAAAAGAGAATCATGGAAAAATTCTTCCAAGATCTATCTGATACTCGAAGCAGAGCTCGTATCCACAGAATTCTATCAAAACAGCATACACTAATAAAATTGGACCAATGAAAAATCAGAATGGGACTTATATGGAAAACGGCATACAGACGCTAAAGCTCTTGGCCAAAACCCATTTCCCAAACTCTTTAGCAACACCAGACTCTCCCAATCATCCTCTTTAGGTAAGAATAAACAGACCAACAAAAGTGGTTTGGATAAGGTCAAAAGAAATCTTTCATGAAGATAAAATAAAATGGGCCGTTAATTCATTTCGATTCATTTAAATCCCCGGGAAAAGATGGAATATTTCCAGCACTCCTCCAAAAAGGCAGTGCACAGATAACACCGCTTCTAATAAACATATTTAGAGTTAGCTATGCATGGGGCTTTATACAAAAAAGCTGGAGAGAGGTAACGGTCAAGTTTATACCGAAGGCAGGTCGCAGACCAACCGATCTTCCCAAGCCTCACCTCCTTCTTCCTTAAAACAATGTAAAATATTATTGATAGACATATAAGGCAGGGTCCACTATACAGAAACCCTTTGCATAAAAACCAGTATGCCTGAGAACACCAACACATGCTCTTAAGGAACTTACCACCAGAATCGAGAATTCACTCAGGAGCAAAGAAGTTGCGGCGGGATGCTTCCTTGACATCGAAGGAGCTTTTGACAACACCGAACATTCCCAAATATATATATGCATCCACAACACAGGCGTAGATAGTACTACATGTAACTGGATAAAGAAAATGCTTAACAGTAGAAACATAAATGCTACATTAGTCAGTGACACTATAAGAGTCATAGCTGCGAAAGGTTGCCCCAGGGTGGTGTTCTCTCCCCCTGCTATGGTCCATCGTAGTGATCGAACTACCAGACTTACTCAGCAATAATGGTTTCTATGTCCAAGGATACACGGATGACATTGCGATCCTAATCAGAGGAAATTTCGTAGACACAATCTCGGAACTCCTGCAGAGGGCTTTCAACCTATTTGCTGCGACTGGTGCAAAAAACGTTGTTTTAACTATGTAAACCCCCAAAAAAGTACCATAGTTGCGTTCACAAAAAAAAGGAGTAGGGATAAACTAAAAAAAACCCACCCTGCTTGGTGAAACAATAGAGTTCTCAAAAGAAGTCAAATAGAAGTCACTTGGAACTCTCACCTCATGAAAACCATAGACAAAGCCAGGATCTCTCTGTGGACCAGCAAAAGTCTGATTGGTAAGAGTTGGGGTTTAAACCCCAAAATGATGTTATGGCTTTATACAGCCGTAACAAAACCAATTGCCACATATGCAGCCCCAGCATGGTGGCAAAAAAACGAAACAAAAGTCAACACAAGTCAAGCTCAATAAACTCCAAAGACTGGCTTGTGTTTGCACTACGAGCGTTATGAGAACAAGAAGTTATTCTCAACTTTCGACCTCTCCATCTTCAGATACAGAAAGAAGCTATGACAAATGCCTTCATGCTCATATCTGATAACGCCGAAAACTTCAAGCTTATCCATCAAGACATCGTTATGGAACTACAAAAAGATGAAATACTTGGAATTGCCATAACAGCACCTGTCTACCAAGATTCAACTTCGGCCGAAACTTCAAAGTAAACACTGGCAGACCTGGCGGCTATCCAGATCGAATTCGGACAAGGTGGCTTTGGGAAAGGTGGCTTTGGACAGGGTGGCCCTACAATCAGGGTGGAAACCGTCCAGGTGTCTATGGGCAGGCCGGATACCAACAAGGCTTGTTCGGACAGGGTGGATATTAGCAAGGCGGATACAATGGCCGCCCTGGAGTGTCCGGCGGTTACCCACCGTACCAAGGTGGCTACGGAGGTGGTTTCCCAGGATACGGACCAGGCGCCGCAGGTGGATATCCCGGGGTCATTCGACCCGGAGTAGGTGGATACCCTGGTGTAAACCACCCTGGACCCGGGTTCATTGGAGGATACCAAAATCCATCAATCCCGAACCTTAATAACATCGATCCGAACCAGGCTGCAGCTTTAGGTTAAGATTTGGGCGCCTCACTGCGGCCACTACTGAACAGCCCGAATGGTGCCAATCAGTTGCAAAGCATTCTTGGGCTACTCGGTTGATTAACCTCGTGCTGTGATGAATTCCGTTAATTATATGTATATTTATTGTAATTCTAAGCGAAGACATACAAATAAGAAACAAAATTCAATTTGTTTAATTTATACAAAAGACTTTCTAACCAGGGAAACACCCATGGGACGAAACCTTTCTCTTCTAGATCTGCAAACCTATATAAGTCTTTTTGCATCCCGTTGACAGTTAACAGTGTTCATCCAACAACGCACGAAGTAATCCATATCATAGTCAAAGATGAAGAAGTTCTTTGTGATCTTGCAAGTTTGCCTAATTTTTGGTGCATTGGTTGCGGCCTATCCCTTGGAGGATGATCAGGGAGATTTAGGACAGCGTGAGGGCAGAAAGTACGGCGGGTCGGGATATTATAACAACTATGGAGGTTATGGAGGAGGTTCGCATTACGGTGGATACGGTGGTGGTAACTATGGAGGTGGTAACTATGGAGGTGGTAACTATGGAGGTGGTAACTATGGAGGTGGTAACTATGGAGGTGGTCACGGCAGCTATGGCGGCAATGGTGGTGGCGGCTATGGTGGTGGCGGCTATGGTGGTGGCGGATATGGTGGTGGCGGCTATGGTGGTGGCGGCTATGGTGGTGGCGGCTATCGCCCAGGATATGGAGGAAACCATTACCATCGGGGTTGAAGACCATCCTATGAAGTAGCTAACTTATTTTAGTTTCTATCGAGTTTGTCATTAATTTCATAATAAAAGTGGGAATGCCAATGCGTGCATTCGAAAATGGAAAAGTTGTTGTTGTAGTTTTAAATCGATTGATTCTTCAAACTTAACCCCGAATCGATACCCATGATGTTTTCTTTTTATCGATTATCCGGCATTTATAGAACGAGCTATAAATGATTTTCAAATGACTTTATCAGGCAGAATGGACTCTACAACAAACTGCTACAAAAACATCAGAGATATTGACAGCAAGTTTATACCGAAGGCAGATCGCAGACCAACCGATCTTCCCAAATCTTACCGTCCCATTAGCCTCACCTCCTTTTTCCTTAAAACAGAAACCCTTTGCATAAAAACCAGTATGCCTATCAACCAGGTAAATCGACAACACATGCTCTTCAGGAACTTACCACCAGAATCGAGAATTCACTCAGGAGCAAAGAAGTTGCTGTGGGATGCTTCCTTGACATCGAAGGAGCTTTTGACAACACCGAACATTCCCAAATATATATATGCATCCACAACACAGGCGTAGATAGTACTACATGTAACTGGATAAAGAAAATGCTTAACAGTAGAAACATAAATGCTACATTAGGCAGTGACAGTATAAGAGTCACAGCTGCGAAAGGTTGTCCCCAGGGTGGTGTTCAATCCCACCTGCTATGGTGCATCGTAGTGAACGAACACTAGACTTACTCAGCAATAATGGTTTCTATGTCCAAGGATACGCGGACGACATTGCAATCCTAACCAGAGGCAATTTCGAAGACACGATCTCGGAACTTCTGCAGAGGGCACTCAACCTATTTGCTGCGACTGGTGCAAAAAACGTTGTTTTAACTATGTAAACCCCCAAAAAAGTACCATGGTTGCGCTCACAAAAAGACGGAGCAGGGAAAAACTAAAAAAACCCACTCTGCTAGGTGAAACACTAGAGTTCTCAAAAGAAGTCAAATAAAAAACTCACTCTCTCTGTGGACCAGCAAAAGTCTGATTGGTAAGAGTTGGGGTATAAACCCCAAAATGATGTTATGGCTTTATGCAGCCGTAACAAGACCAATTCGTGGTCGCAGTGGCATAGTGGTTAGTGTGTTGGGCTACTAAGCGAGGGGTCCAGGTTCGAATCCCGCAAAAACCCAAATTCCAACTCAGGATTTTTTTCACTGCGCCACCTCTCGCGAACGTCTGACAAACATCCGAGAGTATAACTGTCATGAAAGAGCTTCTCAATCGGGCCGTTTGGAACCGGCATAAAATTGTAGATCCCTTCCATTCGTTCCAAAAATTAGAAACTCACACAAAACGAATGGTTGCGAGAAGCTAGGCCCTGGGTCCCTACAGACCTGTTGCGCCAACTATTATTATTATTAGGTATTATTATTAACAAGACCAATTGCCACATATGCAGCCCCAGCATGGTTGCAAAAAAACGAAACAAAAGTCAACACAAGTCAAGCTCATTAAACTCCAAAGACTGGCTTGTTTTTGCACTATGAGCGTTATGAGTACAACTTCCACTGCCGCGTTGGAAGTTATTCTAAGCCTTCCACCTCTCCATCTTCAGATACAGAAAGAAGCTATGACAAATGCCTTCATGCTCATATCTAATAACACCGAAAACTCCAAGCTTATCCATCAAGACATCGTTATGGAACTACAAAAAGATTCAACTTCGGCCGAAACTTCAAAGTAAACACTGGCAGACCTGGCCGCTATCCAGGTAGACCTGGCGGCTATACAGGTCGGATTCGGACAAGGTGGCTTTGGACAAGGTGGGTTTGGACAAGGTGGCGCTAGGCAGGCCGGCTACAATCAGGGTGGAAACCGTCCAGGTGGCTATGACCAGGCCGGATACCAACAAGGCTTGTTCGGACAGGGTGGATATTAGCAAGGCGGATACAATGGCCGCCCTGGAGTGTCCGGCGGTTACCCACCGTACCAAGGTGGCTACGGAGGTGGTTTCCCAGGATACGGACCAGGCGCCGCAGGTGGATATCCCGGGGTCATTCGACCCGGAGTAGGTGGATACCCTGGTGTAAACCACCCTGGACCCGGGTTCATTGGAGGATACCAAAATCCATCAATCCCGAACCTTAATAACATCGATCCGAACCAGGCTGCAGCTTTAGGTTAAGATTTGGGGTCTCACTGCGGCCACTACTGAACAGCCCGAATGGTGCCAATCAGTTGCAAAGCATTCTTGGACTACTCGGTTGATTAGCCTCGTGCTGTGATGAATTCCGTTAATTATATCAATTATATGTATATTTATTGTAATTCTAAGCGAAGACATAACAAGAAGAAACAAAATTAAATTTGTTTAATTTATACAAAAGACTTTCTAACCAGGGAAACACCCATGGGACGAAACCTTTCTCTTCTAGATCTGCAAACCTATATAAGTCTTTTTGCATCCCGTTGACAGTTAACAGTGTTCATCCAACAACGCACGAAGTAATCCATATCGTAGTCAAAGATGAAGAAGTTCTTTGTGATCTTGCAAGTTTGCCTAATTTTTGGTGCATTGGTTGCGGCCTATCCCTTGAAGGATGATCAGGGAGATTTAGGACAGCGTGAGGGCAGAAAGTACGGCGGGTCGGGATATTATAACAACTATGGAGGTTATGGAGGAGGTTCGCATTACGGTGGATACGGTGGTGGTAACTATGGAGGTGGTAACTATGGAGGTGGTAACTATGGAGGTGGTCATGGCAGCTATGGCGGCAATGGTGGTGGCGGCTATGGTGGTGGCGGCTATGGTGGTGGCGGCTATGGTGGTGGCGGCTATGGTGGTGGCGGATATGGTGGTGGCGGCTATGGTGGTGGCGGCTATCGCCCAGGATATGGAGGAAACCATTACCATCGGGGTTGAAGACCATCCTATGAAGTAGCTAACTTATTTTAGTTTCTATCGAGTTTGTCATTAAGTTCAAAATAAAAGTGGGAATGCGTGCATTCGAAAATGGAAAAGTTGTTGTTCTAGTTTTAAATCGATTGGTTCTTCAAACTTAACCCCAAATCGAAACCCATGATTTTTTCTTTTTATCGATTATCCGGCATTTATAGAACGGGCTATAAACGATTTTCAAGACTTTATCAGGCAGCTTGGACAAAACTATGAAACGGGTGTCTACATTTAAAAAGGAGAAAGGTTCAACAACTTAAGGTGATGAGGCGTTGCCATGTGGCTTTGACAAAACCCCACTTGAGAACATTTTGTGAAGTTCGCAAGCCAAAATCATGATTTGTCACAAGGTTCTACCAAGACACTGCCATCATTGGCGGAGATCTAGTATTTGTTAACTGGCTTGTTGACAATTATTATGATTGAAAAAAGACAAATTCATTTATATGAAGATGCGACACAAACATCGTCGAATCAGACAGAAGGTAGCAGTTCTCGCAGATCTTCTCTATGGTGCGGGGGAATAAACATTTATATACTAAAAGCGAGTACAGATATCTTGAACGTTTTGTCATCGCAAATAAAATACAGTCCTGCTTCTATTTTGTTAAAGACGAACAACAGGTTGAGGTCAAAATTCGTTTTAAAAAATTTTATTCTACAAATTTCTTCTTCAGTTATGTCAACATAGATTTGTTCACGTTGTGACTACAACTAATTTTGACAGGTTTTTTAACTTCCACTGTCAAATCGCTTTGGCAAACCAATAATTTATTTAATTTATATAATATATTTTTCCCATTCAATTTTAGTAATTTTTAACGATTAAAGCTCCTAAGACTGCATTTGTAAAACCTTGAAGATATAGGATGTTATCTTAATGTCAAAGAATTATTTTCATAAATACATTACTCCAACCAACAAGGACATATCTGTAAAATGACCTCTGCACCGCGAGAGTAGTGTTTCAACAGCGAACATCTTTCTCGCTTCTTACCAAAACTGATGTCATCGAATTCGAAGTCAGGACCGTATTTAGTTCTTCAAACGCATTGTTTGTGTGTACAATGCTTTTGAAAAGCGCCCACAAAACTAAGTTAGAGCCAAATGTCAATGTTTATTCACAATACACACATTAAAACATTAAAACGAGTTTCACAAAGCAACGAATAAAATATACGTTTCAACTTAACCTCACAATCGAAAAGAATTCTTGACAGCTGCCACTTCAGCTTCTTGTTAATGTATGCAAAAGCATTTTGATGAAGTTCTAACTGTTGCTAACTATTGTTAACTCTCTCCCTCACAACATAAGTGTCAGCTGAATCAGCTGCCTCAGCTAGGAAACACCTGGTCTTGTTGTTGAAAAGAATTGAACAATAGTCAAATGATCGTGTTGTATTGTGTCGTAATCATTTTGACAGTGAGTTCCAATATATTGGGGAGTTCAAGTATCTAGTTTAGCAAGTGTGACAGATGACAGTTGTCTGAATAGATGCAGGTACCTATCTCTGTTTTGATTGGCTGAAATCGGTCATATGAGCAGCTGTTGACGTTAATGGAGGGGTAGCCGACTAATCTAGTCAAGAAATACTTGACCTAGTACTAAGTTGACAGTTCGGATTTATGTGGATGATGTATAGGAAAAGTGACGTTCCCGATCAATCTAGTTTTTGCGTTCAGGTTACACCTTATCCAAACCAATTTAGTCGACTTAAGAGAACTAGATTCTTGAATGTGCCCATTTTGTCTACACGGGTATTTCTGCATGTAATCGATATAAGGCGTGTTTTTTGAGCTTCGATCTCAGCAAAGCAAAGTAAAGTAAGATTTTCAACATGCAAATTACTACAAAAACGCCCTACTTGACACTTCGAGACTATAGCAATAGTTGTTGTAATTGCGTGCTGAAAATCCTAATTTACTTTGCTTTCCTAAGATCGAAGCTCAAAAAATGGCGCCCATGGTTAGAAGTCCGTTTGTAACGAGTTTTGTAAACAGGAAAATGTGTGTCTGTTGATGTAAAGGACCATTCACAGTCATTTATCAGCGCCTGTCCATACTTCGAAAAGGATTTAAGTCTGTGAATGGTTTTTTTTCTTACAACCATTTGTAAATCGATTTTCCTTGCAGCAGCTTATTGTGATTGCGATATAAGAATTGAAGGCAAAGCCAACTGCACAGTACAAACTGTTTACTAGGACGACTTTCTAACAAATTTGCGTTTCTGTTTATGAGTTATTTTCTGGTTTTGTGTATAAAAATGTTCCATACTCTCATGAATAACTCACTGTCAGCCAACGACTATAACAATCAACCGGAACCACCTACCACTTAGGTCGGTTAAGTCATTCGCCAATACTAAACTTTAAATGATGTATACGTATTTTATTCATACCCATAAAGATCGCGACTACATTGTTTTGCAAACCTTATGAATACAGGAAAATAGACTTAAGTCCCAATATAAAACAGCCAATGCAGTAACAGGTTTCCCTAAAGAGCGCAACTCTATAATTCCGTCTTATTTTCAACTGAGATCAGTGCACCCAGGTTGCAAACGGGTTTTCTCAATTCAAAACGTCAAAAAAACCGGTTTCCCTTACAAAGGCTTTTATAAATAGAAAAACCTAACTGCACAAGTTGAATAGTTGAAGAGGGTTTTCTAATCAGCGTTAAATGTCAAAGGTTCCATCAATCAAATTGCAACTTGGAAGCATTAAACTTGTTTTTCGAATCAGGCGTAGTCTGCTTGGTAAACAAACACACCCTCTGCCACTCACTGATCGTGGTTGCTCGATTAAAATCCAATCACCAATCAGTCATTCGACTTGCTGAATGAAATCTCTTGGAAAACCCCTTACAACTTTACTCATGGTGGTACAAGTCGTGCAAGTATTTGCTTAAATTCAGACGACGCACTTGAAAAAATATCAACATTGCGCTAAGTTCGCAACCAGTCGAAAGAGTGAAGCAGTACACTGTACCACTTGTTTTACACATTTCTGTTCTTCCCATAGCGATGGGTTTTTCCCAAGACAACAACGCAAAACAAAAAGCAAAATAAAATAATTTTTGTTTTTCAATCTGTGTGCGTTAGAAATGGAATAAATAATAGGTTCCCCTCCCACTTTTTTGTTTCCTTGGTTGTTTATAAAATTCCCTAATAACATTAATTGTTAATGAGTCCCGAAGCGAAAGAGAAGAACAAATACAATCAGCATAGCATAAGTGAGAACAACAAATAAAAAAAAGCCCAGAAGTAGAAGGTTATTAATGGGAATGATTCAGTAATAAATGGCAAAGCAATATCCTTTGGCGAACGGATGGCTCATCTAAAAAGAAACTGTTACTGCCGGGGCTGAGTGAAGAAGATTTGAATTTGATTTTGTCGGTGGAAACCAGTTTTCTCATTGTGGTCGATTATTTGGTGGATTTCCCAGACGCAGTCAGCTCAAACAGATGTGAATAACCTTTTCTCTTGACTGCCTTGCCGTTGATTGCGAATAATCAAAATTTCATCTATTTTTTTAGAGAGCAGAAGCGCAAAACAAATAGAACAAAAGTTGCCTCTGCAAATTAGTTGACTGGTCGTTAGTCACTTCTAAGCAGGCAAACGAACTATTAATGAGTGGTCCACTGTTAGGTTAAAGATGTTCTGCGAACACTTCACGTCAAGCGCTGTAAGAGAGATCACCGTGATTCAGGCGTTTTGACTTAGGAGTAATAATGTTTAACAATGCCAGTTCGATGGTTGGTTGTCATGTTCAACAGTTGCCCAACATGAACCTCCACAGAAATATATGGTGTGGCTCACTAATCGACTTGATTTTTCATAATAAACAAAAAAAAACAGGACACAATAGTTCGCTGGCAGAGGCAATAAGCTTCATTATTAAAGCATATAGAATTTTACACCAATAACTCATTTGACAAGGCATTTAAAATTTAAATATTTCTTTGTGTGGTCAAAACTAAAATGTATTCTGCCAACAAACGATGACTGGCGTTGTTTATCCAACAATATGGCAGAGCTATGAAAATTACAGCAGTAAACTGGCGCCTAGTAAACTGGCGCCTAGTAAATTGAAATGTCATATAGACAAATGACAGATTATAGAAGTGGCAAAAATTATTATTACCTACCCGATTTGGTAATTTTGCATATATTTCTTTACGTCAATTACTGGCAAATGCAAGAGAGCTGACATTTATCAGGAGAAATATCCGGCTTATACGCTGACAGATAAAATATGTCTAAAAATGACAGACGTATCAAATTCTGACATGCAATATTAATAGTTTGAGGGCTTGCAATACAAAATTCGCATTCCCAAGCTGCATTGGTAGTTTCAATATTGTAACTTTTTCGAACCTCCGCAGCTTTTGTTAATAATGTCAATTGTTAGATTTACCGACACTTTGAATCTGTCAACAACAATTTAAAAGAAGAAAATAGATCTGTTCGTGTACCTACTCTCAGCGTAGAAAAATGAAAAATGTCAAATCTCTAAAATCCAGAGAGAAGTCTCTCAATTTCAAGAGAAGTACCTACCTGACCGATTTTCTTACAAAAAGTTTAAGAAAAGCCATTTTGACATTATCGTAAAATGCAGCATCTACAAAATAAGTTGAAATTGAATTTTTTACAAGCTAAAGTTTCCATTTTGAATACTCTGATATGTTCTAGGAGAACATTCAGTTTTAACCTGTTCCTCTGACGTCGTTGAAGTCGTAAATAAATAGAGTTTTACTTGTCAAACTTTTGAGCTGTTACTGTTGGCAGCATTCATTTTTCAGTAAATCGAAATTCGGCGAGTAGAAAATTACGAAAAAATGGAAAGTAAGGAAATGGATTTCTTTCTCATTTTTTAAAATGTTCTCAGCAGGTGGTCGCATTTGCACAGATTCTTAGCAAATTTTAAATAATTTTAATAATAATAATAATAGTAATAATAATAGTTGGCGCCACAGGTCTGTAGGGACCCTGGGCCTAGCTTCTCGCAACCATTCGTTTCGTGTGACTTTTTCATTTTTGGAACGAATGGAAGGGATCTACAATTTTATGCCGATTCCAAACGGCTAATTGAGAAGTTCTTTCAAGACAGCTTTACTCTCGGATGTTTGTCAGACGTTCGCGAGAGGTGGCGCAGTGAAAGAAATAATTTCACGTTTGCAAAAAAGTACCCGAACGAACCTAATGTAATGCCCAAAACACATGTGCAGAATTCAATGCGCAGCAAGTTACGAATACGCATGTTTTTATGGATACAGCCGCACGTAAATTCTGCACTCACTGCAGCACTGCAACATGTTCATGTTCCTAAATTTGCTGTAAAATTCAATTGTACCACAACACAAACGAAAATAAATTGCATTTTCAAGTATTTGGCATCATCGGCTTTTGACAGCCTTTTGATCGTGTTTGCTTTTGTTTTGGTTGTAAACACATCAGCTGCTTAGTCGGCAAAATGACAGTAGTCCTATTAGCCGATGCAATGCATGTCAAGCAATTTTCTGCACAACTGTTTTACTCGCAGCACTGCACTCTGCACATGTTTTTTGGGCATAAATGTTTCAACATTTGTGTGCATTGACAGTTGTTGACAGCGCAACCAACCACCCTTTAGTGGGATAACCACTCTTTCACATTATCACAACTGTCACTTCTCAATGCTGTTGCTCATGGAGTCCACAATTGCGGTCTTTAAAAAATAAGCTTTATTGATTTTAAGATAAAAATGATTAGCTTCTAGACAAAGAAATGTCATTGACCTCAAGATTTTGACACAGATAATATTATGTTGGAGAAAATGCAAATATACGTTTTCCCTTTTGGCTATGTCTCTTGTGACTCACAAACTAGGTGATCATGAAGTGTTTCCCACATCATCAGCAATCATATTGCACACCAACAATGACATCTGATGCAACCTTGATATGGCAGATTCGCAGCCGCTTACAGGAACATCAATCCCAACGCGACTATATACACCATACTTGGACACGTTTGGACTTCACCCCTAATTATAGCGCACCAAAACACAAGCTTCCAAAAACAAATCATCGATATTAGCTGTCACATGAGTGATAATTGCTTAAACAAGGCAACCAATTTCACGGGCAATGCTAAATTTTGGATCTACGCGCTACACGCCAACCAACAGCTAGGTATGCACGCACCCACACACCTGTGCAACTGGTCTGCGTCTGCCTGCGGTCGTTTCAGTCTGGCGTTAGGCGAACAAAAAAAAATTACCCATCTCCTAATTTAGTTATATGAACAAAAACACAACAAAGGTGGATGCGGATACATGGAAAATAAATCAAATCCAACCCCCAAAGCTGTCCCTCTCCCCCCACTCAATTACATTCACCTTTCGTAGATACACAATGTAAACCTGTTGGAACAACATCGTGTATCCATTCAAAGTTCTCGCGCATTCTTTACATCTTCCCTTTCTAACTCCTCGAAGCCATGGCTGTGAATCGCGTTTAATTTGGATTTATGTCATCGCCTCCGAAACAAGTCGAGATATATAAAAGATGCGATCCGCTTCAAATCTCATCAGAATCTCACCTGAAGTTGAAGTGTCTCTATAACGATATCCGTAGAAGAGTGTATTCCTAACGACCGCAATCACAACCACAAAATGCGTTTCCTAGTGACTTTTGTTTGTCTGATGGCAGTGATTGGCACAGCCATCCAGGCTCAGCCTGTCGAAGTGGAAGCCGAACCCCTGCAATTGTCTGCTGTTGAGGCTCAAGCTGCTGACGCATTACTCGCCGCTGATAGTGCTACTGGACACGAGAACGAATCGGACCGACTAGCCCGTCAATTTGGATTTGGACGCTTTGGTGGAGGCTATGGTCGGGGCTATGGTGGGGGCTATGGTCGGGGCTATGGTGGGGGCTATGGTCGGGGCTTTGGAGGATACGGCGGACGCGGTGGATATGGCGGATATGGCAGATACGGAGGATATCGCGGAGGATTCTTTGGTTAAAAAGAAAGTAATTGTACAAGGATTTGGTGAATAAATGTTGCATAAATTAAAAATTGAATTGTTTGGACTGTTGAATTTTCCGAGGCCAGTTAAGTCAATCGCGTTGTGTTTAGTGGTATTGTTGTGTATTTTAGTTTTAGACCCTAAAGACGTGAGTCACTTGCATTCAAAAATTACACACGACCTGAGAGATCAATATAATATTTATTTGAGGTAAATCTCGTCAGCTGTCTTGACGGAAACACTAAGCAATTTGACCAAAAAACCCCTTTGAACACACTTCCAGACGAAGCTTTATGGAAGAAGCTCTTAACTTGCTGCTGATGGACTCGTAACGTTAACGACGTGGTACGTGGTACCTATCTACAAAGAACGAAAATATACCAAGCCAAAAATTGTTCTTGACACTTGACCCTTGGTCTGCACAACAAAACAAAAACCATGGCAGTTTTCTGTGTCAAGCGTAGTACCTACGGAGATGAGTCGAAACGAAAAATCCCATACAAAAGTGACAACGAAATCATGAACGAAAAATTTCGCTCTCCTTTTCGTTTTGCAGTACGCAGCTGGTACGCATCTTCACTCTCTTTTCGCACACGTTTATTGTCCGGGACATTATTTTTGACATTTGTACTCCTGTGTTGCCAGATTTTATAAGAAGTATGGAGCCAAGTTGGAAAATGTTCGCGCCATAAATACCTAAACTCTAATACGAAGATCAAAAATACGCATTTTCATTGTATAATTCATTGGCACACTTATTAAATTGTTTTTAAGGGCGACGATAAATTAAAAATAGGCGGTCATAGCAAAAATTCAGACATGGAAGTGTAAAGAAATTAAATATTTCAGTGGAATGATTTGTTTTTTTGTGAAATTGTTGATCGAACAAATTTTTCATACGGAAAAATTTATAAATTCTTTTTCTAGAAAATTTGAAGATAATTTGCTATTGTTTTTTATAAGCTAACTTTATAATTCATAAGAAACATTTGAAGACCAAGATGAGTTCAGCCATCAAGTTCAAGTGGTAAAAAAAAGCAAATGAAAATGTTTAGGGTTTTAATGTTAATTCGCAATTGAAGTAGGTATGCATTTTTTTGTAAATACTTAAGGAGTCTAAAAATTGCCAAACTTTAAAGTAGGTAAATAGTCTAAAACCCAAATGAAAGTTTTACGGAGCCAGAAAAGTTCGAGTACCTATCCAAATCGGAGATATATAGCCAGTGCTGGTAACACTGCTTCTTGTGTATCAACTAATGGAAGATGGAACTATCCACAATTTATTTTCGCTGCCTTTTCGCAGTCCTTTTGGAGACCACCGGACAATTTCATTTCGGATCATCTGCGTACTACGCTTCACTACGGAAATTTCCCTCGAACAAAAATGCAATCGAAATATTTATTATTATAATTATCTTTGTAGATCAAATAAAAATGCCCTACAGACAATTTTTTCATTCATGACTTTGCCGAATATGATAATCACTTTGTACATAAACGATGTTATTTTTCTGTACGTGGTTAGTACAATGAACTACAGATTTGGCGGCGCTGACTGCACTGGAATAGGTTGATGCGCTGCTAACGAATTCATGATAATGCGAAATAAATTTCACACAAACACGAAGCCGGAATGACCACATTAAATTCGAACACAATTCATTTCAATGATCCAAGCTAGAGTTCGAAAAAAAAAATCAACTTTTATTTTCATTTGGATTCTCATTGAGGGCTCATATAAATTCGCCATTGTCTATTTACAGCTCAAATAATTCTTATGATAAACCAGTAATAAGGCTGCGATAATAATTAAAATGGTCGAGTATTACTAATTCGTGCTTAGTGATTCTATAGTAAAAAACACCTCACTGCTATTCTCAAGTATTTTTAACAATTTAGAGCTAAAAAGAATTAGTCTCCTGGAGTACCTTCACTTATTAAAAAACCAACAATTAACCAACATTTTAACTAACCAAAAAGCGGTAATATACCATAGTTAGCATAAATTTACTAGATATTTTGTCGTGCCGATTACGAAGGTATTTTAAAACTGATTTTTGTGAAAGCTCGACCAAACCGACGGTGAATTTACAAAGGTGCATAGCTGCATTCTCTTATTTTGTCAGAAAGGATAAAAAATAGCAAAACACAGAGTTGTTGATTTACATTAGTGGCGTTCTTCTATAAAATGTTTGTCAGCTTCTATATCGGACTACAGCCCTAATGGTGTGGTGGATTTGAACAACTTTATAGCCACTCAAAGTTTAAATTTTTCCTCGAAAAAGGGCGATACACAAAACACAAAGTCGACATTTTTTTCTTATGCAACCCACCCAAGTGACTTGACATATGGACTCGTAACTTCCTGCATTTGGTTGGCACTTCCCGACAGTAACACATTGGAAGAAGCGCACCTCATATAGGTACTCGTAGATATAAGAACTGATTCTAAATAAAAATTACTATCAATTAAATGAGTATGATAATTGCCGATAAAAGCAGCCAATTTCACGGTCGTTGTTGCGTCTTGGTAAAAACCCCTACCAACCGGTAGATGCGCATCTACACTTGGGCAGACCTGCTCTGGCGTTGGTCAGCCGAACAATGCAATTATATTTATAGTTCCTAATTTAACTAAAACACAACAATGTTCGGTTGGAAAAAAAATCGAATGCAACCGTCAAAGCTTAACCGCTAAGCCGCCGACTTAGCCCCCGCAGATAAACCGCCCTGCCCTAAGTTGTTAATACTATACCCTAAGATAGAATTACATTCGTACACCTATAGCCGAGGTGCATGGTGAACCTGTGACAAAAGGGGATTTATGTCATCACCTGGAAGTATATAAAAAGATGCGATCCACTAGTAGTCGCATCAGAATCTCAGTTGAAGTTGAAGTGTTTTTTCCTGTGGCTAGCGTCTAGAACAGTATATTTACTAAAACCTGATAAGAATGCGTTTCCTTGTGACTTTTGTGTGCCTGGCAGTGATTGCCACAGTGGTCCTGGCTCAATCGCCCGACGTGGAACCCGAGGCCCTGCAGCTTTCCGCTTTCGAGGTTGAAGCAGCCGAAGCATTGCTCGCCGCTGACAGTGATACTGGACATGAAAACGAATCGGACCGAGTGGCTCGGCAAAATGGACGCCGCTACGGTGGCGGTGGCGGTGGCTATGGCTATGGACGTGGTCGCGGTCGCTATCGTGGCGGTCGCGGCAGATATTACGGCTAAAGACGAAGTTTTTTAATTTGTTCATAAATAAAATGTTGCATAACCTTATTATAGTTGACTCTTGATCTGTTTGTGGTCTAAAACAAAATGTCTCATTGACTGATTGTGATTGGGGTACACTATATCTTCAAGTCGACTCATTGTTCAGTCTGTTTCGTCATAATATATGCTCAATTGCTCATACTGGTAAATTAGTTGAACTTGTTGAAGGGTCATTTGTACAAGAAAAGTCGTATATTACTTTAGCCTTTACTCGTTGACATCTTTGACAGGTAATAACTTAAACGTCTGCTAATCGTCTAATCCAAGTCTAATCTAATCATAAAAACGTTATCAATCCATAAAATCAGAACAAAAATGCTGTGGGGAAATACGTCACAACATCCTCATCAGGACATCTAGTTTTCGTTATAATTTTAAATGAGTTTCCTACTCAGTACTTTTGGGCGTTCCGCACAATAAATTGGTTGAAAATATCATTGCATAGAATTAGGCATTTTCTACAACGAAAAAGTCTCCAAAACATGAAAAGTAAAATCAGAAATCCGTTGCATACTTATGCGTGTTCAAGAAAATGTTGGATGATTGCGGTAGACTCGATTGTCACTCTTTTAACTCAAACAGCTCTGCTGACTTTTTTTTATCGAGAATTTACCCCCGCCTCCTCTAATGACATTCAAGCAATCGTAAATTTGTTAGGACGTTACTAATTAAGAGTGCAGCCCAAAGGTAAAGTTAATTTATAATTTGACAAGGAAATGGAACTCGCCCCATTTTATTGCTTCGCAATTTCCTGTAAGCAGAATTTCGACTTACAAAAAGATGATGGGCCTTACCAATAATCATTTTTAACCTCCACACTAAATATTTCCTAGGTCACAATATGCAATTTTGTATGGAAAACTTCGCCATTGTGAGTTCGAAAAACATAACCTGGACACTAAAAATGATTATTAGTACCGCGGGATATGTTCGATAGAGTGGCACTGACAGTTCAAGTTATTGCTATACTATACCCTGCGGGATGTGTTAGATTCTAACAAACAGCTGGCAGTACAAGTATGACACCACATTTTTCTCTCATTTTTTTACCTCATTTTTATCACATTAAATCATGTATAAACGTCAGCTTCGTGTGAAAGAGACAAAATGTGGATTACAAAAAGGGTTGCAATAATTGTTTACAAAGCGACCACAAATTTTTAAACGAATTTATAACCACAAACTTCAAAGCGACTGGTGGCAAATGCCAACAATGTTCAAATGTCAAAAAATGTAAATTGAATACATTTTCAATGCATTTTTTTTGACATCTCCACCTAGATTGGTGTGTACGCATTCACTCCTACCGGGAATTTTCGTAGTAGTTTTTCGTATTGCTCTAGTCTCATAGTCTGAAAAATGCAGAAAATATTTACGCAAGGTTTTCCATGGTTTAATATTGGTTTCTGTTGACGTAATATTTAGGTTGACGAAAGGCTTGTCGAATTAACATTAACATATGGATAAAAGACGATACACTATTTTTTACAGACTGATTTTATTCTCTCTGCAAAAATGTGTACAAGGCTTCCACTTTTTTATTTTTGTAATGTATAGGTATATAGCGTTAAAAGTTGAAGCGTGCATTTGCTTTTGCCGAAACTAAGAGTCTTTTTCTTTTTCTTTTCTTTTTCGATTTGAAATATAATATATTTGAATTTAAATAACAAAAGTACGCGAACATGCCTCATATTCTGGAGGTTTTCCTAAAGTACCATTCTTTAACGCATTGGAAAAAAATGTATACAGTGTTTACATTTAAGAGTAGGTAGTTGCACTATGAAAATCGGGCGATTGTATGTAAATCTGTCATTCATATTTAAAAAAATGCAATGCAAAAATGTAAGCCATAAGGTGTTTAGAAGAACGCAAAGTCTTTTATGAAAAACATGTTCAGTTCGTAACCCGTTTCAAGAGATTGATATGACTTCATCTTATTGGCAAACATTTTTGTGTTCACATTGACTTTTTTGATGTCAAAAGTTCTGCTATATTTTTTATTGGTAGCACAAATAAAAAGCAATTTATTTTTTTTTCACAGTTGCTTGAGATTCACGAATACAAGTGCGTTTGAGTTTGACAACTAGTGAAGTTTGTTTCCGTTTTCGTGAAATTTTCTAACTAGGTACAAAGAAACACATTTCTTCGGACGGATCAATTTTTGTTAATTATTTATGTACTTTTCACACCGAACCGAAAAGCGGGTCAATCTAGTCGGAAATTTCGATTGATTGTCTAAATATAAAATCTAACCAGTAAATGGAGAACATCTAGATAAAATGTCCAAGACTACAAAGATTCCAATTGCACAAATATCAACAAAAAAGATTGCAAATCGCGTACCACGAAATCCAAAGTCTTGCAGCATAATCTGAGAAGCCCAATTGAATACCCCACTAGAATGTCTTGCTCGATTTGACGTTTGGTAATGTGTCACTTGTGAAATAGGCAATTGTATTCTTCTTTCTAAAATAAGACGACTAATTGGAAGTTGTAGGGATATAAATAGAGCGATATGAAGTAAACATTCGTTTTCTGGTCGTACTTCTAAAATGTTTACAAAAATGTACGAAAACAGATGCATCTGCCAGACAAAGGGAGCTTGCGTGCCAATAATAGTTTTGAGGCAAACCTACATTGATTGGGAGTGTGTCGCGAGCGCTAGAGCTTTGCTGGATGATTTTACATAATTAAACATTTGTAGATATTTTCGTGAAACAATAGAAAATGCGGAGAAATATAATTGAGAGAGTAATTATAAAGAAAAGACAATAAAATATGTCGATTTAAAAACAACCTGCAGACATTGTTTTGGACAATTATTTTGCATTCTGGGTGGTATCTCTTTCTTAACTTTTCCGTCTACTTAATAGGTACAACTACGTGTTATACATTCAAAGGAAACGAATGACAATTTTATGCTGTCTTTTCGAAAATTTTACATTTTAAAATCACTTAAGACTTCAGATTCCTCTTTGATCGAATTGGGGAAAATTGTCCGCTGCAACGCTCTGATAAAAATAAAGCTTATCCAAGCCGGGACAAAACTGATGGAGGGAATGATTAGGCGAACTGCAGCTATTATTCCTTCTATGCACACGATGTTTTCTATTAAAAGAAGTATTCAAAATTTATACCAACAAGTTTCTAATGGAAAAACGACGAGTTTAGCGCAGGATCTAGTACATTTGCATAAATATGAAGAAATATGTAAATATGGCCGTAGAGTGTTTCAAAGGGAATTTTTACGATGTGAAGAGTTTCAAGAGCCACGTCTATTTTAAAATAAATATGCTCCCAGACTGACGACAAACAGTCTATGAGAGGAATAAAATGCCCTCACTAATCCCCACGCCCAGAGACATCATTAATATCGAACAATATATACCTAACTGTATTCACAGAGATAACGAAACCCACTTAATGATCAAACCAACGCAAAAATCACAGGCCGTCCAACTTGTTTCACACAAGAAAAAATATATCACCGAAAGGGAGATCCCTTCTTCCCACCGGAAAAGAATACACAAAACCGCAACACAATCAGTAATTTAGTTTAAAATCAATTTCTCTATTTATTATTAAATTTCACTTAAGTAAAATATTTACAAACTCATAGTTAATAGCTTAGACAATTATACATTGCATTTTAATGTATTTTCAAATTCTCGTTTCACATTTCACAATTATCCGACGATGGCTCCCTTTCGTTTCAGTCGTCCTGCTCCACGCCACTTTCGCCTGCCATGTTGGCGGGGTTTTAGTTTCTTAAATAAAATTCCACTGTATTGAGATTTGCTGCCCATGCCGTGGTGCAATTGTCTGGGTTTTCGAATCATGTCTTCGCCAAAGCCCTGTATCCAATTAAGGGGATCCAAACTGTCATCGGTTCTCCAGTTATTCCATGGTGACGCTACCACCGCACTCACAAACAAAAGCAAACAGAATAGAAGTTTCACGGAACACATTTTGACACATCAACGTTTCGTTCAATACTGATCTGCCTGTCGATGGTCTAGTTCAGTTTTATACGAGCTATAATGCTCGGAAAACTCGCCGCAGGTAGTCAATCCTTTCCATACGTACCTTATGGTGGATTTATCGGCCCGTTTGGATTAACAGCAAGTGTCCGGAACGGAATGCAGGCTATGTGTGGAATATGGCTCTGGCTTAGCTATCCGATTATTATAGGTGGGCACCTAATTTTGATTGAAAATTTCTTTGTCATGACATATCAATCCTAGTGTACCTGCCGGAGATTCTGGATTTTACCTGTGCTTTGTCTGAAAGAGGGATTGTATTCCATTTAATTGTTTCGAGGGATACAGTTTCATCATTAAGGCGAACCTTTACATATCGATAACACATTTTGAGTAGACGAATTCACTTTTCAATTATTTATGACCACCTTTGGTTCTTTTGTTTAACTAGTGAAGGAAAATATTTACGCTCGCACGATTGTGAGATAAATTCTAGATAAGGACATGGGATTTTCCAAGTACCAATGAAAAATGATAGCAGTTGCATAAATGGTACATAAAATTGCACTATAGATAATAAAATATTCCGTGGAAATAGGAGAAGGGAATTTCAAAACGGCGCGCGTGCAAGAGACCGGAAGAGATTGAGACAACCTGATAAAAAGGAAAGTGAGCTAATTGCCTGTCTCATAAATTTGCTACGAAATTGGGGTAAACACACAATTTTGCGGGTGTTTCCTGTAATCAGCAGAATCCTTCTTCTTTTTCAAAAAATATTTGTGACATTAAAATAATTTTTGAGTTAATTTACTCGTATTAAATGTGACTGCCTGTGACTGTGAGTGGCAAACTTTCTTAAACTCAATTGGGTTAAATTACTACACAGAATTGATCGAGGAAAACTTTATACCTACTTATTTTGGTGGGAGCATTCTTATTAAAGCTCATCGTTGGAGCAGGTTTCGACGTCATGTCTTTTTTGAGACCAAAAGGTGTTGGGGTCCCACATAATTCTTTGTTTTCAGGGTTTATTAAACTTTACTTGGAACCCTTCAAAGGGCTCGGAAAAACGACCCCAAAATTGATCAGAAAAGTCTTACCTGAAAGGCTTCGAAAATCGCTTCAAAACATGCCCCGACAAACGAAGCGGAAAAATATAAGTTCGACATAGAACAACAAACGTCCATCCTAAACTGCAATTTTATAATTCATTAAGGCCCATTTTATTCACTCGAAGTTGAACACAACTCGGGGAGTTTTCCATATAAAAATTCCGAAGTTGTGATCTCTTCCATATTTATAGAGATTTTACGGCGCAGGGTCATAAGTCCACAGGCCAAAAGTCTACAATGGACTTTTTACCCACTTAGGTGGGTTATAAGTCCACAAATCAATTGTGGACTTACAACCCACCCAGATGAGCCAAAAGTTCACACAAAATTCTTGTGAATTTTTGACTCACTGATTGTGGTCTTATGGCTCACGGATGAAGAAGGTGAAGAAGAGGACAACGAGCTTGAAAGCGAAGCTAAAAATTCTAGTAATGACCTCATTTGCGGTGTTTGCCTCCAAAACCCACAAGACACACTTCTCCAGCATTGCAATAATTTTAAGATTGCGCTTTCAAACTATGAATTCTGTATGGGGGGGCAGCATGCAACCCCCCTGCTTAGGTTTACTGATGGATTACGGGGTGGGTGCAAGGTTCTTCTTATATCTCAAATTTTGTTGGCGTTATTGCACTTTGTGGGAGTGAAATAAGACCAGCTGTTGGAAGTTATCCTTATTACACTATTTAAGAGCGAAATAAGGTACATTTTTAGAAGTTGGTCTTATTTCACGGCATCTATCAAACATTCCCAAACTTTTTGAGTTGTTGTTGTTAAAACAACTCTTTTTGTCATATGGATAATTGTGGACTTATGGCCTACTTCCATTTTAAAATTGTGAACCTATGGCCCAAATTATTGTGAACTTTTGGCACACCTGGGTGGGTTATAAGTCCACAATTGATTTGTCACAATTGATTTGTGGACTTATAACCCACATAGATGGGTCAAAAGTCCATTGTGGACTTTTAACCTGTGGACTTATGACCCTGCGCCAGATTTTACGTGCAACTATCAAAGAAAAAAAAAAACACCCTCCGCCGGTCGATTTGAATTTGAAAATTTTATTCATCTCACTCCAGACACATGTTTTCTTGCAACTAAAACAAAAATCTCAATGTAACACCAGGCACTTTTACCCCTTGTAGCTGTTTACAGGTCTAACACCGGAACTGGCTGGTGGCCCTCTGTACACCGAGCCCGGACGTGGTCCACCACCCTGAACACTTGGTCTGCCTCCACTGCTGCTGGCTGCAAATAGAGGACCATTTGCTGGCCTGCCACTTGGTCCGCCAAAACTATATCCAGATGTTAGGGATGGACGACCACCGGGTCCCAGTTGTGGATTAACACTTTGACTGCTGGGCCTGCTTACGGATCCCGGTCCATAGTTGGGTCCAGAATTTCCAGTGTAACTCGGTCCATATCTGCCAGCTTGTCGGGAGTCCCGAATAGCGCTTTCCGATTTCGCCAACGTGCACAGAATTGTAAAAACAACAAATGCGATGTTCAACTTCATGGTAACGTTTCGCTTTGACTGCTGAGCAATGAATCTATGCCTGGAGGAACTACGATCGTCTATTTATATGGAATGGAGAATTCTACGTGGGAATTTAAGGCATTCATTTGTAACCAGTTCCATAATTATCCTCCTCAAATGATGGGATCATTAACGCCTTTTCGCATTCAGTGGGATGTTGGGATGCAACATTTTTCCCTGCCCAAGCTATACGAGATTCTTTGAAGATCTACTTTATAATTGCAGTTCGATTAACACGTAAGTGGGAATAAAATGGAGATATTAAAAAAAGGAGAATGTGTTGCAGGAGCAACCGGATTTGGTGTCTGTTCTCGGACGCACTGCTGCAATTGACATTAGGTTGTTGTCATGTAGGCAGGTCGTCTACCCTGTGGACATAACGAGTATAGCTATGAGACTGAATAACACTGAGTGGATTTAGGAATAATTCATGTGGGTTATTCGTAGACATGGAATATTTTTGTTATCACTAGGATGCAACTCATGTCATGTCATATTGCAAAAGCATCTCCAAACCGTAGCCACCAACGAGTAAGCACTTCGTAATGAATCACGCAACCAAGAATTATTAGAAATTACCTGGAGACCAACATTATTATTATTTCCATGCTGAGTAAGTAAAAAGTATGCTTCATGCCATGGGAAGGACCCAAAATTATCGAGGTAATTTTATGAGCCGCAAAATTAATCATGGACAGAAATCGTAGGAACTCTATTTGAATAAGTAAAAAATACACAAACTCTCTCCGAATCAATAGACACAAACGTATCGACTTCGCAAGCATCAGGTAAACAAACCTTGAACCTGCCGTACCGATTTCTTTATCGACTGCAGATTTTCCTTGTCAAAGTCGGTGTATATTGTTTATTTGCGAAAGGAAACTGGATAATATTTCGCAATCAGATTTACATTGTTGACAGGAGAAACATTTACATCAGAAATTATTCGCTAGTCACCTGAATAAGTTAAGTGTGTTTGCAAAACATAAATTTTTGAAAAATGTAATAATATCGAGGCCTAATCGACGCCCTCTCGATTTATCGACTCAATCACAATTTCAAAATAAGTCACGAAAATATCGATTATATCGGCTTAATCTAGTGTAAAATATGGACGAAAATATGTAAACGCGAGTTCATTCAATCGCTTTAAAAAATGGGCAATCCATAGTTTTCCTTCGGCAATTACAACATCACACAGAGCTGGCAATTAAGAAGAGAACGATGCCCAAAAGTAAATAGATGACGGTAAGAGACAGCACTATACCTATTAAGTGGAAAACTTTGTGATGACCATTTTGTTTTTGGTCGGCCATTTTGTCTGTGAGATACGAATTATGGGAAAGGTGACTATGCTTACATTTTGTACGTGATTTCGATTTCCTATACAAAACAAACTATGTAGGTACACATCTCAAATGACAGGTTTTGAGTAAATTGACAAATTTTTAATTGCACACGTCAAATTCACCTTATTTATTGTTTGGTTTTAGGCTGTAATCTACGATAGATGTGTTTTTTGAGCTTCGATTTAGCATGCAATTACAACAACTATTGCGAGCCTCGAAGTGTCAAGTAGAACGTAATTGTTGTAATTGCGTGCTGAAAATCCTACTTTACTTTGCTTTGCTGAGTTCGAAGCTAATAAAAACAGACCTGATCTATTTTTAAGCCTTTGAAACGATCTCTCTCTCTCTCTCTCTGTTCTGGTTGAAGAAACCAAAAAGCTTTTCAAAAGACGGTCATTTCTCCCTGTTTGAAAATACTTTCTAGTAATGGCCGTCATTTGCTTTAAGTCAATTAATCCGAATTTATGGAGGGCACCGCACCTAACCTCAATTAATTGCCGACTTTGTCTATTCGTCTTCGTCGCCCATTTATGCCCAAATTTACACATTCCATTACGATGTTACCTATTGTAAAACAACCAACAAACCACTCAAGAACGCCCGCCGCACATGGATATTGTTTATGATGGTTTTTTAGCCCCAAAAAGAATCAAATTCAGATCAACAACCTGAAAAAAAGGTCTGAGTTTCATTTCCCTTTTAATGGGTAAATTTAATTATTTTCCAGTTACGAATACACAACGCATATCGATCGTATACCTACATATGTCGGCTGCTTTGCTGAGTTCATTCCACTGGCATAGGTCGCTTTTAAGTGCATTCCCAAAACAAAACATTGGAAAGAAAAATCATAAATCAAACCGCAGAGCTGACACGATCGTTAAAATTTTTGATTTCATTCACAATTTTGAATGAAGCACCCAACCGACCGACCGACAACCGCATCTATCTCTCACGCACGCAATATTTATACAAGCAATGTTTTAAATTATATTTGTGTGCTATCAGGCACATGTACTTAACGATAAGTGACAAGCCGGTGTTGTAATACACCATCAGTTGTTGGGGTGCTTTTCCAATTAGCACTCTGCTTCATTTGGCGCCAACAAAGGTAAGCGTGCGTAAATATACGCACCAAAGGGTTGCGCGATGACTGTTTACACCAAAAATTCACAACTCTCAGGGTTTGTCTTCGATTCGAAGTATATAAACCTAAAAGCGACGTGTTGTACCCTTAGTACCTTATTCTGAACCGTACCTGACAAATTGAAGCCAACTAAAAATACAAAAATTGCTAGACCAAGATGAAGACCGCTATTTTCTTGACTTGTATTCTATTGATTGTCTCCTTCAGCAACGCGTTTCCAGTTGAAACAGAGTTGGAGGTGAGCGAGACAACAGCGACAACTCTCTTGGAAGTGGATCAGTCAGCTGGAAACGACAGTGGAGATGAACTAAGGCGCACAGCTCGCGGACTGGGTATCGGAGGAGGATTTGGAGGCGGATTCGGCGGACATGGTGGTAAATTCGGAGGCTTGGGGCTAGGCGGCCATGGACTTGGTGGATTCGGGCATGGCTTTGGCGGTATTGGACACGGTTTTGGTGGATTTGGACACGGTCTCGGTGGATTTAAGAAGTTTTAGAGAGGTACAGGCGAAACTTGGGTTTCCCTGCAGAGTAAGAAGGAAAGAAGTTGTATACCAAATGGATAGCTCAGTACAAATTAAAGAACAATTGGATGTTGTTTTAAGTGCACTTAAATATTTAACGATCAAATTAAAAATAAAATCAATTTAATTAGGAATCGGTCTATGTATGCTTTTAAAAGAGTTTTTAGTTTTTTCCAATTTTTAGAAACTTCCTTTTATGCTTGTTGGAATCGCGAGTTTTTCTTAAGCGTTGTTAGGAACGCACTTATCCTGTTCATGGAGTTGGAAAACAGTTTGACTACAAGCGGAATGGAAGTGTTTTGAAATGTGTTTCTGTAATCCGCACACTTTTTGCACGGACTAAGGGAGCAGTGTATCAGTAGTAACAGCGATTTTGTCATTCGATACCCGGAAAAATAAATTAAGTGCACGTGCATTCACAACACCTTATTTGGTATTGAATTCAAGAAATCTGACATACAACTTTCACATTTGGACTACATTATCTACGACGTGGACACCGCACTAAAAGCCGAGTTTTCTCGGAAACCCACAAACTCAACTCAATAAAAATATACAGGGAACAGGGCTATTGTGAAAAACATGAAACAAACTGGGAGATAACAATTCAAATAACCAAACACACCTTATGAAGCATTCAGCAATACTGAGGACAGGAAGTTTTGGTACGTTTATGTAATTGGTATAGTAGTTCGAAAAGTGGTCTTCAAGGGCCTTTCGAAAATCAAACCGCTCACACAGTAAGTAAGTGTAGTTCATCAAAAAAAGTGCTTTCAGTTCGTAAAAAAGCATTCGAAAAAGCTAAATCAAAACTGTCAACCAAAAACACTTCAAATTGGATTTATTTAAAATTTCGCAAAGTATTATCATTCACGCAAAGCTCAAGGATTAAAACTTTCCACTGCCCTTCCGATTTTTCTTGAAAGTTTTCTTGCGATTCCTAACAAAGTCTTCCGTGTCATTCTCCACAATCATATCATTGTTGAGCGAGGTATTTTCAACCACCACAGAGTCAAGTTCTTCTGGTTCTTGGCCGTCGTCTTCCCTATCGTAATATACCGGTGGTGGTGTGTACGGAAAGTTATATCCGCCATAATATGCGTACGGGTTTCGAAACATTTGCTGGTAGTAATGTTGATGAAAAATACCCGCCGCCTTTCTCCCATTAAACGGAAGATTCTCCCTACGCAACTGTCCGGCATATGGCAAATCGTAGTCTTGGGAGTGTCCATATGGCAAAGTGGCCACATTTGGCACTTGTATCATCGAACTTTCGGCCGGCATAACTTGATATGCTCCATGGAAGTCACTATCCTCAGGCGCCTTTATATCCGAATACACTGGAACCGGAATATAGACCGGCAGGTATTGAATTTTGGTCTCCTTGGATTTATTCTCACCGCCCGACCCAAGCAGCCATTTCTTCACAGAACCGATAAACAGCCTCTCCGAGGAGCTTCTATCCATAGAGTGCTCTGCATATACATATATAAAAGTGACAGTACATTAGTGCTGCATGATGATGTGTTATTAAAGAACTCACCCTTCGCCCAAAGACTGCACCAGCAGCTTGTCAGTAGAATGTAGCAAATTAAACGCATTTGCACATTTAGCAGAATCACTGTCGTCAAATCAACCTCTGGTCATTGACTGAATCGATTTTTATATGAATTGCTTTTTATCAATTTCACCGCTACTCACTTTCGCTGCAGAATTTTGTTACCAATACCGAACGAAACTGGGTTTGGGCTTGGGATGGTCGCGATCGAAATCAAAAGTTTACACAAACACTGAACATACATATCGAACAATGTAATTTGCATATTTACCAATGACAATGCGAAATCAAAGCAATAATTCATATGGCGTTTACTTTCTTTTGCAAAACTATAACAAACCAAATTTATTAGAATAACCAAAACGTGCCTTATTTTTTGTTTATTAAAATTGAATCATTGAGGTTAAGAAAAACCAGTAGACATGTCATTTTGACAATGGTTTGACACTTTATCATATTTGGTAATGTGTAAACTTCCTGGCAAAAGCCTATTTGGAAGGAGTTTTCATAGGTCAGCGAATGGTCATTTTGAGTTTAGCGCTGGAGTTCTATCGGACCCCGTTGACTGGTTTTGAGAATGAGTTCATAGAGATAAGTTTGTCCGAAGTCAATGGTAATAAATGCGTAATAATTCCAAGAAAGCAAGCAATTCGCGTTTAACAAACTAGCGAATAAAACATTCGTTCGAACTTAACATCAAACTTAAAATGTCATAGAGACAAATGACGGCGACTGTCACTGGATTCGCGGGCATCGGCGACCAAATTAAATGTATCATGTGAATGTACGTACTGTCAAAACTTGCGAATATTCGTTCGTTCGTAGGTAGTTGGTCGCTTTAATGAGCTGTATTCCAAAAAATGTGCAAAAAAAAAAATAAGTGTTTAAATATTTGATTTTTACTTCATTACCGACGGTGGCAGATTCACTTACAAAACAACTAGAGCACTTGTTGAAAAAAGTTATTTGTTATCGTGACAGACACATTGTGGAAACACAAATGCATTTTCTGAAACTCCTTGAACCCCTTTTCACTCCACATGAAACACATAAAAGGGGGGACTTTAAAGTATTTAGTTTAGCAAGTCTGACAGATTGATATGTCTCAGTTTTGACTGGCCTAGATCGGTCACATGAACAGCTTTGTCAGATGACGTTTATGGGCTTTTCGTATATGTGATTGACGTATGAAAAGTGACAATGATAATTTAGTTTTTGCGTTCAGGTTTTAAATATGAACCACTATCTTGCAGCCCTATAGTCCTCTTTATTAATAACTAATTTAATAAATAAATAAATTGAAATTAATGCTATGCACTTATACCTTATAGTGAAAGTAGCTTTCAATAGTAATATTGAGAATCATAGGCTCCGCCATTGTGTGAACCACTTCCGGTATAGTCTGGATACTGAGCACTTCCATGATCTGGGTATGTGGGATGAGATGGATATCCGTGATATGGTGGTTGAGATGGGTAGCTTTTGTATGATGAGTGTGGTGGATATCCTGGCTGTGAGGGCTGAGATGGATATCCAGGATATGAGAGTTGATTACGCCCTGGATATGATGGTTCAGATGGAGGTAGATATGGATGTCCTGGATATGATGGTTCAGATGGAGGTGGATATGGATGTCCTGGATATGAGGGTTGCGATGGATATCCTGGGTATCCCGGAAATGACGGCATACCCGGATGGGGTGGATAGTATGGATTGGATGGATATGCTGAATGACTTGACTGTGGATCAGATTGATAAGAAGGACCTCCTGAACCCTGAGGGTATAGCGGAAAATCTGTATAAGCCGGATTGTGTTGCTGCTTTGGAGGTTTTGGTCTCCTTGTTGTTGCTGTCTGTGGCCGAAGGTTAAACCAGTTTGAAGGTATCAAGCTGTTATTGTTGCCATCCAGAAATGTGATGGTAGGTCTATTTCCCAAAAGAGACTGAAACAGGCCTGGTGTAATCCTTATACTGGCCTCTGTGAAATAAACATAAAATAAATATATGTTCTTTGGAAGTTCCTTTTGTTTCCTATACTTACTTGGAACTTTGTCAGGATTCTTCTCAGCCTTGGCACACAATGTGACGGTGCAAATTATTACCACGACCGAAAAGATTTTCATGGTTGCTGATCTTTGCTCCGAGATAACTTTTCGAAAATAGTAGGTAACCATGAGCTCCGCTATTTATACCCAACCGTAGAAGGCACCTATCAAAATTTTCACATATGGTCTCTGTGGTAAATGCGAAACTGACGGCTTCTCCCTTTAATGTAATAAATGACAGGAAAACAACATTCCCACGAAAATCATTTACGCGATATTAAAATAAATTGAGGAGTAAGAGATATTTTTTCGCAAGTTTTAAGACAAACGATTTATTTATAACAGCGATTTTTTTTTTACATTTTTATTGCCATTATCATAAACCAAAGACATCCATCGTGAAGAAAGTTTGCGATTTTATTATGATTTCTTTTGTCCATGAGGAAGAACAGACTCATGGTTTACATACGACGGGGAGACGCCTAGAAAATGCATATCTCGCTTGACGTCATTTACTGGACAATAGAAAACTTTATTTGAATATTCAATTTGTTGCTAGTTGATTTATATAAAGTAGGTCAAAGAAGATCACCTTTTGTCGCTTATTTCGATGGAAAAATACTGCACGTAAATTACGTATCCCAGCCATTTCTGCAAAGCTACACAAACGTCAGTTAATATATACAAAAGCAACAAGCGAAGAGCCAAAGCCACTTCGCAAAATCAACAACACAAAGGCAAAAACAATTAAATCGCACGTCAAAAACCGCTTATCCTATATACAACGAAAACTGAACCTAAAAGCTTTGGGCCAGAATTCACCATGGCCGTTTGTTGATTCCGAAATAAAATGATGAATTCCCAATTACGCTAAGAACTTACAAGCAAAATTAATAATTAAGTATAAATCGCTTTGAAGTTCAATGTCAATGTTTAAGATATAAATTCGCCGAACTCCATCGGCGGGTGGATAGTATTTTGCGAATTATTAAGTCGATTGTACATTACGCAATCGCGCGGCTTTCAAAATGCGACGCGGCTTTTTAATTGGATTGTCGGTGCTTCTGTTTGTGCTTGTTAGTCAAATGGAAGCGAACGACGGTGATGAGAGCGCGAAGCAGCAAACAAATCGGCAGCTGGTCGACTTAGATGAACAAGGTCATGGGAACACTTCCGGGCGAAAGGTGCGTCAGTTTGGGTTTGGATATCCACCACCTCCTCCGCCGTTTGGTTTTGGAGGATCTGCATTTGGCGGACCCGGCTTCGGCGGGCCTGGATTTGGTGGTGGCTACGGTGGAGGAGTGCGTGTCAGGGAGCGATATCGTTTCCGAGAAAGAGTAGTCACGCGCACACGCAACAATGGATTTGGCGGCGGATTTTACGGTTAAGGGGTTATACACATTTTTCTCAGTGTGATATAACGAAGAGGCGTGATAATGAGATGGAAATAAATATTTGTATATTACCTAGGAGTGATTTTTTGTTTTCATTTTTATTGTTATAAAATCAAAAGCTAATAAAACACTAGAGCTAAGAGTCAGTGACTCTTCACCTTGTGCGCTGGCAAGTGAGTCATTATTTGAACTGAGATTTGTTTATCAATTTGGTTAGGTCATTTGATGTAATTTATTTCAAGGAATGTATTAGTTTGCCACAAATACCCTCAAGTATATTAAGTAATATTTAATAAAATAAATTAAATTCAAATTAACTGTAGATCAAAAATACGAGACAAGTGTTTTGTTTTTCGAATTGAAGCGGATTTTTCTCCTGACAGTTGTTGTTGTATGAACAATACATACCTAGCGTCTTTGCTGATTTCTGCAAATTTATAGACTCAATTGAATTATAGAGTGCGGCCGATTGTTACCATTGTCGTTGACTAGTGTGAGAGCGAGAGGTCAGTGTGCGGAATTTTGTATTTCCTAGAGATAGGTTCAATCTCAGTTTTGTGGGAACAAAGAACAAACGACTGGCAATATTTAAGACTGTTTTTATTTTTCATTAATTTTTTGCAAGCAAACTTACCGCTTAACTCCGGAAAAAGGGGCAAAATGACGCCTCATTGGGGCTGTTATATTTTTCTACTAACAGATATTTTCATTAATCTAACATAATCTATATCTAAAAAAACAACTGAACATATTATTTTGGCTGTGTTTAGAAGCCGCGACTGTAATTCTGCAAAAGTCGGCGAACTAAGAAATATCTCAAGCTGTAGGTAGGCACTACAAGTTAAGAGCTTATATCTTGAGCTTAAAGGTTTTTTTTTCAGAGAGTAGATCAACTTTGATTCACACACGACGAGGAATGCATTTTTCTCTACTTTTAATTATAATAAAACAATAAAAAATACTACATATTTTAAATAAGGTAAATAAAATAAACTTTGTGTCTATCAGTGTCAAGTCTATAAAAATTTTAATTCGAAAGAGGTTTTTATTGGACAAAATCCTACATATGTATATGTATATTTAATTTAAATTTTCCCGCTAATTGAAAATTCTTGCAGCGAACTATCACACTCTATCGCGATCTACAATCCCAAGCTCGAACTTAACCGTTAAAAATGAAACTGAATCGCGGGTAGTTATTCATTGATTGAAAAAAATGTTCATGCTTCCAATTCGCAGTTCATTGTCATGTAATGACAACGTTGGGATACCTAGTTTATGTAAAACGTCAACTAGATTTGTCGGGAATATGAATCCGAACGCGTTGACTAAGCAATTTGAATTGTTTTTGTATTCTCGCGGTCAGCGTTATATTTGTTTGATTTTGCAATTTTTTATTTAGAAAGGGCCCTACATGAATTTTGAAAAAATTGTTATTTTCATCACAACACTATTATAGTCTTAATGGTTGTTAAATATCGCGTGAAAATTCTAATTTACCTTTAGAAATGACATATTTCTTCGACTCTCCACAGAATCCTGCAGTGGTAACTCTGTTTATCTTAAATTTGACTTTTCGAAATGTCAACTGAGTATGCAGGCAGGATTTTCTTGACTAGATTTGTCGGCTTCCCCTCTATAAACGTCAGCTGCAAAAACTATACACGTGACCACTCTGGGCCAATAAAAACAGCGTTCAGACATACTAAACTAGAAATCCGAACGCCTCCAATGTCCTTGTATAAATATTTTCAAAAGCGCCAACTATATCGAGGTGTTCAACCACTGCATGCTGGGTATGGAAGAACTCTGAAATGTTAAACTTTGTAAATGTGGGATCCACTTAAAAGCAACTCTCTATTGAAGTTGGGCCAGTTCTAGGAAAATTTAAAACGCAATCTAAATCAAAAAAAAATTGGTGAGGGTGACTTGTCAATTTTTGATTAAGCCGATTAGAACCAATCTTTAAACGTCCACATATTCTTCACAATCACAAATATCACATTTGTATTGAAAGGAATTGGTATGTATACGAAAGCTTCCCGTTTCGTCGCTGGTACTTCGTTCCACATATTATTATATCATTCTACGAAGCCTACTACTCCACCTAAGAAGAAACGGAAACCTGTGTACGAACTTATTGTCGAAATCTTTGCCCAATAAACAAACTTTGAATAGACAATAATTGTAGGCCAATTACCTAGATGGAATACCGCTTAATGATTGTATATTCTACTGCTGCGTAGTTCCCCTAGAACATAGGCTTAATATCCACTCTTCAAGTACTCTTAGAATTTATTATTTACTTCTAGACAACAAAATTGACCCATCATCCGAGCTATAAATTCACCAAAATCCATCGGAAGATCAACAGTGTTTTACAAACAACAACTTGGTTAACTTGGTTATATTCGCGATTCTTAAAATGCGACTTGATTTTATAATTGGATTGGCAGTGCTTCTCTTCGCAGTAGTCGGAAGAACAAGCGCTAGTGATGCTGGTGATGGCGACAGGGACGAAACAGGCTGGCAGCTGGCCGCTGTAGATGAGCAGGGTCATGAGAATACCTCTGGACGGAGGGCACGTCAGTTTGGATTTGGATCTCCACCTCAATACGGTTTCGGTGGCCCTATTTCCGGCGGCTATGGAGGTAGAGGTTTTGGAGGTAGCGGCTTTGGAGGTGGAAGCTTTGGAGGTAGCGGCTTTGGAAGTAGACCCTTTGGTGGAAATCAATTTGGACGTGGACCTGGTGGTCCTGGGTTCGGCAGAGGTTCAGGTGGATTTTTTGGTTAAATTGATTGAGAAATGGTTTAAAAATGTTAAATCCATATACTCGGAAATGGAAAATAATTGCTGCCTGGCATTGTACCACAAAACCGTCATGTTGGCTGTTTTGCATTTTCTAAAATATAACTAAATAAACCATCGATGGCATCTGCAATATTTGTGTACATTTCTTAACAAATCGAAGCTAAGCCAGTAAGTATGCAAGCATTTGTCGTAAAGAGCTGGAAGCTGATTATTTTGGTGTATGTCTCGGCTTTTCGTTTGGTTCACCGTTCTCATTGTAACCGCTCGTTAAAAGTGATTGGGGACGTTCGGATTCTTAGTTTAGTAAGGCCCATTTTATTCACTCGAAGTTGAACACAACTTGGGAAGTTTGCCATATAAAAATCCCGAAGTTGTGTTCAACTTCGAGTGAATAACATGGACCTAAGTCTGACAGCTGACTGACTAGATGTATTTAATTTTTTATTGGCTCAGAGTGGTCACGTGAGTAGTTTTTGCAGTTGACGTTTATGGAGGTGAAGCCGACAAATCTAGTCAAGAGAATCCTGCCTGCATACTCAGTTGACATTTCGAAGAGTCAAATTTAAACTAAACGAGTGGCCGCTGCTGAATTCAAAAATGTCTTAAAAAGGGCCGGTGAGAGAAAAAGTATAAGAAAAGTATACAAAAACAATTCAACTTGCTTATGTCGTTTTCCATTGGTTTCACTCGGGGATCCACTCATTTTGTAGTCCAATGGAACAAGAAAACTGCTTCTGATTGAATCCACAAGAGTATTGGTGAAATGCCAAAAAATAATCTACGGCAGCTGTCAGTCGACTTGTATAAAATACACGAACTACACTTGTGTGAGTGCTTCTTGACTGGATTCTGACTTCAAATCCAGAAGCGAAATTCTCTCCTCAGAATCACCAGAAGAGTATTTTTTGTGCCAATGCAACGGTTTAAGTGATTTTTTCGATTCCGGACTCTCCCGGACGCTTCTTTTTGCCCAATAGAAAACGACACTAGTCAGCGCGTTCGGATACCTAGTCCCGAGAAATCTAGTTGACGTTTTAGCTTGCATTTAGCTTGCAATTTCATGAACACATCCTACAAGAAAGGTGTCACCATGAACTAGGTATAGGTCAGCCTTTTCTATATTGCTGAGAAGTTAGATTTTACTTGAGAAGTGACATAAGTTGTTGCCGCTATAGATTAAACTTCACTTTGGTTTATTTAAAAAATGTTTACGAAAACAGGCCTATAACATAGATGGCCATTTGAAAGTAATCACTAGCGATATACAAGATTTGCTGTTGTTCTTTTTTTTAAATAAGTATTCGGCGCCCGCAACTCATTCTAGTCCATTTTCTTAGCAAAATTAATGTCTGGAAATAAAAAAGTGCTTTTGGTTGAACTTCCAAATCCATTACACGGAATAAAAGTAAAGTCTTGCAAGCAGTTAACAAAACAAATGAACTGTTCAGATTTTGCATTCACTACACGTTTTTGAAAAATCTACTACATAAATGAGTTGTTCAAGGCCGAACACTGTTTCAAAACTGAAATATAAGGTGGAAATTGTGCAAAGAACAAACTCAAGCGTTTCCTGAGGCTTACAAGCCTAGTTTTTATTAGGCCAATAGTTAACCATGTAGATCCTCTTAGATTGCTCCTTTCGAGGATGGCCTGAGTGTCCTGAGCTGTATCCATTTTCATGCAAGTGTTCGACAGGAACTCCGTAATACACTGGAGTACCTCCCAAGTAAAGGGGTAATGGATAATCGTACCCATGAGATCCATAATATTCGTTATTCCCATGCTGTCCATCATATTTATCATGTCCAACACTTGCATGATGTTCATGGTTTCCAGGATTTCCATGACTTCCATGACTAAGGCCCATTTTATTCACTCGAAGTGGAACACAACTTGGCAGTTTTCCATATAAAAATCCCCAAGTTCTGTTCAACTTCGAGTGAATAAAATGGGCCACTTCCGTAATGTCCATGATTTCCGTTTCCATTGCTTGGACGTACATCAGATACGCATCTTTTAGGGAAATAAGGAGTTCTAGCATTTCGATTCCTCCACGGATCTCCCCTTATAGCACGTTCTGCTTCTGCATCTTCTCCAGGGTTATCCTCCGCTTGTGCAATTACACAGGCCGCAACCAGATTAACTAAACAATGAAATAGATTCATGTTCGTGCGTGGCGTATCCAGATGAACGACTAACTTCGGTTAAATGTTTTACCGACTCATAAATACCTACCCAAAGATCATGAGCCTCTGAGCAGAATTTGTTTTTATTTTGCAAGCAAATATGCGTCTGTCTTTATAACTGCCTCATTACAAATGCAAATGAAATCAGATAGAACATTTGGAATAGCCAGCACTGCCAATGAGATCTTAGTGGATACGAGAACATTTCTCTTGTGAAAGTATTGAGGTGAAGCCAAAAGTTAATGGCATGCCGACTGCCTAAAATGTATGTATTTAGGTTTAGTTTCATATGGATGTCTTTCAAGTTGTAAATAAATTTTGAATTTTCTGGTGCAAAGTCGAGACCGATGATACATTTATAGCATTTTTTGTTCGCTTTAACGGTTGTGTCTTAATCTCATTGATTATCATCGGATATTAATGGCTATTCTGTCCCTATTTCGTCTAAACATTACGATTTGAATAAATCACTTGCGCTTATAAATTCAGTCAGTCGATGAGCCAAAGCAATCTGCATCGGGGTTGTGCGTTTGCTAAATATATAGCAGATCTACTACATTTTCTGTTGGTCAGCATAGACTATTTAATTTTTTATGGCTACCGTTTTAGATTGTATTTATTGAGCACAGATTTATTTGTATCAGTCGTTCTTCATTTATTTTGAAAAATGGAAAAATGTTAAACGTCAAGCAGAATCTATAAACATCTATATTTTATACTCTTTTTGACAATCAAATTACCTCCCTAACGAGGTACGGAACGGAAAAATCTCCGATCTTATACAATTCGGATAATTTTTGCTCAGAGGTATTCTTCGGAACAACTGTTCGGAGAACTGTTCCAATACAAATGTCACGCAAGTTTGTTTTTGAGTGACATTTTTGACAGCTTCATAAGAATTGTTTCCGATATCCTGCTACAACAATCAATCGCGGAATTTATTTACGATTTGCAGTAAAGTAGTAATAAATGTGAGCAATAAAAACGGGAAAAACAATATAGCGACGCATTTTTTGTATTTATTGCTTAAGTTTGTGTTTCCAGTGCAAAATCAAGCGAAAAAAGATGCACGAGGATGTGAAATCAATGCGTCATCGCATTTCAATTATTTTCTTTCGAAAACGGGTGCGTCGAATGTGATTTGCGGTTCCGACAGAGTATGCGCAGCGGGGTACTTCCCGTTCCGACTGATACCTCGCTAGGGCCATATTTTTTCTCCAACGCCGTCATCAGAGTTTATTACAGTTAACTAGGTAAAGAAGTTAGTTATGTGTCAGTCAAGAAAAAATAGTAACAACGTGACGTTTCTTCTAAAAAAAAAATAAAGGTTTTTTTGCTAAGCTAATTTGCTTAAATTTTGTAAGCATCACACTGTTTTACTAATAATATTAAATGACAGACTACAATCTGAAATGTATTTACAAAAGCGCATGTATAAATAATGTGTGCAAAATAGTAAGATAACAGACGTAGATGTATGTACAAAAATTTGACGATTTTACTGCCAGTTAAAACCTTTTACGCAACAATTTTAAATAAATTAGACTGGTCGAATGTTTCACTTTTACTAAGTCAGTTATAAAATCGAAACTTAGTCGACCAATTCGCAACTATTCTACAAACACAATGGAAAAAAAAACTGTTCAAATCTAGGGCAATTTTTAATGTACATTTGAAATAAAACAACTTATCTATTGCACTTCTTCGTCAAATATTTTTATTCACATAAATAACACAGCTAGCACATGAACCTATACTTAACCGACAATTCCGCCTCCACCAATGAAACCAGCACCGGCGAATCCACCTCTCGACTTGTGACGGTGGCTTTCTTTGTAGACTCCTCGTCCTTTAAATCCACCGAATCCAACAACACCACCAACTAAACCGCCACTTCCATAACCACCACCGTAACCTCCGCCGTAACCTCCGCCGTAACCACCACCATAGCCTCCACCATAGCCTCCTCCGTATCCTCCACCATAATTGAATCCATTTCCATATCCAATGGTCTGATATGTGGACACCACCGGAACGGTCTGGACAGTTTGATATGTTTGCACGACCGGCACTGATGTTATGACAGGAGCAGTGCTTACAGAATGAACACCTCCTACCGCTCCGATTGCACCGAATCCAACACTTCCGCCTGCGGCAACTAACGATGGTGCATGTCTAGCATGTCGACTTACGCCTTCGACCAAGTTCTCCACAAATATTCCCGTCACACAGGCCAAAAGGAATACAAACGCCCGAGACATCTTTGCGTACATTTATGCAACTACTTCGGCAGAAAGCCTTAAGCACTTATTTATACGCAAATTGACCAGGCTCCGAGTCAGATGGCGTGTAACATCTCACATGTGCCGCTCAGGTTATTTATTTTACTCAATATTTTTTTGTATTTTTGTCAAGAAGTAACACTGACCTTAGTTAATTCAGTGAAATGATAATAATCTTTACTCGCGTAGGTATGGCTTGTAAATATTTATTCTATTTTTTTGGGAATTCTGCTTCTTTCTTTTGTTGATCCAATGATCGAAGTTAAATATTTACAATATCAGTTCAGTTTTGATGGGTCGTCGTGTTGGTTGAAGCACTTAGCACCCAAAAGCCAGAGCGAGGTTCATATATCTGCAAGAGGCGCCATGTTTGAATGTACCGGGGGATCTTTTTTTAAAGGAAAGTGCTGGAAAACGTGCTCATTATATAAGTAGGTACTTAGTGTGTAACAAGAACATAAACTTTTTCAGCCACATCAGGCTTTTTCAATTTTATACTCCAAGAGAAAGGTATACACCCAAGCGCATAGTTCTATTAAATCAGAAACATAAGCTCCACTTGAAGTGCATCGCTATACTCGAACTCGCAAGATATGTCAAATGAGAGTTATACGAAATAAATAAATAATTGTCCGTTTGGGAAGCCAAGTTCCCTACAAGAATATCGCTATAAAAATAACAATATGCTGAACTTGCCTAATTCCTACCACGTAAACAAGATGGCCGACCAAAATGCGTGTCATGTAGGTAGTGCTGTCCCTTTCAGTCAGATACCTATTTAGTACTGGACAAGGACATCCCTTAAATCTTCCATGCTAATAATGTGTGACCTTGTAAGTCCAGCATGAAAATTGTGTCAATATTCTATAAAGCTGGGCCCCCTTTTACGAAATTATACAAGTCCTAATTTAAAGGCGCTTTTCTTTAAACATTTTAACCAAAAATTCTACAGGCGTTTCACGAAACTTCTGCGGACTTGTAATTACCGATGAAGAGTAACCAAAGAATAGCACAATGTTTCAGAATGTTTTTATATTTTTTTTTTGTGAAAAATTTGTGGGTACTTTTAGTCTGATCATTCAGGCCCTTGTATCTGTATAGTTGAAGACTGTTTCCAGTAGTTTCAAGCTCTATTTTGTCTCTCACTTCTACAACGTAACCATCGATCTAAGAATTATAGCGAACATTTTTTATTAAAAGTAGGTAACCACTAACAATGACAGTAAATTACAATCACAGTAAATTGTTGGATTTCAAACGATTTGCACAACATACTGTCATCTACATGGAGTGGCTCTCTCTGAAAGTCTGAACTGATCGATTCAGTAATCAATATAGATTGTATGTCAATATTGTTGTTATTAAAATATTCTAAACCGAAATATTTATTTTTAATTTTTCGGACTTTACCCTCGCTTATACGTACCTAGTTCCAAGAATTTGTTTACAAAGCCAGGCTTAAGATTATTTTTAAAATTGGAAAAGATTAAAAAATAAGTCCCGAACACAATGCCGTCGTTTTTATCCACATAATACCTATAGGTTCATTCGCGTACGCGGTTTAAATCGAACGCAATCGACATACAACTCGATCGCAATCGTACAAAGTCTATAGGTACACGTTCTCATTAAAAATGACAGAAAAAGAGAAAAATAGCAAAATAACGAGTAACGAGTATAGTTCCTCTCTTGGCTCGAAACAGCTCAGAGAATTTCAACGGGCAAGTACTGATAAATATGTCAAATGCAAAATTTGACAAGAAACAAATATAAAATCTGTCTCAAAATTCAATTGCAAAGAAAAAAAAATCTGTGAATATAAAAAAATAAACGGTGGTAGTCGAATGTTTTCCTAGAACGTTTCATATTTTGCAAAAAGGAATGTGACATATTTATTTGTGATATAGATTAGATGTTAAAGATGAAAATGGCTCAAAGTCTATCCACGTACTTTGGGGTATTTTCCGAGATCCCTGAAAGAGTATCGCTCAATTTTTTATGTTTGACAGATTTTTAGTATTTGGCTTGGGAAATTACTCGAATAGACCCAATGTTATATTACAACAATTAAAAGCAAACCGACAAACGACATCACCCTGTATCTGCAACTAATAGCATGCGCACATCGACCCTAACCTCAATTCACCTTATTCACCACACAGTGCCAAAAAAAGGTAAAACAACACCCCAGGACTGATACTATCTGCCAAAATTGTTCCTATCCCTCCTGGTCTAGCCACACACACTCAGTTCAGCATTAACCCAAATCAGTTGTTAGAAATACCATACCGCGAACGGACGCTCCACAAGAACTTCGCCACTCGACGTGAATCCCAACAGTGCAATCTTTCTTATCCTAAAAATAACATAAACAACAACAATACAAAAATAGTTTATTTCGCTCTGCATTTCTGCTTCTCTCGTGCAAATAAGTGATTATTTTTAAAAAAGAAAATATTACCAACCGAATTGAGCGTGTGCGCCTACTACACCTAGTGTTGTGACGTGAAAATTGAAATTCTCGTGGAAAAATCTCACAAATAACGTGCAATGTGCTGAAAGTGAAAAACTAGGTAAATTTCCCCAATGAAATATTTTTGCGAAAGGATACTGCATCCAGTTATGGCTAGAATTTCAATAATAACGGTAGAAAATTATCAAAACCGAAAGGGAAATCTATGTGGAAATTGATTTTCCGCAAACGTGTGTTCAATTGCCTTTCGCCCTCGAGTGTGGAAACAGAAAACAGGGTGTAAAACGAAGAAACACACACAGTCTTGCTTGTAACAGTTGTGCTACTCTGCAGCTGCTTTTAAGTACATTTCGGAAGCTACCTACGTGCACACATTGATGCTGTACTGCTGCACTGATTGTATGCGATTCATCCCTTGGGACGATGATGGAACTTGGAACAATGCAAGCGTATCCTTCGGAAATTTTCTTCTCCGGAAAATTCAACCTGTGTCGCTGTGTCTCTCTGGTCGCAACCTTCCCCATGGTGATATTTATTTTCTACTACAGTACAGTAGCAACTGATAGTGCTCAGCACATTTGTGCATTTCTTATTGGTGTATGTATGTATGCGGGATGACAGTAGCTGTCAAGGGAGTTGCAGGAAAATTTAATTTTCACAAGAAGCCACCAACCAAGGACTTCCGGGGAATTTACGGGAGACGAGATGAAAGTTAACTAGTTCAAGGTTTCGTCCATGTTTAGTATGTAGTTTAGCTGGCGAAAACTCCCCAGTGGGGGAGGATGTGCGAGAAAAAAGGGTCTGATATGTTGGTATTTATGAGTGGCTGTTTTACACGCTCTCAAGGATGTAGATACAGCCATATATGCAATGCAAAACATTGTGCAAGCAAACGAAGACATGTCATGCTCAGAATGGTGATATCCTTGTTATTATTATTTTTTTTTTTTCGTTTATTCATTGTAATATTTAGATTTCCGGAAATGTCATGTTGATGTTGAGACTGACAGCTGTGTATTAATATATTTGCTTCTTGTTACTTTCACTGTAATTTTGGTCTAGTTGTTAAATGTTAAAGGAATGCATTGCATATTTTGTTCTGCAAAGTTAAATGCAATCGGAAATACAGTGACGGTTCTCATTTATTTAAAAAGGAATCATTGATATTTAATTGGCTACAAAGAGTGTGTTTTTTTGAGCTTCGATCTCGAATTTTTCGATCAACGAGTTCTTGCAACTTTGGAAAAATAAAAAGAAGATGAATGACTTGTAAACTGTCTAGTTGAAAGTTGACCATTTTTAAGCATTTGACAGATGTCTATTAAGAGAGATCATAGTTTTGTGGGTAGGTACTTAATTGTGACATAGCGACATGACAGCGCAAAAGCGACTTCTTCAGCAGTAAGCCGAGCTCATATTGAACCGTTGACAGGTTGAAACTTTAAAAAAATGTTAACTGACAGATTACGGTGGAATTGCCCAAATACATTTGTCGATTGAAGCTTTTGTCAAATATGAACAAAAAACCACTGTTAGACCCTTGTAAATGTGTCGCTTATACAATTCAAATGTAATCGCATATGGACTTAAGTTGAATTACGCCCATTCAATCTTTTGCAGTAAAATCCTACGTCCTACGAAACAGATTGAAAGACAGATAGCAAGAACTTGTGACTGAGACAACATTTTTGACGTTTCGTGAAAGTTCTTGATACGAATTTTAGTGCAAACACCCACAAAATGTAAGTAACTATACATTGTTCAAGGCAGTTTGTTCTTTTGGAACATCAAGTGACGTGAACTGTCAAATGATATCGAATTTAGTAGAAATTTTCTCTGGAATGCATGTTCCACTTGTCTGAATTACATAACTCTACACTGAACCAAATTTAGTAGTCATATTGATAAAAAAGCACGTAGATTTGAAGAAACGGTGATCAATATAAGGTCAACAGCTCCTGTCCGTTGTTTTGAAGAAAATTTGTACGGTATAAGAAATATTGTCATTTTGATGAAATGAATAATATTTTTCATTGTGGTGTTAAATCCACAAAAAATTTTCCAATTGAATAATTATTTCGTCAATTTCAACGGAATCCATTCTTCAAGTTAACATAAAATATTCCTTATTTTCAAAAATATTTTTCAAATTGAAAAAAGAAATCTTCATTTTTACGTAAACATTTCTTCAAATTGAAAAAAATATCTTCAATTCTACGGATAGTACTCTTTAATTTAATGAACGCTTTTTCAATATAACGTAATCTTTTCTTCAAATTGAAAAAAATCTTCTTCGTCTTTATTGAAGCTGAATAATTTTTCATCAATTCTACATATCTTTTTCTTCAATATGAAGCATAGTTTTCTTTAAATTAACTATTATTCTTCGGTTTCGTGCTAATTTTTTTTGTCAATCTGACAAATATTTCTTAAATTGAAGAAATTTTTTGTTTTTAATTCCATTATTCAAGCCACATTAGAGAAATAAAATACGAATAAATATTTTTAATCTAAAAATATTTTTTATTAGCTATTTATATTTGAAAGAATTATAATAATAGTAAGATAATTGTAATAATCATAAATAATTATGAAATTTAAAGCTCACAATACAGATATAAGATATAAATAAATAATTGGTTATTAAAGTTTTTAAATCAATTTGATAATAATAATAAGAATTAATAATAATAAAGTGATTAAGCTAAGTAAGCCGTTAGCCGGTGGTCGTTCCGCGTAGCACTATCTGAAATAAAAGAAAATCATTAGATATTGCATACATATGTAGGTATATATTGTATTTATTCCTATACGTTACCTAGTACGATACTTGGCCGCGGTCCAATGTGTTTCCGAACAATCAGTCGTTTTTTAATTTATTATTTTAAAAGGTATGGTTTAACACGAACACGATAGGTACTATCCTCACTGCACCACTTCACTTACAAGAATAAAAGCTATCACTTCTAGGACAACAATAAACAAATACATTTTAATAAAACTTCTTCAAATTGATTAATTTTTTGCAATTTGAAGAAAACGTTTTCCTTCAGTTAAAGAAAATTATTCAAGTTGAAGAAAAAATTCCCATCATATAATGATATTTATTCAATTTAAAGATATTACGAACAAATTTTTTTTTAGATTGCAACGGTTTAATGTGTATATTTCCCGGAGTGAGGGATAAAGTCGGTCATAACATATTGAAGAAACTTCTTCAAGTTGACCAATTTCGTCAATGTGAAGAACACTTTAAAGCATTTCAACAAATTTATTCGATTTGAAAAAAAGTAAGATGTGGTAATAATACAAATTTGCTGGCAATTTAGGGAAATGTGGAGCTAGATTCAAATAGATAGAGTTTGTAAAACTCAAATTCTGTGAATACTCCGTTCGACAAAAATAGTGGTAGGTACGTGTGCAGAACAGCGATGAGTTTTTAAAACGTTATGTTTTTGCGGTTCTTAAGCACCGATACTGATAGGAGGTGATGTGCATTGGTTGTCTTTATTGTAGGGCGTTTCGCTAATTGTTATTACCTATGGAATAGATATATGTTGGCGGTTAGTCTTCTGAGGGCGAACAGTTTTAGATTTAGCGTAGAACTTCCTGTTAGTCGAACTGTTTTGTAGGTAAAGGGAATAAGTTTAGGCCATATATAAATGTGATGTTTGATTCCTGATCTAACCTCCACATTATAGAAAAATATTAGTCGCTTTTAGTTTTGTTATGAAGGTAATCGTCATTAGTGTATCTTATGCGCATTAATTGCAATCAACATTTCTTTTTATAATATAATGTAATTAAAATAAAAAAATATTTATTACAGAAGTTGAAGAAAAACTTCTTTTTTTTTGAAAATGGCTTCAATGATATCAACTGATATAAGAATAAGCGATGTATTGTCTTTCTTATAGAATCCCTCTATAATATTCTTCAGGAAGTGTAAAGGTTTTCGCATACAACTATATTTTTTTTTAAATCTCCACTTTCTCAAAACTGCTCAACTGTTTTAATCTTTTTCTAAATTTAAGAACTGTTTGTTTGATTTCTTATAAACCTTGTGTAAAGTCCTACCTACATCTTAAAAAAACCTAAGAGCTTGTAAAACAAAGTAAGAAATACCATGCTCGATTCTGGCTACGAGTAAGATTTTTATTTGAGCAATCATAAACATTTGCATTAATTGTAAACTGGTATAAGTGCAAAAAAAATTAAAACGAATTACTAAAACAAAGAAAAAAATAACTTGTGTTTTTGAAAAAAAAAAACGTCCCCACTCTCCCCTTTTTTTAATTTAAATAAAACAAAATCCGATGCGGGAAAAAGGCTTTTGAAGAAATTTCATTTATCTTGAATATGTACCTAATCTTCAATTAGACGAAATATTTGATGAACAATTGTCAATTTGAATTGTTGAGGATTTTGTCAATATGAAAATAAATTCATTCACTTGAATAATATAATAGTGTAGCATTTGATGAAACTTTACTGATTCTGAATATTTAATTTTCAATATGAAGAAACATTTTATGGAAAATTGTTAATTTGAATAAATGACTCTTCTAAAAATTATCAACAAATTTTTGTCAATATCACATACAGGATACCGGTTTGTTAACGACTTCAGTTTGTCAATATGACAAAATTTCATTGGTTTGAATAAAATATGAAATCGGACAGCAGTTGAAGATATGTTATTTAGTTTGAATATTATATCTTCAATAAGACGAAAAATTTGACGAAAAATTGTCGATCCGAATAATAAATTCTTCAAAGATTAACAAAATATTTCCGTCAATATGAATACGCGATTTGGTTCAGTGTAGACAAGCAAACAACAGCAACTATTAGTAAGCAAGCATAGCTCAGATATATCACTCCGAAATGAATATGTAGGCCACGTATATTTTTACTAATCTATTTTGAACGCAGCCATACAAAAAGCCGTCAAAATAATTACCTGCGATGTCAAAGTCGATCTGTCAAATATTTACCTCTCCTTCGATTTCCTTCCGCTTCCCTAATTTATTTCAAAGTCAACTTATTATAGAAACCCTTGCGTGACAGTTCACAATTACCACGCATTGTCTTAGGGACAACAATGACAGTTTAAAAAAGTCTACTCTCTAATCATTTCGCATGTCATATCTAGTATTTACTTAACGAACCGAATTAAACAAGTCTTTCCTCTCAAGGGTGGTTAGTTGTACGTATATTATAGGGTAAGGTCAATCCCGCAGCGCTCAAATGTCATCGAGAAGCAAACGACCTCGAACTATACTACAATTACGTGTATGATGTTTCGTGCTGACGTCAATATTTTTGAGTTAGCCGCCCTTCCGTACACAACAGAGACAGAGACATATCAATCCGCTCTTGTTTGTTGCTATCTGTCTACTGTGTCTATGGTTGTCGCCCTCTCTTGGCAATTTTGAAATCTCTTTAAAAAGTTATATATCAGTGCGAAATTAGTGTCCCCTTCAGAAAGCAGCGGGGAAAGTGCTTCCTTTTCTTCTTTTTTTTTTGCTGAATCCACTGAATTATTTATTCGTGCTCACCCCATGGGTGTTTTTAAAAATATGTGCTCCCGACTACACGAGTACGATGCGAACATGTGTAGACAGGAAACGTTAACAGGGGTTCCAATTGAACATTGAACACTGCTAATACACAATTCAAGTCTAAATAATCGCCCCAGTGCACAGGTGTTCATATAATTTTATTATATTGCTACATTGCAGATTCTTAACAACATTTCAAGTTCGACACATTGATTGATGGCTTGACGAACTCAAGCGTTTACACTGCTTTGCGGGACAGGTCAAATGATATTGATGTTGGTATTTCAACTCGGAAATTAAGAGTGACCGTTGACCGACGTTTTACTTTGAAGGCGAAAGTGCTGCACAGTAGACCTTGGGGGAAGACGTTGAATTCAATGAAAGCGAAAGTTTAAGACAAAATTGATGAAAACATATTGGAAGTCTTCAATTTTCAATCAGTGAAAATTATATCTTACACTAATTTATTATATGAAGGGTCGTCAATTGAGAGCCTTAATTTTAAATTTCGCTGTGCTTTTTGATCCTGCAATTAGATGTCATTTTTTGACAGCTGCCAATAGAAGAAGAAATTCTTGAAGAACCTTCGTAAAGTTTCTATTTTATTATGAAGAAGCTTGTCGCCCAGCTTTTGTAAATCTTATGAAATAATAATAATAGGTAAGAAGTTAGGTTAGTGCTGTGAAGACAGACGTCAGTCGAACAATATTGATATAACGAGACATGTTCCGCTTTCGAAAATGAAAACGGTGTTAGGTAATTGTTCTTGTCAATGAGAGCAACATTCGAGAGCTTGTCCGGACTCTGGTCTAACAAAAAATGGTCTTACAGAAAATTTGTAACCTGATACCTGCTCAATCAATATTTTAAGAAATATTGCTGAATTTAAAGATCGACTGTACCGTAGTGCCAGCTTTTACTTAGAGTCGTGCTAAAAAAATACCTTTAAGACCTCGAGTTCCACTTTCAGAGCTAACGAACCCATACTTGAAGTCAACACTATGTTTATTTGGACGAATTTTATGTCCAAAATTGAATAGCTATCCCAAGGCATTAAGCCTAAATACGCACCCAATACGCTTCTCTAAACATAAGCACGCGTAAAAAATGATTGTCTACCCCGGACCGATTGATAACTACTCATGTCGTTTTCCAATGGGACCAAAAATCAATCATTTTTTTATCTAAATCACTTTTTATGTTCCATTGGGACCAAAAATCAATTTTTTTTTTCGATTCAGAGCACTTTTTGCAGATCTCAATATTTTTTCAGATCTACACACACTCTCACAATACCAATATAGTTCGCGCAGATGTTTTACGTCATTTTAAGAAGTTTGCTTTCAAGCCAAATGGGCGAAGTTTCGTGAAAACCAAAATAACGAAATATATTTAATAGCCATGGATATAATTTAGGAGGAACTATTATCTTCATAGTTTTTATCGTCATCTGAAAACTATGAATCACCAAAAATACTCGCCATTTGCATGTGCAATAGAGGAAACATTTTCAAGTCGATGCAATTTGAACAGCTGATATTGCTGTCAAATAACGCACTAATCCATTTACAAAAGCAGATCAACTTCGTTGCATGTTCCATTCGCCACGTAAAATCTGAGATCTGAAAAAGATTTCTATTGGTCCCAATGGAAAACGACATCAATTATCCTCATCATTGCCACCCGACAAAAATACAAAAAATTAAAAATAAACAAAAAAAAACTTCCTAAAACGTTAGCGTTCAAGAAGCAATTGCATAAAGACAAGATATCATTTATCATGCTTCCGAGAGCCAAATCCACTTCCAAGTTAGAGGAGTGCCCCCAAAATTGAATTATAATAAATCCGTTTACGTACCTATATCGAACACAAATCGACTTACAAACGCATTCGTAGTCCTTTTAGTGTCTCTGTATACAGGATACCTCGGTGGGCAGTGTGAGTTTTGTTATTATATCTCTTGCCCTCCGGCGATGAGGAACCGTTTTGGCGTCCACCCAAAATGAGTACAACTCGATGTACATGACTATCTACCTACAACCACAATCTAGAGCATCAAGAAGATGTTGGCGTTTCCCCCCTTGCAATGCGAGTCCATAAATAATAGAGATGCCTCATGGACACACACACACCCGCTTCGCCTCGCATATTGTGCATTTTTGTTTGCTCCTCGCTGTGCCCAGATTCGAGTTAGTTGGCTGGCAACCAACATAAAACGGTTGGACATGAAGAATGACATTTGGCTTGGCACGGATTTCCCTGATTCTGGTGCTGATTCATGTGTCTCGCACTCGTATATTGGTGTGTGTTCCGAAAGGTTGTTCACCCAAGGTACTTGGAAGAACTTAGCTTAAAAGGACGTCATTAGTGCTCGTTTGTTCGGTTTAATTAACGTACACATTTGCATTTGCCTGTGGCAATTGGGCGGCAAGGACTCCATAGAAAGGTAAACGATACTCTATTGTATGAAGTGTAACGAAAGGAGCTCTGTATACCAAAGTTCTGTACTTTGTGTTGTTTTGCTGTTTGAATGTCATTAAAGTTGCAGAACTTTGACACGGTAGTTGAGTGTATTTTTGGGGTAGGTTTCGGTAGTTAAGGCGAGTTTATACGTATAGTTTTGGGCGCTTTTTGTTGGAATCACAAATTAGGTGGGCCACCACGAAAACTAAGCAAACCGTTGGACAAAGAACACTTAGCGTGGAAGTGACCTCTTGATATTAATATTTACAAGTTGTTAGATTGTGTGATCAAATGCTTTGTGAAATTACGTACACCACAAAATGTTCAGGTATTTAATTTTTAACTTTGATAAATTGGTTTTGTTCATTTGAAAAGCACTTAATCCTTACTCGGTACTAATTCGATAAATTCAAAGTAGTATCAACATTTAATGTAGGATTTCTCTACTTGTCGTTTGCCGTTCAACCTGTGCTATTCCTTATTTTTAGTAAGCAAAATTCTCTCTCTTTTTGATTTCATCCTCCACGAGTTCCGAAAATAAAGAAGATCGAAATCTTATTCAATCTTTTTTTCATATAAATTCCTTCACGAGGAACACTCTAGCTACCAGCGTCTATCCAAGGGTCTACCTTAAAGCGCCCGCACAGGTTTTATACAAGCAAAACTTAAATATTATACATTTGTAAGTACGTTGGGTCATTTTGTTAATTAAATTCTGGTTTTCCTACATTTTGTATGGTTTTTAGGAATTTAAATGATATTGAAAAACTCTTAAAATGCAGAACATTTATGTTTTTCTTATACAAAATAGTTCATAATGGACACCGTCTTCAAATAAAGAACTCTTCATTGTTATAGTGATCGGATGGTCACCGTAGTCTTATATTCCAGGATAGGCAATTCCAAAAAGCCAATAGCTTATAGAACTCAAGTATATCCTACCTACCATTTTGTCTCATAAACCCCTTACTAATTTTACAGCATATCTCAAAATATTTATATGCACACCTTGTCTTTCAAATCAGTTTTGCGGAATCTACAGATGTGCCCAGAACCAAGAATTCTCGAGAAGTGATTGTGGGAAAACTAATGTTCTGCTTGATGCCTGATCTAGTACGAATTAGTTGCTGTGTTCGATACATCATTTTGCTCCCACTCACACTGAAAAGCTGTGTTCGGGATAAGCTCAGGAGGCGATAAAAAATATGTCTTCCAATGCTGGATTTTGCTGTCAATAATAGCTATTATTTGTTTGAACTACAATTTTTGGGTTTACGAACACTTACCTAAATGAATCCCAATATTACAATCATTTTATGAAACCTTCCTATCTGAGTACATTTTTGAATGGATAAGTCTTACTTTCGTATGGCACGTTGCTGACTTTATGTGTCTTAGTTTTTATTGGCTCAGATCGGTAACATGAACAGCATTTTCAGTTGACGTTTATGGAGGGGTAGTCGACGAATCTAGTTAAGAAACTCGTAACTCACGTTGAAAAAGTGACGTTACAGGCCAATCTGGTTTTGTCGCTCAGATAAATATCTAGTCCAGACCAATCTTATATCGACTTAGATAACTAGATTTATGAATTTGCCCTCTTCTTCTGCAAAATTGTGACATAGTCATCTCATTAAAACTATGCAAGCTCACAAAGTCACAAGTTCGCATACACTGTTATTCCGAAATCCAAACCTAAAAGGAATACGAAAACACTTACTGCTCCCCTATATATACGAACATCCATATATATCTTTGTTTATAACTCACTGAACCCCCTCGAATAAACAAAACAATTCTCGAGTTGATATTGCCTCATAATATCATTAAATGAAACTCATTTGGCAGTTGGCACACTGTCTCTTAGGGCAGCCAACAACAAGAACAACAAAAATAAACCAAAACACAGAACTGCATTGAAAACAACTCCTTTGCAACTGCAATTTGACCCAACGGAAGTTCGCCGCAAAAGTCGACACCAATGGAATGGAAATGGAAGACATATTAAATTATTGTCTTCTGTTGGCATTTCTGCTGACAGGGTTTACGCTTACATGAAATGATACAATAAAATAAAAAAAAATATCAAGTGAAACTATTTATAAATGAAGCAGACAGTTCGGTAGCAGGTTTTGTGAAATAAAACCATTCAAAGTGACGACCGACGCTACGGTGAAGAACGTCATTTGCTAATTTTACTTAATTAGAGCTATGCATCAATGACAGAAATCGAAATTGCAAGTACTAGATGTTTCTTATGGGCTCTAGTTCTATTATACTTTGTGCAAGAAGTCTGTCTAAAAATAATTGTTTTACGGTATATTGCTTGCCATGCCGGTAATTTTGAAGATATTTTTCCGCGAGCTGCCGCCAGAAAGAACATAATCCAACAGAAGATCTATGACGACACAGCGGCGGACAGTTTACATGAATATTGGCATGAACAGTACGAGTAGCTACATGTATTTTAAGACTTGAGATGCTCTATCATTTCGAACGTGCGAATAATCTTTATAAATATATGAACAACTAATAAATGGTGTAACATTTCTTTTTTTATTTATTTCGCAGTAAATTAAAGTTCTTCCTGAAGTCTGGCAAAGGATGACAGCTGAAGTGATGGCTGCTGACGCGAATTGGGACCCTGGTAAGTCTTGAACTTTTTCCACAATAAGTGATTAAAATTTATGTTCAAATTGAGTTTGGTAAAAGATCTTGGGAAAATAATAATAATAATAAATTTCGAACAAGAAATTCGAATTTAAATCAATGTATTCGAATAGTTCACTAAAATTCGAACTTCTTTCGGTTATAACTATTTCTTAAAGCTTGTGATACCTCTGAATCAAAAAAATCTGTTTCATGGTTCGCTTTCGGTTTTGATACCGAATTTAGCATGTTTTCATGACTCTATTGTGTTGGTGTCTTCTTGCCACCAATTTCCATGTTTGTTTTGGGTAACTGTGAAATGAAAACTCATAACAATTTTATTCATAAGTAAGTAACCGATTACCTGTTTTCATCAGCCCGTTGTACCTGTAATTTCCATTTTACAAAAGTCACCATTTATTTAAAAAATTCCCACTGATGTTTTTGTTGCCAAGATGTTGTCACCCTCCCCTCGCTTATACTCTCTTTACACTTTACAACTTGTACATGATATTTATCATCTGGTTATAGTATACGCTTCTGTGAAGTTTCATAACGCTATGCATACTTCAGCTCTCTGTAAACGTTTATCCCCTTTTTGGTAATACGTATTCATTATTTGACTTGTTTTCTGTCATCTTAATGGAGTCCATTGCATAATTAACGCTAGAGCTGTCACCTTGTAAAAATGTGTAACAGATTACCTGTCACATCTGAGTCGTAAATCACACATTCCTTAGAAAATCTATGCGTTGGCGTTATAAGTTAAAACAACTAATATTCTCACAATGAACAGCCTTGACACCTAGTCAATTTCAGCACAAAAAGTACGGGAACAGAAAAGTGTACATGAATTTTCGATGATAGATGCGACTAGTATTTGATACTCGTTCGAATTCTTTGCTCTACTATATTATTTACAAGGAAAGCTACTAAAGATCTTTGGAAAAACAATGTATTACTAATTCCACTGTAGCATTTATTGCGAAACCGCACAGCCAGTTGTACTGAAAAAAAAAACAATTTAAATCTCATCGCAGTGTGTTACTTTCCTGCATAAACACTCATTAATGGTTTTCCCAAAATTTGTATCGAACCACAGATTAAAAAATATAAATTAAAATACAGAAAAAATGGAGCACCTTTTATGCAATACTACCATGAGCGATATGCCTCAGCTATCCCAAATGATATAGGAAATTAGAGCTATTTTTAGGACTACAATTCGTTAAATATATATTTCAAAATAAAGCTTATAATGATTATGCAAGATATGCATATATATGTGCATGAGAACGTACATCCAAATTAATGTATTTGCCTGTCTGGCATGCAGTTTCATGTCGTTGTCGTCATGTTGTCTATGTGCTTGTAGAAATGTAGACGATTGCACCTATTCCGTGGATGAATATTTATTATTTCTGAAATTCCCCAGAGACTATATTTTTGATGCCGATTTTAAGTTTTATTTTTTAGTTGGCGAAAATATTCGCGCCATATAGATACACATACACACTCACTCAGATTTATTGTGCAGAATGTAGGAAAGAAAGTAGGACAGCTTGCGATAGTAAAGGCAGATATTCGGTCGTATGAATAAAAACTAGCATTTGCTTTGAGCAAAAGGTTGTAGCAAAGTAAAAGCCCTTAGCAAATGCTTTGAATCGGTATGAATAAAAATATACTTTGCTAAAATTCGAACATAGCATTTACTTCGCTGTACGTGTACTTGCCTTGCAGTTCCTGTCAAACCTAACCAGTAAATTTGAATTTTTGAATTTTTCTTAAGATTCTAACGACTTTTGTGGAAATTGAAATTAAAAAAAAAATAAATACAGAAATATAAATGCAATTTTTATCTTCAATTTCACCTGAAAATATGATTTTTGTTTGCCGAATAGCTTGTTGATGCTTCCGTTCTACTTTAGGTGCCGGGAATCGTATCCGATATTGTTGGAAATATTTATTTGTTAACAAACTAGACAAATAGTTACAAATAGTCGACCTAGATCTCCGCTATAATATACCTACCTTACAAATGATTCTGCCTAAATATTTTCATCTGAAAGAAATATTAGCTTCGCTTGAGACGAAACAACTGCTGCTTTTTCCGTATGTATTTCGTTGGTTTTCCTGTACAAACAGAATTCAACTTAACTATTAATAATATTTACATTGTTTTATGTTGAAAAATGAGCATACAAAATATTTAGCAAAAGGTCTGAGTCAACAAAATAGCAGACTCAGAATTTGCATAGCATTTGCTTTGTCTGACAAGTTTTATTCATACCGATCTGAGTAAAAGGTCAGTGCCGCCGCCTTTCGAACATGTCAAAAGTTGGAACTAACTCAAATTGGTTTTTATTCATACGAAACGTAGCAAATGCTTCGATTTTGACATTTCTCTTGAGTAAAAGCAATTGCTACGTTTTATTCATACGACCCATTTCTTACGATGACAACATCCTATAGCATTTTTTAGGTTATCGATCAGAAAACGCACGTCGCCAATGCTGTCTGGAAGGATATTAACCTGATTACAGGGCTATTCCTTTAGTCAACAACAATAACAAAAGTGATTTTCATTTTACAAAACAAAATCAAATAAGGGGGGATAAAATCGATATAGTTGACTCACACTTCACAGTGCAGACAGAGTGTCTGCATTGAGGGCACTCTACAAGCAGAGGAGAATGGGGCATTGGCGAAGTAATGGGCTTGCCATTTTGTATATATCTGTTTTTATCAAGTGTCCTCCCATCGGTGCCTTGTTGACTTGAATAATTTGTCATTTTAAATGCCATGTGATGCACGACATGCGGCGTTATACGTTCATACGCTGCGAACGAGATGTGGAAGATAAAGTTAATCACTGAACATTGTCTTGCTTTAATGCTTCTCTGAAATTGTCTCTACTACGCTGTGCTATTTCATACCTGCTTTCCAATGGAATAATGAATAAATTTAATAATAAATAGAAAAGTAAGTTAAAAATTAATGTGCTGCATACTGCATCTCAGTCTAGCGAGGGATTCGGACATTTTGTTCACCGAGCGACTAAGAAATTATATAAAAAACTTGCCCTTTTAGGCCCTAGTTATAGCCATACGTAAAACGAAACCGTCAAAATGTTCTTTTGCTTTTTTAGACCATTTACTCCTAATGGTTTTACACAATCTTGGTCTTAAATTGTTGCTTATGAATTATTATAAAGTTTGTAATTTTATAAAAAAAAAATTAACAAATAATCTTGAAATTGTCTAGAAAAACAATAATTTATTAATTTTTCCGTACGAGAAACTTTTTCCGATATAATTCTCAGTCAATTCCACAACAAAAAATCATTCCACTGAAATACATATTTCATTTCTTTTCTGTTCCATCTGTCAGAATTTTTTTCTGATGGAATAAAATAAGTAGGTATTAGGTAGTTGATTTGTTGTAATTGTTTTCGTAAGGAAACATTTTTCTCACAGAATTTTTGCACCGTAAAAAAACTCATTTTCACACTGTTCCAACTTTTTCGCTTGCATTTTACGTATGGCTATAACTGAGGCCTAAGGCGAGAGTTGAGTGTTGTCCGTAGGTTTAGGTATAGGTCCGTTCGTGTACTTTCAGCATAGAAAAATGACAATCACAGCTGGCAGTTTTCATTTTTCAGTAAATCGAAATTCGGCGGGTAGAAAATTACGAAAAAATGAAAAGAGGGGAAATGGATTTCTCTTTCATTTTTTTTTTTTATATTTTCTCAGTACGTGGTCGTATTCGTACAGTTTCTCAGCAAATTTTAAATAATTTGACGTTTGCAAAAAGTACCCGAACGAACCTTATGTGTTGATCATAATATGTTTATGTTTTTTACATGATTAATACTTAAAGAATGTGGTTAAATACTCAGCGAAAAGGGTGCAATCGATAGTGGTATTTTCGTATTTATAGATGGCTGCTTTTTGGATGTGAATAACGAGTGATCACTCGTTTGTTTTAATTTTAGTGATACAGGGTGTTCACTTTTCACATTTTCGTCCAAGTCTTTTAACAAACTCGTTTTATAGTAATATGAATTAACTACAAACGCAACAGACTCTGTAAAGGTAGTCTTATTTCTTTGGTCAAATAAATATGTAGGTACCTACTTATTCATCAACATACCTCTGCTCGAGACTTTAAACTGCATGAGATAAGTATTTAAGGTGTCCGTAATATGTAAAATTTAAAATAACAGGACGATCCAAAAAAAAAAAAAACTTCCCGCCCGCATTTTTATTTGCAAAAATCGAATAAAGTCATCTCCAAAAGTTTATGACTTCTAACACACACTGTATTCGTGAACACCACCATTTTCTAAGTTACAGCATAGCTCTATTATCTTGGCACAATTAATCCACTGCTTTGGTTTTATATCGTGCTTAATCACGTATTATAGACCCATGACATTAAAATTCGAATCACACGGTATCCCTTTCAATTTATGGATATCCCCCCACTTGCGCCCTATAAAATTGTTAGTGGCCTACAAACTACGGTCACATCCTTGAAATTGTATTCGTCTATACTACAGCCCCCACATACTTTAGCTTGTGTCATTATTAATGACAGTTATTTTTGACTTTTATACTCCTCCATCTCATCGGATATACACATTTCCAGCCTCGAGGATGATGTCTAATGATAGAACTGTGTTGAGACTTTTTTTCATTACATCGCTGTATCCTCGTGTTGTTGTATGCTTTTGTCAACTCACGAACCGTTGACAGCGCCTGGGAGGATATTCTAATGTATGTTTGCTTAGATGTATGTAGTCCTTTCATAAAATTTGAAAGTGTAATCATCGTGTTTTTGTACTCTGATATGGAAAACATGGCTGTCGAAACGTACACTTACACGTCCCTACACGTCCTTTAGCGATGCTTTTTCGGTTGCGTTTTTAGAGCCATTCGAAGGGCCACTCAAATAGTGTGGTAAGAGTTTAACGTCGGTTGAATTCTTGTAAGAACACACATCTTTAAGTACTACTTAGGTAATTGACGTTAGAAGCGTTCAAAGTGAGATGTGGGAATTGCATTGACTCTAGTACTTTGGCTACATTTTAAATTACACGCACATACAAATCCCCATGGAATATTATGCTTCTCGTTTATTTCAGCTTTATCTAAATTAATTTCATCACTCAAGGAGACTGAGAGTTTGTCTAGCGAACAGGAAATTGATTTCCTCAAGTCACTCCTCGAATCGAAAGAGCTCAACGCCTTAGTAAATGTTCACAGTAAAGTGGCAAAAGTCGGCCGAGACGATAAATTGGCACCACTCCTTTCATCGTCGACACAGGTAAACTCTTATCACTCTATAAATTGAAGTCTTTTCAACACTCTTCATATACTCGTAGATCCTATTAGAGGTACTGGAACAACTATCCCAGCGATGCCATTTATCACCGATTTGTAAAGAAGCATTCTACCTCCTACAGAATCCGCATTTACAGGTAAGAGACACACTATCCAAACCACAGCAAATATAATACAATTAAATCGCTCACTCTTGATATACACCAATTGTCCTCCAGAGTCTGCTTTGTGCACACGATGCCATCGCCCAAAAGGACTTTTATCCACACCTGCCCGAGATCCCCATAGAGATGGATGAGGACGAGGAGACGATTAAAATAGTGCAGTTGGTGAAAAGTAATGAGCCTTTGGTAAGTCGGTTGAGTATCTTTCTATACATGTAGTTGTGTGAATGTATTTATATCGTTTTGTGGATGGGTTTTGTTTGTCTTTTTTCTGTCGACAATTCATTTCATACAATCATGCTCATAAATTATTTCATGCATAATATATAAATACCAAACCCACTCCTTCAGTAAGTCAGGCAGGAGGAGTCAGAGTCGGAGTCAGAGTCGTTTCATTCGAATTTAAAAAGAGAAAAGAATCACATATAAGAGGGTAATGTCCTTGCTTTCGTTGGACCGTCACGTAAAAGGATTCAAACTCGGGAAGTGGAAGGCAATTATATAGTTTGCCCGTAGAGCTGATTTTCTTTGAGTAGGTATTGCGCTGTGTGTATGCGGTTTTTGTAATTCTATGATAGAGTAGTTGGAACAGGTCTAAAAGCCGTAAGATGTATGTGTGTAAAAAGTTATACAGGCTCGTAAAATGAAAAATGTTTTATCTATTGGACCTATCCAAGTGAGGAGAAGTGTCGGAGGAAAAGATTTATTGCCTAGAAGTCGTATGACATTACATTTCGAAAAATATCTGACAGTCGGAACTAAAATACAGAAAAAAGACCTGGCTCTGGGGCTGAATAGACTTGTTTTGAATTAAAACAAAAGAGCTCTAATTTGGAAATGAATATGGGTTTTTTTTATTTATGTAATGAGTTTACTTAGTCGGTTCAGTTACTTTCACCCCTCATGAGGCATGGCGCTTCAAGGACGAATTGGACTTGTATTGTTAATACTTCCGTCATGTCATAGAGCTAACTATGTTACTCATCTACCCAGATTTGTCTGTCAATTATTTTAAACCTTACCCTCACCATTGTTCAGTAAATACGCGCTACTCAAGTTGCATTTATGAGTTTGGATCTGAATTGACGTACCTAGGTATATTTTAATGAATGGCATCATTTTCAGAGAGTAATCTCATGTTAACACTGCATTAACTCAATTGGCTGTTATTCAAATGGAAACCTAAATAATTCGATAACTACTCGTTATGGGCTTTTCACAACAAGCCCAAAACCGGGCTTTCGCCAAAACACACGAAAACTTCATCGAAAACGACTTCCAATCGTTGGGTTGTTGAAACAAACACACCTTTTGCAATATCCAGCAAATTCAGCAAAATGGCTGACCGAACAAATGTCACAACTCACAAATTAAAATCATTTTCCACAATAAGTTGATGGACTAATATTGTTTTTAAATGCACTAAATTCATGTTGTCTGTTAATTAATGCGATCGAAATTTGTAGCCAAATAAGTTTGCACCGAAGTTTAACGACAAGTGTGTCACAGCTGATTGAAACGTCAAACGAAAAAGAGTTGGTGGTCGGTGTGAACGCATCGAAGCCGCCTTGGGCTTCATGTGAAAAGCCTATTACTCCGTAAAAGAAAGATTTGTGCAAAGTTCTTGTGTGATCTCTGACGTTTGACTTGCGAAAATTTATTTGTCGTTTTACTAGTAAATCGTTCACTTCGTTGCTATTTTCGTCAACTCAACTTAAAAGCTTTATTCAGGTCGGTAATGTAGTCTCTTTGGATTCATTTTTCCTCTCATTTATTGGTTAATGACATTAACTATAGTGACTATTATTTCAGTTATTAAACATTTATTTAGGGATTTGATATTATCCATACCCTGTCTCATTTTTTTAGCTACATAATTCCTTTCGCACATTAATTTTTCACATTAGGCAAATCCACATTCCACAGTTGATAACGTAATCGATTCGGCGATCAGTTGACAGGTTTGTGTATTTGGTACTCTTTCGAACTAATGATATGAAGTGTTCGCTTAGTACTGTTCGAATGTAAGTCTAGCAGTTGAACTCAACCCAAAAAATAGACCTGAATACATCATTTCGAAATTTTGTTATTACATTCCTAATTTTTCTTAACGCTTAAAATTCTTTTCTGGCTTAACTGCAACTTATTTGACAATCACCAGCTTATGCATAATATTTCTATGAGCATCTACATAACCTGATTTTTCTTCGAGATAAATTCATCCCTATTCACATTACTTCATCACGAAATCTCTCACTGTAAATGTTTATTTCTTCTCTATGATAAAACAAAACTATGTATCTTATGTGTGAAATTGTTAAAAATCGATTATTGTGTATCGTTATTTCTGCTGCTGCTAAACAATGCGATTTCTTAAAAAAAATAATAATAAAATAAAATTATATACATGTATACAATAATCTATATATAAAAAAAAGGCAGGAGCACAAAGTGCGGAACCAATTGTTGTAAGTAATTGTCCCTCCCGCAATATGTGTAAATAATTGTATTTCCTGTTTCTCAACCACACTCACACAATACAAATTTGTTTTTTTTTTGGTGTTAGCTTTAGGAAAACTATATAATTTCTTTTTCTTCTGGGAAATTTTTGTGCACATAATTTTAATTAAAACTGATTGAGGACGTTTTTATTTTATTTTTTGTACATTTTTAGTTTGAATTCTCAAAAAAGTTTACATAATTTAGCTGGTCAAAGTGCTAAAAAAAAATATGCATCACAATAAGTGAAAATATCCGTAAATTGTATGTGAGCTTGTTTTTTTCATTGAATGTTATTAATAGGCATAGGTATGTTACCATGTCTTGAAACAATTTTTATTAATTTATTTATCCAATTAGTATTTAAAAATGGTTTGTTCTTACTTAAAAAGCGATCAATATTTATATACTTTTGAGAAGAAATGTTCGCAATGTTTGTACCCTGAATTTAGTTTATCTCGCTTTCAAATACTGCAACAACAAACAAGTATACAATTATGTTTGTCAGCAAAATAATAAAATAAGTCTCGACCCAATCCCCTGTATGTCAATAGTTGAATGTGCAAAATCCATCTATATAAAAATGGTGTGAAAAATGTATAGTAGTTCATCAATTAAGAACGGCTGGACCGATTTGGCTCAATTTTTTTCAGTTGTTCGTAATTGCCAGGAAAAGGTTCTTACGAAAAAAAAACATTTTGGGAAATCCCTTCGGAAAAGTCGGGGAATTGGAGAAATCTAAAATGAATTTTAAGTATGGAAAATGATTAAAATAGTTTGTGCAGTTCCGGAAAGGCTTTTCGAATAAAAAATAGAAATTCTTAGTGGAAAACTCGGAAAAAAGCGATAGATTTGAATTTTTCGACGGAATTTTGAATTTTATCGCATTATTTGATAGGTGGAAAATTCGTTATGAAGCTTGAAAAATAGAGAGATAGATTAGATTCAGATTTCGTCCATAAACATTTATCGAAGCTCCTCGACTCAACGAAGCAAAATATGTAGTTTGAAAAAAATGTAATTTATTTAATCCGCTGGTTTTATATAAATGATTATTTGTACGGTAATTTTTAAATGGAAAGTCAGTTGGTAATAATTTTTAATATGATTTTAATTTTGTGTAGAATTTTTAAAAATTTATTATTAAGTCTTTTTGTAAATATATGGCAGTTGTTTTAGCAGTTTTGAATGAGCTAATCTTTTTAAATAGTTACATGGGGCTAGCTTCTCGCAAGTCGCAATAATTTTGATTACGAGGATATCTATTTGTAGGACAATTGAAAGTGAAAAGGCTTTCTCAAGATAGTTATACACTTGAAAGTTTGTCAGACTTTCGCGAGAGATCCTAAAAGTGAGAACCTTCCTCAATAGTCCCGCATCCTAACCACAAATATGTACAAAAAAAAAAGTATTGATCGCTCTTTATTTACCTATTAGACAATAATTCGTTGTAAATATTTCTTTTAATATATTGTTATATATGGCACTCTATATAAATAATTTCTTCTATAACGTTTATATTATAATTGCCGTTTCATTTAAACAAAAAAAAAAAACAACTGGAAAAATATCTTTCATGTCGCATACACACTTGTAAATCTGTTCACCTGTGATACCAAAAATGAACATCCCATCTAAGCAGTTGCACCAGATCCAATTAAAGTACTTTTAATATAATATTTGCGTGTGTTTCCAATTCCCAGGGAGCCACAATAAAAACAGACGAGGAGACAGGAAAAATAATTATCGCACGGATAATGCATGGAGGCGCAGCAGATCGGTCCGGTTTGATTCACGTAGGCGATGAAGTTATCGAAGTGAACGGTATCAATGTGGAGGGCAAGACACCTGGCGACGTTTTGCAAATTCTCGTAGGATCAGAGTGAATCATCAGCGCAAACAACTAACTTATCTGGTTTTCCATTTGGTCATTTGTAGCAAAACTCTGAAGGCACCATCACATTCAAGCTGGTTCCGTCGGATGGCAAGTCAGGCCAGAGGGAGAGTAAAGTACGAGTGCGAGCTCACTTTGATTATAGCCCAGAGAATGATCCCTATATCCCGTGTAAGGAAGCAGGTTTGGCATTCCAGCGAGGTGATGTTCTGCACATCGTTTCACAGGTGGGTTGCTCAAGTTGCAATGCATCATCAGGCATAAGAACTGATGTGTTTGTTTTTCTAGGATGATGCGTATTGGTGGCAAGCGAGAAAAGAATCAGAGCGTACCGCTCGGGCGGGACTTATTCCCAGTAGAGCACTGCAAGAACGCCGAGTTATTCATGATCGAACACAACGAGATACAGCTGACGGGGAATCGAAAAGTAAGTTGCAATCATAGTTGGTCATCATTTTCTTCTCTTGTTTCCCATTTATTTTTAAATTACTATAATTCTTTCGCATGTGTAACCACCATCACCAACAAATCATACTTTCATCACTATCTGTCATATTTCACACATAACTTCACACAGAAGGCTCATGTGCATCCATTTGCACGACCCCACCCGGTTCTCCAATGCTTAACTCTAGTAGTAGTACGTCATCGTGCCGTCAGCCCAAAACTAAAAAGATTATGTACGACCTAGCGGAAAATGATGACTTTGACCGAGAAATGATCGCCACCTATGAGGAGGTAGCCAAGCTATACCCTAGGCCGGGAGTTTTTCGACCAGTCGTCCTGATCGGTGCACCAGGCGTTGGCAGGAATGAGCTAAAGCGGAGGCTCACTGCGAGAGATCCTGAGAAATTCAGAAGTCCAGTGCCATGTAAGTATAATGCGTATTTGAATTGCAGTTTCTTGGGATGAACTCGCCGAGCTAGATATATAGGTACTCAATATATTTCAATTTCCACGTTTCAGATACCACACGTCCAATGCGCCAGGGAGAAGTACCTGGACGCGAGTACATATTTATCTCCCGAGAGAAAATGGAAGCTGACGTGGCTGCGGGAAAATTTATCGAGCATGGTGAATACAAGGGACATCTCTATGGCACATCCGCAGAGAGTGTCAAATCGATCGTCAACGCTGGCTGCGTCTGTATTCTAAGTCCACATTATCAAGCCATCAAAGCCCTGCGAACTGTTCAACTGAAGCCATTCATGATCCACATAAAACCGCCTAGCTTCGATGCTCTAAAAGAAACGCGAACAGCGTCCAGAGCGAAATCAACCTTCGACGAGACAAGCTCTAGAGGATTTACGGTAAATTAGCTACTGACATCTGTATAACATTCGTTAATAATCACTCTTCATTACAGGACGAAGAATTTCAAGATATGGTCAAACACGGAGAACGTATTGACTTCCTCTATGGCCATTATTTCGATGAAGAAATCATCAACGACGATCTAGCCACAGCATTAGAAACGCTCGTCAACTGTGTTCAACGTGCCGAAAATGAACCGCTTTGGGCTCCAGCTTCATGGGTTCAGTAATCCACACCGTAATACAGTAGTCAAAACTAATAAGACAAAAACCAACCAAACATTAAATAGTATTCAAACATTTTAAGCCATACATTCAACTTGTTATTTACCCAGAACTGTCTCCAGTTGAAGTTGTAGTTAACCATTTTAATTTTAAATGAACAAAATTACCAAAACAAACTGTTATTAAGCCTCATTGTCCAATGTCTCCATTTAAACAAAAAATAAAGAAAAATTCCAAAAGACTTAAAAGCTTTGGATATTTTTTTACATAAAAGAAATATATTTAAAAACCAAAATTACGTACCTTTGAGAGAAACAATAAATGATGTTAATTCTTAAAACAAACAAAAAAACAATTATGTACATGAAAAAAAAACATAAACTTAATAGATGTGTTTACTCAACAATTAAATTAAAACATTTCGAAAAAAAATGTTCAAACTACGTCCTCATTTTCCTCGTCCTTCGATTTCAAATACAAACAAAACTTCATATTGAATTAAAACAAATACCACAGTTATTGATATTAAATGCATTAATATATTATCATTTAAATAATTAAAAAAAAAAAACATTTGTTATTGTTGAATATGTTAATTTAAATTTAAGTTTAAATATGTATTTTCCTTTGTCATTTTCTTTTTGTTTTTGTATTAACTAGAAAAGTTAAAAAAGAGACAAATAATGTTGATTATAGATTATTCTTTCGCCAAAATAAATATACAATTAAAAAGGACTAAGTTTCGAAAAGGATTTATTTTAAAGCCTAGTACACAGTGATGCACATTTGATTGCAAAATAAATAACATCTAGGTAATTTCCTAACCTCAAAATCATCAGCATTTAATCTAGCTACCTTGTGCCCGAAGCAAACAGAAAACACAAAACGCAAGAGAAAATGTACAGATTTGTCGAAAAACTGTCCTAATTTTTTGAATTGAAGCTTCAAACAATATTTTTTGTAAACTCTTCATGGGAGACGGGTTTTAAAATCGAAATGACCACGTACTGGCGGATAGCGTCGATGATCATAAGTATAATAATCAAAAAAGAGCTGACTAAACTGCCGGCAGCCAAAATATTGTCTAAGTACTTGATTAATGAAGGCGCAACTGTCTTACAGAGGACAAGCCAATTGCAAAACCACCACTTCTAGTTAAAATGGCGACATCTAGTCGAAAGCTATATGAGGAATCAAAATCAGGTTTTGATGACGATAAATTTTAACTCAAATTTAAAATAATTGCAACTGAATTCACAAAACAATTTATTTTCAAAACAAAACAACTGCAATGACTTCACTTTACTCCCTAATCACCTGTGGCTTAAAATCCAGTTCGGCTGCCTTTGCAAAGGACTCCGCATACAATGGCAATCGTTGAGTCATCCGGAATCCCCAAAAGTCCTTAATCTGTCTGCAAAGATTCAAATCAAGTTCAGCAATCAACAGACCATCAGAATTTCTCGAGAGCCCCTGCAAATTATAACAAATTAGTCACATCAAAGAACCTAAGGCTCTGCTAAACTCACAGGTGTTCTGGAACCATCTGGAGCAGCTATATAGGTCGATCCGTAAAAGGGCCCAAACTCCTTGTGTGCCTCCTTTCCATCGCCAGATGTGAATGCATTTGGCAGTTTCTCAGTGCCCACTCGGTTGATCGGCACCGTAAAGTAACTATTCGCAATTGCAGCGTTTCGAGCTTCAATACCCCACAGTGGTTCACTTAACTCACCCACTGTCGCTGAAGGATTGAAGACAATTTCCGCACCATTTAGGCCAAACATCATCCAATTCTGTGGATGATGACGACCATAACAGATGTTGATGGCGATCTTTCCAAATTCTGTTTCAAAAACCGGATGACCCGTGTTGCCCTCCAGGTAGTATGTGGACTCATTGAAGTCGCCAACTCGGGGAATGTGGTTCTTGCGATGTTTGCCCAGATAACGCCCTTTGTTTGAGATGACAACCGCAGTATTCCAAATCGTTTCACCGTGATTGACATCACGCTCAAGGATCGAGGAAACAATTACCATGTTATAGGTTTTGGCCAGTTCGGAGAGTAACTTTGTTGTCGGTCCGGTCTCGGCATCTTCAGCGAACTCGCACCAGGGCAGCTTTTCGCGGGTGCAAAAAGCAAACGGCATTGCTATAGAGAGATAAAGAGCGATCTTAAAAAAAAAAAACAATCGTTGAAAAAAGCTCTATTAATACTGACTCCATGCTTCCTGGGTGCAAATTATGTTGACGCCTGCCTCGCCAGCGGCTCTGATGATTCGCACGACCTTATCGTGAATGGCACTACGCTGTTTCTCTATTGGATCGGTGGTCGGGAGGACGATACTGTTCTGAATGGCACCCACTCGCACTAGCCGTGGTTTTCGAAGTTCCTCTGGTTTAGCGGGAAATCCGTAAGCCTTGATTTCGAAGTTATTTTCCGTTGCCAACTTGGCCGCCGTATCGGTGATTTTCAATTCATGGCTAAAGGTTGAAATGGTCGGGAAATATCACTCAGAATAAACGGTTCAGTTCAGTTCTCGAAATACTCACTCATCCGCTCGGCCATAGAGGATGCGCTTGACTTCGCTCAGCTCACCGCCTGAAATATGCTTCTCGAGGCACTCTTCAAGACTTTTCAACTCCATGCTGATCACAATCACAACACTGACTAACGACAAACGAAAACTAAATATGAAACTATTCGCTGTTACTTATTAACTAGTGCTGTAGAGTAGTTTTTCTCTTAGATTATGCTTATCATGAAAAATTATTTTATTGGCTCCCCATGAACAATTATTATCTGTGTGTGAATAAATATTAAATATCAGCAAATACCAGAAACAACAAGCTTTTCTATTTGTTTTGACGTTCGAATAAGTATTACAAATTTAATAGATCTAGTAGAAACTTCTAATTAAGTAATTTTCTCTCTACAAGATCACTGCTTGTCAGTGGAACGCTAGATTTATACTGTCTGTATCTCAGCTGTTTGGTGTGTATGTTGAATTCTATCAGTTTGATAAAAACCTGATGAACTGCGATAAGAAAACAAAAAAGTAAGAGTAGAATGCACAACACCGTAGACCGCAAACCGTACTCACTGTCACTTGTTCATATGGGGGGAGAATTTAATCGACAAGTGGAATGCCGTTGGCGATCTAAAAAAAAACAAATTTGTAGCAAATAGTGTAATCAAAAAAGCTTTGGCGTCTAAAGCGGCCCATACATAGAAATGTGTTTCGAAACGAGAGCGTTATTCAAAAGAAAGTGTGCCCAGTGTGGGTAGTTTATGTCGTTTTCCATTGGGCAAAAAGAAGCGTCCGGGAGAGTCCGGAATCGAAAAAATCACTTCTGAAACCGTTCCATTGGCACAAAAAATACTCTTCTGGTGATTCTGAGGAGAGAATTTCGCTTCTGGATTTGAAGTCAGAATCCACTCAAGAAGCACTCACACAAGTGTAGTTCGTGTATTTTATACAAGGCGACTGACGGCTGCCGTAGATTATTTTTTGGCATTTCACCAATACTCTTGTCGATTCAATCAGAAGCAGTTTTCTTGTTCCATTGGACTACAGAATGAGTGGATCCCCGAGTGAAACCAATGGAAAACGACATTAGTTTTCGACTGCATTTTTGCTAATTCAGTTTTATAATATTGAAGTCTCTGCTAAGTCCGGCTTCCTCTAATGTCGTTTTCCATTGGTTTCACTCGGGGATCCACTCATTCTGTAGTCCAATGGAACAAGAAAAATGCTTCTGATTGAATCCACAAGAGTATTGGTGAAATGCCAAAAAATAATCTACGGCAGCCGTCAGTTGACTTGTATAAAATACACAAACTACACTTGTGTGAGTGCTTCTTGAGTGGATTCTGACTTCAAATCCAGAAGCGAAATTCTCTCCTCAGAATCACCAGAAGAGTATTTTTTGTGCCAATGGAACGGTTTCAGAAGTGATTTTTTCGATTCCGGACTCTCCCGGACGCTTCTTTTTGCCCAATGGAAAACGACATAACACATAAGTCGAAAGTCCCTCGAACTCTCTGTACTCGGTGCAAATATTGTCCACTTAATGAATGATTTCGATTCCATTTCGTTTCGAACAGCAATGATTTGTTTCTTTTCCATTTCTATTTTTTGCAATGTCGGACACTAGGCATTTAAAAGTAGGAATCTAAAAGTAAATTCGATTTCTAGCGCACAAACAATTGCACACTGCATGGCACCCTTTTGAAGTCAAATGCGCACGCTTGTTGAAATGTTTATTTAGCATCCAAAGAGAGATGAATGAAGACGAATATTGATACTGCAATAAACAAAAGTCGAACTTGACATTATCTGTCAGAGATGAATTCAAAACTGTGTCAACCAAAGATTCATTCATAGCCTGTTGAATTTTCCTATCAGTATGATTTTTTTAAGATTAGATTAAGATTCTATTCAGTATTCTTTACATTGCTAGAGTTTTTGAGTTTTTTATGTGACATGGTAAAAGCCGTCTGTCAGAATAGTACAGTTGCTGATAAATTTACTGTCGCACGGGGCACAGAATGATTATTTTATTTGCTATCGGTTATAATATAATCGAAAGCTTTATCTTCTACATTTATCTAACGTTACCTAGATCTAAATGGAAATAAAGCCAACTGAGTAAAAGTGTTCAATCGCGCGAATTTAAAGTTTTTTTTTTGTAAAGAGATTAAAGATAATATATATGTGAAGGTAATCCTCTGAAACTGGTAGCAAATAGATAAACTGTTATACAATTGACCCAAGCATTTAAATTTGCAATTCATAGCGTGAGGGTATTCACCTAAATTTGTCTCTTTAACCACTTGATCAACGGTAACTGAATATCTGGAAATATTTTGCTTACATTTTTGATTCTGTCAAAATTATCTTTCACGTTTATAGCCTAGTATGCTGCTCGCGCTTAAATTAAGCTCCCATACAAAAATGTCTCCAAAGATAAAATTAAGCAAAGCAGTTAAGCCAAGCAGTACGCAGTTCAAGCTAAATTTCTGGGCCGCTGTACGAACACTCTCTACAGAATTTAAGCAGGCGTATTAATGCAAAATACATTTTTCCACAGCTAAATTTTGACAGATCAGAGAAAATATCGGCATTCGCAACAAAATTTCAAACGAAACAGTACCAATGGAGAATGGTTAGTTCAACACAAAGAAATTCTTTGTTGTTAATTTAATTTCTTTTAAAATGTAGACATTTCTTTAGAAAGTTCCAAGTGACGAAACAGAGCAAGTCAATCAGCTATATGCCAACACATTTTTTTTACGTCGGAACTTAGAGTGTCAAAATTAAGCGAACATTAAGCGAAGTGGTGGAGAGAAACTTTGGAGGGGCGCTTAATTTTAGCTTTCCTGGAACAGCATACTAGGCTTATGGAGGAGAAGCCGACGAATCTAGTCAAGATTTTTCCAATTGAGTATGAGTGTTCTAGTAACCTAGTTAGTTCAAAGTTCATAAATGTGGTTGACGTAGGAAAAACTACCGACCAGTTTAGTTTTCGCTTTCAGAGTGCATCTGGCCCAGATCAATTTAGTCGACTTGAGATAATTCGATTTTTAAATGTGCCCTGTCATGTTGAACTTATCCATCTGTCAAATAAAACCACTTCCATAGATTGTTTGTGCATTCAAAGACGTCTTTTTAATATTTTCCTTCTTTTCGATTTCCAAAAAAATTAGTAGGTACTAAACATTTTTTTATATATTGAGCAACAGACCGCAATAAATATTGTACATTATTTGGTTTCATTAAAGAAAATAAAGTAGGTACGTTATTATTGTAAAGAAATACAAAATGTAATAATCTGGACTTTAAACGCTTAGGTAATCCCGTTCCGTCATTGTGTTCTACCATTCTGACTATAAACTCATTTACCGGAGCCCACAATTTGCAAATTTTGTCAAAAATATGTTTTTAAGCTTAAAAAGAATCATCGATTCGACTGTGTTCTTTTGTGACTGAACAAAATTTACGAAATACGTGTTGTTAGGTTTTTATACTATTTATAACTTCAAGCATTTTGGTTAGATGGTTATTTCGTTAATACAACTGACTAAATTTTAAAATTCACTACCCCACATTTCACTACTTAAATGGCAGCCTCTTTTAGAAATTATACTACTATTTGAATATTATTGCAAGTCGCAGGCATCTCAATGGAAAACTTCGGATTACCTACTTCACGTGGGCATTTTAGCGTTTAAAGTCCTAAGCATGTTATAACTGTGACTTTGCTTTACTATTGTCGTAGTATTTCGCAAGCCTCTGTGCTTCTCGCCATCCAGCCTCCACTGCCCCATGGACTGTTGAGTAGTAATGCTCACTGGATGCTTCGCCAGCGAAGAGTAAAACAGGCTTTTGATCCGAATTCGTCAAAGGACTCGCCAAATCGCTGGCTCTTGTGTTAAGCTTTTCTGTTAACATTGAACGGAAGGAGTACGAACCTCGAAAGTTTTCATTGCTAAACCACGCGGAGGTCTTGAAGTTTACAGGATTGGGAACCTCCCATTTGAGAAACTTTCGGAAGAGATACATGCAACCACTTAGAACTTCGTCCTCAGGTAACGTCTCCATCTGGCGCCCATGGGGGCCAATAATCCAACCACTTAGAATGTTTGGCTGGTAACTGACTGCATAGAAGCCAAATACGTCCTCCAGCCAGGCACGATCAGTACCGCGAATCTCTCCGATGTCCTCTTCGCGCCACAATAGAGTGAAGCCAGTCCAATCGTTTGGCCAAAACTGCGTGGGGAACTCTATGAAAATCTTATTCACAGTTCCGAATCCAATGCCTTCAATGGCGCGAACCTTCTCCGCCGGTAGTCTAGGCTCGAAAAGTTGCGTATGCTTCTCTTTAAGTACCCCCAGCGAGACCGTTGCTATCACATGGTCAGCTTCTATAACCTCGCCGTCTTCACATTTCACTTGAACTTTTTGTGCGCCATCGCTCCAACAGATTTGCTCTACTGTTTTCTCCAGAAACACTCGCTGATTCAGCACACCCAGTTCGGTGCCCTTCTCAGCAGATTTCATTAACAACCGCAGGAACTCCAGGTAGCCTTTGTCCTTCCAATTCAACAGGATATCACCTTCGCACTCCCAATATTCGAGGTAACCCTTGCCAGAGACGTCGGTCAGTACATCAGACGCTTCCACTGAGTTCTCAAATTTTTGATAGTTTTCGAAGAACTCCCTTGCTATCGTCATGTCAATGTCAGAGTTCTCAGGTCTGCGTAGCTCTTCGAAGAATTTCGTGGTGATATAGCTTCCCAGTGACCCATTGTAGTCCACGAGGTCCAGCTTGCGTGTCACCATGCTATTGTTGACAATGTCTTTCAGGCGTTGACTCACTTTACTGGATACCACCTCCATATTGGAACGAATGCACTCATAATTTTCATACACATCGCCAGTGGACTCCAGGAGTTTGTGTTTACTAGCCAATTCGTATACGATATTGTCCTTCTCGCCATGGCACCACTGGGCTCCCAAATCGATTACATTGTCCGCAAATGGGATCGTGTGTATTCGGCCACCGATACGGTTTTCTGCTTCGACGACGATTACCTTTTGGAAGCCGAGCTCTAGGAGTTTGGTGGAAGCTGCTATACCTGATGGTCCAGCGCCTATAACGACCACTTTAGCGGTGTTCATAGTTCGAGCCTATTTTGCCAGCGAATACCTGAAAAGAAATAAGAATAGGCGGTAAGAGTTAGTTAGTAAACTGGTGGGGAAATGTTTAAAAAATGTTTAAAACTAGTGCAGACAACTACCTTACTCTGCAAAAAAATGCAGCTTCGTGGAGGAAATCTATTTTCTCAGTTTAATTTCGAGTTAGAATTCCATTAACTTTCGAGTTCGAAAGGTTTTTACCAGTTAGCTACATTTTTTTTCCTACCAATATCTCGTTCACTCACTGTACATTTTTGTTATTTTCAGAAATTGGGCTAAAAAGGGGCCCGAGTCGAAAAAAGGGGCCACCACATTAAATACAAAAAAAAAACAAATTTATTCATCACGAAACACTTCTTTTCATATGTTTGCATTCTTTTTCATCCAATAGAGAAAATAATCTTATTTAAACTGAAAAAGGGGCCATTCTGATAATTTTCCAAAAAAAGTGGGGGCCAAGGATCCTGCCTGAGCCTCAAAAAGGTGCCAAACGGCAACGAGGAGTAACTCCTCTCTCTCTCTCTCTCTCTCTGTCAAGAGAGCACACATTAAAGAATTACAACAACTGTTTGTATTTCTAAAATGCACCAATGCATCAAAGAAATGTGCACGAGCACCTAGATTTCTGCACTAACGAATGTGCACTCTACTACAAAAAGCGCGGTCGCCGAGAACAATGCACAACACATTCCGCGCCGATAAAAAGCTGCACAAACAAACAATTTCCAAGCGGGCAGAGTGCACTCAGTTAATTTTCTTTTTTATTTACGACACTAAAGAGAATTAGAGTTAGAGCACAGAGAAAAGAGGGTTAATGTGAAATTGAAGAACGAAAAGAATAAATATAAAAATAGACAAATAATGTGGAAACTAGGCAAAAGCTATAAAGAACAAAAAAAAAAACAAAAGCAGATGAATGGGGCAGAGATGAAACACGTTTTAAGAGGTCGAGGTCAAAGGATACATTCCAGGATTGCAGCTTGCTGCATGTGCATCGCCATGTGCCAGCAGGGTGGGGGCTGAAAAAGAGCCAACAAATGTAAATAACCCCATTCGGATTCTCTGATGCAGTTACCACCACCCCCAATCCACGTGATGTATAGGCGGTGGTTGTCAACCCTCACCCCCCTCAAGAACGCTGTCGACTTATTCAAAGTTATGCGCTTGAATGGAAATTTGTAATTTACTGCTTGGCTGAGCAAACAAATTTATAAGTTTACATGTCCGCTTTGCAGCTTTGCTTGCTTTTGCTTGCGAATGCGACAACTTTAATGCGATGGTGGGCGGTGGGGGCTTGAGAAGGCGTTTGCTATTTTTGTGTGTCTCTTTTGAAAGTGTCATAATGATTATGTTAGGTGAGGTGTTTGCTTCCGGAGGAAATTCCTTCAAGTCGGTTGCGGTTACGATTACACTTACATGATATAATAGTTAAAGTGATGTGAATAAAAAAATGTGCACAGCCTGTGGGTGTTACGGGGTTGACATTATGCAGTCTTTATTTTTGTTGATGGATAGGGTGTGAATGCTTGTGGACTTTCAGAAGTAAGTGTCTGTCGTCAGGCATTAACCTGATGAGAGTAGATGATTTGTTGTTCTAGAATAATTGAGACTAAGTTGATGGTACTTAATACAATTTGTTAAATAGATAGTTATCACATCTTATTTGCGTTAACATGTGATGTTAGAAGTGATAGTCATGTCAAGGTAGTCAGGTACAATAGGTTGTTGAATTTGTGTGTTTTTATGTAGGTACTAGCCGAACTCGGTCGAAGCGATCCGTTCCTACCAAATTAGAAGCATCAAAAGCTAACGAAGAGCGCAACAAAAAAAAGTATAAGAGATGACAAGACCAACTGAATATTGTTAATCTTCCTGTTGTGTTCACCACTTAGTGGGCTAATGGTTATTGATCATCACTTAGTTGTTGGTATACTTAAGCTTGGTCAGCGAACTCTTTCCAAGAGGAAGTTTAACTGGTCTAAAAATTACTAATGGCGTTTTTTGATTGATGAGAAAAATGGCCCTTCTATCTGGAAGAGTCCTTTCTAATATTTTTCGTTTCATTGACAAAAAAGAATGGGACTTCCAACCAATTCTTAACACGACATGAGTGTTCGGGAAGGGATAATCTTAAGAATTGCCCTAAACACACACTAGAAAATTGACAGATTGAAATGTTTGTTGTGTTGCTAGAAACAGATTTTGCGATGTGTGATCCGATAACAATGCAATTATTGGTGCAAATGTAAACTTTATTTGAAAAATATACGTAGTTGGCCTATTAAAACATTCATATTTACTGTAAAAAACAAAAAAAAAAAAAGGATGATCTGCAATGAGGTTCGTTCCTTTACTTTTGTAGTAAGAATGGAAAAGACTGTCAAAATGGCAGTGGTGGGGATAGATTCTCTCACAGAGAGAGACGCTTACGAAAAAGTTGGGGAACACTTTTTTAGTAATCTATGAAATATGACAGATAAATAATTCAAATATTCAAAAAAGTGGTAGGTACCAAAAGTCGTTAAAATATTTGCTAATTTACTTACAAAATTAGCTATGAAAGTGATTCGGAAATAATCGAACTCCTTCTGCTGAATCCGAGTACCTATGTGAAAGAGTTTGTACTCATTAAACTACAAGCATTCAAGAAGAGGAGAAAGCGACGCTGCATTAAAAATGACATGGAGCAGACTGTTCGTTGCTACTATGCCATAATCGAAACAAATCTTGGGAAAACATAACAAAAGGTCCGTTCGTGTACTTTCAGTATAGAAAAATGAAAAATGTCAAATCTCTAAAATCGAGAGAGAATTCTCTCAATTTCAAGAGAAGTACCTGCCTAAACGGTTTTCTTACAAAAAGTTTAATGTCATTTTGACATATAATCGTAAAATGCAGCATCTACAAAATAAGTTGGAATTGACTTTTTTACAAGCAATAAGAAAACAAATAGTTTTACTTGTCAAACTTTTGAGCTGTCGCTTAGTTGGCAGTTTTCATTTTTCAGTAAGTCGAAATTCGGCGAGTAGAAAATTACAAAAAAATTAGAAGAGGGCGGAAATGGATTTCTCTCTCATTTTTTTAAAATGTTCTCAGCACGTGGTCGCATTTGCACAGTTTCTTAGCAAACTTTAAATAATTTTACGTTTCCAAAAAAGTACCCGAACGAACCTAAATTTACGCATAGGTATGCCAAATGGGATAACAAACCTCAAATCAGCTGTTAATCGTAAGGTGACTGACAGCTTTACCACTTTTTACACCAAGAAATTTGTTAATGTAAAAATGGTAAAAATTCCTAAGATTTTCATTGGAGGGGTAATTTTTCGAGTTAGGGAACGGCAATGAGTAAAAATTCGTAAGAACTAGAAAAATTCGTAAGATTTAAAAGTAAAGGAACATACCTACTATGGTGTCTACCACTATTGCAAAAGTGTTCATTGAAAAGAGCAATTCTCTCGGAAATTTAGTGAATATCACCTTAAGAGAAGTCTAATGCTGAATTAAAGATATCTACACATATAATTTAAACCGAAGAAAACAGCACAAGATATGCTATGCTATGACCATCATAACAAATACATACAGTATACATACTAGTAGTATACTCATTACAATTTTGTACATTTTATTACCTATTCGTATAGGTACTGTGTGTTGCGAAGATTATTGCTGTAGGTACCTAGGAACTACGTACCTACTTTTGAGTTTTAGACAATAGCCTTGGAAGCATAAATATAATAAAAGCATCACATCCCATTCTGCTTCGCATAGATACAATCTGCACACCGATTTCAAAATAAATCTATATCGGCATTTCCTGCTCGAATTCTCGTCTACCTGTCTATCTATGCAGAAACCAAGAAACTGAGATTCAGCAAATTGTTCATCCGAGTGATATTTATGTAAAGGTACCTATATGAAGCAATATATACGGAAAATTAAATGCCTATTTAAATATACCTGAGTTTGTAGGTAGGTAGGTACCTACACAAACACAACACACCGTAAAACTGGGCACCAACCAAAAAAGAATCTAACCGCAAAGCGGTCTCTTACATCACAGATCACCACACGTCACAGAATAAACGAGGAGAATTCTTATCAGTTGCTTATATTCGCGGTTTCTTTTCTGTGAAATTCTCTTCCGCGAAAGAGCGAAACGGCGGAAATAAACCCCACGTGCTATGGTAGTTTTTCTTTCTCTCTTTAATTATTTTGCGATTTTTCATTACTTAGATTAGATCCCCAATGACTCACTGTAGTAAGTACTGACATGGCCAGCAACAGCAGTGCGGCTTTTTTTTTTTTTTTATTAAACTACCCCACCACCATGTCTTTCCGACCGACATGGCTATGGAAAGTTGCAATTTTGCACATTACTAAATCCGGTGAAAATCACTCAACACGAATACACTCGCACTCACTCTATCTATAAGAACTATCTACATTATGCACCACCAAAGCGAATTACCTCGATTATTATTAATAGAATAGTTTGTCGTGCTTAGAAGCAGCTTTTCTATTTAACATTTGTTTAAACTAAAAATTTAACTAAATATAATAAAGCTCTGTCTCTGTATATGGGCTTGGTCACCTATCAGCGATACACTGAGCCTGAGCAAAACACACGCAAACTACGGCGACGCTGAAGAACAACTAACTTGAATTCTTTAATGGAAAACTCCGAATTTGACAGTGGAAGCGATTAGATTGAAATTGGTTTCGAGGAGGGTGTGTGAGCAGAACTTCGATTCCGGATAGATATTTGGAAATGGTCTTTCTACCCATTGACTTTGCGACCATCAACAAACGCGTGGAATCGACAAGGCAATCGATTACCCTCTTAGTTGATAGATTCATGTGCAGAGTGCAGATGGTAGCTGGCAGTTACTTTCTTCTTTTCTCGTTCATGGGCTGTCTGAGTGTCTGCCGTCGATGTGGTAAATTTGTGGCATAGAAAGACAACTGTCATCATAGAGCATTTTCTGAAACATATGGTGATAGTGGCTATTGCGCCGAATCTTTTTTCGGATATAAACTATCTACTCCGAAAAAATTGTACTTATTTGGTTGATTTCTCTGTAGCTTCATAGCCACTAGCATTATCCAAAAAATATTTCCGTTTTGTTTTCCAAATTACATTCGGCATCGAATTTCAATATCTCGTGGTTACATTTTATGATTTTTAGTCATGGCGACAGTTAGCGAACTCGTAATACGTGTGTAGGTACTTACTTTCATTTCCTTAGTATTCAGTAGTGCAATGATCTTTTGATGTTTAATAGTGAGGCGTCGCATTGTTGGTGAAGAAAATTCCCAAAATGTAATAGATTATCACTCGAAAATATCAAATTAACATCAATAAAAGGAGAAATACGTTAAGCACCTAAAATTATTTAATTGCTGCCTAAATTTGTCCTAGATTACAAGACTTTTCTGGACTAGATCTTAACTGAAAACTAGATTTTTTGTTGACGAGACCATTCAAACTCGTTAAGTTGTTAGTTAAAGGAACTTAAAAGGGCCTCACACCTTCAAGTAAATTGCAACCAGCGGATATTAAGCCGTCAAAGTCGCTTGGTGTCGGAGCGCAGTATCAGCAATCAGTACTTTACTACATTTTTGACATAGGAACCGAAATTTCGAAAGCAAAATATTTTCAAAATTTATGTTGTTCCCTATTCAAATAGTCCGGTGTATTCATAATAATGTGTTGTAACTTGTAAGTAGTTCTTGGGATGATTTTGGTCTGCCTTAAAATTGAGAAACTATCTTTTCAGAAGCACGGGTTGCTGTCTTTTAGTTCGACATTATTTTATTTGTCTAGACTCTAGAGTCTAGATAAAGACAAATGTAGCATATCATTAATAAAACTTGGGATATATGTTTTGTGGAATGTAGAATTTCTGTTTATTTTTCTCCTACCTACATTTTCTGCAAATTTAGCCAAAATTAAAAACGTACTAAATTAGAAGACCCTTCTCCTTAGTTCGATTGGATTATAGAATGGGATTATATCCGCCTAGAACCAGGGAATACCTACAAAAAGATTTATAAAGCTACTAGGAGGAGTTTTGGCCCGCGGTTTCCTATACACCTCAAACCTGCAACATTAGAAAAAAACAACACAGCCAACTAATTTCGTTATACCATTTACTTTTATTAAGACATAATTGATGCAGCTTTACCACAATTTATCGTTGAATACAATCTCACGGAATATGCAGTCTTGCTTAGCGATACTCACCATCGACTTCTTTGATTTCATTGCATCCTGAACCTTTTCACGTACCTCGTTGGCTTTTACATCGTTGCGAATGTAAAACAGTCTCGCGATGTGATCCTCACTCAAGGATGGACAGCTACCCAGGAGTGTGTGCAAATCCAACACTAACAGCTCAATATCACAGACAAGCAAGTTGGCCAGAGTCGACATCAAGTCAAGTGGCGACTCTGACATGGACAAGTTCGGGGCTATTTTTTCGAAGAACAACTTGAAGCGTCGCGACTCCTGGTTGATTTTCTTTGTAATAGCGTCGACCTCTTGGCGTGGTTTGGATAGCCTTTTCGACAGTAGGGCCTTGACGTAGCGTTTCGTCACCAGCTTCTGGGCCTCGTTTATCACCAATTCAAAGTTATTGGGCCGCAAGTGGTTGTAATCATGGAAATAATCATCGAGAGTAGCGCAAATGGTGTCCACTGAGATTGTACTCTGCAGCCATTTGATGGTGAAAAGCTCGTTGAAGTGAATCTCCATGTCGAGGAAGGCCTCTTCGAGAAGATAGCCCACCGCATGACTACGAATGTTCTCGAATGTGTGCAGTAGTTTCTCGAAATCTTCGTAGTGTTCAGTGCGAGACTTGGGCCAGTACAATTGCTTCATCTGCTGAGCGAGCTCTATCATCTGCTGGGAATTGTTCACGATGGTGATAATGTAGTGCGTGAAAAACTTCATCTGGTCTCGGTTGCGGAAGTGGTGGTCTTTGAGTTCAATAACCCCTTGGAGGTAGCTCTGGCCAAATATCTCCACTTGTTGGATGCTCAGCACCAGAGCTTTGAAGGTCAGCTCGACATGGATTGTGTTAGTGACTTGCAAGTGCTGGTCGATCATTTGGAAAATTATAACAGGAGCGGAAGTCTGATAGTACTGCTCGTCCTGATCTGGCGGGCTGTCCGAGATCCACTCTTGTTTTTCGGTTTCGAAGGCTTTGCCCATCCACTCTTGGTAGTTCTTTTTCATGTTGTTCAGGTATTCTCCTTCCAAAGATTTCAAGTGTTCTGGACGGAGCAGAGGACCAACCACGGAGTGTACGTCTACTTTGAGGTCTGGATGCGACATTAGCTCTACGCCTGGATAGGTGTTCATCACCCAAGAGAGTAGGGACACGTATTCATTGCCTTCAAGACCTGATTTTGCAATGTTGTCCAGCTGAAACGAAAAAAGGCGATAGCACAAAAAAGACAGAATCAGAAGATGCTTACATAGTCGGATAATCCCTGATGATAGAACCGCACGTACTCGTTGAAGATATTATAGTGAGGTGGAAAACATGGTATACAAAGCGACTTCACAACGCGAAGATCTTCCAATATGATTTGGCGTGTGATTTCCAAGTCTCTAACAAGCCACAATTTGTTGTCCACCCGTTCTTCAACTTTTGATCCCTCAATCCGGGTCACCACAGCTTCTTTCAGCACATTCATAGCCATATTGCGCCATGCTTTAGGTCGTCCTGGGGGCAGGAATCCCGTCACTTTTTGCTGCTGCAAGGCGAACTGATCACTCTTCTCCTCCCTCTCTATTATTCTAAGAGCAGTTACAATTACAGTAGGCTCCTTGCGGACTGTATTCAGTGTTCTGTTCATAATTAATCGGATTTTCTTCTCCAGGGCTTGGGACACAGTCTCCACCTTCTCAAAATGACGCTTCAGGGTAATCTTATCACTGGCGTGTTGCTTCGATTGCTTATGCAGTTCATACAACAGGTCATCTCGAGAGTTCTCCAAATCTGCCAGGCACTGATGAGCATTTAACAATCTATCCTCATCTATCAATTGCATGGTTTTGGCAACACTCGACTGAACATTGAAGATGTGCTTTAGGTTCTCCATTGCAGTGGCGTACTGAGAGTGCTTTGTGTTTTCCTCACGAACCACCTCCAGAGCATCGTAGATTTCTGGCACTCCGGATAGAAGGTGGTCGACTTCTTTGATTATCACCATGACATCCTTGACATTTTCCAAACTGGTTTCTAGTTGTTTTAGGCCAACGCGAACACCGTCCAATTGGTTCTGCATTCCTGTCTTGAGCAACGCCTCAACAGAAACTTTTTTACGCCCCACTCGATGACGGTATTGATCTACTTTTTCCAGCTGACCTGGTCGCTGAAGCATGTTTTTGACATCTTTTAGAGCGGCCTGGCGAGCCTCTTGCTCCAGTTGTTTTAAGTCCATTTGGTTATATTGCAGAAACACTGAAATATCGTTAGTTTTTAACAATTTTCCAAGAAAAAAAAATATACAAATAAATCATGCAAGTGAAAGTACTGACGTTTTATATTTGTGCGTAGGTTTACACTTGGAAGTTAAAAATTTGTAGTAGATTTTTTTTAAAGGAGTTCGAATTCCACCAACATTTCGAAATAATTTAATATGAAAACCAGATGAAAACTCCAAAGGGTAAAATAAATAATCAGGCCTATTCGGCAGAATCTTTTATCAATTTATTCTGTATTATTCTGTTATGAATTTCCCTACAAAAGTTCGAAGCGTCAAAAAATATTTTACGGGCTCTAGATTTGGTATTCTGCGTGGAAAAATCTTTTATGAATTCTGTTAAGAATCATAACAGAATAAAAGATTGAATTTTGTGACTTTTATTATAAAAGATTTTTATTTAATATGAATTCTTGGATTGAAATGTTTCTCTATATAATTCCTAGGCGACGAAATGCTTACAAATGGCGACAAAATGTAATAAATGTGTATAAAAAGTGTACCTAATAATTGAAATAGTTTCTAAATTTATATTTTTGTTCAGCCGAAAACACCCATCACTTTTGCTGGAGCTAAGATTAAATAGGAACCCATTTGATGTTCCTGATGTGAGTAATAATTCAAAACTTACTCCTTTCAGCGGACATTTTTATGCTATTTTGCAAAAAATTAATCAGGTGCCCACTTAGTATTTACAAAAAAGAAAAAAAACAAAGCTGTTTGTTTTGAAGGTTCGTAACAGATTTCAATTTTCGAAGCTCTATAACAGAGTTTCATAAAAGTTCGAAACCCAGAATACGATTTATAAAAGATCTGTTATGGTCGAGACCTTTTATGATTCATAACAGAAAATTCATAACAGAATAACAGATTTCGCAGAATAGGCCCAAATATATTAAAAAAAAAAAACAAATATAAACGATTCGTAAGCACCAATTATTTGTCATAAACATTGGGTATAGTATTTTAAAATCTGAGAAAAATATTTTGATTTCCCAATGTGATCGAGATTGAAAACAAAGTTTGATCTTTTTGTCAAATCGAACAGGAAAAGCAATCTCGATAAAAAAAATAATGGATTATTCTCCGGTACACACTACAGCTACACCAGTTTGTCATTCATTGGAGCTCATGAGGAATGTACAAAAAACGGTTGAGGTATTTAAGCAGACATTTCATAACCGTTTATTAATTTAATGCGTGTGTATACAGAACTATCTTGAAGAACATCGCATGATATTTTGGACTTTCTATAAAATAACAACCAATTACAACCTCAATGGTATCAAGCCCTTAAAGTACACTATGCATAAAAAATAACTTCGAAAATAAAGTTGTTTTCAATTTGTGATGTTTTCGTATTGCAGTGACAGACGGACTTGTGCCGGTTGGGATAGACAGGCAAGGACAGGCGCATTTGTTATTCTTTTCGGTATACTAGTGAAAACTTTAAACAGTTTGTTATTTTTATAAAAAAAGTGCAATGCGTCCTATGAAGCTCTCCGAATTTGTATCCACTCAATTTCCAGAGTATCATCCTCTTCCATTTGAAAACGAGTGCAACACACAACTTTTGCTTCATATCGAACCAAATGCATCGTAAGTAGCAGCTTCGAAAATTATTTCGTATATCAAAATGCTACAAAAAATGTCTGCATATTTATTTGCAGCACAAAAATCATTAACTGGATTAGAGGATTCAAGCCCGACACATCGCACAAATCCACCATAAACTCCGATCGACATCGGGAGGAAGGCAATCGCTTGTTCAGGTCCAACAAAAAACTGTATGCGCTTGAAGCAAGTCGTTGTTATACGAACGCCATTCTTGCAGCACCAGATGGAAGCAAATCCCTCTCACTTGCTCATGCAAACCGATCAGCTGCTATTGCTGAATTTGGATATTATAAGGTAAGTCCAGTATTTAACGGAAGGCAGTTGATCTCGAACGTTATTGTAGGAAGCTTATGAGGATTGTCAATGTGCAATAGACTACGGATATCCTGATGAGAATCTCCCGAAAATTGTCATCAGACAGGCTTACTGTGCCAACAAGTTAAAGGACTATGACAAACTAAACGTTTGCTTGGAAAAACTGAGGACAATGACGCTGACTGTGCCCTTTGCTTTAAAAAAGGCAGAATTTGAACGTGAGTTAACCAAACTTATGGAGGAGAATACCTCCGATGAAAAACCAGAGTACAACGCTAACTACATGGTCCAAACAATGTAGGTATACTCTGCTAATGTCGATTGGATACACCATCTATTTGTTTTTAGCTTGAATCATCCACAAACTGGTCGGTACATGACTGCGTCCAAGAACATTGCCAAAGGCGAGAAGATTCTGGTCGAAAAGGCCTTCTCGTTGGTCCCCGTCAATGACGCCAAAGTCTGCTCCAACTGTGCAGTTCAGAACATTATCCCATTCCCTTGTAATATTTGTTCAAAAGTCTACTACTGCTCATTGAAATGCAGGAAGGCACAGGAAATGGTCCACAGATTTGAATGCTACGCCTATAGATGCGGTTTCTTTGAAGACATAGGCATCACACACTTGGGTATGAATACTCTCCTCAATGGCTTGCCATCGATTATCCCCAGCTTGCAGGAGTGTTCGTCGCCCATGGAGATCTGGCGAAAGATTGAGACCATAGCCAAGTCTGGTGATAAGGGCTACGCTGAGGTGCTATCGCTGGTAACCAACCTTCACTTGAAGCGGCCACATGACGTTCGATCGTTTTCGTTGGTCTCTGCTATTGTCTCTTACTATTTGAAAGAGTTGACTGCGTTTTTCACGCTTTTCGAAGGCTGCGCCTGTGGCGCATTTGAATGGGGTATTATTGTTTCAGCCCTAATACTGCGGCACTCCACGCAAATGGTATCAAATGCACATTCCTGTCTAGCCATCGTGTGTCTGGATACTTCTTACGACTTTTTCGCACTCTCCGACATTTGGGCTAAGCCACAGCACCTCAAGAGGGGACAGCTTTACAAGTTTTCACGAGTATACATCAACTATGCGGGAATATTCCCCTACATCAGTATCTGCAACCATTCGTGTGCTCCCTCGATAGTTTCTAGATTCGATGGTGATCGTGTCATCTCTACAGCTCGCCATCACATTAAAAAGGGCGATGAGATCTACAACACTTACATGTCGGACTATCGCAACAACCCTCGGTCTGTGCGACAAGAGGAACTTAAGTCGATCTACCATTTCGACTGCAAGTGCACGCGTTGCACGGAGAACAGCGACGATCGTGAGTTTGTAAGTTGTGTAGCGCTCATCCAACGAACACGTACTAATTGTTTCTCACTCTCCACAGTTGACGTTCTACAGGTACTGCTGTCAGAGTTCCCATTGCGAGGCGATTTTCACAGCACCCAGCGAGAGCCTGCGTTGGTGGACAGGCAGTGAACAGGAAACGCCATTCCTTACTTGTCCAGTATGCGGGACTAAACTCAACTTGGACTGGTATTGGCATTTTGAGCGGTTCTCAAAGGATCCAACACGGATCCTAGAAGTTCTTCAGATCGTGAACTTCTCGGGTCAGATCCTAGTAGGCTTTAGTGAGCTTCGAAAGCAAATGGCGGCTACTGCTGTTTATGTATTCTTTGAAGCGTGGCAACGTAAGTCTGCAGCATTCCATATGAGAACTCATTTAATAGGTTTTATTTCAGGAGGAGTACCAATCTCGCTGTTGGAATTTAAGGAAATCGGAGAAATTATCAACTACTGGCTGAATATTATAGAGCATCAAAATGGCATATACTCCGTCGTATACGTCGCTAAGGCAACATTTGCTTTGGATCTAATGGCGCGTGGGCACTTCCTAAATTTCAATTGTAAGAAGATCCACGTTTCGTTCAAGATGCTGCCTCATGAGCTGAGGGTTGTTTTTGAAAACTATATCGATGATTACATTGGAGACAGGTTCTCTTACTAATTTCAAAAGACTTGACCAATACTGAAGTTGAAGATTATTTTAGTTTTTTATACGATTAGCTTTGGTCGGTTTAAACAAAGTTTTGTGGTAAACACGATTTTTCTATGAAGGAGTTTTTTTTTACGTTTCTCTTAGAGAACGATTTTTGTGAAAGCAAATGCTTCTGAAGCTGATTTTGAATTGATATGTAAAGCGAGCAGTCCTGCTGATGATTATTACATGTTTATGTCTATGAATGTACTCGTATTGAATGTATTAAACAATATATCTTATTCAATAAATGTGAACAGAAAAACGAGGATATTTTTCGCTGAGGCGGTCATGGAACATTTGTTACCTTGGCAATAAGTAATACAGTGGAAATCGCCTTAATTCTGTGAATGTTGTTCACGGATGTGGCACAGACTGTTAAACAAGGAGAAATGAATATTGATATCGGACCTATGACACCCTCCCTACTTAACCACTTCCAAAAATTAAACTAGTGGAAAAAAGATACGGCTGGTCCGGTCATTAAGAGACATGAAACGGGACGAATCTTTTAGATATTGGACGCAAATCACGTCGTTACAAGCAGGTTGCAACTTGCAAGTATATTTTTTGTTATGTTTACCACCATTTTGCAGATTTAACAAAAGTCTGAACTTCGCTTTGTAAATTACGATATTGTAGCTATGATTGCTTTCAAAATGTGTTTTGCAATCAATTTCAATCCAATTTAATTGCCATTTTTAAGATAAATTATACGTTTCTACAACTTTCATAATGTAACAATATTATTTTAGAAGTTTTCAATTTCACAATACAAATTCAACCCCAGCTGTTAACGAAGTAAAAATAGAAACATATTTGAACCCCATCCAACTTCTGGGCAGTGCGATTTTCCCATCCATATCGTGCTACACTAGTCGATGACTTCTTCTCTTCCCCATCATTTTGACGACGACAAAGCAATTCGAAGAAAGTGTGACGGAGACAAAACGGACATTCGAAGTGGAGAGAAATACTTTTTTCCCTCATTCCCATTGAATTTTCGCGAAGGAATTTTTTTTCGTTTGTCCGACCGAAAATAATAAGAAATTGCATTCCGAATTGGAAAACGAGTAGCCAGCAATCCGCTAAATAACTTGAAATTAATTAATTTTGTGAATTTATCGAGTTTGCATAGTGAAACGAGAATAAACGAAACGCCAGCAAGTGATTGCACAGAGTCGGAAGAAAGTGAAAAGTTTTTGGCCCCAAATATTGGGGCCAAAAGGCAGTCCATAGAAGCACCACCATCAGCCACAACGACGACGAAATTGACAGCAAAATCGAGAAACGATATCATCATCAAATTTCTGTGACTGGCAACTTGATTGGAAATTTCAGTCCTTTATCTGAGCCAACACAAATTACGATAAGAAAAGTATTGCTGAGAGCTGAGATCGGTTTAGATTCTTTTTTTGTTTTGAATTTTGTTATTCTTTTCCTTTTGTTGTTCGGGCGCCAGTGGGAGCTTCAACATTGATTGAAGCGTTAACCCACAGTGCAATCGACGAATTTGATGGGAGAATTATGTACCTGGAGCCTCTAAATATATCGCTAACGCAGATTAGTATATTGGTGAAAAATCTGAATAAGAAGAACTACGCTCAGACGTGTGAAAGTATAAACAAGGTAAGTGGACAAAGGCAATCGAATCTATTAGAAAACGTTTCATTATTCCCCATCATGCTATGGCATTTATTTCCCGTGTGATTTATTTTTCATAATGTCTGTCGAATTCTGAAGATGTAGTTATCTTGATTTGTTGCATTGTATTGGGTAAAATCTAATTTGGTACATATTGGGTTCATGGCCAATGGTTTATTAATTGCGCGTAAAATTATTTGTATAATAATTTTTTTGTGGTTGTGCATAACACCAAAACGGTCATTTTTCCATGGATGATCACATAGGTACATTTTTCCGAAATCCGATTGGAAATTCATTTTACGATCGACCATGTAAACAATGATGCCAAATACTGATAATTTGGTTTGGCTTCAATATTTGTTTTTCGAATTGTAGACAGTTCATTTCAAAGATAATGGAATTATTATTACATATTTAAATTCATTCATCTCTGGTTCATATGGCGATCCATATGCATTTTGATTTCTTTACGAGTTTTCTGTCCTCACATCGCTTTAATTTTCCATTAGAAAATGTAAAAGGAAAAAAAACACTGCTATGAGAGCAACAAAGATAAACACGAATTCTTTTCAATCAACATAGGATTGTATTTGTTCTTTTGAACAGGCTGTGAGAAAATTTGTTATTGTTGTTTAAAAGAAAAAGGCAAAACTAAAGAAAAAATATGCGTCAATCAGATAGACGAAAAATCAAACAAGTGTTTTGACGCTGAGAGCTACGTTGTCATCGAGAAAAGCTCAGTATTTTTGTTGGAAATGATTACTTTTCGTATCGGCAGAAATGTTTTGATGCTCCATTTCTTTAGACAATTGAAATCGAAACACGAATGTTCGAAATCGAAAGGAGATGAATTCTGGGCCCATGTTCTGTAATTATCACATCGATATATTTATCACTAAAACGATATAAATTGAAAAACATGTTACTATGTTTTCGATGCGAAAATTTATCGCATAAGTTACAGAACATGGGCCCTGGTTTAATTTGAACATTTAAGTTTGGCTCATTCGCATTTTAATTTGAAGGTTTTATTTACGATACTTACGAAGGTGATTACTTCTTCATACCACATGAGTTGGTTTGGCTGTAAAAACTGAAGCTTTAGTTCTAATCGGTCTGGCAACTAAGATTTCTTAAATTGCAGTAATTCCGATTCGTGCTTAGTCGTACAAAACTTCTTAATTTCCTTTTGGACACGCATCGCACATTTATACGTTTAGATTTTTGTTGGTCTGTGCATTGATTGCAAAATAAAGCAAACGCAGAAAACTACAAAAGAAGCCAATCGGTTGGGAATTCACGGACCCTTTACCATCAAGTTCACAACGTTACGACACAAATCGGATCGTGTAAAACCTGGCTTAGTACTCAGTTATAGCCATAAAATGCACCCGAAAAAGTTGGAACAGTGTGAAAATGAGTTTTTTTTATGTTTAGGCGGTCATACCAAAAATTCTGTCAGAAAAATGTTTCCCTACGAAAATAATTACAACAAATCAACTACTAGGTACTTATTGGATTCCATAAAAAAAAATTCTGACAGATGGAACAGTAAAGAAATGAAATATTTCTATGGAATTTACTGTTTTTTTTTTTTTTTTTTGTGGAATTGACTGAGAAGTACCTAGATCGGAAAAAGTGTTTCCTACCGAAATGAATAAATTATTTTTCGAGAAAATTTTAAGATCATTTTTTAGATAAACTAACTTCATAATTCAAAAGCAACATTTGAAGATCAAGATTGAGCTCAACCATTAGGTTTAGGGGGTCAAAAAATCGTTTTACGATATAACTAGGGCCTTAGCAGTTACGTCAAATGTTTGCATCCTATCTGACGTCTACTAGCTAACTTACATATCCACATTTTTTTTTAATACGTTAGTGAATGTTCTAACAAAAGTACAAATTAGTTTAGTTCGACACGTGCGTAAAACTCGTAGAATAGTATTGGCACGTAAAAACCACGTTGATGGGAAAATTCTCATTTGCTCGTCATGTACAGAAATGAAATTACTCTATCTAAACATAATCCTTCGTTCGATGGCCTATTTTCGAGTAACTGATCCAAATACACTTTTATTTCCCGGTTTGACGATATGCCGTACCTATTAATATTATTCACTCAGATATATTTATGTATATTAAATACATTCTAAGGGGTGTGTACATTTGAATGACTTTAATCGCACAGTCAACTTTTAAAAAGAGAAAATGGTATTACTCATAATTTAAAAAAAGTCTCTCTTTGATGAGAATATGTTTTTTTTTTTTAACATGAATTATATTTATAAATATAAGTGACGTACAGAAAAAAAAACAAATGAAATATTTTTTTTAAAAAACATCTAGGATAAAAAAAAACTAAAATTAGAACAATGAAAAAAGGCATAATTATTGACACTTTATTTTGGCTTCACCGAATCAACGCATCCCAAAAATAGGTAGGTGGCAGTAAAGGTAAGAATGTACATAATGTAAAAACAAATCCAGAAAATTTATTTCGAGCTTATTGTTTTTGAATATTTTAAAAATAGACCAAGTATTTCCATTAAAAATAAATGAACGAATTTACATTATGTATGTGAGTCTTTGAGAAAAATGTTAGGCAGTAAAAACAAACTATGTTTTTTTTTGTAAATACGCATTTCTGTGAACAATTAAAACAATAATGAGCATGATAGTTTGGTTTCATCTTCAATTTTAAGTAGTCCAGAACAGATTCTATTTCTTAAACGACCCTACAGCTTCTGCAAAAATGAATCATTATGCAGAATCCCCAGCAGTAATGACCCCGATCACACATTCTGAAAACAATGTGTTCATATTTTAATAATTAATATACATTTATTTCAGCGAACAATATTTCTTACACGGTATTGTGAAATGAATACTATAACGTATCAAATTAGTTCTGCAAAAGAGAAATAGCAAATGTAACAAAATATAATCTACTCCAATTTTCTGTGCGAGCAAAAGTAATAAGCGTTTGGCATCACCATTGTAATGATTCCATTTTGACATTTTATGAAACCCCTTATTCTATCGTCCTTTTCACACGTCCACTGGAATATTGAAAACAAAAAGAGATAGCACACAGTTCGTTGGGAGAAGAAGACCTCTGCTGGGGTTATTTTCTCTTTCATCGTTTTTTCGCCGACGCCATATTCATTTGAAGATTTTTTCCACTAACTTCGTCGCGAACTTTCATTTCGAGAAATTTGTTAAAAAATTAAATCAAAATGGATTTCAATCAACACAAAATAAACACCTAACATTGGGAGCATTTCCATTCAGTGAAAATGTTCGAAAAGATGTTCAAAATTAGTAAAAACAATCTTTTATTTTATTTGACGTTTTTTTGCCTTTGTGTATCGAAAAATAACGACCGTAGCAGCAGCAGCAGCTGCCCCCTGCAAAAAGTGTATCAAGTGTAGAAAACGTTTCTCAAAAAGCCAATTTCTTAATGAAAAAGAAAGGCCAGAGAAACTCTCAACGAAATCCCCAAATAAAACAAACTCTTAACATAATTTCTTTTTGCTAAAAGAAACAAATAACATTTTTCATAAATTTTAGGTAAGAGCACTAACAATTTAATAATGGTTTATCAATACATATATGAACGTGTGTAGTTGTGTATCATGCATAGATGGTATGTATACTTTTTGTTTTGTGGTAATTTTCTTTTGCTTCCTACGTATCACCGCCGTTGTGCTTCTTGTACGTACCATCCATCAATCTACCAGTGGGGACGTTGTCTTTTTCTCTGGTTCCCTGTTCCTTTGTAGGCCACCTAGCAATAGAGGAATAATTTTGCTCTGAGGCTTTCTTAATTCACCTGTGTTTCTTTCGTCGGCCCTACACCATTAATTTATTAATTATTTCGGATTCCGAACCATTGCTTATTTGATAATAGGCGGTGCAATTTTTGTTAAAAATTTCACAACCTGCTTAGTTGTGTGCGAACAAGTTACGTTCGGAAATCGCTCGGGGGAGTGTAGGAGTGCAAACAATGCAAAAAAAAACAAGATGAAAAAAAAAACTTGGAAGTCTGCTTTCTATTTCCCTATGGTTGCTGTTACATGAGTGATGAGTTGACGGTTGTCGTGTATTTTTACGAATATATATGATCCACGACCATGGGGCCATGGGCTATCTGTAAAAAGAATCAACGTTGAGAAACAAACGTATCGGAAGCATATGGTAGTTGAATGAAGGATGAAAAGCGATCCGATGATAACTACATAATTTGACGTGACTGAAAGTGTTCAGCACACGTTTGCCATTATTTTTTGCTCATTTTATATGTCCCCATCGAATACTAAATGATAGGTTATCTTTCAAACAACAACGAGGAGTAATAACGGACTCCTATGTCAGTAATTTAAGATTTCCAATGAAAACATATCCATACTCAAGAGCTCGTTCTGAAGTCTTCGATATTTGAAACCCTTTTCTGACCAACTTTAGGTTTAGATCTGATAACTGCACATCCGCATTAATGATCTTCACACTGTGTACTTGGATAAGGTGTAGTTTCTGTTTAAATATGGCTGGGGCACTAATCTTCAGCCAGTAAAATCAACCTCATACCTCCCAGAAACGCATTTATTTTTGGCTTTAGGCGCAAACCAACATAATTCTGTGTTTTTTTTTTTCTTATTAATCACAAAACGAATGTCCAAAGTCCTCCAGTGAACCATTAAACTAAAAGTAACAAGTGAGTCAACACCTATCTCGTTACTTAATTACTGGTGACAAATTTACAGCATAAAAAAAACTACCTACCTACATAAAACGTTCGTTAAGTGAATTTTTGTTCACGCCTACCCCAGCTATGACTGTCTACCGCTTGTATCTCACAGCCATACAAGCGAACAGTTTGCTACATGCGTTTTTGGAACTTCTTACAAATTTTTAATACCCTTCAAATATTTGGTCATATGTTTGGAACTAAATTAAATTAAATTGAACTTAAGATTTGTATTCGGGGTCGATATTTGATCTTTGCTTGTTATACGTGCTACTTGCTTGACACAAGAAGAAAGTGCAAACAAACGGCGAACAACAAACTTGAGCCCGAAATTTCCATGTCTGATTGTAATTTCTGTGTTTTTTGTTACCCGTACAACGAACAGTGAGAAATAGAAAGAATATGTTATTCAAGGAGTTTCACAGATTTATATTGAAGATGGAAAAGGGACTTGAATCTTTGAAGGCCTTGGACTGATTCCAATCTCTATCTTTCTCCTTTTTTTTAACAGAGAGCTTTAACTCTCTCCTGCGCCTACTTTTGTAAATACAACCTTCGACTGTATTTTTTTTAAACTACGATCACTCTAATCACCAAATGCAAACACAATCCCATTCAAGTATAATGTTGTCAAGTGATCAACCAAAATTATCTCTGCATAAGAATTGTATTAAGAATTACATAAAATTGTTTTATAACGTTTTGCCGCATTCCATTTCAGTTGGTTGATGAATTTGGCTTGGAAGCGGATCGCCATTATCTGCGTTGCCTGTTCTCAATTGTAAACTTCACGGATCCAACGTCGACACCGTTTCACTGCAAACTACTCGGCATCGAGCTTAACAAACAGTTGAACAAAACTCCAGCGATATCGAATATCTGCTTCTCAGTCGACAATTGTTTTCCCACGCAAAAGGTACGATTCCACTTGATCCCTTTAGATTCTCCATCTGTACTAATCTTACTCTATTATTGCAGAACCTACAACCGTCGATAAATCTGTTCCAGCAAATCACTCAGGCGACTGGCATATCCAAGTTGACTGAAGTGATTGTTGCCCTCGCACTAACTCATTCATCCAATGCGGAGACTCAGATATACGCCAACATACACCTAAAACGAACGATACCGCAACTCATCGAATCGTACACCAATAACGAGACCGCCACACCAACCGAACGTAGTCTCAACGATATCCTACCAAATATCTTACAACTGATCCTTTCGCTCCTTAGAGTGGATACCTGCATTAACTACGGTCTGAGAACCGAGACGTACTTGAAGTTCATCCAGAAGCTGCGGGAAGATTTTCCCCGAGAAGGAGTACCTTTGATTCTAGCCCCGTTTCTGTACCAAACCCATCAACAGGAGGAGATCTCTATTGAAGAAGTTTACGGGAATCTAGCTGAAACGCTAACGCAGGTGAACAATATTATGGACACATCCTGGATTAATTTAATCCTTGAAATCGGCTATGAATTCACTTCGACCGTCGACGAATGCAAAAACCACTTACGCTGTGGACGCGCAGACCTCCAGACACAAGATGTCGCCAAGATTATCGGATTGATGTGCCGCACACATACCTCTCTACTTGACTGTAATGTAAATCTACCGACACCAGCGAATTTCTGGCCCGGCCAACAGAACTCAAACAATAATGCCAGCAATAACAATGATACTTCCAGCACGACAACATCAACGAGCGGTGGTGCGGGCAGCAACCCTGGCGATCCGACGAAGAAGGACGCCAAGGTGTCGCAGGCTGTCACAGACGCCACCCAGACATGGAAACCTGACGTATTCGTTCAGGCGCTAAAGGAAATCGTGCCCAATTTGAACTGGAAAGATGTGTGCTTTGCCTTAGATCACCACGAGCTCATAATCAAAGACCGCATTGGCCTTAATCTGCTATTGACCATTTTCCGCCTGGGCACGCAATCTAGCGTATTCCCCACAGAATGTGTCTACCGCCACTGGCAGAATGTCGATGGCCAGTTCTCGCTCATATCGATGATGCTGAAGAACTCGGACCTGTTTTCGTTTGCCGACTATATTTTCACTCCTGTGCCTGTAGAGCTGCTGAAGACGCCTCCAGAGACGGACAACAAAGAGATTGCCACATGGAAGTCGTTGCATTTAGTTGAGGTGCTATTGTACCTCGGGGAGAATGGTCCCTACGCACAGGTCGCGGAGATATTCAAGTTTCCTGCTCAGCATTGCCCCGATGTGTTGATACTGGCACTGCTACAGCTGACAACACCCATAACAGGTTTCCGGCAGGAGCTGTTCAACAATCTGGTTCCGACATTCATCGCAAATCATCCCAATTCGGGAGTGATACTGCATCACACTTGGAATTCATCGAACTCAATGATGCACCTGCGTCCGACGATAATGCACGCCATGTCTGATTATTATCTGCGTGGCGAGAACGACCAGTCGCGGCTGTCGCGCATTTTGGACGTCGCTCAGGACCTCAAAGCTCTGTCGAGTTTGCTGAACGCCAGAAGCTTTTTGTTTGTCATTGACCTGGCCTGCCTGGCCTCCCGACGTGAGTACCTCAAGTTGGAGAAGTGGCTCAGCGATAAAATTCGCGAGCATGGTGAACCATTTGTGCAGGCGATCATAAAGTTTCTACAACGTCGTTGCCCACAGATTACTGGTGCCAAGGTGCCAGAGGACCAAATACCAAAAGCTGCCCAGCTCCCGCATGAAACACTGACCACCATGTTGACTTGTTTGCAGTCATGCGCAGCGAACGTCGCCCAAGACTTGTGCGATGTAATCATACAAATGACGTCGAACTGCAATTTGATTGCGAACAAGGCGCGTCAGCAGCAACCGCCACCGCCTGGCGTGATCCGAACCCATCGCGGCGGCATCGAACAGCCGTCCTTCAATGCAAATTTGAACGCCCAGCAGATGTTTGGGCCCTCAGTGGACACGCTGTCAAATCTAAGCACGAATATTGCTGGCTTGAATCTAGGCGGACCGAACGTATCGTTTAATTTCGGGAATGTTCTGGGAAATCTAATGTCACCGGCATCACCTTCTCGGTTGATGAACGCCGCAGCAGCGGCTGCCTCCAACAGTCCTTATCCAATGGCAATGGCCTTACCGGCGCCACCAAACGTCAACAATATCGGTCGCATTCCGCCCACCCCAAATGCCAATCCTGGAGTAATCGCCGAACTGGGACAACCGGTCTCAAAGGAAGTCGAGGACGAAGCCAACAGTTATTTCCAACGCATTTACAACCATCCGCCGCATCCGACGCTTTCGATCGACGAGGTGCTGGACATGTTGCAACGCTTCAAGGAGTCAAACATTCGGCGCGAGCAGGAAGTCTACCAGTGCATGCTGCGGAATTTGTTCGAAGAGTATCGCTTCTTCCCGCAATACCCCGACAAGGAACTCCAGACCACAGCTCAACTGTTTGGCGGTATCATCGAACGCAATCTGGCGCCCACATGCTTTACATTAGGACTGGCTCTGCGATGTGTCTTGGATGCTCTACGCAAGCCAGTCGGCTCGAAAATGTACTACTTTGGAATAGCAGCCCTGGACCGATTCAAAACACGCCTTCGTACTTACAACAAGTACTGTGAGTTTATTCGATCAATTCCCCACTTTCAGGAGTTTCCTCCGCTCCTCATCCAGTACGTGGAGTGTGGCTACATGGAGCAAGACCCCCCGAATAAAAGTCAGGCCAGCATTCTGCCTGGTTCCATGCCGCAGATAATGCCGTGCCAACAAGGTGGGCAGCAGCCCACACCTGACTCACTGTATCGCAGCAATTCAGTGACTGGCAACATTGTCACCACACCCGCTCAACAGAAGCCAATGGTTGTGACTCGGGTTAAGTCCATCGCAAGCGCTACAAATATCGACACGCTGCTAGTGGCAAATGAGGAGAAGATTACTGTTCCGCCAGAAGGTGTTCAAGATAAGACCGCATTCATATTCAATAATCTCAGCCAGCTGAACATTCCGCAGAAATGCGAGGAGATCAAGGAGATCATGATCAAGGAGTACTGGCCGTGGCTGTCGCAGTATTTAGTGCTGAAGCGCGCCTCAATGGAGTTCAACTTTCACTCGCTCTACTTCAACTTCTTGGACGCGCTCAAGAATCCCGACATAAACAAGTTCGTGACCAAGGAGACATTGCGCAACATCAAGGTGCTGTTGCGCTCCGACAAAGGTGTTATCAACTTCTCCGATAGGAGTCTGCTGAAGAACCTCGGCCATTGGTTGGGCATGATGACGCTCGGACGAAACCGTCCCATATTGCAGGTAGATCTTGATTTGAAGGCATTGGTCGCCGAAGCCTATCACAAGGGCCAACAGGAGTTGCTCTTTGTGGTGCCCTTTGTTGCGAAAATTCTCGAATCAAGCGGCAAAAGCAAAGTCTTCAAATCGCCCAATCCATGGACCATGGCGATCATGCATGTTCTTGGCGAGTTGCATCAAGAGCCCGAGCTCAAGCTAAATCTAAAGTTTGAAATCGAGGTTCTCTGCAAGACTCTCAATATTGAGCTGAACAAGTTGAAGCCGATAATCTACTTGAAGGACCCAAGCCGTTCCATGAACATTGAGCATCAAATGTGCCAACCCAAGGTGAAGGCAATTGAAGCGGCACAACAGCAGGTGATTGCTCAGCAGCAGGCTATAACCCAGGCGCAAGCCATAACACAGGCGATAAGCCAACAACAGGCAATAACCCAGCAGCACCAACAACAGCAACAGCAGCAGCAACAACAACAACAACAGCAGCAGCAACAACAGCAGCAACAACAGCAACAACAACAACAGCAGCAACAACAACAACAGCAGCAACAGCAACAACAGCAGCAGCAACAACAACAGCCATCACAGCACCAACAGGCGTTGGCCAACAACATCGACTTGGAACAGGTCATGGCGATGAATAACAATTCCGCATCCAATCCATCGCCCAGCATCGGCAATGAAGGGCCCAACCAACTGGCTCTCAACCCGCCAGAGCCGCGTTTCAACTACGTGGACATAAATGTGACCAACTTTACACACATCGCCCAACATGTGATTATTTCGCCAAATATAGCCATGATGCACACGAATCCAGCACTGAAGCACATTGTACTGAACGCCATTGAGCGCACAATCACCGATTGGCTGCAGCCAGTGGTCGATAGGAGCGTCCGCATTGCATCGAGTACAACCGAGCAGATTGTGCGCAAAGATTTCGCATTGGATCCCGATGAAACACGTATGCGCACCGCAGCCCATCAGATGGTACGCAATCTGTCCGCGGGAATGGCAATGATCACGTGCAAAGATCAGATAACCCAAACTCTAAATGGCAATATCAGGAAGGGCTTTCTGTCGGCCATAACAGCGGCCGGTCCACAGTATCAGGAGATTGACGCCGCTGCCATTCAGCTAACCAACGACAATGTGGAGCTGGCCTGCGCGTTTGTGCAGAAAACCGCTGCCGAGAAGGCTACTCCTGAGGTAGATCGTCGACTAGGACCCGATTTCGAGTCTAGAAAGATGTCACGCGACGAGGGAAGGTGAGTTTTGCTCAAATGGTTGTGTTCGTGCGCCTACTTGACACATGTGTTTTTTTTTTTTTTCATTTATTTCAGGCGCTACGTTGATCAGGAAACTCTGGCTTACCAATCAGAGCGAATGCCCGAACAGGTGCGTCTCAAGGTGGGCGGAATACCAGCGAATCAGTTCGCGGTGTACACGGAGTTTGCCCGAAACATTCCCGGCTTCCAGCCGATGTCAGAGCGCGACGCAGCTCTTTTTCTTCCAAAGACCACGATTCCAGTAAACGTCAATGTAAGAAAACGCGACTGACAGCATCCCACGTTCCTAATCCTTTTTGATTATTTGTAGGAGGTTCCTTTCGGCAATGACGACCTGGGCCTAATGTACGCTGAATTAGCGACCCGCATGGAGGGATTCCTTAACAACACTGTTAACGTGGCGACACTTCAAGTGCAGGCGGGAAAAATGCACGCCCTTCTTACCGCCCTCATGGTGACACGTCGTATTCGAGATAACGACAGCGCTTTGAATCTTCTCACACGCGTTGTAGAGGGTCTCGTCGAAGGACTGGTAAACATCCCAGAGCACGAGGTCCACATGAAGTTGTACCGCGATGTGCACTTGCGCATCTTGAGTCTGCTACAGACGGCCTTTGGCACCGTTGCCACAGAGCGAGCAGTCACGAAGTGTATATTTGAGATCCGCGAGGACGTTCGCTGGAACGTTGAAGCCATCAAGTTGCTAATCTCATCGCACATGGTGAACGTTCAACAGATGGACATCCTGTTGCGTGATGCTATGGACAATGGCAACAACTACATGGCAGTGACGTTCGCCATGCAACTGATGGAACGTCTTCTGGTCGACGATCGTCCAAGTCACATTGTCCCAGAGACAGAGTTTATTGGAACCATTGAGATGCTGGCACGTTTGCCGCAGCATCGCCACCGTTACCCGGAAGCGCTTACACACATGATTGAGATGCTGTGGGGCAACCACGACACAGGAAACTTTTTGGCTGATCGCTACACCAGTGGAGCGACTCAATACATTCACACTGGCTTGTCTCATGTAGGGGTATGCGACGTAAATGCTTTTGCTTCGGTAATAACTTAATTCCATTTTCAGGCGAACGAATGCGATGATCCGCCAGGACTGCAGGAGAAGACGGAATTCCTACTCAAAGACTGGGTGTCGATCTACTCGCAGTCGAACAACCTCTCGCGCGAGACGAAGAACTTTGGATCTTTCGTGCAAAAGATGAATCTTTATGGCATCCTCAAGACAGACGACTTGATTACACGCTTCTTCCGACAAGCGACCCAGTTCTGCATCGACTTGGTCTACAGAATTCTCAATGATCCAACACACAACCCTGCTGTGGCAAAGACAAAGATCTTCCACTGGATCGATGCGTTTGTCCACCTGATCGCGCTGCTTGTGCGACATTCAGGCGATCAAGGCAACCCCACAACGAAAATCAATTTGCTGAACAAAGTGCTGGGCATAGTCCTCGGCATTCTACTGCAAGACCAAGAATTGCACGGCAGCTCCTTCCAACAGTTGGGCTATCATCGGTTCTTTATAATGTTATTCCTCGAACTGAGCTCTCCGGACGCAGTGCTCGAGAGCCTGATGCAAAGCATAGTAACTGCCTTCTCACACACCTACCACTTGCTAAATCCGTCGCGCGCTGCTGGATTCTGCTATGCGTGGCTAGAGCTGATTTCACATCGTATATTCCTGGGTCGTATCTTGGCACAGATTCCGCAGCAAAAAGGTTGGCCGCTCTATGCCCAACTACTCATGGACCTGTTCAAGTACTTGGCGCCGTTCCTCCGTAACGCTGAACTAGCTAAACCAGTGCAAGTGCTTTACAAGGGCACACTGCGTGTGTTGCTAGTCTTGTTGCACGACTTTCCCGAATTCCTGTGCGACTATCACTTTGGTTTCTGTGATGCCATCCCTCCAAACTGTATTCAAATGCGGAACATTATTTTGGCGGCATTCCCAAGGAATATGCGCTTGCCCGACCCATTTACACCCAACTTGAAGGTCGACATGTTACCAGACACGGCCACGGCTCCAAAGATTTTCTCCAACTACGTTGTCAATATTCAGCCGGCGAACTTCAAGAAAGATCTCGATTCGTATTTGAAGGCAAGAGCTCCAGTCACCTTTCTGTCAGAGTTTCGGAGCCATCTGCAAATCTCCAATGAGCCCGGATCAAGGTATAACATCCCGCTGATGAATGCACTTGTGCTCTACGTTGGTACGCAAGCTATTGCGCACATTAGGTAAGTTTACTCAATTCTGTTCCACTTTCCCCTTTGCATTGTTTTGTTTCATTTTCAGGAGCAAAAACTTCGTTCCAAATACATCGAACATTGCACACAGTGCTCACATGGACATCTTCCAAAATCTCGCTGTTGATCTTGACACCGAAGGACGTTATCTATTCCTGAATGCAATTGCCAATCAATTGCGCTACCCCAACAGTCATACACACTACTTTAGCTGTGCGGTTCTGCACTTGTTCGCCGAGGCCAACTCGGAGGCCATTCAAGAGCAAATCACTCGAGTGCTACTGGAACGCTTGGTTGTAAATCGTCCACATCCATGGGGTCTGCTGATCACCTTCATTGAGCTGATCAAGAACCCCATCTACAAGTTCTGGGATCATGACTTTGTGCACTGTGCTCCGGAAATTGAAAAGTGAGTACACATTTTTTGTTTAAATCATTGTATATGCATGGTTTTGCTATGTTGGTGCTGGAGGGGTCCTTTTATTGTTGAAAAGGGAATACCAGCTGTCGAGAGCATTTGGCTCCATACAACTGTTGTCAAAAACATGTATTTCCTACGATTACACTTTTGAGGCTTCTGTCAATCAGTACATAAGCGCTCGTTATTGATTTACACGCATAAAAGTAACACAACAAAACGTTCTTTTCATTCAAATCCATTCTGTTCCATTCCAGTCTGTTCAAATCCGTTGCTCATTCGTGCATTGTGAAATCGAATCACCCGCAACAGATCTCGAATTTGGACGGCGAAATCCAGGAAATCAATTAACCAAAACTTTCCGGTTCGAAGGACAGACGAAAATCCGCTTATCCTGGCCTTAGATAATGAACAGGACAACAGAAATGATTTTTTTGTTTGTTAACATTTTTAATTTTGTAAGTAACAATTAATGAGTAGTAATGAGAAATGAACAAAAAAAACTAACAAATTGGTGTATGATAAATAAAAGTAAAAACTGAGATCACCCAAAAAAAGTGTAAAAAAACAACAAAAATATAAAAACAATATATAAACATGGGTAGTTACAAAATTAGTGTAATTACGAGAGGTGAAGAACACAATTTTTAAACGAGAAACAAGTGATGTAATAAAAGCAAATGCAAAAAAAAAAAAAAAATACTTTGTCGTTGATCAACTAAATAAATAATTAAAAATGAAAATAAGCAGAAAACCTATAAAATAAAGAAGAAACTAAACTTTATGTAAATAGTTTAAATGGTACATAATACATTAATAAAAAAAGAGAATAATAGAAAAAGATCGTTACAATTACACACTCGTATATATATATGTAAAATTAGTGATTGATTTAATTTTATTTTTTCTATTCTCTGTCATATCTAAGATCACTTTCTCATTTATTGTTTTACATAATTATAAACATATTTTGTTTCTCTCCTTTTTCTTTATTTTACTATTTAACATATACTTTTTATTATTACATTGCATTACTTTTTTTTTCGTACATCCACTAAGAGAATTCGATGGGAAGACCGATCAAATTTAATTCATTACGATAACAAAATGAGAAATTTATATACACACATGTATTTAAAACGAAACACAAAACAAAAAAGATGTCTTCTTGATTTACCTGGAGAATTAGATTTTATATATTATATATCTTACATATTAACGAAAGCGCGTAGATGTGTAATAAGTACTAGAAACAACAAAAAATGTGCATCTACCATTTATTTTGTTTTCTCTTTTTTGTTTTTCGTGCAAAACAAACACAATTCATTCATATAGTTTTCTTACATTTTTTACATACGCGTATCTATTTTTTTTGTTGCTCAGTAAACTTGTACTTTTATTTAAAAAAAAATGATTTTAGTTATTATTCAAAATATAGTTACTTTTTAAATCGGTTGAATTCTTTACTGTAGGATAATTTTTGAATGTAAAACTGTAATTGTAAAAGCATAATGAAGAAAAAAGAAAACACAAACAAAAAAGAAATGAAGGAAGAGGATGAAATTTAAATATTATAAGTTACTCTACTAATATAAAATAATAATAGCAAAAAATATTAAAAATATCTGGCTTTTATTTTTGTACCACTCTGGGGGAGAGCGACGTTGGTTAAAGTGTCTATGCAACTAAGTCATTAACTCTTAAAACGAAAAACAACTTTATTTCGTGCGGAAGGAAAGCAACGGCAGCCATTTGGTGAACGTCTTGTTTTTGTTTGTTTGCTTCTACAGTGTAAGTCCCATTTGAGGCGCTCACATCCAGCCAATCTTAACACATGAGGTGCCAAAAGGAAAATAAATTCATTACGAGTATGTCACAAAAAGTTTCCGAGGGGGAAGTAATCAGAGGCGTTTTTCTTTTTTAGTTCAGAGCTGAGCACTGAACAGAGTTCGAGCATTATGAGCGCGCTCTGAACCATACGTGCTCAGAGCATTCAGAGGATGTTTTGTTTTTCCTGTTTTTTTTTGTCCTTCAAATGTAACTGGAAGTGTGCATGTACATGTGTACTCAGCTTTTTACTCAGGATGCTCCGTCAATTTATTCTGAGCTCATAGAGCGCGCTCTGATCATGCTCTGAGCGAAAAAAGAAACACAAATTCGAGCTCTGAAGTGTCTGAGCTAAAAAAGAAACACGAACTTTTTGTATAACAGTTCAGGTTGTGCTCTGAACTAAAAAAGAAAAACGCCTCAGGTGTATTCAAGGAACTTTTCTGTGCGTATTCATGGTGAATCTCAGTGTATGACAGTGTATTCAAACGAATTCGCATGCAATTACTAGTAGCAAATCTGTAGTCAAGGACCACTTAAAAACATTGATTACTTCCCCCTCGAAAGTTTCAAAACCCATGTCCCTCGAACTGTAAAAATTAGCCTAAAGCCTGGGGCCCTACTATGAAACTCGATTCTAACGTGAAACTGTTCGAATTCGCAAAAGGCGTTTTTCTTTTTTAGTTCAGAGCACAACCTGAACTGTTATACAAAAAGTTCGAGTTTCTTTTTTAGCTCAGACACTTCAGAGCTCGAATTTGTGTTTCTTTTTTCGCTCAGAGCATGATCAGAGCGCGCTCTATGAGCTCAGAATAAATTGGCTAGGTAAGCATCCTGTGCATGTACATGCACCTTTCAGTCACATTTGAAGGGCAAAAAAAACAGGAAAAACAAAACATCCTCTGAACGCTCTGAGCACGCATGGTTCAGAGCGCGCTCATAATGCTCGAACTCTGTTCAGTGCTCAGCTCTGAATTAAAAAAGAAAAACGCCTATGGAAACGAAAATCGAGCATCTCTAGTACTGCCAACCATATTTTTGTTTTCTTGGTACAAAATTGGTACTACCTTTTCCGAAAGTTCATGTCAAATTCGTTCGAATTCGTAAATAATCATTCTACATCAAATGTGTTTGCGAGAGGTCGATTTAGAAGATTTTTGTTTCTCAGAATGTGAGTAAATAAAAGATATAAATTAATAACTCATGAATATTTCATAAACATAGTAACATGTATGTATAATGTTTGTTTGTTTTTTTTTTTTTTTTGTACCAGGGAATCATTTCATTGTTATTGATTTTCATTCATGATTTTAAAGTATACATACCAAAGGCAAGTTGAGAAAAATTTAAATGAATTCGTTCTGTTGAAATATTGTTCAACAAGTACATGAAGGCATCTTTCGAAAGGCGGTAGTTTTTAGCAAAGCTGAAATAAAGTTATTTTATTCGATTCAAAATGACTTTAAATAAATACTCAATAGAGAAACCTTTTTTCGCTTAGCCTTCGTTCAACTTGTTGATTTTTTCCTGATTTCCTTCGGACTCCAACGAAATTGCGACACTCCATATTTATTTATTATTATTTTATTGTTTCACGATAATTTTTTTTAAGGTATTCCAAACAAACTGCGAGACTCGTTTGGGTTATGTCAACCATAATGCGAGAATCCTTCGAAAATCGCAAATTTGTGGGCAAATAGCTTGGCATTACCGGCATTCGATTCTACTTTCATAGAGAGTACCATTTGAAAGTAGAATCGCAAATATCTTTCGAATAGAATCAATATTAGAATCGAGTTTCATAGTAGGGCCCCAGAAAGAAAAGTCAAATCTGTTCGGAGCTCAGATTATGTGCACTTGGGATATAGTAATAACGGATGTTTGGTTTGAACGTAACTGCTGAGTAACGAGTTGACGCCGTGCTTATTAATACGAGGTATCTACTAAGGTACTCGCTATTCATTTAAGATCTAACAAGTGAAGAGATCGTTGCCCCTTAAACAACCATTCATTTAACAGGTCGCTACTGTAAAGCTTGATAACTGACTTTTTTATGTGGCGCCACAGAACTACTACGTTAAAGTTAAAATAATACGCTCGAGTTACAATTGGCGGATCGAAAAAATAAAAACACCAACTCTTAAAGAGAAATTAACCCACCATGCGCTCTTCTGTAGTGCACCATAAGATCATTATACATAAATGCACTTTATAGTATGCACTTTATATTATATCGAACAATTATTCCCGATGGTTTAATGTGCTGTTCATGAAAAATAATGCATTTTACAAACAAAAAATGTCGCATCTACTATTTGGAACTGGTCATAGTTGTTTCCTGGTTGTTTCATCATCTTTTTGTAGTTCCTAGTTAAGGATTTATTCACCAGTAAACCTGGATATTTGACCAGAATCGGGCCCTAAGGACACGATTCACGAGATATCCCCCAATTTAAGATAAAAAACCAAAACAGAGGTCAGCTATTTAACTAGCACTTATTCAAACACTTGCATTATGTCAGACTGGCATTGGTTTTTGTACTTTACTTTCGCTGAGATAGGATGTTTTTTTTAAGTCTTTTAAGTCCTACAACAAAAACAAACAAAAATGCACCTATCTTCAGAATAATTTGATATTTCTGTCGGTTTAGCGGTTGGAATCTTTATTTTTGCATGGACCAAAGTGGAAAATACCGGGGCGTCCAACTTACTAACTTTTGTTTTAAGACAGGAAAATGGTGGAGTCCCTGGCGAATCGGGCCTAGGTTTCCAAACAAAGCAAATGGAACATACCTACGCATTCGTTTGTGTTTAAAATTAAAGTATTTCGCAGCAAATGATTGTCGTAGAGCTCAAACCGCAAAAGCTTGCTGGCCCGACTTGGATTATAGTATTATGTTAATTGTATATCCCCTGATCTTTCGTTGGGTGTTTAAATCGTCAAGATGACAGAAACGTCAGTAGAATTGCTCTGATTTCCAGTCACAAAATTTTAGCAGTATGTATTTTTTACCTGTTCGAAACATTTATTGTTTTTAAAAAATTAATTGTTTACTTAAATTGTATAATTTATTTGCATGTAAACTAGAATTTTCAGTCGTTGCATAAGTACACCTAAGTCGATGACGTTAGATAATTCAAACGACAACGAACGTTTATGTTAGTCGACAAGAATAGCAATCTCTTTCGAGACTCTCAGTAATATCAAAAATTAACTATCCATGAACACCCTTTTCCGACCGTTAGAGAAGATGCATTATCTTATTCTTCTTCATCGCAGCAGCTCTTACAGAGATCATTTTAAGGAATGATTACAATTATGACAATATAAGCACAATTGCGTTGCCCAAAAGTAATCCACCTTAAGTCATTTCGTGATTACATTGAAATCGTATGTCATTAGGTCTGCCTGATGTGGACTGTAGTGGAAAAGTATGTTTTTGAGGTGAGTACCTACGTGCGAAAGCGCAGTAGGTAGTTGAGCACAGAGCTTCCCCCCCTGTTAAGTATAGGTGTGGCAGTTGAGTGTTGGATTCTGTCAATCGTATCTGCAATGAAATTAAAACACGCACAAAGACGTTTTTATTTTTTACTCAATGTAAACGAATTGTGGTTAGAAATTACTGTAAAGTGGATTTTTTTTATGATAGCGCTTATTTAATACTTTCAGCGTGTAGATGTAGTAACACTTACAGCATTTGATTTTCCATGGAACGAATCCCTCTACTGAATTGAAGTAGGTATACGTATTTTAGAAATGCTTTTCCAATTTCAAGTGAAATTCGTATTGAATGCAGCTTAATTTGGAGCGAAGACAAGCTCATGTAATTCGTTGGGAATATCAGTCAATTTCAATCTAAAAAGAAGTGCGAAGAAAGGTTATATAATTATTTGCCACCTTGCAAAGCTCATCCTAACATCGATAAAAGGTGATTTCAAATTCTGCATTCTATAAGGCGAAACGATCAAACGTTTTCGTGCTCACGAATGATTTGCCCTATGTTATACAACCAAATTTCTTCGTGCACACGAAAACGTTTGATCGTTTCTCCTTACAGAATCTGCCCCCTGGGTCTTTTGAGTTAAAGTTCTGCGTGGCATAAACCTTATGTCAGTAATTATCTTCAGTGTTCTTACCATTTTTAATGTGTCGTCTATATCTAATATCAACAAGTAAAATGCTTAGGGGGGTCCCCCATAACTCTCGATCTCCCGTCACCAACTAGAAGTCACTGTCACCATATGAGGAGAGATGCAGATCCACCCATTTCATCTTGATTCTTGAACTTACATTATAATGACATTGACACCAAAGCACGTTTTGGAATCCGAGTTGTGGACATTCGTTTAATACCATGTTCCCACCAACGTTACTTTTGCTCATGTAATTTATAAATCACGAAAGGCGTCTCCACTGAACTTTACGTGTTTTTGTTTGACATCCCAGGAGAAAGAATTCATCCCCTTCGGACAAGGTAGTTTTTTTCTTTGTGTGGATTTGCGATGACAGATACGTAATTAAAAATTAAACACGTATAAATCATGTAATTAGTAATCCCGAAAATGTATGGTAAATCACGTCATTTATGAGATGATTTAGCTAAATCACGTTGGTGGGAACATGATATAATATTACCAAACATTGAAACATGTATCGCTCCCTTCGGAGAAGTATTGCTGGTCTTGAGAATCTTACTTATTTCGGTGTTTTTTTTTACGATCCCTCCGAGTAACCCGAGCAATAGAGCAAAGGAATCTTACTTCGCAGCTTGTAACCATGATATAGTTTAAATCTGGTCAGGAGGGAAATGCTCAAACAATTTACATAATAACACACAAACTAATACCTAACTCAGTTTCTGATCAGATCCACACATTTTACACGCTGCGGAGAAAATGTTTCATTGAAGAAACAATTTTCACACAATAATGTACCAGTGTGGACATAAAATTCCTAGATAGTAATATTCCTAAATTGGAAATGTTACCTAGCATATGTGTCTAAAATGTTACTTGTTGGGATTATTTTCTGGTAACAAAACTGTCTTAACGACGTCGCTCATGATACACAACACATGAAGTCGCAAAATGCTCCTTGGGGATGACTTAGGTCTACCAATTTGAAATATTCTTCTCTACGACAAAAATCAAGTCAAAAAAGAATAGAAAGCTGAGGTAACTCAACGCTCTTTATAAAAGCTATACCTATAAGTACCTGATTTAGCACCAACCGAAGTAACACCCCCCCCCCCCCCACCCCCCTTTGTATAGGGCTGCGTACTCTTTGCCAGATATCCACAAGGGTGTTGTTTTTGGATCTAGTGTTTGCACAGAGGCAAGTAGATGAACTGCCACGAAGTTGGCCCGCTTTCAGTATTGTATCTTGAACAGAATAGTTCTAGTTGCTCGTTCCATTGCTTGTTTTCGATCGTTGTTTTTTTTTTTTCAGAATTTGGCTTAGTGAGAAGTATGGGATTTATCTCTGAGTTGGATGATAGCTTTCCACTACCTACCACATTCATGCTGTCGCATAATACCTACTGGGACCCTTGTTTGTTGGTAGAATTAAATATCTACTTATCCGTGTATTATGAGCTGCATGGCTACAAATCCAATCAGTCGGTAGCCGTACCTAGTCCGTTTTCATTACGTGGGTTTCTCTTCGAAGTAGGTACCTACCTCTAACGAAAATGTAAATTCCCTCAAATATGGCCAAACGTTCCATGAATGTATTGGCAAGGGCACATCCCCTTACTGAAAAAACTTAGGTAGGTACAACATCTTTCGCGCTTTGACAACTTCACACCTACCTACTAGGTATTTACGTACAAATAAACCTCCTAAAATGAGGAAGCTGTCAGTTCCCAGAGTTAAAACCGTTTTTATGAATCCTGTCTTCGGTCTTCCTAAATCCAAACATATCTCAGACCTTTATAGTCGTCGCTCTTCAAGGCTCCACTTTTGGCTACTTTTCATAACAGTACACACAAATCAGATCACATGCAGGGCCGTCTTAACCTAGGCTGGGGCCCTTGGGCACACAAGAATTTGGGGCCCTTTTGGAAAGTAAAAAAAGCGAATTATCATAACATTTTGTTAATAAGTGTGACCAATTATTATAGGTAATCATTAATCAAATACAGTATAATATAATATGTCATTAATGATATTAGAATGCTGCTGGTTTTTTGGTTATGATTACGATAACGGTTTCTTTCGGGATTTCTGTTGAGCAAAATCTTCTATTATATCCTTAAAGTAAATTTTTTGAAGGATATCACTTTTATGCACATATCTATGCACATGACAAATTACTCAATCGTTCTTGTAACATTGTTGTTCGCAATTCATTTTTTATTCTCTTGAGCTGCGAAAATGACATCGTGTTTCAGCACGGATCGTATCGTACGCGTAGCCATGCAAAGGTCTTAGTGGAAAAATCAGCATTCAACATTTTTTAATTTTTTTTTTGTCCATAAATTTCAAGTTCGAAAGTATTTTTTTTAAAAACTATTAACAGTAATAGGTCGGTTTAAAACATTTTTTTTTGCACTCTACACTTTTTTTTTGTCGGCGCAGTGACTTATTGGTTAGTGTGTTGGACTACTAAGCGAGGGGCCCCATGTTCGAATCCCGCAAAAAAACCCAAATTACAACTCAGGGGTTTTTCACTGCGCCACCTCTCGCGAACGTCTGACAAACATCCGAGAGTATAACTGTCTTGAAGGACCTTCTCAATCGGCCGTTTGGAATCGGCATAAAATTGTAGATCCCTTCCATTCCTTCCAAAAATTATAAACTCACACAAAACGAATGGTTGCTAGAAGCTAGCCCCAGGGTCCCTACAGACCTGTTGCGCCAACTATAGGCAAAATTAGGCACCGAATTTTTATCGTTTGCTCTCGAATAACACGTATCCACTATCAATTTCAAGGTGCAAGAAAAAACAAGAGCTTTATTCTCAACGCTTATTTTGAAAGCTCCTTGTGTGGCAAGGAAAAAATAAGAACCAAATTTTTGTACAGGCATAAGACATCTGTATATTTATTCTCTGTGCTGAAATGTATGAGAGAAATAAATGTATGAGAGAAATTGTCGGTACTTCGGGGCCCCCTGAGAATGGGGGCCCTGGGCACGGGCCCCGTGTGCCCTTATGGTGAAGACGGTATTGATCACATGTCCACTTAATTCCCGCATCTACTGTCACCTCTATTTCCAAGTTATTATGTGATCTACAAATAAAATCTTCAACCATAATGCATGCAGCACGAAAACTCGTTTATCTGGCCACCCAACCCCCTTCCACCTTTAATAAAACACAACCCAACCATCGCTCAACCCCATCCCGTTAGCCCGCCATCCAACAAACCACCTACATACAGCTACAGCTCCGCATCCATATACAAATAAGTAATCACATCACAAACCCATAAACCTAGTACATAATATATCTAACACACTTTTCCCATATGTACCTCGGGTAAATAGCAGCCACACCACAAAAAACTTACTAAAAGACATGATTTTGTATCTAAGTGCCTGCCCCGTGCCCCACTACATCTACATCTCTGCTCTATGTACCTTACCCACTAACGGCCACCCCATTTTATTCAAATGCTCCCCAGCTCTTTTAGATACATCTTGTATGAGTTGAGTAAATAAGGAAAAAAGCTCCAAACGCTAAGCTTTGCCCCACCGTTCTGGTGCTTGGTACATAGCAACGTTTCCAACCGATGAAACTTAACAGCAAGCGAGTGATAAAAAAAAAAAACGAAAACTTTCGAAATCTGGATACATACCGCCAATAAAGTCCCCCACCTTGCCACTTAATAGACTCGAAGAAGCAGAGGGAAAAAAGCTGACGTATATACATAATATAGGTAAACTGTACATGACACGGCGTTGTATGGTATGGAGCATGCCTAGAAGTGGCGCACTCTATGTGATACATTCATTATACACAACTCGTATCTGTTAGATACATTTTATGCTGCCGCTGCCTCCACTCATAGCCCCCGCGCACATAACGTTTGGGTCGATACTCAGCTAAAATGTAGGTACTCGCTGACTCACATAGTTTCATCGCCACACTCACACTCGTGCAACAGCGAACACATTATGGGGAGCGGGACTCGCTTTGTTGGCGTTATGCCATTAAATCATGACACATACAAGCGAATGCCCACGAACGCGCACGTAGTTGTTCACTCATAATAAATCTATCTGACCCAGTTTTCTAGGCGATTTTCTATCACCAGCCACCAGCCACCAGCAGCAGCAGCAGCTCCTCTATGGCCACCAGAAGCCAGCTCTACTACAGCATGCCATATGCACCATAATGTGAATTGTGAATCTTTGTTCGAATTTTTCCTCTCGTTCCATTCGAATCTTAAATGATGCACAAAGAACAAAAATACACAAATTTTCTATTTGCCTAACGAGTGTTTTTTATCAGCATTCAACAGAAAAAATCCCAAAATAACAAAGAAAACTTTAGCATGTTGTTTAACCAATATTCAGAAAGGCTGTTTTTTTTTTTTCGTTTTCATTTCTTGTGGTTGGAAAGTCTTCCCCAACTTGGATCGATATGGATTTGGTTCTCAAATCTACATAAAATGGTAGCTGTGAAGCACCATGGCCTAAATCTAATTCTATCGGCGGAACAAATGCCCATGCCTACACAAATATTCTTCAAGCATTTTCTGGCACATAGGGCAATAAAACAGATATCTGGCTTTGTGTAGGTACACTTTGAAAAGTTATTGTGTTTCCAACTGGTGTAGGTATACACATAATATTTCCAGATGGTAGGTACACTGTACAGTGTACACATTTGGCTAGCGAAACTCGTTGCAATGTTTTTACAGATGTCACAAAAGTAAACTTATAAAGTTATTGAGCTTCAAAAGTTTCAAAGATGTACGGAACTCCTTTTGGCAGGCTAACACCGGTTGGCATAACTTTTACGAATATACGAGTAGACATATAGTCTAGATAGGGTATAGAAAATCTCCAACCAGGCTGCTGGACCGGTGTTGGAAACTCAGCAATATTTTACAGATAGACAAGAAATGACGCCTTCCAAACTGCTGCAAGTATATAGAGGTATAGGATTGTTAACATTTGGAAATAAAGATCCTGTCGGCTACAATGTGTAAACGTTGAAAATCATTTGGCGAACTTACTGAGTAAACCCTACCAGAGCGGTTCTAGGAAACGAAAGCAAAGAGATACAGATTTAGAAATATATATAATTAAATTAGCGAACCCACTGCAGCGCCATCTGCCGGGATGATTTTTTGATCTAAACCATCCAGGGCGCCACCCAAACGCATACAAAAAAATTCATTCAAATCGGTCCAGCCGTTTAGGAGGAGTTCAGTGACATACACAACACATACCAATATATTAATATTTCTCAATTTTACAACCAACAATCTTATGAAAACTTTATGTTTTACCATACAAAAAACAAAAGAGGACCTCTTAAATAATAATAATAAAATAGTTGGCGCAACAGGTTTGTAGGGACCGCCTGGGCCTAGCTTCTCGCAATCATTCCTCTTTAAAGCGAAGTAAAGACGAATTGGGCAGAAGTTCAAAGTCATAAATTAAAATAGACAGCCCTAACTTTCAGGTAGGTAAGGACCGCTCTGCCATAATTTAATAGCTTAATATAATTATAGCATCAAAGATCAAGTGAAGAGCTACACTTGCCAATCGCTATTTCTTGGCCCAAAAGGCAACTGGCAATAGCCTGTTGAGTTTGCTGTTTCTGTGTCTCGCTTTAAGTTATAATTTTGGGTGATCGATCCCGAGAAAACGGAATCAGTAGTCCAACATTTAGAACTCCAAAGGCAGCAGTTACTTCTGATAGCCTGCTCAATAGTCTGGAAAACAAATGTTCTTAAGTGACGCAAGAACAGAGCAACAGTTCGTCTTTTTATAAAGAAAGGTTTTTAAGATGTAGGTATTACAATCTAAGGCATTAATTACCTAAAAATGTTTTTTTTTAATCTTTAGGCCAAAGCTACAACCGTAGACAATATTAACAACTGGATATGGAAGGAAGAATATTAAATGAACTATTTTTGTTTATTGTTTATTTATTTAAGTCTACCATTTTAACGGCTCAATTACGAGGCTTTCTTATAGTTGATTGCCAAACCTTGTTCGAGGTGGGAGGAACGGTTTTTCGTATAGGTACTTGCATAGATAATCCAGCGCACCAATCCATAAATTATAACAAAAACATTTATTTCCGTGTGATTTGACAACTCTTATTTGAAAACTAAGGGATCCGCACATTTTCGTGCTTTGATTTCATTACCAACCAATTTTAATATTTTAATTCGAGAACATGGTACATTTATACACTTAACCCAATTATCCATTTTTTTTTTTAAATTATATCTACCTACCTACCCATACACTGAACTATATCTGCTATCTCATAATATGGCCTCTCTCAAAAAAATAGCCAGCACATGTTTCCAGTACATTATGGCCTTGTTTGCAGCAGCATAATAATTACATCCACAAATTCATATTCATTTTAATTTTGTTAAGTGCATATAGCTTTAGTAGGTACATAGAGCATAACTTACAAGCTGACACTACTATCGCATTGGTAGCCATATGTATTTTAGCTCACATATTCAGAGTCCCTGATGCGATATGCAAGTCGATACAAATCGTCTAGTTGCTTGCCGCTCACCGATTTTGTATGCTTAGAGCTATGAGTTTACAAACAAAAATAGCTGAGATGTTGAAAAATTCAAACACTGCACCTGCAGCTGTGCAGTGAAGAATTTTTTTAGGATTTTTCAGAAGAAAATATTTATTCGCACAGGCCTGCTGTGGCAGTCATGTCGAAGTCATGCAGGTATTTCCAATATACATCTATTGATTTTCTATGGGGAATTAATAGAGAAATAATATTGAATTGATATTGCTGTATAAATGTATGAAGAGCAGAGTGCACCTGCCAGAGACTGTGAAAATATGAAAATAAATTGACTCAAAAGCTTTATGAACATCCAGGGTGCATCATTATTTTTGCAAATAATGACATCAGGCGTTCACTTAAGATTGATGGTAACTGAGGAAAATGTGAATGCGAAGATCTCTTAAATTCGACACATACAAATAAAAAATAATGGCTATAGGCCGTGAGTCCTATTTAGACCAAATTACTGTTCAATTACTCCAGATATTTACAAAATGCCGCATTCTACTTTGGGATAATGTGTGATGATTCACAATAATTGAGACACATTTATTATGTTGCAAACCTAAAAAAATGTGTACCTACCAAGTGACATAGTGCGTTTTTGGTTTTAGTTTAGAACAGAGTCTTTCGTTTCGTGTTCACACATCGAAGTCCGAGCAGTGATGCCAGGCTTTTCGGACTGATTTGCCCACGACGACTATAAAAAATGGCCTCTTTGATCATTCTGACTTTAAAAAACAACAAAATACACAATTTTTTGTTGTTTGAGTTCCAAAAAAATTATTTTTCGCCCTTTTAGCTTAGGTATTTTGAAAATGCCCACGATCTGGCATCACTGAGTGTGTTTTCTTTTTCATTCACAGTTCACAGATCACAGCATGATCAGAGAGCATTACGAGCATTCAAGTAAATTCTAAATTGACTGAACCAAAACATAGCACACGCTACTTTTTTGACAGCTAACAATAGGTATTTCTACTCGCGTTCGCGTACTTTCCCGAGCAAAACACTAAAAATCTGTCAAACTCCAAAAATTTAGCGAAACTCTCTCAGAGAGCTGAAAATGTACTCAAAGCACGTGGATAGACTGCGAGCTACTTTGTGACACTTGCATCTTTGACACCTAGTCCATGTCACAAATAATTATGTACCTAAATTAACTTTTTGCAACATATGAATCGTTCCAGAAGAACATTTGACCACCACCGAGTTTTGTTCATTTTCATAGAATTTATTTTTCTGATGTGCAATTGATTTTGACTGATCTTGAATTGGTTTCTTGTCGAATTCGTGCATTTGACATATTTATCAGTATGACGACCGACGCCGACGGTTGAAATTCTCTGAGCTGTTTCGAGCCAAGAGGGGAAGTACTCGTTACTCGTTATTTTGCTAATCTTGTTATTTTCTGCCATTTTTGATGAAAGCGTGTGTACAGACTTTGTGCGATTGCTATCGATTTATATCGATTGAAACCGAGTACTCGACTCGAATGAATATTAGCCGTGTTTTATTGAGCTTCGATCTCAGCAAAGCAAAGTAAAGTAGGATTTTCAGCACGCAATTACAACAGCTATTGCGAGTCTCGAAGTGTAAAGTATAGCATAGTTGTTGTAATTAGCGTGCTGAAAATCCTACTTTACTTTGCTTTGCTGAGATCGAAGCTCCAAAAAACAGGCCTGCTATAACTGATCAGAAATGCGTAGGCTAGGTATACTTGTGTTGAAAAAGAGAGTAGATTTCAAACAAATGTATCGGAATTAAGAAATACAACAAGAAGGTAATACCACAAGGTGTTTTCTTGTTTTATAAATGACAACAAATGCTCAAACATGTTTCAATGATAAATTGAATTACTTTGAACCCGCTCGGTTCTGGTGTCCTCAAGCTCTGTTCCAGTGCTCTACTCTGAACTAGAAAAAGAAACTTCTCTAAAAGGAATCATTCCAACTACAGAAATTTAATAGAATGCTATTTAGCTACCGTATAGTAGTAGACTGAATGGTAAGTCTAAGACCCATGTTAGCAAAGAGGAAACGCTTTCCGTTGAGTATAGTACATATTTGGTTCAACAGATGTCAGTAAACTCTCATAAGAAGCACCCTTTTATTGTGCAAGACAGACACAACTTTCTGTATAGGTACCTACATATTTTAAACTATAAACAAAAAGAATGCAATGCAACCCACTTTTCGAAATTGTCGCCATTCAAACATAACCGTATGTATACGATTACCTGCTTCACAAAGAGAATGTACAAGACTCACTCTCCTCCATTTTGCTTTGTCGCTAAATCCAATTCTATGAATAAAGAACGCCTTTGAATTACCGTTCATCCCTCGGCACTCGGAACTCGGCTTATCCCCAATGATGACGACAATTTGTTGTCACCCAAGTACGCGAACCCACATCTCACACACGGTAACTGGTAACGGTTAACGGGCTTCAAATTAAAAGAGGATTAGCATGCATGAAATTCCTTTTTAAATATGTATGAGGTGATAAAGGCGTAATAACGCTTTTTGCGGCTAACAATATTAAAATCTGCCCAACACACATAAAACCCCATCCTGCCTTAGCCGCAGATATTCCTAAAATGTGTTCAGCGTTCACCGCCAAGACCCGACTCCATCCAATGAGGCAATCAGAGAAGGGAAACTTTCGAAGCTTTTTCGGTGGGTTTTCCGCAAGGAGATGATACTATTCACCGGAGCGTTATCGAGGAAGTAGGTCGTCGTCATAGAGGCGCACATATATAATTTTCCACAATGGCTGTGTTTTATCATCAGGACATCAGAGGGAGACAGAAGAACGGAAGTCTTGTTGCCATGGCTTCAGAGGAAAACAGGAAGTGTTCGTTCATCACGCACCTATACCAGCTCACATTCTTCGGGTGTGTTGTGAGAATTAATGAGAATTTCCGAGAATGCCAATCGTTAAGCTTTTGCCTAAAGTGGGTATGTTCGGATATACGAGCATCTAATGTTGGCGGGTAACTTATTTAGCATGGTCGCCACCGAAAGCAATACTCTGACTCAGTAGTGGTACCGGAAAATTCGGAAAATCTTATTTAGGGGTGGCACACTGGCAAGCAGTTCACTATACACCATCAGCATCGACATCCTGGGAGGCAAAAACGAATCGTAATCGTAAATTTAGGGTGTGTTATGGATCGCCATGATGTCATACATATGTATAGATACCTACTGCTGTTAAAATACATTGCTCTGCAGGATCTCAACCCTATTCGCACGGGAAAGAGATTAACGTTCCTATCTCTCTAAATCGAGGAAACATTACTCCCTTTAGTTATGTTTCATAGTGCGGGATAGACAGAAATATATACCAGCAAAGCGACAAACAAGCGTTTCATAACTTAAAAATGAATCGTTCGAAGGAAATGACGTGTATTTAGGTCAGGATGCTAATGCTTCTGTGCTGCTTTTCACTCTGTACTGGTTTTTAGTCCGCAGAAAACCCGACTCGTTAAAAATGCATTAAAATCGAGTTTTGACATTAGTAGGACAAAGGATGTGGTGGTGGTGGCAAACTAAAAGTCACACCAAGCGCCCTCGGGCGCGATGATGTGATGGTTCTCCATTATTAATCAGAAATGTCTATGCACAAGAGTATGTCGATGTTGTAGACACTTTACGTGATGGGTACTTGAAACAACTTTTCTGAGCTAAAGTGCAGTCAAAGTCAGCTTGCATAACGCATAAACTTAATGAAAACAATAAAATTCATTAGGGTTTCATTGGAAGACTGTTTTCATTTGTGTTGTTCAGGCTTGTTCGGCTTTTTGTAGTGCGAATGAAGTGCTGTTGAGTTACGAACAAGTTATGCAAGAGCAGGTGGACTCCAAGTATTGCAGCATATATATAACAACTGGATTGTATTTGCTAGTTTTTCTGTTGCCAGGTTCTTGCCTTTGAGATGAACTATACTTGTATATTGATTGAGTGTGTGGATAGTGAACTTTCTGTGGGCCGCTGTCCTTAATTTCACATCCAATTATTGGAGTTTTGTCGCGCAGGTGGCGAAATTGCTATTTACATATTCTAATTACACAATTCGTTGGCTGTCTAATTAAGCAGCAGCAGACCGATTTTATGTCAGCCTATTTGAACAAATTTGGTTATTTTTTAGTGAACACACAAGTGTACTGCCTTAATACGAGTAGGTATGTATAGGCACTTCCGAAAAAAAATCGATAGGCATTGAACCTGGGATTTTATCTGACAGTTCGGATAAAACAAAAAAAAAAAACTCCTTACAAACGAGGGAATGCGATAAACGTACAATATTTCCGTACTTAGCTTAAATCGATAACATCCGATTTCAAGAAAAATGTCAGAAGAAAATTGATGAAATAACGAGTAACAAGAAAATAGTATTTTTTTCATTTGCACAGTGGGTACTCGACTTCCCTTGACTCTTTTTAAAGTAAAATTTTTATTATTGGAAAAGAAACTAAAAAAGATTAAAACTGCATTTTCAACATCACACAGGCATGAACCGGGACAAAGAAATCCGTTTATCCGCCGTCAATACTATTAAAGGCATAAGAATGAGATCACAAATCAGACGCCTACAGTGTCATAAATGTTCTATCTATAATTATAGATACGTAAAACGAAAATAGACACATGATCCGCCCACAAACATATCTACAATTGCTTGAAAACATTTCTATTTCTCATTTAAAACACGTTAAATGAGAGTGGTAATTAATTTCAGTAAATTATATACCAACAATTCATCAATCATTTACATAAAGAAAAAAATGGTCCGCTCATCATTTGCGGAAGCCATATTGTTTTATAGGAAGGCGGAATTTATTAATCCATTGCTATACAAATATCAACATGCGGAACTTTCCTATAATTCCTATCACGTAAACAAGATGGCAGACCTAAATACGTGTCACGTTTATTTGCGTGTTAGGTGACGCTGTCCCTTTCAGTCAAACTGCTATTTAGTATTAAGCATACCTTTAATCTTCCGTGTTAAGAATGTGTGACCGCGTAAATGTAGCATTAGTTATGTTTTAACATAAGAATCATACCTACATACTTTGTGGACATTAGGCCTGTTTTTTGAGGTTCAATCCCAGCAAAGCAATAAGTTAAAACGGATTTTCTACTATCTTGACACTTAGAGGACTCAAATTAGTTGTGCGTACCTACTGAAAATCCTACTTTACGTTGCTTTGCTGACACCAAACTTAAAAAAAAAACTCGATTGTTTTTGTACTAGAAATTTTTGTTAGAATGCGAATTTCATGACATTTGATGACATTTCGCAAAATGACAGTTTAAATTTGTTCGATGGATTTCTAGAATTCACTGAAATTTGTTGCTTTGCCTTTTCCCACGAAAGGCTTTTTGAACAGAACAATTTATACTAAAAATTACAAAAAATCCACTACTAAGTAGCACTAGGTGAAATTCTAGAGCCACGCGACTTAAATGAATTTTGTTTTAAATATTTTACGAAACTCTCGAAAGCAATTCGATTTGGGCCAAGAGTTTTTCAAATTTTGTTTTCAAAAGCCATTTGAAGTGTTCTTAACAAATATGAATTAGGTTCTGTTTGACTTTTCACTTGTTCTGTTAAATTTTTATGTCGATTATCATAAGAAAAACATTGATCAGAATCAAAACAACGTAGAGTGGCAACTGGCAAACACTCGTAACAATTTCGTTGTCAGACTGTGCAGAGTGCAGTCGTTTGAGAGATTTTCAATTTGAGGTTAACAAATGTCAAGCGAAGTTTGGTAGAAGCCTGGATAACAATGTATTTTTCACCAAGGCCCGCCAAGGCAGTTTTGAAGAAATGTGTATGTATTCCATAGCTTATCGGATGGTATAGGTGGCGGTAAAAAAATAAAACCATTGAAGCCTCCTTGCAGTTTGAAACCTAACGTAAACAATGGGATTGACTTTATTTCGCTTCTAGAAATATCGCCGATTTGTCCACTTTTTGGTTTCCCCTATTTTCCAAATGGTAGTTCTAAGCATAACAACTCCGTTTTATCACTTTCCACTAACAGTGAACTACACTTAAGTGACTAGGTCAAAGCAACTACAATATCCATTGCGCCCGAACAAAAAACTTCATTGTTTGCATGAAAATGGAAAATTTATATCCAGTCATGCAACCATGAAAGCAAAACCTTCTAAATATACTTCATATACACACATGTGGTTTTCAAATGATCACCCAACGTGTAAATTCCAATGAACTTTGATTGCAATCAAAAATTCCCCTTGCATGAAAACCTCACATTGGCCAGCTTGTAAACAAATGCAAACTTCGCCGAGATATCTATTTCTTTAAATTTCAAAATACAATATCAGCTGCAAAATATTTCCAAGGAAAAAGCCAGTCAGCAGTCTTTAGGTTGTCTTATCTGTCAGTTTTTTTTTTATCTTGCTGAGCTGCAGTTCACTTATGTCATCTTCCCCACATGAGATATCGTGGCTCCGTTGTACAGATCTGAAAGGTTTTTTTTTTGTAGTTGATCACGCCACGTTTCATTCGGTTTTTATCTCCATAAATAAATAAATAAATAGTTCTCCAATTGCGTTGTCTCTCGAACAAAAGCGTATACTTTATAGTGGAATGCAGTGCGCAGAGTGTCATTTGACCTGTACCGTTGCGCACGGGCATACATATTTTTCTATTTTCAATTTGACTTTCATTACAAGTCTCAGAATATAACTTGCTGGAACTTTTTAATGAGGCCAGACATAATTGCATCCCAGTTGGGAACGCAGCCGCCGATACTGTCCTGCGGGCTTGGCGTCACTCTTGAGAGTGGGATTTAATTATAGCACACAAATACGGACAACACATAACTGCACAACTTAAAAATAGGATGAATAATCTGGGTCACTTGAGGAAGAAGTGGACCCAGTGCACCACTCAACAGTTTTTTTTTTTGGGAGATGGTCTGGGAAGCACATCCCTGTATAGTTATTACCCAGTAATGTCAAAAACTCTCTCTCGTCACCATGGGTCTGGGATGATGCATCTTGCCCCATAGCAGATTAGGGGACTATCCTGTCACTGCAGTTATAATGCCACAAGAGATTTGGCTCAGCTTTGACAAATTATAAAGTTGTGCATACGAGTTGATATGATACCTTAGTCCTTTGCCTTTTCTATAAATATGTGACGTGTAACGAATAACGACACTTGGATGTAGGTCGCACCTTTTGTATGCTCCACTGCGAGCTGAGTTCCGCAAAAGGCGAAAGAGTGGCGTATCCTTTTTGTAGGATTATGTGTCGAGAGTCAAAAGGATCGTTGAAAAAGTGCGCAATCACGGCATGTTGAAGAGTTTAATTAGAAGCAGGTTTGCAATTCAAAACATTCGACGGAACAATGAATTCGCTTTGATGTATTTTTTTTATTATTTTATTGCTCTTTGCGTTTAATTTTATTTCCTTTTTCCGTTTCCCTAGCGGAAGCATAGAAATACCTAGAAAGTTTATATTTTTTGTCTCCACATACATCCGCTTGGTTTTTTTTTTCGTTCCATCCCATTGAAGTGTGCCACAATCAGTTGGAAGCGTAATTACTCCGTTCCAGTTTACCTTTATGGAGATATTTATATTGTATCCGGAATAAGCCAAAGTGATTAGTGTACATAGGATGTGACTACTGATGAAATGTTTGACAGGAGTTCCATGGGTGAATTTAACTCCATTTTCAGTGTTTATCATTTAATTTTTCTTTTCAAAGATTTTTTAACTAATATACAATTCAGCTCAGTAGATCGTCAATTTTGACGTAGGTACTGCGAAAGTCAAAAATCCAAATTGTCAACGGTTTTGCACGGTTTTCTTCCACCTCAAGCTAAAAGTAGGTTTTATTGCCTGCCAGTCAAAACTGAATAGTGTAAAAGGAGCCCAAGTTTATAAGTACTGAACGCAACCATTTTCCAATTTACATAAAAATTAAACCAATTTGACAGAAGATATTAACTAAGTACATTTTAACAGTGTAAAGCGAAAAACAGACAAATATCAAGAAAACTTCGACAAGTTGACAAACGTCACCAGCAGAAACCTATTGAAAACACTGACAACAAATGTGTCAAATATGTAATGTGCAAAAACATGTGTCAGTTGACTGGTTAGAGTTCAATAATTCTTGTGCCGTTTCCAATAAACTTCCTTTTCATACCGAACAGCTGAATCGGTCCAAACAACAGAAAATAATTCCTTGAACGTCCGGGTCTGGAATCAAACACTTTTTATATGCCAAAAGACTACCATAAATTGCTTATAAACTGATTTTATTAACGCAAATAGTTCCAATAAAATTTTTGACCCTAAGTCCAATTTAAGCTGCCTATATACTTGAGTTTGACAGGGTATTTAGTAGTCACCCTGCATCCACTCTATTAGCATTTAAATATATGAACCTTAAACAATTTGTGTTTCATCCCTAACCCGCAACGCGTCCGTATACTATCCTCGAAATAAATATCCCACAAAACGTTACACGCTAAGGACATGAAAATGTTAAACAGATGCAAATATTTTGAATTGCAGTAAATTCCACGGAGACGAAAACACCTCTCGAAATAGGACCAAGCTTGTGGGTGGAATAGTAACAGCGAAAAAAAATAAGGGTGCGGCGCGTATCGTACACAGGAAAATATCGATTGACCTACTGTTCCACTTTTAAGCGAGCGAGCTCACCAGCAGTTGTTAAAAATGTGTCCTATATAGCTATGCATTCAACGGACATCTGAATAATAAGCATTATGTAATCCCTGAGGACGAGCTAAGTTTTATTTTATTCTGATGATGGTTTCCTTTGTTTGCTGTTTCTTAGTACGCATTAAAAATCTCTTTTCATTTGTGCAATTGGCCAGCATGTGGGGTGTGGCAATGGCACAGGCACCCCGCCACCCCATCCCGCACATTGGATATACATAGTTTGGCATGCCATCGAGAATGCTTCGGTCGACCTAGTTTTCTGAAATATCTGCAATATTTTCGGGTTTTCAACGTCGTCTTCATCGTCGTCGTCATAATGTTTGTCTATAAATTATTCTCGAATCGTTCGAAGAGATTCTGACACATTGAAGCGAACGGGATGTGATGGTTCTTTGTCTTTTATTCATGTTCGAGACGATGCCAATATTATGATACACTGGGCGATTTGTATATGCTTTTCAGTGTTCATTTTAAAAGTAGATTTAACGGCAATGCTCTCCTACGTGGGGGGGAATTGGCATTGGATACACTAGGCTACTTTATTATGATATATGCAATGTGGAGGGGTTTGACAAATTATTTGCCTTCTGTCTCTGAATGACAGTACATATCATACTCGCATTTGATACTGCTTTTGAAGCTAAAAGCTAAAAGGTAGACAATAAGACACTTTAAAATTAACGACATTCTTCTCGGACTGTACAAAAATGTCTGCGAAGGATTTTAGGTTATGTAATTGTGGTGTCTAAAGTTAGTTTGAAGAGGTAAAAACTAAGAAAATGATAAGAAAACGTTGCGTGTTGTTGCTCCTTAATCGTTTTTAGTCATTCTTTTGCACAAGTTATCTCACCACACTCACAGGGTGGTGGTGAGGTTATATTACGTACTGAGAGCGGTGATAAATATCTACTTTTAAATACTGTTGCACGGTTAAAAATGTTAAAAATACAAACGAGTGAAAGTCAACATTAAAAAGGGAGTTACATTAATATCGAATGAGAATATTTTTCTTACAAGTAAGTAGATTTAAATTCAAAATATTCTTCTAAGAGGTTATAATATCTCCCCTTTGTCTTTGAGTTGTGAAGCGCCAGAGATGTTCCCAGTGGGTTCCAGGTCATTGACTCAGAAATATAGCTATTACTTTCCAAAAAGTAAGTAATTGACTGAATAATTAATAATATAACTCGAGCATTCATTAGTTCTTTTTCATTTAAAGGTCTAGAAAAATAAAACCACTAAAAGAAGCACAACGGATAGGATTATTTTCAAAGGGGATAAAAATTCAAGGGAATGTATTGTAACATTTAAAGCCAATAACAATTAGTATTAAAATAAAATATTTTTGGTTTTGAAATGTATTTAAATCAAATCTAAAGTTTTAAATATAATAAGTTTGTATTATAATTTAATATTCTATGGGTTATGGAAATATTGAATTTGAGGTTTAAGTATTACATTTTAATCTGCAGTTTATTGAATTCGTATACAAATGTAGGTATTAAAATTCGTTACTATCAATATAAATAAGGGTTTAATTTAAATAGTTTTGCATTAAAACCCGTCTTTATCTATATTTAAATTTAGTATTTCAGGCATATTTTGTAATAACAGACATTACTTAAAATTAATAAATCTTGTATTAGTTGTTTAATTTGAATATTTATATGCAAAATATTAAATTCTAATATTTTTCCGGCGTGGACTTATATACAACCCCAAAAATAATAAATTTAACGCCAGGATTTTTAACCGTGTGAGATTATCTGAAAGTGCTAATCGTGCCTAAATCAAATTCTCAGTCGTGTATATTATAATGCAGAAATCGAAATACTTATTTCCGATTTAATTTTACACAATTACCTAGCTTCATGAAGTTCCACATTTTATCGCCTATAGCTTTTCGAATACGTATGCATACGGCCATACGCCTATAACCTGGAAATGCGTTTTCGAGCCAACTGCGTCATTTCTGAAGTGACGGTAATAATGTGCTCGCATCTTCACTTCCTTGCTATTTGCGAAAATAATCAATCTGAACTTATATTGGTAAATTATGATCAATGGCATTTTAATTCCTTTCCAGAATAAATATACAACTGCGTTGCTTTTGCGTTTCAATATGTTTCCATCACATCCCCAGCAACCATAACTAATTTGATTGCCATCCAAACCATCATTAAAACACGACTGCATCTACAAAATCAAAACATGTTCGCCATAGTATGTAAATCATTGACATCAATGATTTGTATTCCATTTCATGTACACTGTACAGAACAGATGGAAATAAAATTGTTTGTTGTCAGTGTATGTTCATAAAACAAACGATTTGACCCCAAAACCTATTTGCCCACATATACATTCCCGCATCTCATCATGTGCACAGACTGAAGAATCTAGCTCCACAGAAACGGAATACAAAATACGAGTACACAACAAACAATAAAATCCAACTCCATTTTGGAGGTTTTTCTGTGCCACAAAATTAAAGTAAGTACTCGCGTTCGCGTACATCTAATAAATAATACATTATTGCATAGCTTAGGTTTTTAGTTTTTGATGAATAATTTGTTACGACTGCGTTGCGATCATTGATCGTTGGATGTTGATCGCTGAACGATCAGCAGCAGCACCCGAAAAATTGTTTACAAACAACTAGCGTAGTAAAATGAATAAAACTCTTTTCTTTATTTTTTGTTGTTGGCTTTGTTCGACAACAACGATGATGATGATGAAACTATTTGTGTGGAAAGTGATGATGCAGGCGCATGTGGGATGAAGTGCTTTTTGTACTTTGCTGGTTTGTAGTGGGTTGTTCGAGTGCGGTTTGAGTTCCGTCTGTCCGTCACGCTTTGCTAGCGACCATAGGAACACCTCAAGGTTTCACGGAAACCGTGATTAATTGAAGTTTTGTTATGTGGGCATCGTACAAGTGTTGGTTTGAAAGTATCTATGAATAGTTATGATCTTCAGATAACATTGACGTTTGGAGATGGTATATGCGAGTAGCTTTTTTGATAGAGACGTCAAGTGAAATATGTTGAATGTCACGATAGGCTCATTATGTCAGCACTCAAATTTGGATAAAAATTAGACATGTGATGTAAAAGATTTACTACAACTGAATTTGACAATAATTGTATTTGTAGCTGGTAATGGAAGTTGCCACAAGTTTTGAAATTAATGGCAGAAATTAACGGCGATCTACAAGAAAGATGTTTAATTCGTATTGGTTTCTTTGCTTTCGACTTGCGTGAAATTGTTTTTATTTAGAGCTCGAAAACAATTTTGAACATATTTATAGTTACTCATACGTGGTATATCGTGACGTATTTGATCATCTGTCACTTGGTACAAACTACACACTATGATGTGTCGAATTCAATTTTATATATAAAAACATTCTCCTCACCCCGCATAATCTATAGATCTGTCATTCGGACATCAGCCCATGTACAAAATGTTAATACATACTATTTATACTCAAAGATTTCGACACGATTTAAAAAAAACGGATAAAAACATCAAACCATGTCGATTTTTTCAAAGGAAATAACTTTATAATTTTACACTCGATCCTTTTTGCGATTAGCTGTCAAATATGTTTCCCCAATTAACCATAATAAATAAAATCAAATGTAAAATCTACCTGGGGTCCCAATTCAAGTACCTGATGAGGTTAGGCTCAAAAGGGGGCACCCAAAAGTCATTCTAACAACCTAACACACAATAACAAAACCAAGCAGCGACAACGCCTTAAATAACTCTTTAAATAGTCATGATCACCTTTGGGATTTAAAATTGAAACGGTTTTTAGCTCTTGTACAATTTTACTATAAACACACCTAAATTCGCATATTTTTACCAAGCCGTGTGAACTTTTAAAGCTCCATTCTGCAAGGCTATACAAGCCGTATGGCTGTGGATTCAATTCTTACCTGACGTGGGTTTAGTTTCTGGAATTTTTTTTTTTTATTGGATTGTTGTTTTAATTAGAAGCTGTGAGAACGCCGCCCGATGGTCACATGAATCGATTGACAGGAAACTGGTTTATGATTCGACGGCGCTAGATGTGTATATCTAGGTGACATCGACTTCCAAGCTATATTGTTTCCTGTTAATGATGCTAATAAAAGATATTCATGTATTCAATGTTTCAAAAGGCCAAAGTATAATGTACAGCAAACATTAAATAACAATCTCTGACGCAGACCCGTCTGGGCTGATCGATAAACTTGATTCCTAAATTCGTCTTTATAGATATAATAAATATAAACCGGATTTAAGCAAACTTCGATATGAGAGTGGTGATGACATAAGATTCTGATGTGTCAAAGTAAATACATTATCGAAGATATACAATTATACACAGATCACTTTGTTTTGGGATAAATTGAATGAAGGTATTTACTGAATGCACTCAAAACTAATCACTAATCAAAATAATCGCATTGCCTGCAGTCAAAGCATCTCGTGCTTGTCACTCTGTTAAATGTCAGCTGTCAATTTTTATCGTTATTGTTAATAAATAACTACGTATAAATATTTCTTACGAGTAGGTAGACATAGGTAGTTAAAATTATAAACACGTTTATGATGTTTATATTTATTAAAATGGCATGAGTGCGTTTGACTGCGAAATGTGATCCGAAATTGTTTATATTTATATTAATTGGAAAAGCAAAGCATTAAATATTTCAGAATTCACCAACATAGTAAGCACCTACGAGCTACGACGATTCATAGAAGCATTAAAATTAAAAATGATCGTTCAGTAATGATACATGCTTTAAATAATTGTGGTTAAGCCTTTAGAAACTTTATCGAATTGGTTTGCCTTTTTGGTAAATCGGCTTTTGATAATTCGAAATTAAAACTGGTACCTACTATAGGCAGGGGATGCCGTTCTGGTATAATGGCAGAAATTGGAAACAATATAGAGAAAAGAACTAAAACAGACCAGCAACGTCATTTCGAAGTTCCATTACCATTGGACTTGTTTTCGTAGAAAAGGTTATAGTTTAGGAAATAATGAATAAACCATCAACCTTTATACAAAAAGCAAACATATTAGTAGGCGTTATTATATCCTGTTACCAGCTATCGTTCGTTCACTGCATACTATACGTTCCGGAATCTGAATGTGGTTACAGTTGTTTGCGAAAATCAACAGACGCCGCAGAAAATAAAAACAGTAGGAATGGTTTTATGACATTTAACCAACAACTTTTCGAAATTGAGTGATATGTAATCAGTTTCTTGCCTTTTTATGATGTATGGGAATTTATTATAGGTAAGCCGAATTTTTTTTGACAGTTTACTCACAACAACAGTGTCAACAAAAAATCTTAATGCAGGATCTATACAGTTTGGCAGCACCGGATTTTTAAGTTCATAGTGAATATTTTTATGAACAAAAGAGCGAAGGAAATTCTTTGCGTTCGCTTTGTCTGCAGCTGAATCAAAAATTTTGAATGTTATTCTACTCATGGTTAGTCTATTATCAGCTGTCAAATTGGTTGTCACTAGAAAAAGTGTCGCACCTCAAAAAACGAACCTTAAAAAATCAGTAAAAAAGTTTATAATCTGAGGCCGTGTTTTGACGGAAACTCATGTTTAAATGGCAACCTTAGTAACAAACACTGTGTAAGGACACAAATATATAGCTCTCAAAGTCGTCCCGGGAAAATATTTTCACACACTATAAAATGGCAAAATAAAACTATTTACATAAAGGCTCATGCCTTTGTGTTGCTTTATGCTAGTTTGGTTGATGTATGGTTCTATACTTTTTTTGCATGTATTTATTGAAGCACAAAAAGTTAAGACACATATGTCTTCTTCTGAATTGTCTTCTTTCTGTAACTAAACATTCGCATTTCGTTCTTCCGCACATTTGTGGTACAAAATCGTCTACATGCCGTCGCCCTAATATTGGGTTACCATAAACGCCAAATTTCATTTTTTGAGTTTAGTATGTATAGTCTTATGTTTTCGCCGCAGCTCTTTTCAAATCTTTTATCCGTTTTGCTCTATCTCTATCAATTGCAAAGATATACAGAATTGTTTTGACGTATTTCACCAAAATCATCAAGTTTTTAACTATTATTTTGACGTAAACGCCAAAATTTGGCATTTACGTCAAATTTTCCATACGATTTAAGCAAATTTGTGTCTAAGAATTGTTTTGACGTACGTCCTATTGTCCTACAACGTACGCCACTAAAATTCAAAGGTTTGTTCAGCATTGTTTTGACTTATGTACCTACCAATTCAATGTAACGCTATTTAATCGTATATACGTACGTATGGGCATAATTTTTGACGTATATGTGTATAAGAAAAAGGAAATGTTGATTTTAGTGGCGTATACGGCAAACACATTTTTTAATAGCTTTTAAGTATGTATTTAAAAAAATTAAAGCGTTTTGGAAAAACTTCTTACATTTTTTGAAAGAGGACTTCCGTGTGAATATCGTGTCAAAAAATTAAAAAATCCGAGCGGTTAGTTTTCATGCTATAAGCAGTCAAAACTTTAAATGCGATTTCCCAAAAACATTAAAATGGCGTTTACGGCAACCCAATGTTGGGGCGACGATGCGTCGCAAAGTCAACCAATTCACTAGTAATATGTACGATCTAATCGCCAGCGATTGTCAGATGGTTGACCGCCATAGAAAATCTCTTATCGCAGAGTTTCAACTTCAAGTGAACTAGCTACGGTCGCATTGCTGCAAATGGTAAGTCGTGCTTTGTATTGAAAACTGTCGTTAACTGCTATTTAGCATATAAGCCCCAGAGAAATCTCTTCATTTATGTACCTATGGAATTTATCTAAAGTAGAATATTTTCCCTCCCTACTGTACCGGCATATCATTTAAGTGAATTGTCGCAGATAAATATTTCTACAAACCGCGTGGAAAATATTTTCGAAAAATTGTCACGTTTTTCCAATATGGGATTTATTTGTTTGAAAAAAAAAGAAACCATATAAAACACATAACATTAAATAGCTTATAGGTATTCCAGCTTATACGACTAACTACATACTTAGGTGTAGTCATCATCATTCGTCATCGTGTCATAAATAAAAAGGCCCATGTACACAAAACGATGACGGTGAATTGAGTGTATAGTGCGGCAGTCCGCAGTCCTCCCACGCAGTTGAGTATTTAAATAAAATGCTTACGCTGTCGATTATTGCCTAGAGGCAAATTGAAATGTAAATACCTACAACAAAAAAGAAACCTTTTCAATCATTCGTGTAATAGGTATAAACTTGGCCGCAGCAGCACCAACTGCAATCATTATTCGTTAACCATTCGAACTGGGAAGAGAATGGGGTAAGGTTTGAGAATTGAATATACAGACTGCAGGAACTTTGCTAGAATCACTTAAAATACATAATTTTGAAACTAATCAGAAGAGATTTCATATGGCAGATGAACTTTGTGTTTTAAAATGAGGTAATGTGCGTAGAAATGAGACATGAAATAGAACAAATGTCAGGATGGAGGCCTCTGGAACTCGGTTTTAATTTAGTGTACCAAGGCTCCACTGGAGAAACGTCATTATTTTGATTCTCATTTTGAACATTGACATAGGTACCTATAGTTTATTCTTTATTGAACTTCCAACCCAACCTTGATGTATGGAAAAGCTAACAAGTAACACTTCTCCATCCACAAACTGACATAATGTGAGTGGGTTGATAGAATAAAACAAGCCGAGTGATTCATTCGCATAAAATCATTATTTCATCATCTCTTCGCATAGGTTAGGTATATATAGATATCAGTTAGCAACACACATCCCCATACACACATGAGTGGATTTCTGTGTATATTTGATCATACAAACTAGCATGTCTCATTCTAATGAATAAGCATTCTGTCAATGATATAGAGTTCGCAAGAAAACCCGGACCAGCACGATAAGTACCTACAGACATAGAGACGAATACAAGAAGACGGAAAATCTATTAAATTTAAATAATTCTACTGTAGGTACTTGTACTGGGAACGTGCAGTCAGGCATGTTAGACAACAATATAATTTTTTTTTTTTTTTAAATCTTGCATCGGGGTTATTAATAGCAGAAACTAAACAAAGACAAAGGATCTCGAGCCAAGTGTATGCAGTCTGAGCAAAACTGTTTTTATTGGACCCGAAATAATTTTTGAAAGCTTTGCCAAAAATTAAAAACTATGCCCATAGTTTCCGTTCTCTTGAGATAACCTTGGCGATATTACTTTTCGCCTAAGAAACACATGAAGAGATGCCAGACTTTTCAGACTGAGTTGCCCACACGATGATTAACGAAAATACCCGAAAACGGTCTTTTTGTCCATGCCGACGTTAACAAAGACTCAAACAGTGCCTTTTTTTGGGGGGTTTTAGCTTATTAAAGGCAACATGCCAACGAAATGGTTACCCACGATCTGACACCATACTGACAAATGTATCCATGTGAGAAATAAAACTGTGTAAATGGGGCTTCATTTCTAGGTTAATGTATAGATATGACTGGCGATAGGCAGTTTTGTGTGGCATATTTTTAAGAGGTTTGCACCAGATTTGGTGCTAAATGGAACAGGGAAACGTAGCAGTCGGCAATTTACATGGTGCAAGTTTGAATTTGTATGCCACTGTGTCAGAATCACATGGAACGGTGTGTTACATGAATCGCTCGATGTACTAATTAAGGCGGAACCATCTGATCCTCCACCTAAGTTTAATTTTTACAGCCTGTGAATCTTGAAAATATTAAACTATCTCCCGTAGGTAATAAACACAAGTGGGGTTAGCTCTTTCTCGTGAACGTCTGATTAATGTCAGACAGGAAAACTGTCATGAGAGAACTTCTCTTTTCAGCCGTTGAAATAAAATAAAAGACTCCGTACACGCGATGGGTTGGGATGAGCTAGGCTTTCGTGCTCCTTACTCGCAGCATTTTGAAGCTTTTTAACATATAATCTGCTCCGAAGTTTTCAATTTTAAAAAATACCGAACCATCTGTCATGCGTCTTTTTGACATCCCATTAGAACACGCTGCCATATAACAAAAAGTCAAATTTTGTATGAGCTGTCAAACTGTTTATCCCTATACATTGGCCTCAGCGTGCTGTCTCATTTTGAAGTTTGTGTCCTCTGTTAGAGATTGAAATGCTGCTAAAAAAAAATTGACAGAGTAATTTTTAGCGTGTTCAATTCGGAAAATGCTGGAGATCCGGTCATGCTGTTGCTGTCAAAGTTTAAACGGAGGCTAAAATACTTATACATACATGAAAAGGTGTTTTCTATATTTTTAAATTCGAATGCTATTTTCTCTACGAAGTTTAAGAATCAGCACAGCTCGAACTAAATTTGAGGCTACTTTAAAATTCATATTTCCAGCTTAATATTTTTGACCCCTTTCATATGTCAATTACGTCTAGTATTGTCGGGAGAGTGAGAAGAAAAGCGTGACCTTAAAGGATTCATTTTAGGAGAAGAATAGTCACCGACGGCATTGCGCCATTTATCTCATCATCCCAATTAATTGAACTTAAAACCTGGTTATCTATATCTAATTGATGAATGATGCGATCTTCAATGAATTGAAGTCACTTATCCTTCCTCACTCATTATACATACAGAATTTATGATGAAGTGCGAATTATTCCAATCAGCATATCAATCAGTAAATTACACCAATTGGATAGATCACAGATCTCCAGCAGATGTGCGACTTTGTTCGTCCGCCGCCGTCGGGACGGACAAACTGCACTGCATTAACCTAAATTGGTCGTAACAATTAAATGCCTTTTGCCATTATCTAACCATGAAGTCAGCTTGTACAGAAAAAAAAGTTTATTAACTTTTAGAGTAGGTATAATGCGCCGCCAAACGAAAACGCAAGCGATCAGTAGCAGTGCTGTTGCATAATCGAAAGCAGAACGAGGTGATCGGCGTACAGATTCACACACATGGTGCTCGCAGGAATCGGCGCAATGGTCTTCGTCGAATCTAGCTATAATCGCATGCCAACATTATGTGCAACATGGAAAATTCCAAGCCGATTGCACCATGCTTCTCCGCGGCTTCCTCTAGCACTCATTTCACTTTCGAATCCGTTCGAATGGACGCAGCAGCATAACCGCACCACACCGGACGGACGCGAGCGGGCAAATTAACTGACATCAACTTTATCTTTATGTACGACGACGACACAGGAATATCAAAGGCAAGCCTAAGCCACCAAAGCAATGAAAACGTATACTCGATGGCTTGGCGTTAGATCACACAGCACCAGCGCTGCACAGCACGAAAAGTGTATACACAGGTGATCAGGAGTGGAAACATGAAAGCATTTTTAAGCAGGTTGCACAGGTTGTTGACGATGGCGCTGGTGATGGTGATGGTGCTGGTGCTGGCTGCGCCTACCAACTTTGGCCAGAGGCATGTACTGTAGTACATGTGAACCCGTTGGCATTTTGTGCCGCAGCAGGCCTCTCCCTAAGTCGAGACTTTTGTGTGATTTTCGCAACTGGACAAATCTGCTGTAGTTCGGTCTGCGGATTGATCCGGCCAATGCAACACATGACGGTACATGAGCATAATGACTGCATACATATACGTACACATTTGTTGCAAAGCTCTTCGGTTGCGATGACGGTTTCTTATTTTCGAATTTGTATGCAAAGATGGTAGTGGGCGCGCATAATGGTTAATATTGCTTGCCGGGCTATTATAGCGTGGATTGTGCGCTGATGGTGGTAGTGGTATAGATGAGGCATGTTGGCATGACAGGCTACGAGTATGTCAATGCAAAATGCGTGATTGTTGTGGGAAATTAATTTGCCTGACACAACTTGGGTAGGCGCTGTGAAACCTTTAACCTTTCCCCGCGGGCAAGTTGCAGTTGAGTTTTTTTCCGTTTTTGTTTTTGATTTTTTAATTGATTTGTTGGTATTTGAGTATGTGAGCGGACTGGTAATTTGTATTTTCAATTTATGCGAAATGTCAAAATTGGGATTAGGCATTTTTTACAAAGCGGTGTCCCGTAGGCTAATCGGAGGTCTCCTACGGTCCTACGATAGAAATGACAGTTTTGATTATATCATGTAACAGCTGATTTTAGGTGCATTTTAAACGAATGCCATTCTTTGTTTTCCTTAATTTGTTTGGTGGCAATTAGAAGGGATATTCAATTTTTCACCGAATCCGAAAGGCTGAATTGTGAAGCTAAACCCTTGGTCATATAGTCTTGGATTGCTACCGTTAAATTATTGTTGCAATAATGTGTTTGTGGCTAGCTCGTTAAATTTTTAAATTGGTCAACTGTCTGAACTCGTTAAATGTTTGAAACGGTCAACTAGTCTGGGACATATACGAGGGTTATTTGATAAGTCAGTGACTTTTTGGATAACACATATTTTTTTGACCAAAAGGTTTTTTTATTTCTCAACATAATCTCCTTTTAGCTCGATACACTTAGCCCAGCGTTTTTCCAATTTTTTTATTCCCTCCGAATAATAGGTTTTCTCAAAACTCTCAAAATAGGCATTTGTTTCAATGATGACCTCTTCATTGGACCTAAATCTCTTACCGCCCAGCAATTTTTTTTAGGTTTGGAAACATGAAATCTGGAGAATATGCTGGATGGGGTAGCAGTTAATAGCGTAATTTGTGGAATTTTGCCATGCTGACTGGCACACGGATATTGTCTTGATGAAACAGAACTTTATTCTTTGCCAAATAAGGGCGTTTTTGCTTCAATTCAGTATCAAATCTATACAAAAGTTCTGAATAATAGACGCCGGTGATCGTTTTATCCTTCTCAAGGTAGATAATCGATGTGAATGATACCTCGTGCGTCCCAAAATACTGTGGCCATGAACTTGTTGGGAGAAAGACCCACTTTAGCCTTCTTTGGTGTGCACGTTTGCCTGTAGAAACCGCCACTGTTTTGATTGTTCCTTGGTGTATGAGTATGGTGTATATTGTGGTGGATCCACGTTTCGTCAACGGTTACGAATCGGCGCAAAAACTCCTCGGGATTATGGCTAAACATCGTTAAACAATCCCTTGAAATGGTCACTCGTGGCACCCATCGCGCGGATAGCTCTCTCATGTCCAAATATTCATATAAAATATGATCTACCAGCTCATTTGAGATGCCTGATGCCTCAGCTATCCCATGAATTTTAATTCTCCAATCGTCCAATATCATTCCATGGATTTTATCGACGATTTCTGGCGTAACGACCTTTTTGCGGCGTCCTGAACGTTCGGCGTCATTTGTGATGGTACGACCACAACGGAACTCAGTAAATCACTTTTTAACCACTGAAATTGTTGGTGCAGATACCCCATAGTACTTATCTAGCCTTTTCTTTGTTTCGGTGATGGTTTTTTTACGTGAAAAATAATGCTTAATCAGCACACGAAATTCACTTTTTTCCATTTTTATTAAAATTGTATAGAGGTTTATTGCTTCAAATAGCTCTCAAACACAAAGTAAATGACGTCGGCTGCTCAACATTTAACAGTAGTCTACTAAGAGCTGACAGTTGACGATAGTAAAATAAAAATTTACAGTTACTGAGCAAAAAATTCAAAAAGTCACAGACTTATCAAACTGCCCTCGTAGAAATACGTATACAATGTCCTATAAAGCAATATCTACATTGTTTTTTTTTCTGTTCTAATAGTGCTTACTAATGCATACCTACTGCTCTTTTGTAACTTTTATTCAACAAACTCACCCAAAGCGATAAAAACGGTCAAACCTGTAAGTCAAAAGACTCACCGACAGTATTTAAAGCCCGATTCGAATTTTAAATTCGAAGTCATATGGAAACTTACCACTGCATTAAGTTAATATGCGTAAAAGTAAAACTCACAGTAAATTCCGGAAACCTTAATGGACATATCATTAAAAAAAAAAAACCTCAAGTGACATCCCTGCAATTGCAATATTTTTCCGGAAGCCATCACTAATTTGTCTTCGACTGATGATACAGTGTAACGCAAAGCAATTTAAAATAAAATCATAATTTCCAGAGAACCAACGTTGCGTTTCAACAACTTCGACTGTTAGTAGCGAGGTAGTCCAAAGTTCGTCCACATCGTTCTCATCGGTTAAAAGTCTTATCGTTACGTCATCTTAATAGTTCCTTCGTTCAAACGGAAATTACTTTGCAACACACTCAATTGCCTTGCAATTATATAAAGCTTTGAAGATTCAATAGCGATACTGCTCAATTTCTGTCCTAAATAACGCTTGCGCTTTACACAGAAAGTGGAAATCATGCAAATGATGTTGGTAATGATGATGACCTAATCGCTGCATTTCTAGCAAAGCCCAGTCATCGTCATGTGCCATCTGAGAACATTAATGACAAAACACCACAAAATTCAGCACTCATAGAGTAATTATTATAATTAACAGCGTCACATTGTTGTGTGATCCTCTGTATTCGTGTAGCTGTAGTCAGAGCCATAGCTCACTATAGTTATTACCCCCCAGTGGTCTTGTAACTGCGAGCTGTTCATTAAAATCCTACCCAGCGTTCTGCTTTGTGGTCTCGAACAACTCACTTTCGGATTCACATAGTGAGAGATGTACACTCGAAACTGGGGTAATCTATCGAAATCATTGTCTACAACGTTGAAAAACTTGACAGCCCTGACAGTTGAAAGTTCATACTGGATTCAAAGAGAATAGCATATAATCTAAGCCAAGGTAAAATCAATTCATCAACTGTTAGCAAATTAAAAAACAACAACAACCAACGATGCTGACGGCCATTTTTGTTGTTGATGTGCCACGAATGAGACAATGAGCCGTTTTCTGATACAGTATAGTGCGCGGTATTAGAAAAATGAATGTTGTTTGGTTTGGCTTGGCTTTAGGTTTTTGTTTTGTTTCTACGTTTAGATTCAAGGTTGACCTTTGAGAGAAGACAGCGCTGTATGAACAGCTAGAAGCGATGTGGAATACATGGTTTTCATGAGTAAGCCTAGAATTAATTGGCGTTGCTCATGCGTGTTACTCAAACTCAATACATACATCAACACATAAATGTAAAGTAATAAATTTCATGCGGACATGTATTTTACGATATCGTGATATTTTTCTCGATTTTTAGCTACAAACTTGACAAATGTAGGTATGTAGCCTTACAGCCGGAATCATTTACATTCATAAACCTACAGCTGCTGTAGCATTGTGGTCAGATGACGCACGGCGGCTGTCAAAACTGTCTTGGAAAATGTAGCTACTATGGACTATTAAAGATTATGTACCCTTTGAACGCGTCCATAAACCAAACGTCAGAAATACAATTGGCTTTCGATAGATTTGACGATTTGACAGCCATCTGTTAGTGAAGAAATGTCGAAAACTGAACTGTGCGCTAATGATTTACTCTCATTTATTGGTTCTGCTAAACTTTTGCGAATGGGAATCGAGTTTGGACGGATTTAACTAACATTTTCTAGTACAATATCGTTCTACCAGAAAACAAATAAAATGCATTTCATTAATAATTAATAGAATCATGTGTGCTTATTGCATTCTATATTTAAGTATAACTTTCGTCGCGAACGTCACTTTTTCTACTTCAGCCACATATGCAAGCTGTTGACTTAGAATTTCTTTACTAGATTTGTCAGCTACGACTTTAGCCAATCAAAACAGAGATACATCTAGTCAGACATCTGTCAGACTTACTAAACTATATACCTGAAAATCCCTAATGTTCAATAATTACCTATTTCTCACAAATCTATAGGTGTGTGTTTTTGAGCTTTGATCTCAGCAAGTATTATTTTCAGCGCGCAATTACAACAATTATTGCGAGTCTCGAAGTGTCAACTATAGCGTGGTTGTTGTTATTGCGTGCTTAAAATCCTAATTTACTTTGCTTCTCTGAGATCGAAGCTCAAAAAACCAGGCCTTATTGTAGACTGGCAGTTGTCATTTTTCGAACAAGCACACCTTATTCATGCGCATGCGCAATACAAATACAACAAAAATGTCGGCCCACCTAATTATCGAATAGTTTCACTTTTTGTCGATAACTACCATTACTTTAATTTTCCAGTACCAGTGGTGTCATTATTTTATCGCATATACGTGCCGTGCTTTATGTCATTTGTGTCAAATTGTGTCCATGTTTTTTTCATTATCTGACAACTGCTATGCGCTTTTTTCCAGCTAAATGGGGCCATATTGACATTGCTTCATACATTTAATTGATTGATGAGTTGAGTTAGAATTTTTGCAGATAGTTACTCCCCTACAAATTCCAATTAATGACGAACTATTAAAAAAAGCAGGCTTCGTTTTTTTACAAAAAAAGGGGGTGTACATTTGGTATGCCGTATGCTTGATATCTTTATCAGACAGATTGGTTAGGCAATATTGAACCGAGAAGAATGTGTTACACTTCACACATGATTTTATTTTGCTGTCGCTATATTTCACGAGATATTGTTATTTCCGTTAAATTGAAAAAATCGGTTACTTGAAAAATTTGTGTGTACCTACGAAGTGTTCTGTTCCTCAAGTGACAGAGACTCGAGCAATGACACAGGAAGTGAGGTGCACTCGTTTTTTTTTTTTACTTTTTATGTCTAAAGATAGCTTAATTGGGAACCTAAGAGCTAAGACATCCAAATAAAATAGAAACTGGGAACCCAAGACATCAAATTAAAAAAAAGAAATACAAAAATGCAATAGGAATGATCAATAATTGAAAAACGTTGTGGAAATGATCCCGAGTTCGAATAGTTTATCGGAAAAGTGTAAGGTGTACGAAAAGAACATTCGCTACAAAGAATACCTACAAAAAAAAAAAAGCAGTCGTAATGGATTTTGCTGATGGATTCCACTATTGTTTCAAATTTCTAACAAACAAAATGTAGGTATAATTATTTGCATTAATTTTTCTATTTTTTTTTTTTAATAAACGTGTCGCATTTAGAACTGTCGCCAAACATGTTTCGAACTTGCCTGATCCGTTATATTGACGAAAATAATTTGTAAACATTTTCTTTTGCATCTAGCTTTTTTATTTTTTGTTTCCGCTTATAAAGTATTTCGAACATCAGCACAGTTTGCAGCTGCGAATAGGTAAACGCACTATATTCAAGTTATGATATTATGTCCATTTATTTATGTTACCTACCAAAGTATAATATTTTTTTGGTTTTGAATCATTTTATTTTTTAGTTTACACCTGAAGGTATAGACGGATATATCACTTAGACATAGGGTGCCTCCAAAAATGGGATGTCCATCACTGAAATTCAAAAAGCAATCGGATCCGTTTTAAGTCCTGTTTCTGCGTTTAAAAATATTTTGCCAATCTTTTTATTGGATGTGAGGGGGAGGGAAGTCTGCGTCGACTTTTTTTTAATACACATATTTTTATGTAGTCTTTTCAGTACCTGAATTAAAACAAAATTAGCATGGGTGGCACTAAAAAAATAAGATTATTATGTGACTAGTACGTAAAAATAAGTTTTTATCGGCAGTTTTGAGAATGAATATCTAGAAAGCAGAAAGAATGTTTTTTTGTCCATAATATATTTGCTCATAAAGAGAGAATGTTTTTTTTTTCTATTATTACTGAATTTGACAATGGGCCTTACCAATAATCATTTTTAACCTTCACACTAAATATTTCCTAGGTCACAATATGCAATTTTGTATGGAAATTTTCGCCATTGTGAGCTCGAAAAATTTAGCCTGGACACTAAAAATGATTATTAGTACCTACCGCGGAATGAGCCTTGCTCTAAGCTTCTACTTTAAATTTAAGTTCAAAATATATTTATTTTTCATACCTAAAATTTCTCAATTTTGAACTACATTAAATCTGAAGTTGTGGCTAGAATTTATCATTGGGAAGGGGCATTTTGTTGAATTCTAATTGCAATATTAATAAAAGCCCGTTTGCTGATACTACTGAAAGTGATTTAAGTTCTACTTAAAATTTTTTGTGACAGTTTATGACATAGAAAAAGTAGCCCATAAGGTATTTAAGTAGAACTTACATAGCTATGAGTAGTATCAACAAACGGGCCCAAATAATTTATTTATTTACCTGGTAAGAAAGGTGAAATTTAAAAAAAGTCACAATGGCGATATTTCTCAATAAATATATAAAAATCTATTGCCACCTACAATAGAGCCTATTTCACAAGCGGACGAACAATCGCACATTTCTAAATTGACATGCATTTTTTTTTAATTATTTGTGTATGCCAATGCCAAATCACAATGAGGGTCTCATATGACGCTTTACATGTCAATTACGACAAACCACAAAAGTAAATTGGTTGGCTTGTTAAAACCATTAAAAGTATAATATGATTGTATTGCGTCGATTTGTTTCGAAGTGATTTTTAAGTTTTGTTTTCTTTGTTATAAGTTTTAAGTACATGGCTCTTGTTTCCGGTTAAATTTAGATTATATAAAAATGTTTCAAGACAAAATGTCTTTATTGGGGTCTATTTAAGCCTTTAAAAATAAGGCCAAGACACACAAAGCAGGTTTAATAATTGCGCCATCCCAATAAATATTTGTAGTTTCGACTCTAAATTTTAGAAGTTCACAGTGGCCATATTATCTATACAAATTTCGCAATTGTGAGCTACCGCAAATTTAAAGTTAAGACTAAAATTGTATATTAGTACGGCGCATTGTCCAGGCTAGATTTTACAAAGTCACAATAGTAATTCGCTTTCCTTTCAAAGATGGTCTAGCTTTTTGATTCAAACGTCAAAAAAAAAAAAACTGGTAAGATAACAAAGCTACCTAGTTTATATTGGCCAAAGTAGAGTTTTGTTCAAATATCACTACTTTAACATTATGGATTTTACCTAATACCTTTGATAGACATAATTATTAAATTTTACAATGCTTTTATTATTATTTAGACTTTACAGTTATTTTTTAACGTAATTATGCTACAACCATAAAAAAATCTGCTTTGTTTTTTTTTGCCGTCACTTGGTGTTTTCTTTTTCGTATTTGACACTGGCGTTGTCGTGAAATTAAGTCAGCCTTATCTTATAAACTTGAACATTCAATTTTATAGGTGTAATAAATAAATTTATCTTTATTGCTTATTTGCGAACAGTAATTTGCTAAATAAAAGCCGTACAAATAGATATGTACATAAATCTCACAAACTCTATTAATTACACATCGGATGCATTTATAAAAATGTATATTAACTTATAAGAAGTTCGTGAATTGACAAACCAATTCTTAAAATAAAATCCCCCAACGCCTATTAACACTACTCTCGATCCTTCATTAGAAAACAAAGCAGAACAAATAATTTCCCTCGTTTTGTACTACTTTACAACTAAAATAAAATTCCTTCATCTCAGCTATCGATTTTTATGTTTCACTGAAGAAAAATGAAAAACTCGTTGCCGTTTCTCGTTCTAGTTTGCGGAACTACGAGAATCCCATTCCCATCACTCTCTTGGCTCTTCTCTTCCCCTTCGCCAAACAGCTTTTAGTTCGACATACATTTACACACACTCTCACACTTTGTAGAGTAGGTAACCCATAGAACCAAGTTCTAACTTTCCCCTTTTTTTCGCGATTGCCTAGCAACAAAAGCGCGCGACGATTTGGTGTTTCGTTCCTTGTTCCTTGAATTCTTCCCCCCCATAAAAGAACATTTCCTATTTCGTGGGATACACGACTTGATTAAATTGGGGCTGTGTTCGTAAGTTGTACATAATTGAATAATTGTACAAAATCGAATTATTAAGCATTTTGTTAGTAGAAAACCACATGTGACGCGAAAAGCTTTCTTTCTATACGCCATTTCCAACGTTGGAGACTTCCGACTTTCGTTTCGATGGGCAGACAAAAAGGCGCGTATTTTTCCATTCTCCGCTAGTGCGGTTTCGATTTGTCATCCTCTTATCTCATTGTACGCCATCGCTTTCCGCCATTTTCGTTTATATAAGACTTGGTAGGTCTTTTTGTCCATATTTTTTCGCTAAAGGGAGACGGTAGCATACTGTCCCACATTTATATATCAGCAGCTAGCACAACGTGGAGTGCAAAATCCGATCAACCAAACGTGACACCATTTTTTTTTCTTTTTTTTTTAAATTGCAATCCTTTGAGATTTTTGGTATTTTCTGTTGAACGCCCGCAATTTGTATAGGAGAGAGAAAAAGACTGACTTGCATAAAAAACAGCGAGCCTTTATCTCGCTCCCACATATTTTGCAGAACGTTTTGAAACGCTAGTAGGCAGCATTGAATTCGCGACACTATTCTTTATTAGTTTTACTTAAAATACACCAACTATTCACAGTACGTGTCAAAACGTTTGACATTCAACGTAACGATCGCGACGACACAAGTGACACCCAAGAACACCGAAAACGAATGAAGATTTCCGAACCGAAATTTTCCATTGTACCACAAAGCGAAACGCGCGCCACGAGGAAGCTTAGAAAAAAAAAAAACCGAAGAGAAGAGAAAGATAAAATAAAAGCACACTTTTTTAGTATCTCCCTCTCCGTCTAGCAAAATGGCGACCACAAAATGAAATCATCACCACCGAACAAGAAATTCTACACACAAATCATGCGGAAGTGGGAAATTAGGTCGCATTCGCATGATACACAAGTTCCAGAGAAAAAAAAAAAAACCTTTCAAAGTGTTGGAGAGAATTCTGACAAGTTCTTTTTTTTGTGTTGGAAAATTACACGTTTTTCACATGAAAAATTCTCACAACCGACATTTTTTTTATCTGAAACTGATTGCGTAACTCGTAAAAATTGCAAACCATTCACCACCCAACTAATTTAGTTTTCCGATTAAATTCTTGTAAATCCAATTTAAGTTCACGAACAATTTAATATTTTATAATGTAACAGAGAAAGAAAAAAAAAAAAAAAAGAGTGAAATCCAAGCTGACAACCTCCACGCAGGCAAATGGAACACAATTACGAAGAAACCCGACCGTACACCACAGCAAACTTCAACGGAATGAAACCCAGAAAAACATATCGCGTGTAAAATGCTTAAAACAGAAAAGTATATAAAAGCCACGATGAATCGTAAAAAGCTCTTCTCGCCCATCTACTTTCATTTCCATTCCCGCATCCCGCTCCCGTGATGAGAGCAACTGTATATAACAGAAGGAGAATTCTCACTATTTACTCACATTTCCCCTTTGAGAAAACTACTTATTCCGGTTTTCATGACTATTTACTTGAAAAGCTCTTCGCAAGCTCTCAAATATTTGTTCTCCGCGTCAGTTCTAAGTAAATAGAATGTAGGAAGTAGATATTATATGTGTTTTATTTGAATGTGTATGTTTTCCCAAATGGGTAGAGCCAGAGCGGACAGTAGAGTGGAGCAAATGAAAATAAAAAAGCTACAGCGGAGAACAAGCAAGTTGGAACCCGTTAACAATGCGCATATGTTTCTTTGGCGCGTTCTCCTTTTTTACTACTTTTGCGCCAATAACCTAGTTTTTCATGTACAGAATAAGAAAAACATATTTTTACTGAACATCTTTCGTTCGTTCCGATTCGCGTGGATGATGGAAGTTTTCAGTTGAAAGTAGGTAGGTCCATTATAGCAGCTCAAAATAATTTTACACTAATAGACAGAGACACATAAATAGTTGGTTTTGATTTGGCAGCACATAACAGTTCAAAAGGGTGTACCTACATACGATTACGAATCCTTTTCAAATTAAGCACTCTCTGATTAGGCATTGCCAAGTTTAAACTGAAAATTTTAGGCGTCGTCATATTTAATAGCATTTTATGTGAAAAAATTAGCAAAACATCGGTCATTGTAATTTTCACCTTCTTCTTTAATGTACCTATTGTAGATTGATATAGGAACCTTACCTACCTCGTTTAATATAAGTAATTTCATACCTATGACAAATTTGAAATATTTAAGCTGGACACAAAATCTTGTTATAATTGGACAGTGATGTAACGTTTAGCAACAAAATTAATTTTGAAGCTTCTATGACGTTTAAATGCCTATACCAACTTGTACTAGATTTTACAAACAAATTTCGCAAATTGCGACCTTATCGTAAATTTAAAGTTGCACTAGAGTTTTTTAAAAGCGTTTGCCCCAGTACAAATAACTACGTAAGAAAAGAACAACTGACAGGTGAAAAAATTAACTCTTTGATTTTGTAAGTAAGTAATGAACAAAATCATAACAGAAAAAAATCAAAGATTCAACCTCCACAACCGTCTTTAAGTTCAAAAACTTTCAACGAAAAGTTCACGAAAACTAAATGAATAGTTTCTTGACAGGAACAGATACTACTACGGTTAGAACTTTGCTCTAAAAATCTGATCATCCAAACTAGGAAAAACAAATAGGTACCTACATAATGAATGTGGATGTTTTTCGATATCGATATCTGCAAACACAGCTGCTCTGAAGCGTTAGACGCTCTACAGGCAGCAATTTCAATAGCAGATTCAAGCCTGTCAAATGGATGAGTGAATAAATTTATGGACTTAAAATTAACATGACAGAATAAATGCAGCTTGCAAGCAATCCTACTTAATTGATTGTTATATTAATTAAAAGGACCCTTGGTCCGCACCAATCGTTGGCGAGCTTTCTTTTACTATTTCATTTTGACAACTGAATGACAGTTTTACACCATACAGTGCTGGAAGGAAAATCGCTAGGTTTTGGATGCATTTCTCAACAATCATTCGTGATTTCAGAATTATTTTATCAATACTTCGACTGAATGATTTCACAATATGTACCTATAAAATGGGCATAGGTACCTATTATTTCCCATCAAAATTTGTGGACAATGTGATAGGTACCTACGATTTCAGGAAAACCGCAACGAGTATTTAGATAAATAGGTAGGTAAGGTACCTAGGTATGTACACGTTTCTCAAAGAAAGATATTTTCAAGTGTGAAAATATTATTATTAAATTATAGGTAGGTATTAATCTTACAGAATTATTTAAGTCACACTTCGAGAATGTTTTACTGACTGAATAATTTTCGAATAAGGAGGTTTTCATCAATTCAACTAAGTATGGACTATAGAAAAGTAACACAACTGCCTTAAGCAAAATAATCTAGGATTGTTTAGGGAACAACATGGCACTTCTTAGAAAATCTAATGTTTCCAATATTGGCCGATATACCTAGGTATGTGTTAGGTAAATACTTATATATCTACAGAAACAATTTAGGTAACCAGTGTTTGCAAAATTTTATCTACAAGTACCTACCTAGTTTATAAAATCTCAATTGCTTTTTGTTGGACAAATTTTATATTACAATAGGTAACCTTTATTTTAAAATTAATCGTCGCACTATATCCCGCTGCCGCAAAAAAAAATTAGCTTTCAAACTCTAATCACATCCGTAATCTCTCACAAATTTAATTTTCTTTCCAAGTTAATTAATTTCTCACTCATCTGGTAATACTGCCGTAAACCCCTTGTTCTCATTTCAAACCAGAAAAAAAAATAGAACTATATTCAACAATATTTCTACTACACAACTACACTACACAAGGAAAAGTAAATAACAAATTTCAACACACTAGTAAAAAAAGAACACGACTAAATGGGTAATCAGAAAAAAATGACATCATCCATTCGTATTTTTTTTATTCTTTTCATTTCAATTTGTTCCCTATCCATCATTTAACAAAAAAAAAAACAAATCCCAAATCTAATACAACTACATATACATACCCAATTCCCATCAAGCATAGCAGGAAAAAATACTTATTTGTTGTGCAATGTTCTCCTGTTTCCCCTTTTCCATAAAAAAAACAAGGCAAAAGGTAATAAACAACATTTTTGCGCCTTTTGAACTGTTTTTTTTTTTGTTTAAGTAACGCTTTTGCATTCAAAATTTAATAAAATGGAAAAAAGAAGGGTGGGTAAGAATGTTGGAGAACCAAATATGTAGAATTAAAAAAATTAAAAAAAAAACTACACACTTAAACAATTTGCATACTCGTTTGGCCCGCTTTTTAATTTATATGATACGTAGATATTAGCCCAGTACAGTTCTTTCTTTTTTTGGTAGGTACCTATATTATGTACATATGGACAGTGGCGGCCAGCAAAGTATAGTCGTTGTGTTAATTTTCTGTTTCGTTAGTTAGCTTTAGTTTTTCTGTTGACCTTTTCTTAGGTTTTTCTTAGATCTGTTTCGAGGACATGGATAAGGTAGTAGATTTCTAGGAGGGTGATGCTAAGTTTCAAATGTGTGGATTATGTTGCGCAGTTGAAGAGCTTTTCAAATTACGCAAAATCTCTTAGCTGGAAAAACGAAAACATTTCGTGCCTATGAGCTAGAGAAATAGGTTCTTTGACAGCACGTTTTTGTGAAATTTTCGGAGTGTGTCAAAACCAAAAGAGATACCTAGTAGCTAGTAGGTACGAGTATATTTACAACTGTTTTAACTTTTAATCATGCGTTGTTTGGTTTGGAATGGGAGTCATCAATTCGCTGGAATGGCTATGGCTGTCATTCTATACCTACCTACCGAGGCAAATTTAGTGACAGATGTTAGAGAGTAAGCTTGGAATACGGGAATTAAAAGGTTTAGGTTCAGCTACGCACTATTGTCAGTTGTTAAATATTATGTTCTATAACCAAAGCTGCCATGGTAAATTTTGTTTGAATGCTTGCGACGATCTGCTGAAAGTCGTCGATTCAGAAATGTTAACGACCTTAATAGGTACCTAATGTTGTACGTTTGATAGCAGAAATGTAAAAGCTCGATGGTTTTGAAATAGGTACCTGTCAAAAAAATACGTACCTACCTACTTCAATTGGTGCCTTTTTAAAATCTTACATTTAGGCCTATGAACCTCGCAGTGTGGGACATTACATTTCCACCTTTTGACAGCATCTGTCATAACTGTTGTCTTGATAATGACTTCTTAAAGAAACAGTTTTCAATTTAACTTCAAAGCTATCGGTTAAAGTAATTGACATGTATAGTATATGTCATATTTCCATTATGTACCTACTTACACAATCAACCCATATGAAAACAAATGTACCATTTGATTGGAAAATCGTCAAACGTTAAATGACAATAGCGCACAATGAAAAGCAACAACAAAAGGTAAAACTTTTTCAAACCCCTTTGTAAAAAAAGAAGAAGAAAGAAACTGTGCTTGTTGACTTGCACCTCAAGTGCTTTATCTATAGTTATGCATCTGAATAGCTTGCTAAACTAACACAATCTAGTACAAACAATTTTCAAATGGCGTGGTACATTAACAATTTCAAGGTTTTCCACTTTTTGATCGTTAGATTTGACTTGTCAGCAACTATATACAATAGCAGAAACTATTAGTTATTAAATTAGCTAGGTAGATAGGTACTTTTAGAAAATTCCACAGTGGAAAATGTCCAACGATCTTCTCAAGTGTGTGTTCATATAGCTGTATGTACTTACACAAAGGTGCGGCAGTGTGAAAAAAATAAAAATAAAACCCAAACGAACAAAAATTGTGCAATTGCGCGCAGTACGGGCTGTAGCTGTATGCACTAGTCACGTTTTTGTTTGTTCGCCGTTTAAATGATTTTTCACAGAGTACACACTTAACGCAAATAATGTAGACATACCTTTACTATGAATAATAAGCTTTTCAGTTTAATTAAATTCTGCGGTTATTGGGGTGAGAATTAAACGACATACAGGAGGCTTATGAACTTATTTCGTTACACCTGAGTTACATTTGACAAAGGGGGTTTTGATGGTGTAAATGTTGCGTAATCGATTTGAAAGAATAATTTATACAGTCGAGAACAAGAAATTAAGACCCATCTGCACTCTCAATAGAGCTATTTGTACATACGATGTGTTTGTGTTGAAAATGATAGTTCATTTCGGGGGAGGCCCCTTTCTGGGCGCCAATTTTAAGGAAAGAAGGCAATCACAGCGTAAATGATCTTGCCATAAAATTGCATATAGATAAGGAGGTTTGTTTGAATTTAAAACTGCAGATAAGGCTAAGACTGTTACGTCTTTAACTCCACGTGTCAGTGGTTGGTAAAAGAGACGAAATGTGTTAGTCAGCAAAAAGACGGTAACCCTATTCTACTTGTAGGGAGATGCAGTTTAATAACGCTTAAGCGAAGTCGACTTTAATATTTTTGTTGCAGGAATCAGCTGTCAAATGTTTGCAAGATCATATGTTCATATACTTTGAACGCGGATCTTTCTGAAGTTAGCTAAATTTGGACAAACCAAACAAAACAATCTTTGACACAATTGTCTCTCGACGTGGGACTTATAAAAGCATCAAATGTCATTGACAATTAAACTTTCCGACTTAAAATCCTTTTGAAGTCTGCTTTAAAACAATATTCTTCCGCAATTAGTTTCGACAGAGTCTACAAATAAACTGACATAGAGGATATTTGTCAGAACTTGTAGAAATAAGAACAAGTTTTGTCAATTGCTCCTGAACTGTTCAACACATTCAGTACTATGTTCATTTAATTGTCTGTCTTTAAGCGTTCGTTATAGGTATATGAAAAACATGCAAACTGTCATAGATATATTTTACAGTAGCGTCGGTCGGCCACTGCTTACAGAATACAGACCCTAAAGGCCTAAATTTTACCAAAGACAAATCTAGCACTAAATTCATAATAAAAATTAGTTTACACTTCTGACACACCAAATACCTATAGACCGTGTTATTTTGACAATTTCCAACTTCGCAATACTGTCAACTGAGTTTAAAGGCCATTTTTTTCTTACACTTCTGACACCCTTCAAATATGAACATATTCACAGGATTCACGCAGACTTTTAGGGTTCCTGGTCAGTTTTTTTAAGCAAATAATTTTAGTACATTTTTATTATCTAACGAGTATTGCATTGTTAAAACCATAAATCCATGCGCGATCACTTACATATTTTTGTTTCGAGTAAAATATTAAAATTAAGCAAATTGCAAATTATAAGAAATGTTTTAAAGTTAAAGCTTGGGATCACATTTTTTATTGTAATTGTTTTCATTTTATTTGTATCTCCTTAGCACTTTCGAAATCAATTTATTTTTTATTTTGTCCACTTTTTTGAAAGGCTTGATTTTCCGTAGTTCACTTTTTTTTTGTATGTTTGCAATCATTCCAGTCTACTCTGTAACACATTAAGGGCCGTGACACACTAAAAAGAGCCGTCCCGATTTTCTTTCGTTCGGATCACTATACTTGTTCGCTTATTGTACCTCGTCAATCCGCTTACTGAATACGAATGACAAACCAAACCGATGTGAGCGGAGCATAAACTCCCAAGCAACTATGGCACCATCGCAAGTACCGCGTCGAAGTTGTACTGCGACAAAATGAGCTTTCGGACGCGACTTTATTTTAACAAAATGTGTCGAAAAAATACGTTCATCACAACAACATAAAACAGAAAAAAAGACGAAAAAAAAAACGTCAAGAAAAGAAAATCCGAAACACACAGTAGAGGCACTAACAGCTAACAGGCGATAGCAACAGCAGCAACAAAATGATATGGCGCACCCAGCAAGAACGATTGTCGGGGTCAAACTGTATGCTGCTGCTGCATGCAACTGATAGAAATAGTGTTGCATTTTCCTCTTCTATCAGTTTTTCCACACGATAGCGACGGGAAGGAGGGGGCAGGAAAATATAAGGAAATGTATATGATTCAGGGTTATTCAGAGGGTGCATGGTGCGCATAATTTTCCTCTCAAGCTGGCTTGTGTGTTTCCATTTCCATTTTCACCCTTGCTGATGGGTGAATTGGTAAAATGTGTAAGGGGATGTTATGGAGGATTTTTCTTTGTTTCCTTGAATAGGGGATGGAGCACGGAATTTTCGTCTTGTTTTTCCCTTCGATATGTCATGTGATTTCACTTAGAATTCTCATACCAATACATAAGGTTGCTTTGAATGCGCTTGCGTGTTGCTGCATTCCTTTTTTAATTTGCACTGCTGTAGTTTTTGTTCGTTGTGAGATTCCCTCATGTAAAAATGTTGCTAAGGGTTGACAGAGAAGGATGTACTTTTCAAAGACTGCTTGTCAGTGTTTTGGAATGGAATCGGGGTGCAGTGAAGGTATTTATAGAACGAATCGAGTAAAACGCCTCGTCACGTGTTTGCAGATCTCACCAATTTTTGCGGTGCCCCAGATTTGATTATTCAAAATATACAATTTGTTTGCCGTCATAGGTAGAGACTGGGCTTAGGAAATTAATTAGTTTACCTCACAAATTGCAAGCGACTGGAAAAAGGTTGGGCTAGTGTGTTAAGAGGCAATTTGCACCGGTGCTGCCAGAAAGTGTGTCACTGTACTTCAGTCATTTGGCAGCTTAAGTGGTTACAAGAATTCGGAAGAAAACTATGAATAGGAGTGACATACCTATCCTTATTTGCTTGTTAATTAACTTACTAAGTTTGAATAATTTTACCTTAGGGGGTATACCTATTTGAAACGTCAAATTTATAGGAACTTATAGGTAGGTACGTTCGCGTACTTTTTCTCTTTTCCTTAAATTCTGTCAGAAATTAACAAAACTAGATCCAAATGATAAACACTGCATTAGAATCAACTTCCACTAAAAAATATCGTCAATGGAAAATTTATGTTTCACCTTAAGATGAATTGTCATTTTCTGATAGGTGAGCACTGAGCTGGCAGAAGACAGTAAATTAACAAGTTGGAGTGTTGGACAGGTGTAGAAGTCGAGAACAAAAATTAGGTATGCAAGTTGGTTTTATTTGTTTTGAAATGGGTGTGTTTGTTTTTTAAACTTCCCATTGTTGTTATAAAGGCAAAAAGAGTTTTTTTTGCGTGGTGTTTCGATGCCAACTGTCAAATGACAGAAACTGTTTCTTCTTATTCACCTAATTTCGCAAATTTTTTACTTTATCACTAAGTCGTCAACTAATTTTGAACTACAATACCTATATACGGTTAAAAAAGATAAAGATAATTTCCACATCATGTAGACGTGAACGTCATTTTTAAAGCTATCAGGAAATAATGGCTACGAATTAGGACTAAAAGACAGCACACTGAACTCAACTGGTTTTTGTGACGCACTGCTTAATTCTTCCCTATTCATTTCCTATTTGGTGCCCGCATGTGTAAAAAAAACATTTGTTTCTAAATTCAACTACATTTTCATTTTAATAATTACTGTCAAAATTGTCAAGATGTTCTTGAAAGAAGACATCGTGAAAAGAAAGAAATAACTATTTGAATGAGCAAGTGCAATAAAACGCTACACTGCTGCACCGTGCGTTGCCCTTTTAATCAACCACCATACGAAACTCCAGAAAACCACCAACACGACATATAAGCAAGTGCCAGTGTTACACTGACAGTTGTTATGTTACCGGTTAAGTATACGCTGCACTGTTCGTTTAGAACGATCGCGAGGGTGAAGTGGAAAGCAAGGATACATCGCCCTTGAGATGACATCCCCCTTTTCTTGGGTTCAATTAGTGCTCCCCTCTCGGAGCTCAATCAACCACAGTCAGCAGGTAACTGGATATGTCAGTGTAAAAAGTAGGAGCAAGAATGCACCGAACTCGACTGAACGCACGTGCTGTCACTCTGTCAGCGAAGTTCAACTCAATGTTGGTGCCCCCACTTTAAAGTGATACTCGTCCATCGACGAATGGATGGATGGCTCCGAGTAGTTGTTCGGTAAGTGCAACGCTGTTTGGCATTTTCCCGTTAGGATTATATGTCATTTGGTTGGATGTACACAAATGCGCACAGATACCGTTGCATGTTGAGTTGGCTTTGTTTCGGAAAAAAAAACAAAAAAAAAAAAAAATAGGTCGATGACCTCCGCTTTTTAATCTGGGCGTACTGTGGTTCGGTTACTGTAATACGACGAGGCTTGCCGTTGCATGCAAGAGGCACTGCGACGATTTCTGTTGAGGGGTTCCTCCCTCCTTTTTGAATGCATTCGTTCAACTGGTACTGGATTCATGGGAAAATCACATAAATGCAGTCAGACGTACACGTAACTTTTTTTTTCACGTGTCGTTTTCTAGTTTGCTAAATTAATTGTTTATTTTTTCGTTCCTTTTTCAATTTTCTATTCCTTTGTGGCAACTGTTGCAGAATTGGTTATAGGAGAACAGGGTATTTTGACATTCTTACTGCAATACAGTAGTGGACGGTAGAAAGTGAACAGCTTCGATTTAAGTGTTGAACATGAACAGTATTGGCAAATTAACTAATTTTGGTTATCTCGTGCAACTTGAACACATATCTGATTATCTGTATTCGAAAAAAGTGATCTACATTTCAAAAATAAAAGTTTCTTCTCTCGAAAAGTTTATTTAAAATATATGTACGGAATGGTTGGAAGACCAGCTTACTAAGTAGGTATTTGGCAGCTGACTTATGTGAAGGTGAACCTGAGACAGTACTGAGACCCCCTCGCAATTCTCTTGGTCGCTGGGCAAGTAATTTTTTTTTTAATTCGCAATTTTGTTGTCCTTTCGGTGTTATGTCATTTTAGAATCCGAGTGACATGCAAAAACATACAAAAAATATAAAATAAATGCTGCCAACAGCTGCCAACCTTGCAGGAATGTGATGGAGTTCGGGAATAGCACATTCATATTCATATTTTTTGAGAGTATGTTATTGAGCCGGAACTTTTGAAGTTTTGTGACATTTGTCAATACGAATTTCTATGTTACCATCGCACCAAATCAAGGCACTTCCGTAAAAATATAGCTTGTAGGCAAAACAATGGGAAATGGGAAGAAGTTGAGGGTCTCAGTAGGTAGTAGGTACTGTCTCTGAATTGATTAAACTGATTTTTTTTTTACCTGTATGGTATGGAGTTGTGATAGACAAATCGCAATCTCAATCAAGCTGACATTTTCACTGTGTCAACTTTTGACTGTGATTTTATTTGACATTTCGAATTGTAGGTCTTTGACGTACCTACCTAGTGAAGCTATCAACCAATCTTGTTATTACTTTCAGTGGAAATCCAGTACAAAACTGGTCTACTCAAGACGTCTACGCTTTTCAATTGGCCTGTTGTACTGAGATAAGAATTTGTTTGACTGGAAATATGAATTTTCTCAAAGAAGACATGACGCACGTATAAAGGAGACAACCTAGCGCACTAGACATTCATAGTCATATCTACTCATATGATCGATTTGTTGGCTTTATTTTTAACCGACATGTAAATTGTAAGAGTAGGTACCTATATATATAGGTTACTAACAAAATTCCCACCAAAGTTACACGTGCCCCTTTCTTGCATATCTTATTTCAGGAAGAATGAGGGATTACCTACAAAAGAGAGTGGTTGAATAATTACCCCTGTTGCTGTGATAACGATCTCAACAATAATAAATGAAAGGCATACCTACCAACCCGAAAAGGAAAGACCTTTTAGAGCGGCGACACACACTCATACAGCGTATACGGTACATACCTATGAACTATGATTATCAACAGGCGTTGCAAAGAGATCAACGAACTGAGTGCGGAGAAAATCCTATAGGAAACCACAATTGAATCCCGAAGTTATAGAAAACTTGTAGGTACCTAATTGCGGATGGAGGGCAATTTAACATTTGCCCAAGGCAATTCTCTTTCGGAGTAGTTACATTCCAATTTTATACGATTGTTTCTTTCAGCTTAGACAAAAAAAAAATAGATTTTCTCTTTAATTAAGGTAGGTACCTATACTCGGACTCGCTTCTATATTTTTATTGTATTTGATGATTGGGGACTGGACAGTTACACACTCTTTTGCGTATATAGGTAGATATAATAAAAACCAGAAAAATATTCCCTACCGATTTATGGACACCAAGATGTTATCGCCTACGTCCATAACAGAAAACACTGCGCAAAATAAATCCAGATGCAAAATATTCAAATACAACAAAACCACCAAGTCACACACTCAGCCTATAGCGTCTCTAGTCCACTTTGACCAAAGAATTTCTAGAGGTATCTCCACGCATAGGAATATCTTTTCGAAATAAAACGTAAAACCGAACAAAAATGACGCAATGCCTTATAACGTCTTCTCATCGTCACGTCGCGCATAAGGTCCTACCACTACCATCTTTCTGTGACTGAAAATGACGTAATTCGTACACACATTTAATAGCGCGGGAAAACGAGATTGTAAACATTATACGCACACAAAAGGAGTGGAAAGCATTTCTCGTTTGATCTATTTCTATTGTCAAATGAATTACTGCAGATACTTAACCGTTGTATGAAAATTCCAAAAGCAATGTAAGAATCCCAGGACATAGGGTGAAATATTTGGATGCGTGAAACCTTATACGAAGGCTCAACATCCCATTGTTCTGGTGAAACTCTCCCTTCCCGAGCAATGCAACCAAGTGGGGGAATGACGGTCGTCTTCATATCCATCGCATATTGTATTCCCAATCTCAATTGCGTATGACAACCCTCAATTTTATATGCGGCGCAATTTCTTCTCAAAATCTCCACTAACAATATTTACTTGATACTTATGGGGATTTAATGAAATGCACACTACGTACATGTGATCTTCAGTTAAATTGCGTTTGCTTGAAAATTGGTCTCATGCTGGAGAATGTAGTACACTTCAGCTGTTCGAATAAGGACAGTCCATTGAGGGTATAGGAAGGTTCACGAAAATTGCACCGGACACAAACATGGAACTTGCCAAGGTAGGTTATACTCACTACAGTGGTGTGCAAAAAAATAGAGCGTCCTAAAATTCGAGTTATTGTACATTCACATAACCACACTACTTTTTTTTCCAGTGAGAGAGGGAAACTAGTAATTATTTTTAGGAAACATCATATAAGTGAAGGACCAATTAAGCAGTTCCAATTTAAAGCCTCCTTTGAGGACTATAAATTGCAAAAAAAAAAAAAAAAAATTTATCACGGTTATAAATATCTCTCAATATAAAAGTCAAACCAGAATATGCATAATTTGTATCCCCAGTCATTTAAATAATAACTTCCTATCCCAACCCGTTGACAAAAAAAAAAAAAAACGAACAAAGCGAAAATGTGTCAAGAGAAGAAACTCTGTTATAATTTACGAGACACCCCCCGAAAATAGTTTTTTTTTTTTTGTTTCAACTTTGGTATTTCTCTATTTGATATATAGCGGCACTATTCTTCTTTGATCTTCGATATACATTATCTATGTCAGCGCACAGATGTTTAAAATGATGGGGAAACATGGTCGTGGATAGAATTATTGGACAAACTACAAGTTTTGTTCCGCTGTGGAGCAATGGCAACTTCGAAATCGAAGAATTCAAGAATAAGCAAAAACGGTTTGGGTTTATTTTCCCAATCAACAGCGAAAAAACGGTTTATGAGAAATACTTTTGTCGGTGCGATTGTCAGATGGAAGGGTATTTCTTTATTGTTTTTTTTTTGTTGGTCGAGTTTGAAATGGAATGGAATGGAAAATGAACGTGACCATATTATTTGTTGCAAAATAAAGGGTCTAAACATTTTCGATGGTAAGTGCGAGTATAAATCGGAAACTGACAACTAATGAATAGAATGGCAACTTCTTTGCACATGTATTCACAATCCGCGGTACCAATAATCATTTTTAGTGTCCAGGTTAAGTTTTTCGAACTCACAATGGCGCAATTTTCCATACAAAATTGCATATTGTGACCTAGGAAATATTTAGTGTGAAGATTAAAATTCATTATTAGTAAGGCCCAATGAGCATTCAAAAGTTAGAGATTTCTTTTCAAATTGACAGTAGGTACCTACCCTTTCCAGTGTCAAACTCTTTGACAGCTGATTGTTCAACTAATGCTCAGTTCATTTTGCCAATCTACTACGAATAGACAATGCTTGCGTATTATGTAAGTTTTTGCCGAAAATTAAGTGACTCTTGATCCTTATTTTCACAAAAAAAAAAAACTGTCAAGTCTTAATTGAGACGCGACATTATATTTGCAGAAAGTCACTCTTTGTTCACTTGTTTCATATATTTTCGCTATAGTCAATGGGGGTTAAAAAAAGTAGAAATCTAAGAACGTAAAAAATACTTAAAAACTAAAGGGAACATTAATATTAAGCTGAGTAGGCGCAGTGGCTTATTGGTTACTATGTTGGACGTTTGCCGTTTGGAGTCGGCATAAAATTGTAGATCCCTTCCATTCGTTCCAAAAATAAAAAACCCACACAAAACGAATGGTTGTGAGAAGCTAGGCCTAGGGTCCCAACAGACCTGTTGCGCCAACTATTATTATTGTTTTTTTTAATATTAAGATGAGCTGGCAGGAATTGACAGCAATAGAAGCATTAATAAGACATTCGCTCAAATTCAAGATCCCATACTCTTTGCAACTGTCAATACATTTAGTTAAAGCATCATGGTTGAACGTGGAAATTATAAAGTTTACCTCAGGAAAGTTCATTGGGTATAAAAAAAACTCCACAATCGTCTGCATTTTACATCGACTTCTACCGATTACTATTTTAAGACTTAAGGGCCAACCGCAATAGGATTTCCTATGTCAAGGCCGCCAGTCCTTTTATGAAATCAACCGACAACTTTAATCTTATCGCATATTTCCTTAAGCTGAACTGGCAATTTTTTTAATAGCCACCAACAATGAACAGTGTCCCGCGACACACAGCAGACCCATGTTTTGATTCGAAGCAAATCTCCTTCTCATTCAATAATTCATTCGTCAAATTATGTTTATGGCATTCTAACCGTTGGTAGAGATATTTGTCTTTCGAGAATTTTCCCCAAAATAGCCATTAAATATGCAACTTAGAGGAATAAGGTACCCGTTGCTATACCTACTGAATATAACGTACTACCAACCACCAGCAACGTTTTGATGGAGGAAAATCCCAAATTTAATCTAAGCACACTACACGCAAAACACAATTGTTCGAAAATCGAAAATCTAGGTCAGCACAGTATTATAATGGAGGCCACTCCCTGCGTTCACGTGTCGCCTTGACATACACGATCTCTTCGCATCCATCTATGATATCCTGTCCACCACCACCACCCTCAATCGATATGTTTAACAGCTACGAGTAGATATATGGGACATGTGTGTATGTCGAACCATCGTAACGCAATAAAATTGATATAAATAAAATAAGAGGAAGGTACTTGATGGAATACACTGCAGTCCTGTTTTATTTCGCAATCTTTTATTTGAATCCTTAGACATCCATTCTGCGTCATCATTGTATCGGCTTCGTGCGTATATTAACCTCCTCATCCACTCATCCAGAGTTTCAACTGATTTCAGGTTAAGTTTGAGTTGTGCAATATTAATACATCATTACCAACAGCACAGCACGCGTTGACGATGCAAGACATCTGCGCCAGCAGAAGAACGACTCGAATTTAATATATAATGAACATTGTTTTATAAATAGAATTTATTACACCGGTGTTATGGTTTTCAGAATCCATGACAGAACAAAAAAGGCTAATTGAAATGTTCTCAAAAATGGTGACAGTCATATGGAGGCAATAATGGTTACGGTTACGTGATGTCAGTTAAGTGCGGTTACATAAGGGGTAAGTTTGGGGTATGCTATAAATGGAAAATTCAAAATAGAGAAAAAAGTACGCAATAGCAAAAGTATTATTATAGTGCTGGAAGTGATTGGTTACATTTATTGTCTCAATGTAGCCGTGACATAAGGCCAAATCTCGAAATTTGGTAATATGACACTTTGAGAAAGTGTCATAAGGTCAAACTAGTTTGTGACATGAGGCCAAATGAACCAACAACAACCCACTTGAAGTGGGTAATAGCATCACCAACATTTTATGAAATTATTTTCCACCTACAATTCGAGAATTTGTTGATGTTAACTGGAAAACAAAATCGAATTATTTGCATACACCCAAACTCGTAACTACTCCCACCCCTTAACAGAGAATTCAAGCAGGGGGGTTGCAGGGGGGCAGCATGCCCCCCATACATTTTTTACTGTTTATTAATTGTATAGTACGATGATAAGAAAAATCACAAAACCCAAAGTGACATAGTGCCAAATTGGCTTTATGACACTTTACCTAAGCGACATTATGCCAAATGCAATAATTCGGCCTAGTGTTATTTCGAGATTTGGCCTTATGACGCTTGGCCTTATGTCACGGCACCTGTGTGAATGTGCATAATGGCTTCTACAGTGCGTTTCAGCAACATATTCCTGGAAGTTATACGAAAATAACTTCAATTGCATTCATTCTGAGTAGGCATTCAGCGATTCAGCAATGCTGTTCTGCTGCTGGGTTTACATAGGAATTAAGTGGAGAAGTGGTTAGAACAAGGGCCGGACAGAATCGGGCATATTTATCTAATGAAGAAAAGTGACAGCTAAAAAACTTTAAGGAAAACAAAGCATTTTGTCACAGCTGAAAAGTGTAAGAACTAAATACCTACGTATTAATAAATGCTGCATAACAGAAATCACTTTTTTACTTAGCAGTTACGAGAAATTTGTGTGTGCTATCTGACGTCTACTATATAACTCATACTCGTGCACATTTAACTGATATCTAAATAAAAAAGGTAATTAATAACTTTTAGAACAAACTTTATTAGAAACGCGCTTCACGTGCTTCCTCTGTCAACTTGTGATTCGGAATAAATCTGTGCAGAACGAAATGTCATTGTGAACCTTTTATCGCAGCGTCTCGCTCTCTGACGTTACACACATTTGTTTAGTAATACGGATGCAAGAAATTAACAACATATTTCGAGAAAACTCTTGCTTGGCCCACATAAATCCTGATGGTTTCTTTTTCTACAAGTTTTTTTTGACGTTTAAACCAAAATCATAGAACATCTGTCAAAAAAATGTTTTTTCAAACAAAGTCTGTAAACGATCTTATTAAAATTGAAAAGCATAAGCAAAATAAAGAGTAACGAAGCACTTGAGTCTGAAAAGACTTTGTCTTATTTAAATTGAGGTTAAGATCGAACCAGTCCGAGGTGTATATATGTATAATAGTACTTTTAAAGAAAATAGTTTAACAGAGAATCAGTTTTCCTTGCAACAATTGTGAACATTACCTATATCTTAAATTTGACATACATTATTCAGCTAATACAGTAGGTATAACAAATCACAATCTACTACATTTTTCTCTTTATTAGCCGTGTTTTTTTGAGCTTCGATCTCAGCAAAGCAAAGTAAAGTAGGATTTTCAGCACGCAATTGCAACGACTATTGCGAGTCTCGCGAGTGTCAAGTGCAGCGTAGTTGTTGTAATTTGCGTGCTGAAAATCCTACTTTACTTTGCTATGCTGAGGTCGAAGCTAAAAAAAACAGGCCTATTATAGGTTTCATAGTGTCTAGTGCCTTTGAATTCGTGCCAAAATTAATATCAATCGAATCCATTTCATGTAGCTTGTACTCTTTGACTCAACTGTCAAAAGACATGAAAAACTGTATTTGTATTCGTACCTCAAGCATGTTGCTCCCGTGAATTTGACCAATTAAATCAATATTTTAATTTCTTTGATCGGAAATACATAAAAATGTTTCTACTTGCTTGACAACTTGCAAACATTGACAAAACCGTCCTATCAAAGCATTCCAACAGTAAACAAACCTCGCAGCTTGTCCTCTATTATCGTCATCAGGAAAATCAAGAAAAGAAATCCTTTCACTTACTCCCCTTTTGAGAAACCAAAATCAATTTCATCCAATCAAATGTCAAACTACAGGACATCGAGGACAGCAATAAACAGAAAGTTTATTGTTTCACTCGCTGCACCTTACTTTATCGGTTTAATTAGTATCTACCCACCCGCAGACTGATTGTATATCGATTACATCAACACATTTTGTTTTTTTTTTTGGGTTTTTACATTTGTTCACTTTGGGTTGGTATAGCTACCCCGACTCCATTTTGTCCTTCTAGTTGCGCAATTATAAGGGTTATAATTAAATTATATTAAATTATGCGCAAGTGACCCTTTTCACCCAATTTAAAGCAAATGTAACTTTTTGACAGTATCACTATCCATTGACAGAGAGAGAGAGAGAGAGAGAGAGAGAGAGAGAGAGAGAGAGAGAGAGAGAGAGAGAGAGAGAGAGAGAGAGAGAGAGAGAGAGAGAGAGAGAGAGAGAGAGATTTGCTTAGATTTCCTAACTAGAAAAAGGCAAAATCTTATTGTTCCGCACCAGTAAAGCACAAACATTCGTGGTCCTTTAGTTTCATCTGAAACTGATTTTACATAATTTACTAGTGCAGAAGCTGTGCTGAATAAAAATTCCTTAACATACACAATTTTCATCATCAAAAATGAAAATCCCTGGAAAATGAGGCCAAGTGCCCATTCGCATCGTGCTGAAAAGGGTGGGGTTCCGAGTTTTTGCTCCTACAATTTCCACCACCAGTCTATACGAAATTTATCGATTAGATGCGCACGCAAGTCGGCCTATTTAAATTCGGATTTTCCACATCGGATTGTTTGCTTGCATGTCTCTCTTTCACAGCGAATATGGTGGAAACGAAGAAGTATAATTTTTTTTTCTTACTGTTTGCTGGTGTCGAATACGTAACCAAATATGTGTATTCAGCAGCGAAGGCAACCGAAGAAGGAATTACAATTTTTTTCTTTTTTTGTTCGTTGTGAAGCTTTTGTTTGGTTGTTTGTTTTCTTTTTTCTTCCATCATCCTCCCGCCATACGTGTGTTTCTACTCTTTTTAAAGTTTTTTTTTTATCACTTAAGTGATGTTGAAGGTTTTTCTGTGTTTTATCGCTTCAGCGGTGCAATTGGAAAAAATGGGTCATGTCAGTTATGGTATGGGTATAAACAATAGAAAAAATAACATAAAAGAAATGAAAATTATTTACCAAGCTCTTCTTTAAATTTTCTGCTAAACAAAGAAATGTATTGCACGTTGTGTTCGCTACCTTCCGCACTGATGTAAATTGTACTAGATGCTGTGGATGTGCGATTGAAAGCGCAACGATAGCGATAGTAGTACCTACCTTCTGTGTATGTAACGTCAATGAAGACATAAGCTGTCAAGTTTGATGTTTGCTTAACTAGTGTGCCTGTGCATGCATGCATAAAGGTGTTTTTGTAGTGGAATACAATGCAGGACATTGTCAGGGAGTGAAATAATATGAAAACATGGTTTCGAATAGGTGCTCTGTGAGGACGTTGCAAATTAACCTAATTTTTTAATGCAAATGACAACCTACCGCACGCTGCTGGAAACAAAGTGAAGGCAGATGGGTTGTATTTGGTGGTAGGGGCGGACTATTGAGTTGTCGAATGTGAAGATAATTCAACGCATTTGAATTTTGAAATGTCAAATATGCAGCTTTTTGAAGTTATGTGTCGGTGAGATTTATGAATATTTGTAAACAACTAGGTACATAGGTAGTCGGTTTAAATTGAATCGATTTGACTGACTTTCAGTGTAGTGTAACTGCGATTTTGGACATTCCATGCCTTCGTTTTAACGGGTGATTTTTTAAGAGGTTTAGAACTTTTTTTTAAAAAAAAAAACACAAAAAATTCGAAAAAATGAATGAAATATTTATTTGAATCGATAGTTTGAACTTTGCAATTTAATGTTTAAAGATAATTTTATGCAAATGTTGACCGCGGCTCAGGTAGCCCATCCGCTGAGTCCAATTTTGGCATACTCTTTCACACATATCGGCCGGTATCTCACGAATGAATGCATGGATGTTGGCTTCCAGTGCGTCAATCGAAGCGGGCTTGTCCCTATACACATTAGCCTTGACATACCCCCACAAAAAATAATCTAATGGTGTCAAATCGCACGATCTAGGCGGCCAATTGACCGGCCCGAAACGTGAAATTAACTGTTCACCAAACTCGCCTCGCAATTGTGGCATTGTTTCGCGTGCTGTGTGGCATGTGGCACCGTCTTGTTGAAACCACATATCATGCAAGTCAAGAACTTCCATTTCGGGCAGAAAAAAGTTTGTTATCATCGCTCGATAGCGTTCACCATTGACAGTAACGCTGCGATTCGCATCATCTTTGAAGAAATATGGCCCAATAATGCCGCCGGCCCATAAACCGCACCAAACAGTGGCTTTTTCGGGATGCATTGATAGCTGTTGCAATGCTTCTGGCTGATCTTCACTCCAAATGCGGCAATTTTGCTTATTTACGTACCCATTCAACCAAAAATGAGCCTCATCGCTGAACACAATTTTTCGATAAAAAAGCGAAAATGAACATTTCGAACCGAGCACGAATTTTGATAGTAAAATTCAATAATTTGCAAGAGTTGTTCATTTGTAAACCAAACTGAAGCTGTTTGACAGTGACACAAGGTACTAAACACACGTCAGCTGTCAAAACCAGTGTTGCCAAAACCAAACCAGCTAAAAAATCACCCGTTATATCTGTACTAGATGTACCCTGAGCCCAAAAACTATGCTGGTCGATTTTTTTCTCTGGAAAATAACATCAACAAAGCAAACTCAAATTCATAATTCCATGTTTGTTAGGTAGGTATTCATTATCACCCGTATTAATAAAAAAACCCGCAACTACTCTCTAGCGCCTATAAACTTATGTGTTCGGGTTTTATTGTCCTGCGAGAGGTCTTTCTTTTAACGAATCGGCTGATATACCTACGTTTAATCTTTTGAAAACGATCCAACTACATGGTGTTCTTCGTCGAAAGAAAATCAGTAAAGCACAGCACTGTCCAAAATTTTGGAATCGATTAAATTCGCTGAGTCGGTCAACATTTTGAATCCATTCTAGTACAGAAATACTCTTCTTATTTGGGCTGACAAATTGACATTTCCGAGTGGAATGTGGTTTTGTTTTCTTTTAGATTCTACCGCTATTCTTCTTTCAAAATGTATAGTGATTGGATTTATTCCATTTTGCTCAAAAGGCAAGGGGTTCTGATTCACAATGGCATTTAACTGATAAAGAAGACCAGGGCGACTACCTACCTGGTCTTTTCTTGAATTACTTTGTTGCTGCGATAATGCACAATTTATTTGGATCTCCAAATGGCGATATACAAATGACAATAAACACAGTATTCAATTTGATACTTAAATAGTCCAATTGATGTTTACATTCAATCGGTCCGAAGAGATCTGCACACACAGACAACCGAACGTTGGTTTAATATAAACATAACTTATAGAGGTCGCCTTTTACATTGTAGTTCCTTAACTGGGATTTGCTTCTTTGCATTTCGACAAGATGTAGGTTAGGCTTCCTTTTTATCATTGTTTATGTTATTCGTTAGGATAAAGAATATTAATACTGAAGTTTAACGGCCGCACTGTTTTGTAAATTAAAGCAGTAATCTGCTGTTTGACTGAGAGATTGGGTAGCAGAAAAAGGATTTAGACCAGATTTCTGATACTATACTCATAGCGATTTCAGTTCCACTTAAAATCTTATGTGACAGTTTATGACAAGGAAAAAGTAGCCCATAAGGTATTTAAGTAGAACTTAAATCGCTATGAGTAGTAACAGCAAACGGGCTTTAGGTCTCTAAAATGAATTGATCTAGGCTACAGTGTTAAAATCACCATTGAGTTGCACTTAAAACACAAACAAACTTTTTTCGGCCCAGCAAGCTCTTATACAATTTAATTTAAGTAATATACCTATATCCATCCAGCGGATACTCAACTTTCCGGCAGTTTCACAATTCCCCCCATTATCTGCCGGAACACAACACAATCTTCTTCGTATGCGTTCCAAACTACTACGGCCTATGCCCCATTTAGATAAAACAAAACCCGTTTCGCAATTGATTTCCTTTCCCCCTCCCCTTTAACCCAAAAAACATCAGCTTACCAGAGCCGTCCGAGAAGAGAACAACTTTTGATCTTGGACAGATAGTTTGTAACCAATTAAGTTTTCTAATTTGCCCAGCAAAATCCGACGACAAAAGCGACTTGAATCAATCTCTTTGTGTGTAAAATTTTCCATTCCTACATCAACGCAACCAAAGGGATGGCCAGGGGCACCGAGATGCAAGAGCAGGACGAATGTTTTGTTACAACGGTGACCCCCATCAGAATCAGGTTTCTAATGCGTGTCTCCGAAAATTCTTACCCAGCATGGGATTTTCCCGATTTTCCTCCGCATTTTCCTATAACCCACCATAGCCAGTTGTTGTTCTGTTATAACCAGTTATACGTATAGTAGGTACGAGTGCGCTAGTAGGTATGTTTTTATTACTACTTTCGTTGTTGTTGCTGATGGTAGTGGTGGCGATGTGTTTGTGCTTCTTCTACGGCACGTGCAATTGACCTACTTTCCCTCCATTATCATAATAATAATCAACTCCACTCAACGCAACTAACAAAGCATAATTCCACACAAGCAATCGGCCAGCACGCTACCAAAGACGATACGACTACAACTCGCTGACACACATGGATTTCTATGTTTGTTTCAAAGCCTTGTAGTGTTGGTGTTAAGTGTATTTCGTGTTTGGCTTTCTATTGTACAAAAAAAAAAGCCTCGAAGAGGAATTGATTTTTTTGTTCAACAAACTTTTACATAGACAAAGAGGAGGTAGGTATACAACAGAACTGTTTGTGTTTACAGTGAACGTAGCTGTGTATATATCGAGTTAGAAATCAAGTTTTTCTCTTATTTCATTACGAATGTATATAAACGCACCCAAAAAATCAAACTTTGTCTGTGCTTTTTGGTCGAATTTAGATAGAAGGCACAAGAAGAAACGAAATAAACCCCTCTTGGAATATTTAGATACAGTACTTTTTTGGGGGCTTTTTTGTAGACCATTTCGACTCTTCTGTCGTGTAGGTATATTTTGTTGAAGCTTTTATTCGATCAAGGCAAGCTGTTCCAATGTTCCATATAAACAGTTAAAATTTTGTACATAGGTGCGGGCTTTGCTTTTTTGACTGTAGAGTGCGTTACACTACGGCAAGAAAAAGCACCCAACACGCCACGCAAAGTGGGGTGAACGTGTAATACTAATAATCACCAAACAGAGGGGACTATGTGTACATAGGCCATGTGTGTGCACCTAATCTTACATCAGCGCGCGATAGAAGCGAGCATTTTGAATTTAGGACACCGTGCTGGTATTGGTGTCGAGATAGGAGCGCGCTATAGAAGCTACCAAGAGTACAGTAGTTGTGTGTCTATGGCTATTTTTAGCTGATTGCGAGTACTTTAGCTTGTTTGCGTGAAAGAATCGTTATACCTACCTACTTCTTGCTTCCTTGCTTTTGTTCCATCTTCCATGTACGAAGTGTATGCCTTAAACTATTTCCCCAGCACAACCGTTTCACAAGTTTCCTCCCCAAATCAAGAGTTGATTCGATGCGATTTGGGAGAATTAGCATTTTTGGGCTTTCTTCGAATGCGTAACGGTGGATTTGCTTAACTTTAAAAACGGTTGGCTTTTCTTTGTTTGCTGGAATCGATTAGACACTTGGTTTGCAATCGATTTGTTTATATTTTAACGAATTTCAGGTAATAGTGGAGCTGCTTCTTTAGATTTTCTAAGAACAAACACGTTTCTGTGAAGCATTTGATGTTTCTTCTTTCGTTTGAAAGCTGCGTAGATACTCGCACTGGCTATGGAGAAACTATTTGCCTAATAATGTTGTTGATGGCGATTTGTACATTGTACACACTGATGACCTACATACGAGTAGCGTGTGTACAAAGAAACACGCCAGCTCTAGTTGACTTGTGTACGTATGGCTACATTATGCGTACGTAAGGTTTCTTTGCCAAGGATCGAGAGGAATGAGGGCTGGCATTGATTAAACAAAGACTTTCTGCTTGCCTGCACGCAAGAAGCTTATTAAGTAAGTGCTTAGGCGTATATGTGGGTGCAGATTGCGTTGTTTCGCTAACGACTTGATGACGCAAATGTCATTAGGAAAATAATGCAGTAGCTCGATGCACTGGGACAAGTTGGAGACTGCAAAAATTACTCTGGAATTAACTTGAACTATTTAACAGGAAAATGTTCCTACCTATACCTACCTACATTCTCTCACTAGGTAGTCGTTTGACAGAAATGCAATTCTGACACTGATGTATTAGATTTCTATATAAAGCCAAAAATGAGAAGAAAAAAATAACAAATTGCTTCTGTCAGTTACTTTTTTTGACAGCTACGATACTTTGGACTTTTAACAGTTTGAGAAGCCTTACGCGAAACTGTGTAAAGGAGAAACCAACCAAGAGATGCGGAAAGCGGCCACTTCCAGTATAGAAGTGTACATAACCTAATGTTTTCCAAACAAGTTCTGTTGAAAGCTACAGCTATTGTCATGTGTCAGTGTCATCTGTCAAATAAACCAAATCATCGTTTATCTGTTCTGTAAGTAGTAAGTAGTTTCGTAAATTGATTTACTCGATAGTTATAATCTGCATCAGACTATGATTTCATGAGAGTAATCCGGCTTAAGTCAATTTGCGATTCCATTGAAATTGTAGGTATCTCGTGACCGTAATAAGAATATTGATTCACTTTAATTGTTTGTCTAAATTGAAATGATATTATTCTCCATTTTTGACACAAGCCTTAGTTCAATAAATTATAATGAACCTTTAAGAAATTAACGATGATTGAAAAACGTACAAGTTATGGGTAAACGCGGTAATTCTATATATGCACATATTTTCGTGAATTTGACGTTTAACAAGAACAAAAAATCATTTGTATCAGTCAAGGAAAGGAATTATTTTTGCTATTATAGTTCAGGACGTTGGAACTCTTCTAACGAGGCTCTAACCTGCTGTTAGACTTTCTTCAAATCGCTATCATTGTGGCCTCTTCGTTTTTTTTTTATCAATGTGTCATTTTGTTTTCTCTTTAATTGACCATCCGTACATAACAATTTAAATGCGCGCAGGGAAGGTACAAACAAAAAAAGTGCAGGTAAGCTCAATAAATTAAATAGTCTATAAACTCTATCTACACCTTGCACCTATAGATACCTGACTAACAGTTGTGCATGAGAAAAGATTTTAAAACACTGCTGCTTAATCATAATTCAACAATGGTTGGTTGGTTGAAGTTTCTGTATTTCCCGTTTCCCGACGTGGGAAAAACACAAATAACGCATTGCGACCACAACAACATTCCACATTTAGTTGATATTTATATTTTATAATAATTCTTAAGTACTTGTGGCGTCCAAAATGCAATGTCAATTACCTACACCAAGTTCAACCTAAGCAAACAATCACGCACACACCCACATATTTGTTGCCTTCTTGAGGGTGCTGAAGTTCTACATTTATTCTCCACTGAATGATGTCATCGGCCTGGTGATACATTTTGGCAATATTAAATTGAAAGTTTCAACAGGGTAATTGTTTCCTATTCTATTTCGACTCATGCCCATTGCCCATGCCTTGTTGTTTTTGTTCGCTGTAATTAAATTAGTTGTAGCGCATATACATAGGTACGTACCTAGTTCAGAATAGATGGCGACGAGTCGGAAAAACAAAATTGTTACCAATTTATTGCCAGGAAGGAGTTGTCCAGTAAGCTTTCCCTCAATTGCCTTATTCTGAAATGGGGGCAGAGCAAAAAAGTTATCACGGAATGGCCAAAAACAGCAGTATATAAGAAAGCAAACGAACGAACAAACACCCTTCAGATGTCCTTTCGAAATTGGATGCAAAGCTTGAGGTGATCCCTTAATTCCATGTGTATGAGTGAGTGGGTGAGCAAAGGGTGGATTGCTGTTGAAGAAGACTGGGCTACACCCCAACGAGGGGAAATAGGTCAATCAATATTTGTTTACCCTCGTAGCCGATGGAAGTAAAGGTATTTGTGTCGCGCCACTACTGTTGTATGTTTTCTCCACACCAGCAAGGGTTGAATATAATCAACGGTCATAAAATATTTCTGTCAAATGTGGAGTATCTTTTCTCTGGGTAGAGAGCGTGAGAGTAGATTGATACAATTTTCTCAATTCTCTGTTTTAACGAATCTGTTTCTGTGATGTTATCTGATTCAGAGTAGTGTTAAGCACTCTCTTAATTTTTCCCACGAATTGTAGTAATTTGTTCCTTTTTCACCGTATACCTACTCAAATTCCCTTTTAAATGTTCTCGATAATGTTTGTGGAAAAAAAAATAAAATCACATTAAATTAATCTTTAATTCTCAGTTTTCTAATATTATTGTGAATATTCTTTGGTCCTTTTTTTATTATTGATATTTAGCGTGTTGATAATCATGGTGAAATGTAGATGTAATTTAGACAAAAACAGTTTGAATGATTTTTATGCCAAATTTCTGAAAGATATTTCCACAATTTTCTCGCTTTTCCCTTATTCTCACGAGAAAGGAAATGAAATTGAATTTTTTTTTAGATATTTCTGTATATATTTAAGAATTTCAAACATCATTCTTGACTTATATTTTTTATTAGTAAAAACTTAGGTACCGGGAAAAGGCTTTCAAAGAAATTTTTTTATAAAATCCAAAGTTAAAATTAAACAAAATCTAAATGAGGAATGCACCTGGAAACGCTGATATTTGACCCAGGAATCGGGCCCTAAGGACAAGATTCACGAGATATCATCTAACTAACTAAAATCTAATCAAACGCTTGCAGAATTGCAGACCAGCTTACTAATCCTTAAAATTTACCCTTTCTGTCGGCATAGGGGTGGAAAGAACGGGCTGTCCAACAGAAATGAAAAAGAAAATAAAATTTCCAGATTACCAGTTTTAGAAATTCACCGACAGCATAATATTTCCTTGTGAATTCGGACCTTACTATGCACAACTACATTATCGACGGCGATAAAATGCAATAGATGGCACTCTCCGTCAGCTTATTATTTTTCACAACCAACCGGAATCGGGGAAACTTGTTTTTGTTTGTAGGTTTTCGCCCTTCAAAATAAAATGCATGGAAATGACGGTGGATAATATACGGCGACTAATACGGTGCCTGCATTGATTTTGCTTTTTTTTGACGTGTGCTGATGATTGTTGATGTGGGTGGTGGGACGGTGTCAGGTAGCATGAAGCAAATCACATTTGGTAGGAGTGGTTGTCATTATCGCGGTCGAAATAGATGTGTGTATCCGTAATTATTGTTTGTAATGTAGAAAACAAAAAAATATTTAGTTAGTTTACTCAGTGCTGATATTTTGTAATTCTACAGCTATATTCTTTCAAAGATGTCGGTCAAAATTATAAGAGTTTAAAAGAGCTCTTGAACTTTTGAACCTTTGAACTCTTTAACTTTTGAACTTTTGAACTCTTTAACTTTTGAACTTTTGAACTCTTTAACTTTTAATCTTTTGAACCTTAGAACTTTTGAACTTTTGAACTTTTGAACCTTAGAACCTTTGAACTTTTGAACTTTTAACCTTTTTAATTTTTGAACTTTCGAACATTTGAAATTTTGATCTTTTGAATTTTTTAACTCTTGAACTTTTGAACTCTTTAACTTTTGAACTTTTGAACTCTTTAACTTTTAATCTTTTGAACCTTAGAACTTTTGAACTTTTGAACCTTTGAACCTTTGAACTTTTGAACTTTTGACCTTTTGAACTTTTGAACTTTTGGACTTTTGAACTTTTGAATTTTTGAACTCTTGAACTTTTGAACTTTTGGACTTTTGAACTTTTGAACTCTTGAACTTTTGAACTTTCGAACTTTTGAGCTTTTGAACTTTTAAACTTTTTGACTTTTAAACTTTTAAACTTTTGAACTTATTAGGAATACGAAATCAAATAAAGAAATTATCTTTGAAATAGCTCATACAACTATTTTTTTATATGAATGTGTATTATATAAATGAATATTTAAAATTGGGTAATTGTAGTAGATTGCTTGGCACAATTCTCCACTTCCTCAAATATGAAGACAAATTTACATTTTTGTGTAGTTCACACACTTGACACTTATTCTGATAAAGTCGTGTTTAGAGACGACAATATTAAATTTAAAAAAAGCATTCTCAGTGTTGTACCTTCCATCTTTGCATTTCCAGTTTCCAATTCACTCGTTGTAAAATACCTATATCTTTGCGCTGCCATATTTCGAAATATTCCCTCTAAGCTACGTTTTTCTAGTTTGTTCTTCGTCTCCCCATTACAACTCTGATTCATCATTACGCATACTGCGAGATAGTAATTTCATTCTTTGAACCCACTTTTATTTTACTTTGTTGGTTATAATTTAACCGGTCGGCAATCCATTTAACACCCCCAACATCTCAGATGACGCATTTCCACTGGCATTTATTCAATTTAGTAATTTTATCTGGAATGTTGAGAAAAAAAACGAACCAAAGCGTAACTGTTTTTGCTACAACAATAAACGCCCAAAGCGCATTTTAATAAAATATTAAAATTTCGCACACACTGAGTGGCAATAAGTTATAATTTACAAAAAGTATGGTTTTAACAAGCTTATCGGTCTTGTCTTAGCATTTCTTATCACCTAGTATAATTATTAAAGTATTTACACTCCCTCACTCATTATTTCACAGCATCATGGTTACGAAATCAATTAACTGGTTGAGGCTTAAGGTTTATATTTCGTTCCGGTTGTAGGCACCAAGGAACCTGCTACACTTGCCACAGTAGTGATGACCGGTCTTGCAGCTACTCATGCAGTACGGCACACAGCATGCACAGCAACACCATCTATTGGTTAATATTGAAAATTTATTGAATTGCTAAATTATTCACGAATTTGGGTTAACCTACCCAACAAGGCAAAGAACCACGGCGAAGATGTGCGTTTTCCTATTGGGCGTATAGTGCATCCGGGTTTTGCGACGTTCGCCACACTCTGGACATGTGACAGTTGACGGCTGGGGTCCTAGTTTCAAGGGTTCCGAACCTGAATGAAAAGCTATCTTGTAAGTGTCGAAATCATGCTTAAAGCGTCATCTTGTTCTCACCTGGTTGCTCGACTAAAACGGGGGGTAGGGAAGGAACCATAGGATTTGCACTGCCCGCATACGAATCACTTGTGACGTGCAGCATAGGTGGCGATGTAGCACCAGGTACAGGATACTGACGAAAGTCTTGCACTCCCACTGGAGTTGTTGCTAATGGAGCTGACGGCTGAATTCTTGATGGGGTACTTGGACTGGCCATGGCCATATCGTATGATGGTGGCGCTTCTGCCGGTATGCCATGATGTTGTGACATATGAGTGTCTGTACTCGACGATGGAACGTCATTTCGTCCGCTTAAACTCGGATACATCATGGAATGTTTCTGATCCATTTTAATTGCACCTTTTTTTTTTCTTTCTACGTATTAACCACTTTTCACTATTCTATGCCTATAGTCTTGTCAGCAAGTGCACATTGGACGCTATGTGCACATCGTCTAGCTTGCGTATGGAGTACTAACTGCAGAGCAGAGTATGGTAAATGTAGCTTACCTGCACGGTAGCGAGTTAAAACACCTGTGGAATGGAGGAAAACGAAAAGCTAAACAACTTGTTGAATGTTTGACTTGGTGACAGTGTTGTAGGTAACTGAGAAATGTACTTAACGTAGTAAATTCGTAAAATTAGTACTAGAACATGCTTCAAAGCAAACTGGCTTTATTGAGTCAAGTGGCTGATATTTGTCAGTTGATTATGAAAAACTGCGATTTATCAAAAACACACCTTCAGTCGATAACAAAATCGATGCAGCAGTTTCTCGGTTTAGTTTTTTGTATTTAATATTTACTGAATAGTTTTCTGACAGGAACGCATATGTTAAACCTCAATCGAGCTCGTCAAACGAATTCAACGCTAACAAAAATATTATAAAGAGCTTTAACATTTTGGGGCTAATCACACAACACTTGAATATAATTCCAAAATGTAAACCAAAGCTTTTGTCAAAGTAGGTTCAAATTTCTTAATCTAGATTCATAGATCGAAGGTCACCTTAACTATCTTTATCTATATGAATTATATGAATCGAATGGAGCGGAGTAAGGCAAACAATCCTATTTTTAGCACTTAAGTAGGAGCCGAGCATTAGCGAAGTATGTACCGCACACTTGTTTTTTGCATTTCGGTAACCCTAGTTTCCATGATATCTTACCTGCTGGCTTATTGTATACCTTTGACAGGGGAGGTGCTTTCGACATTATAACTTGTTATTTTAGATTTTTTCTTACTTTACTTTTGATTTCATTTTCTTGTGTATTCGCGGCTGTGTGTATATGCACGGTTTATTTTACTAAATTAAAGTAAATACCATGGCTGAAGGCTTTTCTCTGCGCATTTTGGTTTTGCCATATTAAAAGCGTATGGGAAGCATTATTTGTTTGGTGACGAAATTTCCAGTCATTGTTGGAATTTAAGCTGCGTAACATTTATCCAATTGTTGATGTTGATGAGGGCATTACTTCACAGGACCATGGAATACTGGAGGAACATTGATACAGTACGTCGACTTCAAAAAACCATTCATGTGTGCTTTCATTGTTTACTTAGACTAAGCAACAAATAACTTCTTGCGTAAGATGTTTTTCACACCTAGCTATATTCACACTTTAAGGTGGGGTATGAGTAGATTGTACAATCATTAGAAGGCATGTGTTCTGTTTTTAAACCAGCACAAAGTAAATTGTTTAAAGAAAACTTGCAATTATTTAAGCAAATTTAAATACCTAATATTTTTGCTACACTCCAAATTTGAGGTTTATACGGATTTACCCAGCCAACCACTGGGCGGACGCGTTCTCCTTGACGAATGTATCGCGAACGAAATATCATTCACCCCCATTGCAGCTGTTCATTAACAACCAATTGTCAAGGGTTCAATTAATCATTTTAAATTCAAATACTTAATTGGTTCTCTTCTAAACATGTTAAAATTTTACAATTTGTATATCTGCTTTAGGTTCCATAAATGCTTTCGCGGTGGCTTCATCTTGATGTGCGAATTTTGCTCTTCCGCGTATGTTTTCGCGAATCGCGGCCGATTCTTCTACCAAATTTTGCCTCAAAACGTCAAATATTTTACTCGAAGCTACTTAGAGTCGCTTCTCAGATGAATATTGAACCAGCAAAAATTTTGGTAAATTTTGTACGATTCCAAAACTGTCAGTTTAATTGGATTTTAATTCAAAGAAGACTTCCAAATTTTAAGGTTTTACATATATATTACCTATTTTATCATCAAATACACAGCTAATTGTATTTGTTTACTGTAAAATGCTTTTAAATAGTGCCAACAATGTAGATCATCAGAAAAGTAACTGATAAAGTGATAACATGAACACATATGAATATGACATATCTTCGCCACCACAAATTATTTGTGTGCGCCAAACTAATGCAAGTAAACAATGATTTGTCAACTTCGCGGTTTTAGTGTACACACCAAAATGAACAGAAATAATCTACAGGCAAGCGTCAGCAATGAATAAGCAAACGTCTGGAGAGAGAAATATAATCTCCTTTTTGGACCGGATACCCGGTTTAAATATTCGCTTTATCAGCAACTTCTTTGGTTTGCCAATTTAAACTCATTCGACTTTAATGACGCAACCCACGGCTATGATCGTTAAAGGCAAAAGTAAAAACTTGCAGTCCAATGGAAGACGATCCTCGGCTGCAAAAACAAAATCGCAAGTGAGTGACCATCTCACTCCACCCCACCAGTTGGTATATTTCATGGCACCCACTTGAAAGTTCTTTGCTGACTGCGGCGATTAATGTTTATAAACAAATCAACTATACATACATAGGCACGTCATCATTCAACGCCGCACTCATCATGAAAATGGGAATGAGTTATAGTTGCTTCTTGTTGAATTTAGAATTTGAATCAAGGTCTGGTGTAGTGTAAGTACGCCAGGGCCCAGGCCAGGGATCATACGATATGCTAAGTTTAACGCTCAGCTTGACTTTTGATCGTGACTAATTCTATATATGACGCATTGATGTTGTTTGTAAATAAATTGCCCGCGTTAATGCAATTAAATTATGAACATTGCTTATTTCGCAATTGCCTGGTGAAATGAGAACAGAAACGAACATTTCTTGGAGGAATTCCGATACAGTTGTGTGATGCATTCGAAAATATATTCAACCATTAGGGTCAGTGTTTGGAATCACTTTAGATGCTTTTGTTTCGAAGCAGCTTTGTAGATTGGGCAGATGGTTCAAGAACGATGGAAAAACCGTACTTCGGTAAATTGCAGTCTCTTTCAAAGGCTCAAAATCGTCTCTGTTTTTAATTCGACTTCGGCAAAGTGCTCAACTATTTATATAGAAAGAAAAATCCCAAACGAACAGGTTTTACCCAGCGGAAAAAATTGCCGCTTAGCGTTTTGTATTCAATGTGATTGGTGATTCTCTTTGTTTTTGAAATAAGAGGAAAGGAAACTGCTCAGCAGTTAGTATTTGGCATTTTAAAATTGGATTTCAAACATAATTACAGATACTTTGGCATAGGCCGCGTTTAGTTTAGTGTTTAGTGATCTGGATCAGACTATGACAGAGAGCAGGATTGGGCTTAGGTATTTCCAAGCTCATTCAAATTTTTCGATACGTAAGTTGTACAAAACGATGCTCCCTTTTTGACATATAACGCCATTTTTGATGGCTATACAAAATTGGATTACATCGATCATCTGGCTGTGAACTCTTTGTAGGAACCTGATCTGGATCAGATTTCAATAATAGTCATATACGGCATTTAAATTGGAGAAATCCTACTGAACTGAGTTTTACGAGTTTCAAACCTTGAGCTTGACGAGCTTAAGGCATTCGACATTCGCTGTGATGTCAACCATATCGAACTATAAGTGTATCGCCTGGAATCCTTAGATGAGCTAACGAAATCTTCTTCCGGAGAAATGAAGGCGAGTCGGCTTGTTCTATTTCAACTCTTACTTACAGTTGTATATAAATATATAAAATACAGCATCCACCTCCTACCTTTAACCTTGTCTTTGAATATCAAGCTCCTCATTTAGAACACAGCTCATTAAAATAGAAGGCCTGCAACTCTCTACCTGTCGAAAATACATTTTTCAAACCCACTTTTTTAGTGACTGGAGACTGAGTGAGTGTACCTATTCCTATTGCTGTGGGTGTTCGGTAACGATTTATGACGCTGCGACCAACTGATTCAAGCAAACGACTTTCATTATCTTTTTTCCAATTAACTCCCTCAATCCCGCCCGTTCATAGCGACTGTCGAACTCCCTTCCATTTATTGATTCGCACAGAAAACAAATTCCGAAACTAACCTACAAATATTACTTCCTTGACCTTCCCACAAAACCTGTCAAGTAAATAGACCTACACTTGAGCCTACACTCATATTATTATTGGTCAAGCGGACTGAGAACATAAACATATTAACACAACATCACTACCACCACCACCAAACAACTTCCTCTTTTTAGCACTTTAACCATGTCGGTGGTCAACCGGAGCCAATCTATCAAATGTCCGTCGAATTTGTCACTATAATTGTTGCAATTAAATATTTACAACACTATCACGTTGCCGTCCCAGTTGACGTGGTAATTCGGTCGGAAAAAAACCACTACGCTTTTCAGTCACATGAACTATACAATTTAATGGCTCTAGTACTCGATTAACGATTACATACAAAAAGCACAACTTTGGCAAACAGCAAAAAGGAATAAATTAATCTAGGCAGACAGCGAATATGTTATCTGAGGGACACAAAGGACATGCGCATAAATACTGCACACAGATGTAGAAGTTTGGGAGACGTGATCGACTACATGTTGCCGCTGTTGTAGGTGCCGAGGAACTTGTTGCAGTTTCCACAGTAATGGTTGACATTCATACAGCTATCGATGCAGTACGGCAGACAGACACAGCACCAAAACCTACAAGTAAATTAAGTGCTGGTGTGATAAGGTTCCCGATAAGAGATAAGTTAAAAACGCAAATAGGAGCGTTTGTGACTCACCCGAAAACACAGAGGAGCGCTGCCATGAGATGTGTCTTTGAGCCAGGCTCCGGCTCAACACGTGTCAGTTTCTGGATGTGACAGAAGGGGCACGTGATGTAGGAGGCCCGCGGTCCAAGCGGCAGAGTGTGGTCTGTAAAAAATAGCCAGCATTAAGCTTTATCCTAGTCGGAAGTGTGTTTGCGGTCACTCACTTTGAATAATCACCACTTGGGGAGGAGGTGGCTGCTGATGCACATGTTGGGGATAGCCGGACTGATATAACGGCTGTTGTTGTTGTTGCTGCTGCTGTTGTTGTACGTTGGGGTAGTTTTCAGCTGGAATAAATCCTGGCGGCGCCTGCGGATACGGTGTGGATCGTGGTAGCGGCTGGCCGATACTACTTCCCGTTGCCTGATCATAGGATGGCGGTGCGTTGGAAGTTGCCTGTCCCTCCATTGGGGGGTTGTTGAGGTTTGCCTTCTGCATTGTGGCTCCAGCGATCGTTAAAATTACAAAAGTATTGTAAGTTGTTTCGTTGGGGAATGTAAAAATGTCGCGTCACGCAATGTGAACGATTTCTTTCGAACTAACGACTGGCAAATTCGAAGTTTGCCGAGAGGCCATATACAAGTACGTAAGCGAAAGCTTTTCCTGGCAACTCTCTCGCTGCTTACTGGCTGATAACGAGTGACGTATACGTTATTTGTTGTTCGTTCTTTTTAATAATTAAGCTTTAGTTTTGTTGCGGTGATAAATGATAATGAGAAGATAAGGAGTAAGTATTTGAGAAGAGTGTGCAATATGGCCGGCAAGGAATGGTAACCGATGATGACATAAGGTCAGAGATAGCAGATAGGACAGGTTGTTCTTTGTTTGGTGAGCTGTTGAATGTTAATATGCGCACTCTTCTGGAAATGACACCAGGCGTTTTTATTGTTCTTTCTGGCTATTGCGATAACTTTTATCAAAAGTAGGTACCTATACAAAAATTGAAAAAAAAATGACTCCACAGGGAATTACCCTGGGGCTGTTTTTTATCGCCTTATAAATTGTTTAGTTGACGACAAGTCGATAAACTCGATTTATCAGGCTGAGTAATTTCTGTGGGACCCAATAAATTAAAGACTGGAATGGCCAAACTATTCACGGAACACTGAAAAGATTCAGTGGAGTGCGAGTGTGGTTTTGCTTATCAAAGCTGGAGCGTTGTGACATCAAGTTTCAAAGCTGTATGTAGTCTAAAAATTGTGTTATAGCAATTTACAAAATTATGACTTAAAGGTTAAATAGCTGATTGTGTGTCGGGCAATTCCTGTAGTTCCGGGTGAGAGTGACGTCAATACAGTTCTTATCATCGTTTTAATTAGCTTCTTCGGGGTACTGGAAATGCTGGTCTGCGGGGATGTTCACAATTGAGGAAGAGGGTACAGGAAATTGCGCAGCAGACTTAAACCCGAAATCTTATGCTTCTGGAGGGGGAGTGTAAATACGTCTGGTAAAAATGTGGGTCATGGCACAATTCGTTATCGTATAGAAGAATTTTAGCCCCGAGAGGGAAAAGCAGAACATCGTTGGTAGAGGGCAATCAACATAGCGGACTTTGTCTGTAATTGACTTTGCCACTGGGCGGTTATGTCACTACTTCTCATTCAGTCGATTTTACTTAAATATTCGACTTGAACAATTTTTCCCTTAAAGATTATTTGTCAAATGAAATCCCTGGTCAATTTTAAAGTTGGCAAGTGAAGAACCTGTGTTTGTTTTTCATATTATCTTGCTTTTAAATTCATGACAACACTGTAGTAGGTATGATATAGTTTTTTTTTTTTATTATTCAAACCTATCCACGCATCCTATTGAGCTGGATAAGACTCCATAAATTGGTCGCAAATTTTACAGTAGTGATAAGCGTGTTTGAACCTTTTCAGTAGATACGGCACTGGCAGAAGGCACCAAAGGCTGCGAAACACAAAACACAATAAGAATGTTAAGCACATTTTGTGGAAGAAATTCTCACCCCAGCACACAGCATATCAAGGCGGCAAAATGAGTTCGTAGAGTGACCCGCCAAACCACACTCGATAGCTGATATCCTCCACAGTGTGGACAGGTTACTTTTAGGGGAACTGGCCCAACTGGAGGGTGGCCTACGAAAATTCAAGAAAATGAGTGCATTTGTGATGTGCGAATAGTTTTCTTTACCGCTTAGAGTATAAACACCAGATGGTCTTGATATTGGACCGTTTGCTGGAACTGGCTTTACTTTTCCACTCGCAAAAGTGTACCTACAAAATGAGAAAATTTTTATTGTGCTACTACAGTGAGATTAAATCTGCTGCAAAGGGCCTGCCTTTCTAATTATTTAAAGAAAAGTCTCAAATACATTGAAAGAAAATTTAAAATAATTTAATGAATTTCTTAAATTTAAATTTTATTTTTAGTAAGTTTCTTATTTAACGAAAAAAATCCTACAACGCATAGGGACGGTATTTAAAATAGAATGTATTAACTTAGAGCTATGCACCTGCGAATTATGGAGCAGAAGTTGCACTCTATTTCCAGGCGACCAAATCAGCGCTGCCGCTGAAAATTTTCAAAAAGGGGACAAAAAAAGGGGGCCGAGTCGAAAAAAGGGGACTCTACTCAAAATACTGAGATAGCAAAAAAAAAAAAAAAAAGAACGAAACAGAGCAAAAAAGGCATTTATTTTTAGAAAAAAAAAAAATTATTTATATATTTCAAAACATTTTTTTTCATATGTTTACGTCCTTTTTCGTTCAATAAATAATAAAATCTTAATAAAACTGAAAAGGGGCCATTTTGATCATTTTTAAAAAAGTGGGGGCCAAGGGTCCCGAAGCTCAAAAAGGGGCCAAACGTCAACCCTGGTCCAAATTACTAACAATATTGACGAAAAAAAAAGAGAAACAAAGCTCAAGGTACGAAAACTTAATTTTAACTAATTGTATTTTTTTTTCATGAACCATTGTGAGCTTGCAATCCAGCCCGGTCACGAAAAATGATTATTAGTATCCACAAAGTGAGTTTCCAGTTTTCACAAATATGTATTTGAAGATTGAAGCATTTTATCATCCAGTCTTTTAAATAATTTTGACTCTGATTTTCAAACTATAAACGGGATTTAAAAAAAGTTGGAGTTAGAGGGATTTATTTTTTTTAAGCGAATTTATTTAAATTAAAAAATAGGAAAGTAGGTACATTTTGAACAAAATTAGTTATAAAAATTTGTTTTTTTAGTTTGGGATGTGAAAGTAGCAGTGTTTACTGCTTTAGTAAATGATTCTATTTTAAATAGGCAGTAGTGAAACTCCTCTGGGACATCTTCGGTCATTTCAATGGCAGTTTGCAATATTTCAATGGCGTTTTCAATATCATTCATTTCCTGCATATGGTTAGTAATGGTTTCGCCAAACTCTTCTTCAGCTACGAGTTTTTTTTTTTTTAGTTTTGTTTTCTTCAGACGAAAAATTCGACTTAGAGGGATATTGTAGTAGGTCGAGAATCAAAAAATATGTTCGAGTTAGATGGATTCCGACTTAGTGGATGACTTTTCTATGCAAAATTGAAGGGAATGCAGAAATTGGGTCGAAAAATTCGAGTTAAAGGAGGTTCGACTTAGAGGGATTCGACTGTTTTGTATATTCTATAAGAAATGTTATACTTTGGTGGCTGCGCTTGTCCTTCGAGTCTTCTTGGATCACTTTTCCCCATGCTTTGTAAGTATTTTTAGAAACTGGAGGTACAACTTAACACGTTTAGATTATAGGCAGTACTGACAAGAATCGCTTGGATATTCGATAACCACCATTCAGTGTATGCTATGGTGATAGCTGTTTAATTTTTGTAATGGCCGAAAAGGCATTAATGCAATTCAATTCATAGACAAATCGAATCGATGTTCCCATGTATAATATTTGGTATACGAATACGATTGATGGAACTCTATCAGATGGGAAAACAAACATTAGTAGTTTATAAATAGAAAATATATAATTAATATTTTGCTAGCCAATCTGTTTTTTGAAGCATTGGGCGTCTTTGGACATATTGAAGTATTGTAGGTGACAGTTTTTGTAGATCTTGAAATTCGAGTTGGGTCCACGTGCTTTGTATCTACAGCTTTTACTTTTAACCTGCTGAATAGATTCGAGCGCAATTTTGGCAGCAGATGCTGACATTTTTCAAGTACCTACCTAGTAGGATTAATTTGTTTTTTTTTAAATGTTTAATTTGTTAACTAAATAAGAACAAAATTGAACAAGGTTCCACAGATTTGCCTTTTTTGGGCTTTTTGTTTTAATTTGCTCTCGACTTCTTAGAGGGAAATCGAAACTAGTTTTAGGTACCTTTTATTTAATAGCCAATGATGTGTCAAATACACGTCGTCTTCATTCGTTTTCTGTTAGAAAAGTTGTTGCCTCTAATTCATAATGTTTAGCTTTTAACAATTACTGAATGAATGAAATAATGCGTCGTTTTGCAACTCAAATTTATCTTTTTTAACTTTCTCCATTACGTAGTAAGAGAAAGATATTGGTTTCGTACAAAATTTCGAACTCGAGATTTTAATCAATTCTGATATTACGATGATAGAGGAACTCAAAAAAGTGGGTCGCAAAATTCTGTCCGGTCTGTCCGTCTGTCCGTCTGTCCGTCCTTCCACGGGCCTACAGCCTAAACGGCTTCCCGGATTACGTCCAAACCTCGGATTTGGAGTTTTTGGGCTTACAGTTCGGGAGGTGTTTTTTTTTTTGCAAAGTAACCTCAATATTAATGGTACTTCCCATACAACATTTTCGTACCAGTTTGATTTGATCGTAAACGGCTCTAACGATTTCAACCAAACTTGATATTTAAGCTTAAGTAGGTGAGGTTACCAGGACTGCGTACCCAGTTTTTGGCTAAAAATTCGAACAACGGTACTTTTGAAATTTCGACATATCTCGAAAACGCTCTATACGATTGTAACAAAAATTAGTTTCTAATGTAATGTGGCTATTTATAACTTAATAGCAAACAGTTCTTCTCCATATAATCGTACAATGAATTTTTAAAAAAAGTCACTTTTTTAAAATTAGTTTTCTTCAGTTTACCGGAAAACGACAATAACGATTTTGACCAAAATGTAAACTTAGAGTCAAATGGATGTTTTCAAAACTATTGTGTCCTTAATTTTCAATTCGAAGCACCGAAAACGCTAGTTTTAAAAACTGCTCATATCTCGAAAACCCCATCTTCGATTTCGATAAAATGTCAAAAACGAAGTATTTCAATATCTGCAACTGTTATGTCTGGATGATTTTACAAAAACAAAAACTTCATTTGTACCACACACACGAGCAACGGGATATTCAATTTATAGCTACTAATGCAAATTCACAAACGCCTGAATTATTACATAATCTTTCTAAAGATATCGGTCTATCACGACCAATACTTCCAATAATTGAAAACTTAAATCATATTCCAATCAAAATTAAAAACATATCCTTAGGTCAAAAACAGAAACTGCTACAAGACGCTTGTCCTGTACTCAAAAATCAATTGAGGAGTAAGACCTTATAAAATAGGACGCTTGCGACATTGCCAGTTACTGAGAGCTTTAACCTTTAAAAACTTATATTGTTATTTTATATAACTGCCATATGAGATGAATATCCAAAAATATCGAGAAAGTTTCGTTCGACCCAGTCGTGCACTTTATTTTTACCGTGTTTCAACATTAAGAACAGAAATAAAATAAATGTTAATTTAAAACAGTTCCATAAAGCTGGTAGGTGCTACAATGGTGACTTTTGCTGTTTGTTTATGCGACAAAACATCGACCCTTCGTCACAAAAATAAAAACACTCAGCATTAAACAGTTGTGAGAGGGATGGACCTTCTTTTATTGTAAATCGCAACATTTTAGAAATATTCTCCTTGCCAAAGCAAATACACCAGCTAGCACAAAACAGGCAACATTATGTGACAGCAATAGGTAGGTACATAGCTATCTTTATTTATTCGCAATATTATGTACTGTGCATAAAAGGTAATTCAGGCAATTACAATTAGTCCTCTATTTTTCTTAAAGTTTATATTTTGAAGAGCGAAGCACAGGAAACAACACCAAAAGCACTTTTATTTATTTAACTTTACTTTATGTCCTTCTTCATTGTATACAACTCTGGTCACGCAAAATCCACATTTACTTGTTGTAGCTGCCCAAGTATGCATCGCAATTGCTGCAATAATGGTTCGGGTTCTTGCAGGTGTCTACACAGTACGGGATACATGCACAGCAAAACAACCTGTTGAAGGTTGAAATAAAAACAACAAGTTAGACAAAAACAATACACAGATATCCTTTTGAATGTCACATCCTACCCCAGAACGCATAGCAGAGCTGCGAATAGATGAGTCTTTGTAGCCGTTTCATACCGAATATTGGACATTTGTTGTTGATGACAGCTAGGGCAAACAACACGGCATGGCCGCGGCCCCAATGGGGGTATAGGTGGGCCTGCAACAACAACAAAAAAAAAGTATAAAATTTGGAAGCAATTTTGTCTCAACTTTTTCACTCACTTTGGACGTACACAGCTTGCGGCTGGACATAAGACGTTTGTTGTTGTTGTTGTTGCATTGGTATTGATCCTGACTGATTCATTGGAGGAAATTCCTCGGGTGGTGCTGAACCGGGATTAATCGTTTGATTATAGGTCGGAGGTGCATCAGGAACAACTGGCAACTGATTCACATGCGGATACATTGTTTTCTCCATATTCTTTATTTATTCTTCTTTTTTAACTGAGGGAAACTTTTTTTATATAAAGGTAAAACTTTTGCCGAAATGTGTGTATGCGGTCTATCCTCAGCGGAAGCTTCTACGAAACTAAGGCACACTTATATACAGAAAAGACAACTAACTGACACAGTCAGCACCAGATGAAAAGAATTTATATCTTTGATTGGAATTTGTTGCGGTGCCCTTGGGTTCATGTTGCTGATTGCGCATCAAAGCTTTGATGGGTATTCAAGTGGAAGGCGGACTTTTTAGTTTTAGAAAAAAATAAACCAATCTTTTGTCAAGTTTTTATTATTCTATTTCGCATATTATGTCAAGTGTTGGGAGCGATATACGCGGCTTTTCTGTTGAATTTTATGCCCCAGAAAATTAGAAAAAAAAAACACATAACTAAAACACACAAACACTTTAGAAGTTCTTTAGAAGTTTTTTTTTTTCGACAAACGAACGGATTTGTTCTATTATTTATAATACCAGAAGTTCGTCAGCAAGTGAGACGAAAAAACAAACTCATCAAGCATGCCGAGACGAATTTAAAGTTTGAGGGTAGCAACACAGCTGAAAAATGTTCTATTTATTTAAGTGAACGTATTTATTTGTTTGATTGCATTTCTTAATATTTATTTCGTCGATACGGGCAGCTTTGTGGGCTGTTATTTTTCCAAGTGCTTTTAAAGTCGACGCAAGTCAACCTAAAGGGCTAGGTGAATAATTGTGCACGTAAAGTTGGTTAGAGATCAGACTGGATCTTGAGCTACAAAACGCATCACAAATCGCTGAAGTGATGTGATGATTCCATCGGTTCTAGTACGTTTTATTTAAATCCGTGCAATATAAGGGTGATTGTTGGGATTGGACTCCGTGGTCGATTTTATTTTGCGGGAAACGATCCAATATACTGGCCACAATTATTGCAGTAGTGATGTATGGTCTTGAAGGAATTCATGCAGTATGGTACCGGAGCCAAACAGATGAGTCTAAAATAAACAAAAACAATAAAACTTAATTGAACAGTTCAGCTGATTGTTTTTTATCTAGTTGGTAGTAAAATGTCTTTTTCTTATAGTTCTTATAGTTCACCGAGAAATTTAAGGGGCATTGCTAAATTTTTCTGTAGATTCGATTGGGCTAAGTCAATCTTAAGCCCAGGGGCCCTATTATGTAAAACGATTTTCGTTGAAACGAAATCGTTTTCGTGTAAACGCGATTGCGTAAAACGATAATCGTTTAAGATTCAACGATACCTACTCGTTTTTTCAACGACTGACATTTAGCAGTCGTATGGCTTTTTTCGTTTTCGTTCAGCTGTTATAAATATTATTGCGTGGAAATGGATGTGCTCATTGGCTTTATGGAAAGCAACCCACTAAAAATTATTTGCCCAACAGCCAAGCTAAGGCGAAGTCTAAAATACTTTCTTTACTCTCCACTATCCAAAAAAAAGTCGCAATGGAAGAACATTTTTACAATAAACTTGAAAAATAGTAACAAAAAGTTGTTTATAAACTAAATTTTTGACATTTCACATAGGTGTGAAGTTGGTTGCGCTACAAAAAATGAATGTATTTTCGGTTTCAGTTGGCAACATCTTTCTAACAGCTTTATCGTTTTACATAATCGGTCTTTGTTGTGACTATCGTTTTCTTTATTATCGTTTATTTGCCGCTCGTTTCGTATTACATAATAGGGCCCCAGCTAAATCAACCTGTCACCAGGAGCACCGAACTTAATGTCAATGTGGAGTTGTCGGTCTTTAATTGTGTATTCTTTCCAACCCTTAGATTTGGTCATGAGGTTTTGGCAAATGAACGAAACAAAAAGATCATGGGAACAAAGCCGCCGAAATAAAATTTCTTAGTAGTATTGCTGGGGAGGGTCGCATAGCTCTTAAAAGAAACAATAAGATGTCGAAGAGATGAATATTTCTCTAGAAAAAATCGGCCTAATGCTACCGTGATTTCATCGCACATGTGTCCTATAGGATTGCCAAGGATAAGTGCTTATATTAGAAATCTGAATACGTGGTATAATGAAGAGATTAAAATAATTTTTAAGAACAGCTAATTTTAAAAGCAAATAGTTCATATAGCTACAATGCAAATTGAGAATTTTACAACGCATATTCACAATTTTGTCTAAATTTTGTCTAAAAAGGTGAATGCGATATTCGGTTGGAAATGCTCTTTTTAAGCTATGAATTCATCTCTGGGTCATGCATCAAAATTGTCCGTCCGTCGGCTTGTGTGGGGGTCTGTTAACACATTACTTTAGAACTACTCAGACTCACCCAACCCATATGAGTTTCTTAGACATAACACACGGCTTAATGGAGCAACATTTGATTTTTATTTCTCACAATCGGCCAATTTATTCAGAAGAAATTCGAATTTTTTGTTTTCTGAAGGCACCCCTTCCAAAAATGTTCATTTTTCCAAAACTAAGGTTAGAGCTATATTTTTTTAATTTCTGAGTCACTTCGACTGGCATCTCGTTGAACAAATTATGACATATCCTCCTAACTAACTATATAAAACATTTAAGGATTTATTTAAAAATACGGAACATTAAACTCACCCCATCATACAGCAAATGATGGCTACAAAGTGAGCCTTAAGACTGATTCTGGAGACCAATCTTGATGTTTGCGATGTGTTGCAATGCGGACAGTTGGACTTGATTGGTTCGGGGCCAACGGGGTGTTTACCTAAAAGCAAGGTTCCAGAACAGTAGCTCCGACAGTTTGTAGCTCTTACCATTCAAAATGAAGACGGTGGCCGGTCTGGAGTCTTGAACCAATGGCCGCATCTGGTGGTTCTGATTTGGAAAGCCTTCAGGCATATTTTGAGAGTTCTGGAATCCAATTGGTAGCAGTAATTGTTGTTTGTTTTCAATGTTCGGATACATTGGCGGCGCAGTAACTTGACCGGACCTGAATACACTTGTTGGCCCATATTGATACATTGGTGGTGCAAGAGGTGCTAAAGGCACCTGCATGAAATTCGTATTCATGTCGTTTTTAGCTTCCATGATGCTGGTTGGTGGTTTAACTGAACTGGTTGGAGGGATGTTCGAAACAGAAATGTCCAGTCAAAGTGAATACACCAAATTGGAAATGTCCATCTGGTTGATTGTTATTAGCTTAATGGACAGTATTAGCCGGGGTAAGGATTAATTGCTGTTTTATGTGAATGAAGTTGAATAGAGCGGCTTTACAGGGTGCGCCATTATATTTGGTTAGAGTTTCATAGTTTGACAACGATTCCAACGCAAGGTAGACATACATAGATTATAAGTTCTGTTCATGTGGGGAAAAGATGTTTGCCAGAGACAACTTAAGGTAGATGTAGTTTGAAAGAATAACTACAAAATTAAGAACGGGCTGTTTTCGATGAAGTTTTCGCGTGTTTGGCGGTTTTGGGCTTGGTGCGAAAAGCCTATTATTTACTTACTTAGAGCATGGCACTATATTCGCTGCCGTAGACCCGAAACAGAAGCAAAGTTTATTAATTGTTGATTTCAGCAAACAGATGTCGTAACAGTGCAATTCAACAGAAAAATGTCCACTTTCTAATATTATTCCATTACTTTTGAAGCCTGTACGATCAGTCTTGACTAACTTCAATCAACGGCATTAGAGCCGGCAGATGGTGGGTAATCATCGAAGTATTTGATCAGTAAAACCGAAGAATCACTAAAGGCACCAAGTGACAAAGAACAGAAACTAAAACGGAATCCAAATTAGAAACAAATTTTTTTTTTTGTTTTCAGCAACAGAATTTAGTGAAAAAAAAATGGCTGTTTGAGGGCAGAACGTAAAGAAGTCTGCGGGGAGGTTTTTTTTTTGTTTGGATTTTTCTGCATCTGTCATCTGGCTGTTTCTTTCGCTTCGTACTATTTTATATTGTGATGACCATGTATATATGAATTACAAATTATACGTCGCAATTCGACAATTAGTTTTATGTAAATCATCTTTAAACATTTTGATAGAATAGGCGGCAGCCATGTTTTTATGGATCTGTTTCTGTTTCAATTTTGTGTAGCTGAGCAAACAACGTAAACAGAACCAGAATTTACTACAGAATGACGAAACGTTCTGTTTCAGTTTCTGTTCCTGTTTCAGTTCTGGGTCACTTGGTGCCTTAACTTGAGTATTCTATAACCATCCGATTATTCGTGGTTAACGTCAAACGACTATGAACTCATTTTGACGTTTATCTGCTACAAACATTATGCGGTACCAAACAAAAAGCACAAATAACGTAGTTGACACTTACAAATGGACGTCTACAGAAATTTGCAAAAAGGCAGCGTCTATTAATGCTAAAAAAATATTCCTTCCGTGGCTCTTTTTTTTATACACATACATACTTCGTTTTCTTATCGCTGAATTCGACACTGAAGAAATGAAAATATTATTTCAACTTAACCTAGACACTTTGACAGTTGCCGTACCACCCAGTACGATCTAATTTTGTCAAGGCTCTAACGTAATCGTTCCCACCATCGTCCAAAAGCGGGCTGCAACATCGGCACCAAGAATAATATTGATTACCAACTCGTAATGTCATTTACGAACGACCGACACTTGAACTGACAAACGCCTGCAAATCACTCATGTCCAGCCTGAGCAATAACTCAAGGCACTCCACTTAAGTGACGTAAATTAAATTAAGAAAACAAAACCATTCAAAAAAGCGATCTCTTTTATTACCTTAAAGTGTATACAAAAATTATGTCACATACATTTTTCCGAATATTTTCTCTATCTTCAAATATACTAGATGCTTGACAGCTTTTGATTTTTTGGTGTAAACTAATTTACATTAATAAGTATAATGAATCTACTAAACAAATTGGAGTGCATCTATATTTCCATCGTACTTAAAATGACCTTTACACACAATAAAGATAGCCGACATCTTCTCAAAGTTATAAAAAAATGTGGTGTACTAAAAAATGTAAGCTGAAAATTGGACACAATATACATAGCAAGTAAAAAAATGAATTTCTAGATATCAAAGGCGATTGGTGTTGGTATATGAGAACACGATATTAAGCCGTGGAGTTTCCCTTTTCATCGGTCAAAAATACCGATCAAAGAATTGCACGAAGGGCAGTAATGTTCCACGTTACGAGCACATCCTGTGCAGTACAAACAGCATGCACATGGGAAGCAACTATATGGAAGGATATTTTTTATTTACTGTGGTGGAATGTGAACATTTTCAAAACTACCGTACCCGATAACACAAAGTAATAGAGCTATAAGGTGAGTTTTTGTAGAAGCCTTATGTTGGATAGAGGTCATGACTTGCTTTCTGCAAGATGGGCAAACGACGCTGCATGATTCGGAACCGACTGGAACGGCTGAAAATGAATTGTACAAAATTTAGTTAATATTTTTAAAACTTGATTTGGATTAGGATTAGGATACATACACGACATTTTTCTTCAAGTGTTTTTCTTAAATTGGATGGTCGTTCTGAAAGATGGAAATGGAGGGTTAGTTGAAAAGAATTTTTTTTCGTAAGGAAATATTTGACTAGATTTGTCAGTAAGACCTTTATAAAATTTCAATAAAACCTAATGATGTGATCCTGATCAATTTACCATGGCAGACAAACTTTTGACTGATTTGTTTTTTTTTTTCAGGGATGGCTGAAACTTAATTTCCACGTTTGACACTAAACTTGTTGCATTAACTATCAAAGTGCTGTTGAAACTGTCATTTGTCATGGGACTAAACAAATCTGCATGGATACGGTGACAAATCAACAGACTGCTAAATAATAGGTATAGCTCCTAGAAAGTTATAGCTCTCTTAGGTAAACGGGTAGGTAGAGCAGGGTCCTCGTGGACCCATTGTGATGTATAGCTCTCTTAAGTCTAGTTAAAGGAAATATTTCGCATTTCGTTCGCCAACGAGTTCATCTGAGAATCTCAGGCGATACATGTTTTGTTGTTGATAGGAATAGGTTGACGTTGTGAATGCCGTCAGATGAATCCGTTGATATTCCTTCGGCAAAATCCACACGGGCGAACAAAATGCGAACGTGTGGAAGAAGTTTATGCGAATGCACGCAGAGTGATTATGCAATTTGATTGCGAAGTACGAGTAGATCGAAATTTAGGGGTTTTGCATACATGTATTTATTTTCTTTTTGAATTTTGAATGTCAGATTGCATTCTTCTGCTTCTCTATCGCTATAGTATATCGAAATGCGCATTTAGTAATTCATATATAAAATCCCCATCCCAGCTTCAAGAACAGGTTATTGAAAAATATTACTGATCGATGGTATATGTTAATTCGTACAAATAGTACGAATCAACATGTGGTAGATTCCCCTTAAAACCGGTAGGTAAGGGTCAGTTGCATCATTTACTACAAAAAAGTTGATTGTTGACATCTTTATTTATTGTAATGCCTACTAAGGACAGTGAACGTAGGTATACGGGTTTTAAAAGCTGCGAGTTGTTACAGTCTAAAAAAGCAAATACATTAGTTATTATCTTGAATCCAATTCATTTCCAAAATAATGTACGACAATTCTATAACAGCCAAATCAAACTTCAAATCATCACCATATAGATCCGTTAAGTTCCATATCCGTTAATTTTTTTAATTACGTCAAATGATTACATTCTGATGTAGAAATGTGTACACACCTTTCTTGTTTTTTGCCCGCTACTGTACATGTAGGTACATATGGATAAAATTCAATCACGATGACCCAGAAGCTTTCACTCCATCCGCTGTTGACATTTATATCCAACGGGGAAACATAGTTAGTTACTTAAATTAATAGGAAACGGTGACATCACCTATCTGTGATATATCTAACATAAAAACCAAATCGCACCCTAGTACTTACATATATGTGTTTTTTTTTTCACAGGTAATCACCTCTCTTTGGTCTATTAACTCTTGATACCTACACCATACACTGTGTCAGCCAAGTCGAGCAAGTTGGACGGATCTATAATCAACTCTAGGCATGCAAGTTTCTATACAGCTCACTGACAGGACAGTAAGTTTATTATCGATTTAATAACAATTGCTCGCATTGACAATCATGACAGTGACATTCAATTAGAGGCCATTAAATGCCTGGCATCTGAGCTGGATCAGATCCCGATAAGCACGAAAATGCTGATATTTCTTTGTTTGAAACGAAAGTGCTGAAAAAACAGTGCTACTAGCTAGCTCTGCTAAAATAGTAAGTTGCGGTGTTTTATAGTTTTTTGTTTATTCTGGCCAGCATTAGTAATGTTTTGTTGTTGGTGAAACAATTACAATTTTTTTTTTGTGTTTGGTTTTACGGTGTGCTTACATTTTCTAGACTAGATCTAGATCAATAAAAATTGAAATCAGGGGTTGAATTACCTCTTCCGTGATCGAGTAATGCGTGACTGAATTTGTTATTGTTTTGCTTGTAAAATTCACAAAATTCACTCACGGATACGGTAATTCGACTCCTGTTATATTATATTAAAAAAAGAAAGTTATAAGTACATTTTTATTCACATATCTCATGTTTCCCAAGCTTATTTAAATCAAATCTACACTTCCCTGTTTTATGTTTCAACAAAACTTTGTATAAGAATTTTTACAACAAAGTTATTATTGTTGAGGATTTTGAAATTGGATTTTCTTAGTAAAATTTTGCATTATTTTTTATTGGTTTAAAAATTGAGATCTTCAAAATAGAACTACTTGAACGATCTAGCAAAAACGGAGCCGCCAAAATCTTTGAATATAAAAATAATTGAATAGTTGGCGCAACTGGTCCATAGGGACCCTAGACCCCTCCTTTAATTAATAAATAAATAATAATTAATACATTCTTATGAATTATTAAAAATAATTAGAAAGAATGCCTTAAGAATTATCGTCTGGGGTATATTGACCACCTTTCTCAAGGCAAACGATAAACTGGCAAACTGCAATTGAAATTTTGAAACATCGTTTTCGAATCGTTTGATCACTCATCTATTCTCTAAGAATTATATAAGTAAAGTCACTACTAGATGGCGCGGTCTGATCAAACCTATTGTTCTTGGGTTACTGTGCATGCCCAAATACCTAGTCCATTTAAAAATAAATAACAGTCACTTAAGCCCATCTCGAATCAATGTGTAGCTTAATTCCAATTACTCTTTCAAGCCGATGATGATGACCTATTAAAAACACCAAATATCCTACACGCACTTCTCATATTTCATAATTCTATTGCGCAATTTATTGGCTCCCTCGTTAAGCTGCTGACATAAATGACCCAAGTTATTTTGAGTCCTAATCCAACTTTAATTTTTTTATTATTATTTTATTGCATTTCGGCAAAACGTTCATTGAAATATTCTAAACCACACCCAGAGCGTCGGGAAGCTTTAATAACCGCAAGTTAAAATTCCTTAAAATGTAAAACAGATCCAATTAAATTATGAATTTTAATTACTATGTTTAATTAAAGTAGTGCACACGCACAATGAAAGTGTCCCTAACAGATGTCGGCGCTAAGCGAACGTATGAAGTTTTAGTCCTACTATATGCACCGAATATTTCTTAGTTTTGCGGGATCGTTTTTCTTCAACAATTACTTGAATTAGTTTCTAAAATAATTCTATAAAATCATTCAAGCTATGGCCAACAATTAAGTTGCAAGAACTCATTCAAAACACGATAACGGCACTCCCTGGGGACTCATTTATTTGGTGTTCACTTTCCTCCTGTATTCGGAAGTTCTCGTTCAAGGGCAAAATAGTTTGGTATTTCTTTTTTCTGTTTTCATTTTCAGTGCGCGCCAAAGTATGACATCATTTTTCGAAATATGCTTTGAATGACTGGAGAGAACACATTTTTGAAAATGGGTGTGGATATATACAATATACATGTTGCTAGGCCCCACATAAATTACTTGTTGCGTGGAGGAGTTTGTACAAAGAAAATGTTATAAGCTATCTATAGCGAAATGGATAGGCCAATGAAATAAAAAGAAGAACGTATTTCAAAACCTTCCAGCGAGGAAAAAAATGTATTTTAATATGCTTTTAAAGAAATAATTTTATTATATGTTTTTTTTTTGTACTTTTTAATGGGAAATATGAATTTTTCCTCTCGAATTTATTTTGTGCCTCAATAAATCAATAAATACTATTTTTTTATAGAAAGAAATCGCGCAAGATATTTAAATTTAATTTGAAAATAACAACTAGTCAAGGAAATTCCTGGCAGAATTATTTATTTCAAAAAACATCCTTTAAAGACCAAAACTTGTTTGAATCTCTCATTTATATATTCATGAAAATAAACCGTTACATACATTATATGCATTTGTTTGATTATTGTGTTTGCTGATCTTCGGATTTCCAGTTCGTTTTCGATGCGAACTGGGGTTAATGTGCAAGTGCATTCGAAATATTCATTTACTGATAGGAATGCTAGTTTTTCGAAATTTCTGCGTCAAACTTGTTTTAGCTACAAAAGACAAATGACTGACCGATTCAAGCAATAGATTGGAAAAATAAACGCGTATCATTTCCCCGAAATAAATTCTACCATTGAGTACAAAATACCCAGACGGGATAATTGTATTGAAATTTTGCACACTTATTCCTAGACGGCCCTTCCCTTACTTAACCCCGACTTCTTGTAACACATTTGCCTAAACAGTTTGTTGATAAATTGTTACAAGGAGCACATTGCGCCAAAAATATACAACTATACGAGTACATACTACGACCTACAACACATATACTCAACAAATTCAAAGCGTTTTTAAAAGAAACTCTTCTAATGAAAAAAAGTTCTTAAAAATCTTCACCCACCTCAAATAAAAAACCATTTTGATTACCTATCCAATTTTTTGTTATCATTGTACAGATGTCTACAACTATATACACCTACATATATGTCAAACAAATCGTTAACCGAAATAGATTTTTTTTCTTTGGGACACATTGTTCGGTACAATGCTTCCTGTGTTTTAGCGAACAAATTAAAAATATTCGTAGCGAATTTACCGGTATTTCAATTTGTCTATACACAATAGTTTTGAAATCTGCTGGTGTTGGTGTACCTATTTAAAAAATCTGGGGTCGAATCGCCACTTATGTTGATTTTACACGTGGAAAAAAACAAATTCCGTCTCGTAATGCTCGTTCACGGACGACGCGATTCGACCCCTGTTTCAGTGAGGGACAAATAAAATCAGCGACCTATCAGGTTTTTGGTAGGCTAAGTTCCTGAAATTAGTTTGAAAGAAACTCTGAATTAAGATGAAATGGAGGGGAGAAAAGATAGAGAGAGAGAGAAAGGACGAAATCACGACGCTATACTTAAAAAGTTAAACTAGAATTCTTCCCCACTTTGCCATTGAAACAAAAACCTTCCAGCACTCTTTACGAACTTTGTAAATATGCAAGCCGGAACAGGGGTATATTCCTAAAAGATCACTGGCAATATCAGGCGTTTCCTGCTTTTTGCAGAAAATGAAAGCTAGTGGCTACTATATTCACCATATAAGCAGCAAAAATCATTTTTATGAAATGTGTAGAAAAAGGGAATAAGTTGCAACCGTCTTTTTCTAAATGGGATTATAAGAATTATTATTTCAAAGAACAATTTCCGTATGCTCAATTTATAAAAAAAATATGGAATAAATTCCGCAGACAACAAAACGAATCTTAGCATATCGAATTTATTTTCCAGCACTCTATTGGAGTGGATTAAAAATGTATTCAAATTATTCAGGGAAAATCAGGTTTGACGATATTTTTGAAATAACCACTACCACTTTTTACCACTGCTAAATTAAACCACAAACACAAGTATTTCGCAAAAATGTGTGCATGTAGCTCTGGAAATTTTACTAACACCAAGCCAGCAGCAGCACACTAGTCCAACATCTATTGCAAAGGAAAACGAGTAGAAAACTCTCGCTAAAAATAAATTCACGTGGATCAAAACTTCATAGGAATTTCATTGTATTTAACACCTTACCGAAAATAAAATTGGCAATAAATTCTTCCAGAATTTCCAACCAAAAAAGAAAAGAACTCGCACATGTTCACATTCAAAAAAAATAGTACAATATCGACAATATTGGAAAACACTTGATGGTACACACTACACATCAATAGAATAATAATAATATTTACATTAAGCAATGCAGGCATATTTCGGGTAAATAACACGTGAACAACATTTTAAAATAAACAGTCATTACCAAAAACTTATAAATTCTAACGGCACACCTGTGTTTGTAGTGTTTTGGATTTTTCTAAAAGCATTCAGTCAGTTTAAATACAAATTCAAATGGTTTGCACATGATTAACACTTTTGAAATAATAATAGTAAAGGTCTTTCAATTGATAAATAACTTACAATGAAATTGCGAAAATGCCGGTAAAATTTTAGGAATGTTATCGGGACGATATCTCAAACACTTGTGTGACGATATTTCGGAACATCTTTGTAGGTATCTAAGCAAATCTGCAATTCTATTTTGAAATCATTAAAGCGAACCGCAGCTTTATGACGTGTTCTTCTTCCACTGTGAGTATAATGTTTGTGTTGTGGGAGACAGAGCTTTATGGTTTGAAATGTTGCCAAGCCTTTTGGATGTTGATAGACACAATTGAATGAAATCTGTTAATAATATAGTTATAGTAATAGCTTCTGCTAATACAGGTATTTATAACAGTCCAGACAAATAAAGGTATTCTCTGCAGTTGTCAGAAGAGCAGAAAAGCTAAATTAGTTAGATATAAATCCCCTTGTTAAAGAATTTTCTAGTGTTAACTTTTCATTGTGAGTAGCAAACGTATCAAGAGTCATCAGTCAAAATGCTGTCTGATCTGTCATTCGAATTTCAAAACAATTGAATGCAATAACATTTGAATTAATTTCATTTCACAATTCGTACTGATTGCATTTGGTATACAGGAAACATGTTATTAGCTACTAGATTGAGCGTGACTTGTGGACCATTCGTTCAACACTTATATCTTTTATAAAAATAAGCGAAGGCAAATATTTAGTTAAGGACCACTTTCACTGCTTTACACAATACATATTTTTGCTATAAAAATTGCGTGCAGAGCTGAAATGCTGTGTATAATTTGTTTCTCGATAAGTTGTCACTATAAAATTAGAAATTCTTCTCAAAAGGCGACGGCTTCTGCCATAAAATATGTCTTCGAAGACCAATACTAATAGGCTTTTCACACCAAGCCAAAAACCGCGTTTTCCTCGTAAACTCGTCGATGCATTCACACCGACCACCAACTCGTTTTCGTTTCAATCAGCTGTAGGGCACTAGTCGTACAAAATAATATTAGCCCATCAATTAATTGTGGAAAATGATTTTAAGTTGTGACATTCGTTCCGTCAGCCATTTTGCTGAATTTGCTGAATTGCAAAAGGTGTGTTTGTTCCAATAACCCAACGATTGGAAGTCGTTTTTCGGCAAACGACTCGTTTTGAAAACTGAAATATGTATGGGAAAACTTCTGTTGTCGATGAAGTTTTCGGGTGTTTTGGCGAAAACCCGGTTTATTTTCTTAAGAATTTGAAGCAACAGAGCGATGTCAGTGCCCAGCATTTGTCTTCTTTAAATTTTCTTATATGATGTAGATGTTCAATGAAACAAACCTTAATTTGTCTTCCACTAATCAAGTGTGATCTTTTCCAACTGTTCAAATTCAATCATTTTGAAGATTTTTTAAATTCAAATTTGTAAGCAATTAATACATGAGTATAAAAAAATCAGAGTTATAAGTACAAGTTAATAAATTTATTTCATTTATATGTGTGTTTAAATAACTTATGTTCGTTTTTTTTATTTTTGGTTTAAACTTTAATTTTCTTTGCTTTCATAGTCAATATATTTTTTTTTCTCAAAATATACAAAAGCTTGTGATATGAATAGAAACATTATTTGATATTAATATGTTTGCAGCAATTTTCTTTTTTTTTTACATTGTTAAATATTTAACTCTGGTAAGTTCCAATAAACGCATTGCAATTGGGGCAGTAGTGATTGGCATTCTGACAGGAATCCATACAGTATGGCAAGCAAACACATGGCCAGCAACTGAAAATAAACGAAAAAGAAGACAAATATAAGTATTTTTAAAGTTTGTAAATAAAGATTGACAGTTGAATTTCCAAATGTTCTTCAAAAAAATATGGGAGGAGCATTAACTTATTTTATATGGACTGATGCTAGTTACAAGTGTAACAACTCCAACTATGAAATGTGGAAAAAACCATTGCCAACTTATAAAACTAACCCAATCAAAAATTAGAAAAAAATACACATCTATGTAGTGCTACATTTGCAGAAAAATTCACCTCCAACTGAAGTTAATTATTGCAGGTGTTGTTAAAAAACTGTGAAAACAAGTGAATGATTTTTATATTTGGTTAGTAATGTTGGCAAAGCACCTGTCATTTGCCACACAAATACATAAATCTTATCGATCTTAAACAAATAATCTTAAATCTGGGACATGAAAATGGCGTCTGAAATGGCCAATGGGAAACGACATTAGTCTTCATAAAAATTGTACCAGAACTATCAGAATCGTTGTCAAGAAAAGTATACACCGTCACTTGATAATTGTGCAATAAGGTGATTTTTATGAACAAATCGTTGTCAACAAAAGTGCAATTGTATACTTTATCGCAGAAGTATGCGAATTTGATTCCGTTTAATTGTAATAATTCTAGTAGGAGATTTAGTTCCGTTTAATACAACCCTTCAACTCGATTTCAGTCAACCAACCGATTTTGTTCCGTTTTGAGTTCTGATTCTGTTTGCGATGACAGCGACAGGCAATCTCGTTCTTAAAGTCAATCGCTTACTACTTTTTTGCTATTGTTCTTTACTTATTTGCTCTTTACTTGCTCTTACTCTTTGTTAATTCCTTTCTCTTTTTCTACAATTCTTGATAACTCCTACAATACAACGTGTATTTATATTATGTAATGTTGTTTATCAATACTTTGCGCGATTTAAGTAAAAAAAAATATATATATATATTCCACTCCAAATGACGCTCCCATTTCCATTCAGTTATACCTTAGCAAATGTATTTTTTATTTTATGAAAAGTAAAAATCTGTCCATGTCCATGACGAGTAAAATTTTCAAGTTTACTGTTCCATAACTCATGCTCACTCAGCGCTCTCACATTCAGCTGTCACAATCACCCCTATCGGGAATAACATTCCCGGGGAAATATTATTCCCGATAGGGGTGAATAGTTGATAAAGTTGCTTTCCTTGGCAATGAAGTTTTCTAACGTCTGAACGAAATATGGGCAACATAAATAATTACAGCGTTGAGGGAACTTAACGAAGAATTACGACACGGGCTGTCAAAAATTTGTAAGCTTCAACGGTTATTTGCAAAGTTTTCTTTGACATTAGTAGAAGGAAAATATTGACGTTTCTCTTATTACAGTCATTGAAGCCGAAACGTATTGAGAATGCAAATTATTTCACAAACACTCGTTTAATTCCATGCCGCAATATGGCGACGGCAAAACATAGTTGTGTTAAGTAGCGGGAACTTTGAATGCTAATAAATATTCTTCTACACTCCCGGCTATAATAAGTGTTTATTTTTATTAATTAATTATACCAACATTATCAGTGATGTTTAAACACATAACTAAGTGTCTGGTATTAATAACTTGACAGCGATTAACGTGTTCTTAGTAACAAACTCTTTACGTAGGTATGGGCAACTAAAACAAAATTCACAAACAATTTCATGAGCGTGTGACACAAGTCTCGTAGTTACTTCGGATGCGTCAGTACAGGTCGTAATTTAATATCTGTATTATCGTTACACAAAAGCGACGGCGAAAACCGGTCCAGGCCAACGACAAGTCAATAAACACATAAAAATTATCATATACATATAACATTGTGTGTTGTCAATAGTTCCTTCAGCTGATGACAACACCGGCGGCCAATAAAAATAGCCTCTTATCACACACTATTATAATCACAATCCGCGATACTAATAATCATTTTTCGTGTCCAGGCCAAATTTGTCGAACTAACAATGGAGAGATTTTCGATACAAAATTGCAAATTGTGACCCATAAAACATATAAGCTGATGGGTAAAAATGATTATTGGTAAGGCCCAATGTGACTAATCTAATCTTTATCACAAAGAGTCTATACTGTTGGCAATATAGTTCAAACACGGAAACCAAACTTACACAAAACAAAACAAGCAAAGAGCAATCAAATGAGTTTTGGAACTCGGCTCATATTTGACTGTAGTAAGAATGTCAGCCCGACATGAGGGACAGCTAATCCTAGAAGGTGTCTGACCAATCGCTGTAAATGTAGTTCCTGCAGTTGGCTGTGTTATGATAACTGTTGCAGTGCCTTGTGGACGACCCGGATAATTAAAAGCAGGCTGTGGCTGTTCAAAGTATTGAGCCGGTATGGGTTGACTGTAACCAGGTGTTTGCACATACACTGGAGGTTGTGACATTATAACTATTCGATGACACTTCGACAAGCACAAGCGACCACTAAGTAACACGAACGATAACTGACTGCCTTCCGAATGTGGAGCAATTACTTTGTCTGGTTTTCTTTTTTCCAATGAGTAATCGACACTCGTGTGGTAAAGGTGTAGTAGGTATGTATTGTTATCGTTATCATTAGGTAAACTGAATTTAATATGAATATGACGTTTGTGGGCACATATACTATTATTGTGAATCGGATTTGATTGGAGTTATCTTCGCGGTTGGGGCAATGCCAGGTTTTTCTAAGCTCGTTAATCGAATCTCATCGCGAGATAGCTATAATAAAGCGAGACAGAGCTTAGTGCTGGTAAATATGAGTAGAGAAAATATAAATTATTTTGAGATTGTGTGTGACATTTGGTAAAACAAGACACGACCACATCCGAAGAAGTCCGAAAGATTTGAATCGCTTTGGCTTAGTTTCGTTAAGTTTCCTGCCATGCATATTTGTGCAATAACTATGTGTGGAAGAAGGTTCATGCACTAGATAGATTGGTCGTCCATTTTAATTTGTATAGTCGATGTACATATTATTTGTCTTTGAAATAGTTGGGAGCTGTGTTTTCCACGCACTAAGAACTTTCAAGTTATCGTTTCTATACTGATTATATTCACGGAGAGTAAACCACTTTGTTGGTTAAATCAAATGTTGCCAGATTCGTTGAACTGTCAAAATTAACTGACTGAAGATGACGCTATAATTTGATTTATAAAGACACGAAGAATCACTAATTATAAGGCGTGTTTTTTGAGCTTCGATCTCAGCAATGCAAAGTTAAGTAGGATTTTTAGCACACGATTACAACAACTATTGCGAGTATCGAAGTGTCAAGTTTAGCGTAGTTGCTGTAATTGTGTGCTGAAAATCCTACTTAAATTTGCTTTACTGAGATCGAAGCTAAATAAAACAGGGCTGTTATCAAAAGTAATATACAGCTGTCACTAAGTGAGTACTTGCTGCAAAAATGAACGACAGAACGACAAACTGACAATAAATCGCTGACACTTTTGCTAATTGTTTATGCAAATGAAATAATTCTACAGGTGACAACTCCTTCAAATAAGAAATGTCTGCCACTTTTGACATTCTCTTCACTTTCTTATCAATAAGTTCATAATTTCTGTAAGCAGTTTGTGAAATTAAACAATCAAAACAATTTGAATCACAGGAGGAAACATCAACTCAAAGCGATTATATGCTCGGCTCATAACTGAGCATGACAGGAGGAACAAGAGCAATCGATTTTAGATGGTCTATGTCCAATTGGGGTGAATTAGGTTGCAGCGATCGGTTGGCAATAATAACTGTTGCAAAACCATTTGGAGGCAACGTTTTGGATATTATTCGCAGCCGAATAAAATTATCTTTTCGGGCTATAACTGGAAGTCTCTTGTCATCGTGAGATTAAATTTAATAACTATGAGTGCTCAGGAAATGGCGAATATGTGTGGCAAGTACCTATTACAAAAAAAGGGAAATTACTTTAGGTCCATAAAATTCGTCATTTTGATAACAAACTGTCATCTAAAGCAGCCAGTATAAACAACTCCATTTTGATTCTTTCAGTCACAATGGTTATTATTATTAGCGTCAACAAATAAAAGTGTGCGGTGATAAATGATTTGTAGTTGATTTATGAAAAAATAATGAATTCGTATGATAAAAACACATTAGGTACAACTTCCGTCAATTGGACATGGGATCAGTTTGAATATATAAAATGGCTGCCGCTCTGTTGTGTCAGTATCAGTTGATAAGTTCACAACGCTTTTCACCAATGACATAAATTCCACTACATCGTAAACGAAAATTTTCAAGTGCCAGTAGCAGTCAAATTGACATTCAAACATTGAGTTGTTATTACATATCTGTAAAATCTGATACACTTGTGCGGTCTCGCGAACAATTACGTGTCAAAACAATGTCGTTATGAGTTCATTTAAACGTCACTTAGGAAAATAGTGATGGAACTTGCACATTACCTAAAGGTGGTATGGGATTGAATATATGAACGTCAAGTTACAGAAAAAAATTTAAGAAAAATGAATAAAAAATAGTACACCTATAGAAGTAATTGCGTTAACAGGTTTTTACAGTCAAAGGTTCATAGACATATGCCTTTCTCGACACAATATCAAAACAAACAGAAATACCTAATTTTCAGTTATACTAAAAGTTGTTTTGATAACTTTTCGTATATCATAGTTTGTATAAAAAACAAAATTATTTAAAAGATAACGTCTAAAGACACTTGACAGGTTTCAGTCCATTTTGACAACACAACACGGGAACAAAGTAAACCACTCAACTCACAGAAAGCAGCAGAGCACCAACGCCATTAAATGCGTCTTCGTTGTTGGTTCGTGTCTCAGTTTAGTGCTCACATCTGCACGACATGATGGACAGGTAATTCTCGTTGATGATGGGCCCACAGGAGTACTATGTAACGTACGTGGTGACGTGATAACAATAGCAGGTTGTGCTGGCCCTGGTTCATATACTTGTGCAGGAGTAAATCCGGGTTGTGGGGCATTCCAGCCGGCCTGTTGAGAGTACGAGGGTGGTGGTGCTTGCTGCTTTTCCATTTCGAAATAGAGTTTCTGCTTCTTTTCTTCAACACTTTTGTCTATAGCAACAGCTTCTTTCAGACTGATTCACATGTAGCGATTGCCTTACTCATTATAGAAGAAAACTTCGGATACTGTGTATTATCTTATCTGCATTCCGAGGTCGGTACTTTTTTGGTTTCGAGTGCTTTATTTAGTTGTTGTTTTAGGAAGATAAAGCTCCTGATATACGCCCATATGCATTTATTACATTTTCATCAAATAAATCACTCTGGGTGAGTAATACTTTATTTCCATCTGAGACATTTTGAATTGCCTCGTTGATAAAAGTACTTGTTTTGGTCATGAAGTCATTTCAACTGTATAGTGTAAACCACTCTAATAGTCTGATAGGTTATCAACTTTGAAATCATGTTGAAGGGTGCTTCATAAAAAATATTTTTACCAAATAAAAATAAGCGATTCACAGTTCCCGATGACATATTTCTAAAGGCTGCAACTTACAACAATTTAGATGTAGGACTGATATCTTTCTGTAAGCATTTTGAAGCTCTGCTGTAGCGCTATGTGTCCTTGCTTGAAGTAGTTAGAGAAAAGCTACTTGGTAATCAATTGTACAGTTCACATTTTACTCTTTTATAGGGATCTGGTCAAGGAGATTAAGCCATTTTTTACACACCAAATTTTCCTATTGTGGTCTACAGAAATGAAAGTGGAACAAAATCAAAGGCCTAAAAGGCTTCTTCTTTTAAATATCGCTTTTGTTGGCATTAACTTATATTTTAGAATAAGCGCAGCTAAAAATTTACTTCCACAATGGAGACGTATACGTTACGTTCTTAGTTATGCGCAGCAGTTCGCAGTTGTATATTTCTGCTCAGATAATAACGAAATTTACAGAATCCATTTGCAAATGGCGCTGATATTTTGGATAACAAAATAGCTAAAACCAGAGACAATACTGAGACTCTCGACTTCGGAAGATTTCCCGTTACTTATAGCCTACAAACTATATTAGGTCTGGTTTTTTGGGCTTCGAGCTCAGCAAAGCAAAGTAAAGTAGGATTTTCAGCACGCTATTTACAACAACTACGCTAAACTTGACACTTCCAGACTTGCAATAGTTGTTGTAATAGCTTTGCTGAGATTGGAGCTCAAAAAACACGGCTACTGCTACATAGAAATTCGTATTGATAAATGTCACGTAACTTCAAAATTCCGACCACTTCCGCTGTCGGCAAAGTTGCTGTCAGCGTTCATAGAATTTTATGCGTTAAATTTAAAATTATTCGTTACGTGTGGATAGTATTTTTTTTTCCCAGGAATAAGTTTAGGTAATAATAATAATAATTATTTTTGGAGCAACAGGTCCGTAGGGACCCTAGGCCTAGCTTACCACAACCATTCGCTTTGCGTGAGATTTCATTTTTGGAACGAATAAGTTCAGGCACTTTTGTTTAAAATATTTATGAAAAATTAACAAGCTTGATGAAAATTAAAAATGTTTTTAGCAATTTTTCTTAATTTATGTAAGAAGTTAATGATATTCAAAAGCGAAAAATACTCAGCATTTATTTTGTATTTTTTTGTATGTTTTTGCATGTCACACGGATTTCAAATTGACATAACACCGATAGGAAAAGAAAATGGACGAATTTGAAAATAAATTAAAGGTATCTGGTAAAAACAATCAACGAAACTAAAACAGTTTTGAATTCTAGGCAATTTGTAGTACTTTTTGCGGCTATTTAAGTATTCTGAGATGTGCAAATATTTATTTTATTCTAGTTTAAGATCTTTGAGTTACAGAGCAAATTGCATAGAACTTGTGAATATTCACAATAACACTTTCTATTTATTGTCAGTCAATTAAAGAATTTTTCAATCTTCAGTCTTTGGTTGCTAAGTGGGAACCACGAAACAGGTTCGGAAAATCCAAAATAAATTCGTACGAGTCAGTGTCGACATGCCTTGATCCACTGATAGAAAAAATTTTGCGATCCACATCAGCGAAGTTCATCCACTAACATGAAGTTTTGTAGGTTACGAAAAATTAAGTTTATGACAGTTGTTTCCGACTGAAGTCGCATCTGCACTGTTCTGTTTTTAAGAGAAAAGTAGAAAGGAACTCAGAAAGTTCACAAGCTCAAATTTAAGACGTCCATGTTTCCTTTTTTCCTTAAAGTGAAAGCTAAGTTTGTTTTTATTTTGTTGTAACTTCGTTCTGGTAGCCTTTCAAAAATGTTAACCAATGTTTATTGAACTGTTAAAAAAACCTACCCAAAAACTATGCAATAATATATTACGTCTTCCAATAATCTATATTTAACTGGAGACGACAAAATTGCAACCGTAGGTATCTGCTTACAGAAACCCAAATGACAACTCAAACGTTTAAGTAAAATGACAAGGTACCAGAAAAGTGTAAGAAAATGTATTGTAGAACGTGACTAATCTATTCTAAGTAACTGTTGTTAACAATTTAAAAATTTTCAACTAAAACCATGTAAACCAAACTTACATAAAACAAAACAAGCAGAGAGCCATCAAATGCGTTTTCGAACTAGGCTCATACTTGACTGCAGTCAGAATGTCAGCCCGACATGACGGACAGCTAGTCCTTGACGGCTTCGGACCAACCGCTCTAATTCCAGGTCCTGCAGTTCCTCTAGTTTGATATGTTATGATACATTTAGCAGCTGCAGTGCCTTTTGAAGGATCCGTATAACTAGAAGCAGGCAGTGGCCCTTCAAAGTTTTGGGCCGGTATGGGTTGACTGTAACCAGGTGGTTGCACATAAACTGGAGGTTGTGACATTATAATTATTCTATAACACTTGGACTATCACAAGCGACCACTAAGTAGCACGAACGATAACTGAATGGCTTCCTTTTTGGCAATTTATTTGACTTTCTTATTTTCAAAAAGCAAATAATCTTTTGTCACTGTAATCGACACTTGATGGATGGTAAAAAGTTTTAGTAGGTAGATATGTTTTGTTATCGTATGTTTATATGGCCACCTATAAAATGAGACGAAGTTCAGAGCTGTTAAATATGAGTCGCAAAATTATGTATAAACGGCCCTTTGTCATAATACCTATGACATTTGGTAAAATTATTATTTATTGGGGTTAAAATAGACACGACCACATCCGAATAAGGCCAAAGTAGCCACCACCCGCTGGCTGACGTGGAGCTGCCGAATTTATCAATCATCTGTCATCGGGAGTGCTTTGTATGGAATTTAGAAATTGTTGTGCAAATAAAACAAACTCTCCTGACTTTACAAAGACTAACTTCCTTCCTACTTGTACAGAAAACATTTGGAGTAAAATACAGTGGGCCTTACCAATAATCATTTTTAACCTTAAATATTTCCTAGGTCACAATATGCAATTTTGTATGGAAAATTTTGCCATTGTGAGTTCGAAAAACTTAGCCTGGACACTAAGAATGATTATTGGTATCGCGAAGTGATTGGCATTGCATAATCTAATCTGCTCACGTGTTGTTCCATTTTTTGAAGAAATCCCAATAAATCTAGTATTTTTGTTTTTACAAATGATTAATCTAGAGTTCTTCGGAAATTGCCACACGTGATTGATACTGTATTTCTTATTTTATATATGAGGGTTATCGTAAACAAATTTCATGGAAGATTATCTCTGAATCGCTAAAGGGGGGTTTTCATTTTTATTTAATTTTGGTGAAGCATTGTTGGACAATATAGTAATATTTATATTATAGATCTGGTTAGATCTAGATTTTAGATAACTTTTCTGTAATCGATTTCAACAGGTTCAAGTCAGCAGGGAGCATTTGCATGTGTGGTGATAGTAATTCCAAGTGTTTGCATTCTTAAAAATCCGCAAAAACTAAACTAACAGCCCGATTATAGCAAACCTCACTGATACCTCATAAGTCTAAAAACCCTCACAAGGTGAGGTGGAATACTGAAATTTCACCTTTTTTGCCCAAAAAATGTATATTTTATATATTTTTACTAATTTCGTGTACGAGTTCGGTCTTTTGTGGAAAATTTTGTGCCAATTGAAAGTGACCATGCTGAGGTGAATTTTTTTGTGAGCTTTGTTGTGGAATTATCGTAGAATTCGGGAAAAAGTTATCGAATCACAAGACAACAACTTCACAAGAGCTTGTGACTTGTGAGGGCTCACAACGACAGAATCGGATCGGACTGTAAAGCTTAAGCCAAAAAATTGCTTGTTTAAAAAATGTGTGCTAAGCCAAAACACGTCGACGACATCGGCTCGGCCAATGCTCCAGCTAAGAGGATCTTTGCATACCAGTTCCCAGGCTCGAGACAACAAGGAAGACCGAACCTCCGTTTCAAAGACCAAGCCATTGCGGATGCCAGAGCGCTTGGTCTGGCAAACTGGAAGCAGCGTGCCCGGGATCGCAGAGGATGGAAGGCTGCAGTGTCTCAGGCAGAGACTCTTCACGGGTCGGGAGCCCGTTAAGTAAGTAAGTAACTTAAGCACAAAGCTGTTAAGACTTCGGGATCACAACTCGTTATTCACCGATTATATTATACTTGAAATGACAATGTTGCCATTCAATAAGAATGGAGTCAGAATTAGACCAAGCACCGATCGGATTTCGGAAGTAGTGTTGATATACCTACGTCTCATAGGAATAATATTTAAACAAAAAAGCGAGATACTACAGCCGAGTTTTTTTGAGCTTCGATCTCAGCAAAGCAAGTAGGCTTTTCAGCACGCTAATTACAACAACTATTGCGAGTCTGGAAGTGTCAATTGGAATGTATTTGTGCTGAAAATCCTACTTTGCTTTGTTTTGCTGAGATGGAAGCTCAAAAAAACTCGGCTTTTACAAAGTGCGCAAGTCATAGAAAATAGGTTTAAACATTCGATACTTTAGACTTTAGAGAGGGAGAGATATTTTGGCTGGATGTCGCTCTTTTGTTCACGTTTTTAAAACAGTAGGGTCTCTATTAATTCGGTAGGGTTCGTTACTGGCTCTCCACAAGTGATAATATATTTATAAATGTTGAACACTAGACTCGAAACCGAAAGCTTTGATCTGTGATCTGGCAACGCTGATCGTACACGACCCACAAAAGTTAAAGCGGGCAATTTTCTTCGAATTGCGATTGCAGTTAGTCATTTGCAGACATAACAAAAAATAAAATACACAAGAAAAAATAATAACCAGCGAACCTCATCGGTATACGACGCTTCTATGATAAATGACCATACGCACACGAATCTGACTCTTGAATTTAATTTCATTATCAGCCTTTGGAGTAAGCGTTACTTGAGCACTACTTGTTGTTTGTTAAATCTTATCGAAAATAGCTTAGGTATTTAAAATATTTTCTGCTTATCGTTTGTGTTTTCCTGTCAAGCGTTCTGTTTCTCTCATTCCCCAATATTAACTGTGTATACACATAACATGAACTGACACTCACAAACTTAATCTGTCAATTTGCATTGACCTTGAAAAGTTGCTGCTACACATTTCGAGAAGATTCTGTTCACACTAAAACTCAACTATTGTACAGCTTACAACTTGGCTTATAAACATATTACACAAATTGAAACCAGAGTTTAGTTTTAAACAATTCAAGTCAATCTCGCTATAGCTTACCAGAAAAGGCACAAACAGATCGCCATGAAGTGGGTGTGAGATGTGGCTACGTGCTTTATCTTCGACTTGATCTGAGCGCTGCAGTTCGGACAGGTCATACGCATTGCACTTGGACCGACCTGGGTGTTGTGAGCGTTAGCCGGAGCGGTGATCACAACAGTATGTTGTGTCGGCGGCCCTACTGGCCCTGGCTGCGAAGTCATCACATTGTATTGATACGGTGGCAGCGTTGCACCCGGTGCAGTTGGTGCTGTAGCGATCGCACCATCTAGCTGCTCCGACGCGTTGTAGTCAGGCGGCAAATTTTCATACGGAGGCAAACCTTTCGACATTTTTCAATAGCACTTTCGAACCGTATTCACTGAAAACTGATATTCAACTGATTCAGTTGAAAATTCACAATTCTATAGTTTGCTAGAGGGCAACCTAACCTTATCATGTTCATGGCACCGGTTGAGTTTTTGCGTGTACCCTTTAGAGTAGGGTATATTTTTTATGTTCGATAGTTTGTTATAGGCAATAAAGATAGATGCATTTTCAAGTGCCAGCTGCTATTCGTTGTTCCTATGGCTTTTATTTGCTTGGTAATAGATAAGTACGTATTTTAAATGAATGAAGTACGTTGTGAAATTGCAATAATGCATTGGAGCGTAAGAAGCAACAAAAAGGAAATATTCTGGCGAATAGAATAATACACACTAGGGAGACTAGATAGTGATTCAGAGCAACACTTGTGTTTTTTAAGGGTATACCGAACAGTCTAGTACAATATTTCCTACATCTTTTCTGAGGTGTCAAGAGTCTGCGTTGTTTCGCACGCATGCTGAATAAAAGATCCTGATAGGGTATGATATATGTCCACTCATAACAGAGTGTACATTTCCCTTATAGATGTTCCCAAATGTATAGCAAGTAAGAGAGCAAAAAATCATATACACAAATTGCTGCTGTTCCTTTTCCCGGTACCCAATTTACACTTGACATTTATGCCATGCAAAACAAAGTGACATATTTGTTCTGTCAAAAATGTTCAATAGGGCATTAGAAGCAGTTTTGTTATTTTTACTTAAAAAAAGGTTGCCTTGGATCGTTAACATAAAACAGAAAATTATCATTCCACTTCCTTTGCTGTTCCATCTCTCAGGAATATTTTTTGTGATGGAATTCGTTCAGTGGTGGTTGCTTTGCTGTAGGTACCTCATTGTTTTCGTATAGGGAAACATTTTTCTGTCAGATTTTTTTGTGTAAACGTAAAATAAAAACTAATTTTCAAACTGTTCCAATTTTGCGGTTGCATTTTACGTATCACTATAACTGAGTCCTTACTTCACAGGAAAAGAGTTATTATAACACGTTTCTTGTTTTTGAACAGTAGTGATGATGCATATAATATTTTGAAAGCGCAAAAATGTGGTTTGAATTGAAAGAAAGTGTCCAATTAAGGCAATCCAAATTTGACAGCAAATCTGTTGAATTACTATCAAAACTACCAATTGAGTTAATAAATTTAAATTAATTTTTAATGATCCGGAAATAACATTTTGGTATGAGCCCACTCACGATCATTTGTCCAACAATACAGAACATAAATATCAATAATGACGGCAAGATTTATAAACTGTAATTTGTATCACTCTAAAAAAAACATTTTATATGAATGCTGTCAAATTGCCATTTGTCAAAATTTAACATCGATCTTAGAGACCAAAGAAATATCTTTTAATTACGTTTTCAACCATTTTTTACAGAGGGAAATTTATTGTTCGATATCGTATGTTTTTTTTTATCGCGAAATGTCAAAAAACCATTATGCTTCAAATTTGTATCAAAAAACTGAACCAAATTCAAGCAATCTGTCTCTCACAAATTTTCCAAAATACTCCTAAAATTTGGCTGCTACGTGTAGGTGCGCTAATAAAATGTTTGCGTGGGCTTCAGGAACAAAAACAAATAACACCACTAACTGCGTCTTATTTAATTTGTCTCACTCTTCACTCATAAGGAATTCACTAACGGGGGCGTAAGGGACTGCAAGATGGATACTTTCCTCTTCTGGGCCTCCAGCTAAAATTGCTTATTTACAGTTATATTTGTTTTGTTGATATTTTTTAGCTGAATGGCATTTTTATTGCTATGTTTTGATTTCGATTCCATTTCGAATACAATGTTCCTCACTGGCACTAGACTAAATAAGATCTGCTTAGACGCGTGACTGTCGTTTCGTCAGTGATGCACACATGTTGTGTCAAATGCAGTAGGTATGTATGTCACTTTCAAACAAGCAACAATGTATGTTTCAGTTTATGAGCGTATGGAGCTTAAAGGTTCTTACTTCTTACTAAGTAGCACTATAGTGTTGTAATTGTAATACCCCAAAATGACTCGTTAGATGAGAGCGAATGTATTAAATAAGAAGCTCGGAGGCCAAATATATATGTATCATTTGAATTTCATGATCGCTGATCGCTTTGGATGCTTCCAAATTTAACTGCGTATTATCCTCTAATTTTCAGTAGGAACCGGATATCACATGAAGTTAATTCATATCTTATCTTTTTTCTAACTGAAAAAAAACCTTAAGTCGACATCTTTCTGAGAATTTTGACTTAAAGGTGCGTGGTTATGTCGAAAGAAATTAACAAACCAAATCGTAGATTAGCAATTAGAACAAAATCTGCAAAAAAACAAACTGCTGTATACTTAGGGGGCATTACTAATAATCATTCTTTACCTCCACACTAAATATTTTCTAGGTAACAATATGCAATTTTGTATGGAAAATTTCGCCATTGTGAATTCCAAAAACTTAGCCTGGACACTAATTGGTATCGCGGACTGACACAACGGTTGATCATGCAATACGATTTACTTAAACTAGTCTCCACTTTATATTCGAGGAAAGTCACAATTGTGAAATTTGTATGGAATTTAGAGATATTGGGCCTTACTAATAATCATTTTTAACCTTCACACTAAATATTTCCTAGATCACAATATGCAGTTTTGTCTGGACACTGGACACTAAAAATGATTATATTAGTACCGCGGATTGGGAGTTACTATCAATCGTTCTTAACCTTCACACTAAATATTTTCTAGGTCACAATATGCAATATTGTATGGAAAATTTCTTAGCCTAGAAGACACTAAAAAAAGATAATTATTAGTAGGTATTGCGGATTGTGAACTCCTTCAATTTCCAGGGTTAAATTGTACGAACTCACAATGGCAAATTGTTCATACAATATTGCATATTGTGACCGACAATAAACAAAAGTGAAGCTTAAAAATGATTACTAAGGCCCAATGAATTTCCAATTAAGTCCATTTATCGCCTAATAACTGATAACTACAAAACTTATCACTAAAACAATTTAATAATAATTCTTATCACAACATAAAAAGGTAGCCCTGAGATCGATATTTATCTGCCACCCAAGTTGAGATATATTCAAGTGAACAAAGTTGGCCTTACCAATAATCATTTTTAACCTTCACACTAAATATTTCCTAGGTCACAATGTGCAATTTTTTATGGAAAATTTCGCCATTGTGAGTTCGAAAAACTTAGCCTGGACAGTGGACACTAAAAATGATTATTAGTACCGCGGAGTGAAAATAAAATCTTTCTACTTACATAAACAGGCACAAGCAAAGCGCCATTAAATGCGTCTTAGTTGTAGCTTCATGTTTCATGGACGTGAGAACCTCCGCTCTGCAACTTGGACAAATGACGCGAGTCCGATCTGGTCCCACCTGAGGATGGAGTGGTCCAGTCTCTGCGGGCACAGTAACAACAACAGCTTGCACTGGTGGTGGTTGGCCTGGTTGGTATGTTTGGGCTGGGGTCCAGCCTGGTGGGTTATTGGAATAGGGTGGAGGATTTCCCATTTTCTCTCAATATGTATCGACTTTATTACACAGAACAACGAATTCGTACTGAGGTCGTTGGAAGTGCACGAAATTTGTAATTCTTGTTCAGAATTGTTCGCGTAATCTTATCGCAACTAGATAACAGGTAGGTAATTATATGAGCAATTGTTGTTTGCTGTTGCGGCTTTTCGAAAACAACTTTTTTTGTTGGAAAATTATCTGCGCGGATGTTGACTTATGTCAGATCCATGAGTCGCTTGAGAATGGTCTCATATTTTAGTGAGTCATGAGTTCTAGCAAAGTTAATCAGTATCGAATGATACTGTATTGGTTTTATGTTTTTATAATCACCTCTGATAAGAGGGGAGTGGTCAGACATGTATATGGTTCCGGATAATACCTATAACCGCGTGAATTTCCCAAAATGTCGCTGAATCTTTCGTGATAATTGTAATTGTTGTGTTGTGTTACAATTTCTTACAATACTTTGTGACAACGATCAAGCTTGTTCGTCATGGTGATCGCGATTTTTTTTTCGAAACGAAAAAGGAGGATTCACGATCGTGAACTCGATTTTTTTACGATTGAAAAACTCTTCGCATCATCAACAAATTGATCAACCTATACTATGATCAAACAAGCAATCACCAATAGACACTGTCAAGCATTTGCACCTGATTTTGATGTCTCACTTTCCCTCTCACATGCTTGATGCGTTTTTGACCAGTGTATATACAGTGTGACCTTCTCAGATATCTGAAAAGTCGCAAGAAATGGCCAATGAGAAACAAAGTGTCATCTTTGAAGCTATTCTTCAAATTTAGGATTTTTGAATCATATTTAACAAGCATGGGTTCGCTAAACATAATAATAGTGCTGTGATAGGCAACGGCGGTAGGTATATTTTTAAGGTTTTTATTCGGAAATGAGAGCATTAGTAAAATTTTGGAAGTAAATATTAGAAAAATCTTGGAGCTAAAAATAGACAAACCCAATTATAAGGATCGAAAGTGCGTATATTTCCTGCAATTCTTTGAGCACGCTTATTCTAATTACGTTTTAAAGACGACAATTATATTAACTTAAAAAAAAAAAAACCCAGCTCAAACTCATAACTATTGAGATACTTTTCTAGTTTACATTTTCCAATGTTAAGGATACGAGTTTTTACATTAAATTTCGAAGTGGGTTGTATTTAATAAATTTGTGAAAATAGTTTTCCAGTGCAAGTGGAAAAAGTGTTTTCTTGTGGCCAAGTCATAATGTTCGATTTGCAGCAGAAATCTAAAATTTCATATCAAAATCTGAAATGCCCAATTGAAAACGACATAAGTGCTTAAAACGTTTTTATTATACGAAAGAAGAGCGCATTTTTGTTATAGGTAAATTCCTAAGGAGCCTAAAAATCGCCGAACTTCTAAGTGAATTGTGTAAATGAGGATCAATCCCAAATGACAATTTTAACGAGCCAATGAAAAGTTGGAGTAGCCAAATCAGAGATAAATAGCCAGAGCTGGTAACACTGCTGCTTGTGTATCAACTATCAACTGATGGAGCACTCCACAAATTATTTGCCGCCGCCTTTTTTTTTATACTTTTCGCTGTCCATTTGGAAAAATTCGTTCCGAAACAGAGCCGTACCATCTATAACAAATATTTCGAAACTACTAAGCAAATGTTGTTGCACGTTTTCGGCAATAAATGTCATGATATTAAATTTTATAAAAACTCATTTACTAATAATTATGTTTTGCATATAAAATTATTGGCCATTATGAGCTTCATATATTTAATGAAAAGAAATGGTTATTATTAAGGCCCACACATAAAATCCTTTCACTAAAACGATAGTTTTTAAACTCTGAAAGATTTAATAGAAAAATAGCCACTAGATATAGACACTGCCCATGGATAGCATTGGAATTGCTCTTACAAATCGCTACTGGTTCTCACAAGAGTGCAACTGGAATCATATTTCTCTCTGTTTTTAAATGAAATTGACAGCTCGGCATCACACCATATTGACATACAAAATCCATTGGCTCAAACTATCGTTATCAATCTTAACCCTAAATATATTTAAGGTCGACACAGTTAATTTAGTATAAAATATTTAAAAATTTGACTTTTTCACTTTAAAAGGTAAGTAATCACTAAAAACGTTGAACGTAACTTCGAATTTATATTACGATGTTTAATTCAAAAAATATTATCACACTGTATATGTCCTTTTAGATGACACAGCTCTTGGCAACTTAATTGTAACACAAATCCTGAACCTTCACATTGCTAACTGAATACACCCATTTTTACGTAACAATAACAAATTTATAAGAAACAAAATAAAAACTTACAGGAAGACACACAAGAGAACCGCTATCACATGTGTCCTTGTTGTGGACTCGTGTTTAAGTTTTGTGTTAATATCCGCCCTGCAGGAGGGGCAAGTTAATCTCGTTGACGATGGTCCTACGCTCGACATTGTTTTCGTGTTTTTTTTTTTTTTTTTTAATTTAATAGGACTGTATTTGTCGATGTTGTTATTGCAACTGAGTTTCGTACCGCTTTTCGAGGTGACTATATATGAACAACCGAAAACGTATCTACATCTAAGATAACTTACAATGATATCTTGTTTAAACTGTGATATAGATATGGTAGTTAGTAACCACGCACATTATCCCCTATCTTAATTGGGTGGTGAAGAGGGTGACCTCACCATTCGCTTCCTAGGATAGGCAATTGGATCGGTCTTTACCCACAGTAATAATATTTAAGGCCTGAACTACATCCAAACAAAAGTTGAAAAAAGTACAAAAATCATCACACTCTAAATATTTTCTATCAATTTAATACTTTTACAGTTCTAAAAACAAATCCACTCAAGAAATTCATTACCGTAGATCACGTTCCCATCATATAATTCCTGTCAGTTTCAAAAGGAAAAGCGCTTTTTCACTTCACTCGACTAAATTTGTGTAGGCTTCTGGAAATTTGAGCTGCAAACAAAAAAAGCTCAGAGCTTCCTTAGTTCAGATTTTGTTCGTAGATGTTATATAAAAATGCGTGTGTCAGTGATACAAGACTTTTCGGACTGAATTGCCCACGACAACTACCAAAAATTATCTTTCGCCCATTCCTAAGTTTGCACTACTGGGGTGTGTTTTAAACTGCATTTACACCATCACGCAGGCGCATTTTTGCATGAGACGGGACAGAGAGATCCGTTTATCCGAGATCACAAATCAGACGCCTAAATTGTCATGGATGTTCTACCCATAATTATAGATACGTAAAACGGAAATTGACACAGGTTCCGCTCACCAACGCTCAGAAACATTTTTATTTCTGATTTAAAACACGTGAAATGAGAGTGGTAATTAGTTTCAGTAAATTGAGCCAACAATTCATCAATCAGTTGCAAGAAAAAAATAAATAATTGTCCGTTCATCATTTCCGGAAGCCATATTGTTTTATAGGAACACGGAATATAAAAAATATCAACATGCGGAGCTTTTCTATAATTCCTACCACGTAAGCAAGATGGCCGACCTATATACATGTCCCCTTTTTTTTGCGTCTTAGGTAATGCTGTACCTTTTGGTCACACGGCTATTTAGTGTTGAGCATCACTTTAATCTTCCGTGATAGGAATGTGTGACCGTGTAAATGCAGCATTAATGAATTTCGAGCTTTTCATTTTTTTTATACTTTTTTCAACTTTTGTTTCGATGTAGTTGAAGCTTTTCGATGTAGCCTGCTTAACTATAATTCGTGTGAAGTGAATTTGCTGTATTATTGGCAAATTTTTCGAAATCTGCCCGTTTCAGGAAAATTTTGAAAGTGATCTATTCCGTCTTCAACATTTTGCACTGTTGCACAAAAGTACTAGATTAAACCATCGAATTGTTTGTCGTCTCCGTCTGTATGGTGACACTTGAGATGAGATCTGATATAAAGTACATATTCTTTTTGACAACACAATGGAATCACTTCGACTTACATAAACAAGCACAGGAGTAGTGCCATCAGGTGGGTCCTGTTTGTAGATTCATGCTTCAAAGTTGTCAGAATTTCAGCTCTGCAACTGGGACAAGTAGTGCGAGTTGATTCTGGGCCAACGGCAGAAGCTATCGGCTTTTCGGAAGATATATAAGTGTGTGCTGGGATCCAACCTGGTGGTTTATTTGGATATGAAGAAGACATTTTGTTTAAGCTTTGTATATAGCCTTTTCTTATCGGAGACCGACTTTCAACTGATTTTCGTTGAAAATTTTAGAGTTTTTTATAATCATTAGTAGGATGCACTTGAATTGCACTGTAATCTTATCGTAGTGTTGAAGTGTTAAGAATTTTTTTTAATATTTTGAAGTGAATCTAAATTGAAAATTGTTAGCAATGTTTTTCTATACACAATTTAAACAAAACTGCAAAGCTATTGGGAACTGTAGGTGAGTAATTTATTTATTGATGGAGTAAGATAGGAAAGTTTAAATAACTCAGTAAGATAGTAGTTATTATAGCACTGGCAGAAATTAATTGGAAGTCAAATAAATGGACTTTTTAGAAACGTTTCAAAAATGCATCGAAAAGAGTGCAAAAAAAAATAAAAAAGGCCTTAAAAAAACGCGCTTAAAATGGGTGGAAAAAAAACTTAGAAGGAAGTAATGACTAATAATTGTGAGCGCTGCTAAACGTACAAACACTGGCAAGCTGGAGGTAGCTGATTTAGAATCTCTAAGGAACTGTCAAATAAGTTTAAAAATAAAAAACGTTTCTTCAGACGATGTTGTGTTTGGGTGTCACGGCTGAAAACACGGTACTTTCTTCAATATTTCCTTGCCCTTTGTCCTTCCCTATAATTTCTCAGTCCCAAATTTAATTTGTAAAAAAAATTTAATCCAAAAAAGAACTAAAATAAAGTGCACGACTGGGTCGCACGAAACTTTCTGGTTTAGTGCGAGTCTGACTGACATTCAGAGTCTTCACGAAAATCCAAAATTGAGGACACGATAGTTTTGAAAAAAATCCATTTGACTCTAAGTTGCATTTTGGTCAAAATCGTTATATCCGTTTTCCGGTAAACTGAAAAAATCTAATTAAAAAAAAAATACTTTTTTCAAAAATCCATTGTACGATAATATAGAGAAAAACTGAGTTTGCTGAGTCAAAAATGACCACATTACCTTAGAAATTAATTATTGTTACAACCGTATAGACCGTTTTTGAGATACCTATGTCTAAATTTCAAAAGTTCTGTTGTTTGATTTTTAAGCCAAAAACTGGGTACGCAGTCATGGTAACCTCACCTACTTAAGCTTAAATATCAATTTTGGTTGAAATCGTTAGAGCCGTTTTCGATCAAATCAAACTGGTACGAACATTTTATATGGGAACTACCATTAATATTGAGGTTACCTTGCAAAAAAAAATCAATTCCCGAACTGTAAGCCCACAAACTCCAAATCCGGAAGCCTCGCTATGCGGGAAATTTTTTTTAATATTTTTTTTATGTTACTTTTAACTGGGAGCGGGTCGAAAATCTGCTTTTAAAAGGCACGCGCTTTTTATCATTTTCCGAACCTTTTTTTGTTATTTGCAGAATTTTGTAAAGCAGAATTTTGTAAGGCATAATTTTGCAGAATTTTGTAGAACAGAATTTTGAAAGCAGAATTTGGACCTTGCCAAGATTTCGACCCCGACCCCTATTTACTTAGTACTAAGACACGAATTGGGTTGCATTTTTTTTTGGTGTTCATAAAAAATAGTTTTTAAAACCAAAACAAATATATTTGGGTTCGAAAGTCGTCGATTCTTCCGTTTCATTCTTTTAGTATATTTGTCCGATGTCATGTCAAAAGTTGGCAAACGTGTGGGTTGCTTTAATTTAAACCAAGCCCTCCATCAGGGTCTCAAAAACTCACCAGCACAGCCCAACGCAGCACATTTTCGTCCAACATTTTGAATATATATTTTTCATTTATTGCCTCTGACAAAGTTTTTGCTCTGCTGCTTTCGGACTTACTCACACTGGAGTTTCTCACACACCATTATGATGTCATACATAGATCTCCAAGACGGCCAAGCCAACAAACAACAACTCAACGGAAGCTTTAAAAGCTCTTAACATCGCTCCCTCTCTCTTTAATTGCTCGCTTGCAAATCTCTACGATAGGCATCCGTCGACTAGAGCGACCACGACAGTCCGTCCAGATCGGTACATACATTCGCGCACAATATGACTGACGATACAGACTTGGTCGAGATAAATCTAAATCCGCCTACAACGCCCGAGGAGAGAAGCAACAACATCATTGGAAACATACGCCTGGCGAGGGGTGCCAATCTGCCATTCATCGACAACGTCGATGACGTCTTGGAAGCCAAGCAAGCCAATCAGTTGTTCTGGGCCCCCAAGTCCATCGCCCACGATGACAAGCCACGTCTGAGATACTTTGCTGTTGGGCCTAGTTCATATCAAGTCAAATGTCCCCTTTGTGGAGCCCGAGCAGACACTGAAACGGTCCAGATGTCCGGACTGGTGGGGCATCTTAGCTCGTTGCTATCGCTGCTGTCATGGTATGTCACCGAAAACGATGTCATTCAACAAAACATTGATAATGAACTTAATTTCTATTTTCAGCTGTTTTCCGATATTTTCCCTGTCGTTCCTGTACTGTTGCCTCTCGAGCCAGTACAAGAGCAAGCGTATGTTCTGCAATAAGTGCGGTGGGCACTTGGGCTTCTACGATCGGCCGGTGTGATATGTTTTCTAGATAAAAAGTGTCTTTGTTTTGTTTCTAAAGAGAAGTATGTTTCAGGCAAAATTTGCGTCTGACAGTCGAATAAACAAAAGTTTACAAGTTGGGTTTTTTTTTTTATTATGCGAATACACGTGGTAAGAAAGTCACTGCAACCGAACAGTACAAAAGTAACGAATAAAAGTGAAAGCAAAGTGCGGTAACCAATGTGTGTCAAGTAGATTCGTTGTGAGTATTTCGAACGGTGTATTGCGGCCTTTATTTGAATGGAAGTTAATTATTCCATAATTTCATTGTTAATGATCCGTCCGTTAGAAATGATGAATGCTGAAGTCTGCGTTGGGCACCATTAGAGATCCGGTGCTCTTGCACCTTCAGAAATTCAGAGGCCTTGGTAGATTCGATGTTTTTTCTTTTGTAAGTTGTCTATTCGAAGGAGACCCCGCAGTGTCTCTGTCTGTATTTTTAGATTTCCATCTGTTAATCGAATTTTTGAAGGGACTTTAAGTCCTCCTCCCCATTAGCATTCACTTGGCTGAAATATTGGTACAAAAATACTGGAAGCAAAGCGGCCAATAAGACCTATCCGCAACTGAAAGTCATCCGAAAGATGGAAATTGTCTATCGTATATCAACGGGCTGAGAAACCTCAAGACCATAGAGGAGCCTCGAGATGACTGTCAGGTAACTCAGTTAAAAAAAAAAATAACAGGGACGTTGTCGATCACTGATCGTTTGCAAAATTATTGTAATATGTTAACAAACTTAGCCAGTTTGCACAGTCTTTGCGACAGCTTCCATTTTGGTTGCTAGCTTTGCTGATTTCATTTACAATCAGCTTGAAACAATTGGCACAAAAATGGCCTCAAAGAGGCAGGCAAGCTTGTAGCTTCGACTTCATTGGAATGAAATGTGTTGCTTAATATAAAAATAAATCCAAGATAAATAGACCTCAAATAGAATGAAGTAGTAGCAACCACCTGCAAGAGATGTTTTTATAAAGACAAGTCAGTCGTCCATTACCCGAATAATTTACCAAAAAACTTAGAAAACCGGTGAGAAAATCGCTTTTCCCAAACCATATGCATTCATTGCAATCGGAATACTGAAGACATGCATCCGATATTTTAGACGTCTGTCAAAATCGACTCAGTCTATTTCTGAAGCTGGTTGCTATTATTGGAATCATGCGTGAACCTTTTTTTCCAAATTGTGAAGCCCGAAATATTGGTTCAAGTTCAATAGTGGTTAGTATACCATCTGGCGTCTCAAGTTCAATACAAATTAAATCTCAATTTTTTTTGTTCACTGCGCCATCTCTTGCAAACGTCTGACAAACACCCCATAGTGTAGGTAAGTGTCATGAAAGGGCTTCTCAATTCTACCTCGATATAGAATTTTGGCATTCTTGCCAAAAATAACAAAAGGAATGTTTTTGAAAAGCTTGATCTCAGGTACCTTTATGAGCCTGCTGCGCTAACAATTTACTTATTTTTAAATGTTGTTTTCAAATATCTAGGCAAATGTACAAAATTTAAATTTAAGACGAGAGTTACATCTGGTATCATCTTAAGAAGACAACGGAACATGATTAGAATTTGGAAGAAGCTAAATCGGTTGAGTGAAATGCGGAAGACTTAGAACAAGGTTATTTGTTGGGCTCGCTAGAGAATGAGTCCGGCCGTCAAATTCATTTGAGAAGTCGAGGTATGGCAAGAACTTTGAAGAAAAGTTCCTGCCATACCTCGACTTACAAGGAGGCGGCCCTTACAGAAATCAAAATACAGTCTAAGGTGCCTTTTGAATATTGAATTAAAAGCCGAATGTTCCTACGCTCCTTTATTTCCCTGTCTTGACAATTAAGCTTCGTCGGCCCTACGGTTACAGAATGCCGAGGAAGTTATTGTGATCTTTTTATAAGGTTAAGTTAGGTTTATGGGTGGGTACATCAGAATGAGTCATAAAGTATTTTTGCGGAATATTTGACAGCGTTTTTTGACATTTTGAATGTTTGTGCGTTGAACCATAAATATCGTTCGTTTAAGTACTATACCCAAAGTGCATTGTTTGTTTTTCCGTTTAAAATTGTTCAGCTCCTTGAAATCAAAAACGAAGGGCCTCGCGTAGGTGGACACACTATCTTAAAGCCCTTTCGGTGCTGCAGTGTGTCAGATTTTTCCATTTTGTGCCCATTTGTCATTTGATTGGTTAATGATATTTCCAATTTCTACAACAAAATTCAGGAAAATTCACTTGTGGGATAAACAAACACCCCACGTGCGATAAACTACATTTAAGTTATGTACGTTTCCTAAAAATACTTTCATATTTCATAAAAATATTACAAATCAGAGGAGTCATCGTATATCCATGGCAGTCCATACAAAGACTCCGTTTATACACACTTACTGCCAGATTTACATGGAATAAAAATAAACGAACGAAGAAATGCAAAATGTTTTCATGTCAATTGCGCGGCCCACCTCTTCATTTCCTCTACCTCCACACTGCCGAATCAACCACACCGAAAGCTCTCGCAATCTCTCGCGTTCGGTCAAAAGCTCGTTGGGGTTCTATTTTCTCAGACTTTGGCTGACAGCTGATCGTGGCCGTATTTTCTACCGCGTGTATAGTTTCGCGGATCCGAGTGACGATCGCGGTCCAACGATCCTCCCATCTAGTCGCGTTTTGTTTATGTTCTCGAGCCTGTTCCAGACAAGAGTTTGACTATGTCACAGTCACAGCCAGCAGTAGTTAACAACGATCCAGCGGTTAGCAAGAAGATCGCCGATCAAACGATATTCGACAATTATGCGACACCTTTGGTGGGGCAATTCCTAAACCTGCCCAGAGAGCCGGTTGACATAACCTGCCCGGCATGTCAGATACATGCCAAATCCGAGGTGACGCATGACCTCAAATGGTACACCAGCACGATCAACGGCTTCTATTCGTGCCTATTTGTGTGAGTTTTCAATTAAACAATTTTATTTTCCATCCCACAGGTCGGGCAGAATGATGTCATAGTCAAGTCATGTCATGGAGATTTTCTTAATTCTATCCTTAAGATCAATATTTCAATTTGTTTCGTACTAATGCGTGTGTATTTCTGTGTCTTGTAGAATGTTTTGCTGCTGCTTCTGTCGGAGTTTCTCGCATCCATGCAAACACACAGATATGAACCATTACTGCAAGAACTGCGGCTGCTACTTTGGTCGCGTAATGAAGCCGAAAAAGTATCTAAAGAAAACCAAAGCGAAGTGAGTGTGTGCAAGTGATTATTAGAGATTTTTGTTGAATGCTTTTTTTTTCTACATTTTATCGAGAGCAAATAAACTTATTTTTGGATACATTTCAATTTTTTTGTGTTTCGTTTCGCACTTTTGAGGCATTTTTCTGTTTGGATTGGGGTGTTTTTTTTTTTTTTGGCCTGTGGATTGTTAAACTCTCAAGATCGCCGGAGCAATTTCAGACGTCTTGGAAATAGAAAATGTACACTGAAATGTTTGTTTGGGAGATTGGTATTGTGATTGCGAAACGTTTTTGAGACTGAGGTCTGCCGAGATGGGGTAGCGCGTAGCACTTGCGTATGTAAACATGTCAATTAGTGGAGTATTGGCGTTGGGTGGTTTCCAAAATGATTGATTTATTGCTTTGGAAATAAACAGAAGAGATTTGAAGGCAATAATATGGATTTGATTGGGAATGGTGAAATATTTTGAATGCTCTTCTGTATAGGAAAAGTATAGGAAAAGTATAGGAAAATATGGCCAGGAAATGTTGAGAATACGAGGAAATGCCAAACAGCTACTTCAGCTAACGGAGCGATTCAAGCTTCGATAGATTGGTCGTTAATAAATGTGCCCTCAACTAGCATTGCGAAATCCGTTTCATCCGGTAAGTGTCATATAGCGTGAGATGGTTGGATCTAGTCCGACAAGGATTTAAGTGTCTTACACTATTTTTCAAGTAGGTATAAGCCTCGACTTAAGTGCTAAAATCACTTAGGGATGCGGCCTTGAACTTTAACGCTTTTGCATCCACCAGAACGCGGACTGTGGTGCCTCCAAAAACAGCAGGAGAGCATAACCTTAAAAAGTTATGGTTTCTGTTAAGTATCGCCTTAAAGTTATATATTTATCCACGAAGGCGGCTCTATATACTGGAAAAAATCTTTGCTTTAAATAATACCCTGCTCTCTCTTCTGGTAGCATCACCAATTTAATTGAAGTCCTCTTCCACCAAACCAAAGACGAAGTCTCCCTCGATTGCATTTGACCCCCTTGGGTTGAAATTACAGACTCTTTGGGCCGGACTAATAATTTGGATTTTCTCTATACATATTATAATTCATTCGCACTTTTCTGACCACATCAGTGTGGGTGTACTGTACATACATTATCCTTATCTCATCTTTTAAACCAAACGAGGCCGAATATCTGTCAAAGAACTTTGTGTTCTAAAATAATGTTACCAGTTAGAAAATAATTTTTTTTTTTTTTTTTCGATTTAAGAATTATAGGTAGGTTGTTGACAATATTCTTAATCTGAATATTTGATTCTTGAAAACTTAAAAACGAATTCTTTTTATAAGAAATTATTGTTAAATCAAGAACTTTTTTTGCTTACATTTTTTTAAAAATCTCAAAATTCTTCGCTTAACAACCTTTTTTTCTGAGTGACCAACGTTACCTTCAGCCGCCTTCGCTTATAATTGTTTCTGCATCAAAGATCAATACTGGAATCGTGTGCGTCGCGTGTCATAAATATATTATAAAACGTGTGGAGCCATTTCTTCGAAGTTTTCTTGTACTGAATCGCACAATTTCAGAAAACCTTAATTCCAACATATATTTTTTCCACTGCGTCCTATCTCGCGAACGGGTGACAAACGTCCGAGAGTTTAACTGTCATGAAAGAGTTTTTAAATTAGTCGATCGGACGCGGCATAAAGTTGTAGATATCTTCATGTCGTCCCAATATTGAAAAACGAATGTTGCGACAATAATTTACTTATTTTTTTAATATTAGTTCTGAGAAACGGCTCCCTGAAAATACGCCAAAAAGTGTTTTGAAGAAAAGACCAAATTAATTGGGACGTAATCATTTTGGCAAAAACGCCAAAAACTAAAAATAAAAATTCGCCAGAATGCCAGGCCATTTTTTTGGAAAAATAGCCAGAAAATAAAATGGAAATTACTCCAGAAAAAGTTTATTCTCTTGGCATAATTTCCAAATTCGATTTTACCAAAAAAGCTGTTTTATTTCTGGCTTAATTTCCATTTTTCTTTGGCTTTTTTCCATTTTCCTTTAATGGAAAAAATGCTCAAAACATTTATGGAAAAAGCAAAATTTCGCGGTCTAGGAAAAACCACCACAACTTTGTATGGAGATTTTTGGGCTTTTTTCCATTTTAATTTTTTGGCGTAATCTCAGGGAGCCCTAAGAAACAGCTACTATTTCCACTTGATTTTGAACGTGTTTCCCTTATTAGAACGGGTGACACTGTCACAACGCAGTTTTCCGAACGCATTCTAATTCGATGAGGCAGCGCGAAACAATCACTTAAACTAGGTATTCATTAAATGTTTGCACTGTGAGTTTGTTCTACTCAGCACCTAAATTCGCCTTCGCAGTTCCAATGGAAACAGATTGCCCCGTAAAACACTCCCGCGCCATTCATTGAATCATCTGTTCCGCTGAGCTCGCTTCATACCCACAAACAATCCATCTGCTTTGTTTGTTTACGTCTATTCAAATTCCAAAAGCGTAACCATAATTAATATTCTGCCGTTGATGACAGCTGCTTTGCCCCCCTCCACTCAACTGCAAATGCAAACCCATCCATAGTACGTGATCGTCTGACCTCATTATACTCGTACATAGTCACAGTCATAGCTACAAACACGAAACATTCCGTTCGCACTTCCATAAAACCAAGTGAAGCGGACGGAAAAAAAATTCAAATGTGCCATTCGCACTTCCCTTCGTCTAACTCCATTTAGAATCCAAAGAATTAAATACAGAGAACAAAGAATAAAAAAAGCTTCGCATCCATGAAATAATAATAGACTCGCAACCATTTTGGCCCCCAGTATATAGCAGGATTGATGTGGATCTCAGTGAGCTCTGAAAAATTAGTACATTCGCACCGACCAAACCGGACCGGCACTATAATCTTTCGAGAAACAAACTGGTTCTCGTAAATTGAGTTGAAGATCACGGTCAGTCCTTAGTAGAAGATAATTAAAAATATCAAATTAAGCAGCAGCGACATGGTTGAGGTACAGACAACACAAATCGTAGATGAGCCGATCCCGGGACCAGTTGCCCCAAAAGTGTTCTACTTTGCCGTCGGTCCGAGTTCACATGAGGTCACCTGTCCATTTTGTCAAGTGGAAGGTAAAACCACTCTCAGGCGGAAATGGCTGAAGTGTTACCGCCAGCACTATTGTTCCAGCTGTGGCGAGTATCTGGGAACTTATCGACGACCACAACTCTAGAGATGACTTTTGTTTACATCATTTGTTTTTGTAAAAATACTGTTACTAAATATAAATAAAAAAAAAAACTGTTTCACTGAGAACTTTCCTAGAGACCAAGTAAATTTTGTATCTGTGTTGTCCGCCCGAGTCAGTCAGAAGTAGGTACCTATCAAGAGAGACCGAAAGCTCACACGCATCGTTTGATTCTGTACGAGTGTAGTCGAGTACTCGTATACGCTCCGATCTTGTCGGTTTAGTCGATTCTTGGCTAAGTCCAGTCGCGGTGGGTCTGTGAACGTCTGCACGAAACGCATGACGTCGGGAATTCGAAATTTTGCAATAAAAACTGTCAGTTTTTAGTTCAGAGTGAGAGAGAGAGAGCGAGCTTTTCCAACATGGAAGTCTCGGTGCCGATCGGAACAAACGTTGGCCATTTGAAGAAGGAATCCACTGAAGTCACCTGCCCCGCCTGCAATGCTGTCGGTTTGAGTGTACTACGCCAAGAAGTAGTCACCTGCATCCAGAAGATTGTTGCGGCTATTAATTTTTGCTGTTGCTGGTAAGTTAGTGGTGTCAACTAAGATAACGATTTCGCTGTGACAGATGGGGAGTGTGTGGTACTGGTTTGATGAGTTGCTTTTATGAGGCTGTTTGTGATCCATCAATGTTTTGATTCCGAACATAAATCTATGCAGTGGGTGCATTGGAGATTATGATCGAGACAAGTCGTCCAAATTGTTTATCTTCGGCTTTTGACAGACAGTGGGGACGTTCAAGTATCTAATTTAGTAAGTCTGACAGCTGTCTGACTTGATGTATCCGAGTTGTAATTGGCTTAGATCGGTCATATGAACAGCTGCTTAAGTTGACGTTTATGGAGAGATAGCCGAAGAATGTAGTCAAGATTCGTGACTGAGTTGAGTTGAGAGTTCGCATATGTGTCTGACGTAGGAAAAGTGACGTTGCTGACCAATCTTCAGTTTTTGCGTTGAGGTAACATCTAGTTCTGGGTGAGTGGAAATTGTCTCCAATGTAGATTGTGCTTTGCAGCCGTTTTAATTATAAAAGTAAACAAAATATTTTTCGTATGAAACTGGTGCGCGCTTACAGCCGTTTTTAGATTCGTTGAGGTAGATTCCTCGCTTCCTGCGTTATTGTTCAGGCCGCTGGAGCAAACGAAAATATCCTTCTCGCGAATTGTCATATTTTATTGACGACCCACAACATTAAAACGCGTTTCACGAACGAGGCACAAGAAATTGTTCACACCTAACCTCAAAATCGGGATACGAGTAGGTTATTTACCTTTTCACACCGAGCCGAAAACCGGGCTTTCGCGAAAGCAAACGAAAACTTCTACGAAAACAGAAGTTTTCCCGTATACATATTTCCGATTTGTATTTATTAATTTAATTATTTATTAATTAATTATTAATTATTAAAGTACTAAACACTTCTATTTCCAGCACTCCAATCAAATGGGAAGGTCGCCAGGACTATAATCACTATTGCTCCAAATGTGGATGTTTCATTGGACGCGTTATCCAGCTCAGTTGGTATAAACGTCAACTGTTCAAGGCAAGGCGTTCCGCACTCGAAGAGGACATGCAGTGGCGAAATTTCCAGAGGCAACGAAGTGCTGCCGAAAATCAAAACAAAACCGAACCGACCGAAGAGTAATGAACGTCACAAAGTAACAACTGAAGGAAATAAAATTAGTTTTGTACAATAATAATATATATTTCGTGTTCCCTTAATCTTATTTGATTGTGTGCACCATTGCATTTTCGCCACAGATGAGAATTTTTACAAGCGGTTGCTGTAATTTTTTTTTGACAAACGTAGCAATAAAATTCTTAAACAGTGACCTATTGCCAATATTCAGAATTTGATATTTCTGTCGACTTAGAGATTGGAATCTTTATTTTTGCATGGACCAAAGTGAAAAATGCCAGGGCGTCCAGTAAAAAAACCCTGGATTGTATTTTATTTCTAAAATGGTGGAATCCCTGGCGAATCGGGAGTATATTGTATAAAACTACACTTTAAGTTGGCAACTCTCTCACTGAATGCGCATCGCTTTCAAGTTCAGCAGAAACTTAAGTGGTTCAAGTCACCACTTTCTGCAGTTTGACAGACTCAGAAAGCAAAGCATCTGCCGACTGTTGTCCCAACTAAGCATACAAACAAAAAGCTTCTTATACATCAAACTTTTATACGATTCACGCGAAACAGTATAACATCACTCAAATGCTTTTTCTACTTTCTGGCTGGTCTTCCAAAAAGTCTCCCTCTTGATACAGCCCGGACATATTTTTCATCGGTTCACCGGGTCGACAGTCCTTGCAACCACCGCCATCGACAAATTCTCGATTCGGCCTGACGCAATTGTTCTGCTTATCATACATCCCGAGGAAGTTTTTACACTCGGCACAGTGCAGGTAGTCCCTTGCGGCTGCTGGGAACAAGCAGGGTAGAAAGCAAAGCGGCCAACAAGTAAGGATACAGGCAGCGCCAGCTGTCGAATATGACATCTGCGAGTAAACGACAAGACTATAAAATGAACACAACTCTGCACATTGTTTACCTTTTCCGTTCTCGACCTTATGATCGGTCTCTTGTTGGCACCACACTTGGGACAGTATATGGTGCCTTTAGCCGGGCGCCACTTTTCCACCGAAGTCTTGTACATGCGACGTTTCTGTGGACTTCGTGGCGTCAGCGGGGTGTAGACGTTATACTTGCGGGTGTACATGGGCTTGCGGCCGGGACTGCGAATAGTTTCCTGCTGCATGTTTGAGACTGTCGGCGGAAGTTCGGTTGTCGGACTTGAATGGTCCACCTCTGATGGCAGACTGATATTCACGAAAGATCCCTCTCGTGTTTGCGAGTCCATTGCTTCATCGGGAGCTAACTCAATTTCCGGATGATCGGTCCTAATGTGATGCAGAAGGATCGACCTGTCATACGGTGCGCACTCTATAATTTTTGAGCATTTCCGACAACGCATAGCCATACTATGCCATTTCTTAGGACTCTAAGAAAGGACAAACAGATTTAAACAAACACATTGACAAGTGAAATCGAAAATAAAGAACTTCGTGACCGAGTGAACGATATAACCAAGACTACTATTTTTTCTCGGATACAGTTTGCCAGTGGCGGTATGATTTGAAATCAAATTTCAACCTTAACCCCACAGGGATGCTGTCAGAATGTCGTACAGCGAAAAATTAATTTGAAATATTTGCAAGATGCTCAGTTGAAGGTTTTTTTTTTCACAGAATCCACACATCAGCTGCACATGTCAACCAACTGCAGGACGTCTTCATTGAAACCCTCTTAATGGGAAAAAAAATAAAAACAAAACAAATTCAATGTCATTCCAATAACATTTTCGTATCGGAAGAGACTTTCCTTTCGTGCTCATAAATGCTGAAGGACGAAAGTATGGTGGGCAGAATTCAGATGATGCATCGACGATAACCTCAACCCTCGTAGGTCGTTGAATACAATTTCCATCTATCCACTTGGAACGAAAGTGTTTCACAGAAATTCACGAACACCTCCCATGTCCCATATACATGGATTTATGTATTCTTTGAGTTATCTGACGGATTTGAGGTGTACGGCGAAATCAAATCTAAAGAATTCACTGTAATGGAGTATGGTGTCGTGTTTAAGGGGTCACAATGGAATCCCCATGTTTAGCACTTGAAGCGTTGTGCTTTTCGTCGATGCGAGGCAAGGAATTCCCTTTTGCAGCGGATTACTCAGGTGCAGATAGATTGTAGTTGGAGTTTTCAATGCCTGCTAGCACTGCCTTGGGATAGGTCCTTTCAGAGTAATTCCAGTACTTCCAGTGCGAGTGCATCGTGTGGATGAGAACATGTAGGTGCTCTGTTTTTGAATGGGGGTGTGCTTGAGCGGACAAATAACAATGCGGTGAGCTTATTTGTTCAACGAACAAATAAAATTTTAAAGTGTATATTCAGAGGGACTTGTTATGGCGAATTTGAATTGTGACCTTCATTGGGGCTTTGGATTTTTCCAAGCGAAACGAACGACGACGTGATTTATACAAGTGGCTACAGGAATTGGTATCTTTATTCGTTTACAAATTTACACGGGGTATCGATTTTTTTGGTAAGGAATAGATGAGATAAGGGTGGACTTATTTTATGAAAGACGTGCGTTAAACTATTGAGGACGGCTTTGTCTTTGAACGAACTGAAGTGTCTTTCATGGAAAATGTCATCTATAAGCTTTGAAACAGCTTTCAGTGCTGTCAATGCTTTCACTTTTATTTCCTTAAACGATAACCTTGGACCTTCCCCAACCTTGTAAAGTATGATGAGCATGCTCATCTCTCTTAAGCTGGTTATAGTTGCCACATTACAGTGGAACCTCCGTCTTTATTTTTTTCGATCGTCCAGACTTTTGTACTTGGCTAAAAGGTTTTCCGTTCTTCGAATGCTCTTTCTCCCAGCAGCGCACTCTCCTTCTAATCAAGCGGCATTCCGTTCGGTTTCAGTTCGCCTAGGAAACTTGATGCGCCATGGTAGTAAAAAAGACCTTAACGATCCAGATCGACGTTATTTACCTATATTTATCAATTTCAAAGCCATTTGTGACGAATTTTATAATATCAGCTTCAGACTCGTATTTTTTACACGCTGCTTCGTTGAAATTGACAAAAATAATATTGGGATATTGGATTTTGCAGACCTTTGTTGGCAGTGATATGCAGACTAATAATCGGTAGATCTTTCCAAGCCTGTACTCGGATACAATTAAGAGAAAAACTTAACTGGTTGTTGACAGTTGACAGTGCTCTAGAGCCGCAGAAGCTTATAGAATTTAATTAGTGGCGATCGAGAGTATCAGAAAGTTTATGCTGCATCAACTGGAAGAGATTGCTTTTTAGTGACTCATTTAGCGAAACCTTAGCGAAGACGCGGTTCTTATATTTGCACAGCAATGAACTTTTCTGTCCCGAGTCCGCAATCAAATCTAAACCGAAATCCTGAAGTCCACACGGAGAATAAATCGTAACAATCGCTGTTTGCACGGGTTGATAAGGCAGTAAGTACGATCTTATAACTAACCTCTGTAACCTTTTGCCTAATTTCTTTTCTAAGAGATTATAACCAAAGCTTGGAGATATCTCCGGTCTTTTCGAGAAAATCGATCTTCGCACACCAATCAGTTTAAGAAAGGCAATCTAATAAGAAGCTATACGACTTATACCAGAGCATGGCATGAGACCAAGCTTGACTTAAGGAACTTTCTGGTTTTTGACCCGCGTTTACCTCGAACTGTGCGGCACTACTAAAATCAAAGAACTGATCTGAAGCGGTGAATCTTAAGATGGAGTGCTGTAATTCGACTTGTAATGAAGAATCTAGGTTTAAACAGGATCTACACGACCGTTGGAATGTCAGACGAACCCGGTCTTCAAAGAAGCTAGGGACTTGGAAACAACTTCCCCCAGAAAACTTAGCTCCAAGTCACGACTTGCTTTCACACCGTTCCCTTATAGTTAGTTAAACCTGCTACACATGAGGAAGTCCATCAAACAACCTTAACCTATCAAGTCGCAAAGCAAATTCTAAAGATCGGCAGAAGGCCACTAGCAGGTTTTAAGATCGCGTTTTCGATTATCTCTTCCTCTGACAATACAAACTGTTGAAAGAGCTCAACGAATTTAGTAACTCCCTAGAGATTTTCTTTACAAACCTTGAAATTCTGCAACGGTTAAGGCTGTATATGTAAAAAAGAGCCTTAAGTTCTTCTAAATGACTGAAGCTATGAGCTCTAGACTTGCAGAAGGAAGATGGATTGAAAGTGTTACTAGTGGATATTGGATATAACGAATGGCTTACAGAACTTTCTGAAAATGCCTCAACTCTCTGTAAGGGAATATCCCCCAAAAACAACTCTTTTGGAAGTAGGAAAAAATGCTAAAAGACCCAACAAAGCGCTCGTATTGTGTCCTTGTCACTGAACTTCTCATGTCACAAGTCAAAAAAGCCTTCGTTCCCAGAAACCGAACACCCTGGGTTCAATGGCGGAACGTGGCCACCGATGTTGTCAAAACTATTCCACAGAAATTGTTCGACAGAACCTTGAGAAATGCCCATCCCCCCAGTTCTTGATCTGCCCTCTGGTGACATATGTGTGAACCCACATTGCCTCTACCAACCCATTCATATTATATTTACGCATCCACATTTTGTTTCTGTCGATAAATTTTGCCCTCTTTTGTCTACAAATGGGTGCGTCGTATGCAACAATTTATACTAGAGACGGCAGAGACACACGATAGGACGACACGATAATGACAACAAGGACACCGACAAGTGAACATTGAGCAAATTTCTCTTCTTAACTTTTCACATTTGTTATGGAAATTGCTTTTCGATTTAAGGCTGCCGACACAAGAAGGTGGGGGTGTACCATGCACAGCCAGACGAACACTTGTCTTTTGATTAAGCTTTGCGCCACAGGCAAAGAGTGTGTGTGCGGTTGGTCGAACACTAGGTATATTAGTGCTATACGCATCAGAGAAGAAAAAGGATGAGTGTATGGCAACAATTTGACGAGAACAACAACTGTGCGTGTGCATTTCCGAATATGAGGCGGAAATTCGGTTCGCAAAAGGTGGTGCGGGGGTGCGCTAACCTTCAGTCGGCAGCATCCGCAGTGAAGCAAGGCCACATCCTTCCAAATTAGATCATAAGTCAGGTGGAATAAACGTATCGGCATCACGTCTATTTTATTTTTTAATTCATTTTAGCATTTTCTCCACCATTGGTGGTGCGTAGCACTCATTTTTCTCGATTATGTGGGATTCGTGAGGAGCTTCAAGCGTCAGGGGAAAGTATTTATTACCGTTGCTGTGGCTGGTGTTTGGGCTGGTGTTTGCGGGGTAATCTCGCCTGTGTGAACGGGGTGGATGCGAATATTTGAGGTTGTAGAGCTCAAGAATGTGAATTATTTTCAAGGGAACAGGAGGATTGATTTTTGTGCGCAAAAGCAGTTAAAACTTCTGTAACATATCGATATTTCAAGTTCCGCTGAGTGACTTTTTCTTGCCCTTCTCTAAGGCTCAAACACACCTTCATATGAAATTGGGAAGAATGTCAAATTACCTATGTAGAAGAATGTGGAAAGGAAAATAGGAGTTTAAAAGTATTTTGCGTCGAATGTTGGCCCTTTGCGAAGATAATCGAATCCCATAGCAAAACGGATTGAACGCGCTTAAGGTGAGAGATTGGTAGATGTGTCAAACTTTCCTCCGCTAATAATGCAAGACTGAAGACTGAAGACGGAAGACCTGATAAAGACTGCAAATTAACCGTATGTTATTAGTGTCAATGACTGTGTTGTATCTGGCAAACTTGGCTTTGTAGATGCTTTTAATAGCTATTTATCCACCAGTCTGCAACCATGTCCTATCCAACCTTTTTGTCGAAATTGCTCAAAATTGCTTTGCTGAACCACATTTTTTAAATAGTTCTACATTTGAGCCCATAACTCCGCTTGAGGTATTTAAAGTTGTCGGTACCATAAAAAACACCAACTCGCATGTTTTGTTGATGGTATCTCTATGCTTAAAAATATTGCTTGTTTTGTAATGGATGTGCTCTGCCACACATTTTTAATCAGTGTATATTTGAAAGGCTTTTTCCAGGAGAGCTCAAGCGTGCAGTTGAAGTACCATTGTCTAAAAAGGGTTCTTCTGCAGATGTATGCAATTATAGGCAAATCTCACTTGTTCCAGTGAGTAAAGTCCTTGAAAAACTTGTGAAAAACCAGGTTAGTGAGATATCCCACGAAAACAAAATTTTTTAAAGCAACACAATTTGGTTTTCAAAAGGGTAAATCTAACGAAGATGCACTTCTACAGTTTTGTAGCGATTTAATGTCAAACCTTGATGGTAGAAAGTGTTCGGCTGTGTTATTTATTGATATCAATATGGTCGATCATCACATTTTCCTGGAAAAACTTGAAAAAGCGGGAATTCGTGGCTTCATGTTAGATTGGTTTAGTTAGATCTTACCTTCAAAATAGGTCACAAAGTTTGAAGATTGATGACAGAAAGAGTGGTAGAATGATTATCAGCCTAGGGGTACCCCAAGGCTCTGTCCTAGGTCCGATTCTCTTCCTTATCTACATAGATTCTCTATTTACACTTGACTTTAAAGGTGTTTCAACTCCTTTTGCAGATGACGTCGGTTTCGCATATGGTTCGGTCAGTCGCCTCGATCTGGTTTCCGCCATAAATTTGGATTTAAGCCATTTAAGAATCTAGTTTTTGAAACAAAACTTGGTTATTAGGTTAAAGACTAAAATTTTGGTTTTTAGTTTGTCGTCTCTGAGTGCCAAGGATTTGAGCTTGTATGTTGCAATATTGTCGGCCTGATTCTTCTGTTCCTACTTTTCATAGTAGCCTGAACTGCAGGGCTAAATGTTTCCTGGTTGAGAAATATAATGGACCTTACCAATAAACATTTTTAGTTTCGACTCTAAATTTGAGTGGCTATATTATCCATACAGATCTTACGATTGTAATGAGCTTACGTAAATTTAAAGTTGAGACTAAAATTGGTTATTAGTTCGGCGCAATGAATTTAAATACTTGGCTATCACGTAAGCTACTCGAATCATAGAGGTTTTGAGGAAATATTTTCGTTTGAACGCTTCGACATATTTTTCTATTTGCACTGTATTTGTTCAACTTCGTTTTCAAAAACAATTGACTATAGGTATGTCACTGTTCATTCAAAATTGCAATTTGGAACTACTTGCTGGGGAGGTTCTTATAAAAACAAAATACAGTCACTCTTGATAATACAGAAATATATCCTTCGAAAATTATACCGAAAACCTGGTGGGCATCCTTCTTACCCATTGTTCTGTGACTTGAAAATTCTTCCTCTTCGTCATTTGTACTGTTTTACGGTTTTGAAGACCTTCTTTTTTAAAACTGGGAATCGCATCTTCCGATTGATCTCTGGCTATAGTTTACGTGGAAACTTTTCATATTCAATCTCCTTCAGTGTTGCCGAAAGTACCTACTCCCATAGGAGTATTGTACTACTTTCAACATCTCCGTACTCCCGTATTCCTTCTTTCACTTTCGTGCTCCTATTTTGTTCAAAGACCTAAAATATCTTACACTTACAGCAAAGTGTTATTTCAGCCTTAATAAACTTAGTTCACTTTAAATGTAAAGCAAATTTGGCAGCACTTTTATCTCCCAAACTGTCGTCAAATTGTACTAGATTTTTTTAATTATTTCCTATAGATGTATTTTAACTTTGCCTTAACATTTCTCTACCTAGTAGTAGGCAAAACAAATTCTACTTTCTTTTCATTAAAATTGGTTTCGTGTTCGATGTTATATAGAAAAAATATTCAATATAGAATGTCAAGCGAATTTCATAAATTAATTTAAATTATTGTTCATATTGAATTATATGTACATAGAATAAAAATATAGAAATTTATGAGAATAACTCTAAAATCTAAATCTAAGCTCATATAGGTCTAGAAACTGTTAGGTACCCTTGTGAGCCCTGACTTGTTCAACACAGTTTTAGACTGATATGAAGAAGGATCAAAAACAGAGAATAAATTTCTTATCATTTTCAATTTATAGAATTTATAAAAATTTTATTTAAATTTTTAAATTTAGGTGTTAAAGGAGAAAAAATGAAATAATTTATTATAATATGCCTTTGTTTAGTCTTACCGTTTTATTTATGCTAAACTTTTATGCCGAATCCAAACTACGCGTCAGATTTTTGTCGGACATTCGTTTCCACTGATGGAATCGGCAGCAAGAAAAGGCATTCTGTATGGATTTTTGGGAGAATATTGAACCACCTTATACCCTAAACACACGGAGCCGAAAACTAGGTTATCGCAAAAGTACTCGAAAATATAACTTTTCCCATACATATTTCAGTTTTCAAAACGAGATTTCGTGGAAAACGACTTCCAATAGTTGGATTGTTGAAAAAAAAAACCTTCGGTGTGAATCTAGTATTATGCACTAATAGGTCGAGAAAGGGTGGGAGCAGTTGCCCAGTTTTTTAAATCTATGTGCATGTAACATGATACATCCACAAATAACTGAATCATTTTGTGTGAGCGCACTGCACCCTAAATCAAAAGTCTCGAGTGCATTTGCAGGTCGAAGGGGTCATACTGTCACACATCTATTTCTTTCTTTACTCAATACATCTCGAATGAATGAGCTGCGAATGCAAAAATACATTGAATGGAAAATGACTAAATATTTTTTCACAACCGCACTTCCAAGACAACGACCCCTGTCACACCGCAAGAGTTAATCGCCCTTGAGATATAAATCCCAACATGAAATCGACACCAAACCACTTATGTAGCAGCCACAACTAACCGCCATCTCTTATTACGGAACCCATTCGATACCATTACTCTCGGACAATTACCCAAAAGCGTCAATCACTTTGAGTCCCCTTGACAAAGCGGCCGTATCATAATCCGAAAGTTTGAAGAAAATTCAGTTCATAGGTCGAAGGTTATTGTACCGACTTGCTTCACCACCGCGCTCATTTTGACAGAATAAAATATAAAAAAAAAACATTATAAACATCAACACCACCAGACATGGGACACTTTAAGATATTAATTGCTTTCATTAGGCTCAGGCCCAAATCATCGAACCCAACATAAATCTCCAAGGCTCGCCTCATCGAGCGAATAAATTTGAATAAAGCCAATCGACCTATCGGCCAAATAGACCGTAAATGAGATAAGCTCTTCAAGCGGATACTGCTGGAGAAAAGGCGGTTAAAGACGGCGGCAGTGACGGCGGTGGTGGCGGGTTAACAACAATAAATACTCCTGGGAACCTCCCCCTTGATTATTTCACCAGAGACAAGTACTAATGGAACTGTATGTGCGTTCAGAGTGTTTGTTGGGCGCGAATGTGAATGACACGTTTATGGAATTTTCTTTGGACTTTCACTGAAGCCACTTATAGCCAGCTTTTGGTGGCGTCTATTTATTGCTCTCTTAAGTAATGAATGGGTTCATGCAGCAGAGTGTTTGCCCCAATAAAGGTGGAATGGAAATTATTTGCGCAAACAGTGAGGACAATTGATTAGCCCCTGGGGGGATTTGCTTTCAGCATCCAGCATCGTTCCACCGCAGGACTTTAATGACAACTTATACCGAATGAGTTTTTTGGCCTCCAATCAGCAACACTGTCTTCCAATTAGTGGAACGTGCTGCTTTCCAAACTAAAGCCGATCTATCTGAAGTTGTTCCAAAAGCCTTGCTTTGTCTTTCAACTCATAGCCAGGCAACTACACAAATGCAACATCCCTTCCCCCATTAAAAACCGCTAAAGACTGCATCAAAAAGTTTACACTATAACAACAGTGAGCAGAAAAAGACATCCAAGCATTGCAGTTGGAATGGAAATGTTATACAGTAAATATGAATTTGAATAGAGCAAAGGAACTTTGTCGAGCAAGGACAATGCGAACAGAGAAAAATCGTAACTTTTGTAATTTAATTCAATTTAACTTTTAATTCAGCAAAAACAAAACGGAAACGGCAAAGCACTCATTTCGAAAACCGACATTTTCTACTTTAATAAAGTGTTCCCACTTTGCGAACTGCAAACCACTACTTTCATCATATACTCGTACATAGGTACGTGGCATTTCCTTTGTTTGCGAACTTATTTGGATAACTCGGTCGTCGTGTGGGAAGGAAGTGGATTCCTGTGGGAGGCCTTCTTCGGGCATTCTCCCCTGCGTGTAGATATTATCATAGACGTCCACCTGTTATATGGAAATGCAATTAAATAAACAAATTAATTCGTTGACTCCGTGGACGTGTTTAACTCGATTCCTATTTATAGTCGATGTGGGAGGTGGAGATATCCGTAAAATGATGTTATAATTCCATAGGATATGCAATGCACTAAGGCAGGACCTTACTTATTCCCACTTCTCTGTGAATCGCTATATGAAATTGGGTCAGTCCTTGTCTTTGTGGAGTTGTGTGCTCTGTGAAGATGTCATAAATTTAGGAAGGTAGACAATGTTATTATTTGGGCTACGTGAGCTGAATGCAAGTGGTTGATTGGGTTATGTTTGCGAATTAGATCGATGGGGGCTTTCTGTTTAGAAAAAATAAAACGAAATGTTCTTCTGGAAAACAAAAGTGCGCCATACAATTCTATAACCGAATTCTGGCAGAGCTGCCAAAAGTAATCCAGACTAAGATAAGGTAGCCAGTTATCCCGGATCGTGAGGAAAAGCACCAATTTTTGCACTTTTTGAATGAGAAGGGGGTAAAACGAGGGACCAGCTTAAAAAAGGGGCACAAATCTAAATCGTTGTGAAACATAAATTGAAACATATTTTCGTTTCAAAGTATGAGTTCTTCATCGATACCTTCCCGGAAGAATGTATTAAGCGACAATTTTTCAGAAAATGACTTTTTGGCATTCCTTACAAATTGTTCCAAGCGCCACGTTTTGATCTTGGTTTGACGTTTCTACCATTGATACAAACGACATTAGAGAGAAATACAAATTGTAGTATCCGACATATTTGATGGGTAGATATTTGTTATACCCTTTTTTTTTTTTAACCACCAACATTTTTTATGCTAAGCGCCATTATATAAAAAATAATTGTACTATGCGACACATCCCACGAGAAAAAAATTTTGCACATGGCGTTTAGTTTAACTGACATTGTCGCTTAGAACATAGTGCCACCGAAAAGTTGTTCCATTTGCAGTCGCTTGAAACATTTTTTTCTAGACATTATTACCGTTATTTGGAAATAAAATTAACAAAAATGATTTTCGTGACTGGAAAAAAAGAATCTTTAAAATAGTTTCCATCGCAGGAGTTAAAAGATATTTTACCAGAGACTGACGAAGAAGATGAAGATTTTCTCCATTACTTTTTTAAAAAAAAATTTATTTTAACTTTGTTTATAGTAAAAACTGAATAAATTAAAATGAATTAAACGATAGTTTTTTTGGCATCTTGTATTAAATCCTACCATGTCAATAATTTAAGCACCATTTACTTTTGTATCAAGCAACAATCTTTAGACCACAAAAATATTCTAAGCGACAAAAACTTTTTATCTAGTTAACATTTCGTTCATTGAATAATTTAAAATAATTTGTGGAGCAATTCCCAATCGAAATATGCTTATTACTACAAAATACGGAAATAATTACCTTCACAGTAAGTTTTATTTGTCTCCTGTAAAATTTAAAAAATGTCGCTTAATACATTCTTCCGGGAAGGTATCGATTAAAGATGAAGGAATATAGCCCATCAGACCTTCGATGACGTAAGAATTTTTGTCTATCTGAATGCATTCACTAGTTTTTTACATTTTGCCCAATAGAAAAGGAAATTATTTTATCATACTTTATTACTTTAAGCTTGTTTCAAAACGGTTACATTTTCCATATGAAAACAAATGCAAATTTCACAGGGGAAGGAAATGGGAATTGATTTTTCAATTTAGGGGAAGACAAATGCTTTTGCTGGTTAATCAGGAATAGCGATTTTCTGGAAGAGAATTTGGGAAAATATTGTCTGGTGCGGTTCTGCCCAGATGTGTTTGACAGATCTCGTTTGACTTGATGCGAGATAGGTTCTGAAATATAGTTCCTGAAATATTTTTCGCTGTCTCCGCAGTAGGGTTCAGGTCCGATAAGAGGAGTGGTTGCTCCGATTTTAGCCGGTGAGTCAGCTGATTCATTACCCTCAAATCCATAACTTAGTGGAAGAAGGTGTTAGCCCTTTTTTTTCCAAATGTCGGTTAAGTCCTTCATGTAGACGCTTTTTATGGTCGTTGGACATTAGATATAAAAGAGCGTGCTGACAAAAGCGATAAAATAAAACCCCTAAAAACTAAAACCTGTCTTGTTATTTAGAAAACAATTTAAACAGTTTACAAAGTAAAACTGAGCACGGATAAGGCAATGTAGATTGTTTAAATATCTTGCCCCAAACATGACTGCAAAATAAAGTAAAAACTAAACTGATATGTCCATGTCGAACCGTTGTTGTTTTAATTAAAATAAAAATCCCACTGCTCTTAGAAACAGATCCCGTACCTTTGGAATTTACTTTTTCGAGTAAGTTCCTTTTTGCAGTGACAGTTATGTCAACCATTTTATGTAAATCGCCTGAGATACTCAGATGAACTCGCGGGTTAATACAAATATCTCACAAGGAATGCAGAAGTAAAATAAAATGGCCGATTCACTTGCTGCTTTCATGTTGCGTTATCTTCGAATCGAAACACAAAATAGAGAAAAGGATGATTTAAAAACATGAATTGGGTCGTCTGAATAAAAACTGGCATATGTTATGAGAAAAAGGTTGCAGCAAATTAAAAGCCCTTAACAATTGCTTGAAATTAGTATGAATAATAACCTGCCTACTTTGCTAAAGTAAGTTCGAAAATTCGAACATAACATTGTATTTAGTTGTAGGTACGTGCTATTTTCTTTGTAGTTCCTGTCAAACCGAAACCGGCAAAATTGAATATTTGATTTTTTTTTTTTAAGATTCTAACGACTTTTGTGGAAATTGAAATTAAAAAAAATTTAAGTCAGAAATATCATGTTTGTTAATGTTTCATTTCTTCTTCAAAAGTCGGTGATTGTATCCGTTCATAGGCTCTTTGGAAATATTTGCTAAAAACACGAGCAAATTTTTTAAATAAGAACTATTAATTATCGAAAGGTTTTTGAACTCATTCTTAACGCCCGCTATATACATTAGAAAAATCTAAACATTTCCATCTAAAAGAAATATACTGGGGAAATAGTCCACAGTCCATCCTTCGCGTGAGACGAAACAATTACTGCTTTTTAAGGTTCCGTACCCAAAGGGAAACAACATAACCTTATTGTTATTAGTTTCGCTCGGATGTCTCTCCGTCTGTCTGTCTGTCCGAACCCACTAAGTCCATTTTTTATTGGAATTTTGTTGGTTTTGCTGTACAAACAGTATTGAACTTAACCAATTATAAACCAAATGTCGAAAGCTCACAACGCTTAGATTGTCTTGCGTTAAAAATGTGGCTACAGAATATTTAAAGCAGACTTGAATTTTTGTAGCAATTGCTACGTTTTATTCATTACGACCTGAGTAAAAGGTAAGTGACGCCGCTTTTCAAACACTTCAAAAGTTAGTGCTTTAACTCAGTTTTTTCTCATACAAAATGTTTCCATGTTTCTATGTTTCGATTTTGACATTTCGTTACAGTAAAAGCCATTGGTACATTTTATTTACACCACCCATTTTCTTACTGATAAATTTTGACAACCTTTTCCCAAAAACCGCATTTTGATCTTGAAGGAAAAAGTTCTTCAACCACCTTTTCTATATTTACTTTCTTTCGAAACTATAAAGAAGATTCTTTTGAAATATAAGTAATATATGTATTGCAAGTATAAAATGAGGATGCAGAGAACTACAAATTCACACCATGTCCTGAACACTTAAATTTAAAGAGAAGACTGAAAAATATCCTTTTTTTATTTTAAAATCAAGCTTGAAATAAATGCCGTACACCACAAAGTTTCCTTTTCGTCAAAAATGAAAATCAGAAGTAATAGGTCTGTTTCCTTACGATAATTGGAATACATCAGTCAAACTTCGTTCCCTTGCGCAAAAGTTGGTTAGAAGAGAACGAAGTTTGACTAATGTATTCGAATGTTATCGAATCCATTATTGTAGGGGAACAGACCTAATTTCTTGTTTAATATAGTTACATAATTTAAAATAAGTAAAAAAATAACAAGTAAATAAATATAAAAAATAACTAAATTGTTTAATATTTTCCACCCAAAGCCCAAATCGAAGCTTGTAAATGATTGACCGCCAGATTTTGACCACTCTTTATATGTTGAAGTCTTTCAATAGGAAAGCTAAGCCATTACTATTTATTAAAGACTGCATTTCCGGAAAATCAACCGCCTAATTCAACAAAGGATCCGCAGTAAGAAACACGCACCAGAAAAAGTCCCAATAAAATTTAACAACCATATCGGTACAGACATTTCTCGACCTCCATTTCACAAATCCAACTCGGAATCTCCCAAACAATCGCATTCCATAAACACGAATTACTTTATGCCCCTAAATGTCCTTGAGCAAAGCAGTATTGTGGACGAAACAGCGGTTTCAATGTGTTTCTTTACCTAAAATCCTTATGGCATCCTGTTACTCTTGCGGGATTCATCATAAGCATCAACAGCACAGTTATGGTCGTCTCGCCTTCCGTGACGTTGCCTTTGGTTATGCTTCCCTTGCAGGAGCAAAACGTTTGTCGTAAAATTTGTTTTATGTAAACCATACCCTGTAAACCATAACTGAGGAAGTCATGCTTTTGGTTTATGCTTGCAGATAAAACCGGACTCCCTCTCCCTAGGAACGATCATATAATTGACAGCTGACAAGCCCAGTGCATGCAATTAGCGAGAGCAATTTTTTTCGGGGCCACTAAATAAGGCTTTGTTTGTCCAGTTCGTAGAACACTTTTTGAGTGGCAATAAGTCGTCCCAATATGACACTTGATAGCATAATAAAATCGCATTCATAGCCCAAGTTGGGTAATCTACGAAAATACTGCAATTTCAGGCTGCCTATGTATTTCCGCTGAAAGTATGTTGAGCCCCTAAAAGGTGGGCAAAATTAATACATGAAGAAAATATGTTGTCAAATATTAATGCGCCAACCAACGAAGCACGCATTATCCGTTTCTGTGTTTATTTCTGTTTCATTTTTAGCCCTCATGTGATGAAGATTGCTCCGCATTCATTATGAAGAGAAAAGTGAGTGGAATCTAAGGACTGTCTAGAAATACACACACGAGATGAGGTGGCGCCAGAAGTACGTATATAACCAACGCGAACAAAATACTCGCAAAAGGGATGTCCGTAGAAAACTGTTTGAGTATATGTATGTACAATAGAAGCTGAAGCACGATGATGCACCCGTTGATGTGAAGATACTTGCAAATAGCTGCACAACAGAAAGGTGTCCTTGACTAGACGAGACTATTCCCCTCTTCAGTTCAATTTCTTTCACTTTTTTCCGCCACAAACGCAATCTTAATCGAGCCATAAATATGGTCGAAGATACTTTCAAACAGTAACAGAAAAATAGTTAACATACATACCACAGATAGTGTCCTCTGGGTAATTCCTTTTCGAAATATAGAAAATCCTTTTCTGGTGCTTGACGACAAATTTCATATAAAACTTGCACAGCATACTTAAAACCCTTCGCTGCATTTTGTGGGGGGAGAATTTATCTTCACCATCGAAGCGAATGCATTATGATATCCGGACAATTGCATTCCACTGGCATGACTGCGTATAAGTGTGTGACTGTGAGTGTAATGTTAGAGCACCGAATTTGGGTCAGTGTTTACCCATAGACTGGCGGAAAGTTTTCTCCTCTCGAGTAATGGTTGGAAATGGTATGGATTAAGTGTTTGCGATGCCATATGAAAATTTAGTTACAAGCGACACAGGACTGAGAAAAGTTTTTCGCCGTCTTGCCTTCACTGTGTAGGAAAGCAAGAGAAAGGCTTATTGATATGAACGCGCAGTTGGTGGAGTAAATAAGTCGCTCGTGCAGACGCGTCTTAAGTGGGATTGTAATTTATTGCTTGAAGAAAATTTCTCTCATCCCGGCAAGGAGTAGCTGCGTAGTTAGTTGTGATCTTAAGATTTCGAGTTGTTGTTCTTGTATGTGTAGGCTGTAGGTATACCTATTGCATACGCCCATAGGGTACGAACCGCGGTACGGTAGTCAAAGTAAAACGTCAAGGTGAGTACATTTCAGAGGGAATATAAATATTGAATTGGAATGGCTTGAACAAATATTGGAAGCCGACAATTTTTAAGTAATGTCTTCAATTGATTTTAAAACCTTTCTGCACCTGGAGAAGTAAATTCAACAGGGAAGTCTATGAGCTATAGGCCGGTTTAGTCCAAAAAGCCAAGACGTGTCAACTCAATTGACTGATTTCCAGGACCGCAACGACAAGAAAAATTTCACCTCAATCTCAAAGGTCCAGGCCATTACAGATCTGTCTGAAAGCTATGTAACCGGAATCGAAGAAAATGCTTGGCTACGGTGTTTTGGGCAAAGCCTGTTCAAAGGTGGAAAGGCCTCTAATTTAGATAAACTAATTTTTGATGATACGTATATAAGAATTTGAAATTTTCGTGCAAGTCCCCTTGTTCACAATGAACCCAACTGATGGTCCAAGTGAAGCTATAGCAAATTACCGCAAGAGCACCCATTTACCTTACCTACCCCTTGTTCATCAATTCCTAAATTTTGCCAAGTCTTTGATATTCAATATACTTTTATATTTCGAATCTTTAGTTGACATATAAAACCTCTTTAAATATATCTGTTGAAGGTGCCACGGCCCTCAATCCGAAGAAATCAGTGCAAAGAACCTCCTCAAAATATCCACGAACTTTCAACGGTACATGAAGGTGGGGGCGGATAAAGACGCTAGAAACGTACAAATGACAAGCGAACAGAGAGACGTCTCTTAATTAATTTCAAATGTTTTTTTTTTTTTTTTTTCAAATCATGACTACATACCATCCATTAAAACGACGACAGGGTTTATTTTCTTCGCTGTCAAAATGAAAGCTGTTTTAGTTACCACACTCTCAAAATGTCCGACGAAACATCAAAACGTGTTTCGAACCACTTATATAGCTGACATTGCAGTTGCAATATTCTCAATGACCGATTCATTTCACCCCATACTTACCCTGTCACCACGCTGAGCAAAAAAAAAAAAAATCCCAAACTTTTGTTTATATAATATGAATGTATTTTTATTTGAAAATTGTTTGTTTTTGTTGTTCATCTTATAAATTAAATAATTTTACACTACGCTCGTTACAAAAAATATGTTCATTTCTATTAAAGTGCGCGCTGGGGGCCACAAGTTGTCTTTTAAAAATGTTTCCGAAGTGGTGGAATGTTTCAATTTGAATTTGAAAAATTCCACTGGCCTACATTTTTTTTTGTATATATAATATATTAGTTTATATCTGCGTTATCTGTATAGTATATCTTCCAAAATAAAATTCTCTCTTTCTCTGTTTAATTTTAAATAAATTTTGTATTTCTTGCCAGCGCACTAGTAACATGTTTTCTTATATTCTTTGATCCGTTTTCGTACTGTCGTTTCCTTGTTTTCATCTTCGATATACATATTCTTAGTTTATACATAAATATAAAGGTTTTTATTTAATTATGTACATTTAAGGTTTTTATTTATTTGTTTGTTGTTGTGGTGGTTGGTAAAAAGTAGAACTACAATTTATTTAAACATTTATAATTGGAAATTATTTTATAGACTTAGAAGTATACTCGTAGTGTTTAATTTTAAATTTCGTAGCGATATAGGCAAACTTATGTAAGAATTTTGAAAAGGATTTTTATTTATTTTTTTCATTTTACTGTCCAATTTTACAGTCGTTAGTTAATTTTGTTTCAAACAGAACTCTAAGATATGCCGTGGAAAATACATTGAATTTTCACAAATTGAATTTTATTTTATTTTTTTTTACCATACACCTCTCCATCAGGACTGGAGGGGGTTGTAATTTACTTAATTTCTATTTAGATATAAGAACGCTTTAGTTTGGTTGGAAATGTACAAGTTTTTGGTTTTCTTAAAAATATTTACTCGAAATAAGTTTGGTTGTGTGTAAATAAATCAATAATTTCGTTTTTTTTTTTTTTGGTTTTTGCTAAAAAAAATCGTATAAAGGTTGGCTTTCTGTGATTTGACGAGAGTTGCGAAAAATTTGCTGGAGGGGCATAATGGGAAAACCAATGCAGGTAAGGACGACTATCAAATTTTTAAAATCTAGAACTGAATTCCAGAAGTTGTTGAAACTAGTTTTTCGGACCTTTTGCTTGTTAAAAAAATCGGAAGCTTTAGTTTGTTTGATTTAGAAAGTGAATCGTGGATGCAAAACATACAAAATTATAGAATGTTATTCTGATTATAGGATAAAAAAATATCCATCCGTAATAAAGGGATAGCAATGAAGACTTATGGCTTATAGCGCACAGCGCTTCCAAATTTTCTGTATTTCCTGCGATCTTATAAAGAATCAACTTCAAAAATAACTTGTAGTTTGTCTGCAGTTTTTCTTCTTTTCAGCAGCGTTTCAGAATTTTTCCAAGCAATTAAAACTTTGTACTGTAGTATCTTCGTACAATTTATGTATAATAAATAAATTAGGATAGGTGGCGGTTTAAGTAAAAAATAAAATAACACAGGAACACTCAACTGTCAGTTAAGTTGTTCTACGCAACATTTACTTAAACTTATCAATATAAGCAAAAGTGTAACCTTTTGTAGGATTTTTCAGCATAATGAACTTTTCGATTCCTCTTGTTATAAATTTTGAATAAGATTAAACAAAACTGTGAGCAAAGTAACGAGTAAATAGTATTAGCTCTGATTGGAATGTACTGATATTATTTTCAATTGCAAGAAGGTCAAAGATGAAATAAAATTCTGTTGTAAATAATGCATTTTTAATGTACATAAAGTATATTCTTCCTGCAATTTGTAAAAGTTTTTAAGCCGAAAGTGGCTTTTGAGTAAATATTCCGCTCTTCGAGTTTATCGATGATTTTTTTTTTTTTAATTAATTTTCGGTACTCGAATAGATCGCTTACTATAGACACTCGGCCCTAATAATAATCAACTTTAGTCGAGCCGTTTACGCAGACTCCACACTTTCAAAAATTCCTTTACCAATACACATACTCGTATGTAATTGCCAGAACATTGCCAACCGTAGGGTCAAATGTTAATGTTGAGAAAGCCATGTTTATCTCGGGCTAAAAAAGTCCTCCCTTGATGTCATTTTGAAGTCAAGTGTTACCCAACCATCCAAAATTACGGTATTAAATTTCGTAATTAGGAGCGAATTTAAATACGCAGTTGTTCAGCGTGAGCGTTTACAGTTAGAAATTTATTTTAGTAAGTTGTGGATAAATGTTTTCTAGTTTTATTCGTCGCAATACAACAATGGAAATTGTTTTTAAGTCTAACAAACACAAATTTGTACAAATGTAGCTATGCAAAATATTGAAAAATTTTGTTTAACACTTCTGTGCTTTTCTTTGTTTTATATTGTCTAACTCGAGGTCTAACTACTAGTTTTAGCTTTTTAATTGATTTTTCTTTTAAATAAAAAATTAATTTATTTTATATGAGTTTGGGATATTTCCAAGACTTTCTTGGCAGTCGTCGGAAACAGAATAAAATATCGTCTTACTTAAGATTGGACGGCTCATAACTTTTTTTCAACAATTCTCAGTACCTTAGGCGACTCAGATAGACATCTGGCTACAACCAAACCCTTATCAAACTCTTTGCAAAACGAGTTTGTTTACCTAGAGTGAGGATCTCTAATGAAACAATGGTTGGTGTGAAAAGGTTCACTTCGCGGAAAATATAATTATTAGAATAGAATTATCAGCACACAGCAACATACACGCGAATAAATTTAGGAACTTCTGGAGGAATGACAGGTAGTATAGGAGTGAATTCATAAGAGGAAGAAGCATGACAGCTTTCGTGCATAAAAATGTGCGTTTTGTATTTTTCAGCTAGAATTTAAACTTTTGTTGGTTTCTAAGTTCGCCGAATAAGAAAGTATAAACTGATATATAAGCCATCCTTTTTTTAAGTAGATCAAATTGTATTTATTTTCAAAACAGGAAGCGAAAAGTTCTGAACGTGCTTCTTACCTGAGATTACAATTTACTTTGAAATTAATGAATCGGCTGTTATTTCTATTTTCAAAAATATTCACTTGCTGACGAGGCAATTGTGATATTATTATATCAAAGCATTCAAATAAGCTGTGTTTTGTTTATTGAATAATTTGAAATTACGAAGCACAAAGGCACTCATAGATCAATCGTGAAGTAGTACTAGAAAACAATTGAAATCGTACTATGTATAAAAAGTATACCGAAAATTGTGTCCGATCGAATGATAGGGCAATACCTACTGATTTGCATGTTGACGGATCAGCGGATATTTTGTGCATTTCCTATTTTGTGTTTTGCTTACAATAAGCTTCGAAAAGCCATTAAAAAATATCTGTTGGGCAGATTTAATTACAATTTATGTATTAATTTTTGTAGAATAAAATCCTCGTTGGAAAAGAAGCCATTGATATTGTTTTTCAAATTATTAAATTTGAATTCTGCAATGAAACAAAATGTAATAGATTCTAAGAAATTTGTCTCGCTAGTAAAAGTTTAGGCCTAATTGTTTTTTGGCACCGTTTCACAAATGCTGTACATTTTTACTAAAGCTGGCAGCCACCTAACTGTCCACATTAGCGTTTGATTATTAGTAAGACCGACTGTTTAAATGCTTTATTTTTGGAAATAGTCAGAATAATGACATTTTTATTGAAATACATTTATAAACCATATTAAACTCGAATTGGGAATATAATTTGGTAGCACTGGTGTTTAACACTACAAGTTCTTGAAGCATAATTCAATTTCTACAGGTTTTATACTGATATTATGTTTTTGGTAAAATTTAATGGGACTAGTAGAGTTTTACAGGTGAACTTCTACAAAAGATGTAAGGCTGATGAACACACACTGATTATATCGAAAATGTTGGACAATTTCAACAGCCGCTTATGAATTTCAACAAGTTTAACGCAAAATTAAGGTTAGCTAAAAGGATGGGGTTCTTAACATAAAAAACAATGTATGCAAAGTGTTCGGAAATGAAATTGAGCTCCTAACATCTCTTAACTTAAATTCCTATATTTTTGTTTGTTATCTTTGCTAATTTGTTACTTTGTTATTTATGTACCTACTATACATTTGCTCTACTTGTTTCATTAATTGTTATATCATTATTTTGTAAAATCAGCATTCACCCTATGGTTCGACAGTTTTTCTATGTGTGTTTTCGTCGTGATGTGTCGATGCATTACAAATAGAAAGAACAACTCTCATTTGTCCCGTACGGTTTTTCGTCAGCATACTTTACTGCCGTTGCCTGCGCATTGACAAGGGAATTGAGAGCGTGAACCGGGTTTTTTATGTTGTGGATCGTATTCGACCAAATGTGTTGCATTGATTGCACTTGTCTTTCGGTCTTTCACTTTGCCAGCAACCACCAACCGCGAAACACCATAGGAAAACCATCGAACCAATATTGCCGTCTTGTCTTGGTGAAAATAAAGCATTATAACGTTTATTGTTGTTATTTCGCGTTTTGATAAATCCTCATCAAAGTTGGTCCTTCGAGCCGGATTATTTTTGATATCTTCGGTTTCGCGCTTTTCGGGTGGTTGCGACTTGTGAGCCTGCATGCGGTGCATGTAATTTGCTGCAAACAAAGGATTACGAAAGGTAACACTGTATCATACATAGTTGATAAGGTTGTCTGGATCTGCCGTTCCTTTGTTAGTTGGTGCTGGATATTGCCACTAGGATTGAATTCCTGTAGAATTGTAATTTGGGAATTTTCTGCTATTTTCGGTGAAACGTGTTCGGTAAAGACAGCTATAAATCGCTTGCTATAACATGGATTTGCTAAAGCAATCGCGCGGTCATTTGAAGGGTGCTATTACACGTGCATTTAATCTCTCCCAGAATATTGGTGATGATATCTCGGTTGAAGTCCTCGAAATTAGGTTAGAAAGGCTAACTGACACGTGGAAAGACTTTTGCGCAAATCAGAATGCCCTTTTTGAGTTTCATGAAGAAGCTGGGTACGGTAACCCCGAAGAAGACTTTGAGGTTGTTGAAACGAAATACATAACGGCAAAAGGTGCGATCATTAAAGCTATACGCGAAAAACTTCCGCCATCCTTGCATACGGACAATAAGTTAGAGGAATCGGTGAATAGCTTAATTGGTCAGCAAGCCTCGTTTCTGGAAACTTTCGGAAAGACATTTTCTTCTCGCGATAAAAAGGTTTCGTCTGAAATAGAGTTACCGCCCTTTCATATTGAGCCTTTCTCTGGGGATTATCGTGCGTGGCCGGGTTTTCGGGACATTTTCTTGGGTAGTGTTGATTGCAAATCAAATCTCTCGAGCGCACAAAAACTGCGCTATTTAAAATCGTTGTTGCGGGGTAAACCGGCTGATTTGCTTAACCAAACGTCTGTATCCGATTCAAACTATGAGCAGGCGTGGGAAAAGCTTGATCAAAAATATAGCAAGCCGCTTTACATAATCAATGAATACATTGAAAGCTTTTTGAAATTGCCATCGGTGGCAAACTCGAATGGTGCGCATTTACGAAAGTTGGTCGATAATGCTGACGAGGTTCTTCGCGGGTTAAAGGCGCTAAGATCGGAAAGTAGAGACCCGTGGTTGATTTATCTTTTGCTACAAAAAACCGACATTGAAACTCGGAAAGCCTGGGCCTTAGAGACAAAGGGATCCGATGAATCCACAATTCAGGAGCTTGTTGACTTTCTCGAATTAAGGTGTAGTGCTTTAGAGGCTAGCGAGCCCAAAACACGGGTAAATTCGGTTCAGTCGCGTTCTGGTAGTAAAATTAAAACGTTTACGGTTTCGAGCTCTTCTTGCCCCAAGTGTCATGAAAACCATCGTCTCCCTCAGTGTGCACAGTTCTTATCCATGCCCATCCCCTCTCGCCGCAGTTTCGCTAGGGATCAAAAACTTTGCTACAATTGTCTAGGCACCAAGCATTCATCGTCAAGGTGTAGAGTTCGAGCTCGCTGTGCAAATTGTGGTAGTCGTCACCATACTTTAGTGCACTTAGATAATCCTGATCGGTCGTCTAATGACAAAACTGTTGATGATTCGTGTGACAAAATTGATACCAGTGCATCGTGTTCTTCTGGTACATCGTCCTTGCTTGTGAGTAACCACATCAAACACAATGTTCGTTCGTCAGGCATACTACCAACGGTCGTGGTTAAGGTAGTTGATGCCGTAGGCAACACTCAGCTGTGTCGTGTTCTGCTCGATACTGGTTCACAGGTTTCCTTCGTAACGGAAAATTTGGTAAAGCGGTTAGGCCTTCATCGTCGCCATGCCCGTTTGCCTATTTCGGGAATCTCGTCTCTTGAAGCTGGTGTTACTCATGGTGCCGTGACACTTGCATTGAATTCTCGCTTTGGTTCGCATAAAATGGAAGTCGAGGCTTATATTTTGAAACACATAACTTCGCAGACCCCTCTTCTTCCTTTCGAATTGGATAGCGTTATGCATCTTAATGACCTTCAATTAGCTGACCCAGGATTTAATACACCTGGACCTATTGACGTTTTACTCGGTTCGGATAGTGCTTGGAGTGTTTTGCGTGATGGTCGTCGCACAGATGATAAGGGTCGTATTATTGCTCACAACTCGGTTTTCGGTTGGGTAATCACAGGAAACCTACCCCAAAAGGATTTGATTTCGTTGCACGTTGGGGTTGACATTGACATGCTGTTAAAATCCTTTTGGGAAATTGAGGAAGTTCAATCGCCTTTGAGGGAAGAAAACATTGCAGATGCGCATTTTTCGGAAACTTATTCTCGCGCACCCGATAATAAATACGTTGTCGAATTACCGTTTCGTCACAAGGAGGTGCGCTTCGCTAATACACTTTCGGGAGCATTGTCCAGGTTGTTCGGTTTGGAACGTCGTTTTTCTCGCAACGAAAATCTCCGCGCGGAATATTCGAAGTTTATGAAGGTTTATGAGGAGCTAGGGCATATGCAGCGTATCCCAGAAAATGAAATTGAACCTACTTCTGGGCAGGTGTTTTATTTGCCGCATCATGCCGTCGTCACCAATAAGATGCGTGTTGTTTTTGATGGTTCCCACAAGGATTCGAACGGTCTTAGCCTTAATGAGACGTTACATATTGGACCTCCGCTTCAGCGTAATTTGATCAATGTGTACATGCAGTTTCGTCTGTTTAAATATGTTTTTTGTGCGGATATCGTAAAGATGTTTCGCCAGATTTGGATTGGTACAAGGCATAGGGATTTCCAAAGAATCGTATGGAGAGAATCCACCAACGATCCAATTACCCATTTTCGCTTGTGTACGGTCACCTACGGTACCACACCTGCACCGTATCTTTCTTTGCGAGTTCTTAGGCAATTGGCCGAGGAATACAACCACTATTTTCCGTTGGCTGCACATGCAATACTACGCAATTCGTACGTAGACGATTTTGCGACAGGTTCGGATTCGCTCGCTGGAATCATGGAGCTGAAGGAACAGCTGATTGGATTACTTGCCTGTGGTGGTTTGCAATTGAGCAAGTGGAGCTCGAATTGCTGGTCGATTCTCCGTGACACTGATGCATGTGATGAAACTATCTCTCTCGAAGTAGACAAGGAGGGTCAGTGGAAAAAGGTTCTAGGATTGGTTTGGAATCCGTATCGAGACATCTTCACTTTCAAAATCTCGTTGGAGGAGCAGCCAACACCAACTAAGCGAAAGTTATTGTCCGAGGTTGCGAAAATCTTCGATCCTATCGGTTTCCTAGCTCCATCCACTATTTTATTTAAGATATTGTTTCAGGAGCTATGGTTGGAAAAAACCAAAATTGGATGGGACGATCCTCTGCCTTATAAAATCGCCCAGAAATGGCATTCGTATCGGAAGGAACTACCCTGTTTTGAAAACCTTAGGATTTCCAGAAGATATACGTTAAATTCTAAGTGTTTTGATTTGATAGGGTTTTCTGATGCCTCGGAAAAGGCATATTCGGCAGTTGTGTATGCTCGCAGTGTCTCTGAAAGTGGTGTTGTTGAGGTTCAACTTGTTGCTGCGAAAACCCGTGTTGCACCTGTGAAGCAGCTGTCTATCCCTAAACTTGAGCTTTGTGGAGCACTTCTGTTAGGTCGGCTGGTAAATCTTGTTTGCTCTTCGTTAGATATGAAACCTATTCGAATTCTGGCCTTTTGTGATTCGAAAATTGTGTTGGATTGGCTCTCTTCTCCTCCTCGTAGATGGAACACATTTGTTGCAAACAGGACTTCGGAAATTTTGGATACGCTACCACGTTCAATTTGGAACCATGTTTGCTCCGAAGAGAATCCTGCCGATTGTGCTTCTAGGGGAATTGAGCCCCAGAAATTGTTGGATTTGGATATTTGGTGGAAAGGACCTGCTTGGATGCAAATGAAGATGGAATCGTGGCCTTTAACTATGGATACGGCGGACGCAGGGGAGGTGTATGAAGAAAGGAAGGCAGTCGCAACATTGCACACTTCGGCTCCAGTTCACCATTTTCTCGATCATCTTACTACCAAGGTATCTTCGTGGCCGAGGTTGATTCGGATCGTCGCCTACATCCTTCGCTTCGTTCATAATTGTAGGGTCAGGATTACCTTCAATGCAATCCTCAATAACTTTCTGTCATTTTCTGAGCGAAACAGTGCCAAACAAACCATACTGTTATGGGTCCAAGAACGTGACTTTAGGGAAGAAATCTTCGCCTTAAAATCAGGAAAACCGGTTTCAGCACGGTCTAAACTGATATCGTTATCACCGTTCGTGGATGAGGTAGGGTTACTTCGTGTTGGTGGTAGAATTTCTCTTGCTGTGGGTGTGCCATTTAGCATAAGACATCCCATTATTCTGCCAAAGCATCATGAGATTACGCAAAAAATTCTCTCGTATGGACACCGCAAATACTTGCATGCTGGAGTTTCGGAATTATTTGCATTGATTCGGCAAGAATTCTGGATATTGGGCTGTCGAAATCTAATTCGGAAACTTGTGTTCGAGTGCAGAAACTGTTTTCGTTTGCGTCAGGCTACTTCAACGCAGATAATGGGGAACCTACCATCTTGTCGACTCTCACCTTCCTTTCCTTTTACTCACACAGGTGTCGACTATGCGGGACCTATAATGCTTCGATTGTCCAAAGGAAGGAAGCCAAAGCTGATTAAAGGATACTTCGCGCTCTTTGTGTGCATGACTACCAAGGCTCTGCACCTGGAAGTGGTCAGCGACCTTACCACGGATGCGTTCCTGGCTGCCTTTCGCCGATTTGTTGCCAGACGGGGAAAATGTAGCATTGTGTACTCGGACAACGGAACCAATTTTCGAGGAGCCGCTCGTGAACTGTCGGAAGTGTACACATTGGTGCGATCCAGGAACCACAACGAGGAGGTGACCGATACATTGTCTGCAGACGGCATCAAGTGGGAATTCATCCCACCCCATAGTCCTCATTTTGGTGGGCTTTGGGAATCGGGGGTTAAATGCGTCAAGCAACATCTTCGTCGCGTTGTTGGCAATAATATCCTCACTTTCGAAGAAATGTCCACTCTCTTGTCTCAAATTGAAGCTTTGCTAAATTCTAGGCCCCTTTGTGCTTTATCTGATTTCGACTTAAATCCGCTTACACCTTCTCATTTTCTTATAGGAAGGCCTTACACTGCTATACCTGAGCAAAATTTTTTGGACACTGCGCCTAATCGACTGAGTCGTTGGGAATTGGTGCAAAACATGATGCAGGGATTCTGGCACCGCTGGCGAACTGACTACCTAACATCCCTTCAGCAACGCCCTAAATGGAGACAGGTCAAGCAAGACTTCCAACTTGGTGATTTAGTCGTCGTGAAGGAGCCCAATTTGCCTCCATCCAAGTGGGCATTAGGACGAGTTGAGCAAGTTCATCCAGGTGAAGATGGGCATGTGCGCGTGGTTTCGATTCGCACCCAATGTGGTGTATTTAAGCGCCCCATTACGAAGCTTGCGATACTACCATGTTCCTGAAATTCCTTCAGGGGGGGCGGCGTGTTCGGAAATGAAATTGAGCTCCTAACATCTCTTAACTTAAATTCCTATATTTTTGTTTGTTATCTTTGCTAATTTGTTACTTTGTTATTTATGTACCTACTATACATTTGCTCTACTTGTTTCATTAATTGTTATATCATTATTTTGTAAAATCAGCATTCACCCTATGGTTCGACAGTTTTTCTATGTGTGTTTTCGTCGTGATGTGTCGATGCATTACAAATAGAAAGAACAACTCTCATTTGTCCCGTACGGTTTTTCGTCAGCATACTTTACTGCCGTTGCCTGCGCATTGACAAGGGAATTGAGAGCGTGAACCGGGTTTTTTATGTTGTGGATCGTATTCGACCAAATGTGTTGCATTGATTGCACTTGTCTTTCGGTCTTTCACTTTGCCAGCAACCACCAACCGCGAAACACCATAGGAAAACCATCGAACCAATATTGCCGTCTTGTCTTGGTGAAAATAAAGCATTATAACGTTTATTGTTGTTATTTCGCGTTTTGATAAATCCTCATCACAAAGATTTCTCATCTCCTGTGAAGTTGTATTCCAAATGGTTGGTATTTCTGAAGCCGTATATCTTCACATGCATACCTCACTTTTATCTCTTTATTGGTTTTCTTCGTGGATCAATCAAAAAAACACTTAATTTAAAAAAAGAATAAATTTCGTCAAAATTTGTCCACACAAAATCAGAACACAAATATACATTTCAAAAGGTGCGACACCCGATTTGTCCAAACCTATCATCTTCCCCAAACAAACGATTCCATTCTCAATCACAGAAATTCACTTACCTCGTCCCTTGTCATCTTTGTAATTGATAAACCTTAATTAACACATTAGATATTATTTAATATTTTATTTTACCATCTCATCTCATTAATTGTAGTTACAAATGTATGTAATGTATTTTTAAAAATATATACATATACCTACACATATATTTTTTTTTTATATAAGACTTTACTCTTTCTGTTTAATATATAAATTCACAAAACATAAATATACTATCTATAGTTTTCATTTTATATTAATATACATAAATTACTAAAAAATGTTTACTTTTGAGGCACATGTTTCTTAATAAAAAAAAAAAATAAACAAAACTGTTTTCCATCAACTATTACTAATTTTAACTACTTTTTAAGAAGAAAACAAAAAGAAATATGTTCTTATCACTGTTATTGATGAAACATACCAGCTGTTGGAGATATATCGGGTGTTTGCGGTTGTTGTTAAAAAGAATCGCAATTGAATCGACGTACAAAATTGTATCGCAAATTCTCTTCATAAAGTGTTCTGTTTACAGTCGACGGACTTTGATGAGACTGGACGTGATCGACGCTTTTTCGTCGGTTGCAGGGAATACAGGCGACCGCTGCGCATTTGTTGGAGATTTTCCGCTTGCTCTTTGGTGAATAGTATAGCGCTGAAATGACAAGGGTATGCAGTTAAATGGGAGGAGTACTGCAAGCAGGTTGCCCAATTTCAGAAGGATTGAATTAAAACCATTTTTTGAAAGTAAAGAGCTTTAGCAAAGTGGCTGCCAAATTTGTCAATAAAAGTTTTTGGTATTTTGCGATTTTTGAAACAAGTTTTTTTTCTATGCTAAGTTTTTCAAAGACTTGTACCTATTGACAGCGAGTGGGAGCCTATGTTCGGGTCAGCAGAATCTTCAACCTTTCGATGCAGTCAAAGAATGCTACTCAGAAAAGTTGCAAGGCAATGGTGAGCCTAACGCAGCTGAAGGCACCTGCCCATAGAGGCTCATTGTTCAAGGCACCGGCTTACCACAAACCGTAGTTACTAAGCAGATCCCATCAACTAAATACTCACTTGGCTTCCAACTTGGCCAGTCTCTGTTTCAATTTCGCTTGACTTGCAGTGTACTCTGCCAACAGTCTGGCCAACCGCACATTTAGATTCTCCACAGACACTTCCAGCTTCTCGATTCCGCCCTCTATACTATCCTGAACACGTTGTGAATCTGCAAAGACACAAACCCATTTTCCGATAAGCCCCATTTGGTGGAAATCACAAGAGAACACTCACTTGAAAAAACGTCCTCATCCAGCAGTCCATCCTTTCGCAA